>CM065904.1:13956043-18956043 GCA_033439115.1 Firmiana major | reverse complement strand
TGGCATAACCAAGAACTCATAATGGCCATATCGAATCCTAAATGTTATTTTGGGCACATCTCCACTCCGAACTCTCAACTGATGATACCCAGACCTCAGATCAATCTTAGAAAAGACTTGCGCTCCCCGGAGCTGATCCAACAAATCATCAATGCGTGGAAGGGGATATCTATTCTTGATGGTTGCCTTATTCAACAATTGGTAATCTATACACAATCGGAGGCTTCCATCTTTCTTTCTTACAAATAAAATCGGTGTTCCCCAAGGCGAAACACTCAGTCTGATGAACCCCCTATCCAACAGCTCCTGTAACTGTCTCTTGAGCTCCTCCATCTCGACTAAGGCCATGCGATATGGTGGTTTCAACATAAGTTCAGTATCAGGCACCAAATCTATACAGAACTCCATCTTTCTGTCTAGTGGCAACCCTGGCAATTCATCCTGAAAGACATCTAAAAATTCACTAACCACAGAAATATCTGCCAACTCCAGATGTACCTTATCTGCATCAGCCACGTACGCAATAAAACCTTCAATATATTCAATCCTCAGTTAACATAGTACATGGCCACTTACAACCATAACTACTACTTTCATTTCTTTTCATCAAACTTTACAACATATTTTTCAGGGTTAGGAAACATAACTGTCTTAGCATAACAATCTAAAATAGTATGGTTTGACGATAACCAATCTATTCCTAAGATTACATCAAAATCACCCATGCTTAACAGTATTAGATTGGTTGTCATGTCCTTTTCCCCTACTCTTAACTTATAATCATTTAATACATACTCCACTAGCTGACTATTATCCATAGGCGTACTAATTAACATTATCCTACTCATAGGTGTACATTTTACATGTTTTGCTAACTACATGCAAATGAAAGCGATACAAATGAATATGTGGCACCAGGATCAATTAAAACATGTTCTTCTAAATCATATATCAGGATGTTACTTCTAATCACGTTCGAAGAAGCATCGACTGTCCCCTGGTCCAAGGCATGCACTCGCCCTCGTCCAATAACCTGTTTCCCTTTCTCTTCTGTTGTCGCTCTCCTCCTCGACGCAAATATATCAACTGGAGCTCTCTCAGGCTCCTTACCCTTCTATGGGGCAATATCTATGACCTCTTGGCAAACTCTAGCCATGTGTCCTGGCTTCCCACATCTGAAGGACAATCCACTAGAAACAGGACAAGGTCTACCTCCATGAAATCTACCACATCTACTGCACTACTCAATGGTAGGCCTCGATCCTCCAAACACTACTCCTCTAGCTGGAGATATAGCCGGGTATGCAGGAGATCTAATAGTCCTCTCCTTTACTTCCTCGATCCTTGGTCTCTTGTCAAACAGTCTCCTCCATCTTCGATATTCGAAACCTCAGGCACTATTACTTACCAACCTCTTCCTATCTATGTCTCTACCCTTTTTGACAGTCTTGAACTTTGAGACATTCCTCTCATAATCTTGTTCACAGAGTTACGCCCTGTGCACTACCTCATCATAAGTAGAGATGTCGAATAGAACCAGTTTAGACCGTAATACTGGTCTCAGTCCATCTATAAATTTGTGAACCTTCCTAGTCTCGCTACTCATGGTGTCAAGGTCATGCCACCCTAGGGATAAGAATCTAGTCTCATATTCATCTACTGAATGACTCCCCTGGCTTAACCCCAAAAACTCAGCCTACAGCCTCCGTTGAGCCGTACCTGGAATAAACTGCCTCCTAAAGGCATCCAGGAATATCTCCCAACTGATCTTTGTATGTCAGGCTCTCAATATGGGTCGGGTGGACTTCCACCAATGCTCTGTCGTCCCCTTCAGTAGGAATGCAACAAATACGACCATCTCTGAAGTCGTACACTCAAAGAATCCGTACAACTTCTCTATCTCTCCTATCCACTCCTCCGCCAAAATTGGGTCCTTAATTCCATGAAAAGTTGGAGGTCTAAGCTTCTAGAATTGTCGAAGTCTGTCAAGATCACAACCATACCCCAAAACATTACCTCCCTGTCGTGGAGCAACATGAGATGGCGTATCCTTAACCAGCGGGGGTGTAAGTGTATCTGTAGGCTGTGGCACATGAACTAGCTGTGCAGGTGTACCAGGTGTAGCTGCCTCTTCAAGTGCAGTCTCTGCATCCTGTCCCTATCCTCCTGGCACAGTCTGTGCCAGTATCTCTACTATGGTCTCAAGACGATGCTTTAGTCTCTTGAAACGTGCTTCGAAACTCATTGGTACGTCAATGGGACCTGTAGTCTCATCTTGGGTCTCAGGCCTACCTTTACGGCCTCGAACCTTATCTCTAGCCCCTCTACCACGGTGAGTATTAACCATAATGGCTAAATCCTTACATTCATAATCATTAATTAGTCTGATTTCCATATCATATACACAATTGTAACTGAACAAAGCACAGTACTATGGGGATGTACACTTTCCTAATTACTAACATCGATTCACATCAGACCAACTCTGCTCTGATACCATTCTGTCATGCCCTTCTCTCAGACGCGACCTACCAAAATCACAATAAATTTTTCATACTTCACTTACCTCTTCCTCTATTATCATTCTACACCAAATAGTTGGGATGTGATTCGATATTAGTCACCAATTCACATTCATTCACAACATACATAGAATTTAATTTTCTTTTCTATAATGTAAGCTCTTATACATTAATACAAGTATTTGTACATATACATCATCGATCGTACAATCGTTTACATAGTTTTGTTGTTACAATGTTCAGTACAAAATGTCAAGTGTGTATACCTCTCATAAGATGGTTAGGCAGCGATCAAAGTCTACAACTCTCCAGCTGTGTCCACCTACTGTGGATGCTCTGTAAAGAGGGAAGAAAAAGGGGGGGTGAGCTCACAGCTCAGTAAGGAAATCAGGCAAGCAAGTAGATAACCACACTATCTACAAAATACAATGCATATGTCTTGGAATCATTTCCTTATTCATTCGTATCTAAAGCATGCATCGTGCTTAAAGCCTTTATGCAACATATATATATAAAGATAAAAATCATCAGTTATGAAAACTGGAAATATGCCGGTTTAACAACCTCAGCAGTTTATGCATAACACTGCATTTTTCATGAAATTTCATAAATCTCACATTTGTCATGTCATTCAATTAAATCAAAATAATATGGTATCCATCATGTTTAAAAAAAACATGGAAATCTGGGTCTCACCCATCCATCAGGTTACCCTTTTCACAACTCACAAATTCACATGTTCATATCATAAAACCATGTGAAAGTTCATTCAAGAAATCTCAATATACATTGCATGAAAAGAAAATCGAGATAAGCGACTACATGTTCCGAGATTATGATTATAACTCATTTTTCATGATCCCAGGCTACACAGTACTCGATGTGCGGGGTCTCACAATTGCTGTAACGGGAGGTGGGTCAAATCTTTACCGTCAGCTCTCAACTAAGGACCTGATCCCGAAGCACACCAGATCCCACTTGATCTCGCTCCCACTACTAATCAATCCTATCCAAGTATAATCAAGTACTCACGGTACAGCGTGCTCCATGTGACATACACGGTACACAGTACTCCATGAACCCTATCTCAAGGTCGGGATGCTCGCCATGAGTCTTAGTCCTCATACCTTAGATATACCTCATAGTCGAGATGTTCGCCATGAGTCTTAGTCCTCATACTATGGGTTCTATTTCGATAGCCCTCGGCCATATCTCAAAATAATGCACGTGTGAGCATATAATATCGATACGACACACAGTCAGCAAAGGCTCCCAACATGGTTGTTTCATGCTCTTTTCAAAATTCGGTACGTGCAAGTAAACTCCCAACACGACCGTATCACAATGTCACAACTCTAGTGCGAGCAATGCTCCTTGCACTATGTTATGTAAAAACACGAGTATGGGCATAGCTCTCAATACCCTATAATGTATGATCAATGAAAACTGAGTACAACCTGAGCTCTCAGTACTCTATCATGTATAACTAAGTATGAGCAAAGCTCCAAATACTCTATAATGCATCAATCAGAAAAATTGAGTACGAGCAATACTCCCAGTACTCTAACATGCATAAATCGCATTTAAAATCTTAGCACGAGAATACACTCAAGTACTATGTGATGCATATCTCAAAATCAGGTGCGAGTATTCTCTAGCACTTATGGTTTTCACACAAAACCTTATAGATGGCTTATTCAATCATAATTCACCCAACTCAAATCAAATAGGCACTCAAATGTGCTGTTTTCGCATATACATGAAAAATTAGCCATTCTATCATGCAACTATGAATTTTAGTCATAACATGCTTCTACGGTATTTTCACCCTATTTTTTTGGATAAATCACACTCATCTCATCAATTCCTATCACAATATGTCTATCCATGGGAATTCATATATTATATAATTATCAAAATTCTATTTGAAATACATGAAGCTATCTCTAGCTACTCACATAAATTCCCTTACCTCGGATCACGTCACGTGACCTCTCTTCCTCAGTGCTGCTCACTCTCGCAGTCCGATCAGCTTCTACTATGATTTTCGAAGTTGTTATAATTACCTATGTTAGTATAACGTAATATACTTGTTTCATTTTCACATATCTCCATTTAATACATCAATCTCATCATTTTCTCCCATTATGGTATTATACCATATTTCTCATATATCTCTTTTCATTTCTCCTCATTTCCAATTTATGCATTTCTTTAAACTACCTTACAATCTTCCATACATGCATATTCCATCATTTTATCCATGCTAACACAACTTTCTCATCATTCTCTCACTTTCATGCCAATAGCTAGGTCATGCTTATTTTTCATGAATCTTTTATTTTCCACAATTTATACTTACACCAATTAACTCACCAATTCACCTAGATTAACATATATCAACTTGGTGCATTAAATCTTACGTAGCTGAAATTTCCTTCCTTTTCACCAAAATTGGCAAAATCCTCCTTGTTCTTTCAATCTTTGATTCCAACTTCTTGTTTCCAAGTATGTTGTTCTCCTCTTTACTAAGAACAACTTTACTTAACTATATCTCATTTAAAACTGATTGCAAATTGAAGTTTTCTAGTGTTGGAAGTTAGGTTTAGCTTTAGGTTTTGAATGGAATAGTATTTCTCATGAAAAACTGAAGTGAAGAGCCCTGTATTTATAGTATTAGCCCTTAGAGATCTATCTGCCAACTACATGAGATCGATCTTCCCTTCACTTTTCTCTTCGAAACTGACCTTTCAGGCCAAATGAGATCGATCTGCCCCTAAGCATGAGATTGATCTGCATTACTCAGAACCTTAAGGAGATCGATCTGGCCTTGCAATGAGATCAATTTGTTGTAACCCGAGCCTTAAGGAAATCGATCTGCTTCAGTCAAATCTTGCTCAAGATCAATTTGCATCATTTAGGGATTGATCTGCTCGTGCTAAGGGATCGATTTGCCTCTTACAAAAACCTTATTTTCGCATGTTTAACCAATGAGATCGATCTATATTCCCAATAAGATCGATCTGCTCCTCTCCAGAAGCAATTCTGCTGCAACTTTCATCCCAAAATCATTGTTACATTGGTATTTAATTTATTTAGCCATCCATTTTACATTTTATCCACATTTACAACTTCAAAACATTCATTCCTCATAATTTATATAATTTGTGACTTCTCTATACATCACAAAATCATAAAGATTACATGTTAAATTTTGGGTCTTACAGTTACATTACCTGACACCTACTATGCTTATTGCACTGTAGTCTTCTCACTAATGGAACATCACCTAACCCTACTCTTTTGTACTTTAGAGCATATTGGCAGTTGTATTTTGGCAGAAGCCTTAGTTTCCCCTATTGCTTTAGTTTTCCTACCGCATTTCACTGCACAGTACACCTCTCGGGTTCTCTGTTTCCACCAAGAACCATCACCATCATCTGTTTCTCACCATCTCCTACCTCTTAGTTTTTCAGTAGCCATACCGTCGGCTTCACCTAGCCCTATAGAACACTCATAGAATGCTACTGCTCCCCTTACCCTTGCTTCTCATTTCTCCTAATAGACTTTTATATAATGCTACACATTTCCTTCTTTCTTTCTCATTAAGCACCATTACCCATAGATACATTTGCCTTACACTCCTTGTTGCAGCTTCATCCCTCATGGGTTCGGCTTCCACAGTTCTGTACATAAGTCTATATATATAAATATTTTCATATATATATTTGTACACATATATTTACACTTATATATATATATATATGCAAGTTGTAAGGCCCGTAAATTTTTATGTATTCTTTATGACTTCGTGATGTATAGACAAGTTACATTATATATGAATCATAAGAAATTGATATTTTTAAGTTCTAAGTGTGAATGAAATGCAAAATGAGTATTGAAGTAATGGAATATGAGTTTACCTTTGAAAATCTAGGAAAATTACAGCTGGAATGCTACATATGAAGGGCAAATCGATCTTAGTTCAAGGGAAGATCGATCTCATGGTCTCAAAATGCAATGCCAAAGCATTCTGTAAAAGAGAGATCGATCCCTCATTCAAAACAGATCGATCTCAAGTTACTTCTACCTGAACAGGATTGATCTCTTCCCATAAGGCAGATCGATCTCTAATTGCTTTTGGCTAGCAAAGATTGATCTCTAAAGCCTTCTACCTGGCAAGGATAGATCTTATCCCATGAACAGATCAGTCCCTTTCTCAAGGGGCGGATCAATCCCACAGCCTACATATCAAATTTTGAAGGAGTTTAAACAAAGGGGAGATCGATCTCTCACCCTTTGAGATCGATCTCATAAGGCTAAATTTTATAAAAACCTAACAGCTGAGTCTTGTTCCATGAAACAGCTCAAATTTCCTCCATTTTTAACAAAGTAACCTAGCTTTCTCACTCTAAAATCATCACCTTCCAATCAGATTTGAGAGAGATTTCCTTGAGCAAAGTTGTTCCTAGTGAGGAAGAGAACAACATAGTCAAAGATTGGAAGCTAAAACTTTGGATTGAATGAGCAAAGATGTTTTCCCCAAATTTGGCAAAAAGGAAAAAAGTCAAGTTATGTAAGATTTCAATGCTCCACTTCAAGTTTGTTAATCTAGACATTTTGATGAGTTGATTGGTGTATGTATTGTTGGCCGAATCATCTTTGAACATGCTTAATCCCTCATGACCTAAAAATGAGCTTAGTGTGAGAATGTGAGAGAAAGTTGCTTAGGCATGGAGTTGATGATGATTTAAGCACTAAATGATGTTAATGAGCATGTATACATGATTCTAAGATAGTTTTGTGAAATACATATGTTGGAATAGATGATGATTGAAAGTAGGCACATGAAGTGTATGGTGAAATGCCTAGTGAAAGAAAATGATGAACTTAAGGCATTGTGAGGTTAATGCTGAATCAATACAAATCAGTAGACTTAATGAGTCTAATAGATTCTCGAGAAATTAATTGTATAATTGAAATGGACTTAATAGAGAGTAAAGTCCAATAAGATGTAACAAGGCTTGATTGGTGTAAAATGGGCCCAATGCATTGAATTGAACTTCATGCAAGGGAGAATTAAGTATATTATGATATACTGATATGAGAAGTAAATACTTACAACTCCTAGAGATATAATTGGAGTCAATTAGACGGATCACGAGAAGTGGAAATCAAGGAAAGTGATTCGAGCGTGATTCGAGCGTGATTCGAGGTAAGGGCTTTATGCAAGCTATTAGAGATAGCTACACGTATGTTTCTTACCTTCTGTGTGTAAATGACTACTATAGAGTATATAGATATTTGAATATCTACGTGAAAGTTAAGTTGTAAGAAGAAGCTTATAAGCATGCCTTCAATGTCCTTATTGTGAAAAGATGTTTTGCAAGTGTTTTGAGAAAGAGTAATAATAGACTAGCTCCTGATTTAACGATTACCATAAAACTGCTTGTTTTATTAAGTTAAGAGCGTGTAACGAGTGATTGAAGTGAAATTGCCCTCTCACTCATACTTTGTGATTTTATTGAAATGAACTCGGTCAGGGATACTGTTTTCACCCGAATGGAACCATCTATCAAATTTCTATGTGAACTTATGCTAGAGCCAACGTGGTATCGATGGATTTACCAACTATGCTCGTACATCATTTTAAACGGGTTTTGAGAAAGCAAATGGTGCTAGAGTTGAGTGTTGTGTGATACACTAGAGAGCTAGCACTAGATTTTGGGAAATCATGCTAGAGTCATCGAGTACTGCTAAGTGATCTTACTTTAACTATGCTCGCATGTAACTTCCTTGACTTAAAGTGATTTTAAGTAAAATCGTGCTAGAAGCCTTGGGTAATGCTATGTGATCTTACGCTTAATTATTCGCACGTGGTTTCATGATGTTTATTGTGTGATAAGTAAAATCGTGCTAGAGGCCTCAGTATTGCTGTGTGATCTTATATTGAGTTGCTGGCACAAGGTTTTATGATTTTTGCTGGTAATGAGTAAAACTGTGCTGGAGCCATCATGTATTACTAAGTGATCTTACACAGACCTGCTCGCATGAGATTTTGAGAAATGGAAATGGGTGATAAAGGATCCACTGGAGCACGCTGTACCGTGAGCGTTAGCCATGGAGTACGATGTGTCGTGATATCTTATGATTTCTTTATGAACTGAAGGAATGGTTGATCCGCCTCCCCAAACATGGGATTCCTGCACACCTGATTAGTAATTGCCTGGAATCCAGACTATGGCCATAAGTCCTTATTCTGTGTGATATGACATTTTGTCACTACTGTGTGAGGTGACATATGTTCCCTGCTGTGTGATACTGGGTTATATGATATCCTATCCTATGTCTCATGTATATTTACTTATTAATTGATTTTGCTAAGTGTAAAGCATTTTCAAAGAGTATGCTGTGTGATTTTGAAGATGAGTTGTGTGATTCTGTGTGGTTTGAAAAGAATATGCATATATCTACCTAGCGTATTAATGGTTTCGCAAGGATGGAAGATGTTTTAAGAGAATGCATATGTTTTATAAGGAAAATAAATGTACGTATTTTAAATATTGTAGATAGTGTAGTTATCTACCTACTTTCCTATTTTTCTTACTGAGCGTGTTAGCTCACCCCTCTTATTTCTTCCTCCACAAATTCTACGCAGTAGTGAGTTTACTGCAATCATTCCTGCTACCATGTTCTCCAGTTCTCCAGCAGTACAGAGGTATACACTTATGAGAAACATTTTGTATCCTATAAAATGGTACACAATAAAGCTATCTTTTATACAAAAAGGGATGTATATAAAAGAAACTGATGTAAACGCTTCCGCATATATATAAAAGTACAGTTTCTATTTCATTAAATGAACTTAAATTATAAAATGGATGAGATGGGGATATGGATGTTGACTCACAGCCCAACTATTAGTAGTAAGGTAAGTCACGGGAAGAGGGTCGTGACACAAGTGCACATTCATTCCTAATTATGCATGTGTATATTTGTGTACCTTGTACATATATATATATACACACACACATAAATCTTGAGAAATAAGTAAAGTGTTGTATACATTTGAATAGACATGTATGTCTATGTAGTACATAAAAATAATGTTAATATATAAGAATAATGTTAGTCTAATATTTATATTTAAATCAATCCACCCATACTCACATATTTAATCTTAATTGCCTAAAGTATTATTTATAGCCAAGCCGAGTACATTGAAATTTTGCGATACTTACATTCTCCCCATCTTAGGAAATTTGGTCCCTAAATTTTACAATGTCATCAGTTCTCAAATAGGTATGGGTATTTTTTCGCATTGAGCTCTCCAATTCCTCCGTCGCCTCTTCCGAAGTATAGTACTGCCATAAGACTTTACCTAGAGGAATCGTCTTAGACCGCAATGTTTTTTCTTTCTTGTCTGAGATCTAAATCGGCTTCTCCACATAAGTCATATCCTCCTTCAACTCCAGTGGTTCATACTTAATTACATGCGTCTGATCTGGATGATACTTACAAAGCATCGAAACCTGGAAGCCATTGTGGATACTTGATAATTCAGGCAGTAACGCCAATCTATATGCTTTGTCTCCCACTCGGTCTAAGATTTCGAAAGGCCCAATATAACGGGCACTTAGCTTTCCCTTTTTTCCAAATCTCATTATACCCCTGGAAGGAAAAACTTTCAGAAATACCGAATCTCTAACTGAAAATTCCAAAGATCTTGTCACTGGTTAGCATAACTATTTGCCTACTCTGAGTTATTTTCAACCTCTCACAAATCGATCTCAGAAGCTTGCTTACCAGATCGGGAGCAAATATCTTTCTTTTGCCCTCTTTTTTCCAACCAATCGGTGGTCGACACCTTCGACCATACAACACTTCGTACGGTGTCATCTCGATACTTGAGTGGTGGCTGTTATGATATACGAATTCTATTAATAACAAATGGTCCTTTCAGGAGCCGTTAAAATCCTGCACACATGCTTTCAATTCCATATTAGCTTAGGTAAAGGTTGTAATAATCTCATAGTCTTCTAGTACTCTACCTTACCTTGCTGACATATGAGACATTTAGCCACGAATTCTGTTCTATCTCTTATCGTACCCAATTATGAATATACCTTCTCAAGATTTTGATAAATCTTACTATTCTTCGGATGCAAAGCATATCTCTATGGATGAGCCTCTGTCGACTTCAATTTCTTTAACTATAGATCATTGGGTACTCAATTCTGCTTCTAAATCTCAATAAATCATCATTGTCGATAGCAATTCATTGCGTTGAGCATATTTGATTCGATCAATCAAGTCTAGCGTACAAATTTCAGGTTAGCTATCATACAGTAAACATCAATATCAAAAGAACCGTATCCAATTTAAGGTTCATAGAACGTTTCGACAGTTCGCGTTCCCTAATCATTTTACACGACACCATCCTGAGTATCCTTTTTACTCAAGGTGCCAGCTCTAGCTATTTCTTTTCTTGTGTTAAATTGCTTTTGTGAAATTTAATCTTTAAACTTTCATGATCAGTAGAATTCTATAATTCTTCACTGTACAAGTAATGATATCCTAACTTCAGACGCAAATATTATGGCTATAAATTTCAATTTATGGGTTATGGATTAAGGCATTTTTAGACGCTGTCAAGTTTTTCAGGCATAGAGGTATTTTGAGATACCTTTATTAGCTATCCAACCTGACCGCACAGACCAATTATAGCCATAGGGTTTCATAATTTAGTCCTAATTGAAAGCAAGATACCAAACTTTATCGCAATTCTCATTTAACCTTTGGACACAATTCATTCTCAATTCATATCACTTAACCCAAATCATTTGATATACCAAAAGTAATCATACATTGTGTGCATCTCTTATTCCAAGTATAATCTGTATTTAGGATTCATCATACTTCAAAACTTGTCTCATTTCGCACATCAATTACAACAAAACTTTTTCCTTATTCGAATTAAGTCTCGCATTTGAAACATAAGTACATACAGATTACAATCCTTAGATTCGAAACGTATTTCAAACTCCAAAGTCTCTTTATACCCCAAATACTCTGAATTTTCTTAATAATTTTAGGTCTTTCCCACTGATCTATAACCTCTGCTTTGGGAGAATCTAATTGGCACCCGTTCTTGATACAACATGACACAAAAGACTCTGGATCTCCTTGACAAGTAACACCAATACACTCCATAGTGAATCACTTGGTCTGATAATCCTCATATCATATAATTCCTATAATTTCTTCTTCAGTTCTTCGAATTCAATCGAAGCCATCCAGTATAGTGGTTGGAATATCAGTTCGGTACCAAATACTAAATCGATTTTCAAAACTTCATCTTTCTATCTGGTGGAATCTTTGGTAGATCATCCGGATATTTGTCAAAAAAACTTCCTATCTACAAAAATGTCTCTTCATTCCAGATATTCCCTATCCTTATCAATTACATAAGCAGTGAAACCTTCAAGTTTCATTTATACTTCTAGTTCCATAATTCATCCTTTCAGTTACGGTGACTTTACTCTTTCACTTTCACTATTTCCTTAGTAGATATCTTTTCTGTCACTCTCTTTACCTTTCCTGTTTCTTATTAACCTCAAAAATATACATTTTATATCATCATTGTTACGCATTACGCGCTGCTTCCTCAAAATAACATCAAATGGAGCTAACCTAGCTCATTTGAGGATCCCAGTATCTTTTATGAGTTTCTGGACTTCCTTCGTTTCACATCTCCACTTATCCGGATTATACTTTTTCCAAAACTATAAATTTAGTTTCATATTCGTCCACGGACTTATTACCTTATGTCCAATTCAACCATTTCATTCTGTAATTACTGTTGTGTCATGTCGTCTAAAGTCATCCAGAATTATATCTCATATAACCTTCTAATTGTTGAGTCCTCAGAATAAATCAGGGAAACTTTCACCAAGGTTCGGCTTCCCATTTTAATATCAATGATGTTAGAGCTACCTTCTTTACAGTAGGGCCCTTTAAAACTCCGTATAACTTCTCCAATTCTTTATCATAAAATTGCAAAAGCAACTTTCTCGGTAGAGTTACTTCCAATATCATATAGCTTTTCCATCTCATTTATCCAATCTTCTAAAACCACTGAATTCTTAACCCCACTGAAAAACGGAGGCTCAAACTTCTAAAATTGCCTCAGTATATTAAGTTCGCGGTCGTACCTTAGGAATCCATATAAGTTTTTCAATTGATTTATCTAGTTTCCCATTCCAATGGAATTCTTGACTCCAGTATATAATAGTGTACTATATTCCGCTATTGTCTCAGTCTTTCTCTAAGTCACAGTCATACTTTAATCATCATTCATTATTATTATGTCGCAGACTTCAAAATTTTTTATTAAACTGTGGGGCGCACATTTAGATGATGATTCGCTATATCTCTCAGACCTATCACTACGACCTTGAGAAACAGTTCCCTCTTTGTCTACTAGTGTGGTTGTAATACCAACCAGCCATATCTATCAGTTTTCCTTCATTTAATAACATCATTTCTCAATAAAACACACCGAGGTATGCCCGTTTGTATCTAAGCAATGTACAGTAATGTTGGGGATGTGAACTTTTCAATTTCTCTTACTTCTAATATTAACTCGTACCAGGCAAACATTGCTCTGATACCAACTTCTGTAACAACCCAATTTACACACATTTTGGTTGAGCTATGAGTCGATAATAGGTGAGAACAATAAATTAGTCTGATTAATTTTATTTCTGAGTAACAAATTTCAACAAAAATTTCATAGAGATACTTTTCGATTTATCACCTTAATTGTTCTTTTCCAATCTAGTCATGTTCACATTCCCAGACACCTCTCGTATACATTACTGTACATACAAAAGTTTTAGATACAACAGAATTACTTAAACCTGGGTATACCTTCGATGTAGAATTATACTCTGCAGAATCCTAGCTGTAAGAGGGATGAGCTCAACATGTTCAGTAAGAAAAACCTCGTAGCAGGTAGATAAATACACTACTTATATAAGCATTTGCCAAATAGAGGTTCTCATGTAAACATAAAAAAATTTGGCAGTTCAAAAATATCAGGGTTTGAAAATCGAAAACATAACTAATATCGATAGTATATTGTAAGACCCACTTTTTAAATACTTGTTGATGCATTTCCTTATGATTCATGTGATGTACACTTCCACATATTGATTGAATCATAAGAAGATTTTTGACTGAATTAAATTGCAAATGGAATGAAACGAAATATCGGTGAATGTATGTAGTAGCCAAATAAGGGCCGAGATGGTCATAAGCCAAGCGAAAGGGATCGAAATCAAGTTGACTAAAAATAAGAATTTAAAATAAGAAAAGATAGTAGGTTTATGAAGGAAAGTCGGTTCAATTTGGTCCCGAACACGTTGAAGGGTGAAACGGTCAAAAGATCAAAATTCGGGTTTAGGAAATCTTGACCAATAAAAGAAAAATTTTTCAATTCCGAGTCTAATTGACCAAGATACAAATTTATTAAGATTTATCAAAATTTGGCCAGGACAATATCCCAAAAATACAGAGAAAAATACATCGAAAAAGGGTTAAAATAAAATAAATAAATTAAATAAAATATAGTTTTTATTGATATTTTGAGATTTTTTATAATATTTTAATGATTAAAATAATAATAAAATAAATTATAAATAATAATATAAAAAAAGAAACTGAAATCTGGAAACACGAAGAAGAAAACAATGACGACGAAGCTGCAGACCGAACCCCGACGAACCACCGACGACCAACGAGGCCAGGTGAGGGTCGAAGAAGGAAGAGGACCTTTATGCGACTTTGCTGGCACCGGCAACGTGCTGTATCGACGCCGAAGTCCGGCGAACGGAGGAGGAAAAGCCGACGGGAAAAGGGGCTTGATTCCGATGATCCACGACAGTTGGGTGTGATCGGAGGGTACCGATGTGATCGGGAGGACTAGCCGGTTCTGTTGGTACCGGTAGAGGCCGACGAAACGGCCGGGAACGTCAGCGACGGTGAGGAGAGCAAAACGGCACCGTAGCCGGAAAGGAAAGGAAAGAAAAAAAAAAAGAAAAAGAAAAGGAAAAAAAAAGGAAAAAAAGAGAGGAAAAATTCTCGGGGATACCTCAGATTACGAGTAAGTCGATAAGCAGTCCAAAAATTGATTGAATTGATTTTCGAAAAATTTATTTAAAATTATATTTGATCGAAAATTAAACCGAAATTAAATATAAAATTATGCAGTTCGACGATAAATCACGTACGTGAGCCCGATCGAACTTCGATTTACGCACCATCGAATAATTTCAGGTAAGTAAAACCCATTTACGATAATAGTATGATTATTGCGCAATTGAAATTTATTTTACGGATTTCGGATTAATTTCTGCATAAAATAAATTATAATTGGATTTTTGAATTAATTGTCGTAAATAGTATAATAGCTATCTAATGGGTTTGGAATGAAGCCCGATGAGTATTGGTAAGCCAAATGAGCCCAATAGACCCGAAGAAGGGATTTAATAGGTGGAAACGGGTTAAAAATGGGACAAGGCCCATTAAGATGCAATCGGGCCCAATAAAGTAAAACCGGCCCAGTGCTTTAGATTCAATCAGTAAGAGTGAAATACTGATAAGTTTATTAGAACTGAACCAACACGTGGTTATATGCGGCTTCGTAGAGTTTGTTTGGAGCGAATTGGACTGAGAAACCTGGTACGGTCGAGACAGGATAAGCTCGCGCGTGATTTCAGGTAAGAGAATTTTACGGACTACTAGAGGTAACTTTATGCAATTTCAACCTCATTTACATTCCTTAAAATTGTCTGAAGCGTCTAGATTTAAAATAAGAATTTTGGTGCCCAAATGGGCAAATTACCAAAATACCCCTGTGAAGGGTAAAATTTCCAAAATTAAGAAAAGTTGGGAGGAGCAAGAACAATAGGTTCCTGCTTGTTTTCGAGGTGTTTTGACACGTGCATGAGTAGGCTGGCTAGCTTTTAAATAAAAATGCACAGCATTGCATATTTTCAACAATGTGATTTATTTCAAAAATTGTTTTGAAATAACAGAGCCGCCTACGTGATGTTATGAAAATGTGACGTGCTAGAGCTCAGCTCGCACGAGTTTTGATTTGTGTGATGCATGCATTAGTGCTGGAGCAGGGGCTCGCACTAGAGTTTTACATGCATTGGTACTGGAGTCTAACTCGCACTAAATTTTCATATGATTTTCGTGACAGGGTATTGGAGTTTAACTCGCACTAGAATTTCACTTGATTTTTATGACATAGTGCTGGAGCCTAGCTCGCACTAGTTTTACATGATTTTGACAGAGTGTTGGAGCTTAGCTCGTACTAGATCTTATGAGATTTTATGAAACGCGTGCTGGAGCTTGGCTCGCACGAGATTTTTCTTAATTTTATGAGAGTGCTAGAGTATCGCTCGCACTAGTTTTATGAGAACATGCTATAAGCCATGCTTGGAGTGTCGGGTAGACTGTGTGTCACACCGATTAAATAGGCTTGTACGTGCGTTTTGAGACAGGGCACGAGTATGGATATGAGATATGGGTCCACGGAGTATGTTGTACCGTGCATATCGCATGGAGTACATTGTACCGTGTTATATTATATTTATTTGGCATCTTCGGATGCGAGTGGCATCTTCGAATGAGAGTGGCATCTTCGGATGCGAGTGCTCGGGTAGG
This sequence comes from Firmiana major, assembly GCA_033439115.1. Taxonomy (NCBI): domain Eukaryota; kingdom Viridiplantae; phylum Streptophyta; class Magnoliopsida; order Malvales; family Malvaceae; genus Firmiana; species Firmiana major. The sequence goes on along the minus strand of CM065904.1, from coordinate 18,939,784 downwards.
ACCAACGGGATAGATTGACCCACCTCCTGGGGCGATTCCCGAAAGTGGTGAGACCCCGCACACAGGATCCGTGTAGTAGTGGGATCACGAGGATATGGCCATAGTCCTGGTTATTTGCCTGAGATATATATATTGCCTAATCTCGCATGTTATTACTTGATGTTTCTTAGAATCACGTTTTGGAGACTTTTGTGTGAGTTTGGATCACCCGAGGGAGGGGTTGGATCCTGACTGAGATATGATTTTGATGAGAATGAAACTGGGTTTTAAACTGAAACTTGCATGAAGTTATTTTCCATGCTATTGAAACCCATGCGTGATGTAAACTGGTTTTACATGACATTCATTTGTGTGGCATATGGGTATGCATGAACATTTATTTTCAAATTATGTGGAGAAAGGGTGGTTTATGCATGGCACCACGTTCATGTAGGTTGTATGGTTACCTACTTATTTGTAGGATTGCCTTACTGAGCTTGATGTGCTCACCCTTTTCATTTTCCTACACAAATTTCTTCCAGAAGACTTTGAGGCAACTGAGTACTGCATTCTTGATATTCGCTGTTGCCCATCATTTTGAGGTATATACACTTGTACATATTGTATCTGAATAAGAATATTACAATAATATGTTTGTAAGTAACTTTTGGGGATGTATAGACATTATAAACACTTGTAAATGAATGGTGGGACTGGCATTGACGCACAGCCCAATCGTTAGTGGAGTGTGGTTACGATCAAAGGACAGGTAAGTATGAAAGAAAAATAAAAACTTTACTCTGATTTTTGGGTCGTGACAAGTGGTGGTATCAAAGCGAAATTGGTCTGACGTGTGTCAGTGTCAATAATTAGAAAATTACATCCCTGTGTTACTATGCTTATTTAGATACAATAGTGTATATCGATATGGGTTTTAACTAAGAAATGGTTGAGAATGCAAGATTTGGGCATTATGCCAAACACTAGTCGCGGTAGAGGAAGTAGAGCACGAGGTAGAGGTCGTAGAGGTAGACCTGAGCCTGCTAGTCTTGCTGAGTCGACCCGTGAGACCCAGGATGAGGTTGAAATGTTGACTGAGGTTGAGCATGCTCCATAGGGTCCTGCAGAGAGGGGTACTGTAGAGAGACCTGCTGAGACTATCGAGACGCGTTTCGCTAGGATAGAGCGGAGCCTCGAGATGATTTTGGAGTTATTTGCGCATCTCTACATGGAGATAGAGGTGGACAGGGTGATGCTGGACAGACAACTGCTCCTGATGCGCCTGCACAACCAGTTCAGAATACGGATACTCCTACACCCCCACCAGTCCAGGACATAGATTCTCCTATTACCCCACAGCAGAGTACTCGAGGTTGGGGTTATAGTTGTGACATGGATAGACTGCGACAGTTTCAGAAGTTCAGACCATCGACATTTAACAAGGCAAAGGACCCTGTAGTAGCTGAGGATTGGTTGAGTGAGATAGAAAAGTTATACGGGTTCTTTAAGTGTACCCCTACTAAGATGGTAGCGTTCGCTGCATTTATGGTTAGGGGATCAACGGAACATTGGTGGAAGTCCAGCAGACAGATTCTTAGAGCCAGACATACAGAGATTAGCTGGGAGGTATTTTTAGAGGCCTTTCGGAGGCAGTACGTCCCGGATACAGCGCAGCGGAAGCTGCAGACTGAGTTTTTGAGTTTGACCCAAGGGAGTAGATCGGTAGATGAGTATGAGACGAGGTTCATCTCCTTGGGCAGATATGATCCGAACACTATGGGTAGTGAGGTTAATAAGGTCCGAAGATTTATTGATGGATTAAAGCCAGCGATCAGATCTAGATTGGTCCCTTTGGATGTCCCGACTTGCGATGAGGCAGTGCGCAGGGCGCAATTGATAGAGCAGGATTTTGAGAGGAATGCCTCAGAGTTCGAGAAGGCTGGTCGAGTTAGAGATAGAGAGAGGAAGAGACCAGTAAAAGCACAGAGGTTCCGATTATAGAGGGGGCAGACGATTATCGGGGAAGAGACCAAGGATAGAGGAGGTTCAGGAGAGGCCAGTTAGATCTCCTATGTATCCGGCCATTACTTCTGCTCCACAAAAAGGGATTGTGATAAGGGAACCACGACCTACGACTGAGAGATACAGTAGGTGTGGTAGATATCATGGAGATAAACCTTGTTATGGTACCACAGTAGTATGCTTCAGATGTGGAAAGCTCGGGCATATCGTTAGGGATTGCCCAGAGATAATTGAGATTGCCCCTCAGAAGGGCCAGGGCTCAGAGAGGGCTTCCAATGAGACTTTTACTCTGAGGAGGAGGGTGACGGCGGGAGAGAAAGGGAAGCAAGTGATTGGTACGGGACGAGTGCATGCTCTAGATCAGGATACAGCAGATCAGTCGTCAAATATGGTGAAAGGTACTATTCTTATCTATGATTTAGAAGCATATGTGTTAATAGATCCTGGTTCTACGTATTCATTTGTATCACCTTTGTTTGCATGTAAATTGTTTAATTATGTAAAGCCTACCCCTCTGAGTAGTCAGTTGTCGATAATTACACCCGTGAACACTAGTCAATTAGTGGAGTATGTATTGAGGAATTGTGAGCTGGAATTAGGTGGATGAAAGATGTCTGCTGATCTAATCTTAATGCATATAAGAGACTTTGATATACTCCTAGGAATGGATTGGTTGGTTGCTAATCGAGCTGTTTTAGATTGTTTTGCTAAGACATTCACATTTTATACTCCAGAAAAATGTATTATACAATTTCCTTGAAGTTAATGAGAATAAGAATGTTGTAAGTGTATGAATGAATGATGTACTAATTGGATGAATTATGTTTGAAGGTTATATTGCGTACGTGGTAGATACGGCTGAGGTACGCCAAAAACTGAAAGACATTCCAGTGGTCAAAGAGTTCCCAGATGTCTTTTCGGATGATTTACTAGGTTTACCGCCTGTGAGGGAGATAGATTTCAGTATTGATTTGACACCTGGTACAGAGCCGATATCTAGACCACCGTACAGTATGGCTCCAGTTGAGTAGAAGGAACTGAGAAAACAGTTACAGGAATTGTTAAAGAAAGGGTTCATCAGACCGAGTGTATCACCGTGGGGAGCACCAGTTCTGTTTGTGAAGAAGAAGGATGGGAGCCTTCGATTATGTATTGATTACAAATTATTGAATAAGGCTACCATCAAGAATAAGTATCCCCTTCCGAGGATTGATGATTTACTGGATCAGCTACGGGGAGCACAAGTTATTTCTAAGATTGATCTGAGATCTGAGTACCAACAGTTGAAAGTACGAGATGGAGACGTACCCAAGATAGCTTTTCGCACCCGTTATGGTCATTTTGAGTTTTTGGTTATGTCATTCGGGTTAACGAACGCTCCCGCAGCTTTTATGTCATTGATGAATGAGGTGTTTCGACCGTATTTAGATCGATTTGTGATAGTGTTCATCGATGACATCCTAGTTTATTCGAGGTCTAGAGAGGAGTATGAGCAGCACCTGAGGATTATATTGCAGACCCTCCGTGAGAAGAAGTTGTATGCTAAACTCATTAAGTGTGATTTTTTGCTTGAGCAGATCTCCTTTTTGGGACATATTGTGTCGAGGGATGGTATGTCAGTGGACCCATCCAAGATTGAGGCAGTAGTTCAGTGGTAGAGGCCTCAGACAGTTACGCAGATCAGGAGCTTTTTGGGTTTAATTGGATATTATAGATGGTTTGTGGAGGGGTTTTCGAGGTTGGCTGCTCTGTTGACACGTCTCACTCAGAAGGATGTTGCATTTGAGTGGGACGACAGATATGAGGAGAGTTTTCAGGAGCTGAGACGTCGATTGACCACTGCTCCAATTCTCATCATTCCTACCAGCTCATGAGGTTTTTCTGTTTACACGGATACTTCTTACAAAGGACTGGGTTATGTATTGATGTAGGATGGGAAGGTAGTCGTTTACGGATCCAGGCAGCTAAAGGATCATGAGAGGAACTGCCCGACCCACGACTTAGAGTTGGCGGCCGTAGTGTTTGCATTGAGGATATGGCGCCACTATCTGTATGGTGAGAAATTTCAGGTATTTACCGATCACAAAAGCCTCAAATATTTGTTCTCGCGGAAGGAATTGAACATGAGACAGAGAAGGTGGCTTGAGCTTCTGAAAGATTATGATTGTGAGATCCTATACCACCCGATAAGGCGAATGTAGTGGCTGATGCGTTGAGCAGGAAGCATCTCAGGTTGATTTCTTATATGATGGTACGGGAACACGAGTTATTAGAGTAGTTTGCGGGCCTCAGTTTGGATGTGACCCCACTTGATGCTGATAGTGGTTATATGATTGCTAGCCTACGGTTAAAGCCAGATTTGATGGATCGGATCCGATAGGCTCAGCGTGATGATCAGCAGTGTATTAAGATAGTCAGGCAGATGCAGAGGGGTATGGAGACTGATTTGGTTCCAATTTGGAGGACCAAATTTTTTAGTGGGGGAGATTATGTAAGACCCACTTTTTAAGTACTTGTTGATGCATTTCCTTATGATTCATGTGATGTACACTTCCACATATTGATTGAATCATAAGAAGAGGTTTGACTGAATTAAATTGCAAATGGAATGAAACGAAATATCGGTGAATGTATGTAGTAGCAAAATAAGGGCCGAGATGGCCATAGGCCAAGCGAAAGGGATGGAAATCAAGTTGACTGAAAATAAGAATTTAAAATAAGAAAAGATAGTAGGTTTATGAAGGAAAGTCTGTTCAATTTGGTCTCGAACACATTGAAGGGTAAAACGATCAAAAGACCAAAATTCGGTATAAATTCGATAAGAAAATTTCATTAAAATATTGATTTAGGAAATCTTGATCAATAAAAGAAAAATTATTGAATTCCTAGTCTAATTGACCAAGATACAAATTTATTAAGATTTACCACAATTTGGTCAGGACAATATCCCAAAAATACGGAGAAAAATACATTGAAAATGGGTTAAAATAAAATAGCCTAAATAAAATATAGTTTTGTTGATATTTTGAGATTTTTCATAATATTTTAATTATTAAAATAATAATAAAATAAATTGTAAATAATAATATAAAAAAAAAGAAACTGAAATCTGAAAAAGCGAAGAAGAAAACAGTGATGACGAAGCTGCAGATCGAACCCCGACGAATCACCGGCGACTGACAAGGCCAGGTGAGGGCCGGAGAAGGAAGAGGAGCTTCAGGCAACTTTGTTGGCACCGACAACACGCCGTACCGACGTCGAAGTCAGGCGAACGGAGGAGGAAAAGTCGACAGGAAAAAAAGGGCTCAATTCCGACGATCCACGGCAGCTGGGTGTGATCAGAGGGTACCAGTGTGATCGGGAGTACGAGCCAGTTCTGTTGGTACCGGTAGCAGCCGGCGAAATGGCCGGGAACGCCAGCGACAGTGAGGAGAGCAAAACGGCACCGTAGCCGGAAAGAAAAAAAAGAAAGAAAAAAAAGAAAAAAAGGGAAAAAAGAGAGGAAAAATTCCCGGGGATACCTCAGATTATGAGTAAGTCGGTAAGCAGTCCAAAAATTGACTAAATTGATTTTTGAAAAATTTATTTAAAATTATATTTGATCGAAAATTAAACTGAAATTAAATATAAAATTATGCAGTTCGACGATAAATCACGTATGTGAGCCTGATCGAACTCCGATTTGCGCACCATCGCATAATTTCGAGTAAGTAAAACCCATTTACGACAATAGTATGATTATTGCGCAATTAGAATTTATGTTGCGGATTTCGAATTAATTTCTGCATAAAATAAATTATAATTGGATTTTTGAATTAATTGTCGTAAATAGTATAGTCAAATGAGCCCAATAGACCCGAAGAAGGGATTTAATAGGTGGAAACGGGTTGAAAATGGGACGAGGCCCATTAAGGTGCAATCGGGTCCAATAAAGTAAAACGGGCTTAGTGCTTTAGATTCGATCAGGAAGAGTGAAATACTGATAAGTATATTAGAGCTGAACCAATACGTGGTTATATACAGCTCCATAGAGTTAGTTTGGAGTGAATTGGACTGAGAGACCTGGTACGGTCGAGATAGGATAAACTCGCTCGTGATTTCAGGTAAGGAAATTTTACGGACTACTAGAGGTAACTTTATGCAATTTCGACCTCATTTACATTCCCTAAAATTGTCTGAAGGGTCTAGATTTAAAATAAGAATTTTAGTGCCCGAATGGGCAAATGACCAAAATACCCCTGTGAAGGGTAAAATTTCCAAAATTAGGAAAAATTGGGAGGAGTAAGAACAAGAGATTCCTACTTGTTTTCGAGGTGTTTTGATACATGCATAAGTAGGCTAGCTAGCTTTTAAATAAAAATATACAACATTGCTATTTTCAACAATGTGATTTCTTTTGGAAATTGTTTTGAGATAACAGAGCCGCCTACGTGATGTTATGAAAATGTGACGTGCTAGAGCTCAGCTTGCACGAGTTTTGATTTGTGTGATACATGCATTAGTGCTGGAGCAGGGGCTCGCGCTAGAGTTTTACATGCATTGGTGCTGGAGTCTAACTCGCACCAGATTTTTGTATGATTTTCGTGATAAGGTGCTGGAGTTTAACTCGTACCAGAATTTCACTTGATTTTTATGACAGAGTGATGGAGCCTAGCTCACACTAGTTTTACATAATTTTGACAGAGTGCTGGAGCTTAGCTCGTACTAGATCTTATAAGATTTTATGAAACGCGTGCTGGAGCTTGGCTCGCTCGAGATTTTCCTTGATTTTATTAGAGTGCTGGAGCATCGCTCGCACTAGTTTTATGAGAACATGCTATGAGCCATGCTTGGAGCGTCGAGTAGACTGTGTGTCACACCGATTAAATAGGTTCGCACGTGCGTTTTGAAACAGGGCACGAGTATAGATATGAGATATGGGTCCACGGAGTACGTTGTACCGTGCATATCGCATGGAGTACGTTGTACCATGTTATATTATATTTATGTGGCATCTTCGGATGCGAGTGATCGGGCAAGATCGACGGGATGGACTGACCCACCTCCCGGGGCGATTCCTGATAGTGGTGAGACCCCGCACACAGGATCCGTGTAGCAGTGGGATCACGAGGATATGGCTATAGTCCTGGTTATTTATCTGAGATATATATATTGCTTAGTCTCGCATGTTATTACTTGATATTTTTGAGAATCATGTTTTGCAAACTTTTGTGTGAGTCTGGATCACCCGAGGGAGGGGTTGGATCCTGACTGAGATATGATTTTGATGAAAATGAAACTAAGTTTTAAACTGAAACTTGCATGAAGTTATTTTCCATGCTATTGAAACTCATACGTGATGTAAACTAGTTTTACATGACATTCATTTGTGTGGCATATGGGTATGCATGAACGTTTATTTTCAAATTATGTAGAGAAATGGTGATTTATGCATGGCACCAGGTTCATGTAGGCTGTATGGTTGCCTACTTGTTCGTAGGATTGTCTTACTGAGCTTGATGTGCTCATCCCTTTCATTTTCCTGCACAGATTTCTTCCAGTAGACTTTGAGGCGACTGAGTACTGCATTCCTGATATCCGCTACTGCCCATCATTTTGAGGTATATTCACTTATACATATTGTATCTGAATAAGAATAGCACAGTAATATATTTGTAAGTAACTTTCGGGGATGTATAGACATTGTAAACACTTGTAAATGAATGGTGGGACTGACATTGACGTACAGCCCAATCATTAGTGGAGTGAGGTCACGATCAGAGGATAGGTAAGTATGAAAAAAAAACGAAAAATTTACTCTGATTTTTGGGTCGTGACATATATACAGTTTACCTCATTAGATATAGAATATAAAAAACTTTAAGCTGTAATTTAAACAATTTCCAGTTAACACAGAGCCACTGCCAGTTCCGTAAAATTAGAGTCGAAAATCAATAGCAGTATAAACAAGGAACTGTAATCAAAACTGGTTCAAAAATTATACAGTTGAAAAAGTGACGACTGTGTGACACTTTGCTCCTACAAGATTCAAGAGGTGGCCCCCACAATGTCTTTATGAAATAGAAAAACACAGTTTTATACAGTCAAATCAACTCATACAGTCAAATCATGTAAATCAAATAGACGAGACAAGGCAGACATGCTATATCAGATATCAGAAATGACAATTGGCCAATGTCGGTGACTCCGAGCAATCACGGGCCAAGTGTGTCGGGATGTCAATTGTCGTGGGAGTGATCAGCTACCCAAACGGCTCACAGATCAGAATGTCCAAATATCATAATCAGAATAAAAAACACGGTACATCGGACTCGCATGCGCTGCATGGTACATCGTACTCCGTGGACCACAGAAGCAGATACAGAACAGACAGAAGTGCAACATGATTTAATTATCGCCTTTATCTCAAATCAGTGTGAGTCGAACCTTGCGACACAGTCTGCACACGCTCAAGCACATCTCATCAGTATGAGTCAGGTCGTGCGACACAGTCAACATGCACTCAAGCACATCTCATCAGTGCGAGTTGGACCGTACGACACAATATGCACGCGCTCAAGCACATCTCGTCAATATGAGTCAGGCCGTACGACAGGTCGTGCGACACACAATCAGCACGTGCTCAAGCACATCTCGTAAGTGCGAGTTGGTCTGTGCGACACAGTCAGAACGCGCTCTAGCACATCTCATCAGTGTATCTTTATAAACAAATCATTTTCATCAAAACAGTTTTGAAACTCGGTATGATGTATAAAACAATTTAAAAGGGGTTGTCTTGCCTGTTTTGGGTCAAAATTCCAGTAAATGGTCTATCGTAATTAGATTTGGAAATTTTCGATCAAAACTATAATTCACGATATTTCAGTGCCTTTACAAGCAATTTAGATTCACACTGATATGACTAGGCTGTTTAACTAAGGCAAAAAATTTATAATTTTTAGATTTATAAAGTCGGCCTAGTGTTTTATGTAATTTTGATAACTATAAAATTCAACTTAGAATTTTATATCTACAAACACAGAGAAATTACGTATATTCATCTCTAACAGCACATGAAAATTTTTCTTACCTCGATGTTTGCCCGTAACCCTCAATGCCTCAAAGTTGTGAGTCGACGAGTCTGATCCACTCAGTTTATTTTCCCGAAATTTCGTACCAGTATTTGCAATAATATTTCCGAACAATCTCTCTCTCGAATTTTTCAGATTCTTCATGTAATTTGATCTAACTTAAATTTTATTATTTATTTATATATATATATATATAATCACAATAATAATTTATATATATAAATAAATAAATAAACATTTCTTTTTTTTTTTCCTCGCGATTTGAACTTTCGCGCCTTTCTCTTTTTTTCCTTTTCTTCATTCTTCTTCTCCCCCATTCTCGTTCACTGTTTCACTCTCGGCTCAGTTCACCCTCATCAACCACCTCCCGGCGTTACCACCTCTTTCCACTCTAGTCGTTTCCTTCCGGCATTGGTGATCGGGGCTCCTCCGGCCAGTTCGTTTCAGGCTACTTCTACCAGCTCCGACGGCCCTGTTTTGTTTTCCAGTTTCCCTCACCCTTAAACCCGAGGCTCCAAAGCTCTCGGCTCCATTTTTCTTCCTCCCTCGTGCTTCTCCTTCACTTCGCCTTCACTGTTCCAGCTCTTCCTTCTATAGCAACAACGTGATTCCTCCTCCATACACCTACCCTCTTTCAGTTCTTGCCTCTGTTTCCAAACTTCACTCCCCTGTTTATCTTCCCATTTCCAAATCCTTCAGCCTCCTTTCCTTCTCTCTTTCTCTCGTTTATCTTCCCTTTTTCTTTCCTAATCCACAGGAAATGGCAGCTTCCTTTCTCGTGTCTCTCTGCCGCATTCCAGTTGGTGACATTGGGTGTATATATGTATATTTATCATCTATATATTATTTTTTCTACTCTATTGGTTCAGTTTGCAGACCACTACAACCACCCTCGGTCCTTGGCTTTACCTTACGGTTCTTGTCATTCCTTTCCCTTCTCTGGTCTTATGCTATCATCACAGTCCTTGTGTTTTGTTCCTCATCGGCAGAACCCCCCTCAAGTGCCTCAGTTCCCAATTACATTGCCTGACACCTGCAATGCTTATTGCACTGTAGTCTTCTTACTGATGTAACATCACCTAACCCCACTCTTTTGTACTTTAGAGCGTCTTGGCAGTTGTATTTTGGCAGAAGCCTTAGTTTCCCCCATTGCTTCGATTTTCCTGCCGCATTTCACTGTACAATACACCTCTCGGGTTCTCTGTTTCCACTAAGAACCATCACCATATCTGTTTCTCACCATCTCTTGCCTCTCGGTTTTCCAGCAGCCATACCATCGGCTTCATCTAACCCTGTAGAACACTCATAGAATGCTACTGCTCCCCTTACCCTTGCCTGTAATTTCTCCTGTTAGACTTTTATACAATGCTACACGTTTCCTTCTTCCTTTCTCATTGAGCACCATTGCCCATAGACACATATGCCTTACGCTCCCTGCTGCAGCTTCATCCCTCACGGGTTCGGCTTCACGGTTCCGTACATAAGTCTATATTTATAAATATTTTCATCTATATATATATATATATATATATATATATATATATATATATATATATGCAAGTGCACATCCATTCCTAATTTTGCATTTGCATATTTGTGTACCTTGTAGATTTATGTGTGTGTATATATATATACACACATAAATCTTGAGAAACAAGTAAAGTGTTGTATACATTTAAATAGGCATGTATGTCTATGTAGTATATAAAAATAATGTTAATATATAAGAATAATGTTAGTTTAATATTTATATTTAAATCAATCCCCTCGTACTCACATATTTAATCTTAATTACTTAAGATATTACTTATAGCCAACGCCAAATGCATTGAAATTTTACAGTACTTACACTTATAGTTTGATTTTTACTAATCCAATAATTTTATATATTTTTCCTAAATCCAATAATTATATAGCGATCTATTATTCTTTTAACAAAAATGGACTACAATTCATTCCCCATCCACATGAAATTGGTTCAATCAAGCTCTTTTTAGTACCACGAATTAAAACAAATGGTTAAATTAAGAAGCCCTCATGGAAAACTATTCTTTATGTATGCATATTGTAATGCTCAGAATATTCTATTTATTTATAAGTATAATATAATAAATTAACAGTGATTATTTTTTAATCTTGTGTAACCAATTTGGATTATTTAGTAACTTTGTTAAGTTGGGTTAACTTATGAAAACAAATTTTACAATAGAAAAACAATAAAGAGGAAAGCAAAATTTTTGGATATATGTGATATCATATTTCATATATATGTATATATTATTACAAGGTACATGAACAGTTGTCATTTTTTTGTTTATGTGACGTTAATGTATACAACCTATTTTATTGACATGTAAACAATTAGTTTATTTCTCTCTCCCTCACATTTTCATTCTTAAACGCTTTTCATAATCTTTCTCTCTCTCAAAATCTCACTAATTTCTCTCTCTGGATTCCTTTATCTACAATTACGTTACAATTTTTAACATATCAATTAAATCCTCCCTCTCAAATTCTCTATCTTTCTCTTACCTACAATTACTGTAAATTTTAAATATAATAATTAAGTCTTTATCTCCTTCAAACTCCTACTAAATCCACCATTAACTCCATATTGATATAACTAATTTTAAAAACACTTTATGAATAAAAAACATATTATTTAAAACAATTTAAAATTAACATTTTAATTCAATATGATTATTTGCATTCAAATTTATTTAACTTTTATCTTCGATAAATTTATCTAACCATAATAGTTTTCAAATTTTAGTTTAAATAAACCTCTCTATTTTCAACAGATATTATCCAATCATAACAGTTTTTTAATTTTAACTTAAAACAATAATAAAAATTTTTAAAAGATTAATGTAAGTATTAAATATATAAGTATTACAGATTATTTGCATTGTGTTTTAGATCTATCAACCTAATTTTTTTTATTTAAGTATTAAAATAAGTATTAATTAATTACCAAATATTTTTTCATTTAATAATGTTCAAAGATACTCTTTATTTTTCGAAAAAATACTAAGTTAAAATTATACAACTCTAAGATCTTTTGAAGCTTCTTATATATTCGACATTTATATTGTAATTATAATTCCGTTCCTAACATTTAATATGTACAATTGGAAAATTTGTCTGTTCGGAATGGATTATTTGTATGTAATTTCATGTTTAATATTTAATATTTAATATGGTTCTTAATGTAATTAAAAAAACATATGTTTTCTACTCATTGACATCAAATAAATTCAGAAACTATTTTAATAATTCATTACATTAATTATTTTGTTTCTACCACAACTTTTTAAATTCTTTTTAATACTTAATTATATTAATTTAAATTTTATCAAAATTATTTACAGAAAGATGGTGATGCAAAAATGGAGAAAAAATTGGAATAATTAACTAATGATTACAACATTTTTTATAGAAGTCTAAATTAAATTGACAGCTACCCACCCATGTTCATGATATAATTTATGTAGACAAAAGTTATTTTTTACTTGACAAAATACAAAAGGTAAGTACTACTATATTTACTATGTTATCGAAATTCTTTTTAATTAATTTTAAAAATTTAATACTACATACAAAATAGCTAAAACTATTTTATTTCAATTTTTAGTGAAAAATCTTTTTTCATCAAATATAAGTCAGATACCAATAGGATGTCTACTATTATAACAAGTAAGAGTAGATGAAAATTTTCTTCAGACTCTTGAATTAGTTAAATTCATTATGTCTTATAAATAAATAAAATCTATATATATTTTATATAAAATTGCAGATGTATAAATCCAACAGTAGCATTTGAAGATTTGCAAAAGTAAAGATATTTTTTTAGTTATCGAACTATTAATTTTTAATTTAAAAGTTGTGTGCTTTTTTATATGTTATTATTTTATATATGTGAATGAATTATTTACATATTTATTATTCATCATTTATTGTTTATAATTATTTATGAGCTTTGTTATTTATTTTTTAAAATATTATTTAACTTTAATTACTTATTTTCACTATATTATACTATATTATATTAATTACATAATTTACTTTTTACATCTAATAATTAAATTATATATATACATATGATTTTTATCAACAAACACATTTAAAGAAGAAATCGTGCATTGTATGAGTGTAAACTCCACAAATTTTTTAACATTAGATTTTAATTATGAATATTCTTGTATGTCAAATAAATATAAATATTAAATTAATCATACTTTAAAAATAATACATAATGAATTATTAAGTAATTATATAAAATAAATAAATAAATAAAACAATAATAATAAATATAACAATAATGATAATAAAATATAATAACAATAGAAATATATAATATAATATGAAAAGATGAGAAAGTGATGGAAGTGAAATGATGTCTTTAGGAAAAGATGGTGATGTTCTGACTAGAAAAGAAAGGAAACGTGTGAATTAAAGAAATGATGTAGCTGAAGCTTAAAACAAAAATGAAGAGAAAAGGAAAGTGGGGTGGGGTGTTCTGGCCGAGACAGTAAACGTGAGAAGGAAATGGGAGCAGGAAAGAAATGATGAACGAGTTGGTAAAAGGAAATGATAAAAACGTGACTAGGGGTGTTAGTCTAGTGCTATAAGATACTGCTATAAGACAGAGATAAAACTGGAAGGGAAGAACTGAAAGTAAAGGAAGAGAAAAGTGGGAAGCATAGGGCTTTACTGGAGGATTTTCCATGCTAGAAATAAGAAGCAAAGACGAACGGCAAGGGGAAGAGGCTCGGGCTGCAGCAGGGAAACGGAAATGTAAGAGTAAACCCGAGAGACAAAGAGAACTGTATGGAAGAGCAGAAAAGCTTGGGCTGATTTCATTTCCTTCAAAGGCTACGGTGAGTTGAAAACAGAGATGAATTGGAAATGGAGAAGGCAAAAGTAGAAAATAGAGTTGAAGCTTGAACCGAGTGAGAGCTTCGGTGAAGAGGCAAAACAGGGAAGCAAAACCGAAAATGAAGACTGATTTAGAAGGTGGTACAGGGGAGATTGAAGGAGAAATAAGAAACGGATTGGGATTGGTTTCGGGGCAGTACAAAGACTGTGTAAAAATAGTCTTTAAAACGCAACAGAAACGGGAGCCTATAACAGGGTCTCTCGGTTTCGGTGGCTGGGCTAGGAGCTGCTGAAAAACAGAGGAGAACAGAGAGGTGATGATGATGATGCTGGTGGCCGGAACAAAACGCTGGTGATGAGGATGGAGTTGCCGAGGAGGTAAAGGTGATCGAGGCCATGAAGGGAAAGGAAAACCCGAGAACAGAGGGGATGAATGTTCAGCGCCTAGGACCGAAGGCAACAAAAGAACTTCTGAGCTGGCTAGGTGATGAGGATGAGGGCCGATGGAGATGCAAGGTAGCTAATGTGATGATGGTGGCGGCAAACAAAAAGAAAGACAGGAGAAAATGGCAAGCCGAGAAGAATGAGAGCGGTCGGGAATAGGATCCTCGGGTGAGCAACAGTGTAGAAGGAAAATGAAGAAGAAAATGGAAGTGGCGGGAAGAAGAAAGGAAATTCAAAAACAAAGAAAAAAAAAGAAAAAAAAAGAAAAGAAAAGAAAGAAGTAGTATATATATAATTATATATATATTGGAGGAAAAAAAGGGAGAAAAGCAAAGGATGAATAGTAAAAAAAAGGGGGAGAGAAAGAATGTAATATATATATATATATATATATATATTAAATATATATATATTTGAAAATAGAGAAAAAATCGAGGAAGGCAAAAAAGTGTATTAAATTTTAGAAATTCGAGGAAGAACCTCGGGAAATTTATCGAGAAGATCGGATCCGTCGACTCGTTAAGTCGAAGTAATCAAGGATTACGGATAAACACCGAGGTAATAAATTTATATAAGTTTTAGAGATAATTGTACGTATTTTATAATTTCGAGTGTATTTTTCCTAGGTAAGCAAGGTTACGATTTTGATATATCGTAGTTAATTCGACAAATAAGATACTAAAAAATACAAATTTTGGTGTAGGAGAATTGTAAAAAATCTAAGGGAGATATTAGGAGTCGTCGGGAAAGGATCCTCGGGTGAGCAACAGTGTAGAAGGAAAATGAAGAAGAAAATGGAAGTGGCGGGAAGAAGAAAGGAAATTCAAAAACAAAGAAAAAAAAGAAAAAAAAGGAAAAAAAAAAAAAGAAAAGAAAGAAGTAGTATATATATAATTATATATATATGGGAGGAAAAAAAGGGAGAAAAGCAAAGGATGAATCGTAAAAAAAAGGGAGAGAGAAAGAAAGTAATATATATATATATATTAAATATATATTAAATATATATATATATATTATTGAAAATAGAGAAAAAATCGAGGAAGGCAAAAAAGTGTACTAAATTTTAGAAATTCGAGGAAGAACCTCGGGAAATTTATCGAGAGGATCGGACCCGTCGACTCGCTAAGTCGAAGTAATCAAGGATTACGGACAAACACCGAGGTAATAAATTTATACAAGTTTTAGAGATAATTGTACGTATTTTATAATTTCGAGTGTATTTTTTCTAGGTAAGCAAGGTTACGATTTTGACGTATCGTAGGTAATTCGACAAATAAGATACTAAAAAATATAAATTTCGGTGTAGGAGAATTGTAGAAAGATCTAAGGGAGATACTAGGAGTCGTCACCACTCGAATTCAAGATTTTCGTTAAATCGAGGTAAGGGGTATTATTTAACTCAGTTCTGATAATACATTTTTGTTTCACCGATAAATGATTTTATGAAAGAGCATGTGATTTGAAATAATTTATCAATGCTTTCATACTTGAGAAGCATGTTTTAATTTATCGAAATGTTCCCCGAGTACTTTCCATGTTGTGAAATGAATTTCCTAAGGTATGAAGTGTATGAATGTTTTACATTTATTTATATTTTTATATTCATATTGTTAAAGAAACTTTCGACAATTTCAAAAGTTTTTAAGAAAAGAAATTTGTTTTCAAAAAGGGATTGTGGGGGCCACCTCTTGAGTCCTGCGGGAGTAAAGTGCCACACAGTCTTTCGATTTTATGAAAAAGTTTTCAGATTTCAAGGAATTCGATTTTATTACTTGATATGAGTTCATGGGATATAAAACCCAAGAAAAATTTTGAAAACTCTGTTTTGATACTATAGGCTTCATGCATGGTTACTTCTTGTGGTGTTCCGGCTACACCACTTGGGGTGCCGGTACGTTAGCCCCTTTAACACTTGATTCAACCTGTTTGGAAGATGTCGTGCTACTGGTGGTTTACGATGATGTTTTGACAGTATCTCGTGCCCGCGCAGCACGCATGAATGTTCCCCGCACGGTGAGTGCCACAGGTGCCCGTGCCCTAGCTATGTGCTAGTATATGATAAGAAATAAAAAGATACTACCCATGTTTATAATTATTATTGTTGTACGAACCTGATTCAGTCTACAGCCCCCTCTTACCATGGCCATAGGTATGATGACTCTCCACGGAGAATGACACGTATCGCATGACTTAGTTATAGCCTAGTCTCCTCGATTTGATTAAGAAAAATCGACTATGATGAATGAATATGTGTTTTCATGATTATGAATTATTCATGAAATGTTTATGAAATGATTATGAATTATTCATGAAATGTTTACGAAATAATTATGAAATATTCATGAAATGTTTACGAAATGACTATGAAATATGCATGAAGTGTTTACAAAATGATTTATGAAAAGTTCATGAAAGGGTTATGAAAAGTTATAAAATGGTTAAGCATGTGATTTGTTTTAAAGATACGCATGCTTTATGACGATTATGCATGAAATGACAATTTATGTATTGCATTAAGTTTCGTTCTATGAACAACTTCAAATGTTTTTATATATATATCAGAACTGCTATAGGAGTATTACCTTACTAGGCTTTTCCCCAAAAGCTCACCCTTCTACCTCTCAGATTTTTACAGTGAATTACAGTTAATAAAATGCTGCGTAGACGACGTAGGCTGACGGATATGAGCCTCCCCAGACTACCTTTTGTATATGCGTGAGGTATACATTCTTATCTCTTTACCAGACTATTTGTATGTACAGACATCTATTGAAAGTAATGTGTCGGGATGAAATCTGTATAAGGATAAATGAAGTGAAATACTTTTAAGGATTGACACTAAACAGGAATACAGCCTAAGTGAATAAGGGAATAAGTGGGTAAATTAAATTTCAAAAAAAAAATTTCTTCGATTTTCAAGGGTCAAGGGTTGTTACATTTAGTGGTATCAGAGCAAAGGCTGTCTAGTACTGTCTGTGTCAATAATAAAGATATGATTACATCCCAAATGTTTGTGCTTGTCTGATTATGGAGTAAGTATACCTAATTAAGTTAAGACTTAATGTTGGGTTTACGTGATGAATTAGATCACGAGCGAGAGGCCGTAGAGATAGGCCTGAGAATCATTCAAAGTCATCATATGAGACTCATAAATGATACCGAGATTGAAACTGATGTTGAGCATGCTCCATCAGGTCCTATGAAAAGGACAGAGGGTATTGAGATACACTTTGCTAAGATTGAGTGGAGTATTGAACTTATTATGGGAAATTAGGACACAGGCTATGTTAGGTGATGGGGTAGACGGAAGAATAGACAGACAGATTACTCATGATGCACCGACACAGCCTGTAGAGATGTTTCAGAACTACAAATATGCATGCTCTTGTAACCCCACAGTAGAATGATGATGACTTGAGTAGGAGTCGGAGCTACACTAGATGAGACAGTTTAAGAACTGCAGACCACCATTGTCAAATGGGATAAAAGACCCAGTAGTTATAGAAAATTGAATGAATGAGATTAAAGAAACTACGAATGAAATTTAGAGGTCTAGCACAAGGAAATCAATCTATTAATGAGTATGAATTATGATTTATATCCCCGGAAAGGTGTGACCCAACGTTGTGAGCAGTGAAGTCAAGAAATGTCTGTAAGTTCACTAACGTATAGAGTTCGAGCTAATTTCGGAGGATAGTATGCTATTACATACTGAAACCAAGAATCTAATGGTAATAGAGAACTAAAAAATTAAATTGAAAAACTTGGATGGATTCTTAAAGTATGACTGTGAGCTTAATAGACTGTGGGCAGTTTCAAGAGTTTAAACCTCCACTTTTAACAAAGTTAAGAATTCAGTGATTCAGAGTGTTGGATGGATGAGATAGAAAAACTTGATGATTTCAAAAGTAACTTTATCGAGGAAGTTGCTTTTACAACTTTTGTGTTAAAGGATTGGAGAAGCTACACAGATTTTTAGAGTGTGCTACTATAAAGAAAGTAGCCCTTGTAGCATCAATATCGAGATGAAAAGTCAAACTCGGAAGAAAGTTTTCCGATTTAATTCGAGAGCCAACATCAAAAAATTACATGGGATATATTCTGAAGGCCCTTAGGCGGCAGCACATCCTGGATGAAATTAAGTGGCAATTATGGAAGAAATGATTGCAATCGAACATAAAGTAACAAGTCTGTGGATGAATATGAAATTAAATTTATAGCTTTGGAAAAAGAATGATCTGGATAAGTAGAGATGTGAAATGGAGAAAATCCAGGAAACTCATAGGAGGTACTAAGATCCTTAATCGAGCTAGACTATCCCCATTGGATGTTATTTTGGGGAAGCAATGCGCAAGGCACAACTGTGATGATATGAAATGTATATTTTGAGGGTACTAAGAAAATGAAAAGGTAAAGAAAGTGATAGAAAAGTGATGTACAAAAGAAGTAGTGAGAGTAATAGAGTAAACTTACTGTAATTGAAAAGATGAATTACAGAATTAAAAGTATAAGTGAAGGTCACACTGCTTACAGGATTGAATTAAAATGCTGAGAAAACAATTATAAGGATTACATGAAAAGGAGATTATCGGACTGGGTGATTCACTTTGATGTGTACTAGCATTAATTGTTAAGGAGACCCGGAGTCGTTTTGGTCACGATATGTTAAGAACGGGCGTTAATTGGATTCCCAAGACAAGGATTATAAATCAGTGGGGAAAGACCCAAAACTCTTAAAGATGATTCAAAGTTTGATATATATGGAGACTTTGGACTATGAATTACGTATCGAGTATAAAGATTGTGAATCGCTCATGCTTATGTTTCGAATGCGAGACTTAATTGGAATAAGGAAAGAGTTCAAATATAATTGATGTACGAAATGAGGCAAGTTTGAAATGTGATAGATTTTGAATATAGGTGATACTATGAACAAGAGATGTATATGATGTATGAATACTTCTGGTAAATTAAATTATTCCGATCAAGTGATATGAACAGAGAATGAGTGTGACTAAAGGATAAATTGAAATTGACAGTTGAAATATTTGTTTTTGAAGTTAGGATACCATTACTTGTATGGTGAAGAGTTATGAAATTCTACGATCATGAAGGTTTAAGTATTAAATTTCACAAAGGACGTCTAATACAAGAAAAAGGGAACGACTCGAGTTTATGCTTTGAGCAGAAGTGATTTCGAGATGGCGTTATATTTATTGATCAGAGACATGAGTTATTGAATTATTGATGGACCTCGACTTGAATGTGGTCCTTCCTTGACCACTGACATTCGTTGCATGGTGGCTAGCCTGAGAGTTAAAATCGGACTAAATTGATTAAATCGAGTAGGCTCAGCATATTGATAAATACTGCATTGATGTTGCTGGCCAGACCTAGATGGGTACTACAACTGGCTTGAGTATTGGTACTGACAATTTATTGAGATTTAAAAATAGAATTGTGTACCCAATGATCGATAGTAAAAGAATTGATGTCGTCAGATGCTGATTTATAGAGATATATACCCTACATTCGGAGAATGGTAAAGATTTATCAAATCTCCTGAAGATACATTGGTAATCAGGGACAATAAGAGATATAATTGAAAGTGACTAAAAGCCTCATATGACAGCAGCTTAAAGATAAGGTATAGCAAGAGCTGGAAAGAAAGGAAACTGAGTCCCTGATACATTGGACCTTTGGAGATCTTAGACCAAGTGGGAGACAAAGCTGACAGGTTGGCGCTACCGCCAGAATTATCAAGTATCCACAATGTCTTCCACGTTTCGATACTTCAGAAGTATCATCCGGATCTGAAGCATGTGGTGAAGTATGAGCCACTAGAGTTAAAGAAGGATATGACCTATGTGGAAAAGCCGATTCAGATCTTGGACAGAAAGGAAAAGACATGCGGTCTAAGACAATTTCTCTGATTAAGGTTTTATGGTAGTACCACACTTCGGAAGAGGCCATGAGGGAATTGGAGAGCTTGATATGAGAAAAGTACCTGCACCTGTTTAAGGACTAAGGTACTCCGAAATTTGGGGACCAAATTTCTTAAGGTGGAGAGAATGTAAACTCCACGAATTTTCTAACATTCGATTTTAATTATGAATATTCCTCTATGTCAGATAAGTATAAATATTAGACTAATCATACTTTGAAAATAATACATGATGAATTATTAAGTAACTATATAAAATAAATAAATAAATAAATAAAACAATAATAATAAAATAACAATAATGATAATAAAATATAATAACAATAGGAATATATAATATAATATGAAAAGATGAGAAAGTGATGGAAGTGAAATGATGAATTTAGGAAAAGATGGTGATGTTCTCACTAGAAAAGAAAGGAAACGTGTGAATTAAAGAAATGATGTAGCTGAAGCTTAAAAAAAATGAAGAGAAAAGGAAAGTGAGGTGGGGTGTTCTGGCTGAGACAGTAAACGTGAGAAGGAAATGGGAGCAGGAAAGAAATGATCAACGAGTTGGTAAAAGGAAATGATAAAAACGTGACTAGGGGTGTTAGTTTACTGCTATAAGATACTGCTATAAGACAGAGATAAAACTGGAAGGGAAGAACTGAAAGTAAAGGAAGAGAAAAGTGGGAAGCATGGGGCTTTACTAGAGGATTTTCCATGCTAGAAATAAGAAGCAAAGACGAACGGCAAGGGGAAGAGGCTCGGGCTGCAGCAGTGAAATAGAAATGTAAGAGTAAACCCGAGAATCAAAGAGAACTGTATGGAAGAGCAGAAAAGCTTGGGCTGATTTCATTTCCTTCAAAGGCTACGGTGAGTTGAAAACAGAGATGAATTGGAAATGGAGAAGGCAAAAGTAGAAAATAGAGTTGAAGCTTGACCCGAGTGATAGCTTCGGTGAAGAGGCAAAACATGGAAGCAAAACCGAGAATGAAGACTGATTTAGAAGGTGGTACAGGGGGAATTGAAGGAGAAATAAGAAACGGATTGGGGTTGGTTTCGGGGCAGTACAAAGACTGTGTAAAAATAGTCTTTAAAACGTAGCGGAAACGGGAGCCTATAACAGGATCTCTCGGTTTCGGTGGCTGGGCTAGGAGCTGCTGAAAAACAGAAGAGAACAGAGAGGTGATGATGATGATGCTGGTGTCCTGAACAAAACGCTGGTGATGAGGATGGAGTTGCCGAGGAGGTAAAGGTGATCAAGGCCTTGAAGGGAAAGGAAAACCTGAGAACAGAGGGGATGAATGTTCAGCGCCTGGAACCGAAGGCAACAAAACGCTAGGTGATGAGGATGAGGGCCGAATGGAGATGCAAGGTAGATAATGTGATGATGGTGGCGGCAAACAAAAAGAAAGACAGGAGGAAATGGCAAGCCGAGAAGAATGAGAGAGGCCGGGAATAGGATCCTCGGGTGAGCAACAGTGTTGAAGGAAAATGAAGAAGAAAATGGAAGGGGCGGGAAGAAGAAAGGAAATTCAAAAACAAAGAAAAAGAAAAAAAAGAGAAAGAAGTAGTATATATATAATTATAATAATAATTTTATATAGTCGAGAAAAAAAAAAGGAAGAGAGAAAAGAAAAGGATGAATAGTAACAAAGAAAAAAAGGGGAGAGGAAGAAAGTAATATATATATATATATATATATATATATTATTGAAAATAGAGGAAAAATCGAGGAAGGAAAATAAATGTACTAAATTTTAGAAATTCGAGGAAGAACCCCAGGAAATTTACCGAGACGATTGGACTCGTCGACTCTCTAAGTCGAAGTAATTAAGGATTACGGACAAACACCGAGGTAATAAATTTATATAAGTTTTAGAGATAATTGTACGTATTTTATAATTTCGAGTGTATTTTCCCTAGGTAAGCAAGGTTACGATTTTGACGCATCGTAGTTAATTCGACAAATAAGATACTAAGAAATACAAATTTCGGTGTAGGAGAATTGTAGAAAGATCTAAGGGAGATACTAGGAGGCGTCACCACTCGAATTCAAGATTTTTGTTAAATCGAGGTAAGGGGTATTATTTAACTCAGTTCTGATAATGTATTTTTGTTTCACTGATAAATGATTTTATGAAAGAGCATGTGATTTGAAATGATTTATCAATGCTTTCATACTTGCGAAGCATGTTTTAATTTATCGAAATGTTCCCCGAGTACTTTCCATGTTGTGAAATGAATTTCCTAAGGTATGAAGTGTATGGATGTTTTACATTTATTTATGTTTTTATATCCATATTGTTAAAGAAACTTACGACAATTTCAAAAGTATTTAAGAAAAGAAATTTGTTTTTGAAAGGGGATTGTGGGGGTCACCTCTTGAGTCCTGCCGGAGCAAAGAGCCACACAGTCTTTCGATTTTATGAAAGAGTTTTCAGATTTCAAGGAATTCAATTTTATTACTTGATATGAGTTCATGGGTAATAAAACCCAAGAAAGATTTTGAAAACTCTGTTTTGAGACTATAGGCTTCATGCATGGTTACTTCTTGTGGTGTTCCGGCTACACCACTTGGGATGCTGGTACGTTGACCCCTTTAGCACTTGACTCAACTTGTGTGGAAGATATCGTGCTACTGATGGTTTACGATGATGTTTTGGTAATATCTCGTGCCCGCGCAGCACGTATGAATATTCCCCGCACGGTGAGTGCCACAGGTGCCCGTGCCCTAGCTATGTGCTAGTATATGATAAGAAATAAGAAGATACTACCCATGTTTATAATTATTATTGCTGTACGAACCTGATCTAGTCTATAGCCCCCCCTTACCATGGCCATAGGTATGATGACTCTCCACGGAGAATGACATGTATCGCATGACTTAATTATAGTATAGTCTCCTCGATTTGATTATGAAAAATCGACTATGATGAATGAATATGTGTTTTCATGATTATGAATTATTCATGAAATGTTTACGAAATGATTATGAATTATTCATGAAATGTTTACGAAATGACTATGAAATATGCATGAAATTTTTACGAAATGATTTATGAAAAGTTCATGAAAAGGTTATGAAAAGTTGTAAAATGATTAAGCATGTGATTTGTTTTAAAGACACGCATGCTTTATGACGATTATGCATGGAATGACAATTTATGTATTATATTAAGTTTCGTTCTATGAACAACTTCAAATGTTTTTATATATATCAGAACTGCTATAAGAGTATTACCTTACTAGGCTTTTCCCCAAAAACTCACCCCTCTACCTCTCAGATTTTTGCAGTGAATTACAGTTAATAAAATGCTGCGTAGACAACGTAGGCTGGCGGATATGAGCCTCCCCAGACTACCTTTTGTATATGCGTGAGATATACATTCTTATCTCTTTACCAGACTATTTGTATGTATAGACATCTATTGAAAGTAATGTGTCGGAATGAAATCTCTATAAGGATAAATGAAGTGAAATATTTTTAAGGATTGACACTGAACAAGAATACAGCCTAAGTGAATAAGGGAATAAGTGAGTAAATTAAATTCAAAAAAAAAATCCCCCGATTTTCAAGGGTCAAGGGTCGTTACAATGAGTCATAAATTAGTTATGTTATAAAATGTAATTACTTTCATCTAAAAAATTTTATCACATTCAATTTTGAAATATCTAAACTAAAGTCTTAATTCTAATTATTAAATTATCTTTAAGGGACCACACTGTATACAATTTTATCAAATTATAAAACCTAAATAATAATAACCAAATGATTTTCTTTAATCATACATATAATAAACACCATCTTATAAATTTCCATAATTTAAAAAGAGTAATTCTTGATGTTGATTATTATCTCCAATATTCTATCTTCTTTTTTTTTTTTTTGATGAACATATTTCTCCAACTCCTGGCGGGTCACGTGGTTGGCACGAGTTTCATTCCTGTGGACCGTTAAAACTCGAGATTGGGGAGAAATCTCATTTCTCCCTCCAAAAAATGAGAAACCATTGCTACAAACTGTTAAAACTACACCTCAAAAACACTCACAAATCAACAAATAAACAAGCCTTTGACTTCTCCACGTTACCCTTGGCTCTTCTTCCATCAAAAGATCCATATTTCCTCCCTCCTGAACTCCTATTTAGAAGGCGCCAATTCGCTAACCTCCTCCTCAAACTATCTTCCCAAGCCAATCCCATTTCGCACTACAAAAGAACCCAGGCCCAAATTATCGTTTTTGGTTTGGAATCTGACACTTTTCTCACAAACATTCTCTTAAATCATTACTCAAGATGCGGTAATTTACATGATGCGTGTAAACTATTCGATGAAATGCCCGAGAAAAACTTGGTTTCTTGGTCCACAATGGTTTCTATGTTTACCCTACGTGGGTATAATGAAAAGGCGTTGCTTTTTTTTTTAGATTTTCAAAGAAGTTGTAATAAGAGACCGAATGAGTATATTTTGGCCAGTGTAATTCGAGCTTCTATGCAGGTGGGGGATGGAGGTGAAATGGGAGTTCAAATTCATGGTTTTGTTTTTAAGAGTGGTTTTGATCAAGATGTTTATGTGGGGACTTCTTTGGTTGATTTTTACTTGAAAAGTGGGTGTATAGATGAAGCAAGGCTGGTCTTTGATGATTTAAAGGGGAGAAATGCGGTGACTTGGACGACAATGATAACAGGGTATGTGAAGAGTGGGAAGGGTGACGTGGCACTTAAGTTGTTTACACAAAGAAAAGAAACTGATGTTATGCCTGACCGATATGTTTTGTCTAGTGTTTTGAGTGCATGTTCAATGCTTGACTTTGTTCAAGGAGGAAAGCAGGTTCATTGCCATGCTTTGAGGAGGGGAGAGGAAATGGATGTATCTGTCATCAACGTGCTTATAGATTTTTATTCAAAGTGTGGTAAGATAAAAGCTGCACGCAGGCTTTTTGATGAGATGGTGGTTAGAAATGTAATTTCTTGGACTACAATGATTGCTGGGTACATGCAAAATTCATTTGACACAGAAGCTATGAAGCTTTTTTCTGAGATGACCAGATTGGGTCGGAAGCCAGATGGCTTTGCTTGCACTAGTGTTCTCACATCATGTGGTTCACTCGAGGCTCTGGATCAAGGGACACAAGTGCATGCTTATGCCATCAAAGCCAATCTTGAGTCTGATGATTTTGTGACAAATGGTTTGATTGATATGTATGCAAAATGCTTTTCATTGATTGATGCAAGAAGGGCTTTTGACATTATAGGTGAGCCGAATGTGGTCTCATATAATGCAATGATTGAAGGATACTCAAGTCAGGAGAAGCTATTTGACGCACTGGACCTTTTGCACAACATGAGACTTAGGTCACTACAACCTAGCCTTTTAACTTTTGTTAGCCTTCTTGGTGCATCAGCTGCATTTTGTGCCATAGAACTCAGCAGGCAGATTCATGCGCTTATAATCAGATTTGGGGTATCTCTAGACTTATTTGTTGGAAGTTCTCTGATTGATGTTTATTCGAAGTGTTCATATGTTAAAGATGCAAGATTTATATTTGAGGAGATGAACAAGAAAGATATTGTTGTTTGGAATGCATTGTTTTTTGGCTATACGCAACAGTTGGAAAATGAAGAAGCCCTAAAACTCTTCTCGCAATTACAACTATCAAGACAAAAACCTAATGAATTCACTTTTGCTGCCCTAATGACTGCTTCGAGTAACCTAGTGAGTCTCCAACATGGTCAACAGTTACACACTCAGCTAATAAAACATGGTCTGGACTCTGATCCCTTTGTTACAAATGCGATCATTGATATGTATGCTAAATGTGGAAGTTTTGAAGATGCATGTAAAACATTCAATTTCACTATATGGAGGGATGTTGTATGTTGGAATTCCATGATCTCAACATATGCTCATCATGGAGAAGCTGAAGGTGCTCATCAGACATTTAAAAGAATGCTGAAAGAAGGAATCAATCCCAATTATGTGACATTTGTTGGTCTGCTCTCAGCATGTGTGCATGCGGGGTTTGTGGAACTTGGACTCCATCACTTTGAGTCAATGCCTACATTTGGAGTTGAACCTGGGATAGAACATTATGCTTGTGTTGTATCTCTGTTGGGTCATGCTGGTAAATTATATGAAGCAAAGGCATTAATTGAGACTTTGCCAATAAAACCTGTGGCATTGTTATGGAGGACCTTACTCGGTGCATGTAGGATTGCTGGTAATGTTGAATTGGGGAAATATGCAGCAGAAAGGGCAATTTCAATTGATCCAATGGATAGTGGTTCATATACTTTACTTTCAAATATTTTTGCATCTAAAGGTATGTGGGGAGATGTTAAGAGGGTGAGAGAGAGAATGGACTTAGCAGGTGTACTTAAAGAACCTGGGTTTAGTTGGATTGAACTTAATAATGAGACTAATGTGTTTATTGCAAGGGATAGAACTCATCATGAGTCCAGTTTAATATATTTCGTTTTGGACAATTTGATCATGCATATTAAGGGTGCTGGATATGTGCCTGATATTAGCACACTCCTAATAAATGATTGAGATGAGATTTGGCAGTAGTGTAATTGCCAAATAGATTCTTGAAGTTCTTTGTAATGCAGCTTATCTTAAATATTGAGCTTAAAGGATATGTTATTTATATTAAGGGTGCTGTTGATGTGCCTCATATTGCCAAACTCCCAATGCAGAATTGAAATGACGTGGTGCCAACAGTACAGCTGACAAATAAGTTCTTTGAAGGTTCTTTTTCTGCAGCTTATTCTAGATACTGAGCCTAAAGGGTCCAGTAGCAGACAACCAGACTTAAGCATCATTTGGCAATTCAAGTTGATGCTTTCGGATATAAGCTGGTGCGTTCTCAATCTTCACATTGTGCTATCAAATCTATTTCGATTTCCTTGTTCTGCAGCCAAAATTGTCCGGATGCTGCTAGAGTAGTTTGACTGCAATGGTGCTGAGATTACCAACTGATGCAGTTACTGCTCAAGAGATAGGATTTAAGCAGTTAAAAAGTGTAGGTTGTTGGAACTTGCTAATAGGATCTTAACTTAAGTATCAATTTTGTGTATATCCTTCTGAGGTACTAGTTGCTGATCATGGCTGGATTGCTATGCCGAGGTATGTATTAAAGAAACCCATTTAGGCCATTACTAAGTCTACTTGAATGTCATGGTCTTCATAAATAGGTTCGAATTGCCGTTCTTTCTTGCTACTTTATTTTTGGTGGGAAAAATATAAAGATATGGAATCTGAATAGGTTTGTTTGAATTGTTTTTTCATAATGATCTCAGGATTCCAGAAGAGAGTGGGCTCTAGAAAGGAAATTTTGTTGTGCACTGATAAGCAGAAAAGGAGGTACAGCCACCTTGGTGCTCACTGCCTTGCTTAAATTAATTATGTCCAAATTGTTTATTTGTATTTTGGTCATTACTTTCCACTAGCTTATGGTTCTGACTTTAAAACAGCCATTTCTGTTAGTTAAACGAAAAAAAGAAAAAGAAAAAGAAAAAACCTATGAGATTGTTAGATGTACATATGATGGCAATGTCTGGTATTAGGCTTGCTGAAACTTGACTTTCAAAGTGAAGGTATCAGAATGAGTACTAAAATAGTGCTTCTATGGTAGTTCCAATTATCTTCTATTACTATTTTTTGAGTTTCAATCAAGAAATTTTTTTTTTAAAAAAGGATGTTTTTTATAGTTAAACTTAAGCAAAAGAATAATCACTTAACCTCTGGTAAATGAAGAAAACAATTGCTGTATGATCATTACTATATGTTCTTATCTATTTCACTTCTTGATGTCCCTTAATCATTGTGTTAGCATAAATAGTATCTTCCTTCTCTGCTGTGAGAACGATGATACTGTAGGTTTGGCTATGAGGTAAGCTATCTCTTTAATGGCATTGGTTTGATTAGTGTTCATCGGTTTATTTCCGAGCTGAGGCTTCTGTCCATAATGATTTACCAGAAAAAGTTTCGGTATCTTGGTGAGTTTGTCAAAATCTATGGACCTAAAAAAAATGTAGTGACGCTGATTGGTGTGTATTATGTTTTATGAAGACATTTTGGGTTTTTGGTGTCAAGTAGTAATGAAAGTGATCTCCTTTAAACCGGATACATTGTTAATCAGAGTCTTGCTTATTTTTAGGATTCATACTATCAAAAGTGAATTTTAAACTGCAGTATTAGACAAGACAACGTTTCCTTGAGTAACTCAAACACCAAATGACCTTCTTTTTGTTATTTTAATTAACAAAAGATTATATATTTCAGGCAAAAAAACACAAATGAGGCTGAATAGAGATATGGCCGTTGAGAAAACTCTGGTTTACACTTTTGAATTACATGATCTAATTGATGCACATGCCACTTAGGTTGGGGTGGGAGTAGAGGAAGATTTTATGTATCGAGCTTAATTTTTACCCAAGCTTAGTATTATATCTAACTTATAGGATCAAATTCGTTCAAATCTATCTTAATACTATTCAAATTGTATTAAAAATTTCTAAAAATAAAAACGCACATAATAATAATAATAATAATAATAAGTATAAAACTATAAATTCAAATAAATTATTATAAAAAGACTACAGAAAAATATGAAAATCTAAAGCAAAATCTAAAAATATTTGTAGCTCAAATTAAATTGCAAAAAAAAAATAGAAGCTAAAGTAATTAAAAAAGCAATAATCTTTTTAATAGTTTTCTTACTTGAACATATCTTCAGTTTTTTATAAAAAAATTTACAAAACAAATCATCAATTTTAATCAAACATCAATTTAACTATTTTTTTTTTAAAGTAGAAATTATAACTATCGAGTTGAGTCAAACTTGGATTTTAAATGATGCGTCTAAGTTCAGCTTTATTTTTTTTTATCAACTCTTAATTTCTAAGTCCGAACCCTTCTAATGAGTTTAATATTTTTGTTCAAACTCACTTAAAAATCAAGTTGAATTTTGGGCTTTAACAAGCCACTTAACCCATAAAAAAGTCTAGGTTGGAGTAGAGGCTTTCATAGGCTAGATCGGGTTAGATTCGGGCCACATTTAGGTATGGATTGAAAGTGAGACTGTGTTCGGCATAGCTTGATTTTTTAACTTAATTTTTTACCCAAATTCACTTTTACATATAATGAATAAACTCAAGTCCGTCTAAATGCTATTAAATTTTTAAAATTAAATAAAAGAAAAATCTATAAACAGAAAATACACATAATAATTAGATTTAATAACTAAATATACCATTTACCTTTTGTAACAATAAATAAAAATAAGTCCTCTGCCTTTTGTAACAGCGGATATAAGCCCATACCTTTTGTTATATGTAAATCAGTGTACAAAATTTTATTTTATTGTAAATTAAATTACAAACTTTTAATATTATGTAATTAAATCTAAATTCGTTAAATGACACTAACAAACGTTCGTTTGCAGATGTGGCATCTTACGTGGTATGTTGAGGTATGAAATTATGTCCAAGTAACTTGACATGTTAGATTTTTAATTTTTTTTGAAAAAAACAAAAATATCAATAAGAAAACATAATAATCAAATATGCTCTCAATTTTTTGTATAAAATGAATATAGTTTTCAACGTTTTATACATGCAAATAAGCCTTCAACCTTTATCCTTCGCATGTTTAAGAGTATAAATAAACATAACGTTCGATGAATAATCCGTGAACATGCTTGGTCTCTGTTTGTTTATTAAACAAATGATCACAAACAAAGATTTGTTTCGTTTGTTTATATTCGTGAATAAACTCATTTAAGGTTTGTTCAAAACTCATTTGTTTAATGAATCATTTAATGTTTTATTTTTGTTCGATAATAATAATAAATTTTTAAAATTACATATGTACTCCATAGGTCATTTAAATATGCAATTATTAAAATTACATATTTATATAGAAATTTCTAATTTAGTATTATATATTTTTGAATAAATACAATTTGTTTATTTAGGTTTTTGGTTTAATGTTTTTGAATTCATTTGGTTAATATTTATGAATGCATTTTTGTGAACGTATAATTTTCGTTTAATATTCACAAACACATATTTGTGTACATAATTCGTGTTTGTGAACATATTGATTTCTATATTCATAAAAATGTTCACATATTTATTTAATATTCATGAACATGTGTTTGTGAATATATTTATTTAATATTTGTGAATGAGCTTACCAGACACAAATCGAACATAAACAAGTATTAGCAAATAAACAAACGAACATGAAAATGTTCATTCTTGGTTGGTTTGTTTACATTCCTGAGCATGCCACATAAGATGTCATCTATGC
The DNA here is from genome assembly GCA_033439115.1 of Firmiana major. Classification (NCBI taxonomy): domain Eukaryota; kingdom Viridiplantae; phylum Streptophyta; class Magnoliopsida; order Malvales; family Malvaceae; genus Firmiana; species Firmiana major. The sequence continues at coordinate 18,909,139 of CM065904.1, read as the reverse complement.
AAAGCAAACCCTTGCTAGTGTGTTCAATAGATTTAGACTTACTTATGTGATTTTGAAAGTTTATGGTTTAAATTACCAAAAAAAAAAAGTTTATAGGCTTATTTGCATCCAATAAAACGTTAAGGGTTTATATCCATTTTGTACAAAAAGTTGAGGATATATTTGAGTATTAACCTAATAATTAATAAGTATAACACAAAAAGTTCAAATAAATTTTTACAAAAAGAAAAAGATTACATCATCATCATCAGAGCCTTTATTCCTATACTGGGGTAAACTAAATTATTAAATATAGTATAAGGCATAAGATATAACCATTTAAATAAAATAGGTAAACAAAAGATAAAATAAATTAATCATGGTAAATGTAAGACAAAATATAATTGAAAGATGAAAAATAATTAAATAGGAAAAATTATATAATTTAGTAGTAAAATTTGAATTTTTTGCATGTACATAGGTATATTTATTTAGGTAATAAGTAAAAAATAATAAAATAATTAAAAAAAAAAGAAAGAAGAGGGAATCGCGCGACAGCATTTCCCCTGTAGCGTGATACCCCCCCTCTCACTCTCCCCGATTTTCCTTTGACGTCTTCCCTATTCACGACCGGCGACCGGAGACCCCACCCGAACCGACCAACAGCCTCGCTTTTCTCTCCACCATCGACGGCTTCCCTTAACCCAAGAAAACCCAAAAACCGAGCCTCTCCCCTCTGTTTCGTGAACCACCAACCACCAGAGAAGGTGCTGGACCCGCCAGCCCCGATGATCACCACCATCCCATCAGGCCTTCCCCTTCTCCATCGACGCTAACAGTGCAACCAAACAAAAACTCATTTTTCTTGCTTCTCCATTGTTGAACTAGTAGACTCATATGTAAAAAAACCAAATTTTTTATATAGATAAATTTCTATGAAAATTGTGTTATAGATGTATGATTGTTGTGAAATCAATTTAAAATTTAGTTTAAAGAAATTAGAAAAAGAATTAGGGTTGTAATTTGACAGAAATTGAATATTTTGATAATTAAATTAGAAACTGATCTTTTGGATAAAATTTATGAATATGTTTAGGTTGAATTTACTGGTTAGCATGCTACATTTCATCTATGGTTGAAATTTCAATGTAAGCATAAGTAAGGAGTATTCGGTCACTTAGAGTAAATTGGGAGAAACATGTAATACTTAGGAATTTTAAGCTTAAATCATTTAAATTACAATAAGAATAGTGTAGTCCTAAAATTTATGATTTAAAATCTAACATATACAAGTTAGGTTACTAGGTTGGAAGTTTCAGCTATAATGATGATAATTGGGGGATTCATGTTAAAATAGGCTATGAAGAATTACAACATGAATTTATCACGTAATCAGTACATGTATAGGGTCGCAAGTAAATATTTTGGATGAAAGTTATGACTTGATGTTGGAAAGAAGGTTTCGGCTACTTTGAAGTATAAAAGAAAAATCTAAATAATAACTCCCTGAGTAATAATAGGCTGAATCTTGGAAGATATTGATAATAGTAGGAATGGATGTTGTTGAGTGCAGGATTAGGTAGTGCGCTTAGTCGTAACTAAGAAATACGAAAGCATGAAAGATGCTAGATAAGTAGTTTTGTATAATTTATAGTAAAAAATGTTATGATTGAATGATAGTTAATTAATATTTACTCGTGGAATTGCAATTAGCGCACCACCAGCTACTAAGGAGACTTAAGCACATATATGCATGCCTAAGGAGATGAAGGATATTAATTTGCGCTTCGCTTTTGTGGTTAGGGATTTATACAATTTGTAGCTAGTAGGATACCTTAGGTTATGATTAAAATATACTAGAAACCATAGGTTATGAGTTTAGCTAGCTAGTTAGGATAAATTTAAATTAATTACATCCCTTACTTGACTTCACAGATTTTACAAACTAATGTATTTTGATAAATTTGTGTAAGAAAGCAACCTAAGCATGAGGGTGAGTAATGACGTAGCACTTGTGTTTTCTTTTCTTGCTTTTAAATACCCTCATTCCTTTTATGCATGGGCTATGACATGGTTTTGAGAAAGTATTAAATTTCTTGAGTATTTATCTCATTGATGAATTTGAGAAGTAAGTTTTGATTTATCTATAAACTGTTTGATTTTGAGACGAATGATTTATCTTGACATGAAAATTCTTTCTCATAGAAACAAAAATATAATTGTTTCGACTATTGGCGATCTCTGAAAGTGCCTTTGTGGCAGTCATGTCCTATGAGAGCCATCTCTAGCACCGATAGGATGTTCTGTGTGATTGTCCTACGGTGCCAAGTGCTTCACGAGGGCGCCTTTATGGCATCGAGTTTATGGGTCATAAGAGCCATCTTTATCACCAGTAGGAGGTTTTGTGTGAATGCCCTACGGTGCCAAGTGCTTCACGATTATGCCTTGGTGGCATTTATGTGCACTTCTGAGTGATGTGTCGACGTACCATGATTATTTTCTTGTACTAGTCTAGACCTTGATCTCGTCTTCAGTACCCTAGTCCGGTAGCCTGATCAGCTAGGATAGAGTGGTTAGATACTATAGCCATAGGCTTTCCGATTGATTATATTAGTTCCATGATGTATACTGAGGATTCATACCACGTCTCTCTCATTTGCATAAATTGATTTAACTGAGCCCATGCATGTTTTCATGTTGAGTACATCTAATTACTTGTGTTAAACGTGCATGACTTTCTTGCGTTTAAAGTGCATGATTTCTTGGGTTTTCAATGAAGTGAACATAACATATTTGAGTTGATTTATAAATTTAAAAGCATAATTGTTCTTACTTAGCAAAACCATGTGTTTGCAACTCAATAACCAAACTGTTTTACCTTATTATGGTTTTATGATGCATTAATAATAAATTAATATGAAGTGATCATATAACGGGTATTTACTAGTTCATTTTGTATCGATTTCTTACTGAGTGTGTGGTTGCTCACCCCTTTCTTCTAAAAACATTTCAGATTAACTCTTGGGTGAATCGCTCGAAATTTGTTGATTCCTCGTGCTAAGTGCGCGGTTTTCGTGCTAAAGGTATCCACAACAACAAGTGTAAAGTTTTTGATTTCAGACTTATTTGTATGCACAGACTTGAGTAATGGTCATTTGGGATGTATTAGCTGATTTTAGAGTATTATTTCTATGCTAGGTTATATATACTTATATAGGTAACAGTTTGTTAAATCGACTCTAAATCTTAGAGATTCTTTTTGCTATTGTCAATAGTTAACTACTTAAGATCATGTGATATCATTTTGGGTATAAATGTGATTAAATGGTTGTTAGTTGTGAATTGATAGGGTTGCTGATGTGATATAGGAATTATGTCGTTATCATGTGATTGAGATTGTGGTTATTGGTTACCATATTGAGTTGTTTGCAGGTTGGGTCAGGTCCAATTGCAGCTGTTATGCTGTCGAAGTTTCTAGAAATTTTAGGATTTTAATAAATTCCTTTACCTAATGGTTTAAAGACCGTAACCTATATTGGACACGAAACTAAAAGAAAAAGATCCTAAATGAATAATAATAATAAACACTAACCAATGTTAGTTCACTTTTAAACGTTTTTCGCTTAATTATGCACTTAGAAATAAAAGTAGTGATCACGAGGTGTGACAACCTTTTTGGTATCAGAGCGGCTTGTAGTTGACCGTGTCGATGTAGGTTAGCTAGTATAGCAATACATACCATGTACCGTGCATGTCTGAAATATAAATATGTTTGCGTATACTTTTGATTGTTAATAGTACGCTTGAGTTTTTGGTATAGAAATCGTAAGTAATTATGAGTGGGAGACGTGGAAGAGGCCGAGGTAGAGGGAGAAAGGCTCAGCCACCTCCAGTATCTCCTCCTCCTCTCCAGTTGGGTAATCAGAATACACAAATGGTTAGACTAGAGAAGATTATGGAGCAAATGTCTGCTGCATTTACTCAGTTCATGGCTACTTTTGTAAACATTGCGAACATGCCACAAGCCCCACCACCACCAGAGCCACAACTAGTACCACAAGATCCTCCACCACCAGCTCCACAAGTACCTGAACCACCACCTACCGCCCCACAACCCCAAGAGGTACAACAGTCAGCTCAATACTTGGTGGATAGGAACGTCACACGACTCAAGCAATTCTAGAAGATGAATCCACCCGCCTTTAAAGGTGTTAAGGATCCCGCGATTGCTGAAGAGTGGGTTATGAAGCTGGAAAAGATGTTTAAGTATATGGGGTGTAGCAGTACAGAAGAGTAGCTTTGGCCACTTATATGTTGGAGAGTGAAACGAGCCATTGGTGGACTTTTATGAAGCAAATTTTACTGGCCAAGCACACAAAAATAACCTGGGAAGTATTCTTGGAAGTGTTTAATGAGCAATATATTCCAGAGTGTGCTCAGAGGAAGAAACATGCAGATTTTCTAGGTTCGGTGCAAGGCAACATGATAGTAGACCAATATGAATCAAGATTCACTGCTTTGTGTCGTTATGAGCCAGATATAGCCAAGAATGAGCTGGAAAAGATGTTGAAATTCATAAGTGGGTTGAAACCAGCCATTAGGAGCAAGCTAGCCCCACTGAGTATCCGGACCTATGCTGATGCCATCAAGAGAGCTCAGTTTGTGGAGTAAGATATGGTGATATCGCAGGCTGAGTTTTAGTCTAGGATAAGGGTTACGGGGAAGAGGTATGATGATAGACGACCCTCTCAGAATAAAGGGCAAACCAAGATACAGAGGGTGGGTGCATCCGGAGCCTTGACCACTAGACTGAGGGTTCCTCCTACTCAAAGTGCCCCTGCACCCTACTATTCTCCTACCTATAGGTGATGCGGGAGAAGACACCAAGGTAACCAGCCTTGCCAGAGGAATGCTAGAGCTTGCTACCATTGTGGTGAGATGGAACACTGGATGAAGGATTATCCTAAGATGAAGACCACACTAGTTCAGCCAGTTATGACTATTCCTCCACCTCCAGCAGCTCCAGCAAATAAGGGCAAGAAAGTGGTTAGCCAAGGAAGGGTGTTCACGCTGGACAAAGAGTCTACAGATCCTTCTGCTTCTATCGTCAAGGGTAATCTTTTTATCTCCGATGTTAAGGCTTTTGTGTTGATAGATTCTGGATCTACGCATTTTTTTGTGTCGCTGATAATTCTATATTTTTAGAATTATTTGTGCTTAATTTCCTAATTAATTATTTAAATTCTCAATTTATTTTGTTAATTATCCCCTTTATTTAATTAAAATTCTCATGATTGCAGATAAATTAAATTCGAATGAATTTTGAATATTTTGGTAGAAAATAGATCGAAATTGAGCTAAAATCGAGATTGAACCACGCGGACAACACGAGCCTAGTACATCCAATTGGACAAAAAGACAGATGACATGAAAATATTATTTTTCAAGGAGCCAATGGTGTGAAGACAAGTGGCCAAACAATGCCACCTCATCTAGGATTAAAAAAAATATTACAATTATACCCCTAAGTATGTAAATCAATAGAAAAAGATGGCAATTGAAAAATGGTAGCCTAGGTTAGAATAAGAGTAATTTAGGAGTAGTTTTTTAGAAGTAGTTTAGTTAGAGTAGAAGTATTGCTAGATTAAAGTTTTTATTTTCTAGGTTTTTAGTTTTGCTTTTCTTTTTAGCCACCTCTCCTCTGGTTTATAAAAATTTCCATTTTACTGTTGTTCATGGATCTTTAAAATTTATTCAATGAAAAAGAAAGTTTCAATTTAGCATCTCTTTAATCTTGTTTTTTTTTTAAATATAGCAGCAGATCACCTTTTAAGTTTTTCCATGCTTTTCTTATATATATATATATATATATATTTATATATATTTCTTTGGTTTTTTTTTAGTTTACTTCTTGTTTTTAAGCTTTTGCATATTTCGATTTCATGAATCCCATTTTTTTTAATGATATTTTCATTATGTTTTTTTACTGTTCATTCGTTATTAGCGTGATTCACTGTGTCATACCTAAATCAGTATTGCCTGTCTTGTTTTGGTATTTTCATGTGGGTGTGAGGAGTTGCTAAACTGCAGCCATATTACTCAACCCGATTACCACTGTTTCCTGTTTATTTTCTTGCACATTTAATCTATACTTGGTTTATATTACATTAGCTAGTTCGAGGGAGTCCTGGAGCCGTCAGCCCAAAGCAGTTGCTGTTCTGCACATAGCATTAAGGATGTTGTAAATACCTGATGTGCGCTGCTGTGAAGTTTGCTGGAGCATCAGAAGAGGCTATTGAAACTGGTGTGAAGCAGAAAACGTGGTTGCTGAAGCTGGCGGGACAATTGGCATTGGTGCAGAACTAAGCTAGCATGCGTGGTTGCAGTGGATAGGGATCACATTTCCTATTCTTCTCTCCTCTGTTCCTCAACTTCTTCTACTGTTCATTTTCTTCATATCTTTATTTCTTAGTTTTAGACATTCTGCCTTCTCGGTGTCTCTTCAATTATTGTTTATTTACATGTTAGCTGCTTCCTCTTAAGTTATATTTACCTATAAGTTTTCATTGCTACAGGTTTCTTTTATGTTTCTTCTACCGTGAGCTGTGTTGAAGACAGCCGCATGGCATAAGCTATGGTCTGGTTCAGTGTTGCGCCAACTGATAAGAAGAACCCGGTGCACTCAGTTCTGATGTATAAACGCACCTGCTAGGATCTGTTGCAGAGTACCAGTACGTGACCACTGTGTGAGGAAATGGTTGGAGCATGCTGCTGTTGGGAGCAAAGCAGGAGCTGGTATAGTACAGGGCGTAAAACATCTGGGTGGCATGGCTGTTGCAGAGACTGCTGGTGGCACAAATGGTCAGCACTGAAGCAGGGCAGGATGCTTGTACAGGGATGTGAGTGTTGCTGGCGTGGTGATCTGAAGTGGAGCGCCCAACGGTTTGCAGAGCAGATGACCCGCGCACATAGTAGTATAGTGCAGAGCATTGTGCGCTGCCGAGAATAGTACAAGACCCTGTTTGGCAGTTTGGCATTTCTCAATTTAATGCAATTATTTTGTTTAATTGTTATTATTTCTTTTATTATTTGTTAGCTTAGGTATAAGTTAATTGGCATGATAGTTTAATTTTCTTGGTTTATTAGTTTAAGGCTTAGTTTTAATTTTATTAATAATTTTTTACCACAGTAGGAATTAAGGCATTAATTTAAGTAGTGTTCATATATAGCATTTAGGGTAGAAGTATTTCATGCATTTTTAATTTAATTTTTAATTTTAATTTAAAAATCCAAAAACATTTATTTTTCATGCATTATTCAGCTTTTATTATTTAAGTTAGTAATTAGCTAGAGTTATAATTAATTTAGAATCACCATTTTAGACATCTAGTTTCTTAGTTATATTTAGGAATTTCTTTAAATTACTAGAATTTAATTTCATTATATCATAGGATAGATTATTTAGCATTAGATTAATTTACATGCCATTTTATTAGAATTTTCTAGTGTTATTTATTTTACAGTTGCTTATATTTTCATTTTAGTCTATTTGCATTAATTAATTTTAGTTTCATTATTGTTCTTTTGCAGGTTGTTACTTTTATTTGTTTAGAGCGTAGTAAGTAATTTTTTATTATTTTCTTTATTTTTTTAGTACTTTTTAATTTAAGCCTTAGTAGATCACCCACTTTAATTTCATAATTTGCTAGAATATATTTTGGGTAAGATTAACTGGTAGTTAATTAGGCTAATCAACTTATCTGTGGGACGATAATTCCGGGACTCAAATCCCATTATTACTTGTACGATCCGTGCACTTGCCGACAATACCTTTAGGGCGTGTCAGTCGCCTACTTTTGCTAGGAAGTTGAAGAGAAAACCCGAGACTCTAAGTTATATACTTAAGGTGAAAAGGCCAATGAAAGAGTCACAAATAACCGAGATAGTATATAGGAATTGTGAAACTAAGATAGGTGATAAGGTGGTGTTAGCTAACCAAATTTTGTTAAACATGTTAGATTTCGATGTAATACTTGGAATGTACTGGTTAGCTACATATAGAGTTAGTTTAGATTATTTTAAGAAAACTGTGACATTGTACGTACCTGAAAAGTGTCTTGTAACTTTTGGAGAATAAATGAATGAATAAGTAGATCTTTTGTTGGCCTATTATGAGTCTAAAGATTTATTTAATGCATGAAGGTTTCATAGCTTTTGTGGAGAGTGTTGAAAAGTCGAAACCCAACCTCGATGATATTTCAGTAGTGCGAGACTTTCCTAATGTATTTCTAGAGAAATTGCCTGGAATACCCCCAGATAGAGAACTAGAGTTTGTCATCGACTTGGTGCCAGAAACACAACCTATATCCAAAACCCTATATTGATTGGCCCCGATAAAGTTAGAAAAGTTGAAAAAGTAACTTTAGGAGCTGTTAGACAAGGGCTTCATCCTCCCAAGTGTGTCACCTTGGGGTGCACCGGTTCTCTTTGTCAAGAAGAAATATGGCAATTTGAGGTTGTGTATTGATTACCGATTGCTCAATAAGGTTACAATCAAGAATCAGTACCCATTACCTAGGATCGATGACTTGTTTGATCAGTTGAAGGGAGCCAAGGTGTTCTCAAAGATAGATTTAAGGTCGGGATATCACCAGTTGAAAGTGAGAGGTGATGACATCCCCAGGACCGCCTTTCGAACTGGTTATGGGCATTATGAATTCCTAGTCATGCCGTTTGGCTTGACGAATGCCCTTGCTGCATTTATGAACCTGATGAACGAAGTCTTTAAGGAGTACCTAGATAAGTTTGTGATCGTCTTCATAGATCATATCCTAGTGCATTCCCGTTCTATGGGGGAGTATGAACAACAATTGCATCTTGTCTTTCATACACTTAGGGAGAAAAAGTTTTATGCGAAGCTTGACAAATGTGAGTTCTGGATGGAACAGATTGGTTTTCTGAGCCATATAGTGAACAAGGATGGGGTATCCGTTGATCCATCCAAGATTGAAGAAATAGTGAACTGGGAGAGACTAAAGACGGTGAAGGAGATACGAAGTTTCTTTGGGTTAGCTGGGTATTACAGAAGGTTCATAGAAGGATTCTTGAAGATTACTACTCCCTTGACACGTCTTACTTGTAAAGATATCAAGTTCGAGTGGAGTGATACATGTGAGCATAGTTTTTAAGAGCTCAAGCATCGATTAACTTCTGCACCAATCCTTACCATACCAGATGGTTCCAGATGATTTATGGTGTATAGTGATGCTTCCCATAATGGTTTGGGATGTGTGTTGATGCAAGATAGGAAAGTAGTGGCATATGGTTCTTGACAGTTGAATGAACATGAAAAGAATTATCCTACACATGATCTAGAGTTGGCAGCGGTGGTATTTGCATTGAAAATATAGTGACATTCCCTTTATGGAGAAAAGTTCCAGATTTATACAGACCATAAGAGGCTTAAATACCTATTCTCCCAAAAGGAACTGAACATGAGGCAGCGTAGATGGATGGAGTTGTTAAAGGACTATGATTGTGAGGTACTGTGTCACCCGGGGAAAGCTAATGTTGTAGTTGATGCTTTAAGTATGAAAAGCTTAGGTGCAATGTCTTATATGATGGTGAAAGAATGGGAGTTGTTAGGACAGTTTGCAAGCCTGAGTATTGATATAGCACCTCCTGAGCAGAGTCCTGTAGTTGCTAGTCTAAGGTTTAAACCAGAGTTGATGGAACAGATTAGACAAGCTCAGAAGTTTGATTAGAAGTTGCTTGAGGTATTTGGGCAGATTCATAAGGGCCAGAATACATAGTTTGAGATTGGTAGTGATGGATTGTTGAGATTTCAAGGCCGGATATGTGTGCCTAGAGATGAAGATCTCAAGAGACAGATTTTGACTGAAGCCCACAGTAGTAAGTACAATCTACATCTCTGAAGCACCAAAATGTACCATAACCTACGTAAGGTTTATTGGTGGCCTGAAATGAAAAGAGATGTTGTAGAGTTTGTAGCGAGGTGCCTTATATGTCAACTAGTGAATGTGGAACACCAAGAGTGTCATGACCTCCCCCACATGCGACCTACCAAAATCACCACAAATTTTTCGCATTTTACTTACCTCTCCTTCTGTCATAACTCAACACCAAACAATTGGGTTGTGATTCGATATTAGTCACCTAACCATATTCATTCCACAACATACATACATGTCAATACATATTTTTTATTAACTGTAAGTATTCTTTTCTTACAAATAAACTCATATAGATAAATACAAAAATCTTGTACATATACATCCTCGACTGTACATTCGTTTACATAACTGTGCTTTTACAATATTCAATACAAAACGTTTCAAATGTGTATACCTTTCGTAAGATGGGTGTGTAGCAGATCTAGGAATACTAGTCCTCAGCCGTGTCCAACTACTGTGAACGCTCTGTGACACGCCCTAAGGGTATTGTCCGCAAGTGCACGGGTCGTACAAGTAATAATGGGATCTGAGTCCTGAGTTATCGTCCCTCAGAGAAGTTGGTTAGCCTAATTAACTACCGGTTAATCTTACCCTAAGTATATCCTAGCAAATTATGAGATTAAGGTGGTAATCTACTAAAGCTAATTAAACATACTGAAAACAATAAACATTAAAAATAAAGAAAATAAAACTGTACTAAGATTTGCTTACTGAACTCCGAGCAATTAAAGTAACTACCTACAAAAGAAATTAAAACAGTTAAAATGAATTAACGCAATTAAAATAAAATGCAAAATATGAAATTAAAGCAATAAAACTAATTAAACTAAAATTAAACAAGTTTAAAATAAAATGTGCATGTAATTAAACTAACGAAGAAAATGCAATTTAAACTAACTTAAAGTCTTATAAAAATAAATTACCCCTAATTTAATTCTACATGAACACTTAATTAACAATCAACCTAATTAAAACTAAGTTCTAAACTATTAAACAAGAATACTAATCATGCAATTTAATCAAAGACTCTAAACTAAGCTAACAAATTAAATTGGAATTAAACTAAACTAACAATGCATGAAAATGAGTTAATTAACTATTATGCACTGGCCAAACAAAGCCTTAACATTTTAAACCAGCCAAATATCCCTCCAAACACTGTTCACGTCTTCACAAATTTTCTTCTTTTCCAGGAGATGGCCTAGGTCTATCCAGGCGTGTCCATTGCATGCTCTCGGGTGTGTCCTGTCCATGCCTCTCGGTTCAGTTGTTTAGCTCCATGCCTCTCGTCCAAGTCTGCTGCGTCAAGTGCTGCTACTGGCGCTGTCGTCCTTCCGTGTCATGCTTTCAAACCGTGCTCTGTACTGACATCCCGAATGCTATGTTCTTCAATTCCAGATGCTGCAGCTGCAGTCCAGATTCAGGTACTGCTCTCGTCCTGCCCAGTGGTGCTGTATGTGCTCCTTGTTTTGCTCCAGTCTGCTGTAACTGGTTCTGCTACTGCCTTGCTTCAGGTGCTACCTCAACTGCCCGATCATGCATTGAACTGCTAACCCAATTGCTCAATATTTCATTTCCTGGTGCAGCGAATGTTTACTGCTACACCAAGCTGTTCCAGTCCTTGCTCCACGTCTTAGTTTACCCAGCTCACTATATGTACTCAGCCTACCCAGTTGGCATATATATTTTCATAGTACATAATATGTAGCTAACGTGAAACTGCTATCAACTCTCTGCCCCGGTGCTGTTTTCCATCGTTTTCTCAGAACCATCCTCGGCATGTTGCTGCAAAGTAGAAGTTAAAACACAAAAATCAATGATTAAGAATGAAGTCTAAAGCAATAATTGCAAACTAAAAATGTAAAACTAGATTAAAACCAAGTTAAGAAAAATAAAGATGATGAACAGTGTAAATATTCTAAAACAGAGGAGAACAGAGGAGGAAAGTTGTGGTTCTCGGTTTTGGCTATGATGCCATGGTTCTGTCCCGACTAGTTGCTGCCTCCATATGCATTCTAGCTTTCCAACAACTCCACTCAACAGCACAAACACTCTCTGGCCAGTGAAGAAAATCACTCGAAATAACAGAAACTAGAATTTAAAAACAAGTTATAAACAACGAAAATGGAGAAGAAAACAGATAAGCATAAAACGGAATTTCGAATCCAAAGAGCTACCACAGCAAAGATATGAAATGAAACAATCTAGAAAATATAAAACAAGAATTGCAGGAAATGGAAATGCTATGAGAAAACCATAAATGAAAATTTCTTCTTTGAATAAAAGTTGGTAACAAAACCAAATCCCATGCTTGAATTTATCTACTGAAACAGGAAAATAAATTGTTGAACAGGGAAGAAGACTTGGCCACTGTCAATAGCCGAGCTTCTGACTTCCTCATATCCAACAATCGGCGAATCCAGGAGACAAAATAGAAATTAGATAAGATCATATGCAAACCAAGAACATGAATGAAATTTGCGCTTTTCTTTTTTTATTGAAATAAAATTATCCAAGACAATTGAAAAACATAAAGAAGAATGGAATGAACAGTAAACAACTTGTAAAACTAATCGGAAATTTCAAAGAAAGCTTTAAAAATTAACCTAAAAACTATTCGACCCTAATTTAACTCTACTCCTAAATTACTTCTATTCTAACCTAGGCTCCCCTTTTTCAATTGACATCTTTTTCTATTTATACACACACTTAGGGTACAATTGTAATATTTTCATCCTAGATGAGTTGACATTGTTTGGTAACTTGTCTTTACACCATTGGCTCCTTGAAAAATAATATTTTCATTTCATCTGTCTTTTTTTCCAATTGGATGTGCTAGGCTCGTGTTCTCCGCGTGGTCCAATCTCGATTTTAGCCTAATTTCGGTCCATTTTCTACCGAAATATTCAAAATTCATCCGGATTTAATTTATCTGCAAACATGAGAATTTTAATTAAATAAAGAGGATAATTAACAAAATAAATTGGGGATTTAAATAATTAATTAGGAAATTAAGCATAAATAATTCTAAAAATATAGAATTATCACTCTGTAGAGAGGGAAAATAAAAGGGGGTGAGCTCACAGCTCAGTAAGGAAATAAGGCAAGTATATAACCAAACTATTTACAAAATACAATGCTCATGCCTTGAAATCATTTCTTTATCGATTCATATCTAAAGCATGTGTCTTTATTTAAACATTTATGCAATATATACATATAGATATAAATCATCAGTTATAAAACTGAAAACATGTTGGTTTAACAATCTCAGTAGTTTATGCAAAACATTGCATTTCTCATGTAATTTCATATAAATCACATTTTATCATGCCATTTCAATTAAATCAAAACAATATGGCATTTCATCATGTTAAAAACATGGAAATCTGGGCCTCACCTATCCCTTGGGTTACCCTTTTCACAATTCGTAAAATCACATGTTTAGATTTTAAATTCATGTGATAATTCAATTAAGAAATCTCAGGTGAATGAAACGAGATAGGCGACTACATATTCCGAGATTATGATCATAACTCATTTTTCGTGATTCCAAGGTACACAGTACTCGGTGTGCGTGGTCTCACATTTGTTGTAACGGGAGGTGGGTCAAATCTCTACCGTCAGCTCTCAACTCAATAACATCGTGTACTCACGGTACAACGTACTCCATGTGACATACACGGTACAAAGTACTCCATGGACCCGATCTCAAGGTCGGGGTGCTTGCCATAAGTCTTAGCCCTCATACCTTGGATATCCTCATAGTCGGGTTGCTTGCCATAAGTCTTAGCCCTCATATTATGGATAATATTTTCGATAGCCCTCGGCCATATGTCAAAATATTACATGTGTGAGCATATAATCGATGCGACACACAGTCAGCACATGCTTCCACACGGTTGTTTCATGCTTTCTCTTTCAAAATCCGGTACGTGTGAGTAAACTCCCAACACGACCACATACACACATTATAAAAGTCTAGTGCGAGCAATTTTCCCAACACTATGTCATGTAAAATTGAGTATGAGTAATGCTCCCAATACTCTATCATGCATCAATTCAATAAAACTGAGTACGAGCAATGCTCCCAATACCCTAAAACCCCAAAAACTCAAAGGGGAACTTTACATTAAGTCGCTTCTATACTTAAGTTGCATTTCATTCACATTTTGAACTTGAAATTATCCAATTCTTATGATTCATTGATTACAAACCTTATGTGTACATTCTTGGAATCATAATGGATACATATAAATTTACGGGTCTTACATTCATCTCCTCTTTCAAGAAATTTGGTCCTCCAAATTAGAACCAAGTCATTCATCAAAAAGTTAGGGGCACTGTTCCCGTATCAGGTTCTCTAACTCCCAAGTAGCTTCCTCTGAATTGTGGTGCTGCCAGGGAACCTTAACAAGTGGAATTGCCTTATTCCTTAACACTTTTTATTTCCTTTCCAATATTCGGATCGGTCTCTCTATGTATGTCAAATCGTCCTTGAGCTCCAATGGCTCATACCGAATCACATGAGTCAAATCTGGATGGTACTTCCGAAGCATCGATACGTGGAAGACGTTATGAATGCCTATTAGCTCTGGTGGCAACGCTAGCCTGTAGGCCTTATCTCCCACACGCTCCAGTATCTCAAACGGTCCAATATACTAAGGGCTCAACTTACCCTTCTTACTGAACCTCATGATCCATTTCAAGGGAGAAACTTTCAAAAATGCTGAGCCACCCACGGTGAACTCTAGTGTTCTCCATCTCATGTCAGCGTAACGTTTCTGCCTGGTCTGAGCTATTCTCAATCTATCACATATCAGCTGAACAACCTCAGAGGCTTGTTGTACCAAATCGGGAGCAAAAGTCTTCCTATCACCCACTTCTTCCTAACTAATAGGGGAATGACACCTTCTACCATACAACACTTCATATGGTGCCATCCCGATACTCAAGTGATAACTGTATTTGTAAGCAAATTCAATCAATGGTAGGTGATCATCCCAGGAGCCTTTAAAATCCATGACACTCACCCTCAACATATACTCTAACGTTTGGATGGTTCTCTTTGACTGACCATCAGTTTGAGGGTGAAAAGTGGTACTGAAACTTTGATAATTCTATTTTTTATAGAATTATTTGTGCTTAAATTCCTAATTATTTACTTAAATCCCCTTATTAATTCATTAATTCATTAATAATCCCCTTATTTAATTAAAATTCCTTATTGTGCAGATAAATTAAAATCCTGATGAAACTCAGTCGTTTCGGACTAAATTGGGCTGAAAACGGGCTAAAAGAGATTGGGCCACTTCAAATTTTGCAGACCAAGTCACCAGTCATTTGGACATGCGTGATGCCAGGTGTCGATATTTTATTCGCTCTGAAACGATAAGATCGATAGATACCGAGTGAATATTCTGGAAGGCACACGCCGGGCCACAGCTCAGAGCCAACTGGACAAACCGACAAGTGACGTGGAAATATCTATTTGCAGCGAATCAATTGAAGACAAGTGGCCAAATATTGCCAACTCATCTAGGATGGAAATTTACCATTGTACCCCTATTGTTGTGTATAAATAGAACATGATGGCTATTGGAAATTTCAAGTAGTGTAGGTAGGGTAAAGTAGGGTAGCTTAGGGTAAAGTAGAAGCCAGGGTATTTTAGATTTATTTTTTCCTTGTTTTTCCGTTAGCCATTTCTAAACCTTTACTGTTCATTTTTCATGTTTCAATTTATTTTTGCAATAGAAGTTCATGCTCTCGGTTTTTTTTTAATTTCATGTTCTTGTTTTATCTTCTCGGTTTTCTTCCATTGTTCTGATTTGCTTTCTTTAATCCTTTAGTTCACAAGCTTTCATTTACCTTCATCATTTCAAGTCTCGGTTCCTTTCCTAAATGCACCATTTGTGCTTTGATTTCTTTATCTTGTTAACCCAGCAAATGAAGTTTTCGGTGTAGGCTCCTTTGATGTTTCGGCAGCACTTTCTCCCCTTAATCATCCCTTCTGGTTTTGATGCTTTGATGTGGGTTGATGCTTAGCATCTATTCTCATCAATGGCAATATGGAACCGTGACTGGAGAAAGGGAATGAAAGCAACCCGAGACTGGTTTTACATCACTTGCTATTCAGTCATCTGCAGTTTCATTTTTAATGTTTGTGGCTAACTAGTGCTTTCTCCTATTCAGTTTATTGTTGGTATTTTTGAAAGGTTTGGTCTTTGCTCCATTAATGAAACTGTGTTCATGCTTGCCTGTCTTCTGCATATTAAATCTAGCCTCTGTTATTTTCTATTGATTTTATTTTTGCTCTCGGTTCTGCATTTCAGTTACCATTGCATTACATGTTTTTTTTTTTTGTAGTTTAGCTAAGTATTTCATCTTGTTCCTTGTTACAATTTGTCACCATTGATTATAGTTTATAGCATGAATCATTACAGCAGCAAGTCGGTGAGTAACTTCTTCTCTGTTCTGCTCTGGTTCAGTTTTCGCTTGCTGTTTCTATAAATGGTTTATGAATCGGTTTTGTTGCTGTGTTGTGATTGTTACTGAGCATTAAAATGGTCACCGATGAGGCTGAAGATGGTGTTATACTGGGATGCAGCAGCTGCTATTGTGAAGCAATCCTTGGACATCCAACTGTGCACACGAGTGCAAAACCAGATTCGTCATTCCAGCAGGCAGTAGCTGAGCAGAGGCTTTGTGAAGCAGACCAGTACGCTGGACGTGGTTGTTAACCGAATACAACAGCAGGTTGGAGCAGCTGCACGGCAGTAGCAGGGAGCAGGACGCAGTGGCCAGCATCTGGAGACAGCCACAGCAGGACAACGCAGTGGCAGGGGATGCGGGAAGCTCGGGGAAGAAGACAGTGCAACAGTGGATTCGGGACCACTTGTGTGCTGTGTTGATAAGGCCCTGTTTGGTTTAGCTTTGTATTATTTAACTCATTTTACTTGCATTTTTTAGGTAGATTAATTTCAAATAGATTAGTTAGATGAATTAGTTAGTTTAGTTAGTGATTTTAAATATGCATGTAGGTGTAGCTTATCTTGTTTAATTAGTTAATTTAGATTTAATTAGTTTTATAAGTAATTTTAATCTAGCATTAGGAATTTAATCATTTTATGCATTTTTAGTTTTAGATAAAAATTCCAAAAATATGTTCATGCATTTTTAATTAGATGTTAGGTTAGTTCAATTTGCAATTAGTTTAATTACATGCATTTTTTTGGTTAGTTTAATTTTAGTCTAATTAATCTTGTTTTGTTAATTTTTAATTGCATTCTATTTTAATTGAATTAATTAGTTTTAACTGTTTTAATTTCTTTTGCAGGTTTTCAATTTTAATTGCTTGGAGATTTGTAAGTAATTTTAACTCGTTTTTATTTTCTATATTTCTTATTATTTTATTGCTTTCCAGTATTACTTTTAATTAGCCTTAGTAGATCACCCTCCATCATTTCATAATTTGCTAGGATATACTTAGGGTAAAAGTAACCGGTAGTTAATTAGGCTAACAAACTTCTCTGTGGGACGATATCTCGGGACTCAAATCCCATTATTACTTGGACGACCCGTGCACTTGCGGATAGATACCCCTAGGGGTTCGATCAAACTTAACTGGGTTCCCATAGCTTCCTGAAATTGTTCCCAAAAGTGGGAAGTAAATCGGGAATCCCTATCCGATACGATGCTCACTGGAACACCATGTAGCCTCACTATCTCTCGTACATACAACTCTGCCAAACAACTCCAAGTATCCGTAGATTTCATAGCTAGAAAGTGAGCGGATTTCGTCAGTCTGTCTACCACCACTCAGATCGCATCATGGTTCCTCTTAGTCCTTGGCAATCCCATGATGAAATCCATAGTGACATGCTCCCATTTTCAAGTTGGTATAGGTAGAGGTTGCAATAACCCTACAAGCTTTTGATGCTCTACCTTCACTTGTTGACATATTAGACATCTTGCCACAAATTCTGCTATATCCTTTTTCATCCTTAACCACCAATACACTTTTCGGAGGTTCTAGTACATCTTGTTACTCCTCAGATGTAATGTATATCTCGATGAATGAGCTTCTGTCAAAATCAATCTCCTTAGCTCTGGGTCATCAGGAATACAAATCCTGCCTCTAAACCTCAGTAGGCCATCATCACTCACTAAGAAATCGGCCATATCGCCCCTCTGAATCAGACTCACACGATCCTCACACAGTAGATCGGTATGCTATGCCTGTCGTATCCGATCAATCAAATCTGATTCCACTCACAGGCTAGCTATCACACAGCCACTGTCAATATCATGAGGGTCTATATCCAATCTGAGATGAGCAAATTGCTCGACCAGCTCATATTCCCTGACCATCATGTACGATACCATTCCGAGGCTCTTTCTACTCAGGGCATCTGCCACAACATTAGTCTTCCCTGGATGGTACAATATCTCACAATCATAATCCTTCAAAAGGTCTATCCATCGTCTCTGCCTCACATTCAACTCTTTCTGAGAAAACCGATATCTGAGGCTCTTATGATCTGTATACACCTGAAGTTTCTCACTGTATAAATAGTGGCGCCAAATCTTTAATGCAAATACCACAGCTGCCAACTCTAAATCATGGGTCGGGTAGTACCTCTCATGGTCCTTAAGCTGTTTGGATCTATAGGCTACTACATTCCCGTCCTGCATCAACACACAGCCCAATCTCTATCCCGAGGCATCTGTATACACTGAGTAACCTCCTAAGCCGGTGGGTATGGTGAGAATAGGTGATGTGGTTAGTCTGTGCTTTAGCTCGCAGAAACTACTTTCACATTTATCATCCCACTCAAATACCACATTCTTTCGAGTGAGACGTGTCAACGGAGCAGCCAGCTTAGAGAATCCCTCGACAAACCGTCGGTAATAACTTGCTAAACCCAGGAAACTGCAGATCTCTACAACTATCTTAGGTCTTTCCCACTGTATCACAGCCTCTATCTTGGATGGATCCACTGATACTCCATCTCTTGAGACTATGTGACCCAAAATAGATATCT
Organism: Firmiana major; assembly: GCA_033439115.1. Lineage (NCBI taxonomy): Eukaryota > Viridiplantae > Streptophyta > Magnoliopsida > Malvales > Malvaceae > Firmiana > Firmiana major. The sequence goes on along the minus strand of CM065904.1, from coordinate 18,890,142 downwards.
CACTCAGCCAGAAATCACACTTGTTGAGTTTAGCATACAGCTCCTGATCTCGGAGGGTCTGTAACATTGTTCTCAAATGTTGCTCATGCTCCTCCCTGGACTTCGAGTACACCAGTATGTCATCTATAAACACAATCACGAATTTGTCCAAGTATGGCTTAAATATGTCATTCAATAAAGCCATAAATGTTGCAGGAGCATTCATCAACCCAAATGGCATAACGAAGAACTCATAATGGCTATAACGGGTCTGAAACGCTGTCTTGAGTACATCTTCACTCCAAATCCTCAACTGATGATACCCAGACCTCAGATCAATCTTCGAAAAGACATGTGCTCCCTGTAACTGATCCAATAGATCATCTATATGTGGAAGGGGATACTTATTCTTGATGGTAGCCTTGTTCAACAACTGATAATCTATACACAGTCGGAGACTCCCATCTTTCTTTTTACAAACAGAATCGGTGCTCCCCATGGTGATACACTCGGTTTGATAAACCCCTTATCCAATAACTCTTACAACTGTTTCTTAACTCCTCCAATTCCATTGGAGCCATTCTATACGATGGCTTAGATATCGGTTCAGTTCTAGGCACCACATCAATACAGAATTCCATCTCTCTATCTGGTGACAATCCTGGTAATTCTTTCGTAAAGACATCGGAGAACTCTCTAACCACTAGGATGTCACTAATTCTGGCTGTGCCTTATCCAAATCAACCACATATGCTATAAAACCTTCAACATATTATGACCATATTTGTTAGTAAAATCATCCATATTTGAAAATAATTTACTACTTATTTCATTACTCTTTAAGTCTTACAATATACTTTTTAGGGGTGGAAAACATTATTGTCTTAGCATAATAGTCTAACACAGCATGGTTTGCGGCTAATCAATCCACCCCTAATATTACATTAAAATCCATTATGTTTAATAGAATGAGGTTGGTCAACATATCCTTTTCCCCTACTTTCAACTTACAACCCTTATACACATATTCAGTTACTACGTTATCTCTCACTGGAGTGCTTATGAGCAAAATCCTACCTAAAAGGTACAAGTTTCACATGTTCCAATAATTTACATGCAAATGTAGGCGATATAAATGAATGCGTGGCACCAGTATCAATTAATGCTAATGCTTTAAAATCAAAGAATAGGATGGTACTTTTGATCACATTCGTAGAAGCTTTTGCAGATGCCTGGTCCAAGGCAAACACTCACAATCGACCAACAACTTGTTTCCCTTTCTCTTCAGCTGTGGCCTTCCTCTTACGTGTAGGTGTATCAATTGTAGCCCTCTCTTGCTCTTTGCCTTTCTGTGGGGTTGTATCAACCAACTCTTGGCATTCACAAGCTATGTGCCTTGGTTTGCCACATATATAACATGATCTCATAAAAGGGCATGGTCTACTCCCATGATATCTAGCACGCGTCCTGCACTGCTCGGTGGTAGGTCGGGGTCTGTCAATAACGATGCCCCTCGAAGCTGGAGGTAAAACTGGGTAAGCTGGAGGCTTTATTGGCCTCTCTCGTACCTCTTCAATCTTAAGCCCTTTACTAAACAATCTTCGGCCCTTTTTGGACCCTCTGTCATCCACTGACCTCTTTTGGTCTCTATCTCTGCCCTTACAACTCTTGCTTAAGTTCGAGGCATGCATTTCATAGTCCTGCTCACAGAGCTGAGCTTTGCGTATTGCCTCATCGTAGGTGGAAATGTCAAATGGGGCCAATCGAGCTCTGATCGAAGGTCTCAACCCCTCAAGAATTTCTAGACCTTTTTGTCCTAATAGCCCATAGTCACTGTGTCATATCTGCCCAGGGATGAGAATCCAGACTCATACTCATCCACTGTATGGTTCCCCTGGGTTAAGGTCAGAAATTCCATCTGTATTTTCCTCTGAGCAGTGGCTGGAATGTATTGCCTCCTAAAGGCATCCAGAAATATATCCCAAGTCACCACCGGGTGACGTGCACTCAGAATCGACTGGGTGGCCATCTGCCAATGCTTGGCCTTACCTTCTAATACAAAGGCAGCAAAAGTGACCTTCTCTGTGGTAGAGCAGTGGAAGAATCTGTAGAGCTTCTCTATGCTGCGAATCCAATGCTTCGCTAACACTGGGTCTTTCACCCTACTGAACGAAGGTGGTTTAAACCTCCTGAACTGTCTCAGCCTACCCAAGTTACAATCATTAACTTCCTCTCCACCAACTTGTTATAGAGTTAAAGGATCTTGAACTGGTGGGAGAATGTCCTGAACTGGAGGGGGTGCAGAAATCTCTGCCTCTGCAGCCCGAGGTCTCGATGCAGGCTGTGCTGGCTCATGTCCCTCAGGTGCAGCAACCTGACCAGTAGGGTTCTCCTGTCTACCCTTAAAGCTAGTAATCTCCTGTGTAAACATCTCCATGACCGTGTCTACATTGCGCTGTAACTGCGCTATACGTTCCTCAGCGACCTTACTAAGACCAGGTGGATCTCTACTAGAATTGGACCCACTATGCCTCTTGGGCTTATCTTTATACGCTTGAGAGCTTATCTATCAGACATCCTGCATACTCAATAGCAAATGTCTCAGTTACATTTCTAGCTTGGTATACACAATTGTATCCAAATAATGCATAGTACTTTAGGGATGTATATTTTCCTAGCTATGGATAATGACTCACATCGATCCAACTCAAGCTCTAATACCAATATCTGTCACGCCCCTCTTCTCGTGACTTAACTTACTACTAACAGTTGGACTACGAATCAACATCCATATCCACATCTCATCCATTCATGATTTAAATTCATTTAACGAAATAGAAACTGCTTTTTTATAAAACTGTGCGGAAACGTTTACATCAGTTTCTATTATATACATCCCTTTCGTACAAAAGATTAATAGACTGTGCATTAAATTATAGGATACAAAATTTTTCTCTCAAGTGTATACCTCTGTAATGCTAAAGAACTAGAACACACCGTAGCAGGGCAACTGCAGTAATCACTACTATGTAATATTTGTGGAGGAGGAAATAAGAGGGTGAGCTAACACGCTCAATAAGGAAAATATGAAAGCAGGTAGACAACTACACTATCTACATGCTAAAATATAATCATTTATTTCCTTTATAAAACATATGCATTCTTTAAAAACATCTTCCATCGATGCGAAACCATTAATTCGCTGGATGGGTACATGCATATACATCATCAATTCACACAGTTCAATCTTTGAAAACCACCCAGCTTTGTTTATCAGTTCACACAGAACACACTTACAAATCTCTTTATAAATCAATGAACATGAGACATAGAATGGGATTTTATATCACCCTGTATCACACAGTAGGGGGGACATTTGTCACCTTACACAGTAGCAACACAATCTCGTATCACATAGATAACAGAAGACTTATGGCCATAGTCCGGATTTCAGGCAACCCTGATCAGGAGTACGAGAACCCTATGCTTGGGGAGACGGATCAACCATCCCTTCGGCCCACATAGAATCACTAAGTTATCACAGAACATCGTACTCCTTGGCTAACGCTCACGGTACATCGTTCTCCCATGGATCATTATCACCCATTTCCATTGTCTCAAAATCACGTGCGAACAGGTCTGTGCTAGATCACTGAGCAATATACGACGGCTCCAGCATAGTTTTACTCATCGCACAACAAATCTCATAAACTCTCATGCAAGCTCTCGAGTGGAACACATAGAATCACCCGAGGCATTGAGCACGATTTTACTTATCACACAGTAAAGCTCAAGAGACCACGTGCGAGCAACTCAGCTAAGATCACATAGCATACCTAAGGCATCGAGTACGACTTTGTCCTATCACTTTAAATCGAAAGGGTCACATGCAAGCATAATCAGAGCAAGATCACTAAGCAGTACTCTTTGGCTCCAGCCTGATTCCCAAAATCTAGTGTGAGCTCTCGAGTTGAACACACAGCATCACCTGAGGCATCGAGCACCCTTTTTGCTTTTCTCCAAAATCCCTTTTAAAAATGATGTGCGAGCAGGGCTGGTAATTCTACCGTTGCCACTTAGGCTCTAGCATAATTTCACACAGAAAAGAAATAGAAGGCTTCATTCACTGAGTATGAGTGAGAGCGAATCTCCTTTCAATCACTCGTTAAAGGCTTATCATGCAATTCACTTAACCGGGAGCCCATATATTATTACTCTTTCTCAAAACGTTTGCAAAACCTCTTTTCACACAATAACATAGAAGTCATGCAACTCATGCTTATCGACTTATTCTCATAAGTAGTTTTCACCTAGATATATCAATATCTACATACTTATCGCATACATTCGCAAACAGCAGATAGGAAAACATACGCATAGCTATCTCTAATAGCTCGCATAAGTCCCTTACCTCGAATCACGCTTGAATCGCCTTTCTCGATTGCCAATGCTTGTGATCCAGTATTATCAGCTTCAACTTTATCTCCCAGAGCTACGACGAATTATAATTCACATCAAGATAATCCAATATGCATCATTTTCACTTGCAAGAAGTTTAATTCAATGCATTGGCCATTTTACACCAATTTGGCCTCATTTCGTCTTATCAAACTTTACTCCCTCTTAAGTCCATTTCGACTATTCTATTCATTACTCGAGAATCTGTTAGACTTCTCGAGTCTATTGATTCACATTAAACCGGTATTAAGCTTACAATGCCTCAAGTTTATCATTTTACTTTCTTTATGGCATTTCATCATACACTTATTATGCCCATTATCAATCCTCATCTAATCTAACTTATGGATTTCACAATGTCATCTTAGAATCATCTATACATACTCATTAACATCTTTACATGCTCAAATCATCATTAGCTCTATGCCATTTAAATTTTCTCTCACAAAACCCATTTTAGGTTATAGTTGTTTAAGCATGTAGATGAGCATTTAATCCAACATTATATACACCAAATCACTCATCAAGAAGTCTAGATTAACATACTAGAAAATGGTGTATAGAAATCTTACCTAGCTTGACCTTTTTCCTCTTTTGTCAAATTTAGGGAAATCCTTTTTTCTCCTTCAATCCAACAATTCGACCTCCCCTTTTCAACTATGTCGTTCTCCTCCTATCTAGGAACAACTTTGTTGAAATGAACTTCTCTCAACTCTATTTGGAAGGTAATGAGAATTTAGAGAGAGAAACTAGGTTACTTTGCTTAAAATATGGAAGGTCTTCATGCTTCAAGGGATAAAGGCTCAAAATGTCGAGCTTTATATAGAATTTTCCTCGATGAGATCGATCTCGTTGGGTGAGTATCAATCTTCCCTGCTTAAAATCTCTCTCTTAAAATTTTCAGGTTGCAAGTAGCAGATCGATCTGTCTCTTGGAAGGGATCGATTTGCTCAAAGAGATGGGATCGATTTTGGCCAAATAGAGAGTTTCTGAGATCGATCTGGCCATTGAGAATGGATCGATCTGCTCCAACCCGAGGCAATGAGTGACCGATCTACCTTAGTGATGAGATCGATGTGCTTTTGGCCGAGGCAAGTTAAAATCGATATGGCTTAAACTTAGGATCGATCGCTTCCTTCAAAATGCATCTAAGATCGATCTCCCCTTGCTCTGTAGCATTCCTGCTGCAATTTTCTCCAAAAACTCAAATGGGAACTTTACATTAAGTCACTTCTATACTCGATCTGCATTTCATTCACATTTTGAACTTGAAATTATCCAATTCTTATGATTCAGTGATTATAAAACTTGTGTGTACATTCTTGGAAGTATAATGGATACATATAAATTTACGGGTCTTACATGAACTTTTCCATTTTTTGTCAAATTTGGTAAAATCCACCTTGTTCCTTCCGTCTTTGATTCCAACTTCTAGTTTCCAACTATGTTGCTCTACTATTTACTAGAAACAACTTTGCTGAAATAAATCTCACTCAAAATTGATTAAAAGATGAAGATTTCTAGTGTAGAAGGATTAGGTTACACTTTGGTTCTTGAAGGGTTTGATGTTTCTCGGGGAAATGGAGGTGCAGAGCCGTGTATAAATAGACTTGCTTTTAGAAGATCGATCTCCTAACGATGAGAGATCGATCTGCCCTGTATCTTTCTCTTAAAAAAATGACTTTTTAAGCTTAGGGCATAGATCTGCTCTTAACATGAGATCGATCTACATTACATAGAACCTTATGGAGATCGACCTGGCCCTTCAATGAGATCGATCTGTTCTACCCAGAACCTATCCAAGATCGATCTGAATTGAATGAGAGATTGATCTGCTCCTCTTCTGAAGCAGTTCTGCTGTAAATTTTCCTAAAATTCACTGTTACATTCATTTTAGATTTGTTTAGCTACCCGTTTTGCATTTCATACTTATTTGCAACTTAAAAACATTCATTCCTTATTATTTATATCAAATGTGACTTGTCCGTACGTAACAAAATCATAAAGAGTACATATTAAAATACAGGTCTTACAATCCTCCCCACCTTAAAGAAATTTGGTCCTCCAAATTAGAACCAAGTTACTCTTCAAACAACTAGGGGTATCTCTATCGCATCAAACTCTCTAGCTCCCAAGTAGCCTCTTTTAAAGTGTGATGCTGCCAGAGAATCTTTACTAACCCGATGGTCTTGTTTCTCAAGACTTTCTCCTTTCTATCCAGTATCCGGATTGGTTTCTCTACATATGTCAAATTATCGTTGAGCTCTAGTGGCTCATACCGAATCACATGGTTTGGATTTGGATGATATTTCTGAAGCATCGAAATGTGGAAGACATTATGCACTCCCGATAGATCTGGTGACAAAGCCAACCTATATGCCTTATCTCTCACTTGATTAAGTATCTCAAAGGGTCCAATGTAGTGAGGACTCAACTTACCTCTCTTTCTAAATCTCGCTATACCCTTGAAAGGAGAAACCTTCAGAAATACTGACTCAGAAACTGCGAACTCTAGTGGTCTTTGCCTCTTGTCAGCGTAACTTTTTTTTTTTTATCTATTTTGAGTTGTCCTCAATCTCTCAACAATCAACTGGACATTCTCAAAGGCTTGTGTAACCAAGTCAGGAGCAAAAATCTTTCGGTCACCAACTTCTTCCCAACCGATAGGGGAACGACATCTACGACCATATAAAGCCTCATATGGTGTCATCCTGATACTCGTATGATAACTGTTGTTGTATGTGAATTCGGTTAGAGGTAAATGATCATCCCGGGAGCCTCTAAAATCTAGCACACACGCTCTCAACATATCCTCCAGAGTCTGTATAGTCCTCTTTGACTGACCATCTGTTTTAGGATGGAAATCGGTGCTCAAACTCAACTGGGTTCTCATGGCTTCCTAAAAATGTTCCTAAAAATGGAAAGTGAAGCGAGAATCCCTATACGAGACAATGCTCACTGGAACACCATGTAACTTCACTACCTCGCGTACATATAACTCTGTCAATGAACTCAGAATATCGGTAGCTCTCATAACTAGAAAGTGGGCTTACTTCGTCAGTCTATCAACGGTCACCCATATCACATCGTGATTCCTCCGGGTCCTCGGTAAACCCATCACGAAATCCATGGTGATATGCTCTCATTTCCATGTCGGTATAGGTAGAGGCTACAATAACCCTGCAAGTTTCTGATGCTCTACCTTCACCTGCTGACATACGAGACATCTTGCCACGAATTCTGCCATATTTCTCTTCATACTTGACCAACAATACACCTTCCAGAGGTTCTGATACATCTTGTTACTTCCCAGATGTAATGTGTACCTTGAAGAATGAGCTTTCGACAAAATCAACCTCTTGAGCTATGGGTCCTCGAGAACACACAATCTCCCTTTGAACCTTAGTAGTCCATCAGAACTCATTTCAAAATCAGTCACTGTGCCCCTCTGTATCTGACCAGTCACATCACTGTAATACAAATCAGTCTGTTGAGCCTGTCTGATCCTATCCAATAGATCTGACTCCAAGCGTAGACTAGCTGTCACACAGTCCGTATCCATGTCATAAGGCATAACTCCTAATATGAGGCTAGCAAACTGCTCTAGTAACTCATGTTCCCTGACCATCATATACGATACCATCCCAAGGCTCTTCCTGCTCAACGCATCAGCAACAATGTTAACCTTACTCGGATGATAAAGTATCTCACTATCATAGTTCTTCAAAAGCTCTAGACATCTTCTTTGTCTCATGTTCAGTTCCTTCGATGAGAATAGATACTTTAGGCTCTTGTGGTCGGTAAAAATTTGAAACTACTCACCAGACAAGTAGTGGCGTCATACCTTCAATGCAAACACTACTGCTGCTAGCTCCAAATCGTTGGTCGGATAGTTCTTCTCATGGTCCTTCAATTGTTTAGATCCATAAGCAACTACCCTCCCATCTTGCATTAATACATAGTCCAGTCCCTGATGTGAAGGATCGATATACAGTGAAAATCCTCTTGAGCTGGTAGGGATAATGAGAATCAGAGCGGTGATCAATCGATGTTTCAGCTCTTGAAAACTCCTCTTACAATCCTCGTCCCACACGAATGCTACACCCTTCCGAGTGAGACGTGTCAACGGAGCAGCTAACTTTGAAAATCCCTCAATGAATCTCTGATAATATCCTGCTAAACCCAGGAAACTCCTGATCTCGGTGACTATCTTCTGTTATTCCCACAGAACTACAGCCTCAATCTTAGATGGATCCACCAATATTCCATTCCTCGACACAACGTGTCCCAAAAACGAGATCTGTGACAACAAGAAATCACACTTACTGAGTTTAGCATACAACTTCTGCTCTCGTATGGTATGCAATACAATCCTGAGGTGCTTCTCATGCTTTTCCTCGGATTTCGAGTATACTAAGATGTCATCGATGAAGACGATAACAAACAAGTCTAAATATGGCTTGAACACATCATTCATCATAGCCATGAAAGCTGCGGGAGCATTCGTCAATCCGAATGGCATAACAAAATTTCATAATGGCCATATCAAGTCCTAAATATTGTCTTGGGTACATCTCCACTCCAAACTCTCAACTGATGATACCCAGACCTGAGATCAATCTTAGAAAAGATCTGTGCTCCCCGAAGTTGATCCAACAAGTCGTCGATGCGTGGAAGGGGATACCTATTCTTGATGGTAGCCTTATTCAACAATCTGTAATCTATACACAATCAAAGGCTTCCATCCTTCTTCTTCACAAACAAAATCGGTGCTCCCCAAGGTGAAACACTCGGTCTGATGAACCCCCTATCCAACAACTCCTGTAACTATCTCTTAAGCTCTTCCAGCTCAACTAAGGCCATGTGATAAGGTGGTTTTGATATAGGTTCAGTACCAGGCACCAAATCTATACAGAACTCCATCTCTCTGTCTGGTGATAGCCCTAACAATTCATCCGAAAAGACATCTGAGAACTCACTAACCACAGGAATATCCGTCAACTTCGAAAGTACCTTATCCATATCAACCACGTACGTAATAAAACCTTCAATATATTCATTTCTCAGTCAGCATAGTACATTATTTATTGTAACCATAACTACTACTTTCATTTCTTTTCACCAAACTTTACAACATATTTTTCAGGGTTAGGAAACATAACTATCTTAGCATAACAATCTAAAACAACATTGTTTGCAGATAACCAATCCATTCCTAAGATTACATCAAAATCACTCATACTTAACAATATTAGATTGGCTGTCATATCCTTTTCCCCTACTCTTAACTTACAGTCATTTAACACATACTCAACTAGCTAACTATTATCCATAGACGTACTAATCAACATCATCCTACTTAAAGGTGTACGCTCTAAATGTTTTACTAACTTACATGCAAATGAAGGTGATACAAATGAATGCGTGGAACCAAGATCAATTAAAACATGTGCTTCTAATACAACAGGATGTTACCTCTAATCACATCCGACGAAACATAAGCCGTGACCTGGCCTAAGGCATGTACTCGTCCTCGTCCAAAGATCGGCTTCCCCTTCTCCTCTGCCGTCACTCTCCTTATTGGGGCAAACATATCAACTGAAGCTCTCTCCAGCTCCTTGCCCTTCTGTAGGGCAATATCAATAACCTCTGAGCAAACTCTCGCAATGTGAAGCCCCGAAAGCGTGGAAAACAGGGCAAATTTAAAGCTTTTTCATATCCATTCACAATAAAGGGTGCATTCATGTGCAATGTCATACATCATCATACATATCATACCTCAAGATCTCATCATTTGATAATTATATTTCATACAATATGTATTACTCAATTTAAGGTTAATTAATCCTAATACATCTCATACATCATTGTACAACAAGTGTCTGTCATTGAAATTTTAGTCTGGGTACATGAAAAGATAAATTATACCTCAAATACAATATATGGCCTGGAGCTCAAGTCCTCCGCTAGCCACTACTTCGTACATCGCAGGAAAACTCTCTTCACTTGAAGAAATTTGGGGGGAAGAGAAAACAGGGTGAGCTTCTAAATCGCTTAGTAAGGGGGTAAGGGACTCATCAATAAAACAATGATTTGCACAGCACAATCATTTTAACTCTCGTTAGAAAATGTAGCATGACTCAATAAAACATCATTCTCATCTCATTCTCTAAAATCATGTGAAAACATGAGAGTACATAACTCAGTATAAATCACAGTCACAAGCATGAGGAAATCAGGATGTGATAATGGCTTTTCTCTTTAAAACGTGATAAAAATTACCTCAATAGAATGCATGTGGCACAGCCACCAAAAATAATCGGCACGTGGCACAGGCACCAAATATAACTCGCACGTGGCACAGCCAACAAACACAATCCACACGTGGTAAAGCCACCAAATAGAATTCACATGTGGCATAGCCACTAAACACAATCCACATGCGGAACAACCACAAAATAGAATTCGCAAGTGGCATAGCCACTAAACACAATCCACTCGTGTAAAATGAGGCTAGGTAAATAACCGGCGCTACCAGAGTAGGGGAAAATATGTTGGACTTACATCTACCAGAGTAATGCCCGACGTGTATTCAACATGACACGCCTAAGTCTCAATTAATAATCATTATCATATAATCGTTTTTCCTTCACATAAATCTCATAATGGTTTTTCTCATAAAACTTATCTCAAATGGTTTTGTACTCGACACAAAACATGTAAAACTGAGCTTAAACCGATAAAACCACGCATACATTTCTCAATCTCAGTACGCCTTAACGTAGAGTCCAAATCTCTTTTCATATTTTAAACACAAAATGGTTGTAAAATAATTTTCATATTTAGTTTACAACTCAAAACAATTGGGCCCCAACCTGCTATAAAATCGTGTGCAATAACTCATAAAAACATGCTTGTTTTCTCAAATCTCATTTCATGCTACAATATCATCACAAAGCACATATAAATAGGTTTGAGTTTTCCCTTGCTTCGTTGCACCTCGTATAGTGCAATCATTCCTCCGTTTCACGGGCTAGTCTCGCATTCCACTCTGGAACTCCTGAGCTGTCCAAACGATGTTAAAACATCAGTAATACATCTAAATCATCTCATTGAGCACATATTTGCTCATATTTCTCATTAACCTCTTTAATAGTCCAATTCTCATAACTCTATCACAAATCACATTTTCATCCACTACATCTCAAAATTTTATATTTCTCATACCATATTCCATGCTAAATTCACCTCATTGCCTCAATCCATACTTATGGTTAAAAATCCCTAAATTACCATAAATTGCCTAACGTTATCTTTGCTCCAACAAAGTTCTAATTTCATCAATCCCTAATCATTTCCTAGCTATTTCTTTACAATGCCTACAATCATAATCACCAAAAATCACTTTAAATATTAAGATCGAAGTTTAGAGTTTACCCAAACTTGTGGAGTACTCAACTTTTGCCTCGATTCAACCTGCCTTTCGATTTCTAAGTATGTTGTTCTCCTTTGGACGAGGAATAACTTTCCCTTTTGCCACAACCTTCGATTTGGATAGAAATGAGGGCTTTGGAAGAGAGAGAAAGCTAGGGTTCGGCTGAAATGGAGGTTGGGAAGAGAGAGAAAAGATGAAATGCAGGAAAACACAAGGGTTTTTTTTTATAGATGGAGGGTAGGAGATCGATCTGGCCCTTAAAGAGATCGATCTGCTTTTGAATTTGGAGACTTTTTTGGGTGATTTTATGCCTAGGAGATCGATCTGTCGTGGGGTGAGATCGATCTCTTAATGGCTTTATGAGATCAATCTACTACAATCATGAGATCGATCTCTAGTTTACAAAATGCTTCGCGAGATCGATCTGCTTCTTGAAGAGATCGATCTTTTCCTTTACAGAAATATTTTGAGATCGATTCCTTCCTCATGAGATCGATCTCTTCATTACAGAATCATAAGGAGATCGATCCTCTTTCATTGGAGATCGATATGCTCAATTAAATTTCCTCATTCCTTGTCATTTTAGCCTACTAGATCGATCCTCTCTTCTCCCAGATCAATCTGGCCTCATAGTTTCACACTTTGGTTAAACACTTAACATAAAATCTCTTTCATGACTCATTTATCACTTAGAAATTCATTCCATACCACCTCAATGTAAGAGTACATTACATTCAGCTCAATAAATTACATTTCAAATTCACATTACATAATTGGATGTGTAAAATTCTCAGATCTCACATCCTCCTCACCTTAAAAAGAATTTGGTCCTCCGAATTCAACTCAACTCGTCAAACAGATGGGGGTACTTCTCCTTCATGAGACTCTCTAATTCCCACATTGCCTCTTCCATTGAGTGATGTTTCCATAAAACTTTCACTAATGGGATGCTCTTAGTTCGAAGCACCTTCTCTTTTCTATCGAGAATCCGGACAGGTTCTTCAGTGTAGCTCATGTCCTCTTGTATGTCCATCTCTTCATACTCTATGACATGAGAAGGGTCCGGGTGGTACTTCCTCAACATAGCTACATGGAAGACGTTGTGTATTCTGGACATCTGTGGGGGTAATGCCAACCTATAGGCTACCTCTCCCACTTTCTCAAGAATCTCGAATGGTCCTATGTATCGAGGACTCAATTTCCCTTTCTTTCCAAATCTCATGATACCCTTACTCAGTGATATCTTCAGAAATGTTGTATCGCCAACATCGAACTCAAGTGGCCATCTACGCACATCCGCGTAGCTTTTCTATCTACTATGTGCAGCTCATAATCTCTCACATATGAGTTTCACACTCTCTACAGTCTGCTCAACATGTTCGGAAGCATTTATCTTTCTGTCATCCACTTCTTCCTAAGCTACAGGGGATCTACACCTCATACCATATAGAGCCCCAAAAGGTGCCATTCTAATACTCGCATGATAGCTGTTATTGTACGTAAACTCTGCTAGGGGCAGGTGATCGTCCCATGATCCCTTAAAATCCATCGTACATGCCCTCAACATATCCTCCAAGGTCTGAATAGTCCTCTCTGACTGACCATCTGTCTAAGGATGTAGGCGGTACTAAAACTCAATCGAGATCCTATGGACTCCTGAAACTTGGTCCAAAATCTAGAAGTAAATCTGAAATCTCTGTCAGAAGTAATACTCACTAGAGCCCCATGTAATCTAGCTATCTCGTTGACATATAATTCAACTAAGGCATCCATAGTATCTGTGCTGTTGATGGCAAGGAAGTGGACACTCTTAGTCAGTCTATCCACTATGACCCATATCGCATCACGACCCCTTCGGGTCCTCGGTAAACCCATGATAAAGTCCATGGTGACATGTTCCTATTTCCATGTAGGCACAGGTAAAGGCTGCAATAGTCATTCGGGCTTGCGATGCTCAGCTTTCACTTGCTGACACACTAAAAATCTGGCCACATACTCTGCCACGTCTCGCTTCATGCCACTCCACCAATACACCTGTCTTAAATCTCGATAAATCTTAGTACTCCCTGGGTGCATGGTGTATCGCGAGCAGTGGGATTCTCTCAATATCTGTCACTTCAGGGTATCATCGTCCGGTACACAAATCCATCCTCTGAATCTCAACAATTCATCCTCACTTATTGTGAGATCCGACTTCGAAGTCTGCTCAGCTTGGCTAACCATATCTATAAACCTCTAATCACTGTGCTGCCCAGTTCTAATCTGATCCATGATCCTGGGCTCTATTCGTAGGCGAGCCAAAAATCCAATATCTACATCTTTAACTCTGATCCGAAGTTCGATGAACTGCTCCAGTAAATCCCATTCCCTGATCATCATAACAGATATCATACTCTTCCTGCTCAAGGCATCAGTAACTACGTTCTCTTTACCCGGATGGTATAGAATCTCGCAGTCATAATCCTTAAGGAGTTCCATCCATCTCATTTGCCTCATATTTAATTCTTTCTGATTAAAGAGATATCTCAAACTCTTGTGATCAGTGAAGATCTGGAATCTTTCCCCATACAAGTAGTGTCGCCAGATCTTCAATGCAAATACCACAACAGCTAACTCCAAATCATGCGTGGGATAATTTCGCTCATGATCTTTTAGTTGTCGCGATCCATAAGCGACCACTCTTCCATGCTGTATGAGCACACACCCCAATCCTTGATGGGATGCATTACTATAAACTGAAAATCCTCCTGATCCCTCAGGAATAGTTAACACAGGTGCTGCTGTCAATCTCCTCTTCAATTCTTGAAAATTGAGCTCACACTGATCAGTCCATATGAACGGAGTCTCCTTGCGTGTGAGCTTAGTCAAAGGAGCGACAATCTTGCAAAATCCTTCCACAAATCTTCTGTAATACCCCGCCAAACCAAGGAAGCTTCATACTTTTGTAACTGTCCTCGGTCTTTCCCAATTAAGCACATCCTCTAGTTTACATGGATCCACTGATACTCCTTCCTCAGAGACTATATGATCAAGGAAAGCTATCTGATCCAGCCAAAATTCACACTTACTAAGCTTTCCAGATAATTGTTTATCTCGGAGTATCTAAAGTACTAACCATAAATGCTGTACATGCTCCTCATATGACCGAGAGTATACCAGGATATCATCAATAAAGACTATCACAAATTTATCTAGATAGTCTCTGAACACCTCGTTTATTAATCTCATAAAGGCTGCAGGGGCATTCATTAATCCAAAGGATATCACTAGAAATTCATAATGGCCATACCTTATCCTGAAGGCCGTCTTCGAAATATCTTCTTCCTTAATCCTCAATTGGTGATAGCCCGATCTCAAATCAATCTTAGAAAAGACTGAGACCCCTCTCAGCTGATCAAGTAGATCATCAATGCTGGGCAATGGGTATTTATTCTTCACCGTGGCTTTATTCAATAATCGGTAGTCTACGTATAATCTGAGACTACCATTCTTCTTCTTAACAAATAAAACTAGTGCTCCCCACGGTGAAACACTGGGTCTAATAAGCCCTTTATCCGATAACTCCTGTAGTTGTTTCTTCAATTTCTTAAGTTCCACTAATGCCATCCTGTATGGAGGTCTAGAGATCGGCTGAGTATCTGGTACCAAATCAATGGAAAACTCCAGCTCTCTCTAGTGGTAAACCTGGTAACTCATCTGGGAAAATTCAAAAATTCACACACCACAGGTATATCCTTAATCCTCGGATGTTCCCGACCATCATCTGAGATGAGTGTTTTATAACCTTCACATAAACAATCATATTTAGTACTCTCAAGAGCTACATCAAAATTTCAATTTGCTTACAAAATTCCATACGTCTATTTACTTAATATTTCAAACATACACTGTAAGGTCCAGGTAGGGAGAAAGTTACAATATTAGTGTAGCAGTCTAAACTCACTCGTTTGGTTGCCAGCCAATCCATTCCCAAAATTACATCAAACCATGCATATTTAATATTATTAGATCTGCTAACATTTCTCTATCTCCCACCTTTATTTCACATCTTCTACAGATCAAATCAGTTCTCTGGGATTCACGTATAGGGGTATTTACATCTAGTATATACTCTAGAGGTTCAAACTTCAAATTTAATCTACATGCAAAATACTCAGAAATAAACGATTGCGTGGATCCTGAATCAATCAACACATGAGCCTTATGATTACAGGCAAAGAGTGTACCTCTTATAGTTTCTACAGAAGTGTTTGTTATTTTTTTGTCCATAGTAAATACACGTCCCACTGTAACAGGCTTCTTTCCTTTTTCTGCAGTAGTGGCCTGTCTCTGGGGATTCACTCTCTAAGGTTGCTGTCTAATAGGCTCTGAAGCATGTGGTCTCTAAGGTTGAGGACATTTTTTCACTTTGTGACCCATGTCTCCACATCTAAAACATCCATGGATCAACTCAGTATAACTCCCCTAATGCGATCGGCCACAATCTCTGCAAACCCTTATCTCAGGCCTGATATCTCGAGGGGTCTCTCTGATGATAGGATAAGCTTTGGGTCTCTCAAATCTGCCCTTCTGTTCCTCAATCCTTCCTCTTCTGAAGGAACCTCTCTGAACCTCTACTTGGGAAATCGTTGGCCTCTTGGCTTTATCCCGAATCACTGCATTGAACTCATTTTGGGATTGTATAATTTTGATTCCCCTCTCAATTTCTTGTACTTGTCTCAAAGCATCTCCAAACTCAGTAATACATAGCCCTATCAATCGATCTCTGATGATAGGCTTCAATCCATGCACAAATCTCTCTGTGCGAAACTCTTCACTTTTGAAGGTCTTTGGATCATATCTCAGAAGGGCGATAAATTGGCTCTCATAATCATCCACAGACATATCGCCCTGCATCAGATTCAAAAACTCTGCTTGCTTCTTTCTCTGAGTAGCTCGTGGTACATATTGGGCTCTAAAGCTGCCTGAAACTCTTCCCAGCTAATCACACCTTGGCTGGACATCAGAATACCCTGGGTAGTACCCCACCAATCTTGAGCTCTCCCTTTCAACATATAGGCACCCATACTTACCCTCTCAACATCGGTGCATCCCAAATAATCAAATATAACTCTAAACTCAGTCAGCCACTCCTCAGCCTCTGCAGGATCCTTTTTTCCTTTGAACGCGGACAGATTCATTTTCAAGAAGTCCTTCAGTCGGGCCATACTTTTGTCATCAAGCTGAGTGATGGGAGGTACCGAGTCCATCTGTACTGGGGGTATGGGAGGTCCTTGTGGTGGTGTAGGAGTAGTACCCAAGGTGTTCACTCCAAAATGTTGCGCGAATAGCGCTGCCATTTGCTTAAAACCTTACTGCACATCATGCTCAATCCGATTAAATCGAGAGTTAGGACTCTCTGGTTGTGGGGCAGGTGGCCGTGGTGGCTCTACCTGCCTCCTCGAACGACCTCGTCGTCCACTCATTCTCAATCTCAATAAGTTTCCTATGCGTATACATCAAATTTGATTGAAATCTCAATCCTCAATTTCAATTCATGACCAGACTTATACAGACACTTAGGATGTATTCTAATTCACTTAACCGACACTGATAGTATTGAACACCCTAAGTTCTGATACCAATAAAACTCTGTGACGCCCCAAAAGTGTGGAAAACAGGGCAAATTTAAAACTTTTTCACATCCATTCACAATAAAGGGTATATTCCTGTGCAGTGTCATACATCATCATACATATCATACCTCAGGATCTCATCATTTGAAAATTATATTTCATACAATATGCATTACTCAATTTAAGGTTAATTAATCCTAATACATCCCATACATCATTGTACAACAAGTGTCTGTAATTACAATTTTAGTCTGGGTACATGAAAAGATAAATTATACCTCAAATACAATATATGGCCTGGAGCTCAAGTCCTCTACTAGCCACTACTCCGTACATCGTAGGAAAACTCTCTTCACTTAAAGAAATCTGGGGGGAAGAGAAAACAGGGTTAGCTTCTAAATCACTCAGTAAGGGGGTAAGGGACTCATCAATAAAATAATGATTTGCACAGCACAATCATTTTAACTCATAGTTGAAAACTCGTTAGAAAATGTAGCATGACTCAATAAAACATCATTCTTATCTCATTCTCTAAAATCATGTGAAAACATGAGAGTACATAACTCAGTATAAATCACAGTTACAAGCATGTGGAAGTTAGGATGTGATAATGGCTTTTCTCTTTAAAACATGATAAAAATCACCTCAATAGAATGCACGTGGCACAGCCACTGAACACAATCCACACGTGGCACAGCCACCAAATAGAATTCGCATGTGGCATAGCCACTAAACACAATCCACACGTGGCACAGCCACCAAATACAATTCTCATGTGGCATAGCCACTAAACACAATAAACACAATCAACACGTAGCAGAGCCACCAAGTAGAATTCGCACGTGGCATAGCCACTAAACACAATCCACTCGTGTAAAACGAGGTTAGGTAAATAACCGACGCGACCAGAGTAGGGGAAAATATGTTGGACTTACATACTACCAGAGTAATGCCCGACGTGTATTCAATATGACACGCCTAAGTCTCAATTAATAACCATTATCATAAAAATTGCTTTGCCTTCACGTAAAGCTCATAATGGTTTTTCTCATAAAACTCATCTCAAATCGTTTTGTACTCGACACAAAACATGTAAAACCAAGCTTAAACCGATAAAACCACGCACACATTTCTCAATCTCAGTATGCCTTAACGTAGAGCCCAAATCTCTTTTCACGTTTTAAACACAAAATGGTTGTAAAATAATTTTCATATTTAGTTTACAACTCAAAATAATTGGGCCTCAACCGACTATAAAATCATGTGCAATAACTTATAAACATATGCTTGTTTTCTCAAATCTCATTTCATGCTACAATATCATCACAAAGCACATACACAAATAGGTTTGAGTTTTCCCTTACCTCGTTGCACCTCGTATAGTGCAATCGTTCCCCCGTATCACAGACTAGCCTCGCATTCCACTTTGGAACTCCCGAGCTGTCTAAACGATGTTAAAACATCAGTAATACATCTCAATCATCTCATTGAGCACATATTTGCTCATATTTCTCATTAACCTCTTCAATAGTCCAATTCTCATAACTCTATCATAATTCACATTTTCATCCACTACATCTCAAAAATTTACATTTCTCATACCATATTCCATACTAAATTCACCTCATTGCCTCAATCCATACTTATGGTTAAAAATCCCCAAATTACCACAAATTGCCTAACGTTATCTTTGCTCCAACAAAATTCTAATTTCATCAATCCCTAATCATTTCCTAGCTATTTCTTCACAATGCCTACAATCATAATCACCAAAAATCACTTTAAATATCAAGATCAAAGTTTAGAGTTTACCCAAACTTGTGGAGTGCTCAACTCTTGCCTCGATTCAGCCCGTGTTCAAGTATGTTGTTCTCCTTTGGACGAGGAACAACTTTCCCTCTTGCCACAATCTTTGATTTGGACGAAAATGGGGGCTTTGAAAGAGAGAGAAAGCTAGGGTTCGGTTGAAATGGAGGTTGGGAAGAGAGAGAAAAGATTTAATGCAAGAAAAGACAGGGGCTTTTTTATAGACGAAGGGTAGGAGATCGATCTGGCCCTTAATGAGATCGATCTGTGTTTGAATTTGGGGACGTTTTGGGGTGATTTTATGCCTAGAAGATCGATCTGTCGTGGGGTGAGATCGATCTCTTAATGGCTTTATGAGATCGATCTACTCCAATCATGAGATCGATCTCTAGTTTACAGAATGCTTCACGAGATCGATCTGCTCCTTGAGGAGATCGATCTTCTCCTTTACAGAAACATTTTGAGATCGATTTCTTCCTCATGAGATCGATCTCTTCATTACAGAATTATAAGGAGATTGATCCTCTTTCATTGGAGATCGATCTGCTCACTTAAATTTCCTCATTCCTTATCACTTTAGCCTACCAGATCGATCCTCTCTTCTCCCAGATCGATCTGGCCTTATAGTTTCACACTTTGGTTAAACACTTAACATAAAATCTCTTTCATGACTCATTTATCACTTAGAAATTCATTCCATACCACCTCAATGTAAGAGTACATTACATTCAGCTCAATAAATTACATTTCAAATTCACATTACATAATTGGATGTGTAAAATTCTCAGATCTCACACGTCATGTGCCCTGGCTTCCCACATCTGAAGCATAATCCACTAGAAACGGGACAAGGTCTACCTCCATGGAATCTATCACATCTACTACATTGCTCGGTGGTAGGCTTCGATCCTCCAATCACAACACCTCTAGCTAGAGATATAACCGAATATGTAGGAGATCTAACAGTCTTCTCCTGTACTTCCTCGATCCTTGGTCTCTTTTCGAAGAGTCTCTTCCCTCCTTGATATTTGAAACCTCTGGCACTGTCACTCACCGACCTCTTCCTATCTTGGTCTCTACCATTGGCAACTGTCCTGAACTCAGAGACATTCCTCTCATAGTCTTGCTCACAGAGTTGCGCCCTGCGCACTGCCTTATCGTAGGTAGAGATGCCAAATGGAACTAGTCTAAACTGTAATACTGGTCTTAGTCTATTAATAAATCTGCAGACTTTCCTGGTCTCGCTACTCATGGTATCGAGGTCATACCTACCCAGGGATATAAATCATGTCTCATACTCATCCACTGACTGAGTCCCTTGGCTCAACCCCAAAAATTCCATCTGCAGTTTCCTCTGCGTTGTGTCCGGGATATACTGCCTCCTGAAGGCATCCAAGAAGAAATCCCACATGATCTTTGAGTGTTGGGCCCTCAATATAACCCTAGTGGACTTCCACCAATGCTCTGTTGATCCCTTCAGTAAGAACGCAGCAAAAGCAACCATCTCTATAGTCGTACACTTAAAGAATCCATAAAGCTTCTTCATCTCTTCCAGCCAATCCTTTGTGACAACTAGGTCATTCACCCAAATAAACGATGGTGGCCCGAGCTTTTAGAATTGTCGCAATCTCTCTAGCTCACAACCATACCCCAAAGCACTGTCGCCTTATCGTGGAGCAACATGAGAAGGCGTATCCTGAGCTGGTGGAGGTGTAGGTCTATCTATAGGCAGTAGCGTATGAGATGGTTGTGCAGGCATACTAGGTGCATCTGCCTCTCCAAGCGCAGTCCTTGCATCCTGTCTCTGTCCATGTCGCAATGTCTGTGCCAGTAACTCTACTATGGTCTCAAGGCGACGCTCTAATCTCGTGAAGCGTGCCTCGATACTCTCTGGTACCTTAGTGGGACCTGTAGTCTCAGCTCGAGTCTCATGCGTACCTCTATGACCTCGAGCCCTACCTCTAGCCCCTCTACCACGACTAGTATTTGCCATAATTGCTCAATTCCTGCATTTATAACCATTATTTAGTCTGATTCCCATCTCGTATACACAATTGTAACTGAACAAAGCACAGAAATAAAGGGATGTACACTTTCCTAATTACTAATACCGACTCACATCAGACCAACTCGTATCTGATACCATTCTGTCACGACCTCCCCCCTTGTGACCTAACAAAATCACCACAAATTTTTTGCTTGTTACTTACCTCTCCTTCTGTCATAACTCAACACCCAACAGTTGGGCTGTGATTGGATATTAGTCACCTCAACCATATTCATTCCACAACATACATACATGTCAATACATATTTTCTATTGACTGTAAGTATTCTTTTCTTATAAGTAAACTCATATAGATAAATACGAAAATCTTGTATAGATACATCCTCGATCGTACATTCGTTTACATAACTGTGCTTTTATAATGTTCAATACAAAACATTTCAAATGTGTATACCTTTCGTAAGAAGGGTGAGCAGTGGATCTAGGAATACCAGTCCTTAGCCGTGTCCAACTACTGTGAATGCTCTGTAGAGAGGGGAAATAAAAAGGGGGTGAGCTCATAACTCAGTAAGGAAATAAGGCAAGCAAGTAGATAACCACACTATCTACAAAATACAATGCTCATGCCTTGAAATCATTTCCTTATCGATTCATATCTAAAGCATGTGTCTTTATTTAAACATTTATGCAATATATACATATAGATATAAATCATCAGTTATAAAACTGAAAACATGCTGGTTTAACAATCTCAACAGTTTATGCAAAACATTGCATTTCTCATTTAATTTCATATAAATCACATTTTATCATGCGATTTTAATTAAATCAAACCAATATGGCAATTCATCATGTTAAAAACATGGAAATCTGGGCCTCACCCATCCCTCGGGTTACCCTTTTCAAATTCACAAAATCACATGTTCAGATTTTAAATTCATGTGATAATTCAATCAAGAAATCTCAAGTGAATGAAACGAGATAGGCGGCTACATATTTCGAGATTATGATCATAACTCATTTTTTGTGATCCCAGGCTACATAATACTCAGTGTGCGAGGTCTCACATTTGTTGTAATGGGAGGTAGGTCAAATCTCTACCGTCAGCTCTCAACTCAATAACATCGTGTACTCACGGTACAACGTACTCCGTGGACCCAATCTCTAGGTCGGGGGGCTTGCCATAAGTCTTAGCCCTCATACATTGGATAATATTTTCGATAGCCCTCGGCCATATCTCAAAATATTGCACGTGTGAGCATATAATCGGTGCGACACACAGTCAAAATAGGTCCCAACACGGCTGTTTCATGCTCTCTTTTTCAAAATTCGGTACGTGCGAACAAACTTCCAACACGACCACATACACACATTATAAAAGTCTAGTGCGAGCAATGCTCCCAACACTATGTCAGGTAAAATTGAGTATGAGCAATGCTCCCAATACTCTATCATGCATCAATTTAATAAAACTGAGTATGGGCAATGCTCTCAGTACTCTATCATGCATAAATCGCATTAAAATCAAGTATGAGAATATACTCAAGTACGATGTGATGCATATCTCATAAAATCAAGTGCGAGTATTACTCTAGCACCAATGGTTTTCACACAAACCCGATAGATGGCTTATTCAAATTGAATTTCGCTCAATTAAGTCAAATAGGCACTCAAATGTGCTGTTTTTGCATATACATGAAAACATTAGCCATTCTATCATGCAGTCTATTAAATTTAGTCACAAACATGCTTCTAAGGCTTTTTACCCTAACTTTGGATAAAACCACGATTTATCTTATCAGTCCCTATCACGACATTTCTATATACAAGATTTCATATATAGTATAAATACTTGAAATTCTATTCAAAATATGTATAGCTACCTCTAGCTACTCACGAAATTCCCTTACTTTGGATCACGTCACGTGACCTCACTTCCTCAATGTTGCTCACTTTCGCAGTCCGATCAGCTTCCAATATCAACTTCGAAGCTGTTAATAATTATTCACATCAGTATACCTTAATATACTTGTTTTCACTTGCACGACTCTAAATCAATGCATTTAACTCCTAATAATACCTCAATCTCATCATTTGTTCCCATTATGGTTTCATATACCTATCTTCATTTCTCATCTATTCCAATTTATGTATTTCATACAACTACCTTATAATCTTACATACGTGCTCATTTCAACCTTAATCCATGTTTACTCAACTTTCTCATCATTTTCTCAATTTCATGCTAACATCTAGGTCATGGATATTTTTCATGATCAATTTGTTCTTAGTAATTTAAATATACACCAATCAACTCACCAAATTATCTAGATTAACATATATGAAGTGGGTGTATTGAATCTTACCTAGCTTGAACTTTTCCTCTTATTGTCAAATTTGGTAAAATCCACCTTGTTCCTTCAATCTTTGATTCCAACTTCTAGTTTCCAACTATGTTGCTCTACTCTTTACTAGAAACAACTTTGTTGAAATAAATCTCACTCAAAACTGATTGAAAGATGAAGATTTTCAGTGTAGAATGATTAGGTTACACTTTGGTTCTTGAAAGGTTTGATGTTTCTCCCGAAAAAAAAGAGGTACAGAGCCGTGTATATATAGAATTTCTCTTGGAAGATCGATCTCCTAACAATGAGAGATCGATCTGCCCTGCATCTTTCTCTTAAAAAAATGAATTTTTAAGCTTAGGGGATCGATCTGCTCTTAGCATGAGATCGATATGCGTTACATAGAACCTTATGGAGATCGATCCGGCCCTTCAATGAGATTGATTTGTTCTACCCAGAACCTATCCAAGATCGATCAGCATTGAATGAGAGATCGATCTGCTCCTCTTTTGAAGCAGTTCTGCTGTAAATTTTCCCAAAATTCACTGTTTCATTCATTTTCGATTTGCTTAACTACCCATTTTGCATTTCATACTCATTGGCAACTTAAAAACATTCATTCCTTATGATTTATATCAAATGTGACTTGTTCGTACGTCACAAAATCATAAAGAGTACATATTAAAATATAGGTCTTACAAAAAGTCGGCAGGCTTGCTTCAACCCTTACCTATACCAACTTGGAAGTGGGAACACATCACCATGGATCTTGTTACGGGTCTACCTAAAACTCGGAGGAAACATAATGTAATCTGGGTAATTGTGGATAGACTTACCAAATCAACCCACTTTTTGGCCATTTGCTCCATTAATCCTTTGAATGTGTTGGCAGAATTATTTATCAAGGAGATAGTCAGGCTCCATGGCACACCGATGAGTATAACGTCGGACAGGGACTCTAGGTTAACTTTTCAATTTTGGAAGCAAGTTTAGGAGTCCTTAGGATCTAAGCACAGTTTAGCACAACATACCACACACAGACTGATGGACAGTCCGAATGGACAATACAAACTTTGGAGGATATGCTACGTGCTTGTGTGCTTAACTTTGAAGGTTCATGGGATCAGCACTTGTCATTGGTAGAATTTACGTATAACAATAGCTACCATGCCAGCATAGGAATGGCCTCATATGAAGCTCTTTATGGATGGAGATGCAGATCACTGATTGGTTGGGAAGAGGCTGACGACAGAAAGATTTATGCTTCAGACTTGGTTGAGCAAGCATCTGAAAAGGTGCGTATGATTTGTAAAAGGCTCAAGACAACCCAAGATAGACAGAAAAGTTATGCAGATCATCGAATAAGAGATTTGAAGTTTGATGTTGGTGATCATGTCTTCTTAAGAGTTTCTCCGACAAAAGGCGTTATGAGATTTGGGAAAAAGGGCAAGTTGATCCTCGGTACATAGGACCATTTGAGGTATTGGAGCGTGTTGATGAGGTAGTGTACCAACTAGCTTTACTACCCTAGCTAGCCGAGGTACATAATGTATTCTATGTATCCATGCTCTGTAAATACCAACCTGATCCTTCACATATCATTGCATATGAGCCTTTGGAGATAGAGAAAGACTGGAGTTACGGAGAAAAATCGATTTGAATTCTTAATAGAAAGAAAAAAGTCCTGAGCTCTAAAACAATTCCTATTGTAAAAGTTCTCTGGGAACACCATACCACTGAGGAAGCAACGTGGGAATGGGAGAGCTTGATGCGTGATACGAACTAAGCCCACTCTACGTGATCTAGACGTTTATCCGTAAGTGCACCGATCGTACAAGTAATAATGAGATTTGAGTCTCGGATTATCATCCCACAGAGAAGTTGATTAGCCTAATTAACTCCCGGTGTCAGGACCATTCCTAACTTAGTCAAATGTACTAAAATTTTTTCGCATTTTAACTTACCTTTCCTCTCATCAATGGTTGGGCTGTGATTTGATGTTAGCTTTCTCGCATACCATATCATACATACATGTCAATATACTGTTACTGACTGTAACTTCTTTTATAATACATGTGAGATCATATCAAACTAAAACAAATACATTCCCCATAATATATATCGTATACATCACTGTGTTGTTTCTATGTTTAGATACATAACCATACAAAATATGTATACCTGTCGATCAATAGGAAAAAGCAGCGGACAATAGGAATACTATCCCTCAAGCACACTCATTCTACTGCTGATGCTCTGTAGAGAGGGAAAATAAAGGGGGATGAGCATACAACGCGCTCAGTAAGGAAATCAGGCATGCAAGTAGACATCTACACTATCTACTCAAAATAATGCTATGCCTCGAAAATATCATTTCCTTAACTCACTTTAAAAGCATGTCTTTAAATATATATATATATATATATATCCTTGTACAGATTAAATCCCATGTACAGAAATCATGCTTGCTTACTCAAATGTAGGCATGTAGTGCAAAATAATGCATCTTTATAATATAACAACGCCTTTAGATAAATCATGCCATGTATATTTAAATCACAGTAAATATGGCATTTAAATCATTCACAACACAAAATCGGATTTCAACCCATCCCTCAGGTCTATCCCTATTATAAATAAATCAGTCAGTTAGGTGATATATCATGTGAGACTTTGTGGTAAAATGCAATAATATCCTAGACTATGGCCACATCCTATAATGGTGATCCCAGGCAACACAAATCTCGGTGTACGGGGCATCACTGCTGTAACGGGAGGGGTGTCAGTCCATTACAACTGCCAGCTATAACCTCCTCAACTCCACAACACCACACGGTACAGTGTACTCCATGCCACTCACACGGTACAACGTACTCCGTGGACCCTACATCACAGTCGGGGTGCCTGCCATAGGACTTAGCCCTCAAACCATGGAATATCATACCACGTCTCTAAATCCACATGCGAACCTCTCATAGTGTGACACTCAGTCTACACGAGAAAATCAAGCATAGTTTTCAACATGTATTATATATCACATAAATTACAGTGTGCGCATTTGAGTGCGACTCATAGTCGACACTCCGCTCAAACACTGTTTTCACATCACAAAATCAAACTCTAGTGTAAGTAAACCTCCAGCACTAGGTCATGCATAGTTCATGTTTCAAATCAAGTACGAGCAATAGCTCCAGTACCATGCTATGCACAAAACTCATCAAATCAAGTACGAGCAATAGCTCAAGTACTATATCATGTATAAATGATGAAGAATTGAGTACGAGCAAAGCTCTAGCACTCTGTCATGTATCTCATGTAAAATTTGAGTACAAGCTAATCGTTCCAGCACTCTATCATGCATGTCATGGAAATCTAGTGCGAATCACAATCCAGCACTAATATATGTGGAAAATATATGAAATCAAGTTCGAGATATGCTCTAGCACAATTTATTCTCACATAATTCGTAGATGGCTCTTTAAAAAGGGATGATTTTCAAAACATCAAAATCAGCATTATAAAGTGTGCTTAATTCACATCAACCTTAAAATCATTAGCCCAACTAATTATTCTTTTGCTAAACAGCAGTAAAACACTCAAAATGGTGGTTTCCATGCTTTTTGCAACTTTTCACAAAAGTTGACTTTTTTCCTAACTAAGGGTAAAATTGTAATTTGCCACTATCGGGTCACAATAATTATTATTCACTTTCTCTAACCCTCAGAGTTTTTAAGTGAATGTAAAAGCAGGTGAAAATACGTGCAGGTATCTCTAACTACTCACAAAAGTCCCTTACCTGCAATCACTCGAGAAATTTTACTTTCTCAACGCTGCTCAATCCAACAGTCCGATTTGCTCCTCCAATAATCTCTGGAGCTGCATATAACCATTTATCTGGTTAATTATACTTTTCCTACTGCATTTGACATTAAATACAGTATATTCCACTTAATGGGCTTTAATAAACCTTAATGGGCCTAACTATACCTTAAGCCCATTTTCATTTTACTATTCATTTTCGTTGGGCCTTTTGGGCTTGTGGGGCCCACCAACTCTTATTGGGCTTATCCTAGACCCATTACATCTCATTGGGCCTAAAATAATTGGGCTTGGCCGATTGGACCTCTCGGCCACATGCCATGGCCGAGAGCACCCCATGCCGTCGGTCACACCATGGCATGCCGTCTATGTCCATTTCCTTAGCCAATTCACTTAGGCATTTTCACAAACACTTGGTTGGCAATGTTCTTAAGCATCACATAGTTCATTTAGACATTTTATCAAACACCTTGATTGCCAACTTAATACATGTATTAATTAATCAAATTGATTAATTCTAACTATACCATAATCATTAACACATGTATATCAACTATTTATGCCTTAATATCATATGGGCATTCATCAATATTTCACTACTCACTCTCGGCCTAACCATGATCATAGTGATTTCATATGTTTCAATGCTTAAAACATATACTAATATACTTAAAATCATTCATACATTAACATATATGAATTTGAAAGCTTGAAAATATACCTAGTATTTGTGTTCACACTTGGCCGAAACTTTGGAGCCTCACGGTTTGCACACTATGGCTTCTTGATAGCCAATTCCAACATAGGTTACTCTCCTCTCAATTTGGAACAACTTTCATGAAGAATGCAAGTTCCAAATATGCCTAAATCCTAGTGATTTCTAGTGAGAGAAAGCTTGGATAAATGTATTTCAATGGTTTCCTTATGTAGCCGAGAATGGTATGGTGAAGATGACAATGGTGTGGCTGATTTTATAAGCCATTTACTAAGCCATTAAGCCTTACTTTTCAGCCATTAAAATTGACTTCCTAAGGTTTAGTTATGAGTCACCTAATGAGTCATCCAATGAGTCATAGTTAGCTTTAACTATAGTTAGATATTTAACCCTAATGGGCTTTACAATTGGGCCTCTCAGTTTGGGCTTTCGGACTGAAATTTTTACTATACCTCGGGCCTTTAATTGTCTAAATATTAGGCATATCAATCGGTCCAACAATTCGGTCTAAGGGACTTAAGAATTTCGATCTACGTTTAGTATACCTTAATGGGCTTTAAAATCTTCACTTTAGGCCCATTACGTTTTTATTCATTAATTTTAATCCGAAATCCTTCCAAATAAATTTTCCTTACTTTCGGGGATGATTATCTTATATTCTGACCAAAAATATTTTTTCCCAAATTTTTCTCCATACTTAGGTAAATTTTTAACCATGGTTAGTCAACTATGGTAAAAGTCCACTTTTCTTAATTATAGTTGACTTTTTCCTTAATTATTGACCAACTCAAAATTTTGAAAGTGTCATATCTTATGTCTTACACTCTCGTCTTTACGTTTTATCCATTTTCGGTAGGTAAATATGCTCGAAATATCTTAAATACCTTAACTCGCTAAAAATGTCCATTTTACCCTTTTTAGCTTTTACTCTCGTTCTCTGTGTTCGAAACTAAATCGAACTGACTTTCCTTCATAAGCTCTCTATATTTTCTCATTTTAAGTTCTTCTCTTCAATCAAAATGATTCAGATCCACTCGGTTTAGCTTGTGACTCTTATATCTCACATTAGGCTTTTATGTAGCTTATGAGTGCTAAATCATTTCACATACACTTTAAATCTAGTAAATACTCTTCCTATTATTCAACTATAACAATAGAGTGTTCATACACATAGGAATCATAAGGAATAAGCTACATAAAATACGGGTTTGACAACCGGTTAATCTTACCCTAAGTATATCCTAACAAATTATGAAGTTTTAGGGAGAGATCTACAAGGCTAAAAGTAAAAGTACTAAAAACAATAACAATTATAAAGAAAATAAAATCGAGCTAAAATTACTTACAAAGCTCCGAGTAATTAAAAACAACAACCTACAAAAGAAAATTAAAATAGTTAATTAACGCAATTAAATATGCAAATATGAAAATAAGAAACAAAATTAATTAAACTAAAATTAAACAAACTTAAAATAAAATATGCATGTAATTAAATTACTTAATAAAAATGCAAATTAAGCTAACCTAAAGTCTAATGAAATAAAATCCTATTAACTTAAGGAAATTCTTAAATCTAACTAAGAAATTAACTACCTATAAAATAATCCTAAATTAAATCTAGCTCTAACTAATTACTAACACTAAAACAAAATTTAAATAATGCATGAGAGCTAATAGTTGGATTAAATTTTAAAATGAAGACTAAATTAAAAATGCATGAAACAAATTTAATCTAAATTAATTCTAAATGCACTTCATAAAATACTATACTAAGATTAAGTCCTAAAACCTATGATATAAAATTAACTATTAACTACGAATTAAAACTAAAAATTAAATTAACAAACTAAAACACTAAATTTAACCTACAATTATCAATTAACAACTAACCTAAATTGACAACTAATAAAAGCAATCAAAATAATAAAAATGCAATAAGTACTAAATTATAAAAAGGGAATGTGGCCAAACATGGCCTTAAACGAATTTGGCTCAGTTGGGTTGTCACGACCCAAAACTACCCAAAAATCAGAGTAAATTTTTCGTTTTTCTTTTATATTTACCTGACCTCTAATCGTGACCAACCACAACTAATAATTAGGCTGTGTGTCAGTGCCCATATCATCACCATACATTTTACAGATAGTGCACAATTTAAATTAAAATATTAACTCATACGTTACGCACTAATTTCTTTTCATTTCTTTACAATATGTACCCAGTCTATACATCCCAGTGTCAATACAAAATATAATACTGTGCTTATGTTATTTAGATACAATATTTATACAATGTGTATATACCTCAAAAGATGGGCAGCAGCGGATGTCTGGAATGCAGTACTCGGTCTCCTCAAGGTCTACTGAAAGAAATCTGTGTGAGAAAATGAAAGGGGTGAGCACATCAAGCTCAGTAAGGCAATCCTACGAACAAGTAGATAACCGTACAACCTACATGAACGTAGTGCCATGCAGAAACCACCCTTTCTCCACATATTTCAAAACAGATACTAAAATTCGTGATTTCAGGATGTCATGTAAAACAAATTCACATATGGATTTCAAAAGCATAGAAAACTCGACATGCATATCCATTTAAAACATTTCATTCTCGTTAAAATTTCACAACACAGTCAGGATTTAACCCATCCCTCGGGTGTTTCTGACTCACATAAAATCATGAAATAAAATGCTTTTCAAAGCAATGGTATCATCTAAAAGTTTAAATCCCAGTTTTATTCTTATCACAATCACAACTCAGTCAGGACTCAACCCCTCCCTTGGGTGATCCAGACTCACAAAAATTCACAAAATGTGTTTCTCAAAATCCTCAACATGCGAGACTAGGCAATATATGTATATCTCAGGCAAATAACAAGGACTATGGCCATATGTCCTCGTGATCCCACTGCTACACGGATCCTAGTGTGCGGGGTCTCACCACTATCGAGAACCGCCCCAGGAGGTGGGTCAGTCCATCCCGTCGGTCCTGCCCGATCACTCGCATCCAAAGATGCCACGCATCCGAAGATGCCACATAATCAATCCCAGCACGGTACAACGTACTCCGTGGACACATATCTCATATCCATACTCATGCCATGTCTCAAAACGCACGTGCAAGCCTATTTAATCGGTGTGACACACAGTCTACCCGACGCTTCAAGCACGGCTCATCGCATGTTCTCATAAAACTAGTGCGAGCGATGCTCCAGTACTCTTATCAAATCAAGTAAAACTAGTGCGAGCTAAGCTCGAGCACTTTATTACACAAATCATGTGAAAATCTGGTGCGAGCTAGGCTCTAGCACCCTGTCACGAAAATCATGTAAAAAAATCTGGTGCGAGTTAGACTCCAGCACCATGTTACAAAAATCATATAAAAATCTGGTGCGAGTTAAACTCCAACACCAATGCATGTAAAACTCTAGTGCGAGCTCTCGCTCTAGCACTAATGCATGCATCACACATATCAAGACTTGTGCGAGCTGAGCCCTAGCACGTCACATTTTCATAAAATCACGTAGGCGGCTATATTTCTCAAATCAATTTCAGAGAAAATCAACATTGTTGAAAATATGCAATGCTGTGCATTTTTACTTAAAAGTTAGCCAGCCTACTCATGCATGTGTCAAAACACCTTAAGAATGAGCAGAAACCTCTTGTTCTTGCTCCTCCCAATTTTTCCTAAATTTGAAAATTTTACCCTTAACAAGGGTATTTTGGTAATTTGCCCATCCAGGGCACAAAAATTTTAATCTTAAATCTAGACCTTCAGACAATTTAAGAGACTGTAAATGAAGTCAAAATTACGTAAAGCAACCTCTAGCAGTTCGTAGAATTCCCTTACCTGGAATCACACGTAACTTATCCCTTCTCGATAATACCAGATCTCTCAGTCCAAATTCATGCCAACTGTAAGATCCGATTTTAGTTAAAACACGAAATTAAAAATGCAAAAGGATTAAAATGAAATTTTCAAACACGTGCAAGGGCAAATGGTCAAAAGATCGAAAGTCGGAATAAATTCGATAAGGAAATTTAATTAAAATATGGATTTGAGAAATCTTGATCAATAAAGGAGAAATAATTAAATTTCAGGTTAAATTGATCAAGATTCAAAATTTTTAGAAATATCGAAAAGTCATTCGGGACAATATCCCGAAAATATGAAGAAATTATACCCGAAAAAGGTTAAAATATGATAAATAAATTAAATAAAATTAAATTAATTAATTTGGAATAAAATAATATAAGTTGTAGATATTTTAGAATATTGTAGAGTATTTTAATGAATAGTATGATAATAAAATAAAAAATAAATAAATAAATTTAAAAAGAAAAAAAAGAAGAGGAATCAGAAAAAAAATCGGGAGAGAGAAACAAAAAATGAAGCTGAACCCGAGGAGAAGGCCGGACGACCACCGGCGACCCAATCGGCTAGTCGAGGGTCGAAAAAGGAAGAGGGCATCGACGCGACCTCCCTGGTACCGATGACGAGCCACATCGACGCCGGAGGAGGCCGAAAACGGCAGGAGAAGTCGCGGGAAGAAAGAGCTCTGATCGGCTACGAATGGCGCCGATCTGGCCGACCCTGCCCCCAGCCGAACGTTCCCCAAGCGCAGACGAGCAGATTGGTGGCGGCCACGACCAGCGAAACTGTCGGTAAACGTCGAAAATGACGGAAAGAAGAAATGGGTTTCGATGGCAGGAGAGAAGAGGCCGGACCGGCGACTTTTCGACGGCCTTGGACGAAACCGAGGGCAGATTCGTGCTGCGGACGGCCCAGCAGAGCCACTGGCGGTGGAAGCAGGCGGAGAACCGGTCGGCAAGGCCCTGAACAGGCCAAACCGAAGTGAACCGACGGTTCGAACCGGGTCTGAACCGGACTGAACCGGTTTAGCCAAGAAAGAAAGGAAAAAAGGAGAAAAAGGGAAAAAGAAAAAGAGAAAAAATTAAAGAAAAATCTCGGCAATGTAATCGAGCTACGAGTAAGTCGGTAAGCGGTCGAAATTGATCGATTTAAATTTTGGAATATTTTATTTAATTAATTTTCGACTGAAAATTTATCCAAAAATATATGAAATTGTGTAGCTCGACAATTGGCATCCAACGAGAGCTCGAGGCAGCCTCGATTTATGTACTAGCATGGAATCTCGGGTAAGTAACCCTTATTTATGACAATTTACATTGTTATGCGTGCTTCGGATTTAATTTTCGCATTAATTAAATTAAATTATGGAAATTTAGATAAATTGTCGTAAACAATAAATTTAGCTATTCGAGAATTAGAACGAGGCCCAATAAATTGTTAGTGGGCCCAATGAGCCCAATATGCCTCGATAATGTGAAAATTAAGTGAAAAACGAGCTTAAGGCCGATTAAGGCCCATTAAGGTGCAATCGGGCCCGATAGGGGAAAAATGGCCCAATGATTTAAATTAAGCCCAGAAAATAGGAAATACAATTAAATTGTATAATATCTGACCTGAGGAATAATTATACGCAGTTTCAAACATTGGATTGGGAGCAGATCGGACTGCGTGACGAGACAGCAGTGAAAAAGGAAAGGTCAGACTCTACAGAAAAATAAGGTAAGGGAATTCTACGGACTGCTAGAGGTAACTTTATGAAATTTCAAAGTCATATGCAGTCTTTTAAATTATCTGTAGGGTCTAGAAGTAAATAAATAATTTTAGTGCCCCGAATGGGCAGATTTACCAAAATACCCTTGTTAAGGGTAAAATTTACAATTTTAGGAAAAATTGGGAGGAGCAAGAACAAGAGGTTCCTGCTCGTTCTGGAGGTGTTTTGATGCATGCATGAGTAGGCTGGCTAACCTTGAAAGAAAAATGCACAGCATTTCATAGTTTCAACGAAGAAATTGTTTTGAAAACTGTTTTGAGGAAACAGAGCCGCCTACGTGTTTTTATTGACATGTGACGTGCTAGAGCTCAGCTCGCACGATATTTTGAGTTGTGTGATGCATGCATTAGTGCTGGAGCGAGAGCTCGCACTAGAGTTTTACATGCATTGGTGCTGGAGTCCAACTCGCACCAGATTCTTTTTATACACATATATATATATATGATTTTTGTGACAGGGTGCTAGAGTCTAACTCGCACCAGATTTTCCACATGATTTGATGAGAGTGCTAGAGCTTAGCTCGCACTAGTTTTACTTGAATTGACGAGAGTGCTGGAGCATCGCTCGCACCCCCCACTGATTTTTATGAGAACATGCGATGAGTCGTGCTTGGAGCATCGGGTAGACTATGTGTCACCGATTAAATAGGCTTGCACGTGCGTTCTGAGACAAGGTATGATATATGGGTCCACGGAGTACGATGTACCGTGCAAGTAGCATGGAGTACGATGTACCGTGTGGCATCTTCGGATGTGTGGTATCTTCGGATATGTGGTATCTTCAGATACGACATCTTCGGATGCGTGGGATCGGATAAGACTGACGAGATGGACTGACCCACCTCTTGGGCGGTTCCCGATCATGGTGAGAACCCGCACACTAGGATCCGTGTAGCAGAGGAACTCTCGAGGACACATGGCCATAGTCTTGGTTATTACTGATATACAGATGTTGCCTAGTCTCGCATGTTGATGATCTTGACGAATATTGAAACTGGGTTTTAAACTAAATGTGCATGATGATTATTTCCATGCTTTTTAAACCCATATGTGATGTAAATTGATTCTCATGGTTTTGTGTGAGTCAAGACCACCCGAAGGAGGGGTTAAGTCCTGACGTTCTTGTGAAATTTTTAAATGAGAAAGAAATAATTTAAAAAGAGTTGCATGTTGAATTTTTCGTGCGATCGTGTTTTACATGACATCATGAATCATAGCATCAGTTTTAAAATGTGAGGAGAAAGGGTGGTTTATACATGGCACCACGTTCATGTAGGCAGTATGGTTACCTACTTGTTCGTATGGTTGCCTTACTGAGCTTGATGTGCTCACCCCTTTCATTTTCTCACACAGATAATCTGCAGTAGATGTTGAGGCGACTGAGTACTGCATTCCGGATATCCGCTGCTACCCATCACTTAAGGTATATACACTTGTATATATTGTATCTACATAAGCATAGCACAGTAACATATTTGTCAGTAACTTTAGGGGATGTATAAATATTGTAAACATTTATAAATGACTGAGAAAGAATTAATTTGGTGGGACTGGCATTGACGCACAGCCCAATTGTTAGTGGAGTGTGGTCATGATCAGAGAACAGGTAAGCATGAAAGAAAATAACAAAACGCGAAATTGGTCTGATGTGTGTCAGTGTCAGTAATTAGGAAATTACATCCCCGTGTTACTGTGCTTGGTTAGATTCAATAGTGTATATCGAGATGGGTTTTAACTAAGAAATGGTTGAGGATGCAGGAATGCCTAATATTAGTCGCGATAGAGAAGGTAGAGCACGAGGCAGAGGTCGTAGAGGTAGACCTGAGCCTGCTAATCGTGCTGAGTTGACCTGTGAGAATCAGGATGAGATTGAAATGGAGGTTTATATTGAGCATGCCTCACAGAGTCCGACAGAGTGATCAAACAGTATTGAGACACGCTTCGCGAGGTTAGAGCGGAGTGTAGAGAATATTTTAGGAGCAAATTGCTCTGAGTATGCATAAGATTTGAGGGTGAGACGGAGCATTGACGGAAGTCCGCTCGACCCATCTTAAGAGTTAGACGTCCAGAGCTGACATGCGAAATATTTTTGGATGTATTCCGGTGATAGAATATCTCGTACACTGTTTAAAGGGAATGATAGATAAAATCCTTACTCTGACCCAAAAGAATTGATTTATTGATGAGTATGAATTATGAGTATGAAACTCGGTTATATTCTTGGGCAGATATTACCTCGAAACTATGAACAGTGACAGTTGAGATGTCTAAAAGTTTATGGAAGGGCTCAGATTATCGATTATAGTCTGATTGGCCCGTGAGATATTACCTATGTCGAGGCAGTACGTAAACTACAGTGGTGTGAATAAGATTGAGAGTTGCACGCCTCTGAGATTGGGAAAGATAGTAAAGGCCAAAATAGAGACAGAAAGAGAATTGAGAATGACAGAAATGTCAGAACGAGAAAAAGGTAATTGGTAAAAGACCAGTTGGTAAGATGATTGGTAAGGCCACAGTTATCCGATTGTAGCACTTTTGAGGGGTATTGTGATTGGAGAACCCCGATCTGCTACGGATCACTATAGAATGTGTGGTAAATACCACGAAAATAGGGCCTACACCTACAAATTATTGATGAAAATGGCCGTTAAGTGTGGTAAGACGGACCATTTATTATGATTGCTCAGAATTGGGCGAGATTGCCCCACAGAAAGGTAAAGAGATAGAGAAAACCCTGTTGAGATAGCTGCATCAAAAAGGGAGGCCACAACCGAAGAGAAAAGGAAAGTAGGCTGTTAGACGAAGGCGAGTGTATATTTTGGACTAGGACACTACTGATGTTTCACAGGATGTGGTGAAAGATACCACACTGCTTATGAATAAAGAAGTAATTGTGCTAATTGATCATGGTACCACATATTTCTTCATACGGCCTTTATTCACATGTAAGTGAGTAAAAGACATGAATGCCTACACTCTTGGGCACGATGTTGATAAATGAGTCCCCCAATAGAGGAAGGTTAACTAATGGAATAATTATGAAGAGATTTTAAGTTGAAAACAAGGAAAAAGTATAGGTCAGCCAATTTTATTCAATGGACTATGAATAATTTAAAGTAATATTTGAGAATAAAGTAGTCGGCTGCATATTATGATGTTTGGATTTCTATCCTAAGATAGTGATATGGTTACCCCTGAAAAGTATACTGTAAGTTTTGATAAGTACTAAAAAAGGGGTGCAACGGTTGAAATTAAAGGAACAAATGATTGTACTCACGGAATGAATAATGACAGAGTTTCGTTATAATTGATATACGAAGGAGATACTCTTTAAGATATATTGATCCTAAATACAAGATGTACTGGAGTAAGAGGAGTATGCTAGGTAAGAATACCCTTAAAATATGAAGTAATTTGGATTAAAGCGAATAGTAGCGAATATGAATTGTGACCACAGGGACTGATATGTAAAGTAATTGTGGTTAAGTCTAAGGGTTAATAAAGGTATTTCAAAATACCTCCCCGCCTGAAGACTTGACAGCGTCTAGATATATATATATATATAACCTATAACTTGAAATCGATCGTAGTAAGATATAAATTTAAAATTTGGATACTTTTACTAGTACGATAAAGAACTATAAAATTCGATTAATTATGAAGGTTAAAATATTAAAATTTAATAAAAGCCGTTAATATAAGAAAAAGGAAATGACGCGGGTTAGTACCTTGAACGTGAGCAATTTTGAAGTGATACTACACGTTTATGCGTATATAGGTCAAGGATATGGGCGATTGAAATATGTAGTGGAGCTCAACTACAATGAGTTATTTAAACTTTACCTGGACCGATTGGTCATCATCCTTATTGATGATATGCTGGGTGTATTTAAAGTCTAGGAAAAAATTATAAGCAACAATTGGAAAATTGCTTTTACAGATGGTTGTTGTGAATTCTAAAAAAGGGTATACTTTGTTGACACGTTTAACTAAGAAAGCGTGGTATTTGAATGAGATGATAAGTGAGATGATAGATGTGACATGAATTTTGGTATAGTGAAGTATGAACTGACCACCGTGATTATTTTCACCATACCCAACAGCTCAAGAGGTTCTCCGTGTGTATAAATAACTCAAAATAATAAATGACCTGTGTATTGATGCAAAATGGGAAGATAGTCGATTGTGGATTCAGATGACTCAAGGATCATGAAATAAACAATCTGACCCATGATTTAAAGTTGGTAGCGGTAGTACTTGTACTGAGGATATGGTACTATTATGTACATGGTGAGAAATTTTGGGTATGCATTGATCATAAAGCCCCAAGTATCTATTTTCACAGAAAGAGTCGAATATGAAATAATAAAATGGGTTAGAGCTTCTGAGAGATTTTGATTGTAGAAAATTGTACCACCCAGGAAAAGGCCAATGTAATGGCTGATGCCCTGAGCAGAAAGAGCCTCGGGATGGTATTAAATATGATGGTCAGGGAGCGTGAGCTGTTAGAGCAGTTGTGAACCTCAGTATTGATGTGATCCCTTCTGATGATGACAGTGATTGTGTGACAGCTAGCCTAAGACTAGAACCGGATGAGAGTGCCCGGATTTGATAGGCTTAGTGTGATGATCGGCATGGTGTCGATAGTTTGGGTCAGATTCAGAAGGGTACAGTGACAGAGTTCACAAAGAGTGTCGATGATTTACAGAGAGGTTCAGAGACAGTATAAGTGCTCCCCAGGACCACAATTGATGAGATAGTAATATTGTCAGAAGCTTACTCTTCGGGATATACAGTGCATACGGAAAGTAACAATTATATATATGAAATCTCTGAAAAGGGTATTGGTGGTCAGATATGAAAAGAGATATGATAGAGATTGTGGAAAAAGTGCCTAGTATGTCAGCAGAATAAGGTAGAATATGAAAAGTCTGCAGGGTTATTGTAGCCTCTACCTATATCGACAAGGCACGAAAACGGAGCAAGTCTCCATGAATTTCGTGATAGGTTATAGAGGACTCAGATGAGTCACGAGGCTATTTAGATGATAGTCGCTAAGTTGACTAAGTCTACCCACCTTCTGGTTATGAAATCTCCAGATACTCAAAGTGTGTATGAGGATTCAGGTATAAGGAAGATTGTGGAACATTATGTAGCGTTCCAGTGAGCATGGTATCATATAGGGATTCCCACTTCACTTCCCATCTCTGAGAATATTTTCAGGAAGCTACGGGAACCCGATTTAGTATTTGCACAGCTTTCCATCCTCAGACAGATGGTTAGTTAGAGAGGATTGTACAGGTTCTGGAGGATACGATGAAAGCGTGTGCCATTGATTTTATAAGCTCCTGGGATGATCAGTTATTACAAATTGGATCCGTCAATAACCACAGTTGTCACTTGAGTATCGGGATAACAAGATATGAGGCATCGTATGGCCGTAGGGGTTGTTTCCCCGACTTGGATAAGAAAAAGTGGGTGACAGATAGAAATTTCTTTCGAATTAGTATAATAAGTATCTGAGGATGTTCAGTTGAGTGAGAGATTAAGAACACCTCAGAGCAGACTAAAAGCATTGGAATTCACCGACGGTGTCAATATTATTGAAGTTATTTGTCCTAAGGGAATAAGGACATAATGAGACTCGGGAAGAAGGCAAATTGAGTTTTGCTGAATGAAATTTTTGAAAGATTGGACAAGTGGGAGATAAGACTCTTTTGATACTTCGGCAATACTATTTAGATCCAGCATAGGTGATCAGATATAAACTCCAACAGTTCAGCTCAGTGCAAATATAAGTATATTGAAAAAGTTGATTCGGGCATTAAACAGGAAAGAGAAAGTATTGAGGTTCAAGACGATCTCCCTAGTTAAAGTTCTTGAGAAGTAATACACTCCGAAAAGGTCACAGGAGAATTAAAAAGTATGATACGATTGATGTACCCGGAGTAGTCTATGGACTCATATGACTTGGTTCTAATTTGGAGGACCAAATTCCTTAAGTGGGGGAAATTATGTAAGATCCGATTTTAGTTAAAACACGAAATTAAAAATGCAAAAGGATTGAAATGAAATTCTCAAACACGTGCAAGGGCAAATGGTCAAAAGACCGAAAGTCGGAATAAAATCGATAAGGAAATTTAATTAAAATATGGATTTGAGAAATCTTGATCAATAAAGGAGAAATAATTAAATTTTAGGTTAAATTGATCAAGATCCGAAATTTTTAGAAATACCGAAAAGTCATTCGGGACAATATTCCGAAAATTCAGAGAAATTATACCCGAAAAAGGTTAAAATATGATAAATAAATTAAATTAAATTAAATTAATTAATTTAGAATAAAATAATATTAGTTGTAGATATTTTGGAATATTGTAGAGTATTTTAATGAATAGTATGATAATAAAATAAAAATAAATAAATAAATAAATAAATTTAAAAAGAAAAAAAGGAAGAGGAATCAGAAAAAAATCGAGGAGACAGAAATGAAAAACGAAGCCGAAGCCAAACCCGAGGAGAAGGTCGGACGACCATCGGCGACTCGATCGGCTAGACGAGGGCCGAAAAAGGAAGAGGGCGTCGGCGCGACCTCGTTGGTACCAGCGACGCACCACACCGACGTCAGAGGAGGCTGAAAACGGCAGGAGAAGCCGCGGGAAGAAAGAGCTCCGATCGGCGGCGAACGGCGCCGATCTGGCCGACCCCGCCCCCAGCCGAACGTTCCCCAAGCCCAGACGAGCAGATTAGTGGCGGCCACGATCGGCGAAACTGCCAGCAAACGCCAGAAACGGCGAAAAGAAGAAATGAGTTTCGACGGCAGGAGAGAAGAGGTCGGACCGACGACTTTTCAGCGGCCTTGGACGAAATCGAGGGCAGATTCGTGCTGCGGACGGCCCAGCGGAGCCACTGGCGGTGGAAGCAGGCGGAGAATTGGTCGGCAAGGCCCTGAACTGGCCAAACCGGAGTGAACCGACGGTTCAAACCGGGTCTGAACCGGACCGAACTGGTTCAGCCAAGAAAGAAAGGAAAAAATGAGAAAAAGGGAAAAAGAAAAAGAGGAAAAATTGGAGAAAAATCCCGACGATGTAATCGAGCTACGGGTAAGCCGGTAAGCGGTCGAAATTGATCGATTTAAATTTTGGAATATTTTATTTAATTAATTTTCGACTGGAAATTTACCTGAAAATATATGAAATTGTGTAGCTCGACAATTGGCATCCAATGAGAGCTCGAGGTAGCCTCGATTTACGTACTAACATGGAATCTCGGGTAAGTAACCCTTATTTACGACAATTTACATTGTTATGCATGCTTCGGATTTAATTTTCACATTAATTAAATTAAATTATGAAAATTTAGATAAATTGTCGTAAACAATAAATTTAGCTATTTGAGAATTAGAACGAGGCCCAATAAATTGTTGGTGGGCCCAATGAGCCTAATATGCCTCGATAATGTGAAAATTAAGTGAAAAACGGGCTTAAGGCGCATTAAGGTGCAATCGGGCCCAATAGGGGAAAAAGGGCCCAATGATTTAAATTAAGCCCAGAAAATAGGAAATACAATTAAATTGTATAATATCTGACCTGAGGAATAATTATACGCAGTTTCAGACATTGGATTGGGAGCAGATCGGACTGCGTGACGAGACAGCAGTGAAAAAGGAAATGTCAGACTCTACGAAAAAATAAGGTAAGGGAATTCTACGGACTGCTAGAGGTAACTTTACGAAATTTCAAAGTCATATGCAGTCTTTTAAATTATTTGTAGGGTCTAAAAGTAAATAAATAATTTTAGTGCCCCGAATGGGCAGATTTACCAAAATACCCTTGTTAAGGGTAAAATTTGTAATTTTAGGAAAAATTGGGAAGAGCAAGAATAAGAGGTTCCTGCTCGTTCTGGAGGTGTTTTGATGCATGCATGAGTAGGCTGGCTAACCTTGAAAGAAAAATGCACAGCATTTCATAGTTTCAACGATGAAATTGTTTTGAAAACTGTTTTGAGGAAACATAGCCGCCTACGTGTTTTTATTGACATGTGACGTGCTAGAGCTCAGCTCACACGATATTTTGAGTTGTGTGATGCATGCATTAGTGCTGGAGCGAGAGCTCGCACTAGAGTTTTACATGCATTGGTGCTGGAGTCCAACTCGCACCAGATTCTTTTTATACATATATATGATTTTCGTGACATGTTGCTAGAGTCTAACTCGCACCAGATTTTACATGAATTTTGTGACAGGGTGCTAGAGTTTAACTCGCACCAGATTTTTCACTTGATTTGATTAGAGTGCTAGAGCTTAGCTCGCACTAGTTTTACTTGAATTGATGAGAGTGCTGGAGCATCGCTCGCACCCCCCACTGATTTTTATGAGAACATGCGATGAGTCGTGCTTGGAGCATCGGGTAGACTGTGTGTCACCGATTAAATAGGCTCGCATGTGAGTTCTGAGACAAGGTATGATATATGGGTCCACGGAGTACGATGTACCGTGCAAGTAGCATGGAGTACGATGTACCATGTGGCATCTTCGGATGTGCGGTATCTTCGGATACGTGGTATCTTCGGATGCGTGGGATCAGATAAGACTGATGAGATGGACTGACCCACCTCTCAGGCGGTTCCCGATCATGGTGAGAACCCGCACACTAGGATCCGTGTAGCAGAGGAACTCTCGAGGACACATGGCTATCGTCCTGGTTATTACCGATATACAGATGTTGCCTAGTCTCGCATGTTGATGATCTTGACGATGATTGAAACTGGGTTTTAAACTAAATGTGCATGATGATTATTTTCATACTTTTTAAACCCATGTGTGATGTAAATTGATTCTCATGGTTTTGTGTGAGTCAGGACCACCCGAAGGAGGGGTTGAGTCCTGACGTTATTGTGAAATTTTTAAATGAGAAAGAAATAATTTAAAAAGAGTTGCATGTTGAATTTTCCGTGCGATCGTGTTTTACATGACATCATGAATCATAGCATCAGTTTTAAAATGTGTGGAGAAAGGGTGATTTATACATGGCACCACGTTCATGTAGGTAGTATGGTTACCTACTTGTTCCTAGGATTGCCTTACTGAGCTTGATGTGCTCACCCCTTTCATTTTCTCACACAGATAATCTGCAGTAGATGTTGAGGCGACTGAGTACTGCATTCCGGATATCTGCTGCTACCCATCACTTAAGGTATATACACTTGTATATATTGTATCTACATAAGCATAGCACAGTAACATGTTTGTAAGTAACTTTAGGGGATGTATAAATATTGTAAACATTTATAAATGACTGAGAAAGAATTAATTTGGTGGGACTGGCATTGACGCATAGCCCAATTGTTAGTGGAGTGTGGTCACGATCAGAGAACAGGTAAGCATGAAAGAAAATAACAAAACGCGAACAATTTACTCTGATTTTTGGGTAGTTTTGGGTCGTGACACCAACCAAGTCTACGGAACTGCATATAACCACATATTTGGGTCAATTCAATTATATTTATCAGTATGTCACACTTACTGATCGAATCTAAAGTGCTGGGCCCGTTTTACTTTATTGGGCCCGATTGCACCTTATTCGGGTTCGCCCTATTCCCAGCCCGTTTCTACTTATTAAATCCCTTCTTCAAGTTTACTGGGCTCATTCGGCTTACCAATAATCATCGGGCTTCGTTCCAAATTCATTGGATAGCCCGTATACTATTTACAATAATTACTTTAAAATTCTGAAAAATATTCCTTTTTATACAGAATTAATCCGTAAAATAATCTTAACTCGGCATTGAGGACTCAAATTGTCGAAACTAAAATGTACTTACCCAATGTTTTACGAGGTACAAAAATCAGAGCTCAATCGGCTCTTGTTCGGGCTCTGTCGTAAAACTGCACAATTAGGTAAACTGGGTTATTTTCCATTAAATATATTATTAAATAAATTTCTGATATTTACTCGTGGTCAATCTCAACCCTCGGTCAACTTACCCGAATCGATTCGTCCCCGATAATTTTTCTTTCCTTTTCCCTTTTCTTTCTTTTCTTTTCTTTTCCTT
This sequence comes from Firmiana major, assembly GCA_033439115.1. Lineage (NCBI taxonomy): Eukaryota > Viridiplantae > Streptophyta > Magnoliopsida > Malvales > Malvaceae > Firmiana > Firmiana major. The sequence continues at coordinate 18,846,267 of CM065904.1, read as the reverse complement.
TCTTTCATTTTTTCCTTCCGTTTCCTTTCGGCCAAACGGTGCCGTTTTCTGCCCTTTGCTGTTGCCGGCGTTTCTGGCGGTTTCGCCGGCCGCTATTGGTCTCAAAAGGACCGCCTCCTCTCGATCACGCTGGTGCCCACCGTTCGAGCCCAACTGCCGTGGATCGCCGGGAATTGGGCCGTTTTCATCGCCGTTCTCTCTTCCTCCGTTTGTCGGTTTTCGACGTCTAGACGGCACATCTCGAGTGCCGTGGAGTTTGCCGGCCTCTCCTCTTCCTCCTTCTGTCTTTGTTTAGGTCGTCAGTCGTCGATGGCCGTGGATCACTCGGGTCAAGCGCGGGTCACCTTTTTCAGTTTCAGTTTCCCTTTGTTTTTCTCTCTCCCCAACCAATTTTCGATTTCTTCTCTTTTTATTATTATTATTTATAATTTTGTTTATCATTATTATATTCATTAAAATAATCCAAAAAATTCTAAAAATATCTACTAATTTCTATATTCTATTAAGAATTAATTAATTTAATTAATTTAATTTATTTATTGTATTTTAACCCTTTTTTCGGTATAATTTCTCCGTATTTTCGAGATATTGTCCTGAATGACTTTTCGATAATTCTAAAAAATTTCGGATATTGATCAATTGGACTCGAAATTTTATAATTTCCTCATTATTGATCAATATATCCTAAATCCTTATTTTTAATTAAAATTTTCTTATCGAATTTATATTGGATTTCGATCTTTTGACCGTTGCATCCCTGCAGTTGTTTCGGAACCAATTTAACCCAACTTTCCTTCATACACCCACTATCTTTCCTTATTTTAAATTCGTATTTTCCATCAACTTAATTTCGATCCCTTTCGTTTGGCCTATGGCCATCTCGACCCTTATTTGGCTACTTCATACATTCACCGATATTTCATTTTATTCTATTTACAAATTTAATTGAGTCAAAACTCTTCTTATGATTCAATCAATATATGTGGAAGGGTACGTCACACGAATCATATGGAAATGCATTAATAAGTACGTACAAAGTGGGTTTTACATAATCTCCCCCACTAAAAGAATTTGGTCCTTCCAATTGGAACCAAATCAGTCTCTGAACAACTCCTAGTACTTCTCTTTCATCAAACTCTCTAACTCCCAAGTCTCTTCCTTTGGAGTGTGATGCTGCCACAGTACTTTCGCAGAGGGAATCGTCTTCGATCTCAATACCTTCTCCTTCCTATCCACAATCTGGATCGGTCTCTCAACATAAGACATACTCTCATTGAGCTCCAGTGGCTCGTATCTGATCACATGCGATGGATCCGGCTGATACTTCCGAAGCATGGAGACGTGGAAGATGTTATGGACATTTGCTAGCTCTGTTGGCAACGCTAGCCTGTAAGCTTGATCTCCCACTCTCTCAAGTATCTTAAAAGGTCCTATGAAGCGAGGGCTCAGCTTCCCTCTCTTTTCGAATCTCGTAATACTCTTGGAAGGAGGAACTTTCAAGAATACCGACTCCCCTACTGTAAACTTCAACGGTCTACGTCTCCTGTCAGCATAACTCTTTTGTCGACTCTGAGCTATCCTCAAACTCTCACAAATCAACTGGACAACCTCAGAGGCCCGACGTATCAAATCGGAGTGAATATCTGCCTGTCACTAACCTCCTCACATCTTACAAGAGAACGACATCTACGGCTATACAAGGCCTTATATGGTGACATCCTGATACTTGAATGATAACTGTTATTATAGGTAAACTCCGTGAGTGGTAGGTGATCATCCCAGAAGCCTCTAAAATCAAGTACACAAGCTCTCAACATTTCCTTAAGGGTCTGTATCGTCCTCTCTGACGGCCCATCTATCTCAGGATGGAAAGCTGTACTGAATCTCAACTGGGTCCCCATAGCTTCCTGCAAGTGTTCCAAAAATGACAAGTGAAGCTGGAATCCCTGTCCGACATAATACTCACTGGGACACTATGTAGTCTCACAATCTTATGCACATATAGCTCCGCCAATCTACTCAGAGTATCGGTGACTCTCATAGCGGTGACTCTCATAGCTAGAAAATGTGCCGACTTCATCGATCTATCAACTATCACCCATATGGCATCATTCCCTCTATGAGTCCTTGGTAGACCCATCACAAAGTCCATGGTGATATACTCCCACTTTCAAGTCGGTATAGGTAGAGGCTGCAATAACCCTGTAGGCTTCTAATGCTCTACCTTCACCTACTGACAGACAAGACATCTCGCAACAAACTCTGCTATGTCTCTCTTCATCCCCGACCACCAATATATCTTCTGGAGATTCTGATACATCTTTATACTACTCGGATGCAAGGTATACCTCTGATAATTCTATATTTTTAGAATTATTTATGCTTAATTTCCTAATTAATTATTTAAATCCCTAATTTATTTTGTTAATTATCCCCTTTATTTAGTTAAAATCCGAATGAATTTTGAATATTTCGATAGAAAATGGATCAAAATTGGGCTAAAATCGAGATTGAGCCATGCAGACAACACGAGTCATGCCACCTAGCACATCCAATTAGACAAGAAGACCAATGACATGGAAATATCTTTGCAAGGAGCCAATGGTGTGAAGACAAGTGGCCAAAAAAGGCCAACTCATCCAGGATGTAGAAATTACAATTTTACCCCAAGTGTGTTTATAAATAGGAAAGGATGACAATTGAAAGAGTATGTAATTTTTAGGAGTAGGAGTAGGGAATGTAATGTAAGTTAGGAGTAGTGTTAGTACAGAAGTAGTGTTAGATTAGTGTAGGTAGAATAGTTTTCTAGTTTTATTTTGATTGTTTTAAACTTTCCCGAATGTTAGTATTTTCCTTATTTTTCACTGTTCATTTCATTTTGATGTTCTTCTCTTGGATATTTTCTAATTCATGGCAATCAATTCATCATTCCAAGATTCTCGGTTCTGTTAAAAATTAGCTGTTTTATTTTTCAAGTTTCATTTTCATAGCATATTTTTCCTAGTGGTATCTCTCAGTTTTTGCTTCCCATTTGTAGTTTTATTTTTGTTTTGTTTTTGTTCAATGATTCTCGGTTGCTTCCATTGTTAGTTTTATTTTTTCTTTCCTTTTCGTTGCTGTCATTGTTACTCGAGAATGTGGGGAGCTAGTTTGATCTCAAGAACCATGAAAGAAACTCGAGATCCTGGCAGCAGACCATGAACCGAGAGTAAAGCAGGACAGACCGAGAGCTTTCCCCTATTCTCCTCTGTTATTTGAATTAACTACTGTTCATCTTCATTTTTGGCTTTTATTTTCTCTTAAGCTTGAAGTCAAGCTGTTCATTATCCTGGAGTAAAGCAGAAGACCGAGAGCAACCTGGAGTAGAGGACACAGCCGAGAGCAGCCAGGAGCAGAACCAGTATATGGTCGGTGCTACTGCAGGAGGCTGAACTGCTACTCATCCAGCTACTGGGCATTCCTTGGTGTCTGTTGCAGGGAGATGTTTTGTGCTGAAGCAAGGCCAGTACAGTGCATGAAGGCTTGACAACAACTGTTGTATGTGATTGGTAAGAAAGAAGCAGGAGCTAGTGCAGCAGAATAGAGCTGAAAGGAGGATAGTGGCCTCTAGCAGCATGACAGAAGCAGAAATGAGCAATGCAGGAGCAGAAGCCGAGGATGTGTAGAGCAGTCGATTGCAGGACTGGAGTAGCAGGGAGTGGAGGACATCACCAGCAGCAGATGGCAGAATCGAGCAACCCGTGAGCAGCAAAGAACAGCTGGTCGAACAGCAGGCAAAAGCCTGGACCAGAGGACAAATCGAGCACAGCCTGGAAATGGAAAATAAACAATGAAATGAAGAATGAACAATGAATGGAGGGATATGGATTATTAAAATTTGTTAAGGCTTTGTTTGGCTAGTTGATTGTAGTTAATTAATTCATTTTCATGCATTGTTAGTATAGTTTAATTTCAATTTAATTTGTTAGCTTAGTTTAGAGTCGTTAATTAAATTGCATGTTAGTATTCTTGCTTAGTAGTATAAAGCTTTGTTTTAATTAGGATGATAATTAATTAAGTGTTCATTTAGAATTAAATTAGGGGTAAATTTATTTCATTAAATCTTAACTTAGTTTAAATTGCATTTTGATTAAGTAGTTTAATTGCATTTTAGGTTAGTTTAATTTTAGTTTAATTAATCTTGCTTTGTTATTTTCATATTTGCATTTTATTTTAATTGCGTTAATTAGCTTTAACTGTTTTAATTTCTTTTGTAGGTTTTCGATTTTAATTGCGTGGAGCACTGTAAGTAATTTTGCTCGATTTTCTTTATTTTATGGTTTTTTATTTTTAGTATTTTTAATTGCAAACTTAGTACATCACCGATAATCAAAACTTCATAATTTGCTAAGATATACTTAGGGTAAGACTAACCGGTAGTTAATTAGGCTAGTCAACTTCTCTGTGGGACGATAACTCGGGACTCAAATCCCATTATTACTTGTACGACCCGTGCACTTGCCGTAATACCCTTAGGGCCTATCAAGTTTTTGGCGCCGTTGCCGGGAAAATTTTAATTAGTCGTTAATTAATATCGGTGAAATTATGCTTAGGTGTAATTCTAGCTTGTAAATATTTAGGTTGTTAATATTTAGAAGTTTAATCTAGATTAGTTAATTAAAAAAAATCAAAAATTTAAAAGCTTAAAAAAAATTTCTAAGGACTTTCTGATGTTTGCATGCGTAGAGCAAGGAGTTTTGATTGCTTTCCTCTAGATCCTGAAATCGAATGAACTCTTAGGAAAATTCGAAAGGATTCTAGGAAATTTACAACTCCACAGCAAAACACGATGGCAGAGAATAGGGAAAGTAGGACCGTTGGAGATTATGCGGTGTCGACGGCCGAAGGATATTATACCGGCATTCGGCCACCAGCTATCCCTACTAATAATTTCGAAATTAAGCCTTCCATCCTCCAGATGATCCAGACCTCTGTACAGTTCAGTGGGCTTCCGCACGATGACTCACATGCTCACCTTGGGCAATTCCTGAACTTGTGCAACACGTTCAAACATAATGGATTATCTGATAATGCGCTTAGGCTTAGACTATTCGCCTTCTCACTTAGGGATAGGGCGCGACACTGGTTAACCTCCCTACCTCTAGGATCTATTTCTAAATGGGACGAGTTAGCCCATCAATTTCTATCTAAGTTTTTTCCTCCCTCTAAAATGGCCCAACTCCGTAGTAATATATCTTCCTTTGCCCAGTACGACTCTGAATCTCTTTATGAAGTATGGGAACAATATAAGGAGCTTCTTAGGAAGTGCCCTCACCATGGCTGCAAGTCCAGACCTTCTACAATGGACTTACAAGCCAAAATAGGACCATAGTGGATGCTGCTTCGGGTGGAGCCTTGATGTGCAAAACAGAGGAGGAGGCTTATGAGCTGCTAGACAAGTTGGCGGCTAACAACTATCAATGATACTCAGAAAGGCAATTGCCAAAGAAATCGGTGGGTATATATGAGCTCAACACGCTGTCCACCTTGACCTCTCAAATCGCCAATCTTACAAAAAAGGTGGAGTCGCTCAGTACCCAACCTAATTCTTCCAACAATGCTAACCCTGTGTTTTCTATCCAAAGTCCTTTTCTCTCGTGTGATTTGTGTAGTGGTACCCACGCTGTGGATATGTGTCCACTTAACTTAGAATCGGTTCAGTACGTTGCCCCTAAGCAACAGAACACCTATAATCTAGGGTGGAGGAACCATTCTAACTTTTCTTGGAGCCAGAACCAAGGGCAAGCTTCTAATTCTAGACTAGTAGGACCCCCGGGTTTTCAAGCTCTATCGGTTCAGGTACCACCACAGCATCAATTTCCTCACCACCCACCACCTCAGTATCCACATCATCAACCTACTCATTCCCATCCATCCCACTTCCATCAACCACCACCACCACAACCCCAACATTTATCAGCAGCTGATAAGAAACCCTCGCTTGAGGAAATGTTCACAACAATCTTGCAAAATCAAGCAGCTTCAATTAAGAACCTAGAGGTTCAGGTAGGATAAATAGCAAACGCTCTTAGTCAATGTCCTTAGGGGACCCTTCCTAGTAACACTAAAGCCAATCCTGTTAGGCAAAGGGAGGGGAAGGAACATGTGAAAGCCATCACCCTTAGGAGTGGCAGAGAGCTAGTAACTCTACCAGTAAAGTCCAGACCTGACCAGCCCCTAGTTGAAAAACCCATAGGTTCTAATGAAGCAGCTCAGAAGGAGCAGTAATTAAAAGATCAAGCTGTAAAGGAAACAAAGCCAGGCATTTCTTCACCTCTACCTGTTTCTTTGTCACAAACTCCTTTATCCTCTGATGCTACAAAAGTTTCCACTACATCTCCTCCTGTTAGACCACCAGTCCCTTTTCCCCAGAGATTTCAAAATCAAAAACTGGACTAACAATTTACAAAATTCCTTGAGTTTTTAAGAAACTTCATATCAACATTCCCTTCGTAGATGCCTTAGAGAAAATGCCAAGCTATGTGAAGTTTATGAAGGATATCCTCTCTAAGAAAAGAATACTGGAAGATTACGAGACGGTGGCCTTAACAGAGGAATGTAGTGCCATTATCCAGAGGAGATTACCCCTAAGCTCAAAGATCCCGGGAGTTTTACCATACCATGCACTATTGGTAATTTATTCTTTGGTAGAGCCCTGTGCGATTTAGGAGCTAGTATAAATTTGATGCCATTATCTATCTATCAAAAGTTAGGAATAGGGGATGCCAAGCCCGCCACAGTGACCCTCCAGTTGGCTGATCGATCAATTAAATATCCGAAGGGGGTCATTAAGGATGTCTTAGTAAAAGTGGACAAGTTTATTTTCCCTGTAAATTTTATCGTGTTGGACATGGAGGAAGATAGGGAAGTCCCAATTATACTAGGCTGGTCATTCCTAGCGACTGGTAGAACTTTAATAGATGTACAAAAGGGGGAGTTAACAATGAGAGTTCAAGATCAGGAAGTCAAGTTTAATGTGTTCAAATCTCTAAGGTTTCCTAATAACTCTCATGATTGCTTTAGGATGGATTTAGTGGATAAGGAAATTACTGAGGAGTTTTTCAAGACACATCCTTTAAACCCTTTAGAAGCCTCCTTAGTAAAATCTGTTGATCTTAGAGATTATAGTGAAGATGATGATGAGGTCTACGAGACTTTACAATTATTAGAGGTCACTCCTTTTGAGGAAATTGGCCAGTTTGAGACACTAGACCCTTCATCTATTCCAACTTCAAATAACTGTCCATCCACCAGTGATCCTCCAGCATTAGAGCTAAAACCTTTACCCTCACACCTTAGGTATGCTTACTTAGGTGAGTCCTCCACATGACCACTAATAGTATCTGCTGCTCTCTCCAATGATCAGGAAGTAAAATTACTACAAGTTTTGAGAGAGCATCAGAAGGCTATAGGCTGGTCTATCTTTGACCTTAAGGGTATTAGTCCCTCTATTTGTATGCATAAGATACTATTGGAGGAAGGGTATAGGTCATCCATAAAGCACCAGCGTTGATTGAACCCTGTAATGAAAGAAGTTGTCAAGAAGGAGATCATTAAGTGGTTAGATGCAGGGATCATCTATCCTATTTCTGACAGTGCCTGGGAGAGCCCAGTACAATGTGTCCCTAAGAAGGGAGGGATGACAGTGATCGAGATTGAAAATAATGAGCTCATCCTCACTAGGACTATCACTGGTTGGCGAGTATGTATGAACTATAGGAAACTCAACAAGGCCACCAGGAAAGACCACTTCCCCTTGCCCTTCATTAACCAAATGTTAGATCGATTAGATGGTCAAGAATTTTATTGTCTATTGGACGGATATTCTGGGTATAATTAGATAGCTATAGCCCCAAAAGACCAAGAAAAGACTACCTTCACCTGTCCCTATGGGACTTTTGCTTTTAGAAGAATGCCTTTTGGCTTATGCAATGCACCTGCTACATTCCAGCGTTGCATGATGGCCATATTTCATGATATGGTGGAGGATTTTCTTGAGGTTTTCATGGACGATTTCTCAGTATTTGGGGATAGCTTTGATTTATGTCTGCATAATTTGGCATTAGTATTGAGAAGGTGTGAGGAAATGAATTTAGTGTTTAATTGGGAGAAATGCCACTTTATGGTGAAAGAAGGTATAGTGCTTGGGCACAAAATTTCTGTTGAGGGGATAGAAGTGGATAAAGCTAAGGTGGAAATCATTGAGAAGTTACCTCCCCCTACATCTATTAAAGGAATCAGAAGTTTCCTAGGCCATGCAGGATTTTACAGAAGGTTCCCTTTATGTAATCTCTTGGAAAAAGACACTACATTTTGTTTTGATGAACAATGCTTAGGAGCATTTAAGACTTTGAAGGAGAAATTAGTTACAGCCTTTGTAATTATAGCTCCATATTGGAGTTTACCCTTTGAGCTTATGTGTGATGCAAGTGATTATGCTGATGGGGCTGTACTAGGACAAAGAAAAGGAAGAGTCTTTTATGCTATCTATTATGCAAGCAAAACTCTGAATGAGGCCCAGTTAAACTATGCTACTACCGAGAATGAGTTGTTAGCCGTAGTATTTGCTTTTGATAAGTTTTGCTCCTATCTCATTGGTACTAAGGTAATAGTTTTTACTGATCATGCTGCCATTAAGTACTTAGTCTCCAAGAAAGATGCAAAGCCAAGGCTGATTAGATGGATTCTCCTACTACAAGAGTTTGACTTGGAGATTAGGGACAGGAAAGGTACGGAGAATCAGGTTGCTGACCATCTATCTAGGTTAGAGAATGGACTTAAAGAAGATGGTACAACTATTAATGAGTCCTTTCCTGATGAGCAGCTATTTACTTTCGGGCACTCCAGATTGCCCTGGTACGCTGATTTTGTAAATTATCTGGTGAGCAACGTGATGCCACCTGATTTGACTGCCCAGCAAAAGAAAAAGTTTTTGAGTGATGTCAAGTATTATGTTTGGGATGAACCCTTCTTATACAAGCAATGTAAAGATCAGATTTTGAGAAGGTGTGTTCCCATGGAAGAAGTAGAGGATATACTTAGACAATGTCACTCTTCTGATTATGGAGGGCACTTTGGAGGAGAGAGGACATCGGCCAAGGTTTTGCAATTTGGATATTACTGGCCCACGTTATTTAAGGATGCCCACTACTTTGTGCTGAAATGTGATAGATGTTAGAGTCTGACTAATATTTTAGAAGTAGAACTCTTTGATGTCTGGGGTATTGATTTCATGGGACCATTTGTTCCTTCATATGGCAATCTCTATATTTTAGTGGCTGTGGACTATATGTCGAAATGGGTTGAACGATGGCTTTACCAACTAATGATGCTAAGGTAGTAGTAAGGTTTTTAAAGAAGAATATTTTCACATGATTTAGCACACCTAGGGCTATCATTAGTGATGGAGGATCCCACTTTTGCAATCGAAGTTTTGATGGGCTGTTAAAGAAATATGGGGTAAAAAATAAGGTAGCCACTGCTTATCACCTGTAGACGAGTGGCCAAGTAGAGTTGTCCAAAAGGAAAATTAAGGGGATATTGGAGAAAACAGTGAACCCAAGTAGGAAGGATTGGTCCATTAGGTTAGATGATGCACTTTGGGCCTATAGGACAGCCTTTAAAACACCTTTAGGAATGTCCCCTTATCAACTTGTTTATGGTAAAGCCTGTCATCTACCAGTAGAGCTAGAGCACAAGGCTTATTGGGCTAAGAACCTGAATTTCAACTTAGAGGCAGCAGGGGAGAAGAGGCTACTATAGCTCAATCAGTTAGACGAATTCAGGTTGCAGGCATATGAGAATGCCAAGCTCTACAAGGAAAAGACTAAGCGATGGCATGATAAGAAAATTAAGGAGAGATACTTCGAGCCAGGCCAGCAAGTTCTGTTTTTTAATTCACGCTTAAAGTTGTTTCCAAGAAAGCTTAAGTCTAGGTGGTCAGGTCCCTTCACCATTACACAAGTATTCCCTCATGGAGCCATTGAAATTATGAATGAGACCTTGAATCAACCCTTTAAGGTTAATGGGGGCAGACTGAAACACTATTTTGGGGGAGGGTTTGATCATCAGTATTCTGTGACCACGTTAGCTGACCCTCCTACTTTTAATCCTGCTACTTAGCTTCATTTTTCTTTTTGTACTGTTCTTTTCTTTTCTGTTGTTTCTTTATTTATTTATTTTACAAATTGCTTCTCTAGAATTACCTTTTCAATCAAAGCTTCAGTTGTTCATCATCATCAGAAATGGGAGTACTTTATTCTTGAGCTTAAATTCTTATATTATCTGCACACTCAGGACACTGTGCACTTTAAGTTTGGGGGAGGGGATATCACTTGAGCAATTTTGTGAAAAATTGGAAAAATTTTCAAATTTTTTTCGAAAATCTGAGAAAGAATTTTCAAAATTTTTTTAATAATATGAGCTTAAATTGCTTGATTTTTGGATGATTGATTGCTTAGCATGTAGTTTTTCCATATTCCGATGATATGACCCCATGATTTAGTCTGACTTTGATTGAATGAGAAGCATGATTATAGGAAAAGCATGAAGTTGAATTCTTGAATTTGTCTTGATTCTGATTGTGATTGCCGCATCTTATGCACATGTCATGTCATGAATCGATATATTTATTTAGAGAAAGCTTATGTGTACATAGGATTGCATTTGTTCAATTGATTTTGTGCATCATATTCTAGAATTTTTTTGATCTAATCTCGAGGTGAAATATTAGATCACACTTAATTAGGAAGATGATTTAGGCCATCTTTGGATCGTTTGAGCCTTTATAGTCTTCCTTGTACATATGCTACCCCTAGTCACCCATCTGGGCCAAATAAGCTTTTCTCTGTAAATATTCCGGTAAAATTTTCCGTAGCTTAAATACTTTTTTCCTATCCCTTACCTCGAAAGCATGAAAAGTCATTGGGATTCATAGTATGTACTTTTTCTTTGAGGAAAACATTGGGGAAATTATTGTGTTTTGTACTTGTCATTCCTACAATCATTTTGTTTTGCTTAAGGGCAAGCAAAAGCTCAAGTTTGGGGGTGTAATAATTCTATATTTTTAGAATTATTTATGCTTAATTTCCTAATTAATTATTTAAATCCCCAATTTATTTTGTTAATTATCCCCTTTATTTAATTAAAATTCTCATGTTTGCAGACAAATTAAATTCGAATGAATTTTGAATAATTCGATAGAAAATGGATCGGAATTGGGCTAAAATCGAGATTGAGCCACGCGGACAACACGAGTCATGCCACCTAGAACATCCAATTGGACAAGAAGACCGATGACATGGAAATATCTTTGCAAGGAGCCAATGGTGTGAAGACAAGTGGCAAAAAAAATGCCAACTCATCAAGGATGTAGAAATTATAATTTTACCCCTAGTGTGTTTATAAATAAGAAATGATGACAATTGAAAGAGTATGTAATTTTTAGGAGTAGGAGTAGGGAATGTAATGTAAGTTAGGAGTAGTGTTAGTATAGAAGTAGTGTTAGATTAGTGTAGGTAGAATAGTTTTCCAGTTTTATTTTGATTGTTTTAAACTTTCCCGAATGTTATCACTTTCCTTATTTTTCACTGTTCATTTCATTTTGATGTTCTTCTCTTGGATATTTTCTAATTCATGGCAATCAATTCATCATTCCTAGTGGTATCTCTCAGTTTTTGCTTCCCATTTGTAGTTTTATTTTTGTTTTGTTTTTGTTCAATGATTCTCAGTTGCTTCCATTGTTAGTTTTATTTTTTCTTTCCTTTTCGTTGCTGTCATTGTTACTCGAGAATATGAGGAACTGGTTTGATCTCATGAACCATGGAAGAAACCCGAGATCCTGGTAGCAGACCATGAACCGAGAGCAAAGCAGGACAGACCGAGAGCTTTCCTCTGTTTTCCTATATTATTTGAATTAACTACTGTTCATCTTCATTTTTTGCTTTTATTTTCTCTTAAGCTTGAAGTGAAGTTGTTCATTATCCTGGAGTAAAGCAGAAGACCGAGAGCAACTTGGAGCAGAGGACATAGCCGAGAGCAGCCAGGAGCAGAACCAGTAGAAGGTCCGTGCTACTGCAGGAGGCTGGACTGCTGCTGATCTAGTTACTGGGCATTCCTTGGTGTCTGTTGCAGAGAGATGTTTTGTGCTGAAGCAAGGCCGGTACAGTGCATGAAGGCTTGACAGCAACTGTTGTACGTGATTGGTAAGAAAGAAGCAGGAGCTAGTGCAGCAGAATAGAGCTGAAAGGAGGATAGTGGCCTGTAGTAGCATGACAGAAGCAAAAACAAGCAATGCAGGAGCAGAAGTCGAGGATGTGTAGAGCAGTCGATTGCAGGACTGGAGTAGCAGGGAGTGGAGGACGTCACCAGCAGTAGATGGCAGAATCGAGCAACCCATGAGCAGTAGAAAACAGCTGGCCGAACAGCAGGCAAAAGCCTGGACCAGAGGACAAACCGAGCACAGCCTGGAAATAGAAAATAAACAATGAAATGAAGAATGAACAGTGAAAAGAGGAATTGGATTATTTAAAATTTGTTAAGGCTTTGTTTGGCTAGTTGATTGTAGTTAATTAATTCATTTTCATGCATTGTCAGTATAGTTTAATTTCAATTTAATTTGTTAGCTTAGTTTAGAGTCTTTAATTAAATTGCATGTTAGTATTCTTGCATAGTAGTATAAAGCTTAGTTTTAATTAGGATGATAATTAATTAAGTGTTTATTTAGAATTAGATTAGGGGTAAATTTATTTTATTAAATCTTAACTTTGTTTAAATTGCATTTTGATTAAGTAGTTTATTTGCATTTTAGGTTAGTTTAATTTTAGTTTAATTAATCTTGCTTTGTTATTTTCATATTTGCATTTTATTTTAATTGCGTTAATTAGCTTTAACTGTTTTAATTTCTTTTGTAGGTTTTTGATTTTAATTGCGTGGAGCACTGTAAGTAATTTTGCTCGATTTTCTTTATTTTATGGTTTTATTATTTTCAGTATTTTTAATTACAAACTTAGTAGACCACTGATAATCAAAACTTCATAATTTGCTAGGATATACTTAGGGTAAGATTAACCGGTAGTTAATTAGGCTAGTCAACTTCTCTATGGGATGATAACTCGGGACTCAAATCCCATTATTACTTGTACGACCCGTGCACTTGCGGTATTACCCTTAGGGCCTATTAACCTCGATGAATGAGCCTCTGTCCAGATCAACCTACTGATCTCAGGATCCTCGGGAACACATATCTTATCTCGAAACCTCAGTAATCCATCCGAACTCTCAACTCAAACTCAGTCTCAATTCCCCTCTGCATATGCTTGGCTATGTCAATACACTGCTGATCATCACGCTGAGCTTGTCGGATCCGATCCATCAAATCCAGCTCTAACCGCAAGCTAGCAATCATATAACCACTATCAGCATCAAGCGGGGTCACATCTAAACTGAGGCTCGCAAACTGCTCTAACAACTCGTGTTCCCGTACCATCATATAAGAAACCAACCCGAGATGCTTCCTGCTCAACGCATTTGCCACCAATTCGCCTTACCCGGGTGGTATAGAATCTCACAATCGTAAGCTTTCAGAAGCTCAAGCCACCTTCTCTGTATCATGTTCAATTCCTTTTGCGAGAATAGATACTTGAGGCTTTTGTGATCGGTAAATATCTGAAATTTCTCACCATACAGATAGTGGCGCCATATCATCAATGCAAACACTACGGCCGCCAACTCTAAGTCATGGGTCGGGTAGTTCCTCTCATGATCCTTCAGCTGCCTAGATCCATAAGCGACTACCTTCCCGTCATGCATTAATACACAGCCCAGTCCTTGGTAAGAAGTATCTGTGTAAACAGAAAAATCTCCTGAGCTCGTAGGAATGGTGAGAATCGGAGCAGTGTTCAATCGACACTTCAGCTCCTGAAAACTCTTCTCACATCTGTCGTCCCACTCAAATGCAACACTCTTCTGAGTGAGACGTGTCAACGAAGCAGCCATCCTCGAAAATTCCTCCACAAACCGTCTATAATATCCAGCTAAACCCAGAAAGCTCCTGATTTTCGTAACTGTCTGAGGCCTCTGCCACTGAACTACTACCTCAATCTTGGATGGGTCTACTGACACACCATCCCTCAACACAATATGTCCCAAAAAAGAGATTTGCTCAAGCCAAAAGTCACACTTACTGAGTTTAGCATACAACTGCTTCTCACGGAGGGTCTGCAATACAATCCTCAGGTTCTGCTCATGCTCCTCTCTGGACCTCGAATAAACCAGGATGTCATCGATGAACACTATCACAAATCGATCCAAATAAGGCCAAAACACCTCATTCATCAATGACATAAAAGCTGCGGGAGCGTTCGTAAACCTGAATGGCATAACCATAAACTCAAAGTGACCATAACAGGTGCGAAAAGCTGTTTTAGGTACGTCTCCATCCCGAACTCTCAACTGATGGTACCCAGATCTCATATCAATCTTAGAAAAGACCTGTGCTCCCCGTAGCTGATCCAGTAAATCATCAATCCTCGGAAGGGGATACTTGTTCTTGATGGTAGCCTTGTTCAATAATCGGTAATCGATACACAATCGAAGGCTCCCATCCTTCTTTCTCACAAACAAAATCGGTGCTCCCCACTACGACACACTCGGTCTGATGAACGCCATCTCTAATAATTCTTGTAACTTTTTCCTCAGCTCCTCCAACTCAACCAGAGCATCCTATACGATGGTCTAGATATCGGCTCTATACCAGGTGTCAAATCAATACTGAACTCTGTCTCCCGCATTGGCGGTAACCCTGGTAACTCATCCGGAAAGACGTTTAGAAATTCTCTGACTACTGGAATGTTTGTCAATTTCGGACGTACCTTAGCTGTATCTACCACGTACGTAATATAACCTTCAAAACATTATTCACTAAATTAGTACATCATTCATTCGTACTCTTACAAAATTCTCATTCGCATTAACTTTAAGGAAATTGCACAATACATTTTTCTGGAGAATGAAATGTGACTGCTTGGGCAAAACAATCTAAAACAGCTTGATTAGCAGCCACCAATCCATTCCTAGGATTACATCAAAATCTCTCATGTGCATCAAGATTAGATCAGCTGTTATCACTTTGCCACCTAATTTCAGCTCACAATTTCTCAATTCATACTCCACTAATTGACTAGTGTTCATGGGTGTAATTATCGACAGCTTACTACTCAGAGGGGTAGGTTTTACATAATTACACAATTTACATGCAAACAAAGGCGATATAAATGAATGCGTAGAACTAGGATCTATTAACACATATGCTTCTAAATCATAGATCAGAATAGTACCTTTCACCACATCTGATGACTGATCTGCTGTATCCTGGTCTAGAGCATGTACTCGCCCTGTACCAATCACCTGCTTCCCCTTCTCTGCCACTTTCGCTTTCCTCCACTGTGCAGAAGTCTCACCGGGAGCCCTCTCTGAACCCTTGCCCTTCTGAGGGGCACTCTCAACTATCTCTGAACATTTTCTAATCACATGTCTGGGCTTCCCGCATCTGAAGCATACCACTGTGGTACCCAAACAGGGTCTATCACCGTGATATGTACCACACCTACTACATCTCTCAGTCGTAGGTCATGGCCCCCTATCACAATACCCTTCTGTGGAGCAGAAGTAATGGCTGGATAAATTAGAGGTCTAACTGGCCTCTCTCGAATCTCCTTTATCCTCGGCCTCTTCCTACTCAACCATCTGCCCCCTCTGTAACTAGACCCTCTATCTCGTACAGGTCTCTTCCTCTCTCTATCTCTAAATCTGCCAGCCTTCCCAAACTCTGAGGCAGTCCTCTCAAAATCCTGCTCTATCAACTACGCCCTGCTCACTGCCTCATCGTAAATCGGGATAACCAAAGGAATCAATCTAGATCTGATCGCTGGCCTCAATCCATCAATAAATCTCTGGACCTTCTTAACCTCAGTACCCATAGTGTCCGGATCATATCTGCCCAGGGAGATGAACCTCGTCTCATACTTATCTACCGATCTACTCCCCTAGGTTAAGCTCAAAAACTCAATCTGCCTCCGAAAGGCCTTAAGAAATACCTCTCAGCTAATCACTGTATGTCTGGCTCTAAGAATCTGTCTGGTGGACTTCCACCAATGTTCCATCAATCCCTTAAACATAAATACAGCGAACGCTACCATCTCAGTAGGGGTACACTCAAAGAACCTGTATAGCTTCTCTATCTCACTCAACCAATCCTCAGCTACCACTGGGTCCTTCGCCCCGCTAAATACCGATGGTCTGAACTTCTGAAACTGTCGTAGTCTTTCCATGTCACAACTATAACCTTAATCTCTAGTACTCTGCTGTGGGGCAATAGGAAAATCCGTATCCTGGACTGGTGGGGGTGTAGGAGTATCCGTATCCTGAACTGGCTCAGCAGGCGCATCAGGAGCAGCTGCCTGTCTAGCATCACCCTGTTCACCTCTAACTCGCTGCGCTGACTATGCAAATAACTCCATAATCATCTCGAGGCTCCGCTCTATCTTATCGAAACGCGTCTCGGTCGTCTCAGCAGGTCTCTCTACAGTATCCCTCTCTGTAGGACCCTGTGGGGCATGTTTAACCTCGGTCTCTACCTCAGCCTCCTCCTGAGTCTCGTGAGGCAACTCGGCACGTCCAGCAGGTGCAGGCCTACCTCTACGGCCTCTGCCTCGTGCCTGACCTCCTTTACCGCTACGGATAATAGGCATAACGTCTATATTCTTACATTCACAACCATTTCTTAGTTAAAACCCATCTCAATATACACGATTGTATCTAACCAAGCACAGTAACACGAGGAGGTAAATTGCTAATTACTGACACTGACACACATCAGACCAATTACGCTCTCATACCACCCTTTCTCACGACCCAAAACTACCCAAAAATTAGAGTAAATTTTTTGTGTTTCTTTTACACTTACCTGACCTCTGATCGTCACCAACCACAACCAATAATTGGGCTGTGTGTCAGTGCCCATATCATTACCATACATTTTACAGATAGTGCACAATTTAAATTAAAATATTAACTCATACATTACGCACTAATTTCTTTTCATTTCTTTACAATATGTGCCCAGTCTATACATCCTAGTGTCAATACAAAATATAATACTGTGCTTATGTTATTTAGATACAATATTTATACAACGTGTATATACCTCAAAAGATGGGTAGCAACGGATGTCTGGAATACAATACTCAGTCTCCTCAAGGTCTACTGAAAGAAATCTGTGTGAGAAAATGAAAGGGGTGAGCACATCAAGCTCAGTAAGGCAATCCTAACCATACAACCTACATGAACGTAGTGCCGTACATAAACCACTATTTCTCCACACATTTCAAAACGGATACTAAAATTCGTGATGTCATGATGTCATATAAAACAAATTCACATATGGATTTCAAAAGCATGAAAAACTCGACATGCAAATCCATTTAAAACATTTCATTCTCGTTAAAATTTCACAACACAGTCAGGACTTAACCCATCCCTTGGGTGTTCCTGACTCACATAAAATCATGAAATAAAATGCTTTTCAAAGCAATGGTAATATGTAAAAGTTTAAATCCCAGTTTTATTCTTATCACAATCACAACTCAGTCAGTACTCAACCCCTCCCTCGGATGATCCAAACTCACATAAAAATCCACAAAATGTGTTTCTCAAAATCCTCAACATGTGAGACTAGGTAATATATGTATATCTCAGGCAAATAACTAGGACTATGGCCATATGTCCTCGTGATCCCATTGCTATACGGATCCTAGTGTGCGGGGTCTCACCACTATCGGGAACCCCCTCGAGAGGTGGGTCAGTCCATCCCGTCGATCTTGCCCGATCACTCGCATCCGAAGATGCCACTCGTATCCGTAGATGCCATGCATCCGAAGATGCCACTCGCATCCGAAGATGCCACGCATCCATAGATGCCACATAATCAATCACGGCATGGTACAACGTACTCCATGCTACTTGCACGGTACAACGTACTCCGTGGACCCATATCTCATATCCATACTCATGCCCTATCTCAAAACGCAAATACAAGCCTATTTAATCGACGTGACACAGTCTACCCGACGCTCCAAGCACGGCTCATCGCATGTTCTCATAAAACCAGTGCGAGCGATGCTCCAACACTCTCATCAAATCAAGTAAAACTAGTGCGAGCTAAGCTCTAGTACTCTGTTACACAAATCATGTGAAAATTTGGTGCGAGTTAGGCTCCAGCACCTTGTCACGAAAATCATGTAAAAAAATCTAGTGCGAGATAGACTCCAGCACCATGTCATGAAAATCATATAAAAATCTGGTGCGAGTTAGACTCCAGCACCAATGCATGTAAAACTCTAGTGCGAGCTCTCGCTCCAGCACTAATGAATGCATCACACATATCAAGTCTCGTGCGAGCTGAGCTCTAGCACATCACATTTTCTTAAAATCACGTAGGCGGCTATATTTCTCAAATCAATTTCAGAGAAAATCAATATTGTTGAAAATATGCAATGTTGTGCATTTTTATTTAAAAGTTAGCCAACCTACTCATGCACGTGTCAAAATATCTCAAGAATGAGCAAGAACCTCTTGTTCTTGCTCCTCTCAATTTTTCCTAAATTTAGAAATTTTATCCTTAACAAGGGTATTTTGGTAATTTGCCCATCCGGGACACTAAATTTTTTATCTTAAATCTAGACCCTTCAAACAATTTAAGAGACTGTAAATGAGTCAAAATTGTGTAAAGCTACCTCTAGCAGTCCGTAGAATTCCCTTACCTGGAATCACGCGTAACTTATCCCTTCTCGATAATACCAGATCTCTCAGTCCAAATTCGCGCCAACCAAGCCTACGAAATTGCATATAACCACATATTTGGGTCAATTCAATTATATTTATCAATATGTCACACTTACTGATAGAATCTAAAGTATTGGGCCCGTTTTACTTTATTGGGCCCGATTGCACCTTAATGGGCTTGACCCATTTTCAGCCCGTTTTAAATCCCTTCTTCGGGTTTATTGGGCTCATTCGGCTTACCAATAATCATCGGGCTTCGTTCCAAATTTATTGAATAGCCCGTATACTATTTACGATAATTACTTTAAAATTCTGAATAATATTCCTTTTTATACAGAATTAATCTGTAAAATAATCTTAACTCGATATTAAGGACTCAAATTGTCGGACTAAAATGTACTTACCCAATGTTATGCGGGGTACAAAAATCGGAGTTCAATCGGCTCTCGTTCGGTCTATAAAATAATCTTAACTCGACATTGAGGACTCAAATTGTTGGAACTAAAATGTACTTACCCAATGTTACGCGGGGTACACAAATCGGAGCTCAATCAGCTCTCGTTCGGGCTCTATCGTAAAACTGCACAATTTGGTAAATCCGAGTTATTTTTCATTAAATATAATATTAAATAAATTTTTAGAATTTACCCGTAGGTCAATCTCGACCCTCGATCAACTTACCCGAATCTCGAGTCGTCCCTAGTAATTTTTCTTTCCTTTTCCCTTTCCTTTCTTTTCTTTTCTTTCCTTTTTTCCTTCCTTTTCCTTCATTTTCCTTGCTTTTCCTTTCGGCCAAACGGTGCTGTTTTCTGCCCTTTACCGTCGTCGGCATTTTCGACGGTTTCGTCGGCCGCTACCGGTCTCAAAAGGACCACCTCCTCCTCCCGATCACACTGGTGCCCATCATTCAAGCCCAGCTGCCGTGGATTGCCGAGAATCGGACCATTTTACTCGTGGTTCTCTCTTCCTCCGTTCACCAATTTTCGGCGTCTAGACAGCGCATCTCGGGTGCCGTGGAGTTCGTTGGCCTCTCCTCTTCCTCCTCCGATCTTCGTTTGGGTCGTCGATCGCCGGTGGCTGTGGATCGCTCGGGTCACGCGCGGGTCGCCGTTTTCGATTTCAGTTTCCTTTTTTTTCTCTCTCCCCGACCAATTTCCGATTTCTTCTCTTTTTATTATTATTATTATTATTATTATTTATAATTTTGTTTATTATTATTATATTCATTAAAATAATCCAAAAAAATTCTAAAAATATCTATTAATTTCTATATTTTATTAAGAATTAATTAATTTAATTTATTTAATGTATTTATTGTATTTTAACCCTTTTTATCAGTATAATTTCTTCGTATTTTCGGGATATTATCCCGAATGACTTTTCGGTAATTCTAAAAAATTTTGGATCTTTATCAATTGGACTCAAAATTTTATAATTTCCTCATTATTGATCAAGATATCATAAATCCTTATTTTTAATTACAATTTTCTTATCGAATTTATACCGAATTTTGGTATTTTGACCGTTTTACCCCTGCACTTGTTTCGAAACCAATTTAACCCGACTTTCCTTCATACACCCACCATCTTTCCTTATTTTAAATTCGTATTTTCTGTCAACTTAATTTCGATCCCTTTCATTTGGCCTATGGCCATCTCGACCCTTATTTGGCTACTTCATACATTCACCGATATTTCATTTTATTCTATTTACAAATTTAATTCAGTCAAAACTGTTCTTATGATTCAATCAATATATGTGGAAGTGTACACCACACGAATCATAAGGAAATGCATCAACAAGTACATACAAAGTGGGTCTTACATGGGTGGTCCCGTGTACTGGCATTGTACACGTTCTTCCCTAGTTTGCTGCCCAGGCCTGTCCAGAGAATGCACAGGTTCTCCAAGTGACGTCCTGCCTAGCTCAGGTGTTGTCCGCTCCAGGTAATATTCCATTCTCTACAATGCTCATCTCCTGCTTTCAGTACCAGAATATGCAGCACGTCACCAACTGCTTCAAGCTTCATTTTTTGGCCAAACCTGCTCGTGTCAGAGCACACATCCGTTCTCTACCCAGCTACCAGGCAATGTCTTCCTCCACTAACTTGTCCTGCACTGCCTCTGCTACTACCATTGCTCCAGAAACATTAACATCCTGCTTCTCTGCTATTGCTCAACTTAGCAGCTACTACTGTCTTCAATGTTGGTGTGGCTTGGTCATCATTTGTAACAACATGACAGAACGCATACAAGGAACTCCCCGATAAAATCAGTGGTTCGTAGCAAGCAAAATGTAAAACAGCAAATGGAAGAACTCAACAGAACTAATAAACCTATAAAATAAGCTATATACTTTAGGAAGATAAAACTTAAGATAAATATAAAGTTAATGAAGCAAAAAAATCGAATTTACAAGTGTAAATAGATAATTGGAAATTGAGGCAGAAAATAGAAATAATGGGTACAAAACAGAAAACGAAACAAGCTAGACCCGAGCTTAAAAATAAGGCTTTACACCCTTTAAGACTTTAGCCACAACCTACACATCCATGTCTAAATTCATTCACAGCAGTTTGGTACTGGTGACAGCACACATCCATGAAAACAGAGGAGAAAGCTACTGCTACTGTTGCTTGGCTCTTCACCGGCGCTGGCTCTTGCTTCAAAATAACAGATGAAATCTTAAACTGAAACTGAGAGGAACAACAAACTATGAAAACACAAGATCCTTTGCTACTGCCTTACTTCTCTCTCGGTCAGCTACTATCAACAATCCCATTGCTTCATGCTCGATTATCTTGCTCGGTTCTGCCCCACACTTCCAATCGAAATCATAATACAGAAAACTATATTGACAGAAATGAAATTTTTCAAGAAATCAGAAAACCATGAATGCTAAATGATCACTGGACAATAAAAAAAAATTCAAACATAAAGAAAGCCAAATAGACACAACGGTTTAATGAAGAAGAAATAACATTGAAAAAATTAAAACAACAAAGGAGTAAAAAAAAAACTTGTGTAAAATTGAGAGCAACTAAAGAAATCCAAGCTTTTCATAAAGAAAATAGAAATTAACATGAACAGTAACTAAAAAAAATGCTAACCAGAAAGCTTCTTAAAATCAAGGAAAAAATAAAACTAAGAACTATTCTACCTACACTACTCTCATTAGTTTTATACTAAAACTACTTTTTTTTTTTTCAATTGCTATCATGTCCTATTTATACACACACTTAGGGGTACAATGGTAATTTTTCATCCTAAATGAGTTGGCATTGTTTAGCCACTTGTCTTCATTTTATTTGCTGCAGAGTAGATATTTCCATGTCATCCGTTTTCTAGTACACTTGACTGTGCGATATGGCCCGGCGTGTGTCTTCCAAAAGGTTGGCACGGTGTCCATTGATCTTATCGTTTCGAAGCGGATAAAATACTAATACCCGACATCCCATGTGTCCAGACGACTGATGACTCAGTCTGAAAATTGGAAGTGGTCACATCTCCTTTAGCCTGTTTCAACCCATTTTTGGCTGACACAACTAAGTTTCATCTGGATTTAATTTACCTCCGCATTACAGAATTTTAATTAAATAAAGGAGATAATTAACAAAATAAATTGAAGATTTAAATAATTAATTGAGTAATTAAGCAAAAATAATTCTATTTTAATAGAATTATCAGTACTAAAGAGATACCCACATCTCTTCTGGTTTGGCTCGAGAATTCGGAGGACCAAATTTCCATAAGGTAGGGAGAAATGTAAGATCACTAACTTGTATATTTCGATATTTAGCTAAATACTAGTTTACATGGATGTTTAAGCATGAATAAGTCTATGAAACAAATTAACTAGTTAATAAATATATTCATGCAATTAGATTAAGTTTGGGAAAGTTATTAAATATAGTATAAGGCAAAAGGTATAACTATTTAAATAAAATAGGTAAACAGAAGTTAAAATAAATTAATCATGACGAATATAAGACAAAATATAATTTAAAGATGAAATATAATTAAATAGGAAAAGTTATATAATTTAGTAGTAAAATTTGAATTTTTTGCATGTACATAGGTATATTTATTTAGGTGATAAGTAAATAAATAATAATAATAATAATAATAATAATAATAATAATAATAATAATAATAGAAAAGGGGATCATGCGACAACATTTCCCCTATCGCGCGATACCCACCCCCAAGTAGACCCAAACGCCCTCTCCCTCTCCCCGATTTTCCTTTGTTGTCCTCCCTCTTCATCGTCGACGACCGAAGACCCTACCCGAACCGACCAACAGCCTCTTTTTTCTCTCCACCACCGAAGGCTTCCCTTAACCTAGGAAAACCCAAAGAACTGAGCCTCTCCGTTCTGTTTCGTGAACCACTAACCACTGGAGAAGGCGCAGGACCCCCCAACCGCGAGCCCTGGTGACCAACACCATCACATCAGGCCTTCCCCTTCCCCACCGACGCCAACAGTACAGCCAAACAAAAAACCCATTTTTCCTACTTCTTTATTGTTGTACCAGTAGACTCCTAGGTAAAAAACCAAATTTTTATCTAGCTAAAATTCTATGCAAATTATGTTATAGATGTATGATTGTTGTAGAAATCAATGAAGAAATTAGAAAAAAAAATTAGGGTTGTAATTTGACAGAAATTGGGGATTTTGATAATTAAATTAGAAACTTATATTTTGGATAAAATTTATGAATATGTTCAAGTTGAATTTACTAGTTAGCATGCTAAATTTCATTTATGGTTGAAATTTCAATATAAATGTTGAGTTAATATATTTTGAAATGACAAAACAGTAAATTCAATAATGGATATAAATATAGAAATGTGTTAAACATGTTTAGAGTTTAATTAAATACATGTAATTTCCAAAAACTGAGTATCAAAAGATGAGCGATCGATCTCATGAGATGAGAGATCGATCTCTTGGGTTTTCAAGTATGAAAGATCGATTTCATGAGAATATGAGATCGATCTGCTAAAGGATTAAAAACTCAAAGAGCATGTATAATATGTTGAGGAAGCAGTGATCGATCTGTAGGGGTTATAAGATCGATCTTTAAATTACAGAATATCTAAGAGATCGATCTGGTCTAGGAAGAGATCGATCTAGTCTAGGAAGAGATCGATCTCCTCTAAAACAAAGGTTAAAGGCATTAGATCGATCTGTAGATCAATCTATGTTCAAACAGAGAGTTTATGAGATCGATCTTCTGTGGATAGAGATCGATCTCCTCAAAGTCAGAGAGTTTAGAAGATCGATATAGGGTGATTAGAGATCGATCTCCTCTCTACGAGAATGCTTGCTAGATCGATCCCCAAATGTGACTTCTCCACCAACTGATGGTTAAGAAAATCCTGAATAGCCTACCGAAATCATGGGAAGCTAAAGTAACAGCAATTAAAGAGTCCAAAGACCCCCCCACACTATCATTAGATGAATTGATTGGGTCATTACTCACATATGAAATGAAATTAAGGAGAAATGAAGAGCCACCCAAGAAAGTGGGAGTAGCTCTGAAATCCACTACTCAAGAAGATTTGAAAGAGAATAAAAATGAGAGTGCTAATGAAGAAGATCTCGAAAAGGCAATGTTTGCCAAGAGATTTAACAAATTTATGAGAATGAGAGCAAATGGTAGTGGTAGGAGAAACTACAAGAAAGAACAAGAAGAACTAGGTAGAAAAGATACTATTGTATGCTATGAATGTAAATGTGAGACCCTGTATATGTATAATGGTGTATATGTACATAGAAATGTAAATGGAGTTGCACTATGAATTGAGTGAAGTATATGTGATGTAAGTCCATATGTAATGTACACACTTGTACTGAGAGTGGTAATCATACATACAAGTTTCATTAAGTATGAATGTGAAGAAATGGACTTAAACATGTGGAGAATGTGTGTAGAATGGATTATGAGTAGTTTGGTAAAATGGAAGTAGAATTTCATAAGATGTGCACTTCCATTCTTGTTTATATTAAGTACCATTGGTCATACAAAGATTCTACACAAATTTTAATGTGCATGAAGTGAGGATGGATGTCGTCTTCAAGTCTCAAAGATGAATGAATGAGGAAATGATCATGGTAGCAAATTAAGGATGTTGGTAAGTGTTGTTGCAGAGGAAATCTGGAAATTTTGAAGGGCAGATCGATCTCATGGGATGAGAGATCGATCTGGAAGAGCCAGAATGCTCTTATTTGGACGAGAGAATAGAACAGATCGATCTCCAATGGACCAGATCGATCTCCTTAGCTCTCTGTTTGGGAGCAGATCGATCTCATGCTTCGACAGATCGATCTCATGCCTCGACAGATCGATCTCATGCTTCAACAGCTCGATCTCAGGCTTAAAAATGTCGTGAAAAGAGGGATTTTAAGGGACCAGATCGATCTCCTCTTGGACCAGATCGATCTCCTCAAGCTATTTCTATATAAGGAGTGCTGGAAATCAGAAAATTTCGGGAAAAACACAAACTTTTCACTTCCAACCCAAAAACCTAACATTCTCTCTCAAAAATCAGCCACTTTCAGTGAGGTTTGAAGAGAGATCATTAGAGACAAAGTTGTTCTTATCAAAGAGAAGAACAACATAGTTGGAAAGCGTTCTCCCATTTGTTGATATTGAAGGATTTAAGGGCATTGCCATTTGGAGCAGGAGGAGAAATCAAATTGGGTAAGATTCTAACACTCCAACTGTGATACATTGTTTATTAAGTGATTTTGGAGTTGTTGGCATGAGTATAGATGGTTAGAAACTATCTAAATGCATTGGTATGATTTTGACCTAGAAATGGTTTAGTGTGAGAAAGTGAAATTGATGGAGATTAATGATGAATGAGATATGTAGAAATCATTAATAGTGATTGTGGTATGATTTTAAGATGTGGTTAATGGATAAATTGTGAGGTTTACCTAAAAGAGGTAAAATGAGGGTTAAGGCATTTGTAAAATGCATAAGTAAATAATGTTGACTAGTGAGGTCAACTATGGGTTAAATACGTTAACTCAATCGATTTAATGAATGAATCGCAGCTTTCGAGGATACGTCGAGGCGAGTTGAGCCAAGAGCGTGAGAAGCTAAAAGGAAAGGAGTCACACCAAATAAATCGAGGTAAGGGAATTGTGTGGACTCTTAGAGATATTATGCGCAATTTGGGCGCATAAATGTTTTGCTAGAATGCATGAGATTAGGAAATGTTGTTGTTGGGTGATTGAAGGGTAAAAGTTGGGAGTTTGAGAAATGTGCATGAAAACAAAAGCATATTTCTTTGGAAATCATGTTTTATTGCTTTTTAGCAAATGATTGGTAGGTTGGCTAACATTGAAATGATTTGCAAAAGAAATGAGTATGTTTTGGTTTTGATAACCACATTTTGCAAGTTTTGAGCCACCTACATAATTTCGTGAGTATGAAAGAGTGCAAGAGGCACTAGTTTTCACATGGATTTCATATTGTTTTGGCATTGTGCTTGAGTTTGTCTCGCACTGGATGCCCACCTTGCATGTTGCCGTGTTTGGAGCTTCGAGTAGACTTGGTGTCATATCGATTAAATAGGCTCACACGTGCATTGTTTTGAGACATGGCATGTTAAAACAACCTGATGAGCCCGAACGAGGGATAAGGGTTGGAGATTCACCTGATGAGCCCGAACGAGGGATAAGGGTTGGAGGAACAGCTGATGAGCCCGAACGAGGGATAAGGCTGGGGGTCCACGGAGTACGTTGTACCGTGCATGTAGCATGGAGTACATTGTACCGTGTTGTGATGTGATGTGCCGTCTTCGGATGAGATCTGCTATGGACCGACGGGTAGGATTTGACCCACCTCCCGTGTGGAAGCAGATGGTGGTGATATCCCGCACACCTGATCCGTGTAGCCGGTATCACAGGTTATGTACATAGGCCTTGAGGTTATTACCTATTGTTGAAACTGCCTATCTCACATGTCTAATGCTATTTGAGAATAAATCCATGTTTGAAGTGATTGTGGTCAGGAAAGCCCGAGGGATGGGCTGGGACCTGACGTTGAATTGATTTGTTAATGGTTTTAAAGTGCACGGATGCATGATGTTTAATGCCATGCTTTATTGTGGAAATGCATGATGTTTAATGCCATGCTTTATTGTGAAAATGCATGATGTTTAATGCCATGCTTTTATTGTGAACTATGCATGATGATTTATACCATGCTTTGAGTTGACATGTGCACTTGATTTCTATAGCATGAATGCTTTACATACCATTAACACAATCATACACTTATGTTTTGAGATAAACATTGAATTAAATGCTTTTGAGCATGGCATCACGATCACGTAGATAGTACAGTATCTACCTGTTCGCATGATTGCCTTACTGAGCGTGTGGTTTGCTCACCCTCCTTATTTTCCCCTCTCTACAGAGATTTGAGTATAGATTGAGCGTGACTGGAGGCATTCCCTTTTTGGTAATCCGCTGCATCCCATCGCTAAAGGTATACACACTTGGATTATTTTGTATCTAAATTAGACATAGCACAGTAGCATTTTGTATGTAACTACTGGGGATGTAAAACATTGTAAACACATGTAACAACTCTGATATATATACATTTATACAAGTGTTTACTCATGAATAATGTTTCAAATTAAATTGGTATGGTGGAGTGAGTTAGACGTCGACACACAGCCCAACTGTTAAGTGTGTGGTTGTTCACGATCGAGGTAGGATGATTAAGGATCGATGCATGAAAATGCGAAAAATTTGTACGTATTTTTGTAAGTTGAGGGTCGTGACAGAAGTTGGTATCAAAGCCCGGGTTGGTCTGACGTGTGTCGTGTTTAAAATACTTAATAAGTGAAAAAAAAATTACATCCCCAAGTTACTGTGCTTGTTTAGATACAAATAGTGTATGTCGATGGGTTGACTAAGTAATTGGTTGTGAATGTAGGGAACTGAGTAAGTATGCCTAATACCAGTCGCGGTAGAGGGATGAGAGCACAAGCTCGAGGCCGTAGAGGTAGGCCTGGGGGTCGTGTTGAGCCGAAAACACACGAGGCTCAGGAGGATGTTGAGGTGGAGGTCGACGTTGAGCACGCTCCACAGGGTCCAGAGGAGAGGCCCGAGAGTACTGAGGCTCGCTTCGCGAGGATTGAGCGGAGCATTGAGATGATTTTGGAATTGGTCACTCAATCTTTACCTGGAGTTGACGGTAGACAGAGTCCCGCTACACAGGGTGATGCCGAGCAGGCAGCAGCTCCCGAGGCACGGGCAAGGCAAGCCCAAGGACCTCAGACGACAGATACCCCACCCCCACAGGATGTGCCTACGCCGGTTGCTATGCCAGGCAGTAGAGGTTGGGGATATGGATGTGATTTGGATAGACTGCGGCAGTTCCAGAAGTTTGGACCGCCGTCTTTCAGTGGAGTAAAGGACCCAGTAGCGGCTGAGGATTGGATCAATGAGATCAAGAAATTATATGGGTTCTTTGAGTGCACTACTACCGAGATGGTAGCATTTGCCGCTTTTATGCTGAAGGGATCAGCAGAACATTGGTGAAAATCCACCAGGCCTATTTTGAGAGCCCGACAAACTGAGATCAGCTGGGATGTGTTTCTAGAGGCCTTCCGGAGATAGTATGTTCCGGATATCGCCCAGCGAAAGCTAAAGATGGCATTTTTGGGACTGACCCAAGGGAGCAGGACTGTGGACGAGTATGAGACTGCTTTTATATCCCTGGGCAGATATGATCCCAACACGATGAGTAATGAGGTCGAGAAGATCCAAAAGTTTGTGGATGGATTGAGACCGGCTATCAGGTCTAGACTGGTTCCCCTAGATATACCGACCTATGAGGAGGCAGTGCGCAGGGCACAACTATGTGAACAAGATGTTGATAGAATCGCCTCAGAATTTGGAAAGGTTGGTAAGATGAGGGACAAAGATAAGAAGAGACCTATAATGGATAGAGGCTTCAACTATAAAGGAAGCAAGAGATTCTCTGGAAAGAGGTCGAGAACTGATGAGATCCGGGAGAGGACAATTGATACTCCCATGTATCCGGCCATTGCTCCAGCTAAGGGAATCGTAGTTGGAGGACCACGGCCTACTACAGAACAGTGTGGCAAGTGTGGTAGGTACCATGGTACTCGACCATGTTATGGACCTCAGGTTGTATGCTTCAGATGTGGGAAGCCAGGGCACATAAGCAGAGATTACCCCGAGATGATAGAGAGAGCCCCACAGAAGGGCAAGGAGCCAGAGAGAGCTCCAGTTGGTACAGCTGCTCCGAGGAGGAAGGCTACAGCTGAAGAAAAAGGGAAGCAAGCAGTGGGTGTAAGCAGAGGACGAGTGCACACACTGGATCAGGATACTGCAGATCAGTCATCAGATGTGGTAAAAGGTACCATCCAAATCTTTGAATTAGAAGCTTATGTACTGTTTGATCCTGGTGCCACGCATTCCTTTATTTCGCCATCCCTTGCATGTAAATTGTTGAAGCATGTAAAACCCACGCTGCTTGATAAGATGTTATTGATATCTACCCCTATGAATGATAGTCAGTTGACTGAGCATATATATAGGGATTGTAAAATGAAGATAGGAGGTAAAAAGATGGCAGCCGATTTAATTTTATTAAACATGAGTGATTTTGATGTGATACTAGGAATGGATTGGTTGGCTGCCAATCATGTTGTTATGGATTGTCATGCTAAAACCTTGATGTTTCCAAAGATAGACAATCTTGTAGTTAATTTTGTGAAATGAAATTAAAGAACATGATTTTTTCTAAGTGTGATGAGTATAATCTTGATACATGATGTATGAAAGATAAATTTGATTTCATTTATGTATGTGATGATATGATTTATGATACTAATGGTGGAAAGAATAATGTGAAGGATTCATCGCTTTTGTGATTGAGATGGATAAGGCACGTCCGGAATTGGAAGACATACCAGTGGTTAGGGAATTTCCAGATGTCTTTCCGGATGAGTTACCAGGGTTACCTCCAGATAGGGAGATGGAGTTTGGTATAGATTTGGCACCTGGTACAGAGCCGATGTCCAAGCCACCATACAGAATGGCTCAAGTTGAGTTAGAGGAGTTAAGGAAACAATTACAAGAGTTGCTGGAGAAGGGGTTCATCAGGCCGAGCGTCTCACCTTGGGGAGCACCGGTTCTGTTTGTAAGGAAGAAGGATGGAAGCCTCCGACTGTGTATAGACTACCGGTTGTTGAATAAGGCCACCATCAAGAATAAGTATCCCCTCCCACGTATCGATGATTTGTTGGATCAGCTTAAGGGAGCGCAGGTCTTTTCCAAGATAGATCTGAGATCAGGGTACCATCAGTTGAAGATACGAGGTGAAGATGTACCCAAGACAGCTTTTCGCACCCGGTATAGACATTATGAATTTATGGTTATGCCATTCGGGTTGACGAATGCTCCCACAGCTTTTATGTCTTTGATGAATGAGGTATTCCACCAGTACTTGGATCGATTTGTTATTGTGTTTATTGATGATATACTGGTGTATTCAAGGTCTAGAGAGGAGCATGAAAGGCATTTAAGGATAGTGCTAC
Organism: Firmiana major; assembly: GCA_033439115.1. NCBI lineage: Eukaryota > Viridiplantae > Streptophyta > Magnoliopsida > Malvales > Malvaceae > Firmiana > Firmiana major. The sequence continues at coordinate 18,815,791 of CM065904.1, read as the reverse complement.
AAACCCTCCGAGAGAAGAAGTTGTATGCTAAACTCAGTAAGTGCGACTTTTGGTTGGAACAGATCTCTTTTCTGGGTCACATAGTATCAAAGGATGGAGTATCAGTGGATCCATCTAAGATTGAGGCCGTAGTTCAGTGGCAGAGACCCCAGACAGTGACAGAGATCAGGAGTTTTCTGGGTTTAGCTGGGTATTATCGAAGGTTTGTAGAGGGATTTTCGAGGTTAGCTACTCCTTTGACACGTCTCACGAGGAAAAATGTAGAGTTTGTGTGGGACGAGAAGTGTGAAGAAAGTTTTGAGGAGTTGAAAAGGAGATTAACTACAGCTCCAATACTCACCATTCCTACCAGCTCAGGAGGTTTCTCGGTGTATGCGGATGCTTCACACCTAGGACTGGGCTGTGTATTGATGCAGGATGGGAAGGTAGTAGCCTATGGATCAAGACAGTTAAAGGATCATGAGAGGAACTACCCGACCCATGACTTGGAGTTGGCAGCGGTGGTGTTTGCGCTGAAGATATGGCGCCACTACCTCTATGGTGAGAGATTTCAGATTTATACAGATCATAAGAGCCTTAAGTACCTGTTCTCACAGAAAGAGTTAAACATGAGACATAGGAGATGGCTCGAGTTGTTAAAGGATTATGATTGTGAAATCCTATACCACCCGGGTAAAGCAAATGTGGTTGCTGATGCATTGAGTAGGAAGTATCTCGGGATGGTATCATTCACGATGATCAGGGAACACGAGCTGTTGGAACAGTTCATGAACCTCAGTTTGGATATGACCCCGCCTGACGCTGATAGTGGATTTATGATAGCTAGCCTGCAGTTGGAACCGGATCTGGTAGATCGAATCCGACAGGCTCAGCGAGTTGATCAGCAGTGTGGTGATATTGTCGGGCAGATACAGAGGGGTATAGAGACGGACTTTGGGTTGAGTTCGGATGGATTGTTGAGGTTCAGAGGTAGGATATGTGTCCCTGATGACGCAGAGATCAGAAGGTTGATCCTGACAGAGGCTCACTCATCGAAGTATACGATACACCCAGGGGGTACCAAAATGTATCAAAACCTTCGAAAGGTTTATTGGTGATCGGGAATGAAAAAGCACATTGCTGAATATGTTGCTAAGTGTCTCGTTTGTCAGCAGGTGAAGGTAGAGCATCAGAAGCCTGCAGGGTTATTGCAGCCTCTACCGATACCGACATGGAAGTGGGAGCATGTCACCATGGATTTTGTGATGGGAATGCCGAGGACCCGGAGAGGTCATGATGCCATATGGGTGATTGTGGACCGGTTGACGAAATCAGCCCATTTTCTAGCTATGAGAGCTACCGATACTCTGAGCCAGTTAGCGAACCTATATGTGCGCGAGATAGTGAGGCTACATGGAATTCCAGTGAGCGTTGTTTCTGATAGGGATGCCCGCTTCACTTCCCACTTTTGGGAACAGTTTCAGGAAGCGATGGGGACCCAGTTGAATTTTAGCACCGCGTTTCATCCTCAGACAGATGGTCAGTCAGAGAGGACTATACAGACCCTGGAGGACATGTTGAGAGCATGTGCATTAGATTTTGGAGGCTCCTGGGATGACCATTTGCCACTCGCAGAGTTCACGTATAATAACAGTTTTCATGCGAGTATCGGGATGGCACCATGAGGCATTGTATGGGCGTAGATGTCGTTCCCCTATTGGATGGGAAGAGGTTGGTGACAGACAGATCTTTGCTCCCGACTTGGTTAGACAAGCCTCTGAGGACGTCCAATTGATATGTGAGAGGTTACGGACAGCTCAGAGCAGGCAAAAGAGTTATGCTGACAAGAGACGGAGACCACTAGAGTTTGAGGTGGGTGAGTCAGTGTTTCTGAAAGTTTCCCCTTCGAAGGGAATTATGAGATTTGGAAAGAAGGGAAAGTTGAGCCCTCGATATATAGGGCCATTTGAGATACTTGATAAGGTGGGAGACAAGGCTTATAGGTTGGCATTGCCACCAGAGTTGGCAAGTGTGCACAACGTCTTCCATGTATCCATGTTGAGGAAGTATCACCCGGACCCGGCACATGTGATAAGATATGAGCCTTTGGAGCTCAATGAGGGTATGACCTATGTTGAGAAGCCAGTTCGGGTATTGGATAGAAAAGAGAAAGTGCTGAGGACAAAGACAATTCCTTTGGTGAAGATACTTTGGCAACATCACACTGTGGAAGAAGCCACATGGGAATTGGAGAGTTTGATGCGGGAGAGGTATCCCGAGTTGTTCACAGAATAATTGGTTCCAATTTGGAGGACCCAATTTTCTAAGTGGGGGAGAATGTGAGACCCCGTATATGTATAATGGTGTATATGTACATAGAAATGTAAATGGAGTTGTACTATGAATTGAGTGAAGTATATGTGATGTAAGTCCATATGTAATGTACACACTTGTACTGAGAGTGGTAATCGTACATACAAGTTTCATTAAGTATGAATGTGAAGAAATGGACTTAAACATGTGAAGAATGTGTGTAGAATGGATTATGAGTAGTTTGGTAAAATGGAAGTAGAATTTCATAAGATGTGCACTTCCATTCTTGTTTATATTAAGTACCATTGGTCATACAAAGATTCTACACAAATTTTAATGTGCATGAAGTGAGGATGGATGTCATCTTCAAGTCTCAAAGATGAATGAATGAGGAAATGATCATGGTAGCAAATTAAGGATGTTGGTAAGTGTTGTTGCAGAGGAAATCTGGAAATTTTGAAGGGCAGATCGATCTCATGGGATGAGAGATCGATCTGGAAGAGCCAAAATGCTCTTATTTGGACGAGAGAATAGAACAGATCGATCTCCAATGGACCAGATCGATCTCCTTAGCTCTCTGTTTGGGAGCAGATCGATCTCATGCTTCGACAGATCGATCTCATGCCTCGACAGATCGATCTCATGCTTCAACAGATCGATCTCAGGCTTAAAAATGCCGTGAAAAGAGGGATTTTAAGGGACCAGATCGATCTCCTCTTGGACCAGATCGATCTCCTCAAGCTATTTCTATATAAGGAGTGCTGGAAATCAGAAAATTTAGGGAAAAACACAAACTTTTCACTTCCAACCCAAAAACCTAACATTCTCTCTCAAAAATCAGCCACTTTCAGTGAGGTTTGAAGAGAGATCATTAGAGACAAAGTTGTTCTTATCAAAGAGAAGAACAACATAGTTGGAAAGCGTTCTCCCATTTGTTGATATTGAAGGATTTAAGGGCATTGCCATTTGGAGCAGGAGGAGAAATCAAATTGGGTAAGATTCTAACACTCCAACTGTGATACATTGTTTATTAAGTGATTTTGGAGTTGTTGGCATGAGTATAGATGGTTAGAAACTATCTAAATGCATTGGTATGATTTTGACCTAGAAATGGTTTAGTGTGAGAAAGTGAAATTGATGGAGATTAATGATGAATGAGATATGTAGAAATCATTAATAGTGATTGTGGTATGATTTTAAGATGTGGTTAATGGATAAATTGTGAGGTTTACCTAAAAGAGGTAAAATGAGGGTTAAGGCATTTGTAAAATGCATAAGTAAATAATGTTGACTAGTGAGGTCAACTATGGGTTAAATACGTTAACTCAATCGATTTAATGAATGAATCGCAGCTTCCGAGGATACGTCGAGGCGAGTTGAGCCAAGAGCGTGAGAAGCTAAAAGGAAAGGAGTCACACCAAATAAATCGAGGTAAGGGAATTGTGTGGACTCTTAGAGATATTGTGTGCAATTTGGGCGCATAAATGTTTTGCTAGAATGCATGAGATTAGGAAATGTTGTTGTTGGGTGATTGAAGGGTAAAAGTTGGGAGTTTGAGAAATGTGCATGAAAACAAAAGCATATTTCTTTGGAAATCATGTTTTATTGCTTTTTAGCAAATGATTGGTAGGTTGGCTAACATTGAAATGATTTGCAAAAGAAATGAGTATGTTTTGGTTTTGATAACCACATTTTGCAAGTTTTGAGCCACCTACATAATTTCGTGAGTATGAAAGAGTGCAAGAGGCACTAGTTTTCACATGCATTTCATATTGTTTTGGCATTGTGCTTGAGTTTGTCTCGCACTGGATGCCCACCTTGCATGTTGCCGTGTTTGGAGCTTCGAGTAGACTTGGTGTCATATCGATTAAATAGGCTCACACGTGCATTGTTTTGAGACATGGCATGTTAAAACAACCTGATGAGCCCGAACGAGGGATAAGGGTTGGAGATTCACCTGATGAGCCCTAACGAGGGATAAGGGTTGGAGGAACAGCTGATGAGCCCGAACGAGGGATAAGGCTGGGGGTCCACGGAGTACGTTGTACCGTGCATGTAGCATGGAGTACATTGTACCATGTTGTGATGTGATATGCCATCTTCGGACGAGATCTGCTATGGATCGACGGGTAGGATTTGACCCACCTCCCGTGTGGAAGCAGATGGTGGTGATATCCCGCACACCTGATCTGTGTAGCCGGTATCACAGGTTATGTACATAGGCCTTGAGGTTATTACCTATTGTTGAAACTGCCTATCTCACATGTCTAATGCTATTTGAGAATAAATCCATGTTTGAAGTGATTGTGGTCAGGAAAGCCCGAGGGATGGGCTGGGACCTGACGTTGAATTGATTTGTTAATGGTTTTAAAGTGCACGGATGCATGATGTTTAATGCCATGCTTTATTGTGGAAATGCATGATGTTTAATGCCATGCTTTATTGTGAAAATGCATGATGTTTAATGCCATGCTTTTATTGTGAACTATGCATGATGATTTATACCATGCTTTGAGTTGACATGTGCACTTGATTTCTATAGCATGAATGCTTTACATACCATTAACACAATCATACACTCATGTTTTGAGATAAACATTGAATTAAATGCTTTTGAGCATGGCATCACGATCACGTAGATAGTACAGTATCTACCTGTTCGCATGATTGCCTTACTGAGCGTGTGGTTTGCTCACCCCCTTATTTTCCCCTCTCTACAGAGATTTGAGTATAGATTGAGCGTGACTGGAGGCATTCCCTTTTTGGTAATCCGCTGCATCCCATCGCTAACGGTATACACACTTGGATTATTTTGTATCTAAATTAGACATAGCACAGTAGCATTTTGTATGTAACTACTGGGGATGTAAAACATTGTAAACACATGTAACAACTCTGATATATATACATTTATACAAGTGTTTACTCATGAATAATGTTTCAAATTAAATTGGTATGGTGGAGTGAGTTAGACGTCGACACACAGCCCAACTGTTAAGTGTGTGGTTGTTCACGATCGAGGTAGGATGATTAAGGATCGATGCATGAAAATCCGAAAAATTTGTACGTATTTTTGTAAGTTGAGGGTCGTGACAGTAAAAAACCTGGACATATTAAATTTAACTGCCCTCTCCTCAAAAGATCAAGTGATAGGTATCAAAAAAAGAAGGCAATGATGGCAACATGGAGCAACAGTGACAGCTCCGATGATGATTCAAATGAGGATACTGTCAATCTATGCTTCATGGTAATTAAAGATGAAAAGGTAACTTCAAATCTCAATGAGTACACTTTTGATGAACTACAAGATGCACTTGATGATCTTGCATTAGAATATGAATGCATGAATTTGAAGTACAAAAAATTAATCTCTAAACTAAAGAAAGAAAATGAGTTAATACTAAAGGATAAGATAGAATGTGAAAAGAGATTAGAAAATACAAATCTTGAAATCCATGACCTTAAAGAAAAGAATAGTAACTTACATAATTCATTTACTAGATTTTACATGGGTAAACAAAAACTAGATAACATGCTAGAAACTCAAAGGGCTTTCTTTGATAAGAATGGATTAGGATATGATGGAAAAAGTGGAGAAACTCACCTCAAAAGTTTCTTAGCTAGAAAGAATCTGCATAAACCCTCAACTACTTGCTCACATTGTAATAAAAAGGGCATGCATCATATAGTTGCAATTTGAAGATGACCACATTTAGAGGAAGAATAGTGAAAAGAATTTGGGTTTCAAAAGAGGTAGTTAATTCAAAAGACAATAATGTTATAGTAAAATGGATCCCAAAGGGATCAAGAATTCTATTCACTAACTCCAAATGACAAGAGAAAATTTGGGTACCTAAGACAAAAGCTTGAATGTTGATTATAGGTGATTGAGCATTGTTACAAGGCAAAAACAAAGAAAGCTTGGTACTTGGATAGTGGATACTCAAGACACATGACCGCTGATAGAAACCACTTCAACTCATTCAAATCAAAAGTTGGTGGAGAAGTCACATTTGGGGACAACTCCAAAGGCCAAGTTGAAGGAAGTGGTTCAATTAGTAATGATTATTTCTCACTATAAAAAGTTTTACTTGTTAGGTGTCTAAAACATAATTTGCTAAGTATTAGTCAACTTTGTGACAAAGGTTACAAAGTAATTTTTGATTGCTTGAAATGTCATGTTATAGATCCTAAATCAAATAAAGTTCTTTTTCTAGGTTATAGACAAGGTAACATATACATTGTTTATCTAAATGAACTTAAAAATGAAAATGTATGCCTTATGGTAGATAAAGAAAAAGAAACTTGGTTGTGGCATAGAAGACTAGGTCATGCTAGCATGCATGTATTATCTAAACTAGCTAGAAAAGGCCTTGTTGTAGGATTACCTAAGTTGTCCTTTGACTATGACAAAATTTGTGAAGCTTGTGTCAAGGGAAAACATAAAAGGACAACATTTAAACCTAAACATAGTGTATCAACCATTAAGCCTCTTCAATTACTTCACCTAGATCTATTTGGACCAACTAGAACTACAAGCCTAGATGATAAGCATTATGGGTTTGTGATTGTGGATGATTACACTAGGTTCACTTGGGTATTCTTTTTAAGAGTAAAGAATGAAGCCTTAGAAAAATTCATTGTCTATATAAAAGTAGCCCAAAATGAAAAAGGTTACACTATAACTAGCATTAGAAGTGATCATGGCAAGGAATTTGAAAATATTAGTTTTGATGAATATTGCAATGATCAAGGAATTAGTCATAATTTTTCAGCCCCTAGGACACCACAACAAAATGGAGTATTAGAGAGAAGAAATAGAACATTAGAAGAAATGGCTAGGACAATGTTGTGTGAAAATAACTTGCTTAAATATTTTTGGGCTGAAGCTATAAATACATCTTACTATATCATTAATGGAGCCATGATTAGACCAATCTTAAAGAAAACCCCTTATGAGCTGTACAAGGGAAAGAAGCCTAATATTAGCTATTTTCACCTTTTTGGTTGTAGATGCTTTGTCTTGAATAATGGAAAAGACAACTTAGTAAAATTTAATACCAAGAGTGATGAGGGAATCTTTTTAGGCTACTCCATGAATTCGAAGGCATATATAGTATATAACAAAAGAACCTTGATGGTTGAAGAATCAATACATGTAATATTTGATGAGTCAAACGATGCATCTAAAGGTTCAACCAATGATGAGGATATTGAAATATTTGATGAGACCTTGAAATATACCTCAAACGTAGAAAATGATCTATTAGAAAACTTGACAATAATAAAAAGGATGAAGAAGAACTGAAAATACTAGAAAGAGAGTCTAGAGCACCAAGAGAATTAGGATATGTCAAAGATTGTGAAATTGTGGGTGATCCAACTCTTGGAGTTAGAACAAGGTCCTCTTTAAGAAATGTATGTCAATATATAGCCTTTGTATCTCAAATTGAACCAAAGAATGTCAATGAAGTTTTAGATGACAATAATTAGTTTTTAGCCATGCAAGAAGAACTAAATCAATTTGAAAGAAGCAAAGTATGGAATTTAGTCCTTAGACCTAGTGATCACTCTATAATTGGAACTAAATGGATCTTCAAGAACAAGATGGATGAAAATAGTGTGATCATAAGAAACAAGGCTAGGCTAGTTGCACAAGGCTATAGGCAAGAAGAAGGAATAGACTATGATGAAACTTATGCACCGGTAGCTAGATTTGAAGCAATAAGAATGCTACTTGCCTTTGCATGCTACAAAAATTTCAAATTATATCAAATGGATGTAAAGAGTGCATTTTTAAATGGCTTCATCAATGAAGAAGTTTATGTTGAGCAACCTCCTGGTTTTGAAAGTCTTGAATTTCCTGAACATGTATACAAACTTTCTAAGGTACTTTACGATTTGAAATAAGCCCCTAGAGCCTAGTATGAAAGACGGTCAAAATTCTTAATAGAGAAAGGATTTTCAAGAGGAAAAGTAGATACTACTTTGTTTATCAAAAATAAAAATAAAGATTTACTAGTTATTCAAATGTATGTAGATGACATTATGTTTGGATCAACTAATGAATCTCTATGTCAAGAGTTTACTAAAATCATGCAAGGTGAATTTGAAATGAGCATGATGGGAGAGCTCACCTACTTCTTCGAACTTCAAGTGAGCAAACTAAAGATGGAACATTCATCAATCAAGCTAAATATACTAAGGATTTGCTAAAACGATTTGGAATGGATAACTGCAAATCTCAAGCAACTCCAATGGGCACCAACATCAAGCTTGATAAAGATGAAAGTGATAAGTGTGTAGATACTAAACTATATAGGTCTATGTTTGGTTCATTGCTTTATCTTACTGCAAGTAGACCAGATATTTTGTTTAGTGTATGCCTATGTGCTAGATTTCAATCCTCTCCTAGGGAGTCACACTTACTAGCTACAAAAAGGATCTTTAGGTATCTTAAAGACACTCTCTCTCTAGGACTTTGGTGCCCTAAGGACTCCACCTTTGCTCTTCATGCCTTTTCTGATGCAGATTTTGGAGGTTTTAAAATAGATAGAAAAAGCACTTCAGGAACATGCCAATTCTTAGGGAATAGATTAATATCATGGTTCTCTAAGAAACAAAATAGTGTAGCACAATCCACAATAGAAGTAGAATATATAGCAGCTGGTAGTTGTAGTGCTCAAGTGTTGTGGATTAAACAACAAATGAAAGATTATGGTATAGACATGAAGCAAGTCTTAATCAAGTGTGATAATACCAGTGCCATTAATCTCCTTAAAAATCCAATTCAACACTCTAGAACTAAAGATATTGAGATTAGGCATCATTTCCTTAGAGATCATGTACAAAAAAGAGATATAATCCTAGAATATATTGATACTTTACTTCAAATAGCTGATATCTTTACCAAACCTCTTGATAGAGATAGGTTTCGTGTTCTTAGAGGTGAATTAGTGTCACGACCCAAATTACCTAAAAATCCCTACAAATTTTTCACTTTTTCATTTCCGTACCCGTCGTGAACAGTTATACTACTAAACAGTTGGGCTATGATTCGGTGTTAGTCACCTCTCACCTATTTACCATTCCATTTTCATATTTCATTTACATATCAATTTATTTGAACTAAATACATCCCCAATATTACATCCATATACAGTACTGTGCATCTATATGTTCAGATACAAAATTATACAAATGTGTATACCTGTTCTTGATAAGAAGCAGCGGATAACCGAGATGCGAGACTATTGTCGCTCTCTTCTACTGAATGTACCCTGTGGGGTGGAAAATGAAAGGGTGAGCGAAACGTGCTCAGTAAGGTAATAATATAAGCAGATAGCTAACTATACTATCTACGTGCTGATAATGGCATGACATAAAATCATTTACATTTGGAGCATGAGGTATGACTAAAACGATGCCACATGTATGTATATATCGTATAAGAGAAATCATGAAATTGACATGTGAAATAAACATGGCAAAATCATCATGTATGACATCTCATGCTCCTCACATTAAAACTTATTAATTTCATCATAAACTCTTCACTTTAAAACTTATTCGTTTAATCACAAAACTCATCACTTTAAAACTCATTTGTTTCATCATAAAACAACTTCATCAAGGTCAAACCCATCTCTCGGGAATACCTTAATTCATTAAATCACATCTCTTTTAAAAACATAAATCGGGACTACCCCTCCATTGGGTTTGTCCTGGTCTATCCAGACCGTATGATATCATGTGAGGCATGTAGGTTACTATATGAAAATCGAGGACTATAGCCATACTTTGTCCCTGTGATCCCAGGCTACACGAATCCCGGTGTACGGGGTATCACAACTGCAACGGGAGGTGGGGTCAATTCCTACCCGCCAGAATAGCAGGTAACATCATAGAGTCATCATGATTGCATGGTACAGCGTACTCCGTGTGACATACACGATACATCGTACTCCGTGGACCCATATCATAGTCTGGGGGTGCCTGTCGTAGGTCTTATCCACCCCAATACTATGTCGATAACCAACCCATGTCTCAAAGTATACGTGCGAGCATCTCAACTCTCTGTGACACACAGTCTATAAGAGGCTTCCGCACGACTATATGCACGTCAACTCACGTCTAGTGCGAGCGAAGCTCCAGCACCACGCTGTGCATATCATGATATCTAAAATCTCGTGCGAGCGAAGCTCCGGCACGGTTTTGTGCACACACAAATTTCTCGTACGAGCAATGCTCCAGTACGGCTTTTCATGAGAAATAATTCAGTAAACTTGAGTGCGAGAAGGACTCTAGCACTCTTTTTATTCAAGTAAATATGATAGGTGGCTCAATCTTTATAAAACATCTTTTAAAATAGTAACCGGTTCAAACCGGTACCCTTTCGTATAATTCACGAAATCAACAGCCAACCTATGTGCATATTTGCTTAAATCAAAGCAACACATTCATATAAAGCATTAAAAACATGAAATCATGTAATTTATCTGCCTTACTACCCTTTTTGTAAATTTTACTCCTAGGGGCAAAATCATCTTTTTCCTTTATTCACCTATGCCCCGATTTTCATAAAATTATTATTTCTTTTCTAGATAATTTAAGAAATTCTAGACCCTGTAAATTCCCTCAAAAATATGTATAGGTATCTCTATGTACCTACAAAATTTCCTTACCTCATTTTTCTGTAGAGTCTGACCTTTCCTTTTTCACTGTTGTCTCGTCGTGCAGTCCGATATGCTCCCAAATCAAACCTCTGGAACTGCGTATAAATATTCCTCAGGTCAGATATTATACAATTTAATTGTATTTCCTATTTTCTGGGCTTAATTTAAATCATTGGGCTCATTTATCCCTATTGGGCCAGATTGCACCTTAATGGGCCTTAATCGGCCTTAAGCCCGTTTTTCACTTAATTTTCACATTATCGAGGCCTATTGGGCTCATTGGCCCACTAACAATTCCTCGGGCCTCATTCTAACTCTCGAATAGCTAAATTTATTATTTACGACAATTTATCTAAATTTCCAAAATCTAATTCAATTTATGCGAAATTTAAATTCATATCACGCATAACGATGTAAATTGTCATAAATAAGGGTCACTTACCCGAGATTTCATGATAGTACGAAATTCGAGGCTATCTCAAGTTCTCGGTCGATGCCAATTGTCGAGCTACACAATTAAATATATTTTCGGGTAAACTTTCAGTCGATTATTTATCGAATTAAATATTCCAAAATTTAAATCGGTCAATTCGACCGCTTACCGACTTACCTGAAGCTCGATTGCATCACTGAAATTTTTCTCAATTTTTCCTCTTTTTCTTTTTCCTTTTTCTCCTTTTTTTCCTTCTCTTTTTGGCTGAACCGGTTCAGTCTGGTTCAGACCGGTTCAGATCGTCGGTTCACCCCGGTTCACTCCGGTTCACCGCCTTGCCGGTCGGTTCTCCGCCGGCTTCCACCGCCAGTGGCTCCGTTGGGTCGTCCGCAGCTCGAATCTGGCCTCGGCTTCGTCTAAGGCCGCCGAAAAGTCACCGGTCCAGCTGTTCTCCTCTTCGTCGTCGGTACCCATTTCTCTTTCCGCCGTTTCCGACGTTTGCCGGCAGTTTCGCCGGTCGTGGCCGCCACCAATCGACTCACCGACGCCTGGGGAACGTTCGGTGGTGGTCGGTCGGGCCTGAATCGGCACCGATCGTCGGCGATTCCTCTTCTCTCCCTGTCGGTTTCTCTCCCTCGATCCACCGGATTCCGACGTCGGTGGGCTGCACCGTCGGTACCAGGGAGGTCGCCGGCCTCTCCTCTTCCATTTCCGGCCCTTCACCTGGCCGTTGGTCACCGGACGGCTCGCCGGTGGTCATCCTCGATTGGCTTCGTTTTTCGTCTCTGCTTCTCTTTCTCTCTCCCCGACATTTTCAGATTTCCTTCCTCTTTTTTTTTTTACAATTAGTTTAATTTTATTTATTATTTAATTTTATTAATATTTTATTCAATATTTTAGTCAAAATATTCAAAATATCTACAAAAATTAATTTTTTATTCCAAATAGATTTATTTAATTTTATTTAATTAATTTATTATATTTTTAATCATTTTTCTGGTATAATTTCTCCGTTTTTTCGGGATATTGTCTCGAGTGACTTTTCGGTATTTCTAAAATTTCGGATCTTGATCAATTGGACTCGAAATTTAATTATTTCTTCATTATTGATCAAGATTCTCAAACCCATTATTTTTAATTAAATTTTCTTACCGAATTTATTTCGACTTTCGATCATTTGACCATTTTACTGTCACGACCCAAACTACCCAAAAATCAGAGTGAATTTTTCGCGTTTTATTATTTTCTTACTTAAATTCTTACCTGTCCTCGAATCGTGACCAACACTCCACTAATAATTGGGCTGTGCGTCAATGCCAGTCCCACCATACATTTCCCATTTAACTTATTTATTCTCTAGTCATTCATAATTGTTTATATTATTTATACATCCCCTAAAGTTACTTACAAACATGTTACTGTGCTATGCTTATGTAGATACAATATGTACAAGTGTATATACCTTATGTGGATGGGCAGCAGCGGATATCCGGAATGCAGTACTGAGTCGCCTCAACTTCAACTGGAGATCATATGTGGGAGAAAATGAAAGGGGTGAGCACATCAAGCTCAGTAAGGCAATCCTACGAACAAGTAGGTAACCATACTACCTACATGAACGTAGTGCCATGCGTAAACCACCCTTTCTCCACACATTTTAAAACATATGATATGAAGGTTATGATGTTATGTAAATCAAGTTTGCACGGAAAACTCAACATGCAATTATTTTAAATCATTTCTTTCTCTTTAAAAATTTCACAATGAAGTCAGGACTCGACCCCTCCTTCGGGTGATCCTGACTCACATAAAACCATGGAAATGGAGTTTCTCAAAAGCATCGATATCGAAAACATAAGTATATATACAAGATACGAGACTAGGCAATACTGTATATCGGTAATAACCAGGACTAGCCAATATGTCCTCGTGAGTCCCTCTAGCTTCACGGATCCCAGTGTGCGAGGTCTCACCCTGATCGGGAACTGCCCGGGAGGTGGGTCAATCCAACCCGTCAGTCTTATCCGATCTCATGCATCCGAAGATGCCGTATCCGAAGATACCCCGTATCACAAAGATACCGTATCACAAAGATACCCCGTATCACAAAGATACCGTATCCGAAGATACCCTGTATCACAAAGATACCGTATCCGAAGATACCCTGTATCACAAAGATACCGTATCCGAAGATACCCCACGGTACATCGTACTCCATGCTACTTGCACGGTACATCGTACTCCATGGACCCATATCACTCTAGGTACTCCAGCCCAAATGGCCTGCTTCCCACAGAGGTTTTCATAACTCAATACTCGTTGCCATGTCTCAAAACGCACGTGCGAGCCTATTAAATTGGTGACACACAGTCTACCCGATGCTCCAAACATGGCTCATCGTATGTTCTCATAAAAATCAGTGCGAGCGATGCTCAGCACTCTCATCAAATCAAGTAAACTTGGCAGAGCCCGCTTTACATCTCCACAAGGCCGCCAACCTCATCCCTCACTCTCACCCTACTTAAGAGGTCTTTTGAGCCTGTTGGGCCTTTTGGCTGACTCCAAGGGCAGACAGCGCTACTCCACAAATCCAGTAAAACTAGTGCGAGCTATGCTCAGCACTCTGTATATAAATTGTATGAAAATCTTATAAAATCTGGTGCGAGTTAGACTCTAGCACCGTGTCACGCAAAAGCATGTGAAATCTGGTGCGAGTTATACTCTAGCACCTATGCATGTAAAACTCTAGTGCGAGCTCTCGCTCCAGCACTAATGCATACATCACACAAATCAAACATCGTGCGAGCTGAGCTCTAGCACGTCACATGTAAATAAAAACATGTAGGCGGCTCGGTTATTTCCAAATAGTTTTCACAGAAATCACAACAATTAAGATATGCAATGCTATGCATTTTTCTTTAAAGGTGAGCCAGCCTACTCATACATGCGTTGAAATACCTCCAGAACGAGCAGGAACCTCTTGTCCTTGCTCCTCCCAATTTTTTCCTAAATTTTTAGCTTCTACCCTTAACAAGGGTATTTTAGTAATTTTGCCCATTCGGGGCACTAAAATTGTTCTTCGACCTCTAGACCCTTCAGTTAATTTTAAAGGACTGCGTATGAATTTAAAATTGCGTAAAGTTACCTCTAGCAGTCCGCAGAATTCCCTTACCTTAATTTTCTGTCGAGTCTGACCTTTTCTTTCCCAATGTTGTCTCATCGCGCAGTCCGTTATGCTCCCAATCAAATGCCTGGAACTGCGTATTTAATATTCCTCAGGTCAGATATTATGCAATTTAATCGTATTTAATCTTTTCTGGGCTTAATTTAAATCGTTGGGCCCATTTACTCCAATTGGGCCCGATTGCACCTTAATGGGCCTTGATCGGCCTTAAGCCCGTTTACCACTTAATTTTCACTTTATCGAGGCCTATTGGGCTCATTGGGCCCACCAATAATTTATCGGGCCTCGTTCTAATTCTTGAATAGCTAAATTTAATATTTACGACAATTTATCTAAATTTCCATAATTTAATTCAATTTATGCGGAAATTAAATCAATATCACGCATAACGAGAAAATTATCGTAAATAAGGGTCACTTACCCGAGATTCCATGCTAGTCCGCAAATCGAGACTGTCTCGAGCCCTCGGTGGATGCCAATCGTCGAGCTACACAATTAATTACATTTTCGGGTAAACTTTTCGGTCGAAATTTAATTAAATAAAATATTCCAAATTTAAATCGGGTCAATTTGACCGCTTATCGACTTACCCGAAGCTCGATTGCATCACCGAAATTTTTTCCAATTTTTTCTCTCTTTCTTTTTCCCTTTTTTCTTCCTTTTTTCCTCTCTTTTTGGCTGAACCGGTTCAGTCCGGTTCGGACCGGTTCAGACCGCCGGTTCACTCCGGTTCGATCGGTTCACCGCCGGTTCACCACCTTGCCGGTCAGTTCTCCGTCGGCTTCCACCGCCAATCGCTCCGCTGGGTCGTCCGCAGTCCGAATCTACCCTCAGTTTCACCCAAGTCCGCCGGAACACCGCCGGTTCGGCCTCTTCTCCTCGGCGTCGGAAACCCATTTTCTATTTTGGTCATCGCCGGCGATTCCGACAGTCTCGCCGGCTGCTACCGGTCTCAAAAGGACCTCCTCCTCCTCAAGGTCACGCCGGTGGCCTCCGTTCACGTCCAGTCGCCGTGGATCGTCGGGACCGACTCAATTTCTTTCTCGACTTTTCGGCCGTCGATTCGCCGAAAATCGTGACCGTCGGAGAGCGTCGCCGGTACTATTGGAACCGCCGGGCTCCGCTCTAGCTTCTCCGACCATCAGCTGGGTCCATCGGCCGCCGGTGGCTCATCGGGCTCCTCGGTCAGCTGCTTCCGTTTTTCGTTTGGTTTCGCGCGATTTCGCGTTTCTGTCTTCTGTTTCGTTTCTTTTTTTTTTGTTTTTTTATCATTTTTATTATTTTTATTATTATTTATTTTAATTATTATACTATTCAATAAAATACTCTATAAATACCCAAAATATCTCTTAAAATTATTATTTTATTCTTATTCAATTAATTTAATTTTTATTTAATTTATTTATTATATTTTAGCCTCTTTTTCGGGTATAATTTCTCCGTATTTTCGGGATATTGTCCCGGGTGACTTTTCGGTATATTTTTCGATTATTTTCGGGATTATTTTTCCAAACTAAAAATCCCGATTAATCCCGATTAATTCCCATAAATTAATATCTTGATCAATTTAATCCAAAATAAATTTATTTCACTTTTATTGACCAAGATTTCTTAAATCCATATTTTAATTAAATTTTTCTTATCGAAATTATACCGACCTTTGGTCTTTTGACCATTTTGCCCTTACACATATTCGGGATTAATTTAACCCGACTTCCTTTCACGAAAACTCATTCATTTCATATTTTAATTAAATTCGGGTCTTACATTTACCCTTGTACTTGTTCGGGATTAATTCAGTCAAACTTTCCTTCACGAACACTCATTCATTTTATGATTTGAATCCTTATTTTCAGTCCGAATCCCATTCCTTTAAATTTGTGAACATTTTTCTACCTCATAAAATTTACGATTTAATTTCGGGTCTTACAAATCTCCCCCACTTAAGGAATTTGGTCCTCCAAATTAGAACCAAGTCATATGAGTCCATATACAACTCCGGGTACATTAATCGTATCATACTCTTAAATTCTTATGTGACCTTCTTCGGAGTGTATTACTACCAAAGGACTTTAATTAAGGAGATCATCTTAAATCTCAATACTTTCTCTTTCCTGTTTAATGCCCGAATCAACTTTCAATATACTTATATTTGCATTAAGCTGAACTGTTGGATCTCATATCCTATCACCTATGCTGGATCTGGATAGTATTCTCGAAGCATCAAAAGATGGGACACATTGTGGATGCCTGTTTATTTAAGTGATCACGCCAACCTACAGGTCTTATCGTCCACTTGTCCAATCTCTCAAAAGATTCAATCCAGCGAAACTCAATTTACCTTCTTCCAAAAGTTCGCTATGTCCTTATTCTTTTAGGACAAGAAACATTTCAACCATACTAATTCACCCTCGGTGAATTCCAATACTTTTCTATCTGCTCTGAGGTGTTCTTAATCTCTCATCCTTAACTAAACATCCTCAGAGACTTATTATCCAAAGTCGAAAATAATTCTATCTGTCACCCACTTTTTCTTATCCAATTTGGGGAAACAACCCCTACAGCCATACACTGCCTCATATCTTGTTATCCCGATACTCAAGTGGCAACTGTCACTATTGGCGAATTTGATTTGTAATAACTGATCATCCCAGGAGCATAAAAAATCAAGGGCACACGCCTTCATCAGATCCTCCAGAACCTGTACAGTCCTCTCTGACTGACCATCTGTCTGAGGATGGAAAGCTGTGCTAATACTCAATCGGGTTCCCATAGCTTCCTGAAAAATATTCCCAGAAGTGAAAAGTGAAGCTGGAATCCCTATATGATATCATGCTCACTGGAATGCTACTTAATGTTCTGCAATCTTCTTTACACATAAATCCTCATATACGCTCTGAGTATTTGGGGATTTCATAACCAGAAAGTGGGTAGACTTAGTCACTTTAGCGACTATCATCTAAATAGCCTCGCGATTCATCTGAGTCCTCTATAATCCATCACAAAATTTATGGAGACTTGCTCCCATTTTTCGTGCTGTGTCGATATAGGTAGAGGCTGCAATAACTCTGCAGACTTTCAATACTCTACCTTATTCTGCTGACATACTAGGCACCTTTCCATAATCTCTACCATGTCTCTTTTCATATCTGACCACCAATACCCTTTCTGAGATTTTGATACATTCTTTACTTTCCGTATGCACCGTATATCCCGAAGAGTGAGCTTCTGACAATATTACTATCCCATCAACTGTGGTCTTGGGGAGCACTCATATTGTCTCGAAACCTCTGTAAATCATCATCACACTCTGTGAACTCTATCACTGTACCCTTCTGAATCTGACCCAAACTATCGACATCATGTCGATCATCACGCTAAGCCTGTCAAATCCGGGCACTCTCATCCGGTTCTAGTCATCAGGCTAGCTGTCACACAATCACTGTCATCATCAGAAGGGATCACATCACTACTGAGGCTCACAACTGCTTTAGCAGCTCACGCTCCCTGACCATCATATGTGGTACCATCCCGAGGCTCTTTATACTCAAGGCATCAACCATCACATTAGCCTTTCCTGGGTGGTACAATTTTCACAAATCAAAATCCCTCAGAAGCTCTAACCCACTATGTATTCTCATATTCACCTCTTTCTGTGAAAACAGATACTCGGGACTTTATGATCAGTGCATATCCAAAATTTCTCACCCTGTACATAATAGTACCATATCCTCGGTACAAATACTACCGCTACTAACTTTAAATCATGGGTCAGATAGTTTATCTCATGATCCTTGAGTTATCTGGATCCACAATCGACTATCTTCCCTTTTGCATCAATACACAGCTCATTCATGATTTTGAGGTATCCATACACACTGAGAAACCTCTTGAGCTGTTGGGTATGGTGAAAATAATCACGGTGGTCAATTCATACTTCACTACACCGAAATTCATGTCACATCTATCATCTCACTTATCATCTCAATCAATTACCACGTTTTCATAATTAAACGTGTCAACAAGGTATATCCTTTAGAACTCGCAGCAACCATCTGTAAAAGCAATTTTCCAATTGTTGCTTATAATTTGCCCTGGACTTTAACTACACCCAACATATCATCAATAATGATGATTACAAATCGGTCCAATCCTTGACTTATATACACATAAGCGTATTAGATCCTTCAAAATCGCTTACGTTTTTCAGGTACTAACCTGCGTCATTTCCTTTTCTTATCTTAACGGCTCTTATTAAATTTTACTATGTTAACCTTTATGATTTGTCGAATCTTTAATATTCTTATCGTTTTAGTAAAGGTATCCTAATGCTAAAGGTATTTATTACGACGATCGATTTCACGTTATAGGTTATATATATACTTTTAGACGCTGTCAAGCCTTCAGGCGGGGAGGTATTTTGAAATACCTTTATTAACCCTTAGACTTAACCACAATTACTTTACATATTAGTCCCTGTGGTCACAATTTATATTCGCTGCTAATTGCTTCAATCCTAATTACTTCATATCGTAAAGATGTTCTTACCTTACATACGCCTCTTACTCCAATACATCTTGTATTCAGAATCAAGCATATCTCAAATATTATCTCCTTAGTATATCAATCATGACAAAACTCTTTCATTATTCATTCCGTGAGTACAATCCTTTACTCCTTTAATTTCAACTATTGCACCCCTTTTTATCACTTGTCAACACTTACAGTATACTTTTCAGTGATGTTTTCACCCCTGTTTTCAACTTAAAATCTCTTAATAATTATTTCATTAGTTAATCCTCCTCTATTGGGGTACTCATTTATCAGTATTATGCCCAATGATGTAGGCATTCATGCTTTTTACTCACTTATATGTGAATGAAGGCGGTATGAATAAATGTGTGGCACCAGGATCAATGAACATATGTACTCCATTATTCATAACAAGTGTGGTATCTTACACCACATCTATGAAACATCAATAGTGTCCTGGTCCAAGACATCCTCTCGCCTTCGTCTAACAACCTACTTTTCATTTTCTTTTCAGCTGTGGCCTCCCTTTTCGTTGCAGCTATACCAACGAAGTTTTTTCTCTGTCTCATTACTTTTCTGTGGGGCGATCTCGCCCAACTCTGTGCAATCAAAATCAATGGTCTGTCTTACCACACTTAACGGTCATTTTCATCAATACAGTGTAGGTATAGACCCTCCTTGCGTGGTACCACATATCCCACACTGCTTACACTGCTACGCTGCTTACACTGTTCCGCAGTAGGTCGAGGTCCTCAAATCACAATATCCCTTAAAAGTGCTAAAATTGGATGCACTGGGCCTTAGCAATCATCTTACCCCGTGATTTATCAACTCTAATCTCTTACCATCTGGTCTCTTTCCTGCTTTGACATCTCTGTCATTCTCTATTCTCTTCTGTCTCTATTTTGACCCTTACTACCTTTCTCAATCTCAGAGGCGTGCAACACTCGATCTTATTCACGCAACTGTATTCTGCGCACTGCCTCGACATAAGTAGTGAGCCAATCGGACTCTAATCGACAATTTGAGTCCTTCCATGAACTTTTAGACATCTCAACTGTCACTGTTCATAGTGTCGAGGTAATATCTACCCAAGAATATAACCGAGTTTCATACTCATAAATCATACTCATCAATAAATCAAATCCTCTAGGTCAGAGTAAGGACTTTTATCTATCATTTCTTTAAACAGTGTCCGGGATAATTCTGTCACCGGAATACATCTAAAATATTTCTCATCTTAACTCTGGATGTTTAACACTTAAGATGGGTCGAGCGGGTTTCCACCAATGCTCCGCTGCGCCCTCGTATCTCATTCATAATCTGAGCAATTAGCTCCTCAAAATAATCTTCACACTCCGCTCCAATCTCGCGAAGCGTGTCTCAATACTATCCAATCACTCTGTCGGACTCTGAGAGGCATGCTCAACATTAGCCTCCATTTCAATTTCATCCTGATTCTCACAGATCAACTCAGCACGACTTAGCAGACTCAGGTCTACCTCTACGATCTCTGCCTCGTGCACTATCTCATCTTGAGTCTCATGTGACAACTCATTCGACTCTCAGGCCGATCTCTATGGCCTCGAGCATGTATACTCGCCCCTCTACTATAGCAGCTATCAATTATAAAACTAGATTCTTGCATTCGAAACTAAAATCTTAGCTGCTATTCCATCGTGATATACACAATTGTATCTAAACAATGCACAGTACATGGGGATGTAGTTTTACTTAACTACTAACACCGACTCATATCAGGCCAACTCGGCTCTGATACCATCTTTTTTGTCACGACCCAAATTACCTAAAAATCCCTACAAATTTTTCACTTTTTCATTTCCTTACCCGTCGTGAACAGTTATACTACTAAACAGTTGGGCTATGATTCGGTGTTAGTCACCTCTCACCTATTTACCATTCCATTTTCATATTTCATTTACATATCAATTTATTTGAACTAAATACATCCCCAATATTCATCCATATACAGTACTGTGCATCTATATGTTCAGATACAAAATTATACAAATGTGTATACCTGTTCTTGATAAGAAGCAGCGGATAACCGAGATGCGAGACTATTGTCGCTCTCTTCTATTGAATGTACCCTGTGGGGTGGAAAATGAAAGGGTGAGCGAAACGTGCTCAGTAAGGCAATAATGTAAGCAGATAGATAACTATACTATCTACATGCTGATAATGGCATGACATAAAATCATTTACATTTGGAGCATGAGGTATGACTAAAACGATGCCACATGTATGTATATATCATGTAAGAGAAATCATGAAATCGACATGTGAAATAAACATGGCAAAATCATCATGTATGACATCTCATGCTCCTCACATTAAAACTTATTAATTTCATCATAAACTCTTCACTTTAAAACTTATTCGTTTAATCACAAAACTCATCACTTTAAAACTCATTTGTTTCATCATAAAACAACTTCATCAAGGTCAAACCCATCTCTCTGGAATACCTTGATTCATTAAATCACATCTCTTTTAAAAATATAAATCGGGACTACCCCTCCATCGGGTTTGTCCTGGTCTATCCAGACCTATGATATCATGTGAGGCATGTAGGTTACTGTATGAAAATCGAGGACTATGGCCATACTTTATCCCTGTGATCCCAGGCTACACGGATCCCGGTGTGCGGGGTATCACAACTGCAACGGGAGGTGGGGTCAATTCCTACCCGACAGAATAGCAAGTAACATCATAGAGTCATCATGACTGCACGGTACAGCGTACTCCGTGTGACATACACGGTACATCGTACTCAGTAGACCCATATCATAGTCTGGGGGTGCCTGCCGTAGGTCTTATCCACCCCAATACTATGTCGATAACCAACCCATATCTCAAAGTATACGTTCGAGTATCTCAACTCTATGTGACACACAGTCTACAGGAGGCTTCCGCACGACTATATGCACGTCAACTCACGTCTAGTGCGAGCGAAGCTCACCACGCTGTGCATATCATGATATCTAAAATCTCGTGCGAGCGAAGCTCCGACACGGTTTTGTGCACACATAAATTTCTCGTACGAGCAATGCTCCAGTACGGCTTTTCATGAGAAATAATTCAGTAAACTTGAGTGCGAGAAAGACTCTAGCACTCTTTTTATTCATGTAAATATGATAGGTGGCTCAATCTTTATAAAACATCTTTTAAAATAGTAACCGGTTCAAACCGGTACCCTTTCGTATAATTCACGAAATCAACAGCCAACCTATGTGCATATTTGCTTAAATCAAAGCAACACATTCATATAAAGCATTAAAAACATGAAATCATGTAATTTATCTGCCGTACTACCCTTTTTGTAAATTTTACTCCTAGGGGCAAAATCATCTTTTTCCTTTATTCACCTATGCCCCGATTTTTGTAAAATTATTATTTCTTTTCTAGATAATTTAAGAAATTCTAGACCCTGTAAATTCCCTCAAAAATACGTATAGGTATCTCTATGTACCTACAAAATTCCCATACCTCATTTTTCTGTAGAGTTTGACCTTTCCTTTTTCACTGTTGTCTCGTCGCACAGTCTGATATGCTCCCAAATCAAACCTTCGGAACTGCGGATAAATATTTCTCAGGTCAGATATTATACAATTTAATTGTATTTCCTATTTTCTGGGCTTAATTTAAATCATTGGGTTCATTTATCCCTATTGGGCCCGATTGCACCTTAATGGGCCTTAATCGGCCTTAAGCCCGTTTTTCACTTAATTTTCACATTATCGAGGCCTATTGGGCTCATTGGGCCCACTAACAATTCCTCGGGCCTCATTCTAACTCTCGAATAGCTAAATTTATTATTTACGACAATTTATCTAAATTTCCAAAATCTAATTCAATTTATACGGAATTTAAATTCATATCATGCATAACGATGTAAATTATCGTAAATAAGGGTCACTTACCCGAGATTCCATGATAGTACAAAATTCGAGGCTGTCTCGAGTTCTCGGTCGATGCCAATTGTCGAGCTACACAATTAAATATATTTTCGGGTAAACTTTCAGTCGATTATTTATCGAATTAAATATTCCAAAATTTAAATCGGTCAATTCGACCGCTTACCGACTTACCCGAAGCTCGATTGCATCACTGAAATTTTTTCCAATTTTTCCTCTTTTTCTTTTTCCCTTTTTCTCCTTTTTTCCTTCTCTTTTTGGCTGAACCGGTTCAGTCTGGTTCAGACTGGTTCAGATCGTCGGTTCACTCCGGTTCACCGCCTTGCCGACCGGTTCTCCATCGGCTTCCACCGCCAGTGGCTTCGTTGGGTCGTCCGCAGCTCGAATCTGGCCTCGGCTTCGTCCAAGGCTGCTGAAAAGTCGTCGGTCCGGCTGTTCTCCTCTTCGCCGTCGGTACCCATTTCTCTTTCCGCCGTTTTCGACGTTTGCAGGCAGTTTCGCCTGTCGTGGCCTCCACCAATCGACTACCGACGCCTGGGGAACGTTCGGTGGTGGTCGGTTGGGCCTGAATCGGCGCCGATCGCCGGCGATTCCTCTTCTCTCCCCGTTGGTTTCTCTCCCTCGATCCGCCGGATTCCGGCGTCGGTGGGCGGCACCGCCGGTACCAGGGAGGTCGCCGGCCTCTCCTCTTCCATTTCCGGCCCTTCACCTGGCCGTTGGTCACCGGACGGCTCGCCGGTGGTCATCCTCGGTTGGCTTCGTTTTTCGTCTCTGCTTCTCTTTCTCTCTCCCCGACATTTTCAGATTTCCTTCCTCTTTTTTTTTTTTTACAATTAGTTTAATTTTATTTATTATTTAATTTTATTAATATTTTATTCAATATTTTAGTCAAAATATTCAAAATATCTACAAAAATTAATTTTTTTATTCCAAATAGATTTATTTAATTTTATTTAATTTATTTATTATATTTTTAATCATTTTTCTGGTATAATTTCTCCGTATTTTCGGGATATTGTCCCGAGTGACTTTTTGGTATTTCTAAAATTTCGGATCTTAATCAATTGGACTCGAAATTTAATTATTTCTTCATTATTGATCAAGATTCTCAAACCCATTATTTTCAATTAAATTTTCTTACCGAATTTATTCCGGCTTTCGATCATTTGACCATTTTACCCTTGTACTTGTTCGGGATTAGTTCAGTCAAACACAAACACTAATTCATTTTATGATTTGAATCCTTATTTTCAGTCCGAATCCCATTCCTTTAAATTTGTGAACATTTTTCTACCTCATAAAATTTACGATTTAATTTCAGGTCTTACAATTAGGACTTATGAATGCTCTTTAAGATTTATTGCTTTCTAAATTTTGATTTCAAATTGATTTTCAACTGAATTTTCCACTCATTTTCTGGGTAAAAAGTATGAGAGATCGATCTCCTATTACTATAGATCGATCTTCATGCTCCAAATTGGCCTAAAGCAGTAAGGTTTAGCTAAGCAGATCGATCTTCTATCCCATAAGATCGATTTCCTTAAGTTTTTGTATTTTACAGATCGATCTCTGCATTTGGTAGATCAATCTCCTTCAGCCTCTGTAAAGTAGCAAATTGATCTCTACATTTGGCAGATCGATCTCCTTCAGCCTCTGTAAAGTAGCAGATCGATCTCTGCATTTGGCAGATCGATCTCCTTGAGCTTCTGTATTTTGAAGATCAATCCCTTAAAACATCAGATCGATCTCTTTAAGTTTTTAGAAACATCAGATCAATCTGGTACCTCGACAGATCGATCTCCTTAGCCTTGGACTATAAATACTGCGTCAAAATCCCCAAATTTCACAATCCCAAATTTTCAAATCCCTAACTCTCTGTCGCGCCTCCTCCTTCGATTTTCACTCCCAGATCAATCTTAGTAAGGTTCTCATCCAATATTTTCATCAATCTTCATTTTAGCAACCTACATTGTCAAGTTTTCTTAAAAAATTCTTTTGTTTTTGCTAACATCATCATTAGGGCAATTCTAGAACTGTTCCATTGCCTAGGTTGTTAGAGAACTCTTCAAACTACTGCCTAGGAACAATCTTTGAGTGTGTCTAGCTAATTCCTTAGTATACAATCATGCCTCGTCTTAAGAGAGCTACTAACAGAGAGCCTAGACCCTCTTCCTCACAACCACCCACTACCTCTTCTGTCACCACCTTTAGCAGGTGTTTTCAAACACCTACAAAAAGGAAACGATATGAAGAGTATTTCTCAATCATGCCAATAAAACACTGGCGAACAATTGATTTTTCTTTCCTTAATCGTATAGATTTCCCCTATCTGTCAAAAATGAAAGAGTTTGGCTGGCTTCCATTCCTTAAGATAAACACCCTGGCACCTCCAAACATTATTAGGGCCTTCTTCTCTAACGCAGAGCGCATAAATGACCTTGACGATACCTGCAAGATTCTAGGATTCAAAACATTTGTCATGCCCCGGTTTCGGGAACCCTTCTATCCATACATTCTCTACTACGGTTGGGCTGTGAGAAGATGCAATTACTAAAAATTTATTTATTTACAGCGGAATATTTAAAACTTTAATTCACACTCCCAGGTGTGTGTGTAAATACACAAAATTAATTGTATAAATACCAACTGTTTACATATCATCCCCATAATACTGATTACAATTCCAAGATATAACTGTGCGATACAATATATTAGATACAAAATACTCGTGTATACAAATCTTATACCTTTGCGGATTGTGGGAGCTGTTCAACACAAAAGACTTAGAGACCACTGCTCTCTTACTTCTCAGTACCTGGAGGGGGAAAATAGTGGGATGAGCAAACCACGGCTCAGTAAGGAAATGTATGCTAGCAGGTAGATATCGTACTACCTACATAGCCCATTCATGCATAAACCAAAACCATGTTTTCGTTATAAATGGAAATATCATACGAACAATGCATTTAAATAAATATTTCTCAATAGCATTTTCGTGTAAACCAAATGTCAAACTTCCATCTAAAACATGCTCATAAATAGTGCCCTCATGGCACGAATGTGAAATCGGAGATTTATTAAAACACGAAATCTCTTTCACTTCTCAAATCATTCTCTTTCACAAATCTCTTTCTTTTTCTGAGATTATCTCTGTTTCTAGATTCTCTGAGACAGGCATGGAATTTTACACAATCAAATATCCACGACTTATGGCCACAGTCAGTGATCCCAGGCCTCACTGATCGGGTGTGCACAGGGTATCACTTCGCCTGAAGGGGGATGGGTCAGTCCTACCCTCCGGCTCATCTCAATCCACCTCATCTCCTCATATACTCACGGTGAAGATACGTCGTGTGTCATCTACGCGATACTTGTACTCACGTGCACCCAGCACGGTACATAGTATACCAACGGGTGACTACACTGTTCTACGTACAACCGTGGATCCAAGTCCATACTCCAACTCCGATGGACTTTTTATCCTTAAACCATGTCTCATATACCAGGCGAACAAGCAGCGTGACACACAGTCAACGCAAAGCTCCAGCGCGGTACGATCTATCGTTAAGGCCCAGCCCGTTCAATTGGCCGTCGGCTGGTATCCCCTTGGGTCCCAGACCCCCAGGTTTACCTTAACTCAACAAAACAGGAACGAGCATAGTTCTCGCACTTTCTCAAAACCTCCGTGCGAGTTAAAACTCCCACACGGTACATCAAGGCTTTAAACCTGGTGTGAGCTAACGCTTCAACACCAAATCTCATCTCAAAACTGATAGATGGCTATTTTCTCTTTTTAAAACTCAAAACACGTTTATTCACATAGCATGCCTTTTCATGCCAAAACATGTAAAATTAGCCAAACTATCATCAACATTTCTCAATCAATAATAACAATATAAAATTGAGAATTTCATTGAAAACATGCATATCATGCTATTTCCTTACCCTATCCCATTTCTCAATACATATATACATCATAGTACTTTTCATATTTCCACATCATTTCATAAACTTATAATATCGTACTAGTCCTAGCAATATATCTACGAAATTGCTGTAATTACGTACGAACATCTCTATAGCTAACACACAGTCCCTTACCTCGTTTTACTTGTGTGCAACTATCCGCCTTTACGCTTCTTGCGTTCTCATCTCGACTTGCTCCGACGTATCATCCGAAACTGAAATTCATCCACCAACATTTGAGTTAATGTTTCTAACTCTTATTCAACTAAGCATTTATCCAATGCTTTAATTACACATTTTTACCCTTTGTGGTAAACCTCCCAATTTATCCTAATATCAACATTTCCAAACCATTTCCACAACATACTCATCCACTCAAGATATCCCATTCATCAAAAACACTCCCACATTCCACTTTCTCACACTTGACTATTTCTAAGCTATATGCATTTCATACCATCCTAGGTAGTTCTATCCACAATATGCACACCCAAATATCTTTATAAGCATTAACTAATCCAATGTACTTGGATTTGTGCATTAGAACTTACCTCATTGGATTTCCTCTTACTCCAATTAGGATTGCCCTCTATTTCTTCAATCCTTCAAATGGGAAAATGCCTCTAGACTATGTTGTTCTTCTCTTTGATGTGAACAACTTTGTCTCTAATAGCCTCTCCTTAAATCTCACTGAAAATGGCTGGATTTAGGAGTGAGAAACTAGATTTCTTTGAGTTGAAGTGAAAATGGAAATGTTTTCCCGAAATTCTGATGATCCAACTGCTCCCATTTATAGTTTTGACTTGATGAGATCGATCTTCCTTGGATGGAGATCGATCTGTTCCTCAAAAATCCCTCTTTTCTGAGACGTTTTAAAGGTAGGAGATCGATCTGTCGAGACTGGAGATCGATCTGCTGTCAAACAGAAGCTTAAGGAGATCGATCTGGTCTTAGGGGAGATCGATCTGCTTCCAACCCGAGACCTAGAGAGATCGATCTGGTCTTAGGGAAGATCGATCTGCTTCCAACCCGAGAGCTAAGGAGATCGATCTGCTTCCTTTGGAGATCGATCTGTTCCCTTCCATTTCTCACATTAGAGCATTCTAGCTCTCCCAGATCGATCTCTCATCCTATGAGATCGATCTGGCCTTCACAAATTCCAGATTTCCTGCAGTTTTTCTGCAACAACTCTTAGCAAGCACCCTTAATTTGCTTCCATGATCATTTTCTCATTCATTCATCTTTGAGACTTGAAAATGGGATCCATCCTCACTACATACACATTAAAACTTGTGTAGAATCTTTGTAAGACCAATTATATACGATATTACTCGAATGGAAATATCCACTTATGTAAATCTTTCCTTCCATTTTACTATACCACTCATATTCCATTTCGATCACATTCTTCTCGTTTTAAGTTTATTTCTTCCTACTCACTCATAATGCAACTTGTACGTATAATCACAATTCTTACTATAAGTGCGTACATAATCTTATGAACTTACATTGTATACACTTCACATTACAATACATCATCTTACTTATGATTTTATTTACATTCCCATGTTCCTATATACATAGCTATACATGTACGGGGTCTCACATTCTCCCCCACTTAAAGAATTTGGTCCTCCAAATTAGAACCAATTCAATCTGTGAATAACTCGGGATACTTTTCCCGCATCAAACTTTCCAGTTCCCATGTGGCCTCTTCCACAGTGTGATGTTGCCACAAAACCTTAACCAATGAAATCGTCTTGTTCCGCAACACCTTCTCTTTCCTGTCCAACACCCTGATCGGTCTCTCGACATATGACATATCTTTCTTGAGCTCCAACGGCTCATAATTAATTACATGTGTCGGATCCGGGTAGTACTTCCGAAGCATAGAAACATGGAAGACATTGTGGACTTCTGCTAGCTCAGGTGGTAAGGCTAGCCTATATGCTCCTTCTCCCACTCTATCCAAAATCTCGAAGGGACCAATGTAACGAGGACTTAATTTTCCTTTCTTTCCAAACCTCATTATTCCCTTAGAAGGAGATACTTTCAAAAATACGGACTCGCCAACATCAAACTCAAGTGGTCTCCGTCTCTTGTCAGCATAGCTCTTTTGTCGACTTTGAGCTGTTCGCAGCCTCTCGCATATTATCTGAACATCCTCGGAGGCTTGCTTAACCAAATCGGGAGCGAGCAATTGTCTGTCACCAACTTCTTCCCAACCAATGGGCGATCGGCATCTACGACCGTATAGTGCCTCATAAGGGGCCATACCAATACTTGAGTGATGACTGTTATTGTAGGCGAACTCAATCAATGGCAAGTGATCGTCCCATGAGCCTCTAAAATCCAGCACACACGCTCTCAACATATCCTCCAGGGTCTGTATAGTCCTCTCTGACTGACCATCTGTCTGAGGATGAAAAGCGGTGCTAAAACTCAATTGGGTCCCCATCGCTTCCTGGAAATGTCCCCAAAAGTGGGAAGTGAAGCGGACATCCCTATCCGAAACAACACTCACTGGGACTCCATGCAATCTCACTATTTCTCGCACATACAGATTCGCCAGTGCACTCAATGTATCTGTAGATCTCATGGCTAAGAAATGTGCCGATTTCGTTAACCGATCTACTATCACCCATATCGCATCACGGTTCTTACGGGTCCTCGGTAACCCCATCACAAAATCCATTGTGACATGCTCCCACTTCCATGTTGGTATCGATAGAGGTTGTAATAATCCTCCTGGTTTCTGATGTTCGACTTTTACTTGCTGACAAATGAGACATCTAGCGACATACTCCGCTATGTCTCTCTTCATTCCAGACCACCAATATACTTTTCGGAGGTTTTGATACATCTTACCACTCCCCGGGTGTATCGTGTATCTCGACGAGTGTGCCTCTGATAAGATCAGCTTTCTCAGCTCTACATCCTTAGGAACACATATTCTATTTCCAAACCTTAGTATTCCATCTGGACTCAATATAAAATCAGCACCCTTCCCTTTCCGGATTTGGCTAATCATGACAATACACCATTGATCGATTTGCTGAGCTTGTCGGATTCTCTCAATCAACTCCGGTTCTAATCTCAAGCTAGCAATGATCCCATAGCTGCCAATCTCAGGTAGGGTCATATCCAGACTAAGGTTCGTGAATTGTTCCAACAACTCGTGCTCTCTAACCATCATATGTGATACCAACCCGAGACTCTTCCGACTCAATGCATCGGCAACCACATTTGCCTTCCCCGGGTGGTACAAGATCTCACAATCATAGTCCTTGAGGAGTTCCAACCACCTCCTCTGTCTCATGTTTAACTCCTTTTGTGAGAATAGATATTTCAGACTCTTGTGATCCGTAAAGATCTGAAATCTCTCACCATACAAGTAGTGGCGCCATATTTTCAACGCAAACACTACGGCCGCTAACTCCAAATCGTGAGTGGGGTAGTTCTTCTCATGATCTTTCAGCTGTCTAGATCCATAAGCTACTGCCCTTCCATCTTGCATCAAAACACAGCCTAGTCCTTGATGCGAAGCATCTGTATACACCGAGTAATTCCCTGAACTGTTAGGGATGACAAGAACTGGCGCGGTAGTTAATCTGCGCTTAAGTTCCTGAAAACTCCTCTCACAAGCTTCATCCCATGAAAACTCCACACTCTTCCTAGTAAGACGTGTCAATGGAGCAGCTAATCTAGAGAAACCTTCTACAAATCTCCTGTAGTAACCAGCCAAACCCAAAAAACTTCTGATCTCAGTGACTGTCCTAGGTTGTTCCCACTGAACAACTGCCTCAATCTTGGATGGATCTACTGACACCCCATCCTTCGATATAACATGGCCTAGAAAAGAAACCTGTTCTAGCCAAAAGTCACATTTGTTAAGCTTGGCATATAACCTTTTCTCTCGGAGGGTCTGCAAAATAATCCTTAAGTGCTGCTCGTGCTCTTCTCTGGACCTTGAATACACCAATATGTCATCAATGAAAATGATTACGAACTGGTCCAGGTATGGCTTGAATACTTCGTTCATTAGAGCCATAAAAGCTGCCGGCGCATTGGTCAACCCAAAAGGCATCACTAAGAATTCGTAATGGCCATAGCGGGTACGAAATGCTGTCTTGGGCACATCCTCCTTCCGAATCTTCAATTGATGATACCCAGACCTCAGATCTATCTTGGAGAAGATCTGTGCTCCCCGAAGCTGATCCAATAAATCATCAATGCGTGGCAAGGGGTACTTATTCTTGATGGTAGCCTTGTTTAACATCCGATAGTCAATGTACAATCTGAGGCTCTCATCTCTCTTCTTCACAAATAATACCGGGGCTCCCCATGGTGAGACGCTCGGTCTTATGAACCCCTTCTCTAACAACTCTTGCAGCTGTTTCCTTAATTCCTCTAACTCAACTGGGGCCATCCTATATGGTGACTTCGATATTGGTTCGGTTCCAGGCGTCAAGTCTATACCGAATTCCGTTTCTCTATCAGGTGGCAATCCTGGTAGATCGTCTGGAAAGACATCAGGGAATTCTCTGACCACTGAGATGTCCTCCATATCCGGATGTACTTTGTTCAAATCCACCACATAAGCAACAAAACCTTCAAAACAACACTCAAGCCATTTATACCAAAGTACTTTACTTAACACAAAATTTAAGATTTCATTTCTTCTCTTAAAATCTTACAACACACTCTTCAGGTAGAGAAAACTTAATGGACTTAGAACGACAGTCTATGACAGCATGATTGGCGGCTAACCAATCCATTCCCAAAATTACATCAATGTCATACATATTCAACAAAATCAAGTTGGCTGTCATGCACTTATCTCCTACCCTCACTTTACAATCTTTATACACTTGCTCAACTAATTGGCTAACTCTCATTGGAGTACTTATCAGTAAGGTCCTACTCAAGTATGTGGGTTCTACAAAACCTTTTAACTTAGATGCACATGCAGGTGATATGAAGGAATGCGTAGCACCAGAATCAAACAAAGCTATAACCTCCAGATTGAAAATCAAGATTGTACCTTTTATCACTTCAGAAGAGGTATCAGCCGATGCCTGGTCTATCGCATACACCCTGCCTTGTCCCACAACTTGTTTTCCCTTTTCTTCAGCCAAGGCTTTCTTTCTTGCAGGAGGTGCAACTGTAGGAACCCTCTCTGGCTCTTTACCCCTCTGTGGAACTGCCTCAACTATCTCCGGGCACTCTTTGGCATAATGTCCAAATTTACCACATCTGAAACATCGAGTACCCTGAAGATGACATGGCCTACCACCATGGTATCGACCGCATAGCCTACACGGATCTGTAGTCGGTCGGGGTCCACCAATCACTATTCCCCTGGCTGGTGTCTGAGTCGGAGGCATATAAGGTCTAGCAACCTTTTTCTGGAAATCATCTACCTCTCTTCGACGTTTACTCATGAATTTTCGACCAAATTTGGCACTCTTGCCATCTCCCATCTTCCTCGGACCCTTGTCCTTACCCCAACTAAACTCAGAAATCTGCAAGTCATGATCTTGCTCACATAACTGGGCCCGTCGCACAGCCTCTCTATATGTAGCGACATCAAATGGGGCCAACTTCGCTCGGATCGAAGGCCTCAGTCCATCTACAAATCTACGGACTCTGACAGCTTCACTCCTGATCGAGTCCGGATCGTATCGACCCAGTGAAGTGAATCGTGACTCGTACTCATCAACTGTTCGATTTCCTTGAGTCAGATTCAGAAATTCCATCTGTAGTCTCCGTCGAGCAGTATCTGGGATGTATTGCTCTTTGAAAACGTCCAAGAACATATCCCACGTGATAACCATTCCTTGAGCTCTTAACATCGGCCTGACGGACTTCCACCAGTGCTCTGCTTCGCCTCTCAATACAAAGGCCGCAAGCGCTACTCTCTCCGTAGCTGAACATCTACAGAAGTCGAATAACTTCTCCATTTGACTGATCCAGTCCTCAGCCACCATCGGATCCTTTACCCCACTAAACGGAGGAGGCTTAAAGTCCATAAAGTGCCTCAATCTCTCCATATCACAGTCGTATCCATACCCCAATTCATCATCATGCTGATGTGGGGCTACCGGAGGAGGTACCGGTCGAATATGAGGTTCCCGTGGCCTAGCCGGTTCAGCTTGCGCAGGTGCAACATTCTCAGGCTCAGGTGCAGCTGCTGGGGGATTCGGTGTAGCCTGTCCCGCTGTACCAGGTGTACCCTCAAACCTAGCCATGATCTGACCCATCATGGTCATCATCGTGCGCATGTCTTCCTCCAATCGAGTGATTCGAGGATCAGAAGCCTCTATCTGTTCCTGGGGCTCATGACTAGAGGATGATCTACTGTGCCTCTCAGTCCTGTCATTTTGCCCTCGAGCCCTCGAGCTCTCTCCCCTCTTGCGGTGTCTCTCAGGCATAACTCACTAGCCTGATAACTTTCCTGCGTTATAACAAACATTTAATTTACTACCAGCTCCGTATACACATTTGTATCTAAATATCACACAGTAACTTGGGGATGTATGTTTTCTTAGTCCTAAGCATCATCTCACATCAGACCAACCATGCTCTGATACCAAGCCTGTCATGCCCCGGTTTCGGGAACCCTTCTATCCATACATTCTCTACTACGGTTGGGCTGTGAGAAGATGCAATTACTAAAAATTTATTTATTTACAGCGGAATATTTAAAACTTTAATTCACACTCCCAGGTGTGTGTGTAAATACACAAAATTAATTGTATAAATACCAAGTGTTTACATATCATCCCCATAATACTGATTACAATTTCAAGATATAACTGTGCGATACAATATATTAGATACAAAATACTCGTGTATACAAATCTTATACCTTTGCGGATTGTGGGAGCTGTTCAACACAAAAGACTTAGAGACCACCGCTCTCTTACTTCTCAGTACCTGGAGGGGGAAAATAGTGGGATGAGCAAACCACGGCTCAGTAAGGAAATGTATGCTAGCAGGTAGATATCGTACTACCTACATAGCCCATGCATGCATAAACCAAAACCATGTTTTCGTTATAAATGGAAATATCATACGAACAATGCATTTAAATAAATATTTCTCAATAGCATTTTCGTGTAAACCAAATGTCAAACTTCCATTTAAAACATGCTCATAAATAGTGCCCTCATGGCACGAATGTGAAATCGGAGATTTATTAAAACACGAAATCTCTTTCACTTCTCAAATCATTCTCTTTCACAAATCTCTTTCTTTTTCTGAGATTATCTCTGTTTCTCGATTCTCTGAGACAGGCATGAAATTTTAGGCAATCAAATATCCACGACTTATGGCCACAGTCAGTGATCCCAGGCCTCACTGATCGGGTGTGCACAGGGTATCACTTCGCCTGAAGGGGGATGGGTCAGTCCTACCCTCCGGCTCATCTCAATCCACCTCATCTCCTCATATACTCACGGTGAAGATACGTCGTGTGTCATCTACGCGATACTTGTACTCACGTGCACCCAGCACGGTACATAGTATACCAACGGGTGACTACACTGTTCTACGTACAACCGTGGACCCAAGTCCATACTCCAACTCCGATGGACTTTTTATCCTTAAACCATGTCTCATATACCAGGCGAGCAAGCAGCGTGACACACAGTCAACGCAAAGCTCCAGCGCGGTACGATCTATCGTTAAGGCCCAGCCCGTTCAATTGGCCGTCGGCTGGTATCCCCTTGGGTCCCAGACCCCTAGGTTTACCTTAACTCAACAAAACAGGTACGAGCATAGTTCTCGCACTTTCTCAAAACCTCCGTGCGAGTTAAAACTCCCGCACGGTACATCAAGGCTTTAAACCGGGTGTGAGCTAACGCTTCAACACCAAATCTCATCTCAAAACTGATAGATGGCTATTTTCTCTTTTTAAAACTTAAAACACGTTTATTCACATAGCATGCCTTTTCATGCCAAAACATGTAAAATTAGCCAAACTATCATCAACATTTCTCAATCAATAATAACAATATAAAATTGAGAATTTCATTGAAAACATGCATATCATGCTATTTCCTTACCCTATCCCATTTCTCAATACATATATACATCATAGTACTTTTCATATTTCCACATCATTTCATAAACTTATAATATCGTACTAGTCCTAACAATATATCTACGAAATTGCTGTAATTACGTACGAACATCTCTATAGCTAACACACAGTCCCTTACCTCGTTTTACTTGTGTGCAACTATCCGCCTTTACGCTTCTTGCGTTCTCATCTCGACTTGCTCCGGCGTATCATCCGAAACTGAAATTCATCCACCAACATTTGAGTTAATGTTTCTAACTCTTATTCAACTAAGCATTTATCCAATGCTTTAATTACACATTTTTACCCTTTGTGGTAAACCTCCCAATTTATCCTAATATCAACATTTCCAAACCATTTCCATAACATACTCATCCACTTAAGATATCCCATTCATCAAAAACACTCCCACATTCCACTTTCTCACACTTGACTATTTCTAAGCTATATGCATTTCATACCATCCTAGGTAGTTCTATCCACAATATGCACACCCAAATATCTTTATAAGCATTAACTAATCCAATGTACTTGGATTTGTGCATTAGAACTTACCTCATTGGATTTCCTCTTGCTCCAATTAGGATTGCCCTCTATTTCTTCAATCCTTCAAATGGGAAAATGCCTCTAGACTATGTTGTTCTTCTCTTTGATGTGAACAACTTTGTCTCTAATAGCCTCTCCTTAAATCTCACTGAAAATGGCTGGATTTAGGAGTGAGAAACTAGATTTCTTTGAGTTGAAGTGAAAATGGAAATGTTTTCCCGAAATTCTGATGATCCAACTGCTCCCATTTATAGTTTTGACTTGATGAGATCGATCTTCCTTGGATGGAGATCGATCTGTTCCTCAAAAATCCCTCTTTTCTGAGACGTTTTAAAGGTAGGAGATCGATCTGTCGAAACTGGAGATCGATCTGCTGTCAAACAGAAGCTTAAGGAGATCGATCTGGTCTTAGGGGAGATCGATCTGCTTCCAACCCGAGACCTAGAGAGATCGATCTGGTCTTAGGGAAGATCGATCTGCTTCCAACCTGAGAGCTAAGGAGATCGATCTGCTTCCTTTGGAGATCGATCTGTTCCCTTCCATTTCTCACATTAGAGCATTCTGGCTCTCCCAGATCGATCTCTCATCCTATGAGATCGATCTGGCCTTCACAAATTCCAGATTTCCTGCAGTTTTTCCGCAACAACTCTTACCAAGCACCCTTAATTTGCTTCCATGATCATTTTCTCATTCATTCATCTTTGAGACTTGAAAATGGGATCCATCCTCACTACATACACATTAAAACTTGTGTAGAATCTTTGTAAGACCAATTATATACGATATTACTCGAATGGAAATATCCACTTATGTAAATCTTTCCTTCCATTTTACTATACCACTCATATTCCATTTCGATCACATTCTTCTCGTTTTAAGTTTATTTCTTCCTACTCACTCATAATGCAACTTGTACGTATAATCACAATTCTTACTATAAGTGCGTACATAATCTTATGAACTTACATTGTATACACTTCACATTACAATACATCATCTTACTTATGATTTTATTTACATTCCCATGTTCCTATATACATAGCTATACATGTACGGGGTCTCACAACATTCATCATGGCCAAAATGATTTCTGTAAACACAACCATATTAGCCCTAGTGTTTGGGATTGAAGATAATGGGTTGACTGATGAAGAGGAGGAGGTACCCCTCAAATTTAACCTCATCGAGGATAAGGCTAATGACCTACCGATGCACCCTAGGTTACTACACCTTATAATCTCATGGAACCTTAGACCTTTTGGAACCCGCCATTCCACAGTCAGGAAACTAGATCATTTTTTACTCCACTACCTTCACACTTCTCAAAACCAAAAACCAAATCTAGTCCATTTCATCTACGAAGATTGGCTGAAAATCGTGCGCGGACAAGCCTCCACAATAGTCTTCTCGCAACCGCTTGCATACCTACTCCAACAACTCGGGGTCAACTGCTCCTGTGAGACTGGTGAAGTGCCTTCTGCAAAGAACGTCTTGAACATTGGCACACTTCACCATATGGGGTACTACAAGGACTTCCAAGGGCAGTGGAGGAAGAAATGAGAAACCCATCCTGAGGCAGCCATGGAAGAGGATCTCTCAGCTGAGCCTACCACCCCGACTACTGAGGTTCCTTCTTCGTCAACTGCTCAGCCTACTGCACCTACCGCATCTTCCGACGGGATGGAATCGATTATGGAGCTTAACAGGAAGATGGATGAACCTTCATGCCACACAGCAGGCCATGTTCGATGAGTTGCAAGTTACCCGTACTCGAGTCGAAGAACTTTTGGAGCGATTTCCTCCTTCATCTTAGGACATGATTGATTAGATTGTTCTAGATACATTGTTATTTTGAAACATGATTGAACGTTTATCTTTTGAAATGACAAAATATATTTTGAAACATGTATTGATATTATGCTGAGTAATTTCTTGATATTATGCCTTGATTGCCATTGATATGACAAAAAGGGGGAGAAGAATATGTTAAGAAAAAAAACATGTTAAGGGGAGCTTAAATTAAGGGGGAGTTAAGTGGAGCGTAAATTAAGGGGGAGTTTTTGAACAAAGAGGAAAAGCTTTTGAAACCAGAGAACTAGATGCATAATAAGGAGGAAACTAAACATGTTTATAAAATTTTATTGAATAAGTTTTGTCATATCAAAAAGGGGGAGATTGTTGAGTTAATATATTTTGAAATGACAAAACAGTAAATTCAATAATGGATATAAATATAGAAATGTGTTAAACATGTTTAGAGTTTAATTAAATACATGTAATTGCCAGAAACTGAGTATCAAAAGATGAAAGATCGATCTCATGAGATGAGAGATCGATCTCATGAGAATATGAGATCGATCTGCTAAAGGATTAAAAACTCAAAGAGCGTGTATAAGATGTTGAGGAAGCAGAGATCGATCAGTAGGGGTTATAAGATCGATCTTTAAATTATAGAATGTCTAAGAGATAGATCTAGTCTAAGAAGAGATCGATCTCCTCTAAAACAAAGGTTAAAGGTATTAGATCGATTTGTAGATCGATCTATGTTCAAACAGAGAGTTTCTGAGATCGATCTTATGTGGATAGAGATCGATCTCCTCTCTACGAGAATGCTTGCTAGATCGATCTGGAGATCAATCTTGCTTCAAACAAAGAGATTAGAAGATCGATCTGATGGTTTGACAGATCGATCTTCACTAACATTTTTCAAATTATAAGATCGATCTCTACATATATGAGATCGATCTTCATGCTTCAAGTTGCTTTGTAATTACAGGAATTTAAACTAAGAGATCGATCTGATCATGATGGAAGATCGATCTGGTGCTCTACTGGAGATTCCCAACGGCTCTTTCTGCAAAATCTTCAACGGGAAAAATAGCATTAAATGCTTCAACTACCAATCCTGCTGTATAAAATCAAGCATTGAAGACACTAAAAAACAAGAGACTGGTGCTGCAAATTCTGAATATTCTCAAGAGATCTTTTAACATTCTCTTTGTCTTCAACATCACATTAATTGTATTGTGTGAAAGAAACCTGGTGTAGAAGTTATTTTCCCTACCCTCAAAAGAAAGCTTCATTTTGTATTCATCCTTAATTCAAGAGATAAGATGAGAGTTCCTCTGTGAGATAATTTTTGTAAGGGGTGAATACTTGTCTTTGTAAAAAGGGGTAGAGAGGTTATTCCTTAACCTAAAAAAGGGAGTTTGTATCAGCCATTGATATAGTGAAAAAGGTTTTCCCTATGCTTGTTTAAATTATTGTTTTGATTGATTGTGCAAAAAGGGCCCTTTATTCAATTGTCAGGATAACATATATCACCAATTAAAAACCTAAATCCGTAATTGTTTAGGCATTCCAATATAAGTGATAAAAAACATAATTGATTATAGATAGATTTTTAATTCTATGTTAAGAAGATATATAATCTAGCTTAAATGAACCTACATGTGTGTTTGTTGGTTAGAATTGGTAGTCTCTCTAGTTTTTAATGCTGTTGGTAAATTAAATCTTAAGATCGTATCTAAGGTTGTTTAACTGACAAAAGAAATAATTAGAGATCGTATCTTGATTATCGAATAACTAAGGAGAGGTAGGTTGTTAGGTCGTACCAATAATCATAACCAATTTGGTAAAGATTAAAAGAACTCATTTTTGTATCAATGATCAATTCACTAAACCCACTCTAAAATTATTGCTTTGGTTGGATATTTTCATCATATTAATTTTCTCCCAATATTTTTACATAGTGATTTTTTCTTTGCTACATTTTAATTTCTCTTTTCATTTTCACTACAACAAAATCCCCATTTTACTTTTTAAATATTTTGCAAAAAAATAAATCTAACCAATCTCTTGGAAAACGACCTTGCTCAATTATACTACAGTTTTAATTTATTTTGAGTAGGAATTATTATTATTGGTCTCGACAACCACCAATTTTTGGCGTCGTTGCTGGGGATTGGTTTTTAATTAGATTTATTTTGATGCCCCATTCTTTTCGTGCAGGTGAATTAATCTCATACGACCCTGAGATTAAAAAGACAGCTAAGAGGAATAGGAAGGAAACAAAAATTCAAAAGGCACCAGAAGCTACATCTTCATCCCCTGGACTGAATTTAGCAGTTGATTTGGCCAATTCATCAAGTAATTCTGAGACTGAAGAAATAATGGCTGAAGAAGAGCAAACTTTAAGGTAGTTAGCTGCACCACCTATTAATCAACAACCCCTCTGCATTCATTACCCAACTCTGCAAGTAGATTTTGAATTAAGATTGGGTTTAATCCATTTGCTTCCCAAATTTCATGGTCTTGAGAATGAAGATCCTCACAAGCATTTGAAAGAATTTCATGTGGTATGTTCAAGCCTGAAGCCACAAGGAGTTGCCGAAGAGCAAATCAAAATGCGAGTTTTTCCGTTCTCACTAGCTGATAGAGCAAAAGATTGGTTGTTCTATTTACCTCTTGGTTCTATAACTATGTGGACTGAGATGGTGAGACTATTCTTGGAAAAAATTTTTCCTGCTTCAAGAGCTGCCAACATTATAAGAGAAATATGTGGAATCAAGCAGAAAGATATTGAGACTCTTCATGAATACTTGGAAAGATTTAAGCAACTCTGTGCAAGTTGTCCTCAACATGGGATTTTTGAACAGCTCTTAATTCAATACTTTTATGAAGGGTTGCTACCCATGGAAAGAAGGATGATGGACGCAGCCAGCGGAGGTGCGATAGTGAACACGACTCCTAAGAAGCTAGAGATTTGATTTTCACCATGGCTGCTAACTCCCAACAGTTTGGATTCAAACAAGACATACCTCATAGAAGAGTAAATGAGGTAAATAGACATTCTCTTGAAAATCAAATAGCTACTCTAACATCTGTTGTTCAACAATTGGCTATAGCAATGGGAAATGTGCAACAAGCTAAAGCTTGCGGAATCTGTGCTGCTACTGGCCACCCAACCGACATGTGCCCCACACTTCAAGATGAACCTCATGAGCATGCAAATGCAGTTGAGGGATTTCCAGGTCCACCACAAAGGAATCATGATCCATATTCGAATACTTATAACCCAGGGTGGAGAAATTATCCCAACTTGAGTTACGAAGCGAGGCCTCAATTTCAGAATTCTAAATATAGACAACCCGCTCCACAACAATATCAGTCATCTTCAATTTCAGGTATGCCTCTTGAAGAAATTATTAAATCACTTGTAATTAACACACAACAATTTCAACAGGAAACAAGGACAATTATCAAGAAGCTGGAAGATCAAATGAGTCAGCTAGTCACTTCTGTGAGTAGACTGGAATCTCAAGGAAAATTGCTCTCACAAACAATTATCAATCCTAAACAGAATGTCAGTGCAATGACCTTGAGGAGTGGAATTGAGCTGAAGGAACCTAGCAAGACATCCCGAAAGCGCATTCCAGAGGAAGAAGCTAAAAAGGAAGTTGTTACACCTCTGCCACAGTTGGATCACCCTAAGGAACCTAATGAAACGCAACAAAACGTTTTGGCACCAATTCCTCCTTTTTCCTTTTAGATCATCCAAATCCAAAAAGGAGGAGGAAAATGATATTTTTGACATCTTTCGCAAGGTTGAGGTAAATATCTCTTTACTTGATGCAATTAAACAAATACCTCGATATGCCAAATTTCTCAAGGAGTTGTGGATCAACAAAAGGAAACTGAAAGGTAATGAATTTGTGAGCATGGGTGAGAATGTTTCAGATGTCCTTCAGAAAAAGTTACCTCCTAAATGCAAAGATCCAGGTATGTTTACTATCCCTTGTAAGGTAGGTAATCTTAAAATTGAAAGAGCAATGTTAGATCTAGGAGCTTCAATTAATGTCATGCCATTGTCTATTTATGAATCTTTGAATGTTGGACCATTAAAAGAGACTTGTGTGATTATTCAACTTGCTGATAGATCTAACGTTTATCCTGAAGGTGTTCTAAAGGATGTTCTGGTGCAAGTTAATGGATTGATCTTTCCTGCTGATTTTTATGTGATTAATATGGAGGATGATGACTCATCTAGATCTTTAATTTTATTGGGAAGACCTTTTATAAAAACATCTAGAACCAAAATTGATGTGCATAATGGTACACTCATAATGAAATTTGATGATGAAATCATTAAGTTTAATATCAATGATAACTATGAGAGTTTTAGGATTTACAAGGAAGAGATAAAGGCTTTTCATGACCATATGGTTTCCAAGAAAAAATTTTATGTTGGTCAGAAAGTTATACTATCTCATCCTAAATTAAAAATATTTCCTAGTAAATTTCGTTCTAGATGGTTAGGCCCTTATATTGTTACTAACGTATTTCCTCGTGG
The DNA here is from genome assembly GCA_033439115.1 of Firmiana major. NCBI lineage: Eukaryota > Viridiplantae > Streptophyta > Magnoliopsida > Malvales > Malvaceae > Firmiana > Firmiana major. Next base: position 18,773,786 of record CM065904.1, on the reverse strand, counting down.
TGCAATTGAAATTCAAAGTTTGGATACAGGTCAAATCCATAAGGACAAGGGTCATCGCTTAAAGCCTTTTTATGAAAGTTTACAAGTGCATGAAGTGGAACGAATCAGTTTGAAATATTCAAACTACAATTGAGCATGACTATGTCTAGCCAAAGACTTTAAAAAAATGCGCTTTTTGGAAAGCAACCCAAAATTTCTCTTTATTTTTTTGATTCGCAACTATTTTTTTAAAAATTTTTATTGTTTTATTAATAGCATATAAGATTTATTTTGTTTTTGAGTTCTTAAAAAAAAAATTGCAGAAGAGAGTTACTAGTAAGACGTGCCCACGGCGTATCAATACATCTCCTCTGACCAAAAAAAGAAAAAAAGCAGAAGTACGTATTTGATATGGCGTGCCCACGCCTTATCAAATCATTTCTCCTGCCACCAAAAAAAAAAATTTCGAAGTTTTTTCTACTCAGCTTTCTTATTATTATTATTATTATTATTATTATTATTATTTTCCTTCTTTCCCTGCAGATCCGGAAACAGACCGGCAGTGACATCGGAACTGAGACGGTACATCCCTCTTCACAGTTCTCGGCCACCGACCACTTATCGGCAGGAGCTTGCGAATGGCACCGGTAATCTCTTTTCTCCCACCTTTCCGACAGCAACAAACAGCATCAAACTGCAGCAAGCTCGATTGCAGCAGTAGCCCTGGGTAGTACCTGCAACAGCCCCACAAACAGACAGCCTCTGGTAGCACCGAACCGATCCCTTCGCTAGTTTTCGATAGAAATCACTCCAGACTCCCTCCTCCCGAGCTCCCAAGCCCCTTCTCCGACCAAAGCACCCCGACCTCTTTTCTTTTCGTTACCGACTGCAACCCGCGATCTCCCAGCTTCGATCCACAATCAGCAGCACAACCGGTCTTCTTCCACCAACGCAGCAGCACCCGAGCCCCCTGTCAGCAACAGTGAGCTCGGCGTCTCCACCGGAACCGACCAGCAGCAACGATCATTTCTCCCCTTCTCGGCACGATCTTCCCCTTCCACCACAGATTCTTTATTTTTGGATCTTGTCCTGAAAACCACCATTTCAACTCTTTATATTAGGATTTCTTGCCCTTGTTCTCCCGAAGTAGCTGCGATAAAATTGGAGAAACTTTCACTTGCTCAAGTTTATAAACACCTACTTTAATGAATTGAACTCTGCTTTAAAACGCTTGAAATGAGCAGATCTTGTTTGGAATTCACTAACCCGATCTGGGGCGCGATTTCTAGGATCCGTTTCGCGCCGCACTCCAACAACCTCCTCATTTCTTCTTGTCACTCCAGTCTTCGATTGTACAATGTGGATTGTTCCCGACTCAGCTTACAAGCTCCGTCTGAGGCTGCACTTCTCGACTGTTGTTTCCAGGAGGAATCTATCGCATTCAGTGCAGGCTCTCATGGTTCTATTACAAGGTTTTGATAAGAAGATCATAGCCTGAGACATGTGCGAAGCAAAACCCCTTGCTTTCTTGGGAAATCTAGATGCAGAAGTGGAGTCCATGTCACTCTCTGGATTTAAATTAACTGTAGCTACTGGATCATCAGTAGATATTTATGACTTACGTAACTTGGAGAAATCAGTTCAATCAAATGAAACTTGTATGGGTGTTTCAATACGATGTGTCTGCTCAATTCCTTATTCCAACGGATATGCCGTTGGATCAGTAGATGGACGAATAAAATTAGAGTTCTCATATCCGTCCAGTTCAAACAACATGGGGTATATCTTCCATTGTTATCCTAATTCAAGAGATGGAAGAAACCATGTAGTACTGGTGAATGACATTGCATTCAACCCATTCATCTCAGGTGCTTTTGTTACGGGTGATAATGAGGGTTATATTACTGTATGGGATGCTAAAAGTAGAAGAAGGCTCTTTGAGGTAACCTTAGTTGCCTAGATGCTCAAACAGCGTTGCATCCTTAACATACAACCATGAAGGACAAATTTTGGCTGTTGCATCAAGCTATACTTACCAAGAGGCAACTGAAATAGAAAAGGCCCCTCAGATATCTGTGCATAAATTGGATGAGAGCTATATCAGATCAGTTTCTGCTAGAGATTCGAGTAAGAGATGACTCTACAGGCATGCTTAGCAGTTGCAGAAATCACCCACATCTACATAATCTTATCAGTGGCAGAATTTTGCCAAATCAAATTGTTCCCGTTATCCAGAACCAGACTCCTCAGGGACATAATAACAATAAACCAGTAGTTATTTGTTGGAGATTAACAATCGCACGGGGTGAGACATTTATTATATGGTCATTAGTGGAATTCAAGGAGTTTCTTCCTCTCGTAAGCATGCTCGGATTGGTAAATTAGTGGAAATCAACACAATCCTTCAGCTGGTCAACATTTTTCAGGGAAGTTTCCTCATATCTCTAAATTCTTTTCCAATTTATGAGCATTTTTTTGATACATTGGAGATAATGTATAGTTTAGGTTTGGGGGAGAATATTTAATTGTTACTCTGCTGTTTGTTGTCTTTTCCCTTCATTTGTGACTCTGCTGTTTGTTTTCTTTTCCCTTCATTTTTTATAATTTTCATGAAAATTTTTACAAATCCAAAAAAAAAAAATTGTTCCAAAAGATACATTAGTTATTGTTTGTAATTTCTTTGAATTCTAGAATTTTCAAATACTTATCCGATGAAAAAAATGTGATTTACATATGTGCAAAATAGTTTTGAATTCTCATTAAAACACTGATTAGTTACTTTTAATTCATTAGATGAAAAAAGTGTATAGGATCTAGCACATAACCCTTTTTTGGTGAGAATTGAGCCTATGAGCATTCATTACATCATGTTCCATTTTTTGTTTGTGTGATTGTCATGCATAGTCGACTATTCTAGAACTTACTCTATCATACATGTCTCAATCAAATCATTTGATGAATATGATGCAATTAATCAAACAAGGGCATTTAGGTTAAACCATTTTTCTTGACATTAAACCATTTCTTTTCTAGCCTACCCTTGTTATTATTAACCCCTAGAAAAACCATTTTGAGCCTAACCTTTTTTCTTTGGATTAAACCACATCACAAGCCATGATAAACCCTTTTGTTGATTTTTACCTCTTTTTGAACCTTGAATTGAAAAATCATATAAACTTATGCACATGAAACTTCAAAATATTTTTGGAAAGATTGCAACATGTTGAAAATTTAGTATTTCAAGCTATTATTTCCATTGAGTTTTTCTCTTTCGAAAAAAAAAAAAGAAAAAAAATAGAAGAAAGAAAAAAAAGGAAAAATGAAGAAAAAAATGATGAATAAAAAAAATTAAAGAGAAAGAGAAGTGTAATTTTTATTGCTTGACAGTTAGTTCTGAAAATTATGTGATTGAAGCAGTCTTTTGAAATCATTAAGTTGAGTTTTGTGTAAAAAATTTTGTATGATTTCTTCAACTTCTTTAACTTAAAAATCATTTTATCATATCTTACCTAAACCCCGATACAACCCTTTTAGACCCTTAGATTTTTGCCTCTTAATTCATTCATTGGTGGAAGAGATGTGATGAATTTGCAAGCTTATGGTAAGAAATCTTCTATGCAGTGACTTGAGAGCTCATTGATATATATACTTTAAACACTAAGAGTGTGATGAGTGAAATCCAATTGCAAGGGTGTTAGATCTTGTGTACTTTATAAATTTAATTGAATCATTAAGGTGCTATTCATGTGTGCTATGAGAATTCGCCTTAAAAATTTATGTTTTAATTCTTGAAAAAAAAATTGTTTTGGATGAGCATAGGAAGAGGATAAAGGAATGATGAGAAGAGATTATGAATTTAGACTAGTGTATGCTTGAGGACAAGCAAGGTTTAGGTGTGGGGGAATTTGATAAGTTGCATATTAAACATATTAATTGTCATATTTTCCCACGATTTAGATTATTCTATATGCTTAATTTTTGGATTTGACTTATATTTTCTATTTTGTATTGTGAATGAAGGAAAATGGACAAAATGGATTAAAAGCTGTAAATTCTGCTCGAGTCACAAAATCAGAAGAAATCTTGAAATTCAAGTCAAGATCTATCACTTGTACCTGAAGTTGACTGAATCAATCTAAAGATGGCAAGTAGAAGATTTTAATTATTAAGAAAGAGATATGCAAAAACTGTCTTTGGCAAGTGGTTGAAAAAGGAAAGAAGTTTAATTGTAATCAAACTTAATCAGAGAACTTTCCTTTGGAAACAGATTCTAGGGCTAGGATATTTAGTATTTATAGACCAAGAGTGGAAAAGGTTGAATCTTGAATCTGGAATCTTCATTATCATAGACATACAATTTTATATTTTCTTTAGTGTTTTTCTCTGAACTTATGACTTGCTACGTTTTTAGTCTAGCCAAATGATAATTAAAGTTTGGGTTCTTCAAGAATTGTGAGATCTAATTAGTTTTATCTTGTTCTTTTATATCTTTATTATTTATATGTCTTCTATGCTTGTTTAAATTATTGTTTTGATTGATTGTGCAAAAAGGGCCCTTTGTTCAATTGTCAGGATAATATATCACCAATTAAAAACTTAAATTCGTAATTGTTTAGGCATTCTAATATAAGTGGTAAATAACATAATTGATTATAGATAGATTTTCAATTCTATGTTAAGAAGATATATAATCTAACTTAAATGAACCTACATGTGTGTTTGTTGGTTAGAATTTGTAGTCTCTCTAGTTTTTAATGTTGTTGGTAAATTAAATCTTAAGATCGTATCTAAGATTGTTTAACTGACAAGAGAAATAATTAGAGATCGTATCCTGATTATCGAATAAGTAAGGAGAGATAGGTTGTTAGGTCGTACCAATGACAATAACCAATTTGGTAAAGATTAAAAAAACTCATTTTTGTATCAATGATCAATTCACTGAACCCACTCTAAAATTATTCCTTTGATTGGATATTTTCATCATATTAATTTTCTTCCAATATTTTTACATAGTGATTTTTTCTTTGCTACATTTTAATTTCTCTTTTCATTTTCACTACAACAAAATCCCTATTTTACTTTTTAAATATTTTGCAGAAAAACAAATCTAACCAATCTCTTGAGAAACGACCTTACTCAATTATACTACAATTTTAATTTATTTTGAGTAGGAATTATTATTGTTGGTCTCAACAACCACCAGTTGCACCCTTTCCGTCGTGCTTTTCCATTTGATACTCTTAGTATCTCCTTGCCCACCTCCCTAATGTGTTTTTCCATCTTGTTCCACATTGTATTCAGGTTATCCTCTGCTATATCTTTTGGGTCCAACTATTTTTACATACTACATGACATTCTTCTTTTAGCTTCCACCATCGAATCCTGTAACTCTTTCTTGTTAGTTTTTACGAAGTCGTATGGATTTTTAGGTCTAAGACTAGCAATCTATATTGCGTGATAATACTCTCACATGAGATAACTTTGCAATCCAAACAACTGTGTCTATCCCTCTTTCTAGTCAAAAAGAAGTCTATATGACTTGCTTTCGATCCGCTCTTAAAGGTTATAAGGTGAGATTCTCTTTTCCTTAACATTGTATTCACTAGGGTTAGGTTATAAGATAAAGCAAAATCTAGGATAGCATCTCCACCTTTATTTTTTTCACCGTAAGTAAAACTCTCATGTATGCTCTCAGAACCCTTTATTAAGATCTACATGACCACTAAGGTCACCAGCAATACAAATATTTTCTTCTATATGCACTTTTTGTACTATCTTATTTAAATCCTTCCAAAAATGTCTTTTACTAGCATTATCAAGTCCTATCTGTGGTGCACATGTACTAATAACATTCAAAACGTCCCCTCCTAAAGCTTGCTTAACCAAAATAACTATATCTTCTTGTCTTTTAACCTGTACAACATCATTTTGATATTCTTTGTCTATGATGATAACTACCTCATTTCGATCTCTATCCTTCCCTGTATACCAAAGCTTATACTGCCAAAGTGTTATATGTCACGACCCGTGACATTTATAACTATCCCTAAGCGCATATATAAGCGGAAACATTTTAAAGTGAATTAAGTTTGGGCTAGTGTCTATTATTATTTCTTTAGGATCTTTTTCTTGTAGTTCAGTGTCCGATATAGGTTTAAAACTTTTAGACTGATATGTGGAGGAATTTATCTAAGCCCTAAAATTTTCTAGAAATTTAGGCAGCATAACAGCTGCAATTGGACCTAACCCAACCTGCAAACAAAGGCAATATGGAAACCCAAATCCTCAATTCATTGATTTCGCAAACCATAATTATTAATCGGCCTCATTTCAAACCACATCAGCATCCCTAGCTATCCATAACTAACAATCACTTAATCACATTGCAAAATCAGCAATCACAATATTTTGTAATCCCAAGTAGCTAACTATTGACAATATCCTAATCTCTAAAATATTGAATCGATTTACGAAGTATTAACTATATGAGCACATAAATCCTATCATAGAAATATTACTCCAAAATCAGCTAATACATCCCAAACGACTACTACTTAAAGTCATACATACATACAAGTCTGAAATAAAAACTTTACAATTGTTACGTATACCTTAGCACAAAAGTCGCACACTTAGCATGAGGTATCAACAAACTCTGAGCGGATCATCCACGAACTAATCTGAAATGTTTTAAAAGAAGGGGTGAGCAACCACTAGCTCAGTAAGGAAAACATATAACTGAAGCTAATAACATACCGAGTGAGTATTTACTCGAAGCTTTCAAGCGATAAATCATGCACTAGTAAAGGTTATGCATAAAAATTTGGTTTTGAGTTTTAAAACACAAAGATGCATTATTCATGGTCGAGTATGATGTGTTACATTAAACATGCCTTTATTTTTCAAAATTGAACATCGTACAAGTATATAAGCAAAATCTCATAGTTTACCCACTTTAAGGGTACAAAATCATAGTACGAGAATCTTGGAAACCAATAACCCAACACCCTTTCGAAAATGTACAAACTAGCAAAATCATGCATGGGCTCAATTCGAACATTCAACTTAATAGAAGAGAAGTGGCACAATCTAAACTTTGTCATGGAACCAATTTCACAACATTAACACACCTATGGCCATAATGACTACTGCCCTATCCTAGACTGATCAGGTCTGGACAACGGTACTGAAGACGGGATCAAGGTCTACAGTAATAGGTAGCTGGCACCATAGGGAAATCACGCAGAACCTCCTACCGGTGCTACTTAGAAAAATCTCAATGCCACAAAGGCATCTCCGTGAAGTACTTGGCACCGTAGGGCAATCACACAGAACCTCCTATCGGTGCTAGAGATGGCTCTCACATTTTTCATAAACTCGATGCCACCCAAGCACCCCTGTGAAGCACTTGGCACCATAGGGCAGTCACACAGAACCTCCTACCGGTGCTAGAGATGGCTCTCACAGGACATGACTGCAACACAGGCATTTTCGGGGATCACCAGCATTCTTAAACAAAAACAAATCACCAGGACAGGTGTATAGTTTAAATACGAAATCATTTCAATTCAAAACCAAGGTTTGGGAAAATAAACCATTGACTTTAAAACGTACAACATCATTTCAAACAGACAACCATCATTAGGTTTAAAACATTGCACTTTTTTGAATCACATTCAAAACAGCCCATGCAAACATGTAACGAAAATCATGCAGTAGTGAGGGAAATGATAAAATCAAAAGATGTGGCGCTTGCATGCAAGTTTGGGTTTTACCGTTTTCAAAATCTATTAGCATAAAACGAAATATTCACCCACGTAATAGCGCTTTGACTAAAGATAGCAATTTCAAAAAATAAAAATAAATGTAGCAGGATTGAAAATCAAGTAAAGTACATAATTATATTAAATAAATCCTAAAAATTCTCGCTAACCAAATGGTCTATGGTTTTCTAGTCAGATTTTAACTAAATCTAGGTATCTCACTAGCTATAAGTAAAAAACGATAAAATCAGGTAAGGTAGGTAATTAACTTTAAAATAAATCCTAATTAAACTAACAGTCTATGGTTCCTAGTAAAGTTTTAGCTTAACCTGAGGTATCCTACTAGCTACGAGCTATATAAATCCTTTACCGCAACTGATGCGCAACAACTACCCTTATCGCCTTAGGCACGCAAATATGTGTCTATACTTCCTTAGCACTTGTCGAGGCAGTTGTTGCATTTCCACATGTAAAACATTCGGTGATCAGTCTCCATACTTATTTCAGTTCATAATTTGCTTAAAACAGTTACAAACTACCAAGTGCTTCATTGAAATTCAGATAATGTATTTCTCCATTGCTTAATCTATTTAGAATTTAATCCTATATCTACCCCTAGTAAGTTGAATCCTCTACCTAAGTTTCCATCTCATTTACATCCATTTGTATGAAGCTTAACATGTAATTGTAAACTCATTTCCATATTGATATAACTATTAGTTTATCTTACTAAACAAAATTGAATTAAAGAAAAATACCTTATTCTTTCTTCATGTAGCCGAATATCAAATTTACACTCTTCCTAATATATTAAATTTTGTATACATTCTGATCTTATAAGGACTCATATACATCTTAATTGTTTCTAGAAAATAATCTACATTATCCATTTAAGTTCAACTAATTTTCCAAATATAAATATTCCTCCATAAAACTACATGCACCTAATTTATATATTGATTATCTTATAATTTTATAGTCTTAAATCATGTAATCATAAAACTACAATAATCATATTGTAATTTATTGATTTAAAACTTAAATCTCAACTAAACAACTTATCTTCAATTATCTCTAAGTGACTGTAATTAATCCTTATGTACATTTCATATTTTCTTTCAACAATAAATTAAATCTAGCTTGGCAACCAGTAAATTCATCTAAAACATGTTCATAAATTTTATCTAAAATATATGTGTTTAATCTAATTATCAAAATCCTTAAATTTTGTCAAATTACAAATCCCTAATTTTCCTAAATTCTTCAAAACACAATTTAAATTAATTTCTACAACAATTATACCTTTATTACGCAATTTACATAAGAATTTAGCTAGGTAAAAATTTTGGTTTTTACCTAGGAGTCTACTGGTACAAAAATGGAGAAGTAGAAAGAATTGGTTTTGCTGGTTTGGCTACTGCTGGCGCTGGAGGGGAGAGGGGAAAGCATGCCGGAGGGAAATGGGGTCGTCGGGGTTCGAATTGGAGGGGCCGACGTATTTTTTGGTCATCGATGGCTTGCATATCAAAGGGAAAGGGGCTCGAGTTTTCGCTGGTTCTCAGGTTCTTGGGAGAGGGAGGAAAAGGAAGGCTGTCGGTGGTCGGAGAGGGAAGGCGGAACGTCAGTTTGGGCTGGTTCTTGGTCGTCGGCGTCTTGGGCTGTGATTGGTAGGGGAGAATCGGGGAGAGGGAGAGGAAAGAAAGGAAAAAAAATAAGATGGAGGGGGAGGGAGGTGAAAAGGCTCGAGTCACGCGACAGAACCCCCTCCCCCCCTGTCGTGCGATCCCTCTTTTTTTTGTTTTATTTTTATTTTTCATTTTTTTAACTTTTACTTACTTTTTTTAACTTTTACTTACCTACTTTTTTTATTTATTTATTTTATTTATTTACCTAGATAATTATACCTATATACATGCAATTAATTTACATTTTGTTACCAAATTATCTAATCTTTCCTCTTTAATTTTACATTTCATTTTTTAATTATATTTTGTCTTATAATCTCCATGATTAATTTATTTTAGTTTTTTTTCTTTATTTACCTATTTTATTTAAATTATTATATCTAATGTCTTATACTAGATTTAATAATTTTCCCAAACTTAATCTAATTGCATGAATCTATTTATCCCAAACTTAATCTAAGTACATGAATCTATTTATTAACTAGTATTTAGCTAAAAATTTCGAATATACAAGCTAGTGGTCTTACAATATATCCCTAACTATAACACCCTAGAAGCGAGGAAATAGGGACTAAATTTTTCCTTTAAATCTTATTTTTCTGCTTAGTTTGCATTCCTGTACAGTGTAGGTTACTTCGTTTCTTTCTTGACCTATTCTTTTAACCATTTAATTTTTGCCAAAAACTTCGGCAGCATAACTTTTTATGATATATCCTATCCCCTGTAAGTAAACTCATTTTATAAAGGCAGTTGATTTTCTTTCTTAAACTTATTACTTTTAACTCTACATTTTTACAACTACAACTTCCATATCCATACTCAGTATCAACGTAATTTCCTTCACTTCCCAAAACGTTTACATAATAATCCATAAAACAACTTATTACATCCAAAAAGTATTTATATACAATCCGGTATCTATACAATATACGTGTCTAGAAAAAATATCCGATGATATTCCTGAGTGAGTATTGAAAGTAATCTGGGAGGCATTGAATCCACCAACTACCCAAAAACTTGTAAATAACTGAGTAATCTTACTGCAGGAACTCTGAAATCGGAGAAAAGAATGGGTGAGCTTCTGGGAAAAGCTCAGCAAGGTATGCATTTAAAACAATTCTAACCATTTAAAAATAAATGTAAAATCAGATAAACATACTTTCGTACATGCATACATAGGAAACTGTTTTACATGCTTACTTTAAAATACATCATACTTCATTAAAACGTTGTACATACTTTCATATACTAAAACATCATAAATACTTCCTTCGTTAAAACATCATACATTGAAACATAGAGACTAGGTTATTTCAATATAGTTATCATGCAACATATCACATCCTCTGTAGAGGGAATAATACCTATGTCCATGGTAAGAGCTGTCGACAGGATCAAGGTCATACAACGATTCTAATATAGTATCTAAATCATACTAGCACACAACTAGGGCACAAGCACCAGTGGCACAAACCGTGCAGTTACAAGATACTACGAAAATAGACACCACGTGTAGTGGAAAACAACACCACTAAGGCAGAATAGGCACTACACAGGTGAATCTAAACTAATACTACGTGTGGCAAAGCCAGGACACCACAAATAGCAGGCATGATTATGCATTTAGCATATACTAATAGTAGTCTATCGTCTCAAAATCCTTACTTTCATACTTACTTATTTACTTTTATATAGAAAACTTTAATCATCACGTCATATTATATTCCATAAAAATTATGTATATCTATTTTGTTTTTACATAATAAGCGAAAACCATGATTTCAGTATTTAAACACGATTTACTATTCCTTTCGGGTTTAAACCGAGAGAGTTTGGTTTTCAAACAGAGTACTTTCTATGATTTTCAAGTCATTTATGAATAATAAATAGATATAGAATGTTAGTACTATTTTAAATCGCATCTATTACCTCAACGGAGCTAAAGCAACGTTACTTTGTCAGGGTCTGGGTTTTGCTTCGTTTTGCATGCCGAATTCCCGAGCTACCCAAAATAATACCAAATCATCAAATATTGTTTGATTTCATCTCAACATATCCAAATATGTATTTATCTTCTTAAGAGGTTACCAAGTTTGACCTTTTCGTCAACTTTTTTATTTTCTCGATTTTACCGATTTAAGTGCCGGTTTAAGCTATTTTAGCCAATTTGACTATTTTAACTTCATATTAACCATCTTAATAACCTACATATTCATTCACATCCATAATCCACACTTTATAAATCAAATTCTTACAAATTCTCATACCTTTCGATTTCTCACTTAACAAAGCTATAAACCAAACTTTTTCGGTATAAATTTAACTCTTAACAACCTTAAATTCATCCAAAACTCATCATTTCCACACTTAAGTATGCTGATCATAACTATACACTTCCATATAAATTATTTCTTTAAATTATACTTAACTAAAAATCCTTCAAAAACATCAAATAAGAACATATCTCATGTTTATCATCATTCATCAATTTTACCTTAACTTTGACCAAGGTTGACCATGTTTTTTATCTTCCAAACAAATTCTTCGCTATAATTCAATACATATATAGCTAAGAATCATCAAAAACTACAAGAAGAACTAACCAAAAATTTTCAAAAATCAAACATTCTCTCACCTCGAAACAGGCCAGATTTTTCCCTTGTTATTCTCTCTAAGTTCTCACCTAGTAAATGGACTTATTTATTACTATATTTTTTATATGTTATATAGGAGTGAAAGATAAATATTTCTTCCTTCTTGTCCAGAGTCCAATTCGGCTTGAAAAGGGGTCGAAAAAATGCAAGAATGGAAAAGTTACAGTAACACCTGCGAAAAGTTCGGGAGGGAGGTGAGGGCGCGTGGGAGGTCCTTTTGGGGTGTTTTTAGAGCCCTATGAAAGGTATATAAATCTATTTTCACGTTCCAAAATTTCAAACCTAAATTCGATCTTTAGGTGGGTCGAAATTAGGCATTTCCACATGGGTATCCAGTTCACTAGTTTAGGGCAGCCCACTGGTCAGTTTCAGAAAATCCATGAAAAATAGTTCTAGCTCATTTTCTTTCAAATTTCCACTTTTTAAGTGTTCTAATTTGTCTCTAGTATCTCTCATAAAAATTTAGGGCCCACTTGTTTAAGAAAAGTTTCCCGATTGGGCCCATTTTGCACAACGTGGTCATTACCGAATAATGTAACTTAAGGTTTTTTATTTACTTTAAAAATTCATTTGATCACTGAAACCTCCATATCTCCACTCAATTTTCATTCCTCATGTAAATGATGCCTTATAATAATTTCCTATAGCCTTAGAATAATTTTCATGAATTTCTAAAATTTATTTCGAATTTATTTTTATTTCTAGGCTCATTTGCTCGGTTTAGTGTAAACCTGAGTTTTACTAACTTTTCCACTTCTAATGTCTTCGTTTCACTTTTTAATCATCATAACATACTTAAAATCATACTTTATTGAAAAGTACATAAATTTGAGATCTTTCCTCGAAACAAGTGCCTCGGGCTTTATGCCACTATCCCGAGCGTCTCGATCTTTTTGAGCCCTGCATAACATTTACATGAGTCTTAAACTTCTCGATTTATCTTAAAATGAACAATAGCATGAAAATTCGGGTCTCACATTCCTCCCCACCTTTTTAAGAATTTGGTCTTCCAAATTCAGCTTGGTCCGTCAAACAACTGAGGGTACTTCTCCCTTATAAGGTTCTTTAGTTCCTACGTTGCTTTTTCCATAGAGTGGTGTTGCCAGAGAACATTTACCAATGGGATCTTCTTCGTTTGTAGTACCATTTCCTTCCTGTCAAGTATCCAGACAGGTTCTTCTACGTAGCTCATATCTCCTTGAATGTCCAAGGCTTCATATTCAATGACATGGGAGGGATCTGGATTATATCGCCTCAACATTAAGACGTGAAAGACATTATGTATCCCAGAAAGCTGTGGAGATAAAGTTAATCGGTAAGCAACATCTCTCACTCTTTTCAGTATCTCAAACAGACCGAAAAAGTGAGGACTCAACTCCCCTTTCTTTCCAAAATGCATGATTCCTTTGATCGGAGATACCTTCAAAAACACGAAATCCCCAACCTGAAACTTCAGTGGTCATCTACGCACATCGCTGTAACTCTTCTATCGACTTTGAGCAGCTTGAAGTCTATCACAAATAATATGAATGCCCTTCGCTGCCTGTTCCACTCAATCGGGAGCCATAATCTTCCGATCACCCACTTCTTCCTAAGCAACTGGGGACCTACATCTCCTGCCATAAAGAGCTTCATAAGGTGTCATCTCGATACTAGTATGGTAGTTGTTATTATAAGCAAACTCTGCAAGGGGAAAATGGTCATCCCATGAACCCTTAAAATCCATTACACACGCCTTCAACATATCCTTCAAGGTCTGAATAGTCCGCTCAGATTGACCGTCAGTTTGAGGATGATAAGCGATGCTGAGATTCAACTAAGATCCCATGGCTTCCTAAAAATGTGTATAAAATCTGAAGGTAAACCTGGAATCCCTATCAGACGTAATACTCACGGAATCCCAATGCAAATGAGCTACCTCTCTGACATACAGTTCTGTTAAGGCACTCAAAGAATCTGTACTCTTAATGGCGAGGAAGTGGGCAGTCTTAGTCAATCTGTCAACTATAACCCAAATTGTGTCATGACCTCTTCGGGTCCGGGTAACCCCATAATAAAATCTATCGTAATGTGCTCCCATTTCCACGTAGGCACTGGCAAGGGCTTAAGAAATCCTGCGAGCTTCTGATACTCAATCTTAACACGTTGACATACCAAACATCTGACCACAAATTCTGCTACATCCTGTTTCATACCACTCAACCAATACACCTTCCGCATGTCAAACCCGTATTTTTATGCAGCTTGTTCCTTATGATTTATACATGTACAGACATGTATTGAGTTATTTAAATCATAAGAAGAGTATTTACTAGATTTAAGTGTTAGTGAAATGCTTTAACACTTAAAAGCTACATAAAAGCCTAATGTGAGCTAGAAGAGTCACAGGCTAAATCGACTGGATCTGAATCATTTTGACTAAAAATAAGAACTTAAAATGAGAAAATATAGAGAGCTTATGAAGGAAAGTTAGTTTGATTTAGTTCCGAACACAGAGAAAGAGAGTAAAAGCTAAAAAGGGTAAAATGGACCTTTTTAGCTAGTTAAAGTATTTAAGGTGTTTCGGGTGTATTTACCTACCAAAAATGACTAAAACGTAAAGATAAGAGTGTAAGACATAAGATATGACACTTTCAAAATTTTGAGAAAAAGTAAACTATAGTTAAGAAAAGTAGACTTTTACCATAGTTGACTAACCATGGTTAGGAATTTACCTAAGTATGGAGAAAAAATTGGCAAAAAATAATTTTAGCCAGAATACAAGATATTCATCCTCCAAAGTAAGGAAAATTTATTTGGATGAATTTCAGATTTAATTTAATGGATAAAAACGCAAAGGGCAAAAGTTAGAAATTTTAAAGCCCATTAAGGTATCATAAGTGTGGGCCGAATTTGGAAAGCCCAATGGGCCAAATTTTTGGGCCAATTTGTGGGCCCAATATTGAGACAATTGAAGGCCCAATAGGTAGTAAAAATTTCAGCCCAAAAGCCCAAAGGAAAAGCCCAAACCGAGAAGCCCAATTGAAAGCCCATTTGAATAAGTTAAAAGCCATTAATGAAAGGTAACAAAATCTAAAATGATAACCATTACCTAAACTTTTTGGAAGTCAATTAAGGTGGCTGGATTTTAGCTTAATGACTAAGTAATGGACTTATAAATACCAGCCAACACATAATCATCTTCATCCTTTCATTTTTGGCAAAGTGAAGAAACCATAACCGAAAAGTTTTCTAAGCTTCCTCTCACTAGAAATCACTAGGAAAAAGCATATTTGGAACTTGCAATCTTCATGAAAGTTGTTCCAAATTGAGAGGAGAGTGACATATGTTGGAATTGGCTATCAAGGAGCCATAGTGTGCAAACCGTGAGGCTTCAAAGTTTTGGCCAAGTGTGAACACAAATACTAGGTATAATTTCAAGCTTCCAACTTCATATATGTTAATCTATGAGTTATATGGAGTTGATTGGTATATGTTTTATGGATTGAAACATATGAAAACACTATAAACATGTGATGGCCGAAAGTTTGTATATGAGTTTTGATAAATACCCATGTGATTTTAAGACATGTATAGGTTGATATGCATGTAGATATGATTATGGCATGATTAGTTATAATCAATTTGTTCATATGGATGGTGGTAGGCACATAAGGTGTTTGATAAAATGCCAACATGAACTATAGGAAAGGCTTAAGACATGCCAACCAAGTGTTTGTGAAAATGCCTAAGTGAATTGGCTAAGGAAATGGACATGGACGACATGCCGTGGTGTGACCGACGACATGGGATGCTCTCGACCATGGCATGTGGCCGAGAGGTCCAATGGGCCAAGCCTAATTATTTTAAGCGCAATGTGATGTTATGGGTCTCAAATATGCCCAATAAGAGTTGGTGGGCCCCACAAGCCCAATAGGCCCAACGAAAATAAATAGTAAAATGGAAATGGGCTTAAGGCATAGTTAGGCCCATTAAAGTTTATTAAAGCCCATTAAGGGAAATAAACTGTATTTAATGTGAAATACAGTAAAAAAAAATATAATTAACCTGATAAATGGTTATATGCAGCTCCAGAGATTATTGGAGGAGCGAATCGGACTGCTGATCGAGCAGCGTTGAAAAAGTAAAATTTCTCGAGTGATTGCAGGTAAGGGACTTTTGTAAGTAGTTAGAGATACCTGCACGTATTTTCGTCTGTTTTTACATTCACTTAAAAACTCTGAGGGTCAGAGAAAATGAATAATAATTATTATGACCCGATAGTGGCAAATTATAATTTTGCCCTTAGTTAGGAAAAAAGTCAACTTTTGTGAAAAGTTGTAAAAAGCATGGAAACCACCATTTTGAGTGTTTTACTACTGTTTAGCAGAAGAATAAATAGATGGGCTAATGATTTTAAGGTTGATGTGAATTAAGCACATTTTATAGTGTTGATTTTGATGTTTTGAAAATCATCCCTTTTTAAAGAGTCATCTATCGAATTATGTGAGAATAAATCGTGCTAGAGCACAGCTCATACTTGATTTCATATATTTTCCACATATATTAATGCTGGATTGTGATTCGCACTAGATTTCCATGACATGCATGATAGAGTGCTAGAGTTATTACTCGTACTCAGTTTTATATGATATATGCATGAAAGAGTGCTGGAGCGATTAGCTCGTACTCGAATTTTACATAAGATACATGACAGAGTGCTAGAGCATTGCTCGTACTCGATTCTTCATGATTTATACATGACATAGTACTTAAGTTATTTCTCGTACTTGATTTAATGAATTTTGTGCATAGCATGGTACTGGAGCTATTGCTCGTACTTGATTTGAAACATGAATTATGCATTGACCTAGTTGTTGGAGGTTTACTCACACTAGAGTTGAGTTTATGATGTGAAACAGTGTTCGAGCGGAGTGTTAACTGTGAATTGCGCTCAAAGGCGCGTACTGTAATTTATGTGATATATGATACATGTTGAAAAACCATGCTTAATTTCCTCGTGTAGACTGAGTGTCACACTATGAGAGGTTCGCATGTGGATTTAGAGACGTGGTAGGATATTCCATGGTTTGAGGGCTAAAACCTATGGCAGGCACCCCGACTGTGATGTAGGGTTCACGGAGTACGTTGTACCGTACGAGTGGCATGGAGTACACTGTACCGTGTGGTGTTGTGGAGTTGAGGAGGATATAGCTGGCGATTGTGATGGACTGACCCCCCTCCCATTGCAGTAGTGATGCCCCCCACACCGAGATATGTGTTGCCTGGGATCACCATTATTGGATATGGCCATAGTCCAAGATACTATTTGCATTTCACTACAAAGTCTCACATGATATATCACCTGATTGACTGATTTATTTACGGATAGACCTGAGGAATGGGCCGAAATCCGATTGTTGTGATGTGAATGATTTAAATGCCATAATTACTGTAATTTAAATATACATGGCATGATTTATCTAAAGGCATTGTGATATTATAAAGATGCATTATTTTGCACTGCATGCCTACATTTGAGAAAGAAAGCATGATTTCTGTACATGGGATTTATTCTGTACAAGTGTATATATATATATATATATATATTAAAGACATGCTTTGAAAATGAGTTGCGGAAATGACATTTTGAGGCATAGCATTATTTTAAGTAGATCGTGTAGATGTCTACTTGCTTGCCTGATTTCCTTACTGAGCGCGTTGTATGCTCACTCCCTTTCTTTACATCTCTCTACAAAGCATCAGCAGTAGAGTGGGAGCATTTGAGGGATAATATTCCTGTTATCGCCACTATTTCCTATCGATCGACAGGTATACATATTTTGTACGATTATGTATCTAAACATAGAAACAGCACAGTGATGTATACGATATATATTATGGGGAATGTATTTGTATTAGCTTTTATATGATCTCACATGTATTATAAAAAAAGAAGTTTCAGTCAGTAACAGTATATTGACATGTTAAATGAAAATGGATGATATGGTATGCGAGGAAGCTAACATCGAATCACAGCCCAACCATTGAAGAGAGGAAAGGTAAGTTAAAAATGCGAAAAATTTGTAGTAGTTTTAGTTAAGTCAGGATGGGTCTTGACACCGCAGATCATGATACATCTTGGTACTGCCTGGGTACATGGTGTAGCAGGAGCAGTGAGACTCTCTCAAAATCTATTGTCTCGGGGCATCATCGCTCGAAACACAGATTTAACCCTTGAACCTCAACAACCTATCATCACTGACTATAAAATCTGACTGCGAAGCTTACTCCACTTCGCTAACCATATCAAGTAACCTCTAATCATTTCTTTACCCCATTTTGATCTGATCTAAGATGTTGGGCTCAATCCATAGGCTAGCCATAAATCTAACCTCCGCTTCTTCAACATTAATTTGGAGTCCGACGAACTGTTCCAATAGCTCTCATTCTCTGACCATCATATACGACACTATACCCTTCCTACTAAGAGCGTCTTTCACTACGTTTGTCTTACCCAGATGATACACAATCTCATAGTCATAATCCTTAAAGAGTTCTAGCCAACATCTCTGTCTCATGTTAAGCTCCTTCTTATCAAATATATACTTCAAGCTCTTATGGTCCGTGAAGATCTAAAATTTCTCACCATACAGGTAGTGTCGCCACATCCTCAAAGCAAATACCACAGCAGCTAACTCCAGATCATGGGTGGGATAGTTTCGCTCATGGTCCTTCAATTGTCTAGAACCATAAGCTATAACTCGACCATTCTGCATCAGTACATATCCCAAACCCTGGTGCGAAGTATCATAGTATACCGCGAATCCTCCCGAACCACTCGTAATAGTCAGGACGGGCACGGTAGTTAATCTCCGCTTGAGCTCCTGAAAACTCTGCTCATGCCACGACCCAAAAATCAGAGTAAATTTTTCATTATTCTTTCATATTTACCTATCCTCTGATCGTGACCACATTCCACTAACAATTGGGATGTGCGTCAATGTCAGTCCCACCATTCAATCATCATATAACTTAATTTCTTATTAAATGAAAGGTAAACACATGTGTTTTTCACTAATTCTTTCACATTCATTTACCACTGTTTACATTGTCTATCCATCCCCGAAAGTTACTTACAAACATGTTACTGTGCTATTCTTATTTAGATACAATATGTACAAGTGTATATACCTCAAAATAATGGGTAGCAGTGGATATCAGAAATGCAGTACTCAACCACCTCAAAGTATACTGAAGATGATCTGTGTAAGAAAATCAAAGGGGTGAGCACATCAAGCTCAGTAAGGCAATCCTACGAACAAATAGGTAACCATACTACCTACATGAACATGGTGCCATGCATAAACCACTCTTTCTCCACACATTTCAAAACAAATACTACAATTCGTGATGTCATGATGTTATGTAAAACAAATTCACATATGGATTTCAAAGAGCATGGAAAATTCAACATGCAACTCTTTTTAAATCATTTCTCATTAAAATTTCACAACAAAGCTAGGACTCAACCCATCCCTCGGGTGTTCCTAACTCACACAAAGCCATGAAATCAAATGCTTTTCAAAGCAATAGTGACATATGATACAATGAATGCCATGTAAAACCAGTTTACATCATTCATAGGTTTAAATAGCATGGAAATAACATCATGCAAATTCAGTTTAAAACCCAGTTTC
This sequence comes from Firmiana major, assembly GCA_033439115.1. Lineage (NCBI taxonomy): Eukaryota > Viridiplantae > Streptophyta > Magnoliopsida > Malvales > Malvaceae > Firmiana > Firmiana major. The sequence continues at coordinate 18,754,026 of CM065904.1, read as the reverse complement.
ATTCTCATCAAAATCTTATCTCAGTCAGGATCTAACCTCATCAAAATCTTCGAGTGATCCAGACTCACAAAAATTCACAAAACAAGTTTCTCAAAACATCAACATGCGAGACTAGGCAATATATGTATATATCTCGGGCAAATAACTAGAACGATGGCCATATGTCCTTGTGATCCCACTGCTACACGAATCCTAGTGTGCGGGGTCTCACTACGATGGGGGATCGCCCCGGGAGGTGGGTCAGTCCATCTCGTCATCCCTGTCCGATCACTCACATCCGAAGTTACCACTCGCATTCGAAAATGCCACGCATCCGAAGATGCCACTCGTATCCGAAGATGCCACTCGTATCCGAAGATACCACGCATCTGAAGATGCCACATAATCAATCCTAGCACGGTACAGCGTACTCCATGCTACTTGTACGGTACAACGTACTCCGTGAACCCATATCTCATATCCACAATCGTGCCTATCTCAAAACGCACATGTGAGCATATTTAATTGGCGTGACACACAGTCTACCCGATGCTTCAAGCACGGCTCATCGCATGTCTCATAATATCAGTGCGAGCGATGCTCCAGCACTCTCATAAAATTAAGGAAAATCTCGTGCGAGCCAAGCTCCAGCACGCGTTTCATAAAATCTCATAAGAATAGTGCGACCTAAGCTCCAACACTCTATCAAAATCATGTAAAACTAGTGCGAGCTAGGCTCCAGTACTCTGTTATAACAATTCAAGTGAAAATCTGGTGCGAGTTAGACTCTAGCACCCTGTCACAAAAATCATATGAAAATCTGGTGCAAGTTAGACTCCAGCACCAATGCATGTAAAATTCTAGTGCGAGCTCTTGCTCCAGCACTAATGCATGCATCACACAAATCAAAACTAGTGCGAACTGAACTCTAGCACGTCACATTTCTAGAAAATCACGTAGGCGGCTACATTTCTCAAATCAATTTCAGAGAAAATCAACATTGATTAAAGTTATGCAATGGTGTGCATTTTATTTAAAAGTTAGCCAGCCTACCCATGCATGTGTCAAACCACCTAAAAAACAAGCAAGAACCTCTTGTTCTTGCTCCTCCCAACTTTTCCTAATTTTTGAAAATTTTACCCTTTACAAGGGTATTTTGGTAATTTACCTATCCGGGGCACTAAAATTTTTATTTTAAATCTAGACCCTTGAGACACTTTAAGAGACTGTAAATGAAGTTGAAATTGCGTAAAGTTACTTTAGCAGCCCGTAAAATTCCCTTTCCTGGAATTACGCATAAGCTTATCCCGTTTCGCTCGTACCAGGTCTCTCAGTCCAATTTGCTCCAAACCAAGTCTAAGGAGCTGCATATAACCACATAGGGGTTCAGTTCAAATATACTGATCAGTATTTCACTCTTACTGATCGAATCTAAAGCTCTAGGCCCGTTTTACTTTATTGGGCCCGATTGCACTTTAATGGACCTCGACCCATTTCCAGCCCGTTTCCACTTATTAAATCCCTTTCTTCAGGTCTATTGGTCTCTCAATACCCATTGGGCTTCATTTCAAACTCTTTGGATAGCCCGTTTATCATTTACGGCAATTAATTCCAAAAATCCCAATATAATTCACTAGATGCGAAATTAAATCCGAAATTCGTAAAATAAATCTTTAATACGCGAATAATTACATAAACTGTCGTAAATGAGCTTTACTTACCTGAGATTAGGTGATGGTGTGTAAATCGAAGTTCGATCGACTCACGTTCAGAATTTATCGTCGAACTGCACAATTTATATTTAATTCCGGGTTATTTTTCGATCAAATATAATTTAAATAATTTCCCAGAAATCCAATCGCTCAATTTTGACCGCTTACTGACTTACCCGAAGTCTGGTGTATCCCCAAAAATTTTCCCCTTTTTTTCCTTTTACTTTTTTCTTCCTTTTTCTCCCATTTTCCTCTGTTTCTTGGCTGAACCGTTTCGGTCCGGTTCAACCCAGTTCAGATCGATTTGGTTCAGCCGGTTCAATCTGGTTCGGTTGGTTCAGGGCCTCGCCAGTCGGTTCTTCGTTGGCTTCCATCGCCAGTAGCTCTGCAGGATCGTCCGAAGCTTGGATTTGGGGTCGATTTCGTCCGAGGTGGCCGGAAAGTGGCCGATCCGACTATTCTCCTTTCCGTCGTCGGTGTTGGTTCTCTTTCTTGTCGTTGCCGACACTAGCAGCCGTCTCCCTAGCTGATGCTGCCATCGATCGGTTGGTCTCCGCCTGAGGAACGCTCGACTGGTGGTGGCCATGGCCGAATCGGCGTCGATCATCGGATTTCTCCCTTTCTCTTCTCGATTCTCTCTCCCTTCGTCGTTGATGCAATTTCCAGTGGCTGGGGGCGCGTGTTCCGGTGGCTGGTTGTCCTCACAGGGTCGGCTTCCTTCGTCGGCCCTCGCCTGGGGTCACCACCGATCGCCGGTGAGGGAAAGGGCTCCCTCGGTTCGGCTTTGTTTTCTGTTTCTTTTCCTTTCAGAATCGCGATCCTACGATTCTCTTCTTTTTTATTTTTTTATTTTTTATTTATTTTTATTATTATTTTAATCAATTAAATATTATTATTTTTGCCAAAATATCTAAAAAAATTATATTTTAATTCATTTAATCAATAAATGAATTTCTCGGTATTATTTTATCTTTCTGGTATATTTTTCGATTATTTTCGGGTAATTTTTCGATGTAAAATTTTTGATTAATTCCAATAAATTCATCTCTTGATCAATTTAACCCGAAATTTAATTATTTCTTCATTATTGATCAAGATTTCTCAAATCCAGATTTTTAAGGAAATTTTCTTATCGAATTTATACCAGATTTTGGTCTTTTGACCATTTTACCCTTCAACGTGTTCGGGAATACCATTTCAATCCTTTTGCATTTTTCATTTCGTGTTTTGAATAAAATCGGGTCTTACAATCTCCCCCACTTAAGAAATTTGGTCCCCCAAATTAGAACCAAGTTAAATGGGTCCATAAACAACTCCGAGTACGTCTATCGCATCATACTCTTAAATTCTCATGTGACTTTTTTCGAATTGTAATACTACCAACATACTTAACTAGGGAGATCATCTTAAACCTCAACACTTTCTCCTTCCTGTTTAATACCCAAATTGATTTTTTTTGTTCAATATACGTTTTACTTTCAATCAGCTAAGCTGTTGAAGCTCATATCCGATCACATATGCTGGGTCCGGATAGTATTTTCGAAGCATCAAAATATGGGGCACATTGTGGATGCCTACTAATGCAAGTGGGAACGCCAACCTACAGACATTATTTTCCACTTTGTCCAATGTCTCAAAGGATTCAATCTAACGAAGCTCAATTGTCTATCTTTTCGTATCTCGTTATGCTTTTAGGACAAGTAACTTCCAACAATATTGATTTCCCTTTGGTGAATTCCACCGGTTTCTGTCTCTTGTCAACATAGCTTTTCTGTCTGCTCTGGGGTGTTCTTAATCTCTCACAATTTGACTGAACATCTTCAGAGGTTTGTCTTACCAATTCGGGAGCAATTCTCTATTTGTCACCCACTTCTTCTTGTCCAAGTCGGGGAGCAACCCCTACGGCCATACAATGCCTCATATAATGTTATCCTGATACTCAAGTGACAATTGTCATTATTGGCGAATTCGATTAGTAACAACTGATCATCCCAGGAGCTTATAAAATTAATGGCACACACTCTCATCATATCCTCAATAACTTGTACAGTCCCCTTTGACTGACCATATGTCTGAGGACGGAAAGTTATGCTAACACTCAATCGGGTTCCCATAGCTTCCTAAAAAATATTCCCAAAAGTGGGAAGTGAAGCAGGAATCCCTATCTTATATCATACTCACTGGAATGCTACATAATGTTCCACAATCTTCTTTATACATAAATCCGCCTATACACTCAGAGTATCTAGGGATTTCATAACCAGAAGGTAGGTAGACTTAGTCAATCTATCGACTATCACCCAGATAGCCTCGTGATTTATCCGGGTCCTTTGTAACCCATCACAATATCCATGGTAACTTGCTCTCATTTTCATGTCGATATAGGTAGAGGCTGCAATAACCTTGCAAACTTCTATTGCTCTACCTTAATCTGCTGACATACGAGACACTTCTCCAGAATCTCTCTAATTTCTCTTTTCATATCTGACCATCGATACCCTTTTTTGAGATTTCGATATATTTATTACTTTTCGGATGCGCTGTATATCCCGAAGAGTGAGCTTCTGACAATAATACTATCTCATCAACTGTGGTCCTAGGGAGCACTTATACTGTCTCTGAACCTCAGTAAGCCATCATCACTCTTTGTGAACTCTGTCACTGTACCCATCTGAATCTGACCCACACTATCGACACTATGTCGATCATCACACTAAGCTTATCAAATTCGGTCAATCAAATCCAGTGCTAATCTAAGGCTAGCTGTCACACAATCACTGTCAGCATCAGAAGGGATCACATCACTACTGAGGCTCACAACTGTTCTAGCAGCTCATGCTCCCTGACCATCATATGTAATACCATCCCAAGGCTCTTCCTGCTCAAGGCATCAGCCATTACATTAGCCTTTCCTGGGTGGTACAATTTCCACGATCATAATCCCATAGAAGCTCTAACCCTCTTTATTCTTATATCCGACTCTTTTTGTGAAAATAGGTACTCGGGTATTTTATGATCAATGCATACCCGAAATTTCTCACCGTATAAGTGGTGGCGCAATACCTTCAACGTAAACGCTATGGCTACCAGCTTTAAATCATGGGCCAGATAGTCCTTTCATGGTCCTTGAGTTGTATAGATCCATAGTCGACTATCTTCCCATTTTGCATCAATACACAGCCCAATCTTGGTTTCAAGGCATCCATATACTCTGAGAAACCTCTTAATCTGTTGGGTATGGTGAAAATAAATGCGGTGGTCAATTCATACCTCAATACACCAAAACTCATCGAAGCTACTTTCATGCTTATCATCGTACTGACATGCAATCTTTTTTCGAATGAGATGTGTCAATTGAGTAGCCCATTTCGAGAAACTCTCAACAATTGATCTGTAAAATAGTTTTCAGTTGCTGCTCGTGCTCTTCCCTGAACTTTAAATACACCCAAAATATCATTAATAAGGATGATAACAAATCGGTCCAGGTAAAGTTTAAATACCTCATCGTAGTTGAGTTCCACTAAATATTTCAATCACCCATATCCTTAACTTATGTACGCATAAACGTATAATGTCATTTCAAAATCGCTTCCGTTCAAGATACTAACCCGCGTCATTTCATTTTTTTCTTATATTAACGGCTTTTATGTAATTTTAATTTTTAAACCTTCATGATTAATCGAATTCTATATTTCTTTATCGTACCAGTAAAGGTACCCTAATTTTAAATGTATATATAACGACTGTCGATTTCAATTTATAGGTTATGTGTACTTCTAGACGCTGTCAAGTCTTCAGGCAGGGAGGTATTTTGAAATACCTTTATTAATCCTCAGACTTGACCACATGGACTGGTTATGGATATATCCACCCCTTATCCTTGGTCACAATTCATATTCACTACATATCGCTTAATCCAAATTACTTACCTTACATACGCCTCTTATTCCAATATATCTCATATTTAGGATCTATCACATCTCAAAGCTTATCTCCTTTAATTTCAATCGCTACACCCCTTTTATTACTTGTCAAAACTTACAGTATACTTTTCAGGGGTAAAACATGACTATCTTAGGATAGAAATCTAAACAGCATAGTTTGCAGCCGACCAATTTATTCTCAAATATTACTTCAAATTATTCATATTCCATTAAATAAAATGGGCTGACTTATACTTCTTCCCTCGTTTTCGACTTATAATCTCTTCATAATTATTCTGTTAGTTAACCCTCCTTCATTGGGGTACTAACTATCAGCATTGTGCCCAAAGGTGTAGGCATTCATGTCTTTCACTAACTTATATGAAAAATGAAGGCGGTATGAATAAATGCGTAGTACCAGGATCAAGTAACATAATTACTTCTTTATTCATAACCAGTGTGGTATCTTTCACCACATCATATGAAACATCAATAGTGTCCTGGTCCAAGGCATACACTCGCCCTCGTCCAACAACCTACTTTCCCTTTTTTTCGGCGATGGCCTCCCTTTTTGGTGCAGAGATATAAACAGGGTTTTCTGTCTCTTTGCCCTTCTGTAGGGCAGTCTCACCCAACTCTGAGTAATCATTAAATAAATGGCCCGTCTTACCACACTTAACGCCTATTTTAGTCAATAAAGTATAGGTGTAGGCCCTACTTCCGTGGTATCTACCACCCATTCTACACTGCTTACACTGCTACGGAGCAGGTCGGGGTCCTTTAATCACAATACCCCTCAAAAGTGCTGAAATTGGATACACTGGGGCCTCATCAATCATCTTATCCCATGACTCATCAACTCTAATCTCTTACAAACTACCTTTTTTACGTTCTGACATCTTTGTCATTCTCGATTCTCTTTTTGTCTCTATTTCAGCCCTTACTACCTTTCCCAATCTCAGAAGCATGCAACACATGATCTTATTCACACAACTGTAGTCTACGTACTGCCTCGGCATAGGTAGTGATATCCAACATGGCCAATCGGACTCTAGTTGACAATTCGAGCCCTTCCATGAACTTTTAGGCTTTCCGACTCTCACTGCCCATAGTGTCGGGGTAATACCTGCCCAGGGATATAAATTGAGTTTCATACTTGTCAATCAACCATTAACTCTGGGTCAATGTAAGGAATTTCACCTGTAATTTCCTTTAAGCAATGTCTGGGATATTCTATCACCGAAATACATCCAGAAATATTTCTCATGTCGGCTCTGGATGTCTAACTCTTAAGATGGGTCAAGCGGACTTATACCAATGCTCCGACTCGCCCTCAAATCCCATGCATACTCTGAGCAATTAGCTCCCAAAATATTCTCCACACTCCGTTCCAACCTCGTGAAGTGTGTCTCAATAATGTCTGATCTCTCTGTCGGACTCTATGGGGCATGCTCAACATCAGCCTCCATTTCAATCTCACCCTGGTTCTCATAGGTCGACTCAACATGACTAGCAGGCTCAAGCCTACCTCTACGACCTCTGCATCATGCTCTACCTCTTCTACCGCGACTAATATTAGGCATAATGCCTATATTCCTGTATTCTCAGTCATTTTTGAGTTAAAACCCATCTCGATATACACTATTATATCTAACCAAGCACAGTAACACGGAGATGTCATTTCCTAATTACTGACACTGACACACATCAGACCAATTTTGCTCTGATACCACCGTTTGTCACGACCCAAAAATCAGAGTAAATTTTTCATTATTCTTTCATATTTAACTGTCATCTTATCGTGACCACACTCCACTAACAATTGGGTTGTACGTCAATGCTAGTCCCACCATTCAATCATCATATAACTTAATTTCTTATTAAATGAAAGGTAAACACATGTGTTTTCACTAATTCTTTCACATTCATTTACCAGTATTTACAGCGTCTATAAATCCCCAAAAGTTACTTACAAACATGTTACTGTGCTATTCTTATTTAGATACAATATGTACAAGTGTATATACCTCAAAATGATGGGCAGCAGCGGATATCAGGAATGCAGTACTCAGTCACCTCAAAGTCTACTGGAGATGATCTGTGTGAGAAAATCAAAGGGGTGAGCACATCAAGCTCAGTAAGGCCATCCTACGAACAAGTAGCTAACCATACTACCTACATGAACATGGTGCCATGCATAAACCACCCTTTCTCCACACATTTCAAAACAGATACTACAATTCATGATGTCATGATGTTATGTAAAACAAATTCACATATGGATTTCAAAGAGCATGAAAAATTCAACATGCAACTCTTTTTAAATCATTTCTCATTAAAATTTCATAACAAAGCCAGGACTCAACCCATCCCTTGGGTGTTCCTGACTCACACAAAATCATGAAATCAAATGCTTTTCAAAGCAATAGTGACATGCGATACAATAAATGTCATGTAAAACCAATTTACATCATTCATGGGTTTAAATAGCATGGAAATAACATCATCAAAATTCAGTTTAAAACCCAATTTCATTCTTATCAAAATCTTATCTTAATCAGAATCTAACCCCTCCTTCGGGTGATCCAGACTCAAACAAAAATTCACAAAATGAGTTTCTCAAAACATAAACATGCGAGACTAGGCAATATATGTATATATCTCGAGCAAATAACTAGGACGATGGCCATATGTCCTTGTGATCCCACTGCTACACGGATCCTAGTGTGCGGGGTCTCACCACGTTCAGAGACCGCCCCATGAGGTGGGTCAGTCCATCTCGTCGGCCCTGTTCGATCACTTTATCTGAAGATGCCACTCGCATCCGAAGATGCCACTCGCATCCGAAGATACCACGTATCCGAATATCCCATAAAATCAATCCCAGCATGGTACAGCGTACTCCATGCTACTTCCATAGTATAATGTACTCCGTGGACCCATATCTCATATCCACAATCGTGTCTATCTCAAAATGCACGTGCTAGCATATTTAATCGACGTGACACACAGTCTACCCGACGCTCCAAGCACGGTTCATCGCATGTCTCATAAAATCAGTGTGAGCGATGCTCCAGCACTCTCATAAACTCAAGGAAAATCTCGTGCGAGCCAAGCTCCAGCACGCGTTTCATAAAATCTTATAAGAATAGTGCGAGCTAAGCTCCCACACTCTATCAAAATCATGTAAAACTAGTGTGAGCTAGGCTCCAGCACTCTGTTATAACAATTCAAGTGAAAATCTAGTGCGAGTTAGACTCTAGCACCCTGTCACAAAAATCATATGAAAATCTGGTGCGAGTTAGACTCCAGCACCAATGCATGTAAAATTCTAGTACGAGCTCTTGCTCCAGCACTAATGCATGCATCACACAAATTAAAACTCGTGCGAGTTGAGCTCTAGCAAGTCACATTTCTAGAAAATCACGTAGGCGGCTACATTTCTCAAATCAATTTCAGAGAAAATCAACATTGATTAAAGTTATACAATGTTGTGCATTTTATTTAAAAGTTAGCCAACCTACCCATGCATGTGTCAAACCACCTCAAAAACAAGCAAGAACATCTTGTTCTTGCTCCTCCCAACTTTTCTTAATTTTTAGAAATTTTACCCTTTATAAGGGTATTTTGGTAATTTGCCCATCTAGGGCACTAAAATTTTTATCTTAAATCTAGACCCTTCAAACACTTTAAGAAACTGTAAATGAAGTTGAAATTGTGTAAAGTTACCTCTAGCAGCCCGTAAAATTCCCTTACCTGGAATTACGCGCAAGTTTATCCCGTTTCGCCCGTACCAGGTCTCTCAGTCCAATTTGCTCCAAACCAAGTCTACGGAGCTGCATATAACCACATAGTGGTTCAGTTCAAATATACTGATCATTATTTCACTCTTACTGATCGGATCTAAAGCGCTGGGCCCGTTCTACTTTATTGGGCCTGATTGCACTTTAATGGGCCTCGACCCATTTTTGACCCGTTTCCACTTATTAAATCCCTTCTTCGGGTCTATTGGGCTCTCAATACCCATTGGGCTTCGTTCCAAACTCTTTGGATAACCCGTTTATCATTTACGACAATTAATTCCAAAAATCCCAGTATAATTCACTAGATGCGAAATTAAATCCGAAATTTGTAAAATAAATCTTTAATACGCGAATAATTACATAAATTGTCATAAATGAGCTTTACTTACCCGGGATTATACAATGGTGCATAAATCGAAGTTCGATCGATTCATGTTCAGAATTTATTGTCAAACTGCAAAATTTATTTTTAATTTTGGCTTATTTTTCGATCAAATATAATTTAAATAATTTCTCGAAGATCAAATCGGTCAATTTTGATCGCGTACCGACTAACCCAAAGTCCGGTGTATCCCCAAAATTTTTGTTTTTTTCTTTTTCTCTTTTTTTTTCCTTTTTCTCCCTTTTTCCTCTCTTCTTTATTGGCTGAACCAGTTCGGTCCGTTTCACCCCGATTTTTTCCTTTCATCGATAGCAGCTCCGCGGGATCGTCCGAAGCTCGGATCTGGGGTCGATTTCGTCCAAGGTGGCCGAAAAGTGGTCGGTCTGGCTCTTCTCCTTTCCGCTGTCTGTGTTGGTTCTCTTTCTTGTCGTTGTCGGTGCTAGCCACCTTCTCCTTGGCCGATACTGCCACAGATCGGTCGGTCTCCGCCTGAGGAACGCTCGGCTGGTGGTGGCCATGGCCGAATCGACGTCGGTCGTCGGATTTCTCCCTTTCTCTTCTCGATTTTCTCTCATTTCGCCATTGATGCGATTTTCAATGGCTGGGGGAGCGTGTTTCGATGGCTGGTGGTCCTCACGGGGTCGGCTTCCTTCATCGACCCTCGCCTGGGATCACCGTCGATCGCCGGTGAGGGAAAGGGCTCCCTCGGTTCAGCTTCATTTTCTGTTTCTTTTCCTTTCAGAATCGCGATCCTACGATTCTCTTCTTCTTTTTTTATTTTATTATTTATTTTAATTATTATTTTAATCAATTAAATATTATTATTTTTACCAAAATATCTAAAAAATTTATATTTAATTCATTTAATCAATAAATGAATTTCTCGGTATTATTTCGTCTTTCTGGTATATTTTTCAATTATTTTTAGGATAATTTTCCGATGTAAAATTTTCGATTAATTCTAATAAATTCATATCTTGATTAATTTAACCCAAAATTTAATTATTTCTTCGTTAGTGATCAAGATTTCTCAAATCCATATTTTTAATGAAATTTTCTTATCGAATTTATACCGGATTTCGGTCTTTTGACCGTTTTACCCTTCAACGTGTTCAGAAATACCATTTCAATCCTTTTGCATTTTTCATTTCGTGTTTTGAATAAAATCGAGTCTTACAGCTCACATGCTTCTGACCAGACAAAAGAAACTCCTTTACATGTGAGCTTAGTCAGTGGAGCTGCTAGTTTAGAGAATCCCTATACAAATCTCCAGTAGTACCCCGTCAACCCTAAAAAACTCTGAATCTCCGTTATAGTCCTCGGCTGTTCCCATTTGAGTATTGCCTCAACCTTGGATGGATAAACTGACAACATGTCCTTTGATATAATGTGACCAAAGAAAGCTATTTTCTCCTACCAGAATTCACATTTACTCAGTTTCCCATACAATTGTTTCTGTCGAAGAGTTTGGAGCATTGTCCTCAAACCCTACTCATGTTCCTCCCAGGACTTAGAGTAAACCAATATGTCATCAATAAAGACAATCACAAATCGATCTAGATAATCTCAAAATACTCCATTCATCAGACTCATGAAAGCAGCAAGGGCATTGGTCAGGTCAAAAGGCATCACCAAAAACTCATAGTAACCATATCTGGTTTTAAACGTTGTTTTGGCCACATCTTCCTTTCTGATTCTCAACTGGTGATAGCCGGACCTCAGACCAATCTTCAAAAATATTAAAACCCTTCTCAACTGATCAAATAAGTCATCGATTCTGGGCAGGGGGTACGTGTTCTTTATAGTAGCCTTATTTAGCAATCTTTAATCTATACATAACCGGAGGCTACCATCCTTCTTTGGACAAACGAAATCGGAGCTCCCCAAGGTGACACATTGGGCTAATAAAACCCTTATCTAGCAATTCCTACAACTGCTTCTTCAGCTGCTCTAATTCGACTGGTGCCATTCTATGGGGAGTCTTAGAGATTGGTTGGGCATCTGGTACTAAATCGATAGTAAACTTCAACTCTCTCTCTCTGGTGGTAACCCCGATAGCTCATCAGGAAATACATTTGAAAACTCACAAACAATAGGTATATCTTGTATTTTTGGATGTTCTCAGCTTGTATCTGAAACAAAAGCTATATAACCTTTATCAACAATAAAACATCAAAAGAGTTCATAGAATTTCATATTTCAAAGCATCGCATGTTTCATTTCTTAACTGCAAAATATACTTCAAATTTATCAGGTAAGGAGAAGATTACGCTCTAGGTATAGCAGTCTAAACTTACTCTATTGACGGCTAACCAATCCATTCCTAATATTATAACAAAGCCAGACATATTTAGTAAGATGAGATATGCATTCATTACCCTATCTCCCACCTTAATTTCACAGTTCCTACACACTCTATCAGTTATTTGTGTCTTATGCATGGGAGTACTAATATGACATATGAAATCTAGAGGTTCAGATTTTACATGCAGACATCTTGTACACTGAGGTGAAATGAACGAGTGTATGGATCCATGATCAAACAAAACATTAGCTCGATGATTACAGACAAGAAGATTACCTCCGATAACATCGGATGAGGTATCTCCTGCCTCCTGATCAAGCGCGAAAACTCACCCTCGAGTGACAGACTTCTTACCTTTCTCTTCCGTTGTAGCCTGTCTCTGAGGGGCTTGCCTCTGTGCAGCCTGTATCTCTCTCTCAGGAGGTGGTGGTGGCTGTTCTCAGGGCTGTGAAGTCTGCAATAGTGGGTAGTCCTTAATCAAATATGCCCTCTGTCCGCAACCAAAACATGCACTCGCTCGCTAGTAACATAGCCCACTGTGCATCGTACCATAGTCCTTACAACTTCCCATAGGTAACATGTGACTCCGAGTGGCTACAGCGGTAATAGCAGTAGTCCCAGGCTTATCTGCCCTCACTGGAGACTCGTCAAGCTTCAGTCTCTTCGGCTGACCCCTCCTCGGTTCTGATCTAGAGATCTCCACTCTCTTACCTTTACCCTTTGACTTCCCCCGAAATCCATACTGGGCCTGAGTAACATCGAGGCCTCTCTCAATCTCCTGAGCACGCTCTAATGCATCACTGAATTTTGTAATATGGAAACCAAGTAGTCTGTCCTGAATAGCGGGTCGCAACCTCGACAGAAACCTTCAGGTGCGACGCTACTCGTCTCTGACTGTCTTAGGGTCATACTGCATAAGAGCAGAGAATCTGTTCTCATATTCATCAACAGTCATGTTGCCCTGTGTTAATTCCAAAAACTTTGTCTGCATTCTCTGCTAGGCAGCAGGCGGTACATACTGACTTCTAAAAGAAGCTAAAAAAATCTCATTGGGTGCTGGGACCTCAAATGTGTTCTGGTGGTTCTCCACCAAATACCGCCCTGTCCAGTCAACATATAAGTCACCATTCTAACTCTATCTGCATTTGTACACTTCAAATACTCAAATATCCATTCCAGATCTGCTAACCATTCCTCAGCCCATACTGGTTCCTTCACACCCTTAAACTTTGGAGGGTGCATTGATACGCCCGACTAGTATCTACTCTAAGTGACCTAGACGTTCTATCCACAAGTGCACGGGTCGTACAAGTAATAATGGGATTTGAGTCCCAGATTATCGTCCCACAGAGAAGTGATTAACCCAATTAACTACCGGTTAATCTTACCCTAAGTATATTCTAGCAAATTATGAATTTTCAATGGGTGATCTACTAAGGCTAATTAAAATTACTGAAAAACAATAAAATAATAAAAACTAAAAATAAATAAAACGGAGTGCGAAATTACTTACAGAGCTCCAAGGAATTAAAAACAACAACCAACAAAAGAAAATTAAAACAGTTAAAATTAATTAACTAAAATGTAATTAAACTAGAATGCAAATATGGAAATAAAGAAACAAATTAATTAAACTAAAGTTAAACAAACTTAAAATAAAATATGCATGTAATTAAACTACTTAATAAAAATGCAAATTAAAGTAACTTAAAATTTAATGAAATAAAATCCTAGAAAAATTAAGAAAATAACTATAAGTCTAAATGTCTAAAATATTAATTCTAAATTAATCCTAACTATATCTAATTACTAACTTAACAATAAAATCTAACTAATGCATGAGAAATATTTTTGGATTTTTCAATTTAAAATGAAAAGTTAAAAAATATATAAAATGATTCTATCTCTAATTTAATTTTAAATGCAACGCTTAACACTAAAATAAAAATTAACTAATGACATAATTAAATCTAAATTCTGAACTAATCAAGCAATTGAACTATAACTAGTCATGCAAATTAATTTAAAATTCTAACTTCTTAAGCTAACCCATGAAATTGAAATTAATCTAACTAAATTGCATGAAAATGAGTTATATAACTAAAATGCAATGGCCAAACAAGGCCTTAATCGACTTGTGAAATCTACCAACTGCCCCGACTGTGTACTGCACTCGACAGATGGTGCATGTCCATTCCTGCTCTGCACCAGCCCTGCTCTGCTCCACTACACGTCCTCAGCATGCTCTAGCTTTGATCTGCACAGCCCAGCACACACACCACCTCGTGCCTTGCTTCTATCATCAGCAAGTCATGCTCCAACATGCCAGCCCCATGTTTGTCTTCCTGCATATGTTGCCAGCTCCTACTCTCGGTCACTATCATCCCTTGTTCTATTGTCTCTGCAATCATCTTTGCACTAGCAATCCAGCAATTCCCCTAGTCGAATGCTGCCACACTCAACACATCCCGCAATGCCAATTACACCGAAAGATGTCCCACCAAAGGAAGCAGCGGCAACTGTCACGCCCTCCTCCTACACGCGACTTACCAAAAACCACAATAAATTTTTCACTTTTTACTTACCTTTATCTCCTCAACAGTTGGGCTGTGAATAGGCATTAGTCTCCTCATCCAAACATATCTTACCATTCTTTTTCGTATCGTACATACATGACATTCATATCATAAGTAAATTCATATACTTAAATATAATTACATCCCCAATATTAAAAACGTGTACATCACTGTGTGTATACATTGTTCAGATACAAAAGAGTACGCATGTGTATACCTTTCGCTAGATGGGGAGTGGCAGCGAATCAAAGAAATGCAATACCTCAGCCGACTCAATCTACTGACGAGAATTTGTAGAGATGGGGGGAAAATGAATGGGATGAGCTATCAACGCGCTCAGTAAGAAAATCAGGTAAGCAAGTAGACATCCATACTATCTACTGAAAATAGTGCTTTGCCTTTCCTTCTCTCATTTCAAAAGCATGTTTAAAATATATATAATATAGTACAGATTTAAAATCCCATGTACTAAACACATGCTGGTTTATCAATCAGAGGCATTCGTGCAAAATAGTGCATATTTAATCATTAAAGAATGCCTTTATATAAAATATGCCATTTACATTCAAAACACAGTAAATATGGCATTTCTCATCACAACACCAACAAATCGGGTTCCGACCCATCCCTCAGGTCTACCCGTATCATAAAACACATGTGATATGTCATGCAAGACTCAGTGGCTAAATGCAATCTCTCCAGACTATGTAAGAGAGCCTCCCCGTCTACTCTGGCTTAAGGATGTTAGGCTTAAGGATCTTACCGTAAGAGAGCATCTCCGGACTATGTACATATCCTAACATGTGGTGAAATCCCAGGCAACACAGTACTCGGTAAGCGGGTTATCACTGCTGTAACGGGAGGGGGGTCAGTCCATCACAATCGCCAGCTATCAACAACTCTCCTCCACAACTCCATAACATAAAACATGGTACAGTGTGCTCCATGCCACATGTACGATACAACGTATATCCGTGGACCTTACATCATGGTCGGGGTGCCTGCCATAGGTCTTAGCCGCTCATACCATGGAAATACATCATAGTGGGGTGTCTGCCATAGGTCTTAGCCCTCATACTATGGAAATACATCATAGTGGGGTGCCTGCCATAGGTCTTAACCCTCATACTATGGAATAAATGCCACGTCTCTAAATCCACGTGAGAACATCTCAACAGTGTGAAACTCAGTCTACACGGAGGAAATCATCACGATTTTTCTAACATGTATATATATCACGAAAAACTACAGTGCGTGTCTTGAGTGTGACACACAGTCAACGCTCCGCCTCAAAACATTGTATATGCATGTCAAAATATCAACACTAGTGCGAGTAAACCTCTAGCACCAGGTCATGCATAGTTCTCATTACAAATCAAGTACGAGAAAATTGCTCAAGTACGATGTCATGTACAAATCATGAAAAATCGAGTGCAAGCAACGCTCCAGCACTCTGTCATGCATCTCATGTAAAACTCGAGTACGAGCTAATCGCTCCAGCATTCTATCATGCACAAATCACATAAAACTGAGAACGAGTAATGCTTCAGTACTCTATAATGCGTGTCAAATAAATGCGATGCGAGTAAATCTCCAGCACTAAGGTATGTGCAAAACATCTGAAATCAAGTGCGAGCTATGCTCCAGCACGATTGTTTCCACATAATTCGGTAGATGGCTCTTTAAAATTAGGGATGTTTAAAATCACTAAAATCAGCACTATAAAGTGTGCTTAGTTTACATCGACCTCAAAACATTAGCCCATCCACCTACTCTTCTGCTACACAGCAGTAAAAATCATTCAAAACACCATTTTCATGCTTTTTACAACTTTTCCCAAAGTTTCACTTTTTGCCTAACTAGGGGTAAAATTGTAATTTACCCATATCGGGTCCTTATAATATTATCGATTTTCTCTGACCCTCAAACAATTTCAGTGAATGTAAAATCCAATGAAAATATGCACAGATATCTCTAACTACTTGCAAGAGTCCCCTACCTCGGATCACGTAGTGTGACCTCTCTTCCTCTGTGCTGCTCTAATCTGGCAGTCCGGTCAACTCTCAATATGACTCTGGAGCTGCATTTAACCATTCACTAGATTAATTCACGTTTCCTACTGTATTACACATTTAATACAGTTCATTTTATTTAAATTGGCCCGTTTACGCTTAATGGGCCTTAAACACTTATATTGGGCCGTAATCCGTATTAAACCCGTTTATCAGGGTCTATCGACTCATTGGGCTTATCAATACCCATTAGGCTTTATTCCAAGCTCTTTGGATAGCCCGTATATCATTTACGACATTTATTTCAAAATTTCGAATATAATTAACTAAATCCAAAATTTAACCCGAAATGCGTAAATTAAATCTTAAATACGCATAAATCACATAAACTGTCGTAAATGAGCTTTACTTATCCGAGATTGTGCGATGGTATGCGAATCGAAGTTCGATCGGGCTTCCGTTCGGAATTAATCGTCGAACTGCACAATCTCGTATATTTAACTCCGGGTCAAATTTCGATTAAATATAATTTAAATAAATTTATCAAAAATTAAATCGGTCACTTTTGACCTCGTATCAACTTACCCGAAGTCCGGTGCAATCCCAAAAATTTTCCTTTTCCTTTTTCTTTCTTTTTTTCTTTTTTTCCCCTTTTCTCCTTAGCTGAACCGGTCCGGTCCGGTTCAGTTTAGAAGGTTCTGCCCTGAACCGTCGATCGGTTCAGGGATGATTTGGCCGTGTCGGCGTCGTCCGGCGGTTCTGCGGGAGCTGCTGCGGCTGTTCGGTGCGCCACAGCCTGGGGATCGTTCGACTGGGCTCGATCGGAGCCTAGCACCACCGGTGGCCGTCGAAATTCTTCTTTTCTCCGCGACCTTCAACTCCGTCGATCTCCCTTTTTCGGTGCCGATGAGGTGCGTTACCGGTGGCTGGGAGGTCGCGGGGTGAGTGGCTTCCTTTTCCGGTAGCTGGCTCGGCTGCTGGTCGCCAATGGTGGCTGGTCCGACAAGCTCTTCTCCTCGTCGGTTTGCTTCGGTTTCCTCTGAAACTTTCTCTCTCCCTGAAATTTCAATCCGTTTTCTGTTTTTTTTCTTTTTTTCTTTATAATATATTTTTAATATTATTTTAATCCTTAAAATAATATTAAAAATCCTAAAATATCCCAAAAATTCCTATTAAATTCATTTAGTCCGTAAATAAATTTATCAGTCCGATTTTACTTTTTCGGTATATTTTTTTAATATTTTTGGTCTCGTTTTTCGAGATAAAAATTCTAAAAATATTAAATAAATTCATGTCTCAATCAATTGGACTCAAAATTCAATATTTACCCTGTTATTGATCAAGATTTCTCGATTCCATATTTTTAATGAAATTTTCTCATCGGATTTATACCGAATTTTGGTCAATTGACCGTTTTACCCCTGTACTTGCTCAAAAATTAATTTAACCCTTATCTCGTTGTTATGTAGCTTACATGCATTTTTAATTCTCAATAAATCGATTGCATGATAGTAAATACTCTTCTTATAATTCAACTATGAAATAAAGTGTTCTTACACATAGGAATCATAAGGTACAAGCTACATATAAAATCGAAAACTCGGGTCTAACAGCAATAACATGAAATTCCTGCGATAGCCATGTCTCGGTTCTGGTTCACCTTCAACTAATCTGAAATAGTGCAGAACACACAAAGAAAACATAAGCAGAAGTTAGCCTTTGTAATTTAAAGCAATAAACAAACAATAGAAATTGTAAATTAACTAAAACCGAGAATTAGAGATAGGAAAAGAAATGAACAGTAAAGAGATTAATCAAATAGGGGAGAACAGAGGAAAGCTCATACTGCTACTGTAGCTTTGCTCTCGGGTTGTTGTTGTAGTACTGCTCAGCTGCTATCCCTGTAACCCAGCCCGCATCTCTCCCCAGCTAGTGTCGTATTCAGCTGCACCCAACGTCCCTTGCTGGTCCTGCACACGTCCATGCACAGCTCTATGCTACTCCACGCTTCTGGTCCCAGCTCTAGTGAGAAATAATTTAACTCGGTTCAAATACTTATGCCAACAAAATACTTATCAAGCAGAATCTAAAAGCACATCCTAAAGAATAACTATCGAAAGTTCAGAAAAATAGAATTTCTGGAAATGGTGAATAGTAGAATAAATGGGAGCAGTAGCGTGTAGCATGAGCATGTGAACGAGCTATGCAAGGGAACTTGGCTCCTGCACCCAGTATCTTCCCCTTCGTTCACACCCGATCTATGGTACAAAAGGTAGAAAGGAAAATAAAAAACGAAACAGGGAATGAAACTACTATTAATCGGAAACAAGGATTGTCATTCCAAAAAGCTTAAATGTGTGAAATCTAAAGAGAAACGAAACTTGCAAAACTTAAAAATGGTGGCTACAAATAAAACATAAAAAGCTTTTCACAAAAGATAACAAATGAAAATTAACATGAACAGTAGAATAGAAAATGGTTTCGGGAAAAGCTTCTAAAAACAAGGAAAAATAAACTAAACTATTCTACCTATGCCACTCTAACTAGTTCTACACTAAAACTACTTAGTTTTCTTCACTTGCTATCATGCTTTATTTATACACACACTTAGGGGTACAATGGTAATTTTTCATCCTAGATGAGTTGGCATTGTTTAGCCACTTGTCTTCATTTTATTTGCTGCAGAGTAGATATTTTCACGTCATCCATCTTCTAGTACACTTAGCTGTGCGATATAGCCCGGCGGGTGTCTTTCAGAGGGTTGGCACAGTGTCCGTCGATCTTATCGTTTCAGAGCGAATAAAATATTAACACCCGACATCCCACGTGTTCAGACGATTGGTGACTTGGTCCGTAAATTGGAAGTGGTCCAATTTCCTTTAGCCCATTTTCAGCCCATTTTTGACTGAAACGACTGAGTTTCATCTGGATTTAATTTACCTGCACATTACAGAATTTTAATTAAATAAAGAGGATAATTAACAAAATAAATTGGGGATTTAAATAATTAATTAGGAAATTAAGTAAAAATAATTCTATTTTTATAGAATTATCATGCATCTTAAGAAGGTCTTTCATTCCGACCTTGTCTCTGTCATTTTCTCCAATCTGTACCTGAGGCTGAACTACCGAAGGTGCTTGAGGGGCCTGAGGAGGAAGAGGCGGAAGAGGAAGTGCGGGCGTAGTAGCATCGGAATTTAAAACATGTGCCACAAACTGCTGGGCAAACATAGCTGTGAGGGCACTGAGCCCTTCTCTCATGCCCTGAACACTTTGCTCCAATCTCCTCATTCGGGAATCAGGACTCTCTGGCTGAGGGGGAGGCGACGAAGGTGGTCGATCTTGCCTCCTTGGGCAACCTCTTCTACCACTCATGGTAACTGATTATGTATTACCTACATCGATACCAATAATTTTTAGCTACAGCTATAATAGGTATATACAATTTATAATTAGACAAGTACAGATACTTGAGATGTAATCACACGTTAATTACTGACACTGACAGCACTAGACAACCCTTGCTCTGATACCACATTAATTGTAACACCTTGGAAGCGCGAAAATAGGGGTTAAATTTTTCCTTTAAATCTTATTTTTCTACTTAGGTTGCATTCCTATACAGAGTAGGTTACTTCGTTTCTTTCTTTACCTATTCTTTTAACCATTTAATTTTTGTCAAAAATTTCGACAGTATAACTTTTTATAATATATCTTATCCCCCTGTAAGTAAACGCATTTTATAATCGTAAGGCAGTTGATTTTATTTCTTAAACTTATTACTTTCAACTCTACATTTTTACAACTACAACTTCCATATCCATACTCAGTATCACCGACATTTCATTCACTTCCCAAAACGTTTACATAATAATCCATAAAACAACTGATTACATCCCAAAAGTATTTATATACAGTTCAGTATCTGTATAATATACATTTCTGGGAATAAATATCCAATGATATACTTGAGTGAGTACTGAAAGTTGCCTGGGAGGCACTGAATCCACCAGCTACCCAAGTACTTGTAAATAGGTGAGTAATCTTACTGCAGGTACTCTGAAATCGGAGAAAAGAATGGGTGAGCTTCTGCTAAAAGCTCAGTAAGGTTGTAAACTCCGTAAATTTTCTTATACCCGATTTTAAACATCGATAGAAAATTAATTGGAATTAAAAATGTGTTCCTTGAAGGACGATTAAATTAAAATGCGATTAGAATGAGAGAGTTAAAAGAGTTAATTGAATAAAGTATATTAGCTCTAAGGATAAATAATCTTAAAAAAAAAAAAGATGAATTTATTATGAGCTAGGATTATTCCCCTATAAAATATAGGTACAACAATTTGACTAAATTCATTTTGTGTATATTCCTATCCATTTAACTTAAAGACTAATTAAAACATAACATATATATATATATGTTATGTTTTAATTAGTCTTTAAGTTAAATGGATAGGAATATATATATATATATATATATATATATATATATATATATGTATATATATATAGATGTACATGTATATGTACATATACAAAAAATATATATATATACATGAAAGGGTAATGGATGGGAGGGAGTCGGCTGGCAGTGAAACACAGAGAATGTGCCATTTAAAAACAACAATAAGGAGGGGGATAACTGAAGAAACCGAAGGAAGGAGAGGAACCATGGAAGCCAAAAGATCGAGGGGCAAAAGACATGAGACAAAGGGATTTTGGATGGCTTGTAAACGAACAAGGAAACCGTGAGTTGCAGCAGTGAGGATGTCAGACTGAAATGGAAACGTGATAAGGTAGGATGATGGGATGGCTCGGTGAGAAGAAGAAGAGAGGGAAAAGAAACAAAATCGAGAATGTGGCAGAGCAGGTAAGAAATGAAATGTTTCAGGAAGCCTGCAGCGGTTCGGTAAGGAAAACAAAGTGATTGAAGCCTGACTGAACAAGGATTGAGGCTGATGCATCGAGTGTGGGTGCTGGAAATTAGGAGAGAAGACCGAGTAAGTAGAATGGCTGGCAACGAAACAGATAAGACTAGAGGAGCTGTTACAGAGATGAACTGAAATGATAAGTAATCAAAATAGGACAAGTGAGGGGTGGTGAGCTGAAAACCGAGAAGTTAGACCTGCAGGGCATAGTACGACTGGAAAATGGAAGATAGCAGCAAAACAGGAAACTTGATGATAGGTGGACAGGAATACAGCAGCTACAGCAGGTTGGCAAACTAAATTAAATGGGAGCTAACTATCGTTCCATTTCTGTTTTCTCTACACTTTCACACCATCAGACTTTCACCATCACGTTTCCTCATCAAACCGAAGCAGTAAAGAAGGGAAATAAAAATGTGAAAATGGAAATGGTGGAAATGTGAGAAACCGAGAGCTTAAGGAAAGGTGACGAAGAAAACAAATGAATCTGGAGGCAGAGAAATGAAGGCTGAAAAAGATGAGAGGAAGGCAGAAGCAACAACGTGATAAGAGAGGAAGGACAAGAACCAGCTACCCGAGAGCCTGAAGCAGTGAACGAAAACAAAGGCCTACGCAGGAGACTGGGTTGAAGTAGAGAAGAAAGGGGAGAACTGCCGAGCTTCACTGCCACTGCTTTAAGCAACTATCCTTGTTTCCTGCCGCATGTCGAACCTTATTCTTGTCCAGCCCCGTGCCTCCCTGTTTATAGCAACTTGTGAGGACAACAGAACAGAAGCAGCAGCTGGGAACTCGGGTTGAAGGCAACCGAGAAAGGCAGAACAGAGGAGAGTAGGGGAAGGGAGAGAGGCTAGAGGGAGATGTTCGGGTTGATGGTAAAGATGATGATGACGATGGTGTTGATACCGAGACCGAGGCTGGAGGTGGTGGTGTCTGAAAAATGGAAAAGATGAAGGTACCGAGAAGGTGCAGTGGAAACCGAGAAGGAGAAGAAGAGGAAGAGGGAAACCATGAACAGGGGAACGGGTGTGCAGAAAACGGGAAGGATGGCTCTCGGCTGGAAGGTATGAGCTAGAAACAGTGGCAGGAGGAGGAACCGAGAGAAGAGTGATGATAGTGGTGGTGAAAACGGGAGGTGGTGATGAAGGAAGGGACTATGAGGCGCGAAGCAGAAGGCTAAAATGGAGATGAACAGTGCAAACCGAAACAAAGAAGAAAGAAAAAGAAAAGGCGGGAAAGGAAGAAATATTTAAAAAAAAAAAAGAAAAAAGAAGAAGAAGAAAAAAAAGGTAAAGAAAAGAAAAGTGTATATATATATATATATATATATATATATATATATATATATATGTAAAAATATTTAGAGATAGGAGAGAAGGCACAGAGAAATTTGAAAACTTGGGGAAAAAGGCTCTGACCGAAATAACCCGAGTGGACCGGACCTGCTGACTCGCTACATCGAGACAATCGAGGATCGCAAACGGACACTGAGGTAAGGAAAATTCTCGTCGCTGCTAGAGATAAATATGCGTAATTTTCGTATATTTGTAGATATAAAATTTATGTTGAATTTCGCAGTACCGAAATTATCGAAAAGACTAGGTTGAGCTTTATGACTGAAAAATTAGAGATTTTAGCTTAGTTGAACAATCAAATTTTACGAACTAAATTTTATGGTTTGCAAAAATTACGGTATGACTTGAAGTCGATTTTAATTATTGAATTTTCATAAACCGTTTTCTGAGATTTTTCGAAAAAAGGCTAGTCAGCCTGTTTTGAACGATTTCATAAAACAAATGAATTTATATGTGATTTAAGAAAAAACGATCTGTTAAAAAATTATTTTGATGAAATGTGCTTGAGCGCGTACTGACTGTGTGTCATACGGTCCGTCTCGCACTGATTTTGAGACAAAGGTGTTGGTGAGATCATGCTGCATTTCTGTTCTGTATCTGTATCTGTGGTCCACGAGTACGATGTACCGTGTTTCTAATTCTGTTTCTGGTCTTCGGACAGTATGATCTGTGAGCCGTTTGGGTAGCTGACCACTCCCACGGCGATTGACATCCCTGCACACCTGGCCCATGAATTGCCCGGAGTCACCGACATTGGCCAATAGTCATTTCTGAATCTGTTATAGCATGCATGCCTTGTCTCGTCTATTTGAAAATATTTATTTGAATTTGTCTGCTTGAATTGAAATATCTGAGAATATGTTTGTTTAACAATTGGTATCATTTGTTTTTTTTGTAACGATCGTGTGGCACTTTGCTCTCGCAGGATTCAAGAGGTGGCCCCCACAGTCTGACTCATACGTACTGTCTGCTTTGGAAGCCCCACAGGCCCTTCACGGCTTTATCGAGGTAAATACCCCAATTCGCGTCCTCAGAGGTTCGAATCCAATACCTTAAAGTCTTTGTTCTTACACAAATGATACCAATTGTTCCTGTTGGTATCATTTGTGTAAGAACAAAGACTTTAAAGTCTTGGGTTCGAACCTCTGAGGACGCGAATTGGGGTATTTACCTCGATAAAGCCGTGAGGGGCCTGTGGGGCTTCCAAAGCGGACAGTACGTATGAGTCAGACTGTGGGGGCCACCTCTTGAATCCTGCGGGAGCAAAGTGTCACACGGTCGTTACAAAGGTATACATTTAAAACAATTCTAACCATTTAAAAATAAATGGAAAATCGAATAAACATACTTTCGTACATGCATACTTAGGAAACTGTTTTACATGCTTACTTTAAAATACATCATACTTCATTAAAACGTTGTACATACTTTCATATACTAAAACATCATACATATTTCCTTCGTTAAAACATCATACATCGAAACATAAAGACTAGGCTATTTCAATATAGTTATCATGCAACATATCACATCCTCCGTAGAGGGAATAATACCTATGGCCATGGTAAGGGCTGTAGATAGGATCAAGGTCGTACAGCGATTCTAATAGATTATCTAAATCATACTAGCACACAGCTAGGGCACGGGCACCAGTGGCACACACCGTGCAGTTACAAGATACTACGAAAATAAACACCACGTGTAGTGGAAAACAACACCACTAAGGTGGAATAGGCACTACACAGGTGAATCTAAACTAATACTACGTGTGGCGGAGTCAGGACACCAGCAGGCATGATTATGCACTCAGCATATACTAATAGTAACTTGTCGTCTCAAAATCCTTATTTTCATACTTACTTATTTACTTTTATATTGAAAACTTTAATCTTCACGTCATATTATATTCCATACAAAATATGTATATCTATTTTGTTTATACATAATAAGCGAAAACCATGATTTCAGTATTTAAACACAATTTACTATTCCTTTCAGGTTCAAACCGAGAGAGTTTGGTTTTCAAACAGAGTACTTTCTATGATTTTCAAGTCATTTATGAATAATAAATAGATATAGAACGTTAGTACTATTTTAAATCGCATCTCTTACCTCAACGGAGCTAAAGCAACGTTATTTTGTCGGGGTCCGGGTTTACCTCGTTTTGCATGTCGAATTCTCGAGCTGCTCAAAATAATACCAAATCATCAAATATTGTTTGATTACATCTCAACATATCCAAATATGTATTTATGTTCTTAAAAGTTAACCAAGTTTGACCTTTTCGTTAACTTTTTCTATTTTTTCGATTTTACCGATTTAAGTGCTGATTTAAGCTATTTTAGTCAATTTGATTATTTTAACTTCACATTCACCATTTTAATAACCTACATACTCATTCACATCCATAATTCACACTTTATAAATCAAATTCTTACAAATTCTCATACCTTTCGATTTTTCACTAAACTACGCTATAAACCTATAAAACTCGATTTTTATTGTCTTTCCTTATGCTTCACACATTGTATGGATATTGTTATATAAAATGGAATCATAAGACGGATGATTTTGATCATATAAATACGAATGGAATAGTCGAACGTACGTAAAATTCGAAAACGGACAGTTAAGGAATTTCAAATTAAATTTATGAGATTTGAATGGTCCGGACAGAGATACAAATTTTTAAATGAGAAATTATAGTGGGTCTAAGAAGGAAAGTCGGTCTAAATTGGTCTCGAACGTGTAGAAGGGTAAAACGGTCAAAAGATCAAACTTCGATATAAATTCGATAAGAAAATTTTAATTAAAAATAAGAATTTAGGATATCTTGATCAATAATGAGGAAATTATCAAATTTCGAATCCAATTGATCAAGATCCAAAATTATTTAGAATTACCAAAAATTCACTCAGGACAATATCCCGAAAATAAGGAGAAAATATACCGGAACAAGGGTTAAAATAAATTAAATAAATTAATTATGAATATATATATATTAGTAGATATTTTTGGCGATTTTATATTATTTTAATGAATATAATAATAATAATAATAATAAAATTATAAATAATAATAATAATTAAAAAAAAGAACTGAAAATTGGAAAAAATCAAGAAAACCCAAAAACTGAAACTGAAAACGATAGCCAAAGATGACCTAAGCCACCCACGACCACCGGCCGTCGACGATCCCCGACGAAGACCAGAGGAGAAAGAGGAGAGGCCGACGAACACTTTGGCACCGGTGACGCGCGCCGACGACGGCTATGTCCGGCGAACGGAAGAGGAGAAAACCGCGAGGAAAACGGGCCCGATTCCGACGATCTACGGCAGCTGGGCGTGAATAGAGGGCACCGGTGTGATCGAGAGGAGGAGCCGATCCTTTTAAGATCAGTACTGGCCAGCGAAAGGGCCGGAACCATCGACAACGGTAAACACCCTGAAAACGGCACCGTTTGGCTGAGAGGAACAGGAAGGAAAAGGAAGGAAAAAGAGAAGGAAAAGAAAAGAAAAGAAAAGAAAGAAAAGGGAAAAAGGAGAAAAAAATTATCGGGGACAACTCGAATTCGGGTAAGTTGACCGAGGGTCGAGATTGACCTACGGGTAAATTTCATAAATTTATTTAATATTATATTTAATGGAAAATAACCCGTATTTACCTAATTGTGCAATTTTACGACAGAACCCGAACGAGAGCCGATTGAGCTTCGATTTTTGTACCCCGCATAGCATTGGGTAAGTACATTTTAATTTCAACAATTAGAGTCCTTAATGCAGAGTTAAGATTATTTTACAGGTTTTACAGATTAATTCTGTATAAAAAGAATTTTATTCGAAATTTTAAAGTAATTACAGTAAATAGTATACGGGCTATCTAATGAGTTTGGAACGAAACTCGATGATTATTGATAAGCCAAATGACCCAGTAAACCCGAAGAAAGGATTTAATAAATAGAAACAGGCTGAAAATGGGTCGAGGCCCATTAAGGTGCAATCGAGCCCAATAAAGTAAAACGGGTCCAGTACTTTAGATTCGATCAGTAAGAATGAAATACTGATAAATATATTAGAACTAACCCAAATACGTGGTTATATGTAGCTGCATAGACTTGGTTGGAGCGAATTTGGATTGAGAGACCCAGTATCATCGAGACGGGATAAACTTGTGCGTGATTCCAGGTAAGGGAATTTTACGGGCTGCTAAAGATAACTTTACACAATTTCGACATCATTTACATTCCCTAAAATTGTCTGAAGGGTCTAAATTTAAGATAAAAATTTTAGTGCCTCGGATGGTAAATTACCAAAATACCCTTGTTAAGGGTAAAATTTCAAATTTTAGAAAAATTGGAAGGAGCAAGAATAATAGGTTCATGCTCATTCTTAAGGTGTTTTGACACGTGCATGAGTAGGCTGGTTAGCTTTTAAATAAAAATCCACAGCATTGCATATTTTCAACAAAGTGATTTCTTTCTAAATGGATTTGAGAAATGTAGCCACCTACATGATTTTGTAGAAATGTGACGTGCTAGAGCTTAGGTCGCACGAGTTTTGATTTGTGTGATGCATGCATTAGTGCTGGAGTGAGAGCTCGCACTAGTGTTTTACATGCATTGGTGCTGGAGTCTAACTCGCATCAGATTTTTATATGATTTTCGTGACACGATGATGGAGTCTAACTCGCACCATATTTTCACATGATTTGTGTACAGAGTGCTAGAGCTTAGTTCGCACTAGTTTTACTTGATTTTATGAGAGTGTTGGAGCATCGCTCGCACTAGTTTTCTGAGAACATGCGATGAGTCGTGCATAGAGCGTCGGGTAGACTGTGTGTCACACCGATTAAATAGGCTCGCACGTACATTTTGAGACAGGGCATGAGTATGGATATGAGATATGGGTCCACGGAGTATGTTGTACTGTGCAAGTAGCATGGAGTATGCTGTACCGTGTTGGGATTGATTATGTGGCATCTTCGGATGCGAGTGGCATCTCCGAATGCGAGTGACATCTTCGGATGCATGGCATCTTCGGATGCGAGTGATCGAACAAGGCCGATGGGATGGACTGACCCACCTCCCGAGGTGATCCCCGATCGTGGTGAGACCCCGCACACTAGGATCCGTGTAGCAGTGGGATCACGAGGACATATGGCCATAGTCCTAGTTATTTGCCTGAGATATATATATATATTTATTGCCTAGTCTCTCATGTTGATATTTTTGAGAAACACATTTTGTGAATTTTTGTGTGAGTCTGGATCACCCGAGGGAGGGGTTGGATCCTGACTTAGATATGATTTTGATGAGAATGAAACTGGGTTTTAAACTAAATTTGCATGATGTTATTTCCATGCTATTTAAACCCATGAGTAATGTAAACTAGTTTTACATGACATTCATTGTATCGCATATTCTTATTGCTGTGAAAAGCATTTGACTTCATGGTGTTGTGTGAGTCAGGAACACCCGAGGGATGGGTTAAGTCTTGGCTTTGTTGTGAAATTTTAATGAGAATGAAATGATTTAAAAGAGTTGCATGTTGAATTTTTCATGCTCTTTGAAATCCACATGCGGACTTGTTTTACATGACATCATTAATTATAACATCTGTTTTGAAATGTGTGGATAAAAGGTGGTTTATGCATGGCACCACGTTCATGTAGGTAGTATGGTTGCCTACTTGTTCGTAGGATTACCTTACTTAGCTTGATGTGCTCACCCCTTTCATTTTCCTACACAGATTTTCTCCAGTAGATTTTGAGGCGACTGACTACTACATTCCTGATATCTGCTGTTGCCCATCATTTTGAGGTATATACACTTGTACATATTGTATCTAAATAAGAATAGCACAGTAACATATTTGTAAGTAACTTTCGGGGATGTATAGATACTGTAAACACTTATAAATGAATGTGAAAGAATTTATGAAAAACTCATGTGTTTACCTTTCCTTTAATAAGGAATTAAGTTATATGGTAAATGAATGGTGGGACTGGCATTGATGCACAACCCAATTGTTAGTGGAGTGTGGTCACGATCAAAGGACAGGTAAGTATGAAAGAAAAACGAAACATTTACTCTGATTTTTGGGTAGTTTTGGGTCGTGACAAAATCGAACTTTTTCGATATAAATTTAACTGTTAACAGCCTTAAATTCATCCAAAATTCATCATTTCCACACTTAAGCATGATGATCAAAACTATACACTTCCATATAAATTATTTCTTTAAATTCTACTTAACTAAAAATCTTTCAAAAATATCAAATAAGAACATATCTCATGTTCATCATCATTCATCAATATTACCTCAACTTAGACCAAGGTTGACCACATTTTTTATCTTCCAAACAAATCCTCAACTGTAATTCAACACATATATAGCTAAGAATCATCAAAAACTACAAGAAAAACCGACTAAAAACTTTCAAAAATCAAACTTTCCCCACCTCGAAATAGGATAGATTCTGGCCATGTTCTTCTCTCTAGGGTTTCACCTTGTAAATGGACTTATTTATGGCTTGATTTTTTATATGTTATAGAGGACTGAAAGTGAAAGATTTCATCCTTCTTAGTCGGAGTCCAATTCGGCTCGTAAAGGGGTCGACAAAATGCAAGAATGGGAAAGGTATAGTAACACCTGCGAAAATTTTGGGAGGGAGGTGAGGGCGCATGGGAGGTTCTTTTGGGGTGTTTTCAGAGCCGTCTAAAATATATATATATATAAGTCTAGTTTCATGGTCTAAAAGTCTGAGCCTAAATTCAATCTTTAGGTGGGTCGAAATTAGGTTTTTCCTTATGGGTATCTAGTTCACTGGGTTGGGGCAGCCCACTAGTCAGTTTCAGAAAATCCATGAAAAATAGTTCTGGCCCATTTTCTTTCAAATTTCAACTTTTTAAGTGTTCTACTATGTCTCTAGTATCTCTCATAAAAATTTGGGGCCACTTGTTTAAGAAAAATTTCCCGATTGGGCCCATTTTGCATAACTTGGTCATTACCGAACAATGTAACTTAAAGTTTTCGGTTTACTTTAAAATTTTATTTGATCACCGAAACCTCCATATCTCCACTCGATTTTCATTCCTCATGTAAATTATGCCTTATACTAATTTCCTATAGCTCAAAATAATTTTCATGAATTTCTAGAATTTATTTCAAATTTATTTCTATTTATAGGCTTATTTGCTCGATTTAGTGTAAACCCGAGTTTTACTAACTTTTCCACTTCTAATGTCTTAGTTTCACTTTCTAATCATCATAACATACTTAAAATCATAGTTTATTGAAAAGTACTTAAATTCGAGATCTTACCTTAAAACAAGTGCCCCGGGCTTCGTGCCACTATCTCTGACATCTCGATCTTTCTGAGCCCTGCATAACATTTACATGAGTCTTAAA
This sequence comes from Firmiana major, assembly GCA_033439115.1. Classification (NCBI taxonomy): domain Eukaryota; kingdom Viridiplantae; phylum Streptophyta; class Magnoliopsida; order Malvales; family Malvaceae; genus Firmiana; species Firmiana major. Next base: position 18,723,646 of record CM065904.1, on the reverse strand, counting down.
CTTCTCGATTTATCTTAAAATGAACAGTAGCATGAAAATTCAAGTCTCACACTAACTTTCTCCCTAACTCATTTGGTCTCTTGGAGACGCAAGATATTATCCTTCTCCTATACATAACCTCACAAATCTCCACCAACTTATCATTAAGCATACCTATATTCTAAGATCCTAACTTAAGCTTATGATTTTGGACTAACTTCTTTACCCACCCCCGTCCATTATGGTGTGGGAACCTTTACCTATTATGTACCACATCCAGGCGCCCATGTGGTGTGTTGCTTTTGCGCGACCACCTAGCAACTCTTGCACATTTTTATTACACCTAGTCTTTGGTGTAGCGAGTCATTGAGTTGTGAGACCCCGTGTAGGTTTAACCTTGTAAATATATGTAAATGAATTCATAAGTATGGTGATATACTTGTAATGTGAAGTAATGTAAGTCCATAAGTTTAATGTACATACATGTAATAAGAGCTGTGATTGTACGTACAAGTTGCATTATGTATGAATATGAAGAAATGGACTTAAACATGTAAAGAATAGGAGTAGAATGGAAAATGAGTAGTGTGGTAAAATGGAAGGAAGATTTTATAAGTTATGCACTTTCATTTGGTCTATATCATGTACCTTTGGATATACAAAGATTTCACACAAGTTTTAATAGGTATAAAGTAGGAATGGATGCCATTTTCAAGTCTCAAAGATGATCAGATGAGAAAATGACTATGGCAGCAAATTAAAGTTGTTTTGGTGTAAGTACCTGCAGAAAACTGCAATAAAATCTGAAAATATGAAGGCCAGATCGATCTCATAGGATGAGAGATCGATCTGGAAGAGCCAAAATGCTCTTATCTTGAGCTATGAAGCAGAACAGATCGATCTCTAATGGAGCCAGATCGATCTGCTAAACATTCTGTAAAGAGAAGATCAATTTCAAGGCAAGCAGATCGATTTCCTTAAGCTCTCGGGTTGAAGCAGATCGATCTCATCCCAAGCCAGATCGATCTCCTTAAGCTACTGCCTGAGACAGATCGATCTCCAACCTTCGACAGATCGATCTAATGCCTTCAAATGTTGTGAAAAATAGGGATTTTAAGAGGACCATATCGATCTCCACCCAGGGCAAATCGATCTCACCAAGCTAAATCTATAAATAGGAGCAGTTGGATCTACAGATTTTGAGAAAACACTCTCACTCTACCATTTTCAATCCAAAACCTAGCTTTCTCACTCCTAAATCCACCCATTTTCAGTAGGATTTGAGGGAAAGCTATTAGAGACAAAGTTGTTCACATTAAAGAGAAGAACAACATAGTTGAGAGGTATTTTTTCCATTTGTTGGATTTAAGGAACAAGGTGCATTTTCATTGGAGCAAAGAGGAAATCAAGCTAGGTGAGTTTCTAATGCAAATACTCAAGTACATTTGTTTGGATATTGATGTGGAAAATGATTGGTATGCATAGAAATGGTAGAAACTACCTAGAGTAGAATGAATCCACCATGACCTAAAAATAGTCTAGTGTGAGAAAGTGAAATGTATTGAGATTAATGATGAATGGGATATCTTGAAGTGATAATAGTGTTATGGGTATGATTTTAAGTTGTTGTTAGTGAATAAATTGTGAGATTTACCTAAAAGGGGTAAAATGTGGAATAATGCATTGGTAAAATGCATAAATGAATTATATTGACTAGTGAGGTCAAAATGTGAGCTAACAACATTAACTCAAGTGATTTGGATGAATGAATCGCAGCTCCCGAGGATACGCCAGAACAAGTGGAGCTTAAGATGTGAGAAGCTAAGAGGAGGAGAGTCGCACTCCGAGGAAATCGAGGTAAGGGAATTGTGTGGACTCTTAGAGATATCTGTGTGCAATTTGGGCGCTTAAATGCTTTGCTAGAATGCATGAGAAATTAGGAAATGAAATTGGGTGATTGAAGGGCGAAAGTTGGGTGTTTGAGAAAAGTGCATGAAAAACAAAAGCATGATGTTTGAAAATCTGGTTTTGTTGCTTTTTAGCAAATGATTGGTAGGTTAGCTAACATTTGGAATGATTTGCAAAAGAAATGATTTGATTTGGTTGATAACCATGTTTTGCAAATAATTGAGCCACCTATATGGATTTCATGAGAATGAAAGCGTGTTAGAGCATGACTCGCACGAGATTTGATGTGTTTTATACGCATGAGTGCATGGATTTTATGATGTGGTACGAGAGTGGAACTTGCACAAACTTTATACTGGTTTTGGCATGGTGCTAGAGCAGAGCTCGCATTAGATGTCCATCATACTTGATGTCGTGCTAGGAGCTTCAGGTAGATTGGGTGTTGCACCGATTAAATAGGCTCGCACGTGCATTTTTTTATATTTTGACATGTTGATAGCCGTGTTAGGTGCTTCGAGTAGACAAGAAGTTGTACCGATTAAATCGCTCACACGTGCGTTTTTTGAGATGTGGCGTGATGTGATGTGTTGATATGGGTCCACGAAGTACGTTGTACCGTGTTGAGATTGTGTTATGTCGTCTTTGGATGAGATCTGCTATGGACCTGCGGGTTGGACTTGACCCACCTCCCGTGTGGAAGCATATAGTGGTGATACCCCACACACCTGATCCGTGTAGCCTGGGATCATAGGATATGGTCATAGTCCTAAAGGAGATTTCACTTATTATATTGTCTATCTCACATGTCTTATTTTATGAATAAATTCATGTTTTTGAAATGCTTTGTGGGTCAGGACAGTCCGAGGGGAAGGGGATGTGTCCTGGCCAGTGGTGATTTTATTGAGATAAGAAAGTATGTTAATGGTTTTATAGTGCACTGATGCATGATGACTAATGTCATGCTTTATTTGTGAAAAATGCATGATGATTACTGTCATGTTTCATTTGTGAAATATGCATGATGATTTATGCCATGCATTTAAATTTGATTTGTGCACTGAACTAAACCGCATGATTTGCTTTACATTCCATTAACACAAGCCCGAAATAATGCTTTTGAGATGTGAATGAGAATTGTGTGGTTTTGAGCATGGAATCACGATCACATAGATGGTGCAATATCTACCTGTTCGCATTATTGGCTTACTGAGCATGTGGTTTGCTCACCCCCCCTTATTTTTCCCCTCTCTACAGAGATTTGAGTATAGATTGAGAGCGACTGGAGGCGTTCCCTTTTGGTATCCACTGCATCCCATCGCGAAAGGTATACACACTGAAGAGGTTTTTGTATCTAAACTTTCTATAGCAAGTAGCATTTTGTATGTAACTATTGGGGATGTAAAGCAATGTAAACACGTGTAAACAACACTCTGATTTATTTATACAAGTGTTTACTTATAATCAATATGCAATTTAAATTGGTATGGTGGAATATAAACACCGCAAAATTTCTGTATTTAAATTAAACAATAAAAAAAATTAAATGAGAATATGTTATAAGAAAATATGTTTATATATATATATATATATATTTGTTAAGTAAAAAAAAATGAAGGATAAAAATAATTACAATAAATATATATACATGTATTTGTCCAAGATTGAAAATGTAATTAAAAATATATATATATATAAATACAAATATAATATATATATATAATAAAAATATATAAATATATATTTAAATATAAATATATATATAAATTTAAATAGAAATATATATATAATAAAAATAAATAAATAAATAAAACAAAAAACAAGAAAAAAAGAAAGAAAACGAAAAAAAAAAAAGAAATCAGATCGCACGACAGAGGGGTGTGGCGCGCGACCCGTAAAAAGCCCTCCCCCCCCCCCCCAATCTTCTTCTTTCCTTAAAGCACTCGCCGGACAGAAGCCCCCTCTCCCTTTCTTTCATCGGCGACAGAACCCAGAATGATCGGCGACTGAGCCCCAAGCCAGGGACGATCCGACGGCCTCCTTTCCTTCTGTTCGTCGAAACCCGAGCCCCTTTCCTCTCTCATTTTCGCTCACCCGCCGATCGAATCAAGGCCCCAACATCGGCGACCACTCCTTGCCGGAACGCCGACCCGTTCCTTTCTTTGTCCCTCTCCCCTCGCTTGGAAACGAAAACGAAACAGAGGAGTTTTTCCTCTATTTCACGGACTACAGTAAATCGGAGGAGACCCGACGCCAGCCCTCCACTGCAACCCGAGCCCGGTAACCTCCCTTGCCTGTCCTTCCCCGTCCGACCACCCTTTTTTTTGATGCTACAGTGTTAAAAAAAATACAGATAAATTACTTAATTTTTACTTCCCCATTTTTGTACCAGTGGATCCCCAGGTAAAAACCCAAGCTTTCTTTAGTTTAATGTATGTATAAATTGTATTATAGAAGCATGAATGTTGTATGAATTAAATGAAATTTGATTGTGAAAAAATTAGGGAACTAGGGATTAATTTGACAGATTTGGGGATTTTGAGAATTAGACAAGGAAATTAAATATTATGAGTAGGATTATCAAGAAATGATATGATGAAATGGATAAAATGTATGATTTTACGGTTATATACATGTGTGTGTATTAGTATATGAGCTTATGAATATTAAATGTCCTGCTATATTGGTACAATTGTATACACAAAAAAAAAAATAGCACTTAGGGATTATTTATTTTATCAATGTGAGGATGAAGTTTATAGTGGAAAGAAATTTCTACAAGTGGTAGTGGGAAAAGAGGAAATTGATGAGCTCCAAAGGTTGAATGTGTATAGTTTAAATGCGATCTTAAGGAGTTAGAATTTAAATTCCGGATGTATTTTCCTTAGGCTAATAAGATTTCAATTTTGAAGCATTGTAAGCTATTCGATTTAAATAAGGATACTAAGAATACCAAATTCAGTGTAGGAAAATCGTAGAAGGATAAAAAGGAGACACTTGGAGGCGTCACTACCCGAACCTTGAACTTTCGATAAATCGAGGTAAGGGGTGTAATTTAAAATGGTAATAGTATCCTCATTTACCTCAAACTTGGATTTATGAAAATATTTGAGTTACGCAATATTTTAGTAAATGATTAGAATTTATACCAAGCATTCGTTCTTTAGTCCAAGTTAACGTCTAAACAAAACCAAGCCCAACTTTTATTGAGCCCCAGCTTTATCTTGCCATGTTTCTGAAACTGAAAGAAAGGTTTATGAATTTAAATACATGAGTTTTGAGCATGTTTTCAAATTTGTGAGCATGTTTTCTGATTTTGTTTCTTGAACGAAATGATATGATTTTGATTTATGCATGAAATTGTTACATGTTTTGCGAGATATGAAAACTCTGTTTTGAGACAAAGGCAATGTTTAATGATATGTGATCGTGGGGGCCACCTCTTGGGTTCTGTGGGAGTAAAGTGCCACACAGTCTGTGTGACTGTAGGGGGGCCACCTCTTGAGTCCTATAGATGCAAAGTGCCACACAATCAAAGCATTTTGTCATGTGCGCCTTTGTGGTGTATATGTTTGGTACCTGGGATGAGGCTAGCCAGAAAGACCTCTTGAGTAGGGTGAGGTAGCCAAAAGGTCCCGGTGTGCATGATTGCCACCTGAGATGGAGCTAACCAGAAAGACCTCTTAAGTGGGGTGAGGTAGTGAAAAGGCCTAGCTAACCAGAAAGACCTCTTAAGTGGGGTGAGGTAGCGAAAAGACTAGCTAACTAAAAAGACCTCTTAAGTGGGGTGAGGTAGCGAAAAAACACCAGCTAACTTGAAAGACCTCTTAAGTGAGGTGAGGTAGCCAAAAGACACATCTAACTAAAAAGACCTCTTAAGTGTGGTAAGGTAGTGAAAATGGCTATGTTTATGATTTTCCCTCTACGGAGGATGAATGTGTTATTTCCACATGACAATTACATGAGCTAGACTAGTCTCCATCCGAAACGAATTCTATTTTAAGATTTGATTATTTGATATGTGATTTACTCAACAATGCTTTTGAAGTTCTGTATGATTTGAAAGGTTCTGATTTCCATCTGACAGTGATCTTTGTTTTAAGATGTTGATGTTTCGAAATATGTTTTATACTTAACAATGCTTTTGAAGTTCTGTATATCATGAAAGATTCTGACCGGTCTGCTAAGGTTCTCTTAATTTCGAAACCATATTTTTGTTAAATGTGTTTTCTGTGATATGTGTTTGAAAGGGATGTAATATTTGTAAAAAAATGCCTCATTTTCATATTATTCTGTACTATGTATGTTTTAAACACTATGATCATTTTAAATGCATTTCTTACTGGGTTTTTTCTCGAAAACTCACCCCTCTAACTTTCAGATTATTTGTAGTGATCTACAGACGCTACCTGCCACGTACGCGACGTTGGCTGGTGGAAAGAGCTACCCTAGGCTACTTTTTGTACACGCAGAGGTATACAAATGTATTCCTTGACCAGACACATTTGGTAAACACAGACATATAGTGGAAATATTTTATTGGGATGTAATTTGTAAGAAAACAAACGTAAAAAATATCTCTTTTGAGAATTAATCGTAGAGTACTAATCTTAGTTGAAATAGATACATGTTGGCTTGATGATGCGAATTTGGGGAGCATGTTTGATAGTTGTGGATATCTAGGATTGTTAAAGCGTTTGATTTGCAGGTGAGTAGGCTTATATATAAGTCGTTATGCTACCAAAATTTCTATCGGCCATTTAGATGTAAAATTTAATTTAAGTATAATTATCGGTGAATAGGTATGATAAAAGAAACGGCACTGAACAATAATGCAGTCTAAGTGAATGAAGGAATAAGTAGGAATTTAAAACTTCAAAAAAAATTTCCTCTGAATTTTTAAGGTCAAAGGTCATTACAGTTTAAGTGGTATCAGAGCAAAAGTTGTCTAGTATTGTCAGTGTTGTTATTAAGGACAAAATTACATCACAAATGTCTGTGCTTGTCTAGTTGTAGGCAATGTATACCTAAAGAAGTTAAGATTTGATCTTTGGTTTACGCGCAGGTAGTAGATCATGTGTATCATGAGAGGCAGACGAGGACGCCCACGAAGGCAAGCTCAGCCACCTCCACCTCCACCGCAGCCAGAGAGCCCTAATACGCGTATGGCTTAGTTTGAATAGCGGTTGGAACAGCGTCTCGAGCGAGGACTGGAATCGTTAGTTGTCATGGTTACCCAACACTTAGGGGCAAATGCTTCTAATTCAGCTGGCACATCACCAATCCCTACTCCGGTGCCAACTCCTCCACAAGCACCACCTCCTCCTCCACAAGTTCCCCTAGTACATTTGGCACCTCAGCCACCCATACAGACTCAGACTGAGGAAAGGAATATTGGTAGAATGAGGGATTTCCTAAAGATGAAGCCTCCATCATTCATGGGAGTTAAAAATCCAGTAGAGGCTGAAGAGTGGCTATTAGACCTCGGAAAGCTCTTTGATTATCTGGGGTGTTCTAATGTAGAGAATGTCTCTATGGCCACGTACATGCTGAAGGGCTAAGCGAAATATTGGTGGGGATCTACCAAGATCCTTTTGACTGCTCAGCATCCGGTGATTAGTCGGGATACATTCTTGACAGCCTTTCGAGATCAGTATGTTCCACGAGCAGCCCAGCAGAAGTTACGAATGGACTTTTTGAATTTGGTATAGGGCAGTATGACCGTGGATGAGTATGAGAGTAAGTTTACTATGCTGATGAGGTATGACCCTAAGACGTTCCTGAATGAAGAGCGTCATACTGAGAGGTTTCTAGCCGGGTTAAAGCCAGCCATCAGAGATCGACTATTGGGGTTATGGATTACTGAGTTCAAGGATGCCCTGGGTAGAGCACAGATGATTGAGAGGGGTCTAAATGTTACACAGACAAAATATGGCTCTAAGGAAAAAAGCAAGGATAAAGGTAGGAGGACGGAGTTTGTGAGATAGGATTATCGGAGGGGTCAACCCAAGAGGCAGATGACAGATGAGTTTCGAACTAGGGTTGATAGACCCATAATTCCTATACATGTTCCCCAGATTGCCAGAGACCCACAACAGTATTGGAAGTTGTGTAAAGATTACGGAAAACCCCATGGAGGTGTTTGTTATATGGCCACAAGGGTATGTTACGGGTGTGGACAGAAAGGATACTTGAGCAGGGATTGCCCACAGAGCAATACTCCACAGCCCCTAGAGCAACCACGACAACCTGAGAGTCAAGCTCCCCATAGACAAATTCCACAGAGATGGGCTACCGCAACAGAGAAGGGTAAGAAGCCTATCACTCATGGGAGAGTCTTTGCCTTGGATAGAGAGACTGCTGATGCATCCACTGAGACTATTCGGGTAAGCTTTTAATTTGTAATCATGAGGCACACGTACTATTTGATTCAGGTTCTACGCACTCTTTTATATCACCTCATTTTGCGTGTAAATTGCCTGTGACACCTGAGTCTCTAGATTTCAAGTTACATGTTACCACACCCCTGTATGCATCTCAAAGGACTGATATGGTGTGTAAGAATTGTGAAAATAAGATAGGAGATAGGGTAACGTTAGCAAATTTAATCTTACTGAACATGTATGGCTTCGATGTAATTTTTGTGAAACCCAGATTTTTCGACTATGTTCATTAATTGGAATCATAAGACAGATGATTTAGAACATATGAATGTGAATGATGTAGTGGAGGTATCAAAATGCGAAATTTAAATAAGAAAAGACAGTGAGTCCGAGAAAAAAATCGGTATAAATTGGTCTCGAACGTGTAGAAGGGTAAAATGGTCAAAAGATCCTAATTTCGGTGTAAATTCGATAAGAAAATTTCATTAAAAATATGGATTTAGGAAATCTTGATCAATAAAGAAGAAATTATAGAATTTCGAGTCTAATTGATCAAGATACAAAAATATTATGAATTTTCATAATTTTCGCTCGGGATATTATCCCGAACATATGCGAAAAATACACCGAAAAAGTTAAAATAAACTAAATTAATTAAATTAATTAATTAATAAAATATAATATAATTTTTGAGATATTTTGTGTAATTTATTATATTTTATTTGATTAAAATAAAATATAATAAAATATATTTCTTTTAAAAAAGAATGAAACTCTATCATGCGAAACAGAGTCGAGCGACAGAGAGGGAATGGGGGATCTGGAAAACCCGATCCTCCCAAATTCATACTCCCTCGGCAAGGACGCCACTACAGGATTGACCCGAACAAGACCGCCCGAACTCGTTGGCACCGACAGTTGAGGAGAAATGGTGACCGACAAGAGAAAGAGAGAAACCGAGAGAGAAGGAGTGAGAAAGATAGAGAAAGAGAGGGAACGGAGGCGGACGGAGGCCAGAAGAAGGGAGAGGGCCTCACCACCGTCCAGGAGGAGGGCCGATCTACCACCATCGGGGACTAAAACGGTCGAAAACGGCGGAAACGAAAGACACCACCGACGCCGAGGGAGAAGAGGCTGGACTGGCCACTTTCCAACCAGTCATGGCAAAACCGAGGCCAGATATGAGCTTCACGAGGTCCCGCGGAGCTGCTGGAGACGGAAGTCGATGAAGAACCGATCGGCGAAGCATCAAAAATACCGAACCAAACTGAACCGGACCGATCTGAACCAGTTGAACTGGACCAAACCAGTTCAGCCAAGAAAGAGGGAAAAAAGAGAAAAATGAGAGAAAAAAGAGAAAAAGGAAAAAGGAAAAAAAATTTGGGGATACACCGGACTTTGGGTAAGTCGGTAAGAGGTCAAATGTGACCGATTTAATATCCGAAAAATTTATTTAAATTATATTTGATTGAAAATTTACCCGAAATTAAATATATAAAATTGTGCAGTTCAATAATAAATCGCGTACGTGAGCCCAATCGAACTTAGATTTACGCACCATCGCATAATCTCGGGTAAGTAAAGGTCATTTATGACAATTTGTTTAATTATCGCGCACTAAAGGTTTATTTTACGAGTTACAGATTTAATTCTGCATTTAGTGGATTCAAGTGAGATTTTAATTAAATTATCGTAAATGATATACAAGCTATTCAAAGAGTCTAAAAAAAAGCCCAATAAGTACTGATGGGCCCAGTGAGCCCAATAAGCCTTGATGAAAGAATTAATAAGTGAAAACGGACTTAAAACGGATTAAGGCCCATTAAGGTGCAATCGGGCCCAATAAGAGAGAAATTAGCCCAATTACCTAAATCGACAGTAGTAAATATGAGAAAATATTTATTGAGTTGAATACGATTAAAACGAGGTTTATACCGATAAAACCGAGCAAAAAGAGTAAAATTGATTAAAAGTCAACTTTTGGTCAAAGCTTCGATATAATCACATATTTGGATATGTTGAAATGAATTTAAGCCATATGTGATAAGTTGAACTTGTTTTGCAGCAGCTCGATCTATCGACATGTTTTACGAGGTAAACTCGAGCATCGAGGAAACTGCTCTACATCAGTCGCTAAGAGGTAAGGGATATAATTTAGAGTAGTGTTAATACTCCTTCATCCTTACCAACTGTTTATGTATGAGAATTGAATGAGATTTTACGAAATGGATTTCCAACTATATTCAAACCGAAGGCAAAACCATTTCCCAAGTTTTCAGCATGTTTTATATATATGAGATACATTTTTACAGCATACATGTTTATAAAAGTGATTTTTCACTTCTGAAACGAAAGCATAGTATTTTCATGTGAGATTATGGGTTAAAGTCCCGATATGTTTTATGAAACCATGTTTTCATGATACGGGTTAAAGTCCTGAAACAGCTTTTAAGCTATATTTTCATGGTACGGGTATGTGTCCCAAGAAATAACTATTATAACTATGTTTTCTATATTCACATGGGCTAGAGTCCCGCAATGATTTATGAAAACTATGTTTTCTATGAGAAACGGGCTAGAGTCTCGTAATGATTTATGAAAAACTATGTTTTCTATGAAAAACAGGTTAGAGTCCCGTAACGATTTTGAGAATCGGGTTAGAGTCCCATAATGATTTTTAATACACGGGTATGATGCCCGAAATGATTTTGATAAATTGGGTAAGAGGCCCAAAATGATTTTTGTGGGGTAAAAAGGCATGATATGATGATATTCAGAGGATCTGTGGTCGATCTCGCATACATAGGGTAACGTATGGAGACGATCGAGGATCTACCTAGCCGACTGCCAGAGAACGGGCAGACTCTGACTTGATATGAGAAACGTACGTATAGGCCACACTTGGAGATGCACGTGAGTACGTGCGTATAGTCCCTATTTACTGGTGCACGAGAGATAGGGCAGCGTACGACCCTGATCCAGTCCTACGGCTCCCTTGTACAATGGCCATATGTACCTATGATGAACATCCTATGGGACCAGATGTATGATGTCCTTCGGGACTAGTATATGAGACGATTGCCTGACCCTACACGATGAATTGATGGAATGATATATATATATATATATGTTTTCGCACATTTCATGCTACCTGTTTTATGATTTTATTGAGTACAGATTTTCTATGATAAGATTTTAAAGGTAGCCATGAGTTATGTTTTATGAAATGTGCATATGATAGTATGATTTCACTTTCAAAGTGATAAGCATGTTATGATATGCATGATTAAGTTTTGAGATGCTTTTTACTTGTTTACACGACGTGATATGCATACTATATATGAGTTTTACCTAAAAGATGTATGATGTGTAAACTTATGATTTAAGCATGTTTTTACTGCTTTTATGAAATGTAAGCATCTCTACTCCACTGCATAAGTATGCTGATTTGTAAAACCAAGAGTTTTACCATGTTTTTAGTATTTAAAGCTATTTTAAATGTATCTCTTACCGAGTCTGAAAAACTCACCCCCTCCTCTCCATCTCCCAGATTATCTATAGCGAGTCTATTGCACATACGAGTCTGTGGTCGTTGACAAGGTAGTCCGACCTTTCATCGGATACTTTTGTAACCTTAAGGTACAGTCTTACACATATTCCAGACATGTGATACAGAATAGACACTCTTGTATATAATAGTCGAGATGTAATAGTTGTAAATGATTTTATATATATATATATATATATTTATATATATATATATATATATATATAAATATATATATATACAGAATGTATGTAATGTAATGATATCCTAGAAAATGAAAAAGATTTTAAATCTAGACATTGACAGGAAAACAACATAGTTAATGGATAAAAAGTTTAAATTAGCCCCATTTTTCCACGCTTCCAGGGCGTGACAATTTTAGGTATGGATTGGCTAGCCACCAATCGCGTAAGTCTAGATTGTTACACTAAGATTGTAAGCTTCATTTTACCTGATAAGTTTGATGTATGCTTTGCAGTTAAGGAATAAAATGCATGATTTTGACTGTTGATGAAAATTTCTGAAGTATGTATTAATGAGAAGGTTATGTTGCATTCATCTCTGATACTAGTCGGGAATGTCCAAGTATTCAAGACATACCATTGGTATGCAAATTCCCGGATGTATTTCTTGATGAATTACCGGGACTACCACCAAAAAGAGAGTCGGAGTTCACCATTGATTTGGCTCCAGATACACAACCTATCTCGAAGTCTCCCTACCAGATGGACTTTGTGGATCTTGAGGAATTGAAAAAGGAGTTACAAGAACTGTTAGATAAAGGACGTTCAGAAAACTCATAGGAGATATTAGGATCTTAAGTCAAGCTAAGATGACTCCATTTAAAATTATTTTAAGGAAACAGTGCGCAAGGCGCAATTATGATGATATGAATTGTATGTTTCTTAAGTCACTAAGAAAAGGGAAGGATAAAGAGAATGATGGAAAAGAGATCTACAAAGGAAATAGTGACAATGAAAGAGCACAGTCACTATGTTGGAAGAATGAATCAGAAAACTAATGGTATAAATAAGACTCTAAAGGTCACACTGCTTACATGATTGATAAAGATAGGGTGTGTTCGGAGTATAGAAACATCCCTGTAAACAGAGAAAGTTTTCTGACACATAATCGGATGATTTATCAAAGTTACCACTAAATTGAAAAGAGAAGTTCTAGAATTGATTTAGCACGTGATATCGAATTAATTACTCAAACCACTGTACTGAGTGACTTTGCTTGGATTAGAAATGCTGAAAGAGCATTTATAAGAACTATATGAAGGGGAGATTTTTGGACCGAGTGACCCACTTTGGAGTGTACTGGTGTTAATTTGTTAGGAGACCCGGAGTCTTTTGGGTCACAGTGTATTAAGAATGGCTGTAAGTAGGATTTCCCAAACAAAGGTTATATATCAATGGGAAGGATCCAAACTATTATGAAGATTCAGGGTTTTGAGATATAAGGAAACTTTAGAATATGAATTACGTATTGAATCTAAGGATTGTAATTTTTATATTCTTATGTTTCGAATGTGAGACTTAATTGGAATAAGGAAAGAGCTTTGCTATAGTTAATGTACAAAATGAGACAAGCTTTGAAATGTGATAAATCTTGAATATACGAGTCATATTGGAATAAGAGATGTATGCAAGGTAAGAATACCTTTGGTAGGTGAAGTGATTCAGATCAAGTGGTATGAATTAAGAATAAGTTCTCATTAAGGATAAATGTGAAATTGTGATAAGTTTGGTATCCTATTTTCTTATTGTAATTGAACCTTGAATACTTATATCCATAATTGGTTTACATAGTCAAGTCTGATGGCCAATAAAGGTATTTCAAAATACCTCACCGCCCGAGAGACTTGACAGCGTCTAGAAGTGGCCTCAACTGTTCTGGAAGACCAAGATGAATTTGGAGGACCAAATTCTGTAAAGGTGGGAGAATGTAAACACCTTAAATTTTTTGTATTTAAATTAAACAATAAAAAAAATTAAATGGGAATATGTTATAAGAAAATATGTGTATGTATATTTATATATATATATATATATATATATTTGTTAAGTAAAAAAAAATGAAGGATAAAAATAATTACAATAAATATATTTACATGTATTTGTCCAAGATTGAAAATGTAATTAAAAATATATATATAAATACAAATATAATATATAATAAAAATATAAAATGATATATATATATATAAATATAAAAAATATATATATATATAAAAATAAATTTAAATAGATATATATATAATATATAATAAAAATAAATAAATAAATAAAACAAAAAAAAGAAAGAAAACGAAAAAAAAAATTGAAATCGGATCGCGCGACAGACCCCTCTGTCGCGCAACCAGTAAAGAGCCCTCTCCTCCCCCCCCCCTCTCTTCTTCTTTCCTTAAAGCACTCGCCGGATAGAAGCCCCCTCTCCCTTTCTTTCTTCGGCGATCGAGCCCCAAGCTAGCAACGATCCGGCGGCCTCCTTTCCTTCAGTTTGCCGAAACCCGAGCCCCCTTCCTCTCTCGTTTTCGCTCGCCAGCCAACCGAATCAAGGCCCCAAGATCGGCGACCATTCCTCGCGGGAACGCTGACTCGTTCCTTTCCTTCTCCCTCTCTCCTCGCCTGGAAACGAAAACGAAACAGAGGAGTTTTTCCTCTATTTCGCGGACTGCAGTAAATCGGAGGAGACCCGACACCGGCCTTCCATCACAACCTGAGCCCGACAACCTCCCTTGCCTGTCCTTCCCCTTCCGACCACCCCTTTTTTCGATGCTACAGTGTTAAAAAAAATACAGATAAATTACCTAATTTCTGCTTCCCCATTTTTGTACCAGTGGATCCCCAGGTAAAAACCCAAGCTTTCTTTAGTTTAATGTATGTATAAATTGTATTATAGAAGCATAAATGTTATATGAATTAATTGAAATTTGATTGTGAAGAAATTAGGGAACTATGGATTAATTTGACAGATTTAGGGATTTTGAGAATTAGACAAGGAAATTAAATATTATGAGTAGGATTATCAAGAAATGATATGATGAAATGGATAAAATGTATAATTATACGGTTATATACATGTTTGTGAATTAGTATATGAGCTTATGAATATTAAATGTCCTGCTATATTGGTACAATTGTATACACACACAAAGAAATAACACTTAGGGATTATTTATTTTATCAATGTGAGGATAAAGTTTATAGTGGAATGAAATTTCTACAAGTGGTAGTGGGAAAAGAGGAAATTGATGAGCTCCAAAGGTTGAATGTGTATAGTTTAAATGCGATCTTAAGGAGTTAGAATTTAAATTTCGGATGTATTTTCCTTATGCTAATAAGATTTCGATTTTGAAGCATTGTAAGCTATTCGATTTAAATAAGGATACTAAGACTACCAAATTCAGTGTAGGAAAATTGTAGAAGGATAAAAGGGAGACACTTGGAGGCGTCACTACCTGAACCTTGAACTTCTAATAAATCGAGGTAAGGGGTGTAATTTAAAATGGTAATAGTATCCTCCTTTCCCTCAAACTTGGATTTGTGAAAATATTTGAGTTACGCAATATTTTAGTAAATGATTAGAATTTATACCAAGCGTTCATTCTTTAGTCCAAGTTAACGTCTAAACAAAACCAAGCCCAACTTTTATTGAGCCCCAGCTTTATCTTACCATGTTTCTGAAACTGAAAGAAAGATTTATGAATTTAAATACATGAGTTTTGAGCATGTCTTCAAATCTGTGAGCATGTTTTCTGATTTTGTTTCTTGAACGAAATGATATGATTTTGACTTATGCATGAAATTGTTACATGTTTTGCAAGATATGAAAACTCTGTTTTGAGACAAAGGCAATGTTTAATGATATGTGATCGTGGGGGCCACCTCTTGGGTTCTGTGGGAGCAAAGTTCCACACAGTCTGTGTGACTGTGGTGGGGCACCTCTTGAGTCCTACAAATGCAAAGTGTCATACGGTCAAAGTATTTTGTCATGCATGCCTTTATGGTGTATATGTTTTGTACCTGGGATGAGGCTAGCCAGAAAGACCTCTTGAGTGGGGTGAGGTAGCCAAAATGCCCCGGTGTGTATGATTTCCACCTGAGATGGAGCTAACTAGAAAGACCTCTTAAGTGGGATGAGGTAGCGAAAAGGTCCAGCTAACCAGAAAGACCTCTTAAGTGGGGTGAGGTAGCGAAAAGGCCAGCTAACTAGAAAGACCTCTTAAGTGGGGTGAGGTAGCAAAAAGGCCAGCTAACCGAAAAGACCTCTTAAGTGGGGTAAGGTAGCGAAAAAGCACCAGCTAACCAAAAAGACCTCTTAAGTGGGGTGAGGTAGCTAAAAGACACAACTAACCAAAAAGACCTCTTAAGTGGGGTGAGGTAGCGAAAATGGCTATGTTTATGATTTTTCCTCTACGGAGGATGAATATGTTATTTCCACACATGAGCTAGCTTAGTCTCCATTCGAAACGAATTCTATTTTAAGATTTGATTATTTGATATGTGATTTACTCAACAATGCTTTTGAAGTTCTGTATGATTTGAAAGGTTCTGATTTCCATCTGACGTGATATTTGTTTTAAGATATTGATGTTTCGAAATATGTTTTATACTCAACAATGCTTTTGAAGTTATGTATATCATGAAAGATTCTAATCGGTCTGCTAAGGTTCTCTTATTTTCGAAACCATGTTTTTGTTAAATGTGTTTTCCGTGATATGTGTTTGAAAGGGATGTAATATTTGTAAAGAAATGTCTCCTTTTCGTATTATTATGTACTATGTATGTTTTAAACGCTATGATCATTTTAAATGCATCTCTTATTGGGTTTTTTTCCCGAAAGCTCACCCCTCTACCTTTCAGATTATTTGCAGTGATCTACAGATGCTATTTGCTGCATACGCGACGTTGGCTAGTGGAAAGAGCTACCCTATGCTACTTTTTGTACACGCAGAGGTAAATGCATTCCTTTACCAGACACATTTTGTAAGCACAGAAATATAGTGAAAATATTTTATTGGGATGTAATTTGTAAGAAAACAAACGTGAATAATATCTCTTTTAAGAATTATCGTAGAGTACTAATCTTAGTTGGAACGGATACATGCTGGCTTGATGATGCGAATTTGGGGAGCATGTTTGATAGTTGTGGATATCTAGGATTGTTAAAGCGTTTGATTTGCAGGTGGGTAGGCTTATATATAAGTCGTTATGCTGCCGAAATTTCTATCGGCCATTTAGATGTAAAATTTAATTTAAGTATAATTATCGATGAATAGGTAAGATAAAAGAAACGGCACTGAACATGAATGCAGTCTAAGTGAATGAATGAATAAATAGGAATTTAAAATTTCAAAAAAAAATTTCCTCCGAATTTTCAAGGTCAAGGGTCGTTACATGGAATGAGATAGATATTAACACACAGCCCAACTGGTGAGAGAGTAGCCGTTCACGATCGAGGTAGGATGAATAATAAATAATGCATGAAAATGTAAAAAATTTGTACGTATTTTGGTAAGTTGAGGGTCGTGACACTGAGTAGGGGACGCCCCAACGAATTTCATATACTGATTCATTTTGTAAAAATTGGACAAGTTTTGAATGGTTCGTTGTTCATACCTATCACCAACCCTCTTCCTTTATCTAGGCTTGGGACCGACTATGTTAAACATAGGCGAAGTTAAAAGGAGAAAGACTATAAGATTATGCAAATTCAAATCAAAATCTTAAAAAAATCAAAAGCTCAAATTAAATTATACAAAAAAAAAATCTAGAGTAATTAAAAATACATCAGTATAATTTTTAATAGTTTACTTCACATATCTTGAAATATCTTTATAAAATTTACACAATAGAATATCATATATTAATAAAATATCAAATTAACTAATTAATAAAACTAGCAAAAAAAAATTACAACTATTGTGTCGAGCCAGAACTTGAACTTTAAATGGCAAGCTCAAGCTCAATTTAATTTTTTATCAAGCCTCAATTTTGAAACACAAACTTAGACCATCTAACAAGTTTAATATTTTTGTCAAACCATCCAAAAATTGGTTTGGGTTTCGAGCTTGAATAGGTCACTGAATCCATGAATAAATATAGGTGGGATAAAGGTGTACAGGAAAAATTTTAGATCGGGTTTGAGCCAGGCTTAAGCAGGGTATTAAAAGATTGAAGGTGAGTCTGAGCCTAACTTGACCTGACTCGTTCAGGTCTAATTTTTTCCCAAACTCTTTTTTACAAACAACGAAAAAGTTCAAACACATCAAAATATTATTAAACTTTTCTTTAAAAAATAAAATAAAAATATCTTAAAATATGAAATATATATAATAATTAATAAGTATAACATAATAAGTTTAAATAAATTCTTACAAAAAGACTACAAAAATATAAAAATATAAATCAAAGTCTAAAAACATCACAAGCTCAAATTAAATTTGGTGAAAAAAATCTAAGATAGTTAAAAATATATTAGTATTTTTTTAATAGTTTTCTTACTTGACATATCTTTAAGAATCTCTTTAAAATTTACAAAATATAGCATCATAATTTAATCAAATATCAAATTAACTAAGTTATAAAAAATAGTAAAAATTATAATTATGTGTCGAGCTTAGACTTCGAATAATGATTCCAATCTCAATTTGAGTTTTCATCGAAACTCAATTTTTAAATTTAAACTCATTTATTAAGATTAATATTTTTGTTTAAATTCACCAATTTTAAATTAAATTTTGGGTTTGAATTGGTAGCTTAACTCACGAACAAATCTAGGTAGAAGTTTAAATAGAAAATTATAAATTCCAGCTATATTACTCAAGTTTTCTACCAAATTGGTGCCGAAAAAATAGAAGCCTTCAATTTTTAAAGGAGCAATTTGCCTCCTCGATACGTCTTTCAAAGAAGTGATTTTTTCCCCTTTTTTTCATAATCCTTGTATCTTTTTTATTCGTTTATGAGTTGATAAACTAGAATAAAAAAATATTTTCATCATTATTTAATCATAAAAATATTTTTATCACTATTTAATTTTTAATACTTTTAAGATTTAATTATTTAAATTGTATTGGATGATGGAAAGATAAAGAGAATTACATTTTGGAACAAGTCCTTTAAGAGGAGTCGACGTGAGCTTTGGATTTTACACCGGGTTTTACTAGGATTGTCTTGGACATTTTGGACTGTCTCGGACATTTTGGGCGCGAGTGAGATCTGAGTTGGACAGAAAACTAGGTCTCGGGATATGTAGCGTACAGTTGGACAGAAAAAGGTTGGCGTTATGGTAGAAAATTACACATAATTGGGTCTTGAAAAATGTAGAGTTTGGTCATTGCTGTAACTTCATATTGGTTTTTACTCGGTTTGGTATACCGATTGATTGGTGTCGGTACGATAGATGGGTCAATCTCACGAAAAAGTAAAAATAAAAAGTTACTTTCTTTACCTTTAAATTTAATTTTTTTTATTTATTAAAAATTTTTATTTTTTATAATTATTTTATTATTTTATATCACTAAATTCAATTTTACGGTCGTACCAAATTAACTTTTGAGTTTTAGATCAAATTAGTCTTAATTTGTCTAAGTTTAGATCGTTTTTTCTTTCATTTTGTTGTCACTTTGTTGGTTACCGCTTTGGATTCTGCCAACTCTAGTTTTGGTCGGTTAAAACAACTTGGGTTGTTGGAGTTTGCTTTGAATTTTTTGTTCACTCATATTTCAGAATTTTCTCTCTCTAGGCCCCCATATCTGCAATGAAGCTCCTGCTGTATCAACTCATTCATGATGTATATGACAATCATTTTTAAGCATCAACACATTAATGATGTATATTTATGACATCTCTATTTCAGCATCAAGTCATTCATGATCTATATATGACAATTATTTTTCACGCTTAAACCCTAAATTCTTCTATTCTAACTTATCACATTGATCAAATTGGGTAATTCGGGATGGGTTTTGCTACCTCTGCCTATCTTCCTTGCTCAAACACCACCCGAATCTCATATACATATTTGCTTGGCTATCTTGTCACTTATTTAGCTGTTGGTTTGTCAGATCAGCTATCCAATGGTACCATGGCATTTTTCAATTGATACTCAAAGAAACTAACCATTCCTTGTCCTGAGATAAAAGTAAGTTTAAAGATAAGTTCAAACTCTCCAAATTGGAGTTAAATTGTATATAACTAGATTAGTAGAGGTTATACTTGTCCTTTCCATTACTCCCATAAGTGCCCTACCATCTCACCAGTTGCATATTCAATGCAAAAAAAAAAAAAAGCTAGAGAAATCTTCTCCACGTCATACTGTTTCAATTGGCAAGATTTGCTGTTCAATACTATTTCCTGGTGGATTCCAATTCTATTTATCTGTCATTTTTCATTTGGATCTTCCAATCATGACTAACTTTATAGTTTGTGCTCAGTTTTACTTTTAGAAAATCCAAAAAATATTTAACCCAAATTAATAAAATTGAAATTCCTCATTGATTCGAGGCCCCACATAAAAAAATATCTCATGCAATGGCAGCATCAACACTAGTTTGAAAGAATTTCTGATAGTGGTTTCATGTCTTTCCTTTTGAAGTTACAGCCTACCTGCAATGGTGTAGAGAGCTTTATCTTTGAGCGACAGTTGGTTCAAATGGCAAATGCTGCATCATTTTCGACTATTTTCAACCTCATCTGCTCTGCATGTTCCCATTGGTCTTTTCATTTTTAAGCAAAGCTCTTATCCCCAGTTGGGTGTTTCAGGTATGGTGAACTGATCTGTGGGAACCCACACAATGACATCCATTATTTTCCTTCAATAATTCATACAGAATGTTTGGGTTCTATTATCTATACATCTCTACAAGTTGTCAAGAGAAGTACTAGATTTCAAAACATAGAAAATAAATAAAGAAAACCAAAGCAAACACTGTACCATTAATTAGCCATAAAGTTTAAACTTTCTTATTATCTTTCTTTTCATGGTCTGTGACATGGGGGACCCCTTGAGCATGACTTCATGATTATTAGAGAGAAAAAAGATTAGCCATCTAATCATATTATTCTTGGCTTTAAATATTACTTGCTTCATATAAATGTATAAGGTCCTTGTCAAAGAAATGAAAGATCATGTGGCATGTGGAGTTTTGCCAGCATGGGAACTGCCACAGGAAAGTGAATGCAACATGAAATTTGGAAATGAAAAGGATTGGTGCAATGAATATGGAAAACATGATGGTTAGAAAAGGACTTGAAGGATGGTTGAAAGTTAAGGGCAAGCTAATAAGAGCAAGTGTTGCATCCGTCTGATGACATATCAGAAACTTTTTAAGGAAATTCTTTTGATATTTCAATGAGATATGGGTGCCTATACATTCTACAGAATCAGCTAGCTTGCCTCAATAAAATGCTTTGCAAAGAAGGTTCAACTTTGCTGTTAAAGAAGATTAGCAGCTAAATGATTAGGGATGTCATAATTAAAGAAAATTTTGAAAGCTTATTTCATCAATCATACAGCTTTTCTGATAAGGCCTTAAACAGTCCCATAATGTTTAAGAGCATATTTTGATTGATCATTGCTGTTACTGATGTTGAAACTGATATTGGTTAAGGCTGAATATCAATCTTTCACATGCTAATCAAATTTAGTACTTTTTTTTTAATGGAATTTTGAACATGCTGATATGAATCAAGTTTGTGCCTTGAGAAAATGCTCGTCTTTGTCAAAGGTTGCATAATTTGATATGCAATATTGCCTTGGCCAAATAAAATTGCAAAGAAAAGAAAATAAAAGAATATCTGATATTAATAAATTAATATATAAAATATATTACATTAAGTGAACAAGTACTTAATTTTCCTATATCACACTTATGTAACAATCACCATACATTTCCATGTAGAGAGGCAGACCCTTTGGTGAGCCTCTTCAAGACTCGCTAATTAGGAGCAGAATCAATTATTTTTAATTTACATATATATCATCCATAATATATATATATATATATATATATATATATATATATATATATATAATATTATAAAATCCATAAACCTGCCCTGCCTTCAGCAGTTGTTGACAAAGAAGATTAGTAGTAATTTATTTTTAGTAAGTTATACGCTTGATAAAGATGTGTGTCCTTAGCCTTTACTTGGGTAAACAGAGTTATTGTAAGATGCCCGAGAAACCATTTTTGTACTGTTATCATGCTGCCTGTTAGACTTTCTGCTGAATGAACTGTATCTTCCTTGCCTATGTTTCCTTCTTGGCTGTGATGACATTGGGATAAAAACTCCTGTGCCTTTGCTGCTTTCTCTTCTGCAGATTTGCTCTTGAAGATATGGAGATCGTCCAATTGGATAATTTGTTCCAGAGAATGTCTGAAACTTTTGACAACACAAATTAGTCCAATACAGTTTTTGCATTTACGTATCCATGAATCTGTGAATTGTTAATACCAGAATGCGTGAGATAACATGTTTGCTGTGAATGAAAACCATGTACATGGTTAAAAACCTGGAAAGAAACTGAAGGACATCTAGCAACCGGATCCTCATCATCATCCATGATTAGAAGAGATATTTGCTTGCTTAAGTCTGCAAAAAACAGATCATCTTCTAGCTCAACTGCCACTTCCATGTCTTCTCAAACTAGTTTAACTTCCTGCCTGATTAGACTATACTCAAACTAGGACTTGGGAAGAGAGTTTTTGAGTGTTTTTTATTTTGGCAACAAACCAAGAAAGGAAATCTTTAGTTGCTAAATATTGAAACCTCTCTTCCTTCCTTCCCTTTCTCCTTTTTTCTCCCGTTCCATGGGGATGTATGGGGTTATAAATAGAGAAAAGTAGAAGAGATGGGTGAGTTAAAGGCATATAGAGGAAGTGCATGTGGGGTGGTGGGCCTATTAATGGCAGTTAGCCAATCTGGCTAAGTCCCACAACCCCACAAGAATCATGAAGCTGTGTTATGATGTTATCCAGTTGGAAGACGAGATGAGGAATAGCAAGCAATAGCCCACACCCAGATATCTAATCCAAGATAGACCCAAATCTCCTCTAGGATGCTTGGCTGTAATTAGGTGAGCCTCACTTGCCCTATCTTTTGCACCTCTCCAAGGCAACAAGGTATGGTTCAAAATTCATACTCCCTAATCCCTTACAAATACAAACTTGCAACCAAGTTAAACTCCTCTTATCTGGTATCTAGCTAGCTAGATAATGGTGTCATATTTGTCGTTGTTCAAGCAAAAGGACAGTCAAACTTAGTAACTAGAGGATGCATCTTTGATTCTTTTTTGTAGAGTAATTTGTTGTAGGGCCACAGCTTTAATTGCTTTAGAATTGAGACTTGTTTTGTCCAGCTCTACGGAGTTTGTAAGTGTCATGTATATCATCAGTTTAGCACTTAAGTTCTGACTAATTGTGTTTGAGGCTTGACATTGATTCTTTGCCATCTTCATCTTCATCTTAGACTAACACGATTAGAACGTGGCAAAACATGTTCATTCTTGAAAATATATAAACTTTAAGGATGTGCTTTAGTAGAGTGAAAATGTGGAAAGATAGATAGGAGTATTTGGAAAAGTGGATAGAAAATTATTTTTGTTAGTACAATAAGAGAGAATATATATGAGGAAAGAAATAAGTTTCAACAATTTGGCCTAATAATTATTTCCTTTCCTCTAGAAAGATTAGGTTCAAAATTCAATTTTAATTTCTTTTGTACCTTCCTAAGAATGAACTTTTTTTTTTGTTGATAAAAAGATTAGTAGCAAGGAAGGTTATCCCATTTTCCCAATTATGACATACTGTCGACCTATTATTGAGATTTATGAATCCATCGGACTTTTATCTGTGGATTTTTTGAAATTTACAGATTATTTACCAACTAGGAATTGTGAGAACTCAAACTTAAATGCTTTGCGCTCGTTGGCGAAAAATTGTTATTTTTTTCCTTATTAAAAAAAACAAATTATTTCAAATTTAAAAGCTTAGAGGAGAAAAAAATGTGAGAAATACAAATTAAATATGTATACAAAAACAAATCATCTCAAATCGAAAAAGATTAGGTGAGAAGAATCCTTAACTTTTGTCGTTGCCACCTTAGGAAGTTCCTACCATCAAAGCGTTCCAACTTTTGGAACTTTGTAACTATCTCTTTCAAAGTATCATCTTCATGTCAACAAAATATGTCTTAAGATTGTTGTATACTAATGTCACTTTTAGAAGTTGTCGACAAAGATGATACAACTTGAACTTCAATCTTCTAGACTATAAATTTCAAGCATTAACGAACCAAATAATTACAGTTTTGACTTCAAGGTGTGTTACAATATCACTTTTTTAAAGATCTATTTCGCCCCCAACAATTACAATATGCAGTAAGGATTAGTTGAAATTGTCCCAAGATATAATGAAATCAATTATTTGAAGTCACTTTTTATTTGTGATATCAAATTATTAAATAGTACTTTTTACTCGTACGAGAGTATCTTGTGTTAGCGATTATTTTTTGTAGTAAAATAATGTCTAAAAGACTTATTTTTATTTTGAGATTGAGAGAAAATGAGATGATTTAGAATTTTTAAATGTGTATTGAATAAACCTTGACATCTTTATTTATAGAGATTATTTTAACAAATGTGATATTTAATTTGAATGATATAATTATTTACTTATGTTATTTAATTAAACAAACATCTCTTTCTAGAATGATGAGAACTTATCAAAACCTATAGTTATATATGTCTTTTAACCATTTAGTAGTGAAAGAACAATTGATAAAACAATGTGTAACTTTTCAGGCAATAAATTAGTCGTTATATGCACTTTTATACTATGGTAGTCAAATATCCGTATAAAGCAGTCAAATACATTAGTGTAATTCTAAAACAACATATAATTTTTAAGCAAGGTAGCCGATTGGCCTAGAGTTAATTTAAAACCAAAATTGTACTTTGAATGGGCAGCTGATTGGCCTCCATAAACATTTGATTGCCCTTTTAGGATATCCAACTGTCTTAGTGCAAGAGTATCATAGAAACTTTTCTGCACATGGACAATTAACTATCCTATAAATTTCATTTAAATTGATTTAACTCGATTTTTCTTAACTCAAAAATATATCAAATACTAATTTTATTTATCCACCGATTAAATGACATTTTAATCTATCATCTTTCATTTGCGAGTGAATACTCCTGCTTTGCAAATTATGCAGAGTGAAAAGATCCTATCATTTAATAAACAAAATAAGGACAATAAATAGAAAGGAAAATGTTAAAGAGTAAATAGTGCAAAAAAAAATCCAAATATTAAACTTTTATTTTAAAATTTTTGCTATTTAAGCAGACACATTGTTACTTTGCCCACAAAAGTTAATCCAATTGACTCAAAAGGAATATGAATTTAAAATTTTTTGAAATTAAGTCGAAGTAAAATTTAAAATAAAGGAAAAATACATTTGATACATTTATATCTTCACTTGATAGGGAAAAGGGAGTGTGGCGGACATGGCCTACTTGTTGGAGCGAATAAGATGCATTTAAGTGATGAAGGAAATTATATGAGCAGCATTTGCAAGTTGTTGTTTAGGGTTTCATAGTCCAGCTGCAGTGCAGCACTCTTAATAAGGAAAGCAAAGTACTTGAATATTGAGTGTGTTTTGGGTCCACACGGTTTGCTGGCTGGCTAAGGGACCCCCATTCTGCAGAATATTGTGGATCTTTACAATTATAATTACCCTATCACGTGAAAATGTAGTTGTTACTGTCAATTATTGTTTATTTATAGCATTAAATACAGTTAATCAACATGTATTGTTGGAGTGGTTGCTCTTTCAAGTGAATTATTCTTGTTTTTTTCCCGTACCAACAGCAGACATTATTTGATGGTTTTTTGTTTTTCTGCTGGAAAAAGATTGCCCTCGCCTTCCGTTGATGGAATCATCATCATGGTATGCAGAAAAGAAAGTCACACGATAACACTATAACTCAACCGTTACATAAAAGGATTTTATTTCTTTAATTTGATTTTTCTCACTTTCAATTAAAAATTAATTGAAAAGAGCGTAAAAGAAGTAGAAATTAAAAGAAACCGAGAGGGAGATCATTCTACTTGTAGACCATCAAGGTCATAATAATAATAATAATAATAATAATAATAATAATAATAATAATAAGCAAAAGTCCAGCTAACCACAATTTTCCTTAAATATTTAAAAAAAAAAAAACGATAGCATGGTATTTGGTTAAATGGTTTACTAGTATGTACAGCCTGATTAATTATGTACCTTTATAAACACTAACCATAAAATTACATCTTTCTCTTACAGGTATATGTTTAAACGGTCCAGGCTCCATTACTGTTACAAAATTTAATTTTTTAAAAAATATTTGTTATAGTTTTTGGTATTTGTTTGATAAAAGATTAACTGGTTAACGAAAATGATTTATTAGTAAGCAATGAGATTTTTCTTTTTTATAAATTGTCTTTCCCTTGAGTCAAACATGGAACATAATTTTTTAAGTTTGAATTTAATTTGATTGACTTGAAATATTATTATAATAAATAAATTTTTTAAAAATATATATAAAATTTTAAAATATTAATATCAAAATTCTTCTATTATTTTAATTTTAAATATAACATATAAATATTAACATTTCAATAATAAATTCTATTATATTATTATTTCAATAAAAAATATTAAATATAACTATAGTAAATACATTTTTCAATAAAATATAAAAACAATATATTTAAAATTAAAATGCTAAGAAATGATTAAAAATAATTATTTCGTAAAAATAATAATTTTACTATAATAAATAATATTAATTATTTTAATAATAAAAATATTAGTTATTATATTAATATATTGTTCATTATTAAATTAATAATATAATACTATTTATTATTGAAATATTTAAAAATATTTTGATGTTTAATAATATAAAATAAAATATTCAAAATTTAAAATCTTAAAAGACTTTTAATGTTAATATTTTAGTGTCTTAAATTTTTAATTAAAATTAAATCAATAATATTTTTATTAATATAACAATATTTTAGGAAGAGTCAAATTAAATCAGAACTTAAAAAATTATATTCAAGGTCTAGTTTGAGTAGAACTATGTTTACGAGCTCGATAAATAACCTTATATATAGATAGTTTTTTTTTTTTTCAAAAAATGTCTTCCACTTTTCAAAAGTGTAAAACAATTTCAAGAAAAATCATATTATTTTCTATTGATTAATAAGTCATTTTCCTTTAATCAGACAATTTTCTACCGAGCAAACATCCAAAATATAAAAATGATTTTTGGAAAGTAATTTTCTATGAAACAACCAGAATAATAATGTTTTAATTAAGCCTTGGAATGGAAAAATATATAGAAAAAAGATTTCTTCTTAAACTCTGTAATTTAAATGTTAAAAGTAACCTTCAGAAATTATGAGAAAATATAGTTTTTTCTTTGTTTGACACGTCATTAATTTTGAATCCAATTTCTCTTTAATTTTGTTGACCATTTTTTACTTCAATTGGTTAGCAAGATGTTCCGTTCTTGATTGGTGTACTATTGCATGGAAGATAGATGTGATTTCGCATGGAACTTGATATTGCATGGATCACACCTATTGAAGTCTTACTCTTCTTCCACTACACATTTTAGTTCTTTTTTTTTCCTTAGTTTGGCTAAATAACACTTCTTTTCTTTCTCCAGAGGACATGGCAACTTATCTACTCTTCTACAAACATCATCTTCTCCTTTACTCATCGACATCCTTCAACCAACCCATATCCCAACATCAAATTTCTAACTATACCCACAGCCCCATATTGCCTTTTATCTTTTCTACCGAACTCCTTTAGTTTAATTTTTCTAGATTCCAGTCATTTCTCTAACCTTCCCAAAGCGCTCATTTTATTCCCATCTTCATACCCAATGGCATAAAAAATTGAGAAGAAGCCCGATGTGTAAGACTTGTATTTTATTGTAGCTTGTTCCTTATAATTTCTATGTGTACGAATACTTTATTTCGTTAGTTGAATCATAAGAAGAGTATTTACTTGAATAAAAGTATAAGTAAAATGATTTAACACTTATAAGTTACATAAAAGTCGAATAATTGCTATAAGAGCCACAAGCAAAACCGAGTGGATCTGGATAATTCTGACCGAAAAAGAAGAACTTAAAATGAGAAAATATAGGGAGCTCATGAAGGAAAATCAGTTTGATTTGGTCCCAAACACAGAAAACAAGAGAAAAAGCCAAAAAAGGTTAAACGAGTCCGAAATGGTCTGTTTAAGGTACTTTAGATATATTCACTTCCCGAAAACAGTCAAAACGTAAAGACGAGAGTGTAAACCATAAGATATGACACTTTCAAATTTTTGAGAAAAAGTCAAACGTGGTCAATGGTCAAGAAAAGTCAAAGGTAGTTAACAAAAGTGAACTTTGATCATAGTTGACTAATCATGGTTAAAAATTAATCTAAGTATGGAGAAAAAATTGGAGAAAAATATTTTTGGTCAAAATACAAGATAATCATTCTTTGAAGTAAGGAAAATTTATTTAATCAAAATCCAGATTAAATTTAAGGGGTAAAAACGTAATGGGCCAAAGTGGAAATTTTAAAACTCATTAAGGTATAACAAGTGTGGGCCGAATTTCTTAGGTCCATTAGACCGAATTGTTAGACCGATTTGTGGGCTCAATATTTAAACAATTGAAGGCCCGATAGGTAGTAAAAATTTCAATCTAAAAGCTCATTAAGAAGGCTCAAATCGAGAGGCCCAAAAGCTAGGCCCAATTGGTAAATTTCAAGCCCATTAGTAAATGGTAACAAAAGCTAAATTGGTAACTATCACCTAACTCAATTCAATTCAAACTTGTTGGCTGAAATTCAAAGCTTAATAACTAAGTAATTGACTTATAAAATCAGCCAATGTATCATCTTCTTCAACCTATCATTCTCGGCTACACAAAGAAACACCATAACCAAATAGTTTTCAAGTTTTCTCTCACTAAAAATCACTAGGATAAAGACATATTTGGAACTTGCAATCTTCATGAAAGTTGTTCCAAATTGAGAGAGGATTGACATATGTTGGAATTGGCTATCAAGGAGCCAAATTGAGCAACTCGAGAAGCTTCAAAGTTTCGGTCAAGTGTGAAAGTGCAAGCTAGGTATAATTTAAAGCTTTCAAATTCATATATGTTAATGTATGAATTATTCTAAGTTGATTGGTATATGTTTTAAGCATTGAAACATATGAAATCACCATGAACATGGATTGGCCGAGAGTGGGTGATTATAAATTAATGATTACCCAATGGATTTTAAGGCATGAATAAATTGGTATACATGTGTTTATGGTTATAGTATAATTAGAATTAATCAATTTGATCATTGGTGAATGAATTGAAGTTGGCAATCAAGGTGTTTGATAAAATGCTTAAATGAACTAAGTAAGCTTAAGATCATTGCCTACCAAGTGTTTGTTAAAATGCCTAAGTGAATGGCTAGTGAAATGGCCAATGTGGCATGGTGCTCGGCATGGCTAGGCATGCATGGCTCTCAGCCATGGCATGTGGCCGAGAGGTTCAATGGGCCAAGCCCAATTAGTTTAGGCCCAAAGAGATGTTATGGGTCTCGAACAACCCCAATAAGAGTTGGTAGACTCCACAAGCCCAATAGGCCCAACGAAAATTAATAGTAAAATGGAAATGGACTTAAGATAGTGTTAGGCCCATTAAGGTTTATCAAGGCCCATTAAGTGAAATAGATTGTATTAAATATAAAATACAGTAAGAAAGTAAAATTTACCTGATTAGTAGTTATATGCAGCTCTAGAGATTGTTGGAGGAGCTAATTAGACTGCTGGATCGAGCAGCGTTAAGAAAGTAAAATTTCTTGAGTGATTTCAGGTAAGAGACTTTTGCGAGTAGTTAGATATATCTACACTTATTTTCGTCTGCTTTTGCATTTATTTAAAAACTCTGAGGGTCAGAAAAAGTGAATAATAATTCTAACGACCAGATAGTGGCAAATTACGATTTTGCCCATAATTACAAAAAAGTCAACTTTTGGGAAAAGTTATAAAAAGCATTGAAACCACAATTATGAGTGTTTTGCTACCGTTTAGCATAAGAGTAGGTAGATGAGCTAATGTTTTCATGGTTGTTGAGAAATAGCACAATTTATAGTGCTGATTTTTATGTTTTGAAAATTATCCTTTTTAAAGAGTTATCTATCGAATTATGTGAGAATAAATCGTGCAAGAGCACAACTCGCACTTAATTTCATATGTTTTCCACATATATCAGTGTTGAAGTATGATTCGCACTAGATTTTCATGACATGCATGATAGAGTGCTGGAGCATTGCTCGTACTCAGTTTTATATGATTTATGCATGATAGAGTGCTAGAGCATTGCTCGTACTCGGTTTTATACGATTTATGCATGAGAGAGCGCTAGAGTAATTCCTCATACTCAATTTGATAAGTTTTGTGCATAACATGGTACTAGAGAGATTGCTCGTACTTGTTTTGAAACATGAACTATGTATGACCTAGTGCTGGAGGTTTACTTGAACTAGTGTTCGATATTTTGAAATGCATAAATAGTGTTTGAGTGGGGTGTTGACTGTGAGTCACACTCAAGGGGTGCACTGTAGTTTTACTGTGATATATAAGACATATTAAAAATCATGACGAATTCCTCGTGTAGACTGAGTGTCACACTGTTGAGATGTTCGCACGTAGATTTAGAGACGTGGTATTGATTATCCATTAAGATAGGGTCCACAGGTGTATGTTGTACCGTGTATATGTCACAGAGTACGTTGTACCGTGTGTTGTTGTGATGTGCATGAGGAGTTGAGGAGTTGATAACTGGTGGTTGTGATGGACTGACCCTCATCCCGTTACAGCAGTGATTACCTCACCACACCGAGTACTATGTAGCCTGAGATCACCATTATAGGATATAGCCATAGTATAGAATATTATTGCATTTAGCCACTGAGTCTCACATGATATATCACTTGATTGATTTTATGATATGGATAGACCTGAGAATGGGTCGGAATCTGATTTTTGTGTTGTGAATGATTTAAATACCATAATTACTGTGATTTGAATATAAATGGCATGATTTATCTAAAGGCATTATGAAATTATAAAGATGCATTGTTTTGCACGAAATGCTTACATTTGAGAACTCAACATGATTTCTGTACATGAGATTTAATCTGTACAAGTATATATATATATATTTTTTAAATACATGCTTTTAACGTGAGTTAAGGAAATAATATTTTTAAGGCTTAACATTATTTTGAATAGATAGTGTAGATGTCTACTTGCTTATCTGATTTCCTTACTGAGCTGTGAGCTCACCCATTTCATTTTCCACCTTTCTACAGAGCACCCGCAGTAGAATGAGTATGGCTGAGGGTTAGCATTCCTTTTGTCCGCTGCCATTTCCTATCGAGCAAAAGGTATACACATTTCGTACGATTTTGTATCTAAACATATAAACAGCACAGTAATGTAAACGATGTAAATTATGGGGGATGTATTTGAATTAAAATTTATATGAGCTCACTTATGTTATAAAGAAATTATAGTTAGTAAATAGTATATTGACATGTGTGTATGATAATAAATGAATGGTATGGTAAGCGAGGATATTAACATCGAATCACAGTCCAACTGTTGATAAGGAGAAATGTAAGTAAAAAGCAAAAAATTTGTAATGGTTTTGGTTAAGTCATGAACGGTCGTGACACGACGAGAAAAAGGCAGTAGCTAAGAAAGCCTCAACATTGGCTGAGAAGAGACCAAATGTTTAGAAAAGATCTGTAACGATCCTTGACCCTTGAAAATTGGGGGACTTTTTTTTTTAACTTAATTTATCCACTTATTCCCTTATGCACTTAGGTTGTATTCTTGTTCAGTGTCAAATCACTTTTCCTAATTCTTTATCTGAATTTATATTTAAATTTCTTATTTTGACTTACATGACCGATAGAAATTTCGGCAGCATAACGGCTTATATATGAGCATACCCACCTGCAAATCAATTGTTTTAACAATCTTAGATATCCACAACTACCAAGCATACTTTCCAAATCCTCATTTACAACCCAATACATCCATTTCGATTTAATACCCATTATCTCAAAATATAATCCCAAAAGTAGAATCCTTTACATTGTATTCCTTACAAATTACATCCCAACAAAATATTCTCAATATATGTCTGTGCATGCAAATATGTCTGGAACAGGAATGTAATTGTATACCTTTCTGCGTGTACAAAAAGTAGCTTAGGGTAGCTCTTTCCCACCAGCCTACGTCATGTACGCGGTAGGTAGCGTCTGTAGATCACTGCAAATAATCTGAAAGGTAGAGGGGTGAGCTTTCGAGAAAAAGCCCAGTAAGAAATGCATTTAAAATGCTCATGGTGGCTAAATCACATTGAATGCATGATAAAACTAAGAGATAACGTTTCTTTAAAAATATCACATAGCTTCCAAAAAGTGTATATACAAAACATAATCAATAGAAATATAATTTCGAAGTAACAAGTCTATTCAGTTACATCACAATCTTTCGAAACATACAGAACTCCAGAATATTTCAAAATCGATAGAACTTCAAAAGCATAACTGATGCATAAACATATATCGAAGGATCAAAATCTTATAGCACAGTTCATATCGGATAGAGACTTGGCTAACTTATAGAATTGTCATGCGATAATAACATAGTCATCCTCCGTAGAGGGAAATCAGAAACATAACCATGGCAAGGCTGTAGACGTGATCAAGGTCGTACAACAAATCAAACATACCCGAAGGCAGAATTCATATACGCCACAAAGGCGCGAATGACAAAAATGCATTGACCGTGTGGCACTTTGCATCTGTAGGACCCAAGAGTTGGCCCCCACAGTCACACGACGGTGTGGCACTTTGCTCCCACAGAACCCAAGAGGTGGCCCCCATGATCGCATATCATTGTGGACCGCGTGGCACTTTGCTCTCGTAGACTCAAGAGGTGGCCCCCACGTTCACATGTCATTGTGAAAATTGCGTGGCACTTTGCTCCCATCGGACTCAAGAGGTGGCCCTCACAATTCCACTATACATTGCCTTCTCGTCTTAAAACAGATTTTTCAAAGTCTTTCTTGGGTTTTATAACCCGTAAACTCATATCGAGTAATAAAATCGAATTTCTTGTGATCTGAAAACTCTTTCATAAAACAGAAAGATTGTGTGGCACTTTGTTCCTGTAGGACTCAAGAGGTGGCCCCCACAATCACCTTTCGAAAACAAATTTCATTTCTTAAGCATATGTTCACATACCAAATTTCATTTCATTCAAAAACATGAAATCAATCATACATAAGTCAAAACCGTAACCTTTATTCAGAAATCATGCTTGAAACTATGCATTTAATTTCTTATGGCGTTGCTTTATCTTGAAAACATGATCAAAAAAAACTTGGGCTTAAATAGGTGTTGGATTTTGTTTTACAATCAAGGGTTGCACGAGAAGGCTCAAAAACACATAGATAAATCGGAGTCTAAGGGTAGGGATACCATTACCATCTTAAATTACACCCTTTACCTCGATCTATCGAAATTTCCGAATTCGAGTGATGACGCCTCCTAGTGCCTCCTTTAATTCCTTCTACGATTCACCTACACCGAAATTGTTTACTTAGCATCCTATTCATGCAATTATCCAAATTGCGTTAAAGTCGTAACCTATTTGTTTCTACTTCGTGCGTACGTATAATTGTACATACCTAGGCTAACACGCACATTTATATATTTTTATTACTATATATTATTTTGTACATAAAAATATTAACATACACATTTATTATATACATCTACATGTATATACACATATATATATATATTATTTGTTTCCATTTTTCCTTATCACATGTATATATTCTTTGTATGTACATATACTAACACACACATTTATCTTATATACCTATTTGTATATACACCTAAGTATATACATATGTTCCTTATATCATTTAATTTCCTTATTCATCATCACATAAATATAAATATATATATATATATATATATTTGTCTATTTTTCATCTCTCCCATTTTTATTTCACATATACCTTAATTCACACTAACATGCTTATATCTCAAATACATGTATATATACATATATATTTTACCTTGGTCTCTCTTTTTTTCCTTCCAATTTCCTGCTTCACTGCCTCACTGATCACTTCTCATCTCTTTCACCGGACCCCTGTTTCTCCTTTAACTCACGGGTCCTGTTCTCTCTTCACTCTCGGTTTGCTCCCTTCCAGCCTCTCAGTTCTGTTCTTCCTCTTCTCCCCTCAAGCCTCGGTCCTGTTCTCCCTCAATCTCTCCTGCCTCGATCTGATCTTCCTCTTCTCTCGGTCTGCCTCAAATTCTTTTTTTTTTCTTTTCTCTCTCGCTAATCACTTGACAACCTTGCTCATTGTCTTCCTAAGCTCTCGGTGCTGCCATCTCCTGCTCCTTCACTGTTCCAGGCCACACCCGAACTCCCTCACTTTCCTTTCTTCTCGATTTATTTCAATTTCCAAGTTCTGCACAGCAACAACTTGGATTCCAGCAGCAGCTCTCCTGTCTGTTTCACGTTCCAGCCCTGTTTCTGTTTCCCCCCGCAGCCTCTCGGTTTCTTCTCCCCGATCGGCTAGTCTCCTTTCCTTTCCTTTCTTTTCTTTTCTTTCTTTTCTCTCCCGGTCAGCTCCTCTTTTCCCCCTTCCTTCTTCTTCCTCTTCTCCTTTCTCTTTTCTCTCCTCTTTTCTTTCCTTGGTTGTTTTCCCGCCTAGCTATCCTCTGTTTTTTTTTCAATTGCTTTGTTACTTGTTGCATTTCCAGGTGCGGGACTGGCTTCTTTTTGAAGGCAATTTCGTACGCCATTTTATATATATATATATATATATTATATTTTATATTAACACATATATATTATATTAATATATGTTTATACATTATATTAATATATATATTATTTGTTTGTTTATTATTTTTGTTATTTTTTTGTTTTATTTGTTTTGTTTCCATTTTATTCTAATTGTCTCATGCTTTATATTTTTTTTATTAATACTTATATATTATATATTATACATTACAATATATATATATATATATATATTTGTTATATATATATATATATCATTATTTATCCATTTTAAAATTTTTTTCCTTGTATATATATATGTACATTTTCTTCTCACAAAATTATTCAATGACACAATATTCATGCCTTCATGAAATTTTCATTATTTCGAAAACGAAATATTCTTGGGATCTCATCACTCCTTATAAATCCTCGATATAAGTTTTTTTTTTTTACATCAAGATTATTTTCGATCCCTCCATGCTTGCATTTATTTCATCACTTCCTGTATTTTCGGGTTCCCTGTCATTCACGGGCTTCTCGGCTCCTATACTCCTCGAGCCCTACAACGAATATTCACACTTCCAGTAAAATATATTATTCTCATTTTTATATAGTCTAATTAAATGTAGGAAATTTGTGGTGTTTACATTCTCCCCACCTTTAAAGAATTTGGTCCTCCAAATTCCTCTTGGTCCTTCAGAATAGATGAGGGTACTTCTAGACAATGTTAAGTCTCTCGGACGGTGAGGTATTTTTAACCACCTTTATTGGCCATCAGACTTGACCACGTAAACCGGTTGCGGATATAAGTATTCAAGGTTCAATTTCAATAAGAAAATAAGATACCAAACTTATCATCACTTGATCCAAATCACTTCACATACCAGAGATATTCGTACCTTGCATACATCTCTTATTTCAATATGACTCGTATATTCAAGATTTATCCCATCTCAAAGCTTGTCTCATTTCGTACATCAACTATAGCAAAACTTTTTCCTTATTCCAATTAAGTCTCACATTCAAAACATAAGAATGTAGAAATTACAATCCTTAGATTCAATACGTAATCCATATTCTAAAGTTTCCTTATATCTCAAACTTTGAATCTTCATAATAGTTTGGATCTTTTCCATTAACATGTAACCTCTGTTTGAGAAATCCTACTTACACCCATTCTTAATACACTGTGACCCAAGAGACTCCGAGTCTCCTTAAAATTTAACACCAGTACACTCCAAAGTGGGTCATTGAGTCCAAAAATCTCCCCTTCATATAGTTCTTATAATTACTCTTTCAGCGTTTCTAATCCAAGCAAAGTCACTCAGTACAGTGGTTTGAGTACTTAATTCAATACCACGTGCTAAATCAATTCTAGAATTTCTCATTTCAATTTAGGGTTAACTTTGATAAATCATCCGATTATGTGTCAGAAAACTTTCTCTATTTACAGGGATGTTTCTATACTCCGAACACGCCCTATCTTTATCAATCATGTAAGCAGTGTGACCTTTAGAGTCTTATTTGTACCGTTAGTTCCCTAATTCATTCTTCTAGCTATAGTGACTGTGCTCTTTCATTGTCACTATTTCCCTTGTAGATTTCTCTTCCATCATTCTCTTTATCTTTCCCTTTTCTTAGTGACTTTAGAAATATACACTTCATATCATCATAATTGCGCCTTGCGCACCGCTTCCTCAAAATAATTTCAAATGAAGTCATCTTAGCTTGACTAAATATCTCAATATCTCCTATGAGTTTCTGAACTTCCTTTATCTAACAGTTCTTGCAACTCTTTTTTTTTTTAATTCCTCAAGATCTACAAAGTCCATCCGGTAGGGAGACTTCGAGATAGGCTGCACATCTGGAGCCAAATCTATAGTGAACTCCTATTCTTTCTCCTGAAGTAGTCCTGGTAGTTCACTAGAAAAATACATCTGAGAACTCGCATACCACTGGTATGTCCTGAATACTTGGACATTCCCAACTAGTATCGAGGATGAATGCAACATAACCTTCACATTAACATGTTCACCAAAATTTTTCATCAATAGACAAAATCATAAAATTTATTCCTTAACTGCAAAGCATACATCAAACTTACTAGGTAAGGAGAAGGTTACAGTCTTAGAGTAGCAGTCTAAACTTACACGGTTAGTGGCTAGCCAATCCATACCCAAAATTACATCAAAGCCATACATGCTTAACAAGATTAGATCTGCTAATATGATCCTATCTCCTACCTTGATTTCACAATTCCTACACACCATATCAGTCTTTTGTGATTTATACATGGGTGTACTAACGTGTAACGTAAAGTGTAGAGATTCAGGCTTAACATGCAATTTACGTGCAAAATGAGGTGATATGAAAGAGTAGGTGGAACCTGAATCAAACAATACTTGTGCCTCATGATTGCAAATTAAAAGCTTACCTTGAATGGTCTCAGTGGAGGCATCAGCAGTCTCTCTGTCAAAAACAAAGACCCTCCCATGAGTGATAGGCTTCTTGCCCTTCCTTGCTGTGGTAGCCCGTCTCTGTGGAATATGTCTCTGGGGAGCTTGCCTTTCAGGTTGTCGTGATTGCTCCAGGGGCTATGGAATCTGATTTTATGGGCAATCCTTTACCATGTGCCCCCTCTGTCCACACCCAAAGTAGCTCCCTGTGGCTCGATAACAAATACCTTCATGGGGTTTACCGCACTCCCTACATAACTTCCCATATTGCTGTGGACCTCTGGTAGTCTGTGGAGCAGGTACAGGAACTATAGGCCAATCAACCCTAGTCCTAGACTCATCTATCCTTTGCCTCTTGGGCTGGCCCCTCCGATAATCATGTCTCTCAAACTCCATCTTCTTACTCTTATCCTTGATTTTTCCCTTAAAGCCATACTCCGTCTGTGTAACATTCAGGCCCCTCTCAATCATCTGTACTCTACCCAGGGCATCCTGAAATTCAGTAATCCATAACCCTAAAAGACGGTCTCGGATAGCTGGCCTTAACCCTGCTAGGAACCTCTCAGTCCAACGCTCTTCATTCTGGAACGTCTCTGGGTCATACCTCATCAACATTGTAAACTTGCTCTCGCACTCATCCACAGTCATATTGCCTTGTACCAAATTCAAAAAGTCCATTCTCAACTTCTGTTGGGCAGCTCGTGGAACATATTGATTTCTAAAGGCTGTGGAGAATACATCCCAACTAATCACCGGATGTTGAGTAGTCAAAAGGACCTTGGTGGATCGCCACCAATACTCTGCTTGGCCCTTCAGCATATATGTGGCCATCGAAACCTTCTCGGCATCAGAACACCCCAGAAAGTCAAAAACTCTGCTTGGCCCTTCAGCATATATGTGGCCATCGAAACCTTCTCGGCATCAGAACACCCCAGAAAGTCAAAAATCTTCTCAAGGTTTACCAGCCACTCTTCAGCCTCTACTAGATCCTTAATCCCTTTGAATGTTGGAGGCTTCATATTTAGGAAATGCCTCATCCTGTCGATATCCCTCTCCTCCCTTCGGGCCTGTACAAGAGGCTGAGACGCCATATGTACTGGCAAAAATGGTGGAGGAGGAGGTGGTGCTTGTGGAGGAGTCGGCACCAGAGTAGGAATTGGTGCCGTGCCAGCTGAATCAGATACGTTTGCCCCTAGGTGTTGGGCAACCATGGCAGCTATCGACTCCAAACCTCGCTCGAGGCGCTGCTCCAATCGCTGTTCGAATTGAGCCATACGAGTATTAGGACTCTCTGGCTCCGGTGGAGGAGGTGGAGGTGGTCGAGCCTGCCTCCGAGGGCGTCCCCATCCTCCACTCATCATGCAAGTGATTTAATACTTGCGCGTAATTCCAAAGATCAAATCTTATATCCATTAGGTATACATTACCTACAACCAGACAAGTACAGACATTTGGGATGTAATTTTATCCTTATTTTCGACACTGACAGTACTAGACAACCTTCACTCTGATACCACTTAAACTGTAACGACCCTTGACCCTTGAAAATTGGGGAACTTTGTTTTTTGAACTTAATTCATCCACTTATTCCCTTATTCACTTAGGTTGTATTCCTGTTCAGTGTTAAATCATTTTTCCTAATTCTTTATCCGAATTTATATTTAAATTTCATATTTT
Organism: Firmiana major; assembly: GCA_033439115.1. Classification (NCBI taxonomy): domain Eukaryota; kingdom Viridiplantae; phylum Streptophyta; class Magnoliopsida; order Malvales; family Malvaceae; genus Firmiana; species Firmiana major. The sequence goes on along the minus strand of CM065904.1, from coordinate 18,684,741 downwards.
GACTTATATGGTCGATAGAAATTTCGGCAGCATAACGGCTTATATATGAGCCTACCCACCTGCAAATCAATTATTTTAACAATCCTAGATATCCACAACTACCAAACATACTTTCCAAATCTTCATTTACAACCCAATACATCCATTTCGATTTAATACCCATTATCTCAAAATATAATCCCAAAAGTAGAATCCTTTACATTGTATTCCTTACAAATTACATCCCAACAAAATATTCTCAATATATGTCTGTGCATGCAAATATGTCTGGTACAGGAATGTAATTGTATACCTTTCTGCGTGTACAAAAAGTAGCATAGGGTAGCTCTTTCCCACCAGCCTACGTCATGTACGCGGCAGGTAGCGTCTGTAGATCACTGCAAATAATCTAAAAGGTAGAGGGGTGAGCTTTCGGGAAAAAGCCCAGTAAGAAATGCATTTAAAATGCTTATAGTGGCTAAATCACATTGAATGCATGATAAAACTAAGAGATAACGTTTCTTTAAAAATATCACATATCTTCCAAAAGGCGTTTATACGAAACATAATTAATAGAAATATAATTCGAAGTAACAAGTCTATTCAGTTACATCACAATCTTTCGAAACATACAGAACTCCAGAATATTTCAAAACCGATAGAACTTCAAAAGCATAACTGATGCATAAACATATATCGAAGGATCAAAATCTTATAGCATAGTTCATATCGGATGGAGACTTGGCTAACTTATAGAATTGTCATGCGATGATAACATAGTCATCCTCCGTAGAGGGAAATCAAAAACATGGCCATGGCAAGGTTGTAGACGTGATCAAGGTCATATAGCAAATCAAGCATACCCGAAAGTAGAATCATATACGCCACAAAGGCGCGCATGACAAAAATGCATTGATCGTGTGGCACTTTGCATCTGTAGGACCCAAGAGGTGGCCCCCACAGTCACACAGACGGTGTGGCACTTTGCTCCCACAAAACCCAAGAGGTGGCCCTCACGATCGCATATCATTGTGAACCGCGTGGCACTTTGTCAGACTCGTGTTTTCGATTTACGTATGTAGCTTGTACCTTATGATTCCTATGTGTACGAACACTATATTTACATAGTTGAATCATAAGAAGAGTATTTACTATCATGCAATTGACTATTAAAGAATTTACAAATGCATGTAAGTTAGATAACAGGGAGATAAGGGTTAAAGTGATTTCCGAACAAGCGCAGGGGTAAAACGGTTAATTGATCAAAATCCGATATAAATTCGATGAGAAAATTTTATTAAAAATATGAAATTGAGAAATCTTGATCAAAAACGAGGAAAATATGAAATTTTGAGTCCAATTGATCAAGATATGAATTTATTTAATATTTTTGAAATTTTTACCTCGGAAAACGAGCCCAAAAATAGTGAAAAAATATACTGGAAAGGTAATGTCACGACCCAAAACTACCAAAAATCAGAGTAAATTTTTTGCGTTTTATTATTTTCTTTCATGCTTACTTGTCCTCTGATCGTGACTACACTCCACTAACAAATTGGGCTGTGCGTCAATGCCAGTCCCACCATTCATTTACCATATAACTTAATTCTTTCTCAGTCATTTATAAGTGTTTACAATATTTATACATCCCCTAAAGTTACTTACAAACATGTTACTGTGCTATACTTATTTAGATACAATATGTACAAGTGTATGTACCTTAAATGATGGGCAGCAGCGGATATCCGGAATGCAGTACTCAGTCGCCTCAACATCTACTGGAGATTATCTGTGTGAGAAAATGAAAGGGGTGAGCACATCAAGCTCAGTAAGGCAATCCTACGAACAAGTAGGTAACCATACTACCTACATGAACGTGGTGCCATGCATAAACCACCCTTTCTCTACACATTTTAAAACTGATGCTATGATTCATGATGTCATGTAAAACAAGTTTGCATGAAAAATTCAACATGCAACTATTTCAAATCATTTCTTTCTCATTTAAAATTTCACAACAAATCCAGGATTTAACCCATCCCTCGAGTGGTCTTGACTCACACAAAACCATGTAAATCAGTTTACATCACACATGGATTTAAAAAGCATGGAAATAACATCATGCAAATTTAGTTTAAAACCCAGTTTCAATCATCGTCAAGATCATCAACATGCTAGACTAGGTAACATTTGTATATCGGTAATAACCAGGACTATGGCCGTGTGTCCTCGTGAGCCCCTCTGCTACACAGATCCTAGTGTGCGGGGTCTCACCCTAATCGGGAACCACCTGGGAGGTGGGTCAATCCAACCCATCAGTCTTATCCAATCCTACGCATCCGTAGATGCCGTATCCGAAGATACCCCGTATCCGAAGATACCCCGTATCCAAAGATACCACACGGTACATCATACTCCATGCTACTTGCACGGTACATCGTACTCCGTGGACTCATATATGATACCTTGTCTCAGAACGCACGTGCGAGCCTATTTAATCGGTGACACACAGTCTACCCGATGCTTTAAGCACGGCTCATCGCATGTTCTCATAAAAAAATCAGTGGGGGGTGCGAGCGATGCACCAGCACTCTCGTCAATTCAAGTAAAACTAGTGCGAGCTAAGCTCTAGCACTCTCATCAAATCATGTGAAAAATTTGGTGCGAGTTACACTCTAACACCCTATCACGAAAATCATGTAAAATCTTGTGCGAGTTAGACTCTAGCACCGTGTCACGAAAATCATATATATATATAAAATCTGGTGCGAATTGGACTCCAGCACCAATGCAGGTAAAACTCTAGTGCGAGCTCTCACTCCAGCACTAATGCATACATCACACAAATCAACACATCGTGCGAGCTGAGCTCTAGCACATCACATGTAAATAAAAACACATAAGCGGCTCTGTTTCCTTAAAACAGTTTTCAAAACAATTTCATCGTTGAAACTATGAAATGCTGTGCATTTTTCTTTCAAGGTTAGCCAGCCTACTCATCCATGCATCAAAACACCTCCAGAACGAGCAGGAACCTCTTGTTCTTGCTCCTCCCAATTTTTCCTAAAGTTGTAAATTTTTACCCTTAACAAGGGTATTTTGGTAATTTGCCCATTCGAGGCACTAAAATTATTTATTTACTTCTAGACCCTTCAGATAATTTAAAAGACTGCATATGACTTGAAATTTCATAAAGTTACCTCTAGCAGTCCGTAGAATTCCCTTACCTTATTTTTCTGCAGAGTCTGACCTTTCCTTTTTCCATTGCTGTCTCGTCACGCAGTTCGATCTGCTCCCAATCCAATGTCCGAAACTGCGTATAATTATTCCTCAGGTCAGATATTATACAAATTAATTGTATTTCCTATTTTTTGGGCTTAATTTAAATCATTGGGCCCATTTACCACTATTGAGCCCGATTGCACCTTAATTGGCCTTAATCGGCCTTAAGCTCGTTTTTCACTTAATTTTCACATTATCGAGGCCTATTGGGCTCATTGAGCCCACCAACAATTTCTTAGGCCTCATTCTAATTCTCGAATAGCTAAATTTATTATTTACGACAATTTATCTAAATTTCCATAATTTAATTTATTTTATTTGATAATTAAATTTGAAGCACGCATAACGATGTAAATTATCGGAAATAAGGGTTACTTACCCGAGATTCCATGCTAGTACGTAAATCGAGGCTATCTCGAGCTCTCGTTGGATGCCAATTGTCGAGCTACACAATTTCATAATTTTTCGAGTAAATTTTCAGTCAAAAATTAATTAAATAAAATATTTTAAAATTTAAATTGGTCAATTTCGACCGCTACTGACTTACCCGTAGCTCGATTACATCGCCGAGATTTTTCCCCAATTTTTCCTCTTTTTCTTTTTCCCTTTTCCTCCTTTTTTTCCTTTCCTCATTGGCTGAACCGGTTCGGTCCGGTTCAGACCCGGTTCGGACCCGCCGGTTCACTCCGATTCGACCGGTTCAGGGCCTTGCCGGCAAGTTCTCCGTCGACTTTCGTCGCCAGTGGCTCCGCTGGGTCGTCCGATTCTCGAATCTGGCCTCGGTTTCGTCCAAGGCCGTCGAAAAGTCGCCGGTCTGTCCTCTTCTCCTTTCGCCATCGGTGGTTCTCCCTCTTTCCGCTGTTTTCGGCGCCGTTCATCGGTTTCGGCGACTGCCACCACCATCAATCTGCTCGTCTTGGCCTCGTGGACGTTCGGCTGGGGGTGGGGTTGGCCAGATCGGCGCCGTTCGCCGCCGATCGGAGCTCTTTCTTCCCGCGACTTCTCCTGCCGTTTTCGGCCTCCTCCGGCGTTGGTGTGGCGCGTCGTCGGTACCAGGGAGGTCGTCGGCCTCTCCTCTTCCTTTTCCGGTGGTCGTGGCCCCTCATTCGGCGCCAGTGGTGGCTCGCCGGTGACCCTCATTTTCGTCTTTCATTTTTCTTTTTTTCTTCTCTCTCCTCGATTTTCTGATTCCTCCCTTTTTTTTAATTTATTTTTATATATTTATTTTTATTATTTATTTATTTTATTAATATTTTAATCATTAAAAATACATAAAAAATACCCAATTATCTCTTTAAATATCCTTAAAATTATTATTTAATTCTAAATTCATTTATTTTATTTTATTTATTTAATTTATCTTAACCCCTTTTCGGTATATTTTTTGATTATTTTTGGGATTATTTTTCGAACTAAAAATTTCGATTAATCTCGATTAATTCCAATAAATTGATATCTTGATCAATTTAACCCAGAAAAAATTTATTTCACCTTTATTGACCAAGATTTCTCAATCCATTATTTTTAATTAAATTTTCTTGTCGAATTTATTCCGACTTTCGGTCTTTTGACCATTTTACCCTTGCACGTGTTCGAGAATTCCATTTCAGTCCTTTTGCATTTTTAACTTTTATGTTTTAACTAAAATCGAGTCTTACAGGTAAAATCAGACTGATAAATTCATTTACGGATTAAATGAATTTAATATGAATTTTTGAGATATTTTAGGATTTTTATTATTATTTTAATGAATAAAATAATAATAAAAATCTATTATAAATAAGAGAAAAAAAAGAAATAAAAAAATAGAAATTTGAAAGAAAACACGGGGAGAGAGAAAAGAGGAAACAGACGCAAGCCGAGGAGAAGAGGAGACCACCGGACGACCACCATCCGGCGACCAGCAGCCAAGCCAGAGACCGAAAAAGGGAGAGGACATCGGCGTGCACCCATCGGCACCGGCAATTCGCCTCACCGACGTCGAACGTCGGCAAATCGAAGAGAAATTGCCGCTGAGGAAAAGGAGGAATCCGACGACCATCGGCGGTGCTTGGTTCCGATCGAGGCCAACCGAGAGGTCCCCAGGCTGTGACGCACCGAACGGCGGCAGTGGCACGCCGGGAACCGACCGAACGACGCTGGCACGACCAAAGAAGCCCTGAACCAGTCGGCGGTTCAGTGAAGAAGCTTCTGGGTTGAACCGGACTGGACCTGTTCAGCCAAGGAGGAAAGAGAAAAAGGAGAAAAAAAGAAGAAAAGAAAGAAAAAGGAAATGGAAAATTTTCAGGATTTCACCGGACTTCGAGTAAGTCGATACGAGGTCAAAAGTGATCGATTTGATTTTCGATAAATTTATTTAAATTATATTTAATCAAAAATTGACCCGAAGTTAAATATACAAAATTATGCAGTTCGACGATAAATTTCAAACGGAAGCCCGATCGAACTTCGATTTACGTACCATCGCATAATCTCGGGTAAGTAAAGCTCATTTACCACAACTTATGTGATTATTGCGCATTTAAGATTTATTTTACGCATTTCGGATTAAATTTCGCATTTAGTGAATTATATTCGAAATTTTGAATTAACTGTCGTAAATATTATACGGGCTATTCAAAGAGCTTGGAATAAAGCCCAATGAGTATTGATAGGCCCAATGAGTCGATAGACCCTGATGAAGGGAAATAATACGTGAAAAATGGGCTTAATACGAATTAAGGCCCAATTAAAGTATTTAAGCCTATTTAGAGTAAATGGGCACAATTAAGTGAAATGAACTGTATTAAATGTGTAATACAGTAGAAAACGTGAAATTAATCCAGTGAATGGTTAAATGCAGCTCCAGAGTCATATTGAGAGTGACCAGACTGTGAGGTTTAGACAACACAGAGGAAGAGAGGTCACACTACGTGATCCGAGGCAGGGGACTCTTGAAAGTAGTTAGAGATATCTGTGCATATTTTCGTTGGATTTTACATTCACTGAAATTGTTTGAGGGTCAGAGAAAATTGATAATATTATAAGGATCTGATATGGGTAAATTACAATTTTGCCACAAGTTAGGCAAAAAAGTCAAATTTTGGGAAAAGTTGTAAAAAAAACATGGAAATGATGTTTTGAGTGGTTTTTACTGCTGTGTAGCAGAAGAGTAGGTGGATGGACTAATGTTTTGAGGTCGATGTAAACTAAGCACACTTTATAGTGCTGATTTTAGTGATTTTAAATATCTCTGTTTTTAAAGAGCCATCTACCGAATTATGTGGAAACAATCATGCTGGAGCACAGCTCGCACTTGATTTCAGATGTTTTTCACATACATTAGTGCTGGAGGTTTACTCACACTACATTTACTTGACATGCATGATAGAGTACTGGAGCATTGCTCGTACTCAGTTTTATGTGATTTGTGCATGATAGAGTGCTGGAGCGATTAGCTCGTACTCGAGTTTTACATGAGATGCATGACAAAGTGCTGGAGCGTTACTCGTACTCGATTCTTCATGATTTGTACATGACATAGTACTTGAGCTATTTGCTCGTACTTAATTTGAATGAGAACTATGCATGACCTAGTGCTGGAGGTTTACTCGCACTAGTGTTGATATTTTGACATGCATATACAGTGTTTTGAGGCGGAACGTTGACTGTGAGTCACACTCAAGATGCGCACTGTATTTTACGTGATATATAGACATGTTAGAAAAATCGAGACGATTTCCTTCGTGTAGACTGAGTGTCATACTGTTGAGATGTTCTCCTGTGGATTTAGAGACGTGGCATTTATTCTATAGTATGAGGGCTAAGACCTATGGCAGGCACCCCAACTATGATGTATTTCCATGGTATGAGAGGCTAAGACAAATGGCAGGCACCCCGACCATGATGTAGGGTCCATGAGTGTACGTTATATCGTGTGTGTGGTATGGAGTACACTGTACCGTGTTTTGTTGTGGAGTTGTGAAGGAGAGTTGTTGATACCTGGCGGTTATGATGGACTGACCCCCCTCTCGTTACAGCAGTGATAACCTGCACACCGAGTACTGTGTTGCCTGGGATTTCACCATGTTAGGATATGGCCATAGTCCGGAGATATTGTATTTAGCCACTGAGTCTCGCATGATATATCACTTGTGTTTTATGATACGGGTAGACCTGAGGGATGGGTCGAAACCCAATTTGTTTGTGTTGTGATGAGAAATGCCATATTTACTGTGTTTTGAATGTAAATGACATATTTTATATAAAGGCATTATTAAATGATTAAATATGCACTGTTTTGCATGAATGCCTCTGATTGATAAACCAACATTTGTTTAGTACATGGGATTTTAAATCTGTACTATATTATATATATTTTGAAACTTGCTTTTGAATTGAGAGAAGGAAAGGCAAAGCACTATTTTCAGTAGATAGTATGGATGTCTACTTGCTTGCCTGATTTCCTTACTGAGCACGTTGATAGCTCATCCCATTCATTTTCCCCCATCTCTACAGATTCTCGTCAGTAGATCGAGTCGGCCAGGGTATTGCATTTCTTTGATCCGCTGCCACTCCCCATCTAGCGAAAGGTATATACAAGCGCACTCTTTTGTATCTGAACAATGCATAAACACAGTGATGTACACGATTTTAATGTTGGGGATGTAAATGTAATGATGTAATTATATTTAAGTGTATGAACTTACTTATGATATGAATGTCATGTACGTATGATACGAAAAAGAATGGTAAGGTATGTATGGATAAGGAGACTAATGTCTATTCACAATCCAACTGTTGAGGAGATAAAAGTAAGTAAAAAGTGAAAAATTTATTGTGGTTTTTGGTAAGTCACGTGTGGGAGGAGGGCGTGACAGAGTAGTATCAGAGCGTAGTTGGTCTAATGTGTTTAGGCATTAGTAATTAGAAAAATGTACATCCTCATATCACTGTGTTTGGTTCAGTTACAATTGTGTATACAAGATAGGAAGTTGACAAATTAATGTTTGTGAATGCAGGAATCTAGCCATTATGGCAATTACCCGCCACGGTAGAGGGGCGAGAGGTAGGGTTGGAGGCCGTAGAGGTAGGCCGACTAGCCAGGGTGAGTCTTCGACTGCCTATACACCCCAGGTACTACTGAGGTACCAAATACTACTGAGGCACGCTTCACAAGGATACAGCGTAGCCAGGAGGCAATAGTAGGGTTGTTGGCACAGACTTTGCCAGGTAGACAGAGGCAGGATGCAGAGACTGCGATAGGGGAGGCAGTTGCACCTGATACACCTGCGCAGCCTATACAGAGGCCACAGACTACTGATACTCCTACACCCCCACCAGTTTAGGTTAGTAGTGGATTGGGATATGGGTGTGATTTGGATCGACTGCAACAGTTCCAGAAGCTTGGACCTCCATCTTTTTGAGGGGTCAAGGACCCAGCTAGTACTGAGGAGTAGATTGCAGAGATGGAGAAGTTGTACGATTTCTTTGATTGTATGACTTCACAAAGAGTTGCATTTACTGCGTTTCTACTAAAGGGAACGACAGAGCATTGGTGGAAGTCCACCAAGTTGATATTGAGAGCACGACACAGAGATCAGTTAGGAGATGTTTTTGGATGCCTTCAAGAGGCAGTTTGTTCCTGATACGGTGCAGCGTAGACTGCAGGCCAAGTTTTTGGGATTGAGCTAGGGGAGTCTCACAGTGGATGAGTACGAGACTAGATTTTTTGCCCTGGGGAGATATGATCCCGATACCATGTACAGCGAGATCAGAAAGGTTCGCAGATTTGTTGACGGATTGAAACCGATGTTACGGTCTAGATTGGTACCACTCGATATTGGTACATATGATGAGGCAGTGCACAGAGCGCAGTTTTGTGAGCAGGACTACGAGAGGAATGCCTCTAAGTTTGGGAAGTTTAGTCGGAGCCGAGATAGAGAGAGGAAGAGGTCGGCTAGAGATAGAAGGTTTAGTTATCGAGGAGGGAGGAGACTCTTCGGTAAGGGACCACGGATAGAGGAGGTGCGAGAGCTACCAGTTAGACCTCCTACATACCCGACCATAGCTCCAGCGAAGGGTATTATGATTGGAGGATCGAGGCCTACTATTGATCAGTGCAGCCAATGTGGTAGACATCATGGCGGTAGACCTTGTCCGTTGAGCCCTGTTGTATGTTTTCGATGTGGGAAACAGAGGCACATTGCTAGAGAGTGCCCAGAGACATTTGTTACTACCCCATAGAAGGGCAGAGAACCTGATAGAGCTCCAGCTGGTACGTCTGCTCAGAGAGGTAGAGTGACGACAGAGGAGAATGGGAAGCAGGTGATGGGTCAAGGGCGAGTACATGCCTTGGACCAGGACACAGTTAATGCTTCAGCAGATGTGATTCCAGGTTTCATTGCGTATGTGGTGGATACGGATAAGGTACATCTGGAGTTGGTAGATATTCTTGTGGCCAGTGAGTACCCAGATGTTTTCCCGGATGAGTTGCCAGGGTTACCACCAGACAGAGAGATGGAGTTTTATATAGATTTGGTGCCTGGTACTGAACCTATTTCGAGACCACCGTATCGCATGGCCTTAGTTGAGCTGGAAGAGCTCAAGAGACAGTTGCAGGAGTTGTTGGATAGGGGTTTCATCAGACCGAGTGTTTCACCGTGGGGTGCACCGATTTTATTTGTAAGGAAGAAGGATGGAAGCCTCTGATTTTGTATAGACCATAGATTATTGAATAAGGCTACCATCAAGAATAGATATCCCCTTCCACGCATTGACGACTTACTGGATCAGCTTCGGGGAGCGCAGGTCTTTTCTAAGATTGATATGAGGTCTGGGTATCATTAGTTGAGAGTCCAGAGTGGAGATGTACCCAAGACGGAATTTAAGACCCGATATGGTCACTATGAGTTCCTAGTTATGCCATTAGGACTGACGAATGCTCTCGCAGCTTTCATGGCTTTGATGAACGATGTGTTCAAGCCATATCTAGATCAGTTTGTTATCGTATTCATAGATGACATATTGGTGTATTCGAGATCCGAGGAGGAGCATGAGCAGCACCTCAGGATAGTATTGCAGACTCTGCGAGAGCAGCAGTTGTATGCTAAACTCAGTAAGTGTGACTTTTAGTTGACAGAGATCTCATTTTTGGGACATGTAGTATCGCGGAATGGTGTGTCAGTAGACCCATTCAAGATTGAGGCTGTAGTTCAGTGGGAACAGCTGAGGACAGTTACCGAGATCAGGAGTTTTCTGGGTTTAGCAAGGTACTATCGGAGATTCGTTGAGGGATTTTCGAAGTTGGCTGCTCCGTTGACACGTCTCACTCTGAATAGTGTTGCATTTGTATGGGACGAGGATTGTGAGAGGAGTTTTCAAGAGCTGAAGAGTCGATTGACCACCGCTCCGATTCTCACTATTCCTACCAGCTCAGGAGGATTTTCAATATATACCGATGCTTAGCATCAGGGACTGGGCTGTGTGTTGATGCAGGATGGGAGGGTAGTTGCTTATGGATCCAGACAGCTGAACGACCATGAGAAGAACTATCCGACCCATGATTTAGAGTTGGCAGCAATAGTGTTTGCGTTAAAAGTATGGCGCCACTACTTGTATGGCGAGAAGTTTCAGATCTTTATCGACCACAAGAGTCTCAAGTACCTGTTCTCACAGAAGGAGCTGAACATGAGACAGAGAAGATGGCTAGAGCTTCTGAAGGATTATGATTGTGAGATATTTTATCATCCGGGTAAGGCTAACGTTGTAGCGGATGCTTTGAGTAGGAAGAGCCTTGGGATGGTATCGTTTATGATGGTCAGGGAGCACGAGTTACTAGAGCAGTTTGCTAGCCTCAGTTTAGAAGTTGTGCCTTCAAACATGGATGCAGATTATATGATTGTGAGTCTACGCTTAGAGCCAGATCTGTTGGACAGGATCAGACAGGCTCAGCAAACTGATCTATATTACATCGATGTGATTGGTCAGATGCAGAGGGGCACAGTGACAGATTTTGAGTTGAGTTCTGACGAACTACTGAGGTTCAGAGGTAGACTGTGTGTTCCTGAGGACCCAGAGCTCGGGAGATTGATATTGTCGGAAGCTCATTCATCAGGTACACGTTGCATCCGGGGTGTGACAAGATGTATCAGAACCTCCGAAAGGTGTATTGGTAGTCAGGTATGAAGAGAGATGTGGCAGATTTTGTGGCAAGATGTCTTGTATGTCAGCAGGTGAAGGTAGAGCATCAGAGACCTGCAGGGTTATTACAACCTCTACCTATACCGACATAGAAGTGGGAGCATATCACCATGGATTTCGTGATGGGTTTACCAAGGATCCGGAGGAATCACAATGCTATATGGGTGATCGTTGATAGACTGACGAAGTCAGCCCAGTTCCTAGATATGAGAGCTACCGATACTTTGAGTACGTTGGCAGGGTTGTATGTACGCGAGGTAGTGAGGTTGCATGGTGTTCCAGTAAGCATTGTATCAAATAGGGATTCCCGATTCACTTCTCACATTTGGAAACATTTTCAGGAAGCCATGGGAACCCAGTTGAGTTTGAGCACCACTTTCCAAACTCAGACAGATGGTCAGTTAGAGAGGACTATACAGACTCTGGAGGATATGTTGAGAGAATGTGTGCTAGATTTTAGAGGCTTCTGGGATGACCATTTGCCACTAGTCGAGTGTCGTGCTCAAATGAAACACTAATGCAAGTGCACAGGTCAGTTTTCGAGTATAGAGTAAATATAAGTATTGTCCCACAGAGAATTGTGCCTACCACAAATCACTGTAATCAACAACCTTGAAACTTTATTTAGAAAAAGTAATTTATATTGGTTAAGATCCTATTTACTATTCTAACTATTAATTACGGAACAATTTAATTAAAACAAATCACAATTATTATGAATGAAAATATCAATGACAAAATATTCCTAGAACTCGATTTCACCTAACTAGGGTTCATACAATTCCTTTGATCAATTGTTCTTTTGATTTCAAATTGTTTATAGCCGAAACTAATTCCTGTTTATCTCTCCCGAGTTTTAAACAGTCATACCCAAATTACCTAATCCTAACCTCTCGGTTCAGAATTAAATAATAGAGTTCATTAAGCGATGGTAATCCGTTTCTCTATGGCTCATAAGAATTGTCAACCTCCCGATTCAACAATGTCTTATGTTAATCTACCCTTGTGCATATAAATAATCCCCTCTCCCGAGTGTCGGATTCCTATACTAATTCATCCAATTGGTGGCCAATCAACTAGAGCATTAAGAACAAGTAGATTAAATAAACATAATTGAAATCATCCAAACAATCATCACAAAATAGTTACAATCTGCCTAAAGTTGGCTACATCGATTCTAGGAAAAAAGAGTTTAGTTCCTAGAAATCATGATAAACATACAATAATTCCAAATTATTATCCCTAGAATAAACATTGGTAGAAAAAGATGTAAAAGATGGAGTTTCTATGGAGCTAAATCAATCCTGAAGCCTTCTGCCGCAGCCTCCTTCGATATTCTGATAAAAAGACTATTTATAAGGTTCCCAGGCACTAAAACACGGAATGCCACGTGAAAAAACAGTGTTGCCCTAATCAGACTGCTATGCTGCGACAATGGTATTGATTCTCCAGATCTGCTCTGCACTGTCTAGTTTCTTCTATTGCTGCAGCATAAGTCACGATCAACATCCTGAATTTTCACTTCTTCACAGAATTATCAGAATCAGCTCCAAAAGCTTTAACTTCTCCATATTGTTCTTTTTCCTGCACAAATGCACAAAACACATAACACATACCTAATATTGCAAAGTGCAAATCAAATAACTAAGTAAAAAGGGTTCTAAACATATATAAAATTCAGTGCTAACAAATACCCCCAAACTTAGAAATCTGCTTGTCCTCAAGCAAACACATACTAGAAACAGAACAATTAAATACTCTCAACCATACTCAGCTCACATACTTGTTATACTAAATTGGGATTTTCCTCAAGAATTCACAAGGTTCTCAGCTTAAGATAAATTTCAGATTTATATTTTTCAAGTCAATCAAAGCAAACCAATCCCCCTTCACTCTTCACTTTCCACTTGTGTGTGTGTGTACAATCATTTACTCAAATTCATGCACTCAAGTGTTAATGCGAAACCTAAATGAATTAGACACAAGACTTCATATGCTTAAATTAACTACTACTCTCCACTAATAAAGACTCATGCATAACCAAGAATCAATAGGACTTTTCAAAGGTTGTAACATAAGGCTCGGGTTTTAGGTGGGATAAAGGATATAATATGAAGTTTAATACACCTAAAGCACTGTAATCACCTTTGGATTTAATTTGTTTTGAGCTCATGAATCACTACCCAACCTTACTCATTCTCGAGTTTGATTTTTGAGTTTCTTTTTTTTTGTTTTTTTTCTTTTTTTAAACATCCGTGTCACACTCCAGAATTTCATTTTCCACTACTTGTAACTGCATATGACACTAGACTTTCAGCAAGACCCAAGAACAAACCCTTGTTTGTAACCAATAATTTACAAACCACCTTGTTTTCTTTTGACCTCCTCCCTTAATCCAAAAATTTTGATTGATCGTGCTGTAAGTAAAGGACCAAAAGAATAGGACGATCAAACAATTAGGCCATGGCTTGTAATATGGTTATATAACAACAAAATGGAAGAATTTGGCTCAAGGGGTTTTTCAAGGGATTAATATAATTGGGTAGGCTAGAAAGGCTCAATCTTAAACAAAAATGGCCTAGATCATTTTCCTAATCATGCATGGTCTATCAATTTCGCCTCAAGTAATAACTAATCAAGTTCTAAAGTCTTTTTAGTTTCACATATCACATAGTAAGTGCACAAACTGAATATGATTGGTGCATAGTTTGAGTGAAAAGATTCAAGTGAAGCTTTCTATCCACATACCAATACTCAAACAATATAAATCATCCATTTAAACAAAATTTGATCAATTCCTTGCAAAATCCATCTTTGGCCACAATCTAGAAAACTAATCTGTAAAACTGAGTATAATTGCACACAAACACTAAAAAGAAACACATAAAAAGAAATTGAAACAGGCACATAAAACATAACAAAGCATGAAAAACATAACAGCAGGCATGAAAAACATAGCAAAGCATGACACAGAGCACAGCCAATACTCCCCCAAACTTAAGATTTTCATTGTCCTCAATGAATTGGAAAAAGTAGTAAAGAGGACTTCCCTGGGGTAGTCTAACTGTCTGAATCCTCCTCTGAGCCATCTTCAGCATCAGCTTCCTCCTGGGCATCTACTTCCATGTCATCATCAGCAGAAGTACACCATTGTGGCGGCATGGAGAATATCACCTCTCCTGCACGACCCCTCATATTTAGGTAGTCGACTAATGATTTATGGTAGGAGGCAACATATGCACAGAAAGTCCGATAGTCTTGATTATTGTTGTGCATCTCCATCCGTAACTGCTTAATCTCGTTGAGCACAGCTGCAATGGAGTCAGAAGTGGTGGAAGGTGCAATAGATGGACCAGTAGAGATTGGTGGTGGGGCAGTAGGAGGAGCAACTTCTCTCTGAGTCAGAGGTACCCGAGGATTCTTAAAAGTGATTGCAGATTTCCTAGCCAGTCGTGGTTCAAGCTCAGTCCAATATACGCCATATTTCTTGCAAAGTCCACAAACCAATGAAGGGTGAGGTAAACCCCTTCTATTTTCCCTGCATATAAACTCTTGCATGGACCAAAAGATAATGGCTCCTAAATCAACAATCTTGCCAGTTAGAATACAGTAAAGGAGAGCAGCTCTATCGACATCAACGCTGCTTTTATGAGTTGTAGGCATGATTCGTGAGCAAATGAAATCATACCATTCGTGTAGACTATATTGAAGTCGATTGGAAGGGAATGCCATAGATTCAGTCTCTGGCCTCTTCTGCCAATGGGTGTGAGGTACTGTAAGTTTGTTAATAACCTGGTACAGCTCATCTGCATCAGTGTGGAGAGCTGCAACATAACTATGATATTCATCCTGCACCTCTTGCAGAAGGTCCAGGTACAGATTAATGGCGTTGGCATTGTAAGGAACAAGAAGACCCCTGACTTCAGATATCGAATGGGTGCTCTCCATTGCATTGACATAAAATTCTCGTACTACATCAAGAATGGCATCTTCAGGTTGTCCTGCTAATTTCAGCAACCCGAAATCCCTCAAAAACTCATGATACATGTCCTAGCCACCAATATCAGGCTAGAAACTCCTTTCGATAATCATGTTTTTGCCCATAATTTTCTTGAAATTTTCTACGGCTTGGCTGTTAACAAATCTAGAGGGATCATAAGTAGTGATGACCGGCTCTTCCCTCTGGGGAGATGGGGCTGTACTATCAGTTGCTTGACTCAAACTCTCCAGGTTTCGTTTTGCTCGGGTTTTGGGTGCCATTACCAATGGAAGCTCAATGTTGAC
Source organism: Firmiana major (assembly GCA_033439115.1). NCBI lineage: Eukaryota > Viridiplantae > Streptophyta > Magnoliopsida > Malvales > Malvaceae > Firmiana > Firmiana major. The sequence continues at coordinate 18,669,015 of CM065904.1, read as the reverse complement.
AAGAATAATGTTCAGCTGACCCCAATCAGACAAGCACACAAACTAATCCCAAAAATTTACGTCACAACCAGAATTTCTCAAACAACAATCGACCAAACCGAGAAGAGCTTCAAAATCTAAGTTGCAAAAACCAAAAGGAAATCCGCTGTAAATCGAAAACGATTGAAGAAAGCAGTAGAATACCCGAAATGAAAATCACGTAGGCTCAAGTTGGACCACTTTGTGTCTTTATCACAATCGGACAAGAAAATGTTTTCTGCTTCCCCCGAGGGTTTCGGGACCACCAAGATTTCGAACCCACAAAAATGTTGTCGACGAAACTACCAAATCAGCAGAAAACAACAAGATCGGAAGAAAGAAAAATGATAGGTGTGGGGTAAACAGTCTACTTCCAAGGGAACAAGGGAAATTGCAGAACTAGAAAAATAGAGTCTGAGTAAGTAAAAGTTTCGGCCGCCTTTTTCAAATCAATTTGGTAGGGTTCTTTGGCTTTACCGAATAGTGAGTGGGGTTCCGTCTTCCAATAAGACACGGACATGTGGATTCCATTCACCTCACTATTGTAGACATTTGTTTCTTATTTTGACAGAATTTCATCTTATGCCCTTTTTGTCTTTCTTACTTTTTCTTACCGTTATTGACATTATTCTACCCTCTCTTCTTCAATTGAAAAATTTAGTTTTCCAACTTAGGTGCTGTTCACATACTTCTTCACTTTTGTTCTTGAAAACCATTTTCGTTTCTTTGCTGTTCTGTTTGTCTACATTGAAGCTACTCAGCCCTTGCAAGATTTCTCTTATTCTTTCATTAGTTACACACCCATGCATTTTTCTTGACGGACCACGACAACAAAACTTCCAAACCGTGCTCTTCTTATGCATATGCCTGAAAATTAAAACACAAACTAATCAAATCAAATAAAAATAAAAACAAACTACTAAAATCAAAGGAAATAAAACGAGATGAAAAACTAAGAATCCTAAAAAGATAAATTGGGTTGCCTCCCAAAAGCGCTGAATTTCAAGTCTTCAGCCAGACTGCTTCCAGTCTCTTTAATTCAGTTCACCAAGGGGAATGCTAACTAATTTATGCACTCCTTCTCCATAATAATGCTTTATACGCTGCCCATTGACTTTGAACAAGCCTCCATCTGATTTCTTCAACTCAATTGCTCCATATGAGAAAACTTGGTTTATTTCAAACGGTCCTGACCATCTTGACTTCAATTTGCCAGGAAATAATTTAAGCCTTGAATTATACAATAGAACTTGCTGTCCAGGACTGAATTCTCTTCTCATTATCATCTTGTCATGCCATCTTTTGGTCTTGTCCTTGTAAATTCTTGCATTGTTATAGGACTCATTTCTCAGCTCATCAAGCTCATTCAATTGGAGTGACCGATTTTTTCCAGCCTTGTTATAGTCAAAATTTAGCTTCTTAATAGCCCAGTAAGCTCGATCCTCAAGCTCTACAGGTAGATGACATGCCTTACCAAATACCAACCTATAGGGAGACATTTTAATTGGAGTCTTATAAGCTGTCCTGTATACCCAAAGTGCGTCATCTAACTTGTTAGCCCAGTCTTTTCTATTTAGGTGGACAGTCTTCTCCAATATCAACTTCACTTCTCGGATTGAAATTTCAGCTTGGCCATTTGTCTGCGGATGATAACCGAGAGCTACTTTATGTCGAATTTCGTATTTTGACATCAAACCATTGAAGATTTTGTTATAGAAATGAGTGCCTTCATCACTCAAAATGGCTCTTAGGGTACCGAATCTTGTCAATATATTCTTGTGCAGAAACCAAATTACCACTTTTGCATCATTTGTTGGTGTTGCTATTGCCTCAACCCACTTAGAGACATAGTCAACAGCAAGGAGAATGTACAGCTTTCCAAAAGATGGAGGAAACGGTCCCATAAAATCGATACCCCACACATCAAAGATTTCCACTTCTAGAATATTTGTCAAAGGTAATTCACGCCTTCTTGAGATGTTTCTAACCCTTTGACATCTGTCACATGTTTTTACAAACATGTAACTATCTTTAAACACATTAGGCCAATAAAAACCTGATTGCAGCACCTTTGCTGCTGTACGCTCTACACCAAAATGTCCTCCATATGTTGCAGCATGGCAGTGGCGCAGAATTTCCTGAGCTTCATCTTCTGGCACACATTGTCTTATAATCTGGTCTGGACACTTCTTAAACAGCAGAGGATCATCCCAAAAATACGAGTTGACATCATGGAAGAATTTCTTCCTCTGTTGGTAAGTTAAACCACTTGGCATTAATCCTCCTGCTAAGTAATTCACTATATCTGTGAACCAAGGTATATTTTCATCAATCTTCATTATTGTCTCATTTGGAAATTCCTCTTAAATAGGTTGTTCTTACTGAATTTCAGATTGCTCCAACCTAGATAAATGATCAACTCTAACATTATTAGATCCTTTTTTGTCCCTGATCTCAAAATCAAATTCTTGCAAAAGCAAGATCCATCTAATAAGTCTGGGTTTGGTGTCCTTTTTGGCAAATAGATAACGAATAGCTGCATGATCTGTATAGATAATGACCTTGCTCCCAATTAAATATGGTCTAAACTTGTCAAATGCATGTACAACTGTAATCATCTCCTTCTCTGTTGTTGTGTAATTTTTCTGAGCATCATCTAAGGTTCTGCTTGAATAATAGATAGCCCGAAAAATCTTGTCTCTCTTCTGTCCTAGGATAGCTCCAATTGCAAAATCACTCACGTCGCACATCAGTTCAAATGGTTCTATCCAATCTGGTGTGATCATAATAGGTGCAGAAATAAGCTCCTTCTTGATCTTTTCAAATGCCTACAAGCAAAAATCATCAAAGACAAAAACAGTATCTTTTTCCAATAAGTGACATAAAGGTGTTGAGATTTTAGAAAAATCCCTGATAAATCTACGATAGAAGCCTGCATGTCCCAAAAAGCTCTTCACGGCTTTAACTGATTTTGGAGGAGGAAGCTTTTCAATAGCAGCGACTTTAGCTCTATCCACTTCCATGCCGTGAGCTAAAATTTTATGTCCAAGGACGATCCCTTCTTGCACCATAAAATGACACTTCTCCCAATTTAAGACCAGATTCGTCTCTTCACATCTCTGCAAAATAAGTGCCAAATTAGATAAACATTGGTCAAAAGTCCTACCAAATACCGAGAAGTCATCCATGAAGACTTCCATTATCTCTTCAACCATGTCAGAGAAAATTGACATCATGCATCTCTGGAAGGTTGCTAGGGTGTTACACAACCCGAAAGGCATCCTTCTATATGCGAAAGTTCCATATGGGCAAGTAAATGTTATTTTCTCTTGATTTTCTAGGACTATCGTAATCTGGTTATAGCCCGAGTAGCCATCTAAAAAGCAATAATAACTGTGTCCGGCTAGTCTATCTAGCATTTGGTCGATGAACGAAAGCGGGAAGTGGTCTTTCCTAGTAGCTTTGTTCAGCTTCCTATAATCGATGCAAACTCTCCATCCCGTTACAGTTTTGGTGGATATGATTTCATCGTTTGTGTCACGAATTACTGTCATTCCACCTTTTTTAGGTACAACCTGCACAGGACTCACCTAAGAACTATCAGATATAGCATATATAATACCAGCATTTAATAATTTTAAAATCTCAACTCTAACAACTTCTTTCATTGCTGGATTTAGTCTTCTCTGTGGTTCAATAGAGGGTTTAAGATTTTCCTCTAGTCGAATTTTATGCATCACAACAGAGGGACTAATTCCTTTGATGTCAGCAATAGACCATCTAATTACTGGTTTGTGCTCTCTTAGAATTCTAAGCAACTTGTCTTCCTCTGCAACTGATAAAAATGATGAAATAATTACAGGAAAAGTACTATCATCACCTAAGAAGGCATACCTCAAATGGCTTGGTAACTCTTTCAATTCAGTTTTACCTTCTTTTTTTTCACTTACCTGTGACTTGTCCATCTTCTCATTAGTTGTTATAGTCGTACTTTCTAATGGATTGGCTTCCAAAGTAACAACACAACTTTTAATTTCATCAGTTAGTAATTCATCATCTAAATTAGAAACTGAATTTACCAGACATTGAGCCATAGGATCGGTTGGTGCTTCCTTTGTTTCAACTTCTCTTACACAATTCTGCACTACTTCAATCAACTTACAAGTCTCTGGCTCATCAGCAAATTTCATTACCTTATAGATGTTGAACATAACTGATTCATCATTCATCCTCAAGGTTAATTGCCCTCTCTGAACATCGATTAGTGCTCTCCCAGTGGTAAGGAATGGTCTCCCAAGTATAAGTGAGATTTCTCTGTCCTCTTCATAATCTAAGACTACAAAATCGGCAGAAAAATTAGCTTATCAACTTTAACAAGTACATCTTCTATTATATCTCTGGGATAAGTAATCGATCTATCCGCTAATTGCAGTGTTATGGTGGTCGGCTTTACCTCTCCAAGACCTAGGCTCCTGAAAATAGATAAAGGCATTAAATTTATGGTAGCTCCTAAATCACATAATGCCTTACCCACTTTCGATCCTCCAATCTCGCATGGAATAGTAAAGCTTCCAGGGTCTTTCAATTTTTACAGTAACTTCTGCTGTAAAATTGCACTGCATTCTTCTGTCAAGTTAATAGTTTAATAATCTTCAAGTCTCCGTTTCTTTAACAGCACTTCTTTCATGAACTTTGCATAATGTGGCATCTGCTGCAGAGCATCAACAAACGATATGTTAATCTGTAATTTCTTAAATTTATCAAGAAATTTCTTAAACTCAGATTCAATCTTCCTTTTATACAAAGCTTGAGGATAAGGAATAGATGGTTTTAACAAAGGAGGATTATCAGGAAAAAGTTTTCTAAAAGGTTTAGAATTAACTCCCTATTTTCCTGTTTCTGATTCTGCATCCTTTGTCATAACAGGTTCAGTCTGCTTCTTCTGCACCTCTGTTATTGGTTCAGTTTCTTCTTTCTCTGCTACCTTCGGTGGCTCATATGTGTTTCCACTTCTCAAAGATATAGCATTGCAGTGTTCTTTCGGATTGAGCATTGTGTCACTTGGAAACTTGCCTCTTTTATTTAAAGAACTGACAGCTGTAGCTAACTGTCCCAAAGTGGTCTCAACAGACTTCATCTGCGCACCAAGACTGGTATTCATCTCTAACATTTTAGCTTCCACGTTGTCCAATCGTGCATCAATTTTGCTAAATCATGTTCTAGTTTCAACCATGAACTCCTCAAATTTGTTCCTTCTAACTCCACCATAACCTTGGGAATTCCCTTGGTTATTGAATCCTATATTGCTGTTACTTGCTGCTGGTGGGTTTAGAATGTTTTTACAGTTACCATAAGATAGATTCTCATGATTTTTGAATCCTGGCTAGTAGTAGTTAGGAACTCGATTTCCTTGAAAACCAAAGTTACGATTATTAACATAATTCACCTGCTCCAAATCTGTCCCCATCAAGTTAGGATTTGTGTTGTCATGATGAATCATAGCTTGCGGCCCTTGTATACCCATTGAAGAAATTTGTGTTGAAATCTACTCAAGTCTTGCTAGGATGGCTGTCTGCGTATCTAACTCATGCATACCTGCTACTCTTCTGACATTAACTCTTTCACCTGGCCATTGGTTGCTGTTTATAGCCATCTCCTCAATTAACTGCATAGCTTGATCAGGTGTCTTAGACCACAGTGAACCTCCTACTGAAGCATCCACAGTAGCTCGTGTCTGTAGAGTCATGCCTCTGTAAAAAACTTGTATATGGTTTCCTTCATCATATCCATGTTGTGGGCATCTACGCAATAACTCTTTAAATCGCTCCCATGCCTCATGTAATGGTTCTTGATCTAACTGCGTGAACTGGGCAATTTCTAATCTCATCTGCATTGTCTTTCCTGGTGGGAAGTACTTTGCTAAGAATTTTTATGTCATCACTGCCCATGTCGGAATGCTTCCTACTGGTTGATTTTGATACCAGCTCAAGGCTTTATCCCGAAGAGAAAATGGAAATAATCTCAGTCGAATAGCATCATCAAGGGCTCCATTAATCTTAATGGTGCTGCAAATCTGCAAAAAACTTGTCAAATGTGTATTAGGATCCTCTAAGGCCGAACCTCCAAATTAATTTTGCATAACCATGTTGATCAATGCTGGCGTTAACTCAAAGTTATTACAGTTTACAGGAACCTCTCTTATAACAGCAAAATTCTGATTCATAACTGGGGTAAAGTAATCGCATATAGCTCGCTGCTGCAGATTTTCATTTGCCATGATTAAATTTCTGTCTTTCTCTTCAAATATATTCTGTTGAATTTACCTGATGGTTTTCTCAATCTCTGGATCTAACTCTTCTTTTATGTCTGTATTTCCACTTCTGCGGGTTTTTACCATTCACCTAAAATAAAAATTTGTAGATAGTAAATTAAAACAAAAATAAAAATCTAAATTAAAGTAAAGGCTATTGGGAAACAGTGTTAACGAAAAATAAAACAACAATTCCTCGACAACGGCGTCTGAAAACTTGTCGTGCTCAAATGAAATACTACTGCAAGTGCACAGGTCAGTTTTCGAGTATAGAGTAAATATAAGTATCGTCCCACAGGGAATTGTGCCTACCGCAAATCACTGTAATCAACAACCTTGAAACTTTATTTAGAAAAAGTAATTTATATTGGTTAAGATCCTATTTACTAATCTAACTATTAATTACGGAACAATTTAATTAAAACAAATCACAATTATTACGAATGAAAATATCAATGACAAAATATTCCTAGAACTCGATTTCACCTAACTAGGGTTCATACAATTCCTTTGATCAATTGTTCTTTTGATTTCAAATTGTTTATAGCCGAAACTAATTCCTGTTTATCTCTCCCGAGTTTTAAACAGTCATACCCAAATTACCTAATCCTAACCTCCTGATTTAGATTTAAATAATAGAGTTCATTAAGCGATGGTAATCCGTTTCTCTATGGCTCATAAGAATTGTCAACCTCCCGATTCAACAATGTCCTATGTTAATCTACCCTTGTGCATATAAATAATCCCCTCTCCCGAGTGCCGGATTCCTATACTAATTCATCCAATTGGTGGCCAATCAACTAGAGCATTAAGAACAAGTAGATTAAATAAACATAATTGAAATCATCCAAACAATCATTACAAAATAGTTGCAATCTGCCCAAAGTTGGCTACATCGATTCTAGGAAAAAGGAGTTTAGTTCCTAGAAATCATGATAAACATCCAATAATTCCAAATTATCATCCCTAGAATAAACATTGGTAGAAAAAGATGTAAAAGATGGAGTTTCTATGGAGCTAAATCAATCCTGAAGCCTTTTGCCGCAGCCTCCTTCGATATTCTGATAAAAAGACTATTTATAAGGTTCCCAAGCACTAAAAACGGAATGCCACGTGGAAAAATAGTATTGCCCTAATCAGACTGCTATGCTACGACAATGGTATTGATTCCCCATATCTGCTCTGCACTGTCCAGTTTCTTCTATTACTGCAGCATAAGTCATGATCAGCATCCTGAATTTTCACTTCTTCACAGAATCATCAGAATCAGCTCCAAAAGCTTTAACTTCTCCATATTGTTCTTTTTCCTGCACAAATGCACAAAACACATAACACATACCTAATATTGCAAAGAACAAATCAAATAACTTAGTAAAAAGGGTTCTAAACATATATAAAATTCAATACTAACACCGAGTTCGCCTACAACAACAGTTATCATTCGAGTATCGGGATGGCACCATATGAGGCCTTGTATGGTCGTAGATGTCGTTCCCCTATTGGGTGGGAAGAAGTGGGTGACCGAAAGATTTTTGCTCCTGATATGGTTACACAGGCTTCTGAGGATGTCCGGTTAATAGTTGAGAGATTGAGGACAGCTCAGAGTCGACAAAAGAGTTATGAGGACAAGAGACGTAGGCCACTTGAGTTCGTAGTTGGTGAGTCAGTGTTTCTGAAGGTTTCTCCCTCCAAGGGTATAGCGAGGTTTGGGAAGAGGGGTAAGCTGAGTCCTCGCTACATTAGACCCTTTGAGATACTTGATCGAGTGAGAGATAAGGCCTATAGGTTGGCATTGCCATGTAAGACCCGAATTATATCGTAATTCATTATAAAGGATTAAAAATGGTTACAAATTTAAACGAATGGAATTTTTGAACATGTTGAAGGGCAAAATGGTCAAAAGACCGAAGGTCGGTATAAATTCGATGAGAAAAAATTTATTAAAAATAATGGATTGAGAAATCTTCGTCAATAAATGTGAAATAAATTTATTCTGGGTTAAATTGATCAAGATATCAATTTATTGGAATTAATCGGGATTAATCAAAATTTTTAATTCGAAAAATCATTCCGAAAATAATCAAAAAATATACCGAAAATGGTTAAAATAAATTAAATAAATTTAATAAAATCAAATAAATTAATTTAGAATAAAATAAGAAATTTGTAGATATTTGTAGAATATTGTGAATATTTTAATGATTAAAATATTAATAAAATAAATAAATAAATAAATAATTAATTAATTAATTAGTAAAAAAAAAGAAGAGAAAAAAAAGAGAGAATTGAAAGTTTCGAGGAGAGAGAAGAAGGAAAAATGGAAGTCAAAAACCGAGGAGACCACCGGCGAGCCACCGACGACCAGAGACCCAGGCGAGGGCCGATGAAGGTAGCCAGACTCCGGGCGACTTCACAGCGCCGGCGACGTGCCGTGGAACTCATCGGAGATCGGCGAATCGGGGAGAGAAGCCGTGGGAGAAAGAGCTCCGACCCCGCCCCCAGCCGAACGTTCCCCAAGCGCAGACGAGTAGATTGGTGGCGGCCACGACCGGTGAAACTGTCGGCAAACGTCGAAAACGGCGGAAGAAGAAATGGGTTTCGACGGCAGGAGAGAAGAGGCCAGACCGACAACTTTTCGGCGGCATTGGATGAAATCGAGGGCAGACTCGTGCTGCGGACGGCCAGCGGAGCCACTGACGGCGAAAACCGACGGAGAACCGACCGGCAAAGCCTGAACTGGTCGAACCGGAGTGAACCGGGGTGAACCGGCGGGTCCGAACCGAGTCAGAACTGGACCAAACTGGTTCAGCCAATGAGGAAAGAAAAAAAGAGAAAAAGGGAAAAATAAAAAGAGAAAAAATTGGAGAAAAATCTCGGCGATGTAATCGAGCTACGGGTAAGTCGGTAAGCGGTCGAAATTGACCGATTTGAATTTTGGAATATTTTATTTAATTATTATTCGACTGGAAATTTACCCGAAAATTTATGAAATTGTGTAGCTCGATAATCGACGTCAAACGAGAGCTCGAGACAGCCTCGATTTACATACTAGCATGAAATCTCGGGTAAGTAACACTTATTTACGATAATTTTCATCGTTATGCGTGCTTTGGATTTAATTACGCATAAAATAAATTAAATTATGAAAATTTAGATAAATTGTCGTAAATAATAAATTTAGCTATTCGAGAATTAGAACGAGGCCCAAGAAATTGTTGGTGGGCCCAATGAGCCCAATAGGCCTCGATAATGTGAAAATTAAGTGAAAAACGGGCTTAAGGCCGATTAAGGCCCATTAAGGTGCAATCGGGCCCAACAGTGGTAAATGGGCCCAATGATTTAAATTAAGCCCAGAAAATAGAAAATACAATTAAATTGTATGATATCTGACCTGAGGAATATTTATACGCAGTTTCGGATATTAGATTGGGAGCAGATCGGACTGCGTGCGAGACAGCAGTGGAAAAGGAAAGGTCAGACTCTACAGAAAAATAAGATAAGGGAACTCTACGGATTGCTAGAGGTAACTTTACAAAATTTCAAAGTCATATGCAGTCTTTCAAATTATCTGTAGGGTCTAGAAGTAAATAAATAATTTTAGTGCCCCAAATGGGTAAATTTACCAAAATACCCTTGTTAACGGTAAAATTTACAATTTTAAGAAAAATTGGGAGGAGCAAGAACAAGAGGTTCCTGCTCGTTCTGAAGGTGTTTTGACGCATGCATGAGTAGGCTGGCTAACCTTCAAAGAAAAATGCACAGCATTGCATATTTTCAATGATGAAATTGTTTTTAAAAAACTGTTTTAAGGAAACAGAGCCGCCTACGTGTTTTTATTGACATATGACGTGCTAGAGCTCAGCTCGCACGATGTTTTGATTTGTGTGATGCATGCATTAGTGCAGGAGCGAGAGCTCGCACTAGAGTTTTACATGCATTGGTGCTGGAGTCTAACTCGCACCAGATTTTATATATATATTCATGATTTTCGTGATACGGTGCTAGAGTCTAACTCGCACCAGGTTTTATATGATTTTTGTGACAGGGTGCTAGAGTCTAACTCGCACCAGATTTTTCACATGACTTGATGAGAGTGCTAGAGCTTAGCTCGCACTAGTTTTACTTGAAATTGACGAGAGTGCTGGAGCATCGCTCGCACCCCCCACAGATTTTTTTATGAGAACATGTGATGAGTCGTGCTTGGAGCATCGGGTAGACTGTGTGTCACCGATTAAATAGGCTCGCACGTGCGTTCTGAGACAAGGTATGATATATGGGTCCACGGAGTACGATGTATCGTGCAAGTAGCATGGAGTACGATGTACCGTGTGGCATCTTCGGATGTGTGGTATCTTCGGATACGTGGTATCTTTGGATACGGCATCTTCGGATGCGTGGGATCGAATAAGACTAACGAGATGGACTGAACCACCTCTCGGGCGGTTCCCGATCATAGTGAGAACCCGCACACTAGGATTCGTGTAGCAGAGGAACTCCCGAGGACACATGGCCATAGTCCTGGTTATTACCGATATACAGATGTTGCCTAGTCTCGCATGTTGATGATCTTAACGATGATTGAAACTGGGTTTTAAAGTAAATGTGCATTGTTGGCTCTACTGAGAGGGGGGTGAATCGGTTTTCTAACAATTATGGCAAATTAAAAATTAATCACAATTTAATCACAATTGATAATGAGCAATATAGTGCAATATAACAATTTAGTGTAAAGTAGGGAAGAGAGAAACAAACACAATCGTTTATAGAGGTTCGGCCAAACTCTTGCCTACGTCCTCTCTCCTTGACCTTCTTGTCAAGTGCTTTCTTTCTCTCTTTCAATAGAGCTTACAATATTCCTTTTACAGGTTAAGGAATAACCTCTCTACCCTTAGCAATACAGAAATGTATTCACCCTTTTACAATGTCTCTCACTGAGGAACAATCCTCTTTTCTTTTTGGGTATAGATGAATACAGAATAAGGCTTTACAATGGGTAGTGCTAACAAAGCTTGTTGCACTTAAGCTTGTACAATAAATTTCAGTTGATGAGCAATAGGGACACAAAGAATGAATGAATTAAAGCTTGAGAATGTTTGGAATGTTCAGCAATAGTGTCTCTAATTCTCTTTGTCTTCAATGCTTGGTTAAATACTGAAGGATTGGTAGTTGGAGCATTAAATGCTATTTTTCCCGTTGTGATTTGCAGAAACTAGCCGTTGGGTACCTCCAGTAGAGTGCCAGATCGATCTGCCATCTTGGCCAGATCGATCTCTTAGTTATAAATCCTGCAAGATTGAAGCACAAATACACAAGGAGATCGATCTCATAGGTTAGCAGATCGATCTGTTAGTTTAAAAATAATGAGGCAGATCGATCTGTCGAACAGGCAGATCGATCTCCTAATCTCTCTGTTTGAGTGTGGATCGATCTCTCAGATCGATCTATAGTCTTAAGCTCTTAAGGGAGATCGATCTCTTCCTAGACCAGATCGATCTCTCAACTCTAGCTTTAGCCAGATCGATCTCTTAACCCTTGCAGATCGATCTCATTCTACCTAAGTCCCTTTATAAAGGTTTAAGGCTTGCCAGATCGATCTCTTCCATTATAAGATCGATCTCTCATCAAGTAAAAAACCCAGGAGATCGATCTCTCATCAGCCAGATCGATCTCTCATCAGCAGAACTCTAAGTTCTGGTACTAATAACCTCTAAACATGTTTCTATATCAACTTAATATTATCGAATTAACTTGTTTTGTCATTTCAAAATACATTAACTCAACAATCTCCCCCTTTTTGATATGACAAAACATAAAACAAACATGTTTAGTGAATTTTTGCAAAATCTCCCCCTTTTTGTGAGCTCCCCCTTTCTTTTAGCTTTTTGGTTTTGTTACTTGCTTAACTCCCTCTCAATTTAATCATTCTTAGACACCTTTATGTATCTTAACACAATCACATGTTTCTTCTCCCCCTTTTTGTCATATCAAGATCACAAGAATAGAATACTCATCATTTCAAAATGAACTTTTTCATTAACACAACCAATGACATTTCATTAACACAAGTCAATTAACATTTCATTAACACAAGTCAATTAACATTTCATTCAAGCAAATTCTTCACAGATAACATCAAGTAGCTTAAAATGTTGTAACTACACTAAATCAAAGCACCTAAGGCCTATTGTGAGGGAGGATCACAATCCAAAAGATTCTCAACATGCGTGCATGTTACTTGGAGCTCATCGAACATCGCTTCTTGAGCCTCTTGAATCTTATCCACTCTTTGGTTTAAATATGCAAATCCGTCATCGATTTTTTGAGTGAGGTCACTCAGCATCTTCATAAAGATCTCCATTTCTCCCGGTGGGGCTGCCGGTGTAGTGGGCGGAGCCGTTGAGGACGATGGTTCTGGAGCTGGTGCAGCAGATGGGTGCGCTGGTTCATTGGTGGGGTCCTCCTCCATAGCCTCAGCAGGTTGTTGGTCCCTCTTTTTCGTCCACTCTCCCCGGAAGTCTTTGTAGTACCCCATATGATGGAGGGTCCCAATGTTAAGAACGCTCTTGGGAGAGGGGAGTTCGCCAGTCTCGCCGCTGCAGTTGATACCAAGGCGGTGGAGAAGATAAGCTACCGGTTGTGGAAAAACGATCGTGGTAGCTTGTCCACGCATAATCTTCAGCCAATCTTCGTATATAAAGTGAGGGAGGTTAGGTTTTTGGCTTGTGGTGTGAATGTGATGGAGCCAAAAGCGATCTAAGCGCCTAACGGTAGAATGACGAGTACCGAAAGGGCGGAGGTTCCACGAAATTATGAGGTGGAGTAACCGAGGATGCATCGGCAGGTCACTCGCCTTGTCCCCAGGGAGATCAAACTCCAAGGAGACTTCCTCATCCTCATTTGTTAAGCCTTCATCGCGTATATCAAACGCTTTGGCTAGAACTTCAGTGTCTATTATAATGGGTTTACCCATGACATATGTTTTGAAACCGACAATTTTGCAAGTGTCATTTGGGTCAAAAAGTAATTCGGCATTGGAAAAGAATGCACGAACTAGATTTGGAGGGACGGGAGTGTTGATTTTTAAGAAATTCATCCAACCAAATTCCTCAAACTTTGACACGTAAGGAAAATCTATACGATTGAGGAAGGAAAAATCGATAGTACGCCAATGCTTGATTGGCATGGTTGAGAAGTATTCCTCATATCGCTTTCTTTTTGCTGGTGTTTTAAAACACCGATTGAAGGAAGCGATAGGAGGTGGAGGAATGGGTTGTGATGAGGAACCGGCCTCTACAGTGGTCCTAGGGGGTTTGTGTCCTACTGTCTTATGCCTAGGCATTATTCTAGACTCTAGATTTGCGCTAAACAGATTCAACAATGAGAAAAGCGATGAAACAGTACCTAGGTTTGCCCTAGAATTAAAATGAACACAAATTGAAGAAAAATTTTGAGAAAATCAGTAAGGAATGTTGGTTACTATACCGGAATTTGACACCAAGACTCAAGGAGGTCCGTACGGAGATCGATCTGAGGAGCAATCGAAGGAAAGGATGCGAGGGAAATTTGGGAATTTTGAAAATTGTGTTTGTGAATTTTGGGAATTTTACGCGGGTATTTATACTCCAGGGCATAGGAGATCGATCTGTCGAGGCGACAGATCGATCTGTCATTTCCAGAATCCAATAGAGATCGATCTGTCGTAAGGCCAGATCGATCTGGTCGCAAACAGAGGCTTAAGGAGATCGATCTGTTACACACAGATCGATCTATCGTTTAACAGAGGCTTAGGCAGATCGATCTAACCAATGCAAAGATCGATCTGCAGAATGCGGAAGCTTGAAGAGATCGATCTGTCGTGTTGACAGATCGATCTTCCTTTAAACAGAGACGTAAGGAGATCGATCTTATGGTTAGAAGATCGATCTGCTTGGCTTAACCTTGATGATTTAGGCTTGTTGGAGATATGGAGATCGATCTATATTGCAAGGAGATCGATCTCTCATCCTCATTGCCAGAAAATCTTTGCAAAAACTCTTTTTAAAATCAACTTGAAACTAAGATTTTTAAAACATGAAAGTCCTAAGGCATATCCATGAGTCCTAATTCACCTCTAAGGATACAGAACCTATCTCTATCAAGGGGTTTGGTGAATATATCAGCTATTTGATGTAGAGTGTCAATGTACTCTAAAATTATATCCCCTTTTTGTACATGGTCTCTCAGGAAGTGATGTCTAATTTCTATGTGCTTGGTTCTGGAGTGTTGAATAGGATTCTTAGACAGATTAATGGCACTGGTATTATCACATTTAATAGTGACTTGCTTCATGTCAATACCATAATCTCTCATTTGTTGTTTAATCCATAACACTTGAGCACTACAACTACCAGCTGCTATATATTCAGCTTCAGTTGTGGACTGAGCCACACTGTTTTGTTTCTTGGAGAACCAAGAAATTAACCTATTTCCTAAGAATTGGCAAGTACCTGAAGTACTTTTCCTATCTATTTTGCATCCTCCAAAATCAGCATCTGAAAATGCATGAAGGGAAAAAGTGGAGTCCTTGGGGTACCAAAGTCCTAGTGAGGGAGTGTCTTTGAGGTATCTAAAAATTTTCTTAGTTGCCAATAGATGTGATTCCCTAGGAGATGATTGAAATCTAGCACAAAGGCATACACTAAACAAAATATCTGGTCTACTTGCAGTTAAATAAAGCAATGAGCCTATCATAGACCTATAGAGCTTAGTGTCTACACACTTACCACTTTCATCTTTATCAAGCTTGATGTTGGTGCCTATTGGAGTGGCTTGAGGTTTGCAATTGTCCATTCCAAATCGCTTGAGCAAGTCTTTGGTATACTTTGCTTGATTGATGAAGGTTCCATCCTTTGTTTGCTTCACTTGAAGTCCCAAGAAGAATGTGAGTTCTCCCATCATGCTCATCTCAAATTCTCCTTGCATGATCTTAGCAAACTCTTGGCATAAAGACTCATTAGTTGAACCAAAAATAATATCATCTACATACACTTGTACAACTAATAAATCCTTATTTTTATTCTTAATGAATAAGGTGGTATCCACTTTTCCTCTTGAAAATCCCTTTTCTATTAAGAATTTTGACAACCTTTCATACCAAGCTCTAGGAGCTTGTTTTAACCCATAAAGTGCCTTTGATAATTTAAAAACATGTTCAGGAAATTCATGATTTTCAAATCCGGGAGGTTGCTCAACATATACTTCTTCATTAATAAAACCATTTAAGAATGTACTCTTTACATCCATTTGATATAACTTAAAGTTTTTATAACATGCAAAGGCAAGTAACATTCTTATTGCCTCTAATCTAGCTACCGGAGCATATGTTTCATCATAGTCTATGCCTTCCTCTTGTCTATAGCCTTGAGCAACTAGCCTAGCCTTATTCCTTGTGATCACACTATTTTCATCCATTTTGTTCTTGAATATCCATTTAGTTCCAATTATTGAGTGATCACTAGGCCTAGGAACTAGTTTCCATACTTTGCTTCTCTCAAATTGATTTAATTCTTCTTGCATTGCTAGGAACCAATTATTGTCTTCTAAGGCTTCATTGACATTCCTAGGCTCAATTTGAGATACAAAGGCTATATATTGGCACATATTCCTTAGGGATGATCTAGTTCTAACTCCAAGAGTTGGATCTCCTACTATTTCACAATCTTTTACATATCCTAACTCTCTTGGTGCTCTAGGCTCTCTTTCTAAAACCTCTATATCTTCTTCATCTTCTTTATTCAAGTCAAGCTTTTCTAGAAAGTCATCTTCTAAGTTTTCATCAAATATTCCAACATTCTCATCATTGGCTGAATCTTTTGATATATTATTTGACTCATCAAATATAACATGAATAGACTCTTCAACCATTAATGTTCTTTTGTTATATATTCTATAAGCCTTTGAATTCAATGAATATCCTAGAAATATCCCTCATCACTCTTGGCATCAAATTTTCCTAAATTATCTTTTCCATTATTTAGAACAAAGCATTTGCAGCCAAAAGGATGGAAGTAACTAATGTTAGGCTTTTTACCTTTGTAGAGCTCATAAGGAGTTTTCTTTAGCATGGGTCTAATCATAGCTCTATTAATTATATAACATGATGTGTTTATAGCTTCAGCCCAAAAATACTTTAGTAAGTTATTCTCACATAACATAGTTCTAGCCATCTCTTCCAAAGTTCTATTTCTTCTCTCAACTACACCATTTTGTTGTGGTGTCCTAGGGGCTGAAAAATTATGGCTAATTTCTTGATCATTGCAATACTCATCAAATCCTATATTTTCAAATTCTTTGCCATGATCACTTCTAATGCTAGTTATTGTATATCCTTTTTCATTTTGAGTCACCTTTGAGTAGGCTATGAATTTCTCTAAGGCTTCATTTTTTACTCTCAAAAAGAACACCCATGTGTACCTAGTGTAATCATCAACTATTACAAATCCATAGTGTTTCCCACCTAAGCTAGTGGTTCTAGTTGGTCCAAATAAGTCTAAATGCAGTAATTGAAGAGGCCTAGTGGTGGATACACTATTCTTAGGCTTAAAAGTTGTCCTCTTGTGTTTTCTTTTAACACAAGCTTCACATATTTCTTCATGATCAAAAGGTATTTTGGGTAAGCCTATTACTAGATCCTTTCTAGCTAACTTGGATAGCACACTCATGCTAGCATGGCCTAGTCTTCTATGCCATAACTAAGATTCCTTTTTGTTGTCTACCATTAAGCATATGTTTTCATTTTTGAGTTCATTAAGATAGACAATATATATGTTACCTTGCCTATGACCTAGAAAAAGAATTTTATTTGACTTAGGATCTATAACATTACACTTCATGCAATCAAAAATTACTTTGTAACCTTTGTCACAAAGTTGACTAATGCTTAACAAGTTATGCTTAAGACCCCTAACAAGTAATACTTTTTCTAAAGAGAAATGATCATTACCTATTGAGCCACTTCCTTCCACTTGGCCTTTGGAGTTGTCCCCAAAAGTGACTTCTCCACCAATTTTTGATTTGAAAGAATTGAAATGGCTTTTATCACCCGTCATGTGCCTTGAGCATCCACTATCTAAGTACCAAGCATCTTTTGTTTTAGCTTTGTGGCTATGCTCAATCACCTACAAAAAAATCAAACTCAAGTCTTAGGTACCCAAATTTTCTTGGGTCCTTGGAGGTTAGTAAATGCAATTCTTGATCCCATTGGGATCCATTTTGCTAATGCATTACAGTCCTTGGAATTACCTCTTTTGGAATCCATATCCTTTTCACTCTTTTTCCTTTAAGATTCCTCATCTTTATATTGCAATTATGTGACTTATGTCCCTTTCTATTACAATATGAACAAGTAACTGCAGGTTTATTCATGCTCTTCCTAGCAATAAAACTCTTAAGATGGGTCTCCCTACTTTGTGCATTATATCCTAAGCCATTTTTGTCAAAAAATGCCCTTTGGGTTTCTAGCATGCTATCTAGCTTTTGTTGCCCCATGTGAAATCTATTAAAGGAGTTATGTAGATTGTTATTTTTCTCCTTAAGGTCACAAATTTCTAGATTTGAAATCTCTAGTTTCTTTTCACATTCTAATTTATATTTTAACATTATCTCATTTTCCTTTTTTAATTTAGATATTAACTTTTTATACTTCATGCTCATACATTCATACTCTAATGCAAGATCATCAAATGCATCTTGCAATTCATCAAATGAGTATTCATTGAGATTAGAGGTTACCTTTTCATCATCATCAATAGCCATGAAGCATAAGTTGGCAATGTCCTCATTTGATTCATCATCGGAGCAGTCGCTGTCGCTCCATGTTGCCACCATTGCCTTCTTTTTATGGAACCTATCATTTGACCTTTTAAGAAGAGGGCAGTTAAATTTTATGTGTCCAGGTTTTTTACATTCATAACACACAATAGAGTCTTTTCTACCTACTTCCTCTTGTTCTCTCCTATTGTTTCTCCTATTACTACTACTAGCTTTCATCCTCATGAACTTATTAAATCTTTTGGCAAACATTGCCATCTCAATATCCTCCTCACTGCCACTCTCATTTTTAATCTCCTCTTGAGCAGTGGATTTTAGAGCAACTCCCACTTTCTTGGGTGGCTCTTCATTTCTTTTAAGTTTCATCTCATAAGTGAGCAAAGATCCTATCAATTCATCTAGGCACAATGTGTGAGGATCCTTAGATTCCTCAATTACCGTCACTTTAGCTTCCCATGATTTAGGTAAGCTATTTAAAATTTTCTTTACCATTTCAATATTAGAATATATTTTTCCTAAAGATTTTAATCCATTAATTACATCTGTGAATCTAGTGAACATATCACTAATTGATTCTCCTTCCTTTATCCTAAAAAAGCTCATAGTCATGTGTGAGCATACCTACTTTTGTCTCCTTCACTTGGGTTGTACCCTCATGAGTTATTGCCAATTTATCCCATATTTGCTTGGCATTATCGCACCCGGAGACTCTATTGTATTCATTAGGACCTAAAGCACAAAATAATGTGTGCATAGCTTTAGCATTTAGCTGTGCACATTTAATGTCATTAGAATCCCATTCATCTTCTTCTTTGGGGATATCTCTTCCCTCTATTCTCTTTGTAGGGATTTGAGGTCCCTTAACTATAATTCTCCACACTTCATAATCATTTGCTTGAATGAATAACATCATCCTAGTCCTCCAATATGAATAATGTTCACCATTGAACATGGGAGGTCTAACCGTAGAGTGCCCCTCTCCTACCAAACTAGTTGCTACATTGTTAAGAGTCATTTGATCGTTTCTAACTCTTAGGAAGTTGTTCCTATGTGATTAAAGAGTCCTAGCTCTGATACCAATTGTTGGCTCTACCGAGAGGGGGGGTGAATCGATTTTCTAACAATTATGGCAAATTAAAAATTAATCACAATTTAATCACAAATGATAATGAGCAATATAGTGCAATATAATAATTTAGTGCAAAGTAGGGAAGAGAGAAACAAACACAATCGTTTATAGAGGTTCGGCCAAACTCTTGCCTACGTCCTCTCTCCTTGACCTTCTTGTCAAGTGCTTTCTTTCTCTCTTTCAATAGAGCTTACAATATTCCTTTTATAGGTTAAGGAATAACCTCTCTACCCTTAGCAATACAGAAATGTATTCACCCTTTTACAATGTCTCTCACTGAGGAACAATCCTCTTTTCTTTTTGGGTATAGATGAATACAGAATAAGGCTTTACAATGGGTAGTGCTAACAAAGCTTGTTGCACTTAAGCTTGTACAATAAATTTCAGTTGATGAGCAATAGGGACACAAAGAATGAATGAATTAAAGCTTGAGAATGTTTGGAATGTTCAGCAATAGTGTCTCTAATTCTCTTTGTCTTCAATGCTTGGTTAAATACTGAAGGATTGGTAGTTGGAGCATTAAATGCTATTTTTCCCGTTGTGATTTGCAGAAACTAGCCGTTGGGTACCTCCAGTAGAGTGCCAGATCGATCTGCCATCTTGGCCAGATCGATCTCTTAGTTATAAATCCTGCAAGATTGAAGCACAAATACACAAGGAGATCGATCTCATAGGTTAGCAGATCGATCTGTTAGTTTAAAAATAATGAGGTAGATCGATCTGTCGAACAGGCAGATCGATCTCCTAATCTCTCTGTTTGAGTGTGGATCGATCTCTCAGATCGATCTATAGTCTTAAGCTCTTAAGGGAGATCGATCTCTTCCTAGACCAGATCGATCTCTCAACTCTAGCTTTAGCCAGATCGATCTCTTAACCCTTGCAGATCGATCTCATTCTACCTAAGTCCCTTTATAAAGGTTTAAGGCTTGCCAGATCGATCTCTTCCATTATAAGATCGATCTCTCATCAAGTAAAAAACCCAGGAGATCGATCTCCCATCAGCCAGATCGATCTCTCATCAGCAGAACTCTAAGTTCTGGTACTAATAACCTCTAAACATGTTTCTATATCAACTTAATATTATCGAATTAACTTGTTTTGTCATTTCAAAATACATTAACTCAACATGCATGATGATTATTTCCATGCTTTTTAAACCCTTGTGTGATGTAAACTGATTTTCATGTTTTTGTGTGAGTCAGGACCACCCGAAGGAGGGGTTAAGTCCTGACTTTATTGTGAAATTTTTAAATGAGAAAGAAATGATTTAAAAAGAGTTGCATGTTGAATTTTCCGTGCGAACGTGTTTTACATGACATTATGAATCATAGCATCAGTTTTAAAATGTGTGGAGAAAGGTGGTTTATGCATGGCACCACGTTCATGTAGGTAGTATGGTTACCTACTTGTTCGTAGGATTGCCTTACTGAGCTTGATGTGCTCACCCCTTTCATTTTCTCACACAGATAATCTCCAGTAGATTTTGAGGCGACAGAGTACTGCATTCCGAATATCCGCTGCTGCCCATCATTTAAGGTATATACACTTGTTCATATTGTATCTAAATAAGCATAGCACAGTAACATGTTTGTAAGTAACTTTAGGGGATGTATAAATATTGTAAACATTTATAAA
This sequence comes from Firmiana major, assembly GCA_033439115.1. Classification (NCBI taxonomy): domain Eukaryota; kingdom Viridiplantae; phylum Streptophyta; class Magnoliopsida; order Malvales; family Malvaceae; genus Firmiana; species Firmiana major. The sequence goes on along the minus strand of CM065904.1, from coordinate 18,648,115 downwards.
TGACTGAGAAAGAATTAATTTGGTGGGACTGGCATTGACGTACAGCCCAATTGTTAGTGGAGTGTGGTCACGATCAGAGAACAGGTAAGCATGAAAGAAAATAATAAAACGCGAAAAATTTACTTTGATTTTTGGGTAGTTTTGGGTTGTGACATACAAAGGTGGTATCAGGGCAGAAATTGGTCTGATATGTGTCAGTGTCAGTAATTAGAAAATCACATCTCCGTGTTACTGTGCTTGGTTAGATACAATAGTGTATATCGAGATGGGTTTTAACTAAGAACTGGTTGAGGATGCAGGAATGCCTAATATTAGTCGCGATAGAGAAGGTAGAGCACGAGGCAGAGGTCGTAGAGGTAGACTTGAGCCTGCTAATCGTGCTGAGTTGACCTATGAGAATCAGGATGAGATTGAAATACAGGCTAATGTTAAGCATGCCTCACAGAGTCCGACAAAGAGATCGGACAGTATTGAGACACGCTTCGCGAGGTTGGAGCGGAGTGTGGAGAATATTTTGGGAGCTAATTGCTCAGAGTATGCAAGGGATTTGAGGGCGAGACGGAGCATTGATGGAAGTTCGCTCGACCCAACTTAAGAGTTAGACATCCAGAGCTGACATGCGAAATATTTTTAGATGTATTCCGGTGATAGAATATCCCGTACACTGTTTAAAGGGAATGATAGATAAAACTTCTTACTCTGACTCAGAAGAATTAATTTATTGATGAGTATAAATTATGAGTATGAAAATCAGTTATATTCTTGGGCAGATATTACCTCGACACTATGAACAGTGACAGTCGAGATGTCTAAAAGTTAATGGAAGGGCTTAATTGTCAATTAGAGTCTGATTGGCCCTGTTAGATATCACTACCTATACCGAGGCAGTGTGCAGAATACAGTGGTGGGAATAAGATCGAGTGTTGCACACCTCTGAGATTGGGAAAGGTAGTAAGGGCCGAAATAGAGACAGAAAGAGAATTGAGAATGACAGAAATGTTAGAACAGGGAAAAGGTAATTGATAAAAGATTTGATTTGATGAGTTATGGGCTAAGATGATTGGTAAAGCCACAGTTATCCGATTGTAGCACTTTTGAGGGGTATTGTGATTGGAGAACCCCGATCTGCTACGGATCACTGTAGAATGTGTGGTAAATACCACGAAAGTAGGACATATACCTACACATTATTGATGAAAATGGCCGTTAAGTGTGGTAAGACGGACCATTTATTTTGATTGCTCAGAGTTAGGCGAGATTGCCCCACAGAAAGGTAAAGAGATAGAGAAAACCCTGTTGAGATAGCTGCATCAAAAAGGGAGGCCACAGCCAAAGAGAAAAGGAAAGTAGGCTGTTGGACGAAGGCGAGTGTATGTCTTGGACCAGGACACTACTGATGTTTCACAGGATGTGGTGAAAAGATACCACACTGCTTATGAATAAAGAAGTAATTGTGTTAATTGATCCTGGTACCACGTATTTCTTCATACCGCCTTCATTCGCATGTAAGTGAGTAAAAGACATGAATGCCTACACTCTTGGGTACGATGTTGATAAATGAGTAACCCAATAGAGGAAGGTTAACTAACGGAATAATTATGAAGAGATTTTTAAGTTGAAAACGGGGGGAGAAGAAGTATAAGTCAGTCGATTTTATTTAATGGACTATGAATAATTTAAAGTAATATTTGAGAATAAAGTAATCGGCTGCATATTATGATGTTCGGATTTCTATCCTAACATAGTGCTGTTTTACCCCTGAAAGTATACTGTAAGTTTTGACAAGTAATAAAAAGGGGTGAAACGGTTGAAATTAAATGAGCAAATGATGGTACTCACGAAAATGAATAATGACAGAGTTTCGTTATAATTGATATACGAAAGAGATACTCTTTAAGATATGTTTGATCCTAAATACAAGATGTATTGGAGTAAGAGGTGTATGCAATGTAAGAACATCTTTACGATATGAAGTCATTAGGATTAAAGCAATTAGTAGCGAATATGAATTGTGACCACAGGGACTGATATGTAAAGTAATTGTGCTTAAGTCTAAGGGTTAATAAAGGTATTTCAAAATACCTCCCCGCCTGAAGACTTGACAGCGTCTAGAAATACATATATAATCTATAACTTGAAATCGACCGTAGTAAGCTATAAATTTAAAATTTGGATACTTTTACTAGTACGATAAGGAATTATAAAATACGATTAATCATAAAGGTTAAAATATTAAAATTTAATAAGAGCCGTTAATATAAGAAAAAGGAAATGATGCGGGTTAGTACCTGGAAACAGAAGCAATTTTGAAGTGATATTATACGCGTATGCGTACATAGGTCAAGGATATGGGCGATTGAAATATGTAGTGGAGCTCAACTACAATGAGTTATTTAAACTTTACCTGGACCGATTGGTCATCATCCTTATTGATGATATGCTAGGTGTATTTAAAGTCCAGGAAAAAATTATAAGCAACAATTGAAAAATTGCTTTTACAGATGGTTGTTGCGAATTCTGAAAAAGGGTATACTTTGTTGACACGTTTAACTAAGAAAGCGTGGTATTTGAATGAGATGATAAGTGAGATGATAGATGTGACATGAATTCTGGTGTAGTGAAGTATGAACTGACCACCGTGATTATTTTCACCATACCCAACAGCTCAAGAGGTTCTCCGTGTGTATAAATAACTCAAAATAATAAATGAGCTATGTATTGATGCAAAATGGGAAGATACTCGATTGTGGATTCAGATGACTCAAGGATCATGAAATAAACTATCTGACCCATGATTTAAAGTTGGCAGCGGTAGTACTTGTACTGAGGATATGGTACTATTATGTACATGGTGAGAAATTTTGGGTATGCACTAATCATGAAGCCCCCAAGTATCTGTTTTCACAGAAAAAGTCGAATATGAAATAATAAAGTGGGTTAGAGCTTTTGAGAGATTTTGATTGTGAAAAATTGTACCACCCAGGAAAGGCCAATGTGATGGCTGATGCCCTGAGCAGAAAGAGCCTCGGGATGGTATTACATATGATGGTCAGGGAGCGTGAGCTGCTAGAGCAGTTGTGAGCCTCAGTGTTGATGTGAACCCTTCTGATGATGACAGTGATTGTGTGACAGCTAGCCTGAGGCTAGAACCGGATGAGAGTGCCCGAATTTGACAGGCTTAGCGTGATGATCGGCATGGTGTCGATAGTTTAGGTCAGATTCAGAAGGGTACAGTGACAGAGTTCACAGAGAGTGTTGATGATTTACAGAGAGGTTCAAAGACAGTATAAGTGCTCTTCCCGAGTCTCGTTATGTCCTTATTCCCTTAGGACAAATAAGTTCAACCATACTGATTCACCCTCGGTGAATTCAATGCTCTTTGTCTGCTCTGAGGTGTTCTTAATCTCTCACTCAACTGAACATCCTCAGAGACTTATTATACTAATTCGAAAGAAATTTCTATTTGTCACCCACTTTTTCTTATCCAAGTCGGGGAAACAACCCCTACGGCCATACTATGCCTCATATCTTGTTATCCCGATACTCAAGTGACAACTGTCATTATTGACGGATCCAATTTGTAATAACTGATCATCCCAGGAGCTTATAAAATCAATGGCACAAGCTTTCATCGTATCCTCCAGAACCTGTACAGTCCTCTCTAACTGATCATCTGTCTGAGGATGGAAAGCTGTGCAAATACTAAATCGGGTTCCCGTAGCTTCCTGAAAATATTCTTAGAGGTGGGAAGTGATGTGGGAATCCCTATATGATACCATGCTCACTGGAACGCTACATAATGTTCCACAATCTTCCTTATACCTGAATCCTCATACACACTTTGAGTATCTGGGGATTTCATAACCAGAAGGTGGGTAGACTTAGTCAACTTAGCGACTATCATCTAAATAGCCTCGTGACTCATCTGAGTCCTCTATAACCTATCACGAAATTCATGGAGACTTGCTCTATTTCTGTGCCGTGTCGATATAGGTAGAGGCTGCAATAACCCTGCAGACTTTTCATATTCTACCTTATTCTGCTGGCATACTAGGCACTTTTCCCACAATCTCTATCATATCTCTTTTCATATCTGACCACCAATACCTTTTTCAGAGATTTCATATATATAATCGTTACTTTCTGTATGCACTGTATATCCCGAAGAGTAAGCTTCTGACAATATTACTATCTCATCAACAGTCTTTGAACCTCTCTGTAAATCATCAACACTCTCTGTGAACTCTGTCACTGTACCCTTCTGAATCTGACCTAAACTATCGACACCATGCCGATCATCACGCTAAGCCTGTCAAATCCGGGCACTCTCATCCGGTTCTAGCCTCAGGCTAGCTGTCACACAATCACTGTCATCATCAGAAGGGTTCACATCAACACTGAGGCTCACAACTGCTCTAGCAGCTCACGCTCCCTGACCATCATATGTAATACCATCCCGAGGCTCTTTCTGCTCAAGGCATCAGCCATCACATTAGTCTTTCCTGGGTGGTACAATTTTCCACAATCAAAATCTTTCAGAAGCTCTAACCCACTTTATTATTTCATATTCGACTCTTTCTGTGAAAACAGATACGTGGGGCTTTATGATCAGTGCATACCCAAAATTTCTCACCATGTAAATAATAGTACCATATCCTCAATACAAATACTATCGCTGCCGACTTTTAAATCATGGTCAGATAGTTTATTTCATTATCCTTGAGTTATCTGGATCCATAATCGACTATCTTCCCATTTTGCATCAATACACAGCTCATTCATTATTTTGAGTCATTCATACACACGGAGAACCTCTTGAACTATTGGGTATGGTGAAAATAATCACGGTGGTCAGTTCATACTTCATTACACCAAAACTCCATGTCACATCTATCATCTCATTCAAATACCACGTTTTCATAGTTAAACGTGCCAACAAAGTATACCCTTTTTAGAACTCGCAGCAACCATCTGTAAAAGCAATTTTCCAATTGTTGCTTATAATTTTCCCAGGACTTTAAATACACCCAGCATATCATCAATAAGAATGATGACAAATCGGTCCAGGTAAAGTTTAAATAACTCATTGTAGTTGAGCTCCATTACATATTTCAATCGTCCATATCCTTGACTTATGTACGCATAAGCGTATAACATCACTTAAAAATTGCTTCTGTCCACGATACTGACCTGTGTCATTTCCTTTTTCTTATATTAACGACTTTTATTAAATTTTAATAATTTAACCTTCATAATTAATCGAATTTTATAATTCTTTATCATACTAGTAAAAGTATCCAAATTTTAAATTTATATCTTACCACGGTCGATTTCAAGTTATAGATTATATATATATTTCTAGACGCTGTCAAGTCTTCAGGCGAGGAGGTATTTTGAAATACCTTTATTAACCCTTAGACTTAACCACAATTACTTTACATATCAGTCCTTGTGGTCACAATTCATATTCGCTACTAATTGCTTTAATCCTAATTACTTCACGTATCATAGATATTCGTACCTTACAAACGCCTCTTACTCCAGTACATCTTGTATTTAGGATCAAGCATATCTCAAAGATTATCTTCTTAGTGTATCAATTATAACAAAACTCTGTCCTTATTCATTTCGTGAGTACCATCATTTGCTCCTTTAATTTCAACCGTTGCACCCCTTTTTAATACTTATCAAAACTTACAGTATACTTTTCAGGGGTAACCATATCACTATCTTAGGATAGAAATCCGAACTTCATAATATGCAGCCGATTACTTTATTCTCAAATATTACTTTAAATTATTCATAGTCCATTGAATAAAATCGGCTGACTTATACTTCTTCCCCCATTTTCAACTTAAAATCTCTTCATAATTATTCTGTTAGTTAACCTTCCTCTATTGGGGTACTCATTTATCAGTATTGTGCCTAAGAGTGTAGGCATTCATGTCTTTTACTCACTTACATGCGAATGAAGGCGGTATGAAGAAATACGTGGTACCAAGATCAATTAACACAATTACTTCTTTATTCATAAGCAGTGTGGTATCTTTCACCACATCCTGTGAAACATCAGTAGTGTCCTGGTCCAAAATATACACTCTCCTTCGTCTAACAACCTACTTTCCTTTTCTCTTCGGCTGTGGCCTCCCTTTTTGATGCAGCTATCTCAACAGGGTTTTCTCTATCTCTTTACCTTCCTGTGGGGCAATCTCGCCCAACTCTGAGCAATCATAATAAATGGTCTATCTTACCACACTTAACTGCCATTTTCAACAATAATGTGTAGGTGTAAGTCCTACTTCCGTGGTATTTACCACACATTCTACAGTGATCCGTAGCAAATCGGGGTTCTCCAATCACAATACCCCTCAAAAGTGCTACAATCGGATAACTGTGGCCTTACCAATCATCTTAGCCCATATTTCATCAAATTAGATCTTTTACCAATTACCTTTTTCCTGTTCTGACATTTTTATCATTCTCGATTCTCTTTCTGTCTCTATTTCGACCCTTACTACCTTTCCCAATCTCAGAGGCGTGCATCTCTCAATCTTATTCACACCACTGTAGTTTACGTATTGCCTCGACATAGGTAATATCTCACGGGCCAATCGGACTCTAATCGATAATCTGAGCCCTTCCATAAACTTTTAGACATCTCGACTGTCACTGTTCACAGTGTCGAGGTAATATCTGCCCAAGAATATAACTGAGTTTCATACTCATAATTCATACTCGTCAATAAATCAATTCCTTTTAAACAGTGTCCGGGATATTCTATCACCGGAATACATCCAGAAATATTTCTCTTTGTCAACTTTGGATGTCTAACTCTTAAGTTGGGTCGAACGGACTTCCATCAATACTCCGACTTGCCCTCAAATCTTATGCATACTCTGAGCAATTTGCTCCCAAAATATTCTCCACACTCCGCTCCAACCTCGCGAAGTGTGTCTCAATACTGTCCGATCACTCTGTCGGACTCTGTGAGGCATGCTCAACATTAGCCTCTATTTCAATCTCAACCTGATTCTCACAGGTCAACTTAGCATGATTAACAGGCTCAGGTCTACCTCTACGACCTCTGCCTCGTGCTCTACCTTCTCTATCGCGACTAATACTAGGCATTCCTGCATCCTCAACCATTTCTTAGTTAAAACCCATCTCGATATACACTATTGTATCTAACCAAGCACAGTAACACGGGGATGTAATTTTCTAATTACTGACACTGACGCACATCAGACCAATTTCTGCTCTGATACCACTTTTATATGTCACGACCCAAAACTACCCAAAAATCAAAATAATTTTTAGTATTTTGTTATTTTCTTTCATGCTTACCTGTCCTTTGATCGTGACCACACTCCACTAACAAATTGGGTTGTGCGTCAATGCCAGTCCCACCATTCATTTACCATATAACTTAATTCTTTCTCATTCATTTATAAGTGTTTACAATATTTATACATCCCCTAAAGTTACTTACAAACATGTTACTGTGCTATGCTTATTTAGATACAATATGTACAAGTGTATATACCTTAAATGATGGGCAGCAGCGGATATCCGAAATGCAGTACTCAGTCGCCTCAATATCTACTGGAGATTATCTGTGTGAGAAAATGAAAGGGGTGAGCACATCAAGCTCAGTAAGGCAATCCTACGAACAAGTAGGTAACCATACTACCTACATGAACGTGGTGCCATGCATAAACCACCATTTCTCCACATATTTCAAAACTGATGCTATGATTCATGATGTCATGCAAAACAAGTTTGCATGAAAAGTTCAACATGCAACTATTCAAATCATTTCTTTCTCATTTAAAATTTCACAACAAATCCAGGACTCAACCCATCTCTCGGGTGGTCCTGACTCACACAAAGCCATGGAAATCAGTTTATAACACACATGGGTTTAAAAAGCATGGAAATAACATCATGCAAATCTGATTTTAAACCCAGTTTTGATCTCATCAAACTCGTCAACATGTGAGACTAGGCAACATCTGTATATCGGTAATAACCAGAACTATGGCCGTGTGTCCTCGTGAGCCCCTCTGCTACATGGATCCTAGTGTGCGGGGTCTCACCCTGATAGGGAATCGCCCGGGAGGTGGGTCAATCCAACCCGTCGATCTTATCCGATCCCACGCATCCGAAGATGCCGTATCCGAAGATACCCCGTATCCGAAGATATCACACGGTACATCGTACTCCATGCTACTTGCACGGTACATCGTACTCTGTGGACCCATATCATATCTCTATACTCATGCCATGTCTCAAAACGCACGTGCGAGCCTATTTAATCGGTGACACACAGTCTACCCGAAGCTCCAAGCACGGCTCATCGCATGTTCTCATAAAAATCAGTGGGGGGTGCGAGCGATGCTCCAGCACTCTCGTCAATTCAAGTAAAACTAGTGCGAGCTAAGCTCTAGCACTCTCATCAAATCATATGAAAAATCTGGTGCGAGTTAGACTCTAGCACCCTGTCACGAATATCATGAAAACTTTAGTGTGAGTTAGACTCTAGCACCGTGTCACGAAAATCATGTAAAACCTGGGGCGAGTTAGACTCTAGCACCGTATCACGAAAATCATGTAAAATCTGGTGCGAGTTAGACTCCAGCACCAATGCATGTAAAACTGTAGTGCGAGCTCTCACTCCAGCACTAATGCAAGCATCACACAACTCAAAATATCGTGCGAGCTGAGCTCTAGCACGTCACATGTCAATAAAAACACGTAGGCGGCTCTGTTTCCTCAAAACAGTTTTCAAAACAATTTCATCGTTGAAACTATGAAATGCAGTGCATTTTTCTTTCAAGGTTAGCCAGCCTACTCATGCATGCATGAAAACACCTCCAGAACGAGCAGGAACCTCTTGTTCTTGCTCCTCCCAATTTTTTCTAAAATTGTAAATTTTACCCTTAGCAAGGGTATTTTGGTAATTTGCTCATTCGGGGCACTAAATTATTAACATACTTCTAGACCCTTCAGATAATTTAAAAGACTGCATATGACTTGAAATTTCGTAAAGTTACCTCTAGCAGTCCGTAGAATTCCCTTACCTTATTTTTCTGTAGAGTCTGGCCTTTCCTTTTCCACTGTTGTCTTGTCACGCAGTCCGATTTACTCCCAATCCAAACTCCGAAACTGCGTACAATTATTCCTCAGGTCAAATATTATACAATTTAATTGTATTTACTATTTTCTGGGCTTAATTTAAATCATTGGGCCCATTTACCCCTATTGGGCCCGATTGCACCTTAATGGGCCTTAATCGGCCTTAAGCCCGTTTTTCACTTAATTTTCACATTATCGAGGCCTATTGGGCTCATTGGGCCCACCAACAATTTATTGGGCCTCGTTCTAACTCTCGAATAGTTCAATTTATTATTTACGACAATTTATCTAAATTTCCATAATTTAATTTATTTTATGCGATAATTAAATCCGAAGCACGCATAACGATGTAAATTATCGTAAATAAGGGTCACTTACTCGAGATTCCATGCTAGTACGTAAATCGAGGCTGTCTCGAGCTCTCGTTGGATGCCTATTGTCGAGCTACACAATTTCATAATTTTTCGGGTAAATTTCCAGTTGAAAATTAATTAAATAAAATATTCCAAAATTTAAATCGATCATTTTCGACCGCTACTGACTTACCCGTAGCTCGATTACATCGTTGGAATTTTTCCTCAATTTTTTCTCTTTTTCCTTTTCCCTTTTTCTCTTTTTTTCCCTTTCCTCATTGGCTGAACCGGTTTGGTCCGATTCAGACCCGGTTCGGACCCGCTGGTTCACCCCGGTTCACTCCGATTCGACTGGTTCAGGGCCTTGCCGGTCGGTTCTCCGTTTGCTTCCGCCGCCATTTGCTCCGTTGGGCCGTCCGCAGCACGAATCTGCCCTCGGTTTCGTCCAATACCGCCGAAAAGTCGTCGGTCCGGCTGTTCTCCTTCAGCCATCGGTACCCAATTCTGGTCTTGGCCCTCACCGGCGATTTCGGTCGTTTCACCGGCAGTAACCGGTCTCAAAAGGATCGCCTCCTCCTCATGGTCACACCGGTGGCCTCCGTTCACACCCAGCCGCCGTGGATCGTTGAAAATCAAGCCGTTTCTCCCTCGATTTTTCCTTCCTCCGATCGGCGTCCTCCGGCCTCCAAACGGCGCGTCTCCGGTGTCCTGAAGATCGTTGGCCTCTCCTCTTCCTCCTCGGCTCCTCGTCGGGGGTCGTCGATCGCCGGTGGTGGCTCGTCGATCTTCCTCGGTTTGGCTTCCGTTTTTCGTCTCTCTCCTCGATTTTCAATTCTGATTTTTTTTCTTTCTTTTTTTTCTTTTTAAATTTATTTATTTATTTATTTATTTTTATTTTATTATCATACTATTCATTAAAATACTCTACAATATTCCAAAATATCTACAACTTATATTATTTTATTCCAAATTAATTAATTTAATTTTATTTAATTTATTTATCATATTTTAACCTTTTTCGGGTACATTTTTCTCCGTATTTTCGAGATATTGTCCCGAATGACTTTTCGGTATATTTTTTGATTATTTTTGAGATTATTTTTCGAATTAAAAATCTCGATTAATTTCGATTAATTCTCATAAATTCATATCTTGATCAATTTAACCCGAAATTTAATTATTTCTTTGTTATTGATCAAGATTTCTCAATCCATTATTTTTAATTAAATTTTCTTGTCGAATTTATTTCGACTTTCGATCTTTTGACCATTTTTCCTTCAACGTATTCGAGAATTCCATTTCAATCCTTTTGCATTTTTAATTTCATGTTTCAACTAAAATCGGGTCTTACAATGATATATGGGTCCACGGAGTACGATGTACCGTGCAAGTAGCATGGAGTACGATGTACCGTGTGGCATCTTCGGATGTGTGGTATCTTCGGATACGGCATCTTCGGATGCGTGGGATCGGATAAGACTGACGAGATGGACTGACCCACCTCTCGGGCAGTTCCCGATCATGGTGAGAACTCGCACACTAGGATCCATGTAGCAGAGGAACTCCCGAGGACACATGGTCATAATCCTGGTTATTACCGATATACAGATGTTGCCTAGTCTCGCATGTTGATGATCTTGGCGATGATTGAAACTGGGTTTTAAACTAAATGTGCATGATGATTTTTTTTATGCTTTTTAAACCCATGTGTGATGTAAACTGATTTTCATGGTTTTGTGTGAGTCAGGACCACCCGAAGGAAGGGTTAAGTCCTGACTTTATTGTGAAATTTTTAAATGAGAAAGAAATGATTTAAAAAGAGTTGCATGTTGAATTTTCCGTGCGAACGTGTTTTACATGACATCATGAATCATAGCATCAGTTTAAAATGTGTGGAGAAATGGTGGTTTATGCATGGCACCACGTTCATGTAGGTAGTATGGTTAACTACTTGTTCGTAGGATTGCCTTACTGAGCTTGATGTGCTCACCCCTTTCATTTTCTCACATAGATAATCTCCAGTAGATGTTGAGGCGACAGAGTACTGCATTCCGAATATCCGCTGCTGCCCATCATTTAAGGTATATACACTTGTTCATATTGTATCTAAATAAGCATAGCACAGTAACATGTTTGTAAGTAACTTTAGGGGATGTATAAATATTGTAAACATTTATAAATGAATGAGAAAGAATTAAGTTATATGGTAAATGAATGGTGGGACTGGCATTGACGCACAGCCCAATTTGTTAGTGGAGTGTGGTCACGATCAAAGGACAGGTAAGCATGAAAGAAAATAATAAAACGCGAAAAATTTAATTTGATTTTTGGGTAGTTTTGGGTCGTGACATGCCACCAGATTTGTCAGGCGTGCATAACGTCTTCCACATTTCGATGCTTCGAAAGTATCACTCGGATCCGGCGCATGTGATTAGTTATGAGCCATTGGAGCTCAGTGAGGACATGTCATATGTTGAGAGGCCGATTCGGATACTGGATAGGAAGGAGAAGGTTTTGAGGTCGAAGACTATCGGGTTAGTGAAGATTTTATGGCAGCATCACACTTTCGAGGAGGCTACTTGGGAGTTAGAGAGTTTGATGCGAGAGAAGCACCCCAGTTGTTTGATGATTGATTTGGTTCTAATTTGGAGGATCAAATTCTTTTAGTTGGGGAGGATTGTCAGACTCGTGTTTTCGATTTACGTATGTAGCTTGTACCTTATGATTCCTATCTATATTTACATAGTTTAATCATAAGAAGAGTATTTACTATCATGCAATCGACTATTAAAGAATTTAAAAATGCATGTAAGCTACATAACAGCGAGATAAGGGTTAAAGTGATTCTCGAGCAAGTGCAGGGGTAAAACGGTCAATTAATCAAAATTCGACATAAATTCGATGAGAAAATTTGATTAAAAATATGAAAATGAGAAATCTTGATCAAAAACATGGAAAATATAAAATTTCGAGTCCAATTGATCAAGATATGAATTTATTTAATATTTTTAAAAATTTTACCTCGGGAAATGAGCACAAAAATAGTAGAAAAATATACCGAAAAGGTAAAATCAGACTGATAAATTCATTTACGGATTAAATGAATTTAATATGAATTTTTGGGATATTTGAAGATTTTTATTATTATTTTAATGAATAAAATAATAATAAAAATCTATTATAAATAAAAGAAAAAAATAGAAATCAGAAAAATAGAAATTTGAAAGAAAACACGGGGAGAGAGAAGAGAGAAAACATATGCAAGCCGAGGAGAAGAAGAGACCATCGGACGGCCACCATCCGGCGACCAGAAGCCAGGCCAGAGGCCGAAAAAGGGAGAGGACATCGGCGTGCACCCATCGGCACCGGCAACGCGCCTCACCGACGTCGGATGCCGACGAATCGAAGAGAAATTGCCGTTGAGGAAAAGGAGGAATCTGGTGGCCATCGGCGGTGCTTGGTTCTGATCGAGGCCAGCCGAGAGGTCCCCAGGCTGTGGCGCGCCGAATGGCGGCAGTGGCACGCCGGGAACCGACCGGACGACGCTGGCACAACCAAAGAAGCCCTGAACCGGTCGGCGGTTCAGTGAAGAAGCTTCTGCATTGAACCGGACCGGACCGGTTCAGCCAAGAAGGGAAGAGAAAAAGGAGAAAAAAGAAGAAAAGAAAAAAAAGAAAAAGGAAAAGGAAAATTTTTGGGATTTCACCGAACTTCGAGTAAGTCGATACGAGGTCAAAAGTGATCGATTTGATTTTCGATAAATTTATTTAAATTATATTTAATCGAAAATTGACCCAGAGTTAAATATACAAAATTGTGCAGTTCGATGATAAATTTCGAACGGAAGCCCGATCGAACTTTGATTTGCTTACCATCACATAATCTCAGGTAAGTAAAGCTCATTTACGACAACTTATGTGATTATTTCGTATTTAAGATTTATTTTACGCATTTCGGATTAAATTTCGCATTTAGTGAATTATATTCAAAATTTCGAATTAACTGTCGTAAATGATATACGGGCTATCCAAAGAGCTTGAAATAAAGCATAATGGGTATTGATAGGCCCAATGAGTCGATATACCCTGATGAAGGGAAATAATACGTGAAAAACAGGCTTAATACGGATTAAGGCCCAATTAAAGTATTTAGGGCCATTAGAGTAAATGGGCACAATTAAGTGAAATGAACTGTATTAAATGTGTAATATAGTAGAAAATGTGAAATTAATCCAGTGAATGGTTAAATGCAGCTCCAGAGTCATATTGAGAGTGACCGGACTACGAGGTTTGGACAGCACAGAGGAAGAGAGGTCACACTACGTGATCCGAGGCAGGGGACTCTTGCAAGTAGTTAGAGATATCTGTGCATATTTACGTTGGATTTTACATTCACTGAAATTGTTTGAGGGTCAGAGAAAATAGATAATATTATAGGGACCCGATATGGGTAAATTACGATTTTGCCCTAAGTTAGGCAAAAAAGTCAAATTTTAGGAAAAGTTATAAAAAAAAAACATGAAAATGATGTTTTGAGTGGTTTTTACTACTGTGTAGCAGAAGAGTAGGTGGATGGACTAATGTTTTGAGATCGATGTAAACTAAGCACATTTTATAGTGCTGATTTTAGTGATTTTAAACATCCCTATTTTTAAAGAGCCATCTACCAAATTATGTGGAATCAATCGTGCTGGAGCACAGCTCGCACTTGATTTCAGATGTTTTTCACATACATTAGTGCTGGAGGTTTACTCGCACTACATTTACTTGACATGCATGATAGAGTACTGGAGCATTGCTCGTACTCAGTTTTATGTGATTTGTGCATGATAGAGTGCTGGAGCGATTAGCTCGTACTCGAGTTTTACATGAGATGCATGACAGAGTGCTGAAGCGTTGCTCGTACTCGATTCTTCATGATTTATACATGACATAGTACTTGAGCGATTTGCTCGTACTTAATTTGAATGAGAACTATGCATGACCTAGTGCTGGAGGTTTACTCACACTAGTATTGATATTTTGACATGCATATACATTGTTTTGAGGCGGACCGTTGACTGTGAGTCACACTCAAGATGCGCACTGTATTTTACGTGATATATAGACATGTTAGAAAAACTGTGACGATTTCCTCCGTGTAGACTGAGTGTCACACTGTTGAGATGTTCTCAAGTGGATTTAGAGACGTGACATTTATTCCATAGTATGAGGGCTAAGACCTATGGCCGGCACCCCAACTATGATGTATTTCCATGGTATGAGAGGCTAAGACCTATGGCAGGCACCCCGACCATGATGTAGGGTCCACGGGTGTACGTTGTACCGTGCGTGTGGCATGGAGTACACTGTACCGTGTTTTGTTATGGAGTTGTGGAGGAAAGTTGTTGATAGCTAGCGGTTGTGATGGACTGACCCCCTCCCGTTACAGCAGTGATAACCCGCACACCGAGTACTGTGTTGCCTGCGATTTCACCATGTTAGGATATGGCCATAGTCAGGAGATATTGCATTTAGCCACTGAGTCTCGCATGATATATCACATGTGTTTTATGATACGGGTAAACCTGAGGGATGGGTCGAAACCCAATTTGTTTGTGTTGTGATGAGAAATTTCATATTTACTGTATTTTGAATGTAAATGACATATTTTATATAAAGGCATTCTTAAATGATTAAATATGCACTGTTTTGCATGAATGCCTCTGATTGATAAACCAACATGTGTTTAGTACATGGGATTTTAAATCTGTACTATATTATATATATTTTAAACATGCTTTTGAATTGAGAGAAGGAAAGGCAAAGCACTATTTTCAATAGATAGTATGGATGTCTACTTGCTTGCCTGATTTCCTTATTGAGCGCGTTGATAGCTCATCCCATTCATTTTCCCCCATCTCTACAGATTCTCGTCAGTAGATCGAGTCGGCCAAGGTATTGCATTCCTTTGATCCGCTGCCACTCCCCATCTAGCGAAAGGTATATACAAGCGCACTTTTTTGTATCTAAACAATGCATAAACACAGTGATGTAGACGGTTTTAATGTTGGGGATGTAAATGTAATGATTTAATTATATTTAAGTGTATGAACTTACTTATGATATGAATGTCATGTATGTATGATACGAAAAAGAATGGTAAGGTATGTATGGATGAGGAGACTAATGTCTATTCACAACCCAACTGTTGAGGAGATAAAGGTAAGTAAAAAGTGAAAAATTTATTGTGGTTTTTGGTAGGTCGCGTGTGGGAGGAGGGCGTGACACACTTTGCTTTCGTCGAACTCAAGAGGTGGCCCCCACATTCACATGTCATTGTGAAAATTGTGTGGCACTTTGCTTCCGTCGGACTCAAGAGGTGGCCCCCACAATTCCACTATACATTGCCTTTTCGTCTCAAAACAGAGTTTTGAAAGTCTTTCTTGGGTTTTATAACCCGTAAACTCATATCAAGTAATAAAATCGAATTTCTTGTGATATGAAAACTTTTTCATAAAACAGAAAGACTGTGTGGCACTTTGTTCCCGTATGACTCAAGAGGTGGCCCCCACAATCACCTTTCGAAAATAAATTTCATTTCTTAAGCATATGTTCACATACCAAATTTCATTTCATTCAAAAACATGAAATCAATCATACATAAGTCAAAATTGTAACCTTTACTCAGAAATCATGCTTAAAATTATGCATTTAATTTCTTATGGCATTTCTTTATCTCGAAAACATGATCAAATAAAACTTGGGCTTAATAGGTGTTGGATTTTGTTTTACAATCAAGGGTTGCACGAGAAGGCTCGAAAACACATAGATAAATCGGAGTCTAAAGGTAGGGATACCATTATAATCTTAAATTACACCCCTTACCTCGATCTATCGAAATTTTCGAATTCGAGTGGTGATGCCTCCTAGTGCCTCCTTTAATTCCTTCTACGATTCACCTACACCGAAATTGTTTACTTAGCATCCTATTCATGCAATTATCAGAATTGCGTTAAAGTCGTAACTTATTTGTTTCTACTTCGTGCGTACGTATAATTGTACATACCTAGGCCAACACGCACATTTATATATTTTTATTACTATATATTATTTTGTACATACAAATATCAACATACACATTTATTATATACATCTACATGTATATACACATAAATATATATATATATACTCCTATATATATATATTATTATTTATTTCCATTTTTCCTTATCACAAGTATATATTCTTTGTATGTACATATACTAACACACACATTTATCTTATACACCTATTTGTATATACACCTAAGTATATACATATATTCCTTTTATCATTTAATTTCCTTATTCATCATCACACACACACACACACACACACACACACATATATATATATATATATATATATATATATTTGTCTATTTTTTAAATCGGAGTCTAAAGATAGGGATATCATTACCATCTTAAATTACACCCCTTACCTCGATCTATCGAAATTTTCGAATTCGAGTGGTGACGCCTCCTAGTGCCTCCTTTAATTCCTTCTACGATTCACCTACACCGAAATTGTTTACTTAGCATCCTATTCATGCAATTATCAGAATTGCGTTAAAGTCGCAACCTATTTGTTTCTACTTCGTGCGTACGTATAATTGTACATACCTAAGCCAACACGCACATTTATATATTTTTATTACTATATATTATTTTGTACATACAAATATCAACATACACATTTATTATATACATCTACATGTATATACACATAAATATATATATACTTATATATATTTGTACATTAAATTTTAAATTTTACTTATATATATATATATATATATTTTACCTTGGTCTCTCTTCTTCTTTTTTCTTCCAATTTCCTGCTTCACTGCCTCACCGATCACTTCTCCTCTCTTTCACCGGACCTCTGTTTCTCCTTCAACTCACTGGTCCTGTTCTCTCTTCACTCTCGGTCTGCTCCCTTCCAGCCTCTCGGTTATGTTCTTCCTCTTATCCCCTCAAACTTCAGTCCTGTTCTCCCTCAATCTCCCCTGCCTCGGTCTGCTCTTCCTCTTTTATCGGTCTGCCTCAAATTCTTTTTTTTTTCTTTTCTCTCTCGCTAATCACCCGACAACCTTACTCATTGTCTTCCTAAGCTCTCGGTGCTGCCATCTCCTGCTCCTTCTCTGTTCCAGGCCACACCCGAACTCCTTCACTTTCCTTCCTTCTCGGTTTATTTCAATTTCCAAGTTCTGCACAACAACAACTTGGATTCCATCAGCAACTCTCCTGCTCTGTTTCACGTTCCAGCCCTGTTTTTGTTTCCCCCCGCAGCCTCTCGATTTCTTCTCCCCGATCGGCCAGTCTCTTTTCCTTTCCTTTCTCTTCTTTTCTTTCTTTTCTCTCCCGGTCAGCTCCTTTTTCCCCCCTTCCTTCTTCTTCCTCTTCTCCTTTCTCTTTTCTCTCCTCTTTTCTTTCTTTGGTTGTTTTCCCGCCCAGCTATCCTCTGTTTTGTTTTTCAATTGCTCTCTTGTTGCATTTCCAGGTGCGGGATTGGCTTCTTTTTGAAGCCAATTCCGTACACCATTATATATATATATATATATATATTAGTATTATATTATATATATTATTTTATATTAACACATATATATTATATTAATATATGTTTATACATTATATTAATATATATATATATATATATATATATTATTTGTTTGTTTATTGTTATTGTTATTTTTTTGTTTTATTTGTTTTGTTTCCATTTTATTCTAATTGTCTCATGCTTAATTTTTTTTTATTAATACTTATATATTATATATTATACATTACAATATATATATATTTGTTATATATATATATCATTATTTATCAATTTTAAATTTTTTTCCTAGTATATATATACATATACATACATATATATATATATATATATACACATTTTATTCTCACAAAATTATTTAATGACACAATATTCATGCCTTCATGAAATTTTCATTATTTCGAAAATGAAATATTCTTGGGATCTCATCACTCTTTATAAATCCTCGATATAAGTTTTTTTTTACATCAAGATTATTTTCGATCCCTCCATGCTTGCATTTGCTTCATCACTTCCTGTATTTTCAGGTTCCCTGTCATTCACGGGCTTCTCGGCTCCTATACTCCTCGAGCCCTGCAACGAATATTCACACTTCTATTAAAATATATTATTTTCATTTTTATATAGTCTAATTAAATGTAGAAAATTTGTGGTGTTTACAAGATCTCGAAATTTAAGATCTGGAATTCGATGTTTTTTCTTTATGAATTTATCGATGTAAACATTGAATTATGTTATTCGAATCATAAGAGAAGTTATATTTCAATAACAACCTCAATTACCTTAAAGTGCAAAATATGAGCAATAGTGAGCTTGAGGTGAACCAAAGGGAATACAGCTAATCCAACAGAAGATAATGTTTTAAAACATCAAAATATGGATAGGTCAAGAATGAAAGTTGGTTTGGTTTGATCATGATAATATTGAAGTGGCGAAAATGCCAAAATATGCCCAAACGAGCTCAAAATCTATCGTTTGTGCTGTTTTTAGCATTTTCAGCTACTAAAGGTAGCCAAAACACAAAGTTGGACTAATCAAGCATTGAAATACATATATTTGGGTTTTTCAATATTAGTCAAATGTGGTCAAAGTCAAAAGTCAAAGAAAAATAAGAATTGAATATGAACTTTGACTAAGTGACTAAACCAAAGATAAATGTAACCCAACCATAGTTAAGACTTGAGAAAAATTATTTTGGGTTAAAACACTTAATTTTCAGCCAATGATAGTTGGGAAATTAATTAAATTTAATGGGGTTAAAATTAAAATGGGTTGAAATGAAAAATATTAATGGGCCAACTAGTTAAATGGTTAAGGCCCATTATGCATAAAACTAAGTGGGCTGAATTTGTGTAAGCTAAATCAGTCGAATATTGGGCCAAACTTTGGGCTGAATTTAGGCTAAATAATATGCCCAAAATGAAGTGAAATTCCAGCCAAAAAATTTGAAAATTCTAGGCCTAAACTGAAAGCCCAATAAGAAATTTAAGACAAGCCCAATAGAAATAGTTCAAGCCCAAAATCCAAGCTCAAACTTAACCAAGCCCAAAACCTTTTCAAGCCCAACTTATGTGTTGAAATTTAAGGATATATTGGCTGAATTTTAAGCCTTGAAAACCAAAAAATTGGCTAAGGAAAATCACTCATTTTCCTTGAAGAAATTCGGCCACCATGGAAGCTTAAACAATCAAGCTTTCTCTCACTAGAAATCACCTACCTATAAGCATATTTGGAACAAGCTTCCTTCATCAAAGTTGTTCCATATTGTAAAGAGAATAACATATCGAAAAACCAGCAGCCAACAAGCTAAATTGGAGAAGCACACCAACCCTTTAAGTTTCGGCCAAGTTGGGTTCTATAAGCTAGGTGAGTTTTCTTTCTACCAATCTCATATATGTTAGTCTAGTGAATTTATGGAGTAGATTGATGTATGAATTGAATGACAAAACAACCTAGAACCTATAGAACTAGGATTGGTCGAATGGGTATGGAGAAATTATGATGAACATGTTAATTCTTTGATGATGTATATGGGTTAGTAATTACATGTACATGATGATGGTGTAATTGGGTGCCATCAATTTGTAAGGACGGATTAATTTATAAGGCATGCATGTAAGGTGTTTGATAAAATACATGAATGAACCATATGAATGCCTTAAGACAAGCATGCCAAGTGTTTGTGAAAAAGCCACAATGGGCTAGAAAACATTAAGTTGGCGTGGTGGGTGATGATGGTTCAGATTGGTGGGCATGATAGCTTATGCACACCAAGGGTTCGACATAATGCCGAAATGAAACCAAGCTTGTCATGGTCTTCCACCATGGGCCGAACACAAGCCATGGACGGCCCAAGATATGTAAATGGGCCTAATGAGTTAGAATATGTTTAAGATAGAGTTGAGCCCATTAAGGAACAACAAGACCCAATAAAGAGTAATTGGGCCCGAAACTTTAAATTGACCGTAGTGAAAGTGAATACGAACTTATAGGATTTAATTGATGTGATTGATGATTATCTGCAGCTCCAGAAGACATAATTGAAGCTGGATAGATCGATTGACAGGAAGTGAAAAGATAAAAGCACAAACGACTGATATCGAGGTAAGAGATTTATGCAAGCTATTAGAGATAGCTGTATGTATATTTCTGACCTCCTGTATGCAAATAACTACTGTAGAGAATATAGATATAGAAATATCTAGGTAAAAACCTAGTAATAGGAAATTCCTATATGGACCCTATTTACAGACTGAATCGTGCTGAATTGCATCGAAACAACATAAATGCATAAATTGCATGTGTTTCAGTGTTTTCATCGTTAAATGTTGTTTATAACGGTATATGGATAGGTTGGCTATTATTTTTACTGTCTGCATAAAATAACATGTTTTTCAAAGTTAAGCGTGTTTGGGTGGGAGAAATTCCATGATGGGTAACCACTTGGGAAGCCTCCATTCACATATCGTTTATGCACCGTTTTCCATACAAAACTCTTATTTTAGTACCAGTTTTCTTATGGAATTGAGCCACCTATCAGATTTATGAGTGAAACCGTACAGGAACCCTCATGTAGACTGTGTGTCACATTAACTTGCTCACACTAGATTTTGAGACAAGGCAATGGTTAATTATTGATGCTGGAGTGGTAAATCCTTGAGATTATTCAGTGGCCTCAATCATATCATAGTGTTAGACCCTAACTATTATAGGAGAGAACAACCCTGTGACACACAGTGTAGTGGAGTCCACGGAGTACGATGTACCGTGTGAATGCACATGAAGTACGTTGTACCGTGTTTTAAGTGCTTGGAATCACTGACTATGGTCATATGTCCATCATATTGTTATTGAATACTAGCCAAGTCTCCAATGTTATCGAATAAAGCTTTATCGAATCGTTTATTGATCGTAGTGAAATTGAAATGAAAGCTTTATCGAATCATTTATTAATCGTATTAAAATGGAAATGAAAAGTATCGAATGAATTTTTATAGATTGATTTCTATAGTATCCATTGCTATCGTTTTCATTGAATGCAAATGTTTTACAAGGGGATAAAGCATGCATTATAAGCATATAGATAGTATGGTTATCTACTTACTTACATATGTTCCTTACTGAACGTGTTAGCTCATCTCTTTCCTTTCTCCACTCTACAGAGCACTTTCAGTAGAGAGTGACCGTTGCGATAGTCCTGCAATTTTCTTGCTCACAGTGTCCCAATAGCGCAAAGGTATACACATTTGTGAACTTTTTGTATCTGGATAATTAATGCACAGAGATGTAGTTATGTATATATTAGGGATGTAAGTTAATGTTAAATGGAAATGAATGCAATGATAGCTTTTCAAAATGAATGTAGTCTAAGAAATCGATTAGTTGATATTGACTCATAGTTCAACTATTTAAAGAGTGTGTGCGACGAAAAAGCGAAAAATACAATAAAGATTTTTAGAGAAATGGGTCGCGACACAAAAGAAGGTAGTGAAAAGTCAAGAAAAGCATCGAGATGTACAAGATTTACATTTTAAAGGTCCTAAAATAGGTTCATCCTAATACTAGGATATCAAGCAAAGCCATGAGAATTATGAATAGTTTCATCAATGGCTAGGTATAATGATAAGCCGACGATTAGGCTGACGGGGATCCAAACGGTGTTGAGAGATTGGTTTTGCTTCTGTTTACTGGATTTATACACAAAGAAACAAACTTTTTCCTAAACAAAATAATTGAAAGAACAGTCTTTTTTCCTTTTGTTTTTAATTGCAATTTGGCTTCAAAGAGAGAAAAGTTGGTGCAAGATTCGAAATTTGTGAGTTTTTCATTTCTGGGTACAAGTTAGAAGTAGAAAAAAAGTGAAAAACTGAAACAACATCAACAACATCCTCTAACAATTACCGTTTGTTTGGTCATCAAGGTTTAATTCACCAGTTTTTGGGTAGGGGTAAAAGTAAAAAATTGAAATAAAAAGACCCATCTTTTGTTTTATTTTCTTTTCCGTTTCTTTTTCTCTCTTTTTTATTTGGGTCTTGGGATACTTTGATATTTGTAGAAAATTAAATATTTATTGGCAAAAGAATTTGGTTAATGCCCATTAGAAAAGGTTGAAGAAACTCAAAGTAATGTTTATAAAATGTATTTCATGGGTCCCAATACTTTTAGAGAATCATGTCACCTTTCTTACTTCTTCCCGATGCAATAATTGAGAGCATGTAAGAAGATAATTTAGTTATAAAGATATCTAATGATGGATCTTTTTTATCTTAATCTAGCATTATGATTCTTTAAGTAAATTGCAAGTAAGAACATTTTTGGATTGCATTGATCATTACTGAACTCAAAATTTATCCCCTTCTCCCTCAAAAATTAAAAAAAAAAAAGATAATTGCTATGCCCATTAGTTAAGATGGTTGGTGAAGATATTTTGAAAGTATATTTCCTTATTAATGGGTTTTACCTGCTTTTTGCTTAACTCCTGAGAAATTTGGGTGTTCATGAGATTTAGGACTAACTGTAATAACCTCATCATTCCAATTAGAACTAACAATGAAAGCTTCTTGAGAAAGGCCACTTTAAAGGATTTGCTATCGAGTAATCCAGTTTTTCTCAATCATGCAATGGAGCTTTTTCATCTTCATGTGAATTTTCCAACAACTTAAAAAAAAATTGGCATCAGTAACTTCACAGATGCCAACACACAATTGTACTAGGATTATGCAAATAAAATTGTGGTGTTATTATTGCTAGTGGGGTATGCCTTAATTAAGAGTTTAATCAACACTTTGATTCATTGTGTTCTTACAAAATGTTCTATATTTCAACAGTTGGCTTTGTTTCTTCTTTAAACTAGAAATAGGTCACGCTTCACTTTGAGGTTGGTTTATTATATGCAATGAGATTTCATGAAAAATTAATAAAATAAATTGGAAAACATTGTATTGGAATAGTTCACATTTAGTATGATAGCAGTCTCAATTCTCAGTTAAAATAATAAAAAAATCAAATTAAAGGCATTAAAAAAAGGCTTTACAGGTCCAAATATATTTCATGAATTTTTTAACATTTCATCATTCAAACTTTCAAGTCAAGATGTCAGTAAAACTTAACTTATCCTAAAATATTTGTTGCATATGCTCAAAACTAAGTGTCTTTTCTACAAATATATAAAAGCTATCAAGTTCTTTGATTAAGTGGAATGGAAGAACTTGTTATAAAATAAAAGTATTTACTATGTATAGGGGGTGTAAATGAACAGAACGTTCGGTGAACCGTTCGTGAACCGTTTGGTTACTGTTCGTTTATGTTCGTTTATTAAACTTAACAAACGAACACGAACAACAATTTTTTGTGTTCGTTTATTAAACGAACGAACATGAACAGAAGTGTGGTTCGTTCATTTATGTTCGCGAACAAGTTCGTTTATGTTCGTTTATTGTTCGTTCGTTTAAAGTGTTATTTGTTGTTCGTTCGGTTATGTTCGTTTGTTGTTCGTTTAATATTCGTTTGTAATTTATTAAAGTATTAAAATTGCTTATATTATATAATTATATAAGTTATATGTTATATAATTATAATATATACTAAAATACTAAGGTCGTGTTTGGTACATATTTTATTTATTTTATACTTAAAATTTTTATATTTAAAAAATAACTTAATCATTTAATAACTTAATAAGGATCATTATTCAATTAATTTATCCAAAATATTTTTTTTATTTTTTCCTTCTTTTTTATTTCTTTATTTTCCCTTTTTTTTTATAGAGAAAAACTATAATTTTGATAAAATAATATTTTTTTTGAACAATTCAATTTTTTCAAAAATTATTTTTTGGAAATAATCAAAATTTTTTAAATAATTTGTACAAAACCCTAAACATGACCATTGAAATTAAATTAATAAAAGTTCATAATAAATTAACATATAATTTTTACACTCATAATAATAAATTAACTAAATTCTAATTAAAAAAATATGAAAATAACTTATTAAAAAATAAACTCATAATATAAAATGATATTTATATAATTAATGTGTATGATTTAAACTTTGTTTTTTACATAAAATAATTAATTAGCAAAACTTGTCCCAAAAAAAAAAAACTCACCGTTTTACACTTTTATTCATGTTACTTTTTCTTATCTCTTGCACAGTTGCACGTTTTTTTTTCTCCCTACTAACCTAAACCAGACACAATCTCTTCCTTTCTCCCTCTCTCACGCCACTCACCTCCCAAAACAAAAAAATTTCCCTTCCCCTCACCTGTACCACTAATTCACGCCACTTTCTTCCAAATAGAAAACAAAACCCTAAACCCATTTGCATCCCTATTACCAAGTAAGTCATAGTTAAAGAGAGAGTTTTAAAGAAATTTCTAGAGGCATTTTTTTGTTTAGACAAGTTTGGATTCGGCTACTCAAGATTAAGGTAAAACCGATTCTCCCTTAGTTAAATTTCTATCCAATTTGTGTTATAGAACCATGCTTAGTGATGAAATTTAAGTTAATTTTAGTTTTAAAGAAATTGTATAAAATTAGGGTTTGTAAAATTGGGGATTTCGAAATTGGGGATTAGGATTTGATAATTCTAACTAAATTTATAATGCTTAAGTGATGAATTAACTGTTTCATAAAGTATTTCATCCCATTTCTGAAGAGTTTGCATAATTTATTTACTCAAAAAATATTTGAAAGAGAAGTGACTCTGTTGGAAAATATACTATCTTCCATTCTTAAACTTCCAGAAGTAGGTATATGTATTTTTTTTAGTTCGATGTAATGTATAGCACACATAGCATAGGTCCTGACGGAAGAATGATGTTTTAATACAAATATAAGTTTAGTTATTATTTGTAAAATGGCCTCAGAAAGAGCCTTTTCACCTACGCTTGATTTATTCAATTCACTAGTTTGGTGATAATTTTAGAGTTAACTAGGATGAGACACCCCTGCTACGCATTGGGACTTTTCTTTTCTTAAAAAAAAAGATTATAAATAGTATTTATTGAAAATAACAAATTTTTTCGAATTTTTTGGGTTGGAAATAGAAAGGTACATAAAGTTTTGGGTTTTAAGTTTCTGGGTTTTGCAACTGCTAAAAGTAATGATTTTTTTTTCTTTTGGGTTGGTGTTGGGGGGGATTGTGAGGACCTGGCCCCGGAGAGCGCCAAACCCCTCAGGGCCCCGCTCCCACTGCTAACCAGTCCTACAACTCCACAGATTGTCCTCTTTGGGCCCACTGACCCTCAAGGTTTTGCTCCACTGGAAAATTCCCAGGAGACGCGTCCTCAGAGGTTCGAACCCAAGACCTTAAAGTCTTTGTTCTTACACACATGATACCAATTATTCTACTGGAACAAATTGGTATCATGTGTGCAAGAACAAAGACTTTAAGGTCTTGGGTTCGAACCTCTGAGGACGCGTCTCCTGGGAATTTTCCAGTGGAGCAAAACCTTGAGGGTCAGTGGGCCCAAAGAGGACAATCTGTGGAGTTGTTGGACTGGTTAGCAGTGGGAGCGGGGCCCTGAGGGGTCTGGCGTGCTCTGGGGCCAGGTCCTCATCATCTTTGTCAGAACAAAGACTTTAAGGTCTTGGGTTCGAACCTCTGAGGACGCGATAAAATCGTGAGGGCGAAGCCTGAGGGCAGGGCCCAAAGCGGACAATACGGTTTAGTGGGTCTCCTACCGGTTGAGCTAGACGCCACAACAAAACGCGCGTTTTATTGGGAGAACCTGGCCCCGGAGCACGTCAGACCCCTCAGGGCCCCGCTCCCACTGCTAACCAGTCCTACAACTCCACAGATTGTCCTCTTTGGGCCCACTGACCCTCAAGGTTTTGCTCCACTGGAAAATTCCCAGGAGACGCGTCCTCAGAGGTTCGAACTCAAGACCTTAAAGTCTTTGTTCTTACACACATGATACCAATTGTTCCAGTGGATCAATTGGTATCATGTGTGTAAGAACAAAGACTTTAAGGTCTTGGGTTCGAACCTCTGAGGACGCGTCTCCTGAGAATTTTCCAGTGGAGCAAAACCTTGAGGGTCAGTGTGTCACGACCCAAACTACCCAAAAATTAGAGTTAATTTTTTGCGTTTTGTTACTTTTATTACTTAAATTCTTACCTGTCTTCTGATCGTGACCACACTCCACTAATAATTGGGCTGCGTCAATGTCAGTCCCACCGTTCAATTACCATCTAACTTATTTCTTCTCCAGTCATTTATAATTGTTTACATTAATTATACATCCCCTAAAGTTACTTACAAACATGTTACTGTGCTATGCTTATGTAGATACAATATGTACAAGTGTATATACCTTATGTTGATGGGCAGCAGCGGATATCCAGAATGCAGTACTGAGTCACCTCAACTTCAACTGGAGATTATCTGTGGGAGAAAATGAAAGGGGTGAGCACATCAAGCTCAGTAAGGCAACCCTACGAACAAGTAGGTAACCATACCACCTACATGAACGTAGTGCCATGCATAAACCACCCTTTCTCCACACATTTTAAAACAGATGATATGAGTTATGATGTTATGTAAATCAAGTTTGCACGAAAAATTCAACATGCAATTATTTCGAATCATTTCTTTCTCATTTAAAAATTTCACAATAAAGTCAGGACTCGACCCCTCCTTCGGGTGATCCTGACTCACACAAAACCATGAAAATTGGTTTACATTCACACATGGGTTTGAAAAGCATGAAAATAACATCATGCAAATTTAGTTTAAAACCCAGTTTCAAACATCGTCAAGATCATCAACATGCGAGACTAGGCAACGTCTGTATATCGGCAATAACCAGGACTATGGCCATATGTGTCCTCGGGAGTTCCTCAGCTACACGGATCCTAGTGTGCGGGTTCTCACCATGATCGAGAACCGCCCAGGAGGTGGGTCAATCCATCCCGTCAGTCTTATCCGATCCCAGGCATCCAAAGATGCTGCATCCGGAGATGCCGTATCCGAAGATACTACACGGTACATCGTACTCCATGCTACTTGCACGGTACATCGTACTCCGTGAACCCATATAATATCTCTATACTCATGCCATGTCTCAAAACGCACGTGCGGGCCTATTTAATCGGTGACACACAGTCTACCCGATGCTCCAAGCACGGCTCATCGCATGTTCTCATAAAATCAATGCGAGCGATGCTCAGCACTCTCATCAATCAAGTAAAACTGGCAGAGCCCGCTTTACATCCCCACAAGGCCGCCAGCCTCATCCCTCACTCTCACCCCACCTAAGAGGTCTTTTGAGCCTGTTGGGCCTTTTGGCTGACTCCAAGGGCAGACAGCGCTACTCCACAAATCCAGTAAATCTAGTGCGAGCTAAGCTCAGCACTCTGTATATAAATCATATGAAAATCTTATAAAATCTGGTGCGAGTTATACTCTAGCACCCTGTTATGAAAATCATGTAAAATTTGGTGCGAGTTAGACTCTAGCACCGTGTCACGAAAAAGCATGTGAAATCTGGTGCGAGTTATACTCTAACACCTATGCATGTAAAACTCTAGTGCGAGCTCTCGCTCCAGCACTAATGCATGTATCACACAAATCAAATATCGTGCGAGCTGAGCTCTAGCACGTCACATGTAAATAAAAACACGTAGGCGGCTCTGTTATCTCCAAATAGTTTTCACAGAAATTACATCGTTTAAGGTAATGCTATGCATTTTTCTTTAAAAGTGAGCCAGCCTACTCATGCATGTGTTAAATACCTCCAGAACGAGTAGGAACCTCTTCTCCTTGCTCCTCCCAATTTTTTTCCTAAATTTGTAAGTTCTAGCCTTAACAAGGGTATTTTAGTAATTTGCCCATTCGGGGCACTAAAATTATTATTTGACCTCTAGACCCTTCAGGTAATTTTTAAAGACTGCATATGAACTTGAAATTTCGTAAAGTTTACCTCTAGCAGTCCGTAGAATTCTCTTACCTTATTTTCCTGTCGAGTCTGACCTTTCCACTGATGTCACGTCGCGCAGTCCGATCTGCTCTCAATCCAATGCCCGAAATTGCGTATCAATATTTCTCAGGTCAGATAACATATAATTTAATTGTATTTAATCTTTTCTGGGCTTAATTTAAATCGTTGGGCCCATTTACCCCTATTGGGCCCGATTGCACCTTAATGGGCCTTAATCGGCCTTAAGCCCGTTTTCCACTTAATTTTCACTTTATTGAGGCCTATTGGGCTCATTGGGCCCACTAATAATTTATTAGGCCTCGTTCTAATTCTTGAATAGCTAAATCGATTATTTACGACAATTTATCTAAATTTCCATAATTTAATTCAATTTATGCGGAAATCAAATCAATATCACGCATAACGAGGTAATTATCGTAAATAAGGGTTACTTACCCGTGATTCCATGCTAGTACAAAATTTGAGGCTGTCTCGAGCTCTCTTTGGATGCCAATCGTCGAGCTACACAATTTCATAATTTTTCGGGTAAATTTCCAGTCGAAAATTAATTAAATAAAATATTCTAAAATTTAAATCGGTCAATTTGACCGATTATCGACTTACCCGAAGCTCGATTGCATCGTTGAAACTTTCCCCAATTTTTTTTCTTTTTCTTTTTCCCTTTTTCTTCCTTTTTTCCTCTCTTTTTAGCTGAACCGGTTCAGTCCGGTTTGGACCGATTCAGACCACCGGTTCTCTCCGATTTGGCCGGTTCACCGTCGGTTCACTGCCTTGCCGGTCGGTTCTCCACTGGCTTCCACCGCCAGCAGCTCCGCAAGGTCGTCCGCATCTCAAATCTGCCCTCGGTTTGGGTCAAGCTCGCTGAAACGCAGCCGGTCCGGCTCTTCTCCCTCGGTCGTCGGACCCATTTTCCTCCTCTTGGCCGTCGCCGACGTTTTCTGCCGTTTTGTCGGCTGATACCGGAGCAGAAAGGACCGCCGTCGCCTGGGCTTTCGGAATCGGGCCTTGGTTCCGGCCGATTCGCCGCCGTTCGCCGCCGGTGGCCATTTCTTTTCCCGCGGCTTCTCTCCCCCGATCCGCCGGATTCCGGCGTCAGTAGGCTGCACCGCCGATACCATCTTGCTCGCCGGGCGTCGCTCTACGTTTTTCGACCTTCGCCTGGGCTCAACGGTCGCCGGTGGCTCGTCGGACTTCAGCCTCCGTTTGCTTCGTTTTCGTTTCGCGTTTTTCGCGATTTTCGATCCCCCTTTTTTTTTTTCAGCAGCTTCCTTTTTTTTTGTTTTATTATTTTTATTATTATTATTATTTATTTTAATTATTTTACTATTCATTAAAATACTCCAAAAAAATTCAAAATATCTACACTTATATTGTTTTTATTTTAATTTAATTTATTTAATTTAAATTTAATTTATTAAATATATTTTTCTCTAAATTTTTGATATTATTCCTTCGCGCTTTTCGAGATACCGTTTCGGTAATTTTTTGATATTTTTAAAATTTTTGAAATCTTGATCAATTGACCCAAAATTGTATAATTTCCTTATTATCGATCAAGATATCTTACATCCTTATTTTTAATTAAAATTCCTTATTGCCCTAATACCGGGTTTTGGTATTTTTACCATTTTACCCCTGCTCTTGTTTCGAGAATCAATTTTACCTGACCTTCCTTCATACATCCCCCATCTTTTCTTATTTAATTTCCGTATTTTAATTAAATTCGGGTCTTACACAATGGGCCTAAAGAGGACAATCTGTGGAGTTGTAGGACTGGTTAGCAGCGGGAGCGGGGCCCTGAGGGGTCTGGCGTTGTAACGACCCTTGACCCTTAAAATTCGGGGGAAATTTTTTTTTTTAATTTACCCACTTATTCCCTTATTCACTTAGGTTGTATTCCTGTGCAGTGTCAAAACACTTTTCCTAATTCTTTACTCGTAATTATAATTAGTTTCCATACTATAACTTATATGGCCGATAGAAATTTCGGCAGCATAACAGCTTACATATAAGCCTACCCACCTGCAAATTAGTTGTATTCAACAATCCTAGATATCCACAACTACCAAGCATACTTTCCAAATCTATCTTTACCACACAATGCATCTATTTCGATTTAATACTAGTCATCTCAAAATATAATCCCAAAGTAGCAATGTTTACATCGTTCCTTACAAAATTACATCCCAACTGATAATTCCAATATATGTCTGTGCGTACAATTATGTCTGGTACAGGAATGTAAATGTATACCTTTCGCGTGTACAAAAGTAGCTTAGGGTAGCTCTTCCCACCAGCTTACGTCGTGTACGCAGCATGTAGCGTCTATAGATTCACTGCAAATGATCTGAAGGTAGAGGGGTGAGCTTTTGGGGAAAAGCCCAGTAAGATAATATTCTTAAAACAGTTCTGATATATAAAAACATTTCAAGTTGTTCATAAAACGAAACTTAATACAATACATAAACTTTCATTTAATGTGAAATCATCATAAGGCATATGTGTATTTAAAAACAAATCACATACTTAATCGTTTTACAACTTTTCATAAACCTTTCATGAATATTTCATAAATCATTTCGTAAACATTTCATGAATAATTCATAGTCATTTCGTAATCATTTCATGCATATTTCATAATCATTTCGTAAACATTTCATGAATAACTCATAATCATTTCGTAAACATTTCATGAATAACTCATAATCATTTCGTAAACATTTCATGAATATTTCGTAATCACAAAAACACATATTCATTCATCATAGTCGATTTTTCATAATCAAATTGAGGAGACTAGGCTATAACTAAGTCATGCGATACGTGTCATTCTCCGTAGAGAGCTAAACATAGTACCTATGGCCATGGTAAGTGGCTGTAGACTGGACCAGGGTCGTACAGCTCTTTCGTAAAACATGGGTAGTATCCATCTTACATACTTTCACTAGCACATAGCTAGGACACGGGCACCAATGGCACTCTCCGTGTGGGCAACATAATTACGTGCTGCGCGGGCACGAGAAACTACTGAAACATTATCGTAAACCACCAGTAGCACGACATCTTCCACAAAGGTTGTGTCAAGTGCTAAAGGGGCCAACGTACCGGCACCTCAAGTGGTGGAGCCGGAACACCACAAGAAGTAGCCAAGCATGAAACCTAAGTCTCAAAACATATTTTCTTTTTTCGTAAATACTTTTGAAAACGTCAAAAATTTCATTTCAAAGCATAAATATGGGTTTTCAAGCCATCATAAAACTTTCATGCATTTTCATAATTCGAAAGTTTATTTCATAAACATAGATGTTCTAGCGAACATTTTGTAAAACGAAATCATGTTTTGTAAACAGTTTCGCAAGTATGGACGCATTGATAAATCATTTCAAATCATATGCTCTTTCATAAAATCATTTCTCAGTGAAACAAGAATGTAATATCAGAACTAAGTTAAGTAATACCCCTTACCTCGATTTATCGGGTATCTCGAATTCGAATGGTGACGTCCCCTAGTACCTCCTTTAATCCTTTCTACGATTCACCTACACCGAAATCGTTTACTTAGCATCTTATTCATACGAATTGTCCGAATTGCGTTAAAATCGTAACCTAGCGTCACTACTGCGTGTGTACGTATTATTGTATATCCTTAGGTCAACACGCACGTTTATATATTTCTTCACTATTGATATATTTGCTCCTACAAGTATTAACGTATACCTTTATTATATACATCCACAAGTATACACGCATAAAAATACATATTTATATATATATACACTCCTATATGTATATATATATAAATATACCTTTATTGTTTTCATGTTTCCTATCTCATATATATACATTCTTTGTATATACATACACTTGCACACATTCACCTTTCATACCCCCACAAGTATATGCACCTAAATAAATAAATAAATATATATATATATATATATATATACACTCCTTTATATATATATATATATATATATATATTATCATTGTTTTCCATTTTTCCTTATCACATATGCATATACATTATTTTTTTTGTGCAAATACTAGCATACCCAATTTATTATAGACTTATTTGTACATGTACCTAAATAAATAAATATTCATTATATATATTTCTACTTCTCATCTTTCCAATTATTGTCAAATTAATCTACACTAAACGTGCTTGTATTTTAATTAATTCCTACAACATCATGCTTCCATAATACAATTATACATACATTAAACTAAATAAAATTCGGGTTTTTACCTAGGAATTAACTGGTACAAGGATGGGGAATATCAACTGGGTATTTTTTTTTTATACTGCCACTATAGATGTACTGTGGCGTCGAAACAGGGTGGCCGGACGGGTAGGACAGGCGATGGGAGGTTACCGGGGCTCGGGTTCGGAGGAAGGCCGGCGTGGGTCTTCTCTGTTTGCTGCAAAACGCGAAACAGAGGAAAAATCCCTCTGTTTTCGTTTTCGTTTTCCAGGCGAGGGGAGAGGGAGAGAAGAGAAAGAGGGGGTCGGGTCTGTGTCTGGTGAGGAAGGCTGCCGGTCCAGAGTAACCTCAGGCATTGGTGTGCCCGCCGGTGGAAGCAGAAGACAACAGGCAGAAACGACGAGAGGTTCGGGTTTCTCGGTTTCGGGCGACGGGGAAGGAAGGGAGAAAAGAGAGGTCGCCGAATGCCTGGGAGGGAAGGCTGGGTCCGATCGCCGGTGAGGGAAAAGGGTGGTCGGCAGGCGAACGGCGGGAGCGGCTCCGATCGCTGTAACAGAGAAGAGAAACGAGGGGGGGTTTTGTCTTTTTATCGCGCGATCCCCTTTTTTTTCTGTTTAGTTTTTTTTAATTAATTTTTATTTTTATTTTTATTTTTAATTATATATATATTATTTATATATATCTATTTATATTTATATTTATATATATATATATCTATTTATATTTACATTTATATTTATATATATTTATATTTTTATTATATATGTTATATTTGTATTTTTATATATATATATGTATATTTTAATTATATGTTCATTCTTGGAAAATTACATGTATATATATATTTTTTTAATTGTAATTATTTTTATCCTTCATTTTTTTTCCAACTTAACAAATATATATATATATATATTCACATATTTCCCTATAACATATTTCCATTTATTATATATATATATTTATTATTATTATTTTTTTAATCTAAATATAAAAAATTTGCGGTGTTTACAGGCGTGCTCCGGGGCCAGGTCCTCACAGGGATTCTTATGATGTTTGGATCAAAAGGCGAGGTTAAGTATTAGCATTGACCTTTATGTTAATAAAAAAAGTATTAGCATTGACCTTTGCTCGGAGAGAATTTATTTGTTTATATTCTAGGGTGCCAATACCATGAAGTGAGCTTAGTTTTAGCTTTTCAGCTTGGTTTATTTAGTTCTGGAATGGTATCATTAGGAGCTTGATTGAGTGATATTTCCTAGTTTGACACCTGCCCAAATCTTATAATTTCTGGATGCATATTCACGGTAATCAATAATTAACATGCATGATCAATCATAGTACTCCGAGAATTTTATATTCATCAAAAACTTGAGATTTGAAAGCTTGATTAACATGATATCAGATGGAGGAGATAAATTTCTATCCCATTTATGAGGATCAAATGAAACCTAGCTAATCCTTATGACATGAAAGAGACCAACGAAATAACTAGAAATACTTTCCATTCTTTCCTATACAAAAGTTAAACTAATCTAACAGGTCAGACCACTGTGGCAATCCATTCAAGAACCCTTTTTTCTACATTTTCTCCTGCCCTCATCTCCATGGGACCACTTGTTTAAAGCTTTCATAAATGCTTGCCTCCAGTCATATACTATAAGACCCGATTTTAGTTAAAATACGAAATAAAAAATGCAAAAGGACTGAAATGAAATTTTCGAACACGTTGAAGGGCAAAATGGTCAAAAGATCGAAAGCCGATGTAAATTCGATAAGAAAATTTAATTAAAAATATGGGATTGAGAAATCTTGATCAATAACGAAGAAATAAATTTATTTCGGGTTAAATCGATCAAGATATGAATTTACTGGAAATTAATCGAAATTTTCGCTCGGGACAATATCCCGAAAATACAGAGAAAATATACCGAAAATGGTTAAAATAAACTAAATAAATTAAATAAAATTAAATAAATGAATTTAGAATTAAATAATAATTTGTAAGATATTTTAAGAGATATTTGGGTATTTTAATGTATTTTATTAATTAAAAAAATAATAAAAATAATTGATAAAATAAAAAAAAGAAATCAAAAATCGCGTTTCGCGATTTCTGAGGGAAAACGGAGCGAGGGCTGACCGAGGCCGTCGGTATCCATCATCGATGACCTCCGGCGACAAGGAAACTGGACGAGGGGCAGTCGAGCTCGCCGGCACCAGCAGTGGAGGAGAAACGCGGCCGGTGAGTGAGGAAACGGAAGGAGAAACCGACGAGGGAGAGAAGCGAAGAACGGCGATGAACGGCGTCGATCTGGCCAACCCAGCCCCAGTCGAACGTCCCCGAGGCCAAGACGAGCAGATTGGTGGTGGCAGTCGCCGAAACCGACGAACGGCGCCGGAAAAGGCAGAAATGGAAATGGGTTCCGACGGCCGAGGGAGAACAGCCGGACCGGCCACTTTCCGGTGGCCTTGGACGAAACCGAGGCCAGATTCGAGAATCAGATGACCTCGCGAAGCTACTGGAGGTGGAAGCCGGCAGAGAACCGACCGACAAGGCCCTGAACCGACCGAACCGGAGTGAACCGACGGTCCGAACCGGGTCTGAACCGGACCAAACCGGTTCAGCCAAGAAAGAAAGGAAAAAAAGAGAAAAAGGGAAAAAGAAAAAGAGGAAAAATCCCGGCGATGTAATCGAGC
This sequence comes from Firmiana major, assembly GCA_033439115.1. Lineage (NCBI taxonomy): Eukaryota > Viridiplantae > Streptophyta > Magnoliopsida > Malvales > Malvaceae > Firmiana > Firmiana major. Next base: position 18,612,702 of record CM065904.1, on the reverse strand, counting down.
TACGGGTAAGTCGGTAAGCGGTCGAAATTGATCGATTTGAATTTTGGAATATTTAATTTAATTAGTTTTCGACTGAAAATTTACCCGAAAATTTATGAAATTGTGTAGCTCGACCATTGGCATCCGACGAGAGCTTGAGACAGCCTCGATTTACATACTAGCATGAAATCTCGGGTAAGTAACCCTTATTTAAGATAATTTGCATCATTATGCGTGCTTCGGATTTAATTATCGCATAAAATAAATTAAATTATGAAAATTTAGATAAATTGTCGTAAATAATAAATTGAACTATTCGAGAATTAGAACGAGGCCCAAGAAATTGTTGGTGGGCCCAATGAGCCCAATAGGCCTCGATAATGTGAAAATTAAGTGAAAAACGGGCTTAAGGCCCATTAAGGTTGTCACGACCCAAACTACCCAAAAATCAGAGTTAATTTTTTGCGTTTTATTATTTACTTAAATTCTTACCTGTCCTCGAATCGTGACCAACACTCCACTAATAATTGGGCTGTGCGTCAATGCCAGTCCCACCATACCATTACCATCTAACTTATTTATTCTCCAGTCATTTATAATTGTTTACATTATTTATACATCCCCTAAAGTTACTTACAAACATGTTACTGTGCTATGCTTATGTAGATACAATATGTACAAGTGTATATACCTTATGTTGATGGGCAGCAGCGGATATCCGGAATGCAGTACTGAGTCGTCGCAACTTCAGCTGGAGATTATCTGTGGCAGAAAATGAAAGGGGTGAGCACATCAAGCTCAGTAAGGTAATCCTACGAACAAGTAGGTAACCATACTACCTACATGAACGTGGTGCCATGCATAAACCACCCTTTCTCCACACATTTTAAAACAATGATATGTGTTATGATGTTATGTAAAACACATTTGCACGAAAAATCAACATGCAATTATTACAAATCATTTCTTTCTCAATTAAAATTTTCACAATAAAGTCAGGACTCAACCCCTCCTACGGGTGATCCTGACTCACACAAAACCATGAAAACGGTTTACATCACACGTGGGTTTGAAAAGCATGGAAATATCATCATGCAATTTAGTTTAAAAATCCAGTTTAAATCATCGAAATCGTCGACATGCGAGACGAGGCAATATCTGTATAACCGCAATAACTAGGACTATGGCCATATCTGTCCTCTGGAGTTCCTCAGCTACACGGATCCTAGTGTACGGGTTCTCACCATGATCGGGAACCGCCCAGGAGGTGGGTCAATCCATCCCGTCAGTCTTATCCGATCCCAGGCATCCGAAGATGCTGCATCCGGAGATGCCGTATCCGAAGATACCACACGGTACATCGCACTCCATGCTACTTGCACGGTACATCGTACTCCGTGAACCCATATAATATCTCTAGGTACTCCAGCCCAATTGGCCTGCTTCCCACAGAGGTTTGTTTCTCAATACTCATGCCATGTCTCAAAACGCACGTGCGAGCCTACTAAATCGGTGACACACAGTCTACCCGATGCTCCAAGCACGGCTCATCGCATGTTCTCATAAAATCAGTGCGAGCGATGCTCAGCACTCTCATCAACTCAAATAAAACTAGCAGAGCCCGCTTTACATCCCCACAAGGCCGCCAACCTCATCCCTCACTCTCACCCCACCTAAGAGGTTTCTTGAGCCTGTTGGGCCTTTTGGCTGACTCCAAGGGCAGACAGCGCTACTCCACAAATCCGGTAAAACTAGTGCGAGCTAAGCTCAGCACTCTGTATATAAATCACATGAAAATCTTATAAAATCTGGTGCGAGTTAAACTCTAGCACCCTGTCTCGAAAAAGCATATGAAATCTGGCGCGAGTTGTACTCTAGCACCTATGCATGTAAAACTCTAGTGCGAGCTCTCGCTCTAGCACTAATGCGTGCATCACACAAATCGACAACATCGTGCGAGCTGAGCTCTAGCACGTCACATGTCAATAAAAACACGTAGGCGGCTCTGTTTCCTCAAAACAGTTTTCAAAACAATATCACGTTGAAAGTATGCAATGCTGTGCATTTTCTTTCAAGGTGAGCCAGCCTACTCATGCATGCATCAAAACACCTCCAAAATGAGCAGAAACCTTTTGTTCTTGCTCCTCCCAATTTTTCCTAACTTTGTAAATTTTACCCTTAACAAGGGTATTTTGGTAATTTGCCCATCCGGGGCCCTAAAATTATTAGTTGACCTCTAGACCCTTCAGGTAATTTTTAAAGACTGCAAATGAACTTAAAATTTGCGTAAAGTTACCTCTAGCAGTCCGTAGAATTCCCTTACCTTATTTTCCTGTCGAGTCTGACCTTTTCTTTTCCTCTGTTGTCTCGTCGCGCAGTCCGATATGCTCCCAATCCAATGTCCGAAACTGCGTAGTAATATTCCTCAGGTCAGATATTATACAATTTAATTGTATTTAATATTTTCTGGGCTTAATTTAAATCATTGGGCCCGTTTACCCCTATTGGGCCTGATTGCACCTTAATGGGCCTTAATATGCCTTAAGCCCATTTACCACTTAATTTTCACTTTATCGAGGCCTATTGGGCTCATTGGGCCCACCAATAATTTATTAGGCCTCGTTCTAATTCTTGAATAGCTAAATTCACTATTTACGACAATTATCTAAATTTTCATAATTTAATTCAATTTATGCGAAAATTAAATCAATATCACGTAGAACGAGGTAATTGTCGTAAATAAGGGTTACTTACCCGAGATTCCATGCTAGTCCGCAAATCGAGGCTATCTCGAGCTCTCGGTGGATGCCAATCGTCGAGCTACACAATTAATTATATTTTCGGGTAAACTTTTCGGTCGAAATTTAATTAAATAAAATATTCCAAATTTAAATCGGGTCAATTTGACTGCTTATCGACTTACCCGAAGCTCGATTGCATCACAAGAATTTTTCCCAATTTTTTCTCTATTTCTTTTTCCCTTTTTCTTCCTTTTTTTCCCTCTCTTTTTGGCTGAACCGGTTCAGTCTGGTTCGGACCGGTTCAGACCGTCGGTTCTCTTAGGTTCGACCGGTTCACCGTCGGTTCACTGCCTTGCCGGCCGGTTCTCTGTCGGCTTCCACCGCCAGCAGCTCCGCAAGGTCGTCCGCATCTCGAATCTGGCCTTGGTTTGGGTCAAGCTCGCCGGAACGCCGCCGGTCCGGCTCTTCTCCCTCGGCCGTCAGACCCATTTTCTTCTCCCGTCGTTTTCGGCGCCGTCCGCCGGTTTCGGTGGCTGCCACCACCGCCAATCTACTCACCGTCGCTTGGGGAGGCTTCGGCTGGGGTCGGTCGGGCCTGAATCGCGCCGATCGCCGGCGATTCTTCTCCTCCCCTCTCGGTCGATTCCTCCTTCCGTTTCTTCACCCACCGGCCGCGTTTCTCCTCCATTGCTGGTGCCGGCGAGTTCGCCTGTCGCTCTTCCACCTTCCTGGTCACCGGAGGTCGTCGGTGATGGAGACCGACGGCCTCGGTCAGCCCTCGCTCCGTTTTCCTCTTGAAATCGCGAAACGCGATTTCTGATTCTGATTCCTTTTTTTTTCTTTTATTAATTATTTTTATTATTATTATTTATTTTAATTATTACACTATTCCTTAAAATACTCTATAAAAATCCAAAATATCCCTTAAAATATCCTTAAAATTATTATTTAATTCTAAATTAATTTATTTAATTTTATTTAATTTATTTAGTTTATTTTAACCCTTTTTCGGGTATAATTTCTCCGTATTTTCGGGATATTGTCCCGGGTGACTTTTCGGTATATTTCTCGATTATTTTCGGGATTATTTTTCCAAACTAAAAATCCCGATTAATTCCCATAAATTAATATCTTGATCAATTTAACCCAAAATAAATTTATTTCACTTTTATTGACCAAGATTTCTTAAATCCATATTTTAATTAAATTTTTCTTATCGAAATTATACCGACCTTTGGTCTTTTGACCATTTTGCCCTTACACATATTCGGGATTAATTTAACCCGACTTCCTTTCACGAAAACTCATTCATTTCGTATTTTAATTAAATTCGGGTCTTACAACTCTCCCCCACTTAAAGAATTTGGTCCTCCAAATTAGAACCAAGTCATATGAGTCCATATACAACTCCGGGTATATCTATCGTATCATACTCTTAAATTCTTATGTGACCTTCTCCGGAGTGTATCACTACCAAAGGACTTTAATTAGGGAGATCATCTTAAACCTCCATACTTTCTCTTTCCTGTTTAATGCCCGAATCATCTTCTTCCATATACTTATATTTTCAAGCTGAACTGTTGGAGTTCATATCCAATTACCTATGCTGGATCTGGATAGTATTGTCGAAACATCAAAAGCTGAGACACATTGTGGGTGCCTGTTAATTCAAGTGATAACATCAACCTACAGGTCTTATCTCCCACTTGTCCAATCTCTCAAAATATTCCATCCAGCGCAACTCAATTTATTTTCTTCCAAGAGTTCGCTATGTCCTTATTCTCTTAGGAAAAAAAAACATTTCAACTATACTAATTCACCAAGGATGAATTTCCAATACTTGTCTATCTGCTCTGAGGTGTTCTTAATCTCTCATCCTTAACTAAACATCCTCAGAGACTTATTATCCAAGTCAGAAATAATTCTATCTGTCACCCACTTTTTCTTATCCAATTTGGGGAACAACCCCTACAGCCATACACTCATATCTTGTTATCCCGATACTCAAGTGGCAACTGTCGCTATTGGCGAATTCAATTAGAAATCAACTGATCATTCCAGGAGCTTATAAAAATCAAGGGCACACGCTTTCATCGGATCCTCCAGGACTTGTACAGTCCTCTCTGACTGACCATCTGTCTGAGGATGAAAAGCTGTGCTAATACTCAGTCGGGTTCCCATAGCTTCCTGAAAAATATTCCCTGAAGTAAGAAGTGAAGCGGGAATCCCTATATGATACCATGCTCACTGGAACGTTACTTAGTGTTCCACAATCTTCCTTACACATAAATCCTGATACACACTCCGAGTATCTGGGGATTTCATAACCATAAGGTGGGTAGACTTAGTCAATTTGGCGACTATCATCCAAATAGCCTCGTAATTCACCTGGGTCCTCTGTAACCCATCATAAAATTCATGGAGACTTGCTCTCATTTTCGTGCCGTGTCGATATAGGTAGAGGCTGCAATAACTCTGCAGACTCTTAATACTCTACCTTATCTTGCTGACATACTAGACACTTTTCCACAATCTCTACCATATCTCTTTTCATATCTGACCACCAATACCCTTTTTAAGATTTCAATATATAATCATTACTTTCCGTATGCACTGTATATCCCGAAAAGTGAGCTTCTGACAATATTACTATCTCACCAACTGTGGTCCTGGGGAGCACTTATATTGTCTCTGAACCTCTCTGTAAATCATTATCATACTCTGTGAACTCTGTCACTGTACCCTTCTGAATCTGACCCAAACTATCGACATCCTGCCGATCATCACGCTAAGCCTGTCAAATCCGGGCACTCTCATCCGGTTCTAGTCTCAGGCTAGCTATCACATAATCATACCAATCACTGTCATCATCAGAAGGGATCACATTAATACTGAGGCTCATAACTGCTCAAGCAGCTCACGCTCCCTGACCATCATATGCAATACCATCCCGAGGCTCTTTCTACTCAAAGCATCAGCCTTTCCTGGGTGGTACAATTTTCACAATTAAAATCTCTCAGAAGCTCTAACCCACTATGTATTCTCATATTCGCCTCTTTCTATGAAAACAGATACTCAGGCTTTATGATCAGTGCATATCCATAATTTCTCACCATGTACATAATAGTACCATATCCTCAGTACAAATACTATTGCTAACTTTAAATCATGGGTTAGATAGTTTATTTCACGATCAAGGAGTTGTCTGACTCCAAAATTGACTATCTTCCCATTATACATCAATACACAGCTCCTTCATAATTTTGAGGTATCCATACTCACTGAGAACCTATTGAGCTGTTGGGTATGGTGAAATTAATCACGGTGGTTAGTTCATACTTCACTGCACCGAAATTCATGTCACATCTATCATCTTATTTATCATCTCATCCAAAGACTACGTTTTCATAATTAAACGTGCCATCAAGGTATATCCTTTTAGAATTCGCAGCAACCCATTTGTAAAAGCCATTTCTAATTGTTGCTATAAATCGCCCTAGACTTTAACTACATCCAACATATCATCGATACTGATGACTACGAATCGGTCCAATCCTTGAATTATTCACGCATAAGCGTATAAGATCCTTCAAAATCGCTTACGCTTTCAGGTACTAACCTGCGTCATTTCCTTTTCTTATCTTAACGGCTCTTATTAAATTTTATTATGTTAACCTTCATGATGTGTCGAATTTTTAATATTCTTATCGTCTTGGTAAAGGTATCCTAATGCTAAAGGTATTGATTACGACGATCGATTTCACGTTATAGGTTATATATATACATACTTTTAGACGCTGTCAAGTCTTTAGGCGGGGAGGTATTTTGAAATACCTTTATTAACCTTCAGACTTAACCACAACTACGTCATATCTCAGTCTATGTGGTCACAATTTATATTCGCTACTAATTGCTTAACCTCAATTACTTCGCATATTAAGGGTATTCCTTACCTAGCATATATCTCTTACTCCAATACATCTTGTATCCAAAATCAAGCATATCTCCTCAGTGTATCAATCATGACAAAACTCTTGTCATTATTCATTCCGTGAGTACAATCCTTTACTCCTTTAATTTCAACTGTTACACCCCTGTTTTCAACTTAAAACCTCTATATCCATATTCCGTTAATTAATCCTCCTTTATTGGGGTACTCATTTATCAGTATTGTGCCCAATGATGTAGGCATTCATGCCTTTTACTCACTTATATGTCAATGAAGGCGGTACGAATAAATATGTGGCACCAGGATCAATGAATATATGTACTTCATTATTCATAACAAGTGTGGTATCTCATACCACATCCATGAAACATCAATAGCATCCTGGTCCAAGACATCCTCTCGCCTTCGTCCAACAACCTACTTTCCCCTTTTTCTTTTCGGCTATTACCTCCCTTTTCGTTGCAGCTATACCAACTAAATTTTTCTCTGTCTCTTTACCTTTCTGTGGGGCGATCTCGCCCAATTCTGTGCAATCAAAATCAATGGTCCGTCATACCACACTTAATGGCCATTTTCATCAATACAGTGATATAGACCCTCTTTCCGTGGTATCCACCACACATCTCACACTGCTTACAGTACTTACACTGCTACACCGCTTCGTAGCAGGTCGGGGTCCTCCAATCACAATGCCCCCCCCAAGAGTGCCAAAATTAGATGCACTGGGGCCTTACCAATTATCTTACTCCATGACTCGTCAAATCAGATCTTTTACCAATTACCATTTTCTCATGTTAACATCTCTGTCATTTCTCGATTCTCTTTTATGTCTCTATTTCAGCCCTTACTACCTTTCTCAATCTCAGAGGCGTGCAATTCATATTTTTATTTATTCAACTGTAAATCTGCGCACTGCCTCGGTATAGGTAATATCTCGCGGGCCAATCAGACTCTAATTGAAAAGTTGAGTCATTTCATAAACTTTTAGACATCTCGACTATCACTTGTTCATAGTGTCGAGGTAATATCTGTCCAAGAATATAACTGAGTTTCATACTCATAATCAATTTAGTATCCCTGGGCAGTGTAAGAAATTTTTCCTTTAAATCATGTCCGGGATATCCTGTCACCGAAATACATCCAAAAAGATTTCTCATCTTAACTCTGGATGTTTAACACTTAAGATGGGTCAAGCGGGTTTCCACCAATGCTCTGCTGCGCCCTCTGATCTTATTCATAATCTGAGCAATTAGCTCCTCAAAATAATCTCCACACTCCGCTCCAATCTCGCGAAGCGTGTCTCAATACTGTCCGATCTCTCTGTCGGACTCAGTGGGGCATACTCAACATTAGCCTCCATTTCAATTTCACCCTGCTTCTCACAGGTCAACTCAGCACGACTTAGTAGACTCAGGTCTACCTCTACGACCTCTGCCTCGTGCACTATCTCATCTAACGCGACTCATATTAAGCATTCCTGTATTCTCAACCATTTCTTAGTCAAGCCCATCTCGATATACACTATTGTATCTAACTAAGCACAGTAACACGGAGATGTAATTTCCTAATTACTGACACTGACACACATTAGACCAATTGTGCTCTGATACCATAATAATTGTCACGACCCAAACTACCCAAAAATCAGAGTTAATTTTTCGCGTTTTATTATTTACTTAAATTCTTACCTGTCCTCGAATCGTGACCAACACTCCACTAATAATTGGGTTGTGCGTCAATGCCAGTCCCACCATACCATTACCATCTAACTTATTTATTCTCCAGTCATTTATAATTGTTTACATTATTTATACATCCCCTAAAGTTACTTACAAACATGTTACTGTGCTATGCTTATGTAGATACAATATGTACAAGTGTATATACCTTATGTTGATGGGCAGCAGCGGATATCCGGAATGCAGTACTGAGTCGTCGCAACTTCAGCTAGAGATTATCTGTGGGAGAAAATGAAAGGGGTGAGCACATCAAGTTCAGTAAGGCAATCCTACGAACAAGTAGGTAACCATACTACCTACATGAACATGGTGCCATGCATAAACCACCCTTTCTCCACACATTTTAAAACAATGATATGCGTTATGATGTTATGTAAAACACATTTGCACGAAAAATCAACATGCAATTATTACAAATCATTTCTTTCTCAATTAAAATTTTCACAATAAAGTCAGGACTCAACCCCTCCTGCGGGTGATCCTGACTCACACAAAACCATGAAAACGGTTTACATCACACGTGGGTTTGAAAAGCATGGAAATATCATCATGCAATTTAGTTTAAAAACCCAGTTTAAATCATCAAAATCGTCGACATGCGAGACGAGGCAATATCTGTATAACGGCAATAACTAGGACTATGGCCATATTTGTCCTCGGGAGTTCCTCAGCTACACGAATCCTAGTGTGCGGGTTCTCACCATGATCGGGAACCGCCCAGGAGGTGGGTCAATCCATCCCGTCAGTCTTATCCGATCCCAGGCATCCGAAGATGCTGCATCCGGAGATGCCGTATCCAAAGATACCACACGGTACATCGTACTCCATGCTACTTGCACGATACATCGTACTCCGTGAACCCATATAATATCTCTAGGTACTCCAGCCCAATTGGCCTGCTTCCCACAGAGGTTTGTTTCTCAATACTCATGCCATGTCTCAAAACGCACGTGCGAGCCTATTAAATCGGTGACACACAGTCTACCCGATGCTCCGGTTCGACCGGTTCACGGTCGATTCACTGCCTTGCCGGTAGGTTCTTTGCCGACTTCCACCGCCAGCAGCTCCGCAAGGTCGTCCGCATCTCAAATCTGGCCTTGGTTTGGGTCAAGCTCGCCGGAACGCCACCGGTCCGACTCTTCTCCCTTGGCCGTCGGACCCATTTTCTTCTCCCGCCGTTTCCGGCGCCGTCCACCGGTTTCGGTGGCTGCCACCACCGCCAATCTACTCACCGTCGCTTGGGGAGGCTTCGGCTGGGGTCGGTCGGGCCTGAATCGCGCCGATCGTCGGCGATTCTTCTCCTCCCCTCTCGGTCGATTCCTCCTTCCGTTTCTTCACCCACCGGCCGCGTTTCTCCTCCATTGCTGGTGCCGGCGAGTTCGCCTGTCGCTCTTCCACCTTCCTGGTCACCGGAGGTCGTCGGTGATGGAGACCGACGGCCTCGGTCAGCCCTCGCTCCGTTTTCCTCTTGAAATCGCGAAAAGCGATTTCTGATTCTGTTCCTTTTTTTTCTTTTATTAATTATTTTTATTATTATTATTTATTTTAATTATTACACTATTCCTTAAAATACTCTATAAAAATCCAAAATATCCCTTAAAATATCCTTAAAATTATTATTTAATTCTAAATTAATTAATTTAATTTTATTTAATTTATTTAGTTTATTTTAACCCTTTTTCGGGTATAATTTCTTCGTATTTTTGAGATATTGTCCCGGGTGACTTTTCGGTATATTTCTCGATTATTTTCGGGATTATTTTTCCAAACTAAAAATCCCGATTAATTCCCATAAATTAATATCTTGATCAATTTAACCCAAAATAAATTTATTTCACTTTTATTGACCAAGATTTCTTAAATCCATATTTTAATTAAATTTTTCTTATCGAAATTATACCGACCTTTGGTCTTTTGACCATTTTGCCCTTACACATATTCGGGATTAATTTAACCCGACTTCCTTTCACGAAAACTCATTCATTTCGTATTTTAATTAAATTCGGGTCTTACAAAGGTGCAATCGGGCCCAATAGGGGTAAATGGGCCCAATGATTTAAATTAAGCCCAGAAAATAGAAAATACAATTAAATTGTATAATATCTGACCTGAGGAATAATTATACGCAGTTCCGGAGTCTTAATTGGGAGCAGATCGGATTGCGTGACGAGACAATAGTGGAAAAAGGAAAGGTCAGACTCTACAGAAAAATAAGGTAAGGGAATTCTACGGACTGCTAGAGGTAACTTTACGAAATTTCAAGTCATATGCAGTCTTTTAAATTATCTGAAGGGTCTAGAAGTATGTTAATAATTTAGTGCCCCGAATGGGCAAATTTCAAGTCATATGCAGTCTTTTAAATTATCTGAAGGGTCTAGAAGTATGTTAATAATTTAGTGCCCCGAATGGGCAAATTACCAAAATACCCTTGTTAAGGGTAAAATTTACAATTTTAGGAAAAATTGGGAGGAGCAAGAACAAGAGGTTCCTGCTCGTTCTGGAGGTGTTTTGATGCATGCATGAGTAGGCTGGCTAACCTTGAAAGAAAAATGCACAGCATTTCATAGTTTCAACGATGAAATTGTTTTGAAAACTGTTTTGAGGAAACAGAGCCGCTTACGTGTTTTTATTGATATGTAACGTGCTAGAGCTCAGCTCGCACGATATTTTGAGTTGTGTGATTGTAAGACCCGAATTTAATTAAAATACGAAAATTAAATAAGAAAAGATGGGGGATGTATGAAGGAAGGTCAGGTTAAATTGATTCCAAAACAAGAGCAAGGGTAAAATGGTAAAAATACCAAAATTCGGTATTAGGGCAATAAGGAAATTTTAATTAAAAATATGGATTTAAGAAATCTTGGTCAATAAAAGTGAAATAAATTTATTTTGGGTTAAATTGATCAAGATATTAATTTATTGGAATTAATCGGGATTAATCGGGATTTTTAGTTCGAAAGAATAATCCCGAAAATAATCGAAAAATATACCGAAAAGTCACCCGGGACAATATCCCAAAAATACGGAGAAATTAAACCCGAAAAAGAGGTTAAAATATAATAAATAAATTAAATAAAATTAAATTAATTAAATTAGAATAAAATTATAATTTTAAGTGATATTTTGGGTATTTTAATATATTTTAATAAATGGAAAGAAACAAAAACGCGAAAATGGAAACGGCAAAACGAAGCAGCCGACCGATCAGCCCGACGGCCACCGGTGAGCGACGGGACCAAACGGGGACCAGAGAAGAGAGAAGGCGGGCCGACGAATCCATTGGCGCTGACGACGCGCGCCGACGACCGCTGAATTCGGCGAAATGGCGGACGAAAAATCGAGAAAGAAATCGAGTCGGTCCCGGCGATCCACGACGACTGGACGTGAACGGAGGCCACCGGCGTGACCGTGAGGAGGAGGCGGTCCTTTTGAGACCGGTAGCTGCCGGCGAAACGGTCGGAATCGCCGACGATGACCAAAACTGAAAATAGGTTTCGACGGCAGAAAAGAGAACGACCGGACCGGCGACCTTCCGACGACCTCAACCGAAACCGAGGGTGGATTCGTCTGGTGGCGAGAACCGGCGGAGAACCAACCGGCAAGGTGGTGAACCGACGGTGAACCGGTTGAACAGGAGAGAACCGGCGGTCTGAACCGGTCCAAACCGGACTGAACCGGTTCAGCCAAAAAGAGAGGAAAAAAGGAAGAAAAAAAAGGGAAAAAGAAAAAGAGAAAAAGTTGGGGAAAATTTCAGTGATGCAATCGAGCTTCGGGTAAGTCAGTGAGCGGTCGAATTGACCCGATTTAAGTTTCGGAGTATTTAATTTAATTAATTTTCGACTGGAAACTTACCCAGAAAAATTATGAAATTGTATAGCTCGACGATTGGCATCCACCGAAGGCTCGAGACAGCCTCGAATTTCGTACTAGCATGGAATCTCGGGTAAGTGACCCTTATTTACGACAATTACCTCGTTATGCGTGATATTGATTTAATTTCCGCATAAATTGAATTAGATTATGAAATTTTAGATAAATTGTCGTAAATAATCGATTTAGCTATTCGAGAATTAGAACGAGGCCCAATAAATTATTGGTGGGCCCAATGAGCCCAATAGGCCTCGATAAAGTAAAAATTAAATGGTAAACGGGCTTAAGGCCGATTAAGGCCCATTAAGGTGCAATCGGGCCCAATAGGGGTGAACGGGCCCAATGATTTAAATTAAGCCCAGAAAGTATTAAATACGATTAAATTGTATGATATCTGACCTGAGAAATATTAATACGCCGTTCCGGACATTTGATTGGGAGCATATCGGACTGCGCGACGAGACAACAATGGAAAAGAAAAGGTCAGACTCGACAGGAAAATAAGGTAAGGGAATTCTGCGGACTGCTAGAGGTAAACTTTACAAAGTTTTAAATTCATTTGCTGTCATTTAAAAATTACCTGAAGGGTCTAGAGGTCAACTAATAATTTTAGGGCCCCGGATGGGCAAATTACCAAAATACCCTTATTAAGGGTAAAATTTACAAAGTTAGGAAAAATTGGGAGGAGCAAGAACAAAAGGTTTCTACTCATTCTGGAGGTGTTTTGATGCATGCATGAGTAGGCTGGCTCACCTTGAAAGAAAATGCACAGCATTGCATACTTTCAACATGATATTGTTTTGAAAACTGTTTTGAGGAAACAGAGCCGCCTACGTGTTTTTATTGACATGTGACGTGCTAGAGCTCAGCTCGCACGATGTTGTCGATTTGTGTGATGCACACATTAGTGCTAGAGCGAGAGCTCGCACTAGAGTTTTACATGCATAGGTGCTAGAGTACAACTCGCGCCAGATTTCATATGCTTTTTCGAGACAGGGTGCTAGAGTTTAACTCGCACCAGATTTTATAAGATTTTCATGTGATTTATATACAGAGTGCTGAGCTTAGCTCGTACTAGTTTTACCGGATTTGTGGAGTAGCGCTGTCTGCCCTTGGAGTCAGCCAAAAGGCCCAACAGGCTCAAGAGACATCTTAGGTGGGGTGAGAGTGAGGGATGAGGTTGGCGGCCTTGTGGGGATGTAAAACGGGCTCTGCCAGTTTTACTTAATTGATGAGAGTGCTGAGCATCGCTCGCACTGATTTTATGAGAACATGCGATGAGCCGTGCTTGGAGCATCAGGTAGACTGTGTGTCACTGAGTTAATAGGCTCGCACGTGCGTTTTGATACATGGCATGAGTATAGAGATATTATATGGGTTCACGGAGTACGATGTACTGTGCAAGTAGCATGGAGTACGATGTACCGTGTGGTATCTTCGGATACGGCATCTCCGGATGCAGCATTTTTGGATGCTTGGGATCGGATAAGACTGACGGGATGGATTGACCCACCTCCTGGGCGGTTCCCGATCATGGTGAGAACCCGCACACTAGGATCCGTGTAGCTGAGGAACTCCCGAGGACAGATATGGCCATAGTCCTAGTTATTACCGTTATACAGATATTGCCTCGTCTCGCATGTCGACGATTTCGATGATTTAAACTGGGTTTTTAAACTAAATTTGCATGATGGTATTTCCATGCTTTTCAAACCCACGTGTGATGTAAACCGTTTTCATGGTTTTGTGTGAGTCAGGATCACCCGCAGGAGGGGTCGAGTCTTGACTTTATTGTGAAAATTTTAATTGAGAAAGAAATGATTTGTAATAATTGCATGTTGATTTTCTGTGCAAATGTGTTTTACATAACATCATAACGCATATCATTGTTTTAAAATGTGTGGAGAAAGGGTGGTTTATGCATGGCACCACGTTCATGTAGGTAGCATGGTTACCTACTTGTTCGTAGGATTGCCTTACTGAGCTTGATGTGCTCACCCCTTTCATTTTCTCCCACAGATAATCTCCAGTTGAAGTTGCGACGACTCAGTACTGCATTCCGGATATCCGCTGCTGCCCATCAACATAAGGTATATACACTTGTACATATTGTATCTACATAAGCATAGCACAGTAACATGTTTATAAGCAACTTTAGGGGATGTATAAATATTGTAAACAATTATAAATGACTGAAGAAGAAATAAGTTAGATGGTAATTGAATGGTGGGACTGGCATTGACACACAGCCCAATTATTAGTGGAGTGTTGGTCACGATTCGAGGACAGGTAAGAATTTAAGTAAATAATAAAACGCGAAAAATTAACTCTGATTTTTGAGTAGTTTGGGTCGTGACAGTGATGCATGCATTAGTACTAGAGCGAGAGCTCGCACTAGATTTTTACATGCATTAGTGCTGGAGTCTAACTCGCACCTGATTTTACATGATTTTCGTGATACGGTGCTAGAGTCTAACTCGCACCTAGTTTTACATGATTTTCGTGACACGGTGCTGAGTCTAACTCGCACCAAAGTTTACATGATTTTCGTGACAGGGTGCTAGAGTCTAACTCGCACCAGATTTTCCATATGATTTGATAAGAGTGCTAGACTTAGCTCGCACTAGTTTTACTTGAATTGACGAGAGTGATGGAGCATCGCTCGCACCCCCCACTGATTTTTATGAGAACATGCGATGAGCCGTGCTTGGAGCTTCGGGTAGACTGTGTGTCACCGATTAAATAGGCCCGCACGTGCGTTTTGAGACATGACATGAGTATAGAGATATGATATGGGTCCACGGAGTACGATGTACCGTGCAAGTAGCATGGAGTACAATGTACCGTGTGGTATCTTCGGATACGGGGTATCTTCGGATACGGGGTATCTTCGGATACGGCATCTTTGGATGCGTGGGATCGGATAAGACTGACGGGTTGGATTGACCCACCTCCTGGGCGGTTTCCGATCAGGGTGAGACCCCGCACACTAGGATCCGTGTAGCAGAGGGGCTCACGAGGACACACGACCATAGTCCTGGTTATTACCGATATACAAATGTTGCCTAGTCTCGCATGTTGACTATTTTGATGAGATCAAAACTGGGTTTTAAATCAAATGTGCATGATGATTATTTTCCTGCTTTTTAAACACATGTGTGATGTAAACTGATTTTCATGGTTTTGTGTGAGTCAGGATCACCCGAAAGAGGGGTTGAGTCCTGACTTTATTGTGAAATTTTTAAATGAGGAAGAAATGATTTAAAAAGAGTTGCATGTTGAATTTTCGCGAACGTGTTTTACATGACATCATGAATCATAGCATCAGTTTTAAAATGTGTGGAGAAAGGGTGGTTTATACATGGCACCACGTTCATGTAGGTAGTATGGTTACCTACTTGTTCGTATGATTGCCTTACTGAGCTTGATGTGCTCACCCCTTTCATTTTCTCACACAGATAATCTCCAGTAGATGTTAAGGCGACTGAGTACTGCATTCCGGATATCCGCTGCTGCCCATCATTTAAGGTATATACACTTGTACATATTGTATTTAAATAAGTATAGCACAGTAACATGTTTGTAAGTAACTTTAGGGGATGTATAAATATTGTAAACACTTATAAATGACTGAGAAAGAATTAAGATGGTAAATGAATGGTGGGACTGGCATTGACCCACAGCCCAATTTGTTAGTGGAGTGTGGTCACGATCAGAGGACAAGTAAGCATGAAAGAAAATAACAAAACGCGAAAAATTTACTCTGATTTTTTGGTAGTTTTGGGTCGTGACATATAAAGGTGGTATCAGAGCAGAAATTGGTCTGATGTGTGTTAGTGTCAATAATTAGAAATTACATCCCCGTGTTACTGTGCTTGGTTAGATACAATAGTGTATATTGAGATGGGTTTTAACTAAGAAATGGTTGAGGATGCAGGAATGCCTAATATTAGTCATGATAGAGAAGGTAGAGCATGAGGCAGAGGTCGTAGAGGTAGACCTGAGCCTGCTAATCGTGCTGAGTTGACCTATGAGAATCAGTATAAGATTGAAATGGAGGCTAATGTTGAGCATATCTCACAGAGTCCGACAGAGTGATCGGACAGTATTGAGACACACTTCGCAAGGTTTGAGCGGAGTGTGAAGAATATTTTGAGAGCAAATTGCTCAGAGTATGCATGGGATTTAAAGGCGAGACGGAGCATTGATGGAAGTCCGCTCGACCCATCTTAAGAGTTAGACATCCAGAGTTGACAAAAGAAATATTTTAGATGTATTCCGGTGATAGAATATCCCGGACACTGTTTAAAAGGAATTGATTTATCGATGAGTATGAATTATGAGTATGAAACTCAGTTTATATCCTTGGGTAGATATTACCTCGACACTATGAACAGTGACCGTCGAGATGTCTAAAAGTTTATGGAAGGGCTCAGATTGTCAATTAGAGTCTGATTGGCCCCGTTAGATATCACTACCTATACCGAGGCAGTGCGCAAAATACAGTTGTGTGAATAAGATCGAGTGTTGTACGCCTCTGAGATTGGGAAAAGGTAGTAAGGGCCGAAATAGAGACAGAAAGAGAATCGAGAATGACAAAAATGTCAGAACGGGAAAAAGGTAATTGGTAAAAGACCAGTTGGTAAGATGATTGGTAAGGCCACAGTTATCCGATTGTAGCACTTTTGAGGGGTATTGTGATTGGAGAACCCCGATCTGCTACGGATCACTGTAGAATGTGTGGTAAGTACCACAAAAGTAGGGCTTACACTTACATATTATTGGTGAAAATGGCCGTTAAGTGTGGTAAGATGGACCATTTATTACGATTACTCAGAGTTGGGCGAGATTGCCCCACAGAAAGGTAAAGAGATAGAGAAAACCTGTTGAGATAGCTGCATCGAAAAGGGAAGCCACAACAGAAGAGAAAAAGGAAAGTAGGCTGTTGGACGAAGGCGAGTGTATGTCTTGGACCAGGACACTACTGATGTTTCACAGGATGTGGTGAAAGATACCACACTACTTATAAATAAAGAAGTAATTGTGTTAATTGATCCTGGTATCACGTATTTCTTCATACCGCCTTCATTCGCATGTAGGTGAGTAAAAGACATGAATGCCTACACTCTTTGGCACAATGCTGATAAATGAGTACCCCAATAGAGGAAGGTTAACTAACGGAATAATTATGAAAAGATTTTAAGTTGAAAACAGGGGGAAGAAGTATAAGTCAGATGATTTTATTCAATGGACTATGAATAATTTAAAGTAATATTTGAGAATAAAGTAGTCGGCTACATATTATGATGTTAGGATTTCTATTCTAAGATAGTGATATGGTTACCCCTGAAAAGTATACTGTAAGTTTTGATAAGTACTAAAAAGGGGTGCAACGGTTGAAATTAAAGGAGCAAATGATGGTACTCACGAAATGAATAAGGACAGAGTTTCGTTATAATTGATACACTAAGAAGATAATCTTTGAAATATGCTTGATCCTAAATACAAGATGTACTGGAGTAAGAGGCGTTTGTAAGGTACGAATATCTATGATACGTGAAGTAATTAGGATTAAAGCAATTAGTAGCGAATATGAATTGTGACCACATGGATTGATATGTAAAGTAATTGTGGTTAAGTCTAAGGGTTAATAAAGGTATTTCAAAATACCTCTCCGCCTGAAGACTTGACAGCGTCTAGAAATATATATATAATCTATAACTTGAAATCGACCGTGGTAAGAAATAAATTTAAAATTTGGATACTTTTACTAGTACAATAAAGAATTATAAAATTCAATTAATCATGAAGGTTAAAATATTAAAAATTTAATAAAAGCCGTTAATATAAGAAAAATGAAATGAAGCGGGTTAGTACCTTGAACGGGAGCAATATGAAGTGATACTACACGTTTTTGCGTATATAGGTCAAGGATATGGGCGATTAAAATATGTAGTGGGGCTCAACTACAATGAGTTATTTAAACTTTACCTAGACCGATTTGTCATCATCCTTATTGATAATATGCTGGGTGTAGTTAAAGTCCAGGAAAAATTATAAGCAACAATTGAAAAAATTACTTTTACAGATGGTTACTGCGAGTTCTAAAAAGGGTATATTTTGTTGGCACGTTTAACTATGAAAGCGTGGTATTTGAATGGGATGATTGACGTGACAAGAGTTTTGGTGTAATGAAGTATGAACTGACCACCGTGATTATTTTCACTGTACCCAACAGCTCAAGAGGTTCTCCGTGTGTATAAATAACTTAAAATAATAAATGAGCTGTGTATTGATGCAAAATGGGAAGATAGTCAATTGTGGATTCAGATGACTCAAGGATCATGAAATAAACTATCTGACCCATGATTTAAAGTTGGCAGCGGTAGTACTTGTACTGAAGATATGGTACTATTATGTATATGGTGAGAAATTTTGGATATGCACTGATCATAAAGCCCCAAGTATCTGTTTTCACAGGAAGAGTCGAATATGAAATAATAAAGTGGGTTAGAGCTTCTGAGAGATTTTGATTGTGGAAAATTATACCACCCAGGAAAGGCTAATGTGATGGCTGATGCCTTGAGCAGAAAGAGCCTCGGGATGGTATTACATATGATGGTCAGGGAGCGAGAGCTGCTTGAGCAGTTGTGAGTCTCAGTAGTGATGTGATGTGATCCCTTCTGATGATGACAGTGATTGTGTTACAGCTAGCCTGAGACTAGAACCGGATGAGAGTGCCCGGATTTGACAGGTTTAGTATGATGATCGGCATGGTGTCGATAGTATGGGTCAGATTCAGAAGGGTACAGTGACAGAGTTCACAGAGAGTGTTGATTTACAGAGAGGTTCAGAGACAGTATAAGTGCACCCCAGGACCACAGTTGATGAGATAGCGATATTATCAGAAGCTCACTCTTCGGGATATACAGTGCATACGGAAAGTAACGAATATATATATAAAATCTCTAAAAAGGGTATTGGTGGTTAGATGTGAAAAGAGATATGGTAGAGATTGTGGAAAAGTGCCTAGTATGTCAATAGGATAAGGTAGAGTATTAAAAGTTTGCAGAGTTATTGCAGTCTCTACCTATATCGACACGGCACGAAAATGAGAGCAAGTCTCCATAAATTTCGTGATGGGTTATAGGGGACTCAGATGAATCACGAGGCTATTTAGATGATAGTCGCTAATTTGACTAAGTCTACCCACCTTCTGGTTATGAAATCTCTAGATACTCAGAGTGTGTATGGAGATTCAGGTATAAGGAAGATTGTGGAACATTATGTAGCGTTTCAGTGAGCATTGTATTATATAGGGATTCCCACTTCACTTCTCACTTCGGGGAATATTTTTCAGGAAGCTATGGGAACCCGACTGAGTGTTAGCACAGCTTTTCATCCTCAAACAGATGGTCAGTTAGGGAGGACTGTACAGGTTCTGGAGGATATGATGAAAGCGTGTGCCATTGATTTTATAAGCTCCTGGGATGATCAGTTATTACAAATTGGATCCGTCAATAACGACAGTTATCACTTGAGTATCGGGATAACAAGATATGAGGCATAGTATGGTCGTAGGGGTTGTTTCCCTGACTTGGATAAGAAAAAGTGGGTGACAGATAGAAATTTCTTCTGAATTAGTATAATAAGTCTATGAGGATGTTTAGTTGAGTGAGAGATTAAGAACACCTCAGAGCAGACAAAGAGCATTGAATTCACCGAGGGTGAATCAGTATGGTTGAACTTATTTGTCCTAAGGGAATAAGGACATAACGAGACTCGTGAAGAAGGCAAATTGAGTTTTGCTGAATGGAATTTTTGAGAGATTGGACAAGTGGGAGATAAGACCTGTAGGTTGGCGTTATCACCTGAATAAACAGGCATCCACAATGTGTCCCATATTTTGATACTTCGGCAATACTATCCAGATCCAGCATAGGTGATCGGATATGAACTCCAACAGATTCAGCTCAGTGCAAATATAAGTATATTGAAAAAGTTGATTCGGGCATTAAACAGGAAAGAGAAAGTATTAAGGTTTAAGACGATCTCCCTAATTAAAGTCCTTCGGTAGTAATTTACTCCGAAAAAGGTCACATGAGAATTTAAAAGTATGATACGATTGATGTACCCGGAATAGTCTATGGACTCATATGACTTGGTTCTAATTTGGAGGACCAAATTCCTTAAGTGGGGGAGATTATGTAAGACCCCATTTTAGTTAAAATACGAAATAAAAAAATACAAAAGGACTGAAATGAAATTTTCGAACACGTTGAAGGGCAAAATGGTCAAAAGACCGAAAGCGGTGTAAATTCGATAAGGAAATTTAATTAAAAATATAGGATTGAGAAATCTTGATCAATAACGAAGAAATAAATTTATTTCGGGTTAAATCGATCAAGATATGAATTTACTGAAAATTAATCGAAATTTTCGCTCGGGACAATATCCCGAAAATAGAGAGAAAATATACTGAAAATGGTTAAAATAAACTAAATAAATTAAATAAAATAAAATAAATGAATTTAGAATTAAATAATAATTTTTAGGATATTTTAAGAGATATTTGGGTATTTTAATGTATTTTATTAATTAAAATAATAATAAAAATAATTGATAAAATAAAAAAATAAAAAGAAAAAAGAAATCGAAAATCGCGTTTCGC
Organism: Firmiana major; assembly: GCA_033439115.1. Lineage (NCBI taxonomy): Eukaryota > Viridiplantae > Streptophyta > Magnoliopsida > Malvales > Malvaceae > Firmiana > Firmiana major. The sequence continues at coordinate 18,591,753 of CM065904.1, read as the reverse complement.
GATTTCTGAGGGAAAACGGAGCGAGGGCTGACCGAGGCCGTCGGTCTCCATCACCGACGACCTCCGGTGACCAGGAAGCTGGACGAGGGGCAGTCGAGCTCGCCGACACTAGCAGTGGAGGAGAAACGCGGCTGGTGAGTGAGGAAACGGAAGGAGAAACCGACGAGGGAGAGAAGCGAAGAACGGCGGTGAACGGCATCGATCTGGCCAACCCCACCCCCAGCCGGACGTCCCCGAGGCCAAGACGAGCAGATTGGTGGTGGTAGCAGTCGCCGAAATCGACGAACGGCGTCGAAAACGGCAGAAATGGAAATGGGTTCCGACGGCCGAGGGAGAACAGCCGGACCGGCCACTTTCCGACAGCCTTGGACGAAACCGAGGTCAGATTCGAGAATCGGACGACCTCGCGGAGCTACTGGAGGTGGAAGTCAACGGAGAACCGGCCGGCAAGGCCCTGAACCGGCCGAATCGGAGTGAACCGGCGATCCGAACCGGGTCTGAACCGGACCGAACCGGTTCAGCCAAGAAAGAAAGGAAAAAAAAGAGAAAAGGGGAAAAAGAAAAAAGAGGAAAAATTGAAGAAAAATCTCGGAGATGTAATCGAGCTAAGGGTAAGTCGGTAAGCGGTCGAAATTGACCGATTTAAATTTTGAAATATTTAATTTAATTAATTTTTGACTGGAAATTTACCCGAAAATTTATGAAATTGTGTAGCTCGACCATTGGTATCTGACAAGAGCTCGAGATAGCCTCGATTTAAGTACTAACATGGAATCTCGGGTAAGTAACCCTTATTTACGATAATTTGCATCATTATACGTGCTTCGGATTTAATTATCGCATAAAATAAATTAAATTATGAAAATTTAGATAAATTGTCGTAAATAATAAATTGAACTATTCGAGAATTAGAACGAGACCCAAGAAATTGTTGGTGGGCCCAATGAGCCCAATAGGCCTCGATAATGTGAAAATTAAGTGAAAAACGGGCTTAAGGCCCATTAAGGTGCAATCGGCTAATAGGGGTAAATGGGCCCAATAATTTAAATTAAGCCCAAAAAATAGAAAATACAATTAAATTTTATAATATCTGACCTGAGGAATAATTATATGCAGTTTCGAAGTTTTGATTGGGAGCAGATCGGACTGCGTGACGAGACAGCAGTGGAAAAAGGAAAGGTCAGACTCTACAGAAAAATAAGGTAAGGGAATTCTACGGACTGCTAGAGGTAACTTTACGAAATTTCAAGTCATATGCAGTCTTTTAAATTATCTGAAGGGTCTAGAAGTATGTTAATAATTTAGTGCCCCGAATAGGCAAATTACCAAAATACCCTTGTTAAGGGTAAAATTTACAATTTTAGGAAAAATTGGGAGGAGCAAGAACAAGAGGTTCCTGCTCGTTCTGGAGGTGTTTTGATGCATGCATGAGTAGGCTGGCTAACCTTGAAAGAAAAATGCACAGCATTTCATAGTTTCAACGATGAAATTGTTTTGAAAACTATTTTGAGGAAACAGAGCTGCCTATGTGTTTTTATTGACATGTGACATGCTAGAGCTCAGCTCGCACGATATTTTGAGTTGTGTGATGCATGCATTAGTGCTGGAGCGAGAGCTCGCACTAGAGTTTTACATGCATTAGTGCTGGAGTCTAACTCGCACCTGATTTTATATGATTTTCGTGATACGATGCTAGAGTCTAACTCGCACCAGGTTTTACATGATTTTTGTGACACGGTGCTGGAGTCTAACTCGCACCAAAGTTTACATGATTTTCGTGATAGGGTGCTAGAGTCTAACTCGCACCAGATTTTCCATATGATTTGATGAGAGTGCTAGAGCTTAGCTCGCACTAGTTTTACTTGAATTGATGAGAGTGCTGGAGCATCGCTCGCACCCCCCACTGATTTTTATGAGAACATGCGATGAGCCGTGCTTGGAGCTTCGGGTAGACTGTGTGTCACCGATTAAATAGGCTCGCACGTGCGTTTTGAGATATGGCATGAGTATAGAGATATGATATGGGTCCACGGAGTACGATGTATCGTGCAAGTAGCATGGAGTACGATGTACCGTGTGGTATCTTCGGATACGGGGTATCTTCGGATATGGTATCTTCGGATACGGGGTATCTTCGGATACGACATCTTCGGATGCGTGGGATCGGATAAGACTGACGGGTTGGATTGATCCACTTCCCGGGCGGTTCCCGATCAGGGTGAGACCCCGCACACTAGGATCCGTGTAGCAGAGGGGCTCACGAGGACACACGGCCATAGTCCTGATTATTACTGATATACAGATGTTGCCTAGTCTCGCATGTTGACGATTTGATGAGATCAAAACTGGGTTTTAAATCAAATGTGCATGATGATTATTTTCATGCTTTTTAAACCCATGTGTGATGTAAACTGATTTTCATGGTTTTGTGTGAGTCAGGATCACCCGAAGGAGGGGTTGAGTACTGACTTTATTGTGAAATTTTTAAATGAGGAATAAATGATTTAAAAAGAGTTGCATGTTGAATTTTCGCGAACGTGTTTTACATGACATCATGAATCATTGCATCAGTTTTAAAATGTGTGGAGAAAGGGTGGTTTATACATGGCACCACGTTCATGTAGGTAGTATGGTTACCTATTTGTTCGTAGGATTGCCTTACTGAGCTTGATGTGCTCACCCCTTTCATTTTCTCACACAGATAATCTCCAGTAGATGTTGAGGCGACTGAGTACTGCATTCCGGATATCCGCTGCTGCCCATCATTTAAGGTATATACACTTGTACATATTGTATCTAAATAAGTATAGCACAGTAACATGTTTGTAAGTAACTTTAGGGGATGTATAAATATTGTAAACACTTATAAATGACTGAGAAAGAATTAAGTTATATGGTAAATGAATGGTGGGACTGGCATTGACGCACAGCCCAATTTGTTAGTGGAGTGTGGTCACGATCAGAGGACAAGTAAGCATGAAAGAAAATAACAAAACGCGAAAAATTTACTCTGATTTTTGGGTAGTTTTGGGTCGTGACATATAAATAGTGATGTATGATTAGAGAACGTGCAAAATAAACAGCAAGGAATAAGATACGTGCATAATTTTCTACCCTGTGAATACATTTGAAAAAATATGGTACTGTTTAATAGAATAATCCATTTCCCTGATCATGGCAATTCTTGTCCTGGCACCTAAACTAAATGATCATCAGTTTGGTAGATAATAGTAGTAAGTAATATGAATAGCAAAAGCAAATTATCAGTTCACCCGTAATAATTAGCAATCTGCCAATAGTTCGAAATTTACAGTTAATTAGCAATCTGCCAATAGTGATATTTAAAAATATACATTATTTACTTGTTGTTTGAGATGGACTATAGGTAAATCTCAATATCTACAGTTTCTTTTTTTGCACTGGAATTGCAAGTCTTTATATATATATAAAAAGAAAAATTAATGTACTTAGAATTGAAATTTGGAAGTAAAAATATTTTCAGTTATTAATGAAAACCCACAAAGATGATTTAGAATTGAAATTTCGACTCTTTTTTATATAGGAATCTGGATTTTAAAGTCCATTTGAAAAAAAAAAGCCATTTGATTGCTATAGGTGAGGCGAGCTCCAGTAGTAGGCGGTAGCAATTCTCCAGTCCCTTCTCTGTCTCCAGCAGCAAATCTCCAGCGGCTGGCGGTAGTTAGCTCCCTTCTCTGTCTCCAGCAGTAAATCTCCAGCAACAAATCTCCAGTTAGCTCCCTTCTCTGTCTCCAGCAGGCGGTGCTTAGCTCCCTGCGTGTGGCTCCCTTCTCTGGCTGAGTTGAGCAAATCTCTAGCAGCAGGCAGCAGTGTCTATTAACCAACTAAACTTCACAATCAACGGTATGTTTAGACTTCTTGTATTTTTCATTTTTTTCTTTGATAGTTAACTTTAATAATATCCACATATCATTTTATTTGTGACTTGTCATACCTATTATCTTCCGACTCTTTTTAACAGTTTCTCCAAAAAAATGATCTCCGGGGAGGCCAAAAAGAGTTCAGGGCAGATACCGTCATATTTAGCAACCCTTATTTTGTGGTATATTTGTTAATTATTAATTATTAATGGATTCTTTTGAAATTTTTTTCATTTTGTATTTTTTTTGGTTGCTCATTGATAATGATTTAACTTTTAATTGTTAGGTATGTCTTTCTACTCAGAACAAAATCATACTATTTCATCTCGATTTCTCAAGTACCAGGTTGGAGTTATAATTATTCTTGTTCTAGTGCTGGTTCATCGTCCATTCCTATGGCTGCTAGTGAGGGAAATTAAGTTGTCAATGTTGAAGGAGATACTCCTAATGAAGAGGAGGAAATTAAAGCTGGTAATTATGCGAAGAAAGAAAGGAAGAAGACATCATCTATTTGGCAAGAATTTACATTAGTTAAGCTTGCTGATGGGACTGAAAAGGTGCAGTGTATATGACTACGCAATACAAGAGTCATTTAAATAGTTGTGTGACACGTCAACTCATTGAACATGGGCAAACTAATATTTTTCTGCATCCACAAACACCTAGATAAGATAGTGTCAGTTATGTTCAAACCTGGAAGTATGATCAAGCAAAGATAAGAGAAATTGTTTCTCATATGATTATGGTTCATGAGTTGCTATTTGCATTTACTGAGTATGAGATCTTCATTTTGTTGATGAAGAGTGCAAGTCCTCATTATCAAAGGATCTCTCGAGCAACTGCGAAGGCTGATTGTTGGATAAGTTTTGAGGTAGATAAAAAAAGATTGATGGCATTGTTGAAAACAATTGATAGAATTAGCATCATAACTGATATGTGGAAGTCTAGTCAAAAGATTCAATACATGGTGTTGACCGCTTATTTTGTGGACTCAGATTGGAAGTTACAGAAAAGGGTATTGAATTTTGTTGATGTGCCTCCTCCTCATAGTGGACTTGTCATTTATGACGCACTGTTCAAATGCTTGGAAGAGTGGGGTATTGAAGGAAAAGTGTGCACAATTAGTGTTGATAATGCTTCTTACAATGATTTAGCAGTGATGACATTGAAAGATAGCCTTTCTTTTCATAGAAGGCTTCCATTGAATGAAAACCTCTTTCATGTTCGATGTTGTGCACACATTTTAAATATTTTGGTGCATGATGGTCTTTCCGAGATCGAAGACATACTTGAAAATGTTAGGGAGAGTGTGAAATACACCACAACATCAACTCAACGTTTGAGTATGTTCTCTGATATTGTCAAACAACTTCAGTTGCCTAATAAGAGGTTGATTCTAGATTGCTGCACACGGTGGAATGCAACATATGCTATGTTGTCTTGTGCATTGGAGTTTAAGCAAGTTTTTCCACAGTATCAAGAAAGAGATCCAAGTTACAGACACTTGCAAAGTGATGAAGATTGGGTGAGAGTTGAAGAAGTTTGTTCGTTCTTGGCAATTTTTAATGAAGTTACCAATATCATCTCAGGTAATAAACATTTAACATTGAAAGTTTTGTAGTTAATTTTATCATTTATGTTATACATTTATGACATTGAGTTTAAATGTTTATTTCTTTTATAATTATTAGGTTCTGAATATCCAACATCAAATTTATTTCTTCTTAAGCTTTGGAGCATAAAAGAATTGTTGGATGAAAAATCTTTGAGTGAAGAACCTTGGATGGGACTAATGGCTTTCAAAATGCAAAGAAATTTGATAAATATTGGGGAGAATGCAATCTGTTGATCTCTATTGCTGCTGTGCTTGATCCTAGGAATAAAATGACATTGATTGACTTTGCTTTTCGTGTCATTTATTCTACAGAGGAAGCTCCTAAGCAGATTAGTATTATGCGTGACAGCTTATATGAGCTTTATAAGGAATATGTAGATGCTTATAAAGCAGCTAATGTTGGTAAATCTGTGGAAAGTGATATGCAACGAAGTGATAAGACCTCTAATGTTTTTGTTGCTAGTGGAGTTGGAAAAGGAAAAGCTATTATGACAGGGACATCAAAGTATGAGAATTATGTTCGGAGTGTGGATACAGTTCACAGTGTTAAGTTTGAACTAGATACGTATTTGGAAGAAGGGGTGTTTATTTGCAATGAAAATTTTGTAGAATTTGATACCTTATTGGTGGCAGACAAATAACCTTAGGTTTCAAATTTTGTCAAAAATGACTTGTGAGATCTTGTCAATTTCGATTACTACAGTGGCTTCAGAATCAACTTTCAGTGCTGGTGGTAGAGTTATTGATGCATATCGTTCATCTTTGGGAACTGAGACAGTGCAAATGCTTCTTTGTGGAAGTGATTGGTATCGAAACTTCTATGGTATCAAAAGAAAAACAAAAGTAAGTAACTTTAATATTTTATTTTATTTGTTCTATATTTCAAACATTGTAATATTTTAATATCAATTTTTTATATAGGCTAAAGCAGAAGTTAAAGAGATTCCTCTACTTTGAACTTTGAAGAGTTTTTGTTTTGGAATTTGATTACTTGGAAGCATTAGGTAAGTTGTGCTTTGTTTGAAATGTTGTGTAGTTAGCTATTTTAATTTCTAAGCCTTTTTTTTTCCAATTTCTTGGGTTGTATTGTTGAATTTGATTTTTAAATTTGTTTTTTTTAGTTCAACTACTTTGGTAAGATCAATATTACTCCTTTTTGTTGCACCAGAGGTTTCGTGCAAGTATTATGGATAGGAACAGATTCCCTCAACAAGAACGGGTACGTGTTTCACTTTATCTCATTGTTTAGATCTGTTCCTTTTGACTCCAATTTGTCTCGGATCTGATTTCTCTCTCTCTTTTCAATTTTTCGCTACCGATATTGTGCTCAGGTTTGCTAGTGAGTTTTTGAGTGCCATGGGTTTTTATTATTATTATTATTATTAAAAATGGTAAAAACATTTGAAGAAGAAGAAGAATTGATCTGAGCTGGACCCATCTGATCGAGACCTACACTCTGATAGGATGCTGGATTTCTTGTTAATTGGCTGTGTGTGTGTGTGTGTTTTCTTTTTTTTTGACTTGTCAATTTCAAAATTCAACATCAGTCATCAGATTCTTAATTGTTTTTCCTTATTTATTTTGATTCATATACTTAGCTTAATGCACTCTTCATCTATAGATCCAACCATTTAACCTCCTCCTAACAACTTTACATGTTCGATTCTGTTTTCCAATGAATATTTGTCTTCTGCTAAACTACTTGACAGCACTTCTCTTGAAGTTGATTTACCTTATCTGTCTTTTCATTTCCCTTTCATTTTCTTGTTCTGCAGTTTCAAACATTTTGCCAAAGTTTCTATCCATTTGCTGCTGCTCATCCCACCTACAGAAACGATCTTAAAATTCGAACATCTAACAGTATCTCAGCTTTAGTAGTAAATCTAATTCTAACAACAGAACCAACTTGAACAGCTGCATAACCATGCCTATGTTTAGGGTTTAGGGCTGCATTCTGCTTGAAGTTCATTTTCTTTAATATAAAATTCTCGTTTCCATTGGAACCTGAGTTTTTCTGTTTTCCCAGAACCATTTGGTTGGTTGGAAATACATGGGTTAGAATTATCATTTCACTTTGGTAATATTATTATACTTACGTTTTATCTGCACACACTAATATATGTAGTGCTGGTGTTATCCTTTATATCTTATTGCGTGAGATTTCACCATTTTGGGCAGATATTTATCTCAATATTTATACTTATTTAATTATTTATTTATCTCAATATTTATACTTATTTGCTTAAACTTTATTTATCTCAATATTTGTCTCAATATTTATACTTATTTAATTTATTTACTTATTTTGTCAGATGATTCGGAGGATTGTCGGTAGCACCAATTTTTAGTATTAATTTTTGAACTTTTAATGTATTAATTCTTAAACTTCGTTGTGTTATATTTAAGAATTTTAGTTGGATGATTTCAAATTGTATTATTGTTTATGTAGGATTTAGTATTTATGTAGAATTTTTAATATTTAATTTTCAATTTGTATTAATAATTAACGTGTTCGCGAACGATTGTTGAATACTTGTTCATGAACACGTAAACGAACAAGTTCCCGAACACTTGTTCGCGAATACGTAAAGGAACAAGTTCGAGAACAAGTAAACGAACAAATTCGCGAACACGTAAACAAACATGTTCACGAACGAAAACGAATAGTATTAAAAAATAAACGAACGAACACGAACGAACACCTTAACGAACACGAGCAACACTATAAAATAAACGATCGAACATGAACATTAGTCGTTAGTTCGTGTTCGGTTCGTTTACAGTCCTAACTATGTAGTGATAGCAGAGGATAATATGCACAATATAAAAAACATACATCTCTTGACAAATACAATGCACCATGAAAAGACTGTTCCTTTTCCCCGTTATGATCAATTGCAATGTACGCCATTAAAGCTGCTTCTATTAAAATGAGAGCAATTTTGAGAAGTATACACTGGTAGTGTGATCAATTTAAAGAAAATCATGTTACAGAATGCAATCTTTTGGATAATTGGCAGGAGAGAAATAATTTCAACTCAATGCTTGTTTTAAAGCTTATAAATCAGCAAGTACTTTTTGATAGAAAAAAATCCAAGTGCTCAGTTTTAGAGAAAATTAACAGCGAAAACGTAGAAGATGAAACTTTGATTTCATGATTAAAGTTTTTAACCTTATTTCATCACTTCATCTTCTGCTGCTATTGCATCTTCTATAATATTAGCCCTAGTTAGAAATGCTGGAAGTTATATTTCTCTAGACTATCTGCAAATTTGAGAAGTTATAGTGAACTTGTTAGTTAAAATATCTTATTGATAGTCTTTAAGCAATATTGGAAAGAGATATGAAGCTCAGTGAAGTTTTAATAGCAATATGGAATTTGGATTGGATTTGCAATCTAATCCGATGGCTACTCAGTATATTTGTCATTGTCTAAAAGTAGTGCAATTTAAAGAAGATGTAGAATAAAAAGTCTTCTAAGACAATTTTTGTATACTAGTAGCTTATTTTGTCTAGTTATTTAGCTTTAGAGTACATGAAACTGAGGCGGTCTCTAAAACTATTATGTGGCATGCAACCAAAGCTACATGGCTCAATCTTTTGCAACTAATTCAAATGGAGCTTCTTCGAAATTGATCTCTCTGACTTGGATCTAAAGCTTGATTTTTCTTTGTCCTTGCATATTAAATCCAAAGAAGTTCCAATTTTTGATGGCTAATGATTAGATTTTTTCCTCACTTTATCTTTTTTAGATGTTTGCTGTTTGAAAGAAAGCTCATGAGTCGGGTATGGAAGGGGTTGGGTTTTGGTTTGAGGAAAGACTGATGGGAGCTATTTTTTCTGCAGTGGAAAGATGTAGAAAATCATTGGTCAGTTTTCTCCTTTTCCTTTGAAGAGGGTTCAATTTTATAAGAAATACCTTATCGGTGTTTTTGGTCATTTTTTACGAAAAGAAAAAAGGAAATAAAAAAGCCCCATCTTTAGTTTAGTTCATATTTACATTTTAATTTTAATGTTTATCTTTAGATTTCTCTTTTTCTTTTTTGGCTGAGCAGTATGTGTTTATATATCAAGGTAGTAGTGACACATGAATAAAAAATGGAAATGGTGAGAATTCAGTTAAAAACTTTATATAATATATATATATATATATATATATATATATGAGATTATTCAAATCAGTAAATTAATATTTTACCATTTGATCATAAATTATTCTACACATAAAGTGAAAAACTTAAGAAATTAATTGTTTTCTATTGATTTATTGCAAAAGTATAAGAGTAAAAATTTAAAAAAATTGTTGAAGGAGAATTACTGAGAGAACTTATATAGAAGTTGTTGACAAGATAAACAAAATAATGGATGGGTAGAAGGGTAAGTACTTGAGTCTACTTGGAAGAGCTACACTTATTAACTCTATGTCTTCAACTATATCGGTACATCATATGATGACAATAATTCTCCCCGTATCTGTAAGTGATGCAATTTATAAATTGCATAGGAATTTCTTATGGGGTGGAAATGGGAATAGTAGATGGGTGGCTATGGTTTGCTGGGAAGATGTTTGTCAACCGAAAGCTTGTGGAGGTCTGCTGTTGCGTGAGATGAGGATACAAAATTTGGCTTTAATCCAGAAATTGACATGGAGGTTTCTTAACGAACCTGACAAGTTTTAGGTTAGGTTTCTAAAAGCCAAGTATGGTTTATAAGATAATATTAATAATATAGACATGATAAGTTTAGCAAAGAAGGGATGCTCTAGTATATGGAGAAATTTGGTGATAGCATGCAAGATGTTAGCCTTTAGGTTGAAGAGGATAGATAGTTCGGGCAATGTTATGCGTTTCTGGTTGGATTGTTGGTTGGATAAGCCCTTAACTGAGTTACTAAATGAATTGCCTGAAGATATAGACGTGATAAAGAAAGTTAGCAGGTATATGGTTGTACGGGGAGGATGGAACATTGACTTATTATTTTTGAAGCTGCCTGAAGAGATTGTGCTTAAAGTGATTGGTGTGCCTTTGTCGAGATTATAAAATGGTGATGATAAATGAATTTGAAAATTCTCAGCGGATGGAAAGTTCTCGGATAGATCTGCATATATGGCTGTTATTGGACAGAGAGTTGCATCTGTGGGTGAAGACACTAAATGGCTTTGGAAATTACCTGCACCACAAAGATGGAGGTGTTTCGTGTGGTTAGTCAAGAAAGGTAGACTATTAACAAATAGTTTAAGATTTAATTGGAATATGGCAAATTCTCCTGGTTGTAGAGTATTTGTGGATGCGCGAAACAATCAGTTTTACATGGGTTAAAGGATTGTGTGGTTACTAGGAAGGAATGGACTGTGTCTTAGATTGTGCGGATACACAACAGTTTTTTACTTGGCCTTTGAAGTTATGGATTGATAACAACTTAAGGTATTCGGGTGAGAAAGGGAGTAGTGAGAAAAAAATGGTGTTTTGTGTTCATCACAGCTTGTTGGAGGCTTTGGACATGAAGATGTAGCGTGATTTTTAACTAAGACAGTTGTTCAGAGGTTAGTGTAGAGAAAATGGTTAATTACGTGTTATCAAGAGCGGAAGAAATCTATAGAAGCTTCAATAGACATCTGAGGATGCTATGATAGCAAACTATGATTGCATGGACAGCACCAACTGGTGAGTTTGTTAAGTTAAACATAGATGGAGCATCAATGGGGAACCTTGGGGTGTCCGATGTAGGTGGTCTTATAAGGTCGGAATTAGGGCAATGGCTTGTGGGGTTGAAGGTGTCTTCAGGAATATGCTCAAACTTGGTTGTTGAGTTACAAGCAGAGGTTCGGTTTACTGCTGGCATGGGATAAAGGGTTCAGAAAGTTGATATGTGAATTAGATCCTAAGTCTTTGTTGGACTTAATTCAATCTGGTGATATGGGTACCCACCCACTGGGAGGAATTATGGAAGATATCAGGGAGCTTGTTGGTAGGCCTTGGTCTTGTAAAATTCAACACGTTTTGAGAGAGGGCAACTTTCTTGCTGATGCTTTGGCCAAATCAGCATGCAAAATAAAGGTTACCTATGAGCGACTTCAACCACCACCTACTTATGTGTTGCAGTCCTTAATGGCGGATTCTAGAGAAGTAGCATTTTCTAGGAAATTCAAATTAAGCTAATTTTTAAATTTCTCTTTGTAACAAAAAATTTAAAAAAAAATTAATATTAGAATTTAAGTCGATTGAAGAGTTAAATTCAAGGTACTATCATGTAAGTAAAATTTACCTAATTGAGATTCATGTGTTATTTTTAGTTGTTAGTATTACCTATGTTTTTTTCCTTAATAAATGGTAAGTTAAAAGGTGATTTCTTTAAATTTCGCTAAAGTTATTAAAATAAATCACACAAGTAAAACATCTAGTACATATATAAATAAATCAAGTCAAACTTGTTTGTTTCAATTAAACCGCTTATAAAATTATAAATAAATAAATAAAATAACCATGAAATTTATATTAAAACATACCAACAAATGTGGTTAGTACATTTTACATTTTTAATTAAATGTGATATTTGATGATTATTGATATGAATTTTAATATAATAAAATTATTTAATATATATTAATTTTAAGGAGTGCATTTTGAGTAGATCTAACAATCTTAAATACGACAAGAAAATGACACGACTAAAAATTATATATGAATATGATAAAAACTAAAAATAATTATTTGTACTTTTCATGTAAACACGAATTTTAATACGAAATTTTTGTGTGTTTACATGATACAAATACAAATTTTATATGATACGAATATAAATTATAAAATACGAAATATCAAGTTTACTTCTGAGCACTTATGGGTAAAAACAATACATATTCTACTTATAACATGGATCTAAGAAGTTGAGAATATAACTATATTAGTATATATTACTACTAGATTAATTTCAGAATAATAAATCCTTTATTAAAAAAGAAAGAGGGAAAAGTAGTAAAAAGTATTGGGTCATATGGCCCACAAAAGGTAATTGGGCATCCACCAAGGAATCTACATTTAGACATTTAGCATGGATCTAAGAAGTTGAGAATATAACTATATTAGTATATATTACTACTAGATTAATTTCAAAATAATAAATCCTTTATTAAAAAAAGAGAGAAGGAAAAGTAGTAAAAAGTATTAGATTATGTGGCCCAGAAAAGGTAATTGGGCACCCACCAAGGAATCTACATTTAGACATTTAGCATGGATCTAAGAAGTTGAGAATATAACTATATTAGTATATGTTGTCATCAAACACAACTATAATGTCTTGTTGACGTCCTCGCTTTGATCTTCTTATCACGTGTTACCGAAAACTCTACAAAAAAAAGAATGATCAGAGGGACGCAGGGGTTATTCCCTATGTAAGCACTCCGATACTTAAGTCAGAAGAGAATTTTGGCAGAGTTTCTGTAAAGCAAATAGAGACTTAGTTTCATAAATCATACATGTCCCCCTATTTATAGGGATTAATTCTGCCTTTAATTAAATATTTAATGGGTAGAAACGTCTCTCCCGCCTATTTTCTTCGTGCGCCACGTGGCGCATTCTTCGTGCACCACGTGATACACTTTTATTATTTTTTATTTTATTTATTATTCTTTTCATCATGCACAACAATTGCTCCTCACTTTTTCGCTAGGTTTATCCTTGTAGAAGAGTACATAAATTCTTGTTGTTGTCTCACTTCAAGTTCTCACGTTAAACTCTGAGTTTAATATTCTAGCGTCAAATTCTCAAGCTAAACTCTGTCGTCAAATTCTCAAGCCAACTCTAGCATCAAATTCTCTCTCAGGCTAAATCCTAAGGTTAAATTCTCAAGCCCTTGTTTGAATGTGTGGCTCACCTTGCGCACTTTTTCGCTTCAAGCCCTTGCACAGTTTCTTTGTGGCTTACATCGCGTACTTTTCGTTTCAAGCCCTTTGTTTGGGTGTGTGGCTTACCTAGCGCATTTTTCGTTTCAAGCCCTTTGTTTGAGTATGTGGCTTACCTCGCGCATTTTTACTTCAAGCCCTTACACATTTTCTTCGTGGCTTACCTTGCGCATTTTTCGCTTCAAGCCCTTGTTTGAGTGCTTAGCTTACCTCGCACACTTTTCGCTTCAAGCTCTTGCACTTTTTCTTCGTGGCTTACCTTGCGCATTTTCGCTTCAAGCTCTTGTTTGAGTGCTTAGCTTATTTCGCGCACTTTTCGCTTCAAGCCCTTGGACTTTTTCTTCGTGGCTTACCTCGCCCATTTTTCGTTTCAAGCCCTTGTTTGAGTTTTGAGCTTACTTTGCGCACTTTTCTCTTCAAGACCTTACACATTTTCTTCGTGGCTTACCTCGCGCATTTTTCTCTTCAAGCCCTTGTTTTGGGTGCGTGACTTACCTCGCGCATTTTTCGCTTCAAGCCCTTGTTTGAGTGCTTAGCTTACCTCGCGCACTTTTCGCTTCAAGCTCTTGCACTTTTTCTTCGTGGCTTACCTTGTGCATTTTTCGCTTTAAGCCCTTGTTTGAGTGCTTAGCTTACTTCGCGCACTTTTCGCTTTAAGCCCCTGCACTTTTTCTTTGTGACTTACCTCGTGCATTTTTCGCATCAAGCCCTTGTTTGATCAATCAACTATCAATTATTTGAAAACCTCAACAGGTAATATCAATATGGCATAAATCACAGTTCAACAAATAAAATTTCAACCTATAGTTTATTAACAAGAAATAACATTAAATGAATTAAAGTCTCACTGCCAGTATGGTTGTAAGTGTTTGGAATTCCACGTCATTGTTATCTTCTTGCTTTGTAAGCTTTTCAAGATACAGGTGCCAAGTCCGATCATCCTCCTGACTCTGTAGGGTTCTTCCTACTTTTCCTTGAACTTCTCATCTTCCTTCAAGGCCTTGGTGAGCTACCAGCTATGTACTCTCAACCGAAAATGACATTAATAGCAGCTCTTGTAGGTTCATTGTCTATCTGTTGGTTCCTATGTTATCCCCTTCTAGCCTCATTTCTTCTTTCTTCATTTCTCCTCATATTTTCTCTGTCATTATCGTGTCTATTACGCAGTCTATTTTCTCCTCGGTCACGAGCGGGGTATCGAATCCTTTCATTCCTCTACACATAGCGGTCTAACTTCCATTCTCTGGCTAACTTCTCAAGCTGGTTCATTAGTTCTCGGCATTTCTCAATTGTATGGCCAAATGCAAAATGGAAACTACAGTAGGACCCAAGATCTCATCCTAAATTTCCTTCACCTCTCCTGAGGAATTGAAGCATCTCAGTTCTTTCTATTGCTGCTAAGATTGAAGCACGTGGTTCGACGAACTGTATGTAATTAACATACTTTAACTTTGAGGCTTTATCTGATCTTTCTGTGTTTTTATCATCAAACTCTCTTTCTCGCTTCCTTCCTTCCTTCCTTAAAGTCACATGTTGATATAATCTTCATCAACTCTTCTTGATCAACATACTTATTTGCTCTAGAGAACAAGTCCGTAATCGTAGTTGGTTAATCCAAAGACAATGATTCTTACAATTTTTCTGACCTTGTCTCTTGTAATATAGCTGTCACAGCTATTCCGGCTTGTAGATTCTGCACTTCAAGAGTAGTATTACGAAATCAATCTACATAGCTTTTCAGTGATTCATTATTTTCTTGTCTTAGGGTAAGCAGATAAGTGACCTCTTTCCTTTTTTGGCTATTTATCACAAAAGCTTTTAGAAATTCGCTCCTTAATTTATCAAAAGATGAAATGGACCATTTTGGTAAACTGTTGAACCACTTCAGCGCGTGACCGGTCAAAGTTAGGGAGAATGCCCTACACATGATCTCGTCTTCTCATCCATGTAGTAGCATTAACGATTCATAATTTTGAATGTGGTCATAAGGGTCAGTCTTCCCAATATATGTCGTTATCTGTGGCATCTTGAATTTTGGGGGCAACGATTTTTTCATGATCGTTGCTGTTGTCGCTCGGTTGCAACAATATCGAATTGCAGACGTATTCACCTCGATCTTCGCGTCACGTGTTCTAGAATGCCTCTGCAAAAGAGAGAAAGATCAGAGGGACGCAGGGGTTCTTCCCTGCGTTGGCACTCCGATGCTTAAGTCAACCAGAGAATTGAGCAGAGTTTCAGTAGAAAAATTCAGAATTTGGTTAACGAATCGTACCTGACCCCTATTTATAGGGATTTACTCTGTCACTAATTACATTTTTGCCCTTTTTATCTTGCTCAGGGTTTGTATCATTTCTCACATGTTTTATTTGTGTGCCACGTGGTGCATTCTTCGTACGTCACGTGGCGTACTATTATTATTCTTTTATCATGCACAACAATTGCTCCCCACTCTTTCGCTAGGTATATCCTTACGGAAGAGTACATATGTTCTCATTGTAGCCTTAGATTAAGTCCTTACATTGTATTTTGAAGTCAAATTCTCTGGCCGTATAATTCTCAAGCTCTTATTTGAGTGCGTGGCTTACCTCGCGCATTTTTCACTTCAAGCCCTTTGTTTGGGTGCATGGCTTTCCTCACGCATTTTTCTCCTCAAGCCCTTGCTCATTTTCTTCGTGGCTTACCTCGCGCACTTTTCGCTTCAAGCCCTTGGTTGAGTGCTTAGCTTACCTCGCGTATTTTTCCCTTCAAGCTCTCGCACATTTTCTTCATGGCTTACATCGCGCACTTTTCGCTTCAAGCCCTTTGGTTGTGTGCTTAGCTTACATCGCGCACTTTTCGCTTCAAGCTCTCGCACATTGTCTTCGTGGCTTACATCGCGCACTTTTCGCTTCAAGCCCTTTGGTTGTGTGCTTAGCTTACATCGCGCACTTTTCGCTTCAAGCTCTCGCACATTGTCTTCGTGGCTTACCTCGCGCATTTTTCGCTTCAAGCCTTTTGTTGTTTGCTTAGCTTACATCGCGCATTTTTCACTTCAAGCTCTCGCACATTTTCTTCATGGCTTACATCGCGCACTTTTCGCTTCAAGCCCTTTGGTTGTGTGCTTAGCTTACATCCCGCACTTTTCGCTTCAAGCTCTCGCACATTGTCTTCGTGGCTTACCTCGCGCATTTTTCGCTTCAAGCCTTTTGTTGTGTGCTTAGCTTAAATCGCGCACTTTTCGCTTCAAGCTCTCGCACATTGTCTTCGTGGCTTACCTCGCGCCTTTTTCGCTTCAAGCCCTTTGTTTGTGTGCTTAGCTTACATCGCGCACTTTTCGCTTCAAGCTCTCGCACATTTTTTTCATGGCTTACATCGCGCACTTTTCGCTTTAAGCCCTTTGGTTGTGTGCTTAGCTTACATCGCGCACTTTTCGCTTCAAGCCCTTTTCTAAATATAGCTGAAAATCTTGATATGAAATAAAATAATTAATAAATCATCATTCAATAAGTGAAATTTTAATTCATAGTTTTGACAATGACATTAGATAAATAAAATTTCACTGCTAGTATGGCTTCAGGTGATTACCATTCCATGTTTTTGCTATCCTCTTACCTTGTGAACTTTTCATCTTCTTTCAAGGCATTGGTAGCCCGATGATGGTAAGGGTTTCTTTTCTTTGAACTCCCTTATATGTAGTTCAGCGTCGGTATTCTTTTCATCACTTCTTCTTGAGTGATATATTTATCTGCTCTAGAGAACAAATCTAAGATCGTCGTCGGCTGATTTAAAGATAGCGACTCTTGCAACTTTTCAGACCTTGTCCCTTGTAACATAGCTGTCACAGCTACTCCAACTTGTAGATCATGTATTTCAAGAGTAGCATTACGGAACCGATTCACATAGCTTTTGAGTGATTCCTTGCTCCCCTGCCTTAAGGTAAACAGATAGGTGGCCTCTTTCTTTTTCTGGCTTTTCATCATAAAGGCCTTTAGGAATTCGCTTCTTAATTGATTGAAAGACGAAATAGACCCCTCCGACAAACTGTTAAACCATTTTAGTGCATGGTCAGTTAAAGTTAAGGGGAATGCTCTACTCATGATCTCATCCTCCCATCCATGTAATAGTATCAATGACTCATAGTTCTGAATGTGTTCATAAGGGTCCGTTTTTCCCGCATACGCCGTTATCTGCGGCATTTTGAATTTTGGAGGCAGCAATTTTCTCATGATCGTTGTACTGAATGGGATTCTCCTCCTCTGGTTCTCTTCAATTGGAACCAACTTTTTCTCTTCTAAGATTCGTTCCACCATTCTTTTCATATCTGTGACAACTTGTGCCTTGGACACAGGTCTATTTTGCCATTTCTTAGCATCGTAAGCATCAGCTTGGCCACAGCGCATAGCTACTTTCCTATTACCTTGAGTTCGATTTTGACGAGTCTGAGATCGAAAGTTTGTCATTCTAGTTTTAAGGTTTCGTGTTCGATCTATTTTCGAGTTTCTCTCAACATGAGACCCTGTCATTCCCACATCTTTGATTTCGTTATTTGGCGGGCCGTTTGTGTTCTGGGGCCAAGGATCTTCGACGCCCAAATATCTAGAGTCTACTCGAGCCGGACCCTCAAGGATTCTAGTACTTTGGCGTCTCCGGCCACCAACAATCTCCCGTATTGAATTCCTTGTACCATGACGTCGCAGTTTTTTGACACTCTGATATTTTCAGTTCATTGGAGTCTCGCGCATGGGGTATTCCGTAACTTGGTGCTGCAAGCCTTCCGAGGCCTCACGCACAGGGTCTCCCATACCCTGACGCCTCCTATCTTCCTCAGTCTCACACATAGGGTCTCGTGCGGCCATGCCGCGAGGATCTCGGGCACCCCTGCCGTGAGGGTCTCGCGCAGAAGGGTCTTGCGTAAGCTGGCATCCCCGCGTTATGAGTGCGCCACGTGGCGCGTACGAAGCAAACGGGAGGTCTTGCGCGGCTATGCCGCGAGAGTTTCGTGCACCCCTGCCGTAAGGGTCTCGCGCTCCACTGCCGCGAGAGTCTGCCGTGTGCATGTCATGAAGGTCCAATGTGGGTATGCCGTGAGGGTCCAATGCAGTCGTGCCGCAAGAGTCAGGTGCGGGCATGCCGCGAGGGTCCAATGCAGGCATGCCGCGAGAGTCAGGTGCGGGCATGCCACGAGGGTCCAATGCAGGCATGCCGCGAGGGTCAGTCATGCCGTGAGGGTCCAATGCAGGTACGCCGTGAGGGTCTTGTGGCATGTAGTCGTGAGGGTCTGTCGCCAGAGTACCGCGAGGGTCTGTCGCGAGCATGCCACGAGGATCTGTCGTCAGAGTGCTGCGAGGGTCTATCACTGGTGTGTCGTGAGTGTCTATCCCCAGAGTGCCGCGAGGGTCAGTCACGAACGTGCCGTGAGGGTCTGTCGCGGGTGTGCCGCGAGTGTCTCGCGCAAACATGCCTTCAGGGTCTCGCGATACTCGGCCTTCACTGTCTCGCGCCATCCTGTCGTGAGGGTCCCGTGCGAACATGCCGCAAGGGTTTTGCGTGACCATGCCGTCAGGGTCTTGCGCAGCTCGCCCTTCTCCTACCAAGTTTTGAACGGCTAGTGGCAGATTCACTTGCGGGAAAACACCATTGAACAGATCAACCATTGTCCGCAAGGCTTGAACAATCTCTTCTCCTTGCTTCCACATGGCTTCGAATTCGGCAATGGGAATCGTAATCGTCTTCGACCCTCTCTCGGTCTGAACTCCATCACCTAAGTCCACCATTGGGGAGCTCACCATGTCCTCACTTTCTTCACTTCTGATTGCTGTTGAACGTGTCTGTACCATCGTTGTCGAAAGCTTTTCTTCCGTTTCTCACAGACGGCGCCAATTGTTGTCACTCTGTTGCAACAATGTCGAATTGCAGACGTCTTCACCTCGATCTTCGCGTCACGTGTTCTAGAATGCCTCTGTAAAAGAGAGAAAGATCAGAGGGACGCAGGGGTTCTTCCCTGCGTTGGCACTCCGATGCTTAAGTCAACCAGAGAATTGAGCAGAGTTTCAGTAGGAAAATTCAGAATTTGGTTAACGAATCGTACCTGACCCCTATTTATAGGGATTTACTCTGTCACTAATTACATTTTTACCCTTTTTATCTTGCTCAGGGTTTGTATCATTTCTCACATGTTTTATTCGTGTGCCACGTGGTGCATTCTTCGTACGTCACGTGGCGTACTATTATTATTCTTTTATCATGCACAACAGTTGTATTGAATGAGACTCTTCTCTTTTGGTTTTCTTCAGTCGAAACTAACCTTTTTTCCTCCAAGATTTGTTCCACCATTTTCTTCATATCTGCAGCATCTTGTGTCATGGGTGTAGGTCGATTTTGCACCCTTTCGGTGTTACTTGAATCAGTCTGATCACAGTTAACAACATTTTTTCTCTTGCCTAGTAGGTTATGAGCTCGCTTCTGATTAGTTCGAGGTGGTAAGTTTACCATTTCTGCTTCAGGGTTCTGAGTCGGATCCATTTCTGAGTTTCTCCTCCAAGTATGAGACCTGTCATTCCAACACTTCCTATTCCATTATTTGGCAAACCATTTGTGTTCTGGAGCCAAGGATCTTCTGCATCTAAATATCCAGAGCCCATCATAGCCGGACTTTCAAGGTTTCCAAACTTTGGCGTCTCCGGCCACCAACAATCTCCCGTGTTGAATTTCTTGTACCATTACTCTGCGGTTCTCACGTCGCCAGGCCGAGAGGGTCTTGCGCCCCCAAGCTGTGAGGGTCTTCTGTCGCCAGGCCGTGAGGGTCTCTTACCGCTAGGTCGTGAGGGTCTCTTGCCGTCAGGCCATGAGGGTCCTGCACCACACCGTCAGGGTCTTGTGCCATGCCGCTAGGGTCTCGCATGCCGTGAGAGTCTCACGTCATACTGCTAGGGTCCCGCATGCCGTGAGGGTCTCGCGTCATGCCGTGAGGGTTTCGCATGTTGTGAGGGTCTCGTGCCATGCCGCCAAGTTCCCGCATGCCGTGAGGGTCTCGCGCCATGCCGGTAGGGTCTCACATGCCGTGAGGGTCCCGTGCCATGCCCCAGGGTCCCGCATGCCGTGAGGGTCCCGTGCCATGCCACCAGGGTCCCGCATGCCGTGAGGGTCTCGTGTCATGCCGTGAAGGTCTCACGCCATGCTGCCAAAATCCTACATGCCGTGAGGGTCTCTCAAGCCCACACCGTGAGGGTCTAGCATGCCGTGAGGGTTTCTCGAGCTCACGCCGTGAGGGTCTTGCACTAAGATGTCATGAGGGTCTCGTGTGAACAAGCCTTCAGGGTCTCACGCAGCCAGGCCGTTAGGGTCTCGTGCAATACACCTTTCTCCCACCAAGTTTTAGACGGTAGGTGGTAGAGTCACTCGCAGAAAGGCATCCCTGAACAGATCCACCATAGTCCATAAGACTTGAACGGTTTCTTCTCCCTAATTTTTCATGGCTTCAAATTCTGTCACGGGTATTGTTATTATGTTCGTCTCTCGCTCCCCCCGGACTTCATTGTCCAAGTCACCAATTGGAGAGCTTACCGTATCTTTATTCTCATTGCTTCTCATCGCGATTGAACGTGTTTGTACCATTGTTGTAGAGAAACAAAGTTTTTATTTCGTTTCCCACAAACGGCGTCAATTGTTGTCATCAAACACAACTGTAATGTCTTACTGACGTCCTCGCTTTGATCTTCTTATCACATGCTATCGCAAGCCCTAAAAAAATGATCAGAGGGACGTAGGGGTTGTTCCCTGCGTAAGCACTCCGATGCTTAATTCAGAACAGAATTTGACAGAATTTCTGTAAAGTAAATAGAGACTTAGTTTCATAAATTATACATGTCCCCTATTTATAGAGATTAATTATGTCTTTAATTAAATATTTAATGGGTAGAAACATCTCTCCCGTCTATTTTCTTCGTGCGTCACATGGTGCATTCTTCGTGCGCCACGTGACACATTTTTATTATTTTTTATTTTATTTATTATTCTTTTCATCATGTACGATAATATATATTACTACTAGATTAATTTCAAAATAATAAATCCTTTATTAAAAAAGAGAAGGAAAAGTAGTAAAAAGTATTGGGTCACGTGGCCTAGAAAAAGTAATTGGGCATCCACCAAGGAATCTACATTTAGACATTTAGCCCAACCCAAAACAAGAACGGCCACGTGAACGTCTACTCAGCCCGTTTCTGTCACACCAAATCTACTACTTCCGTTTCCTCTCGTACCTTCGTTTCTTCTTTCGTGTTAGCACTGCCCAATCGCCGCCGCCCAATCATCGTCATCTTAATTACTATCTCTGTTCTGTAAAAATGGCGACTGTCATGCAAAAGATCAAAGACATCGAAGATGAGGTTAGCTTTTTCCCCTTTTGTTTTCTAACTTTTAGTTCGTACAATAATCTCTCAGTTTCGTTTGGCTGCTCATAATTATTGGTAATTCGTAATGAATTTATTTTTTATATATTTTTTGTTTGCTTGTCTTTTACTTAGAGCCTCGTAGTTGCTCAATTTTTGAGTATCTTTCCGAGTAATTAAAAGTCGAATTTGTATTATTGATTTTCCTTGAAAAAATGAAGATAGCTTCCAGTTGTTCCTTTATTTAAAAGTTTAATCTTTAAATTATTATTCAAGCATCAAATTTTGTATTTTAGTTATATATTTTTTCGGGCTATTATGTTGGGAGAAAAAAAAGATGAATCTTGTCCTTAGAATTTTTAGCTTTTATAGGTTTATTCATTTTGAACATCTTTTAATGGAAGTGAATTGATGAATAAGGAAGTCTTCTTAAGAACTTTGTTGTTTTTATTTTCTAAAATTTCAAATTCTTATTCCCTAGAAGCCAAATTTGTCCTTGAATCCTGAGCAACCGCTAAAGTTCTTCGCATTCCGATATTTATTTATTTATTTATATATTTTTATTTACAGATGGCAAGGACTCAAAAGAACAAAGCAACAGCTCATCATCTGGGCTTGCTCAAGGTGAACATGTGCTTTTTATTCTTTGGGTTTGTTTTGTTTCATTTGTGGAATTATATGTCATTGAATTAAAAGTTCCATGCTTTGCATTCTCTATTTTTTGGTGTTTACTTTCATCAATGGAAATTATTTATGTGCTATTGGTCATTTGGTGCTAGGCTAAACTTGCAAAGCTACGAAGAGAACTCCTTACACCTTCATCAAAAGGAGGAGGCGGTGCTGGTGAAGGCTTTGATGTTACTAAAAGCGGAGATGCAAGAGTTGGTCTAGTGGGTTTCCCTTCAGTGGGTAAATCTACTCTTCTTAACAAATTGACGGGGACATTTTCAGAGGTATGAATGGCTATTTTGGATGTCATAATGGGGCTCATGCCTCCTATAGTTGTCTCTATTATTACAAATGCTAGAGTCTGGTTTCGTATTAAAAAGAAATTATTACTTTGCAAAAGACTTCTGAAATCTGGTGCTTTTCTCTCTACCAAAAAATATGTTTTTGAAACATTAAGGATTCACAAATTATGGATGGTGATGGAGTTAACCTAGTCTAAAAGATTGATAAATTTGTGTATAGGTGAAATTGTGAAGTATATTATGTTGCTTCGTTTTTCATTTACCTTGAAGTACCAATGTCCAACACATATTGGGTGGGTGTAGTTATGGAGGTCCAACCCTCCAAAGATGGAAAAAAATTAGAAATAACTAAACAGACCCATGTCAAACACATTTTTGTATTCGATACTCACCCCCTAGTCCAAGTAACATACCATTCCGTAGTTGACAATGTATGTAAACTCATGTCTGTGCAGTCCTATGGGTATTTGATCACTCTACCATCTCTTTAATTGATTGAAAAGTATCATCATCATCATCATCATCATCATCATCATCATCAGAGTCTTTATCTCAATACTGGGGTAAGGTATATAAACCAATATATGAACTTACGCTAAGTCATTAGTATGAATTCTCTTCCTCTACTCATTCTTATCTAAGGTAATTTGCTTTTTCAACTCTTGTTTCACCATATCTTCTCGAATAACTTCTTTCCTAGTCTTTTTTAGTGTTCATCTAGCTTTGACTGCTTTTTTCTCACTCATAGCCTTCGTTTTCTTAACTGGGGCGTCCACATATCTACATCGTATGTGTTCAAACCAATGTAAATGATTTTCACTCATTTTGTCTTCGATAGGTATCACTTCAACCTTCTTGTAAATATTCTCATTTCTTATTCTTCTTTCTCATATATCCACACATTTATCACTGCATTCGCAATTTTCCGCTACACATATTCTGTGTATGCATATTTTAGTCTCCCAACATTCACTACTATAGAGTAATGTTGGCCTAAAAATTGTCTTATAAAATTAGCTTTTCAACCATATAAGAATTTTTTTATTGCACTACACACCTATAGTTGTAGCACTTCTCCACTTGCTCCTATCAGTTTAGATCCTATGAGTCACATCGCCATCGATCTCTCCATCTATTTGTACCAATCTGGACCTCAAATAGCTGAAATGATCTCATTTAGGAATCGTCACCCCTTCTGACATCATTATTTTTCGATTTTCCTCTTTGTTTAAACTGTATTTACATTCAATATATTCAATCTTCACTTTGCTTGGTTTGAGCTTTCTTGATTGTTGTGTTTGTCATCATTGTTTTAATTTCGCGGTTACTTCTGTTATAGTTTCAGTACACAAGACAATATCATCTGCAAATATCGTACACTAAGGCACATTATTCTAGATGGATTTTGTTAGCTCGTCTATTATTATAGTGAACAAGAATGGGTTTAACGCCAACTTTTAACGTAATATTACTGTAATTGGAAATTCGTTTGTTTGCCCTCTCAAATTCTCACATATGTCTTTGCATCTCCATACATGTCCTTAATTATTTTAATATATTTAACACAATTTTTTATTTATTTATTAAGAACTACCATATCATCTTTATAGGCTCTTTATCATTTGCTTTTTCCAAGTCTATAATGACCATATGAAGGTCTTTAGCCTACATTGGAAAACGCTCCACAAGTTTTCTAAGCAAGTGTACTGTCTCCATCGTTGATCAATCAAATTGATTCTTCGATATCTCTACATTCTTTCTTAATATCCGTTCTATCACTCTTTTTCATAATTTTATAGTGTGATTTATCAATTTTATGCTTCTGTAGTTGAAGCATCTTATAATATCTCCCTGGTTTTTATGGAAAGTTATCAAAGCACTATTTCTTCGTTCATCAAGCATCTTGTTAGCATGCTAAATCTTATTAAAATGATTTTTCAGCCACCTAAGTCCTAACTCTCCAAGGCATTTCCAAATTTCAATAGGAATGTTATCAGGTCCAATAGTTTTCCCTGTCTTCATCATCTTTAGTGCCTCTTTACCTTTATCTCTTTAATTCTGTGCATAAAATATCAATTCAAATCTTTGGGGGGCACTGAGGTATTTTCCAAAATTTGGTTTTGCCCATTATTAAATAATTTGTTGAAATAATCCTGTCACCTTTCTTTAATGCCATTGTTCTTAATTAGAATTTTTTGACATTCATTCTTGATACATTTGACGACTCCTAGGTCGCGATTCTTTTTCTCTTTTGCTCATGCTAATCTATATAGCTCTTTCTCCCCATCCTTTGTGTCCAACTTATTATAAATTTCTTTCACAATCTTTGTTTTAGTTTTTGCCACCGCCCTCTTTACCTTCTTCCTACCTAATTTTTATTTTTTGAAACTCTCTTTAGTGTTGTTTTTCTTCAAAGTTTTGTAACAGTCTTGCTTAGGTGTTTTTTTTTCTAATATATATATCGCTTCCTTAGTTGATTCATCCACCATGTTACATCATTTTCCAGTTGGTGTTTTTCCATTTGATACTCCTAGTATCTTCTTGCCCACCTTTTGCATGCCTTTAGCCTTCTTGTTCCAAAATAAATTTCTCTTCTGTTGTACAGTTTTTCTTTCCTGGATCTAACTACTTTTACGTACTGTATGACAATCTTTTTTTAGTTTCCACCATCGAATCTTTGTAACTCATTTTTGTTGGTTCTTTAGATGTCGTTTATGAATTTTTATGTATAAGACTAACAATCTGTATTGCGTGGTAAAACTCTCGCCCTAAATCGACTGAAAAGAATTCTTCGCATATTTTTTTCCTTAAATTTTTGTTGGGGGGTGACTATCAGGAGATGGGAGGGGTGAGTATATCATGTTCTATTTGGAAGCTTCGGCTGAAATATATATTTCCTAGGAACTTCAAAGACTGATGAACATGTATTCTTTGTGGTTTGTAGGTTGCTTCGTATGAATTTACTACATTAACTTGTATCCCAGGTGTGATCGGGTATAGAGGGGCTAAAATCCAGGTAATATTTTATATAACAAAGCTTAATTTGAATATGTATTTTTGCTTGACTTATGGTTGTTTAAATTTTAGTAATAGTATTTGAACAATTGATGTTTCCCTTCTGTCTTGCATACTATTTTACCCTTGGGAGGGATGTACAGCGAATCGTAAAGCAGGATGTAGTGGTGTATTCTTTATTTTTATATTGTTTCTTTACTTGTGTTTAGAAGTTCCATAATTTAAATGATCAAGATTTCCATAGATTAAGGACCATATTTTGAAATAATGCTTTTAAATCAATGTTTACAGAAATGCTTTGGTTTTCAATTATTTGCTATCTTCTGATGCCTTAACTATCAGGAGAGCTATGCTATTTGTGTGAATTTGTTGTAAATCATGTTGTAAATCATAGTGGGACTACATTGTCTAGGGAATAAAAGAAATTCCCCCTTGATTATGTAAAAGAACTGTGCTAAGTTTTATGGCGGATTTTTTTCCCCTCTTACTACATCATAATGCTCAATTACTTGTCAAAATAACCTTTTTTCTTGAAGATTACAAATGTTACCTCTGTTATTATGATTTGCAGTTGTTGGATCTCCCTGGTATTATCGAGGGTGCTAAAGATGGAAAGGGTAGAGGAAGACAGGTCAGCACTGTTGGTGTTGTCTGATATAACAAATAACTTATGGGCTTCTTTTGGCTTTTTTTCACTTGCATGTTCAAAGTGCTTGTTCTTCTTGATTAATATTTTTGTATTAGAAAATGCTTAAGCATAATTATATCTGCTCTATAAGTAAAACTTTGTTGATCGTTCATTTCTATCATTTAATGTTTATTGATTTATTTTTATTTTTTATTCTCTTAATTTTCTATTTATGCTATTATTGCTCGTATGCTTAACTTTTAATTTTAATTTAATTTTACTACTTAGAATGGTCTTTTTCATTTCTATTATTTAATGTTCATTTATTTGTTTTTAGTTTTTTATTTTCTTTATCTGCTATATATGCTATTAGTGCTTTTAGTGCTTGTATGCTTAGCTTTTAATTTTAATTTGATTTTACAACTTAGAATGGTAATTCTTCATTTCATGCTATGTATGCTAAAGTATCAGTATCGTGAAAGATTATGCACTTGGAGCAAAGTGGATATCTTCAATATGATTTTATTTTTGGGCATGATGTTATTAATGCCATCTAATAACAATCGCTTTAGTATTAATATAGGTCAAACCTTTATGAAAATTGTTTTGGCCCATAGCATATTTGCTTTTGGGTTTCTGATTTCTCTTCTCATGCCCATCATTTGTTGCAAGTATTTTAAAGAAATGCCATTATTATCCAGGTCATCAGCACTGCTAGGACGTGTAATTGTATATTAATCGTTCTTGACGCAATAAAACCAATAACTCACAAGCGCCTTATTGAGAAAGAGCTTGAAGGATTTGGTATAAGGTAATATTGGTAACTGTCTGTTGCCTCTTGGTGGTTTCACCTTTGATGGTATTTTGGCCTCTTTTGCATTTCCGTATTCCTTATCCATTCATAACTTCACTAATCTTGCTTGTTATCAAAGTGGAATCAATGTGGATATAAGGGTATACTTTTTACTCGTTTTTTATATATTTTTTCTTTCTAGTCAAGTTTTAGTTTCTTAGCTACTTATTGCCTATTCGCATCCTTGATTTTATTTTCCCCATGTATTCACAAAATTTAAACTGATCTCTTTGATGTGGCATAAATTTGGTAACAGTTACTTGAATGAGCGTTATTGTTGGTTCTTTAACATGGAGATCACAGAGCATGGGGAAATTATAATAATTACATATTAAAACAAATATGCATGCCCGTAGAACCTTTATCTTGAAATGGTTTATGCCAATGCTGTTAGAATTTATCATGAAGGACTTCAAGTTCTATACAGTAATGTTTATGTCAAAATAGGGCCAAGTAGGATTTCT
Source organism: Firmiana major (assembly GCA_033439115.1). Classification (NCBI taxonomy): domain Eukaryota; kingdom Viridiplantae; phylum Streptophyta; class Magnoliopsida; order Malvales; family Malvaceae; genus Firmiana; species Firmiana major. Next base: position 18,564,039 of record CM065904.1, on the reverse strand, counting down.
GACTTCATTGGAATTTAGTATAACATTGGTTACTTGCTATGACTTTCGATCTGCTGGTGTCATTTATTGTTTTGATGGAGTAATAATAGAATGTAGAATATCCTTGATATGAAGGTTTTTACTTGTAAATATTGATTCTTTTATGGTATATATCTTGGAGCATCCCCTTGTCCTGTTGCTACCATTCTTGAGCTGCATCATTGTCATGGTTTGACTCCTTGCCAGTGCTCTGGAAAGTGTAGTATTTTTTTTATTAATATCCAAATAATCACGAGTTCTGAGTGGAAGTATGATGTGGCAAAATAAAAAGGAAACAGATTAGAGTTTATAATTAACTGAAGAGGATGTAAATCCCTTTGTAGCAGTATTTGCTTTTGAAACTTGGTATTTTTTCATAGTTTTCATGTCTTTCTTTATATGTATCTCTGCTTGTTCTGCTGTCTTAACTTTATTTTTTATTATTTTTTTAATTTTGGTTTGTGGGGACAGGTTGAACAAGGAACCACCTAATTTGACATTCAGAAAGAAAGACAAAGGAGGTATTAATTTTACCTCCACTGTTGCGAATACTCACCTGGACCTCGAAACTGTTAAGGCAATATGTAGTGAATACAGAATTCACAATGCTGATATCACTCTAAGATATGATGCGACTGCTGATGATCTAATAGATGTCATTGAAGGCAGTAGGATATATACGCCTTGCATCTATGTTGTGAACAAGATTGATCAGATTACACTTGAAGAGCTGGAGATATTGGATAAACTTCCTCATTACTGCCCAGTCAGGTATTTTTCCCTATGATCCTTTGGGAAATTGTCCAACGCTCCTCACGCTAACACCTTTTTCATTCAAAGTCAGCATTATAAATAGGATCTGCTACATTGAAGTATGTTATCAGATGCAATCTTAAACGCTGTCGTTCTGATTTAGATTTCAGATAATAGTTGTTCCATTAGAGCTGCTAAAGTGTTATAACAAGCATTCAGAAGATAGGAACAAACCATTTTTAGATTAAAAAAAAAAAATTCATCATATTTGCTATCAGATGAAAAACTTCAACAAGTGACTGCACAATGCCTCTGGTAGCTTTTTCTATAACTTAAAGTTGAGGATAGTTGGTCTGTTCCTTGTGTTGAGTAGGGCAGCATCAAACACTGATTATTAGCAGGTTTGAGCCAGTACTAATGGCTTAAAATAAATTGTAGTAGCCTGTGCTAGGTTTTCTGATTGTGCTCCTAAGTGTCATTTTTACTCCTTCTGGATTACTTTGGTATGATTTAGTGGTTTACTGCAACTATTTTTTCTTAGTTTAATTCCGGATATTTTTTTTCCTGACTACTCTAAAGTGCTCACCTGGAGTGGAACCTAGATGGTCTCCTAGAGAAGATATGGGAGTATCTTGATTTGACTCGTATATATACGAAGCCAAAAGGGATGAATCCAGACTATGAAGATCCTGTTATCCTGTCATCAAAGAAGAGGACAGTTGAGGACTTCTGCAATCGAATCCATAAAGACATGCTTAAACAATTTAAGTAGTAAGTATCCTGTCTGGCAGATGCCAGGTGTTTTAAAAGTCTGGCCTGAGATTTTCTTTGACAGTGCAAAGGAGAAAAACAATTGAATATCATACGCATGTGTGCATGTGTTTTAAGATAAGCAAAATCCATCCAATTTTTTCCGTTAGAAGGAAAATCTCACAGTAATGTCAGGATTGTTAGGGTGCGGATAATAAAAGCTCTAAGAAGAAATGTGCTGTCTCAGTTGTTTTCTTATTTTGGACTATTTGCTTATAAATAGGGTGTGTTTGTTCTCTTTTACCTTCTCCAGTAAATCTAATAACAGTTGCAACTCACAAGGATGGTTAAGTTTACAGCTCTATGATTTTGTCTGTGTTTTAACAATCTGTAACGATTGTAATGCTTGTCAAATAACATGCTATACCCAAGCATATATCTGTGTTGTTTGCTTGCATTGTTTTGGGACTGACTAAGCTGAAGATTGTAGCTTATGTTGACATTGTCTTTGACTTGAAGTCTCTTGGTTATTTGGATTAGTCTATTGTATAAGGCATACTGTTTGTTGCAAGTCACTGCTTGACAAGTGAAATATGAAGCAGAGACCTCCCTATTTGAGTTGATATTTTACAAAGCTATTTTCTTTTACTTTTTTCTTTTTACCATATTTAGGATTTAAATTTTAGATTTCTAATTAGCAAGTTTTTAATCTGGACAAATGTTACAGTGCACTTGTATGGGGATCAAGCGTAAAACACAAGCCCCAAAGAGTTGGCAAGGTTTGTTCTAAATACCCAGTTTCTCTATTAATCAGCTTTAACATCCCCTATCCGACCATTTTCCTCCCCATTTCTCTACTTTACCCTTTTTCTTGTTTTTGGTGTTCCATGCTGCTGATTTTCTTGGATAAATCATGATTCTTACCCCAGGATCATGAACTTGAGGATGAAGATGTTGTTCAGATTATAAAGAAAGTGTGACTACGGAAAATGGAATTGCCATTGTACTCTACAGTATGTTCATGTTTTAAGAAGCCGTCATGTTTACAGTTGTCAGCTGCCGGGGAGGCTGTCTGCTGGAAATTAGGTAGAAGAGAGAGCTTGATGTGTAATTAAGCCATTTTATTGTCAAGCTCTTTTGGTCTGATTATCTCATTACATGTTTTGCTTTGTTGCTTGAAACCTAGTACAAGATCAAAATGCAGAACTGGCAGGAAATTTTCGTTAACTTATGAGAGAATTGGCATTGATGACTTTGATAATTGAATTCTGTTCTTATAGTCCTTGCTACATGAGGTGCATCTTCACAAGATGCTAAAAGCGGATATTGCATTTTTCAAAATGCAGAACAAGTGGCACTGGCACAGCATAATCATAGTACACATTTTGATTTTTGGTATTGGGCGAGTTTAGCGAATGATTAGATGTTTTTGTTAAGTATTAGTTGTTTATTTGCATAAATAAAACTTATGAAGAGTAACCGTGCATGTGTTGTGTGGTTTTGCTGAAGCAATTTGTTAGAAGAAAGGCAAGTCTGAACCACATGTACAAAAATGTGGGTTAAACCAGCTTTAAAAAGTTTAAGATGAAGTAACTGATTATGCTTGTAGTGGCCAGTTTTAGTGGCAGGAAGGCAGGAACCAACCAGCGAGGACAGTGGACAAAGCAATAAATTAAATATCCAGATTAGCAAATTTAAATTATAAATTTAATTCTGATTTGGGCTTATATATGTTTCACACAATTAGTAACTTATTTTCAATTGTATAAGCAAGCTGTCAGTCCAATCAAGGAAATTAACCACAGAGGCGGAAGGGAATCGGTCCCCATGCCCAAGGCATCTCCCTCATGGCTCATTAGCCACATAACCGTCGCGTCTCCGTCCCAATTTTTCTTCAGGTCACTTCATCGGGAATTGTTTCTAAAATTCACATTTCAGGACTTCAACTCCCCCTTTACTTCTCCATCAGTTTTCACTCAAATGACAGCAGTTCTCATGATATAAAAAAGAGGATGCTGAGATACATAAATCATCACTAAATTTAACAAGCTTATAATCTTTCCTTGGTGATGAAGAAAAGCAGAAGAAAAAAGATAAAGAAAACAAAAACCTACAAGAGAAATAGAGAGTGCTCTATAGATACATCATCACCACATCAAATCACAAGTAGCTTTAAAATCATGTATCATCAACTCCATCAACCTTAGGCCTTGACGCAGCAGTTGAAGTAGCTGAAGATGCTCCTCCTTGTCTGTCATAAATAAAAGACAATGAGATAATGAACTCAAATGAAAACAATCATTCTAGGTCTGCAGCAGAAAAACGTGATCAAGGTAAAAAGGTGGGTTCAATCAGAGTAGAGCTTTCGTGATCTATGGTTGCATCAAACTTCTAAATGGAAAGTTCTAAAGAGGACAAATTATGTCAAATTAATTAATCAACAAAAGAGCACAACTTGAAAAGCACTTTCTCTTTCTCTTCTTTTTTTTGGTAGAAGGAATAAATTCTTTCCAACACAGAATGAGCCAAACTGCCCACTACCATGCACACATATTATACGGATAAAACAGCGAACGCATGTGTACCACTTGGACTTCTGTGTGACTTAAGGAAGGTGTACTATGGATCATAAATATTAGTTATTGGGTTATAACTGTAAGCACTTTCCTCCAATCTGTGGCACACATCTCCGTCATGCATTCATAGAGATAAACCATTAAAAACATTAGCAAAATATATATATTAGAAGCCCGTGAAAAGATGAAGTCTTTCCAGACCAAAGGTGAGCTGTCAGCCGTACTAAAAGAGGAGGAAACAGAGTTGCACATGAACTCTCCAAACTAGGATTGAATTATAGTGAATATATGTATTGGATTGAGGAGTATCCTAATTTTATTAAACCTGTTCTGAATATTGATGTTGAATACATTAGTGAAATTCAGATGGTCGTTTCAAAAAAAAAAAAAAAAATTAACAACATATAAATTTTTACCGACTTGTACCACTATCAGACCACATAAGCATTCATAGTCACGACTGTTGTTAGCATGCTCAACCGGAACCAGGTCAGGGAGATAAATATCCCCTCATCATAAATTAATATCAGTTTTTCCCTAAATGATTCTAAATAATCAGGATCAATTCCAACACAAACTTTGCAAGTTGCTTTCTGTCATCAGAGAACCAAAGCCACAAGATCCTAAAGACATGCTCATCACAAATTAGTCAAAGTGAGAAAAGTAGACGGATATCTTGTCCATTGCAGATGGGAAATTAACACCCAAATAATATTATCAATTTACTATGTTCAACGTTCTTATCTTTAAATTGTTGACAACAAAGATAAAGCAATTGGAAAATTATTCCTACAACTAGGTCAATCAAATCAACTTAATAAACAATCCAATTTCCCGCAGCCGCAATGAAAACCAATTGGGTTTTAACAAGGGCCAAGTTATATCCTACAGATTAATTGCTACCCAGTCAACTAGCAAACATAAAAGAAAAGATTAAAGGATTCAATTATGCAACCTCCCCACCACCCTAGCACATGCATGCCATTAATTTTTATTGCTTTATATTCCTCTTTCTTATGGTCCTACCCCCATTTAAAGCCACCAAACAAAAATAAGAAAAAAAAAAGCTATATTTAGAGTATGCTATCTAAAGAAATTCAATAAATAAAGCATTTGGAAAGTTAGTGTAAACTGGAAAGGAATCTTACAGTTGGAGAGTGATGGTTCTGAGGATAATGGTGGTGATCATCACTAGGAGCAGTGCTAACACTGGTGGCAGTTGGGTTAATGAACTCTTCTTCATTTCCAAGACTGGCTCTTGAAACTTCCCTCTTATTCTGCTTCCTCATTTCCCTGATTTTTGAGAAATCAAGAGAGTAATCTGGCAGCTGTCCTTTCTGGTCCCAATCCCCAAATTGTGGCACTGATAGCCATGGAGCATTTTTCTACATAAAATTTAAGACCCAAAACAATACATTAATTAACTCAACCTAAGCAAAAGTATAAATGCTTGTTTTAACTTTAACAAAATAAGCCAACAATCATTAACAACGAAATGTTCCAAAGTGGAATTGAATTGTTTCCTTTCCAATTCTGCCATAATAATGTTGAATGAAAACTATTTCTCAAAAGGCAAAATGCTTTGCTTCCAATTTTTTTAGGCTTAAAGCTGTCTGACCACTCAGATAAAAATGCCATTGAATTTTAATTTAATAAAGTCCATGCCATTGTGAGTACTCCAACTGTTAGCAGATTACAAAAACAACTTTGATATAGATCAATATCTTCATCCAATACACTAAGAATCTTCGCATTAATTGCTAATTACTACATTTGATGTAAAAATATTACTATAAATAGTCTATTAACTATCGTCAAAAGATTGTTCTGAGGGTACGTTTTAGCAAAATAAATATTTTAGTTTAAAATACAATGAAATTCCATATTCACAATCTGCTACTACTTAAATTCACGTAATAGATCTGAAAGAGTTCTTAATAACAACAATCTAACAAGTGCTCCAACCTTCATCATTTGCTTAAAAAAAGTCTCCTAAAAAGCAGTAACGAAGAAACAGTAAGGCAAAAGCTGCACTCAGCTGGTTATCCCAATGCTGATTTCTTCTCAATTAACCAATTTTTCAGTTCTAACGAAATTGTTTACTGGGTTTCCAAAGTCAAAAACTCCATGGATTCTAACTCCGTGGATTTCATGGCAGAGAATTCAATAAGATGCCGTAAAGTATAAGCAAACAGGGACAACTCTCGAGAAAATGCTACAAAATCCACATAAAATTATATTACTTGTATAATGGTCCTTCTATCTCTCCACTAAATACCTGTTTCTAGCTTTTCCTCCTTTTTTATTTTCAACTAAACTAAAAATATATATAAATATAGATATATATATATATTTTTATTTTAGGAAAAGGGAGCTTTTACTGTTCCAGTCCACAGCTTTGAATAAAGTAACATTGTTACTTGGTTCTATGACTGAAAAAATGAAGAAAATTGAAAACAAAATTAAAACGGAATTTCTCCTTTTCAGACTGGAAAAGTAAACAGAAAGCAAAGCCCCACAAATATACCAACAAGAAACCCATATTTAAAAAGAAAATTATTACTCCATAACCATATACTTTGAAATTATAAAATTAAAATTATTTTAATGATTACATCTATGGCTGAAGTTGTACATACTGAAATCTCAAAAACTTCGTTTTGTAACAAAGAAACTGCAAAAATAAGAAGGAAAAATAAAATAAAAATCTCAATCTCCAAGGTCCAACTTCAACTGATTATTATAACCACTGAACTTCATCTCCAAGAGTTTTTATGTATATAAGGGAAAGCCTCCCAAAAGATTTTCCCCTGATTTCATTTCTCAATAACATAAGAAAGATCTATAAACCAAAGAAGAAGAAGAAGAAGAAGAAAAAGAACTCACCTCCTTACGATCTTCCATGCTAGTTACCTAAAAAAAAGTAATCTTCCCAAAGTTTTGAAGAGTTAAATCAATTCAAGCTGTCAACTGCTATAATGAAAGAGAAACCAATAGCAAGAAAAAAAAGGGTTTTCTTTACAAGAGAGAAAAGAGAAATAGTGGGATCAAATGAGCTCTCACAGCAGAATGACAGCCACCGAAATGGGTTTCTTTATATTTTATTTTTGTATGCAAACACTAACCAGCACGGCAGCACGAAATGAGATCATAAAATCTCTCTTGTTTCTTTTATATACCTTTCAATGCTGCACAATGGGCATGCATTTTTGTTAAAATTACATGGAATGCCAGTCTTTCTCTTTCGGACACGCTTTACCTACGTCGTTTTTAGCTTTAGTTTTGTACTTTGGTTTTCCTTTTTTCCTTAATTCGGGTTGGATTGCTAGCTGTCGCCACAACAACAAGGGCAGAAAAAGAATCCAGCATTTATCCATAACGCCAACGCGGTTTTTGGTTCAGAATGTTTCGTATCATAAAATATTACGATAATAATGAATAAAACATAAAAATTTTATATTTAAATTTGTATCAATATAAAAAATAAAAAAAATTATTTTTAATTTTTATTATATTTATATAATATTTTTATTTACTTTTAATTTATTTATTGTATTATTATAATATATCTAAAATTATTACTTCTATCTTTATTGTTTCAAAACTAGGCCAATTAATTGGACAACTCTAAATCCATAAATATTATTCTCTCTATTTTCAATATTTAATTGGACAACACCCTTTAATTCTTATTCCGTATTCCTTTGGTTTAGGAAATGAAAATGGTAGTAAATAATAAATAATAAATAATAAAGTATGTTGTAAACAACCTAACGGGCAAGGCCAAGTCCAAGGCCAAGGCGTCCCCCACATCATGCATATTACATAAACTAGGCCAGATAGACTGAGAGACATAGGCTGTTACTTCTGTCTACTTCACAAACTGTCAGACACTCGCAGCTTATTTTACAATTGGACAAGATGTAGATTTTTTTTTGTGAGGTTTGTGAAGTTATTTATTAATATTAATTAAATTTAAATTTAAAATTTTAGATTAAAAGATTTTATTATATAAATAAAAATGTACAAAATTAAAAAAAATATATGAATTTTTAATACATATTTTTTATAGATATTTTTTTGGTTACGTGAGATAATATTTATAAAAAAATTTATCTTAAATAAGTGCTGATTAATGTTTTACTGTAAATGATATTTTAATAATTTTTTTTATTTTTACATTTTTCACTTTTCTATTAAGAAAAATTTCAAATGGAGCTGAATTTTTACTCATTTTCCTTAATATTGTTACTATTCAATGCGGAGAGAATGGTTATATTGAGCATTTCCTAGGCTCCATATAGAATTTTCTCTTTTTATTGAACTACATCGATCTATAAATTTTTTATTTCTTAAAACAATTGTTTATATCATTTTTAATAAAAAAATTCACTTAAAACGTTTTTTAAAATTTTGTCTTATAAAATAGAAGCGTAGAACCTTATTTGCCTCTTAGGTAAATTCGCTTTGTCTTTCACTATTTTAAAAAGGTCGAGTTAACAAACATTCTTTGCATTTGGATCATTTTAATTTATTTGCACGATATATATATATAAATATATATATATATATATATATATATATATATATATATATTTGTTTTGATTCTTATATTTTAAAAATTAATATGATGGTTTATAAAATTTTAAACTCAATTCATTTCAACCCTTTAATCAAAATTTACGTTATTTTTAAATCATAAGGGTGCGTTTGGTTCGGGGAAAAAAAAATTACCTTGAAAAATAAAATTATCTTTTTTTCAGAAAAAAATTTTAAGGGGTAAATTTTAGGGAAAAAATTACTTTACATCCAAAAAAAAATTTTTGACTCAGGTAATCTAAAAATACCATATGATTCAAAGGTAATCATTTTATCCCAAATTTTTTTAAAATTAAGCACTGTAAGTAAAATAAAATGACTGACAAAAAAGAAAAGAAACGAACCAAAAGGAGGAATCATATGACAAAAAAATTACAGGAAAAAAAAATTACCCCCTAACCAAACGTCCCCTAAGTGTCGCTCAATACACGTGTCAGCACAATTTCTTTTTTTTTTTTGGTTCTTCTTTTCTTTTCTTTTTTTTTTTTTCTCCTTTTATCTTCGTACCCTTTTCTCTTCCTTTCTTTTCACAAAAATCATCGATCTTCGAAGTGACCCAAATCCAATGGCCCGACGCCACATCAATCGTCGTTGGTCGGTGCCGAAAAATTCATTGAAGATCACCGAAATTTTCCATTTTTTTTGTTCTTTTTTATTTCGTTCTGATTAATTAGATTTTTCAAAATTTAACCCAAACTCCCTGGATCTAAAGCTGAAAGCCACTGGTTTTCAACCCGAAAAGCCTTCCTTCGGCATTCCAACCTTATATCAAGATATGATCTTCCTCTCTTTCTTCTCTATAATTTCTCACTCTTTAAACTTAAAAAAAAAAAAAAAAAAATCCGAAAAACCCCATACGAGCCAAAACGCAGAGGAAAAAAAAATCTTTTCACTTTTTTTTTTTTATTGTTTCTTTTTCATTACAACTGGTTGTTGATGATCATTGTGTTGTTTTTGTGGCTCATTGTGTGAATTCTTCTTTGATCGTTGTTGACCTGAAATAAGTGAAGGGTAGAATTTTCCTATAAACTTCCTTTATTGAAAATAATTGTAACTTTTTTTGGAAGATATAAGTGTACAGAAATGAATTTTTGACATTCTAAGTTCTTTTCCCTTTAATTGTTTTAGTTAATTTGTTTTCTCGGGGTGGGGATGTTGGTTTTTTCATAATCTTGGATACATAGAAAATATTGAGAACTTTTTAATTAGTTGATATGTTGAGCTGAGATTAATTAAATATGAAAGTAGTTATAATTTAATCAATGTAATTGTTTTTTAATTATAAGTGAAATATTTGATAATTAAAAAAAGTAAAATTATTTAGAGATAAATTTAAAATTTATAATATATTATAATTTTTTCTGAATTATTTGTTCAAAGATATTGTTCGCAAGATAATTGGGTAGAAGAATATTCAATATACTATACATCATCAAGAAATTTAATATTTTTTCAATGCTTTATTTCTCTTTTACTTTCAGAAAATTTATACAAGTTTAACTATCAAATATTAGTCTATAAATAATGAAAGACACCCCCCCCCCCTCACTTTTTTATTTATTAATATGATAAATAAAATTAAGTATTCGTTATGTGTCTCCTTTATTGCAAAATTTCGAATTCCAATTTATTTTCATTTGAATTAAAAATTGAATTTTTTTCTCACATGGTTTATTCCAATGGTTCTTAGCATTTCGTAAGAAAACCATACTAACCGAGTCCATGCAAATAAGATGTTTTAGATGTTCGAATTTCGATTTTAACTGTGTTAGGCCATGACGATCAGCAAGAGATAGGCGACCAAATCTCAAATACTTGGGATAAGCTGGACGTGAAGAGCAGGAATGGGTCAAGGTAGTTGCAAGATTATGTGCGAGTTTACGTGCATTAGTTATGCTTAATTTCTTGAGTGTTTTGTTTACGCCTTCTGTTGTTTACGTGTTCTGTTTTAGGCGATCGATTTTACGTGTCTATTTATGTGAATTGCAGTTCAGTTAGTTTCCCTTTATTTCAGTTTACTTGTACGAGGCTTTGCTTTATTTAAGCAGCAACAGTTATCAATGGAAGCATGTAATTATTTCTATGCAAATTGTGGTACACTTCTCACCCGAAGAGAAGATAAAGTATCTGATCATTTTATTCTCTACATTTGGGACCTAATAATTGGTATCAGAGCCAAGTTACCTATAGGAACCAATAAAGAGCACATCGAGCAGTTGGAAGCTGGAATTGGAGGAGTACAGGTTGGGTTACACAGCATGGACGACAAGCTTCGTCAAATGGAAGAAACACTCAACCGCTTATCCGAAGTATTGCTCACAAAAAAAAGAGAACTCCAACCTTGACAACCATCATCAAGAAGGTAACTAACACCTAAAAGGCGCCGATGGAGGATGGCTAGTGGTATCTTCCAAAACAGCAAAACTGAAATTTTTGCGATTTTCAGGGGATGATCCGACGGAGTGGTTTAATCGTGTGAACCAATTTTTTGAGTTTCAAAATACTCCTGAAGCCTAAAAAGTTTCTTTAGCCGCCTATCTTTTGGAAGGAGAGGCTAACCAATGGTGGCAGTGGATCTGCAGGACGTTCGAAGAGGAAGGACGAGCTCTTTCATGGGAAAATTTTGAAGGAGAACTTTCGCCTCGCTTTGGGCCTTCGGAGTGCAAAGATTGTAATGAAGCACTCTCAAGGATAAAGCAGGTCGGTTCTTTGTGGGATTACCAGCGAGAATTTGAGCGTTTGGGCAATCGAGTACAAGGATGGACGCAAAAAGCTCTTGTGGGAACTTTTATGGGTGGCTTAAAGTCAGACATCTCGGATGGTATACAGATGTTTAAGCCTCAAACGTTAAAAGATGCCATCAGCTTAGCACGAATGAAAGATGATTAACTTAGTAGACAAAGGAGATTTATCAGACTCGCACCTCCGATACGAGCTCCCCTAGCTCTTCCCCCTACCAACAAAGCCGCACCAACAACCCCTGCTAATCTTATCCGACGACTCAGTTGGGAGGAAATGCAGCGGAGGAGAGCCCAAAATTTATGTTTTAATTGTAATGAACGATTTACTGCAGGGCACAAATGTCAGGGGCCGCAGATACTCATGCTGGAAGGGTGCGATGGCAGCGACACTCTTTTAGGTGACAATGACCTTGATGAACAACCAGCCCAGGAGAATTATGAGGAGCCTATCGAACCAGCAATTACGTTGCATGCATTAACAAGATGGACAGCGCCCAAGACCATGCGGTTCCCACGACGTCATTATATTGATCGATAGCGGGTCAACTCACAATTTCATTAGTGAGCGTATTGCCAACTTACTACGGTTACCGATGGTGCCAACGGAGACCTTCACAGTTCGCGTTGCCAATAGAGAAAATCTCAGATGCCAAGGACGGTTTGAGGAAGTCCAAGTGGATCTAAGGGCACTGTTTTTTCCTTAACTCTTTACTCTTTACCTCTCTCAAGGTTAGACGTGGTGTTGGGAATTCAATGGCTCGAGTTGCTTGGCTCCGTAGTTTGCGACTGGAAGCAGTTGACCATGGAATTCTTGTGGGCAAACCAGACCAAGAAATTGATCGGCATTGATGGGTAAGATATCCGAGCAGCATCACTTAAGGAGTTATCCAAAGAAATAAGCCTAAGCCAAGCGTTGTTTACATTATGTTTCCAGGTCGGCCAAACGGAACCGCTAGGGAAGCTTCATCCAAGCATGCAGGAGCTACTGCAGGAATTCTCAGAATTATTCACAAAGCCCTCAACCTTACCATCAAGGCGGGAAATCGACCACGACATTAACCTTAAGGAAGAAACATAACCAATTAATGTACAGCCTTACCGATATGTGCATTGTCAAAAGAACGAGATTGAGAAACAGGTCCAAGATATGCTGCAATCTGGACTAGTACGACCCAGCGTTATCTCATTTTCCTCATCGGTATTGCTGGTAAAAAAGGATGGGAATTGGAGCTTTTGCATAGATTATCACGCGCTCAACGTTGCAACCATTAAAGACTAATTCCCAATCCCCACCGTGGATGATATACTGGATGAGCTCTACGACGCTTCTTATTTTACCAAGCTAGACCTCAGAGCGAGGTACCATCAAGTGCGGGTTAAACCAGGTGATATCCATAAAACTGCTTTCCGAACACATAATGGACATTACGAATACTTGGTTATGCCATTTGGTTTATGTAATGCACCCTCAACATTCCAAGCTATCATGAACTCCATCTTTCAACATCATCTTCGAAAATTCATATTAGTTTTCTTTTATGATATTTTAGTCTATAGTCCGGATTGGGATCAACATTTAATGCATGTGAGACAGACTTTTGAAATATTGAGGCAGCGCAGATTTTTTATTAAGGCTAGCAAATGTGCATTTGGGCAGCAAGAATTGGAGTATTTGGGGTACATCATCACTAATCAAGGTGTGAAGGTGGATGAAAATAAAATTGTTGCTATGCAAACTTGGCCTCGGCCTACTTGTTGGCTCTACCGAGAGGGGGGTGAATCGGTTTTCTAACGTTAATAGCAAATTTTAATTTAATCCTATTTTAATTTGCAAATGAAAATAAGCAATATAAAATTAAACAATATAATGCAAGATAGGGAAGAGAGAAACAAACACAATCGTTTATAGAGATTTGGCCAAACTTTTGCCTACGTCTTCTCTCCTTGACCTTCTTGTCACGTGCTTTCTTACTCTCCTTCAACAGAAGTTACAATGTTCCTTTTACAGGTTAAGGAATAACCTCTCTACCCTTTGCAATATGAAAATGTATTCACCCTCTTACAATTTATCTCACTGAGGAACAATCCTCTTTCTCTCTCAAGATAAGGATGAATACAAAAATGAAGCTTTAATGTAGGTAGGACAAATACAGCTTTTGCACTTAAGCTTATACAATAAATCTCAATAAATGAGGAATGAAGATGTGAGACCCCGTACATGTATAGCTATGTATATAGGAACATGGGAATGTAAATAAAATCATAAGTAAGATGATGTATTGTAATGTGAAGTGTATACAATGTAAGTTCATAAGATTATGTACGCACTTGTAGTAAGAATTGTAATTATACGTACAAGTTGCATTATGAGTGAGTAGGAAGAAATAAACTTAAAACGAGAAGAATGTGATCGAAATGGAATATGAGTGGTATAGTAAAATGGAAGGAAAGATTTACATAAGTGGATATTTCCATTCGAGTAATATCGTATATAATTGGTCTTACAAAGATTCTACACAAGTTTTAATGTGTATGTAGTGAGGATGGATCCCATTTTCAAGTCTCAAAGATGAATGAATGAGGAAATGATCATGGTAGTAAATTAAGGGTGTTTGGTAAGAGTTGTTGCAGAAAAACTGCAGGAAATCTGGAATTTGTGAAGGCCAGATCGATCTCATAGGATGAGAGATCGATCTGGGAGAACCAGAATGCTCTTATGTGAGAAATGGAAGGGAACAGATCGATCTCCAAAGGAAGCAGATCGATCTCCTTAGCTCTCGGGTTGGAAGCAGATCGATCTTCCCTAAGACCAGATCGATCTCTCTAGGTCTCGGGTTGAAAGCAGATCGATCTCCCCTAAGACCAGATCGATCTCCTTAAGCTTCTGTTTGACAGCAGATTGATCTCCAGTCTCGACAGATCGATCTCCTACCTTTAAAACGTCTCAGAAAAGAGGGATTTTTAAGGAACAGATCGATCTCCACCCAAGGAAGATCGATCTCATCAAGTCAAATCTATAAATGGGAGCAGTTGGATCATCAGAATTTCGGGACAAACATTTCCATTTCACTTCAACTCAAAGAAATCTAGTTTCTCACTCCTAAATCCAGCCATTTTCAGTGAGATTTAAGGAGAGGCTATTAGAGACAAAGTTGTTCACATCAAAGAGAAGAACAACATAGTCTAGAGGCATTTTCCCATTTGAAGGATTGAAGAAATAGAGGGCAATCCTAATTGGAGCAAGAGGAAATCCAATGAGGTAAGTTCTAATGCACAAATCCAAGTACATTGGTTTAGTTAATGATTATAAAGATATTTGGGTGTGCATATTGTGGATAGAACTACCTAGGATGGTATGAAATGCATATAGCTTAGAAATAGTCAAGTGTGAGAAAGTGGAATGTGGGAGTATTTTGATGAATGGGATATCTTGAGTGGATGAGTATGTTGTGGAAATGGTTTGGGAATGTTGATATTAGGACAAATTGGGAGATTTACCACAAAGGGTAAAAATGTATAATTAAGGCATTGGATAAATGCTTAGTTGAATAAGAGTTAGAAACATTAACTCTAATGTTGATGGATGAATTTCAGTTTCGGATGATACGCCGGAGCAAGTCGAGATGAGAACGCAAGAAGCATAAAGGCGGATAGTTGCACACAAGTAGAACGAGGTAAGGGACTGTGTGTTAGCTATAGAGATGTTCGTACGTAATTACAGCAATTTCGTAGATATATTGCTAGGACTAGTACGATATTATAAGTTTATGAAATGATGTGGAAATATGAAAAGTACTATGATGTATATATGTATTGAGAAATGGGATAGGGTAAGGAAATAGCATGATATGCATGTTTTCAATGAAATTCTCAATTTTATATTGTTATTATTGATTGAGAAATGTTGATGATAGTTTGGCTAATTTTACATGTTTTGGCATGAAAAGGCATGCTATGTGAATAAACGTGTTTTGAGTTTTAAAAAGAGAAAATAGCCATCTATCAGTTTTGAGATGAGATTTGGTGTTGAAGCGTTAGCTCACACCCGGTTTAAAGCCTTGATGTACCGTGCGGGAGTTTTAACTCACACGGAGGTTTTGAGAAAGTGCGAGAACTATGCTCGTACCTGTTTTGTTGAGTTAAGGTAAACCTGGGGGTCTGGGACCCAAGGGGATACCAGCCGACGGCCAATTGAACGGGTTGGGCCTTAACGATAGATCGTACCGCGCTGGAGCTTTGCGTTGACTGTGTGTCACGCTGCTTGCTCGCCTGGTATATGAGACATGGTTTAAGGATAAAAAGTCCATCGGAGTTGGAGTATGGACTTGGGTCCACGGTTGTACGTAGAACAGTGTAGTCACCCGTTGGTATACTATGTACCGTGCTGGGTGCACGTGAGTACGAGTATCGCGTAGATGACACACGACGTATCTTCACCGTGAGTATACGAGGAGATGAGGTGGATTGAGATGAGCCGGAGGGTAGGACTGACCCATCCCCCTTCAGGCGAAGTGATACCCTGTGCACACCCGATCAGTGAGGCCTGGGATCACTGACTGTGGCCATAAGTCGTGGATATTTGATTGCCTAAAATTTCATGCCTGTCTCAGAGAATCGAGAAACAGAGACAATCTCAGAAAAAGAAAGAGATTTGTGAAAGAGAATGATTTGAGAAGTGAAAGAGATTTTGTGTTTCAATAAATCTCCGATTTCACATTCGTGCCATGAGGGAACTATTTATGAGCATGTTTTAAATGGAAGTTTGACATTTGATTTACACGAAAATGCTCTTGAGAAATATGTATTTAAATGCATTGTTCGTATGATATTTCCATTTATAACGAAAACATGGTTTTGGTTTATGCATGCATGGGCTATGTATGTAGTACGATATCTACCTGCTAGCATACATTTCCTTACTGAGCCGTGGTTTGCTCATCCCACTATTTTCCCCCTCCAGGTACTGAGAAGTAAGAGAGCGGTGGTCTCTAAGTCTTTTGTGTTGAACAGCTCCCACAATCCGCAAAGGTATAAGATTTGTATACACGAGTATTTTGTATCTAATATATTGTATCGCACAGTTATATCTTGGAATTGTAATCAGTATTATGGGGATGACATGTAAACACTTGGTATTTGTACAATTAATTTTGTGTATTTACACACACACCTGGGAGTGTGAATTAAAGTTTTAAATATTCCGCTGTAAATAAATAAATTTTTAGTAATTGCATCTTCTCACAGCCCAACCGTAGTAGAGAATGTATGGATAGAAGGGTTCCCGAAAGCGGGGCATGACAGGCTTGGTATCAGAGCATGGTTGGTCTGATGTGAGTTGATGCTTAGGACTAAGAAAACATACATCCCCAAGTTACTGTGCGATATTTAGATACAAATGTGTATACGGAGCTGGTAGTAAATTAAATGTTTGTTATAACGCAGGAAAGTTATCAGGCTAGTGAGTTATGCCTGAGAGACACCGCAAGAGGGGAGAGAGCTCGAGGGCTCGAGGGCAAAATGACAGGACTGAGAGGCACAGTAGATCATCCTCTAGTCATGAGCCCCAGGAACAGATAGAGGCTTCTGATCCTCGAATCACTCGATTGGAGGAAGACATGCGCACGATGATGACCATGATGGGTCAGATCATGGCTAGGTTTGAGGGTACACCTGGTACAGCGGGACAGGCTGCACCGAATCCCCCAGCAGCTGCACCTGAACCTGAGAATGTTGCACCTGCGCAAGCTGAACCGACTAGGCCACGGGAACCTCATATTCGACCGGTACCTCCTCCGGTAGCCCCACATCAGCATGATGATGAATTGGGGTATGGATATGACTGTGATATGGAGAGATTGAGGCACTTTATGGACTTTAAGCCTCCTTCGTTTAGCGGAGTAAAGGATCCGACGGTGGCTGAGGATTGGATCAGTCAAATGGAGAAGTTATTCGACTTCTGTAGATGTTCAGCTACGGAGAGAGTAGCACTTGCGGCCTTTGTATTGAGAGGCGAAGCAGAGCACTGGTGGAAGTCCGTCAGGCCGATGTTAAGAGCTCAAGAAATGGTTATCACTTGGGATATGTTCTTGGACGTTTTCAGAGAGCAATACATCCCAGATACTGCTCGACGGAGACTACAGATGGAATTTTTGAATCTGACTCAAGGGAATTGAACAGTTGATGAGTACGAGTCACGATTCACTTCACTGGGTAGATATGATCCGGACTCGATCAGGAGTGAAGCTGTCAGAGTCCGTAGATTTGTGGATGGACTGAGGCCTTCGATCCGAGCGAAGTTGGCCCCATTTGATGTCGCTACATATAGAGAGGCCGTGCGACGGGCCCAGTTATGTGAGCAAGATCATGACTTGCAGATTTCTGAGTTTAGTTGGGGTAAGGACAAGGGTCCGAGGAAGATGGGAGATGGCAAGAGTGCCAAATTTAGTCAAAAATTCATGAGTAAACGTCGGAGATAGGTAGATGATTTTCAGAAAAAGGTTGCTAGACCTTTTATGCCTCTGACTCAGACACCAGCCAGGGGTATAGTGATTGGTGGACCCCGACCGACTACAGATCAGTGTAGGCTATGCAGTCGATACCATGGTGGTAGGCCATGTCATCTTCAAGGTACCCGATGTTTCAGATGTGGTAAATTTGGACATTATGCCAGAGAGTGCCCGGAGATAGTTGAGGCAATTCCACAGAGGGGTAAAGAGCCAGAGAGGGTTCCTACAGTTGCACCTCCTGCAAGAAAGAAAGCCTCGGCTGAAGAGAAAGGAAAACAAGTTGTGGGACAAGGCAGGGTGTATGCGATAGACCAGGCATCGGCTGATACCTCTTCTGAAGTGATAAAAGGTACAATCTTGATTTTCAATTTAGAGGTTATAGCTTTGTTTGATTCTGGTGCTACACATTCCTTCATATCACCTGCATGTGCATCTAAGTTAAAAGGTTTTGTAGAACCCACATACTTGAGTAGGACTTTACTAATAAGTACTCCCATGAGAGTTAGCCAATTAGTTGAACAAGTGTATGAAGATTGTAAAGTGAGGGTGGGAGATAAGTGCATGACAGCCAACTTGATTTTGTTGAATATGTATGACATTGATGTAATTTTGGGAATGGATTGGTTAGCCGCCAATCATGCTGTCATAGACTGTCGTTCTAAGTCCATTAAGTTTTCTCTACCTGAAGAATGTGTTGTAAGATTTTAAGAGAAGAAATGAAATCTTAAATTTTGTGTTAAGTAAAGTACTTTGGTATAAATGGCTTGAGTGTTGTTTTGAAGGTTTTGTTGCTTATGTGGTGGATTTGAACAAAGTACATCCGGATATGGAGGACATCTCAGTGGTCAGAGAATTCCCTGATGTCTTTCCAGACGATCTACCAGGATTGCCACCTGATAGAGAAACGGAATTCGGTATAGACTTGACGCCTGGAACCGAACCAATATCGAAGTCACCATATAGGATGGCCCCAGTTGAGTTAGAGGAATTAAGGAAACAGCTGCAAGAGTTGTTAGAGAAGGGGTTCATAAGACCGAGCGTCTCACCATGGGGAGCCCCGGTATTGTTTGTGAAGAAGAGAGATGGGAGCCTCAGGTTGTGCATTGACTATCGGATGTTAAACAAGGCTACCATCAAGAATAAGTATCCCTTGCCATGCATTGACGATTTATTGGATCAGCTTCGGGGAGCACAGACCTTCTCCAAGATAGATCTGAGGTCTGGGTATCATCACTTGAAGATTCGGAAGGAGGATGTGCCCAAGACAGCATTTCGTACCCGCTATGGCCATTACGAATTCTTAGTGATGCCTTTTGGGTTGACCAATGCGCCGACAGCTTTTATGGCTCTAATGAATGAAGTATTCAAGCCATACCTGGACCAATTCGTAATTATTTTCATTGATGACATATTGGTGTATTCAAGGTCCAGAGAAGAGCATGAGCAGCACTTAAGGATTATTTTGCAAACCCTTCGAGAGAAAAGGTTATATGCCAAGCTTAACAAATGTGACTTTTGGCTAGAACAGATTTCTTTTCTAGGCCATGTTATATCGAAGGATGGGGTGTCAGTAGATCCATCCAAGATTGAGGCAGTCGTTCAATGGGAACAACCTAGGACAGTCACAGAGATCAGAAGTTTTCTGGGATTGGCTGGTTACTACAGAAGATTTGTAGAAGGTTTCTCTAGATTAGCTGCTCCATTGACACGTCTTACGAGGAAAAGTGTGGAGTTTTCATGGGACGAAGCTTGTGAGAGAAGTTTTCAGGAACTTAAGCGCAGATTAACTACCGCGCCAGTTCTTGTCATCCGTAACAGTTCAGGGAATTACTCGGTGTATACTGATGCTCCGCATCAAGGACTAGGCTGTGTTTTGATGCAAGATGGAAGGGTAGTAGCTTATGGATCTAGACAGTTGAAAGATCACGAGAAGAACTACCCCACTCACGATTTGGAGTTAGCGGCCGTAGTGTTTGCGTTGAAGATATGGCGCCACTACTTATATGGTGAGAGATTTCAGATCTTTACGGATCATAAGAGTCTGAAATATCTATTCTCACAAAAGGAGTTAAATATGAGACAGAGGAGGTGGTTGGAACTCCTCAAGGACTATGATTGTGAGATCTTGTACCACCCGGGGAAGGCAAATGTGGTTGCCGATGCATTGAGTCGGAAGAGTCTCGAGTTGGTATCACATATGATGGTTAGAGAGCACGAGTTGTTGGAACAATTCACGAACCTTAGTCTGGATATGACCCTACCTGAGATTGGCAGCTATGGGATCATTGCTAGCTTGAGATTAGAACCGGAGTTGATTGAGAGAATCCGACAAGCTCAGCAAATCGATCAATGGTGTATTGTCATGATTAGCCAAATCCGGAAAGGGAAAGGTGCTGATTTTATATTGAGTCCAGATAGAATACTAAGGTTTGGAAATAGAATATGTGTTCCTAAGGATGTAGAGCTGAGAAAGCTGATCTTATCAGAGGCACACTCGTCGAGATACACGATACACCCGGGGAGTGGTAAGATGTATCAAAACCTCCGAAAAGTATATTGGTGGTCTGGAATGAAGAGAGACATAGCTGAGTATGTCGCTAGATGTCTCATTTGTCAGCAAGTAAAAGTCGAACATCAGAAACCAGGAGGATTATTACAACCTCTATCGATACCAACATGGAAGTGGGAGCATGTCACAATGGATTTTGTGATGGGGTTACCGAGAACCCGTAAGAACCATGATGCGATATGGGTGATAGTAGATCGGTTAACGAAATCGGCACATTTCTTAGCCATGAGATCTACAGATACATTGAGTGCACTGGCGAATCTGTATGTGCGAGAAATAGTGAGATTGCATGGAGTCCCAGTGAGTGTTGTTTCGGATAGGGATGTGTCACGCCCCGAAAATGCGGAAAATAGGGCTAATTTAAAACTTTTTGTTCATTAATTCACAATTAAAGGTGCATTCCTGTGCAGTGTCATACATCATCATAATTATCATGCCTCAGGATCTCATCATGATATAATAATTATTGTGTTATACCCATTACTCGATTACAAGTTAATTAATCCTAATACATCCCCTACAATAACATACTTCAAGTGTCTGTAATCACATTAATAGTCTGGGTACATGAAAAGATAAAATATACCTCAAATACAATATATATAGGGCCTGGAGCTCAAGTCCTCCACTAGCCACTACTCCGTACGCCGCAGGGAGATCCTTCTTCACTTGAAGTACTCTGGGAGGGGGAGGAAAATAGGGTGAGCTTCTAAATCGCTCAGTAAGGGGGTAAAGGAATCAGTTATATAAACCATTTCACACATCACAAATATGTATTTGTTCATAAAGCTCATTTGAAATCGTAGCATGAAAGTTCTCAAAACATCATCTCATAACTCGTTAAATCATGTGAAAACATGAAGATAAAAGGCTCCACATCGAGCACTCACAAGCCTGTGTAAAGATATGCAATAATGGCTGTTCTCAAATACGTGATAAAAATCACCTCGGTAAATCACACGTGACAAGGTCACAAAACACAACTCATGTGTAAAACGAGACTAGGCAATAAAACTCAATTAAAACTCGTCATGGCACATCAAATATATATAAGCTCCTCTGGGTGCGCATCCCAGGCATCCTCGTATAGAGGGAACGTCGACAATATGGTCGTGTGCAAAGTATATTGGACTTATATGTTACCAGAACAAGGCCCGGCCTTACTTGCTACCAGAGCAATGCCTCGCCTAATGCACACGACACGTGGTCCCTGGGTCGGTTCCCAGGCGGCCCACTCTCTCGGTCTTACATGCTACCAGAGCAATGCCTCCCAACGCTACCAGAGCGGAGGAATAATCGGACTTATATGTTACCAGAACAATGCCTGTGGTCCCTGGGTCGGTTCCCAGGCGTCCCACAATATCGGTCTTATATGCTACCAGAGCAAGGCCCGTGGTCCCTGGGTCGGTTCCCAGGCGTCCCACTATATCGGTCTTATATGCTACCAGAGCAATGCCCGATGTGTGTTCAACATGACACGCCTAAGTCTCTATCATTAGCCATTATCTTATAAAACGTTATGCCTTCACGTAGAACTCATAATGGTTTTCTCTTAAAAACTCATTTAAAACATTTGTGTACTCAACAAAAAACACATATAAAAATCGAGTTCCAACCGGCAAAACATGCACACATTTTCTCAAATCTCAATATCGCCTTAACGTAGAGCCCAATTTACTTTTCACGCAGCTCAAAGGTTTATAAAGTAATTTCACACTTAGCTTATAAACTCATAAAATAATGGGCTCCAACCGGCTATAAAAACCGTGTGCAGTTACATCACAACACAAAACATGCTTGTATTCTCAAATCATGGTTCATGCTAACAATTCATCAAAATACATACACAAAATGGTTTAGTTTTCCCTTACCTCTTTGCACCTCGTATAGTGCAATCGTTCCCCCCGTATCACGGACTAGTCTCGCATTCCACTCTGGAACTCCCGAGCTGTCCAAACGATGTTAAAACATCAATACTCCACATCACATAACCTCAATTCTCAAAATCGAGCATAATTGCTCATAACACCTCAATTCTCTTGATTTCTCGTAACTCAACCCTAAGCTACAACCTCATTCACAATATCCCAATATCCTACATTCCTCATGCCAATTATTTAGGCTAATTCTCCATATTGTCCAATTTTCCATTTATAGCTCACAATTTCCTAAATTCACCAAAATTCTCAAATATACATATCACTCCTACCACATTGAAATTTAATCAATCCCCAGTCATTTCTCAACCATTTCAACACAATTACAACCACCAATAACATCAAAATCAACTCAAATATCAAGATCGAGGTTTAGAAATTACCCAAAGTTTGTGAGACGCACAACTCACGCCTCGATCCGATTCGTCCTTCGATTTCCAAGTATGTTGTTCTCCCTTTGATGAGGAACAACTTTCCTTCTTCCCACAATAGCTGATTCGGCCGGAAATGGGTGATTTGGAGGAGTGAGAAACTAGGTTTTTGGAAAAATGGAGGTTTGGAAGAGAGAGAAAGTGAGATTTCAGGAGAAAACACGGGTCCCTTATATAGATTGGAGGTAGGAGATCGATCTGCCTCTTGCTGAGATCGATCTGTGTTTGAAATTTGGGGGCGATCTGGGTAATTTTATGCCCAGGAGATCGATCTGTCGAGGGGTGAGATCGATCTCTTTATGGCTTTATGAGATCGATCTGCTCCTAAAGAGATCGATCTTCTCCCCAAACAGAAGCATTTGGAGATCGATCTCTTCCTCATGAGATCGATCCCTTCTCAAACAGATTCATTTGGAGATCGATCTCTTCCTCATGAGATCGATCCCTTCTCAAACAGATTCATAAAGAGATCGATCCCTTCCATTGAAGATCGATCTGCTTCTCAAATTTCCCATCCCTCGTCATTCTTAACTCACCAGATCGATCTCTCCTTCTCCCAGATCAATCTGTCCTCATGCTTCATGCCTATTTTACACACTTAACATATAAATCTCCAATTATAATTCCCACAATTCATTTAATTCAATAAATTACACTTCAAATTCTTATTACATTATTAAAATATGTCTAAAATTCTCAGATCTCACATCCTCCCCACCTTAAAAAGAATTTGGTCCTCCAAATTCAACTCAACTAGTCAGAATAGATGGGGGTATTTCTCCTTCATGAGACTCTCTAGTTCCCACGTCGCCTCTTCCATTGAGTGATGCCTCCACAAGACTTTCACTAATGGGATGCTCTTGGTTCTCAGTACCTTCTCTTTTCTATCGAGAATCCGGACGGGTTCCTCAATGTAGCTCATGTCCTCCTGTATGTCCATCTCATCATACTCTATAACATGAGAAGGGTCCGGGTGGTACTTCCTCAACATAGATACATGAAAAACGTTGTGTATTCTGGACATCTGTGGGGGTAATGCTAATCTGTAAGCTACCTCTCCCACTTTCTCAAGAATCTCAAATGGTCCTATGTATCGAGGACTCAATTTTCCTTTCTTCCCAAATCGCATGATACCCTTGCTCGGTGATACTCTCAGAAATACTGCATCACCAACCTCAAATTCAAGTGGCCGTCTACGCACATCCGCGTAGCTTTTCTGTCTACTCTGTGCAGCCCGTAACCTCTCACATATGAGTTTCACACTCTGTACGACTTGCTCAACAAGCTCGGGAGCATTTATCTTTCTGTCACCGACTTCTTCCCAAGCTACAGGAGATCTACACCTCCTACCATATAGAGCCTCAAAAGGTGCCATTCCAATACTCGCATGATAGCTGTTATTGTATGCAAACTCTGCTAGGGGCAGGTGATCATCCCATGATCCCTTAAAATCCATCGTACACGCCCTCAACATATCCTCCAGGGTCTGAATAGTCCTCTCTGACTGACCATCTGTCTGAGGATGATAGGCGGTACTAAAACTCAATCGAGATCCCATGGACTCCTGAAACTGGGTCCAGAATCTGGAAGTAAATCGGGAATCTCTATCAGAAGTAATACTCACTGGAGCCCCATGTAATCTAGCTATCTCGCTGACATATAGCTCAGCTAAGGCATCCACAGTATCTGTGCTCTTGATGGCAAGGAAGTGGGCACTCTTGGTCAATCTATCCACAATGACCCATATCGCGTCGCGACCTCTCCGGGTTCTCGGTAAACCCATAATAAAGTCCATAGTGACATGCTCCCATTTCCATGTAGGTACAGGTAAGGGCTGTAGTAGTCCTCCGGGCTTCCGATGCTCAGCTTTCACTTGCTGGCATACCAAACATCTGGCCACATACTCTGCCACATCTCGCTTCATACCACTCCACCAATACACCTTTTTCAAGTCTCGGTACATCTTAGTACTCCCTGGGTGCATGGTGTATCGCGAGCAGTGGGATTCTCTCAATATCTGTCTCTTCAGGGTATCATCGTTCGGTACACAAATCCGTCCTCTGAACCTCAATAATCCATCCTCACGGATGGTGAGATCCGACTGCGAACTCTGCTCAGCTTGGCTAACCATGTCTATCAATCTCTGATCACTGCGCTGCCCAGTTCTAATCTGATCCATGATCCTGGGCTCTATCCGCAGACTAGCCAAAAATCCAGTCTCTACCTCTTTAACTTTGATCCGAAGTTCGGCGAACTGCTCTAACAAATCCCATTCCCTGATCATCATAGCAGATATCATACTCTTACTGCTCAGGGCATCAGCAACCACATTCGCCTTACCCGGATGATAAAGAATCTCGCAGTCATAATCCTTAAGGAGTTCCATCCATCTCCTTTGTCTCATGTTTAACTCTTTCTGATCAAAGAGATATCTCAAACTCTTGTGATCAGTGAAGATCTGGAATCTTTCCCCATATAAGTAGTGTCGCCAGATCTTCAAAGCAAATACCACAGCGGCTAACTCCAAATCATGCGTGGGGTAATTTCGCTCATGGTCTTTCAGCTGTCGCGATCCATATGCAACCACTCTCCCGTGCTGCATAAGCACACACCCCAATCCTTGATGAGATGCATCACTATATACCGAAAATCCTCCTGATCCCTCAGGGATAGTTAACACAGGTGCCACTGTCAATCTCCTCTTTAACTCTTGAAAACTGAGCTCACATTGATCAGTCCATATGAACGGAGTCTCCTTACGCGTGAGCTTAGTCAAAGGAGCGGCAATCCTCGAGAATCCTTCCACAAATCTCCTGTAATACCCTGCCAAACCAAGGAAGCTTCGTATCTCAGTCACTGTCCTCGGCCTCTCCCAATTAAGCACAGCTGCTATTTTACTCGGATCCACTGATACTCCTTCCTCTGAGACTACATGCCCAAGGAAAGCTATCCGGTTCAGCCAAAACTCACACTTACTAAGCTTTCCGTATAATTGCTTATCTCGGAGTATCTGAAGTACTAACCACAAATGCTGTGCATGCTCCTCATACGATCGAGAGTACACCAGGATATCATCGATAAAGACTATCACAAACTTATCCAGATAGTCTCTGAACACCTCGTTCATCAATCTCATAAATGCTGCAGGGGCGTTCGTCAATCCAAAGGACATCACCAGAAATTCGTAATGGCCATACCTTGTCCTGAAGGCCGTCTTTGGAATATCTTCCTCCTTAATCCTCAATTGGTGATAGCCCGATCTCAAATCGATCTTAGAAAAGACTGATGCCCCTCTTAACTGATCAAGTAGATCATCAATCCTGGGCAGTGGGTATTTATTCTTCACCGTGGCTTTATTCAACAGCCGGTAGTCTACACATAATCTGAGACTACCATCCTTCTTCTTAACAAATAGTACTGGTGCTCCCCACGGCGAAACACTGGGTCTAATAAACCCTTGATCCAATAACTCCTGTAGTTGTTTCTTCAATTCCTCAAGTTCCACTAATGCCATCCTGTAGGGAGGTTTAGAGATCGGCTGAGTATCCGGTACCAAATCAATGGTAAACTCCAGCTCTCTCTCTGGTGGTAAACCTGGCAATTCATCTGGGAAAACATCCAAAAATTCGCAAACCATAGGTATATCCTCAATCCTCGGATGTTCCCGCTCATCGTCTGAGATGAGTGTCTCATAACCTTCACATGAATAATCATATTTAATAATCTCCAAAAAAATGTTAAAATTCTCAAATGACTTACTAGAATTCCATATATACATTTCCTCATCCCTGGCCTGACATATCGGGGGGCCTCCTTGATAATAGGATAGGCTCTGGGTCTCTCCAATCTGTCCTTCTGCACCTCAATCCTTCCTCTTCTGAAGGAACCTCTCCGAGCCTCTGACTGGAAAAGTGCTGGCCTCTTGCCCTTATCTCTATTCACCGCTCTGAGCTCATTCTGGGATTGTACCATCTCAATCCCTCTTTCAACCTCTTGTGCTCGTCTCAGAGCATCTCCAAACTCAGTAATACATAGCCCCATCAATCTATCTCTGATGACGGGCTTCAGCCCATACACAAACTTCTCTGTGCGGAGCTCTTCACTCTTGAAGGTCTCTGGGTCATATCTCAGTAGTGCGGTGAACTGGCTCTCATAGTCATCCACCGACATGTCACCCTGTACCAAACTTAAAAACTCGGCCTGTTTCCTCCTCTGAGCGGCTCGTGGTACATATTGGGTTCTAAAAGCTGTCTGGGACTCTTCCCAACCAATCACATCCTGGTGGGACATCAAGATACCCTGGGTAGTACTCCACCAATCTCAAGCTCTCCCCTTCAGCATATAGGCACTCATACTGACTCTCTCAGCATCGGTGCACCCCAGTAAATCAAATATAACTCTCAACTCCGTCAGCCACTCCTCAGCCTCTGTAGGATCCTTCTTTCCCTTAAATGCGGGTGGATTCATCTTCAGAAATTCCTTTAGTCGGACCTTACTTCTGTCCTCAGGCTGAGTGACGGGAGGCACTGGGGGCATGGGAGGCCCTGGTGGTGGTGTAGGGGTAGTATCCGAGGCATTAACTCCAAAGTGTTGCGCGAATAACGCCGCCATCTGCTCAAAACCTTGCCTCACATCGGTCTCAATCCGATTAAATCGAGAGTTAGGACTCTCTGGTTGTGGGACAGGTGGTGGAGGGGACTCTGCCTGCCTCCTCGAACGACCTCGTCGTTTACTCATTCTCAATCTCAACTCGTCTCCTGCGCGTACATATCACAATCGATTGAAATCTCAATCCTCAATTTCAGTTCATGACCAGACTATTACAGACACTTGGGATGTATTCTATTTCACTTAACCGACACTGACAGTACTAGGCACCCTAAGCTCTGATACCAAGAAAACTCTGTCACGCCCCGAAAATGCGGAAAATAGGGCTAATTTAAAACTTTTTGTTCATTAATTCACAATTAAAGGTGCATTCCTGTGCAGTGTCATACATCATCATAATTATCATGCCTCAGGATCTCATCATGATATAATAATTATTGTGTTATACCCATTACTCGATTACAAGTTAATTAATCCTAATACATCCCCTACAATAACATACTTCAAGTGTCTGTAATCACATTAATAGTCTGGGTACATGAAAAGATAAAATATACCTCAAATACAATATATATAGGGCCTGGAGCTCAAGTCCTCCACTAGCCACTACTCCGTACGCCGCAGGGAGATCCTTCTTCACTTGAAGTACTCTGGGAGGGGGAGGAAAATAGGGTGAGCTTCTAAATCGCTCAGTAAGGGGGTAAAGGAATCAGTTATATAAACCATTTCACACATCACAAATATGTATTTGTTCATAAAGCTCATTTGAAATCGTAGCATGAAAGTTCTCAAAACATCATCTCATAACTCGTTAAATCATGTGAAAACATGAAGATAAAAGGCTCCACATCGAGCACTCACAAGCCTGTGTAAAGATATGCAATAATGGCCGTTCTCAAATACGTGATAAAAATCACCTCGGTAAATCACACGTGACAAGGTCACAAAACACAACTCATGTGTAAAACGAGACTAGGCAATAAAACTCAATTAAAACTCGTCATGGCACATCAAATATATATAAGCTCCTCTGGGTGCGCATCCCAGGCATCCTCGTATAGAGGGAACGTTGACAATATGGTCGTGTGCAAAGTATATTGGACTTATATGTTACCAGAACAAGGCCCGGCCTTACTTGCTACCAGAGCAATGCCTCGCCTAATGCACACGACACGTGGTCCCTGGGTCGATTCCCAGGCGGCCCACTCTCTCGGTCTTACATGCTACCAGAGCAATGCCTCCCAACGCTACCAGAGCGGAGGAATAATCGGACTTATATGTTACCAGAACAATGCCTGTGGTCCCTGGGTCGGTTCCCAGGCGTCCCACAATATCGGTCTTATATGCTACCAGAGCAAGGCCCGTGGTCCCTGGGTCGGTTCCCAGGCGTCCCACTATATCGGTCTTATATGCTACCAGAGCAATGCCCGATGTGTGTTCAACATGACACGCCTAAGTCTCTATCATTAGCCATTATCTTATAAAACGTTATGCCTTCACGTAGAACTCATAATGGTTTTCTCTTAAAAACTCATTTAAAACATTTGTGTACTCAACAAAAAACACATATAAAAATCGAGTTCCAACCGGCAAAACATGCACACATTTTCTCAAATCTCAATATCGCCTTAACGTAGAGCCCAATTTACTTTTCACGCAGCTCAAAGGTTTATAAAGTAATTTCACACTTAGCTTATAAACTCATAAAATAATGGGCTCCAACCGGCTATAAAAATCGTGTGCAGTTACATCACAACACAAAACATGCTTGTATTCTCAAATCATGGTTCATGCTAACAATTCATCAAAATACATACACAAAATGGTTTAGTTTTCCCTTACCTCTTTGCACCTCGTATAGTGCAATCGTTCCCCCCGTATCACGGACTAGTCTCGCATTCCACTCTGGAACTCCCGAGCTGTCCAAACGATGTTAAAACATCAATACTCCACATCACATAACCTCAATTCTCAAAATCGAGCATAATTGCTCATAACACCTCAATTCTCTTGATTTCTCGTAACTCAACCCTAAGCTACAACCTCATTCACAATATCCCAATATCCTACATTCCTCATGCCAATTATTTAGGCTAATTCTCCATATTGTCCAATTTTCCATTTATAGCTCACAATTTCCTAAATTCACCAAAATTCTCAAATATACATATCACTCCTACCACATTGAAATTTAATCAATCCCCAGTCATTTCTCAACCATTTCAACACAATTACAACCACCAATAACATCAAAATCAACTCAAATATCAAGATCGAGGTTTAGAAATTACCCAAAGCTTGTGAGACGCACAACTCACGCCTCGATCCGATTCGTCCTTCGATTTCCAAGTATGTTGTTCTCCCTTTGATGAGGAACAACTTTCCTTCTTCCCACAATAGCTGATTCGGCCGGAAATGGGTGATTTGGAGGAGTGAGAAACTAGGTTTTTGGAAAAATGGAGGTTTGGAAGAGAGAGAAAGTGAGATTTCAGGAGAAAACACGGGTCCCTTATATAGATTGGAGGTAGGAGATCG
Source organism: Firmiana major (assembly GCA_033439115.1). Taxonomy (NCBI): domain Eukaryota; kingdom Viridiplantae; phylum Streptophyta; class Magnoliopsida; order Malvales; family Malvaceae; genus Firmiana; species Firmiana major. The sequence continues at coordinate 18,534,016 of CM065904.1, read as the reverse complement.
ATCTGCCTCTTGCTGAGATCGATCTGTGTTTGAAATTTGGGGGCGATCTGGGTAATTTTATGCCCAGGAGATCGATCTGTCGAGGGGTGAGATCGATCTCTTTATGGCTTTATGAGATCGATCTGCTCCTAAAGAGATCGATCTTCTCCCCAAACAGAAGCATTTGGAGATCGATCTCTTCCTCATGAGATCGATCCCTTCTCAAACAGATTCATTTGGAGATCGATCTCTTCCTCATGAGATCGATCCCTTCTCAAACAGATTCATAAAGAGATCGATCCCTTCCATTGGAGATCGATCTGCTTCTCAAATTTCCCATCCCTCGTCATTCTTAACTCACCAGATTGATCTCTCCTTCTCCCAGATCGATCTGTCCTCATGCTTCATGCCTATTTTACACACTTAACATATAAATCTCCAATTATAATTCCCACAATTCATTTAATTCAATAAATTACACTTCAAATTCTTATTACATTATTAAAATATGTCTAAAATTCTCAGATCTCACAGGATGCCCGCTTCACTTCCCACTTTTGGGGACATTTCCAGGAAGCGATGGGGACTCAATTGAGTTTTAGCACTGCTTTTCATCCTCAGACAGATGGTCAGTCAGAGAGGACTATACAGACCCTGGAGGATATGTTGAGAGAGTGTGTACTGGATTTTAGAGGCTCATGGGACGATCACTTGCCATTGATTGAGTTCGCCTACAATAACAGTCATCACTCAAGTATTGGTATGGCCCCTTATGAGGCACTATACGGTCGTAGATGCCGATCGCCCATTGGTTGGGAAGAAGTTGGTGACAGACAATTGCTCGCTCCCGATTTGGTTAAGCAAGCCTCCGAGGATGTTCAGATAATATGCGAGAGGCTGCGACGACTCAAAGTCGACAAAAGAGCTACGCTGACAAGAGACGGAGACCACTTGAGTTTGATGTTGGCGAGTCCGTATTTTTGAAAGTATCTCCTTCTAAGGGAATAATGAGGTTTGGAAAGAAAGGAAAATTAAGTCCTCGTTACATTGGTCCCTTCGAGATTTTGGATAGAGTGGGAGAAGGAGCATATAGACTAGCCTTACCACCTGAGCTAGCAGAAGTCCACAATGTCTTCCACGTTTCTATGCTTCGGAAGTACTACCCGGATCCGACACATGTAATTAGTTATGAGCCGTTGGAGCTCAAGAAAGATATGTCGTATGTCGAGAGACCGATCAGGGTGTTGGACAGGAAAGAGAAGGTGTTGCGGAACAAGACGATTTCATTGGTTAAGATTTTGTGGCAACATCACACTGTGGAAGAGGCCACATGGGAACTGGAAAGTTTGATGCGGGAAAAGTATCCCGAGTTATTCACAGATTGAATTGGTTCTAATTTGGAGGACCAAATTCTTTAAGTGGGGGAGAATGTGAGACCCCGTACATGTATAGCTATGTATATAGGAACATGGGAATGTAAATAAAATCATAAGTAAGATGATGTATTGTAATATGAAGTGTATACAATGTAAGTTCATAAGATTATGTACGCACTTGTAGTAAGAATTGTAATTATACGTACAAGTTGCATTATGAGTGAGTAGGAAGAAATAAACTTAAAACGAGAAGAATGTGATCGAAATGGAATATGAGTGGTATAGTAAAATGGAAGGAAAGATTTACATAAGTGGATATTTCCATTCGAGTAATATCGTATATAATTGGTCTTACAAAGATTCTACACAAGTTTTAATGTGTATGTAGTGAGGATGGATCCCATTTTCAAGTCTTAAAGATGAATGAATGAGGAAATGATCATGGTAGTAAATTAAGGGTGTTTGGTAAGAGTTGTTGCAGAAAAACTGCAGGAAATCTGGAATTTGTGAAGGCCAGATCGATCTCATAGGATGAGAGATCGATCTGGGAGAACCAGAATGCTCTTATGTGAGAAATGGAAGGGAACAGATCGATCTCCAAAGGAAGCAGATCGATCTCCTTAGCTCTCGGGTTGGAAGCAGATCGATCTTCCCTAAGACCAGATCGATCTCTCTAGGTCTCGGGTTGGAAGCAGATCGATCTCCCCTAAGACCAGATCGATCTCCTTAAGCTTCTGTTTGACAGCAGATCGATCTCCAGTCTCGACAGATCGATCTCCTACCTTTGAAACGTCTCAGAAAAGAGGGATTTTTGAGGAACAGATCGATCTCCACCCAAGGAAGATCAATCTCATCAAGTCAAATCTATAAATGGGAGCAGTTGGATCATCAGAATTTCGGGACAAACATTTCCATTTCACTTCAACTCAAAGAAATCTAGTTTCTCACTCCTAAATCCAGCCATTTTCAGTGAGATTTAAGGAGAGGCTATTAGAGACAAAGTTGTTCACATCAAAGAGAAGAACAACATAGTCTAGAGGCATTTTCCCATTTGAAGGATTGAAGAAATAGAGGGCAATCCTAATTGGAGCAAGAGGAAATCCAATGAGGTAAGTTCTAATGCACAAATCCAAGTACATTGGTTTAGTTAATGATTATAAAGATATTTGGGTGTGCATATTGTGGATAGAACTACCTAGGATGGTATGAAATGCATATAGCTTAGAAATAGTCAAGTGTGAGAAAGTGGAATGTAGGAGTATTTTGATGAATGAGATATCTTGAGTGGATGAGAATGTTGTGGAAATGGTTTGGGAATGTTGATATTAGGACAAATTGGGAGATTTACCACAAAGGGTAAAAATGTATAATTAAGGCATTGGATAAATGCTTAGTTGAATAAGAGTTAGAAACATTAACTCTAATGTTGATGGATGAATTTCAGTTTCGGATGATACGCCGGAGCAAGTCGAGATGAGAACGCAAGAAGCATAAAGGCGGATAGTTGCACACAAGTAGAACGAGGTAAGGGACTGTGTGTTAGCTATAGAGATGTTCGTACGTAATTACAGCAATTTCGTAGATATATTGCTAGGACTAGTACGATATTATAAGTTTATGAAATGATGTGGAAATATGAAAAGTACTATGATGTATATATGTATTGAGAAATGGGATAGGGTAAGGAAATAGCATGATATGCATGTTTTCAATGAAATTCTCAATTTTATATTGTTATTATTGATTGAGAAATGTTGATGATAGTTTGGCTAATTTTACATGTTTTGGCATGAAAAGGCATGCTATGTGAATAAACGTGTTTTGAGTTTTAAAAAGAGAAAATAGCCATCTATCAGTTTTGAGATGAGATTTGGTGTTGAAGCGTTAGCTCACACCCGGTTTAAAGCCTTGATGTACCGTGCGGGAGTTTTAACTCACACGGAGGTTTTGAGAAAGTGCGAGAACTATGCTCGTACTTGTTTTGTTGAGTTAAGGTAAACCTGGGGGTCTGGGACCCAAGGGGATACCAGCCGACGGCCAATTGAACGGGCTGGGCCTTAACGATAGATCGTACCGCGCTGGAGCTTTGCGTTGACTGTGTGTCACGCTGCTTGCTCGCCTGGTATATGAGACATGGTTTAAGGATAAAAAGTCCATCGGAGTTGGAGTATGGACTTGGGTCCACGGTTGTACGTAGAATAGTGTAGTCACCCGTTGGTATACTATGTACCGTGCTGGGTGCACGTGAGTACGAGTATCGCGTAGATGACACACGACGTATCTTCACCGTGAGTATACGAGGAGATGAGGTGGATTGAGATGAGCCGGAGGGTAGGACTGACCCATCCCCCTTCAGGCGAAGTGATACCCTGTGCACACCCGATCAGTGAGGCCTGGGATCACTGACTGTGGCCATAAGTCGTGGATATTTGATTGCCTAAAATTCCATGCCTGTCTCAGAGAATCGAGAAACAGAGACAATCTCAGAAAAAGAAAGAGATTTGTGAAAGAGAATGATTTGAGAAGTGAAAGAGATTTTGTGTTTCAATAAATCTCCGATTTCACATTCGTGCCATGAGGGCACTATTTATGAGCATGTTTTAAATGGAAGTTTGACATTTGATTTACACGAAAATGCTCTTGAGAAATATGTATTTAAATGCATTGTTCGTATGATATTTCCATTTATAACGAAAACATGGTTTTGGTTTATGCATGCATGGGCTATGTAGGTAGTACGATATCTACCTGCTAGCATACATTTCCTTACTGAGCCGTGGTTTGCTCATCTCACTATTTTCCCCCTCCAGGTACTGAGAAGTAAGAGAGCGGTGGTCTCTAAGTCTTTTATGTTGAACAGCTCCCACAATCCGCAAAGGTATAAGATTTGTATACACGAGTATTTTGTATCTAATATATTGTATCGCACAGTTATATCTTGGAATTGTAATCAGTATTATGGGGATGACATGTAAACACTTGGTATTTATACAATTAATTTTGTGTATTTACACACACACTTGGGAGTGTGAATTAAAGTTTTAAATATTTCGCTGTAAATAAATAAATTTTTAATAATTGCATCTTCTCACAGCCCAACCGTAGTAGAGAATGTATGGATAGAAGGGTTCCCGAAAGCGGGGCATGACAGAAGACACAAGGAATGAAAGTGTTTTAAAGCTTGAGAATGTAGAAAATGTGCAGCAATAATGTCTAAATTCTCATTGTCTTCAATGCTTGGTTAAATACTGAAGGATTGGTAGTTGGAGCATTAAATGCTATTTTTCCCGTTGAGATTTTGCAGAAACTAGCCGTTGGGTACCTCCAGTAGAGTGCCAGATCGATCTGCCATCTTGGCCAGATCGATCTCTTAGTTATAAATCTTACAAGATCAAAGCACAATAACACAAGGAGATCGATCTCATAGGTTAGCAGATCGATCTGTTAATTTGAAAATGATAGGGGAGATCGATCTGTCGAATAGGCAGATCGATCTACAGATCGATCTGCCATGCAATCTCGTAGTGGGGAGATCGATGTTTTAATACCACAGATTGATCTCCTTAGCTCTCTGACTTTGAGAAGATCGATCTCTTCCTTACCAGATCGATCTCACAAGCTCTCTGTTTGAGTGTGGATCGATCTACAGATCGATCTACAGTCTATGCTTTAAGGGAGATCGATCTCTTCCTAGATCAGATCGATCCCTCAACTCTAGTATTAGGCAGATCGATCTCTTAACCCTTGCAGATCGATCTCACTCTTCCTTAATACCTTTGTATAGGTTCAAAGCTTGGCAGATCGATCTCATTTCTTCATGAGATCGATCTCTCATCAAGTACAGACCCATGAGATCGATCTCTCATAAGCCAGATCGATCTCTCATCAACAGAACTCTAAGTTCTGGTACTGATAACCTCTAAACATGTTTTTATATCATCTTAATATTATTGAATTTACTTGTTTTGTCATTTCAAAATATATTAACTCAACAATCTCCCCCTTTTTGATATGATAAAACTTATTCAATCAACATGTTTAGTTAATTTGCGAAAACTCCCCCTTTTTGTGAGCTCCCCCTTTCTTTTAGCTTTTGACTTTGTTACTATCTTAACTCCTCCTCATTTTAACCATTCTTTTAAACGTTTAGAGATATTTCTTAAAAACCTTCTTAAAACGTTTTATGCCTCTTGACCACAACCACATGTTTTCTTCTCCCCCTTTTTGTCATATCAATAGAAAGAAAACGAAATAGTACTCATGGCATTTCAAAATTAACATTTTCATTAAAACACAGTCAAATGGCAGTTCATTAGAGCAAATTCATGTTAAAATAACAAGTAGCAAAAACAAAACATATAACTAAACTAAATCGAGCAACTAGATCCTATGATGGAGGAGGAACGCGATCCTGGATATCCTCAATGTGTGTGCGAGCGACCTGAAGCTCATCATACATCGCCTCCTGAGTTTCGTGAAGATTCGCAAAGCCCTCATCCACTTTGCGATTTAGCTCCTCGAACATCCGTTGCTGAGATGCATGAAGGTTTGCAAAACCTTCATCGATCTTCTGGTTGAGCTCACCCATCATCGTCATAATGAACTCCATACCAGCAGGGGAGGGTGCAGGTGCTGAGGGCTGAGCAGGTGGAGATGGTGGACGAGCAGTCGATGCAGCTGGTGGAGCCACAGGCTCATCGAGGGGATCTTCCTCCATAGCTGCTGCAGAAGGTTGTTCCCGCTTCTTCTTCCAGTCGCCCTGGAAGTCTTTATAGTAGCCCATGTGATGGAGTGTCCCAATGTTGAGGACGCTCTTCGGAGAGGGCATTTCGCAGGTTTCGCAACTGCTGTCTATTCCGAGTCGTTGGAGGAAGTACGCCAGTGGTTGCGAAAACACGATCGTTGTGCCTTGACCTCGGACGATCTTCAACCAGTCTTGATAAATAAAGTGAATGAGGTTGGGTTTTTGACTGGTGGAATGAATGTGGTGAAGCCAGAACCTATCTAACCGTCTAACAGTGGAGTGACGGGTACCAAACGGACGAAGGTTCCAAGAGATGATGAGGTGGAGTAACCGGGATGCATTGGAAGGTCACTCACCTTATCCCCGGGAATATCAAACTCCAAAGGGACTTCCTCATCTTCGTTTGTCAAGCCTTCATCGCGTATGTCAAACGCTTTGGCAAAAACTTCAGTGTCGACGACAATGGATTTACCCATGACAAACGTAGTAAATCCTAGAATGTTACAAGTGTCGTTGGGATCATAGTTAAGTTCGACATTGGAAAAGAATGCGCGAACGATATTTGGAGGGACTGGGGTATTGATTCTTAGAAAAGACATCCAATCGAAATCGTCAAATTTAGACAAATACGGAAAATCAATTCGATTGAGGAAAGAGAAATCGATTGTGCGCCAATATTTAATTGGCATGGTTGAAAAGTATTCTTTATATCGCTTCCTTTTGGTAGGTGTTTTAAAACACTTGTTGAAGTTAGCGGCTGAAGAGGGAGGAATGGATTGGGAGGATGACCTGGTTTCTACATTGGTTCGGGGAGGTTTTTGTCCTACTTTCTTAAGCCTAGGCATGGTTCTAGACACGAGAATTATGCTAATACAGATTCACAAGCGAAAAAATCAATGGAACAGTAACTAGATTTGCCCTAGAATGAAATTGAACACAAATCGTAGGAAATTTTTGAGAAAATGAGGAATGTTGGTTACTATACCAGGAAATGACACGGAGACGCAATGAAGGCCGTACCGAGATCGATCTGAGGAGGAATCGAGAGAGGTGGTGCGAGGGAAGTTAGGGATTTTGAAGTTTAAGATTTTGAAATTTGGGGATTTTTGACCAGTTTTTATAGTCCAGGGCACAGGAGATCGATCTGTCGAGACGACAGATCGATCTGTCATTTCCAGAAGCCAAGGGAGATCGATCTGTCGCATGAACAGATCGATCTGTTAGCAAACAGAGGCTTAAGGAGATCGATCTGTCACATGCACAGATCAATCTTCAGTTTAACAGAGGCTTAGAGAGATCGATCTGCCAAATGCATAGATCGATTCAGAAATACAGAAGCTTGGAGAGATCGATCTGTCGAATGGACAGATCAATCTGCTTTTTAACAGAGACGTAAGAAGATCGATCTTATGGTTAGAAGATTGATCTGCTTAGCTTAACCTTAATGACTTAGGCTTATTTGAGGTATGGAGATCGATCTATATGAATAAGAGATCGATCTCTCATACTTGTTGCCCAGAAAAATCATTGAAAATCACTTTTTAAGACAATTTAAAATCAAGATTTTGAAGTACAAACATCTTAGGGAGCATTCATAAGTCCTAATTCACCCCTAAGAATGCAAAACCTATCTCTATCAAGGGGTTTGTTGAATATATCAGCTATTTGATGCAGAGTGTCAATATACTCAAGAATTATATCCCCCTTTTGCACATGGTCTCTAAGGAAATGATGCCTAATTTCAATGTGCTTGGTTCTAGAGTGTTGAATAGGATTTTTAGATAGATTAATGGCACTGGTATTATCACATTTAATAGAGACTTGTTTCATGTCAATACCATAATCTTTCATTTGTTGTTTAATCCACAACACTTGAGCACTACAACTACCAGCTGCTATGTATTCAGCTTCAGTGGTGGACTGAGTCACACTGTTTTGTTTCTTAGAGAACCAAGAAATTAATCTATTTCCTAAGAATTGGCAAGTACCTGAAGTACTTTTCCTATCTATTTTACATCCTCCAAAATCTGCATCTGAAAATGCATGAAGGGTAAAAGTTGAGTCTTTGGGGTACCAAAGTCCTAGTGAGGGAGTGTCTTTGAGGTATCTAAAGATCCTCTTAGTTGCTAATAGATGTGATTCCCTAGGAGAGGATTGAAATCTAGCACAAAGGCATACACTAAACAAAATATCTGGTCTACTTATCATAGACCTATAGAGTTTAGTGTCTACACACTTACCACTTTCATCTTTATCAAGCTTGATGTTGGTGCCCATTGGAGTGGCTTGAGGTTTGCAATTGTCCATTCCAAATCGCTTGAGCAAGTCCTTAGTATACTTTGCTTGATTGATGAAGGTTCCATCCTTTGTTTGCTTCACTTGAAGTCCCAAGAAGAATGTGAGTTCTCCATCATGCTCATCTCAAATTCCCCTTGCATGATCTTAGCAAACTCTTGGCATAAAGACTCATTAGTTGAACCAAAAATAATATCATCTACATAGACTTGTACAACTAGTAAATCCTTATTTTTATTCTTGATGAATAAGGTGGTATCCACTTTTCCTCTTGAAAATCCCTTTTCTATTAAGAATTTTGACAACCTTTCATACCAAGCTCTAGGAGCTTGTTTCAATCCATAGAGTGCCTTAGATAATTTAAAAACATGTTCAGGAAATTCATGATTTTCAAAACCAGGAGGTTGCTCAACATAGACTTCTTCATTAATGAAACCATTTAGGAATGCACTTTTTACATCCATTTGATATAATTTGAAGTTTTTATAACATGCAAAGGCAAGTAACATTCTTATTGCCTCTAGTCTAGCTACCGGTGCATAGGTTTCATCATAATCTATACCTTCTTCTTGTCTATAGCCTTGTGCAACTAACCTAGCCTTATTCCTTATGATCACACTATTTTCATCCATTTTGTTCTTGAATATCCATTTAGTTCTAATTATAGAGTGATCACTAGGCCTAGGAACTAGTTTCCACACTTTGTGGCTAGGAACCAATTATTGTCATCTAAGGCTTCAATGACATTCCTAGGCTCTATTTGAGATACAAAGGCTATATATTGACACATATTCCTTAGAGATGATCTAGTTCTAACTCCTAGAGTTGGATCTCCCACTATTTCACAATCTTTTACATATCCTAACTCTCTTGGTGCTCTAGATTCTCTCTCCAATATTTCTATTTCATCTTTATCTTCTTTATTCAAGTCAAGTTTTTCTAATAAATCATCTTCTAATTTTGAGTTTTCCTCCAAGTTTTCATCAAATATTCCAACGTCCTCATTATTTGTTGAATCTTTAGATAAATTGTTTGACTCATCAAATATCACATGAATTGATTCTTCAACTATCAATGTTCTTTTGTTGTATACTCTATAAGCCTTTGAATTCAAGGCATATCCTAGAAAGATTCCCTCATCACTTTTGGCATCAAATTTTCCTAAATTATCTTTCCCATTATTTAAGACAAAACATTTGCAGCCAAAGGGATGGAAGTAACTAATGTTAGGCTTTTTACCCTTGTAGAGCTCATAAGGAGTTTTCTTAAGCATGGGTCTAATCATAGCTCTATTAATTATATAGCAAGATGTGTTTATAGCTTCAGCCCAAAAATACTTTGGCAAATTATTCTCACACAACATGGTTCTAGCCATTTCTTCCAAAGTTCTATTTCTTCTTTCTACTACTCCATTTTGTTGTGGTGTCCTAGGGGCTGAGAAGTTATGACTAATTCCTTGATCATTACAATACTCATCAAATCCTATGTTTTCAAATTCCTTACCATGATCACTTCTAATGCTAGTTATTGTATAACCTTTTTCATTTTGAGTAATTTTTGTATAAGCTATGAATTTTTCTAAGGCTTCATTTTTTACTCTTAAAAAGAACACCCATGTGAACCTAGTGTAATCATCAACTATTACAAAACCATAGTGTTTCCCACCTAGGCTAGTTGTTCTAGTTGGTCCAAATAAATCTAAGTGAAGTAATTGAAGAGGCCTAGTGGTGGATACAATATTCTTAGGCTTAAATGTTGTCCTTTTGTGTTTTCCTTTAACACAAGCTTCACATATTTCTTCATGATCAAAGGATAGCTTGGGTAAACCTATAACAAGATCCTTTCTAGCTAACTTAGATAGCACATGCATGCTAGCATGACCTAGTCTTCTATGCCATAACCAAGATTCCTTTTTATTGTCTACCATTAGGCATATATTTTCATTTTTGAGTTCATTAAGATATACAATATATATATTGCCTTGCCTATGACCTAGAAAAAGAACTTTGTTAGACTTAGGATCTACCACATTACATTTCATGCAATCAAAAATTACTTTGTAACCTTTGTCACAAAGTTGACTTATGCTTAGTGAGTTGTGCTTTAGACCCCTAACAAGTAATACTTTTTCTAAAGAGAAGTAATCATTACCTATTGAGCCACTTCCTTCTACTTGGCCTTTGGAGTTGTCCCCAAAAGTGACCTCTCCACCAACCTTTGATTTAAAAGAGTTGAAGTGGCTTCTATCTCCCGTCATGTGCCTTGAGCATCCACTATCCAAGTACCATGCTTCCTTTGTTTTAGCTGTGTGGCCATGCTCAATCACCTACAAGAAGATTTAAACTCAAGTCTTAGGTACCCAAATTTTCTTGGGTCCTTTGAGGTTAGTGAATGCAATTCTTGATCCTTTTGGGATCCATTTTGCTAATGCATTACAATCCTTGGAGAGAATTACTTCTCTTGGAATCCATATCCTTTTTACTATTTTTCCTTTTAGAGTTCTCATCTTTATATTGCAATTATGTGATTCATGTCCCTTTCTATTGCAATATGAACAAGTAATTGCAGGTTTATTCATGCTCTTCCTAGCAATAAAACTTTTAAGGTGGGTCTCTCTACTCTTTGCATTATATCCTAAGCCATTTTTGTCAAAGAATGCCCTTTGGGTCTCTAGCATGCTATCTAACTTTTGTTGACCCATGTGGAACCTATTAAAGGAATTATGTAGATTGCTATTTTTCTCCTTAAGGTCACAAATTTCTAGATTTGAAATCTCTAGTTTCTTTTCACATTCTAATTTATCCAATTGCATTATCTCATTTTCTTTTCTCAATTTGGATATTATCTTTTTATATTTCATACTCATAGATTCATACTCTAATGCAAGATCATCAAAGGCATCTTGCAATTCATCAAAAGAATATTCATTGAGGCTTGAAGTTACCTTTTCATCCTCAATAGCCATGAAGCACAAGTTGGCAATGTCCTCATTTGATTCATCATCGGAGCAGTCACTGTCGCTCCATGTTGCCACCATTGCCTTCTTTTTATGGAACCTGTCATTGGACCTTTTAAGAAGAGGGCAGTTAAATTTTATGTGTCCTGGTTTTTTACATTCATAACACATAATTGAGTCTTTTCTACCTACTTCTTCTTGATCTCTCTTATTGTTTCTCCTATTACTACCACTAGCTCTCATCCTCATGAACTTGTTAAATCTTTTGGCAAACATTGCCATCTCAAGGTCCTCTTCACTACCACTCTCATTCTTAATCTCCTCTTGAGCAGTGGATTTTAGAGCAACTCCCACTTTCTTGGGTGGCTCTTCATTTCTTTTTAATTTCATCTCATAAGTGAGTAGAGATCCTATTAATTCATCTAAAGACAATGTGTGAGGATCCTTAGATTCCTCAATTGCAGTCACTTTAGCTTCCCATGATTTAGGTAAGCTATTTAAAATTTTCTTTACCATTTCAATATTAGAATATATTTTTCCTAAGGACTTTAGTCCATTAATTACATCTGTGAATCTAGTGAACATATCACTAATTGATTCTCCTTCCTTCATCCTAAAAAGCTCATAGTCATGTGTGAGCATTCCTACCTTTGTCTCCTTCACTTGGGTTGTACCCTCATGAGTTATTGCCAATTTATCCCATATTTGTTTGGCATTATCACACCGGAGACTCTATTATATTCATTTGGACCTAAGGCACAAAATAATGTGTACATAGCTTTAGCATTTAGCTGAGCACATTTAATATCATTTGAATCCCATTCATCTTCTTCCTTAGGAATATCTCTTCCCTCTATTCTCTTTGTAGGGATTTGAGGTCCTTTAATTATAATTCTCCATACTTCATAATCCTTTGCTTGAATGAATAACATCATCATAGTCTTCCAATATGCATAATGCTCTCCATTGAACATTGGAGGTCTAACCGTAGAGTGCCCCTCTCCTACCAAACTAGTAGCTACATTGTTATGAGCCATTTGATCGTTTCTAACTCTTAGGAAGTTGTTCCTATGTGATTAAAGAGTCCTTGCTCTGATACCAAATGTTGGCTCTACCGAGAGGGGGGGTGAATCGGTTTTCTAACGTTAATAGCAAATTTTAATTTAATCCTATTTTAATTTGCAAATGAAAATAAGCAATATAAAATTAAACAATTTAATGCAAGATAGAGAAGAGAGAAACAAACACAATCGTTTATAGAGGTTCAGCCAAACTCTTGCCTACGTCCTCTCTCCTTGACCTTCTTGTCAAGTGCTTTCTTACTCTCCTTCAACAGAAGTTACAATGTTCCTTTTACAGGTTAAGGAATAACCTCTCTACCTTTGCAATATGAAAATGTATTCACCCTCTTACAATTTATCTCACTGAGGAACAATCCTCTTTCTCTCTCAAGATAAGGATGAATACAAAAATGAAGCTTTAATGTAGGTAGGACAAATACAGCTTTTGCACTTAATCTTATACAATAAATCTCAATAAATGAGGAATGAAGACACAAGGAATGAAAGTGTTTTAAAGCTTGAGAATGTAGAAAATGTGCAGCAATAATGTCTAAATTCTCATTGTCTTCAATGCTTGGTTAAATACTGAAGGATTGGTAGTTGGAGCATTAAATGCTGTTTTTCCCGTTGAGATTTTGCAGAAACTAGCCGTTGGGTACCTCCAGTAGAGTGCCAAATCGATCTGCCATTTTGGCCAGATCGATCTCTTAGTTATAAATCCTGCAAGATCAAAGCACAATAACACAAGGAGATCGATCTCATAGGTTAGCAGATCGATCTGTTAATTTGAAAATGATAGGGGAGATCGATCTGTCGAATAGGCAGATCGATCTTCCAATCTCTCTGTTTAAGGCAAGATCGATCTACAGATCGATCTGCCATGCAATCTCGTAGTGGGGAGATCGATCTCTCAATACCATAGATCGATCTCCTTAGCTCTCTGACTTTGAGGAGATCGATCTCTTCCTTACCAGATCGATCTCAGAAGCTCTCTGTTTGAGTGTGGATCGATCTACAGATCGGTCTACAGTCTATGCTTTAAGGGAGATCGATCTCTTCCTAGATCAGATCGATCCCTCAACTCTAGTATTAGGCAGATCGATCTCTTAACTCTTGCAGATCGATCTCACTCTTCCTTAATACCTTTGTATAGGTTCAAAGCTTGGCAGATCGATCTCATTTCTTCATGAGATCGATCTCTCATCAAGTACAGACCCATGAGATCGATCTCTCATAAGCCAGATCGATCTCTCATCAACAGAACTCTAAGTTCTGGTACTGATAACCTCTAAACATGTTTTTATATCATCTTAATATTATTGAATTTACTTGTTTTGTCATTTCAAAATATATTAACTCAACACTACTAACATTTCGAAACTACGCGGGTTTTTAGGTTTGACAGGTTATTGTCGAAAATTCGTCTAGAACTATGGCATTATAGCTCGGCCTCTCACCAATCTCCTAAAAAAGGGGCAATTCGGATGGCATGAAGAAGTTGAATTCACCTTCCTTGCTCTAAAACAAGCCATGACAACCACCCTTATATTAGCCATGCCAAACTTCAATGCTGATTTCACTATTGAAATGGATGCATCCAGAGAAGGAATTGGAGCGGTCTTGTCTCAACAAGGCAAACCAGTGGCATACATGAGTCGAGCCCTCGGAGTGGAAAAAAATCATGGTCGACGTACGCTAAGGAGATGTTGGCTATCATCGAAGCCATACGTACCTGGCGGCCTTACCTTCTAGGCAAAAAGTTCTATATTCAGACTGATCAACGTAACCTCAAATATTTTCTTGAACAACGCATGGCAACTTCGGAGCAAAAAAAAATGGGTTGTGAAGCTTTTGGGATGCAATTATGAAATTCAATACAGGTTGGGCAGTGAGAACTCCGCAGCTAACGCTCTCTCTCGAAAACAAGGGAGTCCCATTCTTCACCATATTTTCTTTTCGCACTGTCTAAAAATAAACCAATTATATAGTATAGAGGTATACCAAAAATGAGCAGCAGATCTCCGAAGTCAAAACTCCGAAGTCAGATACTGAAGTCGCTAATAACACGCCTTTAAACTTAACTTGTGATGAGAAATAGAGAGGGTGAGCTTTGAGGAGCTCAGTAAGTGTCACGACCCAATACTACCAAAATCAGTACAAATTTTTCGCTTTTGGAAAATCTTTCTTACCTGTTCATGACAAATCCCTCTGAACAGGTCGGACTGTGAATCAATATCGATATACCTTTTTAACCATTAAAATATCACACGTAAACATACATACTGATATCATTTATCATATAATAGAGTGGTCGGTATGTTTATACATCACATGATTCTATATTTACATCTCCAAATATTCCTTCATATACAATACTGTGCTGTAAGCATACTACTACAAAATTTTGTACATGGTGTATACCTGAAAGTCGATGGGAATCACAGAAATCAGCTATGCCGTCTACTCTCTACACCCCCTATCTCTATGGTGGAAACTCTGAAAGTGGGTGGAAAATGAAAGGGTGAGCTCCACATGCTCAGTAAAGCAATAATACAAACGGGTAGATAGTTATACTATCTACATGCTGATAAGAAATCAGGATATATGTGAGCATGAGGTAAAAACAATGATATGCCACATATATAATATCATCCGTTCTAAAACAGGAAATCGGCATATAAAACATGAAATGATTCTCATGTGAAAATATCTCATGCTCAAATGGATCAACACATTTTAAAACACCCAATCCGGGTTAAATATGATACACTCAAGGAATGAAATCCATTTCAATAAAATAATTTATCTTAAAATTTTCGTTATAAAATCACCCTTCTCACAGAGTTACAAATCATGAAAGTTTCATCAAAATTCCTATGGAAAAATCAAATCCAAATCAGATTCATAAGAAATAGAGGCCTGACCCCTCCCTCGGGTCTACGATGATTTATCAAAACCAAATGATTTATCATGTGAGACATGTAAGCGACTATATCGGTAACATTTAGGACTAAGGCCATAACCTCGTGATCCCTGGCACACGGATCCTAGTGTGCGGGGTGTCACACCTGAAACGGGAGGTGGGTCTGTCATACCCGCTAGAACAGCATAATATCAGGATTGTGAGGGCAAGACTTGCTGTCTCGTGGCTAATGCCACTCCACTCCAACAATCCCCACGGTACAGCGTACTCCATGTGATATACATGGTACAACGTACTTCATGAACTCAAGCTCAATCAGGGGTGCCTGTAATAGGTCTTATCCACCCATGTCAAGTATGTCTCAGTATGCACGTGTGAGCATATCACCTCACTGTGACACATAGTCTATAGGAGAAACTCCAACACGGCTCTATACATATACATGATATCTAAAAACCTCGTGTGAGCGAAGCTCCTGCACGGTTTCATAGAAATCAATGAAATCTGCGTACGAGCAGCCCTCCAGTATGACTTAAACTGATTATAAATTCAATTCAAATCCACGTACGAGCATTGCTCTAGTATGGATAGGTATTAAAACTCAGTGAAAACCTCGTACGAGAAAAACTTCAGTACGGTAGTTATATGAAATAAATCTGTAAAATAGTGCGAGCAAGGCTCCAGCACTCTGTGTATGAGTTAAAATTAAAATCTAGTGCGAGCAGTGCTCAAGCACGATTGCAACACATATAACACTGATAGGTGGCTCAATTTTATCAAAACATGTTAAATAAATATCAATTGGCACATAACCTGTGCCTTTTCACTTAAAACATGAAAATAATAGCCAACCTATCCATAAATTGCTTGAATTAAAGCAATATCATCATGAAAACATTAAAATCATGAATTTCATGCAATTTCATAGCCTTACTACCCTTTTTGAAATTTTCCTAACTGGGGGTAAAATAGTAATGTCACTATTTCCATATTTTTTTCGTAAAAATTATTATTCTGTTTTCGGGTAGCCTAATGAATTTGACGTAATGTAAATCCCCTCGAAATTACGTACAGCTACCTTTAAGTGCTCATAAAATTCCCTTACCTAAAATCACTCACGAGCTTATCCCGACTAAGCCGTACCAGGTCTCTCAGTCCAATTCGCTCGTCTAGGAGTTGCATATAACCACATATGTGTTCAGTTCAAATATACTTATCAGTATTTCACTCTTACTGATCGAATCTAAAGCTCTGAGCCCGTTTTACTCTATTGGGCCCGATTGCACTTTAATGGGCCTCGACCCCTTTTTCAGTCCGTTTTCACTTTTTATATCCCTTCTTCGGGTTTACTGGGCTCATTTGTTTTATCAATAATCATCGGGTTTCGTTCCAACCTCATTGGATAGCCTGGATACTATTTACGATAATTACGTTGACATTTCGAATAAAATTCTTTTTATGCAGAATTAATTCGTAAATCCGTAAAATAATCTGAACTCTACATTAAAAGACTCATATTATCGTAATTAAAATGTACTTACCCAATGTTATGCGGGGTACGAAAATCAGAGCTCAATCGGCTCTCGTTCGGGTTTTGTAGTAACACTGCACAATTATATAAATCCGGGTCATTTTTCACTAAAATAATATTAAATTGAATTCTCGGGATTTATCCGCAGGTCAATCCTGACTCTCTGTTCACTTACCCGAATTTCGAGTCGTCCCCAAATACAGTTTCTTCCATTTTTCCCTTTTCTTTCTTTTTTTTCTTTTCTTTTTCTTTTTTTTTCTTTTTTTTCTCCCTTTCCTGGCTACGGTGCCGTTTTGGGCTATTCACCGTCGCCGACGATCCCGCCTGTCTCGTCGGCCACCACTAGGCTTAAAAGGATCGCCTCGGCCAGGGAAGTGCTCGGCGGGGTTGAATCGACGCTGGGTCGCCGTCGTTCGCCGGAACCGACGCATTTTCTCTGTCAGCTTTTCGTCCGCCGATTCGCCGAAAATAGGGGCCTTCAGCGCGCGTTACCGGTACCATTAGGTTACCGGGCTTCGCTCTTCCTTCTCCGACCGTTGGCTTGGCTCGTCGGACGTCTGTGACTCGTTGGGGTGTCAGGTTTTGCTATCGGGTTTGGGTTCCGTTTCCTACGTTTCTCTCTCCCCGATTTCTTTCAGATTTTCGTTTTCCTTTTTTATTAATTTATTTATTATTATTTTAATACATTAAAATATATTAAAATAATCAAAATGTCCCTAAAAATATCTTAAAAATTATTATTGTATTCATTTAATCAATAAATGAATTTATCGGTCTATTTTCGTCTTTTCGGTATATTTTTTTGATTATTTTTTGTATAATTTTTTGAATTAAAAATCTCGATTAATTCTGAATTAATTTCGATTAATTCCCATAAATTCCAATAAATTTATATCTAGATCAATTGGACTCAAAATTTAACTATTTTCCTCGTTATTGATCCAAATTTCTTAATTCCTTATTTTAAATGAAAATTACTTGTCGAATTTATACCGAATTTTGGTCTTTTGATCATTTTACCCTTGCACGTGTTCGGGACTAAATTGAATCGACTTTCTTTTATAAATACACAATCTTTTCCCTATTTTCAATTCCTTATTTTCAGTCAACTCGATTAAATTCCTTAAACGAACTTGTTGGGTCCCTGCTTTCCCGATTTATCCTTATTCGATTTTTACGTACCTTATTTCATTTCATCCACATTTATCAGATCCGAATCAACCATCTTATGAATCCATTAACATATAATAATGTCATACAATATGGAAATCATAAGGAATATCATACAAAAATGCTGATCTCACAATCTCCCCCACTAAAAGAATTTGGTCCTCCAAATTAGAACCAAATCAGTCGGTAAACAACTTCGGGTATTTCTCCTGTATCATGCTCTCTAGCTCCCAAGTAGCTTCCTCCGGAGTGTGATACTGCCACTAAACCTTCACCAGGGAGATCGTCTTGGATTGCAATACCTTCTCCTTCCTATCCAAAATCCGAACCGGTCTCTCAACATATGTCATACGGTCACTAAGCTCTAACGACTCGTTGTGAATCACATGTGACGGATCCGGATGGTACTTCCGAAGCATAGAAACATGGAAGACGCTGTGTACACTTGCCAACTCTGGTGGTAATGCCAATCTATAGGCCTTATCTCCCACTCGCTCTAGAATCTCAAAGGGTCCAATAAAACGAGGGCTCAGTTTACCTTTCTTATCGAACCTCATGATACCCTTGGAAGGAGAAACTCTCAAAAACACCGACTCACCCTCTACAAAATCTAGTGGTCTGTGTCTCTTGGCAGCATAACTCTTCTATTGGCTCTGAGCTGTCCCCAATCTATCGCATATCAATCTGACATCCTCAGAGGCCTGCTGCACCAAGTCAGGAGGAAATAACAGTCTGTCACCAATCTCTTCTCATCCAATAAGGGAACGGCATCTGCGACCATACAGTGCCTCATACGGTGCCATCCCGATACTCGAGTGATAACTGTTATTGTAGGCGAACTCGACTAATGGCAAATGATCATCCCAGGAGCCTCCAAGATCCAGCACACACGCTCTCAACATATCCTTCAGAGTTTGTATAGTCCTCTCTGACTGACCATCTATCTGAGGATGGAAAGTGGTGCTAAATCTCAACTGGGTCCCCAACACTTCCTGAAAGTGTTCCAAAAAATAGGAAGTGAAGCGGGCACCCCTATCAGAAACAATGCTCACTGAAATACCATGTAGCTTGACAATCTCTCGAACATATAAGTTCGCCAACGTACTCAGAGCATCTATAGCTCTCATAGCTAAGAAATGGACGAACTTCGTCAGTCTATCCAAAATCACCCAGATGACAATTTGACCTTTGTGAGTCCTAGGTAATCCCATCACAAAATCCATGGTGACATGCTCCCACTTCCATGTAGGTATCGGTAGAGGCTGCAATAATCCTGCAGGCTTCTGATGCTCTACCTTTACCTGCTGACAGACGAGACATCTCGCAACATACTCTGCTTTGTCTCTCTTCATCCCAGACCACTAACAAACTCTTCGAAGATTCTGATACATCTTTGTACTTCCCGGATGTATTGTATACCTCAATGAGTGAGCCTCTGATAAAATCATCCTCCTAATCTCAAGATCCTTAGGAACACATATCCTACCGCGGAACCTCAGTAAACCATCAGTACTCAATGCAAAATCGGTATTTGCACCTGCCTGTACCTGACTTATCAACTGAATACATCCCTGATCACTCTGCTGAGCCTGCCGGATACGATTAATCAACTTTGGCTCCAACCTCAGGCTCGCAATGATCTCAACTCTGTCAAGCTCAGGGGGTGTTATGTCCAAACTGAGGCTCGCGAACTGCTCTAACAAGTCATGTTTTTGAACCATCATAAATGATACCAACACTAGGCTCTTCCTGTTCAAAGTATCAGCAACTACATTAGCCTTACCCGGGTGGTATAATATCTCACAATCATAATCCTTCAGGAGCTCGAGCCATCTCCTCTGTCTCATGTTCAGCTCCTTCTGCGAGAATAAATACTTCAGACTTTTATGGTCTGTAAAAATCTGAAATTGCTCACCATATAAGTAATGACGCCATATCTTCAGTGCAAACACTGTGGCCGCTAACTCCAAATCGTGGGTCGGATAGTTTCTCTCGTGATCTTTCAGCTGTCTAGAACCATAGGCAACTACCCTCCCATCCTGCATCAATACACAACCCAGTCCCTGATGCGATGCATCTGTATATACCAAGAAACCTCCTAAGCTGGTAGGTATGGTGAGAACTGGAGCAGTGGTCAACCGACACTTCACCTCCTGAAAACTCCTCTCACAGGCATCAGCCCACACAAACTCAACATCCTTCCGTGTGAGACGTGTCAACGGAGTAGCTAATCTGGAGAAACCCTCAACAAATCTCTTGTAGTATCCTGTCAATCCCAAAAAACTCTGAATCTCTATGACTGTCCTGGGCTATTCCCACTGAACAACTGCCTCAATCTTGGATAGGTCTACTGACACCCCATCCCTCGATACCACATGGCCCAGAAAAGAAATCTGTTCCAACCAGAAGTCACACTTACCAAGTTTAGTATATAACTGTCTCTCTCTGAGGGTCTGTAGCACTATCCTCAAGTGTTGCTCGTGGTCCTCCCTGGATCTAGAGTATACCAAAATATCATCGATAAACACAATCACAAACCGATTAAGGTATGGCTTGAACACATTATCCATCAAAGCCATGAATGCTGCGGGGGCATTAGTCAACCCGAATGGCATAACCAAAAACTTATAATGACTATAACGGGTCCTAAATGCTGTCGTAGGCACATCCTCCCTTCCTATCCTCAGCTGATGATACCCAAGCCTCAGATCAATCTTAGAAAAGACTTATGCTCCCCGAAGCTGATCTAACAAATCGTCAATGCGTGGAAGGGGATACTTATTCTTAATGGTAGCCTTATTCAATAATCTGTAATCCATATACAATCGGAGGCTGCCATCTTTCTTTCTCACAAACAAGATCGGAGCTCCCCAAGGTGATACGCTCGGTCTTACAAACCCCTTCTCAAGCAAATCCTGTAACTGCTTCCTCAGCTCCCCCAACTCAATCGGAGCCATTCTATACGGTGGTCTCGAAATCGGTTATGTACCAGGTACTAAATCTATCCCAAACTCTATCTCTCTGGCTGGTGGTAATCCTAGTAAATCGTCTGGAAAGACATCAGGAAACTCTCTAACCACTGGAATATCTCTCAAATCTAGTCGTACCTGGTCCGTATCAACCACATATGCGATGACTCCTTCAAAATAGAAATCATAAAATCAGGAAAAATTCATTGCTCCATTTAGAACAACCACTGATTTCATTACTTTTCAGAGAAATTTTACAACACATCTTTCGGGGATATTGAACGTTAACGTCTTAGAAAAGCAATCTAACACAACACGATTGGCAACCAACCAATCCATTCCTAGTATGACATCGAAGTCTCTCATATACATCAAAATAAGGTCGGTTGGCATTTCTTTTTCCCGACTTTCAATTTACAGTCCTTAAGTACATACTCTACTAGCTGACTAGTGTTTATAGGGGTAAGTATTAACAATTTACTACTCAGAGGGGTAAGCGTTACATACTTAGACAAT
Source organism: Firmiana major (assembly GCA_033439115.1). NCBI lineage: Eukaryota > Viridiplantae > Streptophyta > Magnoliopsida > Malvales > Malvaceae > Firmiana > Firmiana major. Next base: position 18,512,496 of record CM065904.1, on the reverse strand, counting down.
TTATATGCAAATGAAGGTGATACGAATGAATGCGTGGCACCAGGATCAATCAAAACATATGCTTCTAAATCAAAGATCAGGATGGTACCTTTCACCACATCAGACGACTGATCTGCCATATCCTGGTCCAAAACATGAACTCGTCCTGTATCCATCACTTGCTTCCCTTTCTTTTCGACAGTAGCTCTCCTCCTCTGAGCAGAAACCTGAACTGGAGCTCTCTCCGGCTCCTTGCCCTTTTGTGGGGCAGTGTCCTGTCTCTCTGGGTAATTTCTCACCACATGCCCTGGCCTCCCACAACGATAACATACTACTATAGTAGCTCTAGGCATTAGATAAAATCTGGTACCATGATATCTGCCACATCGCCTACATCGATCAGTAGTAGGGCGTGGTCCTCCAATGACAATGCCTCTAGCTGATGGTAAAGCTGGATGAACAGGGGGTTTATCTGTCCTCTCCTGAACCTTCTCAATCTTCAGCCTTTTATCAGAGAGCCGTACACCTCTCCTGACAAATCTGTCTCTCCCGGGTCTCTTCCGATCTCTGTCTCGACTCCTACTGATCTTTCCTGACTCGGAGACGTTCCGCTCATAATCCTGCTCACACAGCTGAGCTCTATGTACTGCCTCCTCATAAGTCGAAATATCAAAGGGAGCCAACCGAGATCTGATGGCTGGTCTCAGTCCATCTATAAACTTCTGGACCTTCCGATCCTCACTGCTCATCGTCTCTAAATCATATCTCCCCAAAGAGATAAATAGAGTCTCATACTCATCAATAGACTGGTTCCCCTGAACTAAACTCATAAACTCCATCCTCAACTTCCACTGTGCAGTAGCGAGAACATACTGCCTCCTAAAGGCATCCAAAAAATTGTCCATGTGACCTCAGCATGTCGAGCTCTCAAAATAGGCTTGGTAGATCTCCACCAATGCTCTGTCGCTCCCTGAAATACAAATACGGTAAAAGCAACCCTCTCAGTAGTAGTGCACCTGAAAAGCCTATATAGCTTCTCCATCTGATACACCAAATCCTCAGCTACTACTGGGTCCTTCCTCCCATGAAAGACTAGAAGTCTAAACTTCTGAAAATGTCTAAATCTATCAAGGTCACACTCATATCTAGCACCCCGAGCTGGTGGGGGTCTCATTGCCTCTGCAGCTTGAGCCTGAACCTCGGGTAACTCTGCGGCTTGTGCCGGCATCTCGAGATCAGCTGCTTCTTGTCCCGTCGAATCTCGTCGATCTCTAGCCCCGAGCGCTGCCTGCTGCACTACAATCTTAGCCAGGCTCTTAATACTCCGATCAAGTCTAGTGAAGCATGCCTCAGTCTCATCTGGTCTCACAACAGTACCCTCGGGTACCTGACCAGTTTGTATACCATCACCACGGCCTCTAGGGCTGCCCCTACGGCCTCTAGCACGTGTACTAGCCCCTCTACCACTGCGGGTGACTAGCATAATGTAAATCCTGTAATCCAATTCATTTGTTAATTTAATTCCCATCTAGTAATCTTATACAACACAGTACTAAGGGGATGTAATTTTCCTTAACGACCACAATGAACTCTTAAAATTTATTATTTTATTCATTTAATCAATAAATGAATTTATCGGTCTATTGTCATCTTTTTGGTATATTTTTTGATTATTTTTGGGATAATTTTTTGAATTAAAAATTTTGATTAATTTCGAATTAATTCTGATTAATTCCCATAAATTCCAATAAATTTATATCTAGATCAATTGGACTCAAAATTTAACTATTTTCCTCGTCATTGATCCAGATTTTTGAATTCCTTATTTTAAATGAAAATTACTTATCGAATTTATACCGAATTTTGGTTTTTTGACCATTTTACCCTTGCACGTGTTCGGAACTAAATTGAATCGACTTTCTTTCATAAATCCACAATCTTTTCCCTATTTTCAATTCCTTATTTTCAGTCAACTTGATTAAATTCCTTAAGCAAACTTGTTTGGTCCCTGCTTTCCCGATTTATCCTTATTCGATTTTTACGTACCTTATTTCATTTCATCCACATTTATCAGATCTGAATCAACCATCTTATGAATCCATTAACATATAATAATGTTATACAATAAGGAAATCATAAGGAATCTCATAAAAAAATGCAGGTCTCACAGCAAGTGTCAAAGCCCAGCCCATTCATAGGCCGTCGGTTGGCATCCCCTTGGGGCTTAGATCCTCTAGGTTTGCTTTGACTCATACGTATTGTCCGCTTTGGGTCTACTGACCCGCACGGTTTTATCAAGGTAAATACCCTAATTCGCGTCCCCATGGGTTCGAACTTAGGACCTTAAGGCTTTTATTCTTACACACATGGTACCATTAAGGTCCTGAGTTCGAACCCATCGGGACGTGAATTGGGGTATTTACCTCGATAAAATAGTGTGGGTTGGTGGCCCTAAAGCGGACAGTACGTATGAGTCAAAGCAATCCTGGGAGGGCCCTAAGGGGATGCCAACCAACTATCTATGAAGAGCTGGGCTTTGATAATAAAACACACGTTTTATTGTCAAAGCCCAGCCCGTTCATAGGCTGTCGGCTGACAAGTCCACCGATAGAACAAATGGTACCATATGTGTACAAACAAAGTACTTAAGGTCTTGGGTTCGAACCCATGAGGACGCGAATTGGGGTATTTACCTCGATAAAACAGTGCAGGTCGATGGACCCAAAGCGGACAGTACGTATGAGTCAAAGCAAACCTGGGGGATCTAAGCCCCAAGGTGTGACGCCCCGAAAACTTGGAAATATGAGCAAATTTTAACTTTCTTAATCCTTTATATAAGTTGCATTCCTATCAGTGCCGATTACTTAACCATTTTATTTTATAAAAATTTCGTTAGCATACCAACGTATTTTTATCCCTACCTTCCTGCAAGGTTCAAATTACAAATTGTATTCGCAACCAGTTGATTTTAGTTTCTTTTTCTCCTCTGCAATAAATTCATTCTCATTACATCACCTTAATATTTCTGAAAATATACTTTATTATACAAACTGTACATTTACAACTTTATTTACATTCATTCTTACTTTATTTACATCCCAAAATATTCTTTACAACAACTGTCTATGCTTTACAAGAAGTTTGACAAATAAAGTAAAAGCATACCTTACTTGTACTGGAGATAGCATGGGGAGGGTTGAGTCCACCCGTCCACGACTACTATATAGCAGGTATAGGAAACTGATCACTAAAGGTAGTCTGTAAGAGTAAAGGAAAGAGGTGAGCTCTTCAAGCCCAGTAAGACATGCATTTAAAGCAGTCTTAGAAGTAAAACATGTAAAAGAAAATCACTGTAATTCAAGCTTAATAAAATAATATATACATGTGTATAAGTTGAAACATATTTAGTTTCGAAAATCAGGTTAAAACATATTTAACATCATAACTAGTAACATGTAACTGATAAATCACGTAGCTCATTACTTTTCTTTAAAAATATCATGTAAACTTAGATATCGAGTAGCATAAATATCACGTAACTTAACACTTTTCTTTAAAAGTCATACTAAATAATTTTATTGAGACTAGGCAGAGACACATAGTAACAGAAGTCATGTTCGTGTAGACATTTCACATAGGCAATTCACGTAGATAATTCACATAGATAGAGTACCTATGGCCATGGTAAGGAGACTGTAAAAGGGATCAGGGTCGTATAATGCCCTACGCCACTTAAACAAATGGCTAAAATAAGGCACCGAATGACATAAAAACCCGACGTAGTGAAGTATGCACCACAAAGGACTAAGCGTACATAATGTGGCATATGACATGCACCACGAAGGTCCAGAATCCACTCGAGCCATGTATGACATATCATGTAGACTACATGTGGCCTTAGTCTCAAACAAAATTTTTAAAATCCTTTTTCTGAGTCTATTAGCCTGTAAACTCATAAAATCAATTCTTTTATTTCACATCATACACATAAACATCATTTCATAGATTTTCATTTTCGCGGAGCAAATTGCATGTCAAAACATTTCATGGGTACTAAAAAAATACATTTGAATAGCTCAAAAAATTGGGCTTTTCTTTCAGTTTTTTGGTTTTTAAGTGAATAGTATTTTTTCGGGTTTGGGAATGCTTTTTGTAAATACGAGCATACTTATATAAATTCATGTATCAAGACAAGCATTGAATCACTAATACTACTTTAAAACACATCCCTTACCTCTTAAACCTTGGGGCAGCACAAAATCGTTGAGTCACAAGTTTATCTCGATTTGCGTATCGATTTCCCAAACTGCCCAAAACAATTCCAATTCATTAAATAGTATTCAATTTCATGTCAATATACTCAAACATGTATTTGTCTTCATAAATTTCATCAAATTTGACTTTTTAGTCAACTTTTTCTACTTTTCTGGTTTTATCGATTTAAGAGACGGTTTAAGCTAATTTTGCCAATTTGGTTCTTTTATCTTCAATTTCATTACTTCAATAACCTTAATGCTCATTCAATTCCATAATTCATACTTGTCAACATTCCAATTTCACCAATTCTTACACTTTTCAATTTCCTACTGAACTGAGCTATAAACCAGACTTGTTCGGTATAAATTTAACTGTCTACAACATCAAACATAATCAAATTTCACCATTTTCCTAACTTATGCATGCTGGCCAAATTCATACTTCACTCTAGAAATTATTTCTTTCAATTCTACTTAACTAAACATTATTCAACAACATTAAACAATATATCTCAAGTTCATCATCTTCCATCAATTTCTTACCAACTTTGACTAGTTTTGACTAACCCTTTTTGATCCAGCAAGGTTTCTAAGCTGTAAATCAACATGTATACATCTTAGAAACATAAAAAAAAAAACAAGAAAAACCAACCAAAAACTTTCAAAAATTTATCTTTCTGTCACCTCGGAACATGGCAGATTTTACCCCTGTTCTTCTCTATAAGATTTCACCTAGTAAATGAGCTTGTTTAGGGTTGAATTGTTTATATGTTATAGAGGACTTAAGTTAAAATATTTGATCCTTCTTGATCAATGACAAAAAGTGGTCGAAAGTTAGCCAAAAAAATTGCACAAGTGGGTTTTATAGATGACGCTTACGACAACTTGTTGAGGGAGGTTCTCTGTGGTTTCAGGTCGGTTTGGGGTGATCTGTGTTTTCCACAAAGGGCTTTAAGTTATCTTTTATAAAAAAAATCAGCTTAAAAGGCCTTCGAGAACCCCTTCAAACTGGGATTTCTTGTTGGGGTTGCAGATTTTCTGGCCCAAGGCAGCCCACTACCCTGTTTTCATAAATCCATGAAAAATATTTCCAGCCAATTTCTTCCCAAATTTCTACTTCTCAGGTATTTTACAGGGTCTGTAGTATGTCTCATAAAAATTTTGGGCTCACTTGTTTAAGAAAAATTCCCCGATTGAGCCCATTTTGGGTGATTTGGTCATTACCGATCAAAATGGCTTAAGGTTTTTGGTTTACTTTAAAAATTAATTCGATCCTCGAAACCTCCATATTTCCACTTGATTTTTATTCCTCAAGTCAATTTCACCTTATACTAATTTCCTATGGTCTCAGAATAATTTTTGTGAATTGTTAGAATTTATTCTAAATTTATTCCTCTTACTAGGTCCAATTTCTCGGTTTAGTGTAAACCCGAGTTTTACTAACTTTTCACTTCCAACACCTTAGTTTTCACTTCTAAACATCAAAACTTACTTATACATGCAAATGTTAAGAAATTCTTGAACTTAAAACCTCATCTCGATTTTCGTGGCCCCCGACCCCCGCCACTAACTAGAGTGCTTCGGTTGTTCCGGGCCTACATAACATTAGTCCGAGTGCCTTAATTACTTTTTAGTTTCCAAATAAGAAATAAAATAGAGAAAAATTGGGTTTCACACAAGAGAATACCAGTCGACAACCTATGAACGGGCTGAGCTTTGACAGTAAGTACACCATACAAGTACAGAGGTAATAACATACATATACTGTATCATAATGCATGCACACAAACTTATTCATTCCATATCACAACATATATTTGATAAAATGATATTCGTATTATAATATGAAGCTAGACATCACAATGTTAGTGATGCTGTCGAGATCTTTTAGGGGAAATGATACTTTGAAGTACCTTGGTTTGCCTTTTGACCCGATCATAGAACACAATCCTGAAATTTTGACTTTTTGATACACACACATTCTAACATGATAATGCATGTCTTGTTATGATGTAGGCATAAAAAATTAACATTATTAATTAATTAAATTGAATATTTAATTGATTAATAATTTCTTAATAGATTGGTCAAAAGAAATTAACCATTTATATTATCTCTAATTAAATCAAATTAATTAGAGATAAAACCTAGAGTGATTGACTCCCTTTAGAACTCTCTATCACCTAGCATTATAAATAGAGGCTCCTCCATCTGAAGAAGGGAGATGAAGAATAGTTCACATTAAAGAGAAGTCTCAGCCTCTTTAAAGAATCTGAGGCCTTCAGGATACCGCCCATTCTCCCAAATTTAAAGCTACCAAGCCTTCTCTTCATCAAAGCCAATCAAAGCCACCGTAAAGCCAAGAGATCTATAAGAGGACAACAAGTCATAGACCGTCCTCTCAATAATCAACCAAGCCGTTGCAAACCCACGAGGAACCACAAGCCTTCGCCTGTTCATCCCAACAACTATTATTTTTCACTCCGTCGAGATTAAACGTCAAGCTCTCGATGAGTTTATTCTAGGAGATTGAATTAGGAGATTATTTTCTTGTATAAAATTCAAAACAAAGATATGTACCCATTCACATAGATTAAAAAAATCAGATTTTATCACCAATTCGTATTCTAAAATCTCTAAAAGCGAAATTTATGTATACATATGAATGCTTAGTAATTTGAATGTACTTATAAAATTGATGGTTTATTTTGTCTCATAGTACTTATAACACAAAATCACATGCCAAAAAACATATTTCTAAACATTTTTTTCTTATAAATAATTCATTTGACTAATACAGACTATTATAGCCAGTCAGCATGTAACGACCATGTGGCACTTTGTTCTCGTAGGATTCAAGAGGTGGCCCCCACAGTCTCACTCATTCGTACTGTCCATTTTGGAAGCCCCACAGGCTCCTGACGGTTTTATAGGGGATTATCACCCAAATTCGCGTCCCACATGATTCAAACCCATGACCTTAAGTCCTTAATCCTTATCACCCCAATTGATATCATGTGTGTAAGGATTAAGGACTTAAGGTCTTGGGTTCGAACCATGTGGGACGCGAATTGGGGTGAGAATCCCATAAAAAGACCGTAAGGGGCTGTGGGGCTTCTAAAGTGGACAATACAGATGAGTGAGACTGTGGGGGCCATCTTGAATCTTGCGGGAACAAAATGCCACATGTTCGTTACAAGAAAATGCATGTTTTATTAAAACGGCCTAGCCCAGCCGGCCATGGCCACCCATTTTGGACCTACAACATCGACTGTTATGACATCGTTACTCATTCGTACTGTCTGCTTTGGGTCCACCAACCCGCACGGTTTTATCGTGGGTGAGCCAGGATTAGGTTAACCTGGTATTTGCTGTCACGACCCAATACTACCAAAATCAATACAAATTTTTCGCTTTTGGAAAACCTTTCTTACCTCCTCGTGACATATTCCTCTAAATAGGTCGGGCAATGAATCAATATCGATATACCATTCAAACCATTAAGAAATATCACACGTAAACATACATACTGATACCATTCATCATATAATAGAGTGGTCGGTATGTTTATACATCAGATGATTCTATATTTACATCCCCAAATATTCCTTATATATACAATACTGTGCTGTAAGCATACTAATACAAAATTCTGTACGTGGTGTATACCTAACAGTCGATGGGAAACAAATATATCAGCTATGCTGTCTACTCTCTACACCCGCTATCTCTACGGTGGAAATACTGAAAGTGGGTGAAAAATGAAAGGGTGAGCTCCACAAGCTCAGTAAGGCAATAATACAAACGGGTAGATAGCTATACTATCTACATGCTAATAAGAAATCAGGATATATGTGAGCATGAGGTAAAAACAGTGATATGCCATATATATAATATCATCTGTTCTAAAACAGGAAATCGGCATATTAAAACATAGAATAATTCTCATGTGAAAACATCTCATGCTCAATGAAACAACACGTTTTAAAATACCCCATCTGGGTCAAAATACGATACACTCACAAATCAAAATTCATTTCAACAAAATTCTTTATTTTCAAATCTTCGTTATAAAATCACCCTTCTCACAGGGTTACAAATAAATGAAAGTTTCATAAAATCCCTCAATGGGAATAATCAAATCTCAATTGAAATAATAAGAAAATCGGGGCCTGACCCCTCCCTCGGGTCTACCCTGGTCTATCAAGATCAATAGTTATATCATGTGAGACATGTAAATGACTATATCGGTAATATCCAGGACTATGGCCATAACCTCGTGATCCCTGGCACACGAATCCTAGTGTGCGGGGTATCACACCTGAAACGGGAGGTGGGTCATCCTATATGCCAGAACAGTATAATATCAGGATTGCGAGGGAAAGACTTGCTGTCTCGTGGCTAATGCCACTCCACTCCAACAATCCCCACGGTACAACGTACTCCGCGTGACATACACGGTACATCGTACTCTGTGAACCCAAGCTCAATCAGGGGTGCTTGTAATAGGTCTTATCCACCCATGTCTAGTATGTCTCAGTTTGCACGTGTGAGCATATCATCTCACTGTGACACACAATCAACAGGAGGCTCCAACACGGCTATATGCATGTCATATAAATTCCTGTGCGAGCGAAGTTCCAGCACGGCTCCATGCATATTCATGATATCTGAAAACCTCGTGCGAGCGAAGCTCTAGCACAGTTTCATAGAAATCAATGAAATCTGCGTACGAGCAGTGCTCAAGTACGGCTTAAACTGATTATAAATTCAATTCAAATCCACGTACGAGTATTGCTCCAGTACGGATAGGTATTAAAACTCAGTGAAAACCTCGTACGAGAAAAACTCCAGTACGGTAGTCATAGAAAATAAATCTGTAAAATAGTGCGAGCAAGGCTCCAGCACTCTGTGTATGAGTTAAAATATAAAATCCAGTGCGAGCAGTGCTCAAGCACGGTTACAACTCATATAACACTGATAGGTGGCTCAATTTTATCAAAATATGTTAAATAAATATCAACTGGCACCTAACCTGTGCCTTTTCACTTAAAATATTAAAATAATAGCCAACCTATCCATAAATTACTTAGATTAAAGCAATATCATCATGAAAACATTAAAATCATGAAATTCATGCAATTTCATAGCCTTACTACCCTTTTTGAAATTTTCCTAACTGGGGGCAAAATAGTCATTTTTCACTATTTCCATATTTTTCCGCAAAAATTATTATTTTATTTTCGGGTAGCCTATTGAATTTAACGTAATGTAAATCCCCTCAAAATTACGTACAGCTACCTCTAAGTGTTCATAAAATTTCCTTACCTGGAATCACGCACGAGCTTATCCCGACTCGGTCGTACCAGGTCTCTCAATCCAATTCGCTCATCTACGGAGCTGCATATAACCACATATGAGTTCAGTTCAATATTACTGATCGGTATTTCACTCTTATTGATCGAATCTAAAGCTCTGGGCCCGTTTTATTCTATTGGGCCCGTTTGAACTTTAATGGGCCTCGAACCCCTTTTTCAGCCCGTTTCCACTTTTAAATCCCTTCTTGGGGTTTACTGGGCTCATTTGATTTATCAATAATCATCGGGCTTCGTTCCAAACTCAGTGGATAGCCCGGATACTGTTTACGATAATTACTTTGAAATTTCGAATAAAATTCCTTTTATGCAGAATTAATCCGTAAAATCCCGTAAAATAACCGAAACTCTACATTAAAGGACTCATATTATCGTAATTAAAATATACTTACCCAATATGGTGCGGGATACAAAAATCGGAGCTAAATCGGCTCTCGTTCGGGCTCTGCAGTAACATTGCACAATTATTTAAATCCGGGTCATTTTCCAATAAAATAATATTAAATTGAATTCTCGGGATTTATCGGCAGGTCAATCCCGACCCTCGGTCACTTACCCGAATTTTCAAGTCGTCCCCGGGTACACTTTCTTCCTTTTTTTTCCTTTTTTCTTTCTTTTCTTTTTCCTTTTCTTTTTTCTTTTTCTTTTACCTTTTTTTCTCCCTTCTCGGCTACGGTGCCGTTTTGGCCTGTTTGCCGTCGCCGGAGATTTCAGCCATCTTGCCGGTCGCCAATGGGCTCAACAAAACCGCCTCGACCAGGGGAAGTCTCAGCTGGGCCGAATCCGAGCTGGGATGCCGCCGTTCGTCGGGACCGACGCATTTTCTTCCCGAAACTTTCGACCGTCGATTTACCGAAAATAGCTGCCGTCGGCGCCCGTCACAGGTACCAATAGACTCGTCGGACTCTCCTCTATCGCCTTCGACCATTGGCTTGGCTCGTCGGACGCCGGTGGCTCGTCGGAGGTCACGGGTTCGGCTGGGTTGCTGGGTTCCGTTTTCAATCTTTCTCTCTCCCCGAAATCTGATTTCTGATTTTCCCAATTTTTCGTTTTTTTCATTTATTATTTATTAATTTATTTATTATTATTTTAATCAATTAAAATATATTAAATAATCCAAATATCTCTTTAAAAAAATCTTAAAAATTATTATTAAATTCATTTAATCAATAAATGAATTTATCAGTTAATTTTCGTCTTTTCGATATATTTTTCGATTCTTTTCGGGATAATTTTTTTTGAATTAAAAATCCCAATTAATTCCAATTTAATTCCCGTAAATTTCAATAAATTAATATCTAGATCAATCGGCCTCGAATTTAAATATTTTCCTCGATATTGATCCAGATTTCGCAAATTCCATATTATAATGAAAATTACTTGTCGAATTTATACCGAATTTTGATCTTTTGACCATTTTACCCTTGTACGTATTCGGGACTAAATTGAATCGACTTTCTTTCATCAATCCTCAATCTTTTCCCTATTTTAAATTCCTTATTTTCAGTCACCTCGATTTAATTCCTTAGACAAACTTGTTGCTTTTCTATTTTTTCGATTTATCTTTATTCGATTTTACGTAATTTATTTCGTTTCAACCACATTTATCAAATCCGAATCAACCATCTTATGAATCCATTAACATATAATAATGTCGTACAATATGAAAATCAAAAGGAATACATACAAAAATTGCGGATCTCACATTTGTCTCTCCACAATTCGCGTCCCCATTATGGTTTGAACTTGGGACCCTTAAGTACCCAAGTCTTACCACTTTGGTACCATTTGTTCCAGTATTCTGTAACACCCCAATTTAAGGTACAATATGATTGGGCTACGAATCGATAATAGATCAGAACAATAAATTCGCCTATTCAATTTTATTTCTTGGTAACAAATTTAAACAAAACTAATGGTAGTACTTTCCAATTAAATCAGCGTAATTGTTCTTTTACAAAATATCCCTGTTTACATTCCCCAGACACATTTCCATATACATTACTGTACTTACAAAATTTAGATACAAAATAGATATCTATACTGGGTATACCTTTAACGCAGAAGAATACTTTGCTGATGTATGGCTGTGCAAAATAATTCAACTTATAAAAGGGGTCTCATTTACTGATGAGGCTTTGTGGAAGAAAGTAAGTAGTGAGCTCAACGTGCTCAATAAGAAAAATTACGTGGCAGGTAGATAAATACACTACCTATATATATATGCCAAAATAGGAATTCTCATAAAAATATACAGATAATTTGGAAAAATTAATAATTCATGAGTTGGAAATCAAAATCAGTATCGACATCAATAGTATAAATAGTTTACTGCAGTAAATACAGGATTCTGAAACCTTAAGCAATAGAATAAACGATTTCCACATAAAAAGACAGTTCATACAGTCAATCAAATAAATCAAATAGATGAGACAATGCAAAACATGCTATATCAAAAATCAAAATGACAATTGACCAATGTCGATGACTCCGAGCATTACTGATCAGGTGTGGCAGGATGTCAATCGTCGTGGGAGTGGGTAGCTACCCTAATGGCTCACAGAATAGAATGTTCGAAGACCAGAAAACATGATACATCGTACTCACGTACGTGTTGCACTGTACATCGTACTCCGTGGACCACAGAAATAGAAATAATACTGCACACAGTAGTGTAGCATGATTTAACCATCGCCTTTGTCTCAAAATCAGTGCGAGTCAGAATGTACGACACACAGTCAGCACGCGCTCAAGCACATTTATCAGTACTAATTTATAAGCAAATTAATTTCATCAAAATAGTTGTAAAACTCAGTACAGTGTATAAAGCAATTTAAAAGGAGCTGACTTGCCCTTTTTCGGTCAAAATCCCAGTAAACAGTCTATGGTAATTAAATTTAAAATTTTCAATTTAAAAACAATAATCGAAGCTATATCAATGTATATGCAAACAATTTAAATTTATAACGGTAAGGTCAGGTTGTTTAACTAAGGCTGAAAATCTATATTTTCATTAGAGTTATAAAATCGGCCTAGTATATTTTTATCTACGGTTCAGCAGGAACTACCTGCAATTATCTTTAGCAACACACAAAATTTTTCTTACCTAAATGTCTGTCAGTGGTCCTTAATACCGAGAATCGGTCAGTCTGTTCTTGATCGTTTGTTTGCTCCAGAGATGTGATCCAATGTATCGAAAATAGTTCTTTCTCAATAATTTCTTCAAAGCCCCCTTTCTCTTTTTTTTTTGGTTCGTGCCTTTTCTTTCTTTTCTTCTTTTTCCTCTCTTCTTTTTCTTCACTGTTTCAATATTTTGACACTATTCATCATCATCACCCACCTCTCGGGGCTGCCACTCCTTTCATCTCCACCATTTCTTCTCGGTCTGTCATCATCATCATTATCCTCGCATTTTTGCCACCATTCTCACAACTCTGCCAGCTCGGTGCCCCTCTATTTCCTTCATTTTCGATGCCCATGTCCAGCCTCCTCTGTTTAGCTTCAGCTTTTTGTTAAGACTGTCTCAGTTTAGTAATGAGATAGGGTTAGAACGACCATTGTTTCACCACGCTTCTACACTTCTCTCTTGCTATCGTACACGTTCCATTTCCTACTGTCACCGTTCTAGTTCTCCATTTCCAGCTTCCCCTGCTTGCATCTGTTTCTGTATTCTCTCGGTCTTCTCCCTTGCCTTAGCTTTCCTTCCTCCTCATCTTTTTCAACCTTCATTGTTTTGCCTCATTCCCTTTGTTTTGTTTTGGTTTTCAGAGGATGGAGCTTCTCTGCTTCAGCTGGGTCTTTCGCCTCTCTTCTCCCCTCTGTAAACTCTCTGTTTCTTGCCTCCGCTTCTCTTAACCTTCCTCACTTTCCTCTGCAATATATATATATATATATGCACGTCTTCAGCCCTGCACCTACTACCTGTTTCATTCATCACTTCTCCCTCACATTTTCCTTCTGCCATCCTTATTTTCTGCTCATGTTTATATTTTCTGACGGCTACAACCATTGCACTTTCTCTTCTTTTCTTCACCAAATTCCCTACGACATTGAGATTGTAGCAGGCATGTGCATGTATCTCTCGAGTTTTAGCTTGAAACCTGTTTCTTGCCCTTTTATCTCTCGGTTCCTTTCCATCTTCTTTCCTTCTCATTAATTTCATCATTTTTTTTCTAGCAGACCTACATATGTCACGACCCTTAATCTTACCAAAATACGTACAAAATTTTCGCATTCTCATGCATCATTTATTAATTGTCCTTCCTCAATCGTGAACAACCACACTCTCAACAATTGGGCTGTGTGTCAATGTCTACCTTATCCATCCACAACAATTTAATTTGTAATATAATTTTTTGAAGTAAACACTTTTATAAATACATCAGAGTTACTGTTTACAAGTGTTTACATTGATTTACATCCCTAATGTTTACATACAAAATGCTACAGTGCTATGTCTAGTTTAGATACAAAATAATTCAAGTATACCTTTAGCGATGGGATGCAGTGAATACTAAAAGGGATAGGCCTCTAGTCGCCCACAATCTATACTCAAAGCTCTGTAGAGAGGGGAAAAATAAGGGGGTGACCAAACCACACGCTCAGTAAGGCAATCATGCGAATAGGTAGATACTGCACTATCTACGTGATCGTGATGCCATGCTCAAAAGTATACATCTCATCTCATTTTCTCAAATATGAGTTCATGCTTGTGTTAATGGTATGTAAAGCAATTCATGCAATTAAAATTTAGTGCACAAAAATCAATTTAAAGCATGACATTAACCATCATGCATATTTTATAAGTAAGGCATGATATTAATCATCATGCGTATTTCATAGGTAAAGCATGGCATTAAACATCATGCATCAGTGCACTTTAAAACCATTAACAACCGTCATCTCAAAACAATTCAACAATTGTCAGGTTTCAGCCCCTCCCTCGAACTGTCCTGACCCACAAATCATTTCAAACATGGATTTATTCACAAAGCAATAGACATGTGAGATAGGCAATTCAATAAGGGAAATAACCTCTAGGACTATGGCCATAACCTGTGATACCAGCTACATAGATCAGGTGTGTGGGATATCACCACTATCTGCTTTCACATGGGAGGTGGGTCAAATCCTGCCCGCAGATGGCATATCGCATCTCAACACGGTACAACATACTCCATGCTACCTGCACGGTACAAGGTACTCCGTGGACCCACATCAACATATCACATCCGCCATATCTCAACGCACGTGTGAGCCTATTTAATCGGTACGACCTCTTGTCTACCCGAAGCTCCTAACACGGCTATCAACATGTCAAAACATCACAAATGCACGTGCAAGCCTATTTAATCGGTGCGACACCCAGTCTGTCCGAAGCTCCAAGCACGGCACAAATAAGGTGGGCATCTAATGCGAGCTATGCTCTAGCACTATGCCAAAACCAGTATAAAAATCCATGTGAAAACTAGTGCGAGCTAAGCTCCAGCACTCAGGTGTATAAAACACGTCAAATCTCGTGCGAGTCATACTCTAGCACGTTTTCATTCTCATGAAAACCATATAGGTGGCTCAAATCTTTGCAAAGTATGGTTAACAAACCAAAACAACTCATTTCTTTTGCAAATCATTTCAAATGTCAGCCAACCTACCAATCATTTGCTAAAAAGCAATAAACATGATTTTCAAAGCATTATGCTTTTGTTTTCATGCACATTTCTCAAACACCCAACTTTTGCCTTTCAATCACCCAATTTCATTTCCTAACATCTCATACATTCTAGCAAAGCATTTAAGCGCCCAAATTACACACAGATATCTCTAAGAGTCCACACAATTCCCTTACCTTGATTTACTCGGGGTGCGACTCTCTTCCTTTACGCTTCTCGCGTTCTTATCTCGACTTGCTCCAGTGTATCCTCGGGAGCTGCAATTCATCCATCAAACACTTGAGTTAACGCTTTTAACTCCTAGTCAACTATGCATTTATCCAATGCTTTAAATACACATTTTACCTCTTGTGGTGAATCTCACAATTTATCCCAAAATCAACACCTCCAAATCATACCCACAACATAAGCATCATCTTAAGATAACTCATTCATCATTAATACCTATACATTTCACTTTCTCACACTAGACCATTTCTAGGTTATGATGGATTCTTTACTTTCTAGGTTGTACCTATCATTCATATGTACATTAAACAACTCTAAAATTAATATCCAAACAATGTACTTGAGTTGTTTCATTAGAAACTCACCTAGTTCGATTTTCTCTTTCCTCCAAATGAAAATGTACCTTGATTCTTCAATCCAACAAGTGGAGAAATGCCTCTAAACTATGTTGTTCTTATCTTTGATGTTAACAACTTTGCCTCTAATAGCTTTCCCTCAAATCTTACTGAAAATGTGTGGATTTAGGAGTGAGAAGCTAGGTTTTTGGTTGGAAATGGAAAAGATTGGTTTTGTCTCAGAAAATTACAGATCCAACTGCTCTATATTTATAGAATTTGCTTGATGAGATCGATCTGCATTGGGTAGAGATCGATCTAGTCCTCTTAAAATTCCTCTTTTTTCATGGCAATTTGAGGTAGGAGATCGATCTATTGAGTAGGGAAGATCAATTTGCTTCAAACAGAAGGTTAAGGAGATCGATCTGGTCTTAGGGGAGATCGATCTGCTTCCAACCAGAGAGCTAAGAAGATCGATCTGTTCCATGAAGGATCGATCTACATTTTACAGAATGTGTTAGGAGATCGATCTGGCTCCCTTGGAGATTGATTTGTCTTGTTCCATAGCTCAAAATAAGAGCATTTTGGCTCTTCCAGATCGATCTCTCATCCTATGAGATCGATCTATCATTCATATTTCCAAATTTTTTGTAGTTTTTCTGCAGCAACACATACCAAACTTCATACATTTTGTTCCCATGGTCATTTCCTCATCCAATCATCTTTGAGACTTGAAAATGGCATCCATTCACACTTTGTGCACATTAAAACTTATGTGAAATCTTTGTATAACGAAAGGTACATGATATAAACCAAATAGAAGTGCACAACTTATGCAAATCTTCCGTCTATTTTTACCACACTACTCATAATCCATTATACTCACATTCTTCACATGTTTAAGTCAATTTCTTCATATTCATATATAATGTAACTTGTACGTACAATCATAACTCTTATTACAAGTGTGTATATTAAACTTATGGACTTACATCACATATACTTCACATTACAAGTATATCACCACACTTATGATTTCATTTACATTTCTATGTACATATACTCAATTATACATATACGAGGTCTCACAACGTATGTAGCCTATGTTTTGTTTCAGTTTTTGCAGTTACCTACCCTTACCTTTGGTCTGACTTCTACTGTCCCTAGGAGAATGGCTATCACCCGAATCCATTCTTTTCTTCATTTTCCCGTTTATCCTTTACTAACAGAACCACTCCATCAATCTTTCTATTTCTTTTCTCACGTTTCCTTGATCATAATCATGTTAACATCTTTTGTTCATTCCTTCCTCTTTCTACCAAATGGCCACCCTTGCCTATGACATTTCCCTTCTAAGACATTAATATACCCATTCATACGTTTCCTTTTTACAATGGTTTGCTGTACTCCTCTCGACCATGTTGCTGCATATGTGTGTTTTCATATATCTATATATATACGTACATACATTGATATACATGTCTATTTATATATAGATATACATATGTATGAATATATATATATATATATGCATTGTAAGCCCCACAAATTTTCTACGTTAATTTAATTATATAAAAATGGAAATAATATATATTAATAGAAGCGTAAATATTCGTTGTAGGACTCGAGGACTATAGGGACCGAGAAGCCCGTGAATGATCGGGAACTCGAAGATACAAGGAGTGATAAGACGAATGTGAGTATAGAGGGATTAGAGAATTGTAATTTGTTAAATGGAAAATTGTTGATGTAAAACACTTGTATCGAGAATTTATGAAGAATGATGGAGTCCCGATACTATTTCATTTTTGGAATAAGGAAAATTTCATGAAAGGCATGATATTATGTTTTGGATAAATTATATAAGAAAATGTATATATGTAGATATATACATAGGTGAATATGTATATATATATATGTACATATATACTAGACATTTAAAGAAAAGAATAATAATATATATAGCATATATACATTATTTAATGTATAGTATTAACAAATAAATAAATAAAGTATGAAACAAATAAAATAAAAAAAATAATAAAAATGATGAAATGAAATGGAAAATAATAACACAAAATAAGAAAACAACAAATATATTAACACTAAACAAAAACAAAACAAATAATATCTATTTATATATTAATATAATAAATATATTAATATAATAAAAAAAAGGAAAAAGGGGCATTGTACGGGATTGGCTTTCTTTGAAAACAGAGGCATTAGTTGGGCGGGAGAAAAAGCAAAAGAAAAGAAGAAGAAGAAGAGAGGCTCGGTTGGCTGTAGAAGAAGAGAAAGAAGAAGGAAAGGAAAGAAGAGAAAAGAAGAGAAAGAAGAAGGAAAGGAAAGAAGAGAAAAGAAAGAAAGAAAAGAGGGAAGCTGCTGGCCAAGAGGAAAAGGAAAAGAAGGGGAGAAGAAAAAGGGAAGCTGGTTTTACCGAGGAAGAAGAGAAGGAAGGAAGAGAAGAGGAGGAAGGAAAGAGAGGTACTCGGTTGAGGAAGAATGAGAAACCGAGAAGCAGAATCGGGATTAGAAAAGGGCAGGAACCGAGAGTGAACATGGGAAAACGTGAGGGAGAAAAGGGTGATTAGTTGAGAAAGGTGGGAGGTCGGCATTTCCTGGAAAAGAAAACTGAAGCAGAACGTGAGGGAATCAGGGGAGGTATCGGCAATGTAGTAACAAAAAAAGACCGAGAGAGAGAGGCTAGAAGGCAGGACAACCAAGAAAGAGGGAGAAATGGGCTGGAACCGAGACTGGAAAAGCAGAAAGGGGAGCTAGGCAGAAGACAGCAGTTGAAAATCGAGAAGCAACAGGAACAGGAAGGCAGAAACCGAAGACTGAAGCTAGGAATAGGGGGTCGAACAGGGGAAGGAAACCAGCAGGGGACCGAGAGGAAGAGGTGTGATGGCGATGGTGATGATGGCCGAGACCCAAGGCTGCTGATGGGGGGTGCCGGAAGGATGGAGAAAATGAGCAAACACTAAGACTTTGGAAAAAAAAGGGGAAGAGAAAGGAGATAAACAGTGAAGTCGTGGGGAAGAAGTGAAAGAAGAAAAGGAGTAGGCGGGAAAGAGAGAAAGCAAATTCAAAAAAAGGAATGGGAAAAAAAAAGAAAAAGGTAAATGGTATATTTATGTATATATGTATTTTTTTTCAATATACATGTATATATATGTGGTAGTATGCATAAACATGTTAGTGTAGATTGGAAGAGACAAAAAAAGGAGAAAAGGTAAATTTAATGTACATATATATACATGTATGAATATATATGTATACATGCTTGAGATATAGGTTAGGTGTGTATTAAGGTGGGTGAAATGAAAATAAAGAGAAAATAGGTAAAAATCTATATGTATATATGTATATTTAATTTTATATGTATATATATGTGATGGAGTATAAGTATGATAAGGTAAGTCAAATTAGATGTGAAATAAAAATAAGAATAGGAGAGATGTGAAAGAGACAAATATATATATATATATATATGTGATGATGAATAATGGGAACAAGTAATAATATATATATATATATATATATATATGTATTTATGTGAATATATAAATATTTGGGTATATACATATGGGTGTATATAAGATGAAGGTATGCTAGTATTTATACACAAAAAAAATATGTATGCATATGTGATAAGGAAAAATGGAAAACAATGATAATATATATATATATATATATATATATATATATATATAAATATATATATATTTATTTAGGTGCATATACATATGGGGTTATGTAAGATGAATGTGTGCAAGTATATGTATATACAAAGAATGTATATATAAGAGATATGAGAACATGAAAACAATAAAAGTATATATATATATATATATATATATATATATATATATATATATATATATACATATAGGAGTGTATATATATATATAATTATGCATATATACATGTGGATGTATATAATAAGGGTATGTGTTAATACTTGTAGGTACAAATATAGAAATAGTGAAGAAATATATAAACGTGCGTGTTGGCCTAAGGATATACAATAATACGTACACACGCAGTAGTAACGATAGGTTACGATTTTTAACGCAATTCGCATGGATAGAGTGCTAAGTATACAATTGCGGTGTAGGTGATTGTAGAAGGGATTAAAGGAGGTACTAGGAGGCGTCACCGTTCGAATTCAAGATACTCGATAAATCAAGGTAAGGGGTACTATTTAACTATGTCCTGATAATGCATTTTTGTTTCACCGGTAAATGATTTTATGAAAGAGCATGTGATTTGAAATGATTTATCAATGCTTTCTTACCTGCGAAGCATGTTTTAATTTATCAAAATATTTTTCGAGTACTTTCCATGTTGTGAAATGAATTTCCTAAGGTATGAAGCATATGGATGTTTTACATTTATTTATGTTTTTATATCCATATCGTTAAAGAAACTTTTGACAATTTCAAAAGTATGTAAGAAAAGAAATTTGTTTTCGGAAGGGGATTGTGGGGGCCACCTCTTGAGTTCTGCGGGAACAAAGTGCCACACAGTCTTTCGGTTTTATGAAAGAGTTTTTAGATTACAAGGAATTTAATTTATTACTCGATATGAGTTTATGGGTTATAAAACCCAAGAAAGATTTTGAAAACTCTGTTTTAAGACAATAGGCTTCATGTATGGTTACTTCTTGTGGTGTTCCGGCTGCACCACTTGGGGTGCCGGTACGTTGGCCCTTTTAGCACTTGACTCAACCTGTGTGGAAGATGTCGTGCTACTTGTGGTTTATGATGATGATGTTTTGGTAGTATCTCGTGCCCGCGCAGCACGCAATTATGTTGCCCACACAGAGAGTGCCATTGGTGCCCGTGTCCTAGCTATGTGCTAGTGAAAGTATGTAAGATGGATACTACCCATATTTTATGAAAGAGCTGTACGACCTTGATCCAGTCTACAGCCACTTACCATGGCCATAGGTATCATGTTTAACTCTTTACGGAGAATGACACGTATCGCATGACTTAGTTATAGCCTGGTCTCCATGAATTAGTTATGAATGATAAATGTGGCAACGAATATGTGCCTTATGAATTTCAATGATTGGTTATGAACCAACACGTTTATGTAATGTTTACAAAGTAATTATGAAATGTTTCATGAAAGCTTCACAAAATGTTTATGACATGTTTACGAAAGTAAAACGAGATGATTATGCAATGTATGCGAAAAGCTTATGAAAGAATTTATAGCATGGTTGAGCATGATTCTTGCTTTGAACTTGCATGCGTTATGACTTTTACGATGAATTGCATGAAGTGATGATTTAAGTTTTTCCTTTTACTTAAAGTATGGTCTTACAAATGATTTTTACATGCTTTTCATATATATATATATATCAGGATTAATTTAAAGGTACTATCTTACTGGGCTTTTCCCCAAAAGCTCACCCCTTTACCTTCAGATCATTTGTAATGTATTTATAGACGCTACCTGCCGCGTACACGACGTAGGCTCGTGGGAAGAGTTATCATAAGCTACTTTCTTGTACACGCAGAAAGGTATACATTTACATTCCTGTACCAGACATATCTGTACGCACAGACACATATAATAGAAATAATTTGTCGGGATGTAATTTGTAAGGAAATGATGTAAAGAATATAATTCTTGGGATTAGGTTGTAAGATGATTGTATAAATCGATATCGATATATTGAGTTATAAAAGTGGATTGAGAAAGTATGCTTGGTAGTTGTAGATATTTAGGAATGTTGGAAAGCATGCTTGGTAGTTGTGGATATCTAGGATTGTTGGAAACAACTGAATTGCAGGTGGGTAGGCTCATATATAAACCGTTATGCTGCCGAAATTTTCATCGGCCATATAAGTTAAAGTATAGAAATTAATTATAATTACGAGTAAAGAAATAGGAAAAGTGTTTTGACACTACACAAGAATGCAACCTAAGTGAGTAAGAGAATAAATGGGTAATGAAGTTTAAAAAAAAAAAATTTATCCCGATTTTCAAGGGTCAAGGGTCATTACATGCATACACTCATAGTTATTTATTCTCATGACTAAGGTATTTTAACTAAATTAATTCTTCCAAATCTCACAATTAGAACAATATAATTTTTTTAATTTAAATCTCTGACTAATGAAATGCATCTTTAATTCTAATGACTAAATTGCTATTCATGGATAACACCAAGTACATAAAATTTTATGGTGTTTACATTCTTCCTATCTTAAGAAATTTGGTCCCCAAATTTAAAGGTACATTAATCCTTAAACAGATGTGGGTACTTCTCTTGCATTAGGCTTTCCAATTCCCACGTGGCCTCCTCCGATGTGTGATATTGCCACAGAATCTTGACCAGAGGAATTGTTTTAGACCGCAATGCTTTCTCTTTCTTATCCAGTATCCAAATCGGCTTCTCTACATATGTCATATCCTCATCTAACTCTAGTGGTTCATATTTTATCACATGCGTTGGATCTGGATGATACTTGCATAGCATCAATACGTGGAAGACATTGTGAATACTTGATAATTCTGGCAGTAACGCCAATCTCTAAGCTTTGTCTCCCACTCGGTTTAAGATCTCGAAGGGTCCAATATAACGAGGACTTAACTTTCCTTTCTTCCCAAATCTCATTATGGCCTTGAATAGAGAAACTTTCAGAAACACCGAATCTCATACTGAAAATTCCAAGGGTCTTCGTCTTTGGTCAACATAACTCTTTTGCCTGCTTTGAGCTATCCTCAACCTCTCATAAATTAATTGTACATCCTCAGAAGC
Source organism: Firmiana major (assembly GCA_033439115.1). NCBI lineage: Eukaryota > Viridiplantae > Streptophyta > Magnoliopsida > Malvales > Malvaceae > Firmiana > Firmiana major. The sequence continues at coordinate 18,489,873 of CM065904.1, read as the reverse complement.
TTGCTTAACCAGATCGGGAGTAAATATCTTTCTCTCACCTACTTCTTCCCATTCAATCAGTGAACGACACCTTCGACCATACAACGCTTCATATGGTGCCATTTCGATACTTGAGTGGTAACTATTATTATATGTAAAATCTTCTAGCCATAAACAGTCATCCCAAGAGCCTTTAAAATATTAAGCATATGCTCTAAACATATCCTCTAGTGTCTGAAAAGTTCTCTCCGATTGCCCATCTGTTTGAGGGTGAAAAGCTGTGCTCAAATTCAGTTGGGTTCCAATGGCTTCTTGAAAATGTTCACAGAAGTGTGAAGTGAACCAAGAATCCCTGTCAGATACAATGCTCACTGGTACGCCGTGTAATCTTACAATCTCTCACACATATAGATTCGCTAGAGCACTCAAAGTATTAGTAGACTTCATAGCCAGGAAGTGGGCGGATTTTGTCAGTTTATTAACTACTACCCAAATTGCATTATGGCTTCTACAGGTCCTTGCCAATCTCATAATAAAATCCATGGTAACATACTCCAATTTTCATGTCGGTATTGGTAGAGGCTGTAACAACCCTGCAGGTTTCTGATGTTCTACCTTGATTTGCTGACACACAAGACATCAGGCTACAAATTTGGCCACATCTTTCTTCATCGTTGACCACCAATAAACTTTCCGTAAATGTTGGTACATTTTATTACTTCCTAAGTGTAAGGTATACTTCGAGGAATGAGCTTCTGACAATATCAGTTTCTTCAAAGTGCATCATCAGGAACACAAACCCTACCTCTGAACTTCAGTAGACCATCAGGGCTAACTTCAAAATCTGTCACAGTTCCCAATTGGATATGACTAGCCATATCTATACAATATTGATCAGTACGCTAAGCCTATTGAATTCTATCAATCAAATCTGGTTCTATTCTCAAACTAGTTATCACACCACAACTGGCAATGTTAGATGGCTCAATGTCCAAGTTGAGGCTCGCAAACTGTTTCAGTAGTTCGTATTCCTGAATCATCATGTAAGATACCATCTCGATATTTTTTCTGCTTAAGGCATCTGCTACTACGTTTGCCTTTCTTGGGTGGTACAAGATCTCACAGTCATAATCCTTCAGAAGCTCTATCCATCGCATCTGCCTCATATTCAACTCCTTTTGCAAAAATAAATACTTGAGGCTTTTATGGTATGTGAAGATCTGAAACTTCTCTCCATACAGATAATGGCGCTATATTTTCAATGCGAACATTATGACTGCCAATTCCAAATCATGGGTCGGATTGTTTCTCTTATGGTATTTTAGTTGACGGGAACCATAAGTAACTAACTTCCCGTTCTGCATCAACACACATCCCAGGCCTTGACTAGACGCATCTGTATACACCGGGAAACCTCCCGAACTAGTGGGTATAGTAAAAATAGGTGTGGTGGTCAGTCTGTGCTTCAACTCTTGGAAACTCCTTTCACATGAGTCATTGCACTCAAACTTTACATTCTTCCTCGTAAGCCATGTTAGAGGAGCAGCCAAATTAGAGAAATCATCGACAAACGTTCTGTAATATCCAACCAAATCCAAAAAACTCTGAATCTCAGTAACAGTCTTGGGTCTTTTCCATTGCACTACAGCCTCGATCTGAGACGGATCTACAGACACCCCATCCTTTGATACAATGTGACTCAGAAAAGCTATTTGATCTAGCCAAAAATCACACTTGCTGAGCTTGGCAGACAACTTCTTCTCCCTGAGGGTTTGCAAAACCATTCCCAAATGGTGCTTATGTTCTTCTCTGGATTTGGAATATACCAAAATATCATCAATAAAAACTATAACGAATTTATCCAGATACGGCTTCAGTACTTCGTTCATCAGTGCCATGAAAGCTGCAGGAGCATTCATCAACCCGAAAGGCATAACAAAAAATTCAGAATGTCTATATCAAGTTCTGAAGGCTGTCTTGGGTATATCTTCACTCCTGATCTTCAACTGATGCTACCCTGACCTCAGATCAATATTGGAAAAGATATGTGCTCTTATTTTGAGCCTATAATCCTTATATACTTATTCTGTCATTCGACTATCTTTCATTGGTGTCCTAATCATTAACATCCTTCCTATTGGTTTAGGTTGTACATAAGAAGTCAATTTACATGCAAACATAAGTGATATAAATGAATGAGTTGCACTAGAGTCAAATAAAACTGTTGCTTTAATTTTAAAAACCAGAATGATACATTTAAATGCTTCAGATGGTGCATCAGTCTCAGTTGCTTCATCCTTAAGGGCGTATACTCGCCCTTGTCCTGTAATCTGCTTACCCTTCTCTTCCGTTGTGGCCTTCCTCCTCGGTGTAGAGGTAACAATAGGTGTCCTCATCTATTTTGTACTCTTTTACGGGGTTGAGTTAGTATTCTCGAGATAATTTTTGATCAAGTGCCTCATCTTGCCACATCTGAAATAAGCCCCAGTCATCCAATAGTAGGGCCTGTTACCATGATTCTCCCCAACAATGTTTGCACACCTCAAAATTAGGCCGAGGTCCTCCGATTTAGTAGGAGCTAAGGCCAGATAGATTGGAGGCTTAATAGTCTTACCCCATGACTCCTCATAGTTTCTCTATCACTTAAACAATGCCTTATGCCCTATCTGCCACTCCTATCCCCAGTTGACCTCTTTCGATCTTGATCCCTACCTTTGTCCACTTTGTTGAACTCAGAGGCATGCATCTCATAATCCTGTTCATACAGCTGAGCCCGAAGAACCACTTCCTCATAAGTACTAAGGTCTAACGGAGCTAGTCGGGTTTGGATCGAAGGACTCAGTCCATTTATAAACTTCTGGACCTTTTTCACCTCATTATCCATAGTGTCCGGATCATATCCTCCCAGTGAGGTGAACTTAGACCCATATTCGTCCATGGATTTATTCCCACGAGTTAAGTTTGAAAATTCTATTTGTAATCTCCTCTGGCCAGTATCCGAAATGTATTTCCTTTGAAAAGCATCAAGAAACAAGTCCCATGTAATCACCCCATGTCTTACTCTTAAGATCGGTCGGGTGGACTTCCACCAGTGTTCAGCTTCTCCTTTCAGTACAAAAGCTGCATAGGTAACTTTCTCGGTAGAGTTAAATCGAAAAAATCCATAGAGCTTCTCCATCTCATTTATCCAGTTTCTTGCAACTACTGGATCCCTAACCTTGCTGAAAGACAGAGGCTTGAACTCCTGAAATTGCCTCAGTCTATCCAGTTCACAGTCATACCCCATTTCATTACTACGCTGCTATGGGGCCACTGGTGCTGGCGAGTGTAGTATAGGTGGGGTCTACGACAATGTAGTAGGTGGAGAAATAGAAGGTTCCTCCGCTGGTGGCACTAGTACTGTCTGGACTGGCGCGAGGGTATCAGACATGACTGCTGGAGTAGTCGGTGTATCCTGAGTAGTAGTGCCCGATGTATTTTCCAATTTAGCCATTACTTGCCCAATCAAGTTCAGTATCGACTCCATGCCCCGTTCCAAGCTAGTAATACGGGTTTCGGAGCTCTCAATAGGGTTACGAGTGGGCTGCTCAGCTGATGGGCCACCTTACCTTTCAGGCCTATCCTCATGGCTTCGGGATGACCTGCCTCCTCGTCCTCTCGGTCGATCACGAGGTCCACTAACCATATCTATTCGTTTTCTTGCATTCAGTAGCAATTTTCAATAAAACACAACCAAGTATACTCATTTGTATCTAAACAATGTATAGTAATGTTGGGGATGCGAACTTTCCAAATTTTCTTTTACTCTTAATATCGACTTGTATCAGGCCGACCTTACGCTGATACCAACTTCTATAATGCCCCAATTTACGGTATAATATGGTTGAGCTATGAGTCGATAATAGATCAGAACCATAAATCTGCCTATTCAATTTTATTTCTTGGTATCAAATTTAAACAAAACTAATGGTAGTACTTTCCAATTAAATCAGCATAATTGTTCTTTTACAAAATATCCCCGTTCACATTCCCTAAACACATTTCCATATATATTACTGTACTTACAAAATTTAGATACAAAATAGATATCTATACTGGGTATTCCTTTAACGTGGAAGAATACTTTGCTGACGTATGGTTGTGCAAAATAATTCAACTTATAAAAGGGGTCCCAGCTACTGATGAGACTCTGTGAAGGAAAGTAAGGGATGAGTTGAACGTGCTTAGTAAGAAAAAATTATGTGGCAGGTAGATAAATACACTACCTATATATATATATGCCAAAATAGGAATTCTCATGAAAATATACAGATAGTTTGGCAAAATCAATAATACCAGAGCCGAAAATCAAAATCAGTATCACATCAATAGTATAAACAATTTACTGTAGTAAATACAGGATTTTGAAACCTTAAGCAGTAGAATAAACGATTTCTACCCAAAAATATAGTTCATACGGTCAATCCAGTAAATCAAATAGACGAGAAAAGACAGAACATGCTATATCGAAAATCAGAATGACAATTGGCCAATGTCGGTGACTCCGGGCATCACTGATCAGGTGTGTCAGGATGTCAATCATCGTGGGAGTGGTCAGCTACCATAACGGCTCACAGAACAGAATGTTTGAAGACCAAAAAACACGATATATCGTACTCACATGCGTGTTGCATGGTACATCGTACTCTGTGGACCATAGAAATAGAAACAATACTGCAGACAATAGTGTAGCATGATTTAACCATCGCCTTTGTCTTAAAATCAGTGCGAGTCGGACGCGACACATAGTCAGCACGCGCTGAAGCACATTTATCAGTACTAATTTATAAGCTAATTAATTTCATCAAAACAGTTCTAACACTCAGTACAGTGCATAAAGCAATTTAAAAGGAGCTGACTTGTCCTTTTTCGATCAAAATCCCAGTAAACAGTATAAGATAATTAAATTCAAAATTTTTAATTTTAAAAAAAATAATCGAAGCTATATCAGTGGTTATGCAAACAATTTAAATTTATAACGGTAAGGTCTGACGGTTTAACTAAAGCCAAAAATTTATATTTTTCATTAGAGTTATAAAATCGGCCTAGTTTATTTTTATCTACAATTCAGCAGGAACTACGTGCAATTATCTCTAGCAGCACACATAATTTTCCTTACCTTAGTGTCTGTCAGTAGTCCTCAATACTGAGAATTGGTCAGTCCGTTCTTAATCGTTTATTTGCTCCAGAGACGTGATCCAATGTATCGAAAATAGTTCTTTCTCAATAATTTCTTCAAAGCCCCCTTTCCACCCCTTTTTTTTGGTCGCACCTTTTCTTTCTTTTCTTATCTTCCTTTATCTTCCAGCACTGTTCATCGTCATCACCTACCTCTCAGGGCTGCCACTCCTTTCATCTACACCATTTCTTTCTGGTCTGTCATCATCATCATCATCCTCGCGTTTCTGCCACCATTCTCAAAACTTTGCCAACTCAGTCCCCTCTGTTTCCTCCATTTTCGATGGCCACATCCAGCCTCTTCTGTTCAGCTTCAGCCTTTTGTCTGGACTGTTCAGCTTCACCTCAGAATAGGGTCAATTCTGCCCCTGTTCTTCTTTCTAGTTTTTCACCTAGTAATTGGACTCCTTTATGGCTGAATATTTTATATGTTATAGAGGACTTGAAGAGGAAGATTTTATCCTTTTGACCATCACATGAAAGTGGCTGGAAGGCTGCTGGAAAAATCGTACAAGGAGGGGCAGGGGATGACATCAGCGGTAGAAAAAAAAAGGGCTAGTGTGTTTCGAGTTTAGGTCAGTTTAGGGTGGTCAACATGGATCCAAAAATCTTAGAAAGTATACTTTTAATATATAGAAGGTGGGAGTCAAAATGCTTACAGAAGGTCTTTAAATCTTGTAAGTTCTACTGGTTGGTCAGTTTTCTGAAATAGGGAAAATTCATGTTATGTTTTAGAAAATTCCTAAAAAATTATTTCTAGTCAAATTTCCTACAAATTCTCACTTCCCAAGTGTTATAATATGTCCTTAGTATGTCTCATAAAAATTTAGGGGTCACTTGTTTAAGAAAAGTTTCCCAATTGAGCTCATTTTGCGCGATTTGGTCAATACCGAGCAAAATGACTTAAGGATTTCGATTGACTTTAAAAATAAATTAAATCCCTTAAACCTCAATATTTCCATTTGATTTTAATTCCCCATGTTAAATATGACTTATATTAATTTTCTAAGGTCTCAGAATAATTTTCTAGAATTTTTAGAATTTATTTCTCTTATTAGGCCATTTTTCTTGGTTTATCATAAACCTGAGTTTTACTAACTTTTACACCTCCACTACCTTAGTTTTCACTTCTAAACATCATAACATACTTATACATGTAATTCTTAAGCAATTTTTGGGCTTAGAACCTTACCTCAGTTTGCATGCCTCCGGGCCCCCCACCACTAACCCGTGTGCTTCGGTGGTTTCGGGCCTGCATAACGTTATTCCGAGTTTTCAATCACTTCTTACTTTTCCAAATAAGAAATAAAGTGGAAAAAATTTAGGTTTCACATTTCTCTCAACCTTTTAGGAATTTAGTCCTCCGAATTTAGGCTGATCCATCAAATAACTATGGGTACTTCTCTCTCATGTGGCTTTTTAGCTTCTTGTAACGACCCGATTTTATGCACATTTCGGTTGGGCTACAAGTCGATATTAGATCAGAACAATACTCAGTCTGATTAATTTTCTTTCTTAGTAACAAATTTAAATAAAATATGTTCACATTTCCCAAGCACATCTTGTATTGCATTACTGTACTTACAAAAATTTTAGATACAACAGAACTTCTTTAAACCTGGGTATACCTTCGATGCAACAATATGCTCCGCAGAATCATAACTGTGCGGAATGCCTTACTAACGGAAGCGATCCAACTACAGCAGGGCTCTGTGGAGGATAGTAAAAGGGTGAGCTCAAGCTCAGTAAGAAAAACCCTATAGCAGGTAGATAAATACACTACCTAAAAATATATATTTTTATATTTGTCAAATTCGAAACATTTTCACAGGGTACATAGATAGTTCAAAATTTTTCATAAATACCAAAAATAGATTGCAGAATAGAATATATATCGGTAGTGAACTTAGCTACTGTGGTAAATACATAAATTTCAAAGGTTCCAGTAGCAAAATAAACAGATTTCCAGATATCTCAGTTCATGCAAACTATTTATAAAATATTTCAAATAAACACAGAAGCATTGCCAGTTCCGAAAAATAAAAGTAAAAAAAATCCATGGCAAATTCAGTATGAAAATGGAACTGAAATCAATACCGTTTCTAAAACTTTAATCAGCTTTTCAAAGAGACGACGGTGTGGCACTTTCCTCCCGTAGGATTCAAGAGGTGCCCCCACGGTCTTTTATGCATTAAAATATTCAGTTCCATACGAGATAAAATCACATAGTCATTTCAGAAGTTCAAATAGACTAGACGAGACAAGACAGACATGCTATATATGATATCAGAAGTGACTATTGACCAATGTCGGTAACTCCAGGCAATTCACGGTCAAGTGTGCTGGGATGTCAATCGCCGTGGGAGTGGTCAGCTACCCAAACGGCTTATAGATCAGAATGTTCGAAGACCAAAAACAGAATCAGAAACACGGTACATCGTACTCGTGGACCATAGATACAGAAACAGATACAAAATAAACAGAAATGCAACATGATCTTCCCAACGCCTTTGTCTCAAAATCAGTGCGAGACGGACCGTACGACACACAGTCAGTACTTGCTCAAGCACATATCATCAGATTAACAAATTATTTCACCTCGAATGACATATAATTTCAATTTGTTTCACAAAACAATTCAAAACAGGCTGACTAGCCCTTTTCGGATAAAATCCTAGAAAATAATCTATCAAAATTCAAAATTAGGAATTTTCGATATTTAAAAAAGAATTCAAGCCACATCAGAATCTATGCAAACCATTTAAATTTAACCAGTAAAATTGGGTTGTTCAACTAGGCTAAAATCTCTAATGTTCAAAGTCATAAAATTTAGCCTAGATTTTTCTTGTAATTTCAGTACTGCGAAATTCAACCTAAAATTTTATATCTACAAATATACGAAAATTACGCATATTTATCTCTAGCAGCAACAAGAATTTTCCTTACCTCAATGTCCGTCCGTAGTCCTCAATTGTCTCAACGTAGCGAGTCGACGGGTCCGGTCCAGTCGATTTATTTTTGCCGAAAATTTTGAATAAATATTTTTGATCGTCTTTCCTTCGAATTTACCTAATTTTCTTGATGCCTCTTATTCTATTCCCAAGTAGTTTTATTTATTTACATACATATATATACATATATATATATATATATATATGTATGTAAATAAATATCCAAAACACTTTTTTTTTGGCTTTTGAATCTTCGCACCAAAATTGTTTCTTGTTCATTTCTTCTTCTTTTCTCCTGCTCACTATCTTATTTTCTTCTTTCTTCTAGGCGTGACAACCTTCTTTTTGCCATGATTTTCTTTCTATCTTACGCTGGTAATGCCTCTGACCACGCCTCTTCAAACCACACGCTTCCATCTCCCTCGTCTGACCTCCTCCGTTCTTCCTCTTAGTCTCCACTCTCGGGTCCATGCCTTCTATTCTCAGTTTTTGGTCTTTTGTCTACTCCCATTTTTCTTCCTTCCTTCTTGGCATGGCGACCCCTTGACCACCACCACCATCATCATCATCATCATCATCATCATCATCATCATCATCATCATCATCATCATTTTCCAGCCACTTCTCTCAAAATGTGAACCAGCTCTGACGTGTCCTACGTCACCGTTTCCAGCACCACATTCGCCTCTGCTTCGAATCTAACATCCTCTGTCTTTCAGACCTATACACAGCGAACAATAGCATTATCTTTCTTTCCAGCATTGCCAATCCGTTTGCTTCCATTTCCTTCCTCAAATGATCCTAATCCATCTACGTTACCCCATTGGCACCAATCATCTACCACCGTGACTCCCGCTTCGCTACCACTGCTTCTGAAATCGAGGAAGTCCCTATTTTGATCCTCGATTTGTGGGTTTCTCATCTCTGTTTAGTTTCACGTTCTGCTCTAAGGTTTCTTCCACGAAAGTTGATAATACTTTGGCTTTCTCGGTTCAAGCTTCAACTCTATTTTCTGTTTTTGCCCTCTCCATTTCCAGTACACTTTCTTACAGCCTCTTTCGTTCTCTCATTCCATTTTCATGTTTTCTGCCCATTGTTTATATATATATATATATATATATATCATACCCATTTATAGAGGCTAACTTCTCCTTTTGATTTGACTAAATTGGTGAGAGTTGTTTGCCCACCTCGATTGACTTCCTTACCACTCCTTCACATTTCCTCCCTTTCACTGCAGTTCTCAGGTTTGCTCTTTCCTATAACACCTGCTACCCTCACGTTTTCTACCATGTTCAGTCTTTAGGCCTCACGTTTCCCTTTTTTTTGTATTCTTAGTGTATTCAGTCTCTTCATTTACCGAAACCATCATCTTTCACATCCTACTTCATGTTTTCTTACTGTCCTTCCACGCTTTCTTTCTTTTTAGTTTAGACTTTATCTTATTTCATCTATTGTGGCTATCCATCCTACACACACATATATATATATATCACGTATATACTTATGTATATATATATCTATATATTTAGGTATACATATACGTACATATTTGTATACCTAAATTAAATTGGAGAATACTTATTGTGAGACCTCGTATATGTATAGTTGTAATGTGTGTAATTGGATCAAATAAATGTGAATGGACTTGTAATGTGAAGTATAAGTGATGTAAAGTCCATAAACTTAATGTACACACTTGTAATAAGAGAATGTGATGTACGCATAAGTTTCATTATGTATGAATATGAAGAATTGAACTTTTGTATGGGATGAATGTGAGTGGAATTAGAAATGAGTAGTGTGATAAATGGAAGGAAGTTGCATGAATCTAAATACTTCCATTTGGCTTTATATTGCATACCTTTGGCTATACCATGAATACACACGAGTTTTAATATGTATAAAGTATGGATGGATGTCATTTTCAAGCCTTAAAGGTGGTTGGATGAGAAAATGACCATTATAGCAAATTGAGGATGTTTTGTGTAAAGTTACTACAGAAATTTACAGCAAAATATAGAAAATATGAAGGCCAGATCGATCTCATAGGATGAGAGATCGATCTAGAAGAGCCAGAATGCTCTTATTTGAGCAATGAAATAGAGCAGATCGATCTCTAATGGGGCTAGATCGATCTCCTAAACATTCTATAACGAAAAGATTGATCCTCAAGCATACAGATTGATCTCCTTAGCTCTCTGGTTGGAACAGATCGATCTCAAGCTTCGACAAATTGATCTCATGCTTGAAAATGCCGAGAAAAAGAGAAATTTAAAGGGACCAGATCGATCTCTTCCTAGTGCAAACGATCTCATCAAGTGATTTTTATAAAAAGGGCGCTGAAATCTGTAACTTTCAGGAAACAACATCACCCTTTCCATTTCAACCCAAAACCTAACTTTATCACTCCTAAATCCACCCATTTCCATTAAGATATAAGAGAGAGCTATTAGACACAAAGCTATTCATTTCAAAGAGAAGAACAACATAGTTTAGAACCAATGTCCCATTGTTTGTATTGAAGGAGCAATGAGCATTTCCCATTTGGAGCAAGAAGAGAAACTAGATTTGGTAAGTTTCTAATACTCCAGCCCAAGTACATTGTTTATTTATTGACTTTGGAGTTGATTTGTATAGGTAGCGATGGTTGAAACTACCTAAGATGTATTTGAACAAGTTAAACCTAGAAAATGGATTAAGTCTAGTGGGAGAAAGTATAAATTAGATGAGTTGGTGATTTATGGGATTTATTAAGTTGTTATTTGAGTAATGTGGGTGATTTGAAATGGTCATGTGGAGTTATATTATAAGTTTAGAGAATTTATGAAGATGGGTATACGAGATGCTTGATAAAATGCCATAGTGAGGAAATTGATGAAATATGAATACTATGCGCTTAATATCGATATAATATCGATTCATTATGAATAAATAGGCCTAAAGGAATCCATAGACTCGAAATATGAATAGAGAAATGAAACGAGGCCTTCATAAGCGTTAATAGAGACTATAGGATGAACCGACTATAGTAAACACAAGAGTTGGATTATAATGGGCTAAAGTGTTGTGAAATACATTTATGTGCAGTTCCGGAGAGTTCGTTGGAGACGAATCAAACCACACGAGTAAGCAGCTTTAAGGAAGTGGAATCACACGATGTGATTCCAGGTAAGGGAATTCTGTAGGTATATAGAGGTAGCTGCTCGTATTTTGTGGGTGTATATGGCTTTGGAAATCTGCATGAGTTTATAGAAATGCGTTTGACGATGTATGGAAGTAACTATGAGTATTTGTATGAGATTTGGTTGTTGAAATGGTATTATAAAGAAATGAGATAGTAAGGCTAATAATTGCATAAATGCAACGTTTTGAATGTTTTCACAAAATATATTACTTTGTTTTAAGCAAATTGATGGATAGGTTGGCTAGTGTTTGAATGATGTTGTGTGATAGCACATGTGAGGTGCTAAATGTGTTTTGAGATTGGTTTTTGAATGTTGATGAGTTGCCTATCATGTTTATATGCATTGAACCATGCTGGAGACTAGCTCGCACTGGATTATTGATGTTTTTACTTGTGTGAAACGTGCTGGAGCTTAGCTCGCACCTTGGTTTGATCTATGATAATGTTTTATAAACCCTACTGAAGATTTTGCTCGTACATGGATTTCTTTATGTTATATATATATATATGTTGTACTAGAGTGTTGCTCGTATGAAGTGATTCAAATATGAAGCATGAATTCACGCCAGAGCATAGCTCGCATAGGTTTTCACATTGTGGTACGTATGAGGTCGTGGAAGTTGGTAAGATCCTCAAGCCCAACATCCTCAAGCCCTAGAGGAGGCGGGAGGCTCTGTTCGGTGGGGGGCTCTCTTATGGTAAGATCCTTAAGCCAACATCCTGAAGCCTGAGGAGGTGGGGAGGCTCTCTTACGGAAGGATTCTTAAGCCAACATCCTTAAGCCCTAGAGGGGTGGGGAGGATCTGTTCGGTAGGGAGGCTCTTCTATATGGGTATGGAAAACTCTTGGTATGTGGTAGATAAGACCTAGGACTGGCACCCCCAACTACAATATGGGTCCACGGAGTACGCTATACCGTGTATATCACATGGAGTATGATATACCACATGATGGTTATGTGATGAGAAAGTCTGGCGAGGGACTAACCCATCTTCGTACCAGCATGATACCCCACACACCTGGATGCGTGCAGTCTGAGATGATTACGATATAGTTGGCCAACATAGTCTTGTGATATAGCGACCTATCTCATTTGATTTACATAGTACCACATGTTTTGATATATAAGTGCGATTGTGACTGTCCAGGGTGGACCCGAAGGAGGGGACGAACCTTGTGGAATTTGATTTGTGAAATGATAATGATGTTTGTAATTGAGAAAATAATTGTGATGAGATTTGTATGTGTTTGTGAAGGAGATGAGCTTTAAAGGATGTTTCTTAATGAATTTCCCTTCTATGAAGAAATTTGATAAAGATGAGCGTGAGAGGTTTTACATGATGATGATTTCCATGTTTTATATGCCTGGTTTCCATGATTTCTGTACTTGGTATAAGTATATTCATACGACATAGATTTGTTTCCTCATACTCTGACTATAAATTGATTTATGCATAACATTATCAGCATGTAGATAGAATAGTTATCTACCAAGCTTACATTATTACCTTACTGAGCGTGTGGTTGCTCATCCCTATCTATTTTGCCCCTCCTATAGAGCGTGCATAGTTACCCAGTGAGGACTGAGGTGTTTTGTTGAGTCATCCGCTACATCTCCATCACCCAGAGGTATATACATAGAGATTCTTTGTCACGACCCATTTTTCTTAAAAACCCATACAAATTTTTTGCTTACTTTTTCATTTCCTTACCCGTTGTGAACAGTTTCACTACTAACAGTTGGGCTATGAGTCGATGTTAGTCCCTCCTGTCATGTTACTTACCTTAACATCCATTTTCCATATTTCATTTACATATCAATTCATTTTAACTAAATACATCCCTAATATTACAATCCGTATACAATACTATGCCTCTATATGTTCAGATACAAAAATTATACGAATGTGTATACCTGATCTTGATAGGAAGCAGCGGATAACCGAAATGCAAGACTACTGTTGCTCTCTTCTACTGAATGTACCATGTGGGGTGGAAAATGAAAGGGTGAGAGAAACTTGCTCAGTAAGACAATAATGTAAGCAGGTAGATAACTATACTATCTACGTACTGATAATGTCATGATATAAAATTGTTTATATTTGGAGCATGAGGTAAGACAAACGATGCCACATGTATGTATATATCATATAAGAGAAATCATGAAATCGACATATAAAACAAACATGGAAAAATCATCATGTATGACATCTCATGCTCGTCACATTAAAACTTATTAGTCTCTTCATAAACTCATCACGTTAAAACTTATTTGTTTTATCACAAAACAACCACATCAAGGATAAACCCATCTCTCGGGAATACCTTGATTCACTAAATCACATTTCATTTAAAAACATAAATCGGGACATTACCCCTCCTTCTGGTCTGTCCTAGTCTATTCAGATCGTATGATATCATGTGAGGCATATAGGTTACTGTATGAAAATCGAGGACTATGGCCATATTATGTCCCTGTGATCCCAGGCTACACGATCCTGGTGTGCGGGGCATCACAACTGTAACGGGAGATGGGGTCAAATCCTACCCTCCAGAATATCAAGTAACATCATCGAGTCATCATAACTGCATGGTATAACGTAGCCCGTGTGACATACACGGTACAACGTACTCCGTGGACCCATATCATAGTCTGGGGGTGCCTGCCGTAGGTCTTATCCACCCCAATACTATGTCGATAACCAACCCATGTCTCAAAGTATACGTGCGAGCATATCAACTCTCTTCGACACAGTCTACAGGAGGCTTCTGCACGACTATATGAATGTCAACTCACGTCTAGTGCGAGCGAAGCTCTAGCACGACGCTATGCATATCATGATATCTAAAATCTTGTGCGAGCGAAGCTCCAACATGATTTTTGTACACACACAAATTTCTCATACAAGCAATGCTCCAATATGGCTTTTTATGAGTAATAAATCAATGAAATTTAGTGCGAGTAAGACTCTAGCACTCTTTTTACTCGTGTAAATATGATAGGTGGCTCAATCTTTGATAAAAACATCTTTTAAAATCATAACCGATACAAACCGGTGCCCTTTCGTACAATTCATAAAATCAACAACCAACCTATGTGTAAAATTCCTTAAACCAAAGCAATACATTCATATAAAACATCAAAACAAGATAATCATGTAATTTATTTGCTTTACTACCATATTTTCGTAAATTTTACTCCCAGGGGCAATATCATCTTTTTCTTTATTCACCCATGCCCCGGGTTTCTCGTAAAAATTATTATTTCGTTTCTAGATACTTTAAGAAATTCTAGGCCCTGTAAATCCCCTCAAAATTATGTATAGGTATCTCTATGCACCTACAAAATTCCCTTACCTCGATTCTTTGTACATTCTGACTTTTCCAATTCTACCGATCACCCGATCCGTTTAGCTCCCAATATGTACTCCGGAGCTGCAGATAATTATTTACCATGTCAATTTAACCCAATAAATATAATTCTATCGTTTACTACAGTCGATTTAACTAATTAGGTCAATTTACTCTTATTGGGCCCGATCGCACTTTAATGGGTTTCGACCCATTTTCAGCCCGTTTCTACTTATTAAATCCCTTCTTCGAGTCTATTGGGCTCTCAATACCCATTGGGCTTCGTTTCAAACTCTTTGGATAGCCCATATACTATTTACAGTAATTACTGTAAAATTTCAAATAATATTCCTTTTTATACAGAATTAATTCGTAAAAAAATTGAAACTCTGTGTTAAAGGACTCAGATTATCGTAATTAAAATATACTTACCCAATGCTATGTGGGGTACAAAAGCTCAATTGGCTCTCGTTCGGAATTTATCGTCGAACTGCACAATTTTATATTTAATCCCGGGTTACTTTTCAATTAAATATAATTTAAATAAATTTCTCAAAAATCAAATCGGTCACTTTTGACCTCGTATCGACTTACCCGAAGTCAGGTGTATCCCAAAAAATTATTCCCCTTTTTCCTTTTTCTCTTTTTCTCCTTTTTTCCTCCCTTTCTTGGCTGAACCGATTCGGTCCGGTTCAACTTGGTTTAAATCGGTCCGATTCAGCCGATTCAATTCGGTTCGACCGGTTCAAGGCCTCGTCGGTCTGTTCTCCATCGGTTTTCGTCGCCAGCAGCTCCGTGGGGTCGTCCGATGCACGGATCTGGTCTCAATTTCACCAGGGGTGGCCGAAAAGTGGTCGGTCCGGCCTCTTCTCCCTCGGCGTAGTTACCCTTTCTCTTTTCAGCTGTTTTCGGCAACGCTCGTCCATTTCGCCGATCGTGACCACCTCCAATCTACTCAGTATCACGTGGGGGTCCCTCTACTGGCGGTGGTCGGGGTTGAATCGACGCCGTTCGTCGGGAATTTCTTTTCCCCCTCTCGGTTTCTCCGTTTCTCGTTATTCCTCTCTCTTTCACCGCCGATCGCAGCCGGTGGTGGCTCGGCCCTCGTCGGGCTTTCCTTCCTTGGCCTCCGTCGACCGTCGATCGCCGACAAGGGGCTCGGCTCCTCTTCTTCTGTTTCCATTTCGCAGAATCGCAATTCTGCAATTCGTTTTTTTGTTTTTTTTTCTAATTAATTTATTTTTATTATTATTTTAATCATTATTATATTATTATTTTGCCAAAATATATAAGAAAAATTAATATTTAATTCATTTAATGAATAAATAATTTTCTCGGTATTATTTCAACTTTTCGGTATATTTTTTGATTATTTTCGGGATTATTTTTCGAAGTGAAAATTTCGGTTTATTCCAATAAATTCATATCTTGATCAATTTAACCCAAAATTTAATTATTTCTTCATTATTGATTTAGATTTCTCAATCTCATATTTTTAATTAAATTTCTTATCCCGATTAATACCGAATTTCAATCTTTTGACCGTTTTGCTCTTCAACGTGTTCGAAAATTTCATTTCAATCATTTCTTTCACGAACATACTCATTTCGTGTTGTAACAAAAATCGGGTCTTACATAATCTCCCCCACTTAAGAAATTTGGTCCTCCAAATTAGAACTAAGTTAAATGGATCCATAAACAACTCCCGGTACGTCTATTGTATCATATACTGTCCTTCTCAAGTGATTTTTTTTCGGAGTGTAATACTACTAACATACTTTAATTAAGGAGATCATCTTAAACCTCAACACTTTCTCCTTCCTATTTAATACCCGAATCGATTTTCCAATCATACGTTATACTTTCATTGAGCTAAGCTGTTGGAGCTCATATCCAATCACATATGCTGGATTCGGATAGAATTTTTGAAGCATCATAAGATAGGACACATTGTGAATGCCTGCTAATTCAGGTGGTAACGCCAATGTCTCCCACTTTGTCCAATCTCTTTTCGAATTTCGTTACGTCCTTATGCTATGTCCTAAGGGCATGTAACTTCCAACAATACTAATTCACCCTCGGTGACTTCCAATGGTTTCTATCTCTTGTCAACATAGCTTTTCTATCTGCTCTGAGGTGTTCTTAATCCTTCATAATTAACTGAACATCCTCAGAGGTTTGTCTTACCAATTCGGGAACAATTTTCTATATGTCACCCATTTCTTCTTATCCAAATCGGGGAAACAACCCTTACAGCCATACAATGCCTCATCTGAAGTCATCCCGATACTCAAGTGACAACTGTCATTAGTGACGAATTCGATTAGTAACAACTGATCATCCCAGGAGCTTATCAGATTAATGGCACATGCTCTCATCATATCCTTCAGAACCTGTACGGTCCTCTCTGACTGACCATCTGTCTGAGGATGGGAAGCTGTGCTAACACTGAATCGGGTTCCTATAGCTTCCTAAAATGTTCCCAGAAATGGGAAGTGAAGCGGGAATCCCTATATGATACAATGCTCACTGGAAAAATACTTGGTGTTCCATAATTTTCCATACACATAAATCCGCCTACACACTCAGAGTATCTTAGGATTTCCTAACCAGAAGGTGGGTAGACTTAGTCAATCTATCGACTATCACCTAGATAGCCTTATGATTCATCCGTGTCCTCTGTAACCCATCACAAAATTCATGGTACTTGTTCCCATTTTCGTGTCAATATGGGTAGAAACTGCAATAACCGTATAACTTCTTTTGCTCTACCTTACTCTGCTGACATACAAGACAATTTTTCACAATCTCTACAATGTCTCTTTTCATATCTGACCACCAATACCCTTTTCCAAAGATTTTGATATATTTATTACTTCTCGGATGCACTGTATATCCCGAAGAGTGAGCTTCTGACAATAACTATCTCATCACTGTGGTCTCTTGGAGCACTTATACTGTCTCTGAACCTCAGTAAGTCATCATCGCTCTCTGTAAACTCTGTCACTATACCTATCTGAATCTAACCCACACTATCGACACCCTGCCGATCATCATGCTAAGCCTGTCAAATCCGATTCTAATCTCAGGTAAGCTGTCATACAATCACTGTCATCATCAGAGGGGATTACATCACTACTGAGGCTTACAACTGCTCTAGCAGCTCAAGCTCCCTGACCATCATATGTAATACCATCTCGAGGCTATTTCTACTCAAGGCATTAGCCATTACATTAGCCTTTCCTGGGTGGTACAATTTCCACAAGCATAATCCCTCAGAAGCTCTAACCCTCTTTGTTCTCATATCTAACTCTTTCTGTGAAAACAAATACTCGGGGCTTTTATGATCAGTGCATACCTGAAATTTCTCACCGTATACATAGTAGTGTCATATACTCAATACAACCACTATCGCTATCAACTTTAAATCATGGGCCGGATAGTCTTTTCATGATCCTTGAGTTGTCTGGATTCATAATTGACTATCTTCCCCTTTTGCATTAATACACAGCCTATTCATTATTTTGAGGTATCCATAGACTCATGAGAAACCTCTTAATCTGTTGGGTATGGTGAGAATAAATGCGGTGGTCAGTTTATTACTCCAATACACCAAAACTCTTGTTACGTCTATCATCCCATTCAAATACAACTTTTTCTAAGTTAAACGTGTCAACAAAGTAATCCATTTCGAGAACTCTCAACAAATCATCTGTAAAAACAATTTCCAATTGTTTCTTATGATTTTCCTTGAATTGTAAATACACCCAAAATATCATCAATAAGGATGATAACAAATCAGTCCAGGTAAAGTTTAAATACTTTATCGTAGTTGTGTTCCACTAAATATTTGAATCACCCATATCCTTGACCTATGTACGCATAAACGTATAATGTCATTTTGAAATCGCTTCCGTTCAAGATACTAACCCGCGTCATTTCCTTTTTCTTATATTAACAAATTTTATAAAATTTTTAATTAATTTTTAAACCTTCACGATTAATCGAATTCTATATTTCTTTATTGTACAAGTAAAGGTATCCTAATTTTAAATGTATATATTACGACTGTCGAGTTCAATTTATAGGTTGTGTATACTTTTAGACGCTGTCAAGTCTTCAGGTGGGGAGGTATTTTGAAATACCTTTATTAACCCTCAGACTTGACCACATGGACTGGTTATGGATATATGCACCCCTTATCCTTGGTCGCAATTCATATCTACTACATATCGCTTAATCCAAATTATTTCACATATCAGAGATATTCGTACCTTGTATACGCCTCTTATTCCAATAGATTTTGTATTCAGGATCTATCACATCTAAAAGCTTATCTCCTTTCGTATATCACTTATAACAAACTCTGTCATTACTCATTCCGTGAGTAAAATCATTTACTCATTTAATTTCAATCAGTACACCCCTTTTTTGGTGCAGAGATACCAATAGGGTTTTCTTTGTCTCTTTACCCTTCTGTGGGACAGTCTCACCCAACTCTGAGCAATCATTAAATAATTGACCCGTCTTACCACACTTAACGCCTATTTTAGTCAATAAAGTGTAGGTGTAGGCCCTACTTTCGTGGTATCTACCACACATCCTACACTGCTTACACTGCTACACTGTTACACTGCTTATACTGCTACATTGCTCACCCTGCTACGGAGTAGGTCGAGGTCCTCAAATCACAATACCCCTCATAAGTGTTGAAATTGGATACACTGGGGCCTTACCACTCATCTTACCCTGTGACTCATTAGCTCTAATCTCTTACCAACTGGTCTCTTTTCTGCTCTGACATCTCTGTCATTCTCTATTCTCTTCTGTCTCTATTTCGACCCTTACTACCTTTCACAATCTCAGAGGCGTGCAAGATATGATCTTATTCACGCAATTGTATTCTGCGCACTGCCTCGACATAAGTAGTGAGCCAATCAGACTCTAATTGACAATTTGAGCCCTTCCATGAACTTTTGGGCTTTTCGACTCTCACTTCCCATAGTGTCGGGGTAACACCTAGGTAGGTATATAAACTGAGATTCATACTCGTCAATCAACCAGTGTCTCTGGGTCATTGTAAAAAATTTTACCTGTAATTTCCCTTAAGTAGTGTCTGAAATATTCTGTCACCGGAATACATTCAGAAATATTTCTCATGTCGGCTCTGGACGTCTAACTCTTCAGATGGGTCAAGCGGACTTCCACCAATGCTCCGCCTTACCTCCAACATAAATGTATTTAAAAGTCACCTTCTCAGTCGACATACACCTAAAGAATCCATGCAACTTCGCTATCCCATTCACCCAGTCCTCAGCAACTATTGGTTTCTTTACTTCGCTATATACCGCAGGGGTGTGAAAATCTCTATAGTCGGAGGCATCTGTTTAGGCTTTACCCTGCCTATCCTCAACTACCTGCATAGACCGAGTAAACAACTCTGAAATATTTTCTACACTCCACTCCATCCTCTCGGAGCTTGTCTCAATACTGTTTGGTCTCTTTATAGGACCCTGTGGAGTATGCTCAACATTAGCCTCCACCTCACTCTCATCTTGAGTCTCATGTGATGACTCATTCGACTCTCAGGCCGATCTCTACGGCCTCAAGCATGTGTACTTGCCCTTCTATCATAGTGGGTATCAGTTATAAAAACTATATTCTTGCATTCGAAACTAAATTCTTAGCTGCAGTTCCATCTTGATATACACAATTGTATCTAAATAATGCACAGTACATGGGAATGTAAATTTACTTAACCATTAACACTGACTCATATCAGGCCAACTCTGCTCTGATACCACCTTTTGTCACGACCCATTTTTCTTAAAAACCCCAACAAATGTTTTCCTTACTTTTTCATTTCCTTACCCGTCGTGAACAGTTTCACTACTAACAGTTGGGCTATGAGTCGATGTTAGTCCCTCCTGTCATGTTACTTACCTTAACATCTATTTTTCATATTTCATTTACATATCAATTCATTTTAACTAAATACATCCCCAATATTACAATCCGTGTACAGTACTGTGCCTCTATATGTTCAGATACAAAAATTATACGAATGTGTATAACTGATCTTAATAGGAAGCAGGTGATAACCGAAATGCAGGACTACATGTATGTATATATCATATAAGAGAAATCATGAAATCCACATATAAAACAAACATGAAAAATCATCATGTATGACATCTCATGCTCGTCACATTAAAACTTATTAGTTTCATCATAAACTTATCACGTTAAAACTTATTTGTTTTATCACAAAAGAACCGCATCAAGGCTAAACCTATCTCTCGAGAATACCTTGATTCACTAAATCGCATTTCATTTAAAAACATAAATCGGGACATTACCCCTCCTTCTGGTCTGTCCTGGTCTATTCAGACCGTATGATATCATGTGAGGCATGTAGGTTACTGTATGAAAATTGAGGACTATGGCCATATTATGTCTTTGTGATCAATGGCTACACGGATTCCGGTGTGCGGGGCATCACAACTGTAATGGGAGGTGGGGTCAAATCCTACTCGCCAGAATATCAAGTAACATCATCGAGTCATCATGACTGCACGGTACAGCGTACTCCACGTGACATACACAGTACAATGTACTCTGTAGACCCATATCATAGTTTAGGGGTGCCTGCCGTAGGTCTTATCCACCCCAATACTATGTTGATAACCAACCCATGTCTCAAAGTATATGTTCGAGCATATCAACTCTCTATAACACATAGTCTACAGGAGTCTTCCGTACGACTATATGCATGTCAACTCACGTCTAGTGTGAGCGAAGCTCCAGTACGACGCTATGCATATCATGATATCTAAAATCTTGTGCAAGCGAAGCTCCATCACGATTTTTGTACACACACAAATTTCTCATACGAGCAATGCTCCAGTACGGCTTTTTATGAGTAATAAATTAGTGAAATTTAGTGCGAGTAAGACTCTAGCACTCTTTTTACTCGTGTAAATATGATAGGTGGCTCAATCTTGATAAAAACATCTTTTAAAATCATTCGGTACAAATCAGTACCCTTTCGTATAATTCATAAAATCAACAACCAACCTATGTGTAAATTTGCTTAAACTAAAGCAATACATTCATATAAAACATCAAAACAAGATAATCTTGCAATTTATTTGCCTTACAACCTTTTTTTATAAATTTTACTCCCAGGGGCAATATCATCTTTTTTTTATTCACCCATGCCCCGAGTTTCTTGTAAAAATTATTATTTCGTTTCTAGATATTTTAAGAAATTTTAGGCCCTGTAAATCCCATCAAAATTACGTATAGGTATCCTATGCACCTACAAAATTCCCTTACCTCGATTCTCTGTACAGTCCGACTTTTTCAATTCTACCAATCACTCGATCCGTTAAGCTCCCAATATGTACTCCGGAACTGTAGATAATTATTTACCATGTCAATTTAACCCAATAAATATAATTCTCGCGTTTACTACAGTCGATTTAACTAATTAGGTCAATTTACTCTTATTGGGCCCGATCGCACCTTAATGGGCCTCGACCCATTTCCAGCTCGTTTCTACTTATTAAATCCCTTCTTCGGGTCTATTGGGCTCTCAATATCCATTGGGTTTCTTTCCAAACTTTTTGGATAACCCATGTACTATTTACGGTAATTACTATAAAATTTTGAATAATATTCCTTTTTATACAAAATTAATTCGTAAAATAATCGAAACTCTGTATTAAAGGACTCAGATTATCGTAATTAAAATATACTTACCCAATGCTATGTGGGGTACGAAAATCGGAGCTTAATCGGCTCTCGTTCGAAATTTATCATCGAACTGCACAATTTTATATTTAATCCCAGGTTACTTTTCGATTAAATATAATTTAAATAAATTTTTAAAAAATCAAATCGATCACTTTTGACCTCGTATCGACTTACCCAAAATTCGATGTATCCCCGAAAATTCTTCCCCTTTTTTCTTTTTCTCTTTTTCTTCTTTTTTTCTCTCTTTCTTGGCTGAACCGATTCAGTTCGGTTCAACCCGGTTCAGACCGGTCCGGTTCAGTTGGTTCAATTCGGTTCGACTGGTTCAAGGCCTCGCAGGTCTGTTCTCCGCCGGCTTCCGCTACCAGCAGCTCCGTGTGGTCGTCCGATGCATGGATCTGGTCTCGGTTTCACCAAGGGTGGCTAAAAAGTGGTTGGTCTGGCCTCTTCTCCCTCGACGTCGGTACCCTTTCTCTTTTTCGTCGTTTCCAGCGTCGCCTGTCGGTTTCGCCGGTCGTGGCCGACACCAATCTGCTCGGTATCACGTGGGGGTCCCTCGGCTGGCGGTGGTCGGGGTCGAATCGACGCCATTCGTCGGGAATTTCTATTTCCCCTCTCGGTTTCTCCGTTTCTCATCGTTCCTCTCTCTTTCACCGCCGATCGCCGCCGTTCGTGGTTCCTTTAGGCCGGTGGTGGCTCGGCCCTCGTCGGGCTTTCCTTCCTTGGCCTCCGTCGGCCGTCGATCGCCAGTAAGGGGCTCGTCTCCTCTTCTTCTGTTTCCATTTCGCAGAATCGCAATTCTGCGATTTGTTTTTTTTTCATTTTTTTAATTAATTTATTTTTATTTATTATTTATTTTTATTATTATTTTAATCATTATTATATTATTATTTTTCCAAAATATCTAAGAAAAATTAATATTTAATTCATTTAAAGAATAAATAATTTTTTCAGTATTATTTCAACTTTCCTATATATTTTTCGATTATTTTCGAGATTATTTTTTGAATTGAAAATTTTGGTTTATTCCAATAAATTCATATCTTGATCAATTTAACCCAAAATTTAATTATTTCTTTGTTATTGATCAAGATTTCTCAATCTCATATTTTTAATTAAATTTTCTTGTCCCGATTAAGATCGAATTTTGATCTTTTGATCGTTTTGCCCTTCAACGTGTTTGAAAATTTCATTTCAATTCTTTCTTTCACGAACATACTCATTTCATGTTTTAACAAAAATCAGGTCTTACATTATTTTTATATCTAAACAACGAACAAGCATAGTAGTCAATTTGTATTGTAATGTGGGGGATGTAAAAGTTAGAAAAGTGTCATGTATCACATAATTTGAAATGAATGACACATCTTTTGATTATTTGAGAATGAATGTTGTGGATGTTTATTACTGCCTCACAGCCCAACTGTGTATTGGTGAGCATGTTCACGACTGGGTAAGGAAAAAGGAAAATGCGAAAAATTTGCAGTGATTTTTAAACGAACTGGATAAATAGGGTCGTGACACTTGCAACAGCACGTGTAATTATATATATATATATATGTGCACATCCATGTTCTTAAATAAATTTTTATTTATTTATTTATTTAGTTTATTTATTTATTAATTGAATTGAGGAATTCAGCTTGTCCTAGTCTCTCATATCGAAACATAATTTAATTTAATCGTCCACCAGTAACCATGAATTAATCTCAATTGCTATCACTTTAAGCCAAATGCCAAAAAATTTCGAGGGCTTACATTCTCCCCACCTTAGGAAATTTGATCCCCAAATTTAGAGGTAAATCAGTCCTCAAACAAATGTGGGTACTCCTCCAACATTAAACTCTCTAATTTCCACATGGCTTTTTTTTCTGCAGTATGATATTGCCACAAAAACCTCAACCATTCTTCTCAAATCTCATTATGCTATTGGGAGGAGAACTTGCAGAACACCTTTTGCAAACTCTCAAAAGCTTCGTCTTTGGTTAGTATACTCTTTTGCTTGTTCTGGCCTGTTTTCAATGTCTCACAATGTAACTGTATATCCTCAGAAACTTGCTTAACCAAATCAGAAACAATTATCTTTCTTTCACCCATTTTTTGCATCATATCAGTGAACGACATTTTTGACCATACTACGCTTCACACTACGTCATCCCCATGCTGATTATAAACCAACTCAGTAAATCAATAATTAGTCTTTCTAGGAGCCTTTAAAGTGCTGGAAACATACTTTCAATCCATTATTAGCACCAATAAAGGTTGTAACAATCTCATAGGCTTCTGGTACTCAACTTTAACCTGCTAACATATAGTCACAAAACTAGTCACGTCTCTTATTGTTCCTGATTACCCATATACCTTTTGGAGATTTGATATATCTTACTATTCTCCGAATATAGAGTTGTCAAGACCCTTCCTGACTTAACCAAAACCAGTACAAATTTTTCGCATTTTAACTTACCTTTCTCATCATAAATGGTTGGGTTGTGATTCGATGTTAGAATCCTCGCTTACCATATCCATCATCCACTTTCATACATACAAGTCAATACATTATCTATTGACTGTAATTTCTTTTATAATACATGTGAGCTCATATAAAATCTTATACAAATACATTCCCCATAATATATATCGTATACATCACTATGCTGTTTGTATGTTTAGATACATAATCGTACAAAATATGTGTACCTGTCGATCGATAGGAAATAGCATGGACAACAGTAATACTATCCCTCAAGCACACTCACTCTACCGCTGATGCTCTGTAGAGAGATGTAAAGAAAGGGGGTGAGCATACAACGCGCTCAGCAAGAAAATAAGGCAAGCAAGTATACATCTACACTATCTACTCAAAATAATGCTATGCCTCGAAAATATCATTTCCTTAACTTACTTTAAAAGCTTGTCTTTAAATATATATATACTTGTACAGATTAAATCTCATGTACAAAAATCATGCTTTTGTTCTCAAATGTAGGCATGTAGTGCAAAATAATGCATCTTTATAATATCACAATGCCTTTAGATAAATCATGCCTTGTATATTTAAATCACAGTAAATATGGCATTTAAATAATTCACGATACAAAATCGAATTCCGATCCATCCCTCAGGTCTATCCGTATCATAAATAAATCAGCCAAATGATATATCATGTGAGACACTGTGGTGAAATGCAATAATATCCTGGACTATGGCTATATCCTATAATGGTGATCCCAGGCAACACAGTACTCGATGTGCGAGGCAATCACTGCTGCAACGGGAAGGGGGTCAGTCCATCACAACCGCCAGCTATAACCTCCTTAACTCCACAATACCACACGGTACAACGTACTCCGTGGACCATACATCACAGTCGGGGTGCCTGCCATAGGTTTTAGCCCTCAAACCATGGAATATCATACCACATCTCTAAATCCACATGCAAACCTCTCATAGTGTGACACTCAGTCTACATGAGGAAATCAAGCATGGTTTTCAACATGTATTATATATCACATAAATTATAGTGCGCGCCTTTGAGCGCAACTCACAGTCGACACTCTGCTTAAACACTGTTTCACATCACAAACTCAACTCTAGTGCGAGTAAACCTCTAGCAACTAGGTCAATGCATAGTTTATGTTTCAAATCAACTACGAGCAATAGCTCCAGTACCATGCTATGCACAAAACTCATCAAATCAAGTACGAGTAATAGCTCCAGTACTATGTCATGTATAAATCATGAAGAATCGAGTATGAGCAATGCTCTAGCACTCTGTTATGCATCTCATGTAAAATTCGAGTACGAGCTAATTGCTCCAGCACTCTCTCATGCATATATCATATAAAATTGAGTACGAGTAATAACTCCAGCACTCTATCATGCATGTCATGGAAATCTAGTGCGAATCACAATCCAGCACTAATATATGTGAAAAATATATGAAATCAAGTGAGAGCTGTGCACTAGCATGATTTATTCTCACATAATATGATAGATGGATCTTTAAAAAGGGATGATTTTTAAAACATCAAAATCAACACTATAAAATGTGCTTAATTCACATCAACCTTAAGAACATTAGCCCATCTATTTATTCTTCTGCTAAACAGCAGTAAAACACTCAAAATGGTGGTTTCCATGCTTTTTACAACTTTTCAGAAAAGTTGACTTTTTTCCTAACTAAGGGCAAAATCATAATTTACCATTATCGGGTCACAATAATTATTATTCACTTTCTCTGACCCTTAAAGTTTTTAAGTGAATGTAAAAGCAGACGAAAATACCTGTAGGTATCTCTAACTACTCACAAAAGTCCCTTACCTGCAATCACTCGAGAAATTTTACTTTCTCAACGCTGCTCGATCCAGCAGTCTGATTCACTCCTCCAATAATCTCTGGAGCTGTATATAACCATTTATCAGGTTAATTATATTTTTCCTACTGTATTTCACATTAAATACAGTCTATTTCCCTTAATGAGCTTTAATAAACTTTAATGGGCCTAACTATGCCTTAAGCCCATTTCTATTTTACTATTCATTTTCGTTGGGCCTATTGGGCTTGTAGGGCCCACCAACTTTTATTGGGCTTATCCGAAACCCATTATATCACATTGGGCCTAAAATAATTAGGCTTGGCCCATTGGACCTCTCGGCCACATGCCATGGCCGAGAGCATCCCATCCCGTCGGTCACACCATAGCTGCCGTCCAGGTCCATTTGTTTAGCCAAATCCACTTAGGCATTTTCACAAAAACTTGGTTGGCATGTCTTAAGCCTTTCCTATAGTTCATGTTGGCTTTTTATCAAACACCTTATGTGCCAATATCATACCACCATCCATATGAACAAATTAATTATAACTAACCATGCCATAATCATGTCTATATGCATATCAACCTATACATGTCTTAAAATCATTTGGGTATTTATCAAAACTCATATACCAACTTTCAGCCATCACATGTTCATAGTGTTTTCATGTGTTTCAATCAATAAAACATATACCAATCAACTCCATATAACTCATAAATTAACATATATGAAGTTGGAAGCTTGAAATTATACCTAGTATTTGTGTTCACACTTCGCAGAAACTTTGAAGCCTCACGGTTTGCACATTATGGCTCCTTGATAGCCAATTCCAACATATGTCACTCTCTTCTCAATTTGGAACAACTTTCATGAAGATTACAAGTTCCAAATATGCTTTTTTCCTAGTGATTTCTAGTGAGACAAAGCTTAGAAAACTTTTCGGTTATGGTTTCTTCACTTTACTGAAAATGAAAGGATGAAGATGATTATGTGTTGGCTGGTATTTATAAGCCCATTACTTAGTCATTAAGCTAAAATACAACCACCTTAATTGAGTTCCAAAAAGTTTAGGTAATGGTTATCATTTTAGACTTTGTTACCTTTCATTAATGGCTTTTAACTTATACTAATGGGCTTTTTAATTGGGCTTCTCGGTTTGGTCTTTTCCTTTGGGCTTTTGGGCTGAAATTTTTACTACCTATTGGACCTTAAATTGTCTCAATATTGGGCCCACAAATTGGCCCAACAATTTGGCCCATTGGGCTTCCCAAATTCAGCCCACACTTATGATACCTTAATGGGCTTTAAAATTTTCAACTTTGGCCCATTGCGTTTTTAACCATTAAATTAAATCCAGAATTCATCCAAATAAATTTTCTTTACTTCGGAGGATAAATATCTTGTATTCTAGCTAAATTTGTTTTTTCTCAATTTTTTCTCCATATCTAGGTTAATTTCTAACCATGGTTAGTCAACTATGGTCAAAGTCCACTTTCTTAACTATAGTTGACTTTTTCCTTAATCATTGACCAAGTTGACTTTTTCTCAAAATTTTGAAAGTGTCATATCTTATGTTTTACACTCTCTTCTTTACGTTTTGGCCATTTTTGAGAAGTGAATATACCTAAAACACCTCTAACGAATTAAAAGGTCTGTTTTGCTCCTTTTTGGCATTTACTCAACCTCTATGTGTTCGGGACCAAATTAAACTGACTTTCCTTCATGAACTTTCTATATTTTTACATCACAAGTTCTTCTCTTCAATTAGAATGATTTAGATCCATTCGGTTTAACCTGTAGCCCTCGTAGCTCACATTAGGCCTTTATGTAGCTTTTAAGTGTTAAAGCATTTCACTAACACTTAAATCTAGTAAATGCTCTTCTTATGATTTAAATAACTCAAAACATGTTTGTACATGTATAAATCATAAAGAACAAGCTACATAAAAATACAGGTCTGACAAGAGTACATTTCGATGATTGAGCTTCTCATAAAATCTTTTTCTTTAACTGTGAATCATCAGGTACACATATTCTATTTTTAAATCTCCATAAATCATCAGTACTAATACCAACTCTTGTTGTAACACCCGTCTGGTCTGATTAGCTACATCAATACAATGTTTATCAATACGCTGAGTCTGTTCGATTCGATCAACCAAATCCATTTTCTACTCTCAGGCTAATCACCATGTAATGAATGTTGGTACCAGGAAAGGGCCACATCCAAGTCGCGGCTTACTAAATATTTCAATAACTCATGTTCCTGACCAATATAGAATGTCATCCTGAAGTCACTTTCGCTCGGGGCATCAGCTATTACCTTAGCCTTACTCGGGTGGTACGATCTTTCACAATCGTAGTCCTTCAGAAGTTCAATCCATCTTCCTTGTCTCATATTCAATTCCTTCTGTGAAAATAATTATCTAAGACTTTTACATTTAATAAGAATCTATAATTTCTCATCATACCAGTAGTAACATCATGTCTTCTATGCAACATTACAGTTGCAAATTTTCAGTTCATGGTTTTGATAATTATTCATTGTGCAAGTAATGGTACCCTGACTTCAAACACAAATATTACGATCGTCAATTTCAATTTATGGGTTATGGATCAGGGTACTTCTAGACGTTGTCGACTCTCTCAGGCGGGGAAGTATTTTGAAATACCATTATTAGCCATCAGACTTGACCACATAAACTGGTTATGGATATAAGGGTTCAAGGTTCAGTCCTAATAAGAAGTAGGATACCAAAACTTATCGCAATTTCACATTTATCCTTCGGACACAATCTATTTTCAGCTCATATCACTTGATCCGAATCACTTCACATATCAGAGATATTCTTACCTTGTATACACCTCTTATTCCAATATAATTTGCATTCAGAATTTATCGTACTTTAACGTTTGTCCCATTTCATACATCAATTATAATGAAACCCCTTCTTTACTCAAATTAAGTTTCCCACCTAAAACATTAGCACATACAAATTTCAATTCTTAGATTCGAAACGTATTTTATGTTCCAAAGTCTCTTTATATTCTTACAATTCTGAATCCTCTTAACAGCTTGGGTCTTTTCTCGCTGATCTATAATTTCTATTTTGGGAGGATCCAATTGACTCCCTTTTTTTATACAAAGTGACCCAGATGACTCCGGATCTTCTTAACAATTAATGCTGGTACACTTCAAAGCGGATCATTCAGTTTGGTAATCCTCTTATCATAAGATCCCTGTAATTACCTTTTTTCTTGCACTTTAAATTCAATCGAAACTATTTAATATAATGGTTTGAATAATAAATTCGATATCAAGTACTAGATCACCTTAAACTTCATCATTCGGTCTAGTGGTAACTTTGACAGATCATTCAACTATGCGTCAGAAAATTCTATGTCTACAGGGGTGTCTCTTTACTCCGAACACACCCTATCTTTATCAATCATATAAACAGTGTGACCTTCACTTATACTTTTAGTTCTGTAATTCATCTTTTCAATTTACAGTGACTTTACTCTATCACTCTCAGTGCTTCCTTAGTACATCTCTTTTCTGTCACTCTCTTTACCTTTACATTTTCTTAGTAACCTCGAAATATACATTTCATATCATCACAGTTGTGCCTTGTGCACTACTTCCTCAAAATAACATCCAATGGAGCTAACTTAGCTCGATTGAGGATCACAGTACCTCCTACGAGTTTCCTGGACTTCCTTCGTTTCACATCTTTGCTTATCCGGATTATACTTCTTCCAAAACCATAAATTTAGTTTCATATTCATTTTTGGACTTGTTACCTTATGTCTGATTCAATCATTTCAGCTATAATTTTTAATATGCTTCATCCAGAATGTGTTGCCATTTAAAGGCCTCCAAAAACATATTTCATGTAATTCTCTGATGTCGGCTCTCAGATTAATTCGAGGGACTTCCCTCCGAGCTTGACTTTCCATTTCGATATTGATGTTATAAAAGCTACTTCTTTACATTGTGTACTTCAAAGTCCGTAGAACTTTCCCAATTCTTTACCACAAAATTGCAATAGCAACTTTCTCGGTAGAGTTACTACAAAAATTCATCAAGCTTTTCTATCTCATTCATCCAACCCTATGAATCACTAACCTTATTGAAAAACAGAGGTTCAAACTTCTTAAGTTGCCTCTATTAGGTTTACAGTAGTACCTACGAATCCATATAGATTCTTCCAATTCATTTATTCCAATTTTCCATCACATTTGGATTCTTGACCCCAATATAGATTAGTGTACTATTTTCTGAAATTGTCTTAGTCTTTCTCTTAGTCACACCTCAATCATTATCATTATCACGGGGCCACTATCACTTGACCTAACATTATCATCATTGTTTCCATGTCCCGCTCAAATTTTATGAAACGGACTTCAAAAATTTTTAGTGAAACTATAAGATGTACACTAAGACGAGGGTTCACTAAACCTCTTGGACCTACCTCTACGGCCTCGAGGAATAGTTCATTTCCATCTGCCAATATGGTTGTAATACCAGTTAGTCATATCGATCAGTTTCACTTCATTTACTGACACAATTTTTAATAAAACACAACTAGGTATACCTGTTTGTATCTAAATAATGTACAATAATACTGGGGATGTGAACCTTCCAAAATTTTCTCACTTTTAGTATCTACTTGTATGAGGCCAATCTTGCTCTGATACCAATTTTTGTAACGACCTAATTTTATACACATTTCAGTTGGGTTACAAGTCGATATTAGGTCAGAACAATACTCAGTCTTATTAATTTTCTTTCTTAGTAACAAATTTAAAAAAAATATGTTCACATTCCCCAAGCACATCTTGTATTGCATTACTGTTCTTACAAAAATTTTAGATATAACAGAACTTATTTAAACCTGGGTATACCTTCGATGCAGCAATATGCTCCACGGAATCATAACTGTGTAGAATGCCTTACTAATTGAAGCAATCCAACTATAGTGGGGCTTTGTGGAGGAAAGTAAAGGGGTGAGTTCAACATGCTCAGTAAGAAAAACTCTATACCAGGTAAATAAATACACTACCTAAAAATATATATTTTTATATTTGTCAAATCCGAAACATTTTCACAGGGTACATAGATAGTTCGAAAATTTTCATAAATACCAAAAATAGATTTCAGAACAGAATATATATCGGTAGTGAAGTTAGCTATTGTGGTAAGTACAGAAATTTCAGAGC
This sequence comes from Firmiana major, assembly GCA_033439115.1. Classification (NCBI taxonomy): domain Eukaryota; kingdom Viridiplantae; phylum Streptophyta; class Magnoliopsida; order Malvales; family Malvaceae; genus Firmiana; species Firmiana major. The sequence goes on along the minus strand of CM065904.1, from coordinate 18,457,894 downwards.
TTCCAGTAGCAAAATAAACAGATTTCCAGATATCTCAGTTCATGCAGACTATTCAGAAAATATTTCAAATAAACACAGAGGCACTGCCAGTTTTGAAAAATCAAAGTCATAAAATCTATGACAAATTCAGTATGAAAATGAAACAGAAATCAATACCATTTCTTAAACTTTAAACAACTTTTAAAAGCGACGACGGTGTGGCACTTTGCTCCCGTAGGATTCAAGAGGTGGCCCCCATGGTCTTTTATGCATTAAAATATTCAGTTCCATACGAGATAAAATCACATAGTCAATTCAGAAGTTCAAATAGACGAGACAAGGCAGACATGCTATATCATATATCAGAAATGACTATTAGCCAATATCGGTAACTCCGGGCAATTCACGGCCAGGTGTGCCGGGATGTCAATCGCCGTGGGAAGTGGTCAGCTACCCAAACGACTCATAGATCAGAATATCCGAAGACCAAAAACAGAATCAGAAACACAGTACATTGTACTCGTTAACCATAGATACAGAAACAGATACAGAACAGATAGAAATGCAACATGATCTCACCAACGCCTTTATCTCAAAATCAATGCGAGACGGACCATACGACACACAGTCAGTACGCGCTCAAGCACATATGATCAGATTAACAAATCATTTCACCTCAAATGACATATAATTTCAATTTGTTTCACGAAGTAATTCAAAATAGGCTGACTAGCCCTTTTTCGGATAAAATCCTAGAAAACAATCTATGAAAATTCAAAATTCCAAATTTTTGATATTTAAAACAGAATTCAAGCCACATCAGAATCTATGCAAACCATTTAAATTTAACCAGTAAAATTGAGTTGTTCAACTAGGCTAAAATCTCTAATTTTCAGAGTCATAAAATTTCGCCTAGATTTTTCTTGTAATTTCAGTACTGCGAAATTCAACCTAAAATTTTATAGCTACAAATATACGAAAATTATGCATATTTATCTCTAGCAGCAATGAGAATTTTTCTTACCTCAAAGTTGTTCCCCATTATCATCTCAATGTCTATCTTCCAAGTATGTTGTTCTCCTTTTGATGAGGAACAACTTTCCTTCTTACCATAACCTTTTATTCGAACGAAAATGGAGGCTTTGGAAGAGAGAGAAAGCTAGGGCACGGCTAAAATGGAGGGTAGAGAGAGAGAGAAAAGATGAAATGTAGGAAAACACAAGGGTCTTTATATAAGCGGAGAGTAAGAGATCGATCTGGTTCTATCTGAGATCGATCTGCATTTGAATTTGGGAACGTTTTGGGGAAATTTTATGCCTAGGAGATCGATTTGTCGTGACATGAGATTGATCTCATAATGGCTTAATGAGATCGATCTCATAATGGCTTAATGAGATCGATCTGCTCTTGTAGGAGATCGATCTGCATTTTACAGATCATTTTGGAGATCGATCTGTTCCCTTATAAGATCGATCTGCCCTTCAGTTCTTACACACTTCCTGCATTCTGGAGCCATGAGATCGATCTTTCATCCTTGAAGATCGATCTGGCCTTCACAGATTGTACTGCTGCTGCATCAATTTGCAGAAAACTCAATGTAAAACTTCTCAAAATCTACCCTATTGTCCATATTTCAATCCATACACATTCAAGACTTAAAAACCTCATATTCTTATACCTCATCATATTTAACTTGTGTATACATTAACATATCATTATTAAATATACAAAAATTACAATTCTCATAAACGGGGTATACAAATTCACAGTTCTCACATCCTCCCCACCTTAAGAGAATTTGGTCCTCCAAATTCAACTCGACTCATCAAACAGATGGGGGTACTTCTCCTTCATGAGGCTTTCCAATTCCCAAGTAGCTTCTTCCATTAAGTGGTGTTTCCATAAAACTTTCACTAATGGAATGCTTTTGGTTATAAGTACCTTCTCTTTTCTATCGAGAATTCGGACGAGTACCTCAGTGTAACTCATGTCCTCTTGTATGTCCATCTCTTCATACTTTATAACATGAGAAGGGTTCGGGTGGTACTTCCTCAACATAGATACATGAAAGACGTTGTGTATTTCAACATCTGTGAGGGTAATGCCAACCTGTAGGCTACCTCTCCTACTCTCTCAAGAATATTGAATGGTCCAATGTATCGAGGACTCAATTTTCCTTTCTTCCCAAATCTCATGATACCCTTACTCGGTGATATCTTCAGGAATACTGCATCACCAACATCAAACTCGAGTGCCCGTCTACGTACATCTGCGTAGCTTTTTTGTCTACTCTATGCAGCACGTAATCTTTCACATATGAGTTTCACACTCTGTACAGCCTATTCAACAAGTTCGGGAGCATTTATCTTTTTATCACCCACTTCTTCCTACGCTAAAGGGGATCTACACCTCCTACCATATAGAGCCTCAAAAGGTGCGATTCCAATACTCGCACGATAGCTATTATTGTACGCAAACTCTGCTAGGGGCAGGTGATCATCCCATGATCCCTTAAAATCCATCGTACACACCCTTAACATATCCTTCAGGGTCTAAATAGTCCTCTCTGATTGACCATCTATTTAAGGATGATAGGCGGTACTAAAACTCAATTGAGATCCCATGGACTCCTGAAATTGGGTCCAAAATCTGGAGGTAAATCGTGAATCTTTGTCAGAAGTAATACTCATTGGAGCCCCATGTAGTCTAGCTATCTTGTTGACATATAACTCAACTAAGGCCTCCACAATATCTATGCTCTTAATGGCAAGGAAGTGGGCACTTTTTGTCAGTCTATCCACTATGACTCATATCGCATCACGACCTCTTCGGGTCCTCGGTAAACCCATAATAAAGTCCATGGTGACATACTCCCATTTCCAAGTAGGCACAAGTAAAGGCTGCAATAATCCTCCGGGCTTCCGATGCTCAACTTTCACTTGTTGGCATACTAAACATCTGGCCACATAATCTATCATGTCTCACTTCATACCACTCTACCAGGACACCATTTTCAAATCTCGGTACATCTTTGAACTTCATGGGTACATGGTGTATCACGAGCAGTGGGATTCTCTCAGTATTTGTCTCTTAAGGGCATCATCGTCTGGTACATAATTTGTCCTTTGAATCTCAACAATCCATCCTTACTGACTATGAGGTTCGACTGCGAAGTTTGCTCAGCCTGGCTAACCATATCAATCAACCTCTTATCATCACGCTGCCCAGTTCTAATCTGATCCATGATTTGGGGCTCTATTCGCAGGCTAGCCAAAAATCCAGTCTCTACCTCTTTAACTTTAATTCGGAGTTCGGTGAACTGATTTAATAAATCCCATTCCCTGACCATCATAGCAGATATAATACTCTTCCTGCTCAGGGCATCAGTAACTACGTTTGCCTTTCCCGGATGATACAGAATCCACAGTCATAATCCTTAAAAAGTTCCATCCATCTCCTTTGTCTCATGTTTAACTCTTTCTGATCAAATAAATACCTCAAACTCTTATGGTCAGTGAAGATCTGGAATCTTTCCCCATATAAGTAGTGCCGCCAGATCTTCAAGGCAAACACCACAGGAGCTAACTCTAAATCATGCGTGGGGTAATTCCGTTTATTATCCTTTAATTGTCGCGATCCATAAGCGACCACTCTTCCATGCTGCATGAGCACACACCCCAATCCTTTATGGGAAGCATCACTATACACTAAAAATCCTCGTGATCCCTAAGGAATAGTCAACACAGGTGCCGCTGTCAAAGGAGTGGCAATCCTGGAAAATCCCTCCACAAATCTTCTGTAATACCTTTCCAAAGCAAGAAAACTTTGTACCGCAGTAACCGTCTTCGGTCTTTCCCAATTAAGCACAACCTCCACTTTAGTTGGATCAACTGATACTCATTCCTCTGAAACTATGTGACCAAGGAAAACTATCTAATCCAACCAAAACTCACACTTACTAAGCTTTCCATATAATTGCTTATCTCGAAGTATCTGAAGTACTAACCATAAGTGATGTGCGTGCTCCTTATAAAACTGAGAGTACACCAAGATATCATCAATAAAGACTATCACAAACTTATCTAGATAGTCCCTGAACACCTCGTTCATTAACCTCATAAAGGCTACAGGGGCATTCATCAATCCGAAGGGCATCACTAGAAATTCATAATGGCCATACCTTATCCTGAAGGCCGTCTTCGAAATATCTTCCTCCTTAATCCTCAGTTGGTGATAGCCCGATCTTAAATCAATCTTAGAGAAGACTGAGGCCCCTCTCAGTTGATCAAACAGATCGTCAATCTTGGGCAATGGGTACTTATTCTTCACTGTGGCTTTATTCAACAGTCGATAGTCCATCCATAATCTGAGGCTACCATCCTTCTTCCTCACGAATAACACTGGTGCTCCCTACGGTGAGACACTGGGTCTAATAAACCCTTGATCTAACAACTCTTGTAGTTGTTTCTTCAATTTCTCAAGTTTCACTAACGCCATCCTATATGGAGGTCTAGAGATAGGCTGATTATTTTGTACCAAATCAATGGTAAACTCCAACTCTCTCTGGTGGTAAACCTAGCAACTCATCGGGGAATACATCTGAAAATTCACACACCACAGGTATATCCTCAATCCTTGGATGTTCTCGATTTTCATCTGAGATGAGTGTTTCATAACCTTTACATGAATACTCAAATTTAGTACTCTCAAAAGCAACATCAAAATTTCAATTTGCTTACTAAAATTCCACACATTTACTTACTCAATATATTTCAAATGTACACTGTAAGGTTCAGGTAGGGAGAAGGTTACAATCTTAGTGTAGCAGTCTAAGCTTACTCGATTGGTTGTCAGCTAATCCAATACCAAAATTACATCAAACCCATACATATTTAACATTATTAGATTTGCTAACATTACTCTATCTCCCACCTTTATTTTACATCCTCTACATATCAACTCGGTTCTATGGGATTCACGCATGGGGGTATTTACATGTAGTATATACTCGAGAGGTTCAAACTTCAAATTTATGCAAAATGCTCAGAAATAAATGAATGCGTGGACCCCGGGTCAATCAACACATGAGCCTTATAATTACAGACAAAGAGTGTACCTCTTATAGTTTCTGCAGAAGTGTCTATTGTCTCTTTGTCCAGAGCAAACACACATTCCACTATAACTTGCTTCTTTTCTTTCTCTGCAGCAGTGGGCTGTCTCGAGGGATTCACTCTCTGAGGCTGTTGTCTGGTAAGCTCCGGAGCATGTGGTCTCTGAGGTTGAGGGCAGTCTTTTAATCTGTGACTCATGTCTCCACATCTGAAACATCCACTGATCAACCCAGTATAACTTCCCTCATGCGGTTGACCACAGTCTCTATAAACCCTTATCTCAGGCCTGACATCTTGAGGAGTCTCTCTGATGATGGGATAAGCTCTGGGTCTCTCAAGTCTGCCCTTTTGTAACTCAATCTTTTCTCTTCTGAAGGAATCTCTCCGAACATCTGTTTGGGAAATCGCTGGCCTCTTGCCTTTATCCCTAGTCATAACACTGAACTCATTCTGGGATTGCACAATTTCGATTCCCCTCTCAATCTCTTGTGCTCGTCTTAGAGCATCTCCAAACTCAGTAATACATAGCCCAATCAATCGATCTTTGATGATGGGCTTTAATCCGTACACAAATCTCTCAGTGCGGATGTCTTTATTTTTGAAGGTCTCTGGATCATACCTCAATAAAGCGATAAATCGACTCTCATAATCATCCATAGACATATCGCCCTGTACCAGATTCAAAAACTCTGCTTGCTTCCTTCTCTGAGCAGCTCGTGGTACAAATTGGGCTCTAAAGGCCACCTGAAATTCTTCCCAGCTAATCACATCATGGCTGGACATCAGAATACCCTAGGTAGTACCCCTCCAATCTCGAGCTCTCCCTTTCAACATATAGGCACCCATACTGACCCTCTCAGCATCTGTGCATCCCAAATAGTCAAATATAACTCTCACCTCAGTTAGCCACTCCTCAACCTTTGCAGGATCCTTTTTCCCTCTGAATGCGGGTGAGTTCATTTTCAAAAAGCCCTTCAGTCGGACCATACTCCTATCATCAGGCTGAGTAATAGGAGGCACTAGGTCCATCTGTACTAGGGGCACGGGAGGTCCTTGTGGTGGTGTAAGAATAGTACCTAAGGCATTAACTCCAAAATGTTGCGTGAATAGCGCTACCATTTGCTCAAAACCTTGCTCATATCATGCTCAATCCGGTTAAATCGAGAGTTAGGACTCTCCGGTTGTGGGGCAATGGTGGAGGTGGCTCTGCCTGCCTCCTCGAACGACCTCGTCATCTACTCATTCTCAATGTCAATACGTTTCATGTGCGTACACATTAAATTCGATTGAAATTTCAATCCTCAATTTCAGTTCATGACTAGACTTATACAGACACTTGGGATGTATTCTATTCCACTTGACCGACACTGATAGTACTAAACACCATAAGCTCTGATACCAAGAAAATTATGTGACGCCCCGAAAATGTGAAAAACAGGGCAAATTTAAAACTTTTTATTCATCCATTCACAATTTAAGGGTGCATTCCTGTGTAGTGTTATGCATCATCATACATAATTTATAATTTTCACCTCAGGATCTCATCAACTCATAATTATATAACATACTATATACATTACTCAATTCAGGGTTAATAAATCCTAATACATCTCATACATCATTGTACATCAAGTGTCTGTAAATACAACTTAATTCTGGATATATGAAATAATAATTTATACCTCCAAGTACAATTTATGGCCTGGAGCTCAAGTCCTCTACTAGCCACTACTCCGTACGTCGCAAGGAAGCTCTCTTCACTTGAAGAAATCTAGGGGGAGATAAAACAGGGTGAGCTTCTAAATCGCTCAGTAGGGGGTAAGGGACTCATTAACAAATTAATGATTTGCACAACACAATCATTTTGTTTTATATGTTAAACTCAATAAACTCGATGGAAAATGTAGCATGAATAATAAAACATTATCTAAACTCATTTCTCAAAGCTCATGTAGAGACATGATAATCAATGGCTTAACACAAAACCATGGTTACAAGTAATTACATGCATGTGGAAATCAGGATGCGATAATGGTTTTTCTCATAAAAACGTGATAAAAATCACCACATTAGAAATGCATGTGGCGCAACCACCAAACACAAACTCGTGTAAAATGAGACTAGGCGAATAAAACTCATATAAAATTCGTCATGGCACATCAAAATAATCTCCTTTGGGTGCGCATCCCAGGCATCCTTAAAAGAGGGAACATCGACAATATGGTCGTGTACATGGTATATTGGACTTACACGTTACCAAAACAAGGCTCGGCCTTACATGCTACCAAAGCAATGCCTCTCTCTATGTACACTATCGGTCTTATATGCTACCAAAGCAAGGCCCAGACTTATATGCTACCAAAGCAAGGCCTCCCAGCGCTGCTAAAACGGGGAAAAATATCGGTCTTACATACTACCAAAGCAATGTCTCCCAGCGCTACCAAAGCAGAGAAAATATCGACCTTATATGCTACCAAAGAAATGCCTCCCAGCACTACCAAAGCGGGGAAAATATCAGCCTTACATGCTACCAAAGCAATGCCTGATGTGTATTCAACTTGATACGCTTAAGTCTGTATAATAGCCATTATCATATAAAATCGTTTTGCCTTCACGTAAAGTTCATAATAGTTTTTCTCATAAAATTCATCTCAAAAATCGTTTTGTACTCAACACAAAACATGTAAAAATCGAGCTCAAACCGGTAAAACCACGCACACATTTCTTAAATCTCAGTACGCCTTAACGTAGAGCCCAAATCACTTTTCACTTTTTAAACTCAACACAGTTGTAAAACATTTTTATACTTAGTTTATAGCTCATAAAAAATTAGGCCCCAACCGGCTATAAAATCGTGCAATAACTCATTCACAACTCATAAAACATGCTTATTTTCTCAAATCACATTTCATGCTACTATTATCATCACAATCACATACACAAATGAGTTTAAGTTTTCCCCTACCTCGTTGCACCTCGTATAGTGCAATCGTTCCCCCGTATCACGGACTAACCTCGCATTCTTCTCTGCAACTCTCGGGCTGTCCAAACGATGTAAAAACTTGAAAATTCATCTCATTGTCTCAATTCCAACTTATAGTCATAAATCCCCAAAATCACCACAATTGCATAATATCATCTTTACTCCAACAAAATTACGATTTCATCAATCTCTAACCCTTTCCTAGCTATTTCATCACAATACCTACAACCATAATCACCAAAAATCACTTTACAATCCAAGATTGAAGTTTTAAAATTTACCCAAAACTTATGGAGTGCTCAACTCACACCTTAGCTCGATTCCTTCTTTGATTTCCAAGTATGTTGTTCTCCTTTTGATGAGGAACAACTTTCCTTCTTACCATAACCTTCGATTCGAACGGAAATGGGGGCTTTGAAAGAGAGAGAAAACTAGGGCTCGACTAAAATGGAGGTTAGAGAGAGAAAAAAGATGAAATGCAAGACAACACATGGATCTTTATATAAGCAGAGGGTAGGAGATTAATCTAGTCCTTGCTGAGATCGATCTGCATTTGAATTTGGGAACGTTTTGGGGAAATTTTATGCCTAGGAGATTGATCTGTCGTGGGGTGATGTAACGACCCTTGACCCTTAAAAATTGGGGGATTTTTTTTTGAACTTACCCACCTATTCCCTTATTCACTTAGGCTGTATTCCTGTTCAGTATCAATCCTTAAAAATATTTCACTTCATTTATCCTTATACAGATTCATCCCGACACATTACTTTCAATAGATGTCTGTACATACAAATAGTCTGGGAAAGAGATAAGAATGTATACCTCACGCATATACAAAAGGTAGTCTGAGGAAGCTCATATCCGCCAGCCTACGTCGTCTACACAACATTTATTAGCTGTAATTCACTGCAAAAATCTGAGAGGTAGAGGGGTGAGCTTTTGAGGAAAAGCCCAGTAAGGTAATACTCTTAAAGCAGTTCTGATATATAAAAACATTTGAAGTTGTTCATAGAACGAAACCTAATGCAATACATAAATTTCAATTTCATGCATAATCGTCATAAAGCACGCGTGTCTTTAAAACAAATAACATGCTTAACCATTTTACAACTTTTCATAACCTTTCATGAACATTTCATAAATCATTTCGTAAACATTTCATGAATATTTCATAGTCATTTCGTAAACATCTCATGAATATTTCATAATCATTTCGTAAACATTTCATGCATATTTCATAATCATTTCATAAACGTTTAATGAATATTTCGTAATCGTTTCATAAACATTTCATGAAACATATCGGTCGTAACCAATTTTCGTATATATCATGAAAACACGTATTCATTCATCATAGTCGATTTTCATAATCAAATCGAGGAGACTAGGCTATAACTAAGTCATGCGATACGTGTCATTCTCCGTGAAGAGTTATCATACCTATTGCCATGGTAAGGGGGGCTGTAGACTGGATCAGGTTCGTACAACAATCATAATTATAAACATGGGTAGTATCTTCTTATTTCTTATCATATACTAGCACATAGCTAAGGCACGGGCACCTGTGGCACTCACCGTGCGGGGAACATTCATGAGTGCTGCGCGGGCACGATATACTACCAATACATCATCATAAACCACCAGTAGCACGACATCTTCCACACAGGTTGAGTCAAGTACTAAAGGGGCCAACATACCGCACCCCAAGTGGTGTAGCCGGAACACCACAAGAAATAACCATGCATGAAGCATATAGTCTCAAAACAGAGTTTCCAAAATCTTTCTTAGGCTTTATAACTCATAAACTCATATCGAGTAATAAAATCGAATTCCTTGTAATCTAAAAACTCTTTCATAAAACCGAAAGACTGTATGGCACTTTGTTCCCGTAGGACTCAAGAGGTGGCCCCCACAATCCCCTTTTCGAAAACAAATTTCTTTTCTTAAATACTTTTGAAATTGTCGAAAGTTTCTTTAATAATATGGACATAAAAGCATAAGTAAATGTAAAACATCCATACACTTCATACATTAGGAAATTCATTTCACAACATGAAAAGTACTCGGGGAATATTTTGATAAATTAAAATATGCATCGTAAACAGTTTCACAAGTATGAAAGTATTGATAAATCACTTCAAATCATATGCTCTTTCATAAAATCATTTATCGGTGAAACAAGAATGCATTATCAGAACTATTTTAAATAATACCACTTACCTCGATTTAATGAAAATCCCTAATTCGAGTGGTGACGCCTCCTAGTATCTCCCTTAAATCCTTCTACGATTCTCCTACACCGAAATTTGTATTTCTTCGTATCCTATTTATCGAATTAACTACGATGCGTCACAATCGTAACCTTGCTTACCTAGAGAAAATACACTCGAAATTATAAAATACGTACAATTATCTCTAAAACTTGTATAAATTTATTACCTCGGTGTTTGTCTGTAATCCTTGATTACTTCGACTTAGCGAGTCGACGGATCTGATCCACTCGGGTTATTTCTGTCGGAGCCATTTCACCTGAATTTTCAAAATTTTAGTACACTCGTCTCTTTTCCTCAATTTTCCTCCATTTCCTATAATATATATACTTATATAAATATAAATATATATTTATTACTTACTCTTTTTTTTACTATTCCTCATTTTCACTATTCATTGTTTTTTGGATATTCCTTCTTTCTCGCCATCTCCATTTTTTTCTTCTTCATTTTCATTCCTTTCTTCTTTGTTAAGCCCGACGCACTGTTCATCCTTAGTTTTCTTCTCTGTTTCTAGCATTGTTTCTTCTTGTCATATTTTTCTTTTTCTACCTGCTATCGTCCCCCTTTCATTTCCATCTCCTGCTACCACCTTCCAGCCCGAGTTCCCCCCTGCTCTCCTCTGTTTTTTTTCTCGCCAACAATCAGCCGAGGGCCATTGTTTCTGTTCCCCTTTTCGAGAGCCTCTAGAGCAGTAACTCTCTTCTTCCTTCATCTTTCTCGTTCTTTATTTTCCTTTCAACTTGTAGCCTACTGCTTCAGCTTGTTTCACCATAGCCACAGCTGCTTGAACTCGAGGATCTTCAACTTTTTTTCTGCTTTTGCCCTCTCCATTTCCAGTTCATCTCTGTTTTCTACCTATATCGCTGCCCGGGTCCCTTCCCGATTGGTAGCAGTCAGGGACCTCAACTTCTTTGCTCTCTTTTTGCTCTGTTCCACAGCCTTCCAATTGCTCCAATTTGTTTTTCTTTCCTACTTCCTTCTGCTGCAGTATATCAAAACTGCAGCAGGCACGGGTTACCTTGATTTTCTGCCTTTCTTTTTTTTTTGTTTCTCTTCTCGGTTTTGTTCCAGCCTTCTATTTACTGCCCTCCACTGCTCAAGAAGTTGGAGCAACGAAGAAGCCTCGACTTTCGGACGTTGATGCTCCCGGTTCCTCAGTTCAGCTTCAGCTTCCCTGCTGCTATCTCTTCTTTCCTTCTCCCTTTTTTTTATTCTTCACTGCCGAGCCTTCACATGCCTCCCCCTTTGTTCAGTGCTTCTTTAATCCTTTCCCATGCTTAACATCATCAGTACCCGAGAGAAAAGAAAATGGTGGCCTTTGTTCTGTCCTATTTTTTTTAGGGAAATCGTTACTCCTTTTCCTCTCGGTTTCCTTCATCTATTTCTCACTCACTGTGATTTTTCAACAACAATAATGGGGTTTGTTTCTCCCTTTTGTCTTCAGTTTGATGAGGAAACGTGATGGTGCATGTCTGATGGCATGGAAGTGTAGAGAAAAGCTCGGTAGTTAGCTCCCTTACATCCCCTGTCACTGCTTTCAAATTGTTTACTTCTATTCATTGTACTGCCAGAACATTTCCCTGTTGCAACAGCAGTCATGGGTTACCGAGAACCATCCCATCATCTCACTTATCTCACGTTTTCTGCTGTAGTCTACTGCAGCAGAAAACCGTCTCAGGTTTGGCTTCTAATTAAGCCAAACCTCATCTCGTGTTGTTGCTTTGTTTTTCCTTAAAATCGAGGGCCTTTTGCCTTGCTGATCAAAATCATCACCACCGTTCACTACCATCACCTCATTTCCTTTACTTGCTGTGGAACATCATCCCCTCTCATATGTATCTAACAATTATATATATGTACTATTATATGTGTAAATATATATATAGCCGACTTACTAACGTTTCCCTTTAAATGAATTTTATGAGTATACATATCGATGGGGCTCTCGGGATTGGCTTCACTTAGAAGCCAATCCACGGGCTCCTATATTCCTATATCGCTTATGTATATTTATATGCTTATATATACTCATGTAGGTATGTATACACTCATATGTATATATATATATATATTTATCTATATACTTAACTTGAATGATACCTAAAATGACATATATATATTTATCTATATATGTATACTTATGTGTTCTTATGAATTTTACTTATAATATACAATTAAATTTGGTCTATTATTTGTACATATATATTACAGGGAAATATTTCTAGGTCATAATAAAAATTTATTTCTATTCCTCACAATTATTTATTCTTAGAATTAATATATATATATATATTAATTCTTCCAAGTCTCCTAATGTAAAATATAATCTCTTTACGTACATCTAAAAAAAATTCCTTGTCGTGCTTCATTATCCAAATACAAGAAAATTTCATGGGGTTTATAGGTGATATCGATATCATAATGGCTTCATGAGATCGATTTGCTCCTTGAGGAGATCGATTTTCTGTTTACAGAATACTTCATGATATCGATCTGCTCTTGTAGGAGATCGATCTGCATTTTACAGAATCATTTTGGAGATCAATTTGTTCTCTTATAAGATCGATCTGCCAATCAGTTCTTGCACATTTCCTACATTCTGGAGCCATGAGATCGATCTCTCATCCTTGAAGATCGATCTGGCCTTCACAGATTGTACTGCTGCTGCATCAATTTATAGAAAGCTCAATGTAAAACTTCTCAAAAGCTACCCCATTGTCCATATTTCAATCCATACCCATTCAAGACTTAAAAACCTCATATTCTTATACCTCATCATATTTAACTTGTGTGTACATTAACATATCATAATTATATATACCAATATTACAATTCTCATAAACGGGGTATACAAATTCATAGTTCTCACACGTAGTTTAATAATCATTCTTTAAAATCATACTGGATAATATCATGAATACTATGTAGAGACACATAGTAATAAATGTCATGTTCGCCTAGATAGTTCACGTTGAAATTTCGCATAGGTAGTTCACGTACACAGTATACCTATGGCCATGATAAGAGAACTATAGACTAGATCAGAGTCGTACAATGCCCTACGCAACTTAAACAGATGGCGAAAATAAGGCACCGAGTGGCACAAATACCCAACGCGATTCTACATACGCCACAAGGGACTGATAATGTCATGCTCGCGTAGATAGTTCACATAGGAATTTCGCATAGGTAGTTCACGTAGACAGTATGCCTATGGCCATGGTAAGGGAACTATAGACTGGATCAGAGTCGTACAATGCCCTATGCAACTTAAACAAATGGCGAAAATAAGGCACCGACTGGCACAAATACCCAACGCGATTCTACATACGTCACAAGGGACTGAACGTACACCAAGTGGCATACGGCATGCACCACGAGGTCCAGAGTCCACACGGGCCACACATGACAAATCACATAGAATACTTGTGGCCTTAGTCTCAAAACAGTACTTTTAAAGTATATTTCAGGTCTATTAACCCATAAACTCGTAGAAATAATATTTTTATTTCATTTCATAAACATATACATCATTTATAAAATTTCATTTTCGTGCAGCAAATCAGATTTCAAAACATGTCATAGGTACTAAAAAGTACAGTTGAAGAGCTAAAAAAACAGGGCTTATTCCTTGGTTTCCCGGTTTAGTATGAATAGTAACTTTTTGAGTTTGGGAATACCTTTTCTAAGATTTCGAGCATACCATATGATTTCATAAATCAAACAAGGTATTTGAAGTGCCAATACTACTTAAAACACATCCCTTACCTTGTAGACCTTAAGGCAGCACATAATCGTTGGGTCTCGGGATAGCATCGATTTACGTGTCGAATTCCTCAGCAGCTCAAAACAATGTAAATTCATCATATATCATTCAATTTCATCTCAACATATCCAAATATGTATTTGGTTTAAAAAATGTTGACTAATTTTGTCATTTTTGTCAACTTTTCTCATTTTCTCGGTTTTATCTATTTAAGTGCCGGTTTAAGCTAAATTGGCCAATTTGGTTCTCTTAACTTTAAATTCATTACTTCATTTACCTCAACACTCATTGAAGTTCATAAATCATACTTGTCAATATACCGAATTGCCAATTCTTACACTTTTCGATTTTTCACTAAACTAAGCTATAAACCTGAGTTTTTAGGTATAAATCTAACTGTTAATAACCCCAAATTCATCCAAATTTCACCACAATCAGTCCAACCCTATGCCGGGTGAAACTAGTCTCATCCATAGAAATTAATGCTTTCAATTGCACTTAAGTAAAAATCATTCAAAAACATCAAATAACAACATATCTCATGTTTATCATCATTCATCAAGTTTACCTCAACTTTGACTAAGGTCGACCACATTTTTTATCATCCCAATTGATCCTCAACTGTAATTCAACATATATATATATATATATATATATATATATATATATATATAGATATATATATATAGCTTAGAATCATCAAAAACTACCAAAACATCCAACCAAAAACTTTTAAAAAATGGAACTTTCTCTCACCTCGGAACAAGGCTGATTCTGCCCCTATTCTTCTTTCTAGTTTTTTACCTAGCAAATAGACTACTTTGTGGCTAGATTTTTTATATGTTATAGAGGACTTGAAGAGAAAGATTTTATCATTCTTAACCATTGCTTGTAAGTGGCCGAAAGGCCATCAGAAAAATTGTACAAGGAGGGGCAGGGGATAACATCAGCGGCAAAAAGAGAGGGTTGGTGTGTTTTGAGTTTAGGTCGATTTAGGGTGGTCAATATGGATCCAGAAAGCTTAGAAAGTATAATTTTAATCTAAAGAAGTTGGGAGTTAAACGGCTTCCAGAAAGTCTTCAAATGTTACAAGTTCTACTGGTTGGTCAGTTTTCTAAAACAGGGAAAATTCATGTTCTATTTTAAAAAATTCCTAAAAATTATTTTAAGTCCAATTTCCTCCAAATTATCACTTCCCAAGTGTTATAATATGTCCTTAGTATGTCTCATACAAATTTAGGGGTCACGTGTTTAAGAAAAGTTCCCCTATTGAGCTCATTTTGCGCGATTTGGTCAAATACCGAGCAAAATGGCTTAAGTTTTTCGGTTGACTTTAAAAATTAATTCAATCCCTTAAACCTCCATATTTCCATTTTATTTTCATTCCCCATGTTAAATATACCTTATATTAATTTTCTATGGTCTCATAATAATTTTTTAGAATTTCTACAATTTATTCCGAATTTATTTCTCTTATTTGGCCTTTTTTTCTTGGTTTATCATAAACCCGAGTTTTACTAACTTTTTCACCTCCACTACCTTAGGTTTCACTTCTAAACATCATAACATACTTATACATGTAATTCTTAAACAATTCTCGGGCTTATAACCTTACCTCGATGGTTTCGGGCCTACATAATATTATTCCGAGTTCTCAATTACTTCTTAGTTTTCCAACTAAGAAATAAAGTGAGAAAAATTTGGGTTTCACAATTCATGTCCACTTCAATTTGTTATCATATTTCATCTTACTAAATCATAGACATTAACATATATCAAATTGATGCATTAAAAACAACATTACCCCCTGAAACCCATTTTGGTTGAATGGTTATCTTACTCATGGAGGTTGATTTGCTTCAATCTAAAAATATAGAAATACACTATATTAATCCTTATTTAACAGATTTAAAAGCTTGGGAATTTAAAACAACCAAATCTCCATGAATCATGAAGTTAGCTTCCTTGAGTACCTTTCCTTTGCTAAGCCATAAGTCATTCAATTCTTGGAATCTACCTTTAAATTTTGGATATGTCGTAGAGGAAAGAAAGTAGAACAACTTTATAGAGGTGCTTGAGCCGAAAATGGTTGAAAGTTGCAAAAAGAATGGCCACAAGCTTGAAATTCATGTAAAAATGGTGTCACGACCCTCAACTTACCAAAATACGTACAAATGTTTCGCATTTTCATGCATCAATCCTTAATCATCCTTCCTCGATCGTGAACAACCACACACTTAACAGTTGGGCTGTGTGTCGACGTCTAACTCACTCCACCATACCAATTCAATTTGAAACATTATTTATGAGTAAACACTTGTATAAATGTATATATATCAGAGTTGTTACATGTGTTTACATTGTTTTACATCCCCAGTGGTTACATACAAAATGCTACTGTGCTATGTCTAGTTTAGATACAAAATAATCCAAGTGTGTATACCTTTAGCGATGGGATGCAGCGGATTACCAAAAAGGGAACGCCTCCAGTCACGTCCAATCTATACTCAAATCTCTGTAGAGAGGGGAAAATAAGGGGGGTGAGCAAACCACACGCTCAGTAAGGCAATCATGCGAACAGGTAGATACTGCACTATCTACGTGATCGTGATGCCATGCTCAAAAGCATTTAATTCATTGTTTATCTCAAAACATGAGTGTATGATTGTGTTAATGGTATGTAAAGCATTCATGCTATAAAAATCAAGTGCACATGTCAACTCAAAGCATGGTATAAATCATCATGCATAATTCACAATAAAAGCATGGCATTACCCATCATGCATCCGTGCACTTTAAAAACCATTAACAAATTAATTTCAACATTGGTCAGGTCTCGGCCCATCCCTCGGGCTTTCCTGACCCACAATCATTTCAAACATGGATTTATTCTCAAACAGCATTAGACATGTGAGATAGGCAGTTCAACAATAGGTAATAACCTCAAGGCCTATGTACATAACCTGTGATACCGGCTACACGGATCAGGTGTGCGGGATATCACCACCATCTGCTTCCACACGGGAGGTGGGTCAAATCCTACCCGCCGGTCCATAGCAGATCTCGTCCGAAGATGGCACATCACAACTCAACACGGTACAATGTACTCCATGCTACATGCACGGTACGACGTACTCCGTGGACCCAATCAACACATCATATCACGTCACATCTCAAACGCACGTGTGAGCCTATTTAATCGGGGCGACCTCTTGTCTATCCAAAGCTCCTAACACGGCTAATTAATCATGTCAACACAATGCACGTGTGAGCCTATTTAATCGATGTGACACCCAGTCTACTCGAAGCTCCAAACACGGCAACATACAAGGTGGGCATCCAGTGCGAGACAAACTCGAGCACAATGCCAAAACAATTATGAAATTCATGTGAAAACTAGTACCTCTTGCACTCTTTCATACTCACGAAATCATGTAGGTGGCTCAAAACTTGCAAAATATGATTAGCAAAACCAAAACACACTCATCTCTTTTGCAAATCATTTCAATATTAGCCAACCTACCAATCATTTGCTAAAAAGCAATAAAACATGATTTTCAAAGCAATATGCTTTTGTTTTCATGCACATTTCTCAAACTCCCAACTTTTACCCTTCAATCACCCAACAACATTTCCTAGTCTCATGCATTCTAGCAAAACATTTAAGCGCCCAAATTGCGCACAGATATCTCTAAGAGTCCACACAATTCCCTTACCTCGATTTACTTGGTGTGACTCATTTCCTTTTAGCTTCTCACGCTCTGGCCCAACTCGCCTCGGCGTATCCTCGGAAGCTGCGATTCATTCATTAAATCGATTGAGTTAATGTATTTAACCCATAATTGACCTCACTAGTCAATATTATCCACTTATGCATTTTACAAATGCCTTAATCCACATTTTACCTCTTTTAGGTAAGTCTCACAATTTATCCACTAACCACATCTTAAAATCATACCACAACACTATAAATAACTTTTACATATCTCTTTCATCATTAATCTCCATACATTCCACTTTCTCACACTAAACCACTTCTAGTTCAAAATCATTCCAATGCATTCTAGATAGTTTCTAACTATCCATACTCATGCCAAACAACTCCAAAATCACTTAAATAAATAATGCACCATAGTTGGAGTGTTAGAATCTTATCCAATTTGATTTCTCCTCTTGCTCCAAATGGAAATGCCCTTAACTTCTTCAATATCAACAATGGGAAAATGCCTTCCAACTATGTTGTTCTTCTCTTTGATAGGAACAACTTTGCCTCTAATGGTCTCTCTTCAAACCTCACTGAAAATGGCTGATTTTAGAGAGAGAAAGTTAGGTTTTTGGGTTGAAAGTGGAAGGTTTGTGTTTTTCCTGAAATTTTTTGATTTCCAGCACTCCTTATATAGAATTAGCTTGAGGAGATCGATCTGGTCCAAGAGGAGATCGATTTGGTCCCTTAAAATCCCTCTTTTTCATGGCATTTTTAAGCTTGAGATCGATCTGTCGAAGCATGAGATCGATCTGTCGAGGCATGAGATCGATCTGTCGAAGCATGAGATCGATCTGCTCCCAAACAGAGAGTTAAGGAGATCGATCTGGTCCATTGGAGATCGATCTGTTCTATTCTTTTGCCTAAATAAGAGCATTCTGGCTCTTCCAGATCGATCTCTCATCCCATGAGATCGATCTGCCCTTCAAAATTTCCAGATTTTCTGCAGTTCCTCTGCAACAACACTTACCAAACATCCTTAGTTTGCTACCATGATCATTTCCTCATTCATTCATCTTTGAGACTTGAAAATGGCATCCATCCTCACTTCATACACATTAAAACTTGTGTAGAATCTTTGTATGACCAATGGTACTTAATATAAACAAAAATGGAAGTGCACAACTTATGCAATTCTACTTCCATTTTACCAAACTATTCATAATCCATTCTACACACATTCTCCACATGTTTAAGTCCATTTCTACACATTCATACATAATGAACTTGTATGTATGATTACCACTCTCATTACAAGTGTGTACATTACTTATGAACTTATATCACATATACTTCACTCATGAATTCATAGTACAACTCTATGTACACTTCTATGTACATATATACCCTTATACATATACGAGGTCTCACATTCTCCCCCACTTAGAAAATTTGGTCCTCCAAATTGGAACCAATTATCCTGTGAACAACTCGGGATACCTCTCCCGCATCAAACTCTCCAATTCCCATGTGGCTTCTTCCACAGTTTGATGTTGCCAAAGTATCTTCACCAAGGGAATTGTCTTTGTCCTCAGCACTTTCTCTTTTCTGTCCAATACCCGAACTGGCTTCTCATCATAGGTCATACCCTCATTGAGCTCCAAAGGCTCATATCTTATCACATGTCTCGGGTCCGGGTGATACTTCTTCAACATGGATACGTGGAAGACGTTATGCACTCTTGCCAACTCTGGTCGCAATGCCAACCTATACGCCTTGTCACCCACCTTATCAAGTATCTCAAATGGCCCTATATATCGAGGGCTCAACTTTCCCTTCTTCCCAAATCTCATAATTCCCTTCGAAGGGGAAACTTTCAGAAACACTGACTCACCCACCTCAAACTCTAGTGGTCTCCGTCTCTTATCAGCATAACTCTTTTGCCTGCTCTGAGCTGTCCGTAACCTCTCACATATCAATTGGACGTCCTCAGAGGCTTGTCTAACCAAGTCGGGAGCAAAGATCTGTCTGTCACCAACCTCTTCCCATCCAATAGGGGAACGGCATCTACGCCCATACAATGCCTTATATGGTGCCATCCCGATACTCGCATGAAAACTGTTATTATACGCGAACTCTGCGAGTGGCAAATGGTCATCCCAGGAGCCTCCAAAATCTAATGCACATGCTCTCAACATGTCCTCCAGGGTCTGTATAGTCCTCTCTGACTGACCATCTGTCTGAGGATGAAACGCGGTGCTAAAATTCAACTGGGTCCCCATCGCTTCTTGAAAATGTTCCCAAAAGTGAGAAGTGAAGCGGGCATCCCTATCAGAAACAACGCTCACTGGAATTCCATGTAGCCTCACTATCTCGTGCACATATAGGTTCGTTAAGTGGCTCAGAGTATCGGTAGCTCTCATAGCTAGAAAATGGGCTGATTTCGTCAATCGATCCACAATCACCCATATGGCATCATGACCTCTCCTGGTCCTCGGTAATCCCATCACAAAATCCATGGTGACATGCTCCCACTTCCATGTCGGTATCGGTAGAGGCTGCAATAACCCTGCAGGCTTCTGATGCTCTACCTTCACCTGCTGATAAACGAGACACTTAGCAACATATTCAGCAATGTGCTTTTTCATTCCCGACCACCAATAAACCTTTCGAAGGTTTTGATACATTTTGGTACCCCTTGGATGTATCGTATACTTCGATGAGTGAGCCTCTGTCAGGATCAACCTTCTGATCTCTACGTCATCAGGAACACATATCCTACCTCTGAACCTCAGCAATCCATCCGAACTCAACCCAAATTCTGTCTCTATACCCCTATGTATCTACCCGACAATATCACTACACTGCTGATCAACTCGCTGAGCCTGTTGGATTCGATCTACCAGATCCGGTTCCAACTGCAGGCTAGCTATCATAAATCCACTATCAGCGTCAGGCGGGGTCATATCCAAACTGAGGTTCGTGAACTGTTCCAACAGCTCGTGTTCCCTGATCATCATAAATGATACCATCCCGAGATGCTTCCTACTCAATGCATCAGCAACCACATTTGCTTTACCCGGGTGGTATAAGATTTCACAATCATAATCCTTTAACAGCTCGAGCCATCTCCTCTGTCTCATGTTCAACTCTTTCAGTGAGAACAGGTACTTAAGGCTCTTATGATCTGTATAAATCTGAAATCTCTCACCATAGAGGTAGTGGCACCATATCTTCAGCGCAAACACCACCGCTGCCAACTCCAAGTCATGGGTCGGGTAGTTCCTCTCATGATCCTTTAACTGTCTTGATCCATAGGCTACTACCTTCCCATCCTGCATCAATACACAGCCCAGTCCTAGGTGTGAAGCATCTGCATACACCGAGAAACCTCCTGAGCTGATAGGAATGGTGAGTATTGGAGCTGTAGTTAATCTCCTTTTCAACTCCTCAAAACTTTCTTCACACTTTTTGTCCCACACAAACTCTACATTTTTCCTCGTGAGACGTGTCAAAGGAGCAGCTAACCTCAAAAATTCCTCTACAAACCTTCGGTAATACCCAGCTAAACCCAGGAAACTTCTGATCTCTGTCACTGTCTGGGGTCTCTGCCACTGAACTACGGCCTCAATCTTAGATGGATCCACTGATACTCCATCCTTTGATACTATGTGACCTAGAAAAGAGATCTGTTCCAACCAAAAGTTGCACTTACTGAGTTTAGCGTACAACTTCTTCTCTCGGAGGGTTTGTAGCACTATCCTTAAATGCCTTTCATGTTCCTCTCTAGACCTTGAATACACCAGTATATCATCAATAAACACAATAACAAATCGATCCAAGTACTGGTGGAATATCTCATTCATCAAAGACATAAAAGCTGCGGGAGCATTCGTCAACCCGAATGGCATAACCATAAACTCATAATGTCCATACCGGGTGCGAAAAGCTGTCTTGGGTACATCTCCACCTCGTATCTTCAACTGATGGTACCCTGATCTCAGATCTATCTTGGAAAAGACCTGCGCTTTTCCTTAAGCTGATCCAACAAATCATCGATACGTGGGAGGGGATACTTATTCTTGATGGTGGCCTTATTCAACAACCGGTAGTCTATACACAGTCGGAGGCTTCCATCCTTCTTCCTTACAAACAGAACCGGTGTTCCCCAAGGTGAGACGCTCGACCTGATGAACCCCTTCTCCAGCAACTCTTGTAATTGTTTCCTTAACTCCTCTAACTCAACTTGAGCCATTCTGTATGGTGGCTTGGACATCGGCTCTGTACCAGGTGCCAAATCTATACCAAACTCCATCTCCCTATCTGGAGGTAACCCTGGTAACTCATCCGGAAAGACATCTAGAAATTCCCTAACCACGGGTATGTCTTCCAATTCCGGACGTGCCTTATCCGTCTCAATCACAAAAGCGATGAATCCTTCACATTATTCTTTCCACCATTAGTATCATAAATCATCACATCACATACATAAATGAAATCAAATTTATCTTTCATACATCATGTATCAAGATTATACTCATCACACTTATAAAAATCATGTTCTTTAATTTCATTTCACAAAATTAACTACAAGATTGTCTATCTTTGGAAACATCAAAGTTTTTGCATGACAATCCATAACAACATGATTGGTAGCCAACCAATCCATTCCTAGGATCACATCAAAATCACTCATGTTTAATAAAATTAAATCGGCTGCCATCTCTTTACCTCCTATATTCATTTTACAATCCCTATATATATGCTCAGTCAACTGACTATCATTCATAGGGGTAGATATCAACAACATCTTATCAAGCAGCGTGGGTTTTACATGCTTCAACAATTTACATGCAAAGGATGGCGAAATAAAGGAATGCGTGGCACCAGGATCAAACAGTACATAAGCTTCTAAATCAAAGATTTGGATGGTACCTTTTACCACATCTGATGACTGATCTGCAGTATCCTGATCCAGTGCGTGCACTCGTCCTCTGCTTACACCCACTGCTTGCTTCCCCTTTTCCTTAGCTGTAGCCCTCCTCCTCGGAGCAGCTGTACCAACTGGAGCTCTTTCTGGCTCCTTGCCCTTCTGTGGGGCTCTCTCTATCATCTCTGGGCAATCTTTGATTATGTGCCCTGGCTTCCCACATCTGAAGCATACAACCTGAGGTCCATAACATGGTCGAGTACCATGGTACCTACCACACTTGCCACACTGTTCTGTTGTAGGCCGTGGTCCTCCAATCATAATTCCCTTAGCTGGAGCAATGGCCGGATACATGGGAGTATTAACTGTCCTCTCCCGAATCTCATCAATTCTCGGCCTCTTTCCAGAGAATCTCTTGCTTCCTTTATAGCTGAAGCCTCTATCCATCATAGGTCTCTTCTTATCTCTGTCCCTCATCTTACTAACCTTTCCAAACTCCGAGGCGATTCTATCAACATCTTGTTCACATAATTGTGCCCTGCGCACTGCCTCCTCATAGGTCGGTATATCCAGGGAAACCAATCTAGACCTGATGGTCAGTCTCAATCCATCCATAAACTTTTGGATCTTCTCGACCTCATTATCCATCCTGTTGGGATCATACCTGCCCAGGGATATAAAAGCAGTCTCATACTCATCCACAGTCCTGCTCCCTTGGGTCAGTCCCAAAAATGCAATCTTTAGCTTCCGCTGTGCGGTATCCGGGACATACTATCTCCGGAAGGCCTCTAGAAACACATCCCAGCTGATCTCAGTATGCCGGGCTCTCAAAATAGGCCTGGTGGATTTCCACCAATGTTCTGCTGATCCCTTCAGCATAAAAGAGGCAAATGCTACCATCTCGGTAGTAGTGCACTCAAAGAACCCATATAATTTCTCGATCTCATTGATCCAATCCTCAGCCGCTACTGGGTCCTTTATTCCACTGAAAGACGACGGTCCAAACTTCTGGAACTGCCGCAGTCTATCCAAATCACATCCATATCCCCAACCTCTACTGCCTGGCATAGCAACTGGCGTAGGCACATCCTGTGTGGGTGGGGTATTTGTCGTCTGTGGCCTCTGGGCTTCCCTTGCCCGTGCCTCAGGAGCTGCCGCCTGCTCGGCATCACCCTGTGTAGCGGGACTCTGTCTACCGCCAACTCCAGATAAAGATTGGGTGACCAACTCCACAATCATCTCAATGCTCCGCTCAATCCTCGCGAAGCGAGCCTCAGTACTCTCGGGCCTCTCCTCTGGACCCTGTGGAGCGTGCTCAACATCAGCCTCCACCTCAACATTCTCCTGAGCCTCGTGTGCTTCTGGCTCAACATGACCCCCAGGCCAACCTCTACGGCCTCGAGCCTGTGCTCTCATCCCTCTACCGCGACTGGTATTAGGCATACTTACTCAGTTCCCTACATTCACAACCAATTACTTAGTCAACCCATCGACATACACTATTTGTATCTAAACAAGCACAGTAACTTGGGGATGTAAATTTTTTTCACTTATTAAGTATTTTAGACACGACACACGTCAAACCAACTCGAGCTCTGATACCAACTTCTGTCACGACCCTCAACTTACCAAAATACGTACAAATTTTTCGCATTTTCATGCATCAATCCTTAATCATCCTTCCTCGATCGTGAACAACCACACACTTAACAGTTGGGCTGTGTGTCGACGTCTAACTCACTCCACCATACCAATTCAATTTGAAACATTATTTATGAGTAAACACTTGTATAAATGTATATAAATCAGAGTTGTTACATGTGTTTACATTGTTTTACATCCCCAGTGGTTACATACAAAATGCTATTGTGCTATGTCTAGTTTAGATACAAAATAATCCAAGTGTGTATACCTTTAGCGATAGGATGCAGCGGATTACCAAAAAGGGAACGCCTCCAGTCACGTCCAATCTATACTCAAATCTCTGTAGAGAGGGGAAAATAAGGGGGTGAGCAAACCACACGCTCAGTAAGGCAATCATGCGAACAGGTAGATATTGCACTATCTACGTGATCGTGATGCCATGCTCAAAAGCATTTAATTCATTGTTTATCTCAAAACATGAGTGTATGATTGTGTTAATGGTATGTAAAGCATTCATGCTATAAAAATCAAGTGCACATGTCAACTCAAAGCATGGTATAAATCATCATGCATAATTCACAATAAAAGCATGGCATTACCCATCATGCATCCGTGCACTTTAAAAGCCATTAACAAATCAATTTCAACATTGGACAGGTCTCGGCCCATCCCTCGGGCTGTAAACCCCGCAAATTTTCTATCTCTAGTTAGATTTTATAAAAATAAAAATAATAAATATTAATGGAAGTGTGCATGATCATTGTAGGACTCGAAGATGACTAGGAACCCGAGACACGAGATGTGATGGAGCAAAGGCGAACATGGAAGGATTGAAAAGTGTTGATCTATTAGTCAAGGGTTGGATGTAAAAAAAAAAATTTATGTCAAGATTTACGAGGAAGGATGGAACGTCAATGACATTTTATTTCGGAATAATAAAATTTCATGGAAGGCATGATATTGTGTCATTGGACAAATTATACAAGAAAATGTATATATATGCACATATATACATAGGTGAATATGTATATATATATATATATACATATATACTAGACATTTTAATAAAAGAAAAAAAATAATATATATGGCATATATATTATTTAGTGTGTAGATTTAATGTATAGTATTTAATGTATAAGTGTAAGATAAAATAAAATGAATGGAAATAAAACATGAGACAAATAAATAATAATAATAAAAATAATGAAGTGAAATAAAAGGGAAGGTAATATGTATATATATATATATATATACATAGGTATAATATATATATATATATATATATGACAAATATATATGTATTGTAAGGTATAATGTATAAGATATTTAAAATAAAATGGAAAAAATATATATATATATATACAATAATAGTAATAATAATAACAATACAATACATAACAAATAATACCTAAATACTAATATAATATATATACATATATATTAAACTAATATATATATATATATTGGCATGTACGGAATTGGCTTAGAAAAGCCAATTCCGTCTGCCACTGTTTTCAATTGAAAACAAGCAAAAGAAATCAAACAAAGCAGAGGAGGCTCGGGCGGGAAAAAGGAAAAGGAAGAGGAGAAGAGGAGGAGAAGAAAAGAAGGAGGAGAGGAAGAGAGGTCTGGCCGGGAGAGAAGGAAAAACCAGGAAAGGAAAGGAAAGGAAGCTGGTTCTGGCCGAGGAAGCAGAAGAAGGAAAGAGGAGAAAGAAGAAAGGAGAAAGGAAGGAGAGGCTCGGTCTGCTGGAGAAGAAGGGAAGAAGAGAAAAAGAAAAAGAAACGGGACTGAAGAGAGGTAGAATCGAGGCTGAAGGGGAGCTGGAAAACCGAGAACCGAAGAGGAGAGGGACGGAAACCAGCAAGAACCGAGAAGCAGAGCAGAATCGAAGCTAGAACAGAGGCAAGGGGGGAAGAAATTGAAACGAAACAGGGACTGAAGAGGCAGCACCGAGAATAGGAAATCTGGAAAACAGAATCGGCTTGAAAGGATAGCAGAACAGGGGCTGGAAATGGAGGGTGAAACCGAGAGAAGAAGGGAGAAACCGAGAAGAAGAGGGGCTGGAACCGAGAGCTGAAACAGAGGAAGAAGAAATAAAAGCTGGAAAAAAAAAAAGAGAAGAAGAAGCTGGGGAATTTAAAGGAAAAGAGAGGTAAATATATATATGTATATTGAGATACATGTAGATATATGAGATGTGGATGCAAGTATGTTAGTATAGATTTAACTAGACAAAATGTATATACATATATGGATATGTATATATATTTATTTATGTGGTGATGAAATATTGGAAATAAGTGATAATATATATATATATGTATGTATTTATGTGAATATATATATATATATATGTTGGGTGTATACATATAAGTGTATATAATGAATAGGCATGTTAAGTATATGTACATACCAGAACATGCATGTATGTGTGATAAAATGAAAATAAAGGGAAAATAGGTAAAAATCTATATGTATATATGTATATTTAATTTTACATGTATATATATGTGATGGTGTATAAGTATGATAAGGTAAATTGAATTAGAAGTGAAATAAAAATAAAAATGGGAGAGATGAATAATAGACAAAAAAAAAATGTATACATATATATTTATGTGATGGTGCATAAATGAAAACAAATAATAATGCATATATAGGATTATATATACATACATACTCGCTAGTATATATACGTAGTTGTATATAATAATGGTATACCGAGGTGTGTACGTACAAAAATAATATAGGGTACGAAAAATATATATACGTACGTGAATAGCCTAGGTACGCATGATTAAATGTACACACGAGGAAAAACGAATAGGTTACGATTTTTAACGTATTTCGAGTTACTCGTATAAATAGGAAGTTAAGTAAACTACCTCCGATGTAGGTAAAACGTAGACGAGTTGACGGAGGTGTTGGAAGGCGTTACTTCGTGAACGTGAGATATCCGATACATCGAGGTAAGGGGTGCTATTTAACTATGTCCTGATATTGCATGTTGATTTTATCGATGAATGACTTTATGAAAAGAGCATGTGATTTCGAAATGATTTATAGATGCTTTTATACCTGTACCATGATTTTGTAACACGTTTTAAATATGTTAAATGTCCCCCGAATATTTTACATGATATGAAATAAATTTTCCCAAGGGTATGAAGCGTATGGATGTTTTACATTTATTATGTTTTTATATCCATACTGTTAAAGAAACTCTGACGATTTCAAAAGTTTTTAAGAAAAGAAATTATTTTCGAAAGGGGATTGTGGGGGCCACCTCTTGAGTCCTACGGGAACAAAGTGCCACACAGTCTTTCTGTTTTATGAAAGAGTTTCAGATTTCAAGGAATTTGATTTTATAACTCGATATGAGTTTATGGGTTATGAAACCCAAGAAAGATTTTGAAACTATGTTTTGAGACTTAGGCTTCATGCTTGGCTATTTCTCGTGGTGTTCCGGCTCCACCACTTGGGGTGCCGGTACGTTGACCCATTTAGCACTTGACTCAACCTGTGTGGAAGATGTCGTGCTACTTGTGGTTTATGATGATGATGTTTTGGTAGTATCTCGTGCCCGAGCAGCACGCAACTATGTTGCCCACACGGAGAGTGCCTTTGGTGCCCGTGTCCTAGCTATGTGCTAGTAAAAGTATGTAAGATGGATACTACCCATGTTTTTTTTAAGAAAGAGCTGTACGACCTTGATCCAGTCTACAGCCACTTACCATGGCCATAGGTATCATGTTTAGCTCTCTACGGAGAATGACACGTATCGCATGACTTAGTTATAGCCTGGTCTCCATGAATTAGTTATGAATGATAAATGTGGCAATGAATATGTGCCTTATGAATTTCAATGATTGATGTTTACAAAGTGCTTATGAAATGTTGCATGAAAGTTTACAAAATGTTTACGACATGTTTACGAAGTAAAACGAAATGATTATACAATGTATGGGAAAAGCTTATGAAAGAATTTATAGCATGGTTGAGCATGATTTTGCTTTGAACTTGTATGCTTTATGACTTTTACGATAAATTGCATAAAGTGATGATTTAAGTTTTTCCTTTGTACTTAAAGTATGATCTTACAAATGATTTCTACATGCTTTTCACATATATATATATCAGGATAAATTTAAAGGTACTATCTTACTGGGCTTTTCCCCAAAAGCTCACCCTTCTACCTTCAGATCTTTTGCAGTGATTCTATAGGCGCTACCTGCCGCGTACACGACGTAGGCTGGTGGGAAGAGCTACCCTAGGCTACATTTTGTACACGCATAAGGTATACATTTACATTCCTGTACCAGACAGAATTGTATGCACAGACATGTGTTGAAATTAACGGTTGGGATGTAATTTTGTAAGGAATGATGTAAACCTTATTATTTTGGGAGAATACTTTAGATGACTGGTATTAAATTCTAAATAGATGTCTGGAGTGGTAAGGATGAATTGGAAAGTATGCTTGGTAGTGGTGGATATCTAGGATTGCCAAAAATAATTGGTTTGCAGGTGGGTAGGTTCATATATAAGCCGTTGTGCTGCCGAAATTTCTATCGGTTATATAATCTAAAAATGTGGAAATTAATTACTAATTACGAGAAAAGAAATAGGAATAATGCTTTGACACTGTACAGGAATACAACCTAAGTGAGTAAGAGAATAAATGGGTAAAGAAGTTTTAAAAAAAAAAAAAACTATTTCTCGAATTTCAGGGTCAAGGGTCGTTACAGTTTAAGGTGGTATCAGAGCGAAGGTTGTCTAGTACTGTCAGTGTCAAAAATAAGGATTAAATTACATCCCAAATGTCTGTGCTTGTCTGGTAGTAGGTAATGTATACCTAATGAATGTAAGACTTGATCTTTGGAATTACGCGCAGGTATTAGATCACTGCACGATGAGTGGAAGACACGGACGTCTTCGGAGGCAGGCTCAACCACCTCCACCTCCTCCACCGCACTTAGAGGACCTCAATACACGTATGGCTCAGTTTGAACAGCGGTTGGAGCAGCGCCTCGAGTGAGGTTTGGAGTCGATAGCTACCATGATTGCCCAACATCTAGGGGCAAACGTTTCCGATTCAGTTGGCACGGCATCATTTCCTACTCCGGTGTCGATTCCTCTACAAGCACCACCACCTCCTCCTTTACAAGTTCCTCCAGTACCTATGGCGCATCAGCCTCTTGTACAGACCCGAAGGGAGGAGAGGAATGTCGGTAGGAAGAGGAATTTCCCGAAAATGAAGCCTCCAACATTTAAGAGAAAGAACAAGGATAAGAGTAAGCGAACGGAGTTTGTGAGGCAGGAGTCCAGGAGAGGTAAACCTAAGAGATAGATGACAGATGAGTCTCGGGTTAGGGTTGATAGGCTCACGGCTCCTGTAGCTACCCCACAGACTACCAAAGGTCCACAGCAAAATAGGAAGTTATGTAGGACGTGCGGTAAACCCCATGAAGGTATTTGTTACAAGGCCACAAGGAGCTGCTTTAGGTGTGGACAGAAGGGGCACATGATTAAGGATTGCCCACTGGATAAGTTTCCACAGCCCTCAGAGCCACTACGACAACCTGAAGGGCAAGCTCCCCAGAGATAAGTCCCACTGAGACGGGCTACCGCGGCAGAGAAAGGCAAGAAGCCTGTCACTTAAGGAAGGATCCTTACCTAGGTTCGATGTGGTATGTAGGAATTGTGAAATCAAGGTAGGAGATAGGACCATATTAGCAGATCTAATTTTGTTGAGCATGTATGGCTTTGGTGTAATTTTGGGTATGGATTGGCTAACCACCAACCATGTAAGTTTAAACTGTTACTTTAAGACTATAACCTTCTCCTTACCTAGTAAGATTAATGTATGCTTTGCTGTTAAGGAATAAAGTGTATGATTTTGACTATTAATGAAAGTTTTTGATGAACGTGTTGATGTGAAAGTGATGTTGCATTCATCTCCGACATTAGTCGAGAATATCCAAGTATTCAAGATATATCTGTGGTATGCAAGTTTTTGGATGTGTCCTGAGGAACTACCGGGGCTACCACTGGAGAGAGTTAGAATTCATTATAGGTTTGGCACTAGAGACACAGTCAATCTCAAAGTCTCCTTGTCGAATGAACTTTGTGGATCTTTAGGAATTGAAAAAAGAGTTGTAAGAACTGTTAGATAAAAGAAGTTCAGAAACCTATAGGAGATATTGAGATATTTAGTCAAGCTAAGATGACTCCATTTGAAATTACTTTGAGGTAACAGAGCGCGAGGCGTAATTATGATAATATGAATTGTATATTTTTAAAGTCACTAAGAAAAGGAAAGATAAAGAGAATGACAGAGAAGAGATCTACAAAGGAAAACAGTGACAATGAAAGAACATAGTCACTTTACTGGAAGACTGAATGAGGGAACTAACGGTATAAATAAGACTCTAAAGGTCGCACTGCTCACATGATTGATAAGGATAGGGCGTGTAAGGGGTATAGAAACATTCCTGTAAACAGGGAAAGTTTTCTGACACATGATCAAATGACTTATCAAGTTACCTCTAAACAAAAAGGAGAAGTTCTGGAATTGATTTTAGCAGGTGGTATCGAATTAACTACTCAAACCACTGTACTGAGTGACCTTGCTTGGATTAGATATGCTGAGAGAACAATTGTAAAGATTACATGAAAAGGAGATTATCGGATCAGGTGATTCACTTTGGAGTATACTGGTGATAAATTTTAAGGAGACTCAGAGTGTCTTGGATCACGGTGTATTAAGGATAGGTGTAAGTAGGATTTTCCAAACAGAGGTGACATGTTAATTTGAAAGATTCAAACTATTATGAAAATTTAAAATTGAGATATAAGGAAACTTTGGAATATGGATTACATATTGAATCTAAGGATTGTAACTTCTATATTTTTATGTTTTGAATGTGAGACTTAATTGGAATGAGGAAAGAGTTCTAATATAATTGATATACGAAATGAGGCAAGTTGAAATGAGATAAATCCTGAATATACGAGTCATATTGGATTAAGAGAAGTATGCAAGGAACGAATATTTCTGGTATGTAAAGTGATTTGGATCAAGTGATATAAATTAAGAATAAGTTCTTATTAAGGATAAATGAGAAATTGTGGTAAGTTTGGTGTCCCACACGATGATGCCCTACGGCAAAGGATCTTGAAGGAGTCCCATTGTTCGCGATACACTATACACCCGGGAAGCACTAAGATGTACCAGGATTTACGGAAGGTGTATTGGTGGATTGGTATGAAAAGAGATGTAGCTGAGTTTGTGGCCAAGTGTTTAATTTGCCAACAGATTAAGATCGAGCACCAAAGACCAGCAGGGCTACTGAAGTCTCTTCCAGTGCCTACTTGGAAATGGGAGCATATTACTATGGATTTTATTATGGGTTTACCAAGGACCCGAAAGGGGCATGATGCAATCTGGGTAATCGTAGACAGGTTGACAAAGAGTGCCCACTTCCTAGCCATCAAAAGTACAGACTCCTTGAGTGCTTTAGCAGAGTTGTATGTGAGAGAGATAGTTCGACTGCATGGGGCACCTGTGAGCATTACGTCAGATAGAGATTCCCGATTCACTTCTAGATTTTGGGCTCATTTTCAAGAAGCCATGGGATCTCAGCTTAACTTGAGCACAGCCTATCATCCTCAGACAGATGGTCAGTCCGAGAGGACCATTCAGACCTTAGAGGATATGCTGAGGGCGTGCGTTTTGGAGTTTAAGGGCTCATGGGATGATCATCTACCTCTCGCAGAGTTTGCTTACAACAACAGCTATCATGCTAGCATCGGGATGGCACCTTATGAGGCCTTGTATGGTAGGAGATGTAGGTCTCCAGTGGCTTGGGAAGAAGTGGGTGATAGAAGGATCTTGGCTCCCGAGTTGGTAGAACAGGCAGCAGAGGGTGTTCGGTTAATCTGTGATAGACTTAAGACTGCACAAAGCAGGCAGAAGAGTTATGCGGATAAGCATAGACGGCCACTTGAGTTTCAGATAGGGGACTCCGTGTTTCTTAAGGTATCTCCGAGTAAGGGTATCATGCGGTTTGGGAAGAAGGGGAAGTTGAGTCCTCGCTTCATTGGTCCTTTTGAGATCTTAGAGAGAGTGGGAGACGTAGCCTACAGACTTGCCCTACCCCCGCAGTTCTCCGGGGTGCATAATGTCTTTCACGTCTCGATGTTAAGGAAGTATAACCCAGATCCCTCACATGTCATCGAATATGAGCCTCTGAGCATTCAAGAGGACATGAGCTACATTGAGCGACCTATCCGGATATTGGACAGAAAGGAGAAGGTACTTCGATCAAAGACAATACCTCTGGTAAAGGTTCTTTGGCAACACCATTCGATAGAGGAAGCTACATGGGAGCTAGAGAGCCTTATAAAGGAAAAGTACCCACACCTATTCTGATGGACTTGGATGAATTTGGGGACCAAATTCTTTTAAGGTGGGGAGAATGTAAACCCCGCAAATTTCCTATCTCTAGTTAGATTTTATAAAAATAAAAATAATAAATATTAATGGAAGTGTGCATGATCATTGTAGGACTCGAAGATGACTAGGAACCCGAGACACGAGATGTGATGGAGCAAAGGCGAACATGGAAGGATTGAAAAGTGTTGATCTATTAGTCAAGGGTTGGATGTAAAAAAAAAAAAATTTATGTCAAGATTTACGAGGAAGGATGGAACGTCAATGACATTTTATTTCGGAATAATAAAATTTCATGGAAGGCATGATATTGTGTCATTGGACAAATTATACAAGAAAATGTATATATATGCACATATATACATAGGTGAATATGTATATATATATATATACATATATACTAGACATTTTAATAAAAGAAAAAAAATAATATATATGGCATATATATTATTTAGTGTGTAGATTTAATGTATAGTATTTAATGTATAAGTGTAAGATAAAATAAAATGAATGGAAATAAAACATGAGACAAATAAATAATAATAATAAAAATAATGAAGTGAAATAAAAGGGAAGGTAATATGTATATATATATATATATACATAGGTATAATATATATATATATATATATGACAAATATATATGTATTGTAAGGTATAATGTATAAGATATTTAAAATAAAATGGAAAAAATATATATATATATATATATATATATATATATATATACAATAATAGTAATAATAATAACAATACAATACATAACAAATAATACCTAAATACTAATATAATATATATACATATATATTAAACTAATATATATATATATATTGGCATGTACGGAATTGGCTTAGAAAAGCCAATTCCGTCTGCCACTGTTTTCAATTGAAAACAAGCAAAAGAAATCAAACAAAGCAGAGGAGGCTCGGGCGGGAAAAAGGAAAAGGAAGAGGAGAAGAGGAGGAGAAGAAAAGAAGGAGGAGAGGAAGAGAGGTCTGGCCGGGAGAGAAGGAAAAACCAGGAAAGGAAAGGAAAGGAAGCTGGTTCTGGCCGAGGAAGCAGAAGAAGGAAAGAGGAGAAAGGAGAAAGGAGAAAGGAAGGAGAGGCTCGGTCTGCTGGAGAAGAAGGGAAGAAGAGAAAAAGAAAAAGAAACGGGACTGAAGAGAGGTAGAATCGAGGCTGAAGGGGAGCTGGAAAACCGAGAACCGAAGAGGAGAGGGACGGAAACCAGCAAGAACCGAGAAGCAGAGCAGAATCGAAGCTAGAACAGAGGCAAGGGGGGAAGAAATTGAAACGAAACAGGGACTGAAGAGGCAGCACCGAGAATAGGAAATCTGGAAAACAGAATCGGCTTGAAAGGATAGCAGAACAGGGGCTGGAAATGGAGGGTGAAACCGAGAGAAGAAGGGAGAAACCGAGAAGAAGAGGGGCTGGAACCGAGAGCTGAAACAGAGGAAGAAGAAATAAAAGCTGGAAAAAAAAAAAAAAAGAGAAGAAGAAGCTGGGGAATTTAAAGGAAAAGAGAGGTAAATATATATATGTATATTGAGATACATGTAGATATATGAGATGTGGATGCAAGTATGTTAGTATAGATTTAACTAGACAAAATGTATATACATATATGGATATGTATATATATTTATTTATGTGGTGATGAAATATTGGAAATAAGTGATAATATATATATATGTATGTATTTATGTGAATATATATATATATATATATATGTTGGGTGTATACATATAAGTGTATATAATGAATAGGCATGTTAAGTATATGTACATACCAGAACATGCATGTATGTGTGATAAAATGAAAATAAAGGGAAAATAGGTAAAAATCTATATGTATATATGTATATTTAATTTTACATGTATATATATGTGATGGTGTATAAGTATGATAAGGTAAATTGAATTAGAAGTGAAATAAAAATAAAAATGGGAGAGATGAATAATAGACAAAAAAAAAAATGTATACATATATATTTATGTGATGGTGCATAAATGAAAACAAATAATAATGCATATATAGGATTATATATACATACATACTCGCTAGTATATATACGTAGTTGTATATAATAATGGTATACCGAGGTGTGTACGTACAAAAATAATATAGGGTACGAAAAATATATATACGTACGTGAATAGCCTAGGTACGCATGATTAAATGTACACACGAGGAAAAACGAATAGGTTACGATTTTTAACGTATTTCGAGTTACTCGTATAAATAGGAAGTTAAGTAAACTACCTCCGATGTAGGTAAAACGTAGACGAGTTGACGGAGGTGTTGGAAGGCGTTACTTCGTGAACGTGAGATATCCGATACATCGAGGTAAGGGGTGCTATTTAACTATGTCCTGATATTGCATGTTGATTTTATCGATGAATGACTTTATGAAAAGAGCATGTGATTTCGAAATGATTTATAGATGCTTTTATACCTGTACCATGATTTTGTAACACGTTTTAAATATGTTAAATGTCCCCCGAATATTTTACATGATATGAAATAAATTTTCCCAAGGGTATGAAGCGTATGGATGTTTTACATTTATTATGTTTTTATATCCATACTGTTAAAGAAACTCTGACGATTTCAAAAGTTTTTAAGAAAAGAAATTATTTTCGAAAGGGGATTGTGGGGGCCACCTCTTGAGTCCTACGGGAACAAAGTGCCACACAGTCTTTCTGTTTTATGAAAGAGTTTCAGATTTCAAGGAATTTGATTTTATAACTCGATATGAGTTTATGGGTTATGAAACCCAAGAAAGATTTTGAAACTATGTTTTGAGACTTAGGCTTCATGCTTGGCTATTTCTCGTGGTGTTCCGGCTCCACCACTTGGGGTGCCGGTACGTTGACCCATTTAGCACTTGACTCAACCTGTGTGGAAGATGTCGTGCTACTTGTGGTTTATGATGATGATGTTTTGGTAGTATCTCGTGCCCGCGCAGCACGCAACTATGTTGCCCACACGGAGAGTGCCTTTGGTGCCCGTGTCCTAGCTATGTGCTAGTAAAAGTATGTAAGATGGATACTACCCATGTTTTTTTTAAGAAAGAGCTGTACGACCTTGATCCAGTCTACAGCCACTTACCATGGCCATAGGTATCATGTTTAGCTCTCTACGGAGAATGACACGTATCGCATGACTTAGTTATAGCCTGGTCTCCATGAATTAGTTATGAATGATAAATGTGGCAACGAATATGTGCCTTATGAATTTCAATGATTGATGTTTACAAAGTGCTTATGAAATGTTGCATGAAAGTTTCACAAAATGTTTACGACATGTTTACGAAGTAAAACGAAATGATTATACAATGTATGGGAAAAGCTTATGAAAGAATTTATAGCATGGTTGAGCATGATTTTGCTTTGAACTTGTATGCTTTATGACTTTTACGATAAATTGCATAAAGTGATGATTTAAGTTTTTCCTTTGTACTTAAAGTATGATCTTACAAATGATTTCTACATGCTTTTCACATATATATATATCAGGATAAATTTAAAGGTACTATCTTACTGGGCTTTTCCCCAAAAGCTCACCCTTCTACCTTCAGATCTTTTGCAGTGATTCTATAGGCGCTACCTGCCGCGTACACGACGTAGGCTGGTGGGAAGAGCTACCCTAGGCTACATTTTGTACACGCATAAGGTATACATTTACATTCCTGTACCAGACAGAATTGTATGCACAGACATGTGTTGAAATTAACGGTTGGGATGTAATTTTGTAAGGAATGATGTAAACCTTATTATTTTGGGAGAATACTTTAGATGACTGGTATTAAATTCTAAATAGATGTCTGGAGTGGTAAGGATGAATTGGAAAGTATGCTTGGTAGTGGTGGATATCTAGGATTGCCAAAAATAATTGGTTTGCAGGTGGGTAGGTTCATATATAAGCCGTTGTGCTGCCGAAATTTCTATCGGTTATATAATCTAAAAATGTGGAAATTAATTACTAATTACGAGAAAAGAAATAGGAATAATGCTTTGACACTGTACAGGAATACAACCTAAGTGAGTAAGAGAATAAATGGGTAAAGAAGTTTTAAAAAAAAAAAAAACTATTTCTCGAATTTCAGGGTCAAGGGTCGTTACAGTTTAAGGTGGTATCAGAGCGAAGGTTGTCTAGTACTGTCAGTGTCAAAAATAAGGATTAAATTACATCCCAAATGTCTGTGCTTGTCTGGTAGTAGGTAATGTATACCTAATGAATGTAAGACTTGATCTTTGGAATTACGCGCAGGTATTAGATCACTGCACGATGAGTGGAAGACACGGACGTCTTCGGAGGCAGGCTCAACCACCTCCACCTCCTCCACCGCACTTAGAGGACCTCAATACACGTATGGCTCAGTTTGAACAGCGGTTGGAGCAGCGCCTCGAGTGAGGTTTGGAGTCGATAGCTACCATGATTGCCCAACATCTAGGGGCAAACGTTTCCGATTCAGTTGGCACGGCATCATTTCCTACTCCGGTGTCGATTCCTCTACAAGCACCACCACCTCCTCCTTTACAAGTTCCTCCAGTACCTATGGCGCATCAGCCTCTTGTACAGACCCGAAGGGAGGAGAGGAATGTCGGTAGGAAGAGGAATTTCCCGAAAATGAAGCCTCCAACATTTAAGAGAAAGAACAAGGATAAGAGTAAGCGAACGGAGTTTGTGAGGCAGGAGTCCAGGAGAGGTAAACCTAAGAGATAGATGACAGATGAGTCTCGGGTTAGGGTTGATAGGCTCACGGCTCCTGTAGCTACCCCACAGACTACCAAAGGTCCACAGCAAAATAGGAAGTTATGTAGGACGTGCGGTAAACCCCATGAAGGTATTTGTTACAAGGCCACAAGGAGCTGCTTTAGGTGTGGACAGAAGGGGCACATGATTAAGGATTGCCCACTGGATAAGTTTCCACAGCCCTCAGAG
The DNA here is from genome assembly GCA_033439115.1 of Firmiana major. Lineage (NCBI taxonomy): Eukaryota > Viridiplantae > Streptophyta > Magnoliopsida > Malvales > Malvaceae > Firmiana > Firmiana major. Next base: position 18,420,097 of record CM065904.1, on the reverse strand, counting down.
CCACTACGACAACCTGAAGGGCAAGCTCCCCAGAGATAAGTCCCACTGAGACGGGCTACCGCGGCAGAGAAAGGCAAGAAGCCTGTCACTTAAGGAAGGATCCTTACCTAGGTTCGATGTGGTATGTAGGAATTGTGAAATCAAGGTAGGAGATAGGACCATATTAGCAGATCTAATTTTGTTGAGCATGTATGGCTTTGGTGTAATTTTGGGTATGGATTGGCTAACCACCAACCATGTAAGTTTAAACTGTTACTTTAAGACTATAACCTTCTCCTTACCTAGTAAGATTAATGTATGCTTTGCTGTTAAGGAATAAAGTGTATGATTTTGACTATTAATGAAAGTTTTTGATGAACGTGTTGATGTGAAAGTGATGTTGCATTCATCTCCGACATTAGTCGAGAATATCCAAGTATTCAAGATATATCTGTGGTATGCAAGTTTTTGGATGTGTCCTGAGGAACTACCGGGGCTACCACTGGAGAGAGTTAGAATTCATTATAGGTTTGGCACTAGAGACACAGTCAATCTCAAAGTCTCCTTGTCGAATGAACTTTGTGGATCTTTAGGAATTGAAAAAAGAGTTGTAAGAACTGTTAGATAAAAGAAGTTCAGAAACCTATAGGAGATATTGAGATATTTAGTCAAGCTAAGATGACTCCATTTGAAATTACTTTGAGGTAACAGAGCGCGAGGCGTAATTATGATAATATGAATTGTATATTTTTAAAGTCACTAAGAAAAGGAAAGATAAAGAGAATGACAGAGAAGAGATCTACAAAGGAAAACAGTGACAATGAAAGAACATAGTCACTTTACTGGAAGACTGAATGAGGGAACTAACGGTATAAATAAGACTCTAAAGGTCGCACTGCTCACATGATTGATAAGGATAGGGCGTGTAAGGGGTATAGAAACATTCCTGTAAACAGGGAAAGTTTTCTGACACATGATCAAATGACTTATCAAGTTACCTCTAAACAAAAAGGAGAAGTTCTGGAATTGATTTTAGCAGGTGGTATCGAATTAACTACTCAAACCACTGTACTGAGTGACCTTGCTTGGATTAGATATGCTGAGAGAACAATTGTAAAGATTACATGAAAAGGAGATTATCGGATCAGGTGATTCACTTTGGAGTATACTGGTGATAAATTTTAAGGAGACTCAGAGTGTCTTGGATCACGGTGTATTAAGGATAGGTGTAAGTAGGATTTTCCAAACAGAGGTGACATGTTAATTTGAAAGATTCAAACTATTATGAAAATTTAAAATTGAGATATAAGGAAACTTTGGAATATGGATTACATATTGAATCTAAGGATTGTAACTTCTATATTTTTATGTTTTGAATGTGAGACTTAATTGGAATGAGGAAAGAGTTCTAATATAATTGATATACGAAATGAGGCAAGTTGAAATGAGATAAATCCTGAATATACGAGTCATATTGGATTAAGAGAAGTATGCAAGGAACGAATATTTCTGGTATGTAAAGTGATTTGGATCAAGTGATATAAATTAAGAATAAGTTCTTATTAAGGATAAATGAGAAATTGTGGTAAGTTTGGTGTCCCACACGATGATGCCCTACGGCAAAGGATCTTGAAGGAGTCCCATTGTTCGCGATACACTATACACCCGGGAAGCACTAAGATGTACCAGGATTTACGGAAGGTGTATTGGTGGATTGGTATGAAAAGAGATGTAGCTGAGTTTGTGGCCAAGTGTTTAATTTGCCAACAGATTAAGATCGAGCACCAAAGACCAGCAGGGCTACTGAAGTCTCTTCCAGTGCCTACTTGGAAATGGGAGCATATTACTATGGATTTTATTATGGGTTTACCAAGGACCCGAAAGGGGCATGATGCAATCTGGGTAATCGTAGACAGGTTGACAAAGAGTGCCCACTTCCTAGCCATCAAAAGTACAGACTCCTTGAGTGCTTTAGCAGAGTTGTATGTGAGAGAGATAGTTCGACTGCATGGGGCACCTGTGAGCATTACGTCAGATAGAGATTCCCGATTCACTTCTAGATTTTGGGCTCATTTTCAAGAAGCCATGGGATCTCAGCTTAACTTGAGCACAGCCTATCATCCTCAGACAGATGGTCAGTCCGAGAGGACCATTCAGACCTTAGAGGATATGCTGAGGGCGTGCGTTTTGGAGTTTAAGGGCTCATGGGATGATCATCTACCTCTCGCAGAGTTTGCTTACAACAACAGCTATCATGCTAGCATCGGGATGGCACCTTATGAGGCCTTGTATGGTAGGAGATGTAGGTCTCCAGTGGCTTGAGAAGAAGTGGGTGATAGAAGGATCTTGGCTCCCGAGTTGGTAGAACAGGCAGCAGAGGGTGTTCGGTTAATCTGTGATAGACTTAAGACTGCACAAAGCAGGCAGAAGAGTTATGCGGATAAGCATAGACGGCCACTTGAGTTTCAGATAGGGGACTCCGTGTTTCTTAAGGTATCTCCGAGTAAGGGTATCATGCGGTTTGGGAAGAAGGGGAAGTTGAGTCCTCGCTTCATTGGTCCTTTTGAGATCTTAGAGAGAGTGGGAGACGTAGCCTACAGACTTGCCCTACCCCCGCAGTTCTCCGGGGTGCATAATGTCTTTCACGTCTCGATGTTAAGGAAGTATAACCCAGATCCCTCACATGTCATCGAATATGAGCCTCTGAGCATTCAAGAGGACATGAGCTACATTGAGCGACCTATCCGGATATTGGACAGAAAGGAGAAGGTACTTCGATCAAAGACAATACCTCTGGTAAAGGTTCTTTGGCAACACCATTCGATAGAGGAAGCTACATGGGAGCTAGAGAGCCTTATAAAGGAAAAGTACCCACACCTATTCTGATGGACTTGGATGAATTTGGGGACCAAATTCTTTTAAGGTGGGGAGAATGTAAACCCCGCAAATTTCCTATCTCTAGTTAGATTTTATAAAAATAAAAATAATAAATATTAATGGAAGTGTGCATGATCATTGTAGGACTCGAAGATGACTAGGAACCCGAGACACGAGATGTGATGGAGCAAAGGCGAACATGGAAGGATTGAAAAGTGTTGATCTATTAGTCAAGGGTTGGATGTAAAAAAAAAAAAATTTATGTCAAGATTTACGAGGAAGGATGGAACGTCAATGACATTTTATTTCGGAATAATAAAATTTCATGGAAGGCATGATATTGTGTCATTGGACAAATTATACAAGAAAATGTATATATATGCACATATATACATAGGTGAATATGTATATATATATATATGCATATATACTAGACATTTTTATAAAAGAAAAAAAATAATATATATGGCATATATATTATTTAGTGTGTAGATTTAATGTATAGTATTTAATGTATAAGTGTAAGATAAAATAAAATGAATGGAAATAAAACATGAGACAAATAAATAATAATAATAAAAATAATGAAGTGAAATAAAAGGGAAGGTAATATGTATATATATATATATATACATAGGTATAATATATATATATATATATATGACAAATATATATGTATTGTAAGGTATAATGTATAAGATATTTAAAATAAAATGGAAAAAATATATATATATATATATATATATATATACAATAATAGTAATAATAATAACAATACAATACATAACAAATAATACCTAAATACTAATATAATATATATACATATATATTAAACTAATATATATATATATATTGGCATGTACGGAATTGGCTTAGAAAAGCCAATTCCGTCTGCCACTGTTTTCAATTGAAAACAAGCAAAAGAAATCAAACAAAGCAGAGGAGGCTCGGGCGGGAAAAAGGAAAAGGAAGAGGAGAAGAGGAGGAGAAGAAAAGAAGGAGGAGAGGAAGAGAGGTCTGGCCGGGAGAGAAGGAAAAACCAGGAAAGGAAAGGAAAGGAAGCTGGTTCTGGCCGAGGAAGCAGAAGAAGGAAAGAGGAGAAAGGAGAAAGGAGAAAGGAAGGAGAGGCTCGGTCTGCTGGAGAAGAAGGGAAGAAGAGAAAAAGAAAAAGAAACGGGACTGAAGAGAGGTAGAATCGAGGCTGAAGGGGAGCTGGAAAACCGAGAACCGAAGAGGAGAGGGACGGAAACCAGCAAGAACCGAGAAGCAGAGCAGAATCGAAGCTAGAACAGAGGCAAGGGGGGAAGAAATTGAAACGAAACAGGGACTGAAGAGGCAGCACCGAGAATAGGAAATCTGGAAAACAGAATCGGCTTGAAAGGATAGCAGAACAGGGGCTGGAAATGGAGGGTGAAACCGAGAGAAGAAGGGAGAAACCGAGAAGAAGAGGGGCTGGAACCGAGAGCTGAAACAGAGGAAGAAGAAATAAAAGCTGGAAAAAAAAAAAAAAAGAGAAGAAGAAGCTGGGGAATTTAAAGGAAAAGAGAGGTAAATATATATATGTATATTGAGATACATGTAGATATATGAGATGTGGATGCAAGTATGTTAGTATAGATTTAACTAGACAAAACGTATATACATATATGGATATGTATATATATTTATTTATGTGGTGATGAAATATTGGAAATAAGTGATAATATATATATATGTATGTATTTATGTGAATATATATATATATATATATATGTTGGGTGTATACATATAAGTGTATATAATGAATAGGCATGTTAAGTATATGTACATACCAGAACATGCATGTATGTGTGATAAAATGAAAATAAAGGGAAAATAGGTAAAAATCTATATGTATATATGTATATTTAATTTTACATGTATATATATGTGATGGTGTATAAGTATGATAAGGTAAATTGAATTAGAAGTGAAATAAAAATAAAAATGGGAGAGATGAATAATAGACAAAAAAAAAATGTATACATATATATTTATGTGATGGTGCATAAATGAAAACAAATAATAATGCATATATAGGATTATATATACATACATACTCGCTAGTATATATACGTAGTTGTATATAATAATGGTATACCGAGGTGTGTACGTACAAAAATAATATAGGGTACGAAAAATATATATACGTACGTGAATAGCCTAGGTACGCATGATTAAATGTACACACGAGGAAAAACGAATAGGTTACGATTTTTAACGTATTTCGAGTTACTCGTATAAATAGGAAGTTAAGTAAACTACCTCCGATGTAGGTAAAACGTAGACGAGTTGACGGAGGTGTTGGAAGGCGTTACTTCGTGAACGTGAGATATCCGATACATCGAGGTAAGGGGTGCTATTTAACTATGTCCTGATATTGCATGTTGATTTTATCGATGAATGACTTTATGAAAAGAGCATGTGATTTCGAAATGATTTATAGATGCTTTTATACCTGTACCATGATTTTGTAACACGTTTTAAATATGTTAAATGTCCCCCGAATATTTTACATGATATGAAATAAATTTTCCCAAGGGTATGAAGCGTATGGATGTTTTACATTTATTATGTTTTTATATCCATACTGTTAAAGAAACTCTGACGATTTCAAAAGTTTTTAAGAAAAGAAATTATTTTCGAAAGGGGATTGTGGGGGCCACCTCTTGAGTCCTACGGGAACAAAGTGCCACACAGTCTTTCTGTTTTATGAAAGAGTTTCAGATTTCAAGGAATTTGATTTTATAACTCGATATGAGTTTATGGGTTATGAAACCCAAGAAAGATTTTGAAACTATGTTTTGAGACTTAGGCTTCATGCTTGGCTATTTCTCGTGGTGTTCCGGCTCCACCACTTGGGGTGCCGGTACGTTGACCCATTTAGCACTTGACTCAACCTGTGTGGAAGATGTCGTGCTACTTGTGGTTTATGATGATGATGTTTTGGTAGTATCTCGTGCCCGCGCAGCACGCAACTATGTTGCCCACACGGAGAGTGCCTTTGGTGCCCGTGTCCTAGCTATGTGCTAGTAAAAGTATGTAAGATGGATACTACCCATGTTTTTTTTAAGAAAGAGCTGTACGACCTTGATCCAGTCTACAGCCACTTACCATGGCCATAGGTATCATGTTTAGCTCTCTACGGAGAATGACACGTATCGCATGACTTAGTTATAGCCTGGTCTCCATGAATTAGTTATGAATGATAAATGTGGCAACGAATATGTGCCTTATGAATTTCAATGATTGATGTTTACAAAGTGCTTATGAAATGTTGCATGAAAGTTTCACAAAATGTTTACGACATGTTTACGAAGTAAAACGAAATGATTATACAATGTATGGGAAAAGCTTATGAAAGAATTTATAGCATGGTTGAGCATGATTTTGCTTTGAACTTGTATGCTTTATGACTTTTACGATAAATTGCATAAAGTGATGATTTAAGTTTTTCCTTTGTACTTAAAGTATGATCTTACAAATGATTTCTACATGCTTTTCACATATATATATATCAGGATAAATTTAAAGGTACTATCTTACTGGGCTTTTCCCCAAAAGCTCACCCTTCTACCTTCAGATCTTTTGCAGTGATTCTATAGGCGCTACCTGCCGCGTACACGACGTAGGCTGGTGGGAAGAGCTACCCTAGGCTACATTTTGTACACGCATAAGGTATACATTTACATTCCTGTACCAGACAGAATTGTATGCACAGACATGTGTTGAAATTAACGGTTGGGATGTAATTTTGTAAGGAATGATGTAAACCTTATTATTTTGGGAGAATACTTTAGATGACTGGTATTAAATTCTAAATAGATGTCTGGAGTGGTAAGGATGAATTGGAAAGTATGCTTGGTAGTGGTGGATATCTAGGATTGCCAAAAATAATTGGTTTGCAGGTGGGTAGGTTCATATATAAGCCGTTGTGCTGCCGAAATTTCTATCGGTTATATAATCTAAAAATGTGGAAATTAATTACTAATTACGAGAAAAGAAATAGGAATAATGCTTTGACACTGTACAGGAATACAACCTAAGTGAGTAAGAGAATAAATGGGTAAAGAAGTTTTAAAAAAAAAAACTATTTCTCGAATTTCAGGGTCAAGGGTCGTTACACGGGCTTTCCTGACCCACAATCATTTCAAACATGGATTTATTCTCAAACAGCATTAGACATGTGAGATAGGCAGTTCAACAATAGGTAATAACCTCAAGGCCTATGTACATAACCTGTGATACCGGCTACACGGATCAGGTGTGCGGGATATCACCACCATCTGCTTCCACACGGGAGGTGGGTCAAATCCTACCCGTCGATCCATAGCAGATCTCGTCCGAAGATGGCACATCACAACTCAACACGGTACAATGTACTCCATGCTACATGCACGGTATGACGTACTCCGTGGACCCAATCAACACATCATATCACGCCACATCTCAAACGCACGTGTGAGCCTATTTAATCGGGGCGACCTCTTGTCTATCCGATGCTCCTAACACGGCTAATTAATCATGTCAACACAATGCACGTGTGAGCCTATTTAATCGATGTGACACCCAGTCTACTCGAACCTCCAAACACGGCAACATACAAGGTGGGCATGCAGTGCGAGACAAACTCGAGCACAATGCCAAAACAATTATGAAATCCATGTGAAAACTAGTGCCTCTTGTACTCTTTCATACTCACGAAATCATGTGGGTGGCTCAAAACTTGCAAAATATGATTAGCAAAACTAAAACACACTCATCTCTTTTGCAAATCATTTCAATATTAGCCAACCTACCAATCATTTGCTAAAAAGCAATAAAACATGATTTTCAAAGCAATATGCTTTTGTTTTCATGTACATTTCTCAAACTCCCAACTTTTACCCTTCAATCACCCAACAACATTTCCTAGTCTCATGCATTCTAGCAAAACATTTAAGCGCCCAAATTGGGCACAAATATCTCTAAGAGTCCACACAATTCCCTTACCTCGATTTACTTGGTGTGACTCCTTTCCTTTTAGCTTCTCACGCTCTTGACCCAACTCGCCTCGGCGTATCCTCGGAAGCTGCGATTTATTCATTAAATCGATTGAGTTAATGTATTTAACCCATAATTGACCTCACTAGTCAATATTATCCACTTATGCATTTTACAAATGCCTTAATCCACATTTTACCTCTTTTAGGTAAGTCTCACAATTTATCCACTAACCACATCTTAAAATCATACCACAACACTATAAATAACTTTTAGATATCTCTTTCATCATTAATCTCCATACATTCCACTTTCTCACACTAAACCACTTCTAGGTCAAAATCATTCCAATGCATTCTAGATAGTTTCTAACCATCCATACTCATGCCAAACAACTCCAAAATCACTTAAATAAATAATGCACCATAGTTGGAGTGTTAGAATCTTACCCAATTTGATTTCTCCTCTTGCTCCAAATGGAAATGCGCTTAACTTCTTCAATATCAACAATGGGAAAATGCCTTCCAACTATGTTGTTCTTCTCTTTGATAGGAACAACTTTGCCTCTAATGGTCTCTCTTCAAACCTCACTGAAAATGGCTGATTTTAGAGAGAGAAAGTTAGGTTTTTGGGTTGAAAGTGGAAGGTTTGTGTTTTTCCCGAAATTTTCTGATTTACAACACTCCTTATATAGAATTAGCTTGAGGAGATCGATCTGGTCCAAGAGGAGATCGATCTGGTCCCTTAAAATCCCTATTTTTCACGGTATTTTTAAGCCTGAGATCGATCTGTCGAAGCATGAGATCGATCTGTCGAGGCATGAGATCGATCTGTCGAAGCATGAGATCGATCTGCTCCCAAACAGAGAGTTAAGGAGATCGATCTGGTCCATTGGAGATCGATCTGTTCTATTCTTTTGCCCAAATAAGAGCATTCTGGCTCTTCCAGATCGATCTCTCATCCCATGAGATCGATCTGCCCTTCAAAATTTCCAGATTTTCTACAGTTCCTCTGCAACAACACTTACCAAACATCCTTAGTTTGTTACCATGATCATTTCCTCATTCATTCATCTTTGAGACTTGAAAATGGCATCCATCCTCACTTCATACACATTAAAACTTGTGTAGAATCTTTGTATGACAAATGGTACTTAATATAAACAAAAATGGAAGTGCACAACTTATGCAATTCTACTTCCATTTTACCAAACTATTCATAATCCATTCTACACACATTCTCCACATGTTTAAGTCCATTTCTACACATTCATACATAATGAACTTGTATGTATGATTACCACTCTCATTACAAGTGTGTACATTACTTATGAACTTACATCACATATACTTCACTCATGAATTCATAGTACAACTCTATTTACACTTCTATGTACATATATACCCTTATACATATACGGGGTCTCACAAATGGTGTATTCTATTTTTCATTTTTGGTAAGAATTTTGGTGTATTTTTAGTAATGGCCGACTCTCTCGTAGGAAAGTAATAAAATATACTTTAATGGATTAAAATAATCCACTTAGTAAATTAAAATAACAATATCTTAATTTTTTTTAAGATAAAATATATAAATATCTTTACTTTCCATAAAAATCCACTAATCTTGATTTCTATTGGTCCAAATATTTTCAATGCAAAATTTCCATTATTCACATTTATATTATATGTAAATAATGAATTATAGGTGAAGTTAGCCAAAGGAGACATGTCATTATACATTCCGGATGAAATTTACAGTTTTACCAATTTCGATCTTTTTTTATATTTTTGTTTTGTTTTTTTGATACAGGGACTAACATATCAATTTAAGGGCTTGATGTAATTCCTTTAATACCATCCATAGTGTCCATTTGGCAAGTGTAGGAATTTGACCTATGGAGAAAATCGTCATTTTCACATTTGTTGCGTTTTTTCGAGATAAGTCATAATCGTAATTTCATAGATCCGAATGGCTTACCTAAGATCATATATCATCTTTTTATGATGATTCAAATATTTTTAAGTGGATGTGCACTCATTGGGGCCCACAAACCTCTCCGTTCGTGAACTGTACCTTTCAGCTCAGAAACCAAAAATCATTATTTAGTGATTTCTGTCAGTTTACATTGGTTCATAATTGCCCAATTGAGTCTTATATATATATATATATCTAATGTATAAAATTTATGATTCTTACTCTTACTTTTTTTTTTTTGCAGGGTTTCACTTTAAAGTATCGATACACTGAAGGAAACATCGATACATTTCAAGCCAGGTTAGCTCCAACCGTCAAATTTCTAAGTTTACCAATGGAAATATTCATCCAAATAGCTAAAGCTTTGAAGTAAAGCTATAAAAGTTGGAAGCTTGAAGCTAAATGGACAAGAGCCAAAATTTTAGATTAGAAGTTATATTCATATCCAAAAGCTTCAAGACAGAAAAAGAAGAGATGAGACAAATCTCAATTTTTCACATTCATTGTCTCGATCATATCCTTTCAAGTGCTAAAGTGTAATGACCCAAATTACACACATTTTGGTTGGGCTAAAAGTCGATATTATGTCAGAACAATAACTTAGTCTGATTAATTTTCTTTCTTAGTAATAAATTTTAAACAAAATATATTCACATTCCCCAGACACATATTGTATGCATTACTATACTTACCAAAATTTTAGATACAAAAGAATTGTTTAAACCTGGGTATACCTTTGATGCATAAATATACTCCGGGAAATCATAACTGTGCATATTGCCTTACTAACGGAAGTGATCCAAGCTACCGATGGGCTCTGTGAAGGAAAGTAAGGGGTAAGTTCAACATGCTTAGTAAGAAAAACCCATAGCAGGTAGATAAATATACTACCTAAGATATATATATATATATATGTACTTGCCAAAATCTGAAACATTTTCACAAAGTATACAAGTAGTTCGGCAAATTCACAGATATCAAAAACAGATTTCAGAAACCAAAACATATATCAGTAGTAAAATTAGATACTGTGGAAAATACAAAAAATTTCAGAGCTTCCAATAGCAAAATAAACAGATTTCTAGAATATCCCAATCTATGCAGACAGTTTAGAAAATATTTCAAATAAACATAGAGGCACTGTCAGTTTCGAAAAATCAATGGCAATTTCAGTATGAAAATGGAGCTGAAATCAATACCGTTTTCTAAAACTTTAAACAACTTTTAAAAACAATGACGGTGTGGTACTTTGGTCTTGTAGGATTCAAGAGGTGGCCCCCACGATTTTTTATGCATTAAAATATTCAGTTCCATACGAAAATACAATCACAGAGTCAATTCAAAATTCAAATAGACGAGACAAGGCAGACATGTTATATCAGATATCAGAAATGACAATTGACCAATGTTGGTGACTCCGGGCAATCATGGGCCAGGTGTACCAGGATGTCAATCGTCTTTGGAGTGGTCAGCTACCCAAACGGTTCACAGATTAGAATATTCGAAGACCAGAAACAGAATCAGAAACATGGTACATTGTACTCATGGACCACAGAAACAGATACAGAATAGACTGAAATGCAGCATGATCTAACCAATGCCTTTGTCTTTAAATAAGTGCGAGACGGACCTTATGACACACAGTCAGTACGTGCTCAAGCACATAAAATCAGAATAACTTTATAAGCAAATCATTTCCTTTAAATCGCTTATAAATTTAGTTCGTTTATAAAATAATTTAGAAGAGGCTGACTAGTCTTTTTCTCTCGGTTAAAAATGCCAATAAATAGGCTATGATGAGTAAAACCAGGAAATTTCGATTTAAAATCAATAATTATAATTACTGAGATTTTTGTATAAATAAACCAAGTAAATATATATCGGCAGTTGGGCCGATCGATGGAGTTTAAAATTCCCTTAAATTCCAAAATGTAAATTCGGCCTTGGGTTCTCTATATTCTGGTAACTAGGAAATTTAGCCTAACAATTTTAAAACTACAAACGCATAGAAATTACGTATATTTAACTCTAGATACAACGATAATTTTCCTTACCTCAGTGTCTGTCGGAAGTTTGTAATGCCTTTAGTGACCGGAGTTAGTGGGTTCGATTTACTCGGTTAATTTCCCCGGAGCTTCTTCCCTCGAGTTTTTTCCAATTTCTCTGTGCCTTCTTTCCTATCTCGAAATATTTATATATATATATATATATATATATATATATATATATACAATCGTACACATACATATATATATATATATAAATAAATATACTTTTTTTTAATTTCCTTCCTTTCCCGCCTTTTTCTTTCTTTCTTTTCATTCTTCTTCTTCCTCGCGAGTCACCCTCTGTTTCATCATCTTCACACCTTCTCGGCGTTACTATCTCTCCCATCATTCCCCCACACTTCAGCCACCGTCTTCACCATCATCCTTAGGTTCCCACCAGTTCCCTTGCTTTCGGTTGGATTAATTTTCCAATCATGATATCATTGAATGGCTAGGTATTTCCTTACCTACACTGCTTCAGTTTTATTCCACAAAGGTTGCTAATTGCTTCATTTTTCTCTTGGCTCCAACTTTAGTTTAGTTTTTTTGCTTCCTTGTGTACCTTCCTCTCATCACGATTTTCGTTTTGTTTCTTCAAGCTTTCGGTTCAGCAAGTCATACTGTCAGCAACTTTTCCTTAAATTTCTCTCAACTTCCTCAAGCTTTTCCTTTCTCGGTTTCACCTTTCCCACTCATCTCTCTCTCGGTTTGTTTCTTGCTGTTGAAGTGGGATCCTTGTCTCACAACAGCTTCTTTCTTCTTCTGCACTCTCCCTTGTTTCACTTTTTTTTCAGCCAGTCATAACAGAAAATGCACCAAGGTGAATATCGGGTGTGATCGAATTTGAGCAAGAAGACAGGGGTGAGAGGTTGACCGTGGAACATTGGCCATAGGAGGAATGTCCAGGAAACAGATGAATTCATTTTCTTTTTTTTTCACTCACTACCTCACCGATACATACTCTCTCAATTCAGTTCTTCCTATTACCAGAAACATTAAACAAGCTTGGGTCATAACTCTTCCATTCTGCTCTGGTTCTTTTATTTTTCCTTTTCGTGTTTCAACCAACATTGAGCTGCTCCTACCGTGCATCACTCTTCATCAAATCGCTGCTTGTTTCCAACAGATAACTCCCTTAATCTTTTTCAGTGTCTTTTACCTGCTGCAGTATCAGGATTTCTTGATATATATTATATGTCTGTATTGATATAAGTATTTGTTTTCCTTTAGCTAGCCTTACTTGCTTCGGTACTTTAGATTCATCTCTACCTAAATTAACATCATTTTACTCATTTGTATTTAGTCTATGTCAGTTACCTAACTCATTTGTTTTTCAGCCTTCTTATATTGCAATTTTCTTCTTTTTTCACGTCGGTCATTTAGACCTCCTCAATTTTTTCCTCTATTGCAGTTTCTCTGTGCCCATGTATATACAATAGTCCACTACCATTGCCAGCCTATGTCCCATAATTTTTATCCCAATTTTTAGTAACTATTTCAGTTCACTTTCAGGCCTCATACTGCAGTACATGACACCTGTTGCTTCCATTAAATGAGGTTAAATTATATATTACTTTTGTTGCTACATACATTAGGTTTCCAACCTGCACAAGCTTCGATTTCTATCTCTTCTTGTCATGCCTAGGCTGTTTTCAGGCTTTCCCATCTTCCTTTCTACTGCAGCTCGATATATATCTATATATATATATATATATTCTTTTTATCACTTCTTTTTCTTTTTCTTCCACCAAGGCTATCACCATCATTTGCTCTTCTTAAATTTTCTTGCTGCAGTGCAACAAGATTAAACCCCATGGGTTTGGCTTGATTGAAAGCCAAACCACGTGCTTCCATTCTCTATTCCCATCCATCACCGAACCTCCTGCTGTAGTTTTCCAACTTCCAAGGTTTTGCTTCCATTTCTCTCCTACACGCCTTACCAGTTTTTTTCCACTGTATAATCTACTCAATAAAGTTCTAAGCTGCAGTATGTAATACCGATAAATTCTCATGTATTTGTTTTATGAAGATACAATGTACATGTACTTTTGTTGTAAGTGTATAAGTGATAAAAGAATGTAAGGATTTTGGAAATTTAATGAAACATCCATGATTTCAAGTAGTGTGCACAAGTTTCATTAACCATGAACTATATGGAATGGATGCCATTGTGTGTTGATTGTGCACAAATTGTAAAATGAGGTATATAACAAATGAGGATGAGTGTACATATGAAAACCTGTAAAAAATTACAGAAAATGGGGATGCAGGGGATGAGAGATCGATCTCACATGAAGGAGAGATTGATCTCCCCTCATGAAAAACCCAAAATTTCTTGAATAGAAAAGGGCAGATCGATCTCAAGGGAAGGTAGATCAATCTCCTTAAGTTCTTGCCTGGAAGGAATCGATCTCACAAGGCATAGATCAATCTCCTTAAGCCTCGACCAAGAAGAGATCGATCTCCTACAAGGGACAGATCAATCTCCAAGAGGAAAATTGGGCTTCGACTCAAGAAAGCAGATCGATCTGTTAGTGGTTACGTTAGGTGAAAAGGACTACCAAACATGTAGAGATCGATCTCCACAAGGGCCAAATCGATCTCATATGCCTGCATCTATAAAAAGACCATGAGATTTAGATTGAAAACTCAGATTTCTCCCACCAAACCCACACCTGCCATTTTCTCTCAAGAAACCAAGCTTTCTCACTCTAAAACTCACTACATTCCAGACAGTTTTGGAAGAAGATAAAGAAGGCAAAGTTGTTCCTTGAAGTAAGGAGAACAACATATCCAAAAATCACACATTGGTGTGAGCAAGAAAATGAGATTTGGCTACCATGAGTTTGGGCTAAGGAAAAAAACTAAGCTAGGTAAGCTTTTCAACCTTCAAGCTTTAAATTTGGGTTTCTAAACATTTGTGAGTTAGATAATATGTGAAATGTGGATATGAATGATGCTTGTAGTGATGGGTGAGTAATGTTAAGAGGAGATTTATAAAGAGCAAATCCATGAAAAAGTGATGGAAAGCTTAAGAGATGATAAGATGATATTAGTGGAAGAGTGATATGTGATTTAAGGGTTTGAAGACTATAAATAGACAAATAAGTGAAATGTGTATGTGTAGAGGAAGGAAAAGAAAATAACTTCACGATTTATGTGTGTAGATTAAGATACGTGTAACACGATTGACCCAGATTGCGAATGGAGTAAATGAGATAAAGGAAAAATGAACGCGATTCAAGGTAAGGGACTGTATGTTAGCGATAGAGGTATTTATACGTATTTTACTGCGATTTAAGTAGTTACGACGCTAGAAATAGTGTGTTTAGCTATTGAGCTATGGAAATTGATGTGAAAGTATGAAGTGTATTAGATATATATTGTGAAATCGAGATGTGGGAAGGAAAACAACCTGACATGCATGATTTAAATGTTTTTACATCTTTACGATGCTTTGATGATTTCTCAATTGTGTTGATTTTGAGATTAAGAAATGATGATGGATAGGTTGGCTAGTTTTGTATGTTTAGCATGGGACGACATGCTACATGAAAATACATGTTTTGAGTTTTTAAAAGAGAAAATAGCCACCTATCGAATTTGTGATGAGAATTGGTGTAGGAGCTCTAGCTCACACCAG
Organism: Firmiana major; assembly: GCA_033439115.1. Classification (NCBI taxonomy): domain Eukaryota; kingdom Viridiplantae; phylum Streptophyta; class Magnoliopsida; order Malvales; family Malvaceae; genus Firmiana; species Firmiana major. The sequence goes on along the minus strand of CM065904.1, from coordinate 18,404,572 downwards.
TTTTAATGAGTTTGACTATGCTGGAGTTTCACTCACATACGTATGTATGTTTTGATAAATCGTGCTGGAGCGTGACTCGCACGTGGTTTTATAATGATAATATGCTGGAGTGTTAGCTCACACATGTTTCTATGTTTTGATATGTTATGTCGGAGTTCATCTCGCACGATGGATTTGAGAAAGGTGCTGGAGCATTGCTCGCACCAGTTTTTATTGAGTTGAGATGACATAGTGCTGGAAGTTGTTGCTCGCACTGAGAAATACCGCAATGTGTAGTTGTCCGTTGGTATGCTATGTACCGTGCTGGGTACACAATAGTACGAGTATCGCATAGAAGACACATGGCGTACCTTGTACCGTGTGTATATGGGATATAGGGAGTGAGATAATGATTGAGATGAGCCGGAGGGTAGGACTGACCCATTCCCCTTCAGGCGAATTGATGCCCTGTGCACACCTGATTAATGAGGCTTGGGATCACCGACTATGGCCATATGTTATGGATATCGAAACACGATTGCCATGAATTCCATGCCTGTCTCAGAGATAAGAGAAATTGAGAAAACCCAGAAAGAAAAGATTTGAGAAAACCAAAGAGATTGTGATTTGAGAAATCTCTTGATTTATTCACTTGTGCTATGATAACACTGTTTATGACGTGTTTTTAAATGGAAGTATTGCATCTTTGATTTCATGAAAATGCTTATATGTGAAACAAATGTTTGAATGCATTTTCTAGTAGTAATTCCACTTATATATCGAAACACGATTTTGTTTATGCATGCATGGGCTATGTAGATAGTACAATATCTACCGTTAGCAATCATTTCCTTACTGAGCTATGGTTTGCTCATCCCACTACTTTCCTCCTCCTGATACTGAGAAGTAGAGTAGTACAGTGGTCTCCAGATTTGGTTCTGTGATTGAAAGCTCCCACCAGTTGCAAAGGTATAAGATTTGTATACACAAGAGCATTTTGTATCTAATATAATGTATCGCACAATTATAAAATGGAAAAATGTAAACAGTTGTATGGGGATGTTATATAAAGATATTATATTATACAATTGGTTTTGTATATCTACACACACACTTGGGGGTGTGCATTAAAGTTTTAAATATTTTCGCTGTATATGTTTGGAATTTAGTAATTACATTGACTCACAGCCCAACCGTAGTAGCCTATGTATGGATAAAGGGCACTTAGAATCGAGGTGCGACAGATTTGGTATCAAAGCTTGGTTGGTCTAATGTGAGTCGATGTTTAGGACTAAGAAACATACATCCCCAATTTACTGTGCGATATTTAGATACAAATGTGTATACGGAGCTGGTAGTGATCTAAGAGTTGTTATAAATGCAGGAAGTTATCAGGCTTGTGAGTTATGCCTGAGAGACACCGCAAGAGGGGGAGAGAGCTCGAGAGCTCAAGGGCGGAATGACAGGACTAAGAGGCACAATAAATCGTCCTCTAGTCATGAGCCCTAGGAACAGATAAAGGCTTCCGATCATCGGATAGTTCGATTAGAGGAAGATATGCTCGCGATGATTACCATGATGGGTCAGATTATGGCTAGGTTTGAGGGTATACCTGGTATAGCGGGACAGGCTGCACCAAATCCCCCAACAGCTGCACCTGAACCAAAAGATGTTGCACATGCATGACCTGAACCAGTTAGGATACAAAATCCCCATATTCGACCAATACCTCATCCAGTAGCCCCACAGCAGTATGATGATGATGATTTGGGGTATGGATATGATTGTGATATGGAGAGGTTGAGGCATTTTATGGACTTTAAGCCTCTTTTTTTTAGCGGGGTAAAGGATCCTGCAGTGGCTAAGGACTGGAGCCAGATGGAGAAGTTATTTGACTTCTATATATGTTCAGCTACGAAGAGAGTAACGCTTGCGGCCTTTGTACTAAGAGGCGAAGTAGAGCACTGGTGGAAGTCCACTAGGCCTATGTTGAGAGCTCAGGGTATGACTATCACGTGGGATATGTTTTTTGGTGCTTTTAGAGAGCAATACATCTTAGATACTGCTCGACATAGGTTACAAATAGAATTTTTGAATCTGACTTAAGGGAATCGAATGGTAGATGAGTACGAGTCACGTTTCACTTCATTGGGTCGGTATGATCTAGACTCTATAAGGAGTGAAGCTATTAGGGTCCGCAGATTCGTGGATGGATTGAGACCTTCGATCAGAGCTAAGTTGGCCCCGTTTGATGTCTCTACATATAGAGAGGCAGTGCGACAGGCCCAGTTGTGTGAGCAGAACTATGACCTGCAAATTTTAGAGTTTAGTTGGACTAAGGACAAGGGTCTTAGGAAAATGGGAGATGGAAATGGTGCTAAATTTGGTTAGAGATTTATGAGTAAGCGTCGGAGAGAGGCAGATGAGTCATGAAAAAAGGCTGCTAGACCTTTTATGCCTCTGACTCAGACAACAGCCAGGGGTATAGTGATTGGTGGACCCCGACCGAATACTGATTAGTGCAGAGTATGTGGCTGATATCATGGTGGTAGGCCCTATCACTTTCAGGGTACACGATGCTTCGGATGTGGTAAGTTTTTTCACTATGCAAGAGATTGCCCAGAAGCAGTTGAGGTAGTCCCACCGAGGGGTAAGGAGCAGGAGAGAGTTTCTACAATTACGGTTACACCTCTTGTAAGAAAGATAGCCACGGCTGAAGAAAAAGGAAAGAAAGTTATGGGTCAAGGCAGGGTGTATGCGATAGACCACATATCAGCAGATACCTCTTCTGAGATAATAAAAGGTACAATCTGGACTTTTAACTTGGAAGCTATAGCTTTGTTTGATTTTGGTGCTACGCATTCTTTCATATCACCTGCATGTGCATCAAGGCTAATTGATTTTGTAGAACCCACATACTTAAATGGGACTTTATTGATAAGTACTCCAATGAGAGTTAGTCAATTAGTTGAACAAGTGTATAAGGATTGTAGGGTGAGGGTAGGAGATAAGTGTGCGACAGCCAACTTGTTCTTGTTGAATATGTATGACATTGATGTAATCTTGGGAATGGATTGATTAGCTACCAATCATGCTGTCTTAGACTGTCATTCTAAGTCCATTACATTTTCTCTACCCGAAGAATGTGTTGTAAGATTTTAGTGAAGTAATGAAATCTTGAATTTTGTGACAAGTAAAGTACATTGGTATAAAATGACATGGATGTTGTTTTGAAAGTTTTATGGCGTATGTGATGGATTTGGAAAAAACACATCCGGATATGGATGACATTCCAGTGGTTAGAGAATTTCCTGATGTCTTTCCAGATGACCTACCGGGATTACCACTGGATAGAGAAATAGAGTTCGGTATAGATTTGACACCTAGAACAGAGCCAATATCCAAGTCACCATACAAGATGGCTCCAGTCGAGCTAGAGGAATTAAGGAAGCAGTTGCAAGATATGCTAGATAAGGTGTTTATAAGACGGAGCATTTCACCATGGGGAGCTCCGGTATTGTTTGTGAAGAAGAGAGATGGGAGCCTCAGGTTGTGTATCGATTATCAGATGTTGAACAAGGCTACCATCAAGAATAAATACCCCTTATCGCTCATTGATGATCTATTGGATCATCTATGAGGAGCGCAAATCTTTTCCAAGATAGATCTAAGGTTTGGGTATCATCAATTGAAGATTCAGAAGGAGGATGTGCCCAAGACAGCTTTTCGTACCCACTATGGTCAGTATGAATTCCTGGTGATGCCATTCGAGCTGACGAATACGCTAGCAACTTTTATGGCTCTAATGAATGAGATATTCAAGCCATACCTAGACCAGTTCGTAATCATTTTCATTGATGATATAATAGTGTATTCAAGGTCCAGGGAAGATCATGAGCAGCACTTGAGGATTGTATTGCAAACCCTCCGAGAGAGAAGGTAGAAGAGCTTTCAGGAACTTAAGCGCAGATTAACCACCATGCCAGTTCTCACCATCCCTAACAGCTCAGGGAATTATTCTGTTTACACAGATGTCTCGCACCAAGGACTAGGCTGTGTTTTGATGCAGAACGGAAGGGTAGTTGCTTATGGATCTAGACAGTTGAAAGATCATGAGAAGAACTACCCCACTTATGATTTGGAGTTGGCGCTCGTAGTATTTGCATTGAAGATATGGCGCCACTACTTGTATGGTGAGAGATTTCATGTCACAACCCAAATTTCCTAAAAATAACTACAATTTTTTTTTGCTTTTTCCGTTTATTATTTAATTCTTACCTTTCTCGCATCGTGACCATCCTACTAACAGTTGGGCTATGATTCGGTGTTAGTCACCTCTCACCTATTTACCATTCCATTTCCATAATCACATTCACATATAAGGATTTACTATCCTTTGAATTTAACTAAATACTTATACAATGGTATTTACATAACCTTACATCCCCGACATCATTTCCATTTACAGTACTGTGCATTTACATATTTAGATACGAAACTATATAAATGTGTATACCTGTCTCTCGATGGGACATAATGGATACCAAGAATGCAAGTCCTCAACTGCCAACTAACTACTGCGAGTGCTCTGAAAAAGAGGGATAATAAGGGGGTGAGCAAACCACACGCTCAGTAAGGCAATTATGAAAGTAAGGAGATAACTCCACTATCTACATGCTCATAATGCCATGCCCTTAAAATCCATTTCTTTTCGTTTAAATCTCACGCACAAAATCACGCATACATTATTGCTATAGTTTATAAAAACTATTCGTGCATATAGAAATCATGCAACTCATGCATCAATGGCATTTTATGAAAAATCATAAAATCATAATTAGCATGAAATAAATCAAGATCATGCATTAATTCATGCCATGTGACACCAAACATGAAAGATAATTATTTTCATGAACTTGTAATTAAAGCATGGAAAACTCCTCATGCTGAGGCATTTAAATCACTTCATTAAAGCTGCAGTATAAAATAACCCGAAGGGGTTAAGCATCTCATAAATCAATCTTATTAAAGATTCATTATAAAATTCTGTTATAAAAGTCACCCTTCTTTTAGTGACACATTTCATAAAATCCTCTGAAAAATTTAGCATCATAGTAGAAATCACAAAATCGGGGGCCTGATCCCTCCCTCGGGTCTACCCTGGTCTATCGAGACCAAAAGTTATATCATGTGAGACATGTAGGTGACTATATTAGTAACATCGAGGACTATGGCCATATCCTAGTGATCCCTGGCTACACGGTACCTAGTGTGCGGGGTATCACACCTGAAACGGAGGTGGGTCAATCCTACCGCCAGACTAACATAACATCAGGATTGCGAGGGCAAGGCTTGCTGCCTCGTCGTTAATGCCACTCCACTCCAACAATCCCCACGGTACAACATACTCCATGTGATATACACGGTACATCATACTCCATGAACCCAATCTCAGTCAGGGGGTACCTACAATAGGTCTTATCCACTCATGCCAAATATGTCTCAGTATGCACGTGTGGACATATCATCTCACTGTGACACACAGTCTATAGGAGGGTCCAACACGACTATATGCATGTCATATAAATCCCTGTGCGAGCGAAGCTCTAGCATGGCTCTATGCATATTCATGATATCTAAAAACCTCGTGCGAGCGAAGCTCTAGCACATTTTCATAAAAATCAGTAAAATCTGCGTACGAGTAGCATGCTAGTATGACTTTAAAAGAGTTATAAATCCATATAAAATCACGTGCGAGCAAGCTCCAGCACGATTTTATGCATAAAATCCATCAAAACCTCGTGCGAGCAATGCTCCAACATGAATGAATGCTCAAGTAAATCAAAACTCGTGCGAGTTACACTCCAGCACGGCTTATGAAATTAAATCGATTAAATCACGTACGAGCAAGGCTCCAATACGGCTTTTATGCAATTATCATATCAAAACAGGATGAGAGCTAAGCTCCAGCACCTCTCATGCATGTCAAATCATTAAAATTAACGCGAGCAATTGCTGTAGCACCTTTTTATGCATATCAGGTAAAAACAGTAAAAACAGTTAAAACTGTCACGCCCTGGAAGTGCGGAAAATAGGGCTAATTTGAAACTTTTTACTCATTAATTCACAATTAAGGGTGCATTCCTGTGCAGTGTCATACATCATCATAATTATCATGCCTCAGGATCTCATCATAATATAGTATATATCATATCAAATACATTAATCCATCTCAAGTTAATTAATCCTAATACATCCCATACAATGTTATACATCAAGTGTCTGCAATTACAGTAACTGTCTGGGTACATGAAAAGATAAAAGATAGCTCAAATAAAATATATGGCCTGGAGCTCAAGTCCTCCACTAGCCACTACTCCGTACGTCGCAGGAAAACCCTTTTCACTTGAAGAAATTTGGGGGGAAAGAAAACAGGGTGAGCTTCTAAATCGCTCAGTAAAGGGGGTAAGGGACTCATTTCATAAACCAAAATGCACATCACAAAATATTTATTTGTATGTGAAACTCATTAATCCCATTTGAAAACCATAGCATGAAAGTACTCAAAACGACATTCTCATGTCTCAAATCATGTGAAAACATGAAGTAAAAAGGCTCAGTCTAGAGCAATAACAAAGCATGTGAAAATAATGCGATAGACGCTTTCTCAATGAACATGATAAAATCACTGAAATAGTAATGCACGTGGCACAGCCACTAAACACACGTGGCATAGCCACTGATTTAAATTCACACGTGGCATAGCCACTAAACACACGTGGCATAGCCACTGAGTTAAATTTACACGTGGCATAGCCACTAAACACACGTGGCATAGCCACTGAGTTAAATTTACACGTGGCACAGCCACAGGATAGGGTTTCACGTGGCAACGGCCACCAAATGGGGTTTCTCAGGTGGCAACGGCCACCAAATGGGGTATCACGTGGCAACGGCCACCAATGGGGTTTCTCACGTGGCAACAGCCACCAAATGGGGTTTCTCACGTGGCAACGGCCACCAAATAGGGTATCACATGGCAACGGCCACCAATAGGGTTTCTCACGTGGCAACGGCCACTAATTAGGGGTTTCTCACGTGGCAACGGCCACCAAATGGGGTTTCTCATGTGGCAACGGCCACCAAATAGGGTATCACGTGGCAACGACCACCAATAGGGTTTCTCACGTGGCAACGGCCACTAATTAGGGGTTTCTCACGTGGCAACGGCCACCAAATATACGTGGCATAGCCACAGAATGGGTTATTCTCACGTTACCAGGATGGAGAAGAAATCGGGCTTACATGCTACCAGAGCAATGCCCGGTGTGTAGTCAAAATTGCACACCTAAGTCTTATCACATAAGACTGGTTTGCCTTCACGTAGAACTCATAGTGGTTTTTCTCTCATAAAACTCATTTGAAATCCATTTTGTACTCAACACAAAACATAATAAAATCGAGTTCCAACCGGCAAAGCACGCACACATTTCTCAAATCTCAATATTGCCTTAACGTAGAGCCCAATTCATTACTCACACAAATTCGACGGTTTATAAAGCAATTTCACACTCAGCTTATAAACGCATAAAACAATGGGCTCCAACCGGCTATAAAAACCGTGTGCAATTATAACTCAACACAACACTCAACATGCTTGTTTTATAAACCACAAATCATGCTATAATAGTTTACAAATCACATACACAAATGGTTTAGATTTCCCTTACCTCTTTGCACCTCGTATAGTGCAATCGTTTCCCCTCGTATCACGGACTAGCCTCGTATTCCACTCTGGAACTCCCGAGCTGTCCAAACGATGTTAAAACATCAATACTTAATTATCTCATCAACCTCAATTCTCAAAATCGAGCATAATTGCTCATAACACCTCAAATCTCTTGATTCTCGTAACTCTACCCCAAACTACACTCTCATTCACAACATCTCAACGTTCTACATTTCTCGTGTCAATTATCTATGCTAATTCACCACATTGTCTAAATTTCTATTTATAGCTCAAATTCCCAAAATTGCTAAATATCATTATCACTCCAACCACATTGCAATTTCATCAATCTCTAATCATTTTCAGCTATTTCAACACAATGACATCAACCATTATCATCAAAATCATCTCAGATATCAAGATCGAGGTTTAGAAATTACCTAAAACTTGTGAGACGCATAACCCACGCCTCGATTCGATTCGTCCTTCGATTTCCAAGTATGTTGTTCTCCTTTTGATGAGGAACAACTTTCCTTCTTGCCACAACTTCTGATTTGGTCGAAAATGGGTGGTTTGGAGGAGTGAGAAAGCTAGGTTTCGGTGAAAATGGGGGTTAGAAGAGAGAGAAAGTGAGATTGCAGGAGAAAAACAGGGGTTCCTTATATAGGCTGAGGGCAGGAGATCGATCTGCCTCTTGATGAGATCGATCTGCATTTGAATTTTGGGGACGATTTGGGTAATTTTATGCCTAGGAGATCGATCTGTCGAGGGGTGAGATCGATCTCTTTATGGCTTTATGAGATCGATCTTCTCCCAAGCAGAATCATTTGGAGATCGATCTCTTCCTCATGAGATAGATCTTCTCTCAAACAGAATCATAAGGAGATCGATCCTCTTCCATTGGAGATCGATCTGCTCCTCAAATTCCTCTTTCCTTGTCATTTTTAACTCACCAGATCGATCTCTCCTTCTCCCAGATCGATCTGTCCTCATAACTTCACACTTATTTTAACACTTAACATATAAATCTCCAATTATCATTCCCACAATTCACTTAGCTCAATAAATTATACTTCAAATTCTTATTACATCATTAAAATATATCTAAAATTCTCAGATCTCACATCCTCCCCACCTTAAAAGAATTTGGTCCTCCAAATTCAACTCAACTAGTTAAATAGATGGGGGTATTTCTCCTTCATGAGATTCTCTAGTTCCCACGTTGCCTCTTCCATTGAGTGATGTTTCCACAAAACTTTCACTAATGGGATACTCTTAGTTCTCAGTACCTTCTCTCTTCTATCGAGGATCTGGACGGGTTCCTCATGTAGCTCATATCCTCTTGAATGTCCATCTCGTCATACTCTATGACATGAGAAGGGTCCGGGTGGTACTTCCTCAACATAGACACATGAAAAACATTGTGTATTCCGGACATCTGTGGGGGTAATGCCAATCTGTAGGCTACCTCTCCCACTCTCTCAAGAATCTCAAATGGTCCTATGTATCGAGGACTCAATTTTTCTTTCTTCCCAAATCGTATGATACCCTTACTCGGTGATATTTTCAGAAATACTGCATCACCAACGTCAAACTCGAGTGGCCGTCTACGCACATCTGCGTAGCTTTTTTGTCTACTTTGTGCAGCCCGTAACCTCTCACATATGGGTTTCACACTCTGTATGGCTTGCTCAACAAGCTCGGGAGCATTTATCTTTCTGTCACCGACTTCTTCCCAAGCTACAGGGGATCTACACCTCCTACCATATAGAGCCTCAAAAGGTGCCATTCCAATACTCGCATGATAGCTGTTATTGTATGCAAACTCTGCTAGGGGCAGGTGATCATCCCATGATCCCTTAAAATCCATCGTACACGCCCTCAACATATCCTCCAGGGTCTGAATAGTCCTCTCTGACTAACCATCTGTCTGAGGATGATAGGCAGTACTGAAACTCAATTGAGATCCCATGGACTCCTGAAACTGGGTCCAAAATCTAGAAGTAAATCGGGAATCTCTATCAGAAGTAATACTCACTGGAGCCCCATGTAATCTAGCTATCTCGCTGACATACAGCTCAGCTAAGGCATCCACAGTATCTGTGCTCTTGATGGCAAGGAAGTGGGCACTCTTGGTCAGTCTATCCACTATAACCCATATAGCGTCACGACCTCTTCGGGTCCTCGGTAAACCCATACTAAAGTCCATAGTGACATGTTCCCATTTCCATGTAGGTACAGGTAAAGGCTGTAGTAGTCCTCCGGGCTTCCGATGCTCAGCTTTCACTTGTTGGCATACTAAACACCTGGCCATATACTCTGCCACGTCTCGCTTCATACCACTCCACCAATACACCTTTCTCAAGTCTCGGTACATCTTAGTACTCCCTGGGTGCATGGTGTATCACGAGCAGTGGGATTCTCTCAGTATCTGTCTCTTCAGGGTATCATCGTTCGGTACACAGATCCGTCTTTTGAGTCTCAACAATCTATCCTCACTGACTGTGAGATCCGACTGCGAACTCTGTTCCGCTTGGCTAACCATATCTATCAATCTCTGATCACTGCACTGCCCAGTTCTAATCTGATCCATGATCCTGGGCTCTATTCGCAAGCTAGCCACAAATCCAGTCTCTATCTCTTTAACTCTGATCCGAAGTTCGGCAAACTGCTCCAGTAAATCCCATTCCCTGATCATCATAGCAGATATCATACTCTTCCTGCTCAGGGCATCAGCAACCACATTCGCCTTGCCCGGATGATATAGAATCTCACAGTCATAATCCTTAAGGAGTTCCATCCATCTCCTTTGTCTCATGTTTAACTCTTTCTGATCAAAGAGATATCTCAAACTCTTGTGATCAGTGAAGATCTGGAATCTTTCCCCATATAAGTAGTGTCGCCAGATCTTCAAAGCAAATACCACAGCGACTAACTCCAAATCATGCGTGGGGTAATTTCGCTCATGGACTTTCAGCTGTCGCGATCCATATGCGACCACTCTTCCGTGCTGCATAAGCATACACCCCAATCCTTGATGAGATGCATCACTATACACTGAAAATCCTCCTGATTCCTCAGGAATAGTTAACACAGGTGCCGCTGTCAACCTCCTCTTTAATTCCTGAAAACTGAGCTCACATTGATCAGTCCATATAAATGGAGTCTCTTTGCTCGTGAGCTTAGTCAAAGGGGCGACAATCCGGGAAAATCCTTCCACAAATCTTCTGTAATACCCTGCCAAACCAAGGAAGCTTCATACCTCAGTAACTGTCCTCGGTCTCTCTCAATTAAGCACAGCCTCCACCTTGCTTGGGTCCACTGATACTCCTTCCTCTGAGACTATATGACCAAGGAAAGCTATCCGGTTCAGCCAAAACTCACACTTACTAAGCTTCCCATATAATTGCTTATCTCAGAGTATCTGAAGTACTAACCACAAATGCTGTGCATGCTCCTCATACGACCGACAGTATACCAGGATATCATCAATAAAGACTATCACAAATTTATCTAGATAGTCTCTGAACACCTCGTTCATTAATCTCATAAATGCTGTAGGGGCGTTCGTCAATCCAAAGGACATCACCAGAAATTAATAATGGCCATACCTTGTCCTGAAGGCCGTCTTTGGAATATCTTCTTCCTTGATCCTCAATTGGTGATAGCCCGATCTCAAATCAATCTTAGAAAAGACTGATGCCCCTCTCAGCTGATCAAGTAGATCATCAATCTTGGGCAATGGGTATTTATTCTTCACCGTGGCTTTATTCAACAACCGATAGTCTACGCATAATCTGAGACTACCATCCTTCTTCTTGACAAATAAAACCGGTGCTCCCCACGGTGAAACACTGGGCCTAATGAACCCTTGATCCAATAACTCCTGTAGTTGTTTCTTCAATTCTTCAAGTTCCACTAATGCCATCCTGTAGGGAGGTTTAGAGATCGGCTGAGTATCTGGTACCAAATCAATGGTAAACTCCAGCTCTCTCTCTGGTGGTAAACCTGGTAATTCATCTGGGAAAACATCCAAAAATTCACACACCACAGGTATATCCTCAATCCTCGAATGTTCCCGCTCATCGTCTGAGATGAGTGTCTCATAACCTTCACATGAACAATCATATTTAATATTCTCCAAAATAATATCAAAATTCTCAAATTACTTACTAAAATTCCACATATTCATTTCCTCAATATCTCAATCGTACACTGTAAGGTTCAGGTAGGGAGAAAGTTACAATCTTAGTGTAGCAGTCTAAGCTCACTCGATTGGCTGCCAACCAATCCATTCCCAAAATTACATCAAATCCATGTATATTCAACATGATTAGATCTGCTAACATCCCTCTATCTCCCACCTTTATCTCACATCCTCTACAGATTAACTCAGTTCTCTGGGATTCACGCATAGGGGTATTTACATGCAGTATATAATCTAGAGGTTCAAACTTCAAGTTTAATCTACATGCAAAATGCTCAGAAATAAATGAATGCGTGGATCCTGAATCAATCAACATATGAGCCTTATGATTACAGACAGAGAGTGTACCTCTTATAATTTCTGCAGAAGTGTCAGCAGTCTCCTTATCTAGGGCAAACACACGTCCCTGGGTAACAGGTCTCTTTCCTTTCTCTGCAGCAGTGGCCCGTCTTGGGGGATTCACTCTCTGAGGCTGTTGTCTAGTGGGCTCCAATACATGTGGTTTTTGAGGTTGAGGGCAATCCTTCACCATGTGACCCATGTCTCCACATCTAAAACATCCATGGATCGACCCAGTACAACTCCCCTCATGCATTCGGCCACAATTTCTGCAAAACCTTGTCTCAGGCCTGACATCTCGAGGGGTCTCTCTAATGTTAGGGTAACCTCTGGGTCTCTCTAGTCTGCCCTTCTGTACCCAATCCTTCCTCTTCTGAAGGAACCTCTCCGAGCCTCTGTTTGGAAAATCGTTGGCCTCTTGCCCTTATCTCTATTTACCGCTCTGAGCTCATTCTGGGATTGTACCATTTCAATTCCTCTTTCAATCTCTTATGCTCATCTCAGAGCATCTCCAAACTCAGTAATACATAGCCCTATCAATCTATCTCTGATGACGGGCTTCAACCCAAACACAAACTTCTCTGTGCGGAGCTCTTCACTCTTGAAGGTCTCTGGGTCATATCTCAATAGCGCTATGAATTGGCTCTCATAGTCATCCACAGACATATCACCCTGTACCAAACTCAAAAACTCGGCCTGTTTCTTTCTCTGGGCGGCTCGTGGTACATATTGGGTCCTAAAGGCTGTCTGGAACTCTTCCCAACCAATCACATCCTGGCGGGACATCAGAATACCCTGGGTAGTACCCCACCAATCTCGAGCTCTCCCTTTCAACATATAGATACTCATACTGACCCTCTCAGCATCGGTGCACCCCAGATAATCAAATATAATTCTCAACTCCGTCAGCCACTCCTCAGCCTCTGTAGGATCCTTCTTTCCCCTAAACACGGGTGGATTCATCTTCAAAAAATCCTTCAGTCGGACCATACTTCTATCATCAGGCTGAGTGACAGGAGGTATTGGGGGTATGGGAGGTCCTTGTGGTGGTGTAGGAGTAGTACCCGAGGCATTAACTCCAAAGTGTTGTGCGAACAACGCTGCCATCTGCTCAAAACCTTGCCTCACATCGATCTCAATCCGATTAAATCGAGAGTTAGGACTCTCTGGTTGTGGGACAGGTGGCGGAGGGGACTCTGCCTGCCTCCTCGAACGACCTCGTCGTCCACTCATTCTCTATCTTAACTCATATCCTGCGCGTACATATCAAAATCGATTGAAATCTCAATCTTCAATTTCAGTTCATGACCAGACTATTATAGACACTTGGGATGTATTCTATTCCACTTAACCGACACTGACAGTACTAGACACCCTAAGCTCTGATACCAAGAAAACTCTGTCACGCCCCGGAAGTGCGGAAAATAGGGCTAATTTGAAACTTTTTACTCATTAATTCAAAATTAAGGGTGCATTCCTGTGCAGTGTCATACATCATCATAATTATCATGCCTCAGGATCTCATCATAATATAGTATATATCATAGCAAATACATTAATCCATCTCAAGTTAATTAATCCTAATACATCCCATACAATGTTATACATCAAGTGTCTGCAATTACAGTAACTGTCTGGGTACATGAAAAGATAAAAGATACCTCAAATACAATATATGACCTGGAGCTCAAGTCCTCCACTAGCCACTACTCCGTACGTCGCAGGAAAGCCCTTTTCACTTGAAGAAATCTGGGGGGAAAGAAAACAGGGTGAGCTTCTAAATCGCTCAGTAAAGGGGGTAAGGGACTCATTTCATAAACCAAAATGCACATCACAAAATATTTATTTGTATGTGAAACTCATTAATCCCATTTGAAAACCATAGCATGAAAGTACTCAAAACGACATTCTCATGTCTCAAATCATGTGAAAACATGAAGTAAAAAGGCTCAGTCTAGAGCAATAACAAAGCATGTGAAAATAATGCGATAAACGCTTTCTCAATGAACGTGATAAAATCACTGAAATAGTAATGCACGTGGCACAGCCACTAAACACACGTGGCATAGCCACTGATTTAAATTCACACGTGGCATAGCCACTAAACACACGTGGCATAGCCACTGAGTTAAATTTACACGTGGCATAGCCACTAAACACACGTGGCATAGCCACTGAGTTAAATTTACACGTGGCACAGCCACAGGATAGGGTTTCACGTGGCAACGGCCACTAATTAAGGGTTCTCACGTGGCAACGGCCACCAAATGGGGTTTCTCACGTGGCAACGGCCACCAAATGGGGTATCACGTGGCAACGGCCACCAATGGGGTTTCTCACGTGGCAACGGCCACCAAATGGGGTTTCTCACGTGGCAACGGCCACCAAATAGGGTATCACGTGGCAACGGCCACCAATAGGGTTTCTCACGTGGCAACAGCCACCAATTAGGGGTTTCTCACGTGGCAACGGCCACCAAATGGGGTTTCTCACGTGGCAACGGCCACCAAATAGGGTATCACGTGGCAATGGCCACCAATAGGGTTTCTCAAGTGGCAACGGCCACTAATTAGGGGTTTCTCACGTGGCAACAGCCACCAAATATACGTGGCATAGCCACAGAATGGGTTATTCTCACGTTACCAGGACGGAGAAGAAATCGGGCTTACATGCTACCAGAGCAATGCCCGGTGTGTACTCAAAATTACACACCTAAGTCTTATCACACAAGACTAGTTTGCCTTCACGTAGAACTCATAGTGATTTTTCTCTCATAAAACTCATTTGAAACCCATTTTATACTCAACACAAAACATAATAAAACCGAGTTCCAACCGGCAAAGTACGCACACATTTCTCAAATCTCGATATTGCCTTAACGTAGATCGAGGTTTAGAAATTACCCAAAACTTGTGAGACGCACAACCCACGCCTCGATTCGATTCGTCCTTCGATTTCCAAGTATATTGTTCTCCCTTTGATGAGGAACAACTTTCCTTCTTGCCACAACTTCTGATTTGGCCGAAAATGGGTGCTTTGGAGGAGTGAGAAAGCTAGGTTTCGGTGAAAATGGGGGTTGAAAGAGAGAGAAAGTGAGATTGCAGGAGAAAAACAGGGGTTCCTTATATAGGCTGAGGGCAGGAGATCGATCTGCCTCTTGATGAGATCGATCTGCATTTGAATTTTGGGGACGATTTGGGCAATTTTATGCCTAGGAGATCGATCTGTCGAGGGGTGAGATCGATCTCTTTATGGCTTTATGAGATCGATCTGCTCCTTGAGGAGATCGATCTTCTCCCAAACAGAATCATTTGGAGATCGATCTCTTCCTCATGAGATCGATCTTCTCTCAAACAGAATCATAAGGAGATCGATCCTCTTCCATTGGAGATCGATCTGCTCCTCAAATTCCTCCTTCCTTGTCATTTTTAACTCACCAGATCGATCTCTCCTTCTCCCAGATCGATCTGTCCTCATAACTTCACACTTATTTTAACACTTAACATATAAATCTCCAATTATCATTCCCACAATTCACTTAGCTCAATAAATTACACTTCAAATTCTTATTACATCATTAAAATATATCTAAAATTCTCAGATCTCACAAAAACAGAGTGCGAGCTAAGCTCCAGCACCTCTCATGCATTTCAAAATAACAAAAATTAGTGCGAGCAACCGCTCTAGAACACATTTAATGCATATGATGTCACACAAGTCTGCGCGAGCAACAGCTCTAGCACATTTTATGCACACTCACAAATGCAGATATAGTGCGAGTTATGCGCTAGCACTATTTGTTTTCATATAAACTTGATAGTTGGTCAATTTTCCAAAGAAATTTCATTTAAATCTTAATAACACTTACGTAGTGTTATATTGTGAAATTTATGCAATTACTAGCCAATTTATCGATTTTCTTTGCTTAAAAACCACAAAATTCCTTAAATCAAAAAATTCCTTAAATCATGCATGTCATGCTTTCACCATCCTTTAGGTGAATTCCCTCAATAGGGGTAAAATAGTCTTTTCCTATTTCTGAGTCCTTAAAATCTTTAAACCATTTCTAAGACCTTTATACATATTCAGTGTATACAAAAGCTATTAAAATACGCGTAGCTACCTCTAGCTACTCACACAATTCCCTTACCTCATTTTTCTGTACAGTCTGACCTTTCCACTAATGTCTCATAATGCAGTCCAATTTGCTTCCAATCCAATCTCCGAAACTGCGTATAAATATTCATTAGGCCAAATACAATATAATTAATTGTATTTCATATTTTCAGGGCTTAATTTAAATCATTGGGCCTGTTTACCCCTATTGGGCCCGATTGTACCATAATGGGCCTTAATTGGCCTTAAGCCCATTTTCCAATCACTATTCATATTATCGAGGCCTATTGGGCTCATTGGGCCCATCGGTATTTATTGGGCCTCGTTCTAAACTCTCGAATAGCTCAATTAATTATTTACGACAATTTATCTCTAATTCCATAATATAATTCATTTTATGTGGAAATTAAATTCGTAATTGATGCGATAAATTTTTAACACGCATAACGATGTAAATTATCATAAATAAGGATTACTTACCTGAGATTCCATGATAGTATGCAAATCGAGACTGTCTCAAGCTCTCGTTTGACGTCAATTATCAAGCTATACAATTACATATTTTTTCGAGTAAATTTTTCAGTCGAATATTAATCAAATTGAATATTTCAAAATTTAAATCGATCAATTTGACCGCTTACAGACTTACCCGTAGCTCGATTGCATCTCCGAGATTTTTCCCCAATTTTTTCTCTTTTTCTTTTTCCCTTTTTCTCTTTTTTTTCCTTCTTTTCTGGCTGAATCGGTTTGGTCTGGTTCAACCCGATTCAGATCGGTTCGGT
The DNA here is from genome assembly GCA_033439115.1 of Firmiana major. NCBI lineage: Eukaryota > Viridiplantae > Streptophyta > Magnoliopsida > Malvales > Malvaceae > Firmiana > Firmiana major. Next base: position 18,387,420 of record CM065904.1, on the reverse strand, counting down.
TCAGCCAGTTCAATCCGGTTCGACCAGTTCAGGGCTTCATCGACCGGTTCTTCATCGGTTTCCGTCACCAGCAGCTCCTCGGGGTCGTCCGGTGCATGGATCTGGGGTCGGTGTGGTTCGAGGTGGCCGAAAAGTGTTCGGTCTGGCTCTTCTCCTTTTCGTCGTCGGTACCGTTTCTTTTTACCGTCGTTACCGGCACTGGCTACCGTTTTCACCGCTGATCGGTAGGTATTCGTGTGGGGCTTCTTCGGCTGGCGGTGGTCGGGGTTGAATCGACGTTCTCTAGTCGGATTCCTCTTTTTCTCCTCCTCGGTTCTCTCTTTTTCTCTCTCTCGATCATCGATCGTCACTTCCTTCGGGCCGTTGGTATCGGTGGTGGCCGCCTCTCGGTTGGGCTTCCTTGGTGGCTCCCAGTCTTCGGTGGTCATCCGTCGGTAGAGGCAGAAGCACGGGTTCGACTTGTTTCCTTCTTCAGTTCGCGTTTTCGCGAAATTCATTCTTCTTTTTTTTTCAATTACTTTATTTTTATTTATTTAATTTATTTTATTATTATTTTATTCAATTAAAATCCAAAATATCTTAAAAAATTATATTTTATTCATTTAACCAATTAAATGAATTTATCGGTATTATTTCATCTTTCCAGTATAATTTTTCGAATACTTTCGGGATAGTTTTTCGATGTGAAATTTTTGATTAATTCCAATAAATTCATATCTTGATCAATTTAATCTAAAATTTAATTATTTCTTCGTTATTGATCAAGATTTCTCAAATCCTATATTTTTAATTAAATTTTCTTGTCACGATTAATACCCAATTTCAATCTTTTGATCATTTTACCCTTGCACGTGTTCGGGAATTCCATTTCAATCCTTTATTTGATTTTTCCTCATTTCATGTTTTGAATAAAATCGGGTCTTACATTTCAGATCTTTACGGATCACAAGAGTCTTAAGTATCTGTTCTCGCAGAAGGAGTTAAATATGAGATAAAGAAGGTGGTTAGAACTCCTAAAGGACTACGATTGTGAGATTTTGTATCACCCGGGGAAGGCAAATGTGGTTGCGGATGCATTGAGTAGAAAGAGTCTAGGGTTGGTATCACGTATGATGGTTAGGGAGCACGAGTTGTTGGAACAATTCACGAACCTTAGTTTGGATATGACCTTACCTGAGATTGGCAGTTATGGGATTATTGCTAGCTTGAGATTGGAACCAGAGTTGATTGAGAGAATCCAACAAGCTCAACAAATTGATCAATGGTGCATTGATGTGATTAGCCAAATTCAGAAGGGTAAGGGTATGGAATTTGTATTGAGTTTAGATGGAAAACTAAGGTTCGGGAATAGAATATATGTTCCTAAGGATTCAGTGCTGAGGAAGTTGATCTTATCAGAGGCTCACTCATCAAGATATATAGTACATCCGGGGAGTAGTAAAATGTATCAAAATCTCCAGAAATTATATTGGTGGTCTGGAATGAAAAGAGACATAGCTGAGTATGTTGTTAAATGTCTCATTTGTCAGCAGGTCAATGTAGAGCATCAGAAACCAAGAGGATTATTGCAACCTCTATCGATACCGACGTGGAAGTGGGAGCATGTCACCATGGGCTTTGTGATGGAGTTACCTAAAACCCGTAAGAACCATGATGCTATTTGGGTTATAGTAGATCGGTTAACGAAATTAGCATACTTTCTAGCCATGAGATCTACAGATACTTTGAGTGCGTTGGCGAACTTGTAGTGTTGTTTCTGATAGGGATGCCCACTTCACTTCCCATTTTTGGGGATATTTTCAAGAAGCGATGAGGACCAAATTGAACTTTAGCACCACTTTTCATCCTCAGATAGATGGTCAGTCAGAGAGGACTATACAGACCTTGGAGGATATGCTGAGAGCGTGTGCGCTGGATTTTAGAGGCCCATGGGTCGATCACTTGCCTTTGATTGAGTTCGCCTATAATAACAGTTATCACTCAAGTATTGGTATGGCCCCTTATGAGACACTATATGGTCGTAGATGCCGATCACCCATTGGTTAGGAAGAAGTTGGTGAAAGACAGTTGCTTGCTCCCGATTTAGTTAGACAAGCCTCCGAGGATGTTCAGATAATATGTGAGAGGCTGCGAACAGCTCAAAGTCGACAAAAGAGCTATGTTGACAGGAGATGGAGACCACTTAAGTTTGATGTGGGTGAGTCCGTATTTTTGAGGGTATCTCCTTCTAAGGGAATAACAAGGTTCGGGAAGAAAGGAAAACTAAGTCCTCGTTACATTGGTCCCTTCGAGATTTTGGATAGAGTGGGAGATAGAGCATATAGGCTAGCCTTACCACCTGAGCTAGTAGAAGTCCACAATGTCTTCCATGTTTCTATGCTTTGAAAGTGCTATTCGGATCCAACATATGTAATTAGCTATGAGCCATTGGAGCTCAATGAGGATATGTCGTATGTGGAGAAACCAATCCGGATATTGGATAGAAAAGAGAAGGTGTTGCGAAACAAAACGATTTCATTGGTTAAGGTCTTGTGGCAACATCATACATCGAAGGAAGCCACTCGGGAGTTAGAGAACCTGATGAAGGAGAAATATCCCTAACTTTTTAAGGAATATACTTGGTTTAATTTAGAGGACCAAATTTTCTAAGGAGGTGAGAAATGTAATACCCGTAAATTCTCATGTATTTGTTTTATGAAGATACAATGTACATGTACTTTTGTTGTAAGTGTATAAGTGATAAAAGGATGTAAGGATTTTGGAAATTTAATGAAACATCCATGATTTCAAGTAGTGTGCACAAGTTTTATTAACCATTAACTATATGGAATGGATGCCATTGTCTGTTGATTATGCACGGATTGTAAATTGAGGTATACAATAAATGAGGATGAGTGTGCATATGAAAACCTATAGAAAATTACAGAAAATGAGGATGCAGGGGATGAGAGATCAATCTCACATGAAGGAGAGATCGATCTTCCCTCATGAAAAGCCCAAAATTTGTTAAATAGAACAAGGCAGATTGATCTCATAAGAAGGTAGATCGATCTCCTTAAGTTCCTGCCTAGAAGGAATCGATCTCACAAGGCACATATCAATCTCCTTAAGCCTCGGCCAAGAAGAGATCGATCTCCTACAAGAGGCAAATCGATCTCCAAGAGGAAAATCGACCTTCGACAAATCGATCTCATCAAGAAAGCAGATCGATCTGGTAGTAGTTATGTTAGGTGAAAAGGACTACCAAACATGTAGAGATCGATCTCCATAAAGGCCAAATCGATCTCATATGCCTCCATCTATAAAAATAGCACGAGATTTAGATTGAAAACTCAGATTTCTCCCACCAAACCTGCACCTGCCATTTTCTCTCAAGAAACCAAGCTTTCTCACTCTAAAAATCACTATATTCTAGCTAGTTTTGGAAGAAGCTCAAGAAGAGAAAGTTGTTTCTTGAAGTAAGGGGAACAACATATCCAAAATTCATACATTGGTGTGACCAAGAAAAGGAGATTTGGCTACCACGAGTTTAGGCTAAGGAAAAAGACTAAGCTAGGTAAGCTCTTTAACCTTCAAGCTTTAAATATGGGTTTCTAGACATTTGTGAGTTGGATAATATGTGAAATGTGGATATGAATGATGATTGTAGTGATGGGTGAGTAATGTTAAGAGGGGATTTATAAAGAGGAAATCCATGGAAAAGTGATGGAAAGCTTAAGAGATGATAAGATGATATTAGTGGAAGAGTGAAATGTGATTTAAGGGTTTGAGGAGTATAAATAGACAAATAAGTGAAACGTGTATGTGTAGAGGAAGGAAAAGAAAATAACTTCATGATTTATGTGTGTAGATTGAGATACGTGGAACACGATTGACTCAGATCGCGAACGGAGCAAATGGGACGAAGGGAAAACGAAAGCTATTCGAGGTAAGGGACTGTATGTTAGCGATATAGGTATTTGCATGTATTTTACTGCGATTTGAGTAGTTACGACGCTAGAAATAGTGTGTTTAGCTATTGAGCTATGGAAATTGATGTGAAAGTATGGAATGTATTAGATATATATTATGAAATCGAGATGTGGGAAGGAAAACAACCTGACATGCATGATTTACATGTTTTTACATCTTTACGATGCTTTGATGATTTCTCAACTATGTGTTGATTTTGAGATTAAGAAATGATGATGGATAGGTTGGCTAGTTTTACATGTTTAGCATGGAACGACATGCTACATGAAAATTTTGAGTTTTTAAAAGAGAAAATAACCACTTATCGGATTTGAGTTGAGAATTGGTGTAGGAGCTCTAGCTCACACCCATTTTAATGATTTTGACTATGTTGGAGTTTCACTCGCATACGTATGCATGTTTTGATAAATCATGCTGGAGCGTGACTTGCACGTGGTTTTATAATGATAATGTGCTGGAGTGTTAGCTCGCACATGTTTCTATATTTTGATATGCTGTTTTAGAGTTCATCTCGCATGATGGATTTGAGAAAGGGGCTGGAGCATTGCTCGCACCAGTTTTTACTGAGTTAAGATGACATAGTGCTGGAAGTTGTTGCTCACACTGAGGAATACCGCGCTGGAGCCTTGCGATGACTGTGTGTCATGCTGATTGCTTGCCTGGTATATGAGACATGGTTCAGGATGATGAGTCCATTAGAGTTGGTAGATGGACTGGGTCCATGGTTGTACGTTGAACAATGTAGTTGTCCGTTGGTATACTATGTATCGTGCTGGGTGCACGAGAGTACGAGTATTGCGTAGACGACAAATGGCATACCTTGTACAGTGAGTATATGTGATATGGGGAGTGAGATGATATTGATTGAGATGAGCTGGAGGGTAGGACTAACCCATCCCCCTTCAAACGAAGTGATGCCCTGTGCATACCTGATCAGTGAGGCCTGGGATCACTGACTATGGCCATATGTCGTGGATATTAGATTGTCGAGAATTCCATGCCTGTCTCAGAGATAAGAAAATTGAGAAAACTCAGAAAGAAAAGATTTGAGAAAAGCAAAGAGATTGTGATTTGAGAAATCTCTTGGTTTAGTCACTTGTGCTGTGATATCACTGTTTATGACGAGTTTTTAAATGGAAGTATTGCATCTTTGATTTCATGAAAATGCTTATATGTGAAATAAATGTTTGTATGCATTTTCTGGTAGTATTTCCACTTATATATCGAAACACGATTTTGTTTATGCATGCATGGGCTATGTTGATAGTACAATATCTACATGTTAGCATCCATTTCCTTACTGAGCTGCAGTTTGCTCATCCTACTACTTTTTCCCCTCTAGATACTGAGAAGTAGAGCAGTGCGATGGTTTTCAGATTTGGTTCTGTGATTGACAGCTCCCACCAGTTGCAAAGGTATAAGATTTGTATACACAAGAGCATTTTGTATCTAATATAATATATCACACAGTTATAAGATGGAAAAATGTAAACAGTTGTATGGGGATGTTATGTAAAGATATTATATTATACAATTGGTTTTGTATATCTACACACACACCTGGGAGTGTGCATTAAAGTTTTAAATATTCCCGCTGTATATGTATGGAATTTAGTAATTACATTGACTCACAGCCCAACCGTAGTAGCATATGTATGGATGAAGGGCACCTGGAATCGAGGTACGACACAATACAAGCATAGCTTAATATATATATACTATGCATGTCAGCATTAATTTATGTACATATGTATAGGTTCATACATATATGTAAATACACCAACCTTCTTAATTTACAGAAATTGATACGCACTCATGTACACATGCATGTCTATACATCCTTGTACTTGGTAAATTTCCTTTATAATATGTATAGATTTTAATTTAATGCTTATACTTATACTTTCTGTGGCTATATATATACATATATATATATATATTAATCCTTCCACATCTCTCATTTAAGAAATATAATATCGGTAAGTATAGTTAAAATTCTACTGGTTTGCTTTACTAACCAATACTAGGGAATTTTGCGGTGTTTACATAAAGTGTTATCACTCAGCTTTAATAGAGGCATATCTAGGACCCATCTTGTAAACCCATATATAAATTTATAAGGGGAGAATTTCCTCGAGTGTTTATCTTAAAAGTGAGATTGGGTAGATAAAAGTTTGATATTAAGAGAGAAAAAGAGCTGTTGTAAAGTTTGCTTTTTAGCCTATAAAAGGAGTAGTTGTAAAGGTTATTGTCAGACCCGGATTTTATGTAGCTTATTCCTTATGATTCCTATGTGTATGAACACTCTGTTATTATAGTTGAATCATAAGAAGAGTATTTACTAGATTTAAAGTGTTAGTGAAATGATTTAACACGCAAAAGCTACATAAAAAGCCTAATGTGAGCTATAAGTGCCACAAGCTAAACCAAGTAAATCTAAATCATTCTGACTGAAAATAAGAACTTAAGATGATAAAGTATATAGAGCCAATGAAGGAAAGTCAGCTTGATTTAGTTCCGAAAATAGGAAACGAGAGTAAAAGCTAAAAAGGGTAAAATGGACCTTTTTGGCGAGATAAGGTGTTTCGGGTGAAATTATCCACCGAGAACAGTTGAAACATAAAGACGAGAGTGTAAGACATAAGATATGACACTTTCAAAATTTAGAGAAAAAGTCAACTTGATCAATGATTAAGGAAAAAGTCAACTATAGTTAAGAAAGTAGACTTTTACCATAGTTGACTAATCATGGTTAAAAATTAACCTAAGTGTGGAGAAAAAATTGGGGATAAATATTCTTGGCCAGAATACAAGATAATCATCCCCGAAAGTACGAAAAATTTATTCGGAAGGATTTCGGATTTAATTTAATGGTTAAAAACGTAATGGGCCTAAGGTGAAGATTTTAAAGCCCATTAAGGCATACTAAACGTATATCGAAATTCTTAGGTCCCTTAGACTGAATTGTTAGACCAATTGATTGGTCAAATATTGAGACAATTAAAGGCCCGAGATATAGTAAAAATTCAGCCCGAAAACCCATTAAGAAAGCCCAAACCGAGAAGCCCAAATGGAAAGCCCATGAGATAAATATCTAACCATAGTTAAAGCTAACCATGACTCATAAGGTGACTCATTAGGTGACTCATGGCTAAGGCTTAGAAAGTTAAGCTTAATGGCTGGAAAGTAAAGCCTAATGGCTAAGTAAGTGGCTTATAAAATCAGCCACACCATTGTCATCTTCATCACACCAAATTCGGCTAGAAGAAGAACCATTGAAATAAAATTATCTAAGCTTTCTCTCACTAGAAATCACTAGGAATTAGGCATATTTGGAACTTGCATTCTTCATGGAAGTTGTTCTAAATTGAAAGGAGAGTGACATATGTTGGAATTGGCTATCAAGGAGCCATAGAGTACAAACCGAGAGCCTCCAAAGTATTCGGCAAAGGGTGAACACAACAATTGGTATATTTTCTAGTTTTCAATTTCATATATATTAATGTATGAATGATTTTAAGTATATTGATATATGTTTTAAGCATTGAAACATATTAAATCACCACCATGATGTTGGTTAAGCCGAGAGTGAGTAGTGAGATATTGATTTATGTCCATATGATTTTAAGGCATAAATGGATTAATGTACATGTGTTAATAATTATGGTGTAATTAGAATTAATCAATTTGATTAATTAATACATGTAATTAGTTGGCAATCAAGGTGTTTGATAAAATGCCTAAATGAACTATATGATGTTTAGGAATGTTACCAACCAAGTGTTTGTGGAAATGCCTAAGTGAATTGGCTAGACAAATAGGCATGGATGGCATGCCATGGTGTAACCGATGGCATGGGTAGCTCTCGGCCATGGCATGTGGCCGAGAGGCCCAATGGGCCAAGCCCAAATATTTTATGCCCAATGTGATGTAATGGGTCTAGGACAAGCCCAATAAGAGTTGGTGGGCCCCACAAGCCCAATGGCCCAACGAAAATGAATAGTAAAATGAAAATGGGCTTAAGGCATAGTTAGACCCATTAAGGACTATTAAAGCCCATTAAGGGCAATAGACTGTATTTAATGTGAAATACAGTAGAAAAAATGTAATTAACATGATAAATGGTTATATGCAGCTCCAGAGAGTATTGGAAGAGCAAATCGGACTGCTGAAATGAGCAGTGCAGAGAAAGGGAAATTTCTCGAGTAATTGCAGGTAAGGGACTTTTGTGAGTAGTTAGAGATACCTGCACGCATTTTCGTTTGCTTTTACATTCACTTAAAAACTCTTAGGGTCAGAGAAAGTGAATAATAATTATCGCGACCCGATAGTGGCAAATTACGATTTTACCCTTAGTTAGTCAAAAAGTCAACTTTTGTAAAAAGTTATAAAAAGCATGGAAACCACTATTTTGAGTGTATAACTGCTGTTTAGCAGGAGAATAAATAGATGGGCTAATGATTTTAAGGTTGATGTGAATTAAGCACACTTTATAGTGCTGATTTTGTTATTTTGTAAATTATCCCTTTTTAAAGAGCCATATATCATATTTTGTGAGAATGAATCGTGCTGGAGCACAGCTCGCACTAGATTTCATATATTTTCCACATGCATTAATGCTGGATTATGATTCGCACTAGATTTCCATGACATGCATGATAGAGTACTGGAGTTTTTACTCGTACTCAGTTTTATATGATATATGCATGAGAGAGTGCTGGAGAAATTAGCTCGTACTCGAGCTTTTCGTGATATGCATGACAGAGTGCTGGAGCGTTACTCGTACTCAATTCTTCATGATTTATACATGACATAGTACTGGAGCTGTTGCTCATACTTGATTTGATGATATTATGTATAGCATGGTACTGGAGCTATTGCTCGTACTTAATTTAATACATGAACTATGCATTGACCTAGTTGCTGGAGGTTTACTCGCACTAGAGTTGAGTTTGTGAGTGAAACAGTGTTTGAGCGGAGTGTCGACTATGAGTCAAGCTCAAAGGCGCGCACTGTATGTGATATATAATACATGTTACAAACCCATGCTCGAATCCTTGTGTGACTGAGTGTCACATTATATGAGAGGATACTCGCATGAGGGTATTAGAGATGTGGTATGATATTCCATGGTTTGAGGGCTAAGACCTATGGCAGGCACCCCGACAGTGATATAGGGTCCACGGGCGTACATTGTACCGTGCATGTGGCATGGAGTACACTGTACCGTGTGTTGTTGTGGAGTGAGGAGGATATAGCTGACGGTTATGATGGATTGACCCCCCTCCCGCTGCAGCAGTGATGCCCTGCACACCGAGTACTGTGTTGCTTGGGATCACATGTCGGATATGATCATAATCCAAGATACGATTTACATTTCACCACAGAGTCTCACATGATATATCAGTTGATTGACTGATTTAAATTGCGGACAGACCTGAGGGGATGGGTCGGACTTCGATTTTGTGATGTGAATGATTTAAATGCCATATTTATTGTGATTTAAATATATATGGCATGATTTATCTAAAGGCATGATTTATATAAAGATGCATTGTTTTGCACTACATGCCTACATTTGAGAAAGAAAGCATGATTTCTGTACATGGGATTTAATTTGTACAAGTATACATATATATATTTAAAGACATGCTTTTAAAGTGAGTAAAGGAAATAATTTTTTCAAGGCATAGCATTATTTTGAGTAGATAGTGGTAGATATCTACTTGATTGCCTGATTTCCTTACTGAGCGCGTTGTATGCTCACCCCCTTTCTTTACATCTCTCTACAGAGCATCAGCAGTAGAGCGAGAGCTATTGAGGGATAGTATTCCTAGTCCACTGCTATTTCCTATCGACCGCCAGGTATACAGATTTTGTACAGTTATGTATCTAAACATAGAAACAGCACAGTGATGTATATGATATATATTATGGGGAATGTATTTGTATTAGATCTTATATAATCTTACATGTATTATAAAAACAGTTACAATAAGTAACAGTATATTGACATGCATGTATGATAATGGATAATGTGGTAAGTAAGGATTCTGACATCGAATCACAGCCCAACCATTGAAGAGAGGAAAGGTAAGTTAAAAATGCAAAAAATTTGTAGTGGTTTTTGGTTAAAGTCATGGATTGAGAACGGGTCCTGACAGTTATTCCCTTAGCTTGTAAAATAGAAATGTGGGTTATCTTTGAACTTGTGAAAAAGGAAATTTATCATTGAATCTGAAAAAAGGAAGGTTTTCTCATTGAACTTGGAAAAGGGAGAGGTTGTACTATCTCAAAATAGTGAATTTGGTGGAAAATCCTTGAGAGAGCCTTAAGGTAGGAACGTAGGTAATGGTGTCGAAGTTCTATAAATCTACGTGTAAAACTTCTCTTCCTTACCCTCTTTAAATTATTTATTGTTTGTTGCTTGACTGCTTTACTTGCTATTACATTGTATATAACTTGATTAGTGTATATTGCACTCTATACAGAAAAAGTCTTTAAGTTAAGAAAAGTTTAGAAATCAATTCAAGGTTGAAGATCAAGCCAACAACTTTATTTTTCAATAATTGACAAAATTATAAGGAAGATTATATATTTCACATTAATTTATTATTTTGTTCAATTTTTATATTGATTTTATTATTTTTATATTGATTAGCAAAAGGATTTTTATTCTATTTATTTATTTCATTTAATTTAATAAAGCTGATCATTTTATTTTTCATTTATTAAAAGGTACAAAAATTTTAAGATGTAAAAAACTAACTTAACTTCTCTTAAAATTACTTTTAGTGCAGTTTTACTCAAACAACATTAATTGTAAATGTTTCAATCGAGCCAAACAAACCCTTAATCTAGTTGCCTTTTATAAATTTTTATATGAAATTTGGATTAAATTTTGTTTGATAGAAAGAAAAAGGGAAAAATAAGATTGAAATGAAAATTTTATTAATTCGATGGATAAGTTATAAAATAAGAAAATGATCGTCAAATCTATACATTGGATTAATAATTTTTCATCCTCTTTTTTTTTCTTTCGCATCAAATAAAAAATAAAATAATAAATAATAATATATTCGGCTAGTCATTGGATGACTCTTATATTCAATAAGTAAAGTCAACTTCTCTAATTTTAGGATTCAACACAAGACTTTCAAGTTATATTTTATTTAAATTAGAAGCAACTAAAAAAAAAACTACAACTTAGCTCCATTTTAGTTTTTCTCACATTGAAAAAATAATAAAAAATTGTTTCTGAATATTTTCCATCTTGCTTTAAGACAGGTGAATCTGGTCTAGTGTCTCGACCACATTTCAATATAATTGAAATTAATAGGCACATCAAAATATACTAATTATATTATGTATTTAATAAAAAAATCCGAAACACCTAAGGTATGATATATATTTTTTAAGATGTTATATTTGAAGCATTGATATTGTACAGATTCTGTACATTGTCAATTAACTATAGAATTTTATCTCATTAACAAACAAAGTTTAAAATTGTACAAATTCTTAAAAATAAATTAAAAAATTTATTTTAATATTCATTTTAAGGGATTATATATTGTAGTTGACTGGCTGTATATACTACTAATACACAACTAGTACATCAAATATAAACTTTATTTATAGATAAAATAAAATTCTCATCATTAAAATTTAAAAATAATGTTTTATTAGCTGACCAAATACAAATCATCATATAACTAGTTGTAACCTTGATTACATGTAAATTTTGATTACCAATTAAAATAAGAAAAAAATTATTTATTACTATGCAATAATATCTTGATAATTCTATTTGTGATTATTTAATTTAGAATTATTGAATTAAATATAATTTTCTAGTGCATATTTATTAGATCAAAGTTTCAATACCACATGCATAATGATATTCAAGTAGTTTCATAAGTCTTGCAAGTTTATAGAAATCCAAGGCGCTAGGAAGTATTTTTTCTGCCAACTCTTTACCTCAATCAACTTCTTAATAATTTGCTTAGAAGGCGTTTGGTACTCAACACTCTTACCAATTGTACTAGACGCCCCTCTTTTGTTTTCTTTGTTATTTTAAGGGAAAAAATTGTCAATGATTGGTTCAGAATGAGGTAACAATATAAGGTTTTGTTTGTTTCAAAAAAAAAAGATTTTTGTATTTTCTAGAGTTTGTTTGATAAAAAATTATTTGGTAAAAGAAAAGTTAGAGTTGGTAAAAGTTGATCCGAGCTAAAAAAACTCACCCGAGATCGAACTTAGATCAGCTTGAATTAATCAAAAAAGCCAAAGACACGAACCTAAAAAAACCTTGTCCAAAAAAATTTGAACTCGAAAAAGTCAAAATCTAAAAAAACCTGAATCTGATATGATCCGAACTTGACATAACCTTCAATAACCCAAATTTACGGATATTTTGGTTGGGCTACGAGTTGATAACATATCAAATTCCATAAATTCGCCTATTTAATTTAAATCCTCTTGGTAATAGTTTAAAATGAAAATAATAATAATAATTATAATAATTATAATAATTATAATAATAATACTATTTCATTAAATCGGTACCTTTGTTCACATACAAAATAGTCTCAATCACTTACCCTGACGTAACTTAAAAACATTACTATACTTACAAAATTTTTTAGATACAAAATAGTTATCCTTACTAGGTATACCTCTAGCTCAGGTGATTGCTTGTTGAAGAGTGGCTATACAAAATACCTCGACTTAGGGAGTCGATCCCACTACTGATGTGAATCTGTGGAGGAGAATAAAGGGTGAGCTTAACATGCTAAGTAAGAAAAACCCCATAGCAGGTAGATTGTGAAACCCAAAACTTTTCCACCACACTTATTATTAATGTATTGAGAAGAGACTAAGGAAACTTAGAATAATATTATGCAGGCCTAAAGAACACCAAAGCACTCAGAACAGTAGCGTGGGGCCTGATGGCACGTAAATTAATGTAAGGTCTTAAGCTCAAGAATACATTAAGAATTACATATTCAAGCATGAAATGATGTCTAGGAGTGACTATTTAGTCATTGGAAGTGAAAAAGTTAGTTAAACTCGGGTTTTATATTTAATCGGGAAAATGAGCTTAGTTAAGAAAATAAATTCAAATAAATTATAGAAACTTGAGAAAATTATTCTGAGACCATGAGAAGTTACTATAAGGTCATATTGATTTGGGGAAATTAAAATTAAGTGAAAAGGATGAGGATTGAATGGTCAAATGAATTTTCAAAGTGAGTTAGGAAGCTTAAACAGTTTAGCTCGGTATTGACCAAGTTAAGAAAATGAGCTTGATTTATGAAAAGTTTCTTAAACAAGTGACCCCAAAATTTTTATGGGAGATACTAGAGACACGATAGAATATTGGAGAAGTGAAAATTTGAGAGAAATTGGACTAGAAATATTGTTTTGGGATTTTACAATACAAGGCAGAAAATCTGCCCAGCACAGTCAACTGACCAGCTCATGTACACCCTTGGATTTGTAGCTCATCCAACGGTCCAAAAATTAATTTCTCCTCCAGATTATTACCAAACTTAATAAGCTAACAGTATCCCTTGGAATCACCCCATTTGCTTTCCTATCCCGAGAGATCTAACCATTTCTTTCTCTTCCTCTTCCTGTCGAAATGTGACTGTGTGGTCTTCATTGAGTGAATATTTCGAGGGTCTTACAGCAAGATTTAGGGAATGGACAAGAAGGAAAAAATATTCCCATGTTAGGCCTTTATAACATATAAAAAAATGCAACAAAAAAAAGAGTTCATATACTAGGAGAAATATTAGAGAGCACCAATCCTATCTCCTTCCCATAGGTGTCACTGTGCAACTCTGCTTGTACGATTTGTTTGAGCCTCTTTCGGTAGTTTTCTGATCTTGACAAAGAAAGAGAGAATCTTCCTACTTGAACCCTATACGACATATAAAAATTTTAGCTCCATTGAAGGTCATTTTCTAGGTGAAATCCTAGAGAGAAAATCAGGGACAAAATTATCCTGTTCATGAGGTAAGAGAAAGCTTGATTTTAAATGTTTTTGGTTGGATTTTGTTGATGTTATGGATGATTTTAAGATGTAAACTTGATGATTTATAGTTGAGGAAAAATTTGGAGAATCAGAAGTTTGGTCAACTTTGGTCAAAGGTAAGAGAAAGTTGATGAATGATGAAGATGATGAGATATGATGATATTTTATGATTTTTAAGGCTTTTTACTTAAATGGAATTGATTGGAATAATTTGTAGAATGCTTAATGAATTCGACAAGCCTAGTGTCTTAACGTTTAAGATGAAATGTGGTTTGATTTAAGGTTAATAGATGTTTGAATGATACCAAAGAAACTCGGTTTATAGTTCGGTTAAGCGAAAAACTGTAAAAGAGTTAAAATTGAGTAATTTGGGTACTTTGATTGGTTAAATAAAGTATAGGATAAATGTTCAAGCTATTAAGTTGACAAGTCTTTAATTTGTTGAAAAAAAAACTAATGAAATAACCTAAATCGAGATTTTATTGGTAAAACCGAGAAAATGAGCAAAGTTGGCGAAATAGTCAAAATTGGTCAACTTTAAGGAAATAAATGCATATTTAAGTATGATTGAACGGTATATGATGACTTGATGTTGTTTTGGATAGCTCAGGAAAATCGACACGTCTAACGAGGCTATATCGGATCTCAGTGAAATAACGTCGTTTAAGCCTAGTAGAGGTAAGGGGTGTAATTTAAGATGGTAATAGTATTCCTTTTTCTCAAGCCTCGATTTATGAAAATGTTCAAGTTTACTCAACTTCTCAATAAATGGTTAGAAATTATTAAGAGACTGTTTCTTTAGTTCAAACTAACCCTTGAATGAAAATCAAGCTTCACACCTATCAAGCCTATGTTTCATTCGGTTATAATTTTTGAATTGAAGGAAAACTTTACAAAATTAAATGTAAGATTTTCGAGCATGTTTTCTGAATCTATCTTTTGAATAAAATGTTTTGATATTCTATTTATGTGTGAAATTATCACATGTTTTAAGACTAAAGGCCACCTATGTTGTAAGTTATCACATGTCATGCTCGCCTTCGTGGCGTATATGATTTTTGCCTTTGTCGTGTGTCTGTTTACCACCATCGGGTGTGTCTGTTTCCGCCCTCGGGTGTGTCTGTTTGCTGTACGACCTTGATCACGTCTAGAGCCTTACCATGGCCATAGGTATCTGATTATTCTTTTCTTCCCTCTACGGAGGATGACTCTGTTATTATCGTGTGATAGCTATTAGGCCAGCCTAGTCTCCATCCGATATGATCTCTATTTTAAGATGTTGACTTTTCGATATATGTTTTATACTCAACAATGCTTTTGAAGTTCTATATATTCTAAAAGATTCGGATCCGTCTGTTAAGGTTTCTTATTATGAAACAATATTTCTGTTAAATATGTTTTCCATTTTACGCGTTTTAGAAGTTATGTAATGTTTGTAAGAAATGCCACCTTTTAGTATTAACTTGTTCCTTGTATGTTTTAGACACTGTGATCATTTTAAATGTATTACTTATTGGGCTTTTCCCGAAGCTCACCCCTCTACCTTTCAGATTATTTGTAGTGATCTATAACCACTACCTGCTGCGTACACAACGTAGGCTGGTGGATACGAGCTTCCCCAGGCTACCTTTTATACACGTGTGAGGTCTACATTCATATCTCTTGACCAGACACTTTTGTATAGCGCATACACCTACTGTAAGCAATATATTGTGATGTAATCTATGTGAGGACGAATGAAATGAGTTATCTTGGGGATTGGTTTTTGGAATAACTAGATGTGATTGAAATGTATGGAATGATTGGATGATATGATTTGGAAAGCATGTCTGATAGTTGTGGATAGCTAGAGTTGTTAAATCACCTTGATTGCGGGTAGGCAGGCTTATATATAAGTCGTTATGCTGCCGAAATTTCTATTGGCTGTATAGATTTAAATTTTAAACTTAAATATATAATCATAGATAAATAAGCAAGCTGAAAGGATTGTCACTGTACAAAAATGCAGTCTAAATGGGTAGAGGAATAATTTAAAAAAAATCTCCAAATTTCCATGGGTCGCGGGTTGTTACAGTTTTAGGTGGTATCAGAGCAAAGATTGTCTAGTACTGTCAGTGTCGATGATAAGGATAAGATTACATTCCCAGTGTCTGTACTTGTCTGGTTGTAGACTAAGTATACCTAATGAAGTTAAGATTTAATCTTTGGGTTACGTGCATGAATTAGATCACGCACATAATGCGTGGAAGACGAGGTCACCCAAGGAGGCAAAACCGACCACCTACACCACCTCCCTCTCAGCCAGAAAGCCCCGATGCTCGGATGAGGAGACTGGAGCAGGGTATGCAAACTATGAAAGAGGGGCTCAGTGCCCTCATAGCTATCTTTGCCCCCAAGTTTTGGGCAAACACTTCCGATATCGGTGATACTGTGCCTGCACATCCTCCTCCTCCTCCACAGTCCCCTCAGGCACCTCCAGTAACTCAGCCTCAGGTATAGATTGGGGTAGATAACAGGGATAAAGGCATGATGAAAGACTTTTTGCAAATGCACCCTCCAGAGTTTAAGGGTGTTAAGGAAACAATCCGATCTGAGGAATGGTTGACAAACTTGGAAAGAATATTCAAATACTTAGAGTGCACAAATGCAGAAAGGGTCAGAATGATCACATATATGTTGACTGGTCAGGCCGGTGTATGGTGGAGAGCCACTAGAACTCATTTGATATCTCGACATCCAAAGATTACTTAGGAGACTTTTCTGACTGCTTTTAGGGGTTAGTACGTACCGCCTGCTGCCCAGGAGAAGATGTAGAGAGAGTTATTAAGGTTAACATAGGGCAGTATGACTGTTGATGAGTACGAGAATAAATTTAATTCACTCATGCGGTAGACCCGAAAACCGTTAGAGATGAGCAGCATTGAACTCGAAGAGTTTTGTCCAGATTGAGACCTGCTACTGGGGACAGACTGCTTGGTCTCCATATCACAAAATACAGTGATGCCCTAGAGAGGGTACAAGATGTAGAGAGAGGTCTTGATGTTACTCAAGCACAATATGGAATCAAGGGGAAAGTAAAGAGCAAGGGTAAAAGAGTGGAGATCTCTAGAACAGAATCAATGAGGAGTCAGCCAAAGAGATTGAGACTTGACGAGGCTCCAGTGAGAGCCGATAGGCCTGTGGCTCCTGCTATTACCCCTACAGCTACCCAAGAGCAATTGATGACCAGAAAGAGTTGTTAAGAGTGTGGTAAGATGCATAGTGGTCCTTACCTCATGAGATCGGGTGTTTGTTTTAGATGTGATGAGAGAGGGCATCTGATGAGAGATTGTCCACAACGGTAGACTCCACAGCCATGAGATCAACCTCCCCTACTGCCTGAGAGATTGCCTGAAAGACAGACACGAGAGGGTCAAAGACAGGCCCTCAAAGATGGGCTACAACAGAAGAAAAGGGTAAGAAGCCCGTCACTAGAGGACGAGTCTTCGTGATAGATCAGGAGATAAGAGATGTCTCATCTGATATTATCAGAGGTAATCTCCTTATTTGTAATCATATAGCTAATGTGTTATTTTATCCCGGATCCACAAACTCATTCATATCACATCAGTTTGTAAAGTGTCTGCATGTAAAGTCTAAACCTCTAGATTATGTATGTCACATTAACACTCCTCTACATGAGACACAAATAACTGATAGAATGTGTAGGAACTGTGAAATTAAGGTGGGAGATAGGGTTATGATAGTATATCTAATTTTGTTAAATATGGACGGCTTTGATATAATTTTGGGGATGGATTGGTTAGCCACCAATCGGGTAAGTTTAGACTGTTATACCAAAACTATAACCTTCTCCTGACCTGATAGGTTTGAAGTATGTTTTGCTATTAGGAAATGAAATGAAATACCTGATGTTTATGTGAATTTTTTATGTTTTATTATGGTGAAGGATTTATAGCTTCTGTTTCGGATATGAATCGGGAACATCTAAGTAATCAAGATATACCGATAGTATGCGAGTTTCCAAATGTGTTCCCGGATGAACTACCAGGGTTACCACCGAAAACAAAGCTGGAGTTTACTATTAATCTAGTACCAAATACCCAGCCAATTTCTAAGACTCCCTATAGAATGGCACTAGTGGAATTGGAAGAGCTGAATAAGTAGTTCCAAGAATTATTGGACAAGGGTTTATTAGACCCAGTGTGTCATCGTGGGGAGCTTCAATTTTATTTGTCAGGAAAAAGGATGGTAGCCTCCGGTTATGTATAGACTACAGAATGTTAAATAATGCAACAGTGAAGAACAAGTACCCCTTGCCCAGAATTCGATGATTTATTTGATCAATTGAGAGGGGCTTCAGTGTTCTCGAAGATTGATTTGAGGTTTAGCTACCACCAATTGAGGATCAAGAAGGAAGATGTGGCCAAGACAACATTCAGGACGAGGTATGGCCACTATGAGTTCTTGGTAATGCCTTTTTGGCCTAACTAATGCCCCTGCTGCTTTTATAAGCTTGATAAATGAAGTATTTTGGGATTTCTTAGATCGATTTGTGATTGTGTTCATTGATGATATATTGGTGTACTCTAAGACCCAGGAAGAACATGAGCAGCATTTGAGGATAGTACTCTAGACCATTCAGGAGAAACAGTTATATGGGAAATTGAGTAAGTGTGAATTTTGGTTAGAGCAGATAGCTTTTCTCGGTCACATTATATCTAAGGATGGGGTATCCGTTGATCCGTCCAAGGTTGAGGCAATACTCAAATAGGAAAGACCGAGGACTATAACTAAGATTCGAAGTTTTCTGAGGCTGGCGGGGTACTATCGGAGATTTGTTGAGGGTTTTTCTAAGCTAGCAGCTCCACTGACTAAGCTCATGCGTAAAGTGTCACGACCCAAATTACCTAAAAAAAATAAATCACTACAATTTTTTTTTCATTTTTTGTTTGTTATTTAATTCTTACCTTCCTCTCATCGGGACCATCCTACCAACAGTTGGGCTATGATTCGGTGTTAGTCCCCTCACACTACTTATCATTCCATTTCCATGTTACATTTACACATTAGGATTTTTCTATCCTTTGACTTTAACTAATACGTTCACAATTGCATTTACATAACCTTACATCCCCGACGTCATATACGTTTACAGTAATGTGCATTTACATATTTAGATACAAAACCATACAAGTGTGTATACCTTTCCTCAATGGGAAACAGCGGATAACAGGAATGCACGATCACTACCGCTTTCTATCCACTGAAAGTACTCTGTAGAGAGGGAAAATAAGGGGGTGAGAAACCACACACTCAGTAAGGCAATTATGCAAGTAAGTAGATAGCTCCACTATCTACATGCTCATAATGCCAAGCCCTTAAATCCATTTCTTTTCATTTAAAGCTCACGCACGAAATCATGCACACATCAATGTCATAGTTTATAAAAGTTGTTCATGCTTATGAAAATCATGCAACTCATGCCTCAATGGCATCTCATGTAAAATCATAAAACGTACGAATTAAATCAAAATCATGCATTTGCAATTAAAGCATGGATAACCTCCTCATTTCATGAATTATAAATAATTATGAAAAATACATCATGCTGAGTTTCCACAAAACCTTAGACTACACTTAATTCATTTCAAAAATCCACATCTATCACACTCATCAGGACTCAACCCCTCCCTCGGGTGATCCTGGTCCACATAAAATCATTTATTTCTAAGCATTTTTTAAAACATTGAAAATTTCATTTATTCACAACAAAACGAATATCATAAGTCAGGATCCAACCCCTCCCTCGGGTGGTCCAGACTCACACAAAAGTCCATGCATTCTCAAGCTTTCAAAACATCATATAGTAATATACGAGACTAGGCAATGTCTGATGGAAATAACTAGGACTATGGCCATATCCTCGTGATCCCAGAAAACGCATGTGCGAGCATGTTTAATCGACGTGACACACAGTCTACCCGAAGCTCCAAACACGGCTCATAGCATGTCTCAAATCAAAATGCACATGCGAGCCTATTTAATCGGTGTAACACATAATATACCCAAAGCTCCAAGCACGGTTGTAATTTCCTCATAAAACCAGTGCGAGCTATGCTCCAGCACTCTATCATAAAATCAAGCAAAACTAGTGCGAGCTAAGCTCCAACACTTTGTCACAAAAATCATGTGAAAATCTGGTGCGGGCTAGGCTCCAGCACTCTATCACGAAAATCATGTGAAAATCTGGTGCGATCTAGGCTCCAGCACCATGCATGTAAAACTCTAGTGCGAGCCCCTACTCCAACACCAATGCATGCGTCACACAGTTCAAAACTCGTGCGACCTAAGCTCTAGCACCTCTCATGCATGTCAAATCATTTAAAACTAGTACGAACAATCCCTCCCGCACCTTTTTATTCGTATCAAGTCAAAACAGGGTGCAAGCTAGGCTCCAGTACCTCTCATGCATGTTAAATCATTAAAACTAATGCGAGCAATCGCTCTAGCACTTTTTTATGCATATCATGTCACACAAATCGAAGCTAGCAACCGCTCCAGCACCATTATACACACTCACAAACTCAGATATAGTGCGAGCAAGGCTCCAGCAGAATCTGTTTCCATATAAACTTGATTGTTGGCCTATTTTCCAAAGAATTTCATTTAAATCTAAAAAACACTTACGTAGTGTTATCTTGTGAAATTTATACAAACACTAACTAATCTACCAATTTGTTTTGCTTAAAAACCATGAAAATTTTCCAAATCATGCATTTCATGCATGTCATGCTTTCACCATCCTTAGGTGAATTTTCCCTCAGTATGGGTAAAATAGTCTTTTACCCATCCTGGGTCCTTAAAATTTTTAATCCATTTTTAGGACCTTTATACATTTTCAGTGTATGTAAAAGCTGTTAAAAATACGCCTAGCTACCTCTATCTACTTGCAAAATTCCCTTACCTCATTTTTCTATACAGTCTGACATTTGCACTAATGTCTCGTCACGCAGTCCGATTTGCTCCCAATCCAATCTCCGAAACTGCGAATAAATATTCATCAGGTCAAATACAATATAATTAATTGTATTTCGTATTTTCTGGGCTTAATTTAAATCATTGAGCCCGTTTACCCATATTGGGCCCATTTGTAACATAATGGGTCTTAACTGGCCTTAAGCCCATTTTTCACTTACTATTCATATTATCGAGGCCTATTGGGCCCATTGGGCCCATCAGTATTTTATTAGGCCTCATTCTAAACTCTCGGATAGCTCAATTAATTATTTACGATAATTTATATTAAATTCCAAAATTTAATTCATTTTATACGAAATTAATCCGTAATTTATGCGGTAAATTTCTAACACGCATAACTATGCAAATTATGAGACTCCGTATATGTATTAGTACGACTTTGTATATATACATGTAAATAGTGATGTGCTTGTAATGTGAAGTATAAATGACGTAAGTCCATCAGTTTAAGGTACACATGTAATAAGAGTTGTGGTTGTACATACAAGTTACATTATGTATGAATGTGAAGAAGTGCACTTAAACATGTGGAGAATGTGAGTAAAATCTAATATGAGTAGTGTGGTAAATGGAATGAAGATTTACATGATTATGCACTTCCATTTGGTTTATATTAAGTATCTTTGGTTATACAAAGATTCTACACAAGTTTTAATTTGTATGAAGTATTAATGGATGCCATTTTCAAGTCTCAAAGATGATTGGATGAGAAAATGACCATGGCAGCAAATTAAGAATGTTTTGTTATAAGTTTCTGCAGGAAATTACAGCAAAATCTAGAAATTATGCAGGCCAAATTGATTTCATAGGATGAGAGATCGATCTGAAAGAGCCTGAATGCTCTTATTTGAGCAATGGAATAGAGCAGATCGATCTCCAATGGGGCCAGATCGATCTCCTAAGCATTCTGTAATGAAAATATCGATCCTCAAGCATACAAATCGATCTCCTTAACTCTCTGTTTGGAGCATATCGATCTCAAGCTTCGACAGATCGATCTCATGCTTAAAATGCCATGGAAAAGAGGAATTTAAGGGGACCAGATCGATCTCCTCAAGCTATTTCTATAAAAAAGGGCGTTGAAAATCTACAGATTTTGGGACAAAACCATTTCCTTCCCTTTCTAACCCAAAAACCTAATTTTCTCTCTCTAAATCCAACCATTTTCAAGGAGATTTGAGGGAAGACTATTAGAGGCAAAGTTGTTCACATCAATGAGAAGAACAACATAGTTTGGAGGCATTTACCCATTTGTTGGATTGAAGGAGCAAGGGGCATTTCTTTTTGGAGCAAAGAGGAAATATAAAGAGGTGAGTTTCTAAAGCACCAACTTAAGTACATTGTTAAGTTATTGATGTTTGGGGTTGATTGGGGTATTTAGTATGGTTAGAAACTACTTAGAATGCCTTGAAATGAATATAACCAAGAAATGGATTAGTGTGAGAAATGAAATGTGGTGGAATAAATGATGAATGGGATATCTTGAGATGATAATGGTGTTGAGGAGATAGTTTTAAGATAATAATATGGAATGAATAGAGAGGCTTACCCAAAAGGGGTAAGATGATTGTTTAAGGCATTGGGTGGAATATATAGTTGAATGAGAGTTAGCAATACTAACTCGAACATATGATGAATAAATTGCAGCTTCCGAGAATACGCCGAAGCGAGTTGAGCCAAGAGCGTGAGAAGCTAAGAGGAAAAGAGTCACACCAAGTAAAGCGAGGTAAAGGAATTGTGTGGACTCTTAGAGATATCTGTGCGCAATTTGGGCACTTAAATGCTTTGCTAGAATGCATGATATGTTAGGAAATAAAATTGGGTGATTGAAGGGTAAA
Organism: Firmiana major; assembly: GCA_033439115.1. Classification (NCBI taxonomy): domain Eukaryota; kingdom Viridiplantae; phylum Streptophyta; class Magnoliopsida; order Malvales; family Malvaceae; genus Firmiana; species Firmiana major. The sequence continues at coordinate 18,364,527 of CM065904.1, read as the reverse complement.
AGTTGGGTGTTTGAGAAAAATGCATGAAAACAAAAGCATAATGCTTGAAAATCATGTTTTATTGCTTTTTAGAAAATGATTTGGTAGGTTGGCTGATATTTGAAATGATTTGCAAAAGAAATGAGTTTTTTTGGTTTGTTAATCATACTTTGCAAAGGATTGAGCCACCTACATGGTTTACGTGAGAATAAAAGCGTGCTAGTTTATGACTCGCACGAGATTTGGCGTGTTTTATACACATGAGTGCTAGAGCTTAGTTTGCACTAGTTTTCACATGGATTTCATACTGGTTTTGGCATGGTGCTTGGAGCTTAGCTCGTACTAGATGCCCACCTTATTTGTTGCCGTGCTTGGAGCTTCGGCCATATTGGGTGTCGCACCGATTAAATAGGCTCACATGTACAGTTTGTGATTTTGACATGTTGATAGCTGTGTTAGGAGTTTCGGGTAGACAAGAGGTCATACCGATTAAATAGGCTCACACATGCATTTTGAGATGTGGCGTGATATGATGTGTTGATTGGGTCCATGGAGTACATTGTACTGTGCATGTAGCATGGAGTATGTTGTACAGTGCTGAGATTGTGATATGCCATCTTCGGACGAGATCTGCTATGGACCGACGGGCTGGATTTGACCCACCTCCCGTGTGGAAGCAGATAGTGGTGATATCTCGCACACCTGATTATTACCTTTTATTGAATTGCCTATCTCATATGTCTATTGTTTTGTAAATAAATCTATGTTTGAAATGATTTATGGGTCAGGACAGTCCAAGAGAGGGGCTGAGACCTGACAAGTGTTGAATTATTTTGAAATATCGATTGTTAATGGTTTTAAAGTGCACAGAAGCATGATGATTAATGCCATGTTTTATTGTGAAAATGCATGATGGTTAATGCCATGCTTATTTGAGAAAACGCATGATGGGTAATGGCATGTTTTATTGTGAAAAATGCATGATGGTTAATGCCATGCTTATTTGTGAAAAACGCATGATGGGTAATGCCATGCTTTATTATGAATTATGCATGATGATTTATACCATGCTTTGAATTGAATTGTGCACTGGATTTTAATAGCAAGAATACTTTACATACCATTAACATAAGCATGAACTCATAATTTGAGAAATGATGAAATATCTGCTTTGAGCATGGCATCACGTTCACGTAGATAGCGAAGTATCTACCTGTTCGCATGATTGCCTTACTGAGCATGTGGTTTGCTCACCCCTCTTATTTTCCTCCTCTCTACAAAGATTTGAGTATAGAGTGAGCATGACTGGAGGCGTTTCCCTTTTGGTAATCCGCTATATCCCATCGCGTAAGGTATACACACTGTTGTAATTTTGTATCTAAACTTACGATAACATAGTAGCATTTTGTATGTAACTATTGGGGATGTAAAACAATGTAAACACATGTAACAACTCTGATATATACATTTATACAAGTGTTTACTCATAAATAATATGCAAATTGAATTGGTATGGTGGAGTGAGTTAGACATCGACACACAACCCAACTATTGAGGAGAGTTGCTGTTTATGATTGAGGTAAAGACGAATAATAAATTATACGTATGCGAAAAATTTGTACGTATTTTGATAAGTTGAGGGTCGTGACAGAAGTTGGTATCAGAGCTTCAGCTGGTCTGACGTGTGTCGTGTCGAAAATACTTAATAAGTTGGAAAATTACATCCTCATGTTACTGTGCTTGTTTAGATACAATTATGTGTGTGTCGATAGGTTGACTAAGTAATTGGTTGTGAATGTAGGGAATTGAGTAATTATGCCTAATACCAGTCCCGGTAGAGGGGCGAGGGTGCAATTTAGAGGGCGTAGAGGTAGGCCTGGGGGTCGTGTTGAGCTAGAAACACACGAGGCTCAGGAAGAGGTTGAGGTGGAGGCGGAGGTTGAGCATGCTCCACAGGGTCCAGAGGAGAGACCCGAGAGTACTGAGGCTCGCTTCGCAAGGATTGAGGGGAGCATTGCGATGATATTGGAGTTGGTCACCCAATCCTTATTTGGAGTTAGCGGTAGACAGAGTCTTGCTACACAGGGTGATTCCGAGCAGGCGAAAGCTCCTAAGGCACGGGCAATGCCAGCCCAGAGACCTCAGACTACAAATACCCCACCCACATAGGATGTGCCTACGCCGGTTGCTACACCAGGCAATAGAGGTTGGGGATATGGATGTGACTTGGATAGATTGCGGTAATTCCAAAAGTTTGGACCGCCGTCTTTCAACGAAATTAAGGACCTAGTGGCAGCTGAGGATTAGATTAGTGAAATCGAGAAGTTGTATGGGTTCTTCGAGTGCACTACCACCGAGATGGTAACATTTGCCGCTTTTATGTTGAAGGGATCAGCAGAACATTGGTGGAAATCCACCAGGCCTATTTTGAGAGCCCGGCATACTGAGATCATCTGGGATATATTTTTGGAAGCATTTTAGAGACATTATGTTTCGGATACCGCACAGCTGAAGATGAAAATGGAATTTTTGGGACTGACCCAAGGGAGTAGGACAGTGGATGAGTATGAGACGACTTTTATCTCCCTGGGCAGGTATGATCCCAACACTATGAGTAATGAGGTCAAAAAGATCCAGAAGTTTATGGATGGATTGAGATTGACCATCAAGTCTAGACTGGTTCCCTTGGATATATCGACTTATGAGGAGGCAGTGCGTAAGACGCAATTGTGTGAACAAGATGTTGATAGGATTGCCTCAGAGTTTCGAAAGGTTGATAAGATGAGGAACAGAGATAAGAAAAGACCAGTGATGGATAGAGGCTTCAGTTATAAGGGAAGCAAGAGGTTTGCTGGAAAGAGACCGAGGATTGAGGAGATCCGATAGAGGATAATTAATACTCCTATGTATCCGGCCATTGCTCCAGTTAAGGGAATTGTGATTGGAGGGTCACGGCCTACGATAGAGCAGTGCGACAAGTGTGGCAGGTACCATGGTTCTCGAACCTACTATAGACAGCCTGCAATATGCTTTAGATGTGGGAAACTAGGGCACATAATCAGAGATTGCCCAGAGATGACAGAGAGAGCCCCACAAAAAGGCAAAGAGCCAGGAAGAGCTCCAGTTGGTACAGCTGCTCCAAGGAGGAGGGCTACAGCTGAGAAAAAGGGGAAGCAAGCAGTGGGTATGAGCAGAGGATGAGTGCACGCACTGGACTAGGACACTGCGGATCAATCTTCGGATGTGGTTAAAGGTACCATCCAAATCTTTGATTTAGAAGCATTTGTATTGTTTGATCCTAGTGCCATGCATCCCTTTATATCGCCATCCTTTGCACATAAACTGTTGAAGTATGTAAAACCCACACTGCTTGATAAGATGTTGATGATATCTACCCCTATAAATGATAGTCAGTTGACTGAGCATGTATATAGAAGTTGTAAGATGAGGATAGGGGGTAAAAAAATGGCAGCCGATTTGATCTTATTAAATATGAGTGATTTTGATGTAATCCTAGGGATGGATTGGCTGGCTGCAAACCATGTCATTATGGATTGTCGTGCTAGAACCTTGATGTTTTCAAGATTAGACAATCTTATTGTAAATTTTGAGGATAAGAAATGAAATGTCATAATCTTTATAAATAAGAAAAGAGTATGATCTCAATACATGATATTTGAGAGATTTATTTTGTTATCTATTATATTTGTGAATATGATGATTAGTGATTACTAATGGTGGAAAGAATAATGTGAAGGGTTCATCGCTTATGTGATTGAGACGGATAAGGCACGTCCGAAATTGGGAGACATACCAGTGGTTAAGGAGTTTTCAGATGTCCTTCCGGATGAGTTACCAGGGTTACCTCCAGATAGGGAGATGGAGTTTGGTATAGACTTGGCACCTGATATAGAGTTGATATCCAAGCCACCGTACAAAATAGCTTAAGTTGAGTTGGAGGAATTAAGGAAACAGTTACAGGAATTGCTGGAGAAGGGGTTCATCAGGCCGAGCATCTCACCTTGGGGAGTACCAGTTCTGTTTGTAAGGAAGAAGGATGGAAGCATCCGACTGTGTATAAATTGCTGGTTGTTGAATAAGGTCACCATCAAGAATAAATATCCCCTTCCACGCATCGATGACTTGTTGGATCAGCTTAAGGGAGCACAGGTCTTTTCTAAGATAGATCTGAGATCAGGGTAGCATCAGTTGAAGATACGGAGTGGAGATGTACCTAGGATAGCTTTTCGCACCTGGTATGGACATTATGAGTTTATGGTTTTACCATTCGGTTGACTAATGCTCCCACAGCTTTTATGTCGTTGATGAACGAGGTATTCCACCAGTATTTAGACCAATTTGTTATTGTATTTATTGATGATACATTGGTGCACTCAAGGTCTAGAGAGGAGTATGAGAGGCATCGAAGGATAGTACTACAGACCCTCAAAGAGAAGATGTTGTACCCTAAACTCAGTAAGTGCGACTTTTAGTTGGAACAGATCTCTTTTCTGGGTCACATAATGTCGAAGGATGGACTGTCAATGGATCCATCAAAGATTGAGGCAGTGACACAGTGGTAGAGACCCTAGATAGTGACAGAGATAAGAAGTTTCTTGGGTTTAGTTGGGTATTACCGAAGGTTTGTAGAGGGATTCTCGAGATTAGCTGCTCCTTTGACGTGTCTCACAAGAAAGAATGTTGAATTTGTGTGGGACGATAAGTGTGAGGAAAGTTTTGAGGAGTTGAAGAGGAGGTTGACTGTAGCTCCGATACTCACCATTCCTACCAGCTCAAGACGTTTCTCGGTGTGTACGGATGCTTCACATCAAGGACTGGGCTGTGTATTGATGTAGGATGGGAAGGTAGTAGCCTATGGATCAAGACAGTGAAAGGATCATGAGAGGAACTACCCGACCCATGACTTGGAGATGGCGGCCGCAGTGTTTGCATTGAAAATATGGAGCCACTATCTCTATGGTGAGAGATTTCAGATTTTCACAGATCATAAGAGCCTTAAGTACCTGTTCTCACAAAAAGAGTCGAACATGAGATAGAGAAGATGGCTCGAGCTGTTAAAGGATTATGATTGTGAGATCCTGTACCACCCGGGTAAAGCAAATGTGGTTGCTGATGCATTGAGTAGGAAGCATCTAGGGATGGTATCATTTATGATGATCAGGGAACACGAGCTGTTGGAACAGTTCACGAACCTCAGTTTGGATGTGACCCCGCCCAGTGGTGATGGTGGTGTTATGGTAGCTAGCCTGCAGTTGGAACCGAATCTGGTAGATCAAATCCGACAAGCTCAGGGAGTTGATCAGCAGTGCAGTGATATTGTCGGGTAGATACAGAGGGGTACAAAGATTGATTTTAAGTTGAGTTCAGATGGATTGTTGAGGTTCAGAGGTAGGGTATGTTTTCCTGATGATGCAGAGATCAGAAGGTTGATCTTGACAGAGGCTCACTCATCAAAGTATACGATACATCCAAGGAGTACTAAGATGTATCAAAACCTTCGAAAGGTTTATTGGTGGTCTGGGATGAAAAATCACATTGCTGAATATGTTGCTAAGTGTCTCATTTGTCAGCAGGTGAAGGTAGAGCATCAAAAGCCTGTAGGATTATTGCAGCCTCTACCGATACTGACTTGGAAGTAAGAGCATGTCACCATGGATTTTGTGATGAGATTGGCGAGGACCCACAGAGGTCATGATGCCATATGGGTGATTGTGGATTGGTTGACGAAATCAACCCATTTTCTAGCTATGAGAGCTACCGATACTCTGAGCCAGTTAGCGAACTTGTATGTGCGCAAGATAGTGAGGCTACATGGAATTCCAGTGAGCGTTGTTTCTGATACGGATGCCCAGTTCACTTCCCACTTTTGGGAATGTTTTCAGGAAGAGATGGGAACCCAGTTTAGTTTTAACACCGCGTTTCATCCTCAGACAGATGGTCAGTCAGAGAAGACTATACAGACCCTGGAGGATATGTTGAGAGCGTATGCGTTGGATTTTGGAGGCTCCTGGGATGACCATTTGCCAGTCGCAGAGTTCGTCTATAATAATAGTTTTCATGCGAGTATCGGGATGACACCATATGAGGCATTGTATAGGCGTAGATGTCATTCCCCTATTGGATGGGAAGAGGTTGGTGACAGACAGATCTTTACTCTCGACTTGGTTAGACAAGCCTCTGAGGACGTCCAATTAATATGTGAGAGGTTACAGATAGCTCAGAGCATGTAAAAGAGTTATGCTGACAAGAGACGAAAACCACTAGAGTTTAATGTGGGTGAGTCAGTGTTCTTGAAAGTTTCTCCTTCGAAGGGAATTATGAGATTCGAGAAAAACGAAAAGTTGAGCCCTCGATATATAGGGCCATTTGAGATACTTGATACGGTGGGAGATAAGGCTTATAGTTTGGCATTGCCTCCAGAGTTGGCAAGTGTGCATAACGTCTTCCATGTATCCATGTTAAGGAAGTATCACCCGGACCCGGTGCATGTGATAAAGTATGAGCCTTTGGAGCTCAATGAGGGTATGACATACGTTGAGAAGCCAGTTCAGATACTGGATAGAAAAGATAAAGTGTTGAGGACAAAGACAATTCCCTTGGTGAAGATTCTTTGGCAACATCACACAGTGGAAGAAGCCACATGGGAATTGGAGAGTTTGATTCGGGAGAAGTATCCCAAGCTATTCATAGATTGAATTGGTTCTAATTTGGAGGACCAAATTTTCTAAGTGGAGGAGAATGTGAGACCCCGTATATGTATCAGTACGACTTTGTATATATACATGTAAATAGTGATATGCTTGTAATGTGAAGTATAAATGATATAAGTCCATCAGTTTAAGGTACACACATGTAATAAGAGTTGTGATTGTACATAAAAGTTACATTATGTATGAATGTGAAGAAATGGACTTAAACATGTGGAGAACGTGAGTAAAATGGAATATGAGTAGTGTAGTAAATGGAATGAAGATTTGCATGAGTATGCACTTCCATTTGGTTTATATTAAGTATATTTGGTTATACAAAGATTCTACATAAGTTTTAATGTGTATGAAGTATTAATGGATGCCATTTTCAAGTCTCAAAGATGATTGGATCAGAAAATGACCATGGCAGCAAATTAAGGATGTTTTGGTATAAGTTTTTGCAGGAAATTGCAGCAAAATCTGGAAATTATGCAGGCCAGATCGATCTCATAGGATGAGAGATCGATCTGGAAGAGCTAGAATGCTCTTATTTGAGCAATGGAATAGAGCAGATCGATCTCCAATGGGGTCAAATCGATCTCCTAAGCCTTCTGTAATGAAAAGATTTATATCCTCAAGCATACAGATCGATCTCCTTAACTCTCTGTTTGGAGCAAATCGATCTCAAGCTTCGACAGATCGATCTCATGCTTAAAATGTTGTGGAAAAGAGGAATTTAAGGGGACCAGATCGATCTCTTCCTTGTGAAGATCGATCTTCTCAAGCTATTTCTATAAAAAGGGCGTTAAAAATCTGCAGATTTTGGGACAAAACCATTTCCTTCCCTTTCTAACCCAAAAACCTAATTTTCTCTCTCTAAATCCAACCATTTTCAAGGAGATATGAGGGAAGACTATTAGAGGCAAAGTTGTTCACATCAAGGAGAAGAACAACATAGTTTGGAGGCATTTACCTATTTGTTGGATTGAAAGAGCAAGGAAAATTTCTATCTGGAGCAAAGAGGAAATCCAAAGAGGTGAGTTTCTAAAGCACCAACTTAAGTACATTGTTAAGTTATCGATGGTTGGGGTTGATAGGGGTACTTAGTATGATTAGAAACTACTTAGAACACCATGAAATGAATATAACCTAGAAATGGGTTAGTGTGAGAAGAGAAATGTGGTGTAATAAATGATGAATGAGATATCTTGAGATGATAATAGTGTTGAGGTGATAGTTTTAAGATAATAATATGGAATGAATAGAGAGGCTTACCTAAAAAGGGTAAGATGAGCATTTAAGGCATTAGGTGGAATATATAGTTGAATGAGAGTTAGCAATACTAACTCGAACGTATGATGAATATATTGCTGCTTTCGAGAATACGCCGGAGCAAGTTGAGCCAAGAGCGTGAGAAGCTAAGAGGAAAAGAGTCACACCAAGTAAAGTGAGGTAAGGGAATTGTGTGGACTCTTAAAGATATCTGTGCACAATTTAGGTGCTTAAATGCTTTGCTAGAATGCATAAGATGTTAGGAAATAAAATTAGGTGATTGAAGGGAAAAAGTTGGGTGTTTGAGGAAAGTGCATGAAAACAAAAGCATAATGCTTGAAAATCATGTTTTATTGCTTTTTAGCAAATGATTTGGTAGGTTGGCTGATATTTGACTTGATGTGCAAAAGAAATCGGTTATTTTGGTTTGTTAACCATACTTTGCAAAGTATTGAGCCACCTACATGGTTTTCGTGAGAATGAAAGCATGCTAGAGTATGACTCGCATGAGATTTGGCGTGTTTTATACACATGAGTGCTAGATCTTAGCTCGCACTAGTTTTCACATGGATTTCATACTGGTTTTGGCATGGTGTTTGGAGCTTAGCTAGCACTAGATGCCCACCTTATTTGTTGTCGTGCTTGGAGCTTCGGGCAGACTCGGTGTCGCACCGATTAAATAGGCTCGCACGTGCAGTTTGTGATTTTGACATATTGATAACCGTGTTAGGAGCTTAGACAAGAGGTCGTACCGATTAAATAGGCTCACACTTGCATTTTGAGATGTGGCGTGATATGATGTGTTGATTAGGTCCATGGAGTACGTTGTACCGTGCATGTAGCATGGAGTACGTTGTACCGTGTTGAGAGTGTGATATGCCGTCTTCGGACGAGATCTGCTATGGATCGACGAGCTGGATTTGACCCACCTCCCGTGTGGGAGTAGATAATGGTGATATCCCGCACACCTGATCCGTGTAGCTGGTATCACAGGTTATGGCCATAGACCTAGAGGTTATTACTTTTTATTGAATTGCCTATCTCACATGTCTATTGCTTTGTGAATAAATCCATGTTTGAAATGATTTATGGTTCAGGACAGTCCGAGGGAGGGGCTGAGACCTGACAAGTGTTGAATTGTTTTGAAATATCGATTGTTAATGGTTTTAAAGTGCATCGAAGCATGATGATTAATGCCATGCTTTATTGTGAAAAATGGTTGATGGTTAATGTCATGGTTATTTGAGAAAACGCATGATGGGTAATGGCATGCTTTATTGTGAAAAATGCATGATGGTTAATACCATGCTTATTTGTGAAAAACGCATGATAGGTAATGCCATGCTTTATTGTGAGTTATGCATGATGATTTATACCATACTTTGAATTGAATTGTGCACTGAATTTTAATAGCATGAATGCTTTACATACCATTAACACAAGCATGAACTCATAATTTGAGAAATGATGAAATATCTGCTTTGAGCATGGTATCACGTTCACGTAGATAGTGCAGTATCTACCTGTTCGCATGATTGCCTTACTGAGCGTGTGGTTTGCTCACCCCCTTATTTTCCCCCTCTCTACAGAGATTTGAGTATAGAGTGAGCGTGACTGGAGGCGTTTCCCTTTTGGTAATCCGCTGCATCTCATCGTGTAAGGTATACACACTGTTGTAATTTTGTATCTAAACTTACGATAGCACAGTAGCATTTTGTATGTAACTATTGGGGATGTAAAACAATGTAAACACATGCAACAACTCCGATAAATACATTTATACAATTGTTTACTCATAAATAATATGCAAATTGAATTGGTATGGTGGAGTGAGTTAGACGTCGACACATAGCACAACTATTGAGGAGAGTTGCTGTTCACGATTGAGGTAAAGACGAATAATAAATGATGCGTGAAAATGCGAAAAATTTGTACTTATTTTGGTAAGTTGAGGGTCGTGACACAAATTGTCGTAAATAAAGGTTGCTTACCTGAGATTCCATGATGGTACGCAAACCAAGGCTGACTCGAGCTCTCGTTTGTCACCAATTATCGAGCTACACATTTATATATGTTTCGTGTCAAATTCAGTCAAATATATGTTTAAATAATTATTTCGAAAATTAAATCTGTCCATTTGACCATTTACTGACTTACTCGTAGCTCGATTGAATCGTCGAATTTTTCCCCAAATTTTTCCTCTTTTTCTTTTCTATTTTTTCTTTTTCTGGCTGAACTGGTTCAGTCCGGTTCTGCCTAGTTCAGACCGATTCGGTTAAGCTTGGTTCAATCCGGTTTGATTTTCCCCTTCGCCGTTTAGAGCTTTTCAGGCCAGTTTTTCATTGGCTTCCTTTTCCAAATGGTCTGTCTGGCTACACGAAACATGGATCTGGTGGTGGCCACTCTCGGATCGGCGGCAATGAGGCCGAATCGACCTTTTCTTCCCTCGACGTCGCTGTCATTTTTCTTGCGCGTCGTTCGACATCGTTTCTCATTGATTCGCGCCTGGATCGAAGCCGTTGTCGCCCCCTCTGGCCTGTGGCAAGGCGTTCCCCCTTCCTCTGGCCACCGTTCATCTCTCTCTCCTTCATTTTCTCTTGGTTTCTCTCTTTCTCTCTTTTCCCCTTTTTCTCTCGTCGATCGCGGCTCCTCCTCCCTCTACCAGTGTCGACAATGGCTCGGTTGCCCCTCTCGTCTGACTTCTCATCTAGCTCGCCCTCTGGTGGCCTCCGTTCGATAAGGCAAAAGGGTGGTCGGGTCTCCCTCGCTTGTCTTCTGTTCTTTCTTGTTTTCAGAATCGCGATTTTGCGATTCTTTTTTTTTTTAATTTTTTATTATTATTTTAATTGAATAAAATATAATATTTTTGCCAAAATGTCACAAAAATATTATATTTTATTCATTTAATCAATTAATGTATTTATTTGTCTAATTTTATCTTTCCGGTATACTTTCCAATATTTTCGGGATAATTTTTAGAGGTGAAAATTTCGTTTAATTCCGATAAATTCATATCTTGATCAATTTAACATGAAATTTAATTATTGCTCCTTTATTAATCAAAATTCCCTAAATCCATGTTTACAGTGTCAATTTCTTACCGAATTGACACCGAATTCTGGGTCTTTTGACCGTTTTACTCTTCAACGTGTTAAGGACGAAATCAACACAACTTCCCTTCATGAACCCTTTCTTATTTCGTGTTTTAAATTCTTATCTCTAATCTGAATGGTCCAAATCCCATTCGTTTTATCTGTGGCCATTTCAATCCTTCATTTGATCTTTAAATGCATTCGGTAATTTTTATTCATTCCATTTGCACTTTTCATTCACGTACAACTCTTCTTATGATTCAATTTACATCCAGCCATGTTTACATCATATGAATCATAAGGAATTTTGATAAAAAAATTGGGTCTTACATATTCTCCCCCACTTAAGAAATTTGATCCTCGAAATTAGAACCAAGTCAAATGGGTCCATAAACAACTCTGGGTACGTCTATCGTATCATACTCTTTAATTCTCGTATGCCTTTTTTCGGAGTGTAATACTACCAAAGGACTTTGACTAGGGAGATCATCTTAGACCTCAACACTTTCTCGTTCCGTCTAATACTCGAATCAACTTTTCAACATACGTCCTACTCTCTTTGAGCTTCAACGATCTCCGTCTCTTGTCAACGTAGTTTTTCTGTCTGCTCTGAGGTGTTCTTAATCTCTCACACATCATCTGAACATCCTCAGAGGATTGTCTTACCAAATCGAGAGCAATTATCTGTCGGTCACCTACTTCTTCCTTTCCAATCGAGGAATAACCCCTACAACCATACAATGCCTCATATAATGTCATCCTGATACTCAAGTGATAACTGTCGCTATTGGCGAATTCAATTAGTAGCAACTGATCATCCCAAGAGCTTATAAAATCAAGGGCACACGCTCTCATCATATCCTCCAAAACCTGTACAGTTCTCTTTGACTTACCATCTGTCTGAGGACGAAAAGTTGCGCTAACACTCAATCGGGTTCCCATAGTTCCTGAAAAATGTTCCCAAAAGTGGGAAGTAAAGCAAAAATCCCTCTTTGATATGCTCCCTGGGACGCTACATAATGTTCCACAATTTTTCGTACACTTAAATCCGCCTACACACTCAGAGTATCTGGGGATTTCATAACCAGAAGGTGGGTAGACTTAGTCAATCTATCGACTATCACCCAGATAGTCTCGTGATTCCTGCGGTCCTCTATAACCCATCACGATATCCATGGTAACTTGTTCTCATTTCAGTGTCGATATAGGTAGAGGCTGCAATAACCCTGCAAACTTCTATTGCTCTACCTTAATCTGCTGACATACGAGACACTTCTCCACAATCTCTACAATGTCTCTTTTCAGATCTGACCACCAATACCCTTTTCAGAGATTTCGATATATTTATTACTTCCTGGATGTACTGTATATCCCAAAGAGTGAGCTTCTGACAATAACATTATCTCATCAACTGTGGTCCTAGGGAGCACTTATATTGTCTCCGAACCTCAGTGAGCCATCATTATTCACTGTGAACTCTGTCACTGTACCCATATGAATCTGACCCACACTATCGACACCCTGCCGATCATCACGCTAAGCCTGCCAAATTCGATCATTCAAATCCGGTTCTAATCTCAGGCTAGCTGTTACACAATCACTGTCCTCATCAAAATGGATCACATCACTACTGAGGCTCACAATTGCTCTAGCAGCTCATAATTGCTCCCTGACCATCATCTGTGATACCATCCTGAGGCTCTTTCTGCTTAAGGCATAAGCCATTACGTTAGCCTTTCCTGGGTGGTACAATTTCTATAGTCATAATCCTTCAGAAGCACTAACCCTCTATGCTATCTCATATTCTACTCTTTCTGTGAAAATCGATACTCGGGGCTTTTATGATCAGTGCATACCTGAAATTTCTCACCGTGTACATAGTAGTGCCATATACTCAGTACAACACTACCGCTGCCGACTTTAAATCATGGGTCAGATAGTTTCTTTCATGATCCTTGAGTTGTCTGGATCCATAATCGACTATCTTCCCATTTTGCATCAATACACAGCTCACTCATTATTTTGAGATATCCATATACGCTGAGAAACCTCTTGAGCTATTGGGTATGGTGAAAATAATTATGGTGGTCAATTCATACTTCAATACACCAAAACTCACCAAAGCTACTTCATACTTATCATCCCACTTGTATGCAATCTTTTTTCGAACGAGATGTGTCAACTGAGCAGCCCATTTCGAGAAACTCTCAACAATTCATCTGTAAAATAGTTTTCAGTTGCTGCTCATGCTCTTCCTTGGACTTCGAATACATCAAAATATCATCGCTAAGGATGACTACAAATCAGTCCAGGTAAAGTTTAAATACCTTGTTCATCAATGCCCTAACGGTTATGAAAATCATTTTAGGTACATTCACATTCCGAATTCTTAACGGATGTTACCCAGACTTCAAATCGATCTCTAAAAAGATATGTACTTTCACCGCTGATCCAATAAATCATCAAAAGTGGAAGAAAACACTTATTCTTGATGGTAGCCTCATTCGACAAAAAAAATAAAATCAATGCTTAGTCGGAGGCTTTCATTTTTCTTTTCACAAACAGAATCAGTGTTCCTCAAGGTGAAACATTCGATCTGATGAACTTTTATCCAATCACTCCTATAATTTCTTCTTTAGTCCTTCCAGTTCCACTAATACCATTTTATACCGTGGGTAGGATATCGGCTCCGTACCATGTACCAAATCAATACAAAATTTCATTCTTTTAACGAGTGGCAACCCTTGTAGATTATCCGGGAAGATATCAAGAAACTCCCTGACCATAAGGATATTTGTTAACTCCGAATGTGCCTTATCCATACCAACCACACAAGCGAGAAAAAGTTCCCATCATTACTCATTCCGTGAGTACAATCATTTACTCCTTTAATTTCAATCGCTACACCCCTTTCATTACTTACCAAAACTTACAGTATACTTTTCAGGGGTAACCATATCACTATCTTAGGATAGAAATCTGAACAGCATAGTTTGCAGCCGACCAATTTATTCTCAAATATTATTTCAAAATTATTCATATTCCATTGAATAAAATCGGCTGACTTATACTTCTTCCCCCATTTTCGACTTATACTCTCTTCATAATTATTCTGTTAGTTAACCCTCCTTCATTGGGGTGCTAACTATCAGCATTATGCCCAAGGGTGTAGGCATTCACGTCTTTCACTAACTTATATGCAAAAGAGGGCAGTATGAATAAATGCATGGCACCAAGATCAATTAAGATAGTTGCTTCATTATTCACAATCAAGGTGGTACCCTCCACAGCATCAAATGAAATATCGGTAGTGTCCTGGTCCAAGGCTTACACTCGCCCTCATCCACCATCTTATTTCCATGGTAACTACCACATATCCAACCCTACTCAGTAGCAGGTCGGGGTCCTCCAATCATAATACCCCTCGTAAGTGTTGAAACTGAATACACTAGGGGTTACCAATCATGTTACCCCATGACTCGACAGTTCTAAATCTCTTACCAAATGGCCTCTTTCCCACTCTGACACCTTTGTCATCCACTATTCTCTTTCTGTCTCTATTTTGGCCCTTACTACCTTTCCCAATCTTAAAGGCGTGTAACTCATAATCTTATTCACACAATTATAGTCGCGTACTACCTCGGCCTAGGTAGTGATATCTAACGGGGCCAATTGGACTCTAATTAACGGTCTAAGCCCATCTATGAACTTTCGAACATTTCGACTCTCATTGTTCATAGTGTCGGGGTCATACTTACCCAGGGATATAAACTGAGATTCATACTTGTCAGTCAACCAATTTCTTCTAAGTCAGAGTAAAGAGCTTTATCTGTAATTTCCTTTAAGCAGTGTCCAGGATATGCTATCAACGGAATACATCCATAATTATCTCTCATGTTAGCTCTGGATGTCTAACTCTTAAGATCGGTCCAACGGACTTCCACCAATGCTCCGACTTGCCCTCAAATCCCATGCATACTCTGAGCAAATAGGTCCCAAAATATTCTCCACACTCCGCTCCAACCTCGCGAAACGTGTCTCAATACTGTCCGGTCTCTCTGTCGGACTCTATAGGGCATACTCAATACCAACCTCCACTTCAATCTCATCTTGAGTCTCGAGCACGTGTACTCTCGCCCCTCTACCATAGTGGATATTAGTTATAATAATTATATTCTTGCATTCAAATCCAAATTCTGAGCTGCAATTCCATCTCGATATACACAATTGTATCTAAGCAAAGAACAGTACATGAGGATGTAAACTTCCTTAACGACTAACACCGACTTATATCAGGCTAACTCAGCTCTGATACCATCTTTTTTCACGACCCAAATCACCTAAAAAAATAAATTACTACAATTTTTTTTCATTTTTCGTTTGTTATTTAATTCTTATCTTCCTCTCATCATGACCATCTTACCAACAGTTAGGTTATGATTCGGTGTTAGTCCCCTCACACTACTTACCATTTCATTTCCATGTTACATTTACACATTAGGATTTTCTATCCTTTGACTTTAACTAATACGTTCATAATTGCATTTACATAACCTTACATCCCCGACGTCATATACGTTTACAGTACCATGCATTTACATATTTAGATACAAAACCAGACAAGTGTGTATACCTTTTCTCGATGGGAAACAACAGATAACAGGAATGCACGATCTCTGCCGCTTTCAATCCACTGAAAGTACTCTGTAGAGGGGGAAAATAAGGGGGTGAGCAACCACACACTCAGTAAGGCAATTATGCAAGTAAGTAGATAGCTCCACTAT
This sequence comes from Firmiana major, assembly GCA_033439115.1. NCBI lineage: Eukaryota > Viridiplantae > Streptophyta > Magnoliopsida > Malvales > Malvaceae > Firmiana > Firmiana major. Next base: position 18,348,690 of record CM065904.1, on the reverse strand, counting down.
CTACATGCTTATAATGCCATGCCCTTAAATCCATTTCTTTTCGTTTAAAGCTCACGCACGAAATCATGCACACATTAATGTCATAGTTTATAAAAGCTATTCGTGCTTATGGAAATCATGTAACTCATGCCTCAATGGCATCTCATGTAAAATCATAAAACACATGAATTAAATCAAAATCATGCATTGGCAATTAAAGCATGGATAACCTCCTCATGATAAAACATTTCGTTTCATGAATTATAAACTTTTATGAAAAATGCATCATGCTGAGTTTCCACAAAACCTTAGAAAACACTTAATTCATTTAAAAAATCCACATCCATCACACTCATCAGGACTCAACCTGTCTCTCGGGTGATCCTGGTCCACATAAAATCATTTATTTCTAAGCATTTCTAAAAATATTGAAAATTTCATTTATTCACAACAAAACCAATATCATTATTCAGGATCCAACCCCTCTCTCGGGTGGTCCAGACTCACACAAAAATCCATGCATTCTCAAGCTTTCAAAACATCAGATAGTAACATACGAGACTAGGCATTGTATCATGGAAATAACTAGGACTATGATCATATCCTCATGATCCCAGGCTACACAAATCAGGTGTGCGGGGTATCACCACTATCGGGAACCGCCATAGGAGGTGGGCCAAATCCAACCCGTCGGTCCAACCCGATCACTCGCATCCGAAGATGCCACATAAATATAATATATCATAACATGGTACAGCATACTCCATGCGATTTGCATGGTACAACGTACTCCGTAGACCCATATCTCATATCAATATTCGTGCCATGTCTCAAAATGTATGTGCGAGCATGTTTAATAGGCGTTACACATAGCCTACCTGAAGCTCCAAGCACGGTTCATAGCATGTCTCAAATCAAAATGCACGTGTGAGCCTATTTAATCGATTTAACACACAATATACCTGAAACTCCAAGCACGACTGTAATTTCCTCATAAAACTAGTGTGAGCTATGCTCCAGCACTCTATCATAAAATTAAGTAAAACTAATGCGAGCTAAGCTCCAACACTGTCACAAAAATCATGTGAAAATCTAGTGCGAACTAGGCTGCAACACCCTGTCACGAAAATCATGTGAAAATCTGGAGTGAGGTAGGCTCCAGCACCCATGCATATAAAACTCTAGTGCGAGCCCCTACTCCAGCACTAATGCATGCGTCACACAGTTCAAAACTCATGCGAGCTAAGCTCTAGCACCTCTTATGCATGTCAAATCATTTAAAACTAGTACGAAGAATCTCTCCCACACCTTTTTATGCGTATCAAGTCAAAATAGGGTGCGAGCTAGGCTCTATCACCTCTCATGCATGTCAAATCATTAAAACTAGTGTGAACAATCGCTGCAGCACCTTTTTATGCATATCATGTCACACAAATCTGTGTGAGCAACCGCTGCAGCACCATTATGCACACTCACAAACTCAGATATAGTGTGACCAAGGCTCCAGCACCATCTGTTTCCATATAAACTTGATTGTTGGCCCATTTTCCAAAGAATTTCATTTAAATATAAATAACACTTACGTAGTGTTATCTTGTGAAATTTATACAAACACTGGCCAAGCTACCAATTTGTTTTGCTTAAAAACCATGAAAATTTCTCAAATCATGCATTTCATGCATGTCATGCTTTCACTATCCTTAGGTGAATTTTCCCTCAGTAGTGGTAAAATAGTCTTTTACCCATCTTGGGTCCTTAAAATTTTTATTCCATTTTAGGACCTTTATACATTTTTAGTGTATGTAAAAGCTGTTAAAAATACGCATAGCTACCTCTAGCTACTCGTAAAATTCCCTTACCTCATTTTTCTGTACAATCTGATCTTTCCACTAATGTCTCATCACGTAGTCCGATTTGCTCCCAATCCAATCTCTGAAACTGCGTATAAATATTCATCAGGTCAAATACAATACAATTAATTGTATTTCGTAGTTTTTGGGCTTAATTTAAATTGTTGAGCCCGTTTACCCATATTGGGCCCGATTGTGCCATAATGGGCCTTATTCGGCCTTAAGCCCATTTTCCATTTACTATTCACATCATCGAGGCCTATTGGGCTCATTGGGCCCATCAATATTTATTGGGACTCGTTCTTAACTCTCGGATAGCTCAATTAATTATTTACGACAATTTATCTTAAATTTTAAAATTTAATTCATTTTATACGAAATTAATCTGTAATTTATGCAGTAAATTTTTAACACGCATAACTATGCAAATTATCATAAATAAGGGTTACTTACCCGAGATTCCATGATGGTACGTAAATCGAGACTGACTCGAGCTCTCGTTTGTCGCCAATTATCGCGCTACACATTTATATATTTTTCAAGTCAAATTCAATCAAATATATGTTTAAATAATTATTTCAAAAATTAAATCGGTCCATTTGACCACTTACCGGCTTAACCGTAGCTCGACTGCATCGTCAAATTTTTCCCCAAATTTTTCCTCTTTTTTCTCTTTTTCTTTTCTCTTTTTCCTTGTTTGGCTGAACCTGTTCGGTCCGGTTCAGCCCGGTTCAGCTCGATTCAAACAAGTTTGGTTCAGCTCGGTTCAGTCCGATTTAATTTTCTCATTCATCGTTTGCAGCTTTGCCGACCGGTTCTTTGCCGGTTTCATTTTCTAGATGGTCCGTCTGGCCACGCGATGTAGCCACGCTCGGATCGACGACAATGAGGTCGGTTTGGCTTTTTCTTCCTTCGGCATCGCTGCCGCTTTTCTCCTGCGCCGTTTCTCGCCGATCCGCGCATGGATCAACACCTTGTCGCCCCCTCTGGCCAGTGGCAAGGCGTTACCCCTTCCTCCGGCCACCATTCATCTCTCTCTCCTCCATTTTCTCTCAGTTTCTCTCTTTCTCTCTTTTCCCATTTTTTCTCGTCGGCCGCGGCTCCTCCTCCCTCTACTAGTGTCGGCGATGGCTCAGCTGCCCTCTCGTCTAGCACACCCTCCGGTGGCCTCCGTTCGATGAAGCAGAATGGTGGCCGAGTGTCCCTTGCTTGTCGTCTGTTCTTTCTTATTTTCAGAATCACGATTTCGCGATTTTGTTTCTTTTTTTATTAATTAATTATTTATTATTATTATTATTTTAGTTGAATAAAATATAATATTTTTGCCAAAATGTCCCAAAAGTATTATATTTTATTCATTTAATCAATTAATGTATTTATTTGTTTGATTTTATCTTTCTGGTAAATTTTCCAATATTTTCGGGATAATTTCCCGAGGTGAAAATTTTGATTAATTTTGATAAATTCATATATTGATCAATTTAACCTGAAATTTAATTATTGCTCCTTTATTGATCAAGATTCCCTGAATCCATGTTTACATTGTCAATTTCTTACCGAATTGACACTAAATTTCAGGTCTTTTGATCGTTTTACCCTTCAACGTGTTCGGGACCAAATCAACACAACTTCCCTTCATGAACCCTTTCTTATTTCGTGTTTTAAATTCTTATCTCCAATCCGAATGGTCGAAATCTCATTTGTTTAAGCTGTGGCCATTTCAATCCTTCATTTGATCTTTAAATGCATTCGGAAATTTTTATTCATTCCATTTGCATTTTTCATTCAAGTACAACTCTTCTTATGATTCAATTACATCCAACCATGTTTACATCATATGAAGCATAAGGAATTTCAATAAAAAAAATTTGGTCTTACATAAAGGGATACCTTTTGTATGGTCAGAAGCTTGTGAGCAGAGTTTTTAGGAGCTTAAACAAATATTAACTACCATACATGTCCTAACTCTCCCAAGTGGTTCAGAAGGATTTGTGATATATTGTGATGCTTCTCACCAGGGATTGGGATGTGTACTAATGCAACATGGTTGAGTAATGGCATATGGTTCCAGGCAATTGAAGCACCATGAACGAAATTATCCCATCCATGATTTGGAGTTAGCCGTTATAGTATTTGCTTTAAAGATTTGGCGACTTTATCTATATGGTGAGCGATTCAGATATTCACTGATCACAAGAGTTAAAGTACATATTTGATCAGAATGAGCTAAACATGAGATAGAGATGGTGGTTAGAGCTCCTCAAGGATTATGACTGCGAGATTATGTATCATCCGGGTAAGGCGAACGTGGTGGCAGATGCTCTCAACAGGAAGAGTATAGTTTCGTACATGATGATCAAAGAATGGGAGCTTTTAGATCAGTTTGTCGGACTCCGGATTAATGTTGATAAAGCATAGATTAGGTTTATGGCTAGTCTACGGATTGAGCCCAGCATCTTAGATCAGATCAGAGCAGGGCAGAGAAATAATCAGAGGTTATAGGATATGGTTAGCCAAGCAAAACAAGCTTCATAGTCAGATTTTATGGTCAGTGATAATGGTCTGTTGAGGTTTAGAGGCCAAATTTATCTACCAAGTGATGATGCCTTAAGACAGCAGATTTTGAAAGAGTCTCATTGTTCCCGTTACACCATACACCCAGGTAGTACTAAGATGTATCATGATCTACGTAAAGTATATTGGTGGAGTGGCATGAAACAGGATGTAGCGAAATGTGTGGCTAGATGTTTAATGTGCCAACAGGTTAAGATTGAGCACCAGAAGCTCGCAAGACTACTTAAGCCCTTACTAGTGCCTACATGGAAATGGGAGCACATAATGATAGACTTTATTATGGGTTTACCAAGGACCCGAAGGGGTCATGATGGAATCTGGGTAATCGTAGATAAATTGACTAAGAGCGCCCACTTCCTAGCTATGAAAAGTACATATTCTTTGAGTGCCTTAGCAGAACTGTATGTTAGAGAGGTGGCTCGATTGCATAGGGCTCCCATGAGCATCATGTCTGATAGAGATTTTAGGTTTACCTCGAGATTTTGGACCCACTTTCAAGAAGCTGCGGGATCTCAGTTGAACTTCAGCACCGCCTACCATCCTCAGACTGACGATCAGTTTGAGCGGACTATACAGACCTTGGAGGATATGTTGAGGCCGTGTGTATTGGATTTTAAGGGTTTATGGGATGACCATTTACCCCTTGCAGAGTTTGCCTATAATAACAGCTACCGTACTAGTATTGGGATAACAGCTTGTGAAGCTCTGTATGGCAGGAGATGTAGATCCCCAATTGCTTGGGAAGAAGTGAGTGACCGAAAGATCTTAGCTCTCGATCTTATGGAACATGCAGCTAATCTGTGACAGACTTAAAGCCACCCAAAGTAGATAGAAGAGTTATGCAGATATCTGTAAGCGGTCACTTAAGTTTCAGATTGGGGACTCCGTGTTTTTGAAAGTATCCATGAGCAAGGGTATCATGCGTTTTGGGAAGAAGGGGAAGCTGAGTCCTCGCTTCATTGATCCATTCGAGATTTTAGAGAGAGTGGGAGATGTAGCCTACAGACTTGCTTTACCACCGTAGCTTTTTGGGGTACATAATGTCTTTCACGTCTCAATGTTAAGAAAGTATAATCCAGATCCCTCACATATCATTCAGTACAAGCCTTTGAGCATTCAAGGGGACATGAACTACATTGAGCAACCTATCCGAATTCTGGACAGAAAGGAAAATCTACTTCGATAGAAGACTATCCCTCTGGTAAAGGTTCTCTGGCAGCATCATTCGATTGAGGAAGCTACATGAGAGCTAGAGAGCCTTATGAAGGAGAAGTACCCTCATCTGTTCTGATGGACCAAGACAAATTTAGAGGACTAAATTCCTAAAAGGTGGAGAGAAATGTGAAACCCAAAATTTTTTCACCGTACTCATTATTAAAGTATTGAGAAGAGACTAAGAAAACTCGAAATAATATTATGCAGGCCCAAAGAACACCAAAGCACTCGGAACAGTAGCGTAGGGCCCAATGGTATGTAAATCGAGGTAAGGTCTCAAGCCTAAGAATACATTAAGAATTACATATTCAAGCATGAAATGATGTCTAGTAGTGAAGATTTAGTCGTTGGAAGTGAAAAAGTTAGTTAAACTCAGGTTTTATATTTAATCGAGAAAATGGGCTTAGTGAAGAAAATAAATTCAAATAAATTATAGAAATTTAAGAAAATTATTTTGAGACAATGTGAAGTTAATATAAGGTTATATTGATTTGGGAAAATTAAAATTAAGTGGAAATTATGAGGATTGAATGGTCAAATGAATTTTAAAAGTGAGTTAGAAAGCTTAAATTGTTTATCTCGGTATTGACCAAGTCAAGAAAATGAGCTCGATTTAGGAAAATTTTCTTAAACAAGTGACCCCCAAATTTTTATAGGAGATACTAGAGACATGATAGAATATTGGATAAGTGACAATTTGAGAGAAATTGGACTAGAAATAGTTTTTTGGGATTTTACAAAACAGGACAGAAAATCTGCCCAGCACAGTCAACTGACCAGCTCATGTACACCCTTAGATTTGAAGCTCATCCAACCGTCCAAAAATTCCCGTCTCATCCAGATTATTACCCCACTTAATAATCTAACAGTATCCCTTGTAATCACCCCATTTTTCTTTCCTATCCCGAGAGATCCAACCATTTCTTTCTCTTCTTCTTCCTGCCAAAACCTGACTGTGTGGTCTTCATTGAGTGACTTTTTCAAGGCTCTTCTAGCCATATTTAGGGAATGGCCAAGAAGGTAAAACTCTTTCCCTATGATTCCTTTATAACATATAAAAAATACAACAAAAAAAGAGTTCATCTACTAGGATAAATATCAGAGAGAACTAATCCTATGTTCTTTCCATAAGTGTCACTGTGTAACTCTAGTTGTGCAATTTGTTTGAGCCTCTTCCGGTAGTTTTTGGATCTTGACCAAGAAAGATCGAATCTTCCTACTTGAACCCTCTACAACATATAAAATTTATTTCAGCCGCATTGAAGGTCATTTTATATGTAAAATCCTAGAGAGAAAATCAGGGACAAAAACTATCATGTTCATAAGGTGAGAGAAAGCTTGATTTTAAATGCTTTTTGTTGGATTTTGTTGATGTTTTGGATGATTGTAAGATGTAAACTTGATGATTTACAGTTGAGGAACAATTTGGAGAATCAAAAGCTTGGTCAACTTTGGTCAAAGGTAAGAGAAAGTAGATGAATGATGAAGATGATGAGATATATTGATATTTGATGATTTTTAAGGCTTTTTACTTAAATGGAATTGATTGGAATAATTTGTAGAATGCTTAATGAATTCGGCCACCCTAGGGTTTTAAGGTTTAAGATGAAATGTGGTTTGATTTAAGGTTAATAGATGTGTGAATGATACCAAAGAAATTCGGTTTATAGTTTGGTTAAGCGAAAATTTGAAAAAGAGTGAAAATTGAGTAATTTGGGTACTTTGAGTGGTTAAATAAAGTATAGGATAACTGTTTAAGCTATGAAGTTGAGAGATCTTTAATTTGGTGGAAAGAAAACTAATGAAATAGCCTAAACTGAGATTTTATTGTTAAAATCGAGAAAAATGAGCAAAGTTGGTGAAATAGTCAAATTTGTCAACTTTAAGGAAATAAATGCATATTTGAGTATGTTAAAGTAAGATTGAACCGTATATGATGACTTCATGTTGTTTTGGATAGCTCGGGAAAATTGACACATCTAACGATGCTATACCAAATTTTGGTGAAATAACGTCGTTTAAGCTTTGTAGAGGTAAGGGGTGTAATTTAAGATGGTACTAGTATTCCTTTTTCTCAAGCCTCGATTTATGAAAACATTCAAGTTTACTCAACTTCTCAATAAATGGTTAGAAATTATTACGAGATGGTTTCTTTAGTTCAAACTAATCCTCGAATGAAAATCAAGCTTCGCACCTATCAAGCATATGTTTCATTCAGTTATAATTTTTGAATTGAAGGAAAACTTTATGAAATTAAATGCAAGATTTTCGAGCATGTTTTCTGAATCTGTCTTAATAAAATGATCTAATTTTCGATTTATGATTGAAATTATCACATGTTTTGAGACTAAAGGTCACTTATGTTGTAAGTTATCACATGTCATGCTCGCCTTCGTGGCGTATATGATTTTCGCCTTTGTGGCGTGTCCGTTTACCACCTTCGGCTGTGTCTGTTATTACCCTCGGGTGTGTCTGTTTGCTGTACGACCTTGATCACGTCGACAGCCTTACCATGGCCATAGGTATTTGTTTATTTTTTTCTTCCCTCTACGGAGGATGACTCGTTATTACCGCGTGACAGCTATATAGGCCAGCCTAGTCTCAATCCGATATGATCTCTATTTTAAGATGTTGACTTTTCGATATATTTTTTATACTCAGCAATGCTTTTGAATTTCTGTATATTCTGAAAGATTCAGATCCGTCTGTTAAGGTTTCTTATTTCGAAACAATATTTCTGTTAAATATGTTTTTCGTTTTACGCGTTTTAGAAGTTATGTAATATTTGTAAGAAATGCCACTTTTTAGTATTAACCTGTTCCCTGTATGTTTTAGACACTATGATCGTTTTAAATGCATTACTTACTGGGCTTTTCCCGAAGCTCACCCCTCTACCTTTCAGATTATTTGCAGTGATCTACAACTACTACCTGCTGCGTACACGACGTAGGCTGGTGGATACAAGCTTCCCCATGCTACCTTTTGTACACGCCCGAGGTATACATTCATATCTCTTCACCAGACACTTTTTGTGTAGCATAGACACCTACTGTAAGTAATATATTGTGATGTAATCTATGTGAGGACGAATGAAATAAGTTATCTTGGGGATTGGTTTTTAGAATAACTAGATGTGATTGAAATGCATGGAATGATTAGATGATATGATTTAGAAAGCATGTTGATAGTTGTGGATAGCTAGAGTTGTTAAATCACCTTGATTGAGGGTGGGCAGGCTTATATATAAGTCGTTATGCTGCCGAAATTTCTATCAACCTTATAGATTTAAAATTTAAACTTAAATATATAATCATAGATAAATAAACAAGCTGAAAGGATTGACATTGTACAGGAATGCAGTCTAAATGGATAAAGGAATAAGTTTAAAAAAATCTCTAAATTTCCTTTGGTCGCGAGTCATTATGTCATGACCCAAATTACCTAAAATCAGAGTAAATTTTTTCTCTTTTTCATTTATTATTTAATTCTTACCTTTCTCTCATCGTGACCATCCTATAAACAGTTGGGCTATGATTCGGTGTTAGTCACCTCACACCTATTTACCATTCCATTTTCATAATCACATTCACATATCAGAGTTTACTATCCTTTGACTTTAACTAAATGCATACACAATGGTATTTATAACTCTACATCCCAGACATTATATCCGTTTACAGTACTGTGCATTACATATTTAGATACAAAACTATACAAATGTGTATACTTGACTCTCAATGGGAAGCAGCGGATACCAAGAATGCAAGTCCTCAGCTGCTCACTAACTATTGCGAGTGCTCTGAAAAGATGGAAAAATAAGGGGGTGAGCAAACCACACGCTCAGTAAGACAATTATGCAAGTACGTAGATAGCTCCACTATCTACATGTTCATAATGCCATGCCCTTAAAATCCATTTCTTTTCATTAAAATCTCAAGCACAAAATCATGTATGTCATTAATGACTTAGTTTATAAAACTATTCGTGCATATATAAATCATACTACTTATGCATCAATGACATTTTATATGACATCATTAAATCATGCTTAGCATGAGGTAAATCAAGATCATGCCATGTAAAACCAATCATGAGAAACAATTCTTTTCATGAATTTATGATTAAAGCATGGAAAACTCATCAAGCTACTGCATTTAAATCATTTCATTTAAAACTGCAGTATAAACTAACCCAAAGGGGTTAAGCATCTCATAATTCAATTTCAAACTCATAAGGCAATTCGTTAAAAAATTCTGTTAAAAAGCACATATCAGTAAAAATCACAAAATCGGGGGCCTGACCCCTCCCTCGGGTTTACCCTGGTCTATCGACCAATAGTTATATCATGTGAGACATGTAGGTGACTATATAAGTAACAACAAGGACTATGGCCATAACCTAGTGATCCCTGGCAACACGGTACCTAGTGTGCCGGGTATCACACCTGAAACGGGAGGTGAGTCGGTCATACCCTCCAGAACAACATAAGATTAGGATTGTGAGGGCAAGGCTTGCTACCTCATGGCTAATGCCACTCCACTCCAACAATCCCCACGGTAGAGCGTACTCTGCATGACATACACGGTACAACGTACTCCGTGAACCCAAGCTCAGTCAGGGGTGCCTGCAATAGGTCTTATCCACCCATACCATCTCTGTCTCAGTATGCACGTGTGGGCATATCATCTCACTGTGACACACAGTTTACAGGAGGCTCCAACATGGCTATATGCATGTCATATAAATCCCTGTGCGAGCGAAGCTCAAGCACGACTCCATGCATATTCATGATATCAGAAAATCTCGTGCGAGCGAAGCTCTAGCACGGTTTCATAAAAATCAGTAAAATCTACGTACGAGTAGCACTCCAGTATATCTTTAAAATGGGTTATAAATCCATATAAAACTTCGTGCGAGCAAGCTCCGGCACGAATCAATGCTCAAGTAAATCAAAACTTCGTACGAGCAACGCTCCGGTACGACTTTATGCATAAATACATCAAATCTCGTGCGAGTTACACTTTAGCACGACTTTTATGCAATATCAAATCAAAACTGGATGCGAGCTAGGATCCTGCACCTCTCATGCATGTCAAATCATTAAAACTAGTGCGAGCAATCGCTCCAGCACCTTTTTATGTATATTCAGTCAAAACAGTCAAAACCGTCAAAACAGTCAAAACAGGTTGTGAGCTAGGCTCCAGCACCTCTCATGCATTTTTCAATAATAAAAATCAGTGCGAGCAACCGCTCTAGCACATTTCATGCATATGATGTCACACAAGTTGGTGCGAGCAGCCGCTCAAGCACATTTTATGCACACTCACAAACTCAGATGTAGTGTGAGTTATGCGCCAGCACTATCTGTTTCCATATAAACTTGATAGTTGGCCTATTTTCCAAAGAAATTTCATTTAAATATAAATAACACTTATATAGTATTATCTTCTGAAATTTATCCAATTACTGACCAATCTATCGATTTACTTTGCTTAAAAACCAAGAAAATTCCTTAAATCAGAAAATTCCTTAAATCATGCATTTCATGCATGTCATGCTTTCACCATCCTTAGGTGAATTTTCCCTCAGTAGGGGTAAAATAGTCTTTTACCTATTTCGAGTCCTTAAAATCTTTAAACCATTATTAGGACCTTTGTACAATATCAATGTATACATATATATTCAGTGTATACAAAAACTATTTAAAGTACGCGTAGCTATCTCTAGCTACTCACACAATTCCCTTACCTCATTTTTCTGTACAGTGTGACCTTTCACTAATGTCTCGTCATGCAGTCCGATTTGCTCTCAATCAAATCTTTGAAACTGCATATAAATATACATCAGGTCAAATTCAATACAATTAATTGTATTTCATATTTTTTGGGCTTAATTTAAATCATTGGGCCCGTTTACCCATATTGGGCCCGATTGAACATAATGGGCCTTAATCGGCCTTAAGCCCGTTTTCCACTTATTATTCACATTATCGAGGCCTATTGGGCTCATTGGGCCCATCAGTATTTATTGAGTCTCATTCTAAATTTTTGAATAGCTTATGAATAATTTACGACAATTATCTCTAATTTCCAGAATTTAATTCATTTCATGCAAAATTTAAATCCGTAATTTATGCGATAAATTCTAACACACATAACGATGAAAAATTATCGTAAATAAGGGTTACTTACCCGAGATTCCATGATAGTATGCAAATCGAGACTGTCTCGAGCTCTCAGTTGATGCCAATTATCGAGCTACATAATTAAATATTTTTTGGGTAAACTTTCAGTCGAATATTAATCAAATTAAATATTTTGAAATTTAAATCGGTCAATTCGACCGCTTACCGACTTAGCCGTAGCTCGATTGCATCACTGAAATTTTCTCAAATTTTCCTATTTTCTTTCCTTTTTTATCTTCTTTTTCCCTTTTCTTTTTGGTTGAACCGGTCCGGTCCAATTCAGCATACCCTCACTGCACTAAACCGAACATACCGGTTCAGGCCTCATTTTGTCGTTTCGACGTCGTTCGACCGATTCTCGTCGCGATTCCGATGCCGTTCGGCTCGGCTGCACATGGGCATTCATTATCGGGCCTCGACTGGAGTTAAAACGGCGCCGATGGCCACCAATCTCCTCTCTCCCTTTTCGGCCTCTCCTCTTCCGATCTGTCGATTCTGACGGGATCCACGGTGAGTTACGGCCTCTGGTGGGTCGCTCGATGTTGGGCTGCCTTCATTGGCCCTCGTCGGCCCCTCAGTCTGGCCGGTGGCTCTTCGGTGAGGGGAAACCGTTTCCTCAGTTTCGGCTCCTTCATTTCGCCATTTTTCGTTTTCTCTCCTGTTTTACGATTCATACTTTTCTTTTTTTAATTAATTAATTAATTATAATTTATTTTAATAATTATTTATTCATTAAAATATTATTAAAAATCCAAAATATATAAAAAAAATTATTATTTTATTCATTTATTCAATAAATGAATTTATCGATATTATTTCGGCTTTCTGGTATATTTTTCGATATTTTCGGGATAATTTTTCGAGGTGAAAATTTTGATTAATTCCAATAAATTCATATCTTGATCAGTTTAACCCAAAATTTAATTATTTCTTCGTTATTAATCAAGATTTCTCAATCCCATATTTTTAATTAAATTTTCTTGTCACGATAAATATCGAATTCCTATCTTTTGACCGTTTTACCTTTGCACGTGTTCGGGAATCTCATTTCAATCCTTCATTTGATCTTTTCTTATTTCGTGTTTTAAATAAAATCGGGTCTTACAATCTCCCCCACTTAAGTAATTTGGTCCTCCAAATTAGAACCAAGTCAAATGGGTCCATAAACAACTCCAAGTACGTCTATCGCATCATACTCTTTAATCCTCATGTGACTTTTTCTGGAGTGTAATACTACCAAAGGACTTGACTAGGGAGATCATCTTAAACCTCAACACTTTCTCCTTCCATATAATACCCGAATCGATTTTCCAACATACGTTATACTTTCATTGAGCTAAGCTGTTGGAGCTCATATTCGATCACATATGCTGGGTCCGGATAGTATTTCCAAAGCATCATAAGATAGGACACATTGTGGATGCCTATTTATTCAAGTGGTAACGCCAACCTACAGGCCTTATCTCCCACTTTGTCCAATCTCTCAAAGAATTCAATCTAACGAAACTTAATTTGCCTTCTTTTTGAATCTCGTTATGCTCTTAGGATAAATAACTACCAACAATACTTATTCACCCTCGGTGAATTCCAATGGTTTCTGTCTCTTGTCAGCATAGTCTTTTTGTCTGCTATGAGGTGTTCTTAATCTTTCACAATTTAACTGAACATCCTCAGAGGTTTGTCTTAGTAATTCGGAAGCAATTCTCTATATTTCACCACTTCTTCTTATCCAAGTCAGGAAACAACTCCCTACGGCCATACAATGCCTCATATAAAATGTTATCCCGATACTCAAGTGACAACTGTCATTATTGGTGAATTTGATTAGTAACAAATGATCATCCTAGGAGCTTCTCAAGTTAATGGCACATGCTCTTATCATGTCCTCCAGAACCTGTACAGTCCTCTCTGACTGACCATCTATCTGAGGATGGAAGCTGTGCTAAGACACAATCGGGTTCCCATAGCTTTCAAAAACAATATTCCCATAAGTGGGAAGTGAAGCGAGAATCCCTATCTGATATCAAGCTCCCTAGAATGCTATATAGTGTTTCAAAATCTTCCTTACATATAACTTCGCCTACACACTCAGAGTATCTGGGGATTTTCATAGTCAGAAGGTTTGTAGACTTAGTCACTCTATCGACTATCACCCAGATAGCCTCATGATTCATTCGGGTCCTCTATAACCCATCACAATATTCATGGTAACTTGTTCTCTTTTTCGTGTCAATATAAGTAGAGGCTTCAATAACTCTGCAGACTTCTAGTACTCTACCTTACTCTGCTGACATACGAGACACTTAAAACTAATTAACGCAATTAAAATAAAATGCAATTATGAAAAAAACAAAGCAAGATAAATTAAACTAAATTTAACAAACCTAAAATGCAATTAAACTACTTAATCAAAATGCAATTTAAACTAACCTAAGATTTAATGAAATAAATTTACCCCTAATCTAATTCTAAATGAACATTTAATTAACTATCATCCTAATTAAAACTAAGTTTTATACTACTATGCAAGAATACTAACATGCAATTTAATTAAAGAATTTAAACTAAGCTTAACAAATTAAATTGAAATTAAACTAAACTAACAATGCATGAAAATGAATTAATTGCTAGAGTTGAATGCCAAACAAGCCTTAAGCATTTTAAACCATTCCCTCCAAAAACTATTCACGTGTCATTTTTCTTTTTCATTCCAGGCTTTCACGATTTTGGCAAGGTGTGCTGCTGCATTCTCCTTCTCGGTATTAACCATACACTACTCCAGACCTGTCTCGGTTCTGCTGTGTCCTGCCATGTCTTACTGCCAGGTTTGTCTCGGTTCCAGCTGCCTAGTCTGTTCTCGATTCAGGGGTACTCTCGGTCTGCTACTCCAGGCTTTGTTCCAGCTTGCTTCAGCAACTCTCACCAACTCTGCTGCATCCAGTCTGCCTATGGCTCTCGGTTTCATGCATTTCTTCTCTTCTGCCCATGCTTCTGGCTACCAGACATGCTCTACACGTCTCCAACTACTTCGGTTTCATTCATCAGCATCATTTTCTACCATGCCGCTACTTGCTTTTGCTGCCCAAGCATTGTCTTGCCCACTGCTGCACGATCCTGCACAGCTGCTGTCCTGTACTGCTCTCGCCTGAAGGTGAGTGTTAACCCAGGAGCAGGAGGTGCGCTGCTTACTCTTCGGACCCTGTTTTGCCTGCTGCCATGGTATCTACATCAACTATACGAGCATCCCGAGTCCTCCAGGAAACGCCCAACAGTGCCTAGTTGCAACTCAGTTTCCAAGTGTTGTTCTCGATTTAGTATTGCTCTGTTTTCGTCACCAACAACCACAGCTGCAAGCTGTTCTCTGCTGCATTATGTTCTGCCTTGTGTTGCATGCGCTAGTGAGAGTAACTATGAGGACAGTAACCGAATACAGAAACAGAGATGAACAGAGGAGAGCTCTCGGATGCTAGTTGCTGCCTCTCCAAATCTGCACCACAACAGTTAAATATCTGAGGAAGATGGCCACTGTCATCGGCTTCTCCTTCCCCTACTGTTGTTACGCAATGCTCGGCAGTGAGCAAGCTTCAGCACATTGTAAACCCAAATGGAAGGTGGGAAAATAAGATTTGAAATCCAACATGAAGGCTAACTTGAGGATTAAAAGAAATTTGAGAACTCAAGTGCTAAAAAAAAAATCAAAGAGCTAAGCTTAGCAAACCGAAAACATGAAAATAAAAGTGATTCTCCATTGAAAATGAAATTTAACAAAGCTTAATGAAGAACATGAAATGCATAGTAAAACAAACGGGAAAATAAAAAATACTAGGAAGGAAAATAATTCTAAAAACTACTCTACCTACACTACTCCTACTCCTAAAATTACATAACATTTTCAATTGTCATCCTTTCCTATTTATAAACACACTAGGGGTAAAATGGTAATTTCCACATCCTTAATGAGTTGGCATTTTTTTGGCCACTTGTCTTCACACCATTGGCTCCTTGAAAAGATATTTCCATGTCATCGGTCTTCTTATCCAATTAGATGTGCTAGGTGGCATGACTCGTGTTGTCCGCGTGGCTCAATCTTGATTTTAGCCCAATTCCTGTCCATTTTCTACCGAAATATTCAAAATTCATCCGGATTTAATTTATTTGCAAACATGAGAATTTTAATTAAAAAAGGGGATAATTAACAAAATAAATTAGGGATTTAAATAATTAATTAGGAAATTAGCACAAATAATTCTAAAAATATAGAATTATCAATAACCACCTATGAGGAAGCAGTGCGTAAGGCGCAACTGTGCGAGCAAGATTTTGAGAGGAATGCTTTCGTGTTTGGGAAGTTTAGCCAGAGCCGAGATATACAGAGGAAGAGGCCAGGGAGAGATAGAGGTTTCAGTTATCGAGGAAGGAAGAAACTCTTCGGTAAAAGACCACAGGTTGAGGAGGCACGAGAGAGACTTGCTAGATCTCTTGCTTATCCAACCATAGCTCCAGCAACGGGTATTGTCATAGGAAGACAAAAACCCACTACTGATCAGTGCAGAAGATGCGGTAGGCAACATAGAGGTAGACCGTGTCCGCTGACTCCAATAGTGTGTTTTCGATGCGAGAAACAGTGGCATATTGCTAGAGCTTGCCCAGAGATGGGTGATACTGCTCCACTGAAGGGTAGGGAGCCAGAGAGAGCTCCAGTTAATCCTTCTACTTCGAGGAGGAGAGCGACAACAGAAGAAAAGGGGAAGCAAGTAATTGGTCAAGGGCGCGTAGATGCTTTCGACTAGGGGACAACTGATGCTTCATCGGATGTGATACAAGGTAACATCCGAATTTATGATATTGATGCATATGTTTTAATTGATCCTGGTGCCACACATTCTTTTGTATCGCCTTCATTTGCATGTAAATTAGCAAGACATGTAGAGCGTACACCGTTATGTATAATGATGTTGATTAGTATGCCTATGAATAGTAGTCAAGTTGTAGAGTATGTATTTAATGACTGCAAGCTAAGAGTAGGGGACAAGGAGATGACAACCAATCTAATATTGCTAAATATGAGTGACTTTGATATAATCTTAGGAATGGATTAGTTATCTGCAAACCATGCTGTTTTAGATTGTTATGCTAAGACAGTTATATTTCCTAACCCTACTAGATATGTTGAAAAGTTTAATAAGAATAAATGAAAGAATAGTTATGATTATTATATGATTTACTGACTTAGAAAACCTTCAACATATCAAGGTTTTATTGCATACGTGGTAGATATGGATAAGGCACATCCAGAGTTGTTAGATATTACTGTGGTCAGTGAGTACCCAGATGTTTTTTCGGATGAGTTGCCAGGGTTACCACCAGACAGAGAGATGGAGTTCGGTATAGACTTGGTGCCTGATACGGAGCCTATTTCGAGACCACCATATCGTATGGCCATAGTTGAGCTGGAAGAGCTCAAGAGGCAGTTGTAAGAGCTATTGGATAGGGGTTTTGTTCGACCAAGTGTTTCACCTTGGGGTGCACCAGTTTTATTCGTGAGGAAGAAGGATGAGAGCCTCCGATTGTGTATAGATTACCAATTGTTGAATAAGGCCACCATCAAGAATAGGTATCCCCTTCCACGCATTGATGACTTGTTAGATCAGCTTCAGGGAGCACAGGTCTTTTTCAAGATTGATCTGAGGTCTGGGTATCATCAGTTGAGAGTTCGGAGTGGAGATGTACCTAAGACAGCATTTCGTACCCGATATGGCCACTATGAGTTCTTAGTCATGCCATTCGGATTGACGAATGCCCCAGCTGCTTTCATGGCTTTGATGAACGAAGTGCATAATCTCCAATGGTTCTAATTTCCCTATGTTCTGTCATAATGTTTTGCAGCGGAGCTAATAATTTCCTAGAATACGTTCGAATTTTCCTAAGGGTTATTTCAATTTCAAGATCTAGAGGAAAGCTATCATAATTCTCGGCTCTATGCATGCAAACATCTAAAAGTCCTTAGAAAAATTTTTTTAAGTTTTTTTTTAAAATTTTTCTTTTTTAATTTGATTTTAATTTTTCAATTCACTAATTTAGATTAAACTTTTAAGTATTTACAACCTAAATATTTACAAGCTATAATTACACCTAAGTATAATTTCACCGATATTAACTAATGGCTAATTAGGACTTCCCCGACAACGGTGCCAAAAACTTGTTATACCCTAAACGTATTACCGCAAGTGCACGGGTCGTATAAGTAATAATGGAATTTGAGTCCCGGATTATCGCCCCACAGAGAAGTTGACTAGCCTAATTAACTACCGGTTAATCTTACCCTAAGTATATCCTAGCAAATTATGAAGTTTAATGTGTGATCTACAAAGCTAATAGTACTGAAAATAATAAAACTATAAAATAAAGAAAATAAAATCGAGCTAAGAAATACTTACAATGCTCCAAGCAATCAACCTACAGAAGAAAACTAAAACAGTTAAAATTAATTAACGCAATAAAATGCAAATATGAAATAACTAAAACAAGACTAATCAAACTAAAATTAAACAATTCAAAAATAAAATGTGCATGTAATTAAACTAACTAAGAAAATGTAATTTAAACTAACTTAAAGTCTAATAAGATAAAAATCTACTTACCTAAGAAAATCTTAAACTTAACTCTAATTAAATGCTAATAAAACAAAATCTACTAATGCATGAAAATAAATTTAATCTAAATTAATTCTAAATATAACTCATAAAATACTAAACTAAAAATTAAATACTAACACATAATATCTAAAATTAACTATTAACTAAGATTAAATTAACAACTTAAAACATTAAATTTAACCACAATTATCAACTAAGAACTACTCTAAACTAACAACTAATAAAACAATCAAAATAATAAAAATGCCATAAAAACTAAACTAAACAAAATAGAGGTGGCCAAACAAGGACTTAACCGAATTGTAAAACACACAAGCGATCCCGACAACCCACTGTTCACGTTCTTCCAAACATTTCCAGTTTCATGTTTATTTCAGGTATTCACGGTTTCGGCTACTGTCCCTGCTGCACTCTGCTTTTCGGTTCTGACCAGACACTGCTCCAAGCAAGGTCTGCTTCTGCTGTTTTTGCCCTGTGTTCCATCTGCATCCAGCCACCACGTACTGCTGCGGCTCTATACACTGTCGTTTCCATTTTTGTTCTGCCCAGGTGTGTCTCGGTTCCAGTGCTCACGGGTTCAGCTACTGGCATGCTGCACTTTGCTTCTCGGTTCTGTAATTTGCTGCTGCTCCAGGCATTCTCGGTTCTAGGCGCTATGCTGGTCTCAATTTTTTTCCGTTCCTGCCTTCAGCTAAGCATATCCCACCTGTTGTCCTGCACTGCTCTTGCCTGGATTATGTTCTGCAACCCAAGTCATCCTCCCCGCAGCTGCTTCAGGTCAGTCACTAGCTGTTGCCTCACCACATTCTCTGCACTAGTCGTACCTATAACAGTCGCCTTCTCTTGACAACTGTAGCAGGACGTGCAAGCAGCAGCAACACCTCCCCTACAAAGATCTTGTTCTCGAATGGAAACAAAGTGCAGGAGCCTCGTCAAACATCAGCTTCAGCCCCTGCCGAGCAATACGTTTCCCTTTGGCAACATCAAGTAATGCAAAACAGATAAATCAAATAAGCACAAGTAGAAGCTATTAGATTGTAGGATTAAGGCAGTGAAAAAAATAAATTTAAAATGACCGAGACCAAGAATTAAAGAAAAGAAAATGCATAGTGAATAAGACCATAAACAGAGTAGAACAGAGCAAAGATCGGTCTGCCGGGTTGCTTCCTTGTTACCATCCAGCTAGTCATCAAACTCATTCTCTCATAATACACAGAAGCATATCCAAGCAAACAGTAACTAAGAAAATGCAAAAAACTAATACTAGACACTAACTCAGTAATGAAGAAACTTATAAAACAAGAAAACGGGAGGGTCCTAGGCCACGGTTTCCTTCATTTTCTTCTCCTTCCATGTTCCACATTACTCATGATGTGGATAAATACTCAGCATCAATCCACATCAAGGCAATAGAACCATAAGGTGGAAGAATGAATGAAATAATGATGCCACTCGAATGCACCAAAAAATTCTAACCGAGAGTTGCAAGAACAATAGTTTAACAAACAAAAACATAAGCAAGTTGGGAAACTGAGAGCTAACAGCTAGAAAAAACAATGATTTTCATGGTAACACTAAAATAAAGATCTGGGATTGTAACGAATCAAACAGCAGAGAAAATGGAAATGAAACTGTTCATTAATAAAACAAAGAACTAGAAATGAACAAAAACTTTGCATGAAAATAAAAGTTGACATGAATAGTAATCTAACAATGGTGGCTATCGAAAAAAGAAAAAAACAATAAATCCTAAAATATACCCTAAAACTATTCTTGTCACGACCCAAATTACCTAAAAATCAGAGTAAATTTTTTTGCTTTTTCATTTATTATTTAATTCTTACCTTTCTCTCATCGTGACCATCCTACAACACAGTTGGGCTATGATTCGGTGTTAGTCACCTCACACTATTTAACATTTCATTCCCATAATCATATATCAGAGTCTACTATCCTTTTGACTTTAAATAAACACATACCCAATGGTATTTACATGACTCTACATCCCCGACATCATATCCATTTACAGTACTGTGCATTACATATTTAGATACAAAACCATACAAATGTGTATACCTGTCTCTCGATGGGAAGCAGCAAATATCAACCATGCAAGTCCTCAGCCGCTCAATATCTATTGCAAGTGCTCTGAAAAGATGGAAAAATAAGGGGGGTGAGCAAACCACACGCTCAGTAAGGCAATTATGCAAGTAAGTAGATAGCTCCACTATCTACATGCTCATAATGCCATGCCCTTAAATCCATTTCTTTTCATTTAAAATTTACACGCACAAAGTCATGCATATTCAATGCCATAGTTTATCCAAAACTATTTGTGCATATATAAATCATGTAACTCATGCATTCAAAGCATTTTATGTGACATCATTAAATCATATTAAGCATGAATTTAATCAAGATCATGTAGTCTTTCATGTCATGTAAGACAATTCAAGGTTTTCAAATGAAAGCATGGAAAACACATCATGCCACTGCATTTAAATCAATTCATTTAAAACGCAGTATAAAATAACCCCTCTGGGTCAATCATCTCAAAACTCATAAAACAATTTGTTATATTTCATTATAAAACTTGAGTTATAAAACCACCCTTCTTTCAGGGTCACATTTCATAAAATCATAAAATCGTCAAATCGTCAAATCGGGGGCCTGACCCCTCCTTCGGGTCTACCCTGGTCTAATAGACCACAAGTTATATCATGTGAGACAATCAGGTAATTAACAGTAACATCGAGGACTATGGCCATATCCTAGTGATCCCTGGCAACACGGTACCTAGTGTGCGGGGTATCACACCTGAAACGGGAGGTGGGTCGTCCTACCCGCCAGAACAGCATAACACCAGGATTGCGAGGGCAAGGCTTGCTGCCTCGTGGCTAATGCCACTCCACTCCAACAATCCCCACGGTACAGCGTACTCCGCGTGACATACACGGTACAAAGTACTCCGTGAACCCAAGCTCAATCAGGGGTGCCTGTAATAGGTCTTATCCACCCATAACATCTCTGTCTCAGGATGCACGTGTGAGCATATCATCTCACTGTGACACACAGTCTACAGGAGGCTCCAACACGGCTATATGCATGTAATATAAATCCCTGTGCGAGCGAAGCTCAAGCACGGCTCCATGCATATTCATGATATCTGAAAACCTCGTGCGAGGGAAGCTCTAGCACGGTTTCATAAAAATCAGTGAAATCTGCGTACGAGCAGCGCTCCAGTACGACTTAAACTGATTATAATTTCATGTAAATTCCACGTACGAGCAACGCTCTAGTACGGATATGTATATAAATTCAGTGAAAACCTCGTACGAGAAAAACTCCAGCACAGCATTCAAATGAATTATGAAAACCATATAAAACTTTGTGCGAGCAACGCTCCAGCACAAATGAATGCTCAAGTAAATCAAATCTCGTGCGAGTTATACTCCAGCACGGCTTTATGCATAACTAAATCAAATCTCGTGCGAGTTTCACTCCAGCACGGCTTTTATGCATAATTAAATCAAAACAGGATGCGAGCTAAGCTCCAGCATCTCTCATGCATGTCAAATCATTAAAAGTAGTGCGAGTAATCGCTCCAGCACTATTTTATGCATACCACGTCAAAACAAATCAAAACATGTCAAAACATGTCAAAACATGTCAAAACAGAGTGCGAGCTAGGCTCCAGCAGCTCTCATTTCACAATATTAAAAATCAGTGCGAGCACCATGCTCTAGCACATTTCATGCATATGATGTCACAAGTCGGTGCGAGCAACTGCTCAAGCACATTTATGCACATTCACAAACGCAGATATAGTGCGAACTATGTGTCGGCACTATCTGTTTCCATATAAACTGATAGTTGGCCGTTTTCCAAAGAAATTTCTATTTAAATATTAATAACACCTACGTAGTGTTATTTTGTGAAATTCATCCATTTACTGGCCAATCTATCGCTTTACTTTGATTAAAATCAAGAAAATTCCTTAATCATAAAAATCCTTAAATCATGCATTCCATGCATGTCATGCTTTCACCATCCTTAGGTGAACTTCCCTCAATAGGGGTAAAATAGACATTTCACCTATTTCGATCCTTAAAAATTATTTAAACCACTTTTAGGATCATTTTACAATAATCGTGTATACATACATAATCAGTGTATACAAAATCTATTAAAATATGCGTAGCTACCTCTAGCTACTCACACAATTCCCTTACCTCATTTATCTGTACAGTCTGACATTTCCACTGATGACTCGTCACGCAGTCCGATTTGCTCCAAATCTAAATCAAATCTCCGGAACTGCGGATACACATTCATCAGGTCAAATACAATACAATTTAATGTATTTCATAATTTTCTGGGCTTAATTTAAATCATTGGGCCCGTTTACCCATATTGGGCCCGATTGCACCATAATGGGCCTTAATCGGCCTTAAGCCCGTTTACCACACTTTATCGAGGCCTATTGGGCTCACTGGGCCCATCAGTAATTTATTTAGCCTCGTTCTAAATTCTCTGATATCTCAATTTAATATTTACGACAATTTATCTAATTTTCCAGAATTTAATTCATTTATGCGGAAATTAAATCCGTGATTTATGCGTTAAATATCAATCACGCATAACGATATAAAATTGTCGTAAATAAGGGTCACTTACCCGTTATTCCCTGATCGTATACAAATCGAGGCTGTCTCGAGCTCTCAGTGGATGCCAATTGTCGAGCTACACAATTAAATATATTTTTCCGGGTAAATTTCCAGTCGGAATTAATTAAATTAAATATTCAGAAAATTAAATCGATCAATTTGACCGCTTACCGACTTACCCGAAGCTCGATTGCATCACTGGAATTTTCTCCAATTTTTTCTCTTTTTCTTTTTCCCTTTTTCTTCCTTTTTTTTTTCTCTCTTTTTTGGCTGAACCGGTCCGGTCCGGTTCAACCCGGTTCGGACCGCCGGTTCGGTCTGGTCCGGTTCGGCCGGTTCTGTCCGGTTCGGCCGGTCCAATCTCCCTTTGGTCGTGCCGGCGCCGTCCGGCCGGTTCCCGGCATGATTTCGGTGCCAATCGGCGCGCAATCGTCTGGGCTCCCTAAATCGGGCCTCAGCTGGGGTCGAATCAGCCCCATCGCCGGCGAATCGGGGTTCTCTCCCCCGCGGTCTTCCCCTCCGTTTTCCGACGTTTTTTCGGCCACTTCGCCGCGCGTCGCTGCCGCCTGTGGGCTCGCCTGAGGTCGGCCGACCTTCGCCGACCCTCGCCTGGGGCCCTTGGCCGCCGGTGAGGCTCGTCCGTCGTCTTCTCTTCCTCGGCTCGCCTTTCGCGTTTTTCTTCTTCTCTGTTTCTGTTTCTCGCGATTCCAATTCGCGTTTTTTTTTTTTTTTTTTTTATTTTTATTTATTTATAATTTATTTTTAATATTATTTTAATCAATAAAATAATATTAAAATACACAAATATCTTTTAAAAATTATATTTTATTCATCTAATCTGTAAATAATTTTCTCAGTCCGATTTTACCTTTCCGGTATATTTTTCGATTATTTTCGAGATTATTTTTCGATACGAAAATCTCGGTTTATTCCAATAAATTCATATCTTGATCAATTTAACCCGGAATTTAATTATTTCTTCGTCATTGATCAAGATTTCTCATTTTCATATTTTTAATTAAATTTTCTTGTCCCGATTAATATCGAATTTTGGTCTTTTGACCATTTTGCCCTTGCACGTATTCGGGAATACCATTAAGTCCTTTTGCATTTTTAAATGCACTCGTAAATATCGGGTCTTACAATCTCCCCCACTTAAGAAATTTGGTCCTCCAAATTAGAACCAAGTAATATGAGTCCATAATTAACTCCGGGTACATCTATCGTATCATATACTGTCATCCTCAAGTGACCTTCTCCGGAGTGTAATACTACCATCATACTTAACTAGGGAGATCATCTTAACCCTCAACACTTTCTCTTTCCATTTTTAATAACCAACTCGATTTCATACATTACTCTTTCATTGAGCTAAACTGTTGGAGCTCATATCCGATCACATATATCGGATCCGGATATTATTTCTTAAGCATCAAAAGATAGGACACATTGTGGATGCCTGTTTATTCAAGTGGTAATACCAACCTACAGGTCTTACCTTCCACTTTGTCCAATCTCTATCCGAATGTCGTCATGTCCTTAAGACAAGTAACTGCCAATAATACTAATTCACCCTCGGTGAATTCCAATAGTTTCTGTCTCTTGTCAGCATAGTTTTTCTGTCTGCTCTGAGGTGTTCTTAATCTCTCACAAATCCACTGAACATCCTCAGAGGTTTGTCTTACCAATTCGGGAACAATTCTCTATTTGTCACCCACTTTTCTTATCCAAGTCAGGGAACAACTCCCTACGGCCATACAATGCCTCATTTAATCTCATCCCGATACTCAAGTGACAACTGTCATCATTGGCGAATTTGATTAGTAGCAACTAATCATCCCAGGAGCTCATAAAATCAATGGCACACGCTCTCATCACATCCTCCAGAACCTGTACAGTCCTCTCTGACTGACCATCTGTCTGAGGGTGGAAGCTGTGCTAACACATAATCGGGTTCCCATAACTTTCAAAAACAATATTCCCAGAAGTGGAAAGTGAAGCGGGAATCCCTATCTGATACCATGCTCACTGGAACGCTACACAATGTTTCACAATATTCCACACACATAAATCCGCCTATACACTTAGAGTATCTAGGGATTTTCATAACCAGAAGGTGGGTAACTGAATCAATCTATCAACTATCACCTAGATAGCCTCGAGATTCATTCGGGTCCTCTGTAACCCATCACGAAATCCATGGTAACTTGTTCCCATTTCCGTGTCAATATAGGTAGAGGCTGCAATAACCCTGCAACTTCTTTTACTCTACCTTACTCTGCTGACATACGAGACACTTTTTCGCAATTCTCTACAATATCTCTTTTCATATCTGACCACCAATACCCTTTTCAGAGGTTCTGATATATTTATTACTTCTCGGATGCACTGTATATCCCGAAGAGTGAGCTTCTGTCAATAACACTATATCATCAACTGTGGTCCTCGGGAGCACTTATACTGTCTCTGAACCTCTGTGAGTCATCATCACTCACTGTGAACTCTGTCACTATACCCTTCTGAATCTGACCCACACTATCGACACCATGCCGATCATCACGCTAAGCCTGGCAAATCCGATCACACAAATCCGGTTCTAACCTCAGGCTAGCTGTCACACAATCACCGTCATCATCAGAAGGGATCACATCACTACTGAGGTTCACAACTGCTTTAGCAGCTCTCGCTCCTTGACCATCTTATGTGATACCATCCCGAGGCTCTTTCTGCTCAAGGCATCAACCATTACATTAGCCTTTCCTGGGTGGTACAAAGTTCACAATCATAATCCTTAGAAGCTCTAACCCTCATGGTTATCTCATCCGACTCTTTCTGTGAAAACAGATACTCGGGGGTTTTTACGATTAGTGCATACCCAAAATTTCTTACAGTATAAGTGGTGGCGCCATACTTTCAGTGTAATCGCTATGACTGCCAACTCTAAATCATGGGTCGGATAGTTTCTCTTATGGTCCTTGAATATATCTGGATCCATAAACGACTATCTTCCCATTTTACATCAATACACAGCCCAATCCTTATTTGGAGGTATCCATACACACTGAAACCTCTTGAGCTGTTGGTTATAGTGAGAATACTTATGGTGGTCAGTTCATTACTCCAATATACCAAAACTCATTGAAGCTATTTTCATACTTATCATAACACTCGTATGAAATCTTTTCCCGAATGAGACGTGTCAACTGAGCAACTCATTTCAAGAAACTCATAACACCTTGTCTGTAAGACAGTTTCCTGTTGCTACTCATACTCATCCCTGGACTTCGAATACATCATAATATCATCGCTGTAGATGACAACCAATCGGTCCAGGTAAGGTTTAAATACCTTAACGTAGTTGAGTTCCACTCAATATTTCAATTTTTTCATATACTTGACCTATGTACGCATAAACGTACAATGTCATTTCGAAATAGCTTTCGTTCAAGATACTAGCTCACGTCATTTCTTTCCTCTTATATTGACGGCTTCTTTTTTTTTTATAAAATTTTAATTTTTTTAAACTTTCATGATTAATCAAGTTCTATATTTCTTTATCGTACCAGCAAAGGTACCCAAATTTTAATGTATATATTATGACCGTCGAATTCAATCTATAGATTATGCGTGCGCTTCCAGACGCTGTCAAATCTTCAGGCAGGGAAGTATTTTAAAATACCTTTATTATCCCTCAGACTTGACTACATACCGCTTAATCCAATTTACTTTGCATATCAAGGATATCCTTACCTTGCATACGTCTCTTATTCCAATATATCTCCTTTTATATATCACTTGTGACAAACTCTTTCCTTACTTGTCAAGTTACAATACACTTTTCAGTGATATTTTCACCCCTATTTTCAACTTACAATCCCTATACCCATATTCAGTTAGTGAAAATCAACTAACTATCATCCTCTTCATGCTTAAAGGTATAGGCTTCACATTTTTCACTAACTTATAAGCAACTGAAGGCGGTATAATTAAATGCGTGGCACTAGGATCAATTAAAATAATTATTTCATTATTCACAACCAGTGTGGTATCTTCCACCACATCCAATGAAACATCAGTAGTGTCCTGGTCCAAGGCATACACTCGCCCTCGTCCAACATCTTATTTTCGTGATAACTACCACACATCTTACACTGTTCACACTGCTACTCTGTTTTACTGTTTACAATGCTCCGTAGCAGGTTGCGGTCCTCAAATCATAATACCCCTCAATAGTGTTAAAATTAGATATACTGGGGTTTATCAATCAACTTACCCCGTGATTTATCAGCTCTAAGCTTTTTACCAATTACCTTTTTCCTATTATGACATCTCTGTCATTCTCTATTCTCCTTTGTCTCAATTTCGGCCCTCACTACCTTTCTCAATATCAGAGGCGTGCAACTCATGATCTTATTCACACAACTGTAGCGTGCGCACTGCCTCATCATAGGTAGTGATATCTAACAGGCTAATCGGACTCTAATTGACAATCTGAGTCCTTCCATGAACTTTCAAACATCTCGACTCTCACTGTTCATCGTGTCCGAGTCACATCTGCCCAGGAATATAAACTGAGTATCATACTCATCACTCAACATGTTCCTCTGGGTCAGAGTAAAGAATATCATCTGTAATTTTCTTTAAACAATATCCGGGATATTCTGTCACCGGAATACATCTAGAATTATTTTTTTTTATGTCTATTCTGGACGTTTAACTCTTCAAATGGGTCGAGCGAACTTCAATTAATGCTCCAACTCGCCCTCAAATCTCATACATATTCTGAGCAATTAGCTCGTAAAATATTCTCCACACTCCGCTCCAACTTCGCGAAGCGTGCCTCAATACTGTCTGATCTCTCTATCAGACTCTATCCGATCTCTCTATCGGACTCTGTGGGGCATGCTCAACATCAGCCTCCACGTTAATCTCATCACGAGTTTCATGTGGCGACTCAGTACAACTCTTGGGCCTACCTCTACGTCCTCGAGTTCGTGTACTCGCCTCTCAACCATAGCGGCTATCAGTCAATGAGTCTATTCTTGCATTTAAAAATCAAATTCTTAGCTGTACTTCCATCTCGATATACACAATTGTATCTAAATAATGCACAGTACATGGGGATGTAAACTTCCTTAACCACTAACACCGACTCATATCAGGCCAACTCAAGCTCTGATACCACTAAACCTGTCACGACCCAAATTACCTAAAAATCAGAGTAAATTTTTTTGCTTTTTCATTTATTATTTAATTCTTACCTTTCTCTCATCGTGACCATCCTACAACACAGTTGGGCTATGATTCGGTGTTAGTCACCTCACACTATTTAACATTTCATTCCCATAATCATATATCAGAGTCTACTATCCTTTTGACTTTAAATAAACACATACCCAATGGTATTTACATGACTCTACATCCCCGACATCATATCCATTTACAGTACTGTGCATTACATATTTAGATACAAAACCATACAAATGTGTATACCTGTCTCTCGATGGGAAGCAGCAAATATCAACCATGCAAGTCCTCAGCCGCTCAATATCTATTGCAAGTGCTCTGAAAAGATGGAAAAATAAGGGGGGTGAGCAAACCACACGCTCAGTAAGGCAATTATGCAAGTAAGTAGATAGCTCCACTATCTACATGCTCATAATGCCATGCCCTTAAATCCATTTCTTTTCATTTAAAATTTACACGCACAAAGTCATGCATATTCAATGCCATAGTTTATCCAAAACTATTTGTGCATATATAAATCATGTAACTCATGCATTCAAAGCATTTTATGTGACATCATTAAATCATATTAAGCATGAATTTAATCAAGATCATGTAGTCTTTCATGTCATGTAAGACAATTCAAGGTTTTCAAATGAAAGCATGGAAAACACATCATGCCACTGCATTTAAATCAATTCATTTAAAACGCAGTATAAAATAACCCCTCTGGGTCAATCATCTCAAAACTCATAAAACAATTTGTTATATTTCATTATAAAACTTGAGTTATAAAACCACCCTTCTTTCAGGGTCACATTTCATAAAATCATAAAATCGTCAAATCGTCAAATCGGGGGCCTGACCCCTCCTTCGGGTCTACCCTGGTCTAATAGACCACAAGTTATATCATGTGAG
The DNA here is from genome assembly GCA_033439115.1 of Firmiana major. Lineage (NCBI taxonomy): Eukaryota > Viridiplantae > Streptophyta > Magnoliopsida > Malvales > Malvaceae > Firmiana > Firmiana major. Next base: position 18,319,421 of record CM065904.1, on the reverse strand, counting down.
ACAATCAGGTAATTAACAGTAACATCGAGGACTATGGCCATATCCTAGTGATCCCTGGCAACACGGTACCTAGTGTGCGGGGTATCACACCTGAAACGGGAGGTGGGTCGTCCTACCCGCCAGAACAGCATAACACCAGGATTGCGAAGGCAAGGCTTGCTGCCTCGTGGCTAATGCCACTCCACTCCAACAATCCCCACGGTACAGCGTACTCCGCGTGACATACACGGTACAAAGTACTCCGTGAACCCAAGCTCAATCAGGGGTGCCTGTAATAGGTCTTATCCACCCATAACATCTCTGTCTCAGGATGCACGTGTGAGCATATCATCTCACTGTGACACACAGTCTACAGGAGGCTCCAACACGGCTATATGCATGTAATATAAATCCCTGTGCGAGCGAAGCTCAAGCACGGCTCCATGCATATTCATGATATCTGAAAACCTCGTGCGAGGGAAGCTCTAGCACGGTTTCATAAAAATCAGTGAAATCTGCGTACGAGCAGCGCTCCAGTACGACTTAAACTGATTATAATTTCATGTAAATTCCACGTACGAGCAACGCTCTAGTACGGATATGTATATAAATTCAGTGAAAACCTCGTACGAGAAAAACTCCAGCACAGCATTCAAATGAATTATGAAAACCATATAAAACTTTGTGCGAGCAACGCTCCAGCACAAATGAATGCTCAAGTAAATCAAATCTCGTGCGAGTTATACTCCAGCACGGCTTTATGCATAACTAAATCAAATCTCGTGCGAGTTTCACTCCAGCACGGCTTTTATGCATAATTAAATCAAAACAGGATGCGAGCTAAGCTCCAGCATCTCTCATGCATGTCAAATCATTAAAAGTAGTGCGAGTAATCGCTCCAGCACTATTTTATGCATACCACGTCAAAACAAATCAAAACATGTCAAAACATGTCAAAACATGTCAAAACAGAGTGCGAGCTAGGCTCCAGCAGCTCTCATTTCACAATATTAAAAATCAGTGCGAGCACCATGCTCTAGCACATTTCATGCATATGATGTCACAAGTCGGTGCGAGCAACTGCTCAAGCACATTTATGCACATTCACAAATGCAGATATAGTGCGAACTATGTGTCGGCACTATCTGTTTCCATATAAACTGATAGTTGGCCGTTTTCCAAAGAAATTTCTATTTAAATATTAATAACACCTACGTAGTGTTATTTTGTGAAATTCATCCATTTACTGGCCAATCTATCGCTTTACTTTGATTAAAATCAAGAAAATTCCTTAATCATAAAAATCCTTAAATCATGCATTCCATGCATGTCATGCTTTCACCATCCTTAGGTGAACTTCCCTCAATAGGGGTAAAATAGACATTTCACCTATTTCGATCCTTAAAAATTATTTAAACCACTTTTAGGATCATTTTACAATAATCGTGTATACATACATAATCAGTGTATACAAAATCTATTAAAATATGCGTAGCTACCTCTAGCTACTCACACAATTCCCTTACCTCATTTATCTGTACAGTCTGACATTTCCACTGATGACTCGTCACGCAGTCCGATTTGCTCCAAATCTAAATCAAATCTCCGGAACTGCGGATACACATTCATCAGGTCAAATACAATACAATTTAATGTATTTCATAATTTTCTGGGCTTAATTTAAATCATTGGGCCCGTTTACCCATATTGGGCCCGATTGCACCATAATGGGCCTTAATCGGCCTTAAGCCCGTTTACCACACTTTATCGAGGCCTATTGGGCTCACTGGGCCCATCAGTAATTTATTTAGCCTCGTTCTAAATTCTCTGATATCTCAATTTAATATTTACGACAATTTATCTAATTTTCCAGAATTTAATTCATTTATGCGGAAATTAAATCCGTGATTTATGCGTTAAATATCAATCACGCATAACGATATAAAATTGTCGTAAATAAGGGTCACTTACCCGTTATTCCCTGATCGTATACAAATCGAGGCTGTCTCGAGCTCTCAGTGGATGCCAATTGTCGAGCTACACAATTAAATATATTTTTCCGGGTAAATTTCCAGTCGGAATTAATTAAATTAAATATTCAGAAAATTAAATCGGTCAATTTGACCGCTTACCGACTTACCCGAAGCTCGATTGCATCACTGGAATTTTCCCCAATTTTTTCTCTTTTTCTTTTTCCCTTTTTCTTCCTTTTTTTTTTCTCTCTTTTTTGGCTGAACCGGTCCGGTCCGGTTCAACCCGGTTCGGACCGCCGGTTCGGTCTGGTCCGGTTCGGCCGGTTCTGTCCGGTTCGGCCGGTCCAATCTCCCTTTGGTCGTGCCGGCGCCGTCCGGCCGGTTCCCGGCATGATTTCGGTGCCAATCGGCGCGCAATCGTCTGGGCTCCCTAAATCGGGCCTCAGCTGGGGTCGAATCAGCCCCATCGCCGGCGAATCGGGGTTCTCTCCCCCGCGGTCTTCCCCTCCGTTTTCCGACGTTTTTTCGGCCACTTCGCCGCGCGTCGCTGCCGCCTGTGGGCTCGCCTGAGGTCGGCCGACCTTCGCCGACCCTCGCCTGGGGCCCTTGGCCGCCGGTGAGGCTCGTCCGTCGTCTTCTCTTCCTCGGCTCGCCTTTCGCGTTTTTCTTCTTCTCTGTTTCTGTTTCTCGCGATTCCAATTCGCGTTTTTTTTTTTTTTTTTTTTTTTTTTTATTTATTTATAATTTATTTTTAATATTATTTTAATCAATAAAATAATATTAAAATACACAAATATCTTTTAAAAATTATATTTTATTCATCTAATCTGTAAATAATTTTCTCAGTCCGATTTTACCTTTCCGGTATATTTTTCGATTATTTTCGAGATTATTTTTCGATACGAAAATCTCGGTTTATTCCAATAAATTCATATCTTGATCAATTTAACCCGGAATTTAATTATTTCTTCGTCATTGATCAAGATTTCTCATTTTCATATTTTTAATTAAATTTTCTTGTCCCGATTAATACCGAATTTTGGTCTTTTGACCATTTTGCCCTTGCACGTATTCGGGAATACCATTAAGTCCTTTTGCATTTTTAAATGCACTCGTAAATATCGGGTCTTACAATTCTACCCTCAAATTACATCTACTCCTAATCCTAAATTACTTCTATTCTAACCTAGGCTACTCCTCATTTTCAATTACCATCCTTTCCTATTTATACACACACTTGGGGGTAAAATTGTAATTTTTTCATCCTAGATGAGTTGGCATTGTTTGGCCACTTGTCTTCACATCATTGGCTCCTTGAAAAATAATATTTCCATGTCATCTATTTTTTTGTCCAATTGGATGTGCTAGGCTCGTGTTGTCTGCGTGGTCCAATCTCGATTTTAGCTCAATTTTGGTCCATTTTCTACCTAAATATTAAAAATTCATCTGGATTTAATTTATCTGGAAACATGAGAATTTTAATTAAATAAAGGGGATAATTAACAAAATAAATTGTGGATTTAAATAATTAATTAGGAAATTAAGCACAAATAATTCTAAAAATATAGAATTATCACACCCCCAAACTTGAGCTTTTGCTTATCTTCAAGCAAAACAAAATAGATGTAGGAATGACAAGTACAAAACATAATAATTTCTCCAATATTATCCTCAAAAATAAAGTACAGAGTATGATCTTAAAGATTCACAATTACAAGTCAAACACTCAGAATCATTCAATCATAAGTCCTAACCCAAATTAGACCCCTCGTGCGTGTGTGAAAATGTCAGAGTCACTTCACAGTACATTATCCGGATCAGATTATGCAAACATAGTGAATGCAAAGTCAGAGACATGTGATTATTCCCATAAGTTTGCTTTTCAGTTCTCTCTCCACTAATGTATTCACACTTAATCAAAGATCAATAGGACTTCATTAAGCTTGTAATGTAAGGCTGAGCTAGGGAATGATAAAGTCGATTTAGGTTTAATTACCCCTTAACATGCATTACTTCTGGGATCTTAATGTAGGAGCTCAAATCATTTCTCCCAAACTTATTTATTTCACTAAACTTTTTATTCTATTTTTGTATTTTCTTCTTTTCTTTTTTCTTTTTCTTTCTTTTTCATTTTTTTTCAATACATACTCCTTCACTATCACTTAATACCCATATAGCTCACAATATATCCCAATGACTTTTCATGCTTTTGTGGTAAGGAATAGGAACAGAGTATTTAAGCTAAGGAAAAAAAATTAAGCAGATGTATTTACAGAGAAAAGCTTATTTGGCTCAGATAGGTTACTAGGGGTAAAATATGTATAAGGATGGCTAGAAAGGCTCAAACAATTCAAAGATGGCCTAAACCATTTCCCTAATTAAGTGTGATCTAATATTTCACCTCGAGATCAAATCAATAAAAGTCTAGAATATGATACACAAAATCAACTAAACAAATGCAATCCTAAGTCCACATAAGCTTTCTCTAAATAAATATACAGATTCATGACATGACATGTGCATAAGATGAGGAAATCACAATCAGAATCAAGACAAATTCAAGAATTCAACTTCATGCTTTTCCTATAATCATGCTTCTTAGTCAATCAAAATCAGACTTAATCATGGGGTCATATCATCAGAATATGGGAAAACTACATGCTAAGCACTAAATCACTCCACAATCAAACAATTAAGCTCAGATTTCGAAAAAAATTTGAAATTTTTTTCAATTTTGCTCAAATTTTTGAAAAATGCTCAAGTGATATCCCCTTCCTCAAACTTAAAGTGCACAGTGTCCTCAGTGTGCGGATAATATAAGAATTGAAGTTCAGGAACAGAGTACTCCCCTATCTGATGATGATGATGAACAATCAAAACTTGATTGAAAACATAAAACTAGAAAAGAAACCTGCAAAATAAACAAAGAAAGAAACAACAACAAAGAAAAAGAACTATATACAAAGTGAAAAGACAAATTAAGCCACTTCAAATGCAGCTAAAGAACACAACACTCAGCAGCAGGGTGAAGAGTAAAAGGATCAGCCAGAGTGGTGACAAAATGTTAACAGTTAAATTCTCTTGAGCTCTATCTATTTCCCTCATTCTTTCAGATTTCTTATGTTCAAGCCTTATATCCTGCATCCTAAAACAGTCTTGAGAGTCATCAGGGATCTTCAAAGGTTTGAAAACATGAAATGTTACCTCCTGATCTAGGACACTCATAGTCAACTCCCCCATTTGCACATCAATTAAGGTTCTACTAGTCGCTAGGAAAGGTCTGCCTAGTATAATGGGGACTTCCCTATCTTCCTCCATGTCTAAAACAATAAAATCCGCAAGGAAAACAAATTTGTCCACCTTTACTAACACATCCTCAATGACCCCCTTCAGATATTTAATTGATCGATCAGCTAATTGGAGGGTCACTGTGGTGGGCTTGGCATCCCCTATTCCTAACTTCTGATAGATAGACAAAGGCATCAAATTTATACTAGCTCTTAAATCACACAGGGCTCTACCAAAGAATAAATTTTCAATAGTGCATGGTTTGGTAAAATTCTCGGGATCCTTGAGCTTGAGGGGTAATTTCCTCTGGATAATTGCACTATATTCCTCAGTTAAGGCCACCGTCTCATATTCTTCTAATCTTCTCTTCCTCGAGACGATATCCTTCAAGAACTTCACATAACTTGGCATTTTCTCTAAGGCATCTGCGAAAGGAATATTGATGTGAAGTTTCTTAAAAACCTCAAGAAATTTAGCAAATTCTCGTTCCAGCTTTTGATCTTGGAATCTCTGAGGAAAAGGTACTAGTGGTCTAACTAGAGGCAATGTAGTGGGAACCTGTGTAGAATCAGAGGACGAGAAAGGCAGTGAAGAAGAAGAAGGTATAGATGAAGAAGTGCCTAGCTTGGATTCTTTTGCAGCTTGATCCTGATGTTCCTGCTCTTTTTGAGCTGTTTCCTTAGAACTTACGGATTCTTCAACTATGTGCTGTTCAGGTTGGGACTTAACTTGTGGCTCCTCTAGCTCTTTGCCACTCCTAAGGATGATGGATTTTACATGTTCTTTACCCTCCCTTTGCCTAACAAGAATAGCTTCAGTGTTACTAGGAAGGGTCCCTAGAGGACGTTGGCTAAGAGCATTTGCTATTTGTCCTACCTGAACCTCTAAGTTCTTAATTGAAGCAGCTTGATTTTACAGGATCGTTGAGAACATTTCCTCAAGCGAGAGCTTCTTCTCAGCTGCTGGGGCGTGGTAATGTTGGGGCTGCATAGGTTTTGGTGGTGGTGGTGGTGGTTGATGGAAGTGAGGTGGATAATGTTGAAATTGAGGTGGGGACGGTTGATGAGGTGGATGATATGGATATTATGACTATGGTGGTACATGAACCAGTGGAGCTTGAAAACTAGGGGGTCCTACAAGTCTAGAGCTAGAAGTTTGCCCTTAGTTTTGGCTCCAGGAGAAGTTAGGATGGTTCCTCCACCCTGGGTTGTAGGTGTTTGACAAGGGTTGTTTTGTTGCTTCTGAAGTGGAGCAACATACTGAACCTATTCTAGGTTAAGTGGACACCTATCCAAAGAGTGTGTACCACTACACAGACGCATGAAGGGAAAGGACTTTGGACAGAATAAATCAGATTAGGACTGGTAGAAGGATTATGCTGGCTACTGAGCGACTCTACCTTCTTCGTAAGATTAGCGATTTGAGAGGTCAAGGTAGATAGTGTGTTGAGCTCATAAATACCCGTTGACTTCTTTGGCAATTGCCTCTCCAAGGACCATAAATAGTTGTTAGCTGCCATCTTGTCTAAAAGCTCGTAAGCTTCCTCCTCTGTTTTGCGCATCAGGGCTCCACCCGCAGCAGCGTCAACAAAGGTCCTATTTTGGCTTGTAAGTCCGTTGTAGAAGGTCTGGACTTGCAGCCAAAAAGGTAGACCATGATGAGGGCATTTCCTAAGAAGATCCTTATATCGTTCCAATGCTTCGTAAAGAGATTTCGCATCAAATTGGGCAAAGAAAGATATGTTACTACGAAGTTAGGCCATTTTAGAGGGAGGGAAAAACTTAGCTAGAAATTGATGGGCTAACTCGTCCCATGCAGAAATGGATCCTGGAGGTAAGGAGGTTAACTAGTGTTGCGCCCTATCCCTAAGTGAGAAGGGGAATAATCTAAGTCTAAGTGCATCATCAGATAATCCATTATGTTTGAACGTGTTGCTCAAGTCCAGGAATTGCCCAAGGTGAGCATGTGGGTCATCGTGTGGAAGCCCACTGAACTGTAAAGAGGTCTGGATCATCTGGAGGATGGAAGGCATAATTTTGAAATTATTAGCAGGGACAGCTGGTGGCCAAATGCCGGTATAATATCCTCCAATCGTCGGCATTGCATAATCTCCAATGGTTCTAATTTCGCTATTTTTTGCCATGATATTTTGCAACGGAGCTGTTAATTTCCTAGAATCATTTTGAATTTTCCTAAGGGTTCTTTCAATTTCAGGATCTAGAGGAAAGCTATCACAACTCCCGGCTCTACGCATGCAAACATCTAAAAGTCCTTAGAAATTTTTTTTTAGTTTTTTTTTCAATTTTCAATTTTTTCTTTTTTGATTTGATTTTAATTTTTCAATTCACTAATCTAGATTAAACTTCTAAGTATTTACAACATAAATATTTACAAGCTAGAATTACACCTAAGCATAATTTCACCGATATTAACTAATGGCTAATTAAGACTTCCCCGGCAACGGCGCTAAAAACTTGATACGCCCTAAACATATTACCGTAAGTGCACGGGTGGGACAAGTAATAATGGGATTTGAGTCCCGGATTATCGTCTCACAGAGAAGTTGACTAGCCTAATTAACTACCGATTAATCTTACCCTAAGTATATCCTAGCAAATTATGAAGTTTAATGTGTGATCTACAAAGCTAATAGTACTGAAAATAATAAAACTATAAAATAAAGAAAATAAAACCGAGCTAAGAAATACTTACAATGCTCCAAGCAATCAACCTACAAAAGAAAACTAAAACAGTTAAAATTAATTAACGCAATAAAATGCAAATATGAAAATAAATAAAAAAGACTAATTAAACTATAATTAAACAATTCAAAAATAAAATGTGCATGTAATTAAACTAACTAAGAAAATGCAATTTAAACTAACTTAAAGTCTAATAAGATAAAAATCTACTTACCTAAGAAATTCTTAAACTTAACTCTAATTAAATGCTAATAAAACAAAATCTACTAATGCATGAAAATAAATTTAATCTAAATTAATTCTAAATATAACTCATAAATTACTAAACTAAAAATTAAATCCTAACACATAATATCTAAATTAACTATTAACTAAGATTTAAAACTAAGATTAAATTAACAACATATAACGTTAAATTTAACCTACAATTATCAACTAACAACTACACTAAACTAACAACTAATAAAACAATAAAAATAATAAAAATGCCATAAAAACTAAACTAAACAAAATAGAGGTGGCCAAACATGGCCTTAACCGAATTGCAAAACACACAAGTGATCCCGACAAGTCACTGTTCACGTTTTTCCAAACATTTCCAGTTTCATGTTTATTTCAAGTATTCACGATTTCGGCTACTGTCCCTGCTGCACTCTGCTTTTCAGTTCTAACCAGACACTTCTCCAGGCAAGGTCTGCTTCTGCTGTTTCTGCCCTGTGTTAATTCAGCATCCAGCCACCACGTATTGCTGCGGCTCTATACACTGTCCCCTCCATTTTTGTTCTGCCTAGGCGTGTCTCGATTCCAGGTGCTCACGGGTTCAGCTACTGGCATGTTGCACTCTGTTTCTCGGTTCTGTAATCTGTTGTTGCTCCAGCCATTCTCGGTTCCAGGCGCTATGCTGGTCTCGATTTTTTTTCGTTCCTGCCTTCAGCTAAGCATATCCCAATTGCTGTCCTGCACTGCTCTTGCCTGGACTTTGTTCTGCAACCCAAGTCATCCTCCCCGCAGCTGCTTCAAATCAGTCACTAGCTGTTGCCGCGCCACATTCTCTGCACTAGCCGTACCTATAACAGCCGCCTTGTCTTGACAACTGCAGCAGGATGTGCAAGCAGCAGCAACTCCTCCCCTACAGAGATCGTGTTCTCGAATGGAAACAAAGTGCAGTAGCCTCGTCAAACATCAGCTTCAGCCCCTGCTAAGCAATACGTTTCCCTTTGGAAACATCTGGTAATGCAAAATAGATAAATCAAATAAGCACAAGCAGAAGCTATTAGATTGTAGGATTAAGGCAGTGAAAAAAAATAAATTTAAAATGACTGAGACCAAGAATTAAAGGAAAGAAATTGCATAGTGAATAAAACCATAAACAAAGTAGAACAGAGTAAAGATCGGTCTGCTGGGTTGCTTCCTTGTTACCGTCCAGCTAGTCATTGAACTCATTCTCTCATAGTACACAGAAGCATCTCCAAGCAAACAGCAACTAAGAAAATACAGAAAACTAATACTGGACACTAACTCAGTAATGAAGAAACTTATAAAACATGAAAACAGAAGGGTCCTAGGCCACAGTTTCCTTCATTTTCTTCTCCTTCCATGTTCCACATTGCACATGATGTGGATAAATGCTCAGCATCAATCCACATCAAGGCAACAGAACCATAAGTTTGAAGAACGAATGAAATAACGATGCCACCCGAATGCACAAAAAAATTCTAACCGAGAGTTGCAAGAACGATAGTTTAACAAACAAAAACATAAGCAAGTTGGGAAACCGAGAGCTAACAGCTAGAAAAAATAATGATTTTCATGGTAACACTAAAATAAAGATCTGGGATTATAACGGAATCAAACAGCAGAGAAAATGGAAATGAAACTATTCATTAATAAAACAAAGAACTAGAAATGAACAAAAACTTTGCATGAAAATAAAAGTTGACATGAATAGTAATCTAACAATGGTGGCTATCGGAAAAAGAAAAACTTAAAAACAATAAATCTTAAAATATACCCTAAAACTATTCTACCCTCAAATTACATCTACTCCTAATCCTAAATTAAAACTTAAAAACAATAAATCTTAAAATATACCCTAAAACTATTCTACCCTCAAATTACATCTACTCCTAATCCTAAATTACTTCTATTCTAACCTAGGCTACTCCTCATTTTCAATTGCCATCCTTTCCTATTTATACACATACTTAGGGGTAAAATTGTAATTTTTTCATCCTAGATGAGTTGGCATTGTTTGGCCACTTGTCTTCACACCATTGGCTCCTTGCAAAATAATATTTCCATGTCATCTATTTTTTTTCAATTGGATGTGCTATGCTCATGTTGTCCGCGTGATCCAATCTTAATTTTAGCTCAATTCTGGTCCATTTTCTACCTAAATATTCAAAATTCATCCGAATTTAATTTATCTGCAAACATGAGAATTTTAATTAAATAAATGGGATAATTAACAAAATAAATTGGGGATTTAAATAATTAATTAGGAAATTAAGCACAAATAATTTTAAAAATATAGAATTATCACACTCCCAAACTTGAGCTTTTGCTTGTCGTCAAGCAAAACAAAATAGATGTAGGAATGACAAGTACAAAACATAATAATTTCTCCAATATTATCCTCAAAAATAAAGTATAGAATATGATCTTAAAGATTCACAATTACAAGTCAAACACTCAGAATCATTCAATCATAAGTCCTAACCCAAATTAGACCCCTCGTGCGTGTGTGAAAATGTCAGAGTCACTTCATAGTACATTATCCGGATCAAATTATGCAAACATAGTGAATGCAAAGTCAGAGACATGTGATCATTCCCATAAGTTTGCTTTTCACTTCTCTCTCAACTAATGTAGTCACACTCAATCAAAGATCAATAGGATTTCATTAAGCTTGTAATGTAAGGCTGGGGCTAGGGTATGATAAAGTCGATTTAGGTTTAATTACCCCTTAACATGCATTACTTCTAGGGTCTTAATGTAAGAGCTCAAATCATTTCCCCCAAACTTATTTATTTCACTAAACTTTTTATTCTATTTTTGTATTTTCTTCTTTCTTCTTTTCTTTTTTCTTTTTCTTTCTTTTTCATTTTTTTTCAATACATACACCTTCACTATCACTTAATACCCATATAGCTCATAATATATCCCAATGACTTTTCATGCTTTTGGGGTAAGGAATAGGAATGGAGTATTTAAGCTAAGGAAAAAAATTAAGTAGGTGTATTTATAGAGAAAAGCCTATTTGGCTCAGATAGGTGACTAGGGGTAAAATATGTACAAGGATGGCTAGAAAGGCTCAAACGATCTAAAGATGGCCTAAATCATTTCCCTAATTAAGTGTGATCTAATATTTCACCTCGAGATCAGATTAAGCAAAGTCTAGAATATGATACACAAAATCAACTAAACAAATGCAATCCTAAGTCCACATAAGCTTTCTCTAAATAAATATACAGATTCATGACATGACATGTGCATAAGATGAGGAAATCACAATCAGAATCAAAACAAATTCAAGAATTCAACTTCATGTTTTTCCTATAATCATGCTTCTTAGTCAATCAAAATCAGACTTAATCATGGGGTCATATCATCGGAATATGGGAAAACTACATGCTAAGCACTAAATCACTCCACAATCAAACAATTAAGCTCAAACTTTCGAAAAAATTTTGAAATTTTTTTCGATTTTGCTTAAATTTTTGAAAAATTCTCAAGTGATATCCCCTCCCCCAAACTTAAAGTGCACAGAGTCCTCAATGTGCGGATAATATAAGAATTGAAGTTCAGGAACAGAGTACTCCCCTATCTGATGATGATGATAAACAATCGAAGCTTGATTGAAAACATAAAACTAGAAAAGAAACCTGTAAAATAAACAAAGAAAGAAACAACAGCAAAGAAAAAGAACTATATACAAAGTGAAAAGACAAATTAAGCCACTTCAAATGCAGCTAAAGATCACAACACTCAGCAGCAGGGCGAAGAGTAGGAGGATCAGCCAGAGTGGTGACAAAATGTTAACAGTTAAATCCTCCTGAGCTCTATCTATTTCCCTCCTTCTTTCAGATTTCTTATGTTCAAGCCTTCTATCCTCCATCCTAAAATAGTCTTTAAAGTCATCAGGGATCTTCAAAGGTTTGAAAATATGAAATGTTACCTCTTGATCTAGGACTCTCATAGTCAACTCCTCCTTTTTAACATCAATTAAGGTTCTACTAGTCGCTAGGAAAGGTCTGCCTAGTATAATGGGGTCTTCCCTGTCTTCCTCCATGTCTAAAATAATAAAATCTGCAAGGAAAACAAATTTGTCCATCTTTACTAACACATACTTAATAACCCCCTTCGGATATTTAATTGATCGATCAGCTAACTGGAGGGTCACTGTGGTGGGCTTGGCATCCCATATTCCTAACTTCTGATAGATAGACAAAGGCATCAATTTTATACTAGCTCCTAAATCACACAGGGCTCTACCAAAGAATAAATTTCTAATAGTGCATGGTATGGTAAAACTCCCGAGATCCTTGAGCTTGGGGGGTAATTTCCTCTGGATAATTGCATTACATTCCTCAGTTAAGGCCACCGTCGCATATTCTTCCAATCTTCTCTTCCTCGAAAGGATATCCTTCAGGAACTTCACATGACTTGGCATTTGCTCTAAGGCATCTGCGAAAGGAATGTTGATGTGAGGTTTCTTAAAAACCTTAAGAAATTTAGCAAATTCTCGTTCCAGCTTTTGATCTTGAAATCTCTTAGGAAAAGGTACTGGTGGTCTAACTAGAGGCAATGTTGTGGGAACCTGTGTAGAATCAGAGGACGAGGAAGGCAGTGAAGAAGAAGAAGGTATAGTCTGAGATCTAAGAATTTTAGACATATTTTAATTATGTAATATGAACTTGAAGTGTAATTTATTAAGTTAAGTGAAATGTATATGTGATGAATGAGAAATAATCCAAGTAGTGAATTGTGGAAATTATAATTGGAGATTTACATGTTAAGTGTTTAACCTAAGTGTGAAACTATAAGGTTAGATCGATCTTGGAGAAGGAGAGATCGATCTGGTGAGTTAAAAATGACAAGGAAGGAGGAATTTAAGCAAGCAGATCGATCTCCAATGGTAGAGGATCGATCTCCTTATGATTCTGTAATGAAGGGATCGATCTCATGAGAAAGGGATCGATCTCAAAATGTTTCTTTTTGAGAGAAGATCAATCTCCTCAAGGAGCAGATCGATCTCATGAAGCATTCTGTGAACTAGAGATCGATCTCCTAAATGGAGTAAATCGATCTCATATAGCCATTAAGAGATCGATCTTACCCCTCGACTGATCGATCTCCTAGGCATAAAATTACCCAAAATCGCCCCCAAATTCAAATGCAGATCGATCTCATCATGAGCCAGATCGATCTCCTACCTCCGTCTATATAAGGAACCCCTTCTTTCTCCTGCAATTTCATTTTCTCTCTCTTTAAAACCCCATTTTCACTTGAGCCCTAGCTTTCTCACTCATCCAAAGCACCCATTTTTGTCAAAATCAGAGGTTGTGGCAAGAAGGAAAGTTATTCCTCATCAAAGGGAGAACAACATACTTGGAAATCGGAAGACGGATTGAATCGAGGCAAGAGATAAGATCTCCACAAGTTTTGGAAAATTTTTAAACCTCGATATTGATATTTGAGATGATTTTGGTGATAATGGTTATTGGCATTGTGTTGAAATAGCTGGAAAATGATTAGGGATTGATAAAATTACAATGTAGTTGGAGTGATAATGATATTTAGCAACTTTGGTAATTTTAGGAATTTTGAGCTATAAATGAAGATTTAGACAATGTGGTGAATTAGCATAGATATTGTGGCATGGGAAATGTAGAATGTTGAGGCGTTGTGAGCGAGATTGTGGTTTGTGATAGAGTTATGAGAATTGAGAAATTTGAGATGTTATGAGCAATTATGCTCGATTTTGAGAATTAAGGTTACTGTGATGATGAGTATTGATGTTTTAACATCGTTTGGACAGCTCGGGAGTTCCAGAGTGGAATACGAGGCTAGTCCGTGATACGGGAGAAATGATTGTACTATACGAGGTGCAAAGAGGTAAGGGAAAACTAAACCATTTGTGTATGTGTTTTGATGAATTGTTTGTAGCATGAACCATGATTTGAGAATACAAGCATGTTTAGTGTTGTGTTGTGATATAATTGCACATGGTTTTTATAGCCGGTTGGAGCCCATTATTTTATGAGTTTATAAGCTGAGTGTGAAATTGCTTTATAAACTGTTGAGTTTGCATGAAAAGTAAATTGGGCTCTACGTTAAGGCAATATTGAGATTTGAGAAAATGTGTGTGTGTTTTGCTGGTTGGAACTCAATTTTAATATGTTTTGTGTGAGTACACGAATGTTTTAAATGAGTTTTATGAGAGAAAACCATTATGAGTTCTACATGAAGGCATAACGTTTTATAAGATAATGGCTAATGATTGAGATTTAGGCGTGTCATGTTGAATACACATCGGGCCTTGCTTTGGTAGCATGTAAGACCGATATAGTGGGACGCCTGAGAACTGACCCAGGGACCAGAGGCTTTATTCTGGTAACATGTAAGTCTGATTATTCCTCTGCTTTGCTAGCGTTGGGAGGCCTTACTCTAGTAGCATGTAAGTCGAGGCCTTGCTCTGGTAGCATGTAAGTTCGATATTCCTCCATTTTGGTAACGTGAGATGACCCCCGTTCTGGTAACGTTGGGTGGCCTTGCTTTGGTAGCATGTAAGACCTAGAGAGTAGGCTACCTGGGAACCGACCCAGGGACCACGTGATAGTGTGCATGAGGCGAGGAATTGCTCTGGTAGCATGTAAGGCCGGGCCTTGTTCTGGTAACATATAAGTCCAATATGCCATGCATACGACTATATTGTCGACGTTCCCTCTTACGAGGATGCCTAGGATGCGCACCCTGAGGAGATTATATATATATGATGTGCCATGACGAGTATTATATGAGTTTTATTGCCTAGTCTCGTTTTACACATGAGTTGTGTTTTGTGACTTTGTCACGTGCTATTTACTGAGGTGATTTTATCACATATTTTGAGAAAAGCCATTATCGCATATATTTACACATGCTTGTGAACGCTCGATATTGAGCCTTTTTAACTTCATGTTTTCACATGATTTGTGAGCTTCGAGATGATGATGTTTTCGAGGACTTTCATGCTACGATTTCAAATGAGTATACTGAGTTTCACATACAAATACATACTTGTGATGTGTGAAATGGTTTATATAACTGAGTTCCCTTACCCCCCTTACTGACGATTTGGAAGCTCACCCTATTTTCTCTTCCCCCAGATTGCTTCAAGTGAAGTGAGTTCCCTGTGACGTACGGGTTAGAGGCTAGTGGAGAACTTGAGCTCTAGGCCGCATTTTGTATATTGAGGTATATATTTAATATTCATATATCTAGACTAGAGTTATATTTACAGACACTTATTGTACGATGATGTACGAGATTTATTAGGATTAATTAACTTGGAATTGAGTAATGTATATGATACGATGTATACTATCTTAAGATGAGATCCTGAGGCATGATAAGTATGATGATGAATGACACTGCATAAGAATGCACCCTTAATTGTGATTTGACGAGTAAAAAGTTTTAAATTTGCCATATTTTTAACGTTTTCGGGGCGTGACATATAGATGAAGAAGTGCCTAGCTTGGGTTCTTTTGCAGCTTCTTTAGAACTTATGGATTCTTCAACTATGTACTGTTCAGGTTGGGACTTAACTTGTGGCTCCTCTAGCTCTTTGTTGCTCCTAAGGATGATGGATTTTACATGTTCTTTACCCTGCCTTTACCTAACAGGATTAGCTTCAGTGTTACTAGGAAGGGTCCCTTGAGGACGTTGGTTAAGAGCATTTTCTATTTGTCCTACCTGAACCTCTAAGTTCTGAATTGAAGCAGCTTGATTTTGCAGGATCGTTGAGAACATTTCCTCAAGCGAGGGCTTCTTCTCAGCTGCTGGTGCGTAGTAATGTTAGGGCTGCATAGGTTGTGGTGGTGGTGGTGGTGGTTGATGGAAGTGAGGTGGATGATGTTGAAATTGAGGTGGGGATGGTTGATAAGGTGGAAGATATGGATATTGCGATTGTGGTGGTACATGAACCGGTGGAGCTTGAAAACTAAGGGGTCCTACAAGTCTAGAGCTGGAAGTTTGCCCTTGGTTGGTTCTTCCACCCTGGGTTGTAGGTGTTTGACAAGGGGTTGTTCTGTTGCTTCTGAAGTGGAGAAAACATACTGAACCGATTCTAGGTTAAGTGGACACCTATCCACAGAGTGTGTACCACTACAGAGATCGCATGGAGGGAAAGGACTTTGGACAGAATAAATCAGATTAGGACTGGTAGAAGGATTATGCTGGGTACTGAGCGACTCTACCTTCTTCGTAAGATTAGCGATTTGAGAGGTCAAGGTAGACAGTGTGTCGAGCTCATAAATACCCACCGACTTCTTTGGTAATTGCCTCTCCGAGGACCATAAATAGTTGTTAGCCGCCATCTTGTCTAAAAGCTCGTAAGCTTCCTCCTCTGTTTTGCACATTAGGGCTCCACCCGCAGCAGCGTCAACAATGGTCCTATTTTGGCTAGTAAGTCTGTTGTAGAAGGTCTGGACTTGCAGCCACAAAGGTAGACCATGATGAGGGCACTTCCTAAGAAGCTCCTTATATCGTTCCCATGCTTCGTAAAGAGACTCCGCATCAAATTGGTCAAAGGAAGATATGTTACTACGGAGTTGGGCCATTTTAGAAGGAGGGAAAAACTTAGTTAGAAATTGATGGGCTAACTCGTCCCATGTAGAAATGGATCCTAGAGGCAAGGAGGTTAACCAGTGTCGCGCCCTATCCCTAAGTGAGAAGGGGAATAATCTAAGTCTAAGCACATAATCAGATAATCCATTATGTTTAAATGTGTTGCACAAGTCCAGGAATTACCCAAGGTGAGCATGTGGGTTATCGTGTGGAAGCCTACTGAACTGTAAAGAGGTCTTGATCATCTGGAGGATGGAAGGCTTAATTTCAAAATTATTAGCAGGGACGGCTGGTGGCCTAATGTCGGTATAATATCCTCCAATCGTCGGCATTGCATAATCTTCAATGGTTCTAATTTCCCTATTTTCTGCCATGATGTTTTGCAACGGAGCTATTAATTTCCTAGAATCCTTTCGAATTTTCCTAAGGGTTCTTTCAATTTCAAGATCTAGAGGAAAGCTAGCACAACTCCCGGCTCTACGCATGCAAAGATCTAAAAGTCCTTACAAATTTTTTTTTTAGTTTTTTTTTCAATTTTCAATTTTTTCTTTTTTGATTTGATTTTAATTTGTCAATTCACTAATCTGGATTAAACTTCTAAGTATTTACAATCTAAATATTTACAAGCTAGAATTACACCTAAGCATAATTTCACCGATATTAACCAATGGCTAATTAAGACTTCCCCGGCAACGACGCCAAAAACTTGATACGCCCTAAACGTATTACCGCAAGTGCACAGGTCGTACAAGTAATAATGGGATTTGAGTCTTGGATTATCGTCTCATAGAGATTTTGACTAGCCTAATTAACTGCCGGTTAATCTTACCCTAAGTATATCCTAGCAAATTATGAAGTTTAATGTGTGATCTACAAAGCTAATAGTACTGAAAATAATAAAACTATAAAATAAAGAAAATAAAACCGAGCTAAGAAATACTTACAATGCTCCAAGCAATCAACGTACAAAAGAAAACTAAACAGTTAAAATTAATTAACGCAATAAAATTCAAATATGAAAATAACTAAAAAAAGATTAATTAAACTAAAATTAAACAATTCTAAAATAAAATGTGCATGTAATTAAACTAACTAAGAAAATACAATTTAAACTAACTTAAAGTCTAATAAGATAAAAATCTACTTACCTAAGAAATTCTTAAACTTAACTCTAATTAAATGCTAATAAAACAAAATCTACTAATACAAGAAAATAAATTTAATCTAAATTAATTCTAAATATAAATCATAAAATACTAAACTAAAAATTAAATCCTAACACATAATATCTAAAATTAACTATTAACTAAGATTTAAAACTAAGATTAAATTAACAACTTAAGACATTAAATTTAACCTACAATTATCAACTAACAACTACACTAAACTAACAACTAATAAAAAATCAAAATAATAGATTGCCATAAAAACTAAACTAAACAAAATAGAGGTGGCCAAACAAGGCCTTAACCGAATTGCAAAACACACAAGTGATCCTGACAAGTCACTGTTCACGTTCTTCCATTTCCAGTTTCATGTTTATTTCAGGTATTCATGGTTTCGGCTACTGTCCCTGCTGCACTCTGCTTTTTGGTTCTGACCAGACACTGCTCCAGACAAGGTCTACTTCTGCTGTTTCTGCACTGTGTTGCTTCTGCATCCAGCCACCACGTACTGTTGCGGCTCTATACACTGTCCTCTCCATTTTTGTTCTGCCCAGGCGTGTCTCGGTTCCAAGTGCTCACGGGTTCAGCTACTGACATGTTGCACTCTGCTTCTCAGTTCTGCAATCTGTTGTTTCTCCAAGCATTCTCGGTTCCAAGAGCTATGCTGGTCTCGATTTTTTTCGTTCCTGCCTTCAGCTAAGCATATCCCAGCTGTTGTCCTGCACTGCTCTTGCCTGGATTGTGTTCTGCAACCCAAGTCATCCTCCCCGCAGCTGCCTCAGGTCAGTCACTAGTTGTTGCCGCACCACATTCTCTGCACTAGCCGTACCTACGCCGCCTTGTCTTGATAACTGCAGCAGGATGTGCAAGCAGCAACAACTCTTCCCCTACAGAGATCATGTTCCCGAATGGAAAAAAAGTGCAGCAGCCTCATCAAACATCAGCTTTAACCCCTACCGAGCAATAGGTTTCCCTTTGACAACATCCGGTAATGAAAAACAGATAAATCAAATAAGCACAAGCAGAAGCTATTAGATTGTAGGATTAAGGCAGTGAAAAAAAATAAATTTAAAATGACCGAGACCAAGAATTAAAGAAAAGAAATTGCATAGTGAATAAAACCATAAACATAGTAGAACAGAGCAAAGATCGGTCTGCCAGGTTGCTTCCTTGTTACCATCCAGCTAGTCATCGAACTCATTCTCTCATAGTACACAGAAGCATCTCCAAGCAAACAGCAACTAAGAAAATCAGAAAACTAATACTGGACACTAACTCAGTAATGAAGAAACTTATAAAACATGAAAACAGGAGGGTCCTAGGGCACGGTTTCCTTCATTTTCTTCTCCTTCCATGTTCCACATTGCTCATGATGTGGATAAATGCTCAGCATCAATCCATATCAAGGCAACAGAACCATAAGGTGGAAGAATGAACGAAAAAATGATGCCACCCGAATGCACTTAACAAACAAAAACATAAGCAAGTTGGGAAACCGAGAGCTAACAGCTAGAAAAAACAATGATTTTCATGGTAACACTAAAATAAAGATCTGGGATTGTAACGGAATCAAACAGCAGAGAAAATGGAAATGAAACTATTCATTAATAAAACAAAGAACTAGAAATGAACAAAAACTTTGCATGAAAATAAAAGTTGATATAAATAGTAATCTAATAATGGTGGCTATCGGAAAAAGAAAAACTTAAAAACAATAAATCCTAAAATATACCCTAAAACTATTCTACCCTCAAATTACATCTACTCCTAATCCTAAATTACTTCTATTCTAACCTAGGCTACTCCTCATTTTCAATTGCCATCCTTTCCTATTTATACACACATTAGGGGTAAAATTGTAATTTTTTCATCCTAGATGAGTTGTGTCACGACCCAATTCCATTATCTTTAATCAAAAAGCACTAAAAATTTTTCGCGTTTTACTGCTACCTTACCCGATCGTGAACTAACTCACCACACACTGTTGGGCTGTGAGTCAATAATAAACATCACTTATCATTCGTTCACAGTTAAATAAAACGATGTCATTCATTCGCATTAATCATGTACTTATACAAGGACATGTTTTACTGACATCTACATCCCCCATAATTACATCTCAAAAGAATACTGTGCTTTTACATTGTTTAGATACAAAAAGAATCACTGTGTATATACCTTTAAGCGATGGAGATGCAGCGGAGTCCAAAATACCATGCCTCAGTCCTCACTGGGCTACTATGCACGCTCTGTAGGGGGGAAAATAGAGAGGGATGAGCAACCACATGCTCAGTAAGGCAATAATGCAAGCATGGTAGATAAATACTCTATCTACATGCTGATAGTGTTATGCATAAATCATTTATGGTAGGAGCATGAGGAATAAAACTATGCCATATGAGTATACATATATATCATGTATCAAAGTCATGTAAAATTGGCATATAAAACATGGTAAAACATCATGTATAAATCATCTCATGCTCGATCTCATTTAAATTCATAAAAAGGGCAATTCATTAAGAAACCTCCTTTTTAAACCCACGTCATAAAACTCTTTCTCATCACATACAATCACATCACATCAATTCACAATCACAATCTCATTTTTATTTCACAATTCAAATCCACGAGGCTCGACCCCTCCTTCGGGTCTACCTTAAACAATCACAATCACACTTAGAGATTTAAAATCATGTGGTAGTAAGTAAATCAAGCAAGGAGACAGGTTACTATATCTCAAGTGACTACGTTGGCCAATCGTCACATATCATCCCAGACCACACGGATCCCGGTGTGCGGGGTATCATGCTGGTACGAAGGTGGGTTAGTTCTCCGCCAGACTTTCTCAATTCAAGAAACCACCACGCGGTACATCCTACTCCATGTGATATACACGGTACATCGTACTCCGCGGACCCATAACATGGTTGGGGGTGCCTGCCATAGGTCTTATCTACCCCATACCAAGTGTAACCTTTATAGTCTCAAAGTGCGTGGGAGTAACCTCAATACCAGGTCCTAGCCCCTCATGGCCTTGCTCGCCCCTGTTGGTTTCCCTGATTCAGGTCCTAGTCCCTCACCCTCACCCCACTCAAGAGGTCTTTTAGGCCTGTTGGGTTCCCTGAATGGATTATCTCAGGTCCTAGCCCCTCACCCTCACCCCACTCAAGAGGTCTGTCAGGCCTGTTGGGTTCCCTAAGTTAATCCGTATCTCTCACCACGGCCTCATACATACCACAGTGTGAAAACCAGCGCGAGCTACGCTCTAGCGCGAATTCATGCATCTAAACCAATCACTTCGTATGAGCAACGCTCTAGTACGGCATTTATGCATAAAATATGAAGAAACCATGTACGAGCATAGCTCCAGTATAGTTATATGCATAAGAAAAACCACTCAAATCCACGTATGAGCGTAAGCTCCAGTACGGTTTATAAACATCATCACAATTCAAATTCAAAGTACGAGCTAAGCTCAAGCACGTTTCACACAAGTGAAAACATAGAAATCCAGCGCGAGTGAGGCTCTAACGCGAATTAAATCACATACACGCGATAGGCGGCTCACATGCATTCAAAACATCTCATAATATGCTTAGTGCCTCATATGGGCTATTTCACAACATCATTCAAGTACTAGCCAGCCTATCCTTTTATTTGCTCAAATCAAAGCATTGTGTTTTGTAAAAGCATTCGAAACACATGATTTATGCAATTATTAGCCTTACTATCCCTTTTTCAATAACCATTTCAAACAACCAAATCTCATACATCATCAAAACACATTTCTATAAGTCCATGCACATTTCCAAAGCCCTATATATACCCACGAGTTCAAAATACGAGCAGCTACCTCTATATACTTACAAAATTCCCTTACCTGGAATCGCGATGCGTGATTCCACTTCCTTAAGCTGCTTACTCGTACGGTTCAATTCGTCTTCAACGAACTCTTCGGGACTGCACAAAATCGTATCCCGCATTATATTCGATCCATATAATGCAACCCTAGTGTTTGCTATAGTCAATTAAATCTATAGCCTCTATTAAAGCTTATTTGGCCTCGTTTCATTACTTTACCCATAGCTCGAGTCTATGGATCTTCTTAGGCCTATTATCTTATTCAAAATCGATATCAAATCGACATAAAGCTTATAGTGTTCATATTTCATGAATCCCCTCACTATGGCATTTATCAATCATATACATACCCATTTCCACAATTCCTCCAACTCACCATGTAATTCCATCTAACCATCTAAAATCATAAACATTACTCCAATAATAACTTTAGCATGCCATAAATCGTAGGCTCATTCAATCCCACATATCCTCACATTATACCTATTTTAGATTTCTAGGTCACACCAATTCCACTACATTCCTAGGTAGTTTATCCATCAATTCTCATACCAACCAACTCTAAAATCAATTAAATAGCTAATGCATTTGGATTGGAGTGTTAGAATCTTACCAATATGATTTTTCTTCTTGCTCCAAATGGAAATGCCCTTAACTCCTTCAATTCCAAAAATGGAAAAATGCCCTCTCACTATTTTGTTCTTCTCTTTGATAGGAACAACTTTGCCTCTAATGATCTCTCTCCAAATCTCACTGAAAATGGCTGATTTTAAGAGGGAAAGTTAGGTTTTTGGGGTTGAGATTGTAAAGTTAAGTGTTTTTTCGAGATTTCCAGATTTTCAGCTCTCCTTATATAGAAATAGCTTGGGGAGATCGATCTGGTCCAAGAGGAGATCGATCTGGTCCCTTAAAATCCCTCTTTTTCACGGCATTTTTAAGCATGAGATCGATCTTTCGAAGCATGAGATCGATCTGTTGAAGCATGAGATCGATCTGTTGAAGCATGAGATCGATCTGGTCCCAAACAGAGAGCTAAGGAGATCGATCTGGCTCCATTGGAGATCGATCTACTTTATCCTTTTGCCCCAATAAGAGCATTCTGGCTCTTCCAGATCGATCTCTCATCCTATGAGATCGATCTGGCCCTCATGTTTTCCAGATTTCCTGCAGTTTCCTTGCTACAACTCATACCAACACACCCTTAATCTATTGCCATGGCCATTTTCTCATCCATCCACCTTTATAATTTGAAAACGACATCCATTCATACCTTATGCACATTGAAACTTGTGTGCATTCATTATATGTCCAAAGGTATGCTACATGAAACCAAATGGAAGCATAACTCCATTCCATTTTTACCACACTACTCATCTTGAGTTTAAATCACAACCATCTCTTGTCAGAACTCATTTCTTCATATTCATACTCAATGAAATTTGTATGTACTTACAATTCATATTACACATACATACGTTGAATCCATGGACTTACATCAATCATACTTTACATTACAAGTCCATTCGTATTATTTGATCCAATTATACATATTACCACCATACATATACGGGGTCTTACAATCTCCCTTCCTTCAAGGAATTTGGTCCTCCAAATTAGAACCAAGTCACTCTTTTGAAAAAGTTGGAGGTACTTCTCCCGTATCAAGTTCTCCAATTCCCACGTGGCCTCTTCCGCCGTGTGGTGTTGCTAAAGAACTTTCACCAAGGGAATTGTCTTATTCCGCAACACTTTCTCTTTTCTGTCCAATATCCGAACCGGCTTCTCAACATACGTCATACTCTCATGGAGCTCCAATGGCTCATATCTTATCACGTGTGCCGGGTCCGGGTGATACTTCCGAAGCATCGAGACGTGGAAGACGTTGTGGACATTTGCCAAGTCCGGTGGCAATGCCAACCTATACGCCTTATCTCCCACTCTCTCCAAAACCTCGAAGGGTCCGATATATCTAGGGCTCAGCTTGCCCTTCTTACCAAATCTCATAATACCCTTCGATGGTGATACCCTCAGAAACACAGACTCACCCTCATCAAACTCCAGTGGTCTTCGACTCTTGTCAGCATAACTCTTTTATCGGCTCTGAGCTGTCCGTAATCTCTCACATATCAACTGGACGTCCTCAGATGCCTGTTGCACTAAGTCCGAAGCAAAAATTTATCTGTCACCAACCTCTTCCCATCCAATAGGGGAACGACATCTACGCCCGTATAATGCCTCATAGGGTGCCATCCCAATACTAGCATGATAGCTATTATTATAAGCAAACTCGGCTAACTGCAGGTGGTCATCCCAGGAGCCTCTAAAATCCAGCACACACGCTCTCAACATATCCTCGAGGGTCTGTATAGTCCTCTCCAACTGCCCATCTGTCTGAGGATGAAAAGCGGTGCTAAAACTCAATCGGGTCCCCAGCGCTTCCTGAAAATGTTCCCAGAAATGGGAAGTGAAGCGGGTATCCCTATCAGAAACAACGCCCACTGGTACACCATATAGCCGTACTATCTCTTGAATATATAGATTCGCCAACTGACTCAGGGTATCGGTAGCTCTCATAGCCAAAAAATGGGCGGACTTAGTCAACCGGTCCACAATAACCCATATGGCATCATAACCTCGGCGGGTCCTCGGCAACCCCATCACAAAATCCATGGTGACATGCTCCCACTTCCATGTCGGTATCGGTAGAGGCTGCAATAATCCTGCAGGCTTCTGATGCTCTACCTTCACTTGCTGACAAACGAGACACTTAGCGACATATTTAGCTATGTCTCTCTTCATTCCAGACCACCAATAAACCTTTTGAAGGTTTTGATACATCTTGGTACTTCCCGGATGTATCGTATACTTCGATGAGTGAGCCTCTGATAAAATCGTTCTCCTGATCTTAGGATCCCTGGGAACGCATACTCTGCCTCTGAACCTCAATAAGCCATCAGCACTCTGCTCAAAATCAATACCCACACCTGTCTGTATCTGCCTCAGCCAATCGATACACCGTCGATCGCTCTGCTAGGCTTGCCGAATACGGCCAATCAACTCTGGCTCTAGTCTCAAACTAGCCATGATCTCAAGTCTCTCAGATCCAGGTGGGGTTACATCTAAACTGAGGTTCGCAAAGTGTTCTAACAATTCATGTTCCCGTACCATCATATAAGACACCAACCCAAGGTTCTTTCTACTCAAAGCATCGGCAACTACATTTGCCTTACCTGGGTGGTACATGATTTCACAGTCATAGTCTTTCAGGAGTTCGAGCCATCTCCTCTGTCTCATATTCAGCTCTTTCTGCGAGAACAGGCACTTAAGGCTCTTATGATCTGTGAACACCTGAAATTTCTCACCATAGAGATAGTGGCGCCATATTTTCAAAGCAAATACTACAGCCGCCAACTCCAAATCATGTGTCGGGTAGTTCCTCTCATGATCTTTCAACTGTCTAGACCATAGGCAACTACCTTCCCATCCTGCATAAGCACACAGCCCAGTCCCTGGTGTGATGCATCCGTATACACCGAGAATCCTCCTGAGCTGGTAGGAATGGTGAGAACTGGAGCAGTCGTCAATCGACGCTTGAGCTCCTCAAAACTCCTCTCACATGCCTCATCCCATGTAAACTTAACATCCTTCCGCGTGAGGCGTGTCAACGGAGCAGCTAGTCTGGAGAAACCCTCTACAAATCTCCGATAATATCCTGCCAATCCGAGGAAACTTCTGATCTCAGTTATTGTCTTGGGCTGTTCCCACAGTATAACTGCCTCTATCTTGGATGGATCCACTGATACCCCATCCTTTGACACAACATGCCCTAGAAATGAGATCTGTTCCAACCAGAAGTTACACTTGCTGAGTTTGGCATACAATTCTCTCTCTCGGAGGGTCTGCAGAACTAACCTCAAGTGCTCCTCATGATCTTCCCTGGACTTGGAATAAACCAAAATGTCATCTATGAAAACAATCACAAACTTGTCCAGGTGTGGCTTAAATATGTCATTCATCAATGCCATAAATGCTGCGGGAGCATTCGTCAGTCCGAATGGCATCACCAAAAACTCGTAGTGGCCATAACGGGTACGAAATGCTGTCTTGGGTACATCTCCACTCCTGATCCTCAACTGATGGTACCCTGACAGCAGATCTATCTTAGAAAATACTTCGGCTCCCTGGAGCTGATCCAACAAATCATCGATCCTTAGAAGGGGATACTTGTTCTTAATGGTGGCCTTATTCAACAACCGATAATCTATACACAGTCGGAGGCTTCCATCCTTCTTCCTTACAAATAGAACCGGTGCTCCCCAAGGTGAGACACTCGGTCTAATAAACCCCTTCTCCAACAACTCTTGCAGCTGTTTCTTCAGCTCTTCCAATTCTATCGGAGCCATTCAATAGGGTGGTTTCGATATCGGCTCTGTACCAGGCACCAACTCAATGCAAAATTCCATTTCCCTTTCAGGTGGTAGTCCTGGTAATTCATCCGGAAAGACATCAGGGTAATCCAAAATTACTGCTATGTCCCTCAATTCCGGGTGGGCCTCATCTATATTGACCACGTATGCAATGAACCCTTCACATTATCCTCTCCATCGTTAGTAACATAATCCATCACTCCACATTCAACATTATCATAAACAATAGATTTATCTCTAAAGCAATATGCATTTAAAATCATACTCTTTTATTTACCACAATTATACAAGTTTCATATCATTTCTTTTCATCAAAAATTTACAATAAGATTGTCTAATCCTGAAAACGTTAATGTCTTGACATGACAATCCATAACAACCTGATTGGTAGCCAACCAATCCATTCCCAAAATTACATCAAAATCATTCATATTCAATAAAATTAGATTGGCTATCATTTCCTTCCCCTCTATCTTGAACTTACAATCTCTACATACATGCTCAGTCAATTGACTATCATTCATGGGTGTGGAAATCATCAACATTTTATCCAACAATGTTGGTTTCACATATTTCAACAATTTATGTGCAAAGGAAGGTGATATGAAAGAACGCGTAGCACCAGGATCAAATAATACCAATGCTTCTAAATCAAAGATTCGGATGGTACCTTTAATCACATCTGTCGAAGCATCTGCGGTGTCCTGATCCAGTGCATGTACTCTTCCTCTGCTCACACCCGCAGCTTGTTTCCCTTTCTCCTCAGCTGTAGCCCTCCTCCTCGGGGCTGCTGTCTCAACTGGAGCTCCCTCAGGCTCCTTGCCCTTCTGTGGGGCAACCTCAATCATCTCAGTGCAGAACCTCGATATATGTCCTGGCCTCTCACACCTAAAACACGAAACAGGGGGCACCTGACATGGCCTAGTCCCATGGTATCTCCCACATCTCCTACACTGATCTGTGGTAGGTCGTGGTCCTCCAATAGTTATACCCCTCGGTGCAGTCAAAGCTGGGTATACGGGAGGTCTAGCAGCTCTCTCCTGCACCTCCTCGATCTTAGGCCTCTTCTCGAAAAACCTTTGGCCACCTCTCTTGGCCACTCTTCCAAACTCGGATCTCTTCCGGTCTCTGTCCTTTCTAACACTGATTCTCCCAAGCTCGGAGGCATTTCGCTCAAAGTCTTGCTCACATAACTGAGCCTTATGTACAGCCTCCTCATAAGTCACAATGTCGAAGGGAGCTAGCTTAGTTCGGATGGCCAATCTCAATCCATCCATGAACTTCTGTATCTTTCGGGTCTCACTACCCATCGTGTCCGGGTCATATCTCCCCAAGGACATAAACTTAGACTCATACTCGTCCACAGTACGGTTCCCCTGAACCAAATTCATAAATTCCATCTGCAGTTTCCTCTGTGCTGTAGCTGGGATGTACTGTCTCCTGAAGGCCTCTAGAAATATCTCCCACGAGATCTCAGAGTGTCTGGCCCTCAAAATAGCCTCGGTGGACCTCCACCAGTGCTCTGCCTCGCCTTTCAACATGAACACGGCAAAGGCTACCTTCTCAGCTGAAGTGCATCAGAAAAACCTATACAGTTTCTCCATCTCATGCACCCAATCCTCCGTAACCACTGGGTCCTTCACCCCTCTAAACACTGGGGGTTTCAGCGCTTGAAACTCTCGCAACCTACTCAAGTCGCAGTCATAACCCACATCACTACCGCTCTGCTGTGGAGCGATAGGAGAATCTGTATCTTGGGCTGGAGGCGGTGTAACTGTAACTGTCTCAGCAGCATGAGGTCTCTTCACCTCTGCAGCTGCCTGTTCAGTAGTAGGCTGTGCTGCGGGACCTCGTCTATCGCCGGCACCCAAGGCCTGCGTAACAATCTCCACCAAACTCTCAATACTCCGCTCTAATCTAGCGAAGCGAGCCTCAGTATCCTCTGCTCTCCCAGCAGGGTTCTGTGGAGCCTGCTCAGTCTGTGGCTCCGCACGGCTCTCAGGCCTACCTCTACGGCCTCTAGCACGTGCTCTCACCCCTCTACCTTGGCGTGTAACTGGCATAGTGCCTAACTTCCTGTATTATAATAATTCATTAAGCTCAATCCATCACGGTATACACAGTTATATCTAAACAAAAGCACAGTACTATGGGGATGTACTTTCCTACGTTTTATTAATGACTCTCATCAGGCCAACACAGCTCTGATACCAATCTCTGTCACGACCCAATTCCATTCTCTTTAATCAAAAAGCACTAAAATTTTTTTGCGTTTTACTGCTACCTTACTCGATCGTGAACTAACTCACCACACATTGTTGGGCTGTGAGTCAATAATAAACATCACTTATCATTCGTTCACAGTTAAATAAAACGATGTCATTCATTCGCATTAATCATGTACTTATACAAGGACATGTTTTACTGACATCTACATCCCCCATAATTACATCTCAAAAGAATACTGTGCTTTTACATTGTTTAGATACAAAAAGAATCACTGTATATATACCTTTAAGCGATGGAGATGGAGCGGAGTCCAAAATACCACGCCTCAGTCCTCACTGGGCTACTATGCATGCTCTGTAGGGGGGAAAATAGAGAGGGATGAGCAACCACACGCTCAGTAAGGCAATAATGCAAGCATGGTAGATAACTACTCTATCTACATGCTGATAGTGTTATGCATAAATCATTTATGGTAGGAGCATGAGGAATAAAACTATGCCATATGAGTATACATATATATCATGTATCAAAGTCATGTAAAATTGGCATATAAAACATGGTAAAACATCATGTATAAATCATCTCATGCTCGATCTCATTTAAATTCATAAAAAGGGCAATTCATTAAGAAACCTCCTTTTTAAACCCACGTCATAAAACTCTTTCTCATCACATACAATCACATCACATCAATTCACAATCACAATCTCATTTTTATTTCACAATTCAAATCCACGAGGCTCGACCCCTCCTTCGGGTCTACCTTAAACAATCACAATCACACTTAGAGATTTAAAATCATGTGGTAGTAAGAAATCAAGCAAGGAGACAGGTTACTATATCTCAAGTGACTACGTTGGCCAATCATCACATATCATCCCAGACCACACGGATCCCGATGTGCGGGGTATCATGCTGGTACGAAGGTGGGTTAGTTCTCCGCCAGACTTTCTCAATTCAAGAAACCACCACGCGGTACATCCTACTCCATGTGATATACACGGTACATCGTACTCCGCGGACCCATAACATGGTTGGGGGTGCCTGCCATAGGTCTTATCTACCCCATACCAAGTGTAACCTTTATAGTCTCAAAGCGCGTGGGAGTAACCTCAATACCAGGTCCTAGCCCCTCATGGCCTTGCTTGCCCCTGTTGGGTTCCCTGATTCAGGTCCTAGCCCCTCACCCTCACCCCACTCAAGAGGTCTGTTAGGCCTGTTGGGTTCCCTGAATGGATTATGTCAAGTCCTAGCCCCTTACCCTCACCCCACTCAAGAGGTCTGTCAAGCCTGTTGGGTTCCCTGAGTTAATCTGTATCTCTCACCACGGCCTCATACATACCACAGTGTGAAAACCAGCGCGAGCTACGCTCTAGCGCGAATTCATGCATCTAAACCAATCACTTCGTATGAGCAACGCTCTAGTACAGCATTTATGCATAAAATATGAAGAAACCATGTACAAGCATAGCTCCAGTACAGTTATATGCATAAGAAAAACCACTCAAATCCACGTATGAGCGTAAGCTCCAGTACGGTTTATAAACATCATCACAATTCAAATTCAAAGTACGAGCTAAGCTCAAGCACGTTTCACACAAGTGAAAACATAGAAATCCAGCGTGAGTGAGGCTCTAACGCGAATTAAATCACATACACGCGATAGGCGGCTCACATGCATTCAAAACATCTCATAATATGCTTAGTGCCTCATATGGGCTATTTCACAACATCATTCAAGTACTAGCCAGCCTATCCTTTTATTTGCTCAAATCAAAGCATTGTGTTTTGTAAAAGCATTCGAAACACATGATTTATGCAATTATTAGCCTTACTATCCCTTTTTCAATAACCATTTCAAACAACCAAATCTCATACATCATCAAAACACATTTCTATAAGTCCATGCACATTTCCAAAGCCCTATATATACCCACGAGTTCAAAATACGAGCAGCTACCTCTATATACTTACAAAATTCCCTTACCTGGAATCGCGATGCGTGATTCCACTTCCTTAAGCTGCTTACTCGTACGGTTCAATTCGTCTTCAACGAACTCTTCGGGACTGCACAAAATCGTATCCCACATTATATTCGATCCATATAATGCAACCCTAGTGTTTGCTATAGTCAATTAAATCTATAGCCTCTATTAAAGCTTATTTGGCCTCGTTTCATTACTTTACCCATAGCTCGAGTCTATGGATCTTCTTAGGCCTATTATCTTATTCAAAATCGATATCAAATCGACATAAAGCTCATAGTGTTCATATTTCATGAATCCCCTCACATGGCATTTATCAATCATATACATACCCATTTCCATAATTCCTCCAACTCACCATGTAATTCCATCTAACCATCTAAAATCATAAATATTACCCCAATAACAACTTTAGCATGCCATAAATCATAGGCTCATTCAATCCAACATATCCTCACATTATACCCATTTTAGATTTCTAGGTCACACCAATTCCACTACATTCCTAGGTAGTTTATCCATCAATTCTCATACTAACCAACTCCAAAATCAATTAAATAGCTAATGCATTTGGATTGGAGTGTTAGAATCTTACCAATATGATTTTTCTTCTTGCTCCAAATGGAAATGCCCTTAACTCCTTCAATTCCAAAAATGGGAAAATGCCCTCTCACTATGTTGTTCTTCTCTTTGATAGGAACAACTTTGCCTCTAATGATCTCTCTCCAAATCTCACTGAAAATGGCTGATTTTAGAGAGGGAAAGTTAGGTTTTTGGGGTTGAGATTGTAAAGTTAAGTGTTTTTTCGAGATTTCCAGATTTTCAGCTCTCCTTATATAGAAATAGCTTGGGGAGATCGATCTGGTCCAAGAGGAGATCGATCTGGTCCCTTAAAATCCCTCTTTTTCACGGCATTTTTAAGCAAGAGATCGATCTGTCGAAGCATGAGATCGATCTGTTGAAGCATGAGATCGATCTGTCGAAGCATGAGATCGATCTGGTCCCAAACAGAGAGCTAAGGAGATGGATCTGGCTCCATTAGAGATCGATCTGCTTTATCTTTTTGCCCAAATAAGAGCATTCTGGCTCTTCCAGATCGATCTCTCATCCTATGAGATCGATCTGGCCCTTATGTTTTCCAGATTTCCTGCAGTTTCCTTGCTACAACTCATACCAACACACCCTCAATCTATTGCCATGGCCATTTTCTCATCCATCCACCTTTATAATTTGAAAATGGCATCCATTCATACCTTATGCACATTGAAACTTGTGTGTATTCATTATATGTCCAAAGGTATGCTACATGAAACCAAATGGAAGCATAACTCCATTCCATTTTTACCACACTACTCATCTTGAGTTTAAATCACAACCATCTCTTGTCAGAACTCATTTCTTCATATTCATACTCAATGAAATTTGTATGTACGTTACAATTCATATTACACAGACATACGTTGAATCCATGGACTTACATCAATCATACTTTACATTACAAGTCCATTCATATTATTTGATCCAATTATACATATTACCACCATACATATACGGGGTCTTACAAGTTGGCATTGTTTGGCCACTTGTCTTCATGCCATTGGCTCTTTGAAAAATAATATTTCCATGTCATCTGTTTTTTTGTCCAATTGGATGTGCTAGGATCATGTTGTCCGCGTGGTCTAATCTCGATTTTAGCTCAATTTTGTTCCATTTTCTACCGAAATATTCAAAATTCATTCGGATTTAATTTATCTGCAAACATGAGAATTTTAATTAAATAAAGGGGATAATTAACAAAATAAGTTAGGGATTTAAATAATTAATTAGGATATTAAGCATAAATAATTTTAAAAATATAGAATTATCACTTACCCGAAATTTCTTACCATTTAAGTGGTGGCGCCATACTTTCAGTGTAAGCGCTACGACTGCCAACTCTAAATCATGGGTCGGATAGTTTCTCTCATGATCCTTGAACTATCTGGATCCATAAAAGACTATCTTCCTATTTGACATCAATACACAGCCCAATCCTTATTTTGAGGTATCCATACACACTGAAACCTCTTGAGCTGTTGGTTATGGTGAGAATAATTAAGGTAGTCAGTTTATTACTTCAATATACCAAAACTCATCGAAGCTAATTTCATACTTATAATCCCACTCATATGAAATCTTTTTCCAAATGAGACATATCAACTGAGTAGCCCATTTCGAGAAACTCTCAACAACTCATCTGTAAGACAGTTTCCTATTACTACTCATGCTCTTCCCTGCACTTCGAATACATCAAAATATCGTCGCTAATGATGACAACCAATTGGTCCAGGTAAGGTTTAAATACCTCATCGTAGTTGAGTTCTACTAAATATTTCAATCACCTATATTCTTGACCTATGTATGCATAAACATATAATGTCATTTCGAAATCGCTTCCGTTCAAGATACTAACTCGCGTCATTTCCTTTTTCTTATATTAATGGATTTTATAAAATTTTAATTTTTAAACCTTCATGATTAATTGAATTCTAGCAGTAAAGGTACCCAAATTTTAAATGTATATATATTACGACTATCAATTTCAATTTATAGGTTATGTGTGCGCTTCTAGACTCTGTCAAGTTTTCAGGCGGAGAGGTATTTTGAAATACCTTTATTAACCCTCAGACTTGACCACATAAACTAGTTATGGATATATCCTCCTCTTATCCTTGGTCACAATTCATATTCACTACATATCTCTTAATCCAAATTACTTTACATATCGCTACTCCTCTTTCATTACGTGTCAAAACTTACAGTATACTTTTCAGGGGTGAAAACATCACTATCTTAGGATAGCAATCTAAACATCATAGTTTTCAGCCAAATCAATCTATTCTTAAATATTACTTCAAAATTATTCATATTCCATTGAATAAAATCGACTGACATATCCTTTTTTCCCTCGTTTTCAACTTACAATCCCTATACCCATATTCAGTTAGTGATAATCAGCTAACTAGCATCATCTTACTTAAGGGTACAGGCTTTACATCTTTCACTGGCTTATAAGCAAATGAAGGCGGTATGAATAAATGCGTGGCACCGGGATCAATTAAAATAATTACTTCATTATTCATAACTAGTGTGGTATCTTCCACCACATCAGATGAAACATCGTAGTGTCCTGGTCCAAGGCATACACTCGCCCTCGTCCAACAGCCTACTTTCTCTTTCTGACATCTCTGTCATCCTCTATTCTCTTCTGTCTCTATGTCGGCCCTTACTACCTTTTTCCAATCTCAGAGGCATGCGACTCATGATCTTATTCACACAATTGTAGTCTACGCACTGCCCCGGCATAGGTACTAATATCTAAGGGGCTAATCGGACTCTAATTGACAATCTGAGTCCTTCCATGAACTTTCAGACATCCCGACTCGCACTGTTCATAGTGTCGAAGTCATATCTGGGCAGGTATATAAACTGAGATTCATACTCGTGAATCAACTAGTTCTTTTGGGTCAGAGTAAAAAATGTTATCTGTAATTATGTCCGGGATATTCTGTCACCAGAATACATCTAAAATTATTTTTCATATCCATTCTGGATGTCTAATTCTTAAGATGGGTCGAGCAGACTTCCACCAATACTCTGACTCGCCCTCAAATACCATGCATACTCTGAGCAATTAGCTCCCAAAATAGTCTCCACACTACGCTCCAACCTTGCGAGGCGTGTCTCAATACTGTCCGATCTCTCTGTAGGACTCTGTGGGGCATGCTCAATATCAGCCTCCACGTCAATCTCATCTTGAGTCTCAAGTGATAACTTAATACGGCTCTCAGGCTTACCTCTACGGCCTCGAGCTCGTGTACTCACCCTTCTACAATAGTGACTATTTGTTAATGAGGTTATATTCTTGCATTTAAAACCAAATTCTTAGATGCACTTCCATCTCAATATATACAATTGTATCTAAACAATGCACAGTACATGGGGATATAAACTTCCTTAACCACTAACACCGACTCATATCAGGCCAACTCAACTCTGATACCATTAAACTGTCACGACCCAAATTACCTAAAAGTCAAAGTAAATTTTTTTGCTTTTTCATTTATTATTTAATTCTTACCTTTCTCTCCTACAAACAGTTGGACTATGATTCGGTGTTAGTCACCTCACACCTATTTAACATTCCACTTCCATAATCACATTCACATATCAGAGTTTACTATCCTTTGACTTTAACTAAATACATACACAATGGTATTTATAACTCTACATGTCAAACCCGTATTTTATGTAGCATGTTCCTTATGATTCCTATGTGTATGAACACTCTATTATTATAGTTGAATCATAAGAAGAGTATTTACTAAGATTTAAAGAGTATGTGAAATGATTTATCACGCATAAGCTACATAAAAGCCTAACATGAGCTATAAGAGTCATAGGCTAAACCGAGTGGATCTGAATCATTCTGAATGAAAATAAGAACTTAAAATGAGAAAATATAGAGAGCCTATGAAGGAAAGTCAGTTTGATTTAGTTTCGAACACAAAAAACGGGAGTAAAAGCTAAAAATGGTAAAATGGACCTTTTTAGTGAGTTAAAGTATTTAAGGTCTTTCGGGTGTATTTATCTACTGAAAATGGCTAAAACGTAAAGACGAGAGTGTAAGATATAAGATATGACACTTTCAAAATTTTAAGAAAAAGTCAACTTGGTCAATGATTAAGGAAAAAGTCAACTATAGTTAAGAAAAGTAGATTTTTACCATAGTTGACTAACCATGGTTAAAAATTAACCTAAGTATGGAGAAAAATTGGAGAAAAATATTCTTGGTCAGAATACAAGATATCATCCCCGGAGGTAAGAAAAATTTATTCGGAAAGATTTCGGATTTAATTTAATGGTTAAAAACGTAATGAGCCTAAAATGAAGATTTTAAAGCCCATTAAGGTATACTAAACGTAGATCGAAATTCTTAGGTCCCTTAGACCGAATTGTTAGACCAATTGATAGGCCAAATATTGAGACAATAAAAGGCTCGAGGTATAGTAAAAATTTCAACCCAAAAGCCCATTAAGAAAGCCCAAACCGAGAGTCCCAATTGAAAAGCCCATTAGGTAAATATCCAACCATAGTTAAAGCTAACTATGACTCATTAGATGACTCATTAGGTGACTCATAACTAAACCTTAGGAAGTCAATTATAATGGCTGAAAAGTAAGGCTTAATGGCTAAGTAAATGGCTTAT
This sequence comes from Firmiana major, assembly GCA_033439115.1. Lineage (NCBI taxonomy): Eukaryota > Viridiplantae > Streptophyta > Magnoliopsida > Malvales > Malvaceae > Firmiana > Firmiana major. The sequence continues at coordinate 18,283,728 of CM065904.1, read as the reverse complement.
AAAATCAGCCACACCATTGTCATCTTCACCATACCATTCTCGGCTAGAAGAAGGAAACCATTGAAATACATTATCTAAGCTTTCTCTCACTAGAAATCACTAGGAATTAGGCATATTTGGAACTTGTATTCTTCATGAAAGTTGTTCCAAATTGAGAGGAGAGTGACATATGTTGGAATTGGCTATCAAGAACCCATAGTGTGCAAACCGTGAGGCTCCAAAGTTTCGGCCAAGTGTGAACACAAATACTAGGTATATTTTCAAGCTTTCAAATTCATATATGTTAATGTATGAATGATTTTAAGTATATTGGTATATGTCTTAAGCATTGAAACATATGAAATCACTATGATCATGGTTAGGCCAAGAGTGAGTAGTGAAATATTAATGAATGCCCATATGATATTAAGGCATAAATGAGTTAATGTACATGTGTTAATGATTATGGTATAGTAAGAATTAATCAATTTGATTAATTAATACATGTATTAAGTTGACAATCAAAGTGTTTGATAAAATGCGTAAATGAACTATGTGATGCTTAAGAACATTGCCAACCAAGTGTTTGTCAAAATGCTTAAGTGAATTGGCTAAGGAAATGGACATGGATAACATGCCATGGTGTGACCGACGGCATAGAGTGCTCTCAGCCATGGCATGTGGCCGAGAGGTCCAATGGGCCAAGCCCAATTATTTTAGGCCCAATGTGATGTAATGGGTCTAGGATAAGCCCAATAAGAGTTGGTGGGCCCCACAAGCCTAATAGGCCCAACGAAAATAAATAGTAAAATGGAAATGGGCTTAAGGCATAGTTAGGCACATTAAGGTTTATTAAAGCCCATTAAGGGAAATAGGTTGTATTTAATGTGAAATACAGTAGGAAAAATATAATTAACCTGATAAATGGTTATATGCAGCTCCAGAGATTATTAGAAGAGCAAATCGGACTGCTGGATCGAGCAGCGTTGAGAAAGTAAAATTTCTCAAGTGATTGCAGGTAAGGGACTTTTGTGAGTAGTTAGAGATACTTGCACGTATTTTCGTCTGCTTTTACATTCACTTAAAAACTCTGAGGGTCAGAGAAAGTGAATAATAATTATTGTGACCCGATAGTGGCAAATTACGATTTTGCCCATAGTTAGGAAAAAAGTCAACTTTTGTGAAAAGTTGTAAAAAGCATGGAAACCATCATTTTGAGTGTTTTACTGCTGTTTAGCAGAAGAATAAATAGATGAGCTAATAATTTTAAGGTTGATGTGAATTAAGCACACTTTATAGTGCTGATTTTGATGTTTTGAAAATCATCCCTTTTTAAAGAGCCATATATCGAATTATGTGAGAATAAATCGTGCTAGAGCACAGCTCGCACTTGATTTCATATATTTTCCACATATATTAGTGCTAATGTATGATTCGCACTAGATTTCCATGACATGCATGATAGAGTGCTAGAGTTATTACTCGTACTCAGTTTTATATGATATATGCATGAGAGAGTGTTGGAGCGATTAGCTCGTACTCGAATTTTACATGAGATACATGACAGAGTGCTGGAGCGTTGCTCATACTCGATTCTTCATGATTTATACTTGACATAGTACTAGAGTTATTACTCGTACTTGATTTGATGAGTTTTGTGCATAGCATGGTACTAGAGCTATTGCTCGTACTTGATTTGAAACATGAACTATGCATGACCTAGTTGCTGGAGGTTTACTCGCACTAGAGTTGAGTTTGTGATATGAAACAATGTTTGAGCGGAGTGTCGACTGTGAGTCACGCTCAAAGGCACGCACTGTAATTTATGTGATATATAATACATGTTGAAAACCATGTTTGATTTCCTCGTGTAGACTGAGTGTCACACTATGAGAGGTTCGCATGTGGATTTAGAGACGTGGTATGATATTCCATGGTTTGAGGGCTAAGACCTATGGCAGGTACCTCGACTGTGATGTAGGGTCCACAGAGTACATTGTATCGTGCGAGTGGCATGGAGTACACTGTACCGTGTGGTGTTGTGGAGTTGAAGAGGATATAGCTAGTGGTTGTGATGGACTGACCCCCCCTCCCATTGCAGCAGTGATGTCCCGCACATCGAGATCTGTGTTGCCTGGGATCACCATTATTGGATATGGTCATAGTCCAAGATACTATTGCATTTCACCACAGAGTCTCATATGATATATCACATGATTGATTGATTTATTTACGGATAGACCTAAGGGATGAGTCGGTATCCGGTTGTTGTGATGTGAATGATTTAAATGCCATATTTACTATGATTTAAATATACATGGCATGATTTATCTAAAGACATTATGATATTATAAAGATGCATTATTTTGCACTACATGCCTACATTTGAGAAAGCAAGGATTATTTTTATACATGGGATTTAATTTGTACATGTATATATATATATATATATTTAAAGACATGCTTTTAAAGTGAGTTAAGGAAATGATGTTTCAAGGATGTTTCAAGGCATAACATTATTTTGAGTAGATAGTGTAGATGTCTACTTGCTTGCCTGATTTCCTTACTGAGCGTGTTGTATGCTCACCCCCTTTCTTTTACATCTCTCTACAGAGCATCAGTAGTAGAGTGAGAGCAAATTAAGGGATAGTATTCCTGTTGTCCGCAGCTATTTCCTATAGATCGACAGGTATACATATTTTGTACGGTTATGTATCTAAACATAGAAACAGCATAGTGATGTATACGATATATATTATGGGGAATGTATTTGTATTAGCTTTTATATGATCTGACATGTATTATAAAAAGAAGTTACAGTTAGTAACAGTATATTGACACGTATGTATGATAATGGATGATATGGTATGCGAGGAAGCTAACATCGAATCACAGCCCAACCATTGAAGAGAGGAAAGGTATGTTAAAAATGCGAAAAATTTGTAGTGGTTTTGGTTGAGTTAGGATGGGTCTTGACACTACATCCTCGACATTATATCCGTTTACAGTACTATGCATTACATATTTAGATACAAAACTATACAAATGTGTATACCTGACTCTCGATGGGAAGCAGGGGATACCAAGAATGCAAATCCTCAGCTGCTCACTAACTAATGCGAGTGCTCTGAAAAGATGGAAAAATAAGGGGGCGTGAGCAAACCACATGCTCAGTAAGGTAATTATGCAAGTAAGTAGATAGCTTAACTATCTACATTTTCATAATGCTATGCCCTTAAAATCCATTTCTTTTCATTAAAATCCCAAGCACAAAATCATATATGTCATCAATGACTTAGTTTATAAAACTGTTCGTGCATATATAAATCATACTACTTATACATCAATGGCATTTTATGTGACATCATTAAATCATACTTAGCATGAGGTAAATCAAGATCATGCCATGTAAAACCAATCATGAGAAACAATTCTTTTCATGAATTTATGATTAAAGCATGGAAAACTCATCATGCTACTACATTTAAATCATTTCATTTAAAACTGTAGTATAAACTAACCCAAAGGGGTTAAGCATCTCATAATTCAATTTCAAACTCATAAGGCAATTCGTTATAAAATTCTGTTAAAAAGCACATCTCAGTAAAAATCACAAAATTGGGAGGGCCTGACCCCTCCCTCGGGTCTACCCTAGTCTATTGACCAATAGTTATATCATGTGAGACATGTAGGTGACTATATAAGTAACAACAAGGACTATGGCCATAACCTAGTGATCTCTGGCAACACGGTACCTAAAGTGCGGGGTATCACACCTGAAACGAGGTGGGTCGGTCATACCCGCCAGAACAGCATAACATCAGGATTGCGAGGGCAAAGCTTGCTGCCTCGTGGCTAATGCCACTCCACTCCAATAATCCCCATGGTACAGTGTACTCCACATGACATACACGACACAACGTACTCCGTGAACCCAAGCTCAGTCAGGGCTGCCTGCAATAGGTCTTATCCACCCATACCATCTCTGTCTCAGTATGCACGTGTAGGCATATCATCTCACTGTGACGCACAGTCTACAGGAGGCTCCAACACGGCTATATGCATGTCATATAAATCCCTGTGTGAGCGAAACTCAAGCACGACTCCATGCATATTCATGATATCAAAAAATCTCGTGCGAGTGAAGCTCTAGCACGATTTCATAAAAATCAGTAAAATCTACGTACGAGTAGTACTCCAGTACGTCTTTAAAATGAGTTATAAATCTATATAAAACTTCGTGCGAGCAAGCTCCTGCACGAATGAATGCTCAAGTAAATCAAAACTTTATACGAGCAATGCTCTAGTACGATTTTATGCATAAATACATCAAATCTTGTGCGAGTTACACTCCAGCATGGCTTTTATGCAATATCATATCAAAACTGGATGTGAGCTAGGCTCCAACACCTCTCATGCATGTCAAATCATTAAAACTAGTACAAGCAATCGCTCCAGCACCTTTTTATGCATATTTAGTCAAAATAGTCAAAACTGTCAAAACCGTCAAAACAGTCAAAACAAGGTGCGAGCTAGGCTCCAGCACCTCTCATGCATTTCTCAATAATAAAAATCAAAGTGAGCAACCACTCTAGCACATTTCATGCATATGATGTCACACAAGTTGGTGCGAGCAACCGCTCAAGCACATTTTATGCACACTCACAAACTCAGATGTAGTGCGAGCTATGCGCCAGCACTATCTGTTTCCATATAAACTTGATAGTTGGCCTATTTTTCAAAGAAATTTAATTTAAATATAAATAACACTTACGTATTGTTATCTTGTGAAATTTATGCAATTACTGGCCAATCTATCGATTTACTTTGCTTAAAAACCAAGAAAATTCCTTAAATCAGAAAATTCTTTAAATCATGCATTTCATGCATGTCATGCTTTCACCATCCTTAGGTGAATTTTCCCTCAGTAGGGGTAAAATAGTCTTTAACCTATTTCGAGTCCTTAAAATCTTTAAACCATTTTTAGGACCTTTGTACAATATCAATGTATACATACATATTCAGTGTATACAAAAGCTATTTAAAGTACGCGTAGCTACCTCCAGCTACTCACACAATTCCCTTACCTCATTTTTTTGTACAGTCTGACATTTCACTGATGTCTCGTCATGCAGTCTGATTTGCTCTCAATCAAATCTCTAAAACTGCGTATAAATATACATCAGGTCACATTCAATACAATTAATTGTATTTCATATTTTATGGGCTTAATTTAAATCATTGAGCCCGTTTACCCATATTGGGTCCGATTACAACATAATGGGCCTTAATCGGCCTTAAGCCCGTTTTTCATTTATTATTCACATTATTAAGGCCTATTGGGCTTATTGGGCCCATCATTATTTATTGAGCCTCATTCTAAATTTTCGAATAGCTTATGAATTATTTACGACAATTATCTCTAATTTCTAGAATTTAATTCATTTCATGCAAAATTTAAATCTGTAATTTATGCGGTAAATTTTAACACGCATAACGATGCAAAATTATTGTAAATAAGGGTTACTTACCTGAGATTCCATGATAGTATGTGTTGTTGCCTGAAACAACAATGATGAATTGCTGACGTCCTTCGTGCCACGTGTTGTTGGGATCTCTGCAAGAAAAATAAAGATCAGAGGGACGCAGGGGTTCTTCCCTGCGTTGGCACTCCGATGCTTAAGTTAGCCAGAGAATTGAGCAGAGTTCCAGTAGGGAAATTCAGAAATTAGGTTAATGAATCATACCTGGCCCCTATTTATAGGGATTTACTTGTCATTAATTACATTTTTGCACCCTTTTTTATCTTACTCAGGGCTTGTATCATTTCTCATACGTTTTCTTCATGCGCCATGTGTCATTCTTTTATTATTCTTTTATCATGCACAACAATTGCTCCCCACTCTTTCGCTAGGTATAACCTTGCGGAAGAGTACATATGTTCTCATTGTAGCCTCAAGTCAAGTCCTTACATTAGATTCTGAAGTCAAATTCTCTGGCTGTATAATTCTCAAGCTCTTATTTGAGTGCGTGGCTTACCTCGCGCATTTTTCACTTCAAGCCCTTTGTTTGGGTGCATGGCTTACCTCGCGCATTTTTCGCTTCAAGCCCTTGTGTGTGTGCTTAGCTTACATAGCGCACTTTTCGCTTCAAGCTTTCGCACATGGTCTTCATGGCTTACCTCGCGCATTTTTCGCTTCAAGCCCTTGATTTGTGTGCTTAGCTTATATCGCGCACTTTTCGCTTCAATCTCTTGCACATTGTCTTCGTGGCTTACCTCGCGCATTTTTCGCTTCAAGCCCTTGTGTGTGTGCTTAGCTTACATCGCGCACTTTTCGCTTCAAGCTTTTGCACATTGTCTTCGTGGCTTACCTCGCGCATTTTTCGCTTCAAGCCCTTGATTTGTATGCTTAGCTTACATCGCGCACTTTTCGCTTCAAGCTCTTGCACATTGTCTTCGTGGCTTACCTCGCGCATTTTTCGCTTCAAGCCCTTGATTTGTGTGCTTAGCTTACATCGCGCACTTTTCGCTTCAAGCTTTTGCACATTGTCTTCGTGGCTTACCTCGCGCATTTTTCGCTTCAAGCCCTTCTGTGTGTGCTTAGCTTACATCGCGCACTTTTTGCTTCAAGCTTTTGCACATTGTCTTCGTGGCTTACCTCGCGCATTTTTCGCTTCAAGCCCTTGATTTGTGTGCTTAGCTTACATCGCGCACTTTTCAGTTCAAGCTCTTGCACATTGTCTTCGTGGCTTACCTCGCGCATTTTTCGCTTCAAGCCCTTGATTTGTGTGCTTAGCTTACATCGCGCACTTTTCAGTTCAAGCTCTTGCACATTATCTTCGTGGCTTACCTCGCGCATTTTTCGCTTCAAGCCCTTGATTTATGTGCTTAGCTTACATCGCGTACTTTTCGCTTCAAGCTTTTGCACATTGTCTTCATGGCTTACCTCGCGCATTTTTCGCTTCAAGCCCTTGTGTGTGTGCTTAGCTTACATCGCGCACTTTTCGCTTCAAGCTTTTGCACATTGTCTTCGTGGCTTACCTCGCACATTTTTCGCTTCAAGCCCTTGTGTGTGTGCTGAGCTTACATCGCGCACTTTTCGCTTCAAGCTTTTGCACATTGTCTTCATGGCTTACCTCACGCATTTTTCGCTTCAAGCCCTTGTGTGTGTGCTTAGCTTACATCGCGCACTTTTCGCTTCAAGCTTTTGCACATTGTCTTCATGGCTTACCTCGCTCATTTTTCGCTTCAAGCCCTTGTGTGTGTGCTTAGCTTACATCGCGCACTTTTCGCTTCAAGCTTTTGCACATTGTCTTCGTGGCTTACCTCGCGCATTTTTCGCTTCAAGCCCCTGCACATGTGTAGCTGGTACGATCAGTCATTTATCAATTATGTGCAAATCTCAACAGCCAATAAAATATCAATATGACATAAATAATAGTTCAACAAATTAAATTTCAACCCATAGTTGAATTAACAAAAAATAATATTAAATATCATAAAGTATCGCTGCCAGTGTAGTTGTAAGTGGTTGATATTCCGCGTTTTTGCTATCCTCTTGCCTTGTGACCTTTCCATCTTCTTTCAAGGCATTGGTGCTGGCTTAGGTAGCCCGACGATGGTAAGGGTTTCTTTTCTTTGAACTCCCTTACATGTAGTTCAGTGTCGATATTCTTTTCATCACTTCTTCTTGAGTGATATATTTATCTGCTCTCGAGAACAAGTCTGAGATCGTTGTTGGCTGATCTAAAGATAGCGACTCTTGCAACTTTTCAGACCTTGTCCCTTGTAGCATAGCTGTCACAGCTACTCCAACTTGTAGATCATGTATTTCAATAGTAGCATTACGGAACCGATCCACATAGCTTTTGAGTGATTCCTTGCTCTCCTGCCTTAAGGTGAGCAGATAGGTGGCATCCTTCCTTTTCTGGCTTCTTATCACAAAGGCCTTCAAGAATTCACTTCTTAATTGATTGAAAGACGAAATAGACCCCTCCGACGAACTGTTAAACCATTTTAGTGTATGGCCAGTTAAAGTTAAGGGGAATGCTCTACACATAATCTCATCCTCCCATCCATGTAATAGCATTAATGACTCATAATTTTGAATGTGGTCATAAGGATCAGTTTTTCCCGTATACATCATCATCTGCGGCATTTTGAATTTTGGGGGCAGCGGTCTTTTCATGATCTTTATACTGAATGGGATTCTCCTCCTCTGGTTTTCTTCAGCTGGGACTAACCTTTTCTCTTCTAAGATTCGTTCCACTATTCTTTTCATATCTGTGGCAACTTGTGCCTTGGACGGAGGTTTGTTTTGCACTTTCTTAGCATCGTATGCATCAGCTTGGCCGCAGTCCATAGCTTCTTTCCTGTTACCTTGAGTTCGGTTTTGATGAGTCTGAGATTGAAAATTTGTCATTCCAGTTTCAAGGTTTCGTGCTGGATCTATTTTTGAGTCTCTCTCAACATGAGACCCTGTCATTCCCACATCTCTGATTCCGTTGTTTGGTGGGCTGTTTGTGTTCTGGGGCCAAGGATCTTCGACGCCCAAATATCCAGAGTCTATTCGAGCTGGACCCTCAAGGTTTCTAGTACTTTGGCGTCTCCGACCACCAACAATCTCCCATGTTGAATTCTTTGTACCACGACGCCGTAGTTTTTTGACACTCTGATGTCTCCAGTTCATTGGAGTCTTGCGCATGGGGTTTTCCGTAACTTAGTGCTGCAAGCCTTCCGAGGCCTCACGCACAGGGTCTCTCATACCCTGACGCCTCATATCTTCCTTAGTTTCACACATAGGGTCTCGTGCAACCATGCCTCGAGGATCTCGCGTACCCTTTTCATGAGGGTCTCGCGCAGCAGGGTCTTGCATAAGCCGGCATCCCTGCGTTATGAGTGCGACACGTGGCGCGCGAAGAACGCGCCATGTGGCGTACGAAGCAAACGGGGGGTCTTGCGCGGCCATGCCGTGAGAGTTTCGTGCACCCCTGCCGTGAGGGTCTCGCGCTCCACTGCCGTGAGAGTCCGCCGTGAGCATGCCGTGAGGGTTCAATGCAGTCGTACCGCGAGAGTCAGGTGCAAGCATGCGGTGAGGGTCCAATGCAGGCATGCCGCGAGGGTCCAATACAAGCATGCCGTAAGGGTCCAATGCAGGCATGCCGTGAGGGTCAGTCATGCCACGAGGGTCCAATGCAGGTACGCCTTGAGGGTTTTGCGGCAAGATGCCATGAGAGTCTGTCGCCAGAGTGCCGTGAGGGTTTGCCGCCAGAGTGCCGCGAGGGTCTCCTGTAGCCCTGCCGTGAGGGTCTCGCTCACCCCTACCGTGAGGGTCTCCAGCAGCCATGCCGCGAGGGTCTCTCACACCCCTGCCGTGAGGGTCTCCAGCAGCCAGGCCTCGAGAGTCTTGCACAGGGTCTCGCGCTCCCCTGCCATGAGGGTCTCCTGCAGTCGTGCCGCGAGAGTCTCGCGCAGGGTCTCGCGCTCCCCTACCGTGAGGGTCATGCGCGCCAGGATTTCGCGCAATTCGCCCTTCTCCTCCCAAATTTTAGACAGTCTGCGGCAGGTTCACTTGCGGAAAAGCTCCTTTGAACAAATCAACCATAGTCCGCAGGGCTTCGATGGTTTCTTCCCCCTACTTCTGCATGGCTTCGAATTTAGTTACGGGAATCGTCATCATCTCCGACCCTCTCTCGGTCTGAACTCCATCACCTAAGTCCGCCATTGGGGAGCTCGTCATGTCCTCACTTTCTTCACTTCTGATTGCTGTTGAACGTATCTGTACCATCGCTGTCAAAAGCTTTTCTTCCGTTTCCCACAGACGGCGCCAATTGTTGTTGCCTGAAACAACAATGATGAATTGCTGACGTCCTTCGTGCCACGTGTTGTTGGGATCTCTGCAAGAAAAATAAAGATCAGAGGGACGCAGGGGTTCTTCCCTGCGTTGGCACTCCGATGCTTAAGTTAGCCAGAGAATTGAGCAGAGTTCCAGTAGGGAAATTCAGAAATTAGGTTAATGAATCATACCTGGCCCCTATTTATAGGGATTTACTTGTCATTAATTACATTTTTGCCCCATTTTTTATCTTACTCAGGGCTTGTATCATTTCTCATACGTTTTCTTCATGCGCCACGTGTCATTCTTTTATTATTCTTTTATCATGCACAACAGTATGTAAATCGAGACTATCTCGAGCTCTCGGTTGACGTCAATTGTCGAGCTACACAATTAAATATTTTTTTGGGTAAACTTTCAGTCGAATATTAATTAAATTAAATATTTCAAAATTTAAATCGGTCAATTTGACCACTTACTGACTTACCCGTAGCTCGATTGCATCACTGAAATTTTTCTCATTTTTTTCTCTTTTCTTTCCTTTTTTTCTTCTTTTCCCTTTTCTTTTTTGGCTGAACCGGTCTGGTTCGATTTAGCATACCCTCACTGCGCTGAACCGGCCGTACTGGTTCAGGCCTCATTTTATCGTTTCAACGCCGTCCGATCGGTTCCCCGGCGCAATTCCGATGTCGTTCGGCTCGGCTACACCTGGGCGTTCATTATCGGGCCTTGGTTGGAGTCAAAACGGCGTCGATGGCCGCCAATCTCTTCTCTCCCTTTTTAGCCTTTCCTCTTTCGATTTTTCGATTCTGACTGGATCGACGGCGGGTCGCGTAGACCTGGTAAATGTAGACATGATATGAGTGACACGACACGAAAAAACCGTATAAGTGTTTGAAAAATTCGTGTTTCATGTTTATCCGTGTCAACACGAATTTTGACACCGCAATTTTCGTGTTTAACCGTGTCAGACACGGCTAAACACGTGTAAGACACATAAACACGTTTTCTTAAACCGTGTCACACGAATACACGAATACACATACACGTGTAAGACACGAAAATAATATATGTTTGTGGGAGGAGTTGAACATTGACCAAAAATGTTTTTTTTAAGCATTTACCAAATAAACTACTATCTTATATTGAAATAATATGGAATGAAAATTAATTTATATCTTAAAATGAATTAATACTTTAATAAATATTGTAAAAAAATAAATTAATAAATTAAATATGAAATTAAATTAGTAAAACAATAAAAATTTTAAATTCTAAAAATAAAGTATTGAAATTAGAAGAAAAATGTTGTAAGTTAAGATACAATTAACAATTCTTACATATATGATATTATAATGCATAAATATATATATATATATTATATTGTAATATAAGAGATTTTATAATTAATTATTTTGTATCACTGACACTAACGTTGTATCACATGATATGATGATGCGAGTTTATACTTTATATAATTATAAATTTACAATATAGTAAGGAATTCTATATTTTATTCTATATCAATTATCATATTATAAAATATCATAATAACATAATATTAACATACAAATTATTATGATAAGAATAAGATATCAATATATATGATTTATTTTAAATCATAATATAAGTTTATAATTTATAAGAAATTATTTAAATTGTAATATAAATTTACTAAATCCTATTGAGTTATGTTAACCTTTTGAATTGTTGTTTCTTGCATTGTATTGAGTTATGGTATTTGCGAACTTAATTTTTAAATGTTTGTTGACTATTATATTTGTTGACTTAATGTTAACTTTTTATATTTTTTTCTATATTTTGTAATTTTAAATAAATATTATGGATGGTATGAATTGAAAATTATTATTATGTTATATTTGTTAGTAATATTTGAATGCATGTAAATTAAATTATTGATGTAAATCAATAAATATTATGATTTTTTTATTATGTTTTATTTTTAATCGTGTCATCCGTGTCGTGTCTATTCGTGTCGTGTGACATGGATAATTATAACGTGTCAACCGTGTCGTGTCACGTGTCATACGTATAAAATACGTGTCGTGTTCGTGCTTACGTTTCAGAAACATTTTATAATTTGTGTCGTATTCGTGTTTCATAAATTCGTATCGTGTCTTAATTCGTGTCGTGTCGTGTCATAACACGGATACACAATTGCCAGGTCTAGCGTCGCGGCCGGTAGTGGGTCGCCCGGTGTTGGGCTGCCTTCGTCGGCCCTCTCCGGTTCCTCAGTCTCACCGGTGAAGGGAAACCGTTTCCTCGGTTTCGGCTCCTTCATTTCGCCATTTTTCGTTTTCTCTCCTGTTTTGCGATTCAGACTTTTTTTTAATTATTTATTTATTTATACTTTATTTTAATAATATTTTATTCATTAAAATATTATTAAAAATCTAAAAATATCTAAAAAAATTATTATTTTATTCATTTATTCAATAAATGAATTTATCGGTATTATTTCGGCATTCTGGTATATTTTTCGATATTTTCGGGATAATTTCTCGAGGTGAAAATTTCGATTAATTCCAATAAATTCATATCTTGATCAATTTAACCCGAAATTTAATTATTTCTTCGTTATTGATCAAGATTTCTCAATCCCATATTTTTAATTAAATTTTCTTGTCACGATAAATACCAAATTTTTATCTTTTGATCGTTTTACCCTTGCACGTGTTTGGGAATCCCATTTCAATCCTTCATTTAATCTTTTCTCATTTCGTGTTTTAAATAAAATCGAGTCTTACATGTTACATAGATAAATATACTACCTATATATATATACATATATATATGTGTGTGTGTGTGTGTGTTTTCCAAATCCAAAACATTTTCACTGAGTACACAAATAGTTTGGTAAATTCACAAATACCAAAAAACAGATTTCAAAAACAGAGCATATTTCGGTAGTAAAATTAGCTACTGTGGTAAATACAAAAATTTCGGAGTTTCCACTAACAAAATAAACAGATTTTCAGATATCTCAGTTCATAGAGACAATTCAAAAAAATATTTCAAATAGACGAGACATGGTAATACATGCTACATCAGATATCAGAAAGACTATTGGCCAATGTCGGTGACTCCAGGTAATCACTGATCAGGTGTGTTGGGATATCAATCGTCGTGGGAGTGGTTAGCTACCCAAACGGCTCACAGATCAGAATGTTCAAAGATCAAAATCAGAATCAGAAACATGGTACATAGTACTCGCGTGCGTGCTGCACGGTACATCATGCTCTGTGGACCACATATAACAGAACAGACAGAATGCCGCATGATTTAATCATAGCCTTTGTCTCAAATACAGTGCGAGTCAGACCGTGCGACACACAGTCAGCACGCGTCCAAGCACATCTCATCAGAATCTCTTTATAACAAATCATTTCAAAATAAATTATGTTTTCACAAAATCGTTCAAAAGAGGCTGATTAGCCGTTTTTCGGTTAAAATTCACGTACTCGATACAGAGTAGTCAAAACTAGGGGTTTCGATCTAAAAATCAATAATTATATTTTCTAAAATTTTGTCTAATTTAATCAAGTAAATCTATATCGGTAGTTGAGCCGATCTACGAAGTTTAAAATTTCCTTAAATTTCCAAAATGTAAATTCGATCGGGTTCTCTATATTCCCGTAACTAGGAAATTTAGCCTAACAATTTTATAACAACAAACGCACATAAATTACTTATATTTAACTCTAGCAGCAACTAGAATTTTTCTTACCTCAGTGTCCTGCCAGAAATCTTCGGTGTCTTAGCGGTGCGAGTCAACAGTTCTGCTTTAATCAATTTATTTCCCCAAAATTTCGAACTGATATTCTGATCGTCTTTTCCTTGAGTTTTTCTCCCAATTCCCTTGGGCCTTCTTTTCTACTCCAAATATATATATATATATATAAAATTCTAAATATATTTATATATATAAGAATTTCCCTTGTTTTCGCGTGGTTTAAATCTCTCACGCCTTTCTTTTCTTCTTCTCCCCTCTTTACCTTCACTGTTTCACCCCTCAGCTCAGTCCACCGTCATCACCACCTCTCGACGCTACCACCTTCTTCTTCTCTATACACTTTCATCCGGCGCTGGTGATCGTGGTTCCTTTGACCACCTCGTTTTTAGCTCCTCTACCAGCCCCTACGTCACTGTTTCGTTCCCAGTTAAGCTACCCGAGCTCACTATTCATCACCTCTCAACTCTGTCATCGCCTCATCAATCTTGTTCGGCCATCACTATTGCCACCCTTTTTTCTTCCTTATCCTTCAACCTTTCCTTACACCGTCCTTCACATATTTTCCCTCTCGGTTGAAACAGATCAGACCAGAGGCTATGCCTCTGTTTTCAGCTTCGTTCCCTTCCTCGCTGGCCCTATTCTCTCACTTCTTCTCCTCACTAATCCTCTATTCTTTCTTCTCTTAAGCAGGCTGCGTTCCTTTTTCCTCCTACACTCATATTACTGCCAGCTACTGGCTTTACACGAGGTCGAGAAGGGCCCCTGTTCTTCGACTTCAGCTTGCAGCAAAATGGAGAAGGTCGAGGAGCTCTGATCACCACTTCCTATCTCGCCTACTTTGCTCCAGTCGTTCAAGCCTCTCGGTAAAGCCTTGGTCTAGCAGCTATTCCTCACACGTCACACACCTCCAACCAGCCTCCTCGCCTTTACTTTAAGCTTATCTTAATCTTTTCCTGTACCAAGGAAAGGAATGAGGACAACAATTGCTTGCTGCACACTGCCTACTCTCTCTTCAACCCAGCTAGACTTGCTCTCGGTTTCTTCAACTGCCGACCTCTCTCTTTTCACTTTTCCTTTCGTTTCTGCCTCTATACAGTCTGTTTGTATAGATGCTTCAACTCTCTATTTCTTGTACACCGACTGCTTCCACTGCAGTCTTCAATGCCAAGAGCGGGTGGGTGATGGAGATTGATGAAGGGAGGAGTATGGTTGTGGCAGGGGGGTCGCTGTGTAGAGTTGGTGTGTGCAGGAGAGCTAGTGCGCGTAGAAGGGTTGATGAGCAACCAGAGTTTTCATGCTTTCAGTTTCACATTTTTTTTGTTATTATTTTATTATTTTTATTTTATTTTATTTCATTTTATTATTATTTTTATTTATTTATCTTTTTATTTTATTTTATACCAAACGTACATTTTATTTCCACTTGTTCGTTTTTACGAACAAATTACAAGGAAATTTCGGGGATTTACATTCTCTCCACCTTAGGAAATTTGGTCCCTAAATTTAAGAGTACATCAATTCATTAACAGGTGTGGCTACTTCTCTCTCATTAAACTCTCTAATTCCCTTGCGGCATCCTCTGAAGTGTGATATTGCCACAAAATCTTGACCAAAGGAATCGTCTTAGACCGCAATGTCTTCTCCTTCCTATCCAGTATCTGAACTGGTTTCTCCACATTCATCATATCCTCCTTTAACTCCAGTGGTTCATATTTAATCACGTGTGTAGGATCTAGATAATACTTGCGTAGCATTGAAACATGGAAGACATATGGATACTCAATAACTCTGACGGTAACTCCAATCTGTAAGCTTTGTCTTCCACTCGGTCTAAGATCTCAAAAGTTCCAATATAGCGGAGACTCAACTTTCCTTTCTTCCTAAACCTCATTATACCCTTGGATGGAGAAACTTTCAAAAACACTGAATCTCCTACTGAAAATTCCAAGGGTCTGCGTCTTTGGTCAGCGTAACTCTTTTGCCTGCTCTGAGCTGTTTTCAACCTCTCACAAATCAATCGGACATCCTCAGAAGCTTGCTTAACCAAGTCAGGAGCAAATATCTTCCTTTCACCCACTTCTTCCCATTCGATTGGCGACTGACACCTTCAACCGTATAGTGCTTCATAGGGTGTCATTTCGATACTTGAGTGATAACTGTTCTTGTACACAAACTCCATTAGCGGTAAATGGTCAACCCAGGAGCCTTTAAAATCTTGAGCACAAGCTCTCAACATATCCTCCAATGTATGAATGGTTCTCTCCGACTGCCCATCTATCTGAGGATGGAAAGCTGTGCTAAAATTTAGTTGGTTTCCCATTACTTCTTGGAAATGTTCCCAGAAGTGTGAAGTGAACCGAAAATCCCTATCAGATATAATGCTCACTAGTACGCCATGTAGTCTTACAATCTCCCGTACATATAGACCCACTAGTGCACTCAAGGTATCAGTGGACTTCATAGCTAGGAAGTAAGTAAACTTTTTTAATCTATCAATGATTACCCAAATCGCATCATGGTTCCTTCGGGTCCTTGGTAACCCACGAAATCCATGGTAACATGCTTCCATTTCCATGTGGGTATCGGGAGAGGCTGTAACAACCCTGCTGGTTTTTTATGTTCTACCTTGATCTGCTGACACACAAGATACCAGGCCACAAATTTAGCCACATCATTTTTCATCCCTGACCACCAGTACACTTTTCGTAAATTCTTATACATCTTATTACTTCCCGGGTGTAAGGTATACTTAGAGGAATGAGCTTCTGTCAATATCAATTTCCTCAACTGTGCATCATCGGGAATACAATTTCTATTCTTGAACCTCAATAGACCATCGAGACTAACTTCAAAATCTATCACAGTACCCAATTGGATCTGGTCAACCATATCTACATAGTAATTATCGGTGCGTTGAGCCTGTTAAATTTTGTCAATCAAGTCCGGTTCTATTCTCAGGCTAGCTATCAATCCACAATCGGCAGTGTCAGACGGTTCAATGTCCAAGCTGAGGTTTGCAAACGGTTCCAATTGTTCGTATTTTCGAATCATCATGTACGATACCATCCCAATGTTCTTCCTGCTTAAAGCGTCTTGTCACGCCCCAGAAGCGCGAAAAAATAGGGCTAATTAAAACTTTTTATCCATTAACTAGTTGTTTTCTTGTCCCATGTCTAGATTTAATTTTTTTTTTCATTTCTAGGATCTCATTACATCACATACATTCTGCGTAATTAAAACTCTGTATATATATATATAATAATTTGCAACTATTGCATCCCGACTATTATATAAAATAGTGTCTATTCTGTATCACATGTCTGGAATACGAGTAAGACTGTACCTTAAGGTTACGAAAGTATCTGATGAAAGGTCGGACTATCTTGTCAACGACCATAGTCTCGTAGGTGCAGTAGAATCGCTGTAGATAATCTGGGAGATAGAGAGGAGGGGTGAGTTTTTCAGACTCAGTAAGAGATACATTTAAAGTTACCTTAGTACTTAAAACTAGTAAAATACATGATTTCACAACTCAGCATAAACATGTACAAAAGTAGAGATACTTACATTTAGAAAAGCAGCAATATCATACTTTAAAATCATTAGTTTATACATCATGCATCCTTTTCATAAAACGTATCATGCTATAAATATATCATTAGTGTAAACAGTCATAAAACATCTCGTTATCATAAAACATCTAATGCTGAAAACATGTTTCATAGTGTAAACATACATAAGAGCATCTCAAATCAAATATATCATATCCCATCATCACTTTAAAAAGTGAAATCATGTTTTCACAACTCATTTCTTCAAAACATAAACATAGCTACCATTAAATATCATTATATAACATAGTGCTAAAACCGATAGCAACAAAATAGGTAGCATAGATGTGTGAAAACATAAAATATCATATCATTATCATGTAGGGTCAGATAATCGTCTCATATACTAGTCCCGAAAGACATCATACATCTGGTCTCGTAGGACAAAATCATGGGTACTCATGGCCATAGTACATGGAGCCATAGGACTGGATCATGGTTGTATGCTGCCCTATCTCTCGTGCACCACTAAATGGGAACTATACGCACAAACTCACGTGCAAGACCAAGTGTGGTCTATAGCACATTTCTCATATCAAGTCAGAGTCTGCCCGTTCCCTAGTCGTCGACTAGGTAGATCCTTGATCGTCTCCATACGCTACCTTATGTATGCGAGATCGACCCCAGATCCTCTAACTATCGTCAAATCATGCCTTTTTACCCCACAAAATCAATTTGGGCCTCTCACCCATTTTATCAAATCATTTCGGGTCTCTTACCCATTTTATCAAATCATTTCTTGTGGAAAACCATAGTTTCAAATCATTTCTTTGGATTTTAACCCATGTAATCATAAAAACATAGTTTAAAAGCTACTTCGGGACTTTAACCCGTGTCATGAAAATATTACTTTTGTAAGGCATTCTCGGGGCTCTTCCCCGTCATTTCATGAAATCAAATCATGTTTTCTTCGTCATATTGAAAAATCACATTTTCATAAACATGTGAAGTAAAATGTATCTCATGCAAGTAGAAAACATGAGGAAAAACTTGGGAAACGGTTTAGTTTCGGTTTCTAAGGCATTGCAATCTATTTCATAAAATCTCATTCAACTTACATAAATTCATTGGTAAGGATTGTGGAGCACTAATGCTACCCTAAATTATATCCCTTACCTCTTAGCGTTGAAGGTAGTGTATGTTGATCATTTTTTGAGCTCACCTCGAAATACGTGTCAGTAGTCCGAGCTGTCACATATCAAGTCAACTCATCACATATAGCTCAAATTCATATTGGTACATTCAAATATGTGATTACATTAAAGATGTTGACCAAAAGTTGACTTTTTAGCTATCTTGCTCGGTTTGCTCGGTTTTATCAGTTTAAACCTCGATTTAAGCTTACTTAACATATTTGACACCTTTAAATTCATTTTCAATACCTGTATATCGTGTCTTACATTCCAGCAACTCATTCCACTTCATACAAGACCTTAAAGTATCGATTCTTGCATTATTTCGATAATTCACCTAGTTAAACACTAAACCGAACCTTTACAGTATACTTTTTACTGTAAATTCATTTTAATTACACCTAACTTCATCATTCCAGCAGCTAAATCATGCTGGCAGCAACTAAATTCAATCATCTAAATTAATTCATCACTTTCCTTCAACAAAAATTCCATTAAAAATCATAAATTAATAACCTATCTCATCATTATCACCATACCTCAACTTCTTCACTCCTTTGACCAATTTTGACTTAGATTTCAAGTTCTAAATTGCCACTCAACTGTAATACAACATGTATAGAGCTTAGAAGTGTTTAGAATCATTTAATAACCTCATCAAATTCATCCAAAAATTGAATTTTTGCTTACCTCGGAACAGGGCAATTTTTTATCCTGTTCTTCTCTCTAACATTTCAGGGGGTAAGTGACTTCGGTTAGGTCTGAATTTGGTATATGTGGTAGAGGAGAGGAAGAGGAATATTTAATGTGAAGGGATCGTTGCCTAAAACTGGTCGGAGGATGGTCGAAAAATTCACGCCAGTCAGGAGCAGAGGTAACACCTGCGGCAAGGATGGGTAAGGGATATCTCTCGGGTTTTAGCTCATTTCGAGGTGTATTTTACCTTTTGATGAAGCTTATCCAGTTGAATTTCAATATGGAAAATATTAGAGGCAAATAAAATCTAAAAGTCATCAAAATGGATTGTTTTCATTGGTTGACAGTTTACTCTAAGCAGGGGAAATGACTGTTCTGTTTTAAAAAATTTACCAAATGTAATCCTGATCATATTTTTTCAAAATTCCACCTCTCAATTGTTATACTATGTCTATAGTGTGTCTCATAAAAATTTGGGACTCACTTGTTTAAGAAAAATTTCATGAACGAGCTTATTTTGCATGATTTAGCCAGTACCGAGCAAAATGGAAATAAGCTTTCGGTTAGCTTTAAAATTTCATTTGAACCCCTAAATCTTCATATTTCTTCATGATTTTTATTTCCCATGGCCTCAAAAAAATTTTTGCGAATTTCTAGAATTTTATTCGGATTTATTTCCCTTAATAGGTCTGTTTTCTCGATTTAATTTAAAACCCGAGTTTAACGCACTTTTTCATCTCCAATCACTTAGTTTTCCTTTCTACAAATCATGTCATGCATGAACATGGCATTTCTAAGAAATTCTCAGGTCTAAGACCTTACCTCGATTTGTGTGCCATCGGGCCTCACACTAGAACCGAGTGCTTTAGTCATCTACGGGCCTGCAAAACGTCACATTGAGCTATAATTTACTTGTCATAAGCATCATAATATGGAAAAACATCGGGTTTCACATTTCTCCCCACCTTTTAAGAATTCAGTCCTCTGAATTCAAGCTGGTCCATAAATAGATGAGGATATTTCTCCCTCATTTGGCTCTCTAGCTCCCAGGTAGCTTCCTCTGTCTCATGATGTCGCCAGAGAACTTTCACTAGTGAGATAGTCTTAGATCTTAGCATTTTCTCCTTCCTGTCGAGAATCCAGATCGGCTGCTCAACATAACTCATTCCTCATGAATCTCTAGTGGCTCGTACTCGATGACATGAGAAGGGTCCGGATGATACTTCCTTAACATCGAAACATGGAAGACATCATGTATACCTAACAACTGTGAAGGTAGTGCTAGCCGATATGCTACATCTCCCACTTTACTCAAAATCTCGAATGGACCAATAAAGCGAGAACTTAGCTTTCCTTTCCCGAAACGTACTACACCTTTCATCGGTGACACCTTAAGAAATACGGAGTCCCCAACCTAAAACTCAAGAGGATGTCTTCACACATCTGCATAACTCTTCTGTCTACTATGTGCCGTCTTCAACCTGTCACAGATCAACTGAACACCACTACTTGTCTGTTCAACTAACTTGGGAGCAAGGATCTTTCTATCGTCCACTTCTTCCCAAGCAATCGAGGATCTGCATCTCCTGCCATATAGAGCCTCGTATGGAGCCATTCTAATGCTAGCCTGATAGTTGTTATTATAAGCAAATTCTGCAAGAGGCAAGTGGTCATCCCATGAGCCCTTAAAGTCTAAAGCACACGCTCTTAACATGTCCTCTAAGGTTTGTATAGTCTGCTCGGACTGACCATCTATCTGAGGATGATAAGCGGTGCTTATGTTCAGTCGAGACCCCATAGCTTCCTGAAATCTAGTCCAAAACTTAGAAGTGAAGCGAGAATCTCTATTAGATGTGATTCTCACAGGTGCCCCATGCAACCGTATTATCTCTCTGACATATAAATCAGCTAGCTTATCTATTAAATCTGTGCTCTTAATGGAAAGGAAGTGAGCACTCTTAATCAGTCTGTCCACAATCACCCAGACTGCATCATGACCTCTCTGGATCCTCGGTAATCCCATAATGAAATCCATCGTAATATGCTCCTATTTCCATGTAGGAATCGATAGTGACTTCAACAGTCCTGCAGGTCACTGGTGCTCAGCCTTAATCTGTTGGCAAATTAAACATCTGGCTACAATGTCTGCCACATCTCTCTTCATCCCAATCCACCAATATACCTTCCAGAGATCCTAGTACATCTTGGTACTGCCCGGGTGCATGGTGAATCTAGAACAATAGGACTCCTTCAGTATGCTCTACCTCAAGGTGTCATCGTGTGGCACGCAGGTACGGCCTCTGTATCTTAGTAATCCATCATCACTAACCGTAAACTCAGACTGCGATTTCTCCTCGACCTGGCTAACTATATCTAGTAATTTCTGATCATTCTTCTGTCCAGCTCTAATCTGATCTAGTATACTGGGCTCTATCCATAGGCTAGCCATGTATCCATGCTCAACCTCATCTACACTGATCCTGAGCTCGACGAACTGTCCCAACAAATCCCACTCTCTGATCATCATGTAGGATACCATACCCTTTCTACTCAGGGCATCAGCTACCACATTCGCCTTGCCCGGATGATATAAGATCTCGCAGTCATAGTCTTTCAGGAGCTTTATCCATCTCCGCTGTCTTATATTGAGCTCCTTCTGATCAAACAAATACTTGAGAATCTTGTGGTCAGTGAAGATATGAAATCTCTCTCCATACAAATAATGCCACCATATCTTGAGTGCAAAAACTATTATGGCTAACTCTAAATCATGAGTGGGGTAATTCCGCTCATGATCCTTTAACTGACGGGATCCATAAGCTACCACTCTACCATGCTGCATCAGCACACAGTCGAGACCCTGGTGGGAAGCATCACAATACACCACATATCCCCCAAAACTACTTGAAATGGTCAAGACTGGTGCCGTAGTCAACCGATGTTTGCGTTCTTAGAAGCTCTACTCACACTGCTCAGACCATGTAAACTGTACCTCCTTACGGGTCAGTCTAGTCAATGGAGCTGCTATCCGTGAAAACCCTCGATAAACCGTCGATAGTACCCTGGCAATCCCAAGAAGCTTCTGACCTCCGTGACTGTCCTTGGTCTTTCCCATCTTAATACTGCATCTACCTTGGACGGATCTACAGACACCCCGTCCTTAGATACTACATGTCCGAGGAAGGAAATCTGCTCTAGCCAGAATACAAAATTACTAAATTTACCATATAGATTCTTTTCATAAAGAGTCTGGAGCAAGATCCTCAAGTGCTGTTCGTACTCTTCTCGGGATCTAAAATAAATCAAGATGTCATCGATGAATACTATTACAAAAATCTATCCAAGTATTCTCGGAAGACATTATTCATAAGACTCATGAATGCAGCTAGGGCATTAGTCAATCCAAAAGGGCATCACCAAAAACTCGTAGTTCCCGTATCCGGTCTGAAATGCTATCTTCAATACATCAGCCTCCTTAATCCTTAGCTGATGATAACACGATCTCAAATCTATCCTTAAAAACATTGAAGCCCCTCTCAGCTAATCAAATAAGTCATCTATCCTTGGCAGAGGATACTTGTTCATAACTCTTGCTTTATTTAGAAGCCTGTAGTCTATGTATAGATAGAAACTACCATCCTTCTTTCTGATAACTAGTACCGGTGCACCCCATGGTGACATGCTAGGCCTTGTAAACCCCTTATCGAGTAATTCTTGAAACTGTCTCTTTAATTCTTCCAACTCTACCAGTGCCATTTGATAAGGTGGCTTGGAGATAGGTTGAATATCTGGTACTAACTCGATGGCAAATTCAACCTCTCTCTCGTGTGGTAACCCCGGTAAGTCCTCTGGGAATACTTCAGGAAACTCACATACCACCGAAACATCCTATATACTTGGTGGTTTCGACTCTCATCAGAAATGAATACAATGTATCCTTCACACAATTAAACATCATACGTCAATCTCATACATAAACATCATATCATTACGTAACTTTAACACTATGCAGTTTTATTACTTTCTAACCAAACATACACTGAACCTTTTTTTTTTTAAGGAGAAAGTTAAGGTTTTAGTGTAGCAGTCTAGATTTACATGATTGGTAGCTAACCAATTAATGCCTAATATTACATCAAAGTCTTGAATATTCAACCATACTAAATCTGCTAACAACTTCTTCTCTCCTACCATCATATCACAAGCTTTACATATCATAACTGTTTTTTTGCACTACGTGCATGGGTGTCCTTATATGTAACATGTAATCTAGTGACTCAGGTTTCCTATTTAACTTACATGCAAATTGTGGTGACACAAAAGAGTGTGTGGAACCTGGGTCAAACAATACATGTGCTTCATGGTTACAAACAAGGAAAGTACCATAGATGGTGTTAGAGGATTTATCGTTTGTCTCCTTATCAATGGCATAGACTCGACCCTGTGAGATAGGCTTCTTGCCCTTGTCTGCGGCTGTGGCTCTCTTCGATGGTGCTTGCCTCTGTAGAGCCTGAGCCGATCTCTCAATCGGTCTAGGTGCCTCTCGAGGTTCTTAAGACCACATAAGTGGACAGTCTCTCGTTATGTACCCTGCTTCACCACATCTGTAGCAAGTAAATGTACCCGTTCGGCAAGGTCCAGGGTGCATCTTGCCACATGTCTTGCATCGTGGAGCTCTTGTCTCAGAACCTCTGATAACATCTATAGTACCCACGGTAGTCTTGGGCTTACCAGCCCCTATCTAAGGTCCTTCCACCCTCTGTCTCTTCGGCTGACCCCTTCTCAAATCATGTCAGGAAGTAACTACTCACTTCCCCTTATCTCTAACTGATCTCCTGAAACCATGCTCTGCTTGATTAATATCCAAGCCCCTCTCTATCTCCTGGGCTCGCCTCAAAGCATCTTTGAAATCCACAATGTTCTGACCCAATAGCCCATCTCTGATCCCGGATCTCAATCCAGTCAGAAATCTCTCCATCCGGCGCTCGGGATCTTTAACTGTCTCTAAATTGTATCTCATCAGGGTCGTAAATTTGTTCTCATACTCATGTACTGTAGAACTTCCATGTCTCAATTCCAAAAACTCTTTCTGTATCCTCTTTCAAGCTACATGCGGCACATACTGCTCTCGAAATGAGACTAAGAAAGCATCCCATGTGATTTCTAAGGGATCCTTAGCTAATATCGTCTGTGTGGATCTCCATCAAAACCTAGCCTTGCCCTTCATCATATAACCCGCCATGGTCACTCTCTCCCTATCAGTACACCCCAACAACTGAAAGATCGCCTCAACATCCACTATCCACCCCTCAGCCTTAACCGGGTCCTTAACCCCTGTGAACTCTGGAGGATACATGCCCAAGAAATCTCGCACCCTCTGAGTCTCTCTATCATCCCTATACTAGGGAACTGTTGGCTGAGGGACTGGAGCTGGTAGAGGAGGATCAGGCGTAGGAGTAGCTGTATCTGTGCCAGGTGTACGTGTCCCAAACTGTTGGGTAAACATGGTGGTAAAAGCTGTAAGTCCTTCCCTCATACCCTATACTGTCTACTCGAGCCTCCTTCTTCTCTCTCTCTCAGTAGGGCTCTTGGGTTGAGGTGGGGATGGGGGAGCGGGTTGAGCCTGTCTCCGTGGACGGCCCCGTCTACCTCTCATGATCAGTGATCTACTATCTGCACAAAATCCAAGAATTTAGTCATACTTTGACAGATATCCTTACTTTATTACCAGACTAACATAGACACTTTAGGATGTAATCTAATCTTGCTTCTAGGCACAGACAGTATCACACAACTATTGCTCTGATACCAAGCAAAGCTATCACGCCCCGAAAGTGTAAAAAAATGTGGCTAATTTAAACTTTTTATCCATTAACTATGTTGTTTTCCTGTCCCATGTCTAGATTTAAATTTTTTTTCATTTCCAGGATCTCATTACATCACATACATTCTGCATAATTAAAACTCTGTATATATATATATAATCATTTACAACTATTACATCCCGACTATTATCTATAATAGTGTCTATTTTGTATCACATGTTCGGAATACGAGCAAGACTGTACCTCAAGGTTACGAAAGTATCTAATGAAAGGTCAGACTATCTTGTCAACGACCACAGTCTCGTAGGTGCAGTAGAATCGCTGTAGATAATCTGAGAGATGGAGAGGAGGGGGTGTGTTTTTCAGACTCAGTAAGAGATACATTTAAAGTAACCTTAGTACTTAAAACCAGTAAAATACGTGATTTCACAACTCAGCATAAACATGTACAAAAGTAGAGATGCTTACATTTAGAAAAGCAGCAATATCATATTTTAAAATCATTAGTTTACACATTGTGCATCCTTTTCATAAAACGTATCAGGCTATAAATATATCATTAGTGTAAACACTCATAAAACATCTCGTTATCATAAAACATCTAATGCTGAAAACTTGATTCATAGTGTAAACATACATAAGAGCATCTCAAATCAAATATATCATATCCCATCATCACTTTAAAAAGTGAAATCATGTTTTCACTACTCATATCTTTTAAATCATATAAACTATATTTTAAAAACATAGTTTCAAATCATTGCTTGGGATTTTAACCGATGTAATCATAAAAACATAATTTAGGGTAGCATTAGTGCTCTACAATCCTTACCAATGTGCCAATAAGAACCAAACTTTAATGAAATACATAAATTGTCATTTCATGCATAATCATCATAAAAAAGTCATAAAGCATGCATGTCTTTAAAAAAATAACATGCTTAACCATTTTACAACTTTTCATTGTTCATGAAAGAGTTCTTAAAACTATCGGGTTCATAAACATTTCATAAACCTTTTGTAAACATTTCATAAACATTTCATAAACATTTCATGAACATTTCATAAACATTTCATGAACCTTTCATAAACATTTCATGAAACATATCGATCGTAACCAATTATTGTATATATCATGAAGACATATATTCATTCATCATAGTCGATTTTCATAATCAAATCGAGGAGACTAGGCTATAACTAAGTCATGCGATACGTGTCAGTCTCTGTAGAGAGTCATCATACCTATGGCCATGGTAAGGGGGCTGTAGACTGGATCAGGTTCGTACAGCAATCATAATTATAAACATGGGTAGTATCTTCTTATTTCTTATCATATACTAGCACATAACTAGGGCACGGGCACCAATGGCACTCACCATGCGGGGAACATTCATGCGTGTTGCGCGGGCACGAGATACTACCAAAATATCATCATAAACCACCAGTAGCACAACATCTTCCACACAGGTTGAGTCAAGTGCTAAAGGGGCCGTATGTGCCGACACCCAAGTGGTGGAGCCGAAACACCACAAGAAGTAACAATGCATGAAGCCTATAGTGTCACGACCCAATTCCATTCTCTTTAACCGAAAATCACTGAAAATTTTTCGCGTTTTACTGTGACCTTACCCGGTCGTGAACTAAACTCACCACACACTGTTTGGTTGTGAGTCAATAATAAACACCACATCTCATTCATTCTCAATTAATTAAAATGATGTCATACATTTGCATTTAATCGTGTACTTATACGAATACATGTTTTACTGACATCTACATCCCCCATAATTACAACTCAAAGGAATACTGTGCTTTTACATTGTTTAGATACAAAAAGAATCACTGTGTATATACCTCTTAGCAATGGAGATGCAGCGGAGTCCAAAATACCACGCCTCAGTCCTTACTGGGCTACTATGCACGCTCTGTAGGGGGGAAAATAGAGTGGGATGAGCAACCACACGCTCAGTAAGGCAATAATGCAAGCATGGCAGATAACTACTCTATCTACATGCTGATAGTGTTATGCATAAATCATTTACAGTAGGAGCATGAGGAATAAAACTATGCCATGTGAATATACATATATATCATGTATCAAAATCATGTGCATTGGCATATAAAACATGGTAGAAACATCATGTATAAATCATCTCATGCTCGATCTCATTTAATTTCATAAAAAGGGCAATTCATTAAGAAACCTCCTTTTTAAACCAACATCATAAACACCACCAAATCAACTCACAATCACAACCACATTTTCGTTCCATAATTCACGCATGTGTATAAATCTAGGTCACTATATCAAAAGTGCCTATGTGAACCATTACATCATAAATTATCCCAAACCACACGCATCCAGGTGTGCGGGGTATCATGCTGGCACGAAGATGGATTATCCCTCGCCAGACTTTTTCATCACATAACCATTATGCGGTACATCGTACTCCATGTGATATACACGGTAAAGCGTACTCCGCAACTCATATCGTGATTGGGGGTGCCATTCCTAGGTCTTATCTACCCCATACCAAGAGTTTTCCATATTCCGTGAAGGAGAGCCTCCCTGCCGAACAGAGCCTCCCCACTTAACAGAGCCTCCCTGCCTCCTCGGGCTTAAGGATGTTAGCTTAAGGATGTAGGGCTTAAAGATCCTTCCGTAAGAGAGTCTCCCCACCGAACAGAGCCTCCCCGCCTAACAGAGCCTCCCCGCCTCTTTGGGCTTAAGGATGTTGACTTAAGGATGTAGGGCTTAAGGATCTTACCGTACCCATGTAGGAGAGCCTCCCTGCCTAACAGAGCCTCCCGGCCCCTCCAAGGCTTAAGGATATTGGCTTAAGGATCCCACCGTAAGAGAGCCTCCCCACCGAACAGAGCCTCCCAGCCTAACAGAGCCTCCCCGCCTCTTTGGGCTTAAAGATGTTGGCTTAAGGATGTAAGGCTTAAGGATCTTACCAACTTTCACAACCTTATACGTGTAATAATGAGCAAACTTGTGCGAGAAAAGCTCTAGCACGACTCAGGCATCCTCTCATACAGAGACGCGTACGAGCATAGCTCTAGTACGGTTATACTCATAAGATAACCACTCAAAATTCACGCACGAGCAGAAGCTCCGGTACGGTTTATAAACATCATCATAGTTTCCAAATCAAGGTGCGAGCTAAGCTCCAGCACGTTTCATACAAATGAAAACATAAAAATCCAGCGCGAGCGAGGCTCTAGCGCGATTTATGTCATACAAATACGATAGGCGGCTCATACACAATCAAACAATCCCGAAAATCGGGTTTAGCACTCACAAATACTTTTCCACAACAACCATACAATACTAGCCAACCCATCTACTAGCTTGCTTAAAACCAAGCAATTTCGTTTTGAAAAGCATCAAAACATTAGATTTATGCAATTATTAGCCTTACTATCCATTTCATAAAATCCACTTCAAATGCAAAACCACGCATATACTCTTCATCATTCACGAATACCATCAATCATTTATTTGAGCAACCATGCATTTCATAAAACACCCAATATTCACCCACAAGTTCAAAGTACGAGCAGCTACCTCTATATACTCATAAAATTCCCTTACCTGGAATCGCGATGCGTGATTCCACTTCTTTAAGCTGCTTACTCGTACGGTTCGATTCGTCTTCAACGAACTCTTCGGGACTGCACAAAATCGTATCCCGCATTATATTCGATCCATATAATGCAACCCTTGTGCTTGCTATAGTCAATTAAATCTATAGCCTCTATTAAAGCTTATTTGGCCTCGTTTCATTACTTTACCCATAGCTCGAGTCTATGGATCTTCTTAGGCCTATTATCTTATTCAAAATCGATATCAAATCGACATAAAGGTCATAGTGTTCATATTTCATGAATCCCCTCACTATGGCATTTATCAATCATATACATACCCATTTTCACACTTCCTCCAACTCACCATGTAATTCCATCTAACCATCTAAAATCATAAACATTACCCCAATAACAGCTTTAGCATGCCATAAATCATAAGCTCATTCAATCCCACATATTCTCACATTATACCCATTTTTGATTTCTAGGTCACACCAATTCCACTACATTCCTAGGTAGTTTATCCATCAATACTCATACCAAACAACTCCAAAATCAATTAAATAGCTAATGCATTTGGATTGGAGTGTTAGAATCTTACCAATATGATTTTTCTTCTTGCTCCAAATGGTAATACCCTTAACTCCTTCAATTCCAAGAATGGGAAAATGCCCTCTCACTATGTTGTTTTTCTCTTTGATAGGAACAACTTTGCCTCTAATGATTTCTCTTTAATTCTTGCTGGAAATGGCTGATTTTAGAGAGGGAAAGTTAGGTTTTTGGGTTGAAAATGGGAGGTTAAATATGTTTTCCCAAGATTTCCAGATTTTCAGCCCTCCTTATATAGAAATAGCTTGGGGAGATCGATCTGTTTCATGAGGAGATCGATCTGGTCCCTTAAAATCCCTCTTTTTCACGGCATTTTTAAGCTTGAGATCGATCTGTCAAAGCATGAGATCAATCTGCCTCCAAACAGAGAGCTAAGAAGATCGATCTGGGTGCTTGGGGATCGATCTTTTCACTACAGAATGCTTGGGAGATCGATCTGGCTCCATTGGAGATCGATCTGCTCTATTCTTTCGCCCCAAATAAGAGCATTCTGGCTCTTCCAGATCGATCTCTCATCCTATGAGATCGATCTGGCCCTCATGTTTTCTAGATTTCCTGTAGTTTCCTTGCTGCAACTCATACCAATACGTCCTCAATCTATTTCCATGACCACTTTCTCATCCATCCACCTTTATAACTTGAAAATGGCATCCATTCATACCTTATGCAAATTGAAACTTGTGTGCATTCATTGTATGTCCAAAGGTATGCTACATGAAACCAAATGGAAGCATAACTCCATTCCATTTTACCACACTACTCATCTTGAGTTTCAATCACATCCATCACTTGCCAGAACTCATTTCTTCATATTCGTACTCAATGAAACTTGTATGTTCGTTACAATTCATATTACACATACATACATTGAATCCATGGACTTACATCAATCATACTTTACATTACAAGTCCATTCATATTATTTGATCCAATTACACACATTACCATTATACATATACGGGGTCTTACATATAGTCTCAAAACAGAGTTTTCAAAATCTTTCTTGGGTTTTATAACCCATAAACTCATATCGAGTAATAAAATCGAATTCCTTGTAATCTGAAAACTCTTTCATAAAACAAAAAAACTATGTGGCACTTTATTCGCGCAGGACTCAAGAGGTGGCCCCCACAATCCCCTTTCGAAAATAAATTTCTTTTCTTAAATACTTTTGAAATTATCAAAAGTTTCTTTAACGATATGGATATAAAAACATAAATACATGTAAAACATCCATACACTTCATACCTTAGGAAATTCATTTCATAACATGGAAAGTACTCGGGGAATATTTCGACAAATTAAAACATTTTCGTAAACAGTTTCACAAGTATGAAAGCATTGATAAATCATTTCAAATCATATGCTTTTTCATAAAATCATTTATCGGTGAAACAAGAACGCATTATCAGAACTAAGTTAAATAGTATCCCTTACCTCAATTTATCGAAAATCCCGTATTCGAGTGGTGACGCCTCCTAGTATCTCTCTTAAATCCTACTACGATTCTCCTACACCAAAATTTGAATTCTTAGTATCCTATTTATCGAATTAACTACGCTGCGTCAAAATCTTAACCTTGCTTACCTAGGGAAAATACACTCAAAATTATAAAATATGTACAGTTACCTCTAAAACTTATGTAAATTTATTACCTCGGTGCCTGTTCGTAATCCTTGATTACTTGAACTCAGCGAGTCGACGGGTTCGGTCCACTCAGGTTCTTTCTGTTGGAGCTTTTTCACCCGGATTTTCTAAATTTTAGTACACTTGTCTCTCTTCCTCAATTTTCCTCCATTTCCTATAATATATATACTTATATAAATATATATATATATATATTTATTACTTACCCTCTTTTTTTTCTTACTATTTATCATTTTCACTATTCAACTTTTTTTGAATTTTGCTTTCTCCTTTCCCGCCACTTCCATTTTTCTTATTCATTTTCATTTCCTCACTTCTTCTTTTTCCACCCGAAGTAGATCACCACCACCTTTCCTATTCGATCATCATCTTCATCACCACAGAGCTTGCTCCGGCCACCAGCATCATCATTGTCACCTTCCTCGGGATGGCTCTGTTCATCCCTGTTCTCGGTTTCTCCTTACTTTAACCCAGTCTCCCACGCACACCTCTATTTTCGCTCACTGTTTCTTCAGGCTCTCAGGTAGTTAGTTTCTCATCCTCACTCTGTTTCATGTTGGGTTCTGCACTGCGAAGTTTCTTGCCTTCGTTGGTTTCCTCCCGGTCTCAGTTCGTCTCACGTGCCCCCGTTTCCAACAAATGAGATAGAGATGCACTGTCTCAGTCTTCATGTTCCTCCATCACCCTTCTCGCTCCAGTGAAAACTCCTCTGCTCAATCGCTACCATCACCTTGCTCATGCTCGTTTCCTACACTTCTTCTGTTTTCTAGTATTTCTTCATAGAATGAAGCCCTTTCCCTGCAGCCTCACCACCTCAGTTTTGCTTCTGTTTCCAGCATTTCACTCTCTCCCTCACGTCATTCCCCTCAACTTTCCTTCTTTCATTACGTTTCCTTCTTTTCACCTGGCTTGCTACTGCTTCAATATATATATATATATATATTTTGTTCTCCCTTCTATATCAGTTTTCGGTGCCAGGAGCATGGAAATGAAAGATGGGGTCGGTGTGATGGGATTTAATGGAGGGAGGGTATGGTGTGGCAGGAGAGTGGGTGTACAGAGGGCATGGTGCTGTAGTGGAGTCGGTTTCTTTCACCATTCTTTGCTTCATTTTCTACTGACAGCCACCCTCTCCTTTCATGTACCAGTTTATACATTTTTTTTGCCACTGTCATTCACCCATCATTCACTGCTACGTTTTCTTTATTTCCTTCATTTCATTTTTCATTCATCATTTTTTTCATTTATATTTCTTCATGGGACTAATATATATATATATATATTAAATTAATTCTCCCCAAGTGTCACTACGGAGTAAAATATATTTTCATTTAAATCCTTGACTAATGGATCGAAATCTTTAATTTCGATGATTAATTTTGTTAATCATGGATAAAACCAAGTATCTAAAAATTCACGGTATTTACATTCTCCCCACCTTGGAAAATTTGGTCCCCAAATTTAGGAGTACCTTTGTCTTTAAACAATGCGGGAACTTCTCTCGCATTAAATTTTCTAATTCCCACGTAGCCTCTTTCGAAGTGTGGTACTTACATAAAACCTTAACCAAAGAATTGTCCTAGACCTCAATGTCTTTTTCTCTCCTATCTAAGATCTGAATCGGTTTCTAAGACCTCAAAGGCCCAACATAACGGAGGCTCAGTTTCCTTTTCTTCCCAGATCTCATTACACCATTGGAAGGAGAAACTTCCAGATACACCGAATCTCCTACTGAAAATCCTAAGGACCATCATCTTTGGTCAGCATAACTCTTTTACTTGTTCTGAGTTATTCTCACCCTTCCACAAATTAATTGAATATCTTTAGAAACTTGCATAACCAAATAGGAAACAATTACCTTCTTTTCACCCATCGTTTCCATCAAATCGGTGAACGACATTCTTGACCATACTACACTTCATACGATATCATCTCGATACTTGAGTGTTATCTAATATTATGAGTAACTTCGCCAATTTGGCAATTTATCCTTCCAAGAGCCTTTAAAAATTCTGGCATATGCTTTCAATTCATGGGTAATAATCTCATAGGCTTTTGGTGCCCTACCTTAACCTCCTGACCTATGAGACATTTAATCCCAATTTTAGTTATTTCTCTTATCGTACTTGATTGTCAATATACTTTCAGGAGATTTGATAATTCCCATTATTCTCCGAATGTAGGGTATATATATCTGTAAATGAATCTCTGACGACATCAATACCTTTTACTATAGATCATTTGGTACACTATTCTGTTCTTAAATCTCAACAAATTATCAGTACCAATACTTAAGCTAGTTGCAGCACCCATCTGGGTCTGATTATCTACATCAATACGATACTTATCATTACGCTAAGCCTGCTCGATTCGATCAATCACATCCAGTTTCATCTCTCAGGCTTGCTACCATGAAATAAACATCAGTACCAGAAAGGAACCACATCCAGTTGAGGTTTACTAAATATTTTAATAACTCATGTCCTTGACCAATATATATAACACCATCTCAAAATCACTTCTGCTTAAATCGCTAACTCGAGTCATTTTTTTTTCTTGTATTTGACAGCTTTTGTAAAATTTAATACTTAAACCTTCACGATCAATAGAATTTCATAATTCTTCATCGCACAAGTAATGGTATCCTGACTTCAAACACGAATATTACAATTATCAATTCTAGTTTATAGGTTAAGGATCAGGTACTTCTAGACGCTGTCAAGTCTCTCAGGCGGGGAGGTATTTTGAAATACCTTCATTAACCCTCAGACTTAACCACATAAACTGGTATACACCTCTTATCACTTAATCCGAATTCATTTTTACATATCAGAGATATTCTTAACTTGTATACACCTCTTATTCTAATATAACTTGCACCCAGAATTTATCACACTTCAACGCTTGTCTCATTTCGTTTATCAATTATAACGAAAGCATTTTCTTACTCAAATTGAGTCTCGCATTCAAAACATAAGCATAAACAATTTACAATCCTTAAACTCGATACGTAATTCATATTCCAAAGTCTCCATATATCTCAAACTCTGAATCATCTTTAAGAGTTTTGGGTCTTTCCCACTGATCCATAATCTCTGTTTTGGGAGAATCCAATTAACTCTCATTTTTGGTATATCATGACCCAAAAGACTCTGGGTCTCCTTAAAATTAATGTCAATACACAGTGGATCACTTGGTCCGATAATCTCCTTTTCATGCAATTCTTGTAGTTGCTTTCTCAATTTTTTTTTTAGTTCAATCAAAGCGACTGAGTACAATGGTCTGAACAATTAATTCGATACCAGGTGCTAAATCAATTTCAGAACTTTACCTTTCAATTTAGTGGTAACTCTGATAGATCCTCCAAATACATGTCGAAAAATTCTATGTCTACAGGGGTGTCTCTTTACTCCGAACACACCCTATCTTTATCGATCATATAAACCGTGTGACATTCACTTATACTTTTAGTTCTGTAATTCATCTTTTCAGTTACAGTGATTTTATTCTATCATTCTCACTGC
Source organism: Firmiana major (assembly GCA_033439115.1). Taxonomy (NCBI): domain Eukaryota; kingdom Viridiplantae; phylum Streptophyta; class Magnoliopsida; order Malvales; family Malvaceae; genus Firmiana; species Firmiana major. The sequence goes on along the minus strand of CM065904.1, from coordinate 18,249,520 downwards.
TTCCTTAGTACATCTCTTTTCTGTCACTCTCTTTACCTTTTCATTTTCTTAGTAACCTTGAAATATACATGTCATATTATCACAGTTGCGCCATGCGCAACGCTTCCCTAAAATAACATCCAATGAGGGAAATTTAGCTCGATTAAGGATCTTAGTACCTCCCATGAGTTTCTTGGATTTTCTCTGTTTCACATCTCTACTTATCCAGATTATTCTTCTTCCAAAGCTATAAATTTAATTTCATAATCATCCATAGACTTATTACTTCATGTTCGATTGCAATCATTTCATTCATAATTGCCACTTTATTTCATCCGGAATGTGCTGCCGACCAAGGGCCTTCGGAATATATCCCATGTAATTTTTTGATGTCGACTCTCGGATTAAATCGGGGAACTTCCTTCTGAGTTTGACTTTCCATCTCGATATTGATGCTACAAGGGCTACTTTCTTTATAGTAGCACACTCTAAAAATTTGTGTACTTCTCCAATCCTTTAACACAAAAGTTGCAAAAGTAACTTTCTCGGTAGAGTTACTCCTAAAATCGTCAAGCTTTTCTATCTCATCCATTCAACACTCCGAATCACTGAATTTCTTAACCTTGTTGAAAAATGGAGGCTTAAACTCTTGAAACTGCCCCCAGTCTATTAATCTTACAGTCATACTCTAAGAATCCATCCACATTTTCCAATTTAATTTTCCAGTTTTCTATTTCAATTGGATTCTTGATTTCAGTATGTAATAGCAAACTATCCTTCGAAATCAGCTCGGTCTCTATCCATTAGTGAACTTACAGACATTTCTTGACTTCACTGCCTTTAACATTGGGTCATACATTTTCAAGGATATAATTCATAATTCATACTCATAGACAAATCAATTCCCATGTGCTAGACCCATAAATTCCATTTGTAGTTTCCTTAATCTCATTCATTCAGTCCTCTATAACTATCGGGTCATTTATCCCATTTAACAATGGCAGTCTGCAGTTCTGAAACTGTCTTACCTAGTATAACTCCTACTCCTAACTCAAGTCATCATCATTCTACTATGGAGGCGTATCAAAAGTAGTCTGCCTGTCTATTCTTTCGTCTACCCCATCACCTAACATAGCCTGTGTCCCAATTTTTCCATAATATATTCAATACTCGGCCCAATCTTAGCGACGTGTATCTTAATACCTCCTGTCCTTTCCACAGGACCTGATGGAGCACGCTCAACATCAGTTTCAATCTCTGTATCATTATGAGTCTCATATGATGACTCTGTATGATTTTCAGGCCTATCTCTACGGCCTCTAGTCCGTGATCTAATTTCTCGCGTAAACCAAATATTAAGTCTTAAATTCATTAGGTATACTTAGTCTATAACCAGACAAACACAGATATTTGGGATGTAATCTTATCCTTATTATTGACACTGACAATACTAGACAGCCTTGGCTCTGATACCACTTAATGTAACGACCCTTGACCCTTGAAAATCGAGGGATTTTTTTTAACTTAATTTACCCACTTATTCCCTTATTCACTTAGGCTGTATTCCTGTTCAGTGTCAATCCTTAAAAATATTTCATTTCATTTATTCTTATACAGGTTTCATCCTGACACATTACTTTCAATAGATGTCTGTGCATACAAATATGTCTGGCAAAGGAATGTAATTGTATACCTTTGCTGCGTGTACAAAAAGTAGCCTAGGGTAGCTCTTTCCCACCAGCCTACGTAGTGTACGCGGTAGGTAACGCCTATGGATTCACTGCAAATGGTCTAAAGGTAGAGGGGTGAGCTTTTGGGGAAAAGCCTAGTAAGATAATACTTTTAAAGTAGTTCTGATATATAAAAGCATGTGAAATCATTCATAGAACCATCCTTTAATGAAATACATAAATTGTCATTTCATGTATAATCATCATAAAAATTCATAAAGCATATGTGTCATTAAACAAATAACATGCTTAACCATTTTACAACTTTTCATTGTTCATGAAAGAGTTCTTAAAACCATCGAGTTCATAAATGTTTCGTAAACATTTCATAAACCTTTCGTAAACATTTCATAAACATTTCATAAACATTTCATAATCATTTCATAAACATTTCATGAACATTTCATAAACATTTCATGAACCTTTCATAAACATTTCATGAAACATATCGGTCGTAACCAATTATCGTATATATCATGAAAACACATATTCATTCATCATAGTGGATTTTCATAATCAAATCGAGGAGACTAGGTTATAACTAAGTCATGCGATACGTATCAGTCTCCGTAGAGAGTCATCATACCTATGGCCATGGTAAGGGGGCTGTAGACTGGATCAGGTTCGTACAGCAATCATAATTATAAACATGGGTAGTATCTTATTATTTCTTATCATATACTAACACATAGCTAGGGCACGAGCACCAATGGCACTAATCATGCCGGGAACATTCATACGTGCTGCACGGGCATGAGATACTACCAAAACATCATCATAAACCACCAGTAGCACGACATCTTCCACACAAGTTGAATCAAGTATTAAAGGGGTTGTACGTATCGGCACCCAAGTAGTGGAGCCGGAACACCACAATAAGTAACCATGCATGAAGCCTATAGTCTCAAAACAGAGTTTTCAAAATCTTTCTTGGGTTTTATAACCTATAAACTCATATCGAGTAATAAAATCGAATTCCTTATAATCTGAAAACTCTTTCATAAAACAAAAGACTGTGTAGTACTTTGTTCCCGCAGGACTCAAGAGGTGGGATACAGGTCGTTTTGAAATTGGAGATTATTTTACTAAAGGGTTTCATGACATAAATACTTGTTTGTAGGTAAGAAATCACCATTACTAAAATAAATTACATCCCTTACCTATCAAATTCTCAGGGCAGCACAGAATCGTTGGGTATCGAGCTTACCTCGTTTTACGTGCCCACACCATGAGCTGCCACAAATAGTCTAATTAGTGTTCAATTTATCTTTATTTACATACATATACATGTTACAACCTAAAGGTTGTTAACTAGACCCTTTTTTCGTTGACTTTTTTGACTTAATTGATTTTACCGATAAACGAGTCAATTTATGCTATTTCGATAATTTCTTTTCTTTTAACTTCAAACTTATCAACTTAATGACTTAAAACACTTATTCAAGTCTCAAATCAACACACCACAACCTATCAATGTGTCAATTTCCACACTTTTTCAGTTTTGCACTAAACCGAGATATAAACCAAACATTTCGGTATTAAACTAACATTCTATAACACATTATTCAACCAAATTTTACCATTTCCCTAACAAACTAAGGCTGGACAAAATTTCACCTTACTCTAGAAATTATTTCATCGATTTCTACTTTAGTAAAAATCATCCAAAATCATCTTCCATCAACACATAACTAGATCATCATCTTCCATCAATTTTCTCTCCTTGTTGACTAACTTTGACCACTCTTTCCTTCTCCAAAAATGGTCCTCTGCTATAGATATACATCTATACAACTTAGAATCATTTAAAATAATCTTAAAAACCAGCCAAGGAATCATAAATCCAAAGTTTCTCTTACCTTTAAAATATGGCAGTTTCAACCCCTGTTCTTCTCTCTAACTTTTCACATAGCAAATCAACTTTTTTATGGATGAATTTTTTTATATGTGATAGAGGACTTAAGAAGGAAGATTTTTTTCTTCTTGGTCGACTCCTAAAAGTGGCTGCAAGGTGGCCAAAACAATTACATAAGTTGGAACAGGAGAGGCAGTCCATGACAACTTAGGGGAGGAGTTTCTTTTTGGTTTTAGGTCAATTCGAGGTCTTATTTAGCTTTACAGAAAGGGATTTAAGTGCTCTTTAAATATGGACAACTTAGGCTAAAAAGCCTTCTATAAGTACTTCAAAATGGGCTTTCTTGTTGGGTCTGCAGGGTGCTGGGCCTGGGCTGCAACAGGCTTGATTTTAGAAAATTCCATAAAAATATTTTCAGCCCATTTTCTTCTAGTTTTCCACTTCTCATGTGTTATGCTAAGTCCCTACTATGTTCGATAAAACATTTGGGCCCACTTGTTTAAGAAAGGTTTCCCGTTTGAGCCCATTTTATTCGATTTAGTCATTACCGATAAAAATTCCTTAAAGTTTTGGTTTGCTTTAAAAATTAATTTAATCACCGAAACCTCAAAATTTCCACTCAATTCTGATTTTCCAAGTCAAATTACCTTATATTAATTTCCTATGGCCTCAAAATAATTTTTACGAATTTATAGAATTTATTCTTAATTTATTTCAATTACTAGGCTCAATTCCTCAGTTTAGTGCTAATCCAAGTTTTGACTTGTTTTTCCGTTTTCGATACCTTAGTTTTACCTTCTAACCACCAAAGCATACTCATAAATATAATCTCTTGAAAAATACTTCAATTTCAAATCTTACCTCGGGTTTCATGCCTCGAGCTTCATGCCACTAATCCTGGTGCTTCGGTTATTCCAGGCCCTGCATAATACTTAGGTAAGTCTTGAACTTCTCATCTTAGGTTTTAAATAAATAATAGTACGAAAAGTTGGGTTTCACATTTCTCTCCACCTTTTAGGAATTTGGTCCTACAAATTCAGCTAGGTCCGTCAAATAAATGAGTGTACATCTCTCTCATAAGGCTCTCTAGTTCCCAAGTTGCTTCTTCTCTTGAGTGGTGTTGCCAGAGAACCTTTACTAATGGAATTTTCTTCGTGCGGAGTACCTTTTTCTTTCTTGTCAAGGATCTAGACAGGTTCTTCCACATAACTCATATCTCTTTGAATGTCTAAGGATTTATACTCGATGACATGGGAGGGATCCAGATTATATTTCCTCAACATGGAAACGTGGAAGACATTATGTATCCCAAAAAGCTGTGGGGGGTAAAGCTAATTGGTAGGCAACGTCTCCCACTCTCTCTAATATCTCAAACGGACCAATGAAACAAGGACTCAACTTCCCTTTCTTCCCGAAGCGCATGATACCCTTGCTCGAAGATACCTTAAGAAATATGGAGTCCCCAAGTTGAAATTCAAGTGGCTATCTACGCACATCGACATAACTCTTCTGTCAACTTTGAGCAGCCCGGAGTCTAATATAAATAATCTGAACACCCTTAGCTGCCTGTTCCATAAGATCGAGAGTATTTTCCTATCACCCACTTCTTCCCCAGCTATAAGGGATCTACATCTTTTTCCATACAGAGCCTCATAAGGTGCCATACCGATACTGGCATGATAACTATTATTATAGCCAAACTTTGCAAGGGGCTAATGATCATCGCATGAACCTTTAAAGTCTAATGCACACGCCCTTAACATATCCTCAAAGGTTTGAATGGTTTGCTTAGACTGACTGTCACGACCCAAATTTTCTAAAAATCAGAGTAATTTTTTTTTTCGCTTTTTCATTTATTATTTAATTCTTACATTTCTCTCATCGTGACCATCCTACAGTTGGGCTATGATTCGGTGTTAGTCACCTCACACTATTTACCAATCCATTTTCCTCTTCACATTCACAATCAGAGTTTACTATCTTTTGACTTTAATTAAATACATACACATTTGTATTTATAACTCTACATCCTCGACATCATATCCATTTATAGTACTATGCATTACATATTTAGATACAAAACCACATAATTGTGTATACATGTCTCTCAATGGGAAGCAGCGAAAACCAAGTATGCAAGTCCTGAGCCGCTCAATAACTATTGCGAGTGCTCTGAAAAGATGAGAAAATAAGGGGGTGAGCAAACCACACGCTCAGTAAGGCAATTATGCAAGTAAGTAGATAGCTCCACTATCTACATACTCATAATGCCATGCCCTTAAATCCATTTCTTTTCATTAAAATCTCAAGCACAAAGTCATGCAAACATCAATGACTTAGTTTATCAAAACCATTTGTGCATATAGAAATCATGTAATTCATGCATCAATAGCATTTTATGTGACATCATTAAATCAATATTCAGCATGAATTAAATCAAAATCATGCATTACTTCATGCATATAAAACAAATCGTGGGATATAATCATTTCATGAATTTATCATTAAAGCATGGAAAACTCATCATGCTACTGCATTTAAATCATTTCATTTAAAAACGCAGTATAAAATAACCCTTTCGGGTCAATCATCTCATAAAACAATTCGTTATAAAATTCTCAGAAAAATCTATCATCATAGTACAAAATCATAAAATCGGGGGCCTGACCCCTCCCTCGGGTCTACCCTGGTCTATCGACCAATAGTTATATCATGTGAGACAAGCAGGTGATTATATCAGTAACATCAAGGACTATGGCCATATCTTAGTGATCCTTGGCAACACGGTACCTAGTGTGCGGGGTATCACACCTGAAACAGGAGGTGGGTCGTCCTACCTGCCAGAACAGCATAACACAATGATTGCGAGGATAAGGATTGTTGCCTCGTGGCTAATGTCACTCCACTCTAACAATCCCTACGGTACAGCGTACTCCGCATGACATACACGGTACAACGTACTCCTTGAACCCAAGCTCAATCAGGAGTGCCTGCAATAGGTCTTATCCACCCATATCATCTCTGTCTCAGTATGCACGTGTGAGCATATCATCTCACTGTGACACACAGTCTACAGGAGGCTCCAACACGGCTATATGCATGTAATATAAATCTCTGTGCGAGCGAAGCTCAAGCACGGCTCCATGCATATTCATGATATCAGAAAACCTCGTGCGAGCAAAGCTCTAGCACGGTTTCATAGAAATTAATGAAATCTACGTACGAGCAGCACTCCAGTACGACTTAAACTAATTATAAATTCAAGTAAAATCCACGTACGAGCAATGCTCTAGTACGGATATGTATAAAAACTCAGTGAAAACCTCGTACGAGAAAAACTCCAGTACGACTTTAAAATGAATTATAAAACCATATAAAACTTTATGCGAGCAACGCTCCAGCACAAATAAATGCTCAAGTAAATTAAATCTCGTGCGAGTTACACTCCAGCACGGCTTTATGCATAATTAAATCAAATCTCGTACGAGTTACACTCCAGCACGGCTTTATGCAATATCAAATCAAAACAGGATGCGAGCTAAGCTCCAGCATCTCTCATGCATGTCAAATCATTAAAACTAGTGCGAGCAATCGCTCTAGCACCATTTTATGCATACCACGTCAAAATAAATCAAAACATGTCAAAACATGGCAAAACAGAGTGCGAGCTAGGCTCCAGCAGCTCTCATTTCACAATAATAAAAATCAATGCGAGCACCATGCTCTAGCACATTTCATGCATATGATGTCACACAAGTTAGTGCAAGCAACCGCTCAAGCACATTTATGCACATTCACAAACGCAGATATAGTGCGAACTACATGTCGGCACTATCTGTTTCCATATGAACTTGATAGTTGGCCTATTTTCCAAAGAAATTTCATTTAAATATGAATAACACCTACGTAGTGTTATCTTATGAAATTTATACAATTACTGGCCAATCTATCGATTTACTTTGCTTAAAAACCAATAAAATTCCTTAAATCACAATTTTCTTAAATCATGCATTTCATGCATGTCATGCTTTCACCATCCTTAGGTGAACTTCCCTCAATAGGGGTAAAATAGTCATTTCATCTATTTCGATTCTTAAAATCATTTACATCACTTTTAGGACTTTTATACAAAATCAATGTATACATACATATCCAGTGTACAGAAAAGCTATTAAAATACGCGTAGCTACCTCTAGCTACTCACATAATTCCCTTACCTCATTTTTCTGTATAGTCTGACCTTTCCACTGATGACTCGTCACGCAGTCCGATTTGCTCCGAATCCAATCTCTGAAACTGCGGATAAATATTCAGTAGGTCAAATACAATACAATTAATTGTATTTCATAATTTTTTGGACTTAATTTAAATCATTGGGCCTGTTTACCCATATTGGGCCCGATTATACCATAATGGACCTTAATCAGCCTTAAGCCCGTTTTCTCACTTACTATTCACATTATCGAGGCTTATTGGGCTCATTGGACCCTTCAGTATTTATTTAGCCTCATTCTAAATTCTTGGATATCTCAATTTAGTATTTACGACAATTTATTCAAATTTTCAAAATTTAATTCATTTATGTGAAAATTAAATCTGTAATTCATCAACACGCATAACGATGTAAAATTGTCATAAATAAGGGTTACTTACCCATGATTCCATGATCGTACACAAATCGAGGCTGTCTCGAGCTCTCATTTAATGTCAATCGTCGAGCTACACAATTTACATAATTTTTTTCAGGTAAATTTTCAGTCGAATATTAATCAAATTAAATATTTCAAAATTTAAATCGATCAATTCGATCGCTTATCGACTTACCCGTAGCTCTATGGCATCACTGGAAATTTTTTTCAATTTTTCCTCTTTTTCTTTTCCCCTTTTTCTCTTTTTCTCCTCTTCTTTTTGGCTGAACGGGTCCTGTCCAGTTCAACCTGGTTCAGACCGCTGGTTTGGCCCGGTTCGGTTCGGTCGGTTTAGTCACCATTTGGTCTTTTCGGCACCGTTCGACCGGTTCCTGGTGCCTCACCATAGTCGTTCGGCGCACCATCGTCTAGGCTTCCAAAATAAGTCCTCGGGTTGGACCAAATCGATGCCATCGTCGGCGAATCAAGGCATCTCTACTTCCGATCTGTCGATTCCGGCAACCTCACCGCGCGTCGCGGCTACCGATGGGTTGCGCGGGTGTCGGGCCTGCTTCGTCGGCCCTCGGCCGGGGTCCTAGTCGCCGGTGGCCATCGACTGGAGGGATCTCCCTTGCTCTCGGTTTTTCGGCTTTCGTTTCTTTCCTCTTCATTTTCTCTCTCCCCGATATTTCTCTTCAGTTTCCAATTTCATTTTTTTCTTTTTTTTAATTAATTTATTTTTTTATTATTTATTTTAATATTATTTTAATTATTAAAATCTCAAAAATATCTAAAAAAATTTCTATTTTATTCATTTAATCCATAAATGAATTTATCGGTATTATTTCATCTTTTCGGTATAATTTTCGATTATTTTCGAGATTATTTTTCGATACGAAAATTCTGGTTTATTCCAATAAATTCATATCTTGATCAATTTAACCCGAAATTTAATTATTTCTTCATTATTGATCAAGATTTCTCAATCCCAAATTTTTAATTAAATTTTCTTGTTGAAATTATACCGAATTTCGATCTTTTGATCGTTTTACCCTTGCACGTGTTCAGAAATTACATTTCAATGCCTTTGCATTTTTAAATGCACTCGAAAATTTCTATTCATTCCCTTTTGCTCTTACGATAAAATCGGGTCTTACACTGACCGTCGTTTGAGGATGATAGACGGTGCTCAAATTTAGCTAAGATCCCATGACTTCCTGAAAATGAGTCCAAAATCTGGAGCTGAACCTAGAATCCCTATCAAATGTAATATTCACGGGAGCCCTGTACAACCAAGCTACCTCTCTAACATATAACTTTGCCTAGGCACTCAAAGAATCTGTACTCTTAATGGCAAGGAAGTGGGCACTCTTAGTAAATCTATCTACTTTCACCCAAATTGCATCATGACATCTCCAGGTCCTCGGTAAGCCCATAATAAAGTCCATCGTTATATGCTCCCATTTTCACGTGGGCACGGGCAAAGACTTAAGTAGTCCTGCGGGCTTTTGATGCTCAACTTTAACCTGCTGACACACCAAACAACTGGCCACAAATTCTGCCACATCCCGTTTCATACCAATCCACCAATACATCTTATGCAGATCTTAGTACATCTTGGTACTGCCTGGGTGCATGGTGTAACGGGAATAGTGAGACTCTCTAAAAATCTGTTACTTTAGGGTATCATCGCTCGGAACACACATACGAACTCTGAACCTCAACAACCCATCATCACTGACCGAAGAATCTAACATTAAGGTCCATTCCGCTTGGCTAACCATGTCCAATAATCTCTGATCATTTTTTTGGCCTGCTCTAATCTGATCCAAAATACTGGAATCTATTTGTAGGCTAGCCATAAATCCAACATCTGCTTCCTCAACACTAATCTTGAGTCTAGTGAACTGTTCCAATAAATCCCATTCCCTGACCATCATGAAAGAAACCATACTCTTCCTACTAAGGGCATCAACAACTACGTTAGCTTTACTCGGATGACACAGGATCTCGCAGTCATAATCCTTAAAAATCTCCATCCATCGTCTCTACCTCATAATAAGCTCCTTCTGATAAAAAATGTATTGTAAACTCTGGTGGTTAGTGAAGATATAAAATCTTTCTCCATATAAATAATGTCACCATATCTTCAAAGCAAACACCACAACGACTACTTCCAAATCATGTGTGGGGTAATTTCACTCATGGTCCTTAAGCTGGTGTGAACCATAAACGACTACTCTCCCATGCTGCATGAGTACGCACCCAGACCTTGATGGGAAGTATCACTGTAAACTGCAAAGCCTTCGGATCCACTTGGAATGGTCAGAACGGGTGCTGTAGTCAATCTTCGCTTAAGCTCCTGGAAACTCTACTCACACTGATTAGATCATACAAACGGAATATCATTATGTGTAAGCTTAGTCAAAGGAGTTGCAATCCGAGAGAATCCCTTAACAAATCTCCTGTAATGCCCTTTCAGTCCTAGAAAACTCTGAATCTCTATAACTGTCCTCGGTCTCTCCCACTTAAGTACAACCTCTACCTTAGACGGATCAACTGACACCCTATCCTTAGACACAATATGACTAAGGAAAGCTATTTGATCCAGCCAAAATTCACATTTACTAAACTTTCCATACAACTGCTTATCTCAGAGTGTCTGGAGTACTATCCTCAAATGCTACACGTGTTCCTCCCGAGACTTAGAATAGATGAGAATGTCATCAATGAAAACTATCATAAACGGATCAAGGTAATCTTGAAATACATCATTCATCAGATTCATGAAAGCAGTAATGGTATTACTTAGACTAAAGGGCATCACTAAAAACTTATAATGGCCATATCAATTTCTAAAGGCCGCTTTTTGAACATCCTCCTTCTGGATCCTTAACTGGTGATAGCTCGACATCAGATCAATCTTAAAAAATACTGAAACCCCTCTTAACTGATCAAATAAATCATCTATTTTGGGCATGGGGTATTTATTCTTCACTGTAGCCTTGTTCAGTAGTCTGTAATCTATACGTAATCTGAGGCTACCATCATTCTTCTTAACAAATAGAACCGAAGCTCCCCATGGTGACACACTGGGCTTGATAAAACTCTTACCAAGGAACTTCTGCAACTGTTTCTTTAGTTCTTCTAATTTAACCAGTGCCATCTTATAAGGAGGTTTAGAGATTGGTTGGGTATCTGGCACTAAATCGATAGTGAATTCCAGCTCTCTCTCCTGTGGTAAGCCCAACAACTCATTTGAGAATACATCTGAAAACTCACATACTACTGATATATCCTCTATACTTGGATGCTCCCGATTAGTTTCAGAGATGAGTGTGATATAACCTTCATATCAGTAAATTCATCAGTAATTTCAAAAAATTATAAATATATTATAAGATTTCATACACTGAACATCACACATTTTATTTCTTAATAGCTAAACATACATTGAATTTATCAGGTAGGGAGAAGGTTACAATTTTAGTATAGAAGTCTAGACTTACACGATTGGTAGCTAGCCAATCCATACCTAAAATCACATCAAAACCATACATATTTAACAAAACTATATCTGCTAACATTACCCTGTCTCCCACCTTAATTTCATAATTTCTACATACTTTATCAGTTTTTTGAGATTCACGCATATGTGTACTTATATGCAGCATGTGACCTAAAGGGTTCAGGTTTTAAGTGCAATTATATGTAAATTATGGCGAAATAAAAAGTGTGTAGATCCAAGGTCAAATAAAACATGTGCTTCATAATTACAGACAAGAAGTGTACATCGAATAGTCTCAGATGAAGTGTCTACAGTCTCTTTATCTAAAACGAACACGTGCCCCTGAGCGATGCTTTCTTCCCTTGCTCGGCTATGGTAGGTCGTCTTTGGGGTCTGTCTCTAAGACTGTTGTCAGGGAGGCTCCTGAGGCTATGAAGTCTTGAGTTGTAGGCAATCCCTAATAATGTGAGCAGCCGCTTATAAACCGGTAACAAGGACCACCATGCGGTCGATCACAATCTTTATAAATCTTGATACCTTGTCAGGGGCCTCGTGTGGTGTCTATAGAGTAAGAAAGAGTTTTAGTCTTATCAGCCCTCACCTGAGATTCATTAATCCTCGGTCTCTTAAGTGGACCCCTCCTATACTTTGCTCGAGATACCTCTGGCCTCTTACCCTTATCCTTAACCTTTCCTCGAGTCCCATTTTATGTCTGTGTCAGATCAAGACCCCTCTCAATTTGTTGCGCTTGTCAAAGAGCATCCTTAAGCTCGGTAATACGAAACCCTAATAATCTATCTCTAATTGCTGGTCTTAGTCCGTATATAAATCGTTTAGTATGACGTCCTCATCCCTAACAATCTCCAGGTCATATCTCATTATGGTGGTGAATCTATTCTAGTACTCGTCGACTGTCATACTACCCTAAACTAAATTTAGAAAATTTGATTGTATCTTCTTTTGGGTAATCTGGGGAACATACTGGTTCTGAAATCTGACAGGAAGGCATCCTAACTGATCATCGGGTGACTAACAGTCAATAACCTCTGGGTGGCTTTCCACACCAGTGTCTGACTTGACCTTTAAGCATGTAAGCACCCATACTGACCTTCTCAACATCAGTACACCCCAGGTACTCAAAGGTCGTCTCCATTTCAATTAACCACTCCTCTGCCTCGATGGGGTCCTTAACCCCCTTAAATGATAGAGGGTTCATCTTGAGAAAATCCCTTAACCAGCCCATATCTCGATCATTTGGCCTCGTCTGTATTAGAGGTAGAGTGGCTGGAGGTACCAGAAAAGTCTATGGAGGAGGTGAGGGCGGATCCTATGAAGGTGTGGGTGTAGGAGCCAGGGTGGGTATGATATCTGAAGTATTAGCCCCAAAATGCTGGGCAAGTATAGTCGTGAAGTGGTCGAATCCTTGTCTCATATCCTGGTTTATCTGATTGATTCGAGAGTTAGGACTCTCTGGCAATGGGGCAGGTGATGGAGGTGGCTGTGCCTGCCTTCGGGGACGACCTCGTCTCCCTCTCATGATATATATAATTAATTACCTGTGCGTACGCTATAAACTTGGTTATAATTTTAACAGATATTTTCAATTTATAACCAGACAAGGACAGACACTTGGGATGTAATCTATCTTCAACTGATCGACACTGACAGTACTAGACTCCTTTAGCTCTGATACTAAGAGAGACTGTAACACCCTGGAAACGTGGAAAGTAGGGCTAATTTAAAATTTTCTTTTATAACTTAACCTCTTACTTAAGGTGTATTCATGTTCAATGTTAGTTTATAACTTATCCTTTCGTCGTTCAACTTTTTTATATTCGACAATATCTATTTCACTTTTAACGAAATTTTGGCAGCATAACCCTTATACATACCCTTATCCACCTACAAGTTTCCAACCAACAATAACTAACCACAAGTAATAGATCTTATTTATTTTTTCCAAAATTTTAATTCTCGAGAATCCATAAAATGCCTATAATTTTCATTCATCTCTTAATCTCATTACACATTGTAACACATGGATTACATACATTTTCATTTTCATATGTATACAAAAAGTGATTACATCCCAAAATGTTTACTTACATATAAGTATCTGTACTGTACAAGTTGTCTGGGTACAAAGTGAAATATACCTGAAGCGTGTACAAGAGGTAGCCTGGGGAGAGTCTTATCCACCAGCCTACATCGAGTACGCGGTAGAAAAAGAAATAGCCACTATAAATAATCTGGAAGGATGTGAAAAAAAGGGGTGAACTTTCGGATAGCCCAGTAAGGAGTGCATTTAAGATAGTAATAGCATCCAAAACATTTACGAAAATGATGATACTAACAAAGTACATTGCCCGCTCAATCTGTTAGAAAACATAAAAATTTCATACCTAGAACATATGCCTTTTATATACCAAAATAAACTTCATATATTATTAATACAAACAAAACTTCAAAACCCGATAATTGTACAACTATGCATAAATTAAAATCAAATCGTTACAAATCGAAACATGACTTTATAACTATACATGCATTAAAATCATATTGTACTGAAAAAGATACGTAGCATCGAAATGTGGAGACTACTGTCATGTGAGTAATAACTATTTCATCCTTAAAAGATGGCATCCTCCGAAGAATGAACAGAATACCTATGGCCATGGTAGGGCTGTAGAATGGGCCAGAGTACTACAGCATAACGAAAAACGCCACACAAACGGAAACCAAAATGCCACGAAGGCGACATGACAGACACATAAAATTATACATGTTATTGTCAAAGCCCAATATGTTCATAGGCTGTCGGCTAGCATTCCCTTGGGTCCTGTAAGTCGACCCCCAGGTTTACCTTGACTTGCATGCTATAGAGGGCCTTTAGTCTCAGAACATACTTCTTATCATATTGAAATCATTTTCAAATTTATTTACACAAAAGTTTACGAAAAGTATGCCTCGAAAAACCACACACACACACACACACACACACACACACACATATAAATATGCTTGATACATAAATAATCAGAGTTATAAATTTATACACAAACCATACACTCGTAGGTAAATAAACATGGGCTACAGGTCTTTTTGAAATTTGAGCTTGTTTTACTAAAGGTTTCATGATATAAATACTTGTTTGCATGTAAGGAATCACCATTACTAAAATAAATTACATCACTTACCTATCAAATTCTCAGGGCAGCACAGAATTGTCGAGTATCAATCTTAGCTCGTTTTACGTGCCTACACCACGAGCTACCATAAATAGTCTAATTAGTATCCAGTTTATCTTTATTTACGTTCATATACATGTTACAACTTAAAGCTTGTTAACTAGACCCTTTTTCGTTGACTTTTTCAACTTTCTCAATTTTATCGATAAACGTACCGGTTTAGGCTATTTCGATAATTTCTTTTCTTTTAACTTCAAACTTATCAACTTAATGACTTAAATACATAGTAAAGTCTCAAATCAACACATCACAAATTATCAATGTGCCAATTTCCACACTTTTTCTGTTTTGCACTAAATCGAGCTATAAACCGAACTTTTTGGTATTAAACTAACATTCTACAACACATTATTCAACCAAATTTCACCATTTCCCTATCAAACTAAGGCTGGCCAAAATTCTACCTTACTCTAGAAATTATTTCTTCAATTTCTACTTTAGTAAAAATCATCCCAAATCATCAAACATCAACATATAACTAGATCATCATCTTTCATCAACTTTCTCACCTTGTTGACTAACTTTGACCACTCTTTCCATGTCCAAAAATCATCCTTAGCTGTAGATATACATGTATAGAACTTAGAATCATTCAAAAAAAGCTTAAAAACCTGCCAAGGAATCATAAATCTGAAGTTTCTCTTACCTTTGAAACAGGGCAGTGTCGTCCCAGGTTCTTTTTTCTAACTTTTCACCAAGCAAATCAATTTTTTTGTGGCTGAATTTTTTATATGTGATAGAGGACTTAAGAAGGAAGATTGTTTTCTTCATGGTCGACTTATAAAAGTGGCTGGAAGGTTGCCAAAACAATTGCACACGTTGGAATAAGGGAGGACGTTCGCAACAACTTGGAAGAGGAGTTTCTTTATGGTTTTAGGTCGGTTCAGAGTGGTCTTTGAATTTTAAGAAAGGGATTTAAGTGCTCCTTAATTTTGGAAAAATATTAGGCTCAAAAGCCTTCTGGAAGAACTTTAAAATGGGCTTTCTTGTTAGGTCAGTAGGGTGCTGGCCTGACTTGCCAGCAGCCTTGTTTTCAGAAAATTCCAAAAAAATATTTCCAGCCTATTTTCTTCTGGTTTTACAATCCTCATATGTTTTGCTAAGTCCTTACTATGTTCCATAAAAATTTTGGGCCCACTTGTTTAAGAAAGGTTTCCCGTTTGAGCAAATTTTATTCGATTTAGTCATTACCGATAAAAATTCCTTACAGTTTTCGGTTTATTTAAAAATTAATTTAACCATCGAGACCTCAAGATTTCCACTCAGTTTTAATTCTCCAAGTCAAATATACCTTAGATTAATTTTCTATGGCCTCAGAATAATTTTTACGAATTTGTGGAATTGATTCCGAATTTATTTCAATTACTAGGCCCAATTTCTCGGTTTAATGCTAATTCGAGTTTTTACTTGTTATTTTGATTCTAATGCCTTAGTTTTACCTTGTAACCACCAAAGCATACTCATAAATGTAATCTCTTGAAAAATACTTCAATTTGAAATCTTACATCGAGTTTATTGCCCCGAGCTTCGTGCCACTAATTTGAGTGCTTCTGTTATTCTGAGCCCTGCATAATACTTAGGTAAGTCTTGAACTTCTCATATTTGCTTTTAAATAAATTATAGTATGAAAAGTTGTGTTTCACATTTCTCCTCACCTTTTTGGAATTTGGTCCTCCAAATTCAGCTAGGTCCGTCAAATAAATGAGGGTACTTCTCTCTCATAAGGCTCTCTAGCGTCCAAGTTACTTTTTCTATTGAGTGGTGTTGCCAGAGAACCCTGACTAATGGAATTTTCTTCGTGCGAAGTACCTTTTCTTTCTTGTCAAGGATCTGGATTGGTTCTTCCACATAACTCATATCTCCCTAAATGTCTAAAGATTTATACTTGATGACATGGGAGGGATCCAAATTATATTTCCTTAACATGGAAACGTAGAAGGCATTATGTATCCCAGAAAGCTGTGGGGATAAAGCTAACTGGTAGGCAACATCTTCCACTCTCTCTAATATCTCAAACGGACTGATGAAACGAGGACTCAACTTTCCTTTCTTCCCGAAGCGAATGATACCCTTACTCGGAGATACTTTAAGGAATACAGAGTCCCTAAGTTGAAATTCGAGTGGCCATCTATGCATATCGGTGTAACGCTTCAGTCGACTCTGAGTAGCCCGGAGTCTACTACAAATAATCTGAACGTCCTTAGCTGCCTGTTTAAAAAGATCAGGAAAAAATATTTTCCTGTCACCCACTTCTTCCCCAGCTATAAGGGATTTATATCTTCTGTCATACAAAGCCTCATAAGGTGTCATATCGATACTGGCATGATAACTATTATTATAGGTAAACTCTGCAAAGGGCAAATGATAATCCCATGAACCCTTAAAGTTCAATACACACGCCCTTAACATATCCTCTAAGGTTTGAATGGTTTGCTCAGACTGACCGTCAGTTTAAGGATGATAGGCGGTGGTCAAATTCAGTTGAGATCCTATGGCTTCCTAAAATTGAGTCCAGAATCTAGAGGTGAACAGGGAATCCCTATCAAATGTAATACTCATGGGAGCCCCATGCAATCGAGCTACCTCTCAAACATATAACTCTGCCAAGGCACTTAAAGAATATGTACTCTTAATGGTAAGGAAGTGGGCACTCTTAGTAAATCTATCTATTATCACCCAAATTGCATCATGACCTCTTCGGGTCCTCAGCAAGCCTATAATAATGTCCATTGTTATACGCTCTCATTTCCACATGGGCACGAATGAAGACTTATGTAGTCCTGGGGGCTTTTGGTGCTCAACTTTAACCTACAGACACACCAAACACCTGGGCACAAATTCTACCACATCTCATTCCATACCAATTCACTAATACACCTTACGCATATCTTGGTACAGCTTGGGTGCATGGTGTAATGGGAAGAGTATGGTATTCTCAAAAACTGTTGCTTTAGGGTATCATTGCTCAGAACATAGATACGACATCTGAACCTCAACAACCCATCATCACTGGCCGAAAAATCTGACTACAAGGTCTGTTCCACTTGGCTAACCATGTCTAATAATCTCTAATCATTTTTTTGGCATGCTCTGATCTGATCCAAAATACTGGGCTCTATTTGTAAGCTAGCCATAAATCCAACATCTGCTTCCTCAACACTAATCCTGAGTCCGACGAACTATTCTGAAAAATCCCATTCCCTGACCATCTGAGAGAAACTATACTCTTAGGGCATCAGCAACTATGTTCGCTTTACCCGAATGATACAGATCTCGCAGTTGTAATCCTTAAAGAGCTCTATCCATCGTCTCTGCCTCATATTAAGCTCCTTCTGATAAAAAATGTATTTTAAACTCTAGTGGTCAGTGAAGATCTGGAATCTTTCTTCATATAAACAATGCAGCCATATCTTCAAAGAAAACACGACAATGGCTAATTCTAAATCATGCGTGGGGTAATTTCGCTCATGGTCCTTAAGCTGGTATGAACCATAAGCGACTACTCTCCCATGCTGCATGAGTAAGCACCCCAAACCCTGATGGAAATCATCACTGTAAACTGTGAAGCCTTCGAATCCACTCGGAATGGTCAAAACAGGTGCTGTAGTCAATCTTCGCTTAAGCTCCTAGAAACTCTGCTCACACTGAACAGACCATACAAATAGAACTTCTGTCAGGACCCTTTATCAATCCATGACTTTATCCAAAATCACTACAAATTTTTCGCATTTTTAACTTACCTTTCCTCTCTTCAATGGTTGGGCTGTGATTCGATGTCAGAGTCCCCACTTACCACATCATCCATTTCATACATACATGTCAATATATTATTACTGACTGTAACTACTTTTATTATACATGTAAGATTATATAAAATCTAATACAAATACATTCCCCATAATATATAACGTATACATCACTGTGCTGTTTCTATGTTTAGATACACAACTGTACATAAAGGTATACCTGGCGATCGATAGGAACTAGCAGTGGACTCTGGGACACTATCCCTCGATAGCTCTCGCTCTACTGACGCTCTGTAGAGAGATGTAAAGAAAGGGGGTGAGCATACAACGCGCTCAGTAAGGAAATCAGGCAAGCAAGTAGATATCAACACTATCTACTCAAAATAATGCTATGCCTTGAAAATATTATTTCCTTTACTCGCTTTAAAAAGCATGTCTTGAAATATAGTATATATACTTGTACAGAATAAATCCCATGTACAGAAAATCATGCTTTCTTTCTCAAATGTAGGCATGTAGTGCAAAACAATGCATCGTATATAAATCATGCCTTTATGTAAATCATGCCATGTATATTTAAATCACAATAAATATGGCATCAAATGATTCACAACACAAAATCGGAGTTCGACCCATCCCTCAGGTCTGTCCGCAGTTTAAATCAGTCAATCAATGTGATATATCATGTAAGACTCTGTGGTTAAAGGTAAATAGTATCCTGGACTATGATCATATTCGAAAGGTGATCCCAAGCAACACAGATCTCGGTGTGCGGGGCATCACTTACTGCAACGGGAGGGGGGTCAGTCCATCACAACCGCCAGCTATATCCTCCTCAACTCCACAACAACACACGGTACAGCGTACACCTCGTGCCACTCAGACACGGTACAAAGTACACCCGTGGACCCGTCCTCACGGTCAGAGTGCCTACCATAGGTCTTAGCTCTCGCACCCGTGGAATTATCATCACAGTCAGGGTGCCTAACATAGGTCTTAGCCCTTGCGCCTGTGGAAATATCATACCACATTCACAAATA
The DNA here is from genome assembly GCA_033439115.1 of Firmiana major. Classification (NCBI taxonomy): domain Eukaryota; kingdom Viridiplantae; phylum Streptophyta; class Magnoliopsida; order Malvales; family Malvaceae; genus Firmiana; species Firmiana major. Next base: position 18,229,786 of record CM065904.1, on the reverse strand, counting down.
CCCTCATGCTGGCCATCCTCTCAAAATGTGACACTCAGTCACACAAGAATGCAGCATGAATAGGTACCATGTATATAATATCACATACAGTGTGCGCCCTCGAGTGCGACACACAGTCGACACTACGCTCGAACACTGTTTCACATCACAAACTCAACTCTAGTGCGAGCAATCTCCAGCAACTAGGTCAATGCATAGTTCATGTATTAAATCAAGTACGAGCAATAGCTCCCAGTACTATGCTATGCACATATCAAATCAAGTACGAGCAATAGCTCCAGTACTATGTCATGTATCTCATGTAAAACTCGAGTACGAGCTAATCGCTCCAGCACTCTGTGTCATGCATATATCATATAAAACTGAGTACGAGTAAAACTCCAGTACTCTATCATGCATGTCATGGAAATCTAGTGCGTATAAAAATCCAGCACTAATGTATGTGAAAAACATATGGATCCCAGTGCGAGCTATGCTCTAGCACGATTCATTCTCACATAATATGATAGATGGCTCTTTAAAAGGGATTGTTTATAAAACATCAAAATCAGCACTATAAAGTGTGCTTAAGTCACATCAACCTTAAAATCATTAGCCCATCTATTTATTTTCATGCTAAACAGCAATTAAACAATCACAATAATAGTTTCCATGCTTTTTGCAACTTTTCACAAAAGTTGACTTTTTGACTAACTAGGGGTAAAATCGTAATTTGCCACTATCGGGTCGCAATAATTATTATTCACTTTCTCTGACCCTCAGAGTTTTTAAGTGAATGTAAAAGCAGACGAAAATACGTACAGTTATCTCTAACTACTCGCAAAAGTCCCTTACCTCGGATCACGTAACGTGACCTCACTTCCTCGGTGCTGCTAAATCCCACAGTCCGATCAGCTCTCAATGTAAACTCCAGAGCTGTAAACAACCATTCCTCAGGTTAATTATACTTTTTCTACTGTATTATACATTAATACGGCCTTAAAAATCCTTAATGGGCCTTAAAAATCCTTAATGGGCCTTAATCCGTATTAAGCCCGTTTTCCACTTATTATTTCCCTTCATCAGGGTCTATCGACTCATTAGGCCTATCAATACCCATTGGGCTTTATTCCAAGCTCTTTGGATAGCCCGTATATCATTTACGACAGTTAATTCAAAATTCCAATTATAATTCACTAAATACGGAATTTAATCCGAAATGCGTAAAATAAATCTTAAATACTCAATAATCACATAATTTATCGTAAATGAACTTTACTTACCCGAGAATATGCGATGGTACGCAAATCGAAGTTCGATCGGGCTTCCGTTCGAAATTTATCGTCGAACTGCATAATTTATTATATTTAACTCCGGGTCAATTTCCGATTAAATATAATTTAAATAAATTCATCGGAAATCAAATCGGTCACTTTTGACCTCGTATCGACTTACCCGAAGTCCGGTCAAATCTAAAAAATTTTCCTTTTTCCTTTTTCTTTCTTTTTCCTCTTTTTCCCCTTTTCTCCTTGGTTGAACCGGTCCGGTCCGGTTCAGCGCAGAACCTTCTCCCCTGAACCGCCGACCGGTTCAGGCATCCTTTGGTTGTGTGACGAGCCCTAAGGGTCTATGTCCGCAAGTGTACGGGTCGTACAAGTAATAATGGGATTTGAGTCCCGAGTTATCGTCCCACAGAGAAGTTGACTAGCCTAATTAAGTACCGGTTAATCTTACCCTAAGTATATTCTAGCAAATTATGAAATTAAAGGGAGTGATCTACATAGCTAGAATTGAAAATACCGAAAGCAATAAAATAATAAAACTATAAAATAAAGGAAATAAAAACGAGCAAAATTACTTACAATACTCCAAGCAATTAAAATTGAAAACCTACAAAAGAAATTAAAACAGTTAAAACTAATTAACGCAATTAAAATAAAATGCAAATATGAAAATAACAAAGCAAGATTAATTAAACTAAAATTAAAATAACCTAAAAATGCAATTAAACTACTTAATCAAATGCAATTTAAGCTAAACTAAAACTTAATGAAAATAAATTTACCCCTAATACTAGAATAAAAATTACTTAGTACCCAAATTAAATCTAAGTTAAACTAATGCATTGAAATTAATCTAACTAAGCTAACTAAAAACATTGAAATTAATCTAACTAAAATGCAAGCAAATGAGTTAATGCCAAAAATGCAAAAGCCAAACAAGGCCTTAGCATTTTTAAACATTCCCTCCAAAATACTATTCATATATCATTTTTCCTTTTGCATTTCCAGGTCACGGTTCGGGTTTGGTAGCTTAGGCGTGTCCAGCTGCTTGGCTACCAACTCTGCCTCGGTTTCTGGCTAACTACCCCAGCACTTCCATGCCTCTCGGGTTCAGTGCTTATGCTCCATGCCTCTTGGGTTCAGCCTTCACGTTTCCACCTACTGCCCAGGTGCTACGTGTGACGCAGCTTCTCTCGGTCTGCTCTGCTGCACGGTCCTTCATTCTTCCACATTTCCAGCTGCTGTCCAGGTCTCGGTTCCAGCTTTACTCCCGGTTGACGTCCGCCTACTGCTGTTAGTGCTCTGCCTTTCATGCCCGTATCTCCTGCCTTGTACTACTGCAACTATTTCGGTTTGAAACCAGCCTGCAGGACTTGCACTCAGCATGAACAGAGGAGCTATTGGAGTCCGTCCTCCTTGGAGCCTGGCCTCATTGCCTTATGCTGCTAGATTCTGCTTAGTTTTCCACCTAGCATCCATTCAACATAACCCTTACCTCACAAAATGCAGCATCAAACAACAAATCATAAGACCCAGCAATGAACAGTACATAAATTATGAAACAGAGAAGAACAGGGAGGCAACGTGATGTCCTGCCCTTGCATTCATGAAGCTCTACTGCCTCGAATGGCAACTGCTCAACAACAAGCACAAGAAAAGAAGGAAATAAACATACAAAGATAAGCAAATACAAACAAACCGAGAAGAGTGAAATGCAATAGATGAACTATATGCAGAAACATGAACAAATGCAGAAAACAGGGAATTCTTGATCATCATCCTCGGGTGGCATCACTTCCTTCTCCAGCCGAGACTCCATTTTGCTCATGATGTGTGTAAATGCTTTGCAACCTCACACATCAAGGCATCAGAATCAAAGGGGAGAAGATTGAATGAATAACTCATACAACCCGATTACACCAAAGATGTTCAAACCGAGAGCTTACAAAAAAATATAAAAAGATTGCTTCAAACAAGAACAAAGTATGAAACCGAGAATGAATTAGTAAAATAAGTTATGGAAATGAAACTAAGGAAATATAACAATACTTAAGGGAAAACCGAGAGCATGAAAATGAGAATGAGCTTTCATTGAAAAATAAATTTAACAAGTTGTAAAAATGAAGAACATGGAAATTAAACACAACTCTAAAAACTATTTTTCCCTAGAAATTACATTACACTACTCCTAACTACATTACACTACTCCTACTCCTAAAAATTACATTAACCTCTACTCCTAAAAAATTACATAACTTCTTCAATTGCCATTCTTTCCTATTTATAAACACATTAGGGGTAAAATGGTAATTTTCACATCCTTGATGAGTTGGCTTTTTTTGGCCACTTGTCTTCACACCATTGGCTCCTTGAAAAGATATTTCCATGTCATCAGTCTTCTTGTCCAATTGGATGTGCTAGGTGGCATGACTCGTGTTGTCCGCGTGGCTCAATCTCGATTTTAGCCCAATTCCGGTCCATTTTCTACCGAAATATTCAAAATTCATCTGGATTTAATTTATCTGCAAACATGAGAATTTTAATTAAATAAAGGGGATAATTAACAAAATAAATTGGGGATTTAAATAAATAATTAGGAAATTAAGCACAAATAATTCTAAGAATATAGAATTATCATTGTGCCGGCGTATTCCGACCAGTTCCCGAAGCATCACCACCGCAGTTCGACGTGCCTAAGCCTGGGCAACACTTTGCTGGACTCAATCGGGACCAAGCACCGACGATGGCCGCCGGATTCCTTCTTTTCCTCCGCGGCTTCACCTCTTCGATTCGCCGGCGTCCGGCGTCGGTGGAGGGCGTGATCGGTGCTGATGGGTGCGCACGGTGTCGGGCTTCCTTTTTCGACCGCTTACCTACCCGTGGAGTGGTCGGTGCTCGCCGTCCGGTGGTCTTCTCCCTCGGGTCGGCTTGTTTTCGTTTCCTCTATTCTCTCTCCCCGATTTCTCTTCAGATTTCGTTTTTTTCCTTTTTTATAATATATTTTTATTATTATTTTATTATAAAATAATAATAAAAATCCCAAAAATATCCCATAAATATCCCAAAAATATCTAAAAATATCTCTAAAAATCATATTAAATTCATTTAATCCGTAAATAAATTTATCAGTCCGATTTTACCTTTTCGGTATATTTTTCCACTATTTTTGGGCTCATTTTTCGAGGCAAAAATTTTGATAAATTCTAATAAATTTATATCTTAATCAATTGGGCTCGAAATTAAATATTTTCCTCGATTTTGATCAAGATTCCTCAATTTCATATTTTTAATGAAATTCTCTTATCGAAATTATACCGAATGTCAGTCATTTGATCGTTTTACCCCTGCACTCGTTCTGGAATCAATTTAACCCTTATCTCGTTGTTATGTAGCTTACATGCATTTTTAATTTATAAATTATCGATTGCATGTTAGTAAATACTCTTCTTATGATTCAACTATAATTACATAGTGTTCATACACATAGGAATCATAAGGTACAAGCTACAAAAATCCGGGTCTGACAACTTCCTTACATGTAGGCTTAGTCAAAAGAGCTGTAATCTGGGAGAATCCCTTAACAAATCTCTATTAATACCCTGCCAGTCCCAAAAAACTTTGAATCTCTGTAACTGTCCTCAGTCTCTCCCACTTAAGTACAGCTTCTACCTTAGACAGATCAACTGACACCCCGTCCTTAGACATAATATGACCAAGGAAAGCTTTTTGATCCAGCCAAAATTCACATTTACTAAACTTTCCATACAATCTGCTTATCTCGGATGTCTGGAGTACAATCCTCAAATGCTGCGCGCGTTCCTCCCGAGACTTAGAATAGATGAGAATGTCATTAATAAATACTATCACAAACTGATCCAGGTAATCCCAAAAATACATCATTCATCAGATTAATGAAAGCAACAGGGGCATTAGTCAGACCAAAGGGCATCACTAAAAACTCATAATGGCCATATCGATTTCTTTAGGCCGTTTTTGGAACATCCTCCTTCTAGATCCTTAATTGGTGATAGCTCAACCTCAGATCAATCTTAGAAAATACTAAAGCCCCTCTCAACTAATCAAATAAATCATCTATTCATGGTAGGGAGTATTTATTCTTCACTGTAGCCTTATTTAGTAATCTGTAATCTATAGTAATCTGAAGCTACCATCCTTTTTCTTGAAAAATAGAATCAGAGCCCCCCATGGTGACACACTAGACCTAATAAAACCCTCTTCAAGCAACTCCTGCAACTGCTTCTTCAGTTCTTCTAATTCAACCAATGCCATACTATAGGGAGGTTTAGAAATTGGTTGGGGGTCTGACACTAAATCGATAGTGAACTCCAACTCTCTCTCCAATTGTGAGCTTGGCAACTCATCTGGGAACTCACATGCCGTCGGTATATCCTCTATACTCGGATGCTCCTAACTGGTATCGAAGATGAGTGCGATATAACCTTCATATCAATAAATTCATTAATAATTTCATAAATATATATATCATAAGATTTCATGCACTGAACATCACACGTTTTGAGGATTGTGCTCCAGACTCTTCGTGAGAAGAAATTATATGGGAAGTTTAGTAAGTGCGAATTCTAGTTGGATCAGATTTCCTTCCTTGGGCATATTGTATCTAAGGACGAGGTATATATTGATCCATCCAAGGTTAACACAATTCTAAAGTGGGAGAGACCAAGGACAATGATAGAGGTTCAGAGTTTCTTGGGATTGGCATGGTATTATAGGAGATTTGTTAAAAGGTTCTCTCGGATTATAGCTCTATTAACCAGATTAACATGTAAGGATGTTTCATTTGAATGGTCTAATTAGTGTGAGCAGAGTTTTCAAGAACTCAAGCATCGATTGACTATCGCACCAGTCTTGACCATCCCGAGTGGATCAGAAGGGTTTACAGTGTACAGTGATGCCTCCCACCAAGGTTTGGGATGTGTGCTTATGCAAAATGGTAGAGTGGTCGCTTAAGTTCCTGCCAGCTTAAGGAGCATAAGTGGAACTACCCCACTCATGACTTGGAATCAATCGCAGTGGTTTTTCTTTTGAAGATATGGCGACATTAATTATATGGCGAGAAGTTCCAGATTTTCACTGACCAAAAGAGCCTTAAGTATATTTTTTATCAGAAGGAGCTTAATATGAGACAGAGGATATGGATGAAGCTCCTGAAGGATGATGACTGTAAAATCTTGTTCCATCCAAGCAAGGAAAATGTGGCTACAGATGCCCTTAGTAGAAAGGGTATGGTGTCCTATATGATGATCAGAGAGTGGGATTTGTTGGGACAATTCGTCGAGCTCAGTATCAGTGTTGATAGAGTTGACGATGGGTTTATGGCTAGCTTATAGATTGAACCTTGTATTTTGGATCAGATCAGGTCAGGGCAGATAAATGATCAATAGTTATTGGATATGGTTAGCCAGACTGAAGAGAGATTGCAGTCTGACTTCTCAGTTAGTGATTATGGATTGCTAAGGTTTCAAGGCTGTATTTGTGTGCCGAATGATGACACTTAGAAATAAAGGATTTTGAGAGAGTCTCACTGTTCTCGATTCACCATGTACCTAGGAAGTACTAAGATGTACCATGATTTACGTAAGGTGTACTGGTGGATTGGAATGAAGAGAGACATGGTAGACCATGTGGCTAGATGTTTAGTCTGCTAGCAAATTAGGGTTGAGCATCAAAAGCTAGCAAGGCTACTTAAGTCACTACCAGTGCCTACTTGGAAATGGGAGCACATCACTATGGTTTTCATTATGGGATTACCGAGGACCTAGAAGGGTCACGATGCAATCTGGGTGATTGTGGACAGACTGACTAAGAGTGCCTACTTCCTTGCCATTAAGAGCACAAATCAACTTAATGCCTTGACAAACATATATGTCAGAGAGATTGCACAGTTGCATAGGACTCCTATGAATATTACTTCGATAGAGACCCTCGATTTACTTCTCGTTTTTGGGGTCATTTTCAGCAAGTTATAGGGTTTCAGTTACATTTGAGCACTGCCTACCATCCTCAAACAGACGATCAGTCAGAGTAAACTATTCAGATGTTAGAGGACATGTTGAAGGCATGTGCATTAGATTTTAAAGGCTCATGAGATGATCATTTGCCCGTTGCAGAGTTTGCCTACAATAATAGCTATCATGCTAGTATTGGAATGGCACCATAAGAGGCTTTGTATGGCAAAAGATGTAGATCCCTTGTAGCTTGGGAAGAAGTGGGTGATAGAAAAATATTTACTCTCGATCTTGTTGAGCAAGCAGCTAAAGGTGTTCAACTTATTTGTGATAGATTAAGGATGACATAGAACAGATAGAAAAGTTACACAATATGCATAGAAAATCTCTTAAATTTCAAGTTAGGGACTCTGTATTTGTGAAGTTATCTACGATGAAGGGTGTCTTGCTCTTCGAAAAGAAAAAGAAGCTGAATCCTCGCTTCATTGGTCCATTTGAGATAGTAAAAAAAGTGGGGGATGCTGCTTACCGACTTGCCTTACCTCCATAGTTGTTTGGGGTACACGATGTCTTCTATGTCTTTATGTTGAGCTGGACCCCTCTCATGTCATTGAATATGGTTCGTTAGACATTCAAGGAGATATGAGTTATTTTAAGCAACCGATCGGATTCTCGATAGAGAAAATACTTCAATCCAAGATAATCTCATTAGTAAAGGTTCTCTAGTAACACCACTCGATAGAAGAAGCTACGTGGGAGCTAGAGAGCCACATGAGAGAGAAGTATCCTCGTTTGTTCGATAGACCAACCTGAATTTGGAGGATAAAATTCCTAAAAGGTGGGGAGAATCTGAAACCCAAAATTTTCCTTCTATTTGTTATTTGGAAACTTGAAAGCGATTAATAGACTCAAAATAATATTATGCAGGACCCGAAATAACCAAAGCACCTGGATTAGTGGCACGAAGCTCGGAGCATGAAACACGAGGTAAGATTTTCAATTAAAGTATTACTCAAGAGATTACATTTATAAGTACACTTTGGTGATTAGTAGGTAAAACTAAAGCATCAAAAGTGAAAAGGCTAACAAAAACAGAGATGGTGGACGGGGTTATGCCTGCCTTCATAGGCGACCTCTTCTCCTACTCATTATTCGTGATCAATTACTTGCACGTAAACTAAGGTTTTAGTCAAAACTTTAGCTGGTATACTCAATTTATAACCATACAAGCATAGATAATTGGAATGTAATTTTAACTTCAACTAGTCGACACTGACAGTACTAGACAACTTTTGCTCTGATACCATGTAATTGTGACGCCTTGAAAACATGAGAATTTAGGCAAATTTTAACTTAATCTCTTATTTAAGTTATATACCTATTCAGTACCGATTAATCCTTTCATTTTAACAAAAATTTACCGGCATAACGGCTTATTCATGAACTTACCTCCCTGTAATATTTAGAATACAGTTTATAATCCCACAGCAGTTGCATTTAATCACTTTTCATAATCAATAGTGATTTTCGTAACATTAAATTGCATTCCATTCCCTTAATACCTTAGAAAGAGATTTTGTTATATAAATTGTAAATTGACAACTCTATGTACACATCTAGATTAGATCCCAAAATATCTATTACATAAAAATGTCTAAACCATGCAGGTTCTCTGGTAGTAATATCAAAAGTATACCTTAATGTGTACCGGAGGTAGCCAGGGGAAAGTGTTGTATCCACCAGCCTACGTCAATTACACGATGGGTGTAGAAAGATCACTGCAAATAATCTATAAGAGTAGAGAAAGAGGGTGAGCTTTTGAAAAGCCCTATAAGAAATGCATTTAAAACAATCTTGGTATTAAAACATACGAAAAACGAGATGCTTTTAAAATACATTTCATACTTTTAAATCACTTTCAGATAATATATATCATACATCACAAAACTTATCATATTACTTTCGAAAATCATGCAGAATATCATGGAGACTAAGCAGAATCCATATAGCCAGCATAGGTCATGATCATATGAACTCAACCTCCGAAGAGCGAAGCAAACGAATAAACAGAGTATCGATGGCCATGGTAAGGGGACTGTATGTCACGACCCAAACTACCCAAAAATCAGAGTTAATTTTTCGCGTTTTGTTTATTTACTTAAATTCTTACCTGTCCTCGAATCGTGACCACACTCCACTAATAATTGGGCTATGCGTCAATGCCAGTCCCACCATTCAATTATCATCTAACTTATTTCTTCTCCAGTCATTTATAATTGTTTACATTATTTATATATCCCCTAAAGTTACTTACAAACATGTTACTGTGCTATGCTTATGTAGATACAATATGTACAAGTGTATATACCTTATGTTGATGGGTAGCAGCGGATATCCGGAATGCAGTACTGAGTCATCTCAACGTCTACTGGAGATTATCTGTGGGAGAAAATGAAAGGGGTGAGCACATCAAGCTGAGTAAGGCAATCCTACGAACAAGTAGGTAACCATACTACCTACATGAACGTGGTGCCATGCATAAACCACCCTTTCTCCACACCTTTCAAAACAGATGATATGAGTTATGATGTTATGTAAATCCATTCGCATGACAAAATTCAACATGCAATTCTTTTAAATCATTTCTTTCTCATTTAAAAATTTCACAATAAAGTCAAGACTCGACCCCTCCTTCGGGTGATCCTGACTCACACAAAATCATAAAAATCGGTTTACATTCACACATGGGTTTGAAAAGCATGGAAATACCATCATGCAAATTTAGTTTAAACCCCAGTTTGATCTCATCAAAATCGTCGACATGCGAGACTAGGCAACATCTGTATATCGGCAATAACCAAGACTATGGCCATATGTGTCCTCGGAGTTCCTCAGCTACACGGATCTTAGTGTGCGGGCTCTGACCATGATCGAGAATCGTCCGGGAGGTGGGTCACTCCATCTCATCGGTTTTATCCTATCCCATGCATCCGAAGATGCCAACGTATCACAAAGATACCAACGTATCACAAAGATACCACACGGTACATCGTACTCCATGCTACTTGCACGGTACATCGTACTCCGTGGACCCCCAGCCTTATCCCTCTTTTGGGCTCATCAGCTGGACCTCCAACCCTTATCCCTCTTTCGGGCTCATCAGGTTGTTTTAACATTAAACCGTGTTGCCATGTCTCAAAACGCACGTGCGAGCCTATTTAATCGGTGACACACAGTCTACCCGATGCTCCAAGCACGGCTCATTGCATGTTCTCATAAAATCAGTGCGAGCAATGCTCAGCACTCTCATCAAATCAAGTAAAACTAGTGCGAGCTAGGCTCTAGCACTCTGTCTCAAAAATCATATAAAAATATAGTGCGAGTTAGACTCTAGCACCCTGTCACGAAAATCATATATATATATATATATATATATATATAAAATCTGGTGCGAGTTGGACTCCAGCACCTATGCATGTAAAACTCTAGTGCGAGCTCTCGCTCCAGCACTAATGCATGCATCACACAAATCAAAATATCGTGCGAGCTGAGCTCTAGCACGTCACATGTCAATAAAAACACGTAGGCGGCTCTGTTTCCTCAAAACAGTTTTTCAAAACAATTATATCGTTGAAAGTATGCAATGCTGTGCATTTTCTTTCAAGGTTAGCCAGCCTACTCATGCATGCATTAAAATGTCTCCAGAACGAGTAGAAACCTCTTGTTCTTGCTCCTCCAAAATTTTCCTAAATTTGTAAATTTTACACTTAACAAGGGTATTTTGGTAATTTACCCATTCGGGGCACTAAAATTATTATTTAACCTCTAGACCCTTCAGATAATTTTTAAAGACTGCATATGAACATGAAATTTTGTAAATTTTACCTCTAGCAGTCCGTAGAATTCCCTTACCTTATTTTCCTGTCGAGTCTGACCTTTCCTTTTCCACTGTTGTCTCGTCGCGCAGTCCGATATGCTCCCAATCAAACCTCCGGAACTGCATATAGATATTCCTCAGGTCAGATATTATACAATTTAATTGTATTTTCCTATTTTCTGGGCTTAATTTAAATCATTGGGCTCGTTTACCCCTATTGGGCCCGATTGCACCTTAATGGGCCTTAATGGGCCTTAAGCCCGTTTTCCACTTAAATTTCACATTATCGAGGCCTATTGGGCTCATTGGGCCCACCAATAATTTATTGAGCCTCGTTCTAACCCTCGAATATCTCAATTTAGTATTTACGACAATTTATCTAAATTTTCATAATTTAATTCAATTTATGCGGAATTTAAATTCATATCACGCATAACGATGTAAATTGTCGTAAATAAGGGTTACTTACCTGAGATTCCATGCTAGTATGCAAATCGATGCTGTCTCGAGCTCTCGTGGGATGCCAATTGTCAAGCTACACAATTTCACAATTTTTTTGGGTAAGTTTTCAGTCCAAAATTAATTAAATAAAATATTCCAAAATTTAAATCGATCAATTTTGACCGCTTATCGACTTACCCGTAGCTCGATTGCATCACTAGAATTTTCCCCAATTTTTTCCTCATTTTCTTTTTCCCTTTTTCTTCCTTTTTTCCTCTCTTTTTGGCTGAACCGGTTCGGTCCGGTTCAGACCGGTTTGGACCGCCGGTTCACTCCGGTTCACTCCGGTTCGCTCCGGTTCACCGCCTTTCCGATCGGTTCTCCACCGGCTTCCACCGCCAGTGGCTCCGCATGGTTGTCCGCAGCACGAATCTACCCTTGGTTTGGGTCGAGGTCGTCGGAACGCCGCCGGTCCGGCTCTTCTCCCTCGGCCGTCGGAAACCCATTTCTTTCTCTTCGTCGTCGCCGGCGATTCCTGCCGTTTCATCGGCTGCTACTGGTGCAGAAAGAACCACCATCGCCTGGGCTTTCAGAATCGGGCCTTAGTTCCGCCCGAATCGCCTCCATTCGTCGCCGTGGCCATTTCTTTCCCGCGGCCTTCTCCACCGTTTTTCGGCGTTCTCCGATGTCCTTAGCGCGCGTCGTCGGTGCCCAAAGCTTCGTCGGCCTCTCCTCTTTCTCCTCGGCCCTTCGTCGGAGGGTGATGATCGTCGGTGGACGTGGGTCGGTCGACCACGCGCGGGTCTCCTTCTCGGTTTCCCATTCTTTTGCTATTTTTCTCTCTCCCCGATTGTTTCAGATTTCTCTCTTTTTTTTTTTTAACTTCTTTATTTTATTTTTTTATTTATAATTATTTTATTATTATACTATTCATTAAAATAGTCTAAAATAATCTAACAATATCTACAATTCTATTATTTTATTTCAATTATATAAATTTAATTTAATTTAATTTATTTATTATATTTTTAATCATTTTTCTGGTATAATTTCTTCGTATTTTCGGGATATTGTCCCGAGTGACTTTTCGGTATATTTTTCGATTTAAAAATTCCAATCAATCCCGATTAATTCTAATAAATTGATATCTTGATCAATTTAACCCAAAATAAATTTATTTCACCTTTATTGACCAAGATTTCTCAATCCGTTATTTTTAATTAAATTTTCTCATCGAAATTATACCGACTTTCAGTCTTTTGACCATTTTACCCTTACACATGTTCGGGATTAATTTAACCCGACTTCTCTTCACGAATGCTCATTCATTTCGTATTTTAATTAAATTCAGGTCTTACAAATCTCCCCCACTTAAGGAATTTGGTCCTCCAAATTAGAACCAAGTCATATGAGTCCATAAACTACTCCGGGTACATTAATCGTATCATACTTCTTTAATTCTCATGTGACCTTTCTCCGGAGTGTATTACTACCAAAGGACTTTAATTAGGGAGATTGTCTTAAACCTCAATACTTTCTCTTTCCTGTTTAATGCTCGAATCAACTTTTTCAATATACTTATATTTGCATTAAGCTGAACTGTTGGATCTCATATCCTATCACTTATGCTGGATCTGGATAGTATTTCCGAAATATCAAAAGATGAGACACATTGTGGGTGCCTGCTTATTCAAGTGAAAATGCCACCTACAGGTCTTATCTTCCACTTGTCCAATCTCTCAAAAGATTCAATCCACGAAACTCAATTTACCTTTTTCCAAAAGTTCGTTATGTCCTTATTCGCTTAGGACAAGAAACATTTCAACCATACTAATTCACCCTCAGTGAATTCCAATACTTTTCTATCTACTCTGAGGTGTTCTTAATCTCTCATCCTTAACTATACATCCTCAGAGACTTATTATCCAAAGTCTAAAATGATTCTATCTGTCACCTACTTTTTCTTATCCAATTTGGAGAACAACCCCTACAGCCATACACTGCCTCATATCTAGTTATCCCGATATTCAAGTGACAACTGTCACTATTGACGAATTCAATTTGTAATAACTAATCATCCCAGGAGCATAAAAAATCAAGGGCACACGCTTTCATCGGATCCTCCAGAACCTGTACAGTCCTCTCTGACTGACCATCTGTCTGAGGATGGAAAGCTGTGCTAATACTCAGTCGGGTTCCCATAGCTTCCTAAAATTATCCTCAGAGGTGGGAAGTGAAGCGAGAATCCCTATATGATACCATGCTCACTGGAACGCTACTTAATGTTCCACAATCTTCCTTACACATAAATCCTCATATACACTCTGAGTATTTGGAGATTTCATAACCAGAAGGTGGGTAGACTTAGTCACTTTAGCGACTATCATCCAAATAACCTCGTATTTCACCTGGGTTCTCTGTAACCCATCACGACATTCATGGAGACTTGATCTCATTTTTCGTGCCGTGTCGATATAGGTAGAGGCTGCAATAACCCTGCAGACTTTTAATACTCTACCTTATTCTGCTGACATACTAGGCACTTTTTCACAATCTCTACCATATCTCTTTTCACATCTGACCACCAATACCCTTTTCAGAGATTTCATATATTCTTTACTTTCCGTATACACCGTATATCCAGAAGAGTGAGCTTTTGACAATATTACTATTTCATCAACTGTGGTCCTGGGGAGCACTCATACTGTCTCGGAACCTCTGTAAATCATCAACACACTGTGAACTCTGTCACTGTACCATTCTGAATCTGACCCAAACTATCGACATCATGCCGATCATCACGCTAAGCCTATCAAATCCGGGCACTCTCATCTGGTTCTAGTCATCAGGCTAGCTGTCACACAATCACTGTCATCATCAGAAGGGATTACATCACTACTGAGGCTCACAACTGCTTTAGCAGCTCACGCTCCCTAACCATCATATGTGGTACCATTCCGAGGCTCTTTCTGCTCAAGGCATCAGTCATCACATTAGCCTTTCCTGGGTGGTACAATTTTCACAATCAAAATCTCTCAGAAGCTCTAACCCACTTTATTATTTCTCATATGCGTCTCTTTCTGTAAAAACAGATACTTGGGGCTTTATGATCAGTGCATACCCAAAATTCCTCATCGTGTACATAATAGTACCATATCCCAAGTACAAATACTACCGTTGCCAACTTAAAATCATGAGTCAGATAGTTTATTTCATGATCAAGGAGTTGTCTAACTCTATAATTGACTATCTTCCCATTATACATCAATACACAGCTCCTTCATTATTTTGAGGTATCCATACTCACTGAGAACCTCTTGAGCTGTTGGGTATGATGAAAATAATCACAGTGGTCAGTTCATACTTCACTACACCGAAATTCATGTCACATCTATCATCTTATTTATCATCTCATTCAAAGACCACGTTTTCATAGTTAAACGTGTCAACAAGGTATACCCTTTTAGAACTCGCAGCAACTAACTGTAAAAGCAATTTCCAATTGTTGCTTATAATTTGCCCTGGACTTTAACTACACTCAACATATCATCAATAATGATGATTACAAATCGGTCCAGGTAAAGTTTAAATACTTCATCGTAGTCGAGCTCCACTACTTATTTCAGTCGTATATATCCTTGACTTATTTACACATAAGCGTATAAGATCTTTCAAAATCGCTTACGTTTTCAGGTACTAACCTGCGTCATTTCCTTTTCTTATCTTAACGGCTCTTATTAAACTTTTTACTATGATAACCTTTATGACTTGTCGAATTTTAATATTCTTATCATCTTAGTAAAGGTATCCTAATGCTAAAGGTATTTATTACGACGATCGATTTCACGTTATAGGTTATATATATATACTTTTAGACGCTGTCAAGTCTTTAGGCGGGGAGGTATTTTGAAATACCTTTAT
The DNA here is from genome assembly GCA_033439115.1 of Firmiana major. Classification (NCBI taxonomy): domain Eukaryota; kingdom Viridiplantae; phylum Streptophyta; class Magnoliopsida; order Malvales; family Malvaceae; genus Firmiana; species Firmiana major. The sequence continues at coordinate 18,214,298 of CM065904.1, read as the reverse complement.
TAACCTTCAGACTTAACCACAATTACTTTACAAATCAGTCCATGTGGTTACAATTTATATTCGCTACTAATTGCTTTAATCCTAATTACTTCACATATTAAGGGTATTCCTTACGTAGTATATGTCTCTTACTCCAATACATCTTGTATTTAGGATCTATCTTATCTTAAAGATTATCTCCTTAGTATATCAATCATGACAAAACTCTTTCATTATTCATTCCGTGAGTACAATCCTTTACTCCTTTAATTTCAACTGTTGCACCCCTTTTTATCACTTGTCAACACTTACAGTATACTTTTCAGTGATGTTTTCACTCCTATTTTCAACTTAAAATCTCTATATCCATATTCCATTAATTAATCCTCCTCTATTGGGGTACTTATTTGTCAATATTGTGCCCAATGATGTAGGCATTCATGCCTTTTACTCACTTATATGTGAATGAATGCTGTATGAATAAATGTGTGGCACCAGGATCAATGAACATATGTACTTCATTATTCATAACAAGTGTGGTATCTTACACCACATCCATGAAACATCAATAGTGTCCTGGTCCAAGACATCCTCTCGCCTTCGTCCAACAGCCTACTTTCCTTTTTCTTTTCGGCTATAGCCTCCCTTTTCGTAGCAGCTATACCAACGAAGTTTTTCTCTGTCTCTTTACTTTTCTGTGGGGCGATCTCGCCCAACTTTGTGCGATCAAAATCAATGGTCTGTCTTACCACACTTAACAGTCATTTTCATTAATACAGTGTAGGTATAGACCCTCCTTCCGTGGTATCCACCACACATTCTACAGTGATCACACTGCTACTCTGTTTCGTAGCAGGTCAAGGTCCTCCAATCACAATGCCTCTCAAGAGTGCCAAAATTGGATGCACTGGGGCCTTACCAATTATCTTACTCCATGACTCGTCAAATTAAATCTTTTACCAATTACCAGTTTTCCATTTTAACATCTTTGTCATTTCTCGATTCTCTTTTCTGTCTATATTTCAGCCCTTACTACCTTTTCCAATCTCAAAGGCGTGCAATTCATGTTCTTATTTACCCAACTGTAAATCTGCGCATTGCCTTGGTATAAGTAATATCTCACGGGCCAATCGGACTCTAATTAAAAAGTTGAGCCATTTCATGAACTTTTAGACATCTCGACTGTCACTTGTTCATAGTGTCGAGGTAATATCTGCCCAGGAATATAATTGAGTTTCATACTCATAAATCATATTCATCAATAAATCAAATCCTCTGGGTCAGAGTAAGGACTTTTATCTATCATTCCCTTTAAACAGTGTCCAGGATATTCTATCACCGGAATACATTCATAAACATTTCTCATCTTAGTTCTGGATGTTTAACACTTAAGATGGGTCGAGCGGGTTTCCACCAATGCTCCGTCTCGCCCTCAAATCCCTTGCATACTCTGAGCAATTAGCTCCCAAAATATTCTCCACACTCCGTTCCAACCTCGCGAAGCGTGTCTCAATACTATCCGATCTCTCTGTCGGACTCAGTGGGGCATGCTCAACATTAACCTCTATTTCAATCTCATCCCGATTCTCATAAGTCAACTCAGCACGACTTAGCAGACTCAGGTCTACCTCTACGACCTCTGCCTCGTGCACTATCTCATCTAACGCGACTGATATTAGGCATTCCTGCATTCTCAACCATTTCTTAGTCAAAACCCATCTCGATATACACTATTGTATCTAACCAAGCACAGTAACACGAGGATGTAATTTCCTAATTACTGACATTGACACACATCAGACCAATTGTGCTCTGATACCACCTTTATATGTCACGACCCAAACTACCCAAAAATCAGAGTTAATTTTTCGCGTTTTGTTTATTTACTTAAATTCTTACCTGTCCTCGAATCGTGACCACACTCCACTAATAATTGGGCTGTGCGTCAATGCCAGTCCCACCATTCAATTATCATCTAACTTATTTCTTCTCCAGTCATTTATAATTGTTTACATTATTTATACATCCCCTAAAGTTACTTACAAACATGTTATTGTGCTATGCTTATGTAGATATAATATGTACAAGTGTATATACCTTGTGTTGATGGGTAGCAGCGGATATCCGGAATGCAGTACTGAGTCGTCTCAACGTCTACTGGAGATTATCTATGGGAGAAAATGAAAGGGGTGAGCACATCAAGCTGAGTAAGGCAATCCTACGAACAAGTAGGTAACCATACTACCTACATGAACGTGGTGCCATGCATAAACCACCCTTTCTCCACACCTTTCAAAACAGATGATATGAGTTATGATGTTATGTAAATCCATTCGCATAACAAAATTCAACATGCAATTCTTTTAAATCATTTCTTTCTCATTTAAAAATTTCACAATAAAGTCAGGACTCGACCCCTCCTTCGGGTGATCCTGACTCACACAAAATCATAAAAATCGGTTTACATTCACACATGGGTTTGAAAAGCATGGAAATACCATCATGCAAATTTAGTTTAAAACCCAGTTTGATCTCATAAAAATCGTCGACATGCGAGACTAGGCAACATCTGTATATCGGCAATAACCAAGACTATGGCCATATGTGTCCTCGGGAGTTCCTCAGCTACACGGATCCTAGTGTGCGGGTTCTCACCATGATTGGGAATCGTCCGGGAGGTGGGTCACTCCATCTCGTCGGTCTTATCCGATCCCATGCATCTGAAGATGCCAACGTATCACAAAGATACCAACGTATCACAAAGATACCACACGGTACATCGTACTCCATGCTACTTGTACGGTACATCATACTCCGTGGACCCCCAGCCTTATCCCTCTTTCGGGCTCATCAGCTGGACCTCCAACCCTTATCCCTCTTTCGGGCTCATCAGGTTGTTTTAACATTAAACCGTATTGTCATGTCTGAAAACGCACGTGCGAGCCTATTTAATCGGTGACACACAGTCTACCCAATGCTCCAAGCACGGCTCATCGCATGTTATCATAAAATCAGTGCGAGCAATGCTCAGCACTCTCATCAAATCAAGCAAAACTAATGCGAGCTAGGCTCTAGCACTCTGTCTTAAAAATCATATAAAAATATGGTGCGAGTTAGACTCTAGCACCCTGTCACGAAAATCATATATATATATATAAAAAATCTGGTGCGAGTTGGACTCCAGCACCTATGCATGTAAAACTCTAGTGCGAGCTCTCGCTCCAGCACTAATGCATGCATCACACAAATCAAAATATCGTGCGAGCTGAGCTCTAGCACGTCACATGTCAATAAAAACACGTAGGCGGCTCTGTTTCCTCAAAACAGTTTTTCAAAACAATTATATCGTTGAAAGTATGCAATGCTATGCACTTTCTTTCAAGGTTAGCCAGCCTACTCATGCATGCATTAAAATGTCTCCAAAACGAGCAGAAACCTCTTGTTCTTGCTCCTCCCAAATTTTCCTAAATTTGTAAATTTTACCCTTAACAAGGGTATTTTGGTAATTTACCCATTCGGGGCACTAAAATTATTATTTGACCTCTAGACCCTTCAGATAATTTTTAAAGACTGCATATGAACTTGAAATTTCGTAAAGTTTACCTCTAGCAGTCCATAGAATTCCCTTACCTTATTTTCCTATCGAGTCTGACCTTTCCTTTTCCACTGTTGTCTCGTCGCGCAGTCCGATATGCTCCCAATCAAACCTCTGGAACTGCGTATAGATATTCCTCAGGTCAGATATTATACAATTTAATTGTATTTTTCTATTTTCTGGGCGTAATTTAAATCATTGGGCCCGTTTACCCCTATTGGGCCCGATTGCACCTTAATGGGCCTTAATCGGCCTTAAGCCCGTTTTCCAATTAATTTTCACATTATCGAGGCCTATTGGGCTCATTGGGCCCACCAATAATTTATTGAGCCTCGTTCTAACCCTCGAATATCTCAATTTAGTATTTACGACAATTTATCTAAATTTCCATAATTTAATTCAATTTATGCGGAATTTAAATTCATATCACCTATAACGATGTAAATTGTCATAAATAAGGGTTACTTACCCGAGATTTTATGCTAGTATACAAATCGAGGCTGTCTCGAGCTCTCGTGGGATGCCAATTGTCGAGCTACACAATTCCATAATTTTTCCGGGTAAGTTTTCAGTCCAAAATTAATTAAATAAAATATTCCAAAATTTAAATCGGTCAATTTTGACCGCTTATCGAGTTACCCGTAGCTCGATTGCATCACTGGAATTTTCCCTAATTTTTTCCTCTTTTTCTTTTTCCCTTTTTCTTCCTTTTTTCCTCTCTTTTTGGCTGAACCGGTTCGGTCCGGTTCAGACCGGTTCGGACCGTCGGTTCACTCCGGTTCACTCCGATTCATCGCCTTTTCGGCCGGTTCTCCGCCGGCTTCCACCGCCAGTGGCTCTGCATGGTTGTCCGCAGCACGAATCTACCCTTGGTTTGGGTCGAAGTCGCGGGAACGCCGCCGGTCCGGCTCTTCTCCCTCGGCCGTGGGAAACCCATTTCTTTCTCTTCGTCGTCGCCGGCGATTCTCGTCGTTTCAGCGGCTGCTACTGGTGCAGAAAGAACCACCGTCGCCTGGGCTTTCAGAATCGGGCCTTAGTTCAGCCCGAATCGCCGCCGTTCGTCGCCGGTGGCCATTTCTTTCCTGCGGCCTTCTCCTCCGTTTTTCGGCATTCTCCGGCGTCCTTGGCGCGAGTCGTCGGTGCCCAAAGCTTCGTCGGCCTCTCCTCTTTCTCCTCGGCCCTTCGTCGGAGGGTGATGATCGCCGGTGGACGTGGGTCGGTCGGCCACGCGCGAGTCTCCTTCTCGGTTTCCCATTCTTTTGCTATTTTTCTCTCTCCCCGATTGTTTCAGATTTCTCTCTTTTTTTCTTTTTTTTTTAACTTCTTTATTTTATTTTTTTTATTTATAATTATTTTATTATTATACTATTCATTAAAATAGTCTAAAATAATCTAAAAATATCTATAATTCTATTATTTTATTCCAATTAAATAAATTTAATTTAATTTAATTTATTTATTATATTTTTAATCATTTTTCTGTTATAATTTCTTCGTATTTTCGGGATATTGTCCCGAGTGACTTTTCGGTATATTTTTCGATTTAAAAATTCCAATCGATCCCGATTACTTCCAATAAATTGATTTCTTGATCAATTTAACCCAAAATAAATTTATTTCACCTTTATTGACCAAGATTTCTCAATCCGTTATTTTTAATTAAATTTCCTCATCGAAATTATACCGACTTTTGGTCTTTTGACCATTTTACCCTTACACATGTTCGGGATTAATTTAACCCGACTTCTCTTCACGAATGCTCATTCATTTCGTATTTTAATTAAATTCGGGTCTTACACTGTAGACTAGATCAGGGTCGTACAGTGCCCTGTGCCACTAAGGACAAAAAATGAACACTGTGTGAAGTGGTGGAAATCAGGCACCGAGTGGGCATAATATGCACAACGTGGTTAAACATGCACCACAAAGGACTAGACATGCACGATGTGGCGTAAGGCATGCGTCACGAAATACCAAGCTCCACACGAGTCATGCATGACAAATATCATAGACTACTGGATGCCTTTTGTCTCAAATTGAAGCTTACAAATTCTTTTTTTTTTTTTTGGAAGGGGGGCTTATTAACCCACATACTGATAAAATCGAGCTTATGTCAAATTTCCATATTTCTGAAGCATATTTGTAAAATACATTTTCACATGAAAACTTACTTTTCCAAAATATTTTACAGATGCAAAGAAAGTACACTCGAAGGTCTTGGTAACATTGGTTTTTCTCTCAGTTTCATTTTATACATATATAATATTTTTCGGAGATTAAACACTTTTCATAATTTCAATAATACTTCAAGTATTTGTATATTTTTAAAAGCAAGGTAATGGAATACCATTACGTTAAAATTACATCTCTTATCTATCGAATTTCAAAGCAGCACAAAATCATTGGGTATTAAGCTTGCCTCGATTTATGTGCCCGCACCTCGCACTACCCAAGATAATTTCAAAACCATAAAAAAATGTTTAAATTCATTTTAGTATACTTAAACATACACAACTTACATAAACTTCATTAAACTTGGCCATTTTTGCCAACTTTGTTATTTACTCAGTTTTACTAATAAACGTGTCAGTTTAAGCTATTTTGACAATTTCTATTCTTTTAACTTCAAACTTATCAACTTAATGGCTTAAACACTTATTCAATTCTCTAGTCAACACATTACAACTTATTAAATTGCCAATTTCTACACTTTTACAGCTTTCCACTAAACTGAGCTATAAACCAAACTTTTCAATATTAAACTAACATTCCACAACACATTACATAATCAAATTTCATCTTCTCCATAATAACCAATAGCTAGCCGAATTCTAAACATGCCCTAGAAATTATTTCTTCAATTCTACTTCAGTAAAAATCTTCTAAAACCATTAAACAACAACATATATCACAATCACCATCTTCTTTCAACTTTCTCACCTTCTTGACCAAGTTTGACCACTCTTTCTTTCTCCAAAAGTGTTCCTCAGCTATAGATACACATGTATACAACCTAGAATAATCTTAAACAAGCTTAAAAATCATCCAAGAAATAAAAAACTTAAGGTTTCTTTCACCTCTGAAATAGGGCAAATTTATGCCCCTGTTCTTCTCTCTAGTTTTTTACCCACCAAATCAACTTATTTGTGGCTGCATTTTTTATATGTGTTATAGGACCTAAGAAGGAAGATTTTTTTCATCTTTACTGACCTCTAAAAATGGCTGAAAGGTGATTGAAGAAAATTCACAACTAGAAACTATTTGGAAGCTAAATGTTAAATTTCTAGAAAGGGCTTTAAGTATACTTAAATGTGGAAGAAAAATTAGATTTAAAGACCTTTTGGAACCTCTTCCAATTAGGCTTTCTTGTTGGGCTTGCAGTGTGCTGGGCTTGGGTTGACAACAGCCATGTTTTCATAAAATCTCTAAAAATTATTACCAGCCCAATTTCTTCCAAATTTCCACTTCTCATGTGTTATACTAAGTGCCTAGTATGTTCCATAAAAATTTTGGGTCCACTTTTTAAGAACAATTTCTCGTTTGGGCTCATTTTACCTGATTTAGTCATTATCGATAAAACTTCTTTAAAGTTTTTAGTTTACTTTAAAAATTAATTTAACCGCTGAAACCTCAATATTTACACTCAATTATAATTATCCAGGTCAAGTATATCTTATATTAATTTCCCATCGGCTCAGAATAATTTTTACGAAATTATGAAATTTATTTCGAATTTATTTCAATTACTAGGCCCAATTCTCGGTTTAGTACTAGTAGAATAATTAGGCTCGAACAAAGTATACAGTATGAGAGAGGGGCTCAACACACTCACTGCCATGTTTTCTCAACAATTCGGGGCAAACACCTTAGATACCGGTGCTACCATGCCCGCACCCGCTCCTCCACCTTCTCCACGTAGGTTCCTCCGGCACCCCTAGCTCCTCAGCCTCCATTCCCACAACACAGGGAGGATAGAGATACTCAGAGATTACGAGACTTTCTCAGGATGAATCCTCCAGAGTTTATAGGGTTATGGATCCAGTTAAGGCTGAAGAATGGTTGTTGGATATCGAGATAGCATTTCAGTAATTGGGGCATACGAATGCTGAGAGGGTAACTATGGTAAGTTATATGTTAAGGGGCCAAGCTAAGTCTTGGTGGAGATCTACTCAGACAGTTGTTATAGATAGTTAGCCAAATATATCATGGGATGCCATTGTGACTATGTGCAAGACCCAGTACATTTGGCGTACTGCCTGGAAGAAGATGCAAATGAATTTTCTAAATTTAGTTCAGGGTAGTATGACAGTGGACGAGTTTGAGAATCAGTTCACTACCTTAATGAGATATGACCCCGAGACAGTCAGGAACCCAAAGCGTCGTACCGAGAGGTTTTTATCTAGATTAAGACTGAGGATCCATGATAAGCTATTGGGGCTCCGAGTTACAGAGTTTAAGGATGCCCTTGGATAAGCTAAGGGGATAGAGAGGGCTCTTAATGTTACTCAAGTACAATATGGGTCCAGAGGCAAGGGCAAAGAGAAAAGCAAGAGATTTGAGGTATCCAAACCAGAGCTGAGGCAGGGTCAGCCTAAGAGACAGCAGATAGATGAGTCTTGGATGAGGGTTAGTAAGCCCAAGACCCGTACTGATAGTGCAGATACAACCAGAGGCTCCAGGTTTCCATTGCAACGATGCAAGAATTGTGGTAAGTCGCATGGTGGGCCGTGCGATTGGGTCACGGGTGGCTGTTTCAAGTGCACAGATAAAGGCCACCAAATTAAGGATTACCCTCAGATGAGACCCTTCGAGCCTCAGGAATAGCCTAAACAACCTGAAAGATAGGCTTCCTAAAGACAGGCCCCACAGAGACGGGCCACAGCTGTAGAGAAAGGCAAGAAGCTTGTTACTCAGGGACGCGCGTTTGCCTTAGACAGGGAGACCGCTGACACCTCCTCCGCAACCATTAGAGGTATGCTTTTTAGTACATGCTAAGGTATATCGGTCGATATTTATTTCCAGACATTGTATTGTATAGATACTTGTTTGTAAACACTTTTGGGATGTAATCTATTGTTATAGATTTGTATATAAATGGCTTTGGAAGCAAATGAATGGTTGAAATATTTTGATAATATTAAGTATAAGAACAACTTGGTTAGTTGAGAAGTAGGTAAATTGGGCGATAATAAGTTGAAGAAAAATAAAAACAACTGCTTAAGGTTATAAACTGTGATCTTGTTTATTTGCAGGGAGGTAGGGTAAAGTATAAGAAGTTATGCTACAGAATTTAAAACGAATTTAAAACGATTAAGGTTTAAGCAAGGAAAGAAACGAAGTAACCAACACTGTACAGGAACACAACCTAAGTAAGAAATTAAGTATTAAAAGAAAAAGTTACCCTCAATTTCTGTGCTTCCGGGGCGTTACAGATTCCTTGCCACTACTCTTTGTGTAGCGTTTATTTCTACAAATCAGATTACCACATTCAGCTTTACGCATCCAATTTTGGAGTCTCCCATGCAACCTTCTTAGCTTATCTAACAGACCCCTTGGATCTTCCCTCTTGACATGATCTCTCGTACATTCTTGTACCATCCTATCCTTCGACCTAGTTCACTTATTTGGGGTCTCACATTTTCTATCAAAAATAATTTTTATTTTAATTATTTTTATAATGTATTTTAATTATTTCAAATAATGTATTTTTATTTAAAATAAAGGAATATCAAATATGTACGGAAAGAATATATAGTGTATCCGTGAAATTTACAAAACAATTTATTTAGGAAGAAAGAAATAAGAAATGGAGAAGAAAAAAGAAAGTCAAAGCTTGGTGACACATGGACCTTCTAAGTGACTTTAATTTCTTACAAATTTTATCTACAAAAAAGAGAAAAATAAGAGAAAGGAGAGAAAAAAATAAGAAAGAAACAACACTCGAGAAAACAAACCTTTAGCAACGGTATTTTCCCGTCGTTAAAAATTCACAATAATGATGGATTAACAACGAAATTTCGTCACAAATGTGATAGCAGTCTTTATAGATGATTAGCAACAAATTTTTTAATTTGTTTGGATGATATTCCATTATTAAATCCATCACTAGATCGTTTGTGCCAAAAACAGGATTTGGTGCAAAGTATTAGCGATGTAATTCCATCATTATTACCCCAGAATACTTTTTTTTTTTAAATTTCCTAGATAAAATTTATAACTTTTATTCTTGATCAAATTAAAATGGCATTAAAGGCGAAATTTACATCGAAATTTCGTTGCTAATGCCCATAAAACAATTTTTTTTAGTTAAAATTGATAAGATTTATAATTTTTATTTTAACAAATAAATTGGGCATTAGCGATGGAATTCATGACGAAATTCCATCGCTAATATCTAGAATAAATTTTTTTTAATTTCTATGATAACATTTATTTTTTATTTTTTACAAATTAAATGGGCAATTGCGATGCCTTAGATTTTTTTTATTTCTCATGATAATATTTATTTTTTATATTGTACAAATTAAATGGGTATTAGTGATAAAATTTGTGACAAAATTTCATCACTAATGCCTCATAATTTTTTTAGGAATTTCAAAAATATAGTTTTGTTTTTTTTACAAATTAATTTTAATTTTTAATTTTTTAATTTCCCATGATAATATTTATTTTCTTATTTTTTATAAATTAAATGGGCAGTAGCAACGAAATTCCTTTGCTAATGCCCCAAATTTTTTTGTTTAGATTTTCCAAGATAATATTTTTATTTTTTATTTTTTATTTTTTATTTTTTATTTTTTAATAATTACATTTTAAGTTTTTAATTTATATAAAGAATGAGCATTTGCGAGCTTGATATAACATTAATTCTCTCCTTGATAAATTGATATTGTATTTCCATTGAATGAAGCACGATCAATTTGAGTGGTTTATGTAGTTTTGTTTGGATCTCGACATCAAGGTCCAAAAATTGATAATCACTGAACATGGGGAGATGTTGGGTACAAAGACTTAGCATGCTTCATTACCTAGCGATGTGCTTTTTGTGAGACAAAACTGTGAGGTGTAATGGGTCAAGCGGACAATACCTCGCACGTGGGGCAAGCAACTTCAATTGTGTCACGTGTAAATTTCCTTAAAATTTTGAAACAAAATTTTCATTTTTCCATACTTAGGTTTGCTTACATCTAGTATAGATTCTTACTTAGAAAATTATTTATTGAATCATAATAACTTAGGACCCAAACATAGAGTATGATGTGATCTTATGTATGATGTGATCTTATTATATCTTTTCAACATAAGCTTAAACTTCAATTCGTCGTATGAATATCTATCGTGGAGTGATAAGTATCTAAAATACTATGTCTATCACTTCACTCCTAACCTGTAAACCCCACGAAATTTTTGGAACTTAGTTTTAAGTAACATCAACTGAAACTAAATCTATGCTTAGTTGGTGGAATATTTAATTAAAATTATATTTTTAACCTGAGAGACTTAGATGAATTTAATCAAATAAAATATTTTATCTTATAGTATAAATGAGTGTCACGATATCAAGCGAAGTATAACGCTATTATATTATATAGTATTATTATTGGTCTTATTTAATAATTTAAAGAGCAAGAATTGGTTTTATTTTTAGCCAACTCGAAGCCCATGCCGAAAATAATTTTTATTAGTGATGATGTTCCACGGCAGAGTATATATATATATATTAGCCAACCCGAAGCCCATGCCGAAAATAATTTTTATTGGCGATGATGTTCCACGGCAGAGTATATATATATATATGTATATATATATATACATATGATGATGGAGTCTGACCAATAGAAGAGAGAAATGGAAATAAAGAATGATGATGAAGGCGTGTAAGAATGAAAAAGTAATATAAAAAATGTTAATTGGTATGTAAGTGGTGTTAAATCGGTATAAGAGTAAGGGAAAGTCTGAAACCGTCTGAAGTATGACAAGAGATGGGAAAAAATGAAGCAGGTAAAGATAGGAACCCTATTGTGTACAGCAGCAATGGGAGAGTATGGCCGACTGCATTTCATTAGATTTATGGAAACCTAGATATACAGAAGGAACATGTGGGAGTGGTAGAAAACAAATGAAAGGAAAAAAAGGCAGAGAAGTGATAAGAGACAGAGAAACCAAGGCAAGCGCGAAACAAAAAAAAAATCTGGTTATTAGGCTCTGTCTCTTTACTCTATCGTCCTTCTCTGCTTAGCATCGTCCCTGCGTTTCTCCCCTGCTTCACTAGATTATCGAACCTGTATCTTTTGCATTAAAACATCACTGTACAATCATCTTGTAAACCCCACAAATTACCTACATTTAATTAGATCATAAAAAAATGGAAATAATATATATTAAGGAAGTGTGAACATTCGTTGTAGGGCTCGAGGACTATAGGAACCGAGAAACCCGTGAATGACCGGGAACCCGAAGATACAAGATGTGATGAAGCAAATGCAAGCATGGAGGGATCGAAAATAATCTTGATGAGAAAACTTATATCGAGAATTATAAGGAGTGATGAGATCCCAATAATATTTCATTTTCGAAATAATAAAAATTTCATAGAAGGCATGAATATTGTGATTAGGTGATTTTATAAAAAAAAAAAAAGGAAGGAAAGAAAATGTATATATATATATATATATACATAGGTATAATATATATATATATATATACTAGACAAATTTAAAATGGATGAATGATGGTATATATATATATATATATATATATATATATAACAAATATATATATATATATATATATATATATATTGTAATGTATAATGTATAAGACATTTAAAATAAAATGCAAACAAAACAAATAAACAAAAAAATAACACTAACACTAAACAAAAACAATATATATATATATATATTAAAATAACACATATATATATATATATATTAATATAGTAATATTAATATAACATATATATATTAATATAATATATATATGTATGGTACGGAATTGGCTTTCAAAGAAAGCTAATTCCGTTTTCTTCATTTCGAAAATGGGCAGAATTGCTCTGCTGGGAGGGAAGCAAAAGAAAAAAGAGAGAAAGAAAAGAAAGGGGAGGAGGAAGAAGAAGGAAAGGGGGAAGTGTAATACCCGAATTTAATTAAAATATGAAATAAAAGAGTATGTATGAAGGAAGGTCGGGTTAAATTAATCCCGAACACGTGAAGGGCAAAACAGTCAAAAGATCGAAGGTCGGTATAAATTCGAGAAGAAAAATTTAATTAAAAGTAACGCATTGAGAAATCTTGGTCAATAAAGATGAAATAAAATTATTTTGGGTTAAATTGATCAAGATATTAATTTATTGGAATTAATCGGGATTAATTGGAATTTTTAGTTCGGAAAAATAATCCCGAAAATAATCGAAAAATATACCGAAAAGTCACCCGGGACAATATCCCGAAAATACGAAGAAATTATACCCGAAAAAGAGATTAAAATATAATAAATAAATTAAATAAAATTAAATTGATAAATTTAGAATTTAATAATAATTTTAAGAGATATTTGGGTAATTTTAATGTATTTTAAGGAATAGCAAAATAATTAAAATAAAAATAATAAAATTAATAAAAAAAATGAATCTGAAACAAAAAAAAGGGGGAAGAGAGAGAGAGAGTGGTCGGGGAGAGAGAAAGAAAAACGGAGGCAATTGACCGAAAAGCCCGACGAGCTGTCCGGCGGCCGATGACCGGGCCAAGGGTCGGAAATGGAAGAGGGGACGCCGGTGAGCACGATGGTACCGGCGGTGCAGCCAACCGACGCCGGAGGATGCCGAAATCGGGAGCAGAAGCCGCGGGGAAAGAGAAGGCCACCGGCGACGAACGGCTGCGATCCAGGCGAAACCAAGGCCCGATTTCGAAAGCCCAGGCGACGGCGGTCCTTTCTGCACCGGTAGCAACCGGCGAAATGGCCGGAATCGCCGGCGACGACCAAAAGAGGGAAACGGGTCCGACGGCGAAGAGGAGAACAGCCGGACCGGCGGTATTCCGGCGACGTTGAGGCGAACCGAGGCCAGATTCGAGGTGCGGACGACCCAGCGGAGCCACTGGCGGTGGAAGCCGGCGGAGAACCGACCGGAAAATGGGTGAATCGGCGGTGAACCGACCGAACCGGGGTGAACCGGCGGTCTGAACCGGTCCGAACCGGACTAAACCGGTTCAGCCAAAAAGAGGAGGAAAAAAGGAAGAAAAAGGGAAAAAAGAAAAAGAGAAAAAATTGGGGAAAATTTCGATGATGCAATCGAGTTTCGGGTAAGTCGATAAGCGGTCAAATTGACCCGATTTAAATTTGGAATATTTTATTTAATTAAATTTCGACCGAAAAGTTTACCCGAAAATGTAATTAATTGTGTAGCTCGACGATTGGCATCCACCGAGGGCTCGAGACAGTCTCGATTTGCGGACTAGCATGGAATCTCGAGTAAGTGACCCCTATTTACGATAATTTTCTCGTTATGCGTGATATTGATTTAATTTCCGCATAAATTGAATTAAATTATGGAAATTTAGATTAATTGTCGTAAATATTAAATTTAGCTATTCGAGAATTAGAACGAGGCTCGATAAATTATTGGTGGGCCCATTGAGCCCAATAGGCCTCGATAAAGTGAGAATTAAGTGGTAAACGGGCTTAAGGCCGATTAAGGTCCATTAAGGTGCAATTGGGCCCAATAGGGGTAAACGGGCCCAATGATTTAAATTAAGCCCAGAAAAGATTAAGTACAATTAAATTATATGTTATCTGACCTAAGGAATGTTAATACGCAGTCCCGGGCATTGGATTGGAAACATATCGGACTGCGCGACGGGACTACATTGGAAAAGAAAAGGTCAGACCCTACGGAAAAATAAGGTAAGGGAATTCTGCGGACTACTAGAGGTAACTTTACGCAATTTTAAATTCATATGCAGTCCTTTAAAATTTATCTGAAGGGTCTAGAGGTCGAATAATAATTTTAGGGCCCCGGATGGGTAAAATTACTAAAATACCCTTGTTAAGGGTAAAATCTAAAAAATTTAGGAAAAATTGGGAGGAGCAAGAACAAAAGGTTTCTGCTCATTCTGGAGGTGTTTTGATGCATGCATGAGTAGGCTGGCTCACCTTGAAAGAAAATGCACAGCATTGCATACTTTCAACGTGAAATTGTTTTGAAAACTGTTTTGAGGAAACAGAGCCGCCTACGTGTTTTTATTTACATGTGACGTGCTAGAGCTTAGCTCGCACGATGTTTGATTTGTGTGATGCATGCATTAGTGCTAGAGCGAGAGCTCGCACTAGAGTTTTACATGCATAGGTGCTGGAGTCCAACTCGCACCAGATTTGTATACATATATATATGATTTTCGTGACAGGGTGCTAGAGTCTAACTCGCACCATATTTTTATATGATTTTGAGACAGGGTGTTAGAGCTTCGCTCGCACCAGATTTTTATACGATTTGCATACAGAGTGCTGAGCTTAGCTCGCACTAGTTTTACCGGATTTGTGGAGTACCGCTGTCTACCCTTGGAGTCAGCCAAAAGGCCCAACAGGCTCAAGAGACCTCTTAGGTGGGGTGAGAGTGAGGGATGAGGTTGGCGGCCTTGTGGGGATGTAAAGCGGGCTCTGCCAGTTTTATTTGAGTTGATGAGAGTGCTGAGCATCGCTCGCACAGCTTTTATGAGAACATGCGATGAGCCGTGCTTGGAGCATCGGGTAGACTGTGTGTCACCGATTTAATAGGCTCGCACGTGCGTTTTGAGACATGGCATGAGTATTGAGAAACAAACCTCTGTGGGAAGCAGGCCAATTGGGCTGGAGTACCTAGAGATATTATATGGGTTCACGGAGTACGATGTACCGTGCAAGTAGCATGGAGTACGATGTACCGTGTGGTATCTTCGGATACGGCATCTCCGGATGCAGCATCTTCGGATGCCGGGGATCGGATAAGACTGACGGGATGGACTGACCCACCTCCCGGGCGATTCCCGATCATGGTGAGAACCCGCACACTAGGATCCGTGTAGCTGAGGAACTCCCGAGGACAGATATGGCCATAGTCCTAGTTATTGCCGTTATACAGATATTGCCTCGTCTCGCATGTCGACGATTTCGATGATTTAAACTGGGTTTTAAATTAAATTTGCATGATGGTATTTCCATGCTTTTCAAACCCATGTGTGAATGTAAATTGATTTTTATGATTTTGTATGAGTCAGGATTACCCGATGGAGGGGTCGAGTCCTGACTTTATTGTGAAAATTTTAATTGAGAAAGAAATGAATTGTAATAATTGCATGTTGATTTTCCGTGCAAATGTGTTTTACATAACATCATAACGCATATCATTGTTTTAAAATGTGTGGAGAAAGGGTGGTTTATGCATGGCACCACGTTCATGTAGGTAGTATGGTTACCTACTTGTTCGTAGGATTGCCTTACTGAGCTTGATGTGCTCACCCCTTTCATTTTCTCCCACAGATAATCTCCGTTGAAGTTGTGACGACTCAGTACTGCATTCCGGATATCCGCTGCTGCCCATCAACATAAGGTATATATACACTTGTACATATTGTATCTAGATAAGTATAGCACAGTAACATGTTTGTAAGTAACTTTAGGGGATGTATAAATAATGTAAACAATTATAAATGACTGGAGAAGAAATAAGTTAGATGGTAATTGAATGGTGGGACTGGCATTGACGCACAGCCCAATTATTAGTGGAGTGTTGGTCACGATTCGAGGACAGGTAAGAATTTAAGTAAGAAAATAATAAAACGCGAAAAATTAAGTCTGATTTTTGGGTAGTTTGGGTCGTGACAATAATTATGGTATCAGAGCACAATTGGTCTGATGTGTGTCAGTGTCAGTAATTAGGAAATTACATCCCCGTGTTACTGTGCTTAGTTAGATATAATAGTGTATATTGAGATGGGCTTGACTAAGAAATGGTTGAGAATGCAGGAATGCTTAATATGAGTCACGTTAGATGAGATAGTGCACGAGGCAGAGGTCGTAGAGGTAGACCTGAATCTGCTAAGTCGTGCTGAGTTTGACTATGAGAATCATGATGAAATTGAAATGGAGGCTAATGTTGAGTATGCCCCACAGAGTCCGACAGAGTGATCGGACAGTATTGAGAGACGCTTCGCGAGATTGAAGCGGAGCATGGGTATCATTTTGAGGAGCTAATTGCTCAGATTATGTATGAGATCAGAGGGCGCAGCGGAGCATTGGTGGAAACCCGCTCGACCCATCTTAAGTGTTAAACATCCAGAGCTGAGATGAGAAATGATTATGGATGTATTCCGGTGACAGGATATCCCGGACATGATTTAAAGGAAAAATTTCTTACATTGCCCAGGAATACTAAATTGATTATGAGTATGAAAACTCAGTTATAATTTTTGGCAGATATTACCTCGACACTATGAACAAGTGACAGTCGAAATGTCTAAAAGTTTATGGAAGGGCTCAGATTGTCAGTTAGAGTCTGATTGGCCCGTTAGATATTACCTATATCGAGGCAGTGCGCAGATTTACGGTTGGGTAAATACGAACATGAATTGCACGCCTCTGAGATTGGGAAAGGTAATGAGGGCTGAAATAGAGACAGAAAGAGAATCGAGAAATGACAAAGATGTTAAAATGGGAAAAATGGTAATTGGTAAAAAGATCTGATTTGATGAGTTATGGAATAAGATAATTGGTAAGGCCCTAGTGCATCCAATTTTGGTACTGTTGAGGGGCATTGTGATTGGCGAACCCCGACCTGCTACGAAGCAGTGTAGCAGTGTGAGCACTGTAAGCAGTGTGAGATGTGTGGTGGATACCACGGAAGGAAGGTTTATACCTACACGGTATAGATGAAAATGGCCGTTAAGTGTGATAAGACGGACCATTGATTTGATTGCACAGAATTGGGCGAGATCGTCCCACAGAAAAGTAAAGAGACAGAACAACTTCGTTGGTATAGCCGCAACGAAAAGAGAGGCCCTAGCCGAAAAGAAAAAGGAAAGTAGGTTGTTGGACGAAGGCGAGAGGATGTCTTGGACCAGGACACTATTGATGTTTCATGGATGTGGTGTGAGATACCACACTTGTTATGAATAATAAAGTACATATGTTTATTGATCCTGGTGCCACATATTTATTCATACCGCCTTCATTCGCATATCAGTGAGTAAAAGGCATGAATGCCTACATCATTGGGCGCAATACAGATAAATGAGTATCCCAATAGAGGAGGATTAATAAACGGAATATGGATATAGAGATTTTAAGTTGAAACCAAGGGTAAAAACATCACTGAAAAGTATACGGTGAGTGTCTACAAGTGATAAAAAGGGGTGCGACAGTTGGAAATTTCAGGAGTAAAGGATTGTACTCACTGAATGAATAATAACAAGAGTTTCGTTATAATTGATACACTAAGGAGATAATCTTTAAGATAAGATGTATTGGAGTAAGAGATATATGCTAGATAAGGAATACCCTTAATATGCGAAGTAATTGAGGTTAAACAATTAGTAGCGAATACAAATTATAACCAAGGATAAGGATGGGTATAACCATAACCAGTAGTTGTGGTTAAGTCTGAAGGTTAATAAAGGTATTTCAAAATACCTCCCCGCCTGAAGACTTGACAGCGTCTAAGAGTATATATATATATATATCCTATAACGTAAAATCGAGCGGCGTAATAAATACCTTTGGCATTAGGATACCTTTACTAAGACGATAAGAATATTTAAATTTGACAAATCATAAAGACTAATATAATAAAATTTAATAAGAGCCGTTAAGATAAGAAAAGGAAATGACGCAGGCTAGTACCTGAAAACGTAAGCGGTTGAGAAGGATCTTATACGCTTATGCGTAAATAAGTCAAGGATTAGATCGAGTTGTAATCATCATTATAGATGATGTATTGGGTGTAGTTAAAGTCTAGGGCGATTTATAAGCAACAACTGGGAAATTGCTTTTGCAGATGGTTGCTGCGAGTTCCAAAAGGATATACCTGGTTGACACATTTAACTAAGAAAACGTGGTCTTGAATAAGACGATAAATAAGATGATGGATGTGATATAAATTTCGGTGTAGTAAAGTATGAACTGACCACCGTGATTAATTTCACCATACCCAACAGCTCAAGAGGTTCTCAGTGAGTATGAATACCTCGAAATAATGAATGAGCTGTGTATTGATGTATAATGGGAAGATAGTCAATTTTGGAGTCAAACAACTCCTTGATCATGAAATAAACTATCTGACCCATGATTTAAAGTTGGCAACAGTATTTGTACAGAGGATATGGTACTATTAGGTACATGATGAGGAATTATGGATATGCACTGATCATAGAGCCCGAGTATCTGTTTTCACAGAAAGGGGCGAATATGAAAATACATATTGGGTTAGAGCTTCTGAGAGATTTTGATTTATGAAAATTGTACCACCCAGGAAAGGCTAATGTCATGACTGATGTCTTGAGTAGAAAGAGCCTCGGGATGGTATTGCATATGATGGTCAGGGAGCGTGAGCTGCTAGAGCAGTTGTGGACCTCAGTATTGATGTGATCCCTTCTGATGATGACAGTGATTGTGTGACAGCTAACCTGATGATTAGAACCGGATGAGAGTGCCCGGATTTGCCAGGCTTAGCGTGATGATCGACCGGATGTCGATAGTTTGGGTCTGATTCAGAAGGGTACTGTGACAGAGTTCACAGAGTATGATAATAATTTACAGAGAGGTTCAGAGATAGTATAAGTACTCCCCAAGACCACAGTTGATGAAATAGTGATATTGCCAGAAGCTCACTCTTCGGGATATACAGTGCATACGAAAGGTAATAAATATATCGAAATCTCGAAAAAGGGTATTAGTGGTCAGATGTGAAAAGAGACATGGTAGAGATTGTGGAAAAGTGCCTAGTATGTCAGCAGAATAAGGTAGAGTATTAAAAGTCTGCAGAGTTATTGCAGTACCTACCTATATTGACACGGCACGGAAAATGAGAGCAAGTCTCCATGAATTTTATGATGGGTTACAGAGAACCCAGGTGAGTTACGAGGCTATTTGGATGATAGTCGATAGAGTGACTAAGTCTACCCACTTTCTGGTTATGAACTCCCCAGATACTCAGAGTGTGTATGAGGATTCAGGTATAAGGAAGATTGTGAAACATTATGTAGCGTTCCAGTGAGCATGGTATCATATAGGGATTCCCGCTTCACTTCTTACTTCAGGGAATATTTTTAGGAAGCTATGGGAACCCGACTGAGTATTAGCACAGCTTTCCACCCTCAGACAAATGGTCAGTCAGAGAGGACTGTACAAGTTCTGGAGGATCCGATGAAAGCGTGTGCCATTGATTTTATAAGCTCCTGGAATGATCAGTTGATTTCTAATTAAAGTTGCCAATAACGACAGTTGGCAGTTGAGTATCGGGATAACAAGTTATGAGACAGTGTATGGCTGTAGGGGTTGTTCCCCAAATTGGATAAGAAAAGTGGGTGACAGATAGAAGTATTTTCGACTTGGATAATAAATCTCTGAGGATGTCTAGTTAAGGATGAGTGATTAAGAATACCTCAGAGCAGATAGGCAAGTATTGGAATTCACCCTTGGTGAATTAATATGGTTGAATTAGCTTGTCCTAAGAGAATAAAGACATAGCGAACTTTTGGAAGAAGGTACATTAAGTTACGCTGGATGGAATATTTTGAGAGATTAGACAAGTGGGAGATAAGACCTGTAGGTTGGTGTTATCACCTGAAGTAACAGGCACCCACAATGTGTCTCAGCTTTTGATGCTTCGGAAATACTATCAAGACCCAGCATAGGCGATAGGATATGAATTCCAAAAGTTCAATTTAAGGAAAATATAAGTATATTGAAGAAGTTGATTCGGGCATTAAATAGGAAAGAGAAAGTATGGAGGTTTAAGATAATCTCCCTAATTAAAGTCCTTTGGTAGCAATACACTCCGGAGGAGGTCACGTAAGAATTTAAGAGTATGATATGATCGATGTACCCGGAGTTGTATATGGACTCTTATGACTTGGTTCTAATTTGGAGGACCAAATTCCTTAAGTGGGGGAGAGTTGTAAGACCCGAATTTAATTAAAATATGAAATAAAAGAGTATGTATGAAGGAAGGTCGGGTTAAATTAATCCCGAACACGTGAAGGGCAAAACAGTCAAAAGATCGAAGGTCGGTATAAATTCGAGAAGAAAAATTTAATTAAAAGTAACGCATTGAGAAATCTTGGTCAATAAAGATGAAATAAAATTATTTTGGGTTAAATTGATCGAGATATTAATTTATTGGAATTAATCGGGATTAATTGGAATTTTTAGTTCGAAAAAATAATCTCGAAAATAATCGAAAAATATATCGAAAAGTCACCCGGGACAATATCCCGAAAATACGGAGAAATTATACCCGAAAAAGAGGTTAAAATATAATAAATAAATTAAATAAAATTAAATTGATAAATTTAGAATTTAATAATAATTTTAAGAGATATTTGGGTAATTTTAATGTATTTTAAGGAATAGTAAAATAATTAAAATAAAAATAATAAAATTAATAAAAAAAATGAATCTGAAACAAAAAAAAGGGGGAAGAGAGAGAGAGAGTGGTCGGGGAGAGAGAAAGAAAAACGGAGGCAATTGACCGAAAAGCCCGACGAGCTGTCCGGCTGCCGATGACCGGGCCAAGGGTCGGAAATGGAAGAGGGGACGCCGATGAGCACGATGGTACCGGCGGTGCAGCCAACCGACGCCGGAGGAGGCCGAAATCGGGAGGAGAAGCCGCGGGGAAAGAGAAGGCCACCGGCGGCGAACGGCGGCGATCCAGGCGAAACCAAGGCCCGATTTCGAAAGCCCAGGCGACGGCGGTCCTTTCTGCACCGGTAGCAGCCGGCGAAATGGCCGGAATCGCCGGCGACGACCAAAAGAGGGAAACGGGTCCGACGGCGAAGAGGAGAACAGCCGGACCGACGGCATTCCGACGACGTTGAGGCGAACCGAGGCCAGATTCGAGGTGCGGACGACCCAGCGGAGCCACTGGCGGTGGAAGCCGGCGGAGAACCGATCGGAAAATGGGTGAACCGGTGGTGAACCGACCGAACCGGGGTGAACCGGCGGTCTGAACCGGTCCGAACCGGACTGAACCGGTTCAGCCAAAAAGAGGAGGAAAAAAGGACGAAAAAGGGAAAAAAGAAAAAGAGAAAAAATTGGGGAAAATTCCGATAATGCAATCGAGTTTCGGGTAAGTCGATAAGCGGTCAAATTGACCCGATTTAAATTTGGAATATTTTATTTAATTAAATTTCGACCGAAAAGTTTACCCGAAAATGTAATTAATTGTGTAGCTCGACGATTGGCATCCACCGAGGGCTCGAGACAGTCTCGATTTGAGGACTAGCATGGAATCTCGGGTAAGTGACCCCTATTTACGACAATTTTCTCGTTATGCGTGATATTGATTTAATTTCCGCATAAATTGAATTAAATTATGAAAATTTAGATTAATTGTCGTAAATATTAAATTTAGCTATTCGAGAATTAGAACGAGGCCCGATAAATTATTGGTGGGCCCATTGAGCCCAATAGGCCTCGATAAAGTGAGAATTAAGTGGTAAACGGGCTTAAGGCCGATTAAGGCCCATTAAGGTGCAATTGGGCCCAATAGGGGTAAACGGGCCCAATGATTTAAATTAAGCCCAGAAAAGATTAAGTACAATTAAATTATATGTTATCTGACCTGAGGAATGTTAATACGCAGTCCCGGGCATTGGATTGGAAACATATCGGACTGCGCGACGGGACTACATTGGAAAAGAAAAGGTCAGACTCTACGGGAAAATAAGGTAAGGGGAATTCTGCGGACTGCTAGAGGTAACTTTATGCAATTTTAAATTCATATGCAGTCCTTTAAAATTTATCTGAAGGGTCTAGAGGTCGAATAATAATTTTAGGGCCCCGGATGGGCAAAATTACTAAAATACCCTTGTTAAGGGTAAAATCTAAAAAATTTAGGAAAAATTGGGAGGAGCAAGAACAAAAGGTTTCTGCTCATTCTGGAGGTGTTTTGATGCATGCATGAGTAGGCTGGCTCACCTTGAAAGAAAATGCACAGCATTGCATACTTTCAACGTGAAATTGTTTTGAAAACTGTTTTGAGGAAACAGAGCCGCCTACGTGTTTTTATTTACATGTGACGTGCTAGAGCTTAGCTCGCACGATGTTTGATTTGTGTGATGCATGCATTAGTGCTAGAGCGAGAGCTCGCACTAGAGTTTTACATGCATAGGTGCTGGAGTCCAACTCGCACCAGATTTGTATACATATATATATGATTTTCGTGACAGGGTGCTAGAGTCTAACTCGCACCATATTTTTATATCATTTTGAGACAGGGTGTTAGAGCTTCGCTCGCACCAGATTTTTATACGATTTGCATACAGAGTGCTGAGCTTAGCTCGCACTAGTTTTATCAGATTTGTGGAGTACCGCTGTCTGCCCTTGGAGTCAGCCAAAAGGCCCAACAGGCTCAAGAGACCTCTTAGGTGGGGTGAGAGTGAGGGATGAGGTTGGCGGCCTTGTGGGGATGTAAAGCGGGCTCTGCCAGTTTTATTTGAGTTGATGAGAGTGCTGAGCATCGCTCGCACAGCTTTTATGAGAACATGCGATGAGCCGTGCTTGGAGCATCGGGTAGACTGTGTGTCACTGATTTAATAGGCTCGCACGTGCGTTTTGAGACATGGCATGAGTATTGAGAAACAAACCTCTGTGGGAAGCAGGCCAATTGGGCTGGAGTACCTAGAGATATTATATGGGTTCACGGAGTACGATGTACCGTGCAAGTAGCATGGAGTACGATGTACCGTGTGGTATCTTCGGATACGGCATCTCTGGATGCAGCATCTTCGGATGCCGGGGATCGGATAAGACTGACGGGATGGACTGACCCACCTCCCGGGCGGTTCCCGATCATGGTGAGAACCCGCACACTAGGATCCGTGTAGCTGAGGAACTCCCGAGGACAGATATGGCCATAGTCCTAGTTATTGCCGTTATACAGATATTGCCTCGTCTCGCATGTCGACGATTTTGATGATTTAAACTGGGTTTTAAATTAAATTTGCATGATGGTATTTCCATGCTTTTCAAACCCATGTGTGAATGTAAATTGATTTTTATGATTTTGTATGAGTCAGGATTACCCGATGGAGGGGTCGAGTCCTGACTTTATTGTGAAAATTTTAATTGAGAAAGAAATGAATTGTAATAATTGCATGTTGATTTTCAGTGCAAATGTGTTTTACATAACATCATAACGCATATCATTGTTTTAAAATGTGTGGAGAAAGGGTGGTTTATGCATGACACCACGTTCATGTAGGTAGTATGGTTACCTACTTGTTCGTAGGATTGCCTTACTGAGCTTGATGTGCTCACCCCTTTCATTTTCTCCCACAGATAATCTCCGTTGAAGTTGTGACAACTCAGTACTGCATTCCGGATATCCGCTGCTGCCCATCAACATAAGATATATATACACTTGTACATATTGTATCTACATAAGCATAGCACAGTAACATGTTTGTAAGTAACTTTAGGGGATGTATAAATAATGTAAACAATTATAAATGACTGGAGAAGAAATAAGTTAGATGGTAATTGAATGGTGGGACTGGCATTGACGCACAGCCCAATTATTAGTGGAGTGTTGGTCACGATTCGAGGACAGGTAAGAATTTAAGTAAGAAAATAATAAAACGCGAAAAATTAAGTCTGATTTTTGGGTAGTTTGGGTCGTGACAGGAAGAGAGGAGGCTGTCGGCCGGAAGAGAAAGGGAAGAAAGAAATAGGGAAGCTGTCCAGCCGAGAGAGGAAAGGAGAGAAGAAAGGGAGAAGAGAAAGGTGCGTGGACTGAGGTTGATCGGAGGGAAAAAGGAGAAGGAAGGAATAGATAGCAGCAGGGAATTGGAACCGAGCTTGAGGAAGAAGAAAAATTGGGAGCAGGACTGCGAGGAAGAGGGAGAGAACTGCTGCTGACCGAGACCGAAAAGTGAAGCAGGAGCAATCCCTGGAAACGTGAAACAGAGCAGGAAAGTTACTGCTGGAGGATCACCAAGAGAAAAGATTGGAAATGAGGGAGAAGGGTGAGCAAAAGAGAGAGTGAAACACAGGGAAATCGAGAGCTGAAGCAGAACAGGATCGAAGCAAGCTGAAGCAACCAAGAGCAGTGGAGACTCTCGGCCAGTAAAACAAGACAGAACCGAGACTGAAGGAAGCAAATCGAGGCAGGGGAGGCTGAGTGAAAAGAGCAGGACCAGAGGGCTGAAGGGGAAACAGGGTCCGGTGAAAGAGAGAAGTGATCAATGAGGCAATAAAGGCTGGAACCGAGAGGTTGAGGAAGAAGGAGAAACAGAAACAGGGCTGGAAACGTGAAATCGAGGAAGAAAAAAAAAGAAAAAAAAAAGAAGAGAAAGAAAAGAAAAGGTAAAAATATATGTGTATATGTGTATATTTAACTTGTACATGTATATAGACAGGTGGTTGTGTATAAGTAAGATAAGGTTAAGTGTATATATGTATACACGCTTGAGATATAGGCTTGGTGTGTATTAAGGTGTGTGAAATGAAAATGGAAGAAAAAAAATGGGTAAAATACATATATGTATATATGTGTATTAATATACATGAATATATATGTGTGGTATATATAAGCATGCTAGTATAGTTTGAATTAGATAAAAGTGGGAATGATGAGGAGTAGGCAAATATATATATATATATATATATTGGTGTATATACATGTGGGTGTATATAAGATAAATGTGTATTTATGTGAATATATATATATTTAGGTATATACATATAGGTGTATATAGTGAATGGATATGTTAAGTATATGTACATACAAGGATATATACATGTGATAAAGAAAAATGAAAACAAATGATGATATTTGTATATATATATATAAAGGAGGATATATATATGTATATGGATATATGGATATGTAGATGTGTATGTATACATATACATATATATATGTATATACATATACATCTACATATACATATATATATATATATATGTATATGTATATGTATATGTATATGTATATGTATATATATATATATATATTTATGTGCATATACATGTAAATGTATATAGAAAATGTGTATGATTAATATTTGTATGTACAAAATATATAAATAGCAAAGAAAATATATAATGTGCGTGTTGACTTAGGTACATACAATAATACGTACACACGTAGTAGTAACGAATAGGTTATGATTTTAACGCAATTTGGACAATTCGTACGAATAGGATACTAAGTGTACAATTTCGGTGTAGGTGATCGT
Source organism: Firmiana major (assembly GCA_033439115.1). Classification (NCBI taxonomy): domain Eukaryota; kingdom Viridiplantae; phylum Streptophyta; class Magnoliopsida; order Malvales; family Malvaceae; genus Firmiana; species Firmiana major. Next base: position 18,188,294 of record CM065904.1, on the reverse strand, counting down.
AGAAGGAATTAAAGGAGTTACTAGAAGGCGTCACCACTCGAATTCAAAAATTTCGATAAATCGAGGTAAGGGGTGTAATTTAAGATGGTAATGGTATCCCTGCCCTTAAACTACGATTTAATTATGTGTTTTCGTGCCTTCTCGTGCAACCCTTGATTGTAAAACAAAATCCTACACCTATTAAGCCTAAGTTTTATTTGGTCATGTTTTCGAAATAAAGAAATGCCATATGAGATTAAATGCATAGTTTTAAACATGATTGCTGAATAAATGTTATGGTTTCGACTTATGTATAATTGCTTTCATGTTTCTGAATAAAATGAAATTTGGTATGTGAACTTATGCTTGAGAAATGAAATTTGTTTTCGAAAGGCGATTGTGGGGGCCATCTCTTAAGTCCTCCGGGAACAAAGTGCCACACAGTCTTTCTGTTTTATGAAAGAGTTTTCAGATTTCAAGAAATTTGATTTTATTACTCGATATGAGTTAATGAGCTATAAAAATTCAAGTAAGATTTTGAAAACTCTGTTTTGAGACAAAAAGGGCATTGTATAGTGGAATTGTGAGGGTTACCTCTTGAGTCCGACGGGAGCCAAGTGCCACACAGTCTATGTTACTGTGGGGGTTACCTCTTGAGTTCTATGGGAGCAAAGTGCAATGCAATTTCCACTATGACATTTGAATGTGGGGGTTACCTCTTGAGTCCGATGGGAGCAAAGTGCCACACAGTCTATGTTACTGTGGGGGTTATCTCTTGAGTTCTGTGGGAGCAAAGTGCCACGCGGTTCACAAAGACATGCGAACGTGGGGGTCACCTCTTGAGCTCTGTGGGAGCAAAGTGCCACACAGTCTATGTTACTGTGGGGGTTACCTCTTGAGTCCGACGGGAGCAAAGTGCCACACGGTTCATAAAGACATGCGATTGTGGGGGCCACCTCTTGAGTTCTGTGGGAGCAAAGTACCACACAGTTTATGTTACTGTGGGGGCCACCTCTTCAGTCCTACAGATGCAAAGTGCCATACGATCAATGCATTTTTGTCATGCGCGCCTTTGTGGCGCATATGAATGTATATGAATCCTGCCTTCGGGCATATTTATGATTTCCCTCTATAAGTTATCCAAGTCTCCATCCGATATGAACTATGCTATATGATTTTGATCCTCCGATATATGTTTTTGCATCAGTTATGCTTTTAAAGTTCTATCGGTTTTGAAATATTCTGGAGTTTTGTATGTTTCGATAGATTGTGATGTAACTGAATAGATTTGTTCTTCGAAATTATATTTCTATCAATTATGTTATATAAACGCTCTTTGAAAGCTATGTGATATTTGTAAAGAAACGTATCTCTTGGTTTTATCATGCATTCAATGTGATTTAACCACCATGATCATTTTAAATGCGTTTCTTACTGGGCTTTTTCTCGAAAGCTCACCCCTCTACCTTTATTTGCAGTGATCTATAGACACTATTTACCGAGTACACGACGTAGGCTGGTGGGAAAGCGCTACCCTAGGCTACTTTTTGTACACGCAGTCAAGGTATACAATTACATTCCTCTACCAGACACATTTGTACGCACAGACATATATTGAGAATATTTTGTTGGGATGTAATTTGTAAGGAAATGATGTAGAGAATATGATTCTTGGGACTAGGTTGTAAGATGATTGGTATTAATCGATATGAATGTATTGAGTTGTAAATGTTGATTTGGAAAGTATGCTTGGTAGTTGTGGATATCTAGGATTGTTAAAACAACTGAATTGCAGGTGAGTAGGCTCATATGTAAGCCGTTATGCTGTCGAAATTTCTATCGACCATATAGGTCAAAATATGGAATTTAAATATAATTACGGATTAAGAATTAGGAAAAGCGATTTGACACTGAGCAGGAATGCAACCTAAATGAATAAGGGAATAAGTGGGTAAATTAAATTAAAAAAAATTCTCCGATTTTCAAAGGTCAAGGGTCGTTACAGTTTAAGTGGTATCAGAGCGAAGGTTGTCTAGTACTATCAGTGTCGAAAATAAGGATTAAAATTACATCTCAAATGTCTGTGCTTGTCTGGTAGTAGGTAATGTATACCTAAAGAATGTAAGACTTGATCTTTGGAATTACGCGCAGGTATTAGATCACTTACATGATGAGTGGAAGACGTGGACGTCTTCGGAGGCAAGCTTAGCCACCTCCACCTCCTTCACCCGAGCCAGAGAGTTTTCGTGCTTGTATGGCTCAGTTCAAGCAGCGGTTGGGCAGTGCCTCGAGCGAGGTTTGGAGTCGATAGCTACCATGATTGCCCAACATCTAGGGGCAAACGTTTTTGATTCAGTTGGCATGGCACCAGTTCCTACTCCGATGCAGACTCCTCCGCAAGCACCGCCACCTCCTCCTCCACCAGTTCCTCCAGTACCTATGACACCTCAGCCTCCCGTACAGGCCCAGAGGGAGGAGAGGAATATCGATAGGATGAGAGATTTCCTAAAGATGAGGCCTCGAGCATTTAAGGGAATTAAGAATCTGGTAGAGGCCGAAGAGGGGCTGGTAAGCCTTGGGAAGATCTTCGACTTTCTGGGGTGTTCTGATGTTGAGAAGGTCTCTCTGGCCACTTTCATGCTGCAGGGCCAAGTAGAGTATTGGTGGAGATCCACCAAGATCCTTCTGACTGCGCAGCATCTGGTGATTAGTTGGGATGCATTCTCCATAGCTTTTAGGAAGCAGTATGTTCCATTAGCTGCCCAGCAGAAGTTGAGGATGGACTTTGTAGATCTTGAGGAACAAAGAAAAAGGAGTTGCAAGAACTGTTAGATAAAGGAAGTTCAGAAACTCATAGGAGATAATGGGAAGGATAAAGAGAATGACGAAAAAGAGATCTACAAGGAAATAGTGACAATGCAAGAGCACCGTCACTATGCTGAAAGAATAAATCAGGGAACTAATGGTATAAATAAGACTCTAAAGATCACACTACTTACATGATTGATAAAGATAGGGCGTGTTCGGAGTATAGAGACATCCCTGTAAACAGGGAAAGTTTTCTGACACATGATCAAATGATTTATCAAAGTTACCCCTAAACTAAAGGGAAAAGTTCTAGAATTGATTTAGCAAGTGGTATCAAATTAATTACTCAAACCACTGTACTGAGTGACTTTGCTTGGATTAGAAATCTGAGAGAGCAATTATAAGAACTATATGAAGGGGAGATTTTCGGATTGAGTGACACACTTTGGAGTGTACTGGTGTTAAATTTTAAGGAGACTCGGAGTCTCTTAGGTCACAATGTATTAAGAATGGGTGTAAGTAGGATTACCAAGAACCCGAAAGGGGCATGCTACAATCTGGGTGATCGTAGACAGATGGACCCGAATGAATTTGGAGGACCAAATTCTTTTAAGGTGGGGAGAATGTAAACCCCACAAATTTCCTACATTTAATTAGATCATAAAAAAATGAAAATAATATATATCAAGGAAGTGTAAAAATTCGTTGTAGGGCTCGAGGACTATAGGAACCGAAAAACTCGCGAATGATCGGGAACCCGAAGATACAAGATGTGATGAAGCAAATGCAAGCATGGAGGGATCAAAAATAATCTTGATGAGAAAACATATATCGGGAATTATAAGGAGTGATGAGATCCCAATAATATTTCATTTTCGAAATAATAAAAATTTCATAGAAGGCATGAATATTGTCATTAGGTGATTTTATAAAAAAAAAAAAAAAAGGAAGGAAAGAAAATGTATATATATATATATATATATACATAGGTATAATATATATATATACTAGACAAATTTAAAATGGATGAATGATGATATATATATATATATAAATATATATATATAACAAATATATATATATATTGTAATGTATAATGTATAAGACATTTAAAATAAAATGGAAACAAAACAAATAAACAAAAAAAAACAACACTAACACTAAACAAAAACAAATATATATATATATATATCTATATATTAAAATAACACATATATATATATTAAGATATTATATATTAATATAACATATATATATATTAATATAATATATATATATATGTATGGTACAGAATTGGCTTTCAAAGAAAGCCAATTCCGTTTTCTTCATTTCGAAAAGGGGCAGAATTACTCTGCTGGGCGGGAAGTAAAAGAAAGAACAGAGAAAGAAAAGAAGGGGGAGGAGGAAGAAGAAGGAAAGGGGGAAGAGAGGAGGCTGTCGGTCGGAAGAGAAAGGGAAGAAAGAAAAAGGGAAGCTGTCCAGCCGAGGGAGGAAAGGAGAGAAGAAAGGAAGAAGAGAAAGGTGCGTGGACTGAGGCTGATTGGGAGGGAAAAAGGAGAAGGAAGGAATAGATAGCACCAGGGAATTGGAACCGAGATTGAGGAAGAAGAAAAACTGGGAGCAGGACCGCGAGGAAGAGGGAGAGAACTGCTGCTGACCGAGAACGACAAGTGAAGCAGGAGCAGTCCCTGGAAATGTGAAACAGAGCAGGAAAGTTGCTGCTGGAGGCTGACCGAGAGAGAAGATTGGAAAGGAGGGAGAAGGGTGAGCAAAAGAGAGAGTGAAAGACAGGGAAATCGGGAGATGAAGCAAAACAGGATTGAAGTAAGCTGAAGCAACCAAGAGCAATGGAGACTCTCGGCCAGGAAAACAAGACAGAACCGAGACTGAAGGAAGCAAACCGAGGTAGGGGAGGCTAAGTGAAAAGAGCAAGACCCGAGGGCTGAAGGAGAAACAGGGTCCGGTGAAAGAGAGAAGTGATCAGTGAGGCAGTGAAGGCTGGAACCGAGAGGTTGAGGAAGAAGGAGAAAAAGAAACAGGGCTGGAAACGTGAAACCGGGGAAGAAAAAAAGAAGAGAGAAAGAAAAGAAAAGGTAAAAATATATGTGTATATATGTATATTTAAATTGTACATGTATATAGATAGGTGGTTGTGTATAAGTATGATAAGGTTAAGTATATATATGTATACATGCTTGAGATATAGGCTTGGTGTGTATTAAGGTGTGTGAAATGAAAATGGAAGAAAAAAAAGGGGTAAAATACATATATGTATATATGTGTATTAATATACATGAATATATATGTGTGGTATATATAAGCATGCTAGTATAGTTTGAATTAGATAAATGTGGGAATGATGAGGATTAGGCAAATATATATATATATATATATATATATTGGTGTATATACATGTGGGTGTATATAAGATAAATGTGTATTTATGTGAATATATATATATATATATTTAGGTATATACATATAGGTGTATATAGTGAATGGATATGTTAAGTATATGTACATACAAGGATATATACATGTGATAAAGAAAAATGAAAACAAATGATGATATATATATATATATATATACATACATATATATATATTTATATTTATGTGCATATACATGTAAATCTATATAGAAAATGTGTATGATTAATATTTGTATGTACAAAATATATAAATAGCAAAGAAAATATATAATGTGCGTGTTGACTTAGGTACGTACAATAATACGTACACACGCAGTAGTAACGAATAGGTTACGATTTTAACGCAATTCGGACAATTCGCACGAATAGGGTACTAAGTGTACGATTTCGATGTAGGTGATCGTAGAAGGAATTAAAGGAGTTACTAGAAGGCATCACCACTCGAATTCAGAAATTTCGATAAATCGAGGTAAGGGGTGTAATTTAAGATAGTAATGGTATCCCTACCCTTAGACTCCGATTTAATTATGTGTTTTCGTGCCTTCTCGTGCAACCCTTGATTGTAAAACAAAACCCTACACCTATTAAGCCCAAGTTTTATATGGTCATGTTTTCGAAATAAAGAAATGCCATATGAGATTAATTGCATAGTTTTAAACATGATTGTTGAATAAATGTCATGGTTTCGACTTATGTATAATTGCTTTCATGTTTCTGAATGAAATGAAATTTGGTATGTGAACTTATGCTTGAGAAATGAAATTTGTTTTTGAAAGGCGATTGTGGGGGCCACCTCTTGAGTCTTACAGGAACAAAGTGCCACACATTCTTTCTGTTTTATGAAAGTGTTTTCAGATTTCAAGAAATTCGATTTTATTACTCGATATGAGTTAATGAGCTATAAAAACCCAAGTAAGATTTTGAAAACTCTGTTTTGAGACAAAAAGGGCATTGTATAGTGGAATTGTGGGGGTTACCTCTTGAGTTCTGTGGGAGCAAAGTGCCACGCAATTTCCACAATGACATGCGAATGTGGGGGTTACCTCTTGAGTCCGACAGGAGCAAAGTGCCACACAGTTTATGCTACTGTGGAGGTTATCTCTTGAGTTTTGTGGGAGCAAAGTGCCACGCGGTTCACAAAGACATGCGAATGTGGGGGTCACCTCTTGAGTTCTGTGGGAGCAAAGTGCCACACAGTCTATGTTACTGTGGGGGTTACCTCTTGAGTCTGACGGGAGCAAAGTGCCACGCGGTTCATAAAGACATGCGATCGTGGGGGCCACCTCTTGAGTCCTACAGATGCAAAGTGCCATACGGTCAATGCATTTTTGTCATGCTTGCCTTTGTGGCGTATATGAATGTATATGAATCCTGCCTTCGGGCATATTTATGATTTCCCTCCATAGGTTATCCAAGTCTCCATCCGATATGAACTATGCTATATGATTTTGATCCTCCGATATATGTTTTTGCATCAGTTATGCTTTTGAAGTTCTATCGATTTTGAAATATTCTGGAGTTTTGTATGTTTCGATAGATTGTGATGTAACTGAATAGATTTGTTCTTCGAAATTATATTTCTATCAATTATGTTAAATAAACGCTCTTTGAAAGCTATGTGATATTTGTAAAGAAACGTATCTCTTGGTTTTATCATGCATTCAATGTGTTTTAGCCACTATGATCATTTTAATTGAGTTTCTTACTGGGCTTTTTTCCCGAAAGCTCACCCCTTTACCTTTTAGATTATTTGCAGTGATCTATAGACGTTATTTGCCGAGTACACGATGTAGGCTGGTGGGAAAGAGCTACCCTAGGCTACTTTTTGTACACGCAGTCAAGGTATACAATTACATTCCTCTACCAGACACATTTGTACGCACAGACATATATTGGGAATATTTTGTTGGGATGTAATTTGTAAGGAAATGATGTAGAGAATATGATTCTTGGGACTAGGTTGTAAGATGATTGTATTAATCGATATGAATGTATTGAGTTGTAAATGTTGATTTGGAAAGTATGCTTGGTAGTTGTGGATATCTAGGATTGTTAAAACAACTGAATTGCAGGTGGGTAGGCTCATATGTAAGCTGTTATGCTGTCGAAATTTCTATCGACCATACAGGTCAAAATATGGAATTTAAATATAATTATGGATTAAGAATTAGGAAAAGCGATTTGACACTGAGCAGGAATGCAACCTAAGTGAATAAGAGAATAAATGGGTAAATTAAATAAAAAAAAAATTCCATAGTTTTCAAGGGTCAAGGGTCGTTACACATCTCCACTGTTTTTCAGTAAATTTCACTAATCGCCACATACTACCCTACCACACCACTGCACTTCATCATCTTCGTCCTCAATGAACTTGCTGCCGCTTGGCCTTTCCTTGCACCGATTATGCATTTTCACTAAACTTGAAGTTGAAGCATTAGCAGACGAGGTAGGAGATCAGAGGAAGAGAGAGACGGAAGCGAGGATTGGCGCATGAGAAGGAGAAGAGGAAAATTGAGCTACAGATTATTAGACTACTGGCTGAAGCAGAGACGAAAGACCTAGCTAAAACAGTAGACGGACAAGGGAGTCTCATCCTTTGTAACTAAAGCAAAAGAGACAAGGGAGAAGCTGGCTATTGGAAGGACCAGAGAGCTGTGGTTAATCGAAAATAAGGGCAGCGAGAACTTGGCATCGGGTAGGAGTAAAGGCAGACGAAGGAGCTGGAAACGGTAATAGCAGGAGAACATTAGAGTTGGCAGTGATTGAAAGGGGTGATAGCCGAGACGTGAGGGTGATGTTGATGGTGGTAGAAAGCCGACAGTGAAGGGTGGCGGAATGTGACAACCCGAAAGCGTAAAAAATAGGGCTAATTTAAATTTTTTCTTATATTAAACTTCTTACTCGGGTTGCATTCCTATACAATGTCAGTTAATTTATTTCTATCTCATCAATCAATATCCCAAGGATCTCTCAACATCCACTTAATCAAATATCCTAACATAAAAAAAAAAGTCTACTTCTCCATTCATTTACTAATGTCAATCTGATTACATCCCAATATTACTCAAATACAAGTGTCTATATTTCATAATTGTCTGGGTTACAAAATGAATTGAATTATACCTCTCGCGGGTACAAGCAATAGCCTGGAGAGAGTCTCGTCCACCAGCCTATGTCACGTACGTCGCATGTACCAGCGCTCACTGTAAGTAATCTATGGGGGGAGGAAAATGAGGGGGTGAGATTTCAACTTCACTCAGTAAGGAGTGTGTATGAGCTTTAAAAATCATCATTTAAGCATAAATATAATAATGGTATAATTCACATGATTATAAATACGTGATTAAAATCACTGTTCGTCAAAACATCTTTATCTCATTTCACAAATACGTCATATCTTAAAATAATTATGGGCACTAGGCATAGTATAATCGTCATGAAAGCAATCATCACATCACATCATATCAAAACGGAGGCATGGTAAGACACGGGCCTAGCAAAGCCTCAACGTCAACCGAAGTGGAAGTATCCACCAATGTGTAAGTTTCATGACAAGAGTTTAGTCTCAAATTAAAACATGCCATTATTATGCAGAAAATAGTTTTTCCTTCACGTAGAGCTCATGATAGTTTTGCTTATAAATCTCTCTTAAATAAAAGATATATTTTCTCATAAATAACTCGAATTACAAAACCGAGCTCAAACCAGTAAAACATGCACTCAAGTGATAAATCTCAAATCAAACACTTTTCTCAATAAGTATGCTCTTTTATAAACTCATTTTATGCTACCAAAGCATTTCATCGGTAAGGAAATACATATGCACAAAAGGTTGCATCCCTTACCTTGAATCACGTACAAATCACTTCCCTTTGCTTTCTAATGCTTGTAAACCGGCTTTATCGGCTCCAACTCAATTTTCAGGAGCTTCAAGCATTTGCTACTCACATTAGTGTATTTCAACATACTAAATTCTCATTTGCATGAATTACAATTCAATACATGGGGCCATTTTACACCAATTTGGCCTTGTCACATCTTTTGGACCTTATGTCCTCTTAAGTCCATTTCGATTGTTCTATTCATTTCTCGAGAGTCCTTTAGACTCCTTGAATCTACCGATTCATATTGAACCTACATTAGCTTCGCAATACCCCAAATTCATCATTTTTGTTCTCTGTAGCATTTATCAAACACTCTTTATACCCCTTTTCAATCATCATCTAATCCAACATATGGATTTCACAAAAAATTTTTAAAATCATCTATACATGATTATCAACTTCTCTATATACTCAAATCATCGTTAACTTCATGCCATTTCAACTTTCTCTCACTAAGCTCATTCTAGGTTATAGTTACATTAAGCATGTACTTGAACATTTAAGCCAACAATGTATATACCAAATCAACTCATCTAAATGTTGAGATTATCATACCAGAAGTTGGTGCATTGAAATCTTACCTAGCTTAACTTTTCTCCTCTTTGCCAAATGTGATGAGAGATTCTTTTTCTCCTTCAATCCTTCGATCCAACCTCTAGTTTTCAACTATATTGCTCTCCTCCTCTTAAGCAACAACTTTGCTCAAATACATTTTTCTCAAATCTCTTTGGAAGGTGTTGAAAATCTAGAGTGAGAAACTAGGTTTTCGCTCAAACATGGAAGGTTTTCAATGTTTAGGAGAAGAAGGCACAGATTGTTTGGCTTTTAATAGATTTTACATTATGAAATCAATCTCCAAGGGGTGGAGATCGATCTACCCTTGCTTCAATTCCTCTAAACTTCGATAATTGCAGGCAGGGGATCGATCTGCCTATAGATGAGGTCGATCTGCTCAAGGGGATAGGATCAATCTGGTTCAGACAGAAGGTTTTGGAGATCAATCTGGCCTATCTAGAGACCAACAGAGATCAATCTGCCTTATGGGAGGAGATCGATCTCCCTCTTGCAGAGGCAATGAGATCGATCTCCCTTTGCAATGAGATCGATCTGCCCTGCGTTCTGCAGCATTCCAGCTGCAGTCTTCTTAAATTTCCAAAGTTAAACTCCCATTCATTTGCTTCTATCCTCATTTTACATTTCATTCATACTTAGAGCTTAAAAACATCCATTACTTGTGATTCATATGTAATGCAACTTGTCTGTACATTATAAAATCATACACATTACTTAGGAATTTACAGGCCTTACACAAAAATCGAGAAAGAATGGTTGAGAGGGTAGCCGCACCGAGGAAAGGAAGCCGATAGTGGAGTTCTTCTGGTTTGAGAATGAGGAAGGAGTGAACTGTGACCGACGAGGAAAAGAACAACGAAGAAAGAAATTTGGTGAGAAGGGAAAGAAGGTTTTAAAAAAGGAGTATTTATATATGTAAGACCCGATTTTATTGTAAGAGCAAAAGGGAATGAATAGAAATTTACGAGTACATTTAAAAAATGCAAAAGGACTGAAATGAAATTCTCGAACACGTTGAAGGGCAAAATGGTCAAAAGATCGAAAGTCGGTATAAATTCGATGAGAAAAATTTATTAAAAATAAGGGATTGAGAAATCTTGATCAATAACGAAGAACTAATTAAATTTCGAGTTAAATTGATCAAGATATGAATTTATGGGAATTAATCGGGATTTTTACTTCAAAAAAATAATCCCGAAAATAATCGAAAAATATACCGAAAAGGGTTAAAATAAATTAAATAAATTAAATAAAATTAAATAAATGAATTTAGAATAAAATAAGAAATTTGTAGATATTTGTAGAATATTTATGAATATTTTAATGATTAAAATATAATAAAAATAAATAAATAAATAAAAATAAATAATAAATTAATTAATTAATTAGTTAAAAAAAAGAATTGGAAAAAAAAAGGAAGGAATCAGAAAATGGATCGGGGAGAGAGAAAGGGGAAAACGGAGCCGAAACCCAAGGAGAAGACCGGACGACCACCGGAGACCTAATCGCCCAGGTGAGGGCCGAAAAAGGAAGAGGGTGTTGGCGCGACCTCCCTGGTACCGGCGACGCGCCACACCGACGCCGGAGGAGGCCGAAAACGGAAGGAGAAGTCGCGGAAAGGGGAAGTGAAATCGGCGGCCACCGGTGCCGATTTGACTTCGACCACCGCCAACCGAAGTTTCCCCATTCAATGGCGCACCGATGGGAGCGAAAAACGACCAGCGAAACCAGCGGACGGCGCCGAAAATGGCGAAAAGAGGAAATGGGTACCGACGGTGGAGAGAACAGGCCGGACCGACGACTTTTCGGCGGCCTTGGACGAAACCGAGGGCAGATTCATGCTGCGGACGGCCCAACGGAGCCACTGGCGGAGAAAGCCGACGGAGAACCGGTCGGCAAGGCACCGAACCGGCCAAACCGGAGTGAACCGACGGTCCGAACCGGGTCTAAACCGGACCAAATCGGTTTAGCCAAGAAAGAGGGGAAAAAAGGAGAAAAAGGGAAAAAAAAAGAGGAAAAATCCCGGCGATGTAATCAAGCTACAGGTAAGTCAGTAGCGGTCGAAATTGACCGATTTAAATTTTGAAATATTTTATTTAATTAATTTTCGACTGGAAATTTACCCAAAAATTTATGAAATTGTGTAGCTCGACAATCGACGTCAAACGAGAGCTCGAGACAGCCTCAATTTACGTACTAGCATGGAATCTCAAGTAAGTAACCCTTATTTACGATAATTTACATCGTTATGCGTGCTTCAGATTTAATTATCGCATAAAATAAATTAAATTATGGAAATTTAGATAAATTGTCGTAAATGATAAATTTAGCTATTCGAGAATTAGAACGAAGTCCAAGAAATTGTTGGTGGGCCCAATGAGCCCAATAGGCCTCGATAATGTGAAAATTAAGTGAAAAATGGGCTTAAGGTCGATTAAGACCCATTAAGGTGCAATCGGACCCAATAGGGGTAAATGGGCCCAATGATTTAAATTAAGCCCAGAAAATAGGAAATACAATTAAATTGTATGATATCTGACTTGAGGAATAATTATACGCAGTTTTGGACATTGGATTGGGAGCAGATCGGACTGCTTGACGAGACAGCAGTGGAAAAGGAAAGGTCAGACTCCACAGAAAAATAAGGTAAGAGAATTCTACGGACTGCTAGAGGTAACTTTACGAAATTTCAAAGTCATATGCAGTCTTTTAAATTATCTGAAGGGTCTAGAAGTAAGTTAATAATTTTAGTGCCCAGAATGGGCAAATTACCAAAATACCCTTGTTAAGGGTAAAATTTTTAATTTTAGGAAAAATTGGGAGGAGCAAGAACAAGAGGTTCCTGCTCGTTCTGGAGGTGTTTTGATGCATGCATGAGTAGGCTAGCTAACCTTGAAAGAAAAATGCACAGCATTTCATAGTTTCAACGATGAAATTGTTTTGAAAACTATTTTGAGGAAACAGAGCCGCCTACGTGTTTTTATTGACATGTGACGTGCTAGAGCTCAGCTCGCACGATATTTTGAGTTGTGTGATGTATGCATTAGTGCTGGAGCGAGAGCTCGCACTAGAGTTTTTCATGCATTGGTGCTGGAGTCCAACTCGCACCAGATTTTATATATATATATGATTTTCGTGATACGGTGCTAGAGTCTAACTCGCACCAGGTTTTATATGACTTTCGTGACAGGGTGCTAGAGTCTGACTCGCACCAGATTTTCCACATGATTTGATGAGAGTGCTAGAGCTTAGCTCGCACTAGTTTTACTTGAATTGACGAGAGTGCTGGAGCATCGCTCGCACCCCCCACTGATTTTTATGAGAACACGCGATGAGCCGTGCTTGGAGCATCGGGTAGACTGTGTGTCACAGATTAAATAGGCTCGCACGTGCGTTTTGAGACATGGCATGAGTATAGAGATATGATATGGGTCCACGGAGTATGATGTACTGTGCAAGTAGCATGGAGTACGATGTACCGTGTGGCATCTTCGGATGTGTGGTATCTTCAGATACGTGGTATCTTCGGATACGACATCTTCGGATACGACATCTTCGGATGCGTGGGATTGGATAAGACTGACGAGATGGACTGACCCACCTCTCGGGCGGTTCCTGATCATGGTGAGAACCTGCACACTAGGATCCGTGTAGCAGAGGAACTCCCGAGGATAGATGGTCATAGTCCTAGTTATTACTGATATACAGATGTTACCTAGTCTCGCATGTTGATGATTTTGATGAGATCAAAACTGGGTTTTAAATCAGATTTGCATGATGTTATTTCCATACTTTTTAAACCCATGTGTGATGTAAACTGATTTTCATGGTTTTGTGTGAGTCAGGACCACCCGAAGGAGGGGTTAAGTCCTGACTTTATTGTGAAATTTTTAAATGAGAAAGAATTGATTTAAAAAGTGTTGCATGATGAGTTTTCCATGCAAACTTGTTTTACATGACATCATGAATCATAACATCAGTTTTGAAATGTGTGGAGAAAGGGTGGTTTATACATGGCACCACGTTCATGTAGGTAGTATGGTTACCTACTTGTTCGTTGGATTGCCTTATTGAGCTTGATGTGCTCACCCCTTTCATTTTCTCACACAGATAATCTCCAGTAGATGTTGAGGCGACCGAGTACTGCATTTCGGATATCCGCTGCTGCCCATCACTTAAGGTATATACACTTGTATATATTGTATCTACATAAGCATAGCACAGTAACATGTTTGTAAGTAACTTTAGGGGATGTATAAATATTGTAAGCACTTATAAATGTCTGAGAAAGAATTAAGTTATATGGTAAATGAATGGTGGGACTGGCATTGACGCACAACCCAATTATTAGTGGAGTGTGGTCACGATTCGGAGGATAAATAAGTATGAAATAAAAATAACAAAACGCGAAAAATTTACTCTGATTTTTGGGTAGTTTTGGGTCGTGACATATAAAGGTGGTATCAGAGCAGAAATTGGTCTGATGTGTGTCAGTCTCAGTAATTAGAAAATTACATCCCCGTGTTACTATGCTTAGTTAGATACAATAGTGTATATCGAGATGAGTTTTAACTAAGAAATGGTTGAGAATGCAGGAATGCCTAACATTAGTCGCGATAGAGAAGGTAGAGCACGAGGCAGAGGTCGTAGAGGTAGACCTGAGCCTGCTAATCGTGTTGAGTTGACCTATGAGAATCAGGATGAGATTGAAATAGAGGTTTATATTAAGCATGCCTCACAGAGTCCGACAGAGAGATCGGACAGTATTGAGACATGCTTCGCGAGGTTGGAGCGGAGTGTGGAGAATATTTTAGGAGCAAATTGCTCTGAGTATACATAAGATTTGAGGGCGAGATAGAGCATTGATGGAAGTTCGCTCGACCCATCTTAAGAGTTAGACATCCAGAGTTGACAAGAGAAATATTTTGGAAGTCTTTCGGTGATAGAATATCCCGGATACTGTTTAAAGGAACTTATAAATAAAATCCTTACTCTGACCCAGAGAAATTGATTTATGGACGAGTATGAATTATGAGTATGAAACTCGATTATATTCTTGTGCAGATATTACCTCGACACTATGGACAGTGACAGTCGAGATGTCTAAAAGTTTATGGAAGGGCTCAGATTGTCGATTAGAGTCCGATTGGCCTGTGAGATATTACCAATGTCGAGGCAGTGCGTAAACTACAGTGGTGTGAATAAGATCGAGTGTTGCACACCTTTGAGATTGGGAAAGGTAGTAAGGGCCGAAATAGAGACAGAAGAGAATTGAGAATGACAGAAATGTCAAAACGGTAAAAAGGTAATTGGTAAAAGACCAGTTGGTAAAGGATTTGATTTGTTGAGTTATGGGCTATAAGATTGGTAAGGCCACAATTATCCGATTGTAGCACTTTTGAGGGGTATTGTGATTGGAAAACCCCGATCTGCTACGGATCACTGTAGAATGTGTGGTAAATACCATGGAAGTAGGACCTACACCTACACATTATTGATGAAAATGGTCGTTAAGTGTGGTAAGACAGACCATTTATTATGATTGCTCGGAGTTGGGCGAGATTACCCCACAGAAAGGTAAAGAGATAGAGAAAAACCCTGTTGAGATAGCTGCATCGAAAATGGAGGCCACAGCCGAAAAAAAAAGGAAAGTAGGCTGTTGGACGAAGGCGAGTGTATGTCTTGGACCAGGATACTACTGATGTTTCACAGGATATGGTGAAAGATACCACACTACTTATGAATAAAGAAGTAATTGTGTTAATTGATCCTGGTACCACGTATTTCTTCATACCGCCTTCATTCGCATGTAAGTGAGTAAAAGACATGAATGCCTACACTCTTGGGCACGATGTTGATAAATGAGTACCCCAATAGAGGAAGGTTAACTAACAGAATAATTATGAAGAGATTTTTAAGTTGAAAACGGGGGAAGAAGTATAAGTCAGCCGATTTTAGTTAATGGACTATGAATAATTTAAAGTAATATTTGAGAATAAAGTGGTTGGCTGCAAGCTATGTTGTTCGAAATTCCATCCTAAGATAGTGTTGTTTTACCCCTGAAAAGTATACTGTGAGTTTTGACAAGTAATAAAAAGGGGTGCAACGGTTGAAATTAAAGGAGCAAATGATGGTACTCACGAAATGAATAATGACAGAGTTTCGTTATAATTGATATACGAATGAGATACTCTTTAAGATATGTTTGATCCTAAATACAAGATGTACTGGAGTAAGAGGCGTATGCAAGGTAAGAATGCCCTTAAAATATGAAGTAATTTGGATTAAAGCGAATAGTAGCGAATATGAATTGTGACCACAGGGACTGATATGTAAAGTAATTATGGTTAAGTCTAAGGGTTAATAAAGGTATTTCAAAATACCTTCCCACCTGAAGACTTGACAGCGTCTAGAAATATATATATATAACCTATAACTTGAAATCGACCGTAGTAAGATATAAATTTAAAAATTTGGATACTTTTACTAGTACGATAAAGAGTTATAAAAATTCGATTAATTATGAAGGTTAAAATATTAAAATTTAATAAAAGCCGTTAATATAAGAAAAAGGAAATGACGCGGGTTAATACCTTGAACGGGAGCAATTTTGAAGTGATACTACACGTTTATGCGTACATAGGTCAAGGACATGGGCGATTGAAGTATGTAATGGAGCTCAACTACAATGAGTTATTTAATCTTTACCTGGACCAATTTGTCATCATCCTTATTGATGATATGTTAGGTGTAGTTAAGTCTAGGGAAAATTATAAGCAACAATTGAAAAATTACTTTTACAGATGATTGTTGCGAGTTCTAAAAAGGGTATACTTTGTTGGCACGTTTAACTATGAAAACGTGGTATTTGAATAGGATGATAGACGTGACAGGAGTTTTGGTGTAATGAAGTATGAACTGACTACCGTGATTAGTTTCACCATACCCAACAGCTCAAGAGGTTCTCCGTGTGTATGAATGACTCAAAATAATGAATGAGCTGTGTATTGATGCAAAATGGGAAGATAGTCGATTATGGATCCAGACAACTCAAGGATCAAGAAATAAACTATCTGACCCATGATTTAAAGTTGACAGCGATAGTACTTGTACTGAGGATATGGTACTATTATATACATTGTGAGAAATTTTGGGTATGCACTGATTATAAAGCCCCAAGTATCTGTTTTCACAGAAAGAGTCGAATATGAAATAATAAAGTGGGTTAGAGCTTCTGAGAGATTTTGATTGTGGAAAATTTTACCACCCAGGAAAGGCTAATGTGATGGCTGATGCCTTGAACAGAAAGAGCCTCGGGATGGTATTACATATGATGGTCAGGGAGCGTTAGCTGCTAGAGCAGTTGTAAGCCTCAGTAGTGATGTGATCCCTTCTGATGATGACAGTGATTGTGTGACAGCTAGCCTGAGACTAGAACCGGATGAGAGTGCCCGAATTTGACAGGCTTAGTGTGATGATCGGCATGGTGTCGATGGTTTGGGTCAGATTCAGAAAGGTATAGTGACAGAGTTCACAGAGAGTGTCGATGATTTACAGAGAGGTTGAGAGACAGTATAAGTGCTCCCTAGGACCACAGTTGATGAGACAGTAATATTGTCAGAAGCTTACTCTTCGGGATATACAGTGCATACGGAAAGTAACGAATATATATATGAAATCTCTGAAAAGGGTATTGGTGGTCAGATGTGAAAAGAGACATGGTAGAGATTGTGGAAAAGTGCCTAGTATGTTAGCAGAATAAGGTAGAATATTAAAAAGTCTGCAGAGTTATTGCAGCCTCTACCTATATCGACACGGCACGAAAATGAGAGCAAGTCTCCATGAATTTTGTGATGGGTTATAGAGGACTCAGATGAATCACGAGGCTATTTAGATGATAGTTGCTAAATCGACTAAGTCTACCCACCTTCTGGTTATGAAATCTCTAGATACTCAGAGTGTGCATGAGGATTCGGGTATAAGGAAGATTGTGGAACATTATGTAGCGTTCCAGTGAGCATGGTATCATATAGGGATTCTCGCTTCACTTCCCACCTCTGAGAATATTTTTCAGGAAGCTACGGGAACCCGATTTAGTATTTGCACAGCTTTCCATCCTCAGACAGATGGTCAGTTAGAGAGGACTGTACAGGTTCTGGAGGATATGATGAGAGTGTGTGCATTGATTTTATAAGCTCCTAGGATGATCAGTTGTTACAAATTGAAGTCGCCAATAACGATAGTTGGCACTTGAGTATCGGGATAACAATTATGAGGCAGTGTATGGCTGTAGGGGTTGTTCCCCAACTCAAACAAGAAAAAGTGGGTGACAAATATAAATTTCTTTCGAATTAGTATAATAAGTCTCTGAGGATGTTCAGTTGAGTGAGAGATTAAAAACACCTCAGAGCAGAAAAAAAAAAGCATTGGAATTCACCGAGGGTGAATTAGTAATTGTCGAAGTTATTTGTCCTAAGGGAATAACGACATAACGAGACTCGAGAAGAAGGCAAATTGAGTTTTGCTGAATGGAATTTTTGAAAGATTGGACAAGTGGGAGATAAGACCTGTAGGTTGGCGTTATCACCTGAATAAACAGGCATCCACAATGTGTCCCATCTTTTGATACTTCGGCAATACTATCCAGATCCTGCATAGGTGATCGGATATGAACTTCAACAGTTCAGCTCAGTGCAAATATAAGCATATTGAAAAAGTTGATTCGGGCATTAAACAGGAAAGAGAAATTATTGAGGTTTAAGACGATCTCCCTAGTTAAAGTTCTTGAGAAGTAATATACTCGGAAAGGTCACGGAAGAATTAAAGAGTATGATATGAGAAAACGTACCCAGAGTTATATATGGACCCATATGACTTGGTTCTAATTTGGAGGACCAAATTCCTTAAGTGGGGGAGATTGTGTAAGACCCGATTTTATTGTAAGAGCAAAAGGGAATGAATAGAAATTTACGAGTGCATTTAAAAAATGCAAAAGGACTGAAATGAAATTCTCGAACACGTTGAAAGGCAAAATGGTCAAAAGACCGAAAGTCGGTATAAATTCGATGAGAAAAAATTATTAAAAATAAGGGATTGAGAAATCTTGATCAATAACGAAGAAATAATTAAATTTCGGGTTAAATTGATCAAGATATGAATTTATGAAAATTAATCAGGATTTTTACTTCAAAAAAAATAATCTCGAAAATAATCGAAAAATATACCGAAAAGGGTTAAAATAAATTAAATAAATTAAATAAATTAAATAAATAAATTTAGAATAAAATAAGAAATTTGTAGATATTTGTAGAATATTTGTGAATATTTTAATGATTAAATATAATAAAAATAAATAAATAAATAAAAATAAATAATAAATTAATTAATTAATTAGTTAAAAAAATAATTGGAAAAAAAAAGGAAGGAATCAGAAAATGGATCGGGGAGAGAGAAAGGAGAAAACGGAGCCGAAACCCAAGGAGAAGACCGGACGACCACCGGCGACCCAATCGGCCAGGTGAGGGCCGAAAAAGGAAGAGGGTGTCGACGCAACCTCCCTGGTACCGGTGACGCGCCACACCGACCCCGGAGGAGGCCGAAAACAGAAGGAGAAGTCGCAGAAAGGGGAAGCGAAATCGACGGCCACCGGCGTCGATTTGACTCCGACCACCGCCAACCGAAGCTTCCCCATTTGATGGCGCACCGATGGGAGCAAAAAACGACCAGCGAAACCGGCGGACGACGTCGAAAACGGCGAAAAGTGCAAATGGGTACCGACGGTGGAGAGAACAGGCCGGACCGGCAACTTTTCGGCGGCCTTGGACGAAACCGAGGGCAGATTCATGCTGCGGACGGCCCAGCGGAGCACTGGCAGCGAAAGCCGGCGGAGAATTGGCTAGCAAGGCACCGAACCGACCGAACCGGAGTGAACCGGTGGTCCGAATCGGGTCTGAACCGGACCGAACCGGTTTAGCCAAGAAAGAGGGGAAAAAAGGAGAAAAAGGAAAAAAGAAAAAGAGAAAAAATTGAGAAAAAATCTCGGCGATGTAATCGAGCTACGGGTAAGTCAGTAGCGATCGAAATTGACCGATTTAAATTTTAAAATATTTTATTTAATTAATTTTCGACTAAAAATTTACCCAAAAATTTATGAAATTGTGTAGCTCGATAATCGACGTCAAACGAGAGCTTGAGATAGCCTCGATTTACGTACTAGCATGGAATCTCGGGTAAGTAACCCTTATTTACGATAATTTACATCGTTATGCGTGCTTCAAATTTAATTATCGCATAAAATAAATTAAATTATGGAAATTTAGATAAATTGTCGTAAATGATAAATTTAGCTATTCGAGAATTAGAACGAGGTCCAAGAAATTGTTGGTGGGCCCAATGAGCCCAATAGGCCTCGATAATGTGAAAATTAAGTGAAAACGGGCTTAAGGTCGATTAAGACCCCTTAAGGTGCAATCAGGCCCAATAGGGGTAAAAGGACCCAATGATTTAAATTAAGCCCAGAAAATAGGAAATACAATTAAATTGTATGATATCTGACCTGAGGAATAATTATATGCAGTTTCGGACATTGGATTGGGAGCAGATCGGACTGCGTGATGAGACAGCAGTGGAAAAGGAAAGGTCAGACTCTACAGAAAAATAAGGTAAGGGAATTCTACGGACTGCTAGAGGTAACTTTACGAAATTTCAAAGTTATATGCAGTCTTTTAAATTATCTGAAGGGTCTAGAAGTAAGTTAATAATTTTAGTGCCCAGAATGGACAAATTACCAAAATACCCTTGTTAAGGGTAAAATTTACAATTTTAGGAAAAATTGGGAGGAGCAAGAACAAGAGATTCCTGCTCACTCTGGAGGTGTTTTGATGCATGCATGAGTAGGCTGGCTAACCTTGAAAGAAAAATGCACAGCATTTCATAGTTTCAACGATGAAATTGTTTTGAAAACTATTTTGAGGAAACAAAGCCGCCTACATGTTTTTATTGACATGTGACGTGCTAGAGCTCAGCTCGCACGATATTTTGAGTTGTGTGATGCATGCATTAGTGCTGGAGCGAGAGCTCGCACTAGAGTTTTTCATGCATTGGTGCTGGAGTCCAACTCGCACCAGATTATATATATATATGATTTTCGTAATACGGTGCTAGAGTCTAACTCGGACCAGGTTTTATATGACTTTCATGACAGGGTGCTAGAGTCTGACTCATACCAGATTTTCCACATGATTTGATGAGAGTGCTAGAGCTTAGCTCGCACTAGTTTTACTTGAATTGACGAGAGTGCTGGAGCATTGCTCGCACCCCCCACTGATTTTTATGAGAACATGTAATGAGCCGTGCTTGGAGCATCGGGTAGACTGTGTGTCACCGGTTAAATAGGTCCGCACGTGCGTTTTGAGACATGGCATGAGTATAGAGATATGATATGGGTCACGGAGTACGATGTACCGTGCAAGTAGCATGGAGTACGATGTACCGTGTGGCATCTTCGGATGTGTGGTATCTTCGGATACGTGGTATCTTCGGATACGACATCTTCGGATGCGTGGGATCGGATAAGACTAACGAGATGGACTGACCCACCTCTCGGGCGGTTCCCGATCATGGTGAGAACCCGCACACTAGGATCCGTGTAGCAGAGGAACTCTCGAGGACACATGGTCATAGTCCTGGTTATTACCGATATACAGATGTTGCCTAGTCTCGCATGTTGACGATTTTGATGAGATCAAAACTGGGTTTTAAATCCGATTTGCATGATGTTATTTCCATGCTTTTTAAACCCATGTGTGATGTAAACTGATTTTCATGATTTTGTGTGAGTCAGGACCACCCGAAGGAGGGGTTAAGTCCTGGCTTTATTGTGAAATTTTTAAATGAGAAAGAAATGATTTAAAAAGTGTTGCATGTTGAATTTTTCATGCAAACTTGTTTTACTTGACATCATGAATCATAACATCAGTTTTGAAATGTGTGGAGAAAGGGTGGTTTATGCATGACACCACGTTCATGTAGGTAGTATGGTTACCTACTTGTTCGTTGGATTGCCTTACTGAGCTTGATGTGCTCACCCCTTTCATTTTCTCACACAGATAATCTCCAGTAGATGTTGAGGTGACCGAGTACTGCATTCCAGATATCCGCTGCTGCCCATCACTTAAGGTATATACACTTGTATATATTGTATCTACATAAGCATAGCACAGTAATATGTTATTAAGTAACTTTAGGGGATGTATAAATATTGTAAACACTTATAAATGAATGAGAAAGAATTAAGTTAAATGGTAAATGAATGGTGGGACTGGCATTGACGCACAGCCCAATTATTAGTGGAGTGTGGTCACGATTCGGAGGATAAATAAGTATGAAATAAAAATAACAAAACGCGAAAAATTTACTCTAATTTTTGGGTAGTTTTGGGTCGTGACAATATATATATATATAAAAGATTTTACATATATATATATATAGAGAGAGAGAGAGAGAGATAGGAAAAAAGCACAAAGAAAATTAGGAAAAATGAGGGAAAAAGCTCTAGAAAATTAATCGAGCAGACTGGACCCATTGACTCCAGTCACTAAAGGTATTGAGAACTACAGACAGACACCGAGGTAAGAAAAATAATATGTGTTGCTAGAGATAGATTCATGTATTTTTCTATGGATTTGTAGATATTTCATCCTAGGCTGAACATACAAATATCGAAATTGTAAAAGGCATTAGGCCAATTTTATAGTACCGAAAATTATAGAAAACTTAAGTCTCGATTATATAACCTATCTACACTGACATATATTCAATTTAATTAAATATATATTAATATAGTTTTAATTATGGATTTTAGTCGAAAATCCCTGATTAAATCCCCATTGCCTATTTACTGAGATTTTTAATCGAAAAAGGGCTAGACAACCTCTTTTGAATTGTTTTATGAAACGAACTGAATTTATAAGCGATTTAAAGGAAATGATTTCTTATAAAGTTATTATGATGATATGTGCTTGAGCGCGTACTGACTGTGTGTCGTACAAACCGACTCGCACTGATTTTGAGACAAAGGCGATGGTTAAATCATGTTGTATTTTTATCTGTTTTTGTTTCTGTGGTCCACGGAGTACGATGTACCGTGCCACACGTACACGAGTATAATGTACTGTGTTTCTAATTCTGGTCTTCAGACATTCTGATTTGTGAGTCGGACATCTCGACACACCTGATCAGTAATTGCTCGGATTCACCAACATTTGTCAATTATCATTTTTGAATTTTGATATAGCATGTTCTACCTTGTCTCGTCTATTTGATTTTTTGAACTAACCGTATGAGCGTGTAAACCCCCGAAATTTTTTGAAATTTGACTCGAGCGTTATTCAAATTAAATTAAATTTACTTTGCTTATGAATAATTAAATTAATCATGTTGGGAAATGCGAAATTAGGTTAGACCGGTATTTTTATATTAAAAGTTTGGTTTATGAAATTAAACTAATAATAATAAAAATAAAACTTTAATTTAGATAAAATAAAATCAATAGTAAATAAATTAAATAATTAAACAATGTGTTTATGTACATACACATTTAATTAGAATTAATTAAAAATTAAAATTAAAATTAAAAAAAAATAATACGATGCGTTTTAGGAGGGGATAGCCTCCCTACACCCAAGCCCTCATGCACCCCTGCCTCTCCCTACACCCTGAGCGCATCAGGCCTCGCCTGCACCCTGCCGTCCAAGCCCCACTGCACCTTGCACCAACGCTTGGCTCTCGCCCAACCTCAGCCCTGCGCACCCGACACCCCAATGCGCCTATCACCGAGCCCCCTGACACCAGACCTGCACCTTGCATCCTGCAACCCGAGCCCTGCCTCTATTTCACGCTTGCAACCTGCACCCAGGATAGCATCAACTCGTACCAACGCCCTGTACCCCAGCACGCCCTTGCCAAACCCCCTACGCGTCGCTAGAAATGAAGGAGGACATGACGTATGTCGAGGAACCAATTCAGATTTTGGACAGGAAGGAAAGACTGTTGCGGTCTAAGACAGTTCCCTTGGTCAAGGTTTTGTGGTAGTACCACACTTCAGAAGAGGTCACGTGAGAATTGGAAAGCTTGATGCTAGAGAAATATCCACGGTAGTTTTAAAACTAAGGTACTCTTAAAATTTAGGAACCAAATTTCCTAAGGTGAGGAGAATGTAAACCCCCGAAATTTTTTGAAATTCGACTCGAGCGTTATTCAATTTAAATTAAATTTACTTTCCTTACGAATAATTAAATTAATCACGTTGGGAAAGGCGAGATTAGGTTAGACCGATATTTTTATATTAAAAGTCTGGTTTATGAAATTAAACTAATAATAATAAAAACAAAACTTTAATTTAGATAAAATAAAATCAATAGTAAATAAATTAAATAATCAAACAATGTGTATATGTATATATACATTTAATTAGAATTAATTAAAAATAAAAATTTAAATTAAAAAAACAATACAGTGCATTTTGGGAGGGGATAGCCTCCCTGCACCCAAGCCTTCGCGCAACCCAGCCTCTTCCTGCACCCTGCGCGCTTCAGGCCGTGCCTGCACCCTACCGCCTGGCTCCTGTCCAACCTCAGCCCTACACACCCGACACCCCAGCGCGCCCAGCGCTGAGCCCCCCGACATCAGACCTGCACCATGCGTCCTGTAACCTGATCCATGCCTCTGCTTCACACCTGTAACCTGCACCCAGGACAGCACGAAGTCGCGCCAACGCCTTGCACCCCGGCGCGCCCAAGCTAAACCCCCCTCTGCGCACCCTACACGCCCCAGGCGTCTTGCCCAGTCCTGCACAAACCAACAACGTTGTGCACGCCCCAACACCCTCTTGCACACCCAGGCGTGCACCAGTCCATCGCCCAGACTGCACCTGTCCTGTACCTAGCCTACACCCCTACCTCATGCCAAATTTGCCTGCATAGTACAACCTAGAAATAGACACTACACCAGCAGCACACCTTGTTGTACTGGTCCTGCATCGCTGCTGCACTAGTCCTACACCCCGCACACCTATGTCTTACCACTAATGATTATAAAAGGAAGAGAAAATGAGAGGGGGAGATGTTGGCTGGCATAAGAAACAGTGAAGAGAAGGAGAAATAGAGTAGAACAGAGGGCTAGCGAAGAAGGGTGATGGCGATGGTGATGATGGCCGAGACCCAAGGCTACTAATGGTGGTACTGAAAAGATGGAAAGGATGAATATGCTGAGAGGGAGAGGTTGGTTGGAGTGAAACAGTAGGGAGAGCTAAGGAGAACAGAGGCTTGCGGGAGGTGATGATGATGATGGTGGTGGCTAGAGCTATAACCAAGGTGATGAGGATGGTGGCCGCGCCAAAGTGAGGAAGGAGGTGGTGAGCAGCCTCCTCGGGTGGCCAGCAGAAGAGAAAGAAAATCGAGAGGAAGAAGAAGAAGAAGAAGAAAAAGAAAGAAAGAAAATGGAATTTGGCGCGAAGGCTCCAAATTCAAAGCGAAAAAAAAGGATTTTATATATGTATTTGGAAATAGAGGTAGAGGTACAAGGAAAAATTTGAAAATTCGGGAAAAGAGTTTTGAGGAAGAAAATTTACCGAGAAGGCCGATCCCATCGACCCCAGACATAAAGCATCAGGGACGACGTGCAGATATCGAGGTAAAGAAAATCGGGTTGTGCTATTAGAGATGAATGCACGTATTTTCTGATGGTTTTGTAAATATGAATTATAGGAAATATATTTATTTATGTTGTAAAAAATTTCCTGTGAATTGTCAAAATTATACTGCGTATATTTGCTGTGTATTTGGAGACTGTGAACCTTCGGACAAAATTTTGATATGCCTGAACGTAAAAAATCCCTAGGCAAATTTTACTGTCCGAAATTTAGATAGAAGTTTTAAGGAAACTCAAAATTTACCATGATTTTTTCGAAATAACCCTATTTAGTGTATTTAAATGAATATTAGAGTATTTTTAAAATTATCGTGGAAAAACATAAAATTTTGGATTTGCACCCGAGACTATGTTTTATGGATTTTTTAGCTGAAAAAGGCAAGACCAACCCTTTTTAATCTGTTTTACACGCTAAATTGAAATTTAAGTATTTTAAAAATAAAACTCGTGACAGTCAAACATGTATTGCTGTGTGATCTTGCACGGAGCTGTCTGCATGAGATTTTGAGATGTTTTAAGGATAAAACTGTGACAGCCGGTCGTGTATTGCTGTGTGATCTTGCACGAACCTGCTCATGCGTGATTTTAAGTGATTTGATAAAACCGTGCTAGCCGATCATGTAGACCTGGCAATCCGTGTCGTGTCGACACGACATGACACGAATTTATGAAACACGAACACGATACGAATTATAAAACGTGTCTAACACGTAAACACGAACACGACACGTATTTTATACGTGTGACACGTAACACGACACGGTTGATACATTATAATTATCCGTGTCACACGACACGACACGAATAAACATGACACGAATAGACACGAATGACACGGTTAAAAATAAAACATAATCAATAACGAAAAAAATCATAATATTTATTGATTTATAGCAATAATTTAATTTACATACATTTATTAACAAAGATAACATAATAATAATAATATTCAATCCATATCATCATAATATGTATTTAAAATTACAAAATATACAAACAAAACATAAAGAGTTAACATTAAGTCATAAAACATAAATAATCAACAAATATTCAAACATTAAATTCACCTATACCAACTCAATACAATGTAAGAAACAATAATTTAAGAAAACGTGTTTCTCATGTCGTGTATGTATTAACCGTGTATTCGTGTGACACGATTTTAAAAAATGTGTTTTCATGTCTTATACGTGTTTAGCCGTGTCTGACACGGCTAAACACGAAAATTACCGTGTCAAAATTTGTGTCGACACGGTTAAACACGAAATACTAATTTTTCAAACACGTACACGATTTTTTCGTATCGTGTTCCTGTCGTGTCACTCGTGTCGTGTCTACTTTTGCTGGGTCTAGTCGTGTATTGCTGTGTGATCTTGCACGGACCCGCTCGCACATGATTTTAAGTGATTTTGATAAAGCCGTGCCAGTCGGACGTGTAATGCTCTGTGATCTTGCAGGGACCCACTCGCATGTGATTTTAAGTGATTTGATAAAATCGTGTCTAACAAATGTGTATTGCTTTGTGATCTTGCACGTATCTACTCGCACGTGATTAGAGGCAAAGAGGGCGATGATGGATTACATGGTAGTGTGAATTATGAAATTATATGGAAATGTGAATGATGTCGAGGTCCATGGAGAATGATGTACCGTGCTGTGTGCACGTGAGAACGTTGTACCGTGTTATTGAGAAATAGTGAAATGAGTAAGCCAATTGGGTAGCTGACCACTTCTATGGCACCTGACATCCCGGCACATATGGCCCATGATTGCTCGGAGTCACTGACATTAGCCAATTGTCCTATTGATTGATTATTGATGATGACTATTCTATCATGCCTCACTTATTTGATTTATCTGAACTGAGTTTTGATTAAGTGAATTTCTGATATGAAATGAGTTTTATTTTATTGCATTTGGTTTAATTGATATTTTGCAGTAATGTTTTCTGTGATACCGACACTGTGAGAAAATAGAAATTTTCACTGTACTACACTGAACTGTATGGTATTACTTCAAGCCCGTATTTTGTAGATAGTGTATTTATCTACATGCCGCTTAATTTTTCTTACTGAGCGCGTTAAGCTCACCCCTTACTTTACTCCACAGAGGCTCATCAATAGTTGGGAGTGTTTGTAAGTCGAATAAATTTGCACAGTCATGTGTCAGCGAAGGACTCTTCAGCACTAAAGGTATATCCGGCATAGACATTTATATTATATCTATATTGTGCAAGTACAATAATGTATAGAGAAATGTGTTTGGAGAATTGTGAACATGAAATAACAATTACGATGATCAATTTTGCTTAAATTTGTCACCAAAAAATGTAATCGAGTACTCGTGTTTACTGTTTCTGATCTGTTATCGACTCATAGCCTAACCATAAAAGTGCAAATAAAATGGGTCGTTACAAAACGATATCGTCTATTTGATTTTTTGAACTGACTGTATGAACGGTATCATCTATTTGATTTTCTGAACTGACCGTATGAACGATATCGTCTATTTGATATTATGGATTTTACTGTATGAACTATGTTATTTGGAAATCGTTTATTCTATTGCTTAAAATTTTGAAATTTTATATTTGCGGCAGTAAACTGATTACACTACCACTATTGATTTTGTTATCGATTTTCGATTCCAGCCTTCTGAATTTGACATTTTATCCTTATGTTTTTTGTGGAAATTTCAATTTTGGTATTATCAATTTCTATCTCTGATTTTACTATTATTTTTGGATTGCCAAATTATCTGTATATTTTTGTGAGAACTCCGATTTTGGTATATATATATATATATATATATATATATATATATATATATATATGAGAACTCCGATTTTGGTATATATATATATATAGGTAGTTTATTTATCTATTTACCGCGTATTTTTCTTACTAAGCACGTTGAGCTCACCCCTTACTCTCATCCATAGATCCTCATCAGTAGTAGGATCGTCTTTTGTAAGTTAAAGTATTTTGCACAGTCATACGTCAGCAAAGTATTCATCCATGTTAAAGGTATACCCAGTATAGACACCCATTTTATATCTAAATTTTGTAAGTACAGTAATGTATAGGGTAATATGTCTGGGGAATGTGAATACGAATATTTCGTAAAAGAACAATTTCGCTGATTAAATTGGAAAGTATTACCGTAAGTCTGGTTTAAATTTGTTACTAAGAAATTAAATTGGACAGTCAGATTTATTGTTTTGATCTATTATCGACTCGTAGCCCAACCAAAACGTTTGTAAATCAGGTTGTTACAGAAGTTGGTATCAGAGCAAGATTAGCCTGATACGAGTCAAAATTAAAAGTAAGATAAAATTTGGAAAGTCCACATTCCCAACATTACTATATATTGTTAGATACAAACGGATATACCTGGCTGTGATTTACTAAAAAACTGTCATTAAATGAAGGAAAACTAATAGATATGACTGGTAGGTATTGCAGCCATACAAGTAGACGAGAGGAAATCAATTCTCGAAGCTGTAGAGATAGACCCGGGAGATATAGTGAATCCTCATCTGAGTGTGCACTTTATTATTTAACCGAAAATTTTGAAATTCGCTTTTTAAGATTAGAACGCGACATGGAGACAATGATGACATGGTTTAGCCAAGTGATAGCAGCGTAATAATGATAATGATGATTAAGTATGACTGGAACTTAGAGAAATACTGAGACAGTTTCGGAAGATAGTACACTAGTATTTACTGGAGTCATGAATCTGTTTATAAGGGAAAACTGGACTAAAGAATTGGAGAAGTTATACAGATTCTTAAAGAGTACTACAATTAGGAAGGTAGTTTTTATAGCATTGATATTGAAAAGGAAAGTCGAACCTTGATGGAAGTTTCCCCCCAATCTAATCTGAGTGCCCGATAATAGATGGTTACATGGGATATGTTTCTGGATATCTTTAGATGGTAATATATCCCGGATATGGCACGATGGTAATTACTAAATGAAATGTTTGAATTGGACATAAGGTAGAAGTTTGGGGATGAATATGAATTGAAATTATAGTTTTGGAAGAAGTATAATCTGGATATTTTAAATTACGAAATGAAGAAGGTCCGAAAGATTATGGAGAAACTGAGACTCTCAATTGAGCTAGGTTAGCTCCATTGATGTTATTATTTATGAGGAAACAATGCACAAGACACAACTGTTTAGATAAGACACAACTGTGTGGGTATGAGATGCATGTCTTCGAAGTACTAGAAAATGAAAGGTAAAGAGCATGACTAAAAAAGATCATTTTACTGAAAACATGAAAGTAATGAAAGAGTAAAGTTACTGTAACTGGAAGAATGAATTACTGAACTAACTGTATGAATGAAATATTTAAGCTCTACCTGGATAAATTTATTTTAGTATTTATCGATGATATTATGGTGCATCCTAAGTCTTGGAAAGAAAACAAAAGCAGCAATTGAGAACTGTTTTACAAACCCTCAGAGAGAAGAGAATGTATACCAAGTTCGATAAATGTGATTTTGATTATAACAAATATCTTTTCTGGGTCACGTTGTATCAAAGATGGGTGTCAATTAGACTCACCCAAAACAGAGGTTATAGATCATTGGGAAAGACCCAAAACTGTAAGACCCGATTTTTATCGCAATTTCTTATAATTCAAATGATGTAAACATGATTTTATGTAAATTGAATCATAAGAAGAGTTTTACATGAATGAAAATGCAAATGGAATAAATAAAAATTCTCGAATGCATTTAAGGGTCAAATGAAGGATTGAAATGGTCACAAATTAAACGAATGGGATTCGGACTGGAGATAAGGATTTAAAACACGAAATGAGTGAGTGTTCGTGAAGGGAAGTTGGATTGGTTTGGTCCCGAACACGTTGAAGGGTAAAACGATCAAAAGACCCAAAATTCGGTGTCAATTCGGTAAGAAATTGACACTGTAAACATGGATTCAGGGAATCTTGATCAATAAAGGAGCAATAATTAAATTTCAGCTTAAATTGATCAAGATATGAATTTATCGAAATTAATCAAAATTTTCACTTCGAGAAATTATCCCGAAAATATTGAAAAAATATACCAGAAAGACGAAATAAGACAGATAAATTCATTTATTGATTAAATGAAAAAAATATTAATTTAATTGGGATATTTTGGGTTTTACTATATTTTATTTGATTAAAATAAAATATAGTAAATAATAAAAGGAAAAAAAGTAAATGAACAAAAAAACGAAACGAAAAAGAAACTGGAAAGGAAACAGAGAAGGAATCGGGACTTGATTCCCTCTCTCTACTCCTCTCCGATTTGAAGGCCAGAGGAGGCGCGTGATGGCAAGGAACGGATCAGGCAGCGCGAGGCGATGCCGACGCACTAGGGGGGAAGCAGTGGCTGCTGGCAAAGCTTGGAGAGGGAGATTAGCAGGGGTGAAGGCCGAAAAGGAAGAAAGAAAATCTGGTAGCCACCAGCACCGATCGGTCCAACCCGAGGCCAAATGAAGACTCCCCAGCCAAAGACAAGTCGAACGGTGGCAGAGGGGAGACGAGAACCGGTCGGACGGCGTCAGAACGACAAAGATGAGCCTGATCCGGTCCGGTGCAGTGAAGGTGAGCTGAACCGGACCGGACCGTTTCAGCCAAAAAGAAAAGAATAAAAAAGAAAAAGAAAAAAAGGGAAAAAGAAAAAGAGGAAAAATTAGGAAAAATTCCAATGATGCAATCGAGCTACGAGTAAGCCGGTAAGCGGTCGAAATTGATCGATTTAAATTTTAAACTATTTAATTTGATTAATATTCAACTGAAAATTTACCCAGAAAAATATGTAATTATGTAGCTCGACAATTGACGTCAAACGAGAGCTCGAGTCAGCCTCGATTTGTATACTATCATGGAATCTCGGGTAAGTAACCCTTATTTACGACAATTTGCATTGTTATACGTATTACAAATTTACCACATAAATTACGGATTAATTCCGTATAAAATGAATTAAATTCTAAAATTTGAGATAAATTATCGTAAATAATTAATTGAGCTATCTGAGAGTTTAGAACGAGGCTCAATAAATACTGGTGGGCCCAATGAGCCCAATAGGCCTAGATAATGTGAATAGTAAGCGAAAAACGGGCTTAAGGCCAGTTAAGGCCCATTATGGTACAATCAGGCCCAATATGGGTAAACGGGCTCAATGATTTAAATTAAGTCCAGAAAATATGAAATACAATTAATTATATTGTATTTGACTTGATGAATATTTATATGCAGTTTCGAAAATTGGATTGGGAGCAAATCGGACTGCATGACAAGACATCAGTGGAAAGGTCAGACTGTACAGAAAAATGAGGTAAGGGAATTTTGTGAGTAGCTAGAGATAGCTACGCGTATTTTTAATAGCTTTTGTATACACTGAAAATGTATAAAGGTCCTAGAAATGGATTAAAAATTTTAAGGACTCGGGATAGGTAAAAGACTATTTTACCCCTACTGAAGGAAAATTCACCTAAGGATGGTGAAAGCATGACATGCATGAAATGCATGATTTGGAAGATTTCTATAAATTTTTAGTGAAGCAAATTGGTAGATTGGCCAATATTTGCATAAATTTCATAAGATAACACTACGTAAGTGTTATTTGAATTTAAATAAAATTTCATTGGAAAATGGGTCAACTATCAAGTTTATATGGCAACAGATAGTGCTGGAGCATTTCCTCGCACTATATCTGAGTTTTTGAGTGTGCATAATGGTGTTGGAGCGGTTGCTCGCACTGATTTTTATTATTGTGAAATGCATGAGAGGTGTTGGAGCCTAGCTCGCACCTTGTTTTGACTTGATATGCATAAAAATGTGCTAGAGCGATTGCTCGCACTAGTTTTAATGATTTGACATGCATGAGAGGTGCTGGAGCTTAGCTCGCATCCTGTTTTGATCTGATAATTGCATAAAATTCGTACTAGAGCCTTGCTCGTACGTGATTTAATTGCATAAAAGTTGTGTGGGAGTGTAACTCACACGAGATTTGATTTCTTTATGCATGAAACCATGCTGGAGTATTGCTCGCACAAAGTTTTGAATGATTTATGCATGATGCCGTGCTGGAGCATTGCTCGCACGAGGCTTTCATGGATTTTATGCATAAAACAGTGTTGGAGCTTGCTCGCACATGATTTTATATGGATTTATAACTCTTTTTAAAGTCGTACTGGAGTGCTGCTCGTACGCGAATTTTACTGATTTTTATAAAACTGTGCTAGAGCTTTGCTTGCACGAGGTTTTCAGATATAATGAATATGCATGGAGCCGCGCTGGAGCTTTGCTCGCACAGGGATTTATATGACATGCATATAGCTGTGTTGGAGCCTCCTATAGACTGTGTGTCACAGCGAGATGATATGCCCACACGTGCATACTGAGACATAGGTTGGGTGGATAAAACCTACGGCAAGCACCCCCTGACTATGATTTGGGTTCACAGAGTACGTTGTACCATGTATGTCACGCGGAGTACGCTGTACCGTGGGGATTGTTGGAGTGGAGTGGCATTAGCCACGAGGCAGCAAGCCTTACCCTCACAATCTTGGTATTTATGTTGTTTTGGTGACAGGATTGACCCACCTCCTGTTTCAGGTGTGATACCCCGCACACTAGGTACCGTGTAACCAGGGATCACTTGGTTATGGCCATAGTCCTCGATGTTACTGATATAGTCACCTACATGTCTCACATGATATAACTTCTAGTCTCGATAGACCAGGGTAGACCCGAGGGAAGGGTCAGGCCCCCGATTTTGTGATTTTCACTGAGATGTGATTTTCTACTATGATGCTAGATTTTTCAGAGGATTTTATGACATGTGACCCTAAAAGAAGGGTGATTTTATAACAGAATTTTATAATGAATTTTTAATGAGTTTGAGATTAATTTATGAGATGATTGACCCGGAGGGGTTATTTTATACTGGGCTTTAATAAAGTGATTTAAATGCAGTAGCATGAGGAGTTTTCCATGCTTTAATTATAAATTCATGAAAAGAATTGTCTCTCATGATTTGTTTTACATGACATGAAATAATGCATGATCTTGATTTACTTCATGCGAATTATGATTTTACATAAAATGCCATTGATGCATGAGTTGCATGATTTCTATATGCACGAATAGTTTTTATAAACTATGTCATTGATGTGTGCATGATTTTGTGCATGAGATTTAAATGAAAAGAAATGGATTTAAGGACATTATGAGCATGTAGATAGTGGAGCTATCTACTTACTTACATGATTGCCTTGCTGAGCGCGTGGTTTGCTAACCCCCTTTATTATCCTTTTTTTTTTCAGAGCACTCAGTAGTTAGTGAGCAACTGAGGACTTGCATTCTTGGTATCCGCTGCGTCCCATCGAGAGTCAGGTATACACATTTGTATAGTTTTGTATCTAAATATGTAAATGCACAGTACTGTAAATGTATATGATGTCGGGGATGTAAGGTTAAGTAAATCCAATTGTGAATATATTAGTTAAAGTCAAAGGATAGAAAAATCCTAATGTGTAAATGTAACATGGAAATGGAATGGTAAGTAGTGTGAAGGGACTAATACCGAATCATAGCCCAACTGTTGGTAGGATGGTCATGATGAGAGGAATGTAAGAATTAAATATGAAAGAAAAACGAAAAATTTACTCTGATTTTTAGGTCGTGACAAAAACAATTAAGAAGATTAAAAGTTCTTGGGTTATAAAGAGACTTCGGAATACGAAATACATTTCGAATATAAGGATTGTAATTTGTATGTTCTTATGTTTCGAATGCGAGACTTAATTCGAATAAGGAAAAATGTTTCGTTATAATTGATGTACGAAATAAGACAAGTTTTGAAGTGTGATAGATTTTGAATACAGATTATATTTTGGATAAGATATGTATACGATGTATGAATACTTTTGGTATATCAAATGATTCAGATTTAGTGATATGAATTGAGAATGGGTTGTGTCCAAAGGATAAATGAGAATTGCGATAAACTTTGTTTCCTGCTTTCGACTGTAATTTGAATTTTGAACCTTTATGGTTATATTCAGTTCATGTGGTTAGGTTTGATGGCTAATTAAGGTATTTCAAAATACCTCTTTGCCTGAAAAACTTGACAGCATCTAGAAATATCCTAACCCATAATCCAAGAGAAAAGTGTATACATATACCTCGAGACAAGGACTAAGCTGCGTATTGACGCAGAATAGAAAGGTATAGATCTTGGCAAATTAAAAGATCATGAGAAGAATTGCCTAAACCACGATTTGAAATTGGCAACTATAATATTTGCATTGAAGTTAGGGCACCACTACTGTGTGGTGAGGAATTATAGAATTTTACTGATCATGAAAGTTTTTGATATTAAATTTCACACAGGAAATTAAACATAAGAAAGAGAAATGGCTAGAGTTGGTACCTTGAGTAAAAACAACCTCAAGATGATGTCGTATAAATGGTCAGGGGATGCGAACTGTTGGATCGTTTTTGTGAACCTCAAATTAGATGTGGTTCTTCTGATACTGATGTTTATTGTATGGTAATTAACCTAAGATTTGAACACTAGACTTGATTGATTGAATAAAATCATACAGGTTCAGCATAATGATAAATATTGTATTGATATGGCTAATTAGATACTGAAAGGTACTATAACAGAATTGGTATTGACAGTGATGATTTATTGAGATTTAGAAGCACAATTGTGTACCCAATGATCTATAGTTAAGGAATTGATGTCGTTAGAGAAGCTAAATTCATCGAGATATACTTTATATCCGGAGAGTAGTAAGATGCATCAAAATCTCCAAGAGGTATATTAGTAATCAGATATGATAGGAGATATGTTAGCAGGTTAAGGTATAGCATTAGAAGCCTATGAGATTGTTGCAGTATCTACTAATACCAACATGGAAATGGGAGTAAGTCACCATGGATTTCATTATGGGATTGCCAAGGACCCGTAGAAACCATGATACAATTTGGGTAATAGTTGATGGATTAACGAAGTCCGCCCACTTCTTGGCTATGAAGTTTACGGATACTTTGAGTGCTCTAGCGGATTTATGTGTGAGAGATTGTAAGACTACATGATGTACCAGTGAGCATAGTATCTGACAGGGATTCTCGGTTCACCTCGCACTTCTGGGAACATTTCCAAGAAGCCATAGGAACCCAACTAAATTTTAGCATAACCTTCATCCTCAAACAGATGGGCAATCGAAAAGAACTATTCAGACATTAGAGGATATGTTGGGAGCATGTGCTCACGATTTTAAAGGCTCCTGGGATGACCATTTATCGCTAGTGGAGTTTACATATAATGACAATTATCACTCAAGTATCGGGATGACACCGTACGAAGACTTGTATGGTCGAAGGTGTAGTTCACCGATTGGATGGGAAGAAGTGGGTGAAAGAAAGATAGTTGCTCCTGATTTGGCTAAGCAACCTTTTGAGGATGTTCAATTGATTTGCGAGAGGTTAAGAACAGCTCCGAGTAGGCAAAAGAGTTATGCTGACCAGAGATACAGACCCTTGGAATTTTCAGTATGAGATTCGGTGCTTCTGAAAGTTTCACCAGCCAAGGGTATTGTCACGACCCTCAATCCACAGAAAATCCACAACAATTTTTTTTTCGTTTTCGTTTATCGATTATTATTTAATCCAATTCTTATTGTTTGTTCTTTACCTTTACCTGATCGTGAACAGCTACACCTCCAACAGTTGGGCTGTGTATCGGTATCAATCTCATCCAATCATGCCACTTCAAATTACAATTCATTAAAATGTAAACACCTGTATTACTAAATCGAGTTACTGTTTACATGTGTTCACAATCTTTTACATCCCAAAAATTACATTTAAAGATATTATTGTGCTTGGACCTGTCTAGATACAAAAACTACACAAATGTGTATACCTCGTGTGATGAGATGCAGTGGACACCAAAATCCAATCCTCAATTGCCCACTATCTACTATAAGTGCTCTGTAAAAGGGGAAAATAAGGGGGGTGAGCAAACCACGCACTCAGTAAGGCAATCATGCGAGTAGGTAGATAACTGTACTATCTACGTGGTCGTGATGCCATGCTTAAATCACATATTTATTAGTCATACTCCAAAACATATGATCATGCTTGTGTTATGACATGTAAAACAATTCATGCTATTTAAATCAGTGCATAGTTCTCAAAACATAGCATGGAAAATCATTATGCGTAAATCAAAATCAAGGCATGGTAAATCATCATGCACAGTGCACTTAACAAGTATTTCAAATCTTATCACAAACCAATACAAAATCATCACTTGTCAGGACTCAGCCCCTCCCATGGACTATCCTGACCCACAAACAGATTTCAAAATAGGGATTTCTCATTCAACAATAAACATGTGAGATAGGCATATAATATAATAAAGGTAATAACTAGGACTATGGTCATATCCTCTGTGATCCTAGGCTACACGAATCCTAGTGTGCGAGGTATCACCACAATCTGCTTTCGCACGAGAGGTGGGTCACG
The DNA here is from genome assembly GCA_033439115.1 of Firmiana major. NCBI lineage: Eukaryota > Viridiplantae > Streptophyta > Magnoliopsida > Malvales > Malvaceae > Firmiana > Firmiana major. The sequence goes on along the minus strand of CM065904.1, from coordinate 18,151,354 downwards.
TCCAACCCGTCGGTCCATAGCAGAATCCATCATTTGAAGACGACATATATATAATATCACACACGGTACAATATATTCCATGCTACTTGCACGGTACAACGTACTCCATGGACCCATATCATCACAATATATCCTCCTACATCTCAATACGCACGTGCGAGCTTATTTAATCGGCGTGGCACACAGCCAACCCGAAACTCCCAGCACAGCTCCTAACATGTCATAAAACCACGTGCGAGTAATCTCTAGCACGACAACAAGTGTAATGGACATCAAGTACGAGCTATGCTCTAGCACCATGTCAAAACTAGTATGAAAACTAGTGCGGCTAGACTCCAGCACAATGTCATAAAATCCATGTGAAAACTAGTGCGAGCTAAGCTCCAGGACCATGCATGTAAAACTCTAGTGCGAGCATCGCTTCAGGACTAATGCACATATAAAACACGTCAAATCTCGTGCAAGCAGTGCTCTAGCACGTTTCATTTCCACAAAACTCATGTAGGTGGCTCATTCTTTGCAAAGCATGGTTATGAAACCAAATCAAGCTACTTTTTGTGCAGTTCATTTCAAATTCTAGCCAACCTACCAATCACATGCTCAAAAGGCACTAAAAAGATTTCAAAGCATCATGCTCTTGTTTTTAACGCGTATTTCTCAAAAACCTAATTCTTTACCCTTCAAACATCCATTTCATCCTATGACTCTTAGATACGTTAAAAATAGCCCATGCGCTCGAAAGGCATACAGATATCCCTAGGGCTAACACAGTTCCCTTACCTCGATTCTCTTAGAAGCAACTCTTCATTCCTTTCCCGATTTTTACGATTTAGCTCAACTTGCTCCGGGTTTATCCTCGATAGCTGCATATATTTATAAATCATATGAGTCAATACCAATAACTCATATTCAGACATCAACTAATCGATATATCTCATCGAGCCTATTTTATCGAGTTTGACTCATTATCACATTTGGCAATCATTATGCCATTTCTAGTCAATTTAACTAGCAACATACTCGATTACTTATCAAATACTTGGCATAAATGTTTATCCATAACCTTTCATCATTTATGCATTCTCTACAACATCATTTATACACATTTTTATCATTTGACTAATCCCACAATGTGGCTTCATCCAGGTATCTCAAAATCATGTACATCACCTCACTAACAACTTGATATAATCCCCTTTATCATCTAATCAACCACATTTTACTTTCTCACACTAAACGCATTCTATGTTATGCTTGTTTCATTACATTCTAGGTAGTTTCATTCATCAATGCATACACCAATCTACTCACAAAAACCACTAGATAAATATACTTAGAGTTTGTGTATTAGAAACTCACCTAGCTTGCCTTTCTTCTTTTCCAAGTTTGGAAGACTCCTTAGCTCCTTCAATCCAATGAGTTGAATGTTGGCTCCAAGCTATGTTGCTCTCCTCCTCAAAATGAACAACTTTGGCTCTAATAGCTTTTTTCCAATTCTTTTTGGAAGAGGATGTATTCTAGAGAGAGAAAGCTTGGTATTTTGGGTGAAAAATGGAAGAGGTGTGTTGGTTTGTTAAAGAAAAGGGTTTTGTTGTGGGGTATTTATAGATTGAGATTGATGAGATCGATCTGCTAGGGTGATGAGATTGATCTTCCTTTGGTTTTTGTCATCGAATTCTCAAGTTTTAAAAATGGGAGATTGATCTGCTCATTGGGGAGAGATAGATCTTGGCTTGGTAGAAGCTTGAGGAGATCGATATGCTTATGGGGAGAGATCGATCTACTCTTGACAGAATCAAATGAAGATTGATCTGCACTTAGGAGGGGATCGATTTCTGCTAGGCAAAGGCAAATGCAGATTGATCTGATCATTAGGGAGATAGATCTGCTCAATGGGGAGAACGATCTGGCCTTGGCAGATCCACTTGAAATTATTCTGCTTGAACAAGGGATCGATCTGCCTTGAATAGGAGATCGATCTGGCCTTCATCTGGGGCATTCCCGCTGTATTTTTCCAGATTTTTCGAAGGTAAACTCCTATTTCATTACTCTAATACTCATTTTGCATTTAATCCCACTTAGAGCATGGAAAGGCTCATTTCTTATGATTCACATACAATGTGACTTGTATGTATTGCTTGAATTCAGAAAGGATACATAGAATTCACCGTCCATGCATTATCATTTCGTGTTTTCATTCATTATCTTCAATATGAATGCTTAAAGTTCTATTCGTTTAGTTTATGGTCACTTCAGCCCTTATTTATCATTTACTTGTATCTTGACACTCATTTATCCAATTACAATGCATTCACATTTATATGATCCAAAATCATTTGTCTTATACTTTCATGTACATACAATTAAGTCATACATACATGGGGTCTCACAGGTATAATGAGATTTAGAAAGAAATGAAAGCTTAATGCGAAAGAAATATCCACAATTGTTTGAGAACAGATGTAACTTTAAATTTGGAGATCAAATTTCCTAAGACAAAGAGAATGTAAACCCTACAAAATTTTCAGAACTTGGTTTTAAGTAAGATCAACTAAGACTAAATCTATGCTTAGTTGGTGGAATATTTAATTAAAATTATATTTTTAACCTGAGAAACTTAGATGAATTTAATCAAATAAAATATTTTACCTTATAGTATAGATGAGTGTAAAAATGACACAATGTCAAGTGGAGTATAATGTTATTCTATTATATAGTATTATTATTATTATTATTATTATTATTGGTCCTATTTAATAATTTAAAAAGTAAGAATTAGCTTTATTTTTAGTCAACCCGAAGCCCAAGCTTAATTTAAAATGTTAATTGGTATGTAAGTGGTGTCAAATCGGTATAAGAGTATAGGAAAGTCTGAAACCGTCTGAAGGATGACAAGAGATGGGAAAAAAAATGAAGTAGTTAAAGACAGGAACCCTGCTGTGTACAACAGCAATGGGAGAGTATGACCGACTGCATTTCATTGGATTTCTGGAAACTTAGATTTACAGAAGGAACAAGTGGGAGTGGCAGAAAACAAATGAAATAAAAAAAAAAAAAAAAGCAGAGAAGTGACAAGAGACAGAGGAACCAAGGCAAACGCGAAACAAAAAAAAATCTGGTTATTAGGCTGTCTCTGTACTTCATTATCCTTCTCTACTTAACATCATCCCTGCTTCACTAGATTATCGAACCTGTATCTTTTGTATTAAAACATCACTGTACAATCATCTCCACTGTAGTTCAGAAAATTTCACCGATCGCCACATACTGCCCTACCACACCACTGCAATTCATCATCTTCATCCTCAACGAGCTTGCTGCCGCTTGGCCTTTCCTTGCACCAATTTTACACTTTCAGTAAACCTCAAGCTGAAGCGGTAGAAGACGGGGTAGTAGATCAAAGGAAGAGAGAGCCGCGAGCGAGGATTGGCGTACGAGAAGAAGAAGAAGAGGAGAACTGAGCTACAGATGATTGGACTGCTGGCTGAAGCAAAGGCGGAAGACCTAGCTAAAACAGTAGACGGACATGGGAGTCTCGTCCTCTGTAACCGAAGCAAAAGAGACGAGGGAGAGGCTGGTTGTTAGAAGGACCGGAGAGCTGTGGTAAACCGAAAACAAGGGCAGTGGGAGCTGGGCGTCTGGTAGGAGCGGAGGTGGACGAAGGAGCTGGGAACGGTAATAGCAGGAGAACGTTGGAGTTGGCAGTGATCGAAAGGGGTGATAGCCGAAACGTGAGGGTGATATTAATGGTGGTAGAAACGTCGACAGTGAAAGGTGGCGAAAACCGGGAAGGAATGGTAGAGAGAGTAGTCGTGCCGAGGAAAAGAAGCCGAGAGTGGAGTTTCTCTGGTTTGAGAATGAGGAAGGAGTGAATAGTGACCGACGAGGAAAAGAAGAAGGAAGAAAGGTAATTTGGCGGGAAGGGAAAGAAGGTTTAAAAAAAAAGAGCATTTATATATATATAATAGATTATATATATATATATATATATATATATATATATATATATATATATATATATATATATATATATTTGGAGATAGGAAAAAGGCACAGAGAACCTTTGGAAACATAAGGGAAAGCTCTGAGGAAATTAATCGAGCAGATCGGACCCATTGACTCCTATCACTAAAGGCATTAAGAACTACGGGCAGACACCGAAATAAGAAAAATTATGTATGCTGCTAGAGATAGATTTACATATTTTTCTATGTATTTGTAAATATTCCATTCTAGGCCGAATATACAGATATCGAAATTGTAGAAGACATTAGGCTGATTTTATAGTACTGAAAATTACAAAAAACTTTAGTCTCGATTATATGGCCTATCTACACCGACATAAATTTAATTTAATTAAATATATATCAATATAGTTTTAATTATTGATTTTACTCGAAAATCCCTGATTAAATCAGCATAGCCTATTTACTGAGATTTTTAATCGGAAAAAGGGTTACACAGCCTCTTTTGAATTGTTTTATGAAGCAAACTGAATTTATAAGCGATTTAAAGGAAATGATTTGCTTATAAAGTTATTCTGATGATATGTGCTTGAGCGCGTACTAACTGTGTGTCATACAAACCAACTCGCACTGATTTTGAGACGAAGGCGATGGTTAAATCATGTTGCATTTCTGTCTGTTTCTGTGATTCACGAAGTATGATTTACCGTACGACATATACGATAGTACGATGTACCATTTTTCTGATTCTGGTCTTCGGACATTCTGATATGTGAGCCGTTTGGATAGCTGACCACTCCCACGGTAATTGACATCCTGGCACATCTGATCAGTAATTGCCCGGAGTCACTGACATTGGCCAATTGTCATTTCTGAATTTTGATATAGCATTTTCTGCCTTGTCTCGTCTATTGGATTTTCTGAGCTAACTGTATGAATGATATCATCTATTTGATTTTCTGAACTAACCGTATGAACGGTATCGTCTATTTGATTTTCTGAACTAACCGTATGAACGGTGTCGTCTATTTGATATTCTGGATTTGAGTGTATGAACTATGTTATTTGGAAATCGTTTATTCTACTGCTTAAAGTTTTGGGATTTTGTATTTACGACAGTAAACTTATTACACTATCGCTGTTGATTTTGTTATCGATTTCTGATTCCGGCCTTCTGAATTTGACATTTTATCCGTATGTTTTTCGTGGAAATTTCGATTTTGGTATTATCGATTTCTATCTCTGATTTTACTATTATTTATGGATTGCCAAATTATCTGTAAATTTTCGTCAAAACCTTGATTTTGACATATATATATAGGTAGTGTATTTATCTACCTGCCGCGTATTTTTCTTATTGAGCACGTTGAGATCACCCCTTACTCTCCTCCACAGATCCTCATCAATAGCGGGTCCTTCTTCTGTAAGTTGAAATATTTTGTACAGCCATACGTCAGCAAAGTATTCATCTGTGTTAAAGGTATACCCAATATAGACATCCATTTTGTATCTAAATTTTGTAAGTACAATAATGTATAGGGTAATGTGTATGGGGAATGTGAACAAGAATATTTTATAAAAGAATAATTTTGCTGATTAAATTGGAAAGTATTATTGTTAGTTTGGTTTAAATTTGTTACTAAGAAATTAAATTGAACAGTTGTATTCTGATCTATTATCAACTCGTAGCCCAACCAAAACATTCGTAAATATGGTCGTTAAATAACCAAGACTATAATTAATGTCCAATACAGCTCAACTCATTGCATTAGATATCTATTATAACCTATAATACATCCCAAAAATAGTTACAGTGTTTACATCCCAACATTTGTACATAATACTGTGCATTACAAACATCTGAATATAGTAAACTAAACTAAAGCAGAGGATAAATACACCTTTATATAAAACAATAGTGGCAGGTGGAAGACACACCCTCTGATGCCATACTCAAAAAATCACTTGAATCTACAGCAGGTAGTTTGAAGGGAAAGAAGAAAGGGGTGAGTTTATGCCCAGTAAGGTATATGTACCAAATAATAATAATTTAAAAGGGGCAAGCTTGAAAACCATAAAATTATGTTATACATCATGATAAATGTAGATCAAATGGTTTCTGTGATTTTGATATGAATCTGATCCAAATTTTCTAAAAAAACTTAGCAAGATTTATAGTTTACTTAATTTTCTTAAGATCATGAAGCATACTTAAAACATAACTTATCTTAAAGCATGCTTAAAACATAACTCGTCATAGTTCATTTATAGAAATTTCATATTTAAAACTAAATCGTAAAATCATGTATCATAAAATCATTGAACATAAAACGTAATCATGACATAAGTGAGACGAGATAGATAACCAAGTGGTAACATGCAATCATAACATAGATTCCAAGTAGGGAAATGTAACGACCCAATTTTCCTACTCTTTCCTTAGTTAGGTTATGAGTCGATGATTATTTCCCATAGTAAATTATCATTCTTATGTATTTTATGGTAACAAATTGAATATAAAATTTGAGTAAATTTTTTTTCGTAATTAAATAGAATAAATGTTTGTTACACATGTTTAAGTTCACCTATTTCCCTAGACTCAGATACAATATTGCATTACCATACTTACAAAATTAGACACCAATTACATGTCCAAACACGGTATACCTTTGTGCGTAGAATGGTGTCCCTCTGACGTATGGCCGCAGATTTAAATCTACCCATCAACCTCTGCTACCGAGGGAACTCTGTGGATGTAAAGAAAGGGATGAACTCAACATGTTCAATAAGAAAAATCAAGCGGCAGGTAGATAAATACACTATCAAAAAAAATATGGGTTTTAAGTAATACTATATAGTTTAGTGTATACAGTGAAAATTACCATTTTCTCACAGTATCAATGTCACAAAATTACCATTTTCTCACAATATCAGTATCACAAAATTACCATTCTCTCACAGTATCGGTACCACAGAAAACTTTATTGCAAAAAATCATTTAAATTAAATGCAGTAAAATAAAACTCATTCCATATCAGAAATTCACTTCATCAAAACTCAGTTCAGATAAAACAAGTAAGTCATGAAGTAAAATCGTGCCAGCCGTCGTGTATTGCTGTGTGATCTTGCATGTACCTGCTCGCACGTGATTAGAGGCAAAGAAGGCGATGGAAATTATATGGAAATGTGAATGATGCTGAGGTCCATGGAGTATGATGTATCGTACTGTGTGCACGTGAGTACGTTGTACCATGTGACTGAAAATGAAATTATATGAAAATGTGAATTGAGAATGGTGCCCGGTCCATGAAGTACGATGTATCGTGCTATGTACATGTGAGTACGATGTACAGTATTATTGAGAAATAGAGAAATGAGTAAGTCGATTGGGTAGCTGACCACTCCCATGGCACTTGACATCCCGGCACGTCTGGTTCGTGATTGCCCGGAGTCACTGACATTGGCCAATTGTCGTATTAATTGATTGATTATTGATGATGAATATTCTGCAATGCCTTATTTATTTTCGTAGAAGGAGCTGGATATGAGGCAGAGAGAGTGGATAGAGCTTCTGAAGGACTATGACTATGAAATCCTTTACCACCCGAGAAAGGAAAATGTAGTAGCGGTTGCCTTAAGCAGAAAGAATATCGGGTTAGTATCTTACATGATGATTCGAGAATACGAATTGTTGGCACAGTTTGCTAGCCTCAACTTGGACATTAAGCCATCTGACATTGTCAGTTGTGGTGTGATAGATAGCCTGAGAGTAGAAAAAGATTTGATTGATAGAATTCGACAGGCTCAGCGTACTGATTGACATTGTACATATGTGTTTAGTCAGATCCAATTGAGAAATAATAAGATATATACATGCTCAGTCAATTGACTGAGCATGTATATAGGAGTTGTAAATTAAATATAGGAGGAAAGGAAATGGCAGTCGATTTAATTTTATTAAATATGGGTGATTTTGATGTAATCCTAGGGATGGATTGGCTAGCTGCAAATCATGTTGTTATGGATTGTCATGCAAAAACTTTGATGTTTCCAAAGATAGACAACCTTATTGTAAATTTGGTGAAATGAAATGAAAGAATGTGTTATTGCAATTGAGAAGAGTATAATCTAGTTACATGATAATTTAGAGATGAATTTAATTTACAATTTATATATGTTGATGTGATGATTTATGATTTCTAATGGTGGAAAGAATAATGTGAAGGGTTCATTGCTTATGTGATTGAGACGGATAAGGCATGTCCTGAATTGGGAGACATACCAGTGGTTAAGGAATTTTCAGATGTCTTTCCGGATAAGTTACCAAGGTTACCTCTATATAGGAAGAAGGAATTTGGAATAGAATTGGCTCCTGGTACAGAGCCGATATCCAAGCCACCGTACAAAATGGCTCAAGTTGAGTTGGAAGAATTAAGGAAACAGTTGCAAGAGTTGCTAGAGAAGGGGTTCATCAGACCGGGGGTCTTACCTTGGGGAGCACCGGTTCTGTTTGTAAAGAAAAAGGACGGAAGCTTCCGACTGTGTATAGATTACCGGTTGTTGAATAAGGCCACCATTAAGAATAAGTATCCTCTTCCACGCATCGATGACTTGTTGGATCAGCTTAAGGGAGCGCAGGTCTTTTCCAAGATAGATCTGAGATCTGGGTACCATTAGTAGAAGATACGGAGTGGAGATGTACCCAAGACAGCTTTTCACACCTGGTATGGACATTATGAGTTTATGGTTATGCTATTCGGGTTGATGAATGCTCCCGCAACTTTTATGTCATTAATGAATGAGGTATTCCACTAGTATTTGGATCGATTTGTGATCATGTTCATTAATGATATACTGGTGTACTCAAAATCTAGAAAGGAGCATGAAAGGCATTTAAGGATAGTGCTACAGACCCTCCGAGAAAAGAAGTTATACGTTAAACTCAGTAAGTGCGACTTTTGGTTGGAGCAGATCTCTTTTCTGGATCATATAGTATCAAAAGATAGAGTGTCAGTGGATCCATCAAAGATTGAAGCCATGGTTCAGTGGCAGAGACCCCAGACAGTGACAGAGATTAGAAGTTTCTTGGGTTTAGCTAGGTATTATCGAAGGTTTGTAGAGGGATTCTCGAGGTTAGCTACTCTTTTGACACGTCTCACGAGAAAGAATGTGGAATTCGTGTGGGACGATAAGTGTGAGGAAAGTTTTAAGGAGTTGAAAAGGAGATTAACCACAGCTTCGATACTCACCATTCTTACCAGCTCAGGAGGTTTTTTGGTGTATACGGATGCTTCACACCAAGGACTGGACTGTGTATTGATGCAGGAAGGGAAGGTAGTAGCCTACAGATCAAGGCAATTAAAGGATCATGAGAGGAACTACCCGACCCATGACTTGGAGTTGGCAGCGGTGGTGTTTGCGTTGAAGATATGGCGCCACTACCTCTATGGTGAGAGATTTCAGATTTACAAAGATCATAAGAGCCTTAAGTACCTGTTCTCGCAGAAAGAGTTAAACATGAGACAGAGGAGATGGCTCGAGCTCTTAAAGGATTATGATTGTGAAATCCTGTACCACCCGGGTAAAGAAAATGTGGTTGCTGATGCATTGAGTAGGAAGCATCTCAGGATGGTATCATTTATGATGATCAGGGAACACGAGCTGTTGGAACAGTTCACAAACCTCAGTTTGGATATGACCCTGCCTGACGCTGATAGTGGATTTATGATAGCTAGCCTGCAGTTGCAATCGGATCTGGTAGATTAAATCCAACAGGCTCAGCAAGTTGATCAGCAGTGCAGTAATATTGTCGGGCAGATACAGAGGGGTACAGACACGGACTTTGAGTTGAGTTCAGATAGATTGTTGAGGTTCAGAAGTAGGATATGTGTTCCTGATGATGCACAGATCAGAAGGTTGATCTTGACAGAGGCTCACTCAACGAGGTATACGATACATCCAGGAAGTACTAAGATGTATCAAAACCTTCGAAAGATTTATTGGTGGTCTGGGATGAAAAAGCACATTGCTGAATATGTTGCTAAGTGTCTCGTTTGTCAGCAGATTAAGGTAGAGCATCAGAAGCCTGTAGGGTTATTGCAGCCTCTACCAATACCGACTTGGAAGTGGAAGCATGTCACCAAGGATTTTGTGATGGGATTACCGAGGACTCGCACAGGTCATGATGCCATATGGGTGATTATGGATCGGTTGACGAAATCAGCCCATTTTCTAGCTATGAGAGATACCAATACTCTGAGCCAGTTAGCGAACCTATATGTACGCGAGATAGTGAGGCTACATGGAATTCCAGTGAGCGTTGTTTCTGATAGGGATGCCCGCTTCACTTCTCATTTTTTGGGAACATTTTCAGGAAGTGATAGGGACCCAATTGAGTTTTAGCACCGCGTTTCATCCTTAAACAGATGGTCAGTCAGAGAGGACTATACAGACCATAGAGGATATGTTGAGAGTGTGTGCATTAGATTTTGGAGGCTCCTGGGATGACCATTTGCCACTCGCAGAGTTTGCTTATAATAACAGTTTTCATGTGAGTATCGGGATGGCACCATATGAGGCATTGTATTGGCGTAGATTTCGTTCCCCTATTGGATCGAAAGAGGTTGCTGACAGACAGATTTTTGCTCCAGACTTAGTGCAGTAGGCATCAGAGACGTCCAATTGATATGTGAGAGATTACAAACAGCTCAGAGCAAGTAAAAGAGTTATGCTGACAAGAGACGGAGACCACTAGAGTTTGATGTGGGTGAGTCGATGTTCTTTAAAGTTTCTCCTTCGAAGGGAATTATCAGATTTGGTAAGAAGGGCAAGCTGAGCCCTAGATACATCGGACCCTTCGAGATTTTGGAGAGAGTGGGAGACAAGGCTTATAGGTTGGCATTGCCACCAAAGTTGGCAAGTGTGCATAACGTTTTCCACGTATCCATGTTGAGGAAGTATCACCCAGACCCGGCGCATGTGATAAGATATGAGCCATTGGAGCTCAATAAGGGTATAACATACGATGAGAAGCCAGTTCGGGTATTGGACAAAAAAGAGAAAGTGTTGAGGACAAAGACAATTCCCTTAGTGAAGGTTCTTTGGCAACATCACACGGTGGAAGAAGTCACGTGGGAATTGGAGAGTTTAATGCGGGAGAAGTATCCCGAGTTGTTCACAAAATGATTGGTTCCAATTTGGAGGACCAAATTTTCTAAATGGGGGAGAATGTGAGACCTCATATATGTATAAGCACGACTTTGTATATATATGTAAATAGTGATGTGCTTGTAATGTGAAGTATAAATGATGTAAAGTCCATAAATTAAATGTACACACATGTAATAAGAGTTGTGATTGTACATACAAGTTACATTATGTATGAATGTGAAGGAATGGACTTTGATATGTGATGAATATAAGTAAAATGGAATATGAGTAGTATGGTAAAATGGAAGGAAGATTTTCATAAGTTGTGCACTTCCATTTGATTTATACCATGTACCTTTGGATATACAAAGATTTTACACAAGTTTTAAGGTGTATGAAGTATTATGGGATGTCATTTTCAAGTCTCAAAGATGATTGAATGAGGAAATGACCATGGCAACAAAAGGGATGAAGTTTGGTATGAGTTGCTGCAAAAAACTACAAAAAATCAGGAAATATGAAGGCCAGATCGATCTCATAGGATGAGAGATCGATCTGGAAGAGCTAGAAAGCTCTTATTTAAACAATGAAATAGAGCAGATCGATCTCTAAGGGAGCCAGATCGATCTCCTAGCTCATTCTATAAAATGTAGATCGATCCTTAATGGAACAGATCGATCTCCTTAGCTCTCAGGTTGGAAGCAGATCGATCTCCCCTAAGACCAGATCGATCTCCTTAACCTTCTGTTTGAAGTAAATCGATCTCCCCTACTCGACAGATCGATCTCCTACCTTCAAAATGTCTTGGAAAAGAGGGATTTTAAGAGGACCAAATCGATCTCCACCCAAGGTAGATCGATCTCATCAAGCTGAATCTATAAATATGGAGCAGTTGGATCTGCATTTTCGAGACAAAAACCAATCGTTCCCATTTCCAACCTAAAACCTAGCTTTCTCACTCCTAAATCCACACATTTTCAGTAAGATTTGAGAGAAAGCTATTAAAGACAAAGTTGTTCACGTCGAAGAGAAGAATAACTTAGCTTGGAGGCATTTTCCCCATTTGTGGATTGAAGGATCAAGGTGCATTTCCATTTGGAGCAAAGAGGAAATCAAGCTAGGTGAGTTTCTAAAGCACTAACTCAAGTACATTGTGTAGATATTGATTTTGGAGTTGATTGGTATGCATAGAAAGGGTAAAAACTACCTAGAAAGTAATGAATCCACCATGACCTAGAAATGGTCTAGTTTGAGAAAGTGAAATGTGATGAGATTAATGATGAATGGGATATATTGAAGTTAATAATAGTGTTGTGGTATGATTTTTAAGGTGTTGTTAGTGAATAAATTGTGAGATTTACCAAAAAAGGGGTAAAATGTGGATTAAGGCATTGGTAAATGTCACACCCCACTTCCGGGGACCCTTTCTATCCATACTTACTCTACTACGGTTGGGCTGTGAGAAGATGCAAGTACTCAAATTCATACATTTACAGCGAAAGATTTAAAATTTTAATTCACACTCCCAGGTGTGTGTGCAAATATACAAAATTAGTTGTATAAATACAATGTGCTTACATATCATCCCCATAATACTGTTTACAATTCCAAGATATAACTGTGCGATATGATAAATTAGATACAAAATATTTGTGTATACAAATCTTATACCTTTACGGAATTGTGGGAGCTGTTCAACACAAAAGATCTAGAGACCACCACTCTCTTACTTCTCAGTACCTGGAGGGGGAAAATAGTGGGATGAGCAAACCACAGCTCAGTAAGGAAATGAATGCTAACAGGTAGATATCGTACTACCTACATAGCCCATGCATGTATAAACCAAAACCATGTTTTCATTATAAATGGAATTATCATACGAAAAATGCATTTAAACATATTTTTCTCAATAGCATTTTCGTGTAAATTAAATATATCAAGCTTCCATTTAAAACATACTCATAAATAGTGCCCTCACGGCACAAATGTGAAATCAAAGATTTATCAAAACACAAAATCTCTTTCTTTTCTCAAATCACTCTTTCCCGCAAATCTCTTTCTTTTCTGAGATTGTTTCTGTTTCTCGAATCTCTAAGACAGGCATGAAATTTTCGACAGTCAAATATCCACGACATATGGCCATAGTCAGTGATCCCAGGCCTCACTGATCAGGTGTGCACAGGGCATCACTGCGCCTGAAGGGGGATGGGTCAGTCCTGCCCTCCGGCTCATCTCAATCAACCTCATCTCCTCATATACTTATGGTAAGGATACGCCGTGTGTCATCTACGCGATACTCGTACTCACGTGCACCCAGCACGGTACATAGTATACCAACGGACAACTACATTGTACTACATACGACCGTGGACCCAAGTCCATACTCCAACTCCGATGGACTTTTCATCCTGAACCATGTCTCATATACCAGGCGAGCAAGCAACGTGACACACAGTCATCGCAAGGCTCTAGCGCAGTACGATTTATCGTTAAGGCCCAGCTCGTTCAAATGGCCATCGGCTGGTATCCCCTTGGGTCCCAGACCCCCAAGTTTACCTCAACTCAATAAAACAGGTGCGAGCAAAGCTCCCGCACTTTCTCAAAACCATCGTGCGAGTTAGACTCCAACATGACACATCAAAAGCATATAAACAAGTGCGAGCTAACACCCCAGCACATAGTCAAAGTCATTAAAATAGGTGTGAGCTAGAGCTTCAACACCAAATCTCATCTCAAATCTGATAGATGGCTATTTTCTCTTTTTAAAACTCAAAACATGTTTATTCATACAGCATGCCTCTTCATGATAAAACATGTAAAATTAGCCAACCTATCATCAACATTTCTCAATCATCAATATCAATACAAAATTGAGAAAAACATTGAAAACATGCATATCATGCTATTTCCTTACCCTATCCCATTTCTCAATACATATATACATCATAGTACTTTTCATGCTTCCATATCATTTCATAGAATTATAGTATCGTACTAATTCTAGCAATATATCTACGAAATTGCTGAAAAATACGCACGAACATCTCTATAGCTAACACACAGTCCCTTACCTCACTTTACTTGTGTGCAACTAGCCTCCTCTACGCTTCTCGCGTTCTCATCTCGACTTACTTCGGCGTATCATCCGAAACTGAAATTCATCCATCAAACACTTGAGTTAACGTCTCTAGCTCTTATTCAACTAAGCATTTATCCAATGCCTTAAATACACATTTTACCCCTTGTGGTAAATCTCATAATTTTATCCCAATATCAACATACCCAAACCATGCCCACAACATAGTCATCCTCTCAAGATATCTCATTCATCATTAACACTTGTACATTCCACTTTCTCACATTAGACCATTTCTAAGTTATATTCATTTCATGCCATTCTAGGTAGTTCTACCCACAAGGTGCACACCCAATTAAGTTCATAATCATTAACTAGACCAATGTACTTGGATTTGTGCACTAGAACTTACCTCCTTGGATTTCCTCTTTGCTCAAATTAGAAATGCCCTTTATTCCTTTAATCCGACAAATGGGGAAATGCCTCTAAACTTTATTGTTCTTCTCTTTGATGTGAACAACTTTGTCTCTAATAGCTTTCCCTCAAATCTTACTGAAAATGGCTGGATTTATGAGTGAGAAAGCTAGGTTTTTGAGTTGAAGTGAAAAGAAATGGTTTATCCCAAAATCTGCAGATCCAACTGCTCCTATTTATAGATTTAACTTGATGAGATCGATCTTCCTTGGGTGGAGATCGATCTGGTCCCCTAAAAATCTCTCTTTTCTAAGACATTTTAAAGGCAGGAGATCGATCTATCGAGGTTTGAGATCGATCTGCTGTCAAACAGAAGCTTAAGGAGATCGATCTGGTCTTAGGGGAGATCGATCTGGTCTTAGGGGAGATCGATCTGATTCCCTTGGAGATCGATCTGCTCCATTCCATTACTCACATAAGAGCATTCTGGCTCTTCCAGATCGATCTCTCATCCTATGAGATCGATCTGGCCTTCATATTTCTAGATTTTCTACAGTTTTTCTGCAACAACTTCATTCAAAACTTCCTCAATTTACCTCCATAGTCCTTTCCTCATTCATCCCTCCTTGAGACTTAAAAATTCCATCCAATCACACTTAGCATGTATTAAAACTTGTGGGCAATCTTTGTATAACCAAATATACACGATATTGCCCGAATTGAAGTATACAACTTATCTAAATCTTTCCTTCCATTTTACCATACTACTCATATTCCATTTCATTCACATTCTTCTTGTGTTTAAGTTCATTTCTTCATACTCATTCACAATGCAACTTGTACGTATAATCACAATTCTTATTACAAGTGCGTACATAATCTTATGGACTTACATTGCATATACATCACATTACAAATGTATCATCATACTTATGATTTCATTTACATTTCTATGTTCCTATGTACAGCTTTACATATACGAGGTCTCACATTCTCCCCTACTTAGAGGATTTGATCCTCTAAATTCGAGCTAATTCAATCTGTGAATAACTCGGGATACTTTTCCCTCATCAAACTTTCCAATTCCCATGTGGCCTCTTCTACAGTGTGATGTTGCCACAAAACCTTAACCAATGAAATCGTCTTGTTCCGCAACACCTTCTCCTTTCTGTCCAATATCCGGATCGGTCTCTCGGTATACGACATATCCTCCTTGAGCTCCAACGGCTCATAGCTAATTACATATGTCGGATCCGGGTAGTACTTCCGAAGCATAGAAATGTGGAAGACATTATGGACTTCTGCTAGCTCAGGTGGCAAGGCTAGCCTATATGCTCCATCTCCTACTCTATCCAAAATCTCAAAGGGACCAATGTAACGAGGACTTAATTTTCCTTTCTTCCCAAATCTTGTTATTCCCTTAGAAGGAGATACTTTCAAAAATACAGACTCACCAACATCAAACTCAAGTGGTCTCCGTCTCCTGTCAGCATAGCTTTTTTGTCGACTTTGAGCTGTTCGCAGCCTCTCGCATATTATCTGAACATCCTCACAGGCTTGTTTAACCAAATCGGGGGCGAGCAACTATCTGTCACCAACTTCTTCCTAACCAATGGGCAATCGGCATCTACGACCGTATAGTGCCTCATAAGGGGCCATACCAATACTTGAGTGATGACTATTATTGTAGGCGAACTCAATCAATGGCAAGTGATCGTCCCATGAGCCTCTAAAATCCAACACTCACGCTCTCAACATATCCTCCAGGGTCTGTATAGTCCTCTCTGACTGACCATCTGTTTGAGGATGAAAAGCGGTGCTAAA
This sequence comes from Firmiana major, assembly GCA_033439115.1. Classification (NCBI taxonomy): domain Eukaryota; kingdom Viridiplantae; phylum Streptophyta; class Magnoliopsida; order Malvales; family Malvaceae; genus Firmiana; species Firmiana major. The sequence continues at coordinate 18,134,926 of CM065904.1, read as the reverse complement.
ACTCAACTGGGTCTCCATCGCTTCCTGAAAATGTCTCCAAAAGTGGGAAGTGAAGCGGGCATCCTGATCAGAAACAACACTCATTGGGACTCCATTTAACCTTACTATTTCTCACACATACAGGTTCGCCAGTGCACTCAATGTATCTGTAGATCTCATGGCTAAGAAGTGTGTCGATTTCGTTAACCGATCTACTATCACCCATATCGCATCATGGTTCTTACGAGTTCTCAGTAGCCCCATCACAAAATCCATGGTGACATGCTCCCACTTCCATGTTGGTATCGATAGAGGTTGTAATAATCCTCCTGGTTTCTGATGTTCGACTTTTACTTGCTGACAAATGAGACATCTAGCGACATATTTAGCTATGTCTCTCTTCATTCCAGACCACCAATATACCTTTCGGGGATTTTGATACATCTTACTACTCCTCGGGTGTATCGTATATCTCGACGAGTGAGCCTCTGATAAGATCAGCTTCCTCAGCTCTAAATCCTTAGGAACACATATTCTATCTCCAAACCTTAGTATTCCATCTGAACTCAATATAAAATATGCACTCTTCCTCTTCCGGATTTGGCTAATCATGTCAATACACCATTGATCAATTCGCTGAGCTTGTCGGATTCTCTCAATCAACTCCGGTTCTAATCTCAAGCTAGCAATAATCCTATAGTTGTCAATCTCAAGTAGGGTCACATCCAGACTAAGGTTCGTGAATTATTCCAACAACTCGTGCTTTCTAACCATCATATGTGATACCAACCCGACACTCTTTCGACTCAATGCATCGGCAACCACATTTACCTTCCCCGGGTGGTACAAGATCTCACAATCATAGTCCTTGAGGAACTCTAACAACCCCCTCTGTCTCATATTTAACTCCTTCTGTGAGAATATATATTTTAGACTCTTGTGATCCGTAAAGATCTGAAATCTCTCACCATATAAGTAGTGGCGCCATATCTTCAATGCAAACACTACGGCCGCTAACTCCAAATCGTGAATGGGGTAGTTCTTCTCATGATCTTTCAACTGTCTAGATCCATAAGCTACTACCCTTCCATCTTGCATCAAAACACAGCCTAGTCCTTGATGCGAAGCATCTGTATACACCGAGTAATTCCCTGAACTGTTAGGGATGATAAGAACTGGCACGGTGGTTAATCTACGTTTAAGTTCTTGGAAACTCCTCTCACAAGCTTCATCCCATGAAAACTCCACACTCTTCCTCGTAAAATGTGTCAATGGAGCAGCCAATCTAGAGAAACCCTATACAAATCTCCTGTAGTAACCAGCCAAACCCATAAAGCTTTTGATCTCTGTGACTGTCCTAGGTTGTTCCCACTGAACAACGGCCTCAATCTTGGATGGATCTACTGACACCCCATTCTTCGATACAACATGGCCTAGAAAAGAAATATGTTCTAGCCAAAAGTCACATTTACTAAGCTTGGCATATAACCTTCTCTCTCGGAGGGTCTGCAAAATAATCCTCAAGTGCTACTCATGCTCTTCTCTGGACCTTGAATACATCAATATATCATCAATGAAAACAATCACGAACTGGTCCAGGTATGGCTTGAATACTTCATTCATTAGAGCCATAAAAGCTGTCGGCGCATTGGTCAACCCAAAAGGCATCACTAGGAATTCGTAATGGCCATAGTGGGTACGAATGCTATCTTGGGTACATCCTCCTTTCGAATCTTCAATTGATGATACCCAAACCTCAAATCTATCTTGGAGAAGATCTGTGCTCCCCGAAGTTGATCCAATAAATCGTCAATGCGTGGTAAGGGGTACTTGTTCTTGATGGCAGCCTTGTTTAACATCCGATAGTCAATGCACAACCTGAGGCTCCCATATCTCTTCTTCATAAACAATACCGAGGCTCCCCATGGTGAGACGCTCAGTCTTATGAACCCCTTCTCTAGCAACTCTTGCAGCCGTTTCCTTAATTTCTCTAGCTCAACTGGAGCCATCCTATATGGTGACTTGGATATTGGTTCGGTTCCAGGCGTTAAGTCTATACCGAATTTCGTTTCTCTATCGGGTGGCAATCCTGGTAGATCGTCTGGAAAGACATCAGGGAATTCTCTGACCACTGGGATGTCCTTCATATCCGGATGTACTTTGTTCAAATCCACCACATAAGCAACAAAACCTTCAAAACAACACTCAAGTCATTTATACCAAAGTACTTTACTTAACACAAAATTTAAGATTTTATTTCTTCTCTTAAAATCTTACAACACATTCTTCAGGTAGAGAAAACTTAATGGACTTGGAACGACAGTCTATGACAGCATGATTAGTAGCTAACCAATCTATTCCCAAGATTACATTAATGTCATACATATTTAATAAAATCAGGTTGGCTGTCATGCACTTATCTCCCACCCTCACTTTACAATCTTTATACACTTGCTCAACTAATTGGCTAACTCTCATTAGAGTACTTATTAGTAAAGTCCTACTCATGTATGTGGGTTCTACAAACCTTTTTAACTTTGATGCACATGCAGGTGATATAAAGGAATGCGTAGCACCAGAATCAAACAAAGGTATAACCTCCATATTGAAAATCAAGATTGTACCTTTTATCACTTCAGAAGAGGTATCAGCCGATGCCTGGTCTATCGCATACACCCTGCCTTGACCCACAACTTGTTTTCCCTTTCCTTCAGCCGAGGCTTTCTTTCTTGTAGGAGGTGCAACTGTAGGAACCCTCTCTGGCTCTTTACCCCTCTGTGGAATTACCTCAACTATCTCCGGGCACTCTCTAGCATAATGTCCAAATTTACCACATCTGAAGCATCGGGTACCCTGAAGATGACATGGCCTACTACCATGGTATCGACCACATAGTCTACACTGATCTGTAGTCGGTCGAGGTCCACCAATCACTATACCCCTAGCTGGTGTCTGAGTCGAAGGCATAAAAGGTCTAGCAACCTTTTTCTAGAACTCATCTGCCTCTCTCCGACGCTTACTCATGAATTTTTGACAAAATTTGGTACTCTTGCCATATCCCAGCTTCCTCGGACCCTTGTCCTTACCCCAACTAAACTCAGAAGTCTACAAGTCATAATCTTGCTCACATGATTGGGCCCATCGCACAGCCTCTCTATATGTAGCGACATCAAATGAGGCCAACTTCGCTCGGATCGAAGGCCTCAGTCCATTTACAAATCTACGGACTCTGATAGCCTTACTCCTGATTGAGTCTGGATCATATCGACCCAGTGAAGTGAATCGTGACTCATACTCATCAACTGTTCGATTCCCTTGAGTCAGATTCAGAAATTCCATTTATAGCCTACATCGAGCAGTATCTGGGATGTATTGCTCTCTGAAAACACCCAAGAGCATATCCCAAGTGATAGCCATACCTTGAGCTCTCAATATCGGCTTGGTGGACTTCCACCAGTGCTCTGTTTCGCCTCTCAATACAAAGGCCGTAAGCGCTACTCTCTCCGTAGCTGAACATCTACAGAAGTCGAATAACTTCTCTATTTGACTGATCTAGTCCTCAGCCACTGTCGGATCCTTTACCCCGCTAAACAAAGGAGGCTTAAAGTCCATAAAAGGCCTCAATCTCTCCATATCACAGTCATATCCATACCCCAAATCATCACCATACTGCTGTGGGGCTACTGGAGGAGGTACTGGTCGAATATGAGGTTCTTGTGGCCTAACTGGTTCAACCTGTGCAGGTGCAACATTCTCAGGTTCATGTGCAGTTGCTTGGGGATTCGGCGCAGCCTGTCCCGCTGTACCAGGTGTACCCTCAAACCTAGCCATGATCTGACCCATCATCGTCATCATCGAGCGTATGTCTTCCTCTAATCGAGCTATTCGAGGATCAGAAGCCTTTATCTATTACTGGGGCTCATGACTAGAGGATGACCTACTGTGCCTCTCAGTCCTGTCATTTTGCCCTAGAGCTCTCGAGCTCTCTCCCCTCTTGCGATGTCTCTCAGGCATAACTCACTAGCCTGATAACTTTCCTACGTTATAACAAACATTTAATTCACTACCAGCTCCGTACACACATTTGTATCTTAATATCGCACAGTAACTTGGGGATGTATGTTTTCTTAGTCCTAAACATCGACTCACATTAGACCAACCATGCTCTGATACCAAATCTGTCACACCCCACTTCCAGGGACCCTTCTATCCATACTTACTCTACTACGGTTGGGCTGTGAGAAGATGCAAGTACTCAAATTCATACATTTACAGCGAAAGATTTAAAATTTTAATTCACACTCCCACATGTGTGTGTGTAGATATACAAAATTAGTTGTATAAATACAATGTGCTTACATATCATCCCCATAATACTGTTTACAATTCCAAGATATAACTGTGCGATACGATAAATTAGATACAAAATATTCATGTATACAAATCTTATACCTTTACGGAATTGTGGGAGCTGTTCAACACAAAAGATCTAGAGACCACCACTCTCTTACTTCTCAGTACCTGGAGGGGGGAAATAGTGGGATGAGCAAACTACAGCTCAGTAAGGAAATGAATGCTAGCAGGTAGATATCGTACTACCTACATAGCCCATGCATGTATAAACCAAAACCATGTTTTCATTATAAATGAAATTATCATACAAAAAATGCATTTAAACATATTTTTCTCAATAGCATTTTCGTGTAAATTAAATATATCAAGCTTCCATTTAAAACATGCTCATAAATAGTGCCCTCACGGCACAAATATGAAATCATAGATTTATCAAAACACAAAATCTCTTTCTTTTCTCAAATCACTCTTTCCCGCAAATCTCTTTCTTTTCTGAGATTGTCTCTGTTTCTCGAATCTCTGAGACAGGCATGGAATTTTTGGCACTCAAATATCCACGACATATGGCCATAGTCAGTGATCCCATGCCTCACTGATCAGGTGTGCACATGGCATCACTTCGCCTAAAGGGGGATGGGTCAGTCCTGCCCTTTGGCTCATCTTAATCAACCTCATCTCCTCATATACTCACGGTAAGGATACGTCGTGTGTCATCTACGCGATACTCGTACTCACATGCACCCAGCACGGTACATAGTATACCAACGGACAACTACACTGTACTACGTACGACCTTGGACCCAAGTCCATACTCCAACTTCGATGGACTTTTCATCCTGAACCATGTCTCATATACCAGACGAGCAAGCAGAGTGACACACAATCATCGCAAGGCTCCAGCGTGGTACGATTTATCATTAAGGCCCATCCCATTCAAATGGTCGTCGGCTGGTATCCCCTTGGGTCCCAGACCCCCAGATTTACCTCAACTCAATAAAACAGGTGCGAGCAAAGCTCTCGCACTTTCTCAAAACCATCGTGCGAGTTAGACTCTAGCACGACACATCAAAAGCATATAAACAAGTGCGAGCTAACACTCCAGCACATAGTCAAAGTCATTAAAATGGTTGTGAGCTAGAGCTTCAACACCAAATCTCATCTCAAATCTGATAGATGGCTATTTTCTCTTTTTAAAACTCGAAACATGTTTATTCATACAACATACCTCTTCATGCTAAAACATGTAAAATTAGCCAATCTATCATCAACATTTCTCAATCATCAATATCAATACAAAATTGAGAAAAACAATGAAAACATGCATATCATGCTATTTCCTTACCCTATCCCATTTCTCAATACATATATACATCATAGTACTTTTCATGCTTCCGTATCATTTCATAGAATTATAGTATCGTACTAATTCTAGCAATATATCTACGAAATTGTCAAAAAATACGCACGAACATCTCTATAGCTAACACACAGTCCCTTACCTCGCTTTACTTGTGTGCAACTATCCTCCTCTACGCTTCTCGCGTTCTCATCTCGACTTGTTTCGGCGTATCATTCGAAACTAAAATTCATCCATCAAACACTTGAGTTAACATTTCTAACTCTTATTCAACTAAGCATTTATCCAATGCCTTAAATACACATTTTACCCCTTGTGGTAAATCTCATAATTTTATCCCAATATCAACATACCCAAATCATGCCCACAACATAGTCATCCTCTTAAGATATCTCATTCATCATTAACACTTCTACATTCCACTTTCTTACACTAGACCATTTTTAAGTTATATTCATTTCATGCCATTCTAGGTAGTTCTACCCACAAGGTGCACACCCAATTAACTTCATAATCATTAACTAGACCAATATACTTGGATTTGTGCACTAGAACTTACCTCCTTGGATTTCCTCTTTGCTCCAATTAGAAATGCCATTTATTCCTTCAATCCGACAAATGGGGAAATGCCTCTAAACTTTGTTGTTCTTCTCTTTGACGTGAACAACTTTGTCTCTAATAGCTTTCCCTCAAATCTTACTGAAAATGGCTGGATTTAGGAGTGAGAAAGCTAGGTTTTTGAGTTGAAGTAAAAAGAAATGGTTTATCTCGAAATTTGCAGATCCAACTGCTCCTATTTATAGATTTAACTTGATGAGATCGATCTTCCTTGGGTGGAGATCGATCTGGTCCCCTAAAAATCCTATTTTCTAAGACATTTTAAAGGCAGGAGATCGATCTATCTAGGCTTGAGATCGATCTGCTGTCAAACAGAAGCTTAAAGAGATCGATCTGGTCTTAAGGGAGATCGATCTGCTGTCAAACAGAAGCATAAGGAGATTGATCTGGTCTTAGGGGAGATCGATCTGCTGTCAAACAGAAGCTTAAGGAGATCGATCTAGTCTTAGGGGAGATCGATCTGCTTCCAACCCGAGAGCTAAGGAGATCGATCTGATTCCCTTGGAGATTGATCTGCTCCGTTCCATTACTCACATAAGAGCATTCTGGCTCTTTCAGATCAATCTCTCATCCTATGAGATCGATCTGACCTTCATATTTCTAGATTTTCTGCAGTTTTTCTGCAACAACTTCATTCAAAACTTCCTCAATTTACCTCCATAGTCCTTTCCTCATTCATCCCTCCTTGAGACTTAAAAATGCCATCCAATCACACTTATAATCACGATTCTTATTACAAGTGCGTACATAATCTTATGGACTTACATTGCATATACATCACATTACAAATGTATCATCGTACTTATGATTTCATTTACATTTCTATGTTCCTATGTATAGCTTTACATATACGGGGTCTCACAGTAAATGCAAAGATGGGTTACATTGACTAATGATGTCAAATGTGAGTTAACAATTTTAACTCAAGTGGTTTGGATGATTGAATAGTAACTTTCAAGGATACACCGGAACATGGCGAGCCAACAGCGCAAGAAGCTAAGAGGAAAAGAAAGTCGCACTCAAACAAATTGAGGTAAGGGAATTGTGTGGAATCTTAGAGATATCTGTGCGCAATTTGGGCGTATTAAATGCTTTGCTAGAATGGATGAGATATTAGGAAATGATGTTGGATGATTGAAGGGTCAAAGTTGGGTGTTTGAGAAATGTGCATGAAAATAAAAGCCTAATGCTTTGGAAAATCATCTTTTATTGCTTTTAGCAAGTGATTGGTGTGTTGGCTAGCATTTGAAATGAATTACAAAAGAAACGATGTTGTTTTGGTTTGTTAAACCACACTTTGCAAAGAAATGAGCCACCTACATTGTTTTAGTGAGAATGAAAGCGTGCTAGAGTATGACTCGCATGAGATTTGACGTGTTTTATACACATGGGTGCTAGAGCTTAGCTCGCACTGGTTTTCACATGGATTTCATACTAGTTTTGGCATGGTGCTTGGAGCTTAGCTCGCACTAGATACCCACCTTATTTGTTGTCGTGCTTAGAGCTTTGGACAGACTGGGTGTCGCACCGATTAAATAGGCTCGCACGTGTATTTGTGTTATTTTGACATGTTGATAGTCGTGTTAGGAGCTTCATGTAGACAAGAGGTACTACCGATTAAATAGGCTCACACGTGTGTTTGAGATGTGGCGTGATATGATATGTTGATGTGGGTCCACGGAGTACGTTGTATCGTGCAGGTAGCATGGAATACGTTGTACCGTGTTGAGATTGTGATATGTCGTCTTCGAACGAGATCTGCTATGGACCGGCGGGTAGGATTTGACCTACCTCCCATGTGGAAGTAGATAGTGGTGATATCCCGCACATCTGATCCGTGTAGCCGGTATCATAGGTTATGGCCATAGACCTAGAGGTTATTTCCCTTATTGAATTGCCTATCTCACATGTCTATTGCTTTGAGAATAAATCCATGTTTGAAATATTTTGTGGGTCAGGATAGTCCGAGAGAGGGATCGAATCCTAACTAGAGTTAAAGTGTTTTGAGATGAAAGTATGTTAATGGTTTTCAAAGTGCACAAACGCATGATGTTTAATACCATGCTTACTTGTGAAATATGCATGATGATTAATGCCATGCTTTACTTATAAATATGCATGATGGTTAATGTCATGCTTTGAATTGAATTGTGCACTGGATTTTAATAACATGAATGCTTTACATACCATTAACATAGTCATACACTCATGTTTTGAGATAAATGATGAACTAAATGCTGTTGAGCATGACATCATGATCACGTAGATACTGCAGTATCTACTTGTTCGCATGATTATCTTACTGAGCGTGTGGTTTGGTCACCCCATTATTTTTCCCCTCTCTATAAAGATTTGAGTATAGAGTGAGCGTGACTGGAGGTTTCCCTTTTGGTATCCGCTGCATCCCATCGCAAAAGGTATACACACTTGAATTATTTTGTATCTAAACTAGACATAGCACAGTAGCATTTTGTATGTAAACATTGGGGATGTAAAGCAAAGTAAACACTTGTAAACAGTAACTTTGATGTATTCATGAAAGTGTTTACTTTTGAAATTAAATTGTTATAGATGGATGAGGTAGACATTGATACATAGCCCAACTGTTGAGAGTATGGTTGTTCACGATCGAGGAAGGATGATTAATAAATGACGCATATTTATACGTTTTTTGGTAAGTTGAGGGTCGTGACACTCTGTCTGCCCCCAACTCCAGGTAACGATTGAGTGACCAACTCCAAGATCATCTCAATGCTCTTCTCAATCCTTGCGAAGTGTGCCTCAGCACTCTCGAGTCTCTTCTCTGGACCCTATGGAGCATGCTCAACCTCAACCTCCACCTTAATCTCTTCCTGAGCCTCGTGTGTTTCTGGCTCAACACGACCCTCAGGCCTACCTCTACGGCCTCTAGCTTGCGTTCTTGCCCCTCTACCGTGACTGGTATTAGGCATAATTGCTCAATCCCCTACATTCACATCAAATTCTTAGTCAACCCATCAACACACACACAATTTGTATCTAAACAAGCACAGTAACATGGGGTGTAATTTTCCAACTTATTATGTATTTTAGACATCGACACAAGTCAGACCAACTCAGCTCTGATACCAACTTCTGTCACACCCCTCAACTTACCAAAAATACACATAAATTTTTCGTTTTTCATGCATCACTTATTATTCATTCTTACATTACCTCGATTGTGATCAGCTACACACTGTCAACAGTTGGGCTGTGTGTCAATGTCTACCTCATCCAACCATAACAACTTGATTTGCATTAAAATTTAGAAGTAACCACTTATATAAATAAATCAGAGTGTTGTTTACATGTGTTTACACTGCTTTACATCCCCACTAGTTACATACAAAATGCTATTGTGCTATAAAAAGTTTAGATACAAAATCTCATCAGTGTGTATACCTTACGCGATGGGATGCAGCGGATACCAAAAGGGAAAGCCTCCAGTCACGCTCAATCTATACTCAAAGCTCTGTAGAGAGGGGAAAATAAAGGGGGTGAGCAAACCACACGCTTAGTAAGGCAATCATGTGAACAGGTAGATACTGCACTATCTACGTGATCGTGATGCCATGCTCAAAACCACACAATTCTCATTCACATCTCAAAAGCATTATTTCGTGCTTGTGTTACTGGCATGTAAAGCAAATCATGTTATTTAGTTCAGTGCACAAATCAAATTTAAAGCATGGCATAAATCATCATGCGTATTTCACAAATAAGGCATGGCATAAATCATCATGCACCAGTGCACTTTAAAACCATTAACATGCTTTCGTATCTCATAAAATCAACACACGTCAGGACTCATCCCCTTCCCTCAGACTGTCTTGACCCACAAAACATTTTCAAACATGGATTTATACATAAAACATAGACATGTGAGATAGGCAATACAACGGGGAAATCTCCTCTAGGACTATGGTAATATCTTATGATCCCAGGCTACACGGATCAGGTGTGCGGAGTATCACCACTATCTGCTTCCACACGATAGGTGGGTCAAGTCCAACCCGTCGATCCATAGCGTATCTCACCCGAAGACGACATAACACAATCTCAGCATGGTACAACGTACTCCATGCTATATGCACGGTACAACGTACTCCGTGGACCCATATCAACACATCATATCACGCCATATCTCAAAAATGCACGTGCGAGCCTATTTAATCGGTATGACATCTTGTCTACCCGAAGCTCCTAGCACGGCTATCAACATGTCAAAATCTTAAAAATGCATGTGCGAGCCTATTTAATCTATGCGACACCCAGTCTACATGAAGCTCCTAGCACGGCTATCAACAAGTATAATGGGCATCTAATGCGAGCTATGCTCTAGCACCATGCCAAAACTAGTATAAAGTCTGTGCAAGCTCCACTCTAGAACAACATTATAAAAATCCATGTGAAAACTAGTGCGAACTAAGCTCTAGCACTCATGCGTATAAAACACATCAAATCTCATGCGAGCCATACTCTAGCACGCTTTCATTCTCCCGAAATCCATGTAGGTCGATAAATCTTTGCAAAACATGGTTAACAACCAAATCAAATCATTTTTTTGCAAATCATTTCAAACATTAGCCATCCTACCAATCTCTTACTCAAAAGCAACAAAATAAGGTTTTTTTTTCAAAGCATCATGCTTTTGTTTTCAAGCACATTTCTCAAAACCCAACTCTTTGCCCTTCAATCACTAAATTTCATTTCCTAATATCACATGCATTCTAGCAAAACATTTAAGCGCCCAAATTGCACACAGATATCTCTAAGAGTCCACATAATTCCCTTACCTCGATTTACTCAAGATGCGACTCTCTTCCTCTTAGCTTCTCACATTTTAAGCTCCACTTGTTTCGGTGTATCCTCGAAAGCTGCAAATTCATTCATCCAAGCACTTAAGTTAATGTTCTTAACTCTCATTCAACTATACGTTTTACCCAATGCCTTAAACACACATTTTACCCGTTTTGGGTAAGTCTCATAATTCCATTCCATAATACCATCTTAAAACCATACCTACAACACCATTATCATCTCAAGATATCTTATTCATCATTTATTCCCCTACATTTCACTTTCTCACTCTAATTCATTTCTAGGTTATACTCATTCTATTGCATTCTAAATAGTTCTACCAATAATGTGCACACCAAATCAACTTCATAATCAATAACTAAACAAATGTACTTGGATTGGTGCACTAGAAACTCACCTCTTTGGATTTCCTCCTTGCTCTAAGTAGAAATGCCCATTGTTCCTTAATTCCAATAAATGGGAAAAATGCCTACAAGCTATGTTGTTCTCCTCTTTGATGTGAACAACTTTGTGTCTAATAGCCTTCCCTTAAATCTTCTTGAAAAGGGCCAAATTTAGAGAGAGAAAATTAGGTTTTTTTTGGATTAGAAGATGGAAGGAATTGGTTGTTCCCGAAATCTGCAGATCCAACTACTCCTATTTATAGATTTAGCTTGATGAGATCGATCTGCCTTGGGTGGAGATCGATCTGGTCCTCTTAAAAATCCCTCTTTTTCACGGCATTTGAAGGCAGGAGATCGATCTGTCAAAGGCTGGAGATCAATCTGTCTCAAGCAGTAGCTTAAGGAGATCGATCTGGCTAGGGATGAGATCGATATGCTTCAACCCGAGAGCTAAGGAAATCGATCTGCTTGCCTTAAAATTGATTTTCTCATTACAGAATGTTTAGCAAATTGATCCGACTCCATTGGAGATCGATCTGCATTGTTCTATTACTCGAAATAAGAGCATTTTAGCTCTTCCAGATCGATCTCTCATCCTATAAGATCGATATGGCCTTCAGATTTTCCAGATTTTGCTGCAGTTTTCTGCAGTAACTCACACCCAAAAATCCTTAATTTGCTGCCATAGTAATTTTATCATCCAATCACCTTTGAGACTTGAAAATGGCATCCATTCACACTTTATACTCATTAAAACTTGTGTGAAACCTTTGTATAACCAAAGCTATATAATATAAACTAGATGGAAGTGCACAACTCATGCAATCTTCATTCCATTTTACTACACTACTCAGTTTCCATTCTATTCACATTCATCACATATCAAAGTCCATTCCTTCACATTCATACATAATGAAACTTGTACGTACATCACAACTCTTATTACAAGTGTGTACATTGAACTTATGGACTTTACATCACTTATGAACTCATTTACATGTACATAACCATACTTAAGAATTCATTATTACTTGATCCAAAATCATTCATATTATCCTTCCATTTACATATATACAAAGTTGTACATATATGGGGTCTCACAGCAATGATGGCATTGTTTGATCAAGTGATAGTGGCACAATGATAATGATAATGATTAATGCGTGATTGAGAGAAAGACCGAGCTAATTTCGGAAGATAGTATGCTATTACATACTGGAGTCAAGAATCTCATTGTAATGGAAAAACTGGATAATTGAATGGGAAAAACTTATATGGATTCTTAAAGTATGACTGTGAACTTAATAGACTGAGGTAATTTCAGAGGTTTAAGCCTCTGTTTTTCAGTAGAGTTAAGAAATCTAATGATTGTGGAAGATTGGATAAATGAGATAGAGAAACCCCATGGAATTTTTATAGTAACTCTACCGAAAAAGGTGGTCTTACAATTTGTGGTAAAGAATTGGAGAAGCTACACTGACTTTTGAAGTTCACTACTATAAAAAGTAACTTTAGTGGCATCAACATCGAAATAAGAAGTTGAGCTCAGAGGGAATTCCCTCAAGTTAATCCAAAAGTCGACATCAGAGAATCTCATGGGATATATTTTTGAAGGCCCTTAGGCGACAACACATTTTGGATGAAGCATATTGGAAATTATAGCTGAAATGATTGAATCAAACATAAGGAAACAAGTCCGAGAATGAATAGGAAATTAAATAGATTTGGAACGAGTATAATCCAGAGAAGTAGAGATGTGAAACAGAGGAATTCCAGAAAACTCGTAAGAGGTACTATAACCCTCAATCGAGCTAAGTTAGCTCCATTGGATGTTATTTTAAGGGAGCAGTGCGCAAGGCGCAATTATGAGAACGGGAGACATATACTCGCGAGGTTACCAAGAAAGAGGAAAAAGTATAGAGTTGCGATAAAAAAAAGGTCTACTAAAGAAAAAGTGATAATGAGGAGTAAAGTCACTGTAACTGAAAAGATGAATTACAGAACTAAAAGTATAAGTGAAGGTCACATTAGAGTGGGTTCGGAGTAAAGAGGCACCCCTTGTAGACATGGAATTTTCTTACACATATTTGGATGATCTGTCAGAGTTACCACTAGACCGAAGGATGAAGTTTGAGATGATCTAGTACTTGATATCGAATTTATTATCCAAACCACTGTATTGAATAGTTTCGATTGAATTTGAAATGCTAAAAAAGCAATTACAAGGATTACATGAAAAGGATATTATCGTACCAAGTGATCCACTTTGGAGTGTACTGGCATTACTAGAGATCCGAAGTCTTCTAGGTCACTTTGTATCAAAAGCAGGAGTTAATTGGATCCTTTCAAAATAGAGATTATAGATCAGAGGGAAAGACCCAAAACTATTACGATGATTCAGAGATTGAGATATAAAGAGACTTTGGAATATGAATTATGTCTCAAATCTAAGGATTGTAAATTGTATATGCTTACGTTTCGAATGCGAGACTCAATTGGAATAAGGAAAGGGTTTTGTTATAATTGACGTACGAAATGTGACAAGCTTGAAATGTGATAGATTCTGAATGAAAGTACATTGGAATAAAGGTGTATACAAGTTAAGAATATCTTTTATATGTGAAGTGATTCGGATCAAGTGATATGAACTGAAAATGAATTGTGACTAAGGATAAGTGACAATATTGATAAATTCTAGTATCCTACTTCTTATTGGGACTGAACCTTAAACCTTTATATCTATAACCAGTTATGTGGTCAAGTTTGATGGCTAATAAAGGTATTTCAAAATATCTCCCCGCCTGAGAGACTTGACAACATCTAGAAGTACCTTAATCCATAACCTATAAATTGAAATTGACAGTCATCATATTCGCGTTTAGAGTCAGGATACCATTACTTGTGCGGTGAAGAATTATGAAATTCTACTGATCATGAAGGTTTAAGTATTAAATTTAAAAAAGTTGTCAAATACAAGAAAAAAAGAATGACTCGAGTTAGTACTTTGAGCATAAGTGATTTCAGGATGGCGTTATGTATATTGGTTATTGGTCAGGGAAATGAGTTATTGAATTATTGGTATACCTCGAATTGAATGTAGTCCTTCCCTGACACTGACATTCGTTACATGGTGGCTAGCCTGAGAGTTAAAACTGGACTTGATTGATCGAATCTGTGAGACCCCGTATAGGTTTAACCTTGTATACTTGTAATGTGAAGCATAAGTGATGTAAAGTTCATAAATTCAATGTACACACTTGTAATAAGAATTGGTGATGTACGTACAAGTTTCATTATGCATGAATGTGAAGGAATGGACTTTGATATGTGATGAATGTGAGTAGAATGGAAAATGGGTAATGTGGTAAAATGGAATGAAGTTGCATAGGTGGTGTAAATCTTTAGACTTCCATTAAGTTTTGTATTGTATACCTTTGGTTATACAATGAATACACACAAGTTTTAAATGTGTATAAAGTATGAATGGATGTCATTTTCAAGTCTTAAAGGTGATTGGATGGGAAAATGACTATGGCAGCAAATTAAGGATATTTTGTGTGAAGTTACTGCAGAAAACTACAGCAAAATCTGGAAATATGAAGGCCAAATCGATCTCATAGGATGAGAGATCGATCTGGAAGAGCCAAAATGCTCTTATTCGAGCAATGGAACAGTGCAGATCGATCTCCAATGGAGCCAAATCGATCTGCTAAACATTCTGTAATGAGAAGATTGATTTTAAGGCAAACAGATCGATATCTTTAGCTCTCGGGTTAGAGCAGATCGATCTCCTCCCTAGCCAGATTGATCTCCTTAAGTTACTGCCTGAGACAGATCGATCTCCAACCTTTGATAGATCGATCTCATCAAGCTAAATCAATAAATAGGAGCATTTGGATCTCCTGATTTCGGGAGCAACCATTTCCTTTCCATTTTCAACCAAAAAACCTAATTTTCTCTCTCTAAATCTGGCCATTTTCAAGAAGATTTGAGGGAAGGCTATTAGACATAAAGTTGTTCACATCAAAAAGAAGAACAACATAGCTTAGGCATTACCCCATTTGTGGGATTGAAGGAACAAGGAGCATTGTCATTTGGAGTGAGAAGGAAATCCAAAGAGGTGAGTTTCTAAAGCACCAACTCAAGTACATTTGTTAAGTTATTGATTTTGGAGTTGATTGGTGTGCTTATTAATGGTAGAAACTATCTAGAATGCAATGGAATGATTATAACCTAGAAATGGGTTAGTGTGAGAAAGTGAAATGTAGTGGAATAAATTATGAATAAGATATCTTGAGATGATAATGGTGTTGTGGGTATGATTCTAAGATGGTATTATGAAATGAATTGTGAGACTTGCCCAAAAAGGGGTAAAATATGTATTTAAGGCATTAGGAAAAATGCATAGTTGAATGAGGGTTAGCGACATTAACTCAAGTGTTTGGATGAATGAATTACGACTTTCGAGGATACATCGGAGCAAGTTAAGCTAAAAATGTGAGAAGCTAAGAGGAAGACAGTCGCACCCAAGTAGATCGAGGTAAGGGAATTATGTGGACTCTTAGAGATATCTATGCCCAATTTGAGCGCTAAATGTTTTGCTAGAATGCATGTGATATTAGGAAATGAAATTGGGAGATTGAAGGGCAAAGAGTTGGGTCTTTAGAAATGTGTATGAAAACAAAAGCATGATGCTTTGAAAACCTTATTTTGTTTCTTTTTAGCAAGTGATTAGTAGGTTGGCTAACATTTGAAATGATTTGTAAAAGAAATGATTTGATTTGGTCGATAACCATGTTTTGTAAAGAATTGAGCCACCTACATGGATTTTGTAAGAATGAAAGTGTGCTAGAGTATGACTCGCATGAGATTTGATGTATTTCATACGCATGAGTGTTGGAGCTTAGCTCGTACTAGTTTTCACATGGATTTTCTTGATGTTGTGCTGGAGCTTGGCTCGCACAGATTTTATACTGGTTTTGACATGGTGCTGGAGCGTAACTCGCATTAGATGTCCACCATACGTGTTGTCGTGCTTAAGATTACTCGCATGTGGGTTTTGACATATTGATAGTCGTGCTAGGAGCTTCGAGTTGACTGGGTGTTGCACCGATTAAATAGGCTCGCATGTGCATTTTGAGATGTGACGTAATATGATGTATTGATATGGGTCCACAGAGTACGTTGTACCGTGCAGGTAGCATGGAGTACGTTGTACCGTGCAGGTAGCATGGAGTACGTTGTACTGTATTGAGATTGTGATATACCGTCTTCGAACGATGTTTAGATTTGCTATGGACCGACGAGTAGGACGTGACCCACCTCCCATGTAGAAGCAGATAGTAGTGATACCCCGCACACTTGATCAGTGTAGCCTGGGATCACAGGATATGACCATAGTCCTAGAGGAGATTTCCCTATTATATTGCCTATCTCACATGTTTATGCTTTATGAATAAATCCATGTTTGAAATGCTTTGTGGGTTAGGACAGTCCGAGGGAGGGGCTGATGTCCTGACAAGTGATGATTTTATTGAGATGAGAAAGTATGTTAATGGTTTTAAAGTGCACTTATGCATGATGAGTTTTCCATGCCTTATTTGTGAAATACGCATGATGGTTTTCCATGCTTTGTATTTGAATTGTGCACTGAATTTTAATAGTATGAATTGCTTTACATGCCATTAACACAAGTATGAACTCATGTTTTGAGATGAAATGATGAAATGTATGGTTTTGAGCATGGCATCACGATCACGTAGATAGTGCAGTATCTACCTGTTCGCATGATTACCTTACTGAGCGTGTAGATTACTCACCCCTTATTTTCCCCCTCTCTACAGAGCGTTGAGTATAGACTGAGAGTGGCTGGAGGTTTTCTTTTGGTATCCGCTGCATCCCATCAGAAAAGGTATAGACACTTGTAGAATTTTATATCTAAACTTTCCATAGCACAGTAGCATTTTAAATGTAATCATTGGGGATGCAAAGCAATGTAAACACATGTAAACAGCACTCTAATTTATTAATACAAGTGTTTTCTTCTAAATTAAAGTGCAAATTAAATTGTTATGGTTGGATGAGATAGACATTAACATACAACCCAACTGTTGAGAATGTAGTTGTTCACGATCGAGGTATGGTAAGAACGAATAATAAATAATATATGAAAAGCGAAAAATTTGTGACAATTTTTGGTAAGTTGCTGGTCGTGACAGAAGTTGGTATCAGAGCTGAGTTGGTCTGACGTGTGTCAATATCTAAAATACTTAATAAGTTGAAAATTACATCCTCATGTTACTATGCTTGTTTAGATACAAATAGTGTGTGTTGATAGGTTGACTAAGAAATTGATGTGAATGTAAGGATCTTGGCATAATGCCTAATACCAGTCGCGGTAGAGGGGCGAGGGCACAAGCTAGAGGCCATAGAGCTAGGCCTGGGGGTAGTATTGAGCTAGAAACACACGAGGCTCAGTAAGAGATTGAGGTGGAGGATGAGGTTGGGCATGCTCCACAGGGTCCAGAGGAGAGACCCGAAAGTACTGAAGCACGCTTCGCAAGGATTAAGTGGAGCATTGAGATGATCTTGGAGTTGGTCACTCAATCATTACCTGGAGTTGGGGGTAGACAGAGTCCCACTACACAGGGTGATGCCGAGCAGGCGATAGCTCATGAGGCACGGGCACGACCAGCCCAGAGACCTCAGACGACAGATACACCTACACCCCTATCCGCACAGGATATGCCTACACCTGTTGCTACACCACAAGCCAGTAGAAGCTGAGGTTACGGTTGTGATTTCGATAGATTCTGACAATTCCAGAAGTTTGGACCATCTTTCAGTGGAGTTAAGGACCTAGTAGCTGCAAAGGATTAGATAAACGAGATTGAGAAGTTATATGGGTTCTTCGAGTGCACTACTACCGAGATGGTAGCTTTTGCCGCTTTCATGCTGAAGGGGTCAGCAGAATATTGGTGGAAATCCACCAGGCCTATTTTGATAGCCCGACATACAGAGATCAGTTGGGATATATTTTTGGAGGCTTTTCAGAGACAGTATATCCTGGATACCGCACAGCGAAAGATGATGGCATTTTTGGGACTGACCCAAGGGAGCAAGACTGTGGATGAGTATGAGATGACTTTTATCTCTCTGGGCAGATATGATCCCAACACGATGGGTAATAAGGTCAAGAAGATCCAAAAGTTTATGGATGGACTGAGACCAACCATCAAGTCCAGATTAGTTTCCCTGGATATACCGACCTACGATGAGGCAGTACGCAGGGCGCAATTGTGTGAACAAGATATTGATAGAATCGCCTCAGAATTTGGAAAGGTTGGTAAAGTAAGGGATAAAGATAATAAGAGACCAGTGCCGGATAGAGGCTTCAGTTATAATGGAAGTAAGAGATTTTCTGGAAAGAGGTCGAGGATTAAGGAGATCGGGAGAGGACAGTAAATCCTCCCATGTATCCGGTCATAGCTCCAGCTAAGGGAATTATGATTGGAGGGACACGACCTACTACAGAGCAGTGCGATAAGTGTGGTAGGTACCATGGTACTCGACCATGCTATGAACCTCCTGCAGTATGTTTTAGATGTGAGAAACTAGGGCACATAGTCAGGGATTGCCCAGAGATTACAGAGAGATCCCCACAGAAGGGCAGAGAGCCAGAGAGAGCTCCAGTTAGGACAGCTACTCCGAGGAGGAGGGCTACAACTAAGGAAAAGGGGAAGCAGGCAGTGGGTATGAGCAGAGGACGAGTGCATGCACTGGACCAGGACATTGCGGATCAGTCTTTGGATGTGGTTAAAGGTACCATCCAAATCTTTGATTTAGAAGCATTTGTATTGTTTGATCCTGGTGCCACGCATTCCTTTATATCGCCATCCTTTGCACATATTGTTTAAGCATGTAAAACCCATACTACTAGATAGATGCTGATGATATCTACCCATATGAATGATAGTCAATTGACTGAGCATGTATATAGGATTGTAAGTTGAAGATAGGAGGTAAAGAAATGGCAGCCAATTTAATTTTATTAAATATGAGTGATTTTGATGTAATCCTAGGGATGGATTGGCTGGCAGCAAACCATGTTGTTATGGATTGTCGTGCTAGGACACTGACTTTTCCAGAGATAGAAAATCTTGTAGTAAACTTTGTGAAATGAAGTGAAAGAACATGATTAATATAAATGAAAGAGTATGATCTTAATACATGATATTTGAGAGATTGATTTTTTTATCAATTATATATGTTAATGTGATGATTGTGTTACTAACGGTGGAAAGAAAAATGTGAAGGGTTCATTGCTTATGTGATTGAGACAGATAAGACACGTCCGGAGTTGATAGACATCCCAGTAGTCAGGGAATATCTAAATATCTTTTTGGATGAATTACCAGGGTTACCTCCAGATAGAGAGATGGAATTTGATATAGAGTTGGCACCTAGTACAGAGCCGATATCCAAGCCGCCGTACAGAATGGCTCAAGTTAAGTTGGAAGAACTAAGGAAGCAGTTACAAGAGTTACTGGAGAAGGGATTCATCAGACCGAGCGTCTCACCTTGGGGAGCACCGATTTTGTTTGTAAGGAAGAAGGATGGAAGCCTCCGATTGTGTATAGATTACCAGTTGTTGAATAAGGCCACCATCAAGAATACCCTTCCACGCATCGATGACTTGTTGGATTAGCTTAGGGGAGCTCATGTCTTTTCCAAGATAGATCTGAGATCTGGGTACCATCAGTTGAAGATACGGAGTGGAGATTTACCCAATACAGCTTTTCGCACCCGGTATGGATATTATGAGTTTATGGTTATGTCAATCGGGTTGACAAATACACCCACAACTTTTATTTCGTTGATGAATGAGGTATTTCACCAGTATTTGGATCGATTTGTTATTGTGTTTATTGATGATATACTAGTGAAACTGGGCAAAAGGGTGTCGTTACTCATAAGGTCGAAGTTGTACTGCATGGAACTGAAGCAGTGGCCACGAGAGCCACTCTCTTTGGTGCAACAGAAGAGAGTCGTTCCTACCTTTCCATCCGATTTAAACAAGGCAACAATAGGTGTAGCCTCTCACGTCCTCAACTGTTAGGGCGTAGCAAGTAAAGAGTCTCCATTCTTTCTTTTGGTGCAGGAAACAGGGAAGAGATAGCAGCAGGGAAGGCAGATCCCATTCCTCGTCCATGATAACCAGAACAGAGGAGCTTGGAAGTGCTGGAGACAGAGAGTGAGCCAAGAGGCATCCAGCAGCTTAGGAGGAAGGAATCGGAGCAGAAACGAAAGGGAAAGAGGCTGCTGCATTTCGTGTTTTGGTTACCGGTAACAGGGGACTAGAATTGAGGCTGGAAATAGAGCAAAGGATGAGGACATTGGGTTGGAGCAGTGCTGAACTATGGAGGCTAGAAGGATAATAGAGATGCAGGCGAAACCGAGGACGATGAAGGAGAAGGGCACCATTGGTGATACTGAAAAATGGCCTTGGAAACGTGGAAACGGTGAAGAAAAGAAAATAGGTGAGAAAGAAGAAAAAGAAGAAAGAAGTTTACGCGAAAAAAGAAAGATAATTAAAAAAAAAGAAAAGAAAAGAGAGAGGCAATATATATTTATATATATATTAGAATATGAGAAAAATTTGAAGGAAAAAAAAGCAGACAAGTGTACTGAGAAATTGGAAACCTGAGAAAAAGGGATTCTGGTGAAAATAACCCGAGTGGATCGGACTCGCCGACTCACAACGTTGAAGCAATCGAGGACTACAGATAGACATCGAGGTAAGAAAAATTCTTGTGTGCTGCTAGAGATAAATTCCACCTATTTTTCTAATGCGTTGTAGATATAAATTTAGGCTGTATTTCTACTGTAGAAAAATATTCGTAAACTATTAAAATTATCTGCGCATATTTTCTAGGTATTTGAGTGTCAGACCCGGATATTTGTAGCTTATTTCCTTATGATTCTTATGTGTATGAACACTATGTTATTATAGTTGAATCATAAGAAGAGTATTTATTTGACATAAAGTGTTATTGAAATGATTTAACACGCAAAAGCTACATAAAATGCCTAATGTGTGCGATAGGTATCACAGGCTAAACCGAGTTATTCTAAATCATTCTGACTGAAAATAAGAACTTAAAATAAGAGAGCGTAGAGAGCTCATGAAGAGAAGTCAGCTTGATTTAGACTCGAACATATAAAATAAGTGTAAAAGCTAAAAAGGGTAAAATGGACCTTTTTGGCGAGAAAATGAGTTTCGGGTGAAATTATCCACCGGGAGTGGTTGGAATATAAAGACGAGAGTGTAAGAAATAAGATATGACACTTTCGAAATTTGGAGAAAAAGTCAACATAGTCAATGGTTAAGGAAAAAGTCAACTATAATTAAGAAAGTGGACTTTTACCATAGTTGACTAATCATGGTAAAAAAATTAACCTAAGTATGGAGAAAAATTTGGGGAAAAATATTCTTGGCCAGAATACAAGATAATCATCCCCGGAAGTAAGGAAAATTTATTCGGAAGGATTCCGGAATAAATTAAATGGTTAAAAACGTAAGGGCCTAAGGTGAAAATTTTAAAGCCCATTAAGGTATACTAAATGTATATCGAAATTCTTAGGTCCTTTAGACCGAATTGTTGGACCAATTGATTGGCCAAATTTTGAGACAATAAAAGGCCCGAGGTATAGTAAAAATTTCAGCCCGAAAGCCCATTAGGAAAGCCCAAACCGAGAAGCCCAATTGGAAAAGCCCATGAGATAAATATCTAACCATAGTTAAAGTTAACTATGACTCATAAGGTGACTCATGGCTAAGGTTTGGAAAGTCAAGTATAATGGCTGGAAAGTAAGGCTTAATGGCTAAGTATATGGCTTATAAATGCAGCCACACCATTGTCATCTTCATCACACCAATTCCGGCTAGAGAAGAAACCATTGAAACATAAACATCCAAGCTTTCTCTCACTAGAAATCACTAGGAATTAGGCATATTTGGAACTTGCATTCTTCATGGAAGTTGTTCCAAATTGAAAGGAGATTAACATATGTTGGAATTGGCTATCAAGGAGCCATAGAGTGCAAACCGAGAGCCTCCAAAGTTTCGGCCAAAGGGTGAACACAATAATTGGTATATTTTCTAATTTCCAATTTCATATATGTTAATGTATGAATGATTTCAAGTATGTTGATATATGTTTTAAGCATTGAAACATATTAAATCACCATGAAATGGGTTAGGCTGAGAGTGATCAATGGGATATTAAAATATGTCA
This sequence comes from Firmiana major, assembly GCA_033439115.1. Lineage (NCBI taxonomy): Eukaryota > Viridiplantae > Streptophyta > Magnoliopsida > Malvales > Malvaceae > Firmiana > Firmiana major. Next base: position 18,112,097 of record CM065904.1, on the reverse strand, counting down.
ATTTGATTTTAAGACATAAATGGATTAGTATACATGTATTAATGTTAATGGTATAATTAGAATTAATCAAATTGATTAATTTATACATGTAAATTGTTGGCAATCAAGGTGTTTGATAAAATGCCTAAATGAACCATATGATGATTGGTAATGTTGCCTACCAAGTGTTTGTGGAAATGCCTAAGTGAAATTGGCTAGAAAATAGGCATGGATAACATGTCATGGTGAAACCGAGACATGGCTAGCTCTCGGCCATGGCATGTGGCCGAGAGGCCCAATGGGCCAAGCCCAATTATTTTAGGCCCAATAAGGTGTAATGGGCCTAGGACAAGCCCAATAAGAGTTGGTGGGCCCCACAAGCCCAATAGGCCCAACAAAAGTGAATAGTAAAATGAAAATGGACTTAAGGCCTAGTTAGGCCCATTAAGGATTTTAAGGCCCATTAAGGAAAAATAGACTGTATTAATGTGTAATACAGTAGGAAAATTATGATTAACCTGAGGAATGGTTATTTACAGCTCCGGAGTTTACATTGAGAGCTGATCAGATTGCGGGATTTAGCAGCACCGAGGAAGTGAGGTCACGTGACGTGATCCGAGGTAAGGGACTTTTGCGAGTAGTTAGAGATACCTGCACGTATTTTCGTCTGCTTTTACATTCACTTAAAAACTCTGAGGGTCAGAGAAAATGAATAATAATTATTGCGACCCGATAGTGACAAATTACGATTTTACCCCTAGTTAGTTAAAAAGTCAACTTTTGTGAGAAGTTGCAAGAAGCATGGAAAATACTATTGTGAGTGTTTAATTGCTATTAGCATGAAAATAAATAGATGGGCTAATGATTTTAAGGTTGATATGACTTAAGCACACTTTTAGTGCTGATTTTACTATTTTGTAAACAATCCCTTTTTAAATAGCCATCTATCATATTTTGTGAGAATGAATCGTGCTAGAGCATAGCTCGCACTGGGATTCATATGTTTTTCACATAATATTAGTGCTGGATTTTGATACGCACTAGATTTTCATGACATACATGATAGAGTACTGGAGTTCTCACTCGTACTCAGCTTTGAATGATATATGCATGACAGAGTGCTAGAGCGTTGCTCGTACTCGATTCTTCATGGTTTATACATGATATAGTACTGGGAGCTATTGCTCGTATTTGATTTTGATATTGTGCATAGCATGGTACTGGAGCTATTGCTCGTACTTAATTTAATACATGAACTATGCATTGACCTAGTTGCTGGAGGTTTACTCGCACTAGAGTTGAGTTTGTGATGTGAAATAGTGTTCGAGCGTAGTGTCGACTGTGTGTCGCACTCAAGGGCGCGCACTGTATGTGATATTATTTACATGTTACCCACTCATGCCGCATTCTCGTGTGACTGAGTGTCACATTTTGAGAGGATGGCCAGCATGAGGGTATTAGAGATGTGGTGTGATATTCCACAGGTGCAAGGGCTAAGACCTATGTTAGGCACCCTGACTGTGATGTTGATATTCCATGGTTTCGAGGGCTAAGTCCTATGGCAGGCACCCTGACTGTGATGAGGGTCCATGGGTGTACTTTGTACCGTGCCCGGGGCACAAGGAGTACGCTGTACCGTGTGTTACGCATAGCTGACGGATGTAGTGGACTGACCATCCTCCCGTTGCAGCAGTGATGCCCCGCACACCGAGTACTGTGTTGCTTGGGATCACATTTCGGATATGATCATAGTCCAGGATACTATTTGCACTTAACCACAGAGTCTTACATGATATATCACATTGATTGACTGATTTAAACTGCGGACAGACCTGAGGGATGGGTCGGACTCCGATTTTGTGTTGTGAATTATTTAATGCCATATTTATTGTGATTTAAATATACATGGCATGATTTACATAAAGGCATGATTTATATAAAGATGCATTGTTTTGCACTACATGCCTACATTTGAGAAAGAAAGCATGATTTTCTGTACATGGGATCTATTCTGTACAAGTATATATACTATATTTCAAGACATGCTTTTTAAAGTGAGTAAAGGAAATAATGTTTTCAAGGCATAGCATTATTTTGAGTAGATAGTGTTGATATCTACTTGCTTGCCTGATTTCCTTACTGAGCGCGTTGTATGCTCACCCCCTTTCTTTACATCTCTCTACAGAGCGTCAGTAGAGCGAGAGCTATCGAGGGATAGTGTCCCAGAGTCCACTGCTAGTTCCTATCGATCGCCAGGTATACCTTTATGTACAGTTGTGTATCTAAACATAGAAACAGCACAGTGATGTATACGTTATATATTATGGGGAATGTATTTATATGAGATTTTATATATAGTCTTACATGTATAATACCAGCAGCTACAATCAGAATTAATATATTGACATGTATGTATGAGAATGGATGATGTGGTAAGTGAAGACTCTGACATCGAATCACAGCCCAACCATTGAAGAGAGGAAAGGTAAGTTAAAAATGCAAAAAATTTATAGTGATTTTTGGATAAAGTCATGGATTGAGAATGGGGTCCTGACATTGAGACTGCGAACTTTAGGACTGAAATTTTTTGTCACCTGAACTGTAGAAAATCCTAGGCCGAGTTTTACCATTTTAAAATTTTAGAAAAAAGTTATAAACTTCGAAAATCACCCTAATTTTCGGTATAGTATTATTTAGCCTATTTAAAATAACTAATTGAGTAGTTTTAAAATTGTTTGTGAGAAATCTAAAATTTCAGAATTATGCTGAAAAATCGTGTTTTGTGGATTTTAACTGAAAAATGGCAAGACCAACCCCTTTTTACCTATTTTATGCGTCGAAACGAGATTTAAGTGTTCTGACGTTAAAACAATGCTAGTTAGGTGTGTATTGTTGTGTGATCTTGCACTACTTGTTTACACGTGATTTAAAGCATTTTGGATGTTAAAACCGTGCGTCTCCGGCATGTATTGCTATGTGATCTTGCACTATCTGCTTGCACGTGATTTGAGGCAAAAGACGACAGTGAAATTATATGGAATTTTATGAATAGTGAAATTATACTTAATGGTGAATGATACCGAGGTTCATGGAGTACGATGTACCATGCTGTGTGCATGTGAGTACGATGTACCGTGTTACTAGAAAATAGTGTACTATGTGAGCCGTTTGGTTAGCTGACCACTCCCACGACACTTGACATCTCGGCACACCTGTGATTGCCCGGAGTCACTGACTTTGGCCAATTGTCACTTCTGATATCTGATATAGTGTGAAATGTCTTGCCTCGTCTATCTGGAATTACTGAAATGAAAATGTGAATTGTGTTGTGATTTGAAATTGTGTATTTCACTGCTTGAAGTTTCAAAATTTGTGAAATCGTTGCAGTAAACTGTGAAGATACTATTTGTTGATTTTCATTTTTGATATTGCTGAAAATGTAAATTCCCAGTATATTTTACAAGAAACTCATTTGTGGCATAAGTATATAGGTAGTGTATTTATCTACCTGCCACGTGTTTTTCTTACTAAGCATGTTGAGTTCACCCCCTTACTTTCCTCCACAGAGCTTATTGGTAACTTGGACCGCTTCCGTTAATAGGGCATTTCACACAGCTGTGATTCCGCGGAGTATATTTCTGCATCGAATGTATACCCAGTTTTAAGAAATTCTTTTGTATCTAAAATTTGTGTATATACAGTAATGTAGATGAGATGTGCTTAGGGGGAATGTGAACATATTTTGTTTAAATTGCCAGTAAGAAATAAAATTAATAAGACTAATTTATTGATTATGATCTAATATCAACTTATAACCCAACCAAAATGTTCGTAAATTTGGGTCGTTACAAAAGCGAACAATACCCCATACGTGGGGCGAGCTGCTATATCAGAGCGACCTAGGTATGCCTCTAAAACGGTGGTAGAGCAAACCTCAACGAGGACACTGAGTCCTTTTAAGGAGTGGCTTGATAGGGATTGTACCTTAGGCAAATCTCACATTAGTAAAGCACATTTGGGAGATGTTGGGTATAAAGATTTAACATACTCCCTCACCTATTGAGGCGCCTTTTGTGAGATAAAACCTTGAGGTAGAGTGGGCCACATCAAATAATACCTCGCACGTAGGGCTAGCTGTTATAATTACACAAATCATGATAAAAAAGTAACCACTACAAAATATTCTTATACCTCATTTTCATAATAATAACCTATATTTAAGATTTCAGCAAAACATATATATGTGTACAAAGTTATAGATATATATATTTTGGTTTTCTCTTTAATTTTTATCCCCACCAATCAAAAAGCTAGCTTTTATTCTAACATAAACTTGATTGCTTGTAGATAAAAACGATACTTCAATAATAATTAAGATAAAATTTCAAGCTTAATATATCAAAAAAAATTTCCATAATGAAATTGTTTATCTGTTGAGGATTGCTATCCAGATTAAGTTGAGAATGACCGAAAAATCTTATACATTGTGGGTGTTTTACCATTTGACTTAAAGGGGTAGGTTGTCAAATTAATGGATGAAGATCTATGTTGTAATGCATTAATCTATACTAGGTAAGGTATTCATCATATTTTATATTATAATATTATTTATGTGCATCTAATTTGCTTTATGAATGCAACATTATTATTTCATAGTTTTTTTTTTGTCTAGTTGGTTTGTAAAAATTAAAAGACAATGATTTAAAATGATGCAAACTAAGATGTTAGAAGATCGTGACCTTCATTATTTGTGAGAGTTCTTGTGTAGAAGAAATTTTGAATGATTTTAGGAATGTATTAAAGTTCATCATAATTATGATGAAATTCAATACTTTGTTAAAGACAATCAAAATTTCATCTGCACAAGAACTTCTAAAAATAATGAAGGTCAGAATCTTTTAACATATAACTTGCATCGCCTTAAATCCAGGTTCCTAGGTTTTACAAACCGACCAGACAAAAAACTATTAAACAATAATGATGCGTTCATGCACATTGACAATGTCATCATATAAAATATGATAAATACAATACCTAGTATAATGCATGCATTACCATTGAGATGGTCCATTAATTTGATAACTTAAAATGGTAGAGCACTCACTACATATAGGTTTTTCAGGTCATCCTCAAATTAATTAAGATGAGATTTAACTCTTTATATAGAAACATAATAAATTCAAGGAATCACTTTAAAGATACATTATAGTCAAATTTATTTAGTTAAAAAGGTCACTCACATAAACAGCCAAAATCAAAATAAATAATGAGAGAAATCTAAACTCACAAAAATTGAGATGAAATATTTGCTGCCAATAGTATTCTTTAAAATATTTTCTGCAATGATTTAAACATTCATTTTCTGATAAGAAAGATCATGTGTAAAAGCAATTGAACCAGTGAATCTCCAACCAAATGATTTGCAACTAAAAATCTCTTTCAATTTTAAAGTGACAAATTGAACAAAATTAAAAGAACAAGAAAACCTTGAAACTAAAAATAAAATAAAATAAACTCTATAAATTGGAAAATAAGGTTTATGGACAACAAATCTCCTTTGTGTATATAAACTAGATGAGATAAAAAAAAATGTCATTCAGACCTATAAAAACAAATTTTAAAGAAAAAATAACGAATCAAAATAATAAAGTAAAAAATGACAAAAAAATAAACCCTAAACATTGAAAATTGGGTGACAGTGATGAAAATGGTTAATCACCATCATTATAGTTGCTTTTTTGGTGTTTGATTTATCGCGTTGTCGATCTAGAAATGAAAATGATTTTTCTATAAGTTTGTAATTCAAAATGAAGTTACATTGGAAATGATTTGTAGAGTAAACAACACTTGGGTAAGTTATCTTGTGATGAAAAAGTTTTTTTGTTCAAAATAAAGTTATGTTGAAAATGATTTTTGTTGGGTAAAGCGAGACATTTAGAAGGAAAATAATATCTTCAAAATAAGGAAAGGATTTCTAAAGTGAGTAGTGAATCCTAAATCAACTTATACACTAAATAAAAATAGAAAAAGGCTACAATTATAATTTAAACCATAGTCTTTCGTATAGTAATTTAATTTGAAAATACAAAAAATAGTCATGTTTAACACAAAGACTGTAGTCTATTTCGAAATCAAACTACACTTAGGATAAAACCCTTAGTTTTTTATTATTGTAAGTAGATCTTGAAAAACGAAGTATAAACACAAAATACTATGTTTAAAATCTTCAATGTAGTTAAATTTATTGAAACAACAAAATGTCTATTATAAATGACGTTACATCAGTCTTGCACGAATTTGAAATAATATCTAATATACTTGAATCTTGGAAAAAACCATTGAGTTATAAAAGATTACGATTAAAAATCTAACTTTAGTTTATTAATAAATTTATTCAAATAGAAAAATGCCTATTAAAAATCGTGGTTAAATTTATTCAATTAAATATCTATTCATAAATGGCATTGTAGTAGTCTTTCCTGAAACTGAAATGATTCCAATGTACTTGAATCTTGCAACATGAAATATTGAGTCTTGAGTTATAAAAGATTAAGTTTGAAACAAAAAACCTAACCTATTTATATACTTTTAATATCTAAATGCTCTTTTGAAAATAATAGTTTTTGTATAATTAACTTTAAGTAAAACATAGTTTTTTTAGTATCTTGATATGCTTTTAATATAAACATAATTAAAGTCATGACATCTGAAATCTAAAAAGTTATAAAATTAAAAATATTGCAGTTAAAGATAATAGATTGTGTCCATGCCCTTTTACTAATCGAATAATATTTTTACTTAATCATAGTCTATGAATTTTTTCTAATAGTGTGAGTCTAGTCGGAATGTGTAAATTTGATGAATAGACAGATAATGATGCAGGTTTTTTAGGATAAAATAGTCTGTTTTTAAAAGATAAAGTGGCAGAAAATTTTTACATTTAGTGATAAACAAGTATTTATTTACTATCCTTATTCAGTTTTTTTACTAGAATTTTAATCTTAAGTTGATTTTAAAATGCATTATAAAATACATTGAATAATTAAATTGTAGAAAATTTCATTTTCAATTCCTTAACAAACGAGCTCATAGATTTTGCCGTCTTAATAAAATTTAAATAAAATTCAGATAAGATAATATTATATATATATATGCAATTTTTTTTAATGTTACATTTTTTTATTAGAAGCAGTAATCATAATTAACATATTGCTTCTTGAACTAATAACTATAAAAATTAATTTACTCAAATTAAATAAATTAATAAATAACTTGAACTCATTAATATAATAAATAATTAGATTATACTTAAATTCATACATAATAAAATTTAAATAAAAAATCTCAAAATCTTAAACCCTCTTCTTAACCACTAAATTAAGTTCCCATAGAATATTTATGTGTAATTAAAAGAAAATAAAAAAATTTTAGAAAAAGTAGGAGACTAAAATTTTAAATTATAAAAAATATGAAATAAAGGAAATTGAAGAATACATGTAAAATATTATCCTGACTGGATACGTGGATTGCGTAGAATCAGGGACTAGAATTCAGGTGGCGATAAGTAGCAGGCGGAGTTACTTCTTTTCCGGTTTTTGGCCAACAGAAACCACAAATTCTCTTCTCACAAATCAACTGCCATTATCCATCCTATTCTTGTTTCTGTCTCTTCTCTTGAGCCACAATAATCAATAAATATTATAATATATATATATATATATATATATCTTATTTTCTTCCCTAAAAGCAACATAAAAAATAAGTTCTTGGGACAAGAACATCCTTACGATGAAAGGAATATTTTTTTTCTTAATTTTATTTAGGGGTGTAAAACGGGCTCAACCTTGCGGGTTGATCTGTAAAAATCGTGGGTTTTTAACGATTCGGTCCATTAATATGTGATCCGTTTAAAAACGGGCTTATACGGATCAAACCCGTTGGGTAAATAATTTATACGGGCTAACCCGTACGGGTAAGGACCGACCCGCAGGCTATTTTACCAACACACCAATCAAACCTAAGTCCTAAATCATTCTCATTCTACCTATTCTAATTTATAAAGTTTAAACAAACAAAAGTAAAAAAGTAAAAAATTGAAAATTTACCAAAATAATGTTATTGTATTTTTATTTAATAATTGAAAATTTTATTTTATAAGTTGAAAAAATGATGAGGAAAACAAAGATAAATTGGTGGAAGAATCAAAGGATTCAAATCATTTGAATAATGAGATTAACTCACAAGTTTAATGTTGTTTGATGTGGAGTTTAATAGATGCTTATAGATTTTATGACTTTTAAACTTATTTACTATTCTTTATTTAATTATTTAGACCATAATATTATGTCATGTGTAATTTGTATTTGTAATGCGAGTTTGTTTAATGGATATTATGTTTGTGGATTTTATTTTTATTGAGATTAATATAATAATATTTGTAGAACTATTTTCACAATTTTATGACTTGCTTGCTTATGATATAATATATTGTTTATGCTGATATATATATATATATATATATTACAAACCCATAATTTGCTTTTGTACATAATATATTGCTTTATGTGACTAACTTACAATTTGAAATTAAGTGAAGAATTTCAAATCATTTTGGTTTTACTTTGAACTTGTTATATTTGATCATGAATGAACTAATATTCCTTTTGTTAAAAAAATTGCAAATTAAACTTTGTATTTTAGTCTCAAATCTATGTGATTTGATTTTATAACAATTTTGGTTAATTCCCAAAACCCAATAATTATTTAACAAATTTAAATTAGACTTAATTAAGTGTTTAGGCTCAATTCATTATTTTTTAAAATCCAATCCTTTATTTCCAAAAAAAAATTAAGTTAGCTCGCGGGCCAATCCGGCCCGCATTAGAATCGGATCGATCTCCACAAATTTAATCCGTTTAAATGCGGGCCTAAACGGGCTCAACCCGCTTAAATCCGTGTCCGTATTAATCCGCATCGATCCGCACCGTTTGACCCGTTTTACACCCCTAATTTTATTACTTTTTTACTTATGTTTGATACTATAGGCAAAGATGTATAAACTGTACTTTCGGATTTTAGTTTTTTTTTTCAATTTTCTATTACGAAGTTAAAATTTATTCTTAACTAAAATAAAAAACTACCTCTTAAAAAACAAATATCATACCTTGTTACTTTCACTTCTATGTTATAATAATAATTACTGTGCATTTAAGAAATTAGCTAATAAGGAGAAAATGTTTTACATTGAGGGTTGTCCGAGAGATTGAATAATTGTCGGAAAATAATATAAAATAGTTAATTCATATCAATAAATTATTTTATATATATAGTGCATGTTTTTTAATTTATGAAATAGTTTATCTACTATAGAAGTAGAAATAGAGCATTTAACACTCAAAATTTTAAAATTTTTAATTTATGCGGGTGTAAATTTTAGGTTTTTTTTTTATTTATGAAAACTATAAATTAAAGTTTTTTTCAATAAGTATAATGTTTAATAACATATAGAGATAATTTTTTCGTTTTCATTTTAACCTTTAATAATTCACAAAATTATAAAGAGTATTATATTATTTTACATTAATTTATTTAGTTTATGTAATTTTTTATATATTTAATTTTTTATTTTAATTAAAAAAATTTTATTTTATTTATTTGTTTCACTTAAAAAACTTGTGATTTAGTTTAATATATTATTTTATTTATACATTTATTAAAAATATGCAAAAGTTATATTAAATAGTTTTCGACTTTCTATGGTACTTCTATATTAAATATGCTAAATACTAATATAACTTTTATAATTTTATTTTTAAAAAAAGTTTTACTCAAATAACACTTTTTATAAAAATTTCAGTTAAACTAAACAGACCCATAATTTGAGTTTATGTTCAAATTTCACCAAATATGAGATTGAATTTAATTTCTTATTTATATAATTTGTTATTATTATTATTTGCATTTATAATTTTATCAATTTACTGGTTCATTAATATAATATGCTGATTATAAATGTAACACTGAATGAAAATTTATTATTAGAAAAATATGTCATGTTATATAATTATATTATTAAAAATTTATTTATTTATTATTAAAATTATTAACCAATTTATTAAAATAAATGTTCATTATTTAATTTTTACATGTCATATAAAATAAATAATTATTTATTTCTAATAATATGTTACTTACCCCAAAAAATAATACGTTTATGTGACTTGATGTAAATAAATAAGTAAGATGATGTAAAATAACCTTTTTTTATACAATATTTTGACGGTTGAAAATGGTTGTAAACTTGTAATTTTGTTTTAAGCAATGGAGTGAACGCATTTCAAAAATAAAAAAAAATAATAACGCTAATATTTTTTAAACTAATAATATATATACTTAATTAACAGTATTAACTAAAAAAATGAAAAAAAAAATTGTTACTATTTGGGTGTATCCATCCTTAATTTAAGATGACAATGATATCCTATAAAAAGCATCCCATATTATGAGATTTTATTAACTATGATTAGAGTATTATATAATTGAACTTGAATAAAGTTTGGATACTAAAATTATTACTCGTCATGAATTCAGGTAAAATTTGAGTGGTGTCTTAAAGTATTTACTACCTAGATTTGATTATAAATAATAATTTTTAATATGATATTCATATTTTTATTTATAAATTATTTATTGCTAATATAATATTTAATTAAATTAACTTATCAAATATTCTAATTATGATTTTAACTTTGATTTTTTTATGAGTTAGATTAAATTTATTAATTTAATTTTTAATAATTTATTCTAAAATTACTTTAAATTTAAAAGTAAAATTTTAACTTAATGAGTAAGTATTTAATGAGTTCATAAAATTAACCAATATTTTTATATTTTGAGTACAATTTGAATAATATAAATAAAAATAGATTAAGTAACTGACTTGATTTAAATACCATAAAAATAATTGAATTTGGATACGATTATTTATATTTTAAAATTGATGAGTATGCGCACAATCATTTATGAAAAAAGTAAAGTCTAAAGCCAACAAAAAAAGGTCAGATTTAGAATTCTTCAATTATATTCTTAAAATTAGAAATTTCATTTTTATTTCGATGGACTAGAAGCAGCATTAACTACCCAAAAAAGAATAAATATTTAATTTTTAAAATTATATAAAAAAAACAAATCCTAAAACTAATTTCTCATATAAAATAAAATAAAACCGACCTCTCAAAAAATAAATAAAAATAAAACAAAAATAATACTACTAATAACAGCTAATCAAACTTAAAATAAAATATTTAATAAAAACTCTAAAAAAAAAAAGAAAATGAAGTTGCTATCAGGTGTCCCAATTCTTGAGAAAGTCTACATTGTTTCCTTGGCAAAATTCTCATTTCAATGAGTATGATGATTAATGTTTTTTTTTTTTTTTGAAACTGTATGATGATTAATGTTATGTTGTTTGTTGTTGATGTTTGTATATTTATTTATCAGGAAAATGAAAAAGAAAGGCAAAAAAAAAAAAAACACTTTAGAAAAATATTATTATTATTTTTTAAGAATTAAGGTTTCATTTTTTCTTTTTTGATTGAACGGACTATAAACATCTGAAGAAGTCCCTCTTTCACCGTTCCATCTGTCTACCTCTCTCAGCTTCAGGGCTGAGAGTTTCTCTTCTGCTCTCTCATTGGGAAACCCCTCCATTGCTCTTCTTCATAAATCTTCCATCTGTTTGTCTTCTTCCTTCATTTTTCAATACTTTCCTTCAGTTTCCCACTACCCAAAAATGGTCCTCTCCACAAAACTCCATCGTTTAGACCTTCATTCAACATTTTTCACCTCTCTTCGACCCTCTTTTACTTCGAATTCCTCCTATCTTCCCTCCCCCAAAACCCTTAAATTCAGACCCACTAAAATAACTGCGCAAGTTTCCACTCTCAGCGTTGAAACTTCTGTTAAAGACCCTCAAAACGACATTGAATCATTGTTTTCCACCAACACAGTCGAAGAAATTGATCGAAAGCGTGCCAACAACCAATCCAACACCGGTGCTTCGGGTATTTCCTCCGGTGTAAAGCTTGAAAACATTAACAAGAGCTATAAAGGAGTAGCGGTTTTGAAAAATGTGACTTGGGAAGTTAAAAAAGGTGAGAAAGTTGGTTTGGTTGGAGTAAATGGAGCAGGGAAAACGACCCAATTGAGAATTATAGCGGGACAAGAAGAACCCGATTCGGGGAACGTTATAAAGGCCAAACCGAACATGAAAGTTGCATTTTTGAATCAAGAATTTGAGGTTTCGATGAGTAGGACGGTGAGGGAGGAATTTATGATTGCTTTTAAAGAGGAAATGGAGATTGCTGAGAGGCTAGAGAGGGTTCAAAAGGCGATAGAAGGGGCTACCGAGGATTTGGAGTTGATGGGAAGGCTCTTGGATGAGTTTGATTTGTTGCAGAGGAGAGCTCAGGCTGTGGATTTGGATGAGGTTGAGGCTAAGGTTAGTAAGTTGATGCCACAGCTTGCGTTTTCCCCTGAGGATTCGGATAGGTTGGTCGCAAGTTTTAGTAGCGGGTGGCAGATGAGGATGTCACTTGGGAAGATTTTGTTGCAGGTAAAGTTGTTATTTTGATGCATTTCTTGGTGCGAAAATGTTCTATTCATGGTTGCATAGTTTGTCGTATGGCTTCTATTTTGTTTTCTTGAGAAAATGTTGGGGCAATGAATTTCTTGAGCCTTATTTATGAGTGATAAAGAGATATGGAAGTTTACTTAGAATTGTGTAGAAGATTGATAATTAACCAATATACTTGATCACTCTATATGTGTGTGTGCGCTTGCTCTAATTTTCAAAACGCGATTGTTTACTGCGGAAGGGATAATTTTGATTGGAGGTTGGTTATTATATCTCTATTAGCAGCGGAAATCACTTTGGCACCTGTTTTTTTAAAAGTTTTAACTTTGAATTGACTAACAAAGTATTTAACTTGGGAGATAATTTTTTTGATGACTAAAAGTTGTTAATTCATGGTGCATGTGTGCAATATGCAGTAGAGTATATTGGCGGCTTTGCTAGTTATTTGTTCACGTACATGTAAATTTGCAGGAGCCTGATTTATTGCTTTTGGATGAGCCTACAAATCACCTTGACCTGGATACAATTGAGTGGCTTGAAGGATATCTCAACAAGCAAGATGTGCCAATGGTCATTATATCTCATGATAGAGCTTTTCTAGATCAATTGTGTACAAAGATTGTGGAGACTGATATGGGTGTCTCCAGGACATTTGAGGGTAATTATTCTCAGTATGTTGAGGCAAAGGCAGCATGGGTTGAAACTCAGTATGCCGCATGGGAGAAGCAGCAGAAGGAAATTGAGCAGACAAAAGACTTGATAAACAGATTAGGTGCAGGGGCAAATTCAGGTCGTGCTTCTTCTGCTGAAAAGGTATGTATGAGGGGCATTTAGTTCTTCAAGGAATCTGCTTTGGTCATTGTCCTGTAATCTGTATTGGAAGAAGTGTAGCATTAGATCAGCATATGTTATCCAGTAATACACATGTATCGATGATGAAATGATGTTACTACCCGATTGTAAACCTGCTTGACTGATCATTCTTTCAAATGGATGGCTAAGTTTTAGTTAACTTTAGTAAATAATAGATGATTTTAGTCTATAAATTAAGTACATAGGGGATGTAAGTTACCTAGAATGCAGATTTAGTTTGTGGAACTGGAACTAGTAAGTAAAATGCCATCTATATTGAAAGGTGGTTCATTGGGGATAGTTTCTTTTTGCCCCCTTTTAAGTGGAGTCATCTAGAATTCTAGGTTAGTAATGATTCATTAGGAAACTTTGTTGAAATTCAGTTGGTAGTTTTATATTATTCATCTAAGGTTGTTTGCTATATTATTCTACAGGAATTTATTCTTTTCTCATCAAATTTTGTATTCACTTTTATCAAATATTTTTCTATTCTGAATAACATTGGTCCTATGAAATTTGTGAGGATGATACCTATGTATTTTTCCTGACTGAGAGTTTTTGCTTAAAACAGTATTACATATGAAGAGTGGTATCCAACATTGATTAACTTTTCTTGTCTTTCTTCTACTTCTTCCATTCCGATTTTATTTCCTAAAGACCATTTGATATGCGCGTACAAGAGGATGATTTAGGACGATCAAGGAAACGTGTGGATTGAGAATTGAAGCAGCTAAAAACGCAAGCTGAACTGAAATAATGATGGTAGACTTTGAATGGAAAACAGAATATCAACTTAGACTCGAAGTCTAAAGAGACTTGAACCAAAGGTATTGGACCTCGACCCTATAAATATAAAATTCGAGAACCTAAGGTATAACAATGGTGGTTGGTGAAGAGGGAGGCATCACAAGGAAGAAGACCTTGATAAGCCTAATTGAGAGGGAACCCTAGAAAGAGGCATACTCAAATTTATGAAAATTCAATCTGATATGTTCTGTTTTATTCAAGAGTGTTTATAAGGTATTTATAATATCTAGCACTTAAGCCCTTAAACAAGTGGGCTGGAATTAACACTAAACAGAAAATAAGACTAAAATCTAAATTCACACCTAAGCCTAGTTACATAGGATAATTGGTCTAAAACGCAATAAGACTCAAATGTGGGCTATTTAAACACTTAACCCAACTTATTACTAAATCAAGACACATGTCGTTTGGGCTTCCAAACAAATATAGATGGCTGAGGGACTTCCTTGGATGATCCATGGATCCTTGGCATTACGACCAAGTGGACCTCCATCATTCACTTTGTCATCATGAATATCACGAGTAAGTGGACCTCCATCATTCCCCCTCTCAAAAGGATTTGTCTTCAAATCGCATGTACCTTCATCAAAAGAAAAGAGAGAAAGATCAGAAACATTAAAAGTAGCAGATACACCATACTCACTAGGAAGATCCAATCGGTAGGCATTATCATTGATCTTCTCAATGACTTGGAATGGTCCATCTCCTCAGGGATGCAACTTTGTTCGTCGTTGAGTAGGGAACCTCTCCTTTCTCATATGTACCCAAACCCAATCACAAGGTTCAAAGACTACTTTTTTGCTGTACTTATTGGCTTGGGTGGTATACTGCTCAGTCTTCCTTTCAATAGCTTGACGCACTTTCTCATGGAGTTGCTTTACAAACTTAGCCTTCTGTTCACCATCCAAGTTACTTTGCTCGGCACTAGGTAATGGCAACAAATCCAAAGGAGTAAGAGAATTGAAGCCATAAACAACTTCGAATGGATAACAACTCATAGTGGAGTGGACACTGCAGTTATAGGCAAACTCAACATGTGGCAAGCGTTCTTCCCAATTTTTCAAATTCTTCTGTGTGACAGACCTCAATAATGTAGATAGGGTTCGGTTGACTACCTCAGTTTGTCCATCAGTTTGGGGGTGACAAGTGGTGGAGAATAACAATTTAGTTCTCAATTTTTCCCATAACGTCTTCCAAAAGTAACTGAGAAACTTGACATCACGATCGGAGACAATAGTCCTTGGCACACCATGTAGACATACTATCTCTTTGAAAAAAAGGTCAGCAACGTTGCTTGCGTCATCCGTCTTGTGGCAAGTAATGGAATGAGCCATCTTGGAGAACTTGTCAACTACAACAAAAATAGAATCTCTACCACGTTTTGTTCTAGGCAAGCCCAAAACAAAATCCATAGAGATATCAGTCCACGGAGTAGTAGGAATGGGTAAAGGAGTATATAAGCCATGATTATGAACTTTAGATTTAGCTTGCCTACATGAAATGCATCTATCACATAACTTCTCTACATCTCTCCTCATGTTAGGCCAAAAGAAGTGTTCATGCAAAACATCTAGAGTTTTCCTAGCTCCAAAGTGACCCATTAACCCTCCAGTATGGGCTTCTCTAATTAACAGCTCACGCAAAGAACTCCTAGGCACACATAACTTATTCTCTCTAAATAAGAACCCATCATGCCTATAGAATTTTCCAAAACCAGATGTAGCACAGACATCATAAACATTACCAAAATCAGCATCATCAGCATACTGGTCTTTGATATACTCAAATCCTAAAAGCTTAGCATCAAGAGTTGTGATAAGAGTATACCTACGAGACAACGCATCAGCTACGACGTTCTCTTTACCTTGTTTGTACTTGATTACGTACGGGAACGCCTCAATGAACTCCATCCACTTGGCATGACACTTGTTCAGCTTACTCTGTCCTTTCAGATGCTTTAAGGACTTGTGATCGGTGTGGATGACGAATTCTTTAAGCCACAGGTAATGTTGCCATGTCTCCAAGGCCCTCGCTAATGCATACATCTCCTTGTCATATGTGGGATAGTTAAGTGTTGTCCCACTTAACTTCTCACTGAAGAAGGCAATTTGGCTTTTTTTCTGCATAAGCACAGCTCCAATTCCTACACCTGAGGCATCACACTCAATCTCAAAAGTAATAGTAAAGTCGGGCACAGTTAACAAAGGAGCAAAACAAAGTTTATCCTTGAGCAAATTAAAAGCATGCTCTTGTGTAGGACCCCAATGAAATGCAACATTCTTTTTGACCACTTCGTTCAAATGTGAGGCTATAGTGCTGAAGTCTTTAACGAATCGACGATAGAAACTAGCTAAGCCATGGAAACTACGCACCTCAGAAACAGACTTAGGTACAGGCCAATCTCTAATTGCCTTTACCTTCTCATCATCAATAGAAATGCCATGTGAAGAAATTACATACCCAAGGAAAACAACCTTATCAGTGCAGAATGTACATTTCTTAGAATTGGCATAAAAACTTTCATTCCTCAAAACAGTAAGAACATTCTTAAGATGCTCAAAATGCTCATGCAGACTCTTATTGTAAATCAGAATGTCATCGAAATTGACAACCACATACTTATCAATGAAAGCACGTAAAACATGGTTCATTAAGCGCATGAAAGTACTGGGTGTGTTAGTCAAGCTAAAAGGCATAACTAACCACTCATAAAGACCATGTTTAGTTTTAAATGCGGTTTTTCATTCATCACCTTCTTTCATACGAATTTGGTGATATCTACTCTTTAAATCAATTTTAGAAAATATGCATGCACCATGCAACTCATTGAGCATGTCATCTAGCCTAGGAATAGGATAGCGATACTTTACAGTGATTTTGTTGATGGCTCGACAGTCAATGCACATACTCCACGTCCCATCCTTTTTAGAAACAAGCAATACGGGCACGACGCATGGACTCATGCTCTCTCTCACGTAATCTTTCCTCATGAGCTCCTCAACTTGCCTTTGAAGCTCCTTTGTCTCCTCTGGATTGCTTCTGTAGGCTGGGCGGTTAGGTATGGCAGCTCCAGGGACAAGGTCAATCTGGTGCTCGATCCCACGAATCGGTGGTAGTCCATTTGGGATCTCCTCAAGGAATACATCCGCAAACTCCTGCTATAATGAGATAACATCAGTAGGCAAAGTATCATGGAATTCAGTATCAATAAACCAAGAGTCTTTAAATAAGAGCAAAAGGATAGGAGACTTGGCAATAAATGTAGTCTTCACATCTCGGGGGTTGGCATGGTAGCTCACTGCTTTGCTTTCCTTGCTTCCCTTCTTTTCTTTAGCTATTTTCCTTTGCTCGTCATGTTGCTCCTTCAGCCTTAATTGATTCTCGTAAATCTCCTTGGAGCTAAGGGGAGTAAGAGTGATCTTCTTGCCATCCATAAAAAGGAGTAACGGTTAGTATAACCGTCATGGATGATTCTCCGTTCATACTGCCACGGTCTACCCAACAACAGGTGGCTAGCTTGCATGGGTACCACGTCACACATCACTTTATCTTGATACCTCTCAATACAAAAAGGAACTAAGACTTGCTTCACCACGTTCACTTCACTGCAGTCATTAATCCACTGCAACTTATATGGGCGGTGATGCTTGGTAGTGGGCAACTTTAGCTTATCAACAAGGTATGTGCTAGCAACATTAGTACAACTCCCACCATCAATGATCACGGAGCATACCATGTCACTAATATGACATCTCGTATGGAAGATGTTTTCACGCTGTACTTCATCCTCAAACTTCACGAGTATTAAGAGCACGTCTGGCAACAAGTGCTTCACCACAAGCAGCAAACTCAACATCTTCTTCTTCAGCATCTTCTAACGTAGGCATCTCATCCTCAATATCAACATCAGAACCTTCACTCTCAATATTTCCATTCTCAAGCATGAGCATCACTCTACGGTTGGGACACTGAAAGGCAACATGTCCACGACCCAAACACTTAAAACACTTAATGTCACGTTTTCTGCTCTGGTATGCTTGGGCAGGCTCAGTCTTGGGCTTTGGAGGGTCCTCAGACTTGGGCTTAACAAAACTTTCTGACTTAGGCTTAAACATAGGCTTATCATCCCTACGAAAGGTGTTAGATTTTCAAACAGGAACTGAACTAGGAGTGAAATGGGATGTACCTTTCCTTTTGAGTTGCCTTTCCACTTTGATGGACACATGCAGCATCTGCTCTAAATTCATGTAGTGCTGCAACTCTACAACATTGGCAATCTCACGGTTCAAGCCTTGGAGAAAACGAGCCATAGTAGCTTCTGCATCCTCCTGGATATTGGCTTGGATAATGATTATCTCCATCTCCTTGTAGTAATCGTCAACACTTTTTGAACCCTGGGTGAGACCTTGGAGCTTCTGGTACAGCTCTGTAGTAATGGTTAGGCACAAATTTTTTCCTCATGATGCGCTTCATCTCATCCAATGTAGACACTGGAGGATCACCACATCTTCTTTTACTGGAGACCAACTGATCCCACTATACCGTAGCATATTCTGTGAACTCTACTGCAGCAAGTTTAACTTTCTTTACCTCAGAGTAGTGGTGACAGTCAAATACCATGTCAATCTTCCTTTTCCACTCTAGATATGCCTCGGGATCATTCTTGCCTTGGAAATGAGGAATATTCAATTTTATGTTGCCAAAGTTTCCATCCATCTTCTCTTTTCCTCTACTAGGGGCTCTATCAACTCGATCTCTATCTCTATACTCATGATGCCTTCTATGATGTCTATCTGCCTCAGACTCTTCTTCCAAATCATACCCAACATTATCATCATACTCTTTATTGGTAACAATCTTACTTTTTAGACGGGAAGAATCACCTTGTTGGATCCTTGCAAATTGAGCTTCATGTCGGTTCAACTTATCATGAATGTCATTGAATTTCACGTTCATCCGTTGGAACTGTTGTTGCATTGCGTGGAACATGAACTCAATTTTTTTAAAGTTTGACTTATCACCTTCAGAAGACATCTTTAACCTGCAAGAAACGTTAGTGATAACAGAAAACAAAGAACCTCACAAGTGATAACCTCACGTGTTTACACTCAATTCACTCGAGATGGGGCACTCACACTCGTGTTTCACTCAAGTAATTCGGCTTTTCTCTACTAATGTTTCTCACACGCTCATGCCTTTTTCTCTTACTCTACCTCAACTCTATTGGTTCACAATCATACTAGAGACTCAGTCAAAGATTCAACCTCGAAGGATCAACCAATTAACCAAGTATTTTCTCTTCTTTTTTTTGTTTTTTTTTTTTACTTCAGAAAGGTACGGCTAAGGTGACACAACAAGAATCTCAAAGAAATAATCACCAGAAAAACAAAAAAAGCCTAAAATTATAGGAAACGATGGAATTTGGCCAAGAGAGGGTGGGCCCGTGGATAAAATCCACGGGTTCGTTTTATTTCGTCTTTTTCTTTAAAACGGGTACTCGTGCATCTCGTAACTCAACAAAAATTTTTTATGAACAGTGTTTGAACAGTATACATTTTTTTCTTTCTTTTTCTTTTTTTTTCTTTTATTCTTTTTATTCTTTTTTTTTTGCTTTTTTTTTTAATTTTTCACAAAGACTAATCTGATTTGCGGCTAGGGTAGTGAGGAAGAGTTTTAGTGTGGCTAAGAGACTGACTTGAAACAAAAATTCAGAAGTCCAACTCAAACACAACAACTAAGTGTAGAGTCCAACTCAAACACAACAACTGAGTGTAGAGTCCTTCTCAAACACTACAACTAAGTGTAAGATTTTATTTTTTTTATACTGACTTAGTGTTAGAGATGAAGGGAAAGACGTACAACCAGAAAATCGAAATTTTGCTCTGATGTCAAACTGATATGCGCATACAAGAGGATGATTTAGAACGATCAAGGAAACATGTGAATTAGGAATTGAAGCAGCTAAAAACGCAAGCTGGGCGAAAATAATAATGGTAGACTTTGAATGGAAAACAGAATATCAACCTAGACCCGAAGTCTAAAGAGACTTGAACCAAAGGTATTGGACTTCGACCATACGAATATAAAATTCGAAAACCTAAGGTATAACAATGGTGGTTGGTGAAGAGGGAGGCGCCACAAGGAAGAAGACCTTGATAAGCCTAGTTGAGAGGTAACCCTAGAAAGAGACAATCAAATTTCTGAAAATTCAATTTGATATGTTCTGTTTTATTCAAGAGTGTTTACAAGGTATTTATAATATCTAGCACTTAAACCCTTAAACAAGTGGGTTGGAATTAACAAAACAGAAAATAAGACTAAAACCTAAATTCACGCCTAAGCCTAGTTACATAGGATAATTGGTCTAAAACGCAATAAGACTCAAATGTGGGCTATTTAAACACTTAACCTAACTTATTACTAAACTAAGACGCATGTCGTTTGGGCTTCCAAACAAATATAGATGGCTGGGGGACCTCCTTGGATGACCCATGGATCCTTGGCATTACGAGCAAGTGGACCTCCATCATTCGCCTTGCCATCATGAATATCACTAGCAAGTGGACCTCCATCACCATTTCTCTTAAGTTACCTTGTGAATGTTCTGTCTTCCTAAAATTAGTTCTCAGTATTGCCATTGAAACTTTTTTTGGAGAATAATGTTACTGCTGCCTGAATTTTGTGTCTTTTGTTTTTCTATCTTTTGATTTTGATGGTGTTTGCTAGTTAGATAATTAAATGATTCTCAGATTTCGTGCTTGTAGTGAGATTTATTCTTTAAACTTTAAGTGTTTTTCTGGTTAATTTCTCATTCTTCTTTCTGATTTGTAACAGAAGCTGGAGAGACTTCAAGAAGAGGGTCAAATAGAGAAGCCATTTCAACGGAAACAAATGAAGATCAGGTTCCCTGAGCGTGGAAGAAGTGGCAGATCTGTTATTACTATTAAGAATCTGGAATTTGGTTATGATGATGAGGTGATTTGAGATGTTTGTTGGTGTGAGAAAGATGGTTTGGATTTTTTTTTTAATCTTCTCTTTTATGGCAAAATTTGGTTTGTGTATCAGTTGCTATTTAACAGGGCAAATCTTACAATTGAAAGGGGAGAGAAAGTTGCCATTATTGGTCCAAATGGTTGTGGAAAGAGTACTTTACTGAAGCTGATAATGGGTATACAGAAGCCGAGAGGAGGTGAAGTGCTCCTTGGGGAACATAATGTTCTACCAAATTATTTTGAGCAGAATCAGGTATTTGACTTCTGTGAATAATATGTTATTTGTATCTGAGATACTTCTGATCTTGCTGCTTAGTTGCTAAGCTTTCCTTTTCAGCTAAAAAAGTGCAAAGCACTGACTGAATTTAGTGAACATTCTTTCAGGCTGAGGCCCTTGATTTGGATAAAACAGTGCTTCAGACAGTGGAAGAGGTTGCAGAGGACTGGAGAATTGATGATATTAAGGGACTCCTTGGTCGTTGCAACTTCAAAGCTGATATGCTCGACAGAAAGGTTTCCCTTTTGAGTGGCGGTGAGAAGGTAATTGTACTCTAGGTAGAAGTTCATATGTTGGATGCTATTTTTGCTTTTATGGATTACATTAAAAAAATATTTTATGCTTGGAATTTCTTTTGTTTAATACTCCAATATTTACAGGGCATCCTGTTCTTCTGGTTTGATAATAGTATGTATTATGTTTACTTGTTTGTTTTAAAGGCATGGATTTGAACGTTGTCTTTTCCTGTTTTCATTTAGGCACGTCTTGCTTTTTGCAAATTCATGGTAAAACCGTCAACCCTACTAGTTTTGGATGAACCAACTAATCACCTGGATATACCCTCAAAAGAAATGCTAGAGGTTTGGATTTTCTTACCTTTCTCTATTCTCCACATTTTAAAATCAAAATTGTAGCATTTAGCTTTATCACTCAATAATTCTGCAAGCTCTCATTATTCTATCAGGAGGCAATTAGAGCGTACAGTGGCACCGTCATTACCGTTTCTCATGACCGATACTTTATTAGGCAAATAGTAAACAGAGTAGTGGAAGTAAAAGACGGCCATTTGCAGGACTATATAGGCGATTACAATGTGCGTATGGTTTTCTCCTTTTCATTCTTTGTGTTCCCCTTATCTGCCTTAAATGTTCTATTGCATAGCTCTTATCCCCTCCCACTTTTTTACCCTTATGCATTCCGTGTCTTTTATAAATTGTTGAGCTGGAGTGTTAGCTTGGTTAAACATAGTATCTCGTAAAATACCAAATATCCGTTATAATTCACGAGTCCATTCAGATTCTAGACATTAAGATGCTTATTTGCTATTTTTCTCCATCTGCTAAGTTTGTTAGTGGTATTCACCTGAAATATGCTTTTCAATGAGTCCTTTCTTCGCTGATTAACTGCTGGTATGAATTTCAAATGAACAGTATTATCTGGAGAAGAACCTTGAGGCAAGGGAGAAGGAGATTGAGCGTGAGGCTGAGCTCGAAGAGAGAGCTCCCAAAGTGAAAGCCAAATCTAAGATGTCAAAGGTAAGCTGATGCCCTTGTGATTTTTAGCTTTCTGAACTGTAGAGGTTATTGTCATATGGTGTACATATCAGCAACCTGTCTGTGTCCCTTGTTTTAACAGGCTGAAAAGGAAGCTCAAAAGAAACAAAGAATGCAGGCGTTTCAGGCAGCTAAGCAAAAGTCGAAAGGGCAGAAGAATGCCAAGAGATGGAAATGAAATATTCAATCTATACTACATACATTGATTAAAGATGATCCATGTTAAATCAATTTTACAGTGTAAAGTGCCATGGATGTGAATTGACCACCAACACCATTTGTACATAATCTTGATAGCAATACAGTTCTAAATTGAAGCTCTTAGACGAGATATGACTTATGATACAGTTGAGTTCTTATTTCCGTGCCGTTGTAATTTATGCTGCCTTCAAATGAAATGCAGGGTGGGAATCAGCAGATAAAGGTGGTAAGTAAATGCTAACTTAAAATTGAACTGGAAACTGCTTCTGGTAGGCTATCTTGAATTCTAGAACCTAAGCGAATTTCTATTTGTTAATATTACCGGGTTATGCTGTGAGCGAAAACGTTTATGTTTTTCTTCCTTTCTTCCACCAAAGGTCCAAAACAAACCAAAAAAATATGGACAGACCCCTGTTCGAGACTTGAAACAGAGAGCCGGAGAAAAGCAAGCAAGCATCCATCGTTTGAGCACAAAGTTGAGCCACCACTCCAATTTTCTAATAAAATACGGCAAAACCTTAAAAATAAAGCATCCCCATTTGGCAAAATTTTCTCTTCGGTTGTCTTTCGGAAAGAGTTGAATTAATCATTTTTTATTATTTTTTTATCATGTTTATTTTTTAAGCAGAGCTAGTGACACGAGTGGAATGCAGCTAGGCTTGCCAGGGCCTTAGCCGAGGATAACCGTGAGCCCTCTGATCATCATTCTACAAAAATCAGAGTACTTGTAATTTGCCCTCTTTTTCAGCTTCATATGGTTTTTATCTTTTTTGGGGTAAGTATTTCTATATTTATGAACTTGTAAAATTTACCCTTCACTTTGTTTTGTTCTTTTAATTTTTAATAGGAATGGCATAAAGTCGTTTCAATTAATTTTTAATAGAATTAGTCAAATATGAATTTAACTGAACTTTAAATTTTTGTATTGTTAACCGAATTAAACTTTTTAATTTCAAAATAAATCGAATCAAAATAAGTTCGGTTAATATAGTATACTAAATCAAAATAATTTTACAACAATGAAATCAAATCGTGCAATGAAAAAAAAAAAAAACTCAATTCCAACAAATTGTATTGATTTGGAACCACAACAAATTCGGTTTGGTAAATCCAGAATCAAATTGAATTGGTTAAAAAAAAAACTCTGGAATTGAATTAAATTTGGTTAGATAGGAATCGAAACAGGAACTAGAACCGGATGCATTGATTTTGGTAACTAAAATCGAACTGAGGTAACGAGTCATTACCCGTTAGCTGATGTCAGCTAGTCATTGATAAGGGTGTAAATGAAAGGAACGTTCAACGAATAATTCGAGAATATATTTGGTTTTTGTTTGTTTATTAATGTTAGGCCCTATCTATGAGACCCATGTGACAAGCCCAACACACCAAGC
The DNA here is from genome assembly GCA_033439115.1 of Firmiana major. Lineage (NCBI taxonomy): Eukaryota > Viridiplantae > Streptophyta > Magnoliopsida > Malvales > Malvaceae > Firmiana > Firmiana major. The sequence goes on along the minus strand of CM065904.1, from coordinate 18,087,687 downwards.
AAAAACTCACGTGTTGGGCGAAACCCACGTCAAGCAAACATGCCTCACCTGGAAAAGCCCAACATGGGGCAAGTAGGTCTCTTGAGCCAAGCAAACCCAACTCACCAAGAGTAGCTCAACTATATCACAACAGATAACCTTGACACCTAGCCATCTGCAAAAGTGAGATACCTCACCTGCCAGAGTTGAAGAACATGAATAATGCTAAAAAAGGAATATCCACTCTGACATGCTTTGCTGGCACACTATCTTAGACATCTATAAAAGGAGCCAAGGAAGAGAAGAGAAGGATTCCAACCCTTTTCTCCTACACAACACACTCTGCTCAACTTTCCACGAGTTGGTAAACCTCTAAACCCTAAACTTGTATTGTTAACCTTCCTTTAATTGAGAGCTGATACTGCATTAGGGTTCCTACCATGCTCTTATCCTTGTTTTCTCATCTCTTCTCTGTTCTTAGGTATCTAATATCCTTCCAAGGAGTCAGCCGGATCCTCTCGAAGTGAAGGTTTCATCTCTTTTGTAATAAGTCTCTCAACAATTGGTGTTGTCTATGAGAATGAAACCCACGACCACTAAAGCCCTTTGCTAACGAAGGCATCTAAGCCCTTACTCAACTTAGCACCTAAGCCTTTCATCAACGAAGGCATTGAAGTACTTACTCAACTAAGGCACTTAAGCCCTTTGCCAACTAAGGCACTTAAGCCCTTACTAAATTAAGGCATTTAAGCCTTTCGCCAGTGAAGGTACCTAAGCCCCTACTTAACTAAGGCGCTAAGTCTTTCGCCAACAAAGGCAAAACTAAGGCGTATAAGCCTTAACTAACTAAGAGGCACTAAGCCCTTTGCCAACAAAGGCATTTAAGGCCCTTACACAACTAAAGCACTGAACCCTTCGCTAATGAAGACACTAAAAGCTCTTACACAACTAAAGCATATAAGCCCTTTACCATCAAAGGCACTCAAAACTCTTATGCAACTAAGGCATATAAGCCCTTTTCAAACGAAGGCACTCAAAATCCTTACACAACTAAGGCGTAAAAGCTCTTCGTAAAAGGCTACACGAGCCAATATAACAGCAATAGAAATCTCAGAAATAGTAAACCCAAGAAAATTAAAGACAACAGATAAGTATAAAAATATGCGAGGTAATAAAATGGGTTTCATTCATTGAAATTAACTTATATACATAAGGCACCAAAGGTCGTTACAAAAACTATAAAAATAAAAAAAAGTAATGAAAAATAAATTTAAGATCATTATACTACTTCGCCACCATCCTCATCCTCGCCTTTCGCCACACCATAGGAGACCACTATCACTTCATCTCCATCAAAGTTGATTGGGTCTTTGACGAAAGAAAGCCAAACATGAATTATATCTCGAGGTCTAGAGTAGGATCCATGTTCTCTTGAACAACAAGGGCTAAGGGAGCATGAGACACTTCAAAAGGAACATGAGGAATGAAAACTTGGACAAGAGAAACTTCCATGTGAGCAGGTGGATATTGTGTAGAATGGATCCCAACATTCATTGGAGGGTCCTCAACATCAAGTGTAGCCTCATCCATACCCCCTTCATCAACAATGCAGCAAGAGTACTAGGAATAGCCGGAGTACTAGGAATAGCTAAGTAAGATACTCTAGCCTTAGTTTTCAACCTCATCAACTCTGCCTCATTATTAGCATCATAAATGTCGGAGTCCTTAGGAGGTTGGCAAGGAATAGCCCTATCTAGTGAAGTCAGGTCCAAGGGATCATAAAGCAGTTGAACTTGCTTCATCTGCCATAGACACCAACCTATCAACAACCTTTTCTTCTGATAATCGATGCTGCTTTGATGCTCTTATCTCAAACTCCCTTATCCTAGATTGCATCTCCTGAACTTGCTTTGCCAACTTATCTCGCTCAATCTCTACCTTCGAAATCTTTTCTCTCTCTTGAGCAATCTTCTTATTAAATTTAATTAGGGCATTATTCATCTCAGCTTGCGCCGCAACTAATTCTTTCTGAAGTGATTCACGATTCTAGCTCTTCGTTGCCAAATTAGCAAGAGTTTGGCAAATAGTTTTTTAGAATGGGCAAAATTGTCATTTTCCACCCTCAACCTGTGTTTCAACTCGAAGTTCTCTCGACTCAAAGCCTCCACGTTTACTTGCTTTTTATAGGCCTTATTTAGTTTTTTTTTTTAAGTTTTCATTTAGACTCTGATACTCATCTGTAAGCCTTTTGATCTTGTTATTGGCACTTTTAACCTACGTTTGCAACGCAATCTAAATGCCAATAGCCTATAGAATTAACCAGCAATAGTTAGCAGAAATTCTCAAGCACCAAAGGCAATACATATGATCACCATCAAAATTTTGATTGGCCCCAATTCTGTTATCTTCGGGGTTCAAGTAGATACTCCCCATAGAAAATTTGGGTTGTCTAAAGCTGTTAACACCACTGTTACGGTAATAAGATGAGGAATCAGTCTGTCAAACACCTACATTACCCCAAGCTACATAAGAACCAAAACAATGAGGGAATGATTATCAGTTGGCCTATCCTTTGAAGTAAAGGTCAAGCCTCCTCAACCTTAAGAGGCCACCATGACACCGCATCATCACCCTTAAAAGCAGCAGGTCTCGACAAAGGGATAGAGACCACAGCGAAAACAGTCTAAATGGCTATTGCATGAGTCATAACAACAGCCTAGTCACGAACAGGCAAAGACAATCTAGTGGTTGGCGGACTAGTAAAAACTACAATAAAGCTCACCCCACAAGTTGAGTCGTTAGAGGAGTAGCAACGATTGGAGAAGTTGTAGAAGCTTTCTTCCCAATAGTAATGCTCGTTTGTTGTTTTTTGGGTAGAGGCATAATAGATATATTTGTAGTAAGCCTCTTCCCCTTCCTTTTTTTTCTTGGTCTTTTCTGCTTTAGTGATAGCTTGAGCTGCTCGAGCTTTTTCCTCTTTCTTCCTATGAACTTCTTCAATTGCACCAGCCACATCTACAAAACAACATCAAACACATCAAAAGGTCCATACAAAGCACCTATCGTAAGTAAAAACTCCTAGCCCAAGAAGTATGGCGAGAAGCATCCTCCATAGTTCGCCTAACCTACAACAAAGACACTTAGTCCTTCATCTAGCTAAAACCCTAAAGAGTAGCACAATAAAAAACAACACTAACCTTTGTCACCAAAGTGATCGCTTATAAAATGATTAAGGCCTATTATAGACCCCTGAGGTGAAGAGTTCCCGCCAAATAGTACTCTTTCACAATCTCTCCATTATCAAAATCTAGCACCTGCATAACATGTTTTTCAAGAAAATTAACCTACCGTTTCTCAAATGCCAACAATAGCACCTCTTTAATCGCCTCACGCCTTACTAAACTTTATTGTACTTTAAAGCCTTAGTTATCATTATGAATAGCAATAACAAAAAAAAAATTTGTCCTTATTTTGGTGGAAGTTGAAATTGGCGCTTGTTATCACTGTTTTACCCTACTATGCAGGTTATAAAACCCAGGCTTCCCCATCTTCAAAGAGTACAAATTCTAAATAACATTAAAGAAAGAGGGCCAACCATGCTGCTCACACATGACTATGTAAGTCATTAAGCTAGCCCATGCATTTCCCCCTAACCGAGCAGCTGCCACACCCCAACCCTCCAAGCATGTGGCGAAGAACGAATGCAGAGGCAAGTGAAACCCTGCTTTAAATTGTCAAACATAAAAAGAAGCTCTATTCTTTGACACTGTGCTCACTCAACGAGCAAGCGTAAGCTCATATACTGAGTACAAGTTCCCTAACTTCCATTTCAAGTTGTCCAACAATCATTTGACAGAGGTTATAATCATCATACTTGCCACCTCATCGTGTTTTCAACCATCCTAAGGAGTCAATTGGGGCAAAATGAGTAAGGGCTCATTGCCTGCACCTTTATCATATTCTTTAGCTTCATCCTTTTCCTCTCCCTGACCACCTTTCCCACAACCTCCAATAAGACTTTGGTAGAGCACAAAAAAAATCCCAAATCTGTAGTTGAACCAAGAGTTTATAAGCTCACACAAAGAGATTGGAGAGCTCCCATTGTTAGATATCTGAAAAAAGGAAGAGAAAACTTAGAGAGGACAAAAGAAGTTAAAGTTAGAAGCCAAGCCTTTAGATATGTAATGATTCAAGGGGAACTGTATAAAAAATCTTTCACTCTGCCATATCTGAAGTGTTTAAGCCTTGGTGAAGCAGAATATGCTCTAAGGGATATTTATGAGGGGATATGCGGTCAGCACTTGGGGGCAGAGTATTAACTTATAAGACCTTAAGGCAAGGGTTGTATTGGTCAAGTATGAGGAGAGATGTTGTCAACTTGATCAGAAAATGTGACACATGCCAAAGGTTTAAGCGACCGCCGAATGACTTAATCTCGATCTTGGTTCCTTAGCTTTTTGCATAGTAAGGGCTTAATATTTTGGGGTTTTTCTGCATAACAATAGCTAGGAAGAGGTTCGTGATCATGGCTTATGAGTATTTTACTAAATGGGTTCAAGTAGAAGCAATGGCCATTATAACACAGAAGAAGGTTGGAAAGCTTTTATGGCAGAATTTGGTGTGCAGATATGGTTTATCACAAACTATAGTGGTTGATAATTGTCCCTAGTTGGTAGGGAAACATGTATATGCTTTTTCTGAAAATCTGAATATTAAGCTCGCCCTTAGATTTGCTTCTCACCCGTAAACTTATGGTCAGGTGGAGAGCACCGATAAAAAGATTTTGACTGCCCTCAAGAAAAAGTTTGGCTATGTAGTAGGTTCATGGGTAGAAGAATTGTTGGGAATCCTTTGGGTTCATCAGAACAACACTACACTTGACAACTAGAGAAATGCCTTTCAACTTAATCTTTGGGACAAAGGTAGTTATCCCAGTCAAGATCGGTGTGAATATCCTTAGGACATCTTAACCCCTTAATAGAGAGAATAAAGATCAACTCTGAATATGTGACACCCCGGAAGTGCGAAAAACATGGCAAATTTAAAACTTTTTCACATCCATTCACAATAAAGGGCGCATTCCTGTGCAGTGTCATACATCATCATACCTCAGGATCTCATCATTTGATAATTATATTTCATATAATATGCATTACTCAATTTAAGGTTAATTAATCCTAATACATCCCATATATCATTGTACAACAAGTGTTTGTAATTACAATTTTAGTCTGGGTACATGAAAAGATAAAGTATACCTCAAATACAATATATGACCTGAATCTCAAGTCCTCCACTAGCCATTACTCCGTACGTCACAGGAGAACTCTCTTCACTTGAAGATATCTAGGGGGAAGAGAAAACATGGTGAGCTTCTAAATCGCTCAGTAAGGGGGTAAGGGACTCGTTAATAAAAAAAATGATTTACACAGCACAATCATTTTATCTCGTAGTTGAAACTCAATTAAAACGTAGCATGAACTCAATAAAACATCATTCTCAACTCATTTCTCTGAAATCATGTAAAAATATGAGTGTATATAACTCAGTACAAATCACAGTCATAAGCATGAGGAAATCAAAATGCGATAATGACTTTTCTCATCAAAACGCAATAAAAATCACCTCAATAGAATGCACGTGGCACAACCATAAAACACAACTCATGTGTATAAAAAGGGAGACTAGGCAAGAAAACTCATATAAAACTCGTCATGGCACATCATAATAAATCTCCTCTGGGTGCGCATCCCCGGCATCCTCAAAAGAGGGAAATGTCGACAATATGGTCGTGTACATTGTATATTGGACTTACGCGTTACCAAAACAAGGCCCGACCTTACATGCTACCAAAGCAATGCCTCTCCTCATGCACACTATCGGTCTTACATGCTACCAAAGCAAAGTCACCCAGCGTTACCAAAACGGGGGTCATCTCACGTTACCAAAACGGAGGCATCTCTCGTTACCAAAATGGAGGAATGTCGGGCTTACATGCTACCAAAGCAATGCCTCCCAACGCTACCAAAGCGGAGAATAATATTGACCTTACATGCTACCAAAGCAATGTCTGATGTGTATTCAACATGACACGCCTAAGTCTCAATTATTAGCCATTATCATATAAAACGTTTTGCCTTCACGTAGAACTCATAATGGTTTTCTCTCATAAATCTTATTTAAAACATTTGTGTACCCAAGACAAAATATGTTAAAATCGAGTTTCAACCGGCAAAACATTTCTCCGTACGCCTTAACGACGCACACATTTCTCAATCTCAGTATGCCTTAACGTATAGCCCAAATCTCTTTTCATGTTTTAAACATAAAACAGTTGTAAAATAATTTCACACTTAGTTTATAACTCACAAAGGTTGGTCCCCAACCGCCTATAAAATCGTGTGCACTACTCATTCACGACTCATTAAAATATGCTTGTTTGCTCAAATCACTTTTCATGCTACAATTAACATCAAAACACATACACAAACAAGTTTAAGTTTTTCCCTTACCTCTTTGCACCTCGTATAGTGCAATCATTTCCCCGTATCACGGACTAGTCTCGCATTCCTCTCTGAAACTCCCGAGCTGTCCAAATGATGTTAAAAACATCAATAACCCAACTCAATTGCATTATTGAGCATACATTTGCTCATTTTCTCATTAACACCTCAATTAGCTTAATCTTCACAATTCTATCACAACTTGCATTCTCATCCACTACATCTCAAAATTCTACATTTCTCATACCATATTCCATGCTAAATTCACCACATTGTCTCAATTCCAATTTATAGCTAAAATTCCCAAAATTACTACAATTGCATAATAGCATCTCTACTCCAACAAAATCATGGTTTCATCACACCCAAATCATTTCCCAACTATTTCATCACAATGCCCATGCTCACAATCACCAAAGATTACTTCAAAATCAAAGATCGAGGTTTAGAAAATTACCCAAAACTTGTGGAGTGCTTAACTCTTGCCTCGATTGAATCCGTCCTTCGATTTCCAAGTATGTTGTTCTCCTTTTGATAAGGAATAATTTTTCTTCTTGCCACAACCTTTGATTTGGACAAAAAATGGGTGTTTTGGAGGGGAGAGAAAGCTAGGGTTCGAAAATGACGATTTGGGAGAGAGAGAGATTGATTTTCAGGAAAACAAAGGGGTCTTTATATAGACTGAGGGTAGGAGATCGATCTGGCTCTTGATGAAATCGATCTTCATTTGAATTTAGGGACTATTTGGGGTAATTTTATGCCTAGGAGATTGATCTGTCGTGGGGTGAGATCGATCTCTTAATGGCTTTATGAGATCGATCTGTTCCAATTATGAGATCGATCTCTAGTTTTACAGAATGCTTCATGAGGTCGATCTACTCCTTGGGGAGATCAATCTTCTCCTTACAGAATGCTTCATGAGATTGATCTTCTCTTTGAGGAGATCGATCTTCTCCTTTACAGAAACATTTTGAGATCGATCCCTTCATTACAGAATCATAAGGAGATCGATCCTCTTCCATTGGAGATCGATCTGTTCACTTAAATTACTCCTTCCTTGTCATTTTTGGCCTACCAGATCGATCCTCTCTTCTCCAAGATTGATCTGGCCTCATAGTTTCACACTTTGACTGAACACTTAACATAAAATCTCCATATGTAATAGCCATAATTTACTTTATTGATTAATTCTCATCATTTCTCATTCATCACTTAAAGATCTCATTCCATACCATCTCAATATAGGGGTACATTGTCACGACCCAAAACTACCTAAAAATCAGAGTAAATTTTTTTTCGTGTTTTGTTATTTTCTTTCATACTTACCTGTCCTCTGATCGTGACCACACTCCACTAATAATTGGGCTGTACGTCAATGCCAGTCCCACCATTCATTTACCATATAACTTAATTCTTTCTCAGTCATTTATAAATGTTTACAATATTTATACATCCCCTAAAGTCACTTACAAACATGTTACTGTGCTATGCTTATTTAGATACAATTTGTACAAGTGTATATACCTTAAATGATGGGCAGCAGCGGATATCCGAAATGCAGTACTCAGTCGCCTCAACATCTACTGGAGATTATCTGTGTGAGAAAATGAAAGGGGTGAGCACATCAAGCTCAGTAAGGCAATCCTACGAACAAGTAGGTAACCATACTACCTACATGAACGTGGTGCCATGCATAAACCACCCTTTCTCCACACATTTCAAAACTGATGCTATGATTCATGATGTCATGTAAAACAAGTTTGCATGAAAAATTCAACATGCAACTATTTCAAATCATTTCTTTCTCATTTAAAATTTCACAACAAATTCAGGACTCAACCCATCCCTCGGGTGGTCCTGACTCACACAAAAACATGGAAATCAGTTTATATCACACATGGGTTTAAAAAGCATGGAAATAACATCATGCAAATCTGATTTAAAACCCAGTTTTGATCTCATCAAAATCGTCAACATGTGAGACTAGGCAACATCTGTATATCGATAATAACCAGGACTATGGCCGTGTGTCCTCGTGAGCCCCTCTGCTACACGGATCCTAGTGTGCGGGGCCTCACCCTGATCGAGAACCGCTCGGGAGGTGGATCAATCCAACCCGTCAGTCTTATCCGATCCCACGCATCCGAAGATGCCGTATCCGAAGATACCGCGTATCCGAAGATACCCCGTATCCGAAGATACCACACGGTACATCGTACTCCATGCTACTTACACGGTACATCGTACTCCGTGAACCCATATATCATACCTTGTCTCAGAACGCACGTGCGAGCCTATTTAATCGGTGACACACAGTCTACCCAATGCTCCAAGCACGGCTCATCGCATGTTCTCATAAAAAAATCAGTGGGGGGTGCGAGCGATGCTCCAGCACTCTCGTCAATTCAAGTAAAACTAGTACGAGCTAAGCTCTAGCACTCTCATCAAGTCATGTGAAAAATCTGGTGCGATTTAGACTCTAACACCCTGTCACGAAAATCATGTAAACTTTGGTGCGAGTTAGACTCCAGCACCAATGCATGTAAAACTCTAGTGTGAACTCTCGTTCCAGCACTAATGCATGCATCACCCAAATCAAAATATCGTGCGAGCTGAGCTCTAGCACGTCACATGTCAATAAAAACACGTAGGCGGCTCTGTTTCCTCAAAACAATTTTCAATGACAATTTCGTCGTTGAAATATGCAATGCTGTGCATTTTTCTTTCAAGGTTAGCCAGCTTACTCATGCATGCATCAAAACACCTCCAGAACGAGCAGGAACCTCTTGTTCTTGCTCCTCCCAATTTTTCCTAAAATTGTAAATTTTACCCTTAACAAGGGTATTTTGGAAATTTGTCCTTTCGAGGCACTAAAATTATTAGCTTACTTCTAGACCCTTCAGATAATTTAAAAGACTGCATATGACTTCGAAATTTCGTAAAGTTACCTCTAGCAGTCCGTAGAATTCCCTTACCTTATTTTTCTGTAGAGTCTGACCTTTCTTTTTTCACTGCTGTCTCGTCACGCAGTCCGATCTGCTCCCAATCCAATGTCCGAAACTGCGTATAATTATTCCTCAGGTCAGATATCATACAATTTAATTGTATTTCTTATTTTCTGGGCTTAATTTAAATCATTGGGCCCATTTACCCCTATTGGGCCCGATTGCACCTTAATGGGTCTTAATCGACCTTAAGCCCGTATTTCACTTAATTTTCACATTATCGAGGCCTATTTGGTTCATTGGGCCCACCAACAATTTCTTGGGCCTCGTTCTAATTCTCGAATAGCTAAATTTATTATTTACGACAATTTATCCGACTTTCCAAAATTTAATTTATTTTATGCGATAATTAAATCCGAAGTATGCATAACGATGCAAATTATCGTAAATAAGGGTTACTTATTCGAGATTTCATGTTAGTACGCAAATCGAGGCTGTCTCGAGCTGTCGTTGGATGCCAATTGTCGAGCTACACAATTTCATAATTTTCGGGTAAATTTCCAGTCAAAAATTAATTAAATAAAATATTTCAAAATTCAAATCGGTCAATTTCGATCGCTACTGACTTACCCGTAGCTCGATTACATCGCCGAGATTTTTCTCCAATTTTTTCTCTTTTTCTCTTTCCCTTTTTCTCCTTTTTTTTCCTTTCTTTCTTGGCTGAACCGGTTCGGTCCGGTTCAGACTCGGTTCAGACCACCGATTCACTCCGGTTCACTTCGATTCGATCGGTTCAGGGCCTTGCCGGCCGGTTCTCTGTCGGCTTCCGCTGCTAGTGGCTCCGTTGGGCCGTTCGCAGCACGAATCTGCCCTCGGTTTCGTCCAAGGCCGCCGAAAAGTCGCCAGTCCTGCTGTTCTCCCTCGACCGTCGGTACCCAATTCTGGTCTTGGCCTTCATCGACGATTTTGACCGTTTTGCCAACAGCAACCTGTCTCAAAAGGATCGCCTCCTCCTCATGGTCACGCCGGTAGCCTCCGTTCACGCCCAGCCGCCGTAGATCATCGGGAATCAGGCCGTTTCTCCCTCGATTTTTCCTTCCTCCGATCGACGTCCTCCGGCCACTACACGACTCGTCTCCGGTGGCTGAAGGATCGTCGACCTCTCCTCTTTCACCTCGGCTGCTCGTCGGTGGTCAAGGATCGTCGGTGCGTCCTCGGGCTCGTCAGGTTCCCTCGTGGTCTTCTTCGGGTTTTCTGTTTCTCTCGGGTTTTCTCGATTTTTGATTCCTTCTTTTTTTTTAAATTTATTTATTTATTTATTTATTTTTATTTTATTATCATCAATCGTATCATACTACTCCGGGTACATCAATCGTATCATACTTTTTAATTCTCATGTGACCTTTTTTCGGAGTGTAATACTACCGAAGGATTTTAATTAGGGAGATCGTCTTAAATCTCAATACTTTCTCTTTCCTGTTTAATGCCCGAATCAACTTTTTCAATATACTTATATTTGCACTGAGCTGAACTGTTGGAGTTCATATCTGATCACCTATGCTGGATCCGGATAGTATTGCCGAAGTATCAAAAGATGGGACACATTGTGGATGCCTGTTTATTCAGGTGATAACGCCAACCTACAGGTCTTATATCCCACTTGTCCACTCTCTCAAAATTTTCATTCAACAAAACTTAATTTGCCTTCTTCCCGAGTCTCGCTATGTCCTTATTCCCTTAGGACAAATAACTTTAACAATTACTGATTCACCCTCGGTGAATTCCAATGTTTTTTGTCTGCTCTGAGGTGTTCTTAATCTCTCCCTCAACTAAACATCCTCAGAGACTTATTATACTAATTCAGAAGAAATTTCTATCTGTCACCCACTTTTTCTTATCCAAGTCGGGGAAACAACCCCTACGGCCATACTGTGCCTCATATCTTGTTATCTCGATACTCAAGTGACACATGTCGTTATTAACGGATCTAATTTGTAATAACTGATTATCCCAGGAGCTTATAAAATCAATGGCACACGCTTTCATCGTATCCTCCAGAACCTGTAAGTCCTCTCTAACTGACCATCTGTCTGAGGATGAAAAGCTTTGCAAATACTAAATCGGGTTCCCGTAGCTTCCTGAAAATATTCTCAGAGGTGGGAAGTGAAGTGGGAATCCCTATATGATACCATGCTCACTGGAACGCTACATAATGTTCCACAATCTTCCTTATACCTGAATCCTCATACACACTTTGAGTATCTGGGGATTTCATAACCAGAAGGTGGGTAGACTTAGTCAACTTAGTGACTATCATCTAAATAGCCTCGTGATTCATCTAAGTCCTCTATAACCCATCACAAAATTCATGGAGACTTGCTCCCATTTTCGTGCTGTGTCGATATAGGTAGAGGCTGCAATAACTCTACAGACTTTTAATACTCTACCTTATTCTGCTGACATACTAGGCACTTTTCCATAATCTCTACCATATCTCTTTACCCTTTTCAGAGATTTTATATATATATATATTCATTACTTTCCGTATGCACTGTATATCCCGAAGAGTAAGCTTCTGACAATATTACTATCTCATCAACTGTGGTCTTGGGGAGCACTTATACTGTCTCTGAACCTCTCTGTAATTTATCAACACTCTCTGTGAATTTCGTCGCTGTACCCTTCTGAATCTGACCCAAACTATCGATACCATGCCGATCATCACGCTAAGCCTATCAAATCCGGGCACTCTCATCCGGTTCTAGTCTCAAGCTAGCTGTCACATAATCACTGTCATCATCAGAAGGGATCACATCAATACTGAGGCTTACAACTGCTCTAGCAGCTCACGCTCCCTGACCATCATATGTAATACCATCCTGAGGCTCTTTCTGCTCAAGGCATCAGCCATCACATTAGCATTTCCTGGGTGGTACAATTTTCCACAATCCAAATCTCTCAAAAGCTCTAACCCACTATGTATTCTCATATTCGCCTCTTTCTGTGAAAACAGATACTTGGGGCTTTATGATCAGTGCATACCCAAAATTTCTCACCAGGTACATAATAGTACTATATCCTCAGTACAAGTACTATCGCTGCCAACTTTAAATCATGGGTCAGATAGTTTATTTCATGATCCTAGAGTTGTCTGGATCCACAATCGACTATCTTCCCCTTTTGCATCAATACCTAGCTCATTCATACACACGGGGAACCTCTTGAGCTGTTGGGTATGGTGAAAATAATCACGGTGGTCAGTTCATACTTCATTACACCAAAACTCCTATCACGTCAATCATCTCATTCAAATACCACGCTTTCTTAGTTAAACGTGTCAACAAAGTATACCCTTTTTAGAACTCGCAACAACCATCTGTAAAAGCAAATTTCAAATTGTTGCTTATAATTTGCCCTGGACTTTAACTACACCCAACATATCATCAATAAGGATGATGACAAATCGGTCCAGGTAAAGTTTAAATAACTCATTGTAGTTGAGCTCCACTACATATTTCAATCGCCCATATCCTTGACCTATGTACGCATAAGCATATAATATCACTTCAAGATTGCTCCCATTCAAGGTACTAACCCACGTCATTTCCTTTTTCTTATATTAACGGCTTTTATTAAATTTTAATATTTTAACCTTCATAATTAATCGAATTTTATAGTTCTTTATCGTACTAGTAAAGGTGTCCAAATTTTAACTTTATATCTTACAACGGTCAATTTCAAGTTATAGATTATATATTTCTAGATGCTGTCAAGTCTTCAGGCGGGGAGATATTTTGAAATACCTTTATTAACCCTTAGACTTAACTATAATTACTTTACATATCAGTCCCTGTGGTCACAATTCATATTCGCTACTATTCGCTTTAATCCAAATTACTTCATATTTTAAGGGTATTCTTACCTAGCATACGCCTCTTACTCCGGTACATCTTGTATTTAGGATCAAACATATCTTAAAGAGTATCTCCTTCGTATATCAATTATAACGAAACTCTGTCATTATTCATTCCGTGAGTACAATCATTTGCTCCTTTAATTTCAACCGTTGCACTCCTTTTTATTACTTGTCAAAACTTACAGTATACTTTTCAGGGGTAACCATATCACTATCTTAGGGTAGAAATCCAAACATCATAATATGCAGCCGACTACTTTATTCTCAAATATTACTTTAAATTATTCATAGTCCATTGAATAAAATCGGCTGACTTATACTTCTTCCCCCGTTTTCAACTTAAAATCTCTTCATAATTATTCTGTTAGTTAACCTTCCTCTATTGGGGTACTCATTTATCAGCATTGTGCCCAAGAGTGTAGGCATTCATGTCTTTTACTCACTTACATGCGAATGAAGGTAGTATGAAGAAATACGTAATACCAGGATCAATTAACACAATTTCTTCTTTATTCATAAGCAGTGTGGTATCTTTCACCACTTCTTGTGAAACATCAGTAGTGTCCTAGTCCAAGACATACACTCGCCTTCGTCCAACAGCCTACTTTCCTTTTCTCTTCGGCTGTGGCCTCCCTTTTCCATGTAGCTATCTCAACAGGGTTTTCTCTATCTCTTTACCTTTCTATGGGGCAATCTCGCCCAGCTCTGAGCAATCAAAATAAATGGTCCGTCTTACCACACTTAACGGCCATTTTCATCAATAATATGTAAGTGTAGGTCCTACTTCCTTGATTTTTACCACCCATTCTACAGTGATCTGTAGCAGATCAGGGTTCTCCAATCATAATCCCCCTCAAAAGTGCTACAATCGGATAACTGTGGCCTTACCAATCATCTTAGCCCATAACTCATCAAATCAAATCTTTTATCAATTACGTTTTTCCTGTTCTGACATTTTTGTCATTCTCAATTCTCTTTCTATCTTTATTTTGACCTTTACTACCCTTCCCAATCTCAGAGGCGTGCAACTCACAATCTTATTCACACCACTGTAGTTTACGCATTGCCTCGACATAGGTAATATCTCATGGGCCAATCGGACTCTAATTGACAATCTGAGCCCTTCCATAAACTTTTAGACATCTCGACTGTCACTATTCATAGTGTCGAGGTAATATCTGCCCAAGAATATAACTGAGTTTCATACTCATAATTCATACTTATCAATAAATCAATTCTTTTTAAACAGTGTCCGGGATATTCTATCACCGGAATATATCCAAAATATTACTCTTGTCAACTCTGGATGTCTAACTCTTAAGTTGGGTCGAGCAGACTTCCATCAATGCTCCGACTCGCCCTCAAATCTTATGCATACTCTGAGCAATTAGCTCCTAAAATATTCTCCACACTCCGCTCCAATCTTGCGAAGCGTGTCTTAATATTGTCCGATCACTCTGTCGGACTCTGTGAGGCATGCTCAACATTAGCTTCTATTTCAATCTCATCCTGATTCTCATAGGTCAACTCAGCACGACTAGCAGGCTCAGGCCTACCTCTACGGCCTCTGTCTCGTGCTCTACCTCCTCTATCACGACTAATATTATGCATTCCTGCATTCTCAACCATTTCTTAGTTAAAACCCATCTCAATATACACTATTGTATCTAACCAAGCACAGTAACACGGGGATGTAATTTTCTAATTACTGACACTGACACACATCAGACCAATTTCGGCTCTAATACCACCTTTATATGTCACGACCCAAAACTACCCAAAAATTAGAGTAAATTTTTTTTCGCGTTTTGTTATTTTCTTTCATGCTTACCTGTCCTCTGATCGTGACCACACTCCACTAATAATTGGGCTGTGCGTCAATGCCAGTCCCACCATTTATTTACCATATAACTTAATTCTTTCTGAGTCATTTATAAATGTTTACAATATTTATACATCCCCTAAAGTCACTTACAAACATGTTACTGTGCTATGCTTATTTAGATACAATTTGTACAAATGTATATACCTTAAATGATGGGCAGCAGCGGATATCCGGAATGCAGTACTCAGTCGCCTCAACATCTACTGGAGATTATCTGTGTGAGAAAATGAAAGGGGTGAGCACATTAAGCTCAGTAAGGTAATCCTACGAACAAGTAGGTAACCATACTACCTACATGAACGTGGTGCCATGCATAAACCACCATTTCTCCACACATTTCAAAACTGATGCTATGATTCATGATGTCATGTAAAACAAGTTTGCATGAAAAATTCAACATGCAACTATTTCAAATCATTTCTTTCTCATTTAAAATTTCACAACAAATCCAAGACTCAACCCATCCCTCGGGTGGTCCTGACTCACACAAAACCATGGAAATCAGTTTATATCACACATGGGTTTAAAAAGCATGGAAATAACATCATGCAAATCTGATTTAAAACCCAATTTTGATCTCATCAAAATCGTCAACATGTGAGACTAGGCAACATCTGTATATCAGTAATAACCAGGACTATGGTCGTGTGTCCTCGTGAGCCCCTCTGCTACACGGATCCTAGTGTGCGGGGTCTCACCCTGATCGAGAACCGCCCGGGAGGTGGGTCAATCCAACCCGTCAGTCTTATCCGATCCTACGCATCCGAAGATGCTGTATCCGAAGATACCCCGTATCTGAAGATACCGTATCCAAAGATACCCTGTATCCGAAGATACCCTGTATCCGAAGATACCACACGGTACATCGTACTCCATGCTACTTGCACGGTACATCGTACTCCGTGGATCCATATATCATACCTTGTCTCAGAACGCACGTGCGAGCCTATTTAATCGGTGACACACAGTCTACCCGATGCTCCAAGTACGGTTCATCGCATGTTCTCATAAAAAAATCAGTGGGGGGTGCGAGCGATGCTCCAGCACTCTCGTCAATTCAAGTAAAACTAGTGCGAGCTAAGCTCTAGCACTCTCATCAAGTCATGTGAAAAATTTAGTGCGAGTTAGACTCCAACACCCTGTCACGAAAATCATGTAAACTTTGGTGCGAGTTAGACTCTAGCACCGTATCACGAAAATCATGTAAAATCAGGTGCGAGTTAGACTCCAGTACCAATGCATGTAAAACTCTAGTGCGAGCTCTCGTTCCAGCACTAATGCATGCATCACCCAAATCAAAATATCGTGCGAGCTGAGCTCTAGCATGTCACATGTCAATAAAAACACGTAGGCGGCTCTGTTTCCTCAAAACAATTTTCAATAACAATTTCGTCGTTGAAATATGCAATGCTGTGCATTTTTCTTTCAAGGTTAGCCAGCTTACTCATGCATGCATCAAAACACCTCTAGAACGAGCAGGAACCTCTTGTTCTTGCTCCTTCCAATTTTTCCTAAAATTGTAAATTTTACTCTTAACAAGGGTATTTTGGAAATTTGTCCATTCGAGGCACTAAAATTATTAGCTTACTTCTAGATCCTTCAGATAATTTAAAAGACTGCATATGACTTTGAAATTTCGTAAAGTTACCTCTAGCAGTCCGTAGAATTCCCTTACCTTATTTTTCTGTAGAGTCTGACCTTTCTTTTTCCACTGCTGTCTTGTCACGCAGTCCGATCTGCTCCCAATCCAATATCCGAAATTGCGTATAATTATTCCTCAGGTCAGATATCATACAATTTAATTGTATTTCCTATTTTCTGGGCTTAATTTAAATCATTGGGCCCATTTACCCCTATTGGGCCCGATTGCACCTTAATGGGTCTTAATCGACCTTAAGCCCGTATTTCACTTAATTTTCACATTATCAAGGCCTATTGGGCTCATTGGGCCCACCAACAATTTCTTGGGCCTCGTTTTAATTCTCGAATAGCTAAATTTATTATTTACGACAATTTATCCGACTTTCCAAAATTTAATTTATTTTATGCGATAATTAAATCCGAAGCAAGCATAACGATGCAAATTGTCGTAAATAAGGGTTACTTACCTGAGATTCCATGCTAGTACGCAAATCGAGGCTGTCTCGAGCTCTCGTTGGATGCCAATTGTCGAGCTACACAATTTCATAATTTTCGGGTAAATTTTCAGTCGAAAATTAATTAAATAAAATATTCCAAAATTCAAATCGATCAATTCGACCGGTACTGACTTACCCGTAACTCGATTACATCGTCGGGATTTTTCTCCAATTTTTTCTCTTTTTTTCCCTTTTTCTCCTTTTTTTTCTTTCTTTCTTGGCTGAACCGGTTCGGTCCGGTTCAGACCCGGTTCGGACCGTCGGTTCACTCCGGTTCGACTGGTTCAGGGCCTTGCCGGCCAGTTCTCCGCCGGCTTTCGTCGCTAGTGGCTCCGCTGGACCGTCCGCAGCACGAATCTGCCATCGGTTTCGTCCAAGTCCGACGGAAAGTCGCCGATCCAACTGTTCTCCCTCGACTGTCGGTACCCAATTCTGGTCATGGCCGTCGCCGACGATTTCGACCGTTTCGCCGGCAGCAACCGGTCTCAAAAGGACCGCCTCCTCCTCATGGTCACGCTGGTGGCCTCCGTTCACGCCCAGCCGCCGTAGATCGTCGGGAATCAGGCCGTTTCTCCCTCGATTTTTCCTTCCTCCGATCGGCGTCCTCCGGCTACTACACGGCGCGTCTCCGGTGGCTGAAGGATCGTCGGCCTCTCCTCTTTCACCTCGGCTGCTCGTCGGCGATCAAGGATCGCCGGTGCGTCCTTGGGCTCGTCGGGTTCCCTCGTGGTCTTCTTCGGGTTTTCTGTTTCTCTCGGGTTTTCTCGATTTCTGATCCCTTCTTTTTTTAAAAAAAAAATTTATTTATTTATTTATTTATTTTTATTTTATTATCATACTATTCATTAAAATATTCTACAATATTCTAAAATATCTACAACTTTCTTATTTTATTCTAAATTCATTTATTTAATTTTATTTAATTTATTTAATTTATTTTAACCCTTTTTGGTATATTTTTTGAGTATTTTCGAGATTATTTTTTGAAGTAAAAATCTCGATTAATTCCCATAAATTCATATCTTGATCAATTTAACCCGAAATAAATTTATTTCACCTTTATTGACCAAGATTTCTCAAATCCATATTTTTAATAAAATTTTTTGTCAAATTTATTCCGACTTTCGGTCTTTTGACCATTTTGCCCATATACGTGTTTGAGAATTCCATTTCAATCCTTTTGCATTTTAAATTTCGTGTTTTAACTAAAATCGGGTCTTACATACATCACATTTAGTTCAATCAATTACACTTCATGTTCTCATTACATAATTTAGATATGTACAAAATTCTCAGATCTCACAAAATAAACCTATATTTGCCGGAGGAAGTTAGGGATGAAGCTAAGGTTAGAGCAGTGGCCAATCAACAACAAGTGGCTTAAAACTATAACAGAAGGGTAGAAGAAAGATCTTTCATAGAAGGAGATCTGGTGCTGAGAAGCTATGAAGCAAGCAAACCAACAGATGAGCTCAAGAAGATATCGCTGAACTGGGAGGGCCTTTACAGGGTCAGCAAGGTTATAGGTAGAGGAGTTTACTAGCTTGCCAGTCTAGAGGGGAACAAAGTTCCAAGAACTTGGAACACCCTACATCTACGGAGTTACTTTGTGTATTTATTTTAAAACTTTTGCATTCAACACTTGAGAAGAGAATTTTAGTAAAGTCCCCTGATAAGGGCATTTCTGATATAAATCATGAGTTCAGACAAACGTTTATCAATTAAATTTCTTGGTTAGCCTTCAGATTTATACATTTGTCTATCCATTACTTATAGCTAATATCAATGGCTAAATATAAACAAGGCCCTGCCTTAGAATTCATATAAAATGATACCAACTGGTTCACCGTTTTTGGGAACCACTGACATCGGAGCAGACCTCAGGTTTAAAGTTATGCCGAGCGCAAGTGCATCGTATTTTAGGCTAGGCCCCAAAAATGAGCCAACCTTACATTGGTGACCAAATTACTTGGGTATAAAATCACGGGAAATGGCCCAAAAGCTAGACATCTAACGTTGTCCGATCTTACGATTAATGGCACACTGTGTGTTTTGGCGACTAGGGTACTTAGCACCTCTGCATTTATTCATGTTGCTTACCTCAATAAATCAGGTGAGCATATCACATAGAGAATCCCAAGCAAGTAAACACTACATCCCAGTTAGAGCAAACACCATGCTCAAAGAAAGCTTTCCTATTATATAAACCAAAAACGTTTAATGTAAAACACATGTCACTTAAAAAAAAACAACAATAAAATAACTAAGAGCCAATATCAGCATCGTGCTCTTGAATGTCCTCAGTATCTTTAATTATAATAAAAGATTGCTCGATATTAAGGCTAATAAAAGTAGCTTGATCGATAGTAGGCTCCAATTTAGTAGAATGGCCATCAGCTACAGTAGGAATATTTGGTGCATTCCTTTCGTTGATCTCGACAAGACTTTCCTCTTCATCATCAACTCCTTCGAGAAGGTTGAAGTTGATGTCTTCCATATCCATATTAGAGAACTTCTTCCTAATCATAAACAGGGTTGACCTACAGTACAACAAGCCACAGTGGTGCACATCAGCTGCTAAATTATCCTAGGCCCTTCTCATGGTTTCCACTATAACTTCTTCCAACCTATGGCTTTGCCTTGCAAGTTGAGCTTCGAGGTCAGCTATTTTCTTCTCTAAGGAGAAATTTTTTTATTGTTCTTTGGTAAGTCGCTGCTACAAATCAAACTTCAACCTTGTCATGGCTTTGTTATGTTCCATCCCCAAAGAGTCTAACTGAGTAAGGTAGAATTTCTAGCCTCTCTAGCTTTATTCTTCTCTTCCTTTAACCTTTTTAGCTTCTCTTTCAAAGACAACCTAGCCCCAATAGCTTCTTCAGCTTGTTTGTTCATCAATTCAATCAGGTCATGAGCAATCACCTAAAAGTGCACAATTTGATCGTTTAGGGCATTGATCTGCATTAATAGCTACAGAAGAATTACACTTAGATATGCATTTGAAATAAAGTATTAATAAAAATGTCTTGTATCAAGTCATACTCTAGTAGCAGTGAGCTGGACAACTTCAGCATTTGATGGATAGGTTGGCCATGAGATTCTAACGATCACAAAGATAGATGAAGGCCCAAAAAAACTCGAGGGCATAATTGTTGTTTGTTAGAATGCTACTTTGACCAACTTCTAAGTGACGATATCCCATAATCACCTCCAAAAATCTTCCCTCCCCTTCCCCCGGCGAAATAGTAGTTATCAAGAAGGGGGTAGCCATCTATCGAAGGATGATCATCAGGTTCCCCAGCAAGTTCTTCTACTCATGGTCTTGATGAAGAAGGCTTTTCTTCAGCCAGCATTTGATTAAATAGCCCTTTTTCGATAGGATGGATCGATTTGGGGAGAGCTACCCTGACCTACATTTGGAATAGTCTTGGTATGAGACGAACTATCTCACCCAATCTCTGTCCATCGAGGGTAAGACTGTGAGGGCTTTCCCTAGTAGATCCTTTTTTCCTTCCTTTTGGTCACCGAGGGACTACTTGAAGGAGGAGAAGTATTAAGTTGACCTCCGCTAGCGACCTTCCTCAGCCTTGAAACGTTGATCCTTCTCTTCCTTTCACTTGATACAGATAAAGTAATGAAGGCTAGTTATTTGCCATGCATGTTGTAATGATTCACACCTGGTAAGAGGGTTAATACCTAAAGTCATATGATCCAATTCAGCTGACTCGTTATCAGCAACCATGCATTCTATCCTCCCAAAATGTGGTCGTCGATTTACATTTCAGGTCGAGGATGAGAACATGTTCTGGGCATGATATTCGGTGAGCTCTAACCAATACATCCTGAAGGCCCTCTCGCTAGTCACCAGATTGCTCGATACTTGCACCCCTTTTAACCTAGTAGCTAAGGGTTGTTCTTTTCTAGTTAACTAGACGGGATAGTTCATCATATGGTTCGCCACTCGCCAGTTGACATTAACTCCAAATCCTTCTCTTCTCTAGAGAACTATGAAATCGTCTTTCTAATTCTTTCAATTGCTCGACAACCCAATCACTATTTGATGCACACTTCTTGCCTAGAAATGGTCGCAACCTGCTTTAGGATGACGCCTATTAGTGTAGAAATACCTAAAGAGTTTAGAAATTGGTTCAACTTCGTTATCCGTACAAGTTATACAACAAGCGACTAGCATCTTCTGGCAATTGGATATAGTTGAGAAGAAGCAATGTCATAGTCATTCACACGTCAATGAAAAAGGATTTTAAAGGAAATCTCAATCCAAAATCTAAGGCATTGCAATAAACATGTGCCTCTAATTCCTTATTTGTCATACCCACTGTACTAATCCTATTGCCCCAAACAAGCATCCTTACTAAGGTATTATTTGTAAGACTCTTGTTTATCAACTCTTCATCAGCCAACCACCATCCACCAGCTTAAATCTGGTAAGTCTTTTAACAGACACGATTGAAAAAAAAAAGTTAAAAGGCCAAAACAATTAGCAGAGAAATGTGAAAAACAAACTTACTTCAATAGCGAAGCTTTCACTAAAGCGAAGACGATGAACTTAAAAAGTTTTAGTAGAATGTTGTCAGCAGCAAATGAAAGTGTGATTCTTTTAACCGAGTTTGGCTTTTATATGCAGCTAAAGGAAAAGCTGTGCAGACGCGAGTGATCCAAGGTATATTAGGGCTCTGCCACATGTACGGCAAGGAATTAAAAGGAAACGTTATCATTATGAACGCATCTTTTCATATATAGTTACATATGATGGACAACCACGCGAGTTGCGGAATGGATGATTTTACATTCAAAGCACAAAATGTTCGAAATTTAAAAATTACCGCCCAACAATAAAAGAATATCAAACGCCTGTTAAGACTCTACTCGCCTAGGAAGACAGCTACACATAATGTAGCGATTGGGATGTCTCAAAAACTCATAGCGAGTACTAACCACTTTCAAAGTTGGAACTCGTCAGGAGGCATTATCTTAATGCCCACAAGGTTGGCCCAATGATTGCTCGGCAAGTTATTCACTTAAAACCACTAGGCCCCTAAAGCATCAAAATCGCACGTGAGTAATTAAGCCCAAATCTCCAACCAATTTACTTGCCAGATCCATGTGACCTTCAACTGCCGATTCCTCAAAAATTAGGGACGGCTGCACCACGATGACGTTAATTAAGGCAGTTACCAAATACACTTCCACAAACTGCCGAGTTAGTATCTTGGGAGACCATGGTTCGTGAAAGAGAATGAGCATATCCTAAGGCTCTATAAAAAGGAAGGTCTTAGTCCATTTTGAGGTTCGGATTCTTTGACTCACAAAGCTACTAGGTTCATTCTTTAAATATTCTAAAACACCATTACTAACTTAAGAATCAGAGCAAGTCTGGCTAGAAACAACCCCAATGGATCTCTATTTTGCAGGTTGATACGAGAAGGAAGAAGCTTGTTTACTGTCAACAAGCCCAGCAACCGTTTTGGCATCAACAAGATTGATTAAGATTTCCTTTTGCCTTTATGTATTAGTTGATGGACAAGATTTCAAGAATCCTCTAGTTTTCCATGAGAAGGACTTGGATCTAAGAATGCTTAACAAAGGTATGCATATTTCTCATGTAACTATATATTAATTCCCTTAGCTTTGATGTAATGGTTTTTAGAGTGAAAATGTTTCACCAGAAATGAAATTTTGGTTGCTTTTAGTGTAGGGTACATTTAAGAACATCTGAGATATGAGTTTAAAGAAGATGAAAATTGCAATCCATGATCCTAACATATCTGATAGGTTACATTTTGGTGACTTTGTATTTAAATAACTATATATTTATGGATCTTTATTTCATTAATGAGCCTAATCTCTGTTAATTTATAAAGTTCTATTTGTTCGTATTGTAGGTTTTAGATGCATCAAGTTCATTGGGATCACTACGTGCAAATATTTAAGTAAAAATGGAAGCTATAAGTTTAGTATTCACTGCTGATAACTGCAAATTTATCAAAATTCTTGTTAGTTTTAACTAGAAGAATTGAAATTTAGAACCTATTTTGAAATCATGCAAAATGCAAAGCAAGTATTTTGTAGGAATGGTGATTTGGAGGATTTTATATGAATGCCGAACAATATTTGCCTTTTGGTAGTAATTTGTGCATAACTGAGTTGTTATCTTATGAATTTCTTGAATAAGTGAAGCAAAAAGGTCTTTGATAATCTAAAGTATGATGGAAAAAAAGTGTGCTAGGAAGGAAATCTAAATGTTGGCAAGAAGAAAATTTACATGTCAAAATCTCATGGCATGCGCTTAAATGGTTATAGTCTCTTACAAGAATTGCATCTCATGTCTCTTCTCTACCCATGCATTCCACATTTGTTGAAAACCAACCCGTACAAGGGACATCTCTTCCAATTTCAGCAATTTAACTTGATGCCAAATTACTCAAATGAGAGTAAAGTTCTACTAGTTGTCTGATGGCCTGCTGCTTTTCATCTTCTAACTTTTGTCATTGCTCTAATTTCAGTTTTAGTATTATGCCAAATAGCATCTTTATTAATTTATACTTGTATTAGTATTATACCAATTAGCATTTAAAAAGTTGACAATACAATTGATAATCATACACAATTGCTTTTAAATTGGCCAGTCCTTTCAAATTTCACAAATACAATAACTTTAAATCTAGCTAATGTAAAGCAAAATAAATAATTTGACATTATTATGAAGTTTTAATAAATATAAAAAATATAAATTTAAAATAATATTTTTACCGAAAATTTAAAATGTTTGTTAAAAGTTTTTACTTATAAAGGTATTTAAAATAAGTTCTAAAATGTTTGGAAAAAATCGTACCGCAAAATATAGACACCATGCAAGCACCTAAAGGCCTGACCATTGCAAAATTTTCATCGGTATTTTCATAGCAACCGATCAATTGACGGTCAAAGAATTGTTAGTAATATTTTTATCGGTCGTTTCATGATCTTTTACTAGAATTTATAGGTGCTGGTAAAGCTAATATTCCTTGTAGTGTGGTAAAACAATATAATTTTTTTTTTCTTTTCATTTTTAAACTTTATCAAGTAATGGAAGGAAAGAAAATTATATTTTTCTTTTACCTTTTCTATCTTTACTACTAAGCACATTAATAAAAAAATGTTTTTTTTTCATTTTTATTTTTCTCCCCTTTCATTTTCATTTTTCAAACCGCTTTGCTTGATAAAGTGAAAAGAAAAATAGAAAGATAGAAAATAAGAAGGGTAGAAAAATAAAAAGAAGGAAAACTTATACCATTATACTATTAATTAATTAAGAAAAACAAAATTTAAAAAAAATGATTTTTTATAGATATACCTATTTGTAGCTTGTTACGATCTAAACGTATTATCCGCAAGTGCACGGGTCGTACAAGTAATAATGAGATTTGAGTCTCGAATTATCGTTCTACAGAGAAGTTGATTAGCCTAATTAACTACTGGTTAATTTTACCTTAAGTATATCCTAGCAAATTATGAATTTTAAGTGGGTGATCTACTAAATTTAAAATTAAAAGTACTGAAAATAATAAAGGTTATAAACTAAAGAAAATAAAACCGAGTTAAAAATTACTTACAGAGTTTCGGGCAACTAAAAGTAACAACCTACAAAAGATAATTAAAACAGTTAAAATGAATTAACGCAACTAAAATAAAATGCAAATATGAAAATAAAAAAATAAAATTAATTAAACTAAAATTTAAACAAGCCTAAAATAACATATGCATGTAATTAAACTAATTAATAAAAATACAAATTAAACTAAACTAAAATTAAATGAAAATAAAGACTAAATTAAAAATGCATTAAACACATTTAATCTAAATTAATTCTAAATGCAACTCATAAGTTTCTAAAAAAAATTAAAATTACCACTCTAATGTAATCAAAATTTAATTATTATCCTAATTAACACTAGTCACTAATTTAACAAACAATGCAAATATATTTTTCTAACTTAACAAAAAATGTAAATGACATCAAAAGATAAATACCAAACATGCTTAAACTAATTGTAACACTAAACCGAATGGCCAAACGTGGCCTTAACAGATTGCAAAACATCTAAGTGGTCCCGATACTACATTGTACACGTCTTCTTGGCTGCTCCAGCTTTGCTCTCCATTTCCAGGTACTGCTCTCGGTTTGTCCTCTGCTCCAGGTGTTCACGGTTTGTCCAGGTCTGGTTGACTGCCAACAGTACTGTGCTCGACCTGCCCAACTAGCAGGCACGTCCAGCTTGCTGTTCTGCTTCTGTCCGACTGCTGCATCCAGGCACTAGCTACTGGTTCTTTTTATTGCTGCCTCCAAGTGCTGCCCAGGTATTGCTCTCGGTACCGTCCTTCTCCTCCATGCGCTATCCAGGTCTGATCCAGGTAAGGTTCTCAGCTGTGTCCAGGTCTGTCCAACTCAGGTGCTATCCTATGCTACTTGCATCGGCAATTCAGACCTGATCTAATTCTCCAGCAAGCTACCAACCTGGTACCTACAGCACGAAGCAGCAATCCGTCCTCATGCTTTAGCCCTCTGCGTCTTACTCCAGCTCAAAACTTGGTAAAAGGACCTGAAAGGACCAACACACTAAAAACCACCTGGAAACAACAAAAAATAGTAGATCCAAATGTGTGAAAATAACTTCAAAAAATTTGAATAGTAAAATAACTAAGAAACAGAGCAAAGCAGAGCATAAATGTTTCGCCCATGTTGCTGGCAAGCTCAACAAGCTGGCTTTCTCATCTGATGCTCATCGATGTCACTGCTCCGACTGCAGCAATCAACCAAACAGCTCATGAACCACACACACACAGAGAAGCTAGCAAATACTCGAATCCTTTTATCAGATGCAAAATAGAATACCAGCCTTGCAATCGGAATCAAGAGAAAATGCAAGAAGGAATACAATACCAATCCGGAAATAGAAAAATTAATGTAAAGAATGAAACAAATACTGTTAAATAACCTAGAAGAAGAAAAAAGTAAATTTAAACCAAACAGAAATGGCTAAATCAAAATACAGCAACATCTACATCAAACTTGAAAGATCGAAAAAAAACCTTTAGTTGAAAACAAGAAAAATCAAATGGTGATCCTCGGCACATTGTCCATAATGCCTATCACTGCACACAAGAGGGTAAAATAATCGGGAAACAGCTGGGTAAATCATCAACACAACCGATTTCGCCCTTGATAAATGAAAAGACTCGAATACAAACTAATACAAAGGAAATGCAAAGAAAGGTCAGGCAAAATAGCTACTGTCACTAGCTATACCACCTGCCCGAGTAGAAATAAAAGGAAAAATGAAAAACAATGTGATAAGAGAGAATACTAACTACTGGAATGAAAAATTTGCATTTCAATCGAATAAAAATGAAAGCTTCTAAAAGTTTAACAATGGTGGCTAAAAAGAAAAGAACAACTAATGTGAAAAGCTTGAAAATGAAACATATAAAATCCAACAATAAAGCTTTTAAAATAAAACTTTAAACTATTCTAAAAACTAAAACTACTCCTAAATTACTCTACACTACTCCTACCCTAGCTACTTACCCTACTCCTACTTTCTACTCTCTATTTTCAATTGCCATCATATTCTATTTATACACACACTTAGGGGTACAATGGTAATTTTTTCATCCTAGATGAGTTGGCATTGTTTGGCCACTTGTCTTCCTTTAATTTGCTGCAGAGTAGATATTTTCACGTCATCAGTCTTTTTGTCTAATTGGTTGTGCGATGTGGCCCGACGTGTGTCTTCCAGAAGGTTGACACGGTGTCCGTCGATCTTATCGTTTTGGAGCAAATAAAATACAAACACCTGGCATCACACGTGTCCAGATGACTGGTGACTCGGTCTGCAAATTAGAAGTGGTCCAATCTCCTTTAGCCCGTTTTCAACCCAATTTCGACTGAAACGACTGAGTTTCATCCGAATTTAATTTATCTGCACATTAAAGAATTTTAATTAAATAAAGGGGATTATTAATAAAATAATATGGGGATTAAATAAATAATTAAGAAATTAAGCACAAATAATTCTATTAAAAATAGAATTATCACACCCCCAAAACTTGAGCTTTTGCTTGTCCTCAAGCAAAACAAAATTTCATACAGGAAGGACAAGTACTAAACATAATAATTTTCCCAATATCATCCTCAAAGATAAAGTGCAGACTATGATCTCAAATACTCACAATTACAAGTCCAACACTCAGAATCATTCAATCTGATGGTTGCCGAAACCAACAATATTAAATAACTTGCTCAAATAATTAATTAGTAGTATAGGGAGCAAGGTCGTGTCCCAAGAGAGATTGATTAGTTTCGATTTACTTTTCTGCAAGTAAAAGAAAAAAATAAAACAAAAGGGGTTTGAAAGAATGATTATCTAAAATAACAAAACTTAATAGAAAGAAAACAAAATTGAGTAGAAGAATTCAATAATTTGAGAAATCCAACCCAATGAGTAATTTTCAGATTTGGTTCGGTAAGTTGATCATTGATGCAAGATAATTTTTCTTAATCCCAACTAAACTGGTTATGGTTGTTGGTACGACCTAACAACCTATCTCTTCTTACTGCTTTGACAATCAGGAAACGTTCTCTAATTGCTGCTCTTACCAATAAACAACCCTAGTTACGATCTTAGGATTTAATTTACCAATAGCTTTGAATACTGAAGAGACTACCAATTCTAATTAACAAACACACATGTAGGTTTATTTAAATAAGATCTTATAATCACATAACAAAGACTAAAAACCAGAATTGCAATTAATCTTGTTACTTACCACTTGTTATTGAAACAACCAAACAATTACGGATTCAGATATTTCAATTGGATGTATATTACCTTGTGAATGAATCAATAGGACTTTTTGAAGCAACCACAAAACAATAATAATAATGAAGTGCAGAAATTATAAGAATAGAAAATATTAAAGAAAATAAATAAGAACAATTAGATCTCACAACTTATAAACCAATTCCTTAATTATCCTTAGATTGGAAAGAGAGTTTAGCAACCCATGAATATTGGGTAAAAACAGTGAAAATATTTTTATCAGAAAATCTAATAATATCAAAAGTCTGCCTAACCTAGATCTTTAAGAGCATATTTATAACTAAAAATAAAGATAAGAGTCCTACTCTAGTTGGACTTAAAGTCCTTACATTTAATTAAAATAACAATCCTATAAAAAGTCTTCCAAGTAATTAAAAAAAATCAAATCTTTGGAGGAGAGAGAAAATCGTCGTATTGGATACTTAGGCGAGAGTCTCGCCTAAGCCTTGACCCGTCTCTATCCAACATATTGAAGTCGCATGTCAAGAAGACCCTTAGGCGAGAGTCTCGCCTAAGGCTGCATCCGGTTCTGCCTTTGAAAGAAAAACTGCTCAGTGAAGGGAACCTTAGGCGAGAGTCTCGCCTAAGGCTGCACCCAGCACTGACTTGGCTTAAAAACTGCACAATCAAGAAGACCCTTAGGCGAGAGTCTCGCCTAAGGCTGCACCCAGCACTGACTTGGCTCCCATTCATCATTTCTCATTTCTTCTACATGATTTCCCTTGTTCCAAAATCCTTCTAAATCATCCTTCTATTCATCGATTCCATGAATTCCTACAATTATTCAAGAATGATCAATTATTCGTAGATTAAGTATAAAATTCATACAAAACCATAGGAAATCAAGGTAAATTAAGTGCATAAATAATGACTTATCATATACCCCCACACTTAAACCTTGCTTGTCCTCAAGCAAACATTAGTTCAAACTTTATAACCTTCCATTCATCTTTGCTCGACTTTAACCCATCCAAAACATTTTAGCATGCATAAAAATATTAAGTTCATGTGAATTCTCACCAATAACACATAATGATAATCAAATCAAACTTAAAACACATAGATTTTAGCACCCTCACAAAGGTTTGACTAGTTACACTCAGAGTGTTTCGGTTTATCATTTGATCACTCAAGTCAATGCATAGAAAGTTCTTACCATAAGCTTGCCATTAAATCACATCTCTTCCTCCTTCAATGGAACAAGGTACATAAATCAAGAGCGTAAAAAGGTGTAATGGGGCTGAGGTAAGGTATGTCAAGGCTATTTCGGTTTACGGGAATCAGAATAATTCAAACATAAACATAGGAGATTTACTTGAAATTCAATCATTCTTCTTGCTTTTCTTCCTTTTCTTTTTGTTGTGAATTTTCCTTTCTTCTTCTTTTCTTTTTATTTTTATTTTTTTCTCCTTTTTTTTATAAGATTCAAATCTTCTTTCTTTTCATTTAGGAAGAATCGATCATTAACAAACATGGGTTATACAAAACAATCTTTTTCCCAATGAATTCAAGTCTCCTATATCTAAGTTCAAATAATTTCCAATTCAAGGTTCAAAATATGTTTGGATAAACACAAGAAAAGGGATTTCATTGGCTTGTAATGTGGTTTAAGAATAAAGAAAAGGCTTAAAGCTCAAAGAGGTTTCACTAAGAGTCTAATAAAGGCCGGTTAACAAGAAAAAGGGTAAAATCCAAAATGGTTTAATCCTAATGCTCTTTATTTTTGATCAATGCATCATATTCATCAAAGTGGTTGATAGAGACATGTATAACATGGAAAGTTCTAGAATTACTAACTATGCATTTTAATCACACATAAAGGAAATAAGAGCATGATGTAATGAATGCTCATTAGGCTCAAATCTCACAAGGGTGTAATGTGCTAATCTATGCATTTGTTCATTCAATTCAATAATCATAAGCATCAAGATGAAAATTCAAAACAATTTCGCATGCAAGAAGATCATAATTTCAGTTCGAGGATTAGTATAAGAAGATCATAAATTTTCTAGATGGCAATTAAGAAAGAACACATGCTCACTAGTGAACTAAGATCATCTTGAATAAGGTTTTGCAGAAATTTGATCAAATCAAACAAATAAGAAATAAAACTAACTTCCTAAACACCCCCCACACTTAGATGGGACATTGTCCCCAATGTCACAAATGCTTAATATTTAAAAATTTGAAAAGACAAAGGAAAAAGAATACTCCCATGAGGTTATTGAGCATCGGAAGCCATGGTGGCTTATTGTGGTGGTGGTGGGAACGGTGGGGTGCATAAAATGCCAATTGATTTTTCTCCATCCGGAATTGGTTTTGCTGCATTTGGTATTGATCAAAAGCCAATTGTGAAACTTGGTTCCGTAGATCGGTGAGTAGTTCGGAGGTTTGATTTGACTGCCCCACATCGTCATCTTCTTGTTCATGAACAGATGGAAGTATTCTTCTGGCCCTCTTCTTATAAGGTCTTGGACCTTGGAAACTGAATGTTCCATTGTCATTCTGCCTTATAAGATTTTGGTGAATTAATGATCGGATGTCTAGTGGTTGCATCTGCCCTGCTACGTGAAGTAACGTATCATTTGGATCTAACAAACCTGCATGAACAGCTAAAGCAGTAATCATAGAACCAAGAATCAAAGGCTTTTTGGAATCTCCTACGCTGTTAAATTGAGAAGCCAACCAATATCCTAAGTTAACCTTAAGACCCTTTGACATACACCAAAGAAAGTAACTCTCGGCCTTAGTTAAAAGAGCCACATTTACTACTCTACCAGAAAAAGTATAGGCTAAAAGCCTATGCATGTATTGTTGAGCAGGTTCTTGAAATTCACTATCAGTGGTATGACTGGGGTCATAATACTTGTCAGGTTTCCCTGTCAATTCATTTCTATAAAATTGCATGGCATCAAAATTAAGATCATAATCACAAAGGCTGCTAAGGTATTCATCACTTTCAGCAAATTCATTGGTAATAAGCCCCAAAGCAATATTAAATTGAGTTATAGATAACTCAAATTTCTTGCCCATGATCCTAAACTTCACTACTTTGGGAGTATTGAGGTTGTACTCCTTCGAAGGAGTGTATTTATAAGTTGCGTAAAACTCCCTGCATAGTTCGGTATAAGCATGACAAGTAATTTCAAAGAATGGTCTCCAACCTATGTTGTCAATATAAGTATGAATTTTTTCTCGAATCCCTAAGATTTCCAAGGTTGGGTCATCGTATCGCTTACCCGATACAATTGTTTTACCACATAAATTCTCATACCTTTTCTTTTCGATTTTTGCAGTGAAGTCTAGGTTACCATGTAGGTTGGACTTGGGCAATACCACATTTTTCCTTGATACTCTTGCCCTTTGTTGACGGGATGGTGATGGTTGGCTTTCACTCATTTCCTACAAAATATTGATCAATAAATAATCTCTCTTACTTAGCATAAATCAATCCAATTTCATCACCCTAATTCACACATTACCCTTCATAATTCATCTTAGTACATACTATGAAATTTTCTAAAATCATACCAACATATGAACAAGCCAAAAAATAATGAAAATTTAAAGCATTATTCATAAATAAAAATCAATAAGCAAAATATGAAAAGAATAATTACTCATCATATTTGTTTTCATTTTCTGCGTTTTCATGGTAGATGAGAGAAAAATGGGTATGAAATGCTTACCTTAGATGATGAGAGATCTTATAATATGAAAAGAGGAATGGGTTTTGTGTTTTTGGTTTGAAATATGGAGAAATTTTGTGTTTTTGGTAAAGGATTTGTATGAGATTGAGTTTTGGGTGGAAATGGGAAAATGGGGGAAAGGATGAAGAGTAAAGCAGGAGAAAGAGAGTGTCGGGCTCCTAAAAAATTTTGGCTTTTAAATTTTTTTTTTAAGGACACCTTAGGCGAGACTCTCGCCTAAGGTGTTACTCAGTTCTGTAATTTTTTTTTTAATTTTTTAATTTATTTTTTTATTATTAAAATATATATATATATATATATATAAAATAAAAAAATGCATAAAATATAATAAAAATTGGGTTGCCTCCCAACAAGCGCCTTTCTTTAACGTCTTTGGCTAGACGTTGTTACCTCTCATTCGTACTTAGGATACTCTAAATTAATTAGATCAACCTCTTGCACTTGAAACCCTTCATAAAAAGGCTTCAAAAGATGACCATTAACCTTAAAAATCTTACCCGTATCCATACTTTGTATTTCAACTACACCATGAAGAAAGACGTTAGTAACAATAAAGGGCCCTTGCCATCTAAAGCGTAATTTTCCAGGAAATAACTTAAGCCTAGAATTAAAAAGAATAATTTTCTGACCATCAAAGAATTGTTTCCTGGAGATCATTTGATCATGAAAGCCTTTTGTCTTATCCTTGTAGATCTTAAAATTTTCATATGCATCATTTCGGATCTCTTTCAGCTCTTGCAATTGAAGTTTTCTCATTTCATCGGCTTCATTCAAGTTCATATTGCACTGCTTGATTGCCCAATAGGCCTTGTGCTCCAATTTTACGGGAAGATGGCATGATTTTTCGTAAACAATGCGATAAGGAGACATACCTATGGGAGTTTTGTAAGCCGTTCTATATGCCCAAAGTGCATCTTCAAGTCTTGTGCTCCAATCCTTTCTATTTGGGTTCACTGTCTTTTCGAGGATGGACTTGATTTCTCTGTTTGACACTTCGGCTTGACCATTTGTTTGAGGGTGATAGGCGGTAGATACTCTGAGTTACATGATATTTCTTCATTAGTGTTTCCACCACCTTGTTGCAAAAATGGGTTCCTCGATCGCTTATTATTACTCTCGATGTCCCGAACCTAGAAAAGATGTTAGATCTGACAAAATTGACAACAGCTTTAGCATCGTCAGTTTGGGTTGCCTTAGCTTCAACCCATTTCGAAACATAGTCCACAGCAAGCAAGATATATACATGATTATTAGAAACGGGAAAAGGGCCCATAAAGTCAATACCCCATACATCAAAAATTTCACAGATTAGAATAGGTGTTAAAGGTAATTGATCTCTATGTCCTAGACTTCCTGTTTTTTGGCACTTCTCACAAGTTTTACAAAACATATAAGAATCTTGAAATAATTTTGGCCAAAATAATCCATATTTAAGTACCTTGCGTGATGTCCTCTTTGGACCGAAATGTCCACCACATGCATATGAATGACAAAAATTTAAGATAGAAGAGATTTCATGGTCAGGTACGCATCTTCTAATGACTTGATCCGTACAATATTTCCACAAATAAGGTTCATCCCAAGCATAATACTTAGCATCTCTTTTTATCTTATCTTTTTGAGAGCTAGACAATTCATTATGCAAAATTCCTGTAGCTAAAAAATTAGCAATATCAGCATACCATGGTCTTGTTTCATGAATGGAAAAAAGATACTCATCTGGAAATTCATCTTTAAGAGGTGAAGGTTCTTCACTTGTGATGAGTCTACTAAGGTGATCAGCCACCAGGTTTTCGGCTCCCTTCTTATCCTTGATTTCTATATTGAACTCTTGTAGCAACAATATCCACCTGATGAGTCTTGGTTTTGCTTCTTTCTTTGAGAGTAAATACTTGAGAGCTGCATAATCAGAATAAATAATCACTTTAGCTCCTAGTAAATAACAACGAAATTTTTCTAAAGCAAAAACAATGGCTAGAAGTTCTTTTTCCGTTGTGGAATAGTTGCTTTGTGCACTATCAAGGGTTCGTGAGGCATAATAGATGACATGTGGAACTCTCTCTTCTCTTTGCCCAAGTACAGCTCCTACTGCGTAGTTACTTGCATCGTACATGATTTTGAACGGTAGATTCCAATTTGGAGGTTGGATGATCGGCGTGGTGGTCAACATGTCTTTGAGTTTGTCAAATGCCTTCTTGCATGT
Organism: Firmiana major; assembly: GCA_033439115.1. NCBI lineage: Eukaryota > Viridiplantae > Streptophyta > Magnoliopsida > Malvales > Malvaceae > Firmiana > Firmiana major. The sequence goes on along the minus strand of CM065904.1, from coordinate 18,053,531 downwards.
CTCATCAAATTCGAATGCTACGTTCTTTTGTAGTAGTCGACATAGGGGTTGGGTGACCTTGGAGAAGTTCTTAATAAACCTCATATAAAATCCTGCATGTCCAAGAAAAGAGCGAACTTCCCGCACAGATGCGGGGTAAGGCAAAGATTTTATCACTTCTATTTTTGACTTATCCACTTCTATCCCCTTAGAAGATACTATATGCCCTAGAATAATACCTTGATCAACCATAAAATGGCATTTTTCATAATTTAAGATAAGGTTACTTTCTATGCATCTATTGAGGATTTTAGTGAGGTTAGCTAAGCATTCATCAAAGGTATTCCCATGAACAGTAAAATCATCCATGAATACTTCTATTATCTCTTCTACATAATCAAAAAATATACTAACCATACATCTCTGGAATGTGGCTGGAGCATTACATAGACCAAAGGGCATGCGCATGTAAGCAAAGGTCCCAAACAGACATGTAAAGGTAGTCTTTTCCTGATCTTCGGGTGCCACCGAAATTTGATGAAAACCTGAATATCCATCAAGACAACAATAATGAGTTTTACCTGCCAATCTTTCAAGCATTTGATTAATAAAAGGGAGAGGGAAGTGGTCTTTTCTTGTAGATGCATTTAACTTCCTATAATCTATGCAAACTCGCCACCCGTTTTGAATTCGGGTAGCTACCAACTCACCATCCGGGTTTTGTATAACCGTTATACCTGTTTTCTTTGGAACCACTTGGACTGGACTTACCCATTTGCTATCTGAAATCGGATAGATCATGCCTGCATCAAGTAGTTTCAAAATCTCCTTTTTAACTACTTCCATCATTGGTGGGTTGAGTCTTCTTTGTGCTTGCCTAGTAGGCTTACATTCCTCTTCCATAAGGATCTTGTGCATGCAAGTTGTTGGGCTTATTCCCTTGATGTCTGCTATTGTCCATCCGATAGCTTCTGTCACGCCCGGAAACGCGAAAATTGGGCAAATTTAAAACTTTTTAACTTATTTAACTGAGTTGTGTTCCTGTCTATGTCAGTTTCTTAACTTTTATCATTTTATAAAGATTCGGCAGCATAACGACTGCATTTTGACTTAACCCAACCTGCAGAGTTTAAAACGCAATTTATAATTTTCAACACACATTCGCAACACCATTTTCAATTCTATTCCAGGATCTCATGACATATATTTACTCTGCGTAATAAAAACTCTGTACATAAATATAATCCCTTACAACTATTACATCCCGACTGTAATATACATTAGTGTCTATGATGTACATTGTGTCTGGAACAAAAGTAAAGCTATACCTCGCCGCTATAAATGATTTGACGAAAGGTCGGACTGTCTTGTCCACGACCTCTAGCGCGTGAGTGCAGTAGAATCACTGTAGGAAATCTGGAAGATGGAAAGGAAGGGGGGTGAGCTTTTCAGGCTCAATAAGAGATACATTTAAAGTAACCTTAATACTTAAAACAAGTAAAACACATGATTTTACAAATCAGCATAAAACATATACTGGAGTAGAGATGCTTGAATTCATCAAAGTAGTAAAAACATGTTTAAATCATAAGTTTACACATTTTGCATCTTTTTGGTAAAACTCATATATAGTATGCATATCATGTAGTGTAAACAAGTGAAAAGCATCTCACAACTCAATCATGCATATCATAACATGCTTATCAATTTGAAAGTGAAATCGTACTATCATATGCACATTTTATAAAACATAACTCATAAGCTACCTTTAAAATCACATCATAAAAAAAACATGTGCTAAAAAGCAAATAACACAAAAGGTAGCATGAAATGTGCGAAAACATATTTCGTTTCTCTTGGAGACATGGCTTCATCATAACTAGTCCCGAAGGACATCATTAACATAACTGGTACATATGGCCATAGTACAGGGAACTGTAAGACTGGATCAGGGTCATACAGTGCCCTACTGGACTGTGTGGTACGGGGCTATGGTGGGGTGACTCATTACGTGCCTGCAAAGGACTCGCAGTCTCTAAGCAGTCTCAACGCACGAACTTTAAATGGTTACATGGTACCACAAGTCATCTCATCTCGTCAGAGTCCTGCCCGTTCCCTGGCCGTCGGCTAGGAAGATCCTTGATCGTCTTTGTACCCTTTTCTCAACGTACAAGATCGACCCCAGATCACTCTGACCTCATAACATCAATACTTCGTGCCATAGTCTCAAAACATTAAGCATGTTTTTCATGAACACATATATCTCGAGTATATATGTACTCCATATAATGAAAACATAGTTTCGTAAAACATTCCTGAGACTTTAACCCGTAAACTCATGGAAAACATACTATGCTTTCATTTCATAAGTGAAAATCACTTTTATATACATAAACATATATACTAAAATGTATCTCATGCAATAAAAGTCATTTTGAAAAGCTTGGATAAGTTTATTTCGATTTTGAGTGAATAATACTCTTTTCAACTTCCGAGAAAGCTCTTTTTCATGGAAACTCAACTAACTATCCTCATAAACATTTGGTAGGGTTGAGGAGTACTAATGCTACTCTAAATTATATCCCTTACCTCTTAACGTCGAAGGTAGTGCACGTTCCTCGATTTTTGAGCTCACCTCGAAATGCGTGCCAATAACCCGAGCTGTCACATATCAAGTCATCTCATCACATATAGTTCAAATTCATGTTAATATATTCAATATGTGATTACATCTAAAATGTTGACCAAAAGTTGACTTTTTTGCTACTATGCTCATTTTGCTCGGTTTTATCTGTTTAAGCCTCGGTTTTAAACTTTCTTAACATATTCGACACCTTTAAATTTATTTTCAATACCTCTACATCATGCCTTACCTTCCAGCAACTCATTCCACTTCAAACAAGACCTTAAAGTATCGATTCTTGCATTATTTCGATAATTCACCTAGTTAAACGCTAAACCGAACCTTTACAGTATAATTTTAACTGTAAATTCATTTTAATTGCATCCAAATTCATCATTCCAGTAGCTAAATCATGCTGGCAGTAATTGAACTTAATCATATAAATTAATTCATCAATTTCCTTTAACTAAAAATCATCCACAATCACTAAATAACAACCTATCTCATAGTCATCACTATACCTCAACTTCTTCACTCCTTTGACCAAGTTTAACTTCGGTTTTAGGTCTCCAAATTGCCACTCAGCTGTAACACAACATGTATAGATCTTAGAAGTGTTCAGAATCATCCAAGAACCTCATCAAATTCATCCAAAAATCAAATTTTTGCTTACCTCGGAACAGGGCAGTTTTCTGACCTGTTCGTCTCTCTAACTTTTCAGGGGGTAAAGGACTTCGTTTAGGTCTGAATTTTTTATATGTGCTATATGGGAGGAAGAGGAAGATTTCATATTGAGGGAACGTTGCCTGAAAATGGCCGGAAAGTGGCCGGAAAATTCACGCCAGTCTGGAACAGGGGTAACGTCTGTGGCAGAATAGGTGAGGCATAACTCTCGGGTTTGGCAAGGGTTCGGGATGGTTCTTAGCTTTTTAGAAAGCTTATCCAGTTGACTTTCAATCTGGAAAATATCAGAGTCAAAGAAAATCGGGAAGGTCATCAAATGGGATTGTTTTCATTGGCTGACAGTTTACTAAGTGCAGGGGAAATGACTATTCTGTTTTGTAAAATTTACCAAAATTAATCCTGATCAGATTTCTTCAAAATTCCACTTCTCACTTGTTATAATATGTCTATAGTATGTCCCATAAAAATTTTGGGGTCACTTGTTTAAGAAAAATTTCACGAACGAGCTCATTTTGCGTGATTTGGCCAATACCAAGCAAAATGAAAATAAGCTTTCGGTTAGATTTAAAAATTTATTTGAACCCCTAAATCTCCATATTTCTTCATGATTTTTATTTCCCATGTCAATTTCACCTTATAATAATTTTTTATGGCCTCAGAATAATTTTCACGAATTTTTAAAATTTTATTCGAATTTATTTCCCTTATTAGGTCCGTTTTCTCGATTTAATTTAAAACCCGAGTTTAACTAACTTTTGCATTTCCAATCACTTAGTTTTCCCTTCTACACATCATTCCATGCATGAACATGACATTTTTAAGAAATTCTCGGGTCTAGGACCTTACCTCGGTTTGCGTGCCATTAGGTCCCACGCTACAACCGAGTGCTTTAATCATCTACGGACCTGTAAAACGTTACATTGAGCTATAATTTACTTCTCATAAGCATCATAATATGGAAAAATATCGGGTTTCACATTTCTCCCCACCTTTTAAGAATTCAGTCCTCTGAATTCAAGCTGGTCCATCGAATAGATGAGGGTACTTCTCCCTCATTTGGCTCTCTAGCTCCCAGGTAGCTTCCTCTGTCTCATGGTGTCGCCAGAGAACCTTCACTAGTGGGATAGTCTTAGATCGTAGCACTTTCTCCTTCCTGTCGAGAATTCGGATCGGCTGCTCAACATAACTCATGTCCTCATGAATCTCTAGTGGTTCGTACTCGATGACATGAGAAGGGTCCGGATGATACTTCCTTAACATCGAAACATGGAAGACATCATGTATACCCGACAACTGTGCAGGTAATGCTAGCCGATATGCTACATCTCCCACTTTACTCAAAATCTCGAATGGACCAATGAAGCCAGGGCTTAGCTTTCCCCTTTTCCCAAAACGTACTACACCTTTCATCGGTGACACCTTAACAAATACGGAGTCCCCAACCTGAAACTCAAGAGGACGTCTTCGCACATCTGCATAACTCTTCTGTCTACTCTCTGCTGTCCTCAACCTGTCACAGGTCAACTGAACATCACTACTTGCCTGTTCAACTAACTCGGGAGCAAGGATCTTTCTGTCGCCCACTTCTTCCCAAGCAATCGGGGATCTGCATCTCCTGCCATATAGAGCGTCGTATGGAGCCATTCCAATGCTAGCTTGATAGCTGTTATTATAAGCAAATTCTGCAAGAGGCAAGTGGTCGTCCCATGAGCCCTTAAAGTCTAAGGCACACGCTCTTAACATGTCCTCTAAGGTCTGTATAGTCCACTCGGACTGACCATCTGTCTGAGGATGATAAGCGGTGCTTATGTTCAGTCGAGACCCCATAGCTTCCTGAAATCTAGTCCAAAATCTAGAAGTGAAGCGAGAATCTCTATCAGATGTAATGCTCACAGGTGCCCCATGCAACCGACTATCTCTCTGACATATAAATCAGCTAGCTTATCTAGTGAATCTGTGCTCTTGATGGCAAGGAAGTGAGCGCTCTTAGTCAGTCTGTCCACAATCACCCAGACTGCATCATGACCTCTCTGGGTCCGTGGTAACCCCATAATGAAATCCATCGTAATATGCTCCCATTTCCATGTAGGAATCGGTAGTGACTTCAACAGTCCTGCAGGTCTCTGGTGTTCAGCTTTAATCTGTTGGCAGACTAAACATCTGGTTACAAAGTCTGCCACATCTCTCTTCATCCCAATCCACTAATACACTTTTCGGAGATCCTGGTACATCTTGGTACTGCCCGGGTGCATGGTGAATCTAGAACAATGGGACTCCTTCAATATGCTCTGTCTCAAGGTGTCAACATGTGGCACGCAGATACGACCTCTGTATCTCAGTAATCCATCATCACTGACCGTAAACTCAGACTGCCCTCTCTCCTCTGCCTGGCTAACCATATCCAGTAATTTCTGATCATTCCTCTGTCCAGCTCTAATCTGATCTAATATACTGGGCTCCATTCGTAGGCTAGCCATGTATCCATGCTTAATCTCATCTACACTGATCCTGAGCTCAGCGAACTGTCCCAACAAATCCCACTCTCTGATCATCATGTAGGACACCATACCCTTTCTACTCAGGGCATCAGCTACCACATTCGCCTTACCCGGATGATATAGGATCTCGCAGTCATAGTCTTTCAGAAGCTCTATCCATCTCCGCTGTCTCATTTTGGGCTCTTTCTGATCAAACAAATACTTGAGACTCTTGTGGTCAGTGAAGATCTGAAATCTCTCTCCATACAAATAATGCTGCCATATCTTAAGTGCAAAAACTACTGCAGCTAACTCTAAATCATGAGTGGGGTAATTTCGCTCATGATCTTTTAGCTGACGGGATCCATAAGCCCCCACTCTACCATGCTGCATAAGCACACAGCCGAGACCATGGTGGGAAGCATCACTGTATACCACATATCCCCCAGAACCACTTGGAATGGTCAAGACTGGTGCCGTAGTCAACCGACGTTTGAGCTCTTGGAAGCTCTGCTCACACTACTCAGACCATGTAAACTGTACCTCCTTACGGGTCAGTCTAGTCAATGGAGCTGCTATCCGTGAAAACCCCTCGATAAACCGTCGGTAATACCCTGCCTATCCCAAGAAGCTTCTGACCTCCGTGACTGTCCTCGATCTTTCCCATCTCACTACTGCATCTACCTTGGACAGATCTACAGACACCCCGTCCTTAGATACTACATGTCCGAGGAAAGAAATCTGCTCTAGCCAAAATGCACATTTACTGAATTTACCATATAGTTTCTTCTCACGGAGAGTCTGGAGCACAATCCTCAATTGCTGCTCGTGCTCTTCTCGGGATCTAGAATAGATCAAGATGTCATCGATGAATACTATCACAAATCTATCCAGGTATTCTCGAAAGACATCATTCATAAGGCTCATAAATGCAGCTGGGGCATTAGTCAGTCCAAAGGGCATCACCAAAAACTCGTAGTGCCCATATCGGGTCCTAAAAGCTGTCTTCGGTATATCAGCCTCCTTAATCCTTAGCTGATGGTAACCCGATCTCAAGTCTATCTTCGAAAACACTGAAGCCCCACTCAGCTGATCAAACAAGTCATCTAGTCTCGGCAGGGGATACTTATTTTTAACTTTTGCTTTATTTAAAAGCCTGTAATCTATGCAAAGGAGAAGACTACCATCTTTCTTTCTGACGAACAGTACTGGAGCACCCCATGGTGACACACTAGGTCTTATAAATCCCTTATCGAGTAGTTCTTGCAACTGTTTCTTTAATTCCTCCAATTCTACCAGTGCCATTCGATAAGGTGGCTTGGAAATGGGTTGAGTATCAGGTGCTAGCTCAATGGCAAACTCAACTTCTCTCTCAGGCGATAACCCCGATAAGTCATCTGGGAATACATCGGGAAACTCACATACCACCGGAACATCCTGTATGCTTAGTGGTTCCCGACTCTCATCAAAAATAAAGGCAATGCATCCTTCACACAATAAAAACATTATACATTAATCTTACACATATATATCATATCTTCACATAACACATAACACAAAAACTTTAATCACCATGCACTTTTATTTCTTTCTCGCAAAACATACATTGAACTTTTCTGGTAAGGAGAAGGTCAAAGTCTTAGTGTAGCAGTCTAAATTCACACGATTGGTAGCTAATCAATCCATGCCTAATATTACATCAAAATCTTTCATGTTTAATAAAACTAGATCTGCTAGAAATTTCTTATCTCCTACCATGATTTCACAATCCTTCCATATCGTATCAGTCCTTTACACTACGTGCATAGGTGTGGTTATATGTAACATGTAATCTAGTGACTCAGGTTTCCTATTCATCTTACATGCAAATTTTGGTGACACAAACGAGTGTGTGGAACCTGGGTCAAACAATACATATGCTTCATGGTTACAGACAAGGAGAGTACCTTTTATGGTGTCGGAGGATGTATCGGCTGTCTCCTTATCAATGGCATAGACTCGACCTTGTGAGACAGGCTTCTTGCCCTTGTCTGCGACTGTGGCTCTCTTCGGTGGTGCTTCCCTCTGTGGAGCCTGAGTCGGTCTCTCAATCGGTCTAGGTGCCTCCCGAGGTTCCTGAGACCACATAAAGGGACAGTCTCTCACTATGTGCCCTGCTTCACCACATCTGTAGCAAGTAACTGTACCCGCTCGACACAGTCCAAAGTGCAACTTGCCACACGTCCTGCATCGTGGCACTCTCATCTCAGAACCTCTGATAACATCTGTAGTACCCACTGTAGTCTTAAGCTTACCAGCCCCTATCTGAGGTCCTTCTACTCTCTGTCTCTTGGGCTGACCCCCTTTCAAATCTTGTCGAAAAGTAACTACTCTCTTCCCCTTATCTCTGACAGATCTCCTGAAACCATGCTCTGCTTGAGTAATATCCAAGTCCCTCTCTATCTCCTGGGCTCGCCTTAGAGCATCTCTGAAATCCACAATGTTCTGACCCAACAGTCTATCTCTGATCCCGGATCTCAATCCTGTCAGAAATCTCTCTGTCCGGCGCTCGGGATCCTTAACTGTCTCAAGATCGTATCTCATCAGGGTCGTAAATCTATTCTCATACTCATCTACTGTAGAACTTCCCTGTCTCAAATCCAAAAACTCTTTCTGCATCCTCTTTCGAGCTGCATGCGGCACATACTGCTCTCGGAATGCGACTAAGAAAGCATCATATGTGATTTCTGAGGGATCCTCAGCTAATATCGTCTGTGTGGATCTCCACCGAAACTTAGCCTGGCCTCTCATCATATAACCCGCCATGGTCACTCTCTCCCTATCAGTACACCCCAACAACTGGAAGATCGCCTCAATATCCACTATCCACTCCTCAGCCTTAATCGGGTCTTTAACCCCTGTGAACTCCGGAGGATGCATGCCCAAGAAATCTCACACCCTCTGAGTCTCTCTGTCATCCCTATGCTGGGGAACTGCTGGCTGAGGGGCTGGGGCTACTGGAGGAACTGGTGGTGGAGGAGGATCAGGCGTAGGAGTAGCTGTATCTACGTCAGGTGTACGTGTCCCAAACTGCTGGGTAAATATGGTGGTAAGAGCTGTAAGTCCTTCCCTCATACCCTGTACTATCTCCTCGAGCCTCCTTATTCTCTTTCTCTCAGTAGGGCTCTCAGGTTGAGGTGAGGATGGGGGAGCGGGTTGAGCCTGTCTCCGTGGACGGCCCCGTCTACAACTCATGATTAGTGATCTACTATCTGCACAAAATTCAAGAATTTGGTCATACTTTGACAGATATTCTTACTTTATTACCAGACTAACATAGACACTTTGGGATGTAATCTAATCCTACTTCTAGACACAGACAGTATCACACAACTATTGCTCTGATACCATGAAAACTGTCACGCCCGAAAACGCAAAAATTGGGCAAATTTAAAACTTTTTAACTTATTTAACTGAGTTGTGTTCCTGTCTATGTCAGTTTCTTAACTTTTATCATTTTATAAAGATTCGGCAGCATAACGACTGTATTTTGACTTAACCCAACCTGCAGAGTTTAAAACGCAATTTATAATTTTCAACACACATTCGCAACACCATTTTCAATTCTATTCCAGGATCTCATGACATATATTTACTCTGCGTAATAAAAACTATGTACATAAATATAATCCCTTACAACTATTACATCCCGACTGTAATATACATTAGTGTTTATGATGTACATTGTGTCTGGAACAAAAGTAAAGCTATACCTCGCCGCTATAAATGATTTGACGAAAGGTCGGACTGTCTCGTCCACGACCTCTAGCGCGTGAGTGCAGTAGAATCACTGTAGGAAATCTGGAAGATGGAAAGGAAGGGGGGTGAGCTTTTCAGGCTCAATAAGAGATACATTTAAAGTAACCTTAATACTTAAAACAAGTAAAACACATGATTTTACAAATCAGCATAAAACATATACTGGAGTAGAGATGCTTGAATTCATCAAAGTAGTAAAAACATGTTTAAATCATAAGTTTACACATTTTGCATCTTTTTGGTAAAACTCATATATAGTATGCATATCATGTAGTGTAAACAAGTGAAAAGCATCTCACAACTCAATCATGCATATCATAACATGCTTATCAATTTGAAAGTGAAATCGTACTATCATATGCACATTTTATAAAACATAACTCATAAGCTACCTTTAAAATCACATCATAAAAAAAACATGTGCTAAAAAGCAAATAACACAAAAGGTAGCATGAAATGTGCGAAAACATATTTCGTTTCTCTTGGAGACATGGCTTCATCATAACTAGTCCCGAAGGACATCATTAACATAACTGGTACATATGGCCATAGTACAGGGAACTGTAAGACTGGATCAGGGTCATACAGTGCCTTACTGGACTGTGTGGTACGGGGCTATGGTGGGGTGACTCATTACGTGCCTGCAAAGGACTCGCAGTCTCTAAGCAGTCTCAACGCACGAACTTTAAATGGTTACATGGTACCACAAGTCATCTCATCTCGTATGAGTCCTGCCCGTTCCCTGGTCGTCGGCTAGGAAGATCCTTGATCGTCTTTGTACCCTTTTCTCAACGTACAAGATCGACCCCAAATCACTCTGACCTCATAACATCAATACTTCGTGCCATAGTCTCAAAACATTAAGCATGTTTTTCATAAACACATATATCTCGAGTATACATGTACTCCATATAATGAAAACATAGTTTCGTAAAACATTCCTGAGACTTTAACCCGTAAACTCATGGAAAACATACTATGCTTTCATTTCATAAGTGAAAATCACTTTTATATACATAAATATATATACTAAAATGTATCTCATGCAATAAAAGTCATTTTGAAAAGCTTGGATAAGTTTATTTCGGTTTTGAGTGAATAATACTCTTTTCAACTTCCGAGAAAGCTCTTTTTCATGGAAACTCAACTAACTATCCTCATAAACATTTGGTAGGGTTGAGGAGTACTAATGCTACTCTAAATTATATCCCTTACCTCTTAATGTCGAAGGTAGTGCACGTTCCTCGATTTTTGAGCTCCCCTCGAAATGCGTGCCAATAACCCGAGCTGTCACATACCAAGTTATCTCATCACATATAGCTCAAATTCATGTTAATATATTCAATATGTGATTACATCTAAAATGTTGACCAAAAGTTGACTTTTTTGCTACTATGCTCATTTTGCTCGATTTTATCGGTTTAAGCCTCGGTTTTAAACTTTCTTAACATATTCGACACCTTTAAATTTATTTTCAATACCTCTACATCATGCCTTACCTTCAGCAACTCATTCCACTTCAAACAAGACCTTAAAGTATCGATTCTTGCATTATTTCGATAATTTACCGAGTTAAACGCTAAACCGAACCTTTACAGTATAATTTTAACTATAAATTCATTTTAATTGCATCCAAATTCATCATTCCTGTAGCTAAATCATGCTGGCAGTAATTGAACTTAATCATATAAATTAATTCATCAATTTCCTTTAACTAAAAATCATCCACAATCACTAAATAACAACCTATCTCATAGTCATCACTATACCTCAACTTCTTCACTCCTTTGACCAAGTTTGACTTCGGTTTTAGGTCTCCAAATTGCCACTCAGCTGTAACACAACATGTATAGATCTTAGAAGTGTTCAGAATCATCCAAGAACCTCATCAAATTCATCTAAAAATCAAATTTTTGCTTACCTCGGAACAGGGCAATTTTCTGTCCTATTCGTCTCTCTAACTTTTCAGGGGGTAAAAGACTTCGTTTAGGCCTGAATTTTTTATATGTGCTATATGGGAGGAAGAGGAAGATTTCATATTGAGGGAACGTTGCCTGAAAATGGTCGGAAGGTGGCCGGAAAATTCACGCCAGTCTGGAACAGGGGTAACGTCTGCGGCAGAATAGGTGAGGCATAACTCTCGGGTTTGGCAAGGGTTCGGGATGGTTCTTAGCTTTTTAGAAAGCTTATCCAGTTGACTTTCAATCTGGAAAATATCAGAGTCAAATAAAATCGGGAAGGTCATCAAATGGGATTGTTTTCATTGGCTGACAGTTTACTAAGTGCAGGGGAAATGACTATTCTGTTTTGTAAAATTTACCAAAATTAATCCTGATCAGATTTCTTCAAAATTCCACTTCTCACTTGTTATAATATGTCTATAGTATGTCCCATAAAAATTTTGGGGTCACTTGTTTAAGAAAAATTTCACGAACGAGCTCATTTTGCTCGATTTGGAAAAATATCGGGTTTCACAGCTTCCTTGTATTCCTTGAGCACTCTTAGCAACTTCTCTTCTTCCAAGTTAGATAGTTTATTGGAGATGATCACCGGAAGTGTTTCCCTATCACCTAAGAAAACGTATGAGGTGTTCTGGAAGAGTTTTCAATTCTAAATCTGGTGCCTGCACAATAGAAGGAAGAAGTTTTGTATGAGATAATGGCAATTGAATGTGAGAAACATCAAACCTCATCGTGCTCAGTGATCCTATGTGAGATCTGAGGATTTCAGACATATTTTAATTATGTAATATGAACTTGAAGTATAATTTATTGAGCTAAGTGAATTGGGGAATGATAATTGGAGATTTATATGTTAAGTATTTAAAATAAGTATAAAGTTATGAGGACAGATCGATCTGGGAGAAGGAGAGATCGATCTGGTGAGTTAAAAATGACAAGGAAGGAGGAATTTAAGGAGCAGATCGATCTCCAATGGAAGAGGATCGATCTCCTTATGATTCTGTTTGAGAGAAGATAGATCTCATGAGGAAGAGATCGATCTCCAAATATTTCTGTTTGGTTGAAGATCGATCTCCCCAAGGCGCAGATCGATCTCATAAAGCCATAAAGAGATCAATCTCACCCCTAGACAGATCGATCTTCTAGGCATAAATTACCCCAAATCTCCCCAAATTTAAATGCAGATCGATCTCATCAAGAGCCAGATCGATCTCCTACCCTCAGTCTATATAAGGAATCTCTGCTTTCTCCTACAATTTCATTTTCTCTCTCTTCTAACCCCCATTTTCACCGAACCCTAGCTTTCTCACTCATCCAAAGCACCCATTTCCGTCTAAATCAGAAGTTGTGGCAAGAAGGAAAGTTGTTCCTCACCCAAGGGAGAACAACATACTTGGAAATCGAAAGACGGATCGAATCGAGGCAAGAGATAAGCTCTCCACAAGTTTTGGATAATTTCTAAACTTCGATCCTTATATTTGAGATGATTTTGGTGATGGTAGTTGTTGGCATTGTGTTGAAATAGCTGAAAAATGATTAGGGATTGATGAAATTACAATGTAGTTGGAGTGATGATGATATTTGGCAACTTTGGTAAATTTAGGAATTTTGAGCTATAAATGGAGATTTAGACAATGTGGTGTATTAGCATAGATATTGTGGCATAGGAAATATAGAATGTTGAGGTGTGTGAGCGAGATTGTGGTTTGTGATGGAGTTATGAGAATTGAGAAATTTGAGGAGTTATGAGCAATTATGCTCGATTTTGAGAATTGAGGTTAATGTGATAATGAGTATTGATGTTTTAACATCGTTTGGACAGCTCGGGAGTTCCAGAGTGGAATACGAGGCTAGTCTGTGATACGGGGGAAATGATTGCACTATACGAGGTGCAAAGAGGTAAGGGAAAACTAAACCATTTGTGTATGTGTTTTGATGAATTGTTGTAGCATGAACCATGATTTGAGAATACAAGCATGTTTGGTGTTGTGTTGTGATATAATTGCACACGATTTTTATAGTCGGTTGGAGCCCATTATTTTATGAGTTTATAAGCTGAGTGTGAAATTGCTTTATAAACCTTTGAGTTTGCGTGAAAAGTAAATTGGGCTCTACGTTAAGGCGATATTGAGATTTGAGAAAATGTGTGCGTGTTTTGCCGGTTGGAACTCGATTTTAATATGTTTTGTGTTGAGTACACAAATGTTTTAAATGAGTTTTATGAGAGAAAACCATTATGAGTTCTACGTGAAGGCATAACGTTTTATAAGATAATGGCTAATGATTGAGACTTAGGCGTGTCATGTTGAATACACATCGGGCCTTACTCTGGTAGCATGTAAGACCAATATAGTGGGACGCCTGGGAACCGACCCAGAGACCACAGGCCTTGTTCTGGTAACATGTAAGTTCGATTATTCCTCTGCTTTGGTAGCGTTGGGAGGCCTTGCTCTGGTAGCATGTAAGTCCGATATTCCTCCGTTTTGGTAACGAGAGATGCCTCCGTTTTGGTAACGTGAGATGACCCCCGTTCTGGTAACGCTGGGTGGGCTTGCTTTGGTAGCATGTAAGACCGAGAGAGTGAGCCGCCTGGGAACCGACCCAGGGACCACGTGATAGTGTGCATGAGGCGAGGCATTGCTCTGGTAGCATGTATGGTCGGGCCTTGTTCTGGTAACATATAAGTCCAATATACCATGCATACGACCATATTGTCGACGTTCCCTCTATACGAGGATGCCTGGGATTCGCACCCAGAGGAGATTACATATTTGATGTACCATGACGAGTTTTAATTGAGTTTTATTGCCTAGTCTCGTTTTACACATGAGTTGTGTTTTGTGACCTTGTCACGTGCTATTTACTGAGGTGATTTTTATCACGTATTTTGAGAACAGCCATTATCGCATATATTTACACATGCTTGTGAGTGCTCGATATTGAGCCTTTTTACCTTCATGTTTTCACATGATTTATGAGTTATAAGATGATGATGTTTTGAGAATCTTTCATGCTACGATTTCAAATGAGCTTCATAAACAAATACATATTTGTGATGTGCGATATGGTTTATATAACTGAGTTCCCTTACCCCCCTTACTGAGCGATTTGGAAGCTCACCCTGTTTTCTCTTCCCCCCAAATCGCTTCAAGTGAAGTGAGTTCCCTGCGATGTACGGGTTAGAGGCTAGTGGAGGACTTGAGCTCCAGGCCGTATTTTATGTACTGAGGTAGATATTTACTATTCATGTACCCAGACTAGAGTTATATTTACAGACACTTATTATACAGTGATGTATGGGATGTATTAGGATTAATTAACTTGAAATTGAGTAATGTATATAATACAATATATACTATATTATGATGAGATCCTGAGGCATGATAATTATGATGATGTATGACACTGCACAGGAATGCACCCTTAATTGTGAACTAATGAGTAAAAAGTTTTAAATTAGCCATATTTTCCCCGCTTCCGGGGCGTCACAGAGTTTTCTTGGTATCAGAGCTTAGGGTGTTTAGTACTGTCAGTGTCGGTTAAGTGAAATAGAATACATCCCAAGTGCCTGTAATAGTCTGGTCATGAACTAAATCTGAGGATTGAGATTTCAATCGATTTTGATATGTACGCGCAGGAGACGAGTTGAGATAGAGAATGAGTAAACGACAAGGTCGTTCGAGGAGGTAGGCAGAGTCCCCTCCGCCACCTGTCCCACAACCAGAGAGTCCCAACTCTCGATTTAATCAGATTGAGACCAATGTGAGGCAAGGTTTTGAGCAGATGGTAGCGTTATTCGCGCAACACTTTGGAGTTAATGCCTCGGGTACTACTCCTACACCCCCACAAGGACCTCCCATACCTCCAATGCCTCCCGTCACTCAGCCTGATGACAGAAGTATGGTCCGACTGAAGGACTTTTTGAAAATGAACCCACCTGCTTCTGTCATCAGGCTGAGTGACGGGAGGCATTGGAGGTATGGGAGGTCCTTGTGGGGGTGTAGGAGTGGTTGACGGAGTTGAGAGTTATATTCGACTATCTGGGGTGCACCGATGCTGAGAGGGTCAGTATGAGTGCTTATATGTTGAAAGGGAGAGCTCGAGATTGGTGGGGTACTACCCAGGGTATTTTGATGTCCCATCAGGATGTGATTGGTTGGAAAGAGTTCCAGACAGCCTTTAGAGCCCAATATGTACCACGAGCTACCCAGAGAAGGAGGCAAGCAGAGTTTTTGAGTTTGGTACAGGGTGACATGTCTGTAGATGATTATAAGAGCCGATTTACCGCTCTGCTGAGATATGATCCAGAGACTTTCAAGAATGAAAAGCTCCGCACAGAGAGATTTGTGTATGGATTGAAGCCCATCATCAGAGATTGATTGATTGGGTTGTGTATTACTGAGTTTGGAGATGCTCTGAGACGAGCACAAGAGATTGAGAGGGGAATTGAAATTATACAGTCCCAGAATGAGTTTGGAGCAGTGATTAGGGACAAAGGCAAGAGGCCGATGTCTCAAGCAGATGTTCCGAGAGGTTCCTTCAGGAGAGGAAGGATTGAGGTACAGACGGGCAGATTGGAGAGACCCAGAGCTTATCCTATTATCAAGGAGACCCCTCGATATGGCAGGCCAGAGATAAGGGTTTGTAGAGACTGTGGCCGATCGCATGAGGGAAGTTGTACTGGGTCGATCCATGGATGTTTTAGATGTGGTGACATGGGTCACAGAGTGAAGGACTGTCCTCAACCTCAGATACCACATGCTCCGGAGCCTACTAGACAGCAGCCTCAGAGAGTGAATCCCCAGAGACGGGCCACTGCTGCTGAGAAAGGGAAGAAACCTATGACACAGGGACGTGTGTTTGCCCTGGATAAGGAAACTGCGGACACTTCAGCAGAAACTATAAGAGGTACACTTTCTGTCTGTAATCATAAGGCTCATGTATTGATAGATCCAGGATCCACGCATTCGTTTATTTCAGAGCATTTTGCATGTAGTTTAAATTTGAAGTTTGAACCTCTAGAGTATGTACTACATGTAAATACCCCTATGCGTGAATCCCAGAGAACTGAGTTAATCTGTAGAGGATGTGAAATAAAGGTGGGAGATAGAGTGATGTTAGCAGATCTAATCATGTTGAATATACATGGGTTTGATGTAACTCTGGGGATGGATTGGTTGGCAACCAATCGAGTGAGTTTAGACTGCTACACTAAGATTGTAACTTTCTCCCTACCTGAACCTTACAGTGTACGGTTGAGATATTGAGGAAATGAATATGTGGAATTCTAGTAAGTAATTTGAGAATTTTAATATTATTTTTGAGAGTATTAAATATGATTGTTCATGTGAAGGTTACGAACACTCATCTCAGACGATGAGCGGGAACATCCAAAGATTGAGGATATACCTGTGGTGTGTGAATTCCCGGATGTTTTCCCAGATCAGCCGCCAGGTTTGCCACCAGAGAGAGAGAGCTGGAGTTTACCATTGATTTAGTACCAGATACTCAGCCGATCTCTAAACCTCCATACAGGATGGCATTAGTGGAACTTGAGGAATTGAAGAGACAATTACAGGAGTTATTGGATCAGGGGTTCATTAGGCCCAGTGTTTCACCGTGGGGAGCACTGGTTTTATTTGTCAAGAAGAAGGATGGTAGTCTCAGATTATGCGTAGACTACCGACTGTTGAATAAAGCCACGGTGAAGAATAAATACCCACTGCCTAGGATTAATGATCTACTTGATCAACTAAGAGGGGCCTCAGTCTTTTCTAAGATTGATTTGAGATCGGGCTATCACCAATTGAGGATCAAGGAAGAAGATATTCCCAAGACGGCCTTCAGGACAAGGTATGGCCATTATGAATTTTTGGTGATGTCCTTTAGATTGACGAACGCTCCTGCTGCATTTATGAGGTTGATGAATGAAGTGTTCAGAGACTATCTAGATAAATTTGTGATAGTCTTTATTGATGATAACCTGGTACACTATCGATCGTATGAGGAGCATGCACATCATTTGTGGTTAGTACTTCAAATACTCCGAGATAAGCAATTATACGGAAAGCTTAGTAAGTGTGAGTTTTGGCTGAACCGGATAGCTTTCCTTGGTCATATAGTCTCAGAGGAAGGAGTATCAGTGGATCCAAGTAAAGTAGCAGTTGTGCTTAGTTGGGAGAGACCGAGGACAGTTACTGAGGTGCGAAGCTTCCTTGGTTTGGCAGGGTATTACAGAAGATTTGTGGCAGGATTTTCAAGGATTGTCGCTCCTTTGACTAAACTCACGCGTAAGGAGACTCCGTTCATATGGACTGATCAATGTGAGCTCAGTTTTCAGGAGTTAAAAAGGAGATTGACAGCGGTACCTGTGTTAACTATTCCTGAGGGATCAGGAGGATTTTTGGTGTATAGTGATGCATCTCATCAAGGATTGGGGTGTGTGCTTATGCAGCACGGAAGAGTGGTCGCATATGGATCGCGACAGCTGAAAGACCATGAGCGGAATTACCCCATGCATGATTTGGAGTTAGCCGCTGTGGTATTTGCTTTGAAGATCTGGCGACACTACTTATATGGGGAAAGATTTCAGATCTTCACTGATCACAAGAGTTTAAGATATCTCTTTGATAAGAAAGAGTTAAACATGAGACAAAGGAGATGGATGGAACTCCTTAAGGATTATGACTGCGAGATTCTATATCATCCGGGTAAGGCGAATGTAGTTGCTGATGCCCTAAGCAGGAAGAGTATGATAGCTGCTATGATGATCAGGGAATGGGATTTATTAGAGCAATTCGTCGAACTTCGGATCAGAGTTAAAGAGGTAGAGACCGAATTTTTGGCTAGCTTGCGGATAGAGCCCAGGATCATGGATCAGATTAGAACTGGGCAGCGCAGTGATCAGAGGTTGATAGATATGGTTAGCCAAGCTGAACAGAGTTCGCATTCAGATCTCACAGTCAGTGAGGATGGATTGTTGAGATTCAGAGGACGGATTTGTGTACCGAACGATGATACCCTAAAGAGACTGATACTGAGAGAATCCCACTGCTCGCGATACACCATGCACCCAGGGAGTACTAAGATGTACCGAGACTTGAGAAAGGTGTACTGGTGGAGTGGTATGAAGCGAGACGTGGCAGAGTATGTGGCCAGGTGTTTAATATGCCAGCAAGTGAAAGCTGAGCATCGAAAGCCTGGAGGACTACTATAGCCCTTACCTGTACCTACATGGAAATGGGAGCATGTCACCATGGATTTTATTATGGCTTTACCGAGGACCCGAAGAGGTTACGATGCGATATGGGTCATTGTGGAGAGATTGACCAAGAGTGCCCACTTCCTTGCCATCAAGAGCACAGATACTGTGGATGCCTTAGCTGAGCTGTATGTCAGCGAGATAGCTAGATTACATGGGGCTCCAGTGAGTATTACTTCTGATAGAGATTCCCGGTTTACTTCCAGATTTTGGACCCAGTTTCAGGAGTCCATGGGATCTCGATTGAGTTTTAGTACCGCCTATCATCCTCAGACAGATGGTCAGTCAGAGAGGACTATTCAGACCCTGGAGGATATGTTAAAGGCGTGTACGATGGATTTTAAGGGATCATGGGATGATCACCTGCCCCTAGCAGAGTTTGCGTACAATAACAGCCATCATGCAAGTATTGGAATGGCACCCTTTGAGGCTCTATATGGTAGGAGGTGTAGATCCCCTGTAGCTTGGGAAGAAGTCGGTGACAGAAAGATAAATGCTCTTGAGCTTGTTGAGCAAGCTGTACAGAGTGTAAAACTCATATGTGAGAGGCTACGGGCTGCACAAGGTAGATAGAAAAGCTACGCGGATGTGCGTAGACGGCCACTCGAGTTTGATGTTGGTGATGCAGTATTTTTTAAAGTATCACCGAGTAAGGGTATCGTGCGATTTGGGAAGAAAGGAAAATTGAGTCCTCGATACATAGGACCATTCGGGATTCTTGAGAGAGTGGGAGAGGTAGCCTATAGTTTGGCATTACCCCCACAGATGTCTGGAATACACAACGTCTTTCATGTGTCTATGTTGAGGAAGTATCACCCGGACCCTTCTCATGTTATAGAGTATGACGAGATGGACATACAGGAGGACATGAGCTACACTGAGGAACCCGTCCGGATTCTCGATAGAAAGGAGAAGGTACTGAGAACCAAGAGCATCCCATTAGTGAAAGTTTTGTGGAAACATCACTCAAGGGAAGAGACAACGTGGGAACTAGAAGTATAATTTATTGAGCTAAGTGAATTGGGGAAGAGATAAGTATTTAAAATAAGTATGAAGTTATGAGGACAGATCGATCTGGGAGAAGGATAGATCGATCTGGTGAGTTAAAAATGATAAGGAAGGAGGAATTTAAGGAGCAAATCGATCTTCAATGGAAGAGGATCGATCTCCTTATGATTCTGTTTGAGAGAAGATCGATCTCATGAGGAAGAGATCGATCTCCAAATGTTTCTGTTTGGGAGAAGATCGATCTCCCCAAGGCGCAGATCGATCTCATAAAGCCATAAAGAGATCGATCTCACCCCTCGATAGATCGATCTCCTAGGCATAAATTGCCCCAAATCGTCCCCAAATTCAAATGCAGATCGATCTCATCAAGAGCCAGATCGATCTCCTACCCTCAGTCTATATAAGGAATCCCTGCTTTCTCTTGCAATTTCACTTTCTCTCTCTTCCAACCCCTATTTTCACCGAACCCTAGCTTTCTCACTCATCCAAAGCACCCATTTCCGTCCAAATCAGAAGTTGTGGCAAGAAGGAAAGTTGTTCCTCACCCAAGGGAGAACAACATACTTGGAAATCAAAAAACGGATCGAATCGAGGTAAGAGATAAGCTCTCCACAAGTTTGGGGTAATTTCTAAACTTCGATCCTTATATTTGAGATGATTTTGGTGATGGTAGTTGTTGGCATTGTGTTGAAATAGATGAAAAATGATTAGGGATTGATAAAATTACAACGTAGTTAGAGTGATGATGATATTTGGCAACTTTGGTAAATTTAAGAATTTTGAGCTATAAATGGAGATTTAGACAATGTGGTGTATTAGCATAGATATTGTGGCATAGGAAATATAGAATGTTGAGGTGTGTGAGCGAGATTGTGGTTTGTGATGGAGTTATGAGAATTGAGAAATTTGAGGAGTTATGAGCAATTATGCTCGATTTTGAGAATTGAGGTTAATGTGATAATGAGTACTAATGTTTTAACATCGTTTGGACAGCTCGGGAGTTCCAGAGTGGAATGCGAGGCTAGTCCGTGATACGGGGGAAACGATTGCACTATACGAGGTGCAAAGAGGTAAGGAAAAACTAAATCATTTGTGTATGTGTTTTGATGAATTGTTGTAGCATGAACCATGATTTGAGAATACAAGCATGTTTGGTGTTGTGTTGTGATATAATTGCACACAGTTTTTATAGCCGGTTGGAGCCCATTATTTTATGAGTTTATAAGCTGAGTGTGAAATTGCTTTATAAACCTTTGAGTTTGCGTGAAAAGTAAATTGGGCTCTACGTTAAGGCGATATTGAGATTTGAGAAAATGTGTGCGTGTTTTACCGATTGGAACTCGGTTTTAATATGTTTTGTGTTGAGTACACAAATGTTTCAAATGAGTTTTATGAGAGAAAATCATTATGAGTTCTACGTGAAGGCATAACGTTTTATAAGATAATGGCTAATGATTGAGACTTAGGCGTGTCATGTTGAATACACATCGGGCCTTGCTCTGGTAGCATGTAAGACCGATATAGTGGGACGCCTGGGAACCGACCCAGAGACCACAGGCCTTGTTCTGGTAACATGTAAGTCCGATTATTCCTCCGCTTTGGTAGCGTTGGAAGGCCTTGCTCTGGTAGCATGTAAGTTCGATATTCCTCCGTTTTGGTAACGAGAGATGCCTCCGTTTTGGTAACGTGAGATGACCCCCGTTCTGGTAACGCTGGGTGGCCTTGCTTTGGTAGCATGTAAGACCGAGAGAGTGAGCCGCCTGGGAATCGACCCAGGGACCACGTGATAGTGTGCATGAGGCAAGGCATTGCTCTGGTAGCATGTAAGGCCGGGCCTTGTTCTGGTAACATATAAGTCCAATATACCATGCATACGACCATATTGTCGACGTTCCCTCTATACAAGGATGCCTGGGATGCGCACCCAGAGGAGATTACATATTTGATGTGCCATGACGAGTTTTAATTGAGTTTTATTGCCTAGTCTCGTTTTACACATGAGTTATGTTTTGTGACCTTGTCACGTGCTATTTACTGAAGTGATTTTTATCACGTATTTTGAGAACACCCATTATCGCATATATTTACACATGCTTGTGAGTGCTCGATATTGAGCATTCTTACCTTCATGTTTTCACATGATTTATGAGTTATGAGATGATGATGTTTTGAGAATCTTTCATGCTACGATTTCAAATGAGCTTCATAAACAAATACATATTTGTGATGTGTGATATGGTTTATATAACTAAGTTCCCTTACCCCCCTTACTGAGCGATTTGGAAGCTCACCCTATTTTCTCTTCCCCTCAGATCTCTTCAAGTGAAGTGAGTTCCCTACGACGTACGGGTTAGAGGCTAGTGGAGGACTTGAGCTCCAGGCCGTATTTTGTGTACTGAGGTAGATATTTACTATTCATGTACCCAGACTAGAGTTATATTTACAGACACTTATTGTATAGTGATGTACGAGATGTATTAGGATTAATTAACTTGGAATTGAGTAATATATATAATACAATATATACTATATTATGATGAGATCCTGAGGCATGATAATTATGATGATGTATGACACTGCACAGGAATGCACCCTTAATTGTGAACTAATAAGTAAAAAGTTTTAAATTAGCCATATTTTTCGCGCTTCCGGGGCGTCACATCCTAGCTCTTGGATTGTTTCCAATAATTTCGGTTCCCACGCAAACTTCTTCTCCAATCTCTTTGAATCCTCAAGCGTGAGGTGCCTACTCAAAACAACGTTCAATTTATCCTCATCACAAATGTTCAAATACATGTCAGTTAAAGGATCAATAATATCTAAAACAAAAACAGAAGACATATCTCTAGGGTATTTCATGGCATTATATATATTGAATTTTATAACTTCTCCATCAAATTCCATAGTAAGAGTGCCATCGTAAACATCTATTTTTGTTCTAGAGGTTTTGAGGAAAAGTCTGCCCCATAGAATCAAAGATGTATCATCTTCCTCCATGTTTAAGACATAAAAATCTGCTGGGAAGATTAAATCATTAACCTGTACCAAAACATCTTCTAACACTCCTTCGGGATAAACGTTAGATCTATCAGCCAATTGAATTATCACACCAGTATTTTTCAATTTTCCCGTAGTCATAGACTTGTAAATAGATAATGGCATGACATTAATTGAGGCTCTTAAATCTAACATGGCTTTTTCAATCTTTAAATTGTCTATTTTACATGGAATAGTGAACATACCTAGATCCTTGCATTTGGGTGGTAATTTTTTCTGGAGGATTGCAGAAACATTCTCTCCCATGTTCACATACTCATTTCCCTTAAACTTCCTCTTATTGTTGCATAATTCCTTGAGAAATTTGGCATACTTTGGAACCTGTTTGATAGCATCTAATAAGGGAATATTTACCTCGACTTTTCTGAAGGTATCTAGAATTGCCTTCTCTTCCTCTTCTTTTTTGGATTTTGACTTTGGAGGAAAAGAAGGTATTATCTCGGGTATCTTCGTGCTCCCTTCAGTGGTCGTTTCAGATTTAAGTTGATGTGGTTCAACTCCTTTTTCTGTTTCTTCACCTTTGTGCTATGGGTTCGGATTTGAGGTTCTTTCAGTTTGGTTCCACTTCTTAAAGTGATTGCATTTGCGTTTTGCTTAGGATTGACTATGGTTTGCGATGGCAATCTTCCTTGGGATTCTAGCTTGCTTACTGATGCGGCTAGTTGGTTCATTTGATCTTTTAATTCCTTGAGGTTGACCTTGTTTCCTGTTGAAATTTTTGAGTACTATCAGCAAGGGATTTAACAATCTCTTCAAGAGACGTACCTGAATTTGACGATTGTTGCATTTGTTGAGGAGGTTGTCTAGGTTGGTAGTTTTGGTATTGCGACCTTTGTCTATAATTGAAGTTTGGATGATCCCTCCATCCTGGATTGTAAGTATTGGAATAGGGATCATATTTTCTTTGGGATAGCCCTTGGTATCCTCCAACCGCATTAGCATGCTCTTATGAATCTTCTTGAAGCGTAAGACACATATCGGTTGGATGTCCACTAGCACAAATTCCATATACCTTGGCTTGTTGCATGTTTCCCACTCCTAAAGCAAGTTGCTGCACAATAGAGGTTAGATTAGCAATTTGATTATCAACTGAAGATGTACTCACCTCATTCACTCTTCTAGACACGTCATGTCTAGTCCCAAATTGTTGAGAATTTGCAGCCATGGTGGAAATTAAATTCCTAGCTTCGATGGGGGTTTTATTGACTATTGCTCCTCCACTAGCAGCATCCATCATTCTTCTTTCCATTGGCAAGAGTCCTTCATAGAAGTATTGGATGAGTAGTTGTTCAGAAATCCCATGTTGTGGGTAACTGGCATAAAGTTGTTTGAATCTTTCCCAATACTCATGAAGATTTTCGGTATCTCTTTGCTTGATTCCACATATCTCCCTTCTTATGTTTGCGGCCATAGAAGCTGGAAAAAATTTATCAAGAAAGCATCTTACCATGTTAGTCCATGTTGTAACCGAACCTAGAGGAAGGTAGAATAACCAATCCTTAGCTCTATCTGCGAGTGAGAACGGAAAAGCCCTAAGCTTGATTTGATCCTCCGTAACAGCTTGTGGCTTCATGCTGGAGCAAACCACATGAAATTCCTTAAGATGTTTATGAGGATCTTCATTTTCCAACCCATGGAACCTTGGAAGAAGGTGGATCAGTCCGAATTTCAGTTCGAACTCTGTTTGCAAAGTAGGATCTTGAATACATAATGGTTGTTGATCCAAAGCTGGAGCGGCGAGTTGTCTAAGAGTTCTCTCTTGATTGTTGTCCATCTCTCGCTTGGATTCAGAGTCACTTGTAAGGTCTAATGCAAGATTCAATCCTGGTGATGATGAAGAGTTTTCTTCGTGCTTGCGATTTCTAGCTTCTTTCTTAAGTCTTTTCAGTCTTCCTGATGTCAGGATCGTATGGAATTAATTCACCTGTACGAGAGGAACGAAGCATCAAAATAAATCAAAATTAAATTTAATCTCCCCGGCAACGGCACCAAAAATTGATGGTTGTCGAAACCAACAATATTAAATAACTTGCTCAAATAATTAATTAGTAGTATAGGGAGCAAGGTTGTGTCCCAAGAGAGATTGATTAATTCCGATTTACTTTTCTGTAAGTAAAAGAAAAAAATAAAACAAAAGGGGTTTGAAAGAATGATTATCTAAAATAACAAAACTTAATAGAAAGAAAACAAAATTGAGTAGAAGAATTCAATAATTTGAGAAATCCAACCTAATGAGTAATTTTCAGATTTGGTTCGGTAAGTTGATCATTGATGCAAGATAATTTTTCTTAATCCCAACTAAACTGGTTATGGTTGTTGGTACGACCTAACAACCTATCTCTTCTTACTGTTTTGACAATCAGGAAATGTTCTATAATTGCTGCTCTTACCAATAAACAACCCTAGATACGATCTTAGGATTTAATTTACCAATAGCTTTGAATACTAAAGAGACTACCAATTCTAATTAACAAACACACATGTAGGTTTATTTAAATCAGATCTTATAATCACATAACAAAGACTAAAAACCAAAATTGCAATTAATCTTGTTACTCACCACTTGTTATTGAAACAACCAAACAATTACGGATTCAGATATTTCAATTGGATGTATATTACCTTGTGAATGAATCAATAGGCCTTTCTGAAGCAACCACAAAACAATAATAATAATGAAGTGCAGAAATTATAAGAATAGAAAAGATTAAAGAAAATAAATAAGAACAATTAGATCTCACAACTTATAAACCAAATCCTTAATTATCCTTAGATTGGAAAGAGAGTTTAGCAACCCATGAATATTGGGTAAAAATAGTGAAAATATTTTTATCAGAAAATCTAATAATATCAAAAGTCTGCCTAACCTAGATCTTTAAGAGCCTATTTATAACTAAAAATAGAGATAAGAGTCCTACTCTAGTTGGACTTAAAGTCCTTACATTTAATTAAAATAACAATCCTATAAAAAGTCTTCCAAGTAATTAAAAAAAATCAAATCTTTGAAGGAGAGAGAAAATCGTCGTATTGGATGCTTAGGCGAGAGTCTCGCCTAAGCCTTGACCCGTCTTTGTCCAACATATTGAAGTCGCATGTCAAGAAGACCCTTAGGCAAGAGTCTCGCCTAAGGCTGCATCCGGTTCTGCCTTTGGAAGAAAAACTGCTCAGTGAAGGGAACCTTAGGCGAGAGTCTCGCCTAAGGCTGCACCCAGCACTGACTTGGCTTAAAAACTGCACAATCAAGAAGACCCTTAGGCGAGAGTCTCGCCTAAGGCTGCACTGTCACGACCCAAACTACCCAAAAATCAGAGTTAATTTTTCGCGTTTTGTTTATTTACTTGAATTCTTACCTGTCCTCGAATCGTGACCAACACTCCACTAATAATTGGGCTGTGCGTCAATGCCAGTCCCACCATACCATTACCATCTAACTTATTTATTCTCCAGTCATTTATAATTGTTTACATTATTTATACATCCCCTAAAGTTACTTACAAACATGTTACTGTGCTATGCTTATGTAGATACAATATGTACAAGTGTATATACCTTATGTTGATGGGTAGCAGCGGATATCCGGAATGCAGTGCCGAGTCGCCTCAACTTCCACTGGAGATCATCTGTGGGAGAAAATGAAAGGGGTGAGCACATCAAGCTCAGTAAGGCAATCCTACGAACAAGTAGGTAACCATACTACCTACATGAACGTGGTGCCATGCATAAATCACCCTTTCTCCACACATTTTAGAAACAAATGATATGATGTTGTGATGTTATGTAAAACCAGTTGCACGGAAAATTCAACATGCAATTCATTTTAAATCATTTCTTTCTCTTTAAAAATTTCACAATGAAGTCAAGACTCGACCCCTCCTTCGGGTGATCCTGACTTACACAAAACCATAAAAATTCAGTTTCTCGAAAACATCGATATCAGGAAACGTATGTATATATATATACAAGATACGAGACTAGGCAATAACTTTATATCGGTAATAACCAGGACTATGGCCATATCTGTCCTCGGGAGTTCCTCAGCCACACGGATCCTAGTGTGCGGGTTCTCACCATGATCGGGAACCGCCCGGGAGGTGGGTCAGTCCATCCCGTCAGTCTTATCCGATCTCATGCATCCGGAGATGCTAACGTATCACAAAGATACCAATGTATCACACAGATACAACACGGTACATCGTACTCCATGCTACTTGCACGGTACATCGTACTCCGTGGACCCTCAGCCTTATCCCTCGTTCGGGCTCATCAGCTGGATCTCCAACCCTTATCCCTCGTTCGGGCTCATCAGGTGGATCTCTAACCCTTATCCCTCGTTCGGGCTCATCGGGTTGTTTCTCTAACCCTTATCCCTCGTTCGGGCTCATCAGGTTATTTTAATCATGCCAAGTCTCAAAACGCACGTGCGAGCCTATTTAATCGGTGACACACAGTCTACCCGATGCTCCAAGCACGGCTTATAGTATGATATCTGAAAAGTAGTGCGAGCGGTGCTCTAACACTGTCAGTAAATCAAATAAAACGAGTGCGAGCTAAGCTCAAGCACTCTGTCATGAAAATCGTATATATGAAAAATATGGTGCGAGTTAGACTCCAGCACCGTGTCATGAAATTCGTATATATATATATATGTATACAAATCTGGTGCGAGTTGGACTCCAGCACCTATGCATGTAAAACTCTAGTGCGAGCTCTCGCTCCAGCACTAATGCATGCATCACACAATTCAAACATCGTGCGAGCTGAGCTCTAGCACGTCACATGTGCATAAAAACACGTAGGCGGCTCCGTTTCCTCAAAACAGTTTTCACAAAACAATATCAGGTTGAAAGTATGCAATGCTGTGCATTTTCTTTCAAGGTGAGCCAGCCTACTCATGCATGTGTTGAAATCCCTCCAGAACGAGCAGGAACCTCTTGTCCTTGCTCCTCCCGTCTTTTCCTAAATTTTTAGAATTTTACCCTTAACAAGGGTATTTTGGTAATTTGCCCATACGGGGCACTAAAATTGTTCTTCGACCTCTAGACCCTTCAATTAGTTTTAAAGGACGGCATATGAATTTAAAATTGCGTACTGTTACCTCTAGCAGTCCGCAGAATTCCCTTACCTCGATTCTCGTCGAGTCTGACCTTTTTCTTCCTTTTTTCCCTTCTTTCTTGGCTGAACCGGTTCAGACCGGTTCAGACCGGTCAGACCGCCGATTTTTTCTCCGGTTCGGCCGGTTCACCGCCGGTTCGCCACCTTGCCGACCGGTTCTCCGCCGGCTTCCACCGCCAAACGCTCCGCAAGGCCGTCCGCACCTCGAATCTGGGCTCGGATTCGCCCAAGGCCGCCGGAATGCCGCCGGTCCGGCCTCTTCTCTCCTCGCCGTCGGACCCATTCTCTTCCCTTGGCCGTCGCCGCCGATTCCGGCCGTCTCGTTGAGTGCCACCGGTGCCAAAAGCACCGCCATCGACTGGGCTCTCCAAATCGGGCCTTGGTTTCGCCTGGATCGCCGCCGTTCGCCGCCGGTAGCCCTCTCTTTCCCGCGGGCTTCTCCTCCGATTTCCGCCGGATTTCGACGTCCCCACGGCGCGTCGTCGCCGCTGATAAGTTGCCTGAGGTCGGGCCATCCTCGCCGGCCCTCGCCTGGGGTCCCTGGCCGCCGACGGGGTCGGGCCTCTGCTTCCGTTTTGCTTCGTCTTCAGCTTCTCTGCTTCTTTCTCTCTCCCCGATGGTTTTCCAATTCTGTTTCTTTTTTTTTTTTGTTTCAATTACTTTTTTTTAATTTTATTTTTATTTATTTTAATTATTTTACTATTCCTTAAAATACTCCAAAAAATCCCAAATATCTACAAAATTATTATTTTATTCTTAATTAATTAATTTAATTTAATTTAATTTATTTTATTTATTTTTGATCCTTTTTCGGGTATAATTTCCCCGTATTTTCGGGATATTGTCCCGGGTGACCTTTCGGCATATTTTTCGATTATTTTCGGGATTATTTTTCCGAACTAAAAATCTCGATTAATCCCGATTAATTTTCATAAATTAATATCTTGATCAATTTAATCCGAAATAATTTTATTTCACTTTTATTGACCAAGATTTCTCAAATCCATATTTTAATTAATTTTCTTTATCGAAATTATACCAGCTTTCGATCTTTTGACCATTTTGCCCTTACACGTGTTCGGGATTAATTTAACCCGACTTCCTTCATACTTCCTCTATCTTTTCTTATTTAGTTTTCGTATTTTTATTAAATTCGGGTCTTACATGCACCCAGCACTGACTTGGCTCCCATTCATCATTTCTCATTTCTTCTACATGATTTCCCTTGTTCCAAAATCCTTCTAAATCATCCTTCTATTCATCGATTCCATGAATTCCTACAATTATTCAAGAATGATCAATTATCCGTAGATTAAGTATAAAATTCATACAAAACCATAGGAAATCAAGGTAAATTAAGTGCATAAATAATGACTTATCACAATCATAAGTCCTAACCCAAATTGGACTCCTCGTGTGTGTGTGAAAATGTCAAAATCACTTCACAGTACATTATCCGGATCAGATTATGCAAACACAGTTAATGCAAAGTCAATGACATGTGATCGTTCCCATAAGTTTACTTTTCACTTATCTCTCCACTAATGTAGTCACACTTAACTAAAGATCAATAAGACTTCATTAAGCTTATAATGTAAGGCTGGGGTTAAGGTATGATAAAGTCGATTTAGGTTTAATTACCCCTTAAAATGCATTACTTCTAGGATCTTTAATGTAAAAGCTCATTTATTTTCCCCAAACTTATTTATTTTGCTAAACATTTTATTTTATTTTTGTATTTTTCATCTTTTTTTTCTTTTTTTTCAAACTTTCACTATCACCAGATACCCATATGTACAAAGCTCACAATATATCTCAATGACTTTTCATGCTTTCGGGGTAAGGGATAGGAACAAAGTAGTTAAGGAAAATATGCAGATGTATTTACAGAGAACAGCTTATTTGGCCCAGATGGGTGACTAGGGATAAAATATGACAGGGATGGCGAAAGGCTCAAACGATCCAAAGATGGCCTAAATCATCTCCCTAATTAAGTGTGATCTAATATTTCACCTTGAGACAAGATCAAACAAATTCTAGAATAGGATGCACAAAATCAATTGAACTAATGCAATCCTATGTCCACATAAGCTTTCTCTAAATAAATATATCGATTCATGACATGACATATGCATAAGATGAGCAAATCACAATCAAAATCAAGACCTATTCAAGAACTCAACTTCATGCTTTTCCTATAATCATGCTTCTCATTCAATCACAATCAGACTTAATCATGGGATCATATCATCGAAATATGGGAAAACTACATGCTAAGCACTAAATCACTCCAAAAAGCAAACAGTTTAAACTCATATTTTTGAAAAAAAAATTCAATTTTGCCCAAAATTGCTCAAGTGATATCTCCTCCCCCAAACTTAAAGTGCACAGTGTCCTCAGTGGGCAGATAATATAAACATTTAAGCTCAAAAACAGAGTACTCCTCTTTCTGATGATGATGACGAACAACTGAAGCTTAATTGAAAACATAAACCTAGAAAAGCAATCTGCAAAATAAACAAAGAAAGAAACAACGTAAAAGAAAAAGAACTATATACAAAGTGAAAAGAAAAATACAGCCACTTCAAATGCAGCTAAAGAACACAACACCCAGCAGCAGGGCGAAGAGTAGGAGGATCAGCAAAAGTGGTGACAGAATGTTAATAGTTAAATCCTCTTGAGCTTTATCTACTTCCTTCCTTCTTTCAGATTTCTTATGCTCAAGCCTTATATCCTCCTCAACATCCATCTTAAAACACTCTTGAGAGTCATCTAGGAGCTTCAAAGGTTTGAAAACATTAAACTTCACTTCCTGGTCTAGGACTCTCATAGTTAACTCCCCCTTTTGCACATCAATTAAAGTTCTACCAATCGCTAGGAAAGGTCTGCCTAAAATAATGGGGACTTCCCTGTCTTCCTCCATGTCTAATACAATAAAATCCGTAGGAAAAATAAATTTATCCACCTTTACTAACTCATCCTCAATGACCCCCTTCGGAGATTTAATGGATCAATCAGCTAGCTGAAGGGTCACTGTGGTAGGCTTGACATCCCTTATTCCTAACTTTTGGTAGATAGACATAGGCATCAGATTGATATTGGCTCCTAAATCACTCAAGGCTCTACCAAAGAACATATTTTCAATAGTGTAGGGTATGGTAAAACTCCCAGGATCCTTGAGTTTTGGGGATAATTTCCTTCGAATAATTGTACTACATTCCTCCGTTAAGGCCACCGTCTCATAATCTTCCAATCTTCTTTTCCTAGAGAGGATATCCTTTAAAAACTTCAAATAACTTGGCATTTGCTCTAAGGCATCTGCGAAAGGAATGTTGATGTGAAGTTTCTTAAAAACCTCAAGAAATTTGGCAAATTGATGATCTAGTTTTTTATTTTGGAACCTCTGAGGAAAAGGTACTGGTGGTCTAACTAGAGACAGTGTAGTGGGAGCCTGTGTAGAATCAGAGGACGAGGAAGGCTGTGAAGTAGAAGAAGGTATAGATGAAGAAGCGCTTAGCTTTGTTTCCTTTGCAGCCCGATCCTGATGTTCCTGCTCTTTTCGAGCTGCTTCGTTAGAACTTAAGGATTCTTCAACTATGGGCTCTACAGGATTGGACTTAACTTGTGGCTCATCTAGCTCTTTGCCGCTCCTAAGGGTGATGGATTTCACATGTTCTTTACCCTCCCCTTGCCTAACAGGGTTAGCTTTAATGTTACCGGGGAGGGTCCTTTATGGACGCTGCTAAGAGCACTAGCTATTTGTCCAACCTAAACTTCTAAGTTCTTAATTGAGGCAACTTGATTTTGCAGGATAGTCGTGAATATTTCCTCAAGTGAGGGTTTCTTCTCAGCTGCTAGTGCTGGTGCAAGTATATGTTGTGGCTGGATAGGTGGTGGTGGTTGATGGAAGTGAGGTGGATGATGTTGAAATTGAGGTGGTGGATGGGAATTGTTAGATGGGTGATGTGGAAATTGCTGCTGTGATGGTATATGAACCGATGGAGCTTGAAAACCAAGGGGTTCTATAGATTAGAAGATTGCCCTTGATTTTGGCTCCAGGAAAAATTAGGATGGCTCCTCCACCCTGAATTGTAGGTGTTTGAAAAGGGGTTGTTTTGTTGCTTCTGAGGTGGAGCAACATACTGAACCGATTCTAAGTTAAGCGGACACCTATCTACAGAGTGTGTACCACCACACAGATCACAAAAAAGAAAAAGATTTTAGACAGAATACACAAGATTAAGACTGGTGGAAGGATTATGCTGGGTACTGAGCGACTCTACCTTCTTCGTAAGGTTAGCAATCTGAGAGGTCAAGGTAGACAGCGTGTCGAGCTCATAGATACCCGTCGATTTCTTTGGCAATTGCCTCTCAGAGGACCATAGATAGTTGTTAGCCGACATCTTGTCTAAGAGCTGATAAGCTTTCTCCTCTGTTTTACACATTAGCGCTCCACCCGCAGCAGCGTCAACAATGGTCCTATTTTGGCTTGTAAGTCCATTGTAGAAGGTCTAGACTTGCAGCCATAAAGGTAGGCCATGATGAGGGCATTTCCTAAGAAGCTCCTTATATCGTTCTCATGCTTCGTAAAGAGTTTTCGAATCAAATTGGGCAAAGGAAGATATGTCACTACGGAGTCTGGCCATTTTAGAAGGAGGGAAAAACTTAGCTAGAAATTGATGGGCTAACTCGTCCCAGGTAGAAATGGATCCTTGAGGTAAGAAGGTTAACCTGTGTCGCGCCCTATCCCTAAGCGAGAAGGGAAATAGTCTAAGCCTAAGCGCATCATCAGATAATCCATTGTGCTTGAAGGTGTTACACAGGTCCAAAAATTGCCCGAGGTGAGCATGTGGGTCGTCATGCGGAAGCCCACTGAACTATAAAGAAGTCTGGATCATCTGAAGGATTGCAGGCTTAATTTCGAAATTGTTTACAGGGACAGCTGGTGGCCTAATGCCGATATAATATCCTCCAATCGTCGGCACTGCATAATCTCCAACGGTCCTAATTTCCCTATTTTTTGCCATGATGTTTTGCAGCGAAGCTATAAATTTTCTAAAGTCCTTTCAAATTTTCCTAAGAGTTCATTCGATTTCAGGATCTAGAGGAAAGCAATCAAAATTCTTGGCTCTACGCATGCAAACATTAAAAAGTCCTTAGAAATTTTTTTTTAAGTTTTTAAATTTTTCAATTTTTTTTATGAGATAGAGAAAATTAACTAAACTAAACTAAGGATATAAATATTTACAACCTAAATATTTACAACCTAGAATTACACCTAAGCATAATTTCACTGATATTAATTAACGACTAATTAAAATCGTCCTGGCAACGGCGCCAAAAATTTGGTACGATCTAAACATATTATCCGCAAGTGCACGGGTCGTACAAGTAATAATGGGATTTGAGTCCAGAATTATCGTCCCACAAAGAAGTTGATTAGCCTAATTAACTACCGATTAATCTTGCCTTAAGTATATCATAGCAAATTATGAATTTTAACTGGGTGTCTACTAAGTTTAAAATTAAAAGTACTGAAAATAATTAAGGCTATAAACTAAAGAAAATAAAATAGAGTTAAAAATTACTTACAGAGCTCCAGGCAACTAAAAGCAACAACCTACAAAAGATAATTAAAACAGTTAAAATGAATTAACGCAACTAAAATAAAATGCAAATATGAAAATAAAAAAATAATTAAACTGACAAGCCTAAAATAACATATGCATGTAATTAAACTAATTAATAAAAATGCAAATTAAACTAAACTAAAATTAAATGAAAATAAAGACTAAATTAAAAATGCATGAAACACATTTAATCTAAATTAATTCTAAATGCAACTCATAAGTTTCTAAAGAAAATTAAAATTACCACTCTAATGTAATCAAAATTTAATTATTATCCTAATTAACACTAGTCACTAATTTAACAAACAATTTAAATCTATATTTCTAACTTAACAAACAATGTAAATGACATCAAAAGATAAATCCCAAACATGCTTAAACTAATTGCAACACTAAATCGAATGGCCAAACGTGGCCTTAACAGATTGCAAAACATCTAAGTGGTCCCGATACTGCACTGTACATGTCTTCTTGGCTGCTCCAGCTTTGCTCTCCATTTCCAGGTACTGCTCTCGGTTTGTCCTTTGCTCCGGGTGTTCACGAATTGTCCAGGTCTGCTTGACTGCCAACGGTGCTGTACTCGACCTGCCCAGCTAGCAGGCACGTCCAGCCTGCTGTTCTGCTTCTGTCCGACTGCTGCATCTAGGCACTAGCTACTGGTTCTTTTTACTGCTGCCCTAGGTGTTGCCCAGGTATTGCTCTCAGTACCGTCTTTCTCCTCCATGCGCTATCCAGGTCTGATCCAGGTAAGGTTCTTAGCTGTATCCAGGTCTATCCAGCTCAGGTGCTATCCTATGCTACTTGCATCGGCAGTTCAGACCTGATCTAATTCTCTAGCAAGTTGCCAACCTGGTACCTACAGCACGCAGTAGCAATCCGTCCTCCTGCTTCAGTCCTCTGCGTCTTACTCCAGCTCAAAACTTTGTAAATGGACCTGAAAGGACCAGCACACTAAAAACCACCTGGAAACAACAAAAAACAATAGATCCAAATGTGTGAAAATAACTTCAAAAAATTTGAACAGTAAAATAACTAAGAAACAGAGCAAAGCAGAGCATAAATGTTTCGTCCATGTTGCTGGCAAGCTCAACAAACTGGCTTCCTCATCTGATGTTCATCGATGTCACTGCTCCCACTGCAGCAATCAACCACACAGCTCAAGAACCACACACACAAAGAAGCTAGCAAATACTTGAATCCTTTTATCAGATGCAAAATAGAATACCAGCCTTGCAACCAGAACCGAGAGAAAATGCAGGAAGGAATATAATACCAATCGAAAAATAGAAAAATTAATGTAAAGAACGAATCAAATACTGTTAAATAACCTAGAAGAAGGAAAAAGCAAATTTAAACCAAACAGAAATGGCTAAATCAAAATACAGCAACATCTACATCAAACTTGAAATATCGAAAGAAGCCTTTAGTTGAAAACAAGAAATTCAAAGGGTGATCCTCGGCACATTGTCCATAATGCCTATCACTGCACACAAGAGGGTAAAATAATCAGGAAACAGCTGGGTAAATCATCAACACAACCGGTTTCACCCTTCATAAATGAAAAGACTCGAATACAAACTAATACAAAGGAAATGCAAAGAAAGGTCAGGCAAAATAGCTACTGTCACTAGCTATTCCACCTACCCGAGTAGAAATAAAAGGAAAAATGAAAAACAATGTGATAAGAGAGAATACTAACTACTGGAATGAAAAATTTGCATTTCAATCGAATAAAAATGAAAGCTTCTAAAAGTTTAACAATGGTGGCTAAAAAGAAAAGAACAACTGACGTGAAAAGCTTGAAAAGCTTGAAAATGAAACATATAAAATCCAACAATAAAGCTTTTAAAATAAAACTTTAAACTATTCTAAAAACTAAAACTACTCCTAAATTACTCTGCACTACTCCTACCCTAGCTACTTACCCTACTCCTACTTTCTACTCTCTATTTTCAATTGCCATCATATTCTATTTATACACACACTTAGGGGTACAATGGTAATTTTTTCATCCTAGATGAGTTAGCATTGTTTGGCCACTTGTCTTCCTTTAATTTGCTGCAGAGTAGATATTTTCACGCCATTAGTCTTTTTGTCCAATTGGTTGAGCGATGTGGCCCGACGTGTGTCTTCTAGAAGGTTGGCACGGTGTCCGTTGATCTTATCGTTTCGGAGCAAATAAAATACGGACACCTGACATCACGCGTGTCCAGACGACTGGTGACTCGGTCTGTAAATTGGAAGTGGTCCAGTCTCCTTTAGCCCGTTTTCAGCCTAATTTCGACTGAAACGACTGCGTTTCATCCGGATTTAATTTATCTACACATTAAAGAATTTTAATTAAATAAAGAGGATTATTAATAAAATAATATGGGGATTAAATAAATAATTAAGAAATTAAGCACAAATAATTCTATTAAAAATAGAATTATCAGTATTTGATTCACATCTCTCATTTTTTTTCCACTAAAATTTCTAATTTAGAGTGATCTGTTTTTATTAAAAAAAAATGACAAATTTTCCTATTTT
Organism: Firmiana major; assembly: GCA_033439115.1. Taxonomy (NCBI): domain Eukaryota; kingdom Viridiplantae; phylum Streptophyta; class Magnoliopsida; order Malvales; family Malvaceae; genus Firmiana; species Firmiana major. The sequence goes on along the minus strand of CM065904.1, from coordinate 18,017,412 downwards.
CTTTCCTCATACTTTTTTCTTTTACCGAACACTAATAAACATCATTTTTTTTTCATTTTTCTACACATCCTTATTGTTGGCTCTACCGAGAAGGGGGGTGAATCGGTTTTCTAATGTTAATGACAAATTTTAAATTAATCCTAATTTAATTAGCAAATGATAGTGAGCAATATAATAAAATTAAACAATTCAATGCAAGATAGGTAAGAGAGAAACAAACACAATCGCTTATAGAGGTTCGGCCAAACTCTTGCCTACGTCCTCTCTCCTTGACCCTCTTGTCAGGTGCTTTCTTTCTCTCCTTCAACAGAAGTTACAATCTTCCTTTTTCAGGTTAAGGAATAACCTCTCTACCCTTTGCAATACAAAGATGTATTCACCCTTTTACAATTTTATCTCACTGAGGAACAATCCTCTTCTCTTTTAAGGTAAGGATGAATACAGAATCAAGCTTTTAATGTGGGTAGGACAATTACAGCTTTTGCACTTAAGCTTATACAACAAACTCAATAAATGAGGAATGAAGACATAAGGAATGAAAGTATTAGACTCTTGAGAATGTAAGAAATGTGCAGCAATAGTGTCTCTCTTCTCATTGTCTTCAATGCTTGGTTAAATACTGAAGGATTGGTGGTTGGAGCATTAAATGCTGTTTTTCCCATTGAGATTTTTGCAGAACTAGTCGTTGGGCACCTCCAGTAGAGTGCCAGATCGATCTGCCATCTTGGCCAGATCGATCTCTTAGTTATAAATCCTGCAAGATCAAAGCACAATAACACAAGGAGATCGATCTCATAGGTTAGCAGATCGATCTCTTAATTTGAAAATGATAGGGGAGATCGATCTGTCAAATAGGCAGATCGATCTTCCAATCTCTCTGTTTAAGGCAAGATCGATCTACAGATCGATCTGCCATGCAATCTTGTAGTGGAGAGATCGATCTCTCAATAACCCAGATCGATCTCCTTAGCTCTCTAACTTTGAGCAGATCGATCTCTTTCTTACCAGATCGATCTCACAAGCTCTCTGTTTAAGTGTGGATCGATCTTACAGATCGATCTACAGTCTTTGCTTTAAGGGAGATCGATCTCTTCCAAGATAAGATCGATCTTCACAATTCCAGTATTAGGCAGATCGATCTCATAACCCTTATAGATCGATCTCTCTTTTCCTCAATACCTTTGTATAGGTTCAAAGCTTGGCAGATCGATCTCATGTCTTCCTGAGATCGATCTCTCATATAAGAAAAAACCAGGAGATCGATCTCTCATAACCCAGATCGATCTCTCATCTATAGAAAACCCAGGAGATCGATCTCTCATAACCCAGATCGATCTCTCATCTACAGAAACTCAAGTTCTGGTACTTATAACTTCTAAACATGTTTTTATGTCATCTTTATATTATTGAATTTACTTGTTTTATCATTTCAAAATACATTAACTCAACAATCTCCCCCTTTTTGATATGACAAAACCTATTCAATCAACATGTTTAGTTGCCTATTTTCATTTTGCACAAACTCCCCCTTTTTGTAAACCCCCCCTTACTTTTGGCTTTTGATCTCTAAACTTTCTTAACTCCCCCTCATTTTAATCATTCTGTTTAAGCCATTAGATATGATTCTTAAAATGATTTAAACATGTTTTAACGCACGCATGTGTTCTTAACATTATTTCTTCTCCCCCTTTTTATCATATCAATGGTAAAAAGGAAATCTAAACAATACTCTGTCATTTCAAATTAACATTTCATTCAATAACACAAAGGGCAGTTCATTCAAGCAAATTGAGTTTAAATAGCAAAGAGTAATGAAAACATATAACAAAACTAGATCTAGCAACTAAGTCCTATGGCGGAGGAGGAAATCGATCCATGAGATCCTCAACGTGAGTACGAGTGACTTGAAGCTCATCAAACATCGCCTCCTGAGTCTCGTGAAGATTTGCAAAGCCTGCATCCACTTTGCGGTTCAGTTTCGTGAACATCCGCTGCTGAGTTGCATGAAGGTTTGCAAAGCCTTCATCGATCTTTCGGTTCAGTGCACTCAACATTGTCACAATGGACTCCATATCAGTGATTGAGGTAGCAGGTGCAGTGGGCTGAGGAGTCGAGGATGATGGACCCGCAGTCGATGCAGCAGGTGGATCCATAGGCTTATCGGAGGGATCTTCCTCTATAGCTTCAGCAGACTGCTGTTCCCTCTTCTTCTTCCAGTCGCCTCGAAAGTCCTTGTAGTAGCCCATGTGATGGAGTGTCCCGATGTTGAGGACGCTCTTGGGAGAGGGCATTTCACACGTTTCGCAGCTGCTATCCACTTTGAGTCGTTGGAGAAAGTACGCCAATGGTTGCGGAAACACGATCGTTGTGGCTTGGCCGCGTACAATCTTCAACCAGTCTTGAAAGATAAAGTGGACGAGGTTGGGTTTTTGACTGGTGGAGTGAAGGTGGTGAATCCGAAACCTATCTAACTGCCTAACGGTAGAGTGACGGGTACCAAATGGTCGAAGGTTCCACGATATGATGAGGTGGAGTAGCCGGGGGTGCATCGGGAGATCACTCGCCTTATCCCCGGGAATATCAAACTCCAAAGGGACTTCCTCATCTTCGTTTGTCAATCCTTCATCACGTATGTCGAAGGCTTGGGCTAGAATTTCAGTATCTACGGCAATGGATCTTCCCATGACATACGTTGTAAACCCGAGAATATTACAGGGGTCGATAGGATCATAGGTGAGTTCGGCATTGGAGAAGAATGCTCGAACGATATTTGGAGGTACGGGAGTATTGATTTTTAGGAAAGACATCCAACCAAAATCTTCAAATTTAGACAGATACGAAAAATCAATGCGGTTTAGGAAAGAGAAATCGATTGTACGCCAATGTTTAATTGGCATGGTAGAAAAATATTCTTCAAAGCGATTCCTTTTCGCAGGTGTTTTAAAACACCTGTTGAAGGTAGCAACGGAAGAGGGAGGAATGGATTGAGAGGATGACCCGGGTTCTACATTAGATCGGGGAGGTTTTTGGCCTACTCTCTTCAGTCGATGCATGGTTCTAGACACAAGTTGAATCTTAAGGCTAGTTCTCTAGATACCTATCCAATGGAACAGTGTAAAAATTGCCCTAACTAAGTTACACAAAAACTGGACAACTTTTGAAGAAAAATTTACCAATGTAGGTTACTTGACCCTGATTGATGAGAGATTTAGGCAAGATTCTTACCGAAGATCGATCTGGAGGGAGAATTGAGAGAGGATGTGCGACAGGAGCTTTAGGGATTTGAGAATTGGAGTTTTGAAATTTGAAGATTTTTCACCAGATTTTATAGTCCAGGGCACAGGAGATCGATCTGTCGAGACGACAGATCGATCTGTCATTTCCAGAAGCCCAAAGAGATTGATCTGTCGTATGCACAGATCGATCTGTTGGCTAACAGAGGCTTAAGGAGATCGATCTGTCGCATGCCCAGATCGATCTGTTGTTTGACAGAGGCTTAGGGAGATCGATCTGCCAAATGCATAGATTGATCTTCAGAATACAGAGGCTTGAAGAGATCGATCTGCTGTATGCACAGATCGATCTGCTGTTTAACAGAGGCGTAAGGAGATCGATCTTATGGATAGAAGATCGATCTGCTTAGCTTAACCTTAATGTTTTAGGCTTGTTGGAAGTATGGAGATCGATCTATATTGATGGGAGATCGATCTCTCATCCTTGTTGCCCAGAAAAATCTTTGTAAAACTCTTTTAAAATCAACTTAGAACCAAGATTTTGAAGCATAAATATCTTAAGGGATATTCATGAGTCCTAATTCACCTCTAAGGATACAAAACCTATCTCTATCAAGGGGTTTGGTGAATATATCAGCTATTTGATGTAAAGTGTCAATGTACTCTAGAATTATATCCCCTTTTTGCACATGGTCTCTAAGGAAGTGATGCCTAATCTCTATGTGCTTGGTTCTAGAGTGTTGAATAGGATTTTTAGATAGATTAATGGCACTGGTATTATCACATTTAATAGAGACTTGTTTCATGTCAATACCATAATCTTTCATTTGTTGTTTAATCCACAACACTTGAGCACTACAACTACCTGCTGTTATGTAGTCAGCTTCAGTTGTGGACTGAGCCACACTGTTTTATTTCTTGGAGAACCAAGAGATTAATCTATTTCCTAAGAATTGGCAAGTACCTGAAGTACTTTTCCTATCTATTTTGCATCCCCCAAAATCTGCATCTGAAAATGCATGAAGTGCAAAGGTAGAGTCCTTGGGGTACCAAAGTCCTAGAGAGGGGGTGTCCTTAAGGTATCTAAAGATCCTTTTAGTGGCTAATAAATGTGATTCCCTAGGAGAGGATTGAAATTTAGCACAAAGGCATACACTAAACAAAATATCTGGTCTACTTGCAGTTAAATAAAGCAATGAGCCAATCATAGACCTATAGAATTTAGTGTCTACACACTTACCACTTTCATCCTTATCAAGCTTGATGTTGGTGCCCATTGGAGTTGCTTGAGGTTTGCAATTGTCCATTCCAAATCGCTTGAGCAAATCCTTAGTATACTTTGCTTGATTGATGAAGGTTCCATCTTTTGTTTGCTTTACTTGAAGTCCCAAGAAGAATGTGAGTTCTCCCATCATGCTCATTTCAAATTCTCCTTACATGATCTTAGCAAACTCTTGACATAAAGACTCATTAGTTGAACCAAAAATAATATCATCCACATACACTTGTACAACTAGTAAATCTTTATTTTTATTTTTGATGAATAATGTGGTATCCACTTTTCCTCTTGAAAATCTCTTTTCTATTAAGAATTTTGACAACCTTTCATACCAAGCTCTAGGAGCTTGTTTCAAGCCATAGAGTGCCTTAGATAATTTAAAAACATGTTCAGGAAATTCATGATTTTCAAAGCCAGGAGGTTGTTCAACATAGACTTCTTCATTAATGAAACCATTTAAGAATGCACTTTTTACATCCATTTGATATAACTTGAAGTTTTTATAGCATACAAAGGCAAGTAACATTCTTATTGCCTCTAATCTAGCTACCGATGCATAGGTTTCATCATAATCTATACCTTCCTCTTGTCTATATCCTTGTGCAACTAACCTAGCCTTGTTCCTTATGATCACACTATTTTCATCCATCTTGTTCTTGAATATCCATTTAGTTCCAATTATAGAGTGATCACTAGGCCTAGGAACTAGTTTCCATACTTTGCTTCTCTCAAATTGATTTAATTCTTCTTGCATTGCTAGGAACCAATTATTGTCATCTAAGGCTTCATTGACATTCCTAGGCTCTATTTGAGATACAAAGGCTATATATTGACACATATTTCTTAGAGATCATCTAGTTCTAACTCCAAGAGTTGGATCTCCTACTATTTCATAATCTTTTACATATCCTAACTCTCTTGGTGCTCTAGACTCTCTCTCTAATATCTCTATTTCTTCTTCATCTTCTTTATTCAAGTCAAGTTTTTCTAATAAATCATCTTCTAAGTTTGGAATTTTCTCCAAGTTTTCATCAAATATTCCAACATCCTCATCATTGGTTGAATCTTTAGATACATTATTTGACTCATCAAATATAACATGAATAGATTCTTCAACCATTAATGTTCTTTTGTTATATACTCTATAAGCCTTTGAATTCAATGAGTACCCTAGAAAGATTCTTTCATCACTTTTGGCATCAAATTTTCCTAAATTATCTTTACCATTATTTAAGACAAAACATTTGCAACCAAAAGGATGGAAGTAGCTAATATTAGGCTTCTTACCTTTGTAAAGCTCATAAGGAGTTTTCTTTAGCATGGGTCTAATCATAGCTCTATTAATTATATAGCAAGATGTGTTTATAGCTTCAGCCCAAAAATACTTTGGTAAATTATTCTCACACAACATGGTTCTAGCCATTTCTTCCAAGGTTCTATTCCTTCTCTCAACTACTCCATTTTGTTGAGGTGTCCTAGGGGCTGAAAAATTATGACTAATTCCTTGATCATTACAATACTCATCAAATCCTATATTTTCGAATTCCTTGCCATGATCACTTCTAATGTTAGTTATTGTATACCCTTTTTCATTTTGAGTAATTTTTGTATAGGCTATGAATTTTTCTAAGACTTCATTTTTTACTCTTAAAAAGAACACCCAAGTGAACCTAGTGTAATCATCAACTATTACAAATCCATAGTGTTTCCCACCTAGGCTAGTTGTTCTAGTTGGTCCAAATAAATCTAAGTGAAGCAATTGAAGAGGCCTAGTGGTGGATACAATATTCTTAGGCTTAAATGTTGTCCTTTTGTGTTTTCCTTTAACACAAGCTTCACATATTTCTTCATAATCAAAGGATAGCTTGGGTAAACCTATGACTAGATCCTTTCTAGCTAACTTAGATAGCACATGCATGCTAGCATGACCTAGTCTTCTATGCCATAACCAAGATTCCTTTTTATTGTCTACCATTAGGCATATATTTTCATTTTTGAGTTCATTAAGATAGACAATATATATATTACCTTGCCTATGACCTAGAAAAAGAACTTTGTTTGACTTAGGATCTACAACATGACATTTCATGCAATCAAAAATTACTTTGTAACCTTTGTCACAAAGTTGACTTATGCTTAGTAAGTTATGCTTTAGACCCCTAACAAGTAATACCTTTTCTAATGAAAAATAGTCATTACCTATTGAGCCACTTCCTTCAACTTGGCCTTTGGAGTTGTCCCCAAATGTGACTTCTCCACCAACTTTTGATTTAAAAGAATTGAAGTGGCTTCTATCACCCGTCATGTGCCTTGAGCATCCACTATCCAAGTACCATGCTTCCTTTGTTTTAGCTTTGTGGCCATGCTCAATCACCTACAAAAAGATTCCAACTCAAGTCTTAGGTACCCAAATTCTCTTGGGTCCTTTGAGGTTAGTGAATGCAATTCTTGATCCCTTTGGGATCCATTTAGCTAATGCATTAACATTCTTGGAGTGAATTACTTCTTTTGGAATCCATATCCTTTTTACTATTTTTCCTTTAAGAGATCTCATTTTTATATTGCAATTATGTGATGCATGTCCCTTCCTATTGCAATATGAACAAGAAGTTGATAGTTTATTTATACTATTTCTAGCAACAAAGCTTTTAAGATGAGTCTCTCTACTATTTGCATTATATCCTAACCCATTTTTGTCAAAGAATTCCCTTTGGGTCTCTAGCATGCTATCCAAATTTTGTTGACCCATGTGGAACCTATTAAAGGAATTATGTAGGTTGCCATTTTTCTCTTTAAGGTCACAAATTTCACGATTTGAAATTTCTAGTTTCTTTTCGCATTCTAATTTGTCCCTTAGCATCAACTCATTTTCTTTTCTTAATTTGGATATTATCTTTTTATATTTCATGCTCATGCATTCATACTCTAATGCAAGATCATCAAAGGCATCTTGCAATTCATCAAAAGAATATTCATTGAGATTTGAAGTTACCTTTTCATCCTCAATAGCCATGAAGCATAAGTTGGCAATGTCCTCATTTGAGTCATCATCGGAGCAATCACTGTCGCTCCATGTTGCCACCATTGCCTTCTTTTTGTGGAACCTATCATTGGACCTTTTAAGAAGAGGGCAGTTAAATTTTGTGTCCTGGTTTTTTACATTCATAACACACAATTGAATCTTTTCTACCCACTTCTTCTTGATCTCTCTTATTGTTTCTCCTATTACTACCACTAGCTCTCATCCTCATGAACTTGTTAAATCTTTTGGCAAACATTGCCATCTCAAGGTCCTCTTCACTACCACTCTCATTCTTAATCTCCTCTTGAGCAGTGGATTTTAGAGCAACTCCCACTTTCTTGGGTGGCTCTTCATTTCTTCTTAATTTCATCTCATAAGTGAGTAGTGATCCTATTAATTCATCTAAAGACAGTGTGTGAGGATCCTTAGATTCCTCAATTGCAGTCACTTTAGCTTCCCATGATTTAGGTAAGCTATTTAATATTTTCTTGACCATTTCAATATTAGAATATATTTTTCCTAAGGACTTTAGTCCATTAATTACATCTATGAATCTAGTGAACATATCACTAATTGATTCTCCTTTCTTCATCCTAAAAAGCTCATAATCATGTGTGAGCATTCCTACCTTAGTCTCCTTCACTTGGGTAGTACCCTCATGAGTTATTGTCAATTTGTCCCAAATTTGTTTGGCGTTATCACACCCGAAGACTCTATTGTATTCATTTGGACCTAAGGCACAAAATAATGTGTGCATAGCTTTAGCATTTAGCTGAGCACATTTAATATCATTTGAATCCCATTCATCTTCTTTTTTAGGGATATCTCTTCCCTCTATTTTCTTTGTAGGGATTTGAGGTCCTTTAATTATGATCCTCCACACCTCATAGTCATTTGCTTGAATGAATAACATCATCGTAGTCTTCCAGTAAGCATAATGCTCTCTATTGAACATAGGAGGTCTAACCGTAGAGTGCCCCTCTCCTACCAAACTAGTTGCTACATTGTTGTGAGCCATTTGATCGTTTCTAACTCTTAGGAAGTTGTTCCTATGTTATTAAAGAGTCCTAGCTCTGATACCAATTGTTGGCTCTACCGAGAGGGGGGATGAATCGGTTTTCTAATGTTAATGGCAAATTTTAAATTAATCCTAATTTAATTAGCAAATGATAGTGAGCAATATAATAAAATTAAATAATTTAATGCAAGATAGGGAAGAGAGAAACAAACGCAATCGCTTATAGAGGTTCGGCCAAACTCTTGCCTACATCCTCTTTCCTTGACCCTCTTGTCAAGTGCTTTCTTTCTCTCCTTCAACAGAAGTTACAATCTTCCTTTTTTAGGTTAAGTAATAACCTCTCTACCCTTTGCAATACAAAGATGTATTCACCCTTTTATAATTTTATCTCACTGAGGAACAATCCTCTTCTCTTTTAAGGTAAGGATGAATACAGAATCAAGCTTTTAATGTAGGTAGGACAATTACAGCTTTTGCACTTAAGCTTATACAACAAACTCAATAAATGAGAAATGAAGACACAAGGAATGAAAGTATTAAACTCTTGAGAATGTAAGAAATGTGCAGCAATAGTGTCTCTCTTCTCATTGTCTTCAATGCTTGGTTAAATACTGAAGGATTGGTGGTTGGAGCATTAAATGCTGTTTTTCCCGTTGAGATTTTTGCAGAACTAGCCGTTGGGTACCTCCAGTAGAGTGCCAGATCGATCTGCCATCTTGGCCAGATCGATCTCTTAGTTATAAATCCTGCAAGATCAAAGCACAATAACACAAGGAGATCGATCTCATAGGTTAGCAGATCGATCTCTTAATTTGAAAATGATAGGGGAGATCGATCTGTCGAATAGGCAGATCGATCTTCCAATCTCTCTGTTTAAGGCAAGATCGATCTACAGATCGATCTGCCATGCAATCTTGTAGTGGGGAGATCGATCTCTCAATAACCCAGATCGATCTCCTTAGCTCTCTGACTTTGAGGAGATCGATCTCTTTCTTACCAGATCGATCTCACAAGCTCTCTGTTTGGGTGTGGATCGATCTTACAGATCGATCTACAGTCTTTGCTTTAAGGGAGATCGATCTCTTCTAAGATCAGATCGATCTCCACAATTCCAGTATTAGGCAGATCGATCTCATAACCCTTATAGATCGATCTCTCTTTTCCTCAATACCTTTGTATAGGTTCAAAGCTTGGCAAATCGATCTCATGTCTTCCTAAGATCGATCTCTCATCTAAGAAAAAACCAGGAGATCGATCTCTCATAACCCAGATCGATCTCTCATCTATAGAAAACCCAGGAGATCGATCTCTCATAACCCAGATCGATCTCTCATCTACAGAAACTCAAGTTCTGGTACTTATAACTTCTAAACATGTTTTTATGTCATCTTTATATTATTGAATTTACTTGTTTTGTCATTTCAAAATACATTAACTCAACACTTATCTCTTCTACTTTTCAATCCTACCAAGTGTGAGACCCCGTATATGTATAATGGTATATATGTACATAGAAATGTAAATAGAGTTGTACTATGAATTCATAAGTGAAGTATATGTGATGTAAGTCCATAAGTTAATGTACACACTTGTAATAAGAGTTGTGATTGTACATACAAGTTACATTATGTATGAATGTAAGGAAATGGACTTAAACATGTGGAGAATATGAATAGAATGGATTATGAGTAATGTGGTAAATGGAATGAAGATTTGCATGAGTATGCACTTCCATTTGTTTATACTAAGTACCATTGGTCATACAAAGATTCTACACAAGTTTTAATGTGTATGAAGTGAGGATGGATGTCATTTTTAAGTCTCAAAGATGAATGGATGAGAAAAGGATCATGGTAGCAAATTAAGGATGTTTGGTAAGTGTTGCTGCAGAAAATCTGGAAATTGTGAAGGGCATATCGATCTCTTGGGATGAGAGATCGATCTGGAAGAGCCAGAATGCTCTTATTTGGGCAAAGGAATAGAGCAGATCGATCTCCAATGGAGCCAGATCGATCTCCTAAGCATTCTGTAGTGAAAAGATCGATCCCCAAGCACCGAGATCGATCTCCTTAGCTCTCTGTTTGGGAGCAGATCGATCTCATGCTTCGACAGATCGATCTCATGCTTCGACAGATCGATCTCATGCTTAAAATGTCGTGAAAAAAGAGGGATTTAAGGGGACCAGATCGATCTCCTCTTGGACCAGATCGATCTCCTCAAGCTATTTCTATATAAGGAGTGCTGAAAATCAGAAAATTTTAGGAAAAACACTAACCTTCCACTTTCAACCCAAAAACCTAACTCTCTCTCTCTAAATCAGCCATTTTCAATGAGGTTTGAAGAGAGACCATTAGAGGCAAAGTTGTTCCTATCAAAGAGAAGAACAACATAGTTGGAAAGCATTTTCCCATTGTTGGTATTGAAGGAGTTAAGGGCAATACCATTTGGAGCAAGAAGAGAAATCAAATTGGGTAAGATTCTAACACTCCAACTATGGTACATTGTTTATATAATTGATTTTGGAGTTGTTTGGCATGAGTATGGATGGTTAGAAACTATCTAAAATGCATTAGAATGATTATGACCTAGAAATGGTCTAGAGTGAGAAAGTGGGATGTATGGAGATTAATGATGATGGGATATGTAGAAGTTATTAATAGTGTTGTGGTATGATTTTAAGGTGTGGTTAGTGGATAAATTGTGAGATTTACCTAAAAGAGGTAAAATGTGGATTAAGGCATTTGTAAAATGCATAAGTGAATAATATTGACTAGTGAGGTCAATTATGCGTTAAATACATTAACTCAATTGATTTAATGAATGAATCGCAGCTTCCGAGGATACGCCAAGGCGAGTTGAGCCAAGAGCGTGAGAAGCTAAAAGGAAAGGAGTCACACCAAGTAAATCGAGGTAAGGGAATTGTGTGGACTCTTAGAGATATCTGTGCGCAATTTGGGCGCTTAAATGTTTTGCTAGAATGCATGAGATTAAGAAATGATATTGGGTGATTTGAAGGGTAAAAGTTGGGAGTTTGAGAAATGTGCATGAAAACAAAAGCATATTGCTTTGAAAATCATGTTTTATTGCTTTTTAGCAAATGATTGGTAGGTTGGCTAACATTGAAATGACTTGCAAAAGAAATGAGTGTGTTTTGGTTTTGTTAACCATACTTTGCAAAGTTTTGAGCCACCTACATGATTTCGTGAGTATGAAAGCGTGCTAGAGTATGACTAGCATGAGATTTGACATGTTTTACACACATGAGTGCAAGAGGCACTAGTTTTCACATGGATTTCATAATTGTTTTGGTATTGTGCTTAGAGTTTGTCTCGCACTGGATGCCCACCTTGCATGTTGCCGTGTTTGGAGCTTCGAGTAGACTGGGTGTCACATCGATTAAATAGGCTCACACGTGCATTGTTTTGACATGATTAATTAGCCGTGTTAGGAGCTTCGGGTCGACAAGAGGTCGTACCGATTAAATAGGCTCACACGTGCGTTTGAGATGTGGCGTGATATGATGTGTTGATTGGGTCCACGGAGTACGTTGTACCGTGCATGTAGCATGGGGTACATTGTACCGTGTTGAGTTATGATGTGTCGTCTTCGGACGAGATCTGCTATGGACCGGCGGGTAGGATTTGACCCACCTCCCATGTGGAAGCAGATAGTGGTGATATTTCGCACACCTGATCCGTGTAGCCGGTATCACAGGTTATGTACATAGGCCTTGAGGTTATTACCTGTTGTTGAACTGCCTATCTCACATGTCTAATGCTATTTGAGAATAAATCCATGTTTGAAATGATTTGTGGGTCAGGAAAGCCCGAGGGATGGGCCGAGACCTGACCAATGTTGAAATTTATTTGTTAATGGTTTTTAAAGTGCACGGATGCATGATGTTTAATGCCATGCTTTATTGTGAAAATGCATGATGGGTAATGCTATGCTTTTATTGTGAATTATGCATGACGATTTATACCATGCTTTGAGTTGAAATGTGCACTTGATTTTAATAGCATGAATGCTTTACATACCATTAACACAATCATACACTCATGTTTTGAGATAAATAATGAATGAAATGCTTTTGAGCATGGCATCACGATCACGTAGATAGTGCAGTATCTACTTGTTCGCATGATTGCCTTACTGAGCGTGTGGTTTGCTCACCCCCCTTATTTTCCCCCTCTCTACAGAGATTTGAGTATAGAGTGAGCGTGACTGGAGGCGTTTCCCTTTTTGGTAATCCGCTGCATCCCATCGCTAAAGGTATACACACTTGGATTATTTTGTATCTAAACTAGACATAGCACAGTAGCATTTTGTATGTAACTACTGGGGATGTAAAACAATGTAAACACATGTAACAACTCTGATATATATACATTTATACAAGTGTTTACTCATAAATAATATTTCAAATTGAATTGGTATGGTGGAGTGAGTTAGACGTCGACACGCAGCCCAACTGTTATGAGTGTGGTTGTTCACGATCGAGGAAGGTTGATTAACAATTGATGCATGAAAATGCGAAAAATTTATACGTATTTTGGTAAGTTGAGGGTCGTGACACCAAGCACCAGATTATTTGTTGAATGTCTATTTTCTTCTTTTCTACCCTACCTAGCACATGATTATTTGTTAAATGTCTATTTTGATGAGCCTTGCTTAAATTGCATATATAGACTTCCTCTATCGTCAACGCTTTTTCTCATGATTTATGATTTTTTAAGTTACAAATTGAAAGTTTGTTCAAGAGAAAGTATCAAGCTTATAGAAAATAGAAAAAAAGAGTTACCTAAATCTTTCTAGTTTGGATGTTTCTACTAAGAATTGCCTAAATCTTTGTAGTTTGTGTAATATCACAAACTTTTATATTCCGATATTTAGCTAAGTACTAGTTTATTTGGATGTTTATGCATGAATATGCCCATGAAACAAATTAACTAGTTAATAAACAGACTCATGCAATTAGATTAAGTTTAGGAGAGTTATTAAATATAGTAGAAGGCATAAGGTATAACCATTTAAATAAAATAGGTAAACAGAAGCTAAAATAAATTAATCATGGTGGATATAAGACAAAATATAATTAAAGGATGAAATATAAAATAAAGAGGGAAAAATTATAAAATTTAGGAATAAAATTATACAAGTAATAAAGTGTATGGGAACTTTACAATTTAGTAGCAAAATTTGAATTATTTACAGGTATATAGGTATATTTATCTAGGTATTAAATAAGCAAATAAAAAAAAATCGCGCGACCCAAGCGATAAACCCCCCTCCCCTCTCTTCTTCTTTCCCTTTCCCTCCCTCTGCCATTCTTCCCTCTTCACGCTAGTGATCGAACCCAAATGAAACGACGACCGAGCCTTCCCTCTCCGACCACCGGCGATTCTCCCTTCCCCTTTCCCCGAAAACCCGAGAACCTGAAACCTTTCCCCCCCTCTGTTTCGCAAACCATAGGCCACCGGAGAAGACACAGGCTTTCCCCTCCAAATCGAACCCCGATGACCCAATTTCCATCCTGCACATTTCCCTTTCCCCTCCGACACCAACAATACCCAAACGTAACAAAACCCAATTTTTCTGCATTTCCATTTTGTACCCGTGAAACCCAGGAGAAAAGCTAGGTGAGTAAGCCTAGCATAAGCTAAATTCTTGTTAAATTAATATTTTATGAATAGATTTAGTGTAGTAAATTAAATAAATTTTGTTTGAAAGAATTAAGTGAAATCTAGGGTTTGTGATTTGAAGAAAAAAATTTGGGGATTTCAAAATTTTTTTACTAATCTGATTTGGGTGGAAAGATTGATGCATGTTTTGGGATTAAGATTTTGATTGGCCAAGTTAAATTCCACCCATTGTCGAAAATTTGGTGGGAAAATGGAAAATGAGTGTTCAGCCGCTTAAAATAGATATGGATAATTGTTTGGCCGGAAATTGAAGATTTAATAAATAAATTTGGAAGGAAATAATATGGTTTTTATGTTGTATAAAAATAAAATATATAAGATAGAAGTTTAGATAGAGCATTCGGCTAACTAGCGGAGGATAAAAGGCTAAAATCTAACAGCCTAGAACAATGGGGATTATATATGATTTATTGTGTTTGGGTGAAATTGGTTATTAGCCGAATCTATATGTAAGGCCCAAGATTGATTTTAATACAAAACTATGAGAGAAGATGTAAATTTGGAAATGATAAGAGGGGTAGAACACTAGGTAATTATAACATCTCTAAGATGGTTTTATTTCAATAAAATTGATGAAGTATATAACCGGTCTAAAATCCTAAGTTATGGTATCGATGCCCTAGTTGATAAGTCGACATTAGTGCATATGTATGAAAGAGAGCTTCGCAAAACACTTAGGAAATCCTTAGTTTAAACTATAGAAACATAAATAAGTATGAAGACTGAGATTCTTATATGTGAAATTTGCAGCTACTACCTCGTCAAGTGCCAAGGAAACTTAGGCACATATATGTGTGCCTAAGGCGAGAAGGGTAATTGTTATGCATCATTTGTGGTAAGGGATTTATACAGTTCGTAGCTAGTAGGATATCTCAGGTTAAGCTAAAACTTTACTATGAACCATAGGTTGTTAGTTTAGTTAGGATCTTTTTTAAGCTAATTACCTACCTTACCCGCTTTTCATAAATACCGAAACTTTGTTCGTAGTCACTAGTTTTAGTCAAAATGATGTTATAAATATAAGTTTACTGATTTTTGGTGTCAAATAAAAATAGTTAAACCCAAATGAGTACAAACTTCTTATTACCTGATTTTATCGTTTGGCGCATGTATGCATGATGTTTATAACTTGGTTGCATGAGTTGTTTCCAAATATGATTTGGGATAGCATGATGGTGTACAAAATGATGTTAGCATGTTTTATGATAATATTACATGTTTCTAAAGTTATTGGTGTATTTTTCCGTGAACTTGATGTTGAATTGAAACAATTTTTATGCTTTCACCGTACACCTATTGATGTTGATTTTGAGATTGTTGGCGATTCCCAAAAATGCATTTGTGACAGTCATGTCCTGTGAGAGTCATCTCTAGCACCGGTAAGAGGTTCTGTGTGATTGCCCTACGATGCTAAGTGTTTCACAGGGATGCCTGGGTGGCATCGAGTTTATGGGACGTGAGAGCCATCTCTAGCACCGGTAGGAGGTTCTCTGTGATTGCCCTATGGTCCCAAGTGCTTCACGTAGATGCCTTCGTGGCATCGAGATTTTTATTCTACCTACTACTGTAGACCTTGATCCCGTCTTCAGTACCCTAGTCCAGACCTGATCAGTTTAGGATAGGACAGTAGTCACTATGGTCATAGGTGTTTGCATTGCGTTACTGATTACATGACATGTTAAGAAATGTGCCACATCTCTCCTATTAGTATCGAATGTTTAATTTAAGCTCATGTATGTGTTTTGCTAGCCTGTAATTGTTTTTAGCGTGAAGGGTATGCTTCTTGATTTTCAAGGTTTCCGTGTTTTGAATTCTGCACCGATGATTTATAAACTATGGTTGGTTAGTAAGTTTTGTGAAATCTTCAGTTTTGAAAAGTATGTTGAATGACCAAATTAAAAACTTGTTCGTTGTTCTACAAAGTGCATGTTTTACTAAATGGAGAAAATATTTTTATAACCGCTTACTTGGTATGCTATTAGTCTTAGTTATATGTTTTCTTTACTAAACGTGTGGTTGCTCACCCCTTTCTTTAAAAACATTTCAGATTAATTTGTGGATGAACCGCTCGAAAATCACTGATTTCTCGTTCTGAGAGCGCGACTTATGTGCTAAGGTATACGCAACAATTGTAAAGTTTTTATTTCAGAGTTGGATGTATGCACGAATTTAAATAATAGTCGTTTGGGATGTATTACCTGATTTTGGAGTAATGTTTCTATGATAGGATTTATGTACTCATATAATTAATACTTCGTAAATCGATTTAATACTTTAGCGATTAGGCTATTATCAATAGTTAGCTACGTGGGATTACACGATATTGTTGTTGCTGATTTTGCAATGTGATTAAAAGATTGTTAGTTATGGATAGCTAGGGTTGCTGATGTGGTTTGAATTGAGGCCGATTAGTAATTGTTTAGTAATTGTGGTTTGCAAAATCAATGAATGCGAATTTGGTTTGTCATATTGTTTTTACTTGCCAGTTGGGTTAGGTCTAATTGCAGCTATTATGCTGCCCAAATTTCTAAAAAAATTTAAAATTTAAATAAAAATCAGACATATATTAATCTAAAAGTTTTAAACTATATCAGACACGAAACTATAAGAAAAAGATTCTAAAACAATAATAATAATAAACACTAACATATATTAGTTCAAATTTCCGCTTAATTACGTGCTTATGAATAAAAATAGTGGTTTGGATGTTTCTTCCCTTTGTAGGTTGGGCTAATTTGGATGTTTCTTCCCTTTGTAGGTTGGGCTAATTCCTTTGAGCCCATTTCAGTTTGATTAACTCTATTGAAAATTTACTTGTTTGGACATGGGATTATGAGGTTTCTCACACCGAGAGAGAGGAAATTACCCCAACTTCATAGATTGCCAGGCTCGAAGTCCATGAAATGGAATTAAAAGAATATGCAGATTTCCACGAAGGGATAAAGACACATGATTGAACAATTATCATTATTACATCCATCATATAAATAATGCAAGAATTTGATATTTTGTAATCAAAATTTTTAAATTTGACCCCTTAATTTTACTGGCAACCTGTCATTAGAACAACCATTTCATAGTAAATATATCATTGCAAAATCAGCACAAACCGCTAGAATGCAGAGCTAAAGCCTTTTTCCAAACATGCGATTGTACATGACTTAATGAGACTATTACAAAACATAAACCATTTCGCGGTCAATCCAAATTCCAAATTGATCATACCACAAAATTTCAAACACTATCGATATGGGTAATTAAAATATAATGACCTCAACAGAGATTTGTTAATTAGAGACAGCCATTGAACTTTCTCTTAATAGTCTCAGTTGCATGAGCCTGCTAAAGTACAGTAAATAAGGTAGTTGTCACTATTCAAATTTCTTGATAAGAGACAGGTCATTTAACATTCTCTCGATGGCATCATCATCGTGAGCCCGTCCTCTAGTCTGCATAGCAAAGACAATTTATTACTAGAGGATAAAGAAACATTGACAATTTATCTTAATTTTTACGAACTTGCTAAGTAGTCTGAAAAAAAAAAAAAAGAAAAAAAAACATAATGAAAATTCTAGAAACCAAATTATCCTAAAAAAATTAGAAGGCCAAGATAGCACCTGATGAGTCTTTTTCTTGTTTTGTCATATCAGAGTCAGAGAAAGAGAGGCCATTAAAATTCCTTTACTTATATATATGCTAGATAATGCCTATGAAAAAGGATGCACAATCTAGATAGCATCCTATTAGTCTCTTGTTTTGATGCATCAGGGTAGACATAGAGAGATGACATTTAAATCTTTCTCAACTTATACAGCATACATGCATGTGAAGGATGAACAATCAATTTGAATTTGTAGATTAACCTATGACTATTCAAACAATAAGAAAAATGTACGTAAAAGGGATGCAGTTACAGAGATAAGTGTGCTTAAAATTTTATACCTTAATGGAAGGCACCATAGCAATTGCTTCCTCCACAGTTTCAGGACATAGGTTGCCAAGAACACAAAGCTGCATAAGTAGCAAGACATGAAGATTTATTCCACATGATAATAAACATCCTTTTTCTAAGCTTACTGCTTTATAGAGCATAGACCCTCACCTCGAATTCAGCTAACTGATATCTACTCAGAATTCTGAATGTCAGCTAAAGTTCACATTAGAGAGGCAAGTTACAGAAAATTTTTTTTTTTTTTTTAAGAAGCAATAACCCCATCCTAAGCATTACCAACAACGTCATTAGAGAAAAGAGTATTTGTCTATATTAATCAGATCCCAGTAAAGTAAATTGACCATCAGTTAAGATTTCCTTTGCCTTAAAAATAAATAGGAGCCAAAAAGTTCCCGAAAAGTGCATTAGAGTAAATTAGATATAGAGACATTGGCTTAAAAATAAAGTCTATTTATTTTTTTTAGAAATTTAGCGGATACTCTCGAACTTGTCTAACAGCATCTGGATTTTTATAACGGCTAAAGCGCTTTACATACTGCAGTGACTTCTCAAATACCCTGTGAAACAAACACAAACAAATCGTCATGATGCAGATAGGTTTAAATTAGGGTTTTAAGGTCTGATTTGGGGTTAATTATGCTGCTAAAACAGTAAATAATAAAGCCTAGGAGTCTCACTTAGGGTTTCTTAGGAGTTGCACAACCAAGGAGCAAAACTTTGCTGGAAAATTCTGATATTATTATTCTCTACTTTAAAAGAGAGTACAAAGCCTAGTTATAGGCAAATAAGCAAGCAAGCAAGCTAACCCTAATAGAATACAAACTCTCTATTAAAACTCTAATAACCTAATCTTATTAAGAATCCTAATACTTAATTCTACTAATAAAAATAAAACAATAAAGTACAAAAATAAAATCCCTAAACCTAGAAATTACAAAATTACGCCCAACTTTAAACACAAATAATTAAAACTAATATTTGTTTTGTTGCTGCCATTCTGCATCTTTCTCCCTAGCTGGGAAAAACTCAACCTCGAGTTTAAAACTGATCATGGGTGTCCTTTCCATTTTACAAAAAACTCTTGATAACCACTCTTCAAATCTAACTTGGAAAAGATAGTAAAATCAACCATTAGATCCAACATATCAGAGAACCTATACTTTATGGTTATCTCTTGTTAATTACACAACTATCACACCCAATGTCCAAGAACCATCTTTCTTGGGTGTTAACAATGCCGGGACAAAACTGGATGCAAACTTTAATGAATGAATCCCTTGGACAGCAGGTCATCTATTTCCTCATGTTCACCAAACTTCATAAAATAGGCTTGTATATTTAGTAATCGGACATTGGGTATATCTTCTGGCACTAAATAAAAAAAAAATCACACAGCAATTCAGGCGGAACTTTTGATGTAGGGATAGAAGCTGACTTTTGAACCTCTTTTGCCACATCTACCTTCACCTTCTTAGTGATATTTGTAGCATAATCATGGGGCTCAACATGTTCTCCTTCAAGTACAAGTAGTTGAGTAACAACAGGCTGGACAGAGCACCTTAAGGGGCCTGATTTAGACATGCTTCCATTCGTGCCAGAGAAGCTGCTAGTCCGTTTGTTGTAAACATACTAGTGTTTCAATAGTCTTAGTAAGGCGTTCAGTCATATTCTCCAAAGGACCCTTGGTACGCTCATAGTCTTGCCGAAGTTTCCCAATATCTCTAATCAATTCAACATTAGTCACCATCTTAGAGTATGTTTTGCAAACACAGATCTATCTCTGTCTTTGGTTAGCTTCTTTCGATTCCCATAGACTGCCAATTGATGCAGGACAGATTAGAGGCAAGTTTAATTTAGGGTTTTAAGGCCCAAATAAAACCCGATTAGGGGTTAATTATGCTGCTAAAACAGTAAAGAATAAAGCCTAGGAGTCTCACCTAGGATTTCTTAAGAGTCACACTTAAGAATGGTTGAGTCACACAACCAAGGAGCAAAACTTTGCTGGAAAATTCAGATACTAGTATTCTCTGCTTTAAAAGAGAGTACAAAGCCTAACCCTAATAGAATACAAACTCTTTATTAAAACTCTAATAATCTAATCTTATTAAGAATCCTAATACTTAATTCTACTAATAAAAATAAAACAATAAATGACTAAAAATAAAATCCTAAATCATAGAAATAGTAAACCTGGAAATTACAAAATTACTCCTAAATTTAAACACAAATAATGAAAACTAATATACATTTTTTGTTGCTGCCATTCTGCATCACATCACCACATCAAGTGAGAGGAAAAATAGCAGTAAAGGCATGCAAATTTCTGTAAATATCAAATCTCATCAGAGAATCCATCTTGTACAGTTAGGTTCCATTTGATACACAGGATTATGGATGTAATAGTAGATAGGATAAAACGGATAAGCAAATTGTTTTTGTGTTATCATATTTTGGCTCATGCATAACAAAAGTGTGCTTGCTTTAGTCTAGTTAAAACTAGGATTTATCCAACTCTCTCCCTCTTATAGGATTATATAATCATATATACGGTTTATCTAACCCAACAAACTTTCCGATAATTCTATTAAAACACTAGAGACAATGACAAAAGAAGTTATATCCTATCCAATCCTATCATACACACCAAACAAGCCCTTGGGCTAACATATTTACACATCAAATTCAATAATTCAAGAGACAATGTTAAGAACAGTAAGACAAATACAAAATTCTACACGCATAAAGTTTTAACCCAGGTCCGAAATTTATGTCTACAAAAGCAGCAAATCGATTTTAAAATCATGCCAATTAAATTAAACAGAAACCCCAATAGCCAGTTACGCAGAGAACATCTAATAAGAAAAAAAAAACCCACTAAACGATTACGTGTGCTCATAAAACTCACTGAGAAACCTGATTCATGGGATCATCAGACATTTGCTGAAGCTGCTCATACTTATGCTCAAGAATTAAAGCCACTTCACAATTCATCAAACATTTAGCCTTCAAAAACTCTATCCAAAAAAAAACTCATTTAGGTTGCGGGTTTTAATCATTTTAACCACTTACAAAGGAAAGGAGAAAAATAAATAAAAAGGAAAAGTTGTTTACCTTCACCAATTTTGAGCTCCGCAGCGTTTTCTTCCTCTTCGCCAGACATAACTAGACAACCAGAAAGCAAATTAGTTTTCTGATTCATAAAAAGCGAAGAACAAAGTAATAATGGGATGGATTTCTTACTTCTTACCCGGTTGATTCCGATGACAGTAGCAGAGAGCCGGAAACCTAGATTTGATTTTCAGTTATAATCGAAGTTATTTATTACACTTCTGTTCTGTACCAAAATTTATGATAGAAAACAAAGGCCTTGGGCTTTTTACATTTTTTCATTTCCAGCCTATGGACCCGACCCACATTTTTTTAATTTTAAATACTTCAAACTCTTTGAACTTAAAATTAAATTCATCATATCATTGCAATTAATTGTATCCTAATTGTTCGTAATCTAAATTTGTGAACCTAAATCTTTTTTTGTTACATAAGTGTGATTGATCTTTTTATTTAAATTTAAAGACAAGGTAATGGTTTGATATTAAAAATTAGGATATGGGACTATAGTTACATGCTTGAAAGGATTAGCAACTCACAATTTTCATTTTAACTTAATCTTTAAATCATCCTAAATTTGCATTTGCTTTATTTTAATCTTGATATTTAGGTATAGAAAACTTTTTTAAATTATCTCGATCATTTTCGTTGAATTTTTGAAATATCTTTTTCATCTTTAGAGTATTCAAATAATCACATTTAACTCGTTGAATTTTTGAAATATCTTTTTCATCTTTAGAGTATTCAAATAATCACATTTAACTCTTTCAAAAAGGTTTCGTCATCGAATCAATTAAATATTGTATGAAGAGTCTTAATTTTCTTTCTAATTGTTGTCTATCTTATTTCAATAATTTTTTATTTGTTTATTTGTTTGAATATAAATATCGATTATCTTTTATTAAAATAATTCCTGTAAACTTTTCATTGTTTTGGCTAAATCCAAAGGAAATTTTATTACCTATTTCTTAATTGTTACACATTTATAACCACTCCAAAAATTCAATCTTCAAGATGACTTTCTCTCCTTTTATTATTTAAATCAAATAATCCACAAGAGATTTTGTATTTTATATTTTTATTTACGATTGATTCTAATTTTACAATTTAATGCACCATCCTAATTTGATTTCTAACCTATTATGTAATTCTTACATTTTATGTGATAAAAAACCAAATTCAAACACAAATTAATCAAAAAAAATATTATTCAAATTAAACAAAATATCAATCAAACAAAACAAAAATATTCAAGATAAATTAAATAAAATTTTCTAATTAAATAAATAATAAGTTAAATAAATAAATAATAAAATATACATTAAATAATTAAACCAATCAAAAATTAATCAAACAAAATAAATAAAATAAGACAGATTTCGCCATATTGAATCAAACTTAATTCAAAATCAAGTGAGCCTTTGAGCCAAAATTAAATAGGCTGTTGAAGAGTTTCAGATCGAAACCGAGTCAGGTCAAGCGTCCAGGTTGGGTCACAGGCTCTTCATTTCCTTTCTTCCTCTTTCCAAAAAGCCCTTTACCTTATTCTCTCTTCTCTTTTTTCTCTCTTCCATTTCCAACCAATTAATTCTATTATAGGATTTCGATATAACTTAATAAAAGTAAAATGAATTAGAGTTTAATTACACTTAAGTAATTTTTTATATTGGAATAAATTGATAAATCAAAATTAGAAATACTGCTAAATGGGTTGAAAAGTGATTATGACTCAAATACGCATGTGCTTGAAATTTATATATCATCATTGCATGTTTGATGATTTTAAAATAATTTTGGTGAAGTGATTCCATACTTCAAATTGTCAAAATTGAAATTCTTGACCAAGGTATCGATACCTTCATTTGAAATTTTGGCGACTTACATGCATGGTATCAATACTTCTATCGGCACCCTCAAACAATAGCGAAATACTCTATTTTGGTATCAATATCCTAGGGTTTAAGTATCAATACCTCTTGTTTTAAACTGCGGGATTCCTTCATAAGGTATTGATAAGTCAATATAAGATATCGATACCCCTTGCGCCTGACAGGTACCGATGACTAGTTTTTTGTGTGTTGTAGCGAGAAGAATTTCTATTAATGCACATTATCATCATTAGAGTTGTTATCCTAATAGATTGAAATAGGCTACATGGACTAATTTACAAACTCACGTTAAGTCGTCAACGTGAATTCTCCTTCTTCACTTATTCCTATCAAAGGCAATGTGTTCTTCTAACTCTTATACCACCATATCTTTTCGAATAACTTCGTTCCAAGTCTTTTTCGGTGTTTTCCTAGCCTTAACCCCTTTTTTTCTTCATTCATACCCTCTACTCTCCTAACTAGAGCATCCACAAGTCTATAGCGTATTTAACAAAATCAACATAAACGATTTTTACTCATTTGGTATTCGATAAGTGTCACTTCAACCTTCTTGCAAATATCTTCATTTCTCTTTTCTATCCTGCCGCAAGATTCGCATTTTTACTACACTTATCTCTATATATGTAGTCTCTTAGTCGCCCAACATTTACTACTATATAGTAATGTCAATCTAATAAATGTCTTGTAGAACTTGTCTTTCAACTATATAAGAATTCTTTTATCGTACAACACACCTCTACTTGCCCAAACTAACCTAGATTCTATGGGTCACATCACCAGCAATCTCTCATTCCATCTATATGATTAATCCCAAATATCAAAAAATTAACCTGCTTAGGTATTGCTATCTTGTTCAATGTCACTATGTTTTTATCTTCTTTTTTATTTGAACTAAATTTACATATCTATTTAGTCTTTATTTTGTTTAGCCTAAACACTCTTGATTCAAACGCTTCTTTCCATAATTTTAACCTTACATTAATCCTCACTCTAGTCTTGGCACACAAGACAATATCATTTGCAAATATCAGACACGAAGACACCTTATCTTGAATGGATTTTGTTAATTTATTCATTACTATAGAAAACAAGAATGAACTCAGTACCGTGATAGGAAATTCGTTTGTTTGCCCTCCACTAGTCTTTAGGTCACAACCCAAATTACCTAAAATCACTACAAATTTTTCGCTTTTCCGTTTATTATTTAATTCTTATTTTCCTCTCATCGTGACCATCCTACAAATAGTTGGGCTATGATTCGGTGTTAGTCACCTCTCACCTATTTACCATTCTATTTCCATAATCACATTCACATATCAGAGTTTACTATCTTTGACTTTGACTAAATACATACACATTGGTATTTATATAACCTTACATCCCCGACATCATATCCATTTACAGTACTGTGCATTATATATTTAGATACAAAACTATACAAATGTGTATACCTGTTTCTCGATGGGAAACAGCAGATACTAAGAATGCAAGTCTTCAACCGCTCACTAACTATTGCGAGTGCTCTGAAAAGATGGGAAAATAAGAGGAGTGAGCAAACCATACGCTCAGTAAGGCAATTATGCAAATAAGTAGATAGCTCCACTATCTACATGCTCATAATGTCATGCTCTTAAAATGTCACGACCCTCAACTTACCAAAATACGTACAAATTTTTCGTATTTTCATGCATCATCTATCATTCGTCCTTACCTCAATCGTGAACAGCAACTCTCCTCAATAGTTTGGCTGTGTGTCGACGTCTAACTCACTCCACCATACCAATTCAATTTGCATATTATTCATAAGTAAACACTTGTATAAATGTATATATATCAGAGTTGTTACATGTGTTTACATTGTTTTACATCCCCAATAGTTACATACAAAATGCTACTGTGCTATCGTAAGTTTAGATACAAAATTTTAATAGTGTGTATACCTTTAGCGATGGGATGCAGCGGATTACCAAAAGGGAACGCCTCCAGTCACGCTCACTCTATACTCAAATCTCTGTAGAGAGGGGGAAAATAAGGGGGGTGAGCAAACCACACGCTCAGTAAGGCAATCATGCGAACAGGTAGATACTGCACTATCTACGTGATCGTGATGCAATACTCAAAAGCATTTAATTCATCATTTATCTCAAAACATGAGTGTATGATTGTGTTAATGGTATGTAAAGCATTCATGCTATTAAAAGCCAGTGCACATTTCAACGCAAAGCATGGTATAAATCATCATGCATAATTCACAATAAAAGCATGGCATTACCCATCATACATTTTTCTCAAATAGCATGGCATTAACCATCATGCATTTTCACAATAAAGCATGGTATTAAACATCATGCATTTTTTTCAAATAGCATGGCATTAACCATCATGCATTTTCACAATAAAGCAGGTTATTAAACATCATGCATCCGTGCACTTTAAAAACCATTAACAAATCAATCCAACACTGGTCAGGTCTCAGCCCATCCCTCGGACTTTCCTAACCCACAAATCATTTCAAACATGGATTTATTCTCAAAGCAATAGACATGTGAGATAGGCAGTTCAACAACAGGTAATAACCTCAAGGCCTATGTACATAACCTGTGATACCAGTTACACGGATCAGGTGTGCGGGATATCACCACTATCAGCTCCCACACGGGAGGTGGGTCAAATCCTACCCGCCGATCCATAGCAGATCTCATCCGAAGACGGCACATCACAACTCAACACGGTACAACGTACTCTATGCTACATGCACGGTACAACATACTCCGTGGACCCAATCAACACATCATATCACGCCACATCTCAAACGCACGTGTGAGCCTATTTAATCGGTACAACCTCTTGTCTACCTGAAGCCCCTAACACAGCTAATTAATCATGTCAAAATAATGCATGTGTGAGCCTATTTAATTGATGTGACACCCAGTCTACTCGAAGCTCCAAATACGGCAACATGCAAGGTGGGCATCTAGTGTGAGACAAACTCCAAGCACAATGCCAAAACAAATATGAAATCCATGTGAAAACTAGTGCCTCTAGCACTCATGTGTATAAAACACATCAAATCTCGTGCGAGTCATACTCTAGCACGCTTTCATACTCACGAAATCATGTAGGTGGCTCAAAACTTTGCAAAGTATGGTTAACAAAATCAAAGCACACTCATTTCTTTTGCAAATCATTTCAATGTCAGCCAACCTACCAATCATTTGCTAAAAAGCAATAAAACATGATTTTCAAAGCAATATACTCTTGTTTTCATGCACATTTTGTCAAACACCCAACTTTTGCCCTTTAATCACCCAACATCATTTCCTAATGTCTCATGCATTCTAGCAAAATATTTAATGCGCCCAAGTTGCGCACAGATATCTCTAAGAGTTCACACAATTCCCTTACCTCGATTTACTTGGTGTGACTCTTCTCCTCTTAGCTTCTCACGCTCTTGGCTCAACTCGCTCCGGCGTATCCTCGAAAGCTGCGATTCATTCATCCAAATCAGTTGAGTTAATGTTTTTAACCCATATTTGACCTCAGTATTCAATATAATTCACTTATGCATTTTACCAATGCCTTAATCCATATTTTACCCCTTTTAGGTAAATCTTACAATTTATTCACCAACAACATCTTAAAATCATACACATAACACTATTGTCACCTCTAGACATCTCATTCCTCATTAATCACCATACATTCCACTTTCTCACACTAGACCTGTAAGACCCAAATTTATTTAAAAACACGAAATGAATTAGTAATTGTGAAGGGAAGTCAGGTTAAATTAATCCCGAACACGTGAAGGGCAAAACGGTCAAAAGATCAAAAGCCGGAATAAATTCGATAAGAAAATTTAATTAAAAATAATGGATTTGAGAATCTTGATCAATAACGAAGAAATAATTAAATTTCGAGTCTAATTGATCAAGATTCGAAATTTTAAGAATACCGAAAAGCCACCCGGGACAATATCTCAAAAATACGAAGAAATTATACCGAAAAAATGATTAAGAATATAATAAATAAATTAAATTAACTAAATTAAATTGTTTGGAATAAAATAATATAATTGTAGATATTTCTAGATTATTTTAGACTATTTTAATGAATATTTTAATAATAAACTAATTTATAAATAATAATAATAAAAAAAGAGAGAAAGAATCAGAAAATTGGTTGGGGAGAGAGAAGAAAATGGAAACCGAGGAAGACGACCCGCGCGTGGCCTGTCTGATCCACGGCCACCGACGATCGATGACGTCGACGAACAGCCGAGGAGAAAGAGGAGAGGCCGGCGATCTTGTGGGCATCGGTGACGAGTGCCAAGGACCACCGAATCCGACGAATGGAGGAGGAGAAACCGACGGGAGAAAGGAGCTCGATTTTGGTGATCCACGGCAGCTGGGCTCGAACGGCGGACACCGGCGTGATCGAGAAGAGGATGCAGTTCTTTTGAGACCGATGTCGACCGACGAAACCACCGAAATCCGACGGATCGAGAGGGAGAGTGTCGCGGAGGGAGAAGAGGAATCTGGCGGCCACCGGCGTGATTCGGCCAACCCCGACCCCAG
The DNA here is from genome assembly GCA_033439115.1 of Firmiana major. NCBI lineage: Eukaryota > Viridiplantae > Streptophyta > Magnoliopsida > Malvales > Malvaceae > Firmiana > Firmiana major. Next base: position 17,989,632 of record CM065904.1, on the reverse strand, counting down.
CCGAACACTCCCCCAGTGCAGGCGCACCGTTTGGCGCCAGAAACGAGCCGAGAACCGACCAAAAACTTCGTGAACGACGACGGGAAGGTCTGAACCGGTACAGACCGGTTCAGCAAAGAGGTGAACAGGCTGAATCGGACCGGTCTGAGCCGGGTTTGAACCGGACTGAACCAGTTCAGCCAAGAAACAAGGGAAAAAGGGAGAAAAAGGAAAAAGGGAAAGAATTTTTGGGAATACATCGGACTTCGGGTAAGTCGATAAGAGGTCAAAAGTGACCAATTTGATTTTCGAGAAATTTATTTAAATTATATTTAATCGAAAAGTAACCCGAGATTAAATATATAATTATGCAGTTTTTCGATAAAGCCCGACGAGAGCTGATTGAGCTTCGATTCTCGTACCCCGCATCATATCGGTTAAGTATATTTTAATTACGGTAATATGAATCCTTTAATACAGAGTTTCGATTATTTTACGAAATTTACTGATTAATTCTGTATAAAAGGGATATTAATCGGATTTACAACGTAATTACCGTAAATAGTATACGGGCTATCCAATGAGTTTGGAACGAAGCCCGATGATTATTGGTAAGCTGAATGACTCCAGTAAACCCAAAGAAGGGATTTAATAAGTAAAAACGGGCTGAAAATGGGTCGAGGCCCATTAAGTTACGATCGGGCCCAATAAAGTAAAACGGGCTCGGTACGTTAGATTCGATCAATAAATGTGGTATACTGATAAAGATAATTGAATTGATCCCAATTATGTGGTTATATGCAGTTCTGTAGACTTGGTTGACGCGCAGTTGGATCGAGAGATCGAGTATTATCGAGACGAGATAAGGTTGCGCGTGATTCCAGGTAAGAGAATTTTGTAGGTGCATAGAAATTTCTATACGTATTTATTGAGGGGATTTAAAGGGCTTAGAATTCCTTAAAAGTATTTAGAAACGAAATAATAATTTTTGTGAAAACCGGAGCTTAGGTGAATAAAGAAAAAGATGATTTTGCCCCTGGGAGTAAAATTTACAAAAAGGGTAGTAAGGCAGATAAATTGCATGATTTTCATGTTTTAAATGTTTTATATGAATATATTGCTTTAATTTAAGCAAATATGCACATAGGTTGGTTGTTGATTTTATGAATTATACGAAAGGGTACCGGTTTGGACCGGTTACTATTTTAAAAGATGTTTTATAAAGATTGAGCCACCTATCATATTTACACGAGTAAAAAGAGTGCTAGAGTCTTACTCGCACTAAAGTTTATTGATTTATTACTCATGAAAAGCCGTACTGGAGCATTGCTCGTACGAGAAATTTGTGTGTGCACACAACCGTGCTGGAGCTTCGCTCGCACGAGATTTTAGATATCATGATATGCATAGCGTGGTGCTAGAGCTTCGCTCGCACTAGACGTGAGTTGACATTCATATAGTAGTGCGGAAGCCTCCTGTAGATTGTGTGACGCAGAGAGTTGAGATGCTCGCACGTATATTTTGAGACATGGGTTGGCTATCGACATAGTATTGGGGTGGGTAAGACCTACGGCAGGCACCCCCAGACTATGATATGGGTCCATGGAGTACGATGTACCGTGTATGTCACACGGAGTACGCTGTACCATGCAGTCATGATGACTCGATGATGTTACTTGATATTCTGGCGGGTAGGACTTGACCCCACCTCCCATTGCAGTTGTGATGCCCCGTACACCGGGATCCGTGTAGCCTGGGATCACAGGGACAAAGTATGGCCATAGTCCTCGATTTTCGTACAGTAACCTACATGCCTCACATGATATCATACGGTCTGGATAGACCAGGATAAACCCGAAGGAGGGGTAACGTCCCGATTTATGTTTTTAAACGAGATGCAATTTAATGAATCAAGGTATTCCCGAGAGATGGGTTTAGCCTTGATGTGATTGTTTTATAATGAATCAAGGTATTCCCGAGAGATGGGTTTAGCTTTGATGTGATTGTTTTATGATAAAACAAATAAGTTTTAATGTGAAGAGTTTGTAATGAAACAGATAAGTTTTTGAGTGTTGAGTTTATGATGAAACAAATAAGTTTTAATGTGACGAGCATGAGATGTCAAACATGATGATTTTTCCATGTTTGATTTATATGTTGATTTCATGACTTCTCTTATATGATATATACATACATGTGGCATCGTTTTAGTCATACCTCATGCTCTAAATTTAAACGATTTTATATCACGACATTATCAGCATGTAGATAGTATAGTTATCTACCTGCTTACATTATTGCCTTACTGAGCTGTTTATGCTCACCCTTTCATTTTCCACCCCACATGGTATATTCAGTAGAAGAGAACGACAATAGTCATATCCGCTGCTTCTTATCAGGATCAGGTATACACATTTGTATAATTTTTGTATCTGAACATATAGAGGCACAGTACGTACATGGATGTAATATTGGGGATGTATTTATTTAAAATAAATTGATATGTAAATGAAATATGAAAATGGAATGGTAAATAGGTGAGAGGTGACTAACACCGAATCATAGCCCAACTGTTTAGTAGTGTAACTATTCACGATGGGTAAGGAAATTAAAAAGAGAAAAATTTACTCTGATTTTTAGGTAATTTGGGTCGTGACAGAAAAGAGGGTATCAGAGCAGAGTTGGTCTGATATAAGTCGGTGTTAGTAGTTAAGTAAATTTACATCCCCATGTACTGTGCATTGTTTAGATACAATTGTGTATATCAAGATAGAACAGCAGCTATGAATTTAGTTCGAATGCAAGAATATAGTTTTTATAACTGATAGCCGCTATTGTAGAGGAACGAGTACACATGCTCAAGGCCATAGAGATCGGCCTGAGAGTCGAATGAGTCATTACATGAGACTCAAGATAAGAGTGAGGTGAAGGTTGATGTTGAGCATACTCCACAGGGTCCTATAAAGAGACCCAACAGTATTGAGACACGCTCCGAGAGGATGGAGTGAAGTGTAGAAAATATTTCGGAGTTGTTTACTCAGTCTATGCATGTAGTTGAGGATAGGCAGGGTAAAGCCTAAACAGATGCCTCAGACTATAGAGATTCTCACACCCCTCCTGTATATAGCGAAATAAAGAAATCAATAATTACTGAGGACTGGGTGAATGAGATAGCGAAGTTGTATGGATTTTTTCGGTGTATGTCGATCGAGAAGGTGACTTTTAAATGCATTTATGTTAAAGGGTGAGGCGGAATATTGGTGGAAGTCTGCACGACCCATCTGAATAGTTAGACGTCCAAAGTCGACATGAGAAACATTTCTGGATGTATTCCGGTGACAGAATATCCCGGACATTGCTTAAAGGAATTTATAGATAAAATTTCTTACGCTGACCCAGAGGTACTGATTGATTGACGAGTATGAATCTCAGTTTATATACTTGGGCAGATATTACCCTGACACTATGGACAGCAAGAGTCGAAAAGCCCCAAAGTTCATGAAAGGGCTCAAATTATCAATTAGAGTCCGATTAGCTCATTACCTATGTCGAGGCAGTGCGCAGAATACAGTTGCGTGAAGAAGATCATGTGTTGCACGCCTCTGAGATTGGGAAAGGTTGTAAGGGCCGAAATAGAGACAGAAGATAATAGAGAATGACAAAGATGTCAGAGCGGAAAAGAGACAAGTTGGTAAGACATTAGAGTTGATGAGTCATGGGGTAAGATGATTGGTAAGGCCTCAATATATCCAATTTAACACTTATGAGGGATATTGTGATTGAAGAACCCCGACCTGCTACAAAGCCGTGCAGCAGTGTAAGCAGAGTAAGCAGTGTAGGATGTGTGGTAAATACCATGGAAATAGGACCTACACCTATATGTTATTGATGAAAATGGTCGTTAGGTGTGGTAAGACGGACCACTTAATTAATGATTGCCCAGAGTTGGGTGAGACTGCCCCACAGAAGGGTAAAGAGACAGAGAAAATCCTGTTGGTATCTTTGCACCGAAAAGGGAGGCCACAGCCGAAGAGAAAAGGGAAAGTAGGCTATTGGACGAGGGCGAGTGTATGCCTTAGACCAGGACACTACTGATGTTTCATATGATGTGGTGAAAGATACCACACTAGTTGTGAATAGAGAAATAATTATTATAATTGATCTTGGTGCCACGTATTTAGTCATACCGCCTTCATTTGTATATAAGTTAGTAAAAGACGTGAATGCCTACACCTATGGGCATAATACTGATAGTTAGTACCCCAATGAAGGAGGGTTAACTAACGAAATAATTATTAAGAGATTATAAGTTGAAAACGGGGGAAGAAGTATAAGTCAGTCGATTCTATTCAATAGACTATGAATAATTTGAAGTAATATTTGAGAATAAATTAGTTGTCTGCAAATTATGATGTTCAGAGTTTTATTCTAAGATAGTGCTGTTTTACCCTTGAAAAGTATATTGTAAGTTTTGACAAGTAATAAAAGGGGTGCAGCGATTGAAATTAAAGGAGTAAATGATTGTACTCACGGAATGAGTAATGACAGAGTTTGTTATAAGTGATATACGAAAAGAGATAAGCTTTCCGATATGATAGATCCTGAATACAAAATCTATTGGAATAAGAGGTATATGTAAGGTAAGAATATCTGTGATACGAGAAGTAATTAGGATTAAAGCAATTAGTAGCGAATATGAATTGTGACCACATGGACTGATATGTAAAGTAATTGTGGTCAAGTCTGAGGGTTAATAAAGGTATTTCAAAATACCTCCCCACCTGAAGACTTGACAGCGTCTAAAAATATACGCAACCTATAAATTGAAAGCGATGGTCGTAATATATACATTTAAAAATTAGGGTACCTTTACTGGTACAATAAGAAATATAGAATTTGATTAATCAGGAAGGTTTAAAATTTTAAAATTTTATAAAAATCCGTTAATATAAGAAAAAGAAAATGACGCGGGTTAGTATTTTGAACGGAAGCGATTTTGAAAGGACATTATAAGTTTATGCGTACATAGGTCAAAGAAATGGGTAATTGAAGTATTCAGTGGAAGTCAACTACGACAGGTTATTTAAATTTACCTGGACCGATTTGTTATCATCCATATTGATGATATTTTGGGTGTATTTAAAGTCCAGGGAAATCATAAGCAACAATTGGAGATTGTTTTTATACATGATTTGTGGAGAGTTCTCGAAATAGACTACTTTATTGACACGTTTAACTTAGAAAAAGTTATATTTGAATGAGATGGTAGACGTAACAGGAGTTTTGGTGTATTAAAGTAATAAACTGACCACCGCATTTATTCTCACCATACCCAACAGATTAAGAGGTTTCTCATGAGTCTATGGATACCTCAAAATAATGAATGAGCTGTGTATTGATGCAAAAGGGGAAGATAGTCGATTATGGATCCAGACAGCTCAAGGATCATGAAAGGACTATCAGATCCATGATTTAAAGTTGACAGCGATAGTGATTGTACTGAGTATATGACATTACTATGTATACAGTGAGAAATTTTAGGTATGCACTGATCGTAAAAGCCCCGAGTATCTGTTTTCACAAGAAAGAGTCGGATATGAGAATACATAGTGGGTTAGAGCTTCTGAGAGATTATGATTGTGGAAATAGTACCACCTAGGAAAGACTAATGTAATGGCTAATGCCTTGAGCGGAAAGAGCCTCGGGATGGTATTACATATGATGGTCAGGGAGCGTGAGCTGTTAGAGCAGTTGTAAGCCTCAGTAGTGATGTGATTCCCTCTGATGATGACAGTGATTATGTGACAGCTAGCCTGAGATTAGAACCGAATTTGAGTGACCGAATTTGACAGGCTTAGCGTGATGATCGCCATGGTATCGATAGTATGAGTTAGATTCAGATGGGTACAGTGATAAAGTTCACAGAGAGAGATGATGGCTTACTGAGGTTCAGAGACAGTATAAGTGCTCCCCAAGACCATAGTTGATGAGGTAGTGATATTGTCAGAAGCTCACTCTTCGGGAGATACAGTGCATTCGAGAAGTGACAAATATATCAAAATTTTAGAAAAGGTATTGGTGGTCAGATGTGAAAAGAGATATAGTGGAGATTGCGGAAAAGTGCCTCGTATGTCAGCAGAATAAGGTAGAACAAAAGAAGTTGCAAGGTTATTGCAGTTTCTACCTATATTGACACCACACGAAAAATAGGAGCAAGTCTCCATGGATATTATGAGGGGTTACAGAGGACCTGGATGAATCATGAGGCTATCTAGGTGATAGTCGATAAATTGACTAAGTTTACCCACCTTCTGATTATGAAATCCCCAGATACTTTGAGTGTATAGGAGGATTTATGTGTATGAAAAATTGTGGAACACCAAGTATTTTTTCAGTGAGCATTGTATCATATAGGGATTCTCGCTTCACTTCCTACTTCTGGGAACGGTTTTCAGGAAGCTATTGGGAACCTAACTGAGTGTTAGCACAGCTTTCCATCCTCATACAGATGATCAGTCAGAGAGGACTATACAAGTTCTGGAGGATATAATAAGAGCGTGTGCCATTTATCTTATAAGCTCCTGGGATGATCAATCGTAACTGATCAAATTCGCAAATAATGACAGTTGCCACTCGAGTATCGGGATGACTTCAGATGAGGCATTGCATGGTCGTAAGGGTTGTTTCCCCGATTTGGATAAGAAGAGGTGGGTAACAGATATAGAGTTGTTCCCGAATTGGTGAGACAAACCTCTGAGGATGTTCAGTTGATTAAGAACACCTCAGAGCATATAGAAAAGCTATGTTGACAAAAGATAGAAACCATTGAAATTCACCGAGGGTGAATTAGTATTGTTGAAAGTTACATGCTCTTATGACATAGCATAAGGACATAACAAGATTCGAAAGAAGGCAAATTGAATTGTGTAATATTGAATCCTTTGAGAAATTGGACAAAGTGGGAGATAAGACCTATACGTTGGCATTACTACCTAAATAAATAGGCATCCACAATGTATCCTATCTTATGATACTTCGAAAATACTGTCCGGATCCAACATATGTGAACGGATATGAGCTATTGAAGCTCAATGAAAGTTTAACGTATGATTGGAAAATCAATTCGGGTATTAGATGGAAGGAGAAAGTGTTGAGGTTTAAGATGATCTCCATAATTAAAGTCCTTTGGTAGTAGTACACTCCGGAAAAAGTCACATAAGAGTTAAAGAGTATGATATGTGTGAAATATCCGGAGTGATTTATAGACTAACTTGGTTCTAATTTGGAGGACCAAATTTCTTAAGTGGGGGAGATTTTGTAAGACTCGAATTTATTTAAAAATACAAAATGAATTAGTAATTGTGAAGGGAAGTCAGGTTAAATTAATCCCGAACACGTGAAGGGCAAAACGGTCAAAAGACCAAAAGTCAGAATAAATTCGATAAGAAAATTTAATTAAAAATAATGGATTTGAGAATCTTGATCAATAACGAAGAACTAATTAAATTTCGAGTCCAATTGATCAAGATCCGAAATTTTAAGAATACCGAAAAGTCACCCGGGACAATATCTCAAAAATACGGAGAAATTATACTGAAAAAATGATTAAAAATATAATAAATTAATTAAATTAATTAAATTAAATTGTTTGGAATAAAATAATATAATTGTAGATATTTCTAGATTATTTTAGACTATTTTAATGAATATTTTAATAATAAACTAATTTATAAATAATAATAATAATAAAAAAGAGAGAAAGAATCAAAAAATTGGTCGGGGAGAGAGAAGAAAATGGAAACCGAGGAAGACGACCCGCGCGTGGCTCGTCCGATCCACGGCCACCGGCGACCGACGACGCCGAGGAACAGCCGAGGAGAAAGAGGAGAGGCCGGTGATCTTGTGGGCACCGATGACGCGCGCCAAGGACCACCGAATCCGGCGAACGGAGGAGGAGAAACCGACGCGAGAAAGGAGCTCGATTCCGGCGATCCACGGCAGCTGGGCTCGAATGGCAGACACCGGCGTGATCGAGAAGAGGATGCGGTTCTTTTGAGACCGATGTCGGCTGGCGAAACCATCGAAATCTGACGGATCGAGAGGGAGAGTGCCGCAGAGGGAGAAGAGGAATCCGACGGCCACCGGCGTGATTCGGCCAACCCCGACCCCAGCCGAACACTCCCCTAGTGCAGGCGCACCGTTTGGCGCCAGAAACGAGCTGAGAACCGACCGAAAACGTCGTGAACGGCGGTGGGAAGGTCTGAACCGGTACAGACCGGTTCAGCAAAGAGGTGAACCGGCTAAACCGGCTGAATCGGATCGGTTTGAATCGGGTTTGAACCGGACTAAACCGGTTCAGCCAAGAAACAAGGGAAAAGGGGAGAAAAAGGAAAAAGGGAAAGAATTTTCGGGGATACATCGGACTTCGGGTAAGTCGATAAAAGGTCAAAAGTGACTGATTTGATTTTCGAGAAATTTATTTAAATTATATTTAATCGAAAAGTAACCCGAGATTAAATATATAATTATACAGTTTTTCGATAAAGCCCGAACGAGAGCCGATTGAGCTCCGATTCTCGTATCCCGCACCATATCGGGTAAGTCTATTTTAATTACAGTAATATGAATCCTTTAATACAGAGTTTCGATTATTTTACGAAATTTATGGATTAATTCTGTATAAAAGGGATATTAATCGGATTTACAACGTAAATACCGTAAATAGTATACGGGCTATCCAATGAGTTTGGAACGAAGCCCGATGATTATTGGTAAGCTGAATGAGTCCAGTAAACCCGAAGAAGGGATTTAATAAGTAAAAACGGGCTGAAAATAGGTCGAGGCCCATTAAGTTGCGATCGGACCCAATAAAGTAAAATGGTCTCGGTACGTTAGATTCGATCAGTAAATGTGATATACTGATAAAGATAATTGAACTAACCCCAATTATGTGGTTATATGCAGTTCCGTAGACTTGGTTGACGCGCAGTTGGATCGAGAGATCGAGTATTATCGAGACGAGATAAGGTTGCGCGTGATTCCAGGTAAGAGAATTTTGTAGGTGCATAGAGATTTCTATACGTATTTATTGAGGGGATTTAAAGGGCTTAGAATTCCTTAAAAGTATTTAGAAACTAAATAATAATTTTTGCGAAAATCGGGGGTTAGGTAAATAAAGAAAAAGATGATTTTGCCCCTAAGAGTAAAATTTACAAAAAGGGTAGTAAGGCAGATAAATTGCATGATTTTCATGTTTTAAATGTTTTATATGAATATATTGCTTTAATTTAAGCAAATATGTACATAGGTTGGCTGTTGATTTTATGAATTATACGAAAGGGTACCGGTTTAGACCGGTTACTATTTTAAAAGATGTTTTATAAAGATTGAGCCACCTATCATATTTACACGAGTAAAAAGAGTGCTAGAGTCTTACTTGCACTAAGGTTTATTGATTTATTACTCATGAAAAGCCGTACTGGAGCATTACTCGTACAAGAAATTTGTGTGTGCACAAAACCGTGCTGGAGCTTCGCTCGCACGAGATTTTAGATATCATGATATGCATAGCGTGGTGCTGGAGCTTCTTTCGCACTAGACGTGAGTTGACATGCATATAGTCGTGCAGAAGCCTCCTGTAGACTGTGTGTCGCAGAGAGTTGAGATGCTCGCACGTATACTTTGAGACATGGGTTGGTTATCGACATAGTATTTGTCACGCCCTCCTCCCACACACGACTTTACCAAAAACCACAATAAATTTTTCGCTTTTTACTTACCTTTATCTCCTCAACAGTTGGGCTGTGAATAGGCATTAGTCTCCTCATCCATACATACCTTACCATTCTTTTTCGTATCATACATACATGACATTTATATCATAAGTAAATTCGTATTCTTAAATATAATTCCATCATTACATTTACATCCCCAACATTTAAAACCGTGTACATCACTATGTTTATACATTGTTCAGATACAAAAGAGTACGCGTGTGTATACCTTTCGCTAGATGGGGAGTGGCAGCGGATCAAAGGAATGCAATACCCTGGCCGACTCGATCTACTGATGAGAATCTGTAGAGATGGGGGGAAAATGAATGGGATGAGCTATCAACGCGCACAGTAAGGAAATCAGGCAAGCAAGTAGACATCCATACTATCTACTTGAAAATAGTGCTTTGCCTTTCCTTCTGTCATTTCAAAAGCATGTTTAAAATATATATAATATAGTACAGATTTAAAATCCCATGTACTAAACACATGCTGGTTTATCAATCAGAGGCATTCATGCAAAACAGTGCATAATAAATCATTTAAGAATGCCTTTATATAAAATATGCCATTTACATTAAAACACAGTAAATATGGCATTTCTCATCACAACACAAATAAACTGGGTTTCGACCCATCCCTTAGGTCTACCCGTATCATAAAATACATGTGATATACCTTGCGAGACTCAGTGGCTAAATGCAATCTCTCTAGACTATGTAAGAGAGCCTCCCCGCCGAACAGAGCCTCCCCGCCTATTCTGGCTTAAGGATGTTGGGCTTAAGGATCTTACTGTTAGAGAGTATCTCCGGACTATGTACATATCCTAACATGTGGTGAAATCCCAGGCAACACAGTACTCGGTGTGCGGGTTATCACTGCTGTAACGGGAGGGGGGTCAGTCCATCACAACCGTCAGCTATCAACAACTCTCCTCCACAACTCCACAACACAAAACACGGTACAAGGTACTCCATGCCACACGCACGGTACATCGTACACTCGTGGACCCATACATCATGGTCGGGGTGCCTGCTATAGGTCTTAGCCGCTCATACCATGGAAATACATCATAGTGGGGTGCCTGCCATAGGTCTTAGCCCTCATACTATGGAATAAATGCCACGTCTCTAAATTCACGTGAGAACATCTCAACAATGTGACACTCAGTCTACACGGAGGAAATCGTCACAGTTTTTCTAACATGTGTGTATATCACGAAAAACTACAGTGCGCGTCTTGAGTGTGACACACAGTCAACACTCCGCCTCAAAACACTGTATATGCATGTCAAAATATCAACACTAGTGCGAGTGAACCTCCAGCACCAGGTCATGCATCTCATGTAAAACTCGAGTACGAGCTAAACGCTCCAGCACTCTATCATGCACAAATCACATAAAAACTGAGTACGAGCAATGCTCCAATACTCTATCATGCATGTCAAATAAATGTAGTGCGAGTCAACCTCCAGCACTAATGTATGTGAAAAACATCTGAAATCAAGTGCGAGTTATGCTCTAGCACGATTGTTTCCACATAATTCGGTAGATGGCTCTTTAAAAATAGGGATGTTAAAAATCACTAAAATCAGCACTATAAAGTGTGCTTAATTTACATCGACCTCAAAACATTAGCTCATCCACCTACTCTTCTGCTACACAGCAGTAAAAACCACTCAAAACATCATTTCCATGCTTTTTACCACTTTTCCCAAAATTTCACTTTTTGCCTAACTAGGGGCAAAATCGTAATTTACCTATATCGGGTCCCTAAAATTATTATAGATTTTCTCTGACCCTCAAACAATTTCAGTGAATGTAAAATCCAACGAAAATATGCACAGATATCTCTAGCTACTTGCAAGAGTCCCCTACCTCGGATCACATCGTGTGACCTCTCTTCCTCTGTGCTGTCTAATCTCGCAGTCCGGTCAACTCTCAATATGACTCTGGAACTGCATTTAATCATTCACTGAGTTAATTACATTTTTCTTACTGTATTACACATTTAACACAGTTTATTTCACTTAAATTGGCCCTTTTACGCTTAATGGGCCTTAATCACGTTAATCGGGCCTTAATCCGTATTAAGCCAGTTCATCAAGGTCTATCGACTCATTGGGCCTATCAATACCCATTGGGCTTTATTCCAAGCTCTTTGGATAGCCCGTATATCATTTACGACATTTTTTTCAATTTTCTGAATATAATTCACTAAATCCAAAATTTAATCCGAAATGCGTAAATTAAATCTTAAATACGCATAAATCACATAAATTGTCGTAAATGAGCTTTACTTACCCGAGATTGTGCGATGGTGCATGAATCGGAGTTCGATCGGGCTTCCGTTCGGAATTAATCGTCAAACTGCACAATTTCGTATATTTAACTCCGGGTCAATTTCTGATTAAATATAATTTAAATAAATTTATCAGAAATTAAATTGGTCACTTTTGACCTCGTATCGACTTACCCGAAGTCCGGTGAAATCCCAAAAATTTTTCTTTTCCTTTTTCTTTCCTTTTTCCTCTTTTCCCCTTTTCTCCTTGGCTTAACCGGTCCGGTCCGGTTCAGCACAGTCACTTCCCACTGAACCGTCGACCGGTTCAGTACCTTTTTAGTCGTGTCGGCGTCGTCCGACCGGTTCCCGGTGTGCCGTTGCCGCCGTTCGACGCGTATTGGACAGGGGACCTCTCGGTTGGCCTCGATCGGAGCCAATTCCCGCCGGTGGCCGCCGAATGCCCGTTTTTCCTCCGCGGCTTTCTCCCTTCGATTCGCCGGATTCCGGCGCCGGTGGCGCGCGTCCTGGTGGCTGGGAGGTCGCACGGTGCCGGTCTTCCTTTCCCGGTCGCGTGCGTGGCCGCTGGTTGCCGGATTGGTGGCCGTCCGGTGAGCTCTTCTCCCTCGGTTTGCGTCGGCTTCGTTTCCTTCTCTCTCCCCGCGTTTTCAGAATTTCGTTCGTTTTTTTTTTTCAATTTCTTTATAATATATTTTTAATATTATTTTAATCCTTAAAATAATATTAAAAATCCTAAAATATCCCAATAATATCCCAAAAATTCTTATTAAATTCATTTAGTCCGTAAATGAATTTATCAGTCCGATTTTACCTTTTCGATATATTTTTCCACTATTTTTGGGCTCGTTTTTCGAGATAAAAATTCCAAAAATATTAATTAAATTCATATCTCGATCAATTGGACTCGAAATTCAATATTTTCCTCGTTATTGATCAAGATCTCTCGATTTCATATTTTTAATGAAATTTTCTCATCGGATTTATATCGAATTTTGGTCATTTGACCGTCTTACCCCTGTACTTGCTCGAAAATCACTTTAACCCTTATCTTGCTATTATGTAGCTTACATGCATTTTTAATTCTCAATAAATCGATTGCACGATAGTAAATACTCTTCTTATGATTCAACTATGAAATATAACGTTCGTACACATAGGAATCATAAGGTACAAGCTACATACGTAAATCAAAAACTCGGGTCTGACAATCCTCCCCAACTAAAAGAATTTGGTCCTCCAAATTAGAACCAAATCAATCCTCAAACAACTGGGGGTGCTTCTCTCGCATCAAGCTCTCTAACTCCCAAGTAGCCTCCTCGGAAGTGTGATGCTGCCATGGTACCTTCACTAACTCGATAGTCTTCGATCTCAAAACCTTCTCCTTCCTATCCAGTATTCGAATCGGCCTCTCAACATATGACATGTCCTCACTGAGCTCCAAAGGCTCATAACTAATTACATGTGCCGGATCCGGGTGATACTTCCTAAGCATCGAAATGTGGAAGACGTTGTGCACGCCTGACAAATCTGGTGGCAATGCCAACCTATAAGCCTTATCTCCCACTCGATCAAGTATCTCAAAGGGTCCAATGTAGCGAGGACTCAACTTACCTCTCTTCCCAAACCTCTCTATACCCTTGGAAGGAGAAACCTTCAGAAACACGGACTCACCAACTACGAACTCAAGTGGCCTACGTCTCTTGTCAGCATAACTCTTCTGTCGACTCTGAGCTGTCCTCAATCTCTCAACTATCAACCGGACATCCTCAGAAGCCTGTGTAACCATATCAGGAGCAAAAATCTTACGGTCACCCACTTCTTCCCACCCAATAGGGGAACGACATCTACGGCCATACAAGGCCTCATACGGTGCCATCCCGATACTCGAATGATAACTGTTGTTGTAGGCGAACTCGGCTAGTGGTAAATGATCATCCCAGGAGCCTCTAAAATCCAGCACACATGCTCTCAACATATCCTCCAGAGTCTATATCGTCCTCTCTGACTGACCATCTGTCTGAGGATGGAAAGCTGTGCTCAAACTCAACTGGGTTCCCATAGCTTCCTGAAAATGTTCCCAAAAGTGGGAAGTGAAGCGGGAATCCCTATCCGAAACAATGCTCACTGGAATACCATGCAACCTCACTACCTCGCGTACATACAACCCTGTCAATGTACTCAGAGTATCGGTAGCTCTCATAGCTAGGAAGTGGGCTGACTTCGTCAGTCTATCAACGATCACCCATATAGCATCGTGATTCCTCCGGGTCCTCGGTAAACCCATCACGAAATCCATGGTAATATGCTCCCATTTCCATGGTGATATGCTCTCATTTCCATGTCGGTATAGGTAGAGGCTGCAACAATCCTGCAGGTTTCTGATGCTCTACCTTCACCTGCTGACATACGAGACATCTCGCCACAAAATCTGCTACATCTCTCTTCATACCTGACCACCAGTACACCTTTCGGAGGTTCTGATACATCTTGCCACTCCCCGGATGCAACGTGTACCTCGATGAATGAGCTTCTGACAATATCAATCTCCTGAGCTCTGGGTCCTCGGGAACACACAATCTCCCTCTGTACCTCAGTAGTCCATCAGAACTCAACTCAAAATCTATCGCTGTGCCCCTCTGCATCTGACCAATCACATCGATGCACTGCAGATCTGTCTGCTGAGCCTGTCTGATCCTATCCAACAGATCTGGCTCTAAGCGTAAACTCGCAATCATACAATCTACATCTCTGTCCGAAGGCACAACTCCCAAACTGAGGCTAGCAAACTGCTCTAGCAGCTCGTGCTCCCTGACCATCATATACGATACCATCCCAAGGCTCTTCCTACTCAAAGCATCTGCTACAACATTAGCCTTACCCGGATGATAAAGTATCTCACAATCATAATCCTTCAGAAGCTCTAACCATCTTCTCTGTCTCATGTTTAGTTCCTTCTGTGAGAACAGGTACTTGAGGCTCTTGTGGTCGGTAAAAATCTGAAACTTCTCACCATACAAGTAGTGACGCCATACCTTCAACGCAAACACTACTGCTGCTAACTCTAAATCGTGGGTCGGATAGTTCTTCTCATGGTCCTTCAACTGTCTGGATCCATAAGCAACTACCCTCCCATCCTGCATCAACACACAGCCCAGTCCCTGATGCGAAGCATCGGTATATACTGAAAATCCTCCTGAGCTGGTAGGAATAGTGAGAATCGGAGCGGTGGTCAATCGACTCTTCAGCTCTTGAAAACTCCTCTCACAATCCTCATACCACACGAATGCAACATTCTTCTGAGTGAGACGTGTCAACGGAGCAGCCAACTTCGAAAATCTCTCAACGAACCTCCGATAGTACCCTGCTAAACCCAGAAAACTCCTGATCTCTGTAACTGTCCTCGGCTGTTCCCACTGAACTACAGCCTCAATCTTGGATGGATCTACTGATACACCATCCCTCGACACTACATGTCCCAAAAACGAGATCTCTGTCAACCAAAAATCACACTTGCTGAGTTTAGCATACAACTGTTGTCCTCGTAGAGTCTGTAATACAATCCTGAGGTGCTCCTCATGCTCCTCCTCGGATCTCGAATATACTAATATGTCATCGATGAATACGATAACAAACTGATCCAAATATGGCTTGAACACATCGTTCATCAAAGCCATGAAAGCTGCGGGAGCATTCGTCAGTCCGAATGGCATAACTAAGAACTCATAGTGGCCATATCGAGTCCTAAATGCTGTCTTGGGTACATCTCCACTCCGAACTCTCAACTGATGATACCCAGACCTCAGATCAATCTTAGAAAAGACCTGCGCTCCCCGAAGCTGATCCAGTAAGTCGTCAATGCGTGGAAGGGGATATCTATTCTTGATGGTAGCCTTATTCAACAATCTGTAGTCTATACACAATCGGAGGCTCCCATCCTTCTTCCTCACAAACAGAACCGGTGCTCCCCACGGTGAAACACTCGGTCTGATAAAACCCCTATCCAACAGCTCCTGTAACTGTCTCTTGAGCTCCTCCAGCTCAACTAAGGCCATGCGATACGGTGGTCTCGAAATAGGCTCAGTACCAGGCACCAAATCTATACAGAACTCCATCTCTCTGTCTGGTGGTAACCCTGGCAACTCATCCGGGAAAACATCTGGGTACTCACTGACCACAGGAATATCTACCAACTCCGGATGTACCTTATCCGTATCCACTACGTATGCAATGAAACCTTCAAGATATTTATCTCTCAGTCAGCAAAATATTTTTATTTATTAACAACATATTTATTTCTTTCATTTCTTCCTATCAAACTTTACAATAACTTTCTTAGGGTTAGGAAACATAACTGTCTTAGCATAACAATCTAAAACAGCATGGTTTGCAGATAACCAATCCATACCCTAATATTACATCAAAGTCACTCATACTTAGCAATATTAGAGTGGCTGTCATATCTTTTTCCCCTACTCTTAACTTACAATCGTTATACACATGCTCAACTAGCTGACTGGAATCCATAGGCGTACAAATCAACATCATCATCTTTAAAGGAGTACACTTTACATGCTTTTCTAACTTACATGCAAATGATGGTGATACAAATGAATGTGTGGCACCAGGATCAATTAAAACATATGCTTCTAAATCATAAATCAGGATGTTACCTAGAATCACATCCGTAGAAGCATCAGCTGTGTCCTGGTCCAAAGCATGTACTCGCCCTCGACCCATCACCTGCTTACCCTTCTCCTCTGCCGTCGCTCTACCTCCCTGAGCAGACGTACCAGCTGGAGCTCTATCTTGCTCCCTGCCCTTCTGTGGGGCAATCACATATGTCTCTGGGCACTCTCTAGCCATATGCCCCTGTTTCCCACATCGAAAACACACAACAGGGCTCAACGGACAAGGTCTACCGCCATGATGTCTGCCACATCGGCTGCACTGATCAGTAGTAGGCCTCGGTCCTCCAATCACAATGCCCTTCGCCGGAGCTATGGCCGGGTATGTAGGAGGTCTGACTGGTCGCTCTCGCACCTCCTCTATCCGTGGTCCCTTACCGAAGAGTCTCCTCCCTCCTCGATAACTGAACCCTCTATCTCTAGCCGGCCTCTTCCTCTCTCTATCTCGGCTCCGACTGAACTTCCCAAACTCAGAGGCATTTCTCTCGTAATCCTGCTCACAAAGCTGTGCTCTGCGCACTGCCTCATCATATGTACCAATGTCCAGTGGTACCAATTTAGACCGCAACACCGGTCTCAATCCGTCAATAAATCTGCGGACCTTCCTGGTCTCGCTGTACATGGTATCGGGATCATATCTCCCCAGGGCCAAAAATCTGGTCTCATACTCATCCACTATGAGACTCCCCTGGCTCAATCCCAAAAACTCAGCCTGCAGTCTACGCTGCGCAGTATCAGGAACAAACTGCCTCCTGAAGGCCTCTAAAAACATCTCCCAACTAATCTCAGCATGTCGGGCTCTCAATATCGGCCTGGTGGACTTCCACCAATGCTCTGTCGTTCCCTTCAGTAGGAACGCAGCAAATGCGACTCTCTCAGAAGTCGTACACTCAAACAAATCGTACAACTTCTCCATCTCGCCAATCCACTCCTCAGCACTAGCTGGGTCCTTGACCCCTCGAAAAGATGGAGGTCCAAGCTTTTGGAACTGTCGCAACCGATCCAAATCACACCCATATCCTCTACTAACCTGAGCTGGTGGGGGTGTAGGAGTATCAGTAGTCTGTGGCATCTCAAGTGCAGGCTGTGCAGGTGTATCCGGTGCAACTGCCTCCCCAGTCGCAGTCTCTGCATCCTGCCTCTGTCTACCTGGCAAAGTCTGTGCCAACAACCCTACTATCGCCTTCAGGCTACGCTCTATCCTCGTGAAGCGTGCCTCAGTAGTATCTGGTACCTCAGCAGTACCTGGGGGTGTATGGGTAGTCGAAGACTCACCCTGGCTAGCCGGCCTACCTCTACGGCCTCCAGCCCTACCTCTCGCCCCTCTACCACGGCGGGTATTAGCCATAATGGCTCAATTCCTGCATTCACAACCATTAATTTGTCAACTTCCCATTTGTATACACAATTGTAACTGAACAAAACACAGTGATTTGGGGATGTACATTTTCCTAATTACTAACACCTATTCACATCAGACTAACTACGCTCTGATACCACTCTGTCACGCCCTCCTCCCACACGCGACTTTACCAAAAACCACAATAAATTTTTCGCTTTTTACTTACCTTTATCTCCTCAACAGTTGGGCTGTGAATAGGCATTAGTCTCCTCATCCATACATACCTTACCATTCTTTTTCGTATCATACATACATGACATTTATATCATAAGTAAATTCGTATTCTTAAATATAATTCCATCATTACATTTACATCCCCAACATTTAAAACCGTGTACATCACTGTGTTTATACATTGTTCAGATACAAAAGAGTACGCGTGTGTATACCTTTCGCTAGATGGGGAGTGGCAGCGGATCAAAGGAATGCAATACCCTGGCTGACTCGATCTACTGATGAGAATCTGTAGAGATGGGGGGAAAATGAATGGGATGAGCTATCAACGTGCTCAGTAAGGAAATCAGGCAAGCAAGTAGACATCCATACTATCTACTTGAAAATAGTGCTTTGCCTTTCCTTCTGTCATTTCAAAAGCATGTTTAAAATATATATAATATAGTACAGATTTAAAATCTCATGTACTAAACACATGCTGGTTTATCAATCAGAGGCATTCATGCAAAACAGTGCATAATAAATCATTTAAAAATGCCTTTATATAAAATATGCCATTTACATTCAAAACACAGTAAATATGGCATTTCTCATCACAACACAAATAAACTGGGTTTCGACCCATCCCTTAGGTCTACCCGTATCATAAAATACATGTGATATACCTTGCGAGACTCAGTGGCTAAATGCAATCTCTCTAGACTATGTAAGAGAGCCTCCCCGCCGAACATAGCCTCCCCGCCTATTCTGGCTTAAGGATGTTGGGCTTAAGGATCTTACTGTTAGAGAGTATCTCCGGACTATGTACATATCCTAACATGTGGTGAAATGCCAGCAACACAGTACTCAGTGTGCGGGTTATCACTGCTGTAACGGGAGGGGGGTCAGTCCATCACAACCGTCAGCTATCAACAACTCTCCTCCACAACTCCACAACACAAAACACGGTACAAGGTACTCCATGCCACACGCACGGTACATCGTACACTCGTGGACCCATACATCATGGTCGGGGTGCCTGCTATAGGTCTTAGCCGCTCATACCATGGAAATAAATCATAGTGGGGTGCCTGCCATAGGTCTTAGCCCTCATACCATGGAATAAATGCCACGTCTCTAAATTCACGTGAGAACATCTCAACAATGTGACACTCAGTCTACACGGAGGAAATCGTCACGGTTTTTCTAACATGTGTGTATATCACGAAAAACTACAGTGCGCGTCTTGAGTGTGACACACAGTCAACACTCCGCCTCAAAACACTGTATATGCATGTCAAAATATCAACACTAGTGCGAGTGAACCTCCAGCACCAGGTCATGCATCTCATGTAAAACTCGAGTACGAGCTAAACGCTCCAGCACTCTATCATGCACAAATCACATAAAAACTGAGTACGAGCAATGCTCCAATACTCTATCATGCATGTCAAATAAATGTAGTGCGAGTCAACCTCCAGCACTAATGTATGTGAAAAACATCTGAAATCAAGTGCGAGTTATGCTCTAGCACGATTGTTTCCACATAATTCGGTAGATGGCTCTTTAAAAATAGGGATGTTAAAAATCACTAAAATCAGCACTATAAAGTGTGCTTAATTTACATCGACCTCAAAACATTAGCTCATCCACCTACTCTTCTGCTACACAGCAGTAAAAACCACTCAAAACATCATTTCCATGCTTTTTACCACTTTTCCCAAAATTTCACTTTTTGCCTAACTAGGGGCAAAATCATAATTTACCCATATCGGGTCCCTAAAATTATTATAGATTTTCTCTGACCCTCAAACAATTTCAGTGAATGTAAAATCCAACGAAAATATGCACAGATATCTCTAGCTACTTGCAAGAGTCCCCTACCTCGGATCACGTCGTGTGACCTCTCTTCCTCTGTGCTGTCTAATCTCGCAGTCCGGTCAACTCTCAATATGACTCTGGAACTGCATTTAATCATTCACTGAGTTAATTACACTTTTCTTACTGTATTACACATTTAATACAGTTTATTTCACTTAAATTGGCCCTTTTACGCTTAATGGGCCTTAATCACGTTAATCGGGCCTTAATCCGTATTAAGCCAGTTCATCAAGGTCTATCGACTCATTGGGCCTATCAATACCCATTGGGCTTTATTCCAAGCTCTTTGGATAGCCCGTATATCATTTACGACATTTTTTTCAATTTTCTGAATATAATTCACTAAATCCAAAATTTAATCCGAAATGCGTAAATTAAATCTTAAATACGCATAAATCACATAAATTGTCGTAAATGAGCTTTACTTACCCGAGATTGTGCGATGGTGCACGAATCAGAGTTCGATCGGGCTTCCGTTCGGAATTAATCGTCGAACTGTACAATTTCGTATATTTAACTCCGGGTCAATTTTTGATTAAATATAATTTAAATAAATTTATCAGAAATTAAATTGGTCAATTTTGACCTCGTATCGACTTACCCGAAGTCCGGTGAAATCCCAAAAATTTTTCTTTTCCTTTTTCTTTCCTTTTTCCTCTTTTTCCCCTTTTCTCCTTGGCTGAATCGGTCCGGTCCGGTTCAGCACAGTCACTTCCCACTGAACCGCCTACCGGTTCAGTACCTTTTTAGTCGTGCCGGCGTCGTCCGACCGGTTCCCGGTGTGCCGTTGCCGCCGTTCGACGCGTATTGGACAGGGGACCTCTCGGTTGGCCTCGATCGGAGCCAATTCCCGCCGGTGGCCGCCGAATGCCCGTTTTTCCTCCGCGGCTTTCTCCCTTCGATTCGCCGGATTCCGGCGCCGGTGGCGCGCGTCCTGGTGGCTGGGAGGTCGCACGGTGCCGGCCTTCCTTTCCCGGTCGCGTGCGTGGCCGCTGGTTGCCGGATTGGTGGCCGTCCGGTGAGCTCTTCTCCCTCGGTTTGCGTCGGCTTCGTTTCCTTCTCTCTCCCCGCGTTTTCAGAATTTCGTTCGTTTTTTTTTTCAATTTCTTTATAATATATTTTTAATATTATTTTAATCCTTAAAATAATATTAAAAATCCTAAAATATCCCAATAATATCCCAAAAATTCTTATTAAATTCATTTAGTCCGTAAATGAATTTATCAGTCCGATTTTACCTTTTCGATATATTTTTCCACTATTTTTGGGCTCATTTTTCGAGATAAAAATTCCAAAAATATTAATTAAATTCATATCTCGATCAATTGGACTCGAAATTCAATATTTTCCTCGTTATTGATCAAGATCTCTCGATTTCATATTTTTAATGAAATTTTCTCATCGGATTTATATCGAATTTTGGTCATTTGACCGTCTTACCCCTGTACTTGCTCGAAAATCACTTTAACCCTTATCTTGCTATTATGTAGCTTACATGCATTTTTAATTCTCAATAAATCGATTGCACGATAGTAAATACTCTTCTTATGATTCAACTATGAAATATAACGTTCGTACACATATGAATCATAAGGTACAAGCTACATACGTAAATCAAAAACTCGGGTCTGACAATCCTCCCCAACTAAAAGAATTTGGTCCTCCAAATTAGAACCAAATCAATCCTCAAACAACTGGGGGTGCTTCTCTCGCATCAAGCTCTCTAACTCCCAAGTAGCCTCCTCGGAAGTGTGATGCTGCCCTAGTACCTTCACTAACTCGATAGTCTTCGATCTCAAAACCTTCTCCTTCCTATCCAGTATTCGAATCGGCCTCTCAACATGTGACATGTCCTCACTGAGCTACTAAGGCTCATAACTAATCACATGTGCCGGATCCGGGTGATACTTCCTAAGCATCGAAATGTGGAAGACGTTGTGCACGCCTGACAAATCTGGTGGCAATGCCAACCTATAAGCCTTATCTCCCACTCGATCAAGTATCTCAAAGGGTCCAATGTAGCGAGGACTCAACTTACCTCTCTTCCCAAACCTCGCTATACCCTTGGAAGGAGAAACCTTCAGAAACACGGACTCACCAACTACGAACTCAAGTGGCCTACGTCTCCTGTCAGCATAACTCTTCTGTCGACTCTGAGCTGTCCTCAATCTCTCAACTATCAAGCGGACATCCTCAGAAGCCTGTGTAACCATATCAGGAGCAAAAATCTTACGGTCACCCACTTCTTCCCACCCAATAGGGGAACGACATCTACGGCCATACAAGGCCTCATACGGTGCCATCCCGATACTCGAATGATAACTGTTGTTGTAGGCGAACTCGGCTAGTGGCAAATGATCATCCCAGGAGCCTCTAAAATCCAGCACACATGCTCTCAACATATCCTCCAGAGTCTGTATCGTCCTCTCTGACTGACCATCTGTCTGAGGATGGAAAGCTGTGCTCAAACTCAACTGGGTTCCCATAGCTTCCTGAAAATGTTCCCAAAAGTGGGAAGTGAAGCGGGAATCCCTATCCGAAACAATGCTCACTGGAATACCATGCAACCTCACTACCTCGCGTACATACAACCCGGTCAATGTACTCAGAGTATCGGTAGCTCTCATAGCTAGGAAGTGGGCTGACTTCGTCAGTCTATCAACGATCACCCATATAGCATCGTGATTCCTCCGGGTCCTCGGTAAACCCATCACGAAATCCATGGTAATATGCTCCCATTTCCATGGTGATATGCTCTCATTTCCATGTCGGTATAGGTAGAGGCTGCAACAATCCTGCAGGTTTTTGATGCTCTACCTTCACCTGCTGACATACGAGACATCTCGCCACAAAATCTGCCACATCTCTCTTCATACCTGACCACCAGTACACCTTCCGGAGGTTCTGATACATCTTGCCACTCCCCGGATGCAACGTGTACCTCGATGAATGAGCTTCTGACAATATCAATCTCCTGAGCTCTGGGTCCTCGGGAACACACAATCTCCCTCTGTACCTCAGTAGTCCATCAGAACTCAACTCAAAATCTATCACTGTGCCCCTCTGCATCTGACCAATCACATGGATGCACTGCAGATCTGTCTGCTGAGCCTGTCTGATCCTATCCAACAGATCTGGCTCTAAGCGTAAACTCGCAATCATACAATCTGCATCTCTGTCCGAAGGCACAACTCCCAAACTGAGGCTAGCAAACTGCTCTAGCAGCTCGTGCTCCCTGACCATCATATACGATACCATCCCAAGGCTCTTCCTACTCAAAGCATCTGCTACAACATTAGCCTTACCCGGATGATAAAGTATCTCACAATCATAATCCTTCAGAAGCTCTAGCCATCTTCTCTGTCTCATGTTTAGTTCCTTCTGTGAGAACAGGTACTTGAGGCTCTTGTGGTCGGTAAAAATCTGAAACTTCTCACCATACAAGTAGTGGCGCCATACCTTCAACGCAAACACTACTGCTGCTAACTCTAAATCGTGGGTCAGATAGTTCTTCTCATGGTCCTTCAACTGTCTGGATCCATAAGCAACTACCCTCCCATCCTGCATCAACACACAGCCCAGTCCCTGATGCGAAGCATCGGTATATACTGAAAATCCTCCTGAGCTGGTAGGAATAGTGAGAATCGGAGCGGTGGTCAATCGACTCTTCAGCTCCTGAAAACTCCTCTCACAATCCTCATCCCATACGAATGCAACATTCTTCCGAGTGAGACGTGTCAACGGAGCAGCCAACTTTGAAAATCCCTCAACGAACCTCCTATAGTACCCTGCTAAACCCAGAAAACTCCTGATCTCTGTAACTGTCCTCGGCTGTTCCCACTGAACTACAGCCTCAATCTTGGATGGATCTACTGATACACCATCCCTCGACACTACATGTCCCAAAAACGAGATCTCTGTCAACCAAAAATCACACTTGCTGAGTTTAGCATACAACTGTTGCCCTCGTAGAGTCTGTAATACAATCCTGAGGTGCTCCTCATGCTCCTCCTCGGATCTCGAATATACTAATATGTCATCGATGAATACGATAACAAACTGATCCAAATATGGCTTGAACACATCGTTCATCAAAGCCATGAAAGCTGCGGGAGCATTCGTCAGTCCGAATGGCATAACTAAGAACTCATAGTGGCCATATCGAGTCCTAAATGCTGTCTTGGGTACATCTCCACTCCGAACTCTCAACTGATGATACCCAGACCTCAGATCAATCTTAGAAAAGACCTGCGCTCCCCGAAGCTGATCCAGTAAGTCGTCAATGCGTGGAAGGGGATATCTATTCTTGATGGTAGCCTTATTCAACAATCTGTAGTCTATACACAATCGGAGGCTCCCATCCTTCTTCCTCACAAACAGAACCGGTGCTCCCCACGGTGAAACACTCGGTCTGATAAAACCCCTATCCAACAGCTCCTGTAACTGTCTCTTGAGCTCCTCCAGCTCAACTAAGGCCATGCGATACGGTGGTCTCGAAATAGGCTCAGTACCAGGCACCAAATCTATACAGAACTCCATCTCTTTGTCTGGTGGTAACCCTGGCAACTCATCCGGGAAAACATCTGGGTACTCACTGACCACAGGAATATCTACCAACTCCGGATGTACCTTATCCGTATCCACTACGTATGCAATGAAACCTTCAAGATATTTATCTCTCAGTCAGCAAAATATTTTTATTTATTAACAACATATTTATTTCTTTCATTTCTTCCTATCAAACTTTACAATAACTTTCTTAGGGTTAGGAAACATAACTGTCTTAGCATAACAATCTAAAACAGCATGGTTTGCAGATAACCAATCCATACCTAATATTACATCAAAGTCACTCATACTTAGCAATATTAGAGTGGCTGTCATATCTTTTTCCCCTACTCTTAACTTACAATCGTTATACACATGCTCAACTAGCTGACTGGAATCCATAGGCGTACAAATCAACATCATCATCTTTAAAGGAGTACACTTTACATGCTTTTCTAACTTACATGCAAATGATGGTGATACAAATGAATGTGTGGCACCAGGATCAATTAAAACATATGCTTCTAAATCATAAATCAGTATGTTACCTCGAATCACATCCGTAGAAGCATCAGCTGTGTCTTGGTCCAAAGCATGTACTCGCCCTCGACCCATCACCTGCTTACCCTTCTCCTCTGCCGTCGCTCTACCTCCCTGAGCAGACGTACCAGCTGGAGCTCTATCTTGCTCCCTGCCCTTCTGTGGGGCAATCACATATGTCTCTGGGCACTCTCTAGCCATATACCCCTGTTTTCCACATCGAAAACACACAACAGGGCTCAACGGACAAGGTCTACCGCCATGATGTCTGCCACATCGGCTGCACTGATCAGTAGTAGGCCTCGGTCCTCCAATCACAATGCCCTTCGTCGGAGCTATGGCCGGGTATGTAGGAGGTCTGACTGGTCGCTCTCGCACCTCCTCTATCCGTGGTCCCTTACCGAAGAGTCTCCTCCCTCCTCGATAACTGAACCCTCTATCTCTAGCCAGCCTCTTCCTCTCTCTATCTCGGCTCCGACTGAACTTCCCAAACTTAGAGGCATTTCTCTCGTAATCCTGCTCACAAAGCTGCGCTCTGCGCACTGCCTCATCATATGTACCAATGTCCAGTGGTACCAACTTAGACCTCAACACCGGTCTCAATCAGTCAATAAATCTGCGGACCTTCCTGGTCTCGCTGTACATGGTATCGGGATCATATCTCCCCAGGGCCAAAAATTTGGTCTCATACTCATCCACTATGAGACTCCCCTGGCTCAATCCCAAAAACTCAGCCTGCAGTCTACGCTGCGCAGTATCAGGAACAAACTGCCTCCTGAAGGCCTCTAAAAACATCTCCCAACTAATCTCAGCATGTCGGGCTCTCAATATCGGCCTGGTGGACTTCCACCAATGCTCTGCCGTTCCCTTCAGTAGGAACGCAGCAAATGCGACTCTCTCAGAAGTCGTACACTCAAACAAATCGTACAACTTCTCCATCTCGCCAATCCACTCCTCAGCACTGGCAGGGTCCTTGACCCCTCGAAAAGATGGAGGTCCAAGCTTTTGGAACTGTCGCAACCGATCCAAATCACACCCATATCCTCTACTAACCTGAGCTGGTGGGGGTGTAGGAGTATCAGTAGTCTGTGGCATCTCAAGTGCAGGTTGTGCAGGTGTATCCAGTGCAACTGCCTCCCCAGTCGCAGTCTCTGCATCCTGCCTCTGTCTACCTGGCAAAGTCTGTGCCAACAACCCTACTATCGCCTCCAGGCTACGCTCTATCCTCGTGAAGCGTGCCTCAGTAGTATCTGGTACCTCAGCAGTACCTGGGGGTGTATGGGTAGTCGAAGACTCACCCTGGCTAGCCGGCCTACCTCTACGGCCTCCAGCCCTACCTCTCGCCCCTCTACCACGGCGGGTATTAGCCATAATGGCTCAATTCCTGCATTCACAACCATTAATTTGTCAACTTCCCATTTGTATACACAATTGTAACTGAACAAAACACAGTGATTTGGGGATGTACATTTTCCTAATTACTAACACCTATTCTCATCAGACCAACTACGCTCTGATACCACTCTGTCACGCCCTCCTCCCACACGCGACTTTACCAAAAATCACAATAAATTTTTCGCTTTTTACTTACCTTTATCTCCTCAACAGTTGGGCTGTGAATAGGCATTAGTCTCCTCATCCATACATACCTTACCATTCTTTTTCGTATCATACATACATGACATTTATATCATAAGTAAATTCGTATTCTTAAATATAATTCCATCATTACATTTACATCCCCAACATTTAAAACCGTGTACATCACTGTGTTTATACATTGTTCAGATACAAAAGAGTACGCGTGTGTATACCTTTCGCTAGATGGGGAGTGGCAGCGGATCAAAGGAATGCAATACCCTGGCCGACTCTATCTACTGATGAGAATCTGTAGAGATGGGGGGAAAATGAATGGGATGAGCTATCAACGCGCTCAGTAAGGAAATCAGGCAAGCAAGTAGACATCCATACTATCTACTTGAAAATAATGCTTTGCCTTTCCTTCTCTCATTTCAAAAGCATGTTTAAAATATATATAATATAGTACAGATTTAAAATCCCATGTACTAAACACATGCTGGTTTATCAATCAGAGGCATTCATGCAAAACAGTGCATAATAAATCATTTAAGAATGCCTTTATATAAAATATGCCATTTACATTCAAAACACAGTAAATATGGCATTTCTCATCACAACACAAATAAACTGGGTTTCGACCCATCCCTTAGGTCTACCCGTATCATAAAATACATGTGATATACCTTGCGAGACTCAGTGGCTAAATGCAATCTCTCTAGACTATGTAAGAGAGCCTCCCCGCCGAACAGAGCCTCCCCGCCTATTCTGGTTTAAGGATGTTGGGCTTAAGGATCTTACTGTTAGAGAGTATCTCCGGACTATGTACATATCCTAACATGTGGTGAAATCCCAGGCAACACAGTACTCGGTGTGCGGGTTATCACTGCTGTAACGGGAGGGGGGTCAGTCCATCACAACTGTCAGCTATCAACAACTCTCCTCCATAACTCCACAACACAAAACACGGTACAAGGTACTCCATGCCACACGCATGGTACATCGTACACTCGTGGACCCTTATATCATGGTCGGGGTGCCTGCTATAGGTCTTAGCCGCTCATACCATGGAAATACATCATAGTGGGGTGCCTGCCATAGGTCTTAGCCCTCATACCATGGAATAAATGCCACGTCTCTAAATTCACGTGAGAACATCTCAACAATGTGACACTCAGTCTACACGGAGGAAATCGTCACGATTTTTCTAACATGTGTGTATATCACGAAAAACTACAGTGCGCGTCTTGAGTGTGACACACAGTCAACACTCCGCCTCAAAACACTGTATATGCATGTCAAAATATCAACACTAGTGCGAGTGAACCTCCAGCACCAGGTCATGCATCTCATGTAAAACTCGAGTACGAGCTAAACGCTCCAACACTCTATTATGCACAAATCACATAAAAACTGAGTACGAGCAATGCTCCAATACTCTATCATGCATGTCAAATAAATGTAGTGCGAGTCAACCTCCAGCACTAATGTATGTGGAAAAACATCTGAAATCAAGTGCGAGTTATGCTCTAGCATGATTGTTTCCACATAATTCGGTAGATGGCTCTTTAAAAATAGGGATGTTAAAAATCACTAAAATCAGCACTATAAAGTGTGCTTAATTTACATCGACCTCAAAACATTAGCTCATCCACCTACTCTTCTGCTACACAGCAGTAAAAACCACTCAAAACATCATTTCCATGCTTTTTACCACTTTTCCCAAAATTTCACTTTTTGCCTAACTAGGGGCAAAATCGTAATTTACCCATATCGGGTCCCTAAAATTATTATAGATTTTCTCTGACCCTCAAACAATTTCAGTGAATGTAAAATCCAACGAAAATATGCACAGATATCTCTAGCTACTTGCAAGAGTCCCCTACCTCGGATCACGTCGTGTGACCTCTCTTCCTCTGTGCTGTCTAATCTCGCAGTCCGGTCAACTCTCAATATGACTCTGGAACTGCATTTAATCATTCACTGAGTTAATTACACTTTTCTTACTGTATTACACATTTAATACAGTTTATTTCACTTAAATTGGCCCTTTTACGCTTAATGGGCCTTAATCACGTTAATCGGGCCTTAATCCGTATTAAGCCAGTTCATCAAGGTCTATCTATCGACTCATTGGGCCTATCAATACCCATTGGGCTTTATTCCAAGCTCTTTGGATAGCCCGTATATCATTTACGACATTTTTTTCAATTTTCTGAATATAATTCACTAAATCCAAAATTTAATCCGAAATGCGTAAATTAAATCTTAAATACGCATAAATCACATAAATTGTCGTAAATGAGCTTTACTTACCCGAGATTGTGCGATGGTGCGCGAATCGGAGTTCGATCGGGCTTCCGTTCGGAATTAATCGTCGAACTGCACAATTTCGTATATTTAACTCCGGGTCAATTTCTGATTAAATATAATTTAAATAAATTTATCAGAAATTAAATTGGTCACTTTTGACCTCGTATCGACTTACCCGAAGTCCGGTGAAATCCCAAAAATTTTTCTTTTCCTTTTTCTTTCCTTTTTCCTCTTTTTCCCCTTTTCTCCTTGGCTGAACCGGTCCGGTCCGATTCAGCACAGTCACTTCCCACTGAACCGCCGACCTGTTCAGTACCTTTTTAGTCGTGCCGGCGTCGTCCGGCTGGTTCCCGGTGTGCCGTTCTGCCGTTCGACGCGTATTGGACAGGGGACCTCTCGGTTGGCCTCGATCGGAGCCAATTCCCGTCGGTGGCCGCCGAATGCCCGTTTTTCCTCCGCGGCTTTCTCCCTTCGATTCGCCGGATTCCGGCGCCGGTGGCGCTCGTCCTGGTGGCTGAGAGGTCGCACGGTGCCGGCCCTCCTTTCCCGGTCGCGTGCGTGGCCGCTGGTTGCCGGATTGGTGGCCGTCCGGTGAGCTCTTCTCCCTCGGTTTGCGTCGGCTTCGTTTCCTTCTCTCTCCCCGCATTTTCAGAATTTCGTTCGTTTTTTTTTTCAATTTCTTTATAATATATTTTTAATATTATTTTAATCCTTAAAATAATATTAAAAATCCTAAAATATCCCAATAATATCCCAAAAATTCTTATTAAATTTATTTATTCCGTAAATGAATTTATCAGTCCGATTTTACCTTTTCGATATATTTTTCCACTATTTTTGGGCTCGTTTTTCGAGATAAAAATTCCAAAAATATTAATTAAATTCATATCTCGATCAATTGGACTCGAAATTCAATATTTTCCTCGTTATTGATCAAGATCTCTCGATTTCATATTTTTAATGAAATTTTCTCATCGGATTTATATCAAATTTTGGTCATTTGACCGTCTTACCCCTGTACTTGCTCGAAAATCACTTTAACCCTTATCTTGCTATTATGTAGCTTACATGCATTTTTAATTCTCAATAAATCGATTGCACGATAGTAAATACTCTTCTTATGATTCAACTATGAAATATAACGTTCGTACACATATGAATCATAAGGTACAAGCTACATACGTAAATCAAAAACTCGGGTCTGACAGTATTGGGGTGGGTAAGACCTACGACAGGCACCCCCAGACTATGATATGGGTCCACGGAGTACGATGTACCGTGTATGTCACACGGAGTACGCTGTACCGTGCAGTTATGATGACTCGATGATGTTACTTGATATTCTGGCGGGTAGGACTTGACCTGACCTCCCGTTGCAGTTGTGATGCCCCGCACACCGGGATCCGTGTAGCCTGGGATCACAGGGACAAAGTATGGCCATAGTCCTCGATTTTCATACAGTAACCTACATGCCTCACATGATATCATACGGTCTGGATAGACCAGAACAAACCCAAAGGATGGGTAACGTCCCGATTTATGTTTTTAAACGAGATGCGATTTAATGAATTAAGGTATTCCCGAGAGATGGGTTTAGCCTTAATGTGATTGTTTTATGATAAAACAAATAAGTTTTAACGTGAAGAGTTTGTAATGAAACAGATAAGTTTTTGAGTGTTGAGTTTATGATGAAACAAATAAGTTTTAATGTGACGAGCATGAGATGTCATACATGATGATTTTTTCATGTTTGATTTATATGTTGATTTCATGACTTCTCTTATATGATATATACATACATGTGGCATCGTTTTAGTCATACCTCATGCTCTAAATATAAACGATTTTATATCACGACATTATCAGCATGTAGATAGTATAGTTATCTACCTGCTTACATTATTGCCTTACTGAGCTGTTTATGCTCACCCTTTCATTTTCCACCCCACAGGGTATATTCAGTAGAAAAGAACGACAGTAGTCATATCTGCTACTTCTTATCAAGACCAAGTATACACATTTGTATAATTTTTGTATCTGAACATATAGAGGCACAGTACTGTACATGGATGTAATATTGGGGATGTATTTATTTAAAATAAATTGATATGTAAATGAAATATGAAAATGGAATGGTAAATAGGTGAGAGGTGACTAACACCGAATCATAGCCCAACTGTTTAGTAGTGTAACTGTTCACGATGGGTAAGGAAATTAAAAAGCGAAAAATTTACTCTGATTTTTAGGTAATTTGGGTCATGACAAGACCATTTCTAGGTCATAATCATTCCAATGCATTTTAGATAGTTTCTAACCATCCATACTCATGTCAAACAACTTCAAAATCAATTAAATAGACAATGTACCATAGTTAGAGTGTTAGAATCTTACAAAATCTGATTCATCTTCTTGCTCCAAATGACAATGCCCTTAACTCCTTCAATACCAATAATGGGAAAATGCCTTCCAACTATGTTATTCTTCTCTTTGATAGGAACAACTTTGCCTCTAATGATCTTTCTTCAAATCTTACTGAAAATGACTGATTTTAGAGAGAGAGAGTTAGGTTTTTGGGTTGAAAAGGGAATAATGGTGTTTTCTCGAAATTTTCAGATTTTCAACACTCCTTTTATAGAAATAGCTTGAGGAGATCGATCTGCACCAAGAGGAGATCAATCTGGTCCCCTTAAATCCCTCATTTTCACGGTATTTTAAGCATGAGATCGATCTGTCGAAGCATGAGATCGATCTGCTCCTAATCAGAGAGCTAAGGAGATCGATCTGGGTGCTTGAGGATTGATCTTTTCATTATAGAATACTTAGGAGATCGATCTGGCTCCATTGGAGATCAATCTGCTCTATTCTATTGCCCAAATAAGAGCATTTTGGCTCTTCCAGATCGATCTCTCATCCTATGAGATCGATCTGCCCTTCACAATTTCTAGATTTTCTGTAATTCTTCTGCAGCAACACTTACCAAACTTCATACATTTTGTTGCCATGATCATTTTCTCATCCAATCATCTTTGAGACTTGAAAATGGCATCCATCCACACTTCATACACATTAAAACTTGTGTAGAATCTTTGTATATCCAAAGTTACAGGATATAAACCAAATGGAAGTGCACAACTTATGCAATTCTACTTCCATTTTACCACACTACTTATAATTCATTCTACTTACATTCTCCACATGTTTAAGTCCATTTCTTTAAATTCATACATAATGTAACTTGTATGTACAATTACAACTCTTATTACAAGTGTGTATATTAACTTATGGACTTACATCACATATACTTCACTTATGAATTCATAGTACAACTCTATTTACATTTCTATGTACATATATACCATTATTCATATACGGGGTCTCACATAAAATCCATTTCTTTTCATTAAAATCTCCAACACAAAATCATACATATATCCATGACATAGTTTATCAAAACTATTTGTGCATATAGAAAGCATGTAATTCATGCATCAATAGCATTTAATTTGACATCCTTAAATCATAATTAGCATGAAGTAAATCAAGATCATGCATTCTTTCATGTCATGTAAGACAAATTTTGAGAAAATTCTTTTCATGAATTTATCATTTCAGCATGGAAAACTCATCATGCTACTGCATTTAAATCATTTCATTAAAACTGCAGTATAAACTAACCCTTCCGGGTCAATTATCTCATAAAATAATTCATTAAAATTCATTATAAAACTTCGGTTATAAAACCACCCTTCGTTCAGGATCAATTATCATAAAATCATCTGAAATCTAGCATCACAGTAGAAAATCATAAAATCGGGGGCCTGACCCCTCCCTCGAGTCTACTCTGGTCTATCGAGACCACAAGTTATATCATGTGATAAGTTGCATATTATACATATTAATTGTCATATTTTCCCATGATTTAAATTCTTTTATATGCTTAATTTTTGGATTTGACTTATATTTTCTATTTTGTATTGTGAATGAAGGAAATTGGACAAAATAGACTAAAAGCTGTAAATTCTGCTCAAGTCACAAAATTAGAAGAAATCTTGGAATTCAAGTCAAGATCTATCACTTGTAGCTGAAGTTGACTGAATCAATCTAAAGCTGGCAAGTGGAAAATTTTAATTATTAAGGAAGAGATATGTAAGGACTGTCTTTGGCAAGTGGTGGAAAAAGGAAAGAAGTTTAATTGTAATCAAACTCAATCAGAGAACCTTCTTTTGGAAACAGATTCTGGGGCTAGGATATTTAGTATTTATAGACTAAGAGAAGGCCAGGGAGAGACATCATTCTGAAATCTTGAATTATCATAGACATATATTTTTCTTTAGTATTTTTCTCTAAACTTATGACTTGCTAAGTTTTTAGTCTAGCCAAAGGATAATTAAAGTTTGGGTTCTTTAAGAATTGTGAGATCTAATTAGTTTTTATCTTGTTCTTTTATATCTTTATTATTTATATGTCTTCTGTTCTTGTTTAAATTATTGTTTTGATTGATTGAGCAAAAAGAGCCCTTTGTTCAATTGTCAGGATAATATATCACCAATTAGAAATCTGAATCCGTAATTGTTTAGGCATTCTAATATAAGTGGTAAATAACATAATTGATTTCAGACATGATTTCGATTCTATGTTAAGAAGATATATAATCTAGCTTAAATGAACCTACATGTGTGTTTGTTGGTCAGAATCGGTAGTCTCTCTAGTTTTCAATGCTGTTGGTAAATTAAATCTTAAGATCGTATCTAAGGTTATTTAACTGACAAGAGAAATAATTAGAGATCGTATCCTGATTATCGAAGAAGTAAGGAGGGATAGGTTGTTAGGTCGTACCAATAACCATAACCAATTTGGTAAAGATTAAAATAATTTATTTTTGCATCAATGATCAATTCCATGAACCCATTCTAAAATTATTCCTTTGGTTGGATGTTCTCATCATATTGATTTTCTATAAATATTTTATATAGCGATTTTACTTGCCTAGATTTTAATTTAATTTTTATTTTCATTTTCCCAAAATCCCCATTTTACTTTTTAATTATTTTGCAGAAAGATAAATCTAGCCAATCTCTTGGGAAACGGCCTTACTCATTTATACTACAGTCTAAATTTATTTTGAGTAGAAATTATTATTGTTGGTCTCGACAGCCACTAATTTTTGGCGCCGTTGCCGAGGATTGGTTTTTAATTAGATTTATTTTGATACCCCGTTCTTTTCGTGCAGGTGAATTAATCTTGTACGATCCTGAGATTGAAAAGACTGCTAAGAGAAATAGGAAGGAAGCGAAAATTCAAAAGGCACAGGAAGCTACATCTTCATCCCCTGGACTGAATTTAACACCTGAATTGATCAACTCATCTAGTGATTCTGAGATTGAAGAAATAATGGCTGAAGAGGAGCAAACTTTAAGGCAGTTGGCTGCACCACCTGTCAATCAACAGCCCCTCTGCATTCATTACCCAACTCTGCAAGCAGATTTTGAATTAAGATCGGGTTTGATCCATTTGCTTCCCAAGTTCCATGATTTTGAGAATGAAGATCCTCACAAGCATTTAAAAGAATTTCACGTGGTATGTTCAAGCCTGAAACCACAAGGAGTTACTTAAGAGCAAATTAAAATGCGACCTTTTCCATTCTCACTAGCTGATAGAGCAAAAGATTGGTTGTTCTATTTACCTCCTGGTTCTATAACCACGTGGACTGAAATAGTGAGATTGTTCCTTGACAAATTTTTCCCTGCTAGTATTAGAAGAGAGATATGTGGAATCAAGCAGAAAGATATTAAAACTCTTCATGAATACTGGGAAAGATTTAAGCAACTCTGTGCAAGTTGTCCTCAACATGGGATTTCCGAACAACTCTTAATTCAATATTTTTATGAAGGATTGTTACCCATGGAAAGAAGGATGATGGACGCAGCCAGTGGAGGTATGATAGTGAACAAGACTCCTAGTGGAGGTACGATGGATTTGATTTCCACCATGGCTGCTAATTCCCAATAGTTTAGATTCAGACAAGACATACCTCACAGAAGAGTAAATGAGGTAAATACACATTCTCTTGAAAATCAAATAGCTAATCTAACATTTGTTGTTCAACAATTGGCTATAGGCATGGGAAATGTGCAATAAGCTAAAGCATGCGGAATCTGTGGTGCTACTGGCCACCCAACCGACATGTGCCCCACGCTACAAGATGAACCTCATGAGCACGCAAATGCAGTTGGAGGATTTTTAGGTCCACCACAAAGGAATCACGATCCATATTCTAATACATATAACCCAGGGTGGAGAGACCATCCCAACTTGAGCTATGGAGCAAAACCTCAATTTCAAAACTTTCAATATAGACAGCCCGCTCCACAGCAACATCAGCCATCCTCAAGTTCAGGTACGTCTCTTGAAGAAATTGTTAAATCACTTGCAATTAACACACAACAATTTCAATAGGAGACAAGGACAAACATCAAGAAACTGGAGGATCAAATGAGTCAGCTAGCCACTTCTGTGAGCAGACTGGAATCTCAAGGAAAATTACCCTCACAAACAATTATCAACCCCAAACAAAATGTTAGTGCAATGACCTTGAGGAGTAGGATCGAGGTAGGGGAGTCTAGCAAGACAACCCGAAAGCGCATTCCAGAAGAAGAAGCTAAAAAGGAAGTTACTGCATCCCAACCACAGTTCGATCACCCTAAGGAACCTAATGGCACGCAACAAAAAGTTTTGGCACCAATTCCTCCTTTTCCTTTTAGATCATCCAAATCTAAAAAGGAGGAGGAGGAAAAAGAAATTTTTGACATCTTTTGCAAGATTGAGGTAAATATTCCTTTACTTGATGTAATTAAACAGGTACCTCGATATGCCAAATTTCTCAAGGAGTTGTGCATCAACAAAAGGAAACTGAAAGGTAATGAATTTGTGAGCATGGGTGAGAATGTTTCAGCTGTCCTCCAGAAAAAGTTACCTCCTAAATGCAAGGATCCAGGTATGTTTACTATCCCTTGTAAAGTAGGTAATCTTAAAATTGAAAGAGCAATGTTAGATCTAGGAGCTTCAATTAATGTCATGCCTCTGTCTATTTATAAATCTTTAAATGTTTGACCATTAAAAGAGACTGGTGTGATTATTCAGCTAGTTGATAGATCTAACGTTTATCCTGAAGATGTTCTAGAGGATGTTCTGGTGCAAGTAAATGGATTAATCTTTCCTGCTGATTTTTATGTGCTTGATATGGAGGATGATGACTCATCTAGATCTTTAATTTTGTTAGGAATACCTTTTCTAAAAACATCTAGGACTAAAATTGATGTGCATGATGGTACACTCACAATGGAATTTGATGATAAAATCATTAAGTTTAATATTAATCATGCCCATGAAAGCTCTGTGATTTACAAGGAAGAGATAAATGCCTTTCATGATCATATAGTTTCCAGGAAAAATTTTTATATTGGTCAGAAAGTTAAACTATCTCATTCTAAATTAAAAATATTTCCTAGTAAATTTCGTTCTAGATGGTTAGATCCTTATATTGTTACTAACGTGTTTCCTCGTGGAAAAATTGAAATTCAAAGTTTGGATACAGGTCAGATCTCTAAGGTCAAGGGTGATCGTTTAAAGCCTTTTTATGAAGGTTTACAAGTGCTTGAAGTTGAACGAATTGGATTGGAATGTCCAACATACAATTGAGCATGATTATGTCTAGTCAAAGACTTTAAAGAAAGACGCTTTTTGGGAGGCAACCCAAAATTTTTCTTTATTTTTTGATTCGTAATTATTTTTTATGAATGTTTACAAGTGCTTGAAGTTGAACGAATTGGATTGGAATGTCCAACATACAATTGAGCATGATTATGTCTAGTCAAAGACTTTAAAGAAAAACGCTTTTTGGGAGGCAACCCAAAATTTTTCTTTATTTTCTGATTCGTAATTATTTTTCTTTCTTTTTTTTGTTGTTTTATTAATAATAGAGAAGATTTATGTGTTTTGGTGTTTTTTAAAAAAAAAAACAGAAGAAGTGTTTGCATAAGACGTGCCCACGCCTTATGTTAAGAACACTTCTGCCTTTTTTTTTTAAAAATAAATAAATTTAGAAGCACATATTTGATAGGGCGTGCGCCCTATCAAAACACCTCTATTGCCAAAAAAAATCATTATTTTATTTTCTTTCTTTTATTTTATTATTATTATTATTTTATTTTTTTCTCATCTTCCACCTTTATTGTCTTCTTCAGATCCCCCGAAGACCACCGTTGACCAAGATCTGAGATGACGATCGCACCTTCCGGCAACACAACGCCTGTCACTCACCTGCCTCCTCCTCCACCGACAGCACCTGAGACCAGCAGTAGCGTCGTTGCAGAACCCATCGGAATTGAGATTTGCAGCAATCCATCTCCGGCAGCAGGTCCCGCAATCTCCAACCAGCAGCTGCAGTCGCGACTCCCTTCTCCAAGCTCCACTAACAGTAGAGCATCTTCAGCAACAGAACCGGCAGCACCATCAGTAGCCGATCCTTCTTCACAGCCCAGATTGCCATTCACCTTGCTGCAACACAGCAGCTCCGTCCCCTTCCACAGCTCTATCGCGTCTCCCAGTCTCAACCATCAGAAACGCACAGACCAGTCACCAAGTTCCAGCAGCACCAGTGATCTCTCCTCTTCCGGCTTCAGAGCCCCCTGTCAGCAACAACTCCAGGCTCCAGCTACTGCCTCGCGCCGACCTATTCACACAGGAGCCATATTCGGAATCAATACCAGTAGCTCCGGCAACACAGTACCGAGCAGCAACCCGCGATCTTCCTTCAAGCTTCATCTCGCCTCTCTCGGTTTCAAGCTGCCCATTACCGGTGCAGCAGCCACAACCTCACTTCTCCCATCTTCAGTTCCAACCTGCAGCAGATCCGGCAGCAGCTCCCACCCAGCTCTTCACGCTGACTGCCATAGACAACTTCCAAGCAACAAACCCAACAATTGCCATATCAGATTTTTTTTATTTTATTTTATTTTTTATATTTTTCAGATAATAATAATAAGAAAAAAAAATAAAAAACAAAAAAAAAATAAAAACAAAAAACTAAAAACAAAAAAATTAAAAAAAATTGTTGAAGTGTTTGCTTTACTTAATCGACAAATTTTAATTATACCATTTTTATTATTAACATTTTTTGATTTGGTGTAGTTGTTTTTACTTGTTGAAGATTAACAGTTGCACGTGGTGAAGAATTTCTCTATGACTAGTCGTGGACATCAAGAAGTTTTTTTTTTTTTTTGCTCGTAAGGGAGCTCGGATTGGCAAAGTCGTGGGAATCAACGCAATGTTTTTCACGGTGCTCAATATTTTTCAGGGAAGTTTCTTAATTTCTCTTAATTCTTTTACAGTGACTGAGCAATTATTTTGATACATTGGGGATAATGTATAGTCTAGGTGTGGGGGAGGGTATTTAATTGTGACTATGTTGTTTGCTCTCTACTGTTTACTTTCTTTTCCTTTCATTCTTGATTAATTTTCATAAAAATTTTTGCAAATCCAAAAAATATTTTGTTCCAAAATATACATTAGTTATTGTTTGTGATTTCTTTAAATTCTAGATTTTTTCAATGCTTATCCCATGAAAAAGAAATGTGATTTACATATGTGCAAAATAGTTTTGAATTCTCATTAAAACACTGATTAGTTACTTTTAATTCATTAGATGAAAAAGTGTATAGGATCTAACACACATATACCCCTTTTTGGTGAGATTTGAGCATACGAACAGTCATTACATCATGCTCTATTTCTTTTTTTGTGTGATTGTCATGCATAGTTGATTATTCTAGAACTTGCTCTATCATACATGTCTCAATCAACCCCTTTGATGAATATGATGCGATAAATCAAATAAGGGCATTTATGTTAAACCATTTTTCTTGACATTATACATTTCTTTTCTAGCTTACCCTTATCATTATTAACCCCTAGAAAAACCACTTTGAGCCTGACATTTTCTTTGGATTAAACCACATTACAAGCCATAATAAACTTTTTTGTTGATTTTTCCCTCTTTTTGAACCTTGAATTGATGAATCATATAGATTTATGTACATGAAACTTCAAAATATGTTTGAAAAGATATATGTTGAAAATTTAGTGTTCCAAGCTATTACTTTCATTGAATTATTCTATTTCAAAAAAAAAAAAAGAGAAAAGAAAAAAAAAGAAAAAGAAAAAAATAAGAAAAAAAAATATAGAAGTAAGAAAAAAAAAAGGGAAAGGAAAAATGAAGAAAAGGAAAAAAATGATGAATAAATAAAGAGAAAGAAAAGTAAAATTTTTATTGCTTAGAAGTTAGTTCTGAAAATCATATGATTGAAGCAGTCTTTTGAAATAATTGAGTTGAGTTTTATGTGAAAAGTTCTGTATGATTCCTTCAATTTCTTTAAACAAAAAATCCATTTTGTCATACCTTACCTAAACCCCATTACAACCCTTTTTAGACCATTAGATTTTTGCATCTTAATTCATTCATTGGTGGAAGAGATGTGATGAATTTGTAAGCTTATGGTAAGAAATCTTCTATGCAATGACTTAAGAGTTTATTGATATATATACCATAAACACTTAGAGTGTGATGAGTGAATCCAATTGCGAGGGTGTTAGATCCTGTGTACTTTATGAATTTAATTGAGTTATTAAGGTGCTATTCATGTGTGTTATGAGAATTCACTTTAAAAACTTGTGTTTTAATTCTTAAACGAAATGTGTTATGGATAAGCATAGGAAGAATATGAAGGAATGATGAGAAGAGATTATGAATTTAGACTATTGTATGCTTGAGGACAAGTAAGGTTTAGGTGTGAGTGAATTTGATAAGTTGCATATTATAAATATTAATTGTCATATTTTCTCATGATTTAAATTCTTTTATATGCTTAATTTTTGGATTTGACTTATATTTTCTATTTTGTATTGTGAAATAAGGAAAATGGACAAAATGGACTAAAAGCTGCAAATTCTGGTCAAGTCACAAAATTAGAAGAAATCTTGGAATTCAAGTCAAGATCTATCACTTGTAGCTGAAGTTGACTGAATCAATCTAAAGCTGGCAAGTAGAAGATTTTAATTATTAAGGAAGAGATATGCAAGGACTGTCTTTGGCAAGTGGTGGAAAAAGGAAAGAAGTTTAATTGTAATCAAACTCAATCAGAGAACCTTCCTTTAGAAACAGATTCTGGGGCTAGGATATTTAGTATTTATAGACTAAGAGAAGGCCAGAGAGAGACATCATTCTGAAATCTTGAATTATCATAGACATATATTTTTCTTTAGTATTTTTCTCTAAACTTATGGCTTGCTAAGTTTTAGTCTAGCCAAAGGATAATTAAAGTTTGGGTTCTTTAAGAATTATGAGATCTAATTAGTTTTTATCTTGTTCTTTTATATCTTTATTATTTATGTCTTTTGTTCTTGTTTAAATTATTGTTTTGATTGATTGAGCAAAAAGGGCCCTTTATCAGGATAATATATCACCAATTAGAAATCTGAATCCGTAATTGTTTAGGCATTCTAATATAAGTGGTAAATAACATAATTGATTTCAGACATGATTTCGATTCTATGTTAAGAAGATATATAATCTAGCTTAAATGAACCTACATGTGTGTTTGTTGGTTAGAATTGGCAGTCTCTCTAGTTTTCAATGCTGTTGATAAATTAAATCTTAAGATCGTATCTAAGGTTGTTTAACTGACAAGAGAAATAATTAGAGATCGTATCCTGATTATCGAAGAAGTAAGGAGGGATAGGTTGTTAGGTCGTACCAATAACCATAACCAATTTGGTAAAGATTAAAATAATTTATTTTTGCATCAATGATCAATTCCATGAACCCATTCTAAGATTATTCCTTTGGTTGGATGTTCGCATCATATTGATTTTCTATAAATATTTTATATAGCGATTTTACTTGCCTAGATTTTAATTTAATTTTTATTTTCATTTTCCCAAAATCCCCATTTTACTTTTTAATTATTTTGCAGAAAGATAAATCTAGTCAATCTCTTGGGAAACGACCTTACTCATTTATACTACAGTTTAAATTTATTTTGAGTAGAAATTATTATTGTTGGTCTCGACAGCCACCATCATGTGAGACAAGTAGGTGACTATCAGTAACAACATAGAACTATAGCCATAACCTAGTGATCCCTGGCTACACGGTACCTAGTGTGCGGGGTATCACACCTGAAACGGGAGGTGGGTCGGTCCTACCCGTCAGAATAGCATAACATTAGGATTGCGAGGGCAACGCTTGTTGCCTCGTGGCTAATGCCACTCCACTCCAACAATCCCCACGGTACAGCGTACTCCGCGTGACATACACGGTACAACGTACTCCGTGAACCCAAGCTCAGTCAGGGGTGCCTGCAATAGGTCTTATCCACCCATATCATCTCTGTCTCAGTATGCACGTGTGAGCATATCATCTCACTGTGACACACAGTCTACAGGAGGCTCCAACACGGCTATATACATGTCATATAAATTCATATGCGAGCGAAGCTCTAGCACGACTCCATGCATATTCATGATATCTAAAAACCTCGTGCGAGCGAAGCTCTAGCACGGTTTCATAAAGATCAGTAAAATCTGCGTACGAGTAGCACTCCAGTACGACTTTAAAATGAGTTATAAATTCATATAAAACTTCGTGCGAGCAAGCTCCAGCACAGTGTTATGCATCAATAAATCAAATCTCGTGCGAGTTGCACAACTTTATGCATAAATAAATCAAATCCCGTGCGAGTTACACTCTAGCACGACTTTTATGCAATATCATATCAAAACTGGATGCGAGCTAGGCTCCAACATCTCTCATGCATGTCAAATCATTAAAACTAGTGCGAGCAATCGCTCCAGCACCATTTTATGCATATAACTTCAAAACAGTCAAAACCGTCAAAACAGTCAAAACAGAATGTGAGCTAAGCTCTAGCACTTCTC
This sequence comes from Firmiana major, assembly GCA_033439115.1. NCBI lineage: Eukaryota > Viridiplantae > Streptophyta > Magnoliopsida > Malvales > Malvaceae > Firmiana > Firmiana major. The sequence goes on along the minus strand of CM065904.1, from coordinate 17,947,486 downwards.
ATGCATTTCACAATAGTAAAATCAGTGCGAGCAACCACTCTAGCACATTTCATGCATATGATGTCACACAAGTCGGTGCGAGCAACCGCTCAAGCACATTTTTATGCACGCTCACAAACGCAGATATAGTGCGAGCTATATGCCAGCACTATTTGTTTCCATATAAACTTGATAGTTGGCCTATTTTCCAAAGAATTTTCATTTAAATCTAAATAACGCTTACGTAGTGTTATATTGTGAAATTTATACAATTACTGGCCAATCTATCGATTGTTTTGCTTATAAACCAAGAAAATTCCTTAAATCAGAAATTACTTAAATCATGCATTTCATGCATGTCATGCTTTCACCATCCTTAGGTGAACTTCCCTCAATATGGGTAAAATAGTCTTTACCTATTTCAAGTCCTTAAAATCTTTAATCTATTTTTAGGACCTTTATACATACATATTCTGTCTATACATACAAATTCAGTGTATACAAAAACTATTAAAATACGCGTAGCTACCTCTAGCTACTCACACAATTCCCTTACCTCATTTTTCTGTACAGTCTGACCTTTCACTGATGTCTCGTCATGCAGTCTGATTTGCTCTCAATCAAATCTCTGGAACTGCATATAATTATACATCAGGTCAAATACACTACAATTAATTGTATTTCATATTTTCTGGACTTAATTTAAATCATTGGGTCCGTTTACCCATATTGGGCCTGATTGCACCATAATGGGCCTTAATCGGCCTTAAGCCCGTTTTTCACTTACTATTCACATTATCGAGGTCTATTGGGCTTATTGGGCCCACCAGTATTTATTGAGTCTCGTTATAAACTCTCGAATCGCTTAATGAATTATTTACGACAATTTATTTCAATATCCAGAATTTAATCCATTTTATACGAAATTAATCCGTAATTTATGCGGTAAATTTTTAACACGTATAACAATGCAAATTATCGTAAATAAGGGTTACTTACCTGAGATTCCATGATAGTACGCAAATCGAGGCTATCTCGAGCTCTCGATTAATGTCAATTGTCGAGCTACACAATTAAATATTTTTTCGGATAAACTTTCAGTCGAATAATAATCAAATTAAATATTCTGAAATTTAAATCGGTCAATTTTGACCGCTTACCGACTTACCTGTAGCTTGATTGCATCACTAGGATTTTTCTTAATTTTTTCTCTTTTTCTTTTTTTTCTTTTTCATTTTCTTTTTGGCTGAACCGGTCCGGTCTGATTCAGCATACCGTCACTGCGCTGAACCGGCCATACCGATTCAGGCATCATTTCGTCGTTCCGATGCCGTCTGACCATTTTTGGTGCCGTTCGGCGCATCGTCGCCCGGGCTTCCATCATCGGGCCTTAGGGCTGGTCGAATCGACGCCGATGGCCGCTAATCGAGCCTTCTCTCCCGCGGCATCTCTCCTCGTTTTCAGCGTTCTCCAGCGTTTCCACGGCGCGTCACGGCCGTTGATGGTTCGCACGAGGTCGGGCTGCCTTCGCCAACCCTTGTCGGCCCCTCAGTCCAGCCATCAAATCAGAAGGATTTGGTTCCTCGGTTTCGGCTCCTTCATTTCGCCATTTCCAGAAATCGCATTTCGCGATTTCTACTGTTTTTTCAATTTTATTTTATTTATTTATAATTTATTTTAATAATATTTTAATCCATTATAATATTATTAAAAATCCAAAATATCTTTAAAAAATATTATTTTATTCATTTATTCAATAAATGAATTTATCGGTATTATTTCGTCTTTCGGGATAATTTTTGAATACTTTCGGGATTATTTTTTGATTTGAAATTTTTGATTAATTCTAATAAATTCGTATCTTAATTAATTTAACCCGAAATTTAATTATTTCTTCGTTATTGATCAAGATTTCTCAATCGAGGCTGTCTCAAGCTCTTAGTTGACGCCAATTGTCGAGCTACAAAATTAAATATTTTTTCGGGTAAACTTTCAGTCGAATAATAATCAAATTAAATATTTCAAAATTTAAATCGATCAATTTTGACCACTTACCGACTTACCTGTAGCTCGATTGCATCACTGAGATTTTTCTCAATTTTTCTTCTTTTTCTTTTTTTTTTCTTTTTCATTTTCTTTTTAGCTGAACCGCGGTCCGGTCCGGTTCAGCATACCGTCACTGCGCTGAATCGATTGTACCGGTTTAGGCATCATTTCGCCGTTTCGACGTCGTCCGACCGGTTCTCGGGCCGTTTTCGGTGCCGTTCGGCGTGTCGTCGCCTGGGCTTCCATCATCGGGCCTCAGGGCTGGTCGAATCGACGCTGATGGCCTCCAATCGAGCATTCTCTCCCGCGGCATCTCCCCTCATTTTTGGCATTCTTCGGCGTTTCCACGGGGCGTCACGACCACTGATGGTTCGCACGAGGTCGGGCTGTGTAACGACCCTTGACCCTTGAAAATCGGGGGAAATTTTTTTTTTTGAATTTAATTTACCCACTTATTCCCTTATTCACTTAGATTGTATTCCTGTGCAGTGTCAAACACTTTTCCTAATTCTTTACTCGTAATTGTAATTAATTTTCATATTTTAACTTATACGGCCGATAGAAATTTCGACAGCACAACGGCTTATATATGGGCCTACCCACCTGCAAATCAGTTGTTTTTGGCAATCCTAGATATCCACAACTACCAAGCATGCTTTCCAAATTCATCTTTACCACTCAATACATCTATTTCAATTTAATACTAGTCATCTCAAAATATTATCTCAAAACATTATCCCAAAATAATAATGTTTACATCGTTCCTTACAAAATTACATCCCAACTGATATTCCAACATGTGTGTCTGTGCATACAATTATGTTTTGTACAGGAATGTAAATGTATACCTTTTACGTGTAAAAAAGTAGCCTAGGGTAGCTCTTCCCACCAGCCTACGTCGTGTACGCGGCAGGTAGCGTCTATAGATTCACTGCAAATGATCTGAAGGTAGAGGGGTGAGCTTTTGGGGAAAAGCCCAGTAAGATAGTACTATTAAAACAGTTCTGATATATAAAAGCATTTGAAGTTGTTCATAGAACGAAGTTTAATGCAATACAGAAATTTTCATTTCATGCATAATCGTCATAAAGCATGGGTGTCATTAAAACCATTAACATGCTTAACCATTTTAGAACTTTTCATAAACCTTTCATGCGCATTTCATAAATTATTTCTAAATATATCATGAATATTTTATAGTCATTTCGTAAACATCTCATGAACATGTCATAATCATTTCATAAACATCTCATGCATATTTCATAATCATTTCATAAACATCTCATCATAGTCGATTTTATAATTAAAATCGAAAAGACTAGGCTATAAATAAGTCATGCGATACGTGTCGTTCTCCGTAGAGAGTCATCATACCTATGGCCATGGTAAGTGGGTTGTAGACTGGATCAGGGTCGTACAACCATTTCGTAAAGTATAGGTAGTATCTATCTTACTTACATTCACTAGCACTTAGCTAGGACACGGGGACCAGTGGCACTCTCCGTGTAGGAAACATAATTGCGTGCTGCGCGGGCACGAGATACTACCGAAAATGTCTTCATAAACCACCAGTAGTACGACATCTTCCACACAGGTCGAGTCAAGTGCTAAAGGGGCTTACGTACCGACACCCAAGTGGTGGAGCCGGAACACCACAAGAAGTAACCATGCATGAAGCCTATAGTCTCAAAACATCTTTCCTTTTTTTCTTAAATACTTTTGAAAATATCAATAGTTCCAAGACATTTTTAAACTTCAACTTTCATTGTTGTCAAACCGACAACTTTCATTGTCTTTATCCTCTTTAATGCTTCTTTCACCTCTATCTCTCTGATTCTGCACATAAAGTACCAATTCAAATCCTAAAAATGCATGAAGGTACTATCCAAAATTTAGCTTTATTCGTTGTTGAATAGTTTATCAAAATAATCACGCCACCTTTTTAATGTCCTTATCCTTAACGAGAGTTCTTTGGTGCTCATCTTTAATACATTTCACAACTCCTAGATTGTGACTCTTCTTATTTCTTGCTTATACCAATCAGTTTATCTCTTTCGCTCCATCCTTTACGTTAACTTGTTATAAATCTCTTTCACAACCTTTGTTTTACTTCTTCCATCGCTTTCTCTACTTTCTTCTTAGTTAACCTATATTTTATAAGACTCTCTTGGGTGTTTTTTTTTTTTCCCAAAGTCTTGTAATATTCTTGTTTAGTCTTTATAGCTTCTTTAACTAATAGCGTCTACCATGTTGCATCCTTTCCAACCGTGCTTTTCCGTTTGATACTCGTAGTGTATCCTTAGCCACCTCTTGAATGCATTTTACTACCTTGTTCCAAGTACATTTGGGTTCCCCTTTGTTGATCAGCCTTCTTTTTGCATCTATCTCTACATACCGCATAATAATTTTCTTTTAGTTGCAACCATTAAATCCTCGCATTTTTTTTCTATTGATTATTTCAATGCTATGTATGGATCCTCATGTATAGGATTAGAAGTTTATGTTGCGTGATAGCACTCTCACTTGAGATAACCTTACACTCAAACATCTGTGTCTATCCCTCTTCCTAGTCATAAAGAAATCTAATTTACGCTTAGTATACTTTTAAAGGTTATAAGGTGATATTGTCTCTTCCTAAATAGTGTTTTAACTAGGGTTATAGGATAAAACAAAATCGAAGATAACATCCCTACCCTCGTTCTTACACCGTAAATAAAACCCTTATATACGCTCTCAAAGCTCTCTGCTGGTACTTACATGGCCATTAAGGTCATTGCCAATAAAAAAGATTTTTTCCTATAGGCACTTATTGTACTGCCTAATCTAAATTCTCCTAAACTATCATTCACTAGCCTCATCAAGTCCTATCTTCGCTAATAATATTTAAAACCTCTTTTATAGAATTAGCTTAATCAAAATAACCTTATCCCTTGTCTCATACCTTGTACAACACCCTTTTGATACTTTTTATTTATGATGATACCTATAGCATTTCGGTTTTTATCTTTACTAATGTACCAAAGCTTATATAGCTAAGGTGCTATCCCTTTAGCCTTCTCCCTATTCCATTTGGTCTTTTGGAGACGCAAGATGTTACCCCTCCTCCTACTTATAACCCCTCAAATCTCAGCTTACTTTTCATTAAGTGTATATATATTCCAAGATCTTAACCAAACTTATAGTTTTCGACTAACTTCTTTACCCTCCCCTTGTTCATTATGGTGTCGAAACCTTTGCCTATTTGACACCACATCCAAGCGTCGATATGGCACGTCGCTTCCAGGCAACAACCTAGCAGCACTTGCATACTTTTCACTACACTCAAGTTTTGGTGTAGCACGTCGTTATGCAAGGGACACCCAATGAAGTTCTCATATTAGTTTATTTCTGTCACGCCCCGAGAGACGCAACAATTTAAGTGTAAGCATTTAATGTGATTCTTCTGGTTGGCTATCTAAAAAAATAGTCGTTACCACCTATCAGACTCAATGAGTATCGATATCTTACCTTTGGGTATTGATATCTTAAGAAAAAATCCTACATTTAAAACAAAATAGGCATCGATACCATAACCATTGGGTATCAATACAAAAACAGAGCTTTATGCTTTTGTTTATTGGTAATGATGCGGGTACTGATACAAACCAAATATGTAGCCAAAGTTCAAACATGGGTATTGATACTTCTACCAAACATATTGATACCTTGGATATGAAACAAAATTTTGACTAAGATAAATGTTCATTCATCCAAAGCAATTTGAAGATCATCAAATAAGCAACGACATAATTTATCCTTTAAACACATGCATATTTAAGTCTTAGTAATACTCCAATCATATTAGACAATTAATTCACTTAAGATTTCCTAGATCATATCAAAACTCTAAGTATTTTGAAGCTAACAAATATGAAACGGGTACCTCCATGATCAACCAAAACTAAAGTAGAAGAGAATTAAGCTTGGATTAAAGGAACTTCCAAGAAATTTATGATTTGTTTCAAGCTTAAATAGAAATCCTTGTGTCGATATAGGAACTATAAGCTTATCGACACTTGATAGAGGAAGGGGACAGTGTTAGTGCCTCTATGAAATGCCTCAACTAGTGCAATGGTGTCTATGAGTGGGATACCAGAGATAAAAGTGAGGTTGTAGCATTTGGGAGTGGGAGTAATGTTGTCGCCTAATGAGAAATGGAAGGGTGAAGAGGGTAGCTCTAGATGAAGGAGGGAAAGGTGATAGCTTGAGTTGCTCGAGCTAAGCTTGACAAAAATCATGTCAACTGTGAGTTTTTCTCAAGTCTAGTCCAAGTAACTTATGAGCACAATAGTTTCACACCCCTAGTGCGGATTAACTCCCATTTTGCTCCTTATTGTGTTGCTTTTAACGAAAAACATTGAAATTATTTATCCCAAAATTTTCAACACTTTGGTCAAATTTAGAAAAATATTTTCTAACCTAGGAATTTCCTAAATATTGTCCACTCGCAAAATCATGAATTTCACCATCGGTTAGATTCCCATTTACTTCAGATTTTACTAAAAAAAATCATTCTACATTTATAATTATTGAACTATTTACTATTTTAACGGATTGATTTTTAACCTAGTTTTTTGTTTTTTGAATGAATAGAAACTTTTGATAAAAATTTCTGTATCCTCCAATACTTTGATTGAATATAGAAAATTTTATCACCTAAAAATTTTCAAGTAGTTTCTTGTAAGAATCACAATTTGCATGCTTATAAAGTTTCTTATGCTTTTGGAATAGTGTGAAATTTATGGAAATGCCTTTTTTGCCTATTTTACTACAAATAGGGTTGTTTGCGTAACAAGAAGTTCGTGGACTACACAAAAGTGCACACCTGCACAAATATATTTGAGTCATCAACAAATGATGATAGTGTGCTTTAGATTGAAGCAAATCAATCCCTTGAGCTAACTTGAAGATTCGGCTTTTTTGGGGTTTAAATTCTAATTCCGCTTATAAAATCTAAAAGCTCTACTTGAATTATGTTGGATAATTACCCTTTAAGAATTAGAAATAGTTCATTGGTCTTTTACTGTATAAAATAAATCATAAGATTTGAGAGATAAAGTTAAGATAACATCTTAAATATCCCAATACTCAAATATGTAATATAAAATTATTCGTATATAACCTCGAAATAAAAAAAAAATTATCATTTAGAAAAAATTAACTTAAAGATTGTTTTTACAATTGTCGATAACCATTTTTTATATTTTGAAACTATTTTAAAATTATTTCATTATCAATACTTTTAAACATATTATTTTCAATATATATAATCAAATAATGAAACTATCTCACTTTCAATTCCACAAACAATGTATTTTTTTCACTCGGAAATCTTTCAATGCTTACTATCGTATCTAGTAAGATCAAAACTAATTTGATTATAAAAAAGTTAGTGGATAGAAAATATACATACATATATATATATATATATATATATATATATATATATATATTTGTCTTCACTCATTTTTAAGTGAGACCATCAATTTTTTGAACATCCAAAAATTCTATATTAGAGTGCTGTAATATAAGTAAAAAAAACTTATATTAGAAAATGAGTCCCATCAATTGTTGTTAAATCAACTTTAAAAAAATCAAAAAAAAATTGAGCAAAACTTTTACTTTATTTATTACCTATTGACCCCAAATATAGATTTTAATAAGATCGATTATAATTCAGTGGGGTCAACTAACTTTACAGTTCGAGCCTAACTTTGCCACTGTCTCGAAGGCATGAACTACGACGTACAACACGATTATTAAATTCAACCACTGTTTTCTATCACGTGTGAACTATGCTAGAACAGCTCAGATTCACATTCCAGATTTACGCCAAGTAGATACCAAATGCCATAGAGACAGAGTACAAGACAGACAACATCCAAGTAAAAACAAACATTATAGTAACATAGAAGAGGGCTAGCAAATTAAGGATAAAACCAGAAGCTGCATATATGTTCTTATGCCATTTGTGATCAGTAGTTCGTCTGGTCGATTGTCAGCTCATAAGAGAGTAAAATTCTAAATTTATATTTTGATTAAAACTTCAGAATGCTAGCAAATAAGTTAAATACTGTAGTATTTTTTTTTTGAAAAACAAAAAACAAAGTTATTAAACTAAATTACTTGTTTATTCATATAATTAAGAGTAGAACTGCAAAGCAGCTAAACAGGCCCCGGGATTCAGATTACAATACCCATTCAACTTTATTTCAAGCAGGCTAGCATGCATTTAGTCCCATCTGCTGGTGACCCTAGCCATCAGTCCATCCTTGGTGTGCAGTATAATGGATAAAGCCGGCACAACACGAGTTTCTTCCACAACATGAATACGATAGTTGTAAATTAAAGCAGATGCCACGGCTTTCATCTGAACAAATGCCACTTCCTTCCCTATACAGGTCCTTGGCCCTGCATTGAAAGACAAGAACTTGTACGATGGCTCATGTTTAATGCTTCCTCGCTCGGTAATCCATCTTTCAGGCTTGAATTCAAAGCAATCTCCCCCCCAGATTGACTTCATTCTTCCCATTGAATACAAGTTAAACAAGATTTTCATCTTTGGATTAACTGGATGCCCACTGGGAAGAATGTCTGGCTTTAGAGGTTCCTTGAGCTGGAAAGGAACCGGTGGATACAGCCTTAATGCCTCACACAATGCTCCATGTAGATAAACCAAATTCTTTACCTCATCATCATTGAATAGCCGCCTCCTTTTGGTTTCCTCTGCGGGTATTTTTGATTCAAGCTCTTCAATAATCTTGTTTTCCACTTTTGGATGCCTCGAAAGCAGCCAAATGAACCAAGTAAGAGCAGAGCTGGTTGTGTCCCTCCCTGCAAGCATCAAACTCAAAAAGGTGTCTCTCAGGAACTTATCATCACATTTCAAACCTGTTGACTTCTCTTCAGTTATGTACGATGTTAAGAGATCCACACCCTCTTCACCAATTTCTGGTATCAACCCTTCTTTCAGTTTGTTCAGTTCTTTTCTTTTCTGACATATATATTTAGCTATTACATCATCAAGAACTTCCCACGCTTTCTTATATTTCTGTTCTTGCCCCATGTTCAGCCACCTTTGGAGCTTAATAAAGATTTTTGGTCTGGCTTGTCGATAAAATAATGCTTCTTCAGCATCATCTAAGGCCTTGGAGAAAAGAACTTCAGGGAATTCAATGGAGAGGCATCCGGGGTCGTTGCCGGTAACCAAGATGCATGTAGAATCAAATGAGAACCTTTGAAAAACATCTTCTAAGTTGACCACCAAGCCTCGTTTGGCGACATGTTCGAAGACAGGAATCATCCCCTGTTCCACCTTGGCTCGGCTAGTCCTCAACAAAAATTGATGAAACAGCTGATGTCTCATGAATTCTTGAGCAACTTTCCTCTGTTTTTTCCACAAATCCATGTCGGCATTAAAAATCCCGTCTCCTAAGATGTCAAACATCTCCTTGAACTCAGGTCCTTTGGGGAAGTTGTTAAAGTTGGAACTCATTATGTAGTGAATGTTGGCAGGGTCGCAGGTCACCAAAATCTTCATCTTAGCAAACCAAGGGCCTTTGAAGAGAAAAGTGCAGTGGCATCTTTCCAGAACTTCAGTAATCCAGTCGTGAATCCGAAGAATGTTGAGGAGAAGCTCTGGCATCATCCCAACAAGCAGGAAATTCTTTGGAAGCCCATCGTTATTTCTCAACCAGCAGAGAAACAGAAAGCAAATGATAGCCAAGAAAACTTCAAAAATACTGACTAATGCCATGAAATTGAAAACCTGCAAAGCTTTGCGAGATTTTTTTAGTTTGAGTGTAGCTTTCTCAATTCTCTGTTCTTGATTCAATTCATAGGGAAATGGTACAGGGACAAAGGGCCAACCAGGAAAACATAGCCAGCCAAGGCACGTTTCTCAATTCTCTGTTCTTCATTTAATTCGACACGGTTTGGTTCATTAAAAATAATTTTTGTATTTTTAAGGTTTGGTTAATAGTAAATTGGTTAATTTATAAAAAAATAATTTTTGATCAATAAAAATTAGATTATTTTTTTAAAAATTATCTTATACTCTTGAAAAAAAAATATTTTTCTAAAAAATATTTATGTATTTACCATAATTATAATTATACTTTGAAAATGATTTTTTAAACTTAGATTTAATTTAATTTTACATAAAATATTAATATATTAGTATAAAATATTTTTTATTTAATTAAATAAAAATTTTTAAATATTAAAATATCAACATTAAAAATCTTTCAAAATTTTGGGTTTAAATTATATTATATTGTATATTATTAATCTTAAATATTTTTAATATTTTAATAATAAATAATAAATAATAAATACTAATTTAATAAATAATATATATTTATTATTTTAATAATTTATTAATATTTTAATTTAAGATACAATATATTTATTTATAAATATTTTATATTAATTTCTTATAATAAATATAAATAAATAACTCTTTCAATATAAAATATAATTATTTTAATAGTGTAAATATTTTTATATATTTCAAAAATAAATATTAATATATTTATAAATATTTTTTATATTTTAAAATAGTAATATTAGTTTAAATTTTTAAAAATATTAATATAATGTAATAATAAATAATTTTCTTTTAAATGTTTAATAATAATAATTTTTAATATTAATAAATAATAAACAATATTAATACTATATTAGTTATGTTAATATCATTTGAAAAATGAAAATAAGTTCTTCAAAATCGAACCGAATAATAAAAAAAAATAATTTTCTTTGACTCATCTAAACAATGAAAAATCTTTAGTTTTCCAAAAAATATAAACATTTTCAATGAATGAAACGAAAGCAAAAATTTATAATCTACTACCTCCCTTTGTAAAGACTCAAATTTTCACACAATTTGGTTGAGTTACAAGTCGATATTAAGTCAAAACAATAACTTAGTCTGATTAATTTTCTTTCTTAGTAGCAAATTTTAAACATAATATATTCACATTCCATAGACACATCTTGTATGCATTACTGTACCTAAAAAATTTTAGATACAACAAAACTTCTTTAAGCCTATGTATACCTTTGATACAGAAATATGCTTTGCGGAATCATAACTGTGCGGAATGCCTTACTAACTGTGAGATCCCGTATATGTATAATTATATATATGTACATAGAAATGTAAATGAATTCATAAGTGAAGTATATGTGATGTAAGTCCATTTCTTCATATTCATATATAATGTAACTTGTATGTACAATCACAACTCTTATTGGATGGGAAGAGGTTGGTGACAGACAGATCTTTCCTCTGGACTTAGTTAGACAAGCCTCCTAGGATGTCCAGTTGATTTGTGAGAGGTTACGGACAGCTTAGAGCAGACAAAAGAGTTATACTGACAAGAGACGGAGACCATTATAGTTTGATGTGGGTGAGTCAGTGTTTTTGAAAGTTTCTCCTTCGAATGGAATTATGAGATTTGGTAAGAAGGGCAAGCTGAACCCTAATTAATTGGACCCTTCGAGATTTTGGAGAGAGTGAGAGACAAGGCTTATAAGTTGGCATTGCCATCGAAATTGGCAACTGTTTACAACGTCTTCCACATATCCATGTTAAGGAAGTACCACCCAAACCCGGTGCATGTAATAAAGTACGAGCCTTTGGAGCTCAATGAGGGTATGACATACGTCGAGAAGCCAGTTCGGGTATTGGACAAAAAATAGAAAGTGTTGAGGACAAAGACAATTCCTAGGTGAAGATTCTTTGGTAACATCACACGGTGGAAGAGGCCACATGAGAATTGGAGAGTTTGATGCGGGAGAAGTATCCCGCGTTATTCACAGAATGATCGGTTCCAATTTGGAGGACCAAATTTTCTAAGTGGGGGAGAATGTGAGACCTTGTATATGTATAATTGTATATATGTACATAGAAATGTAAATGAATTCATAAGTGAAGTATATGTGATGTAAGTCCATAAGCTTAATGTACACACTTGCAATAAGAGTTGTGATTGTACATACAAGTTACATTATATATGAATATGAAGAAATTGACTTAAACATGTGAAGAATATGAGTAGTGTGGTAAAAATGGAAGGAAGATTTGCATAAGTTGTACACTTCCATTTGGTTTATATCATTTACCTTTGGATATACAAAGATTCTACACAAGTTTTAATGTGTATGAAGTATTATGGGATGCCATTTTCAAGTTTCAAAGATGATTGGATGAGAAAATGACTATGACAGCAAATTAAAGTTGTTTTGGTGTAAGTACCTGCAGAAAACTGTAGTAAGATATGGAAATATGAAGGTCAGATCGATCTTGTCACGACCTAATTCCATTCTCTTTAACCGTAAATCACTAAAAATTTTTCGCAAATTTCTTTCCTTACCCGATCGTGAACTAACTTACCACCACACTGTTGGGCTGTGAGTCAATAATAAACATCAAATCTCATTCTTTCTCAGTTAAATAAAGCGATGTCATACATTTGAAAGTTACTCATTAACTTATACAAAACATGTTTTACTGACATCTACATCCCCCATAATTACATTTCAATTGACTACTGTGCTTTTACATTGTTTAGATACAAAAAGAAATCACTGTGTATATACCTCTCGTCGATGGAAGCAGTGGATGTCCAAAAACACAATGCCTCAGTCCTCATTGGGCTATTATGCACGCTCTATAGGAGGGGAAAAATAGAGAGGGATGAGCAACCACACGCTCAGTAAGGCAATAATGCAAGCATGGTAGATAACTACTCTATCTACATGCTGATAGTGTTATGCATAAATCATTTATGGTAGGAGCATGAGGAATAAAACTATGCCATATGAGTATACATATATATCATGTATCAAAATCATGTACATTGGCATATAAAACATGGTAAAAACATCATGTATAAATCATCTCATGCTCAATCTCATTTAAACTCATAAAAAGGGTAATTCATTAAGAAACCTCTTTTTAAGCTCACATCATAAAACTCTTTCTCGAACACATACCATCCCATCAAATCAATTCACAATCACAACCACATTTTCATTTCACAATTCACACATGTGTATAAAAATCAGGTCACTATATCAAAAGTGCCTATGTGGACCAACAACATCATAAATCATCTCAAACCACACGCATCCAGATGTGCGGGGTATCGTGGTGGCACGGAGATGGATTATCCCTCGCCAGACTTTTTCATCACATAACCATCACGCGGTACATCGTACTCCATGTGATATACACGGTACAGCGTACTCCGCGGACTCATATAGTAATTTGGGGTGCCATTCCTAGGTCTTACCTACCCCATACCAAGAGTTTTTCATATCCGTGAAGGAGAGCCTCCCTGCCGAACAGAGCATCCCCGCCCCTCCAGGGCTTAAGGATGTTGGCTTAAGGATCCTTTCGTAAGAGGGCCTCCCCATCGAACAGAGCCTCCCCGCTTCTTTAGGCTTAAGGATGTTAGCTTAAGGATGTAGGGCTTAAGGATCTTACCGTAAGAGAGCCTCCCCACTGAACAGAGCCTCCCCACCTAATAGAGCCTCCCCGCCTCTTCGGGCTTAAGGATGTTAGCTTAAGGATGTATGGCTTAAGGATCTCACCAACTTTCACAACCTTATACATATCACAATGTGCAAACTTGTGCGAGTAAAGCTCTAGCACGACTCATGCATCCTATCATAAGGAGATCGCGTATGAGCATAGCTCTAGTACTGTTATACTCATAAGACAAACCACTCAAAAGCCATGTAAGAGCAGAAGCTCTAGTACGATTTATAAACATCATCATAGTTTTCAAATCAAGGTGCGAGCTAAGCTCCAGCACGTTTCATACAAATGAAAACATCAATACCCGGTGCGAGCTAGGCTCCAGCACGGTTTAATTCACATAAACATGATAGGCGGCTCATAAGCTTTCAAAACTAATCTCAAAACATATTTGGCACTTCACATGTGCTATCATAAATATCAAACCACAATAGCCAACCTATCTATCAATTCGTTTAAAACCAAACACATGTTTTGTGAAAGCATTCAAAACACTTGATTTATGCAATTATTAGCCTTACTATCCCTTTTTTTTACAATACCATTTCAACAACCAAATCTCATACAATTATTCATAGTCACATCCATACATCGTCAAAATACATTTCTATAAATCCATGCACATTTCCAAAGCCCTATATACTCACAAAATACGAGCAGCTACCTCTATATACCTACAGAATTCCCTCACCTGGAATCGCGACGCGTGATTCCGTTTCCTTAGCGCTGCTCACTTGTGTGGTCCGATTCGTCTTCACGAACTCTTCGGGACTGCAGACAATCATATTTCACATTATATTTTATCCATATAATGCAACCCTTGTGCTTGCTATAGTCAATTCAATCTATATCCTCTATTAACGCTTATGAGGCCTCGTTTCATTACTTTACCCATAACTCGAGTCTATGGATCTTCTTAGGCTATTAACTTATTCCAAATCGATATTAAATCGACATTAAGCTCATAGTTTTCATATTTCATGAATTCCCTCACTATGGCATTTATCAAGCATATACATACTTATTTTCACAATTCCTCCAAACTCACAATGTAATTCCATTTAACCATCTAAAATCATATACATTACCTCAATACAACTTTAGCATGCCCAAAATTCATAAACTCATTCAAACCATATCTTCTCACATTATACCTATTTTAGGTTTTCTAGGTCACACCAATTCCACCACATCCCTAGATAATTTATCCATCAATATACATCCAACTCAACTCCAAAATCACTTAAATAAACAATGTACTTGGATTGGAGTATTAGAATCTTACCAAAATCTGATTTTTCTTCTTGCTCCAAATGTCAATGCCCTTATCTCCTTCAATACCAACAATGGGATTTTGGGTTCCAACTATGTTGTTCTCTTCCTCAAGATGAACAACTTAGTGTCTAATGGCCTCCTCTCAATTCTTGCTGGAAATGGCTGATTTTAGAGAGAGAAAGTTAATTTTTTTGGGTTAGAAATGGAAGATTGGTGTTTTTTTTCAAAATTTTCAGATTTTCAGCCCTCCTTTTATAGAAATAGCTTGAAGAGATCGATCTGGTCCAAGAGGAGATTGATCTGGTCCCCTTAAATCTCTCATTTTCATGACATTTTAAGCATGAGATCGATCTGTCGAAGCATGAGATCGATCTGCTCCCAAACAGAGAGCTAAGGAGATCGATCTGTATGCTTGAGGATCGATCTTTTCATTACAGAATGCCTAGGAGATAGATCTGGCCCCATTGGAGATCGATCTGCTCTATTCCGTTGCCCAAATAAGAGCATTCTGGCTCTTTCAGATAGATCTCTTATCCTATGAGATCGATCTGGCCTTCATGTTTTCCAGATTTCCTGCAGTTTCCTTGCTGCAACTCACACCCAATTGTCCTTAATCTACTGCCATGGCCATTTTCTCATCCAACCACCTTTATGACTTGAAAATAGCATCCATTCATACCTTATGCACATTGAAACTTGTGTGCATCCATTGTATATCCAAAAGTATCACATTCCAAACTAAATGGAAGCATAACTTCATTCCATTTTACCACACTACTCATTTTGAGTTTCAATCACATCTATCACTTATAAGAACTCATTTCTTCATATTCATACTCAATGAAACTTGTATGTACGTTACAAATCATATTACACATACGTACATTGAATCCATGGACTTACATCAATCATACTTTACATTACAAGTCCATTCACATTCATTACACATTACAACTATACATATACGGGGTCTCACAGATCTCATAGGATGAAAGATCGATTTGGAAGAGCCAAAATGCTCTTATTTTGAGCTATGGAACAGGACAGATTGATCTCCAAGGGAGCCAGATCGATCCCCTAACACATTCTATAAAATGCAGATCGATCCTTAATGGAACAGATCGATCTCCTTAGCTCTCAGGTTAGAAGCAGATCGATCTCCCCTAAGACCAGATCGATCTCCTTAACCTTCTGTTTGAAGCAGATCGATCTCAAGCCTCGACAGATCGATCTCCTGCCTTCAAAATATCGTGAAAAAGATGAATTTTAAGAGGACCAGATCGATCTCTACCCAATGCAGATCAATCTTATCAAGCAAATTCTATAAATATGGAGTAGTTAGATCTGCAATTTTTCGAGACAAAACCAATATTTTCCATTTCCAACCAAAAAACCTAGCTTCTCACTCCTAAATCCACACATTTTCAGTAAGATTTGAGGGAAAGCTATTAGAGGCAAAGTTGTTCACATCAAAGAGAAGAACAACATAGTTTAGAGGCATTTCCCTACTTGTTGGATTGAAGAATTAAGGTGCATTTTCATTTAGAGCAAAGAGGAAATCAAGCTAGGTGAGTTTTTAATGAAACGACTCAAGTACATTGTTTGGATATTGATTTTAGAGTTGTTTAATGTACATATGAATGATAGGAACAACCTAGAAAGTAAAGAATCCATCATAACCTAGAAATGGTCTAGTGTGAGAAAGTGAAATGTATAGGTATTATTGATGAATGAGTTATCTTAAGATGGTGATTATGTTGTGGGTATGATTTGGAGGTGTTGATTTTGGAATAGATTGTGAGATTTGCCACAAGAGGTAAAATGTGTATTTAAAGCATTGGATAAATGCATAGTTAAATAGGAGTTAAAAGCATTAACTCAAGTGTTTGATGGATGAATTGCAGCTCTCAAGGATACACCAGAGAAAGTCGAGATAAGAACGCGAGAAGCGTAAAGGAAGAGAGTCGCACCCCGAGTAAATCGAGGTAAGGGAATTGTGTGGACTTTTAGAGATATCTGTGCGTAATTTGGGCGCTTAAATTCTTTGTTAGAATGCATGAGATATTAGGAAATGAAATTGGGTGATTGAAGGGCAAAAGTTGGGTGTTTGAGATATGTGCATGAAAACAAAAGCATAATGCTTTGAAAATCATGTTTTATTGCTTTTTAGCAAATGATTGGTAGGTTGGCTGACATTCGAAATGATTTACAAAAGAAATGAGTTGTTTTGGTTTGTTAACCATACTTTGCAAAGATATTGAGCCACCTACATGGTTTTCGTGAGAATAAAAGCATGCTAGAGTATGACTCGCATAAGATTTGATGTGTTTTATACGCATGAGTGCTGAAGCTTAGCTCGCACTAGTTTTCACAAGGATTTCATACTGGTTTTGGCATGGTGCTTGGAGCTTAGCTCGCACTAGATGCCCACCTTATGTTGTCGTGCTTGGAGCTTCGGGCAGACTGGGTGTCACACCGATTAAATAGGCTCGTATGTGCATTTGTGATGTTTTGACATGTTGATAGCCGTGTTAGGATCTTCGGGTAGATAAGAGGTCGTACCGATTAAATAGGCTCACACGTGCGTTTGAGATGCGGCGTGATGTGACATGTTGATGTGGGTCCATAGAGTACGTTGTACCGTGCAGGTAGCATGGAGTACGTTGTACCGTGTTGAGATGTGATATGCCGTCTTTGGACGAGATCTGCTATGGAATGGCGAGCAGGATTTGACCCATCTTCCATGTGAAAGCAGATAGTGGTGATATCCCGCACACCTGATCCGTGTAGCTGGTATCACAGGTTATGGCCATAGACCTGGAGGTTATTTCCCTCATTAAATTGCCAATCTCACATGTCTATTGCTTTGTGAATAAATCCATGTTTGAAATGTTTTGTGGGTCAGGATAGTCCGAGGGAGGGATTGAATCCTGACTAGAGTGGAAGTGTTTTGATATGAAAGTATGTTAATGGTTTTTAAAGTGCACTGATGCATGATGTTTAATGTCATGCTTTACTTGTGAAATACGCATGATGATTAATACCATGCCTTACTTATGAAATATGCATGATGGTTAATGCCATGCTTTGGATGAGATTTTGTGCACTAAATTTTTAATAGCATGAATTGCTTTACATACCATTAACACAATCATACACTCATGTTTTTGAGATAAAATGATGAACTAAATACTTTTGAGCATGGCATCATGATCACGTAGATAGTGCAGTATCTACCTGTTCGCATGATTGCCTTACTGAGCGTGTGGTTTGCTCACCTCCCTTATTTTCCCCCTCTCTACAGAGGTTTGAGTATAGATTGTGGGCGACTGGAGGCTTATCCTTTTTGGTATCCACTGCATCCCATCACGAAAGATATACACACTTGAAATTATTTTGTATCTAAACTAGACATAGCACAGTAGCAGTTTGTATGTAAACATTGGGGATGTAAAGCAATGTAAACACTTGTGAACAGTAACTCTAATGTATTTATGAAAGTGTTTACTTTTGAAATTAAATTGTTATGGATGGATGAGGCAGATATTGACACACAGCCTAACTGTTGTGAGGGTAGTTGTTCACGATTGGGGTAAGGTATGGATGAATAAACAATTATATTTAAAAAGTGAAAAATTTGTAAGGATTTTGGTGAGTTTGAGGGTCGTGACACTAACGGAAGTGAATCAAGCTACATAGGGATTCTGTGGAGGACAGTAAGGGGGTGAGCTCAACATGCTCAGTAAGAAAAACCCTATAGCAAATAGATAAATATACTACCTAAGATATATATATATGTACTTGCCAAAATCTAGAACATTTTCACAAAGTATACAAGTAGTTTGACAAATTCACAGATACCGAAAACAAATTTCAGAAACCAGAATATATATCGGTAGTAAAATTAGCTACTATGGTAAACACAAAAAATTTCAGAGCTTCCAGTAACAAAATAAACGGATTTCCAGATATCACAGTTCATGTAGGCAGTTTAGAAAATATTTCAAATATTCACAAAGGCACTGTTAGTTTCGAAAAATTAAAGTCAGAAAAATCCATGGTAATTTTAGCATGAAAATGGAATTGAAATCAATATCGTTTTCTAAACTTTAAACAGCTTTTAAAAGCGATGACCTGTGACACTTTGGTCTCACAAGATTCAAGAGGTGGCCCTCACGATCTTTTATGCATTAAAATATTCAGTTCCATACGAAATAAAATCACACAGTCAATTCAGAAGTTCAAATAGACGATATATCAGATATCAAAAAATGACAATTGGCCAATGTCGGTGACTTCGGACAATCACGGGCCAGGTGTGTCGGGATGTCAATTGCCATGGGAGTGGTCAGCTACCCAAACGGCTCACAGATCATAATGTCCGAAGACTAGAAACAGAATCAGAAACACGGTACATCGTACTCGTGGACCACAGAAACAGATACAGAACAGACAGAAATGCAACAAGATCTCACCAACGCATTTGTCTCAAAATCAGTGTGAGACGGACCGTACGACACACAGTCAGTACGCGCTCAAGTACATATCATCAAAATAACTTTATAAGCAAATTATTTCCTCTATATCGCTTATAAATTCAGTTCGTTTTATAAAACAATTCAAAATAGGCTAGCTAGCCTTTTTCTCTCGGTTAAAAATGCCAATAAATAGGCTATGATGAGTAAAACCAGGAAATTTCAATTTAAAATCAATAATTATAATTATCGAGATTTTTGTCTAAATAAACCAAGTAAATCTATATCAGCAGTTGGGCCAATTTACGGAGTTTAAAATTTCCCTTAAATCCCAAAACGCAAATTCGACCTCGGGTTCTCTATATTCTGGTAACTAGAAAATTTAGCATAACAATTTTATATCTACAAATACATGAAAATTACGCATATTTATCTCTAGTAGCAACGAGAAGTTTCCTTACCTCAGTGTCTGCCCGTAGTCCACAATGTCTTTAGTGACTGGAGTCTGTGGGTCCGGTCTGCTCGGGTTATTTCCATTGGAGCCCCTTTCCTCAGGTTTCCCAAATCTTCAGTACACTTGTATTCTTTCCTTAATTTTCTTCTATTTTCTATAATATATATATACATATATATATACATATATATATATACATACATACACATATATATATATATATTAAAAAATATATATTTTGAACTATTTTTCCTTTCCCGCCATTTTTTCCTTTCTTTCTTTCCTTTCTTCTTCGCACCATCTCGGCACTGTTCATCATCTTCCTAGCTCTCGGTGCCATCACCTTCCTTCAATTTTCCTTTTTACTTCTTCACAGAAGGAAGCCCTGATATCGCCCCCATCTCCTTCTCCGCCGTCGGCTTCCTCGTTTCAGCCTAAAACACCACTGTTTTAGCCACCTTGCTTGACACCCGAAGTCCTTTGTTTTTCGGATTATCTTCCATCATTCTCGCCACTGCCTTATTGTTGCCTCTGTATTCCTTCTGCTTCAGCCTGTTCAAACCTTCGCCCTTTTTGGCTATCATCTCCATCACCATGTCCTAGCACCAACCACTGTTTTGAGCACCTAAAATGACTGTTCGATCAGCACCTACTGCCGTCATTTTTTGGCCTTTCGGGTGCCTTCTGATCAAGCTCTATGTCCAGCCCCTTTAGAGCTACCGTTCCTCCCTGTTTCGAACGACCTTGATCAGGCTTTAGAGCTCAGCCAGGACCCCTATCGCAGCTCCCACTCTGTTACTGTACACGGTCGGCACCTCTCCTGTTTCAAGTGTGGATCACCCCTGCTTTCAGCCCGGAAGGTGCACCCCAAAGCAGCACCGATTTCAGGCCTGTTCGACAACTACTAGCCAACCATTTTCAGCCTTTCTTTATCTTCAGTTTTCCAGGTCCTCAGTTCCAGTCTTCTCTCTATGTATATGCCTTCAGTCTAATTTTTGTTTCTCTTTTTCGACTGATTGCCAGGAAACCAGTTTTGGCCATACCCCTTGACGTCTTCACGGTTCTCTTTATCATTTCGATCTGCCCCCATTCTGTTTAAGTTTCCAGGCTCGTCACCTGCTCTCCCTCGGCTTCTCTGCTATATTTTTCAATATTCCAACATATATATATATATATATATATATATGCACATATACTTATTTATATTGTTTCCTTGTACTATCTTTCCTGCCGACTGCCAGCTTCAATATTTCCTTCCTAATCTCACCGAAAACTATCTCATCACCACCTCCTGCAAACGTTTTCTGCTTCATTTCCTTACTCCCTTTTACCCACCGAGTACTCACACTTTCCCCTCAATTAGCTTCTCTACTTACATACATATATATAGGTATATAATTATACCATATGTACAAACAGGGTGGGAGGGGCTCTCGGCCATGCACTGTATAGGTGACTACATATACATATATGTGTATTTTCCTTGATACATTAATACATGTATATATGTATATTCTTTGATACACTAATATATATATATATACACGTATACATATATATATATATTTGCATATTTTTATTAAATCATTGACTAAGGAAAAACATATTTTTAATTCAATAGCTTATGTGTTATTCATGGATAAATTCAAGTACATAAAATTTAGGGTATTTACATTCTCCCCACCTTGGAAAATTTGGTCCCTCAAATTTAAAAGTACATCATTCCTTAAATAACTGTGGGTACTTCTCACGCATTAAATATTTCAATTCCCACGTGGTCTCTTCTGAAGTGTGGTACTGCCATAAAACTTTAACTTAAAGGAATTGTCTTAGACCGTAATGCCTTTTTCTTTCCAGTCCAAGATCCAGGTTGGTTTCTCCACATATGTCATATCCTCTTTCAATTCTAGTTGTTCATACTTAATCATATGCGTCGGTTTCGGATGATATTTGTGTAGCATTGAAACGTGGAAGACATTATGGAAAACATTTTGAATATTTGCTAATTCTGTGGGTAATGCCCACCTGCGTACTTTATCTTCCTCTCGATTTAAGATCTCGAAAGGTCCGATATAACGGGGACTCAGTTTTTCTTTCTTTCCAACTCTTGTTATACCCTATCTTTAAGCTGTTGACATATGAGGCTTTTAGTCACAATTTCAATTATATCTCTTATTGTCCCTGATTACCAATATATCTTTAAGAGATTTGATAAATCTTATTATTCTCCGAATGTGGGGTATATCTCTGTAAATGAGTCTCTGACGACATCAATGCCTTTAACTATAGATTCATTTGGTACACAGTTCTGTTTTTAAATCTCAATAAATTATCAGTACTAATACTTAAGCTAGTTGCAACACCTATCTAGGTCTGACCAGCCACATCAATATTGTGTTTATCATTATGCTGTGCCTGTTTAATTCGATCAATCAAGTCCATTTTTGGCTCTCAGCCTAGCCACCATGTAATTAATATCAGTGTCAGGGAAGGACCACATTCAAGACGAGGTCTACCAATAATTCAATAACTCATGTCCCTGACCAATATACATAACGCCATCCCGAAATCACTTCAGCTCAAAGCACTAACCCGCCTCATTCCCTTTTTCTTGTATTAGACGACCTTTGTGAAATTTAATATTTAAACCTCCTTGATCAGTAGGATTCTATAATTCTTCACGGCACAAGTAATGGTATCCTGACTTCAAACGCGAATATTACGACTGTCAATTTCAATTTATGGGTTATGGGTACTTCTAGATGCTATCAAGTCTCTCAAGCGGGGAGGTATTTTGAAATACCTTCATTAGCCATCAGACTTGACCACATAAACTGGTTATGGATATAAAGGTTCAAGGTTCAGTCCCAATAGAAAGCAGGATACCAGAATTTATCAATATTCTCATTTATCCTTGGTCACAATTCATTTTCAATTCATATCACTTGATCCGAATCACTTCTCATATCAGAGATATTTTTACCTTGTATACGCCTCTCATTCCAATTACAATCCTATTTCCAAAGTTATCACACTTCTAACTTGTCTCATTTTGTACATCAATTATAATAAAACTCTTTTCTTATTCCAATTAAGTCTTGCATTTGAAACATAACCATAAACAATTTACAATCTTTAGACTCGATATGTAATTCATATTCCAAAGTCTCCCTATATCCCAAACTCCGAATCATCTTAATAGTTTTGGGTCTTTCCCACTGATCTATAATCTTTATTTTGGGAGGATCCAATTGACTCCCATTTTTGATACAAAGCGTTCTAGAAGACTCTAGAATTCCTTACCAATTAATGCCAGTACACTCCAAAGTGGATCACTCGGTCTAATAATCTCCTTTTCATGTAATCCTTGTAATTACTTTTTCAGCACTTCAAATTCAATCGAAACTGTTCAATATAGTGGTTTGAATAATAAATTCGATATCAAGTACTAGATCACCTCAAACTTCATCATTCGATCCAGTGGTAACTTTGATAGATCATCCAACTATGTGTTGAAAATCCCTCTGTCTACTAGGGTGTCTTTTTACTCCGAACACGCCCTATCTTTATCAATCATATAAACAGTGTGACCTTCACTTATACTTTTAGTTCTGTAACTCATCTTTTCAGTTATGGTGACTTTACTCTATCACTCTCACTGCTTCCTTAGTACATCACTTTTTTGTTACTCTCTTTACCTTTTCATTTTCTTAGTAATCTCGAAATATATACATTTCATATCATCACAGTTGTGTCTTGCGCACTGCTTCCTCAAAATAACATTAAATGGGGCTAGTTTCACTCGATTGAGGATCTTAGTACCTCTTACGAGTTTCTTGGGCTTCCTCCATTTCACATCTCTACTTATCTGGATTATACTTCTTCCAAAACCATAAATTTAGTTTTGTATTCATTCTCGGACTTGTTTTCTTATGTCTGATTCACTCATTTCATCTAAAATTGCCACTTTATTTAATCCGGAATGTGCTGCCGCCTAAGGGTCGTTAGAAAAATATCCCATGTAATTCTCTGATGTCGGCTCTCAAATTAATTCGGGGGACTCCCCTCCGAGCTCGACTTCCTATTTCGATATTGATGCTATAAAAACTACTTCTTTATAGTAGTGTACTTCAAAAATCCGTGTAGCTTCTCCAATTCTTTACCACAAAATTGTAAGGTACCTTTCTCGGTAGAGTTACTTATAAAATCATCAACCTTTTCTATCTCATTCATCCAACCCTCTGAATCACTGAGTTCTTAACCTTATTGAAAAACGAAGGCTTAAACTCCTGAAACTGCCCCCAATCTATTAAGTTCACAGTCATACTCTATGAATCCATCTGGGTTTTCTAATTCATTTATTTCAGTTTTCCATTACAATGAGAATCTTGACTCCAGTATGTAGTTGTAAGACCCAATTTTTTATCGTAAGAGCAAAAAGGGAATGAATAGAAATTTTCGAGTGCATTTAAAAATGCAAAAGGATTTAAATGGTATTCCCGAACACGTGTAAGGGTAAAACGATCAAAAGACTGGAACTCGGTATAAAGTCGATAAGAAAATTTAATTAAAAATATGAGATTGAGAAATCTTGATCAATAACGAAGAAATAATTAAATTTCGGATTAAATTGATCAAGATATGAATTTATTGGAATTAATCAAAATTTTCACTTTGAAAAATAATCGCGTAATAATCGAAAAATATACAGGAAAGTCAAAATAAGACTGAGAAATTCATTTATTGAATAAATGAATAAAATATAATATTTTTAAAGATATTTTTGGATATTTAATAATATTTTAATGAATAAAATAATAATAAAATTTAATTATAAATAATAAAATAAAGTAAAAAAAAGAAAAAAAAGAAAGAAAAAGAGGAAAAATTGATCAATAACGAAAAAATAATTAAATTTCGGATTCAATTGATCAAGATATGAATTTATTGGAATTAATCAAAATTTTCACTTTGAAAAATAATCGCGTAATAATCGAAAAATATATAGGAAAGTCAAAATAAGACTGAGAAATTCATTTATTGAATAAATGAATAAAATATAATATTTTTAAAGATATTTTTGGATTTTTGATAATATTTTAATGATTAAAATAATAATAAAATTTAATTATAAATAAAATAATTAAAAAAAAAGGAAGAAAAAGAGGAAAAATTGGAAAAACTTTCAGTGATGCAATCGAGCTACGGGTAAGTCGGTAAGCAGTCGATTTGACCGATTTAAATTTTGAAATATTTAATTTGATTAATATCCGACTGAAAATTTACCCAGAAAAATATTTAAATTGTGTAGCTCAAGAATTGGCATTAATCGAGAGCTCGACACAACCTCGATTTGTGTACGATCATGGAATCTCGGGTAAGTAACCCTTATTTATGATAAATTGCATCGTTATGCGTGTTAAAATTTACCGCATAAATTACGGATTTAAATTCCGCATGAAATGAATTAAATTCTGAAAATTTGGATAAATTGTCGTAAATACTAAATTAAGCTATTCGAGAGTTTAAAATGAGGCTCAATAATTTTTTATGGGCCCAGTGAGCCCAATAGGCCTCGATAATGTGAATAGTGAGTGGAAAATAGGCTTAAGGTTGATTAAGGCCCATTATGGTACAATTGGGCCCAATGATTTAAATTAAGCCCAAAAAATATGAAATACAATTAATTGTATTGTATTTGACCTGATGAATAATTATCCGTAGTTCTGAAGATTGGATTCGGAGCAAATTGGACTGCGTGACGAGTCATCAGTGGAAAGGTCAGACTGTACAGAAAATGAGGTAAGGGAATTGTGTGAGTAGCTAAAGGTAGCTACACGTATTTTAATAGTTTTTGTATACATTGATTATGTATGTATACACTGTTATTGTATAATGATCCTAAAAGTGGTTTAAATGATTTTAATGATCGAAATAGGTGAAAAGACTATTTTACCCCTATTGAGGGAAGTTCACCTGAGGATGGTGAAAGCATGACATGCATGAAATGCATGATTTAAGGACTTTTATGATTAAGGAATTTTATTGGTTTTAATCAAAGCAAATCGATAGATTGGTCAGTAATTGCATGAATTTCACATGATAACACTACGTAGTGTTATTTATATTTAAATGGAAATTTCTTTGGAAAATAGGCCAACTATCAAGTTTATATGGAAACAAATAGTGCCGGCACGTAGCTCGCACTATATCTGCGTTTGTGAATGTGCATAAATGTGTTTGAGCGGTTGCTCGCACCGACTTGTGTGACATCATATGCATGAAATGTGCTAGAGCGGTTGCTCGCACTGATTTTTATTCTTGTGAAATGTATGAGAAGTGCTGGAGCCTAGCTCGTACTCTGTTTTGACATGTTTTGACCTGATATGCATAAAAAGGTGTTGAAGCGATTGCTCGCACTAGTTTTTATGATTAGACATGCATGAGAGATGCTGGAACCTAGCTCGCATCCTGTTTTGATATGAAATTACATAAAGCCGTGCTGGAGTGTAACTCGCACGAGATTTGATTTACTTGAGCATTTATTCATGCTGGAGCGTTACTCGCATGAAGTTTTATATAGTTTTACAACTTATTTTAAAAGTCGTACTGGAGTTTTTCTCATACGAGGCTTTCACTGAGTTTTTATACATATCCGTACTAGAGCATTGCTCATACGTGGATTTTACTTGAATTTATAATTATTTTAAGTCATACTTGAGAGCTGCTCGTACGCAGATTTCATTGATTTCTATGAAATCGTGTTAGAGCTTCGCTCGTACGAGGTTTTTTGATATCATGAATATGCATGGAGCCGTGCTAGAGCTTCGCTTGCACAGGGATTTATATGACATGCATATAGCAATGTTGGAGCTTCCTGTAAACTGTGTGTCACAGTGAGATGATATGCTCACACGTGCATACTGGGACAGAGATGATATGGGTGGATAAGACCTATTGTAGGCACCCCTGACTGAGCTTGGGTTCACGGAGTACGTTGTACCGTGTATGTCACGCGGAGTACGTTGTACCGTGGGGATTGTTGGAGTGGAGTGGCATTAGCCACGAGGCAGCAAGCCTTACCCTCGCAATCCTGGTGTTATGCTGTTCTGGTGGGTAGGACGACCCACCTCCCATTTCAAGTGTGGTACCCCGCACACTAGGTATCGTGTTGCCAGGGATCACGAGGTTATGGCCATAGTCCTATGTTGTTACTGATAGTCACCTACTTGTCTCACATGATATAACTATTGGTCGATAGACCAGGGTAGACCCGAAGGAGGGGTCAGGCCCCCAATTTTATGATTTTTATGATATGTGACCCTGAAAGAAGGGTGGTTTTATAACCGAAGTTTTATAATGAATTTTAATGAATTGTTTTATGAGATGATTGACCCGGAAGGGTTAGTTTATAGTGCAATTTTAATGAAATGATTTGAATGCAATAGCATGATGGTGTTTTCCATGCTTTCATTTCAAATTCATGATTTGTCTTACATGACATGAAAGAATGCATGATTTTGATTAAATTCATGCTAAGTATGATTTACTGATGTCACATAAAATGCTATTGATGTATGAATTACATGCTTTTCTATATGCACAAATAGTTTTGGATAAACTATGTCATGATATATGCATGGTTTTGTGCTTGAGATTTTAATGAAAAGAAATGGATTTTAAGGGCATGGCATTATGAGCATGTAGATAGTGGAGCTATCTACTTACTTGCATAATTGCCTTACTGAGCGTGTGGTTTGCTCACCCCATTATTTTTCCATCTTTTCAGAGCACTCACAGTAATTAGTAAGCGGCTGGGGACTTGCATGCTTGGTATTTGCTGCTTCCCATCGAGAGTCAGGTATACACATTTGTATAGTTTTGTATCTGAACATGTAATCACAGTACTGTAAACGGATATGATGTCGGGGATGTAGGGTTATAAATACCATTATGAATGTATTTAATTTAAGTCAAAAGATAGTAAACTCTGATATGTAAATGTGATTATGGAAATGGAATGGTAAATAGGTGAGAGGTAACTAACACCGAATCATAGCCCAACTGTTTGTAGGATGGACACAATGAGAGAAAGATAAGAATTAAATAATAAACGAAAAAGTGAAAAATTTATTATGATTTTTAGGTAATTTGGGTCGTGACAGTAGTAGCATACTATCTTCCGAAATTAGCTCGGCCTTTCTCTCAGTCACACTTTAATCATTATCATTATCATTGTGCCGTTATCACTTGATCAAACAATGTCATTATTGTTTCCATGTTCCACTTAAATCTTACAAAGTGGACTTCAAAATTTTCTGTTAAACCACAAGGTATGCACGTAGATGAGGATTCGCTATATTTCTCGGCGCATCTCTACGGCCTCGAGAAACAGTCCCTTTTTCATCTATTAGTATGGCTGTAACACCAACTAGTCATATCTATCCATTTTCTGTGATTCAATGACACAATTTCTCAATAAAACACAACCAAGTATACCCTTTTGTATCTAATTAATGTACAGTAACGCTGGGGATGTGAATTTTCTAAGTCTTTTTCACTTTTAATATCCACTCATATCAGGCCAACCTTACTCTGATATCACTTTTTTAACGACCCAAATTTTCACACAATTTGGTTGGGTTACAAGTCGATATTAGGTTAGAATAATAACTTAGTCTGATTAATTTTCTTTCTTAGTAACAAATTTTAAACCTAATATATTCACATTCCCTAGGTAGATCTTGTATGCATTACTGTACTTACAAAAATTTTAGATACAACAGAACTTCTTTAAACTTGGGTATACCTTTGATGCAGAAATATGCTCTGCGGAATCATAACTGTGCGGAATGTCTTACTAACGGAAGCGAACCAAGCTACAGAGGGACTCTGTGGAGGAAAGTAAGGGGGTGAGCTCAACATACTCAGTGAGAAAAACTTCATAGCAGGTAGATAAATATACTACCTAAGATATATTAATTACGACTACGCCCACTCTAAGTGACCTAGACGTGTATCCGCAAGTGCATGAGTCGTGCAAGTAATAATGAGATTTGAGTCCCGGATTATCATCCCACAGAGAATCTAATTAGCCTAATTAAGTACCGGTTAATCTTACCTTAAGTATATCCTAGCAAATTATGAATTTTTAGTGGGTGATCTACAAGACTAGAATTAAAAAGTACTAAAAACAATAAAAATTATAAAATAAAGAAAATAACACAAAGCAAAAATTACTTACAGGGATCCAAGCAATGAGAAGCAATAACCTACAAAAGATAATTAAAACAGTTAAAATTAATTAATGCAAATAAACTAGAATGCAAATATGAAAATAAAGAAACAAATTAATTAAACTAAAATTAAACAATCCTAAAATAAAATATGCATGTAATTAAACTAATTAATAAAAATGCAAATTGAACTAACCTAAAGTCTAACAAAATATACTTCTATTATCTTAAAGAAATTCTTAAGTAAAACTAAGAAACTAATTACCTATAAAATGATCCTAAATTAAATCTAACTCTAACTAATCACTACTAATAAAAGAAAATCTAAATAATGCATGAGAACTTAATATTTTTGGATTTTTAATTTTAAAGTCAAACTAACTTAAAATTACATAAAATAATTCTACTACTAATTTTAATTATGCACTACCTAAACACTAGATTTGACTCTTAATTCCTAATTAAAAACTAAGTTTATACTAATAAACAAGGAACAATAATATGCAAATTAAATTAAGACTATTTTTACCTAAACTAACCTAAGCTAAAAACAAAAAATATTAGATATGTAGGAATTGTGGCAGAATTGCAATGCCAAACATGGCCTTAAGCTAAATTCTAGCTAGCTAGATGAACCCGTGCATGTATTGTGCTGTTCGCAACCTGCTGCTGCCTCAGGCGTTATCTGGCTTCTTCTGCATCAGGTGCTGTCCTTGCCATCGCCCCACCAGCCATGCACCTCCTCTGCCGTACGTCTATGCTGCTGTACCACCTCTGCTCAGCAGCATGATCTGCTGTTCTGATTCGCCTGTGGCAAGAACACAACGTTACACTATCTAGGCAGGCCAACACAGCAAAAACTGGGCACGGATGGCTTCACAGTGGCAAATGCAGGATGAGAGGTAGAGCTCTTGTCACCAGCCTCGCATTGCTTGCTTCCAATCCTTCGACAACAGTATACCCCTGCTGCACAGATCAGCACAGTAGCTCACCCCAGCAGTATTTACAGCCCGTCTGACCTTCAACCAGTCTGGCCTTCTTCAACCGAGGGGCAGCAGAGAATGAAAACAGTGAGGCAATCTTAACAGAGTGCAAATAAATGTATATCAGTCATTAACAATAAATTGGAACAATAACCAACTTATGAACAATAAATTGCACTAAAACAAAGTAGAACAGAGAGAAATTTTTTCCTGCCATTGTCATTGTAAAGCATGCATCAAATGCTTGCTGTGGCTTCAAAATAAGCATGAATCTACTCCGGTAATGCAAGTGC
Source organism: Firmiana major (assembly GCA_033439115.1). NCBI lineage: Eukaryota > Viridiplantae > Streptophyta > Magnoliopsida > Malvales > Malvaceae > Firmiana > Firmiana major. Next base: position 17,917,158 of record CM065904.1, on the reverse strand, counting down.
ATCGAAAGGCAGCAGGCTCACCGCCTTCAGTAGCACACATCCAGCAACTATACTACACAAAAAGAACCAAACAGAGAAAGAATAATTGCCAATGTTGCTACCAGGCAACTCGTCCAGTGAAAGTTCAGTCCGCACTGCTTCCTTACTAATCCACGTTCTGCCTCCAGCTTAGTCTGCCATGCATTCAGCTTCGAACCAGCAAACACACGATGTCTTTCCTGCACTATTTCATCTTACGACGGTAGCAGTGGCAAAACACTAAAGCTGTGCAATGCCTCAGTCACCTTTCCTTCTCTCTTTTGTTTGATCAATCAAGATTAATATTAAAGCAAAACAAGCTATTTGGTAAACTGTCACACAGCCTCCATTCATCATCCCATTTCAATAGTAAAGAGAGACTGAAAAGAAACAAATGATGAAGAGCACTCTGGAAAATTTGAAAGGTAAACGAAATAAATAATAAATATATATATAAATGCAGTAAACGAAAATGGAACAAGGGTACGGGTTGAGCAATAGGGCTGCTAATTACCAGCTCAGGCTCCCCAGAATCTACTCGAATGAACACTACAAGCCATGGAAACAAAGTAGTGAAAATGAAGAAAAGGAAAACAAGTTTTTCATTGAATAGTTTTAAAGGTCCGAACTTTAGTATAATAAAAACTTGTAAAAACTCATATCCATGGAGGCTGCCAACGTGAACTATAAAAGACTAGAAAAGAAAAGAAATTTCTCTTAAAATAAAAGTAACAATTGCTATGAACAATAGCTAAACAAGAATGGTGGCTAACAAAATAGTTAAAAAAATGGGAAAGCTTGAAAAGGAAAAAACACTTTTACAAAAACTAAAGCTACCTAGCACCCCACTCTACCCTAGAATTACTTCTATTCTAATTTTCCTACTTACCCTAAAAAACTACTTGATTTTTCAATTGCTCATCATATTCTATTTATACACAAACTTGGGGGTACAATGGTAATTGTTCATCCTAGATGAGTTGGCAATGTTTGTCCACTTGTCTTCATTCCATTCGTTGTAGAGTAGATATTTCCACGTCACTTGTCTTTTTGTCACTTGATTGTACGATGTGGCCCGACGTGTGTCTTCTAGAAGGTAGGCACGGTGTCCGTCATCTTATCTTTTCGAGGCAAATAAAATACGGACACCTGACATCACACGTGTCCAGATGACTGGTGACTTGGTCTGCAATTTGGAAGTGGTCCAGTCTCCTTTTAGCCCGTTTTTAGCCCATTTTTTACTGAAACGACTGAGTTTCATCTGAATTTAATTTACCTGCACATTAAAGAATTTTAATTAAATTAAGAGGATAATTAATAAAATAATATGGGGATTAAAATAATTATTTAAGAAATTAAGCACAAATAATTCTATTTTAATAGAATTATCACACCTCCAAACTTGAGTTTTTGCTTGTCCTCAAGCAAAACAAAGCAAATGTAGGAATGAAAAGTACTAACATAATGATTTCCCCAATATTATCCTCAAAGACAAAGTACCAACTATGATCTCAAAGACTCACAATTACAAGTCCAACACTCAGAATTATCTAATCATAAGTCCTAACCCAAATTAGACTCCTCGTGTGTGTGTGAAAATGTCAAAGCCACTTCACAGTACATTACCCGGATCAGATTATGCAAACACAGTGAATGCAAAGTCAATGACAAGTGATCATTCCCATAAGTTTGCTTTTCTCTTATCTCTTCACTAATGTAGTCACACTTAACCAACGATCAATAGGACTTCATTAAGCTTGTAATGTAAGGCTGGGGCTAAGGTATGATAAAGTCAATTTAAGTTTAATTACCCCTTAACATGCATTACTTCTAGGATCTTTAATGTAAGAGCTCAAATTATTTCCCCCAAACTTATTTCTTTTGCTAATCATTTTATTCTATTTTATTTTTCTTCTTCTTTTATTTTCATTCATTCATCATCATTTTTTTAGGACTTTCACTATCACCTAATACCAATATGTACATAGCTCACAATATATCCCAATGACTTTTCATGCTTTCGGGGTAAGGGATAGGAGCAACGTGTTTAAGCTAAGGAAAATTACGCAGGTGTATTTACAGAGAAAAGCTTATTTGGCCCAGATGGGTGACTAGGGGTAAAATATGCACAAGGATGGCTAGAAAGGCTCTCAACTTACCAAAAATCGTCACAAATTTTTCACATTTTCATGCATTATTTATTGTTCTTCCTTATCTCGATCGTGATCAGCTACACTCTCAACAGTTGGGCTGTGTGTCAATGTCTATCTCATTCCACCATACCAATTTAATTTACATTATAAATTAAAAGTAAACACTTGTATAAATAAATCAGAGTGCTGTTTACATATGTTTACATTGCTTTACATCCCCAATAGTTACATACAAAATGCTACTGTGCTATAGAAAGTTTAGATATAAAATCTCATCAGTGTGTATACCTTACGCGATGGGATACAGCAGATACCAAAAGGGAAAACCTCCAGTCGCCCTCAGCATGTACTTAAAGCTCTATAGAGAGGGGAAAAATAAGGAGGGTGAGCAAACCACACGATCAGTAAGGCAATCATGCGAACAGGTAGATACTGCACTATCTACGTGATCGTGATGCCATGCTCAAAACCATACAGTTTCTCATTCACATCTCAAAAGCATTAATTCATGCTTGTGTTAATGTCATGTAAAGCAAATCATGCTATTTGTTAGTGCATAAATCAAATTCCAAGCATGACATAAACCATCATGCATATTTCATAAGTAAATCATGGAAAACCATCATGCGAAAGTGCACTTTTAAACCATTAACATACTTTCTCATCTCAACCAAATCATCACTTGTCAGGACTTATCCCCTTCCCTCGGACTGTCCTGACCCACAAAACATTTCAAAACATGGATTTATACATAAAACATAGACATGTGAGATAGACAATATAACAGAAAAATCTCCTCTAGGACTATGGCCATATCCTGTGATCCCGGTGACACTGATCAGGTGTGCGAGGTATCACCACTATCTGCTTCCACACGAGAGGTGGGTCACGTCCTACCCATCGGTCCATAGCAGATCTAACATCGTTCGAAGATGGTATATCACAATCTCAACACGGTACAACGTACTCCATGCTACATGCACAGTACAACGTACTCCGTGGACCCATATCAACTCATCATATCACGCCACATTTAAAAAATGCATGTGCGAGCCTATTTAATCGGTGCGACACGCAGCCCACCCGAAGCTCCTAGCACGGCTATCAGTCATTTCATAAAATCATGTGCGAGTACACTTAAGCACGACAACAAGTATGTGGACGTCTAATGCGACCTATGCTCCAGCACCACGTCAAAACCAGTATAAAATATGTGCGAGTTAAGCTCCAACACAACATCATAAAAATCCATGTGAAAACTAGTGCAAGATAAGCTCTAGCACTCATGCGTATAAAACACATCAAATCTCGTGCGAGTCATACTCTAGCATGCTTTCATTCTCACGAAATCCATGTAGGTGGCTAAATCTTTGCAAAACATGGTTATCAACCAAATCACATCATTTCTTTTGCAAATCATTTCAAATGTTAGCCAACCTACCAATCACTTGCTAAAAAGTAACAAACAAGGTTTTTCAAAGCATCATGCTTTTGTTTTCATGCACATTTATCAAAACCCAACACTTTGCCCTTCAATCACCCAATTTCATTTCCTAATGTCACATGTACTCTAGCAAAACATTTAGGGGCCCAAATTACGTACAGATATATCTAAGAGTCCACACAATTTCCTTACCTCAATTTACTCGGGGTGCGACTCTCTCTTTCTCTTAGCTTTTCACATTTTTAGCTCAACTTGTTCCAGTGTATCCTCGGAAGCTGTAATTCATTCATCCAAGCACTTGAGTTAACGTTCTTAACTCTCATTCAACTATACATTTTACGCAATGCCTTAAACACACATTTTACCCATTTTGGGTAAGTCTTATAATTCCATTCCATAATACCATCTTACAATCATACCCACAACACCATTATCATCTCAAGATATCCTATTCATCATTTATTCCACTACACTTCACTTTCTCACACTAACCCATTTCTAGGTTATACTCATTCCATTGCATTCTAGATAGTTCTACCAATAATATGTACACCAAATTAACTTCATAATCAATAACTAAACAAATGTCTTGGATTGGTGCACTAGAAACTCACCTCTTTGGATTTTCTCCTTACTCCAATTGATAATGCTCCTTTGTTTCTCTAATCCCTCAAATGAGGTAATGCCTCCAAGCTATATTGTTATTCTCTTTGATGTGAAGAACTTTGCGTCTAATAGCCTTCCCTTAAATCTTCTTGAAAATAGGTGGATTTAGAGAGAAAAATCTAGGTTTTGGGTTGAAAAATGGAAAGGAAATGTTTGCTCCCGAAATCTGCAGATCCAACTACTCCTATTTATAGATTTAGCTAGATGAGATTGATCTGCCTTGGGTGGAGATCGATCTGGTTCTCTTAAAATTCCTCTTTTTCCACGACATTTGAAAGCAAGAGATCGATCTGTCGAAGGCTGGATATTGATCTGTCTCAGGTAGTAGATTAAGGAGATCGATCTGGCTAGGGAGGAGACCGATCTGCTTCAACTCGAGAGCTAAGAAAATCAATCTACTTGCCTTTAAATCGATCTTCTCATTATAGAATGTTTAGTAGATCGATCTGGCTCCATTGGAGATCGATCTGCACTGTTCCATTGCTAAAAATAAGAGCATTTTGACTCTTTTAGATCGATCTCTCATCCTATGAGATCGATCTGGCCTTCATATTTTTAGATTTTACTACAGTTTGTTTGCAGTAACTTCACACAAAATATCTTTAATTTGCTGTCATAGTCATTTTCGCATCCAATCATCTTTGAGACTTGAAAATGACATCCATTCATACTTTATACCCATTAAAACTTGTGTGGAATCTTTGTATAACCAAAGGTATATGGTAGAAACCAAATGGAAGTGCACAACTCATGCAATCTTCCTTCAGTTTTACCACACTACTCATTTTTCATTCTACTCACATTCATCACATATCAAAGTCTATTCCTTCACATTCATACATAATGAAACTTATACGTATATCACAACTCTTATTACAAGTGTGTACATTGAATTTATGGACTTTACATCACTTATGCTGCACATTACAAGTACATCACCATATTTATGAATTCATTTACATATGTACAAGGTTAAACCAATACGGGGTCTCATATTCTCCCTCACTTAGAAAATTTGGTCTTCCAAATTGGAACCAAATTAATCAGTGAATAACTCGGGATACCTCTCCCGCATCAAACTCTCCAATTCTAATGTGGCCTCTTCCACTGTGTGATGTTGCCAAAGAACTTTCACCAAGGGAATTGTCTTTATCCTCAACACTTTCTCTTTTCTGTCCAACATTCGAATCGACTTCTCAACGTACGTCATGCTCTCATTGAGCTCCAAAGGCTTGTACCTTATCACATGCGTTGGGTCCGGGTGATACTTCCGTAACATGGATACGTGGAAGACGTTTTGTACACTCGCCAACTCTGGTGGCAATGCCAACCTATAAGCCTATCTACCACTTTATCAAGTGTCTCAAATGGCCCTATATATCGAGGGCTCAACTTCCCTTTCTTCTCGAATCTCATAATCCCTTTCGAGGGAGAAACCTTCAAGAACACTAATTCACCCACCATAAACTCTAGTGGTCTCCGTCTCCTATCAGCATAACTCTTTTGTCTACTCTGAGCTGTCTGTAATCTCTCACAAATTAACTGGACATCACCAGAGGCTTGTCTAACCAAGTCAAGAGCAAAGATCTGTTTGTCACCAACCTCTTCCCATCCAATAGGGGAACGACATCTACGCCCATACAATGCCTCATATGATGCCATCCCGATACTTGCATGAAAACTGTTATTATAGGTAAACTCTGCGAATGGTAAATGGTCATCCCAGGAGCCTCTAAAATCTAATGCACACTCTCTCAACATATCCTCTAGGGTTTGTAGAGTCCTCTCTAAGTGACCATCTGTCTGAGGATGAAACACGGTGCTAAAACTCAGCTGGGTCCCCATCGCTTCCTGAAAACGTTCCCAGAAGTGGAAAGTGAAGCGGACATCCCTATCAGAAACAACGCTTACTGGAATTCCATGTCTTGCGCACATATAAGTTTGCTAACTGGAGCAGAGTATCGATAGCTCTCATAGCTAGAAAATGGGTTGACTTCGTCAACGATCCATAATCACCCATATGGCATCATGACCTCTGCGGGTCCTTAGTAATCCAATCACAAAATCCATGGTGACGTGCTCCCACTTCCAAGTCGGTATCGGTAAAGGTTGCAATAACCCTGCAGGCTTCTGATGCTCTACCTTCATCTCCTGACAAACGAGACACTTAGCGACATATTCTGCAATAACCTTCTTCATCCCAAACCACCAATTAAATTTTTGCAAGTTTTGATACATCTTAGTACTCCCCGGATGTATCATATACCTCGATGAGTGAGCCTCAGTCAAGATCAACTTTTTGACCTCTGGATCATTGGGTACACATATCCTACCTCGAACCTCAACAATCCATCGAAATTCAATTCAAATTTCGTTTCGGTACCCCTCTGTATTTGCTCGACAATATCACTGCACCGCTGATGAATACGTTGAGCCTGTCAGATTTGATCTATCAGATCCGATTCCAACTGCAGGCTAGCTATCATAAATCCACCATCGGCGACAGGCGGGGTTATCCAAATTGAGGTTTGTGAACTGTTCCAACAACTTTGTTCCCTAACCATCATGAATGACACCAACCCAAGATGCTTCCTACTTAATGCATCAGTAACTACGTTTGCCTTACCCGGGTGGTACGGGATCTCACAATCATAATCTTTTAAAAGCTCGAGCCATCTCCTCTGTCTCATGTTTAACTTTTTCTGTGAGAATAGGTACTTAAGGCTCTTATGATCTATGTAAACATGAAATCTCTCACCGTAGAGGTAGTGGCGCCATATTTTCAATGCAAACACTACAACCGCCAACTCTAAATTGTGGGTCGGGTAGTTCCTCTCATGATCCTTCAACTGTCTTAATCCATAGGCTACTACCTTCCCATCTTGCATCAATACATAGCCTAGTCATTGGTGTGATGCATCCATATACATCGAGAAACCTCCTGAGCTGGTAGGAATGGTGAGAATCGAAGCTGTGGTTAATCTCCTTTTCAACTCCTAAAAACTTTCCTCACACTTATTGTCCCACATAAATTCCACATTCTTTCTTGTGAGGCGTGTCAAAGGAGCAGCTAATATTGAGAATCCCTCCACAAACCTTCGATAATATCCAGCTAAACCCTGGAAACTTCTGATCTCTGTCACTGTCTGGGGTCTCTGCCACTGTATCACTACCTCAATCTTTGATAGATCCACTGACTCTCCATCCTTTGATACTATATGACCCAGAAAAAAGATCTGTTCCAACCAAAAGTCACACTTACTGAGTTTAGCGTACAACTTCTTCTCCCGAAGGGTCTATTGCATTATCCTTAGATGCTGTTCATGCTCCTCTCTAGATCTTGAGTACACCAGTATATCATCAATGAACACAATAACAAATCGATCTAAATACTGGTGAAATACCTCATTCATCAATGACATAAAAGCTGCGGGAGCATTTGTCAACCCGAATGGCATAACCATAAACTTATAATGTCCATACTGGGTGCGAAAAGCTATCTTGGGTACATCTTCACCCCGTATCTTCAACTGATGGTACCCAGATCTCAGATCTATCTTGAAAAAGACCTGCGTTCCCTTAAGCTGATCCAACAAGTCATCAATGCGTGGAAGGGGATACTTATTTTTAATGGTGGCCTTATTCAACAACCGATAATCTATACACAGTCGGAGGCTTCCATCATTCTTCCTTACAAACAGAACCAGTGCTCCTAAAGGTGAGACGCTCAGTCTGATGAACCCCTTCTCCAGCAACTTCTGTAACTGTTTCCTTAATTCTTCTAACTCAACTTGAGCCATTCTGTAGGGTGGCTTAGATATCGGCTTTGTACCAGGTGCCAACTCTATTCCAAATTCCATCTCCCTATCTGGAGGTAACCCTGGTAATTCATCCGGAAAGACATTTGGAAATTTCTTAACCATTGGAATGTCTATCAACTCTGGACGGGCCTTATCCGTCTCAACCACATAAGTAATGAACCCTTCACATTATTCTTTCCACCAATAGGAACACAATCATCACATTAACATATATAATTGATAAACAAATTTATCTCTCGAATATCATGCATTGAAATCATACTCTTTTATTTATGTTAAACATGTCCTTCATTTCATTTCACAAAATTTACAACAAGATTTTCTATCTCGGGAAACATTAATATTTTTGCCTGACAATCCATAACAACATGGTTTGCAGCTAGCCAATGCATCCCTAGGATTACATCAAAATCACTTATATTTAATAAAATTAAATTGGCTATGATTTCTTTACCTCCTATCGTCATTTTACAATTCATATATACATGCTCAATTAATTGACTATCATGCATAGGGGTAGATATCATTAACATCTTATCTAGCAGTGTGGGTTTTACATGCTTCAATAATTTATGGGCAAAGGATGGCGATATAAAGGAATGCGTGGCATCAGGATCAAACAATGTAAATGCTTCTAAATCAAATATTTGGATGGTACCTTTAACCACATCCGAAGACTGATCTGTAGTGTCCTGGTCTAGCGCGTGCACTTACCCCCTGCTTACACCCACTGCCTGTTTCCCCTTTTCCTCAGCTGTAGCCCTCCTTCTCGGAGCAGCTATCCCAACTGGAGCTCTCTCTAGCTCCTTGCCCTTCTGTGGGGCTCTCTCTGTCATCTCTAGGCAATCCTTGATTATGTGCCCTGGTTTCCCACATCTAAAGAATACTGCAGGAGGTCCATAGCATGGTCGAGTACCATGGTACCTACCACACTTGTCGCACTGTTCTGTCGTAGGTCGTGGCCCTCCAATCATAATTCCCTTTGCTGGAGCTATGGTCGGATACATGGGAGGATTAACTGTCCTCTCCCGGATCTCCTCAATCCTCGGCCTCTTTTCTAAAAACCTCTTGCTTCCCTTATAACTGAAGCCTCTATCCATCACTGGTCTCTTCTTGTCCTTATCCCTCACTTTACCGACTTTCCCAAACTCTGAGGTGATCTTATCAATGTCTTGCTCACATAATTACGCCCTGCGCACTCTCTCATCGTAGGTCGGTATATCCAAGGGGACTAATCTGGACCTGATAGTCGATCTCAATCCATCCACAAATTTTTGGATCTTCTCGACCTCATTACCCATCGTGTTGGGATCATATCTGCCCAGGGAGATAAAAGTCGTCTCATACTCATCCACAGGACTGCTCCCTTGGGTCAGTCCCAAAAATGCCATCTTCATCTTTTGCTGTGTAGTATCTGGTACATATTATTTTTGAAAAGCCTCTAAAAACACATCCCAGCTAGTCTCTATATGTCGGGCTCTCAAAATAGGCATGGTGGACTTCCATCAATGTTCTACTGATCCCTTCAGCATGAATGCGGCAAACGCTACCATCTCGATAGTAGTGCACTCGAAGAACCCATATAACTTCTCAATCTCGTTTATCCAATCCTCTACAGCTACTAGGTCCTTAACTCCACTGTAAGACGACGGTCCAAACTTCTGGAACTGTCACAGTCTATCCAAATCACGACCATAACTCCAGCCTCTACTGGCCTATGGTGTAGCAATAGGTGTAGGCATATCCTGTATAGGTGGGGGTGTAGGTGTATCTGTCGTCTGAGGTCTCTGGGCTGGCTGTGCCCATGCCTCAGGAGTTGTCGCCTGCTTCGTATCACCCTGTGTAGCAGGACTTTGGTTGCCCCTAACTCTAGGTAATAATTGAGTGACCAACTCCAAAATCGTCTCTATGCTCCACTCAATCCTTACGGTGCCTCAGTACTCTTAGGTCTCTCATTTGGACCCTGTGGAGTATACTCAACCTCAACCTCCACCTCAATCTCTTCCTGAGCCTCGTGTGTTTCTAACTCAACACTACCCTTAGGTCTACCTCTACAGCCTCTAGCTTGCGCTCTCGCCCCTCTACCGCGACTGGTATTAGACATAATTGCTCATTTTCCTACATTCACATCAAATTCTTAGTCAACCCATTGACACACACCCAATTTGTATCTAAATAATCACAGTAACATGAGTATGTAATTTTTTAACTTATTAAGTATTTTAGACATCGACACACGTCAGACCAATTCAGCTCTGATACCAACTTCTGTGACGACCCTAACTTACTAAAAATCGTCATAAATTTTTTGTATTTTCATGCATTATTTATTATTCGTCCTTACCTCGATCGTGATTAGCTACACTCTCAACAGATGGGCTGTGTGTCAATGTCTATCTCATTCCACCATACCAATTTAATTTGCATTATAAATTAAAAGTAAACACTTGTATAAATAAATCAGAGTACTGTTTACATATGTTTACATTGCTTTACATCCCCAATAGCTACATACAAAATGCTACTGTGCAATAAAAAGTTTAGATATAAAATCTCATCAGTGTGTATACCTTACGCGATGGGATGCAGCGGATACCAAAAGGGAAAACCTCCAGTTGCGCTCAGCCTATACTCAAAGCTCTATAGAGAGGGGAAAAATAAGGGGGGTGAGCAAACCACACGCTTAGTAAGGTAATCATGCAAACAGGTAGATATTGCACTATCTACGTGATCATGATGCCATGCTCAAAACCATGCAGTTTCTCATTAACATATTAAAAGCATTAGTTCATGCTTTTGTTAATGGCATGTAAAGCAAATCATGCAATTTGTTGGTGCACAAATCGAATTCAAAGCATGGCATAAATCATCATGCATATTTCATAAGTAAAGCATGGAAAACCATCATGCGAAAGTGCACTTTTAAACCATTAACATACTTTCTCATCTCAACCAAATCATCACTTGTCAGGACTGATCCCATTCCCTCGGACTGTCCTGACCCACAAAGCATTTCAAAACATGGATTTATACATAAAACATAGACATGTGAGATAGGCAATATAACAGGGAAAGCTCTTCTAGGACTATGGCCATATCCTGTGATCCTAGGCGACACTGATCAGGTGTGCGGGGTATCACCACTATCTGCTTCCACACGGGAGGTGGGTCACGTCCTACCCACTGGTCTATAGTAGATCTAACATCGTTCGAAGATGGTATATCACAATCTCAACATGGTACAACGTACTCCATGCTACATGTACGGTACAACGTACTCCATGGACCCATATCAACTCATCATATTAGGCTACATCTCAAAAATGCACGTGTGAGCCTATTTAATCAGTGCGACAGCCAATCTACTTGAAGCTCCTAGCACGGCTGTCAGTCATGTCATAAAACCATGTGCGAGTACTCTCAAGCATGACAACAAGTATGGTGGACGTCTAATGCGAGCTATGCTCCAGCACCATGTTAAAACCAGTATAAAATATGTGCGAGTTAAGCTCCAACACAACATCATAGAAATCCATGTGAAAACTACTGCGAGCTAAGCTCTAGCACTCATGCGTATAAAACACATCACTTATGCTTCACATTACAAGTACATTACCATACTTATGAATTCATTTACATATGTACAAGGTTAAACCTATACGGGGTCTCACAATTTCGCCTCGAGATCAGATCAAACAAATTCTAGAATATGATGCACAAAATCAACTGAACAAATGCAAGCCTATGTCCACATAAGCTTTGTCTAAATAAATATACAGATTCATGACATGACATGTGCATAAGATGAGGAAATCATAATCAAAATCAAGACAAATTCAAGAACTCAACTTCATGCTTTTTCTATAATCATGCTTCTTAGTCAATCAAAGTCAGACTAAATCATGGAGCTATATCATCGGAATATGGAAAAACTACATGCTAAGTACTAAATCATCCCAAAATCAAACAGTGTAAGTTCATTTTTTATTTTTTTTCAATTTTGCCCAGAATTTTAAAAATGCTCAAGTGATATCCCCACCCCCAAACTTAAAGTGCACAGTGTCCTCAGTGTGCAGATAATATAAGAATTGAAGCTCAAAACAGAGTACTCCCCTATCTGATGATGATGAACAATCGAAGCTTGATTGAAAACATAATAATAGAAAAGAAATCTGCAAAATAAACAAAGAAAGAAACAACAAAAAAGAACTGTACAAAAAGTAAAAAGAGAAATACTGCACATCAAATGCAACTTAAGAAAACGACACTCAGTAGTAGGGCGAGAAGTGGGAGGGTCAGCCAAAGTGGTGACCAAATGCTGACAGTCAAATCCTCTTGAGCTCTATCTACTTCCCTCCTTCTTTTAGATTTCTTATGCTCAAGCCTTATATCTTCCTTAACCTCCATCTTAAAACACTCTTGAGAGTCATCAGGAAACTTCAAAGGTTTGAAAACATGAAATGTCACCTCCTGATTTAGGACTCTCATAGTTAATTCCCCCTTTTGTACATCAATTAATGTTCTACCAGTAGCTAGAAAAGGTCTGCCTAGTATAATGAGGACTTCCCTATCTTCCTCCATGTCTAATACAATAAAATCCGTAAGGAAAATAAATTTATCCACTTTTACTAGCACGTCCTCAATGACTCCCTTCGAATATTTAATAGATCTATCAGCCAGCTGAAGGGTCACTGTGGTAGGCTTGACATCCCCTAGTCCTAACTTCTGGTAAATAGACCAGGGCATCAGATTGATATTAGCTCCAAGATCACACAAAACTCTACCAAAAAATTGATCTCCTATGGTGCACGGTATGATAAAACTCCCTGGATCTTTGAGCTTGAGGGGTAATTTCCTCGGAATAATTACACTACATTCCTCAGTTAGGGCCACCGTCTCATAATCTTCCAATCTTCTTTTCCTCGAAAGGATATCCTTCATAAACTTCACATAACTCGGTATTTGCTCTAAAGCATTTGCGAAAGGAATGTTGATGTGAAGTTTCTTAAAAACCTCAAGAAATTTAGCGAATTGTTGGTCAAGCTTTTGGTTTTGGAACCTCTGAGGAAAAGGTACTAGTGGTCTAACCAGGGAATGTGTAGTGGCAACCTGTGTAGCATCGGACAAAGAGGAAAGTTATCAAGAAGAAGAAGGTATAGATGAAGAAGCACCTAACTTGGATTCCTTTGCAGCTTGATCCTGATGTTCCTGTTCTTTTTGAGCTGCCTTTTTAGACCCTAAAGGCTCTATCACTGTGGGCTTAACAGGAACTTGTGGATCATCTAGCTCTCTGTCGCTCCTAAGGGTGATGGCTTTAACATGTTCCTTACCCTCCCTTTGCCTAACATGGTTAGCTTCAGTATTACAAGGGAGGGTCCCTTGTGGACACTGGCTAAGAGCACTAGCTATTTGTCTAACCTGAACTTCTAAATTCTTGATTGAGGCAGCTTGATTTTGCAGGATAGTTGAGAACATCTCTTTAAGCGAGAGCTTCCTCCACCCTGGATTGTAAGTGTTTGAAAATGAGTTGTTCTGTTGCTTCTGAGATGAGGCAACGTACTGAACCGATTCTAAGTTAAGCGGACACCTATCTACAGAGTGTGTACCACTATACAGATCGCTGGAAAGAAAATGATTTTGTACAGAATAAACAGGATTGAGACTGGTGGAAGGATTATGCTGGGTACTGAGTGACTCTACCTTTTTCGTAAGGTTAGCTATTTGAGAGGTTAAGGTAGACAACGTGTCTAACTCATAGATACCCGCCGACTTCTTAGGCAGCTGCCTCTCCGAAGACCATTGATAATTGTTAGTAGCCATCTTGTCTAACAGACCATAAGCTTCGTCCTCCATTTTGCACATTAGAGCTCCACCCGCAGTAGCGTCAACGATGGTACTATTTTGGCTTGTAAGTCCGTTGTAGAAGGTCTGGACTTGCAGCCATAAAGGTAGGCCATGATGAGGGCACTTCCTAAGAAGCTCCTTATATCATTCCCAGGCTTCGTAAAGAGATTCAGAATCAAATTGGGCAAAGGAAGATATGTCACTACGGAGTTTGGCCATTTTAGAGGGATGAAAAAACTTAGCTAAAAATTGATGGGTAACTCGTCCTAAGTAGAAATGGATCCTGGAGGTAAGCAGGTTAACTAGTGTCGCGCCCTATCTCTAAGCGAGAAGTGAAATAACCTAAGCCTAAGCGCATCATTAGATAATCCATTGTGCTTGAGAGTGTTGCACAAGTCCAGGAATTGCCTAAGGTGAGCATGTGGGTCGTCATGAGGAAGCCCACTGAACTGTAAAGAGGTTTGGATCATCTGGAGGATTGAAGGCTTAATTTTGAAATTGTTTGTAGGGACAGCTGGTGGCCTAATGTCGGTATAATAACCTCCAATGGTCGGTACTGCATAATCTCCTACTATCCTAATTTCTCTATTCTCTACCATTGTGTTTTGCAGCGGAGCTATTAATTTCCTAGAATCCTTTCTGATTTTTCTAAGAGTTTGTTCAATGTCAGGATCTAAAGGAAAGCAATCATAACTCTTGGCTCTACGCATACAAACATAAAAAAGTCCTCAAGAAAAATATTTTTTTTAAGTTTTTTAATTTTTTATGAAAGGGAAAATTAACTGATCTAGATTAAAGCTCTAAATATTCACAACCTAAGTATTTACAAGCTAGAATTATATCTAAGCTTAATTTCACCGATATTAATTACTGGCTAATTATCTTCCCCGGCAACGGCGCCAAAAACTTGATTGGGACTACGCCCACTCTAAGTGACCTAGACGTGTATCCGCAAGTGCACGGGTCGTACAAGTAATAATGAGATTTGAGTCCTGGATTATCGTCCCACAAAGAATCTAATTACCGTAATTAAGTACCGGTTAATCTTACCTTAAGTATATCCTAGCAAATTATGAATTTTTAGTGGGTGATCTACAAGGCTAGAATTAAAAAGTACTAAAAATAATAAAAATTATAAAATAAAGAAAATAACACAGAGCTAAAATTACTTATAGGGATCCAAGCAATGAAAAACATTAAATACAAAAGATAATTAAAACAGTTAAAATTAATTAATGCAAATAAACAGAATGCAAATATGAAAATAAAGAAACAAATTAATTAAACTAAAATTAAACAATCCTAGAATAAAATATGCATGTAATTAAACTAATTAATAAAAATGCAAATTAAACTAACCTAAAGTCTAACAAAATATACTTCTATTATCTTAAAGAAATTCTTAAGTAAAATTAAGAAACTAATTACCTATAAAATGATCCTAAATTAAATCTAACTCTAACTAATCACTACTAATAAAACAAAATCTAAATAATGCATGAGAACCTAATATTTTTGGATTTTTAATTTTAAAGTCGAACTAACTTAAAATTACATAAAATAATTCTACTACTAATTTTAATTATGCACTACCTAAACACTAGATTTAACTCTTAATTCCTAATTAAAACTAAGTTTATACTAATAAACAAGGAACAATAATATGCAAATTAAATTAAGACTATTTTTACCTAAACTAACCTAAGCTAAAAACAAAAATTATAATCAAAAGGAATAGCTCCAGTACGATTATATGCATAAGAAAATCGATAGAAAACCACGTACGAGTAATAGCTCCAGTACAACTTGAAAAATATCATCAATTCAAAATATAGTGCGAGCTAGGCTCCAGCACATTTCATACATATCAAAACATCAAAATCCAGTGCGAACAGAGCACCAGCATGATTTAACTCATACAAATCCGATAGGCGGCTCCATTTCAGCAAAACACATTCAAGATCACAATTTTGCACCCGACTCGTGTCATTTCATGAAATTATGAAATCATTAACCGACCTATCCATAAATTTGCTTAAACCAAAGCAATGTATTTCATAAAATGTCAAAACATGATATTTATGCAATTACTAGCCTTACTATCCCTTTTTGTAAGATTCACTTCAAAACCAAATCATATATATTCGTAGTCGTTCACACAAACCATTTATTCTTTTCTAGATAACTAATCAATTGCAAAACCCTATACAGACCCACAAAATACGTGCAACTATCTCTAAGTACTTACAAAATTCCCTTAACTGGAATCGCGTCGAGTGATTCCACTTTCTTAGAACTGCAAGATTATGCAGTTTGATTCACCTCTAATGAAATCTCTGCGACTGCACAAAATTACGTACCACATCAATTAAATCCAATAGAATAAGAATCTTGCGTTTACTATAGTCAATTTGACTTACAATTTTCATTAACACTTATAAGGCCCGTTTTGATTGCTCTAATTATTTCTCGAGAGTCTATTGAATCTCTTTAGGACTATTGATTCACACTAAACCGATATTAAGCCTATAATGCCTCTAGTTCATCATTTACTTCTCTATGGCGATTTATCAAACACCTCATATGCTTATTTTCATAACTTGACTAATCTCATAATGTAGCTTCATTCAATCATCTTAAAATCATACATATCACCTCACTACCACCTTAGTATAAGCCATTTATCATCAACTCAACCATATCACATTTTCTCACACTAACTCATTATAGGTTATGCTTGTCCCATTACATTCTAGGTAGTTTTAATCATCAATACATACACCAATTTACTCATAACAACAACTAGATAGATATATTTTGAGTTTGTGCATTGGAAACTCACCTAGCTTGACTTTCCTCTTTTCCATGTTTGAAGACTCCTTTGTTCCTTCAATCCAACAAATGAAGTGTTGATTCCAAGCTATGTTGTTCTTCTCTTCACAATGAACAACTTTTATTTAATAGCTTTTGTCACGACCCTCAACTTACCAAAATACGTACAAATTTTTCATGTTTTCATGCATTATTTATTATTCGTCCTTCCTCGATCGTGATCAGCTACTCTCCTCAATAGTCGGGCTGTGTGTCAATGTCTATCTCATTCCACCATACCAATTTAATTGCATTTTTAAAATAAGGTAAACACTTTTATAATTAAATTAGAGTGCTATTTACACATGTTTACATTGCTTTACATCCCTAATAGTTACATACAAAATGCTACTGTGCTATGGAAAGTTTAGATACAAAAATCTCGTCAGTGTGTATACCTTATGCGATGGGATGCAGCAGATACCAAAAAGGGAACGCCTCCAGTCGCTCTCAATCTATACTTAAATCTCTGTAGAGAGGGGGGAAATAGGGGGTGAGCAAACCACACGCTTAGTAAGGCAATCATGCGAACAGGTAGATACTGCACTATCTACGTGATCGTGATGCCATGCTCAAAGCATACATTTCATCATTTTCTCAAAATATGAGTTCATGCTTGTGTTAATGGTATGTAAAGCATTCATGCTATTAAAATTTAGTGCACAATTCAATTCAAAGAATGGAATATCCATCATGCATATTTCACAAATAAGGCATGGAAAACACATCATGCGTACGTGTACTTTAAAACCATTAGCAAACCAACATCTCAAAACAATCCAACACTTGTCAGGTCTCAGCCCCTCCCTCGGATTGTCCTGGCCCACAAATCATTTCAAACATGGATTTATTCACAAAACAACAGACATGTGAGATAGGCAATTCAATAAGGGAAATAACCTCTAGGACTATGGTCATATCCTGTGATACTGGCTACATGGATCAGGTGTGTGGGGTATCACCACTATCTACTTCCGCACGAAGGTGGGTCTCCAACCCACCGATCCATAACAAAACAATCATTGTCCGAAGACGGCATATCACAATCTCAACACGGTACAACGTACTCCTTGCTACCTGCATGGTACAGCGTACTTCGTGGACCCAATTAACACATCATATCACGCCACATCTCAAAACGCACGTGTGAGCCTATTTAATCGGTACTACTTCTTACCTACCCGAAGCTCCTAACACAGCTATCAACATGTCAAATTCTCAAAATGCACGTGCGAGCCTATTTAATCGGTGTGACACTAAGTCTACCCGAAGCTCCAAGCACGACAACAAATAAGGTGGGCATCTAATGCGAGCTATGCTCCAACACCATGCCAAAACCAGTATGAAATCCATGTGAAAACTAGTGCGAGCTGAGCTCCAGCACTCATGCGTATAAAACACATCAAATCTCTTGCGAGTCATACTGTAGCACGCTTTCATTCTCACGAAAACCATGTAGGTGGCTTAATTCTTTGCAAAGTATGGTTATCAAACCAAAACAGCTCATTTCTTTTGCAATTCATTTTAAATGTTAGTCAACCTACTGATCACTTGCAAAAAGCAATAAAACATGATTTTCCAAAGCATTATGCCTTTGTTTTCATACACATTTCTCAAAATCCAATTCTTTACCCTTCAATCACCCAATATCATTTCCTAGTATCACATGCACTCTAGCAAAACATTTAAGCCCCCAAATTGCGCACAGATATCTCTAAGAGTCCACAGAATTCCCTTACCTCAATTTACTTGAGTGCGACTCTCTCTTCCTCTTAGCTTCTTGCGCTCTTGACTCGCCTTACTCTGGTGTATCTTCAGGAGCTGGGATTCATTCATCCAAATCACTTGAGTTAATGCTGTTAACTCACATTTTGACTTCACTAGTCAATATAATTCATTTATGCATTTTACTAATGCCTTATTCCACATTTTACCCCTTTTAGGTAAATCTCACAATTTATTCACTAACATCAACTTAAAATCATACCCATAACGCTATTATCACCTCAAGATATCCCATTCATCATTAATCTCAATACATTCCACTTTCTCACACTAGACCATTTCTAGGTCATGGTGGATTCATTCTACTCTAGGTAGTTTCTACCATTTCTATGCAAACCAATTATTTCCTACATCAATATCCAAACAAATGTACTTGAGTATTTGCATTAGAAACTCACCTAGCTTGATTTCCCCTTTGCTCCAATGGAAATGCACCTTGTTCCTTAAATCCAACAAATGGAAAAAATGCCTCCAACCTAAGTTGTTCTTCTCTTCGATGTGAATAACTTTGCGTCTAATAGCCTTTCCTCAAATCTTCTTGAAAATGGCCGAATTTAGAGAAACAAATCTAGGTTTTGGGTTGAAAGATGGAAGAAATTGGTTGTTCCTGAAATCCACAGATCCAACTACTCTTATTTATAGATTTATCTTGATGAGATCGATCTGCCTGGGGGTGGAGATCGATCTGGTCCTCTTAAAATCCCTATTTTTCACGACATTTAAAGGCATGAGATCGATCCATCGAAGATTGGAGATTGATCTGTCTCAGGCAGTAGCTCTAGGAGATCGATCTGGTCTTAGGGGAGATCGATCTAGCTTCAACCTGAGAGCTAAGGAAATCGATTTGTTTCATTAAGGATCGATCTGCATTTTACAGAATGTTTAGGAGATCGATCTGGCTCCATTGGAGATCGATCTGTCCTGTTCCATAGCTCAGAATAAGAGCATTTTAGCTCTTCCAGATCGATCTCTCATCCTATGAGATCGATCTGTCATTCATATTTTCAGATTTTTTGCAGTTTTTCTTCAGCAACACTTACCAAACTTCATACATTTTGTTGCCATGGTCATTTTCTCATCCAATCATCTTTGAGACTTGAAAATGGCATCCATTCATACTTTATACCTATTAAAACTTGTGTAAAATCTTTATATAACCAAAGGTACTTGATATAAACCAAATGGAAGTGCACAACTTATGCAAATCTTCCTTCCATTTTACCACACTACTCATAATCCATTCTACTCACATTCTTCACATGTTTAAGTCCATTTCTTCATATTCATACATAATGCAACTTGTACGTACAATCACAACTCTTATCACATGTGTGTACCTTAAACTTATGGACTTACATTACATATACTTTACATTACAAGCATATCACCATACTTATGAATTCGTTTACATACATATACAAGGTTAAACCTATACGGGGTCTCACATGTTTTTCTCAAATCTTTATGGAAGGGGATGAAATCTAGAGTGAGAAAACTAGGTTGTTGTTGAAAATGGAAAAAATGAAGTTGTTCCCGTGAAATGCAGATTCAACTGCCCTATTTTTACACAAAAAGCCTTAGGAGATCGATCTCCATAGGGGGGAGATCGATCTGGCCTTGCTTGAATCCTTCAGAATTTTGACATTTTGCAGGTAGGGGATCGATCTGTTGAATGCATGAGATCTATCTGCTCAAAGTAATGAGATCGATCTATTTCAAGCAGAAGGCTTTGGAGATCGATCTGGCCTTAAGAGGAGATCGATCTGGCCTATGCAGAGACCAATGGAGATCAATCTGCATATGAGAGGAGATCGATCTGGTCTAACCTGAGACAGCATGAGATTGATCTGCTTGAGTGAGGGATCGATCTCCCTCCTGCAGAATGCTTGACAATGTGTTTTTCAAGCCATGAGATCGATCTCTCCTTGCATGGGATCGATTTAGCATGCTTCCTGCAGCATTCTAGCTGCAATTTTCCTAAATTTTCTAAGTTAAACTTCCATCCAATTGATTCTACACTCATTTTTCGATTTATTCACACTTAAAACTTACAAGCATTTATTTCTTGTAATTCATATGAAATGTAACTTGTTCGTACATTCAATAATTATAAACATTACATAGAAATTTACGGGTCTTACTGCTACCTCTGTATTCTTTCTACTTCAGCCTGTTCAAACCTCGGAATAAGCTTGGTGCACAAAGATAAGGGTAAGTGCCTGAGACATGGATTAAAGTTTAAATATATAAATGTATATTTATATATAAGTGTACCATTGGTGTGATGAGGTGTTCTTGCATGGGTATATATATATATATATATACACATACACATGCATGAAACTAATACTCACTTAATGAGTATATCTATATATATATATATATTGGTGCAGGTGGTGCGGTATAAGTGAGAAAACTCATAAGGGAAATAAGCCTAAAGATTTCGTTAAGGTAAGAAAAACTTTTGTGTGCTGCTAGAGATAGATTCACGCATTTTTCTATGGAATTGTAGATATAAAATTCTAGGCCGAATTTTATAGTTTCCAAAATTCTAGAAAACCCTAGGCCGATTTTACAGTTTCTTAGAATTAGGGAAAACTTTAACCTTAGTAAATCGACCCATTTATTGATATAATTTTATTTAGATTATTTAGATAAATATCACTGGAGTTTGTAATTATTGTTTTAAATTGAAAAATCCTAAATTTAATATCAATAGATTGTTTATTGGGATTTTTAACTGAAAAAAGGGTGAATTAGCCTCTTCTGAATGTGATATTTTTTCGAACTGAAATTACAGTTGATTTTAATGAAAAATGATTTGCTTATAAGTGTAAATACCGTGAATTTTCATGTACTGGGTGTTGTCCATGATTGGCCAGGTAGGAAATTAAGATTTGATATGTGACTATGGACAATTTTGTTCAAACATAAAAAATTGGGCTAACAATATTACTACAAGGAAAAATTTAATTAAGTGCATAGGAATACATGTGTAAATATGTATACAATATTTCATGTATTCCTCAAGTATAATGAATATATATATATAATGTGTACAAGGTATATAAATACATTTATGTGGAAAGGAATGTACACAAGTACATAAATAAATGAGTATATATATATATATTTATTTAAATATGTATATATGTATACGACATTTCGTTTATTCCTCAAGAATTATGAACGAATACATACATGTACAAAGGTATACGAATGTAAACATATAATTATATATATATATATATATATATATATATATATATATATATATATAAAGGGATTAATGCACACATGTAGGTATATATATATATACACACATATATAAGAGAATAGATATGTGTATACATACTTAGGAAACCCGAGAGTTCCTGCAAGAGTCTATACAAGGTGAACTTAGCTACCCATGCACACACATGTATATATATATATATATATACACGTTGGTACAGTAATGGGTTGGTGGAAGGATGGGAAATATTCGGTGGCTAAAGAGCCAACTGACATGAGCAATTGTTGGAAATTGAGACAAACGTGGGAGAGGAAATTGGGAGGATTCGGTAGCTTCAGTATACCTCGTCTACACCTATATCGTAGGAAACTGTAAAACTGAAACACCCCACCCTGCAGCACCGAACCCTCCTGCACACCAGCTCTGCCACGCCACACTCATGCACGCAACCAGTCCTGTATATCTGCATCCATCTGCACACACACTTCCAACACCATGCCATCAACCTGCAACATGCAGGACTCCATGAATTATTAGCCCATTTTCCTGGCACCGAAAACGTGAAGGGGAAGAGAGAATAGAGAAGCAAAACCCAGTTGAAAAATGAGAAGGCAGTTAACCGAAGCATGAGTAGGCAACGAAGTGCAGAAGCAAGGCTGTACCGGGGCTGCTTCAAGGGCTGATCTGGGCGGTGGAAGACGATAGCCACGATGGCTCTCGGCTGGTTGTTGGGGAGCCAAAAACAGAGATGAACAGGGGTGGCACGGGCTGGCAAGGTGGGAGGTGGTGAAGAAGAAAATGTTGCCGAGAGAGGGATGTGCGACAGAGGAGTTCGAAGAGTTGTTGGAAATTAGAAAACAAAGGAGAGCTGAAACAAGAGAAGAGTAGAACCGGAGATGGGAGACAGAGAAGAACCGAGAGGTTCTGAAAATAGGGGACTGCAGCAGGAGGCCGAGAGAGGATGGAAGAACGATGAACAAAAACATAATGTGAAACAGGGTAGCGGTAGCCTAACCGGATACCGGGGGGAAACGGTGGCGAACGAAGGAGACCAAACGTGGCCGCCGGAAGAGGAGCGGAAGGAGGAACCAGTAGAGCCGTGAGCTGGTGAATGGCGTGGTGAACAGGAACCGCGGGCAGTAAAAACGAAGAAGAAGAAAGGAAAAAAAAGAAAATGGCGGGAAAATTCAGAGGAAAGGAAAAAAAAGAAAAGAAAAGAAAAGAAAGAAAGAAAGAAAGAAAGAAAGAAAGAAAGAAAGAAAGAAATATATATATATATATATATATATATATACATATATATATATATATATATATAGAAAATAGAGGAAAATTGGAGAAGGAAAATAAGTGTACTAAATTTGAAAACCTCGAGAAAAAGGGCTTCGATCGAAATAACCCGAGTGGGCCGGATTTGTCGACTCGCTACGTAGAGACAACCGAGGATCGCGGACAGACACCGAGGTAAGGAAAATTCTCGTCGCTGCTAGAGATAAATATGCGTAATTTTCGTATATTTGTAGATATAAAATTTAGGTTGAATATCGCAGTATCGAAATTATCGAAAAGACTAGGTTGAGCTTTATGACTGAAAAATTAGAGATTTTAGTTTAGTTGGACAATCAAATTTTACGGATTAAATTTTAAGGATTTGTAGAAATTACGATATGACTTGAAATCGGTTTTAATTATTGAAAATCTTGAATTTTGAATTTTCATAGACCGTTTTCTAAGATTTTTCGAAAAAGGGCTAGTCAGCCTGTTTTGAACAATTTCATCAAACAAATGAATTTATATGTGATTTAAGGAAAACGATCTGTTATAAATTATTCTGATGAAATGTGCTTGAGCGCGTACTGACTGTGTGTCGTATGGTCCATTTCGCACTGATTTTGAGACAAAGGCTTTGGTGAGATCATGCTGCACTTCTATATCTGTATCTGTATCTGTGGTCCACGAGTACGATGTACAGTGTTTCTGATTCTGTTTCTGGTCTTCGGACATTCTGATCTGTGAGCCGTTTGGGTAGCTGACCACTCCCACGGCGATTGACATCCCGGCACACCTGGCCCGTGAATTGCCCGGAGTCACCGACATTGGCCAATAGTCATTTCTGATATCTGTTATAGCATGCCTGCCTTGTCTCGTCTATTTGAAAATATTTATTGAATTTGTCTACTTGAACTGAAATATTTGGGAATCTGTTTGTTTTGCTACTGAAAAACTCTGAACTTTCTGGATTTACAATAGTGGTTAAATGTATTACTATTTCATATTCTATTTCTGAAGAATCTGTTTCTGGTATTTGTGCTTTTGCCGAGACTAAATCTGTTTTCTGAATTTTACGAATCTGATATTTGAGAAAATCATCTGTGAAACTTTTCAAGATTTAGCAAATATAAAAATATATATATTTTGTAGGTAGTGTATTTATCTACCTGCTATGGGGTTTTTCTTACTGAGCATGTTGAGCTCACCCCCTTACTCTCCTTCACAGAATTCCTCTGTAGCTGGGATCGCTTCTGTTAGTAAGGTATTCCGTATAGTTAAGATTTCGCGGAGCGTATTTCTGTATCGAAGGTATACCCAGTGTAAGAAATTCTTTTGTATCTAAAATTATGTAAGTACAATAATGCAATACAAGATGTGTCTGGGGAATGTGAACATATTCTATTTAAATTTGTTACTGAGGAAAAATTTTTTTTTAATCACACTGAACACTGTTCTGATCTAATATCGACTTGTAGCCCAACCGAAATATCAGTAAATTCGGGTCGTTACAATAAGAGACACTGAGGATCTGTGCTTGAGCGCGTTCTGACTGTGTGTTACACGGTCCGACTTGCACTGATTTTGAGACAAGGGCGATGGATAAATCATGCTGCACTACTGTCTGTTTCTATTTCTATGGTCTACGAAGTACGATATACCGTGTATTCTGGTCTTCAGACATTCTGTTCTGTGAGACGTTTGAGTAGTTGACCACTCCTATGGCGATTGACATCCCGGCACACTTGATCAGTGAGGTCCGGAGTCACCGACATTGGCTAATTGTCATTCTGAATTTTGATATAGCATGTTCTGCCTTATCTCATCTATTTGATTTATTGGTTTGACTGTATGAACTGTATCGTTGTGTGAAAATTGATTATTTTATTGCTTAAAGTTTTAGAATCCTATATTCACTGCAGTAAACTGATTACATTATCGGTATTGATACTGTTTCCGAATTTCGATTATGGTATTATCGATTTCCATCTCTGATTTTATTGGATTATCAAATTATCTGTATATTTTCGTGAGAATTCCTATTTGGCATATATATATATATAGGTAGTGTATTTATCTACATGCCACGTGTTTTTCTTACTGAGCACGTTGAGCTCACCTATTACTTTCCTCCACAGAGCCTCATCAGTAGCTGAACCCGTTTCTCTAAGTTGAATTATTTTGCACAGCCATACGTTAACAAGCATTCTATTGTGTTAAAGGTATACCTAGTATAGACATCTATTTTGTATCTAAATTTTGTAAGTACAATAATGTATATGGAAATGTGTTTGAGGAATGTGAACATTGAATATTTGTAAAAGAACAATTATGCTGATTTAATTGGAAGGTACTACCCTTAGTTTTGTTTAAATTTGTTACCAAGAAATAAAATTGAATAGGCAGATTATTGTTCTGATCTATTATCAACTCATAGCCAAACCATATTGTACTGTAAATCGGGTCGTTAAACTTTCGTCTTAGTTGATTCTTCATCTGAATGAGTCTTCTGCTGCTTGAGGCCTTACCTTTAATCTCAATTTCTAGTTTTTTATCGTGCTAGACAAGAACTCAAAATCCCATGTCCAAAAATAGTATTGAATAAATTCTCAATCTGGACAAGGCCCACTTTAGTAAAATGCCACATACTCGGTTCAGTTTCATAGGCCCTCTATGAGATTTGGGCTATAAACTCCATTTTTTACTTTTTACCCTGATCCATCATCTCCTCTTCTCTACCTCTTTTCTAAGCTAAGCAGCCCATAATGTCTGGCATAAACATGTCTATTTCCGAATGCCCCAGCTGCAGACCCCTCTCCAAAGTCATTGGATCCCCCACATCCATTTCTTTGTGAGACATATCTTCACTCTAATCGAGAAACCTAGTATTTGTAGGCTGAAACCCTTTCCCATGAGCTGCAATCATCTACTCTTTCAAGTCAACATTTAATTCTTCCATTTTGTTCTTCTCTATGCACTCTCCTGTTGCCTGTTCTCCACGCTTATCGCCCTCCCTAGATTCCTTCTAGTCTAACCTTCTAGAAGCCGCACCAGCCTTGCCTCTACTGTATTTTTTCTTGTTCAGCTAAGAAGCTCTCATCCAATGGCCATATAGTGCCTTCCTCCTCCCATCATTTTCAAACAGACACTCCTTACATACATAGCCCAGTCGACCATAGCAGTAGAAAAACTCAAGAAGGCATTCGTAGGTAAAAGAAATCCAAATGGTGGGACATTCTTTCCTTCTAAGGTTAAAACCCATCTTTAGCAGGTCCTTCACATTCACCACCATTTTCATTCGCTTCTGTCATGACTCAAATTACCTAAAAATGACTACAAATTTTTTTTGTTTGTTATTTAATTCTTACCTTTCTCTGATCGTGACCATCCTACCAACAGTTGGGCTATGATTCGGTGTTAGTCCCCTCTCACCTATTTACCATTCCATTTTCATATTCAAATTCACACATCAAGATTTTTTATCATTTGACTTAAACTAATACATTCATAATTGGATTTACTTAACCTTACATCCCCGACATCATATACATTTACAGTACTGTGCATTTACATATTTAGATACAAAATTATACAAATGTGTATACTTGTCTCTCGATTGGACGCAGCGGATACCAAGAATGCAAGTCCTCAGCCGCTCACTAACTACTGCGAGTGCTCTGAAAAAAAAAAAGGGGATAATAAGGGGGTGAGCAAACCACACGCTCAGTAAGGCAATTATGCAAGTAAGTAGATAACTCCACTATCTACATGCTCATAATGTCATGTCCTTAAATCCATTTCTTTTCGTTTAAATCTCACGCAAGAAATCATGCACACATCAATGCCATAGTTTATAAAACTATTCGTGGATATAGAAATCATGCAACTCATGCATCAATGACATTTTATGTAAAATCTTAATTCGCATGAATTAAATCGGGATCATGCATTATTTCATGCAATGTAAAATAAATCATGAGAGATAATTCTTTTCATGAATTTGTAATTAAAGCATGGAGAACTCCTCATGCTACTGCATTTAAATCACCGCATCAAAGCTCAGTATAAAATAACCCCTCAGGGTTAATCATTTCATAAATCAATCTCAAGCTCATTAAAAATTCATTATAAAATTCTTTTATAAAATCACCTTTCTTTTAGGGTCACATGTTATAAAATCCTCTGAAAAATCTATCATCATAGTAGAAAATCACATCTCAGTGAAAATCACAAAATCGGGGGCCTGACCCCTCCCTCGGGTCTACTCTGGTCTATCGAGAGCAAAAGTTATATCATGTGAGACATGTAGGTGACTATATTAGTAACATCGAGGACTATGGCCATATCCTAGTGATCCCAGGCTACACGGTACCTAGTGTACGGGGCATCACACCTAAAATGGGAGGTGGGTCAGTTCTGCCGCCAGAACAACATAAATACCAGGATTGTGAGGGCAAGGCTTACAGCCTCGTGGCTAATGCTACTCCACTCCAACAATCCCTACGGTACAACGTACTGCGCGTGACATACACAGTACAATGTACTTCATGAACCCAAATCATAGTCAGGGGGTGCCTGTCGTAGGTCTTATCCACCAAACCTATGTCTCTGTATGTACGTGTAGGCATATCATCTCACTGTGACACACAGTCTATAAGAGGCTCTAACACGGCTGTATGCACGTCATATAAATCCCTATGCGAGCAAAGCTCCAGCACGACTCCATGCATATTCATGATATCTGAGAACCTCGTGCGAGCGAAGCTCTAGAATAGCTTTATAAAAATCAGTAAAATCTGCGTACGAGCAGCACTTTAGTACGACTTTAAAAGAGTTATAAATCCATATAAAATCACGTGCGAGCAAGCTCCAGCATAGTTTTATGCATAAAATCCATCAAAGCCTCGTGCGAGCAATGCTCCAGCACCGCGTCATGCATAAATCATTCAAAACTTCGTGTGAGAAATGTTCCAGCATGAATGAATGCTCAAGTAAATCAAAACTTCATGCGAGCAACGCTCCAGCATGGTTTCATGCATAAAGAAATCAAATCTCGTGCGAGTTACACTTCAGCACGGCTTTTATGCAATTAAATCGATTAAATCACGTACGAGCAAGGCTCCAGTACGGCTTTTATGCAATTATCATATCAAAACAGGATGCGAGCTAAGCTCCAACACCTCTCATGCATGTCAAATCATTAAAACTAGTGTGAGCAATCGCTCTAGCACCTTTTTATGCATATCAAGTCAAAACAGGGTACGAGCTAGGCTCCAGCACCTCTCATGCATTTCACAAAGTAAAAATTAGTGCGAGTAACCGCTCTAGCACATTTCCTGCATATGATGTCATACAAATCGGTGCGAGTAACCGTTCCAGCACCATTATGCACACTCACAAACTCAGATATAGTGCGAGGAAATGCTCCAGCACCATATGTTTCCATATAAACTTGATAGTTGACCCATTTCCAAAGAATTTCATTTAAATCCTAAATAACACTTACGTAGTGTTATCTTGTGAAATTTATGCAAATAATGACCAATCTATCAATTTACTTTACTAAAAAGTGTGAAACCCGGATTTTTCCCACTATGTTCATTATTTGGGACCATAAATTAAATAAAAGGGATTTAAATCGTTGGACGAAAAATACGAAATTTAAATGAGAAAAGATAGTGAGTCTGAGAAGGAAAATCGGTCTAAATTAATTTCGAACGTGTAGAAGGGTAAAATGGTCAAAGATCCTAATTTCGGTGTAAATTCGATGAAGAAAATTTCATTAAAAATATGGATTTAGGAAATCTTGATCGATAAAGGAGAAATTATGGAATTCCGAGTCCAATTGGTCAAGATACAAAAATATTACGAATTTTCGTAATTTTCGCCTGGGACATTATCCCGAAAATATGCGAAAAATACACCGAAATAGTTAAAATTAAATTAAATAAATTAAATTAAATAAATAAATTAATTAATAAAATAAAAAAAACGAAACTCTGTCGCACGAAACGGAGTTACGCGACAGAGAAGAAAACAGAAGATAAATGCGAACCCAGCCCCATCTACCCCCGGTCACCACAAGCCACCACCGGAGAACTGACCAAGGGAGAGAGCCGAAGCAACCGAGCCTCGTCGACGTCGGAAGAGGGAGAAGAAGATGTGACCGGCGAGGGAACAGAGAGGGAGAGAGAGACCGAGAGAGAAAGAGAGAAAAGAAAGGAGAGAGAGATCGGCGGCCGATGAGGGGAGGAGCGAACCACCACCGGCCAGAGGGGACCTCTGCGACGTTGATCCAGGCGCAGATCGGCCTGAAACGCCGCCGAACGGTGGGGGAAAAATTTGGTGCCACCGTCGAAGGAGAGAAGAGGCCGGACCGGCCACTTTTCGGCGAGCTTTGGCGAAGCCGACCACAGATTCATGCATCGGACTACCCCGCGAACAAGCTGGAGGCGGAAGCCGGCGGAGAACCGGCCGAAAAAGCCCCGAACGGCGAGGGAGAAGTTGAACCAGAACTGAACCGGACTGAACCGGACCGGTCTGAACCGGTCTGAACCGGACCGAACCGGTTCAGCCGAAAAAGAGAGGGAAAAAGGAGAAAAAGGGAAGGAAAAGAGGAAAAGGAAAAAGGAAAAATTTTCGGGGATACACCGGACTTCGGGTAAGTCGGTAAGAGGTCAAAAATGACCGATTTAATTTTCGAGAAATTTATTTAAATTATATTTGATCGAAAATTCACCCGAAATTAAATATATAAATTATGCAGTTCGACGATAAATCACGTACGTGAGCTCGATCGAACTTCGAATTGCTAACTGTCGCAAAATCTCGGGTAAGTAAAGCTCATTTACGACAATTTATGTAATTATCGCGCATTAAAAGTTTATTTTACGAGTTACGGATTAAATTGCGCATTTAGTGGATTAAATCGAAATTTTTAATTAAATTGTCGTAAATGATATACGGACTATTCAAAGAGTCTAGAAAAAGGCCCAATAAGTACTAATGGGCCCAGTGAGCCCAATAGGCCTCGATGAAAGAATTAATAAGTGGAAACGGGCTTAAAACGAATTAAGGCCCATTAAGGTGTAATTTGGCCCAATAAGAGAGAAATTTGCCCAATTACCTAAATCGACAGTAATAAATATGAGGAAAATATTTATTGAGTTAAATACGATTAAAACGAGGTTTATATCGATAAAACCGAGCAAAAAGAGTAAATTCGATAAAAGTCAACTTTTGGTCAAAGCTTCGATATAATCACATATTTGGATATGTTGAAATGAATTTAAGCCATATGTGATAAGTTGAACTTGTTTTGCAGCAGCTCGGTCTATCGACACATTTTACGAGGTAAATTCGAGCATCGAGGAAAGTGTTCTACATCAGTTGCTAAGAGGTAAGGGATATGATTTAGAGTAGCGTTAGTACTCCTACGTCCTTACCAACTGTTTATCTATGAGAATTGAATGAGATTTTACGAAATGGATTTCCAACGGTATTCAAACCGAAGCCAAAACCATTTCCCGAGTTTTCAGCATGTTTTATATATATGAGATACATTTTTTCAGCATATATGTTTATAAAAGTGATTTTTCACTTCTGAAATGAAAGCATAGCGTTTTCATGTGAGATTACGGGTTAAAGTCTCGATATGTTTTATGAAATCATGTTTTCATGATACGGATTAAAGTCCCGAGACAGCTTTTAAGCTATATTTTCACGGTACGGGTATGAGTCCCAAGAATTAACTTTGATAACTATGCTTTCCATATTTACACGGGCTAGAGTCCCGCAATGATTTATGAAAACTATGTTTTCTATGAGAAAAGGGCTAGAGTCCCGTAATGATTTATGAAAAACGAGTTAGAGTCCCGTAACGATTTTAATACACAGGTATGAGGCTTGAAATGATTTTGATAAATTGGGTAAGAGGCCCAAAATGATTTTTGTGGGGTAAAAAGGCATGATATGATGATAGTCAAAGGATCTGGGATCGATCTCGTATGGAGACGATCGAGGATCTACCTAGCCGACGGCCAGAGAACGGGTAGGCTCTGACTTGATATGAGAAACGTGCGTATAGACCACACTTGGTGATGCACGTGAGTTCGTGCGTATAGTCCCCATTTAGTGGTGCACGAGAGATAGGGCAGCGTACGACCCTGATCCAGTCCTACAGCTCCCTGTACTATGGCCATGAGTACCCATGATTTTGTCCTACGGGACCAGATGTATGATGTCCTTCGGGACTAGTGTATGAGACGATTGCCTGACCCTACACGATGAATTGACGGAATGATATATATATGTTTTCGCACATTTCATGCTACCTGTTTTATGATTTTATTGAGCACATATTTTTATGATGAGATTTTAAAGGTAGCCATGAGTATGTTTTACGAGATGTGCATATGACAATACGATTTCATTTCCAAAGTGAGAAGCATGTTATGATATGTATGATTAAGTTTTGAGATGCTTTTTACTTGTTTACACGACGTTATATGCATATTATATATGAGTTTTACTAAAAGGATGCATGATGTGTAAACTTATGAATTAAGTATGTTTTTACTGCTTTTATGAAATGTAAGCATCTCTACTCCAGTACATGTTTATGCTGATTTGTAAAACCATGCGTTTTACCATGTTTTGAGTATTTAAAGCTATTTTAAATGTATCTCTTACTGAGTCTGAAAAACTCACCCCCATCCTTTCCATCTCCCAGATTATCTATAGCGAGTCTACTGCACATACGAGACTGTGGTCGTTGACAAGGTAGTTCGACCTTTCATCGGATACTTTCGTAACCTTGAGGTATAGTCTTACTTATATCCCAGACATGTGATACATAATAGACACTATTGTATATAATAGTCGGGATGTAATAGTTGTAAATGATTTTATATATACAGAATGTATGTGATGAAATGAGATCCTGAAAAATGAAAAAGATTTTAATTTTAAACATGGACAGGAAAACAACATAGTTAATGGAGAAAAAGTTTTAATTAGCCCCATTTTTCCGCGCTTCCGGGGCGTGACAAAAAGCCACGAAAATTCCTCAAATCATGCATTTCATGCTTGTCATGCTTTCACTAAATCAATACAAAACTCTATTCCTTTAACGGGTGACAACCCTGGTAGATTATCTGGGAAGATATCAGGAAACTCCCTGATTACAATGATATCTGTTACCTCCGGATGTGCCTTATCCATACTAACCACACAAGCGAGAAAACATTCTCATCATTACTCATTCCGTGAGTACAATAATTTACTCCTTTAATTTCAATTGCTACACCCCTCTCATTACTTGTCAAAACTTACAGTATACTTTTAAGGGGTAACCATATCACTATCTTAGGATAAAAATCAGAACAACATAGTTTGTAGCTGACCAATTTATTCTCAAATATTACTTCAAAATTATTCATATTCTATTGAATAAAATCGACAACGCATCCTTTTTCCCTCGTTTTCAACTTACAATCCCTATACCCATATTCAGTTAGTGAGAATCGGCTAACTATCATCATCATCTTGCCTAAGGGTACATGCTTCACATCTTTCACTAACTTATAAGCAACTAAAGGCGGTATGAATAAATGCGTGGCATCAGAATCAATGAAAATAATTACTTCATTATTCACAACCAGTGTGGTATCTTCCACCACATAAGATGAAATATCAGTAGTGTCCTGGTCCAAGGTATACACTCACCCTTATCCAACATCTTATTTCCATGGTAACTACCACATATCTAACCCTGCTTAGTAGCAAGTCAGGGTCCTCCAATCACAATACCCCTTGTAAGTGTTGAAACTAAATGCACTAGGGGTTACCAATCATCTTACCCTATGACTTATCAATTCTAATCTCTTACCAAACTACCTTTTTCCTGTTTTGACATCTCTGTCATTCGATATTCTCTTTTGTCTCTATTTCGGCCCTTTCTACCCTTCCTAATCTTAGAGGCGTGCAACTCATGATCGTATTCATACAACTATAGTCTGCGCACTGCCTCGACATAGGTAGTGATATCTAACAGGGCCAATCAAACTCTAATTGACAATCTGAGCCATTCCATGAACTTTCGGATATTCTGACTCTCATTGTTCATAGTGTCGGGGTCATACCTACCCAGGAATATAAGCTGAGTTTCATACTTGGCAGTCAACCAGTTCCTCTAGGTCAGAGTAAAAAATTTTATCTGTAATTTCCTTTAAGCAGTGTCCGGGATATTCTGTCACCGGAATACATCTAGAATTATTTTCCATGTCCATTATGGATGTCTAACTCTTCAGATGGGTCGAGCAGACTTCCACCAATGCTCAGACTCGCCCTCAAATCCCATGCATACTCTGAGCAATTAGCTCCCAAAATATTCTCCACACTTCGCACCAATCTCGCGAAGCGTGTCTCAATATTGTCCGGTCTCTCTGTCGGACTCTGTGGGGCATACTCAACATCAGCCTCCACTTCAATCTCATCCTAAGTCTCAAGCACGTGTACTCTCGCCCTTTACCATAGCGGCTATCAGTTATAATAATTAGATTTTTGCATTCAAAACCAAATTCTTAGCTGCAATTCCATCTCGATATACACAATGTATCTAAACAATGCACAGTACATGGGGATGTAAACTTCCTTAACCACTAACATCGACTTATATCAGGCCAACTTAGCTCTAATACCAAAAAATGTCACGACCAAAATTACCTAAAAATCATTACAAATTTTTTTCGTTTGTTATTTAATTCTTACCTTTCTCTGATCGTGACCATCCTACCAACAGTTGGGCTATGATTCGGTGTTAATCCCTTCTCACCTATTTACTATGCATAAAGAAATCAAATCTCGTGCGAGTTACACTTCAGCACGGCTTTTATGCAATTAAATCGATTAAATCACGTACGAGCAAGGCTCCAGTACGACTTTTATGCAATTATCATATCAAAACAGGATGCGAGCTAAGCTCCAGCACCTCTCATGCATGTCAAATCATTAAAACTAGTGCGAGCAATTGCTCTAGCACCTTTTTATTCATATCAAGTCAAAACAGGGTACGAGTTAGGCTCCAACACCTCTCATCCATTTCACAATAGTAAAAATCAGTGCGAGTAACCGCTCTAGCACATTTCATGCATATGATGTCACATAAATCGGTGTGAGCAACTGCTCCAGCACCATTATGCACACTCACAAACTCAGATATAGTGCGAGGACAAACTCAGATATAGTGCGAGGAAATGCTCCGGCACCATCTGTTTCCATATAAACTTGATAGTTGGCTTATTTTTCAAAAAAATTCATTTAAATTCTAAATAACACTTACGTAGTGTTATCTTGTGAAATTTATGCAAATAATGGCCAATCTACCAATTTACTTTACTAAAAAGTCACAAAAATTCCTCAAATCATGCATGTCATGCTTTCACCATCCTTAGGTGAATTTCCCTCAGTAGGGGTAAAATAGTCTTTTACCTATCCTGGGTCCTTAAAAATTTTAATCCATTTCTAGGATCTTTATACAGCTTCAATGTATGTAAAAGTTGTTAAAAATACGTGTAGCTACCTCTAGCTACTCGCAAAATTCACTTACCTCATTTTTCTGTACAGTCTGACCTTTCCACTGATATCTTGTCACGCTGTTCGATTTGCTCCCAATCCAATCTTCGGAACTGCGTATAAATATTTATCAGGTCAAATACAATATAATTAATTGTATTTCACATTTTTCGGGCTTAATTTAAATTATTGAGCCCATTTACCCATATTAGGCCCGATTGTACCATAATGGGCCTTAATCGGCCTTAAGCCCGTTTTCCACTTACTATTCACATTACTGAGGCCTATTGGGTTCCTTGGGCCCATTAATATTTATTGGGCCTCGTTCTAAACTCTCAGATAGCTCAATTAATAATTTACGACAATTTATCTTAAATTTCAGAATTTAATTCATTTTATACAGAATTAATTCGTAATTTATGCGGTAAATTTTTAACATGTATAACTATGCAAATTGTCGTAAATAAGGGTTACTTACCCGAGATTCAATGATAGTTCGTAAATCGAGGCTGACTCGAGCTCTCGTTTGACGTCAATTGTCGAGCTACACAATTACATATTTTTTGGGTAAATTTTCAGTCGAATATTAATCAAATTAAATATTTCAAAATTTAAATCGATCAATTTCGACCGCTTACCGGCTTACCCGTTGCTCGATTGCATCACTGGATTTTTCTCCATTTTTTTCTTTTTTTCCCCTTTTTCATTTTCATTTTCTTTTTCTTTTTTTTCTTCTTTTCTGGCTGAACCGGTTCGGTCCGGCTCAACCCGATTCAGACCAGTTCATCTCAGCCGATTCAGTCCGGTTCAGTTTTTTTCCTTCGCCGTTCGGAGCATCATCGACTTTCGTCTCTAGCAGATCCGCGGGATCATCTGGTGCATGGATCTGGTGTTGATTTCGCAAAGACTGGCCGGAAAGTGTCCGATCCGACCTCTTTTCCCTTCGGCCTCGTTACCATTTCTCCTTTCTCGCTGTTGTCAGTGCTTCTGGTCATTTCACTGGTTGTGTCCACCACCAATCTGCTCTTCTTTGCCTCGAAAATGTTTGGTTGGGGGCGGGGTTGGCCAGATTGGCGTCGGTAGCCTCCGATTTCTCTTTTCCCTTTCGGTTCCTCACCCTCACTGTTCTCTTCATTGATGATGGATCCCGGCACGTGGTGGCTCTCCCGGTGTCGGGCTCCTCTCACTGGTCCTCGCTTGGCCTTTCTTTCTCACCGGTTGTCGTCAGAGCTGGGGTTACCTCCCTCAGCTGTCTTCTTCTTTCTAGAAATCGCGATTTCGCGATTTCTGCTTTCCCTTTTTTAATTAATTAATTAATTATTTATTATATTATTATTTTATTGAATAATAAATGATTTTATTGACAAAATATCTACAAAAAATATTATTTTATTGATTTAATCAATAAATGAATTTATCAGTCTTATTTTATCTTTTCGGTATATTTTTCCAATATTTTCGGGATAATTTTCCTGATGTGAAAATTTTGATTAATTCCAGTAAATTCATATCTTGATCAATTGGACTCGAAATTCAATATTTTCCTTGTTATTGATCAAGATTTCTCAATTCCATATTTTTTAATGAAATTTTCTTATCGAATTTATACCGAATTTTGGTCTTTTGACCGTTTTACCCTTCAATGTGTTCGGACCAAACCAATCCAACTTCCCTTCACGAACACTCATTCATTTCGTGTTTTAAATCCTTATCTCCTATCCGAATGGTCCGAATCCCATTCATTTAATCTGTGGCCATTTCAATCCTTCATTTAATCTTTAAATGTATTTGAGAATTTTTATTCATTCCATTTGCATTTTTCATTCACGTAAAACTCTTCTTATGATTCAATTTACATAAAACCATGTTTACATAATTTGAATCATAAGAAAGTACGATAAAAATCGGGTCTTACAGCTTCACCCCATCCCATTTACAAGAACTTTCAGGTCTAAATCTATTTCTATAAGCTGTAAGAAGGTTGACGCAATCTGCTCTGTATTTGCCTTTGTTAGGTAGGTTAAAGGCAAGTTATATGCCTGCACCCAAAACTCTGATGTAGTAAAATCAATTGCTTTAAGAGTCGAGTCGCATGACCGTTCCTTCAAAATAATATAATTTTTCATGACTGACCACGGACCTTGTTCCACCACTTTGCACTTATCTCTTTTATTTTTGAAAACAAACAAGAAAATGTCTTTGTTTAACTCATGAACTTCCAGAACATCCCTCAATGCCCAGGCTTAGGTCAGGATCATCCTTAAGGGATCCACTTTGATAACATTTTCAAAAAGAACTTTACTTAGCAGTGAGTGATTCTTCACCTTCCTATTAACCTCGTTATCTGTCAAAGGCTCCAACTCATCCAAGTTGACTGTAATATCATCCTCAGGCTTTTCCTCAACCTCAAATCCAACTTGCCCCACCCCGATGACAGATACACTCAACAAGCCAAAGAAAAACCTTACAAGACGTGATGGAGGAAACTCATGCACTTTGAGCTAAGAGATAACAAAGAAAACAAACAACGTTCAGGTCAAAATCAACGAAAAACCATAAAAAACCTAAAAATAAATGTCGGGTTGATGAAACAGAGTATCATTAAGTGAGAAATAAATGAGAGAACTTTAATAGGGACAATAACAGGAAAGAGAGTACTTTGACTCTAAAGAGTTCTACCTGTTTAACCAGTGGGGTTCACTTTTAGGCTTGAACTAATATTACTAAGATATGGACAATGGGAATAGAAATGATGATTTAGGTGTTAGATTAGATGAATCTTCAAACTAATAGTTTAATTATTCATCAATCACTGTGCACATTGAACGAAAAAGAAAAATAAAACTCGTTGAAATCCACTTTATTTTCTTTTTTTTTTTGGTATGAATCATGAGGTGTTTTCATATCACATTTAGTATAAGATTAATCTTTACTTGTACTGCATGGTTAGGAATGGCCAAAAAAATTTAAACTTGGTGAGAATTCGAACACAAGACCTTTCCCTATAGATTGTTCTTACTTAAGATCTCAGTGAGGCCTTACACCATTTTAATTCCTTTTGAGAATACTGATATAAGTATATTTGAAGAGTTCGAAGAATTATTCTATTGTATTGGGTAGTTTTTAAATATTAAATAAGATAAAATAAGAAAAAATAATATATAAAATAAAAGGATAATAACATAAATGAAATGATAGGATTTGAAGAAAAAAATTAAATGATATATTTTTTAAAATTCTTATATAATTATTATTTTTTTGTAAAAGGAAAATTTAGAAAATTTATTCCATATAAAAAGTTTCCTTTTGTTATTAAATAAAATCAATAAATGTTCAATATAAAATAAATAAATAAATAAATATATAAATAAATATTTATATGAAATATATATTTAAACATTAATGATGTTTATGAAATTTAACCTGCGTGATACAAGGGCCAAACTCTAGTGAAAACTAAAAAAAAATGGTAATTTCGAAAAATAAGGTAACTATTATGCAATTAACATGGATTAGTTATTCTTTTATTTAGGTTAAGTTTAGAATTTTTGTGTATTTATCATCCTAAATGTTGTTATGAATTTTTTCTTTTATTTTTATTAATTATTTAGTTTTAAATAAAATTACAAAAGTTAATTGAATTAATGAGCTGATTTAGTGAAGATAAGTGTAAAATAATTATTATGTGTCTTTAAAAACATGAAATGTCATTATTGTTTTAGAACCTAACAAATTCATTTTTTTTAGAATAATCCTAATATCAGTTATTCGCATGGTAGATTAATGAGTTGTTAATAGATCTGAGAAAAAAATCGAGCCAAAGGGTTCAGATCGATTTGAATTACAAAAAAATTGCAAGTAAGGGTGGTAAACGAACCTATTCAGGTGGGTTTGATTTGGGTTGTCTTTCCGGTCATTTCGAGTTTAGGTTTATTTCAAATTCGATCATCTTGAGTTTAAACATTTTCGGACTTGAGCTTTCTTGAGTTCGAAAAATTTCGATTTAGATTGGTTCGAGCCGAACGAGTTTAGATGGATTTGAATGATTTTGAAATTTTATAAGATATACACATTTTTTTTATGATTTTGAATATAATAATTAATTTATTTCTATATAATCAAATAAAAATATAAGAAATACTAAAGTTCAAATTTCAAAAATTAATAAATATTTATATAATTATAAATTTTACATATATATGACATTAATGGTTATGTACTTATATATTTTTTTTACTATATTTGCTATTATATATAAATATAAAGAATGATAATATAAGAATATGTTTTAAACTAAGCTAAAATAAATATATAGTGACATTGTAGAAATATATATATATATATATATATATATATATATATATATATATATATATAAAATATAACAAAATCATTTTAAAGAAATAACTAACAAGTAATAATTAAAACTCACTTAACATTTATATTTTATATAAAT
Source organism: Firmiana major (assembly GCA_033439115.1). NCBI lineage: Eukaryota > Viridiplantae > Streptophyta > Magnoliopsida > Malvales > Malvaceae > Firmiana > Firmiana major. The sequence goes on along the minus strand of CM065904.1, from coordinate 17,878,022 downwards.
AGCATTTTACTCTTAAGCCAATAAACCATTGGGCAATTGGACAGTTAATCGCTTAGTTCAATAATTTTTTATTTTTAAGTTTTTTCTTTTTCAATTTGTTTTATTAGCTTTTAATCATTATATTATAATTTTAAATATAATTTAAAGAAATTTTCTTACATTTGTTTTTTTTTTTTTGGTTTGGACATAAATTAAATATCAACATAATTACATTAGATCTAATTGTATGAATAGTTGACTAAATGTTCAATTAGAATGTTGAATAGTAATATAGTAAACTTTAAAAGGGTATCAATAATTTGTTTAACTTTAATAATCAATGATTAAAAATTTTAAAAAAATCATGATATGTACAAAATAAGACATAATATTGATCTTATTTCAATACTTGACAAATTTTCCATTAACGTTAGATATAATTATATTCATCAATTACTAAATATCTAAATATAATGTTGAACGGTAAACAGTGTTTAAACGAGTATCAATTATCTTTTTTTAGTTCATAAGAAGTACAATGAAGGAATAAAGATATGAACTTTGGACCTATTCCTTCATAAGAAAGGGTAACAACTATTAGGCTAAGCCTTGGTTGTTAAACGAGTATCAATTATCATTTACAAAAAACAAAAAAACTTAGTATGAAAATTGAATCCAAGATATTTAAGGAGATGAATGAGAGGAATGCTAGACATTATTGGACAATTAATTCCTTGAACAACTTTGATCATGTCCTCTGAGAAAAATGCACGAGTTTATGCTTTCGCTTTGTTTTGATGGCGTTCATCCACCAATAGTCTAAGTCCTTAACATGAGAAATTGTGCTACCATAAGGTTGTAGGTTACGACTGATGATTAGATGAAAAAACCTATCATGATAAGATAGAATGACAGAATGATGATTATGGACTTGAATAGATTAAGGAAAAACATAGTTTTCCAGAGCATTGACTTAACCAGATAAGCCGAAGGCTAGAGATATTATTTTACATGTGATAAGGACTTTGTGTCTTAGTAGTTGAAATCTTCTGATAATGTCCTTATCTCTTTGAGAGAAAATGAGGCTAGCATTAAAAAAAAAAAACTCGATTGGAAGATTTAAACAATGTTGAAGATGAAATCCCTAACTAAAAAGAAGTAACATGTCAAGATGAAGAAAGTTGATGTGAAAACCCACATTTCTATGTACTTTACGTGGACTCCATAAGTGTTATAAAGCATGAATAGTGTATTGATGAATAAAAACACAATCGTAGATGTAAAGTGTGCATTTTTTGCATTGAAGTTGTATATTATGGTTAAATAAGGCTTTAAAAGTGATGGTGGTCGTGTCACCAGATCCACGTGTGCAACTATCCGCCTGCCACGTGTCGAACCAAGAACAGGCCACGTGGCAGATTGGCGACAGAACCGTCATGCGACACCGTTCCTAGAGGTGCGACAGAGTGTCTGATGCGAGAGGAGTCTGCCGCCTCACAGTCTGCCGCGTATCGTGAGCGGCAGACCTCCATCGCCCCTGCACATCATAGGACTCCGCATTGCCCCCGACACAGGTCTCCCGCGTGCCTGAGGTAGAGGACTCCCGCACCTCACGCAGTAGAGGACTCCCGCACCTCACGCGGTAGAGGACTCCCACACCTCACGCGGTAGAGGACTCCCGCACAGACCGCGGTAGAAGTCTCCCGCACTGCATGCGGCATAGTCTCCCGCACAGCATGCGGCGTAGTCTCCCGCGCAGACCGCGGTAGAGGTCTCCCGCATAGCATGCGGCGTAGTCTCCCGCACAGATAGCGGCAGAGGTCTCCTGCACAGCATACGGCCTAGTCTCCCGCACAGACCGCGGTAGAAGTCTCCCTCACTGCATGCGGCATAATCTCCCGCACAGACCGCGGTAGAAGTCTCCCGCACTGCATGCGGCATAGTCTCCCGCACAGACCGCGGTAGAAGTCTCCCGCACAGCATGCGGCATAGTCTTCCGCACAGCATGCGGCATAGTCTCCCGCACAGCTAGCGGCAGAGGTCTCCCGCACAGCAGCGGTAGAGGTTCCATGCATACTCTGCCACCAGATTACTCCCCCGTAGGTTGCATGGCCCGAGGCGCGACAGAGTGCTCTATAACTCTGTCGCGGCCCAGACACGCGCCTGGGTCTCAGCCCGAACCGCCTCAGGAACCTATAAATACCAGGTGAGCTCTCTAGAAAGGGGGGATTGAATCGAAAAAAGAAAGGAAAAAAAGTAGAAATCAGAGGAAGAAACACTTATACCCTCTGATTTAAGCAATACATTTTCTCCTTCTTATAAACACAACTCCTGATCACTGACTTGATCGTCGGAGTGCGCGTGCAAGGATAAATCCCTGCCCCCTCTGATTCCTGTTGTTTTTGCAGGATATACGAAGAACACGTGGAGCAAACTGTGACGATTGACTTAACCGTCAACAGCACAATCCGATCACGTGGAAGGCAAAGCACTGTTGCTGTCAAGTGGGCAACATCAATTGGCGCCGTCTGTGGGAATCCTGACAAAAAGCCAGATTCTCTATCAAAATGGTGAGAACACGCTCTACAGCGGAGGTAACAGGAGGGCAGAATTCTGTGAGTCCCCCTGTTAGATCAGAACAAGGACGAAGACACATGAAAAGGGGTCAGAGAGAAGCGGTGGTTTCTCTAGAGGAATTTGAGACCCTGAAGCGCAAAAATGAGGAGACTACAGCTGCATTGAAAGCTATGGTGAGCTTCTTCAGAGATGCTCTCCCCCAATTGAGCTTACCCCATGAAGTGCAGCAGTTAGTGGGGGAAAGCACACCGAGGCAGACCTACGAGAGAGGCCAGCCCTCCACTTTGGCGAGTGCCGGACAAGGTGCAGGAACGCAAGATAATGCTACTGCCTACCCAGCAAGACAGAACTTACCCGCAGCTCAACAACGACAGAGGTTGCCTCTGGCCCCAAGGCGACAGAGCTCGCCCGTATCCCCGTGACAGAGATCACCCGCGGCTCAACTGCGGCATAGCTCACCTCTGCCCGATAGGCGACGGAGTTCGCCAAATGAGCGGCAGAGCTCTCCCCCGTCTCAAAGGCGACAGAGCTCCCCCGCCGACCACATGCGGCAGAGATATCCCAGGTCAGATAGGCGACAGCACTCTCCCGCCGTCGCTAGGAGGCAGAGTTCACCTTTGCCCGATGCGCGGCAGACTTCACCTCTGTCGGCCAGGCGACAGAGTTCCCCTGCAACCCCTGTGCGACAGAGTTTCTCTACACTCCGCAGCTCTTCTCCTTTGGAGTTTGTACAGGAGTTAGGAGAATATAGGACTGGGGAGCAGCGAAGACAAAGGGGTTCTGACCCATAACCAGGCCTCGAAATGTCAAGTCCCGGATTGGGAGGTGCTGGAAGGGGAGTCTATCGATCAGACTCTTCTAGACCCGAAGGGACGAGGCCATGCTCAGCTCGAGGGTCGGAGGACGTGGAGAAGGTCGTCCAAAGGATCCTCGAGAAGAGAAAACTGGTGTCTCCGTATGATGGTCAAAGGAGGAGGATCCCATTTAGTCCGGAGATCATGAACAAACCTTTGCCAAAGAAGTTCAAAATGCCTTCTATGGCTACTTACACCGGCAAAGCGGACCCCTACGATCATATACAGAGTTATGAATCTCTCATGCTGTTGCATGGATGGGAGGACAAAATTATGTGTAGAGCTTTCTCTCTCACATTGTCCGGACATGCTCTGAAGTGGTTTAATGGGCTGAGCGAAGGTTCAATCTCCTCTTTCGACGAGTTGAGAAATGAGTTCCTCAAAGTGTTCATGATTCACAGCCAGAGGAAGAAAGACGCTACCTACCTACTCACGCTTAAGCAAGGAAATAAAGAATCCTTGAAGAGCTATGTGGACCGCTTCCGAGATGCAACCTTGGAGGTGGAAGATCTACCGGTGGGGGTAGCCTTGGCCGCAATGCTACAAGGGACGAGCTTCGAGAAGCTACAAGAATCCCTCTCTCTCGATCAACCGATGACGATTTCTGACCTCTTTGCCAAGGCTAACAAGTATGTAGCTCAAGAAGAAGTGATGAGAATGATACAGCCCAGGGAGGCGAAGGAAGGAAAGAAAAGAGAGAGAGATGCACCCGAGAGAAGCTTCCCAAGATCCGTGAGAGGAGACAAAGCCCCCAAGCTCAGGTATGAAGGTTATACTAGACTGAGCGAGCCTCGTACTGCGATACTGGCAGCAATTGAGGGGGCAGGACTACTGGAATTCCCCAAGAAGAAAATTGGAGATGTAGGCCGAAACACTGAAGCCTACTGTGAATTCCATTGTGCTCACGGACACCCAATAGAGAGGTGTAGAGACTTAATGGACCAGTTAGAAAGACTGGCCAGAGAGGGGAAGATCAACCGCTTCCTGTGGCGAAGCGAGAGACCCCGATATCCTTCGCGTGACCAAAGGAATAATCGTCCGTGGACAGGGGCAAATAATGATATCAGAAGGGATAGGCCTAGAAACGAAGTAGTCAGGCCCATCCCCCGTGCTAATCCGCCAAACAACGAACCTACAGCCCCCGCGATAAATGTCATCGCAGGCGGAGACTCAAGTGCAGAAAGCTCCTCTACTTCCCGCAAGAGTTACGCTAGGCAAGCGTATCAGGTTAACGTGGTGATGGAGGAGCAGGCGGATGAAGAGCCCATCATGTTCACTCCGGCTGACAGAGGCGATGTTGCCATGCCCCATGACGACCCCATGGTGATATCCACGGTGGTGGCCAAACACTCGGTGAGCAGGGTCCTAGTCGATAACGGGAGTTCAGTGAACCTGATCTATTGGAACTGCTTTGAAAAAATGAGCATGTCCGAGGATAGGTTGAAACCCGTTATGACACCACTATATGGATTCACGGGGGAGCGAGTGAAAGTTGCCGGGTCCATAGAGTTGCCTGTAACTCTCGGTGAGCACCCGAAAGACGTGACCCGGTAAATATTGTTCATGGTAGTCAGATCGACCTCCGCTGCCTACAACATGATCTTGGGCAGGCCGGTACTGAACGACATGAGGGCGGTGATATCCTCTTGTTACCTATTGATGAAGTTCCCCACTCCCAACGGAGTGGGCAAGTACGCGGAAACCAAAGGAGTGCCCGTACTTGTTATCTCGCTTCCACTGCCAACAAGGTAGCACAGAGGAAAGAAACCTTATGCATCGACGATCCGCCTAAACCCCAACCTGTAGAGGAAACAGAAGCCATTGCGCTAATTGAAGGGGATAGCAAAAAAAGGGCATTCATCGGGACTCAGTTGGGCGAGCAACAGAAAAAGGAGATAGTCGAGTGTCTAAGGAAAAACTCGGATATCTTCGCCTGGAGCCCGGCGGACATGCCCGGGATCAGTCCCGAAGTCATATGCCATGAACTTAATATCATACCCGGACACAGACCAGTCAAACAGAAGAAGAGGAGTTTCACCCCGGAACGACAGAAAGCAATCGCTGAAGAAGTGAGTAAGCTCCTGGGCGCCGGATTCATTCGAGAGGTCTATTACCCTGAGTGGTTAGCCAATGTAGTGATGGTAAAGAAATCTAGTGGGAAGTGGCGAATGTGTATTGATTTCACCGACCTGAACAAAGCCTGCCCCAAAGATTCATACCCCCTACCACGGATAGACCGACTAGTAGACGAAACATCCGGTTACGAATTCCTCAGTTTCTTGGATGCATTCTCCGGGTATCACCAAATCATGCTTCACCCAGAAGACGAAGAAAAAACTTCCTTTATAACCGACGACGGAACCTATTGCTATCGGGTAATGCCATTCGGTCTAAAGAACGCGGGAGCCACCTATCAACGAATGGTGAGCAAAGTGTTCAGAGATCTTCTGGGAAATACCATGGAAGCCTACGTGGACGACGTGATAATCAAAAGCCGCGTAGGAGAGTCTCATACTGATCAAATGTCCAAGGTATTTAAAGTATTAAGGAGATTCAACATGAAGCTAAACCCTGAAAAATGCTCATTCGGGGTAAGATCAGGGAAGTTCTTAGGCTTCATGATCACTAACAGGGGCATTGAGGTGAATCCTGAGAAGGTACAGGCTGTCATTGACATGAAACCCCCAACCACCGTAAGAGAGGTCCAGAGATTGACAGGCCGGATAGCAGCTCTGAATCGCTTCTTGTCAAAATCAGCAGAAAAGAGCCTGCCGTTCTTCAAAACTCTACGCGGGGGGGGGGGGGGGGGAAGAACTTCGAATGGACGGAAGATTGTCAAAAAGCCTTCGAAGACCTCAAGGAGTACTTGAAACAGCTGCCTTTGTTAACAAGGCCCCTGGAAGGAGAACAACTCTATATGTATTTGGGAGTCGGCGATTTCGCCGTCAGTGCGGTGCTACTGAAGAAAGATGAAAAGGTGCACCGTCCCATCTACTACGTGAGTAAAGTGTTATTGGATCCAGGCCCTTTTGATGGCCTCGTGAAAGTTGCGCCCTTATTTCCAAGCACACCTTATCACCGTCTTGACAGATCAACCGTTAAGACAGATCCTTCAGAAACCTGAACACTCAGAAAGGTTAGTGAAATGGGCAGTGGAGCTTGGGGGATACGAAATCACGTTCCAACCACGGTAGGCTATCAAAGGTCAAGCTTTGGCCGACTTCATCGTAGAATGCACTATCCCAAGTAACAACAGTGAAGGGGAGGCTCACCCCTGGTTGCTACATGTCGACGGGGCATCAAGTGCTAACGGAAGCGGAGCGGGTATAGTCCTGGTTTCACCTGAAGGAAAATCCCTTGAATACTCCCTACGGTTCGGATTCTCCAGTTCGAGCAATATAGCGGAGTATGAAGCTCTGATAGCAGGGATGATGTTAGCGAAGAAGCTACAGGTTCACCACTTGATAGCACACAGTGATTCTCAATTGGTGGTGAACCAATTCAGCGGAGAGTACAAGGTACGGGAACCGATGCTGGTCCCTTACTTGAAGAAAGTCCAACTTCTGGCACAGACTTTCAAAAACTTTCAGCTGATACAAATCAACCGGTCCGAAAACACACATGCTGATGCATTATCTAAGTTAGCCTCTTCCGCCGAAACACGAGGAAGGACGGTGAAGGTGGAGAGGCTCGAACGACCTAGTATTGAAGAGGTCGAAGTGTGTGACATTCAGGTGGGAGACGATTGGAGGTCCCCATTTAAACAGTATCTCACTGAGGGAACACTCCCCCAAGATAAAGACGAGGCTCGTCGCTTGAAAATACAAGGGGCGAAGTTCACACTCATCAACGGAGAACTGTACAAAAGGGGATACTCATCGCCACTGCTAAAATGTCTGGGACCGGAACAAGCAAGATATGCCCTAGCGGAAGTGCATGAAGGAATCTGCGGCGAACACTTAGGAGCAAGAGCCCTCGCTGCTAAAGTACTGCGATCGGGATTCTACTGGCCAACGCTGAAAAAGGATGCAATGGACCAAACCCGCAGGTGTGACAAATGCCAGAGGTTTGCGCCTATCACCACAGCCCCAGTAACTCCCTTACAAGGCACAGTACAACCAATTCCTTTTGCACAATGGGGGTTGGACATCCTTGGACCTTTCCCATTAGCCACGGGTCAAAGAAAGTTCCTGTTAGTGGCTACCGATTATTTTACAAAGTGGATTGAAGCAGAGCCTTTAGCCACAATCACGGAGAAGAAAGTGGAGGCAATGGTGTGGAAAGACATTATCTGTCGATTTGGAATTCCCCGCATCTTGAATGCTGACCATAGAAAGCAATTTGATTGCAACGCCTTCCGTGACTTTTGTAAGGACCTCAACATTCAGCTACGGATCTCTTCAGTGTCATATTCTCAAGCTAATGGACAAGCCGAGGTCAGTAATCGGACCATCCTCCATGGGCTAAAGACCAGGCTAGACAAAGCAAAAGGGGCCTGAGTGGACGAATTGCCTAGTGTTTTATGGGCATATCGTACCACCAGTCGTGTGTCGACTAAAGAAACGTCGTTCAGCCTTGTATACGGCGCAGAAGCATTGATCCCCGTAGAACTTGGAGCATTATCGCCAAGAGTGGTACCCTTAGTAGAGGAAGAAAACTCACAAGCTCTAAGGGAAGGCTTGGACCTACTCGATGAACACAGAGAAACCGCGGCTATTCGATTGGCATCCTATCATCAGAGGGTGGCCAACTACTATAATAGCCGGGTAAGAGACAAGCCAATGTCTGAGGGAGATCTAGTGCTCAGAAAGTCACAGATCACAAATGCCCTGAAGGAGGATGGGAAGTTCAGAGCCAACTGGGAAGGTCCCTACAGAATCAGATGCAAGATCGGACCCAATACTTGCGCTCTGGAAACTCTACAAGGGAAGAAGATAGGGAAAACGTGGAATTCAAATCACTTAAAGCTGTATTTGAATTAACCACTACATCTTTCCTCCCAAGCACTATTGTTTTACTAACACTGTCACCAGATGTCATTACCTAACCGATATATGCATTATCTTTTTGTTGTAAGTCAAAATCTCGTGACATGATTCAAAACCGTGAGGGCTGCCCTTGGTTCGAGCCCTGCGAACGCAGGCTACCAACGGGCCAAACCCAAAGCGGACAATATGGGTTGAGTGGGCCGAGTGGGCTAGACCCAAAGTAGACCGTTCAATCGAGCCGTAAGAGCCTGAGGCGCTATGCGTCACTGTGGCCAGGTGTAGTTCAACTGAGCCGTAAGAGCCTGAGGCGCTATGCGTCACTGTGGCCAGGCGTAGTTCAACTGAGCCGTAAGAGCCTGAGGCGCTATGCGTCACTATGGCCAGGCGTAGTTCAACCGAGCCGTAAGAGCCTGAGGCGCTATGCGTCACTGTGGCCAGGCGTAGTTCAACCGAGCCGTAAGAGCCTGAGGCGTTATGCGTCACTGTGGCCAGGCGTAGTTCAACTGAGCCGTAAGAGCCTGAGGCGCTATGCGTCACTGTGGCCAGGCGTAGTTCAACCGAGCCGTAAGAGCCTGAGGCATTATGCGTCACTGTGGCCAGGCGTAGTTCAACTGAGCCGTAAGAGCCTGAGGCGCTATGCGTCACTGTGGCCAGGCGTAGTTCAGACAAGCCGTAAGAGCCTGAGGCGCTTTGCGTCACTGTGGCCTGGCATATACGCATCACTGTAAAACAGGTATATATACATCCACACAAGAGCCGTAAGAGCCTGAGACGCAACGCGTCACTGTGGCCAGGCGTATACTCAAAAGAGCCGTGAGAGCCTGAGACGCAATGCGTCACTAAGGCCAGGCATAAAACATTCAATTAACCATAAAGGCCTAAGACGCTACGCGTCACTGTGGCCAGGTAATCAAAATACTAAGGCTATAAAACTAAAGACGCTTTCACGTCACAGTACTCAAGCCTTAAACAACTACGCGTTTGCACAAAAAATTCTTCCTGAAAGTATACCTTTCTATCAAGAATTGGGGAGCATACACGAATATAAATACAAAGCTATGTACAAGCAAAGTATATACAAGCAAAGCAAAAGAAACAATCAGCCAAAGAATGATAAATGACAATTAGAGAAGTAGTGCAAGACAAAGCATGAACAAAAATCTCAATTTCATTTCATTCAAGTGTCGGTACAAGCAGATCTTTAACAAATCTTTACAATTACATTTCGACAAAAGTACAAAGTTAAAACAAAAAACAAAGTACTTGAAATGAAATACAAAAAACAAAAAAGCAAAAATCCCTATCTACTCTCCAGGAGGAAGCTGGGGATCAACTGCAAAACCTTCACTTCCAAGGGACTGCTCGCCCTCCTCGCCGTCTAAATCGATGAGGGCTTCTATAGGCTCAGGAGCACCATCCAGATCCGCGGGCTCCCAAGGACCAGCAAGGTTGACGAGATCGTCCTGAGCAGTCCTTTTGAACAGCTCATCCGCAGGCTCAGCCTCGGGCTCGTACTTGGTCCAATCAGGGGCCTCAAAGAGCATCGCCTCATGGGTGTATTGGAGCTCAGGAAACTCCTCTCCTTCCCTGTGTGCTTCTAGCCAAGATCGGGCCAGGTAGAACCCGTACTTAACGTAAGGGTTGGAGAAGTCTTCCTTCCGCCTCAAGCAGTCTTTGGAGAGACGATACTCCTTTACGGCCTCAGCCCGTATGCTGTCAATCTCGGCCTGAGACAGTACAGGAGCAGCTTGGCCTTCCAACTCAGCAACACGCTGCTCGAGCTCTTGATTCCGAGTAAGCATAGACCTGTAGTTGGATTGCATACGGTCTAACTCAGAATGAGCCTCCTGCAGGTCCTCTTGGAGTTTACAAGACCGGGCCGTCTCCACTGTGAGATCCCCCTTTGTAAGACCGAGGTCTTGATGAGCCTTAGTAAGCTGCTCCTCCAGGCTTCGAACTAAATCCGGAAGAGGGGACAAGTTGTTGACCGTGTTCTGTAACTCCATGACTTTGTCCCTCAACTCCCGGATCTCTCTGTCGGCTCGCTCCCGGTAAGCCCGATGTTGGGCATTATTTGCCACGGTTCGTTGAGCCAGCTGCGAAAAAATGCAAAAATGTTAGATTCAAAGCATGCTGCAAAAAGTAATCAAAAAGAAGAGAAATCAGAAACTTACCCTCAACGCCTCAATATCGTCTAAGTCTTCACCCTCGGGGTAGTTTCTGAATATCCTTGCCTCATCTCGAGGAAGGATAGTGGACCAACTCAACCGGGAGGCCACCCCGGGAGTATCCAAAATGTCGTTGTCACGAACCCCGAGGTAGACCCAAAACTCGTGGCCCCTCATAATATTCCCCCCATCCACGGAATAGGGCCTCTCGTCGACAGGACCAATCCTCGATAATATCGGTCTGCTTCCCATCGAACCCTCGATGTACAAGCGCTTTCTATTCTTCCGCTGAGTCGGAATGATATTGCATTCTGCGCGCTCCTCGGAGCGTGATCGCCCAGATGACCCGAAAGCCCCCCGTGAAGACGAGGCAACTCTCCTCCTATCCCGAGAGAGATCTCTTTGCTCTGAAGGAGGGGGAGGCATAGCCTGCCTAGAAACAGGAGGGGTCCGAGCACGAGGTGGATGAGAGGGGACCGGTGCCTCACTTGGGACATCGTCAGCCAAACGATGCCTCTTCCTAGCAGGAGCGCTGGAAGGACCAGCCTCAGAAACCTGGCGACCTAATGATTGCCAAAAATGACTCATATCTGCAAAAAAGAAAAAGAAGATCAGTTGTTAATAAATTGATCAAAAATGATAAGCAGCGGGAAAAAATAAAAGTTACCTTCAGGAGAGTCTAAGTGCTCCTGAAGGGACTCGATATTTATCCCCTCGTCGTCCGAGAGCACCATGAAAGTGGAGCCGAACCCTTCCCAACCAGTGAGATCGGCTAAGGGTTCGCTACCAGAGCTGGATTCCAGATTGGTGCCCCCTATATCCTCTTGCGGCCTAGGGGCTTCAGGATTCAACTCGGGAGAAGCCGAAGGCAGAGGATCCGACGACGGAACAGAGGGTCCGGCAACAAGGATCGGACCCACACCCCAGCCTGCTAATATCAAATTTTCATTTGATACAAGGGTGTCGAGGCTAAGGGGATGAGGAACTAGCAGTTTGTCGATGTCAGAAGACAACTGCTCCCTAAGTGTGGCGACCCGGGGACCCTTGGGGATTTCGCGCCTATTCTCCCAATGAGTGGGGATATCCAGGCCCTCGGGTACTTCCACAACCAGCCATTCTGTCTCGAAACCATGAAGCTTGTTAGAGGTTTCTTGAATAATCGGTTCTCAAAACCAGGTTGGTACACCCGCTGAAGCGAGTAAGGCACTAAGCCGGGACTCCCTCGAAGCCTAAAGAATACTTCTAAAAGAGGAAGAGACGGAGGGACGCCCCTTAAATGGCAGTGCACAGTGAATGCTACCAATTGCATCCATGCATGAGGATGCAGTTGCCCCGGGGATACCCTGTGCGTCCTAAGGAAGGAAGCCCCAAAGTCGGACAATGGGAAGCGAAGTCCTAACTCCAAAGCTGCCCTAAAAATGACAGCCCCGTTAGACACACGACGTATGTCGCTCTCCTGAGGGGTTGGGAGTCTATAAGTGTATCCCTCGGATAAAGGAAATCGGGATTCTAGGTCTTGGACGTCGACTTCCTTTAAAGTCGACTTAACGCCTAGATCGATTTGCTTTCCTATGCCATGTCCAGCCATCTTAGAAGTTCGTAGATCAAAGAAGTGGGACTACGGGCTACGAAAAATTACCTAAGGTAATGGAAACAGAACTCGCGGCAGAGTGTGGAAATCTGCAACAGACTTGCGACACAGTGAGATATATGCGACACAGTTGCGGTAGGGTGGCGACAGAGTGTCCTGAGAGTCGCGACAGAGTGTCCTTGCGAGAGAATTCAGTAGCGACAAGGACGTCAGGGGCCCAGTATTTATAGCGGCTCGCCTGGGTACACACACACGCGGAGGTCCAACCTGACCCGAGAAACGCCAGACCCAGATCCTCTTTCGCGGGAAAAATTCCCGCCAAAGAGTGGGGAGCAATCGATGGTGGTCGTGTCACCAGATCCACGTGTGCAACTATCCGCCTGCCACGTGTCGAACCAAGAACAGGCCACGTGGCAGATTGGCGACAGAACCGCCATGCGACACCGTTCCTAGAGGTGCGACAGAGTGTCTGATGCGAGAGGAGTCTGCCGCCTCACAGTCTGCCGCGTATCGTGAGCGGCAGACCTCCATCGCCCCTGCACATCATAGGACTCCGCATTGCCCCCGACACAGGTCTCCCGCGTGCCTGAGGTAGAGGTCTCCCGCACCTCACGCAGTAGAGGACTCCCGCACCTCACGCGGTAGAGGACTCCCGCACAGACCGCGGTAGAAGTCTCCCGCACTGCATGCGGCATAGTCTCCCGCACAGCATGCGGCGTAGTCTCCCGCGCAGACCGCGGTAGAGGTCTCCCGCATAGCATGCGGCGTAGTCTCCCGCACAGATAGTGGCAAAGGTCTCCCGCACAGCATAAGGCCTAGTCTCCCGCACAGACCGCGGTAGAAGTCTCCCGCACTGCATGCGGTATAGTCTCCCGCACAGACCGCGGTAGAAGTCTCCCGCACTGCATGCGGCATAGTCTCCCGCACAGACCGTGATAGAAGTCTCCCGCACAGCATGCGACATAGTCTCCTGCACAGCTAGCGACAGAGGTCTCCCGCACAGCAGCGGTAGAGGTTCCATGCATACTCTGCCACCAGATTACTCCCCCGTAGGTTGCATGGCCCGAGGTGCGACAGAGTGCTCTATAACTCTGTCGCGGCCCAGACACGCGCCTGGGTCTCAGCCCGAACCGCCTCAGGAACCTATAAATACCAGGTGAGCTCTCTAGAAAGGGGGGATTGAATCGAAAAAAGAAAGGAAAAAAAGTAGAAATCAGATGAAGAAACACTTATACCCTCTGATTTAAGCAATACATTTTCTCCTTCTTATAAACACAACTCCTGATCACTGACTTGATCGTCGGAGTGCGCGTGCAGGGATAAATCCCTGCCCCCTCTGATTCCTGTTGTTTTTGCAGGATATACGAAGAACACGTGGAGCAAACTGTGACGATTGACTTAACCGTCAACAGCACAATCCGATCACGTGGAAGGCAAAGCACTGTTGCTGTCAGGTGGGCAACATCAAAAAGAATTAATAAATTGAAGATTGATGAAATGAAGGAATGGTTATGGGAAATCAATCCCAACAAGTGTATAATGAAGTGTTTGAGGTGCTGGGAAGGAAAGGAACCTTGGATAATGGCTTGAGGTGAAATTGGTATAGTTTGGGGATGATTTTTAAAGTGAAAATCTACTTAAAATTGCAGTACTGGTATGAAGGATCAATCTCGTACCCTAAAGGATCGATCCCCTACAAAGGAAATTGAGCAGAGTTGCATTTTGCCAAGAAATGATTAATCCTTTAGCCTTAGAGGATCGATCTCTTCCCCATGAACTGTAGAAATTTGCGTTCTTTAAATAGAAGGTCGATCCGCTACCCCCGAAGATCGATGCCTTCTTTGCCGAAAGCCTTTGGGAGTAAAATTTGACTAGAGGGATCGATCGCCCTATGCAAAAGATTGATCCCCTCACATCACCTGCTCCTACTTAGGCGTTAAATAGCCTATTTTGGTTGCCCAAATCACTTCTCTCTCTTAACACTCACCTGGAAAACTAGAAAAAGAAAGGAAAGGAAAGAGAAAGGAAAATAAGAGAGGAGACTAAGAAAAGAAGGAAACCCAACCCAAAAGCCTTAAGCCAATTCATCTCCTTAACACCCTCTACTACATACCTTCATTTGGAGCCATTTGGAAGAGGAGTGAAGGCCAAATTTCTAGAAAGAGAACTCTACTCTTTAAGATATGGAAGTATGATGTTATTTGTAGGGTATTAAGGTTGTTTGTGACATTTTCTTATAATAAGGAAGCTTGGAAGAGTGGCTTGGTCAAACTTAGGGTTTGGAGGTAAGACATTTTTATAATTTGTAAATTAAATATATCTGATGTGTTAGTTAAGGATATATGACTTGGCTATAGTAGATTTTTGAATAAAATTGTGTAAATTGATTTAAGGTTTGACCATAAGGTATTTTAGGGTTTAATTTGTGGTAAGGAATTAATTATAAGCTAACTGAAGGCATGAAGATGCATTTATGATGCCTTTTGGTAGTTGTCTAGGATATAGTGAGTAATTATGTTGTTAAGACTTATCAATGAATTAAGTATGGCTTTCATGAGGTTGTTAGAGGTATAAGATGCAAGGAATAAATGGTTAAGCATGTTTATGAATGAAAAATTAATGGCTTGAATTCGTTTGGCAACTAAGCTAAACTAATAGCGTATCCAACTAAGTGAAGGAGTGAGTGATGTCGTAGCCTTAGCTTATTTTTGTGGTGTGTTTAAGGTAAAGGGTGTATTTAAAAGTTGGTTACATTATTTTCAATGCATGATTTGTGGTGGTGGTTGGTTTTGGATAAACTTAAGAGCTTAGGTTTGAAATGTATCCTTAGGCCATATGTTAGCTTAGATTACACTCTTAACTCAAGACAAAAGCATCTTAGCATGAAATGAGGATTTTATAAATTTCTTGACATGGTTTTTAAATGATTTTGTAAGGTTTTGGGGTTCAAAAACCCAAAAACATTACATAATTGTGCATAAAGGATCGATCTTCTAGGTTGTAGGATCGATCCCTCTTCACAATTTTTCAAGAGTTTTACATTCTAACTTCTTCGGATCGATCCCTTGTCTCTAAGATATTGATTTCTAAGTTTTGCAAACCCATCTTTTAGACCTGAAATGGCCTACTATTGTTACAAAAGATTTCAAAAGCTTATGTACTATGTTTTATAACCTTATTTCACTATGAAACAAGTGGGCAACTTTTATGTAGCATGAAATATGATTTTTTCTTAATTGACATATGTTTTTAGAACTAAGTTTAACGACTTGGCACCCATAGTTGATGCTTATATGGCAGTAATACATGTGAGCATCTTTGTCTGACATGCAACATCCCCACAGTTAACTTTACCGCATGGTGATTGCCAAGTGGTACCTATGCCCTATCAGGCCTCTATGCTTGGTTTTGTACATACACGATGTTTTGGACTATGCTTTCGAAGCTATATGACCCTAATCCAGTCTACAGTATGACCATGGCTATCGTTTAACTTCTCCCTTTGATAGGAGCTATTGTTTATGATGCATGATTTCTATAGGGACCTTGCCTAATCTCGCCATGCTATATCATTTCGATATATGTCTTCAAATACGGTTATGATCTATGTTTTCAAAATTTACTATGCTACTAAATATTCACTTTTTGTTTTCGCATTCACTATGATTATACTTTCGATCTATGAAATGATGCTTTCAATCAGTTCACGACTTAGCTTCATCACATATGTTTTTGGTTCCGCATGAAATAAGTTGCTCATAAGCATCAAGTTTTTGCTATCTGGTACTACATATATTTCTTACCAGGGTTTTTCCAAAGCTCACCCCTCCCAGGTTTCGTACAGTAATTCACGTGGAGTATACCATTTATGTTGGTGGACAAGGAGTCTCCCTAGGCTAGCTATTGTACTCAGCAAGGTATATAGCCTTTTTTTGTATGGTTTACTTCTCAGACATTGTAAGCACATTTATGTATTCTTTTGGTCATTGGATGCTTAGGTGGTGTCACGACCCTAAATACACCAAACATCAATACAATTTTTTTCGTTTATTATTTAATCCATTTCTCATTTCTTGTTTTTTACCTTTACTTTACTTGATCGTGAACAGCTACATCTTCAATAGTTGGGCTGTGTATCGATGTCAATCTCATCCAATCAAATCATTTCAATTTACAATTCATTTAAATGTAAGCACTTGTATTTCTAAATCAGAGTTGCTGTTTACATGTGTTTACAATATTTTACATCCCCAAAAATTACATTCAAAGTATTACTGTGCTTTGACATGTCTAGATACAAAAAATGTACAAATGTGTATACCTTGTGTGCTGGGATGCAGCAGACACCATAATCTAATCCTCAGTTACTCTGTCTATCTACTGTAAGTGCTCTGTAGAGGGGAAAAATAAAGGGGGTAAGCAAACCACGTGCTCAGTAAGGCAATCGTGCGAGCAGGTAGATAACTATACTATCTACGTGATCATGATGCCATGCTTAAATCACATATTTACTTGTCATACTTGAAAACATCAGTTCATGCTTGTGTTTATGCCATGTAAAACAAAGCATGTTATATGAATCAGTGCACAATTCTAAAATCATAGCATGGAAAACATCATGTGTAAATCGAAAATCAAAGCATGGTAAATCATTATGCAAAGTGCACTTAAAAGCATTTCTAATTCTCAACACAAGCCGATACAAAATCAATATTCGTCAGGACTCAGCCCCTCCCATAGATTGTCTTGACCCATAAACACATTTCCAAACATGGATTATCATAAAACATAAGACATGTGAGATACACATATAATATCAACAAAAGTAATAACTAGGACTATGGCCATATCCTCTGTGATCCCAGGCTACACGGATCCTAGTGTGCAGGGTATCACCTCTATATGCTCTTACACGAGATGTGGGTCACATCCAACCCGTCAATCCATAGCAGAATATCCATCATTTGAAGATGGTATATATATAATATCACACACGGTACAACCTACTCATGCTACTTACACGGTGCAACGTAGTCCGTGGACCCATATCATCACATCATACACTGTCACATCTCAGTACGCATGTGCAAGCCTATTTAATCGGCATGGCACCCAGCTTACCTGAAGCTCCCAGCACTGCTCCTAACATGTCACAAAACCACGTGCGAGTAATCTCTAGCACGACAACAAGTGTAGTGGACATCTAGTGTGAGCAACACTCTAGCACATTTCATTTCCACAAAACTCATGTAGGTGGCTCATTCTTTGCAAAGCATGGTTATAAAACCAATTCAAGCTATTTTTTTGTGCAAATCATTTCAAGGGCTAGCCAACCTACCAATTACATGCTAAAAAGCAATAAAAAGATTCAAAAGCATCATGCTCTTGCTTTTCATACACATTTATCAAAAACCCAATTCTTTGCCCTTCAAAACAACCATTTCATCCTAAGACCCTTAGATATGTCAAGAAATCACCCACGTGCCCGAAAGGCGTACAGATATCCCTAGGGCTAACATAATTCCCTTCCCTCAATTCCTTGAGAAGCAATTCCTTCTTCCTTTCCCGTTTTTCCCAATTTAGCTCAACTTGCTCCAGATATATCCTCGGAAGCTATAAACATTCATCAATTCATACGAGTTAATACCGATAACTCATGTATATGACGTCAACTAGTCAGTATATCTCATTGAGCCTATTTCATAAAATCTTATCCTATTATCGCATTTGGCCATCCTTATGCAATTTCTAGTCAATTTAGCTAACAACACTCTTGGTAACTTGTCAAACACTTGGCATAAATGTTTATCCATAATCTTCTATCATTTATGCACATTTTTATCACTTGACTAATCTCACAATGTGGCTTCATCCAATCATCTCAAAATCATGCATATCACCTCACTAACAACTTGATATAATCCCTTTTATCATCTAATCAACCACATTCTATTTTCTCACACTAAACCCATTCTAGGTTATGCTTGTTCCATTACATTCTAGGTAGTTTCAATCATCAATTCATACACCAATTTACTCACAACAACAACTAGATAAATATACTTAGAGTTGGTGTATTGGAAACTCACCTAGCTTAACTTTCCTCTTTTCCAATATGAAGACTCCTTTGCTCCTTCAATCCAACCAAATGAAATGTTGGCTCCAAGCTATGTTGTTCTTCTCCTCAAAATGAACAACTTTGCTCTAGTAACGTTTTCTCAAATCTTTATGGAAGGGGTGGTATTTTAGAGAGAGAAAGCTTGGTATTTGGGTAAAAATGGAGGGAAAATGGTTGATTTGCTGAAGAATGAAGTTGGCAGTCGAGTTTTTTATAGATTGAGTGTGATGAGATCGATCTGCTAGGGTGATGAGATCGATCTTTCCTTAGTTTTAGCCATCGAATTCTCAGGTTTGAAATAGGAGAGATCGATCTGCTCATTGGGGAGAGATCGATCTTGGCTTGGCAGAAGCTTGAGGAGATCGATATGCTTATGGGGAGAGATCGATCTGCTCTTAATAGGGGATCAATCTCTGCTAGGCAAAGGCAAATGTGGATCGATCTGCTCATTGGGGAGATCGATCTACTCATTGGGGAGATCGATCTACTCAATGGGGAGATCAATCTGGCATTGGCAGATTCACTTGAAATTGTTCTGCTTGAACAAGAGATAGATCTGCCTTGAATAGGAGATCGATTTGGCCTTCATCTATAGCCTTTTTGCTGTAATTTTTCCAGAATTTCTAAAGGAGAACTTACATTCGATTGTTTCGCTAGTCATTTTGCGATCTATTCACACTTCGAGTATGGACAGGTTTGTTTCTTATTAGTTTCACGTTATGAAACTTATATGTACTGCTTGATATCGGAGAAGATACACAAAATTCACAGTCCATGCCTTATCATTTCGTGTTTTCATTCCTTATTTTCAATCTGAATGCTTAAAGTTCATTCTGTTCAGTTTGTAGCCACTTTAGCCCTTATTTATCCTTTACTTGTATCTTGACACTCATTTATCCCATTGCAATACATTCACATTTACATTATTCAAATATAATCTATCTTACAATTTCATTAACATATAATAATGTCATACATACATGAGGTCTCACAGGTGGGCTGTATAGGAATTCAAGTATTCTTTTTGTATTAGTGATGTTTTCTACAAAAGTAAATGAATTTATCTTGTCTAAGGAATGAGTGGAAATGATG
Source organism: Firmiana major (assembly GCA_033439115.1). Taxonomy (NCBI): domain Eukaryota; kingdom Viridiplantae; phylum Streptophyta; class Magnoliopsida; order Malvales; family Malvaceae; genus Firmiana; species Firmiana major. The sequence goes on along the minus strand of CM065904.1, from coordinate 17,858,655 downwards.
ATATGTGGGTAATTATAGGACATCACTAATCTCTTGACTGAGACCACGAGCTAAAAGTAAATCACTAGTGAATTGGTAACGATTAACTAATAAGGTTAATCAGATTCTGCACTGAGCGTTGACAACTATAAGGACGAAAAGAAAAAGTAAGTCTAAATTTTGATTTTAAACGTTACAGGTTTTTGGTATCGAGCGTGAGTTGTCTAGTGTGTGTCAGTGTAGATAGGCTAGAATTAAAGTTACATCATATGTGTTTATGCTTTTTGGTCTTAAACTATGCATAATTACTGAAAGTTGTAATTAATTATCTGTTTGGGTATAGGTGAACAAGTAATCACCATGAATGGGAGACGTGGTAGACCACGAAGGCAAGCATAACTCTAGCATCTCAAGGCTCAAACAACGACTTGAGTCAGGGCTTAAAGCACTAACTGTTATGTTTGCCAATCATTTTTGGGGGTAATAATTCTAAAACCGATGGGCAGCAGTCACCACCACAGCCACTGTAACCTTAGGCACGAGCAGTGCCACCTCTACCACTATAGGCATCTTTGACTCCGCCTACACCACAACCTCTCCTGCCTAAGCCACAGATGCAAGTACTGTGATAGCTCGAAACCGCAAAAAATAGGGCTAATTTAAAATTTTCTTATATTAAACCTCTTAATCGGGTTGTATTCCTGTACAATGCCATTTAATCACTTGTGTTTATCATAAACCATTAACCCCAAGATCATACAATTTCTAGTCCATAACATCAAACACATAATATCCCAAATGGGATAATCCACAAAACATGATTCATTTTCCTCATATTTGTCCTAATTAAATCCTAAAAATACTTAACACAAATGTCTGTATTACATCATTGTCTGGATACAAAATGAACTGAATTTTACCTTGTACGTGTACAAGCGATAGCTTGGGGAGATCTTGTCCACCAACCTATATCACGTACGCAGCAGGCACTATCTCGCTCACTGTAAGAAATCTGGAGGGGGGAGGAAAGAGGGTGAGCTCTTAAAACGCTCAGTAAGGAGGATGGGGGAAATTTATAAAATCATCATCACAACACAATATGATGGAAATATTCGAGCATGTAAAACGTTATAGAAATAATAGTGGAACAATGACATCGACATAATTCACATGATAAAGATCACCAATCATCATAACATCAAATCATCATTACGTGATAGAAATTACAGTTGTAAAACACATCATTCATCAAGGAAATAGAGACTAGGCATATAATAAAACTTAGATAAAATCATCATCATAGGCACATCACATCTAATCAAGTCGTCCCCTAGGTGGACATCCTCAAAAGAGGGAAACGTCGACATCAATATGTGACGCCTCGGAAGCACGAAAAATAGGGCAAATTTAAAACTTATTTTCATCAATACATAATTCTAGGTGCATTCCTGTACAGTGTCATGCATCACGATGTATATATATTATAAAACTTTCACCTCAAGATCTCATCATCTAATAATTATATATATCATACCATATACATTCCTCAATTCAGAGTTAATTAATCCTAATACATCCCATACATCATTGTTCATCAAGTGTCTGTAAATACAACTTTAGTTTGGGTAAATGAAATGTTAAAGTATACCTCAAAATACAAGGTACAGCCTGGAGCTTAAGTCCTCCACTAGCCACTATTCCGTGCGTCGCAGGAAACTCTCTTCACATGAAGAAATCTGGGGGATAAAAAAAAAAAGGTGAGCTTCTAAATCGCTCAGTAAGGGGGTGAGGGACTCATTAACAAAATCATTAATTACACAGCACAATCATTTTGTTTTGTAGATGAAACTCAATAAACTCAATAGAAAACGTAACATGAAATCATTATCATCTCATTTCTTCAAGATCATGTAGAAACATGAGAGTAAATGGCTCAATACAAAAACCATAGTTACAAGCATGTGCAAATTAGGATGCGATAATGACATTTCTCGTAAAAACGTGATAGAAATCACCTCAGTAGTAATGCACGGGGCAAATCCACAAAACACAATCTCATGTATATAAAAGATGGAGACTAGGCAATAAAAACTTAGATGAAAACATCCGTCATGGCACATCAAAATAATCTCCTCCGAGTATGTAAGCAAGCATCCTCAAAGAGGGAACGTCGACAATATGGTCGTGTACATGGTATATTGGTCTTACGTGTTACCAGAACAAAGCCCAGACTTACATGCTACCAGAGCAAGGCCTCTCCTCATGTACACTATCAGTCTTACATGCTACCAAAGCAAAGCCCGGACTTACATGCTACCAAAGCAAGGCCAGCCAGTGCTACCAAAACGGGGGTCATCTCACGTTACCAGAACGGAGGCATCTCTTACTACCAAAGCAAAGGAATATCGGACTTACATGCTACCAGAGCAAGGCTCGGACTTACATGATAAAAAAGCAAGGCCTGATGTGTTATCACATGACACGCCTAAGTCCCAATAACAGTCATTATCATATAAAACCGTTTTGCCTTCACGTAGAGCTCATAATGTTTTCTCTCATAAAACTCATCTAAGAACTTTTTTGTACTCATTACAAAACATGTCAAAATCGTGCTCAAATCGGCAAAACCACGCACACTTTTCTCAAATCTCAGTACGCCTTAACATAGAGCCCAAATCCCCTTTTCACTTTTAAACTCAAACAATTTGTAAAATAATTTCACACTTTGTTTACAACTTATAAGAATTAGGCCTCAATCGGCTATGAAACCGTGTGCAATAATTCAATCATAACTCATAAAAACATGCTTGTTTCTAAAAAACATTTCATGCTACAAATATCATCACAAATCACATACACAATTGAGTTTAAGTTTTCCCTTATCTCGTTGCACCTCGTATAGTGCAATCGTTTCCCCTGAACGATGGACTAGCCTCGCATTCCTCTTGAGAACTCCCGGTGTCACGACCCATTTTATCCTCTTATTATAAAAAATCACTATAAATTTTTTTCGCGTTTTATTGCTACCTTACCCGGTCGTGAACAAACTCACCACAAACAGTTGGGCTGTGAGTCAATAACAATCCACTCGCAATATCCATTCTCAGTTAATAAAAGTGATGTCATACATTTGAACGTCAATCATTCATTTATACAAAATATGATTTCTGACATCTACATCCCCCATAATTACATTTCAATTGGCTACTGTGCTTTTACATTGTTTAGATACAAAAAAGAATCACTGTGTATATATACCTCTGAGTGATGGAGATGCTGCGGATGTCTTAACCAAAATGCCTCAGTCCTCACTGGGCCACTATGTACGCTCTGTAGAGGGGGAAAATAGAGAAGGATGAGCAAACCACACGCTCAGTAAGGCAATAATGCAATCATGGTAGATAACTACTCTATCTACATGCTGATAGTGAATGCATAAATCATTTATAGTTCGGAGCATGAGGAAAACAAAACTATGCCATACGCGTATACATATATCATGTATTTAAATCATGTAAATTGGCATAATAAAACATGGTAAACCATCATGTACAGGCCATCTCATGCTCAATTGTCAAATCACATAATAAAATGGGAAATTCACTTGAAAATCCTTTTTAAATCACATCATAAAGCTCTTTCTAAAACACATGCAATCCCATCACACACCATTTTCTCAATCACAAATATCATTACCACTTCACAAATCAAATCTCACAAAGCTCGACTCCTCCCTTGGGTCTACCTTGGACAATCACAATCACACATATGTAATAAAAACCAGGTCACTATATCAAAAGTGCCTATATGGACCAACTACATCATAAATCATCCCAGACCAAACGCATCCAGGTGTGCGGGGTATCATGCTGGCATGAAAGTGGATATTCCCTCGCCAGACTTTCTCATCACATAATCATCACGAGGTACCTCGTACTCCATGTGATATACATGATACAGAGTACTCCGCGGACTCATATCGTGATTGGGGGTGCCATTCCTAGGTCTTACCTATCCCATACTAAGAATTTTTCATATCCATGTAGAAGAGCCTCCCTGCCGAACAGAGCCTCCCCGCCCCTCAAGGGCTTAAGAATGTTGGCTTAAGGATCCTTCTATACCAATGTAGGAGAGCCTCCCTGTCGAACAGAGCCTTCCCTCCTAACAAAGCCTCCCTGCCCAACAGAGCTTCCCCGCCTAACAGAGCCTCCTCGCCTCCTCGAGCTTAAGGGTGTAGGGCCTAAGGATCTTACCGTAAGAGAGCCTCCCCACCGAAGAGAGCCTCCCCGCCTCCTCGGGCTTAAGGATGTTGGCTTAAGGATGTAAGGCTTGAGGATCTTACCAACTTTCATGACCTCATACGTATTACGATGTGCAAACTTGTGTGAGCAAAGCTCTAGCACGACTCATGCATCCTATCATAAAGAAACCACGTACAAGCATAGGTCTAGTATGGTTATACGTATAAGAAAAACCACTCGAAATCCACATACGAGCAGAAGCTCTAGTACGATTTATAAACATCATTATAGTTTCCAAATCAATGTGCGAGCTAAGCTCCAGCACCTTTCATACAAATGAAAACATCGAAATCTAGCGCGAGCGAGGCTCCAACGCAAATTAAATCACATACACACGATAGGTGGCTCACATACATTCAAAACATCTCAAAACATGTTTAGCTCCTTACATGGGCTATTTCACAACATCATTCAAGTACTAGCCAGCCTATCCTTTTATTTGCTCAAATCAAAGCATTGTGTTTTGTGAAAACATTCAATACACGTGATTTATACAATTATTAGCCTTACTATCCCTTTTTATACATCCATGTAAACCAAATCATATACGTACTCATAATTGTTCACATACATTATCAACCACTTTTCCAAACTATCATGCAAATTTACAACACCCTATATACCCACAAAATACAAGCAACTACCTCTATATACTCACAAAATTCCCTTACCTGGAATCGCGACGTGTGATTCCGTTTCCTTAGCACTGCTCACTCGTGCGGTCTGATTTGTCTTCAACGAACTCTTCGGGACTGCACACAATCATATTTCACATTATATTCGATCCATATAACAGGACATCGTGCCTTCACTATAGTCAATTCGACCTATAGTTTCTATTAACGCTCAGAAGGCCTAGTTTCATTTCTCGAGTCGATGGATTCCTTTTAGGCCTATTAACTCATTCCAAATCGATATTAAGCTCATAGTGTTCATATTTCATGAATTCCCTCACATGGCATTTATCAAGCAGTTACATACTCATTTTCACAATTCCTCCAAACTCACAATGTGGTTTCATTTAACCATCACAAATCATTCATACTACTTCAACAATAACTTATCATAACCCATAAGTTATCAACATACCCAATTCACACTTTCTCACACTAGACTATATCCATTTTCTAGGTTATATGTGTTCCATTGCTTTCTAGATGATTTCTATCATCCATATACATGCCAATCAACTCCAAAATCAATTAAATACACAATGTACTTAGGCTAGAGTATTAGAAGCTTACCAAATATGATTTCTCTTCTTGGTCCAAATGATAATGCCCTTACCTCCTTCGATACCAATAATTGGAGTTTGGGTTCCAACTATATTGTTCACTTCCTCAAGATGAGCAACTTAGTGTCTAATGGCCTCCCCTCAATTCTTACCGAAAATGACTGATTTTAGAGAGGCAAACTTAGGTTTTGGGTGAAAAAAGGAAGGGTGATGTTGTTTTCCCAAATTTTTCAGATTTCAGTGCTCCTTTTATAGAAATAGCTTGAGGAGATCGATCTGCACTAGGAAGAGATCGATCTGGTCCCCTTAATTCTCCATTTTTTCATGGCATTTTAAGTATGAGATCGATCTGTTCCCAAACAGAGAGCTAAGGAGATCGATCTGTATGCTTGAGGATCGATCTTTTCATTATAGAATGGTTAGGAGATCGATCTAGCCCCATTGGAGATCGATCTGCTCTATTCCATTGCCCAAATAAGAGCATTCTGGCTCCTCCAGATCGATCTCTCATCCTATGAGATCGATCTGGCCTTCATATTTTCCAAAATTTTCTGTAATTTTCTGCAGTAACTTCTTACAAAACCTCCTCAATTTGCTACCATAGTCATTTTCTCATCCATCCACCTTTATGACTTGAAAATGGTATCCATTCATACCTTATACACATTGAAACTTGTGTGTATCCCTTGTATAGCCAAAGGTATACCATACCAAGCTAAATGGAAATATTTAGATTCATGCAATTACATTCCATTTACCACACTACTCTTTTTGAGTTCCAATCACATTCATCACTTATAAGAACTCATTCCTTCATATTCATACACAATGAAACTTGTATGTACATTACAAATCATATTACACATATGTACATTGAATCCATGGACTTACATCAATTATACTTTACATTACAAGTCCATTAGCATTCATTGATCCAATTACACACGTTAAAACCATACATATACGGGGTCTCACATTCTCCCCTTATTCAAGGAATTTGGTCCTCCAAATTAGAACCAAGTCACACTTCAAAAAGTTGGGGGTACTTCTCCCGTATCAACTTCTCCAATTCCCATGTGGCCTCTTCCACCATGTGATATTGCCAAAGAACTTTCACTAAGGGAATTGTCTTTATCCTCAACACCTTTTCCTTTCTGTCCAATATCCGAACCGGCTTCTCCACATATGTCATACTCTCATTGAGCTCCAACGGCTCATATCTTAACACATGTGCCGGGTTCGGGTGATACTTCCGAAGCATAGAGACGTGGAAGACGTTGTGGACATTTGTCAAGTCCGGTGGTAATGCCAACCTATTCGCCTTATCTCCCACTCTCTCCAAAATCTCGAAAGGTCCGATATATATAGGGCTCAGCTTGCCCTTCTTACCAAACCTCATAATACCTTTCGAAGGTGAAACTCTCAGAAGTACCGACTCACCCACATCAAATTCTAGTGGTCTCCGTCTCTTGTCAACATAACTCTTTGCCAGCTCTGAGCTGTCCGTAATCTCTCACATATCAACTGGACATCCTCAGATGCCTGCTGCACTAAGTCCGGAGCAAAAATCTGTTTATTACCAACCTCTTCCCATCCAATAGGGGAACGACATCTGCGCCCATACAGTGCCTCATAGGGTGCCATTCTGATACTCCCATGATAGTTACTATTATATGCGAACTCGGCTAACTGTAGGTGATCATCCCAGAAGCCTCCAAAATCCAGTACACACGCTCTCAACATATCCTCAAGGGTCTGTATAGTCCTCTCTGACTTCCCATCTATCTAAGGATGAAAAGCGGTGCTAAAACTCAAGTGGGTCCCTAGCGCTTCCTGAAAATGTTCCCAAAAATGGGAAGTGAAGCGGGCATCCCTATTAGAAACAACACTCACTGGAACACCATGTAGCCATACTATCTCTTGAATATACAGGTTCGGCAACTGACTAAGAGTATCGGTAGCTCTCAAAGCTAAGAAATGGGCGGACTTAGTCAACCGGTGACCTCTACGGGTCCTTGGCAACCTCATCACAAAATCCATGGTAACATGCTCCCACTTCCAAGTTGGTATCGGTAGAGGCTGCAATAATCCTGTAGGCTTCTGATGCTCTACCTTCACTTGCTGACAAACGAGACACTTAACGACATATTTAACAATGTCTCTTTTCATTCCAGACCACCAATAAACCTTCTGAAGGTTTTGATACATCTTGGTATTTTCCGAATGTATCGTATACTTCGATGAGCGAGCCCCTGATAAAATTAACTTCCTGATCTCAGGATCCTCGGGAACACATACTCTACCTCTGAACCTCAATGTCCCATCAGCACTCAGCTCAATATCAGTACCGGCACCTGTTTGTATCTGCCTCAGACAATCGATGCACCGTCGATCGCTCTGCTGGGCCTGCCGAATATGACTAATCAATTCTGGCTCCAGTCTCAAACTAGCCATGATCTCAAGTCTCTCAGATCTAGGTAGGGTTACATCCAAATGGAGGTCCGTAAATTGTTCCAACAATTCATGTTCCCGTACCATCATATAAGACACCAACATAAGGTTCTTCCTGCTCAAAGCATCGGCAACTACATTTGTCTTACCCGGGGGGTACGTGATTTCACAATCATAGTCCTTTAAAAGTTCGAGCCATCTCCTCTGTCTCATATTCAGCTTTTTCTGTGAGAATAGGTACTTAAGGCTCTTATGATATGTAAACACCTGAAATTTCTCACCGTAGAGATAGTGGCAGCATATTTTCAAAGTAAGTACCACGATCGCCAACTCTAAATCATGGGTCGAGTAGTTCCTCTCGCGATCTTTCAACTGTCTAGATCCATAGGCAACTACCTTCTCATCCTGCATAAGCATACAACCTAATCCCTGGTGTGATTCATCCGTATACACTGAGAATCCTCCTGAACTGGTAGAAATTGTGAGAACTGGAGCAGTGGCCAATCGACACTTAAGCTCCTCAAAACTCCTCTCACATGCCTCATCCCACACAAACTTAACATCCTTCAGTGTGAGGCGTATCAATGGAGTAGCTAGTTTGGAAAAACCCTCTACAAATCTTCGATAATATCCTGCCAATCCCAAAAAACTTCTAATCTCAGTAACTATCTTGGGCTATTCCCACTGTACAACTACCTCTATCTTGGATGGATCCACCGATACCCTATCCTTCGACACAACATGGCCCAAAAATGAGATCTACTCTAACCAAAAGTTACGCTTACTGAGTTTGGCATATAACTCTTCCTCTTGGAGGGTTTGCAGAACTATCCTTAAGTGCTCCTCATGATCTTTCCTGGACTTGGAATATACCAATATGTCATCAATGAACACAATCACAAACTTGTCCAGGTATGGCTTGAATATATCATTCATCAGTGCCATAAATGCTGCGGGGGAATTCGTCAATCCAAATGGCATCACCATAAACTCGTAGTGGCCATAACGGATACGAAATGCTGTCTTGGGTACATCTGCACTCCTCATCCTCAACTGATGGTACCCTGATTGCAGATCTATCTTAGAAAATACTTGGGCTCATTGGAGCTGATCTAGCAAGTTATCTATGCGTGGAAGGGGTACTTGTTCTTAATGGTGGCCTTATTCAACAACCGGTAGTCTATACACAGTCAAAGGCTTCCATCCTTCTTTCTTATAAATAGAACCGGTACTCCCCAAGGTGAGACACTCGGTCTAATAAACCCCTTTTCCAGCAACTCTTGCAGCTATTTCTTCAGCTTTTCTAACTCAATCGGAGCCATTCTATATGGTGGTTTTGATATCGGCTCGGTACCAGGCACTAACTCTATGCAAAATTCCATTTCTTTTTCTAGTGGTAGTCCTGGTAATTCGTCTGAAAAGACATCAGGGTAATCCGCAATTACGAGTATGTCCTTTAATTTCGGGTGTGCCTCATCTATATCGACCACGTAGGCAATGAACCCTTCACATCCTTCTTTCTACCGTTAGTATGACATGTCATTATATTAATATTCAAAATAAACACATGAATTTATCTCTCAAATATCATATATTAGGATTATACTCTTTCATTTAAAACAGACATACTCTTTTCATATCATTTCCTTTCATCAAAGTTTACAATAAGATTATCTAATCCTGAAAAAATCAATGTCTTAGCATGACAATCCATAATAACACGATTGGTATCCAACCAATCCATTCCCAATATTACATCAAAATCATTCATGTTCAATAAAATTAAATTGGCTGTCATTTCCTTTCCCTCTAATTTAACTTACAATCTCTACATACATGCTCAGTCAATTGACTATCATTCATGGGTGTGGAAATCATCAACATTTTATCCATCAATGTAGGTTTCACATGCTTCAACAATTTATGTGCAAAGGAATGTGATATGAAAGAATGTGTGGCACCAGGATAAAAAAATTCCAATGCTTCTAAATCAAAGATTCGGATGGTACCTTTAATCACATCCGTCGATGCGTCCGCAGTGTCCTGGTCCGACCCGTGCACTTTTCCTCTGCTCACACCCACTGTCTGTTTACCCTTATCTTCAGCTGTGACCCTCCTCCTCGGGGCAGCTATCTCAATTGGAGCTCTTTTTGTCTCCTTGCCCTTCTGTGGGGCAGTCTCCATCTTCTCGGGATAATACTTTGCTATATGTCCTGGTTTCTTGCCTCTAAAACACACCACAGGGGTCATCGGACAGGGTCTGATCCCACGAAATCTCCCACATCTCCTACATTGATCAGTAGTAGGTCTTGGTCCTCCAATAGCCATACCTCTCGGTGCAGTCAAAGTAGGGTACATAGGAGATCTAGCAGCTCTCTCCTACAACTCCTTGATCTTAGGTCTCTTCTCAAAATACCTTGGGCCTCCCCTCTTAGCCACTCTATCCCTCTCAGATCTCTTCCGATCTCTATCCTTCCAAATGCTAACTCTTCTAAGCTCGGAGGCATTCCGCTCAAAGTCTTGCTCACATAATTGAGCCTTATGTACAGCCTCCTCATAGGTCAAAATGTCGAAAGGAGCTAGCTTAGTCCGGATGGCTAATCTTAATCCATCCATGAACTTCTGTATCTTTCGGGTCTCACTACCTATCATGTCTGGGTGATATCTCCCCAAGGACATAAACTTGGACTCATACTCATCCACAATTCGATTCCCTTGAACCAGATTCATACATTCCATCCGCAGCTTCCTCTGTGCGGTGGCTGGAATGTATTGTCTCTTGAAGGCCTCGATAAGTATCTCCCATGAGATCTCAAAATGTAGGGCCCTCAAAATGGTTTCGGTGGATCTCCATTAATGCTCTGCCTCACCTTTCAGCATAAACATGGCAAAGGCAACCTTCTCAGCTAAAGTGCATTGAAAAAACCTATATAGTTTCTCCATCTCATACACCCAATCCTCCATAACCACTGGGTCTTTCACCCTTCTAAACACTGGGGGTTTCAGTGCTTGAAACTCTCGCAACCTGCTCAAGTTGTAGTCATAACCCAAATCACTACCGCTCTGCTGTAGAGCGATAGGAGAAGCTATATCCTGGGCTAGAGGTGGTGTAACTGTAGCCGTCTCTGGAGTATGAGGTCTCTCTGCCTCTGCAGCTGCCTGTCCAGTCGTAGGCTGTGCTGCGGGATCTCGTCTATCATCGGCACCCAAGGCCTGTGTGACTATCTCCACCAAGTTCTCAATACTCCTCTCTATCCTAGCGAAGCATGCCTCTATATCTCCTGCTCTCCCAGCAGGGTCCTATGGAGCCTGATTAGTCTGTGGCTCCGCACGACTCTCAGGCCTTCCTCTACGACCTCTAGCACTTACTCTCGCCCCTCTACCTTGGCGCATAATTGGCATAATGCCTAACTTCCTGTATTATAATAATTTATTAAGCTCAATCCTTCACAGTATACACAGCTATATCTAAACAAAAGCACAGTAACGTGGGGATGTACTCTTCCTACGTTTTATAACTGACTCACATCAGGCCAACATAGCTCTGATACCAATCTCTGTCACGACCCATTTTATCCTCTTATTATCGAAAATCACTATAATTTTTTTTCGCGTTTTATTGTTACCTTACTCGGTCGTGAACAAACTCACCACACATAGTTGGGCTGTGAGTTAATAATAATCCACTCGCAATATCCATTTTCAGTTAATAAAAGTGATGTCATACATTTGAACGTCAATCATTAATTTATACAAAATATGATTTCTGACATCTACATCCCTCATAATTACATTTCAATTGGCTACTGTGCTTTTACATTATTTAGATACAAAAAAAGAATCACTGTGTATATACCTCTGAGTGATGGAGATGCAGCGGATGTCTTAACCAAAATGCCTCAATCCTCACTGGTCCACTATATACGTTCTGTAGAGGGGGAAAATAGAGAGGGATGAGCAAACCATACGCTCAGTAAGGCAATAATGCAAGCATGGTAGATAACTACTCTATCTACATGCTGATAGTGAATGCATAAATCGTTTATAGTTCGGAGCATGAGGAAAACAAAACTATGCCATATGCGTATACATATATCATGTATTTAAATCATGTAAATTTGCATAATAAAACATGGTAAATCATCATGTACAGGCCATCTCATGCTCAATTGTCAAATCACATAATAAAAGGGGAAATTCACTTGAAACCTCCTTTTTAAATCACACCATAAAGCTCTTTCTCAAACACATGCAATCCCATCACACACCATTTTCTCAATCATAAACATCATTACCATTTCACAAATCAAATCCCACAAGGCTCGACGCTTCCCTCGGGTCTACCTTAGACAATCACAATCACACATATGTAATAAAAACCAGGTCACTATATCAAAAGTGCCTATGTGGACCAACTACATCATAAATCATCCCAGACCACATGTATCTAGGTGTGCGGGGTATCATGCTGGCATGAAGGTGGATATTCCCTCGCCAGACTTTCTCATCACATAATCATCACGCGGTACATCGTACTCCATGTGATATACACGGTATAACGTACTCCGCAGACTCATATCGTGATTGGGGGTGCCATTCCTAGGTCTTACCTATCCCATACTAAGAATTTTCAATATCCATGTAGGAGAGCCTCCCTGCCGAATAGAGCCTCCCCGCCCCTCAAGGGCTTAAGGATGTTGGCTTAAGGAGCCTTCTGTACCCATGTAGGAGAGCCTCCCTGCTGAACAGAGCCTCCCCGCCTCCTCGAGTTTAAGGATGTTAGCTTAAGGATGTAGGGCTTAAGGATCTTATCATAAGAGAGCCTCCCCACCTAACAGAGCCTCCTCGGGCTTAAGGATGTTGGCTTAAGGATAGAGGGCTTAAGGATCTTACCAACTTTCATGACCTCAAACGTATTATGATGTGCAAACTTGTGCGAGCAAGCTCTAGCACGACTCATGTATCCCATCATAAAGAAACCACGTACGAGCATAGCTCTAGTACGATTATACGCATAAGAAAAACCACTCAAAATCCACATACGAGCAGAAGCTCCAGTACGGTTTATAAACATTATCATAGTTTCCAAATCAATATGCGAGCTAAGCTCCAGCACATTTCATACAAATAAAAATATCAAAATCTAGCGTGAGCGAGGCTCCAACGCGAATTAAATCACATACACACGATAGGCGGCTCACATACATTCAAAACATCTCAAAACATGTTTAGCGCCTCACATGGGCTATTTCACAACATCATTCAAGTACTAGCCAGCCTATCCTTTTATTTGCTCAAATCAAAGCATTGTGTTTTGTGAAAACATTCAAAACACATGATTTATGCAATTATTAGCCTTACTATCCCTTTTTATACATCCATATAAACCAAATCATATACGTACTCATAATTGTTCACATACATCATCAACCACTTTTCCAAACTATCATGCAAATTTACAACACCCTATATACCCACAAAATACGAGCAGCTACCTCTATATACTCACAAAATTCCCTTACGTGGAATCGCGATGCGTGATTCCGTTTTCTTAGCGTTGCTCACTCGTGCGGTCCGATTCGTCAGCACCGAACTCTTCGGGACTGCACACTATCTTATTTCACATTATATTCAATCCATATAACAGGACATCGTCCGTTCACTATAGTCGATTCGACCTATAGTTTCTATTAACGCTCATAAGGCCTCATTTCATTTCTCGAGTCTATGGATTCCTCTTAGGCCTATTAACTCATTTCAAATCGATATTAAATCGATATTAAGCTCATAGTGTTCATATTTCATGAATTCCCTCACTATGGCATTTATCAAGCATTTGCATACTCATTTTCACAATTCCTCCAAACTCACAATGTGGTTTAATTTAACCATCACAAATCATTCATACTACTTCAACAACAACTTATCATAACCCACAAGTCATCAACATACCCAATTCACACTTTCTCACACTAGACTATATCCATTTTCTAGGTTATAAGTGTTCCATTACTTTCTAGATGATTTCTATCATCCATATACATGCCAATCAACTCCAAAATCAATTAAATACACAATATACTTAGGCTAGAGTATTAGAAGCTTACCAAATCTGATTTCTCTTCTTGCTCCAAATGAAAATGCCCTTAGCTCCTTCAATACCAACAATGGGATTTTTGGGTTCCAACTATGTTATTCTTTTCCTCAAGATGAACAACTTAGTGTCTAATGGCCTACCCTCAATTCTTACTGGAAATTGTTGATTTTAGAGAGATAAACTTAAGTTTTGGGTGAAAATCGAAGGGTGATGTTGTTTTCCCGAAATTTTCAGATTTCAGTGCTCTTTTTATAGAAATAGCTTGAGGAGATCGATCTACACTAGGAGGAGATTGATCTAGTCCCTTCAATTCTCCTTTTTTCATGGCATTTTAAGCATGAGATCAATCTGTCAAAGCTTGAGATCGATCTACTCCCAAACAGAAAGCTAAGGAGATTGATCGTTTCATTACAGAATGGTTAGGAGATTGATCTGGCCCCATTGGAGATCGATCTGCTCTATTCCATTACCCAAATAAGAGCATTTTGGCTCTTCCAGATCGATCTCTCATCCTATGAGATCGATCTGGCCTTCATATTTTTCAGAATTTTCTGCAGTAACTTTTTACAAAACCTCCTCAATTTGCTGCCATAGTCATTTTCTCATCCATCCACCTTTATGACTTGAAAATGGCATCCATTCATACCTTATACACATTGAAACTTGTGTGTATCCCTTGTATAGCCAAAGGTATACCATACCAAGCTAAATGGAAATATTTAGATTCATGCAATTACATTCCATTTACCTCACTACTCTTTTTGAGTTCCAATCACATTCATCACTTATAAGAACTCATTCCTTCATATTCATACACAATGAAACTTGTATGTACATTACAAATCATATTACACAAATGTACATTGAATCCATGGACTTACATCAATTATACTTTACATTACAAGTCCATTAGCATTCATTGATCCAATTATACACGTTACAATCATACATATACGGGGTCTCACACCCAGGCTGTCCTAACGATGTAAAAACATCATTAACACGTCATTACATTGCCTCAAATCTCCACATCGAGCATAATTGCTCATATTCTCATAATTTCTCAATACCTCAATAATTCTAACAACCTAATCATTTTCAGCCAACTCATCATAACATCTAGGACCACAATCACAGAAATCTACTTCAAAATCAAGGATTAAATCTTAAAAATTTACCTAAAACTTGTGGAGTGCTCAATTTATGCCTCAGCTCAAATCGTCCTTCTATTTCTAAGTATGTTGTTCCCCTTATGATGGGGAATAACGTTTCCTCTTGTCACCACCTTTGATTCGAACGAAAATGAGTATTTTGGAGGAGAGAGAAAGCTAGGGATTTGGTTAAAATGGGGTTTTTGATTTTTTTGGTGAGAGAGAAGATGAATTGTAGAAAAAAACAGGGGTCCTTATATAGATAGAGGGTAGGAGATCAATCTGCTATTGGGTAGAGATCGATTAGCCTTTGAATTGTGAACGTTGTAGGTGATTTTTATGCCTACTAGATCGATTTATCGTGGGGGTAAGATCGATCTCATAATCTTGAAGAGATCGATATGATTTTTACAGAAATATTTAGAGATCAAACTGCTCTTGTAGGTGATCGATCCCTTTAAGGTAGAATCACAAAGAGATCGATCTGCCTTTGTTGGAGATCGATTTGTTCATTTAAAATTTTCATTCCTTGTCACTTTGGCCTACCAAATTGATCCCCTTTCCTCCAAGATCGATCTAGCCTCATAGTTTCACACTATAGTTGCACAGTTGGCATAAAATCTCCATATATAATTGCCATAATTTACTTCATTGATCATTTCTCATTAAATACTCATTCATCATTTAGAAATTTCATTCCTTAACGCCTCAATTTAGGAGTACATCGCATTTAGTTCAATCAATTACACTCATGTTCACATTACATAATTAGATGTGTATAAAATTCTCAAGTCTCACATCCTCCCCACCTTAAAAGAATTTGGTCCTCCAAATTCAACTTGACTCGTCAAACAGATGGGGGTACTTCTCCTTTATGAGGCTTTCTAATTCCCAAGTTGCCTCTTCTATTGAGTGATGCTTCTATAAAACTTTCACTAATGGGATGCTATTAGTCCAAAGTACCTTCTCTTTCCTATTGAGGATTCGAACGAGTTCTTCAGTGTAGCTCATGTCCTCTTGTATTTTCATCTCTTCAGGCACTTCCTCAACATAGATACATGGAAGACGTTATGTATTCCAGACATCTATAAGTGTAATGCCAACCTGTAGGCTACCTCTCCCACACTTTCAAGAATCTCGAATGGTCCAATGTATTGAGGACTCAATTCCCCTTTCTTTCCAAATCTCATGATGCTCTTATTACGTTATATTTTCAGAAATACTGCATCACCAACCTCAAACTCAAGTGGCCGTCTGCGCATGTCCGCATAGCTTTTCTGTCAACTCTGTGCAGCCCGTAATCTCTCACATATAACTTTCACACTCTGCACAACTTGTTCAACAAGCTCAAGAGCATTTATCTTTATATCACCCACTTCTTCCTAAGCTATAGGGGATCTACACCTCCTACCATATAGAGCCTCAAAAGGTGCCATTCCAATACTCGTATGATAGCTATTATTGTAAGCAAACTCTGTTAAGGGCAGGTGATCATCCTATGATCCCTTAAAATCCATCGTACACGCCCTCAACATATCCTTCAGGGTCTGAATAGTCTTATTTGACAGACTATCTGTCTGATGATGATAGGCGGTACTTAAACTCAATCGAGATCCCATGGACTCCTGAAAATGGGACCAAAATCTAGAGGTAAATAGAGAATCTCTATCAGAAGTAATACTCACTGGAGCCCCATGTAATCTAGCTATCTCGTTGACATATAACTCTACTAAGGCATCTATAGTATCAGTGCTCTTGATGGCAAGGAAGTGGGCACTTTTTGTCAATCTATCCACTATGACCCATATAGCGTCACGACCTCTTTGGGTCCTCGATAAACCCATAATAAAGTTCATGGTGACATGCTGCTATTTCCATGCAGGGACAAGTAAAGGCTGTAATAATCCTTCGAGCTTCGGATGCTCAACTTTCACTTGCTGGCACACTAAACATCTGGCCACATAATCTGTCACATCTCGCTTCATACCACTCCACCAGTACACCTTTCTCAAATCTCGGTATATCTTAGTACTCCCTGGGTGCATGGTGTATCGCGAGTAGTGGGATTCTCTCAGTATTTGTTTCTTAAGGTATCATCATCCGATACACAAATTTTATCCTTTGAATCTCAATAATCCATCCTCTCTGACTATGAGATCCGACTGCGAAGTTTGCTCGGCTTGGCTAAACATATCAATCAACCTCTAATCATCACGCTGCCCAGTTCTAATCCGATCCATGATCCTGGGCTATATTCGTAGACTAGCTAAAAATCTAATCTCTACCTCTTTAACTCTGATCCGGAGTTCGGTGAACTGCTCGAATAAACCCCATTCCCTGACCATCGTAGCAAATATCATACTCTTCCTGCTCAGGGCATCAGCAACTACGTTCGTCTTCCTCGGATGGTATAGAATCTTGCAGTCATAATCCTTAAGGAGTTCCATCCATCTCCTTTGTCTCATATTTAACTCTTTCTAATCAAATAGATACCTCAAACTCTTGTGGTCAGTGAAGATCTGGAATCTTTCCCCATATAAATAGTGCCGTCAAATCTTCAAGGTAAATACCACAGCGGCTAACTCCAAATCATGCGTGGGGTAACTCCGCTCATGATCTTTCAACTATCGCAATCCATAGGCGACCACTCTTCCATGCTGCATGAGCACACACCCTAATCATTGATGGGAAGCATCACTATACGCTAAAAATCTTCCTGATCCCTCAGGGATAGCCAACACAGGCGCCACTGTTAATCTTCTCTTTAATTCTTGAAAATTGAGCTCACATTGATCAGTCCATATGAACGGAGTCTCATTACGCGTGAGCTTAGTCAAAGGAGCGGTAATCCTGGAAAATCCCTCCACAAATCTTCTGTAATACCCTACCAAACTAAGGAAACTTCGTACCTTCGTAACTGTCGTCGATCTTTCCCAATTAAGTACAGCTTCCACTTTAATTGGATCAACTGATACTCCTTCCTCTGAAACTATATGACCAAGTAAAGCTATCTAATCTAGCCAAAACTCACACTTACTAAGCTTTCCATATATTTGCTTATCTTGAAGTATCTAAAGTACTAACCACAATTGTTGTGTGTGCTACTCATAAGACCGAGAGTACACCAAGATATCATTAATAAAGACTATCAAAAATTTATCTAGATAGTCTCTGAACACCTCATTCATTAACCTCATAATGGCTGCATGAGCGTTCGTCAATCCAAAGGGCATCACTAGGAATTCATAATGGCCATACCTTATCCTGAAGGCCGTCTTCGGAATAACTTCCTCCTTAATCCTCAATTGGTGATAGCTCGATCTTAAATCAATCCTAAAGAAGACTGAGGCCCCTCTCAGATGATCAAGCAGATCATCAATCCTTGGCAATGGGTATTTATTCTTCACCGTGGCTTTATTCAATAGTCGGTAGTCTATGTATAATCTGAGACTACCATCCTTCTTCCTTACAAATAACACTGGTGCTCCCCACGGTGAGACACTGGGTCTAATAAATCCCTGATTCAATAACTCCTATAGTTGTTTCTTCAATTCCTCTAGGTCCACTAATGCCATCCTATATGGAGGTCTAGAGATAGGCTGAGTATTTGGTACCAAATCAATGGTAAACTCCAGCTCTCTCTCTGGTGGTAAACCGGGCAACTCATTGGGAAGACATCAGGAAATTCACACACCACAGGTATATCCTCAATCCTTGGATGTTCCCGGTTATCATCTGAGATGTGCGTTTCATAACCTTCACATTAAAAGAAAATTTAATACTCTCAAAAGGGTAACATCATAAATTTCAAATTGCTTACAAAAATTTCACACTTTTATTTCTTCAACATTTCAAACGTACACTGTAAGGTTCAAGTAGGGAGAAAGTTATAATCTTAGTGTAGCAGTCTAAACTCACTCAATTGGTTGCCAGCCAATCCATTCCCAAAATTACATCAAACCCATGTATAGTTAACATCGTTAGATCTGCTAACATTACTCTATCTCCCACCTTTATTTCACATTCTCTACATATCATATCCATTCTCTAGGACTCACGCATAGGGGTATTTACATGTAGGATATACTCTAGAGGTTCAAACTTCAAATTTAACTTACATGCAAAATGCTTAGAAATAAACGAATTCGTGGAACCTGGGTTAATCAACACATGAGCCTTATGATTACAGACAGAGAGTGTACCTCTTATAGTTTCTGCAGAAATGTATACTGTTTCCTTATCTAGAGCGAACACACATCCTACTGTGACAGGCTTCTTTCCTTTCTCTTCAGCAGTGGCCCGTCTCGGGGGATTCATTTTCTGAGGTTGCTGTTTGGTAGGCTCCAGAGCATGTGGTCTCTGAGGTTGAGGATAGTCTTTTACTCTGTGACCCATGTCTCCACATCTAAAACATCCACGATCAACCTAGTACAACTTCCCTCATGCGGTCGGCCACAGTCTCTACAAACCCTTATCTCAGGCTTGACATCTTGAGGGGTCTCCCTAATGATGGGATAAGTTCTAGGTTTCTCCAATCTGCCCTTCTGTACCTCAATCCTTCCTCTTTTGAAGGAACCTCTTCGAATATCTGTCTGGGAAATCGCTGGCCTCTTACCCTTATCCATAGTCACTGCTCTGAACTCATTCTAGGATTGTCCAATTTTGATTCCCCTCTCAATCTCTTATGCTCGTCTCAAAGCATCTCCAAATTCAGTAATATACAGCCCTATCAATCGATCTTTGATGATGGGTCTTAATCCATATACAAATCTCTCAGTGTGGAGTTCTTCATCTTTAAAAGTCTTTGGATCATATCTCAATAGAGTGGTAAATCAGCTCTCGTAATCGTCCACAGACATATCGCCCTGTACTAGATTTAAAAACTCAGCTTGCATCTTTCTTTGGGCAGCTCGAGGTACATATTGGGCTCTAAAGGCCGTCTGAAACTCTTCTGAGCTAATCACATCCTGGTGGGACATTAGAATACTCTGGGTAGTACCCCACCAATCTCGAGCTCTCCCTTTTGACATATAAGCACCCATACTGACCCTCTCAGCATCAGTACATCCCAAATAGTCAAAAATGACTCTTAACTCAATCAGCCACTCCTCAGCCTCTACGAGATCCTTTCTCCCCTTGAATGCGAGTGGATTCATTTTCAAAAAGTCCTTCAATCGAATCATACTTTTGTCATCGGGCTGAGTGGTGAGAGGCACCGAGTCCATCTGTACTGGGGGCGTGAGAGGTTCTTGTGGTGGTGTAGGAGTAGTACCCGAGGTATTAACTCTAAAATGTTACGCGATACCATCTATTCAAAACCCTGCCGCACATCTTTCTCAATCCGATTAATTCGAGAGTTAGGACTCTCCGATTGTGGGGCAGGTGGTGGAGGTGGCTCTACTTGCCTCCTCGAACGACCTCGTCGTCCACTCATTTTCAACCTCAATTTCAGTTCATACCCAGACTTATATAGACACTTGGGATGTATCCTATTTCGCTTAACCGACATTGGCAGTACTAAACACCCTAGGCTCTGATACCAAATAAACTCTGTGACGCCCTGGAAGAGCAGAAAACAGGGTAAATTTAAAACTTATTTTCATTAATACACAATTCTAGGTGCATTCCTGTACAATGTCTTGCATCACGATGTATATATATTATAAAACTTTCACCTCAAGATCTCATCATCTGATAATTATATATCATACCTGTCAGGACCCGTTCTCAATCCATGACTTTATCCAAAAATCACTATAAATTTTTCGCATTCTTAACTTACCTTTCCGCTCTTCAATGGTTGGGCTATGATTCGATGTCAGAGTCCTCACTTACCACATCATCCATTTCATACATACATGTCAATATATTATTACTGACTGTAACTGTTTTTATTATACATGTAAGATTATATAAAATCTAATACAAATACATTCCCCATAATATATATCGTATACATTACTGTGCTGTTTCTATGTTTAGATACACAACTGTACATAAGATGTATACCTGGCGATCGATAGGAACTAGCAGTGGACTCTGGGACACTATCCCTCGATAGCTCTCGCTCTACTGACGCTCTGTAGAGAGATGTAAAGAAAGGGGGGTGAGCATACAATGCGCTCAGTAAGGAAATCAGGCAAGCAAGTAGATATCAACACTATCTACTCAAAATAATGCTATGCCTTGAAAACATTATTTCCTTTACTCGCTTTAAAAGCATGTCTTGAAATATAATATATATACTTGTACAGAATAAATCCCATGTACAGAATATCATGTTTTTTTCCTCAAATGTAGGCATGTAGTGCAAAACAATGCATCGTATATAAATCATGCCTTTATGTAAATCACGCCATGTATATTTAAATCACAATAATATGGCATCAAATGATTCACAACACAAAATCGAAGTCCGACCCATCCCTCAGGTCTGTCCGCAGTTTAAATCATTCAATCAATGTGATATATCATGTAAGACTCTGTGGTTAAGTGTAAATAGTATCCTGGACTATGATCATATCCGACATGTGATCCCAAGCAACACAGATCTCGGTGTGCGGGGCATCACTGCTGTAACGGGAGGGGGGTCAGTCCATCACAACCGTCAGCTATATCCTCCTCAACTCCACAACAACACACGGTACAGTGTACACCTCGCGCCACTTAGGCACGGTACAAGGTACACTCGTAGACCCGTCCTCACGGCCAGAGTGCCTACCATAGGTCTTAGCTCTCGCACCCGTGGAATATCAACATCACAGTCAGGGTACCTACTATAGGTCTTAGCCCTCGCGCCTGTGAAAATATCATACCACATCTCAAATACCCTCATGCTGGCCATCCTCTCAAAATGTGACACTCAGTCACACAAGAATGCAGCATGAATAGGTACCATGTATATAATATCACATACAGTGTGCGCCCTCGAGTGCGACACACAGTCGACACTACGCTCGAACACTGTTTCACATCACAAACTCAACTCTAGTGCGAGCAATCTCCAGCAACTAGGTCAATGCATAGTTCATGTATTAAATCAAGTACGAGCAATAGCTCCAGTACTATGCTATGCATAATATCATCAAATCAAGTACGAGCCATAGCTCCAGTACTATGTCATGTATAAACCATGAAGAATCGAGTACGAGCAACGCTCCAGTACTCTGTCATGTATCTCATGTAAAACTTGAGTACGAGCTAATCGCTCCAACACTCTGTGTCATGCATATATCATTAAAAGCTGAGTACGAGTAAAACTCCAGTACTCTATCATGCATGTCATGAAAATCTAGGCGTATAAAAATCCAGCACTACTGTATGTGGAAAACATATGAAATCCAGTGCGAGCTATGCTCTAGCACGATTCATTCTCACATAATATGATAGATGGCTCTTTAAAAGGGATTGTTTATAAAACATCAAAATCAGCACTATAAAGTGTGCTTAAGTCACATCAACCTTAAAATCATTAGCCCATCTATTTATTTTCATGCTAAACAGCAGTTAAACAATCACAATAATAGTTTCCATGCTTTTTACAGCTTTTCAAAAAAGTTGACTTTTTGACTAACTAGGGGCAAAATCGTAATTTGCCACTATCGGGTCTCAATAATTATTATTCACTTTCTCTGACCCTCAGAGTTTTTAAGTGAATGTAAAAGCAGACGAAAATACGTGCAGGTATCTCTAACTACTCGCAAAAGTCCCTTACCTCGGATCACGTCACGTGACCTCACTTCCTCGGTGCTGCTAAATCTCGCAGTCCGATCAGCTCTCAATGTAAACTTCGAAGCTGTAAATAACCATTCCTCAGGTTAATTATAATTTTCCTACTGTATTACACATTAATACAGTCTATTTTCCCTTAATGGGCCTTAATAATCCTTAATGGGCCTAACTATACCTTAAGCCCATTTTCATTTTACTATTCACTTTTGTTGGGTCCATTGGGCTTGTGGGGCCCACCAACTCTTATTGGGCTTGTCCTAGGCCCATTACACCCTATTGGGCCTAAAATAATTGGGCTTGGTCTATTGGGCCTCTCGGCCACAGGCCATGGCTGAGAGCTATCCATGCCTCGGTTTCACCATGGCATGCCATCCATGCCTATTATTTAGCCATTTTCACTTAGGCATTTTCACAAACACTTGGTAGGCAGCATTACCAATCATCACATAGTTCATTTAGGCATTTTATCAAACACCTTGATTGCCAACAAATTACATGTATTAATTAATCAAATTGATTAATTCTAATACACCATTAACATTAATACATGTACACTAATCCATTTATGTCTTAAAATCATATTGACATAATTTGACATCCCATTACTCACTCTCGGCCTAACCCACTTCATGGTGATTTAATATGTTTCAATGCTTAAAGCATATATCAACATACTTGAAATCATTCATACATTAACATATATGAAATTGGAAATTAGAAAATATACCAATTGTTGTGTTCACCCTTTGGCCGAAACTTTGGAGGCTCTCGATTTGCACTCTATGGCTCCTTGATAGCCAATTCCAACATATGTCAATCTACTTTCAATTTGGAACAACTTCCATGAAGAATGCAAGTTTCAAATATGCCTAATTCCTAGTGATTTCTAGTGAGAGAAAGATTGGAAAATATATTTCAATGGTTTCTTCTTCTAGCCGGATTTGGTGTGATGAAGATGACAATGGTGTGGCTGAATTTATAAGCCATATACTTAGCCATTAAGCTTTACTTTTCAGCCATTTAACTTGACTTTCCAAACCTTAGCCATGAGTCACCTTATGAGTTACCTTATGAGTCATAGTTAACTTTAACTATGGTTAGATATTTATCTCATGGGCTTTTCCATTTGGGCTTCTCGGTTTGAGCTTTCCTAATGGGCTTTCGGGCTGAAATTTTTACTATACCTCGGCCCTTTAATTGTCTCAAAATTTGGCCAATCAATTGGTCCAACCATTCGGTCTAAAGGACCTAAGAATTTCGATATACGTTTAGTATACCTTAATGGGCTTTAAAATTTTTACCTTAGGCCCATCACGTTTTTAACCATTAAATTTATTCTGAAATCCTTCCGAATAAATTTTCCTTACTTCCAGGGATGATTATCTTGTATTCAGACCAAGAATATTTTTCCCCAAATTTTTCTCCATACTTAGGTTAATTTTTAACCATGATTAGTCAACTATGGTAAAAGTCCACTCTCTTAACTATAGTTGACTTTTTCCTTAACCATTGACCATGTTGACTTTTTCTTAAAATTTCGAAAGTGTCATTTCTTATGTCTTACACTCTCGTCTTTATATTCCAACCGCTCCCGGTGGATAATTTCACCCGAAACTCCTTTTCTCGCCAAAAAGGTTCATTTTACCCTTTTTTAGCTTTAACTCTCGTTTTATATGTTCGAGACTAAATCAAGCTGACTTTTCTTCATGAGCCCTCTACGCTCTCTTATTTTAAGTTCTTATTTTTAGTCAGAATAATTTAGAATAACTCGGTTTAGCCTATGACACCCATCGCTCACATTAGGCATTTTATGTAGCTTTTGCATGTTAATTCATTTCAATAACACTTTAAGTCTAGTAAATACTCTTCTTATGATTCAACTATAATTACATAGTGTTCATACACATAGGAATCATAAGGTACAAGCTACAAATATCTGGGTCTGACAATACCATATACATTCCTCAATTTAGAGTTAATTAATCCTAATACATCCCATACATCATTGTTCATCAAGTGTCTATAAATACAACTTTTGTCTAGGTACATGAAATGTTAAAGTATACCTCAAAATACAAGGTACGGCCTGAAGCTCAAGTCTTCCACTAGCCACTATTTCGTGTGTCGCAGGAAACTCTCTTCACTTGAAGAAATATGGGGGATAAAAAAATAGGGTGAGCTTCTAAATCGCTCAGTAAGGGGGTGAGGGACTCATTAACAAAATCATTAATTACACAGCACAATCATTTTGTTTTGTAGATGAAACTCAATAAACTCAATAGAAAATGAAGCATGAAATCATTATAATCTCATTTCTTCAAGATCATGCAGAAACATGAGAGTAAATGGCTCAGTATAAAAACCATAGTTACAAGCATGTGGAAATTAGGATGCGATAATGGCTTTTCCCGTAAAAACGTGATAGAAATCACCTCAGTAGTAATGCACGGGGCAAATCCACAAAACACAATCTCATGTATATAAAAGATGGTGACTAGGCAATAAAAACTCAGATGAAAACTTTCATCATGGTACATCAAAATAATCTCCTTTAGGTGCGCATCCCAGACATCCTCAAAGAGAGAACGTCGACAATATGGTCGTGTACATGGTATATTAGTCTTACGTGTTACCAGAACAAGTCTCAGACTTACATGCTACCAGAGAAAGGCCTCTCCTCATGTACACTATCGGTCTTACATGCTACCAAAGCAATGCCCAGATTTACATGCTACCAAAGCAAAGCCACCCAGCACTACCAGAGCGGGGGTCATCTCACGTTACCAAAACAGAGGCATCTCTCGCTACTAAAGCAGAGTAATATCAGACTTACATGCTACTAGAGCAAGGCCTGGACTTACATGCTACAAAAGTAAGGCCCGATGTGTTATCACATGACACGCCAAAGTCTCAATAACAGCTATTATCATATAAAACGGTTTTACCTTCACGTAGAGCTCATAATATTGTCTCTCATAAAACTCATCTAAGAACCTTTTTGTACTCATTACAAAACATGTCAAAATCGAGCTCAAACCGGTAAAACTACGCACACTTTTCTCAAATCTCAGTACGCCTTAACGTAGAGCCTGAATCCCCTTTTCACTGTTAAACTCAAACAGTTTGTATAATAATTTCACACTTTGTTTACAACTTATAAGAATTGGGCCCCAACTAGCTATAAAACCGTGTGCAATAATTCAATCATAACTCATAAAAGCATGCTTGTTTCTCAAAAACATTTCATCTACAAATATCATCATAAATCACATACACAATTGAATTTAAGTTTTTCCTTACCTCGTTGTACCTTGTATAGTGCAATTGTTTCCCCCGAACGACGGACTAACCTCGTATTCCTCTCGGGAACTCCCGGGCTGTCCCAACGATGAAAAAACATCATTAACACGTTATCACATTACCTCAAATCTCAACATCAAGCATAATTGCTCATATTATCATAATTTCTCAATACCTCAATAATTCTAACAACCTAATCATTTTCAGCCAACTCATCATAATATCTACAGCCACAATCACAGAAATCTACTTCAAAATCAAGGATTAAAGCTTAGAAATTTACCCAAAACTTGTGGAATGCTCAATTTATGCCTCAACTCAAATCGTCCTTCGATTTCCAAGTATGTTGTTCCCCTTATGATGAGGAACAATTTTTGCTCTTACCACTACCTCTGATTCGAACGAAAATGAGCGTTTTGGGGGAGAGAAAAGCTAGGGATTCAGCCAAAATGGGGTTTTCAATTTTTTGGAGAGAGAAAAGATGAATTATAGTAAAAACACAAGGGTCCTTATATAGGCATAGGGAAGGAGATCGATCTGCTCTTAGGTAGGGATCGATCTACCTTTGAATTGTGAACATTTTAGGTAATTTTTATGCCTACCAAATCGATTTATCGTGGGGGAAAGATCGGTCTCATAATCTTGAAGAGATCGATCTGCTCCTTGTGAGGAGATCGATCTGATTTTTACAGAAACTTTTAGAGATTGATCTGCTCTTGTAGGAGAACGATCCCTTTAAGGTAGAATCACAAGGAGATCGATTTGCTCGTTTAAAATTTTCATTCCTTGTCACTTTGGCCTACCAAATTGATCCCCTCTCCTCCAAGATCGAGCTGGCCTCATAATTTCACACTATGGTTGAACACTTGGCAAAAAATCTCCATATTTAATTTCCATAATTTACTCCATTGATAATTTCTCATTAAATACTCAATCATCATTTAGAAATTTCATTCCTTACCGCCTCAATTTAGGAGTACATCGCATTTAGCTCAATCAATTACACTCATGTTCACATTACATAATTAGATGTGTATAAAATTCTCAACCCTCACATAATACATGTAAGACCCAATTTTATTTAAAACACGAAATGAGAAAAAGATCAAATGAAGGATTGAAATGGTAGTCCCGAACACGTGCAAGGGTAAAACGATCAAAAGATCAAAATTTGGTATTTATCGTGACAAGAAAATTTAACTAAAAATATGGGATTGAGAAATTTTGATCAATAACGAAGAAATAATTAAATTTCGGGTTAAATTGATCAAGATATGAATTTATATGAATTAATCAAAATTTTCAGTTCGAGAAATTATTTCAAAAATAATCGAAAAATATACCGGAAAGACGAAGTAAGATCGATAAATTCATTTATTGAATAAATGAATAAAATAATAAATTTTTTAGATATTTTAGATTTTAATTGAATATAATAATGATTAAAATAATATTAAAATAAATTATAAATAAATAAATAAATAAATTAAATTAAATTAAAAAATAAAAAAATTTCACAGAATCGCGAAAATCGCGATTTTGCAGAAACCGAAACAAACGAGGAGCCGAGCCCATTTGCCAGCGACCGACGATCGACGATCGACGGAGGCCATCAAGGGAGAGCCGACGAGAACCGAACCACCATCGACACCAACAAGCCGACGAACGACGACGAACGGCGATCGAGAGAGGGGAAGAGAGAGAACCGAGAGGAGAAGAGAATTTCCCGACGATTGGCGCAGATTCAGGCCCGGCCACCACCAATCGAAGGAAGCCCACGCGAAGACCAACCGATCAGCGGTTCAATCGGTCGGTGGGATGGCAGCTAGCACCTGAAAAAGGTGAGAAAAGAAATGGCATTGACCGCGAGGAGAAAACAGGCCGGATTGACCACTTTTCGGCCAGCCATGGCGAAACCGAGGGAAGATCCGTGCACCAGACAATCCTGGGGAGCTACTAGTGGCGGAAGTTGATGGAGAATCGATCAGTGAAGCCCTGAATCGACCAAATCGAACTGAACCGACTGGACCAAATCGGACCGAACCGATTCAGCCAGAAAAGAAGAAAAAGAAAGGAAAAAGGGAAAAAGAAAAAGAGGAAAAATTGGAGAAAAATCCTAGTGATGTAATCGAGCTGCGGGTAAGTCGGTAAGCGATCGAAAATGATCGATTTAAATTTTGGAATATTTAATTTGATTAATATTCGACTGAAAGTTTACCCAAAAAAGTATTTAATTGTGTAGCTCGCCAATTGACGTCAAACGAGAGCTCGAGACAGCCTCAATTTGCGTACTATCATGGATTCTTGGGTAAGTAACCCTTATTTATGACAATTTGTATAATTATGCGTGTTAGAAATTTATCGCATAAATTACGAATTTAATTTTCGTATTAAATAAATTAAATTTTGAAATTAGAGATAAATTGTCGTAAATAATTAATTGAGCTATCTGAGAGTTTAGAACGAGACTCAATAAATATTGATGCGCCCAATGAGCCCAATAGGTATTGATAATGTGAATAGTAAGTGAAAAACAGGCTTAAGGACGATTAAGGCCCATTATGGTGCATTCGGGCCCAATATGGGTAAACGGGCCCAATAATTTAAATTAAGCCCAGAGAATATGAAATACAATTAATTATATTGTATTTGACCTGATGAATATTTATCCGCAGTTCCAGAGATTTGATTCGGAGCAAATCAGACTGCGTGACGAGTCATCGGTGAAAAGGTCAGACTGTACAAAAAAAATGAGATAAGGGAATTGTGTGAGTAGCTAGAGGTAGCTACGTGTATTTTAATAGTTTTTGTATACACTGAATATGTATGTATACACAGAATATGTATAAAGGTCCTAGAAATAAATTAATAATTTTAAGGACTCGAAATAGGAAAAGGCTATTTTACCCATATTAAGGGAAATTCACTTAAGGATGGTGAAAGCATGACATGCATGAAATGCATGATTTAAGGAATTTTTTATTTGAGGAATTTTCTTAGTTTGTAAGCAAAGCAAATCGATAGATTGGTCAGTAATTGCATAAATTTCACAATATAACACTATGTAAGTGTTATTAAGATTTAAATGAAAATCTTTTGGAAAACGGGCCAACTATCAAGGTTATATGGAAACAGATATTGCTGGCGCATAGCTCGCACTATATCTGAGTTTGTGAATGTGCATAAAATGTGCTTGAGCGGTTGTTCGCACTGACTTGTGTGACATCATATGCATGAAATGTGCTAGAGCAGTTACTCGCACTGATTTTACTATTGTGAAATGTATGAGAGGTGTTGGAGCTTAGCTCGCACTCTATTTTGTCAGTTTTTGACTTGCTTTGACTTGATATGCATAAAAAGGTGCTGGAGCGATTGCTCGCACTAATTTTAATGATTTGACATGTATAAGAGGTGCTGGAGCTTAGCTCGCATCTTGTTTTAATATGATAATTGTATAAAGCCGTGCTGGAGTGTAAGTCACACGAGATTTCATTTATTTATGCATAAAGCCGTGTTGGAGTGTAACTTGCACGAGATTTAATTTATTGATGCATAACACCATGTTGGAGCTTGCTCGCACGAAGTTTTATATTAATTTATAACTCATTTTAAATTCATACTGGAGTGCTACTCGTATGCAGATTTATCGATCTTTATGAAATCATGCTAGAGCTTCGCACGCACGAGATTTTTAGATATCATGAATATGCATGGAGCCATGCTAGAGCTTCGCTCACACAGGGATTTACAATACATGCATATAGTCGTTTTGGAGCCTTCTGTAGACTGTGTGTCACAGTGAGATGATATGTCCACACGTGCATACTGAAACATATTTGGCATGGGTGGATAAGACCTATTGCAGGCACCCCCTGACTGAGATTGGGTTCACGAAGTACGTTGTACCGTGGGGATTGTTGGAGTGGAGTGGCATTAGCCACGAGGCAGCAAGCCTTGCCCTCGCAATCCTGATGTTATGCTGTTCTGGCGGGTAGGATCGACCCACCTCCCGTTTGAGGTGTGATACCCCGCACACTAGGTACCATGTAGCCAGGGATCACTAGGTTATGGCCATAGTCCTCGTTGTTACTGATATAGTCACGTACTTGTCTCACATGATATAACTTGTGGTCTCGATAGACCAGGGTAGACCCGAGGGAGGGGTCAGGCCCCCGATTTTATGATTTTCTACTGTGATGCTAGATTTCAGATGATTTTATGACATTTGACCCTAAAAGAAAGGTGATTTTATGACAAAATTTTATAATGAGTTGTTTTATGAGTTTTGAAATTGTATTTTAAGATGGTTAATCCCTGAGGGATTATTTTATACTGCAGCTTTAATGAAGTGATTTAAATGCAGTTTTAATAAAATGATTTAAATGCAGTAGCATGATGAGTTTTCCATGCGTTAATGATAAATTCATGAAAAGAATTGTTTCTCATGATTTGTTTTACATGGCATGATCTTGATTTACCTCGTGCTAAGTATGATTTAATGATGTCACATAAAATGCCTTTGATGCATGAATTACATGATTTATATATGCACAAATAGTTTTGATAAGCTATGTCATTGATGTATGCATGGTTTTGTGCTTTAGATTTTAATGAAAAGAAATGGAGTTTAAGGGCATGGCATTATGAACATGTAGATAGTGGACTTATCTACTTACTTGCATAATTGCCTTACTGATTGTGTGGTTTGCTCACCCCCTTTATTTTCCCATCTTTTCAGAGAACTCGCAATAGTTAGTGAGCTGTTGAGGACTTGTATTCTTGGTATCCGCTGCTTCCCATCGAGAAACAGGTATACACATTTGTATGGTTTTGTATCTAAATATGTAAATGCACAGTACTGTAAACGTATATGATGTCGGGGATGTAAGGTTATGTAAATACCATTGTGTATGTATTATTTAATTCTTACCTTTCTCTCATCGTGACCATCCTACAAACAGTTGGGCTATGATACCTGATATGAGTCGGTGTTAGTGGTTAAGGAAGTTTACATCCCCATATACTATGCATTGTTTAGATAGAATTGTGTACATCGAGATGGAATTGCAGCTAAGAATTTGATTTAAAATGCAAGAATATACTCATTAACTGATAGCTGTTATAGTAGAGGGGCGAGTACATGAGCTTGAGGCCGTTGAGGTAAGCCCGAGAGTCGTATTGAGTCACCACATGAGACTCAAGATGAGATTGAAGTGGAGGCTGATGTTGAGCATGCCCCACAGAGTCCGACAGAGAGATCAGACAGTATTAAGACATGCTTCGCGAGGTTGGTGATAATTTTATATTTTTAGAATTATTTGTGCTTAATTTCCTAATTAATTATTTAAATCCCCAATTTATTTTGTTAATTATCCCCTTTATTTAATTAAAATTCTCATGTTTGCAGATAAATTAAATCCGGATGAATTTTGAATATTTCGGTAGAAAATGGATCGAAATTGAGCTAAAATAGAGATTGGACCACGTGGACAACACGAGCCTAGCACATCTAATTGGACAAAAAGACAGATGACATGGAAATATTATTTTTCAAGGAGCCAATGGTGTGAAGACAAGTGGCCAAACAATGTCAACTTATCTAGGATGAAAATAATTACAATTGTACCCCTAAGTTTGTATATAAATAGAAAAAGATGGTAATTGAAAAAGTGGTAGCCTAGGTTAGAATAGAGGTAAATTAGGGTAGAATAGTTTTTAGGTTAATTTTAAAAGCTTTCTTTGCAATTTCTGAATAGTTCTTTTTACAAGTTGTTTTACTATTCATTCTATTTTCTTTATGTTCTTCGTTAGTCTTGGATTTATTTTTCAATGAAAAGCAATTTCATTCATATTCTCGGTTTGATAAAAACTAGTTCTTTTATTGTTAAGTTTTATTTGCATAGTTTATTTCCTAGTTGATTTGCTCTCGATTTTCCTTAATAGTTGATGTTTATGGTTTGATCAATTTTTAATATTTTTGTTCTCTTTCTCGGTTTATTCTTTTAGTGCATTCGAGTCACCATGATAATCATTTGTTTTCTTTTTTGGTTGGTCTCGGGTTATTTTCTGGTTAGGTTCATTTTCCATTGATCATTTGTGTTCTTTGTTTTCATTGCTTACTTGGTTTTCATTTTTTTTCTTTTTTCTACTATTCATGTCTAGTGTGCTTTAAAGTAGCTACTGTCTCTTTTGCCATTTTTGCACTTAGCTAGTCACGATGAAGGCGGCAGTGTGATGGGCATTCAGAAATATGGAGGGTCAAGCTATTAACACAGATGCATTAATATGATGAATTTCTGTTTCAAGCTGTAAACTGTGACTGGGCATTTTCCTATTCTGTTATGCTTTGTTTTGAGAGCTTGATACTGTTCATTCTCTTTTCATGACTGCATTTTGCATTAATCTAGTTGTGGTAGCTGAAGTTGTTAAGGATTTATAGATTTATGTTTAATCTTAGTCCAGCTTTGTTTTAATTTATGTTTTGTGTTGATTATATTTTCTATTTTGTTGCATTATTCCCAGTTATATTTTTTTCAGGTTCGGTTTCATGCTTCTTATTATAGTTGCATTAAATGGGTTTAGCTTTTCCAGTGTTTGCATTGTTGATAATTATTTACTAATCTTTTCTTGATTGCACTTCAGTCGGGTGACATTTTCAAGAGGAAGTAAGATTTACCCGAGTGCTGGACCAAAGTAGAAGGATGATGGCAAGTCGCTTACATAGCTGTAGTTTGTTCCTATTCAGTTGCAGTATGGAAGAGGGGGATGTTCACTAGTAGGATAGGCCAAGGAACGTTACCTGGAACAGGAGCAGACCAGCACAACACTTGGACAGCAGCACCTGGAGACAACCAAAGTCGAGAGAAATGTGCTGCAACAGAGGAAAAGGACAAGTCGAAAGCATAATCGGAACAACAGCTGGGCATGTTGAGGACAGTGTAGCAGAGGCAGCAGCAGCACCTGGAGCAGAAGCCACGGACGAATGCTGGATAGACTTAGACACACGAGAACAGCAGGATCGTGCTGGAGAAAGAAGACACGCTGGAACCAAGGGTAGGACAAAATTTTGCTGGAAAGATAATGAACAGTACCACATATCGGGACCACTATGATGTTGCAACTGTCCATGGCCATGTTTGGCTGCATAAGACATAATCAATTTAACGTTTCATGTTTTTATATTAATTTGTTTATTTGTTTTTGATCCTTTTATTAGTTGTTAACTTAAGTAGAGTGTTTAATTAAGATGGTAGGTTAGTTTTTTTATCTTTGCATGTTAGTTTGTCAATTTAATTTTTTGTTTTAATTTTTTAGTTAGTAGTTAATTTCATATTATCTGTGTTAGGACTTTATTTTAGTTTAGTTGCAATTTAGATTAAATGTGTTTCATGCATTTTTAATTTAGTTTTCATTTTTATTAGATTTTAGGTTAGTTCAATTCGCAATTTTTATTAGTTTGATTACATGCATTTTTATTTTAAGTTTGTTTAAATTTTAGTTTAATTAATTTTATTGCTTTATTTTCATAATTGCATTTTATTTTAATTGCGTTAATTAGTTTTAACTGTTTTAATTATTTTTGTAGGTTTTTTATTTTAATTGCGTGGAGCACTGTAAGTAATTCTGCTCGGTTTTATTTCTTTATTTTATAATTTTATTATTTTCAGTACTGTTAGCTTTGTAGATCACCCTTCAATTTTATAATTTGCTAGAATATACATAGGGTAAGATTAACCGGTAGTTAATTAGGCTAATCAACTTCTCTGAGGGACTATAACTCGGGACTCAAATCTCATTATTACTTGTACGACCCGTGCACTTGCGGTAATACGTTTAGGGCGTGTCAAGTTCTTGGCACCGTTGCCGAGAAAGTTTTAATTAGTCGTTAATTAATATTGGTGAAATTATGCTTAGGTGTAATTCTAGCTTGTAAATATTTAGGGTGTAAACATTTAGAAGTTTAATCTAGATTAGTGAATAAAAAAAAAAGCTTAAAAAATTTTTTCTAAGGACTTTCTAATGTTTGCATGTGTAGAGTCAGGAGTTTTGATTGCTTTCCTCTAGATCCTGAAATTGAACGCACTCTTAGGAAAATTCGAAAGGACTCTAGGAAATTTATAGCTCCGCTGCAAAACACGATGGCAGAAAATAGGGAAATTAGGACCATTGGAGATTAGCGGTGCCGACTATTGGAGGTTATTATACCGGTATTAGGCCACCAGCTGTCCCTGCTAACAATTTTGAAATTAAGCCTGCAATCCTTCAGATGATCCAGACTTCTTTACAGTTCAGTGGGCTTCCACACGATGACCCACATGCTCACCTTGGGCAATTCCTGGACTTGTGCAACACGTTCAAACACAATGGGTTATCTGATGATGCGCTTAGGCTTAGATTATTCCCCTTCTCGCTTAGGAATAGGGCACGACACTGGTTATCCTCCTTGCTTTCAGGATCCATTTCTACATGGGACGAGTTAGCCCATCATCTAGCTAAGTTTTTCCCTCCTTCTAAAATGGCCAGACTCCATAGTGACATATCTTCCTTTGCTCAGTACGACTCTGAAACTCTTTACGAAGCATGAGAACGATATAAGGAGCTTCTTAGAAAGTGCCCTCACCATGGTCTACCTCTGTGGTTACAAGTCCAGATCTTCTACAACGGACTTACAAGCCCAAATAGGACCATTGTTGACGCTGCTGCGGGTGGAGCGCTAATGTGTAAAACAAAGGAGGAAGCTTATGAGTTGTTAGAAAGATGGTGGCTAACAACTATCTATGGTCCTCGGAGAGGCAATTGCCAAAGAAGTCGACGGGTATTTATGAGCTCGACACGCTGTCTACCTTAACCTCTCAAATCGCTAACCTTACGAAGAAGGTAGAGTCGCTCAGTACCCAACATAATCCTCCCACTAGTATTCTGTCCAAAGTCCTTTTCTTTCTTGCGAGCTGTGTAGTGGTACCCACTCTGTAGATAGGTGTTCGCTCAACTTAGAATCGGTTCAGTATGTTGCCCTTCTCAAACGCAACAAAACAACCCTTTTTCAAACACCTATAATCCAGGGTGGAGGAACCATCCTAACTTCTCCTAAAGCTAAAACCAAGGGCAAACTTCTAGTTCTAGACCTGTAGGACTCCCTGGTTTTCAAGCTCCACCGGTTCAGGTACCACCACAGCCATAATTTCCATACCATCCACCACATCATCCATCCCCACCTCAATTTCAATATCATCCATCACCACCACCACCACCACCACAACCTATGCAGCCCTAACATTACCACCCATCAGCAGCTGAGAAGAAGCCCTCGCTTGAGGAAATATTCTCAACGATCCTACAAAATCAAGTTGCTTCAATTAAGAACTTAGAGGTTCATGTAGGACAAATAGCAAATGCTCTTAGCCAACGTCCGCAAGGGAACCTTCCTAGTAACACTGAAGTTAATCCTATTAAGCAAAGGGAGGGTAAGGAACATGTTATATCTATCACCCTTAGGAGTGGCAGAGAGCTAGATGAGCAATAAGTTAAGTCCAATCGTGTTGAGCCCATAGTTGAAAAACCTATAGGTTCTAATGAAGCAGCTCAGAAAGAGCAGGAACATCAAGATCAGGCTGCAATGGAAACAAAGTTAGGCGCTTCTTCATCTATAGCTTCTTCTTCTTCACAGCCTTCCTCATCCTCTGATGCTACACATGTTTCTACTACATCCCCTCCAGTTAGACCACCAATACCTTTTCCTCAGAGGTTTCAAAGCCAAAAGCTAGAGCAACAATTCGCTAAATTTCTTGAGGTTTTTAAGAAACTTCACATCAACATTCCTTTCGCAGATGCCTTAGAGCAAATGCCAAGTTATGTGAAGTTTCTGAAGGATATCCTCTCTAGGAAAAGGAGATTGGAAGATTATGAGACGGTGGCCTTAACTGAGGAATGTAGTGCTATTATCCAGAGAAGATTACCCCCAAGCTCAAGGATCCCAAGAGTTTTACCATACCATGCACTATAGGAAATTTATTCCTTGGTAGAGCCCTGTGTGATTTAGGAGCTAGTATAAATTTGATGCCATTGTCTATCTATCAGAAGTTAGGAATAGGGGATGCCAAGCCCACTACAGTGACCCTCCAGTTGGCTGATCGATCAATTAAATATCTGAATGGGGTCATTGAGGATGTGTTAGTAAAGGTGGACAAATTTGTTTTCCCTTCGAATTTTATTGTTTTAGACATGGAGGAAGACATGGAAGTCCCCATTATACTAGGCAGACCTTTCCTAGCGACTGGTAGAACTTTAATTGATGTACAAAAGGGGGAGTTGACTATGAGAGTCTAGATCAGGAAGTGAAATTTAATGTTTTCAAACCTTTAAAGTTCCCTGATGACTCTCAAAACTATTTTAGGATGGAGGACATAAGGCTTGACCATATAATATCTGAGAGAAAGAAGGAAGTAGATAGGGCTCAAGAAGATTTAATTGTTAACATTTTGTCACCATTTTGGCTGATTCTCCTACTCTTCACCCTGCTGCTGAGTGTTGTGTTCTTTAGCTGCATTTGAAGTGGTTGTATTCTTCTTTTCACTTTGTATATAGTTCTTTTTCTTTTTTCTTTTTCGTTGTTTCTTTCTTTGTTTATTTTGCAGGTTTATTTTCTAGCTTGACGCTTTCAATCAAAGCTTCAGTTGTTCACCAACATCAGAAAGGGGAGTACTCTGTTCTTGAGCTTAAATTCTTATATTATCTGCATACTGAGGACACTTTGCACTTTAAGTTTGGGGGAGAGGATATCACTTGAGTATTTTTCGAAAATTTGAGTAAAATTGAAATTTTTTTCAAAATTTGTTCGAAAATCTGAGCTTAAACTATTTGATTTTGGGATGATTTAGTGCTTAGCATGTAGTTTTCCCATATTTCGATGATATGACCCCATGATTAAATATGATTTTGATTGACTAAGAAGCATGATTATAGGAAAAACATGAAGTTGATTTATTTAGAGAAAGCTTATGTG
Source organism: Firmiana major (assembly GCA_033439115.1). Classification (NCBI taxonomy): domain Eukaryota; kingdom Viridiplantae; phylum Streptophyta; class Magnoliopsida; order Malvales; family Malvaceae; genus Firmiana; species Firmiana major. The sequence goes on along the minus strand of CM065904.1, from coordinate 17,821,409 downwards.
GGCTTAGGATTGCATTTGTTTAGTTGATTTTGTTTATCATATTCTAGAATTTGTTTGATCTAATCTTGAGGCGAAATATTAGATCACACTTAATTAGGGAGATGATTTAGGCCATCTTTGGATCGTTTGAGCCTTTCGAGCCATCCCTGTACATACTTTATCCCTAGTCACCCATCTGGGCCAAATAAGTTTTTCTCTGTAAATACACATGCAAAATTTTCTTAGCTTAAATACTCTTTTCCTATCCTTTACCCCGAAAGCATGAAAGTCATTGGGATATATTGTGAGCTTTGTCCGTTTGGGTATTTGGTGATAGTGAAAATTCAAAAAAAAAAAAAAAAGAAAGAAGAAAAATACAAAAATAGAATAAAATGTTTAGTGAAATAAATAAGTTTAGGGGAATAAATTTGAGCTCTTACATTACAATCCTAGAAGTAATGCATGTTAAGGGGTAATTAAACCTAAATTGACTTTATCATACCTTAGCCCCAGCCTTACATTACAAGCTTAATAAAGTCCTATTGATCTTTGGTTAAGTGTGACTACATTAGTGGAGAGAGAAGTGAAAAGCAAACTTATGGGAATGATCACTTGTCATTGACTTTGCATTCACTATGTTTGCATAATCTGATCCGGATAATGTACTGTGAAGTGACTTTGACATTTTTCACACACTCACGAGGAGTCCATTTTGGGTTAGGACTTATGATTGAATAATTTTGAATGTTGGACTTGTAATTGTGAATCTTTAAGATCATAGTCTGTACTTTTTCTTTGAGGATAATATTGGGAAAATTATTGTGTTTAATACTTGTCATTCCTACAATTATTTTGTTTTGCTTGAGGACAACCAAAAGATCAAGTTTTGGGGTGTGATAATTCTATATTTTTAGAATTATTTGTGCTTAATTTCCTAGTTAATTATTTAAATCCCCAATTTATTTTGTTAATTATCCCCTTTATTTAATTAAAATTCTCATAATTGCAGATAAATTAAATCCGGATGAATTTTGAATATTTCGATAGAAAATGGATCGAAATTGAGCTAAAATCGAGATTGGACCACGCGGACAACACGAGCTTAGCACATCCAATTGGACAAAAAGACAGATGATAAGGAAATATTATTTTTCAAGGAGCCAATGGTGTGAAGACAAGTGGCCAACCAATGCCAACTCATCTAGGATGAAAAAAATTACAATTATACCCCTAAGTTTGTATATAAATAGAAAAAAGATGGCAATTGAAAAAGTGGTAGCCTAGGTTAGAATAGAGGTAAATTAGGGTAGAATAGTTTTTAGGTTAATTTTAAAAGCTTTTTTTGTAATTTCTGAATAGTTCTTTTTACAAGTTGTTTTACTGTTCATTCCATTTTCTTTATGTTCTTCGTTAGTCTTGGATTTGTTTTTCAATGAAAAGCAATTTCATTCATGTTCTCGGTTTGATAAAAACTAGTTCTTTTATTGTTAAGTTTTATTTGCATAGTTGATTTCCTAGTTGATTTGCTCTCGGTTTTCCTTAATAGTTGATGTTTATGGTTTGATCAATCTTTAATATTTTTGTTCTCCTTCTCGATTTATTCTTTTAGTGCATTCGAGTCACCATGATAATCATTTGTTTTCCTTTTTTGTTGCTCTCGGGTTATTTTCTGGTTGGGTTCATTTTCCATTGTTCATACATGTTCTTTTGTAAGACCCGAAATTAAATCGTAAATTTTTATGAGGGATGAAAATGGTTAAAAATTTAACTAAATGGGATTCGGATTGGAAATAAGGATTTAAAATGCGAAGTGAGTGAGTGTTCATGAAAGGAAGTTGGGTTAAATTAATCCCGAACACGTGTAAGGGTAAAACGGTCAAAATACCGAAAGGCGGAATAAATTCGATAAAAAAATTTTAATTAAAAATAAGGATTTAGAATATCTTGATCAATAATGAGGAAATTATATAATTTTGAGTCCAATTGATCAAGATCCGAAATTTTTAGAAATACCAAAAAATTACCCGGAGCAATACCTCGAAAATACGAAGGAATAATATCGAAAATTGGAGAAAAATGTATTTAATAAATTAAATTAAATTAAATTAAATTAGAATAAAATAATATAAGTTGTAGTTATTTTGGATTATTGTAGATTATTTTAATGAATAGTGTAATAATTAAATAAATAAATAATAATAAAAAAAAGAAAAGAGAATCTGAAAAAAAAAGTGGAAAATCAGAGAAAAGGATCGGGATAAACCCGAAACAGGAAACCGAAAAAATGACCAACGACCCCCACCGACGATCCCAGTACACCGACGACCGACAGCCTCCGACGAAGCCACGAGGGGGAAGAGGAGAGGCCGGCGATCAAGTGGGCACCAGAAACGCGCCGTCGGTGACCGGAGGAAGCCGATCGGAGCGAAGGAAGATCGAGGGAGAAACAGGTCGATTTTCGGTGAACCACAGCGACTGGGCTGGAACAGAGGCCACCGACACATTCAGGGGGAGGAGCCGGTTCTTTTGAGGTCGGTCTTGACCGGCAAGACCGTCGGAAACGCCGGCGACGGCAAGTGGCAGGAAACGACACCGTTTGGCCGAAAGGAAAGGGAAGGAAAAGGAGGGAAAAGTAAGGAAAGAGGAAAAGAAAAGAAAGGAAAAGGAAAGAAAAGAAAGGAAAAAAGGGAAAAGGAAAGAAAATTTACCGGGGACGACCCGAGATTTGGGTAAGTTGACCGAGGGTCGAGATTGACCTACGGGTAAATTTTGGAAATTTAATTTGATATTATTTTAATGGAAAATAATTCGGATTTACCTACTTGTGCAGCTTTACGACAGAGACCGAACGAGAGCCGATTGAGCTCTGATTTTCGTACCCCGCATCGTATCGGGTAAGTATAGTTTAATTTCGGCAATATGAGTTCTTTAAATACAGAGTTTTAATTATTTTACGGAATTATGGATTAGTTTCGCATAGAAAGGAATATTATTCAGAATTGTAATATAATTGTCGTAAATGGTATACGGGCTATCCAATGAATTTGGATCGAAGCCCGATAATTATTAGTAAGCTGCATAAGCCCGGTATACCCGAAGAAGGGAATTAATAAATATAAAAGGGCTGAAATGGGCCGAGACCCAATAAGGTAGATAGGGCCCAATACTTTAAAGTTGGTCAGTAAATGCAATATACTGATCAGGATAATTGAATTGACCTCAATAGTGTGATTATATGCAGTTACGTACATTTGGTTGGCGCGCATTGGGTTGAGAGATTCAGTATCATCGAGACAGGCTAAGGCTGCGCGCGATTCCAGGTAAGGGAATTCTGCGGACTGCTAGAGGTAACTTTACGAAATTTTAAGTTCATTTGTAGTCCTTTAAAAATTATCTGAAGGGTCTAGAGGTCAAATAATAATTTTAGTGCCCGAATGGGTAAATTACCAAAATACCCTTGTTAAAGGTAAAATTTACAAATTTAGGAAAAATTAAGAGGAGCAAGAAAAGAGGTTTTTGCTCGTTCTGGAGACATTTTAATGCATGCATGAGTAGGCTGGCTAACCTTGAAAGAAAATGCACAACATTGCATACTTTCAACGATATAATTGTTTTGGAAACTGTTTTGAGGAAACAGAGCTGCCTACGTGTTTTTATTTACATGTGACGTGCTGGAGCTCAGCTCGCACGATGTTTTGATTTGGGTGATGCATGCATTAGTGCTGGAGCGAGAGCTCGCACTAGAGTTTTACATGCATAGGTGCTAGAGTATAACTCGCACCAGATTTCACATGCTTTTTCGAGACAGGGTGCTAGAGTTTAACTCGCACCAGATTTTATAAGATTTTCATGTGATTCATATATAGAGTACTAGAGCCTAGCTCAGACTAGTTTTACTGGATTTGTTTAGAGTAGCGCTGTCTGCCCTTGGAGTCAGTCAAAAGGCCCAACAGGCTCAAAAGACCTCTTAAGTGGGGTGAGAGTGAGGGATGGGTTGGCGGCCTTGCGAGGATGTAAAGCAGGCTCTGACAGTTTTACTTGATTTGATGAGAGTGCTAAGCATCGCTCGCACTGATTTTATGAGAACATGCGATGAGTCGTGCTTGGAGCATTGGGTAGACTGTGTGTCACTGATTAAATAGGCTCGCACGCGCGTTTTGAGACGTGGCATGAGTATTGAGATATGATATATGGGTCCACGGAGTACGATGTATCGTGCAAGTAGCATGGAGTACGATGTACCGTGTGGTATCTTCGGATACGGGGTATCTTCGGATACAGCATCTTTGGATGCGTGGGATCAGATAAGACTGACAGGTTGGATTGACCCACCTCCCGGGCGGTTCCTGATCAGGGTGAGACCCCATACACTAGGATCCGTGTAGCAGAGGGGCTCATGAGGACACACGACCATAGTCCTGGTTATTACCGTTATACAGAATTGCCTCGTCTCGCATGTTGACGACTTTGATGAGATTAAAACTGGGTTTTCAAAATCAAACGTGCATGATGATTATTTCCATGCTTTTCAAAACCCATGTGTGAATGTAAATCGATTTTTATGGTTTTATGTGAGTCAGGACCACCCGAGGGATGGGTTGAGTCCTGGCCTTGTTGTGAAATTTTAAACGAGAAAGAAATGATTTGAAATAATTGCATGTTGAATTTTTGCCATGCGAATGGATTTACATAACATCATAACTCATATCATCTGTTTTATAATGTGTGGAGAAAGGGTGGTTTATGCATGGCACCACGTTCATGTAGGTAGTATGGTTACCTACTTGTTCGTAGGATTGCCTTACTGAGCTTGATGTGCTCACCCCTTTCACTTTCTCACACAGATAATCTCCAGTAGACGTTGAGGCGACTGAGTACTGCATTCCGGATATCCGCTGCTGCCCATCATTTAAGGTATATACACTTGTACATATTGTATCTAAATAAGCATAGCACAGTAACATGTTTGTAAGTGACTTTAGGGGATGTATAAATATTGTAAACACTTATAAATGACTGAGAAAGAATTAAGTTATATGGTAAATGAATGGTGGGACTGGCATTGACGCACAGCCCAATTAGTTAGTGGAGTTTGGTCACGATCAGAGGACAGGTAAGCATGAAAGAAAATAATAAAACGTGAAAAATTAACTCTGATTTTTGGGTAGTTTTGGGTCGTGACATATAAAGGGTGTTTTGTGTAATGACTGAACCTCATCCCTCACTACCTCACTGGTAGACTTTTGGGCCTGTTGGTATACAGTCTTACCCTCCACGTATTGTCCGCTATGGGTACTCCAGCCCAAATGGCCTGCTTCCCCTCACGGCTTTGTTTCTTTCGGGTACCCCAGCCCTCTTGGCCTGCTTCCCCTCAGAACGCGTCCTCGGAGGCTCGAACTCGGGAACAAGGGTGTTGTCCCGAGTTTGAGCCTCCGAGGACGCGTTCTGAGGGGAAGCAGGCCAAGAGGGCTGGGGTACCCGAAAGAAACAAAGCCGTGAGGGGAAGCAGGCCATTTGGGCTGGAGTACCCATAGCGGACAATACGTGGAGGGTAAGACTGTATACCAACAGGCCCAAAAGTCTACCAGTGAGGTAGTGAGGGATGAGGTTCAGTCATTACATCTTTGTTTTCATTGCTTCCTTAGTTTTCATTTTTTTCCCTTTCTTTTCTACTATTCATGTCTGCTGTGCTCTAGAGTAGTTACTGCCTCTTTTGCCATTTTTGCACTTAGCGAGTCACGATGAAGGCGGCAGCGTGATGGGCATTCAGAAATATGGAGGGTCAAGCTATTAACACGGATGCATTAATATGATGAATTTTTGTTTCAAGCTGTAAACCGTGATTGGGCATTTTCCTATTCTGTTATGCTCTGTTTTGAGAGCTTGATACTGTTCATTCTCTTTTCATGACTGCATTCTGCATTAATCTAGTTGTGGTAGCTGAAGTTGTTAAGGATTTATAGATTTATGTTTAATCTTAGTCCAGCTTTGTTTTAATTTATGTTTTGTGTTGATTATATTTTCTGTTTTGTTGCATTATTCCCAGTTATATTTTTTTCAGGTTTGGTTTCATGCTTCTTATTATAGTTGCATTAAATGGGTTTAGCTTTTCCAGTGTTTGCATTGTTGATAATTATTTACTAATCTTTTCTTGATTGCACTTCAGTCGGGTGACATTTTCAAAAGGAAGTAAGATTTACCCGAGTGCTGGACCAAAGCAGAGGGATGATGGCAAGTCGCTTATATAGCTGTAGTTTGTTCCTATTCAGTTGTAGTATTGAAGAGGGAGATGTTCACTAGCAGGACAGGCCAACGAATGTTACCTGGAAGAGGAGCATACCAACATAGTACTTGGACAGTAGCACCTGGAGATAACCAAAGCCGAGAGGAATGTGCTGCAACAGAGGAAAAGTACAAGCCGAAAGCAGAATCGGAACAACAGTTGGGCATGTCGAGGACAGTGTAGCAGAGGCAGCAGCAGCACCTGGAGCAGAAGCCACGGACGAATGCTAGACAGACCTAGACACACGAGAACAGCAGGATCGTGCTGGAGAAAGAAGACGCACCTGGAACCGAGAGCAGGACAAAATTCTGCTGGAAAGATAATGAACAGTACCACATATCGGGACCACTATGATGTTGCAACTGTCCAAGGCCATGTTTTGCTGCACAAGACATAATCAATTTAACGTTTCATGTTTTTATATTAATTTGTTTATTTGTATTTGATCCTTTTATTAGTTGTTAACTTAGGTAGAGTGTTTAATTAAGATGGTAGGTTAGTTTTTTTATCTTTGCATGTTAGTTTGTCAATTTAATTTTTAGTTTTAATTTTTTAGTTAGTAGTTAATTTCATATTATATGTGTTAGGACTTTATTTTAGTTTAGTTGCAATTTAGATTAAATGTGTTTCATGCATTTTTAATTTAGTTTCATTTTTATTAGATTTTAGGTTAGTTCAATTTGCAATTTTTATTAGTTTAATTACATGGATTTTTATTTTAAGTTTGTTTAAATTTTAGTTTAATTAATTTTATTGCTTTATTTTCATAATTGCATTTTATTTTAATTGCATTAATTAGTTTTAACTGTTTTAATTATTTTTGTAGGTTTTTTATTTTAATTGCGTGAAGCACTGTAAGTAATTCTGCTCGGTTTTATTTTCTTTATTTTATAGTTTTATTATTTTCAGTACTGTTAGCTTTGTAGATCACCCTTCAATTTTATAATTTGCTAGAATATACTTAGGGTAAGATTAACCGGTAGTTAATTAGGCTAATCAACTTCTCTGAGGGACGATAACTCGGAACTCATATCCCATTATTACTTGTACGACGCGTGCACTTGCGGTAATACGTTTAGGGCGTGTCAGTTGGAGCGGAGTATGGAGAATATTATAGGAGCTAATTGCTCAGAGTATGTATGAGATTTGAGGGCGAGTTGGAGCATTGGTTGAAATCCACTCGACCCATCCTAAGAATTAGACATCCAGAATGGACATGAAAAATAATTCTAGATGTATTCCGATGACAGAATATCCCTGACACTGTTTAAAGGAGATTGCAGTTAAAATTCTTTACTTTGACCCAGAGGAACTGGTTGATTAACGAGTATGAATCTCAGTTTATATAGCTACCCAGATATGACCCCGACACTATGAACAATGAGAGTCGGGATGTCTGAAAGTTCATAGAAGGGCTCGAATTGTCAATTAGAGTTCAATTGACCCCGTTAGATATCACTACCTATGCCGAAGCAGTGCACAGACTGCAGTTGTGTGAATAAGATCATGAGTTGCACGTCTCTAAGATTGGAAAAGGTAGTAAGGGCCGAAATTGAGACAAGAAGAGAATAGAGAATGACAGAGATGTTAGAACGGGAAAAAAAGGTAGTTTGGTAAAAGCTTAGAGCTGTTGACTCACGGGGTAAGATGATTGGTAAGGCCCCAGTGTATCCAAATACAATACTTTTGAGGGGTATTGTGATTGGAGGACCCCGACCTGCTACGGAACAGTGTAGGATGTGTGGTAGATACCACGAAAATAAGATGCTGGATGGGGGTGAGTGTATGTCTTGGACCAAGACACTACTGATGTTTCATCTGATGTGGTGGAAGATACCATACTAGTTGTGAATAATAAAGTAATTATTTTAATTGATCTTAGTGCCACGTATTTATTCATACTGCCTTCAATTGCTTATAAGCTAGTGAAAGATGTGAAGCCTATACCCTTAGGCAAGATGATGATAGTTAGCTGATTATCACTATATGGGTATAGAGATTATAAGTTGAAAATGAGGGAAAAAGGATATGTCAACCAATTTTATTCAGTGGAATATGAATAATTTAGAAGTAATATTTTAGAATAGATTGATTCACTGCAAACTAAGATGTTTAGATTGCTATCCTAAGATAGTGATGTTTTCACCCCTGAAAAGTGTATTTTAAGTTTTAATAAGTAATGAAAGAGTTTTTTATAAGTGATATATGAAAGGAGATAAGCTTTGAGATGTGATAGATCCTGAATACGAGATATATTGGAATAAGAGGCGTATGCAAGGTAAGAATATCTTTGATATGTAAAGTAATTTGGATTAAGCGATATGTAGTGAATATGAATTGCGGCCAAGGATAAGAGGAGGATATATCTATAACCAGTCTATATGGTCAAGTCTGAGGGTTAATAAAGGTATTTCAAAATACCTCCCCGCTTAAAGACTTGACAGCGTCTAGAAGCGCACACATAACCTATAAATTGAAATCGACAGTCGTAATAGATACATTTAAATTTTGGGTACCTTTGCTGGTCCGATAAAGAAATATAGAATTCGATTAATCATGAAGGTTTAAAAAAATTAAAATTTTATAAAAGCCGTTAATATAATAAAAAGGAAATGATGCGGGTTAGTATCTTAAACGGAAGCAATTTCGAAATGACATTATATGTTTATGAATACATAGGTCAAGGATATGGGTGATTGAAATATTTAGTGGAACTCAACTATGATGAGGTATTTAAACATTACCTGGACCGATTGGTTGTCATCTTTAGCGATGATATTTTAATGTATTCGAAGTCCAGGGAAGAGCATGAGTAGTAATTGGAACTGTCTTACAGACGAGGTGTAAGAGTTTCTCGAAATGGGCTGCTCAGTTGACACATTTTGTTCGAAAAAGATTGTATGTCAGTAGGATGATAAGTATGAAAGTAGCTTCTGTGGGTTTGGTATATTGAAGTAATAAACTAACCACCGTAATTATTCTCACCATAACCAACAACTCAAGAGGTTTTAGTGTGTATGGATACCTCAAAATAAGGATTGGGCTGTGTATTGAAGTAAAATGGGAAGATAGTCGTTTATGGATCTAGATAGTTCAAGGACCATGAGAGAAACTATCTGACCCATGATTTAGAGTTGGCAGTCGTAGTGTTTACACTAAAGGTATGGCGCTACCACTTATACGGTGAGACATTTCAGATATGCACTGATCATAAAAAGCCCCGAGTATTTTTTTTCACAGAAAGAGTGTTATATGAGATAACAAAAAGGGTTAGAGCTTCTAAGGATTATGATTGTGAACATTGTACCACCCAGGAAAGGCTAATGTAATGGCTGATGACTTTAGCGAAAAGAGCCTCGAGATGGTATTACATATGATGGTCAAGGAGCGTGAGCTGTTAGAGCAGTTGTAAGCCTCAGTAGTGATGTGATCCCTTTTGATGATGACCGTGATTGTGTGACAGCTAGCTTGAGGTTAGAACCGAATTTGTGTGATCGAATTTGACAGGCTTAGCGTGATGATCGACATGGTGTCGATAGTGTGGTCAAATTCAGAAGGGTATAGTAACAGAGTTCACAGTGAGTGATGATGACTTACAGAGGTTCAGAGACAATATAAGTGCTCCCCAGGACCATAGTTGCTGAGATAGTGTTATTGTCAAAAGATCACTCTTCGGGATATACAGTGCATCCGAGAAGTAATAAATATATCGAAATCTCTGAAAAGGGTATTGGTGGTCAAATATGAAAAGAGACAATGTAGAGTTGTGAAAAAGTGTCTCGTATGTCAGCAGATTAAGGTAAAGTAAAAGAAGTTGCAGGGTTATTGCAGCCTCCACCTATATTGACACGGAAATGAGAACAAATTACCATGAATATTGTAATGGGTTATAGAGGACCTGAATGAATCACGAGGCTATCTGGATGATAGTCGATAGATTGATTAAGTCTACCCACCTTCTAGTTATGAAAATATCTAGATACTCTAAGTGCGTTGGTGAAGTTATGTAAGGAAGATTGTGAAACATTATGTAGCGTTCCAGTGAGCATGATACCAGATAGGGATTCTCGATTCATTTCTCACTTCGAGGAATATTTTTTAGGAAGCTATGGGAACCCGATTGAGTGTTAGCACAGCTTTTCATCCTCAGACAGATGGTCAATCAGAGGGGACTGTACAGGTTCTGGAGGATATGATGAGAGCGGGTGCCATTGATTTTATAAGCTCTTGGGATGATCAATTGCTACTAATCAAATTCGCCAATAATGACAGTTATCACTTGAGTATCGGGATAGCTTTATATGAGGCATTGTATGACCGTAGGGGTTGTTTCTTGACTGGGATAAGAAGAAGTGGGTGACAGATACAGAATTGCTCTCGCCTTGGTAAGACAAACCTCTGAGGATGTTCAGTTGATTTGTGAGAGATTAAGAACACCTCAGAGCAGACAGAGAGGCTATGCTGACAAGAGATAGAAAACCATTTGAATTCACCGAGGGTGAATTAGTATTGTTGGCAGTTATTTGTCCTAAGAGCATAACGAGATTCGAAAAGAAGACAAATCGAGTTTCGTTAGATTGAATTCTTTGAGAGATTGGACAAAGTGGGAGACAAGGCTTGTAGGTTGGTGTTACCACTTGAATTAGCAAGCATCCACTATGTGTCCTATCTTTGATGCTTTGGAAATACTATCCAGACCCAGCATATGTGATCGGATATGATCTCCAACAACTTAGCTCAATGAAAGTATAACGTATGTTGAAAAATCGATATGGGTATTAGACAGAAGGAGAAAGTGTTGAGGTTTAAGACGATCTCCCTAGTCAAGTCCGTTGGTAGTATTACACTCCGGAAAAAGTCACATGAGAATTAAAGAGTATGATGCGATAGAGGTACCTAGAGTTGTTTATGACTTGGTTCTAATTTGGAGGACCAAATTTCTTACGTGGGGGAGATTATAAGACCAGATTTTATTTAAAACACTAAATGAGAAAAGATCAAATGAAGGATTGAAATGGTGTCTCGAACACGTGCAAGGGTAAAACGATCAAAAGATCAAAATTCAATATTTATCGTGACAAGAAAATTTAATTAAAAATATGGGATTGAGAAATCTTGATCAATAACGAAGAAATAATTAAATTTTGGGTTAAATTGATCAATATATGAATTTATAGGAATTAATCGAAATTTTCACTTCGAAAAATTATTCCGAAAATAATAATAAAATATACCGAAAAGACGAAGTAAGACCGATAAATTCATTTATTGAATAAATGAATAAAATAATATTAAAATAAATTATAAATTAATTAATTAAATTAAAAAATAATAATAATAAAAAATTTCACAGAATCGCGAAAATCGCGATTCTGCAGAAACCGAAACAAACGAGGAGCCAAGCCCCTTTGCCGACGACCAACGACTGACGGAGGCCATCGAGGGAGCCCCGATGAGAATCGAACCACCACCGGCACCAACAAGCCGACGAACGGCGGTGAACGGCGACTGAGAGAGGGGAATAGAGAGAACCGAGAGGAGAAGAGAATTTCTCGGTGATCGGCCACTGCCAACCGAAGGAAGCCCACGCGAAGACCGATCGATCAACTGTTGAATCTGCCAATGGGATGGTGGCTAGCGCCAGAAAACGGCGAGAAAAGAAATGGCACTGACGGCGAGGAGAGAACAGGCCGGACCGGCCACTTTTCGGCCAGCCATGGCGAAACCAAGGGCAGATCCGTGCACCGGACGATCTTACGGAGCTGCTGGAGGTGGAAGCCGGTGGAGAACCGACCGACGAAGTGCTGAACTGGCTGGACCGAACCGGTCTGAACCATGCTGAACCGGACCGAACCGGTTCAGCCAGAGAAGAAGAAAAAGAAAGGAAAAAGGGAAAAAGAAAAAGAGAAAAATTGGGAAAAAATTCCAGTGATGTAATCAAGCTACGGGTAGGTCGGTAAGCAGTCGAAATTGACCGATTTAAATTTCAAAATATTTAATTTGATTAATATTCGACTGAAAGTTTACCCGAAAAGTATTACATTGTGTAGCTCGACAATTGACGTCAAACGAGAGCTTAAGACAACCTCAATTTATGTACTATCATGGAATCTCGGGTAAGTAACCCTTATTTGCGATAATTTGCATCGTTATGCATGTTAGAAATTTACTGCATAAATTACAGATTTAATTTTCGCATTAAATGAATTAAATTCTGAAATTAGAGATAAATTGTCGTAAATAATTAATTGAGCTATCTGAGAGTTTAGATCGAGGCTCAATAAATACTGATGGGCCCAATGAGCCCAATAGGCCTCGATAATGTGAATAGTAAGTGGAAAACGGGCTTAAGGCCGATTAAGGCCCATTATGGTGCAATCGAGCCCAATATGGGTAAACGGGCCCAATGATTTAAATTAAGCCCAGAAAATATGAAATACAATTGATTATATTGTATTTGACCTAATGAATATTTATCCGCAGTTCCAAAAATTTGATTCGGAGGAAATCGGACTGCGTGACGAGTCATCAGTGGAAAGGTCAGACTGTACAGAAAAATGAGGTAAGGGAATTATGTGAGTAGTTAGAGGTAGCTATGCGTATTTTAATAGCTTTTGTATACACTGAATATGTATGTGTACACAGAATATGTATAAAGGTCCTAGAAAAAATTAATGATTTTAAGGACTCGAAATAGGAAAATGCTATTTTACCCCTATTGAGGGAAATTCACCTAAGGATGGTAAAAGCATGACATGCATGAAATGCATGATTTAAGGAATTTTTTTATTTAAGGAATTTTCTTGGTTTGTAAGCAAAGCAAATCGATAGATTGGCCAATAATTGCATAAATTTCACAATATAACACTACATAAGTGTTATTAAGATTTAAATGAAAATCTTTTGGAAAACGGGCCAACTATCAAGTTTATATGAAAACAGATAGTGTTGGCGCATAGCTCGCACAATATCTGAGTTTGTGAGTGTGCATAAAATGTGCTTGAGCGGTTGCTCGCACCGACTTGTGTGACATCATATGCATGAAATGTGCTAGAGCGGTTGCTCAGACTAATTTTACTATTGTGAAATGCTAGAGAGGTGCTAAAGCTTAGCTCGCACTCTGTTTTGTCATGTTTTGACTTGATATGCATAAAAATGTGCTGGAGCGATTGCTCGCACTAATTTTAATGATTTGACATGCATGAGAGGTGCTGGAGCTTAGCTCGCATCTTGTTTTGATATGATAATTGCATAAAAGCCATATTGGAGTGTAACTTACATGAGATTTGATTTATTGATGCATAACACCATGCTGGAGCTTGCTCGCACGAAGTTTTATATTAATTTATAACTCATTTTAAAGTCGTACTGGAGTGCTATTCGTATGCAAATTTTACCGATCTTTATGAAACTATGCTAGAGCTTCGCTCGCACGAGATTTTTAGATATCATGAATATGCATGGAGCCGTGCTAGAGCTTCGCTCGCACAGGGATTTATATTACATGCATATAGTCGTGTTGGAGCCTCTTGTAGACTGTGTGTCACAGTGGGATGATATGTTCACACGTGCATACTGGGACATATTTGGCATGGGTGGGTAAGACCTATTACATGCACCCCCTGACTAAGATTGGGTTCACGGAGTACGTTGTACCGTGTATATCACATGGAGTATGTTGTACCCTGGGGATTGTTGGAGTGGAGTGGCATTAGCCACGAGGCAGCAAGCCTTGCCCTCGCAATCCTAATGTTATGTTGTTCTGGCGTGTAGGACCGACCCACCTCCCGTTTCAGGTGTGATACCCTGTACATTAGGTACCGTGTAGCCAGGGATCACTAGGTTATGGCCATAGTCCTCGTTGTTACTGATATAGTCACCTACTTGTCTCACATGATATAACTTGTGGTCTCGATAGACCAGGGTAGACCTGAGGGAGGGGTCAGGCCCCCGATTTTATGATTTTCTACTGTAATGCTAGATTTTAGATGATTTTATGACATGTGACCCTAAAAGAAGGGTGATTTTAAGACAGAATTTTATAACAAGTTGTTTTATGAGTTTTGAAATTGTATTTTTAGATGGTTAATCCCTAAGGGGTTATTTTATACTGCAGCTTTAATGAAGTGATTTAAATGCAGTAGCATGATGAGTTTTCCATGCGTTAATGATACATTCATGAAAAGAATTGTTTCTCATGATTTATTTTACATGGTATGATCTTGATTTACCTCATGCTAAGTATGATTTAATGATGTCACATAAAATGCCTTTGATGCATAAATTACATGATTTCTATATGCACAAATAGTTTTGATAAACTATGTCATTGATGTATGCATGGTTTTGTGCTTGAGATTTTAGTGAAAAGAAATGGATTTTAAGGGCATGGCATTATGAGCTTGTAGATAGTAGAGCTATCTACTTACTTGCATAATTGCCTTACTGAGCGTGTGGTTTGCTCACCCCCTTATTTTCCCATCTTTTCAGAGCACTCGTAATAGTTAGTGAGCGGCTGAGGACTTGCATTCTTGGTATCCGCTGCTTCCCATCGAGAAACAGGTATACACATTTGTATGGTTTTGTATCTAAATATGTAAATGCACTGTATTGTAAACTTATATGAAATCGAGGATGTAAGGTTATGTAAATACCATTGTGTATGTATTTAGTTAAAGTCAAAAGATAGTAAACTATGATATATGAATGTGATTATGGAAATGGAATGGTAAATAGGAATGGTAAATAGGTGAGAGGTGACTAACACCGAATCATAGCCCAACTGTTTGTAGGATGGTCACGATGAGAGAAAGGTAAGAATTAAATAATAAATGAAAAAGCAAAAAATTTACTCTGCTTTTTAGGTCATTTAGGTTGTGACAATACATGGCCATGATTTCCTGTAGATTTGATTAGAGTCGTACAGCCACCGTCTTACATGCTATTTAAAGCAAGGCTCGATCTTACCAGAACGGAGGTATCGGTCTTACATGCTACTAGAGCAAGGTCCGGTCTTACATGCTACCAGAGCAAGGCCATTCAACTCTGTCAAAGCGAAGTATTGATGTGCATCTCATGACAAGCATTAGTCTCAGTAAAATATGCCATTGTTGTATTAAAACCGTTTTGCCTTCACGTAGAGCCCATAGCAATTATTACAAAACTCATTTCGGTTATAAAACATTATATTCATAGTTACCCGAAACTCACAAAAAACTGAGCTCAAACAGGTAAAACACTCACTCGTTCGTCAAAGCAACAAATCATCTCATAAACAAGCTCATTTCATTAAACCTTTTTCATGCTTATCAAAATGTTTTCATCATTCGAAAACTCACAAGTACAAACATTTTATTTCCCTTACCTCTTGCACCTTGAGTGGTACAATATCTTCCGGTCCTCAGACTAGCCTCGTTTCCCATGTCAGATTCTCGAGCTGTCCAAACATCATTAAATTGTCAGTATTCATCGTTCTCATTTCTCTTTTCACCTCATTTATTCCTATATCTATACTATGTCCAAGTTACCATTCTTAACTCATACACTATCTCAAAACTTCTCCTACATCTTAATTATCACCTTAGCTAGCTCATAATCAATACAAGATATCCATATTTCATTTTCCAACTATACTCATTGTTTGTTTCCTCATGAATTAGACATTTCCAATCAAATATGCATATATATACATATGTTCATTCACCAATATGTAAAATGATAATGCTTAAGAAAAACAAGGGTCTTGTGAGCTCACCTAGGTTGTCTCCTCTTGACCAAACTTGTAGAATGCTTGTCCTTTCCTTTGTTTCAATCCAATCATTGATTTTCTAGTATGTTGTTCTCTTTACCAAGAGGAACAACTTTGTCTCTTACCCCTTTGTCTAATTCTGTCTATAATATGGTGAATCAGAGAGAGAGAAAGCTTGGTTTGGGTGAAAATGGTGAGTTTTGGGGTTTGCCGTGAGAGAGGCTCGGTTTCCAGGCAAAATCTTGTGATTCTTATATAGGCAGGGCGTATGAGATCCATCTGATATTGATGGAGATCGATCTCTGCTTGATTCAACTGCTCCATTAACAATAACGAGATCGATCTGGTTAAAGGTGGAGATCGATCTGTTCTTCTAAGTGGAGATCGATTTTCTAGAGGGTAGAGATCGATCTCTTGTAGGCCGAGACTTAAGGAGATCGATTTGCCCTTGTGACAGGATCGATTCTTGCTAAGCAGAGGCATCATGAGATCGATCTGCTTGCCTGCTTTTGCACATTTCCTGCATTCTGGAGCCATGAGATCGATCTCTCTTCCCTTAGAGATCGATTTGGCCTTCACAGAACTTACTACTGCTGCACAAATTTGCAGGAAACTCAATGTAAAACTTACCATAATCTACTTCATAGTCCATATTTCAATACATGTACATTTAAGACTTAAAAACTTCATCTCCATATACTTCATTATATTTAAAACTTGCATGTACATCGATATAACATAATTACATTCGCCAATTACAATCTTCACATTACAATTCTCATAACTAAGGTACATAAAATTCTTAGGTCTCACAAGTACCTTAGCCAACGGCCCCACCGCAGCCTAGGGTTGTGGATAAAGTGGCCAAAAATGAGTTTACTGAACGGCCTCTTGAAGATAGACCCTCCGATATTCAAAAGGGTCAAGGATCCAATCAAGGTAGAGAATCTGATATTAGACGTGGGGAAGTCCCTTGAGTACATAGAGTGTTTTAGCACAGAAAGGGTCTCTTTAGCTACCTATAAGCTTAAGGAAGAAGCTGAGCATTGGTGGAAGTCCACCAAGACGGTAATGAGCCAAAGACACTCGAAGATCATATAGGAGGTCTTCCTCATAGCCTTCAATAAAGAGTGCATCCCATGAACTACCTAGAAGAAGATGCAATATGAGTTCTAAACTTTGTTCAAAGGAGCTTACTAGTAAATGCCTATAAGTCTCACTTCACACATTTAACTGATTTAACCCAAAGAAAGTCAAAGATGATGAATGAAAGATAAAGAGGCTTTTAACAAGGTTGAGGCCTGCCATCAGAGATAGATTATTAGCATTTGACCTAACCACTTTCGACGAGGCTATTACAAGGGCTTAGTTAGTTGAGCAGTGCCTTGATGTTACCAAAACAGAATATAGAGCGAAGGGCAAAGGCATAAGATAAGGACAAGAGGTCATAGGAGTATAGATATGCTTAAAGGAGCGATCAATCTAAGAGACAAAGGACTGATGAATCTCATACCAAGGCTATTAAGCTTTAGATTACCAAAACAGAATATAGAGCGAAGGGCAAAGGCATAAGATAAGGACAAGAGGTCATAGGAGTATAGATATGCTTAAAGGAGGGGTTAATCTAAGAGACAAAGGACTGATGAATCTCATACCAAGGCTATTAAGCTTTAGACTCCTTCTACTACCACATTGGGTACTTTGACCATTCGGGCTACATAATAACAGGGCATAGTGTGTAAGTCATGTGGAAAAAATCATGGCTCTTATCCTTGTTACTATGCACTAGGGGTTATTTTCAAGAGCATGATCAGAGATTATCCTACGTTTAGGACCCCACAATTACAGCTTGAGAGACCTGCCTCATAAAGGAAGGCTACCGTAGCAGAGAAGAGGAAGAAGCCCATGACTCAATGGTGCACCTTCACTTTAGATAAGGAGTCAGCTAATGCATCCATTGATGTCATCTAGGGTAAACTTTTAGTTTCTGATATAAAAGTATCTTTATTATTTGACCTTGGCTCCACGTATTCATTTGTATCCTCTCCATTTGTTAATAGATTGCATATATAGCTTGAGCCTTTAGGAGATTTATTGCATATAAGTACCCCTATAAAAGAGTCACAAATGACTAATCAAGTGTATATGAACTGTAAGATTAAGGTGGGAGATAATAATTGGTAGCAGATATAATCTTATTGTTTATGTATGGTTTTGAAGTTATCTTAGGCATGGATTAGTTAACTATCAATCGTGTAAGTTTAGACTACTACGCTGAAACTATAACCTTCTTCCTAGCTAATAAGTATGATGTATGTTTTGTAAGCAAGAAATGAAAGTATAATGTTTGGATTTGTGGATTTCATGATGTTTGGTTGATATGAAAAGTATATCACTTTTGTGCAAGATAATCGAAAGAGGCAGCTGGAGCTTAAGATATTTTAGTGGTTAATGAGTTTGAGGATGTGTTTCTGGATGAGTTACTAGGATCGCCACTAGATAGGGACCTTGAGCTCACTATCGATTTAGTGTCCGACACTTAGCCGATTGCTAAGCCTCCTTACGTGATGACATTGGTAGAGTTAGAGGAATTGAACAACAGATTTAGGAGTTACTGGATAAGGGGTTCACAAGGCTAAGTGTTTCACCATGGGGAACACCAATGTTATTTATAAGAAAGAAATATAGGAATCTATGGTTGTGTATCAATTATCGATTGTTGAAAAAGGCAAGAGTGAAGAAAAAGTACCCTCTCATTGGGATCAACAACTTGTTTGATTAGTTGCAAGGTGCATTCATATTCTTCAAAATCGATATGAGATTGGGGTATCACGAATTGAAGATTAGGAAAGAGGATTCCCCAAGATCGCTTTTAGGACTCGTCATGGTCATTATAAGTTCCTTGTGATGCCTTTTGGACTAACGAATGCCCCTATTGCATTCATGAACTTGATGAATGAAACATTTAAGCTGTATCTGAACTAATTTGTTATCATATTCATTGATAACAAAATGGTGTACTCCAAGTCTCAAGAAGAGTATGAGCAGCACCTACGAACGGTCATCTAGACACTAAGAGAGAAACAATTGTATGGTAAACTGGATAAGTGTGAATTATAGTTAAATAAGATAACCTTCTGAAGTTACATAGTTTTAAAAAATAGGGTATCAGTGAATCGTCTAAGGTCAAGGCAATGATTGATTGGGAGTGACCGAAGAATGTGACAGAGATTCAAAGCTTCTTAGGATTAGTCTGGTACTATAGAAGGTTTGCAGAGGGATTTTCCCAAATAGTTGCATTATTGACTCGTTTTGCACGAAAGGACATTAAGTTTAAGTGCTTGGATAAATGTGAGAGAAGCTTTCTTGAGAATAGAAGTTGACCACAACATCGGTCCTAACCACACATAGTGGATCAGGAGATTTGTAATGTATAGCAATGCCTCTCCAAGGATTAGGTTGTGTATTTATGAAACGCGATAGGATAGTTGCCTATAGATCTCGACAGCTTGAGAACCATAAAAGTAACTATCCTGTGCATGATTTGGAGTTGGCCTCAATAGTTTTTGCTTTGAAGATTTGACGGCACTACCTGCATGGCAAGAGGTTTAGAATCTACATTGACCATAAGAGTCTGAAGTACATGTTTGAGCAGAAGGAACTTAATATGAGACAGACAATGGATATAAGGATTATGATTACGAGATCTTATTTCATCCAGGTATAGCAAATGTAGTTAAGAATGCTCAGAATAGGAAATAAATGGTATCTTTTATAATGGTTAAGGAATAGGGTTTATTAAAGTAGTTCATGGAGTTTAGCATCTATGTGGAGCCTTCTGAGAAGGGTTGGTTGGCTAACCTACAAACTGAGCTAAGTATCATGGATCAAATAAGGACAACTCAGAGAAGTGGCCTGGTATTAGTGGAGATAGCTAACCAAGTGGATCAGAACTTGTAGTCAAACTATATGGTTAGTAATGATGGTCTACTTAGGTTGAAGGGACAAATATGTGTTTAAAACGATAAGGCTCTAAGGCTGTAAATACTGAGAGAAGCACATGGTTCCTAATGCACCATACATCCAAGCAGTACAAAGATGTATCACATTCTGTGTTGAGTGTACAAGTGGGTTAGAATGAAAGAGGATGTGGTAGAGTTTGTGGCAAAATGTTTGGTATGTAAGCAGATGAAGATTGAGTATCAAAAACCTACAAGATTGCTCTGACCATTATCGGTACCTACTTGGAAATGAGAGCATATCACCATAGATTTCATCATGGGCTTACCGAGGACCAAGAAAGAACATCATGCTATCTAGGTGATAGTGGATAGATTGTCGAAAACAGCTTACTTTCTCGTCATTAAAAGCACTGATTCTTTGAACATGTTAGTAGACTTGTACGTCTGAGAGATAATTAAGTTACATAGCACTCTTGTAAGTATCAAATTGAATAAGGATTCTAGGTTCACCTCCAAATTTTAGAATCATTTTCGAGAAGCTATGAGATCTCAATTGACTTTGAGCATAACCTATCATCCTTAGATTGATGGTCATTCTGAGCAGAATATTCAGACCTTAAAGGACATGTTGAGGGTGTGTACCTTACATTTTAAGGGTTCATAGGATTACCATTTTCCCCTAGCTAAGTCCACATACAACAATAGATTTCATACTAGCATTGGGATGGCACCATATGAAGCTTTCTATGAAAGAATGTGCCCATCTATAGTAACTTGGGAGGAAGTTGTCACCACTCTCAACTTACCAAAAATCGTTGCAAATTTTTCGCTTTTCAGACATTATTTATTATTTATTCTTACCTCACTTTGATCATGAACAGCTACACTCTCAACAGTTGGACTGTGTGTTAATGTCTATCTCATCCAACCATAACAATTTGATTTGCATTAAAATTTAGAAGTAAACACTTGTATAAATAAATCAGTGTTGCGGTTTACATGTGTTTACATTAACTTACATCCCCAATGATTACATTCAAAATACTACTGTGCTATGGAAAGATTAGATACAAAATTCTACAAGTGTGTATACCTTTAGTGATGGGATGCAACGGATACAAAAAAGAAACCTCTAGTCGCCCTCAGTCTATAATCAATGCTCTGTAGATAGGGGAAAATAAAGGGGGTGAGCAAACAACATGCTCAGTAAGGTAATCATGCAAACAGGTAGATATTGCACTATCTACGTGATCGTGATGCCATGCTCAAAATCATATAATTTCTCATTCATACCTTAAAAGCATTAGTTCATGCTTGTGTTAATGGCATGTAAAGTAAATCATGCTATTTAATTCAGTGCATAAATCAAATTGAAAGCATGGAAAACCATCATGTATATTTAATTCATAAGGCATGGAAAATCATCATGCACCAGTGCACTTTAAAGCCATTATCATGCTTTCTCAAGCAAATCATGCTGTTTCATCTCAATAAAATCAGCACTTGTCAAGACTCAGCCCCTCCCTCGGACTGTCCTGACCCACAAAGCATTTCAAAACATAGATTCATTTCATAAATAATAGACATGTGAGATAGGCATTATAACAGCGAAATCTCCTCTAGGACTATGGCCATATCCTATGATCCCAGGCTACACTGATCAGGTGTATGGGGTATCATCTCTATCTGCTTCCACATGGGAGGTGGGTCACATCCAACTTGTCGGTCCATAGCAGAACTAAACATCGTCCAAAGATGGTATATCACAATCTCAACACGGTACAACATACTTCATGCTACCTGCACGGTACAACGTACTCCGTGGACCCATATCAACACATCATGTCACGCCACATCTCAAAATGCACGTGCGAGCCTATTAAATCAGTGTGACACCTAGTCTACCAGAAGCTCCTAGCACAACTATCAATCATGTCATAAAACCACGAGCGAGTAATCTCAAGCACGAAAATCAAGTAGGGTGGACATCTAATCCGAGCTATGCTCTAGCACCATGTCAAAACCAGTATAAAGTCTGTGCGAGTTAAACTCCAGCACAATATCACAGAAATCCATGTGAAAACTACTGCGAGTTAAGCTCCAGCACTCATGCATATAAAACACACATCAAATCTCGTGTGAGTTATACTCTAGCATGCTTTCATTCTCACGAAATCCATGTGGGTGGCTCAATTCTTTGCAAAGCATGGTTATAAACCAAATCAAATCATTTCTTTTGCAAATCATTTTAAATGTTAGCCAACCTACCAATCACTTGCTAAAAAAACAATAAAACAAGATTTTCAAAGCATCATGCTTTTGTTTTCATGCACATTTCTCAAAACCCAACTCTTGCCCTTCAATCACCCATTTCATTTCCTATTTCCACATGCATTCTAGAAAACATACCGTGCCTCAAAATGCGCACAGATATCTCTAAGAGTACACACAATTCCTTTACCTTGATTTACTCGGGGTGCGACTCTCTTCCTCTTAGCTTCTCATACTTTTGGCTCAACTTGCTCTAGTGTATCCTCGGGAGTTGCAAATCATTCACCAATCACTTGAGTAAATGTTACTAACTCAAATTTTAACTTCAATTAGTCAATATAATTCATTGAGCTTATTTCGTTAAGTTTGGCCCATTTTTGTATTTGGCCATCATCAAGCCTTCTATCCAGTTTCATCTAGTAACTCACTTAGTTCCTTGTTTAAGACTTGATATAAAATACTCTACCCTTACTTTTTCATTCATCTATGCATTTTCCCAATGCCTTAAATACACATTTTACCTCTTTTTGGGTAAGTCTCACAATTCATTCCATAACACCATCTTAAAATCATATTCACAACACCATTATTAACTTAAGATATCCCATTCATCATTAATTCCAATACATTTCACTTTCTCACACTAACCCATTTCTAGGTCATAATTATTCCTTTGCATTCTAGGTAGTTTCTACCATTAATATACCTTCCAATCAACTCCAAAATCAATAACTAAACAAATAAAGTTGGATTGGTGCTTTAGAAACTCACCTATTTGGATTTCCTTCTTACTCCAAATGAAAATGCACCTAGCTCCTTCAATACAACAAATGGGGTAATGACTCCAAGCTATGTTGTTCTTCTCTTTGATGTGAACAACTTTGTATCTAATAGTCTTCCCTCAAATCTTTATGAAAATGGGCGAATTTAGGAGAGAGAAAGCTAGGTTTTATGTTGAAATGGAAGATTGAGGTTGTTTTCCCGAAATTTACAGATTTCACTACTCCTATTTATAGAATTAACTTGATGAGATCGACCTACATTGGGTGGAGATCGATATGGTTCTCTTAAATCCCTCTTTTTCGTGACATTTTGAAGGCATTAGATGGATCTATCGAGGGCTTGAGATCGATCTGTCTCAGGCAGAAAGTTAAGGAGATCGATTTGGCTAGGGAGGAGATCGATCTGCTTCAACCCGAGAGCTAAGGAAATCGATTTGCTTGCATTGAGGATCGATCCCTTCATTACTAGATTTTAACATATCGATCTGGTTCCATTGGAGATCGATCTGTCATGTTCCAGTGCTCGAATAAGAGCATTTTTGGCTCTTACAGATTGATCTCTCATCCTATGAGATCGATCTGGCATTCATATTTTCCAGATTTTGCTACAGTTTTCTGCAGTAACTCACACCAAACAACCACAATTTGCTGCCATAGTCATTTTCTCGTCCAGCCACCTTGAAGACTTGAAAATGGCATCCATTCATACTTTATACACATTAAAACTTGTGTGCATTCATTGTATAATCAAAGGTATACAATACAAAACTAAATGGAAGTCCAAAGATTTATGCAACTCATGCAACTTCCTTCCATTTTACCACACCACTCATTTTTCATTCCACTCACATTCATCACATATTAAAGTCCAATTCCTCACATTCATACATAATGAAACTTGTACGTACATCACAAACTCTTATTACAAGTGTGTACATTGTATTTATAGACTTTACATCACTTATGCTTTATATTACAAGTACATCACCATACTTATGAATTCATAATTACTTGATCCAAAATCATCCATATTATAATTCCATTTACATATATACAAAGTTATACATATATGGGGTCTCACATTCTCCCCCTCTTAGAAAATTTGGTCCTCAAAATTTGAACCAATCACTCTGTTAATAACTCGGGATACCTCTCCCGCATCAAACTCTCCAATTCCCATGTGGCCTCTTCCACCATGTGATTTTACCAAAGAACTTTTGCCAAAGGAATTGTCTTTTTCCTCAACACTTTCTCTTTTCTATCCAATATTCAAACCGGCTTCTAAATGTATGTCATGCTTTCATTGAGCTCCAATGGTTCATACCTTATCACATGCACTAGGTCCGGGTGATACTTTCGTAACATGGATACGTGGAAGATGTTATGTACGCTCGCTAGCTCAGGTGGCAGTGCTAGCCAGTATTCCTTATCTCCCACTCTATCAAGTATCTCAAATGGCCCTACATACCAAGGGCTTAACTTCCCTTTCTTTCCGAATCTCATAGTCCCTTTCGAGGGAGAAACCTTCAAAAACACTGACTCACCCACCATAAACTCTAGTGGTCTCCGTCTCATGTCAGCATAACTCTTTTGTCTACTCTAAGCTGTCCGTAATCTCTAACAAATCAACTAGACATCTTCAGAGGCTTATCTAACCAAGTCAGGAGCAAAAATCTGTCTGTCACCAACCTCTCCCCATCCAATAGGGGAACAACATCTATGCCCATACAATGCCTCATATGGTGCCATCCCGATACTCGAATGAAAACTGTTATTATAGGCGAACTCTACAAGTGGTAAATGGTCATCCCAGGAGCCTCCAAAATCCAACGCACACGCTCTCAACATAACCTGCAGGGTCTATATAATCCTCTCTAACTGACCATTTGTCTGAGGATGAAACGCGGTGCTAAAACTTAGCTGAGTCCCCATCGCTTCCTGAAAATGTTCCTAGAAATGGGAAGTGGAGCGGGCATCCCTATCAGAAACAACGCTCACTAGAATTCCATGTTGCCTCACTATCTCGCGCACATATAGGTTTTCTAACTGGCTCAGAGTATCAGTAGCTCTTATAGCTAGAAAATGGGCTGATTTCATCAATCGATCCACAATCACCCATATGGCATCATGACCTCTGCGGGTCCTCGGTAATCCCATCATAAAATCCATAGTGACGTGCTCCTAGTTCCAAGTCGGTATCGGTAGAGGTTGCAATAACCCTGCAGGCTTCTGATGCTTTACCTTCACCTGCTGACAAACGAGACACTTAGGGACATACGCAGCAATGTCTTTCTTCATCCCAGACCACCAATAAACTTTTTACAGGTTTTGATACATCTTAGTACTCCTGGGATGTATCGTATACCTCGATGAGTAAGCCACTGTCAAGATCAACCTTCTAATCTCTAGATCATCGAGAACACATATCCTACCTCTGAACCTTAACAACCCATCTGAACTCAACTCAAAATCTGTCTCTGTACCCTTCTATATCTGCACGACATTATCAGTGCACTGCTGATCAATTCGCTGAGCATATCAGATTCAATCAACCAGATCCGATTCCAACTGCAGGCTAGCTATCATAAATCCACTATCAGCGTCAGGCGGGGTCACATCCAAACTGAGGTTCATGAACTGTTCCAATAGCTCGTGTTCCCTAATCATCATAAATGACACTAACCCGAGATGCTTCCTACTCAGTGCATCAGCAACTACATTCGCTTTACCTAGGTGGTACAGGATCTCACAATCATAATCCTTTAAAAGCTCGAGCCATCTCCTATGTCTCATGTTTAACTCTTTCTGCGAGAATAGATACTTAAGGCTCTTATAATCCGTGTAAACCTGAAATCTCTCACCATAAAGGTAATGGCGCCATATTTTCAATGCAAACACTACGGCTGCCAACACTAAATCGTGGGTTGGGTAGTTCCTCTCATGATCCTTCAACTGTCTTGATCCATAGGTTACTATCTTCCCATCTTGCTTCAATACACAGCCCAGTCCTTGGTGCAAAGCATCTGTATACACCAAGAAACCTCCTGAGCTGGTAGGAATGGTGAGTATCGGAGCTGTAGTCAAACAACAATTCAACTCCTGAAAACTTTCTTCACACTTATAGTCCCATACAAATTCAACATTCTTTTTCGTGAGATGTGTCAAAGGAGCAGCTAATCTCAAGAATCCCTCCACAAATCTTCGGTAATATCAAGCTAAACCCAGGAAACTTATGATCTCTGCCATTTTCTGGGGTCTTTACCACTGTATCACTGCCTCAATCTTTAATGGACCCACTGACACACCATCCTTCAATACTATATGACCTAAAAAAGGTTCTGTTCCAACCAAAAGTCACACTTGTTGAGTTTAGCGTAAACTTCTTCTCTCAGAGGGTCTGTACCACTATCCTTAGATGTTGTTCATGCTCCTCTCTAGATTTTGAGTACACCAGTATATCATCAATAAACACAATAACAAATTGATCCAAATACTAATGAAACACCTCATTCATCAATGACATAAAAGCTGCGGGAGCATTTGTCAACCCGAATTGCATAACCATAAACTCATAATGTCCGTACCGGGTGTGAAAAGTTGTCTTGGGTACATCTTCACTCCGTATCTTCAACTGATGGTGCCAGATCTCAGATCTATCTTGGAAAAGACCTACGCTCCCCTAAACTGATCCAATAAGTCATCGATCCATGGAAGGGGTACTTATTCTTAGTGGTGGCCTTATTTAATAACCGGTAATCTATACACAGTCAGAGGCTTCCATCTTTCTTCCTTACAAACAGAATCGGTGCTCCCCGAGGTGAGACGCTCGGTCTGATGAACCCCTTCTCCAGCAACTCCTGTATCTACTTCCTTAATTATTCCAACTTAACTTGAGCCATTATATACGGTGTCTTTGATATCGGCTTTGTACTAGGTACCAACTCTATACAAAATTTGATCTCCCTATCTGGAGGTAACCCTGATAATTCATCTGGAAAGACATATGAAAATTCCCTGACCACTGGGATGTCTATCAACTCCGGATGTGCCTTATCCGTCTCAATCACATAAGCAATGAACCCTTCACACTATCCTTTCCACAGTTAGTAAGACAAATCATCACATACACATATATAATTGATAAACAAATTCATCTCTTAATTATCATGTATTAAGATCATACTTTTTTATTTATATTAAACATGTTCTTTCATTTTATTTCATAAAGTTTACTACAAGATTTTCTATCTCTGGAAAAGACAATGTTCTAGCGCGACAATCCATAACGACATGGTTTACAGCCAGCTAATCCATCCCTAGGATTACATCAAAATCACTCATATTTAATAAAATTAAATCGGCTGCCATTTCTTTACCTTCTATCCTCAACTTACAATTCTTATATACATGCTTAGTCAATTGACTATCATTCAAAGGGGTAGATATCATCAACATCTTGTCTAATAGTGTGGGTTTTACATACTTTAGCAATTTATGAGCAAAGGATGGCGATATAAAGGAATGTGTGGCACCAGGATCAAACAATACAAATGCTTCTAAATCAAAGATTTGGATGGTACCTTTAACCACATCCGAAGACTGATTTACAGTGTCCTGGTCCAGTGCGTGCACTCGTCCTTTGCTCACACCCACTGCCTACTTCCCTTTTTCCACAGTTGTAGCCCTCCTCTTTGGAGCAGCTATCCCAACTGGAGCTCTCTCTGGCTCCCTGCCTTTCTGTGGGGCTCTTTCTGTCATCTCTGGGCAATCTCGAATTATGTGCCCTGGTTTCCCACTTTTGAAGCATACGGCAAGAGGTCCATAGCATGGTCGAGTACCATGGTACCTACACACTTGCTGCACTGTTCAGTAGTAGGCTGTGGCCCTCCAATCATAATTCCCTTAGATGGAGCTATGACCGGATACATGGGAGGATTAACTATCCTCTCCCGGATCCCCTCAATCCTCGACCTCTTTCTAGAAAATCTCTTGCTTCCCATATAACTGAAGCCTCTATCCAGCACTGGTCTCTTCCTATCTTTATCCCCCACTTTACTGACTTTCCCAAACTCTGAGGCGATCCTATCAATGTCTTGTTCACACAATTGCGCCCTGAACACTGCCTCATCGTAGGTCGGTATATCCAGGGGAACCAATCTGGACCTGATGGTTGGTCTCAGTCCATCCACAAACTTCTGGATCTTCTTGACCTCATTACCCATCGTGTTAGGATCATATATACCCAAGGAGAAAAAGGTCGTCTAATACTCATCCATCGTCTTGCTCCCTTGGGTCAGTCCCAAAAAATGCCATCTGCATCTTCTGTTGTGCAGTATCCAGAACATACTGTCTCTCGAAAGCCTCCAAAAACACATCCCAGTTGATCTCTGTATGCTGGGCTCTCAAAATAGGCCTGGTGGATTTCCACCAATGTTCTACTAATCCCTTCAGCATGAAAACGGTAAACGCTACCATCTCGACAGTAGTGCACTCGAAGAACCCATATAACTTTTCAGTTTTATTTATCCAATCCTCTGTAGCTACTGGGTCCTTAACTCCACTGAAAGACGGCGGTCCAAACTTCTAGAACTACCGCAGTCTATCCAAATCACATCCGTAACCCCAGCCTCTACTGTCCTGTAGTGTAGCAACAAGTGTAGGCATATCCTGTGCGAGTGAGGGTGCATGTGTATCTGTCGTCTGAGGTCTCTGGGCTGGTCGTGCCAATGCCTCAGGAGCTGCCGCCTGCTTGGCATCACCCTGTGTAGTGGGACTCTGTCTGCCCCCAACTCCAGGTAAAGATTGAGTGACCAACTCCAAGATCATTTCTATGCTCTACTCAATCCTCGCGAAGCGTGCCTCAGTACTCTCGGGTCTCTCCTCTGGATCCTGTGGAGCATTGACACGCCCTAAACGTATTATCCGCAAGTGCACAGGTCGTACAAG
The DNA here is from genome assembly GCA_033439115.1 of Firmiana major. NCBI lineage: Eukaryota > Viridiplantae > Streptophyta > Magnoliopsida > Malvales > Malvaceae > Firmiana > Firmiana major. The sequence goes on along the minus strand of CM065904.1, from coordinate 17,792,438 downwards.
TAATAATGGGATTTGAGTCTCAGATTATCGTCCCAGAGAGAAGTTGACTAACCTAATTAACTACCGATTAATCTTACCCTAAGTATATCCTAGCAAATTATGAAGTTTAATGTGGGTGGTCTACTGAGTCTGAAAATTAAAAGTACTAAAAATAATAAAACTATAAAATAAAGAAAATTAAACAGAGCTAAAATTACTTACAAAGCTCCAAACAATTAAAAGCAAATAACCTACAAAAGAAAATTAAAACAGTTAAAATTAATTAACGCAATTAAACTAAAATTCAAATATGAAATTAAAGAAAGAAGATTAATTAAACTAAAATTAAACTATCCTAGAAATAAAATATGCATGCAATTAAACTAATGAATAAAAATGCAAATTAAACTAAACTAAAATTTAATGAAGATAAAGACTAAATTAAAAATGCATGAATCAAATTCTAAATGCAACTAAACTAAAATAAAGTCCTAAAACATATAATATAAAATTAACTACTAACTAAAAATTAAAACTAAAAATTAAATTGACAAACTAACACATTAGATTTAACCTACCATTATCAATTAACAACTATCCTAAACCAACGACTAATTAAGGATTAAAACAACTAAAAGCATGAAATAACAAATTAATTGGCCAAATAAGGCCTTAACCGAAATTGCAAATCAAGTGGTCCTGAGCACTGTGCACGTTTCTTCAACAAGTTCATTTCCAGGTTTGCTCTCCATTTCCAGGTACTGCTCTCGGGTGTGTCCTGTCCTCTGCTCCTGCCGTGCTGCTACAGGTGCTGCTATCGTTTACATAGCTGTGCACAGTACAATGCACGTCCCAGCTGCCTGCTTCTGCTCCAGGTGCTCTCAACTATGCTGTCCACTGCAAGTGCTGCTCCAGGCTGTTGTTCTCTCGATTTTGTGCCTCTGCTCCAACTGCTGTCGGTTGACTCTAGGTGCTGCATCAACATTCATCTGTGGCTTCTGCTAAACCGTATACTGTCCTTCATCACTGTCACTGCTTGTTCCTCGCATGCCCATCTCACTCACGGGTTCAGTCCTTTTCTGCAATTCCAGTAACACTGTCCCGACCAGGATCATTCACCATTACTTGCTGCTCTGCGTTGAATTTCACAGCTTTTGACTTGGCCACAACATGCTTCATGCATCATATCATGCTTGGAATAATCAGTAGCTCTCCATGTAGTCCATAATCTGCAACAGCACAAAGTAGCACACACCCAAACTCTCGACAACAGCAGACAAAATAAGGAGACAGGGGCTGGACCCGATCCTGGTTGCCCACACTCTGCACCCTTCAACTGCACCCTATTAACATCTATTTCAGCAGCATTAGTGATGGTGAAGGACTACAACACAGCAATGGGATCTTGAACAGGAAACTAATACCAGCTTGATATTGAATAACAGAAAAATAACAACAATGAACAGTGGAAATAACATGAAATAGAGCTAAACAGAGGACAAATATGTAACCATGTAAATTGTATTAGTTCACTCATTGTATGCAATGTTCCACACGGCAACAATCTTACTTCTCATTAATACCAGCAAGCAAAAGAAAAGAAGAAAACAAACATGTAAAGATAAGCAAATAAAAAAAATAAAACCGAGAAGGGTGAATGCAGTAGAAAGTAACGGTAGCTAGCCGTAATGTGCAGTAAAGAGTAGCTTCTGTGTATTGCAAACAAAGAAAAATGAAACCAGGAAAATCAAATAATAGTGCATTGTTAGATAAAAGCTTAAAAACTAAAAGAACAAAGTAAAGATTAACAACTGAAAAATTAACCAACACTACCAATACCCGTAAATCACATGAACAGGTAAACTAGCATCCTCGGTTTACCTCGATTCCTCCTCTTACTGCTGTGATCCCACATTACCATTAATGTGGAAATAATGAAAACCACATTAAAGCATCAGAATCAAAGGCAGTGATGGATGAAACCGATTAGCTCGAATGAACATTGAAGAACAAAGGGTGATTGTGACGAATGAACAAACCGAGAGCATGACAAAACAAAAACAACTATAAACAAGAAGAAACCCGAGAGCAACTACCATATAAAAAAATAAACTTTTCAGAATAACCCAAGCATGAAATTAAAGAAATTGAAGCTTAACAAAACCGAAAATAAGGAAAGGAATTTGATTGCCATTAACAGAAAAAAATTGTTTGATGAAAAAGAACTATTCAGAAATTTAAAGAAAGCTTTAAAATTAACCTAAAGCTACTCTACCCTAAATTAAAACTACTCCTAAATTACTCTACACTACTCCTACTCCCTAAATTACTTCTATTCTAACCTAGGTTACATACATTTTCAATTGCCATCTTTTTCTATTTATATACACACTTAGGGGTACAATGATAATTTTTTCATCCTAGATGAGTTGGCATTGTTTGGCCACTTGTCTTCATTTGATTTGCTGCAGAGTAGATATTTCCACGTCATCAGTCTTTTTGTCCAATTGGATGTGCGATGTGGCCCGACGTGTGTCTTCCAGAAGGTTTGCACGGTGTCCGTCGATCTTATCGTTTCGGAGCAAATAAAAATTGGACACCTGGCATCACGCGTGTCCAGACGACTGGTGACTGGATCTGCAAATGGGAAGTGGTCCAGTCTCCTTTAGCCCGTTTTCAGCCCAAGTTCGACTGAAATGACTGAGTTTCATCCGGATTTAATTTATCTACACACAAGAGAATTTTAATTAAATAAAGGGGATTATTAATAAAATAATATGGGGATTAAATAAATAATTAGGAAATTAAGCACAAATAATTCTATTAAAAATAGAATTATCAAGCATGCTTAACCTCAGCCTCCACCTCAATCTTTTCCTGAACCTCGTGCGTTTCTGGCTTAACACGACCCCCAGGCCTACCTCTACGGCCTCTAGCTTCCGCTCTCGCCCTCTACCGCGATTGGTATTAGGCATTATGCCAAGATCCCTACATTCACATCAATTTCTTAGTCAACCCCTCAATACACACACAATTTGTATCTACATAAGCACAATAAAATGGGGATGTAATTTTTTCAACTTATTAAATATTTTAGACATCGACACACGTCAGACCAACTCAGCTCTGATATCAACTTTTGTCACCACCCTCAACTTACTAAAAATCATCGTAAATTTTTCACTTTTCAGACATTATTATTATTCATTCTTACCTCACTTCGATTGTGAACAGCTACACTCTCAATAGTTGGGCTGTGTGTCAATGTCTATCTCATCCAACCATAACAATTCGATTTGAATTAAAATTTAGAAGTAAACACTTGTATAAATAAATCAGAGTTGTGGTTTACATCTGCTTACATTGCCTATAAATAAATCAGAGTTGTGGTTTACATCTGCTTACATTGCCTTACATTCCCAATGATTACATTCAAAATGCTATTGTGCTATGAAAAGTTTAGATACAAAATTCTACAAGTGTGTATACCTTTAGTGGTGGGATGCGGCGGATACCAAAAAGAAAGCCCCAGTCGCCCTCAATCTATACTCAATGCTCAATAGAGAGGGGGAAAATAAGGGGGTGAGCAAACAACAGGCTCAGTAAGACAATCATACGAACAAGTAGATACTGCACTATCTACGTGATTGTGATGCCATGCTCAAAATCATACAATTTCTCATTCACACCTTAAAATCATTAGTTCATGCTTGTGTTAATGGCATGTAAAGCAAATCATGCTATTTAATTCAGTGCACAAATCAAATTGAAAGCATGGAAAACCATCATGCATATTTAATTCATAAGGCATGGAAAATCATCATGCATCAGTGCACCTTAAAGCCATTATCATGCTTTCTCAAGCAAATCATGTTATTTCATCTCAATAAAATCAACACTTGTCAGGACTCAGCCCCTCCCTCAGACTGTCCTGACCCACAAAGCATTTCAAAACATGGATACATTTCATAAATAATAGACATGTGAGATAGGCAATATAACAGCAAAATCTCCTCTAGGACTATGGTAATATCCTGTAATCCCAGGCTACACTGATCAGGTGTACGGGGCATCACCTCTATCTGCTTCCACATGGGAGGTGGGTCACGTCCAACTCGCTGTTCCATAATAGAACTAAACATCGTCCGAAGACAGTATATCACAATCTTAACACGGTACAATGTACTCCATGCTACCTGCACGGTACAGCGTACTCCGTGTGTCAAGACCCTTCCTGACTTAACCAAAACCACTACAAATTTTTTGCATTTTTAACTTACCTTTCCTCTCTTCAACGATTGGGTTGTGATTCGATGTTAGCTTCCTCGCATACCATATCCATCATCCACTTTCATACATACAAGTTAATACATTATCTATTGACTATAATTTCTTTTATAATACTTATGAGATCATATAAAAGCTAATACTAATACATTCCCCATAATATATATCGTATACATCACTGTGATGTTTCTATGTTTAGATACATAACCGTACAAAATATGTCTACCTTTCGATCGATAGGAAGTAGCAGCGGACAATAGGAATACTATCCCTTTAGCACACTCACTCTACTGCTGATGCTCTGTAGAGAGACGTAAAGAAAGGGGGTGAGTATACAACGCGCTCAGTAAGGAAATCAGGCAAGCAAGTAGACATCTACACTATCTACTGAAAATAATGCTATGCCTTGAAAACATCATTTCCTTAACTTATTTTAAAAGCATGCTTTTAAATATATATATATATATACTTGTACAGAATAAATCCCATGTACAGAAATCATGCTTTCTTTGTCAAATGTAGGCATGTAGTGCAAAATAATGCATCTTTATAATATCACAATGCCTTTAGATAAATCATGTCATGTATATTTAAATCACAGTAAATATGGCATTTAAATAATTCATAATAATCGGATTTTGACCCATCCCTCAGGTCTATCCGTAAATAAATAAATCAATCAGGTGATATATCATGTGAGACTCTGTGGTGAAAATGCAAAATGCAATAGTATCCTAGACTATGGCCATATCCGACAATGGTGATCCCAAGCTACACGAAATCCAAGTGTGTGGGGCATCACTACTGCAACGTGAGGGGGGTCAGTCTATCACAACCGCCAGCTATATCCTCCTCAACTCCACAACACCACACAGTACAGTGTACTCCATGCCACTCGCACGATATAACGTACTCATGGACCCTACATCATAGTCGGGGTGCCGACCATAGGTCTTAGCCCTAAAACCATGGAATATCATACCACGTCTCTAAATCCACATGCGAACCTCTCATAGTGTGACACTCAGTCTACACGAGGAAATCAAGCATGGTTTTCAACATGTATTATATATCACATAAATTACAGTGCGCGCATTTGAGCGCGACTCACAGTCGACACTCCACTCAAACACTGTTTCACATCACAATCTCAAACTCTAGTGCGAGTAAACCTCCAGCAACTAGGTCAATGCATAGTTCATGTTTCAAATCAAGTACGAGAAATAGCTCTAGTACCATGCTATGCATAAAACTCATCAAATCAAGTATGAGCAATAGCTCCAGTACTATCTCATGTATAAATCATGAAGAATCGATTACGAGCAACGCTCTAGCACTCTGTCATGTATCTCATGTAAAATTCGAGTACGAGCTAATCGCTCCAGCTCTCTCTCATGCATAAATCACATACAACTGAGTATGAGTAATAACTCCAGCACTCTATCATGCATGTCATGGAAATCTAGTGCGAATCACAATCCAGCACTAATATATGTGGAAAATATATGAAATCAAGTGCGAGCTGTGCTCTAGCATGATTTATTCTCACAAAATTTGATAGATGGCTCTTTAAAAAGGGATGATTTTCAAAATATCAAAATCAGCACTATAAAGTGTGCTTAATTCACATCAACCTTAAAAACATTAGCCCATCTATTTATTCTTCTGCTAAACAATAGCAAAAACACTCAAAATGGTGGTTTCCATGCTTTTTACAACTTTTCACAAAAGTTGACTTTTTTCCTAACTAAGGGCAAAATCATAATTTGCCACTATCGGGTCACAATAATTATTATTCACTTTCTCTAACCCTCAGAGTTTTTAAGTGAATGTAAAAGCAGACGAAAATGCATGCAAGTATCTCTAACTACTCATAAATGTCCCTTACCTGCAATCACTCGAGAAATTTTATTTTCTCAACGCTACTCAATTCAGCAGTCCAATTTGCTTCTCTAATAATCTCTAGAGCTGCATATAACCATTTATCAGGTTAATTATACTTTTCCTACTGTATTTCACATTAAATACAGTCTATTTCCCTTAATGGGCTTTAATAAACCTTAATGGGCCTAACTATGCCTTAAGCCCATTTTCATTTTACTATTCATTTTCGTTGAGCCTATTGGGCTTGTGGGGCCCACCAACTCTTATTGGGCTTATCCTAGACCCATTACATCATATTGGGCCTAAAATAATTGGGCTTGACCCATTGGACCTCTCGGCCACATGCCATGGCCGAGAGCACTCCATGCCGTCAGTCACACCATGGCATGCCGTCCATGTCCATTTGTTTAGCCAAATTCACTTAGGCATTTTCACAAACACTTGGTTGGCATGTCTTAAGTCTTTCCTATAGTTTATGTTAGCATTTTATCAAATATTTTATGTGCCATATCATATAACCATCCATATGAACAAATTGATTATAACTAACCATGTCATAATCATGTATACATGCATATCCACCTATACATGTCTTAAAATCACATGGGTATTTATCAAAACTCATATACCAACATTTGGCCATCACATCTTCATAGTATTTTCATGTGTTTCAATCCATAAAACATATACCAATATACTTAAAATCATTCATACATTATCATTTATGAATTTGGAAGCTTAAAATTATACCTGGTATTTGTGTTCACACTTAGCCAAAACTTTGAAGCCTCACGGTTTGCACACTATGGCTCCTTGATAGCCAATTCCAACATATGTCACTCTCCTCTCAATTTGGAACAACTTTCATGAAGATTGCGAGTTCCAAATATGCCTTTTTCCTAGTGATTTCTAGTGAGAGAAAGCTTAGAAAACTTTTCGGTTATGGTTTCTTCACTTTGCTGAAAATGAAAGGATGAAGATGATTATGTATTGGCTGGTATTTATAAGTCCATTACTTAGTCATTAAGCTAAAATCAAGCCACCTTAATTGACTTCCAAAAAGTTTAGGTAATGGTTATCATTTTAGACTTTGTTACCTTTCATTAATGGCTTTTAACTTATTCAAATGGGCTTTCAATTGGGCTTCTCGATTTGGGCTTTTCCTTTGGGCTTTTGGGCTAAAACTTTTACTACCTATTAGGCCTTCAATTGTCTCAATATTGGGCCCACAAATTGGCCCAACAATTCGATCCATTGGGCTTTCCAAATTCGGCCCACACTTATGATACCTTAATGGGCTTTAAAATTTCCAACTTTGGCCCATTGCATTTTTATCCATTAAATTAAATTTGAAATCCTTCCGAATAAATTTTCCTTACTTTCGGGGATGATTATCTTGTATTCTAATGAAGAATATTTTTCTCCAATTTTTTTCTCATACTTAGGTTAATTTTTAACCATGGTTAGTCAACTATGGTAAAAGTCCACTTTTCTTAACTATAGTTGACTTTTTCCTTAATCATTGACCAAGTTGACTTTTTCTCAAAATTTTGAAAGCAGACTGAGAGTACCTGAACGAATCGTGCAACAAAGTAAGAGCAGTACCAGCTACAGCACCTGAAGCACAAGACAAAATCGAGAGCAAGCTGGAACCTGGACAACGCCTAAAGCAATAGCAGGTTGCAGTTTGCAGCACCTGGACAGGCAGAGACGAGTACAGTCCAGGAAAGAATCGTACACAGTACAGAACCGCTGGGCAGGTCGAGGACAGTGCAGCAGAAGCAGGATAGCACCTGAACAGAAACGAGGCCATCAACTGGGCAGCACAATGAAGAAAGATAATGAATAGTGCAATGTGTCGGGATCACTTTGTTGCAAATTGAGCAAGGCTGCGTTTGGCAGCATCACATTATCTCATTTTTACTTCATGTTTTTATGTTAATGGTTTAATGTTTTAATTGTTAGTTTAGGTATAGTTTTAAATCAAATTGTAGGCTAGTTTCTTTGTTTAGTACTTCAATTGTTAGTTTTAATTTTGATAATAGTTGATTTTTTTTTAGGACTTAGTGTTAATGTAGAATTTTTATGTTGCATTTAGGATTAATTTAGATTAAATTTAATTACATGCATTTTTATTTTAAGTTTGTTTAAGTTCTAGTTTAATTAATTTTATTGTTTTATTTTCATTTTTGCATTTTATTTTAACTGTGTTAATTAGTTTTAACTGTTTTAATTTTCTTTTATAGGTATTTACTTTTAATTGCATGGAGCTCGGTAAGTAAATCTCAGCTCGATTTTATTTCCTTTATTTTATAGTTTTATTATTTTAGTGCTTTCAGTATTTTTAATTCTAGCTATGTATATCACCCACCTTAATTTCATATTTTGCTAGAATATACTTAGGGTAAGATTAACCGGTAGTTAATTAGGCTAACCAACTTCTCTGTGGGATGATAATCCGGGACTCAAATCTCATTATTACTTGTATGACCCGTGCATTTGCGGTAATACCTTCATGGCGTGTCAATCCTCTCTAGGAAAAGGAGATTGGAAGATTATGAGACGGTGGCCTTAACTTGGGAATGTGGTGCAATTATCCAGAGGAAATTACCCCCCAAGCTCAAGGATCCCGGGAGTTTTACCATACCCTGTACTATTGAAAATTTATTCTTTGGTAGAGCCATGTGTGATTTAGGAGCTAATATCAATCTAATGCCTTTGTCTATCTATCAAAAGTTAGGAATAGGGGATATCAAGCCTACCATAGTGACCCTTTAGCTAGTTTATCGATCCATTAAATATCCGAAGGGGGTCATTGAGGATGTGTTAGTAAAGGTGGATAAATTCATTTTTCCTACGGATTTTATCGTACTGGACATGGAAGAAGACAGGGAAGTCCCCATTATACTAGACAGACCTTTCCTAGCGACTGGTAGAACTTTAATTGATGTACAGAAGGGGGAGTTGATTATGAGAGTCCTAGATCAGGAAGTGACATTTCATGTTTTCAAACCTTTGAAGCTCCCTGATGACTCTCAAAAGTGTTTTAAAATGGAGATTAATAAGGATATAAGGCTTGAGCATAAGAAATCTGAGAGAAAGAAGGAAGTAGCTAGAGCTCAAGAGGATTTAACTGTTGACATTCTATCACCACTCTGGATGATCCTCCTACTCTTCGCACTGCTGCTGAATGTTGTGTTCTTTAGCTGCATTTGAAGTGGCTGAATTTTTCTTTTCACATTGTATATAGTTCTTTTTCTTTTCCGTTCTTTCTTTCTTTGTTTATTTTGCAGATTGCTTTTCTAATTTTATGCTTTCAATCAAACTTCAGTTGTTTATCATCATCATCAGAAAGGGGAGTACTCTATTCTTGAACTTCAATTGTTTTATTATCTGCACACTGAGGACACTATGCACGTTAAGTTTTAGGGAGGGGATATTACTTGAGCATTTTTTGAAAATTTGAGCAAAATTAAAAATTTTTTTCAAAAGTTTTCAAAAATCTGAGCTTAAATTGTTTGATTTTAGGATGATTTAGTGCTTAGCATGTAGTTTTCCCATATTCCGATGATATGACCCCATGATTTAGTCTGACTTTGATTGACTGAGAAGCATGATTATAGGAAAAGCATGAAATTGAGTTCTTGAATTTGTCTTGATTCTGATTGTGATTTCCTCATTTTATGCACATGTCATGTCATGAATCTGTATATTTATTTAGAGAAAGCTTATGTGGACCTAGGATTGCATTTGTTCAGTTGATTTTGTGTATCATATTCTAGAATTTGTTTAATCTAATCTCGAGGTAAAATATTAGATCACACTTAATTAGGGAGATGATTTAGGCCATCTTTGGATCGTTTGAGCCTTTCTAGCCATCCTTGTATATATTTTACCCCTAGCCACCCATCTGGGCCAAATAAGCTTTTCTTTGTAAATACACCTGCATAATTTCCCTAGCTTAAACTCTTTTCCTATCCCTTACTCTGAAAGCATGGAAAGTCATTAGATATATTTTGAGCTTTGTACATATGGGTATCTGGTGATGGTGAAAGTTAAAAAAAATGAAAGAAAAAAAAAGAAAAAGAAAAAGAAGAAGAAAGAAGAAGAAGAAAAATACAAAAATAGACTAAAATGTCTAGTGAAGGAAATAAGTTTGGGGGAAATAAATATGAGCTCTTACATTAAAGATCCTAGAAAGTAATGCATGTTAAGAGGTAATTAAACCTAAATCGACTTTATCATACCTTAACCCCAGCCTGACATTATAAGCTTAATGAAGTCCTATTGATTTTTGATTGAGTGTGACTACATTAGTGGAGAGCTAAGTGAAAATCAAACTTATGGAATGATCACATGTCATTGACGTTGCATTCACTGTGTTTGCATAATCTGATCCGGATAATGTACTTTGAAGTGGCTTTGACATTTTTCACATACATACGAGGAGTCCAATTTGGGTTAGGACTTATGTTTGAATGATTCTGAGTGTTTGACTTGTAATTGCGAGTCTTTGAGATCATAGTCTGTACTTTTTCTTTGAGGATAATGTTGTGGAAATTATTATGTTTTGTACTTATCATTCCTACAATTATTTTGTTTTGCTTGAGGACAAGCAAAAACTCAAGTTTGGGGGTGTGATAATTCTATTTTTTATAGAATTATTTGTGCTTAAATTCCTAATTATTTATTTAATCCCCATATTATTTTATTAATAATCCCTTTTATTTAATTAAAATTCTTTAATGTGCAGATAAATTAAATTCGGATGAAACTCAGTCGTTTCAGACGAAATTGGGCTGAAAAAGAGCTAAAGGAGACTGGACCACTTCCAATTTGCAGACCGAGTCATCAGTCGTCTGGACACGCGTGATGCCAGGTGTTCGTATTTTATTTGCTCCGAAATGATAAGATCGAAAGACACCGTGCCAACCCTCTGGAAGATACACGTCGGGCCACATCGCACAACTAATTGGACAAAAAGACTGATAACGTGGAAATATCTACTCTGCAGCAAATCAAATGAAGACAAGTGGCCAAACAATGCCAACTCATCTATGATAAAAATTTACCATTGTACCCCTATGTTTGTGTATAAATAGAACATGATGGCAATTGAAAAAAAAAAAGAGTAGAAAGTAGGAGTAGGGTAGGCTAGAGTAAGAGTAATTTAGGAGTAGGAGTAGAGTAGGTAGAGTAGTTTTTAGAGTTATTTCCTTTCTAGTATTTTTTTACTTTCCCATTTGTTTTATTTTGCAATTTCTGTTAGCCACCATTTTAGTTCATTGTTCATTCAATCTTCATTTTATGAAAAGCTTCTTCATTTTCTAGTCTTTGATAATTTCATTAATGGCAATCAATTTCCCTTCCTTATTCTCATTTTTGTTTAAATCACTACTCTTATTTTTCAGTTCTACTACATAGCTTCTATTTCCATTTAGTTTGCTCTTGGGTTGCTCTTTTTGTGCATTCGGTGTGTTAACTTTTCCTTCATCTCTGCCTTTCGATTTTGGTGTGTTGATGTGGGTTGATGCTGAGCATTGCTCCTCATCAATGGCAATGTGGAACTATGGCAGTAAGAGTAGGAATGAAAGCAATCCGATGATGATGAATGTCCATTTTATTATATTCACGAGAGGTTGTTCTCTGTTTTTATTTTCAGTTCTTGATGCCTAGTCATTTCTCTTTGGTGTTGTTTTTAAATACTGCATTAACTGGTTGTTTGTTTTCAATTTCTAGTGTTTATTTCATTTCTTTTAGTTTATGTTCCATGGTTTCATATATTTTCTGTATTTAGAGTTAGTTTAATTTTTTTTATTTCGGTAGTCACAACATGCTTTCCCTTACCTTGCATTTTGTTATTCTCGGTACTTTTAAGGTTTATGGATCGTTAATGATTACTGGCCGGTATTAAAGGGTGATGAGCTAAGAACAATTGGTACATTACAACTTCACAGGTGCAGTGGATAGGAACCATATTTGTTTAACTCTGTTATGCTCTGTTTCGGTTAATGTTTACTGTTTCTATAAGTGTTGTGTTATCTGGTTTTTGTTGCTTTGTTGTTAAGGTTGCTGAGAAGAAGTTGGGCACCGAGGAGACTGAAGATGATGTTAAACTAGGATGCAGCTGCTGCTGTTAAAGCAATCTCTGGGTGCCTGACTGTTGTACACAAGATGAGCGATGCAGAAACCAGAAGCAACATGCTGCAGCAGACAGCATCTGAGTAGAGTGCCGAGGGCCTGTCAAGCTACCCATGCAGAGAGGAGTACGTGCAGTGAGCTGGGCAAAGCCGAGAGGTGTGGATAGAATGACATTGCAGCAAAGTGTGGTAGTACAAAGCAGCCGGATAAGAACTTGGACATCGCATGTGAAGAATTGTGCATAACAGCCCCATGCAGTAGAACCGAGCACCAGTGGACAGACTGGATGCAGCAGACAGTAGGCCTGGACGTGCACTTCAGCAAGCAGACCGAAAGCATGTATGAAGGACCTAAGCAGAGGACATAACAGAACATGCCTGGAGCAACTGATGGAAGAAGACATGCACAGTACACTTGCATAGTACACATGCACAATCGGGACCACTTGGTGTTTTGCAATTCGGTTAAGGCCTTGTTTGGCCACCTCATTTTTCTTAGTTCAAGTTTTATGGCATTTTTATTATTTTGATTGTTTCATTAGTTATCAGTTTAGTGTAGTTGTTAGTTGATAATTGTAGGATAAATTTAATGTTTTAAGTTTTTAATTTAATCTTAGTATTAAGTCTTAGTTAATAGTTAATTTTAGATTATATGTGTTAGGATTTAATTTTTAGTTTAGTATTTTAAGAGTTATATTTTAGAATTAATTTAGATTAAATTTGTTTCATGCAGTTTTAAGTTAATTTTTATTTTTTATTAGATTTTAGGTTAGTTTAATTTGAAATTTTCATTAGTTTAAATTCATGCATTTTTTTTCTAAGTTTCTTTAAATTTTAGTTTAATTTTATTTCTTCATTTTCATATTTGCATTTTATTTTAGTTGCGTTAATGAATTTTAACTGTTTTAATTTTCTTTTGTAGGTTGTTATTTTTAATTGCTTGGAGTATTGTAAGTACTTTTAGCTCAGTTTTATTTTCTTTAGTTCTTATTATTTTATTATTTTCAGTATTTTTTAATTTCAAACTTAGTAGATCACCGATAATCAAGAATTCATAATTTGCTAGCATATACTTAGGGTAAGATTAACCGGTAGCTAATTAGGCTAGTCAACTTCTCTGTGGGACGATAACTCGGGACTCAAATCCCATTATTACTTGTACGACCCGTGCACCTGCGGACAATACCCTTAGGGCGTGTCAGCCACTCTGATCCTATCCAACAGATCCTGCTCCAAGCGTAGACTAGCTATCACATAGCCTGTATCCATGTTTAAAGGCACAACTCTCAGACTGAGGCTAGCAAACTGCTCTAGCAAATCATGTTCCCTAGCCATCATATACGATACCATCCCTAGGCTCTTCCTAATCAGAGCATCAGCTACAACGTTAGCCTTACTAAGATGATAAAGTATCTCACAATCGTAGTCCTTCAAAAGCTCTAGCCATCTTCTCTGTCTCATGTTCAATTCTTTCTGTGAGAACAGATACTTGAGGCTCTTGTGGTCGGTAAATATTTGAAACTTCCCACCATACAAGTAGCGGCGCCATACCTTCAATGCAAACACTACTGCTGCTAACTCCAAATCATGGGTCGGATAGTTATTCTCATGATCCTTCAATTGTCTAGATCCATAAGCAACTACCCTTCCATCCTGCATCAATACACAGCCCAGTCCCTGATGCGAACTGCAAATCCTCCTGAGTTGGTAAGGATAGTGAGAATCGGAGCGGTGGTCAATCGACGCTTCAACTCCTGAAAACTCTTCTCACAATCCTCGTTCCATACGAATGGTACACTCTTTTGAGTAATACGTGTTAACGGAGCAGCCAACTTCGAAAATCCTTCAACGAATCTCCGATAATATCCAGCTAAACCCAAAAAACTCCTGATCTCGATGACTGTCCTTGCCTGTTCCCACTGAACTATAGCCTCTATCTTAGATGGATCAACTGATACACCATCTCTCCATACAACATGTCCCAAAAACGAGATCTATGACAACCAAAAGTCACACTTACTGAGCTTAGCATATAACTTCTGCTCTCGTAGAGTCTGCAATATGATCCTGAGGTGCTCCTCCTTGGATCTCGAATACACCAATATGTCATCGATGAAGACGATAACAAACTGGTCCAAATATGGCTTGAACACATCGTTCATCAAAGCCATAAAAGTAACCAGAGCATTCATCAATCCAAATGGCATGACTAAGAACTCATAATGGCCATATTGGGTACGAAACACTGTCTTGGGTACATCTTCACTCCAAACTCTCAGCTGATGATACCCAGACCACAGATCAATCTTGGAAAAGGCCTGTACTCCCTGAAGCTGATCTAACAAGTCATCAATGCGTGGAAGGGGATACCTATTCTTGATGGTGGCCTTATTGAACAATCAGTAATCTATACATAATCGGAGGCTCCCATCCTTCTTCCTCACAAACAAAACCGGTGCTCCCTAAGGTTAAACACTAGGTCGAACAAAACCCCTATCCAACAGCTCTTGCAACCGATGCAGATCACATCCGTACCCTAATCCACTACAACCCAAAACTGGTGGGGGTATAGGAGTATCTATAGTCTTTGGTGCATGAGCTATCTGTGTAGGTGTATCAGGGGCAACTGCCTCTCCTGTTGCAGTTCCTGCCTCCTGTCCCTGTCTACCTGGCATCGTCTGTGCCAATATCTCTACTATCGTCTCTAGACTACGCTCTAATCTCGTAAAGCACATCTCAGCACACTCTGGTGCCTCACTAGCACCTGGAGTCTCATGGGTAGGTAATGGTTCGATAGCAGCTCGACTCTCAGGCCTATCTCCATGGCCTCGAGCCCTACCTCTCGTCCCTCTACCACTATGAGTATTTTCCATATAGGCAAAGTTCCTGCATTCACAATCATGAATTTGTCTGTCTCACATCTGGTATACACAATTGTATCTAAACACAGCACAGTACTATGGGGATGTACACTTTCCTATTTTCTAACACCAACTCACATCAGACCAAGCTCTGCTCTGATACCATTCTGTCAAGACCTTTCCTGACTTAACCAAAACTACTACAAATTTTTTACATTTTTAACTTACCTTTCCTCTCTTCAATGGTTGGGCTGTGATTCGATGTTAGCTTCCTCGCATACCATATCCATCATCCACTTTCATACATACAAGTCAATACATTATCTATTGACTGTAATTTCTTTTATAATACTTGTGAGATCATATAAAAGCTAATACCAATACATTCCCCATAATATATATCGTATACATCACTGTGCTGTTTCTATGTTTAGATACATAACCGTACAAAATATGTATACCTATCGATCGATAGGAAATAGCAGTGGACAACATGAATAATATCCCTTAAGCACACTCACTCTAATGTTGATGCTCTATAGAGAGATGTAAAGAAAGGGGTGAGCATACAACGCGCTCAGTAAGGAAATCAGGCAAGTAAGTAGACATCTACACTATCTACTCAAAATAATGCTATGCCTCGAAAATATCATTTCCTTAACTCACTTTAAAAGCATGTCATTAAATATATATATATATACTTGTACAGATTAAATCCCATGTACAGAAATCATGCTTCCTTTCTCAAATGTAGGCATGTAGTGCAAAATAATGCATCTTTATAATATCACAATGCCTTTAGACAAATCATGCCATGTATATTTAAATCACAGTAAATATGGCATTTAAATCATTCACAATAATCGAATTTCGACCCTTCCCTCAGGTCTATCCGTAAATAAATCAATCAATCAGGTGATATATCATGTGGAGACTCTGTGGTGAAAATGCAAAATACAATAGTATCCTGGACTATGGCCATATCTGACAATGGTGATCTCAAGCTACACAGAATCCTAGTGTGCGGGGCATCACTGCTGCAACGAGAGGGGGGTCAGTCCATCACAACCGCCAGCTATATCCTCCTCAACTCCACAACACCACACGGTACAGTGTACTCCATGCCACTTGCACGGTACAACATACTCCGGGGACCCTACATCATAGTCGGGGTGCCTGCCATAGGTAAGACACGTCCGAAATTGGGAGACATTCTAGTTGTGACAGAATTTTCAGATGTCTTTCCGGATGAATTACCAGGGTTACCGCCAATGCGAGAGACAGAGTTCATTATTGATTTAACACCTGGTGTAGAGTCGATATCTAGACCACCGTACAAGATGGCTCCGATTGAGTTAGAGGAGCTGAGGAAACAGTTACAGGAATTATTAGAGAAGAGGTTCATTAGATCGAGTGTATCGCCATGGGGAGCACTGATTCTGTTTGTGAGGAAGAAGGATAGGAGCTTTCGATTGTGTATCGACTACCGATTGTTGAACAAGGCAACCATCAAGAGCAAGTATCCTTTTTCGAGGATTGATGATTTACTAGATTAGCTACGGGGAGCACAGGTATTTTCTAAGATTGATATGAGATCTGGGTACCACCAGTTGAGAGTTCGGGATGGAGATGTACCCAAGACAGCTTTTCGCACCCGTTATGGTCATTTTGAGTTTATGGTTATGCCATTCGGGTTGGCGAACGCTTCCGCAGCTTTTATGTCATTGATGAATGAGGTGTTTCGGCCTTATTTGGATCGATTTGTAATACTGTTCATCGATGACATCCTGATTTATTTGAGATCCAGAGAGGAGCATGAGCAGCACCTGAGGATTGTATTGCAGACCCTCCGTGAGAAGCAGTTGTATGCTAAACTCAGTAAGTGTGACTTTTGGCTTAAGCAGATCTCCTTTTTGGGACATATTCTGTCGAGGGATGGTGTGTCAATGGACCTATCCAAGATTGAGGCAGTAGTTCAGTGGCAGAGGCCTCAGACAGTTACGGAGATCAGGAGCTTTCTGGGTTTAGCTAGATATTATAGACGATTTGTGGAGGGGTTTTCGAGGTTGGCTCCTCCGTTGACACGTCTCACTCAGAAGAGTGTTGCATTTGAGTGGGACGACAAATGTGAGGAGAGTTTTCAGGAGCTGAAGTGTCGATTGACCACTACTCCGATTCTCACCATTCCTACCAGCTCAGGAAGTTTTTTTACATGGATGCTTCTTACCAAAGACTGGGCTGTGTACTTATGCAAGACGAGAAGGTAGTCGCTTATGGATCCAGGCAGCTGAAGGATCATGAGAGGAACTACCTGACCCACGACTTAGAGTTTACGATCGTAGTGTTTGCATTGAAGATATGGCGCCACTATCTCTATGGTGAGAAATTCCAAGTATTTACCGATCACAAAAGCCTCAAGTATCTGTTCTCAAAGAAGGAATTGAACATGAGATAGAGAAGATGGCTTGAGCTTCTGAAAGATTATGATTATGAGATCCTATACCACCCGGGTAAGGCGAATGTAGTGGCTGATGTGTTGAGGAGGAAGCATCTCGAGTTGGTTTCTTATATGATGGTATGGGAACACGAGTTGTTAGAGCAGTTTACGAGCCACAGTTTGGATGTGACCCTACCTGATGTTGAGAGTGGTTATATGATTGCTAGCCTGCGATTAGAGCTAGATTTGATGAATCGGATCCGACAAGCTCAGCGTGATGATCAGCAGTGTATTGGGATAGTCAGGCAGATGCAGAGGGGTATTGAGACTGAGTTTGAGTTGAGTTCGGATGGATTACTGAGGTTCCGAGATAGGATATGTGTTCCCAAGGATCCTGAGATCAGGAGGTTGATCTTGACAGAGGCTCATTTGTCGAGGTATACCTTGCATCCGGGTAGTACAAAGATGTATCAAAATCTCTGGAAGGTATACTGGTGGTCGGGGATGAAGAGAGATATAGCAGAGTTTGTTGCGGATGTCTCGTCTGTCAGCTGGTGAAGGTAGAGCATCAAAAGCCTGCAGGGTTATTGCAGCCTCTACCTATGCCGACTTGAAAATGGGAGCATGTCACCATGGACTTTGTGATAGGTTTACTGAGGACTCGCAGGGGAAATGATGCCATATAGGTGATAGTTGACAGATTGACGAAGTCGACAGATTTCCTAGCTATGAGAGTCATCGATACTCTGAGTAGATTGGCAGAGTTATATGTGCGCGAGATTGTGAGACTGCATGGTGTCCCAGTGAGTATTGTGTCGGATAGGGATCCCCGCTTCACTTCCCATTTTTGGGAACATTTTCAGGAAGCTATGGGGACCCAGTTGAGATTCAGTACAGCCTTTCATCCTCAGACAGATAGGCAGTCAGAGAGGACTATACAGACCCTCAAGGATATGTTGAGAGCTTGTGTACTTGATTTTAGAGGCTCCTGGGATGATCACCTACCACTCGCGGAGTTCGCCTACAATAACAGTTATCATTTGAGTATCGGGATTGCACCATATAAGGCCTTGTATGGCCGTAGATGTCATTCTCCTGTAGGATGGGAAGAGGTTGGTGACAGGCAGATATTCGCTCCCGATTTGATACGTCAGGCCTCTGAGGATGTCCAGTTGATTTATGAGAGGTTGAGGACAGCTCAGAGGCGATAGAAAATTTACTCTGACAGGAGACGTAGATCGTTGGAGTTTACAGCAGGGGAGTCAGTATTTTTGAAAGTTTCTCCTTCCAAAGGTATTACGAGATTCGGAAAGAGAGGGAAGCTGAGCTGTAAGACCCGAATTTAATAAAAAATACGAAAACTAAATAAGAAAAGATAGAGGAAGTATGAAGGAAGTCGGGTTAAATTAATCCCGAACACGTGTAAGGGCAAAATGGTCAAAAGACCGAAAGCTGGTATAATTTCGATAAAGAAAATTAATTAAAATATGGATTTGAGAAATCTTGGTCAATAAAAGTGAAATAAAATTATTTCGGATTAAATTGATCAAGATATTAATTTATGAAAATTAATCGGGATTAATCGAGATTTTTAGTTCGGAAAAATAATCCCGAAAATAATCGAAAAATATGTCGAAAGGTCACCCGGGACAATATCCCGAAAATACGGAGCAATTATACCCGAAAAAGGATTAAAAATAAATTAAATAAAATTAAATTAGTTAAATTAGAATAAAATAATAATTTTGTAGATGTTTTGAGGTATTTAATATATTTTAAATGAATAGTAAAATAATTAAAATAAATAAAAATAAAAATAATAAAATTGATAAAATAGAAGAAAAAAAAAGTAATTGAAACAAAAAAAAAAAAGAAACAGAATTGGAAAACCATCGGGGAGAGAGAAAGAAGCAGAGAAGCTGAAGACGAAGCAAAACGGAAGCAGAGGCCCGACCCCGTCGGCGGCCAGGGACCCCAGGCGAGGGCCGGCGAGGATGGCCCGACCTCAGGCAACTTATCAGCGGCGACGACGCGCCGTGGGGACGCCGGAATCCGGCGGAAATCGGAGGAGAAGCCCGCGGGAAAGAGAGGGCTACCGGCGGCGAACGGCGGCGATCCAGGCGAAACCAAGGCCCGATTTGGAGAGCCCAGTCGACGGCGGTGCTTTTGGCACCGGTGGCACTCAACGAGACGGCCGGAATCGGCGGCGACGGCCAAGGGAAGAGAATGGGTCCGACGGCGAGGAGAGAAGAGGCCGGACCGACGGCATTCCGGCGGCCTTGGGCGAATCCGAGCCCAGATTCGAGGTGCGGACGGCCTTGCGGAGCGTTTGGCGGTGGAAGCCGGCGGAGAACCGGCCGGCAAGGTGGCGAACCGGCGGTGAACCGGCCGAACCGGAGAAAAACCGGCGGTCTGACCGGTCTGAACCGGTCTGAACCGGTTCAGCCAAGAAAGAAGGGAAAAAAGGAAGAAAAAGGGAAAAAGAAAAAGAGAAAAAAATTGGGGAAAATTCCTACGATGCAATCGAGCTTCGGGTAAGTCGGTAAGCGGTCGAATTGACCGATTTAAATTTCGAAATGTTTTATTTAATTAAATTTCGACCGGAAAGTTTACCCGAAAATAAAATTAAATGTGTAGCTCGACGATTGGCATCAACCGAGGGCTCGAGACAGCCTCGATTTACGGACTAGCATGGAATCTCGGGTAAGTGATCCTTATTTACGACAATTTTCTCGTTATGCGAGATGTTGAGTTAATTTCCGCATAAATTGAATAAAATTATGGAAATTTAGATTAATTGTCGTAAATATTTAATTTAGCTACTCGAGAAGTAGAACGAGGCCCGATAAATTATTGGTGGGCCCAATGAGCCCAATAGGCCTCGATAAGTGGGAATTTAGTGAAAAGCGGGCTTAAGGCCGATTAAGGCCCATTAAGGTGCAATCGGGCCCAATAGGGGTAAACGGGCCCAATGATTTAAATTAAGCCCAGAAAAGATTAAGTACAATTAAATCATAATATCTGACCTGAGGAATATTAATACGCAGTTCCGGACATTGGATTGGAAACATATCGGACTGCGCGATGGGACTACATTGGAAAAGAGAAAGGTCAGACTCGACGAGAATCGAGGTAAGGGAATTCTGCGGACTGCTAGAGGTAACAGTACGCAATTTTAAATTCATATGCAGTCCTTTAAAATATCCTGAAGGGTCTAGAGGTCAAATAATAATTTTAGTGCCCCGAATGGGCAAATTACTAAAATACCCTTGTTAAGGGTAAAATTCCAAAAATCTAGGAAAAATTGAGAGGAGCAAGGACAAGAGGTTCCTGCTCGTTCTGGAGATATTTCAACGCATGCATGAGTAGGCTGGCTCGCCTTGAAAGAAAGTGCACCGCATTGCATACTTTTAACGTGAAATTGATTTGAAAACTGTTTTGAGTAAATAGAGCCGCCTACGTGTTTTATTGACATATGACGTGCTAGAGCTCAGCTCGCACGGTAATTTCGATTTGTGTGATGCATGCATTAGTGCTGGAGCGAGAGCTCGCACTAGAGTTTTACATGCATAGGTGCTAGAGTATAACTCGCACCAGATTTCACATGCTCTTTCGTGACACGGTGCTAGAGTCTGACTCGCACCATATTTTTACATGATTTTCGAGACAGGGTGCTGGAGTTTAACCCGCACCAGTATTTATAAAATTTTCATGTGATTTATAATATACAGAGTGCTGAGCTTAGCTCGCACTAGTTTTACCGGATTTGTGGAGTACCGCTGTCTGCCCTTGGAGTCAGCCAAAAGGCCCAACAGGCTCAAGA
The DNA here is from genome assembly GCA_033439115.1 of Firmiana major. Lineage (NCBI taxonomy): Eukaryota > Viridiplantae > Streptophyta > Magnoliopsida > Malvales > Malvaceae > Firmiana > Firmiana major. The sequence continues at coordinate 17,771,027 of CM065904.1, read as the reverse complement.
GACCTCTTAGGTGGGGTGAGAGTGAGGGATGAGGTTGGCGGCCTTGTGGGGATGTAAGCGGGCTCTGCCAGTTGACGTGTTTTGATGAGAGTGCTGAGCATCGCTCACACAGATTTTATGAGAACATGCGATGAGCCGTGCTTGGAGCATCGGGTAGACTGTGTGTCACCGATTTAATAGGCTCGCACGTGCGTTTTGAGACATGGCATGAGTATTGAGAAACAAACCTCTATGGGAAGCAGGCCAATTGGGCCGGAGTACCTAGAGATATTACATGGGTTCATGGAGTACGATGTACCGTGCAAGTAGCATGGAGTACGATGTACCGTGTTGTATCTTCGGATACGGCATCTCCGGATGCAGCATCTTCGGATGCCGGGGATCGGATAAGACTGACGGGATGGACTGACCCACCTCCCGGGCGGTTCCCGATCATGGTGAGAACCCGCACACTAGGATCCGTGTAGCTGAGGAACTCACGAGGACAGATGTGGCCATAGTCCTAGTTATTTACCTATATACAGACGTTGCCTAGTCTCGCATGTTGATGATTTCTATGATGATTTAAACTGGGTTTTAAAACTAAATTGCATGATGGTATTTCCATGCTTTTCAAAACCCACGTGTGATGTAAATGTTTTCATGATTTTGTGTGAGTCAGGATCACCCGCAGGAGGGGTCGAGTCCTGACTTTATTGTCAAAATCTTAATTGAGAAAGAAATGATTTATGATAATTGCATGTTGATTTTCCGTGCAAATGTATTTTACATATCATCATAATGCATAGCATTGTTTTAAAATGTGTGGAGAAAGGGTGGTTTATGCATGGCACTACGTTCATGTAGGTAGTATGGTTACCTACTTGTTCGTAGGATTGCCTTACTGAGCTTGATGTGCTCACCCCTTTCATTTTCTCCCACAGATGATCTCCAGTTGAAGTTGAGGCGACTCAGTACTGCATTCCGGATATCCGCTGCTGCCCATCAACATAAGGTATATACACTTGTACTTATTGTATCTACATAAGCATAGCACAGTAACATGATTGTAAGTAACTTTAGGGGATGTATAAATAATATAACAATTATAAATGACTGGAGAAGAAATAAGTACTAGGGTAGATGTATGGTGGGACTGGCATTGACGCACAGCCCAATTAGTAGTGGAGTGTTGGTCACGATTCGAGGACAGGTAAGAATTAAGTAAGAAAATAAACAAAAACGCAAAAAAATTCACTCTGATTTTTGGATAGTTGGGTCGTGACATATAAAGGTGGTATCAGAGCATAATTGGTCTGATGTGTGTCAGTGTCATTAATTAGAAAATTACATCCCCGTGTTACTGTGCTTAGTTAGATACAATAGTGTATATCGAGATGGGCTTGACCAAGAAATGGTTGAGAATGCAGGAATGCTTAATATGAGTCGCGTTAGATGAGATAGTGCACGAGGCAGAGGTCGTAGAGATAGACCTGAGTCTGCTAATGTCGTGCTGAGTTTGGCTATGAAAATCAGTATGAGATTGAAATAGAGGCTAATGTTGAAAATGCCTCACAGAGTCCGACAGAGAGATCGGATAGTATTGAGACACGCTTCGCGAGATTGGAGCGGAGTGTGGAGATTATTTTGAGGAGCTAATTGCTCAGATTATGTATGAGATCAGAGGGCGCAGCGGAGCATTGGTGGAAACCCGCTCGACCCATCTTAAGAGCTGATATGAGAAATATCTTGGATATATTCCGGTGACAGAACATCCCGGACATGATTTAAAGGGAATTATGGATAAAATCCTTACTTTGACCCAGAGGATTTGATTTATTGACGAGCATGGAGACTCGATTATATTCTGGGCAGATATTACCTCGACACTATGAACAAGTGACTGTCGAGATGTCTAAAAGTTTATGGAAGGGCTCAGATTTTCAATTAGAGTCTGATTGGCCCGTGAGATATTATCTATACCGAGGCAGTGCGCAGATTTACAGTTTGGTAAATAAGAACATGAATTGCACGCCTCTGAGGTTTGAAAAGGTAATGAGGGCTGAAATAGAGATAGAAAAGAGAATCGAGAAATGATAAAGATGTTGAATGAGAAAATGGTAATTGGTTAAAGATTAGATTTGATGAGTTATGGGCTGAGATAATTGGTAAGGCCCTAGTGCATCCAATTTTGGCACTGTTGAGGGGCATTGTGATTGGCGGACCCCGACCTGCTACGAAGCAGTGTAGCAGTGTGAGCACTGTAAGCAGTGTGAGATGTGTGGTGGATACCACAGAAGGAGGGTCTATACCTACACGGTATTGATAAAAATGGCTGTTAAGTGTGATAAGACGGACCATTGATTTTGATTGCACAGAGTTGGGCGAGATCGCCCCACAGGAAAGTAAAGAGACAAAGAAAGATTTCGTTGGTATAGCTGAAAACGAAAAGGGAGGCCATAGCCGAAGAGAAAAAGGAAAGTAGGCTATTGGACGAAGGCGAGTGGATGTCTTGGACCAGGATGCTATTGATGTTTCATGGATGTGGTGTAAGATACCACACTTGTTATGAATAACGAAGTACATATGTTCATTGATCCTGGTACCACATATTTATTTATACCGCCTTCATTCACATATAAGTGAGTAAAAGGCATGAATGCCTACATCATTGGGTAGTACTGATGAATGAGTACCCCAATAGAGAAGGATCTTATACGCTTATGCGTAAATAAGTCAAGGATTAGATCGACTTGTAATCATCATTATCGATGATATGCTGGGTGCAGTTAAAGCCTAGGGCGATTTATAAGCAACAATTGGAAGATGGCTTTTACAGATGGATTATTGCGAGATTTAAAATGGATATACTTGGTTGACACGTTTAACTATGAAAACGTGGTCATTGAATAAGATGATAAATAAGATGATTGAGGTGACGTGAATTTCGGTGTGGTAAAGTATGAATTGACCACCGTGATTAATTTCACCATACCCAACAGCTCAAGAGGTTCTCAGTGAGTATGGATACCTCGAAATAATGAATGAGCTGTGTATTGATGTATAATGGGAAGATAGTCAAGTATGGAGTCAGACAACTCCTTGATCATGAAATAAACTATCTGACCCATGATTTAAAGTTGACAACAGTATTTGTACCGAGGATATGGTACTATTAGGTACACGATGAGAAATTACGGATATGCACTGATCATAAAGCCCGAGTATCTGTTTTCACAGAAAGGGGCGAATATGAAAATACATATTGGGTTAGAGCTTCTGAGAGATTTGATTTATGAAAATCGTACCACCCAGGAAAGGCTAATGTGATGACTGATGCCTTGAGCAGAAATAGCCTCGGGATGGTATTACATATGATGGTCAGGGAGCGTGAGCTGCTAGATGCAGTTGTGAGCCTCAGTATAGATGTGATCCCTTCTGATGATGACAGTGATTGTGTGACAGCTAGCCTGATGATTGGAACCGGATGAGAGTGCCCGGATTTGCTAGGCTTAGCGTGATGATCGACCGGATGTCGATAGTTTGGGTCTGATTCAGAAGGGTACAGTGATAGAGTTCACAGTGGGTGATGATGAGTTACTGAGGATTCAGAGACAGTATGAGTGCTCCCCAGAACCACAGTTGATGAGATAGTGATATTGTCAGAAGCTCACTCTTCGGGATATACAGTGCATACGGAAGTAAGAAATATATCGAAATCTCAGAAAGGGTATGGGTGGTCAGATGTGGAAAGAAATATTTGTGGAGATTGTGGAAAAGTGCCTAGTGTGTCAGCAGAGTAAGGTAGAGTATTAAAAGTCTGCGGAGTTATTGCAGCACCTACCTATATCGACACGGCACGAAAAACGAGAGTAAGTCTCCATGAATGTCGTGATGGGTTATAGGAGACCCGGATAAATCAGGAGACTAGTTGGATGGTAGTCGATAGAGTGACTAAGTCCACCCACCTTCTGGTTATGAACTCCCCAGATACTCAGAGTGTGTATGAGGATTCAGGTATAAGAAAGATTGTGGAACATTAAGTAGCGTTCCAGTGAGCATGGTATCATATAGGGATTCCCGCTCCACTTCCTACCTCAGGGAATATTTTTAGGAAGCTATGGGAACCCGACTAAGTATTAGCACAGCTTTACATCCTCAGACAGATGGTCAGTCAGGGAGGACTGTACAAGTTCTGGAGGATCCGATGAAAGCGTGTGCCATTGATTTTATAAGCTCCTGGAATGATCAGTTGATTTCTAATTGAAGTCGCCAATAACGACAATTGGCAATTGAGTATCGGGATAACGAGATATGAGGCAGTGTATAGCTGTAGGGGCTGTTCCCCAAATTGGATAAGAAAGAGTGGGTGACAGGTAGAAATTATTTCTGACTTTGGATAATAAGTCTCTGAGGATGTTTAGTTAAGGATGAGAGATTAAGAACACCTCAGAACAGATAGAAAAATATTGGAATTCACCCTTGGTGAATTATTATGGTTGAAAGTTACACGTCCTAAGAGAATAAGGACATAGCGGAACTTTTGGAAGAAGTAAATTGAGTTGAGCTGGATCGAATTCTTGAGAGATTGGACAAGTGGGAGATAAGACCTGTAGGTTGTTGTTAATCACTTGGATTAATAGGCACCCATAATGTGTCCCAGCTTATGATGCTTCGGTACTACTATCCAGATCCAGCAGAGGTGATAGGATATGAACTCCAAAAGTTCAGTTTAATGAAAATATGAGTATATTGAAGAAGTTGATTCGGGCATTGAACAGGAAAGAGACAGTATTGGGGTTTAAGATAATCTCCCTAATTAAAGTCCTTTGGTAGTAATACACTCCGAAGAAGGTCGCATAAATTTTAAGAGTATGATATGATCGATATACCCGGAGTTGTATATGGACTCATATGACTTGGTTCTAATTTGGAGGACCAAATTCCTTAAGTGGGGGAGAATTGTAAGACCCGAATTTAATAAAAAATACGAAAACTAAATAAGAAAAGATAGAGGAAGTATGAAGGAAGTCGGGTTAAATTAATCCCGAACACGTGTAAGGGCAAAATGGTCAAAAGACCGAAAGCTGGTATAATTTCGATAAAGAAAATTAATTAAAATATGGATTTGAGAAATCTTGGTCAATAAAAGTGAAATAAAATTATTTCGGATTAAATTGATCAAGATATTAATTTATGAAAATTAATCGGGATTAATCGAGATTTTTAGTTCGGAAAAATAATCCCGAAAATAATCGAAAAATATGTCGAAAGGTCACCCGGGACAATATCCCGAAAATACGGAGCAATTATACCCGAAAAAGGATTAAAAATAAATTAAATAAAATTAAATTAGTTAAATTAGAATAAAATAATAATTTTGTAGATGTTTTGAGGTATTTAATATATTTTAAATGAATAGTAAAATAATTAAAATAAATAAAAATAAAAATAATAAAATTGATAAAATAGAAGAAAAAAAAAGTAATTGAAACAAAAAAAAAAAAAAAAGAAACAGAATTGGAAAACCATCGGGGAGAGAGAAAGAAGCAGAGAAGCTGAAGACGAAGCAAAACGGAAGCAGAGGCCCGACCCCGTCGGCGGCCAGGGACCCCAGGCGAGGGCCGGCGAGGATGGCCCGACCTCAGGCAACTTATCAGCGGCGACGACGCGCCGTGGGGACGCCGGAATCCGGCGGAAATCGGAGGAGAAGCCCGCGGGAAAGAGAGGGCTACCGGCGGCGAACGGCGGCGATCCAGGCGAAACCAAGGCCCGATTTGGAGAGCCCAGTCGACGGCGGTGCTTTTGGCACCGGTGGCACTCAACGAGACGGCCGGAATCGGCGGCGACGGCCAAGGGAAGAGAATGGGTCCGACGGCGAGGAGAGAAGAGGCCGGACCGACGGCATTCCGGCGGCCTTGGGCGAATCCGAGCCCAGATTCGAGGTGCGGACGGCCTTGCGGAGCGTTTGGCGGTGGAAGCCGGCGGAGAACCGGTCGGCAAGGTGGCGAACCGGCGGTGAACCGGCCGAACCGGAGAAAAACCGGCGGTCTGACCGGTCTGAACCGGTCTGAACCGGTTCAGCCAAGAAAGAAGGGAAAAAAGGAAGAAAAAGGGAAAAAGAAAAAGAGAAAAAAATTGGGGAAAATTCCTACGATGCAATCGAGCTTCGGGTAAGTCGGTAAGCGGTCGAATTGACCGATTTAAATTTCGAAATGTTTTATTTAATTAAATTTCGACCGGAAAGTTTACCCGAAAATAAAATTAAATGTGTAGCTCGACGATTGGCATCAACCGAGGGCTCGAGACAGCCTCGATTTGCGGACTAGCATGGAATCTCGGGTAAGTGATCCTTATTTACGACAATTTTCTCGTTATGCGAGATGTTGAGTTAATTTCCGCATAAATTGAATAAAATTATGGAAATTTAGATTAATTGTCGTAAATATTTAATTTAGCTACTCGAGAAGTAGAACGAGGCCCGATAAATTATTGGTGGGCCCAATGAGCCCAATAGGCCTCGATAAGTGGGAATTTAGTGAAAAGCGGGCTTAAGGCCGATTAAGGCCCATTAAGGTGCAATCGGGCCCAATAGGGGTAAACGGGCCCAATGATTTAAATTAAGCCCAGAAAAGATTAAGTACAATTAAATCATAATATCTGACCTGAGGAATATTAATACGCAGTTCCGGACATTGGATTGGAAACATATCGGACTGCGCGATGGGACTACATTGGAAAAGAGAAAGGTCAGACTCGACGAGAATCGAGGTAAGGGAATTCTGCGGACTGCTAGAGGTAACAGTACGCAATTTTAAATTCATATGCAGTCCTTTAAAATATCCTGAAGGGTCTAGAGGTCAAATAATAATTTTAGTGCCCCGAATGGGCAAATTACTAAAATACCCTTGTTAAGGGTAAAATTCCAAAAATCTAGGAAAAATTGGGAGGAGCAAGGACAAGAGGTTCCTGGTCGTTCTGGAGATATTTCAACGCATGCATGAGTAGGCTGGCTCGCCTTGAAAGAAAGTGCACCGCATTGCATACTTTTAACGTGAAATTGATTTGAAAACTGTTTTGAGTAAATAGAGCCGCCTACGTGTTTTATTGACATATGACGTGCTAGAGCTCAGCTCGCACGGTAATTTCGATTTGTGTGATGCATGCATTAGTGCTGGAGCGAGAGCTCGCACTAGAGTTTTACATGCATAGGTGCTAGAGTATAACTCGCACCAGATTTCACATGCTCTTTCGTGACACGGTGCTAGAGTCTGACTCGCACCATATTTTTACATGATTTTCGAGACAGGGTGCTGGAGTTTAACCCGCACCAGTATTTATAAAATTTTCATGTGATTTATAATATACAGAGTGCTGAGCTTAGCTCGCACTAGTTTTACCGGATTTGTGGAGTACCGCTGTCTGCCCTTGGAGTCAGCCAAAAGGCCCAACAGGCTCAAGAGACCTCTTAGGTGGGGTGAGAGTGAGGGATGAGGTTGGCGGCCTTGTGGGGATGTAAGCGGGCTCTGCCAGTTGACGTGTTTTGATGAGAGTGCTGAGCATCGCTCACACAGATTTTATGAGAACATGCGATGAGCCGTGCTTGGAGCATCGGGTAGACTGTGTGTCACCGATTTAATAGGCTCGCACGTGCGTTTTGAGACATGGCATGAGTATTGAGAAACAAACCTCTATGGGAAGCAGGCCAATTGGGCCGGAGTACCTAGAGATATTACATGGGTTCATGGAGTACGATGTACCGTGCAAGTAGCATGGAGTACGATGTACCGTGTTGTATCTTCGGATACGGCATCTCCGGATGCAGCATCTTCGGATGCCGGGGATCGGATAAGACTGACGGGATGGACTGACCCACCTCCCGGGCGGTTCCCGATCATGGTGAGAACCCGCACACTAGGATCCGTGTAGCTGAGGAACTCACGAGGACAGATGTGGCCATAGTCCTAGTTATTTACCTATATACAAACGTTGCCTAGTCTCGCATGTTGATGATTTCTATGATGATTTAAACTGGGTTTTAAAACTAAATTGCATGATGGTATTTCCATGCTTTTCAAAACCCACGTGTGATGTAAATGTTTTCATGATTTTGTGTGAGTCAGGATCACCCGCAGGAGGGGTCGAGTCCTGACTTTATTGTCAAAATCTTAATTGAGAAAGAAATGATTTATGATAATTGCATGTTGATTTTCCGTGCAAATGTATTTTACATATCATCATAATGCATAGCATTGTTTTAAAATGTGTGGAGAAAGGGTGGTTTATGCATGGCACTACGTTCATGTAGGTAGTATGGTTACCTACTTGTTCGTAGGATTGCCTTACTGAGCTTGATGTGCTCACCCCTTTCATTTTCTCCCACAGATGATCTCCAGTTGAAGTTGAGGCGACTCAGTACTGCATTCCGGATATCCGCTGCTGCCCATCAACATAAGGTATATACACTTGTACTTATTGTATCTACATAAGCATAGCACAGTAACATGATTGTAAGTAACTTTAGGGGATGTATAAATAATATAACAATTATAAATGACTGGAGAAGAAATAAGTACTAGGGTAGATGTATGGTGGGACTGGCATTGACGCACAGCCCAATTAGTAGTGGAGTGTTGGTCACGATTCGAGGACAGGTAAGAATTAAGTAAGAAAATAAACAAAAACGCAAAAAAATTCACTCTGATTTTTGGATAGTTGGGTCGTGACATGAGCCCTCGCTTCATAGGACCTTTTGAGATACTCGAGAGAGTGGGAGATCGAGCTTACAGGCTAGCATTGCCACCAGAGCTAGCAAATGTCCATAACGTCTTCCACATCTCCATGCTTCGGAAGTATCAGCCGGATCCGTCGCATGTGATCAGATACGAGCCACTGGAGCTCAGTGAGAGTATGTCCTATGTTGAGAGACCGATCTAGATTGTGGATAGGAAGGAGAAGGTATTGAGATCGAAGACGATTCCTCTGGTGAAAGTACTGTGGTAGCATCACACTCCGGAGGAAGCGACTTGGGAGTTAGAGAGTTTGATGAAAGAGAAGTACCCAGAGTTGTTCAGAGACTGATTTCGTTCCAATTTGGAGGACCAAATTCTTTTAGTGGGGGAGATTATGTAAGACCCACTTTGTATGTACTTGTTGCTATATTCCCTATGATTCATGTGATGTATATTTCCATATATTCATTGAATCATAAGAAGAGCTTTGATTGAATTAAATTTGCAAGTAGAGTAAAATGAAATCTCGGTGAACGTCGGAAGTAGCCAAATACGGGCCGAAATGGCCACAGGCCAAACGAAAAGGATCGAAATGAAGTTAACCGAAAATGCGAAATTAAAATAACAAAAGATGGTGGATGTATGAAGGAAAGTTAGGTTAATTTGGATCCGAAACAAGTACAGGGGTAAAACGGTCAAAAGATCGAAATCCGGGATAAATTTGATAAGAAAAATTCAATTAAAAATAAGGATTTAGGATATCTTGATCGATAATGAGGAAATTATACAATTTCGAGTGCAATTGATTAAGATTCGAAATTTTTAGAAATATCGAGAAGTCATTCGGGACAATATCCCGAAAATACGGAGAAATTATACCGAAAAAAAGGGTTAAAATATAATAAATCAATTAAATAAAATTAAATAAATTAATTTGGAATAAAATAATAAATTAGTAGATATTTTTAGAATATTTTTGACTATTTTAATGAATATAATAATAATAAAATAATGTATAAATAATAATAATAATAATAATAATAATAATAATAATAATAAAAGAGGGAAATCTGGAATCGGGAAACCCAAAAATCGAATCCACGCTGCACCCGTGGAACCCAAGACCCACGAACCACGCCACCGACGACCGACGACGTCGACGAAGAGCTGAGGAGTAAGAGGAGAGGACGACGATCGTGCTGACACCGGAGACACGCTGACTGGACGCCGAAAACCGCCGATCGGAGCAAAGGAAAACCGTAGGAGAAACGGCTTATTTTCTGGCGATCTACGGCGGCTGGGCTTGAATGGAGGCCACCGACGAGTTCAGGAGGAGGAACTGGTTCTTTTGAGACTAGTATCGACCGGTAAAATCACCGGAATGTCAGTGACGGCAAAGGGGCAGAAACGGCACTGTTTGGCCAAAATGAAAGGGAAGGAAAATGAGGGAAAATGAGGGAAAGAGGAAAAGAAAAGAAAATGAAAGAAAATAAAGGAAAAAGAAAAAGGAAAGAAAAATTCCCGGGGATGACTCGAGATTCGGGTAAGTTGATCGAGAGTCAATATTGTCCTACGGGTAAATTTCAAAAATTTAATTAATATTATATTTAATGAAAAATAACCCGCATTTACCTAATTGTGCAGTTTTACGACAAAGCCCGAAGAGAGCCGATTGAGCTTCGATTTTCATACCCCGCATCATATTGGTTAAGTATATTTTAATTACGATAATATGAGTCCTTTAATACAGAGTTTCGATTATTTTACGGAATTTACGGATTAATTCTGTATAAAAAGGAATATTATTCAAAATTGCAACGTAATTACCGTAAATAGTATACGGGCTATCCAATGAGTTTGGAATAAAGCCCGATGATTATTAGTAAGTTGAATGAGCCCAGTAAACCCGAAGAAGGGATTTAATAAGTATAAACGGGCTGAAAATGGGTCGAGGCCCATTAAAGTGAAATTGGGCCCAATAAAGAAAAACAGGCCCAGTACTTTAGATTGATCAGTGAATGTGACATACTAATAAAGATAAGTGAATTGACCCAAAATATGTGGTTATATGCTGTTCTGTAGACTTGGTTGGCGCTCATTTGGACTAAGAGATCAGGTATTATCGAGACGGGATAAGTTTGCGCGTGATTCCAGGTAAGGGAATTTTGTAGGTGCATAGAGATATCTATATGTATTTTTGCTGGGATTTACAAGGCCTAGAATTTCTTAAAGTATCTAGAAATGAAATAATAATTTTTACGAAAATCGGGGCATGGGTGAATAAATAAAAAGACGATATTGCCCCTGGGAGTAAAATTAACAAAAAGGGTAGTAAGGCAAATAAATTGCATGATTATCATGTTTTGATGTTTTATATGAATGTATTACTTTGGTTTAAGCAAATTTACACATAGGTTGGCTGTTGATTTTATGAATTATACGAAAGGGTACCGGTTTGTACCGGTTATGATTTTAAAAGATGTTTTATCAAGATTGAGCCACCTATCATATTTACACAACTAAAAAGAGTGCTAGAGTCTTACTCGCACTAAATTTTACTGATTTATTTCTCATAAAAAGCCGTACTGGAGCATTGCTCGTATGAAAAATTTGTGTGTGTACAAAAATCATGCTGGAGCTTCGCTCACACGAGATTTTAGATATCATGATATGCATAGCATTGTGCTGGAGCTTCGCTCGCACTAGATGTGAGTTGACATGCATATAGTCATGCGGAAGCCTCCTGTAGACTGTGTGTCACAGAGAGTTGATATGCTCGTACGTATACTTTGATACATGGGTTGGTTATCGACATAGTATTGAGGTGGATAAGACCTACGGCAAGCACCCCCAGACTATGATATGGGTCCATGGAGTACGTTGTACCGTGTATGTCACACGGAGTACGCTGTACCGTGCAGTCATAATGACTCGATGATGTTACTTAATATTCTGGCGAGTAGGATTTGACCCCACCTCCCGTTACAGTTGTGATGCCCCGTACACTGGGATCCATGTAGCCTGGGATCACAGGGACATAATATGGCCATAGTCCTCGATTTTCATACAGCAACCTACATGCTTCACATGATATCATACGGTCTGAATAGACCAGGACAAACTCGAAGGAGGGGTAATGTGCCTATTTATGTTTTTAAATGAGATGCGATTTAACGAATCAAGGTATTCCTGATGGATGAGTTTAGCCTTGATTTGGTTGTTTTGTGATAAAACAAATAAGTTTTAATGTGATGAGTTTATGATGAAACTAATAAGTTTTAATGTGATAAGCATGAGATGTCATACATGATGATTTTTCCATGTTTGTTTTATATGTCGATTTCATGATTTCTCTTATATGATATATAAATACATGTGGCATCGTTTTAATTTTACCTCATGCTCCAATTGTAAACGATTTTATACCATGACATTATCAGCACGTAGATAGTATAGTTATCTACATGCTTACATTATTGCCTTACTGAGCTAGTTATGCTCACCCTTTCATTTTTCACCCTCTACAGAGCATCTACAGTAGTTGAGAGCAGGTAGAGACTGCATTCCTGGTTGTCCGCTGCTCCCATCACGAATTAGGTATACACATCGTACAGTTTTGTATCTAAACAAATAATAGCACAGTTTTGTAACGAATATAATTATGGGGGATGTAAATATATGAAAACATATGTATATACAGTTGTATAATATATGTACTTAATATTACACTGTCTAAAATTCTAACATTATTACCATGGTAAGAATGATATGGTTAAATGGGATAAGAGTTGGGATTATTACTGACTCATAGCCCAACTCGTTAAAAATGGAATTTGTCACGAGGAGGTGAGAAGTATAGAAAAAGAGAAAAATTTGTAGTAATTTTTGGTAGAACGGGTCGTGACACTAAATTTCTTTATTTGGTTTCTAAATGATTTTGTATGGTTTTGGGGTTTGAAAACCCAAAAAAATTGCATAATTATGCATGAAAGATCAATCGCCTAGGCTGTAGGATCGATCCTTCTTCACGTTTTTTCAATGGTTTTATATTATGACTTCCTAGGATCAATCCCTTATCTTCAAGGGACTAGTCCCCATCCTTCAGATTTCATTTTAAAGTTTCACAAGCCCATCTTTAAGACCCAAAATGACCTGCTATTGTTATAAAAGATTTTGAAAGCTTATGTACTATGTTTTATAACCTTATTTTGGTATAAAACAAGTGGGCAACCTTTATAAAACATGAAACATGATTCTGTCATAATTTACATATGTTTTTTTGAACTAAGTTTTGAGACTTGACACTCATCGTTGATGCCTATGTGGTAGTCATGCAGGTGAACATCTCTGTGTGACATGCAACATCCCCACAGTTAGCTTTACCGCATTGTAAATGTTGAGTGGTGCCCAAGCCCATGCTAGGCCACTGCTCTTTGCTTGGCCATGTATATGCACAATGTTTTTAGACTAAGTTTTCATAGTTGTACGACCTTGATCCAGTCTACAATATTATCATGGCCATCGATTCACTTCTCTCTTTGACTGGGACTTATGTTTATGATGCATGATTTTTATTGGGACCTTACCTTATCTCACCATGCTATATGATTTCGATATATGTTTTCAGATATTGTTAGAATCTATGTTTTTGAAATTTACTATGTCATGAAATGTTCGCTTTATGTTTTCAAATTCACTATGATTACGCTATTGATATATAAAATGATGCTTTCGATAAGTTTATGACTTGGCATTAACACATATGTTTTTGGTTTTTCATGAAATAAGTTGCACATAAGCATCATGTTTTTGCTATCTGCTACTACATATATTTCTTACTAAGTTTTTCCCAAAGCTCACCACCTCCCAGATTTCTTATAATGATACACATGGAGTACACCATTTAGGCTAATGTATAAGGAGTCGTCCTAGTCTAGCTACTATACTCAATAAGGGAGATAGCCTCTTCTAGTATGGTTTACTTCCCAGACATTGTACACACATTTATGTATTCTTTTGACCATTGATGCTTAGGTGGGCTATAAAGGAATTCAAGTATAGCTTTTTGTATTAATGATGTTAGATACAAAAGTAAATGAAATTATTTTATATAAGGAATGAATGGAAATGATGATATGTGGGCAACTGTACGACATTACTAATCTTTTGACTAAGACTACAGACTAAAAGTAAGTCACTAATAAAATGGTAATGATTAGCTAACTAGGTTAATCAGATTCTGCACTGAGCATTGAGAACTATAACGATGAAAAGAAAAAGTTAGTCCAAATTTCCGCTTATGGGATGGTAGAATTAATTTGCGCGAGATTTTAAAGATTAACCACATGTTCTACTTTAACTAGAATTGCCTGAAATTTTCATGAAATCTTTGTCTACTTTCATTAATGGGGAAACATGTGTCTAAGCATGACAAAGAGGCCTGTTGATTATGAAGAGCTGCACTAGGAACTGGTCGATTTTAAGGCATATTTGATGGAATAGATATGAGAACAGGAGAATAGGTATATGATGGTTTTGGGAAAAAAAGATACCTACAAAAAAAAGTGCATTTCTAATAAGTCAAGACTCAAAGGCTGTGACGAATGCTAAACACTTACACTTATTCCACTTTATTTCACTAACTAAATTTACGAACTAAATTTTTCTTCACTTTAAGGTGTGTGTTCAGTGTCAATGTAGTCACTAAACGGTTCTCACTAATCCTTTCATTAAACTTTGACCTTAACAACATAAAATTTAATCCATTATTATAAGGTAGGTAATAATCATCTATGATCCGTAAAATTTTCCTGCCTGGAAACACAAATTGAAAATATCCCCTTTATATTATAAGCTTTTCCCAATCTTAAATCAACTGCAAAAATATTCGTTTCATATATCTTAATCTCAGCAGCAATCATTTTAATTCAAACATAATCCATACACATCATATTATATCATACCATATTTCATTTCAGATTTCATTTCATACAGAATACAAATTAGACCCAAGATCGCCTTTGATAATCTTATTCGTCCTATAGTGATCTAGAACGATCCTAAGTTACATCCCAACACATTACAAATAACATGTACTGTCAACTGTTTGTTATGTCTATGCATGTAACATAATGATAATTTTTATATACCTTGATAGTCATAAAAGCAGGGCTCAGAAGACGCAAGAAACTACCAAGACTAGGTATACTCCTTGTTGACCCACACAAAAACTTAAAAGTCTAAGGCTAACTCAAATAGTTTGCAAGGAGTGAAAAGGTGGATGGGCAATTTACAGCTCACTAAGTAGCCTAAGTAAACGATTGATAGGCTCATGTCGTTCTATAGGCACGTGTATGCATGAATAGAAAATAGAGTAACATGTATGCGTAGTACTATGTCCTGATGCCGGATATAACTATATGGACTCACACTTTAAGGGTTAGGTTGTATGGGGTATTAGTTGGAAGGATACCTTAGGTACTTTATTTCCTCGAGACTCAAAACGATGTCTAAAAGATACAGTAACTTATAATTACACTACAATGCCAACAAACTATGTAAAACCACGATGATCAGTGTGCTTAGTCCAAAACAAATTCCTTATGCACTTATTTCAAAACTAATTAATTATACACTTAGTTTTAAAACAACGAATCATATGAAAACTAATAATTAATATAGTTCGGCATAAAGCCTTAAAGTATTGAAACCAATACTGATAACAAAACCAGTTTCTGATACACTTAGTTCAAAACAAATAATTGTATGGAAATTGATAATCAATGAGACTAGGCATAAAACCTCAAAATTCTAAAATCGATATTGATAACAAAACTGATTTCTCAAACATTTAGCTCAAAACAGATAATCGTACAAAACTTAAAACTGATAAAATTAGGCATAAAGCCTCAAACACTGAAATCAATACTGATAACAAAACATATTTCTTACGCACTTAGTTAGAAATAGATAATCGTATGGAAACTAATAATTTATAAAGTTAGGCATAAAACCTCAAAACACTAAAATCGATACTGATAACAAAACAAATTTCTTATTCCCTTCATTCAAAACAATTCACTATGTACTTCGTTCAAACCAAAGCCACTATGCACTTTGTTCCAACTAGATTAAAATAGAAAACTACTAAATTTTCATGCTAAAGTTTAATGGAAAAGAAAATATAATCAGTAAAATATTACATTTTGGCTTTCCATGGAAGCCATGAACTATCATTGGTTGAAAGATTATTTTATTATTAAATCATTAAGACACCAAATGTGAATACCTTAATTTTGGATTTCTTCCCTAAATTAATTTAAGAAAATTAATACGATATTTTATTTGGATGACTTCAGGGCCGAACTTAGAGCTACGAAGAGCAAAGATGAGCTTGGGATTCGAGAAGGGCGAAGTTACCCGAAATTCCATTATTTGTAACTTTATGTATTAAGTAAGGGTAAGTGATGATTTTATGTATGTATTTACTAAGAAAGTTGTATAAGAATGCATATGGATAAATGGAAATAAATGTTTAAGGTTATGGATGAAAAAACTAAGAATAACTAAGCTATTTCAGTTAACTAGGTAGGAAATTAATAGCTACCTTAAGGAATGATGTTTAAGCATGCAAATACAAACTTGAAGTCATCCAAGGAATGGCCACCTTAATGTGCAATGAACCTATAATGTTCTAAGAGTTATTAAGGAAGAAATATGGGATGATTAAGTAAGAAAAAAGGTTGGTTTCAAGCTTACAAAATCAACCAAGCTTTCTAAAGGGTTACCTTGAATTTAGGGGTTTAAACATGGCCTTTAAGAAATTTTGATATTTAACCAAGATAAAAATATGATGTAACTAAGTCAACTAAAAGATGAGATGAAGTTTTAAAGTGATTAAAGAAGGTTGATAAAGTAGCCAAAATAAAATTGAAAAATTGGTGGCCAAAACCATGAGATTAAGTGAGTTAGGCTAAGAAATGCTTACAAATGTATGGAAATTATTCATATTAAAATATATGGTTAATTTAGGCTTAAAGTATACTTAAAATGAGACAAATTTGCTATAGGAACCATGCCAAAAACTAATTAGAAGACTGAGAAATAAATTGATCAAAATAGTAGCAAGTCTACCTATCAATGCTAATAGTTGATCCACATTATCCCATGATTTAAGGGATTAATTTGCATCAATTTCAATCAATGGCTAACCATGGACTTCTGCCACATTATATACCATGTTTATAGTGAACTTAGGGTCCATGCATCTTTCTCTTTCAACTAAAAACATGAGGAAAAGAGCTCCTAAAGCAAAAAAACTCGCCACCCGATGCATCCTATAGCTCCTTCCCTTCCTGATTCTTTTCAACATCAAAACAAACTTGTTTGGCTTGGCTCCTTGGCAACTGATTGTATCCTATAAGGCACTTTAACATATATTTTCTTTTTTTTTTGGATTTAAGAAGCTCATCTTGAGGGTGATTTCTGGCCTCAAAGAATAGGGCACAGAAACTGTCCTACATTTAGGTAAGTTGAGTTTTAAGTTCTTCTTTCTAAGGTTGCTAAGCATGATTGTTGGTGATGTTTTAAGGTTGATTTTGGATGTTAAATTATAGCCAAAAACTTGAGGAGAAAAGGTGATTCAAGGCTGGTCCAAGATCAAAGTTGGGTAAGGAAATTTATTTAGTTGAAGATGGATGTTAACTTGCTTGATTTGACATGCTTTGATTGTTGTTTAAGTTGTGGTTCGAAAATGACATAATGAGACATTCACTTAGGGTTTCGATGAAGAGATTATTTTGAGGTTCTGTTGATGCTAAGTTGAGGTTTAATATGTTTATGTATTTATAAAACTTGTATGAATAAATTAATAATGATATAGTTAGCAAATGAAGTGAAAACCTAGTGAAGCTACACTTTGGGGTTTCGACCACCATATGGTTTTTAGGGTTATAATGAAATGTTAAATTAAGTAAGACTATGTTAAGATGAATTTTGGAGTTTAAGGTTAAAAAGAATGATTATAAGGCTATGTAAGGTAATGGAAGCTTAAGTAAAAAAAGTAAGAATACATAGATTATGTTTATGGAATTGTAAGACTAATAAGGGTTTATTTAGTTAAGTGAATTATGAAATTAAGGATGAATTATGATAAAAATTATGGATTATGGGCCAATCAACCAAGTTAAGAGATTAAAAGATTAAACTACGGAAGGTAAGACATATATGCATTATGTTTAAGAAAATGAGAAAATTATGGAAAAAATATTTAGCAAATATAATTTTGAATAGGAGAAAAAAATAAATTATTTAAGTATTGAATTTATTAAGTATGTTTAAGGAGAAATTAAGGATGAGGAAATTAATTAAGAAATTGGTTTTAGGGTTTGCAGATAAGATTGTCCGGAGAGGAGTGATGAAGTAGGCTACATATATGCATAGCCAAAAGTAGTCTTAAAGGCCAAATCGATTCTCTACACTACAAATTTAGGTAAGGATGTGTGCTCAAGAATCCTTGTCTTAAGGTCTTAATCAAGAAATTGATTTGGCCAAAAACACACACGATTTTTAATTAAATGTTTTTTAATTTAAATTAAGTGCAATTTGTCAAAACTACATTAATTCCTAGGTATGCCTTTTTTAAGTTTATGAATTAAAACTTAAGTTATGACCTTTTTGCCTGAACCATGCATAAGCATAATAATTTTATTTTTAAGCTAAGTTAAGAATTTAACTACTCAATTTATAAGAAACTGAAAATCCCGCTAAATGTATTACAATAATTATATTTTAATAAACTGCATAGTTTTAAATAAAATTACATAAATTATGATTTTTAAATTGATTTCAAATAAATTAACTTAATTAGTTGATTACTTTCCTTGGTTTTATTATTTTCTTAGCGGGACCATCAGAATGCGATTATGAATAAGTTTTAAAAGGGACGATAATCCCAATTTCTAAGAACTATGATAATGATTTAAGCTTTTAAGTAAGGGGATGATGATCCTGATTTCCAAGTGTTTATGTTAAGATTAAGTTTAAGTTTTATTAAGGGGTTGAGAATCTCAAGTTCTAAGAATTATGTTTTAAACATAAGTTCTATAAGGGGATTGATCCCAGCTTTAGGAATTAAGCTTTTTAGAAAGTTTTGCATTAAGTGTAATAACCCATTTTACTCACACTTTTACTGGTTAGGCTACGAGTCGATAACAGATCAGAAACAGGAAACACGAGTACTCGATTTCATTTTTTATGACAAATTTAAACAAAATTGATCATCATAATTGTTCTTTCATGTTCACATTTTTAAATACTGTAAAATTTTCAATATACTCGGTGTTATCTATAAAAAAATAATAGTAATAATAATAATTTGGACAATTAAGAATTTAATATGTGATTTCAGGTGAATTAATTTAAATATAAGTATTAAGCTAACATCATTTTTATACCACAATCAAGTATAAAATGTAAAGTTAAAAATATTAGATTTAATCCTTTGTCTTATACTACAAAGAAAAATTCAACTAAATACATGAAAATATAAATATGCATATTTTCTACAAGTAACGTTTAAATTAATCATTAAGCTGAATGTATAGGTAAATATATACATATATATATATATATTCATATATGTATGAATATATGTACACATGTACAGATATATATATATATATATGTGTGTGTGTGTGTGTGTAGTATGTATACTTGAGCAATGGAATTGGCTCAATTAAAGAGCCAATCCCGAAAGCCCCATCCAGCCAGCAACCATGTAAGAAAATAATATATATATATATATATATAAGTGTAAGACCTATAATTTTAACATGTATTCTTTATGGTTTTGTGATGTATAGACAAGTCACATTTGACATAAATCATAAAAAATGAATGTTTTTTTTTTTTAGTTGCAAGTGTGTATGAAATGCAAAATGGGTAGTTAAGTAAGTCGAAAATGAATGTAACAGCGAATTTTGGGAAGAAATTGCAGCAGAACTGCTTCAGAAGAGGAACAGATCGATCTCTCATTCAATGTAGATCGATCTTTGAGAGGTTCTGGGTAGAATAGATCGATCTCATTGAAGGGTCAAATAGATCTCTTTAAGGTTCTGTGTAAAGCAGATCAATCTCATGCTTATAAGAAGATCGATCCCTCATTGTTAGCAAATCGATCCCCTAGAGAAATTCTATAAATACAAGGCTCTGCAACCTCTGTTTTCTTAAGAAATACCAAAACCTTTCAAGAACCAAAGTTAAACCTAACCTTTCTACACTAGAAAACTTCATCTTGCAAGTAGTTTTGAGTAAGATTCAGTTAAGCAAAGTTGTTCTTAGTGAAGAGGAGAACAACATACATTGAAACAAGAGGTTGGAATCAAAGATTAAAAGAACAAGGTGTATTTTGCCAATTTTGGTGAAAAAGAGGAAAGTTCAAGCTAGGTAAGATTCAATACACCACTTTGATATATGTTAATCTAAGTGACTTGGGGAGTTAGTTGGTATATGTTTAAATTACTGAAAACAAATGGATCATGAAAAATATCCATAACCTAACCATTGGTATGAGATTGAGAAAATGATGAAGAAGTTGAGTAAACATGGATTAAATGATAAAATAAGCATGTATGAAAGATTGTAAGGTAGTTTTATGAAATACCTAAATTGGAATAGGTGAGAAATGAAGAGAGGTACATGAGATATATGATATAACACCATAATGGGAGAAAGTGATAAGATTGAGGCATTGAGATGAGATTAAAAGCATTGATTTAGAGTCATGCAATCGAAAACAAGTATATTAAGGTATACTGATATGGATAATTATTAACAGTTTCGGAAGTTGATATTGGAAACTGATTCAGACTACGAGGTTTAGCAGCACCGAGGAAGTGAGGTCACGTGACGTGATCCGAGGTAAGAGAATTTCGTGAGTAGCTAGAGATAGCTACACGTATTTCGAATAGAATTTCAATACTATATTCTATATGAGATTCCGTACATAGAGACGTCGATAGGATCCGATAGGTTTAAAATGCTTAGGAAGCATGTGGGTGATAAAATTCAACATATTTTGAATATCTATGGATAGAATGGCTAATGTTTTCATGTATATACGAAAACATGCACATTTTAGTGCCAATTTAATTTACTTGGGTGAATTACGATTTGAAATAAGTCATCTATCAGGTTTGTGTGTAAACCATTAGTGCTAGAGAATACTCGCACTATAATTTATGAGATATGGATCATATAGTACTTGAGTGTATTCTCGTACTAAATTTTAAATGCGATTTATGCATGATAAAGTATTGAGAGCATAGCTCATACTCAGTTTTACATGATAGAGTACTAGGAGCATTGCTCGTACTCAGTTTAATGAATGATGCATTGTAGAGTATTGGGAGCATAGCTCATACTCAGTTTTACATGATAGAGTACTGGGAACATTGCTCGTACTCAGTTTTCATTGATTAGTGCATTATAGAGTATTAAGAACATTGCTCATACTCAGGTTTGTACATGACATAGTGCTGGGAGCATTGCTCGCACTAGATTTATGTCACTTGTATTATGGTCATGCTGGGAGTTTACCCGCACGTACCAGTTTTGAAAGAGAGCAAGAAACAACCATGTTGGGAGCCTGTGCTCGCACCGATTATATGCTCACACGTGCAATATTTTGAGATATGGTCGAGGGCTATCAAAAATATTATCCATAATATGAGGACTAAGACTTATGGCAAGCATCTCGATCTTGAGATTGGGTCCATGGAGTACTTTCTACCATGTATGTCACATAGAGTACGTTGTACCGTGAGTACACGATATTACTGAGTTGTAAGCTGACGGTAGAGAATTTAACCTACCTCCCGTTACAGTAATTGTGAGACCCTGCACACCGAGTATTGTGTAGCCTGGGATCACGAAAAATGAGTTATGATCATAATCTCAAAACATGTAGTCGCCTATCTCCTTTCATGCAATGTAAATTGATATTTCTTGACTGAATTATCACTTGGTTTTATAACCTGAACATGTGAGTTTGTGAGTGTGAAAAAGGGTAACCTTAGGGATGGGTGAGGCCCAGATTTTCATGTTTTTGAACATGATGAATGCCATATTATTTTGATTTAATTGAATGGCATGATG
This sequence comes from Firmiana major, assembly GCA_033439115.1. Lineage (NCBI taxonomy): Eukaryota > Viridiplantae > Streptophyta > Magnoliopsida > Malvales > Malvaceae > Firmiana > Firmiana major. The sequence goes on along the minus strand of CM065904.1, from coordinate 17,749,161 downwards.
AAATATGATTTATGAGAAATTTCATGAGAAATGCACTGTTTTGCATAAACTGTTGTGATTACTAAACCAACATGATTTCAATTTTATAATTGATGATTTGTATCTATACGTATATATTGCATAAAAGTTTCAAGCAAGATGCATGCTTTAGATATGAGACGATAAGGAAATGATTTCAAGGCATGAGCATTGTATTTTGTAGATAGTGTGGTTATCTACTAGCTTGCCTAATTTTCTTACTGAGCTGTGAGTTCACCCCCTTTTTATTTCCCCCCTCTACAGAGCGTTCACAGTAGTCAAGCACGACTGAGGACTGATATTCCTTGATCCGCTGCATATTTATCTTACGAGAGGTATACACATTCGAACATTTTGTACTGAACATTGTAAAAGCACAATTATGTAAACGATTGTACGATCGGGGATGTATATGTAGTATTGTATTATAATGTGATGAGTTTACATTTTAGAAAAGAATATATACAGTAAATAAATAAATGTATTGATATGTATGTTGTGGAATGATTATGAGTGAGGTGACTAATATCGAATCACAGCCCAACGGTTTGGTATTGAGGGATGACAGAAGGAGAGGTAAGTAAAATGTGAAAAATTTATGGTGATTTTGGTAGTTCACAGGAGGGGAGGTCGTGATAATAAGATTTAATAAAGGAAATGACAGGATCAGAATGGTAATTTCTGTGAAAAGAAAAAGAAGAGGGGGTGAGTGGCGATGGGATTGAAAACAATATAGGAAACGTGAAGCCAAGGATATACATTAAGTATAGACATGTATATTAACAGTAATAAGAATAGGTAGCACAGAGGACAAGAGACTGACTAGGAGCAGTTGGCTAAAATATAAGAAAATAGAAACAGGGATGGTACCTGCTGACTTACTGTGTTTGACGGATAAAGCCATGATGGGGAAGCAGTCCTGGAGCTGCATTAAAACAGGGAAAAAAGGCAGGAAGGCAGAAGTTAGAAAATATGAGAGAATTGATAAACGAGGAAAATAGAGAAGGGAGAGGGAATATAAGGTAATGAGGAGAAGAAGGGAAGCTGGAGCATGGGAAACCGTGAGGAAGGGAGTGTGAGACCCCATGTATGTAGGACCTTATTTTATGTAAATAAAAGTATAAGATAAATGATTTTTGGATCATGTAAATGTGAATGTAATTGCAAATGGGATAAATGAGTTTCAAGATACAAGTAAAGGATAAATAAGGGCTAAAGTGGCCATAAACTAAACGAATAGAACTTAAAGCATCCAGACTGGAGATAAAGATTTAAAACACAAAATGATAAGGCATAGACTGCGAATTCAGTGCATCCTTTATGAAGTCAAGCAGTACACACAATTTTCATAACATGAAAATCATAAGAAATGAGCCCTTCCATGCTTTAAGTGTGAATGGATTGCAAAATGACTAGTGAAGCAATCAAACACAAATGTTTTCCATGAAAAATTAGAAAATTTACAGCAGGAATGCTCCAGATGAAGGCCAGATCGATCCCTCATGCAAGCAGAACAATTTCAAGTGACTCTGCCAAGGCTAGATCGATCCCTCAAGCGAGCAGATCGATCTCCCTAAAGAGCAAATCGATCTGCATTAGCTTCTGCCTAGCAGAGATCGATCCCTTCCTAAGTGCATATCGATCTCCATTTGATTCTGTCAAGAGCATATCGATCTCTCCCCATGAGTAGATAAATCTGTTGTTGCCTTGGCCAAGCAAAGATCGATCTTTTCCCAATGAGCAGATCAATCTCTCCTATTGCAAACCTGAAAATTTGATGGCTCAAACCAAGGAAAGATTGATCTCTTCACCCTAGCAGATCGATCTCATCACCCCTGCTCTATAAAAACTCCACAGCAAAACCTCTTTCTTTAACAAACCAACACACCCCTTCCATTTTTACCCAAATACCAAGCTTACTCTCTAGAATACACCTCCTTCCATAAAGATTTGAGAAAAGGCTATTAGAGCAAAGTTGTTCATTGTGAGGAGAAGAGCAACATAGCTTGGAGCCAATATTTAACTTGTTGGATTGAAGGAACTAAGGAGTCTTCTTATTTGGGGCAAGAGGAAAGTCAAGCTAGGTGACTTTTCAATACATCAACTTTAAGTATGTATATCTTGATGTTATTGTGAGTAGATTGGTGTGTGAATTGTTGGTAGAAACTACCTAGAATGTAATGAATCAAGCATGACCTAGAATGGGTTTAGTGTGAGGAAATATGATATTATTGCTCAAATGATAAATGGATTATACCAAGGTGTTAGTAATGTGATATGCATGATTTTGAGATGGTTGGGTGGAGTCACATTATGGGATAGGTAAAGGTGATGAAATGTGCATATATGGTGTTTATAGAAATGCATAAAGGAGTGGGAAATTATGGATAAAACATTTATGCCAAGTGTTTGATAAGTTACTAAGTGAGTTGCTAGCTGAATTGACTAGGAATGACTTAATGATGGCCAAATCAGATAACAAGCCAAAAATTGATGAAATAGGCTCGATGAGATATACTGACTAGTTGAAGTCAGAACATGAGTTATCGGTGTTGACTCATAGGATTGATGAATGTTTGCAGCTCCTGAGGATATATCCGGAGTAAGTTGAGCCGATCGCGAGAAGCGGGAAAGGAATGAAGAGCTGCTTCCAATAGAATTGAGGAAAGGGAATTGTGTTAGCCTTAGAGGTATCTGTACGTGTTTTTGGGGGCATAAAGGTTTTCTAGAATGTTTGTGAATCATAGCAAAGGAACTAAATGTTTGAAGGGCAAAGAAGAATGGGATTTGGGAAAAGTTCATGAAAAACAAGATATCATGATGTTTTGAATCTTTAACTACTTTTAGCATGTGAATTAGTAGGTTGGCTAGTATTTTAAGTGATTTGCATACAAATAGCTTGATTTGGTTTTATAACCATGCTTTGCAAAGAATGAACCACCTACATGAGTTTGTGGAAATGAAACGTGCTAGAGCGTTGCTCGTACGAGATTTGACATGTTTATACATGCATTAGTGTTGGAGCCTAACTTGCACTAGTTTTTACATAGATTTCACGATATAGTGCTGGAGCATAGCTCGCACTAGAGTTTTACATGCATGAGTGTTAGAGCCTAGCTCGCACTAATTTTCTCTTGGGTTTTGACATTGTGTTGGAGTATTGCTCGCACTAGATATCCACTTTACTTGTTGCTGTGTTTGAGACTACTCGCACGTCATTTTATGAAATGTTGGGAGTCGTGCTAGGAGCTTCGGGTAGGTTGTGTGCCACTATCATGACCCTCCATGACTTAACCAAAACCACTACAAATTTTCATATTTTTAACTTACCTTTCCTTACTTCAATGGTTGGGCTGTGATTCGATGTTAGCTTCCTCGCATACCATATCATCCATTTTCATACATACATGTCAATATATTGTTACTGACTGTAACTTCTTTTTATAATACATGTGTCACGACCCAAACTACCCAAAAATCAGAGTGAATTTTTCGCATTTTATTTATTTCCTTACTTAAATTCTTACCTGTTCTCGAATCGTGACCAACACTCCACTAAAAATTGGGCTGTGCGTCAATGCCAGTCCCACCATTCAATTACCATCTAACTTATTTATTCTCCAGTCATTTATAATTGTTTATATTATTTATACATCCCCTAAAGTTACTTACAAACATGTTACTGTGCTATGCTTATGTAGATACAATATGCACAAGTGTATATACCTTATGTTGATGGGTAGCAGCGGATATCCGGAATGCAGTACTGAGTCGTCGTGACTTTAACTGGAGATTATCTGTGGGAGAAAATGAAAGGGGTGAGCACATCAAGCTCAGTAAGGCAATCCTACGAACAAGTAGGTAACCATACTACCTACATGAACGTGGTGCCATGCATAAACCACCCTTTCTCCACACATTTTAAAACATATGATATGAAAGTTATGATGTTATGTAAATCAAGTTTGCACGGAAAACTCAACATGCAATTATTTTAAATCATTTCTTTCTCTTTAAAAATTTCACAATTAAGTCAGGACTCGACCCCTCCTTCGGGTGATCCTGACTCACACAAAACCATGGAAATTGAGTTTCTCAAAAGCATCGATATCGAAAACATACGTATATATATATACAAGATACGAGACTAGGCAATACTGTATATCGGTAATAACCAGGACTGGCCAATATGTCCTCGTGAGTCCCTCTAGCTTCACGGATCCCAGTGTGCGAGGTCTCACCCTGATCGAGAACTGCCCGGGAGGTGGGTCAATCCAACCCGTCAGTCTTATCCGATCTCACGCATCCGAAGATTCTGTATCCGAAGATACCCCGTATCACAAAGATACCGTATCACAAAGATACCCCGTATCACAAAGATACCGTATCCGAAGATACCCTGTATCACAAAGATACCGTATCCGAAGATACCCCACGGTACATCGTACTCCATGCTACTTGCACGGTACATCGTACTCCATGGACCCATATCACTCTAGGTACTCCAGCCCAAATGGCCTGCTTCCCACAGAGGTTTTCATAACTCAATACTCGTTGCCATGTCTCAAAACGCACGTGCGAGCCTATTAAATCGGTGACACACAGTCTACCCGATGCTCCAAGCACGGCTCATCGTATGTTCTCATAAAAATCAGTGTGAGCGATGCTCAGCACTCTCATCAGATCAAGTAAACTTGGCAGAGCCCGCTTTACATCTCCACAAGGCCGCCAACCTCATCCCTCACTCTCACCCTACTTAAGAGGTCTTTTGAGCCTGTTGGGCCTTTTGGCTGACTCCAAGGGCAGACAGCGCTACTCCACAAATCCGGTAAAACTAGTACGAGCTAGGCTCAGCACTCTGTATATAAATCATATGAAAATCTGGTGCGAGTTAAACTCCCGCACCCTGTCATGAAAATCATGTAAAATCTGGTGCGAGTTAGACTCTAGCACCGTGTCAAGCAAAAGCATGTGAAATCTGGTGCGAGTTATACTCTAGCACCTATGCATGTAAAACTCTAGTGCGAGCTCTCGCTCCAGCACTAATGCATGCATCACACAAATCAAACATCGTGCGAGCTGAGCTCTAGCACGTCACATGTAAATAAAAACATGTAAGCGGCTCGGTTATTTCCAAATAGTTTTCACAGAAATCACAACAATTAAGATATGCAATGCTATGTATTTTTCTTTAAAAGTGAGCCAGCCTACTCATGCATGCGTTGAAATACCTCCAGAACGAGCAGGAACCTCTTGTCCTTGCTCCTCCCAATTTTTTCCTAAATTTTTAGATTCTACCCTTAACAAGGGTATTTTAGTAATTTTGCCCATTCGAGGCACTAAAATTGTTCTTCGACCTCTAGACCCTTCAGTTAATTTTAAAGGACTGCGTATGAATTTAAAATTGCGTAAAGTTACCTCTAGCAGTCCGCAGAATTCCCTTACCTCGATTCTCGTCGAGTCTGACCTTTTCTTTTCCAATGTTATCTCGTCGCGCAGTCCGATATGCTTCCAATCCAATGCCCGGAACTGCGTATTAATATTCCTCAGGTCAGATATTATACAACTTAATTGTATTTAATATTTTCTGGGCTTAATTTAAATCATCGGGCCCATTTACCCCTATTGGGCCCGATTGCACCTTAATGGGCCTTAATCGGCCTTAAGCCCGTTTTCCACTTAATTCTCACTTTATCGAGGCCTATTGGGCTCACTGGGCCCACCAATAATTTATCGGACCTCGTTCTAATTCTCGAATAGCTAAATTTAATATTTACGACAATTAATCTAAATTTCCATAATTTAATTCAATTTATGCGGAAATTAAATCAATATCACGCATAACGAGAAAATTGTCGTAAATAGGGGTCACTTACCCGAGATTCCATGCTAGTCGGCAAATCGAGACTGTCTCGAGCCCTCGGTGGATGCCAATCGTCGAGCTACACAATTAATTACATTTTCGGGTAAACTTTTCGGTCGAAATTTAATTAAATAAAATATTCCAAATTTAAATCGGGTCAATTTGACCTCTTATCGACTTACCCGAAGCTCGATTGCATCACCGGAATTTTCTCCAATTTTTTTTCTTTTTCTTTTTCCCTTTTTCTCCTTTTTTCCCCTCTTTTTGGCTGAACCGGTTCAGTCCAGTTCGGACTGGTTCAGACCGCCGGTTCACCCCGGTTCGGCCGGTTCACCGTCGGTTCACTGCCTTGTCGGCCGGTTCTCCGCCGGCTTCCACCGCCAATCACTCCGCTGGGTCGTCCGCAGCCCGAATCTGCCCTTGGTTTGGGTCGAGGTCGCTGGAACGCCGCCGGTCCGACTCTTCTCCCTGTCGGCCGTCGGACCCGTTTTCTCCTATTGGCCGTCGCTGGTGATTCCCGCCGTTTCGTCGCATGAGACCGGTGCAGAAATGATCACCGTCGCCTGGGCTTTCGGAATCTGGCCTCGGTTTCGCCTGGATCGCCGCCGTTCGCCGCCGGCGGCCATCTCTTTTCCCGCGGCTGCCACCTCTCGATCCGGAGGATTCCGGCGGTTTCGTCGGCCAATACCGATCTCAAAAGGACCGGCTCCTCCTCCTGATCATGTCGGTACCCGCCGTTCGCCCCCAGCTGCCGTGGATCGCCGGTACCGACTCCGTTTTTCCCCGCGACTTCTCTCCCTCCGTTCGGCTGTTTCCGGCCTCCTTAGCTCGCGTCGCCGGCGCCAATAGCTTCGCCGGCCTCTCCTCTTGCTGCTCGGCCCTTCGTCGGAGGTCAAAGGTCGCCGGTGGTGGCTCGTCGGTCGGCCACGCGCGTCTCCCATTTCCGTTTCCTTTACTGCTTCACTTTCTCTCTCCCCGATAACGTTTTCCAATTCTCTTCTTTTTTTTTTTTGAATTATCATTATTATTTAACAATTTATTTTATTCATTAAAATACATTAAAAATACCCAAATATCCCTTAAAATTATTATTTAATTCTAAATTTATTTATTTAATTTTATTTAATTTATTTAGTTTATTTTAACCCTTTTTCGGGTATAATTTCTTCGTATTTTCGGGATATTGTCTCTGGTGACTTTTCGGTATATTTTTTGATTATTTTCGAGATTATTTTTCCGTACTAAAAATCTCGATTAATCCCGATTAATTTTCATAAACTAATGTCTCGATCAATTTAATCCGAAATAAATTTATTTCACTTTTATTGACCAAGATTTCTTAAATCCATATTTTTAAATTGAATTTTCCTTATCGAAATTATACCGACCTTCGGTCTTTTGACCATTTTGCCCTTACACATGTTCGGGATTAATTTAACCCGACTTCCTTCATACTTTCCCCATCTTTTCTTATTTAATTTTCGTATTTTAATTAAATTCGGGTCTTACAACTCTCCCCCACTTAAGAAATTTGGTCCTCCAAATTAGAACCAAGTCATATGAGTCCATATACAACTCCGGGTACATCGATCGTATCATACTCTTAAATTCTTACGTGACCTTCTCCGGAGTGTATTACTACCAAAGGACTTTAATTAGGGAGATCATCTTAAACCTCAATACTTTCTCTTTCCTGTTTAATGCCCGAATCAACTTATCAATATACTTATATTTTCATTAAATCGAACTTTTGGAGTTCATATCCAATCACCTATGCTGGATCCGAATAGTATTCCCGAAGCATCAAAAGCTGAGACACATTGTGGGTGCCTGTTAATTCAAGTGATAACACCAACCTACAGGTCTTATCTCCCACTTGTCCAATCTCTCAAAATATTCCATCCAGCGCAACTCAATTTACTTTCTTCCAAAGTTCGCTATGTCCTTATTCTCTTAGGACAAGAAACATTTCAATCTTACTAATTCACCAAGGGTGAATTCCAATACTTATTTATCTGCTCTGAGGTGTTCTTAATCTCTCATCCTTAACTAAACATCCTCAGAGACTTATTATCCAAAATCGAAAATGATTCTATCTGTCACCAACTTTTTCTAATCCAATTTGGGGAACAACCCCTACAGCCATACACTGCCTCATATCTTATCATCCCGATACTCAAGTGACAATTGTCACTATTGGCGAATTCAATTAGAAATCAACTGATCATTCCAGGAGCTTATAAAATCAAGGGCACACGCTTTCATCGGATCCTCCAGAACTTGTACAGTCCTCTCTGACTGACCATCAGTCTGAGGATGGAAAGCTGTGCTTACACTCAGTCGGGTTCCCATAGCTTCCTGAAAATATCCTCCGAGGTAGGAAGTGAAGCGGGAATCCCTATATGATACCAGGCTCACTGGAACGCCACTTAATGTTCCACAATCTTTCTTATACCTGAATCCTCCTACACACTTTGAGTATTTGGGGATTTCATAACCAGAAGGTGGGTGGGCTTAGTCATTCTGTCGGCTATCATCCAAATAGCCTCGTAATTCACCTGGGTTCTCTGTAACCCATCACGACATTCATGGAGACTTGCTCTCATTTTCGTGCCGTGTCGATATAGGTAGGTGCTGCAATAACTCTGCAGATTTTTAATACTCTACCTTATTCTGCTGACATACTAGGCACTTTTCACAACCTCTACCATGTGTCTTTCCACATCTGACCACCAATACCCTTATCGAGATTTCGATATATAATCATTACTTTCCGTATGCACTGTATATCCCGAAAAGTGAGCTTCTGACAACATTACTATCTCATCATCTGTGGTCCTGGGGAGCACTTATACTGTCTCTGAATCCTCAGTAACTCATCATCTCCCACTGTGAACTCTATCACTGTACCCTTCTGAATCAGACCCAAACTATCGACATCCGGTCGATCATCACGCTAAGCCTGGCAAATCCGGGCACTCTCATCCGGTTCTAATCATCAGGCTAGCTGTCACACAATCACTGTCATCATCAGAAGGGATCACATCCAAACTGAGGCTCATAACTGCATCTCGCAGCTCCCGCTCCCTGACCATCATATGTGGTACCATCCCGAGGCTCTTTTTACTCGAGGCATCAGCCATCACATTAGCCTTTCCTGGGTGGTACAATTTTTCACAAATCAAAATCTCTCAGAAGCTCTATCCCACTATGTATTCTCATATTCGCCTCTTTCTGTGAAAACAGATACTCGGGCTTTATGATCAGTGCATATCCACAATTTCTCACCCTGTACATAATAGTACCATATCCTCGGTACAAATACTGTTGTCAACTTTAAATCATGGGTCAGATAGTTTATTTCATGATCAAGGAGTTGTCTGACTCCATACTTGACTATCTTCCCATTATACATCAATACACAGCTCATTCATTATTTCGAGGTATCCATACTCATTGGGAACCTCTTGAGCTGTTGGGTATGACGAAATTAATCACGGTGGTCAGTTCATACTTCACTACCCCGAAATCCATATCACATCTATCATCTTATTTATCATCTTATTCCAAGACCACGTTTTCTTAGTTAAACGTGTCAACCAAGTGGACCAATTGAGAATTCATATCAATCCATCTGTAAAAGCCATCTTCCAATTATTGTTTATAAATCGCCCTAGACTTTAACTACACCCAACATATCATCGATAATGATGATTTACACATCGGTCCAATCCTTGACTTATTTACGCATAAGCGTATAAAGATCCTTCTCAACCGCTTACGTTTTCAGGTACTAACCTGCGTCATTCCCTTTTCTTATCTTAACGGCTCTTATTAAATTTTACTATGTTAACCTTTGTAATTTGCCAATTTTTAATGTTCTTATCGTCTTAGTAACGGTATCCTAATGCTAAAGATATTTATTACAACGATTCGGTTTCACGTTATCGGTTATATATATATATATATATCTAGACGCTGTCAAGTCTTCAGGCGGGGAGGTATTTTGAAATACCTTTATTAGCCTTCAGACTTAACCACAACTACTGGTTATGGTTATACCCATCTTTGTCCTTGGTTATAATTTGTGTTCGCTACTAATTGCCTTAATCCTTATTACTTCGTATACTCACTCTTACTCCAATACATCTTGTATTTAGAATCTACCTTATCTTAAAGATTTTCTCCTTTGCGTATCAATTATAATAAAACTCTTGTCTTTATTCATTCTGTGAGTACAATCCCTTCCTCCTGTAAATTCAACTGTTGCACTCCTGTTTTTAACTTAAAGTCTCAATATCCCTATTCCGTTTATTAATCCTCCTCTATTGGGATACTCATTTATCTGTATTGTGCCCAATGATGTAGGCATTCATGCCTTTTACTCACTTATATGCGAATGAAGGCGGTATGAATAAATATGTGGCACCAGGATCAATAAACATATGTACTTTATTATTCATAACAAGTGTGGTATCTTACACCACATCCATGAAACATCAATAGTGTCATGGTCCAAGACATCCTTTCGCCTTCATCCAACAACCTACTTCTTTTTTTTTTTTTTGGCTATGGCCTCCCTTTACGTTGCAGCTATACCAATGAAGTTTTTCTCTCTGTCTCTTTATTTTCCTGTGAGGCGATCTCACCCAACTCTGTGCAATCAAAATCAATGGTCCGTCTTATCACACTTAACGGCCATTTTCATCAATACAGTGTAGGTATAGACCCTCCTTCCGTGGTATCCACCACACATCCCACACTGCTTACAGTGATCACACTACTACTCTGCTTCGTAGCAGGTCGAGGTCCTCCAATCACAATGCCCCCCAAGAGTGCTAAAATTGGATGCACTGGGCCTTACCAATTATCTTACTCCATGACTCGTCAAATCAGATCTTTTACCAATTACCATTTTCTATTTTAACATCTCTGCCATTTCTCGATTCTCTTTTCTGTCTCTATTTCAGCCCTTAAGATGGGTCGAGCGGGTTTCCACCAATGTTCCGCTGTGCCCTCTGATCTCATATATAATCTGAGCAATTTGCTCCTCAAAATAATCTCCACACTTCACTCCAACTTCGCGAAGCGTGTCTCAATACTGTCCGATCTCTCTGTCGGACTCTGTGAGGCATTCTCAACATTAGCCTCTATTTCAATCTCATACTGGTTCTTACAGTCAAACTCAGCACGACTTAGCAGACTCAGGTCTATCTCTACGACCTCTGCCTCGTGCACTATCTCATCTAACGCGACTCATATTAGGCATTCCTGCATTCTCAACCATTTCTTAGTCAAAACCCATCTCGATATACACTATTGTATCTAACCAAGCACAGTAACACGGGGATGTAATTTCCTAATTACTGACACTGACACACATCAGACCAATTGTGCTCTGATACCACCTTTATATGTCACGACCCAAACTACCCAAAAATCAGAGTGAATTTTTCGCATTTTATTTATTTCCTTACTTAAATTCTTACCTGTTCTCGAATCATGACCAACACTCCACTAAAAATTGGGCTGTGCGTCAATGCCAGTCCCACCATTCAATTACCATCTAACTTATTTATTCTCCAGTCATTTATAATTGTTTATATTATTTATACATCCCCTAAAGTTACTTACAAACATGTTACTGTGCTATGCTTATGTAGATACAATATGTACAAATGTATATACCTCATGTTGATGGGTAGCAGCGGATATCCGGAATGCAGTACTGAGTCGTCGCGACTTCAACTAGAGATTATCTGTGGGAGAAAATGAAAGGGGTGAGCACATCAAGCTCAGTAAGGCAATCCTACGAACAAGTAGGTAACCATACTACCTACATGAACGTGGTGCCATGCATAAACCACCCTTTCTCCACACATTTTAAAACATATGATATGAAAGTTATGATGTTATGTAAATCAAGTTTGCACGGAAAACTCAACATGCAATTATTTTAAATCATTTCTTTCTCTTTAAAAATTTCACAATGAAGTCAGGACTCGACCCCTCCTTCGGGTGATCCTGACTCACACAAAACCATGGAAATTGAGTTTCTCAAAAGCATCGATATCGAAAACATACGTATATATATATACAAGATACGAGACTAGGCAATACTGTATATCGGTAATAACCAGGACTGGCCAATATGTCCTCGTGAGTCCCTCTAGCTTCACGGATCCCAGTGTGCGAGGTCTCACCCTGATCGGGAACTGCTCGGGAGGTGGGTCAATCCAACACGTCAGTCTTATCCGATCTCACGCATCCGAAGATGCCATATCCGAAGATACCCCGTATCACAAAGATACCGTATCACAAAGATACCCCGTATCACAAAGATACCGTATCCGAAGATACCCTGTATCACAAAGATACCGTATCCGAAGATACCCCACGGTACATCGTACTCCATGCTACTTGCACGGTACATCGTACTCCATGGACCCATATCACTCTAGGTACTCCAGCCCAAATGGCCTGCTTCCCACAGAGGTTTTCATAACTCAATACTCGTTGCCATGTCTCAAAACGCACGTGCGAGCCTATTAAATCGGTGACACACAGTCTACCCGATGCTCCAAGCACGGCTCATCGTATGTTCTCATAAAAATCAGTGTGAACGATGCTCAGCACTCTCATCAAATCAAGTAAACTTGGCAGAGCCCGCTTTACATCTCCACAAGGCCGCCAACCTCATCCCTCACTCTCACCCTACTTAAGAGGTCTTTTGAGCCTGTTGGGCCTTTTGGCTGACTCCAAGGGCAGACAGCGCTACTCCACAAATCCGGTAAAACTAGTGCGAGCTAGGCTCAGCACTCTGTATATAAATCATATGAAAATCTGGTGCGAGTTAAACTCCCGCACCCTGTCATGAAAATCATGTAAAATCTGGTGCGAGTTAGACTCTAGCACCGTGTCACGCAAAAGCATGTGAAATCTGGTGCGAGTTATACTCTAGCACCTATGCATGTAAAACTCTAGTGCGAGCTCTCGCTCCAGCACTAATGCATGCATCACACAAACCAAACATCGTGCGAGCTGAGCTCTAGCACGTCACATATAAATAAAAACATGTAGGCGGCTCGGTTATTTCCAAATAGTTTTCACAGAAATCACAACAATTAAGATATGCAATGCTATGCATTTTTCTTTAAAAGTGAGCCAGCCTACTCATGCATGCGTTGAAATACCTCCAGAATGAGCAGGAACCTCTTGTCCTTGCTCCTCCCAATTTTTTCCTAAATTTTTAGATTCTACCATTAACAATGGTATTTTAGTAATTTTGCCCATTCGGGGCACTAAAATTGTTCTTCGACCTCTAGACCCTTCAGTTAATTTTAAAGGACTGCGTATGAATTTAAAATTGCGTAAAGTTACCTCTAGCAGTCCGTAGAATTCCCTTACCTTGATTCTCGTCGAGTCTGACCTTTTCTTTTCCAATGTTGTCTCGTCGCGCAGTCCGATATGCTTCCAATCCAATGCCCGGAACTGCGTATTAATATTCCTCAGGTCAGATATTATACAACTTAATTGTATTTAATATTTTCTGGGCTTAATTTAAATCATCGGGCCCGTTTACCCCTATTGGGCCCGATTGCACCTTAATGGGCCTTAATCGGCCTTAAGCCCGTTTTCCACTTAATTCTCACTTTATCGAGGCCTATTGGGCTCACTGGGCCCACCAATAATTTATCGGGCCTCGTTCTAATTCTCGAATAGCTAAATTTAATATTTACGACAATTAATCTAAATTTCCATAATTTAATTCAATTTATGCAGAAATTAAATCAATATCACGCATAACGAGAAAATTGTCGTAAATAGGGGTCACTTACCAGAGATTCCATGCTAGTCCGCAAATCGAGACTGTCTTGAGCCCTCGGTGGATGCCAATCGTCGAGCTACACAATTAATTACATTTTCGGGTAAACTTTTCGGTCGAAATTTAATTAAATAAAATATTCCAAATTTAAATCGGGTCAATTTGTCCGCTTATCGACTTACCCGAAACTCGATTGCATCACCGAAATTTTCCCCAATTTTTTTTTCTTTTTCTTTTTCCCTTTTTCTCCTTTTTTCCCCTCTTTTTGGCTGAACCGGTTCAGTCCGGTTCGGACCGGTTCAGACCGCCGGTTCACCCCGGTTCGGCCGATTCACCGTCGGTTCACTGCCTTGCCGGCCGGTTCTCCGCCGACTTCCACAGCCAATCGCTCCGCTGGGTCGTCCGCAGCCCGAATCTGCCCTTGGTTTGGGTCGAGGTCGCCGGAACGCCGCCGGTCCGGCTCTTCTCCCTCTCAGCCGTCGGACCCGTTTTCTCCTCTTGGCCGTCACCGGCGATTCCCGCCGTTTCGTCGCATGAGACCGGTGCAGAAATGATCACCGTCGCCTGGGCTTTCGAAATCTGGCCTCGGTTTCGCCTGGATCGCCGCCGTTCGCCGCCGGTGGCCATCTCTTTTCCCGCGGCTGCCACCTCTCGATCCGGTGGATTCCGAAGGTTTCGTCGGCCAATACCGGTCTCAAAAGGACAGGCTCCTCCTCCTGATCACGCCGGTACCCGCCGTTCGCCCCCAGCTGCCGTGGATCGCCGGTACCAACTCCGTTTTTCCCCGCGACTTCTCTCCCTCCGTTCGGCTGTTTCCGGCCTCCTTAGCGCGCGTCGCCGGCGCCAATAGCTTCGCCGGCCTCTCCTCTTGCTGCTCGGCCCTTCGTCGGAGGTCAAAGGTCGCCGGTGGTGGCTTGTCGGTCGGCCACGCGCATCTCCCATTTTCGTTTCCTTTACTGCTTCACTTTCTCTCTCCCCGATAAAGTTTTCCAATTCTCTTCTTTTTTTTTTTTTGAATTATCATTATTATTTAACAATTTATTTTATTCATTAAAATACATTAAAAATACCCAAATATCCCTTAAAATTATTATTTAATTCTAAATTTATTTATTTAATTTTATTTAATTTATTTAGTTTATTTTAACCCTTTTTTGGGTATAATTTCTTCGTATTTCCGGGATATTGTCTCGGGTGACTTTTCGGTATATTTTTTGATTATTTTCGGGATTATTTTTCCGTACTAAAAATCTCGATTAATCCCAATTAATTTTCATAAACTAATGTCTCGATCAATTTAATCCGAAATAAATTTATTTCACTTTTATTGACCAAGATTTCTTAAATCCATATTTTTAAATTGAATTTTTCTTATCGAAATTATACCGACCTTCGGTCTTTTGACCATTTTGCCCTTACACATGTTCGGGATTAATTTAACCCGACTTCCTTCATACTTTCCCCATCTTTTCTTATTTAATTTTCGTATTTTAATTAAATTCGGGTCTTACAACATGTGAGCTCATATAAAAGTTAATACAAATACATTCCCCATAATATATGTCGTATACATCATTGTGCTGTTTCTATGTTTAGATACATAATCGTACAAAATATGTATACCTGTCGATCGATAGGAAATAGCAGCGGACAACAGGAATACTATCCCTCAATTGCTCTTACTCTACTGTTGATGCTCTGTAGAGAGATGTAAAAGAAAGGGGGTGAGCATACAACGCGCTCAGTAAGGAAATCAGGCAAGCAAGTAGTCATCTACACTATCTACTCAAAATAATGCTATGCCTCGAAAATATCATTTCCTTAACTGACTTTAAAAGCATGTCATTAAATATATATATACTTGTACAGATTAAATCCCATGTACAGAAATCATGCTTGCTTTCTCAAATGTAGGCATGTAGTGCAAAATAATGCATCTTTATAATATCACAATGCCTTTAGATAAATCATGCCATGTATATTTAAATCACAGTAAATATGGCATTTAAATCATTCACATCATAACAATCGGATTTTGACCCATCCCTCAGGTCTATCCGTAAATAAATCTATCAATCAAGTGATATATCATGTGAGACTCTGTGGTGAAATGCAATAGTATCCTGGACTATGGCCATATTTGATAATGGTGATCCCAGGCAACACAGATCTCGGTGTGCGGGGCATCACTGCTGCAATGGGAGGGGGGTTAGTCCATCACAACCGCTAGCTATATCCTCCTCAACTCCACAACACCACACGGTATAGTGTACTCTATGCCACTTGCACGGCACAACGTACTCCGTAGACCCTACATCACAGTCAAGGTGCCTATCATAGGTCTTAGCCCTCAAACCATGGAATATCATACCACGTCTCTAAATCCACATGTGAACCTCTCATAGTGTGACACTCAGTCTACATGAGGAAATCAAACATGGTTTTCAACATGTATCATATATCACATAAATTACAGTGCGCGCCTTTGAGCACGACTCACTGTTGGCACTCCGCTCAAACACTGTTTCACATCACAAACTCAACTCTAGTGCGAGTAAACCTCCAGCAACTAGGTCAATGCATAGTTCATGTTTCAAATCAAGTATGAGTAATAGCTCCAGTACCATGCTATGCATAAAACTCATCAAATCAAGTACGAGCAATAGCTCAAGTACTATGTCATGTATAAATCATGAAGAATCTTGTACGAGCAATGCTCTAGCACTCTGTCATGTATCTCATGTAAAATTCGAGTACAAGCTAATCGCTCCAGCACTCTCTCATGCATATATCGTATAAAACTGAGTACGAGTAATAACTTCAGCACTCTGTCATGCATGTCATGGAAATCTAGTGCGAATCACAATCCAGCACTAATATATGTGGACAATATATGAAATCAAGTGCGAGCTGTGCTCTAGCACGATTTATTCTCACATAATACGATTTTTTTGATGGCTCATTAAAAAGGGATGTTTTTCAAAACATCAAAATCAACACTATAAAGTGTGATTAATTCACATGAACCTTAAAATCATTAGCCTATCTATTTATTCTTCTGCTAAACAGCAGTAAAACACTCAAAATAGTGGTTTCCATGCTTTTTACAACTTTTAATAAAAGTTGATTTTTTTCCTAACTAAGGGCATATAACCATTTATCAGGTTAATTATATTTTTCCTACTGTATTTCACATTAAATACAGTTTATTTCCCTTAATTATGCCCGTTTACTCTAAATGGGCCTTAATACTTTAAATTAGGCCTTAATCCGTATTAAACCCGTTTTTCACGTATTATTTCCCTTCATCAGGGTCTATCGACTCATTGGGCCTATCAATACCCATTGGGCTTTATTCCAAGCTCTTTGGATAGCCCGTATATCATTTACGACAGTTAATTCGAAATTCTGAATATAATTCACTAAATATAAAATTTAATCCGAAATGTGTAAAATCAATCTTAAATACGCAATAATCACATAAATTGTCATAAATGAGCTTTACTTACCCGAGATTATGCGATGGTACGTAAATCGAAGTTCGATCGGGTTTTCATTCGGAATTTATCGTCGAACTGCACCATTTTGTATATTTAACTCCGAGTCAATTTTTGATTAAATATAATTTAAATAAAATTATCAGAAATCAAATCGGTCACTTTTGACCTCGTATCAACTTACCCAAAGTCCGGTGAAATCTCAAAAATTTTTCTTTTTCTCTTTCTTTCTTTTTTTCTTCTTTTTTCCCCTTTTCTCCTTGGCTGAACCGGTCAGGTCTGGTTTAGCGTAGAAGGTTCTTCTCTGAACCGTCGACCAGTTCAGGCTTCCTTTGGTCATGCCGACGTCGTTCGGTTGGTTCTCCAAGTGCCACTGCCGTCGTTCGACGCGCCACAGCCTGGGTAACGTTCGTCTTGCCTCGATCGGGACCAAGCACCGCCAATGGCTGCTGGATTCCTCCTTTTCCTCCGCAACAAATTTCTCTTCGATTCGCCGGCGTCCAGCGTCCATGAGGCGCGTCCCGGTGGCTGGGTGGTTGCCCGGACCTCTTCTTCCTTTTTTGTCCCCTTGCCTGGCTGTTGGCTCGCCGAATGCTCGCCGGTGAGAGGATCGGTCTTCCTCGGCTTGCGTTGGTTTTGCTCTCCTCTTTCAATTTCTTTGTTTTCTCTCTCCTCAAAATTCTCTTCAGATTTCATTTTCTTTTTGTTTTTTTTCTTTCTCTTTTAATATTTATAAATGATTTTAATATTATTTTAATCATTAAAATAATATTAAAAATTCCCAAAATATCTAAAAAAATCATATTAAATTCATTTAATCTGTAAATGAATTTATCAATCCAATTTTACCTTTTCGATATATTTTTCTTCTAATTTCAGGCTCATTTTTCGAGGTAAAAATTCTAAAAATATTAATAATTTATATCTTGATTGATTGGACTCGAAATTCAATATTTTTCTCGATTTTGATCAAGATTCCTCAATTTTGTATTTTTATTGAAATTTTCTCATCGAATTTATACCGAATTTTGGTCATTTGATCGTTTTACCCCTATACTTGTTCGGGAATCACTTTAACCTCTCGTTGTTATGTAGCTTACATGCATTTTTAATTTCTTAAATAGTCGATTGCATGATAGTAAATACTCTTCTTATGATTCAACTATGATAATAGAGTGTTCATACACATAGGAATCATAAAGAACAGGCTACATAAAATACGGGTCTGACAGCCATGCCGATTAAATAGGCTCACACGTGCGTATCGAGATGTGGCAGGATATGTTGTGATGATATGGGTCCATGGAGTACGTTGTACCGTGCAAGTAGCATGGAGTACGTTGCATCGTGTGTGATATTATATATATGCTGTCTTCGGACGATGGATATTCTGCTATGGATCGACGGGTTGAATGTGACCCACCTCTCGTGCGAAAGCAGATAGAGGTTATACTGTGAGATCTGAGAATTTTACACATATCAAATTATGTAATGAGAACATGAAGTGTAATTGATTGAACTAAATATGATGTACTCATATATTGAGATGGTATGGAATGAAATTTTAAGTGATGAATGAGTTATAAATGAGATTTTATGTTAAAGTGTTAAACTATGGGGCCAGATCGATCTTGGAGAAGAGAGGATCGATCTGGTAGGTCAAAAATGACAAGGAATGAGGAATTTAAGCGAGCATATCGATCTCTAATGGAAGAGGATCGATCTCCTTATGATTCTGTAATGAAGAGATCGATCTCATGAGGAAGGAATCGATCTCAAAATGTTTCTATTAAGGAGAATATTGATCTCCCCAAGGAGCAGATCGATCTTATGAAGCATTCTGTAAACTAGATATAGATCTCATAATTGGAGCAGATCGATCTCATAAAGCCATTAAGAGATCGATCTTACCCCACGACAGATCGATCTCCTAAGCATAAAATTACCCCAAATTATCCCCAAATTAAAATGCAGATCGATCTCATCAAGAGCCAGATCAAACTCCTACTCTCAGTCTATATAAAGACCCCTTTGTTTTTCCTGGAAATGGATCTCTCTCTCTCTCAAACCTCCATTTCAGTCGAACCCTAGCTTTCTCTCTCTTCTAAAGTCCCCATTTTCATCCAAATCAAAGGTTGTGGCAAGAAGGAAAGTTGTTCCTCATCCAAAGGAGAACAACATACTTGAAAATCGAAAGACGAATCGAATCGAGGTGTGAGTTGAGCACTCCACAAGTTTAGGTAATCTCTAAACTTCAATCTTGGATTTTGAAGTGATTTTTTGTGATTGTGAATATGGACATTGTGGTGAAATATTTAGGAAAGGATTAGAGTTGACAAAAATTGTGATTTTATTGGAGTGATGATGATATTAAGTAAATTGTGGTAAATTGGGATTTTTGTCTATAAATTGAAAATTTAGGCAATGAAGTGATTTTGGCATGGGTATTATGCATGAGAAATGTAGAAGGTTGAAATGTAGTGGATGAGATTATGAATTTGATAGAGTCATGAGAAATGTGATAATTGAGGTATTTAATGATAATATGGGCAATATGCTTGATGTAGAGATTTTGAGGTTATGTGATAATGAGTTTTGATGTTTTTACATCATTTGGACAGCTCGAGAGTTCTAGAGAGGAATACGAGACTAGTCCGTGATACGGAGGAACAATAGCACTGTACCAGGTGCAAAGAGGTAAGGGAAACTTAAACTCGTTTGTGTATGTGAATTGTGAAATGTTGTAGCATGAATTGTGATTGAGAAAACAAGCATGTTTATGTGTTGTGAATGAGAGATTGCACACGATTTTAAAGCCGGTTGGGGCCCAATTTTTATGAGTTGTAAACTATGTGTGAAAAATGTTTTACAACTGTTTTGTTTTTAAAACGTGAAAAAGAGATTTGGGCTCTACGTTAAGGCATACTGAGATTGAGAAATATGTGCATGGTTTTGCCGATTGGAACTCGATTTTAACATGTTTTGTGTTGAGTACACAAATGTTTTAAATGAGATTTATGAAAGAAAACAATTATGAGTTCTACGTGAAGGGAAAACGTTTTATACGATAATGGCTAATGATTGAGACTTAGGCGTGTCATATTGAATACACATCGGGCATTGCTTTGGTAGTGTTTGGAGGCCTTGCTCTGGTAGCATGTTAGTCGGACCTTGCTTTGGTAGCATGTAAGACCGATAAAGTGGGCCGCCTGGGAACTGACCCAGGGACCACATGATAGTGTGCATGAGGAGAGGCATTGCTCTGGTAGCATGTAAGGCTGGGCCTTGTTCTGGTAACGCGTAAGTCCAATATACCATGTACACGACCATATGTCAACATTCCCTCTTATAAGGATGCCTGGGATGCGCACCCAAATGAGATATATTATTGATGTGCCATGACAAGTTTTATATGAGTTTTATTGCCTAGTCTCTTTTTTATACACATGAGTTCTGTTTTGTGGTTATGCCATGTGCATTTTATTGCGGTGATTTTTATCACGTTTTAATGAGAAAAGCCATTATCATATCATGATTTTCACATGCTTATAATTGTGGTTTATACTGAGTTATGTACTCTCATGTTTTCACATGATTTTAGAGAATGAGATGAGAATGATGTTTTTATTAAGTCATGCTACATTTTCTAACGAGTTTTCAACTATGAGTTAAAATAATTGTGCTATGCAAAGCATTGTTTTATTGATGAGTCCCTTACCCCCTTACTGAGCCATTTAGAAGCTCACCCTATTTTCTCTTCCTCTCAGATTTTTTCAAGTGAAGAGAGTTTTCCCTGCGACGTACAAAGTAGTGGCTAGTGGAGGACTTAAGCTCCAGGCCATATATTGTATTGAGGTATAATTTATCTTTTCATGTACCCAAACTAAAGTTGTAATTACAGACACTTGTTGTACAATGATGTATGGGATGTATTAGGATTAGTTAACTCAGATTTGAGTAATGTATATGATATGATATATACTATTTTATGATGAGATCCTGAGGCATGATAAGTACGATGATGTATGACACTGCATAGGAATGCACCCTTAATTGTGATTTGATGAGTAAAAAAATTTTAAATTTGTCCTATTTTCCACGATTCCAGGGCATCACATATACCCTGCACACTAGGATCCGTGTACCCTGGGATCACAGAGTATATGGTAATAGTCCTAGTCATTGCCCTTATTATATTATTTACCTATCTCACCTGTCTTGTTTTATGATAATCCTTGTTTGAAATGTGTTTATGGGTCAAAACAGTCCATGGGAGGGGCTGAGTCCTGACGAATGGTGAATTTTGTGATGAATTGTGTTAAGAGTTAAAATGTCTTTATGTGCACTTTGCACGATGATTTACCATACCTTGATTTCAATTTACGCATGATGATTTTTCATGCTATGTTTTAAGAACTGTGCACTAATTTAAATAGCATGAATTGCTTTACATGCCATGAACACAAGCATGAACTGACACTTTGGAGTATGACAAGAAAATGTGTGATTTAAGCATGCCATCACGATCACGTAGATAATACAGTTATCTACCTGCTCGCATGATTGCCTTACTAAGCACGTGGTTTGCTCACCCTCCTTATTATTCCCCTCTACAAAGCACTTACAGTAGATAGACAGAGCGACTGAGGATTTGATTTTGGTGTCTGCTACATTCCATCACACGAGGTAAGCACATTTGTATAGTTTTGTATCTAGACATGTCAAAGCACAGTAATATCTTTGAATGTAATTTTTGGGGATGTAAAGGATTGTAAACACATGTAAACAGCAACTTTGATTTAGAAACGCAAGTGTTAACCATTAAATAAATTTGTAAATTGAAATGGTATGGTTGGATGAGATTTACATCGATACACAGCCCAACTGTTGGTAGTGTAGCTGTTCACGATCAGAGTAAGGTAAGACAAGGATTAAATAATAAACGAAAAATGAAAAATTTGTACTGATTTTTGGTGGATTTGAGGTCGTGACAGGGAGAATCAGAGGTTGTTGCTGGACTCGAGCAGGTTTTAGCTGGTGTAAGGGTGCTGAAGGTGGCCAAGGTTTGCGGTGGTGTGCGAGGGTTTGCTACTGGAAAACGTACCAAAGGCGTGGCAGGTCTAGTGAACCACGAGCGGTGGCGCTGGCCAATGAACTCAGGTTAGGCTGAATTTGTGCAATGCTACTGCTGAATGTGCATTTCTAATCGAGTAGGCATGAAGGATACTGGCAAGTGATTGCCAAGTGTAGAGCATAACAAGAGACGTGAAACAGAGGTAAACAGGGGGAGGTAGTGGGTCAAACTGAGTTGGAAGAGGAGACGGGTAGATGTGGTGAGGAAACTCTCAGGAAAGCAATGGCCAAGGGAGGAAGTAAGGAAAAATTTGAGAAGCACATAGGACACAAATAGGAGAACAGGACGGAGCTGGAAACCAAAGTGTGACCGAGAAGAGGGAGGAGACCTCGAGGAGCAGAGGTGAAATGGGAGCCAGCTGAAGCAACGGTGAACGGGGAGAAGGGAGCCAGGAAAGAAAATCGGGGTGTTGGGAGAAACAAGGTTAGAAACGTGATGATGGTGGTGCCGAGAGTTGCCGAGCCAAGAAGAATGGAAGGACATTGGCAGTGAATAGTAGACCTACATAGTGAAGAGGGAAGAAGAAGAGAAAGGCGCGGGAAATTCAAACTCGTGCGAAAAAAAGAAAATGAGGGAAATTCTTTTATATATATATTTGGAATTTTATATATATATATATATATATATTTGGAGTAGAAAAGAAGGCCCGAGGGAATTGGGAGGAAAACTCGGGAAAAGACAGTCGAAATATCGGTTCGAAATTTTGGGGAAATAAATTGATTAGCACAGAACCGTTGACTCGCACCACTAAGACATTGAAGATTTCTGATAGGACACTGAGGTAAGGAAAATTCTCATTGCTACTAGAGACAAATATGCGTAATTTTCGTAAATTTGTAGATATATAATTTTAGGTTGAAATTCGCAGTACCGAAATTATCGAAAAATCTATGTCAAATTTTATAACTCTGAAAATTAGAGATTTTAGCCTAGTTGAACAACCTAATTTTTATGGATTGAATTTAAATGGTTTGTATAGATTCTGATGTTGCTTGAATTCTGTTTTAAATATCGAAAATCCAGAATTTTAAATTTTCGTAGACTGTGTTCTGGATTTTATCCGAAATAGGGCTAGTCAGTCTGTTTTGAACGTTTTCATAAAATAATTGAATTTATATGTGATTTGAGGTGAAATGATTTGCTTATAAAGCTATTTTTATGATATGTGCTTGAACGCGTCTTAACCGTATGTCGTACGGTCCATCTCGCACTGATTTTAAGACAAAGACGTTGGTGAGATCATGCTACATTTCTGTCTATTCTATATCTGTTTCTGTATTTGTGGTCTACGAGTACGATGTATCGTTTTTCTGATTATGTTTCTGGTCTTCATACATTCTGATCTGTGAGCCATTTGGGTAGCTGACCACCCCCATGGCGGTTGATATCCCGGCACACCTGGCCCCTGAATAGCCCGAAGTCACCGACATTGGCCAATAGTCATTTTTGATATCTGATATAGCATGTCTGCCTTGTCTCGTCTATTTGAAATATTTTTTTCTGAATTGTTTGTATAAATTGAGAAATCTGGAAATCTGTTTATTTTGCTACTGGAACCTCTAAAATTTTTGTATTTACGACAGTAGCTAAATTTAATACTGATACATGTTCTGTTTCTGAAAATTTGTTCTTGGTATTTTTGTTTTTGTCGTACTATTTATGTATTTTGTGAAAATGTTTCGAATTTGGAAAATACATATATATATATATATATCTTAGGTAGTATATTTATCTACCTACTATGGGGTTTTTCTTACTAATCATGTTAAGCTCACCCCTTACTCTCCTCCACAGATTTGTATCAGTAGTGGGATCGACTCCCTAAGTCGAGGTATTTTGCACAGCCACACTTCAGAAAGAAATCACCTGAGCTAGAGGTATACCCAGTAAGGATAACTATTTTGTATCAAAAAAATTTTGTAAGTACAGTAATGTATGCAAGTTACGTCTGGGGAATGTGATTGAGACTATTTTGTATGTGAACGGAGGTGCCAATTTAATGAAATAGTATTATTATTATTATTTTTGTTTTAAACTATTACCAAGAGGATTTAAATTAAATAAACGAATTTATGAATTTTGATCTGTTATCGACTCATAGCCCAACCGAAATATCAGTAAATCTGGGTCGTTACAGAAGTTGGTATCAGAGCAAGGTTGGCCTGATACGAGTCAATATTTTGAGTAAGAGAAAATTTGTAAAGTTCACATCTCCAGCATTACTGTACATTATTTAGATACAAACGGGTATATGTGGCTGTGTTTTGCTAAGAAATTGCTATTGAATGGAGGAAGTTGATTAGTTATGGCTGGTGGACGAAGAGGTCGACCGAAGGGACGAGGGGGCAAGTCATCCCAAGGCCGTGAGGAGAGGCTTGAAGGATCGTGTGGCCCCACTGCTAAACAGCCCTCTCATAACCATATTGAGAGCTCCGAGGCCAGAATTACTAGTTTGGAATGAGGCGTGGAGTCCATACTAAATCTGATCAGGCAAGTGATGACTAGGCTGAACAACCCACCGGGTACTGCTTCTTAGACTGCACCTACTACTCCAGTAGTTGTACGGACACACCTGTGCCAGCCTAGATAGTGTCAGTGCCACCAATGGAAGAACCTTCTACTACACTGCCACAGACCCAGCCTGTACCATAATCACCGGTACCAGTGGCCCCATAGCAGCAGGGTAATGATATGGGGTACGAGTGTGAACTGGACAGGCTGAGGTACTTTCAGGAATTCAAGCCTCCGTCTTTTAGTAGGGTTATAGATCCAGTGGATGCACAAGGTTGGATAAATGAGATGGAGAAGCTTTATAGGTTTTTCGATGTAACTCTACTAAGAAAGTTACTTTTGCAGCTTTTGTACTAAAAGGAGAAGCTGAACACGGATGGAAATCCACTCGACTGATCCTAAGAAGCAAGCATGGAGTAATCATTTGGGACTTATTTCTTGATGCCTTCCAGAGGAAGTACATTCTGGATACTGCTCAGAGGAGACTACAGTCAAAATTCTTGAACTTGACTCAGGGAAATAGATCTGTGGATGAATATGAGTCAAAGTTCACCTCATTGGAAGATATGATCCGGACACCATGGACTATGAGGCAAAGAAAGTCTGGAAGTTTATGGATGGGCTGAGGCCCCCAATTCGAGCCGACTAGCCCTGTTTGATATCAACACCTATGAGGAGGTAGTTCACCGAGCCCAGTTGTGCGAACAAGATTACGAGATGCATACCGCTGAGTCTAATAAAGTCGGTAAAGGTAAGGAGCAAGATTGGAGGAGGCCAGCTAGGGATAGGAGTGGCAGAGATGGTAGGAGGCCATTATTTAAGCGACAGAGGCACTATGAGGAGCTACGGGATAAAACTATTATGCCTCCTATCTATCAGGGCTCAACACCTACTAAGGGGATTAAAATCATAGGACCCCGGCCTAATGTAAAGATGTGTAGACACTATTTGGGAAATCAAAGTAACATACCCTGCTATAGAATGATGGAGGAATGTTTCAAATGTGGTAAGATGGGACACATGGTCAAAAACTGTCTAGAAGATGTTGACACAACCCCACAGAGGTATATAGAATAGAATAGAGAACCTGCTACTACCTCCACACCAAAGAGGAAGGCAACAGTGGAAGAAAAGGGTAAGCAGGTTGTAGGACAGGGGAGAGTGTACACTCTAGAGCGGGAGGTGACAGAAACTGATACACCAGTTGAAGCATTTAAAGGTACTATTCTAATTTTTTATATTAAAGTAGTAGTTTTATTTGATTCTGGTGCAACTCCTTCATTCATATCGCCCATGTTTGCATGTAAACTGATTTCATATGTACAACCCAAACCACTAGGAAGGGTGCTAACGATTAGGACACTAATGAAAGATAGTCAAATGACAAAGCAACTATATAAAGATTGTAGACTTAAAATAGGAGACAGGAACATGTTAGCAGACTTGATCCTATTAAATATGTATGATTTTAATGTGATATTGGGCACGGACTGGTTAGCAGCAAATCGAGGCACTCTTAACTGTCATAATAGAACAGTGACATTTCTGTCCGAAAAATATGTTGTAAAATTTTTTGATAAGCAATGGAAAGAGAATTTACTGTTAAATGGCATAGTCTTATTAATAATATGGATAATAATATGTTTGAAGGTTACATTACGTATGTAATCGACACGGATAAGGCAAACCCGGATCTGGGCGATATCCCCGTGGTGAAGGAGTTTTTCGACGTATTTTCGGACAATCCACTAGGGCTACCTCCAGATAGGGGAATGGAGTTCTGTATCGATTTAATGCCTGGTACTGAGCCAATATCCAAGCCTTCATACCAAATGGCCCTTTTAGAGTTGGAAGCATTGAGGAAACAATTGCAAGAATTGATAGATAAGGGGTTCATCAAGATAAGTGTTTCGCCATAGGGTGCACCAGTATTATTTGTAAAAAAGAAATATGGGAGTCTTAGGCTGTTTATCGATTATAGATTGCTCAACAAGGAAACCATCAAGAATAAATACCCCTTACCCTGTATCGATAATTTGTTAGACCATCTGCTAAGAGCACAGATCTTTTCCAAGATTGATCTGAGGTCAAGATACCACCAGCTGAAGATCAGGAGTGAGGATGTACCCAAGACAACTTTCAGAACTTGATATGGCCATTATAAGTTTTTGGTCATGCCATTTGGGTTGATGAATGCTCTTGCAGCTTTCATGGCACTAATGAACGAAGTGCTTAAGCAGTACTTGGAAAAATTTGTCATAGTTTTCATTGATGATATTTTGGTGTATTCCAAGTTCAAAGAAGAACACAAGCAGCAATTGAGAATGGTTTTGCAAGCCTTTAGGGAGAAGAGGTTGTATGCCAAACTCAGTAAGTGTGACTTTTGGTTAGACCAGATTACATTTTTGGGTTATATTATGTCGAAAGATGGGGTGGCTGTGGACCCGATTAAGATCGAGGCTATGGTGAAATGGGAAAGACCCAAGATTGTCACTGAGATTCGAAGTTTTTTGGGTTTGACCAGATACTAAAGAAGATTTGTGGAGGGTTTCTCTAAGTTAGCTGCTCCTCTGACACAGCTTATAAGGAAAATGTTAAGTTTGAATGGAGTGACACATGTGAAAGGAGCTTCCAGGAGTTGAAGCACCGATTGACCACCACACCTATATTAACTACCCCGCTAGTTCGAGAGGCTTTTCGGTGTATACAATTGCATCTGGTCAAGGTCTAGGATGTGTGTTGATGCAAAATGGGAGGGTAGTGGCTTATGGTTCTCGTCAATTAAAAGACCATGAGGGGAACTATCCGACCCATGATTTAGAATTCAGTCGTAGTGTTTGCACTAAAAATATGGCGTCATTACCTGTACGGAAAGAAGTTTCAAATCTTCACAGACCATAAGAGCCTCAAGTATTTATTTTCTCAGAATGAGTTAAATAAGAGGCAAATAAGGTGGATAGAGCTTCTGAAAGACTATGACTGTGAGATCCTATACCATCTGGGAAAGGCGAATGTGGTAACAGATGCCTTAAGCAGAAAAAATATAGGGCTGGTATCTTATATGATGATTCGGGAACATGAACTATGAAACAGTTTGCGAACCTAAGCTTTGACATTGAACCATCTGACACTGCCGGTTGTGGTGTGATAGCTAGCCTAAGAATAGAACCGAACTTGATTGACAAAATTCGACAGGCTCAGCGTATTGATAAATAATATGTAGATATGGTCGGTCAAATCCAGTTGGGCACTGTAACAGATTTTGAAGTTAGCCCCGATGGTCTATTGAGGTTCAAAGGTAGAGTTTGTGTTCCTGATGATGCATATTTGAAGAAAACAGATATTAACAGAAGCTCATTCCTCGAGGTATACATTACACCTGGGAAGTAATAAGATGTATTAGAATTTGAGGAAGGTGTATTGGTGGTCAGGGATGAAGAAAGATGGGGCTGAATTTGTGGCCCGATGTCGTGTGTGTCAGCAGATCAAGGTAGAACATCAGAAACCTACAAAATTGTTACAGCCTCTACCGATACCCACATAGAAATGGGAGCATGTTACCATGAACTTCATAATGGGGTTGCTAAGGACCCGAAGGAACCATGATGCGATTTGGGTAATCGTTGATAGATTAACAAAGTCCGTCCACTTCTTAGCTATGAAGTCCACTGATACTTTGAGTGCACTAGCGGGTCTATATGTATGGGAGATCGTAAGACTACATGGTGTATCAGTAAGCATTGTATCTGACAAGGATTCCCAGTTCACTTCACACTTCTGGGAACATTTCTAAGAAGCCATAAGAACACAACTGAATTTTAGCACAGCCTTCCATCCTCAGACAGATGGGTAGTTAGAGAAAACCATTCAGACATTGGAAGATATGTTGAGAGCTTGTGCTCTAGATTTTAAAGACTCCTGGGATGACCATTTACCACTAGTAGAGTTTACGTACAATAACAGTTATCACTCAAGTATCAGTGGCACCCTATGAGGTACTATATAGTTGAAGGTGTCGGTCGCCAATCAGATGGGAAGAAGTGGATGAAAGGAAGATATTTGCCCCCAATTTGGTTAAGCAAGCTTTTGAGGATGTCCGATTGATTTGTGAGATGTTGAAAACAGCTCAGAGTCAAGAGTTACACTGACCAAAGACGCAGACCTTTAAAATTTTCAGTAGGAGATTCAGTGTTTCTGAAAGTTTCTCCATCCAAGGGTATAATGAGATTCAGGAAGAAATGAAAGATGAGTTCTCGTTATATAAGACCTTTCGAGATCTTAGATCGAGTGGGAGATAAAACTTACAAATTGGCGTTACCGCCTGATTTATCGAGCATTCATAATGTCTTTCATGTCTCGATGCTTTGAAAGTATCATCCAGATCCGACACATGTGATTAAATATGAACCATTGGAGTTAAAAGAGGATATGACATATGTAGAGAAACCGGTGCAGATACTGGATAGGAAGGAAAAGGTATTACGTCTAAGACGATTCCTCTGGTCAAGGTTTTATGGTAGTATCACACTTCGAAAGAGGCCACGTGAGAATTAGAGGGTTTAATGCGAGAGAAGTATCTGCATTTGTTTGAGAACTGATGTGTCTTTAAATTTAGAGATCAAATTTCCTAAGGTGGAGAAAATGTAAATACCGTAAAATTTTCAATATACTTGGTGTTTTCTATAAAAGATATAATAGTAATAATAATAATAATAATAATAATAATAATAATAATTTGGACAATTAAGAATTTAATATGTGATTTCAGGTGAATTAATTTAAATATAAGTATTAAGCTAACATCATTTTTATACCATAATCAAGTATAAAATGTGAAGTTAAAAATATTAGATTTAATCCTTTTTATTTATACTACAAAGAAAAATTCAACTAAAATATAAATATGTATATTTTCTACAAGTAACGTTTAAATTAATCATTAAGCTAAATGTATAGGTAAATATATACATATATATATATTCATATATGTAAAAATATATGTCCACATGTACATATATATATATGTATACTTGAGCAATGGAATTGGCTCAATTAAAGAGCCAATCCCAAAAGCCCCTTCCAGCCAGCAACCATGTAAGAAAATAATATATATATATATATAAGATTTAATATAGGAAATGACAAGATTGGAATGGTAATTTTTGGAAAAGAAAAAGCAGAGGGAGTGAGTGGCGATGGGACTGAAAACAATACAAGAAATGTGTAGTCAATGATATACATTAAGTATAGATATGTACATTAACAGTAATAAGAATAGGTAGCAGCAGAGGATAGGAGACTGAATAGGAGCAGTTGGCTAAAATATAAGAAAACAGAAGCAGGGATGGCACCTGCTGACTTACCTTGTTTGGTGAATAAAGCCACGATGGGGAGTAGTCCTAGAGCTGCATAAAAATGGGGGAAAGAGGTAAGAAGGCAGAAGCTAGAAAATAGGAGAGAACTGATAAACGAGGAAAACAAAGAAGAGAAAGGGAATATAAGGTAACGAGGAGAAGAAGGGAAGCTGGAACAGGGGAAACCGTGAGGAAGAGAGAGTCGGAGGCTGGTGTAAAGATACTGAAGGTCGCCAAGTTTTGTGGTGGTGTGCGAGGGCTTGCTGCTGGAAAACGTACCAGAGGCGTGGCAAGTCTGGTGAACCACGAGCAGTGGCACTGGCCAGTGAACGAGTGGAAGGTTGAAATCGTGCGAGACTACTGCTGAATGTGGATTTCTATTGGAGCAAGCATGAAGGATACTGGCAAGTGATTGCCAAGTGTAGAGCTTAACAGGATATGCGAAACAGAGGTAAACAAGGGGAGGTAGTCGGTGAAACTGAGTTGAAAGAGGAGAAGAGTAGATATGGTGAGGAAACTCTTGGGAAAGCAGTGGTCAGGGGAGGAAGTAAAGAAAAATACGAGAAGCACAAAGGACACAAGGAGGAGAATAGGACAGAGCTAGAAACCAGAGTGCGGTCGATAAGAGGGAGGAGACCTCGAGGAGCAGAGGTGAAACGAGAGCCGGTTGAAGCAGTGGTGAACGGGGAGAAGGGAGCCGGGAAAGAAAATCGGGGTGCTCGGAGAAACAAGGATAGAAACGTGAAGATGGTGGTGGCAAGAGTTTTCGAGCTAAGAAAATGGAAGGAAATCGACAGTGAACAGTAAACCTGCATAGTGAAGAAAGAAGAAAGAGAAAAAGGAGCGAGAAATTCAAATCCACTCAAAAAAAAAGGAGAGAAATTCTTTTTTATATATATTTAGAATTATATATATTTGGAGTAGAAAAGAAGGCCCGAGGGAATTGGGAGGAAAACCCGAGAAAAGACAGTCAGAATATCTAAGACCCAATTTTTTATCGAAATTCCTTATGATTCATATGATGTAAACATGGTTATATGTAAATTGAATCATAAGAATAGTTTCACGTGAATGAAAAATGCAAATGGAATGAATAAAAATTCTCGAATGCATTAAAAATCAAATGAAGGATTGAAATGACCACAGATTAAATGAATGGGATTCGGACCATTCGAATTTGAGATAAGGATTTAAAACATGAAATGAGAAAGGGTTCGTGAAGGAAAGTTGGATTAGTTTGGTCCCGAACATGTTGAAGGGTAAAACGGTCAAAAGACCTAAAATTCGATGTCAATTCGGTAAGAAATTGACACTGTAAATATGGATTCAGGGAATCTTGATCAATAAAGGAGAAATAATAAAATTTCAGGATAAACTGATCAAGATATGAATTTATCGAAATTAACCGAAATTTTGTTTCGAGACACTATTTCAGAAACAAGGGAAAAATTATACCGAAAAAATAATTAAAGAAGATAAAAATATATTTAAATAATTAAATATATTAATTTAAGGAATAGAGTAGATATTTTGTCAAAAAAATCATTTTTTATTCAATAAAATAATAATATAATAATTAATTAATTAATTTAAAAAAAAAGAAAGCAGAATCGAATTATGCAAAGGAAACACAAAGGAAAACAAAGTAGAAGCCCGAGAGCCCCTCTGCACCGGACGACCACCGGCGAATTGGACGGCCAGAGAACGATCGGCGAGGGGTGACGATCATCGTGGGAGCCTCCAGGAGTCACGACGGGCTCGGACGGCACCGAAAAAGGGAGATCGGCAAAAGAACTTGCCGAGGGGAGAAGAGGAAGATTCCGACCGTTCCAACACCAATCAGCCCGATCCAGGGCCAGTAGAAGCTTCCTTTTCTCGAGACGAGATGAAAGGCGACAGCAATGCGCCGGGAAATGGTCAAAATCGGCAGATCGGAGAGAGAAGAGACCGAAAGGGGAGAAGAGGAATCGGACGGCACCGACGTTGATTTGTCCCCAGCCAAGCCAACCGAAGCCTCTCCAGGCCTTGGGGCGCTGATTGGTGGCAGAAACGCCCCAGGTTAATTGAATCATAAGACAGATGATTTTGATCATACAAATATGAATGGAATTGTCGAACGTACGAAAAATCTGAAAACAGACAGTTAAGAAATTTTAAATTAAATTTATGAGATTTGAATTGTCCGGATAGAGATACGAATTTTAAATGAGAAATTAAAGTGGGTCCAAGAAGGAAAGTCGGCCTAAATTGGTCCTGAACGTGTAGAAGGGTAAAACGATCAAAAGATCGAAATTCGATATAAATTCGATAAGAAATATTTCACTAAAAATATGGAATTGAGAAATCTTGATCAATAATGAGAAAAATATTGAATTTCAAGTCCAATTGATCAAGATATGAATTTATTGGAATTAATCAGAATTTTCACATCGAAAAATTATCTCGAAAATATTGAAAAAATACACCAGAAAGATGAAATAAGGTAGATAAATTCATTTATGGATTAAATGAATAAAATATAATTTTTAAGGATATTTTGAGATTTTTAGAATATTTTAACGATTAAAATAATAATAAAATAAATTATAATAATAATAATAATAATAATAAAAGGAAATCGCGAAACTCGATTTTTGAAAGAAAACGAAGTGAAGAAGGCGAGCTGAGGGGGTTTCCCTCACCGGACGATCGCCGGTGACCCAACGGCTAGGCGAAGGGTCGGAGAAGGAAGAGGAAGACCGTGCGACCCACCAGCCACCAATGACGCGCCCCACCGATGTCGAAATCTGACGGATTGAAGCACGAAAGTCGTGGAGGGAGAAGAGAAATCTGACGGCCACCGGCGTGATTCGGCTAACCCCGACCCCAGCCGAATGTTCCCCCAGTGCAGGCGCACCGATTAACACCAGAAACGAGCTAGGAACCGGTTGAAAACGCCATAAACGGCGACAGGGAAGCCTGAACCGATACGGACCGGTTCAGTAAGAAGAGAACCGGGCTGAACCGACCTGTCTGAATCGGGTTGAATCGGACCAAACAGGTTCAGCTAAGAAAGAGGGGAAAAAAGGGAGAAAAAGAAAGAAAAAGAGAAAAAGAAAAAAATGGGAAGATTTTCGGGGATACACCGGACTTCGGGTAAGTCGGTAAGAGGTGTCAAAAGTGATCGATTTGATTTTTGAGAAATTTATTTAAATTATATTTGATCAAAAAGTAACCCGAATTAAATGTAAAATTGTGCAGTTCGACGATAAATTTCAAACGTGAGCCAATCGGACTCCGAATTGCACACCATCACATAATTTCGGGTAAGTAAACTCATTTACGAAAACAGTATGATTATTACGCAATTAGAATTTATTTTACAGATTTCGGATAAATTTCTGCATAAAAATAAATTATGTTCGTATTTTTGAATTAATTTTCGTAAATGATAGACGGGCTATCCAAAGAGTTTGGAACAAATCCCAATGGGTATTGAGAACCCAATAGACCCAAAGAAGGGATTTAATAAGAGGAAACGTGCTGAAAAATGGGTCGAGGCCCATTAAGATGTAATCAGGCCCAATAAAGTGAAACGGGCTCAGTGCTTTAGATTCGATCAGTAAGAGTGAAATACTGAGAAATAAATTAGAATTGACCCAAATATGTGGTTATATGCAGCTCCGTAGACTTGGTCTGGAGCGAATTGGACTGATAGACCTGGTAAGGTCGAGACAGGATAAGCTCGCGCGTGATTCCAAGTAAGGGAATTTTACGGACTGCTAGAGGTAACTTTACGCAATTTCGACATCATTTACATTCCTTAAAATTGTCTGAAGGGTCTAGATTTAATATAAGAATTTTAGTGCCCTGGATGGACAAATGACCAAAATACTCTTGTGAAGGGTAAGATTTACAAATTTAGGAAAAGTTGGGAGGAGCAAGAGCAAGAGGTTCCTGCTTGTTCTTGAGGTATTTTGACACGAGCATGAGTAAACTGGCCAGTTTATAAATAAAAATGCACAACATTGCATAATTTCAACAATGTGATTTCCTTGGAAATGGTTTTAAGATAACTGAGCCGCCTACGTGAATTTTGAGAATGTGACATGCTAGAGCTCAGCTCGCATGAGTTTTGATTTGTGTGATGCATGCATTAGTGCTAAAGCAAGGGCTCGCACTAGAGTTTTACATGCATATGTGCTGGAGTCTAACTCGCCCCAGATTTTCATATGATTTTTGTGACAGGGTGCTGGAGTCTAACTCGCACCAAAGTTTCACTTGATTTTCATGACACAGTGCTGGAGCCTAGCTCGCAATAGTTTTACATGATTTTGACAGAGTGCTGGAGCTTAGCTCGCACTAGATCTTATGAGATTTTATGAAACGCGTGTTGGAGCTTTGCTCGCATGAGATTTTCCTTGATTTTATGAGAGTGTTGGAGCATCGCTCGCACTGATTTTATGAGACATATGATGAGCCGTGCTTGGAGTGTCGGGTAGACTATGTGTCACACCGATTAAATATGCTTGCACGTGCGTTTTGAGACAGGCACGATTGTGGATATGAGATATAGGTCCACGGAGTATGTTGTACCGTGCAAGTAGCATGGCGTACACTATACCGTGCTGGGATTGATTATGTGGCATCTTTAGATGCAAGAGGCAGCTTCGGATACGTGATATCGGACATGACCGATGGGATGGATTGACCCATCTCTTGGGACGGTTCCCGATAGTGGTGAGACCCCACTCACAGGATCCGTGTAGCAGTGGGATCACGAGTATATGGCCAATACTCCTAGTTATTTGCCTGAGATATATATATAGTGCCAAGTCTCGCATGTTGTTACTTGATGTTTTGAAAATCATGTTTTTGAACTTTTGTGTGAGTCTGGATCACCCGAGGGAGGGGTTGAATCCTGACTGAGATGTGATTTTGATAAGAATGAAACTGGGACTTAAACTGAAATTTGCATGATGTTATTTCCATGCTATTTAAACCCAAACGTGATGTAAACTGGTTTTACATGACATTCATTGTGTCGCATGTTATTAATGCTTTGAAAAGCATCTGATTTCATGATTTTGTGTGAGTCAGGAACACCCAAGGGATGGGTAGAGTCCTGGCTGTGTTGTGAAATTTTAACGAGAATGAAATTATTTAAATGGATTTGCATGTTGAGTTTTTCCATGCTCTTTGAAATCCATATGTGAACTTGTTTTATATGGCATCATGAATTGTAGCATCTGTTTTGAAATATATGGAGAAAGGGTGGTCTATGCAAGGCACCACGTTCATGTAGGTAGTATGATTACCTACTTGTTCGTAGGATTGCCTTACTGAGCTTGATGTGCTCACCCCTTTCATTTTCCTACATAGATTTCTTTCAACTGACTTTGAGGCTACTGTTACTGCATTCCTGATATTCGCTGCTACCCATCACTTGAGGTATATACACTTGTACATATTGTATCTAAATCAGAATAGCACAGTAACATGTTTGTAAGTAATTTTCGGGGATGTATAGACACTATAAACACTTGTAAATGAATGGGAAAGAATCAGTGAAAAACTCATGTGTTTACCTTTCCTTTAATAAGGAATTAAGTTATATAGTGAATGAATGGTGGGACTAGCATTGACGCACAGCCTAATTGTTAATGGAGTGTGGTCACGATCAGAGGATTGGTAAGTATAAAAGAAAAATGAAAAATTTACTCTGATTTTTGGGCCATGACACAATTATAGGAGTGATTGGATAAAAGTTCATCAGATCTTTTTAGAGATCGATTTGAAGTCTGGGTAACATCCGTTAAGAATTTTAAATGTGACTGCGCCAAAAATGATTTTCGTAATCGTTAGGGCATTGATGAACAAGGTATTTAAACTTTACTTGGACTAATTTGTGGTCATCCTTAGCGATGATATTTTGATGTATTCGAAGTCCAGGGAAGAGCATGAGCTGCAACTGAAACTATTTTATAGATGAATTGTTAAGAGTTTCTCGAAATGGGCTGCTCAGTTGACATATCTCGTTCAAAAAAAGATTGCATACGAGTGCGATAAGTATGATGGTAGCTTCAGTGAGTTTTGGTGTATTGAAGTATGAACTGACCACTGTAATTATTTTCACCATACCCAATAGCTCAAGAGGTTTCGCAGTGTATATGGATACCTTAAAATAATGAGTCGGCTGTGTATTGATGCAAAATGGGAAGCTAGTTGATTATGGATCCAGACAACTCAAGGATCATGAAAGAAACTATCTGACCCATGATTTAAAATTGGCAGCGGTAGTATTTGTATTGAGTATATGGCACTACTATGTACACGGTGAGAAATTTCGGGTATGCACTGATCATAAAAGCCCCAAGTATCTGTTTTCACAGAAAGAGTAGAATATGAGATAACATAGAGGGTTAGAGCTTCTGAAGGATTATGATTGTGGAAATTATACCACCCAGGAATGGCTAATGCAATGGCTGATGCCTTGAGCAAAAAGAGTATCGAGATGGTATCACAGATGAGGATCAGGGAGTGTGAGCTACTACTGCAGTTGTGAGCCTCAGTAGTGATGTGATCCCTTCTGATGATGACAGTGATTGTGTGACAGCTAGCCTGAGATTAGAACCAGATTAGAGTGATCGAATTTGACAGGCTTAGCGTGATGATAGGCAGGGTGTCGATAGTGTGGGTCAGATTCAGATGGGTATAGTGACAGAGTTCACAGTGAATAATGATGGCTTACTGAGGTTCAGAGACAATATAAGTGCTCCCCAGGACCACAGTTGATGAGATAGTGTTATTGTCAGAAGCTCACTTTTCGGGATATACAGTGCATCCAGGAAGTAATAAATATATCGAAATCTCTGAAAAAGGTATTGGTGGTCAGATATGAAAAGAGATATTGTGGAGAAGTGTCTCGTATGTCAGCATATTAAGGTAGAGCAATAGAAGTTTGCAGGGTTATTGCAGTCTCTACCTATATCGACACAGAAATTTGAGTAAGTTACCATGGATATCGTGATGGGTTATAGAGGACCACAGGAATCACGAGGCTAGCTGGGTGATAATCGATAGATTGACTAAGTCTACCCACCTTCTGGTTATGAAATCCCTAGATACTCGAAGTGTGTAGACGGATTTATGTGTACGAAAAATTATGAAACATTATGTAGCGTCCCAGGGATTATGATATCAAATAGGGATTTTCGCTTCACTTCTCACTTCTGGGAATGTTTTTCAGGAAGCTATAGGAACCCAATTGAGTGGTAGCATAACTTTCCATCCTCAGACAGATGGATAATCAAAGAGGACTGTATAGGTTCTAGAGGATATGATGAGAGCATATGCCCTTGATTTATAAGCTCTTGGTATGATCAGTTGCTACTAATTGAATTCGCCAATAGCGACAGTTATCACTTGAGTATCGAGATAACATTATATGAGGCATTGTATGGCCGTAGGAGTTGTTCCCCGACTTGGATAGGAAGAAGTGGGTGACAAATAGAGAATTGCTCCCGAATTAGTATAATAAGTCTCTGAAGGTGTTCAGTTGAGTATGAGTGATGGAGAATACCTCAGAGCAGACAGAAAAGCTATGCTGACAAGAGAAGGAGACCGTTGAAGCTCAAAGAGAGTAGGTCGTATGTTAAAAAAATCAATTTGGGCATTAAACAGGAAGGAGAAGGTGTTGAGGATTAAGATGATCTCCCTAATTAAAGTATTTCGGCAGTATTACACTTCAGAGGAATTTAAATAGGAGCTGGAGAGTAAGAGTATGATATGTGTGAAGTATCCGGAGTGGTTTACAGACTAACTTGGTTCTAATTTGGAGGACCAAATTTTTTAAGTGGGGGACATTATGTAAGACCCGATTTTTTATCAAAATTCCTTATGATTCATATGATGTAAACATGGTCATATGTAAATTGAATCATAAGAAAAGTTTCACGTGAATGAAAAATGCAAATGGAATGAATAAAAATTCCCGAATGCATTTAAAAATCAAATGAAGGATTGAAATGGCCACAGATTAAATGAATGGGATTTGGACCATTTCGATTAGAGATAAGGATTTAAAACATGAAATGAGAAAGGGTTCATGAAGGGAAGTTGGATTGGTTTAGTCCCGAACACGTTGAAGGGTAAAACGGTCAAAAGACCTGGAATTCGATGTCAATTCGATAAGAAATTGACACTGTAAATATGGATTCAGGGAATCTTGATCAATAAAGGAGAAATAATTAAATTTTAGGATAAATTGATCAAGATATGAATTTATCAAAATTAACCAGAATTTTGTTTCGGGACATTATTTCAGAAACAAGGGGAAAATTATACCGAAAAAATAATTAAAGAAGATAAAAATATATTTAAATAATTAAATATATTAATTTAAGGAATAGTGTAGATATTGTGTCAAGAAATCATTTTTATTCAATAAAATAATAATATAATAAATAATTAATTAATTAATTAAAAAAAGCAAAATCGAATTCTACGAAGGAAACACAAAGGAAAACAAAGCAGAAGCCCGAGAGCCCCTCTGCACCGAACCACCATCGGTGACTTGGACGGCCAGAGAACGACCGACGAGGGGCAACAATCATCGTGGGAGCCTCCAGGAGTCGCGACGGGCACGGACGACCCCAAAAAATGGAGATCGGCGAAGGAACTTACCAATGGGAGAAGAGGAAGATTCCGACCGTTCCACCGCCGATCAGCCCGATCCAGGGATAGTCGAAGCTTCCTTTGCCCGAGACGAGCCAAACGACGACAGCAACGCCTCGAGAAATGGCCAGAATCTACAGATCGGAGAGAGAAGAGACCGAAAGTGAAGAAGAGGAATCGAACGGAGCCGACGTTGATTCGTCCCCAGCCAAGCCAACCGAAGCCTCTCCAGGCCGTGGCGCATCGATTGGTGGTAGAAACGCCCCGGGAACCGGCCGGAGACGTCGTGAACAGCGAAGTGAGGACTGAACCGGTACGACCGATTCAGTAAAAAGGGAACTGTGCTGAATCGGACCGAACCAGTTCAGCCAAGAAAGAAAGGAAAAAGAGAAAAAGAAAAAAAGAAAAAGAGAAAAAATTGGGAAACAATTTGACGATGCAGTCAAGCTACGGGAAAGTCGATAAGTGGTCAAATGGATCGATTTAATATTCAGAATAATTATTTAAATATATATTTGACTGAATTTGACCCGAAAAATATATAAATGTGTAGCTCGATAATTAGTGAGAAACGAAGCTCGAGTCACCCTCAATTTGCATACTATCATGGAATCTCAGGTAAGTAACCCTTTTTTACGACAATTTGCATAGTTATGCGTGTTAGAAATTTACCGCATAAATTACGGATTTAATTCTGCATAAAATGAATTATATTCTAGAATTGGATATAAATTGTCGTAAATAATTAATTGAGCTATCCGAGAGTTTAGAACAAGTCCCAATAAATATTGATGAGCCCAATAGGCCTCGATAATGTGAATAGTAAGTGAAAATGGGCTTAAGGCCCATTAAGCTACAATCGAGCCCAAAATTGTAAACAGGCCCAATACTTTGAATTAAGCTCAGAAATTATGAAATACAGCTAATTGAATGATGTCTAACCCAATAAATAATTATAGCATGTCTGCCTCGTCTCGTCTATTTGAAATATTTTTTTTGAATTGTCTGTATGAACTTAGTAATCTAGAAATTTGTTTATTTTGCTATTGAAACCTCTGAAATTTCTGTATTTACCATAGTAGCTAAATTTACTATCGATACATGTTCTGTTTCTGAAAATCTGTTCTTGGTATTTGTGCTTTTGTCGTACTATTTATGTATTCTGTGAACATGTTCCGAATTTTGCAAATACATACATATATATATATATCTTAGGTAGTATATTTATCTATATCTGCTATGGGGTTTTTCTTACTGAGCATGTTAAGCTCACCCCTTACTCTCCTCCACAAATTCGCATCAGTAGTGGGATCGACTCCCTAAGTCGAGGTATTTTGTACAGCCACACTTCAAAAAGAAATCACCTGAGCTAGAGGTATACCCAGTAAGGATAACTGTTTTGTATCAAAAAAAATTTTGTAAGTACAGGAATGTATACAACTTACGTCTGGGGGATGTGATTGAGACTATTTTGTATGTGAACGAAGGTGCCGATTTAATGAAAGAGTTTATTATTGTTATTTTAGTTTTAAACTATTACCAAGAGGATTTAAATTAAATGGGTGAATTTATGGATTTTGATCTATTATCAACTTGTAGCCCAACCTGAAATATCTGTAAATTTAGGTCTTTACACATTTCCCCAAACACATTATAAATGTCTATGCCGGGTATACCTTTAGTGCTGAAGAGTCCTTCGCTGACACATGACTATGCAAATTTATTCGACTTACAAACACTCCCAGCTATTGACGAGCCTCTGTGGAGTAAAGTAAGGGGTGAGCTTAACGTGCTCAGTAAGAAAAATTAAGCGGCAGACATATAAATACACTATCTACAAAATACAGGCTTGAAGTAATACCATATAGTTCAATGTAGTATAGTGAAAATTACCATTTTCTCTCAGTGTTGGTATCACAGAAAACATTACTGCAAAATATCAATTAAATCAAATGCAATAAAATAAAACTCATTTCATATCATAAATTCAATTCATCAAACTCGGTTCAAATAAATCAAATAAGTGAGACATGGCGGAATATTCATCATCAATAATCAATCAATAGGACAATTGGCTAATGTCAATGACTCCGGGCAATCACTGATCAGGTGTGCTGGGATGTCAAGTGCCATGGGAGTGGTCAGCTACCCAATCGGCTTATTCATTTCACTATTTCTCAATAACACGGTACAACGTACTCACGTGCATACAGCACAGTACATCGTACTCCATGGACCTCGACATCATTCACATTTCCATATAATTTCATCACTCACATTTCCATGTAATTCATCATCGCCCTCTTTGCCTATAATCACGTTCGAGCATATACGTGTAAGATCACATAGCAATACACGTCTGTCAGGCACGGTTTTATCAAATCAATTTAAATCACGTGCGAGCGGGTCCGTGCAAGATCACACAGCAATACACGAATGGCTGGCACGATTTTGTCCTTAAAACATCTCAAAATCTCGTGCAGACATATCCGTGCAAGATCACACAGCAATACAAGTTTGATTGTCATGAGTTTTATCATCAAAACACTTTAAATCACGTGCAAGCAGGTAGTTCAAGATCACACAACAATACACGCCTAATCGACATGGTTTTTAACATCAAAATGCTTTAAATCACGTGCAAGCAAATAGTGCAAGATCACACAGCAATGCGCGCCTGACTAGCATGATTTTAACATCAAAACACTTAAATCTCATTTCAGCCCATAAAATAGAGTCAAAGGGGTTGGTCTTGCCTTTTGTTCAGTTAAAATCTACAAAACACGATTTTTCAGTATAATTTCAAAATTTTAGATTTTGACAAATAATTTTACAACTACTCAAATAGTTATTTAAATAGGCTAAAAAAACTATACCGAAACTTAAGATGATTTACGGAGTTTTTAAAACTTTTTCCTAAAATTTCAAAGTGGAAAAACTCAGTCGAGGATTTTTTATAGTTCAGGTGTCTAAAAATTTCTGTCCTAAAATTCGCAGTCTCAAATTCCCAAAAAATATACGCAGATATTTTTAGCAGTTCACAATTATTTTTCTACAGTAGAAATACAACCTAAATTTATATCTACAAAACATCAGAAAATACGTGCAATTTATCTCTAGCATCACATGATTTTTCTTACCTCGATATCTGCACGTAGTCCTAGATGATTTATGTCTGGACCCAGCCCACTCGGTTAATTTTTCTCCTCAGAGCTCTTTTACTGACTTTTTCAATTTTTCTCCTTATGTCTTTTTCACTACCTCAATTATATATATATATATATGTATATATATACTTATCTCTAGAAATATATATATTTAAATATTCCTCTATCTTTTTTGTTTGAATTTGGCACTTCGCTCCAAATTCATTTCTTTCTTTTCTTCCACCCTGACCTTCCTCTTCTCCTCTTTCCTCTTCTCTCCCATTCTCAGTTTCTCCTTCTCGAATGGCTCACCTCTTCCTCCCTTACCTTTCGATCACCACCATCATCACCTTCGAGCTAGTTTCGACCATCACCTGCACCACCATCACCATCTTCTCAATTACCCGATTGCCTCTCTAGTTTCTTCCCCTTCTCTGTTCACCTCTGTTTCTTTTTCTCCCTCATTGTTTCTCTCTTACACCTAAATCAGCTCACCACCTCCTTCATTCCCTTAGTGCGGCCACCATCCTCGCTAGCTTGGTTATAGATCTAGCCACCATCATCATCATCTTCACCATCCTCAATAGCCTCTGTCTCCCTCTGTTTTCACCTCTCCCGACTGTTCACTCTAAGCCCAACCTTTCCACTCTCAGTTTTCTCTCCCTTTTATAGCCATCAATGGCAGGACGTGGTGGTGTGGGACTGGGCGTGCAAGGGTGCAAAACTGGCTGACAGGGGTGAGGACTGGGTGCACGCGGTGTCCTGTCGAGGTAGAGTCCTGGGTGCGTAGGACTTACTGTGGATTGGTGCTGGCGTCTGGGGTGTGCAGGTTTGGCGTGAAGTGAGCTGGGCACAGGGCCTGGTGCGTGCAGGGGTACAAAAGAGTGCTAAGTATGCTGGGAGTGTAGTGCAGGTCTTTACGCGACTTGGTGTATGTCTGGGTTGGTGTAGGTGCAAGCTTGGTGCAGCTGACGGGTGAAGAAAGGAGCAGGCTGGCTTTTGGGAGCTGGTTGGTGTACTGGCCTGAAGCGGTGCGAGCTGGGGTTGTATAGGAAGGCGTGGAGCAGGGGACAGACACCAGACACAGGGTGCAAGGTTCCAGGTCGCGCGCTGCTCGCGTGCAGAGGCTACCTGTGTGCCTCCCCTCTCCAAAATGTATTGTTTCACTTTTGCCCCTTTTTTAAAAAAATTTAAATTCAAATTTTTTTAATTAATTCTAATTTAATGTATATATACCTATACACATTTTTTTTTATTATTTATTTGATTTACTATTGATTTTATTTTATCTAAATTAAAGTTTTATTTTTATTATTATTATATTAATTTCGTAAACCAGACTTTTAATATAAAAATAATGGTCTAACCTAATCTCGCCTTTCCCAACATGATTAATTTAATTATTCATAAGCAAAGTAAATTAAATTTAAAACAAATAACGCTTCAGTCGAATTTCAAAAAAATTTCAGGTGTTTACATTTTCCCCACCTTAGGAAATTTGGTCCCTAAATTTTAAGAGTACATCAGTTCCCAAACAACCATGGATATTTCTCTCGCATTAGGTTTTCTAATTCCCACATGGCCTCTTCCGAAGTGCGATACTGCCACAAAACCTTTACCAAAGAAATCATCTTAGACCGCAAGGCTTTTTCCTTCCTGTCCAAAATTTAAATCGATTTCTCCATATACGTCGTGTCCTCATTCAATTCTAGCGACTCATATTTAATTACATGTGTGGGATCCGAATGATACTTGCGTAGCATTGATACATGGAAAACATTGTGGATACTTGACAACCCTGGCAGTAACGCCAACTTGTAAGCTTTGTCTCCTACTCGGTCTAAGATCTCGAAAGGCCCAATATAATGGGAACTCAATTTTCCTTTCCTCCCAAATCTCATTATACCCTTGGACGGAGAGACTTTTAGAACCACTGAATCGCCTACCGAGAATTCCAGGGGTCTTCATCTTTGGTCAGTGTAACGTTTCTGTCTATTTTGGGCTGTCCTCAACCTCTCATAGATCAACTGTACATCCTCAAAAGCTTGCTTGACCAAATCGGGAGCGAATATCTTTCTTTCACCCACTTCTTTCCATCCAATTGGTGAACGACACCTTCGACCATACAGCGCTTCATATGGTGCCATTCTGATACTTGAATGGTAACTGTTATTATATGCAAACTCTGCTAGCAGTAAATGGTCATCCCAAGAACCTTTAAAATCTTAAGCATAAACTCCCAACATGTCCTCCAATGTTTGAATGGTCATCTCCAATTGTCCATCTGTTTGAGAATGGAAAGCCGTGCTAAATTCAGTTGGGTTCCCATGGCTTCTTAGAAATGCTCCCAGAAGTGCAAAGTGAACCAGGATTCCCTGTCAAATACAATGCTCACTGGTACGCCATATAGTCTTACAACTTCCCGTACATACAGATCTGCTAGCGCACTCAAGGTATTCGTAGCCTTCATAGTTAGGAAATGAGCAGACTTTGTCAATCTATCTACTACTACCCAAATCACATCGTGGTTCCTACGGGTCCTTGGCAATCCCATGATGAAATCAATCGTGATGTGTTCCCATTTCCATGTTGGTATTAGTAGAGGCTGTAACAACCCCGCTGGTTTCTGATGCTCTACTTTTATCGGCTGACATATAAGACATCAGGCCGCCAATTCAGCCACGTCTTTCTTCATCCTTGACCACTAATACACCTTCGTAAATTTTGATACATCCTATTACTTCCCCGGGTGTAGGTTGTACCTCGAGAATAAAGCTTCTAACAATATTAGTTTTCTCAATTATGCATCATCAAGAATACAAATTCTGCCTCTGAATCCTAGTACACCGTCAGAGCTAA
Organism: Firmiana major; assembly: GCA_033439115.1. Classification (NCBI taxonomy): domain Eukaryota; kingdom Viridiplantae; phylum Streptophyta; class Magnoliopsida; order Malvales; family Malvaceae; genus Firmiana; species Firmiana major. Next base: position 17,704,299 of record CM065904.1, on the reverse strand, counting down.
CTTCAAAATCTGTCACAGGACCCAATTGGGTCTGACTAGCCACATCTATGTAATACTTATCCTTACGCTGCCTGTCGGACGCTTTCAATCAAATCTGGTTCTAATCTCTAGCTAGCGACCATGATATAGATGTTAGTATTAATAGGGAACCACATCCAGTTGAGGTTCACTAAATATTTCAATAACTCATGCCCCTGACCTATGTGTATATAAAATGTCATCCTGAAATCACTTCTGCTCAAAGCACTAACCCTAGTCATTTCTTATTTTCTTGTATTAGACGACCTTTTTGAATCTAATATTTTAAACCTTCATAATCAATCGAATTCCATAATTCTTCTCCGCACCAGAAATGGTATCATAATTTTAAACGCGAGTATTACGACTGTCAATTTTCAATTTATGGGTTATGGGTACTTCTAGATGGTGCCAAATCTCTCAGGTAGAGAGGTATTTTGAAATATCCTTATTAGTCATCAAACCTGACCACATAACTAATTATGGGTATAGAGGTTCAAGGTTCAGTCCCAATAGAAAGTAAGATCTACATAAAATTTATCACAATTTTTATACTTTAGTCACCACTCATTCTTCGTTCACCTCGCTCGATTCGAATTATTTCACATACCCAAGAATATTCATACGTTGTGTACATCTATAATCTTGTATCCATAATTTATCATACTTCAAAACTTGTTTCATTTTATACATCAATTATAACAAAACCCTTTCCTTATTCCAATTAAGTCTCACATTTGAAACACAAGCATATACAATTTACAATCCTTAGATTCTATACATAATTCATATTCCAAAGTTTCCTTATACCTCAAACTTCAAGTCATCTCAACAGTTTTGGGTATTTCCCACTGTTCAACAATCTTTGTTTTGGGAGAATCCAATTGACTCTCGTTTCTTGACACATTATAACCCAGAAAACTCTGGAACTCCTTAACAATTAATGCTCGTACACTCCAAAGTGGATCACTCAGTCTGATAATTCCCCTTATCATATAAACTTTATAACCCTGTAATCACTTCTTAAGCTCTTCCAATTAAATTGAAGTCATTCAGTATAGGGGTTTGAATAATTGGTTCGGTACCAAGTACTAAATCACATCAAAACTTCATCCTTTTATCTAAAGGTAACTCTGATGGATCATCCGAACATGTATCAAAAACTCTCTGTCTACAGGGGTGTCTCTTTACTCCGAACAAGCCCTATCTTTATCAATCATGTAAGCAGTGTGACCTTTAAGTTCCATTTATGCAGTTCATTTTGTAATTCTTCCTTCCAGTTATAAAGACTTTATTCTTTAGTAGATCTCTCTTCTGTCACTCTCTTTATCTTTCCCTTCACTTGGTAACCATCGAAGATATACATCTCGTATCATCACAGTTGCACCTTGCGCACTGCTTCCTCAAAATAACGTCAAATGGAGCTTCCCTAGCTCGTTTGGGGGTTCCAGTATCTCCTACAAGTTTTTGGATTTCCTTCATTTCACAACTCCACGTACCAAATTATACTTCTCCAAAACCATGAATTTAGTTTCATATTCATTCTCAGACTCATTACCTTATATCTAATTCGATCATTTGATCGATAATTGCTATTGTACTTTATTCAGGATGTGCTGCCATCTAAAGATATCCAGAAACATATCCCATGTAACCCTCTAATATCGAGTCCTCAAATTAGATTGAGGGGAACTTCCCTTAAAGTTCGACTTCCCATTTCAATATCAATGCTACAAAACTACCTTCTTTATAGTAGTATACCTTAAGGATCCACGTAACTTTTCCAATTCATTTATCCAATTTTCACTATAACTGGATTCTTGATTCTAGTAAAATAGTGAACTAACTTTCAAAATTATCTCAGTTTTTCTCTAAGTCACATTCATACCTTAATCATCATCATTATTATTGTGTTATTATCATTTGGCTGAACAATGTCATCATTGTTTCCATGTCCGCTTAAATCTTATGTAACGGACTTCAAAAATTTCGGTTAAACTAAAAGGTGTACATTCAGATGAGGATTCACTAAATCTCTCGAGCCAATCTCTACGACCTCAAGAAACAGTTCTTTTTCGTCTACTAATATGGTTGTAATACCAACCAACCATAACTATCAGTTTTCCTATATTTAATGATACAATTTCTTAATAAAACACAGCCAAGTATTCTTGTTTATATCTAAGCAATGTACAGTAATACTGGGATGTGAATTTTCCAAATTTTCTCTTACTCCTAATATTGACTCTATTAGGCCAACCTTGTTCTGATACCACTTCTGTAACGGCCCATTTTACTCGCACTTTTACTGGTTGGGCTACGAGTCGATAACAGATCAGAAACAGTAAACACGAGTACTCGATTTCATTTTTTATGATAAATTTAAACAAAAATGATCATCATACTTGTTCTTTCATGTTCATATTTCTCCAAACACATTTCTCTATACATTCCAGTACTTGCAAAATATAGGTACAATATAAATGTCTATGCCAGGTCTACTTTTACTGTTGAAGAGTCCTTTGCTGACACGTGACTGTACAAATTTATTCGACTTACGAACACTCCCAGCTATTTATGAGCCTCTGTGGAGTAAAGTAAGGGGTGAGCGTAACGTGCTCAGTAAGAAAAATCAACCAGCAGGTAGATAAATGCACTATCTACAAAATACGAGCTTGAAGTAATACCATACAGTTTAGTGTAGTATAGTGAAAATTACCATTTTCTCACAATGTCGGTATCACAGAAAACATTACTACAAAATATCAATTAAATCAAATGATGTAAAATAAAACTCATTTCATATCAGAAATTAAATACATCAAATTCAGTTTAAATAAATCAAATAAGTGAGGCATGATGGAATATTCATCATCAATAATCAATCAATAGGACAATTGGCCAATGTTTATGACTCTGGGCAATCACTGATCAGGTGTGTTGAGATGTCAAGTGTCGTAGGAGTGGTCAGCTACCCAATAGGCTTATTCATTTCACTATTTCTCAATAACACGGTATAATGTACTCACGTGCATACAGCACAGTACATCGTACTCCATAGACCTCGACATCATTCACATTTCCATATAATTTTATCATTCACATTTCCATGTAATTCATCATCGCCTTCTTTACCTCTAATCACATGCGAGCAGATACGTGCAAGATCACACAGCAATACACATCTGTCAGGCACGATTTTATCAAATCACTTAAAATCACGTGAGAGCGGGTCCATGCAAGATCACACAACAATACACGATTGAGTGGCATGATTTTATCCTTAAAACATCTCAAAATCTCGTGCAGACAGCTCTATGTAAGATCACACAACAATAAACGTCTGACTGTTACAAGTTTTATCATCAAAACACTTTAAATCATGTGCAAGCAGGTAGTGCAAGATCACACAGCAATACACGCCTAACAGACACAATTTTTAACATAAAAACGCTTTAAATCACGTGCAAACAGGTAGTGCAAGATCACACAGCAATACACACCTGACTAGCACGATTTTAACGTCAAAACAAATAAATCTCATTCCAGCGTATAAAATATACTAAAAAGGGTTGGTCTTGCCCTTTTTCAGTTAAAATATACAAAACACAATTTTTTAGTATAATTCCAAAATTTTAGATTTTTCACAAATAGTTATTTAAATAGGCTAAATAATACTATACCGAAACTCGGGATGATTTACGGAGTTTTTAAAACTTTTTCCTAAAATTCCAAAGTGGAAAAACTCAGTCTAGGATTTTCTATAGTTCAGGTGTCTAAAAATTTCTATCCTAAAATGTAAGAGCCTTAAATTCCTAAGTACATACATGGGTATGCTATATGAAGCATAAATGATGTAAAGTCCATAGATTCAATATACACACTTGTAATATGAGTTTGTGATGTACATACAAGTTTCATTATACAGGAATAAGAAAAAAAATGGACTTTTGTATGTGATAAATATGAATATATGGAATTTTGGATAGTATGGTAAAATGGAAGGAAGTTTGCATAGTGCATGAATCTTTATACTTCTATTTGCTGTTGTATTGTATACCTTTGGTTACACAATGAATGCACACAAGTTTCAATGTACATAAAGTATGAATGAATGTCATTTTCAAGCCTTAAAGGTGGTTGGATGAGAAAATGACTATGGCAGCAAAATTAATGAGGTTTGGTGTAAGTTACTGCAGAAAACTGCAATAAAAATATGGAAAATATGGATGAGAGATCGATCTTGAAGAGCTAAAAATGCACTTATTCGAGTAATGGAATAGGCCAGATCGATCTTCAAGAGGAATAGATCGATCTGCTGAGCATTCTGTGAAGAAAGAATCGATCCCTAGAGGGCAAGATCGATTTTCTTAAGCTACTGACTTGGAGAAGATCGATCTCATCGCAAGGCCAGATCGATCTCCTTAAGGTTATGAGTTGTGCAGATCGATCTCATGCTTGGGAGTAGATCGATCTCATTAAGGTTGGAAAGGTCAATTTCGAGAGGAAATATGCAGGGCAGATCGATCTCATAGAGACAATTCTATAAATACTGGACCTCTGCACTTCGAAACTCACGAGAGAAACTAATTCCATTAAAGAGCAAAAGTGTAACCTAACCCTTCAACACCAGAAAATTTCAGTTTGTGATCAGTTTTGAGTGAGTTTTAGTTGAGCAAAGTTATCCTTGACAAAGAGGAGAGCAACATACTTGGAAACAAGAGATTGAACTCAAGGATTAAAAGAGCAAGGAGGATTGTACCAATTTGGAGAAAAGGAAGGAAATCTCAGCTAGATAAGATTTACTGCACCAAGTTGATATATGTTAAACTAGGTGTATTGATGCGTTTATTGGTATATGTATGAATTGTTGGAAACAAAAGGATCATGAAAAATAAGCATGACCTAGTTATTGGTGTGAAAATGAGAAAGTGATGAGGAAATGGTGTTAAAATGGATTTAATGATGGATTATGCATGTAGGGAAGATTATAAAGTAATCTTATGAAATGCATATACTGAAAATAAGGAGAAATGAATATAACTATATGGAAAATGTGGTGTAGTGCCATATTGGGAAAAAATCATGAAAATGATATGTTAGGTTGAGATTGATAACTGAAATGAGTTTAATACGGTATACTAACGTAAGTACGTTTGACAGCTTCAAAAATCACATTGGAAGCTGATCAGACTGCAAAAGTGAGCAGAACCGAGGAAGAGAGGTCACTTGACGTGATCCGAGGTAAGGGAATTTCGTGAGTAGCTAGAGATGGCTCCACATATTTTGAATAGCATTTTGATATTATATGCTATATGAAATCCCTTGAATAGACGTATTATGATGATTGAGAATAAGTGTGTTTTATCCAAAAATAGGATGAAAATACCTTAAAAGCATGTTGTGACCAAAAATCCATGAGTTGCATAATAGAATGGCAATTGTTTTCATTTATATGCGAAAACATGCACAATTGAGTGCTTATTTGATTTGAATAGTCATCTATCTGGTTTTGTGTGAAAACCATAAGTGCTAGAGATTACTCGCACTATATTTTGAGATATGCATCACATAGTACTTGAGTGTTTTCTCGTACTAAGTTTTAATGTTATTTGTGCATATTAGAGTACTAGGAGCATTGGTCATACTCAGATTGTGATTGATGCATTATAGAGTATTGGGAGCTATGCTCATACTCAGTTTTACATGATAGAGCACTGGGAGCTTTGCTCGTACTCAGTTTTCATTTATTACACGTCATAGAGTATTGGGAGCTTTGCTCATACTCGAGTTTTATATGACATAGTGCTGGGAGCATTGCTCGCACTAGAGTTATATCATTGTGATATGGTCGTGTTGGGAGTTTTACTCGCACGTACTAGTTTTGAAAAGAGCATGAAACAGCCGTGTTGGGAGCCTGTGCTGACTGTGTGTCACACTGATATCTATATATATGCTCACACGTGCATTATTTTGAGATATGGCATAGGGCTATCGAAATAACCCATAGGCATGAGGACTAAGACTCATGGCGAGCATCCTAACTATGAGGTAGACCCGTAGTATGTGGACTAAGACTCATGGCGAGCATCCTAACTACGAGGCATATCCAGGGTGTGAGGACTAAGACTCATGGCGAGCATCCTACCTTGAGATAGGGTCCATGGAGTACTGTGTACCGTGTATGTCACATGGAGTACGTTATACCGTGAGTACACGATGAGAATAAATTGTGAGCTAACGGCTAGGATTTGACCCACCTCCCGTTACAGCAATTATGAGACCCCGCACACCGAGTACTGTGTAGCCTGGGATCACGAAAAATGAGTTATGATCATACACTCGGAACATGTAGTCGCCTATATCCATTCATGCTAATTGAATTTCTTGAATGAATTACCACATGGTTTTATGTTATAAACATGTGAGTTTGTGAATTATGAAAAGGGTAACCCGAGGGATGGGTGAGGCCCAGATTTCCATGTTTTGGAACATGATGAATGCCATATGATTTTGATTTAAATGCATGGCATGATAAATATGAGATTTATGAAAGTACATAAGAAATGCAGTATTTATGCATATAATGCTGAGGCTGTTAAACCAGCATATTTTCAGTTTTATAACTGATGTTTTGTATCTATATACACATATTGCATAATGATTTAAGAGAGATGCATACTGTAGATACAGATAGAGTAAGGAAATGATTTCGAGGCATAAGCATTATATTTTGTAGATAGTGCGGTTATCTACTTACTTATCTGATTTCCTTACTGAGGTGTGAGCTCACCCCCTTATTATTCCCCTTTTCAGAGCATCCATAGTAGGTGGACACGACTGAGGACTGATATTTCCTTAATAGCCACTGCAGATTCATCTTGTTAGAGGTATACACACTTGGTATTTTGTACTAAACAATGTATAAGCACAGCTATGTAAATTAATGTACTGTCGGGATGTATATGTACAAATAATAATATTAAATTCTATATATGTTGTGAATGAGTGTGAATGGGTGACTAATATCGAATCACAGCCCAACGTTTGATGTGAGAAATGAAAGAAGATGAGGTAAGTGAAATTCAAAAAATTTGTGGTGAATAAGGTAGGTCACGTGTGGGGGAAGGGCGGGACATAAAATTCGCAGTCTCAAATACCCAGAAAATATACGCAAATATTTTTTAAAGTTCACAGATATTTTTCTACAATAGAAATACAGCCTAAATTTATATCTACAAAACATTAGAAAATACATGCAATTTATCTCTAGCAGCACATAAGATTTTCCTTACCTCGATATCTGCACGTAGTCCTAGATGTTTTACGTCTGGGCCCGGCCCACTTGGTTAATTTTTCTCCTCAGAGCTCTTTTACCGACTTTTTCGATTTTTCTCCTTGTGTCTTTTTCACTACCTCCAATTATATATATATATATGTGTGTGTGTGTGTATATATACTTATCTATCTATATATATATATATAAATTTAAATATTCTTTCTTTTATTCCTCCTCGAGCTTCCTCTTCTCCTCCTTCTTCTTCTCTCCCCTTTCTCGATTTCTCCTTCCTGGATGACTCACCTCTTCCACCCTTACCTTTCAATCACCACCATCATCACCTCTAAGCTAGTTTCGACCATCACCTTTACCACCATCACCATCTTCTCCATTGCTCGAATGCCTGTCCAGTTTCTTCCCCTTCTCGTTCACCTCTGTTTCCTTTTCTCCTTCATTATTTCTCTCTTCCACCCAAAGCTGCTTACCACCTCCTTCTTTCCCTTGGCGCGGTCGCCATCATATATATATATTTAAATTTTCTTTCTTTTCTTCCTCCCCGAGCTTGCTCCTCGAGCTACCTCTTCTCCTCCTTCTTCTTCTCTCCCCTTTCTCGATTTCTCCTTCCTGGATGACTCACCTCTTCCACCCTTACCTTTCAATCACCACCATCATCACCTCTAAGCTAGTTTTGACCATCACCTTTACCACCATCACCATCTTCTCCATTACTCGAATGCCTGCCCAGTTTCTTCCCCTTCTCATTCACCTCTGTTTCCTTTTCTCCTTCATTATTTCTCTCTTCCACCCAAAGCTGCTTACCACCTCCTTCTTTCCCTTGGCGCGGTCGCCATCCTCGCCAGCTTGGTTATACTCCGGTCACCATCATCATTATCATCTTCACCATCCTCAACAGCCTCTATCTCCCTCTATTTTCACCTCTCCCTACTGTTCACTCTTAGCCCAACTTTTCCTCTCTCAGTTTTCTCTCCCTTTTATAGCCATCAATGGCAGGACATGGTGGTGTGGGGTTGGGCGTGCAGGGGTACAAAACTGGGTGGCAAGGGTGCAGGACTGGGTGCGCACGGTGTCCTGTCGGGGCAGAGTCCTAGGTGCGCAGGGCTTGGTGCAGACTGGTGCTGGCGTCTGAGGTGTGCAGGTTTGGCGTCGAGTGAGCTGGGGGCAGGGCTTGGCGCGTGTAGGGGTATAGAAGAGTGCTGAGCATGCTGGGTGTGCAGTGCAGGTCTTAGCGTGACTTAGCACAAGTCTGGGTTGGTGCAGGTGCAGGCATGGTGCATCTGGAGGGGTGAGGTGGGGTGCAGGCTGGCTTCTGGGTGCTGACTGGTGTGCTGGCCTAAAGCGGGGCGAGCTGGGGCTGTGCGGGCAGGCATGGAGCAGGGGATAGGCGCCAGACGCAGGGCGCAGGGTCTCGGGTCTTGCGTTGCGCGTGCGCAGGTTCTACCTGCGTGCCTCCCCTCTCCAAAGCGCATTGTTTCACTTTTGCCTCCTTTTTTAATTTAAATTTAAATTTAAATTTTTAATTAATTCTAATTTAATGTATATATACCTATACTCATTGTTTGATTATTTAATTTATTTACTATTAATTTTATTTTATCTAAATTAAAGTTTTGTTTTTATTATTATTAGTTTAATTTCATAAATCGGACTTTTAATATAAAAATACCGGTCTAACCTAATCTCGCCTTTCCCAACATGATTAATTTAATTATTCATAAACAAAGTAAATTAAATTTAAAATGAATAATAGTCGAGTCGAATTTCGAAAAAATTTCGAGGGTTTACATTAAGGGGACAACAAATCCCAAAGAATTATGCTTTTAAGATATGGTTTTGGGATTGTAGGCTTCTCTGGTTAATGCACCATTGGCAATGCACAGTCAACCCTTATGTTATCTAAGCATATGTATTGCCACTATGATTATGTTAAGCTAAGTGGTTGCTAGACTTGGATACATCTTCAACCTTCCTAGTACTCACCTGTCTAGTGTGTCACGACCCCAAAATCAGAGTAAATTTTTCGTTTTTCTTTCATACTTACCTGTCCTCTGATCATGACCACACTCCACTAACAATTGGGCTGTGCGTCAATGCCAGTCCCACCATTCATTTACCATATAACTTAATTTCTTATTAAATGAAAGGTAAACACATGCGTTTTTCATTAATTCTTTCTAATTCATTTTCAAGTGTTTACAGTATCTATACATCCCCGACAGTTACTTACAAATATGATACTATGCTATTCTTATTTAGATACAATATGTACAAGTGTATATACCTCAAAATGATGGGCAGCAGGGGATATCAGGAATGCAGTACTCAGTCACCGCAAAGTCTACTAGAGGAACTCTGTGTAGGAAAATGAAAGGGGTGAGCACATCAAGCTCAGTAAGGCAATCCTACGAACAAGTAGGTAACCATACTACCTACATGAACGTGGTGTCGTGCATAAACCACTCCTTCTCCACACATTTCAAAACAAATGCTATAATTCATGATGTCATGTAAAACAAGTTCGCATGTGGATTTCAAAGAGCATGGAAAATTCAACATGCAACTCTTTTAAATCATTTCATTCTCATTAAAATTTCACAACATAGCCAGGACTCAGCCCATCCCTCGGGTGTTTCTGACTCACACAACACCATGAAATCAAATGTTTTTCATAGCAATAGAAATATGCGATACAATGAATGTTATGTAAAACCAGTTTACATCACTCATGGGTTTAAATAGCATGGAAATAACATCATGCAAGTTCAGTTTAAAACCCAATTTTATTCTCATCAAACTCATATCTCAGTCAGGACTCAACCCCTCCCTCGGGTGATCTAGAATCACACAAAAATCCACAAAACGAGTTTCTCAAAACATCAACATGCGAGACTAGGCAATATATGTATATATCTCGGGCAAATAACTAGGACGATGGCCATATGTCCTCGTGATCCCACTGCTACACAGATCCTAGTGTGCTGGGTCTCACCACTATCGAGAACCACCCTGAGAGGTGGGTCAGTCCATCCTGTCGGTCCTGCCCGATCACTCGCATCCGAAGATGCCACGCATCCAAAGATGCCACTCACATCTGAAGATGCCACACATCCAAAGATGCCACATAATCAATCCCAACACGGTACAGCGTACTCCATGCTACTTGTATGGTACAACGTACTCCATGGACCCATATCTCATATCCACAATCATGCCTGTCTCAAAACGCACATGTGAGCATATTTAATCGACGTGACACACAGTCTACCCGATGCTCCAAGCACCGCTCATCGCATGTCTCATAAAATTAGTGCGACCGACGCTCCAGTACTCTCATAAAATCAAGGAAAATCTAGTGCGAGCCAAGCTCTAGTATGTGTTTCATAAAATCTCATAAGAATAGTGCGAGTTAAGCTCTAGCACTCTGTCAAAATCATGTAAAACTAGTGTGAGCTAAGCTCCAGCACTCTGTCAAAATAATGTAAAACTAGTGCGAGCTAGGCTCCAGCACTCTGTTATAACAATTCAAGTGAAAATCTGGTGCGAGTTAGACTCTAGCACCCTGTCATGAAAATCATATAAAATTCTGGTGCGAGTTAGACTCCAGCACCAATACATGTAAAACTCTAGTGCGAGCTCTTGCTCCAGCACTAATGCATGCATCACAAAAATCAAAAGCTCGTACGAGCTAAGCTCTAGCACGTCACATTTCTATAAATTCACGTAGGCGGCTACATTTCTCAAATCAATTTTAGAGAAAATCAACATTGATTAAAGTTATGCAATGTTGTGCATTTTATTTAAAATTTAGCCAGCCTACCCATGCATGTGTCAAAACAAGCAAGGACCTCTTGTTCTTGCTCCTCTCAACTTTTCCTAAATTTAGAAATTTTACCCTTCACAAGGGTATTTTGGTAATTTGCCCATCTGGGGCACTAAAATTTTTATCATAAATCTAGACCCTTCAGACACTTTAAGAGACTGCAAATGAAGTTAAAATTGCGTAAAGCTACCTCTAGCAGTCCGTAAAATTCCCTTACTTGGAATTACACGCAAGCTTATCCCGTTTCACTCGTACCAGGTCTCTCAGTCCAATTCGCTCCAAACCAAGCTCACGGAGCTACATATAACCACGTATTTGGGTCAGTTCTAATATACTTATCAGTATTTCACTTATATTGATCGAATCTAAAATATTGGGCCCGTTTTACTTTATTGGGCCCGATTGCATCTTAATGGGCCTCAACCCATTTCCAGCCCGTTTCCACTTATTAAATCCCTTCTTCGGGTCTATTGGGCTCATTTGGCTCACCACTACTCATCGGACTTCATTCCAAACTCTTTGGATAGCCCTATATCATTTACGACAATTAATTCAAAAATCCCAATATAATTCACTAAATGTGGAATTTAATCCGTAATACCTAAAATAAATCTTTAATACACGAATAATTATCTAAATTGTAGTAAATGAGCTTTATTACCCGAGATTATGCGATGATGTGTAAATCGAAGTTTGATCGGGCTCACGTATACGATTTATCGTCAAACTGCACAATTTATATTTAATTTCGGGTTAATTTTCGATCAAATATAATTTAAATAAATTTCTCAAAAATCAAATCGGTCACTTTTGACCGCTTACCGACATACCCGAAGTCCGGAGTATCCCCGAAAATCTTCCCCTTTTTCCTTTTTCTCTTTTTCTTCTTTTTTCTCCTTTTTCTTGGCTGAATCGGTTCGATCCGGTTCAACCCAGTTCAGACCGGTCGGTTCAGCCCGGTTCTCTTCTTGCTGAACCGGTCTGTATCGGTTCAAGCTTTCCCGTCGTCGTTCATGGCTTTTTTGATTGGTTCTCGACTCGTTTTTGGAGCCAATCGGTGCACCTGCATTGGGGGAGTGTTCGGTTGGGGTCGGGGTTGGCCGAATCGGCACCGGTGGTCGCAAATTTTGCTTCTCCTCTCGGCTGCTTCTCTCCCTCGATCCGCTAGATTTCGACGCCGGTGAGGCGCGTTCCGGTGGCAGGGGGGTCGCCTGGTCGTCTGCGCTCTTCGCCGGCCCTTCGCCTGGTCATCTGGTCGCCGGTGCTCGTCCGGTGCAGAGGCCAGCCCTCATTTCGCCCTTTCACATTTCTCCTTCAGTTTTCTTTCCTCTCTCTTCATGTTTTCAATTTCAGTTTCTTATATATAAATATATATATATATATATATAATTTCTTTTATTATTATTTTATTCATTAAAATATAATAAAATACCTAAAATATCTAAAAATCATATTTTATTCCTTAAAATATTACATTTTACCATAATTAATTTATTTAATTTATTTAATCTATTTTTCCACTCTCCCGGTATATTTTCTCCGTATTTTCGAGATATTATCCCGAGTGAATTTTCGGTAAACCTTAATAATTCTGGATCTTGATAATTGGACTCGGAATTAGATAATTTCTTCTTCATTGATCAAGATGTCCTAAATCCCTATTTTTAATTAAAATTTTCTTATCGAATTTACACTGAATTTCGGTCTTTAACCGTTTTACCCTTCTACACGTTTGGGACCAATTTAACCCGACTTTCCTTCTTGTACCCACTATAATTTCTCATTTACAATACGTATCTCTATCCGGACAATTGAAATCTCATAAATTTAATTTGAAATTCCTTAATTGTCCGTTTTCAGATTAATCGTACGTTCGACTACTTCATTCAGATTTATATGATCAAATCATCCATCTTATGATTCCATTAACATATAACCATATCCATAAAATGTGTGAATCATAAGAAAATACGATAACAATCAGGTCTTACATAATCTCCCCCACTTATGAAATTTGGTCCTCCAAATTAGAACTATGTCAAATGGGTCCACAAACAACTCTGGGTACATCTATCGCATCATACTCTTTAATTCTCATGTGACTTTTTCGGAATGTACTACTACCAAAGGACTTGACTAGGGAGATCGTCTTAAACCTCAACACTTTCTCCTTTCATCTAACACCCGTATCAAGTTTTCAACATACGTTATACTTTTATTGAGCTCCACAGCTCATATCCGATCACATATGCTAGGTCCGGATAATATTTTTGAAGCATCAAAAGATGGGACACATGGTGGGTGCCTGCTAATTCAGGTAGTAATGCCAACTTACAAGCCGTATCTCCCACTTTGTCCAATCTCTAAAAGGATTCAATCTAACAAAACTCAATTTACCTTCTTTCCGAATCTCATTATGTCCTAAAGGCATGTAACTTTCAACAATACTAATTCACCCTGGGTGACTTCCAATGGTTTTTGTCTCTTGTCAGCATAGCTTTTCTGTCTACTATGAGGTGTTCTTAATCTCTCACAAATCAACTGAACATCCTTAAAGGTTTGTCTTACTAATTCGGGAGCAATTCTCTATCTGTCACCCACTTCTTCCTATTCAAGTCGGGGAACAACCCCTACGGCCATACAATGCCTCATATAAAATCATCCTGATACTTGAGTGATAACTTTCATTATTGTCGAATTCGATTAGTAGCAACTGATCATCCCAAGAGCTTATAAAATCAATGGCACACACTCTCATCATATCCTCAAGAACTCGTATAGTCCCCTTTGACTGACCATCTGTCTAAGGACGAAAAGCTATGCTAACACTCAGTCGGGTTCCCATAGCTTCCTGAAAAATATTCCTCGAAGTGGGAAGTGAAGCGTATGTGATATGAGTATTTGATCACTGGAACGCTACATACTATTCCATAATCTTCCTTACATATAACTTCGCATACACACTCAGAGTATTTGGGGATTTCATAACCAGAAGGTGGGTAGACTTAGTCAATTTAGCGACTATCACCTAGATAGCCTCATGATTCATCTAGTTCCTCTATAACCCATCATGAAATTCATGGTAATTTGTTCTCATTTTCGTGTCGATATAAGTAGAGGCTGCAATAACCCTGCAAACTTCTAGTACTCTACCTTAATCTGCTGACATACGAGACACTTCTCCACAGTCCCTATAATGTCTCTTTTCATATCTGACCACCAATACCCTTTTTTAAGATTTCGATATACATATTATTTCTCGGATGCACTGCATATCCCGAAGAGTGGGCTTCTAACAATAACACTATCTCATCACTGTGGTCCTGGGGAGCACTTATACTATCTCTGAACCTTAGTAAGCCATCATCACTCTCTGTGAACTCTGTCACTGTACCCCTCTGAATTTGACCCACACTATCAACACCATGTCGATCATCACGCTAAGCCTGTCAAATCCACTCACTCAAATTCGGTTCTAATCTCAGGTTAGCTGTCACACAATCACTGTCATCATCAGAAGGGATCACATCACTATTGAGACTCACAACTGCTCTAGCAGCTCACGCTGCCTGACCATCATATGTAATACCATCCCGAGACTCTTTCTGCTCAAGGTATCAGCCATTACATTAGCCTTTCCTGGGTGGTATAATTTTCACAATCAGAATCCCTCAGAAGCTCTAACCCTCCTTGTTATCTCATATTTCACTCTTTTTATGAACACAGATACTGAGGCTTTTATGATCAGTGCATACCTGAAATTTCTCACCGTATACATAGTAGTGCCATATATTCAGTACAAACACTATCGCAGCCAGTTTAAATCATGGGTCAGATAGTTTTTTTCATGATCCTTGAGTTGTCTAGATCCATAATTAACTATCTTCCTATTTTGCATCAATACATAGCCCATTCATTATTTTAAGGTATCCATATACACTGAAACCTTTTGAGCTGTTGGGTATGGTGAAAATAATTACGGTGGTCAGTTCATACCTCAATACGCCAAAACTCATCGAAGCTACTTTCATACTTATCATCACCTCACTCGTATGCAATCTTTTTTCGAATGAGATGTGTCAACTGAGCAGCCCATTTCAAGAAACTCTCAACAATTCATCTGTAAAATAGTTTTCAGTTGCTGCTCGTGCTCTTCCCTGGACTTTAAATACACCTAAAATATCATCAATAAGGATGATAACAAATCGGTCCAGGTAAAGTTTCAATACCTCATCGTAGTTGAGTTCCACTAAATATTTTAATCACCCATATTCTTGACCTATGTACGCATAAACGTATAATGTCATTTCGAAATCGCTTCCGTTCAAGATACTAACCCGCGTCATTTCCTTTTTCTTATATTAACGGCTTTTATAAAATTTTAATTTTTAAACTTTCTTGATTAATCGAATTCTATATTTCTTTATCGTACGAGTAAAGGTACCCTAATTTTAAATGTATTTATTACGACTGTCGATTTTAATTTATAGGTGATGTGTACTTCTAGACGATGTCAAGTCTTCAAGTGGGAAAGTAATTTGAAACACCTTCATTAACCCTCAGACTTAACCACATGGACTGGTTATGAATATATCCACCCCTTATCCTTGGTCGTAATTCATATTCACTACATATAGCTTAATCCAAATTACTTTACATATCAAAGATATCTTACCTGGCATACACCTCTTATTCCAATATATCTCATATTCCAATATATATCCACCCTGAAAAGAAAAAGTATACTGCAAGTTTTAACAAGTAATGAAAGAGTTTGTTATAAGTGATATATGAAAGGAGATAAGTTTTGAGATGTGCTAGATCCTGAATACGAGATATAGTGGAATAAGTGGCGTATGCAAGGTAAGATATCTTTGATATGTAAAGTAATTTGGATTAAGCGATATGTAGTGAATATGAATTGCGGCCAAGGATAAGGGGAGGATATATCCACAACCAGTCTATGTGGTCAAGTTTGAGGATTAATAAAGGTATTTCAAAATATCTCCCTGCCTGAAGACTTGACAGCGTCTAGAAGCGCACACATAACCTATAAATTGAAATTGATAGTCGTAATATATACATTTAAAATTTGGGTACCTTTGCTGGTACGATAAAGAAATATAGAATTCGATTAATCATGAAGGTTTAAAAATTAAAATTTTATAAAAGGCGTTAATATAAGAAAAACGAAATGACGCAGGTTAGTATCTTGAACAGAAGCGATTTCGAAATGACACTATACGTTTATACGTACATATGTCAAGGATATGGGTGATTGAAATATTTAGTGGAACCCAACTACGATGAGGTATTTAAACCTTACCTGGACCGATTGGTTGTCATCTTTAGCGATAATATCTTTATGTATTCGAAGTCCAGGGAAGAGCATGAGTAGCAACAGGAAACTGTCTTACAGACGAATTGTTGAGAGTTTCTCGAAATAGGCTACTCAGTTGACACATCTCGTTTGGAAAAGATTGTATGTCAGTAGGATGATAAGTATGAAAGTAGCTTCGGTGAGTTTTAGTATATTGAAGTAATAAACTGACCACTGTAAGTATTCTCACCATGACTAACAGCTCAAGAGGTTTCAGTGTGTATGGATACCTCAAAATAAGGATTGGGTTGTGTATTGATGTAAAATGGGAAGATAGTCGTTTATGGATCCAGATAGTTCAAGGACCATGAGAGAAACTATCTGACCCATGATTTAGAGTTGGCAGTTGTAGCGTTTACACTAAAAGTATGGTGCCACCACTTAAATGGTAAGAAATTTCGGGTATACACTGATCGTAAAAGCCCCGAGTATATGTTTTCACAGAAAGAGTAGAATATAAGATAACCAAGATGGTTAGAGCTTCTAAGAATTATGATTGTGAACATTGTACCACCCAGGAAAGGCTAATGTAATGGCTAATGCCTTGAATAGAAAGAGCCTCGGGATGGTATCACATATGATGGTCAGGGAACGTGAGCTGCTAGAGCAGTTGTGAGCCTCAGTAGTGATGTGATCCCTTCTGATGATTACAATGAGTTTGTGACAACTATCCTTAGATTAGAACCGGATTTGAGTGATCGGATTTGCCACGCTTAGCGTGATCATCGGTGTGGTGTCAATATTGTGGTCAGATTCAGAGAGGGATAGTGACAGAGTTCTCAGTAAGTGATGATGACTTATAGAGGTTCAAAGACAGTATAAGTGCTCCCATGACCACAGTTAATAAGATAGTGCTATTGAAAGAAGCTCACTCTTCGGGATATACAGTGCATCCGAGAAGTAATAAATATATTGAAATCCCTGAAAAAGGTATTGGTGGTCAGGTATGAAAAGAGACATTGTAGAGATTGTGGAAAAGTGTCTCATATGTCGGCAGAGTAAGGTAGAGTACGAGAAGTCTGCAGGATTATTGCAGCCTCTACCTATATCGACAAGGAAATGGGAGCAAGATACCATGAATATTGTGATGGGTATAGAGGGCCCGAATGAATCACGAGGCTATCTGGGTGATAGTCGATAGATTGATTAAGTCTAACCACCTTCTGGCTATGGAAATCCCCAGATACTCTAAGTGCGTAGGCGGAGTTATATGTAAGGAAGATTGTGGAACATTATGTAGCGTTCCAGTGAGCATGGTATCAGATAGGGATTCCCGCTTCACTTCTCACTTCTAGGAATATTTTTTTCAAGCTATGGGAACCCGAATAAGTGTTAGCACAGCTTCCATCCTCAGATAGATGGTCAGTCAGAGAGGACTGTACAGGTTTTGGAGGATATGATGAGAGCGTGTGCCATTGATTTGATAAGCTCGTGGGATGATCATTTGTTACTAATCGAATTCACCACTAATGACAGTTGTCACTTGAGTATGGGGATATCATGTTATATGAGGCATTGTATGACCGTAGGGAGTTGTTTCCCGACTTAGATAAGAAGAAGGGGGTGACAGATAGAGAATTGTTCCCGAATTAGTAAGACAAACCTATGAGGATGTTCAGTTGATTTGTGAGAGATTAAGAACACCTCAAAGTAGATAGAAAGGCTATGTTGACAAAAGATAGAAAATCATTGGAATTCACCGAGGGTGAATTAGTATTGTTGACAGTTATTTGTCCTAAGAGCATAACGAGATTAGAAAAGAAGGCAAATCGAGTTTCGTTAGATTGAATTCTTTGAGACATTGGACAAAGTGGGAGACAAAGCCTGTAGGTTGGCGTTACCACCTGAATTAGCAGGCATCCATAATGTGTCCTATCTTATGATGCTTCGAAAATACTATCCGGATCCACCGTATGTGATCAGATATGAGCTCCAACAACGAAGCTCAATGAAAGTTTAACGTATGATTGGAAAATTGATTCGGGTATTAAACTGTGAGAACCCTGCTGCCCACCCCTCACCAGGTCACAGGCTTACGGCGAACTCAACACCTCCACGTATTGTCCGCTTTGGGCTAGCCCACAGGCCCCCTCACAGTTTTGCTCCACTGGGGGGGCAAGCCCATCTCCTAGGAGACGCGTCACCCTCGAGGCTTCAACTCAGGTCTTCACCCTTGTTCTTGCACTCTTGGTACCATTGAGCTCGAGTTGATAAGAGGTCAAAAGTGACCAATTTGACTTTCGAAAAATTTATTTAAATTATATTTAATCGAAAAGTAACCCGAGATTAAATATATAATTGTGCAGTTGTACGACAAAGCCTGAACGAGACCGATTGAGCTCCGATTTTTGTATCCCGCATCATATTGGGTAAGTACATTTTAATTCTGATAATTAGAGTCTTTTAATACAGAGTTTCGATTATTTTACGGAATTTACGGATTAATTCTGTATAAAAGGGATATTAATCGGATTTACAACGTAATTACCGCAAATGGTATACGGGCTATCCAATGAGTTTGGAACGAAGCCCGATAATTATTGGTAAGCTGAATGAGCCCAGTAAACCCGAAGAAGGGATTTAAACAGTATAAATGGGCTGAAAATGGGTCAAGGCCCATTAAAGTGCGATCGGGCCCAATAAGAGTAAATTAGCCCAATTAGTTAAATCGACTATTGTAAACGTGAGAATTATATTTATTAGGTTAAATTGACGTGATAAATAATTATCTGCAGCCCTGGAGACTGGATTAGCATCAAATCGGATCGGACGAGCCTCCGACAGTGGAATTTAGATACGCGCTCGACGAGAATCGAGGTAAGGGAATTTTGTAAGTGCATAGAGATACCTATACGTAATTTTGAGGGGAATTACAGGATCTAGAATTACTTAAAGTATTTAGAAAACGAAATGATAATTTTATGAAAATCGGGGCTTAGGTGAATAAAGAAAAAGACGATTTTGCCCATGAGAGTAAAATTTACAAAAAGGGTAGTAAGGCAGATAAATTACATGATTTCATGTTTTTAATGCTTTATATGAATGTGTTGATTTGATTTAAGCAAATATGCACATAGGTTGGCTATTGATTTCTTGAATTATACGAAAGGGAACCGGTTTGTGCTGGTTACTATTTTAAAAGATGTTTTATCAAGATTGAGCCACCTATCGTATTTACATGAATAAAAAGAGTGCTAGAGTCTTTCTCACACTCAAGCTTACTGATTTATTACACATGAAAAGCCGTACTGGAGCATAGCTCGTACGAGAAATTTGTGTGTGCATAAAACCGTGCTGGAGCTTCGCTCGCACGAGATTTTAGATATCATGATATGCATAGCGTGGTGCTGGAGCTTCACTCGCACTAGATGTGAGTTGACATGCATATAGTCGTGCGGAAGCCTCCTGTAGACTATGTGTCACAGAGAGTTGAGATGCTCGCACATATACTTTGAGACATGGGTTGGTTATCGACATAGTATTAGGGTGGATAAGACCTACGGCAGGCACCCCCAGACTATGATATGGGTCCACGGAGTACGATGTACCGTGTATGTCACACGGAGTACGCTGTACCGTACAGTCATGATGACTCTATGATGTTACTTGATATTCTGGCGGGTAGGACTTGACCCCACCTCCCTTGCAGTTGTGATACCCCGTACACCGGGATCCGTGTAGCCTGAGATCACAGGGACAAAGTATGGCCATAGTCCTCGATTTTCATACAGTAACCTACATGCCTCACATGATATCATACGGTCTGAAAAGACCAGGACGAACCCGAGGGAAGGGTAATGTCCCGATTTATGTTTTTAAAAGAGATGTGATTTAATGAATCAAGGTATTCCCGAGAGATGGGTTTAGCCTTGATGTGATTGTTTTATGATAAAACAAATAAGTTTTAATGTGAAAAGTTTGTAATGAAACAGATAAGTTTTAAAGTGATTAGTTTATGATGAAACTAATAAGTTTTATTGTGACGAGCATGAGATGTCATACATGATGATTTTGCCATGTTGACTTTATATGTCGATTTCATGATTTCTCTTATATGATATATACATACATGTGGCATCGTTTTATTCTTACCTCATGCTCCAAAAGTAAATGATTTTATATCATGCCATTATCAGCACGTAGATAGTATAGTTATCTACCTGCTTACATTATTACCTTACTAAGCTGTTTATGCTCACCCTTTCATTTTCCACCCCACAGGGTACATTCAGTAGAAGAGAACGACAGTAGTCATATCTGCTGCTTCTAATCAAAAACCAGGTATACACATTTGTATAATTTTTGTATCTGAACATATAGAGGCACAGTACTGTATATGGATGTAATGTTGGGGATGTATTTAGTTTAAATAAATTGATATGTAAATGAAATATGAAATGGAAAGGTAAATAGGTGAGAGGTGACTAACACTGAATCATAGCCCAACTGTTTAGTAGTGTAACTGTTCACGACGGGTAAGGAAATGAAAAAGTGAAAAATTTACTCTGATTTTTAGGTAATTTGGGTCGTGACAATTTAATGGTATCAGAGCAGAGTTGGCCTGATAGGAGTCGATGTTAGTGGTTAAGTAAATTTACATCCCCATGTACTGTGCATTGTTTAGATACAATTGTGTATATCAAGGTGGAACAGCAGCTAAAAATTTAGTTTCGAATGCAAGAATATAGTTTTTATAAATGATAGCCGCTATGGTAGAGAGGCAAGTACACCTGCTCGAGGCCATAGAGATCGGCCTGAGAGTCGAATGAGTCGTCACATGAGACTCAAGATGAGAGTGAAGTGGAGGCTGATGTTGAGCATACTCTACAGGGTCTTATAAAGAGACCAAATAGTATTGAGACACGCTCCAAGAGGATGGAATGGAGTGTAGAAAATATTTTAGAGTTGTTTACTCAGTCTATGCAGGTCGTTGAGGATAGGCAAGGTAAAGCCTAAACAGATGCCTCAGAGTATAGAGATTCCCACACCCCTCCGGTATATAGCAAAGTAAAGAAACCAATAATTGCTGAGGACTGAGTGTATGAAATAGCGAAGTGCTTGGATTTTTCGGTGTATGTCGACCGAGAAAGTTACTTTTAAATATGTTTATGATGGAGGCGAGGCAGAGCGTTGGCGGAAGTCCGCTCGACCAATCTGAAGAGTTAGACGTCCAGAGCCGACATGAGAAATATTTCTGGATGTATTCCGGTGACAGAATATTTCGGACACTCTTAAGGGAAATTACAGGTAAAATTTCTTACATTGACCTAGAGACACTAGTTGATTGATGAGTATGAAACTCAATTTATATCTCTGGGCAAGTATGAACCCGATATTGTGGAAAGTGAGAGTCGAAAAGCCCAAAAGTTCATAGAAGGGCTCAAATTATCGATTAGAGTTCGATTGGCTCATTACCTATGTCGAGGCAGTGCGTAAATTATAGTTGCATGAAGAAGATCATGTGTTGCACGCCTATGAGATTGGGAAAGGTAGTAATGGTCGAAATAGAGACAAAAGAGAATAGAAAATGACAAAGATGTTAGAGCAGGAAAGAGACCAGTTGGTAAGACATTAGAGCTGATGAGTCATGGGGTTAGATGATTGGTAAGGCCCCAGTGTATCGAATTTAACACTTATGAGGAGTATTATGATTGGAGAACCCCAACCTGCTACGAAGCAGTGTAGCAGTGTAAGCAGAGTTAGCAGTGTAAGCAGTGTAGGATGTGTGGTAGATACCACGAAAGTAAAGGCCTACACCTACACCTTATTATTGATGAAAATGGTCGTTAAGTGTGGAAAGACGAACCATTTATTATGATTGCTCAGAGTTGGGTGAGACTGCCCTACAGAAGAGCAAAGAGACATAGAAAACCCTGTTGATATCTCTGCACTGAAAAAGGGAGGCCACAGCCAAAGAGAAAGGGAAAATAGTCTGTTGGATGAGGGCGAGTGTATGCCTTGGACCAGGACACTATTGATGTTTCATATGATGTGGTGAAAGATACCACACTGGTTGTGAATAGAGAAATAATTATTATAATTAATCTTGGTGCCACGTATTAAATCATACCGTTTTTAGTTGCTTATAAGTTAGTAAAAGACGCGAATACCTACATCCGTGGGCACAATGTTGATAGTTAGTACCCCAACGAAGGAGGGTTAACTAACGAAATAATTATGAAGAAATTGTAAGTTGAAAATAGGGGTGAAAACATCACTGGAAAGTATACGGTAAGTTTTGACAAGTAATAAAAGGGGAGTAGCGATTGAAATTAAAGGAGTAAATGATTATACTCACGGAATGAGTAGTGACAGAGTTTTGTTATAAGTGATATACGAAAGGAGATGAGTTTTAAGATGTGATAAATCCTGATTACAAGATAGACTGGAATAAGAGACGTATGTAAGGTAAGAATATCTGTGATACGTGAAGTAAATTGGGATTAAAGCAATTAGTAGCGAATATGAATTGTGACCACATGGACCGATACGTAAAATAATTGTAGTCAAGTCTGAGGGTTAATAAAGGTATTTCAAAATACCTCCCCGCCTGAAGACTTGACAGCGTCTAAAAGTATACACACGTAACTTATAAATTGAAATCGACAGTCGTAAAAATATACGTTTAAAATTAAGGTACCTTCACTTGTACGATAAAGAAATATAGAAATTCGATTAATCAGGAAAGTTTAAAAATTTAAAAATTTTATAAAAGCCGTTAAAAAGGGAAATGACGCAGGTTAGTATCTTGAATGGAAGCGATTTCGAAAGGAATATTATACGTTTATGCGCACATAGGTCGAAGATATGAGTGATTGAAATATTCAGTGGAAGTCAACTACGACAAGATATTTAAACTTTACCTGGATCAATTTGTTACCATCCTTATTGATGATATTTTGGGTGTATTTAAAGTCCAGGGAAATCATAAGCAACAATTGGAGATTGTTTTTACAAATGATTTGTTACGAGTTCTCGGAATGGACTACTTTGTTGACACGTTTAACTTGGAAAAAAGTTGTATTTGAATGGAATGATAGACGTGACAGGAGTTTTGGTATACTAAGGTAATAAACTGACCACCTCATTTGTTCTTACCATACCCAACAGATTAAGAGGTTTCTCATGAGTCTATGGATACCTCAAAATAATAAACGAGCTGTGTATTGATGCAAAAAGGGGAAGATAGTCAATTATGAATCCAGACAACTCAAGGATCATGAAAGGACTATCCGGCCCATGATTCAAAGTTGACAGCGATAGTGGTTGTATTGAGTATATGACACTACTATGTATATGGTGAGAAATTTCAAGTATGCACTAATCATAAAAAGCCCAAGTATCTGTTTTCACAGAAAGAGGCGAATATGAGAATACATAGTGGGTTAGAGCTTCTGAGAGATTTTGATTATGAAAATTGTACCACCCAGGAAAGGCTAATGAAATGGCTAATACCTTGAGCAGAAAGAGCCTCGGGATGGTATTACATATGATGGTCTGGGAGCGTGAACTGATAGAACAGTTGTAAGCCTCAGTAGTGATTTGATCCCTTCTGATGATGACAGTGATTGTGTGACAGCTAGCCTGAGATTAGAACCGGATGAGAGTGCCCAGATTTGACAGGCTTAGCGTGATGATCAGCATAGTGTCGATAGTTTGGGTCAGATTCAGATGGGTACAGTGATAAAGTTCACAGAGAGAGATGATGGCTTACTGAGGTTCAGAGATAGTATAAGTGCTCCCCAGAACCACAGTGATGAGATAGTTATTGTCAGAAACTCACTCTTCGAGATATTCAGTGCATTCGAGAAGTAATAAATGTATCGAAATCTTAGAAAAGAGTATTGGTGGTCAGATGTGAAAAGAGACATGGTAGAGATTGTGAGAAAGTATCTCGTATGTCAGCAGAGTAAGGTAGAGCAAAAGAAGTTGCAGGGTTATTGCAATTTCTACCTATATTGACACGGAAATGGGAACAAGTTACCATGAATTTTCTGATGGGTTACAGAGGACTTGGATGAATCATAAGGTTATCTCGGTGATAGTCGATAGATTGACTAAGTCTACCCACCTTCTGGTTAGGAAATCCCTAGATACTCTGAGTGTGTAGGCGAATTTATGTGTATGGAAAATTGTGGAACACCAAGTATTTTCCAAAGAGCATGGTACAGATAGGGATTCCCGCTTCACTTCCTATTTTTGGAAACATTTTTCAGGAAGCTATGGGAACCCGACTGAGTGTTAGCACAGCTTTCCATCCTCAGACAGATAGTCAGTCAAAGAGGACTGTACAGGTTCTGGAGGATATGATAAGAGCGTGTGCCATTTATCTTATAAGCTCATGGGATGATCAGTCGTAACTAATCAAATTCGCCAATAATGACAGTTGTCACTCGAGTATTGGGATGACTTCAGATGAGACATTGTATGGTCGTAAGGGTTGTTGCCCCGATTTGGATAAGAAGAAGTGGGTGACAGATAGAGAATTGTTCCCGAATTGGTAAGACAAACCTCTAAGGATGTTCAGTTAACTGTGAAGGATTAAGAACACCTTAGTGCATAAAGAAAAGCTATGTTGACAAGAGACAGAAGCCATTTGAAATTCACCGAGGGTGAATTAGTATTATTGAAAGTTACATGCCCTTAAGACATAGCATAAGGACGTAACAAGATCCGGAAAGAGATTGAACAAAATGAGAGACAAGGCCTGTACGTTGGCGTTACCACCTGAATTAGCAGGCATCCACAATGTGTCCTATCTTATGATGCTTCGAAAATACTATCCGGATCCACCGTATGTGATCAGATATGAGCTTCAACAGTTTAGCTCAATGAAAGTATAACATATGATTGGAAAATAGATTCGGGTATTAGATGGAAAGAGAAAGTGTTGAAGTTTAAGATGATCTCCCTAATTAAAGTCCTTTGGTAGTAGTATACTCTGAAAAAGTCACAAGGGAATTAAAGAGTATGATATGTGTGAAATATCCGGAGTGATTTACAGACTAACTTGGTTCTAATTTGGAGGACCAAATTTCTTAAGTGGGGGAGATTATGTAAGAGTCGAAAAATTAATCGTAAATTTTTATGAGGGATGAAAATGGTCCCAAATTAAATGAAACGAGATTCGGACAGGAGGCAAGGATTTAAAATACGAAATGAATGAGTATTCGTGAAGGAAAGTCGGGTTAAATAATCTCGAACACGTGAAGGGCAAAACGGTCAAAAGATCGAAAGCCGAAATAAATTCGATAAGAGAATTTAATTAAAAATAATGGATTTAAGAATCTTGATCAATAAGAAATAATTAAATTTCGAGTCCAATTAATCAAGATCCGAAATTTTTAGAAATACCGAAAAGTCACTCGGGACAATATCCCGAAAATACAGAGAAATTATACCCGAAAAATGGTTAAAAATATAATAAATAAATTAAATTAAATTAAATTAAATTGTTTGGAATAAAATAATATAATTGTAGATATTTTAGAATATTTTTAACTAAAATAATGAATATAATAATGATAAACTAATTTATAAATAATAATAAATAAAAATAATAATAATTGTAAAAAAAAAGGGAAATTTGAAAAACGAATCGGGGAGAGAGAGGGAGAAGGAAAACAAAAACGAAGCAGCCAACCGAGGAAGCCCAATGAGCCACTGGCAGTCGATGATCCCAGCTGACGGTCGGAGAAGCTAGAGCGAAGCCCGGCGGTTCCAACGGTACCAGCGACGCCCGTCGACGACCACGATTTTCGGCGAATCGACGGACGAAAAGTCGAGGGGGAAATCGTGTCGGTTCCGGCGAACGGCGGTGCCATAGCTCGGATTCGATCTAGCCAAATGATCACCGTACCGAGGCGGTTCTTTTGAGCCCATGGCAGCCAACGAAACGGCGGGAATCTCCGGCGACGGCGGAAAAGGAAATGGGTCCCGACGGCAGGAGGAGAATAGGCCGGACCGGCCATTTTTCGGTGAGGTCGAGGCGAACCAAGCCCAGATTCGTGATGCGGACGACCCAGCGGAGCGAATGGTGGCGAGAACCGACGGAGAACCGGCCGGCAAGGCCCTGAATCGGCCGAACCGAAGTGAACCGGGGTGAACCGGCGGGTCTGAACCAGGTCTGAACCGGACCGAACCGGTTCAGCCAAGAAAGAAGGGAAAAAAAGGAGAAAAAGGAAAAAGGGAAAGAATTTTTGGGGATACACCGGACTTCGGGTAAGTTGATAAGAGGTCAAAAGTGACCAATTTGACTTTCAAAAAATTTATTTAAATTATATTTAATCGAAAAGTAACCCGGGATTAAATATATAATTGCGCAGTTGTACGACAAAGCCCGAACGAGAGCCGATTGAGCTCTGATTTTTGTATCCCGCATCATATTGGGTAAATACATTTTAATTCCGACAATTATAGTCCTTTAATACAGAGTTTTGATTATTTTACGGAATTTACGGATTAATTCTGTATAAAAGGGATATTAATCGGATTTACAACGTAATTACCGCAAATGGTATACGGGCTATCCAATGAGTTTGGAACGAAGCCCGATAATTATTGGTAAGCTGAATGAGCCCAGTAAACCCGAAGAAGGGATTTAAACAGTATAAATGGGCTGAAAATGGGTCGAGGCCCATTAAAGTGCGATCGGGCCCAATAAGAGTAAATTAGCCCAATTAGTTAAATCGACTATTGTAAACGTGAGAATTATATTTATTAGGTTAAATTGACGTGATAAATAATTATCTGCAGCCCTGGAGACTGGATTAGCATCAAATCGGATCGGACGAGCCTCCGACAGTGGAATTTAGATACGCGCTCGACGAGAATCGAGGTAAGGGAATTTTGTAAGTGCATAGAGATACCTGTATGTAATTTTGAGGGGAATTACAGGATCTAGAATTACTTAAAGTATTTAGAAAATGAAATGATAATTTTACGAAAATCGGGGCTTATGTGAATAAAGAAAAAGATGATTTTACCCCTGAGAGTAAAATTTACAAAAACGGTAGTAAGGCAGATAAATTACATGATTTCATGTTTTTAATGCTTTCTATGAATGTGTTGATTTGATTTAAGCAAATATGCACATAGGTTGGCTATTGATTTCTTGAATTATACGAAAGGGAACCGGTTTGTGCCGGTTCAGAGCCTTGTCGGCCGGTTCTCCGTCGGTTCTCGCCACCATTCGCTCCGCTGGGTCGTCCGCATCACGAATCTGGGCTTGGTTCACCTCGAGCTCACCGAAAAATGGCCGGTCCGGCCTGTTCTCCTCCTGTCGTCGGGACCTATTTCCTTTTTCGCCGTCGCCAGCGATTGCCGCCGTTTCGTTGGCTGCCAATGGGCTCAAAAGAACCGCCTCAGTACGGTGATCATTTGGCTAGGTCGAATCCGAGCTATGGCGCCGCCGTTCGCCGGAACAGACACGATTTCCCCCTCGATTTTTCGTCCGTCGATTCGTCGAAAATCGTGGCCGTCGGCGCGCGTCGCTGGTACCGTTGGAACCGCCGGGCTTCGCTCTAGCTTCTCCGACCGTCAGCTGGGATCATCGACCGCCGGTGGCTCGTCGGGCTTCCTCGGTCGGCTGCTTCATTTTTGTTTTCCTTCTCCCTCTCTCTCCCCGATTCGTTTTTCAAATTTCCCTTCTTTTTTTTTACAATTATTATTATTTTTATTTATTATTATTTATAAATTAGTTTATTATTATTATATTCATTATTTTAGTCAAAAATATTCTAAAATATCTACAGTTATATTATTTTATTCCAAACAATTTAATTTAATTTAATTTAATTTATTTATTATATTTTTAACCATTTTTCGGGTATAATTTCTCCGTATTTTCGGGATATTGTCCCGAGTGACTTTTCAGTATTTCTAAAAATTTCGGATCTTGATTAATTGGACTCGAAATTTAATTATTTCTTCATTATTGATCAAGATTCTTAAATCCGTTATTTTTAATTAAATTCTCTTATCGAATTTATTTCGGCTTTTGATCTTTTGACCGTTTTGCCCTTCACGTGTTCGGGATTAATTTAACCCGACTTTCCTTCACGAATACTCATTCATTTCGTATTTTAAATCCTTACCTCCTGTCCGAATCTCGTTTCATTTAATTTGGAACCATTTTCATCCCTCATAAAAATTTACGATTAATTTTTTGGGTCTTACATAAACGGGAAGGAGAAAGTGTTGAGGTTTAAGATGATCTCCCTAATTAAAGTATGTTGGTGATATTATACTCCGAAAAAAGTCGCAGGAGAATTAAAAAGTATGATATGTGAAAAATAGCCGGAGTGATTTACAGACTAACTTGGTTCTAATTTGGAGGACCAAATTTCTTAAGTGGGGGAGATTATGTAAAACCTGAATTTAGTTAAAACACGAAATGAGTATGTTCGTGAATGGAAGGATTGAAATGGTCCCAAATTAAACGAATGAGATTCGGACTAGAAATAAGGATTTAAAATGCGAAATGAATGAGTATTCGTGAAAGGAAGTCAGGTTAAATTAATCCCGAACACGTGCAAGGGCAAAATGATCAAAAGATCGAAAGTCGGTATAAATTCGATAAGAAAATTTAATTAAAAATAATAGATTTGAGAATCTTGATCAATAACAAAGAAATAATTAAATTTCGAGTCTAATTGATCAAGATCCGAAATTTTTAGAAATACCGAAAAGTCACTCAGGACAATATCCAAAAAATATGAAGAAATTATACCGAAAAAATGGTTAAAAATATAATAAATAAATTAAATTAAATTAAATAAATTTATTTGGAATAAAAATTTGATTTTGGTAGATATTTTTGAATATTTTGACTATTTTAATTGAATATAATAATAATAAAAATAATAATAAATAAATAAAATTAATTAATTAATAAATTAATTAATTAATAAAAAAAAGAGAAACGAAAGAATTGGTAAGCGAAAGACTGGAAACTGAAACCAGCGAAGAGGCCGAGCCCCTCTGCCTCACCTGACAGAACGGCCGGCGACGGAGCAGGCGATGGGGGGGAGAGGCAACCGAGCCACCGGCGACCCTCCAGGCACCGGGACCACCGTCAACCGCGTCGAACTCCGACGAAATCGAGAAACGGAGAAACCGAGAGGAAGAAACGCGAAATCCGGTGAACGGCGCCGATCTGGCCAACCCCACCCCCAGCCAAACGTCCCCGAGTCCAAGACGAGCAGATTGGTGGTGGCGACAGCCGTCGAAACCGACGGACGGTGTCGAAAACGGCGAAAAACAAAATGGGTTCCGATGGCCAAGGGAGAACAAGCCGGACCGGCCACTTTCCGGCGGCCTTGGGCGAAACCAACCCCAGATCCATGCTTCGGACGACCCAACGGAGCTACTGGCGAAGGAAGCCGGTGGAGAATCGGTCTGCGAGGCCCTGAACCGGCCGAACCGGAGTGAACCGGGCTAAACCGGACAGGTCTGAACTGGGTTGAACCGGACTGAACCGGTTCAGCCAAGAAATAAGGGAAAAAAGGAGAAAAAGGAAAAAGGGAAAGAATTTTTGAGGATACACCGGACTTTGGGTAAGTCGATACGAGGTCAAAAATGATCGATTTAATTTTTGAGAAATTTATTTAAATTATATTTGATCAGAAATTAACCCGAGATTAAATATAATAATTGTGCAGTTGTACGACAGAGCCCGAACGAGAGCCGATTGAGCTCTGATTTTTGTACCCCGCATCATATTGGGTAAGTATATTTTAATTACGATAATATAAATCCTTTAATACAGAGTTTCGATTATTTTACGGAATTTATGGATTAATTCTGTATAAAAAAGGCATATTAATCGGAATTGCAACGTAATTACCGTAAATAGTATATGGGCTATCCAATAAGTTTGGAACGAAGCCCGATGATTATATGTGAGCTAAATGAGCCCAGTAAACCCGAAGAAGGGATTTGAATAGTAAAAACGAGCTGAAAACGGGCTCGAGGCCCATTAAAGTGCAATTGGGCTCAATAAAGTAAAACGAGCCCAGTACGTTAGATTCGATCAGTAAATGTGATATACTGATAAAAATAAGTGAATTAACCCAAAATATGTGGTTATATGCAGTTTCGTAGACTTGGTTGACGCGCAGTTGGACTGAGAGATCGGATATTAACGAGACGAGATAAGTTTACGCGTAAATCGAGGTAAGGGAATTTCGTAGGTGTATAGAGATTTCTATACGTATTTATTGAGGGGATTTACAGGGTTTAGAATTCCTTAAAGTATCTAGAAATGAAATTATAATTTTTACAAAAATCGGGGCATAGGTGAATAAAGGAAAAAGACGATATTGCCCCTAGGAGTAAAATTTACAAAAAGAGTAGTAAGACAGATAAATTGCATGATTATCCTGTTTTAATGTTTTATATAAATGTATTTGATTTAAGTAAATATACACATAGCTTGGCTATTGATTTCATGAATTATACGAAAGGGTACCGGTTTGTACCGGTTACTATTTTAAAAGATGATTTATCAAGATTGAGCCACCTATCGTATTTACATGAATAGAAAGAGTGCTAGAGTCTTTCTCGCACTCAAGTTTACTGATTTATTTCTCATGAAAAGCCATACTGGAGCATTGCTCGTACGAGAAATTTGTGTGTGCACAAAACCGTGTTGGAGCTTCGCTCGCACGAGATTTTAGATATCATGATATGCATAGCGTGGTGCTGGAGCTTCGCTCGCACTAGACGTGAGTTGACATGCATATAGTCGTGCGGAAGCCTCCTGTAGACTGTGTGTCGCAGAGAGTTGAGATGCTCGCACGTATACTTTGAGACATGGGTTGGTTATCGACATAGTATTGGGGTGGATAAGACCTACGGCAGGCACCTCCAGACTATAATATGGGTCCACAGAGTACGACGTACCGTGTATGTCACACGGAGTACGCTGTACCATGCAATCATGATGACTCGATGATGTTACTTGATATTCTGGCGGGTAGGACTTGACCCCACCTCCCGTTGCAGTTGTGATACCCCGCACACCGGGATCCGTGTAGCCTGGGATCACAGGGACAAAGTATGGCCATAGTCCTCGATTTTCATACAGTAACCTACATGCCTCACATGATATCATACGGTTTGAATAGACCAGGACGAACCCGAGGGAGGGGTAATGTCCCGATTAATGTTTTCAAAAGAGATGTGATTTAATGAATCAAGGTATTCCCGAGAGAAGGGTTTGACCTTGATGAAGTTGTTTTATGATGAAACAAATGAGTTTTTAACGTGATGAGTTTATGATTAAACAAATAAGTTTTAAAGTGAAGAGTTTACGATGACACAAATAAGTTTTAATGTGACGAGCATGAGATGTCATACATGATGATTTTTTCATGTTTGATTTATATGTCGACTTCATGATTTCTCTTATATGATATATACATACATGTGGCATCGTTTTAGTCATACCTCATGCTCCAAATGTAAACGATTTTTATATCACGACATTATCAGCATGTAGATAGTATAGTTATCTACCTGCTTATATTATTGCCTTACTGAGCTGTTTATGCTCACCCTTTCATTTTCCACCCCACAGGGTATATTCAGTAGAAGAGAATGACAATAGTCACATCCGCTGCTTCTTATCAAGATCAAGTATACACATTTGTATAATTTTTGTATCTGAACATATAGAGGCACAGTACTGTACATGGATGTAATATTGGGGATGTATTTATTTAAAATAAATTGATATGTAAATGAAATAGGAAAATGGAATGGGAAATATGTGAGAGGTGACTAACACCGAATCATAGCCCAACTGTTTAGTAGTGTAACTGTTCACGACGAGTAAGGAAATGAAAAAGCGAAAAAGAAAAATTTACTCTTATTTTTAGGTAATTTGGGTCGTGACATACATATATTTATAATTTCTTTTATTATTATTTTATTCATTAAAATATAATAAAATACCTAAAATATCTAAAAATCATATTTTATTCCTTAAAATATTACATTTTACCATAATTAATTTATTTAATTTATTTAATTTATTTAATCTATTTTTTCACTCTCTCGGTATATTTTCTCCGTAATTTCGGGATATTATCAGGAGAAAATTTTTTGTAAATTTTCGGTAAACCTTAATAATTCCGAATCTTGATCAATTAGACTCGAAATTTGATAATTTCTCCTTCATTGATCAAGATGTCCTAAATCCCTATTTTTAATTAAAATTTTCTTATCGAATTTACACCGAATTTTGGTCTTTTGACCGTTTTACCCTTTTACACGTTCAAGACCAATTTAACCCGACTTTCCTTCTTGGACCCACTATAATTTCTCGTTTACAATACCTATCTCTGTCCGGACAATTGAAATCTCATAAATTTAATTTGAAATTCCTTAATTGTCCGTTTTCGGATTAATCGTATGTTCGACTAATTCATTCAGATTTTTATGATCAAATCATCTGTCTTATGATTTCATTAACATATAACCATATCCATAAAATGTGTGAATCATAAGGAAATACGATAACAATCGGGTCTTACACAGTGGGACTATGAACTTTGATCATAGCCATTAGATCACTTCCCTTATTGTGACCTATATTATGACTGCATGTTACTACTTGGATATATGCCTCGTCTCATCTATGCTATGATTATGTTTTATGTATGAAATCTTAAGTTATGAAATTATTATGACTATGCTTATAAGCTATGAATTTATTATGAATTGTGTTTTAAGCATGATTATGAAAGTAAGAATTTAAGTAAGCTCTGAATTTTCCTATGATATGACCTATATTTCTGATCATTTTTAAATAAAGTCTTGATCAGTTCTAGATCTAAAGTCATATAAATGATGTGATCTACATTCATTATGGCATTCATTATAAATTATGGATTTTAAGTTTGCCCCTACATTTTAAGCACTTTTTTTTAGCATACGTACCTTATTGGGCATAAGCTCACCCCCTTCTTCTTTCCTTTCAGATTACTTGCAGTAGATCGGGTATCTTTTGGAGTAGGGCATCGAAGGGTATGTCTTCCATCTACCTCTACTACTTTTACTTTGAGATATATATCATCTTGTATAGTCCAGCTTATTATCTTCAGACATCTGTAATGCGCAGTTTATGTATATTTATGTCAAAATGTAAACATTATCATATTTTTCAATTGTATTAAGGGCTATAATGGATATCTAATGCACTTAGCTTGATTATATTGGATGTCAATTATAGTCTTATTCGAGAGTTATGTGATGCTTTTGATATTTTATGTAAACCCAACAAATTTCCTACATTTAGCTTAGATTATATAAAAACAAAAATAATAAATTTTAATGGAAGTGTGAATATTCGTTGTAGGGCTCGAGGAGTGTGAGAACCGAGAAGTCGTGAATGACAGGGAAACCCGAAATACAAGGAGTGACAAGCAAATGCAAGCATGGAGGGATTGGAAAATTTTAATCTATTAGTTGAAAATTGTTGATGTAAAAACTTATATCGGGATTTATGAGGAATGATGAAATATCAATAAAATTTCATTTTTGAAATAATGAAAACTTCATGGAAAGCATGAATATTGTCATTGGATAATTTTATGAGAAGAAAATGTATATATATATATATATATATATATATAGATATATGTATATGTATATATATACTAGGACAATTTAAAATGGATAAATGATGACATATATATATAACAAATATATATATATAGTGTAATGTATAATATATAATATATAAGTATTATAAAGAATAATAATAATAATAAAGCATGAGACACATAAAAATAAAATGAAATGAAATGGAAAATAAACAACAAACAAATAAACACATAAACAAATATATACAATATATATATATATATAAATCAATATAATATATATAATATAATATTTATATAATAACCATTTATGTTGTACAAAATTGGCTTTCTTTGAAAGCCAATTCCGTACATTTGATGATTCAAAGAAGCAGACTTCCTCTGCTAGGCGGGAACGAAGAGAAGGAAAGAAGGGGGCTGGCCGGGAGAGAAAAGAAAGAAAAGAAAAGAAAGAAAGGAAGAGGGGGGAAGGAGAAGAAGAAGAAAAGAAGAGGAAACAAAAAACTAGGAGCAGGACCGCGAGGAAGGGGGAGAAGAAACTGCTGCAGACCGAGACCGAAAAGTGAAGCAGAACCAGGAAAGCAAATCTGAAGTAGGCGAGCTGATCAGGAAAGGAAGAAAGAAAAGGGGAAAAGAAAGAAGAGGGAGCCGATCAGGAAGAGCAGACCGAGAGGCAGGGGAGACCCACGGGAAGAAGAAGACTAAAATTGGAGCTAGAAATCGAGACTGAAAAGAGAATGGAGCAGAACAGAATTGAAGCAGAGTAAAAAATTGAAAGCAGAGCAGGATCGAAGCAAGCTGAATCTGGGAAACAGCAGCTAACTGAGGGAGAAAGAGAGGGAGACCGAAGGAGGAAGTGAAACCGAGAGGCAGGGGAGAGGAAGAAGAAGGCAGAGGCTAGAAATTGAAACAAATCGAGGAAGAAGAATGGCTGACCGAGAGAGGAGAAAAGAAAAGGAGAAAAAAAAGAAGAAAAGGAAAAGAGAAAAGGTAAAATGTATATATATATATATGTATATGTGTGTATTTAATGTACATGAATATATATAAGTAGTATACATAAGCATGCTAGTGTAGATTTAATTAGACAAAAAAAATGGGAATGATGAGAAGTAGGCAAATATATATATATTTGTGATATTGAATAATGGAAACAAATAATAATATATATATATATATTGGTGTATATACATATGGGTGTATATAAGATAAATGTGTGTACATACAAAGAATATATACATGTGCTAAGGAAAAAAATGGAAAACAAAAAAAATATATATGTATATAGGAGTGTATATATATATTTATGTGTATATACATGTAGATGTATATAATAAAGGTATATGTTAATATTTGTATGTACAAAATATATAAATAATAAAGAAAATATATAAACGTGCGTGTTGGCCTAGATATGTACAATTATACGTAAACACGAAGTAGTAACGAATAAGTTACGATTTTAACGCAATTCGGATGATTCGCATGAATAGGATGCTAAGTAAAAGATTTCGTGTAGGTGAATCGTAGAAAGAATTAAAAGATGTACAAGGAGGCATCACCACTCGAATTCGGGATATCCGATAAATCAAGGTAAGGGGTACTATTTAACTTAGTTCTGATAATGCATTCTTATTTCACCGATAAATGATTTTATGAAAGAGCATATGATTTGAAATGATTTATCTGTGAGACCCCGTATATGTATAGCTATGTATATAGGAACATGGGAATGTAAATAAAATCATAAGTAAGATGATGTATTGTAATGTGAAGTGTATGCAATGTAAGTTCATAAGATTATGTACGCACTTGTAGTAAGAATTGTGATTATACGTACAAGTTACATTACGAATGAGTAGGAAGAAATGAACTTGAACACGAGAAGAATGTGATCGAAATGGAATATGAGTAGTATAGTAAAATGGAAGGAAAGATTTACATAAGTGTATATTTCCATTTGAGTAATATCGTATATATTTGGTCATACAAAGATTCTACACAAGTTTTAATGTGTATGTAGTGAGGATGAATCCCATTTTCATGTCTCAAAGATGAATGAATGAGGAAATGATCATGGTAGCAAATTAAGGGTGTTTGGTGAGGGTTGTTGCAGAAAAACTGCAGGAAATCTGGACTTTGTGAAGGCCAGATCGATCTCATAGGATGAGAGATCGATCTGGGAGAGCCAGAATGCCCTTATGTGAGAAATGGAAGGGAACAGATCGATCTCCAAAGGAAGCAGATCGATCTCCTTAGCTCTCGGGTTGGAAGCAGATCGATCTCCCCTAAGACCAGATCGATCTCCTTAAGCTTCTGTTTGGCAGCAGATCTATCTCCAGTCTCGACAGATCGATCTCCTACCTTTAAAACATCTTAGAAAAGAGGGATTTTAGAGGAACAGATCGATCTCCACCCAAGGAAGATCGATCTCCTCAAGTCAAAACTATAAATGGGAGCAGTTGGATCATCAGAATTTCGGGACAAACATTTCCTTTTCACTTCAACTCAAAGAAATCTAGTTTCTCACTCCTAAATCCAGTCATTTTCAGTGAGATTTAAGGAGAGTCTATTAGAGACAAAGTTGTTCACAACAAAAAGAAGAACAACATAGTCTAGAGGCATTTCCCCATTTGATGGATTGAAGAAATAAAGGGCAATCCTAATTGGAGCAAGAGGAAATCCAATGAGGTAAGTTCTAATGCACAAATCCAAGTACATTGGTTTAGTTAATGATTATAAAGATATTTGGGTGTGCATATTGTGGATAGAACTACCTAGAATGGTATGAAATGAATATAACTTAGAAATAGTCAAGTGTGAGAAAGTGGAGAGTGGAAGTGTTTATGATGAATGAAATATCTTGAGGGGAGGAACATGTTGTGAGAATAATTTGGACATGTTGATATTGGGATAAAATTGTGAGATTTACCACAAAGGGTAAAAATGTGTATTTAAGGCATTGGATAAATGCTTAGTTGAATAAGAGTTAGAAACATTAACTCAAATGTTGATGGATGAATTTCAGTTTCGGATGATACGTCGGAGCAATCGAGATGAGAACGCGAGAAGCATAAAGGCGGATAGTTGCACACAAGTAAAACGAGGTAAGGGACTGTGTGTTAGCTATAGAGATGTTCGTACGTAATTACAGCAATTTCGTAGATATATTGCTAGGACTAGTACGATATTATAATCCTATGAGATGATGTAGAAGTATGAAAAGTACTATGATGTATATATGTATTGAGAAATGGGATAGGTTAAGGAAATAGCATGATATGCATGTTTTCAATGATGTTCTCAATTTTACATTGTTATTGATGATTGAGAAATGTTGATGATAGGTTGGCTAATTTTACATGTTTTAGCATGAAGAGTCATGCTGTATGAATAAACGTGTTTTGAGTTTTAAAAAGAGAAAATAGCCATCTATCAGTTTTGAGATGAGATTTGGTGTCGAAGCGTTAGCTCACACCCGTTTTAAGGCCTTGATGTACCGTGCGGGAGTTTTAACTCGCACGAGAGTTTTGAGAAAGTGCGGGAACTTTGCTCGCACCTGTTTTGTTGAGTTAAGGTAAACCTGGGGGTCTGGGACCCAAGGGGATACCAGCCGACGGCCAATTGAACGGGCTGGGCCTTAACGATAGATCGTACCGCGTTGGAGCTTTGCGTTGACTGTGTGTCACGCTGCTTGCTCGCCTGGTATATGAGACATGGTTTAAGGATAAAAAGTCCATCAGAGTTGGAGTATGGACTTGGGTCCACGGTTGTACGTAGAATAATGTAGTCACCCGTTGGTATACTATGTACCGTGCTGGGTGCACGTGAGTACGAGTATCGCGTAGATGACACACGATGTATCTTCACCGTGAGTATACGAGGAGATGAGGTGGATTGAAATGAGCCGGAGGGTAGGACTGACCCATCCCCCTTCAGGCGAAGTGATACCCTGTGCACACCCGATCAGTGAGGCCTGGGATCACTGACTGTGGCCATAAGTCGTGGATATTTGATTGCCGAAAATTCCATGCCTGTCTCAAAGAATCGAGAAACAGAGACAATCTCAGAAAAGAAAGAGACTTGCGAGAAAGAATGATTTGAGAAGTGAAAGAGATTTCGTGTTTTAATAAATCTCTGATTTCACATTCATGCCATGAGGGCACTATTTATGAGCATGTTTTAAATGGAAGTTTGACATTTGATTTACACGAAAATGCTATTGAGAAATATATGTTTAAATGCATTGTTCGTAAGATATTTCCATTTATAACGAAAACATGGTTTTGGTTTATGCATGCATGGGCTATGTAGGTAGTACGATATCTACCTGCTAGCATACATTTCCTTACTGAGCCATGGTTTGCTCATCCCACTATTTTCCCCCTCCAGGTACTGAGAAGTAAGAGAGCGGTGATCTCTAGATCTTTTGTGTTTAACAGCTCCCACAATCCGCAAAGGTATAAGATTTGTATGCACGAGTATTTTGTATCTAATTTATCGTATCGCACAGTTATGTCTTGGAATTGTAAGCAGTATTATAGGGATGATATGCTTACATGGTATTTATACAATTAATTTTGTGTATTTACACACACACCTGGGAGTGTGAATTAAAGTTTTAAATATTCCGCTGTAAATGAATGAATTTTTAGTAATTGCATCTTCTCACAGCCCAACCGTAGTAGAGAATGTATGGATAGAAGGGTTCCCGAAAGCGGGGCATGACATTATCAATGCTTTCATACTTGTGAAACTGTTTACGAAGCATGTTTTAAATTGTCGAAATATTCCCCAAGTACCTTCCATGTTGTGAAATGAATTTTCTAAGGTATGAAACGTATGGATGTTTTACATGTACTTATGATTTTATATCCATATCGTTAAAGAAACTTTTGACAATTTCAAAAGCATAGAAAATGGGAAAGAGGGGAAAAAGAAAAGGATGTTTTGAGACTATAGGCTTCATGCATGGTTACTTCTTGTGGTGTTCCAGCTCTACCACCTGGGTGCCGGTACGTAAGGCCCCTTTAGCACTTGACTTAACCTGTGTGGAAGATGTCGTGCTACTGGTGGTTTATGATGATGTTTTCGGTAGTATCTCGTGCCCGTGCAGCACTCAAATATGTTTCCTACACGAAGAGTGCCATTGGTGCTCGTGTCCTAGCTAAGTGCTAGTGAAAGCAAGTAAGATAGATACTACCCATATTTTACGAAAGGGTTGTACGACCCTGATCCAGTCTACAGCCCCCTTACCATGGCCATAGGTATGATGACTCTCTACGGAGAATGACACGTATCGCATGACTTAGTATAGCCTAGTCTCCTCGATTTGATTATGAAAATCGACTATGATGAATGATTATGTGTTTTCATGATATATACAATAATTGGTTACGACCGATATGCTTCATGAAATGTTTATGAAATTTTTATGAAATGTTTATGAAATGACTATAAAATATTTATGAAATGTTTACGAAAGGTTTATGAAATATTTACGAAACGCTTATGAATCCGAGGGTTTAAGAACCCATTCATGAACAATGAAAAGTTGTAAAATAGTTAAGCATGTCATTTGTTTAAAGACACGCATGCTTTATGATTTTTATGATGCTTATGCATGAAATGACAATTTATGTATTTCATTAAAGTTTGGTTCTATGAACGATTTCACATGCTTTTATATATCAGAACTCCTTTAAGAGTATTATCTTACTAGGCTTTTCCCCAAAAACTCATCCCTCTACCTCTTAGACCATCTGCAGTGATCCGTGGACGCTACCTGTCGCGTACACGACCTAGGCTGTGGGAAAGAGCTGCCCTAGGCTACTTTTTGTACATGCAGAAAAGTATACAATTACATTCCTGTACCAGACATACTTGTATGCACAGACATATATTGGGAATATTTTGTTAGATGTAATTTGTAAGGAAAACGATGTAAAGAATATTATTTTTAGGATTAAGTTTTAATATGATTGGTATTGCATCGAAATGGATGTATTGAGTCGTAAATGTGGATTTGAAAAGTATGCTTGGTAGTTGTGGATATCTAGGATTGTTGGAAAGCATGCTTGGTAGTTGTGGATATCTAGAGTTGTCAAAACAATTGAATTGCAGGTGGGTAGGCTTATATATAAGCCGTTATGCTGCCGAAATTTCTATCGGCCATATAGGTCAAAGTATGGAAATTAAATATAATTACGAATAAAGAATTAAGAAAAGTGTTTCGACACTGCACAGGAATACAACCTAAGTGAATAAGGGAATAAGTGGGTAAATTAAGTTTAAAAAATAATAATCCCCCGATTTTCAAGGGTCAATGGTCATTACATTTTAGGATTTATAACTTTATGAAACATGATTTTGCTATGAACTGGAGTTTAAGTTTAAGTTGAAAGGTAATGCAAAAAATTATGATTTCATTATATGAGATCACATCACACATTATGACTAGGACCAAGTAATAGTGAATTGATAAATAAATCTACTAAGTAAGAATCTACACTGGACGTAGGCAAACTTAAGTAAGAAAAAATGAAAAATTTGTTCGTAAATTTTAAAAAAATCAGTACGTGACACAAAATGGCTTAACCAAGCTACAGATGCTCGACTAAACCATTACGATCTAAGAAAACCCATTTTTTGTAGAAATCTAAGAGAAAACCATAAACACACATGCTTGTTGTGAGCCATAACACCATTTCTAGACAGAATCAACCTTTGATTCCTTGAAAAAATTGATCATCATTATCTCATCTACGACATAGTTGAATTTGGTAACTTAATTCCTTAAGGATTGGAAAGGATCTACAAAAATCTTCAAGGTAAGTAATTTTAAGAAATCTTAGGGATTTCTTGTCATTTTCTTTCTACCATCTTACTATATGTTGAATAGGGCTTGATATAGAGTATTTCTATGGTAATAGATTAAAGTAAAAGACTTCCTAAGACATACTTCAAGTTTCCTGAGGTAAGGTTGGTTTCAAGCCATGAATTTGATATATGTTAGTTTATTGAGGTGATATATGGTGTTAAATTTGATTTGAATTGCATGAATCATGCACATTGAGTTTCAACCATAAGGATTTTTAAGGGAATTCATTGTAATTCAAAGGGGTTTTGTAATGTGTCTTGAAATTCATGTAATTAAGCATGAATTTAAGGAACTTGTAAAATAAAATTAATGATATGATATGTTTGGATAAGTGTATAATTTAGGCTATGTGAAGGGTAACATGATAAGTTCACAATTTTGATGAAAACTCAATGCTATTTTAATGATAGTCAAGTTATAATGTGATTGATGCTATTGGAACAATCAAAAAGTATAAAATTGTGACTTTTCACATAATGTTACAAATAGTAACAAAGAAAGAGTAATAGGTGTTTGATGTTAAATGACACTGTGATAGTACATGGTGGAGAATAATGGACTTGTAATTGTGCAATTGTAGTGAAAGCTTCGATATTGGTGGTGTGTAGTAGCAAATTGGTTAGCTTGGACAAGTGTCCATTTGTAAAGTGTTGGGTAAGTTAATCATGCGAGATGCTTAATAGCATTATACATCGTAATTGAAATGCAAACGAACTTATGAAAATGATTTTGGATATGTACACATATATGTGATTAAAAATGAAATGAGTTGTGGATTGACAATGGAAATGAATCGCGACTTAGTGTAAACTTCATGAATTTTTGTACTCGGATCCAATTATGTATAGTAATTAAATAATAGGAGAAAGACCACATTGGTGGAATATTTAATTGAAATTAGAATTTAACATAAGAGGCTTAGGTGGATTAAATTAAATAAAAAATTATATCATGTAGTATCGATGAGTACAAAAATGACATGATACCAAGTGAGGTATGATGCAATATTATATTAGAATCAATTATATTATAGAATATTATTATTAGTTTAATTTATAAATTTTAAGAGCAAAGATTGGCTCCATTTTCTTAAGCCAATGCAAAACAATTTTAAATTTATTTGTTGGTGATGGTGATTCCATGGTAAAGAAATAAAGAAAGAAATAGGAAAGGAAACCGAAGCAAGATTGGAAGGCTGGAAAACTGCAGAGTTGGTAGAATAGAAAATATGTATATATACATATATATGATGGGAGTAGATGCTAGGAAACCGAAAAGAAGAAAGAAAACGTGGGATATGATGATTTTCGATAGGAAAAGAAAGCAAACAGAGTGAATATATATATATAAGACAATAGAAAAAAAAATTGAAAAGAGTAGAAAATGCTCAGAGAATTCGGGAAAACCCAAGAGAATGATAATTCGAAAATAATTATTTGAAAATTTTGGAGGAAATAACCCGAGTGGACCGGACCCGCCGGATCGCAATGTTAAGGCAGTTGAGGACTACAGACAAACACCGAGGTAAGAAAAATTTTGTGTGCTGCTAGAGATAAATTGCACGTATTTTTTTGATACTTTGTAGATATAAATTTAGGCTGTATTTCTACTATAGAAAAATATTCGTGAATTGTTAAAAATATCTAAATATATTTTCTGGGTATTTGAGACTGCGAACTTTAGGACAGAAATTTTTAGTCGTCTGGATTATAGAAAACCTTAAGTCGATTTTACGCTTTGGAATTTAAGGAAGAGTTTTAAACTCCGTAAAAAATGCCTAATTTCTGATATAGTATTATCGAGCCTATTTAAATAAATATTTGAGTAGTTTTAAAATTATTTGTGAAAAAAATCTAAAAATTTCAAAATTATACTGAAAAATCGTGTTTTGTGAAAAATGGCAAGATCAGCCTCTTTTACTCTATTTTAAGAGCTGAAATGAGATTAAAATATTTGAGGTCAAAACTGTGTCTGTCAGGCATGTATTGCTGTGTGATCTTGCACTACCTGCTTGCACGTAATTTAAAGTATTTTGATGTTAAAATCGTGTCTGTCAGGCGTGTACTGCTGTGTGATCTTGCAGTACCTACTTGCACGTGATTTGAGGCAAATAGGCGACAGTAAAATTATATGGAATTATGAATAGTGAAATTATACTAAATGGTGAATGATGCCGAGGTCCATGGAGTACGATGTATCATGCTGCGTGCATGTGTGTATGATGTACTGTGTTACTGGAAAATAGTGTACTGTGTCAGCCGTATGGGTAGCTGACCACTCCCACGGCACCTGACATCCAGTCACACCTGGCCCGTGAATTTCCCAGAGTCACCGACATTGGCCAATAGTCACTTCTGATATTTGATATAGTGTGAAATGTCTTGCCTCATTTATCTGAAATTTCTGAAATGAAAATGTGAATTGTGTTGTGATTTGAAACTGTGTTCCATTGCTTGAATTTCGAAATTGTGAAATCTGTGCGATAAAC
Source organism: Firmiana major (assembly GCA_033439115.1). NCBI lineage: Eukaryota > Viridiplantae > Streptophyta > Magnoliopsida > Malvales > Malvaceae > Firmiana > Firmiana major. Next base: position 17,660,807 of record CM065904.1, on the reverse strand, counting down.
TGTGAAGATACTATTTTTGATTTTATTGAACTGAAAATTTTTCAGTATGATTTACGAGAAACTTATTTGTGGCACAAGTATATAGGTAGTGTATCTATCTACCTGCCACGTGTTTTTCTTACTGAGCATGTTGAGCTCACCCCCTTACTTTCCTCCACAGAGTCCCTCTGTAGCTGGGATCGCTTCCGTTAGTAAGGCTTTCCACACAGTTATGATTTCACAAAGCATATTTCTACATCGAAGGTATATCCAGTTGTAATAAATTCTTTTGTATCTAAAATTTTTGTAAGTACAGTAATGCATACAAGATATGTATGGGGAATGTGAACATATTTTACTTAACTTGCCACTAAGAAATAAAAGTAATCAGACGAAGTTATTGTTCTAACCTAATATCGACTTGTAGCCCAACCGAAATGTGATGGAAATTCGGGTCATTACACTTAGTTATACCACTTCTTTTCATTTGCAGGGCTTAGTTAAGCAATATTGTAAACCTAACCTTTTGTAGTGTTTATGAAAAATGAAAAATGAAAGACTATGGATTTCATATGAACCATGTCTTATTGCATATTGCATCTACTGCATAACATAGTATTGATTTGATTTGAAAGCTAGCATTAATTTATACTACTATGTATATGAGCTTTTAAATCATCTTATTACATGTTTTCAAATGATATAAGCATTTAGCTACTATTGCCTATGATATTGTTTTCAGATTTAGTACACAGTTGCTTTTAAATTCGTATTATCAACTATTGAGTTTTCAAAACATTTGATTGAATTGTTTTACAATTTTTCTTGTCGCTCCATTTTTATATAAGCTGTTAAATCATCTTATTACATGTTTTGAACTGATATGAGCATATAGCTACTGTTGCCTATAATATTGTTTTCGGATTTAGTACACAGTTGTTTTTAAATCTGTAATATCGACTATTGAGTTTTCAAAACATTTGATTGAATTGTTTTACAGTTTTTCTCGTCACTTCATCTTTATGCGGACTGATAAAGCAATAGGGAATATGTTTGAGTATAATTACTCTTATATAGGCAATTATCAACTTGTCCAACATCATTTACAGGTTTCAATCTTCGTTGATCACTAGGATTAAAGTTTTCACGTGGATCTATGGCTATAGGTAACACCCTAGTTTTCGGGGTATTTTTACATGGCTCGCTGGTTGGTACAATGGGATAAGTCTTTATTGGTATTCTATCGGGGAGTTACTTAGCTAATTACCATATATGTTTATCAACTTGAAAGTGTTTTCCATATATATTTATCGAACTGAAAGTGTTTAAAGAACATTGTTTATCGAACTTGTGTTTACTGAGTATAATTATCATATCGAACATTATTTTATTGAATAAAGTCCATTGTGCTTTGTTAAAGGGAAGTATTTATCGAAAAGTGTACTAATTTATCGAAAAACATATCGTATTGATTTTACCGAACTATTGTATTGTTTATTGCATTAAACATGTGATATGATATTGATAGGATAGCATAGTTATGAGGTCAGGTTTGAAGGAAAATTGAGGTACTTCAAGGTATCCTCTTCCCTTGAAGGATCTCTACAGCGTCATTGAGTCCTAGTATCGAGATTTACATGAAAAGTTATTGATTTTCAAAAGTGAAATGATTATATGAAAGCGTTATATGCATCGTCATGGGAACTAAATTGTATCGTTATAAAAGCATGTATCATGGTATTGTTTTATTATATGTGGCTATTTTGCAATTGTTTGGTTAGCTTACCGAGCCTCCCAGTCCACCCCTTTACTCTTCCTTACAGGTTAAGACAGGATAGTATCCTTTTAAGTGATTGAGATCAGGTTCGCAAAGTGTAAGCTTGTTACACTACGTAGTTCCTCTTTCGGTATAAGATTCACCTATTTAAATGATGTTATTTCTATATAGTATTGTAAGGTTTTACGCACTAGGATGTGTGTTAAGTAAATATGAACTTCAATTATGAAAATTGAATAAACTGGAATGTGAACTGAGTGATACTCTATTATGTATCATATCTTAGGAAAATTATTCTATTATTTGTAAGTATATATTTTAGAGAACCAAATGGTATATGAAAACTATGAAACTTTAACACATGATAGCTCGTAAAGTGTATGAGGAAAATGGATATTGAAATTAAGGATTTGACTAGTTGTTAAAAGTGAATTATGATATGTCTGATATTATGTTGGCAAGGGAAATTACACATTTATGCAAAGATGCTGCCAAAATTTTGTTTGAACTCAGAATTGATGTTTATTGGATTGGGGCCTTAGGTACTATTACCTTAAACACATATCAAGCCATAAGGTACCGATAATGACTATTAAACATTGACTCACTATAAAAATAATGATTAAAAAAGTGGAAAAGTTAGCCCAAAATCTGTGTTCCGCGATGAGTCACCGTCTCATCTCATCCTCAAGATGTGACATATTTTATTAGTATCAGAGCAAGTTTATCTAGTTGAATTAGTAAGAGAAATGTCCTAAGTAGAGTTTACATCTTGAAAATCACATCCCGTAATACTACTGTCTGAAAATAAACTACGAAACTGTGTGATATTGTTCTATTGCATGCACAATTATTTTACAGAATAGTTGAAGATGCAAAGTGGTAAAGGGAGACCCCTTCAGGTGAGGCTAAAGGTACCTCCACTACCTAAGACACCTCTATCTGCACCTCCTCTACCAGAGCATCCACCAGAGAGCTTAGATACATAGAGTAGACTGGCGAAACTAGAACAGAATGTTGCTAATATGGCTATGAGTATGCATAATTTGACAAGGCTGATTTCATAGCTCCATAGAGATGCTAATGCACCACGTCCTTTGAGATGTGACAATTCAAAAGCCATGTTTACTTCTTTTCTTTTCGTTTGCGTTGGCCACTAAACATAGCCCTAACAGCCATGTTTCAGTATTTCGATTCAACACTACAACCACACCAATCCAGCCTTCGACTAATGTCAGATCATCATTGGAAACCGCCACCTGAAACAGCACCCAAAATCAGCTTCATTACCTCGTGCGTCACCAGCTTTGCCTCAGGTTTTTTGCCCCACGACTCGCCTCTTCCAACCTCATCGATTGCTAGCTTTACTTTGGTTCTTCATCAATTTCATTTCTCTCCCTTTTTCCTTCACCTCAGCTCACTCTTAGTCGTCTCTCTTTCAGTCTCTTTTCTTAAATCTTAAAATGGCATATAAGGGAGAAGAAGTGAAGGGGTAATGAGAGACGTGAGGGTTGAGAGATAAATGGGGAGGTGAGATTACGAATTTTTCCCACTAAACCAAATTGATTTTGTTTTTTTTTATTTATTTAATTATCTTTTTAATACAATATATATATATATATTTATTTATTTATTTTCATTTATATAATTATATATGTGACACCCCGAAAACGCGAAAAATAGGGCAAATTTAAAACTTTTTACTCATCAAATCACAATTAAGGGTGCATTCCTGTGCAGTGTCATACATCATCATGCATATCATACCTCAGGATCTCATCATTAGATAGTATATATCAAATCATATACATTACTCAATATTAAGTTAATTAATCCTAATACATCCCATACAAGGTTATACATCAAGTGTCTGTAATTACAATAATTATCTGGGTACATGAAAAGATAAATGATACCTCAAAACACAATATATAGCCTGGACTCAAGTCCTCCACTAGCCACTACTCCATACGTCGTAGGGAAACCCTTCTCACTTGGAGAAATCTGGGGGGAAATAAAACAGGGTGAACTTCTAAATCGCTCAGTAAGGGGGTAAGGGGCTCATTATATAAACCATAATGCACATCATAAAATATTTATTTGTATGTGAAACTCGGTATACTTATTTGAAAATCATAGCATGAAAGTTCTCAAAACAACATTCTCATATCTCAAAATCATGTGGAAACATGAAGTAAAAGGCTCGGTATAGAGCAGTAACAAGCATGTGAAAACAATACGATAATTGATTTCTCAATAAACGTGATAAAATCACTGTAATAATAATGCACGTGGCGCAGTCACCAAACACACATGGCACAGCCACTGATTTTGATTTGTACATGGCACAGCCACAGATTTAGATTCACACGTGGCACAACCACCAAATACACGTGGCACAGCCACAGAATAGGGGATCTCACGTGGCACAGCCACAGAATAGGGGATCTCACGTGGCACAGCCACCAAATATACGTGGCACAGCCACAGAATAGGGGATCTCACGTGGCACAGTCACAGAATAGGGGATCTCACGTTACTAGAACGGAGAAGAATCGGACTTACATGCTACCAGGGCAATGCTCGGTGTGTACTCAAAATTACACACCTAAGTCTTTATCAATAGCCATTATCATATAAAACTGGTTTGCCTTCACGTAGAACTCATAGTGGTTTTTCTCTCATAAAACTCGTTTAAAACCGTTTTGTACTCAACACAAAACATATTAAAACTGAGTTCCAACCGGCAAAACACGTACACATTTCTCAAATCTCAATATTGCCTTAACGTAGAGCCCAATTCATTTCTCACACAAACTCAACGGTTTATAAAGCGGTTTCACACGTAGCTTATAAACTCATAAAAACATTGGGCTCCAACCGGCTATAAAAATCATGTGCATTCTCATCAAAACACAACACATCAAACATGCTTGTTTTATAAATCGCAAATCATGCTATAATAGTTCACAAATCACATACACAAATGGTTTAGTTTCCCTTACCTCTTTGCACCTCTTATAGTGCAATCGTTTCCCCTTGTCACGGACTAGTCTCGCATTCCACTCTGGAACTCCCGAGCTGTCCAAACGATGTTAAAACATCAATACTCATTATCACAGTAACCTCGATTATCATCACAGTAACCTCGATTCTCAAAATCGAGCATAATTGCTCATAACACCTCAAATCTCTCAATTCTCATAACTCTATCACAATCCACAATCTCATTCACAACATCTCAACATCCTACACTTCCCATTCCACAATATCTATGTCAATTCACCACATTGTCTAAATTTTCATTTATAACTCAAAATTTCTAAAATTACCAAAATTGCTAAATATCATCATCACTCCAACTACATTGTAATTTCATCAATCCCTAATCATTTTCCAGCTATTTCAACACAATGCCAATAACCATTATCACCAAAATCATCTCAAATATCAAGATCGAGGTTTAGAAATTACCCAAAACTTGTAGAGAGCTTATCTTTTGCCTCGATTCAATCCGTCTTCCGATTTTCAAGTATGTTGTTCTCCTTTTGATGAGGAACAACTTTTCTTCTTGCCACAACCTCTGATTTGGACGAAAATGGGTACTTTGGATGAGTGAGAAAGCTAGGGCTCGGGTGAAAATGGGGTTTTGAAGAGAGAGAGAAAATGAAATTGCAAGAGAAAGCAGGGATTCCTTATATAGACGGAGGGTAGGAGATCGATCTGGCTCTTGATGAGATCGATCTGCATTTGAATTTGGGGACGACTTGGGGCAATTTTATGCCTAGGAGATCGATCTGTCGAGGGGTGACATCGATCTCTTAATGGCTTCATGAGATCGATCTGCTCCGATTATGAGATCGATCTCTCGTTTACAGAATGCTTCATGAGATCGATCTGCTTCTTGAGGAGATCGATCTTCTCCCAAATAGAAACATTTTGAGATCAATCCTTTCCTCATGAGATCGATCTCTTCATTACATAATTATAAGGAGATCGATCCTCTTCCATTGGAGATCGATCTGCTCGCTTAAATTCCTCCTTCCTTGTCATTTTTAACTCACCAGATCGATCTCTCCTTCTCCAAGATTGATCTGACCTCATAGTTTCACACTTAGGTTAAACACTTAACATGTAAATCTCCAAATATAATTTCCACAATTCACTACTTGGATTATTTTTCATTCATCGCATATACATTTCACTTAGCTCAATAAATTACACTTCAAGTTCATATTTCATAATTAAAATATGTCTAAAATTCTTAGATCTCACAATATATTATCTAAATAAATACATAAATATATTCATTTTCATCCATATGTATAGACTTATATATTTTAATTTATATATTTATATTTATATTTATTTGTATATACATATATCTATACTATAAGTAAATATAAAAATATATATATATATATATCTACACTTTATATGCATCCTAATTTAATTTTTTATTTCCCTTAATTACTTACAAATATACATATATATACACATACACATATGCATGCATGCACATTGCATGTACTTAGTTCGATACATATGCGTACATATATATATATATATTGATATTGGGCTATATCCTCCCTTAATTAAATTAAGGCGCACTTGTGAGATCTGAGAATTTCAGACATATTTAATGATGTAATAATAAATTGAAGTGTAATTTATTGAGCTAAGTGAATTGTAGGAATTATAATTGGAGATTTATATGTTAAGTGTGTAAAATGAGCATGAAGCATGAGGACAGATCGATCTGGGAGAAGGAGAGATCGATCTGGTGAGTTAAAAATGACGAGGGAAGGGAAATTTGAAGAGCAGATCGATCTCAAATGGAAGAGATCGATCTCCTTATGAATCTGTTTGAGAAGGGATCGATCTCATGAGGAAGAGATCGATCTCCAAATGAATCTGTTTGAGAGAAGATCGATCTCATGAGGAGGAGATCGATCTCTAAATGCTTCTGTTTGGGGAGAAGATCGATCTCCTTAGGAGCAGATCGATCTCATAAAGCCATAAAGAGATCGATCTCACCCCTCGACAGATCGATCTCCTAGGCATAAAATTGCCCAGATCGTCCCCAAACACAGATCGATCTCATCAAGAGGCAGATCGATCTCCTACCTCCAGTCTATATAAGGAACCCGTGTTTTCTCTGCAATTTCACTTTCTCTCTCTTCCAAACCTCCATTTTTTCCAAAAACCTAGTTTCTCACTCCTCCAAATCCCCCATTTTCGGCCGAATCAGCTATTGTGGTAAGAAGGAAAGTTGTTCCTCATCAAAGGGAGAACAACATACTTGGAAATCGAAGGACGAATCGGATCGAGGCGTGAGTTGTGCGTCTCACAAGCTTTGGGTAATTTCTAAACCTCGATCTTGATATTTGAGCTGATTTTGATGTTATTGGTGGTTGTAATTGTGTTGAAATAGTTAAGAAATGATTAGGGATTGATGAATTTCAATGTGGATAGAGTGATAATGATATTTAGCGATTTTGGTGAATTTAGGAAATTGTGAGCTATAAATGGAAAATTGGACAATGTGGTGAATTAACGTAGACGATTTAACTTGAGAAATGTAGGACGTTGAGATATTGTGAATGAGGTTGTAGTTTAGGGTAGAGTGACGAGAATTGAGAAAATTGAGGTGTTATGAGCGATGATGCTCGATTTTGAGAATTGAGATTTATGAGATAATTGAGTATTGATGTTTAACATCGTTTGGACAGCTCGGGAGTTCCAGAGTGGAATGCGAGACTAGTCCATGATACGGGGGAAACGATTGCACTATACGAGGTGCAAGGAGGTAAGGGAAAACTAAACCATTTTGTGTATGTATTTTGTTGAATTGTTAGCATGAACCATGATTTGAGAATACAAGCATGTTTTGTGTTGTGATGTAATTGCACATGGTTTTATAGCCGGTTGGAGCCCATTATTTTATGAGTTTATAAGCTGAGTGTGAAATTGCTTTATAAACCTTTGAGTTGCGTGAAAAGTAAATTGGGCTCTACGTTAAGGAGATATTGAGATTTGAGAAAATGTGTGCGTGTTTTGCCGGTTGGAACTCGGTTTTAATATGTTTTGTGTTGAGTACACAAATGTTTTAAATTAGTTTTAAGAGAAAACCATTATGAGTTCTACGTGAAGGCATAACGTTTTATAAGATAATGGCTAATGATTGAGACTTAGGCGTGTCATGTTGAATACACATCGGGCATTGCTCTGGTAGCATATAAGACCGATATAGTGGGACGCCTGGGAACCGACCCAGGGACCACGGGCCTTGCTCTGGTAGCATATAAGATCGATATAGTGGGACGCCTGGGAACCGACCCAGGGACCACAGGCATTGTTCTGGTAACATATAAGTCCAATTATTCCTCCGCTCTGGTAGCGTTGGGAGGCATTGCTCTGGTAGCATGTAAGACCGAGAGAGTGGGCCGCCTGGGAACCGACCCAGGGACCACAGGCCTTGTTCTGGTAACATATAAGTCCGATTATTCCTCCGCTCTGGTAGCGTTGGGAGGCATTGCTCTGGTAGCATGTAAGACCGAGAGAGTGGGCCGCCTGGGAACCGACCCAGGGACCACAGGCCTTGTTCTGGTAACATATAAGTCCGATTATTCCTCCGCTCTGGTAGCGTTGGGAGGCATTGCTCTGGTAGCATGTAAGACCGAGAGAGTGGGCCGCCTGGGAACCGACCCAGGGACCACGTGTCAGTGTGCATTAGGCGAGGCATTGCTCTGGTAGCAAGTAAGGTCGGACCTTGTTCTGGTAACATATAAGTCCAATATACTTTGCATACGACCATATTGTCGACGTTCCCTCTATACGAGGATGCCTGGGATGCGCACCCAGAGGAGATACATATTTGATGTGCCATGACGAGTTTTAATTGAGTTTTATTGCCTAGTCTCGTTTTACACATGAGTTGTGTTTTGTGACCTTGTCACTTATGATTTACTGAGGTGATTTTTATCACGTATTTGAGAACAGCCATTATTGCATATATTTACACATGCTTGTGAGTGCTCGATGTTGAGCCTTTTATCTTCATGTTTTCACATGATTTAACGAGTTATGAGATGATGTTTTGAGAACTTTCATGCTACGATTTCAAATGAGCTTTATAAACAAATACATATTTGTGATGTGTGAAATGGTTTATATAACTGAGTTCCTTTACCCCCCTTACTGAGCGATTTAGAAGCTCACCCTGTTTTTCTTTCCCCCCCAGAGTTCTTCAAGTGAAAAAAGATCTCCCTGCGGCGTACGGAGTAGTGGCTAGTGGAGGACTTGAGCTCCAGGCCCTATATATTGTATTTGAGGTATATTTTATCTTTTCATGTACCCAGACTATTAATGTGATTACAGACACTTGATGTATATCATTATATGGGATGTATTAGGATTAATTAACTTGGAATTGAGTAATGTATATGATTCAATATACACTATGTCGTGATGAGATCCTGAGGCATGATAATTATGATGATGTATGACACTGCACAGGAATGCACCTTTAATTGTGAATTAACGAGTAAAAAGTTTTAAATTAGCCCTAATTTTCCCATTTTCGGGGCGTGACAGAGCTTTCTTGGTATCAGAGCTTAGGGTGTCTAGTACTGTCAGTGTCGGTTAAGTGAAATAGAATACATCCCAAGTGTCTGTAATAGTCTGGTCATGAACTGAAATTGAGGATTGAGATTTCAATCGATTGTGATATGTACGCGCAGGAGACGAGTTGAGATTGAGAATGAGTAAACGACGAGGTCGTTCGAGGAGGCAGGCAGAGTCCCCTCCACCACCTGTCCCACAACCAGAGAGTCCTAACTCTCGATTTAATCGGATTGAGACCGATGTGAGGCAAGGTTTTGAGCAGATGGCGGCGCTATTCGCGCAACACTTTAGAGTTAATGCCTCGGATACTACCCCTACACCACCACCAGGACCTCCCATACCCCCAGTGCCTCCCGTCACTCAGCCTGAGGACAGAAGTAAGGTCCGACTAAAGGAATTTCTGAAGATGAATCCACCCGTATTTAGGGGAAAGAAGGATCCTACAGAGGCTGAGGAGTGGTTGACGGAGTTGAGAGTTATATTTGATTTACTGGGGTGCACCGATGCTGAGAGAGTCAGTATGAGTGCCTATATGCTGAAGGGGAGAGCTCGAGATTGGTGGTGTACTACCCAGGGTATCTTGATGTCCCGCCAGGATGTGATTGGTTGGGAAGAGTTCCAGACAGCTTTTAGAACCCAATATGTACCACGAGCCGCCCAGAGAAGGAAACAGGCCGAGTTTTTGAGTTTGGTACAGGGTGACATGTCGGTGGATGACTATGAGAGCCAGTTCACCGCACTACTGAGATATGACCCAGAGACCTTCAAGAGTGAAGAGCTCCGCACAGAGAAGTTTGTGTATGGGTTGAAGCCCGTCATTAGAGATAGATTGATGGGGCTATGTATTACTGAGTTTGGAGATGCTCTGAGACGAGCACAAGAGATTGAAAGAGGGATTGAGATGGTACAATCCCAGAATGAGCTCAGAACAGTGAATAGAGATAAGGGCAAGAGGCCAGCGATTTTCCAAACAGAGGCTCGGAGAGGTTCCTTCAGAAGAGGAAGGATTGAGGTACAGAAGGACAGATTGGAGAGACCCAGAGCCTATCCTATTATCAAGGAGACCCCTCGATATGTCAGGCCTGAGACAAGGTTTTGTAGAGACTGTGGCCGATCGCATGAGGGAAGTTGTACTGGGTCAATCCATGGATGTTTTAGATGTGGTGACATGGGTCACAGAGTGAAAGACTGTCCCCAACCTCAGATACCACATGCTCCGGAGCCCACTAGACAACAGCCTCAGAGAGTGGATCCCCGGAGACGGGCCACTGTGGCAGAGAAAGGGAAGAAACCTGTGGCACAGGGACGAGTGTTTGCCCTGGATAAGGAGACCGCAGACGCTTCGGCAGAAACTATAAGAGGTACACTCTCTGTCTGTAATTATGAGGCTCATGTGTTGATTGATTCAGGATCCACGCATTCATTTATTTCTGAGCATTTTGCATGTAGATTAAACTTGAAGTTTGAACCTCTAGAATATATGCTACATGTAAATACCCCTATGCGTGAATCCCAGAGAACTGAGTTAATCTGTAGAGGGTGTGAAATTAAGGTGAGAGATAGAGTGATGTTAGCAGATCTAATCATGTTGAGTATACATGGGTTTGATGTAATTCTGGGAATGGATTGGTTGGCGACCAATCGAGTGAGTTTAGACTGCTACACTAAGATTGTAACTTTCTCCCTACCTGAACCCTACAGTGTACGATTGAGATATTGAGGGAATGATTATGTGGATTTCTAGTAGTAATTTGAGAATTTTAACATTATTTTGGAGAATATTAAATATGATTATTCATGTGAAGGTTATGAGACCCTCATCTCAGACGATGAGCGGGAACATCCGAGGATTGAGGATATACCTGTGGTTTGTGAATTTTTGGATGTTTTCCCAGATGAATTGTCAGGTTTACCACCAGAGAGAGAGCTGGAGTTTACCATTGATTTGGTACCGGATACTCAGCCGATCTCTAAACTTCCCTACAGGATGGCATTAGTGGAACTTGAGGAATTGAAGAAACAACTACAGGAGATTTGTGGAAGGATTCTCGAGGATTGCTGCTCCTTTAACTAAGCTCACGCGTAAGGAGACTCCGTTCATATGGACTGGTCAATGTGAGCTCAGTTTTCAAGAGTTAAAGAGGAGATTGACGGCGGCACCTGTGTTAACTATCCCTGAGGGATCAGGAGGATTTTCGGTGTATAGTGATGCATCTCACCAAGGATTGGGGTGTGTGCTTATGCAGCACGGGAGAGTGGTCTCATATGGATCGCGACAGCTGAAAGACCACGAGCGGAATTACCCCACGCATGATTTGGAGTTAGCCGCTGTGGTATTTTCTTTGAAGATCTGGCGACATTACTTGTATGGGGAAAGATTCCAGATCTTCACTGATCACAAGAGTTTGAGATATCTCTTTGATCAGAAAGAGTTAAACATGAGACAAAGGAGATGGATGGAACTCCTTAAGGATTATGACTGCGAGATTCTATATCATCCGGGTAAGGCGAATGTAGTTGCTGATGCCCTGAGCAGGAAGAGTATGATATCTGCTATGATGATCAGGGAATGGGATTTGTTAGAGCAGTTCGCCGAACTTCGGATCAGAGTTAAAGAGGTAGAGACTGGATTTTTGGCTAGCCTGGGATAGAGCCCAGGATCATGGATCAGATTAGAACTGGGCAGCGCAGTGATCAGAGATTGATAGATATGGTTAGCCAAGCTGAGCAGAGTTCGCAGTCGGATCTCACCATCAGTGAAGATGGATTGTTGAGATTCAGAGGACGAATTTGTGTACCGGACGATGATACCCTAAAGAGACAGATACTGAGAGAATCCCACTGCTCGCGATACACCATGCACCCAGGGAGTACTAAGATGTACCGAGACTTGAGAAAGGTGTATTGGTGGAGTGGTATGAAGCGAGACGTGGCAGAGTATGTGGCCAGGTGTTTAGTATGCCAGCAAGTGAAAGCTGAGCATCGGAAGCCCGGAGGACTACTACAGCCCTTACCTGTACCTACATGGAAATGGGAGCATGTCACTATGGACTTTATTATGGGTTTACCGAGGACCCGAAGAGGTCGTGACGCGATATGGGTCATTGTGGATAGATTTACCAAGAGTACCCACTTCCTTGCCATCAAGAGCATAGATACTGTGGATGCCTTAGCTGAGCTATATGTCAGCGAGATAGCTAGATTACATGGGGCTCCAGTGAGTATTACTTCTGATAGAGATTCCCGATTTACTTCCAGATTCTGGACCCAGTTTCAGGAGTCCATGGGATCTCGATTGAGTTTTAGTACCGCCTATCATCCTCAGACAGATGGTCAGTCAGAGAGGACTATTCAGACCCTGGAGGATATGTTGAGGGCGTGTACGATGGATTTTAAGGGATCATGGGATGATCACCTGCCCCTAGCAGAGTTTGCGTACAATAACAGCTATCATGCGAGTATTGGAATGGTACCTTTTGAGGCTCTATATGGTAGGAGGTGTAGATCCCCTATAGCTTGGAAAGAAGTCGGTGACAGAAAGATAAATGCTCCCGAGCTTGTTGAGCAAGCCGTACAGAGTGTGAAACTCATATGTGAGAGGTTACGGGCTGCACAGAGTAGACAGAAAAGCTACGCGGATGCACGTAGACGGCCACTTGAATTTGATGTTGGTGATGCAGTATTTCTGAGAGTATCACCGAGCAAGGGTATCATGCGATTTGGGAAGAAAGGAAAATTGAGTCCTCGATACATAGGACCATTCGAGATTCTTGAGAGAGTGGGAGAGGTAGCCTACAGATTGGCATTACCCCCACAGATGTCCGGAATACACAACGTTTTTCATGTGTCTATGTTGCGGAGGTACCACCCGGACCCTTCTCATGTTATAGAGTATGATGAGATGGACATACAGGAGGACATGAGCTACACTGAGGAACCCGTCCGGATTCTCGATAGAAAAGAGAAGGTACTGAGAACCAAGAGCATCCCATTAGTGAAAGTCTTGTGGAAGCATCACTCAAGGGAAGAGGCGACGTGGGAACTAGAGAGTCTCATGAAGGAGAAATACCCCCATCTCTTTGACTAGTTGAGTTGAATTTGGAGGACCAAATTCTTTTTAAGATGGGGAGGATGTGAGATCTGAGAATTTCAGACATATTTAATGATGTAATAATAAATTGAAGTGTAATTTATTGAGCTAAGTGAATTGTAGGAATTATAATTGGAGATTTATATGTTAAGTGTGTAAAATGAGCATGAAGCATGAGGACAGATCGATCTGGGAGAAGGAGAGATCGATCTGGTGAGTTAAAAATGACGAGGGAAGGGAAATTTGAAGAGCAGATCGATCTCCAATGGAAGAGATCGATCTCCTTATGAATCTGTTTGAGAAGGGATCGATCTCATGAGGAAGAGATCGATCTCCAAATGAATCTGTTTGAGAGAAGATCGATCTCATGAGGAGGAGATAGATCTCCAAATGCTTCTGTTTGGGGAGAAGATCGATCTCCTTAGGAGCAGATCGATCTCATAAAGCCATAAAGAGATCGATCTCACCCATCGACAGATCGATCTCCTAGGCATAAAATTGCCCAGATCGTTCCCAAATTTCAAACACAGATCGATCTCATCAAGAGGCAGATCGATCTCCTACCTCCAGTCTATATAAGGAACCCGTGTTTTCTCTGCAATTTCACTTTCTCTCTCTTCCAAACCTCCATTTTTTTCGAAAACCTAGTTTCTCACTCCTCCAAATCCCCCATTTCCGGCCGAATCAGCTATTGTGGTAAGAAGGAAAGTTGTTCCTCATCAAAGGGAGAACAACATACTTGGAAATCGAAGGACGAATCGGATCGAGGCGTGAGTTATGCATCTCACAAGCTTTGGGTAATTTCTAAACCTCGATCTTGATATTTGAGCTGATTTTGATGTTATTGGTGGTTGTAATTGTGTTGAAATAGTTGAGAAATGATTAGGGATTGATGAATTTCAATGTGGATAGAGTGATAATGATATTTAGCGATTTTGGTGAATTTAGGAAATTGTGAGCTATAAATGGAAAATTAGACAATGTGGTGAATTAACGTAGACGATTTAACTTGAGAAATGTAGGACGTTGAGATATTATGAATGAGGTTGTAGTTTAGGGTAGAGTGACGAGAATTGAGAAAATTGAGGTGTTATGAGCGATGATGCTCGATTTTGAGAATTGAGATTTATGAGATAATTGAGTATTGATGTTTAACATCGTTTGGACAGCCCGGGAGTTCCAAAGTGGAATGCGAGACTAGTCCGTGATACGGGGGAAACGATTGCACTATACGAGGTGCAAGGAGACAAGGGAAAACTAAACCATTTTGTGTATGTATTTTGTTGAATTGTTAGCATGAACCATGATTTGAGAATACAAGCATGTTTTGTGTTGTGATGTAATTGCACACGGTTTTATAGCCGGTTGGAGCCCATTATTTTATGAGTTTATAAGCTGAGTGTGAAATTGCTTTATAAACCTTTGAGTTGCGTGAAAAGTAAATTGGGCTCTACGTTAAGGCGATATTGAGATTTGAGAAAATGTGTGCATGTTTTGCCAGTTGGAACTCGGTTTTAATATGTTTTGTGTTGAGTACACAAATGTTTTAAATGAGTTTTAAGAGAAAACCATTATGAGTTCTACGTGAAGGCATAACGTTTTATAAGATAATGGCTAATGATTGAGACTTAGGCGTGTCATGTTGAATACACATCGGGCATTGCTCTGGTAGCATATAAGACCGATATAGTGGGACGCCTGGGAACCGACCCAGGGACCACGGGCCTTGCTCTGGTAGCATATAAGATCGATATAGTGGGACGCCTGGGAACCGACCCAGGGACCACAGGCATTGTTCTGGTAACATATAAGTTCGATTATTCCTCCGCTCTGGTAGCGTTGGGAGGCATTGCTCTGGTAGCATGTAAGACCGAGAGAGTGGGCCGCCTGGGAACCGACCCAGGGACCACAGGCCTTGTTCTGGTAACATATAAGTCCGATTATTCCTCCGCTCTGGTAGCGTTGGGAGGCATTGCTCTGGTAGCATGTAAGACCGAGAGAGTGGGCCGCCTGGGAACCGACCCAGGGATCACAGGCCTTGTTCTGGTAACATATAAGTCCGATTATTCCTCCGCTCTGGTAGCGTTGGGAGGCATTGCTCTGGTAGCATGTAAGACTGAGAGAGTGGGCCGCCTGGGAACCGACCCAGGGACCACGTGTCAGTGTGCATTAGGCGAGGCATTGCTCTGGTAGCAAGTAAGGCCGGACCTTGTTCTGGTAACATATAAGTCCAATATACTTTGCATACGACCATATTGTCGACGTTCCCTCTATACGAGGATGCCGGGGATGCGCACCCAGAGGAGATACATATTTGATGTGCCATGACGAGTTTTAATTGAGTTTTATTGCCTAGTCTCGTTTTACACATGAGTTGTGTTTTGTGACCTTGTCACTTATGATTTACTGAGGTGATTTTTATCACGTATTTGAGAACAGCCATTATTGCATATATTTACACATGCTTGTGAGTGCTCGATGTTGAGCCTTTTATCTTCATGTTTTCACATGATTTAACGAGTTATGAGATGATGTTTTGAGAACTTTCATGCTACGATTTCAAATGAGCTTTATAAACAAATACATATTTGTGATGTGTGAAATGGTTTATATAACTGAGTTCCTTTACCCCCCTTACTGAGCGATTTAGAAGCTCACCCTGTTTTCCTTTCCCCCCCAGAGTTCTTCAAGTGAAAAAGGATCTCCCTGCGTCGTACGGAGTAGTGGCTAGTGGAGGACTTGAGCTCCAGGCCCTATATATTGTATTTGAGGTATATTTTATCTTTTCATGTACCCAGACTATTAATGTGATTACAGACACTTGATGTATATCATTATATGGGATGTATTAGGATTAATTAACTTGGAATTGAGTAATGTATATGATTCAATATACACTATGTCGTGATGAGATCCTGAGGCATGATAATTATGATGATGTATGACACTGCACAGGAATGCACCTTTAATTGTGAATTAACGAGTAAAAAGTTTTAAATTAGCTCTAATTTCCCCATTTTCGGGGCGTGACAGCACTTTATAGCATTCTTGCACGTTTAATTCATTTCATGACTTCAATTTCCAAAATTTCATTTTTATAAAATTCAGATAATATTCATATATCCAAAATAAATTGAAATTTCATCTTCACACTTAGTACATTTAGCATTTACGTTTATTTACAAGCTCGGGATTGAAAATTTGTAGTTTTCACAAAGTTTGTTATCTTTAGATGTACAAAGGAAATCTAAAGTAATAAATTAATTACCTCTATCATGTTCATCAATTATAAGAACAACTAATCAACCTCTGAGTAATTCTTAAATGATTTATAATTATGAATTTCAATCACTAATAATAAGAAATATACAATCATGATATTTCAATATTAGCATCACTAAAATATGAGCAATTGGAAATTATCATTAATTTTATATTCATGAAACTTTAAAGTTTGACAACTTTAATGACTAACAAACTATCATAATGCATAAATATATAACTTAAATTAGAGAGACGTTAAATCATAATATGCAAATAATTTAACAGTTCAAATTTTTATTTTTCGGTAAACACTTATATATACTTAGTTATATATATTATAAAAACTTAAAACATAGCAGCAGAACAATTATAAAATAATCATTTAATATTTGCTCAACATTCACGAAATAGACATAATTTACCTTACATGAAATCATATGTATATAGATGTACAAATGACACAATATATATAGAATTATTATCTAATACATTACCGATAGAATTTTTAGACTCCACAAACGATATTAGAATGAAATATTAAAAATAAAAAATAAAATGAGATATAAGCTATCACTTAAACCTTATTTGTAGAGTTCAAAAATTTCACTAACATTATATTAAATAATAATCTGTATATATTCAACATTATAAAATTTGAGAGGCATTTTATATAATCATGATTTATTTGAGAGAAAAAAAAATTGTTTTCGGGTTGCATTCTGTTGTGCATACTATTAAGAATAAAACAAGTGCGTCGCGTGGCGCATGAAGAAAACGGGTATAGACATAAGAAAATCTGGCATTTAATGAAAAGGATAAATACGTAATTAGTGACAGAGAAAAACTCCTATAAATAAGGGTCAGGTATGATTTATAAAAAAAATCTGAAAATTTCATACTAAAACTCTATCAAACTCTTTGTCTGACTTAAGTATCGAAGTGCAAACGCATAGGACACTCATATGTTCCTCTTATCTTCTTCTTTTTTACAAAAACTCTCAATAATATATAACAAAAAACTCAAAAAAAAAATCAATAATTCATTACCATTATTTCATATAAAATCACATTCAAAACCAACCATTCTCAAATGTCATCTATTTACTACTCTGCCGCCTAATGGGCAGTGGCCACAACTTGTTTCAAGATGCTTGCTTTCTAGCCAATTCTCTCATAATTATCAACATTATCACTACAGCTGTAATGTCTTGTCTTTTCCTTTAACTTTGCTAATGTATTTATTGCATGATTTTAAAATATCTAGATAGATCCATCAACATTAAATTTTTAATATGATCTTTCTGAAATGAGATGTAACATTTTTTTTAACATTATTCTAAACTTTTAACTGTATAAACGCTAATTCCCAATCAATATCAATTTTTAAACTTAGTGATTTCCGCCGATAAAAAAATAAATGAGCATATATTATTTCATGAAAACTCTTAAATTAAAGAAGGCTATTAATTATTAGGTATTGAGAAAACAGTGTTTATTTCTTTTTGCTGTAATATTATTCAGATACATTACTTTTATACTTTAGAGAATATTAATTATAATAGAATCTTAATTAATTAAAAAAATTATTAAGGTATAAATTAACTTTTATAAAATTACTTTTCAAAATATCAATATAATTTTAATAATTATTTTTTTAGATTTTTTTATTAAAATATGATATATGAGTCGCATTAATCGTAATCGTACCCACGATACAAACACAACACGCTAAGCCACGCTAACATTAATTGACAAGGTAACAACCTCAACTTTAATAACTAATTTCTTTTGATTCCAGTTTGCTATGAATTTCATTCCCTAATTTGGCTTCAATGAGAAATGATTCCAAATTCGATAAAGTATATATAAGTTTTATTTATCTAATTTTAAAATTCTAATTTGATTACAAAATAAATACAATAAAAAATTACCAAATATTAACTTAAAGCTGGATCAACCTCAATTTAATTTAAAAGATTACTCTATTATATTTAATGTTATTGAAATTTACCATTATACTTCATCAATTTCACTGAATTATCCATATATTTTCAATTTTTTTTGATTTTTGAATAAAAGCTAAGAAATTGCTAAGAATTTGTCAACTTGCCACTTACAATAATAGAGTATTGCATGAATTATTCAAATTTCACTATTTTTTCCTAAAAATGAAAGTATAATGTTGAAAGTAACAAAATATATATTATTAAATTATAATACGACAAGAAAATTGACTTTAATCCCATTTTAAAAAATTATCATATATGTTTTATGAAGAAAAATTAAGTTTCTTAGCCATAAAATAACATCGGGATTACCAAAAAAAAAAAGTGGGGGAATCAGAATTTTCACCAAAACCTTTGATCTCCTACTTGAAAATCCTACTTTGCGTCAAAAAAAAAAAAAATGTTGGAAAATTATTTATATGGGCCTATATATATTAATTTATTGTACATTATAGATTACCTAATTTATTTTAATCCATTTAAAAGTCATCAAATAAAGTTATTGGACTTCAGTGCATCTCAATTAGTATTAGCTTTACAATGTGTAGAGACCTGATATTTTATTCTATTTTAATGATAGGTCAAAATAGAATAAAATATACTTCAGTTATAAATAGGTTATGGTCCCCAGTCTAAACGTAATTTTTCTCATTCTCATATCTCATCATTGAGTGAGCTAAGGTTTTCTCTCATAAACAAAAAGTTTAGACTGGAAGAAGACTGCTAACCCCAATCAATCAATTTCAATGAATCCAGGTACGCTTCCGTATTCTAATTTTCTTGATGATTGAACATGAAATCCTGAATATAAATATTATGTAATTATAGTATTCCTAACAAGTGGTATCAAGAGCCTATTCATGTTTAATCATTAAGAATTAAAATTTTTTGTTTTGGTTGAAAGAAAATTAAGAATATATAGATTGGGTTTTAATTGTGGGATTGTTTGATCAATATTAGCTTGATTTGTCTCAATTTTTTGATGTTTTCATCCGATTTTTGCATGGGCATTGTGGAATACACATTTAATTTCAATTATATACAGTTAATTGGATGAAAATAAGTCCAAAAATATGATAAAAATAAAAAAAATTACAGAACAGACCCGGGTCCAACCAGGTCGGGTTGACCTGGCTGGCTAAGAAAAAAGGTGGGAGATCCCGAATGGGATCTCCCCCACGTGCCGACCACACGCGCCACCATCCGGTGGCCTGACGGCCACCGTTTTCTCCAGTCTTAAATAAAATCTAATTTTAAAATTTTTGGTGATTTTTCTGAAATTTTTGAAATTGTTAAATATTTATTATTTAATATTTAGCATTATTTGAATTAAAATTGTATGTTATGCACATGATTATTCTTGTTTTGCTTCATGGTGATATGTTTTATGATATTTTGAGTTGATTGGCAATATGTACTCTCCCTTAAATTGTCAATATATTTATGTACTCTCACCTACAAACATGTGCATATTTTATGAAAAATAAAGTTTCAAAAAAAATTAAATTGACATAAAATGTCACCAAAGTGATCTCCTTGTATTAATTTATTTATTTTGGAAAACAAGGTTGTCATTAAGGAATTTATATGACAGTGTTTTTTAATTCATGCGGGAAATAATCAGCACAAAAGAAGATTATTTCTTTGCTGAATTATTAACACATAAGGTAGTAAATGTGTGATAAAAAAAAATTTTTCCATGCATGTAATATGTCGGTCCAAAGAAAGGCATATTAGTGGCAGGATTTGGTTATCAATATTTACTAATAAAATTTAAGAGTACCGCTTACAAATTAATATTTCTGTCCAAAGACTAAATGCTATGGCCCAAAATTATTTGGTTGTGAGCTAATTATTATTTTCTTCTTATAGTGAATATTTCTTCCATATCTGCCAATTTGAATAACATTTCAGTGCTTAATGGCACTAACTTTGAAAAATGGAAGGAGCACGTAACCATTATGCTTGGGTGTATGGATCTGAACTATGCGATCAGGTCAGAACGACCTCCCATCCCTACTAATAATAGTTCAGCTACAGAAAGGGCACTTTATGAAAAATGGGAGCATTCAAATCGCATGAGTTTGATGATCATGAAGCACTCAATTTCGGATGCCATCAGGGGCGTAATACCTAAGGAAGAAAATGCTAAAAGTTTCCTTAAGCAGATTGTAGACAGATTTGCTGCAAATGAAAAGGTCGAAACAAGTACTATTCTGACTAAACTTGTTTCAATGCGATATAATGGCAAAGGAAACATAAGGAAATACATTATGGAAATGTCTAATCTTGTTACAAGATTAAGGGCACTAAAGTTAGAGTTGTCTGAAGACATACCCGTGCACCTGATCTTGATATCTCTTCCTTCACAGTTTAATCCTTTTAAGATAAGTTACAATACTCAAAATGAGAAATGGACTCTTAACGAGCTCATTGCTCAGTTTGTGCAAGAGGAAGAGAAATTGAAACAAGATAAGATAGAAAGTGCTCAATTAACATTTTCTTCCAATGGTAATGTTGCCAACAAGAAAAGAAAAAGGAACAATACAGGAAAAGACACCGCAAACATTGGAACTTCACAGCCTAAGGGGCAGCAAAAACATGATAAGGTGATCACTTGTTTCTTCTGCCGTAAGGATGGACATGTGAAGAAAGATTGTTTCAAGTACGAAAAATGGCTTGCCAAAAGGGGTAAACTTCTCAACTTTGTTTGTTCTGAAGTTAATTTGGCTTTAGTACCCAATCACACTTGGTGGATAGATACAGGTGCAACTACTCACATAAGTGTCACAATGTAGGGCTGTCTAAGGAGCAGAAAGCCAACTGATGATAAAAGTTTCATCTATGTGGGAAATGACGAGAAAGCTCTTGTTAAGGCTATTGGTCTATTCAGATTAAAGTTAGAATATGGTTATTATTTAGATTTGGACGAGACTTTTTATGTACCGTCATTTAGACGAAATTTGGTTTCTGTTTCTAATTTGGACAAATTGGGTTATTCTTGTTCATCTGAAAATGAAAAATTTAGTCTCTTTCAGTATTCAAATCTTATTGGTACCAGTTCTTTAGTTGACAATTTATATAAATTGGACCTACATGCCTCATATGTTAATGAATGCTTGCATATAAATAATTACGGTACAAAGCGCAAATTAATTAATGAAAATTCTTCTATGTTATGGCACAAGTGTTTAGGGCATGTTTCTGAACAAAGAATACGGAGACTTGTGTCTGAAGGAAATCTCGATTCTCTTGATTTTTCAGATTTCAAAATCTGTATTGAGTGTTTTAAGGGAAACAAACAAATATCAAGAAAATAGGTGCCAAAAGGAGTTCAAATATCTTAGAATTAATTCATACTGATATATGTGGTCCATTCCCTACGGCTTCTTGGAATGGTCAACTGTATTTTATTACTTTCATAGACGATTATTCTCGCTATGGGTACCTATACTTAATTCATGAGAAGTCTCAATCGTTGGATGTTTTCAAGAACTATAAAGCTGAAGTTGAAAATCAACTTGGTAGGAAAATTAAAGCTGTTAAATCTGACCGTGGTGGCGAATACTATGGTAGATATGAAGGATCGGGTGAACAACGTCCAGGACCCTTTGCAAGGTATTTAGCAGAATGTGGGATCGTTCTTCAATACACCATGTCGGGGATTCCAAGTCAAAATGGTGCAGCTGAAAGACGAAATCAGACCCTAAAGGATATGGGGAGAAGTATGATAAATCTATCTTCTTTATCAGAGTCACTTTGGGGAGAAGCTTTAAAGACTGCAGTGTATATCTTTAATCGAGTTCCAAGCAAAGCAGTAGCTAAAACCTCATATGAGTTATGGACAGGAAAGAAGCCTAGTATTAGGCACTTGCATGTTTTGGGTTGTCCAGCTGAAGCTAGGCCATACAAGCCTAACGAAAGGAAATTGGACTCAAGAACAGTAAACTGCTACTTTGTTGGATACTCAGAAAGATCGAAGGGTTTCAAGTTTTATGATCCCTCAAGTAAATCCTTTTTCGAGGCGGGAAATGCTAAGTTTATTGAGGATGTTGAATATAGTGGGAGTGTTAAATTCAGAGATCTTGTCTTTGAAGAAGAACATGTCACTGTTCCTACAGTTGCAATTGAAAATGATCAGACAATTATGTCTGGCATTATTCAAGATGCAAATACAGATTATCAAGATACTCTTAGTTTATCTCCTGCTTATATTGAAGAGTTAGCTCCTATTCAATTAGAGGAGCAATAACAACCTCAATTGGAAGTGCCATTAAGGAGATCCTCTAGGGAGAGGAGATCAGCGATTCCAGATGATTATATCGTTTATCTCCAAGAACATGAGTTTGATGATCATGAATGGAAGATGATCCAACATCTTTCACTAAAGCCAAACAAAGTGATCACTCCCAACATTGGATAGAGGCCATGAAAGATGAGATGAAATCAATGGAGGACAATGACATTTGGGATCTTGTCGAATTGCCTAAATGAGCGAAACCGATTGGTTGTAAATGGATTTTCAAAACCAAACGAGATTCAAAAGGCAATATCAAAAGATATAAAGCGCGTCTAGTCGCCAAAGGTTTCACTCAAAAGGAAGGCATTGATTATAAAGAGATTTTCTCTCCAGTTTCATTGAAAGACTCTTTTAGAATCATTATAGTACTTGTAGCTCATTATAATTTAGAGTTACATCAGATGGATGTAAAAACAGCATTTCTCAATGGAGACATTGAAGAAACAATTTATATGGTGCAACCAGAAAATTTTGTGTTGGATAATTAGAAACATCTGGTATGTAAATTAAAGAAATCCATCTATGGTTTAAAGCAAGCATCCCGTCAATGGTACCAAAAATTTGATCAAGTGATTACCTCATTCGGTTTTAAAGAGAATATTGTTGATCAATGTATTTATCACAAGATCAATGGGAGTAAGTTTATTCTTATGGTTCTTTATGTTAACGATATTCTGCTAGCAAGCAGTGATATAGGCTTGTTGCATGAAACCAAGAGATTTCTGTCAAGTAATTTTAAAATGAAAGATCTTGAGGATGCATCTTTTGTGTTAGGCATACAGATCCATCGAGATCGTTCTCGTGAAATACTTGGCTTATCACAAATGGCATATATCGATAAGGTGCTTAGCAGATTTGACATGAAGAATTGTGTATCAGGAGATACACCCATTGCTAAAGGTGATAAATTTAGTTTGCTTCAATGCCCAATAAATGATATTGAAAAGAAAGAGATGCAAAAGATTCCTTATGCCTCGACAGTAGGGAGTCTTATGTATGCTCAAGTCTGTACGTGTCCGGATATTGCGTACGCAGTTGGAATGCTTGATAGATATTTAAGTAACCCTGGTAAGGATCATTGGAAAGCAGTAAAGAGAGTTATGCGGTATCTACAAAGAACTAAAGATTACATGCTCACATATCGAAGGTCAGATCATTTAGAGATCATTGGGTATTCAGACTCCGATTTTGCTAGTTGCCTTGATAGCAGAAAATCTACTTTTGGCTATATTTTCATGTTAGCTGGAGAAGCTGTCTCATGGAAGAGTGTAAAGCAGTCACTCATAGTTTCTTCCACCATGGAGGCAGAATTTATAGCCTGTTTTGAGGCATCGAACCAAGCAATATGGTTACGGAATTTTATCACCGGGTTGTGCTTTGTCGATGGTATTGAGAGGCCATTGAAGATTAATTGTGATAATAAAGCCGCTGAGTTATACTCTAAGAACAACAGAAGCTCGTCGAAGTCAAAGCATATTGACAGTTTCTTGTTGTTAAGGAGAGAGTTCAAAGTCTTCAAATTACTGTTGAACATATAAATACAAACTCCATGATTGCAGATTCGCTTACAAAGGGAGTACCACCTAAGGTGTTTCATGAGCATGTAGCTCGTATGGGTGTGGTTCATCCTGATGATATACTTGTACAGTGGGAGCTTGTTTCTTGATGTTCATTTGTTATTGAGATTTTTCTGATCAGAATACAATATTTTTGTTATTATTGAAAACTCTAAAATAAAGTAATATTCTTTTAGCAGCAGTATGCATAAAGTCTTGAAAGAATGATAAAGTAGGACCAGTTGAAAATAGGCATGTTAAGGGATCACGTTTCATGTAATTTCCATGCTACACATCCATACTGATCTATGTCGTTGATTATATTAATAAACGTGACCATTGATGGGTCTAGTTACGGAATATATGTAACGAAGATCACTTTGATCCTATGTTGATATAATTGATGAACTAGATTGTTTAGAGATGTTTTTTGTAAAGATAGCAAGTATTGAGCTCATAAAGTTAATTTTAAATGTACAATAGTCAAGCGACATATGTGGCCTAAGTGGGAGATTGTTAGAAAATTATTTGTGTGGACTTACATATATTAATTTATTATACATTATAGGCTATCTAATTTATTTTAGTCCATTTAAAAGTGATCAAATAAAGTTATTGGACTTCAGTGCATCTCAATTGGTATGAGTTTTACAATGTGTAGAGACCTGATATTTTATTCTATTTTAATGATAGGTCAAAATAAAATAAAATATACTTCAGTTATAAATAGGTTATGGTCCCCAGTCTAAACGTAATTTTTCTCATTCTCATATCTCATCATTGAGTGAGCTAAGGTTTTCTCTCATAAATAAAAAGTTTAGACTGGAAGACTGCTAACCCCAATCAATCAATTTCAATGGATTCAGGTATGTTTTTGTATTTTAATTTTCTTGATGAATGAAAATGAAATCTTGAATATAAATATTATGTAATTATAGTATTCCTAACAGACAATCTTATTTTGCCAACTCTGATGAGCAAACTTAATAGCACTCCCAATATGAAGAAAAAAACAATTCACAGAACGAAGAGCCAAATCCATATATAATTTCAGAAACAATTCCTCCCATTCCCACGACGAAGATTTCTGTCTCGTAATTTCCTTAATTATATGTTTAGAATGATTTGGACTGTAAATAATAACCCAATTGGAAGTGATCTAACTTCACCTGTTCAATTGTTACCCTTGCTTGTTTGTGATAATTGGAAATTATCAATTACAGGGAGTAGGGAGTACTAAAGTTTTTAGTAATTTAAATTGCCGATTTATGTCGGTTGTCGTTTCTTCCCAATATTATGTGTTTATTTGTTTTAATTTCATAGCAAAGTATTGATTAAAAGATATATATATTGAAACAGACACAACATAAATACAAGTTTTATCTCCTCATTGCAATCTTTTTAATTTAAATTTGTTAATTAGAGTAAAATATTTTTATTTTAGAATATTGACAAAATATTTTAATATTTTAAATATCAAACTGTTTTCAGGGATAAAACATGTCTAGTGACAGCTATTAATGGGAGAACGTTTTTCTGAACAAAAGTCGGAATAAATCAAATCACATTAAGGCATTTGTGGCCAAAAGTCAAAGAAAATAAAAAACAATGGGGACCTCATAAAAAAATAAATAAATAACTAAAGGAACGTCAATTAATGTAATGTGATGTACCCCCTAACTTTTGTTTGTTGTAATTTATTTCGACAAGACTTCTTTTTTTAAGTTTTAATAATTAAATATATTCTTAATTTTTTTTACAAAATTAATTTAACCCTCTAACGTGTTTTTTTTTTTCATTTGTAAGGACAGTAGCGAAGCCACGTCGACGGTACAAGGAGCCAACCCCCAACAATGATTTTATAATTTTTTTTACAGGCTTATATGGTAGGTTTGAATCTACCATCGGTTCAGTAAAAAATAAAAATAAAAATTCCCCCTCCACGTATAATTCCTAATTCCTAAGAAAATTATAAGACAAAAAAATCAATTATCAAATTTCAATTAAATTTGCAAAGAGTATTAATATCATTTTATATGAAGAAAGAAATTATTTGATTTAATTTTTTTAATTATTTTATATAATTATTAATTTTTTTGGTTCATATTTCACAAGGAGGTAAAAAAAGAACGAAAAAGTAATCCCCTTAAAAAGTGATAGCTACAGAATCAAACTCTTGATATTATATATATTATTAATTTAAACTATGTATGTTAGATATATTAAAATCCTAATTAAGTATTTTTTTAACTGTTACAGTGCTATAAAATATTTTAACTTCATTTAATTATTTGTTTTTATCCTAAATAAATGCTATTAAACAAAATATTCAAAAGAAGTAATTAATTAATATAAGTCAAGTTCTTTATTTTTAATTTTTTAGATTACTTGTAATTGTGAAGAACGATTAAGTTAAAGATTATTTTCTTAACGATAGATTAATTGATTTTATGTCTATTCTTTCCATTTTTAGTTCATTAGTTTAAAATAAAAATTTAACAATGAAAATGTTAAAACAAGGTTTCAAACAAAAATGGAACAAAAGTTTCTTGATAATCTTTATTCTCTACATAGAGATAGAATTGTTGAGATTTATGGGTTCCCTCTTATGTGGAAAAATCTATAGTTTTGGGTCACATGTGGCCTTTTGTTTTTAGCCCACTTTCAAGTCTTCTACTAAAGCTTTGATAGATTAAAAAAAAAAAAATAGAGGTGTGAGGGTTGCTGCATTTTACACTTTTAAAAAGACACAGAATCAGGAGAGTGAAGCGAGAGAAAAGTGCAGGTTTTTGCAACTCTGTCCAACTTTCATCAACTTGACGATCGGAAGGTCTTTTGTGGTTCGATTTAGATGATTTTTTGACAGTGGGAAGTGGACACGTAGACGTCGACATTGGACAATCGGTTTTTCCGTCAAGCTACTGTAGCATTCCGAGTTGGGTCTGAACAGTGACTGCGTTTTTTTTTTGGGTGAAATCTCCAATTTTCTCTTTTGTTCTTAGTGACAACTGGATGATTGTTGAGAATAGAGTTGTGCACTCGTTGTAGGAGCTAAGAACATTATTTTTGTAAAATTCTCTCTTGATAGTGAAGCTTTTTGAGTGGACTCTTAAGTCCCGTGATTTTTACCCTTCGATTTGAAGGAGTTTTTCACGTAAAAATTGATTGTCTTTTGTGTTTGCTGTTACGGTTGATTGTTGCCAATTCTTTTGCTGGCTAGAATTATATTATTTAATTGCCATTGTGATATCATAGTTGCACATTTGATTAATTGGGTGAGAAAAAGCTTTCAAATTTGCTTCCGATTTTATTCGGTAAGTTTGTTTTATGCCCGAAAAATTGGCATCAAAGCTTGGTTGGTATTTGTGTGACTATGGATATTAGTACAAGTAGAATGATCTTATTAAATGGCACAAACTATCCTTTGTGGAAGAATAAAATGAAAGACTTGTTGTTTGTGAAGTCCTTGCATCTTCCCGTGTTTGCTACTCAAAAGCCTGAAGGTAAGAGTGATGAGGAATAGGATTTTGAGCATCAGCAAGTTTGTGGGTTTATTCGGCACTTTGTTGAAGAAAATGTTTACAATCACATTGAGCAAGAGACACATGCTAAGACTTTGTGGAATAAGTTAGAGAACTTGTATGCTTCAAAGAGTGGTAATAACAAGTTGTTCTTGCTTAAAAAAATGATGCAGTTGAAGTACTCAGATGGAACATCAGTAGATGATCACTTAAATGAATTTCAAGGTGTTATAAATCAGTTACTTGGCATGGGAGTTAAATTTGATGATGAGGTGATAGGGCTTTGGCTACTTGCTACTTTACCAGATTTTTAGGAAACATTTCGAGTTTCACTTGTTAATTCTGCTCCTGATGGTGTTGTGACCATGGAACTTGTGAAGAACGGTGTTTTGAATGAAGAAGTGAGAAGAAAGTCTAAAGGTTCTTCATCACATTCTGGGGTTCTTGTTACAGAGAATAGAGGGAGAAGTAAAAGCAAGAGTGAAAGGGGTAGAGATAAAAGCCGAAGCATGTCAAAGTTAAAATATAAAAATCTTGAGTGTCATCATTGTGGCAAGAAGGGCCATATCAAAAAGTATTGCTATAAGTGGAGGAGAGAAAACAAGGGTGGTAGTGATAAACAAGACAAGAAAGATTAGGACAATAATGATCGTGTTGCTACTGCTAGTTCTGATGATCTGTTAATTATTTGTTATAAGAATGTGATCAACCTAACATTTCATGGACAAGCTGGGTGATAGATAGTGGTGCTTCCCTTTATGTTACTCCACGGAAGGAATTTTTCACTTCTTATACACCCGGTGACTTTGGTGTATTGAAGATGGGTAATGATGGCTTGTTACCTGCTATTGGTATGAGGGATGTCTGTTTAAAGACTAATAATGGGACAGAGTTGACACTTAAAAATGTTAAGCATGCACCAGATATCAGTTTGAATTTGATTTCTATAGGAAAGCTTGATGATGAGGGATATTGTAACACCTTTTATGATGGGCAGTGGAAATTGTGTAAAGGCTCCTTAGTTGTGGCTCGAGGAAAGAAGTGTTCAAACTTGTATTTGATGCAGGTTTGATTTCTGGAGGCACTGTTAATGTAATGACAAACAAAAATTTAGCTGGGTTGTGGCACAAACGACTCAGTCACATGAGTGAAAATGGGCTTAGCTGCTTAATCAAGAAAAATCAACTTCCAGAATTGAAGAGTGCTACATTAGAGAAGTGTCGTCACTGCTTAGCTGGTAAGCAAAGGAGAGCTTCTTTTAAGAGCCATCCTCCTTCAAGAAAATCAGATTTGTTAGAGTTGGTACATTCAGATGTTTGTGGTCCTTTAAGGGTAAGATCACATAGTGGTGCGCTTTATTTTGTGACCTTTATTAATGACCATTCAAGGAAACTTTGGGTCTATGCATTGAAAACAAAAGACCAAGTCCTTGATGTGTTCAAACTTTTTCAAGCTTCAGTTGAGAGGCAGACAGAGAAGAAGTTAAAGTGCATCCATTCTGATAATGGTGGTGAGTACAGTGGACCATTTGATGAGTATTGCCGCCAACAGGGAATCAGACATCAAAAGACACCTCCTAAGACACCACAGTTGAATGGCTTGGCTGAAAGAATGAATAGAACTCTGATTGAGAGAGTTAGATGCTTGCTTTCAGATACAAAGTTGCCTAGACCTTTTTGGTGTGAAGCTTTATATACAGTGGCTCATGTGATTAATTTTTCTCCTAGTGTTTCTTTACAGGGTGATGTTCCAGATAAAGTTTGGTTTTGCAAGGACGTCTCTTATAATCATCTGCGAGTGTTTAGTTGCAAGGCATTTGTTCATGTCCCAAGGGATGAGAGGTCCAAGTTAGATGCCAAGACTTGTCAGTGTATATTTCTTGGTTACGATCAGGATGAATTTAGGTTGTATGATCCAATTGAGAAGAAGCTTGTCAGAAGCAGAGATGTAGTGTTCTTTGAGGATCAGACTATTTAAGACATTGATAAGGTAGAGAAAGAAAGCCCACAGGATAGTCATGACTTGACTGATGTGGATCTTAATCATTCGACTCTTTCACCAAATCCAATTGAGAATGACGTGCTAGAAGATGTTCATGATGACCAGCATGGTATTGGAGAGTTTAATGCTCCTATTGATGGTGATGTGGATAATCAACAACATGCAACCATGACTCCACCAGCAGTTCCACTTCAAAGATCTACTAGAGATTGACAATCTTCTATGAGATATCCTCCTGATGAGTATGTTCTTCTAATTGATGGGGGAGAACCAGAGTGTTATGAAAAGGCTATAGAGAGTGAACACAAAGATCAGTGGGTTGATGTTATGAAAGATGAACTTAAATCTTTGCAAGACAACCACACATTTGAGCTGGTGAAACTACCTAAAGGCAAAAGAGCTTTGAAAAATCGATGGGTTTATAGGTTAAAGCAAGATGAGAATGCTTCATGTCCATGATACAAAGCGCAATTGGTTGTCAAGGGTTTCAGTCAAAAAAAGGGGATTGACTTTAAGGAAAAATTCTCACCGGTTGTAAAAATGTCTTCTATCAGAACCATATTAAGTTTGGCAGCCTACTATAATCTAGAAATTGAGCAGATGGATGTGAAAACAGCTTTCCTTCATGGTGATTTAGAGGAAGAGCTCTACATGGAGCAAGTAGAGGGTTTCAGTGTAGAAGGGAAAAAAGATTATGTGTGCAAGTTGAAGAAAAGCTTGTATGGTCTTAAGCAAGCTCCTTGACAGTGGTATAGAAAGTTTGAGTCTGTCATGGGGGAGCATGGCTACAAAAATACTACATCAGATCATTGTGTCTTTGTGCAAAAATTCTCTGATGATGACTTTATTATTTTGTTGTTCTATGTTGACGATATGCTTATTATTGGCCATAATGCTTCTCGGATTGACAAGTTGAAGCAAGATTTGAGTAAGTCCTTTGCAATGAAGGACTTGGGATCGGCAAAGCAAATCCTTAGCATAAGGATTACATGTTATAGAATGGCCAAGAAGTTGTGGTTATCACAGGAGAAGTACATTGAAAAGGTATTTCAGCGGTTTAACATGGATAGAGCTAAAGTGGTGGGCACTCCACTTGCTACCCACCAAAGATTAAGTGTCAAGCAAAGTCCCTCAACGGAAGAAGAGAAGGAAGACATGCAAAAGGTTCTTTATGCTTCAGCAATGGGTAGTTTGATGTATGCAATGGTTTGCACGAGACCTGACTTAGCCTTTTCTATTGGTACTGTTAGTCGGTTCCTTTCTAACCCAGGCAGAGAGCATTGGAATGCAGTGAAGTGGATTTTGACATATCTTTGGGGTACTTCCAACTTGAAGCTTTGTTTCAGTAGTGACAAACCTGTTCTAGTCGGGTATACAGATTCTGATATGGCTGGAGATATTAATTCTAGAAAGTCTACTTCAGGTTACTTAATTACTTGTATAGGGGGAGCGGTGGCTTGGCAATCTAGATTGCAAAAATGTGTTGCGTTGTCTACTACTGAATCAGAGTTTATTGCAATGACTGAAGCATCCAAAGAGTTGCTATGGATGAAGAAATTTATGTATGAACTCGATTTTACACAGAAGAGGTTTGTGTTGTTCTGTGATAGCCAAAGCGTTATACATCTTGGTAAGAATTCAACTTTCCATGCTAGATCTAAACATATTGATGTGAGGTATCATTGGATACTAGATGTTTTAGATGCTAAATTACTAGAACTTGAGAAAATTCATACTGATGATAATTGTGCTGACATGTTGACTAAAGCTTTACCAAGAGGAAAGTTTGAAATATGTTGCTTGTTCGTCGGATTGGTGAGCACCTCCACATAGTCGGAAGGGGGAGATTTGTCGGGTTTTATGGGTTCCCTCCTATGTGGAAAAACCCATAGTTTTGGGTCACATTTGGCATTTTGTTTTTAGCCCACTTTCAAGCCTTCTACTAAAGCTTTGATAGGTTATAAAAAAAGAGGTGTACGGGCTACTGCGTTTTACACTTTTAAAAAGACACAGAATCGAGAGAGTGAAGTGAGAGAAAAGTGCAGGTTTTTGCAACTCTGTCCAGCTTTCATCAACTTGATGATCAGAGGGTCTTTTGTGGTCCGATTTAGCTGATTTTTTGACAGTAGGAAGTGGACACATAGACGTCGACATTGGACAATCGGTTTTTCCGTTAAGCTACTGTAGCATTCCGAGTTGGGTCTGAACAATGGCTGCTTTTGTTTTGGGTGAAATCGTCAATTTTTCTCTTTTGTTCTTAGTGACAACCTGATGATTGTTGAGAATAGAGTTGTGCACTCATTGTAGGAGCTAAGAATATTATTTTTTTAAAATTCTCTCTTGATAGTGAAGCTTTTTGAGTGGACTCTTAAGTCCCGTGGTTTTTACCCTTCGATTTGAAGGAGATTTCCATGTAAAAATTGATTGTCTCTTGTATTTACTATTACGATTGATTGTTGGCAATTTTTTTGCTTGTTGGAATTATATTATTTAATTTCCCTTATGATATCGTAGTTGCACATTTGATTAATTGGGTGAGAAAAAGCTTTTCGAATTTGCTTCCGCTTTTATTCAGTAAGTTTGTTTTCTGCCCTACAAAAATTTGTTGAAACATTTAACTCAAATGATTTTATTCTTACAAAAAATCATCATGCACAGTTTTAAATAAAAATATTTCACTTTCCTCCATTTTAATAGTTATATTATTTCATACTCATTTTATATGTATATGGTTTATTTTTATATGTGGAAAATTATACTTCTCAATTTTTTTTTCATATTTTTGCTAAAATAATAATACATTAAATGCTAAATAAAAATTTTCAAACTAGTCACAAATTTTATTGAAATACTTAAAGTTTTTATGTATATGTTTGGACTTTTGCCCTACCAAATTGAAATCCTAACTCCTTCTCTGCATAAAGAAGTATAAGGGGAATGAATATTTGAATTTTGGATTTATTTTCTCTAAAGTAAAGGTAACAATTGCTAGGTCAAATTTTAGTTGTTAACCTTTAACATTTTATTACATGTAAATAAGTTCATAAATTTCTATTTTTTGTGAATAAACTCCTAATTTTTTGAAATCATGCAATTAAATTTAAATTTATTAAACGACATTAACTTTCATTTATATTGCACATGTGACATGTCACCTTATAACCCGTGAAATTATGCAGGTAAAATGTGTTAGTTTCATTTAACAGATTTATACTTAATTGTATTATTTTGAAAAATTAAGAGTTTATTTACAGAAAATGAAAATTTATAAACTGATTTAAATACAATAAAATAGTAATAGTTTATATCTATTTTATGTAAAAACTTGAGGACATTTTTAAATAAACCTAGCATTTAGTGTTTATAATTTGTGTTTGTGTTGATAGAAGAAATACAAAATCTTATTTTCCTTGTTTTTATTATATTCATATACAATTTTTACTTAATTTTAATCCATATCACCTTTGTATTTTCTATTCATATCGTTTTCGTGTCTTATATTCGTGTCGTGTCTAGAATTCTCATGTCTATATTTAAGTATTAAGCCATTATAAAATAATTGTATATATCATTTTGGAACTTTCTCTTTATATAGAAGGAAAAAAAAGATTGGTATTAGCAAGTTCATGCAATGATTCGATATGAGGTGATGATCGTTTCCAAAGAGCATCTTTTAGGTGTCTCTATGGGACAAAAATATTTGTTGTAGATGTAAATTCATGTAAATGATAGAATAAGGTTTTTCTAGATAAAATGAATTGTACAATCATGCAAATCATAGGATAAGACTTTTGTAATCAAAATGAAAGAAAAAGAAATCATGATATAGTTTTCACGACTCGAAGGACACGAATTTTCAATAATTTATTGCGAAAGTATAAAAATTTGGACCATATTTTTCATTTTTTCTTTTAACACTTGTTTGTCATGTGAGTACAGTCTTATAATGTTTTCTAGGTCCCAAACTACCTAACTTGGTTTAAGGTTATGAACCTAAGGTCCTGTATAATTTCTTATTAACTTTCCTAGTCATATCTTAATTTAATACACATCCTGACACATGCACTGAAGGATAACTGTCTGAAAATAAGTACAATTAAATTGTATAAATACATATACCGATATAAGCTGAGAGATCTCAAAGCATTTACTTCGAAGTTGATACTGGTATCGATGTCAATTCTCCTCTAATTTGAAGCTATGATGGAAAATAGAGGGGTGAGCTTTGAGGAAAGTTCAGTAAGCAAACCACACAAGCGCAAAGTAATAGCATACAAGATATTGAATTTCTAATGCATATCTAATGCATTTCCATTCGATAATTCTTTCTTATCACTTATCTGAATCACAAATCGAAACTTATTGAAAGTCACACTTTTCCTAGGTTTACGGACTATAATATTATCTAGACGTTATCAAGTTTTTTCAGGCAGAAAGGTATTTTGAAATACCTTAATTAGCCATCAAACCTGACCACCTGCACCGAATATAACCATAGGGGTTCAAAATTCGAAACATAGTTGAATGCAGAAAATCAAAGTCTAATGCAATCTAAATCCATCCTTCAGACACAATCATTCTCGAAATCATATCACATAATCCGAATCATATCACGTATAAAAAAATATTCATATTCCAAAACCCTCTTTATAGTTTAAAACGTAGTTCTTATTCCAAAACATATTTCACAATTTAAAACGTATTTCACATTATCTTTGTTAACTATTCTAACCCGTTAGCAAGGACACTACTGACTATTATATCCCTTCAGCTGAGACTTAATCGCTAACTATTATCATCCTCATTAGTAAGGGCCACAACATATTTGTTTCATATTGCTAGGATATGTTCTGTGAACTATGCTCATGTTCATAAAACATTTTCGACAACATATTTCATACTTCAAAACATTTTTCACATTTCAAAAATAAATTTCAAAGCATATTCCAAAGTCCGAAACACACTTCATATGATCACTATTTTAACCCGTGGTCGAGAAATTTCAAAATCTCGAAATACATGACCATTGCTAACTATTATAACATGTTAGCTGAGCCCGAAATTGCCAACTATTATATTCCCTGTCAGCAGGGGTCGAAACATTGCCAACTATTATGTCCCGTTAGTAAAGGTCGAAACATTGCTAACTATTATGTACCCTGTTAGCAAGAGCCGAAATATTACTAATAATATCCTGTTAGCAGGGTCAAAATGTTGCTAACTATCCGTTAGCAAAGGACGAAACGTTGCTAACTGTTATGTCTCGTTAGAAAGGGCAGAAACGTTGCTAACTATTATGTCCCGTTAGCAAAGGCTGAAACATTTGCTATTTATATCGCTAACAACATGCTACATCATTGCTAACTATTATATACCATGCTAGCAGTGGCCGAAAACGGTCATGGTTAACTATTACAACCTGTCAGCTAAGGCAAAACGTTTTGTTGTAAAAGCTATCAGAATGCATGTTTTGAAATCAGTTCTAATCACAATGTGGATAAAAGCAGAGTTAACTTAAATCCAAAACACAGAGACGTATGTCTCACATTCTTTCAAAACATGCCTTGATTGAGATTTTTAAAGCTTCTTGAATACAGGTATAAACTAATACAACCTCTCTAAATCCCACAAAATCATAATATGCATCGATATGAAATTTTAATTCAAAATAAGGTTCATATAAGAAGAACATATCTTTTTCGATAATCTTATCGTCGATATTTTCACATACTTATAACACTTAAGATCCTTGGACATCATTTGCTTTTACCCTAAGATCCGATTTAATTTGTTCGATGCTATCTCGCATCAAAAAGATTAATTCGTATCATGTTCATATATCAGAAAACAATTCTGAAAATATATAGTTCGATATATTATTCACAAAGTTCGATGATTGGAATATAGGCGAAGTCAACAAATATATCCCAATATAGACTTTCCCACTGTAGCTATCAGTGAGCTGAAACTACCCTGAAAACTAGGGTGTTATCTATGATCATAGATCCGAAGGTCTCCAGTCCTAGTGATTAGCTAAAATCGGAACCTGTCACGACAATGTCAGACAAGTCAAACTGCCCGTATAAGAGTCGTAAATTCAGGACTGTCTCCATATGCTTTATCGGGAATAACATAGCTAGAATGCCTATAAATAATAAAACATTCGAAAATCACGTTTTCAAAAGTCATATAACAATCGGGATGAAAATAAGTTTATACTTAAATCCAAAAACACTAAGCATAAGCTAAGTAAGCTATATACTCCAATCAATCCAAAACAAATTCAAAAATGGGATTATAAAGCATTACATGCATACAGATAAAAATCTGTGCAAGCTTTTAAATCCCCACACAATGTCATGCAATGATTTTAATGTATGAAAATCATCGTAAGGTTCAAAACATGTCAAAACAAATTGAAATCACATTTTCGATAACACAAGGGCCTTGATTCAAAATATATAGACAATTTACAAAATTTCTACAATAGGACCGGGTAACAATTGCTCATTACCCAGCTTGTAAAGTAGAACAATTTATATTTCCAATCTAGTTGATTTAATACGTTTCATATTTCAAATAGATCAAAATGTTCACATATTTCTTCGAAAAGTTCAAGCAAAGCATTTACGATATCAAAGGTTTGATTTAAAACATACAGTAATTTGCACGGGACCCGAGATATCATGATGGAACGTAAATCGAAGCTTGATCGAACTCACGTTCGTCACCTATTGTTGCACTAGACCTGTATATATTTAAACTGAGTCAGTTTAGGCCAAATATAAATTCAAATAAATTTTTGAAAAATTAAAATTTTTAAATTTGACCGCTTACCGATTTATCCTTAAACCGAGACATCACAAAATTTTCTCCATTTTTCCCTGGCTGAACCGGTTTATCCCATTTCCTTTCTACTGAACTGGTTCGGGTCCAAATCGGTTCAGTCTTTATTTTCGTCGTTTGGGGTGTCGTCGACCAGTTCTCGACCACATCTCTCGTAAGCGACGTTGCACGGTGAAGGGAAAGCTTTAGTCGGCTTGGCTTGGGGAGATCGGCCGCAGTTCCACCCCTTTTTGTAAACACCATAAATTTTCATGTACTTGGTTTTATCAATAAACGTCAATTAAGCCATTGAGATTAAAAAAGTGTTTCTTGGTAAATGACTAAGTTGAATTATATTTTAAATATGTGGAACCTAGGGGAATTTTAATTAATCCAAAGTACTTAAGTTAATAGAACGAATAATTGTAAGAGATAAAAATAAATTTTTATTAGCTAGATTACGGTGTGAATGTCCCTTTGCGATAGATAGGTATGATTATTAGAATAAATCCAAATTCTAATACCATAAGGAAAATTATTTAGTATATAGATATACATATATATATATATATGTGTGTGTGTGTGTTTGTGTATGTGTGTGTGTGTGTGTATAAATAATTTATTTCATTTCAAGTAAAGAAGGTAAGTGTATATAAAAATATATACATATATATATATATACATGTATATGTATAAGCATACATATACATGCCCTGAACTTGTGGATTGGCTTCTAAAATGAAGCCAATCTCGAGGGTAGCCTATACAAAGCATGAAGAGAGGAAATCGAAACTGCTCAGTGAAGGAAACGAAACAGTTAAACTGATGTAATAAGAGGAGGAAACCGAAGCATGAAACTTGCAGCCATCGGTGGAGTAAATATACATATATATTTACAAAATAAGATAGGAATAGGTGTTAGGGGTTGGAACGAGAGAGAGAGAGGCCAGGAATGATATGAAAGGGAGACTAGAGAGTGGAAGGATATGACATTGGGGAAGTCAGAGTATGAAGGAAGTTGTTAAGGGAAATGTGTAGTGGACATGAACCATGAAGTATTGTTTGCATAAATACCTACTTTGAGCAGTGCAAACTGAGTTGGAAAAGAGTAGGGAGGAGAAATGATAGCAGTAGATAGAAAAGGAAGATGTACCCATGGCAGGAATTGGAAATGAAAATAAAGGGAACGATGGTGATAGCTCATGGTGGGAAAGAGAGGGAGAGATAGAAACTGGAAATGGAAGAGGACCATAGCAGCTCCTCTGAATTAACCAAAGTAGAAGAAGGGAGATGATGAAGGCTTTAACCGAGAGTTATTGGCGTGGAACCAAGGGCAAGGTACACAACTACTAACCTGTAACGACCCGAATGTATGGACATTTCGATTGGACTACAAGTCGATATTGATTAGAATCAATAAATCAGTCTGATTAATTTTATTTCTTAGTGGCAATTTAAACAAAATATGTTCACATTCCTCCAAGCACATCTCATTTACATTATTGTACTTACAAAAATTTTATATACAAAAGAATTTCTTAAAACTGGGTATACCTTTGACGTAGAAATATACTCCACAGAATCATAGCTGTTACGAAATGCCTTATTAACGAAAGCGGTCCAAGTTACCGACGGGCTCTATGGAGGAAAGTAAGGGGGTGAGCTCAACATGCTCAGTAAGAAAAAACTCATAGCATGTAGATAAATATACTACCTAAGATATATATATATATATATGTACTTGCCGAAATCCGAAACATTTTCACCAAATATGTAAGCAGTAGACAACCATACTATCTACATGCTTATGATGTCATATCATGCAGTAAAATATTCATTTTCAATTAAAACAGTATCAGTAAAATCGACATTCAATCTATGCCATGTATATATAAAAAAACTCATTCAGTAAAAACCATATTCGGTTCAATACGGTAAAATCTGTTCAATTCAGTAAACAGCATAGCAAATTTGTTTCAGTTCAGTCTAGTCAAAACGGTTTAGTACAGTCAAAACAGTTCAGTACGGTAAAACAGTGCAGTTCAGTATGGTAAAACAGTTCAGTTCAGTACAGATTCACTCAGTTCAGTTCAATCAAAATACAATCGTCAAATATCAGTAAACAATATCAATAGAGACTAGGCAGGTGAATTCGGTAACAGTAGGGTTCAGTCAATAACAGTACAATCGATATATGGCCTTAGTCAGTGACCCCGCGCCTCACAGGCTAGGTGTGCGCGAATGTCATACGCCTCAGGGGGGATGGGTCAGTCCAGCCCGTCGGTCAATCAATACAGTACAGTTCAGTTCAGTTCAGTAGTCCAAAGACTTATACATGGTACAACGTACTCCATGTGTTTCCACACGGTACAACGTACTCCATGGACCCCAGTACAGTACAATATATCTGGGAGTGCCTGGGTTAGCCAGGGATTTGCCACCCCAGAATCAGTCATCAACTAGTGCCATGTCTTAAAATCTGGTGCGAGCCTTGAATGTAACACTCAGTCAACACCCCGCTCAAGCACGATTTTCTCGTAAAACTGATAGGTGGCTCTGTAATGTTGAAAACTGTTCGAAAATCAAAATTTTGTATACAAAATGGTGAAAAACAGAAGGTGTGGTGGAACTTCCTAGGGGGTCACCCATCCATGGAATTTCCCCCACCTGAGCACGCTTAACTTTGAAACGCGTGCTAATTTATGCAGTCAATAAAAATCTGAGCCAACCTATCCTAATACAGTTATAAACAATGGTAAACGATAAATCTTTGAAACCATGCAAATCATGGAAAGATATGCTGTATATGGAATTTACAGTCTAACTTAGTCTGTATAGGGTGGTTAGTACAATTGGATTCAAAACACTGATATTACTATATCTACGTATCCTACAGTATATATCTAACTGCAAAAAATTAATTAGGTGTACGTACAACTATCTCTATAGCTTACAGAAGTCCCTTACCTGGGTATGTGTCGATAGCGCTATTATCTCAGTACTTCTAGTAAATCAATCCACTGAGCTCATATTTAGTCCTTTGGAGCTGCAATTAATCACCAATCACTTATTATTATTTCTTATAAACATGTACAGAAATGTAATTTCACTTCAGATACAATTTTGGACCCAATTATTTTTATTGGGCCTTATAGTCCCTTAATGGAGCTAACTCTATCCTAAGCTCGTTTCAACTTCCTTATTCAATCCTTAAAATTCATTTAACTATTTAGGCTCAATTACACTTTATGGACCGTCCATTAGGCCATTAACGAGTTTGGGTCGATTGTTACACAAGCTGAACCCATTATAGACGTTTGGCCGACTACTTGGCCTAATATCACCATCACGTCATTTTAAACATCTTCTAATTTCTTTGGATAGTTCATAATATCAAAAGCGATAGTCAATTTTCCAATTCTAATCATAATGCAATTTATATGGAATTAATCCGAAATTTATGCGATTAATTTTTAACTCGTATAATTATACAAGTGGTAGCAAGTGAGATTTGCTTACCCGAGATTTTCATGATGGCACACAAATCGAGATTGTATCGATCTCTCGTTCATCGCCCATTGTCACTCTACACACACATATATATATTCAAACCGAGTTAATCTCGATGAAATATAAATTTAAATAATTTTTTAAAAATTTAAACAATCAATTTCGACCTTCTTACCGATCTATCGTTAAACCGAAGCATCTCCAAAATTTTTCTCCTTCTTCCCCTCCTTTTTTTTCCTTTTCCCCTTGGCTGAACCGGTTCGGACCGATTCAGCTTCAACCCGTCAGTTTCTGGCTCCGGCGGTCGGTTCTTCGTCGATTTCCATGTCCAGCTGCTCCGCGGGACCTCGCGACGCTTGTGGTTGGCTGGGGCAAGACTGGCTTGGCCGGAAAGTGGCTGGTTCGGCCATTTCCTTCTTCGACGTCGCTGCCCCATTTCTGTTTCGCCGATCTGGTTATTTCCTCACGCCGCCGACGTCTGTTCGACCTCCCTCTGGTCGGCGACGACACAAACTCACTCCCTCCAGCTGCTGTTTCCTCTCCTCTCCTCTCTTTTCTCCTCCTTTCTCTCTTGATTTCGCCATCTCTCTCTCTTTTTTGTTTCTGTCACGACCCAATTCCATTATTTTTAACCGAAAATCACTGAAAATTTTTCGCGTTTACTGTGACCTTACCCGGTCGTGAACTAAACTCACCACACACTGTTGGGCTGTGAGTCAATAATAAACACCACATCTCATTCATTCTCAATTAATTAAAGCGATGTCATACATTTGCATTTAGTCGTGTACTTATACGAATACATGTTTTACTGACATCTACATCCCCCATAAGTACAACTCAAAGAATACTGTGCTTTTACATTATTTAGATACAAAAAGAATCACTGTGTATATACCTTTTAGCGATGGAGATGCAGCGGAATCCAAAATACCACGCCTCAGTCCTCACTGGGCTACTATGCACGCTCTGTAGGGGGGAAAATAGAGTGGGATGAGCAACCACACGCTCAGTAAGGCAATAATGTAAGCATGGTAGATAACTACTCTATCTACATGCTGATAGTGTTATGCATAAATCATTTATAGTAGGAGCATGAGGAATAAAACCATGCCATGTGAATATACATATATATATCATGTATCAAAATCATGCGCATTGGCATATAAAACATGGTAGAAACATCATGTATAAATCATCTCATGCTCAATCTCATTTAAATTCATAAAAGGGAAATTCATTAAGAAACCTCCTTTTTAAACTAACATCATAAACACCACCAAATCAACTCACAATCACAACCACATTTTCATTCCACAATTCACGCATGTGTATAATCTAGGTCACTATATCAAAAGTGCCTATGTGAACCATTACATCATAAATCATCCCAGACCACACGCATCCAGGTGTGCGGGGTATCATGCTGGCACGAAGATGGATTATCCCTCGCCAGACTTTCTCATCACATAACTATCATGCGGTACATCGTACTCTATATGATATACACGGTACAGCGTACTCCGTAACTCATATTGTGATTGGGGGTGCCATTCCTAGGTCTTATCTACCCCATACCAAGAGTTTTCCATATTCCGTGAAGGAGAGCCTCCCTGCCGAACAGAGCCTCCCCGCTTAACAGAGCCTCCCCGCCTAACAGAGCCTCCCCGCCTCTTTGGGCTTAAGGATGTTGGCTTAAGGATGTTAGCTTAAGGATGTAGGGCTTAAGGATCCTTCCGTAAGAGAGCCTCCCCACCGAACAGAGCCTCCCCGCCTAACAGAGCCTCCCCGCCTCTTTGGGCTTAAGGATGTTGGCTTAAGGATGTTAGCTTAAGGATGTAGGGCTTAAGGATCTTACTGTACCCATGTAGGAGAGCCTCCCTGCCTAACAGAGCCTCCCCGCCTCTTTGGGCTTAAGGATGT
Organism: Firmiana major; assembly: GCA_033439115.1. Lineage (NCBI taxonomy): Eukaryota > Viridiplantae > Streptophyta > Magnoliopsida > Malvales > Malvaceae > Firmiana > Firmiana major. The sequence goes on along the minus strand of CM065904.1, from coordinate 17,618,429 downwards.
TGGCTTAAGGATCCCACCGTAAGAGAGCCTCCCCACCGAACAGAGCCTCCCCGCCTAACAGAGCCTCCCCGCCTCTTCGGGCTTAAGGATGTTAGCTTAAGGATGTAAGGCTTAAGGATGTAAGGCTTAAGGATCTTACCAACTTTCACAACCTTATGCTTATCACCATGTGCAAACTTGTGCGAGCAAATCTCTAGCACGATTCATGCATCCTCTCATAAAGAGACGCGTACGAGCATAGCTCCTAGTACGGTTATACTCCTAAGACAACCACTCAAAAGCCACGTACGGGCAAAAGCTCCAGTACGGTTTATAAACCTCAACATAATTTCCAATCAAGGTGCGAGCTAAGCTCCAGCACGTTTCATACAAATGAAAACATAGAAATCCAGCGCGAGCGAGGCTCTAGCGCGATTTATGTCATACAGATACGATAGGCGGCTCATACACAATAAAACAATCCCGAAAATCGGGTTTAGCACTCACAAATGCTTTTCCACCACAACCATACAATACTAGCCGACCCATCTATTAGCTTGCTTAAAACCAAGCAATTTCGTTTTGAAAAGCATCAAAACATTAGATTTATGCAATTATTAGCCTTACTATCCCATTTCATATAATCCACTTCAAATCCAAAACCACGCATATACTCATCATCATTCACGAATACCATCAATCATTTATTTGAGCAATCATGCATTTCATAAAACACCTAATATTCACCCACAAGTTCAAAGTACGAGCAGCTACCTCTATATACTCACAAAATTCCCTTACCTGGAATCGCGATGCGTGATTCCACTTCCTTAAGCTGCTTACTCGTACGGTTCGATTCGTCTTCGACGAACTCTTCGGGACTGCACAAAATCGTATCCCGCATCATATTCGATCCATATAATGCAACCCTTGTGTTTGCTATAGTCAATTTAATCTATAGCCTCTATTAAAGCTTATTTGGCCTCGTTTCATTACTTTACCCATAGCTCGAGTCTATGGATCTTCTTAGGCCTATTATCTTATTCAAAATCGATATCAAATCGACATAAAGCTCATAGTGTTCATATTTCATGAATCCCCTCACTATGACATTTATCAATCATATACATACCCATTTGCACAATTCCTCCAACTCACCAAGTAATTTCATCTAACCATCTAAAATCATAAACATTACCCCAATAACAACTTTAGCATGCCATAAATCATAAGCTCATTCAATCCATATATCCTCACATTATACCCATTTTTGATTTCTAGGTCACACCAATTCCACTACATTCCTAGGTAGTTTGTCCATCAATACTCATGCCAAACAACTTCAAAATCAATTAAATAGCCAATGCATTCGGATTGGAGGGTTAGAATCTTACCAAATATGATTTTCTTCTTGCTCCAATGGTAATGCCCTTAACTCCTTCAATTCCAAAAATGGGAAAATGCCCTCTCACTATGTTGTTTTCCTCTTTGATAGGAACAACTTTGCCTCTAATGATCTCTTTCCAAATCTCACTGAAAATGGTTGATTTTAGAGAGGGAAAGTTAGGTTTTTTTTGGGTTGAAAATGGGAGATTAATATGTTTTTTCGAGATTTCCAGATTTTCAGCCCTCCTTATATAGAAATAGCTTGGGGAGATCGATCTGGTCCAAGAGGAGATCGATCTGGTCCCTTAAAATCCCTCTTTTTCATGGCATTTTTAAGCTTGAGATCGATCTGTCGAAGCATGAGATCGATCTGTCTAGGCATGAGATCGATCTGTCGAAGCATGAGATCGATCTGGTCCTAAACAGAGAGCTAAGGAGATCGATCTGGCTCCATTGGAGATCGATCTGCTCTATTTTTTCGCCCAATTAAGAGCATTCTGGCTCTTCCAGATCGATCTCTCATCCTATGAGATCGATCTGGCCCTCATGTTTTTCAGATTTCCTGCAGTTTCCTTGCTACAACTCATACCAACACAGCCTCAATCTATTGCCATGACCATTTTCTCATCCATCCACCTTTATAATTTGAAAATGACATCCATTCATACCTTATGCACATTGAAACTTGTGTGCATTCATTATATGCCCAAAGGTATGCTACATGAAACCAAATGGAAGCATAAATCCATTCCATTTTTCCCACACTACTCATCTTGAGTTTAAATCACATCCATCTCTTGTCAGAACTCATTTCTTCATATTCATACTCAATGAAACTTGTATGTACGTTACAATTCATATCACACATACATACATTGAATCCATGGACTTACATCAATCATACTTTACATTACAAGTCCATTCATATTATTTGATCCAATTATACATATTACCATTATACATATACGGGGTCTTACAATCTCCCCTCCTTCAAGGAATTTGGTCCTCCAAATTAGAACCAAGTCACTCTTCAAAAAGTTGGGGGTACTTCTCCCGTATCAAGTTCTCCAATTCCCACGTGGCCTCTTCCGCCGTGTGGTGTTGCCAAAGAACTTTCACCAAGGGAATTGTCTTATTCCGCAACACTTTCTCTTTTCTGTCCAATATCCGAACCGGCTTCTCAACATACGTCATACTCTCATGGAGCTCCAACGGCTCATATCTTATCACGTGTGTCGGGTCCGGGTGATACTTCCGAAGCATCGAGACGTGGAAGACGTTGTGGACATTTGCCAAGTCCGGTGGCAATGCCAATCTATACGCCTTATCTCCCACTCTCTCCAAAATCTCGAAGGGTCCGATATATCTAGGGCTCAGCTTGCCCTTCTTACAAAATCTCATAATACCCTTCGATGGTGATACCCTCAGAAACACCGACTCACCCTCATCAAACTCCAGCGGTCTTCGTCTCTTGTCAGCATAACTCTTTTGCCGGCTCTGAGCTGTCCGTAATCTCTCACATATCAACTGGACGTCCTCAGATGCCTGTTGCACTAAGTCCGGAGCAAAAATTTGTCTGTCACCAACCTCTTCCCATCCAATAGGGGAACGGCATCTACGCCCGTACAATGCCTCATAGGGTGCCATCCCGATACTAGCATGATAGCTATTATTATAAGCGAACTCGGCTAACTGCAGGTGGTCATCCTAGGAGCCTCTAAAATCCAGCACACACGCTCTCAACATATCCTCGAGGGTCTGTATAGTCCTCTCTGACTGCCCATCTGTCTGAGGATGAAAAGCGGTGCTAAAACTCAGTCGGGTCCCCAGCGCTTCCTAAAAATGTTCCCAGAAATGGGAAGTGAAGCGGGCATCCCTATCAGAAACAATGCTCACTGGTACACCATGTAGCCGTACTATCTCTCGAATATACAGGTTCGCCAACTGACTCAACGTATCGGTAGCTCTCATAGCCAAGAAATGGGCGGACTTAGTCAACCGGTCCACAATAACCCATATGGCATCATGACCTCTAGGGGTCCTCGACAACCCCATCACAAAATCCATAGTGACATGCTCCCACTTCCATGTCGGTATCGGTAGAGGCTGCAATAATCCTGCAGGCTTCTGATGCTCTACCTTCACTTGCTGACAAACGAGACACTTAGCGACATATTCAGCAATGTCTCTCTTCATTCCAGACCACCAATAAACCTTCCGAAGGTTTTGATACATCTTGGTACTTCCCGGATGTATCGTATACTTTGATGAGTGAGCCTCTGATAAAATCGTTCTCCTGATCTCAGGATCCCTGGGAACGCATACTCTGCCTCTGAACCTCAATAAGCCATCAGCACTCTGCTCAAGATCAATACCCACACCTGTCTATATCTGCCTCAGCCAATCGATACACCGTCGATCACTCTGCTGGGCTTGCCGAATACGGCCAATCAACTCTGGTTCTAGTCTCAAACTAGCCATGATCTCTAGTCTCTCAGATCTAGGTGGGGTTACATCTAAACTGAGGTTCGCAAAGTGTTCTAACAATTCATGTTCCTTTCCATCATATAAGACATCAACCCAAGGTTCTTTCTACTCAAAGCATCGGCAACTACATTTGCCTTACCCGAGTGGTACATGATTTCACAATCATAGTCCTTCAGGAGTTCGAGCCATCTCCTCTGTCTCATATTCAGTTCTTTCTGCGAGAACAGGTACTTAAGGCTCTTATGATCTGTGAACACCTGAAATTTCTCACCATAGAGATAGTGGCGCCATATTTTCAAAGAAAATACTACGGCCGCCAACTCCAAATCATGTGTCGGGTAGTTCCTCTCATGATCTTTCAACTGTCTAGATCCATAGGCAACTACCTTCCCATCCTGCATAAGCACACAGCCTAGTCCCTGGTGTGATGCATCCGTATACACCGAGAATCCTCCTGAGCTGGTAGGAATGGTGAGAACTGGAGCAGTCGTCAATCGACGCTTGAGCTCCTCAAAACTCCTCTCACATGCCTCATCCCATGTAAACTTAACATCTTTTCGCGTGAGGCGTGTCAATGGAGCAGCTAGTCTGGAGAAACCCTCTACAAATCTCCGATAATATCCTGCCAATCCTAGAAAACTCCTGATCTCAGTTACTGTCTTAGGCTGTTCACACTGCACAACTGCCTCTATCTTGGATGGATCCACTGATACCCCATCCTTTGACACAACATGCCCCAGAAATGAGATCTGTTCCAACCAAAAGTTACACTTGCTGAGTTTGGCATACAATTCTCTCTCTCAGAGGGTCTGCAGAACTATCCTCAAGTGCTCCTCATGATCTTCCCTGGACTTAGAGTACACCAAAATATCATCTATGAAAACAATCACAAACTTGTCCAGGTATGGCTTGAATATGTCATTCATCAATGCCATAAATGCTGCGGGAGCATTCGTCAATCCGAATGGCATCACCAAAAACTCGTAGTGGCCATAACGGGTACGAAATGCTGTCTTGGGTATATCTCCACTCCTGATCCTCAATTGATGATACCCTGACCGCAGATCTATCTTAGAAAATACTTCGGCTCCCTGGAGCTGATCCAACAAATCATCGATTCTTGGAAGGGGGTACTTGTTCTTAATGGTGGCCTTATTCAACAACCGGTAATCTATACATAGTCGGAGGCTTCCATCCTTCTTCCTTACAAATAGAACTGGTGCTCCCCAAGGTGAGACACTCGGTCTAATAAACCCCTTCTCCAGCAACTCTTGCAGCTGTTTCTTCAGCTCTTCCAATTCTATTGGAGTCATTCTATAGAGTGGTTTCGATATCGGCTCTGTACCAGGCACTAACTCAATGCAAAATTCCATTTCCCTTTCAGGTGGTAGTCCTGGTAATTCATCCGGAAAGACATCAGGGTAATCCATAATTACGGGTATGTCCCTCAATTCCGGGTGTGCCTCATCTATATCGACCACATAGGCAATGAACCCTTCACATTATCCTCTCCATCGCTAGTAACATAAACCATTACTCCACATTCAACATTTATCATAAACAATAATTTATCTCCTAAGCAATATGCATTTAAAATCATACTCCTTGATTTACAACAATCATACAAGTTTCATATCATTTCTTTTCATCAAAATTTACAATAAGATTGTCTAATCCTGAAAACATCAATGTTTTGGCATGACAATCCATCACAACACGATTGGTAGCCAACCAATCCATTCCCAAAATTACATCAAAATCATTCATATTCAATAAAATCAGATTGGCTATCATTTCCTTCCCCTCTATCGTTAATTTACAATCCCTACATACATGCTCAGTCAATTGACTATCATTCATGGGTGTGGAAATCATCAACATTTTATCCAACAATGTTGGTTTCACATATTTCAACAATTTATGTGCAAAGGAAGGTGATATGAAAGAATGCGTGGCACCAGGGTCAAATAATACCAATGCTTCTAAATCAAAGATTCGGATGGTACCTTTAATCACATCCGTTGATGCGTCTGCAGTGTCCTGGTCCAGTGCATGTACTCTTCCTCTGCTCACACCCGCAGCCTGTTTCCCTTTTTCCTCAGCTGTAGCCCTCCTCCTCGGGGCTGCTGTCTCAACTGGAGCTCCCTCAGGCTCCTTGCCCTTGTGTGGGGCAATCTCCATCTTCTTGGGACAATACTTAGCTATATGCCCTGGTCTCTCGCATCTAAAACATACCATAGGGGTCATCAGACAGGGCCTATTCCCATGAACTCTCCCACATCTCCTACACTGATCAGTGGTAGGTCGTGGTCCTCCAATAGTCATACCCCTTGGCGCAGTCAAGGTTGGGTATATGGGAGGTCTAGCAGCTCTCTCCCGCACCTCCTCAATCTTTGGCCTCTTCTCGAAAAATCTTTGGCCATCTCTCTTGGCCACTCTTCCAAACCCGGATCTCTTCCGGTCTCTATCCTTTCTGACACTGACTCTCCCAAGCTCGGAGGCATTTCGCTCAAAGTCTTGTTCACATAACTGAGCCTTATGTACAGCCTCCTCATAAGTCACAATATCGAAGGGAGCTAGCTTAGTCCGGATGGCCAATCTCAATCCATCCATGAACTTCTGAATCTTCCGGGTCTCACTACCCATCGTGTCAGGGTCATATCTCCCCAATGACATAAACTTGGACTCATACTCGTCCACAGTTCGGTTCCCTTGAACCAAGTTCATAAATTCCATCCGCAATTTCCTCTGTGCGGTAGCTGGAATATACTGTCTCCTGAAGGCCTCTAGAAATATCTCCCATGAGATCTCAGAGTGTCTGGCCCTCAAAATGACCTCGGTGGACCTCCACCAATGCTCGGCCTCGCCTTTCAGCATAAACACGGTAAAGGCAACCTTCTCACTTGAAGTGCATCGGAAAAATCTATATAGTTTCTCCATCTCATACACCCAATCCTCCGTAATTACTGGGTCCTTGACACCTCTAAACACTAGGGGTTTCAGCGCTTGAAACTCTCGCAACCTGCTCAAGTCGCAGTCATATCCCAAATCACTACCGCTCTGCTGTGGAGCGATAGCAGAAGCTATATCCTGAGCTGGAGGTGGTGTAACTATAGCTGTCTCAGCAGTCTGAGGTCTCTCCGCCTCTGCAGCTGCCTGTTCAGGAGTAGGCTGTGCCGCGGGACCTCGTCTGTCACCGGCACCCAAGGCTGCGTGACTATCTCCACCAAACTCTCGATACTCCGCTCTAACCTAGCGAAGCGAGCCTCAGTATCCTCTGCTCTCCCAGCAGGGTTCTGTGGAGCCTGCTCAGTCTGTGGCTCCGCACGGCTCTCAGGCCTACCTCTACGGCCTCTAGCACGTGCTCTCACCCCTCTACCTTGGCATAGTGCCTAACTTCCTGTATTATAATAATTCATTAAGCTCAATCCATCTCGGTATACACAGTTATATCTAAACAAAAGCACAGTACTATGGGGATGTACTTTCCTACGTTTTATTAATGACTCACATCAGGCCAACACGGCTCTGATACCAATCTCTGTCACGACCCAATTCCATTATTTTTAACCGAAAATCACTGAAAATTTTTCACGTTTTACTGTGACCTTACCCGGTCGTGAACTAAACTCACCACACACTGTTGGGCTGTGAGTCAATAATAAACACCACATCTCATTCATTCTCAATTAATTAAAGCGATGTCATACATTTGCATTTAGTCGTGTACTTATACGAATACATGTTTTACTGACATCTACATCCCCCATAAGTACAACTCAAAGAATACTGTGCTTTTACATTGTTTAGATACAAAAAGAATCACTGTGTATATACCTTTTAGCGATGGAGATGCAGCGGAATCCAAAATACCACGCCTCAGTCCTCACTGGGCTACTATGCACGCTCTGTAGGGGGGAAAATAGAGTGGGATGAGCAACCACACGCTCAGTAAGGCAATAATGCAAGCATGGTAGATAACTACTCTATCTACATGCTGATAGTGTTATGCATAAATCATTTATAGTAGGAGCATGAGGAATAAAACCATGCCATGTGAATATACATATATATATCATGTATCAAAATCATGCGCATTGGCATATAAAACATGGTAGAAACATCATGTATAAATCATCTCATGCTCAATCTCATTTAAATTCATAAAAGGGAAATTCATTAAGAAACCTCCTTTTTAAACCAACATCATAAACACCACCAAATCAACTCACAATCACAACCATATTTTCATTCCACAATTCACGCATGTGTATAATCTAGGTCACTATATCAAAAGTGCCTATGTGAACCATTACATCATAAATCATCCCAGACCACACGCATCCAGGTGTGCGGGGTATCATGCTGGCACGAAGATGGATTATCCCTCGCCAGACTTTCTCATCACATAACCATCATGCGGTACATCGTACTCCATGTGATATACACGGTACAGCGTACTCCGCAACTCATATTGTGATTGGGGGTGCCATTCCTAGGTCTTATCTACCCCATACCCAGAGTTTTCCATATTCCGTGAAGGAGAGCCTCCCTGCCGAACAGAGCCTCCCCGCTTAACAGAGTCTCCCCGCCTAACAGAGCCTCCCCGCCTCTTTGGGCTTAAGGATGTTGGCTTAAGGATGTTAGCTTAAGGATGTAGGGCTTAAGGATCCTTCCGTAAGAGAGCCTCCCCACCGAACAGAGCCTCCCCGCTTAACAGAGCCTCCCCGCCTAACAGAGCCTCCCCGCCTCTTTGGGCTTAAGGATGTTGGCTTAAGGATGTTAGCTTAAGGATGTAGGGCTTAAGGATCTTACTATACCCATGTAGGAGAGCCTCCCTGCCTAACAGAGCCTCCCCGCCTCTTTGGGCTTAAGGATGTTGGCTTAAGGATCCCACCGTAAGAGAGCCTCCCCACCGAACAGAGCCTCCCCGCCTCTCCGGGCTTAAGGATGTTAGCTTAAGGATGTAAGGCTTAAGGATGTAAGGCTTAAGGATCTTACCAACTTTCACAACCTTATGCTTATCACCATGTGCAAACTTGTGCGAGCAAATCTCTAGCACGATTCATGCATCCTCTCATAAAGAGACACGTACGAGCATAGTTCCTAGTACGGGTATACTCCTAAGACAACCACTCAAAAGCCACGTACGGGCAAAAGCTCCAGTACGGTTTATAAACCTCAACATAATTTCCAATCAAGGTGCGAGCTAAGCTCCAGCACGTTTCATACAAATAAAAACATAGAAATCCAGCGCGAGCGAGGCTCTAGCGCGATTTATGTCATACAGATACGATAGGCAGCTCATACACAATAAAATAATCCAGAAAATCGGGTTTAGCACTCACAAATGCTTTTCCACCACAACCATATTATACTAGCCGACCCATCTACTAGCTTGCTTAAAACCAAGCAATTTCGTTTTGAAAAGCATCAAAACATTAGATTTATGCAATTATTAGCCTTACTATCCCATTTCATATAATCCACTTCAAATCCAAAACCACGCATATACTCATCATCATTCACGAATACCATCAATCATTTATTTGAGCAATCATGCATTTCATAAAACACCCAATATTCACCCACAAGTTCAAAGTACGAGCAGCTACCTCTATATACTCACAAAATTCCCTTACCTGGAATCGCGATGCGTGATTCCACTTCCTTAAGCTGCTTACTCGTACGGTTCGATTCGTCTTCGATGAACTCTTCGGGACTGCACAAAATCGTATCCCGCATCATATTCGATCCATATAATGCAACCCTTGTGTTTGCTATAGTCAATTTAATCTATAGCCTCTATTAAAGCTTATTTGGCCTCGTTTCATTACTTTACCCATAGCTCGAGTCTATGGATCTTCTTAGGCCTATTATCTTATTCAAAATCGATATCAAATCGACATAAAGCTCATAGTGTTCATATTTCATGAATCCCCTCACTATGACATTTATCAATCATATACATACCCATTTGCATAATTCCTCCAACTCACCAAGTAATTCCATCTAACCATCTAAAATCATAAACATTACCCCAATAACAACTTTAGCATGCCATAAATCATAAGCTCATTCAATCCATATATCCTCACATTATACCCATTTTTGATTTCTAGGTCACACCAATTCCACTACATTCCTAGGTAGTTTGTCCATCAATACTCATGCCAAACAACTTCAAAATCAATTAAATAGCCAATGCATTCGGATTGGAGGGTTAGAATCTTACCAAATATGATTTTCTTCTTGCTCCAAATGGTAATGCCCTTAACTCCTTCAATTCCAAAAATAGGAAAATGCCCTCTCATTATGTTGTTCTCCTCTTTGATAGGAACAACTTTGCCTCTAATGATCTCTCTCCAAATCTCACTGAAAATGGCTGATTTTAGAGAGAGAAAGTTAGGGTTTTTTTTGGGTTGAAAATGGGAGATTAATATGTTTTTCCGAGATTTCCAGATTTTCAGCCCTCCTTATATAGAAATAGCTTGGGGAGATCGATCTGGTCCAAGAGGAGATCGATCTGGTCCCTTAAAATCCCTCTTTTTCACGGCATTTTTAAGCTTGAGATCGATCTGTCGAAGCATGAGATCGATCTGTCTAGGCATGAGATCAATCTGTCGAAGCATGAGATCGATCTGGTCCCAAACAGAGAGCTAAGGAGATCGATCTGGCTCCATTGGAGATCGATCTCCTCTTTTCTTTTTCCCAATTAAGAGCATTCTGGCTCTTCCAGATCGATCTCTCATCCTATGAGATCGATCTGGCCCTCATGTTTTCCAGATTTCCTGCAGTTTCCTTGCTACAACTCATACCAACACACCCTCAATCTATTGCCATGACCATTTTCTCATCCATCCACCTTTATAATTTGAAAATGGCATCCATTCATACCTTATGCACATTGAAACTTGTGTGCATTCATTATATGCCCAAAGGTATGCTACATGAAACCAAATGGAAGCATAACTCCATTCCATTTTTACCACACTACTCATCTTGAGTTTAAATCACATCCATCTCTTGTCAGAACTCATTTCTTCATATTCATACTCAATGAAACTTGTATGTACGTTACAATTCATATCACACATACATACATTGAATCCATGGACTTACATCAATCATACTTTACAAGTCCATTCATATTATTTGATCCAATTATACATATTACCATTATACATATACGGGGTCTTACAGTTTCTCTCACCGGCTATTGTTTCCTTGTTGGGTTCTAGCTGGGTTGGCGTTGGCGGCTTCTTCTCTTCCCCTGGTCACTGTCTCCCTTCTCCTCTCTATCGTTTTTTTTTTCGATCGAGAAAGGGAAATCGGGGAAGGGAATCCCGATTCCCTTCTCTGATCTGTGTCGTGCGATACAGAATCGCGCGACACACCCCCCCATATTATATATGAAAATATATTTTAATATAATATTATTATAATAATATCAATATGACAAAATATCTCATGTTATTAAAATAATATTATATTGTCATAGTGTATTTTATATATTAATATACATACAAATATACATGTATATTTTATTTAATTTATTTCTAAAAATATACATGCACTTCATATTTAATTCTTTAATTTCTCAAAATATTTTTCAATAATTTTGAGATAAATTTTTGAAGTGGAAAAAATTTCGAGTCTTACATTGTTATAATAACTTCTTTGATTGTTAATAGATCTCAAGGTTAGACAATGTTTAATACTGCTTTGGTAGGTGCGACACCATTTTCTACTTCAGAGTCAATTGAAAATTAAATGGACAATATTTTTTATGAAGTAACTCACTCAAGTCAGGTTCAATGTGAGTCTTTTGTACCATTTCTTAATTATTTGATTTTGGTTTATTACTTTTCTTTTTCTCAAATTAGTTGGAGTTTTTTATTCTTCTTCTCTTTCAAAAATTTTTAGCATGATTCTAATCCTTGAAGATTTAAATAGTCATTAGTTGTCTATTTGACTCTTCCAAGATTAAAAAAACAATTGTTGATATGAAACAATTTTATCAATTTGCTTCCAATAAGGTGGCTACTATGTTCTACATCTTATTGTTATTAAAAGAATAATAAAACTTTAAACCTAAAATTAGTGGAAATTAAACCTTAAAATTTGAAAAAGAGAACTTCTTAGACGACGAGCCTTTCTTTATAGGAACTTAAAGAGGCAAGGAAAAAAACCTTTCAAATATAACAAAAACCCGTGAAACAAAAAAATTATAAAAATCAAACTGATAAGGGAAAAATATAGATAAGAAACTCTAAACATTGAAAAAAGGATTACACTGTGATTTATAAATTGAAATGATTAATCAACATCGAGAGAGTCAATCCAAAAATGAAAATAATTTTTATGAGTGTTTTTTTTTTTTTGGTTTAAAACAAAGTTACCTTGAAAATGATATGTAAAGTATACCAAATGCAGGTTATTTTAAACACCGTTTTTGTTTGATCTTTTAAGTTGGTTGTTTAGATCGTTTTAGGCCTCATCAGTGATTTTTAAACCTAATATTTAGAATTTAAAAATCAATTGGATTATAAAATGATGATTTGGACCTACGGGAAAGGCCTGAAATTATTTTTCCAATCTTTGGGCATGAAGCCCATAACATATTTTGTTATTACTGTGCTATTGATTTCTGTTGATATCATTATTTTATTTTATTCCACATTCTATTTCATTTTATTATTATTTTTTTAGTTTATTCTCATATTATTATTGGATATTGGTAAAAGTTGTTCCAAGCCCGAAAATCCATCTGAACTCGTTCGAGATCAAACCTAAGACCGATTCGAATTGAAAAAAAATCAAAGGTTTGAACTTGAAAAAACTCGATCCAATAAAACCCAAACTCGAAAAAATCCGAACCTGATACGACACGAACTCGAAAATGACCCAAATACGAGCTTCAAAAACCGAATTCATAACCCGAAAAAATCGAATTATATGATTATTTTATTGAAAAAAATAAAATAAAATAAAATAAATAATGATACACTTCTTCTAATTCAAATTTATAAAATTTTAAAAATAATTATTATTTATTACATAATTATAACAATAATGTGTTATCAACAAAATAACTATATAATATTTAAATTCAATTATTAAATAAAATTATTTTAAAACAATATATATATATATATATATATATATATGAATATCAAATAATTTTTAACATCATACTTATTGCATTTATAATAATAAATAATAAATATATTATTAAATATAATATTTGATTTTATTATAAAAAAATTATTATACTATTTTATTATATTTATTTCATATTAAAATTTTAATTTTAATATAATAATAAATTAAATATATAAAGCATTGTATAATTGTAACATTTGTTTGCATTTGATATTTTTTTGCAAAAATTAAGAACATTATTAACAAAATTAAATTTAAATTATATTTTGTTAGAGTTTCAAGTATATAAAAATATTAAATTTACTTGAAAATAAAAAAGTTAAAATTAAAATATATTGCTTTTAAATTGTCACGACCCGGAAAACGCAAATTTTCAATAAGTGGAAGTATAAAAATTTGGACTAAAATTTTCATTTTCTTTTAACACTTATTTGACTTGTGAGTGCAGTCTCACAATGTTTCTAGATATCAAACTACCTAACTTGGTTTAAGGTTATGAAGCTAAGGTCTCAGTCTAATCTCTTCTTAACTTTCATAATCATTTATTAATTCAAATACACATCCTGACACATGCACTGAAGTATAATTGTCTAAAATTAAATACAATTAAACAATATGAATAAATATATTGATAAACTGCGAGATCTCAAAGCATTTACTTCGAGGTCAATACTAATATCGATGTCAATACACCTTTAGTCTGAACCTGTGATGGAAATTATAAGAGAGTGAGTTTTGAGAAAACTCAGTAAGTAAAACACACAAGCACGAAGGTAATAACATACACGATACTGAATTTTTAATGCATGTCTAACGCATTCTCATTCAATCATTATTTCTTATCACTTATTCGAATCACAATTCGAAACTTATCGAAAGTCACACTTTTCTTAGATTTACAAACTAGAATATTATCTAGACGCTGTCAAGTTTTTCAGGTAGAAAATGTATTTTGAAATACCTTAATTAGTCATGAAACCTGACAAACCGAACTGAATTTACCCATAGAGGTTTAAAATTCGAAATATAGTCGAATGTAGAAAACCAAAGTTTAATGCAATCCATACATGTAAATTTTTCCCTTTTGAATTGCTTACATCCACATTCATTCTCAAAACAAAACAATTTTTTGAGATCACCTCATACAATCCGAAAACATATCACATATCGTGATATATTTATATCTCGGAAACATCTCTTATTTAAAACATAACTTGTATTCGAAACTTACACACTTCAAAACATGTCTTATTTTGATACATAATCTATAGCGAAACATTTTCCTTATTTGGAATAGGTCTCGCATCCGAAACATATTCACATTCGAAATATATTCCTTATCCGAAACATATTTCATATTCGAAATATATTTCTTATCTGAAATATATCACATCGAGATATATTCATATATTCGAAACATATTTGATATTTCGAAACCCTCTTTATAGTTCAAAACGTAATTCTTATTCCAAAATATACTTCACAATTCGAAACGTATATCATACTTTATTTACTAACTATTCTAACCCGTTAGCAGAGACACTACTAACTATTATATCCTGCTAGTTAGGGTTACATCACTAACAATTATCATCCCCGTTAGTAGGGGCCACAACATATTTATTCCATATCGTTAGGATATGTTCGGTGAACTATGCTCATATTTGTAAAATATTTTCGAAAACATATTTCACATTTTAAATACATTTTGCATTTCAAAATACATTTCAAAACACGTTTTCCAAATTCGAAACACATTTTATATGATCACTATTTTAACCCATGATCGAGGAAATATCAGAGTCTCAAAATATATAACCATTGCTAACTATTATAACCCGTTAGTAAGACCCGAAAGTGCCAACTATTATATTCCCCATCAGCAATGGTCGAAATATTACTAACTATTATATCACATTAGCAAGAGCCAAAACATTGCTAATTATTATGTACTCCGTTAGCAAGGGCCGAATATTGCCAACTATTATGTCATGTTAGCAAGTGTCGAACATTTTCTATTTATATCGTCAATAGCAAGCTCGATTCTGCTTTAATTGGAAGAGTGGATGGGTAAAGTCATGATTAAATCAGATAATGAAAAGAATATCTTAAGAGTGGACTCTAATCTTAAACTTCGATGCTAAGAAATATGGCTATGGAAGAAGATATTTTACTGGACAACTTAGTTATAATTCATCTATTTTCGCCATATTAGAAAAATGTCAATTATGTTGAGGATAGAATAGCTAATAAAATAACAATCAAGGTTTAGTATAGTAGTTGTTATCTATCTTTAAAAGGGAATAAGTCTAAGATTCGATTATCCTTTTCTCTTTCTGTACCTTTCTATTAACAAAAAAATGACTGGCTAATTAAATATTCACAAAAAAGAGTGGCTAATAACATTGAATACGAATTATTATCCAATATACTGTTAGTGAAGTTTTTAGATTTCACAAGTAATGTTAAGATAATGACACATGCCTCATTTAATTTATTTTTTTATTTTTAATATTCATTGTGGGGCGTGTGCAAAAAAATTCACTGACAGTCTATTGAATAATAATTCTTGACATAATATTTATAGATTAATATCATATACGCCGTCAGTGAAGTATTTTGACTTCATAAGTGAAGTAAGGATGATAATAAATGTTTTATTTTTTTTATTTTTTATTTTTTAAAAATATTTAAAAGATATATATTATCATTTTAACTTTACTTATGAAATAATTTTTTTTTTAATAATTATTATTATTTTTTTTGGCAAAGGGATTTTAACTCAATACTTTAAAAAAAACCCAACTAAAAAGGCACTAAAAACAAGCCTTTTCCAGAATCGGGAGCGAGCGCATACCTCCAAAGGTCAGCACCCTCTCTCTTTCATTTCTCTAAAACCTTAAACTTTTTTTTTTCTGTTTTTTCCACTACTTTTTCAGATATTAAACCTTTAGGATTAGTTAGCAGCGGCATGCGGTATATCCTCTATAATTTGATCTGTAACTCGTAATCTGGATTTCTCTTTCGTTTTTTTCCTCTTTATTTAATTTTTATGGTCTTTAACCTATTTTTAGGCATTTGATTTGTGTTTATTTTATTTGTTTTATGCCTAACTATATCCTTCAATAATAGGTTCATATTACTGCATGATGAGATGCTTTGCTTCCTTTTATGCAATGGCTATTTGCTAAATCATTGTTTAAAAGTAGGATGGTTGTTAAAGTTGAAAGCTTTTTTGGAATTTTACTCTCTCTGAAAAGATTTTAAATGTTTTGCTTTTTAGGAATGAAAATTTTAGTTTTGGGAATTGAATTTATGCGATGGTTTAAGAAAGCTCTGGTTTTTTGTTCATAAAAATAACAATGTGTTTTGCCGTATACTGAAATTGGAATTAGCCATTTGATTGATTGTACAAAAGAAATTATAAAAATGGAAGGGCAGTAATGTTATGTTTTTGTTCAAAATCCTTTTAATAGAAGATGGGTAGCTTAATTACGTTGTTTGGGAAAATCAAGTGGAAAATGGTTGTCATTGGGAAGTTAAATTTGTAGGTTCTAAAGCCAATGGTGTCAGCATTGCATAGATTTTCTTCTTGATTGCATCTCTAATGTTCAAGCTGATTTGATGAAAGTAGCACTTGTATTAAGTGCTTCTTACACTAATGCTAAGTTGAATGTATAATGTTTTAGTGTATTGTGTGCTAGACATAGTGGAACTTTAAATGGTAGGGAGCCTAAAATCCTGCCTGCTAACTGCAGATTGGAAGTATTTGTCGTTTATTTACCTATAAAAGTTTTTTTTTTGACATTTTCTGTTTATTGTTATAAGTCATAGATTTGATTGCCTTTGCCACTGGAATTTTTAATTATGTGTTAAAAATAAATTTGAATTGGCTAAATTTAATTTAAGTCCTAGCTGTTCTGTCAATAAATGAATAAAGATAGTTTATTTGCTGTATTTTGCTAAGTAAATTTGAATTGGCTAAATTTAATTTAACTCCTAGTTGTTCAGTCAATAAATGAATAAAGATAGTTTATTTGCTTTATTTTGCTCTTTCATTGAAGAGTGCAGAAGAGGAAGTAGGGAAAGGAGAAAGGGCTTGCTTACTGCAATTGGTGATGGTGGATGTGTGGTGGTCCCTTCTTGGGGCTGCCATCCCTGCTGTTATAGCAGGGCAAGCTCTTAGAATGAAGAAGAAGCATGCTGAAGAACAGAGAATGAAGAGTGCTAGGGGAAGGGAGAAGAGCTCGGATGATATTTTTGTTTGTGAGAGAGTCTGCACATCAAAGAGAATGTTGAAAAAGGTTGGGGCATTTTCAAAGGACCCAATTCATGACACTTGTGTAACTGTCTGTGGTGTGTCTGAGCTCGATGCTTGCTCTGATGCTTGTGCTCGTACTGTTTGTGTCAACCAACATCAGGTACCCAATTGGAATGATATTTGCCTTCGAAGATGTCAGACTGAATGTCTTAGACAATCTGCATCTTATGCTTCTTAGTGCAATTTCCTTTAGCTTAGATTTTGAGCAGCAAAATATGTAGAAGATTCTCTTTTAGTTACAGTGACTGCGATCTCAGTTCGTTACTTGCTCTCTCAATGGAAATCCTTCTTGCAGTCAATTTTAAGTTGAATTTTTTCTGTGATTTTCAGAATGGATTTTCTGTTTGACAATGAGTATTAAAGGTCGTTTGCGCTTATTTTGTAGACTATACTACCTCTTTGGTGGTTTTCCCAACTGATCGATGGCTGATCTTGCACGAGCTAAATTGTAGAATTCCTTGCTCATGCTTTGTATTTGATCTCTCTCTCTCTCTCTCTCATACACACACACACTCATCCTTTTGTTGATGTTTGTGAGTCTATGATCCTTTAACCATACATTTACTCCATATTCTAAGGAGATGGATAACTAAAAAAGTTAGCTATGGGCTTTGAAATTCATAACTGCAAAACATAGAATCTTGTGCAGTTTCCTTGAGCTGTAAAGTCTGAATTATGAGGTCTCTTCTGTGTTCTTTTATTTAACAACTTGAGATCATACAGATTGTTTGTTCTTTTTATTAAACAACTTTAGATCAAACTAATCTGTTTCTCCATTGATGGTACGGCATTGTGATCTAATTGCTTTAGGATATGCAAATGTACGAGTTACTTAAGCTAAGCAGTGTCAGGTTGCCTCTTCATGCATAATGTTGTCAATGACTCTTAGCTGTATGCTTATCTGCAACTGGAAAAGAAAATTATGCTTTGCTCATTGGTTTGTCTTTGCAAATTCTCCAAGCTTTTCTTTCCAATTCTGGAGATTGGACAGAGATAAAATGAGAAAACTTAGTGCTTTGGTATTCCGTTTAATTTGATCTATTTGCTAGGTGTGATATCAGTTGTGTGGGAAATTCAATAATAAAGTCAAAATTTTTATTTTTTTGTTTATAGAGAGATATAAAAGAAAAAAAATTCAAACATTAGATTTTTTTTTTCTTTTTGTAAGGAGGGGTAATAATTAATAATTGTTAAGCCACAAAATCAATATTTATGTAAAAGTTTGCCGATTGTAGACCTTCCTTCCTCTTGCCCTCTTGATAGATAGGCATAATTCTGTTCCAGCTAGAGCTTTTAGATGGAGACTGTACTATATGCTTCACTTTGTACTGATTTTTTGTTGAAGGCCTTAATTAGATGAACCACGACACTGTTTTCTCTTAAATTGGAAACTGTTTTCTCTTAAATTGGAAACTGTGGTGAGATTAATTATTATATTAACGTAATTCAAAATATATTTTTAAATGCAAAAGCAATTATAACACAAGTTAAATGTAGTGAAAAACTTATAGTGAAATCTAATATTTATGAAATTAATATATAAATAAAAATTATTAAAATTATTTTTATATAAAATAAAGTTTTTAATAAATTAAAGTCTTTTTAGACTTCATAAGCAGTACATATTTATTAAAAATATTAAAAAATAAAATAATTAAAAATATTAAAAAATAAAATAAAATATATATAATCATATCTTATTTATTTAAATATAATTAACAATGATTTACAAATTTATTTAAATAATAGTTTATATATAAATATAAGTATATATAAATTTATTAATACTTTAAATTAATTAAAAAACTTAAAATTAAAAAAAAAAACTGATTTTAAAACAAAGCATGGGTATTTTAAAATTACTGTTCGAGTGGGTTATTGGACCTCTTAAGATCCAGTGGAAAAAAGGAGTGCCACACCAGTTGAAATCGAATGCACCGGTTTCAAAATCTAAAACCAAACAACTGCAATTGAATCCAAATCACCTCTGAATTGATGTAATCATCAACTATTGGAAAATTTAATTGGATATTGTAAGATTGCTGTTTTTGGGTTAAGAAATTTGTCCGGATTTTCTTGAGTTGGAGTCCTAGATTTTGATATGAGTAAGCAATTGGAAAGTTGAACCGGTGGGATTTATGAGATGACAAATTGAGAATGAGTAGTTCAATAGAACCAAAAGTTGATCAGAGATTTGGAAGCAATTTTTTGCTAATGATTCATCCAACATTCAAATCTAAGATTTACCCACAAATCTAGATTGCAAAAATAGTACGTTAGAGAGGAGAAAAAGTGCATATAGCTATTAATTAACAAGATCAAAGCTCATCACGAGATTCTTCACTATCAGGGACGCTTCTCTTCACTTTTTCTGCAGTCTTGTGGACAGCCTCTGCTGCAGATTTGGCAGTTTCTTCAACTGTTATTTTACTTGTTCCAATGCTTTTGTCAACTGCTTCTTTCATATTCTGTCCTAAACTATACGAAATCCCAGATTTTGCTGTACCTGTGGCACTGAAACTGATAAGACAGGGATGTTAATGGTGAATATGCAGTCTGCGGTCAACTGTGAAATGTATGAAATAACAAATATAAAACTGATGCAATCTTACCCTATATTTGGAGGGGTGAACTGCAACTGGAAGCCATGAATAGTGGCTTTCACCTTTTCCCAACAACTTTTCTGAGATTTCTTCAACGAAGAAATGGTGCTTGATACTACTTGGAAGAAATATGGTTTCTCTTCATTGTAGTGCCCTCTTTCACAAACTACTGATAGAATCTGATGCGAGAGAATGATGAAAAAAAGAAGAAACAAAGTTAAGCTTCTTATAGATTTGTTCATTCTTAACTTTGCCAAAAAAAAAAAATAAATAAAATAAAAAAGAAAAGGAAGTGACATTCACATTCGCTTCAAGCTTCGTAGTTGGGGGTAGTTTCAAGTTTGTACACGTTCCACCGAATATAGGTAACGTGGCGTCACAACCTTCCTTCTACTTCCAGGCATCCGTTTCTGAACATTTCAAAAGGTGGCATGATAATTGATATGTTTTATTATTTTTTGTTTGGATTTTTTTTTTGAAATTTTTAAAATTTTGTCATAATTCAATTTTAATTTATTAATTTTGAAAATGAACATTTCACATTAAAATTATCAATAATGTTAACATATATCAATCAATTACTAAATTAGAATTAATAATATCACATTTCCAACAATGTTAGAAAAATTAATCAAGCCTCCTTGATAGTGGATGAATATGAACTTATTCCTTCTTGAATGCTTCAATATATTGGTTTTTGAATTTTTTGTTGAATTTCGATGAAACACAAATAAATGTAAAAATGACTTAAAAGCGTACGGCTAATGCCACTTTCTTTAGGCTTATTTTGCCTTACCAATTACGGTATGCAACAACGGTTTGTAAAATAACCTGAGAATACAAAGAAGCCACCGTTTGAAATCACATTGTACTTGTGAAATTAAACCTCCAAACACCCTTGACAAGTACAAAAGTATCATGTTTTAACTATTATTTTCTATAGTAAATAATATCTAACAGATTTGTTTCTAGTTTGAGAATGAGAAGAAAGAGAGAAAGTCAAAACTTTTTTGATTGTTTAAGTATATTTCAAGAATTTCAAGTATATCTCAAAATGAACCTTAACATCTCTATTTATAAATATCCAATTTAAGAGTTCTGTCCTTATAACCAAATGTTGTGATATTTCAATTGTGTTTCTTGATCCAACAAACAAAATTATTTAATAAAATAACAATTTTTGAAAACCAATGGTTATAATTTTAACCATTCACTAGTGAAAGAACACATATTCAAGAAACTATTCATTGAATAATTGTATCTAATTTCTTATTCCATTTATTAAATGTAATTTTTAATCAATCATTCTTTCACTATTTTGAAAATTTCCAACAATCCCCAACAATTTTCAAATTAGAGCAAATCCGATACTTAAGGAATTCTTATGCATAAATGAAGGTATTAATCATGATTTAAGACCTTAACTTTAGTGAAAAGTGTTGTTGAGTTAATTAGAACAGAATGTGGAACAAAGTCCTAAGCTAGCAGTTTTATAATGATTAGTGATGGCTCAACCTAGAGGGGGTGAATCTGTTTTCTATCATTTTACCAAATTTAAAACTTACTTAGCTAATATTGCACACAAATAAATTTATAACTACTATAAGATTGAAAATAAATGTGCAGTAAATAAGGAGATAAGGGAAAGAAGTAGCAAACATAATGAGTTATAGAGGTTTGGCCAAATCCTTTGCTTACGTCCTCTCTTCTTGACCTTCTCGTCAAGGAGTCACTTCTACTATCAAGATGAACTTTACAACTTCCTATTCAAGGTTAAGGAATAACCTCTCTACCCACTTAGCAAATATTGCCATTCAAACTCTTTTATAACAGCTCTCTCATAGAGGAACTCTCCCATTTGCTTTAAGATGAAGAATGAATACAATCAAGGCTTTCTTAATGGGTAGGTGATGAAAATGAATAGCTTAACTAAAGCTTTCAATGACAATTAAATACACTTTTAGCTGAAGACACTAAGAATGTTTTCTCCAAGAATACTCAGAGCTTCTCTCCTTTTTTCTCTAATGTCTTTATGACTTGTATATATACACCCAATTGGTTGGTGAAGCATAATGCAATTCTTCCCGTTGAAACCCTGAAAAACTAGCCGTTGGAGTCCTGCAAACGAATGCCAGATCGATCTCTTTACCCGAGAGGATCGATCATTTAGTTCCAAAACCTACAATCACAAAGGTACTCTAGGAAAAGAGATCGATCTCATCATATAGAGGGATCGATCTCCTCTTCTCGAGAAGTTAGTGTCATCACATTCCGTAAAACAAGGGAGATCGATCTCTTATTCAAGCGAGATCGATCTCTTTGCTATTACAGCATTAAACAAATTGTTATTGACTAGAGGAGATCGATCTTTCTCCCAAAGCAAATTGATCTCAGATTGTTACTGCCAAAAGGAGATCGATCTCACAACCCTGGGAGATCGATCTCTTGGCTTAAGTATCAGTTATCCCAACAAAAATTTAGTTTACAAAGGTTTCTAAGTTTAGATATTCACAAGTTTTCTAAGTAATTTTTAGTACAATTGGCAATAGATTCTCTAAGACAATTATTCAAAAATAATACCTCACAAATGATTTGAAGGTTTAAAATAAGCACATTTAAATTAATGTTTTGTCATTTCAAAATATATCATCCAAAACTAACAATCTCCCCCTTTCTGATATGACAAAGCTTAGTTCAATATTTTAAGATTTTGGTCCTTAATATATGCATGGTTTCCAAATCATTTGTATTTTAAAAATTTTCTCCCCCGTAATATGCATAATGTTTATGATTTGCTCACCCTTAATATATGCATATAATTTATCTTCTCCCCCTTTTTGTCATATCAAGAAAGCAAATCTTAGCATTCCAAATCACCAGTCAAAGAGGAAATAGCATACCAAATGACTAGATAATTAAGGAATATATAGCAAACGTCATTTCAAAATATAGATGAGTATTTCAAACAAATGTCTATAAAAGGAGTATAGATAACATGGATGTGTCTAATAAACCCTAAGATGATAGAGGAAAGTGATCAAAAAGTTCATTGACGCGGACACGAGTTGTCTGCAACTCGTCAAACATAGCATGCTGAGTTTCCTGAAGTGTTGAAACTTGAGATTCAAGATTAGCTTGCCTTGCCACAACGTCATCTAAACGCTGATGAAGATGCTGATTAAAATCTAAAATCATGGCAGCAAGTGAGTCCAATGTGACAGCGGAAGAAACAGCAGGGGGTGCTAGTGCCTCAATGGGAGTATCGGTCTCCATATCTGCATATTGAGAATGAGGTCCAGTCTTTTCGCGCCAATTGCCATCATCATCTTGATAGTATCCAGCATGGTGAAGAGAGCTTATGTTGATAACATTCTTTTGTGAAGGCAGTTCTCCAACTTTACAAGAACAGTCAACATCAAGTCTTTGAAGGAGGAAGACAAGTGGTTGAGGAAAAACAATGGTAGTAGCTTGACCCCGAATAATTTTAAGCTAATCTTAAAAAATGAAGTGAATCAAGTTTGGTTTTTGACTGTGAGGAGAATGGATGTTATGTCACGACCGTCATCCGTGACTTAACCAAAACCACTACAAATTTTTCACATTTTTAACTTACCTTTCTTCTCTTCAATGGTTGGGCTGTGATTCGATGTTAGCTTCCTCGCATAACATATCATCCATTTTCATACATACATGTCAATATACTGTTACTGACTGTAACTTCTTTTTATAATACATGTGAGATCATATAAAAGCTAATACAAATACATTCCCCATAATATATATCGTATACATCACTGTGCTGTTTCTATGTTTAGATACATAACTGTACAAAATATGTATACCTGTTGATTGATAGGAAATAGCAGCGGACAACAGGAATACTATCCCTCAAATGCTCTCACTCTACTGCTGATGCTCTGTAGAGAGATGTAAAAGAAAGGGGGTGAGCATACAACGCGCTCAGTAAGGAAATCAGGCAAGCAAGTAGACATCTACACTATCTACTCAAAATAATGCTATGCCTTGAAAACATCATTTCCTTAACTCACTTTAAAAGCATGTCTTTAAATATATATATATATATATACTTGTACAAATTAAATCCCATGTACAGAAATCATGCTTGCTTTCTCAAATGTAGGCATGCAGTGCAAAATAATGCATCTTTGTAATATCACAATGCCTTTAGATAAATCATGCCATGTATATTTAAATCTCAGTAAATATGACATTTAAATCATTCATATCACAACAACCGAATTTCGACCCATCCCTCAGGTCTATCCGTAAATAAATCAATCAATCAGGTGATATATCATATGAGACACTGTGGTGAAATGCAAATAGTATCCTGGACTATGGTCATATCCGATAATGGTGATCCCAGGCAACACAGATCTCGATGTGCGGGGCATCATTGTTGCAACGGGAGGGGGGTCAGTCCATCACAACCGCCAGCTATATCCTCCGCAACTCCACAACACCACACGGTACAGTGTACTCCATGCCACTCGCACGGTACAACGTACTCCGTGGACCCTACATCACAGTCGGGGTGCCTGCCATAGATCTTAGCCCTCAAACCATTGATCATATCACGTCTCTAAATCCACATGCGAACCTCTCATAGTGTGACACTCAGTCTACATGAGGAAATCAAGCATGGTTTTCAACATGTATTATATATCACATTACAGTGCGCGCCTTTGAGCGCGACTCACAGTCGACACTCTGCTCAAACACTGTTTCACATCACAAACTCAAACTCTAGTGCGAGTAAACCTCCAGCAACTAGGTCAATGCATAGTTCATGTTTCAAATGAAGTACGAGCAATAGCTCCAGTACCATGCTATGCACAAAACTCATTAAATCAAGTACGAGCAATAGCTCAAGTACTATGTCATGTATAAATCATGAAGAATTGAGTACGAGCAACGCTCTAGTACTTTGTCATGCATAAATCACATAAAACTGAGTACGAGTAATAACTCCAGCACTCTATCATGCATGTCCTGGAAATCTAGTGCAAATCACAATCCAGCACTAATATATGTGGAAAATATATGAAATCAAGTGCGAGCTGTGCTCTAGCACGATTTATTCTCACATAATATGATAGATGGCTCTTTAAAAAATAGATGATTTTCAAAACATCAAAATCAGCACTATAAAGTGTGCTTAATTCACATTAACCTTAAAATCATTAGCCCATCTTTTTATTCTTCTGCTAAACAACAGTAAAACACTCAAAATAGTAGTTTCCATGCCTTTTACAACTTTTCACAAAAGTTGACTTTTTTCCTAACTAAGGGCAAAATCATAATTTGCCACTATGGGGTCACAATAATTATTATTCACTTTCCTTGACCCTCAGAATTTTTCAGTGAATTTAAAAGTAGACGAAAATATGTGCAGGTATCTCTAACTACTCACAAAAGTCCCTTACCTGCAATCACTCGAGAAATTTTACTTCCTCAACGCTGCTCGATCCAGCAGTCCGATTTGCTCCTCTAATAATCTCTAGAGATGTATATAACCATTTATCAGGTTAATTATATTTTTCCTACTGTATTTCACATTAAATACAGTCCATTTCCCTTAATTGTGCCCATTTACTCTAAATGAGCCTAAACACTTTAATTGGGCCTTAATCCGTATTAAGTCCATTTTTCACGTATTATTTCCCTTCATTAGGGTCTATCGACTCATTGGGCCTATCAATACCCATTGGGCTTTATTCCAAGCTCTTTGGATAGCCCGTAAATCATTTACGACAGTTAATTCAAAATTTTGAATATAATTCACTAAATGCGAAATTTAATCTGAAATGCGTAAAATAAATCTTAAATACGCAATAATCACATAAATTGTCGTAAATGAGCTTTAATTACCCGAGATTATTCGATGGTACGCAAATTGAAGTTTGATCGGGCTTCCATTCGAAATTTATCGTCGAACTGCATAATTTTGTATATTTAACTCCGGGTCAATTTTCGATTAAATATAATTTAAATAAATTTATCGAAAATCAAATCGATCACTTTTGACCTCGTATCGACTTACTCGAAGTTTGGTGAAATCTCAAAAATTTTCCTTTTTCTTTCTTTTTTCTTCTTTTTCCCTTTTTCTCCTTGGCTGAACCGGTTCAATCCGGTTTAGCGCAGAAGCTTCTTCACTGAACCGTCGATTTGTTCAGGCTTCCTTTGGTCGTGCCGGCGTCGTCCGGTCGGTTCTTCGAGTGCCGCTGCCACCATTCGACGCTCCACAGCCTGGGGACCTCTCGGTTGGCCTCAATCTTCCCATCACCGTCGGTGGCCGCCAGATTTCCTCTTTTCCTCCGAGGTAATTTCTCTTCGATTCGCCGGCGTCCGACGTCGGTGAGGCGCGTTGCCGGTGCCGATGGGTGCGCACGGACCTCCTCTTCCTTTTTCGGCCCATTGCCTGGCCATTGGGTCATCGGATGCTCGCCGGTGACAAGATCGGTCTTCCTCGGCTTGCGTCGGTTTCCTTTCTATTTTACCTCTTTTCTCTCTCCCCGATTTCAATTCCAATTTTTGATTTTTTCCTTTTTTTTCCTCTTTTAATATTTATAAATGATTTTAATATTATTTTAATCATTAAAATAATATTAAAAAATTTCCAAAATATAAAAAAATCATATTAAATTTATTTAATCCGTAAATGTTTATCAGTCCGATTTTTTATTTTCGGTATATTTTTCTCCTATTTTCGGGCTTGTTTTTCTAGGCAAAAATTTTGAAAATATTAAATAACTTCATATCTTGATCAATTGGACTCGAAATTAAATATTTTCCTCGATTTTGATCAAGATTCCTCAATTTCATATTTTTAATGAAATTATCTTATCGAAATTATACCGAATTTCAGTCATTTAACCATTTTACCCCTGTACTCATTTGGGAATCAACTTAAACCTTATCTTGCTGTTTTGTAGCTTATGCGTAAATCATTTCACATACTCTTTAAATCTAGTAAATACTCTTCTTATGATTCAACTATAATAATAGAGTGTTCATACACATAGGAATCATAATGAACAAGCTACATAAAATACGGGTCTGACAATCCTCCCTTACTCAGAAAATTTGGTCCTCCAAATTAGAACTAGGTCAGTCATCGAATAGATGAGGGTGCTTCTCTCGCATCAGATTTTCTAGCTCCCAAGTAACCTCCTCTGAAGTATAATGCTGCCAAAGAACCTTCACTAATCCGATAGTCTTTGATATCAATACCTTCTCCTTCCTATCCAATATCCGAATCGATCGCTCAACATATGACATGTCCTCTCAGAGCTCCAATGGCTCGTAACTAATCACATGTGCCGGATCCGAGTGATACTTTCGAAGCATCGATATGTGGAAGACGTTATGGACACCTGATAAGTCCGGTGGCAATGCCAACCTATAAGCCTTATCTCCCACTAGATCAAGTATCTCAAAGGGTCCAATATAGCGAGGATTCAACTTTCCTCTCTTCCCAAACCTCGCTATGCCCTTGAAAGGAGAAACTTTCAAAAATATGGATTCACCAACTGCAAACTCTAGTGGCCTTCATCTCCTGTCAGCATAACTCTTCTGTCTACTCTAAGATGTCCTCAGTCTCTCTACAATCAAGCGGACGTCCTCAGATGCTTGTGTAACCATATCAGGAGCGAAAATCTTATGGTCACCCATTTCTTCCCATCCAATAAGGGAACGACATCTACGGCCATATGAAGCCTCATACGGTGCCATCCCGATACTCGAATGATAACTGTTGTTGTAGGCAAACTTGACTAGTGGCAAGTGGTCGTCCTAAGAGCCTCTAAAATCTAGCACACATGCTCTCAACATATCCTCCAGAGTCTGTATAGTCCTCTTTGACTGACCATCTGTCTGAGGATAGAAAGCGATGCTCAAACTCAACTGGGTTCCCATGGCTTTTTGAAAATGTTCTCAAAAGTGGGAAGTGAAGCGAGAATCCCTATCAGAGACTATGCTCACTGGTACACCATGTAACCTCACTATCTCGCGTACATACGGCTCTGCCAATGAACTCAGAGTATCAATCACTCTCATAGCTAGGAAGTGGGCTGACTTCGTCAGTTTGTCGACAATCACCCATATAGCATCGTGATTCCTACGGGTCCTCGGTAAACCCATCACGAAATCCATGGTGATTTGCTCTCATTTCCATATCGGTATAGGTAGAGGTTGCAATAATCCTGCAAGTTTCTGATGCTCTACCTTCACCTGCTGACATACGAGACACTTTACCACAAAATCTGCTACATCTCTCTTCATACCCGACCACCGGTATACCTTCTGGAGGTTCTAATACATCTTGTTACTCCCCGGATGTAACGTATACCTCGATGAATGAGCTTTCGCCAATATCAATCTCCTGAGTCCTAGATCCTCAGGAACACACAATCTGCCTCTGAACCTCAATAGTCCATCAGAACTCAACTCAAAATTAGTCACTGTGCCCTTCTGCATCTGACCACTCACATCCATACAAAATGGATCAGTCCGCTGAGCCACTCTGATCCTGTCCAACAGATCCGACTCCAAGCGTAGACTAGCTATCACATAGCCTGTAACCATGTCAGAAGGTACAACTCCCAAACTGAGGCTAGCAAACTGCTCTAGCAAATCAAGTTCCCTAACCATCATATACGATACCATCCCTAGGCTCTTCCTACTCAAAGCATCAGCTACAACGTTAGCCTTACCCTGATGATAAAGTATCTCACAATCATAGTCCTTCAGAAGCTCTAGCCATCTTCTCTGTCTCATGTTCAATTCTTTCTGTGAGAACAGATACTTGAGGCTTTTGTGGTTGGTAAATATCTGAAACTTCTCACCATACAAGTAGTGACGCCATACCTTCAACGCAAACACTACTGCTGCTAACTCCAAATCATGGGTTAGATAGTTCTTCTCATGATCCTTCGACTATCTAGATCCATACACAACTACCCTTATATCCTGCATCAATACACAACCTAGTCCCTGATGCGAAGCATCGGTATACACTGTAAATCCTCATGAGCTGGTAGGGATAGTGAGAATTGGAGCGGTGGTTAATCGACACTTCAACTCCTGAAAACTCTTCTCACAATCCTCGTTCCATATGAACGGTACACTCTTTCGAGTAAGACGTGTCAACGGAGTAGCCAACTTCGAAAATCCCTCAACGAATCTCCGATAATATCCAGCTAAACCCAGAAAACTCTTGATCTCGGTTACTGTCCTCGGCTGTTCCCACTGAACTACAACCTCTATCTTGGATGGATCGACTGTTACACCATCCCTTGATACAACATGTCCAAAAAATGAGATCTGTGACAACCAAAAGTCACATTTACTGAGCTTAACATATAACTTCTGCTCTCGTAGAGTCTGCAATACGATCCTGAGGTGCTCCTCATGCTCCTCCTTGGATCTCGAATACACCGATATGTCATTGATAAAAATGATAACAAACTGGTCCAAATATGGCTTGAACACATCGTTCATCAACGCCATGAAAGCAGCTGGAGCATTCGTCAATCCGAATGGCATGACTAAGAACTCATAATGGCCATATGGGGTACAAAATGCTGTCTTAGGTACATCTCCACTCCGAACTCTCAGTTGATGATACCCAGACCTCAGATCAATCTTGAAAAAGACCTGTGCTCCCTGAAGCTAATCTAACAAGTCATCAATGCATGGAAGGGGATACCTATTCTTGATGGTGGCCTTATTCAACAATCGGTAATCTATACACAATCGGAGGCTCCCATCCTTATTCCTCATGAATAAAATCGGTGCACCCCAAGGTGAAACACTTGGTCGAACAAAACCCTTATCCAATAGCTCTTACAACTGCCTCTTGAGCTCTTCCAGCTCCACTAAGGCAATACGATATGGTGGTCTTGAAATAGACTCCGTACCAGGCACCAAGTCTATACAGTACTCTATCTCTCTATCTGGTGGTAACCCTGGCAACTCATCCGAAAAAACATCTGGGTACTCACTGACCACAGTAATATCTAACAACTCTAGATGTACCTTATCCATATCTACCACGTACGCAATAAAACCTTGATATGTTGAAGCTTTTCTAAGTCAGTAAATCATATAATAATCATAACTACTTCTTTCATTTATTCTTATTAAACTTTACAACATATCTAGTAGGGTTAGGAAACATAACTGTCTTCGCATAACAATCTAAAACAACATGGTTTGCAGATAACCAATCCATTCCTAAGATTATATCAAAGTCACTCATATTTAGCAATATTAGATTGACTGCCATCTCTTTATCCCATACTCTTAGCTTGCAATCATTAAATACATACTCTACAACTTGACTACTATTTATAGGCGTACTAATCAACATTATCATACATAATGGTGTACGCTCTACATGTCTTGCTAATTTACATGCAAATGAAGGCGATACAAAAGAATGTGTGGCACCAGGATCAATTAAAACATATGCTTCAATATCATAAATCAGGATGTTCCCTCGTATCACATCCGATGAAGCATCAGCTGTCCCCTGATCCAAAGCATGTATGTGTCCTCGACCAATAACTTGCTTCCCCTTTTCTTCTGCTGTCGCTCTCCTCATCGAAGCAGAAGGATCAACTGGACTCTCTCTGGCCCCTTGCCCTTCAGTGGAGCAGTATCAACCATCTCTGGGCAAGCTCTAGCAATATGCCCCTATTTCTCGCATCGAAAACACACTATAGGAGTCAGCGGACACAGTCTACCTCCATGTTGCCTACCGCATCAGTAGTAGGTCTCTGTCCTCCTATGACAATACCCGTTGCTGGAGCTATGGTCGGATAAGCAGGAGATCTAGCAAGTCTCTCTCGTGCTTCCTCAACCCGTGGTCTCTTACCATAGAGTTTCTTCCCTCCTCGATAACTGAATCCTCTATCTCTAGCCGACCTCTTCCTTTGTATATCTCAGCTTCGGCTAAACTTCCCAAACTCGAAAGCATTCCTCTCATAATCTTGCTCGTATAGTTGCGCTTTACGCACTGCTTCCTCATAGGTGGTTATATCTAATGGGACCAACCTGGACCGCAGAACCGGTCTCAATCCATTGATGAACCTGTGGACCATTCTGGCCTCACTATACATGGTATCTGGGTCATATCTCCCCAGGGATAGGAATTGAGTCTCATACTCATCCATTGACAAACTCCCCTGGTTCAGTCCCAAAAACTCAGCTTGTAGTTTCTGCTGTACAGTATCTGGAACAAACTACCTCCTAAAGGCATCCCGAAATGTCTCCCAACTAATATCTGTATGTCGGGCTCTCAATATGGGTCTGGTGGACTTCCACCAATGCTCTACAGCTCCCTTCAGTAGGAATGCAGCAAATGCGACCATCTCCGATGTCGTACACTCGAAGAACCCATAAAGCTTCTCCATCTCCGTAACCCACTCCTCAGCAGCTACTGGGTCCTTGACCCCACTAAAAGATAGAGGTCTAAACTTTTGGAACTCTCGTAACCGATGCAGATCACATCCGTACCCTAATCCACTGCTACCTGAAACTGGTGGGGGTGTAGGAGTATCTACAATCTTCGATGCATGAGCTGGCTGTATAGGAGTATCAGGGGCAACTGCCTCTCCTGTCTTAGCTCCTGCCTCCTGTCCCTGCCTAACTGGCATCGTCTGTGCCAATATCTCTACTATCATCTCTAGACTACGCTCAAATCTCGTAAAGCACGTCTCAGCACACTCTGGTGCCTCCGTAGTACTTGGAGTCTCGTAAAGCGCGTCTTCGAGGCCTATCTCCACGGCCTTGAGCCCTACCTCTCGTCCCTCTACCACTACGAGTATTTGCCATATAGGCAAAGTTCCTGCACTCACAATCATGAATTAGTCCGTCTCCCATTTGGTATACACAGTTGTATCTAAATATAGCACAGTATTATAGGGATGTACACTTTCCTATTTTCTAACACTGACTCACATCAGACCAACCTCTGCTCTGATATCATTCTGTCACGACCGTCATCCGTGACTTAACCAAAACCACTACAAATTTTTTGTATTTTTAACTTACCTTTCCTCTCTTCAATGGTTGGGCTGTGATTCGATGTTAGCTTCCTCGCATACCATATCATTCATTTTCATACATATATGTCAATATACTATTACTGACTATAACTTCTTTTTATAATACATGTGAGATCATATAAAAGCTAATACAAATACATTCCCCATAATATATATCGTATACATCACTGTGCTGTTTCTATGTTTAGATACATAACCGTACAAAATATGTATACCTATCGATCGATAGGAAATAGCAGGGGACAACAGGAATACTATCCCTCAAATGCTCTCCCTTTACTGCTGATGCTCTGTAGAGAGATGTAAAAGAAAGGGGGTGAGCATACAACGCACTCAGTAAGGAAATCAGGCAAGCAAGTAGACATCTACACTATCTACTCAAAATAATGCTATGCCTTGAAAACATCATTTCCTTAACTCACTTTAAAAGCATGTCTTTAATATATATATACTTGCACAGATTAAATCCCATGTACAGAAATCATGCTTGCTTTCTCAAATGTAGGCATGTAGTGCAAAATAATGCATCTTTATACTATCACAATGCCTTTAGATAGATCATGCCATGTATATTTAAATCACAGTAAATATGGCATTTAAATCATTCATATCACAACAACCGAATTCTGACCCATCCCTCAGGTTTATCCGTAAATAAATCAGTCAATCAGGTGATATATCATATGAGACTCTGTGGTGAAATGCAAATAGTATCCTGGACTATGGCCATATCCGATAATGGTGATCCCAGGCAACACAAATCTCGGTGTATGGGGCATCACTGCTGTAACTGGAGGGGGGGTCAGTCCATCACAACCGCCAGCTATATCCTCCTCAACTCTACAACACCACACGGTACAGTGTACTCCATTCCACTCGCACGGTACAACGTACTCCGTGGACCCTACATCATAGTTTTTGGGGTGCCTGCCATAAGTCTTAGTCCTCAAACCATGGAATATCATACCACGTCTCTAAATCCACATGCGAACCTCTCATAGTGTGACACTCAGTCTACACGAGGAAATCAAGCATGGTTTTCAACATGTATTATATATCAAATTACAGTGCGCGCCTTTGAGCACGACTCACAGTCAACACTCTGCTCAAACACTATTTCACATCGCAAACTCAAACTCTAGCACGAGTAAACCTCCAACAACTAGGTCAATGTGTAGTTCATGTTTCAAATCAAGTACGAGCAATAACTCCAGTACCATGCTATGCACAAAACTCATTAAATCAAGTACGAGCAATAGCTCAAGTACTATGTCATGTATAAATCATGAAGAATCGAGTACGAGCAACACGCTAGCACTCTGTCATGCATAAATCACATAAAACTGAGTATGAGTAATAACTCCAGCACTCTATCATGCATGTCATGGAAATCTAATGCGAATCACAATCCAGCACTAATATATGTGGAAAATATATGAAATCAAGTGCGAGCTGTGCTCTAGCACGATTTATTCTCATATAATATGATAGATGGCTCTTTAGAAAGGGATGATTTTCAAAGCATCAAAATCAGCACTATAAAGTGTGCTTAATTCACATTAACCTTAAAATCATTAGCCTATCTATTTATTCTTCTGCTAAATAGTAGTAAAACACTCAAAATAGTGGTTTCTATGCTTTTTACAACTTTTCACAAAAGTTGACTTTTTTCCTAACTAAGGGTAAAATCGTAATTTACCTCTATCGGGTTACAATAATTATTATTCACTTTCCCTGACCCTCAGAGTTTTTCAGTGAATGTAAAAGTAGACGAAAATACATGCAGGTATCTCTAACTACTCACAAAAGTCCCTTACCTGCAATCACTCGAGAAATTTTATTTCCTCAATGCTGCTCGATCTAGTAGTCCGATTTGCTCCTCCAATAATCTCTGGAGCTGCATATAATCATTTATCAGGTTAATTATATTTCTCCTACTGTATTTCACATTAAATGCAATCTATTTCCCTTAATTGTGCCTGTTTACTCTAAATGAGCCTAAATCTTTAATTGGGCCTTAATCCATATTAAACCCGTTTTTCACGTATTATTTCCCTTCATCAGGGTCTATCGACTCATTGGGCCTATCAATACCCATTGGGCTTTATTCCAAGCTCTTTGAATAGCCCGTATATCATTTATAATAGTTAATTCAAAATTTCGAATATAATTCACTAAATGCGGAATTTAATTCGAAATGCGTAAAATAAATCTTAAATACGCAATAATCACATAAATTGTCGTAAATGAGCTTTACTTACCCGAGATTATGCGATAATACGCAAATCGAAGTTCGATCGGGCTTCTGTTCGGAATTTATCGTCGAACTGCACAATTTTGTATATTTAACTCCGAGTCAATTTTCGATTAAATATAATTTAAATAAATTTATTAGAAATGAAATCGATCACTTTTGACCTTGTATCGACTTACCCGAAGTTCGGTGAAATCCCAAAAATTTTCCTTTTTTTTCCTTTCTTTTTTCTTCTTTTTCCCCTTTTCTCCTTGGCTGAACTGGTCTGGTCCGATTCATCGTAGAAGCTTCTTCACTGAACCGCCAACTGGTTTAGGCTTCCTTTAGTCGTGCCGGCGTCGTTCGGCCAGTTCTCCAAGTGTCGCTGCCTCCGTTTGACGTGCCACAGCCAGGGGACCTCTCGACTGGCCTCGACCGGGACCAATCACCGTCGTTGGCCGTCGAATTTCCTCTTTTCCTCCGCGGTAATTTCTCTTCGATTCGCCAGCGTCCGACGTCGGTGAGGTGCGTTGCCGGTGCCGATGGGTGCGCACAAACCTCCTCTTCCTTTTTCGACCCCTTGCCTGGTCGTTGGGTCGTCGGATGCTCGTCGGTGACGGGATCGATCTTCCTCGGCTTGCGTCGGTTTCCTTTCTATTTTCCCTATTTTCTCTCTCCCCAATTTCAATTCCAAGTTTTGATTTTTCCTTTTTTTTTCTCTTTTAATATTTATAAATGATTTTAATATTATTTTAATCATTAAAATAATATTAAAAAATTCCCAAAATATAAAAAATCATATTAAATTTATTTAATCCGTAAATGAATTTATCAGTCCGATTTTACCTTTTCGGTATATTTTTCTCCTATTTTCGAGCTCGTTTTTCTAGGTAAAAATTTTAAAAATATTAAATAACTTACTATCTTGATCAATTGGACTCGAAATTAAATATTTTCCTTGATTTTGATCAAGATTCCTCAATTTCATATTTTTAATGAAATTGTCTTATCAAAATTATACCGAATTTCAGTCATTTGACCGTTTTACCCCTACACTCGTTTGGGAATCAACTTAAACCTTATCTCGCTGTTATGTAGCTTATGCGTGTTAAATCATTTCACATACTCTTTAAATCTAGTCAATACTCTTCTTATGATTCAACTATAATAATAGAGTGTTCATACACATAGGAATCATATAGAATAGGCTACATAAAATACGGGTCTGACATGTTATGAAGTAAAAAATGATCAAGTTTCCTAACTATTGAGTGTCAAGTACCAAAGGGATGGAGATTCTAAGAAATAATTAGATGAAGTAAGCGTGGATGCATATGTAAATCACTAGCTCGGTCATTTGTAATGTTAAACTCTAGTGGTACCTCTGCTTCTTCATAGGTAAGACCCGAAGTGGAAGTACCAAAAACTCTTGCTAGAATCTCTGTGTCAATGTATAATGGTTTAGCCATGACAAAAGTTTTAAAACCTATAGTTCGACACGGATCATTAGGTGAAGTGACGATTTCAGCATTGGAAAAGAATGTACCAATTATGTTAGGAGGAACGAGGGTATTGATTTTCAAAAATGGAAGCCACTGGTACTCCTGAAATTTTGAGAGATATGGAAACTCGATACACTCAAGAAAGGCAAAGTCTATGGTTCGCCAATGCTTAATGGTCATAGTGGAAAAATGTTCATCAAACCTTTTACGCTTAGCCGGGGTTTGAAAACATCGACTAAATGTGGTGGAAAGAGTTGGATTGACGGTTGAAGGTTGTGAAGTGGATGGTCTAGAAGAGGATGCTCGAGATGGTCTGGAGGAGTAAGGTTTAGATGCTACTAATTTTGTACATGGTGGCATAATGTCTTAAGTCTATGAAGAATGTCAACAAACACTTGATAGACACAGTTTAAGGAAATGTGGCAATGGTGAGTGTAGGATTTGAAAATTTCCAATCCTGCAAAGAGAGACCTATTCTAGATAGATAACAGCCAATTCAATTCAACCTACTAGATGAAGGAACTATGAGTTCACTACAGCTATCAAGACACAACAAAAATATGAACAATGAGATCACCAGATCGATCTATCCGAAAAAATGAAGAATAGAAAAGTTCAAACAAAACAGAAGATGTTGGGTCGAAAATACTGAGAGAAATTAAAGACAAATGGTGAAAACTTACCAAAGACTTGATCCCGGGGGCAAGAGAGCAAGATGCGATGAGAGAGGAGGGTTTTGTTTTTTTGAAAAAAATATGATTTTTACGACGTTTTAAGTGCCCAAAACCTAGGAGATCGATCTGCTAGAGGGTAGAGATCAATCTCAATTACCCAGAATGCATTCGAAAAAACATGACAAAGATAAGAAGATCGATCTCATTTAATAGCAGATCGATCTCCTATGTTGAGTTAATGTATTTTGAAATGACAAAACAAGTAAATTCAATAATATAAAGATGATAGAAAAACATGTTTAGAGGTTATCGTACCAGAAATTAAGTTCCTGGAGATGAGAGATCGATCTGGTGATATGAGAGATCGATCTCCTGGGTTTTCTAGGATAAGAGATCGATCTCATGAGGATATGAGATCGATCTGCTATGGTTTGAACCTGTACAAAGGTATTGAGGAAGCTGAGATCGATCTATAAGGGTTATAAGATTGATCTATCTAAATACAGGATGTTGATGAGATCGATCTGGTATGGGAAGAGATCGATCTCCCCTAAAACAAAAGTAAAGGCAGTAGATCGATCTGTAAGATTGATTTGTACGCAAACAGAGAGTTCATGAGATCGATCTGGTATAGGAAGAGATCGATCTCCTCAAAGTCAGAGAGATAAGGAGATCGATATAGGTTGATAAGAGATCGATCTCCCCACTATGAGAATACCTGGCAGATCGATCTATAGATCGATCTTGCCTCAAACAGAGAGATTGGAAGATCGATCTGCCTATTCGACAGATCGATCTGCTCTAACGTTTTCAAATTGTGAGATCGATCTGCTCATATATGAGATCGATCTCCTTGCTTCAATTTGCCTTGATTTTGCAGGAATTATAACTAAGAGATCGATCTGGTCAAGATGGCAGATCGATCTGGCATTCTACTGGAGGTACCCAACGACTATTTCTGTAAAAATCTCAACGGGAAAAATAGCATTAAATGCTCCAACTACCAATCCTTCAGTATATAATCAAGCATTGAAGACACTGAGAAGAGAGACACTATTGCTGCACATTATGTACATTCTCAAGAGTTTAATTCCTACATTCCATTTGTCTTCAATCCTCATTTATTGAGTTTGTTGTATAAGCTTGTGTGCAAAAGCTGTATTTGTCCTACCCACATAAAAAGCTTGATATTGTATTCATCCTTGCTTTAAGAGAGAAGAGGATTGTTCCTCAGTGAGATAACCTTTGTAAAAGGGTGAATACATCTTGTATGAAAAGGGTAGAGAGGTTATTCCTTAACCTGAAAAAGAGAGTGTGTAACTTTCATTGAAAGTGAGAAAGAAAGCTCTTGACAAGAAGGTCAAGGAGAGAGGACGTAGGCAAGAGATTGGCCGAACCTCTATAAACTACTGTGTTTGATATTCTCTTCCTCATCTTGCTTTAATTTGTTTCATTACATTATATTGCTTATTTGTTAATTAAGTTCAAATTAGTTTAAATTTGCCATTACCATTAGAAAACCGATTCACCCCCTCTCGGTAGAGCCATCAATTGGTATCAGAGCAAGGACTCTTTGATCACATAGGAATAACTTCCTAAGAGTTAGAAACAATCTAATGGCTCACAACAATGTAGCAACCAATTTTGTAGGAGATGGGCATTCTACGGTTAGGCCTCCAATATTCAATGGTGAACATTATGCTTATTGGAAAACTAGGATGATGTTGTTCATTCAAGCAAATCATTATGAGGTATGGAGGATTATAACTAAAGGACCTCAAATTCCTACTAAAAGAATAGAGGGAAGAGATATCCCTAAAGAAGAGGATGAGTGGGATTCAAATGATGTTAAATGTGCTCAGCTAAATGCTAAAGCCATGCACACCCTATTTTGTGCGTTAGGGCCAAATGAATACAATAGTCTCCGGTTGTGACAATGCCAAGCAAATTTGGGACAAATTGACAATAACTCATGAAGGTACAACCCAAGTAAAGGAGACTAAGGTAGGAATGCTCACATATGACTATGAGCTATTTAGGATGAAGGAAGGAGAATCAATTAGTGATATGTTCACTAGATTTACTGATGTAATTAATGGATTAAAGTCCTTAGGAAAAATCTACTCTAATATAGAAATGGTCAAGAAAATATTAAATAGCCTACCAAAATCATGGGAAGCTAAAGTGACTGCAATTGAAGAATCTAAGGACCCTTACACATTGTCTCTAGATGAATTAATAGGATCACTACTCACATATGAGATGAAGTTGAGAAGAAATGAAGAGCCACCCAAGAAAGTGGGAGTAGCTCTGAAATCTACTACTCAAGAGGAGAATAAAAATGAGTGGTAGTGAAGAGGATCTTGAGATGGCAATGTTTGTCAAAAGATTTAACAAATTCATGAGAATGAGAGCAAGTAGTAGTGGTAGAAGAAACCACAAGAAAGATCAAGAAGAGCAAGGTAGAAAGGATACCATAGTGTGCTATGAATGTAAAAAACCTGGACATATTAAATTTAACTGCCCTATTCTTAAAAGGTCCAATAATAGGTTCCACAAAAAGAAGGCAATGGTGGCAACATGAAGCGACAGTGACTGCTCCGATGATGACTCAAATGAGGACAATGCCAACTTGTGCTTCATGGCTATTGAGGATGAAAAGGTAACTTCAAACCTCAATGAATACTCTTTTGATGAATTATAAGATGCCTTTGATGATCTTGCATTGGAATATGAATGCATGAATATGAAATATAAAAAGATAATATCTAAATTAAAGAAAGAAAATGAGTTAATGCTAGAGGACAAATTAGAATGTGAAAAGAAACTAGAAATTACAAATCTTGAAATTTGTGACCTAAAAGAAAAAAATAGTAACTTACATAATTCTTTTAATAGGTTCTATATAGGTCAACAAAAGTTAGGTAACATGCTAGAAACTCAAAGGGCATTCTTTGATAAAAATGGGTTAGGATATAATGCAAAAAGTAGAGAGACTCATCTCAAAAGTTTCATTGCTAGAAAGAGCATGAATAAACCTTCAACTATTTGTTCATATTGTAATAGAAAGGAACATGCATAACATAATTGCAATATGAAGAAGACCACTCTTAAGGGAAAAATAATAAAAAGAATTTGGGTTCCAAAAGAAGTAATTAACTCAAAAGATATTAATGCTTTAGTAAAATGGATCCCAAAGGGATCAAGAATTGCATACACTAACCTCAAAGGTCCCAAGAGAATTCGGGTACCTAAGACATAAGTTTGAATCTTAATTGTAGGTGATTGAGCATTGCCACAAGCTAAAACAAAGGAAGCTTGGTACTTGGACAGTGGATGCTCAAGGCACATGACCGGAGATAGAAGCCACTTCAACTCATTTAAATCGAAAGTCGGTGGAGAAGTCACATTTGGGGACAACTCCAAAGGCCAAGTTGAAGGAAGTGGTTCAATAGGTAATGACTACTTTTCATTAGAAAAAGTATTGCTTGTTAGGGGTCTAAAACATAACTTACTAAGAATTAGTCAACTTTGTGACAAAGGTTACAAAGTAATTTTTGATTGCTTGAAATGTCATGTTATAGATCCTAAGTCAAATAAAGTTCTTTTCCTAGGTAATAGGCAAGGTAATATATACAGTGTCTATCTTAATGAACTTAAAAATGAAAACATATGCCTAATGGTAGACAAAGAAAAAGAACCTTGGTTGTGGCATAGAAGACTAGGTCATGCTAGCATGCATGTGCTATCCAAGTTAGCTAGAAAAATCTAGTTATAGGATTACCTAAGTTGTCATTTGACTATGACAAAATATGTGAAGCTTGTGTTAAAGGAAAACATAAAAGGACAACATTTAAGCCTAAGAATAGTGTATCTACCACTAGGCCTCTTCAATTACTCCACCTAGATCTATTTGGACCAACTAGAACAACAAGCCTAGGTGGGAAACATTATGGATTTGTAATAGTTGATGATTACACTAGGTTCACTTGGGTATTCTTTTTGAGAGTGAAAAATGAAGCTTTAGAAAAATTCATAGCTTATACAAAAGTGACTCAAAATGAAAAAGGATACACAATAACTAGTATTAGAAGTGATCATGGCAAGTAGTTTGAAAATATAGGATTTGATGAGTATTGCAATGATCAAGGAATTAGCCATAATTTTTCAACCCCTAGGACACCACAACAAAATGGAGTAGTTGAGAGAAAAAAATAGAACATTGGAAGAAATGGCTAGAACCATGTTGTGTGAAAATAATTTACCTAAATACTTTTGGGCTGAAGCTATAAATACATCTTGCTATATCATTAATAGAGCTATGATTAGACCCATGTTAAAGAAAACTCCTTATGAGCTTTACAAGGGTAAGAAGCCCAATATTAGCTATTTTCACCCTTTTGGCTGCAAATGTTTTGTCTTAAATAATGGGAAAGATAATTTAGGAAAATTTGATGCTAAGAGTGATGAGAGAATCTTTCTAGGATATTCGTTGAATTCAAAGGCTTATAGAGTATATAACAAAAGAACATTGATGGTTGAAGAATCAATTCATGTAATATTTGATAGTCAAATGATTTATCTAAAGATTCAACCAATGATGAGGATGTTGGAATATTTGATGAAAACTTGGAGGAAATTCCAAACTTAGAAAATGATCTATTAGAAAAACTTGACATAAATAAAGAAGATGAAGAAGAAATAGAGATATTAGAGAGAGAGTCTAGAGCACCAAGAGAATTAGGATATGTAAAAGATTGTGAAATAGTAGGAGATCCAACTCTTGGAGTTAGAACTAGATCATCTCTAAGGAATATGTGTCAATATATAGCCTTTGTGTCTCAAATAGAACCTAGAAATGTCAATGAAGCCTTAGATGACAATAATTGGTTCTTAGCAATGCAAGAAGAATTAAATCAATTTGAGAGAAGCAAAGTGTGGAAACTAGTTCCTAGGCCTAGTGATCACTCTATAATTGGAACTAAATGAATATTCAAGAACAAAATGGATGAAAATAGCGTGATCATAAGAAACAAGGCTAGGTTAGCTGCACAAGGCTATAGACAAGAAGAAGGAATAGACTATGATGAAACTTATGCACCGGTAGCTAGATTAGAAGCAATTAGAATGCTACTTGCCTTTGCATGTTATAAAAACTTCAAATTATATCAAATGGATGTAAAGAGTGCATTCTTGAATGGTTTCATTAATGAAGAAGTGTATGTAGAGCAACCTCCTGGCTTTGAAAATCATGAATTTCCTGAACATGTTTTCAAACTATCTAAGGCACTCTATGGTTTGAAACAAGCTCCTAGAGCATGGTATGAAAGGCTGTCAAAATTCTTAATAGAAAAAGGATTCTCAAGAGGAAAAGTAGATACTATTTTGTTTATCAAAAATAAAAATAAGGATTTACTAGTTGTTCATGTGTATGTAGATGATATTATTTTTGGATCAACTAATGAATCTTTATGCCAAGAGTTTGCTAAGATCATGCAAGGTGAATTTGAAATGAGCATGATGAGAGAGCTCACCTTCTTCTTGGGACTTCAAGTGAAGCAAACAAAGGATGGAACCTTCATCAATCAAGCAAAATATATTAAGGAATTGCTCAAGCGATTTGGAATGGACAATTGCAAACCTCAAGCAACTCCAATGGGCACCAACATCAAGCTTGATAAAGATGAAAGTGGTAAGTGTGTAGACACTAAACTCTATAGGTCTATGATTGGTCATTGCTCTATTTAACTGCAAGTAGACCAGATATTTTGTTTATTGTATGCCTCTATGCTAGATTTCAATCCTCTCCTAGGGAATCACACTTATTAGCAACTAAAGGATCTTTAGATACCTTAAGGACACTCCCTCTCTAGGACTTTGGTACCCTAAGGACTCCACTTTTGCTCTTCATGCATTTTCTGATGCAGACTTTGGGGGCTGCAAAATAGATAGG
This sequence comes from Firmiana major, assembly GCA_033439115.1. Classification (NCBI taxonomy): domain Eukaryota; kingdom Viridiplantae; phylum Streptophyta; class Magnoliopsida; order Malvales; family Malvaceae; genus Firmiana; species Firmiana major. The sequence goes on along the minus strand of CM065904.1, from coordinate 17,576,034 downwards.
AAAAGCACTTCAGGTACCTATCAATTCTTAGGGAATAGATTAATCTCTTGGTTCTCTAAGAAACAAAAGAGTGTAGCTCAGTCCACAACTGAAGTTAAATACATAGCAGCAGGTAGTTGTAGTGCTCAAGTGTTGTGGATTAAACAACAAATGAAAGATTATGATATTGACATGAAACAAGTCTCAATTAAATGTGACCAGTGCCATCAATCTATCTAAAAATCCTATTCAACACTCTAGAACTAAGCACATTGAGATTAGACACCATTTTCTTAGAGACCATGTTCAGAAGGGAGATATAATTCTAGAGTACATTGACACTTTACATCAAATAGCTGATATATTCACCAAACCTCTAGATAGAGATAGATTTTGTGTCCTTAGAGGTGAATTAGGACTCAGGAATGTTCCTTAGGATTGATCTGTTTCAAAAACTTTAATTTCAAGATGTTTTTAAATGAGTTTTTCAATGATTTTTCTGGGCAAAAAGTATAAGAGATCGATCTTCTATCAATATAGATCGATCTCTATACTTCAAATGAGCCTAAAGCATAAAGGTTAAAACTAGGCAGATCGATCTTCTAACCCATAAGATCAATCTCCTTAAGTCTCTGTTAAACAGCAGATTGATCTCCTTAAGCCTCTGTTAAACAACAGATCGATCTGGGCCCGTGACAGATCGATCTCATTAAGCTTCTGTACTCTGAAGATCGATCTTATGGTACAACAGATCGATCTCTTCAAGCTTCTAGAAATGACAGATCGATCTGTCGCCTCGACAGATCGATCTCCTGTCCCCTGGACTATAAAAACTGCTCAAAATCCCCAATTTTTAAAAATCTCAAATCTTCAAATCCCTAACCCCTGTCGCACCTCAGCCCTCGATTCTTCCTCCAGATCGATCTTGGTAAGGTCTTTGTCAATTCTTTTCTTCGTTTAATGTTCTAGTAACCCACATTGCTAAATTTTTCTAAAAAATTCTTAGTTTTGTGCTAAATTTCTCACTAGGTCAATTCTAGCTACTGTTCCATTGGTTAGGTTTTTAGTGAACTAGTTTTAAGATTATCTAGAGCGTTTCCAGTGTCTAGAACAATGCCAAGACTTAAAAGAGTTGGCCAAAAACCTCCTAGACCAAGTGTAGATCAAGGGTCCTCCTCTCAATCAAACCCTCCCTCTTCAGTCACTACCTTTAACAAGTGTTTTCAAACACCTACAAAAAGGAAGCGATATGAAGAGTATTTTTCAATAATGCCAATTAAACATTGGCGAACCATTGATTTTTCATTCCTCAACCGTATTGATTTTCCTTATCCATCTAAATTTGAAGAATTTGGGTGGCTTCCTTTCCTCAAAATCAATACCCCCGTACCCCCAAACATCATCAGGGCATTTTTTTATGCCGAACTCATCTACGATCCTGATGATACCTGCAAAATCCTCAGTTTTAAAACGTTTGTCATGTCTAAAACCTTGTCAATAAACACAACCATTCTAGCCTGAGCATTTGAGTTAAGGGATGAGGGGTTGACCGAGGAAGAAAGTGAAGTCCTTTTAGAATTCGATCTTCCCGGGGATAAGGGGAGTGACCTACCGATGCATGCAAGGTTACTCCACCTTATTATCTCCTGGAATCTCCGTACATTCGGTACCCGTCATTCCACAGTTAGGAGGTTAGATCACTTCTGGCTCCACCACATCCACTCCACAAGTCAAAAACTCAATCTTGTCCATTTTATCTATGAAGATTGGTTGAAAATCGTACGCGGCCAAGCCACTATGATAGTTTTTCCACAACCGTTGGCGTATCTTCTACAATGACTTGGAGTCGACTGTAGCTGTGAAACGGGTGAAGTGCCCTCCCCAAAGAGCGTCTTAAACATTGGGACACTTCACCACATGGGGTATTATAAGGACTTTCGAGGGGATCGGAAGAAGAAATGAGGACAGTTGCCTGAGGTAGCCATGGAAGAAGACCCATTAGATGAGCCCTTGGATCCACCTGCTGCACCTACTAAGGGTCCATCTTCTTCCACTGCTCAGCCCACTGCACCTGCCCCATCACCTGCTGGCATGGAGTCGATTGTGACGATGATCATGGAGCTGAACCGAAAGATAGATGAAGGTTTTACAAACCTTCATGCCACTCAGCAGGCGATGTTTGATGATCTGTAGGTCACTCGTACTCACATTGAGGAACTTATGGATCGATTTCCTCCTCCGCCGTAGGACCTGAGTATTAGGAAAAGTTTAGTTAGTTTTCATGTTTACTCCTTGTTGTTTGAAATGACATTTGCTTGAATGAGTCTTTTATGAAATGATAGTTGTTGGGATGTTAATTATAATGGTTTATAATGTGTTATCATTTTGAAATGCCATGACAAGTTGTTAAGAAAATTAACTGACTTGATATCCTTCTTGCCATTGATATGACAAAAAGGGGGAGAAGAATGTTAAGAGAACATAGGTTGTGTAAAACATGTTTAAATGACTTTAAATACGTTAAAGAAACATGTCTAAAGGTTTAAAGGAATGATTAAAATGAGGGGGAGCTAAGACAGTTAAGATGACAAAAGCCAAAAGTAAGGGGGAGCTTACAAAAATGGGGAGTTTGTGCACAATGTAAATAGGTAACTAAACATGTTTATTGAATAGGTTTTGTCATATCAAAAAGGGGGAGATTGTTGAGTTAATATATTTTGAAATGACAAAACAAGTAAATTCAATAATATAAAGATGATATAAAAACATGTTTAGAGGTTATCAGTACCAGAAATTAAGTTCCTGGAGATGAGAGATCGATCTGCTGATATGAGAGATCGATCTCCTGGGTTTTCTAGGATGAGAGATCGATCTCATGAGGATATGAGATCGATCTGCTAAGGTTTGAACCTGTACAAAGGTATTAAGGAAGCTAAGATCGATCTATATGGTTTGAACCTGTATAAAGGTATTGAGGAAGATGTGTCACGACCCAAAACTACCAAAAAATCAGAGTAAATTTTTCGCGTTTTGTTATTTTCTTTCATGCTTACCTGTCCTCTGATCGTGAACACACTCCACTAACAAATTGGGCTGTGCGTCAATGCCAGTCCCACCATTCATTTACCATTTAACTTAATTCTTTCTCAGTCATTTATAAGTGTTTACAATATTTATACATCCCCTAAAGTTATTTACAAACATGTTACTGTGCTATGCTTATTTAGATACAATATGTACAAGTGTATATACCTTAAATGATGGACAGCAGCGGATATCCGGAATGCAGTACTCAGTCGCCTCAAACATCTACTGGAGATTATCTATGTGAGAAAATGAAAGGGGTGAGCACATCAAGCTCAGTAAGGCAATCCTACGAACAAGTAGGTAATCATACTACCTACATGAACGTGGTGCCATGTATAAACCACCATTTCTCCACACATTTCAAAACTGATGCAATGATTCATGATGTCATGTAAAACACGTTCGCATGGAAAATTCAACATGCAACTCTTTTTAATATCATTTCTTTCTCATTTAAAAATTTCACAATAAAGTCAGGACTCAACCCCTCCTTCGGGTGATCCTGACTCACACAAAACCATAAAAATCAGTTTACATCACACATGGGTTTAAAAAGCATAGAAATAATCATCATGCAAATTTAGTTTAAAACCCAGTTTCAATCATCGTCAAGATCATCAACATGCGAGACTAGGAAACATCTGTATATCGGTAATAACCAGGCCTATGGCCATGGGTCCTCAGGAGTTCCTCTGCTACACGGATCCTAGTGTGCGGGTTCTCACCATGATCAGGAACCGCCCGAGAGGTGGGCCAGTCCATCTCGTCAGTCTTATCCGATCCCACGCATCCGAAGATGTCGTATCCGAAGATACCACGTATCCGAAGATACCACGCATCCGAAGATGCCACACGGTACATCGTACTCCATGCTACTTGCACGGTACATCGTACTCCGTGGACCCATATCATATCTCTATACTCATGTCATGTCTCAAAACGCATGTGCGAGCCTATTTAATCGGTGACACACAGTCTACCCGATGCTCCAAGCATGACTAATCACATGTTCTCATAAAATCAGTGCGAGCGATGCTCAGCACTCTCATCAAATCAAGTAAAACTAGTGCGAGCTTAGCTCTAGCACTCTGTATGCAAACCATCATGAAAATCATATATATATATATAAAATCTGGTACGAGTGAAGCTCTAACACCCTGTCTCAAAAATCATATAAAATATGGTGCGAGTTAGACTCTAGCACCGTATCACGAAAATCATGTAAAATCAGGTGCGAGTTAGACTCCAGCACCAATGCATGTAAAACTCTAGTGCGAGCTCTCACTCCAACACTAATGCATGCATCACCCAAATCAAAATATCGTGCGAGCTAAGCTCTAGCACGTCACATGTCAATAAAAACACGTAGGTGGCTCTATTTCCTCAAAACAATTTTCAAAACAATTTCATCATTGAAAATATGAAATGCTGTGCATTTTTCTTTCAAGGTTAGCCAGCCTACTCATGCATGTGTCAAAACACCTCCAGAACGAGCAGGAACCCCTTGTTCTTGCTCCTCCCAATTTTTCCTAAAATTGTAAATTTCACCCTTAACAAGGGTATTTTGGTAAATTTATCCATTCGAGGCATTAAAATTATTAACTTACTTCTAGACCCTTCAGATAATTTAAAAGACTGCATATGACTTTGAAATTTCGTAAAGTTTACCTCTAGCAGTCCGTAGAATTCCCTTACCTTATTTTTCTGCAGAGTCCGACCTTTCTTTTTTCACTGTTGTCTCGTCACGCAGTCCGATCTGCTCTCAATCCAATGTCCGAAACTGCGTATAATTATTTCTTAGGTCAGATTTATACAATTTAATTGTATTTCCTATTTTCTGGGATTAATTTAAATCATTGGGCCCTTTTACCCCTATTGGGCCCGATTGCACCTTAATGGGCCTTAAGCCCATTTTCCACTTAATTTTCACATTATCGAGGCCTATTGGGCTCACTGGGCCCACCAACAATTTATTGGGCCTCGTTCTAATTCTCGAATAGCTAAATTTATTATTTACGACAATTTATCCGACTTTCCAAAAATTTAATTTAATTAATGCGGAAATTAAATCTGAAGCACGCATAACGCTGCAAATTGTCGTAAATAAGGGTTACTTACCCGAGATTCCATGCTAGTATGCAAATCGAGACTGTCTCGAGCTCTCGTTTGACGTCGATTGTCGAGCTACACAATTTCATAATTTTTCGGGTAAATTTCCAGTCAAAAATTAATTAAATAAAATATTCCAAAATTTAAATCGGTCAATTTCGATCACTTACCGACTTAACCATAGCTCGATTACATCGTCGGGATTTTTTCGTAATTTTTCCTCTTTTCTTTTTCCCTTTTTCTCCATTTTTTTCCTTTCCTCATTGGCTGAACCAGTTCGGTCCGATTCAGACCCGATTCGGACCTGTCGGTTCACCCCGGTTCACTCCGGTTCGACCGGTTCAGGGCCTTGCCGGCGGTTCTCCATCTGCTTCTGCCGCCAGTGGCTCTGCTGGGTCGTCCGCATCTCAGATCTGGGGTCGGCTTCGGTCGAGGTCGCCGAAAAGTCGTCGGTCCGGCCTTTCTCCTCTTCCGTCGGAACCCATTTCTCCTTCTGCTATTTTTCGGCGTTTGCCGACAGTTTCGCCGGTCGTGGCCCCCACCAATCGGCTCGTCTACGCCTCGGGGACGTTCGGCTGTGGTCGGTCGGTGCCGAATCGTCGCCGGTCACCGGGAATCGCCTCTCTTCTCTCGGTTTCATTTTCTCTCTCCTTTCCTCATCGTCGGCCGTCGTTTTCCCTTAGTTATCGATGCCGGCGAGCTCAGCAGCCTCGCCTGGTCAGCTTCCCGGTGACGTCCGGTGGTGAGGCCGACGGGCTGGGGCTGGTTCCTCGGGTCTTCGGCTTCGTTTTTTTTTTTCGTTTCTCTTCTCTCCCCGATTTTTTTCTGTTTTTTAAAAATCCATTTATTAATTTATTTTTATACATTTATTTATTTATTTTATTAATATTTTAAATCATTAAAATACATTAAAAATACCCAAATATCTCTTAAAATATCCTTAAAATTATTATTTAATTCTAAATTCATTTATTTAATTTTATTTAATTTATTTAGTTTATTTTAACCCTTTTTGGTACATTTTTCTCCATATTTTCGGGATATTGTCCTGAATGACTTTTCGATATATTTTTCGATTATTTTCGGGATAATTTTTCGAATTAAAAATCTCGATTAATCCCGATTAATTTCAATAAATTGATATCTTGATCAATTTAACCCAGAATAAATTTATTTCACCTTTATTGACCAAGATTTTTCAATCCATTATTTTTAATTAAATTTTCTTGTCGAATTTATTTCGACTTTCGATCTTTTGACCGTTTTGCCCTTGCACGTGTTCGGGATTAATTTAACCCGACTTCCCTTCACGAACACTCACTCATTTCGCATTTTAAATCCTTATCTCCCGTCTGAATTCCATTCGTTTAAATTTGTGACCATTTTTAATCCTTTATAATGAATTACAATATAATTCGGGTCTTACATAATCTCCCGCACTTAAAGAATTTGGTCCTCCAAATTAGAATCAAGTCATATGAATCCATAAACTACTCCGATACATCAATCGTATCATACTTTTTAATTCTCATGTGACCTTTTTTCCGAAGTGTAATACTACCAAAGGACTTTAATTAGGGAGATCGTCTTAATCCTCAATACTTTCTCTTTCCTGTTTAATGCCCAAATCAACTTTTTCAATATACTTAAATTTACACTTGAGCTGAACTGTTGGAGTTCATATCTAATCACCTATGCTAGATCCGGATAGTATTGCCGAAGTATCAAAAGATAGGACACATTGTGGATGCCTGTTTATTCAGGTGATAACGCCAACCTACAGGTCTTATCTCCCACTTGTCCAATCTCTCAAAAATTTCATTCAGCAAAACTCAATTTGCCTTCTTCCCGAGTCTCGCTATGTCCTTATTCCCTTAGGACAAATAAGTTCAACCATACTGATTCACCCTCGGTGAATTCAATGCTCTTTGTCTGCTCTGAGGTGTTTTTAATTTCTCACTCAACTGAACATCCTCAGAGACTTATTATACTAATTCGAAAGAAATTTCTATCCGTCACCCACTTTTTTCATACCCAAGTCGGGGAAACAACCCCTACGACCATACTATGCTTCATATCTTGTTATCCCGATACTCAAGTGACAACTGTCGTTATTGACGGATCCAATTTGTAATAACTGATCATCCCAGGAGCTTATAAAATCAATGGCACACGCTTTCATCGTATCCTCCAGAACCTGTACAGTCCTCCATCTGTCTGAGGATGGAAAGCTGTACTAATACTAAATCGGGTTCCCGTAGCTTCCTGAAAAATATTCTCAGAGGTGGAAAGTGAAGTGAGAATCCCTATATGATACCATGCTCACTGGAACGCTACATAATGTTCCACAATCTTCCTTATACCTGAATCCTCATACACACTTTGAGTATCTGAGGATTTCATAACCAGAAGGTGGGTAGACTTAGTCATTTTAGCGACTATCATCTAAATAGCCTCGTGATTCATCTGAGTCCTCTATAACCCATCATGAAATTCATGGAGACTTGCTCTCATTTTTGTGCCGTGTCGATATAGGTAGAGGCTGCAATAACTCTGCAGACTTTTAATACTCTACCTTATTCTGCTGACATACTAGGCACTTTTCCACAATCTCTAACATATCTCTTTTCACATCTGACCACCAATAACCTTTTCAGAGATTTCATATATATATTCGTTACTTTCCGTATGCACTATATATCCCGAAGAGTAAGCTTCTGACAATATTACTATCTTATCAACTGTGGTCCTGGAGAGCACTTATACTGTCTCTAAACCTCTCTGTAAATCATCAACACTCTCTGTGAACTCTGTCACTGTACCCTTCTGAATCTGACCTAAACTATCGACACCATGCCGATCATCACGCTAAGCCTGTCAAATCCGGGCACTCTCATCCGGTTCTAGTCTCAGGCTAGCTGTCACACAATCACTGTCATCATCAGAAGGGATCACATCAACACTGAGGCTCAAAACTATTCTAGTAGCTCACTCTCCCTGACCACATATGTAATACCATCCCGAGGCTCTTTCTGCTCAAGGCATCAGCCATCACATTAGTCTTTCCTGGGTGGTACAATTTTCCACAATCAAAATCTCTCAGAAGCTCTAACCCACTTTATTATTTCATATTCGACTCTTTCTGTGAAAACAGATACTTGGGGCTTTATGATCAGTGCATACCTAAAATTTCTCACCATGTACATAATAGTACCATATCCTCAGTACAAGTACTACCGCTGCCAACTTTAAATCATGGGTTAGATAGTTTATTTCATGATCCTTGAGTTATCTGGATCCACAATCGACTATCTTCCCTTTTTGCATCAATACCTAGCTCATTCATGATTTTGAGGTATCCATACACACTGAGAAACCTCTTGAGCTGTTGGGTATGGTGAAAATAATCACGGTGGTCAGTTCATACTTCACTACACCGAAATTTATGTCACATCTATCATCTCACTTTAAATACCACGCTTCTTAGTTAAACATGTCAACAAAGTATACCCTTTTTAGAACTCGCAACAACCATCTGTAAAAGCAATTTTCCAATTGTTGCTTATAATTTTCCCTGGACTTTAAATACACCCAGCATATCATCAATAAAAATGATGACAAATCGGTCCAGGTAAAGTTTAAATAACTCATTGTAGTTGAGCTCCACTACATATTTCAATCGCCCTTATCCTTGACCTATGTACGCATAAGCGTATAATATCACTTCAAAATTGCTTCTGTTCACGATACTGACCTGTGTCATTTCCTTTTTCTTATATTAACGGTTTTTATTAAATTTTAATATTTTAACCTTCATGATTAATCGAATTTTATAATTCTTTATCGTACTAGTAAAAGTATCCAAATTTTAAATTTATATCTTACCACGGTCGATTTCAAGTTATAGATTATATATATATATATTTCTAGATGTTGTCAAGTCCTCAGACAGGGAGGTATTTTGAAATACCTTTATTAACCCTCAGACTTAACCACAATTACTTTACATATTAGTCCCTGTGGTCACAATTCATATTCGCTACTAATTGCTTTAATCCTAATTACTTCATGTATCATAGATATTCTTACCTTACATACTCCTCTTATTCCAATACATCTTGTATTCAGAATCAAGCATATCTCAAAGATTATCTCCATAGTGTATCAGTTATAACGAAACTCTGTCAATATTCATTTCGTGAGTACCATCATTTGCTCCTTTAATTTCAACCGTTGCACCCCTTTTTAGAACTTATCAAAACTTACAGTATACTTTTCAGGGGTAACCAAATCACTATCTTAGGATAGAAATCCGAACATCATAATATGCAGCCGACTACTTTATTCTCAAATATTACTTTAAATTATTCATAGTCCATTAAATAAAATCGGCTGACTTATACTTCTTCCCCCGTTTTTAACTTAAAATCTCTTCATAATTATTTCGTTAGTTAACCTTCCTCTATTGGGGTACTCAATTTATCAACATTGTGCCCAAGAGTGTAGGCATTCATGTCTTTTACTCACTTATATGCGAATGAAGTCGGTATGAAGAAATACGTGGTACCAGGATCAATTAACACAATTACTTCTTTATTCATAAGCAGTGTGGTATCTTTCACCACATCCTGTGAAACATCAGTAGTGTCCTGATCCAAAATATACACTCGCCTTCGTCTAACAGCCTACTTTCCTTTTTTCTTTAGTTGTGGACTACCTTTTTGATGCAGCTATCTCAACTGGGTTTTCTCTATCTCTTTACCTTTCTGTGGGGCAATCTCGCCTAACTCTGAGCAATCAAAATAAATGGTCCGTCTTACCACACTTAACGGCCATTTTCATCAATAATGTGTAGGTGTATGTCCTACTTTCGTGGTATTTACCACACATTCTACAGTGATCCGTAGCAGATCGGGGTTCTCCAATCACAATACCCCTAAAAAGTGCTACAATCGGATAACTGTGGCTTTACCAATCATCTTACTAACTGGTCTTTTACCAATTACCTTTTTCCCGTTCTGACATTTCTGTCATTCTCAATTCTCTTTCTGTCTCTATTTTGGCGTTTACTATCTTTCCCAATCTCAGAGGCGTGCAACACTCGATCTTATTCACACAACTATATTTTACGCACTGCCTCAACATAGGTAATATCTCATGGGCCAATCGGACTCTAATCGACAATTTGAGCCCTTCCATAAACTTTTAGACATCTCGACTGTCACTCTTCATAGTGTCGAGGTAATATCTACCCAAGAATATAACTGAGTTTCATACTCATAATTTAAACTCGTCAATAAATCAATTCTTCTGGGTCAGAGTAAGAGGTTTTATCTATCATTCCCTTTAAACAGTGTACGAGATATTCTATCACCAGAATACATCCAAAAATATTTCGCATGTCAGCTCTGGACGTCTAACTCTTAAGATGGGTCGAGCAGACTTCCATCAATGCTCCGTCTCGCCCTCAAATCTTATGCATACTCAGAGTAATTTGCTCCTAAAACATTCTCCACACTTCGCTCCAACCTCGTGAAGCGTGTCTTAATACTGTTCGATCACTCTGTCGGACTCTATGAGGCATGCTTAATATTAGCCTCTATTTCAATCACATCCTGATTCTCATAGGTCAACTAAGCACGATTAACAGGCTCAGGTCTACCTCTACGACCTCTGCCTCATGCTCTACCTTCTCTATTGCGACTAATATTAGGTATTCTTGCATTCTCAACCATTGCTTAATTAAAACCCATCTCGATATACACTATTGTATCTAACCAAGCACAGTAACACGGGGATGTAATTTCCTAATTACTGACACTGACACACATCAGACCAATTTCTGCTCTGATACCACCTTTATATGTCACGACCCAAAACTAGCAAAAAATCAGAGTAAAGTTTTCACGTTTTGTTATTTTCTTTCATGCTTACCTGTCCTCTGATCGTGAACACACTCCACTAACAAATTGGGCTGTGCGTCAATGCCAGTCCCACCATTCATTTACCATATAACTTAATTCTTTCTCAGTCATTTATAAGTGTTTACAATATTTATACATCCCCTAAAGTTATTTACAAATATGTTACTGTGCTATGCTTATTTAGATACAATATGTACAAGTATATATACCTTAAATGATGGGCAGCAGCGGATATCCGGAATGCAGTACTCAGTCGCCTCAAACATCTACTGGAGATTATCTGTGTGAGAAAATGAAAGGGGTGAGCACATCAAGCTCAGTAAGGCAATCCTACGAACAAGTAGGTAACCATACTACCTACATGAATGTGGTGCCATGTATAACCCACCATTTCTCCACACATTTCAAAACTAATGCAATGAGTCATGATGTCATGTAAAACACGTTCGCATAGAAAATTCAACATGCAACTCTTTTTAATATCATTTCTTTCTCATTTAAAAATTTCACAATAAAGTCGGGACTCAACCCCTCCTTCGGGTGATCCTGACTCACACAAAACCATAAAAATCAGTTTACATCACACATGGGTTTAAAAAGCATGGAAATAATCATCATGCAAATTTAGTTTAAAACCCAGTTTCAATCATCGTCAAGATCATCAACATGCGAGACTAGGCAACATCTGTATATCGGTAATAACCAGGACTATGGCCATAGGTCCCTGGGAGTTCTTCTGCTACACGGATCCTAGTGTGCGGGTTCTTACCATGATCGAGAACCGCCCAAGAGGTGGGTCAGTCCATCTTGTCAGTCTTATCCGATCCCACGCATCCGAAGATGCCGTATCCGAAGATACCACGTATCCGAAGATACCACTCATCCGAAGATGCCACACAGTACATCGTACTCCATGCTACTTGCACGGTACATCGTACTCCATGGACCCATATCATATCTCTATACTCATGCCATGTCTCAAAACGCACGTACGAGCCTATTTAATCGGTGACACACAGTCTACCCGATGCTCCAAGCACGGCTAATCACATGTTCTCATATAATCAGTGCGAGCGATGCTCAGCACTCTCATCAAATCAAGTAAAACTAGTGCGAGCTAAGCTTTAGCACTCTGTATGCAAACCATCACGAAAATCATATATATATATATAAAATCTGGTGCGAGCGAAGCTCTAACACCCTGTCTCAAAAATCATATAAAATATGGTGCGAGTTAGACTCTAGCACCGTATCACGAAAATCATGTAAAATCAGGTGCGTGTTAGACTCCAGCACCAATGCATGTAAAACTCTAGTGCGAGCTCTCACTCCAGCACTAATGCATGCATCACCCAAATCAAAATATCGTGCGAGCTAAGCTCTAGCACGTCACATGTCAATAAAAACACGTAGGCGGCTCTGTTTACTCAAAACAATTTTCAAAACAATTTCATCATTGAAAATATGAAATGCTGTGCATTTTTCTTTCAAGGTTAGCCAGCCTACTCATGCATGCGTCAAAACACCTCCAGAACGAGCAGGAACCTCTTGTTCTTGCTCCTCCCAATTTTTCCTAAAATTGTAAATTTTACCCTTAAATTTGTCCATTCGGGGCACTAAAATTATTAACTTACTTCTAGACCCTTCAGATAATTTAAAAGACTGCATATGACTTTGAAATTTCGTAAAGTTTACCTAGAGCAGTCCGTAGAATTCTCTTACCTTATTTTTCTGCAGAGTCCGACCTTTTTTTTCACTGTTGTCTCGTCACGCAGTCCGATCTGCTGCCAATCCAATGTTTGAAACTGCGTATAATTATTCCTTAGGTCAGATATTATACAATTTAATTGTATTTCCTATTTTCTGGGCTTAATTTAAATCATTGGGCCTTTTTACCCCTATTGGGCCTGATTGCACCTTAATGGGCCTTAATCGGCCTTAAGCCCGTTTTTCACTTAATTTTCACATTATCGAGGCCTATTGGGCTCATTGGGCCCACCAACAATTTATTGGGCCTCGTTCTAATTCTCGAATAGCTATATTTACGACAATTTATCCGACTTTCCAAAAATTTAATTTAATTAATGCAAAAATTAAATCCGAGCACGCATAACGCTGCAAATTGTCGTAAATAAGGGTTACTTACCCGAGATTCCATGCTAGTATGCAAAGCGAGGCTGTCTCGAGCTCTCGTTTGACGTCGATTGTTGAGCTACACAATTTCATAATTTTTCGGGTAAATTTCCAGTCAAAAATTAATTAAATAAAATATTCCAAAATTTAAATCGATCAATTTCGACCGCTTACCGACTTACCGTAGCTCGATTACATCGTCGAGATTTTTCCCCAATTTTTCCTCTTTTCTTTTTCCCTTTTTCTCCCTTTTTTTTCCTTTCCTTATTGGCTGAACCGGTTTGGTCCGGTTCAGACCCGGTTCGGACCCGTCTGTTCACCCCGGTTCACTCCGATTCGACCTGTTCAGGGCCTTGCCGGCCGGTTCTCCGTCGGCTTCTGCAGCCAGTGGCTCCGCTGGGTCGTCCGCATCTCAGATCTGGGGTCGGCTTCGGTCGAGGTCGCCGAAAAGTCGCCGGTCCGGCCTTTCTCCTCTTCCGTCGGAACCTATTTCTCTTTATGCTGTTTTTCGACATTTGCCGGCAGTTTCGCCGTTCGTGGCCGCCACCAATCAGCTCGTCTACGCCTCGGGGATGCTCGGCTGTGGTCGGTCGGTGCCGAATCGTCGCCGGTCGTCGGGAATCGCCTCTCTTTTCTCGATTTCATTTTCTCTCTCCTTTCCTCATCGCCGGCCGTCGTTTTCCCTTAGTTATCGGTGCCGACGAGCTCAACAGCCTCGCCTGGTCGGCTTCCCGGTGACGTTCGGTGGTGAGGCCGACGGGCTAGGGCTGGTTCCTCGGGTCTTCGGCTTCGTTTTTTTTTTTCCGTTTCTCTTCTCTTCCCGATTTTTTTCTGTTTTTTTAAATCCATTTATTAATTTATTTTTATATATTTATTTATTTATTTTATTAATATTTTAAATCATTAAAATACATTAAAAATACCCAAATATCTCTTAAAATATCCTTAAAATTATTATTTAATTCTAAATTCATTTATTTAATTTTATTTAATTTATTTAGTTTATTTTAACCCTTTTTGGTACATTTTTCTCCGTATTTTTGGGATATTGTCCTGAATGACTTTTTGATATATTTTTTGATTATTTTTGGGATAATTTTTCGAATTAAAAATCCCGATTAATCTCGATTAATTTCAATAAATTTATATCTTGATCAATTTAACCCAGAATAAATTTATTTCACCTTTATTGACCAAGATTTCTCAATCCATTATTTTTAATTAAATTTTCTTATCGAATTTATTCTGACTTTCGGTCTTTTGACCGTTTTACCCTTGCACGTGTTCGGGATTAATTTAACCCGACTTCCCTTCACGAACACTCACTCATTTCGTATTTTAAATCCTTATCTCCCGTCTGAATTCCATTCATTTAAATTTGTGACCATTTTTAATCCTTTATAATGAATTACAATATAATTCGGGTCTTACAAGCTGAGATCGATCTATAAAGGTTATAAGACCGATTTGTCTAAATACAAGATGTTGATGAGATCGATCTGGTATGGGAAGAGATCGATCTCCCCTAAAACAAAAGTAAAGGCAGTAGATCGATCTGTAAGATCGATCTGTACGCAAACAGAGAGTTCATGAGATCGATCTGGTATAGGAAGAGATCGATCTCCTCAAAGTCAGAGAGATAAGGAGATCGATCTGGGTTGATAAGAGATCGATCTCCCCACTATGAGAATACCTGGCAGATCGATCTATATATCGATCCTGCCTCAAACAGAGAGATTGGAAGATCGATCTGCCTATTCGACAGATCGATTTGCTCTAACATTTTCAAATTGTGAGATCGATTTGCTCACATATGAGATCGATCTCCTTGCTTCAATTTGCCTTGATTTTGCAGGAATTATAACTAAGAGATCGATCTGGTCAAGATAGTAGATCGATCTGGTATTCTACTAGAGGTACCCAATGGTTATTTCTGTAAAAATCTCAACGGGAAAAACATCATTAAATGCTCCAACTACCAATCTTTCAGTATATAATCAAGCATTGAAGACACTGAGAAGAGAGACATTATTGCTGCACATTCTGTACATTCTCAAGAGTTTAATTCCTACATTCCATTTGTCTTCAATCCTCATTTATTGAGTTTGTTGTATAAGCTTGTGTGTAAAAGCTGTATTTGTCCTACCCACATAAAAAGCTTGATATTGTATTCATCCTTGCTTTAAGAGAGAAGAGGATTATTCCTCAGTGAGATAACCTTTGTAAAAGGGTGAATACATCTTGTATAAAAAGGGTAGAGAGGTTATTCCTTAACCTGAAAAAGGGAGTGTGTAACTTTCATTGAAAGTGAGAAAGAAAGCTCTTGACAAGAAGGTCAAGGAGAGAGGACGTAGGCAAGAGATTGGCCGAACCTCTATAAACTACTGTGTTTGATATTCTCTTCCTTATCTTGCTTTAATTTGTTTCATTACATTATATTGCTTATTTGTTAATTAAGTTCAAATTAGTTTAAATTTGCCATTAACATTAGAAAACCGATTCACCCCCCCTTTCGTTAGAGCCATCATCCTAGTCATGACCTAACTGCTGTAGGCTATTCTGAGTAAACAAAATCGATCTATAATGAACAAAGATCGATATTTCTTACCATTTTGGCCAGAAAAAGTCAGAAAAATGGTTTAAAAATGTGTTTTATTAAATATGTATATAAGGAAGAAAAAGACATATTCATGACTTTTAACAAAATACATTGTAAGACCCGGATTTAATTAAAATACGAAATGAATGAGTATTCGTGAAGGGAAGTCGGGTTAAATTAATCCCGAACATGTGTAAGGGTAAAATGGTCAAAAGACCGAAGGCCGATATATTTCGATAAGGAAATTTAATTAAAAATATGGATTTGAGAAATTTTGGTCAATAAGGATGAAATAAATTTATTTTGGGTTAAATTGATCAAGATATCAATTTATTGGAATTAATCGGGAATTAATCGAAATTTTTAGTTCAGAAAAATAATCCCGAAAATAATCGAAAAATATATGAAAAAGTCATTCGGGACAATATCCAAAAAATACGGAGAAATTATACCCGAAAAAGGGTTAAAATAAATTAAATAAATTAAATAAAATTAAATAAATGAATTTAGAATTAAATAATAATTTTAAGGATATTTTAAGGGATATCTGGGTATTTTTAATGTATTTTAATGATTAAAATAATAATAAAAATAATTAATAAAATAAATGAAAAAAAAAGAATCTGAAACAAAAAAAAAATTCTGAAAACGAAATCGCGAAAACGCGAAAGAAAAGGGAAACGGAAGCAGCCGACAGAGGAGCCTCTCGCCGGCGATCGGGGCGACCAGGTGAGACTGAGGAAGGAAGCCCGACGAGGCCCGACCACCACCGGCCTAACTGAGATGAGAACGGCGGCGAACGGTGGAGCAAAACGGCAAAAACCGAAACCGAGAGGGGGAGAGAGATTTTAGGCGATCGGCGCCGATTCAGGCCCGATCGACCACCACCGAACGTTCCCCAGGCACCGGTGAGTCGATTGGTGGCAGCCACGACTGGCGAAGCTGCCGGAAAACGTCGAAAACGGCGAGGAAAGAAATGGGTTCCGACGACCGAAAGGAGAACGGCCGGACCGACGACCTTCCGGCGGACTTGGGTGAAACCGAGGGTAGATTCATGCTGCGGACGACCTTGCGGAGGTGCTGGCGGTGGAAGCCGACGGAGAACCGGTCGACAAGGCGGTGAACCGGCCGAACCGGAGTGAACCGGGGTGAACCGGCGGGTCTGAACTGGTCCGAACCGGACTGAACCGGTTCAGCCAAAAAGAGAGGAAAAAAGGAAGAAAAAAGGGAAAAAGAAAAAGAGAAAAATTGGAGAAAATTCCAGTGATGCAATCGAGCTTGGGGTAAGTCAGTGAGCGGTCGAATTGACCCTATTTAAATTTTGGAGTATTTAATTTAATTAATTTTGGGCTGAAAACTTACCCGAAAAATTATGGAATTGTGTAGCTCGATAATTGGCATCCACCAAGAGCTCGAGACAGCCTCGATTTGCGAATTAGCATGGAATCTTGGGTAAGTGACCATTATTTACGACAATTTACATCGTTATGCGTGATATGAATTTAAATTTCGCATAAATTGAATTAAATTATGGAAATTTAGATAAATTGTCGTAAATAATAAATTTAGCTATTCGAGAGTTAGAACGGGCCCAATAAATTTTTGGTGGGCCCAGTGAGCCCAATAGGCCTCAATAATGTGAAAATTAAGTGGAAAACGGGCTTAAGGCCGATTAAGGCCCATTAAGGTGCAATCGGGCCCAATAGGGGTAAACGGGCCCAATGATTTAAATTAAGCTCAGAAAATATTAAATACAATTAAATTGTATAATATCTGACCTGAGGAATATTAATACGCAGTTCCGAGC
The DNA here is from genome assembly GCA_033439115.1 of Firmiana major. Lineage (NCBI taxonomy): Eukaryota > Viridiplantae > Streptophyta > Magnoliopsida > Malvales > Malvaceae > Firmiana > Firmiana major. The sequence continues at coordinate 17,558,396 of CM065904.1, read as the reverse complement.
ATTTGATTGGGAGCATATCAGACTGCGCGACAAGACAACAGTGGAAAAGAAAAGGTCAGACTCGACAGGAAAATAAGGTAAGGGAATTCTACGGACTGCTAGAGGTAAACTTTACGAAATTTCAAGTTCATATGCAGTCTTTAAAAATTACCTGAAGGGTCTGGAGGTCAATTAATAATTTTAGTGCCCCAAATGGGTAAATTACCAAAATACCCTTGTTAAGGGTAAAATTTACAAAGTTAGGAAAAATTGGGAGGAGCAAGAACAAGAGGTTCTTTCTCGTTCTGGAGGTGTTTTGATGCATGCATTAGTAGGCTGGCTAACCTTGAAAGAAAATGCAAAGCATTGCATACTTTCAACGTGAAATTGTTTTGAAAACTATTTTGAGGAAACAGAGCCGCCTACGTGTTTTATTGACATCTGACGTGCTAGAGCTCAGCTCGCATGATATTTTCAATTTGTGTGATGCACGCATTAGTGCTGGAGCGAGAGCTCGCACTAGAGTTTTACATGCATAGGTGCTGGAGTCCAACTCGCACCAGATTCTTATATATATATGATTTTCATGACAGAGTGCTTGAGCTTAGCTCGCACTAGTTTTATTTGATTTACTGATAGTGTTAGAGCACCGCTCGCACTACTTTTCAGAGATCATACGATAAGTCGTGCTTGAAGCATCGGGTAGACTGTGTGTCACCGATTAAATAGGCCCGCACGTGCATTTTGAGACATGGCATGTTAAAATAACCTGATGAGCCCGAACGAGGGATAAGGGTTAGAGAAACAACCTGATGAGCCCGAACGAGGGATAAGGGTTAGAGAAACAACATGATGAGCCCGAACGAGGGATAAGGGTTGGAGATCCACCTGATGAGCCCGAACGAGGGATAAGGGTTGGAGGACCAGCTGATGAGCCCGAACGAGGGATAAGGCTGGGGGTCCACGGAGTACGATGTACCGTGCAAGTAGCATGGAGTACGATGTACCGTGTGTTATCTTTGCATACGTTGGTATCTTTGTGATACTTGGTATCTTTGTGATACGTTAGCATCTTCGGATGCATGGGATCGGATAAGACTGACGAGTTGGATTGACCCACCTCCCGGGTGGTTCCCGATCAGGGTGAGACCTCACACACTAGGATCCATGTAGCTAGAGGGACTCACGAGGACACATATGGCCATAGTCCTGGTTATTTGCCGATATACAGATGTTGCCTAGTCTCGCATGTTGATCTTGACGATGATTGAAACTGGGTTTTAAATTAAATATGCATGATGGTTAATTCCATGCTTTTTAAACCCATATGTGATGTAAATGGATTTTCATGATTTTGTGTGAGTCAGGATCACTCGAAGGAGGGGTCGAGTCCTGACTTTACTGTGAAAGTTTAAACGAGAAAGATATGATTTTGAATATAATTGCATGTTGAATTTTTCGTGCAAATGTGTTTTACATAACATCATAACTCATATCATCTGTTTTAAAATGTGTGGAGAAAGGGTGGTTTATGCATGGCACTACGTTCATGTAGGTAGTATGGTTACCTACTTGTTCGTAGGATTGCCTTACTGAGCTTGATGTGCTCACCCCTTTCATTTTCTCCCACAGATAATCTCCAGTAGACGTTGAGACGACTCAGTACTGCATTCCGGATATCCGCTGCTGCCCATCAACATAAGGTATATACACTTGTACATATTGTATCTACATAAGCATAGCACAGTAACATGTTTGTAAGTAACTTTAGGGGATGTATAAATATTGTAGACATTTTATAAATGACTGAGAAAGAATTAAGTTATATGGTAAATGTATGGTGGGACTGGCATTGACGCACGGCCCAATTTGTTAGTGGAGTGTGGTCACGATCAGAGGACAAGTAAGAATTTAAGTAATAAAAATAACAAAACGCGAAAAATTAACTCTGATTTTTGGGTAGTTTGGGTCGTGACATATAAAGGTGGTATCAGAGCAGAAATTGGTCTGATGTGTGTCAGTGTCAGTAATTAGGATTTACATCCCCGTGTTACTGTGCTTGGTTAGATACAATAGTGTATATCGAGATGGGTTTTGACTAAAAAATGGTTGAGAATGCAAGAATGCCTAATATGAGTCGCGTTAGATGAGATAGTGCACGAGGCAGAGGTCGTAGAGGTAGACCTGAGTCTGCTAAGTCGTGCTTATTTGACCTGTGAGAATCAGGATGAGATTGAAATAGAGGTTAGTGTTGAGCATTCCCCACTGAGTCCGGCAGAGAGATCGGACAGTATTGAGACACGCTTCGCGAGATTGGAGCGGAGTGTGGAGATTATTGTGAGGAGCTAATTGCTCAGATTATGTATGAGATCAGAGGGCGCAGCGAAGCATTGGTGGAAACCCGCTCGACCCATCTTAAGTGTTAAACATCCATAGCTAAGATGAGAAATCTTATTGGATGTATTCCGGTGACAGGATATCTCGGACATGATTTAAAGGAAAAATTTCTTACACTGCCCAGGAATACTAAATTGATTATGAGTATGAAACTCAGTTATATTCTTTGGCAGATATTACCTCGACACTATGAACAAGTGACAGTCGAGATGTCTAAAAGTTTATGGAAGGGCTCAGATTTTCAATTAGAGTCCGATATTACCTACATCGAGGCAGTGCACAGATTTACAGTTGGGTAGATAAGAACATGAATTGCACGCCTCTGAGATTGGGAAAGATAGTGAGGGCCGAAATAGAGACAGAAAGAGAATTGAAAATGACAGAGATGTTAAAATGGGAAAATAGTAATTGGTAAAAGATTTAATTTGACGAGTCATGGTTTAAGATAATTGGTAAGGCCCTAGTGCATCCAATTTTGGCACTTTTGAGGGGCATTGTAATTGGAGGACCCCGACCTGCTACGAAGCAATGTAGCAGTGTAAGCACTGTAAGCAGTGTGAATGGGTGGTGGATACCACGAAAAGAGGATCTATACTTACACTGTATTGATGGAAAATGGCCGTTAAATGTGGTAAGATGGACCATTGATTTTAATTGCACAGAGTTGGGCCGAGATCGCCCCACAGAAAAGTAAAGAGACAGAGAGAAAAACTTCGTTGGTATAGCTGCAACGAAAAGGGAGGTCATAGCCGAAAAGAAAAAGGAAAGTAGGCTGTTGGACGAAGGCGAGAGGATGTCTTGGACCAGGACACTATTGATGTTTCATGGATGTGGTGTAAGATACCACACTTGTTATGGATAATGAAGTACATATGTTCATTGATCCTGGTGCCACACATTTATTCATACCGCCTTCATTCGCATATAAGTGAGTAAAAGGCATGAATGCCTACATCATTGGGCACAATACTGACAAATGAGTACCCCAATAGAGGAGGATTAATTAATGGAATATGGATATAGAGATTTTAAGTTGAAAACAGGGGTGAAAACATCACTGAAAAGTATATTGTAAGTGTTGACAAGTGATAAAAAGGAGTGCAACAGTTGAAATTAAAGGAGTAAAGGATTGTACTCACGAAATGAATAATGACAAGAGTTTCGTTATAATTGATACACTAAGGAGATAATCTTTAAGATAAGATAGATCCTAAATACAAGATGTATTGGAGTAAGAGGCGTATACAAGGTGAGAGCATCTTTACAATATGAAGTCATTAGGATTAAAGCAATTAGTAGCGAATACAAATTGTGACCACATGGACTGGTATACAAAGTATATGTGGTTAAGTCTGAAGGTTAATAAAGGTATTTCAAAATACCTCCCCGCCTGAAGACTTGACAGCGTCTAAAAGTATATATATAACCTATAACGTGAAATCTATCGTCGTAATAAATACCTTTAGCATTAGGATACCTTTACTAAGACGATAAGAATATTAAAATTTGACAAATCATAAAGGTTATCATAGTAAAGATTTAATAAGAGCCGTTAAGATAAGAAAAGGAAATGACGCAGGTTAGTACCTGAAAACGTAAGCGATTTTATAAGATCTTATACGCTTATGCGTAAATAAGTCAAGGATTGGACCAATTTGTAATCATCATTATCAATGATATGTTGGGTGTAGTTAAAGTCTAGGGCAAATTGTAAGTAATAATTGGAAAATTACTTTTACAAATGGGTTGTTACGAGTTCTCAATATGGTCTACTTGGTTGACACGTTTAACTAAGAAAACGTGGTCTTTGAATGAGATGATAAATAAGATGATAGATGTGACATGAATTTTGGTGTAGTGAAGTATGAACTGACCACCGTGATTAATTTCACCATACCCAACAGCTCAAGAGGTTCACAGTGAGTATGGATACCTCGAAATTATGAAGGAGCTGTGTATTGATGTATAATGGAAAGATAGTCAATTTTGGAGTTAGACAACTCCTTGATCACGAAATAGACTATCTGACTCATGATTCTAAGTTGGCAACGGTAGTGTTTGTACCGAGGATATGGTACTACTAGGTACATGGTGAGAAATTTTGGATATGCACTGGTCATAAAGTCCCGAGTATCTGTTTTCACAGAAAGAGGCGAATATGAGAATACCTAGTGGGTTAGAGCTTCTGAGGGATTTTGATTTGTGAAAATTGTACCACCCAGGAAAGGCTAATGTGATGACTGATGCCTTGAGCAGAAAGAGCCTCGGGATGGTATTACATATGATGGTCAAGGAGCGTGAGCTGCTAGAGCAGTCATGAGCCTCAGTATTGATGTGATCCCTTCTGATGATGACAATGATTGTGTGACAGCTAGCCTGAGACTAGAACCGGATGAGAGTGCTCGGATTTGATAGGCTTAGCGTGATGATCGGTAGGGTGTCGATAGTGTGGGTCAGATTCAGAAGGAGACAGTGACAGAGTTCACAGTGAGTGATGATGAGTTACTGAGGATTCCGAGACAATATGAGTGCTCCCCAGGACCACAGTTGATGAGATAGTAATATTGTCAGAAGCTCACTCTTCGGGATATACAGTGCATACGGAAGTAAAGAATATATTGAAATCTCGAAAAGGGTATTGGTGGTCAGATGTGAAAAGAAATAAGGTAGAGTATTAAAAGTCTGCAGAGTTATTGCAGCCTCTACCTATATCGACACAGCACAGAAAATGAGAGCAAGTCTCCATGAATTTTATGATGGGTTACAGAGAACCCAGGAGAATTACGAGGCTATTTGGATGATAGTCGCTAAGTTGACTAAGTCTACCCACCTTCTGGTTATGAAATCCCCAAATACTCAGAGTGTGTATGAGGATTCAGGTATAAGGAAGATTGTGGAACATTAAGTAGCGTTCCAGTGAGCATGGTATCATATAGGGATTCCCGCTTCACTTCTTACTTCAAGGAATATTTTTCAGGAAGCTATGGGAACCCGACTGAGTATTAGCACAGCTTTTCATCCTCAGACAGATGGTCAGTCAGAGAGGACTGTATAGGTTCTGAAGGATCCGATGAAAGCGTGTGCCCTTGATTTTTATGCTCCTGGGATGACCAGTTGATTTCTAATCGAATTAGCCAATAGTGACAGTTGTCACTTGAGTATCGGGATAACAAGATATGAGGCAGTGTATGGCTGTAGGGGTTGTTCCCCAAATTGGATAAGAAAAAAGTGGGTGACAGATAGAATTATTTTCGACTTTGGATAATAAGTCTCTGAGGATGTTTTAGTTAAGAATGAGAGATTAAGAACACCTCAGAGCAGATAGACAAGTATTGGAATTCACCGAGGGTGAATTGGTATGGTTGAAAATGTTTCTTGTCCTAAGAGAATAAGGACGTAGCGAACTTTTGGAGGAAGGTAAATTGAGTTGCGCTGGATGGAATATTTTGAGAGATTGGACAAGTGGGAGATAAGACCTGTAAGTTGGTGTTATCACCTGAATTAACAGGCACCCACAATGTGTCTCAGCTTTTGATGCTTCGGCAATACTATCCAGATCCAGCATAGGTGATCGAATATGAACTCCAAAAGTTCAGTTTAATGAAAATATAAGTATATTGAAGAAGTTGATTCGGGCATTAAACAGGAAAGAGAAAGTATTGAGGTTTAAGACGATCTCCCTAATTAAAGTTCTTTGGTAGTAATACACTCCGGAGAAGGTCACATAAGAATTTAAGAGTATGATACGATCGATGTACCCGGAGTACTCTATGACTCATATGAATTGGTTCTAATTTGGAGGACCAAATTCCTTAAGTGGGGGAGAGTTGTAAGACCCGGATTTAATTAAAATACGAAATGAATGAGTATTCGTGAAGGGAAGTCGGGTTAAATTAATCCCGAACACGTGTAAGGGCAAAATGGTCAAAAGACCGAAGGCCGGTATATTTCGATAAGGAAATTTAATTAAAAATATGGATTTGAGAATTTTTGGTCAATAAGGATGAAATAAATTTATTTTGGGTTAAATTGATCAAGATATCAATTTATTGGAATTAATCGGGAATTAATCGGAATTTTTAGTTCAGAAAAATAATCTCGAAAATAATCGAAAAATATACCGAAAAGTCATTCGGGACAATATCCAAAAAATACGGAGAAATTATACCCGAAAAAGGGTTAAAATAAATTAAATAAATTAAATAAAATTAAATAAATGAATTTAGAATTAAATAATAATTTTAAGGATATTTTAAGGGATATTTGGGTATTTTTAATGTATTTTAATGATTAAAATAATAATAAAAATAATTAATAAAATAAATGAAAAAAAGAAAAAGAATCTGAAACAAAAAAAAAAACTCTGAAAACGAAATCGCGAAAACGCGAAAGAAAAGGGAAACGGAAGCAGCCGACCGAGGAGCCTCTCGCCGACGATCGGGGCGACCAGGCGAGACTGAGGAAGGAAGCCCGACGAGGCCCGACCACCACCGGCCTAACTGAGATGCGAACGGTGGCGAACGGTGGAGCAAAACGACGAAAACCGAAACCGAGAGGGGGAGAGAGATTTTCGACGATCGGCGCCGATTCAGGCCCGATCGACCACCACCGAACGTTCCCCAGGCACCGGTGAGTCGATTGGTGGCAGCCACTACCGGCAAAGCTGCCGAAAAACGTCGAAAACGGCGAGGAAAGAAATAGGTTCCGACGACCGAAAGGAGAACGGTCGGACCGGCGACCTTCCGGCGGACTTGGGTGAATCCGAGGGTAGATTCGTGCTGCGGACGACCTTGCGGAGGTGCTGGCGGTGGAAGCCGACGGAGAACCGGCCGGCAAGATGGTGAACCGGCAGAACCGGAGTGAACCGGGGTGAATCGGCGGGTCTGAACCAGTCCGAACCGGACTGGTTCAGCCAAAAAGAGAGGAAAAAAGGAAGAAAAAAGGGAAAAAGAAAAAGAGAAAAATTGAAGAAAATTCTAGTGATGCAATCGAGCTTCGGGTAAGTCAGTGAGCGGTCGAATTGACCCGATTTAAATTTTGGAGTATTTAATTTAATTAATTTTGGGCTGAAAACTTACTCGAAAAATTATGGAATTGTGTAGCTCGATAATTGACATCCACCAAGAGCTCGAGACAGCCTCGATTTGGGAACTAGCATGGAATCTCTGGTAAGTGACCATTATTTACGACAATTTACATCGTTATGCGTGATATGAATTTAAATTCCGCATAAATTGAATTAAATTATGAAAATTTAGATAAATTGTCGTAAATAATAAATTTAGCTATTCGAGAGTTAGAACGAGGCCCAATAAATTGTTGGTGGGTCCAGTGAGCCCAATAGGCTCGATAATGTGAAAATTAAGTGGAAAACGGGCTTAAGGCCGATTAAGGCCCATTAAGGTGCAATCGGGCCCAATAGGGGTAAACGGGCCCAATTATTTAAATTAAGCCCAGAAAATATTAAATACAATTAAATTGTATAATATCTGACCTGAGGAATATTAATACGCAGTTCCGGGCATTTGATTGGGAGCATATCGGACTGCGCGACGAGACAACAGTGGAAAAGAAAAGGTCAGACTCGACAGGAAAATAAGGTAAGAGAATTCTACGGACTGCTAGAGGTAAACTTTACAAAATTTCAAGTTCATATGCAGTTTTTAAAAATTACCTGAAGGGTCTAGAGGTCAATTAATAATTTTAGTGCCCCAAATGGGCAAATTACCAAAATACCCTTGTTAAGGGTAAAATTTACAAAGTTAGGCAAAATTGGGAGGAGCAAGAACAAGAGGTTCTTGCTCATTCTGGAGGTGTTTTGATGCATGCATTAGTAGGCTGACTAACCTTGAAAGAAAATGCACAGCATTGCATACTTTCAACGTGAAATTGTTTTGAAAACTGTTTTGAGGAAACAGAGCCGCCTACGTGTTTTTTTGACATGTGACGTGCTAGAGCTCAGCTCGCACGATATTTTCGATTTGTGTGATGCACGCATTAGTGCTGGAGCGAGAGCTCGCACTAGAGTTTTACATGCATAGGTACTGGAGTCCAACTCGCACCAGATTTTTATATATATATGATTTTCGTGACAGAGTGCTTGAGCTTAGCTCGCACTAGTTTTATTTGATTTGCTGACAGTGTTAGAGCACCGCTCGCAGTACTTTTCAGAGATCATACGATAAGTCGTGCTTGGAGCATCGGGTAGACTGTGTGTCACCGATTAAATAGGCCCGCACGTGCGTTTTGAGACATGGCATGTTAAAATAACCTGATGAGCTCGAACGAGGGATAAGGGTTAGAGAAACAACCTGATGAGCCCGAACGAGGGATAAGGGTTAGAGAAACAACCTGATGAGCCCGAACGAGGGATAAGGGTTGGAGATCCACCTGATGAGCCCGAACGAGGGATAAGGGTTGGAGGACCAGCTGATGAGCCCGAACGAGGGATAAGGCTGGGGGTCCATGGAGTACGATGTACCGTGCAAGTAGCATGGAGTACGATGTACCGTGTGTTATCCTTGCATACGTTGGTATCTTTGTGATACTTGGTATCTTTGTGATACGTTAGCATCTTCTGATACGTTAGCATCTTCGGATGCATGGGATCGGATAAGACTGACGGGTTGGATTGACCCACCTCCCGGGCGGTTCCCGATCAGGGTGAGACCTCACACACTAGGATCTGTGTAGCTAGAGGGACTCACGAGGACACATATGGCCATAGTCCTGGTTATTTGTCGATATACTGATGTTGCCTAGTCTCGCATGTTGATCTTGACGATGATTGAAATTGGGTTTTAAATTAAATGTGCATGATGGTTAATTCCATGCTTTTTAAACCCATATGTGATGTAAATGGATTTTCATGATTTTGTGTGAGTCAGGATCACCCGAAGGAGGGGTCGAGTCCTGACTTTACTGTGAAATTTTAAACGAGAAAGATATGATTTTGAATATAATTGCATGTTGAATTTTTCATGCAAATGTGTTTTACATAACATCATAACTCATATCATCTGTTTTAAAATGTGTGGAGAAAGGGTGGTTTATGTATGGCACTACGTTCATGTAGGTAGTATGGTTACCTACTTGTTTGTAGGATTGCCTTATTGAGCTTGATGTGCTCACCCCTTTCATTTTCTCCCACAGATAATCTCCAGTAGACGTTGAGACGACTCAGTACTGCATTCCGAATATCCGCTGCTGCCCATGAACATAAGGTATATACACTTGTACATATTGTATCTACATAAGCATAGCACAGTAACATGTTTGTAAGTAACTTTAGGGGATGTATAAATATTGTAGACATTTTATAAATGACTGAGAAAGAATTAAGTTATATGGTAAATGTATGGTGGGACTGGCATTGACGCATGGCCCAATTTGTTAGTGGAGTGTGGTCACGATCAGAGGACAAGTAAGAATTTAAGTAAGAAAAATAACAAAACGCGAAAAATTAACTCTGATTTTTGGGTAGTTTGGGTCGTGACATACATCCATTGTGTACCTTGTAAGATATAAATCAAATGTGTATGCTACATTGTTAGTCACACTTAACGAATTTATACACATTTGATATAGAATTATACTTAGATTTCTTCATATATCAAGCACATCAAGGTGCATTCATTAGTCCTAATTTACCTCTTAGAGCACAAAATCTTTCGTTGTCAAGAGGTTTGGTGAAAATATCAGCCACTTGATGCATTGTATCAACATATTCTAGAACTATATCCCCTTTTTGCACATGATCTCTAATAAAGTGATGTCTAATTTCAATATGTTTAGTTCTAGAGTGTTGAATTGGATTTTTAGTGAGATTAATTGCACTTCTATTATCGCATTGTATGAGAATTTGTTTCATATCTATGCCATAGTCTCTCATTTGTTGCTTAATCCATAACACTTGAACACTACAACTACCGACTGCTATGTATTCCGCTTCGGTTGTGGATTGAGCTACACTATTTTGTTTCTTTGAGAACCATGATATTAATCTATTCCCTAAAAATTGACATGTACTTGAAGTGCTTTTCCTATCTATCTTACATCCTCCAAAATCTGTATCGAAATAGGCATGAAGTGCAAAGGTAGAATCTCTAGGGTACCATAAGTGTCACAACCCTCTTTCGTCTAAAATCCCTATAATTTTTTCTCTTTAATTATTAACTTACCCTGTCGTGAAGAATTTCCTACACCAAATAGTTGAGCTATGATTCGGAGTTAGTTACCTCTTACCATACACAATATCACTTAACATTTATATACAATAACTGTAGACACTTAAATTTCTTACATTAACTTCATTAATTCATACATGTCTTCAACTGTTTACATCCCCCGAATTTACATTTCCAAAAGTATTACTATGTTGTACTTGTTTAGATACAAAACGATAATAATGTGTGTACCCCTCAGCGATGGGCAGTAGTGGACACTAGGAGTGTAAGTCTTTGCTCACTCTCAACCACTATGGATGCTCTGGGGAGATAGAAAATGAAAGGGTGAGTAACCACACGCTCAATAAGGAAATAATGTAAGCAGGTAGATAGCTACACTATCTACGTGCATATAATGACATGATATCAAAATCATTTACATCTTGAGCATGAGGTAGATCAAAATCATGCCACATGAATATGTATATAGTATATGAAAAACTCATAAAAGCAGGCATGATATCAAATGAAAAATCAACATATAAAACATCTCATGCTCATCATATCAAAACTCATCACAAATCATTTAAATCAAATCTAATCTCGCCCTTCAGGAATACCCTATGTATAAAATTGCATTTCCTTTTAAAACCAAATCACGGGTGTCACCCCTCTTTCGGGTCTACCCAAGTCTATCAATAAAACATAATAGCAAGTGAGGCATGTAGGTTACATTTCAAAAATAAATTTGGAATAATGGCCATATATGTATATCCGTGTGATCCCAGGCTAGAGGCATCACAACTGCAATGAGAGGTGAGGTCAGCCTTACTCGTGCAATAACTCAACCAACTAGTCATCAAGACTACACGATACAATGTACTTCATGTGACATACATGGTACAACGTACTCCATGGACCCACATGGTTTGAGGGTGCCTACCATAGGTCTTAGCCCACATCATTGTCAGGGGTGCCTGCCATAGGACTTAGCCCACATGACTGTTTTTGGGGTGCCGGCCATAGGACTAAGCCCATATCATGGTTCGGGGGTGCCTGCCATAGGTCTTAGCTGCCCTATACCATGCCGGTAACCATTTCATGTCTCAAAACACGTGTTCGATACATCATCTCACTGTGACATAGTCTACAGGAGGCTACAACATGGTTTTCTATAAAACATGTCAAATCTTCGTGCGAGTAAAGCTCCAGTACGACTTTCATGCATAGTAAATCAGTAAAACCTAGTGTGAGTAGGGCTCTAGCACTATCAGTATAAATCAAAGCATCAAAAGCTAGTGCGATTTAAACTCCAGCACTGTTTGCACTCACACAAATATGATAGGTGGCTCCAGTTAAATTATCAAGTATCTTCAAGAATAAAACTTAGCACATGATCCATGCTTTTTCATGCAAACACACAAAGTAATAGTCAACCTATCCTCATTTCATTCATATCCAAATATTTTATCATGAAAACATTAGGGTCAAGAAAATACATGCATTTTTGGATCCTTACTACCCCTTTCATAAAATTCCTACCAAGGTAAACTAATATTTTCCTTCCTTATTTTTGGAACCTTTCACAAAATTTCTTAATGCATTATTAGATAGTAGATAAATTTACGCCCTACAATTCCCTTTAAAATACGTACAGCTATCTCTAGGCACTTACAAAACCCCCTTACCTCGAATCACATCCAGCGTAGTACAAGTTCCACCGCTGAAAGCTTGTTCAATCCGATTTGCTCCTAATCCAGTCTTTAGAGCTGTAAACATTCATTAATCCCTTCATCACAATTGATATATCTTATTGGACCTTATAGGATTAAGCTTGGTCCATTTTTGTGTTTGGCCAACATTGTGCTGTTCCTAATCAATTTGGCTAGTAACTCACTTAGTTATCAAATCAAGCACTTGATTTGCATACTTAAACCTTAGTTCCTCCATTCATTCATGCATTTAACAATTACCATATATGCCTATTTCATCATTTTGCCCAATCCCATAATTTGATTTCATAACTCAATCTCAAAATCATGCATATAACATTATTAACACCTTGGTATAACCCATTTATCATCAACTCAACCATATCATATCTTCTCACACTAAACCCATTTTAGGTTATGCTTGTAACATCACATTCTAGGTGTTTTCATCCAATGATATATATACCAATCTACTTCTAACAACATCTTATTATACATATTTAGAGCTGGTGTATCGAAAACTCACATAGCTTGACTTTTCCCTTGTTCGAAATCAGAAGATCCTTTTGCTCCTTCAATCCAACAAGTTGAGTTTTGATTCCAAGGTATGTTGTTCTCCTCCTCAAAGTGAACAACCTTGCTCTAATAGCTTTTTTCCAATTCTTTTTGGAAGGGAAGGTATTCTAGAGAGAGAAAGCTTGTTTTTTGGGTAAAATGGAGGGAAATTGGTTGATTTGCTGAAGAATTGAGGTTTGGCCGTCAGGTTTTTATAGATTGAGAGTGAGGAGGTCAATTTACTAGGGTAGGAGATCGATCTTCCCTTGGTTTTTAGCTATCAAATTCTTAGGTTTGAAATGGGAGAGATCGATCTGCTCATTGGGAGAGATCGATCTTAGCTTGGCAGAAGCTTGAGGAGATCGATCTGCTCAATGGGGAGATCGATCTTACCTTGACAGATTCACTTGAAATTGTTCTGCTTGAACAAGGGATCGATCTACCTTGAATAGGATATCGATCTAGCCTTCATCTGCAGCCCTTTTGCTGTAATTTTCTAGAATTTCTAAAGGAGAACTTGCATTCGATTGCTTCGATAGTCATTTTGCAATCTATTCACACTTCGAGCATGGAAAGGTTCGTTTCTTATTACTTTCATGTTATGAAACTTGTGTGTACTGCTTGGTATTGGAGAGGATACACAAAATTCACAATCCAAGCATTATCATTTCATGTTTAAATCCTTATCTTCAAATTTGGATGCTTAAAGTTTTGTTCATTTAGTTTGTGACTACTTCAGCTGTGATGCCTCGGAAGCGCGAAAAACAGGGCAAATTTAAAACTTATTTTCCTCAATACACGATTCTAGGTGCATTCCTGTACAATGTCATGCATCAGCATACATAATTTATAAAACTTTCACCTCAGGATCTCATCATTTAATAGTTATATATCATACCATATACATTCCTCAATTTAAAGTTAATTAATCCTAATACATCCCATACATCATTGATCATCAGGTGTTTGTAAATACAACTTTAGTCTGGGTACATGAAATGTTAAGATATACCTCAAAATACAATATACGGCCTGGAGCTCAAGTCTTCCACTAGCCACTACCCCGTACGTCGCAGGAAACTCTCTTCACTTGAAGAAATATGGGGGATATAAAAATAGGGTGAGCTTCTAAATCGCTCAGTAAGGACGTAAGGGACTCACTAACAAAAATGATTAATTACACAACACAATCATTTTGTTTTGTAAGTGAAACTCAATAGAAAACGTAGCATGAAATTGTTAAAACATCATTCTCATCTCATTTCTCCGAGATCATGCAGAAACATGAGAGTAAATGGCTCAGCATAAAAACCATAGTTACAAGCATATGGAAATCAAGATGCGATAATGGCTTTTCTCATAAAAACGTGATAGAAATCACCTCAGTAATAATGCACGTGGCACAACCACAAAACACAATCTCATGTGTAAAACAGATAGAGACTAGGCAATTAAAAACTCAGATAAGAATATCCATCATGGCACATCAAAATAATATCCTTTGGGTGCGCATCCCAGGTATCCTCAAAAAGGGAACGTCGACAATAGGGTTGTGTACATGGTGTATTAGTCTTACGTGTTACCAGAACAAGGCCCAGACTTACATGCGACCAGAGCAAGGCCTATCCTCATGCACACTATCAGTTTTACTTGCTACCAAAGTAAGGCCCGGACTTACATGCTACCAAAGCAAGGCCACCCAGGGCTACTAAAGCGAGGGTCATCTCTCGTTACCAGAATGGAGGCATCTCTCGCTACCAGAACGGAGGAATATAGAACTTACATGCTACCAGAGTAAGGCCCGATGTGTTATCTCATGACACGCCTAAGTCTCAGTAATAGCCATTATCATATAAAACCATTTTGCCTTCACGTAGAGCTCATAGTGGTTTTTCTCATAAAACTCATCCGCAAACCTTTTTGTACTAGTTACAAAACATGCCAAAACCGAGCTCAAACCGACAAAACCACGCACACATTTCTCAAATCTCAATACGCATAACGTAGAGCACAAATCCCACTTCGCTTTTAAACTCAAATAGTTTGTAAAACAATTTCACACTTTGTCAACAACTCATAAAAATTGGGCCCCAACCAGCTATAAAACCGTGTGTAATAACTCAATCACAACTCATAAAAACATATTTGTTTCTAAAAATATTTCATGCTACAATTATCATCACAAATCGCATACACAAATGAGTTTAACTTTTCCCTTACCGTGTTGCACCTTGTATAGTGCAATCGTTCCCCCGAATGACGGACTAGCCTCGTATTTCTCTCTGGAACTCCCGGGCTGTCCATACGATATAAAAAAACATCACTAACACGTCATCACATTGTCTCTAAGCTCAACATCCGGCATAATATCTCACATTCTCAAAATTTCTCAATACCTCTATAATTCTAACAACCCTAACCATTTTCACCCTACTCATCATAACATCTACAACCAAAATCATAGAAATCTACTTCCAAATCCATGATTAAAGCTTAGAAATTTACCCAAAACTTGTGGAGTGCTCAATTCATACCTCGGCTCAAATTGTCATTCGATTTCCAAGTATGTTGTTCTCCTTTTGATAAGGAACAACTTTCCCACTTGCCACAACCTCTGATTCGGACGAAAATGGGTATTTTGGAGGGGAGAGAAAGCTAGGGATTTTAGTTTTCTGGAGAGAGAAGATGAATTCCAGCAAAAACACAGGGGTCCTTGTATAGTCAGACGACAGGAGATCGATTTGCTCATATAGGAGATCGATCTGCCTTTGAATTTGGGAACGTTTTGGGCACTTTTTATGCCTAGCAGATCGATCTATCGTGGGGGCAAGATCGATCTCATAAACTTGACGAGATCGATCTGCTCTTGTAGGAGATCGATCCCTTTAAGGCAGAATCATAAGGAGATTGATCCGCATCTATTGGAGATCGATCTGCTCGTTTAAATTTTCCATTCCCTGTCACATTGGCCTACCAGATCGATCCCCTCTTCTCCAAGAACGATCTGGCCTCATAGTTTCCCACTATGGTTGCACACTTGGCATAAAATCTCCATATATAATTGCTATAATTTACTCCACTGACTACTTCTCATTCAATACTCATTCATCACTTAGAAATTTCATTCCTTATCACCTCAATATCTGAGTACATCATCTTTAACTCAATCAATTACACTAATGTTCATATTACAAAATTAGATGTATATAAAATTCTCAGGTCTCACATCCTCCCCACCTTAAAAGAATTTAGTCCTCCAAATTCAACTCGACTCGTCAAATAGATGGAGGTACTTCTCTTTCATGAGGCTTTCTAATTCCCAAGTTGCCTCTTCAATTGAATGGTGCTTCCATAGAACTTTCACTAATGGGATGCTTTTAGTCCGAAGCACCTTCTCTTTCTTATCAAAGATTCAGAGGGGTTCTTCAGTGTAGCTCATGTCCTCTTGTATGTTCATCTCTTCATACTCTATGACATGAGAAGGGTCCGGGTGATTCTTCCTCAACATAGACACATGGAAGACGTTGTGTATTCTGTACATCTGTGGGGGTAATGCCAACCTGTAGGCTCCCTCTCTCACTCTCTCAAGAATCTCGAATGGTCCAATGTCTCGAGGACTCAATTTCCCTTTCTTTTCGAATCTCATGATACCCTTACTCGGTGATATCTTCAGAAATATTGCATCACCAACATCAAACTCGAGTGGCCGTCTACATACATCCGCGTAGCTTCTCTGTCTACTCTGTGCAGCCCGTAATCTCTCACATATACGTTTAACACTTTATGCAGCCTGTTCAACAAGCTCGAGAGCATTTATCTTTTTGCCACCCATTTCTTCCCAAGCTACGGGGGATCTACACCTCCTACCATATAGAGCCTCAAAAGTTGCCATTCTAGTAATCACATGATAGCTATTATTATACGCAAACTCTGCTAGGGGCATGTGGTCATCCCATGATCCCTTAAAATCCATCGTACACGCCCTCAACATATCCTCCAAGGTCTGAATAGTCCTCTCTGACTGACCATCTGTTTGAGGATGATAGGCGGTACTAAAACTCAATCGAGATCCCATGGACTCCTGAAAATGGGTCCAAAATCTGGAGGTAAATCGAGAATCTTTGTCAGAAGTAATACTCACTGGAGCCCTATGTAATCTAGCTATCTCGCTGACATATAACTCAGCTAAGACATCCACAGTATCTGTGCTCTTGATGGCAAAGAAATGGGTACTTTTTGTCAGTCTATCCACTATGATCCATATAGCATCATGACCTCTTCGGGTCCTCGGTAAACCTATAATAAAGTCCATGGTGACATGCTCCCATTTCCATGTTGGCACAGGTAAAGGCTGTAATAATCCTCTGGGCTTCTGATGCTCAGCTTTCACTTGTTGGCACACTAAACATTTGGCCACATAATCTGTCACGTCTTGCTTCATGGCATTCCACCAATACACCTTTCTTAAATATCGGTACATCTTAGTACTCCCTGGGTGCATGGTGTATCGCTAGCAGTGGGATTTTCTCAGTATCTATTTCTTTAGGGTATCATCGTCTAGTACACAAATTCATCCTTTGAATCTCAACAATCCATCCTCACTGACTATGAGATCCGATTGCGAAGTCTGCTCAGCTTGGCTAACCATATCAATTAACCTCTGATCATCTCGCTGCCCAGTTTTAATTCGATCCATGATCCTGGGCTCTATTCACCGGCTAGCCAAAAATCCAGTCCCTACCTCTTTAACTCTGATCCAGAGTTCGACGAACTGCTCCAATAAATCATATTCCCTGACCATCATAGCAGATATCATACTCTTCCTGCTCAGGGCATCATCAACTACGTTCGCCTTTCCCGGATGGTATAGAATCTCGTAGTCATAATCTTTAAGGAGTTCCATCCATCTCCTTTGTCTCATATTTAACTCTTTCTGATCAAACAGATACCTCAAACTCTAGTGGTTAGTGAAAATCTAGAATCTTTCCCCATATAAGTAGTGTCGCCAGATCTTCAAGGCAAATACCACAGCGGCTAACTCTAATTCATGCGTGGGGTAATTCCGCTCATGATCTTTCAACTGTCGCAATCCATAGGTGACCACTCTTCCGTGCTGCATGAGCACACATCCCAATCCTTGATGAGAAGTATCACTATACATGAAAAATCCTCCTGATCCCTCAGGGATAGTCAACACAAGCGCCACTGTTAATCTCTTATTTAATTCCTAAAAATTGAGCGCACATTGATCAGTCCATATGAACGGAGTCTCCTTGCGCATGAGCTTGGTCAAAGGAATGGCAATCCTAGAAAATCCTTCCACAAATCTTCTGTAACACCTTGCCAAACCAAGAAAACTTTGTACCTCTGTAACTATCCTCGGTCTTTCCCAATAAAGCACAGCCTCCACTTTAATTGGATCAACTGATACTCCTTCCTTTGAAACTATATGACTAAAGAAAGCTATCCGATCCAGCCAAAACTCACACTTACTCAGCTTTCCATATAATTGCTTATCTCGAAGTAACTGAAGTACTAACCACAATTATTGCGCGTACTCCTTATAAGACCGAGAGTACACCAAGATATCATCAATAAAGACTATCACAAACTTATCTAGATAGTCTCTGAACACCTCATTCATTAATCTCATAAAGGCTGCAGGGGCGTTCGTCAATCCAAAGGGCATCACTAGAAATTCATAATGGCCATACCCTGTCCTGAAGGCCGTCTTCAGAATATCTTCCTCCTTAATCCTCAATTGGTGATAGCACGATCTAAAATCAATCTCAGAGAAGACTGAGGCCTCTCTCAGCTGATCAAGCAGATCATCAATCCTTGGCAATGGATATTTATTCTTCACCATGGCTTTCTTCAATAGTCGGTAGTTTATGCATAATCTGAGACTACCAAGCTTCTTCCATACAAATAACACTAGTGCGCCCCACGGTGAGACACTGGGTCTAATAAACCCCTGATTCAATAACTCATGTAGTTGTTTCTTTAGTTCCTCTAGTTCCACTAATGCCATCCTATACGGAGGTCTAGAGATAGGCTGAGTATCCGATACCAAATCAATGGTAAACTCCAGCTCTCTCTCTCTCTGGTGGTAAATCGGGCAACTCATCAAGGAAGACATCCAAAAATTCACACACTAGAGGTATATCCTCAATCCTCGGATGTTCTCGGTTATCATCTGAAATGAGCGCTTCATAACCTACACATTAAAAGCAATTTTAATACTCTTAATAAGTAACATCACAAATTTCAAATTGCTTACAAAAATTTCACACCTTTATTTCCTCAACATTTCAAATGTACACTATAAGGTTCAGGTAGGGAGAAAGTTATTATCTTAGTATAGCAGTCTAAACTCACTTGATTGGTTGCCAGCCAATCCATTCGTAAAATTACATCAAACCCATGTATATTTAACATTATTAGATATGCTAGCATTACTCTAGCTCCCACCTTTATTTCACATCCTCTACATATCATATCCATTCTCTGAGTCATGCATAGTGGTATTTACATGTAAGATATACCCTAAAGGTTTAAACTTCAAATTTAACTTACATGCAAAATGCTCAAAAATAAACAAATGCTTGGATCCCGGATTAATCAACATATGAGCCTTATGATTACAGACAGAGAGTGTACCTCCTATAGTTTCTGCAGAAATGTTTGCTATTTCCTTATCCAGAGCGAACACACATCCCACTGTGACTGACTTCTTTCCTTTCTCTGTAGCAGTAGCCCACCTTGGGGGATTCACTCTCTGAGGCTACTGTCTGGTAGGCTCCGAAGTATGTGGTCTATGAGGTTGAGGACAGTCTTTCACTCTGTGACCCATGTCTCCACATCTAAAACATCCACGGATCAACCGAACACAACTTCCCTCATGCGGTCGGCCACAGTTTCTACAAACCCTTATCTCAGGTCTGACATCTCGAGGGGTCTCCCTAATGATGGGATAAGCTCTGAGTCTCCCCAATCTACCCTTCTGTGCCTCAATCCTTCCTCTTCTGAAGGAACCTCTCCGAATATCTGTCTGGGAAATCGCTGGCCTGTTACCCTTATCTCTAGTCACTGCTCTGAACTCATTCTGGGATTGTACAATTTTGATTCCCCTCTTAATCTCTTGCGCTCGTCTCAGAGCATCTCTAAACTCAGTAATACATAGCCCTATAATTCAATCTCTGATGATGGGCTTGAGTCCATACACAAATATCATGGTACGGAGCTCCTCATCTTTAAAGGTTTCTGAATCATATTTCAATAGAGTGGTAAATCAACTCTTGTAATCATCCACAGACATATCACCCTGTACCAGACTCGAAAACTTAGCCTGCATCCTTCTCTGGGCAGCTCTGGTACATATTGGGCTCTTAAAGGCCTTCTGAAACTCTTCCCAGCTAATCGTACTCTTGTGAGACATCAGAATTCCCTGGGTAGTATCCCACCAATCTCGAGCTCTCCCTTTCAACATATAAGCGCCCATACTAACCCTCTCAGTATCTGTGCATCCTAAATAGTCATATATGACTCTCAACTCAGTCAGCCACTCCTCAGCCTCTACAGGATCCTTTTTCCCCTTGAATGCGAGTGGATTCATTTTCAAAAAGTCCTTCAGTCGCATCATACTTCTGTTATCGGGTTGAGTAGCGGGAGGCACCGGGTCCATCTGTACTCGGGGCGCGGGAGGTCCTTGTAGTGGTGTAGGAGTGGTACCCAAGGATTAACTCTAAAATGTTGCGCGAATAGCACTACCATTTGCTCAAAACCCTGCCGCACATCTTGCTCAACCCGGTTAATCTGAGAGTTAGGATTTTCTGGTTGTGTGGCAGGTGGCGGAGGTGGCTCTACCTGCCTCCTCGAACGACCTCGTAGTCCACTGATTTTCAATCTCAATACGTTTCCTGCGCGTACACATCAAACTTGATTGAAATTTCAATCTTCAATTTCAATTCATGACCAGACTTATACAAACACTTGGGATGTATTCTATTTCACTTAATCGACACTAACAGTACAGAACATCCTAGGCTCTGATACCAAATAAACTTTGTGACGCCCTAGAAGCGTGAAAAACAGGGCAAATTTAAAACCTATTTTGCTCAATACACAATTCTAGGTGCATTTTTGTACAGTGTCATGCATCATCATACATAATTTATAAAAATTTCACCTCAGGATCTCCTCATTTAATAGTTATATATCATACCATATACATTCCTCAATTCAAAGTTAATTAATCCTAATATATCTCATACATCATTGTTCATCAAGTGTTTGTAAATACAACTTTAGTCTGGGTACATGAAATGTTAAGATATACCTCAAAATACAATACGACCTAGAGCTCAAGTCCTCCACTAGCCACTACGCCGTACGTTGCAGGAAACTCTCTTCACTTGAAGAAATCTGGGGGATATAAAAATAAAGTGAGCTTCTAAATCGCTCAGTAAGTAGGTAAGGGACTCAATAACAAAAATGATTAATTACACAACACAATCATTTTGTTTTGTAAGTGAAACTCAATAGAAAACGTAGCATGAAATCGTTAAAACATCATTCTCATCTCATTTCTCTAAGATCATGTAGAAACATGAGAGTAAATGGCTCAATATAAGAACCATAGTTACAAGCATAAGGAAATCAGGATGCGATATTGGCTTTTCTCATAAAAACGTGATAGAAATCACCTCAGTAATAATGCACGTGGCACAGCCACAAAACACAATCTCATGTGTAAAACAGATAGAGACTAAGCATTTAAAAACTCAAATAAGAATATCTATCATGGCACATCAAAATAATCTTCTCTGGGTACGCATCCCAGGCAGCTTAAAAAAGGAACGTCGACAATAGGGTCGTGTACATGGTGTACTGGTCTTACGTGTTACCAGAATAAGGCTCGGACTTACATGCTACCAAAGCAAGGCCTCTCCTCATGCACACTATCGATCTTACATGCTACCAAAGCAAGGCCACCCAACGCTACTAGAGTGGGGGTCATCTCTCATTACCAGAACGGAGGCATCTCTCGCTACCAGAGCCGGGGAATATCAGACTTACATGCAACCAGAGCAAGGCTCGAACTTACATGCTACCAGAGTAAAGCCTGATGTGTTATCTCATGACACGCCTAAGTCTTAGTAATAGCCATTATCATATAAAACTGTTTGCCTTCACGTAGAGGTCATAATTGTTTTTCTCATAAAACTCATCCGTAAACCTTTTTATACTCGTTACAAAACATGTCAAAACTTAGCTCAAACCGATAAAACCGTGCACATATTTCTCAAATCTCAGTACACCTTAACGTAGAGCCCAAATCTCTGTTCGCTTTTAAACTCAAACAGTTTGTAAAATAATTTCACACTTTTTTACAACTCATAAAAATTAGGCCCCAACCAGCTATAAAACCGTGTGCAATAACTTAATCCCAACTCATAAAAACATGCTTGTTTCTCAAGACATTTCATGCTACAATTATCATCACAAATCGCATACACAAAGGAGTTTAAGTTTTCTCTTACCTCGTTGCACCTTGTATAGTGCAATCGATCCCCCGAACGACGGACTACCCTGGCATTCCTATCTGAAACTCTTGGGCTGTCCATACAATGTAAGAAAACATCATCAACACATCATCACATTGTCACTAATCTCAACATCGAGCATAATAGCTCATATTCTCAAAATTTCTCAATACCTCTGTAATTCTAACAACACTAACCATTTTCAGCCTACTCATCACAACATCTACAGCCAAAATTGTAGAAATCTACTTCCAAATCAATGATTAAAGCTTAGAAATTTACCTAAAACTTGTGGAGTGCTCATTCACGCCTCGGCTTAAATCATCATTCGATTTTCAAGTATGTTGTTCTCCTTTTGATGAGGAACAACTTTCCCTCTTGCCATAGCTTCTGATTCAAATGGAAATGGGTGTTTTGGAGGGCAGAGAAAGCTAGGGATTTCAGTTTTCTGGAGAGAGAAGATGAATTCCAACAAAAAACACAGGGTCCCTGATTCAATAACTCTTATGGTTGTTTCTTCAGTTCCTTTTGTTCCACTAATGCCATCCTATACGGAGGTCTAGAGATAGGCTGAGTATCTGGTACCAAATCAATGGTAAACTCCTACTCTCTCTCTGGTGGTAAACCAGGCAACTCATCTCGGAAGACATCCGAAAATTCCCATACCACGGCTAAATCCTCAATCCTCGGATGTTCCCGATTATCATCTGAGATGAGTGCTTCATAACCTTCACATTCAAATGTAAGTTTAATACTCTTAAAAGTTTAATCATCTGTGACGCCCCGAAAGCCTAAAAAATAGGGTAAATTTAAAACTTATTTACATCAATACACAATTCTAGGTGCATTCCTGTACAGTGTCATTCATCATCATACATAAATATAATTATATATTATAAGACTTTCACCTCAGGATCTCATAATCTAATACTTGTATATCATACCATATACATTCCTCAATTCAGAGTTGCTTAACCCTAATACATCCCATACATCATTGTTTATTAAGTGTCTATAAATACAACTTTAGTTTGGGTACATGACATGTTAAAGTATACCTCAAAATACAATATACGGCTTGGAGCACAAGTCCTCCACTAGCCACTACTCTGTACGTCGTAGGAAACTCTCTTCACTTGAAGAAATCTGGGGGGATATAAAATAGGGAGAGCTTTTAAATCTCTCAGTAAGGGGGTAAGGGACTCATTAACAAAAATGATCATTGACACAACACAATCATTTTGTTTTGTAAGTGAAACACAATAAACACAGTAGAAAACGTAGCGTGAAATCATTAAAACATCATTCTCATCTCATTTCTCTAAGATTATGTAGAACATGAGAGTACATGGCTCAGTATAAAACCATAGTTACAAGCATATGGAAATCAGGATGCGATAATGGCTTTTCTCATAAAAACGTGATAGAAATCACCTCAATAATAATGCACGTGGTATAGCCACAAAACATAATCACATGTGTAAAATGGAGACTAGGCAATTAAAACTCAGATAAAAACATCCGTCATGGCACATCAAAATAATCTCCTCTGGGTGCGCATCCCAGGCATCCTCAAATGAGGGAACGTCGACAATATGGTCGTGCACATGGTGTATTGGTCTTACGTGTTACCAGAACAAGGCCCGAACTTACATGATACCATAGCAAGGCCTCTCCTCATGCACACTATTGGTCTTACATGCTACCAAAGCAAGGCCACCCAATGCTAACAGAGTAGGGGTCATCTCGTGTTACCAAAATGGAGGTATCTCTCGCTACCAAAGCAGAGGAATATCAGACTTATATGCTACCAGAGCAAGGCCCGGACTTACATGCTACCAGAGCAAGGCCCGATGTGTTATCACATGACACGCCTAAGTCTCAATATCAACCATTATCATATAAAACTGTTTTGCCTTCACGTAAGGGTTCCCTTATAAAACTCATCTGAAGACCCTTTTTGTACCCATTACAAAAACATGTCAAAACCGATCTCAAACTGGCAATACACTCACACATCAAATCTCAGTACGCCTTAACGTAGAGCCCAAATCCCGTTTCACATTTTAGACTCAAATGGTTTGTAAAACAATTTCACACTTTGTTTACAACTCATAAAAATTAGGCCCCAATCGACTATAAAACCGTGTGCAATAACTCAATCGCAACGCATAAAACATGCTTATTTCTCAAAACGTTTCATGCTAAAATTATCATCACAAAATCACATACACAATGAGTTTAAGTTTTCCCTTACCTCGTTGCATCTCGTATAGTGTAATCGTTTCTCCTTAACGACGGACTAGCCTCGTAATCCTTTTCGAAACTCCCAGGCTATCCAAACGATGAAAAGCATCATCAACATACCATCACATTATCTCAAATCTCAACATCGAGCATACTTGCTCACATTCTCATAATTTCTCAATACCTCAATGATTCTAACAACCCTAACCATTTTCAGTCTACTCATCCCAACATCTACAGTCACAATTGTAGAAATCTACTCCCAAATCAAAGATTAGAGCTTAGAATTTTACTCAAAACTTGTGGAGTGCTCAAATCACGCCTCAACTCAAATCGTCCTTCGATTTCTAAGTATGTTGTTCTCTTTTTGATGAGGAATAACTTTCCCTCTTATCACAACCTTTGATTCTAACGAAAATGGGCATTTTGGAAGAGAGAGAAAGTTAGGGATTCAGTTTTCTAGAGAGAGAGTAGATGAGTTCCAGCATAAACACAGGGGTCCTTAAATAGGCGAAAGGTAGGAGATCTATCTGCTCCTGTAGGAGATGATCTGCCTTTAAATTTGGGAACGTTTTGGGCACTTTTTATGCCTACCAGATTGATCTGTCGTGGGGCAAGATCGATCTCATAATCTTGAGGAGATCGATCTGCTCCTTGTGAGAAGATCGATCTATATTTTACAGAAACATTTGGAGATCGATCTGCTCTGGTAGGAGATCGATCCCTTTAAGGTAGAATCACAAGGAGATCGATCTGCCTTCATTGGATATCGATTTGCTCATTTAGATCTTCCATTCCTTGTCACTTTGGCCTACCAGATTGATCCCTTCTTCTCTAAGATCGATCTGGCCTCATATTTTCACACTATGGTTGCACACTTGGCACAAAATCTCCATATATAATTAGTATAATTTACTCCATTGACTACTTCTCATTCAATACTCATTCATCACTTAGAAATTTCATTCCTTATCACCTCAATATATGAGTACATCACATTTAGCTCAATTAATTAGACTTCATGTTCACATTACATAATTAGATGTGTACAAAATTCGTAGGTCTCACATCCTCCCCACCTTTAAAGAATTTGGTCCTCCAAATTCAACTCGACTCGTCAAACAGATGGGGGTACTTCTCCTTCATGAGGCTTTCCAATTCCCAAGTTGCCTCTTCCATTGAGTGATGCTTCCATAGAACTTTCACTAATGAGATGCTCTTAGTCCGAAACACCTTCTCTTTCCTATCAAGGATTCGGACGGGTTCTTTCGTGTAGCTCATGTCCTCTTGTATGTCCATCTCTTTATACTCTATGTCATGAGAAGGGTCCGGGTGGTACTTCCTCAACATAGATGCATGGAAGACGTTATGTATCCTAGACATCTGTGGGGGTAATGCCAACCTGTAGGCTACCTCTCCCACTCTCTCAAGAATCTTGAATGGTCTAATGTATCGAGGACTCAATTTTCCTTTCTTTCTAAACCTCATGATACCCTTACTCGGTGATATCTTTAGAAATATTGCATCACCAACATCAAACTCGAGTGGCCGTCTACGCACATCAGCATAGCTTTTCTGTCTACTCTGTGCAGCCCGTAATCTCTCACATATGAGTTTCACACTCTGTACAACCTGTTCAACAAGCTCGGGAGCAATTATCTTTCTATCACCCACTTCTTCTCAAGCTACAGGGGATCTACACCTTCTACCATATAGAGCCTCAAAAGGTGCCATTCCAATGCTTGCATGATAGCTATTATTGTATGCAAACTCTGCTAGGGGCAGGTGATCAACCCATGATCCCTTAAAATCTATCGTACACGCCCTCAACATATCCTTCAGGGTCTGAATAGTCCTCTCTGACTAACTATCTGTCTGAGGATGATAGGCGGTACTAAAACTCAATCGAGATCCCATGGGCTCTTGAAAATAGGTTCAAAATCTGGAGGTAAATCGAGAATCTCTGTCAGATGTAATACTCACTGGAGCCCCATGTAATCTAGCTATCTTGCTGACATACAACTCAGCTAAGGCATCCACAGTATCTGTGCTCTTGATGGCAAGGAAGTGGGCACTTTTTGTCAGTCTATCCACTATGACCCATATAGCGTTACGACCTCTTCGAGTCCTCGGTAAAATCATAATAAAGTCCATGGTGACATGCTCTCATTTCCATGTAGGCACAGGTAAAAGCTGTAATAATCCTCCAGGCTTCTGGTGCTCAGCTTTCACTTGCTGGCACACTAAACATCTGGCCACATAATCAGCCATGTCTCACTTCATACCACTCCACTAATATACTATTCTCAAATCTTGGTACATCTTAGTACTCCCTGGGTGCATGGTGTATTGCGAGCAGTGAGATTCTCTCAGTATCTGTTTCTTCAGGGTATCATCGTTCGGTACACAAATTCATCCTCTGAATCTCAACAGTTCATTCTCACTGACTATGAGATCCGACTGCGAAGTTTGCTCAGCTTGGATAACCATATCAATCAATGTATGATCATCACACTGCCCAGTTCTAATCCGATCCATGATCCTGGGCTCTATTCACAGGCTAGCCAGAAATCCAGTCTCTACCTCTTTAACTCGATGAGGAGTTTGACGAACTGCTCCAATAGAACCCATTCCCTAATCATCATAGCAGATATCAGACTCTTCTTGCTCAGGGCATCAACAACCACTTTTGTCTTTCCCAGATGGTATAGAATCTCGCAGTCATAATCCTTAAGGAGTTCCATCCGTCTCCTTTGTCTCATATTTAACTCTTTCTGATCAAACAGATACCTCTAACTCTTGTGGTCAGTGAAGATCTGAAATATTTCCCCATATAAGTAGTGCCGCCAGATCTTCAATGGAAACACCACAACAGCTAACTCCAAATCATGCGTGGGGTAATTTTGCTGATAATCTTTCAACTGTTGCGATCCATAGGCGTCCACTCTTCCGTGCTGCATGAGCACACATCCCAATCTTTAATGGGAAGCATCACTATACACTGAAAAATCCTCTTGATCCCTCATGGATAGTCAACACAGGTGTCGCTATTAATCTCCTCTTTAACTATTGAAAATTGAGCTCACATTGATTAGTCCATATGAACGGGGTCTCCTTACGCGTAGGCTTGGTCAAAGGAGTGTCAATCTTAGAAAATCCCTCAACAAATCTTTTGTAATACCCTGCCAATGCAAGAAAACTTCGTACCACTGTAACTGTCTTCGGTCTTTCCTAATTAAGCACAACCTCCACTTTAATTGGATCAACTAATACTCCTTCCTCTAAAACTATATGACTAAGGAAAGCTATCCGATCTAGCTAAAACTCACACTTACTAAGCTTTTCATATAATTGCTTATCTCGAAGTATCTAAAGTACTAACCACAATTACTATGCGTGCTCCTCATAAGGCCGAGAGTACACTAAGATATCATCAATAAAGACTATCATAAACTTATCTAGATAGTCTTTGAACACCTCTTTCATTAATCTCATAAAGGATGCAGGGGCGTTCGTCAATCCAAAGGGCATCACTAGAAATTCATAATGGCCATACCTTGTCCTAAAGGCCGTCTTCGAAATATCTTCCTCCTTAATCCTCAATTGGTGATAGCTCGATCTTAAATCGATCTTAGAGAAGACTAAGGTTCCTTTCAGCTGATCAAGAAGATCGTCAATCCTTGGCTATGAATATTTATTCTTCACAGTGGCTCCTCTCAGGTCTAGAGATAAGTTGAGTATTTGGTACCAAATCAATGGTAAACTCTAGCTCTCTTTGGTGGTAAACCGGGCAACTCATCTGGGAAGACATCCAAAAATTCACACACCACGATTATATCCTCAATCCTCGGATGTTCTCGATTGTCATCTGAGATGAGCGCTTCATAACCTTCACATTCAAAAGCAAGTTTAATACTCTCAAAAGGTAACATCATAAATTTCAAATTGCTTACAAAAAACTTCACACCTTTATTTCCTTAACATTTCAAACGTACACTGTAAGGTTCAGGTAGGGAGAAAGTTAAAATCTTAGTGTAGTAGTCTAAACTCACTCGATTGGTTACCAGCCAATCCATCCCCAAAATTACATCAAACCCATGTATATTTAACATCATTAGATATGCTAACACTACTCTATCGCCCACCTTTATTTCATATCTTCTACATACCATATCCGTTCTCTGGGACTCACGCATATGGGTATTTACATGTAAGATATACTCTAAAGGTTCAAACTTCAAATTTAACTTACATGCAAAATGCTCAAAAATAAACAAATGTGTGGACCCTGGGTCAATCAACACATGAGCTTTATGATTACAGACACAGAGTGTACCTCTTATAGTTTTTACGGAAGCGTCTGCTGTTTCTTTGTCTAGAGCAAACACAGGTCCCGCTGTGATGGGCGTCTTCCCTTTCTCTACTACAGTGACCTGTCTCGGGGGATTCACTCTCTGATGCTACTATCTGGCAGGCTCCAGAGTATGTGGTCTCTGAGGTTGAGGACATTCTTTTATTCTGTGACCCATATCTCCACATCTAAAACATCCACGGAATAACCCAGTATAACTTCCCTTATGCGGTAGGCCACAGTCTCTACAAACCCTTATCTCAGGCCTAACGTCTCGAGGGGTCTTTCTAATGATGGGATAAGCTCTGGTATCTCCAATCTGCCCTTCTGCGCCTCAATCCTTCCTCTTCTGAAGGAACTTCTCCAAATATCTGTCTGGAAAATCGCTGGCCTCTTGCCCTTATCCCTAATCTCTGCTTTGAACTCATTCTGGGATTGTACAATTTCGATTCCCCTCTCAATCTCTTGTGCTCCTCTCAGAGTGTCTCCAAACTTAGTAATACACAACCCTATCAATAGATCTCTGATGATGGGCTTTAGTCCATATACAAATCTCTTGGTGCGAAGCTCTTCATCCTTAAAGGTCCCTGGATCATATTTCAATAGAGTGGTAAATTGACTCTCATAATCATCCACAGACATATCACCCTGTACCAGACTCAAAAACTCAGCCTGCATCCTTCTCTGGGCAGCTCGGGGTACATATTGGGCTCTAAAGGCCTTTTGAAACTTGTCCCAGCTAATCACACCTTGGCCAGACATCAGAATACTCTGGGTAGTATCTCACCAATCTCGAGCTCTCCCTTTTAACATATAAGCACCCATACTGACCCTCTCAGCATCAGTGCATCCCAAATAGTCAAATATGACTCTCAACTCAGTCAGCCACTCCTCAACCTCTATAGGATCCTTTCTCCCCTTGAATACGAGTGGATTCATTTTTAAAAAGTCCTTCAATCGCATCATACTTGTCGGGCTGAGTAGCGATAGGCACCGAGTCCTTCTGTACTAGGGCGCGAGAGGTCCTTGTGATGGTGTGTGACGCCCCAAAAGCGTGAAAAACAAGGTAATTTAAAACTTTGTCACATCCATTCACAATTGAGGGTGCATTCTTGTGTAGTGTCATACATCACGATACATATCATACCTCAGGATCTCATCATCTCATTATTATATATCATGCCATATACATTACTCAATTCAAAGTTAATTAATCCTAATATATCCCATACATCCCATACATCATTGTACATCAAGTGTTTATAAATACAATATTAGTCTGGGTACATGAAATGATAAATTATACCTCAAAGCACAATATATGGCCTAAAGCTCAAGTCCTCTACTAGCCACTACTCCATATGTCGCAGGGAAACTCGCTTCACTTGAAGAAATCTAGGGGGAGATAAAACAGGGTGAGCCTCTAAATCGCTCAGTAAGGGGGTATGGGACTCGTTAGTAAAATAATAATTTGCACAGCACAATCATTTTGTTTTGTGGGAGAAAACCCAATAAACTCAGTGAAAAATGTAGCATGAATAATTATAACAGCATCTCAACTCATTTCTCAAAGCTCATGTAGAAACATGAAAATAAATGTCTCAAACCATGATTACAAGTAGTTACAATCATGTGGAACAAGCATGTATAAAACAGGATGCGATAATGGCTTTTCTCATAAAACGTGATGAAAATCACCGCATTAGTAATGCACGTGGCGTAGCCACAAAACACAATCTCATGTGTAAAACGAGACTAGGCAAAAAAAAACTCATATAAAAACTCGTCATGGCACATCAAAACGATTGAACTCGTCCCTTAGGTGGACATCCCCAATCGAGGGATTTCGTCGACAAATAGAACACCCATGATCATGGTTCGCTTTAGACTTGATCAGAGTCGTACAGTAGTCGGTCTTACATGTTATCAAGCACGACTCGATCTTACATGCTATCAAAGCAATGCCACCCAATGCTGCCACGGAGCAGGGGTCATCTCATATTACCAGAACGGAGGAATATCGGACTTACATGCTACCAGAGCAAGGCCCACACATACATGCTACCTGAGCAAGGCCCGATGTGTACTCAAGATAAAACAGGTCAAAACCGAGCTGAAACCGATAAAACAATGCACACATTTCTCAAATTTGAATACGCCTTAACGTAGAGCCCAAATCACATTTTCACTTTTTAAACTCAAAACAGTTGTAAAACAATTTCACATTTAGTTTACAACTCATAAAAATTGGGCCCAACCGGCTATAAAATTGTGTGCAACAACTCATTCACAACTCATCAAAACACGCTTGTTTTCTCAAATCACATTTCATGCTACAATTATAATCATAAAACACATACACAAATGAGTTTAAGTTTCCCTTACCTCGTTACACCTCGTATAGAGCAATCGTTCCCCCAAACGACGGACTAGCCACGCATTCCTCTCTAGAACTCCTGGGCTGTCCAAACGATGTTAAAACATCAATAATTCATCTCAATCGCATCATCGAGCACATATTTGCTCATATTCTCGTTAAATACAACAAACCTCATTTTTCTCATATTCCTATCCTAAACCACATTCTCATCCCCTACATTTCAAATTCTACATATTTCATGCACAATATCCATGCCAAAATCACCTCATTGCCTCAAGTCTAATTTATAGCCAAAATCCCATAATTTACCACAAATTGTATAATATCATCATCACTCCAACAAAATCATAATTTCATTAACTTTAATAATTTTCTAGCTATTTTATCACAACACCCATAGTCACAATCACCTCGTCGTCTACTCTTTTTCAATCTCAATACGTTTCCTGCGCGTACACATCAAACTTGATTGAAATCTCAATCCTCAATTTCAGTTCATGACCAAACTTATACAGACACTTGGGATGTATTCTATTTCACTTACCGACACTGACAGTACTAAACACCCTAAGCTCTGATAGCAAATAAACTCTGTGACGCCCCGGAAGCATGAAAAATAGGGCAAATTTAAAACTTATTTACATCAATACACAATTCTAGGTGCATTCCTGTACAGTGTCATGCATCATCATACACAAATATAATTATATATTATAAGACTTTCACCTCAAGATCTCATCATCTAATACTTGTATATCATACCATATACAATCCTCAATTCAGAGTTGCTTAACCCTAATACATCCCATACATCATTGTTTATTAAGTGTTTGTAAATACAACTTAGTCTGGGTACATGAAATGTTAAACTATACCTCAAAATACAATATACGGTCTGGAGCTCAAGTCCTCCACTAGCCACTACTCTGTATGTCGTAGGAAACTCTCTTCACTTGAAGAAATCTGGGGGGATATAAAATAGGGTGAGCTTCTAAATCACTCAATAAGGGCGTAAGGGACTCATTAACAAAAATGATCTTTTACACAACACAATCATTCTGTTTTGTAAGTGAAACTCAATAAGCTCAGTAGAAAACTTAGCATGAAATCATTAAAACATCATTCTCATCTCATTTCTCTAAGATTATGCAGAAACATGAGAGTACATGGCTCGGTATAAAACCATAGTTACAAGCATATGGAAATCAAGATGCGATAATGGCTTTTCTCATAAAAACGTGATAGAAATCACCTCAATAATAATGCATGTGGCACAGTCACAAAACACAATCACATGTGTAAAACGGAGAGTAGGCAATTAAAACTCAGATAAAATTACACTCGTGTTCACATTACAAAATTAGATGTATATAAAATTCTTAGGTCTCACATCAGCCCTTGTTTATCCTTGACTTATATTATGACACTCATTTATCCATTGTAATACATTCACTTTTACATGATCCAAAAATCATCTGCCTTATACTTTCATTTACATATAAATAAGTCATACATACATGGGGTCTCACAATAAGCCTAGTGATGGTGTATCTTTGAGATACCTAAGGATTCTTTTTGTAGCTAATAAAGTATGATTCTCTAGGTGAGGATTGAAATCTTGCACACAAATAAACATTAAACATAATATATGGTCTATTTGTTGTGAGATAAAGTAATGAACCAATCATAGACCTATAGAGTTTAGTGTCTACACACTTACCACTTTCATCTTTATTAAGCTTTATGGAAGTGCCCATTGGAGTTGCTTGAGGTTTACATTTATCCTTTTAAAATCTTTTGAGCAAGTCTTTGGTGTATTTAATTGATGAAGATACCATCTTTAGTTTACTTTCCTTGAAGCCCTAAGAAGTATGTGAGCTCTCCTATCATGTTCATTTCAAATTCACCTTGCATAGTCTTAGGAAACTCTTAGCACAATGATTCATTAGTTGATCCAAATATAATATCATCTACATAGAATTGAACAATTAGTAAATCAACAATGTTGTGTCAACTTTCCCCCTTGAAAAACCTTTTTCAATTAAAAACTTTAAATTTCTCATACGAAGATCTAGGAGCTTGTTTCAAACCATACAATGCCTTTATAAGTTTGTAAACATGATTAGGATAATTAGGATCTTCAAAATCGGGAGGTTGTTCAACAGATACTTCCTCATTTATAAAACTATTCAAGAATGCACTTTTTGCATTCATTTGATATAGTTTAAAGTTCTTAAAACATGCAAAAGTAAGTAACATTCTAATGGCTTCTAGTCTAGCTATCGAAGCATAAGTCTCATAATAATCTATACCTTCTTCTTGTCTATATCCTTGAGCAACCAATCTAGCATTGTTTATAAAAATAACACTATTTTCATCCATCTTATTTTTAAATATCTGTTTAGTTCCAATGATGGGGTAATCACTAGGTCTAGGAGCTAAATTCCATACTTTACTCTTTTAAAATTGATTTAGTTCATCTTGCATAGCTAAGATCTAATTGTCATCTTTTAAGGCTTCATTAACATTTTTAGGTTCAATTTGTGATACAAAAGCTATATATTGGCATACATTTCTAAGTGAAGACCTCGTTTTAACTCTAAGATTTGGATCACCAACTATTTCACAATCTTTAACCTATTTAAGCTCTCTTAAGCATCTAGGTTCTCTTTCTACAATTTCTTGTTCAATTGACTCTTCCTTGTTGCTAATGAAAAGATCGTTTAAGTTATTATTATCTTTCATATTGTAGGATTCTTCTAAAATTTCTTCAAATATTTCTATATCCTCATCTTTACTATGGATTCTAGGTGTGGAATTTGATTCATCAAATATTACATGGATGGACTCTTCCACTATTAATGTTCTTTTGTTAAAGACTCTATAGGATTTATAATTTAAGGAATAACCTAAGAAAATACCTTCATCACTTTTAGCATCAAATTTTCCTAAATTATCTTTTTTATTATTTAAGACAAAGCATTTGCAACCAAAAGGATGAAAATAACTAATATTTGGTTTCTTTCCCTTGTAGAGCTCATATGGAGTTTTCCTTAGAATTGGTCTAATCATTGCTCTATTTATAATATAACACAAAGTATTGATAGCTTCAGCCCAAAAATACTTAGGTAAATTATTTTCACAAAGTATTGTTCTAGCTATTTCCTCCAAAGTTCTATTTCTCCTCTTAACAACCCCATTTTGTTGTGGTGTCCTAGGAGCTAAAAAATTATGGCTAATCCCTTAACCATTGAAATATTCTTCAAAACCAAGATTTTCGAATTCTTTGCCATAATCACTTCTAATACTAGTTATAGTATAACCTTTTTCATTTTGAGCTATTTTCGAATATGTAATGAATTTTTCTAAAGCTTCATTCTTTACATTTAAGAATAATACCTATGTAAATCTAGTATAGTCATCTACAATCTCAAATCGATAATGCTCACCTCCTAGACTTGTGGTTCTAGTTGGACCAAAGAGATCTAAGTGAAGTAGTTGTACTGGCCTAGATGTTGACACACAATTATTTGGTTTAAATGATATTCTTTTATTTTTTCCTTTCACACATGCTTCTCATATTTTGTCATTTTCATATGATAACTTAAGTAGTCCTACAACAAGATCTCTTTTAGCTAGTTTAGATAATACATGCATACTAGCATGCCATAGTCTTCTATGCCATAAGCAAGGTTTATTTTATTTAGCAACCATAAAACACACATTTTCATCTCTAAGTTCATTCAAATGTACAATATATATGTTACCTTGTCTATGTCCTAAGAAAAGAACTTTGTTTATTTTAGCATCAATTACATGACAATTTAAGCAATCAAAAACTACTTTGTATCCCTTGTCACAAAGTTGACTAATACTAAGTAAATTATGTTTTAGTCCTCTAACACGTAACACATTATCTATAGAAAAGAAATGATTACCAGTAGATCCACTTCCTTCAATTTGGCCTTTTGATTTATCCCTAAAAGTGACTTCTCCACCAATCTTTGATTTTAAGGTGTTGAAATGACTCTTAATCACCGATCATGTGTCTTGAGCCTCCACTATCCAAGTACCAGGCTACCTTTGACTTTGCTTTGAAACAATGCTCAAGTTCCTACAATTATCATTAAACCTTTG
The DNA here is from genome assembly GCA_033439115.1 of Firmiana major. Lineage (NCBI taxonomy): Eukaryota > Viridiplantae > Streptophyta > Magnoliopsida > Malvales > Malvaceae > Firmiana > Firmiana major. The sequence goes on along the minus strand of CM065904.1, from coordinate 17,522,928 downwards.
TTTTAGGTACCCAAATTTTCTTGTGTCCTTTAGAGTTAGTAGACATAAGTTTTGATCCTTTAGGGTCCATTTCATTATCAATTCAATGTCTTTTGAATTTATAGCATTCTTAGGCACCCAAATTTTTCTAACTATTTTCCCTCTAAAAGTGTTTTTTCTAACATTGCATTCATGTGATGGATGTCCTATTTTATTACATAGTGAGCAAATAAGAGATAGATCATGTATATTATGTTTACTAACCAAGAAGTTCTTGAGATGAGTTTCTTTATTTTTGTCATTATATCCTAATCTATTTCTATCAAAGAAAGCTCTTTGAGTCTCTAACATATGATCTAACTTTTGTTGACCCATGTAGAATCTAGAAAATAAATTTTGCAAATTATTATTCTTTTCCTTTAAATCAAGAATTTCTATATTTGTATTTTCTAATTTCTTTTCCCATTTTATTATTATTCTTTCCCTTTAAATCAAGAATTTGTAGATTTGCATTTTCTAATTTCTTTTCCCATTCTATCTTAGCATTTAAGAGCACTTCATTTTCTTTCTTTAATTTAGAGATCATCTTCTTGTATTTCAAATTCATACACTCAAATTCCATAGAAAGATCATCAAAAGCATCTTATAACTGATCAAAAGAATAATCATTAGAAATAGATATTACCTTTTCATCTTCGAATGGCATGAAACAAAGATTGGTAACTTCTTCTCTATTATCATCATCGGAGCTGTCACTATCACTCCAAGTTTCCATCATTGCTTTCTTTTTTGGTTTCTTATCATTTGTTTTCTTTAGTAGTGGACAATCAAATTTAATATGATCAGGTTTTTTTTTACATTCATAGCACATAATAGAATCCTTATCTTTTCTACTTGACTCTCCTCTATTTTGTGCTCTCCTATGGATTCTCCTAGTACTACCATTACCTCTTATTCTCATAAATTTGTTAAATCTTTTGGAAAACATTGCCATCTCAATATCCTCTTCATCATAACTCTCATTCTTATCATCTTTTAGTTCTTCATGAGTAGTAGACTTTAGTGCTACTCCTACTTTCTTAGGAAGCTCTTCATTTTTTTTAGCTTCATCTCATAAGTAAGTAGTGACCCCATTAGTTCATCTAGTGATAATGAGTGAGGATCCTTAGATTCCTCAATAGCAGTCACTTTGGCTTCCCAAGATTTTGGTAGGCTATTTACAATTTTCTTTACCATCTCTATGTTGTAATATGTTTTGCCTAGAGATTTAAGTCCATTTATTATATTGGTAAACCTAGTAGACATGTCACTAATAGATTCATCTTATTTCATTCTAAACAATTCATAATCATGTGTGACCATGCCTACTTTTATCTCCTTAACTTGAGTTGTACCTTCATGAGTAATTGCCAACTTATCCCAAATTTGTTTTGCATTCTTACATGTGGAGACTCTATTATATTTATTAGGACCTAAAGATCAAAACAAAGTGTGCATTGCCTTAGCATTCAATTGAGCAGATTTTATGTCATTGGCATCCCTTTCATATTCTTCCTTAAGAATTTCGTTTCTTTCAACTTTCTTTGTAGGGATTTGTGGGCCTTTGAAAATAACTCTCCATACTTCATAATCATTCGCTTGAATGAATAACATCATCCTAGTCTTCCAATAAGCATAATTTTCACCATTAAACAAGGGAGGTCTAACAGTGGAGTGCCCCTCTCCTACCATGCTAAGTGCTACACTATTTTGAGCCATAAGATCGTTATAAACTCTTAGGATTTTACTCCTTTTTAATCAAAGAGCCCAAACTCAGATACCAATTGATGGCTCAACCAATAGGGGGTGAATCGGTTTTCTATCAATTTACCAAATTTAAAACTTACTTAGCTAAATTGCACACAAATAAATTTATGACTACTATAAGATTGAAAACAAATGTGTAGTAAATAAGGAGATAAGGGAAAGAAGTAGCAAAGACAATGAGTTATAGAGGTTTGACCAAATCCTTTGCCTACATCCTCTCTTCTTGACCTTCTTGTCAAGGAGTCACTTCCACTATCAAAATGAACTTTACAACTTCCTTTTCAAGGTTAAGGAATAACCTCTATACCCACTTAGCAAATATTACTATTTAAACTCTTTTATAATAGCTCTTTCACAGAGGAACTCTCTTATTTGCTTTAAGATGAAGAATGAATACAATCAAGGCTTTCTTAATAGGTAGGTGATGAAAATGAATAGCTTAACTAAAGCTTTCAATGACAATTAAGTACACTTTTAGCTGAAGACACAAAAATTGTTTTCTGCAAGAATACTCAGAGCTTCTCTCATTTTTTTCTCCAATGTCTTTATGACTTGTATTTTTACACCCAATTGGTTAGTGAAGCATTTAATGCAATTCTTCCTGTTAAAACCCTGAAAAACTAGCCATTGGAGTCCTACAGACGAATGCCAGATCAATCTCCTTACCAAAGAGGATCGATCATTTAGTTCCAAAACCTGTAATCACAAAGGTACTCCAGGAAAGGAGATCGATCTTATCATACAGAAGGATTGATACATTCCATAAAATAAGGGAGATCGATCTCTCATTTAAGGGAGATCGATCTCTGTGCTATTACTGCATTGAACAAATTGTTACTGCCTAGAGGAGATCGATCTGTCTCCCAGAGCAAATCGATCTCAGATTGTTATTGCCAAAAGGAGATCGATCTCTTGGCTTAAGTATCAGTTTTCCTAGCAAAAATTTAGTTTACAAAGGTTTCTAAGTTTAGATATTCACAAGTTTTCTAAGTAATTTTTAGCACAATTGGCAATAGATTCTCTAAGACAATTACTTAGAAATAATACCTTACAAATGATTTGAAGGTTTAAAATAAGCACATTTAAATTAATGTTTTGTCATTTCAAAATATATCATCCAAAACTAACAATTAGTTATATACTAATTCACACATAAGACTTCAAAACTCATCAAGAGTCATTTAAGAAAAGCTCGACATGTTTACTGGCCATTTGTCTTATATCTATTCATGAGTGCTTGAGAACCAAGCCCTTTGCTCTTAGAAGCGACATCACTTCCACTTATATAGGTGCACTCCATAAAAAATGGAACTGTATAAACATTTCAATTCAATACTTACGTGTTATGAGTTCATTAAGAGTAATAACTTAACTTCCCCCTTTACCATACGCTTTCAAGCATTTATCAACCTTGGGATATGTTTATTTAGTTAAGTGGTTGCAGCCACATTCAAATGATGCACTTGAACTCATTAAAACTCAAGACTTATTGTCCCATTAAGCATTGAGTTTAGGTTCCATCATGTGTGACTAAAATTATTTGGCTTAAATCCCATCCCCCTTGAAAATTCTAGACACCATCTCTGTTATAATTTTCTTTTGTCAAAGGATTCTTGAAGCTTCATTTCCTGACAACAAATTTTTTTCTTGACAAAAAAAATGGTGCACACCCTTTGTCAAATACGTAGCTATGATTTAACCAATGTGTTTAGATTCCAATTAATATTTGGCTTTTAATTGTTGATAGTGTAGTTGTACTATCAAAATTAATTAATATAACATTGGTTTAGGCCCTAAAGGAATTATAGTTTACTTGAATCCTTACTTGCCATATCCAATATTACAAATTTAGTAAAATAGAATACACATCCAAAAAATACTACCCTCACCAATCATAGTAACCAATCTATTTATGGATTCACTTTTAATGGCATATTGGTAACCAAATTGCATTAAACTATCTGTCTAAGATTGAAGGATTATAATATTCAAAATCATGTTATATTGTCTTAAATGCCTTAAGACAACCTTAATGCAATTTATGTTTGGCTTCTTGTATATCTACTATCGTTGCTAATTGCAAAAAGTAATATCCCACTACATGTCATAGCATACACCAAGTACTTAATTACTTTGTATTTACCATCGTGCAAGTAACAAATCTTTATTTTTTATCTCATAAAGTGTTGCATCTATTGCATAAGTAAATAATAGATTCTTCTTAGAATCTTTTTAACTTGGTGAAATTGAGAAAAATTAACTTATCATTCTTTGATTTCTCATTCCTAAAATTACATATGCAACACTTATATCTTTTATAGCAAATTGCTAAATAAAGACCCTTTGGTGTAAATACCCTAAAATTTTATGAACTTGGACTTACCCATGAATAATAATGTAGCCATGGGAATTAAAGGCGTGAATCCTTAAGTTAATGATTTAAATTAAAAATTGTATTGTTCATTGTGGGACTTCGAAGAATAAATTAAATCAATACATAGGTCCTAAGAAAATACATGGAGGTATATGCACATATATATATGTATACGTGTATATGTATATATATACATATATTAGTGTATCAAGGAATATACATATACATATATATATATACATATATTAGTGTATCAAGGAGTATACATATATATGTATATATAGACACTTGTACAGTTGCATGACTGAGAGCCCTTCCCACCGTTTGCGCATATAGTGTAATTATATATATATATAAATATATATAAGCAAAGAAACTGATTGAGGGAAGTGTGTGTAAGACTTGTTGTCACGCCTCGGAAGTGCGGAAAATAGGGCTAATTTAAAACTTTTTACTCATTAATTCACATTTAAGGGTGCATTCCTGTGCAGTGTCATACATTATCGTATTTATCGTACCTCAGGATCTCATCACTAGAAATTATATAACATATCAAATACATTAATCCATCTCAAGTTAATTAATCCTAATACATCCAATACAATGATATACATCAAGTGTCTGCAATTACAATAATTGTCTGGGTACATGAAAAGATAAAATATACCTCAAATACAATATATATATGGCCTGGAGCTCGAGTCTCCCACTAGCCACTACTCCGTACGTCGCAGGGAGATCCTTTTTCACTTGAAGAACTCTGGGGGGGAAAGAAAACAGGGTGAGCTTCTAAATCGCTCAGTAAGGGGGGGTAAGGGACTCATTTCATAAACCAAAATGCACATTACAAAATATTTATTTATATGTGAAACTCATTTGAAAACCATAGCATGAAAGTACTCAAAACGACATTCTCATGTCTCAAATCATGTGAAAACATGAAGTAAAAAGGCTCAGTCTAGAGCAATAACAAGGCATGTGGAAATAACGCGATAAACGGTTTCTCAATGAATGTGATAAAATCGTTGAAATAGTAATGCACGTGGCACAGCCACTAAACACACGTGGCATAGCCACTGATTTAAATTCACACGTGGCATAGCCACTAAACACACGTGGCATAGCCACTAAACACACGTGGCATAGCCACTGATTTAATTTCACACGTGGCATAGCCACTAAACACACGTGGCATAGCTACTGATTTAATTTCACACGTGGCATAGCCACTGGATAGGGTTTCACGTGGCAACGGCCACTAATTAGGGGTTCTCACGTGGCAACAGCCACCAATAGGGTTTCTCACGTGGCAACGGCCACCAAATGGGGTATCACATGGCAACGGCCACCAATGGGGTTTCTCACGTGGCAACGGCCACCAAATAGGGTTTCACACGTGGCAACGGCCACTAAGTATACGTGGGACAGCCACAGAATGGGTTATTCTCACGTTACCAGAACGGAGAAGAAATCGAGCTTACATGCTACCAGAGCAATGCCCGGTGTGTACTCAAAATTACACACCTAAGTCTTATCACACAAGACTGGTTTGCCTTCACGTAGAACTCATAATGGTTTTTCTCTAATAAAACTCATTTGAAAATCGTTTTGTACTCAACACAAAACATAATAAAACCGAGTTCCAACCGGCAAAGCACGCACACATTTCTCAAATCTCGATATTGCCTTAACGTAGAGCCCAGTTATAAACTCATAAAAACATTGGGCTCCAAACGGCTATAAAAATCGTGTGCAATTGTATCTCAACACAACACTCAACATGCTTGTTCTATAAACCACAAATCATGCTAAAATAGTTTACAAATCACATACACAAATAGTTTAGATTTCCCTTACCTCTTTGCACCTCGTATAGTGCAATCGTTTCCCCCGTATCACGGACTAGCCTCGCATTCCACTCTAGAACTCCCGAGCTGTCCAAACGATGTTAAAACATCAATACTCAATTATCTCATAAACCTCAATTCTTAAAAATCGAGCATAATTGCTCATAACACCACAAATCTCTCGATTCTCGTAACTCTACCCCAAACTACACTCTCATTCACAACATCTCAACGTTCTACATTTCTCATGCCAATTATCTATGCTAATTCACCACATTGTCTAAATTTCCATTTATAGCACAAATTCTCAAAATTGCCAAAATTTCCAAATATCATTACCACTCCAACCACATTGCAATTTCATCAATCCCTAATCATTTTTCAGCTATCTCAACGCAATGCTAACAACTAACATCGCAAAAATCACCTCAAATAGAAGGATCAAAGTTTAAAAATTACCCAAAACTTATGGAGAGCTTATCTCTTGCCTCGATTCGATCCGTCTTTCGATTTCCAAGTATGTTGTTCTCCTTTTGATGAGGAACAACTTCCCTTCTTGCCACAACTTCTGATTTGGCCGGAAATGGGTGCTTTGGATGAGTGAGAAAGTTAGGTTTCGGTAAAAATGAGGGTTGAAAGAGAGAGAAAGTGAAATTGCAGGAGAAAAATAGGGGTTCCTTATATAGACTGGAGGTAGGAGATCGATCTGGCTCTTGAGGAGATCGATCTGCGTTTGAATTTTTGGGACGATTTGGGGCAATTTATGCCTAGGAGATCGATCTGTCAAGGGGTGAGATCGATCTCTTTATGGCTTTATGAGATCGATCTGCTCCTTGAGGAGATCGATCTTCTCCCAAACAGAATCATTTGGAGATCGATCTCTTCCTCATGAGATCGATCTTCTCTCAAACAGAATCATAAGGAGATCGATCCTCTTCCATTGGAGATCGATCTGCTCCTCAAATTCTTCCTTCCTTCTCATTTTTAACTCACCAGATCGATCTCTCCTTCTCCCAGATCGATCTGCTCCTTAAATTCCTTCTTCCTTGTCATTTTTAACTCACCAGATCGATCTCTCCTTCTCCCAGATCAATCTGTCCTCATAGTTTCACATTTATTTTAACACTTAACATATAAATCTCCAATTATCATTCCCACAATTCACTTAGCTCAATAAATTACACTTCAAATTATTATTACATCAATAAAATATGTCTAAAATTCTCAGATCTCACATCCTCCCCACCTTAAAAGAATTTGGTCCTCCAAATTCAACTCAACTAGTTAAAGAGATGGGGGTATTTCTCCTTCATGAGACTCTCTAGTTCCCATGTTGCCTCTTCCCTTGAGTGATGTTTCCACAAAACTTTCACTAATGGGATGCTCTTGGTTCTCAGTACCTTCTCCTTTCTATCGAGAATCCGGACGGGTTCCTCAGTGTAGCTCATATCCTCCTGTATGTCCATCTCATCATACTCTATAACAGGAGAAGGGTCCGAGTGGTACTTCCTCAACATAGACACATGAAAAACGTTGTGTATTCCGAACATCTGTGGGGGTAATGCTAATCTGTAAGCTACCTCTCCCACTCTCTCAAGAATCTCAAATGGTCCTATGTATCGAGGACTCAATTTTCCTTTCTTCCCAAATCGCACGATACCCTTACTCGGTGATACTCTCAGAAATACTGCATCACCAACATCAAACTCGAGTGGCCGTCTACGCACATCCGCGTAGCTTTTTTGTCTACTTTGTGCAGCCCGTAACCTCTCACATATGAGTTTTACACTCTGTACAGCTTGCTCAACAAGCTCGGGGGCATTTATCTTTCTGTCACCGACTTCTTTCCAAGCTATAGGGGATCTACACCTCCTACCATATAGAGCCTCAAAAGGTACCATTCCAATACTCGCATGATAGCTGTTATTGTATGCAAACTCTGCTAGGGGCAGGTGATCATCCCATGATCCCTTAAAATCCATCGTACACGCCCTCAACATATCCTCCAAGGTCTGAATAGTCCTCTCTGATTGACCATCTGTCTGAGGATGATAGGCGGTACTAAAACTCAATCGAGATCCCATGGACTCTTGAAACTGGGTCCAAAATCTGGAAGTAAACCGGGAATCTCTATCAGAAGTAATACTCACTGGAGCCCCATGTAATCTAGCTATTTCACTGACATACAGCTCAGCTAAGGCATCTACAGTATCTGTGCTCTTGATGGCAAGAAAGTGGGCACTCTTGGTCAATCTATCCACTATAACCCACATAGCGTCATGACCTCTTCGGGTCCTTGGTAAACCCATAATAAAGTCCATAGTGACATGCTCCCATTTTCATGTAGGTACAGGTAAGGGCTGTAGTAGTCCTCCGGGCTTCCGATGCTCAGCTTTCACTTGCTGGCATACTAAACACCTGGCCACGTACTCTGCCACGTCTCACTTCATACCACTCCACCAATACACCTTTCTCAAGTCTCGGTACATCTTAGTACTTCCTGGGTGCATGGTGTATCGCGAGCAGTGGGATTCTCTCAATATCTGTCTCTTTAGGGTATCATCGTCCGGTACACAAATCCATCCTCTGAATCTCAACAATCCATCCTTGCTGATGGTGAGATCCGACTGCGAACTCTGCTCAGCTTGGCTAACCATATCTATCAATCTCTGATCACTGCGCTGCCCCGTTTTAATCTGATCCATGATCCGGGGCTCTATCCGCAGGCTAGCCAAAAATCCAGTCTCTACCTCTTTAACTCTGATCCGAAGTTCGACGAACTGCTCTAACAAATCCCATTCCCTGATCATCATAGCAGATATCATACTCTTCCTGCTCAGGGCATCAGCAACCACATTCGCCTTACCCGGATGATAAAGAATCTCGCAGTCATAATCCTTAAGGATTTCCATCCATCTCCTTTGTCTCATGTTTAACTCTTTCTGATCAAAGAGATATCTCAAACTCTTATGATCAGTGAAAATCTGGAATCTTTCCCCATATAAGTAGTGTCGCCAGATCTTCAAAGCAAATACCACAGCGGCTAACTCCAAATCATACGTGGGGTAATTCCGCTCATGATCTTTCAGCTGTCGCGATCCATATGCGACCATTCTTCCGTGCTGCATAAGCACACACCCCAATCCTTGGTGAGATGCATCACTATACACCGAAAATCCTCCTGATCCCTCAGGAATGGTTAACACAGGTGCCGCTGTCAACCTCGTCTTTAATTCCTGAAAACTGAGCTCACATTGATCAGTCCATATAAATGGAGTCTCTTTGCGCGAGCTTAGTCAAAGGGGCGACAATCCGGGAAAATCCTTCCACAAATCTTCTGTAATACCCTGCCAAACCAAGGAAGCTTCGTACCTCAGTAACTGTCCTCGGTCTCTCCCAATTAAGCACAGCCTCCACCTTGCTTGGATCCACTGATACTCCTTCCTCCGAGACTATATGACCAAGGAAAGCTATCCGGTTCAGCCAAAACTCACACTTACTAAGCTTTTCGTATAATTGCTTATCTCGGAGTATCTGAAGCACTAACCACAAATGCTGTGCATGCTCCTCATACGACCGAGAGTATACCAAGATATCATTAATAAAGACTATCACAAATTTATCTAGATAGTCTCTGAACACCTCGTTCATCAATCTCATAAATGCTGCAGGGGCGTTCGTCAATCCAAAGGACATTACCAGAAATTCGTAATGGCCATACCTCATCCTGAAGGCCGTCTTGGGAATATCTTCTTCCTTGATCCTCAATTGGTGATAGCCCGATCTCAAATCAATCTTAGAAAAGACTGATTCCCCTTTCAGCTGATCAAGTAGATCATCAATCCTGGGCAATGGGTATTTATTCATCACCGTGGCTTTGTTCAACAACCGGTAGTCTACGCATAATCTGAGACTACCATCCTTCTTCTTAACAAATAGTACTGGCGCTCCCCACGACGAAACACTGGGTCTAATAAACCCTTGATCCAATAACTCCTGTAGTTGTTTCTTCAATTCCTCAAGTTCCACTAATGCCATCCTGTAAGGAGGTTTAGAGATCGGCTGAGTATCTGGTACCAAATCAATGGTAAACTCCAGCTCTCTCTCTGGTGGTAAACCTGGCAATTCATCTGGGAAAACATCTAGAAATTCACATACCACAGGTATATCCTCAATCCTCGGATGTTCCCGCTCATCGTCTGAGATGAGTGTCTCATAACCTTCACATGAACAATCATATTTAATATTCTCCAAAACAATATTAAAATTCTCAAATTACTTACTAGAAATCCACATAATCATTTCCTCAATATCTCAATCGTACACTGTAAGGTTCAGGTAGGGAGAAAGTTACAACCTTAGTGTAGCAATCTAGGCTCACTCGGTTGGCTGCCAACCAATCCATTCCCAGAATTACATCAAACCCATGAATATTCAACAGGATTAGATCTGCTAACATCACTCTATCTCCCACCTTTATTTCACATCCTTTACATATTAACTCAGTTCTCTGGGATTCACGCATAGGGGTATTTACATGTAGTATGTATTCTAGAGGTTCAAACTTTAAGTTTAATCTACATGCAAAATGCTCAAAAATAAACGAATGCGTGGATCCTGAATCAATCAACACATGAGCCTTATGATTACAGACAGAGAGTGTACCTCTTACAGTTTTTGCAGAAGTGTCAGCCGTCTCCTTATCTAGGGCAAACACACGTCCCTGGGTAACAGGTCTCTTTCCTTTCTCTGCAGCAGTGGCCCGTTTCGGGGGATTCACTCTCTGAGGCTGTTGTCTAGTGGGCTCAAAGACATGTGGTTTCTGAGGTTGAGGGCAATCCTTCACCATGTGACCCATGTCTCCACATCTAAAACATCCATGGATCGACCCAGTACAACTTCCCTCATGCATTCGGCCATAATTTCTGCAAAATCTTGTCTCTGGCCTGACATCTCGAGGGGTCTCTCTAATGTTAGGGTACTCTCTGGGTCTCTCTAATCTGCCCTTCTGTACCTCAATCCTTCCTCTTCTGAAGGAACCTCTCCGAGCCTCTGTTTGAAAAAGTGCTGGCCTCTTACCCTTATCTCTATTCACTGCTCTGAGCTCATTCTGGGATTGTACTATCTCAATTCCTCTTTCAATCTCTTGTGCGCGTCTCAGAGCATCTCCAAACTCAGTAATACATAGCCATATCAATCTATCTCTGATGACGGGTTTCAACCCATACACAAACTTCTCTGTGCGGAGCTCTTCACTCTTGAAGGTCTCTGGGTCATACCTCAGAAAATCCTTTAGTTGGACCATACTTCTGTCCTCAGGCTGAGTAACGGGAGGCACTGGGGGTATGGGAGGTCCTTGTGGTGGTGTAGGGGTAGTATCCGAGGCATTAACTCCAAAGTGTTACGCGAATAACGCTGCCATCTGCTCAAAACCTTGCCTCACATCGGTCTCAATCCGATTAAATCGAGAGTTAGGACTCTCTGGTTGTGGGACAGGTGGAGGAGGGGACTCTGCCTGCCTCATCGAACGACCTCGTCGTTTACTTATTCTCTATCTCAACTCGTCTCCTGCGCGTACATATTAGAATTGATTGAAATCTCAATCCTCAATTTCAGTTCATGACCAGACTATTACAGACACTTGGGAAGTATTCTATTTCACTTAACCGACACTGACAGTACTAGACACCCTAAGCTCTGATACCAAGAAAACTCTGTCACGCCCCGGAAGTGCGGAAAATAGGGCTAATTTAAAACTTTTTACTCATTAATTCACATTTAAGGGTGCATTCCTGTGCAGTGTCATACATTATCATATTTATCATACCTCAGGATCTCATCACTAGAAATTATATAACATATCAAATACATTAATCCATCTCAAGTTAATTAATCCTAATACATCCCATACAATGATATACATCAAGTGTCTGCAATTACAATAATTGTCTGGGTACATGAAAAGATAAAATATACCTCAAATACAATATATATATGGCCTGGAGCTCGAGTCCCCCACTAGCCACTACTCCGTACGTCGCAGGGAGATCCTTTTTCACTTGAAGAACTCTGGGGGGGAAAGAAAACAGGGTGAGCTTCTAAATAGCTCAGTAAGGGGGGTAAGGGACTCATTTCATAAACCAAAATGCACATCACAAAATATTTATTTGTATGTGAAACTCATTTGAAAACCATAGCATGAAAGTACTCAAAACGACATTCTCATGTCTCAAATCATGTGAAAACATGAAGTAAAAAGGCTCAGTCTAGAGCAATAACAAGGCATGTGGAAATAACGCGATAAACGCTTTCTCAATGAATGTGATAAAATCGTTGAAATAGTAATGCACGTGGCATAACAACTAAACACACGTGGCATAGCCACTGATTTAAATTCACACGTGGCATAGCCACTAAACACACGTGGCATAGCCACTGATTTAATTTCACACGTGGCATAGCCACTAAACACACGTGGCATAGCCACTGATTTAATTTCACACATGGCATAGCCACTGGATAGGGTTTCACATGGCAACGGCCACTAATTAGGGGTTCTCACGTGGCAACGGCCACCAATAGGGTTTCTCACGTGGCAACGGCCACCAATAGGGTTTCTCACGTGGCAACGGCCACCAAATAGGGTTTCAAACGTGGCAACGGCCACCAAATAAGGTTTCACACGTGGCAACGGCCACTAAGTATACGTGGCACAGCCACAGAATGGGTTATTCTCACGTTACCAGCACGGAGAAGAAATCGAGCTTACATGCTACCAGAGCAATGCCCGGTGTGTACTCAAAATTACACACCTAAGTCTTATCACACAAGACTGGTTTGCCTTCACGTAGAACTCATAATGGTTTTTCTCTCATAAAACTCATTTGAAAATCGTTTTGTACTCAACACAAAACATAATAAAACCGAGTTCCAACAGGCAAAGCACGCACACATTTCTCAAATCTCGATATTGCCTTAACGTAGAGCCCAGTTATAAGCTCATAAAAACATTGGGCTCCAAACGGCTATAAAAATCGTGTGCAATTGTATCTCAACACAACACTCAACATGCTTGTTTTATAAACCACAAATCATGCTAAAATAGTTTACAAATCACATACACAAATAGTTTAGATTTCCCTTACCTCTTTGCACCTCGTATAGTGCAATCGTTTCCCCCGTATCACGGACTAGCCTCGCATTCCACTCTAGAACTCCCGAGCTGTCCAAACGATGTTAAAACATCAATACTCAATTATCTCATAAACCTCAATTCTCAAAAATCGAGCATAATTGCTCATAACACCACAAATCTCTCGATTCTCGTAACTCTACCCCAAACTACACTCTCATTCACAACATCTCAACGTTCTACATTTCTCATGCCAATTATCTATGCTAATTCACCACATTGTCTAAATTTCCATTTATAGCACAAATTCTCAAAATTGCCAAAATTTCCAAATATCATTACCACTCCAACCACATTGCAATTTCATCAATCCCTAATCATTTTTCAGCTATCTCAACGCAATGCTAACAACTAACATCGCAAAAATCACCTCAAATAGAAGGATCAAAGTTTAAAAATTACCCAAAACTTATGGAGAGCTTATCTCTTGCCTCGATTCGATCCGTCTTTCGATTTCCAAGTATGTTGTTCTCCTTTTGATGAGGAACAACTTCCCTTCTTGCCACAACTTCTGATTTGGCCGGAAATGGGTGCTTTGGATGAGTGAGAAAGTTAGGTTTCGGTAAAAATGGGGGTTGGAAGAGAGAGAAAGTGAAATTGCAGGAGAAAAATAGGGGTTCCTTATATAAACTAGAGGTAGGAGATCGATCTGGCTCTTGAGGAGATCGATCTGCGTTTGAATTTTTGGGACGATTTGGGGCAATTTATGCCAAGGAGATCGATCTGTCGAGGGGTGAGATCGATCTCTTTATGGCTTTATGAGATCGATCTGCTCCTTGAGGAGATCGATCTTCTCCCAAACACAATCATTTGGAGATCGATCTCTTCCTCATGAGATCGATCTTCTCTCAAACAGAATCATAAGGAGATCGATCCTCTTCCATTGGAGATCGATCTGCTCCTCAAATTCTTCCTTCCTTCTCATTTTTAACTCACCAGATCGATCTCTCCTTCTCCCAGATCGATCTGCTCCTTAAATTCCTTCTTCCTTGTCATTTTTAACTCACCAGATCGATCTCTCCTTCTCCCAGATCGATCTGTCCTCATAGTTTCACATTTATTTTAACACTTAACATATAAATCTCCAATTATCATTCCCACAATTCACTTAGCTCAATAAATTACACTTCAAATTATTATTACATCAGTAAAATATGTCTGAAATTCTCAGATCTCACACTTGTAAATTCTTACGTAATGTGTATGATTTCAGAATGTACTGACAAGTTGCATTATGTATGAATCACAAGTAATGGATGTTTTTAAGCTCTAAGTATGAATGAAATGTAAAATGAGTATAGAAGCAAATTGAATGCAACAATTTGCTTGAAATTATGGGAACAACTACAGTAGGAAGCCTACAGATGAAGGCCAGATCGATTTCATGTTGTGACAAGATCGATCTTACAATTACGGAATGAAAACACCAAGGTTTTTACGTAAGAAGATCGATCCTTACTCAAGCCAGATCGATCTCCTCTCCAAGAAGATCAACCCCAAAGTGGCTCTACTTGGAAGAGATCAATCCCTTTCCTGGGAGAACAATCTCAATTTGTCTCGGCCAGGAGCAGCTTGATCTCATCCTTATGACAGATCGATCTCTAAAGTATTCTGCCTAAACCAGATCGATCTCATGCTATAAGCAGATTGATCTCCTGCCTGCAATTGTCAAAATTTTGGAGGAGTTTAAGCAAAGGGAGATCGATCTCCACCCCTTGGAGATCAATCTCATAGCGCGAATTCTATATAAAGCCCCACCATTCGAGCCTTCCTTCTCTGAAACATCAACCACCCCTCCATTTTACCAAAAAAACCTAGTTTCTCACTCTAGAATACCACCATTTCCAAAAGGATTTGAGAAAAAGGCTATTTGAGTAAAGTTGTTCATTGTGAGGAGGAGAACAACATATCTTAGAATCAACATTTAACTTGAAGGATTGAAGGAGCAAGAGGTCTTCCAATTTTGAGTAAGAGAAAGTCAAGCTAGGTGAGTTTCCATTACACCAATTCTAAGTATGTTTATTTAGATGTTGCTAGGAGTTGATTGGTGTATGTATTGTTGGTTAGAACTACCTAGAATATGATGAACTAACCATAGCAAAAATATGGGTTTAGTATGAGAAAGTGAACTATGGATTGAATTAATGATGGAATGAATGTACTATGGTGATGGTGATGTTATATGCATGATTGTGAGATGGTTTAGTGTGATTAACTAATGGAATGTTATTGAGTTGAGAAAATGTGCATCTAGGTGTTTAAGAAAATGCATGGATAAATAGATTTAAACTAAGGCTATTGGATGTTTATTTAATACCGAAGGAACTCGGTTTATAACCCAAATAAGTGAAAAATTGAGAGAATAGAGGAAGTAATCAATAAGGGTCCGAAAGACCCCATTGTAGATTTGGATGAATAAAAGTGTAAAGTAGAGGTTTAATGCAAAATTATTGATGTTTTGACATTATTTGGACAGCTCAAAAATTTAACTCGTGAGTCGGAGCTAGTTCGTGAAACGAGAATATTGCACCACCCAAGGTGCAAGAGGTAAGGGATACAACCTTTTGTGCATGTATACTTCCTTACTAACGAAAATGCTTTGGTATCATAAAATGAGTTTACAAATGAGCATACTTATTAAGAAAAACATTTGATTTGAGATTTATCATTTGAGTGCATGTTTTATCGGTTTGAGCTCGGTTTTGTGATTTGAGTTATTTATGAGTTTAAAAGAGATTTATAAGCAAAATATCATGAGCTCTACAGAAGCCGAAACTATTTTCTGCATAATAATGACATGTTTTAATTTGAGACTAAAGGCTTTTCATGAAACTTGTACATCGGTAGATGCCTCCACTTCGGTTGGCGCCGAGGCTTTGCTAGGCCCGGGTCTTACCATGCCTCCATTTTGGTAACGTGCAAATGAGAGATGCCTCTGTTTTGGTAACGAGAGATGCCTCCGTTTTGGTAACAAGAGATACTTTGATTTCGGTAACGAGAGATGCCTTCATTTTGGTAACGTGAGATGCCTACCCTGGTAGCATTGTGATATCTTCATTTTGCTCGACACCAAGGCTTTGCTAGGCTCGGGTCTTACCATAGGCAGATGATTCCCTTGTATTTGAGGATGCCCTCGCTGAGGATGATGTGATGCGATGATTTCCTTCATGACTTTTATATTTGCCTAGTCTCCATAGTTATTTTGAGATATGACGTATTTATGAAATGAGATAAAGATGTTTTGACAAATTGTGATTTTAATCATGTATTTATAATCATGTGAATTATGCCATTATTACACTATGGTTTGATTTTGATTGCGAAATCGCATATGCACTCCTTACAAAGCGAAGTTGAAAGCTCACCCCCTCTTTTCCTCCCCCACAGATTACTTACAGTGAGTGATAGTACCTGCCATGTACGTGACATAGGTTGGTGGATGAGACTCTCCCCAGTCTATTGCTTGAACACACAAGAGGTATAATTCAATTCATTTTGTAACCCAGACAATTATGTAATATAGACATTTTTATTTAAGTGATGTTGGGATGTAATCAGTATGGTATATGTATGATAAATGAATTTCTTTTTATATCATATTATTTGGTTAAGAGTGTGGATGTTTGAATGATCGTCGGGATATTTAGTTGAAGAGGTTAACTGACACTGTGCAGGAATGCACCTTGAGTAGGAAGTTTAATTTAAGAAAATTTTAAATTAACTTTATTTTTTACGCTTTCGAGCTGTCACAGTGTGGGAGTGTTTGGTGGGTAACAGGGAGTAAGGAGATGGTAAGGGGATATTGATAGGGTTGGTAGAAAATAGCAGAGAGCTAAACATTCGGAGATGAAAAGAAAAGTAAAGAGCAGTTGGTGATGGTTTGGAAAAGGCAAAGGAAGGAGAACAGTGAAAGACGTGTTATGGAGTGCTGCTGCTATCTGACACTAGTGGAAACAGAAGATGGGAGACCTGAGGCTTGCTGGAAACAAGCAGATGTGATACACATTTATTGGATGGGAGCAATGTTGGGGACTGAAACAAGAAAAGAAAACATTGGGAGAACGAATTGGAAATAGAGGGCTGTAGCATATGAGATGACCTGCTGTTTTAACCGAAAAGATGAGAGGCTAACCGAATACAGTGGAAGGTTAACCTGCTCAAGCTTAAGCTTAAGAGAAGAGGAGAGGAAGGTAGAAAATTTACTGGAGACCGAGAAACTAAAAAAAGCAAGAAATAAAATCAGTCCTTAGGCTCTGTCCCTGTACTCCACTAACATTCTCGGTTTAGTATCCTCCTCATGTCTCTCCCTTGCTTAATTAAACTAATGAAAATCCAATGGGTTCTTCACCCTTTGCACTAATCCCATACCCTTGTTTTGCAGCATCACCGTTCATCATCTGCACTGCCATTACTGTTGTTCCCTCTATCACTTAAAGGCTTCATACCGCATCATCATTTTTTACCCAACGTACACCCCTGCATAACGCCTCCATAGCTGCTCCTTCCATGCACTATCCTAACTATCTTGCATTAGTTCAAACGTCATGTGAGTGCTCACAGCACTGCTTTGCTCATCGTCCCTTACTCCTGTCGTTCAGTAAACTCCACCATTCGTCACCTACTGCCCGACCATTTCTGTGTTGTCTCGACCCTGTTCTTATGTAACTTTGTAGTACTACTCCTATACAACTAGAAGAAATCGAGAAAGTAGAAGAGGAGGAAGTGACCCGAGTTGAGAGTGATGGAAGGAGGAAGGGTGAGACAAAAGCCTCTCGGGTTAAGGATAATGAAAATGGTGATTGAACAGTGATGTAAACAAGGGAGAAGAAGAAAATGCAAAGAAAAGAAGAAAAAGGGCACGAAGAGAAAGGAAATTAAAAAAAGGGTATATATATATATAAATAAAAATAAAAATATTTGGAGATAGGAATGAAGGCACAGAGAAAATTGGGAAACCCGACGAAAAGAGTTCCGAAGAAATAAACCAAATAGAGCGGACCCACCGACTCGCAACGTTGAGGCATTGAGGATTACTGGCAGACACTGATGTAAGAAAAATTCTGTGTGCTCCTAGAGATAATTGCATGTAATTTCTGTTGAACCGTAGATAAAAATATACTTGGCCCATTTTATAAATCTGAAAATTATAGATTTTTAGCAGCCTAGTCTTACCGTTATAAATTTAATTTACTTACATAGATACCGATATAGTATGGATTATGGTTTTAAATAGAAAATCTTGAATTTAATTTCCATAAATTGTTTACCGGGATTTTTAACCAAAAAATGGTGAATTAGCCTCCATTTGAATTGATTTATGTATCGAATGAATTTATAAGTGATTTAAGGAAAATGATCTGCTTAAAAATTTGTACCGATAAAATGTGTTTCAGCGCGTGCTGACTGTATGTCGTACGGTCTGACTCGCACTGATTTTGAGATAAGGGCGATGGATAAATCATGCTACACTACTGTCTGCTGTATTGATTATGTTTTGTGGTCCACAGAGTACAATGTACCGTGCAACACGCACGTGAGTACTATGTACCGTCTTTTTTGGTTTTCGGACATTTTGTTCTGTGAGTCGTTAGGGTAGCTGATGTAAGACCCACTTTTGGTAATGTATTCCTTATGATTCATATGATGTACACACTTCCATATGTTAATTGAGTCATAAGAAGAGCTTTTGCTTGAATGAAATTGCAAAGAGAATGAATGAATACTCATGAATCCATGTAATGACTAAATAAGGACTTAAAACACAAAATGAGAAGGATTCATGAAAAGAAGTTGGTTTAGTTTGATCCCGAACATAGTGAAGTAGTGAAAATGCTAAAAGGGGACAAGCGAGCTCAAAATAGATCGTTTGAGCTGTTTTAGCAATTTACCTCCGGAAACGACTAAAACGCAAAGATGTGTAAGGCACGTAAATTCTATGTACCCACATTGATTCCATGATGTACACACAAGTTACATAATATGTGAATCATAAGAAATGGATCTATTCATACTCTAAGTGTGAATAGAATGCAAAATAGTTAGTGAAGCAAATGAAGGTAAGGTTTCCTTTGGAATTCTGGGAAAAATTCTAGTTGGAATGCAGTAGATGAAGGTCAGATCGATCTCTTATTTAAAGCAAATCGATCTCAATTTGGTTCTGCCTAGAAATGATCGATCCCTTCCCAATTGCAGATCGATGTCCATTCAATTCTGCCAAAAGCAGACTGATCCCTTCATAAGAGCAGATCGATCCCTTCATAAGAGCAGTCGATCCCTTCATTAGAGCAGATCGATCTCACAGCTTCCTTACTGGAAAAATTGTGTAATTCAACTTAGGGAAGATCAATCTGTCACCATGGAGATCGATCTCACAATGCCAATTCTATAAAAAAAAAGGCCCGATAATTGAGTATTCTTCCCCAAAAATCCAAAAAAAAAAAACCTCTCCTTTTTAACAAAGAAACCTAACTTTGTCACTCTAAAAAAATCATCACCCGCCTACTAGATTTGAGAAAATTTATTTTAGCAAAATTGTTTATTTTGATGAGGAAAACAACATAGTTTGGAATCAACATTCAAGTTGTTGAGTTGAAGGAGCAAAGTCTTCCCTTAATATTGGGCTAAGTGAGGATGTATAAGCTAGTTAAGTGTTCAATACACCAACTTCAAGTATGTTTATCTAGACATTATCGTGAGTTGAATGGTGTATGTATTGTTGGCTAAAACTACCTAGAGCATGATGAACCAACCGTGGCCAAAAATGGGTTTAGTGTGAGAAAGTGAACTATGGTCGATTTAATGATGAAGTGATTATACTATGGTGGAAAGAAAATAAATGAAATAGCTTAAACCAGAATTTATCGATAAAAACAGAAAAAAATAGAGAAAGTAATCAAAAAAGGGTCCGAGTGACCCCATTTTAGTTTTGAATGAATAGAAGTGTGAAGTAGAGGTATAATGAGTATCTGTTGATGGTTTGACGTTATTTTGAGTAGCTCAAAAATTTGACACGCGAAACGAGGCTAGTCCGAGACCTAGGTATATTTCACCGCCTAAGGTGTAAGAGGTAAGGGATGTAACCGTTTTGTGCATATGTGTTCTTTACCGATGAAAATGCTTTGGTAGCATAAAATAATTTTATAAACGAGCATATTTCTTGAGAAAAGTGTTTAACTTCAGATTTATTACTTGAGTGCACGTTTTGTCGATTTGAGCTCGATTTTGTGATTTGAATGTTTTGTGAACAAATATATTTTTATATTTATTAAATGAGATTTACAAGCAAAACTATTATGAGCTCTACATGAAGGTGAAACTATTTTCAGCATAATAATGGCATGTTTTTAAAACTAAGGACTCGTCATGATATCTGCACATCGATACCTCCATTTTGGTAACGTGAGATGCCTCCGTTCTGGTAACGTGAAATGCCTCCGTGTTGGTAACGTGAGATGCCTCTGCTTTGGTAACATAAGATGCCTCCGTTTAGGTAATATGAGATGCCTCCGCTTTGGTAGTGTGAGATGCCTCCGCTTTGGTATCGCGAGATGCCTCCGCTTTGGTATCGTGAGATGCCTCCGTTTTGGTAAGTGAGATGCCTGCGCTTTAGTATCGTAGAGTCGAGGTTGTACGACCCTGATCTAGTCTACAGTGATGTCGTGGCCACAGGTAGATGATTCCCTTATTTAAGGATGCCCTTGTTGAGGATGATGTGATGTGATGTGATAATTACTTTCATGAAACTTATATTATGCCTAGTCTCCATAACTGTTTTGAGAAATGACGTGTTGTGAAATTGAGATAATGATGTTTTGATGAATTGTGATTTTAATCACGTGTTTATAATAATGTGAAATTATGCCATTATTACACTTATTCTTTGATGATGATTTCTAAACTCATATGCACTCCTTACTGAGCTAGTTGAAGCTCACCCCCCTTCTTTCCTCCCCCACAGATTATTTACAGTGAGTGCAAGTACCTGCTATGTACGTGACATAGGCTGGTGGATGAGACTGTCCCCAGGCTATTGCTTGTACACGCCTGAGGTATAATTCAATTCATTTTGTATCCAGACAATTATGTAATGCAGACAGTTATATTTAAGTAACGTTGGGATGTAATTAGGATGGTATATGTATATAAATTAGAAAAGTGGGTTTCTCTTAATATCATGTTATTTGGTTAAGTAAATGTTGATGTTGAGAGATCCTTGGGATATTGGTTGATGAGATAAAAATAAAATCATCTGGATTGTGGATATTGAACTGCTTTTTAAATTTACAAGAGGATAGTGATGAATATAAGAGGAGATGCTGCCGAATTTTTGTTAGAAAATAGCATAAGTATAAGCAGTTTAATAACGAATAGATATGAGGTTAACTGATACTGTATAGGAATGCACCTCGAGTAGAAAGTTTAATTTAGAAAATTTTTTATTAGCCTTTTTTTTTGCACTTTCGGGTTGTCACAGATTTGGTGGTACTAGAGCGAATGGTGTCTAGTACTGTCATTGTCAGACAGCTGAAAATAGATTACATCCCAAGTGTCTGTACTTGTCTGGTTATGAATTAAATATATCGATTAAATCATGACAAAAATATTAATGTATACACGCAGGTACGTTTGACCTACGATATGAAAGGGAAACGAGGTTGTCCCCGGAGACATGCACAACCACCTCCACCATCTGCCCCACCGCCTGAGAGTCCTAACTCTCGAATTAATCAGTTGAAGCAGGATGTACGACAGAGGTTTGAGCAGATGGCAATGCTATTTACAAAACATTTCAGGGCTAATGCCTCAGGTACCACACCTACCCCAGCTCTTACACCTACACCACCACAAGATCCACCCCCACCTCCTCTACGGACTGATCTGGTGCCACCCGCTACTTAGCCTCCAACACGGACCAGGCCCCATGACAGAGGTATGAGGTGATTACGAGACTTTCTTAAGATGAATTCACTGGCATTTAAAGGGGTGAAGGACCCCGTAGCGGCAGAGGAGTGGTTGATAGTAATGAAGAAAATTTTTTATTTTCTGGAGTGCACTAATGCAAAGAGAGTCAGTATGAGTGCTTATATGCTTAAGGAGCAAGCACGATATTGGTGGAGTACCACCCAGAGTATATTGACTGCCAGCCATCCAGTGATCAGCTGGGAAAGTTTTCAGTCAGCCTTCAGGACCCAGTATATCCCTCGCACTGCCCAAAGGAAAATGCAAGTAGATTTTCTAAATTTAGTTCAGGGCAATATGATAGTTGACAAATATGAGAATCGGTTCACCACTTTACTGAGATATGACCTAGTGTAAGACCCGATATTTTCGAGTGTATTTAAAAATGCAAAAGGATTGAAATGGTATTCCTGAACACATGTAAGGGTAAAATGGTCGAAATACCAAAATTCGGTATTAATCGGGACAAGAAAATTTAATTAAAAATAAGGGATTGAGAAATCTTGATCAATAACGAAGAAATAATTAAATTTCGGATTAAATTGGTCAAGATATGAATTTATTGGAATAAACAGAAATTTTCGTATTGGAAAAATAATCCCGAAAATAATCGAAAAATATACTGAAAAGGTAAAATCGGACTGAGAAAATTATTTACAGATTAAATGAATAAAATAGAATTTTTCTAGATATTTTGGGAATTTTATTATTATTTTATTGAATAAAATAATAATAAAATTTAATTATAAATAATAAAAAAAATGAAAAAAAAACGAAATCTGAAACAGAAAACAGAAGAAACACGAAACGCGAAGCAGGAAACCGAGGGAGTCGGTTTCCCTCCGATCCAACGTCACCGGCGATGCTGAGGGGCTGGCGAGGGTCGACCGACCTCGGGCGAACCACCAGCGGCCAGGACGCGCCGTGGAGTCGTCGAAAAACATCGAAAAACGAAGGAGAAGCCGCGGGGAAGAAATCACGATTCGCCGGCGATGGCTGCGATTCGACCCCAGCCGAGGCTCGATTTAGGAAGCCCAGGCCATGGCTCACCGAACGGCGGTGGAATCGCATCGGGAACCGACCGGACGGCATCGACACGACCAAAGGATGACTGGACCGGTCGAACCGGACTGAACCGGTCGAATCGGACCGAGCTGAACCGGCTGTCCGAACCGGGTTGAACCGGATCGGACCGGTTCAGCCAAAAAGAGAGGGAAAAAAGGAAGAAAAAGGGAAAAAGAAAAAGAGAAAAAATTGGGAAAAATTTCAGTGATGCAATCGAGCTTCGGGTAAGTCGGTAAGCGGTCGAATTGACCGATTTAAATTTCAAAATATTTAATTTGATTAAAATTCGACTGGAAATTTACCCGGATAAATATTTAAATTGTGTAGCTCGACAATTGGCATCCACCGAGAGCTCGAGACAGCCTCGATTCACTTACTATCATGGAATAACGGGTAAGTAACCCTTATTTATGATAATTTGCATCGTTATGCGTGATTGATATTTAACGCATAAATTACGGATTTAATTTCTGCATAAATGAATTAAATTCTAAAAAATTGGATAAATTGTCGTAAATATTAAATTGAGATATCCGAAAATTTAGAACGAGGCTAAATAAATATTGATGGGCCCAATGAGACCAATAGGCCTCGATAAAGTGTAGTAAACGGGCTTAAGGCTGATTAAGGCCCATTATGGTGCAATCGGGTCTAATATGCGTAAACGAGCCCAATGATTTAAATTAAGCCCAGAAAATTGTGAAATACAATTAATTGTATTGTAATTGAACTGATGAATGTGTATCTGCAGTTTCGGAGATTGGATTCGGAGTAAATCGGACTGCGTGACGAGTCATCAGTGGAAAGGTCAGACTGTACAGAAAAATGAGGTAAGGGAATTATGTGAGTAGCTAGAGGTAGCTACGCGTATTTTAATAGTTTTTCTGTACACTGAATATGTATGTATACATGATATTGTATAAAGGTCCTAAAAGTGGTTTAAATAATTTTAAGGATCGAAATAGGTGAAAAGATTATTCTACCCCTATTGAGGGAAGTTCACCTAAGGATGGTGAAAGCATGACATGCATGAAATGCATGATTTAAGGAACTTTTTGAATTAATGGATTTCATTGGTTTTTAATCAAAGCAAATCGATAGATTGGCCAGTAATTGTTTAAATTTCACAAGATAACACTACGTAGGTGTTATTTATATTTAAATGGAATTCTTTGGAAAATAGGCCAACTATCAAGTTTATATGGAAATAGATAGTGCTGACACGTAGTTCGCACTATATCTACGTTTGTGAATGTGCATAAATGTGCTTGAGCGCTTGCTCGCACTGACTTGTGACATCATATGCATGAAATGTGCTAGAGCATGGTGCTCGCACTGATTTTCATTATTGTGAAATGAGAGCTGCTGGAGCCTAGCTCGCACTCTTTTTTGACATGTTTTGATTTGTTTTGATGTGGTATGCATAAAATGGTGTTGGAGCGATTGCTCGCACTAGTTTTAATGATTTAACATGCATGAGGGATGCTGGAGCTTAGCTCGCATCTAGTTTTGATATGATATTGCATGAAGCCGTACTGGAGTGTAACTCGCACGAGATTTGATTTAATTATGCATAAAGCCGTGCTAGAGTGCAATTCGCACGAGATTTGATTTACTTGAGCATTCATTTGTGTTGGAGCGTTGCTCGCACAAAGTTTTACGTGGTTTTTATAATTCATTTGAATGCCGTACTGGAGTTTTTCTCGTACGAGGTTTTCACTGAATTTCTATACATGTCCGTACTAGAGCATTGCTCGTACGTGGATTTTACTTGAAAGTATAATCAGTTTAAGTCGTACTGGAGCATTGCTCGTACGCAGATTTTACTGATTTTTATGAAACCATGCTGGAGCTTCGCTCACACGAGATTTTCTGATATCATGAATATGCATGGAGCCGTGCTTGAGCTTCGCTCGCACAGGAATTTATATTACATGCATATAGCCGTGTTGGAGCCTCCTGTAGATTGTGTGTCACAGTGAGATGATATGCTCACACGTGCATTTTGAGACAGAGATGATTTGGGTGGATAAGACCTATTACAGGCACCCTTGATTGAGCTTGGGTTCACGGAGTACGTTGTACCGTGTATGTCATGCGGAGTACGCTGTACCGTGGGGATTGTTGGAGTGGAGTGGCATTAGCCACGAGGTAGCAAGCCTTGCCCTCGCAATCCTGGTGTTATGCTGTTCTGGCGGGTAGGACGACCCATCTCCCGTTTCAGGTGTGATACCCCGCACACTAGGTACCGTGTTGCCAGGGATCACTAGGATATGGCCATAGTCCTCGATGTTACTGATAATTACCTTATTGTCTCACATGATATAACTTATGGTCTGTTAGACCAGGGTAGACCCGAAGGAGGGGTCAAGCCCCCGATTTGATGATTTGATGATTTGATGATTTCAGATGATTTTATGATCTGTGACCCTGAAAGAAGGGTGGGGTTATAACCGGAGTTTTATAATGAACTTTATTGAATTGTTTTATGAGATGGACCCGGAAGGGTTAGTTTTTACTGTAGTTTTAAATGAATTGATTTAAATGCAGTGGCATGATGTGTTTTCCATGCTTTCAGTTGAAATCCTTGAATTGTCTTACATGACATGAAAGACTGCATGATCTTGATTTAATTCATGCTTATTACGATTTAATGATGTCACATAAAATGCTTTGATGCATGAGTAGTACGATTTATATATGCACGAACAGTTTTGATAAACTAAGTCATTGATGTTTGCATGACTTTGTGCTTGATGATTTTAATGAAAAGAAATGGATTTTAAGGGCATGGCATTATGAGCATGTAGATAGTGCAGCTATCTACTTACTTGCATAATTGCCTTACTGAGCGTGTGGTTTGCTCACCCCCCTTAATTTCCCATCTTTTCAGAGCACTTGAAATAATTATTGAGCGGCTGAGGACTTGCATGCTTAATATCCGCTGCTTGCTGCTACCCATCGAGAGACAGGTATACACATTAGTATAGTTTTGTATCTAAATATGTAATGCACAGTACTGTAAACGGATATTATGTCGGGGATGTAGAGTCATGTAAATACCATTGAGTATGTATTTATTTAAAGTCAAAGATGATAAACTCTGATATATGAATGAAATTATGAAAACGAATTGGTAATAGTGTGAGGTGACTAACACCGAATCATAACCCAACTGTGTTGTAGGATGGTCACGACGAGAGAAGGGTAAGAATTAAATAATAAATGAAAAAGCGAAAAAATTTACTTTGATTTTTAGGTAATTCGGGTCGTGACACCTAGAGACTGTCAAGGACGAGGAACGCTGTACAGAGTGGTTTGTATATAGGCTGAGACCAGCCATTCGAGATAGATTGATGTGGTTCTGCATTAGACGAGAACAAGAAATTGAGAGGGGACTAGATTTAGTATAGTCTCAGTTTGAATCTCGGATAGTGGTAAGAGATAAAGGTAAGAAACCTGAAGCTTCCCGAACAGACCTTAGGAGGGGGTCATTTAAGAGACGGAAGATTGAGGGGCCTATGGTGAGGGTTGATAGACCTTGGGTTCTTCCAAGTGCTACAAAGACTCTTCGAGGTGTCAGACCGGACATTAAGATCTGCAGAGACTGTCGTCGGCTACATGAGGGCAATTGTTTTCGTATGATACGAGGATGTTTTTGATACGGGGACATGGTTACAGGGTGAAGGACTGCTTGCAGCCTCAGAGACCGCATCCCCAAGAACCTTCTCGATAGTAGACTCAGATAGTGACTCCCCAAAGACGGACCACAGCTGTTGATAAGGGTAAGAAGCCTGTTACAGAGGGGCGTGTATTTGCTATGGATAAGGATGCTGTAAGCACTTCGTCCGAGGTTATATGAAGTACACTTCTTGTCTACAATCATGAGGCTCATGTGTTGTTTGACCCAGGGTCCACGTATTCTTTTATTTTAGTATAATTTACATGTAAATTTAATTTAGAGCTTGAACCCTAAGCTCGTATTTTATATGTAAGTACACCTATGCATGAGTCGCAGAGGACTGATATAGTATGTAGAAAGTGTGAGATTAAGGTGGGAGATAAAGTAATGTTAGCAGATCTATTTTAATTAAACTTGTGTGGTTTTGATGTGATTCTAGGGATGGATTGGTTAGCGGCGAATCGTGTGAGTCTAGACTGCTACACTAAGACTGTAACATTATGCCTACCTGAAAAATTTAGTGTACGTTTGAATGTTAAGGAATGAAAATGTGTGAAGTTTATTGTGAGAAATCTTAAGATATAATTATGATTTCCTAGAAACACTGATTAAATTATTGATGTGAAGGTTACATCGCACTCATCTCTGATATCAGTTGGGAACATTCCAGGATAGAGGACACGCCGGTAGTATGTGAGTTTTAGGATGTTTTCCAAGATGAGTTGCTAGGTTTACCACCAGAGAGAGAGCTGGAGTTCACTATCAATTTAGTGCTAAATACCCAGCCGATCTCTAAACCTCCCTATAGGTTAGCATTGGTTGAATTGGAAGAGTTAAAGAAACAGTTGCAAGAGCTGCTTGACCAGGGTTTTATTAGAGCAGTGTGTCACAATGGAGAGCTCTGATTTTGTTTGAGAGGAAACAGAATGGTAGTCTCAGATTGTGCATCAGACTACTAAACAAGGCTATTGTGAGACCTGTGAATTCTACGTACTTTAACTATGAGGTTACAATGTGAGATTAATAATTTGGTGAATGTAGTTATGATATTCGATGTACACACAAGTTTTAAGTCTAACGAAGTATAAAAAGATAAAGTTTTTCAGCCTGAAATGTGTATGGATTAAAATATGGTCTATGGAGTAGATTGTGGTAAGTTTTACCTTGAGTTTTCAGTAAATTTATGCAGCAATAGTGAAATCTATGAAGGCCAGATAGATCTCTAAGGATGAGAGATCGATCTAATACGGGTTTTTGAGGGGCTGGATCGATATCAAGTGAAGAAGGATCGATCTCATAAGGGAACAGATCGATCTCCTACTTCCTCTGCCTAGCAGGAATCGATCCTATCACAAGGGCAGATCGATCTTCAATTGCCTCGGCCTGGAAGAGATCTATCCCTCCTAAGAAAACAGATCGATCTCCATTTGGTTCTGTGAAGAACAGATCGATCCCTACCCTCTACCAGATTGATCCTGTAGTTGGTAATTGAGTTGTTGGAATGGTTAAAAACAAGCAGAGATCGATCTCCACCTAGTGCCAGATCGATCTCACTCACTCTGTCTATATAAGGATCACAGGATTTTTACCTGAAATTGAGTCTCTCTCACCTGCAAACACCAACACTCACTATTTTCACCCAAACCAAGCTTTCTCTTTCTAAGATTCACCACGTTCTGGACAGAAAAAGAGGTAAGAGGCAAAGTTGTTCCTCTTGGTAAGAGTACAACATACTAGAAAATCAATGGTTGGTCTAAACAAAGGGAAGAGACAAGCATTCTACAAGTTTACTCAAGAGAGGATAAGCTAGGTAAGCTCACAAGATCCTTGTTTTTAAGTATTATCATTATATATTTATATATACATTGGTGAATATATATATTTAGTTGGAAATGTTTAAATCATGAAGGAAGCAACAAATGCGATTAGTTAGAAGATGGAATGTGGATGTCTTGTGATGGTCATGAGCTAGCTTGAATGTAGTTTAGGGTGTATAGGTGTAAATAGGATAAAAAGGGAAATGTTCGTTAGAATGAGTAAGAGAAAGAAAATGACAATGAGAATGATATATATTGACGATTTGATAATGTTTGAACAGCTCAAGAATTTGACACGAGAAACGAGGTTGATCCAAGACCCGGGGGACATTGTACCACTCAAGGTGCAAGAGGTAAGGGAAACAAAATGTTTGTGCATGTGAATTTCTAAATGATGAAAATACCTTGATTTGCATGAAAAAGGTTTGATGAGCGAGCATGTTTATGAGAATGAGTTGATTTGATTCTTTAATGAATCTGTGAGTGTTTTGCTAGTTTGAGCTCGGTTTTGATGAATTTTGTGTAATTATGAGTATAATGTTTTCGAGATAACCACTATGAGCTCTACGTGAAGGGAAAATAGTTTTAATGCAATAATGGCATATTTTACTGAGACTAAGGCTTGTCATGAGATGCACATCCATACTTCGCTTTGATAGCATTGAGTGGCCTTGCTCTGGTAGCATGTAAGATCGGACCTTGCACTAGTAGCATGTAAGACCGATGCCTCTGTTCTGGTAATGAGAGATGACCCCGCTCTGGTAGCGATGGGTAGCCTTGCTTTGAGAGCATGTAAGACTGGACCTTGCTTTGATGGCATGTAAGATCGGGCCTTGCTTTGATAACATGTAAGATCAAGGCTGTACGACTCTGATCAAGTCTACAGTGATATCATAGCCATGGATAGATGTTGGTGTTTTCCTTCTTTTGGGGATGCCTTCATTGAGGATGATTTGATGTGACATGATGTGCTTATGACATTGTTTTATCTGAGTTTTATTAAATGCCTAGTCTTGACTATTTTGATGAATGACGTGTTTTGATTATTTTGATTTCTTTCACGTATTGAGATTTGTTGTTGTGATGAAAATGTGAATTTTATCACGTAAATTATGATGATGAAAACTAATGCCATTATTATTGTTATTATCATTATTACCATAACGTTTTACATGCTCGAATACTTCTATCATGTTTTTACATGCCCAAATGATGAGTTGTGATGTGATGATGATTTTATAAATCTCCCTTATCCTCTTTACTAAGAGATTTGAGAGCTCACCCTTTTTCCTCCCCCTTTAGATTACTTGCAGTGAGCAAGCTAGTGCCTGCTGCGTACGTGATATAGGTTGGTGGACAAGGTCTCCCCAGGCTATCGCTTGTACATGCACAAGGTGTAAATTCAATTCATTTTGTATCCAGATAATGATGTAATACAAACATTTGTGTTAAATATTATTGGGATGTAATTGGGACGATTTGAAGAGAATGGATTGAGTTTTGCGGGTTGATCCTTTTTGAATATTATGTATTTGATTCTATGCAGTAGAAAATTGTGTAATCTTAGGGATAATGTTTTGTTATAAACGCAAGTGATTAAATGACACTGTACAAGAATGCAACCCGAGTAAGAGGTTTTTAATGTAAGAAAATTTTAAATTAGCCCTATTTTCTGCGTTTTCGGGCTATCACAGAATTGTTTGGAATCAGAGCAAAGGTTGTCTAGTACTGTCAGTGTCGGGTGATTAGAAAAAGATTACATCCCAATGGTCTGTATTGTCTGGTAATGAATTGAATTTAGTGGGTAAAATTATGATTGATGCTTAACGTATACGCGTAGGTACGTAAGAGATAAGAGATGAGCGGGAGACGAGGTCGTCCAGGGAGGCAATCACAACCACCTCCACCACCTGAACTACAGCCGAAGAGTCCTAACTCTCGAATTAGTCACCTTGAGCAGGATGTGCGACAGGGGTTTGAGCAGATAACGACGCTATTTGCAAAACATTTCGGGGCTAATGCCTCAAGTAACACTGTCAGATCCGTGTTTTCGATATACGTATGTAGCTTGTACCTTATGATTCCTATGTGTACGAACACTTTATTTCATAGTTGAATCATAAGAAGAGTATTTACTATCATGCAATCGAAAATTTAAGAATTTGAAAAAGGCATGCAAGCTACATAATAGCGAGATAAGGGTTAAGTTGATTCTCGAACGAGTGCAGGGGTAAA
Source organism: Firmiana major (assembly GCA_033439115.1). Taxonomy (NCBI): domain Eukaryota; kingdom Viridiplantae; phylum Streptophyta; class Magnoliopsida; order Malvales; family Malvaceae; genus Firmiana; species Firmiana major. Next base: position 17,491,973 of record CM065904.1, on the reverse strand, counting down.
ATGGTCAAATGATTGAAATTCGGTATAATTTCGATAAGACAATTTCATTAAAAATATGAAATTGAGGAATCTTGATCAAAATTTAGGAAAATATTTAATTTCGAGTCCAATTGATTAAGATATAAATTTATTAGAATTTTTGCCTCGAAAAATGAGCTCGAAAATAGAAGAAAAATATACCGGAAAGATAAAATCGGAGTGATAAATTTATTTACAGATTAAATGAATTTAATATGATTTTTTTAGATATTTTGAGAATTTTTAATATTATTTTAAGGATTAAAATAATATTAAAATCATTTATAAAAAAAGAAAAAAATCAAAAATTGGAATTGAAATCGAGGAGAGAGAAAAGAGGGAAAACGGAAGGAAACCGACGTAGACCCAAGGAGAAAAAGGACAGCCCGGACGGCCACCATTCGACGACCGACGGCCAGGCAAGTGATCGAAAAATAAAGCTCGACACCGTGCGATCCTTCCGCCATCGACAACGCCATCCACCGACGCCGGACGTCGGCGACTCGAAGAGGGGATGGCCGCAGAGGAAAAGAGGAAATCCGACGGCCATCGACGGTGATTGATCCCGATCGAGGCCAGCCGCGAGGTCCCCAGGCTGAGGCGCACCGAACAGCGATGGCGGCATGCCTGGAATCGGCCAAACGACTTCGGCACGACAAAAAAAGAGCTGAACCGGTCGGCGATTCAGTGAAGAACCTTCTACGCTGAACCAGACTGGACCGGTTCAACCAAGGAGAAAAGGGGAAAAAGAAGAAGAAAAGAAACAAAAAGAAGAAGGAAAATTTTTGGGATTTCACCGGACTTCGGGTAATTCGATACGAGGTCAAAATTGATCGATTTGATTTTCGATAAATTTATTTAAATTATATTTAATTAGAAATTGACCCAGAGTTAAATATACAAAATTGTGCGGTTCAACAATAAATTCCAAACGGAAGCCCGATCGAACTTCGATTTACATACTATCGCATAATCTTGGGTAAGTAAAGCTCATTTACGACAATTTATGTGATTATTACGTATTTAAGATATATTTTACGCATTTTGGATTAAATTTCGCATTTAATGAATTATATTCGAAATTTTGAATTAACTGTCGTAAATGATATACGAGCTGTCCAAAGAGCTTGGAATAAAGCCCAATGGGTAGTGATAGGCCCAATGAGTCGATAGACCTTGATGAAGGGAAATAATACGTGGAAAATGGGCTTAATACGGATTAAGACCCAATTAAAGTATTTAGGCCTATTTAGAGTAAATGGGCACAATTAAGTGAAATGAACTGTCTTTAATGTGTAATACAGTAGAAAACGTGAAATTAATCTAGTGAATGGTTAAATGCAGCTCCAGAGTCATATTGAGAGTGACCGGACTGCGAGATTTGGACAACACAGAGGAAGAGAGGTCACACTACGTGATCCGAGGTAGGGACTCTTGCAAGTAGTTCAAGATATCTGTGCGTATTTTCATCTGCTTTTGCATTCACTGAAATTTTGAGGGTCAAAGAAAATCAATAATATTATAGGGACCCGATATGGGTAAATTACGATTTTGCCCCTAAATAGGTAAAAAGTTAAATTTTGGGAAAGGTTTCAAAAAACATGGAAATAATGTGTTGAGTGGTTTTTACTGCTGTGTAGTAGAAGAGTAGATGGATGTGCTAATGTTTGAGGTCGATGTAAACTAAGCATACTTTATAGTGCTGATTTTAATGATTTTAAACATCCCTATTTTTAAAGAGATATCTACCGAATTATGTGGAAACAATCGTGCTGGAGCACAGCTCGCACTTGATTTAAGATGTTTTTCATATACATTAGTGCTGGAGGTTTACTCGCACTACATTTATTTGACATGCATGATAGAGTATTGGAGCATTGCTCGTACTTAATTTTATGTGATTGTGCATGAGAGAGTGCTGAAGCGATTAGCTAGTACTCGAGTTTTACATGAGATGCATGACAGAGTGCTGGAGCGTTGCTCGTATTCGATTCTTCATGATTTGTACATGACATAGTACTTGAGCGATTTGCTCGTACTTGATTTGTAATGAGAAATATGCATGACCTAGTGCTAGAGGTTTACTCGCACTAGTGTTTGATATTTTGACATGCATATACAGTGTTTTGAGGCGGAGCGTTGACTGTGAGTCACACTCAAGACGCGTACTGTAGTTTTACATGATATATAAACATGTTAGAAAAATCGTGATGATTTCCTCATGTAGACTGAGTGTCACACTGAAGATGTTCACACGTGGATTTAGAGACGTGGCATTTATTCCATAGTATGAGGGCTAAGACCTATGGCAGGCACCTCAACTATGATGTATTTTCGTGGTATGAGGGGCTAAGACCTATGGCAGGCACCCCGACCATGATGTAGGGTCCACGGGTGTACGTTGTATCGTGCATGTGGCATGGAGTACACTGTACCATGTTTTGTTGTGGAGTTGTGGAGCAGAGTGTTGATAGCTGGTAGTTGTGATGGACTGACCCCCCACCCGTTACAGCAGTGATAACCCGCACATCGAGTGCTGTGTTGCTTGGGATTTCACCATGTTAGGATATGGCCATAGTCCGGAGAGATTGCATTTAGCCACCGAGTCTCGCATGATATATCACATGTGTTTTATGATACGGGTAAACCTGAGGGATGGGTCGGAACCCGATTTGTTTGTGTTGTGATAAGAAATGCCATATTTACTGTATTTTGAATGTAAATGGCATATTTGATATAAAGGTATTCTTAAATGATTAAATATGCAATGTTTTGCATGAATGCCTCTGATTGATAAACCAGCATGTGTTTAGTACATGGGATTTTAAATCTGTACTATATTATATATATATATTTTGAAACATGCTTTTGAATTGAAAGAAGGAAAGGTAAAGCACTATTTTCAGTAGATAGTATGAATGTCTACTTGCTTGCCTGATTTCCATACTGAGCACGTTGATAGCTCATCCCAATCATTTTTTCCCATCTCTACAGATTCTCGTCAGTAGATCGAGTCGGCCGGGGTATTGCATTCCTTTGATCCGCTGCCATTCACCATCTAGCGAAAGGTATACACATGCACAGTCTTTTGTATCTGAACAATGTATACACACAGTGATGTACACATTTTTAATATGAGGGATGTAATGATGTATTATATTAAGTATATGGATTTTCTTAAAAGAAAAGTGTACGTACAGTCAATAAATATTTAGAATAACATGTATAAATAGTAAGGTATGTGTGGATGAGGAGACTAATGCCTAATCACAGCCCAACTGTTGAGGAGAGAAAGGTAAGTAAAAAGTGAAAAATTTATTGTGGTTTTTGGTAAGTCGCGTGTGGGAGGAAGGCGTGACAACCACGCCTACCCTGGCCCCCACACCACCACAGGATCCATCCCCACCTCATATACAGATTGACCCAGTACCACCCGTCGCGTAACCTCCGACATAAACCAGGACCGATGATGAAGGTAAGGGTCAGTTGAAGGACTTTCTTAAGATAAATCCGTTGGCATTTAAAGGGGTAAAGGGTCCAGCAGAGGTGGAGGAGTGGTTAGCTGAGATGAGGGTCATTTTTGACTTTTTAAGATGCACCGATGCGGAGAGGGTTAATATGGGTACCTATATGCTTAAGGAAAAAGCCCGATGTTAGTGGAATACCACCCAGAGAATATTGGCTGCCATTCATCCAGTGATCATATGGGAGACTTTTTAGTCGGCCTTTAAGACTCACTATATCCCTCGCGCTGCCCAAAGAAAGTTGCAAGTAGAATTTCTGAATCTAGTACAGGGCAATATGGCAGTTGATGAATATGAGAAACGGTTTACTGCCTTGTTGAGATATGATCCAGAGATTGTCAAAGATGAGGAATGTCGAACAGATCTGTTTGTTTATGGGCTGAGACCAGCCATTCGAGATCGATTGATGGGACTCACTGAGTTTAATGATGCTCAGAGGCGGGCACAAGAGGTTGAGAGGGGACTATAGTTGATACAGTCCCAGTCTGAGTCCTGAGTGATAACCAAGAACAAGGGTAAGAGACTTGCAGCTTCTCATACCAACTTCAGAAGGGGTTCTTTTAAGAGACATATGGATGAGGGACCTAAATGGAGAGTTGATAGACCTAGAGTTCCTCCCAATACTATGGAGACCCTTCGAGGTGCCAGGCCAGAGGTTAAAGTTTACAGATATTGTGGCTGACCACATAAGGGAAGTTGTTCCAGAACCATACAAGGATGTTGTAGATGCGGGGACATGGGTTATAGAGTGAGAAATTACCTACAGCCACAAAAGCCACATTCTCAAGAGCCTCATAGACAGCAGCCTCAGAGGATGATTTCCTAGAGACGGGCTACGGCTGCTGATAAACGTAAGAAGCTGGTCACAGAAGGTCGTGTGTTTCCTTTGGATAAGGAGATTGCAGACACTTCGCCTGAGACTATACGAGGTACACTTATTGTCTGTAATCATGAGGCTCATGTGTTGTTTAACTCGGATCCACACATTCTTTTATTGATGTACACTTTGCATGTAAACTGAGTTTAAAACATGAACCCTAAGATTTTATTTTTCATGTAAATACCCATATGCGTGAGTCCCAAAGGACTGATATGGTATGTAGAAGGTTTGAGATCAAGGTGGGAGATAGGGTAATGTTAGCAGATCTAGTTTTGTTAAGTATGTGTGATTTTGATGTGATTCTAGGGATGGATTGGTTAGCGGCCAATCGTGTGAGTCTAGACTGCTATACTAAGACTGTAACCTTCTCCCTACCTGAAAAATTTGGTGTACGTTTGAATGTTAAGGAATGAGAATGTGTGAAATTTATTGTGAGAAATTTTAGAATATAATGATATCACCATAAAAACACTGATTAAATTATTGATGTGAAGGTTACATCGCACTCATCTCTGATATGAGTCGGGCACATCTAAGGATAGAGGACATACCAGTAGTATGTGAGTTTTTGGATGTATTCCCAAATGAACTGCATGGCTTACCACCGAAAAGAGAGCTAGAGTTTACTATTGATTTAGTGCCAGATACCCAACCAATCTCTAAACCTCCCTATAGGATGGCATTGGTTGAATTGGAAGAGTTAAAGAAACAGTTACAAGAATTGCTCGATTAGGGTTTTATTAGACCCAGTGTGTCACCATGGGGAGCTCCAATTTTGTTTGTGAGGAAAAAGGATGGTAGCCTCCGATTGTACATAGATTACAAATTGTTGAACAAGGCTACGATGAAGAATAAATACCCTCTGCCAAGAATAGACGATTTGTTTGATCAACTGAGAGGGGCTTTCATCTTTTCTAAGATTGACTTAAGATCGGGCTATCACTAGTTAAGAATCAGGAAAGAGGATATTTCAAAGATGGCCTTCAGAACTAGATATGGCTACTACGAGTTTTTAGTGATGCCCTTTGGTTTGACGAATGCCCCTGCTGCTTTCGTGAGTCTTATGAATGAGGCATTTCAGGACCAACTAGATCAATTTGTGATAGTCTTCATTGATGATATCCTTGTATATTCTCGATCTCATGAGGAACATGCACAGTATTTGAGGATGGTGCTGCAGATACTCAGAGATAAGCAGCTTTATGGAAAGATTAGTAAGAGTGAGTTTTGGCTGGATCAAATAGCTTTCCTTGGTCATATTGTATCTAATGATGGGGTGACAATTGATCCGTCTAAGATAGAGGCTGTACTTAATTGGGAGAGACTGAGGACAATTACAGAGATTCAGAGTTTTTTGGGGCTTATAGGGTATTATAGAAGGTTTGATGAAGGATTTTTTAGGATTGTCGCTCCTTTGACTAAGCTCACACGTAAGGAGATTCCTTTTGTATGGTCTGAGCTGTGTGATCAAACTTTCCAAGAATTAAAGAGGAGATTAACAACGACACCTATGTTGACTATCCCAAATGGACCCGAAGCCTTAACAGTGTATAATGATGCCTCTTAATAAGAATTGGGGTGTGTACTCATGCAGCATGGGATAGTAATCACTTATGGTTCGCGAGAATTAAAGGATCACGAGCGGAACTACCCCACACATGATTTGGAGTTAGCCACAGTGGTGTTTGCATTAAAGATTTGGCGGCATTACTTTTATGGGAAAAGGTTCCAGATATTTACTGACCACAAGAACTTGAGGTATATATTCGATCAGAATGAGTTAAACATGAGACAAAGGAGATGGATGGAACTCCTTAAGGACTATAATTATGAGATACTCTATCATTCGAGGAAGGCGAATGCAGTTGCCGATGCCCTAAGCAGGAAGAGTATGGTATCTGCTATGATGATCAAGGAATGAGACTTGTTAGAAAAGTTCATCGGACTCAAGATCAGAGTTGAGGAAACAGAGGTCGAGTTTATGGTTAGCCTACGGATAGAGCCCAATATTATGGATCAGATTAGAACCGGGCAATGAAATGATTGAAGGTTATTGTATATGGTTAGCCAAGCTGGATAGACCTTGTAGTTAGATTTCAGGGTCAGTGACGATGGGTTATTGAGGTTTAAAGATCAAATTTATGTTCCGAACAATGATACCCTAAAGCAATAAATACTGAGAGAGTCTCACTGCTCACGATACACCATGCACTCGGGAAGTACCAAGATGTACCTGATTTGAAAAGGGTATATTGGTGGAGTGGTATGAAGTGAGATGTGGCAGAATATGTGGCCAAATGTTTGGTATGCCAATAAGTGAAAGCTGAGCACCAAAAGCCCGGAGGATTGCTTAAACCTTTGCCTGTGCCTACATGGAAATGAAAGCATATCACCATGGACTTTATCATGGGATTACCGAGGACCCGAAGAGGTCATGATGCAATATGGGTGATAGTGGATAGATTAACGAAGAGTGCCCACTTCCTTGCCATCAAGAGCATGGAAACATTGAGTACCTTAGCCGTGTTATATGTTAGAGAGATAGCTAAACTGCATCGGGCTCTAGTGAGTATTACATCTGATAGAGATTCTCGGTTCACCTCCAGGTTTTGGACTCATTTTCAGGAGGCCATGGGATCTCGATTGAGCTTCAGTACCACTTATCATCCTCAGACTAATGGTCAGTCCGAGCGGACTATATAGAGCTTAGAGGACATGTTGAGGCCGTGTACGATGGATTTTAAGGGATTATAGGATGATCACCTGCCCCTTGTGGAGTGTGCGTATAATAATAGCTATCATACGATCATTGGTATGACACCTTATGAGGCTCTGTATGGTAGGAGGTGTAGATCCCCATAGCTTGGGAAGAAGTGGTCGACAAGAAAGTAAATGCTCCTGAATCCGTTGAACAGGTAGTTCAGGATGTGAAGATCATTTGTGAAAGATTATGGACTGCTCAGAGTCGATAGAAAAGTTATGCGAATGTGCGTAGACGACCACTTGAGTTCCGAGTTGGAGATTTTGTATTCCTTAAGATATCTCCAAGTAAGGGTATCATGCGTTTCGGGAAGAAAGGGAAAGTGAGACCTCAATACATAGGACCGTTTGAGATTTTGGAGAGAGTGGGAACATTGCTTACCGGTTGGCTTTAGCTCCACAGTTTTTTGGGATACACAATGTCTTTCACGTATCCATGTTGAGGAAATATAATCCGGATCGCTCCCATGTCATCGAGTACGAAGCATTGGATATTCAGGGAGATATGAGTTATACGAAAGAACCCATCTTGATACTCAACAGGAAGGAAAAGGTACTTTGGACGAAAAAGATTCCATTGGTTAAGGTCCTCTGGAAGCACCACTCAATAGGGGAAGCAACGTGGGAACTAGAGAGTCTTATGAAGGAGAAGTACATTCAACTATTTAATGGATCGAGTTGAATTTAGAGGACCAAATTCTCCAAAGGTGGGGAGGTGTGAGACCTGTGAATTCTACGTACTTTAACTATGAGGTTACAATGTGAGATTTATAATTTGGTGAATGTAGTCATGATATTTCGATGTACACGCAAGTTTTAAATCTAATGAAGTATAAGAAGATAAAGATTTTAAGTATTAAATGTGTATGGATTGAAATATGGTCTATGGAGTAGATTGTAGTAAGTTTTGCCTTGAGTTTCCTGTAAATTTATGCAGCAGTAGTGAAATCTAAGAATGCCAGATCGATCTCCAAGGATGAGAGATCGATTTAATAAGGGTTTTTGAGGGGATGGATCGATATCAAGTGAAGAAGGATCGATCTCATAAGGGAACATATCGATCTCCTACTGCCTCTGCCTAGCAAGAATCGATCCTGTCACAAGGGCAGATCGATCTTCAATTGCCTCGGCCTGGAAGAGATTTATCCCTCCTAAGAAAACAAATCGATCTCCATTTAGTTTTGTGAAGAACAGATTGATCCCTACCCTCTACTAGATCGATCCTGTAGTTAGTAATTGAGTTGTTGGAATGGTTAAAAACAAGCAGAGATCGATCTCTAACTAGTGCCAGATCGATCTCATACACTCTGTCTATATAAGGATCACAAGATTTTTGCCTGAAATAGAGTCTCTCTCACCTGCAAACACCAACACTCATCATTTTCACCCAAACCAAGCTTTTTCTCTCTAAGATTCACCACGTTCTGGACAGAGTTAGAGAAAGAGGTAAGAGGAAAAGTTGGTCCTCTTGGTAAGAGAACAACATACTAGAAAATCAAGGGTTGGTCTAAACAAAGGGAAGAGATAAGCATTCTACAAGTTTACTCAAGAGAGGATAAGCTAGGAAAGCTCAAAAGATCCTTGTTTTTAAGTATTATCATTATATATATATATATTTAAATTGGTGAATATATATATATATATATATATATATAGTTGGAAATATTTAAGTCATGAAGGAAGCAACAAATGGGTTTAGTTAGAAGATGGAATGTGGATGTCTTGTAATGGTCATGAGCTAGCTTGAATGTAGTTTAAGGTGTATAGGTGTAAATAGGATAAAAAGGGAACTATTGAGTTAGAATGAGTAAGAGAAAGAAAATAACAATGAGATTGATATATATTGAGGATTTGATGATGTTTGGACAGCTTAGGAATCCGACACGAGAAATGAGGCTGATCTGAAACCCGAGGGACATTGCACCACTCAGGGAGCAAGAGGTAAGGGAAACAAAATGATTGTGCGTGTGAGTTTCTAAATGATGAAAATACCTTGATTTGCATGGAAAAGGTTTGATGAACGATCATGTTTATGAGAATGAGTTGATTTGATGCTTTGATGAATGTGTGAGTGTTTTGTCGGTTTGAGCTCGGTTTTGATAAATTTTGTGTAATTGTGAACATAATGTTTAACAAGCCCTAAAGGTATAGTCCGCAAGTGCACGGGCCGTACAAGTAAAAATGGGATTTGAGTCCTGAGTAATCATCCCTCAAAGAAGTTGGTTAGCCAAATTAACTATCGGTTAATCTTACCCTAAGTATATTCTTGCAAATTATGAAATTGAAGGGTCTTAGTGGGTGATCTACAAAGAGAGAATTTAAAATTACTGGAAAGCAATAAAATAATAAAAACTAAATAAAACTGAGCAAAATTACTTACAGTGCTCCATGCAATTAAAATCAAATAACCTAGAAAAGAAAATTAAAACAGTTAAATGAATCAATGCAATTAAAATAAAATGCAAATATGAAAATAAAGGAATAAAATTAAACTAAAATTAAACAAGCCTAATATAAAGATGCATGTAATTAAACTAAAAATTGCAAATTAAACTAAACTAAAATTTAATGAAGATAAAGACTAAATTAAAAATGCATGAATCAAATTCTAAATGCAACTAAACTAAAATAAAATTCTAAAACATATAATATAAAATTAAGTACTAACTAAAAATTAAATTAACAACTAAAACATTAGAATTAACCTACAATTACAACTAACAACTAACCTATATTGACCACAAAATAAAGCAAAATAATATAAATGCAATAAGTAATAATGTATCAAAGAAAGGATGTGGCCAAACATGGCCTTAACAAATTTGGAAACCAAGAGCATGGTCCCGATACTGCACTGTTTACTGCATTCTCCATTTTCAAGTTTATTTCCAGGCTGTGCTCACGGGTTGTGTCCTCTGCTCCAGATATGTCTTGGCTGCTACTGTCCCCGCTGCATTCTGCTTCTCTGTTCTGACTAGACGCTGCTCCAGATCCTAGCAATATCCGGCTCCCACTCCTCTCGGCTTGGTTGCTGTCCTGCGTTGCTTGTCACAATATTCGGCTGCATCGTTGCACATTTTTGCAATTCTCAGCAACGCAAATCTGGAAATAGATAAAACTCAAGCATTAAATTGTAATATGTAAGTTCAAGACAGTGAATAAACAACAACAAACTTATCATGAATGAAATTAAAAGCAAAAAAAATAGGAAAAGGAACATAAACAGTAAAGCAAACATAAAACAGAGGAGAACAGAGTAAAAGAAAAACTCCTGTTACTGCTCTCGACACCTCCTTCAGCTGGTACTTAACCCGAACACAACACACCACCGTGAACCATAGAGGTGAGAGAGCATCAGTGGCCACACCTTGCTTCAACAGCCACAAGTAGAAGCTAGCCTCTCGGTATCACACGGAAATGGAAGCCAGATTAGTGATGACAACCGCATGCTACTTGAATAAGACTCTGGTAAATAATACTGACAGCAAAAACAAATAAAAAAAACTGGATCGTAATGAATTAAGACCACACCAAGCTTAATCACATAGCCTAATAGCCTCATGCACAACCACACTAATCCAGCTACCTCTCGACAGTCTTTCTTAAATCAATTAATAGAACCAAGGAGGCCAGTAATCAAATAATAATACTCTAAAATGAAACCCCTTTAGTTAAAGAACATTAACAGAAAAAAGAAGAAATGCTTTGATTCAGTAAACTACTACAGATATCGAAAAGGAAGGAAACTTTTAATAAAATATCACAAATAAAGTTGACATGAAGAGTGAATAGAAAATGTTGGCTGTAAAGAACTTCTAATCGGAAAGATTAAAAATAAAAACTTTAAAAACTAAAACTACCCTAATTTAAAACTACTCCTAAATTGCTCTACACAACTGCTACTCCTAAATTACTTCTATTCTAACCTAGGCTACTTAACATTTTCAATTGCATCTTTTTCTATTTATAGACACATTTAGGGGTGCATTGGTAATTTATCCATCCTAGATGAGTTGGCATTGTTTGGCCACTTTTCTTCACACCATTGGCTCCTTGAAAAATAATATTTTCATGTCATCTGTCTTTTTGTCCAATTGGATGTGCTAGGCTCGTGTTGTCCGCTTGGTCCAATTTCGATTTTAGCTCAATTTCGGTCCATTTTCTACCGAAATATTCAAAATTGATCCGGATTTAATTTATCTGAAAACATGAGAATTTTAATTAAATAAATGGGATAATTAACAAAATAAATTGGAGATTTAAATAATTAATTATAAAATTAAGCACAAATAATTCTATTTTCATTGAATTATCACACCCTAAACTTGAGCTTTTGCTTGTCCTCAAGCAAAACAAAATAGATGTAGGAATGACAAGTACAAAACATAATAATTTTCTCAATATTATCCTAAAAAATAAAGTACAAACTATGATCTTAAAGATTCACAATTACAAGTCAAACACTCAGACTCATTCAATCATAAGTCCTAACCCAAATTGGACCCCTCGTGCATGTGTGAAAATGTCAGAGTCACTTCAGAGTACATTATCCGGATCAGATTATGCAAACATAGTGAATGCAAAGTCAGAGACATGTGATCATTCCCATAAGTTTGCTTTTCACTTCTCTCTCCACTAATGTAGTCACACTTAATCAAAGATCAATAGGACTTCGTTAAGCTTGTAATGTAAGGCTAGGGCTAAGGTATGATAAAGTCGATTTAGGTTTAATTACCCCTTAACATGCATTACTTCTAGGATCTTAATGTAAGAGCTCAAATAATTTCCCCCAAACTTATTTATTTCACTAGACATTTTATTCTATTTTTTTATTTTTCATCTTTCTTCTTTTAATTTTCTTTTTCTTTTTCTTCATTTTTTTTGATTTTTTTTTAATGTTCACTATCACCAGATACCCTTATGTACAAAGCTCAAAATATATTCCAATAACTTTTCATGCTTTCGGGGTAAGGGATAGGAACAACGTGTTTAAGCTAAGGAAATTAATGCAGGTATATTTACAGAGAACAACTTATTTGGCCCAGATGGGTGACTAGGGGTAAAACATGTACAAGGATGGCTAGAAAGGCTCAAACGATCCAAAGATGACCTAAATCATATCCCTAATTAAGTGCGATCTAATATTTCACCTCGAGATTAGATCAAACAAATTCTAGAATATGATGCACAAAATCAATTGAACAAATGCAATCCTAGGTCCACATAAGCTTTTTCTAAATAAATATACAGATTCATGACATGACATGTGCATAAGATGACGAAATCACAATCAGAATCAAGAAAAATTCAAGAACTCAACTTCATGCTTTTCCTATAATCATGCTTCTCATTCAATCAAAGTCAGACTAAATCATGGGGTCATATCATCGAAATACGGGAAAACTACAAGCTAAGCACTAGATCATTCCAAAATCAAACAATTTAAGCTCATATTATCGAAAAATTTTTCAATTTTTTCTAAAATTGCTCAAATGATATCCCCTCCCCCAAACTTAGATTGCACAGTGTCCTCAGTGTACAGATAATATAAGAATTGAAGTTCAGGAACAGAGTACTCCCCTTTTTGATGATGATGAACAATCGAATCTTGATTGAAAACATAAAACTAGTAAAGAAACCGGCAAAATAAACAAAGAAAGAAACAACGAAAAAGAAAAAGGAAAAAGAACTATATATAAAGTGAAAAGAAGGATACAGCCACTTCAAATGCAGCTAAAGAACACAACACTCAGCAACAGGGCGAAGAGTAGGAGGATCAGCCAAAGTGGTAACAAAATTTAACAGTTAAATCCTTCTGAGCCATATCTACTTCCTTCTTTCTCTCAGATATTATATGGTCAAGCCTTATGTCCTCCATCCTAAAACAGTTTTGAGAGTCATCAAGGAACTTTAAAGGTTTGAAAATATTAAATTTCACTTCCTGATCTAGGACTCTCATAGTCAACTCCCCTTTCTGTACATCAATTAAGGGTCTACTAGTCGCTAGGAAAGGTTTACCTAGTATAATGGGGACTTCCCTGTCTTCCTCCATGTCTAGAATAATAAAATTCGCAGGGAAAACAAATTTGTCCACCTTTACTAAAACATCCTCAATGACCCCGTTTGGATATTTAATGGATCGATCTGCTAGCTGAAGGGTCACTGTAGTGGGCTTGACATCCCCTATTCCTAACTTCTGATAGATAGATAAAGGCATTAGATTGATACTAGCTCCTAAATCACATTGGGCTCTACCAAAGAACATATTTCCAATAGTGCAGGGTATGGTAAAACTCCCTGGATCTTTGAGCTTGGGGGGTAATCTTTTCTGGATAATGGCACTACATTCCTCAGTTAAGGCCATCGTCTCATAATCTTCCAATCTCCTTTTCCTAGAAAGGATATCCTTCAGAAACTTCACATAACTTGGCATTTACTTTAAAGCATCTGCGAAAGGAATGTTGATGTGAAGCTTCTTAAAAACCTCAAGAAATTTAACGAATTGTTGATTCGGTTTTTGACTTTGGAACCTCTGAGGAAACTGTATTGGTGGTCTAGCTGGAAGGGATGTAGTGGAAACAGGTGTAGCATCTAAAGATGATGAAGGCTGTGAAGTAGAAGAAGGTATAGATGAAGAAGTGCCTAGCTTGGATTCTTTTGCAGCTTGATCTTGATGTTCCTGCTCTTATTGAGCTGCTTCTTTGGGACTTATGAGTTTTTCAACTATGGGCTCAACAGGATTGAACTCAACTTGTGGCTCCTCTAGCTCTTTGTCACTCCTAAGGGTGATGGATTTGACATGTTCCTTACCCTCCCTTTGCTTAACAGGATTAGCTTCAGTGTTACTGGGAAGGGTCCCTTGAGGACGTTGACTAAGAGCATTTGCTATTTGTCCTACCTGAACCTCTAAGTTCTTAATTGAAGTAGCTTGATTTTGCAGGATCGTTGAGAACATTTCCTCAAGCAAGGGCTTCTTCTCAGCTACTGGTGCGTGGTAATGTTGGGGTTGTATCTGTGGTGGTAGTGGTGGTGGTTGGTGGAAATGAGGTGGATGATGTTGAAATTGAGGTGAGGATGGTTGATGAGGCGGATGAAATGGAAATTGTGGCTGTGGTAGTACATGAACTGATGGAGCTTGAAAAATATGGGGTTCTACAGGTCTAGAACTAAAAGTTTGGCCTTGGTTTTGGCTCCAGGAGAAGTTAGGATGGTTCCTCCACCTTGGATTATAGTTGTTTGAAAAAGGGTTATTCTGTTGGTTAGTGGGGCAACATACTGAACCGATTCTAAGTTGAGCGGACACCTATCTACAGAATGGGTACCACTACCTAGCTCGCAGGAAAGAAAATGACTTTGGACAAAATAAATCGGATTAGGACTGGTAGAGGGATTATGCTGGGTACTGAGCGACTCTACCTTCTTCGTAAGATTAGCAATTTGAGAGGTCAAGGTAGACAACGTGTCGAGCTCATAAATACCTGTCAACTTCTTTAGCAATTGCCTCTCCGAGGACCATAAATAGTTGTTAGCCGCCATCTTATCTAAAAGCTCCTAAGCTTCCTCCTCTATTTTGCACATCAGGGCTCCACCCGCACCAGCGTCAACAATGGTCCTATTTTGGCTTGTAAGTCTGTTGTAGAAGGTCTGGACTTGCAGCCACAAAGGTAGACCATGATGACGGCACTTCCTAAGAAGCTCCTTATATCATTCCCATGCTTCGTAAAGAGATTCCGCATCAAATTAGGCAAAGGAAGATATGTTACTATGGAGTTGGGCCATTTTAGAGGGAGGGAAAAACTTAGCTAGAAATTGATGGGCTAACTCATCCCATGTAGAAATGGATCCTGGAGGCAGGGAGGTTAACCAGTGTCATGCCCTATCCCTAAGTGAGAAGGAGAATATTCTAAGCCTAAACGCAATATCAGATAATCCATTGTGTTTGAAGGTGTTGCACAAGTCCAGGAATTGCCCGAGGTGAGCATGTGGGTCGTCATGTGGAAGCCCACTGAACTGTAAAGAGGTTAGGATCATTTCCTAGAGTCCTTTCGAATTTTTCTAAGAGTGCGTTTACTTTCAGGATCTAGAGGAAAGCAATCAAAACTCCAGGCTCTACGCATGCAAACATCAGAAAGTCCTTAGAAAATTTTTTTAAGTTATTTTTTTTTTCAATTCACTAATCTAGATTAAACTTCTAAATATTTACACCCTAAATATTTACAAGCTACAATTACACCTAAGCATAATTTCACCGATATTAATTAATGACTAATTAAAACTTCCCCTTCGACGGCGCCAAACACTTGACAAGCCCTAAAGGTATAGTCCGCAAATGCACGGGTCGTACAAGTAATAATGGGATTTGAGTTCCGAGTTATCGTCCCTCAGAGAAGTTGGTTAGCCTAATTAACTGCCGGTTAATCTTATCCTAAGTACATTCTAGCAAATTATGAAATTGAAGGGTCTTAGTGGGTGATCTACAAAGATAGAATTTAAAATTACTGGAAAGCAATAAAATAATAAAAACTAAATAAAACCGAGCAAAATTACTTACAGTGCTCCACGCAATTAAAATCAAATAACCTACAAAAGAAAATTAAAACAGTTAAAATGAATTAACGCAATTAAAATAAAATGCAAATATGAAAAATAAAGGAATAAAATTAAACTAAAATTAAACAAGCCTAAAATAAAGATGCATGTAATTAAACTAAAAATTGCAAATTAAACTAAACTAAAATTTAATAAAGATAAAGACTAAATTAAAAATGCATGAATCAAATTCTAAATGCAACTAAACTAAAATAAAATCCTAAAACATATAATATAAAATTAACTACTAACTAAAAATTAAATTAACAACTAAAACATTAGAATTGACCTACAATTATCAACTAACAACTAACCTATATTGACCACTAAATAAAGCAAAATAATATAAATGCAATAAGTAATAAAGTATAAAAGAAAGGATGTGGCCAAACATGGCCTTAACAAATTTGGAAACCAAGAGCATGGTCCCGATGCTGCACTGTTTACTGCCTTTTCCATTTTCATGTTTATTTCCAGGCTGTGCTAACGTGTTGTGTCCTCTGCTCCAGATCTGGCTTGGCTGCTACTGTCCCTGCTGCATTCTGCTTCTTTGTTCTGACCAGACACTGCTCCAGATCCTGGCAATATTCGGCTCCCACTCCTCTCGGCTTGGTTGCTATCCTGCGTTGCTTGTCACAACATTCGGCTGCATCGTTGCACATTTCTGCAATTCTCAGCAACGCAAATCTGGAAATAGATAAAACTCAAGCATTAAATTGTAATATGTAAGTTCAAGACAGTGAATAAACAACAATAACCTGATCATGAATAAAATTAAAAGCTAAAACAAGAAAAGGAACATAAACAGTAAATCAAACATAAAACAGAGGAGAACAGAGTAAAAGAAAAACTCTTGTTACTGCTCTCGACACCTCCTTCAGCTGGTACTTAACCCGAACACAGCATACCACCGTGAACCATAGAGGTGAGAGAGCATCAGTGGCCACGCCTTGCTTCAACAGCCACAAGCAGAAGTTAGCCTCTTGGTATCACACGAAAATGGAAGCCAAATTAGTGCTGACAACCGCATGCTACTTGAATAAGACTCTGGTAAATAATACTGACAGCAAAAAAAAAAAAAAAACCTAGATAGTAATTAATTAAGACCACATCAAGCTTAGTCACATAGCCTAATAGACTCATGCACAACCACACTAATCCTGCTACCTCTCAACTGTCTTTCTTAAATCAATTAATAGAACCGAGGAGGCCAGCAATCAAATAATAATAATCTAAAATGAAACCCCTTTAGTTAAAGAACATTAACAGAAAAAAAGAAGAAATGCTTTGATTCAGTAAACTACTACAGATATCGGAAAGGAAGGAAACATTTCATAAAATATCACAAATAAAGTTAACATGAACAGTGAATAGAAAATGGTGGCTGTAAAGAACTTCTAATCAGAAAGATCAAAAATAAAACTTTAAAAACTAAAACTACCCTAATTTAAAACTACTCCTAAATTACTCTACACAACTGCTACTCCTAAATTACTTCTATTCTAACCTAGGCTACTTAACATTTTCAATTGCCATCTTTTTCTATTTATACACACACTTAGGGGTGCATTGGTAATTTATCCATCCTAGATGTGTTGGCATTGTTTGGCCACTTGTCTTCACACCATTGGCTCCTTAAAAAATAATATTTCCATGTCATCTGTCTTTTTGTCCAATTGGATGTGCTAGGCTCGAGTTGTCCGCGTGTTTCAATCTCGATTTTAGCTCAATTTCGATCCATTTTCTACTGAAATATTCAAAATTCATCCAGATTTAATTTATCTGGAAACATGAAAATTTTAATTAAATAAATGGGATAATTAACAAAATAAATTGGAGATTTAAATAATTAATTAGAAAATTAAGCACAAAAAATTTTATTTTCATAGAATTATCACACCCCCAAACTTGAGCATTTGCTTGTCCTCAAGTAAAACAAAATAGATGTAGGAATGACAAGTACAAAACATAATAATTTCCCCAATATTATCCTAAAAAATAAAGTACAGACTATGATCTTAAAGATTCACAATTACAAGTCAAAAACTCAGAATCATTCAATCATAAGTCCTAACCCAAATTGGACCCCTCGTGCGTGTGTGAAAATGTCAAAGTCATTTCAGAGTACATTATCCGGATCAGATTATGCAAACATAGTGAATGCAAAGTCAGAGACATGTGATCGTTCCCATAAGTTTGCTTTTCACTTCTCTCTCCACTAATGTAGTCACACTTAATCAAAGATCAATAGGACTTTATTAAGCTTGTAATGTAAGGCTGGGGCTAAGGTATGATAGAGTCGATTTAGGTTTAATTACCCCTTAACATGCATTACTTCTAGGATCTTAATGTAAGAGCTCAAATCATTTCCCCCAAACTTATTTATTTCACTAGACATTTTATTCTATTTTTTTATTTTTCATCTTTCTTCTTTTCATTTTCTTTTTCTTCATTTTTTTTGAATTTTTTTTTTGAATGTTCACTATCACAAGATATCCATATGTACAAAGCTCAAAATATATCCCAATGACTTTTCATGCTTTCTGGGTAAGGGATAGGAACATCGTGTTTAAGCTATGGAAATTAATGCAGGTGTATTTACAAAGAACAACTTATTTGGCCCAGATGGGTGACTAGGGGTAAAATATGTACAAGGATGGCTAGAAAGGCTTAAACGATCCAAAGATGGCCTAAATCATCTCCCTAATTAAGTACGATCTAATATTTCACCTCGAGATTAGATCAAACAAATTCTAGAATATGATGCACAAAATCAATTGAACAAATGCAATCCTAGGTCCACATAAGCTTTTTTAAATAAATATACAGATTTATGACATGACATGTGCGTAAGATGAGGAAATCACAATCAGAATCAAGACAAATTCAAGAACTCAACTTCATGCTTTTCCTATAATCATGCTTCTCATTCAATCAAAGTCAGACTAAATCATGGGGTCATATTATCGGAATATGGGAAAACTACATGCTAAGCACTAGATCATCCCAAAATCAAACAATTTAAGCTCATATTATTGAAAAAATTTTCAATTTTATCCAAAATTGCTCAAGTGATATCCCCTCCCCCAAACTTAGAGTGCACAGTGTCTTCAATGTGCAGACAATATAAGAATTGAAGTTCAGGAATAGAGTACTCCCCTTTCTGATGATGATGAACAATTGAAGATTGATTGAAAACATAAAACTAGTAAAGAAACCTGCAAAATAAACAAAGAAAGAAACAACGAAAAAGAAAAAAGAAAAAGAACTATATACAAAGTGAAAAGAAGGATACAACCACTTCAAATGCAGCTAAAGAACACAACACTCAGCTGCAGGGCGAAGAGTAGGAGGATCAACCAAAGTGGTGACGAAATGTTAAAAGTTAAATCCTCCTAAGCCCTATCTACTTCTTTCTTTCTCTCAGATATTATATGGTCAAGCCTTATGTCCTCCATCCTAAAACAATTTTGAGAGTCATCAGGGAACTTTAAAGGTTTGAAAACATTAAATTTCACTTCCTGATCTAGGACTCTCATAGTCAACTCCCATTTATGTACATCAATTAAGGGTCTACCAGTCGGTAGGAAAGGTCTGCCTAGTATAATAGGGACTTCCCTGTCTTCCTCCATGTCTAGAACAATAAAATCCCCAGGGAAAACAAATTTGTCCACCTTTACTAAAACATCCTCAATGACCCCTTTTGGATATTTAATGGATCGATCTGCTAGCTGAAGGGTCACTGTAGTGGGCTTGACATCCCCTATTCCTAACTTCTGATAGATAGACAAAGGCATTAGATTGATTCTAGCTCCTAAATCACACAGGGCTCTACTAAAGAACATATTTCCAATAGTGCAGGGTATGGAAAAACTCCTTGGATCTTTGAGCTATGGGGTAATCTTTTCTGGATAATGGCACTACATTCCTCAGTTAAGGCCACCATCTCATATCTTCCAATCTCCTTTTCCTAGAGAGGATATCCTTCAGAAACTTCACATAACTTGGCATTTGCTTTAAAGCATCTGCGAAAGGAATGTTGATGTGAGGCTTATTAAAAACCTCAAGAAATTTGACGAATTATTGATCTAATTTTTGACTTTGGAACCTCTGAGGAAAATGTACTGGTGGTCTAACTGGAAGGGATGTAGTGGAAATAGGTGTAGCATTTAAGGATAATGAAGGGTGTGAAGTAGAAGAAAGTATAGATGAAGAAGTGCCTAGCTTGGATTCTTTTACAGCTTGATCTTGATGTTCTTGCTCTTTCTGAGCTGCTTCTTTGGGACTTATGAGTTCTTCAACTATGGGATCAACAGGATTGGATTCAACTTGTGGCTCCTCTAGCTCTTTGTCACTCCTAAGGGTGATGGATTTGACATGTTCCTTACCCTCCATTTGCTTAATAGGATTAGCTTCAGTATTTCTAGAAGGGTCCCTTAAGGATGTTGACTACGAGCGTTTGTTATTTGGCCTACCTGAACCTCTAAGTTCTTAATTGAAGCAGCTTGATTTTACAGGATCGTTGAGAACATTTCCTCAAGCAAGGGTTTCTTCTCAGCTGCTGGTGCGTGGTAATGTTGGGGCTGTATCTGTGGTGGTGGTGGTGGTTGGTGGAAGTGAGGTAGATGATGTTGAAATTGAGGTGGGGATGGTTGATGAGGCGGATGAAATGGAAATTGTGGCTGTGGTAGTACATGAACTGATGGAGATTGAAAAATATGGGGTTCTACAGGTCTAGAACTAAAAGTTTGGCCTTGGTTTTGGCTCCAGGAGAAGTTAGGATGGTTCCTCCATTATAGTTGTTTGAAAAAGGGTTATTCTGTTGCTTAGTGGGGTAACATACTGAACCGATTCTAAGTTGAGTGGACACCTATCTACAGAATGGGTACCACTACACAACTCACAGGAAAGAAAAGGACTTTGGACAGAATAAATCGGATTAGGACTGGTAGAAGATTATGTTGGGTACTGAGCGACTCTACCTTCTTCGTAAGATTAGCGATTTGAGAGGTCAAGGTAGACAGCGTGTCGAGCTCATAAATACCCACCGACTTCTTTGGCAATTGCCTCTCCGAGGACCATAAATAGTTGTTAGCCGCCATCTTGTCTAAATGCTTGTAAGCTTCCTCCTCTGTTTTATACATTAGGGCTCCACCTGCAGCAGCGTCAACAATGGTCTTATTTTGGCTTGTAAGTCTGTTGTAGAAGGTCTGGACATGCAGCCACAAAGGTATACCGTGATGAGGGCACTTCCTAAGAAGCTCCTTATATCGTTCCCATGCTTCGTAAAAAGATTTCGCATCAAATTGGGCAAAGGAAGATATGTTACTACGGAGTTGGGCCATTTTAGAGGGAGGGAAAAACTTAACAAGAAATTGATGGGCTAACTCGTCCCATGTAGAAATGGATCCTGGAGGCAGGGAGGTTAACCAGTGTCGTGCCCTATCCCTAAGTGAGAATGGGAATATTCTAAGCCTAAGCGCATCATCAGATAATCCATTGTGTTTGAAGGTGTTGCACAAGTCCAAAAATTGCCCGAGGTGAGCATGTGGGTCATCATGTGGAAGCCCACTGAACTGTAAAGAGGTCTGGATCATCTGGAGGATAGAAGGCTTAATTTTGAAGTTATTAGAAGGGACAGCTGGTGGCCTAATGCCGATATAATAACCTCCAATAGTCGGTATTGTATAATCTCCAATGATCTTAATTACCCTATTTTCTGCCATCGTGTTTTGCAATGGAGCTATAAATTTCCTAGAGTCCTTTCGAATTTTTCTAAGAGTGCGTTCAATTTCAGGATCTAGAGGAAAGAAATCAAAACTCCAGGCTCTACGCATGCAAACATCAAAAAGTCCTTAGAAAAATTTTTTTCAGTTTTGTTTTTCAATTCTGTAATCTAGATTAAACTTCTAAATATTTATACCCTAAATATTTACAAGCTAGAATTACACCTAAGCATAATTTCACCGATATTAATTAATGACTAATTAAAACGTACCCGGCAACGGCGTAAAAAATTTGACAAGCCCTAAAGGTATAGTCTGCAAATGCACGAGTCGTACCAGTAATAATGGGATTTGAGTCTCGAGTTATCGTCCCTCAGAGAAGTTGGTTAGCCTAATTAACTACCGGTTAATCTTACCCTGAGTATACTCTAGCAAATTATGAAATTGAAAGGTCTTAGTGGGTGATCTACAAAGATTGAATTTAAAATTACTGGAATAAAATCGAGCAAAATTACTTACAGTGCTCCACACAATTAAAATCAAATAACCTACAAAAGAAAATTAAAACAGTTAAAATGAATTAACGCAATTAAAATAAAATGCAAATATGAAAATAAAGGAATAAAATTAAACTAAAATTAAACAAGCCTAAAATAAAGACGCATGTAATTAAACTAAAAATTGCAAATTAAACTAAACTAAAATTTAATGAAGATAAAGACTAAAATAAAAATGCATGAATCAAATTCTAAATGCAACTAAACAAAAATAAAATCCTAAAACATATAATATAAAATTAACTACTAACTAAAAATTAAAACTAAAAATTAAATTAACAACTAAAACATTAGAATTAACCAACAATTATCAACTAACAACTAACCTATATTGACCACTAAATAAAGCAAAATAATATAAATGCAATAAGTAATAAAGTATAAAAGAAAGGATGTGGCCAAACATGGTCGTAACAAATTTGGAAACCGAGAGCATGGTCCCAATACTACACTGTTTACTGCCTTCTCCATTTTCATGTTTATTTCTAGGTTGTGCTCACAGGTTGTGTCCTTTGCTCCTGATCTGTCTTGGCTGCTACTATCCCTGTTGCATTCTGCTTCTCTGTTCTGACCAGATGCTGCTCCAGATCCTGGCAATATCTGGCTCCCACTCCTCTCGGCTTGGTTGTTGTCCTGCGTTGCTTGTCACAGCATTCGCCTGCATCGTTGCACATTTATGCAATTCTCAACAACGCAAATATGGAAATAGTTAAAACTCAAGAATTAAATTGTAATATGTAAGTTCAAGACAGTGAATAAACAACAGCAAACTTATCATGAATGAAATTAAAAGCTAAAACAGGAAAAGGAACATAAACAGTAAATCAAACATAAAACACAGGAGAATAGAGTAAAAGAAAAACTCCTGTTACTACTCTCGACACCTCCTTCAGCTGGTACTTAACCCGAACACAGCACACCACCATGAACCATAGAGGTGAGAGAGAATCATGGCCACGCCTTGCTTCAACAGCCACAAGCAGAAGCTAGCCTCTCGGTATCACACGAAAATGGAAGCCAGATTAGTGATGACAACCGCATGCTACTTGAATAAGACTCTGGTAAATAATACTGACAGCAAAAACAAAAAAAAAACTAGATAGTAATGAATTAAGACCACATCAAGCTTAGTCACATAGCCTAATAGCCTCATGCACAACCACACTAATCCAGCTACCTCTCGACTGTCTTTCTTAAATCAATTAATAGAACCGAAGAGGCCAGTAATCAAATAATAATACTCTAAAATGAAACCCCTTTAGTTAAAGAACATTAACAGAAAAAACAAGAAATGCTTTGATTCAATAAAATAATACAGATATCAGAAAGGAAGGAAACTTTTCATAAAATATCACAAATAAAGTTGACATGAACAGTGAATAGAAAATGGTGGCTGTAAAGAACTTCTAATCGGAAAGCTTAAAAATAAAAACTTTAAAAACTAAAACTACCCTAATTTAAAACTACTCCTAAATTACTCTACACAACTCCCACTCCTAAATTACTTCTATTGTAACCTAGGCTACTTAACATTTTCAATTGCCATCTTTTTCTATTTATACACACACTTAGGGGTACATTGGTAATTTATCCATCCTAGATGAGTTGGCATTGTTTGGCCACTTGTCTTCACACCATTGGTTCCTTGAAAAATAATATTTCCATGTCATTTGTCTTTTTGTCCAATTGGATGTGCTAGGCTCGTGTTGTCCATGTGGTCCAATCTCGATTTTAGCTAAATATTGATCAATTTTTACCGAAATATTCAAAATTTATCCAAATTTAATTTATCTGAAAACATGAGAATTTTAATTAAATAAATGGGATAATTAACAAAATAAATTAGGGATTTAAATAATTAATTAGAAAATTAAGCACAAATAATTCTATTTTCATATAATTATCAATGTTTTATAACAGAAATAAGTTTTCGAGACAACCACTATGAGCTTTTCGTGAAGGCTTATCATGAGATGTACATCGATACTCCGCTTTGATAGCGTTGAGTGGCCTTACTCTAGTACCATGTAAGACCAGACCTTGCTCTAGTAGCATGTAAGACTGGACCTTGCTCTAGTAGCATGTAAGACCGATGCCTCCGTTCTGATAACGAGAGATGACCTCGCTCTGGTAGCGATGGGTAGCCTTAAGTCTATAGCGATATCATGGCCATGCATAGATGTCGATGTTTTCCCTCTTTTGAGGATGCCCTTTTGAGGATGATTTGATGTGACGTGATTGCTTATGACGTTGTTTTATCTGAGGTTTATTAAATACCTAGTCTCAACTATTTTGATGAATGACGTGTTTTGATGATTGTGATTTCTATCACGTATTGAGATTTGATGGTGTGATGAAAATGTGACTTTTATCACATAAATTATGATGATGCAAACTGATGCCATTATTATTATTATCATTATTACCATAACGTTTTATATGCTCGAATACTTCTATCATGTTTTTACATGCCCAAATGCTGAGTTGTGATGTGATGATGATTTTATAAATCTCCCTTATCCTCCTTACTGAGAGATTTGAGAGTTCACCCTTTTTCCTCCCCCTCCAGATTACTTGCAGTGAGCAAGCTAGTGCTTGCCGCGTACTTGATATAGGCTGGTGGACAAGGTCTCCTCATGCTATCTCTTGTACATGCACAAGGTATAAATTCAGTTCATTTTGTATCCAGATAATGATGTAATACATACATTTGTGTTAAGTATTATTGAGATGTAATTAGGACAACATGAAGAGAATGGATTGAGTTTTGTGGGTTGATCCTTTTTTAATATTTTGTATTTGATTCTATGCGGTAGAAAATTATGTAATTTTAGGGATAATGTTTTGTTATAAACGCAAGTGATTAAATGACATTGTTCAGGAATGCAACCCGAGTATGAGGTTTTTAATGTAAGATAATTTTAAATTAGCCTTATTTTTCGCGCTTCCGGGCTGTCACAGCTATGGTGGAGAGCAAATACCCCCTGTCAAGAATAGATGACTTGTTTTATCAGCTAAGAGGAGCTTCTGTCTTTTCTAAGATTGACTTAAGATCAGGCTATCACCAGTTAAGAATCAGGAAAAAGGATATTCCAAAAACGGCCTTCAGAACTATATATGGCCACTACGAATTCTTAATGATGCCCTTTAGTTTGAAGAATGCCCTTGCTGCTTTCATGAGTCTAATGAATGAGGTATTTCAGGACTATCTAGATCAGTTTGTAATAGTCTTCATTGATGATATCCTTATATATTCTCGGTCCCAAGAAGAGCATGCACAGCATTTGAGGACTCTGCTACAGATACTTCGAGATAAGCAGCTTTACGGAAAGATCAACAAATGTGAGTTCCCCTATAATAACAGTTATCATGCGAGTATCGGGATAACACCCTCTGAGGCACTGTATAGACGCAGATGTCGATCCCCCATTGGATGGGAAAAGGTTAGTGACAGACAGATTTTTACTCCGGACTTAGTGCAACAAGCATCTGAGGACGTCCGATTGATATGTGAGAGATTACAGATAGCTCAGAGTCGGTAAAAGAGTTATGCTGACAAGAGATAGAGACTACTAGAATTTGATATGGGTGAGTCAGTATTTCTAAGAGTTTCACCTTCGGAGGGTATTATGAGATTTGGTAAGAAGGACAAGTTGAGCCCTAGATATATTGGACCCTTTAAGATTTTGGAGAGAGTGGGAGATAAGGTGTATAGGTTGGCATTACCACCGGACTTGGCAAATGTTCATAACATCTTTCACGTCTCTATGCTTCAGATGTATCACCCAGACCCGACACATGTGATAAGATATGAGCCATTGAAGCTCAATGAGAGTATGACATATGTTGAGAAGTCGGTTCGGATATTGGACAGAAAAGAGAAGGTGTTAAGGACAAAGACGATCCCCTTAGTGAAAGTACTTTGGCAATATCACACTCCAGAGGAAGATACATGGGAGTTGGAAAGCATGATGCAAGAGAAGTACCTGGAGTTGTTTTGAGAATAACTTGGTTCAAATTTGGAGGACCAAATTCCTTGAAGGAGGGGAGGATTGTAAGACCTGTATTTTTAGATGTAAACCTTATGAATTCATAAGTATGGTAATGTACTTGTAATGTGGAGCATAAGTGATGTAAAGTCCATAAATTCAATGTAGACACTTGTAATAAGAGTTGGGAATGTACACACAAGTTTCATTATGTATGAATATGAAGAAATGGACTTTTGTATGTGATGAATGTGAGTGGAATGAAAAATGAGTAGTGTGGTAAAATGGAATGAAGTTGTATGAGTTACATAAATCTTTATACTTCCATTTAGTTTTGTATTATGTACCTTTGGTTGTACAATGAACGCACACAAGTTTTAATGTTTATAAAGTATGAATGGATTCAATTTGCAAGTCTTAAAGGTGGTTGGATGAGAAAATGACTATGGCAGCAAATAAAGGATGTTTTGTGTGAGTTACTGCAGAAAACTACAACAAAATCTAGAAAATATGAATGCTAGATCAATCTTATAGGATGAGAGATCGATCTAGAAGAGAAAAAAATGCTCTTATTCGAGCAATGGAGCAGGGCAGTTCGATCTCCAATGGGGCTAGATCGATCTGCTAAACATTCTGTAATGAAGAGATCTATCTTTACTACAAGCAAATCTATTTCCTTTGCTCTCGAGTTGGAGCAGATCGATCTCCTCCTTAGCCAGATCGATCTCTTTAAGCTACTGCTTGGAACTGACCGATCTCAGACCCCTGACAGATTGATCTCATGCTCTAAAAATGTCGTGAAAATGAGGGATTTAAGAGGACCAGATCGATCTCCACCTAATAAAGATAGATCTCATCAAGCAATTTCTATAAATAGGAGCAGTGAAATCTGCAAATCACGAAAACAACCCCCATTTCCTCCATTTTCAATCTAAAACCTAGTTTTCTCTCTCTAAATGATCCCAATTCAAGTAAGATTTAAGGGAAGACTATTAGATACAAAGGTGTTCACATCCAAGAGAAGAACAACATACTTTGGAATCAAAGCCTCATTTGTTGGATTCAAGGAGCAAGGGACATTTTCATTTGGAGCAAGAAGAGAAACTAGATTGGTAAGTTTCTAATACTTCAGCCTAAGTACATTTGCCTATTTATTGATTTTGGAGTTGATTTGTATGTGTATTGATGGTTAACACTACCTAGGATGTGATTGAACTAGTATGACTTAGAAAATAGAATGAATCTAGAGTGAGAAAATGTGATTTGGATGAGTTGGTGATTTATGGATGATGCTAAGTTGTTATTGAAGTAATGGGAATGATTTGAGATGGGTAAATGAAGCCACATTTGGAGGATAGTCAATTTATGGAAATGCGTATATAAAATGTTTGATAAAAATGCCATAGTGAAGAAATTGATAAAATATGAACACTATGAGCTTAATCTCGATTTAATATTGATTTAGTATGAATCAATAGGCCTAAAAGAATCAATAGACTCGAGATATGAGTAGAACAATAAAACGAGGCCTTATAAGTGTTAATGGAGGCTATAGGTTGAATCGACTATAGTAAACACAAGAGTTTTGTAATATTGAACTAAATTGGTGCGATATACGATTTTGTGCAGTTTCAGAGAGTTTGTTGGAGACGAATCAAACTGGACAAGTAAGCAGCTCTAAGAAAATGGAATCACGTGACTCGATTCTAGGTAAGGGAATTCTATAAGTATATAGAGATAGCTGCTCGTACTTTGAACTCGTGGGTGAATATAGGGCGTTTATGAAATGCATGAATGTTTAAGAAAAGTGATTGATGATATGCGTCAATAATTACGAGTATGTATATATGATTTGGTTTTAGAAGTGAGTTTCATAAAAAAAGGATAGTAAGGCTAATAATTGCATAAATCACATGTTTTAATGTTTTCACATAACACAATGCTTTGTTTTGAGCAAATTAACGGATAAGCTGGCTAGTGTTTAAATGACTTTGTGAAATAGCACATGTGAGGTGCAAATCATGATTTTGTAATTCTTTTGGTTGATTATGAGCCGCCTATCGTGTTTGTGTGAATTAAATCGTGTTGGAGCCTCGCTTGCACTGGATTTCGATATTTTCACCTATATGAAATGTGCTGGAGCTTAGCTCGCACTTTGATTTGAAATTGTGATGATCTTTTATAAACCGTATTGGAGCTTTTGCTCATACGTGGATTTCGAGTGGTTTTCTTATGCATATAACCATACTGGAGCTATGCTCGTACGTGGTTTCTTCATGTTTTTATGCATAAATGTCGTACTAGAGCATTGCTTGTACGAGGATAATTACTGATGATGCATGAATCGTGCTAGAGCTTAGCACGCATAGGTTTTCACACTGTGGTATGTATGATACCGTGGTGAGGGTAATAAGAGTTGGTGTTCAAGGAACCCAAAAGGGGCGAGTAAGGCCATGAGGGGCTAGGACCTGACATCAAAAGAAAATACTCCCATGTGCACTTGAGACTGAATTGGTTACACGTGGTATGAGGTAGATAAGACCTACGGCTGACATCCCCAACCATGAAATGGGTCCGCGGAGTATGTTGTACTGTGTACATCACATGGAGTATGTTGTACCGCGTGGCTGAGTTATTGATGAGAAAGTCTGGCGAAGAACTAACTCACCTTCATTCCAGCATGATGCTCTACACACCGGGATCCGTGTGGTCTGGGATGATTTATGACATAGTTGGCCAACATAGTCCATTGAGATATAGTGACCTGTCTCATCTAATATTACATAGTACCACATGGTTTTGATACATGAGTGTGATTGTGATTGTCCAGGGTAGACCCGAGGGAGGGGTCGAGCCTTGTGGGATTTGTGATTTAAAGAAATGATAATTTGATTTATGATGAGATGTGATGAAATTTGAAAAGTGATTTTTAATGAGATGTGATGTGATTTAAAAAGGATGTTTCTTAAATGAATTTTCGTTTTATGATGAGTTTTAATGAGACTGAGCATATGATGGTTTTACATGTTGATATTTCCATGTTTTATGCCTATTTACATGATTTTCAATACATGATATATGTATATACATGTGGCATAGTTTTATTTCCTCATGCTCCGATTATAAACGATATATGCATAACACTATCAGCATGTAGATAGAGTAGTTATCTACCATGCTTGCATTATTGCCTTACTGAGAGTGTGGTTGCTCATCCCTCTTTACTTTCCCCTCTTTACAGAGCGTACATAGCAGCCCAGTGAGGACTGAGCCATTGTATTTTGGACATCTGCTGCTTCCATCGCCAAAAGGTATACACACAGGGATTCTTTTTGTATCTAAACATGTAAAGGCACAGTAGTCATTTTGTATTGTAATGTGGGGGATGTAAAAGTTAGAAAACGTGTCATGTATAAGTGTATAACTTAACTTTCAAAAGATGAGACTCCTTATGAATTATTTGAGAATGAATGATGAGTGATGATTATTATTGACTCACAACCTAACTGTGTAGTGGTGAGTTTGTTCACGACCGGGTAAGGAAAGGAAAAATACGAAAAATTTATAGTGATTTTCGGTTAAAAAGGATAAAATGGGTCGTGACAGTAGAGGCTGTACTTAATTGGGAGAGGCCGAGGACAGTTACAGAGATGCGAAGTTTTTTGGGAGTTGCAGGGTATTTCAGGAGGTTTGTTGAGGGATTCTCCAAAATTACAACTCCTCTGACTAAACTTACACGCAAAGACACTCCATTTGTATGGTCTAAACAGTGTGAATAGAGTTTCCTAGAGCTTAAACAACGATTGATTACAGTACCCATTTTGGTTATCCCAAGTGGATCTAGAGGCTTCGCAGTGTATAGTGATGCTTCCCATTAGGGTTTGGGGTGCGTACTCATGCCACACAAAAGAGTAGTCGCTTATGGGTCACGCTAGCTGAAGGACCATGAGCGGAATTACCCCACGCATGATTTGGAGTTAGCCACAGTGTCAGACTCATATTTTATGTAGCCTGTTCCTTATGATTCATATGTGTATGAACACTCTATTATTATAGTTGAATCATAAGAAGAGTTATTACTAGATTTAAAGAGTATGAGAAATGATTTAACACGCATAAGCTACATAAAAGCCTAATATGAGCTATAGGAGTCACAGGCTAAACCGAGTGGATCTGAATCATTCTGACTGAAAATAAGAACTTAAAATGAGAAAATATAGAGAACTTATGAAGGAAAGTCAGTTTGATTTAGTTCCGAACACAGAGAAAGAGAGTAAAAGCTAAAAAGGCTAAAATAGACCTTTTTAGTGAGTTAAAGTATTTAAGCTGTTTCGGGTGTATTTACCTACCGAAAACGGCTAAAACGTAAAGATGAGAGTGTAAGACATAAGATATGACACTTTCAAAATTTTGAGAAAAAGTCAACTTGGTCAATGATTAAGGAAAAAGTCAACTATAGTTAAGAAAAGTGGACTTTTACCATAGTTGACTAACCATGGTTAAAAGTTAACCTAAGTATGGAGAAAAAAATTTGGGAAAAATATTCTTGGTCAGAATACAAGATAATCATCCCCAAAAATAAGTAAAATTTATTTGGATGAATTTCGGATTTAATTTAATGGATAAAACGCAATGGGCCAAAGTTGGAAATTTTAAGGCCCATTAAGGTATCATAAGTGTGGGCCGAATTTGGAAAGCCCAATGGGTCAAATTGTTGGGCCAATTTATGGGCCCAATATTGAGACAATTGAAGGCCGAATAGGTAGTAAAAATTTCAGCCCAAAAGCCTAAAGGAAAAGCCCAAACCGAGAAGCTCAATTGAAAGCCCATTTGAATAAGTTAAAAGCCATTAATGAAAGGTAACAAAGTCTAAAATGATAACCATTACCTAAACTTTTTGGAAGTCAATTAAGGCAGCTGGATTTTTAGCTTAATGACTAAGTAATGGACTTATAAATACCAGCCAACACATAATCATCTTCATCCTTTCATTTTCGAGAAAGTGAAGAAACCATAACCGAAAAGTTTTCCAAGCTTTCTCTCACTAGAAATCACTTGGAAAAAGGCATATTTGGAACTTGTAATCTTCATGAAAGTTGTTCTAAATTGAGAGGAGAGTGAAATATGTTGGAATTGGCTATCAAGGAGCCATAGTGTGTAAACCGTGAGGCTTCAAAGTTTCGGCCAAGTGTGAACACAAATACTAGGTATAATTTCAAGCTTCCAACTTCATATATGTTAATCTATGAGTTATATGGAGTTGATTGGTATATGTTTTATGGATTGAAACACATGAAAACACCATGAACATATGATAGCTGAAAGTTGGTATATGAGTTTTGATAAATACTCATGTGATTTTAAGACATGTATAGGTTGATATGCATGTAGACATGATTATGGCGTAGTTAGTTATAATCAATTTGTTCATATGGATGGTTGTATGATATTGGCACATAAGGTGTTTGATAAAATGCCAACATGAACTATAGGAAAGGCTTAAGACATTCCAACTAAGTGTTTGTGAAAATGCCTAAGTGAATTTGGCTAAATAAATGGACATGGATGGCATGCCATGGTGTGACCGATGGCATGGGATGCTCTCAGCCATGGCATGTGGCCGAGAGGTCCAATGGGCCAAGCCCAATTATTTTAGGCCCAATGTGATGTAATGGTCTCGGATAAGCCCAATAAGAGTTGGTGGGCCCTACAAGCCCAGTAGGCCTAACGAAAATGAATAGTAAAATGAAAATGGGCTTAAGGCATAGTTAGTCCCATTAAAGTTTATTAAAGCCCATTAAGGGAAATAGACTGTATTTAATGTGAAATATAGTAGAAAAAATATAATTAACCTGATAAATGGTTATATGCAGCTCCAGAGGTTATTGGAGGTGCAAATCAGACTGGTGGATCGAGCAGCGTTGAGAAAGTAAAATTTCTCGAGTGATTGCAGGTAAGGGACTTTTGTGAGTAGTTAGAGATACCTACACGTAATTTCGTCTGCTTTTACATTCACTTAAAAACTCTGAGGGTCAGAGAAAGTGAATAATAATTATTGTGACCTGATAGTGGCAAATTACAATTTTACCCTTAGTTTGGAAAAAAGTCAACTTTTGTGGAAAGTTATAAAAAGCATGAAAACCACCATTTTGAGTGTTTTACTACTGTTTAGCAAAAGAATAAATAGATGAGCTAATGATTTTAAGGTTGATGTGAATTAAGCACACTTTATAGTGTTGATTTTGATGTTTTGTAAATCATCCCTTTTTTTAAAGAGCCATCTATCATATTATGTGAGAATAAATCATGCTGGAGCACAGTTCGCACTGGATTTCATATATTTTCCACATATATTAGTGCGGGATTATGATTCGCGCTAGATTTCCATGACATGCATGATAGAGTGCTGGAGTTATTACTCGTACTCAGTTTTATGTGATTTATGTATGAGAAAGTGCTGGAGTGATTAGCTCTATCACGACCCAAACTACCCAAAAATCAGAGTGAATTTTTCGCGTTTTGTTTATTTACTTGAATTCTTACCTGTCATCGAATCGTGACCACACTCCACTAATAATTGGGCTGTGCGTCAATGCCAGTCCCACCATTCAATTACCATCTAACTTATTTCTTCTCCAGTCATTTATAATTGTTTACATTATTTATACATCCCCTAAAGTTACTTACAAACATGTTATTGTGCTATGCTTATGTAGATACAATATGTACAAGTGTATATACCTTACGTTGATGGGCAGCAGCGGATATCCAGAATGCAGTACTGAGTCGCCTCCACTTCAACTGGAGATTATCTGTGGGAGAAAATGAAAGGGGTGAGCACATCAAGCTCAGTAAGGCAATCCTACGAACAAGTAGGTAACCATACTACCTACATGAACGTGGTGCCATGTATAAACCACCCTTTCTCCACACATTTTAAAATAAATGATATGAGTTATGATGTTATGTAAAACACATTTGCAAGGAAAATTCAACATGCAATTATATTCAAAATCATATCTTTCTCGTTTAAAATTTCACAGTAAAGTCAGGACTCGACCCCTCCTTCGGGTGATCCTGACTCACACAAAATCATGAAAAATCCGTTTACATCACATATGGGTTTAAAAAGCATGAAAATAACCATCATGCACATTTAATTAAAAACCCAGTTTAAATCATCGTCAAGATCATCAACATGCGAGACTAGGCAACGTCTGTATATCGGCAACTAACCAAGACTATGGCCATATGTGTCCTCGTGAACCCCTCTGCTACACGGATCCTAGTGTGCGGGGTCTCACCTTGATCGGGAACCGTCCGGGAGGTGGGTCACTCCATCTCGTCGGTCTTATCCGATCCCATGCATCCAAAGATGCCAACGTATCACAAAGATACCAACGTATCACAAAGATACCACACGGTACATCGTACTCCATGCTACTTGCACGGTACATCGTACTCCGTGGGCCCCCAGCCTTATCCCTCGTTCGGGCTAAACAGCTGGACCTCCAACCCTTATCCCTCGTTCGGGCTCATCAGGTGGATCTCCAACCCTTATCCCTCGTTCGGGCTCATCAGGTTGTTTCTCTAACCCTTATCCCTCGTTCGGGCTCATCAGGTTGTTTCTCTAACCCTTATCCCTCGTTCGGGCTCATCAGGTTGTTTCTCTAACCCTTATCCCTCGTTTGGGCTCATCAGGTTGTTTTAACATGCCATGTCTCAAAACGCACGTGCGGGCCTATTTAATCGGTGACACACAGTCTACCCGATGCTCCAAGCACGGCTTATCGCATGTTCTCATAAAATCAGTGCGAGCAATGCTCAGCACTCTCATCAAATCAAGTAAAACTAGTGCGAGCTAAGCTCTAGCACTCTGTATGTAAACCACGTGAAAATCTGGTGCGAGCGAAGCTCCAACACCCTGTCTCAAAAATCATATAAAAATATGGTGCGAGTTAGACTCTAGCACCCTGTCACGAAAATCATATATATATAAAAATCTGGTGCGAGTTGGACTCCAGCACCTATGCATGTAAAGCTCTAGTGCGAGCTCTTGCTCCAGCACTAATGCATGCATCACATAAATCAAAAATATCGTGCGAGCTGAGCTCTAGCACGTCACATGTCAATAAAAACACGTAGGCGGCTCTGTTTCCTCAAAACAGTTTTTCAAAACAATTATATCGTTGAAAGTATGCAATGCTGTGCATTTTCTTTCAAGGTTAGCCAGCCTACTCATGCATGCATTAAAATGTCTCCAGAACGAGCAGAAACCTCTTGTTCTTGCTCCTCCCAATTTTTTCCTAAATTTGTAAATTTTACCCTTAACAAGGGTATTTTGGTAATTTACCCATTCGGGGCACTAAAATTATTATTTGACCTCTAGACCCTTCAGATAATTTTTTAAAGACTGCATATGAACTTGAAATTGCGTAAAGTTTACCTCTAGCAGTCCGTAGAATTTCCTTACCTTATTTTCCTGTCGAGTCTGACCTTTTCTTTTCCACTGTTGTCTCGTCCCGCAGTTCGATATGCTCCCAATCAAATGCCCAGAACTGCGTATTAATATTCCTCAGGTCAGATATTATACAATTTAATTGTATTTAATATTTTTTGGGCTTAATTTAAATCATTGGGCCCGTTTACCCCTATTGGGCCCGATTGCACCTTAATGGGCCTTAATCGGCCTTAAGCCCGTTTTCCACTTAATTTTCACTTTATCGAGGCCTATTGGGCTCATTGGGCCCTCCAACAATTTATTGGGCCTCGTTCTAACTCTCGAATAGCTAAATTTAATATTTACGACAATTTATCTAAATTTCCATAATTTAATTCAATTTATGCGGAATTTAAATTCATATCACGCATAACGATGTAAATTGTCGTAAATAAGGATCACTTACCTGAGATTCCATGCTAGTACGTAAATTGAGGCTGTCTCGAGCTCTCGGTGGATGCCAATCGTCGAGCTATACAATTCCACAATTTTTCGGGTAAGTTTTCAGTCCAAAATTAATTAAATTAAATACTCTGAAATTTAAATCGGGTCAATTTCGACCACTACTGACTTACCCGTAGCTCGATTGCATCGTCGAGATTTTTCCCCAATTTTTTCTCTTTTTCTTTTTCCCTTTTTCTTTCTTTTTTTCCCTCTCTTTTTAGCTGAACCGGTTCAATCCGGTTCGGACCGGTTCAGACCCGCCGGTTCACCCCGGTTCACTCCGGTTCACCGCCGGTTCACCTCCTTGCCGGCCGATTCTCCGCCGGCTTCCACCGCCAGCAGCTCCATTGGGTCGTCCGCATCAGAAATCTGGGCTTGGTTCGCCTCGAGCTCGTCGAAAAATGGTCGGTCCGGCCTGTTCTCCTCCGGCAGTCGGACCCATTTTCTTCCCTTGGCCGTCGCTGGCGATTCTCGCCATCTCGTCGGCTGCTACCTGTCTCAAAAGGACCGCCTCCTCCTCACGGTCATGTCGGTGGCCTCCGTTCATGCCCAGTCATCGTGTGTTGCCGGGAATCAGCCCATTTCTCCTCAGTGTTTTCCCTCCTCCGATCGGCTTCCTCCGGCCACTGCACGGCTCGTCTCCGGTGCCATCTTGCTCACCGGGCGTCGCTCTACGTTTTTCGACCTTCGCCTGGGCTCAACGGTCGCCGGTGGCTCGTCGGACTCCTCGGGTTCATCGGGTTCCGTTTTTCGTTTTCCGTTTCGCGCGATTTCGCGTTTCTGTCTCTTTTTTTTGTTTCAGATTCTTTTTCTTTTTTTTTTTGTTTTATTTATTTTAATATTATTTAGTTGATTAAATTAGTCTAAAATATTCAAAATGTCTTTAAAAAATTATATTTTATTCATTTAGTCTATAAATTAATTTCTCGGTATTATTTCGGCTTCCCGGTATAATTTTTGATTATTTTTCGGGATTATTTTTCTGAACTAAAAATCCCGATTAATTCCGATTAATTCCCATAAATTAATATCTTGATCAATTTAACCCAAAATAAATTTATTTCATCCTTATTGACTAAAATTTCTCAAATCCATATTTTTAATTAAATTTCCTTATCGAAATATACCGGCCTTCGATCTTTTGACCATTTTACCCTTACACGTGTTCGGGATTAATTTAACTCGACTTCCCTTCACGAATACTCATTCATTTCGTATTTTAATTAAATTCGGGTCTTACAACTCTCCCCCACTTAAGGAATTTGGTCCTCCAAATTAGAACCAATTCATATGAGTCTATATACAACTCCGGGTACATCGATCGTATCATACTCTTAAATTCTTATGTGACCTTCTCCGGAGTGTATTACTACCAAAGGACTTTAATTAGGGAGATCATCTTAAACCTCAATACTTTCTCTTTCCTGTTTAATGCCCGAATCAACTTCTTCAATATGCTTATATTTTCATTAAACTGAACTGTTAGATCTCATATCCTATCACCTATGCTGGATCTGGATAATATTTCCGAAGCATCAAAAGCTGAGACACATTGTGGGTGCCTGTTAATTCAGGTGATAACACCAACCTACAGGTCTTATCTCCCACTTGTCCAATCTCTTAAAATATTCCATCCAGCGCAACTCAATTTACCTTCTTCCTAAAGTTCGCTATGTCCTTATTCTCTTAGGACAAGAAACGTTTCAACCAGAGAAATTCACCGTCGGTGAATTCCAATAGTTGTCTATCTGCTCT
The DNA here is from genome assembly GCA_033439115.1 of Firmiana major. Classification (NCBI taxonomy): domain Eukaryota; kingdom Viridiplantae; phylum Streptophyta; class Magnoliopsida; order Malvales; family Malvaceae; genus Firmiana; species Firmiana major. The sequence goes on along the minus strand of CM065904.1, from coordinate 17,455,231 downwards.
GAGGTGTTCTTAATCTCTCACTCTTAACTAAAACATCCTCAGAGACTTATTATCCAAAGTCGAAAATAATTCTATCTGTCACCCACTTTTTCTTATCCAATTTGGGGAACAACCCCTACAGCCATACACTGCCTCATATCTTGTTATCCCGATACTCAAGTGGTAACTGTCACTATTGATGAATTCGATTTGTAATAACTGATCATCCCAGGAGCATAAAAATCAAGGGCACATGCTTTCATTGGATCCTCCAGAACCTGTACAGTCCTCTCTGACTGACCATCTGTCTGAGGATGAAAAGCTGTGCTAATACTCAGTCGGGTTCCCATAGCTTCCTGAAAAATATTCCCTGAAGTAAGAAGTGAAGCGAGAATCCCTATATGATACCATGCTCACTGGAATGCTACTTAATGTTCCACAATCTTCCTTATACTTGAATCCTCATACACACTCTGAGTATTTGGAGATTTCATAACCAGAAGGTGGGTAGACTTAGTCACTCTATCGACTATCATCCAAATAGCCTCGTAATTCACCTGGGTTCTCCGTAAACCATCATAAAATTCATGGAGACTTGCACATTTTCCGTGCCGTGTCTATATAGGTAGAGGCTGCAATAACTCTGCAGACTTTTAATACTCTACCATATTCTGCTGACATACTAGGCACTTTTCCACAATCTCTACCATATCTCTTTTCACATCTGACCACCAATACCATTTTCGAGATTTCAATATATTCTTGACTTTCGCATGCACTGTATATCCCGAAGAGTGAGCTTTTGACAATATTACTATCCCATCAACTGTGGTCCTGGGGAGCACTCATATTGTCTCTGAACCTCTCTGTAAATCATCAACACTCGCTGTGAACTCTGTCACTGTACCCTTCTGAATCTGACCCAAACTATCGACATCATGCCGATCATCACGCTAAGCCTGGCAAATTTGGGCACTCTCATCCGGTTCTAATCATCAGGCTAGCTGTCATACAATCACTGTCATCATCAGAAGGGATCACATCACTACTGAGGCTCACAACTGCTTTAGCAGCTCACGCTCCCTGACCATCATATGTGGTACCATCCCGAGGCTCTTCCTGCTCAAGGCATCAGTCATCACATTAGCCTTTTCTGGGTGGTACAATTTTTACAAATCAAAATCTCTCAGAAGCTCTAACCCACTAGGTATTCTCATATTCGCCTCTTTATGTGAAAACAGATACGTAGGGCTTTATGATCAGTGCATATCCACAATTCCTCACTATGTACATAATAGTACCCTATCCTCGGTACAAATATTGTTGCCAACTTTAAATCATGGGTCAGATAGTTTATTTCATGATCCTTGAGTTGTCTGGGTCCACAATCGACTATCTACCCTTTTTGCATCAATACACAGCTCGTTCATAATTTCGAGGTATCCATACTCACTGTGAACCTCTTGAGCTGTTGGGTATGGTGAAATTAATCACGGTGGTCAGTTCATACTTCACTACACCGAAATTCATGTCACATCTATCATTTTATTTATCCTCTCTCATTCAAGACCATGTTTTCTTAGTTAAACGCGTCAACCAAGTATACCCTATTGAGAACTCGCAACAACCCATTTATAAAAGCCATTCCCAATTATTGCTTACAATTTTACCCTGGGCTTTAACTACACCCAACATATCATCGATAATGATGATTACAAATTGGTCCAATCCTTGACTTATTTACGCATAAGCGTATAAGATCCTTCAAAATCGATTACGTTTTCAGGTACTAACCTGCGTCATTTCCTTTTCTTATCTTAACGGCTCTTATTAAATTTTTACTATGATAACCTTTGTGATTTGTCGAATTTTAACATTCTTATCGTCTTAGTAAAGGTATCCTAATGCTAAAGGTATTTATTACGACGATCGATTTCACGTTATAGGTTATATATATACTTTCAGACGCTGTCAAGTCTTCAGGCGGGGAGGTATTTTGAAATACCTTTATTAACCTTCAGACTTAACCACAATTACTTTATATACCAGTCCATGTGGTTACAATTTGTATTCGCTACTAATTGCTTTAATCCTAATGACTTCATATCGTAAGGATGTTCTCACCTTGCATACGCCTCTTACTCCAATACATATTGTATTCAGAATTAAGCATATCTCATCTTAAAGATTATCTCTTTAGTGTATCTATTATAACGAAACTCTTGTCATTATTCATTCCGTGAGTACAATCCTTTACTCCTTTAATTTCAACTGTTGCACCCCTTTTTATCACTTGTCAACACTTACAGTATACTTTTCAGTGATATTTTCACCCCTGTTTTCAACTTAAAATCTCCATATCCATATTTCGTTAATTAATCCTCCTCTATTGGGGTACTCATTTATTAGTATTGTGCCCAATGATGTAGGCATTCATGCCTTTTTACTCACTTATATGCGAATGAAGGCGATATGAATAAATGTGTGGCACCAGGATCAATGAACATATGTACTTCATTATTCATAACAAGTGTGGTATCTTTCACCACATCCATGAAACATCAATAGTGTCCTGGTCCAAGACATCCTCTCGCCTTCGTCCAATAGCCTACTTTTCTTTTTCTTTTCTTTTCGGCTATAGCCTCCCTTCACGTTGCAGCTATACCAATGAAGTTTTTCTCTGTCTCTTTACTTTTCTGTGGGGCGATCTCGCCCAACTCTGTACAATCAAAATCAATGGTCCGTCTTACCACATTTAACGGCCATTTTCATCAATACAGCGTAGGTATAGACCCTCCTTCCGTGGTATCCACCACACATCCCACACTGCTTCCAGTGCTTACACTGCTACACTGCTTTATAGCAGGTCGGGGTCCTCCAATTACAAAGCCCCTCAAGAGTGCCAAAATTGGATGCACTGAGGCCTTACCAATTATCTTACTCCATGACTCATCAAATTAAATATTTTACCATTTTCCCATTTTAACATCTTTGTCATTTCTCGATTCTCTTTCTGTCTCTATTTTAGCCCTCACTACCTTTCCCAATCTCAGGGGCGTGCAATTCATGTTCTTACTTACCCAACTGTAAATCTGCGCACTGCCTCCATAGGTAATATCTCACGGGCCAATCGGACTCTAACTGAAAAGTTGAGCCATTTCATGAACTCTTAGACATCTCGACTGTCACTTCTTCATAGTATCGAGGTAATATTTACCAAAGAATATAACTGAGTTTCATACTCATAATCAATTTAGTATTCCTGGGCAGTGTAAGAAAATTTTCCTTTATATCATGTTCGGGATATCCTGTCACCGGAATACATCCAATAAGATTTCTCATCTTAGCTATGGATGTTTAACACTTAAGATGGGTCGAGCGGGTTTCCACCAATGCTCCGCTGCGCCCTCTGATCTCATACATAATCTGAGCAATTAGCTCCTCACAATAATCTCCACACTCTGCTCCAATCTTACGAAATGTGTCTCAATACTGTCCGATCACTCTGTCGGACTCTGAGAGGCATGTTCAACATTAGCCTCCATTTCAATTTCATCCTGATTCTCACAGGTCAACTCAGCACGACTTAGCAGACTCAGGTCTACCTCTACGACCTCTGCCTCGTGCACTATCTCATCTAACGCGACTCATATTAGGCGTTCCTGTATTCTCAACCATTTTTTAGTCAAAACCCATCTCGATATACACTATTGTATCTAATCAAGCACAGTAACACGGGATGTAATTCCTAATTACTGACACTGACACACATCAGACCAATTTCGCTCTGATACCACCTTTATATGTCACAACCCAAACTACCCAAAAATCAGACTGAATTTTTCGCGTTTTGTTTATTTACTTGAATTCTTACCTGTCCTCGAATCGTGACCACACTCCACTAATAATTGGGCTGTGCGTCAATGCCAGTCCCACAATTCAATTACCATCTAACTTATTTCTTCTCCAGTCATTTATAATTGTTTACATTATTTATACATCCCCTAAAGTTATTTACAAACATGTTATTGTGCTATGCTTATGTAGATACAATATGTACAAGTGTATATACCTTACGTTGAAGGGCAGCAGCAGATATCCAGAATGCAGTACTGAGTCGCCTCCACTTCAACTAGAGATTATCTGTGGGAGAAAATGAAAGGGGTGAGCACATCAAGCTCAGTAAGGCAATCCTACGAACAAGTAGGTAACCATACTACCTACATAAACGTGGTGCCATGTATAAACCACCCTTTCTCCACACATTTTAAAACAAATGATATGAGTTATGATGTTATGTAAAACACATTTGCACGAAAAATTCAACATGCAATTATATTCAAAATCATATCTTTCTCGTTTAAAATTTCACAGTAAAGTCAGGACTCGACCCCTCCTTCGGGTGATCCTGACTCACACAAAATCATGAAAAATCCGTTTACATCACATATGGGTTTAAAAAGCATGAAAATAACCATCATGCGCATTTAATTAAAAATCCAGTTTAAATCATCGTCAAGATCATCAACATGCGAGACTAGGCAACATCTGTATATCGGCAAATAACCAGGACTATGGCCATATGTGTCCTCGTGAGCCCCTCTGCTACACGGATCCTAGTGTGCGGGGTCTCACCCTGATCGGGAACCTTCCGGGAGGTGGGTCACTCCATCTCGTCGGTCTTATCCGATCCCATGCATCCGAAGATGCCAACGTATCACAAAGATACCAACGTATCACAAAGATACCACACGGTACATCGTACTCCATGCTACTTGCACGGTACATCGTACTCCATGGACCCCCAGCCTTATCCCTCGTTCGGGCTCATCAGCTGGACCTCCAACCGTTATCCCTCGTTCGGGCTCATCAGGTGGATCTCCAACCCTTATCCCTCGTTTGGGCTCATCAGGTTGTTTCTCTAACCCTTATCCCTCGTTCGGGCTCATCAGGTTGTTTCTCTAACCCTTATCCCTCGTTCGGGCTCATCAGGTTGTTTTAACATGCCATGTCTCAAAACGCACGTGCGGGCCTATTTAATCGGTGACACACAGTCTACCCGATGCTCCAAGCACGGCTTATCGCATGTTCTCATAAAATCAGTGCGAGCAATGCTCAGCACTCTCATTAAATCAAGTAAAACTAGTGCGAGCTAAGCTCTAGCACTCTGTATGTAAACCACGTGAAAATCTGGTGCGAGCGAAGCTCCAACACCCTGTCTCAAAAATCATATAAAAATATGGTGCGAGTTAGACTCTAGCACCCTGTCACGAAAATCATATATATATATAAATCTGGTGCGAGTTGGACTCCAGCACCTATGCATGTAAAGCTCTAGTGCGAGCTCTTGCTCCAGCACTAATGCATGCATCACATAAATCAAAAATATCGTGCGAGCTGAGCTCTAGCACGTCACTGTCAATAAAAACACGTAGGGGGCTCTGTTTCCTCAAAACAGTTTTTCAAAACAATTATATCGTTGAAAGTATGCAATGCTGTGCATTTTCTTTCAAGGTTAGCCAGCCTACTCATGCATGCATTAAAATGTCTCCAGAACGAGCAGAAACCTCTTGTTCTTGCTCCTCTCAAATTTTTCCTAAATTTGTAAATTTTACCCTTAACAAGGGTATTTTGGTAATTTACCCATTCAGGGCACTAAAATTATTATTTGACCTCTAGACCCTTCAGATAATTTTTTAAAGACTGCATATGAACTTGAAATTGCGTAAAGTTTACCTCTAGCAGTCCGTAGAATTCCCTTACCTTATTTTCCTGTCGAGTCTGACCTTTTCTTTTCCACTGTTGTCTCGTCGCGCAGTCCGATATGCTCTCAATCAAATGCCAGAAACTGCGTATTAATATTCCTCAGGTCAGATATTATACAATTTAATTGTATTTAATATTTTCTGGGCTTAATTTAAATCATTGGGCCCGTTTACCCCTATTGGGCTCGATTGCACCTTAATGGGCCTTAATCGGCCTTAAGCCCGTTTTCCACTTAATTTTCACTTTATCGAGGCCTATTGGGCTCATTGGGCCCTCCAACAATTTATTGGGCCTCGTTCTAACTCTCGAATAGCTAAATTTAATAATTACGACAATTTATCTAAATTTCCATAATTTAATTCCATTTATGCGGAATTTAAATTCATATCACGCATAACGATGTAAATTGTCGTAAATAAGGATCACTTACTCGAGATTCCATGCTAGTACGTAAATTGAGGCTGTCTCGAGCTCTCGGTGGATGCCAATCGTCAAGCTATACAATTCCACAATTTTTCCGGGTAAGTTTTCAATCCAAAATTAATTAAATTAAATACTCCAAAATTTAAATCGGGTCAATTTCGACCACTACTGACTTACCCGTAGCTCGATTGTATCATCGAGATTTTTCTCCAATTTTTTCTCTTTTTCTTTTTCCCTTTTTCTTTCTTTTTTTCCTCTCTTTTTGGCTGAACCGGTTCAGTCCGGTTCGAACCGGTTCAGACCCGCCGGTTCACCCCGGTTCACTCCGGTTCACTGCCGGTTCACCGCCTTGCCGGCCGATTCTCCGTCGGCTTCCACCGCCAACAGCTCCGTTGGGTCGTCCGCATCACGAATCTGGGCTTGGTTCGCCTCGAGCTCGTCGAAAAATGGCCGGTCCGGCCTGTTCTCCTCCGGCAATCGGACCCATTTTCTTCCCTTGGTCGTCGCCGGTGATTCCCGTCGTCTCGTCGGCTGCTACCGGTCTCAAAAGGACTGCCTCCTCCTTACGGTCACGCCAGTGGCCTCCGTTCATGCCCAGTCATCGTGTGTTGCCGGGAATCAGCCCATTTCTCCTCGGTGTTTTCCTTCCTCCGATCGGCTTCCTCCGGCCACTGCACGGCGCGTCTCCGGTGCCATCTTACTCGCCGGGCGTCGCTCTATGTTTTTCGACCTTCGCCTGGGCTCAACGATCGCCGGTGGCTCGTCGTACTCCTCGGGTTCATTGGGGTTCCATTTTTCATTTTTCGTTTCGCGCGATTTCGCATTTCTGTCTCTTTTTTTTGTTTCAGATTCTTTTTCTTTTTTTTTGTTTTATTTATTTTAATATTATTTAGTTGATTAAATTAGTCTAAAATATTCAAAATGTATTAAAAAATTATATTTTATTAATTTAGTCTATAAATTAATTTCTCGATATTATTTCGGCTTCCCGGTATAATTTTTGATTATTTTTTGGGATTATTTTTCCGAACTAAAAATCCTGATTAATTCCGATTAATTCCCATAAATTAATATCTTGATCAATTTAACCCAAAATAAATTTATTTCATCCTTATTGACTAAAATTTCTCAAATCCATATTTTTAATTAAATTTCCTTATCGAAATATACCGGCCTTCGATCTTTTGACCATTTTGCCCTTACACGTGTTCGGGATTAATTTAACCCGACTTCCCTTCACGAATACTCATTCATTTCGTATTTTAATTAAATTCGGGTCTTACAAGCTCGTACTCGAATTTTACATGAGATGCATGATAGAGTACTAGAGCATTGCTCATACTCGATTCTTCATGATTTATACATGACATAGTATTGGAGCTATTGCTCGTACTTGATTTGAAGCATGAACTATGAATTGACCTAGTTGCTGGAGGTTTACTCGTGTCAGACTCGTATTTTATGTAGCTTGTACCTTATGATTCCTATGTGTATGAACACTCTATTATTATAGTTGAATCATAAGAAGAGTAAATTCTAGATTTAAAGTGTTAGTAAAATGATTTAACACGCAAAAGCTACATAAAAAGCCTAATGTGAGCTATAAGAGTCACAAGCTAAACAGAGTGGATCTAAATCATTCTGACTGAAAATAAAAACTTAAAATGAGAAAGTATAGAGAGCTCATGAAGGAAAGTCAGCTTGATTTAGTCCCAAACATAGAAAACAAGAGTAAAAGCTAAAAAGGGTAAAATGGACCTTTTTGGCGAGTTAAGGTATTTAAGGTGTTTCGGGTGTAATTATCCATCGAGAACGGTTGAAACATAAAGACGAGAGTGTAAGACATAAGATATGACACTTTCAGAATTTTGAGAAAAAGTCAACTTGGTCAATGGTTAAGGAAAAAGACAACTATAGTTAAGAAAGTGGACTTTTACCATAGTTGACTAATCATGATTAAAAATTTACCTAAGTGTGGAGAAAAATTGGGGAATAATATTCTTGGCCAGAATACAAGATAATCATCCCCGGAAGTAAGGAAAATTTATTCGGAAGGATTCTGGATTTAATTCAATGGTTAAAAACGTAATGGGCCTAAGCTGAAAATTTTAAAGCTCATTAAGGTGTACTAAACGTATATCGAAATTCTTAGGTCTCTTAGACCGAATTGTTGGACCAATTGATTGGCTAAATATTGAGACAATTAAAGGCCCGAGGTATGGTGAAAATTTCAGCCTGAAACCCATTAAGAAAGCCCAAACCGAGAAACCCAAATGGAAAGCCCATGAGATAAATATCTAACCATAGTTAAAGCTAAACATGACTCATAAGGTGACTCATAAGGTGACTCATGACTAAGGTTTAGGAAGTCAAGTATAATGGATGGAAAGTAAGGCTTAATGGCTAAGTAAGTGGCTTATAAAATCAGCCACACCATTGTCATCTTCATCACACCATTCTCGGCTACACAAGGAAACCATTAAAATACAATTATCCAAGCTTTCTCTCACTAGAAATCACTAGGAATTAGGCATATTTGGAACTTGCATCCTGCTTAGAAGTTGTTTCAAATTGAAAGGAGAGTGACATATGTTGGAAATGGCTATCAAGGAGCCATAGAGTGCAAACTGTGAGCCTCCAAAGTATTCGGCCAAGTGTGAACACAACAATTGGTATATTTTCAAGTTTTCAATTTCATATATGTTAATGTATGAATGATTTTAAGTATATTGGTATATGTTTTAAGCATTGAAACATATGAAATCACTATGATCATGGTTAGGCTGAGAGTGAGAAGTGAAATATTGATGAATACCCATATGATTTTAAGGCATAAATACGTTAATATACATGTGTTAATGATTATGGTGTAATTAGAATTAATCAATTTGATTAATTAATACATGTAATTAGTTGGCAATCAAGGTGTTTGATAAAATGCCTAAATGAACTATGTGATGGTTAGGAATGTTGCCAACCAAGTGTTTGAGAAAATGCCTAAGTGAATTGGCTAAGGAAATGGACATGGCCGGCATGCCATGGTGTGACCGACGACACGGATAGCTCTTGGCCATGGCATGTGGTCGAGAGGTCCAATGGGCCAAGCCCAATTATTTTAGGCCCAATTGATGTAATGGGTCTAGGATAAGCCCAATAAGAGTGGTGGGCCCCACAAGCCCAATAGGCCCAACGAAAATGAATAGTAAAATGGAAATGGGCTTAAGGCATAGTTAGGCCCCATTAAGGATTACTAAAGCCCATTAAGGGAAATAAACTGTGTTTAATATGAAAGACAGTAGGAAAAGTGTAATTAACCTGATAAATGGTTATATGGAGCTCCAGAGATTATTGGAGGAGCAAATCGGACTGCTGAAACGAGCAGCGCAGAGAAAGTGAAATTTCTCGAGTGATTGCAGGTAAGGGACCTTTGTGAGTAGTTAGAGATACCTGCACGTATTTTCGACTGCTTTTACATTCACTTAACAACTCTGCGGGTCAGAGAAAGTGAATAATAATTATTGTGACCCGATAGTGGTAAATTACGATTTTGCCCCTAGTTAGTCAAGAAGTCAACTTTTATGAAAAGTTGTAAAAAGCATGGAAACCACCATTTTGAGTGTTTAACTGCTGTTTAGCAGGAGAATAAATAGATGGGCTAAAGATTTTAAGGTTGATGTGAATTAAGCACACTTTATAGTGCTGATTTTAATATTCTGTAAATCATCCCTTTTTAAAGAGCCATCTATCATATTATGCGAGAATGAATCATGCTGGAGCACAGCTCGCACTGGATTTCATATATTTTCCACATATATTAGTGCTGGATTTTGATTCGCACTAGATTTACATGACATGCATGATAGAGTGCTGGAGTTATTACTCGTACTCAGTTTTATGTAATTTATGCATGAGAGAGTGTTGGATCGATTAGCTCGTACTCGACTTTTTCATGAGATGCATGACAGAGTGCTAGAGCATTGCTCGTACTTGATTCTTCATGATTTATACATGACATAGTACTGGAGCTATTGCTCATACTTGATTTGATGATATTGTGCATAGCATGGTACTGGAGCTATTGCTCGTACTTGATTTAATACATGAACTATGCATTGACCTAGTTGCTGGAGGTTTACTCGCACTAAAGTCTGAGTTTGTGATGTGAAACAGTGTTTTAGCAGAGTGTCGACTGTGAGTCGTGCTCAAAGGCGCGCACTGTATGTGATAAATAATACATGTTGAAAGCCATGTTTGATTTCTTGTGTAGATTGAGTGTCACACTGTGAGAGGAATCCACATGAGGATACGAGAGATGTGGTATGATATTCCATGGTTTTGAGGGCTAAGACCTATGGCAGGCACCCCGACTGTGATGTAGGGTCCATGGAGTACGTTGTACCGTAAATGTGGCATAGAGTACACTGTACCGTGTGGTATTATGGAGTTGAGGATGATATAGCTGACAGTTGTGATGGACTGACCCTCCCTCTCGGTGCAGCAGTGATGCCCCGCACACCGAGATCTGTGTTGCTTGGGATCACATTTCAGATATGATCATAATCCCGGATACTATTTACATTTGCACCACAGAGTCCCACATGATATATCACCTGATTGACTGATTTAATTGCGGACAGACTTGAGGGATGGGTCGGACTTCGATTTTTCTGTTGTGAATGATTTAAATGCCATATTTACTGTGATTTAAACATACATGGCATGATTTATCTAAAGGCATTGTGATATTATAAAGATGCATTGTTTTGCACTACATGCCTACATTTGAGAAAGAAAGTATGATTTCTGTACATGGGATTTTATCTGTACAAGTATATATATATTTAAAGACATGCTTTTAAAGTGAGTAAAGGAAATAATGTTTTCAAGGTATAGCATTATTTTGAGTAGATAATGTAGATATCTACTTGCTTGCCTGATTTCCTTACTGAGCTCGTTGTATGCTCACCCCCTTTCTTTACATCTCTCTACAGAGCATCAGCAGTAGAGTGAGAGCTATTGAGGGATAGTATTCCTGAGTCCACTGCTAGTTCCTATCAATCGCCAGGTATACAGATTTTGTACGGTTATGTATCTAAACATAGAAACAGCACAGTGATGTATACGATATATATTATGGGGAATGTATTTATATTTGCTTTTATATAATCTCACATGTATTATAAAAGCAGTTATAGTCAGTAACAGTATATTGACATATATGTATGATAATGGATGATGTGGTAAGCGAGGATTCTAACATCGAATCACAGCCCAACCATTAAAGACAGGAAAGGTAAGTTAAAAATGCAAAAAGTTTGTAGTGATTTTGTTTAAAGTTATGGATTGAGAACGGGTCCTGACAGAATGGTATCAGAGCCTAAGGTTGGTCTGATGTAAGTCGGTGTTAGGAAATAGGAAAGTGTACATCCCTATAGTATTGTGTTGTGTTTTGATATAACTGTGTTTACTAGATAGGAGACGGACTAATTCATGATTATGATTGTAGGAACTTTGCCTATTTTCCAAATACACGTAGTGGTAGAGGTACGAGAGGTAGGGCTCGAGGTCATGGAGATAGGCCTGAGAGACGAGCTGTTGTCGAACTATTACCTACGCATGAGACTCCAGGTGCTACTGAGGCACCCGAGTGTGCTGAGATGCATTTTACGAGATTAGAGCGTAGTCTTGAGATAATTGTAGAGATATTGGCACAGACGATGCCAAGTAGGCAAGGACAGGAGGCAGGAGCTGCGACAGGAGAGGCAGTTATCCCTGATACACCTACACAGACAGCTCATGCACCGAGGACTGTAGATACTCCTACACCCTCACCAGTTTTGGGTGGTAGTGGATTAGGGTACGAATGTGATCTGCATAGGTTGCGAGAGTTCCAAAAGTTTAGACCTCCATCTTTTAGTGGGGTCAAGGACCCGGTAGCTGCTGAGGAGTGGTTAGCGGAGATGGAGAAGCTTTATGGATTCTTCAAGTGTACGACATCGGAGATGGTCGCATTTGCTGCGTTCCTACTAAAGGGAGCTGCAGAGCATTGGTAGAAGTCCACCTGACCCATATTAAGAGCCCGACACACAGATATTAGTTCGGAGATATTTTGGGAGGCCTTTAGGAGGCAGTTTGTTCTCGATACCGCATAACGAAAACTACAGGCAGAGTTTTTGGGACTGAACCAGGGGAGTTTGTCAGTGGACGAGTATGAGACTCGATTCCTATCCCTAGGGAGATATGACCCAGATACCATGTATAGTGAGGCCAGGAAGGTCCACAAGTTTATCGATGGGTTGAGATCGGTTCTGCGGTCCAGGTTGGTTCCATTAGACATAGCTACCTATGAGGAAGCAGTGCACAAGGCGCAACTATGCGAGCAAGATTACGAGAGGAATGCTTTCGAGTTTGGGAATTTTAGCCGGAGCTGAGATATACAGAAGAAGAGGCCGGCTAGAGATTTCAGTTATCGAGGAAGGAGGAAACTCTTCGGTAAGAGATCACGGGTTAAGGAGGCACGAGAGAGATTTGCTAGACCTCTTGCTTATTCGATCGTAGCTCCAGCAAATGGCATTATCATAGGAGTACAGAGATCTACTACCGATCAGTGTAGAAGATGCGGTAAATAACATGGAGGTAGACCGTGTCTGCTGACTCCTATCGTGTGTTTTCGATGCGAGAAACAAGGGCATATAGCTAGAGCTTGCCTAGAGATGGTTGATACTGTGCCATTGAGGGGCAGGGAGCCGGATAGAGCTCCAGCTAGTACTTCTGCTCAGAGAGGTAGAGTGACGACAGAAGAAAAGGGGAAACAAGTGATGGGTCGAGGGTGAGTACATGCTTTGGACCAGGGGATAGCTGATGCTTCATTGGATGTGATATGAGGTAACATCCTGATTTATGATATTGAAGCATATGTTTTAATAGATCTTGGTGCAACGCATTCTTTTGTATCACCTTCATTTGCATGCAAATTAGCAAGACACGTAGAGCGTACACCGTTATGTATGATGATGTTGATTAATACGCCTATGAATAGTAGTTAAGTTGTAGAGTATGTATTTAATGACTGGAAGTTGAGAGTAGGGGATAAGGAGATGACAACCAATCTAATATTACTAAGTATGAGTGATTTTGATATAATCTTAGGAATGGATTGGTTATCTACAAGCCATGCTGTTTTAGATTATTATGCTAAGACAGTTATGTTTCCTAACCCTACTAGATATGTTGTAAAGTTTAATAAAAATAAATGAAAGGAGTAGTTATGATTATTATATGATTACCGACTTAGAAAACCTTCAACATATCAAGGTTTCATTGCGTACGTGGTAGATATGGATAAGGCAGATCCGGAGTTGTTAGATATTACTGTGGTTAGTGAGTACCCAAATGTTTTTTCGGATGAGTTGCCAGGGTTACCACCAGACAGAGAGATGGAATTCTGTATAGATTTGGTGCCTGGTATAGAGCCTATTTCGAGACCACCATATTGCATGGCCTTAGTTGAGATGGAGGAGCTCAATAGGCAGTTACAGGAGCTATTAGATAGGGGTTTTGTTCGACCGAGTGTTTCACCTTAGGGAGCACCGATTTTGTTTGTGAGGAAGAAAGATGGGAGCCTCCGATTCTGTATAGATTACCGATTGTTGAATAAGGCCACCATCAAGAATAGGTATCCCCTTCCACGCATTGACGACTTGTTAGATCAACTTCAGGAAGGGCAGGTCTTTTCCAAGATTGACCTGAGGTCTGGGTATCATCAGCTGAAGGTTCGGAGTGAAGATGTACCCAAGATAGCATTTCGTACCCGATATGGCCATTATGAGTTCTTGGTCATGCCATTCGGATTGACGAATGCTCCAGCTGCTTTCATGGCTTTGATGAATGATGTATTCAAGCCATATTTGGACCAGTTTGTTATCGTCTTTATCGATGACATATTGGTGTATTCGAGAACCAAGGAGGAGCATGAGAAGCACCTCAGGATCGTATTGCAGACTCTACGAGAGCAGGAGTTATATGCTAAGCTCAGTAAGTGTGATTTTTGGTTGACAGCGATCTCGTTTCTGGGACATGTAGTGTCGAGGGATGCTGTGTCAGTAGACCCATCCAAGATTAAGGCTATAGTTCAGTGGGAACAACCGAGGACAGTTACTGAGATGAGGAGTTTTCTAGGTTTAGCAAGGTACTATCGGAGATTCGTTGAGGGATTTTTGAAGTTGGCTGCTCCATTGACACGTCTTACTCGAAAGAGTGTACCGTTCGTATGGAATGAGGATTGTGAGAAGAGTTTTGAGGAGTTGAAGCGTAGATTGACTACCGCTCCAATTCTCACTATCCCTACTAGCTCAGGAGGGTTTACAGTGTATACCGATGCTTCGTATAAGGGACTGAGCTGTGTATTGATGCAGGATGGGAGGGTAGTTGCTTATGGATCCAGACAGCCAACGGATCATGAGAAGAACTATCCAACCCATGATTTGGAGCTAGCAGCAGTAGTGTTTGCGTTGAAGGTATGGCGCCACTACTTGTATGGTGAAAAGTTCCATATATTTACCGACCACAAGAGCCTCAAGTATCCATTCTCACAGAAAGAGCTGAACATGAGACAGAGAAGATGGCTAGAGCTTTTGAAGGACTACGATTGCGAGATACTTTATCATCCGGGTAAGGCTAACGTTGTAGCCGATGCCTTGAGCAGGAAGAGCCTAGGGATGGTATCGTACATGATGGTTAGGGAACATGGTTTGCTAGAGCAATTTGTTAGCCTCAGTTTGGGAGTCGTATCTTCTAACATGGATACAAGCTATGTGATATCTAGTCTACGCTTGGAGTTGGATCTGTTGGACAGGATCCATTTTGTATGGATGTGAGTAGTCAGATGCAGAAGGGCACAGTGACTGACTTTAAGTTGAGTTCTGATGGACTACTGAGGTTTAGAGGCAGATTATGTGTTCCCAAGGATCCAGGACTCAGGAGATTGATATTAGCGAAAGCTCATTCTTGAGGTATACGTTACATCCGGGGAGTAACAAAATGTATCAGAATCTCTGTAAGGTATACTGGTGGTCGGGTATAAAGAGAGATGTAGCAGATTTTATGGCAAAGTGTCTTATATGTTAGCAGGTAAAGGTAGAACATCAGAAACCTGTAGGGTTATTGCAGCCTCTACCTATACCGACATGAAAATGGGAGCATATCAATGGATTTCGTGATGGGTTTACCGAGAACCCACAGAAATCACGATACTATATGGGTGATCGTCGACAGACTTATGAAGTCAGCCCACTTCCTAGCTATGAGGGTGACCGATACTTTGAGTTCATTAGCAGAACTGTATGTACGCGAGGTAGTGAGGTTACACGGTGTACCAGTGATCATAGTCTCTAATAGGGATTCCCGCTTCACTTCCCACTTTTTGGGGACATTTTCAGGAAGCCATGGGAACCCAGTTGAGTTTGAGTACTACTTTCCATCCTCAAACAGATGGTCAGTCAGAGAGGAATATACAGACTCTGGAGGATATGTTGAGAGCATGTGTACTAGATTTTAGAGGCTCCTGGGATGACCACTTGCCACTAGCCGAGTTCGCCTACAACAATAGTTATCATTCGAGTATCGGGATGGCACCGTATGAGGCTTTATATGGCCGTAGATGCCGTTCCCCTATTGGATGGGAAGAAGTGGGTGACCGTAAGATTTTCGCTCCTGACATGGTTACACAAGCATCTGAGGACATCCACTTGATAGTAGAGAGACTGAGGATAGCTCAGAGTAGACAAAAGAGTTAAGCTGACAAGAGACATAGGCTACTAGAGTTTGCAGTTGGTGAATCCGTCTTTTTGAAAGTTTCTCCTTCCAAGGGCATAGTGAGATTTGGGAAGAGAGGGAAACTAAATCCTCACTATATTGGACCCTTTGAGATACTTGATCGAGTGTGAGATAAGGCTTATAGGTTGGCATTGCCACCAGACTTATCAGGTGTCCATAACGTCTTCCACATATCGATGCTTCGGAAGTATCACCCGGATCCGACACATATGATTAGTTATGAGCCTTTGGAGCTCCGAGAGGACATGTCATATGTTGAAAGACCGATTCAGATATTGGATAGGAAGGAGAAGGTATTGAGATCGAAGACCATTGGGTTAGTGAAGATTCTCTGGCAGCATCATACTTCAGAGGAGGCTACTTGGGAGCTGGAGAGTCTGATGCGAGAGAAGTACCCTTACCTATTTGATGACTGACTTGGTTCTAATTTGGAGGACTAAATTTTTTGAGTAGGGGAGGATTGTCAGACCCGTATTTTATGTAGCTTGTACCTGATGATTCCTATGTGTATGAACACTCTATTATTATAGTTGAATCATAAGAAGAGTAAATTCTAGATTTAAAGTGTTAGTAAAATGACTTAACACGCAAAAGCTACATAAAAAGCCTAATATGAGCTATAAGAGTCACAGGCTAAACAGAGTGGATCTAAATCATTCTGAATGAAAATAAGAACTTAAAATGAGAAAGTATAGAGAGCTCATAAAGGGAAGTCAGCTTGATTTAGTCCCGAACATAGAAAACAAGAGTAAAAGCTAAAAAGGGTAAAATGGACCTTTTTGGCGAGTTAAGGTATTTAAGGTGTTTCGGGTGTAATTATCCACCGGGAACGGTTGAAAATAAAGACGAGAGTGTAAGACATAAGATATGACACTTTTGAAATTTTGAAAAAAAGTCAACTTGGTCAATGGTTAGGGAAAAAGTTAACTATAGTTAAGAAAGTGGACTTTTACCATAGTTGACTAATCATGGTTAAAAATTTACCTAAGTGTGGAGAAAAATTTGGGGAAAAATATTCTTAGCCAGAATACAAGATAATCATCCCCGGGAGTAAGAAAAATTTATTCGGAAGGATTCCAGATTTAATTCAATGGTTAAAAACGTAATGGGCCTAAGCTGAAAATTTTAAAGCCCATTAAGGTATACTAAACGTATATCGAAATTCTTAGGTCCCTTAGACCGAATTGTTGGACCAATTGATTGGCCAAATATTAAGACAATTAAAGGCCCGAGGTATGGTGAAAATTTCAGCCCGAAAGCCCATTAAGAAAGCCCAAACCGAGAAGCCCAAATGGAAAGCCCATGAGATAAATATCTAATCATAGTTAAAGCTAAACATGACTCATAAGGTGACTCATAAGGTGACTCATGACTAAGGCTTAGGAAGTCAAGTATAATGGATGGAAATTAAGGCTTAATGGCTAAGTAAGTGGCTTATAAAATCAGCCACACCATTGTCATCTTCATCACACCATTCTCAGCTACACAAGGAAACCATTGAAATACAATTATCCAAGCTTTCTCTCACTAGAAATCACTAGGAATTAGGCATATTTGGAACTTGCATCCTTCATAGAAGTTGTTCCAAATTGAAAGGAGAGTGACATAAGTTGGAAATGGCTATCAAGGAGCCATAGAGTGCAAACCATGAGCTTCCAATGTATTCGACCAAGTGTGAACACAACAGTATATTTTCAAGTTTTCAATTTCATATATGTTAATGTATGAATGATTTTAAGTATATTGGTATATGTTTTAATCATTGAAACATATGAAATCACTATGATCTTGGTTAGGCCGAGAGTGAGTAGTGAAATATTGATGAATGCCCATATGATTTTAAGGCATAAATAGGTTAATATACATGTGTTAATGATTATGGTGTAATTAGAATTAATCAATTTGATTAATTAATACATGTAATTAGTTGGCAATCAAGGTGTTTGATAAAATGCCTAAATGAACTATGTGATGGTTAGGAATGTTGCCAACCAAGTGTTTATGAAAATGCCTAAATGAATTGGCTAAGGAAAGGGACATGGCCGACATGCCATGGTGTGACTGACGGCATGGATAGCTCTCGGCCATGGCATGTGGCCGAGAGGTCCAATGGGTCAAGCCCAAATATTTTAGGCCCAATGTGATGTAATGGGTCTAGGACAAGCCCAATAAGAGTTGGCGGGCCCCACAAGCCCAATAGGCCCAACGAAAATAAATAGTAAAATAAAATGGGCTTAAGGCATAGTTAGGCCCATTAAGGATTACTAAAGCCTATTAAGGGAAATAGACAGCGTTTAATGTGAAATACAGTAGGAAAAGTGTAATTAACCTGAAAAATGGTTATATGTAGCTCCAGAGATTATTGGAGGAGCAAATCGGACTGCTGAAACGAGCAGTGCAGAGAAAGTGAAATTTCTCGAGTGATTGTAGGTAAGGGACCTTTGTGAGCAGTTAGAGATACCTGTACATATTTTCGACTGCTTTTACATTCACTTAAAAACTCTGAGGGTCAAAGAAAGTGAATAATAATTATTGTGACCCGATAGTGGTAAATTACGATTTTACACCTAGTTAGTCAAAAAGTTAACTTTTGTGAAAGGTTGTAAAAAGCATGGAAACCACCATTTTAAGTGTTTAACTGCTGTTTAGCAGGAGAATAAATAGATGGGCTAAAGATTTTAAGGTTGATGTTAATTAAGCACACTTTATAGTGCTGATTTTAATATTTTGTTAATCATCCATTTTTAAAGAGCCATCTACCATATTATGTGAGAATGAATCGTGTTGGAGCACAGATCGCACTGGATTTCATATATTTTCCACATATATTAGTGCTGGATTTTGATTCGCACTAGATTTCCATGACATGCATGATAGAGTGCTGGAGTTATTACTCGTACTCAATTTTATGTAATTTATGCATGAGAGAGTGCTGGAGCGATTAGCTCGTACTCGACTTTTTCATGAGATGCATGACAGAGTGCTAGAGCCTTGCTCGTATGTGATTCTTCATGATTTATACATGACATAGTACTGGAGCTATTGCTCGTACTTGATTTGATGATATTGTGCATAGCATGGTACTGGAGCTATTGCTCGTACTTGATTTAATACATGAACTATGCATTGACCTAGTTACTGGAGGTTTACTCGCACTAGAGTCTGAGTTTGTGATGTGAAACAGTGTTTGAGCAGAGTGTCAACTGTGAGTCGAGCTCAAACGTGCGCACCGTATGTGATATATAATACATGTTGAAAGCCATGCTTGATTTCCTTGTGTAGACTGAGTGTCACACTGTGAGAGGAATCCGCATGAGGATACTAGAGACGTGGTATGATATTCAATGGTTTTGAGGGCTAAGACTTATGGCAGGCACCCTGACTGTGATGTAGGGTCCACGAAGTGCGTTGTACCGTGCATGTGGCATGGAGTACACTGTACCGTGTGGTGTTGTGGAGTTGAGGAGGATATAGCTGGCGGTTGTGATGGATTGACCCCCCTCCCGTTGCAGCAGTGATGCCCCACACACCGAGATTTGTGTTTCTTGGGATCACATGTCGGATATGATCATAGTCCAGGATACTATTTACATTTTCACCACAGAGTCTCACATGATATATCACCTGATTGACTGATTTAATTGCGGACATACCTGAGGGATGGGTTGGACTTCGATTTTTGTGTTGTGAATGATTTAAATGCCATATTTACTATGATTTAAACATACATGGCATGATTTATCTAAAGGCATTGTGATATTATAAAGATGCATTGTTTTGCACTACATGCCTACATTTGAGAAAGAAAGCATGATTTCTGTACATGGGATTTAATCTGTACAAGTATATATATATATTTAAAGACATGCTTTTAAAGTGAGTAAAGGAAATAATGTTTTCAAGGCATAGCATTATTTTGAGTAAATAGTGTAGATATCTACTTGCTTGCCTGATTTCCTTACTGAGCGCGTTGTATGTTCACTCCCCTTTCTTTACATCTCTCTACAGAGTATCAGTAGTAGAGTGAGAGCATTGAGGGATAGTATTCCTGAGTCCATTGCTAGTTCCTATCGATCGCCAGGTATACATATTTTGTACGGTTATGTATCTAAACATAGAAACAGCACAGTGATGTATACGATATATATTATGGGGAATGTATTTGTATTTGCTTTTATATAATCTCACATGTATTATAAATGCAGTTACAGTCAGTAACAATATATTAACATATATGTATGATAATGGATGATGTGGTAAGTGAGGATTCTGACATCGAATCACAGCCCAACCATTAAAGAGAGGAAAGGTAAGTTAAAAATACGAAAAATTTGTAGTGATTTTGATTAAAGTCATGGATTGAGAACGGGTCTGGACAACTCGCACTAGAGTTGAGTTTGTGATGTGAACAGTGTTTGAGCGGAGTGTCGACTGTGAGTCGCGCTCAAAGGTGCGCACTGTATGCGATATGTAATACTTGTTGAAAACCATGCTTGATTTCCTCGTGTAGATTGAGTGTGACACTATGAGAGGTTCGTATGTGGATTTAGAGACGTGGTATGATATTCCATGGTTTGAGGGCTAAGACCTATGGTAGGCACCCCGACTGTGATGTAGGGTCCAAAGGTATACGTTGTACCGTGCTTGTGGCCTGGAGTACACTGTACCGGGTGTTGTTGTGGAGTTAAGGGATATAGCGGCGGTTGTGATGGACTGACCCCCCTCATATTGCAGTATTGATGCCTCGCACACCGAGATCTATGTTGCCTGGGATCACCATTATCGGATATGGCCATAGTCCAGGATACTATTGCATTTTGCATTTCACCACAGAGTGTCACATGATATATCACCTGATTGACTGATTTAATTGCGGATAGACCTGAGGGATGGGTCGGACTCCGATTTTGTGTTGTGAATGATTTAAATGCCATATTTACTGTGATTTAAATATATATGGCATGATTTATCTAAAGGCATTATGATACTATAAAGATGCATTATTTTGCACTACATGCCTACATTTGAGAAAGAAAGCATGATTTTTGTACATGGGATTTAAATCTGTACAAGTATATATATTTATTTTTAAAGATATGCTTTGAAAATGAGTTAAGGAAATAACATTTTGAGGCATAACATTATTTTAAGTAGATAGTGTAGATATCTACTTGCTTGCCTGATTTCCTTACTGAGTGCGTTGAATGCTCACCCCCCTTTCTTTACATCTCTCTACAGAGCATCAGCAGTAGAGTGAGAGCTTTTGAGAGATAGTATTCCTGTGTCTGCTTCTATTTCCTATCGATCGACAGGTATACATATTTTGTACGATTATGTATCTAAACATAGAAACAACACAGTGATGTATACGATATATATTATGGGGAATGTATTTGTATAAGACTTTATATGATCTCACAAGTATTATAAGAGAAATTACAGTTAATAGATAATGTATTGACTTGTATGTATGAAAGTGGATGATGGATATGGTAAGCGAGGATTCTAACATCGAAGCACAGCCCAACCATTGAAGAGAGGAAAGGTAAGTTAAAAATGCGAAAAATTTGTAGTGGTTTTGGTTAAGTCAAGATGGGTCTTGACACACAGTGGTGTTTGCTTTGAAGATATGGCTATATTTTCTGTATGGGGAAAGGTTTCAAACCTTCACTGTCCATAAGAGTCTGAAGTATATCTTCGACCAGAAGGAGCTTAATATGAGACAAAGACGATGGATGAAGCTCTATAAGGACTACGACTGTGAGATTTTATATCATCTAAGGAAGACAAACATAGTTACTGATGCCTTGAGCAGGAAGAGTATGGTTTCTGTTATGATGATCAGGAAATGAGATTTTTTGGAATAGTTCACCGAACTTAGGATCAGAGTTGAGGAAGCAGAAGTCAGATTTATGGCTAGCCTATGGATAGAGCCCAGTATTATGGATCAGATTAGAACTAGACAGAGAAGTGATCAGAAGCTACTGGATATGGTTAGCCAAGCTGAAAAGACCTTGCAGTCAGATTTTGCAGTCAGTGATGATGGATTGTTGAGGTTTAAGGGTCGTATTTTTATTCTAAGCAATGATACCTTGAAGCAAAAAATTTTGAAGGAGTCTCATTATTCCCGTTACACCATGCACCCAGGTAGTACTAAGATGTACCAAGACCTGCGTAAGGTGTATTGGTGGAGTGGTATGAAACAAGAAGTGGCATAATTTGTGGCCAAGTGTTTGGTGTGTCAATAGGTAAAGACTGAGCATTAGAAACCCGGGGAATAACTTAAGTCCTTGCTAGTGCCTAAGTGGAAATGGGAGCATATCACCATGAACTTTATCATGGAATTACCGAGGACTCAGAAAGGTTATGATGCAATCTGGGTGATAGTAGACAGATTAACTAAGAGTGCCCACTTCCTTGCCATCAAAAGCACAAATAGTTTGAGTGCCTTAGCAGAGTCATATGTCAGAGAGATAGCTCGACTGCATGAGACCCCAATAAGTATTACATCTGATAGAGATTCTAGGTTTACCTCCAGATTGTGGACTCATTTCTAGGAAGTCATGGGATCTCGGTTAAATTTTAGTACTGTTATCATCTTCAGACTAATAGTCAGTTTTAGTGGACTATACAGACCTTGAAGGATATGTTATAGGCGTGTACGATAGACCTTAAGGGATAATAGAATGACCACTTGCCCCGTTTTGAGTTTACTTACAATAATAGCTATCATGCGAGTATTGGTATGACAGCTTATGAGGCTCTGCATGGTAGGAGGTGTAGATCCCCTATAGCTTGGGAAGTAGTGAGTGATAGGAAAGTAATTGGTCCTGACATTGTTGAGCAGGCAGTTCAGAATGTACATATTATTTGTGATAGATTACGGGCTGCTCAAAGCTGACAGAAGGGTTACGCTGATGTGCGTAGACGGCCACTTGAGTTTCAAATTGGAGATTTTGTGTTTCTTAAGGTGTCTTCAAGTAAGGGTATCATGCTCTTTGAAAAGAAGGGGACGCTGAGTCCTCGTTTTACTTATCCATTTGAGGTATCAGAGAGAGTGGGAGATGTTACCTACTGGTTAGCTCTGCCTTCACAGCTTTCCGGAATACATAATGTCTTCTACGTCTCCATGTTGAGGAAATATAATCCATATCCCTCCCATGTTATTGAGTATGAAGCATTAAACATCCAGGGAGACATTAGCTATGTAGAAGAACCTGTCTGGATCCTTAACAAGAAAAAAAAGTACTTCAGACAAAGAGAATTTCATTGGTAAAGGTTCTCTGGAAGCACCACTCAACAGAAGAGGCAACTTGGGAACTACAGAGCCTAATGAAAGTCAAGTACCCTCGTCTATTTGATGGACCCGATTGAATTTGGAGGATAAAATTTCTTTAGAGGGGGAGATTACGTAAGACCCACTTTTCGTAATGTATTTCTTATGATTCATATGATGTACACACTTCTATATGTTAATTGAGTCATAAGAAGAGCTTTTGCTTGAATGAAATTGCAAAGAGAATGAATGAATACTCATGAATCCATGTAATGGCTAAATAAGGACTTAAAACACGAAATGAGAAGGATTCATAAAAATAAGTTGGTTCGGTTTGATCCGAACATAGTGAAGTAGTGAAAATGCCAAAAGGGGGCAAGCAAGCTCAAAATAGATCGTTTGGGCTGTTTTAGCCAATTCACCTTCGGAAACGACTAAAACGCAAAGATGTGTAAGGCACGTAAATTATATGTACCCATATTAATTCCATGATGTACACACAAGCTAAATAATATGTGAATCATAAGAAATGGATCCTTTCATACTCTAAGTGTGAATAGAATGCAAAATAGTTAGTGAAGCAAATGAAGGTAAGGTTTCCATTAGCATTCTGGGAAAAATTTCAGTTGGAATGCTGTAGATGAAGGCCAGATCGATCTCCGATTCAAGCTGATCGATCTTAACTTGGTTCTACCTAGAAAGGATCGATCCCTTCCCAAGTGCAAATCGATCTTCATTTGATTTTGCCGAGAGCATATCGATCCCTTTATTAGACCAGATTGATCTCACAGCTTCCTTACTGGAAACATTATGTAATTCAACCTAAGGAAGATTATTCTTTCACCATGGAGATCGATCTCACAATGCCAATTCTATAAAAAAGGCCCAACAATCGAGTCTTCTTCCTCAAAAATCCAAAAAAAAAAAACCTCTCCTTTTTAGCAAAGGAACCTAACTTTCTCACTCTACAAAAATCATCACCCTCCTACCAGATTTGAGAAAAGTTGTTTTAACAAAATTATTCATTTTGATGAGCAGAATAACATAGTTTGGAATCAATTTTCAAGTTGTTGAGTTGAAGGAGCAAAGTCTTCCCTTAAGATTGGGCCAAGTGAGGAAGTATAAGCTAGGTAAGTGTTCAATACACCAACTTCAAGTATGTTTATCTAGACATTATTGTGAGTTGAATGGTGTATGTATTGTTGGCTAAAACTACCTAGAGCATGATGAACCAACCATGCAAAAAATGGGTTTAGTATGAGAAAGTGAACTATGGTTAATTTAATGATGAAGTGATTGTACTATGGTGGAAAGAAAATAAATGAAATAGCTTAAACTGAAATTTATCGGTAAAAACTGAGAAAATAGAGAAAGTAATCAAAAAAGGGTTCGAATGACCCCATTTTAGTTTTGAATGAATAGAAGTGTGAAGTAGAGGTATAATGAGTATTTGTTGATGGTTTGACGTTATTTTGAGCAGCTTAGAAATTTGACATGTGAAATGAGGTTAGTCCGAGACCCGGGTATATTTCACCGCCTAAGGTGCGAGAGGTAATGGATGCAACCGTTTTGTGCATATGTGTTCTTTACCGATGAAAATGCTTTGGTAGCATAAAATAATTTTATAAACGAGCATATTTCTTGAGAAAAGTGTTTAAGTTGAGATTTATTACTTGACTGCATGTTTTGCCAGTTTGAGCTCGGCTTTGTATTTGAATGTTTTGTGAACAAATTTATTTTTATCTTTAAATGAGATTTACAAGCAAAACTATTATGAGCTCTTCGTGAAGGCAAAACTATTTTCAGCATAATAATGGCATGTTTTTGAGACTAAGGACTCGTCATGATATCTGCACATCGATACCTCCGATTTGGAACTAGAGGTGCCTCCGTTTTGGTAATGTGAGATGCACATCGACCTTGATCCAGTCTACAATGATACCGTGGCCACAGATAGATGATTACCTCGTTTGAGGATGCTCTTATTGAGGATTATGTGATTTGATGTGATGTGATGATTGCTTTCATGGCACTTATATTATACCTAGTCTCCATAACTGTTTTGAGAAATGACGTGTTGTGAAATTGAGATAATGAGGTTTTGAATTGTGATTTTAATCACGTGTTTATAATTATGTGAAATTATGCCATTATTACACTCATGCTTTAATGATGATTTCTAAATCTCATATGCACTCCTTACTGAGCTAGTTGAAGCTCACTCCCTTCTTTCCTCCCCCATAGATTATTTACAGTGAGTACAAGTACCTGCTACGTACATGACATAGGCTTGTCGACGAGACTCTCCCCAGGCTATTGCTTGCACACGCGTGAGGTATAATTCAATTCATTTTGTATCTAGACAATTATCTAATGCAGACACTTATATTTAAGTAATGTTGGGATGTAATCAGGATGGTATATGTATATAAATTAGAAATGTGGGTTTCTTTTGAAATAATGTTATTTGGTTAAGTAAATGTTGATGTTGAGAGATCCTTGGGATATTGGTTGATGAGATAGAAATAAAATCAACTGGATTGTGGATATTGAACTGCTTTTTAAATTTACAGGAGGATAATGATGAATATAAGGGAAGATGCTGTCGAATTTTCGTTAGAAAATGACATAAGTATAAGCAATATAATAACGAATAGATATGAGGTTAACTGACACTGTACATGAATCCACCTCGAGTAGGAAGTTTAATTAAAGAATTTTTTTATTAGCCCTATTTTTCGCACTTCCGGGCTGTCACAGCTGACTACTCCCATGACCATTAACATCCCGACACACCTAATCAGTGATGCTCGGAGTCACTAACATTGGCCAATTGTCATTCTGAATTTTGATATAGCATGTTCTGCCTTGTCTTGTATATTTGATTTATTAGATTAACCGTACGAACTGTATTTTTGTGAGAAAATCATTTATTCTACTACTTAATGTTTCAAAATCTTGTATTTACTACAATAAACTATTTATATTATCGATGTTGATACTGTTTTGAATTCTGACTCTGGTATTATTGATTTTGCCAAATTATTTGTATATTTTCATGAGATTTCCTATTTTGGCATATATATATATATAGGTAGTGTATTTATCTACATGCCACGTAATTTTTCTTACTGAGTACGTTGAGCTTACCCCTTACTTTCCTCCACAGAGCCTCATCAGTAGCTGAGAACGCTTGTATAAATTGAAACTATTTTACATAGCCATACGTCAGTAAAGTATTCTTCCGCGTAAAAGGTATACCCAGTATAAATATCTATTTTGTATCTAAATTTTAAGTACAGTAATGTATATGAAAATGTGTCTAGGGAATGTGAACATGAATATTTTGTAAAAGAATAATTATGTCGATTTAATTGGAAAGTACTACCATTAGTTTTGTTTAAATTTGTTACCAAGAAATAAAATTGAATAAGCGGATTTATTGTTCTGATCTATTAACGACTCATAGCCTAACCATATTGTTTCGTTAAATCGGTTCATTACAGAAGTTGGTATCAGAGCAAGGTTGGCCTGACATGAGTCGATATTAAGAGTAAGAGAAAATCAGGAAAGTTCACATCCCCAATGTCACTGTTCATTTTTTAGATAGAAACGGGTATACCTGGCTGTGTTTTGCTAAGAAATTGCTATTGAATGTAGGAAAACAAATAGATATGGCTGGTAGACCACGTGATTGATCGATAGGGCGAGGGGGCAGGCTATCTCGAGGCTATGAGGATAGGCCTGAAAGGCAGAGTGGCCCCTCAGCTGAGCAGCCCACTTGTAACCCTACTGAAAGCTCTGAAACCCGAATTACTAGCTTGGAACATGGCATGGAGTCGATGCAGAACTTGATTGGGAAAGTAATGGCTAGATTGGATAATACACTGGGCACTACTGCTCAGGCTTCACCGACTACTCCATTAGTCATTCCTGATATGCCCGCGCCCATTGAGACAGCGCTCGTGCCACTAACAGAGGAACCTTCGACTTCTTCGCCTACTACATTACCGCAGACCCCACCTGTACCACATTCCCCTGCACCAGTGGCCCCACAACAGCGTAGTAACAAAATTTGATATGACTGTGAATTGGATAGACTGAGGTAATTTTAGGAGTTCAAGCCTCCGTCTTTCAGTAGGGTTAAGAGTCCAGTTGTTGTGAAAGATTGGATAAATGAAATGAAGAAGCTCTATGGTTTCTTTCGATGTACATATATCGAGAATGTAGCTTTTGCAGCTTTTGTATTGAAGGGAGAAGTTGAAGATTGGTTGAAGTCCACTCGACTGGTTGTGAGACTTTAGAATTCTATACACATCTAATTATGTAATGTGAACATGAAGTGTAATTGATTGAGCTAAATGTGATGTACTCATAAATTGAAGTGGTAAGGAATGAAAATTTATAAGTGATGAATGAGTATTGAATGAGAAATAATCAATGGAGTAAATTGTGGCGATTATATATGGAGATTTTATGCCAAGTGTGCAACCATAGTGTGAAACTATGAGGCCAGATCAATCTTGGAGAAGAGAGGATCGATCTGGTAGGCTAAAGTGACGAGGAATGAAAAATCTAAACAAGCAAATCGATCTCGTTGTAATTCTGCATTAAAGGGATCGATCTCCAAATGTTTCTATAAAAAGCAGATCGATCTCTTCACAAGAAGCAGATCAATCTCCTCAAGATTATGAGATCGATCTTACCCCTACGATAGATCGATCTGGTAGGCATAAAAAAATTACCTAAAACGTTCCCAATTCGAAGCCAGATCGATCTCCTGCTTTCTGCCTATATAAGGACCCCTATGTTTTGCTGGAATTCATATTTTCTCTCTCCAAAAATGAAAAACCCCATTTTGGCCGAATCCTTAGCTTTCTCTCGCCTCTAAAATGTCCATTTTCGTTCAAATCAGAGGTTATGTCAAGAAGGAAAGTTGTTCCACATTAAAAGGGGAACAAGATACTTGGAAATCGAAGGACGATTTGAGCTGAGGCGTAAATTGTGTACTCCACAAGTTCAGGTAAATTTCTAAGCTTTAATCCTTGATTTTGAAGTAAATTTCTGCGATTGTGGCTGTAGATGTTGTGATGAATTGGTTGAAAATGATTAGGGTTGATAGAATTATTGAGGTACTAAGATATTATGAGAATTTGGTTGGAGAAGCTATTGTGACTTTTAGAGTGTAATGAGGTTACTTGAGATGTTTAATGAGAATGTGAGCAATTATGCTCGATGTTGAGATTTGAGACAATGTGATGACGTGTTGATGATGTTTTTACATTGTTGGGACAGCTCGGGAGTTCCAGAGAGGAATGCGAGGCTAGTCCGTCATTCAAGGGAACGATTACATTATACGAGGTACAGCGAGGTAGCATGACATGTTATTTGAGAAAACAAGCATGTTTTTACGAGTTGTGATGGAATTATTGCACACGATTTTACAGTCAGTTGGGGCCCAATTTTTATAAGTTGTAAACAAAGTGTGAAATTGTTTTGTGAAAAGGGATTTGGGCTCAACGTTAAGGCGTACTGAGATTTGAAAAATGTGTCCGTGGTTTTGTCGGTATGAGCTTGGTTTTTGACATGTTTTCTAATGAGTACAAAAAGGTTTTCGGATGAGTTTTATGAGAGGAAACCATTACGAGCTCTACACGAAGGCAAAACAGTTTTATATGATAATGGCTGTTACTGAAACTTAGGCGTGTCATGTGATGGCACATCGGGCCTTGCTCTGGTAGTATGTAAGTATGATATTCCTATAATTTGGTAACCAGAGATGCCTCCGTTCTGGTAACATGAGATGACCCCCGCTCTGGTAGCGCAGGGTGGCCTTGCTTTGGTAGCATGTAAGTCCTAGCCTTGCTTTGGTAGCCTGTAAGACCGATAGTGTGCATGAGGAGAGGCCTTGCTCTGGTAGCATGTAAGTCTGGGCCTTGTTCTGGTAACACGTAAGACCAATATACCATGTACACGACCATATTGTTAACGTTCCCTCTTTGAGAATGCCTAGGATGCGCACCCAGAGGAGATTATTTTGATGTGCCATGATGGATGTTTTTATATGGGTTTTATTTGCCTAGTCTCTGTTTTTCACACGAGATTGTTTTTCGTGGCCTTACCATGTGCATTACTACTGAGGTTATTTCCATCACGTTTTTATCGAGAAAGCCATTATCGTATCCTGATTTCCACATGCTTGTAACTATGGTTTTTTATACTGAGCCATTTACTCTCATGTTTCTGCATGATCTTAGAGAAGTGAAATGATAATGATGTTTTAACTATTTCATGCTACGTTTTCTATTGAGCTTATTGAGTTTCATCTATAAACAAAATGGTTGTGCTGTGTAATTAATGATTTTGTTAATGAGTCCCTCACCCCCTTACTGAACGATTTAGAAGCTCACCCTATTTTTAATATATCCCCCAGATTTCTTCAAGTGAAGTGAGTTTGCTGCGACGTACGGAGTAGTGGCTAGCAGAGGACTTGAGCTCTAGGTCGTACATTATGTTTTGAGGTAAACTTTAACATTTCATGTACCCAGACTAAAGTTGTATTTACGGACACTCGATGAACAATGATGTATGAGATGTATTATGGTTAATTAACTTTGAATTGAGGAATGTATATGGTATGATATATAAATATTAGATGATGAGATCCTGAGGTGAAAGTTTTATAATATATATATATCATGATGCATGACACTGTACAAGAATGCACTTAGAATTATGTATTGATGAAAATAAGTTTTAAACTTGCCTTATTTTTTCGTGCTTCTAGGGCATCATGGAGTTTATTTGGTATCAGAGCCTAAAGTGTTTAGTACTCCCAGTATCGATCTAGTGAAATAGGATACATCCTAAGTGTTTGTATAAGTCTAGTCATGAACTGAAATTGAGGATTAAGATTTCAATCAAGTCTGATGTGTACGCATGGGAATGTATCGAGGTTGAAAATGAGTGGACGACGAGGTCATTCGAGGAGGCAGGCAGAGCCACCTCCGGCACTTTCCTACAACCAAAGAGCCCTAACTCTCAAATTAACCAGGTTGTGCAAGATGTGCGGTAGGGTTTTGAGCAGATGGCAGCGCTATTCGCGTAACATTTTAGAGTTAATGCCTTAGGTACCACTCCTACACCACCACAAGGACCTCCTGCTCCCTCAGTACAGATGGACCTGGTGCCTCCCGCTACTCAGCATGATGACAGAAGTATGGTCGACTGAGAGACTTTTTGAAAATGAATCCACCCGCATTCAAGAGGAAAAAGTATCCCATAGAGGCTGATGAGTGGTTGACTGAGTTGAAAGTCATATTTGACTATTCGGGATGCACTCATGCTGAGAGGGTCAGTATGGGTGCTTATATGTTGAAAGGGAGAGCTCGAGATTGGTGGGGTACTACCCAGAGTATTCTGATGTCCCGCCAGGATGTGATTAGCTGGGAAGAGTTTCAAAGAGCCTTTAGAGCCCAATATATACCACGAGCTGCCCAGAGAAGGATGCAGGCTGAGTTTTTGAGTCTGGTACAGGGCGATATGTCTGTGGATGATTACGAGAGCCGATTTACCACTCTATTGAGATATGATCCAGAGACCTTTAAAGATGAAGAGCTCTGCACTGAGAGATTAGTATATGGACTAAAGCCTATCATCAAAGATCGATTGATAGGGCTGTGTATTACTAAGTTTAGAGATGCTCTAAGACGAGCACAAGAGATTGAGAGGGGAATCGAATTTGCACAATCCCAGAATGAGTTCAAAGCAGTGACTACGGATAAGGGCAAGAGGCCAGTAATTTCCCAGACAGATATTCAGAGAGGTTCCTTCAGAAGAGGAAGGATTGAGGTACAAAAGGGCAGATTGGAGAAACCCAGAGCTTATCCCATTATTAGGGAGACCCCTCGATATGTCAGACCTGAGATAAGGGTTTGTAGAGACTGTGACCCACCGCATGAGGGAAGTTGTACTGGGTTGATCCGTAGATGTTTTAGATGTGGAAACATGGGTCATAGAGTAAAAGACTATCCTCAACCTCAGAGACCACATGCTCTGGAGCCTACCAGACAACAGCCTCAGAGAGTGAATCCCTCGGGATGGGCCACTACAGCAGAGAAAGGAAAGAAGCCCGTCATAGTGGGACGTGTGTTTGCTCTAGATAAGGATACAATAGAAACTTCTGTAGAAACTATAAGAGGTACACTCTGTCTGTAATCATAAGGCTTATGTATTGATTGATCCGGGGTCCATGTATTCGTTTATTTCTGAGCATTTTGCATATATGTTAAATTTGAAGTTTAAAACTTTAGAGTATATCCTACATGTAAATACCCCTATGCGTAAGTCCCAGAGAACAGATATGATAGGTAGATGATGTGAAATAAAGGTGGGAAATAGAGTAATGTTAGCAGATCTAATGATATTAAATATACATGGGTTTGATGTAATTTTGGGAATGGATTGGCTGGCAACCAATCGAGTGAGTTTAGAGTGCTACCCTTAGATTATAACTTTCTCCTTACCTGAACCTTACTGTGTACGTTTGAAATGTTGAGGAAATAAAGGTGTGAAATTTTTGTAAACAATTTGAAATTTATGATGTTACCTTTTGAGAGTATTAATTTTTTTTTTAATGTGAAGGTTATGAAACGCTCATCTCAGATGATAACTGGGAACATCTGAGGATTGAGGATATACCCGTGGTGTGTGAATGTCCCGATGTCTTCCCAGATGAGTTGTCCGGTTTACCACAAGAAAGAGAGCTGGAGTTTACCATCGATTTGGTACCAGATACTCGCCTATCTCTAAACCTCCGTATAAGATGGCATTAGTGGAACTAGAGGAATTAAGGAAATAACTACTGGAGTTATTGAATCAGGGATTTATTAGACTCAGTGTCTTACCGTGGGGAGCACCAATGTTATTTGTAAGGAAGAAGGATGGTAGTCTCAGATTATGCATAGACTACCAACTATTGAATAAAGCCACAGTGTAGAATAATTACCCATTGCCAAGGATTGATGATCTACTTGATCAGTTGAGAGGGGCCTTAGTCTTCTCTAAGATTAATTTAAGATTGGGCTATCACCAATTGAGGATTAAGGAGGAAGATATTCTGAAGATGGCCTTCACGACTAGGTATGACCATTATGAATTTCTAGTGATGCCCTTTGGATTGACGAACGCCCCTGCAGCCTTTATGAGATTAATGAATGAGGTGTTCAGAGACTATCTAGATAAGTTTGTGATAGTCTTTATTGATGATATCTTGGTGTACTCTCGATCTTATGAGGAACAAGAACAACAATTGTGGTTAGTACTTCAGATACTCCGAGATAAACAATTATATGGAAAGCTTAGTAAGTGTGAGTTTTGGCTGGATCAGATAGCTTTCCTTGGTCATATAGTTTCAGAGGATGGAGTATCGGTTGATCCAATTAAAGTGGAGGTTGTACTTAATTGGGAAAGATCGAGGATAGTTACAGAGGTACAAAGTTTCCTTGGTTTGGCAGGGTATTATAGAAGATTTGTTGAGGGATTTTCAAGGATTGCCACTCCTTTGACCAAGCTCACGCGCAAGGAGACTCCGTTCATATGGACTGATCAATGTGAGCTCAATTTTCAAGAATTAAAGAGGAGACTAACAGGGGCACCTGTGTTGACTATCCTTGAGGGATCAGGAGGATTTTCAATGTATAGTGATACTTCCCATCAAGGATTGGGGTGTGTGCTCATTCAGTATGGAAGAGTGGTCGCCTATGGATCGCGATAGTTGAAAGATCATGAGCGAAATTACCCCATGCATGATATAGAGTTAGCCGCTGTGGTATTTGCATTGAAGATCTAGTGGCACTACTTATATGGGGAAAGATTCCAGATCTTCACTGACCATAAGAGTTTGAGGTATCTGTTTGACCAGAAAGAGTTAAATATGAGACAACGGAGATGGATGGAACTCCTTAAGGATTATGTCTGCGAGATTTTATACCATCTAGGGAAGACGAACGTAGTTGCTGATGCCTTGAGCAGGAAGAGTATGATATCTGCTATGATGATCAGGGAATGAGATTTATTAGAGCAGTTCGTCGAACTTCGGATTAGAGTTAAAGATGTAGAGATTGGATTTCTGGCTAGCCTACGAATAGAGCCCAAGATCATGGAACAGATTAGATCTGGAGAGTGTGATGATCAGAGGTTGATTGTTATGGTTAGCCAAGCCGAGCTAACTTCACAGTCGAATCTCATAGTCAGTGAGGATGGATTGTTGAGATTTAGAGGATGAATTTGTGTACCGGATGATGATACCCTGAAGAAACAGATACTGAGAGAATCTCACTGCTCATGATACACCATGCACCCAGGGAGTACTAAAATGTATCGAGATTTGAGAAGGTATACTGGTAGAGTGATATGAAACGAGACGTGACAGATTATGTGGCCAAATGTTTAGTGTGCCAGCAAGTGAAGGCCGAGCATCAGAAGCCCGAAGGATTATTACAGCCTTTACATGTGCCAACATGGAAATGGAAGAATGTCACCATGGACTTTATTATGGGTTTACCGAGGACCCGAAGAGGTCATGATGCTATATGGGTCATAGTGGATAGACTGACAAAATGTGCTCACTTCCTTACCATTAAGAGCACAGATACTATGGATGGCTTAGCTAAAGTATATGTAAATGAGATAGCTAGATTACATAGGGCTCCAGTGAGTATTACTTCTGACAGAGATTCTCGATTTACCTCCAGATTTTAGACTCATTTTCAGGAGTCCATGGGATCTCGAATGAGTTTTAGTACCACCTATCATCCTCAGATGGATAGTTAGTCAGAGAGAACTATTCAAACCCTGGAGGATATGTTGAGGGCGTGTATGATGGATTTTAAGGGATCATGGGATGATCACCTGCCCCTAGCAGAGTTTGCATACAATAATAGCTATCATGCGAGTATTGGAATGGCACCTTTTGAGGCTCTATATGGTAGGAGGTGTAGATCCCCTGTAGCTAGGGAAGAAGTGGGTGATAGAAAGATAAATGCTTTCGAACTTGTTGAACATGCTGTACAGAGTGTGAAACTTATATGTGAGAGATTGCGGGCTGCACATAGTAGACAGAAAAGCTACGCGAATGTGCATAGACGGCCACTCGAGTTTGATGTTAGTGATGTAGTATTTCTAAAAATATCACTGAGTAAGGGTATCATGAGATTTGGAAAGAAAGGGAAATTAAGTCCTCGATACATTGGATCATTTGAGATTCTTAAGAGAGTGAGAGAAGTAGCCTATAGGTTAGCATTACCCCCACAGATGCCAGGAATGCACAACATCTTCCATTTATCTATGTTGAGGAAATACCACCTGGACCCTTCCCATGTCATAGAGTATGAAGAGATAAACATACAAGAGGACATGAGCTACACTGAAGAACCCGTCTGAATCCTTGATAGGAAAGAGAAAGTACTTCGGACTAAAAGCATCCCATTAGTGAAAATTTTATGGAAGGATCACTCAATGGAAGAGGCAACTTTGGAATTGGAAAGCCTCATGAAGGAGAAGTACCCTCATCTGTTTGACAAGTTGAGTTGAATTTGGAGGACCAAATTCTTTAAAGGTGGGGAGGATGTGAGACCTGAGAATTCTATACACATCTAATTATGTAATGTGAACATGAAGTGTAATTGATTGACCTAAATATGATGTACTTATAAATTAATGTGGTAAGGAACGAAAATTTCTAAGTGATGAATGAGTATTAAATGAGAAATAATCAATGGAGTAAATTATGGCAATTATATATAGAGATTTTATGCCAAGTGTGCAACCATAGTGTGAAACTATGAGGCCAGATCGATCTTGGAGAAGAGGGGATCGATCTAGTAGGCCAAAGTGATGAGGAATGAAAAATCTAAATGAGCAAATTGATCTCCTTGTGATTCTGCCTTGAAGGGATCAATCTCCTATAGGAGCAGATCGATCTCCAAATGTTTCTGTAAAATGTAGATTGATCTCCTCACAAGGAGCAAATCAATCTCCTCACAAGGAGCAGATCGATCTTGCCCCCACGACAGATCGATCTAGTGGGCATAAAAAATTGCCTAAAACGTTTCCAATCCAAAGGCAGATTGATCTCTACCCAAGAGCAGATCGATCTCCTGCCATCTGCCTATATAAGGACCCTTGTGTTTTGTTGGAATTTATCTTTTCTCTATCTAGAAATCGAAAATCCCCATTTTTGCTGAATCCCTAACTTTCTCTCTCCTTTAAAACGTTCATTTTCGTTTAAATCAGAGGTTGTGGCAAGAGAAAAATTTGTTCCTCATCAAAAGGGGAACAATATACTTGGAAATCGAAGGACGATTTGAGCTGAGGAGTAAATTGAGCACTCCAAAAGTTTGGGTAAGTTTTTAAACTTTAATCCTTGATTTTGAAGTAGATTTCTGCGATTATGGCTGTAGATGTTGTGATGAATTGGCTGAAAATGATTAGGGTTGATAGAATTATTGAGGTACTGAGATATTATGAGAATTTGGTTGGAGAAGCTATTGTGACTTTTAGAGTGCAATGAGGTTACTTGAGATGTTTAATGAGAATGTGAGAAATTATGCTCGATGTTGAGATTTGAGACAATGTGATGATGTATTGATGATGTTTTTACATCGTTGGGATAGCCCGAGGGTTTCCTAGAGGAATGTGAGGCTAGTCTGTCGTTCAGTGGAACGATTTCATTATACGAGGTGCAGCGAGGTAAGGGAAAACTCAAACTCATTTGTGTATGTGAATTGTGATGATATTAGTGGCATGAAATGTTATTTGATAAAACAAGCATGTTTTTACGAGTTGTGATTGAATTATTACACACGGTTTTACAATCGGTTGGGGCCCAATTTTTATGAGTTGTAAACAAAGTGTGAAATTGTTTTACAAACTATTTGAGTTTAAAAGTGAAAAGGCATTTTGGGCTCTACGTTAAGGCGTACTGAGATTTAAAAAATGTGTCTATGGTTTTGTAGGTTTGAGCTCAGTTTTTGACATGTTTTGTGATGAGTTCAAAAAGGTTTTCAGATGCGTTTTATGAGAGAAAACCATTATGAGTTCTACGTGAAGGCAAAACGGTTTTATATGATAATGGTTGTTACTGAGACTTAGGAGTGTCATGTGATAGCACATCGGGCCTTGTTCTGGTAGCATGTAAGTTCGATATTCCTCCACTTTGGTAGCGAGAGATACCTCCATTCTGGTAACGTGAGATGACCCTCGCTCTGGTAGCGTTGGGTGGCCTTGCTTTGGTAGCATGTAAGTCCGGGCCTTGATTTGGTAGCTTGTAAGATCGATAGTGTGCATGAGGAGAGGCCTTGCTCTGGTAGCTTGTAAGTCCGAGCCTTGTTCTAGTAACACATAAGACC
Source organism: Firmiana major (assembly GCA_033439115.1). NCBI lineage: Eukaryota > Viridiplantae > Streptophyta > Magnoliopsida > Malvales > Malvaceae > Firmiana > Firmiana major. Next base: position 17,418,544 of record CM065904.1, on the reverse strand, counting down.
AATATACCATGTACACGACCATATTGTCGACGTTCCCTCTTTGAGGATGCCTGGGATGTGCACCTAGAGGAGATTATTTTGATGTGCCATGACGGATGTTTTTATCTGAGTTTTATTTGCCTAGTCTCTGTTTTACACACAAGGTTGTGTTTCATGGCCTTACCACGTGCATTACTACTGAGGTGATTTCCATCACGTTTTTATCGCGAAAAGCCATTATCGCATCCTTATTTCCACATGCTTGTAACTATGGTTTTTTAAACTGAGCCATTTACTCTCATATTTCTACATGATCTTAGAGAAGTGAAATGATAATGATGTTTTAACTATTTCATGCTACGTTTTCTATTGAGCTTATTGAGTTTCACCTACAAACAAAATGGTTGTGTTGTGTAATTAATGATTTTGTTAATGAGTACCTCACCCCCCTTACTGATCGATTTAGAAGCTCACCCTATTTTTAATATATCCCCTAGATTTATTCAAGTGAAGAGAGTTTCCTACGATGTACGACGTTGTGGCTAGCAGAGGACTTGAGCTCCAGGCCTTACATTGTGTTTTGAGGTATACTTTAACATTTCTTGTACCCAGACTAAAGTTGTATTTACGGACACTCGATGAACAATGATGTATGGGATGTATTAGGGTTAATTAACTCTGAATTGAGGAATGTATATGGTATGATATATAAATATTAGATGATGAGATCCTGAGGTGAAAGTCTTATAATATATATATATATATATCATGATGCATGACACTGTACAGGAATGCACCTAGAATTGTGTATTGATGAAAATAAGTTTTAAATTTGCCCTTTTTTTCGCGCTTCTAGGGCTTCACACTGATCCTCAGAGTCAGATGAGTTGATTTCATGTGACTTATTTCTTGATGCTTTCCGGAGGAAATACATTCCTGATATTACCCAAAGGAGATTACAGATAGAATTTTTAAACTTAACTCAGGAGAATAAGTTTGTGGATGAGTATGAGTCTAAGTTCACCTCATTGGGAAGATACGATCCGGACACTATGGATAATGAGGTGAAGAAGGTTAGGAAGTTTATGGATGGACTGAGGCCTTCGATCAGAGCCCGACTAGCTCTGTTGGACCTCAGTACTTATAAAGAAGTGGTCCGTCGGGTCTAACTATGCGAACAATATTATGAGATGTATGCCTTTGAGTTCAGTAAGGTGGGTAAAGGTAAGGATCAAGATCGGAAGAGGTTAGCTGGGGATAATAGTGGTAGAGAGGGTAGAAGGCCATTGTTTAAGTGACAGTGAATTATGAGGAGTCATGGGGTAAGATAGTTAATCCTTTTATCTATCCGGCCTCAGCTCCTACTAAGGGGATTGTGATCAGAGGACCCCGACCTGATTTTGAGGTGTGCAGACACTATGGGGGGAATCATGGTAACGAGCCCTACTATTGGATGACTGACTCTTGTTTCAGATGATGCAAGATGGGGGACTTGATCAAGAATTTTCCAGAGAATATCAGTTCAATCCCGCAGAAGAGTATAGAATAGTTGAGGACACATGCTACTACCTTTACATTTAGGAGGAAGGCTATAGTGGAAGAAAAGAGTAAACAGGTTGTAGGATTGGGGCGAATGTATGCCCTTGAGCATGAGGCAACAGGAACTGATGCACCAGCAGAAGCGTTTAAAGGTACCATTCTGATTTTTTATATTAAAGCAGTAGTTTTATTTGACTCTAGTGCAATTCATTCATTTATGTCACCTATGTTTGCATGTAAATTGACTTCTTATGTACAAGCTAAACCAATGTGAAGGATGTTAATGATTAAGACACCAATGAAAGATAGTAGAATGACAGAACAAATATATAAGGATTGTAGGCTCAAAATAGAAGACAGGAATATGTTAGACGACCTGATCCTATTAGACATGTATGATTTTGATGTGATATTGGGCATGGACTGGTTAGCAACAAATCAAGCTATTCTTGATTGTCATAATAGGATAGTAGCATTTTTGCCCGAGGAATATGTTGTAAGTTTTTTCTGAAAAGTAATGAAAAATAATTGGTAGTTCAATGGAAAAATTCTTACTAACTATATGAATAATATTTTAAAGGTTACATTGCCTATGTAATCGATACAGACAATGCAAGTTTGAAGTTGAGTGATATTTTCGTGGTCAAGGAGCTCCCCGATGTATTCCTAGATGATTTACTAGGGTTACCTCCAGATGGGGAGATGAAGTTCTAGATTGACTTAGTGTCTGGTACTGAGCCAATATCGAAACCGCCTTACAGAATGGCTCCAGTTGAGCTGGAAGAGTTGAGGAAGCAATTACAAGAGTTGCTGGATAAGGGGTTTATTAGGTCGAGTGTTTCACCATGGGGTGCACCGGTATTGTTTATTAAAAAGAAAGATGGGAGTCTCAGGTTGTGCTTTGATTATAGATTCAATAAGGCAACCACTAAGAATAAATATTCCTTGCCCGATATCAATGATCTGCTTGACCAACTGCAAAGAGTATAGATCTTTTCCAAGATTGATATGAGGTCAGGGTACCATCAGTTGAAGATCAGAGGTGAAGATGTGCCCAAGACAGCTTTTAGAACCTGATATGGACATTATGAGTTCTTGGTTATGCCTTGTGGGTTGACGAATGCTCCTGCAGCTTTCATGACATTGCTGAATAAAGTGCTTAAGCCGTACTTGGACAGATTCATCATAGTGTTGTCTAGAGAATAACATGAGTAACATTTAAGAATGGCTCTGCAAACCCTCAGGGAGAAGAAGTTGTATGCCGAGCTCAACAAGTGTGATTTTTGGCTAGATCATATAGCTTTTTTGGGTCATGTTGTGTCTAAAGACGGGGTGTCTGTAGATCCGTTTAAGATTGAGGTTGTAGTGCAATGGGAAAGACCCAAGATTGTTACTGAGATTTAGAGTTTTTTGGGTTTGGCCAGATATTAGAGAAGGTTTGTCGAGGGTTTCTGTAAGTTGGCTGCTCCTCTGACATGGCTTAAGAGGAAGAATGTTAAGCTTGAATAGAGTGACTCATGTGAAAAAGGTTTCTAGGATTTAAAGCGCAGACTGACCACCGTACCTATTTTTATTATACCCGCTAGTTCGGGTGGCTTCTCGATGTATACAAATGCGTCCAGTCAAGGTCTGGGATGTGTGTTGATTCATAATGGGAAGGTAGTTGCTTATGGTTACCGTTAACTAAAATACCATGAGAAGAACTATCCGACCCACAATTTAGAACTGGCAGCCGCAGTGTTCGTACTAAAAATATGACGTCATTATCTATATGGAGAGAAGTTTCAGATCTTTACTAACCATAAAAGCCTCAAGTATATATTTTCACAGAAGGAGTTGAATATGAGGCAGAGGAGGTGGATAGAGCTTCTGAAGGATTATGACTGTGAGATCCTGTACCACCCAGGAAAGACGAATGTAGTAGTAGATGCCTTAAACAGGAAGAATATTGGATTGGTATCTTAAATGATGATTCGAGAATACAAACTACTAGAGCAGTTTGCGAACCTCAACTTGGACATTGAGCCATCTGACACTGCAAGTTATGGTGCCATAACTAGCCAGAGAATAGAACCAAACTTGATTGACAGAATTCGATAGGCTCAACACACTGATCGATATTGTACAGATAAGGCTAGCCAGATCCAATTGGGAACTATGACAGATTTTGAAGTTAGCCTCGAGTGTCTATTGAGGTTCAAAGGTAGGGTTTGCGTTCCTGATGATGCACAGTTGTAGAAACTGATATTGTCAGAAGCTCATTCCTCGAGGTATACCTTACACCTCGGAAGTAATAAGATGTATCAAAATTTACGGAAGGTGTATTAGTGGTTAGGGATGAAGAAGGATGTGGCTGAATTAGTGGCCCGATGTCTTGTGTGTCAGTAAATTAAAGTAGAACATTAGAAACCTTCAGGGTTGTTACAACCTCTACCTATACCAACATGGAAATGGGAGCATGTCACCATAGATTTCGTTATAGGATTGCCAAGGACCCGTAAGAACCATGATGTGATCTGAGTGATTGTTGATAGACTGACAAAGTCTGCCCACTTCCTAGCCATGAAGTCTATGGATACTTTGAGTGCTCTAGTGGATCTATATGTGCAGGAAATCGTAAATTACATGGCATACTAGTGAGCATCGTATCTGACAGGGATTCCCGGTTCACTTCGCATTTCTGGAAACATTTTCAAGAAGCTATGGGAACCCAACTGAATTTTAGCACAACTTTCCATCCTCAAACAGATGAGCAATCAGAGAGGACTATTTAGATATTAGAGGATATGTTGAGAGCTTATGCTTAAGATTTTAAAGGCTCATGGGATGACCACTTACCGCTAGCAGAGTTTCCATATAATAATAGTTACCACTCAAGTATCGGAATGACACCATACAAAGCGTTGTATGGTCGAAGGTGTCGTTCACCAATTGGATCAAAAGAAGTGGGTGAAAGAAAGATATTTGCTTCAGATCTGGTTAAGCAAGCTTTTGAGGATGTTCAATTGATTTGTGAGAGGTTGAAAACAACTTAGAGTAGACAGAAGAGTTAAGCTGACCAAAGACAAAGACCTTTGGAATTTTCAGTAGAAGATTCAGTATTTTTGAAAGTTTCTCCATCCAAAGGCATAAAGAGATTTGGGAAGAAAGGAAAGCTAAGTCCCCGATATATTGGGCCTTTCGAAATCTTAGACCAAGTGGGAGACAAAGCTTACAGATTGGCGTTACCGCTAGAGTTATTGAGTATTCATAATGTCTTCCATGTTTTGATGCTTCGCAAGTATCATCTGGATTCGACACATGTGATTAAGTATGAACCGTTGAAGTTGAAGGAGGATGTGACATATGTGGATAAACTAATTCTGATCTTGGGTAGGAAAGAGAAGTCATTACGGTCAAAGACAATCCCTCTGGTTAAGGTTCTGTGGTAGTATCACACTTCGGAGGAGGCCATGAGAGAATTAGAAAGCTTAATGTGAGAGAAATACCCACACTTATTTGAGGACTGATGTATTTTCAAATTTGGGCACCAAATTTTCTAAGGTGCGGAGAATGTAAATACCCTAAAATTTTACGAACTTGGACTTACCCATGAATAATAATGTAGCCATGGGAATTAAAGGCGCGAATCCTTAAGTTAATGATTTAAATTTAATTGTGGGACTTGGAAGAATAAATCAAATCAATACATAAGTCCTAAGAAAATACATAGAGGTGTATGCACAGATATATATATATACCTATATATATATTAGTGTATCAAGGAATATACATATATATGTCTATATAGACACCTGTACAGTTGCATGGACGAGAGCCCCTCCCACCGTTTGCACATATAGTATAATTATATATATATATATATATATATAAGTAGAGAAACTGATTGAGGGAAGTGTGGGAGTGTTTGGTGGGTAAAAGGGAGTAAGGAGATGGTAATGGGATATTGACAGGGTTGGTAGAAAATAGTAGGGAGCTCAGCATTCAGAGATAAAAAGAAATGTAAAGAGCAATTGGTGATGGCCTGGAAAACGCAGAGGAATGAGAATAGTGAAAGATGTGTGATGGAGTGTTGCTGCTGTCTGACACTAGTGGAAACAGAAGATGGGAGACCTGAGGCTTGTTGGAAACAAGCAGATGTGATACACATTTATTTGATGGGAGTAGTGTTGGGGACTGAAACAAGATAAGAAAACATGGGGAGAATGAACTAGAAACAGAGGGTTGTAGCATGTGAGATGGCATACTGTTTTAACCAAAAAGAGGAGAGGCTGACCGAATACAGGGGAAAGTGAACTTGCTCCAGCTTAAGCTTAAGTGAAGAGGAGAGGAAGGTAGAAAATTTACTGGAGACCAAGAAACTAAGAAAAAGCACGAAATAGAATCAGTCCTTAGGCTCTATCCCTTTACTCCATTAACACTCCTTGTTTAGCATCCTCCCCGTGCCTCTCTCCTGCTTCACTAAACCAACGAAAATCCAATGAGTTCCTCACCCTTTGCACTCATCCCATACCCTTGCTTTGCACCACCACCATTCATCATCTGCACTGCCATTACTGGTGTTCCCTCCAACACTTAAAGGCTTCATACCACATTGTCATTTTCTGCCCAACATACACCCATGCATAATGCCACCATAGCTGCTCCTTCGCTGCACTGTCCCAACTATCTGGAATTAGTTCAAATGTCGTGTGAGTGCTCACAGCTCGCCTCACTCATCGTCCCTCACTACTGCCATTCAGTAAACTCCACCATTCATTACCTACTGCCCGACCATTTCTGTGTTGTCTAGACCCTATTCTTGTGCAACTTTGCAGCACTGCTCCTATAGGACGAGTAGAAACTGAGAAAGTGGAAGAGGAGGAAGTGACCCCAACCAAGAGTGAAGGAATGAGGAAGGGTGAGACGAAAGCCTCTCGGGTTAAGGATAATGAAAGTGGTGACTGAACAATGACGTGAACATGGGAGAAGAAGAAAATGCAAAGAAAAGAAGAAAAATGGCGCGAAGAGAAAGAAAGTTAAAAAAAGGGTATATATATGTATATATATAAATAAAAATAAAAATAAAAATAAAAATAAAAATATTCAGAGATAGGAAAGAAGGCACAGAGAAAATTGGGAAACCCGAGGGAAAGAGCTTCGGAGAAATAAACTGAATAGAGTGAACCCACTGACTCGAAACGTTAAGGCATTGAGGATTATTGGTAGACACTGAGGTAAGGAAAACTCTGTGTGTGGCTAGAGATAATTGCACATAATTTCTGCTGAACCGTAGATAAAAATATACTAGGTTGATTCTATAACTTTGAAAATTATAGATTTTTAGCAGCCTAGCCTTACCGTTATAAATTTAGTTTACTTACATAGATTCCAATATACCCGAATTTAATTTCTATTAGCACTGAATTTTATATATATTTAGGACCCTTTTTACTTAGTTATTTGATTTGTTCTTTGCAATATTAGGTATGTTTTATGTGTTTTGTGCACTTGTGCAGGAAAAAGAACAATTTGGAGAAGTCAAGGCTCTTGGAGCTGGTTCTGATGATTCCGTGAAGAATTGAAGTTACAGGGTGATGATCGTAACTTATGCTACAACAATAGAAGAAACTGGACAGTGCAGAGCAGATTTGAGGAATTAATACCATTGCCACAGCATAGCAGTCTGATTAGGGCAACACTGTTTTTCCACGTGGCCTTCTGCATTTTAGTACTTGAAAACCTTATAAGTAGTCTTTTTATCAGAATTTCGAAGGAAGGCTGCAGCAGAAGACTTCAAGATTAATTTAGCTCCATTGAAAGTCCATCTTTTTGATCTTTTTCACCAATTTTGTTCTTGGGATGTTAAATTGGATTTCTTGGATGTTTATTATGATGTCTAGGAACTAAACTCCTTTTCCCTAGAATCGATGTAACCAACTTTAGGCAGATTGCAATTACTTTGTGATGTTGTTTGGATGATTTCAATTATGTTTATTTAATCTACTTGTTCTTAATGCTCTAGTTGATTGGCCACAAATTAGATGACTTAGTATAAGAATCTGACACTCGAGAGAGGGGATTGTTTATATGCACAAGGGTAGATTAACATATGACATTGTTAGATCGAGAGGTTGACAATTCTTATGAGCCATAGAGAAATGGATTATTATTTCTTAATGAACCCTATTATTTAATTCTGAATCGAGAGGTTATGATTAGGTGAATTGGGTATGACTGCTTAAAACTCGAGAGAGATAAACAGGAAATAGTTTCGGCTATAAACAAATTGAAATCAAAAGAATAATTGATCAAAGGAGTTGCATGAATCCTTGTTAGGTGAAATAGGTTTCTAGGAATATTTTGCTATTGATATTTTCATTCGTAATTATTGTGATTTGTTTTAATTAATTTGTTCCGTAGTTAACAGTTAGAATAATAAATAGGATTTTAACCAACATTCATTAATTTTCTAAATAAAGCTCAAGGTTGTTATGATTAATAGTAGACACAGTTCCCTGTGGGACGATACTCATATTTACTCTATACTCGAAAACTGACATGTGCACTTGCAATAGTGTTCTATTTAGGACAACACGTTTTCTGGCGCCATTGCTGGGGAACTATTGTCTAGTTTCTCGTTAACACTGTTCCCCAATAACCTTTACTTTAATTTAGATTTATATTTATATTTATATTTTTGTTTTAATTTATTATCTACAAATATGTTTTTTTAGGTGAATGGTAAAAACTCGCAGCAATAGAAGTGCAGATATAAAAGAAGAGTTAGATCCAGAGCTTGAGAGAACCATCAGACAAATTCGCCAGAACAAATTTGAAGAGAAAGATCAAAATTTAATCATAGCAGATGATAATCAGCAGCAGCGAGATATACGCGATTATTTCACCCCAGTTGTGAATCAGAATTTAGCTGCTATAAGAGAGATTCCTGTGAACTGTAATAACTTTGAATTGAAGCCGGCATTGATCAACATGGTTATGCAAAACCAATTTGGAGGTTCGGCCTTAGAGGATCCTAATACACATTTGACAAGTTTTCTATAGATTTGTAGCACCATTAAGATTAATGGAGCATTTGACGATGCTATTCGGCTAAGATTTTTTCCTTTCTCTCTTCGGGATAAAGCCTTGAGTTGGTATCAAAATCTGCCAGCAGGAAGCATTCCAACATGGGTAGTGATGGCACAAAAATTCTTAGCAAAATATTTCCCACCAGGAAAGACTATGCATATGAGATTAGAGATTGTCCAATTCACACAGTTCGACCAATAGCCATTACATGAGGCATGGGAGCGATTTAAAGAGTTATTGTGTAGATGCCCTCCGCATGGATATGATGAAGGAAACCAGATACAAGTTTTCTACAGAGGCACGACTCCGTAGACAAGAGCTATTGTGGACGCCTCAGCAGGAGGTTCACTATGGTCTAAGAAACCTGATTAGGCTATGCAGTTACTTGAGAAGATGGCTATAAACTGTAGCCAATGGCCAGGTGAAAGAGCTAATGTCAGAAGAGTACCAGGTATGTATGAGTTAGATACGTAGACAGCCATTCTAGCAAGACTTGAGCAGATTTTGACACAAATTGCTTCAATAGGTATACAAGGGCTGCAAGCTATGATTCATCCTGACAGCGCAAATCCTAACTTGATGGGGACAGATTTGGAGCAGGTGAATTATGTTAATAATCATAACTTTGGTTTTCAGGGAAATCGGGTTCCAAAATATTACTAGCCATGATTCAGAAACCATGAGAATCTATCTTATGGTAATTCTAAGAATGTTCTAAACCCACCAGCAGCAAGTAACAGCAATACAAGATTCAATAACCAAGGGAATTCCCAAGGTTAGGGTGGAGTTAGAAGGAGTGAATTTGAGGAGTTCTTGGTTGAAACTAGAACACGATTTAGCAAAACTGATGCGCGGTTAGACACTATAGAAGCTAAATTGTCAGAGATGAATATTAGTCTTGGTGCGCAGATGAAATCTATTGAGACTACTTTGGGACAGTTAGCTGTGATATTTCTATTTTTAATAGAATTATTTTTGCTTAATTTTCTAATTAATTATTTAAATCCAAAATATATTTTATTAATTATCCTCTTATTTAATTAAAATTCTCTTATGTTTAGGTAAATTAAATCTGGACGAAACTCAGTCGTTTCAGTTGAAATTTGGCTGAAAACGGGCTAAAGGAGACTGGACCACTTCCAATTTGCAGATCGAGTCATCAGTCGTCTGGACACGCATGATGCCAGGTGTCCATATTCTATTTGCTCCAAAATGATAAGATCGAAGGACACCGTGCCAACTTTCTGGAAGACACACGTCGGGCCACATCGTACAACCAATTAGACAAAAAGACTGATGACGTTAAAATATCTACTCTGTAGCAAATCAAAGGAAGACAAGTGGCTAAACAATGCTAACTCATCTAGGATTGAAAAATTACCATTGTACCCCTAAGTGTGTGTATAAATAGAACATGATTGCAATTGAAAAAATTAAGTAGGAAGTAGCCTAGGTTAGGAGTAGTGTAGAGTAATTTAGGAGTATTTTATAGAAGTAATTTAGGATTAGTTGTAATTCTAGGTAGCTTTAGTTTTTAAGTTTTTTTTATTTCCAAGCATTTTTCCGTTAGCCATTTTAATTTTTTTTTACTGTTCATGTAATTTTCATTTTCTTTATGAAAAGCTTGGATTTTACCATCAATGTTCTTCTCGGTTTTGCAATTTCTTTGCTTTATTGTTGATTCAATACACTTAAGCTCCTTTTATGAACATTCTTGTTTCGGTTAATGGTATTCATCTTTTGCTTGATTTTCATTTATCTTCACTGTTGAGAAATGTTGAATGGAGGGGACGCTCGGGTGACAAAGCAAAACACCATAATGTTTATTTTTTTTAGTTTGAATTGATGAACAGTAAAGAGGGGAAGAAGACGTCGGTGACAGTGGTTATCTTCTTCAACTATTTCACTGTATTAATTCATTAGAATTTTAGTTTTACATTAGTCGTGTTTTGAGTTTCTTTTGTTTTCCTTTATGGTTATTGTATCTATGATTTAATCCTTGTATTTTTTTTAGCTTCATTTTTTAGATTGTAGTGTTGGTTCTTCTTACCAACTTCTTAATCCCGATTTTTTTTTTTTTACTATTTTTGTTTTACATTCTCCCGCTTTATGTTCGGGTGGCAGTGGTGCTGGTTCATTCTTCTATTTCATTCTGTCCTGGATACATTCTGTTGAGGAAGTGTGAAGCAAGGGTAGAGGCTATTGTTCAGTGCTGAAGCAAAGCATTAGGATGGTATTGCAAGCTACTGGGAAGCATGAATGAAGCTGATTTTTTTTGCCTTCCAGTTCACTCTGTTTGGCTCTATTTCAATACAATTTACTGTTCATAAGTTGGTTATTATTTCAGTTGAATGCTAATGACTAATTTACATCTCTTTGGAGACAGTAAAATTGCCTCACTATCTCTATTTTTTGCTGCCCCGTTTCTACTATATTGGCCTGCCTAGGTAGAGTAGAGTTGGGATATGCGAGTCAGAGCAGCAATTCATGCTGCTGAGCAAGGGGTACAGTACACAGACTTGGGTGGCAGACGATGTGCCTGATTGTTCGGGTATTGCTTGGACTGAAGCAAAATCATGGATGGTGCTAAAGATACGGATCTAAGACGAGGGAACAGCAGCAGCTGGCATGGTATTACAGGGGTCGAACAGCAGCCTGGAGTAACACTTGCAGTGGACAGCACAGTTTAGAGGCAGTAGCAACACCTGGAGGCAACCATAACCCGAGAGTAACGGCTGGAGCAGCAGTCGGACAGAAGTAGTGCAGCAGGCAGGACGAATAGCAGCTGAAGCAGGTCGAAGACAGTGGCGTTGGCATCACATGGACAAAACCGAGAGCAGAGTGCAGGACACCTGCAGTAGGGGACAAACCGAGAATGCTTGGAAATGCATTTTGGAAGAAAGGAGCACAGTGAAAATTCGGGACCACTTGGCTTTTGATGTTGTCTAAAGCCATGTTTGGCACATTTGCATTATAGCTTTAATCGATTTTCATGCACTTTTAGAATAGTTTAATTCCAATATAATTTGTTAGCATAAAAAGTTAGAATTTTAATTTTATTTGCATGATTAGCTATAGTTCAATTGATTGGTTAGTCTAGAATTTAGGTTTAACTATATCATTAGTTAATTTTTAATTTTATAGGTTGTCCAATTAGAATTAATTTAGATTAAACTCATTTTAGGCATTTTTAATTTAGTCTTCATTTTTATTAAATTTTAGGTTAGTTTAAATTACATTTTCATAATTAGATTAATTTGCATGCATATTTTATTTTAGATTTGTTTAATTTTAGTTTAATTAATTTTGTTTCTTTATTTATTTTCACATTTGTATTTTAGTTTAATTGCGTTAATTATTTTTTTAATTGTTTTAATTTTATTTTGTAGGTATTTTCTTTAATTGCTCGGAGTTCGGTAAGCAAATCTTAGCTCAGTTTTATTTAGTTGTTTTATTATTTTCCAGTAATTTTAATTAGGCTTAGTAGATCACCAACTTAAATTTCATAATTTACTAGGATATACTTAGGGTATGATTAATCGGTAGTTAATTAAACTAGTCAACTTCTCTGTGGGACGATAATTCGGGACTCAAATCCTATTATTACTTGTATGATCCGTGCACTTGCGGACAATACGTCTAGTTCGTACCAAGTTTTTGGCACCGTTGCCAGGGAAGTTTTAATTAGTCGTTAATTAATATCGGTGAAATCATGCTTAGGTGTAATTCTACCTTGTAAATATTTAGGTTGTAAATATTTAGAGCCTTACTTAGGTTAGTTAAATTTTCTCATAATTAATTTAAAAACAAAATTTAAAAATTTAAAAACTTAAAAAACTTTTCTAAGGACTTTTTGATGCTTGCATGCATAGAGCCAGAAGTTATGATTGCTTTCCTTTAGATCCTGAAATTGAACAAACACTTAGAAAAATTCGAAAGGATTCTAGGAAATTTATAGCTCCGCTGCAAAACACCATGGTAGAACATAGAGAAATTGGGACCGTTGGAGATTATGCAATGCCGACTATTGGAGGTTATTATAACGACATTAGGCCACCAGCTGTCCCTGCAAACAACTTCGAAATTAAGCCTTCCATCCTCCAGATGATCCAGACCTCTTTACAGTTCAGTGGGCTTCCGTACGATGACCCACATGCTCACCTTGGGGAATTCCTGGACTTGTGCAACACATTCAAGTACAATGGATTATCTCATGATGCGCTTAGGCTTAAATTATTCCCCTTCTCGCTTAGGGATAGGGCGCAACACTAGTTAACCTCCTTGCCTCCAGGATCCATTTCTACATGGGACGAGTTAGCCCATCAATTTTTAGCTAAGTTTTTCCCTCCCTCTAAAATGGCCCAACTCCGTAGTAACATATCTTCCTTTGCCTAATTTGATTTGGAAACTCTTTACGAAGCATGGGAATGATATAAGAAGCTTCTTAGGAAGTGCCGTCAGTATGGCCTACCTTTGTGGTTGCAAGTCCAGACCTTCTACAACGAACTTACAAGCCAAAATAGGACCATTGTTGACGCTACTGCTGGTGGAGCCATGATGTGAAAAACAAAGGAGGAAGCTTACAAGCTCTTAGACAAGATGGCTGCTAACAACTATCTATGGTCCTCGGAGAGGCAATTGCTAAAGAAGTCGATGGGAATTTATGAGCTCGACATGCTGTCTACCTTGACCTCTCAAATCGTAAATCTGACAAAGAAGGTGGAGTCGCTCAGTACCCATTATAATCCTTCCAACAGTTCTAATCATGTTTATTCTATCCAAAGTCCTTTTCTTTCCTATGAGCTGTGTAGTGGTACCCACTCTGTAGATAGGTGTCCGCTCAACTTAGAATCGGTTCAGTATGTTGCCCATTCTCAAACTCAACAGAACAACCCCTTTTCAAACACCTACAATCTAAGGTGGAGGAACCATCCTAACTTTTCCTGGAGCTAAAACCTAGGGCAATCTTCTAATTCTAGACCTGTAGGACCCCCTAGTTTTCAAGCTCCACTGGTTCATGTACCACCACAGCCGTAACTTCCATATCATCCACCTCATCATTCTTATCACCAATTCCCATTTCAAAAATTTCAGCATCATTCATCCCCACCACCACCACCTATCCAGCCACAGCATATACTTGCACCAGCACCAGTAGCTGAGAAGAAGCCCTCGCTTGAGGAGATGTTCACAACGATCCTGCAAAATCAAGCTGCCTCAATCAAGAATTTAGAAGTTTAGGTTGGACAAATAGCCAATTCTCTTAGCCAACGTCCACAAGGGACCCTTCCTAGTAACACTGAAGTTAATCTTGTTAAGCAAAGGGAGAGTAAGGAACATGTTAGATCTATCACCCTTAAGAGTGGCAGAGAGCTAGATGATCCACAAGTTAAGTCCAACGCTGTTAAGCCCATAGTGGTAGAGCCCTTAGGGTCTAAAAAGGCAGCTCAGAAAGAACAAGAACATCAGGATCAAGCTGCAAAAGAATCCAAGCTAAGCACTTATTCATCTATACCTTCTTCTTCTTCATTGCCTTCCTGTCCTCTAATTCTACATAGGTTCCCACTACATTGCCTCTAGTTAGACCACCAGTATCTTTTCCTCAGAGGTTCCAAGATCAAAAGCTGGAACGACAATTTGCTAAATTTCTTGAGGTTTTTAAGAAACTTCACATCAACATTCCTTTCGCAGATGCCTTAGAGCAAATGCCAAGTTATGTGAGTTCTTGAAGGATATCCTCTTAAGGAAGAGAAGATTGGAAGATTATGAGACGGTGGCCTTAACTGGGGAATGTAGTGCAATTATCCAGAGGAAATTACCCCCCAAGCTTAAGGATCCTGAGAGTTTTACCATACCTTGCACGATTGAAAATATGTTCTTTGGTAGAGCCCTGTGTGATTTAGGAGCCAGTATTAATTTGATGCCTTTGTCTATCTACCAAAAGTTAGGAATAGGGATGTCAAGCCTACCACAGTGACCCTTCAGCGAGTTGATCGATCCATTAAATATCCAAAGGGGGTCATTGAAGATGTGTTCGTAAAGGTGGATAAATTTATTTTCCCTGCGGATTTTATTGTACTAGACATGGACGAAGACAGGGAAGTCCCCATTATACTAGGCAGACCTTTCCTAGCGACTGGTAGAACTTTAATTGATGTGCAAAAGGGGGAATTAACCATGAGAGTCCTAGATCAGGAGGTGACATTTCATGTTTTCAAACCTTTGAAGCTCCCTGATGACTCTCAAAAGTGTTTTAAAATGGAGATTAAAGAGAATATAAGGCTTGAGCATAAGAAATTTGAAAGAAGGAGGGAAGTAGTTAGAGCTCAGGAGGATTTAACTGTTAACATTCTATCACCACTTTAGCTGATCCTCATACTCTTCACCTTGCTGCTGAGTGTTGTGTTCTTTAGCTGTATTTGAAGTGGCTTAATTTTTCTTTTCACTTTGTATATAGTTCTTTTTTCTTTTCTGCTGTTTCTTTATTTATTTAGTTTGCAGATTTCTTTTCTAGTTTCACGTTTTCAATCAAGCTTCGATTGTTCATCATCATCAGAAAGGGGAGTACTCTGTTCTTGAGCTTAAATGTTTATATTATATGCACACTGAGGATATTATGCACTTTAAGTTTGGGGGAAGGGATATCACTTGAGCATTTTTCAAAAATTTGGGCAAAATTGAATTTTGTTTGTTGAAAATCTGAGCTTAAATTGTTTGATTTTGGGATGATTTAGTGCTTAGCATGTAGTTTTCTCATATTCTGATCATATGACCCCATGATTAAGTCTGACTTTGATTGACTAAGAAGCATGATTATAGGAAAAGCATGAAGTTGAGTTCTTGAATTTGTCTTGGTTCTGATTGTGATTTCCTCATTTTATGCACATGTCATGTCATGAATCTGTATATTTATTTAGAGAAACTTATGTGGACCTAGGATTGAATTTGGTCAATTGAGTTTGTGCATCATATTCTAGAATTTGTTTGATCTAATCTCAAGGTGAAATATTAGATCACACTTAATTAGGGAGATGATTTTAGGCCATCTTTGGATGTTTGAGCCTTTCTAGCCATCCTTGTACATATTTTACCCTTAGTCATCCATCTGGGCCAAATAAGCTTTTCTCTGTAAATACACCTGTAAAATTTTCCTTAGAGTAATACTCTGTTCCTATCCCTTACCCCAAAAGCATGAAAAGTCATAAGGATATATTGCGAGCTTTGTACATATGGGTATCGGTGATAGTGAAAGTTCAAAAAAAAAAATTTAAAAATTTGCAAATGACAAAAAAAAGAAGAAAGAAGAAAAGTACAAATATAGAATAAAATGTTTAGCAAAAGAAATAAGTTTAGGGGAAATAATTTGGGCTCTTACATTAAGATCCTAGAAGTAATGCATGTTAAGGGGTAATTAAACCTAAATCGACTTTATCATACCTTAACCCCAGCCTTACATTACAAGTTTAATGAAATCCTATTGATCTTTGATTAAGTGTGACTTCATTAGTGGAGAGAGAAGTGAAAAACAAACTTATGAGAATGATCACATGTCATTGACTTCGCATTCACTATGTTTGCATAATCTGATCCGGATAATGTACTGTGAAGTGACTTTGACATTTTTCACACACTCACGAGGAGTCCAATTTGGGTTAGGACTTATGATTGAATGATTCTGAATGTTGGACTTGTAATTGTGAATCTTTGAGATCATAGTTGGTACTTTATCTTTGAGGATGATATTGGGAAAATTATTATGTTTAGTACTTGTCATTCCCACAATTATTTTGTTTTGCTTGAGGACAAGCAAAAGCTCAAGTTTGGGGGTGTGATAATTCTATTTTTAATAGAATTACTTGTGCTTAATTTCCTAATTAATTATTGAAATCCCAAATTTATTTTATTAAATATCCCCTTATTTAATTAAAATTCTCTTATGTGCAGGTAAATTAAATTCAAATGAAACTCAGTCGTCGAAATTGGGCTGAAAACGGGCTAAAGGAGACTGGACCACTTCCAATTTGCAGATCGAGTCATCGGTCGTCTGGACACGCATGATGCTAGGTGTCCGTATTTTATTTGCTCCGAAACGATAAGATCGAAGGACATCATGCCAACCTTCTGGAAGACACACGCCGGGCCACATCACACAACCAATTGGACAAAAAGACTGATAACGTGAAAATATCTACTCTGCAGCAAATCAAAGGAAGATAAGTGGCCAAACAATGCCAACTCATTTAGGATGAAAAAATTACCATTGTACCCCTAAGTGTGTGTATAAATAGAACATGATGGCAATTGAAAAAATTAAGTAGGAAGTAGCCTAGGTTAGGAGTAGTGTAGAGTAATTTAGGAGTAGTTTTTAGAAGTAATTTAGGAGTAGCTGTAATTCTAGGGTAGCTTTAGTTTTCAAGTTTTTTTATTTCCAAGCATTTTTCCGTTAGCCATTTTAATTTTTTTTTTTTTACTGTTCATGTAATTTTTGGATTTTACCTTCCATGTTCTTCTCGGTTTTGCAATTTCTTTGCTTTATTAGTGATTCAATACACTTCAGCTCCTTTTATGAACATTCTTGTTTCGGTTAATGGTATTCAACTTTTGCTTGATTTTCATTTATCTTCACTGTTGAGAAATGTTGAATGCAAGGGAGGCTCGGGTGACAAAGCAACACTCCATAATGTTTATTTTTTTAGTTTAAATTGATGAACAGTAAAGAAGGGAAGAAGACGCCGGTGACAATGGTTATCTTCTTCAACTATTTCACTGTATTAATTCATTAGAATTTTGGTTTTGCATTAGTTGTGTTTTGAGTTTCTTTTATTTTCCTTTATGGTTATTGCATCTATGATTTAATCCTTGTATTTTTTTTTTAGCTTCATTTTCTAGATTGTAGTGTCGGTTCTTCTTACCAACTTCTTAATCCCAATTTTTTTTTACTATCTTTGTTTTACATTCTCCCGCTTTATGTTCGGGTGGCAGTGGTGCTGCTTCGTTCTTCTATTTCATTCTGTCCTGGATACATTCTGTTGAGGAAGTGTGAAGCAAGGGTAGCGGCTATTGTTCAGTGCTGAAGCAAAGCATTAGGATGGTATTGCAAGCTGTCGGGAAGCATGAATGAAGCTGATTTTTTTTCCTTTCCAATTCACTCTTTTTGGCTTTATTTCAATACAATTTACTGTTCATAAGTTGGTTATTATTTCAATTGAATGTTAATGACTGATTTACATCTCTTTGGAGCCTGTACAATTACCTCACTATCTCTATTTTCTGCTGCCCCGTTTCTGCTGTATTGGCCTGACTAGGTAGAGTAGAGTTGGGACATGCGAATCAGAGCAGCAATTCATGCTGCTGGGCAAGGGGCACAGTACACGGACTTGGGTGGCAGACGATGTGCCTGATTGTTCGGGTATTGCTTAGACTGATGCAAAATCACGGATGGTACTGAAAATATGGATCAAAGACGAGGGAACAGCAGCAGCTGGCATGGTATTGCAAGGGTCGAACAGCAGCCTGGAGTAACACTTGCAGCGGACAGCACAGTTTAGAGGCAGTAGCAGCACCTGGAGACAACAGCAACCCGAGAGCAATGCTTGGAGCAGCAGTCGGACAGAAGCAGTGTAGCAAGTAGGATGAACAGCAGCTGAAGCAGGTCGAGGACAGTGGCATTGGCATCACATGAACAAAACCGAGAGCAAAGTGCATGACACCTGCAGCAGGGGACAAACCGAGAATGCTTGGAAATGCATTTTGGAAGAAAGGAGCACAGTGAAAAATCGGGACCACTTGGCTTTTGATGTTCTCTAAGGCCCTGTTTGGCATATTTGCATTGTAGCTTTAATCCATTTTCATGCACTTTTAGAATAGTTTAATTCCAATTTAATTTGTTAGCATAAGAAGTTAGAATTTTAATTTTATTTGCATGATTAGCTATAGTTCAATTGATTGGTTAGTCTAGAAATTAGGTTTAATTATGTCATTAGTTAATTTTTTATTTTATAGGTTTTCCAATTAGAATTAATTTAGATTAAACTCATTTTAGTCATTTTTAATTTAGTCTTCATTTTTATTAAATTTTAGGTTAGTTTAAATTGCATTTTCATAATTAGATTAATTTGCATGCATATTTTATTTTAGATTTGTTTAATTTTAGTTTAATTAATTTTGTTTCTTTATTTATTTTCACATTTGCATTTTAGTTTAATTGCATTAATTATTTTTTAAATTGTTTTAATTTTCTTTTGTAGGTATTTTCTTTAATTGCTCGGAGTTCGATAAGCAAATCTTAGATCAGTTTTATTTAGTTGTTTTATTGTTTTCTAGTAATTTTAATTAGCCTTAGTAGATCACCAACTTAAATTTCATAATTTGCTAGGATATACTTAGGTAAGATTAACCGGTAGTTAATTAGGCTAGTCAACTTCTCTGTGGGACGATAATTCAGGACTCAAATCTCATTATTACTTGTACGACCCGTGCACTTGCGAACAATACGTCTAGTTCGTTAGCTGCAGCTGTCAGTTTTTTGAATGAAAGAGGTAAGTTCCCTAGTGATACAGTGCTAAATCCGAAAGAACACTGCAATGCTATATCTTTGAGAAGTGGAAAAACCTATGAGCCAACAAAGGTAGCAGAGAAATAAGAAACTACGCCAATCACTGAGGTGCAGAAGAAGCAGGCCGGACCAGTTGTGTTAAAGGATGCGGAATCAGAAACGGTTAAACAGGGATTTGATTCTTGTCACGCCCTCCTCCCACATGCGACTTACCAAAAACCACAACAAATTTTTCGCTTTTTACTAACCTTTCTCTCCTCAATAGTTGGGCTATGATTAGGCATTAGTCTTCTCATCCACACATACATACATGTCATTCTAAATATTTATCGACTGTACATACACTTTCTCATAAGTAAATTCATATAATTAATATAATTACATCATTACATTTACATCCCCACCATTAAATCGTATACATCACTGTGTTTATGCATTGTTCAGATACAAAAGAGTGTGCATGTATATACCTTTCGCTAGATGGGGAGTGGCAGCGGATCAAAGGAATGCAATACCCTGGCCGACTCGATCTACTGACGATAATCTATAGAGATGGGGGAAAATGAATGGGATGAGCTATCAACGCGCTCAGTAAGGAAATCAGGCTAGCAAGTAGACATCTATACTATCTACTGAAAATAGTGCTTTGCCTTTCCTTCTTTCAATTCAAAAGCATGTTTCAAAATATATATAATATAGTACAGATTTAAAATCCCATGTACTAAACACATGCTGGTTTATCATTCAAAGGCATTCATGCAAAATAATGCATATTTATCATTTCAGAATGCCTTTATATAAAATATGCCATTTACATTCAAAACACAGTAAATATGGCATTTCTCATCACAACACAAACAAATCAATAGGTTTCTGACACATCCCTCAGGTCTACCCGTATCATAAAACACATGTGATATATCATGCGAGACTCAGTGGCTAAATGCAATATCTTCGGACTATGGCCATATCCTAACATGTGGTGAAATCCCAGGCAACACAGTCCTCGGTGTGCAGGTTATCACTGCTGTAACGGGAGGAGGGTTAGTCCATCACAACCACCAACTATCAACAACTATCCTCCACAACTCCACAACAAAACACGGTACAATACACTCCATGCCACACGCACGGTACAACGTACACCCGTGGACCCTAGATCATGGTCGGGGTGCCTGCCATAGGTCTTAGCCCTCATACTATGGAATAAATGTCACGTCTCTAAATCCACGTGAGAACATCTCCAGTGTGACACTCATTCTACACGAGGAAATCGTCACGATTTTTCTAACATGTTTATATATCACGTAAAATTACAGTGCGTGTCTTGAGTGTGACTCATAGTCAACGCTCCGCCTCAAAACACTGTATATGCATGTCAAAATATCAAACACTAGTGCGAGTAAACCTCCAGCACTAGGTCATGCATAGTTCTCATTACAAATCAAGTACGAGCAAATCGCTCAAGTACTATGTCATGTACAAATCATGAAGAATCGAGTACGAGCAACGCTCCAGCACTCTGTCATGCATCTCATGTAAAACTCGAGTACGAGCTTATCGCTCTAGCACTCTCTCATGCACAATCACATAAAATTGAGTACGAGCAATGCTCCAGTACTCTATCATGCATGTCAAATAAATGTAGTGCGAGTAAACCTCCAGCACTAATGTATGTAAAAAATATCTGAAATCAAGTGCGAGCGGTGCTTCAGTATGATTGTTTCCACATAATTCGGTAGATGGCTCTTTAAAAATAGGGATGTTTAAAATCATTAAAATCAGCACCATAAAGTGTGCTTAGTTTACATCGACCTCAAACATTAGTCCATCCACCTACTCTTCTGCTACACAACAGTAAAAACCACTTAAAAACATTTTTTCCATGTTTTTTGAAACATTTCCCAAAATTTAACTTTTTGCCTATTTAGGGGCATAATTGTAATTTACCCATATCGGGTCCTTATAATATTACTGATTTTCTCTGACCCTCAAACAATTTATGTGAATGCAAAAGCGGACGAAAATACGCACAGATATCTCTAACTACTTGCAAGAGTCCCCTACCTCGGATCACGTAGTGTGACCTCTCTTCCTCTGTGCTGTCCAAACCTCGCAGGTCGGTCACTCTCAATATGACTCTGGAGCTACATTTAATCATTCACTGGATTAATTTCACGTTTCCTACTGTATTACACATTTAATACAGTTCATTTCACTTAATTATGCCCGTTTACTCTAAATGGGCCTAAATACTTTAATTGGGCCTTAATCCGTATTAAGCCCGTTTTCCACATATTATTTCCCTTCATCAGGGTCTATCGACTCATTGAGCCTATCAATACCAATTGGTTTTTATTCCAAGCTCTTTGGATAGCCCGTATATCATTTACGACAGTTAATTCGAAATTCTGAATATAATTCACTAAATGCGAAATTTAATCCGAAATGCATAAAATAAATCTTAAATATGCAATAATCACATAAATT
Source organism: Firmiana major (assembly GCA_033439115.1). Taxonomy (NCBI): domain Eukaryota; kingdom Viridiplantae; phylum Streptophyta; class Magnoliopsida; order Malvales; family Malvaceae; genus Firmiana; species Firmiana major. The sequence goes on along the minus strand of CM065904.1, from coordinate 17,396,910 downwards.
GTCGTAAATGAGCTTTACTTACCCGAGATTATGCGATGGTGCACAAATCGAAGTTTGATCGGGCTTTCATTTGGAATTTATTATCAAACTGCACAATTTTGTATATTTAACTCCGGGTCACTTTCTGATTAAATATAACTTAAATAAATTTATCGAAAATCAAATCGGTCACTTTTGACCTCGTATCGACTTACCTGAAGTCTAGTGAAATCCCAAAAATTTTTCTTTTTCTTTTTCTTTTTTTTCTTCTTTTTCCCTTTTTTTCCTTGGCTGAACCGGTCCGGTCCGATTTAGCGGAGAAGGTTCTTCACTGAACCGCCGACCGATTCAGCTCTTTTTGGTCTTGTCGGCGTCGTCTGGCCGGTTCTCCTAGTGCCGCTACCGCTGTTCAATGCGCCACAGCCTGGGGAACGTTCGGCTTGCCTCGATCGGGACCAAGCACCGCCGATGGCCGCCGAATTCCTTCTTTTCCTCCGCGGCAATTTCTCTTCGATTCACCAACGTCCGGTGTCAGTGAGGCGCGTTACCGGTGCCGATGGGTGAGCGCCGATGTCCTCTCCCTTTTTCGGCCTTTGGCCCGGTTGCTGGTCGCCGGACGATGGCCGTCTGGTGGTTTCTCTTCCTCGGCTTTCTTTCATCGATTTGCTCTCTTCTCTCTCCCCGATATTCTTTCCAATTTAATTTTTTGATTGATTTTTTTTCTCTTTTAATATTTATAAATGATTTTAATATTATTTTAATCATTAAAATAATATTAAAAATTCCCAAAATATAAAAAATCATATTAAATTCATTTAATCCGTAAATGAATTTATCAGTCTGATTTTACCTTTTCAATATATTTTTTTACCATTTTCGGGCTAGTTTTTTTAGGCGAAAATTCTGAAAAAATTAAATAAATTCATATCTTGATGAATTGGACTCGAAATTAAATATTTTCCTCGATTTTGATCAAGATTCCTCAATTTCATATTTTTAATGAAGAAATTATACCAAATTTCAGTCATTTGACCGTTTTACCCCTACACTCGTTCGGGAATCATCTTAACCCTTATCTCGCTGTTATGTAGCTTACATGCATTTTTAATTTCTTAGATTTTCAATTGCATGATAGTAAATACTCTTCTTATGATTCAACTATGAAATAAAGTGTTCGTACACATAGGAATCATAAGGTACAAGCTACATACGTAAATCGAAAACACGGGTCTGACAATCCTCCCCAACTAAAAGAATTTGGTCCTCCAAATTAGAACCAAATCAATCCTCAAACAACTGGGGGTGTTTCTCTCGCATCAAGCTCTCTAAGTCCCAAGTAGCCTCCTCGGAAGTGTGATGCTGCCATAAAACCTTCACTAACCCGATACTCTTCGATCTCAAAAACTTCTGCTTCCTATCCAGTATCCGAATCGGCCTCTCAACATATGACATGTCCTCACTGAGCTCCAATGGCTCATAACTAATCACATGCGCCAGATCCGGGTGATACATCCGAAGCATCAAAATGTGGAAGACGTTATGCACGCCTGATAAATGTGGTGGCAGTGCCAACCTATAGGCCTAATCTCTCACTCGATTAAGTATCTCATAGGGTCCAATGTAGCGAGGACTCAGCTTACCCCTCTTCCCAAACCTCGTTATCCCCTTGGAAGAAGAAACCTTCAGAAACACTGACTCACCAACTGCGAACTCAAGTGGCCTATGTCTCCTGTCAGCATAACTCTTCTGTCGACTCTGAGCTGTCCTCAATCTCTCAACTATCAACCAGACATCCTCAGAAGCCTGTGTAACCAAATCAGGAGCAAAAAGCTTTCGGTCACCAACTTCTTCCCATCCGATAGGGGAACGACATCTATGACCATACAAGGCCTCATACGATGCCATCCCGATACTTGAATGATAATTGTTGTTGTAGGTGAACTCAGCTAGTGGCAAATGATCATCCCAGGAGCCTCTAAAATCTAGCACGCATGCTCTTAACATATCCTCCAAAGTCTGTATCATCCTCTCTGACTGACCATCTGTCTGAGGATGGAAAGCTATGCTCAAACTCAACTGGGTTCCCATGGCTTCCTAAAAATGTTCCCAAAAGTATGATGTGAAGTGGGAATCTCTATCCGATACAATGCTCATTGGAACACCATGCAACCTCACTACCTCGCGTACATACAATCCTGCACACGTACTCAGACTATCGGTAGCTCTCATAGCTAGGAAGTTGGCTGACTTTGTCAGTCTATCAACGATCACCCATATAGCATCATGATTCCTCCGGGTCCTTGGTAAACCCAACACGAAATCCATGATGATATGCTCCCATTTTCATGTTGTTATAGGTAGAGGCTGGAATAATCATATAGGTCTCTGATGCTCTACCATCACCTGCTAACATACAAGACATCTCACCACAAAATCCACCACATCTCTCTTCATACCTGACCACCAGGACTGTCACGACCCAAATTACCTAAAAATCCCTACAAATTTTTCGCTTTTACATTTTCTTACCCGTCGTGAACAGTTATACTACTAAACAGTTGGGCTATGATTCGGTGTTAGTCACCTCTCACCTATTTAGCATTCCATTTTCATATTTCATTTCCATATCAATTTATTGAACTAAATACATCCCCAATATTACATCCATATACAGTACTGTGCATCTATATATTTAGATACAAAATTGTACAAATGAGTATACCTGATCTTGAAAAGAAGCAGCGGATAACCGAATTGCGAAGCTATTGTCGCTCTCTTCTACTGAATATACCCTGTGGGGTGGAAAGTGAAAGGGTGAGCGAAACATGCTCAGTAAGGCAATAATGTAAGCAGGTAGATAACTATACTATCTACGTGCTGATAATGTCATGATATAAAATCGTTTACATTTGGAGCATGAGGTATGACTAAAACGATGACACATGTATGTATATATCATATAAGGGAAATCATGAAATCGACATATAAAACACACATGAAAAAATCATGTATGACATCTCATGCTCGTCACATTAAAACTTATTAGTTTCATCATAAACTCATCACTTTAAAAGTCATTGTTTCATCATAAAACAACTTCATCAAGGTCAAACCCATCTCTCGGGAATACCTTGATTCCTTAAATCACATCTCTTTTAAAAACATAAATCGGGACTACCCCTCCATCGGGTTTGTCCTGGTCTATCCAGACCGTATGATATCATGTGAGGCATGTAGGTTACTGTATGAAAAATCGAGGACTATGGCCATACTTTGTCCTTGTGATCCCAGGCTACACGGATCCCGGTGTGCGGGGTATCACAACTGCAACGGGAGGTGGGGTCAAGTCCTACCCGCCAGAATATCAAGTAACATCATAGAGTCATCATGACTGCACGGTACAGCGTACTCTGTGTGACATACACGGTACATCGTACTCCGTGGACCCATATCATAGTCTGAGGGTGCCTGCCGTAGGTCTTATCCACCCCAATACTATGTCGATAACCAACCCAGGTATCAAAGTATGCGTGCGAGCATCTCAACTCTCTGTGACACATAGTCTACAGGAGGCTTCCGCACGACTATATGCATGTCAACTCGCATCTAGTGCAGGCGAAGCTCCAGCAACACGCTATGCATATCATGATATCTAAAATCTCGTGCGAGCGAAGCTCCAGCACGATTTTGTGCACTCACAAATTTCTCGTACGAGCAATGCTCCAGTACGGCTTTTCATGAGAAATAAATCAGTAAACTTGAGTGCGAGTAAGACTCTAGCACTCTTTTTACTCGTGTAAATATGATAGGTGGCTCACTTTTAATAAAACATCTTTTAAAATAGTAACCGGTACAAACCGGTACCCTTTCGTATAATTCATAAAATCAATAGCCAACCTATATGTAAATTTGCTTAAACCCAAGCAATACATTCATATAAAATATCAAAGCATGAAAATCATGTAATTTATATGCCTTACCACCCTTTTTGTAAATTTTACTCTCAGGGGTAAAATCGTCTTTTTCTTTATTCACCTAAGCCCCGATTTTCACAGAAATTATTATTTCATTTCTAGATGCTGTAAGAAATTTCTAAGCCCTGTAAATACCCTCAAAATACGTATAGAAATCTCTATACGCCTACAAAATTCCCTTACCTTATTTTCCTGTCGAATCTGACCTTTCCTCTGATGTCACGTCGCGCAGTCTGATCTGCTCTCAATCCAATGTCCGAAACTGCGTATAAATATTCCTCAGGTCAGATATTATACAACTTAATTGTATTTCCTATTTTCTGGGCTTAATTTAAATCATTGGGCCCATTTACCCCTATTGGGCCCAATTGCACCTTAATGGGCCTTAATCGGCCTTAAGCCCGTTTTCCACTTAATTTCCACATTATCGAGGCCTATTGGGCTCATTGGGCCCACCAACAATTTATTGGGCCTCGTTCTAACTCTCGAATAGCTAAATTTATTATTTACGACAATTTATCTAAATTTCCATAATTTAATTCAATTTATGCGGAATTTAAATTCGTATCACGCATAACGATGTAAATTGTCGTAAATAAGGGTCACTTACACGAGATTCCATGCTAGTCCGCAAATCGAGGCTATCTCAAGCTCTCGGTTGATGCCAATCGTCGAGCTACACAATTTCATAATTTTTCGGGTAAATTTTCAGTCGAATAATAATTAAATAAAATATTCCAAAATTCAAATCGATCAATTTCGACCGCTTATCGACTTACCCGAAGCTCGATTGCATCACTGGAATTTTCTCCAATTTTTCCTCTTTTTCTTTTTCCCTTTTTCTTCCTTTTTTCCTCTCTTTTTGGCTGAACCGGTTCAGTCCGGTTCAGACCCGCCGGTTCACCCCCGGTTCACTCCGGTTCCATCGGTTCACCGCCTTGCCGGCCGGTTCTCCGCTGGCTTCCACCGCCAGCAGCTCCGCAAGGTTGTCCGCATCTTGAATCTGGCCTCGGCTTCGGTCTGGGTCGTCGGAATGCCGCCGGTCCGACCGTTCTCCTCTCGGTCGTCGATGGTTCCCCCTTTTTCCGTCGATTTCGCCAGCCGTGGCCACCACCAATCGCATCGTCTGGGCCTGGGGAGTCCTCGGCTGGGGGTGGGGTCGGAACTCTTTCTCCCGCGACTTCTCTCCCCGATTCGTCGATCTCCGGCGAGTTTCGCAGCGCGTCGCCGGTGCTGTCTTGCTCGCCGGCCTCTCCTCTCCCTTTTCCGGTGGTCGTGACCTCTCATCCGGCGCCGGTGGTGGCTCGCCGGTGATCCTCGTTTTGCTTTGTTTTTCGTCTCTGCTTTGTGTTTCTCTCTCCCCGATTTCCAATCTGATTTTTTTTTCTCTTTTTTTTTCAATTTATTTATTTATATTTATAATTTATTTTAATATTATTTAATTGATTAAATTAGTCTAAAATATTCAAAATATCTATAAAAATTTATATTTTATTCATTTAGTCTATAAATTAATTTCTCGGTATTATTTCGACTTCCCGGTATAATTTTCGATTATTTTTCGGGATTGTTTTTCGCAACAAAAATTTCGGTTAATTTTAAAAATTAATATTTTGATCAATTTTAACCCAAAACATATGTAATTCTTCGTTATTGATCGAACTTCCTCAATCCATTATTTTTAATAATTATTTCTTGCTAAATTATACCGGCTTTCGATCTTTTGACCGTTTTGCCCTTGTACGTGTTCGGGATTAATTCAGTCAAACTTTCCTCCACGAACACTCATTCATTTTATGATTTGAATCCTTATTTTCAGTCCGAATCTCATTCCTTTAAATTTGTGAACATTTTTCTACCTCATAAAATTTACGATTTAATTTCGGGTCTTATAAGGACACCTTCCGGAGGTTCTGATACATCTTGACACTCCCCGGATGCAACATGTACCTCGATGAATGAGCTTTCAAAAATATCAATCTCCTGAGCGCTGGGTCCTCGAGAACACACAATCTACCTCTAAACCTTAGTAGTCCATCAAAACTCAACTCAAAATCAATCATTGTGTCTCTTTGCATCTGACTAATCACATCGATGTAATATGGATCAGTCTGCTGAGCCTGTCTGATCCTCTCCAAAAGATCTGGCTCTAAGCGTAGACTCACAATCATACAATCTGCATCCATGTTCGAAGGCACAACTCCCAAACTGAGGCTAGCAAACTGCTCTAGTAGCTCATGCTCCCTGACTATCATATACGATACCATCCCAAGGCTCTTCCTACTCAAAGCGTCTGCTAAAACGTTAGCCTTTCCTGGATGATAAAGTATCTCACAATCATAATCCTTCAGAAGCTCTAGCTATCTTCTCTGTCTCATGTTCAGCTCCTTTTGTGAGAACAGATACTTGAGGCTCTTGTGGTTGGTAAAGATCTAAAACTTCTCGCCATACAAGTAGTGGCGCCATACCTTCAATGAAAACACTACTGCTGCCAACTCTAAATCGTGGGTCGGATAGTTCTTCTCATGGTCCTTCAGCTGTCTGGATCCATAAGCAACTACCCTCCCATCCTGTATCAACACACAGCCCAATCCCTGATGCGAAGCATTAGTATATACTGAAAATCCTCCTGAGCTGGTAAGAATAGTGAGAATCGGAGCGGTGGTCAATCGACTCTTCAGCTCCTGAAAACTCCTCTCACAATCCTCGTCCCACACGAATGCAACACTCTTCCGAGTGAGACGTGTCAATGGAGCAGCCAACTTCAAAAATCCCTCAATGAATCTCCGATAGTACCCTGCTTAACCTAGAAAACTCCATATCTCAGTAACTGTCTTCGGCTGTTCCCACTGAACTACGGCCTCAATCTTGGATAGGTCTACTAACACACCATTCCGTGACACTACATGTCCCAAAAATGAGATCTCTGTCAACCAAAAATCACACTTGTTGAGTTTAGTATACAACTGCTACTCTCATAGAGTCTGCAATACGATCCTGAGGTGCTACTCATGCTCCTCCTCGGATCTCGAATACACCAATATGTCATCGATGAAAACAATAACAAACTGATCCAAATATGGATTGAACACATTGTTCATCATAGCTATGAAAGCTGCAGGAGCATTCGTCAGTCCGAATGGCATAACTAGGAACTCATAGTGGACATATCAGGTCCTAAATACCGTCTTAGGTACATCTCCACTCCGGGCTCTGAACTGATGATACCTAGACCTCAGATCAATCTTAGAAAAGACTTGCGCTCCCCGAAGCTGATCCAGTAAGTCGTCAATGCGTGGAAGAGGATATCTATCCTTGATGGTAGCCTTATTCAACAATCTGTAGTCTATACACAATCGAAGGCTTCCATCCTTCTTCCTCACAAACAAAACTTGTGCTCCCCACGGTGAAACACTTGGCCTGATGAAACCCCTATCCAACAACTCCTTCAACTGTCTCTTGAGCTCCTCTAGCTCAACTAAGGCCATGCGATGCGGTGGTCTTGAAATAGGCTCAGTACCAGGCACCAAATCTATACAGAACTCCATCTCTCTGTCTAGTGGTAACCCTGACAACTCATCCAGGAAAACATCTGGGTACTCACTGACCACAGGAATATCTACCAACTCTGGATGTACCCTATCCGTATCCACCACGTACGCAGTAAAACTTTCAAGGTATTCATTTCTTAGTCAGCATAATATTTTATTTATTAACAACATATCTATTATTTTTATTCCTTCCCATCAAACTTTACAACAACTTTCGTAGGGTTAAGAAACATAACAGTCTGAGTGTAACAATCTAAAACAGCATGGTTTGCAGATAACCAATCCATTCCTAAAATTACATCAAAGTCACTCATACTTAGCAATATTAGATTGGCTGTCATATCCTTTTCCCTTACTTTTAGCTTGCAATCATGATACACATACTCAACTAGCTTACTGGAATCCATAGGCGTACTAATCAACATCATCATCTGTAAAGGAGTACGCTCTACATGCTTTTCTAACTTACATGCAAATGATGGTGATACAAAAGAATGCGTGGCACCAGGATTAATTAAAACATATGCTTCTAAATCATAAATCAGGATGTTACCTCGAATCACATCCGCAGAAGCATCAGTTGTGTCCTGGTCCAAGGCATGTACTCGCCCTCGACCCATCACTTGTTTCCCCTTCTTCTCTGCCGTCGCTCTACCTCTCTGAACAGACGTACCAGCTGGAGCTCTATCAGGCTCCTTGCCCTTCTGTGGGGCAATCACAAATGTCTCTGGGCACTCTCTAGCAATGTGCCCCTGTTTCCCACATCAAAAACATACAACAGGGCTCAACGGACAAGGTCTACTGCCATGATGTCTACCACATCGACTGCACTGATCAGTAGTAGGCCTTGGTCCTCCAATCACAATGCCCTTCACCGGAGCTATGGCCGGGAATGTAGGAGGTCTAACTGGTTGCTCTCGCACCTCCTCTATCCGTGGTCCCTTACCGAAGAGTCTCCTCTCTCCTTGATAACTGAAACCTCTATCTCTAGCCGGCCTCTTCCTCTCTCTATCTTGGCTCCGACTAAACTTCCCAAACTCAGAGGCATTCCTCTCGTAGTCCTGCTCACAAAGCTGCACTCTGCGCACTGCCTCATCATACGTACCAATATCAAATGGTACTAACGTAGACCGTAACACCGGTTTCAATCCATCGACAAATCTGCAGACCTTCCTGGTCTTGCTATACATGGTATCGGGATCATACCTCCCCAAGGCCAAAAATCTAGTCTTGTACTCATCCACTAAGAGACTCCCCTAGTTCAATCCCAAAAACTCAGCCTGCAGTCTACGCTGCACAGTATCAAGAACAAACTGCCTCCTGAAGGCATCTAGAAACATTTCTCAACTGATCTAAGAATGTCAGGCTCTCAATATTGGCCTAGTGGACTTCCACCAATGCTCTGTCGTTCCCTTCAGTAGAAACGCAGCAAATGCGACTATCTCTAAAGTTGTACAATCAAAGAAGTCGTACAACTTCTCCATCTCGCCAATCCACTCCTCAACACTGGCTGGGTCCTTGACCCCTCGAAAAGATGGAGGTTCAAGCTTCTGGACCTGTCGCAATCGATTCAAATCACATCTATATCCCAATCCACAACTACCCTGAACTGGTGAGGGTGTAGAAGTATCAGTAGTTTGTGGCCTCTATACAGGCTGTGCAGGTATAACTGCCTCCCCGGTCACAGTCTCTGCATCCTGCCTCTGTCTACCTAACAAATTCTGTGCCAACAACCCTACTATCGCCTCCAGGCTACGCTTTATCCTCGTGAAGCGTTCCTCAGTAGTATCTGGTACCTCAGTATTACCTCTACGTCCCCAGGTAAAATGAACTCTCATCTCGGCTCTCAGGCTACCTCTAAGGCCTCTAGCCCTACCTCTCGCCCCTCTACCACGGCGGGTAATTGCCATAAAGGCTAGATTCCTGCATTCACAATCATTAATTTATCCAACTCCCATCTGGTATAGACAATTGTAACTCAACCAAACACAGTGATATGGAGACGTACACTTTCATAATTACTAATACCTATTCACATCAGACCAACTACGCTCTGATACCACTCTGTCATGCCTTCCTCCTACACGCGGCTTACCAAAAACAACAACAAATTTTTCGATTTTTACTTACCTTTCTCTCTTCAATAGTTGGGCTGTGATTAGGCATTAGTCTTCTCATCCACACATACATACATGTCATTCTAAATATTTATCGACTGTACGTACACTTTCTCATAAGTAAATTCATATACTTAATATAATTACATCATTACATTTACATCCCCAACATTAAATCGTGTACATCACTGTGTTTATGTATTGTTTAGATACAAAAGAGTGTGCATGTATATACCTTTCGCTAGATGGGGAGTGGCAGCGGATCAAAGGAATGCAATACCCTGGTCGACTTGAACTACTGATGAGAATCTGTAGAGATGGAGGAAAATGAATAGGATGAGCTATCAACGCGCTTAGTCAGGAAATCAAGCTAGCAAGTAGACATCCATACTATCTACTGAAAATAGTGTTTTGTCTTTTCGTCTCTCAATTCAAAAGCATTTTTCAAAATATATATAATATAGTACAGATTTAAAATCTCATGTACTAAACACATGCTGGTTCATCAATCAGAGGCATTCATGCAAAACAGTGCATATTTATCATTTCAGACTGCCTTTATATAAAATATGCCATTTACATTCAAAACACAGTAAATATGACATTTCTCATCACAACACAAACAAATCAATCAGTTTTTGACCCATCCCTCTAGTCTACCCGTATCATAAAACACATGTGATATATCATGCGAGACTCAGTGGCTAAATGCAATATCTCCGGCCTATGGCGATATCCTAACATGTGGTGAAATCCCAGGCAATACAGTACTCGGTGTGCGGGTTATCACTGCTGTAATGAGAGGGGGGTCAGTCCATCACAATCGCAAGCTATCAACAACTCTCCTCCACAACTCCATAACAAAACATGGTACAGTGTGCTCATTGCCACACGTATGGTATAACGTACACCCTTAGACCCTACATCATGGTCGGGGTGCCTGCCATAGGTCTTAGCCTCTCATATCATGAAAATACATCATAGTTGGGGTGCCTTCCATAGGTCTTAGCCCTCATACTATGGAATAAATGTCACGTCTCTAAATCCACGTGCGAACATCTCTAGTGTGACACTCAGTCTACACGAGAAAATCGTCATAGTTTTTATAACATGTTTATATATCACGTAAAACTACAGTGCGCATCTTGAGTGTGACTCACAGTCAACGCTCTACCTCAAAACACTGTATATGCATGTCAAAATATCAAACACTAGTGTGAGTAAACCTCCAGCACTAGGTCATGCATAGTTCTTATTACAAATCAAGTACGAGCAAATCGCTCAAGTACTATGTCATGTACAAATCATGAAGAATCGAGTACGAGCAATGCTCCTGCACTGTCAGGACCCCATTCTCAATCCATGACTTTATCCAAAATCACTACAAATTTTTCGCATTTTTAACTTACCTTTTCGCTCTACAATGGTTGGGCTGTGATTCGATGTTAGAGTCCTCACTTACCACATCATCCATTTCATACATACATGTCAATATATTATTACTGACTGTAACTGCTTTTATTATACATGTAAGATTATATAAAATCTAATACAAATACATTCCCCATAATATATAACGTATACATCACTGTGCTGTTTCTATGTTTAGATACACAACTATACATAATATGTATACCTGACGATCGATAGGAACTAGCAGTGGGCTCTGGGACACTATCCCTCGGTAGCTCTCGCTCTACTGACGCTCTGTAGAGAGATGTAAAGAAATGGGGTGAGCATACAACACGCTCAGTAAGGAAATCAGGCAAGCAAGTAGATATCAACACTATCTACTCAAAATAATGCTATGCCTTGAAAACTTTATTTCCTTTACTCGCTTTAAAAAGCATGTCTTGAAATATAATATATATACTTGTACAGAATAAATCACATATACAGAAAATCATGCTTTCTTTCTCAAATGTAGGCATGTAGTGCAAAACAATGCATCGTATATAAATCATGCCTTTATGTAAATCATGCCATGTATATTTAAATTGCAATAAATATGGCATCAAATGATTCACAACACAAAATCGGAGTCTGACCCATCCCTCAGGTCTGTTCGCAGTTTAAATCATTCAATCAATGTGATATATCATGTAAGACGGTGGTTTAATGCAAATAGTATCCTGCACTATGATCATATCCGAAATGTGATCCCAAGCTACATGGAATCCTAGTGTGCGAGGCATCACTTACTGCAACGGGAGGGGGGTCAGTCCATCACAACCGCCAGCTATATCCTCCTCAACTCCACAACAACACACGGTACAGCGTACACCTCGCGCCACTCAGACACGGTACAAAGTACACCCGTGGACCCGTCCTCACTGTCAGAGTGCCTACTATAGGTCTTAGCTCTCGCACCCATGGAATATCAACATCACAGTCAAGGTGCCTAACATAGGTCTTAGCCCTCGCGCCTGTGGAAATATCATACCACATTCACAAATACCCTCATGCTGGCCATCCTCTCAAAATGTGACACTCAGTCACACAAGAATGCGGCATGAATAGGTACCATTTATATAATATGACATACAGTGTGCGCCCTCGAGTGCGACACACAATCGACACTGCGCTCGAGCACTGTTTCACATCACAAACTCAACTCTAGTGCGAGCAACCTCCAACAACTAGGTTAATGCATAGTTCATGTATTAAAATGAAGTATGAGCAATAGCTCCCAGTACCATGCTATGCACAATATCAAATCAAGTACGAGCAATAGCTCCAGTACTATGTCAAGTATAAACCATGAAGAATCGAGTACGAGCAATGCTCCAGTACTCTGTCATGTATCTCATGTAAAACTCGAGTACGAGCTAATCTCTCCAGCACTCTGTCATGCATATATCATATAAAACTGAGTACGAGTAAAAACTCCAGTACTCTATCATGCATGTCATGGAAATCTAGTGCGTATCAAAATCCAGCACTAATGTTATGTGGAAAACATATGAAATCCAGTGCGAGCTGTGCTCTAGCACGTTTCATTCTCACATAATATGATAGATGGCTATTTAAAAGGGATTGTTTATAAAACATCAAAATCAGCACTATAAAGTGTGCTTAAGTCACATCAACCTTAAAATCATTAGCCCATCTATTTATTTTCATGCTAAACAGCAGTTAAACACTCACAATAATAGTTTCCATGCTTTTCGTAACTTTTCACAAAAGTTAACTTTTTGACTAACTAGGGGTAAAATCGTAATTTGCCACTATCGAGTCGCTATAATTATTATTCACTTTCTCTGACCCTCAGAGTTTTTAAGTGAATTTAAAAGCAGAAGAAAATACGTGAAGTTATCTCTAACTACTGGCAAAAGTCCCTTACCTCGGATCACGTCACGTGACCTCACTTCCTCGGTGCTGCTCAATCTCGCAGTTCGATCAGCTCTCAATGTAAACTCCGGAGCTGTAAACAACCATTCCTCAGGTTAATTATACTTTTCCTATTGTATTATACATTAATACAGTTTATTTTCCCTTAATGAGTCTTAATAATCCTTAATGGGCATAACTAGGCCTTAAGTCTATTTTCATTTTACTATTCATTTTCGTTGGGCCTATTGGGCTTGTGGGGCCCACCAACTTTTATTGGGCTTGTCCTAGCCCATTACACCTTATTGGGCCTAAAATAATTGGGCTTGGCCCATTGGGCCTCTCGACCACATGCCATGGCCGAGAGCTACTCATGCCTCGGTTTCACCATGGCATGCCATCCATGCCTATTACTTAGCCATTTTCACTTATGCATTTTCACAAACACTTGGTAGGCAACATTACCAATCATCACATAGTTCATTTAGGCATTTTATCAAACACCTTGATTGCCAACAAATTACATGTATTAATTAATCAAATTGATTAATTCTAATTACACCATTAACATTAATACATGTACACTAATCCATTTATGTCTTAAAATTATATTGACATAATTTAGCATCCCATTACTCACTCTCGGCCTAACCCATTTCATGGTGATTTAATATGTTTCAATGCTTAAAACATATATCAACATACTTGTAATTATTCATACATTAACATATATGAAATTGGAAATTAGAAAATATACCAATTGTTATGTTCACCCTTTGGCCAAAACTTTGGAGGCTCTCGGTTTGCACTCTATGGCTCGTTGATAGCCAATTCCAACATATGTCATTCTCCTTTCAATTTGGAACAACTTCCATGAAGAATGCAAGTTCCAAATAAGCCTAATTCCTAGTGATTTCTAGTGAGAGAAAGCTTGGAAAATATGTTTCAATGGTTTCTTCTTCTAGCCGGATTTGGTGTGATGAAGATGACAATGGTGTGGCTGAATTTATAAGCCAAATACTTAGCCATTAAGCTTTACTTTTCAGCCATTATGCTTGACATTCCAAACCTTAGCCATGAGTCATCTTATGAGTCACCTTATGAGTCGTAGTTAACTTTAACTATGGTTAGATATTTATCTCATGGGCTTTTCCATTTGGGCTTCTCGGTTTGGGCTTTCCTAATGGGCTTTCGGGCTGAAATTTTTACTATGTCTTGGGCCTTTAATTGTCTCAAAATTTGGCCGATCAATTGGTCCAACAATTCGGTCTAAAGGACCTAAGAATTTCGATATACGTTTAGTATACCTTAATGGGCTTTAAAATTTTCACCTTAGGCCCATTACGTTTTTAACCATTAAATTAAATCTGGAATCCTTCCGAATAAATTTTCCTTACTTCCGGGGATGATTATCTTATATTCTGGCTAAGAATATTTTTCTCCAAATTTTCCTCCACACTTAGGTTAATTTTTAACCATGATTAGTCAACTATGGTAAAAGTCCACTTTCTTAACTATAGTTGACTTTTTCCTTAACCATTGACCATGTTGACTTTTTCTCAAAATTTTGAGAGTGTCATATCTTATGTCTTACACTCTCGTCGTTATATTCCAACCGCTCCCGGTGGATAATTTCACACAAAACTCCTTTTCTCGCCAAAAAAGGTCCATTTTACCCTTTTTAGCTTTTACTCTCGTTTTATATGTTCGGGACTAAATCAAGCTGACTTTCCTTCATGAGTTCTCTACGCTCTCTTATTTTAAGTTCTTATTTTCAGTCAGAATGATTTAGAATAACTCGGTTTAGCCTGTGATACCCATCGCTCACATTAGGCATTTTATGTAGCTTTTGTGAGTTAAATCATTTCAATAACACTTTATGTCTAGTAAATACTCTTCTTATGATTCAACTATAATTACATAGTGTTCATACACATAGGAATCATAAGGTACAAGCTACAAAAAAATCTGGGTCTGACAATCCTCCCCCACTTAGAAAATTTGGTCCTCCAAATTAGAAACAAGTCAGTCCTCAAATAGGTGAGGGTACTTCTCTCGCATCAGACTCTCTAGCTCCCAAGTAGCTTCCTCTGAAGTATGATGCTGCCAGAGAATCCTCACTAATCCGATGGTCTTCGATCTCAATACCTTCTCCTTCCTATCCAATCTCCGAATCGGTCTCTCAACATATGACATGTCCTCTCGGACTCCAAAGGCTCGTAACTAATCACATGTGCTGGATCCGGGTGATACTTCCGAAGCATCGATATGTGGAAGACGTTATGGACACCTGATAAGTCCAGTGCCAATGCCAACCTATACGCCTTATCTCCCACTCGATCAAGTATCTCAAAGGGTCCAATATAGCGAGGATTTAGTTTCCCTCTCTTCCCAAATCTCGCTATGCCCTTGGAAGGAGAAACTCTCAAAAACACGGATTCACCAACTGCAAACTCTAGTGGCCTACGTCTCTTGTCAGCGTAACTCTTCTGTCTGCTCTGAGCTGTCCTCAGTCTCTCTACAATCAAGCGGACGTCCTCAGATGCTTGCGTAACCATGTCAGGAGCAAAAATCTTACGGTCACCCACTTCTTCCCATCCAATAGGGGAACGACATCTACGGCCATACAAAGCCTCATACGGTGCCATCCCGATACTCGAATGATAACTGTTGTTGTAGGCGAACTCGGCTAGTGGCAGGTGGTCATCCCAGGAGCCTCGATAATCTAGCACACATGCTCTCAACATGTCCTCCAGAGTCTGTATGGTCCTCTCTGACTGACCATCTGTCTGAGGATGGAAAGCGGTGCTCAAACTCAACTGGGTTCCCACGGCTTCCTGAAAATGTCCCTAAAAGTGGGATGTGAAGCGGGAATCCCTATCAGAGACTATGCTCACTGGTACACCGTGTAACCTCACTACCTCGCGTACGTACAGTTCTGGTAACAAACTCAGAGTATCGGTCACTCTCATAGCTAGGAAGTGGGCTGACTTTGTCAGTCTATCAACGATCACCCATATAGCATCGTGATTCCTACGGGTTCTCGGTAAACCCATCACGAAATCCATGGTGATATGCTCCCATTTCCATATCGGTATAGGTAGAGGCTGCAAAAATCCTGCAGGTTTCTGATGCTCTACCTTCACCTGCTGACATATGAAACACTTTGCCACAAAGTCTGCTACATCTCTCTTCATACCCGACCACCAGTATACCTTCCAGAGGTTCTGATACATCTTGTTACTTCTCGGATGTAACATATACCTCGACGAATGAGCTTTCGTCAATATCAATCTCCTGAGTCCTGGATCCTCGGGAACACACAATCTGCCTCTGCACCTTAGTAGTCCATCAGAACTCAACTCAAAATCAGTCACGGTGCCCTTCTGCATCTGACTACTCACATCCATACAAAATGGATCAGTCTGCTGAGCTACTCTGATCCTGTCCAATAGATCCGGCTCCAAGCGTAGACTAGCTATCACATAGCCTGTATCCATGTCAGAAGGCACGACTCCCAAACTGAGGCTAGCAAACTGCTCTAGCAAATCATGTTCCCTAACCATCATGTACGATACCATCTCCAGGCTCTTCCTGCTCAAGGCATCGGCTAGAACATTAGCCTTACCCGGATGATAAAGTATCTCGCAATCGTAGTCCTTCAGAAGCTCTAGCCATCTTCTCTGTCTCATGTTCAGCTCGTTCTGTGAGAATAAATACTTAAGGCTCTTGTGGTCGGTAAATATCTGGAATTTCTCACCATATAAGTAGTGGCGCCATACCTTCAACGCAAACACTATTGCAGCTAACTCCAGATCATGGGTCGGATAGTTCTTCTCATGATCCTTCAACTGTCTGGATCCATAAACAACTACCTTCCCATCCTGCATCAATACGCAGCCCAGTCCCTGATTCGAAGCATCGGTATATACTGCAAATTCTCCTGAGCTGGTAGGGATAGTGAGAATCGAAGCGGTGGTCAATCGACGCTTCAACTCCTCAAAACTCTTCTCACAATCCTCGTTCCATATGAACTGTGCACTCTTTCGAGTAAGACGTGTCAACGGAGCAGCCAACTTCGAAAATCCCTCAGCGAATCTCCGATAGTATCAAGCTAAACCCATAAAACTCCTGATCTCGGTGACTGTCTTCGGCTGTTCCCACTGAACTACAGCCTCTATCTTAGATGGATCAACTGATACACCATCTCTCGATACAACATGTCCCAAAAATGAGATCTGTGACAACCAAAAGTCACACTTACTGAGCTTAGCATATAACTCATGCTCCCGTAGCGTATGCAACACGATCCTGAGGTGCTCCTCATGCTCCTCCTTGGATCTCAAATACACCAATATGTCATCGATGAAGACGATAACAAACTGGTCCAAATATAGCTTGAACACATCATTCATCAAAG
The DNA here is from genome assembly GCA_033439115.1 of Firmiana major. Lineage (NCBI taxonomy): Eukaryota > Viridiplantae > Streptophyta > Magnoliopsida > Malvales > Malvaceae > Firmiana > Firmiana major. The sequence goes on along the minus strand of CM065904.1, from coordinate 17,379,539 downwards.
CCATGAAAGCAGCTGGAGCATTCGTCAATCCGAATGGCATGACCAAGAACTCATAGTGGCCATATCGGGTATAAAATGCTGTCTTGGGTACATCTCCACCCCGAACCTTCAGCTGATGATACCCAGACCTCAGGTCAATCTTCGAAAAGACCTGTGCTCCCTGAAGCTGATCTAACAAGTCGTCAATGCGTGGAAGGGGGTATCTATTCTTGATGGTGGCCTTATTCAACAATCGGTAGTCTATACACAATCGAAGGCTCCCATCCTTCTTCCTCACAAACAGAAACGGTGCTCCCCAAGGTGAAACACTCGGTCGAACAAAACCCCTATCCAACAGCTCTTGTAATTGTCTCTTGAGCTCCTCCAGCTCAACTAAGGCCATACGATATGGTGGTCTCGAAATAGGCTCCGTACCAGGTACCAAATCTATGCAGAACTCCATCTCTCTGTCTGGTGGTAACCCTGGCAATTCATCCGGGAAAACATCTGGGTACTCACTGACCACAGTAATATCTGACAACTCCGGATGTGCCTTATCCATATCTACCACGTACACAATGAAACCTTGATATGTTGAAGGTTTTCTAAATCAGTAATCACGTAATAATCATAACTACTCCTTTCATTCATTCTTATTAAACTTTACAACATATCTAGTAGGGTGAGGAAACATAACTGTCTTAGCATAAAAATCTAAAACAGCATGGTTTGCAGATAGCCAATCCATTCCTAATATTATATCAAAGTCACTCATACTTAGTAATATTAGATTGGCTGTCATCTCCTTATCCCCTACTCTTAACTTGCAGTCATTAAATACATATTCTACCACTTGACTACTATTCATAGGCGTACTAATCAACATCATCATACATAAATGTGTACGCTCTACATGTCTTGCTAATTTACATGCAAATGAAGGCGATACAAAAGAATGTGTGGCACCAGGGTCAATTAAAACATATGCTTCAATATCATAAATTAGGATGTTACCTCGAATCACATCCGATGAAGCATTAGTTGTTCCATGGTCCAAAGCATGTACTCACCCTTGACCCATCACTTGTTTTCCCTTCTCTTCTGCCGTCGCTCTACCTCTCTGAGCAGACATACCAATTGGGGTTCTATCAAACTCCCTGCCCCTCTGTGGTGTAGTCACAAATGGCGCTGGGCACTCTCTATCTATGTGCCCCTGTTTCCCACATCGAAAACATACCATAGCACCCTGTGAACATGGTCTATCTCCTTGTGATCTACCGCATCTTCTGCACTGATCTGCAGCAGGTCTCTGTCCTTCTATGACAATACCTTTGCTGGGGCTACAGTCGGATAAGCAGGAGGTCTAGTATATCTCTCTCGTGCCTCCTCTACCCGTGATCTCTTACGGAAGAGTCTCTTCCCTCCTCGATAACTGAAATCTCTAGCCGGCCTCTTCTTCTGTATATCTCGACTATGACTAAACTTCCCAAACTCGAAAGCATTCCTATCATAATCCTGCTCGCATAATTACGCCCTGCGCACTGCTTCCTCATAGGTCACTATGTCTAATGGGACCAACTAGGACCGCAAAACCAGTCTCAACCCGTCAATAAACCTTTGGACCGTCCTGGTCTCACTGTACATGGTATCCGGGTCATATCTTCCTAGGGATAGGAATCGAGTCTCATACTCGTCCACAGATAAACTCCCCTGGTGTAGTCCCAAAAATTTTGCCTCAAGTTTTTGCTGTGCGGTGTCGGGAACAAACTGCCTCTTGAAGGCCTCCCGAAATATATCCCAACTAATGTCTGTGTGTCGGGATCTCAATATAGGTCGGGTGGACTTCCACCAATGCTCTGTAGCTCCCTTCAGTAGGAACGTAGTAAACGCGACCATCTCCGAGGTTGTACACTCGAAGAATCCATAAAGCTTCTCCAGTTTTGCTAACCACTCCTCAGCAGCCACTAGGTCCTTGACCCCACTAAAGGATAGAGGTCTAAACTTCTGGAATTCTCGCAATCGATGCAGATCACATCCATATCCTAATCCACTACCACCCGAAACCGGTGGGGGTGTAGGAGTATCTATAGTCCTCTGTGCATCAGCTGTCTGCGTAGGTGTATCAGGGGCAACTGCCTCTCCTGTAGCAGCTCCTACCTCCTGTCTCTGCCTACCTGGCATCGTCTGTGCCAGTATCTCGATAATAGTCTCGAGACAATGCTTTAATCTCGTGAAGCGCGTTTCTGCACACTCGGGTGCCTCAGTAGCACCTGGAGTCTCATGCGTAGGTAATGGTCCGGCAGCGGCTCGTCCATCGAGTCTATCTCCCCGGCCTTGAGCCCTACCTCTCATACCTCTACCACTACGCGTATTTGCCATATAGGCAAAGTTCCTGCATTCATAATAATGAATTAGTCCATCTCCTATCCGGTATACACAGTTATATCTAAACACAGCATAATACTATGGGGATGTACACTTTCCTATTTTCTAACATCGACTCACATCAGACCAACCTCTGCTCTGATACCATTCTGTCAGGACCCCATTCTCAATCCATGACTTTATCCAAAATCACTACAAATTTTCACATTTTTAACTTACCTTTCCGCTCTTCAATGATTGGGCTGTGATTCGATGTCAGAGTCCTCACTTACCACATCATCCATTTCATACATACATGTCAATATATTATTACTGACTGTAACTGCTTTTATTATACATGTAAGATTATATAAAATCTAATACAAATACATTCCCCATAATATATAATGTATACATCACTGTGCTGTTTCTATGTTTAGATACACAACTGTACATAATATGTATACCTGGCGATCGATAAGAACTAGCAGTGGACTCTGGGACACTATCCCTTGATAGCTCTCGCTCTACTGACGCTCTGTAGAGAGATGTAAAGAAAGGGGGGTGAGCATACAACGCGCTCAGTAAGGAAATCAGGCAAGCAAGTAGATATCAACACTATCTACTCAAAATAATGCTATGCCTTGAAAACATTATTTCCTTTACTCGCTTTAAAAAGCATGTCTTGAAATATAATATATATACTTGTACAGAATAAATCCCATGTACAGAAAATCATGCTTTCTTTCTCAAATGTAGGCATGTAGTGCAAAACAATGCATCGTATATAAATCATGCCTTTATGTAAATCATGCCATGTATATTTAAATCGCAATAAATATGGCATCAAATGATTCACAACACAAAATCGGAGTTTGACCCATCCCTCAGGTCTGTCCGCAGTTTAAATCATTCAATCAATGTGATATATCATGTAAGACTCTGTGGTTTAATGAAAATAGTATCCTGGACTATGATCATATCCAAAATGTGATCCCAAGCTACACGGAATCCTAGTGTGCGGGGCATATCTTACTGCAATGGGAGGGGGGTCAGTCCATCACAACCGCCAGCTATATCCTCCTCAACTCCACAACAACACACGGTACAGCGTACACCTCGCGCCACTTAGACACGGTACAAAGTACACCCGTGGACCCGTCCTCACGGTCAGAGTGCCTACCATAGGCCTTAGCTCTCGCACCCATGGAATATCAACATCACAGTCAGGGTGCCTAACATAGGTCTTAGCCCTCGCGCCTGTGGAAATATCATACCACATTCACAAATACCCTCATGCTGGCCATCCTCTCAAAATCTGACACTCAGTCACACAAGAATGCGGCATGAATAGGTACCATGTATATAATATCACATACAATGTGCGCCCTCGAGTGCGACACATGGTCGACACTGCGCTCGAACACTGTTTCACATCACAAACTCAACTCTAGTGCGAGCAACCTCCAACAACTAGGTCAATGCATAGTTCATGTATTAAAATCAAGTACGAGCAATAGCTCCCAGTACCATGCTATGCACAATATCAAATCAAGTACGAGCAATAGCTCCAGTACTATGTCAAGTATAAACCATGAAGAATCGAGTACGAGCAACGCTCTAGTACTCTGTCATGTATCTCATGTAAAACTCGAGTACGAGCTAATCTCTCCAGCACTCTGTCATGCATATATCATATAAAACTGAGTACGAGTAAAACTCCAGTACTCTATCATGCATGTCATGGAAATCTAGTGCGTATCAAAATCCAGCACTAATGTTATGTGGAAAACATATGAAATCCAGTGCGAGCTGTGCTCTAGCACGTTTCATTCTCACATAATATGATAGATGGCTATTTAAAAGGGATTGTTTATAAAACATCAAAATCAGCACTATAAAGTGTGCTTAAGTCACATCAACCTTAAAATCATTAACCCATCTATTTATTTTCCTGCTAAACAACAGTTAAACACTCACAATAATAGTTTCCATGCTTTTCGCAACTTTTCACAAAAGTTAGCTTTTTGACTAACTAGGGGTAAAATCGTAATTTGCCACTATCGGGTCGCAATAATTATTATTCACTTTCTCTGACCCTCAGAGTTTTTAAGTGAATGTAAAAGCAGATGAAAATACGTGCAGTTATCTCTAACTACTCACAAAAGTCCCTTACCTCGGATCACGTCATGTGACCTCACTTCCTCGGTGCTGCTCAATCTCGCAGTCCGATCAGCTCTCAATGTAAACTCCGGAGCTGTAAACAACCATTCCTCAGGTTAATTATACTTTTCATACTGTATTATACATTAATACAGTCTATTTTCCCTTAATGGGCCTTAATAATCCTTAATGGGCCTAACTAGGCCTTAAGTCCATTTTCATTTTACTATTCATTTTCGTTGGGCCTATTGGGCTTGTGGGGCCCACCAACTTTTATTGGGCTTGTCCTAGGCCCATTACACTTTATTGGGCCTAAAATAATTGGGCTTGGCCCATTGGGCCTCTCGGCCACATGCCATGGCCGAGAGCTACTCATGCCTCAGTTTCACTATGGCATGCCATCCATGCCTATTATTTAGCCATTTTCACTTATGCATTTTCACAAACACTTGGTAGGCAACATTACCAATCATCACATAGTTCATTTAGGCATTTTATCAAACACCTTGATTGCCAACAAATTACATGTATTAATTAATCAAATTGATTAATTCTAATTACACCATTAACATTAATACATGTACACTAATCCATTTATGTCTTAAAATTATATTGACATAATTTAGCATCCCATTACTCACTCTCGGCCTAACCCATTTCATGGTGATTTAATATGTTTCAATGCTTAAAACATATATCAGCATACTTGTAATTATTCATACATTAACATATATGAAATTGGAAATTAGAAAATATACCAATTGTTATGTTCACCCTTTGGCCGAAACTTTGGAGGCTCTCGGTTTGCACTCTATGGCTCCTTGATAGCCAATTCCAACATATGTCAATCTCCTTTCAATTTGGAACAACTTCCATGAAGAATGCAAGTTCCAAATATGCCTAATTCCTAGTGATTTCTAGTGAGAGAAAGCTTGGAAAATATGTTTCAATGGTTTCTTCTTCTAGCCGGATTTGGTGTGATGAAGATGACAATGGTGTGGCTGAATTTATAAGCCATATACTTAGCCATTAAGCTTTACTTTTCAGCCATTATGCTTGACTTTCCAAACCTTAGCCATGAGTCACCTTATGAGTCACCTTATGAGTCATAGTTAACTTTAACTATGGTTAGATATTTATCTCATGGGCTTTTCCATTTGGGCTTCTCGGTTTGGGCTTTCCTAATGGGCTTTCGGGCTGAAATTTTTACTATGTCTCGGGCCTTTAATTGTCTCAAAATTTGGCCGATCAATTGGTCCAACAATTCGGTCTAAAGGACCTAAGAATTTCGATATACGTTTAGTATACCTTAATGGGCTTTAAAATTTTCACCTTAGGCCCATTACGTTTTTAACCATTAAATTAAATCTGGAATCCTTCTGAATAAATTTTCCTTACTTTCGAGGATGATTATCTTATATTCTGGCCAAGAATATTTTTCCCCAAATTTTCCTCCACACTTAGGTTAATTTTTAACCATGATTAGTCAACTATGGTAAAAGTCCACTTTCTTAACTATAGTTGACTTTTTCCTTAACCATTGACCATGTTGACTTTTTCTCAAAATTTTGAGAGTGTCATATCTTATGTCTTACACTCTCGTCTTTATATTCCAACCGCTCCTGGTGGATAATTTCACCCGAAACTCCTTTTCTTGCCAAAAAGGTCCATTTTACCCTTTTTAGCTTTTACTCTCATTTTATATGTTCGGGACTAAATCAAGCTGACTTTCCTTCATGAGTTCTCTATGCTCTCTTATTTTAAGTTCTTATTTTCAGTCAGAATGATTTAGAATAACTCGGTTTAGCCTGTGATACCCATCGCTCACATTAGGCATTTTATGTAGCTTTTGCGTGTTAAATCATTTCAATAACACTTTAAGTCTAGTAAAAACTCTTCTTATGATTCAACTATAATTACATAGTGTTCATACACATAGGAATCATAAGGTACAAGCTACAAAAAAATCTGGGTCTGACAACAGTGCGCATCTTGAGTGTGACTCACAGTCAACGCTCTGCCTCAAAACACTGTATATGCATGTCAAAATATCAAACACTAGTGTGAGTAAACCTCCAGCACTGGGTCATGCATAGTTCTTATTACAAATCAAGTACAAGGAAATCGCTCAAGTACTATGTCATGTACAAATCATGAAAAATCGAGTATGAGCAATGCTCCTGCACTCTGTCATGCATCTCATGTAAAACTTGAGTACGAGCTTATCGCTCCAGCACTCTCTCATGCACAATCACATAAAATTGAGTACGGACAATGCTCCAGTACTCTATCATACATGTCAAATAAATGTAGTGTGAGTAAACATCCAGAACTAATATATGTGAAAAACATCTGAAATCAAGTGCGAGCTGTGCTCCAGCATGATTATTTCCATATAATTTGGTAGATGGCTCTTTAAAAATAGAGATGTTTAAAATCATTAAAATCAGCACCATAAAGTGTGCTTAGTTTACACCGACCTCAAACATTAGCCCATCCACCTACTCTTCTGCTACATAGCAGTAAAAACCACTCAAAACATTATTTCCATGCTTTTTGAAACCTTCCCCAAAATTTAACTTTTTACCTATTTAGAGGTAAAATCGTAATTTACCATATCGGGTCCCTATAATATTACTGATTTTCTCTAACCCTCAAATAATTTCAGTGAATGCAAAATTAGATGAAAATACGCACAGATATCTCTAACTACTTGCAAGAGTCCCCTATCTCGGATCACGTAGTGTGACCTCTTTTCCTCTATGCTGTCCAAACCTCGCAGTCCGGTCACTCTCAATATGACTCTAGAGCTACATTTAACCATTCACTGGATTAATTCGCTTTTAGGCTTCCCGGTGGTGGACCAAAGCTGATCTTTGGCCCTCGTTGTCCTCGAAGAGTTTCAGTAAGGTGTTCCGGGAGGGGGAGGACCCTAGGGATTAAGATACTAAGCGTCCCCTCCCCCTCCCTTCACCACTTCTGTTAAAGTTTGTATCATGCATTCCATATAGCTAAAGGATACAAACTTTAACTACTGATATACCTTGAACGAACATCGACAGCTGCTTACCCCTCCGGTACCCTTCCCGTAAGGGTACCTCCGGATAGCCCCCTCAGGTAACCTTTCCTTTCCTAAGGTTACCTTCGGACGGACCCCTTCGGCTTCGCCTCCGGATAGACCCCTCCGGCTTCGCCTTCGGAAACCCCACCGGAAAACCTGAGTTAACAGTGGAACTCCAGAGAGTGTTAGTTACTTGAAATGTCATAAGTGACGTTCGAAAAAACTGACAGTGTGATCTTGAGTTGAGTACCAGCAAGATCCTGAAACCTCTGATCCCATTGGATTCTCCATAAATAGTTCAAAGCTTGAGAGGGGATGACGGGGTTTACCGTCCGTCTATCGCCCATCCCGAAAACCGTCAGACAAATGTTGTCTAAGTCAAAAAGGGAACCACTTATCATCAAAACCGAGATATAGCGGGAATTGTTCCCGGGGCGAATTAAACCAACACAACGGCAACGTTTCCTACTGTATTATACATTTAATACAGTTCATTTCACTTAATTGTGCCCGTTTACTCTAAATGGGCCTAAATACTTTAATTGGGCCTTAATCCGTATTAAGCTCATTTTCCACGTATTATTTCCCTTCATCAGGGTCTATTGACTCATTGGGCCTATCAATACCCATTGGGCTTTATTCCAAGCTCTTTGGATAGCCCGTATATCATTTACGATAGTTAATTCAAAATTTCGAATATAATTCACTAAATGCAGAATTTAATTTGAAATGCGTAAAATAAATCTTAAATACACAATAATCACATAAATTGTCGTAAATGAGCTTTACTTACCCGAGATTATGCGATGGTGGGTAAATCGAAGTTTGATCGGGCTTTCATTTGGAATTTATTGTTGAACTGCACAATTTTGTATATTTAATTCTGGGTCAATTTTTGATTAAATATAACTTAAATAAATTTATCAAAAATCAAATCCGTCACTTTTGACCTCGTATCAACTTACCCGAAGTCCGGTGAAATCTCAAAAGTTTTTCTTTTTATTTTTCTTCTTTTTCCCTTTTTCTCCTTGGCTGAACTGGTCTGGTTCGATTCAGTGTAGAAGGTTCTTCATTGAACCGTCGACCAGTTCAGCTCTTTTTGGTCGTGTCGGCGTTGCCTGGTCGGTTCTTCAAGTGCCTCTGCTGCTGTTCGACGCACCACAGCCTGGGGAATGTTCGGCTTGCCTCGATCGGGTCCAAGCACCGCCGATGGCCGTCGAATTCCTCCTTTTTCGCCGCGGTAATTTCTCTTCGATTCGTCGACGTCCGGCGTCAGTGAGGCATGTTTCCGGTGCCGATTGGTGCGCGTCGTTGTCCTCTCCCTTTTCTGACTTTTGGCCTAGCTGCTAGTCGCTGGATGGTGGTCGTCCAATGATTTCTCTTCCTCAGCTTGCTTTCGTCGGTTTGCTCTATTCTCTCTCCCCAATATTCTTTCCAATTTCGTTTTTCTGATTGATTTTTTCTCTTTTAATATTTATAAATGATTTTAATATTCTTTTAATCATTAAAAGAATATTAAAAATTCCCAAAATATAAAAAAATCATATTAAATTCATTTTATCCGTAAATGAATTTATCAGTCCGATTTTTCCTTTTTGGTATATTTTTTCACTATTTTCGGGCTAGTTTTTCAAGGCGAAAATTTTAAAAATATTAAATAAATTCATATCTTGATCAATTGGACTCGAAATTAAATATTTTCCTCGATTTTGATCAAGATTCCTCAATTTCATATTTTTAATGAAATTGTCTTATCGAAATTATACCGAATTTCAATCATTTGACCGTTTTACCCCTGCACTCGTTCGGGAATCAACTTAACCCTTATCTTGCTATTATGTAGCTTACATGCATTTTTAATTTCTTAAATTGTCAATTGCATGATAGTAAATACTCTTCTTATGATTCAACTATGAAATAAAGTGTTCGTACACATAGGAATCATAAGGTACAAGTTACATACGTAAATCGAAAACACGGGTCTAACAATTCTAAACCTTTTAGTAAACGTTGTCCTGATAATTCTCCTTTGTTGAAACCATTTATTCCTTATCCTCAAGCTTTGTATAAAAGGAAGATCGAATATGAGTTTAAGAAATTTTTAGACATATTTAAGAAATTACATATTAACATTCCATTTGTTGATGCCTTGTAGCAGATGCCGCATTATGCGAAATTCATGAAAGAGGTGCTGTCAAAGAAATAGAGACTTGAGGATTATGAAACTGTCAACTTGACAGAGGAATGCAGTGCGATTTTGCAGCAGAAGTTACCACAAAAATTGAAAAACCCTGGAAGCTTTACTATTCCATGCGAGATTAGAGGATCGAAAGTGGGTAAAGCATTGTGTGATTTAGGTGCTACCATAAATTTAATGCCTTTATCTATTTTTAGGAGCCTAGGTCTTGGAGATGTGAAGTCGACCACCATAACACTACAACTAGCGGATAGATCGATTACTTATCCCAGAGGTATAGTAGAAGATGTACTTATTAAAGTTGATAAGCAAATTTTTCCTACCGATTTTGTAGTCTTAGATTATGAAGAGGACAGAGAAATTTCGCTTATACTTGGGAGACCATTCCTTGCCACTGGGAGAGCACTAATCGATGTTCAGAGAGGGTAATTAACCTTAAGGATGAATGATGAATCGGTTCAACATCTACAAGGTGATGAAATTCGTTGATGAGCCAGAGACCTGTAAGTTGATTGAAGTGGTACAGAGTTGTGTACGGGAAGTTGGAACAAAGGAAGCACCAACCGATCCTATGGCTCAGTGTCTGGTAAATTCAGTTTCTAATTTAGATGTGAATTATTAACTGATGAAATTAAAAGTTGTGTTGTTACTTTGGAAGCCAACCCATTAGAAAGTGCGACTACAATAACTAAGGAAAAGATTGACAAGTTGTAGGTAAGTGAGAAAAAAGAAGGCAAAATCGAATTGAAAGAATTACCAAGCCTTTTAAGGTATGCTTTCTTAGGTGATGATAGTACTTTTCCTGTGATTATTTCATCAACTTTATCTGCCGCAGAGGAAGACAAATTACTTAGAATCTTAAGAGAGCACAAATCGACAATTGGATGGTCCATCGTCGACATCAAAGGAATTAGTCCCTCCGTTGTGATGCATAAAATTCGGTTGGAGGAAAATCATAAACCCTCTATTGAACCACAGAGAAGACTGAATCCAGCAATGAAAGAAGTTGTTAGATCTGAGATTTTAAAATTATTAAGTGCTGGTATTATATATGCGATATCTGATAGTTCTTGGGTGAGTCCTATGTAGGTTGTGCCTAAAAAGGGTGGAATGACAGTAGTTCGTGACACCAACGATGAAATCATATCCACCAGAACGATAACAGGTTGGAGAGTCTACATCGATTATAGGAAGATGAATAAAGCTACTAGGAAAGACCACTTCCTGCTTCCGTTCATTGACCAAATGTTAGACAGACTAGTCAAGTACAGTTATTATTGCTTTTAGATGGCTACTCAGGCTATAACCAGATTGCAATAGCCCCAGAAGATCAAGAGAAAACAACCTTCACTTGCCCATATGAACTTTCGCATATAGGAGGATGCCTTTCGGTTTGTGTAATGCCCCAGCAACCTTCCAGAGATGCATGATGTTGATTTTTGCTGACATGGTTGAAGAGATAGTGAAAGTCTTCATGGATGACTTCTCAGTATTTGGTAAGACTTTTGACCAATGTTTATCTAATTTGGCACTAGTCTTGCAGAGATGTGAAGAGACGAATCTCATCTTAAATTGAGAGAAGTGTTATTTTATGGTGCAAGAAGGAATCGTCATTGGACATAAAATTTCAGCTCTCGACATTGAGGTGGATAGAGCTAAAGTTGCTGCTATTGAAAAGCTTCCCCCTCTAAAATCAGTTAAAGTCGTGAGGAGCTTTTTGGGACATGCAGGATTCTATCCCAGATTTATCTGGGACTTTTCAAAAATCTCAAAACCTTTATTTAATTTATTAGAAAAATATGCTGATTTTGTCTTTGATGATCTTTGCTTGCAGGCGTTCGAAAAGATCAAGAAGGAGCTTATTTCTGCACCTATTATGATCACACCTGATTGGATAGAACCGTTTGAACTGATGTGTGATGCGAGTAATTTTGCAATTGGAGCAATCCTTGGGCAGAAAAGAGATAAGATTTTTTGATATATTTATTACTCAAGCAGGACCTTAGATGAAGCTCAAAAAAATTAAACAACAACGGAGAAGGAGATGCTTGCAGTTGTGCATGCATTTGACAAGTTCAGACCATACTTAATTGGGGGCAAGGTCATTGTCTATACAGACCATGCCTCCATTCGGTGTCTATTTACGAAGAAGGATGCCAAACCCAGACTTATTAGATGGATCTTGCTTTTGCAAGAATTTGATTTTGAGATCAAGGATAAAAAGGGATCCAAAAATGTTGTAGCTGATCGTTTGTCTAGGTTGGAGCAATCTGAAATTCAACAAGAACATCTTATTTAAGAGGAGTTTCCAAATGAAACAATAATGAAGATTGATACAAATCTGCCCTGGTTCACAGACATAGTGAATTACTTACCAGGAGAATTAATGCCAAGTGGTTTAACTTATCAACAGAGGAAGAAATTCTTCCATGATGTCAACTCATATTTTTGGGATGACCCTCTGGTATTTAAGAAGTGTCCAGACCAGATTATAAGAAGATGTGTACCGAAAGATAAAGTTCAGGAAATTCTTTGTCACTGTCATGCTGCAGCATATGAAGGCCATTTTGGTGCAGAACGCACAGCAACAAAGGTGCTGCAATCAGGTTTTTATTGGCCTAATGTGTTTAAAGATAGCTACATGTTTGTAAAAACATGTGACAGATGTCAAAGGGTTGGAAACATTTCAAGAAGGCATGAATTACCTTTGACAAATATTCTAGAAGTGGAAATCTTTGATGTATGGGGTATCAATTTTATGGGACCGTTTCCTCCATCTTTAGGGAAGCTATACATTCTCCTTGCTGTTGATTATGTCTCTAAGTGGGTGGAGGCAATAGCAATACCAACAAATGATGCAAAAGGGGTGATTCGATTTCTACACAAGAATATTTTAACAAGGTTTGGTACTCTAAGGGCCATCTTGAGTGATGAAAGCACTCATTTCTGTAATAAAATTCGACATAAAGTAGCTCTAGGTTATCATCCGCAGACAAATGGCCAAGCTGAAATTTCAAACCGAGAAGTAAAGTTGATATTGGAGAAAACTGTAAATCTAATAGAAAAGATTGTGATAACAAGTTAGATGACGCGCTTTGGGCATACAGAACATCCTATAAGACTCCAATTGGGATGTCTCACTATAGGTTGGTATTTGGTAAGGCATGTCATCTACCTGTAGAGCTTGAGCATCAAGCTTACTGGGCCATTAAGAAGCTCAATTTTGACTATAACAAAGCTAGAGCAAATCAGTTACTCCAATTGAATGAGCTGAGAAATGAGTCCTATAACAATACAAAGATTTATAAGGATAGGACCAAGAGATGGCAAGACAAGATGATAATAAGATGAGAATTCAGTCCTGGATAACAAGTGCTCTTGTATAATTCACGGCTCAAATTATTTCCTGGCGAGTTGAAGTCAAGGTGGTCTGGACCATTTGTGATACACCAAGTTTTCCCATATAGAGCAATTGAGCTGAAGAAATCGGATGGGAGCTTGTTCAAGGTCAATGGGCAGCGTTTGAAGCATTATTATGGAGAGGGGGTGCATAAATTAGAAAGCATTCCCCTTGGTGAACCGAATTGAGGAAACTGGAAGAAGTCTGGCTGAAGACTTAAAATTTAGTGCTTTTGTTAAGTAACCTAATTTTTTTTGTTTTTAGGATTTTTAGTTTTCAAATTCTTGTTATTTTTATTTTATTTTAGTAGTGTTTTTTTATTTTTATTTTTTAATTTATTTGATTAGGTTGTGTTTTATTTTGCAGGCATATGCATAAGAAGAGCACTGTTTGGAAGTTTAATTTTCATGATTTTTCAAGAACGAATGCATGGGTGCGTGAATGATCAACAAAAAAGAAAACAAATTTTTGCAATGACTTTAGTAACTTAAAGGTGGACGGCCAAGTCAAGGAAAGAAAATAAAATGATTTTCTAGCAACTAAGTTGGAAGACAAAAATTTGAAATTGAAGAAGTGGGGGTCGAATGATGTAAGTAATGGTAAGAGAAAGAAAGTCAAGAGTAAGAAAAAGTATGAGAAGAAATTCTGTCAAAGAAAGAAACAGATGTTTACAATATTCAAAGGATGGGGTGAGTGGAATACACATGGCAAGGTTTTATTGGAGAATGGATTACCTTATCCTTTCAACCCCACTTGCTATTCAGCTAAGGAAATAACCCTACCCACACAATTAGAAAGGGGCGGCCGAATCTCTCACACACTAAGACTCTCTCTTTTTCTGGTTATTTCATCTTTCTTTGTTCTCTTGAAAGTACACAGACAAACCCCACAAGCATTAATTTTCTCTCTTCTGATATTGTTGTTTTGTGCTGATTTGGTAGTTTCTCCAACGAATTTTGGTGGTTAAATCTCTTAGTGGACCCTAAAGCTTTGGGGAAAGGAAGAAAGTGTTTTATTGTCGGATTGTTTAGGTGATAACGACGTGAAGTGGTCCAAATCAATCCTACGTGGCTTCAATTTCGGGTATTTTTCTTCTTTCTACAGTCATTTTCAATCCTCTAAAGACTATTTTATTGGCTCTTACAATTTGGATTTTGAAGCCCTTTCAGTCTGTTTGATCTTTGCTGGAGTAATTTGGGTTGTGAAGAGATTATTGGGTTTGTTTTGTGTGTTTGTCCGATTTGGTCTTGCTGAAAATTGTACTTGTTGATTTGTGAACCAATTGGTGGATAATTACACCTAAAACCCGAGCCAGACGAACCCTGGAGAGTTCTAGTTAAGCCACTGATAGTTCAGCCCCATCTTTACAAAGAGAAGAGCCCTTAGTAACCGATTATGATCCCTCTCGATTTGTGAATAGTCATACAGTAGAAAAGTTTAAGAAAATCATGGATAAAAACATGATTATTGAGAAGAGCTTTAGGCTTGACATTGGTGGCTGGAATATGTATTCTGAATATCTGAGGGATTTCAGTTTATTGAAATTAGCAGGACAACCAGAAGATGCTATCCTTGATGTGGTTCATGAATTTTATGCAAATGCTATGGAAAGCACTCACTCTACTTCAGAAGTTAGGGGTGTTCTTGTTCCCTACAATGTGAATGCCATTAATTTGTATATGACCTTCCGCAAGAGGTGCAAGATGAGTATGCCAGTTATGTCGCAACACTACACACTGATTATGATGAGCTGGTCCGTGTTATTGATGAATTAATAGTACCATACACCCATTGGCAAAAGAGGCCGAAAGCTGAATCCATGGCGTTCCCATCCAACCGACTTCAATATGGTCTTCATGAATGGTATGATTTTATCTGTTCTAGAATCATGCCTACCACCCATAAAAGTAATGTCGATGTGGACAGAGCAGTTCTACTTTATTGTATTATGAAAGGAAAGATTGTTGATTTTGGAGCTATTATTTTTTGGTCCATGCAATAGTTCATATGTAGAGAGAATAGAAGGGTTTTACCTCACCCTTCCTTGGTTTGTGGTCTCTGTAAGAAGTATGGAGTGTATTGGACTGAACTTGAACCGAGATTGGTAAGAAAATCTGCTATCACCTTCAAAAATCCAAGAGTACCTTTGATTCAGCGAGAAGCTTCTACTCCTGTTGCACCACCACCACCTTCTGTTGGCACTTATGCTGGCCCATTAGTTGTACCTTCCACTACTCCAGGTTCCATTGAGACTTTACTTCATGAGATTAAAGAATTGAGGATGGAGGCGTGAAATAATGATCGAGAGTATCAGACTTTCTTTGCGTATGTTGCCAATTACAATCGGTCATCGGTACAATACCTCAATCTGAGGGGTCGTCAAGGAGAGGTGGAATTTCCCTTACCACCAGAATGGTGTATGCCACAATATGGAGATGCAGCTGATGAAGATGAGATGGAAGAAGATGTACCAGAGGACGCTGATGCTGAGGTCGCCTCCGAAGAGGATGATAACAGCTAGACTACCCCCAGGGAAGTTCTCTTTAACACTTTTTCCTATCTTTTCATTGAAGACAATGAAAGTTATAAGTTTGGGGGAGTTATGTTTGTGCTTTGTGTGGCTGTGCTGGCTGTGCTTTATGTGCATGTTTAAATATTTTCAGTAGTTGTTATTTGTTTTGTGTTTATATGTTTCTGTGACAATTATACTCAGTTTTAAAGGTTAGTTTTCTAGATTGTGGCCGAAGATGGATATTGCAAGGAAGTATCAACTTTTGCTTAAATGGATGATTTTATTTTTTGAGTATTGGTATGTGGATAGAAAGCTTCACTTGAATCTTTTCACTTAAATTTATTCACTTAAATTTATGCACCAATCATATTCAGTCTATGTACTTTGTGTTGATTTGTGAAACCAAAAGGACTCTAGAACTTGATTATTTACCACTTGAGGCGATATTGATAGACCATGCATAATTAGGAAAATGATCTAGGCCATTTTTGTTTTGAGATTGAGCCTTTCAAGCCTACCTAATTATATTAATCATTTGGAAAACCCTTTGAGCCTAATTTTTCCATTTTATTGTTATCTAACCATATTACAAGCCATAGCCTAATTGTTTGATTATCCTATTCTTTTGGTCCTTGACTTGAAGTGCTATTAATCATTTTTTGGATTGAGGGATGAGCTCAAAAGAAAATAGGGGTGGTTTGTGTTTATATATACAAAAAAAAAGTTTGTTCTCAGGTTTTGATGTAAATTGAGTGTCATATTTAAGTTACAAGTAGTGAAAAATCTTAAGTTTAGGGGTATGACACTGTAAAAAAAAAAAGTCAAACTCGAGAATGAATGAAGTTGGGTAGTGATTCATGAGCTCAAAACAAATTAAGTCCAAAGGTGATTATAATGCTTTAGGTGTATTGAACTTCATGTTTTATCCTTTATCCCACCTAAACCCGAGCCTTACGTTACAACCCTTGAAAAGTCCTTTCGATTCTTAGTTATGCATGAGTCTTTATTAGTGGAGAGTAGTAGTTAATTCAAGCATATGAAGTCTTGTGTTTAATTCTTATTTAGGTTTTACATTAACACTTGAGTGCATGAATTTGAGTAAATGATTGTACACACACACACAAGTGGAAAGTGAGGAGTGAAGAGGGATTGGTTTGTTTTAGTTGGCTTGAACAATGTAAATCTGAAATTTGTCTTAAGTTGAGAACCTTGTGAATTCTTGAGGAAAATCCCAATTTAGTATAACAAGCATGTGAGCTGAGTATGGTTGAGAGTCTTTATTTGTTTTATGTCTAGTATGTCTTTTCTTGAGGACAAGCAAATTTCTAAGTTTGGGGGTATTTGTTAGCACTGAATTTTATATATGTTTAGGACCCTTTTTACTTAGTTATTTGATTTATTCTTTGCAATATTAGGTATGTTTTATGCGTTTTGTGCACTTATTCAGGAAAAAGAACAATTTGGAGAAGTCAAGGCTTTTAGAGCTGGTTCTGATGATTCCGTGAAGAATTGAAGTTACAAGGTGCTGATCGTAACTTATGCTGCAGCAATAGAAGAAACTGGAGTGTGCAAAGCAGATTTGAGGAATTAATACCATTGCCATAGCATAGCAGTCTGATTAGGGCAACACTGTTTTGCCACATGGCCTTCCGCGTTTTAGTACTTGGAAACCTTATAAATAGTCTTTTTATCAAAATTTCGAAGGAAGGCTGCGGCAGAAGACTTCAAGATTAATTTAGCTCCATTGAAAGTCTATCTTTTTTATCTTTTTCACCAATTTTGTTCTTGGGATGTTAAATTGGATTTCTTGGATGTTTATTATGATGTCTAAGAACTAAACTCCTTTTTCCTAGAATCGATGTAACCAACTTTGGGCATATTACAATTACTTTATGATGTTGTTTGGATGATTTCAATTATGTTTATTTAATCTACTTGTTCTTAATGCTCTAGTTGATTGGCCATCAATTAGATGAATTAGTATAAGAACCCGGCACTCAAAAGAGGGGATTTTTTATATGCACAAGGGTAGATTAACATATGACATTGTTAGATCGAGAGGTTGACAATTCTTATAAGCCATAGAGAAATGGATTATTATTGCTTAATGAACCCTATTATTTAATTCTGAATCGAGAGGTTAGGATTAGGTGAATTGGGTATAACTGTTTAAAACTTAAGAGAGATATATAGGAAATAGTTTCGACTATAAACAAATCGAAATCAAAAGAACAATTGATCAAAGGAGTTGCATGAACCCTAGTTAGGTGAAATCGGTTTCTAGGAATATTTTGCTATTGATATTTTCATTCGTAATTATTGTGATTTGTTTTAATTAATTTGTTCCGTAGTTAACAGTTAGAATAATAAATAGGATTTTAACCAACATTCATTAATTTTCTAAATAAAGCTCAAGGTTGTTGATTACAGTGATTAGTGGTAGACATAGTTCCATGTGGGACGATGCTCATATTTACTCTATACTCGAAAACTGACATGTGCACTTGCAGTAGTGTTCTATTTAGGACAACAATTTTCGTAGATTGTTTACCAGGATTTTTAACCGAAAAAGGCAATTTAGCATCTTTTTGAATTGATTTATGTACCGAATGAATTTATAAGTGATTTAAGGAAAATGATCTGCTTAAAAATTTGTACTGGTAAAATGTGCTTGAGCGCTTGCTGACTGTGTGTTGCACGGTCTGACTCGCATTGATTTTGAGACAAGGGCGGTGGATAAATCATGCTACACTACTGTCTGCTGCATTGATTCTGTTTTTGTGGTCCACAGAGTACGATGTAAAATGCAACACACATGTGAGTACAATGTACCGTGTTTTTTGGTCTTCGGACAATCCGTTATGTTAGCCGTTAGGGTAGCTGACTACTCCCTTGGCAATTGACATCCCGACATACCTGATCAATGATACCCGGAGTCACCAACATTGGCCAATTTGTCATTCTGAATTTTGATATAGCATGTTCTGCCTTGTCTCATCTATTTAATTTACTGGATTGACCGTATGAACTATATTTTTGTGTGGAAATCATTTATTCTACTGCATAAGATTTTAGAATCATGTATTTACTGCAGTAAACTATTTATACTATCGATGTTGCTACTAATTTTGAATTTTGACTGTGGTATTATTGATTTTGCTAGATTATTTGTATATTTTCATAAGAATTCTTATTTTGGCATATATATATAAGTAGTGTATTTATTTACCTACCACGTAATTTTTCTTACTGAGCACGTTAAACTCACCCCTTACTTTCCTCCACAAAGCCTCATCAGTAGCTGAGACCGCTTGTATAAATTGAAACTATTTTGCACAGGCATACATCAACAAAGTATTCTTCCGCGTAAAAGGTATACCTAGTATAGATATTTATTTTTGTATCTAAATTTTGTAAGTATAGTAATGTATATGGAAATGTATATGAGGAATGTGAACATGAATATTTTGTAAAAGAACAATTACGCCGATTAAATTAGAAAGTACTACCATTAGTTTTGTTTAAATTTGTTACCAAGAAATAAAATTGAATAGGATGATTTATTGTTCTGATCTATTATCGACTCGTAGTCCAACCAGATTGTTGCGTAAAATCGGATCGTTACATTTGGTACTTTTAATTTATTCTCGATCTGTATCAAAATTAACATGTCATCTTCATATAATTATTTGATGACATCTTGTTGAATTTACTATAGATGCAATCATAAGCCGAACTTATCTTATCATATTATAATGCCATTTGCTTAAGATCTTATAAAGTTCATTTAAGAACTTGACTAATTTACATACTTTTATTTTTACCATGGAATCAATAACCATTTAGGTTATTCTATATACACTTTTTGTCTAATTCACATTTATTTTTAGTATCATGTGAATTTCACATCCGTTGTTGAATTAACATCAATTTTAAATTGATATGAATGTGAAAATAGTCCTTCCAATTTCTGTAAACCTTGTTTTTAGTAAAACATTTGGCTTATTACCCATAGTCCTATCAACTTTATGTAATGACCCAAATTTATGGACATTTTGGTTGGGCTACAAGTCGATATTATATCAGAATCAATAAATCAGTCTGATTAATTTTATTTCTTAGTGGCAATTTAAACAAAATATGTTCACATTTTCCCAAGCACATCTCATCTACATTA
Source organism: Firmiana major (assembly GCA_033439115.1). Lineage (NCBI taxonomy): Eukaryota > Viridiplantae > Streptophyta > Magnoliopsida > Malvales > Malvaceae > Firmiana > Firmiana major. Next base: position 17,359,686 of record CM065904.1, on the reverse strand, counting down.
CTGTACTTGCAAAATTTTAGATACAAAAGAATTGTTTAAGCCTAAGTATACCTTCGATGCAAAAATATGCTCCGTGGAATCATAACTGTGCAGAATGCCTTACTAACGGAAGCAATCCAGGCTATAAATGAGGCTCTGTGGAGGAAAGTAAGTGGTGAGCTCAACATGCTCAGTAAGAAAATCCCCAGAGCAGGTAGATAAATATACTACCTAAGATATATATATATATATGTATTTGCCAAAATCTGAAACATTTTCACAAAGTATACAAGTAGTTCGACAAATTCACAGATACCAAAAACAGATTTCTAAAACTAGAACATATATCAATAATAAAAGTAGCTATTGTGGTAAATACAAAAAAGTTCAGAGCTTCTAGTAGCAAAATAAACAGATTTCCAGAATATCCCAATCCATGCAGACAATTCAGAAAATATTTCAAATAAACGCAGAGGCAATGCCAGTTCTGAAAAATCAAAGTCGAAAAATCCATGACAATTTCAGTATGAAAATGGAACTAAAATCAATAACATTTTCTAAAACTTCAAACAGCTTTTAAAAGCGATGACGATGTGGCACTTTGGTCCTGCAGGATTCAAGAGGTGGCCCCTACAGTCTTTTATGCATTAAAATATTCAGTTCCATACAAAAATACAATCACAGAGTTAATTCAGAAGTTCAAATAGACAAGACAAGGCAGACATGCTATATCAAATATAAGAAATGACAATTGGCCAATGTCGATGACTCCGAGCTATCATGGGCCAACTGTGTTGGGATGTCAATCGCCCTGGGAGTGGTCAGCTACCCAAACGGTTTACAGATCAGAATGTCCGAAGACCAAAAATAGAATTAGAAACATGGTACATCGTACTCGTGGACCACAAAAATAGATACAGAATAGACAAAAATGTAGCATGATCTCACCAACGCCTTTGTTTCAAAATCAGTGCAAGCCGGACCATATGACACACAGTCAGTATGCGCTTAAGCACATATCATCAAAATAATTTTATAAGTAAATCATTTCCATTAAATCGCTTATAAATTCAGTTCATTTTATAAAACAATTGAGAAGAGGGTGACTAGCCTTTTTCTCTCGGTTAAAAATGCCAATAAATAGGCTATGATGAGTAAAACCAGGGAATTTCAATTTAAAATCAATAATTATAATTATCAAAATTTTTGTCTAAATAAACCAAGTAAATATATATCGGTAGTTGGGCCAATTTACGGAGTTTAAAATTTTCTTAAATTTCAAAACATAAATTCGACCTCGGGTTCTCTATATTTTGGTAACTAGGAAATTTAGCCAAATAATTTTATAACTACAAATGCATAGAAATTACGTATATTTAACTATAGTAGCAACGAGAATTTTCCTTACCTCGGTGTCTGACCGTGGTCCTCAATGCCACAACTGTAAGACCCGAATTTAATTAAAAACACGAAATGAATTAGTATCTGTGAAGCGAAGTCGGGTTAAATTAATCCCGAACACGTGCAAGGGCAAAACGGTCAAAAGATCAAAATTCGGTATAAACCCGATAAGAAAATTTTATTAAAAATAATGGATTTGAGAATCTTGATCAATAACGAAGAAATAATTAAATATCGAGTCCAATTGATCAAGATCCGAAATTTTTAGAAATACCGAAAAGTCACCCGAGATAATATCTCGAAAATACGAAGAAATTATACCGGAAAAAGGATTAAAAATATAATAAATAAATTAAATAAAATTAAATAAATCTATTTGGAATAAAAAATTAATTTTGTAGATATTTTAGAATATTTTTGACTAAAATAATGAATATAATAATAATAATAAACTAATTTATAAATAATAATAAATAAAAATAAAATAATTAAGTAAAAAAAAAGAAGAAAAGAAGAACTGAAAATCGGGCAGAGAGAAAGAAGTGAGAAACGAAAAAACGAAGTCGAAATCGGGGAGAAGATCGGACAACCACCGGCAACCCAATCGGCCAGGTGAAGGCCGAAAAAATGAAGAGGAGAGGCCGACGATCTCCCTGGTACCGGAGACGAAGCCCACCAATGTCGAAATCCGGCGGATCGAGGGAGAGAAGCCGCAGAGAGGAGAAGGCAAATCGGCGGCCATCGGCGTTGATTTGACCCTAACCACCGACCATCGAAGGTTCCCCACGTGATGCCGAGCAAATTGGTGGTGGCCACAGCTGGAGAAACCGACGGACGGCGCCAGAAACACCGAAAAGAGAAAATGGGTACCGACGGTGGAGAGAACAGGCCGAATTGACAACTTTTCGGCGGCCTTGGACGAAATCGAGGGCAGATTCGAGCTGCGGACGATCCCACGGAGCTACTGGCAGTGGAAACCGATGGAGAACCGGCCGACGAGGCCCTGAATCGATTGAACCAGGTTTGAACCGGACTGAACCAGTTCAGCCAAGAAAGAAGGGAAAAAAAGGAGAAAAAGAGAAAAATGAAAAAGGAGGAAGAATTTTTGGGGGTACACCGGACTTCGGGTAAGTCGGTAAGAGGTCAAAAGTGACCGATTTGATTTTTGAGAAATTTATTTAAATTATATTTAATCAAAAATTAACCCGAAATTAAATATAATAATTGTGCAGTTTTACGACAAAGCCCGAACGAGAGCCGATTGAGCTCCGATTCTCGTACCCCGCATCATATTGGGTAAGTATGTTTTAATTACGATAATATGAGTCATTTAATACAGAGTTTTGATTATTTTATGGAATTTATGGATTAACTCTGTATAAAAAGGCATATTAGTCGGAATTGCAACGTAATTATCGTAAATAGTATACGGGCTATCCAAAGAGTTTGGAACGAAGCCCGATGATTATTGGTATGCTAAATGAGCCCAGTAAACCCGAAGAAGGGATTTAATAAGTAGAAACGGGCTGAAAATGGGTCGAGGCCCATTAAGGTGCAATTGGGCCCAATAAAGTAAAACGGGCCCAGTACATTAGATTCGATCAGTAAATGTGATATACTAATAAAAATAAGTGAATTAACCCAAAATATGTGGTTATATGCAGTTTCGTAGACTTGGTTGACGCGCAGTTGGACTGAGAGATCGGATATTATCGAGACGAGATAAATTTATGCGTGAATCGAGGTAAGAGAATTTTGTAGGTGCATAGAGATTTCTATACGTATTTATTGAGGGGATTTACAGGGCTTAGAATTCCTTAAAATATCTAGAAACAAAATAATAATTTTTACGAAAATCGGGGGCATAGATGAATAAAGAAAAAGACGATTTTACCCCTAAGAGTAAAATTTACAAAAAAGGTAAGGCAGATAAATTGCATGATTTCATGTTTTTATTGTTTTATATGAATGTATTGCTTTGATTTAAGCAAATATGCACATAGGTTGGCTGTTGATTTCTTGAATTATACGAAAGGGTACCGGTTTGTACCGGTTACAATTTTAAAGATGTTTTATAAAGATTGAGCCACCTATCATATTTACACCAGTAAAAGGAGGGCTAGAGTCACATTCGCACTAAATATTTTCTGATTTATTACTCATGAAAAGCCATACTGGAGCATTGCTCGTACGAGAAATTTATGTGTACACAAAATCGTGCTGAAGCTTCGCTTGCACAAGATTTTAGATATCATGAAATGCATAGCGTGGTGCTAGAGCTTCGCTCGCACTAGACGTGAGTTGACATGCATATAGTCGTGCGGAAGCCTACTGTAGACTGTGTGTCACAGAGAGTTAAGATGTTTGCACGTATACTTTGAGACATGGGTTGGTTATCGACATAGTATTGGGGTGGATAAGACCTACAGTAGGCACACCCAGACTATGATATGGGTCAACGGAGTACGATGTTCACACGGAGTACGCTGTACCGTGCAGTCATGATGACTCGATGATGTTACTTGATATTCTGGCAGGTAGGATTTGACCCCACCTCCCGTTGCAGTTGTGATGCCCTGCACACCGGGATCCATGTAGCCTGGGATCACAGGGACAAAGTATGGCCATAGTCCTCGATTTTCATACAGTAACCTACATGCCTCACATGATATCATACGGTCTGAATAGACCAGGACGAACCCGAGGGAGGGGTAATGTCCCGATTTATGTTTTTAAATGAGATGCGATTTAATGAATCAAGGTATTCCCGAGAGATGGGTTTGACCTTGATGAGGTTGTTTTATGATAAAACAAATAAATTTTAACGTGATGAGTTTGTAATGAAACAAATAAGTTTTAATTTGACGAGCATGAGATGTCATACATGATGATTTTCCATGTTTGATTTATATGTCGATTTCATGATTTCTCTTATATGATATATACATACATGTGGCATCGTTTTAGTTTTACATGCTCCAAATATAAACGATTTTATATTATGACATTATCAGCACGTAGATAGTATAGTTATCTATCTGCTTACATTATTGCCTTACTGAGCTGTTTATGCTCACCCTTTCATTTTCCACCCCACAGGGTACATTCAGTAGAAGAAAACGACAGTAGTCTTACATTTCGGTTATCTGCTGCTTCTTATCAAGACCAGGTATACACATTTGTATAATTTTTGTATCTGAACATATAGAGGCACAGTACTGTATATGGATGTAATATTGGGGATGTATTTAGTTAAAATAAATTGATATGTAAATGAAATATGAAAATGGAATGGTACATAGGTGAGAGGTGACTAACACCGAATCATAGCCCAACTATTTACTAGTGTAACTGTTCACGACGGGTAAGGAAATTAAAAAAGCTAAAAATTTACTCTGATTTTTAGGTAATTTGGGTCGTGACATCAACGTTGGTATCAGAGCAGAGTTGGTCTGATATGAGTCGGTATTAGTGGTTAAGTAAATTTACATCCCCATGTACTGTGCATTGTTTAGATACAATTGTGTATATCAAGATGGTATTGCAGCTAAGAATTTAGTTTCGAATGCAAGAATCTAGTTTTTATTACTGATAGTCGCTATGGTAGAGAGGTAAGTACACCTGCTCGAGGCCATAGAGATCGGCCTGAGAGTCGAATGAGTCGTCACATGAGACTCAAGATGAGAGTGAGGTGGAGGCTGATGTTGAGCATACTCCACAGGGTCTTATAAAGAGACCAAACAGTATTGAGACACGCTCCAAGAGGATGGAGTGGAGTGTAGAAAATATTTTGGAGTTGTTTCTTCAATCTATGCTGGTAGTTGAGGATAGGCATAGTAAAGCCTAAACAGGTGCCTCAGACTATAGAGATTTTCACACCCCTCAGGTATATAGCGAAGTAAAGAAACCAATACTTGTTGAGGACTGGGTGTATGAGATAGCGAAGTTGTATAGATTCTTTCGATGTATGTCGATTGAGAATGTGACTTTTAAATACGTTTATGTTGGAGTCGAGGCGGAGCATTGGTGGAAGTTTGCTCGATCCATCTGAATAGTTAGACGTCCAAAGTCGACATGAGAAATATTTCTGGATGTATTCCAGTGATAGAATATTTCGGACACTACTTAAGGGAAATTACAATTAAAATTTCTTACACTGACCTAGAGACACTAGTTGATTGATGAGTATGAAACTCAATTTATATCTCTAGGCAGGTGTGAACCTGATACCATGGACAGTGAGAGTAGGAAAAGCCCAAAAGTTCATGAAAGGGCTCAAATTATCGATTAAAGTCCGATAGGCTCATTACCTATGTCGAGGCAGTGCGTAGATTACAGTTGCGTGAAGAAGATCATGTGTTGCACGCCTCTGAGATTGAGAAAGGTAGTAAAGGTCGAAATAGAGACAGAAGAGAATAGAGAATGATAGAGATGTCAAAGCAGGAAAAAAAAAAAGAGACATGGTAGAGATTGTGAAAAAGTGTCTCGTATGTCAGCAGTGTAAGGTAGAGCAAAAGAAGTTGCAAAGTTATTGCAGTTTCTACCTATATTGACACGAAAATGGGAACAAGTTACCATGAATTTTGTGATGGGTTACAGAGGACCCCGATGAATCACAAGGCTATCTGGGTGATAGTCGATAGATTGACTAAATCTACCCACCTTCTGGTTAGAAAATCCCCAGATACTCTGAGTGTGTAGGTGGATTTATGTGTATGAAAAATTGTGGAACACCAAATATTTTTCCAGTGAGCATTGTATCATATAGGGATTCCCGCTTCACTTTCCACTTCTGAGAATATTTTTCAGGAAGCTATGGGAACCCGACTGAGTATTAGCACAGCTTTCCATCCTCAGACAGATGGTCAGTCAGAGAGGACTGTACAAGTTCTGGAGGATATGATGAGAGTGTGTGTCATTTATCTGATAAGCTCCTGGGATGATTAGTTGTTACTAATTGAATTTGCCAATAATGACAGTTGTCACTTGAGTATCGGGATGACTTCAGATGAGGTATTATATGGTCGTAAGGGTTGTTTCCCCGATTTGGATAAGAAGAAGTGGGTGACAAATAGAAAATTGTTCCCAAATTGGTGAGACAAAGCTCTGAGGATGTTCAATTGATTAAGAACACCTCAGAGCATATAGAAAAGCTATGTTGACAAAAGATAGAAACCATTGGAATTCACCGAGGGTGAATTAGTATTGTTGAAAGTTACATGCTCTTATGACATAGCATAAGGACATAACAAGATTCGAAAGAAGGCAAATTGAATTTTGTAATATTGAATCCTTTGAGAAATTGGACAAAGTGAGAGATAAGACTTGTAGGTTGGCATTACTACCTAAATAAATAGGCATCCACAATGTGTCCTATCTTATGATACTTCGAAAATACTGTCCGGATCCAACATATGTGAACGAATATGAGCTATTGAAGCTCAATTAAAGTTTAACGTATGATTGGAAAATCAATTCGGGTATTAGATGGAAGGAGAAAGTGTTGAGGTTTAAGATGATCTCCCTAATTAAAGTCCTTTGGTAGTAGTACACTCCGGAAAAAGTCACATGGGAATTAAAGGATATGATACAATAAACGTACTCGAAGTTGTTTAAGGATCCAACTAACTTGGTTCTAATTTGGAGGATCAAATTTCTTAAGTAGGGGAGATTTTGTAAGACCCGAATTTATTTAAAAACACGAAATGAATTAGTATTTGTGAAGGGAAGTCGGGTTAAATTAATCTCGAAAACGTGCAAGGGCAAAACGGTCAAAAGATCAAAATTCGGTATAAACCTGATAAGAAAATTTTATTAAAAATAATGGATTTGAGAATCTTCATCAATAACGAAGAAATAATTAAATTTCGAGTCCAATTGATCAAGATCCGAAATTTTTAGAAATACCGAAAAGTCACCCGGGATAATATCTCGAAAATGCGAAGAAATTATACTGAAAAAAGGATTAAAATATAATAAATAAATTAAATAAAATTAAATAAATCTATTTGGAAGAAAAAATTAATTTTGTAGATATTTTAGAATATTTTTGACTAAAATAATGAATATAATAATAATAAACTAATTTATAAATAATAATAAATAAAAATAAAATAATTAAGTAAAAAAAAAAGAAGAAGAGAAGAACTGAAAATCGGGGAGAGAGAAAAAAGTGAGAAACGAAAAAACGATGCTGAAATCGGGGAGAAGATCGGACGACCACCGGCGACCCAATCGGCCAGGTGAAGGCCGGAAAAATGAAGAGGAGAGGCCAGTGATCTCCCTGGTACTGGAGACGAAGCCCACCGACGCCAGAATTCGACGGATCGAGGGAGAGAAGCCGCGGAGAGGAGAAGGCAAATCGACGGCCACCGACGTCGATTTGACCCCAACCACCGACCGTCGAAGGTTCCCCACGTGATACCGAGCAAATTGGTGGTGGCCACGGCCGGAGAAACCAGCGGACGGCACCGAAAACGGCGGAAAGAGGAAATGGGTACCGACGGTGGAGAGAACAGGCCGGACCAGCGACTTTTCGACGGCCTTAGATGAAACCGAGGGCAGATTTGTCAGGACCTGTTCTCAATCCATGACTTAACCAAAAACCGCTACAAATTTTTCACATTTTCAACTTACCTTTCCTCTCTTCAATGGTTGGGCTGTGATTCGATGTCAGAGTCCTCGCTTACCACATTTATCTATTATCATACATACATGTCAATATATTGTTACTGACTGTAACTGCTTTATAATACATGTGAGATTTATATAAAGTCTAACACAAATATATTCCCCATAATATATATGTCGTATACATCACTGTGCTGTTTCTATGTTTAGATACATAACTGTACAAAATAGGTATACCTGGCGATCGATAGGAACTAGCAGTGGACTCAGGAATACTATCCCTCGATAGCTCTCGCTCTACTGATGCTCTGTAGAGAGATGTAAAGAAGGGGGGTGAGCATACAACACGCTCAGTAAGAAAATCAGGCAAGCAAGTAGATATCTACACTATCTACTCAAAATAATGCTATGCCTTGAAAACATTATTTCCTTAACTTACTTTAAAAGCATGTCTTGAAATATAATATATATACTTGTACAGATTAAATCCCATGTACAAAAATCATGTTTTCTTTCTCAAATGTAGGCATGTAGTGTAAAACAATGCATCTTAATATAAGTCATGCCTTTATGTAAATCATGCCATGTATATTTAAATCACAATAAATATGGCATTAAATAATTCACATCACAAAATCGGAGTCCGACCCATCCCTCAGGTCTGTCCGCAATTTAAATCAGTCAATCAATGTGATATATCATGTGAGACTCTATGGTGAAATGCAAATAGTATCCTGGACTATGATCATATCCGATATGTGAACCCAGGCCACACAGTACTCGGTGCGCGGGGTATCATTGCTGCAACGGGAGGATGGTCAGTCCACTACAACCGTCAGCTATACAACACACGGTACAACGTACTCCTCATGCCCCCAGGCACGGTACAAAGTACACCCGTGGACCCTATATCATAGTCAGGGTGCCTGCCATAGGTCTTAGCCCTCGAACCATGGAATATCGTACCACATCTCTAATACCCCCATGCTGGCCATCCTCTCATGATGTGACAGTCACACAAGAATGCGGCATGGATGGGTAACATGTAAATAATATCACATACATTGCGCACCCTTGAGTGCGACACACAGTCGACACTATGCTCGAACACTGTTTCACATCACAAACTCAACTCTAATGCGAGTAAACCTCCAGCAACTAGGTCAATGCATAGTTCATGTATTAAATCAAGTACGAGCAATAGCTCCAGTACCATGCTATGCATAATATCATCAAATCAAGTACGAGCTATAGCTCCAGTACTATGTCATGTATAAACCATGAAGAATCAAATACGAGCAATGCTTCAGTACTTTGTCATGTATCTCATGTAAAACTCGAGTACGAGCTAATCGCTCCAGCACTCTGTCATGCATATATCATGTAAAACTGAGTACGAGTAAAACTCCAGTACTCTATCATGCATGTCATGGAAAACTAGTGCGTATCAAAATCCAGCACTAATGTATGTGAAAAACATATGAAATCCAGTGCGAGCTATGCTCTAGCACGATTCATTCTCACATAATATGATAGATGGCTCTTTAAAAAGGGATGTTTTACAAAATATTAAAATCAGCACTATTATGTGTGCTTAATTCACATCAACCTTAAAATCATTAGCCCATCTATTTATTTTCATGCTAAACAGCAGTTAAACACTCACAATAATAGTTTCCATGCTTTTTGCAACTTTTCACAAAAGTTAACTTTTTGACTAACTAGGGGCAAAATCGTAATTTGCCACTATCGAGTTGCAATAATTATTATTCACTTTCTCTGACCCTCAGAGTTTTTAAGTGAATGTAAAAGCAGACGAAAATACGTGCAGGTATCTCTAACTACTCGTAAAAGTCCCTTACCTCGGATCACGTCAAGTGACCTCACTTCCTCGGTGCTGCGCAATCTCGCAGTCCGATCAGCTCTCAATGTAAACTCCGGAGCTGTAAATAATCATTCCTCAGGTTAATTATAATTTTCCTACTGTATTACACATTAATACAGTCTTTTTTCCCTTAATGGGCCTTAATAATCCTTAATGGGCCTAACTATGCCTTAGCCCATTTTCATTTTACTATTCATTTTTGTTGGGCCTATTGAGCTTGTGAGGCCCACCAACTCTTATTGGGCTTGTCCTAGGCCCATTACATCTTATTGGACCTAAAATTCTTGGGCTTGGCCCATTGGGCCTCTCGGCTACATGCCATGGCCGAGAGCTATCCATGCCTCGATTTTACCATGTCATGCCATCCATGCCTATTTTCTAGCTAATTTCACTTAGGCATTTTCACAAATACTTGGTAGGCAACATTACCAACCATCATATAGTTCATTTAGGCATTTTATCAAACACCTTGATTGCCAACTATTTACATGTATTAATTAATCAAATTGATTAATTCTAATTACACCATAATTATTAACACATGTACATTAACCCATTTATGCCTTAAAATCATATTGACATAAATCAATATCCCATTTCTCACTCTCGGCCTAACCCACTTCATGGTGATTTAATATGTTTCAATGCTTAAAACATATATTAACATACTTGAAATCATTCATACATTAACATATATGAAATTGGAAATTAGAAAATATACCAATTGTTGTGTTCACCCTTTGGCCGAAACTTTGGAGGCTCTCGGTTTGTACTCTATGGCTCCTTGATAGCCAATTCCAACATATGTCACTCTCCTTTCAATTTGGAACAACTTCCATGAAGGATGCAAGTTCCAAATATGCCTAATTCCTAGTAATTTCTAGTGAGAGAAAGCTTGGATAATATGTTTCAATGGTTTCTTCTTCTAGCCGAATTTGGTGTGATGAAGATGACAATGGTGTGGCTGATTTTATAAGCCACTTACTTAGCCATTAAGCCTTACTTTTCAGCCATAATACTTGACTTTCCAAACCTTAGCCATGAGTCAACTTATGAGTCACCTTATGAGTCATAGTTAACTTTAACTATGGTTAGATATTTATCTCATGAGCTTTTCCATTTGGGCTTCTCTGTTTGGGCTTTCTAAATGGGCTTTCTGGCTGAAATTTTTACTATGTCTTAGGCCTTTAATTGTCTCAAAATTTGGCCAATCAATTGGTCCAACAATTTGGTCTAAAGAACCTAAGAATTTCGATATACGTTTAGTATACCTTAATGGGCTTTAAAATTTCCACCTTAGGCCCATTACGTTTTTAACCATTAAATTTAATCCGGAATCCTTCCGAATAAATTTTCCTTACTTCCAGGGATGAGTATCTTGTATTCTGGCCAAGAATATTTTTCTCCAAATTTTTCTCCACCCTTAGGTTAATTTTTAACCATGATTAGTCAACTATGGTAAAAGTCCACTTTCTTAACTATAGTTGACTTTTTCCTTAACCATTGACTAAGTTGACTTTTTCTCCAAATTTCGAAAGTGTCATATCTTATGTCTTACACTCTCGTCTTTATGTTTCAACCATTCCCTGTGGATAATTTCACCTGAAGCACCTTATTTCGCCAAAAAGGTCTATTTTACCCTTTTTAGCTTTTACTCTAATTTTGTATGTTCGGGACTAAATCAAGCTGACTTGCCTTCATGAGCTCTCTACGCTCTCTTATTTTAAGTTCTTATTTTCAGTCAGAATGATTTAGAATTTCTCAGTTTAGCCTGTGACACTTGTAGTTCACATTAGGCTTCTTATGTAACTTTTGCGTGTTAAATCATTTCACTAACACTTTAAGTCTAGTAAATACTCTTCTTATGATTCAACTATAATTACATAGTGTTCATACACATAGGAATCATAAGGAATAAGCTACAAAAATTTGGGTCTGACAAGATTCGAGCTGCGGACGATCCCGCGAAGCTACTGGCGGCGGAAGCCAGTGGAGAACCGACCAGCGAGGCCCTGAACTGGTTGAACCGGGTTTGAACCAGACTGAACCGGTTCAGCCAAGAAAGAAGGGAAAAAAAGGAGAAAAAGAGGAAAAGAAAAAAGGGGAAGAATTTTCGAGAGTACACCGGACTTTCATTAAGTCGATAAGAGGTCAAAAGTGACCGATTTGATTTTCGAAAAATTTATTTAAATGATATTTAATCAAAAATTAACCCGAAATTAAATATAATAATTGTGCAGTTTTACGACAAAGCCCGAACGAGAGCCGATTGAGCTCCGATTCTCGTACCCCGCATCATATTGGGTATGTATATTTTAATTACGATAATATGAGTCATTTAATACAGAGTTTCGATTATTTTACGAAATTTATGGATTAACTCTGTATAAAAAGGCATATTAATCGAAATTGCAACGTAATTACTGTAAATAGTATACGGGCTATCCAATGAGTTTGGAATGAAGCCCGATGATTATTGGTAGGCTAAATGAGCCCAGTAAACCCGAAGAAGGGATTTAATAAGTAGAAACGGACTGAAATGGGTCGTGGCCCATTGAGGTGCAATTGGGCCCAATAAAGTAAAACCGACCCAGTACGTTAGATTCAATCAGTAAATGTGATATACTGATAAAAATAAATGAATTAACCCAAAATATGTGGTTATATACAGTTTCGTAGACTTGGTTGACGAGCAGTTGGACTGAGAGATCGGATATTATCGAGACGAGATAAATTTAAGCGTGAATCGAGGTAAGAGAATTTTGTAGGTGCATAGAGATTTCTATACGTATTTATTGAGGGGATTTACAGGGCTTAGAATTCCTTAAAATATCTAGAAATGAAATAATAATTTTTACGAAAACTGGGGGCATAGGTGAATAAAGAAAAAGATGATTTTGCCCCTAAGAGTAAAATTTACAAAAAGGGTAGTAAGGCAGATAAATTGCATGATTTCATGTTTTTAATGTTTTATATGAATGTATTGCTTTGATTTAAGCATATATGCACATAGGTTGGCTGTTGATCTCTTGAATTATACGAAAGGGTACCGGTTTGTATCGGTTATGATTTTAAAGATGTTTTATAAAGATTGAGCCACCTATCATATTTACACGAGTAAAAAAAGTGCTAGAGTCATACTCGTACTGAATATTTCCTGATTTATTACTCATGAAAAGCCGTACTGGAGTATTGCTTGTGCAAGAAATTTGTGTGTGCACAAAACCGTGCTAGACCTTCGCTCGCACGAGATTTTAGATATCATGATATGCATAACGTGGTGCTAGAGCTTAGCTCGCACTAGACGTGAGTTGACATGCATATAGTTGTGCGGAAGCCTCCTGTAGACTGTGTGTCACAGAGAGTTGAGATGCTCGCACGTATACTTTGAGACATGGGTTGGTTATCGACATAGTATTGGGGTGGATAAGACCTACGGCAGGTACCCCCAGACTATGATATGGGTCCACGGAGTACGATGTACCGTGTATGTCACACGGAGTACGCTGTACCGTGCAGTCATGATGACTTGATGATGTTACTTGATATTCTGGCGGGTAGGATTTGACCCCACCTCATGTTGCAGTTGTGATGCCCCGCACACTGGGATCCGTGTAGCCTGGGATCACAGGGATAAAGTATGGCCATAGTCCTCGATTTTTATACAGTAACCTACATGCCTCATATGATATCATATGGTCTGAATAGACCAGGACGAACCCGAGGGAGGGGTAATGTCCCGATTTATGTTTTTAAATGAGATGCGATTTAATGAATCAAGGTATTCCCGAGAGATGGGTTTGACCTTGATGAGGTTGTTTTATGATAAAACAAATAAATTTTAACGTGATGAGTTTGTAATGAAACAAATAAGTTTTAATTTGACGAGCATGAGATGTCATACATGATGATTTTCCATGTTTGATTTATATGTCGATTTCATGATTTCTCTTATATGATATATACATGCATACATGTTGCATCGTTTTAGTCTTACCTCATGCTCCAAATATAAACGATTTTTTATTATGACATTATCAGCACGTAGATAGTATAGTTATCTACCTGCCTATATTATTGCCTTACTGAGCTGTTTATGCTCACCCTTTCATTTTCCACCCCACAGGGTACATTCAGTAGAAGAAAATGACAGTAGTCTTACATTTCGGTTATCCGCTGCTTCTTATCAAGATCAGGTATACACATTTGTATAATTTTTGTATCTGAACATGTAGAGGCACAGTACTGTATATGGATGTAATATTGGGGATGTATTTAGTGAAAATAAATTGATATGTAAATGAAATATGAAAATGGAATGGTAAATAGGTGAGAGGTGACTAACACCGAATCATAGCCCAACTGTTTAATAGTGTAACTGTTCACGACGGGTAAGGAAATTAAAAAAGCGAAAAATTTACTCTGATTTTTAGGTAATTTGGGTCGTGACATCAACGTTGTGAGTCGGTGGGTTCGGTCCACTTGGTTTATTTTCCCAAAATTTTGGACCAGTATTTTTGAAATTTTGAACCGATATTTTCGACCATCTTTTACCTGGGTTTTTCTCAAATTATCGGAGCACTTTCTTTTCTCTTCAATATTTATTCTCTTCTCAAATATATATATATATATATTAAAATATACATATATTTTACTCTTTTTTTTTTAATTTGCTTTTCTTTCCCGCGTCTCTTCCATTTCTTCCTTTTCTTTTCTTTCTTCTTCGGTTTCGGTCTGGCCACTGTTTACCATCGCTGCCATCACCTCATTTTTCTTCCTCCTCTATCCGACACCACCCATCTCACCTTTCTCCCCCTAGTCGAGACAATAGCCGAGGGTCCTCAGCCGTCCTCCACCATCATCCACATCCGTTCAGCTCCTTGGTTTCGGGTTACAAAGGACTTATGTCCTTTGTTTCTACTCTCTTCTCGGGTTGCTATGAATAGGAGGCATGGCTGGGCAAGAGCAACGGTAGTGCAGTAGTGGCAAGAATCACGCTGCATAGCAAGAACGACCGAGCAAGGCAGCAGGGTTGCTGTGCGAGTAAGGCTAAACGGGGTAGGGACAACACATTGGCGTAACAGTGGCGCACCATAGCAGAGGTGGCATGCAATAACAATAGTATCGATGTTGGAAACAGTAGAAAATTTTGAAGCTGTCAGCTTGGGAAGTCAAAATGAGTTAATAAAAATCTAGTGCAAGAAGACTCACCAGAGAGACGTGGTGCAGTGCAGAAATGTCCACTGGACTGGAGCTGGAGGGTAGAAGTGGTGACTGATGGCAGAGTTGAAGAAAACAAGGTGTGGTGGAGATGATGAACAGGACAATGAGTTTAGTATAGGGCTGGCCTTATGAAGAAAAAGGCACCAGGTGGAGGTGTGTGCAAACACAAAGAGTGTAGGAACCAGTGAAGACAATAGGCAGGGGTGTGTTGAAGATGATGGTGAATAGCGGCAGTGAAGCTCAACAGTTCACTCTTCTCATTTTCGATTTTTTCTTACTGTTTGCCTTCTTATGCTTTTTCGTTTCTAACTGCCCCATCTAGTCGTCATCATCATTTTTTCCTTCTTCCTGTCATCGCCCTATAGCTACCTCACTATTTTTCTCTTTTCATTTTATTTTTCATTCCTAATCTTCCTGCTCCACTACTGTTTTGCCCATCACTTAGGTCTGCACTTCATTTATCATTTCTGCAGAACTGCATAGTTAGCCTCAGTTTGCTTCGGTTTTCAGCCAATCTATAGACATTTCTCTGCCTCTTTTTCTTTCACAATTCTAACATCTACAAACTGCTCCCATCATCATCATTTTCCTTTTTCCCCTTATAAGCACTCTCACTGATATACATACCAATATACGTAGATATATAAACATATCCTTATATATACATATATATATATATTTATATATGTATACTTAATGGAGCTCTCAACCATGTAGCTTTGCTATGTATGTATATGTATATATATATATACTTTTGTATATACATTTATATATATACACATGTATAAATATACATATGTATACCCATATATCCATACTCATTTATTCTTAGAGCTATTGTATTTTATTTAATTAACTCCTCAAAGTCCCACAATGGGAAAATACAAATTAAATTTGAATCTGTGACCTATGAATCACATTGTTAATCTCAATGGCTTAATTTTTATTTATTGATAAAGGTGAGTACATGAAATTTTGCGGTGTTTACTGGTACGAGCTAAACGTATTTCCTAAAGTGCACGGGTCGTACAAGTAATAATGGGATTCGAGTCCCGAGTTATCGTCCCACAGCGAAGTTGAATTGCCTAATTAAGTACCGGTTAATCTTACCCTAAGTATATTCTACAAATTATGAAATGTTAAGGGTTGATCTACAATGCTGAAATTAAAACTACTGAAAACAATAACAATTATAAACTAAACAAAATAAAATCGAGCTAATATTACTTACAGTGCTCCGAGCAATTAAAAGCAAAAACCTACAACAATAATTAAAATAGTTAAAATTAATTAACTCAATTAAAATAAAATGCTAAATTAAAGAAGCAAAATTAATTAAGCTAAAATTGAACAAACCTAAAATGCAATTAAACTACTTAATCAAAATGCAAATTAAACTAACTTAAAATTTAAAGAAATAAAATCCTAGAAAAATTAAGAAAATAACTACAAGCCTAAATGTCTAATATATTAATTCTAAATTATTCCTAATGCATGATAACTTAACTAATGCATGATAAAATAGAAATGAACTAAGGACATAATTAAATCTAATCCATGAACTAATCAAGCTATTTACTATAACTAATCATGCAACTAAGTTTAGAATTTTACTCCTTAAGCTAACAAATTAAATTGAAATTAGGCTATTCTAAAATGCATAAAAAAATGGATTATTACAAAAGTTAATTGCCAAACATGGCCTTGGTCGGTTTGCAATATGGCCAACTGTGTAGTTTGCATTTCTAGGTCCTGTGTACAGTTTGCATTTCTAGGTTTGGTTGTAGTCTTCTGCAACTTCCACCGACTCTGCTCTCGGTTCCGTGTACAGCATCCTTCTGCAACTCAACACATCACGTTACTAACTACTTCAAGCTTCATTTTTTGGCCAGACCTGCTCCCCGCACACGTCCTATTGCTGCTTCTTCTCCATTTCCAGGTTTGGGTGCTGTCCGTGAAAATGTCCAGCTCCTGCTCTGTACTTTCTCTCGGTCTGTCCATGCCTGCTGCTCCTGCACATATCGTATTTGCCCACATGTCGTTGCTGTTCGGCTTCTGATTTGTCTTCCTTCATAAAATGTCATCAGTACAACTCTCAGTCTGGATTGATTTCATTCTCAGCGCTTTCCCTATACTGCTTGTGTTAACACGTACATGCGGTACCAGCTGAAAGCATCGGCTCATTTCCTACGATCAGCATCAACTTTACTGCTCTACTCCTAGCATCCGAGATTATTGCTTATCAGCAGCACTATTGCCAGCTCGGCTCGTCATCCTTGCATCAATCCTCCCGCTTAGCTTTTGCTTGGTGTACCACAACAGCCATTCTAGCCTACCAGCTCACTATCCGACAATCTAAACATCCATCTACAGCAGCCTAACAGCAAAAAACAATTAGCTTAACATATAACAAAAGGCAAATAAAATGAACAGTAACAAGGAAGAAAAATAGAGGCAAATAGAGGAGGCTTGTGGCTCTCGGTTTTGGCTACTACACATGACACCTTAAATCTACCCCGATGCTAGTTGCTGCTTCAATCCACGTCCAGCTTTCTAATAACTCCACTTAACAGCAACAACACTCTCGGGTCAGTGGAAAAAAAGTCACATGAATAAACAGTCTAAATACAAAATATAAATGCAGGAACTGAAAATAATACAATGGCTATTGAGTTGCTTTAGTGTCACTACCACCTTGGTTCCACCGAGCTTTTGATGTAGAAATAATGCTTAACATTAAATCTACATCAAAACATCAGAACAACTATGGCAGTAACAGACAAGCTTTGTCACTCTAATGAACACAAATGAAGAACAACAAACATGGAACCTTAGATATAAGCAAACCGAGAGCTATCAATGATGGGAAAAATAAAGATTTTCATGGAAACCTGAAAATAAAGACTGGGATTTTTCAGAACCAAGAAGCATGAAATGATATTGATTGCCATGAAATAAAATTATCCAAGACTAGAAAATGAAGAACTTCATATAAAATAAAAATGGAATAAACAGTAAAAGTAAAGAAAGAGGCTAACGGAAAAAAAAAATAGGAAAGTAAATCCTAAAATTCACTCTAAAACTATTCTACTCTAGATTACATCTCTTTTTTCAGTTGCCATCATTTTTTATTTATATACACACTTAGGGGTATAATTGTAATTTTTCCATCTTAGATGAGTTGGCATTGTTTGGCCACTTGTCTTCATTTTATTTGCTGCAGAGTAGATATTTCCACGTCACTCGTCTTTTTGTCTAATTGGTTGTGCGATGTGGCTCGATGTGTGTCTTCCAAAAGATTGGCACGGTGTCCGTCGATCTTATCGTTTCGGAGCGAATAAAATGCGAACACCTGGCATCACGCGTGTCCAGATGACTGGTGACTAGGTTTGCAAATTGGAAGTGGTCCAGTCTCCTTGTCACGCCCCGGAAGTGCGGAAAATAGGGCTAATTTAAAACTTTTTACTTGTTAATTCACAAATAAAGAGTGCATTCCTGTGCAGTGTCATACATCATCATAATTATCGTTCCCCAGGATCTCATCATGATATAATAAATATTGTATTATACCCATTACTCGATTGCAAGTTAATTAATCCTAATACATCCCATATAATGTCATACATCAAGTGTCTGTAATTACAATAATAGTCTGGGTACATGAAAAGATAAATATACCTCAAGATACAATATATATGGCCTGGAGCTCGAATCCTCCACTAGCCACTACTCCGTACGTCGCAGGGAAGTCCTTATTCACTTGAAGAACTTTGGGGGGAAAGAAAAATAGGGTGAGCTTCTAAATCGCTCAGTAAGGGGGGTAGGGGACTCATTTCATAAACCAAAATGCACATCACAAAACATTTATTTGTATGTGAAACTCATTTGAAAACCATAGCATGAAAGTACTCAAAACGACACTCTCACGTGTCAAGTCATGTGAAAACATGAAGTAAAAGGCTCACTCTAGAGCAAAAACAAAGCATGTGAAAACAACGCGTTAAACGCTTTCTCAAATACGTGATAAAATCACAGTAAAAATAAGGCACGTGGCACAGCCACTAAACACGCATGGCATAGCCACTGATTTAATTTCTCACGTGGCATAGCCACAAAACACACGTGGCAAAGCCACTGATTTAATTTCTCGCGTGGCATAGCCACAAAACACACGTGGCAAAGCCACTGATTTAATTTCTCACGTGGCATAGCCACAGAATAGGTTTCTCAACGTGGCGCAGCCACCAATTGGGGTATAACGTGGCACAGCCACCAATGGGGTTTCTCAACGTGGCACAGCCACCAATGGGGTATAACGTGGCACAGCCACCAATGGGGTTTTCTCAACGTGGCACAGCCACCAATGGGGTATAACGTGGCACAGCCACCAATGGGGTTTTCTCAACGTGGCACAGCCACCAATGGGGTTTTCTCAACGTGGCACAGCCACCAATGGGGTATAACGTGGCACAGCCACAGAATAGGTTATTCTCACGTTATCAGAACGGAGAAGAATTCGGGCTTACATGCTACCAGAGCAATGCCCGGTGTGTACTCACAACTACACACCCAAGTCTTATCACATAAGACAGGTTTGCCTTCACGTAGAACTCGTAATGGTTTTCTCTCATAAAACTCATTTGAAATCGTTTTGTACTCAACACAAAACGTAATAAAACCGAGTTCCAACCGGCAAAGCACACGCACACATTTCTCAAATCACAATATTGCCTTAACGTAGAGCCCAGTTATAAACTCATAAAACATTGGGCTCCAACCGGCTATAAAATCGTGTGCCATTTAATCTCAACACAAAACACTCAACATGCTTGTTTTATAAACCACAAATCATGCTAAAACAGTTTGCAATTCACATACACAAATGGTTTAGATTTCCCTTACCTCTTTACACCTCGTATAGTGCAATCGTTCCTCCGTATCACGGACTAGCCTCGCATTCCACTCTGGAACTCCCGAGCTGTCCAAACGATGTTAAAACATCAATACTCAATTATCTCATAACCCTCAATTCTCAAAATCGAGCATAATTGCTCATAACACCTCAAATATCTTGATTTCTCGTAACTCAACCTTAAACTACAACCTCATTCACAATATCTCAATGTCCTACATTCCTCATGCCAATTATCTAGGCTAATTCTCCATGTTGTCTATATTTCCATTTACAGCACAAATTCTCAAAATTATCAAATATCTACATTTCTCCAACTACATTGCAATTTCATCAATCCCTAATCCTTTCTCAACTATTTCAACGTAATGACAACCACCAATAGCATCAAAATCAGCTCAAATATCAAGATCGAGGTTTAGAAATTACCCAAAGCTTGTGAGACGCACAACTCACGCCTCGATCCGATTCATCCTTCGATTTCCAAGTATGTTGTTCTCCCTTTGATGAGGAACAACTTTCCTTCTTGCCACAATAGCTGATTCAGCCGAAAATGGGGGATTTGTATGAGTGAGAAAGTAGGTTTTCGGTGGAAATGGGTTTTGGAAGAGAGAGAAAGTGAAATTGCAGAGAAAACACGGGTTCCTTATATAGACTGGAGGTAGGAGATCGATCTGCCTCTTGATGAGATCGATCTGCGTTTGAAATTTGGGGACAATCTGGGCAATTTTATGCCTAGGAGATCGATCTGTCGAGGGGTGAGATCGATCTCTTTATAGCTTTATGAGATCGATCTGCTCCTAAGGAGATCGATCTTCTCCCCAAACAGAAGCATTTGGAGATCGATCTCTTCCTCATGAGATCGATCCCTTCTCAAACAGATTCATTAGGAGATCGATCTCTTCCATTGGAGATCGATCTGCTCCTCAAATTTCCCCTTCCTCGTCATTTTTAACTCACCAGATCGATCTCTCCTTCCCCCAGATCGATCTGTCCTCATACTTCATGCTCATTTTACACACTTAACATATAAATCTCCAATTATAATTCCCACAATTCACTTAGCTCAATAAATTACACTTCAAATTCTTATTACATCACTAAATATGTCTGAAATTCTCAGATCTCACATCCTCCCCACCTTAAAAAGAATTTGGTCCTCCAAATTCAACTCAACTAGTCAAAATAGATGGGGGTATTTCTCCTTCATGAGGCTCTCTAGTTCCCACATTGCCTCTTCCCTTGAGTGATGTTTCCATAAAACTTTCACTAATGGGATGCTCTTGGTCCTCAGTACCTTCTCCTTTCTATCGAGAATCCGGACGGGTTCCTCAGTGTAGCTCATGTCCTCTTGTATGTCCATCTCATCATACTCTATAACATGAGAAGGGTCCGGGTGGTACTTCCTCAACATAGACACATGAAAAACATTGTGTATTCCGGACATTTGTGGGGGTAGTGCTAATCTGTAAGCTACCTCTCCCACTTTCTCAAGAATCTCGAATGGTCCTATGTATCGAGGACTCAATTTCCCTTTCTTCCCAAATAGCATGATACCCTTGCTCGATGATACTCTCAGAAATACTGCATCACCAACGTCAAACTCGAGTGGCCGTCTACGCACATCCGCGTAGCTTTTCTGTCTACTCTGCGCAGCCCGTAACCTCTCACATATGAGTTTCACACTCTGTACGGCTTGCTCAACAAGCTCGGGAGCATTTATCTTTCTGTCACCGACTTCTTCCCAAGCTACAGGGGATCTACACCTCCTACCATATAGAGCCTCAAAAGGTGCCATTCCAATACTCGCATGATAGCTGTTATTGTATGCAAACTCTGCTAGGGACAGGTGATCATCCCATGATCCCTTAAAATCCATCGTACACGCCCTCAACATATCCTCCAGGGTCTGAATAGTCCTCTCTGACTGACCATCTTTCTGAGGATGATAGGCGGTACTAAAACTCAATCGAGATCCCATGGACTCCTGAAACTGGGTCCAAAATCTAGAAGTAAATCGGGAATCTCTATCAGAAGTAATACTCACTAGAGCCCCATGTAATCTAGTTATCTCACTGACATACAGTTCAGCTAAGGCATCCACAGTATCTGTGCTCTTGATGGCAAGGAAGTGGGCACTTTTGGTCAATCTATCCACAATGACCCATATCACATCACGACCTCTTCGGGTCCTCGGTAAACCCATAATAAAGTCCATAGTGACATGCTCCTATTTCCATGTAGGTACAGGTAAAGGCTGTAGTAGTCCTCCGGGCTTCCGATGCTCAGCTTTCACTTGCTGGCATACTAAACACCTGGCCATATACTCTGCCACGTCTCGCTTCATACCACTCCACCAATACACCTTTTTCAAGTCTCGGTACATCTTACTACTCCCTGGGTGCATGGTGTATCGCGAGCAGTGGGATTCTCTCAATATCTGTCTCTTTAGGGTATCATCGTCCGATACACAAATCCGTCCTCTGAATCTCAACAATCCATCCTCACTGACGGTGAGACCCGACTGCGAACTCTGCTCAGCTTGGCTAACCATATCTATCAATCTCTGATCACTGCGCTGTCCAGTTCTAATCTGATCCATGATCCTGGGCTCTATCCGCAGGCTAGCCAAAAATTCAGTCTCTACCTCTTTAACTCTGATCCGAAGTTCGGCGAACTGCTCTAACAAATCCCATTCCCTGATCATCATAGCAGATATCATACTCTTCCTGCTCAGGGCATCAGCAACCACATTCGCCTTACCCGGATGATAAAGAATCTCGCAGTCGTAATCCTTAAGGAGTTCCATCCATCTCCTTTGTCTCATGTTTAACTCTTTCTGATCAAAGAGATATCTCAAACTCTTGTGATCAGTGAAGATCTGGAATCTTTCCCCATATAAGTAATGTCGCCAGATCTTCAAAGCAAATACCACAGCGGCTAACTCCAAATCATGCGTGGGATAATTCCGCTCATGGTCCTTCAGTTGTCGCGATCCATATGCGACCACTCTTCTGTGCTGCATAAGCATACACCCCAATCCTTGGTGAGATGCATCACTATACACCGAGAATCCTCCTGATCCTTCAGGAATAGTTAACACAAGTGCCGCTGTCAATCTCCTCTTTAATTCCTGAAAACTGAGCTCACATTGATCAGTCCATATAAATGGAGTCTCTTTGCGCGTGAGCTTAGTCAAAGGGGCGGCAATCCTGGAAAATCCTTCCACAAATCTTCTGTAATACCCTGCCAAACCAAGGAAGCTTCGTACCTCAGTCACTGTCCTCGGTCTCTCCCAATTAAGCACAGCTGCTATTTTACTCGGATCCACTGATACTCCTTCCTCTGAGACTATATGCCTAAGGAAAGCTATCCGGTTCAGCCAAAACTCACACTTACTAAGCTTTCCGTACAATTGCTTATCTCGAAGTATCTGAAGTACTAACCACAAATGTTGTGCATGCTCCTCATACGACCAAGAGTACACCAGGATATCATCAATAAAGACTATCACAAACTTATCTAGATAGTCTCTGAACACCTCGTTCATAAATCTCATAAATGCTGCAGGGGCGTTCGTCAATCCAAAGGACATCACCAAAAATTCGTAATGGCCATACCTTGTCCTGAAGGCCGTCTTTGGAATATCTTCTTCCTTGATCCTCAATTGGTGATAGCCCGATCTCAAATCAATCTTAGAAAAGACTGATGCCCTTCTCAGCTGATCAAGTAGATCATCAATCTTGGGCAGTGGGTATTTATTATTCACCGTGGCTTTATTCAACAACCAGTAGTCTACGCATAATCTGAGACTACCATTCTTCTTCTTTACAAATAGTACTGGCACTCCCCACGACGAAACACTGGGTCTAATAAACCCTTGATCCAATAACTCCTGTAGTTGTCTCTTCAATTCCTCAAGTTCCACTAATGCCATCCTGTAAGGAGGTTTAGAGATCGGCTGAGTATCTGGTACCAAATCAATGGTAAACTCCAGCTCTCTCTCTGGTGGTAAACCTGGCAATTCATCTGGGAAAACATCCAGAAATTCACAAACCACAGGTATATCCTCAATCCTCGGATGTTCCCGCTCATCGTCTGAGATGAGTGTCTCATAACCTTCACATGAATAATCATATTTAATATTCTCCAAAATAATGTTAAAATTCTCAAATTACTTACTAGAAATCCACATAATCATTCCCTCAATATCTCAACCGTACACTGTAAGGTTCAGGTAGGGAGAAAGTTACAATCTTAGTGTAGCAGTCTAAACTCACTCGATTGGTCGCCAACCAATCCATCCCCAGAATTACATCAAACCCATGTACATTCAACATGATTAGATCTGCTAACATCACTCTATCTCCCACCTTTATCTCACATCCTCTACAGATTAACTCAGTTCTCTGGGATTCACGCATAGGGGTATTTACATGTAGTATATATTCTAGAGGTTCAAACTTCAAGTTTAATCTACATGCAAAATGCTCAGAAATAAACAAATGCGTGGATCTTGAATCACTCAACACATGAGCCTCATAATTACAGACAGAGAGTTTACCTCTTATAGTTTCTGCCGAAGTGTCTGCGGTCTCCTTATCCAGGGCAAACACTCGTCCCTGTGCCATAGGTTTCTTACCTTTCTCTGCCGCAGTGGCCCGTCTCCGGGGATCCACTCTCTGAGGCTGTTGTCTAGTGGGCTTCGGAGCATGTGGTATCTGAGTTTGGGGACAGTCCTTCACTCTGTGACCCATGTCACCACATCTAAAACATCAATGGATCGACCTAGTACAACTTCCTTCATGCGATCGGCCACAGTCTCTACAAAACCTTGTCTCCGGCCTGACATATCGAAGGGTCTCCTTGATAATAGGATAGGCTCTGGGTCTCTCCAATCTGTCCCTCTGCACCTCAATCCTTCCTCTTCTGAAGGAACCTCTCCGAGCCTCTGTTTGGAAAAGTGCTGGCCTCTTGCCTTTATCTCTATTCATCGCTCTGAGCTCATTCTGGGATTGTACCATCTCAATCCCTCTTTCAATCTCTTGTGCTCGTCTCAGAGCATCTCCAAACTCAGTAATGCATAGCCCTATCAATCTATCTCTGATGACGGGCTTCAACCCATACACAAACTTCTCTGTGTGGAGCTCTTCACTCTTGAAGGTCTCTGGGTCATATCTCAATAGCGCTGTGAATTGGCTCTCATAGTCATCCACAGACATGTCACCCTGTACCAAACTCAAAAACTCGGCCTGTTTCTTTCTCTGAGCGGCCCGTGGTACATATTGGGTCCTAAAGGCTGTCTGAAACTCTTCCCAACCAATCACACCATGGTGGGACATCAAAATACCCTGGGTAGTACCCCACCAATCTCGAGCTCTCCCCTTCAGCATATAGGCACTCATACTGACCCTCTCAGCATCGGTGCACCCCAGGATATCAAATATAATCCTTAACTCCGTCAACCACTCCTCAGCCTCCGTAGGATCCTTCTTTCCCTTAAATGCGGGTGGATTCATCTTCAGAAAATCCCTTAGTCGGACCATACTTATATCCTCAGGCTGGGCGACGGGAGGCATTGGGGGTATGGGAGGTCCTTGTGGTGGTGTAGGGGTAGTATCCGAGGCATTAACTCCAAAGTGTTGTGCGAATAACGCTGCCATCTGCTCAAAACCTTGCCTCACATCGGTCTCAATCCGATTAAATCGAGAGTTAGGACTCTCTGGTTGTGGGACAGGTGGCGGAGGGGACTCTGCCTGCCTCCTCGAACGACCTCGTTGTTTACTCATTCTCTATCTCAACTCGTCTCCTGCGCGTACATATCAAAACCGATTGAAATCTCAATCCTCAATTTCAGTTCATGACCAGACTATTACAGACACTCGGGATGTATTCTATTTCACTTAACCGACACTGACAGTACTAGACACCCTAAGCTCTGATACCAAGAAAACTCTGTCACTCCCCGAAAGTGCGAAAAATAGGGCTAATTTAAAACTTTTTACTCGTTAATTCACAAATAAAGAGTGCATTCCTGTGCAGTGTCATACATCATCATAATTATCGTTCCCAGGATCTCATCATGATATAATAAATATTGTATTATACCCATTACTCGATTACAAGTTAATTAATCCTAATACATCCCATATAATGTCATACATCAAGTGTCTGTAATTACAATAATAGTCTGGGTACATGAAAAGATAAATATACCTCAAGATACAATATATATGGCCTAGAGCTCGAATCCTCCACTAGCCACTACTCCGTACGTCGCAGGGAAGTCCTTATTCACTTGAAGAACTCTGGGGGGAAAGAAAAACAGGGTGAGCTTCTAAATCGCTCAGTAAGGGGGGTAGGGGACTCATTTCATAAACCAAAATGCACATCACAAAACATTTATTTGTATGTGAAACTCATTTGAAAACCATA
The DNA here is from genome assembly GCA_033439115.1 of Firmiana major. Taxonomy (NCBI): domain Eukaryota; kingdom Viridiplantae; phylum Streptophyta; class Magnoliopsida; order Malvales; family Malvaceae; genus Firmiana; species Firmiana major. Next base: position 17,333,221 of record CM065904.1, on the reverse strand, counting down.
GCATGAAAGTACTCAAAACGACACTCTCACGTGTCAAGTCATGTGAAAACATGAAGTAAAAGGCTGACTCTGGAGCAAAAACAAAGCATGTGAAAACAACGCGTTAAACGCTTTCTCAAATACGTGATAAAATCACAGTAAAAATAAGGCACGTGGCACAGCCACTAAACACGCGTGGCATAGCCACTGATTTAATTTCTCACGTGGCATAGCCACAAAACACACGTGGCAAAGCCACTGATTTAATTTCTCGCGTGGCATAGCCACAAAACACACGTGGCAAAGCCACTGATTTAATTTCTCGCGTGGCATAGCCACAAAACACACGTGGCAAAGCCACTGATTTAATTTCTCACGTGGCATAGCCACAGAATAGGGTTTCTCAACGTGGCGCAGCCACCAATTGGGGTATAACGTGGCACAGCCACCAATGGGGTTTCTCAACGTGGCACAGCCACCAATGGGGTATAACGTGGCACAGCCACCAATGGGGTTTCTCAACGTGGCACAGCCACCAATGGGGTATAACGTGGCACAGCCACCAATGGGATTTTCTCAACGTGGCACAGCCACCAATGGGGTATAACGTGGCACAGCCACCAATGGGGTTTTCTCAACGTGGCACAGCCACCAATAGGGTTTTCTCAACGTGGCACAGCCACCAATGGGGTATAACGTGGCACAGCCACCAATGGGGTTTTCTCAACGTGGCACAGCCACCAATGGGGTTTTCTCAACATGGCACAGCCACCAATGGGGTATAACGTGGCACAGCCACAGAATAGGTTATTCTCACGTTACCAGAACGGAGAAGAATTCGGGCTTACATGCTACCAGAGCAATGCCCGGTGCGTACTCACAACTACACACCCAAGTCTTATCACATAAGACAGGTTTGCCTTCACGTAGAACTCGTAATGGTTTTCTCTCATGAAACTCATTTGAAATCGTTTTGTACTCAACACAAAACGTAATAAAACCGAGTTCCAACCGGCAAAGCACACGCACACATTTCTCAAATCACAATATTGCCTTAACGTAGAGCCCAGTTATAAACTCATAAAACATTGGGCTCCAACCGGCTATAAAATCATGTGCCATTTAATCTCAACACAAAACACTCAACATGCTTGTTTTATAAACCACAAATCATGCTAAAACAGTTTGCAATTCACATACACAAATGGTTTAGATTTCCCTTACCTCTTTGCACCTCGTATAGTGCAATCGTTCCCCCGTATCACGGACTAGCCTCGCATTCCACTTTGGAACTCCCGAGCTGTCCAAATGATGTTAAAACATCAATACTCAATTATCTCATAACCCTCAATTCTCAAAATCGAGCATAATTGCTCATAACACCTCAAATCTCTTGATTTCTCGTAACTCAACCCTAAACTACAACCTCATTCACAATATCTCAATGTCCTACATTCCTCATGCCAATTATCTAGGCTAATTCTCCATGTTGTCTATATTTCCATTTACAGCACAAATTCTCAAAATTACCAAAATTATCAAATATCTACATTTCTCCAACTACATTGCAATTTCATCAATCCCTAATCCTTTCTCAACTATTTCAACGCAATGACAACCACCAATAGCATCAAAATCAGCTCAAATATCAAGATCGAGGTTTAGAAATTACCCAAAGCTTGTGAGACGCACAACTCACACCTCGATCCGATTCATCCTTCGATTTCCAAGTATGTTGTTCTCCCTTTGATGAGGAACAACTTTCCTTCTTGCCACAACAGCTGATTCGGCCGGAAATGGGGGATTTGGATGAGTGAGAAAGTAGGTTTTCGGTGGAAATGGGTTTTGGAAGAGAGAGAAAGTGAAATTACAGAGAAAACACGGGTTCCTTATATAGACTGGAGGTAGGAGATCGATCTGCCTCTTGATGAGATCGATCTGCATTTGAAATTTGGGGACGATCTGGGCAATTTTATGCCTAGGAGATCGATCTGTCGAGGGGTGAGATCGATCTCTTTATGGCTTTATGAGATCGATCTGCTCCTAAGGAGATCGATCTTCTCCCCAAACAGAAGCATTTGGAGATCGATCTCTTCCTCATGAGATCGATCCCTTCTCAAACAGATTCATTAGGAGATCGATCTCTTCCATTGGAGATCGATCTGCTCCTCAAATTTCCCCTTCCTCGTCATTTTTAACTCACCAGATCGATCTCTCCTTCCCCCAGATCGATCTGTCCTCATACTTCATGCTCATTTTACACACTTAACATATAAATCTCCAATTATAATTCCCACAATTCACTTAGCTCAATAAATTACACTTCAAATTCTTATTACATCACTAAATATGTCTAAAATTCTCAGATCTCACACTCTTTTAGCCTATTTTTAGCCCATTTTTGACTAAAGTGACTGAGTTTTATTTGGATTTAATTTATCTGCACATTAAAGAATTTTAATTAAATAAAGGGGATAAATAATAAAATAAATTGGGGATTTAAATAATTAATTAAGAAATTAAGCACAAATAATTCTATTAAAAGTAGAATTATCACACCCCCAAACTTGAGCTTTTGCTTGTCCTGAAGCAAAACAAAATAATTGTAGGAATGACAAGTACTAATCACAATAATTTCCCCAATATCATCCTCAAAGAAACAGTACAAACTATGATCTCAAAGACTCACAATTACAAGTCCAACATTCAGAATCATGCAATCATAAGTCCTAACCCTATTTGGACTCTTCGTGAGTGTGTGAAAAATGTCAAAGTCACTTCACAGTACATTATTTGGATCAGATTATGCAAGCACAGTGAATACAAAGTCAATGACAAGTGATCATCCCATAAGTTTTCTTTTCACTTATCTCTCCACTAATGTAGTCACACTTAACCAAAGATCAATAGGACTTCATTAAGCTTGTAATGTAAGGCTGGCACAAAGGTATGATAAAGTCAATTTAGGTTTAATTACCTCTTAACATGCATTACTTCTAGGATCTTAATGTAAGAGCTCAAATCATTTCCCCCAAACTTATTTATTTCACTAAATGTTTTATTCTATTTTTGTATTTTCTTCTTTCTTCTTTTCTTTTTCTTTCATTTTTTTTAATACATACTCCTTCACTATCACTTAATACCCATATAGCTCACAATATATCTCAATGACTTTTCATGCTTTTAGGGTAAGGGATAGGAACAGAGTATTTAAGCTACGAAAAAATTTTGCCGTAATATTTATAGAGAAAAGCTTATTTAGCCCAGATGAGTGACTATGGGTAGAATATGTACAATGATGGCTAAAAAGGCTCAAACGATCCAAAGATGGCTTAAATCATCTCCCTAATTAAGTGTGATCTAATATTTCACCTCGAGATCAGATTAAACAAATTCTAGAATATGATGCACTAAATCAACTGAACAAATGCAATCCTCTGTCCACGGAAGCTTTCTCTAAATAAATATACCGATTCATGACATGACATGTGCATAGGATGAGGCAATCATAATCAAAATTAAGACAAATTCAAGAATTCAACTTCATGTTTTTCCTCTAATCATGCTTCTTATTCAATCAAAGTTAGACTGAATCTTGGGGTCATATCATCGGAATATGGGAAAACTATATACTAAGCACTAAATCATCCCAAAATCAAACAATTTAAGCTCATAAATTCGAAAAATTTTTGAAAATTCTTTCTCAGATTTTGGAAAAATTTTTGAAACTTTTTCCAATTTTTCCTAAAATTGCTCAAGTGATATCCCCTCCCCTAAACTTAAAGTGCACAGTGTCCTCAGTGTGCAGATAATATAAGAATTTAAGCTCAAGAACAGAGTACTCCCCTTTCTGATGATGATGAACGATTGAAGCTTGATTGAGGACATAATACTGTAAAATCAATCTGCAAAATAAATAAAGAAGAAGCAGCAGATAAGAGAAAAGAGCTGTACAAAAAGTGCAAAGAAAAATGAAGCTAAGTAGCAGGATCAGAAGTAGGAGGGTCAGCTAAACTTGTCACAGAGTGCTATCGATCAAATCTTCCCTCGAAATAATGTTTCAGTCTGCCCCCATTAACCTTAAAGGGTTACTTCAGAGTCTCATCCATAATTTCAATGGCTCCATGTAGGAATACTTGTGTAATGGTAAATGGTCCTGACCATCTAGACTTAAGCTTTCCTGGAAACAACTTCAAGCATGAATTAAATAACAGAACTTGTTGACCTGGCTCGAAGTGTCTCTCCTTGATTTTCCTATCATGCCATCGCTTAGTCTTTTCCTTGTAGAGCTTGGCATTCTTATATGCCTGCAACCTGAACTCATCTAACTGATTGAGCTGTAGTAGCCTCTTCTCCCCTACTGCCTCTAAGTTGAAATTCAGGTTCTTAAGGGCCCAGTAGGCCTTATGCTTAAGCTCTACTGGTAGATGACAGACTTTACCATAAACAAGCTGATAAGGGGATATTCCTAAAGGTGTTTTGAAGGCTTTCCTATAGGACCAAAGTGCATCATCTAACCTAATAGACGAGTCCATCCTACTTGGGTTCACTGTCTTCTCCAATATCCCCTTAATTTCCCTATTGGACAACTCTACTTGGCCACTCGTTTGTGGGTGATAAGCAGTGGCTACCTTATGTTTGACCCCATATTTCTTTAACAGCCCATCAAAACTTCGATTGCAAAAGTGGGATCCTCTATCACTAATGATAGCCCTATGTGTGCCAAATCGTGTGAAAATATTCTTCTTTAAAAATCTTACCACTACCTTGGCATCATTAGTCGGTAAAGCCATCGCTTCAACCCATTTCGACACATAGTTTATAGCCACAAGAATATAGAGATTGTCATATGAAGGAACAAATGGTCCCATGAAATCAATACCCCAAACATCAAAGAGTTTTACTTCTAAAATATTAGTCAGAGGCATCTCATTTCTTTTGAAAATATTACCTACCCTTTGACATCTATCACATTTCAGCACAAAGTAGTAGGCATCCTTAAATAACGTGGGCCAGTAATATCCAAATTGTAAAACCTTGGCCGCTGTCCTCTCTCCTCTTAAGTGCCCTTCATAATCAGAAGAATGGCAATGTCTAAGTATATCCTATACTTCTTCCATGGGGACACACCTTCTCAAAATCTAATCTTTACATTGCTTGTACAGAAAGGGTTCATCCCAAACATAATACTTGACATCACTCAAAAATGTTTTCCTTTGTTGGGCAGTCAGATCAGGTGGCATCACATTGCTCACCAGATAATTCATAAAATCAGCGTACCAGGGCAATCTGAAGTGCCCGGAAGTAAATAGCTGCTCATCAGGAAAAGACTCATTAATAGCTGTACCATCTTCTTTGAGTCCACTCTCCAATCTAGATAGATGGTCAGTAACCTGATTCTCTATTCCTTTCCTGTCCCTAATCTCCAAGTCAAACTCCTGTAGTAGGAGGATCCATCTAATCAGTCGAGGCTTTGCATCCTTCTTAGAGACTAAGTACTTAATGGTAACATGATCAGTATAAACTATTACCTTAGTACCAATGAGGTAGGAGCGAAACTTATCCAAAGCAAATACTACAGCTAACAACTCTTTCTCGGCAGTAGCATAGTTCAACTGGGCTTCATTCATAGTTTTTCTTGCATAGTAGATAGGATAAAAGACTCTTCCTTTTCTTTATCCTAGTATAGCCCCAACAGCATAATCACTTGCATCACACATAAGCTCAAAGGGTAAACTCCAATCTGGAGCTATGATTACAGGGGTTGTAACTAATTTTTCCTTCAAAGTCTTAAATGCTCCTAAGCATCGTTCATTAAAGCAAAATGTAGTGTCTTTTTCCAGGAGATTACATAAAGGCTTAGTTATCTGAGAAAAATCCTTAATGAACCTTCTGTAAAATCCTGCATGGCCTAGGAAACTTCTTATTCCTTTAACAGAGGTAGGGGGAGGTAACTTCTCAATAATTTCCACCTTAGCTTTATCCACTTCTATCCCCCTAGTAGAAATTTTGTTCCCAAGCACTATACCTTCTTTCACCATAAAGTGGCATTTCTCCCAATTAAGCACTAAATTTGTTTCTCACACCTCTTCAGTACTAATGCCAAATTATGCAGACATAAATCAAAGCTATCCCCAAATACTGAGAAATCATCCATGAAAACCTAAAGAAAATCCTTCACCATATCATGAAATATGGCCATCATGCAACGCTGGAATGTAGCAGGTGCATTGCAAAAGCCAAAAGGCATTCTTCTAAAAGTAAAGGTCCCATAGGGACAGGTGAAGGTAGTCTTTTCTTGGTCTTCTGGGGCTATAGCTATCTGATTGTTCCTAGAGTATCCATCCAGTAGATAATAAAATTTGTGACCAGCTAATCGATCTAATATTTAGTCAATGAAGGGTAAAGGGACGTGGTCTTTCCTGGTAGCCTTGTTGAGTTTCCTATAGTCTATGCATACTCGCCAACCAGTGACAGTCCTAGTAGGGATGAGCTAATTATTTTCATACTCGATCACTGTCATCCCTCCCTTCTTAGGGACACATTGTACTGGGCTCATCCAGGCACTGTCAGAAATAGGATAGATGATCCCTACATCTAACCACTTAATGATCTCCTTCTTGACAACTTCTTTCATTACAGGGTTCAATCGACGTTGGTGCTCTATGGATGACCTATACCCTTCCTCTAATAGTATCTTATGCATATAGATTGAGGGACTAATACCCTTAAGATCAGAGATAGACCAGCTTATAGCCTTCTAATGCTCTCTTAAAACTTGTAGTAATTTTGCTTCCTGATCACTGGAGAGAGTAGCAGATACTATTACTGGTCGTGTAGAGGATTCACCTAAGTAAGCATACCTAAGGTGTGAGGGTAAAGGTTTGAGCTCTAATGCTGGAGGATCACTAGTGTATGGAAAGATATTTGAAGCTGGAATAGATAAAGGGTCTAGTGTCTCAAATTGGGTAATTTCCTCAAAAGGAGTTACCTCTAATAATTGTAAAGTCTCGTAGACCTCATCATCATCTTCACTGTATTCTCTAAGATCAACAGATTTTACTAAAGAGGTTTCTAAAGGGTTTAAAGGATGTGTCTTAGAAAACTCCTCAGTAATATCTTTATCCACGAAATCCATCCTAAAACAATCGTGAGAGTCATCAGGGACCCTTAAAGATTTGAAAACATTAAACTTGACTTCCTGATCTTGAACTTTCATTGTTAACTCCCCCTTCTGCACATCAATTAAAGTTCTACCAGTCGCTAGGAAAGGTCTGCCTAGTATAGTGGGGACTTCCATGTCTTCCTCCATGTCTAACAGGATAAAATCCACAGGAAAAATAAACTTGTCCACCTTTACTAAGACATCCTCAATGACCCCCTTTGGATATTTAATTGATCGATCAGCCAACTAGAGGGTCACTATAGTAGGCTTGGCATCCCCTATTCCTAACTTATGATAGATAGACAACAACATTAAATTTATACTAGCTCCTAAATCACACAGGGCTCTACCAAAGAATAAATTTCCAATATTGCAGGGTATGGTAAAACTCTCGGGATCATTGAGCTTGGGGGTAATCTCCTCTGGATAATGGCACTACATTCCTCCATTAAGGCCACCGTCTCATAATCTTCCAATCTTCTTTTCCTAGAGAGGATGTCCTTCCTAAACTTCACATAGCTTGGCATTTGCTCTAAGGCATCTGCGAAGGGAATGTTGATGTGAAGTTTCTTAAAAACCTCAAGGAATTTGGCAAATTGTTGGTCCAGCTTTTTATTTTGAAACCTCTGAGGAAAAGAAACTGGTGGTTTAACAGGAGGAGATGTAGTGGAAACATCTGTAGCATCAGAGGATAAAGAAGGTTGTGACAAAGAAACGGGTAAAGGTGAAGAATTGCCTAGCTTTGTTTCCGTTACTGCTTGATCTTTTGATTCCTGCTCCTTCTGAGCTGCTTCGATAAAACCTATGGATTTTTAAACTATGGGCTTGTCAGGTCTGGACTTTACTGGTGGTTCTACTAGCTCTCTGCCACTCCTAAGGGTGATGGCTTTCACATGTTCCTTACCCTCCCTTTGCCTAATAAGATTGGCTTCAGTGTTACTAGGAAGGGTCCCTTGTGGATGTTGACTAAGAGCGTTTGCTATTTGTCCCACCTAAACCTCTAGGTTCTTAATTGAAGCTACTTAATTTTGCAGGATCGTTGTGAACATTTCCTCAAGCGAGGGCTTCTTTTCAGCTACTGATAAGTGCTGAGGTTGTGGTGGTTGATGGAATTGGGATGGATGGGAATGATTAGGTGGATGATGTGGATACTGAGGTGGTGGGTGGTGAGGAAATTGATGCTGTGGTAGTACCTGAACCGGTGGAGCTTGAAAACCAGGGGGTCCTACTGATCTAGAATTAGAAGTTTGCCCTTGGTTTTGGCTCCAAGAAAAGTTAGGATGGTTCCTCCACCCTAGATTATAGGTGTTTGAAAAAGGGGTTGTTTTGTTACTTAGGGGGGCAACGTACTGAACTGATTCTATGTTAAATGGACACCTATCTACAGAGTGAGTACCACTACACAGATCACAAGATAGAAAAGGACTTTGGACAGAAAACACAAGGTTAGCATTGGTGGAAGGATTATGTTGGGTGCTGAGCGACTCTACCTTTTTCGTAAGGTTAGCGATTTGAGAGGTCAAGGTAGACAGTGTGTCAAGCTCATAAATACCCGTCGACTTCTTTGGCAATTGTCTCTTCGAGGACCATTGATAGTTGTTAGCCGCCATCTTGTCTAACAGCTCGTAAGCTTCCTCCTCCATTTTGCACATCAGGGCTCTACCCGCAACAGCATCCACGATGGTCCTATTTTGGCTTGTAAGTCCGTTGTAGAAAGTTTGGACTTGCAGCCATAAAGGTAGGCCATGGTGAGGGCAATTCCTAAGAAGCTCCTTATATCGATCCCATGCTTCGTAAAGAGATTCAAAGTTAAACTGGGCAAAGGAAGATATGTCACTACGGAGTCTGGCCATTTTAGAGGAAGGAAAAAACTTGGCTAGAAATTGATGGGCTAACTCGTCCCATGTAGAAATGGATCCTGGAGGCAAGGAGGTTAACCAGTGTCGCGCCCTATCCCTAAGTGAGTAGAGGAATAATCTAAGTCTAAGCACATCATCAGATAATCCATTGTGCTTGAACGTGTTGCACAAGTCCAGGAATTGCCCATGGTGAGCATGTGGGTCATCGTTCTTAAGCCCACTGAACTGTAAAGAGGACTGAATCATCTGGAGGATGGAATGCTTAATTTTGAAATTGTTAGCAGGGACAACTGGTGGCCTAATGCCGATATAATATCCTCCAATCGTCCGCACCACATAATCTCCAACGGTTTTGATTTCTCTGTTTTCTGCCATGGTATTTTGCAGCGGAGCTATAAATTGCCTAGAATCCTTTCGAATTTTCCTAAGAGTTCGTTCAATTTCAGGATTTAGAGGAAAGCAATCATAACTCTTAGCTCTACGCATGCAAACATTTAAAAGTCCTTAGAAAAAAATTTTATAAGTTTTTTCATTTTTTTAAATGAGAAAATTAACTAAACTAAACTAAGAATCTAAATATTTATAACCTAAATATTTACAAGCTAGAATTACACCGAAGCATAATTTCACCGATATTAATTAACGACTAATTAAAAGTTCCCCAGCAACGGCGCCAAAAACTTGGTACGAGCAAAATATATTTCCACAAGTGCATGGGTCGTACAAGTAATAATGGGATTCGAGTTACAAGTTATCGTCCCACAGAGATGTTGAATTGCCTAATTATGTACCGGATAATCTTACCCTTAGTATATTCTATCAAATTATGAAATGTTAAGGGTTGATCTACAATGCTGAAATTAAAACTACTGCAAACAATAACAATTATAAACTAAACAAAATAAAATCGAGCTAATATTACTTATAGTGCTCCGAGCAATTAAAAGCAAAAACCTACAAAAATAATTAAAACAGTTAAATTAATTAACGTAATTAAAATAAAATGTTAAAATAATGAAGCAAAATTAATTAAAGTAAAATTGAACGAACCTAAAATGCAATTAAACTACTTAATCAAAATGCAAATTAAACTAACTTAAAATTTAAGGAAATAAAATCTTAGAAAAATTAAGAAAATAACTACAAGCCTAAATGTCTAAAATATTAATTCTAAATTACTCCTAATGCATGATAACTTAACTAATGCATGATAAAATAGAAATGAACTAAGGACATAATTAAATCTAATCCATGAACTAATCAAGCTATTGACTATAACTAATCATGTAACTAAGTTTAGAATTTTACTCCTTAAGCTAACAAATTAAATTGAAATTAGGCTATTCTAAAATGCATAAAAAAATGGATTATTGCAAAAGTTAAATGCCAAACATAGCCTTGGTCGGTTTGCAATATGGCCAACTGTGCAGTTTGTATTTCCAGGTCCCGTGTACAGTTTGCATTTCCAGGTTTGGTTATAGTCTTCTGCAACTTCCACCAACTCTGCTCTCGGTTTCGTGTACAGCATCCTTCTACAACTCAACACATCACGGTCCTTGCATCAATCCTCTAGCTCAGCTTTTGCTCAGTGCACCACAGCAGCCATTCCAGCCTACCAGCTCACTATCTGACAGTCTAAACATCAATCTACAATAGCCTAACAGCAGAAAACAATTAGCTTAACATATAAAAAAAAGGCAAATAAAATGAACATTAACAAGGAAGAAAAACAGTGGCAAACAAATGAGGCTTGTGGCTCTCGGTTTTGGCTATTACACATGACGCCTTGAATCTACCCCAATGCTAGTTGCTGCTTCAATCCACGTCCAGCTTGCCAACAACTCCACTTAACAGCAACAACACTCTCGGGTCAGTGGAAAAAAAATCACACGAATAAACAGAGTCTAAATACAAAATATAAATACAGGAACCAAAAATAACAAAATGGCTATCGGGTTGTTTTAGTGTCACTACCACCTTGGTTCTACCGAGCTTTTGATGTAGAAATAATGCTTAACATTAGATCTACAACAAAGCATCAAAACATCTATGGCAGTAACAGACAAGCTTTGTCACTCTAATGAACACAAATGAAGAACAACAAACATGGAACCTTAGATATAAGTAAACCGAGAGCTATCAATAAAGGGAAAAATAAAGATTTTCATGGAAACCTAAAAAATAAAGACTGGGATTTTGCAGAACCGAGAAGCATGAAATGATATTGATTGTCATGAAATAAAATTATCCAAGACTAGAAAATGAAGAACTTTCTACAAAATAAAAATGGAATGAACAGTAGAAGTAAAGAAAGAGGCTAACGGAAAAGAAAAAAAAAAGGAAAGTAAATCCTAAAATTCACTCTAAAACTATTCTAGTCTAGATTACATCTCTTTTTCAATTGCCATCATTTTCTATTTATATACACATTTAGGGGTACAATTGTAATTTTTCATCCTATATGAGTTGGCATTGTTTGGCCACTTGTCTTCATTTTATTTGCTGCAGAGTAGATATTTCCACGTCACTCGTCTTTTTGTCTAATTGGTTGTGCGATGTGGCCCGATGTGTGTCTTCGAAAAGGTTGGCATGGTGTCCGTCGATCTTATCGTTTCGGAGCGAATAAAATGCGAACACCTAGCATCACGCGTGTCCAGATGACTGGTGACTCGGTCTGCAAATTGGAAGTGGTCCAGTCTCCTTTAGCCCATTTTCAGCCCATTTTTGACTGAAACGACTGAGTTTCATCCGAATTTAATTTATCTGCACATTAAAGAATTTTAATTAAATAAAGGGGATAAATAATAAAATAAATTAGGGATTTAAATAATTAATTAAGAAATTAAGCACAAATATTTCTATTAAAAGTAGAATTATCATTTACATTCTCTCCACCTTAGCAAATTTAGTCCCCATATTTAAATTACATCAGTTTCTCGAACAAGTGTGGGTATTTCTCTCGCATTAGGCTTTCTGACTCTCACGTGACCTCTTCTGAAGTGTGGTATTGCCATAAAACTAGAGAAATTGTCTTAGACCATAATGCCTTTTTCTTTCTTGTCTAATATCCGAATCGACTTTTCCACATACGTCATATCCTCATTCAACTCTAGTTGTTCGTACTTTATCACATGCGTGGGATCCAGATGACACTTGCATAGCATTGAAACGTGGAAGACATTATGGATACTCGATAAATATGGCGGTAACGCCAATCTATAAGCTTTGTCTCCCACTCGATCTAAGATCTTGAAAGGTCCAATATAACGGGGACTTAACTTTCCAAATCTCATTATACCCTTTCTTTAAGCTACTGACATATGAGGCTTTTAGTCACAATTTCAATTATATCTCTTATCGTACTTGATTGCCAATATACTTTTAGGAGATTTGGTAAGTTTTTACCATTCTCCTGATTGCGGAGTATATCTCTATAAAAGAGCCTTTGACGACATCAATTCCTCTACTATAGATCATTGGATACACAATTCTGCTTTTAAATCTTAATTAAATCATCAGTACCAATACTTGTCATGCACTTCTCTCACACGCGACCTACCAAAATCACCATAAATTTTTCACAATTCACTTACCTTTCCTTCAGTCATCTCTTTACACCATTTAGTTGGGTTGTCTTCGATATTAGTCACCCATTCATACTCATTCACAACATACATAGAATTTAATATTCTTAGCTATAATATGACTCTTATACATGAATACAATTATTTGTACATATACATCCCGACCGTACATTAGTTTACATAACTGTGCTTTTACAATGTTTAGTACAAAAGGTCAAGTGTGTATACCCTCGTAAGATGGATATACAGCGAAACAAAGTCTATAAATCTTCAGCCGTGTCCACCTACTGTGGATGCTCTGAAAAGAGGGAAATAATAAGGGGGTGAGCTCACAACACAGTAAGGAAATCAGGCAAGCAACTAGATAACCACACTATCTTCAAAATACCATGCTCATGCCTTGAAATCACTTCCTTACCCATTCTGTATCTAAGGCATGCATCTCTCTCAAAGTTTTACGCAATATATATATATAGATACAAAATATCAATTATAAAGCTGGAAATATGCTAGTTTAATAACATCAACATTTTATGCAAAACACTGCATTTCTCATGTAATTTCACATAAATCACATTTATCATGACATTTAGTTAAATCAAATCAATATGGCATTCATCATGTTTAAAAACATGAAATCTGGGCCTCACCCATTGTCACGACCCAATTACCTAAAATCACTACAAATTTGTTTCGCTTTTTCTTTCATTTCCTTACCTGTCGTGAATAGTTACACCACTAACAGTTGGGTTATGATTCAGTGTTAGTCACCTCTCACCTATTTACCATTCCATTTCCATAATCACATTTACATATCAATTTATTTAAACTAAATACATCCCTAATATTACATCCATATACAGTACTGTGCCTCTATATGTTCAGATACAAAAATTATACGAGTGTGTATACTTGATCTTGCTAAGAAGTAGCGGATAACCGAAATGCAAGACTACTGTCGCTCTCTTCTACTGAATGTACCCTGTGGGGTGGAAAACGAAAGGGTGAGCGAAACTTGCTCAGTAAGGCAATAATGTAAGCAGGTAGATAACTATACTATCTACGTGCTGATAATGTCATAATATAAAATCGTTTATATTTAGAGCATGAGGTATGACTAAAACGATGTCACATGTATGTATATATCATATAAGAGAAATTATGAAGTCGACATATAAATCAAACATGGAAAAATCATCATGTATGACATCTCATGCTCGTCACATTAAAACTTATTTGTGTTCATCATAAACTCATCATGTTAAAACTTATTTATTTCATCATAAACTCATCACTTTAAAACTTGTTTGTTTCATCATAAAACAACCACATCAAGGCTAAACCCATGGCTCGGGAATACCTTGATTCATTAAATCGTATCTCGTTTAAAAACATAAATTGAGACCTTACCCCTCCTTCTGGTTTGTCCTGGTCTATTCAGACCGTATGATATCATGTGAGGCATGTAGCTTACTATACGAAAATCGAGGACTATGGCCATATTATGTCCCTGTGATCCCAGGCTACATGGATCTCGATGTGCGGGGCATCACAACTGCAACGGGAGGTGGGGTCAAATCCTACCCGCCAGAATATCAAGTAACATCATCGAGTCATCATGACTGCACGGTACAGCGTACTCCTGTGACATACACAGTACAACATACTCTGTGGACCCATATCATAGTCTGGGGGTGCCTGCCGTAGGTCTTACCCACCCTAATACTATGTCAATAACCGACCCATGTCTCAAGGTATACGTGCGAGCATATCAACTCTCTGCGACACACAGTCTACTGCAGGCTTTCGCATGACTATATGTATGTCAACTCACGTCTAGTGCGAGCGAAAATCCAGTACCACGCTATGCATATCATGATATCTAAAATCTCGTGCAAGCGAAGCTCCAGCACGGTTTTGTGCACACATAAATTTCTCGTACAAGCAATGCTCCAGTACGGCTTTTCATGAATAATAAATCAGTAAAATTTAGTACGAGTAATACTCTAGCACTCTTTTTACTCGTGTAAATATGATAGGTGGCTAAATCTTGATAAAACATCTTTTAAAATCGTAACCAGTACAAACCGGTACCCTTTCGTATAATTCATGAAATCAACAGCCAACCTATGTGTAAATTTGCTTAAACCAAAGCAATACATTCATATAAAACATTAAAACATGAAATCATGCAATTTATCTGCCTTACTACCCTTTTTGTAAATTTTACTCCTAGGGGTAATATTATCTTTTTCCTTTATTTACATGTGCCTCGGTTTTCATAAAAATTATTATTTCATTTTTAGATACTTTAAGAATTTCTAGCCCTGTAAATCCCCTCAAAAATACGTATAGAAATCTCTATGCACCTACAAAATTCCCTTACCTCGATTTACGTGCAAACTTATCTCATCTCGATAATATCCGATCTCTCAGTCCAACTGCGCGTCAACAAAGTCTACGAAGCTGCATATAACCACATATTTTGGGTTAATTCACTTATTTTTATCAGTATGTCACATTCACTGATCAATCTAAAGTACTGGGCTCGTTTTACTTTATTGGGCCCGATTGCACTTTAATGGGCCTTGAGCCCGTTTTCAGCCGTTTATACTTATTAAATCCCTTCTTCGGGTTTACTGGGTTCATTTAGCTTACCAATAATCATCGGGCTTCGTTTCAAACTCATTGGATAGCCCGTATACTATTTACGATAATTACGTTATAATTCTGATTAATATTCCTTTTATACAGAATTAATCCGTAAATTACGTAAAATAATCGAAACTCTATATTAAATGGCTCATATCATCGTAATTAAAATATACTTATCGAATATGATGCGGGGTACAAAAATTGGAGCTCAATCGGCTCTCGTTCGGGCTTTGTCGTAAAACCGAAGTCTGGTGTATCCTCAAAAATTCTTCCCTTTTTTCCTTTTTCTCTTTTCCTCCCTTTTTCCTCTCTTTATTGGCTGAACCGGTTCGGTCCGGTTCAACCCGATTCAGACTGGTCCAGTTCACTTTGGTTCGGTCGGTTCAGGGCCTCGCCGGTCGGTTCTCCGCCAGCTTCCGTCGCCAGCAGCTCCGCGGGGTCGTTCGATTCTCGAATCTGGCTTCGATTTTGTCCAAGGCCACTGGAAAGTGGCCGGTTAGTGTGTTCTCCCTTCCGACGTAGGTGGCTTCCTCGTTTCTCGTCATTGCGGGCGTTGGCTGCCGTTTCCCCGGCTGTTTTTACCCCCATTCGGCTCGGTATCACGTGGGGGTCCTTCCGCGACCGGTGGCTGGGGCCGAATCAGTGTCAGTCGCTGGAAAATTTCCTTCCCCTCTCTCGGTTCTCTGTTTCTCTCCTTTCCTCATTGTCGGTCGCCGTTTCTTCCATCTACCAGCGCCGGCGAATCTCGACTGCCTCATCTGGTCCGTCTGCTGGGCTCCGTCGATGAGCAGAGGGCTCGGCTGGTTTTCGTCTTTTGCCTTCTGTTGTTTTCTTCTTCCTTCTCAAACAGAATCGCAACTCGCAATGCTATTTTTTTTTTACTTAATTAATTTAATTTTATTTATTATTTAATTTTATTAATATTTTAATCAATAAAATATATTAAAGAATCAAAAATATCTACCAAAATTATTATTTTATTCAAATTAATTTATTTAATTTATTTATTATATTTTTAACCCTTTTTCGGGTATAATTTCTTCATATTTTCAGGATATTGTCCCGAGTGACTTTTTGGTATTTCTAAAAATTTCGGATATTGATCAATTGGACTCGAAATTTAATTATTTCTTCGTTATTGATCAAGATTCTCAAATCCATTATTTTTAATTAATTTTTCTTGTCGAATTTATATCGACTTTCGGTCTTTTGACCGTTTTGCTCTTGCACGTGTTCAGGAATTTCATTTCAGTCCTTTTTGCTTTTTTAATTTCGCGTTTTTGAATCCTTATCTCTAGTCCAAATCCCGTTCGTTTAATTTGGGACCATTTCAATCCTTCCTTTCACGAAGATACTCATTTCGTGATTTAACTAAATTCGGGTCTTACATAATCTCTCCCACTTAAGAAATTTGGTCCTCCAAATTAGAACCAAGTTAAATGTATCCATAAACAACTCCGGGTACATCTATCGTATCATACTTTTTAATTCCCTTGTGACTTTTTCGGAGTGTACTACTACTAAAGGACTTTAATTAGGGAGATTATCTTAAACCTCAACACTTTCTCCTTCCTGTTTAATACCCAAATCGATTTTCCAATCATACGTTATACTTTCATTGAGCTAAACTATTGGAGCTCAAATCCGATTACATATGCTGGGTCCGGATAGTATTTTCGAAGCATCATAAGATAGGACACATTGTGGATGCCTGCTAATTCAGGTAGTAATACGAACCTACAGGCCTTGTCTCCCACTTTGTCCAATCTCTTTTGAATCTCATTACGTCCTTATGCTATGTCCTAAGGGTATGTAACTTCCAACAATACTAATTCACCTTTGGTGAATTTCAATGGTTTCTGTCTCTTGTCAACATAGCTTTTCCATCTGCTCTAAGATGTTCTTAATCTTTCACATCTAACTGAACATCCTCAGAGGTTTGTCTTACCAATTCGGGAATAATTTTCTATCTGTCACCCACTTTTTCTTATCCAAATCGGGGAAACAACCCTTACGGTCATACAATACCTCATCTGAATTCATCTCGATACTCAAGTGACAATTGTCATTATTGGCAAATTCAATTAGTAACAACTGATCATCCCAGGAGCTTATTAGATAAATGGCGCACTCTCATCATATCCTCCAGAACCTGTACAGTCCTCTCTGACTGACCATCTATCTGAGGATAGAAAGCTGTGCTAACACACTGTCGGGTTCCCATAGCTTCCTGAAAAACATTCCCATAAGTGACAAGTGAAGCGGGAATCCCTATATGATACAATGCTCACTGGAAAGATACTTGGTGTTCCACACTTTTCCATACACATAAATTCGCCTACACACTCAGAGTATCTGGGGATTTCCTAACCAGAAGGTGGGTAGACTTAGTCACTCTATTAACTATCACCCAGATAGCCTTATGATTCATCCGGGTCCTTTGTAACCCATCATGAAATTCATGGTAACTTGTTCCCATTTTCGTGTCACTATAGGTAGAAACTGCAATAACCCTGCAACTTCTTATGCTCTACCTTACTCTGCTGACATACGAGACACTTTTTCACAATCTCTACCATGTCTCTTTTCATATCTGACCACCAATACCCTTTTCTAATATTTCGATATATTTATTACTTCTCGGATGCACTGTATATCTCGAAGAGTGAGCTTCTGACAATAACTCTATCTCATCTCTGTGGTCATGGGGAGCACTTATACTATCTTTGAACCTCAGTAAGTCATCATCACTCTTTGTAAACTCTGTCACTGTACGCATCTGAATCTGACCCACACTATCGACACCCTGCCGATCATCACGCTCAGCCTGTCAAATTCGGTCACTCAAATCTGGTTCTAATCTCAGGCTAGCTGTCACACAATCACTATCATCATCAGATGGGATCACATCACTACTGAGGCTTACAACTGCTCTAGCAGCTCACGCTCCCTGACCATCATATGTAATACCATTGTAAGATCCCGTATATGTATAAAGGTAATGTGTGTAATTGGATCAAATAATATGAATGGACTTGTAATGTAAAGTATGATTGATGTAAGTCCATGGATTCAATGTATGTATGTGTAATATAAATTGTAACGTACATACAAGTTTCATTGAGTATGAATACGAAGAAATGAGTTCTAGCAAGTGATGGATGTGATTGAGACTCAAAATGAGTAGTGTGGTAAAATGGAATGGAGTTATGCTTCCATTTGGTTTTATGTAGCATACCTTTGAACATACAATGAATGCACACAAGTTTCAATGTGCATAAGGTATGAATGGATGCCATTTTCAAGTTATAAAGGTGGATGGATGAGAAAATGGCCATGGCAATAGATTAATGATGTGTTGGTATGAGTTGCAGCAAGGAAACTGCAGGAAATCTGGAAAACATGAGTCCCAGATCGATCTCATAGGATGAGAGATCGATCTGGAAGAGCCAGAATGCTCTTATTTGGGTGAAAGAATAGAGCAGATCGATCTCCAATGGAGCCAGATCGATCTCCCAAGCATTCTGTAGTGGAAAGATCGATCCCTAAGCACCTAGATCGATCTCCTTAGCTCTCTGTTTGGGACCAGATCGATCTCATGCTTCGACAGATCGATCTCATGCTTCAACAGATCGATCTCATTGCTTCGACAGATCGATCTCAAGCTTAAAAATGCCGTGAAAAAGAGGGATTTTAAGGGACCAGATCGATCTCCTCTTGGACCAGATCGATCTCCTCAAGCTATTTCTATATAAGGAGAGCTGAAAATCTGGAAATCTCAAAAAAACATATTAACCACCCATTTTCAACCCAAAAACCTAACTTTCTCTCTCTAAAATCAGCCATTTTCAGTGAGATTTGAAGAGAGATCATTAGAGGCAAAGTTGTTCCTATCAAAGAGAAGAACAACATAGTGAGAGGGCATCTTCCCATCTTTGGAATTGAAGGAGTTAAGGGCATTACCATTTGGAGCAAGAAGAGAAATCATATTGGTAAGATTCTAACACTCCAATCCAAATGCATTAGCTATTTAATTGATTTTGGAGTTGATTGATATGAGTATTGATGGATAAACTACCTAGGAATGTAGTGGAATTGGTGTGACCTAGAAATCAAAAATGGGTATAATGTGAGGATATGTGGAATTGAATGAGCCTATGATTTATGGCATGCTAAAGTTGTTATTGGGATAATATTTATGATTTTAAATGGTTAAATGAGATTACATTGTGAGTTTGGAGGAATTGTGGAAATGGGTATGTATATGATTGATAAATGCCATAGTGAGGGGATTCATGGAATATGAACGCTATGAGCTTTATGTCGATTTAATATCGATTTTGAATAAGTTAATAGGCCTTAGAAGATCCATAGACTCGAATTATGGATAAAGTAATGAAACGAGGCCAAATAAGCTTTAATAGAGGTTATAGATTAAATTGACTATAGCAAGCACAAGGGTTGCAATATATGGATCGAATATAATGCGGGATACGATTTTGTGCAGTCCCGAAGAGTTCGTTGAAGGCGAACCGAACTGTACGAGTAAGCAGCTTAAGGAAGTGGAATCACGCATCGCGATTCCAGGTAAGAGAATTTTGTAAGTATATAGAGGTAGCTGCTCGTATTTTGAACTCGTGGGTATATATAGGGCTTTGGAAATGTGCATGGACTTATAGAAATGTGTTTTGATGGTGTATGAGTATTTGTATGAGATTTGGTGGTTTGAGATGGTTATTGAAAAAGGGATAGTAAGGCTAATAATTGCATAAATCATGTGTTTTGAATGCTTTTACAAAACACAATGCTTTGATTTGAGCAAATAAAAGGATAGGCTGGCTAGTACTTGAATGATGGTGTGAAATAGCCCATATGAGGCACTAAGCATATTATGAGATGTTTTGAATTCATGTGAGCCGCCTATCGCGTGTATGTGATATAATTCGCGTTAGAGCCTCGCTCGCGTGAGATTTCCATGTTTTCACTTGTGTGAAACGTGCTTGAGCTTAGCTCGCACTTTGAAATTGAATTGTGATGATGTTTATAAACCGTACTGGAGCTTACGCTCGTACGTGGATTTAAGTGGTTTTTCTTATGCATATAACTATACTGGAGCTATGCTCGTACATGGTTTCTTCATATTTTATGCATAAATGCCGTACCAGAGCTTTGCTCGTACGAAGTGATTGGTTTGATGCATGAATTCGCGCTAGAGCGTAGCTCGCGCTGGTTTTCACACTGTGGTATGTATGAGGCCGTGGTGAGAGATACGGATTAACTCAGGGAACCTAACAGGCCTGACAGACGTCTTAGGTGGGGTGAAGGTGAGGGGCTAGGACCTGACATAATCCATCCAGGGAACCCAACAGGCCTGACAGACCTCTTAGGTGGGGTGAGGGTGAGGGGCTAGGACCTGGATCAGGGAACCCAACAGGGGCGAGCAAGGCCATGAGGGGCTAGGACCTGGTATTGAGGTTACTCCCACGCGCTCTTGAGACTATAAAGGTTACACTTGGTATGGGGTAGATAAGACCTATGGCAGGCACCCCCAACCATGTTATGCGTCCGCGGAGTACGATGTACCGTGTATATCACATGGAGTATGATGTACCGCGTGGTGGTTACTTGATTTGAGAAAGTCTGACGGAGAACTAACCCACCTTCGTGCCAGCATGATACCCCGCACACCGGAAATTCGTGTGGTCTGGGATGATATGTGACGATTGGCCAACGTAGTCACTTGAGATATAGTAACCTGTCTCCTTGCTTGATTTACTTACTACCACATGATTTTAAATCTCTAAGTGTGATTGTGATTGTTTAAGGTAGACCCGAAGGAGGGGTCGAGCCTCGTGGATTTGATTTGTGAAATGAAAATGAGGTTGTGATTGTGAGTTGATGTGATGTGATCGCATTGATGAGAAAGAGTTTTATGACGTGGGTTTGAAAAGGAGGTTTCTTAATGAATTGCCCTTTTTATGAATTGAAATGAGATCGAGCATGAGATGATTTATACATGATGTTTTACCATGTTTGATATGCCAATTTTACATGACTTTGATACATGATATATATGTATACTCATATGGCATAGTTTTATTCCTCATGCTCCTACCATAAATGATTTATGCATAACACTATTAGCATGTAGATAGAGTAGTTATCTACCATGCTTGCATTATTGCCTTACTGAGCGTGTGGTTGCTAATCCCACTCTATTTTTCCCCCTACAGAGCGTGCATAGTAGCCCAGTGAGGACTGAGGCGTATTATTTTGGACTCCGCTGCATCTCCATCGCTAAGAGGTAAATACACAGTGATTCTTTTTGTATCTAAACAATGTAAAAGCACAGTATTCCTTTGAGTTGTACTTATGGGGGATGTAGATGTCAGTAAAACATGTATTCGTATAAATACACGATTAAATGCACATGTATGACATCGTTTTAATTAATTGAGAATGAATGAGATGTGGTGATTATTATTGGCTCACAGCCCAACAGTGTGTGGTGAGTTTAGTTCACGACCGGGTAAGGTAACAGTAAAACGCGAAAAATTTTCAGTGATTTTCGGTTAAAGAGAATGGAATTGGGTCGTGACAGAGATTGGTATCAGAGCTGTGTTGGCCTGATGTGAGTCATTAATAAAACGTAGGAAAGTACATCCCCATAGTACTGTGCTTTTGTTTAGATATAACTGTGTATACCGTGATGGATTGAGCTTAATGAATTATTATAATACAGGAAGTTAGGCACTATGCCGGTTACACGCAAAGGTAGAGGGGCGAGAGCACGTGCTAAAGGCCGTAGAGGTAGGCCTGAGAGCCGTGCAGAGCCACAGACTGAGCAGGCTCCACAGAACCCTGCTGAGAGAGCAGGTGATACTGAGGCTCGCTTCGCTAGGTTAGAGCGGAGTATTGAGAGTTTGGTGGAGATAGTCACGCAGGCATTGGGTGCCGGTGATAGACGAGGTCCCGCAGCACAGCCTACTACTGAACAGGCAGCTGCAGAGGCGGAGAGACCTCATGCTACTGAGACAGCTACAGTTACACCACCTCCAGCCCAGGATACAGATTCTCCTATCGCTCCACAGCAGAGCGGTAGTGATATGGGTTATGACTGCGACTTGAGCAGGTTGCGAGAGTTTCAAGCGTTGAAACCCCCAGTGTTTAAAGGGGTGAAAGACCCAGTGATTACGGAGGATTGGGTGTATGAGATGGAGAAACTATATAGGTTTTTCCGATGCACTTCAGCTGAAAAGGTAGCCTTTGCCGTGTTTATGTTGAAAGGCGAGGCCGAGCATTGGTGGAGGTCCACCGAGGTTATTTTGAGGGCCAGACACTCTGAGATCTCGTGGGAGATATTTCTAGAGGCCTTTAGGAGACAGTACATCCCAGCTACCGCACAGAGGAAACTGCGGATGGAATTTATGAATTTGGTTCAGGGGAACCGGACTGTGGACGAGTATGAGTCCAAGTTTATGTCTTTGGGGAGATATGACCCTGACACGATGGGTAGTGAGACCCGAAAGATATAGAAGTTCATGGATGGATTGAGATTGGCCATCCGGACTAAGCTAGCTCCCTTCGACATTGTGACTTATGAGGAGGCTGTACATAAGGCTCAGTTGTGTGAGCAAGACTTTGAGCGAAATGCCTCCGAGCTTGGAAAGGTCAGTGTCAGGAAGGACAGAGACCAAAAGAGATCTGGGTTTGGAAGAGTGGCCAAGAGAAGTGGCCAAAGGTTTTTCGAGAAGAGGCCTAAGATCGAGGAGGTGCAGGAGAGAGCTGCCAGACCTCCCGTATACCCAGCTTTGACTGCACCGAGGGGTATAACTATTGGAGGATCACGACCTACCACAGATCAGTGTAGGAGATGTGGGAGATACCATGGGACTAGGCCATGTCAGGCGCCCCCTGTTTCGTGTTTTAGGTGTGGGAGGCCAGGACATATATCGAGGTTCTGCACTGAGATGATTGAGGTTACCCCACATAAGGGCAAGGAGCCTGAGGGAGCTCCAGTTGAGACAGCAGCCCCGAGGAGGAGGGCTACAGCTGAGGAAAAAGGGAAACAGGCTGCGGGTGTGAGCAGAGGAAGAGTACATGCACTGGATCAGGACACCGCAGATGCTTCGACGGATGTGATTAAAGGTACCATCCGAATCTTTGATTTAGAGGCATTGGTATTATTTGATCCTGGTGCCACGCATTCTTTCATATCACCTTCCTTTGCACATAAATTATTGAAGCATGTGAAACCAACATTGTTGGATAAAATGTTGATGATTTCCACACCCATGAATGATAGTCAATTGACTGAGCATGTATGTAGAGATTGTAAGATAAAGATAGAGGGGAAGGAAATGATAGCCAATCTGATTTTATTAAATATGAATGATTTTGATGTAATTTTGGGAATGAATTGGTTGGCTACCAATCGTGTTATGATGGATTGTCATGCCAAAACATTGATGTTTTCAGGATTAGACAATCTTATTGTAAACTTTGATGAAAAGAAATGATATGAAACTAGCATGTTTGTTGTAAATAAAGGGGCATGAGTTTAAATGCATATTGCTTTAGAGATAGATTATTTGTTTTTGATAAATGTTGAATGTGGAGTGATGGTTTACGTTACTAACGATGGAGAGGATAATGTGAAGGGTTCATTACCTATGTGGTCGATATAGATGAGGCACACCCGGAATTGAAGGACATACCCGTAATTACAGATTACCTTGATGTCTTTCCGGACGAATTACCAGGACTACCACCTGAAAGGGAAATGGAATTCTACATAGAGTTAGTGCCTGGTACAGAGCCGATATCGAAACCACCCTATAGAATGGCTCCAATAGAATTAGAAGAGCTGAAGAAACAGCTGCAAGAGTTGTTGGAGAAGGGGTTTATTAGACCGAGTGTCTCACCTTGGGGAGCACCGGTTCTATTTGTAAGGAAGAAGGATGGAAGCCTCCGACTGTTTATAGATTACCGGTTGTTGAATAAGGCCACCATTAAGAACAAGTACCCCCTTCCAAGGATCGATGATTTGTTGGATCAGCTCCAGGGAGCCGAAATATTTTCTAAGATAGATCTGCGGTCAGGGTACCATCAGTTGAGGTCAGGAGTGGAGATGTACCCAAGACAGCATTTCGTACCCGTTATGGCCACTACGAGTTTTTGGTGATGCCATTCGGATTGACGAATGCTCCCGCTATGGCATTGATGAATGATATATTCAAGCCATACCTGGACAAGTTTGTAATAGTGTTCATTGATGACATTTTAGTTTATTCCAAGTCCAGGGAAGATCATGAGGAGCACTTGAGAATAGTTCTGCAGACCCTCCGAGAGAGAGAATTGTATGCCAAACTCAGTAAGTGTAACTTCTGGTTGGAACAGATCTCATTTCTGGGGCATGTCGTGTCAAAGGATGGGGTATCAGTGGATCCATCCAAGATAGAGGCAGTTGTGCAGTGGGAACAGCCCAAGACAGTAACTGAGATCAGAAGTTTCCTGGGATTGGCAGGATATTATCGGAGATTTGTAGAGGGTTTCTCCAGACTAGCTGCTCCGTTGACACGCCTCACGTGTAAGGATGTTAAGTTTACATGGGATGAGGCATGTGAGAGGAGTTTTGAGGAGCTTAAGCGTCGATTGACGACTGCTCCAGTTCTCACCATTCCTACCAGCTCAGGAGGATTCTCGGTGTATACGAATGCATCACACCAGGGACTGGGCTGTGTGCTTATGCAGGATGGGAAGGTAGTTGCCTATGGATCTAGACAGTTGAAAGATCACGAGAGGAACTACCCGACACATGATTTGCAGTTGGCGGCTGTAGTATTTGCATTGAAAATATGGCGCCACTATCTCTATGGTGAGAAATTTCAGGTGTTCACAGATCATAAGAGCCTTAAGTACCTGTTCTCGCAGAAAAGAGCTGAATATGAGACAGAGGAGATGGCTCGAACTCCTGAAAGACTATGACTGTGAAATCATGTACCACCCAGGTAAGGCAAATGTAGTTGCCGATGCTTTGAGTAGAAAGAACCTTGGGTTGGTGTCATATATGATGGTACGGGAACATGAATTGTTAGAACACTTTGCGAACCTCAGATTGGATGTAACCCCACCTGGATCTGAGAGACTTGAAATCATGGCTAGTTTGAGACTAGAGCCAGAGTTGATTGGCCGTATTCGGCAAGCCCAGCAGAGCGATCGATGGTGTATCGATTGGCTGAGATAGATACAGACAGGTGTGGGTATTGATTTTGAGCAGAGTGCTGATGGCTTATTGAGGTTCAGAGGCAGAGTATGCGTTCCCAGGGATCCTGAGATCAGGAGAATGATTTTATCAGAGGCTCACTCATCAAAGTATACGATACATCCGGGAAGTACCAAGATGTATCAAAACCTTCGAAAGGTTTATTGGTGGTCTGGAATGAAGAGAGACATCGCTGAATATGTCGTTAAGTGTCTCGTTTGTCAGCAAGTGAAGGTAGAGCATCAGAAGCCTGCAGGATTATTGCAGCCTCTACCGATACAGACATGGAAGTGGGAGCATGTCACCATGGATTTTGTGATGGGGTTGCCAAGGACCCGTAGAGGTCATGATGCCATATGGGTTATTGTGGACCGGTTGACTAAGTCCGCCCATTTCTTGGCTATGAGAGCTACCGATACACTGAGTCAGTTGGCGAACCTGTATATTCGAGAGATAGTACGGCTACATGGTGTACCAGTGAGCGTTGTTTCTGATAGGGATGCCCGCTTCACTTCCCATTTCTGGGAACATTTTCAGGAAGCGCTGGGGACCCGATTGAGTTTTAGCACCACTTTTTATCCTCAGACAGATGGGTAGTCAGAGAGGACTATACAGACCCTCGAGGATATGTTGAGAGCGTGTGTGCTGGATTTTAGAGGCTCTTGGGATGACCACCTGCAGTTAGCCGAGTTCGCTTATAATAATAGCTATCATGCTAGTATCGGGATGGCACCCTATGAGGCATTATACGGGCGTAGATGTCGTTCTCCTATTGGATGGGAAGAGGTTGGTGACAGATAAATTTTTGCTCCGGACTTAGTGCAGCAGGCATCTGAGGACGTCCAGTTGATATGTGAGAGATTACGGACAGCTCAGAGCCTGCAAAAGAGTTATGCTGACAAGAGACGAAGACCACTGGAGTTTGATGAGGGTGAGTCGGTGTTTCTGAGGGTATCACCATCGAAGGGTATTATGAGATTTGGTAAGAAGGGCAAGCTGAGCCCTAGATATATCGGACCCTTCGAGATTTTGGAGAGAGTAGGAGATAAGGCCTATAGATTGGCATTGCCACCGGACTTGGCAAATGTCCACAACGTCTTCCACGTCTCGATGCTTCGGAAGTATCACCCGGACTCGGCACACGTGATAAGATATGAGCCGTTGGAGCTCCATGAGAGTATGACATATGTTAAGAAGTCGGTTCGGATATTGGACAGGAAAGAGAAAGTGTTGCGAAATAAGACAATTCCCTTGGTGAAAGTGCTTTGGCAACACCACACGGCGGAAGAGGCCACGTGGGAATTGGAGAACTTGATACGGGAGAAGTACCCCCAACTGTTTGAAGAGTGACTTGGTTCTAATTTGGAGGACCAAATTCCTTGAAGGAGGGGAGAATGTAAGATCCCGTATATGTATAAGGGTAATGTGTTTAATTGGATCAAATAATATGAATGGACTTGTAATGTAAAGTATGATTGATGTAAGTCCATGGATTCAATGTATGTATGTGTAATATAAATTGTAATGTACATACAAGTTTCATTGAGTATGAATACGAAGAAATGAGTTCTAGCAAGTGATGGATGTGATTGAGACTCAAGATGAGTAGTGTGGTAAAATGGAATGGAGTTATGCTTCCATTTGGTTTTATGTAGCATACCTTTGAACATACAATGAATGCACACAAGTTTCAATGTGCATAAGGTATGAATGGATGCCATTTTCAAGTTATAAAGGTGGATGGATGAGAAAATGGCCATGGCAATAGATTAATGATGTGTTGGTATGAGTTGCAGCAAGGAAACTGCAGGAAATCTGGAAAACATGAGTCCCAGATCGATCTCATAGGATGAGAGATCGATCTGAAAGAGCCAGAATGCTCTTATTTGGGCGAAAGAATAGAGCAGATCGATCTCCAATGGAGCCAGATCGATCTCCCAAGCATTCTGTAGTGGAAAGATCGATCCCCAAGCACCCAGATCGATCTCCTTAGCTCTCTGTTTGGGACCAGATCGATCTCATGCTTCGACAGATCGATCTCATGCTTCAACAGATCGATCTCATTGCTTCGACAGATCGATCTCAGGCTTAAAAATGCCGTGAAAAAGAGGGATTTTAAGGGACCAGATCGATCTCCTCTTGGACCAGATCGATCTCCTCAAGCTATTTCTATATAAGGAGAGCTGAAAATCTGGAAATCTCGAAAAAACATATTAACCTCCCATTTTCAACCCAAAAACCTAACTTTCCCTCTCTAAAATCAGTCATTTTCAGTGAGATTTGAAGAGAGATCATTAGAGGCAAAGTTGTTCCTATCAAAGAGAAGAACAACATAGTGAGAGGGCATCTTCCCATCTTTGGAATTGAAGGAGTTAAGGGCATTACCATTTGGAGCAAGAAGAGAAATCATATTGGTAAGATTCTAACACTCCAATCCAAATGCATTAGCTATTTAATTGATTTTGGAGTTGATTGATATGAGTATTGATGGATAAACTACCTAGGAATGTAGTGGAATTGGTGTGACCTAGAAATCAAAAATGGGTATAATGTGAGGATATGTGGAATTGAATGAGCCTATGATTTATGGCATGCTAAAGTTGTTATTGGGGTAATATTTATGATTTTAAATGGTTAAATGAGATTACATTGTGAGTTTGGAGGAATTGTGGAAATGGGTATGTATATGATTGATAAATGCCATAGTGAGGGGATTCATGGAATATGAACGCTATGAGCTTTATGTCGATTTAATATCGATTTTGAATAAGTTAATAGGCTTAAGAAGATCCATAGACTCGAATTATGGATAAAGTAATGAAACGAGGCCAAATAAGCTTTAATAGAGGCTATAGATTAAATTGACTATAGCAAGCACAAGGGTTGCAATATATGGATCGAATATAATGCGGGATACAATTTTGTGCAGTCCCAAAAAGTTCGTTGAAGGCGAACCGAACCGTACGAGTAAGCAGCTTAAGGAAGTGGAATCACGCATCGCGATTCCAGGTAAGGGAATTTTGTAAGTATATAGAGGTAGCTGCTCGTATTTTGAACTCGTGGGTATATATAGGGCTTTGGAAATGTGCATGGACTTATAGAAATGTGTTTTGATGGTGTATGAGTATTTGTATGAGATTTGGTGGTTTGAGATGGTTATTGAAAAAGGGATAGTAAGGCTAATAATTGCATAAATCATGTGTTTTGAATGCTTTTACAAAACACAATGCTTTGATTTGAGCAAATAAAAGGATAGGCTGGCTAGTACTTGAATGATGGTGTGAAATAGCCCATATGAGGCACTAAGCATATTATGAGATGTTTTGAATTCATGTGAGCCGCCTATCGCGTGTATGTGATATAATTCGCGTTAGAGCCTCGTTCGCGCGAGATTTCTATGTTTTAACTTATGTGAAACGTGCTTGAGCTTAGCTCGCACTTTGAAATTGAATTGTTATGATGTTTATAAACTGTACTGGAGCTTACGCTCGTACGTGGATTTGAGTGGTTTTTCTTATGCATATAACTGTACTGGAGCTATGCTCGTACATGGTTTCTTCATATTTTATGCATAAATGCCGTACCAGAGCGTTGCTCGTACGAAGTGTTTGGTTTGATGCATGAATTCGCTCTAGAGCGTAGCTCGCGCTGGTTTTCACAATGTGGTATGTATGAGGCCGTGGTGAGAGATACGGATTAACTCAGGGAACCCAACAGGCCTGACAGACCTCTTAGGTGGGGTGAAGGTGAGGGGCTAGGACCTGACATAATCCATCCAGGGAACCCAACAGGCCTGACAGACCTCTTAGGTGGGGTGAGGGTGAGGGCTAGGACCTGGATCAGGGAACCCAACAGGGGCGAGCAAGGCCATGAGGGGCTAGGACCTGGTATTGAGGTTACTCCCATGCTTGAGACTATAAAGGTTACACTTGGTATGGGGTAGATAAGACCTATGGCAGGCACCCCCAACCATGTTATGGGTCCGCGGAGTACGATGTACCGTGTATATCACATGGAGTACGATGTACCGCGTGGTGGTTACTTGATTTGAGAAAGTCTGGTGGAGAACTAACCCACCTTCGTGCCAGCATGATACCCCGCACATCGAAAATCCGTGTGGTCTGGGATGATATGTGATGATTGGCCAACGTAGTCACTTGAGATATAGTAACCTGTCTCTTTGCTTGATTTACTTACTACCACATGATTTTAAATCTCTAAGTGTGATTGTGATTGTTTAAGGTAGACCCGAAGGAGGGGTCGAGCCTCGTGGATTTGATTTGTGAAATGAAAATGAGGTTGTGATTGTGAGTTGATGTGATGTGATCGTATTGGTGAGAAAGAGTTTTATGACGTGGGTTTGAAAATGAGGTTTCTTAATGAATTGCCCTTTTTATGAATTGAAATGAGATCGAGCATGAGATGATTTATACATGATGTTTTACCATGTTTGATATGCCAATTTTACATGACTTTGATACATGATATATATGTATACTCATATGGCATAGTTTTATTCATCATGCTCCTACCATAAATGATTTATGCATAACACTATTAGCATGTAGATAGAGTAGTTATCTACCATGCTTGCATTATTGCCTTACTGAGCGTGTGGTTGCTCATCCCACTCTATTTTCCCCCCTACAGAGCGTGCATAGTAGCCCAGTGAGGACTGAGGCGTATTATTTTGGACTCCACTGCATCTCCATCGCTAAGAGATAAATACACAGTGATTCTTTTTGTATCTAAACAATGTAAAAGCACAGTATTCCTTTGAGTTGTACTTATGGGGGATGTAGATGTCAGTAAAACATGTATTCGTATAAATACACGATTAAATGCACATGTATGACATCGTTTTAATTAATTGAGAATGAATGAGATGTGGTGATTATTATTGGCTCACAGCCCAACAGTGTGTGGTGAGTTTAGTTCACGACCGGGTAAGGTAACAGTAAAACGCGAAAAATTTTCAGTGATTTTCGGTTAAAGAGAATGGAATTGGGTCGTGACAACCATCCCGAGGCTCCTTCTGCTCAAGGAATTAGCCATTACATTAGCCTTTTCCTGGGTGGTACAATTTCCACAATCATAATCCCTCAAAAGCTCTAACCCTCTTTGTTCTCATATCCAACTCTTTCTGTGAAAACAGATATTCGGGGCTTTTATGATCAGTGCATACCTGAAATTTCTTACCGTATACATAGCAGTGTCATATACTCAATACAACCACTATCGCTGTCAACTTTAAATCAAGGGCCGGATAGTCCTTTCATGATCCTTTAGTTGTCTGGATTCATAATTGACTATCTTCCCCTTTTGCATTAATACATCGCCCATTCATTATTTTGAGGTATCCATAGATTCATGAGAAACCTCTTAATCTGTTGGGTATGGTGAGAATAAATGCGGTGGTCAGTTTTTTACTTTAGTACACCAAAACTCCTGTCACGTCTATCATTCCATTCAAATACAACTTTTTCTAAGTTAAACGTGTCAACAAAGTAGTGCATTTCGAGAACTCTCAACAAATCATCTGTAAAAACAATTTTCAATTATTGCTTATAATTTTTCCTGGACTGTAAATACACCCAAAAATATCATCAATATGGATGACAACAAATCGGTCCAGGCAAAGTTTAAATACCTCTTCATAGTTGTGTTCCACTAAACATTTCAATCCCCATATCATTGACCTACGTACGTATAAACGTAAATCGTCATTTCGAAATCACTTCTATTCAAGATACTAACCTACGTCATTTCCTTTAGTTAAATCACGAAATGAGTATGTTCGTGAAAGGAAGGATTGAAATGGTCCCAAATTAAACGAACGGGATTTGGACTGGAGATAAGGATTCAAAAACGCGAAATTAAAAATGCAAAAAGGACTGAAATGAAATTCCTGAACACGTGCAGAGCAAAACGGTCAAAAGACCGAAAGTCGATATAAATTCGACAAGAAAAATTAATTAAAAATAATGGATTTCAGAATCTTGATCAATAACGAAGAAATAATTAAATTTTGAGTCCAATTGATCAATATCCAAAATTTTTAGAAATACCAAAAAGTCACTCGGGACAATATCCCGAAAATACAGAGAAATTATACCCGAAAAAAGGTTAAAAATATAATAAATAAATTCGGGTCTTACACCTATTCTACGAGAAGATGACATGATTTTTCGTAAACAATGCGATAAGGAGATATACCTATGGGAGTTTTGTAAGCCATTCTATCTGCCCAAAGTACATCTTCAAGTATTGTGCTCCAATCTTTTCTATTTGGGTTCACTGTCTTTTCGAGGATGGACTTGATTTCTCTGTTTGATACCTCGGCTTGACCATTTGTTTGAGGATGATAAGAGGTAGATACTCTATGAGTTACATGATATTTCTTCATTAGTGCTTCCACCACCTTGTTGTAAAAAATGGGTTCCTCTATCGCTTATTATTGCTCTTGGTGTCCTGAACCTAGAAAAGATGTTAGATTTGACAAAATTGACAACAGCTTTAGCATCGTCAGTTCGGGTTGCCTTAGCTTCAACCCATTTCGAAACATAATCCACAGCAAGAAGATATATACATGATTATTAGAAACATGAAAAGGGCCCATAAAGTCAATACCCTATACATAAAAAATTTCACAGATTAGAATAGGTGCTAAAGGTAATTGATCTCTATGTCCTAGAATTCCTATTTTTTGGCACTTCTCACAAGTTTTATAAAACATATAAGAATCTTGAAATAAATTTGGCCAAAATAATCCACATTCGAGTACCTTGCGTGCTGTCCTCTTTGTACCGAAATGTCCACCACATGCATATGAATGGAAAAAATTTAAGATAGAAGAGATTTCATGGTCAGGCACGCATCTTCTAATGACTTGATCGGCACAATATTTCCATAAGTACGGTTCATCCCAAGCGTAATACTTAGCATCTCTTTTTATCTTATCTTTTTGAGACCTAGACAATTCATTATGCAAAATTCTTGTAGCTAAAAAGTTAGCAATATCAGCATATCATGGTCTTGTTTCATGAATGGAAAAAAGATACTCATCTAGAAATTCATCTCTAAGGGGTGAAGGTTCTTCACTTGTGATGAGTCTACTAAGGTGATCAGCCACTAGGTTTTTGGCTCCCTTCTTATCCTTGATTTCTATATTGAACTCTTGTAGCAACAATATCCACCTGATGAGTCTTGGTTTTACTTCTTTCTTTGAGAGTAAATACTTTAGAGCTGTATGATCAAAATAAATAATCACTTTAGCTCTTAGTAAATAAGAACAAAATTTTTCTAAAGCAAAAACAATGGCTAGAAGTTCTTTTTCCGTTGTGGAATAGTTGCATTGTGCGCTATCAAGGGTTCATGAGGAATAGTAGATGACATGTGGAACTCTCTCCTCTCTTTGTCCAAGTACAGCTCCTACTGCGTAGTTACTTGCATCGCACATGATTTCGAACGGTAGATTCCAATTTGTGGGTTGGATGATCGGCATGGTGGTCAACATGTCTTTGAGTTTGTCAAATGCCTTCTTGCATGTCTCATCAATTTCGAATGCTACATTCTTTTATAGTAATTGACATAGGGGTTGGGTGATCTTGGAGAAGTTCTTAATAAATCGCCTATAAAATCCTGCATGTCAAAGAAAAGAGCGAACTTCCCTCACAGATGCAGGGTAAGGCAAAGCTTTTATCACTTCTATTTTTGACTTATCCACTTCTATCCCCTTAGAAGATACTATATGCCTTAGAATAATACCTTGACCATAAAATGGCATTTTTCATAATTTAAAATAAGGTTACTTTCTATGCATCTTTTGAGGAGTTTAGTGAGGTTAGCTAAACATTCATCAAAGGTATTTCCATGAACAGTAAAATCATCCATGAACACTTCTATTATATGTTCTACATAATCAGAAAATATACTAACCATACATCTCTGGAATGTGGGTGGAGCATTACATAGACCAAAGGGCATGCGCTTATAACCAAAGGTTCCAAACGAATATGTAAAAGTAGTCTTTTCCTGATCTTCGAGTGCCACCGGAATTTGATGAAAACCTGAATATCCATCAAGACAACAATAATAAGTTTTACTTGTCAATCTTTCAAGCATTTGATTAATAAAAGGAAGAGGGAAGTGGTCTTTTCTTGTAGATGCATTCAACTTCCTATAATCGATGCATACTCGCCACCCGTTTTGAATTTGGGTAGCTACCAACTCACCATCCAGGTTTTGTATAACCGTTATACCCATTTTCTTCAGAACCACTTCGACTGACTTACCCATTTGCTATCTGAAATTGGATAGATCATACCTGCATCAAGTAGTTTCAAAATCTCCTTTTTAACTACTTCCATTATTGGTGGGTTGAGTCTTCTTTGTGCTTGCCTAGTAGGCTTACATTCCTCTTCCATAAGGATCTTGTACATGCAAGTTGTTAGGCTTATTCCCTTGATGTCCACTATTGTCCATCCGATAGCTTCCTTGTATTCCTTGAGCACTCTAAGCAACTTCTCTTCTTCTAAATTGGATAGTTTATTGGAGATGATCACCAAAGTGTTTCCATATCACCTAAGAAAACATATTTGAGGTGTTCTGGAAGAGTCTTCAATTCTAAATCTGGTGCCTGCACAATAGAGGGAAGAAGTTTTGTATGAGATAATGGCAATTGATTGTGAGAAACATCAAACATCATCGTGCGCAGTGATCTTAGCTCTTGGACCGTTTCCAATAATTTTGGTTCCCACGCAAACTTCTTCTCCAATCTCTTTGAATCCTCAAGCGTGAGGTGCCTACTCAAAACAACTTTTAATTTATCCTCATCACAAATGTTCAAATACATGTCAATTAAAGGATCAATAATATCCAAAACAAAAATAGAAGACATATCTCAATGGTATTTCATGGCATTATATATACTGAACTTTATAACTTCACCATCAAATTCCATAGTAAGAGTGCCATCGTAAACATCTATTTTTGTTCTAGAGGTTTTGAGAAAAGGTCTGCCCAATAAAATCAAAGATGTATCATCTTCCTCCATGTTTAAGACATAAAAATTTGCCAGGAAGATTAAATCATTAACCTACACCAAAACATCTTCGAACACCCCTTTGGGATAAACATTAGATCTATCAGCCAATTGAATTATAACACCAGTATTTTTCAATTTGCCCGTAGTCATAGACTTGTAAATAGATAATGGCATGACATTAATTGAAGCTCCTAAATCTAACATGGCTTTTTCGATCTTTAAATTGCCTATTTTACATGGGATAGTGAACATACCTGGATCCTTACATTTGGGTGGTAAATTTTTCTGGAGGATTGCAGAAACATTCTCTCCCATGTTCACATACTCATTTCCCTTAAGCTTCCTCTTATTGTTGCACAATTCCTTGAGAAACTTGGTATACTTTGGAACCTGTTTGATAGCATCTAATAAGGGGATATTTACCTCGACTTTTCTAAAGGTATCTAGAATTGCCTTCTCTTCCTCTTCTTTTTTAGACTTTGACTTTGGAGGAAAAGGAAGTATTATCTCTTGTATCTTCATGCTCCCTTCAGTGGTCGTTTAGGATTTAAGTTGAGGTGATTCAACTCCTTTTTCTTTTTCTTCACCTCTTGTGCTATGGGTTCGGATTTGAGGTTCTTTTAGTTTGGTTCCGCTTCTCAAAGTGATTACATTTACGTTTTGCTTAGGGTTGACTATGGTTTGCGATGTCAATCTTCTCAAAGTGATTGCATTTACGTCTAGCTTGCTTACTGATGCGGCTAGTTAGTTCACTTGATCTTTTAATTCCTTGAGGTTGGACCTTGTTTCTTGTTGAAATTGTTGAGTACTATCAGCAAGGGATTTAACAACCTCTTCAAGAGACATACCTGAATTTGATGATTGCTGCATTTGTTGAGGAGGTTGCCTAGGTTGGTAGTTTTGGTATTGCGACCTTTGTCCATAACTGAAGTTTGGATGATCCCTCCATCCTGGATTGTAAGTATTGGAATAGGGATCATATTTTCTTTGGGAAGGCCTTTGGTATCCTCCAACCGCATTAGCATGCTCTTGTGAATCTTCTTGAAGTGTAGGACACATATCGGTTGGATGTCTACTAGCACAAATTCCGCAGACCTTGGCTTGTTGCATGTTTCCCAGTCCTAAGCAAGTTGCTGCACAATAGAGGTTAGATTAGCAATTTGATTGTCAACTGAAGATGTACTCACCTCATTCACTCTTCTAGGCACATCTTGTCTAGTCCCGAATTGTTGAGAATTTGCAGCTATGGTGGAAATTAAATTCCTAGCTTCGGTGGGGGTTTTATTGACTATTACTCCTCCACTAGCAGCATCCATCATTCTTCTTTCCATTGGCAAGAGTCCTTCATAGAATTATTGGATGAGTAGTTGTTCAGAAATCCCATGTTGTGGGCAGCTAGCATAAAGTTGCTTGAATCTTTCCCAATACTCATGAAGATTTTCGGTATCTCTTTGCTTGATTCCACATATCTCCCTTCTTATGTTTGCGACCCTAGAAGCTGGAAAAAATTTGTCAAGAAAGCATTTTACCATGTTAGTCCTTGTGGTAACCGAACTTGGAGGAAGGTAGAATAACCAATCCTTAGCTCTATCCGCGAGTGAGAATGGAAAGGCCCTAAGCTTGATTTGATCCTCCGTAATAGCTTGTGGCTTCATACTGTAGCAAACCACATGAAATTCTTTGAGATGTTTATGAGGATCATCGTTTTCCAACCCATGGAACTTTGGAAGAAGGTGGATCAGTCCAAATCTCAGTTCGAACTCTGTTTGCAAAGCAGGATATTGAATACATAATGGTTGTTGATCTAAAGCTGGAGCGGTGAGTTGTCTAAGAGTTCTCTCTTGATTGTTGGCCATCTTTCACTCGGATTCGGAGTCACTTGATGAGTCTTCAAGGTCTAATGCAAGATTCAATCCTGGTGATGATGTAGAGCTTTCTTGGTACTTGCGATTTCTAGCTTCTTTCCTAAGTCTTCTCTCAGTCTTCTCGATGTCAGGATCGTATGGAATTAATTCACCTGCAAGAGAAGAATAAAGCATCAAAATAAATCCAAATTAAATTTAATCTCCCCAGCAACGGCGCCAAAAATTGATGGTTGTCGAAACCAACAATATTAAATAACTTGCTCAAACAAATAATTAGTAGTATAGGGAGCATGTCGTGTCCCAAGAGAGATTGATTAAATTCGATTTACTTTTCTGCAAATAAGAGAAAAATAAAACAAAAAGGGTTTGAAAGATTGATTAACTAAAATAACAAAACTTAATAGAAAGAAAACAAAATTGAGTAGAAGAATTCAATAATTTGGGAAATCCAACCGAAGGAGTAATTTTCAGATTTGATTTGATAAGTTGATCATTGACGCAAGATAATTTTTCTTAATCCCAACTGAACTGGTTATGGTTGTTGGTATGACCTAACAACCTATCTCTTCTTACCACTTCGATAATCAGGAAATGTTCTCTAATTGCTGCTCTTACCAATAAACAACCCTAGATACGATCTTAGGATTTAATTTACCAATAGCATTGAACACTAAAGAGACTACCAATTAAAATCAACAAGCACACATGTAGGTTTGTTTAAATCAATCTTATAATCACATAACAAAGACTAAAAACCAAAAGTGCAATTAATCTTGTTATGTACCACTTGTTATTGAAACAACCAAACAATTACAGATTTAGATATTTCAATTGGATGTATATTGCCTTGTGAATGAATCAATAGGCCTTTTTGAAGCAACCACAAAACAATAATAATAATGAAGTGCAGAAATTATAAGAATAGAAAAGATTAAAGAAAATAAATAAGAATAATTAGATCTCACAACTTATAAACCAAAGCTTCAATTATCCTTAAATTGGAAGGAGAGTTTAGCAACCCATGAATATCTGGTAAAAGCGGTGAAATACTTGTATGAGAAAATCTAATCAA
This sequence comes from Firmiana major, assembly GCA_033439115.1. Taxonomy (NCBI): domain Eukaryota; kingdom Viridiplantae; phylum Streptophyta; class Magnoliopsida; order Malvales; family Malvaceae; genus Firmiana; species Firmiana major. Next base: position 17,295,732 of record CM065904.1, on the reverse strand, counting down.
AAGTCTCCCCCCTCACCTAGATCTTCAAAAGCCTATTTATAACTAAAAATAGAGATAAAAACCCTACTCCTAGTTGGAGTTGAAGTCCTTACATTTAATTAAAATAATAATCCGATAAAAAGTCTTCCAAGTAATTGAAAAAGTCAAATCAGATAAGAGAGAGAAAATCTTCGTATTGGATGCTTAGGCGAGAGTCTCGCCTAAGCCTGACATGCCCAAAAGGTATATGTCCGCAAGTGCACGGGTCGTACAAGTAATAATGGGATTTGAGTCCCGAGTTACCGTCCCACAAAAAAGTTGACTAGCTTAATTAACTACCAGTTAATCTTACCCTAAGTATATTCTAGCAAATTATAAAATTAAGGTGAGTGATCTACATAGTTAGAATTAAAAATACTGAAAGCAATAAAATAATAAAAGCTATAAAATAAGGAAATTAAAACCGAGTAAAATTACTTACAGTGCTCCACGCAATAAAAAACCTACAAAAGAAATTAAAACAGTTAAAACTAATTAACGCAAATAAAATGCAATTATGAAGATAATAAAGCAAGATTAATTAAACTAAAATTAACAAACCTAAAATGCAATAAGAATACTTAATCAAAATGCAATATAAACTAAACTAAAACTTAATGAAAATAAAGACTAAATTAAAAATGCATGAAACACATTTAATCTAAATTAACTCTAAATGCATCTAAACTAAAATAAAATCCTAAAACATTTAATATAAAATTAACTACTAACTAAAAATTAACACTACAAATTAACATGCAAAAATAATAAAGCTAACCTACCATTACTTAATTAAATTACCTAAGTGACAACTAACAAGTATTAATCAATTTAATTCATTAAAGTAAAAACATGAAATAACACATTAATTGGCCAAACAAGACCTTAAACAATTTAAATCAACAAAGAACTCCCTTCATTCACTGTTCATGTGTCATTTTTCTTTTTCATTTCCAGGTATGGCTCGGCATGTCCTCTGGTCCAAGCCTTTGCCTGCTGTTTGGCGTCCATTCTCGGTCTGCTATGTGTCCTGCTGTCTGCTGTTCCAGCTCTACCTCGGGTTCATGTGCTTCCTTCATTTCCTGCAATCAATCACACAGCACGGCACCTTAATGCTTAGCAGATTACGTACCAGCATCCCTCTGCTCCAGCACGTCTCCAACTGCTTCAGTTTTATTCATCAGCAAGCCCCGTAACTGCTCTCGACCTGCTTCAGTCACTGATGCTGCTCTCGGCATTCCTCACGATTTTGTCCTCTGCTACCTGCTACTACTGCCCAGGCGTGTCCAGCTTCCATTCTCGGTTCTGTCCTGCACTCCATGTCTCGTCTAAGTCTGCTCCTCCTGCTGGTATTGAAGGTATGTCCGGCTTCTGCTCCCAATTTGTGCTACTGCTGGTGTGCGCAACCTCTGCCCAGCTAGCAGGAAACATTAGCCTCCCCAAACTTGTCCTGCACTGCCTCCCTCCTTATCTTCTTGTCCAGGTCTGCTCTCGGTATGCCCAGCTCGCTGCACGTACTCCTCGCTTGCAGGACCTATCTACCTTGCAACAGAACAGAGTACACACAGTACAGGGGAAATATCATCATGGACACCATTGCAGGAGAAACATCATGAACAGTAATGGAAATAAATAACAGGGGAGAACAGAGGAAAGCTCTCGGTTTGTCTAGCTTTGCTCTCGATTCATGGTCTGCTGCCAGGATCTCGGGTTTCTTTCATGGCTCATGAGATCAAATCAGCTCCCCACATTCTTGAGTAACAATGACAGCTAACGGAAAGAAAAAAAAAACTAAAACTAACATATGAAGCAACCAAGAACACTGAACAAAAACAAAACAAAAATAAAACTACAAATGAGAAGCAAAAAGACCAAGAACTATACTAGGAAATGAATGTTGTGCATTAAGACTTGAAAAATAAAAGACTGGATTATAACCAAATCGAGAAGAAGGATGAGTAAATGAGGCTGCAAATCAACATGAAAAGCTTTTCATAAATGAAAACAAATGAAGATGAACAGTAACGTAGAACATGGTTTTAGGAAAAACTTCTAACAATAATAACAACTAAACTAATCTAACTAAACTACTCTAACTACTTCTACACTAACACTACTCCTACTCCTAAAATTACATAACATTTTCAATTGTCATCCTTTCCTATTTATAAACACACTAGGGGTAAAATTGTAATTTCTACATCCTTGATGAGTTGGCATTTTTTTCGCCACTTGTCTTCACACCATTGGCTCCTTGAAAAGATATTTCCATGTCATCGATCTTCTTGTCCAATTGGATGTGCTAGGTGGCATGACTCGTGTTGTCCAAGTGGCTCAATCTAGATTTTAGCCCAATTTCGGTCCATTTTCTACCGAAATATTCAAAATTCATTCGGATTTAATTTATCTGCAAACATGAGAATTTTAATTAAATAGAGGGGATAATTAACAAAATAAATTGGGGATTTAAATAATTAATTAGAAAATTAAGCACAAATAATTCTAAAAATATAGAATTATCACACCCCCAAAGTTTGTCCTCTAGCTATGAGATCTGAGAATTTCAGACATATTTAATGATGTAATAATAAATTGAAGTGTAATTTATTGAGCTAAGTGAATTGTGGGAATTATAATTGGAGATTTATATGTTAAGTGTGTAAAATGAGCATGAAGCATGAGGATAGATCGATCTGGGAGAAAGAGAGATCGATCTGGTGAGTTAAAAATGACGAGGGAAGGGAAATTTGAGGAGCAGATCGATCTCCAATGGAAGAGATCGATCTCTTTATGAATCTGTTTGAGAAGGGATCGATCTCATGAGGAAGAGATCGATCTCCAAATGAATCTGTTTGAGAGAAGATCGATCTCATGAGGAGGAGATCGATCTCCAAATGCTTCTGTTTGGGGAGAAGATCGATCTCCTTAGGAGCAGATCGATCTCATAAAGCCATAAAGAGATCGATCTCACCCTTCGACAGATCGATCTCCTAGGCATAAAATTACCCAGATCGTCCCCAAATTTCAAACACAGATCGATCTCATCAAGAGGTAGATCGATCTCCTACCTCCAGTCTATATAAGGAACCTGTGTTTTCTCCTGAAATTTCACTTTCTCTCTCTTCTAAACCTCCATTTTTCCGAAAACCTAGTTTTTCACTCCTCTAAATCCCCCATTTTCGGCCGAATCAGCTATTGTGGTAAGAAGGAAAGTTGTTCCTCATCAAAGGGAGAACAACATACTTGGAAATCGAAGGACGAATCGGATCGAGGCGTGAGTTGTGCGTCTCACAAGCTTTGGGTAATTTCTAAACCTCGATCTTGATATTTGAGCTGATTTTGATGTTATTGGTGGTTGTAATTGTGTTGAAATAGTTGAGGAATGATAATGATTAGGGATTGATGAGATTGTAATGTAGTTGGGTTAATGTCGATATTTGGAAATTGTGACAATTTTGAGGATTGTGCTATAAACGGAAATATAGACAAGGTGGTAAATTAGCGTAGATAAATGGGTATTAGAGATATCGAACATTGGGATATTGTGAATAGGGTTGTAGTTTAAGGTTGAGTTACGAGAATCGAGAGGTTTGAGGAGTTATGAGCAATTATGCTCGATTTTGAGAATTGAGGTTTGTGTGATGTTGAGTATTGATGTTTTAACATCGTTTGGACAGCTCGGGAGTTCCAGAGTGGAATGCGAGGCTAGTCCGTGATACGGGGGAACGATTGCACTATACGAGGTGCAAAGAGGTAAGGGAAATCTAAACCATTTGTGTATGTGAATTGCAAACTGTTTTAGCATGATTTATGATTTATAAACAAGCATGTTGAGTGTTTTGTGTTGGGATTAAACTGCACACGATTTTATAGCCGGTTGGAGCCCAATGTTTTATGAGTTTATAACTGGGCTCTACGTTAAGGCAATATTGTGATTTGAGAAATGTGTGCGTGTGCTTTGCCGGTTGGAACTCGGTTTTACTACGTTTTGTGTTGAGTACAAAACGATTTCAAATGAGTTTCACATACAAATAAATGCTTTGTGATGTGCATTTTGGTTTATGAAATGAGTCCCCTACCCCCCTTACTGAGCGATTTAGAAGCTCACCCTGTTTTTCTTTCCCCCAGAGTTCTTCAAGTGAATAAGGACTTCCCTGTGACGTACGGAGTAGTGGCTAGTGGAGGATCCGAGCTCCAGGCTATATATTTTGTACTTTGAGGTATATTTATCTTTTCATGTACCCAGACTATTATTGTAATTACAGACACTTGATGTATGACATTATATGGGATGTATTAGGATTAATTGACTTGTAATCGAGTAATGGGTATAATACAATATTTATTATATCATGATGAGATCCTGAGGCATGATAATTATGATGATGTATGACACTGCACAGGAATGCACTCTTTATTTGTGAATTAACGAGTAAAAAGTTTTAAATTAGCCCTATTTTCCGCATTTTCGGGGCGTGACAGAGTTTTCTTGGTATCAGAGCTTAGGGTGTCTAGTACTGTCAGTGTCGGTTAAGTGAAATAGAATACATCCCAAGTGTCTGTAATAGTCTGGTCATGAAATGAAATTGAGAATTGAGATTTCAATCAATTGTGATATGTACGCGCAGGAGACGAGTTGAGATTGAGAATGAGTAAACGACGAGGTCGTTCGAGGAGGCAGGCAGAGTCCCCTCCACCACCTGTCCCACAACCAGAGAGTCCTAACTCTCGATTTAATCGAATTGAGACCGATGTGAGGCAAGGTTTTGAGCAGATGGCGGTGCTATTCGCGCAACACTTTGGAGTTAATGCCTCGGATACTACCCCTACACCACCACCAGGACCTCCCATACCCCCAGTGCCTCCCGTCACTCAGCCTGAGGACAGAAGTAAGGTCCGACTAAAGGAATTTCTGAAGATGAATCCACCCGCATTTAAGGGAAAGAAGGATCCTACAGAGGCTAAGGAGTGGTTACGGAGTTGAGAGTTATATTTGATTTACTGGGGTGCACCGATGCTGAGAGAGTCAGTATGAGTGCCTATATGCTGAAGGGGAGAGCTCGAGATTGGTGGGGTACTACCCAGGGTATCTTGATGTCCCACCAGGATGTGATTGGTTGGGAAGAGTTCCAGACAGCTTTTAGAACCCAATATATACCACGAGCCACCCAAAGGAGGAAACAGGCAGAGTTTTTGAGTTTGGTACAGGGTGACATGTCGGTGGATGACTATGAGAGCCAGTTCACCGCACTACTGAGATATGACCCAGAGACCTTCAAGAGTGAAGAGCTCCGCACAGAGAAGTTTGTGTATGGGTTGAAGCCCGTCATTAGAGATAGACTGATGGGGCTATGTATTACTAAGTTTGGAGATGCTCTGCGACGAGCACAAGAGGTTGAAAGAGGGATTGAGATGGTACAATCCCAGAATGAGCTCAGAGCGGTGAATAGAGATAAGGGCAAGAGGCCAGCACTTTTCCAGTCAGAGGCTCGGAGAGGTTCCTTCAGAAGAGGAAGGATTGAGGTGCAGAGGGACAGATTGGAGCGACCCAGAGCCTATCCTATTATCAAGGAGACCCCACGATATGTCAGGCCGGAGATGACGATTTGTAGAGACTGTGGCCGATCGCATGAGGGAAGTTGTACTGGGTCGATCCATGGATGTTTCAGATGTGGTGACATGGGCCACAGAGTGAAGGACTGTCCCCAACCTCAGATACCACATGCTTCGGAGCCCACTAGACAACAGCCTCAGAGAGTGGATCCCCGGAGACGGGCCACTGCGGCAGAGAAAGGGAAAAAACCTGTGGCACAGGGACGTGTGTTTGCCCTGGATAAGGAGACCGCAGACGCTTCGGCAGAAACTATAAGAGGTACACTCTCTGTCTGTAATTATGAGGCTCATGTGTTGATTGATTCAGGATCCACGCATTCGTTTATTTCTGAGCATTTTGCATGTAGATTAAACTTGAAGTTTGAACCTCTAGAGTATATACTACATGTAAATACCCCTATGCGTGAATCCCAGAGAACTGAGTTAATCTGTAGAGGATGTGAAATTAAGGTGGGAGATAGAGTGATGTTAGCAGATCTGATCATGTTGAATATACATGGGTTTGATGTAATTTTGGGAATGGATTGGTTGGCGACCAATCGAGTGAGTTTAGACTGCTACACTAAGATTGTAACTTTCTCCCTACCTGAGCCTTACAGTGTACGATTGAGATATTGAGGGAATAATTATGTGGATTTCTAGTGAGTAATTTGAGAATCTTAACATTATTTTGGAGAATATTAAATGTGATTATTCATGTGAAGGTTATGAGACACTCATCTCAGATGATGAGCGGGAACACCCGAGGATTGAGGATGTACCTGTGGTTTGCGAATTTCTGGATGTTTTCCCAGATGAATTGCCAGGTTTACCACCAGAGAGAGAGCTGGAGTTTACCATTGATTTGGTACCGGATACTCAGCCGATCTCTAAACCTCCCTACAGGATGGCATTAGTGGAACTTGAGGAATTGAAGAAGCAACTGCAGGAGTTATTGGATCAAGGGTTTATTAGACCCAGTGTTTCGCCGTGGGGAGCGCCAGTACTGTTTGTTAAGAAGAAGGATGGTAGTCTCAGATTATGTGTGGACTACCGGCTATTGAATAAAGCCACGGTGAAGAATAAATATCCGCTGCCCAGGATTGACGATCTACTTGATCAGCTAAGAGGGGCATCAGTCTTTTCTAAGATTGATTTGAGATCGGGCTATCACCAATTGAGGATCAAGGAAGAAGATATTCCAAAGACGGCCTTTAGGACAAGGTATGGCCATTACGAATTTCTGGTGATGTCCTTTGGATTGACGAACGCCCCTGCAGCATTTATGAGATTGATGAACGAGGTGTTCAGAGACTATCTGGATAAGTTTGTGATAGTCTTTATTGATGATATCCTGGTGTACTCTCGGTCGTATGAGGAGCATGCACAGCATTTGTGGTTAGTACTTCAGATACTCCGAGATAAGCAATTATACAGAAAGCTTAGTAAGTGTGAGTTTTGGCTGAATCGGATAGCTTTCCTTGGGCATGTAGTCTCAGAGGAAGGAGTATCAGTGGATCCGAGTAAAATAGCAGCTGTGCTTAATTGGGAAAGACCGAGGACAGTGACTGAGATACGAAGCTTCCTTGGTTTGGCAGGGTATTACAGGAGATTTGTGGAAGGATTCTCGAGGATAGCCGCCCCTTTAACTAAGCTCACGCGCAAAGAGACTCCATTTATATGGACTGACCAATGTGAGCTCAGTTTTCAGGAATTAAAGAGGAGGTTGACAGCGGCACCTGTGTTAACTATTCCTGAGGGATCAGGAGGATTTTTGGTGTATAGCGATGCATCTCACCAAGGATTGGGGTGTGTGCTTATGCAGCACGGAAGAGTGGTCGCATATGGATCGCGACAACTGAAAGACCATGAGCGGAATTATCCCACGCATGATTTGGAGTTAGCCGCTGTGGTATTTGCTTTGAAGATCTGGCGACATTACTTATATGGGGAAAGATTCCAGATCTTCACTGATCACAAGAGTTTGAGATATCTCTTTGATCAGAAAGAGTTAAACATGAGACAAAGGAGATGGATGGAACTCCTTAAGGATTATGACTGCGAGATTCTTTATCATCCGGGTAAGGCGAATGTGGTTGCTGATGCCCTGAGCAGGAAGAGTATGATATCTGCTATGATGATCAGGGAATGGGATTTGTTAGAGCAGTTCGCCGAACTTCGGATCAGAGTTAAAGAGGTAGAGACTGGATTTTTGGCTAGCCTGCGGATAGAGCCCAGGATCATGGATCAGATTAGAACTGGGCAGCGCAGTGATCAGAGATTGATAGATATGGTTAGCCAGGCTGAGCAGAGTTCGCAGTCGGATCTCACCATCAGTGAGGATGGATTGTTGAGATTCAGAGGACGGATTTGTGTACCGGAAGATGATACCCTGAAGAGACAGATACTGAGAGAATCTCACTGCTCGCGATACACCATGCACCCAGGAAGTACTAAGATGTACCAAGACTTGAGAAAGGTGTATTGGTGGAGTGGTATGAAGCGAGATGTGGCAGAGTATGTGGCCAGGTGTTTAGTATGCCAGCAAGTGAAAGTTGAGCATCGAAAGCCCGGAGGATTACTACAGCCCTTACCTGTACCTACATGGAAATGGGAGCATGTCACTATGGACTTTATTATGGGTTTACCGAGGACCCGAAGAGGTCGTGAAGCGATATGGGTCATTGTGGATAGATTGACCAAGAGTGCCCACTTCCTTGCCATCAAGAGCACAGATACTGTGGATGCCTTAGCTGAGCTATATGTCAGCGAGATAGCTAGATTACATGCGGCTCCAGTGAGTATTACTTCTGATAGAGATTCTCGATTTACTTCCAGATTCTGGACCCAGTTTCAGGAGTCCATGGGATCTCGATTGAGTTTTAGTACCGCCTATCATCCTCAGACAGATGGTCAGTCAGAGAGGACTATTCAGACCCTGGAGGATATGTTGAGGGCATGTACGATGGATTTTAAGGGATCATGGGATGATCACCTGCCCCTAGCAGAGTTTGCGTACAATAACAGCTATCATGCGAGTATTGGAATGGCACCTTTTGAGGCTCTATATGGTAGGAGGTGTAGATCCCCTGTAGCTTGGGAAGAAGTCGGTGACAGAAAGATAAATGCTCCCGAGCTTGTTGAGCAAGCCGTACAGAGTGTGAAACTCATATGTGAGAGGTTACGGGCTGCACAGAGTAGACAGAAAAGCTACGCGGATGTGCGTAGACGGCCACTCGAGTTTGATGTTGGTGATGCAGTATTTCTGAGAGTATCACCGAGCAAGGGTATCATGCGATTTGGGAAGAAAGGGAAATTGAGTCCTCGATACATAGGACCATTTGAGATTCTTGAGAAAGTGGGTGAGGTAGCTTACAGATTAGCATTACCCCCACAGATGTCCGGAATACACAATGTTTTTCATGTATCTATGTTGAGGAAGTACCACCCGGACCCTTCTCATGTTATAGAGCATGATGAGATGGACATACAGGAGAGCTACATTGAGGAACCCGTCCGGATTCTCGATAGAAAAGAGAAGGTACTGAGAACCAAGAGCATCCCATTAGTGAAAGTCTTGTGGAAGCATCACTCAAGGGAAGAGGCGACGTGGGAACTAGAGAGTCTCATGAAGGAGAAATACCCCCATCTATTTTGACTAGTTGAGTTGAATTTGGAGGACCAAATTCTTTTTAAGGTGGGGAGGATGTGAGATCTGAGAATTTCAGACATATTTAATGATGTAATAATAAATTGAAGTGTAATTTATTGAGCTAAGTGAATTGTGGGAATTATAATTGGAGATTTATATGTTAAGTGTGTAAAATGAGCATGAAGCATGAGGACAGATCGATCTCCAATGGAAGAGATCGATCTCCTTATGAATCTGTTTGAGAAGGGATCGATCTCATGAGGAAGAGATCGATCTCCAAATGAATCTGTTTGAGAAGGGATCGATCTCATGAGGAAGAGATCGATCTCCAAATGAATCTGTTTGAGAGAAGATCGATCTCATGAGGAGGAGATCGATCTCCAAATGCTTCTGTTTGGGGAGAAGATTGATCTCCTTAGGAGCAGATCGATCTCATAAAGCCATAAAGAGATCGATCTCACCCTTCGACAGATCGATCTCCTAGGCATAAAATTGCCCAGATCGTCCCCAAATTTCAAACACAGATCGATCTCATCAAGAGGCAGATCGATCTCCTACCTCCAGTCTATATAAGGAACCTGTGTTTTCTCCTGAAATTTCACTTTCTCTCTCTTCCAAACCTCCATTTTTCCGAAAACCTAGTTTCTCACTCCTCTAAATCCCCCATTTCCGGCCGAATCAGCTATTGTGGTAAGAAGGAAAGTTGTTCCTCATCAAAGGGAGAACAACATACTTGGAAATCGAAGGACGAATCGGATCGAGGCGTGAGTTGTGCGTCTCACAAGCTTTGGGTAATTTCTAAACCTCGATCTTGATATTTGAGCTGATTTTGATGTTATTGGTGGTTGTAATTGTGTTGAAATAGTTGAGGAATGATTAGGGATTGATGAGATTGTAATGTAGTTGGGTTAATGTCGATATTTAGAAATTGTGACAATTTTGAGGATTGTGCTATAAATGGAAATATAGACAAGGTGGTAAATTAGCATAGATAAATGGGTATTAGAGATATCGAACATTGGGATATTGTGAATAGGGTTGTAGTTTAAGGTTGAGTTACGAGAATCGAGATGTTTGAGGAGTTATGAGCAATTATGCTCGATTTTGAGAATTGAGGTTTGTGTGATGTTGAGTATTGATGTTTTAACATCGTTTGGACAGCTCGGGAGTTCCAGAGTGGAATGCGAGGCTAGTCCGTGATACGGAGGAACGATTGCACTATACGAGGTGCAAAGAGGTAAGGGAAATCTAAACCATTTGTGTATGTGAATTGCAAACTATTTTAGCATGATTTATGATTTATAAACAAGCATGTTGAGTGTTTTGTGTTGGGATTAAACTGCACACGATTTTATAGCCGGTTGGAGCCCAATGTTTTATGAGTTTATAACTGGGCTCTACGTTAAGGCAATATTGTGATTTGAGAAATGTGTGCGTGTGCTTTGCCGGTTGGAACTCGGTTTTACTATGTTTTGTGTTGAGTACAAAACGATTTCAAATGAGTTTTATGAGAGAAAACCATTACGAGTTCTACGTGAAGGCAAACCTGTCTTATGTGATAAGACTTGGGTGTGTAGTTGTGAGTACACACCGGGCATTGCTCTGGTAGCATGTAAGCCCGAATTCTTCTCCGTTCTGGTAACGTTGAGAAACCCCATTGGTGGCAGTGCCACGTTGAGAAACCCATTGGTGGCTGTGCCACGTATACCCCATCGGTGGCTGTGCCACGTTATACCCCATCGATGGCTGTGCCACGTATACCCCATTGGTGGCTGTGCCACGTTATACCCCATTGGTGGCTGTGCCACATTGAGAAAACCCCATTGGTGGCTGTGCCACGTTGAGAAAACCCCATTGGTGGCTGTGCCACGTTGAGAAACCCCATTGGTGGCAGTGCCACGTTGAGAAACCCCATTGGTGGCAGTGCCACGTTGAGAAACCCTATTCTGTGGCTATGCCACGTGAGAAAATAATTCAGTGGCTTTGCCACGTGTGTTTTGTGGCTATGCCACGTGAGAAAATAATTCAGTGGCTTTGCCACGTGTGTTTTGTGGCTATGCCACGTGAGAAAATAATTCAGTGGCTTTGCCACGTGTGTTTTGTGGCTATGCCACGTGAGAAAATAATTCGGTGGTTTTGCCACGTGTGTATTGTGGCTATGCCACGTGTGATTTTAAATCAGTGGCTATGCCACGTTATTTGAGAAAGCGTTTATCGCGTTGTTTTCACATGCTTTGTTAATGCTCTAGAGTGAGCCTTTTTACTTCATGTTTTCACATGACTTGACACATGAGAGTGTCGTTTTGAGTATTTTCATGCTATGGTTTTCCAATGAGTTTCACATACAAATAAATGCTTTGTGATGTGCATTTTGGTTTATGAAATGAGTCCCCTACCCCCCTTACTGAGCGATTTAGAAGCTCACCCTGTTTTTCTTTCCCCCAGAGTTCTTCAAGTGAATAAGGACTTCCCTACGACTTACGGAGTAGTGGCTAGTGGAGGATCCGAGCTCCAGGCTATATATTTTGTACTTTGAGGTATATTTATCTTTTCATGTACCCAGACTATTATTGTAATTACAGACACTTGATGTATGACATTATATGGGATGTATTAGGATTAATTGACTTGTAATCGAGTAATGGGTATAATACAATATTTATTATATCATGATGAGATCCTGAGGCATGATAATTATGATGATGTATGACACTGCACAGGAATGCACTCTTTATTTGTGAATTAACGAGTAAAAAGTTTTAAATTAGCCCTATTTTCCGCATTTTCGGGGCGTGACACTAGCAAAACAAAATGATTGTAGGAATGACATGTATAAAACACAATAATTTCCCCAATATCATCCTCAAAGAAAAAGTACAGACTATGAAATCAAAGACTCACAATTACAAGTCCAGTACTTAGAATTATTCAATCATAAGTCCTAACCCAAATTGGACTCCTCGTGAGTGTGTGAAAAATGTCTAAGTCACTTCTCAGTACATTATCCAGATCAGATTATGCAACACAGTGAATGCAAAGTCAATGACATGTGATCATTCCCATAAGTTTTCTTTTCACTTCTCTCTCCACTAATGTAGTCACACTTAACCAAAGATCAATAGGACTTCATTAAGCTTGTAATGTAAGGCTAGGGCTAAGGTATGATAAAGTTGATTTAGGTTTAATTACCCCTTAACATGCATTACTTCTAGGATCTTCAATGTAAGAGCTCAAATCATTTCCCCCAAACTTATTTATTTCACTAAACTTTTTATTCTATTTTTGTATTTTTCTTCTTTCTTCTTTTCTTTTTCTTTTTCTTTCTTCTTCTTGTTTGTTTTTTTTTTACATTCTCCTTCACTATCACTTAATACCCATATAGCTCTCAATATATCCTAATGTCTTTTCATGCTTTTGGGGTAAGGGATAGGAACAAAGTATTTAAGCTAAGGAAAATAATGCAGGTATATTTACAGAGAAAAACTTATTTGGCCCAAATGGATGACTAGGGGTAGAATATGTACAAGGATAGCTAGAATGGCTCAAACAATCCAAAGATGGCCTAAATCATCTCCCTAATTAAGTGTGATCTAATATTTCACCTCGAGATCAGATCAAACAAATTCTAGAATATGATACACAAAATCAACTGAACAAATGCAATCCTATGTACACATAAGCTTTCTCTAAATAAATATACCGATTCATGACATGACATGTGCATAAGATGAGGCAATCACAATCAGAATTAAGACAAATTCAAGAATTCAACTTCATGCTTTTCCTATAATCATACTTCTCATTCAATCAAAGTCAGATTAAATCATGGGGTCATATCATCAGAATATGGGAAAACTATATGCTAAGCACTAGATCATCCCAAAATCAAACAATTTAAGCTCATATTATCAAAAAAATTTTGAAAATTCTTTCTCAGATTTTTGAAAAAATTGAAAATTTTTCCAATTTTTCACAAAATTGCTCAATTCATATCCCCTCGCCCAAATTTAAAGTGCACAGTGTCCTCAGTGTATAGATAATATAAGAATTTAAGCTCGAGAACAAAGTACTCCCATTTCTGATGATGATGAACAACTGAAGCTTGATTGAAAGCATAATACTAGAAAAGAAACCTGCAACAAAAACAAAGAAAGACACAACATAAAAGAAAAAGAAAAACGAACTATATACAAAGTGAAAATAAAAACATAGCCACTTCAAATGCAGCTGAAGAAAACAACACTCAACAGCAGGGCGAAGAGCAAGAGGGTCATCCAAAGTGGTGACAGGGTGTTGACAATTAACTCCTCTTGAGCCTTATCTACTTCCTTCTTTCTCTCAAATATTATATGCTTAAGCCTTATATTCTCCTCAATCTCCATCTTAAAACACTCTTGAGAGTCATCAGGGAGCTTCAAAGGTTCGAAAACATTAAACTTTACTTCCTGATCTTGGACTCTCATCGTTAACTCCCCCTTTTGTACATCAATTACTATTCTACCAGTAGCTAGGAAAGGTCTACTTAGTATAATGGTGACTTCCCTGTCTTCCTCCATGTCCAAAAGAATAAAATCTGCAGGGAAAATAAACTTGTCCACCTTTACTAAGACATCCTCAATGACCCCCTTCGGATATTTAATTGATCGATCAGCCAACTGAAGGGTCACTGTGGTGGGTTTGGCATCCCCTATTCCTAACTTCTGATAGATAGACAATGGCATTAAATTTATACTAGTTCCTAAATCACACAGGGCTCTACCAAAGAATAAATTTCCAATAGTGCATGGTATGGTAAAACTCCCGGGATCTTTGAGCTTGGGGGTAATTTCCTCCAAATAATTGCACTACATTCCTCAGTCAAAGCCATCGTCTCATATTCTTCCAGTCTTCTCTTCCTCGAGAGGATATCCTTTAAAAACTTCACATAACTTGGCATTTGCTCTAAGGCATATGCGAAAGGAATGTTGATGTGAAGTTTCTTAAAAACCTCAAGAAAACCTCTTAAATGAGGCTGCAAATCAACATGAAAAGCTTTTCATAAATGAAAACAAATGAAGATGAACAGTAACGTAGAACATGGTTTCGGGAAAAACTTCTAACAATAAGAACAACTAAACTAATCTAACTAAACTACTCTAACTACTTCTACACTAACACTACTCCTACTCCTAAAATTACATAACATTTTCAATTGCCATCCTTTCCTATTTATAAACACACTAGGGGTAAAATTGTAATTTCTACATCCTTGATGAGTTGGCATTTTTTTGGCCACTTGTCTTCACACCATTGGCTCCTTGAAAAGATATTTCCATTTCATCGGTCTTCTTGTCCAATTGGATGTGCTAGGTGGCATGACTCGTGTTGTCCGCGTGGCTCAATCTCGATTTTAGCCCAATTTCGATCCATTTTCTATCGAAATATTCAAAATTCATCCGAATTTAATTTATTTGCAAACATGAGAATTTTAATTAAATAAAGGGGATAATTAACCAAATAAATTGGGGATTTAAATAATTAATTAGGAAATTAGGCACAAATAATTCTAAAAATATAGAATTATCAAAGCCTTGACCCGTTTCTGTCCAACAAATTGAAGTCAACACGTCAAGAAGACCCTTAGGTGAAAGTCTTGCCTAAGGCTACATCCAGCTCTACCTTGAATTGAGAACTGCACAGTGAAGGGATCCTTAGGCGAGAGTCTCGCCTAAGGCTGCACCCAGCACTGACCAAACTTGTACTCATCATTCCTCACTTCTTCCACATGATTTCTCTTGTTCCAAAATCCATCTAAATCATCATTTAATTCATCAATTCCATGAATTCCTACAATTATTCAAGAATGATCAATTATCCATAGATTAAGTATAAAATTCATACAAAACCATAGGAAAACAAGGTAAATAATGTGCATAAATAATGACTTATCCATGTTTGAAGGGCAAAAGAAATTGGGGAACTTTGAGAAATGTTCGTGAAAAGTAAGAACATGATGTTCTTGGGTTTTCACTGCTTTTTAGCATGCGAATTTGTAGGTTGGTTAGCATTTTAAATGATTTATATGAAAAAATATCTTGATTTGGTTTTATAACCATACTTTACAAAGAATGAGCCACCTACATGAGTTTGTGAAAATGAAACGTGCTAGAGCGTTGCTCACACGAGATTTGACATGTTTACACATGCATTAGTGCTGGAGCATAGCTTGCACTAGAATTTTACATGTATGAGTTCTAGAGCCTAGCTCGCACTAGTTTTTACATGGATTTTTATGACATTGCGCTGGAGCCTAGCTCGCACTGATTTTCATACTAGTTTTGACATTGTGCTGGAGCATTGCTTTAACTAGATGTCCATTATACTTATTATCATGCTTGAGATTACTAGAACGTGGTTTTATGACATGTTGGGAGTCGTGCTGGAAACTTTGAGTAGGCTGTGTGCCACGCCGATTAAATAGGCTCGCACGTTCGTATTGAGATGTGGCAGTGTATGATGTGATGATATGGGTCCACGAAGTATGTTGTACCGTGCATATAACATGGAGTACGTTGTACCGTGTATGGATATGATATATATATACCGTCTTCGAACGATGAATGTTCTGCTATGGACCGACGGGTTGGACGTGACCCACCTCCCGTCTGAAAGCAAATAGAGGTGATACCCCAAACACTAGGATTCGTGTAGCTTGAGATCACAGAGGATATGACCATAGTCCTAGTTATTTCCCTTATTATTATTTGCCTATCTCACATGTCTCTTTATTTTTGATAAATCCATGTTTGAAATGTGTTTGTGGGTCAGGACAGTCCATGGGAGGGGCTGAGTCCTGATGAACAGTGATTTTGTATCGGTTTGTGTTGAGATTTGAAATGCTTTTATGTAAGACCCAATGTTATCGTATTTCCTTATGATTCACACATTTTATAGAGATTGTTATATGTTAATGGAATCATAAGACGGATGATTTTGATCATATAAATATGAATGAAGTAGTCGAACATACATTAAATCCGAAAATGGACAATTAAGGAATTTCAAATTAAATTTATGAGATTTGAATTGTCTGGACATAGATACGAATTTTTAAACAAGAAATTATAGTGGGTCCAAGAAGGAAAGTCGGCATAAATTGGTCCCGAACGTGTAGAAGGGTAAAATGGTCAAAAGATCGAAATTCAGCATAAATTCGATAAGAAAATTTCATTACAAATATGGAATTGAGAAATCTTGATCAAAAACGAGGAAAATATTGAATTTCGAGTCCAATTGATTAAGATCCAAAATTATTAAAGTTTACCAAAAATTCATTCGGGATAATATCTCAAAAATACGGAGAAAATATATCGAAAAAAGGGTTAAAACACAATAACTTAATTAAATAAATTAAATATATAATAAAATAGACAATTTATTAGATATTTTGGGCTTTTATATTATTTTAATGAATATAATAATAATATAATAAATTATAAATAAAAAGAAAAGAAAAAAATCAAAAAGCATAAAACTGAAAACGCGGGGAGAGAGAAACCTGCGAAAATGAAACTGAAGGGCGATCGAGGAAGATAAGAGCACCAGACGAGCATCAGTGACCAGACGACCAGGCGAAGGGCCGACAAAGACAGCATACGACCGAGCGATCCTCCTACCACCGGGACGCGCCCGACCGGTGCCGAAATTTGACGAACCGAGGGAGAGAAGCTGCAGAGAGGAGAAGCAAAATCGATGGCCACCGGCGTCAATTCAGCCAACCTCGAGCCCAGCCGAACACTCCCCCAGTGCAGGCGCACTGATTTACTCCAAAAACGAGCCGAGAACCACCGAAAACGCCATGAACGACAACTGGGAAGCCTGAACCGGTACGAATTGGTTTAGCAAGAAGAGAACCGGGCTGAACCGATCGGTCTGAACTAGGTTGAATCGGACCAAACCGATTCAACCAAGAAAGAGAGGAAAAAGGGAGAAAAAGGAAGAAAAAGAGAAAAGGGAAAAAGGGGGAAGATTTTCGGGGATACACCGGACTTGGGGTAAGTCGGTAAGAGGTCAAAAGTGATCGATTTAATTTTTGAGAAATTTATTTAAATTATATTTGATCAAAAATTAACCCGAAATTAAATATAAATTGTGTAGTTCGACGATAAATCGTATATGTGAGCCCGATCGAATTTCGATTTACGCACCATCACATAATCTCGGGTAAGTAAAGCTCATTTACGATAATTTATGTAATTATTTGCGTATTAAAGATTTATTTTACGAATTACGAATTAAATTCTACATTTAGTGAATTATATTGGGATTTTTGAATTAATTGTCATAAATGATATACGGGCTATCCAAAGAGTTTGGAAGCCCAATGGGTATTGAGAACCCAATAAACCCGAAGAAGGGATTTAATAAGTGGAAACGGGCTGAAAATGGGTCGAGGCCCATTAAGATGCAATCAGGCCCAATAAAGTAAAATGGGCCTAGTGTTTTAGATTCGATCAGTATAAGTGAAATATTGATAAGTATATTAGAACTGACCCAAATACGTGGTTATATGCAGCTCCGTGGAATTGGTTTGGAGCAAATTGGATTGAGAGACCTAGTACGGGAGAAATGGGATAAGCTTACGCGTAATTCTAGGTAAGGGAATTTTACGGACTGCTAGAGGTAGCTTTACGTAATTTCAACTTTATTTGCAATCTCTTAAAGTGTCTGAAGGGTCTAGATTTAAGATAAAAATTTTAGTACCCCGGATGGGTAAATTACCAAAATACCCTTGTAAAGGGTAAAATTTCCAAATTTAGGAAAAGTTGGAAGGAGCAAGAATAACAGGTCCTTGCTTGTTCTTGAGGTGTTTTGACACATGCATGGGTAGACTGGCTAACTTTTAAATAAAATGCACAACATTGCATAACTTTAATCAATGTTGATTTTCTCTAAAATTGATTTGAGAAATGTAGTCGCCTATGTGATTTTATAGAAATATGACATGCTAGAGCTCAGCTCGCATGAGTTTTGATTTGTGTGATGCATGCATTAGTGCTGGAACAAGAGCTCGCACTAGAGTTTTACATGCATTGGTGCTGGAGTCTAACTCGCACTAGATTTTCATATGATTTTCATGACAATGTGCTAGAGTCTAACTCGCACCAGATTTTCACTTGATTGTTATGACAGAGTACTGGAGCCTAGCTCGCACCAGATTTTCACTTGATTGTTATGACAGAGTACTGGAGCTAGCTCGCACTAGTTTTATATGATTTTGACAGAGTGCTGGAGCTTAGCTCGCAATAATCTTATGAGATTTTATGAAACACATGCTGGAGCTTGGCTCGCACAGGATTTTCCTTGATTTTATGAGAGTACTGGATTATCGCTCGCACTAGTTTTATGAGAACATGAGATGAGCCGTGCTTGGAGCGTCGGGTAGACTGTGTGTCACGCCGATTAAATAGGCTCGCACGTGCGTTTTGAGACAGGGCATGAGTATGGATATGAGATATGGGTCCACAGAGTACGTTGTACAGTGCAAGTAGCATGGAGTACGTTGTACCGTGCTGGGATTGATTATGTGCCATCTTTGGATGTGAGTGGCATCTTTGGATGCGTGGCATCTTCGGATACGAGTGGCATCTTCGGATGCGAGTGATCAGGCAAGATCGACGGGATGGACTGACCCACCTCCCGAGGCGGTTCTCGATAGTGGTGAGACCCCGCACACTAGGATTCATGTAGCAGTGGGATCACGAGGACATATGGCCATAGTCCTAGTTATTTGTCTGAGATATACATATATTGCCTAGTCTCGCATGTTGATGTTTTTGAGAAACACATTTTGTGGATTTTTGGGTGAGTCTGGATCACCCGAGGGAGGGGTTGGATCCTGACTGAGATATAATTTTAATGAGAATGAAATTGGGTTTTAAATGGAAACTTACATGATGTTATTTCCATGCTATTTAAACCCATGAATGATGTAAACTGGTTTTACATGATATTCATTGTATTGCATGGTACCATTGCTTTGAAAAGCATTTGATTTCATGGTTTTGTGTGAGTCAGGAACACCCGAGGGAAGGGTTGAGTCCTGACTGTGTTGTGAAATTTTAACGAGAATAAAATGTTTAAATAGATATGCATGTCGAGTTTTCCATGGTTTTGAAATCCATATGTGAACTTTCTTTACATGACATCATGAATTGTAGCATCGATTTTGAAATGTGTGGAGAAATGGTGGTTTATGCACGGCACCACGTTCATGTAGGTAGTATGGTTGCCTACTTGTTCGTAGGATTGCCTTACTGAGCTTGATGTGCTCACCCCTTTCATTTTCCTACACAGATTTCCTCTAGTAGACTTTGCATTGACTGAGTACTGCATTCCTGATATCCGCTACTGCCCATCATTTTGAGGTATATACACTTGTACATATTGTATGTAAATAAGAATAGCATAGTAACATGTTGGTAAATAACTTTTAGGGATGTATAGACACTGTAAACACTTGTAAATGAATGGGAAAAAATTAGTGAAAAACGCATGTGTTTACCTTTCATTTAATAAGAAATTAAGTTATATGATGATTGAATTGTGGGACTGGCATTGACGTACAACCCAATTGTTAGTGGAGTGTGGTCACGATCAGAGGATAGGTAGTATGAAAGAAAAATGAAAAATTTACTCTGATTTTTGGGTCGTGACAATTGGTGGTATCAGAGCGAAATTGGTCTGATGTGTGTCAGTGTCAGTAATTAGAAAATTACATCCCTGTGTTATGTGCTTGGTTAGATACAATAGTGTATATCGAGATGAGTTTTAAGTAAAAAATGGTTGAGAATGCAGGAATATAGGCATGATGCCTAATATTAGTCACGGTAGATGAGGTAGAGCATGAGGCAGAGGTCGTAGAGGTAAGCCTGAGCCTGTTAGTCATGTTGAGTCGGCCTTTGAGAACCAGGATGAAATTGAAATGGAGGCTGATGTTGAGCCTGCCCCTCAGTGTCTGACAGAGAGATCATACATTATTAAGACACGCTTCGCGAGGTTAGAGCGGACTGCGGAGAATATTTTGAGAGCTAATTGCTCAGAGTATGCATAGGATTTAAGGGTGAGTCGGAGCATTGATGGAAGTTCGCTTGACCCATCTTAAGAGTTAGACATCCAGAGATGACATGAGAAATATTTTTGGATGTATTCCAGTGACAGAATATCCCAGACACTGCTTAAAGGAAATTACAGATAAAATTCCTTACTCTGACCAAGAGGAACTGGTTGATTGATGAGTATGAAACTCAGTTATATTTCTGGGTAGGTATTACCCTGACACTATGGGCAGTGAGAGTGGGAAAGCCCAAAAGTTCATGGAAGGGCTCAGATTGCCAATTAGTGTCTGATTGGCCCCATTAGATATCACTACCTATGCCAAGGCAGTGTGCAGACTACAGTTGTATGACTAAAATCATGTGTTGCACGCCTCTGAGATTGGGAAAGGTAGTAAGGGTCGAAATAGAGATAGAAGAGAATAGAGAATGCCAAAGATGTCAGAACGAGAAAAAGGTAGTTTGGTAAAAGATTAGAGTTGTTAAGTCACGGGGTAAGATGATTGGTAAGGCCCTAATGTATCCAATTTCAGCACTTTTTAGGGGTATTGTAATTTGGAGGACCCCGACCTACTCCATAGCAGTGTAAGCAGTGTAGGATGTGTGGTAGATACCACGAAAGTAGGGCCTACACCTACACTTTATTAACTAAAATAGGCGTTAATTGTGGTAAGACGAACCATTTATTTAATGATTGCTCAGAGTTGGGTGAGACTGCCCCACAAAAGGGTAAAGAGACAGAGAAAACCCTGTGATATCTCTGCACCGAAAATGGAGGCCACAACCGAAGAGAAAGGGAAAGTAGGCTGTTGGATAAGGGCGAGTGTATGCCTTAGACCATGACACTATTGATGTTTCATATGATGTGGTGAAAGATACCACACTGGTTATGAATAATGAAGTAATTATTTTAATTAATCTTGGTGCCATGCATTTATTCATACCGCCTTTATTTTCATATAAGTTAGTGAAAGACATGAATGCCTACACCCTTGGGCATAATGTTGATAGTTAGTACCCCAATGAAGGAGGGTTAACTAACAGAATAATTATGAAGAGATTATAAGTTGAAAACGGGGGAAGAAGTATAAGTCAGCCGATTTTATTCAATAGAATATGAATAATTTGAAGTAATATTTGAGAATAAATTGGTCGGATGCAAACTATGCTGTTCAGATTTCTATCCTAAGATAGTGATATGGTTACCCCTGAAAAAGTATACTGAATGAAAGAGTTTTGTTATAATTGATATACGAAAGGAGATAAGCTTTGAGATGTGATAGATCCTGAATATAAAATATATTGGAATAAGAGGCGTATGCTAGGTAAGAATATCTTTGATATGTGAAGTAATTTGGATTAAGCAATATGTAGTAGATATGAATTGTGACCAAGGATATGGGATGGATATATCCATAACCAGTCCATGTGGTCAAGTCTGAGGGTTAATAAAGGTATTTCAAAATACCTCTCCGCCTGAAGACTTAGCAGCGTCTAAAAGTATACACAACCTATAAATTGAAATCAACAGTCATAATATATACATTTAAAATTAGAGTACCTTTACTGGTACAATAAAGAAACATAGAATTCGATTAATCATGAAGGTTTAAAAATTAAAATTTTATAAAAGCCGTTAATATAAGAAAAATGAAATGACGCGAGTTAGTATATTGAACAGAAGCGATTTCAAAATGACATTATACATTATGCGTACATTGGTCAAGGATATGGGTGATTGAAATATTTAGTGGAATGTGGATATGCCCAAGACAATTCTTTATACTTGTTAGGGCATTGATGAAAGAGGTATTTAAACTTTACATGAGCCGATTTGTTATCATCCTTATTGAGGATATTTTGGGTGTATTTAAAGTGCAGGGAAAATTATAAGCAACAATTGGAATTATTTTTACAGAAGAATTGTTAAGAGTCTCTCGAAATGGGCTGTTCAGTTGACATGTCTCGTTCGAAAAAAAAGGATTGCATGTCAGTGCGATGATAAGTATGAAAGTAGCTTCGGTTAGTTTTGGTGTATTGAGGTATGAACTCACCACCATAATTATTTTCACCATACCCAATAGCTCAAGAGGTTTCAATGTATATAGATGTCTTGAAACCAAGAATAGGCTGTGTAATGATGCAAAATGGGATGATAGTCAATTATGGATCCAGACAACTCAAGGATCATGAAAGAAACTATCTGAACCATGATTTAAAGTTGGCAGCGATAGTGTTTGTACTGAATATATGTCACTACTATGTACACGATGAGAAATTTTGGGTATGCACTGATCATAAGAAGCTCAAGTATCTGTTTTCACAGAAAGAGTCGAATATGAGAACAAAGAGGGTTAGAGCTTCTGAGGGATTATGATCGTGGAAATTGTACCCCCTAGGAAAGGCTAATGTAATGGCCGATGCCTTGAACAGAAAGAGCCTTGGGATGGTATCACATATGATGGTCAGGGAGCGTGAGCTACTAGAGCAGTTGGGAGCTTCAGTAGTGATGTGATCCCTTCTGATGATGACAGTGAATTGTGTGACAGCTAGCCTGAGATTAGCATCGGATTTGAGTGACCGAATTTGATAGACTTAGCGTGATGATCGGCATGGTGACGATAGTGTGGGTCAGATTCAGATGGGTACAGTGACAGAGTTCACAGTGAATGATGATGGCTTACTAAGGTTCAGAGACAGTATAAGTGCTCCCTAGGACCACAGTTGATGAGATAGTATTATTGTCAGAAGCTTACTCTTCGGGATATATAGTGCATTCGAGAAGTAATAAATATATCGAAATCTCTGAAAAAGGGTATTGGTGGTCAGATATGAAAAGAGACATTCTAGAGATTGTGGAAAAGTGTCTCGTATGTCAGCAGATTAAGGTAGAGTACTAGAAGTCTGCAGGGTTATTGCAGCCTCTACCTATATCGACACGAAAATGAGAACAAGTTACTATGAATTTCATGATGGGTTACAGAGGACCCAAATGAATCACGAGGCTATCTTGGTGATAGTCGCTAAATTAACTAAGTCTACCCACCTTCTGGTTGTGAAATCCAACATAATACTCTGAGTGTGTAGGCGAAGTTATATATGTATGAAAGATTGTGGAACACCATGTATTTTCCAGTGAGCATTATATCATATAGGGATTCCCGCTTCACTTCCAACTTTTGGGAATATTTTCAGGAAGCTATGGGAACCCGATTGAGTGTTAGCACAGCTTTCCGTCCTCAGACAGATGGTTAGTCAGAGGGGACTGTACAGGTTTTGGAGGATATGATGAAAGTGTGTGCATTGATTTTATAAGCTCCTGGGATGATCAGTTGCTACTAATTGAATTCGCCAATAGCGACAGTTATCACTTGAGTATCGAGATGACTTAATTCGAAAAGAAGGCAAATTGAGTTTCGTTAGATTGAATCCTTTGAGATATTGGACAAAGTGGGAGATAAAGCCTGTAGGTTGGCGTTACCACCTGAATTAGCAGGCACTCACAATGTATCCCATCTTTTGATGCTTCAGAAATACTATCCGGACCCAGCATATGTGATTGGATATGAGCTGTTGGAGCTCAATGAAAGTATAACATATGTTGAAAACTTGATACGGGTGTTAGACGGAAGGAGAAAGTACTGAGGTTTAAGACGATCTCCCTAGCCAAGTCCTTTGGTAGTAGTACACTCCGGAAAAGTCACATGATAATTAAAGAGTATGATGAGATAGACGTACCCGGAATTGTTTGTGGACCCATTTGGGATGGTTCTAATTTGGAGGATCAAAATTCTTAAGTGGGGGAGATTATGTAAGACCCGATTTTATCGTATTTCCTTATGATTCACACATTTTATGGAGATTGTTATATGTTAATGGAATCATAAGACGAATTATTTTGATCATATAAATATGAATGAAGTAGTTGAACACACGTTAAATTCGAAAACGGATAATTAAGGAATTTCAAATTAAATTTATGAGATTTGAATTGTCTGGATAGAGATACGAATTTTTAAACGAGAAATTACAGTGGGTCCAAGAAGGAAAGTCGGCCTAAATTGGTCCCGAACATGTAGAAGGGTAAAACGGTTAAAAGATCGAAATTCGGTATAAATTCGATAAGAACATTTCATTAAAAATATGGAATTGAGAAATCTTGATAAAAAATGAGGAAAATACTGAATTTCGAGTCCAATTGATCAAGATCCAAAATTATTAAGGTTTACCGAAAATTCATTCGAGATAATATCCCAAAAATACGGAGAAAATACACCAAAAAAATTGTTAAAATATAATAAATTAATTAAATATATAATAAAATAGATAATTTATTAGATATTTTGGGCTTTTATATTGTAAGACCCAATATTTTCGAGTACATTTAAAAAATGCAAAAAAGGATTTAAATGATATTCTCGAACATGTGCAAGGGTAAAACGGTCAAAAGATCAAAATTCGGTATTAATCGGGACAAAAAAATTTAATTAAAAATAGGGATTTGAGAAACCTTGATCAATAACGAAGAAATAATTAAATTTCGGATTAAATTGATCAAGATATGAATTTATTGGAATAAACCGGAATTTTCGTATCGAAAAATAATTTCAAAATAATCGAAAAATATACCGAAAAGGTAAAATCAGACTGATAAATTCATTTACGGATTAAATGAATTTAATATGAATTTTTGAGATTTTTATTATTATTTTAAGGAATAAAATAATAATTTTTCAGATATTTTGGATCTTTAATAATAAAATAATAATAAAATTTAATTATAAATAAAAAAAGTAAATGTAAAAAAAAAATAGAAAATCGCGTTTTGCGATTTTCTGAAGAGGAAACAGAAATGAAACGGAGAGAAGCAGAAACAAGCCGAGACCGAGGAGGAATCGTCAGACGAGCCGCCACCGGCGGGGCTGAGGGACCGGCGAGGGTCGACGAAGGTAGCCTGACCTCTGGCAAACCACCATGTGAGATCTGAGAATTTCAGACATATTTCAATTATGTAATATGAACTTGAAGTATAATTTATTGAGCTAAGTGAATTGTGGGAATGATAATTGGAGATTTATATGTTAAGTGTCTAAAATAAGTGTGAAGCTATGAGGACAGATCGATCTGGGAGAAGGAGAGATCGATCTGGTGAGTTAAAAATGACAAGGAAGGAGGAATTTAAGGAGCAGATCGATCTCCAATGGAAGAGGATCGATCTGCTTATGATTCTGTTTGAGAGAAGATCGATCTCATGAGGAAGAGATCGATCTCCAAATGTTTCTGTTTGGGAGAAGATCGATCTCCTCAAGGAGCAGATCGATCTCATAAAGCCATAAAGAGATCGATCTCACCCCTCGACAGATCGATCTCCTAGGCATAAATTACCCAAATCGTCCCCAAATTCAAATGCAGATCGATCTCATCAAGAGCCAGATCGATCTCCTACCCTCAGTCTATATAAGGAATCCCTGCTTTCTCCTGCAATTTCACTTTCTCTCTCTTCCAACCCCCATTTTCACTGAGCCCTAGCTTTCTCACTCATCCAAAGCACCCATTTTCGTCCAAATCAGAGGCTGTGGCAAGAAGGAAAGTGGTTCCTCATCAAAGGGAGAACAACATACCTGGAAATCGTAAGACGGATTGAATCGAGGCAAGAGATAAGCTCTCCACAAGTTTTGGGTAATTTCTAAACCTCGATCTTGATATTTGAGATGATTTTGGTAATGATAGTTGTTGGCATTGTGTTGAAATAGCTGAAAAATGATTACGGATTGATGAAATTACAATGTAGTTGGAGTGATGATGATATTTGGCAACTTTGGTAAATTTAGGAATTTTGAGCTATAAATGGAGATTTAGACAATGTGGTGAATTAGCATAGATATTGTGGCATAGGAAGTATAGAATGTTGAGGTGTTGTGAGCGAGATTGTGGTTTGTGATGGAGTTATGAGAATTGAGAAATTTGAGGAGTTATGAGCAATTATGCTCGATTTTGAGAATTGAGGTTAATGTGATAATGAGTATTGATGTTTTAATATCGTTTGGACAGCTCAGGAGTTCCAGAGTGGAATGCGAGGCTAGTCCATGATACGGGGGAAACGATTGCACTATACGAGTTGCAAAGAGGTAAGGGAAAAAACTAAACCATTTGTGTATGTGTTTTGATGAATTGTTGTAGCATGAACCATGATTTGAGAATACAAGCATGTTTGGTGTTGTGTTGTGATATAATTGCACACGGTTTTTATAGCCGGTTGGAGCCCATTATTTTATGAGTTTATAAGCTGAGTGTGAAATTGCTTTATAAACCTTTGAGTTTGCGTGAAAAGTAAATTGGGCTCTAAGTTAAGGCGATATTGAGATTTGAGAAAATGTGTGCGTGTTTTGCCGGTTGGAACTCAGTTTTAATAAGTTTTGTGTTGAGTACACAAATGTTTTAAAAGAGTTTTATGAGAGAAAACCATTATGAGTTCTACGTGAAGGCATAACGTTTTATAAGATAATAGCTAATGATTGAGACTTCGGCGTGTCATGTTGAATACACATCGGGCCTTGCTCTGGTAGCATGTAAGACCGATATAGTGGGATGCCTGGGAACCGACCCAGGGACCACAGGCCTTGTTCTGGTAACATGTAAGTCTGATTATTCCTCCGCTTTGGTAGCGTTGGGAGGCCTTGCTCTGGTAGCATGTAAGTCCGATATTCCTTCGTTTTGGTGCCGAGAGATGCCTCGGTTTTGGTAACGTGAGATGACCCCCGTTCTGGTAACGCTGGGTGGCCTTGCTCTGGTAGGATGTAAGTCCGATATTCCTCCGTTTTGGTAACGAGAGATGCCTCGATTTTGGTAACGTGAGATGACCCCCGTTCTGGTAACGCTGGGTGGCCTTGCTCTGGTAGCATGTAAGTCCGATATTCCTCCGTTTTGGTAACGAGAGATGCCTCCGTTTTGGTAACGAGAGATGCCTCCGTTTTGGTAACGTGAGATGACCCCCGTTCTGGTAACGCTGTGTGGCCTTGCTTTGGTAGCATGTAAGACCGAGAGAGTGGGCCGCCTGGGAACCGACCCAGGGACCACGTGATAGTGTGCATGAGGCGAGGCATTGCTCTGGTAGGATGTAAGGCCGGGCCTTGTTCTGGTAATATATAAGTCCAATATACCATGCATACGACCATATTGTCGACGTTCCCTCTATGCGAGGATGCCTGGGATGCGCACCCAGAGGAGATTACACATTTGATGTGCCATGACAAGTTTTAATTGAGTTTTATTGCCTAGTCTCGTTTTACACATGAGTTGTGTTTTGTGACCTTGTAACGTGCTATTTACTGAGGTGATTTTTATCACGTATTTTGAGAACAGCCATTATCCCATATATTTACACATGCTTGTGAGTGCTCGATATTGAGCCTTTTTACCTTCATGTTTTCACATGATTTATGAGTTATGAGATGATGATGTTTTGAGAATCTTTCATGCTACGATTTCAAATGAGCTTCATAAACAAATACATATTTGTGATGTGTGATATGGTTTATATAACTGAGTTTCCTTACCCCCCTTACTGAGCGATTTGGAAGCTCACCCTGTTTTCTCTTCCCCCAGATCGCTTCAAGTGAAGTGAGTTCCCTGCAACGTAGGGTTAGAGGCTAGTGGAGGACTTGAGCTCCAGGCCGTATTTTGTGTACTGAGGTAGATATTTACTATTCATGTACCCAGACTAGAGTTATATTTACAGACACTTATTGTACAGTGATGTACGGGATGTATTAGGATTAATTAACTTAGAATTGAGTAATGTACATAATACAATATATACTATATTATGATGAGATCCTGAGGCATGATAATTATGATGATGTATGACACTGCACAGGAATGCACCCTTAATTGTGAACTAATGAGTAAAAAGTTTTAAATTAGCCCTATTTTTTGCGCTTCCGGGGCGTCACACACCAGCGGCCAAGACGCGTCGTGGAAGTCACCGAAAAACGCCAAAAAATGAATGAGAGGCCGCGGGGAAGAAACGTCGATCGGCGGCCATCGGCGCCGATTCGAGCGACACTGAGGCCCGATTTTGGAAGCCCAGGCGATGGCGCACCGAACGGCGATGGAATCGATCGGAGAACCGGTTGGACGGCGACAGAACGACCAGATGATGACTGAACCGGCTGAACCGGACTGAACCGACCAAACCGAACTGGACCGAACCGATGGTCTGAACCGGGTTGAACCGGACCGGACCGGTTCAACCAAAAAAGAAAAGGAAAAAAAGGAAGAAAAAGGGGAAAAGAAAAAGAGGAAAAATTGGAGAAAATTTCAGTGATGCAATCGAGCTACGGGTAAGTCGGTAAGCGGTCAAATTGACCGATTTAAATTTTGAAATATTTAATTTGATAAATAATTGACTGAATGTTTACCCAAAAAAATATTTAATTGTGTAGCTCAGCAATTGGCATCAATCGAGAGCTCGAGACAGCCTCGATTTGTGTACTATCATGGAATCTTGGGTAAGTAACCCTTATTTACGATAATTTTGCATCGTTATGCGTGATTAATATTTATCGCATAAATTATGCATTTAAATTCCGCATTTATGAATTAAATTCTGGAAAATTGGATAAATTGTCGTAAATAATGAATTGAGATATTCGAGAATTTAGAACGAGGCTAAATAAATACTGATGGGCCCAATGAGCCCAATAGGCCTCGATAAAGTGTGGTAAACGGGCTTAAGGCCGATTAAGGCCCATTATGGTACAATCGGGCCCAACACGGGTAAACGGGCCCAATGATTTAAATTAAGCCCAGAAAATTATGAAATACGATTAATTGTATTGTATTTGACCTGATGAATATGTATCCGCAGTTTCGGAGATTGGATTGGGAGTAAATTGGACTGCGTGACGAGTCATCAATGGAAGGGTCAGACTGTATAGAAAAATGAGGTAAGGGAATTGTGTGAGTAGCTAGAGGTAGCTACGCGTATTTTAATAGTTTTTGTATACACTGATTTGTATGTATACACGGTTATTGTATAATGATCCTAAAAGTGATTTAAATGATTTTAAGGATCGAAATAAGTGAAAAGACTATTTTACCCCTATTGAGGGAAGTTCACCTAAGGATGGTGAAAGCATGACATGCATGAAATGCATGATTTTAAGAAAATTGTGATTAAAGGAATTTTATTGGTTTTTAAGCAACGTAAATCGATAGATTGGCCAGTAATTGTATAAATTTCACAAGATAACACTACGTAGGTGTTATTCATATTTAAATGAAATTTCTTTAGAAAATAGGCCAACTATCAAGTTTATATGGAAACAAATAGTGCCGACACATAGTTCGCACTATATCTGCGTTTGTGAATGTGCATAAATGTGCTTGAGCGGTTGCTCGCACCGATTTGTGTGACATCATATGCATAAAATGTGTTAGAGCGGTTGCTCGCTCTGATTTTATGATTTGATATTCATGAGAGTTGCTGGAGCCTAGCTCGCACTCTGTTTTGACATGTTTTGACATGTTTTGACTTGTTTTGACGTGGTATGTATAAAATGGTGCTGGAGCGATTGCTCGCACTAGTTTTAATGATTTAACATGCATGAGAGATGCTGGAGCTTAGCTCGCATCCTGTTTTGATTTGATATTGCATAAAGCCATGCTGGAGTGTGACTCGCACGAGATTTGATTTAATTATGCATAAAGCCGTGCTGGAGTGTAACTCGCATGAGATTTGATTTACTTGAGCATTCATTTGTGCTGGAGCGTTGCTCGCACAAAGTTTTATATGGTTTTATAATTCATTTGAATGTCGTACTAGAGTTTTTCTCGTACGAGGCTTTCACTGAGTTTTTATGCATATCCGTACTAGAGCATTGCTCATACGTGGATTTTACTTAAAATTATAATCAGTTTAAGTCGTAATGGAGCGCTGCTCGTACGCAGATTTTACTGATTTTTATGAAACCATGCTAGAGCTTCGCTCGCACGAGGTTTTCTGATATCATGAATATGCATGGAGCCGTGATAGAGCTTCGCTCGCACAGGGATTTATATTACATGCATATAGCCGTGTTGGAGCCTCCTGTAGACTGTGTGTCACAGTGAGATGATATGCTCACACGTGCATACTGAGACAGAGATGATATGGGTGGATAAGACCTATTACAGGCACCCCTGACTGAGCTTGGGTTCACGGAGTACGTTGTACCATGTATATCACGCAGAGTACGCTGTACTATGGGGATTGTTGGAGTCGAGTGGCATTAGCCACGAGGTAGCAAGCCTTGCCCTCGCAATCCTGGTGTTATGCTGTTCTGGCGGGTAGGACGACCCACCTCCCGTTTCAGGTGTGATACCCCGCACGCTAGGTAACGTGTTGCCAGGGATCACTAGGATATGGCCATAGTCCTCGATGTTACTGATATAATCAGTTGTTTGTCTCACAAGATATAACTTGTGGTCTATTAGACCAGGGTAGACCCGAAGGAGGGGTCAGGCCCCCGATTTGACGATTTTATGATTTTATGATTTGTGACCCTGAAAGAAGGGTGGTTTTATAACCGAAGTTTTATAATGAATTTTAAATGAATTGTTTTATGAGATGATTGACCCGGAAGGGTTAGTTTTACTACAGTTTTAATGAATTGATTTAAATGCAATAGCATGATGATGTTTTCCATGCTTTCATTTGAAATCCATGATTTGTCTTACATGACATGAAAGACTGCATGATCTTGATTAAATTCATGCTTATTATGATTTAATGATGTCACATACAATGCTTTGATGCATAAGTAGTATGATTTATATATGCACGAACAGTTTTATAAACTAAGTCATTGATGTTTGCATGACTTTGTGCTTAATGATTTTAATGAAAAGAAATGGATTTTAAGGGCATGGCATTATGAGCATGTAGATAGTGGAGCTATCTACTTACTTGCATAATTGCCTTACTGAGCGTGTGGTTTGCTCAACCCTTATTTTCTCATCTTTTCAGAGCACTCGTAGTAGTTAGTGAGCGGTTGAGGACTTGCATCTTGGTATCCGCTGCTTCCCAACGAGAGACAGGTATACACATTTGTATGATTTTGTATCTAATACGTAATGCACAGTATTGTAAACAGATATGATGTCGGGGATGTAGAGTTATAAATACCATTGAGTATGTATTTATTTAAAGTCAAAAGATAGTAAACTCTGATATATGAATATGATTATGGAAATGAAATGGTAAATAGGTGAGAGGTGACTAACACCGAATCATAACCCAACTGTGTTGTAGGATGGTCACGATGAGAGAAAGGTAAGAATTAAATAATAAATGAAAAAGCGAAAAATTTACTCTGATTTTTAGGTAATTTGGGTCTTGACATATATTATTTTAATGAATATAACAATAATATAATAAATTATAAATAAAAAGAAAAGAAAAAACCTAAAAAAATTAGAAAACTGAAAACGTAGGGAGAGAGAAACTTGCGAAAACGAAACAAAAGGGCGACTGAGAAAGATAAGAGCACTGGACGAGCACCGACGACCAGACGACCAAGCGAAGGGTCGACAAAGAGTACAGACGACCGGGTGATCCTCCTGCCACCGGGACGTGTCCCACCAGCGTCGAAATCCAACGGATCGAGGGAGAGAAGCCACAGAGAGGAGAAGCGAAATCGAAGGCCACCGGCGTCGATTCGGCTAACCCCGACCCCAGCCGAACACTCCCCCAGTGCATGCGCACCGATTGGCGCCAGAAACGAGCTAGGAACCAACCGAAAATGCCATGAACGGCGATGGGGAAGCCTTAATCGGTATGGATCGGTTCAGCAAGAAAAGAACCGAGCTGAACCGACCGATCTAAACCGGGTTAAACCAGATCGAACCAGTTCAGCCAAGAAAGAGAGGAAAAAAAGGAGAAAAA
The DNA here is from genome assembly GCA_033439115.1 of Firmiana major. NCBI lineage: Eukaryota > Viridiplantae > Streptophyta > Magnoliopsida > Malvales > Malvaceae > Firmiana > Firmiana major. The sequence continues at coordinate 17,263,451 of CM065904.1, read as the reverse complement.
GGAAGAAAAAGAGAAAAGGGAAAAAATGGGAAGATTTTTGGGGATACACCGGACTTCAGGTAAGTCGGTAAGAGGTCAAAAGTGACTGATTTGATTTTCGAGAAATTTATTTAAATTATATTTGATCAAAAAATAACCCAAAATTAAATATAAATTATGCAGTTTGACGATAAATTATATATGTGAGCCCGATCGAACTTCGATTTACGCACCATCGCATAATCTCGGGTAAGTAAAGCTCATTTACGATAATTTATGTAATTATTCGAATATTAAAGATTTATTTACGAATTACGGATTAAATTCCACATTTAGTGAATTATATTGGGATTTTTGAATTAATTGTTGTAAATGATATACGGGCTATCCAAAGAGTTTGGAACGAAACCCAATGGGTATTGAGAACCCAATAGACCCAAAGAAGGGATTTAATAAGTGGAAATGGGCTGGAAATGGGTCGAGTCTCATTAAGATGCAATCGGGCCCAATAAAGTAAAATGGGCCCAGTGTTTTAGATTCATTTAGTATAAGTGAAATACTGATAAGTATATTAGAACTGACCCAAATACGTGGTTATATGCAGCTCCGTGGACTTGGTTTGGAGTAAATTGGACTGAGAGATCTGGTACGGGGGAAACGAGATAAGCTTGCGCGTAATTCCAGGTAAGGGAATTTTACGGATTGCTAGAGGTAGTTTTACGTAATTTCAACTTCATTTACAATCTCTTAAAGTGTCTGAAGGGTCTAAATTTAAGATAAAAATTTTAGTGCCCGGATGAGTAAATTACCAAAATACCCTTGTGAAGGGTAAAACTTCCAAATTTAGGAAAAGTTGGAAGGAGCAAGAACAAGAGGTCCTTGCTTGTTCTTGAGGTGTTTTGACACATGCATGGGTAGACTGGCTAACTTTTAAATAAAATGCACAACATTGCATAACTTTAATCAATGTTGATTTTCTCTGAAATTGATTTGAGAAATGTAGTCGCCTATGTGATTTTCTAGAAATGTGACGTGCTAGAGCTCAGCTCGCATGAGTTTTGATTTGTGTGATGCATGCATTAGTGCTGGAGCAAGAGCTCGCACAAGAGTTTTACATCCATAAGTGCTGGAGTCTAACTCGCACTAGATTTTCATATGATTTTCATGACAAGGTGCTAGAGTCTAACTCGCATCAGATTTTCACTTGATTGTTATTACAGAGTGCTTGAGCCTAGCTCTCACTAGTTTTATATGATTTTGACAGAGTGCTGGAGCTTAGCTCGCACTAATCTTATGATATTTTTTGAAACGTGTGCTGGAGCTGGCTCGCACGAGATTTTCCTTGATTTTATGAAAGTGTTGGAGCATCGGTCGCACTGGTTTTATGAGAACATGAGATGTGTTGTGCTTGGAGCGTCGGGTAGACTATGTGTCACGCCGATTAAATAGGCTCGCACGTGCGTTTTGAGACAGGGCATGCGTATGGATATGTGATATGGGTCCACGGAGTACGTTGTACCGTGCAAGTAGCATGGAGTACACTGTATCATGTTGGGATTGATTATGTGGCATCTTCGGATGCGTGACATCTTCGGATGCGACTGGCATCTTTGGATGCGTGGCATCTTTGGATGTGAGTGGCATCTTTGGATACGAGTGATCGGGCAGGACCGACGGGATGGACTGACCCACCTCCTGGGGCGGTTCCCGATAGTGGTGAGACCCCGCACACTAGGATCCGTGTAGCAGTGTGATCATGAGGACATATGGCCATAGTCCTAGTTATTTGCCTGAGATATACATATATTGCCTAGTCTCGTATGTTGATGTTGTTAAGAAACACATTTTGTGGATTTTTGGGTGAGTCTGGATCACCCGAGGGAGGGGTTGGATCCTGACTAAGATATGATTTTAATGAGAATGAAACTGGGTTTTAAACGAAAACTTGCATGATGTTATTTCCTTGCTATTTAAACCCATGAATGATGTAAACTGGTTTTACATGATATTCATAGTATCGCATGGTACTATTGCTTTGAAAAGCATTTGATTTCATGGTTTTGTGTGAGTCAGGAACACCCGAGGGAGGGTTGAGTCCTGACTGTGTTGTGAAATTTTAACGAGAATGAAATGTTTTAAATGGATTTGCATGTCGAGTTTTTCATGCTTTTGAAATCCATATGTGAACTTGTTTTACATGACATCATGAATTGTAGCATCGATTTTGAAATGTGTGCAGAAAGGGTGGTTTATGCACGGCACCTCGTTCATGTAGGTAGTATGGTTGCCTACTTATTCGTAGGATTGCCTTACTGAGCTTGATGTGCTCACCCCTTTCATTTTCCTACACAGATTTCCTCCAGTAGACTTTGCGGCGTCTGAGTACTGCATTCCTGATATCTGCTGCTGCCAATCATTTTGAGTTATATACACTTGTACATATTGTATCTAAATAAGAATAGCACATTAACATGTTGGTAAATAACTTTTGGGGATGTATAGACACTGTAAATACTTGTAAATGAATGGGAAAGAATTAGTGAAAAACACATGTGTTTACCTTTCATTTAATAAGAAATTAAGTTATATGATGATTGAATGGTGGGACTGGCATTGACGCACAGCCTAATTGTTAGTGGAGTGTGGTCACGATCAGAGGACAGGTAAGTATGAAAGAAAAATGAAAAATTTACTTTGATTTTTAGGTCCTGACATTTTAAGTGCACCTTGCTTGATGATTTTCCATGCTTTAAATTACTACTCCCGCATGATGATTTTCCATGCTTTGTTTAAGAATTGTGCACTAATTTAAATAGCATGAACTGCTTTACATATCATTAGCACAAGCATGAACTAATATGTTTTGAGTAGGACAAATAACTATGTGGTTTAAGCATGGCATCACGATCACGTAGATAGTGCAGTTATCTATCTGCTCGCATGATTGCCTTAATGAGCACGTGGTTTGCTCACCCCCTTATTTTGCCCCTCTACAGGGCACTTTCAGTAGATAGAGAGCGACTGAGGATTGGATTTTTGGAGTCCTTGCATCCCATCATACAAAGGTATACACATTTGTACGATGTTGTATCTAGACTTGCAATAGCACAGTAATATTTTAAAGGTAACATTTGGGGATGTAGAGAATTGTAAACACATGTAAATAGCTACTCTGATTAAGAAATACAAGTGTTTACCATTGAATGAATTGTAAATTGAAATTGTATGGTTGGATGGGATTAACACCGACACACAGCCCAACTATTGGTGGTGTAGCTATTCATGACCAGAGTAAGCTAAGAAATGAATTAAATAATAAACGAAAAATGAAAAAAATTTGTAGTGGATTTTCGGTACATCGAGGGTCGTGACACTTTCAAAACAACCTAGTATCTTTAGAAGCAAACCTTGAGTTTAATGGCTTAAACCTTGCCAAGTAAGATCCTAAAAAATTTGACATTAAACTATGATGGAAGTATGATATAACCAAGTGAACTAAGATATGAAATGAAGGTTTGAAGTGAGTATTGAAGGCAATATTAGCGGCCAAAATAGATTTGGAAAAAAAATGAAGGCCAAACTGTGGGGTTCTTGGGTGTTGGGCCAAGAAATGCATCCAAATTGGATGAAATTTGTCCATGAAAAAATTGGCTATTAATTAAGCTTAAAGTAGACTTAAAATGGGACAAATTTGCTAAGAAAACCATGCCAAATTCGAACACCATGGGCTAGAAATAATTAGATTAAAATAAACCACAATCTCACCTACTTCCACTAGCAACTTAAGCAAGATTTAAGTTGTAAATCATGGATTAAATTGGTCAAAAGTATACCAAATCCCACTATGGATTTCTAGACTCATTAAACTATATTTATACCTGATTAAGGTCCATTTTCTATCCATTTCCTTCAGCCAAACGAGATAGAAAACCACAAAAACTAGAAAACCTTCTCTGCCAAGGCGTCACCATGCAATCTAAAAGAGGAATTCTTTTGAGGTAGCAAACGTCTGAGTTGGCTCTTGGTCCCTTGAGACCGATTCTTCCCCTATGAGAGTACTACAACATATAAATTTCTTAAATTTTTTGAGGTTCATTTGAAGAATGAAATTGGGCCTAGAAAAACAGGGGACAGAACTGTCCTAAAGTTAAGTGAGTCTAAGTTTTAAGTTTATTGTTTTGGGGTTATGGTGTATGGTCTTTTAAAGGCTTTGGGGATTTAATTTGGGTTTGTTGTTACAGCTAAAAACTTGAAGAAAGGTGGTGATTTAGGCTGGTTCAAGAATAAAGGAAGTGTAAGAAGCTTCGATCCTTTCATTTTGATGTTTACTTGTTGAATTTGTCTGGTGATTTGTAGGTTTACTTTATTGATTGGCTTAAGGAAACTTTAAGGTTTCATTTAGATTTTTGACCAAGAGGCATTTTAGGGTTATGATGATGTTAAGTTGGGGTTTGAATGGTTGTTAAATTTATAAGATTGAATGCATTTAATGATGGTGATTTTTGGGGTTAACATAAAAAAGGGATCATGGAGAAATTTATTTAGGGGTTTTCGTCAACCCATGGATTTTGGGGTTAATGAACTACAATAGGTTCTAAAATGATTTTAAGAGTATTTTAAGTTTGCATAAAGATGTGTTGAAGTGTTGGGATAAAAAATGAATGGTGGAAATTAAAGTGACTTAATTAGGACTTAAGTAAGAGAGCAAAAACAGAGACTAAAGTGAAGTAATTATATTACTGAAATTATAACAATATTCAAATTAAATTTAGTTGATTTAGGGTAATATTTATGTTGGTGATGAAATATGATGGATTGGCCATTTGAATAAGCAAAAAAAAAAGGAATAAAATGTGTGAAGTGACCTAAATTCGCGATATACCTAAGAAAAGAAATAAGTGATGAAAAATGCCTCTGGAAAATAAGTTAAAGATAAAGAAAGATTTATTTATTTAGTTATTGGAGTTATATAAGGATGTTCAGGAAGAAAATTAAGGATAATGAAATTAACTCTTAACTGGTACGACATTGAAGATAAGGTTGTACGGAAAAGAAAAATGGAGTAGGCTATATACATGTACAGCTTGGATTTCTCAGAGGTCCTATCAATAGTCTGCACTACTAATCGAGGTGAGGCACCTCTGCTGAAGACATCTGTGTCTCAAGACCCAAATGAAGAAATTGATTTAGACAAAAATGCATGACTTTAATTCAAGCATTTTCAATTTAATTCAAATGCAATTTATTGGAGCTTCATTAAATGCTTAAATATGCCTTCTAAAGTTAGTAACTTGATTTTGACTAAAGTACGTTTCTAAGTCTACGACTTAAGATTTAAGTTTTAAGTCATTCTACATAATCATGCTTAAGCATAAGATTTGACTTAAGCTAAGATAAGATATCAAGTAATTGATTTTTAAGAAAAATCGAAAATCCCACTAAATGCATCAAAATATTTATATTTTAATAAATTTCATAGTTTTAAATAAAGTTGCATAAATTAAGATTCTAAATCGATTTAAATAAAGTAATTTAATTATTTGATTTCCTTTTCCTCAGTTTTAGCATTGTTTTCTTAGCGAGATTATCGGGATACGATTATGAATAATGTTTTGCTATAAGGGGACGACGATCGCAAAGCACTATGTTTTCATAAGAAAAGCCTAATTCCCGTTAGTATATACTATGCGCTATTGCAAATAAATGAATTATGTTATGTTATTAAGTTTTAAACTATTGTTTTGAAACTCTAGGCTTCCCTGGTACATGCGCTGTTTATAGGGTACAACCAACTTCTATGCTATCAAGGCATATGTATTGCCAACTAATATTATGTTAAGCTAAGTTGGTTACTAGACTTGGACATGTCTCCAGCCTTTCCAGTACTCAAATGTCCAGTGGGACTATTGTAAAGACCAAATTTACGTACACTTTTTATTGGGCTATGAGTCGATGATAGATCAGTGCAGTGGATCCTATTACCATTTGTATGTAAGCATAACATAGCTTTACTTAAGGACATCTTGAAACAATATCAAAACTTATAATTATGCAAGATTCATCAAAGTTCATTAACAAATATCCACGTTTACATCCCCAGGTACATGTCTGTATACATTACTGTACTATAAAAGTTTAGAAATAAAAGAATGACCTCTCTGGGTATACCTTTCACGTAGAAGGAATCTCCACAGTGATATGACTGCTAAAAAAGAATCTTATCTACACTGCAAGGTCTTCACTACTGGAGGTACTCTGTGGAAGAAAATTAAGGGGTGAGCTCAACATGCTTAGTAAGGAAAATATGTGGGCAAGTAGATAACTATACTATCTATATGAGCATAGAAAGTTCATCATATAGAGTATACAAAATCAGTGGTATGCAGTAAAATCAGTGTCGGTAAATAACAACAATCTCAGTAACGCAGAAATCATGCAGCAATAAACTTGAGATTTATACACTTTATATAGTATAGTAACATTGCTTTCACTTATAAAGAGATTAATTTTAAAACTTATCTCTTTCATGCAATAATACGAATCAAACTGTCAATTCAGCAATTCAAATAGACGAGACTAGGCAGATGTAAGCCTCACTTTTGTGCTACTTTTGATGATGTTTTGGATGATATTCCTTATGATTCAAGTGATGTACATTTTTCCACATATTAATGAATGATAAGAAGAGTTTTTACTGATTTAAATTTGCAAAGGAAATGGATGAATGTGTATGGAAATGTATGTAATAGCAAAATAAGGGCCGAGATGGCCACAGACCGAACGAAAGGGATTAGAATCGTGCTGACCGAAGATAAGGACTTAAGATAAGGAAAGATAATGGATTCAAGAAGGAGAGTCGGTTCAATTTGGTCACGAGCATGTTGAAGGGTAAAACGGTCAAAAGATCAAAATTCGGTATAAATTCGATAAGGAAATTTCATTAAAAATATGGATTTAGGAAATCTTGATCAATAAAGGAGAAATTATTGAATTTGGAGTCCAACTGATCAATAAATTATCCCGTAAATACTGAAAAAATATACCGACAAGACAAAATGAGACAGATAAATTCATTTATTGATTAAATGAATTAAATAAGATTTTTTTTATATTTTGGGGAGTAAATAATATTTTATTCATTAAAATAATAATATAAAAAAAAGATAGAACTGAAAAACGCGAAAAAAGAAACTGAAAGAGGGAAGAAGCCTGAAGACGAACAAGTCGAGGGAGAAGCCCTGCACCGACGATCGACGAGGCCAGGAGAGGGGCCGTCGAAGAGAGAGGATGACCGCGCGAACCCATCGGCATCGATGACACGCACAGACGACGTCGAAAATAGCCGGATCAATGAGTTGAAGCCGCGAGGGAGCGAAGGCGATTCCGGCGATCCATCGGTGATTTGACCAGATCTAAGGGTAGTCGAGTGTTCTCCTGCCCGAGATGAGCTGAACGATGGTAGCGGCGCATCGGGAAATGATCGAACGACGCCGAAACGACGAAAAGAGATTGAACCAGTCGGCTGATTCAGTGGGAAAGGTTTTGTGCTAAACCGGACTAGACCAGTTCAGCCAAGGAAAAAAAGGGAGAAAAAGAAAAAGAAAAGAAAAAGAAAAAGGGAAAAAGGAGAGGAAAATTCTCGGGGATACCTCAAATTACGGGTAAGTCGATAAGCGGTCCAAAATTGACTGAATTGATTCCAGGAAATTTATTTAAAATTTTGTTTGATCAAAATTAACCCGAAATTAAATATAAAATTATGCAGTTCGACGATAAATCGTGTACGTCAGTCCGATCGAACTCTGATTGGCGTACCATCGCATAATTTTGGGTAAGTAAAGCTCATTTACGACAATAATATAATTATTGTGTAATTGGAATTTATTTTGTGGATTTCGAATTAATTTCTGCATAAAAGAAATTTTATTTGAATTTTTGAATTAAGTGTCCTAAATGATATACGGGCTATCTAAATAGTTGGAACAAAGCCCAATGGGTATTTATAGGCCTAATGAGCCAATAGACCCTAATGAAGGGAATTAATAAGTGGAAAACAGGCTTAAAATGGAGTAAGGCCCATTCAGAATTAAATGGGCCCAATTGAGTGAGAATGGGCCCAATATGGTAAATAAAGCCCAGTAAGATTAAAATACAGTTGAACTCATAGTAAATAACCCGAGATTTGGTTATGTGCAGCTCTGCAGAGCTGACTGTGAGAGTATCAGATTGAGCGATACGGTATTGGTGGAAAAAAAGATAAGCTTTCGGAGAGATTCTAGGTAAGGGAATTTTACAGACTCTTAGAGGTAGCTTTACACAATTTCGACTGTATTTACATTCTCTTAAATAGTCTGAAGGGTCTAGATTTCAGATAAAAATTTTTGGTGCTCGGATGGGTAAATGACCAAAATATCCATGTGAAGGGTAAGATTTTCAAATTTATGAAAAGTTATGAGAAGCAAGAACAAGGGGTTCTTGCTTGTTTTTGAGGTGGTCTGACACATGCATGGGTAGACTGGCTAACTTTTAAATAAAATGCACTCATCTCATGATTTTAGCAATGTGATTTCTTTTGAAAATTGTTTTGAGATAACAGAGCCGCCTACGTGATTTTATAGAAATGTGATGTGCTAGAGCTCAGCTCGCACGAGTTTTGATTTGTGTGATGCATGCATTAGTGCCGGAGCAGGGGCTCGTACTAGAGTTTTTACATGCATTGGTGCTAGAGCCTAGCTCGCACCAGATTTTCACATGATTTTGATAGAGTGCTAGAGCATTGCTCGCTCTGGTTTTCATGATGGAACTACGGCCGTGCTTGGAGCATCGGGTTACTGAGTGTTACATCGATTAAATAGGCTTGCACGTGCATTTTGATTTGAGACATGAGATGAGCCGTGCTTGGAGCTTCGGGTAGACTGTGTGTCACGCCGATAAAATATGCTCACATGTGCATTTTGAGATAGGCACGATTATTGATATGAGATGTGGGTCCACGGACCACGATGTACCGTGCTTGTCACATGGAGTACGCTGTACTATGCTGTGATTGATGATATGTTGTCTACGAACGTGATTACTGAGTGATCGGGTTGGACCGATGGGTTGGATTTGACCCACCTCCCGTGGTGGTTCCCAATAGTGGTGATACCCCGTACACAAGATCCGTGTAGCTTGGGATCACGAGGATATGGCCATAGTCCTGGTTATTTGCTTGATATAGATATATATATGTATTGTCTAGTCTCACATGTTATAAATTGATGTTTTGAGAAGCATGTTTTGTGGACTTTTGTGAGTCTGGATCTCCCGAGGGAGGGGTTGGATCCTGACTGAGATGTGATTTTGATGAGAATGAAACTGGGATTTAAACTGAAACTTGCATGACGTTATTTCAATGCTATTTAAACCCATGCGTGATGTAAACTGGTTTTACATGACATTCATCATGTGGCATATGGGTATGCGTGATCGTATATTTTCAAATTGTGTAGAGAATGGGTCGTTTTATGCATGGCACCACGTTCATGTAGGTTGTAAGGTTACCTACTTGTTCGTAGGATTCCCTTAATGAGCTTGATGTGCTCACCCCTTTCATTTTCCTATACAGATTTCCTCTAGTAGACTTTGAGGTGACTAAGTACTGTATTCCTGATATCCGCTGCTGCCCATCATTTTGAGGTATATACACTTGTACATATTGTATATGAATAAGAACAGCACAGTAATATGGTTGTAAGTAACTTTCGGGGATGTATAGACACTGTAAACACTTGTAAATGAATGGGAAAGAATTAGTGAAGAACTCTTGTGTTTACCTTTCCTTTAATAAGGAATTGAGTTGCATGGAGAATGAATGGTGGGACTGGCATTGACGCACAACCCAACCGTTAGTGGAGTGTGGTCACGATCAGAGGATAGGTAAGTGTGAAAGAAAAATGAAAAATTTACTCTGATTTTTGGGTCGTGACAATTGGTAGTATTAGAGCGAAATTTGTCTAATGTGTGTCAGTGTCAATAATTAGGAAGTTATATCCCCAATGTTACTGTGTTTATTTAGATACAATAGTGTATATCGAGATGAGTTTTAACTAAGAAATGGTTGAGAATGCAGGATTTGGGCATTATGCCGAACACCAGTCACGGTAGAGGAGGTAGAGCACGAGGTAGAGGTCGAAGAGGTAGACCTGAGCCTGTTAGTCATACTGAGTTGACCCATGAGAACCAGGAAGAGGTTGAGGTGGAGGCTGAGGTTGAGCATGCTCCACAGGGTCCTGCAAAGAGACCTGCTGAGACTACTGAGGCGCGTTTCGCTAGGATAGAGTGGAGCCTCGAGATGATTTTGAAGTTATTTGCACATTCTTTACATGGAGATAGAGGTGGACAGGGCGATGCTGGAGGCAACTGCATCTGATGCGCCTGCACAGCTAGTTTAGAATACAGATACTTCTACACCTCCACCAGTTTAGGACATAGTTTTACCTGGTGCCCCACCGCAGAGTACTAGAGGATGGGGTTATGGATGCGATATGGATAGATTGCGCCAGTTCCAGAAGTTTAGGCCACGTCGTTTAGCGGGGCAAAAGACCTAATGGTAGTTGAGGATTTGTTGAGTAAGATGGAGAAGCTATACGAGTTCTTTGAGTGTACTACTTCTGAAATGGTAGCATTTTTCGCGTTTATGATGAAGGGATCGACAGAGCATTGGTGGAAGTCCACTAGATCGATTTTGAGAGCTCGACATACAGAGATTAGCTGAGAAGTATTTTTGGAGGCCTTTCGTAAGCAGTTCGTACCAGATACAGCGCAACGAAAGCTGCAGACTGAGTTTTTGAGTTTGACCCTGGGGGCAGGTCTGTGGATGAGTATGAGACGAGGTTCATTTCCCTGGGCAGATATGACCCTGACACTATGAGTAGTGAGGTTAAAAAGGTTCAGAGATTTATGGATGGATTGAGACCAGCATTTCGATCCAATTTAGTCCCATTGGATATCCCGACATATGATGAGGCAGTGCGCAGGGCGCAGTTGATTGAGCAGGATTTTGAGAGGAGTTCCTTAGAGTTTGGGAAAGCTGGCAGAGTTAGAGATAGGGAGAGGAAGAGATCGATAGAGCACAGAGGTTTCAATTATAAAGGGGGCAGACGATTATTGGGGAAAAGGCCAAGGATAGAGGAGGTTCAGGAAAGGCCAATTAGATCTCTCATGTATCCGGCCATTACTTCTGCTCCATAGAAGGGTATTGTGATAGGGGAGCCACAACCTACGACTGAGAGATGCAGTAGGTGTGGTAGATATCACGGTGATAGACCCTGTTTTGGTACCGTAGTGGTATGCTTCAGATGTGGGAAGCCTGAGCATATCATTAGGGATTGCCCAGAAATGATAAAGAGTGCCCTTCAGAAGGGCAAGGGCTCAGATAGGGCTTTCGATGAGACTTATGCTCCGAGAAGGAGGGCGACGACGGAAGAGAAGGGGAAGCAAGTAGTCGGTAGAAGGTGAGTACATGCTCTAGACTAGGATATGGCAGATCAGTCATTGAATGTGGTGAAAGGTATTATTCTGATCTTTGAGTTAGAAGTATATGTGTTGATAGATCCTGGTTCTACGCATTCATTTATATTGCCTTCATTTGCATATAAATTATTTAAGTATGCGAAACTCACCCCTTTGAGGAGTAAGTTGTTAATAGGCACTTCTAGGAACACCAGTTAGTTAGTAAAGTATGTGTTTAGGGACTATGAGTTGAGAATAGGTGGAAGAGTGATGACAACTGATCTAATCTTGATGCACATAAGAGATTTTGATGTAATCCTAGGAATGGATTGGTTGGCTGCTAATCGAGCTATTTTAGATTGTTTTGCTAAGACAGTAACATTTCATACTGTAGAAAAATGTATTGTACAATTTCCTTAAAGTTAATGAGAACGAGAATTTTGCAAGTGTATGAATGAATGATGTACTAATTGGGTGAATTATGTTTGAAGGTTATATTGAGTACGTGGTAGATACGGCTGAGGTACGCCCAGAATTGAAAGACATTCCAGTGGTCAAAGAGGTCCTAGATGTCTTTCCGGATGAGTTACTAGGGTTACCGCCAGCAAGAGAGACAAAGTTTAGTATTGATCTGGCACCTGGTATAGAGCCGATATCTAGACCACCATACAAGATGACTCCAGTTGAGTTGGAGGAGCTAAAAAAGCAGTTGCAGGAGTTATTAGAGAAGGGGTTTATCAGACTGAGTGTGTCGCCGTGGGGAATACCAGTTCTGTTTGTGAGGAAGAAGGATGGGAGCCTTAGATTATGTTTGATTACAGATTGTTGAATAAGGCTACCATTAAGAATAATTATCCCCTTCTGAGGATTGATGATTTGCTGGATTAGCTACAGGGAGAGCAGGTCTTTTCTATGATTGATCTGAGATCTGGGTACCATCAGTTGAGACTTCGAGATGGAGGCGTACCCAAGACAGCTTTTTGCACTCGTTATGGCCACTTTGTCTCTCTCGTATTTGGATCAGTTTGTGATTGTCTTCATCGATGACATCTTGGTTTATTCGAGGTCTAGAGAGGAGCATGAGCAGCACCTGAGGATTGTATTACAGACCCTCCATGAGAAGAAGTTGTACGCTAAACTCAGTAAGTGTGATTTTTGGCTTGAGCAAATCTCCTTTTTGGGACATATTGTGTCGAGGGATGGTGTGTCAATGGACCCATCCAGGATTAAGATGGTAGTTCAGTGACAGAGGTCTCAGACAGTTACGGAGATCAGGAGCTTTCTGGGTTTAGCTACATATTATCGTCGATTTGTAGAGGGATTTTTGAGGTTAGCTTCTCCATTGACATGTCTCACTCGGAAGAGTGTTGCATTTGAGTGGGACGATAGATGTGAGGAGAGTTTTCAAGAGGTGGAGCGTCGATTGACCACTGCTCCGATTCTCACCATTCCTACCAGCTCAGGAGGTTTTTCTGTATACACAGATGCTTTTTACCAAGGACTGGGTTGTGTTCTGATGCAGGACGGGAAGGTAGTCACTTATGGATCCAGGCAGTTGAAGGACTATGAGAGGAACTATCCTACCCATGATTTGGAGTTGGAGGCCATTGTGTTTGCACTGAAGATATGGCACCACTATCTTTATGGTGAAAAATTCCAGGTCTTTACTGATCACAAAAGCCTCAAGTTTCTGTTCTCGCAGAAGGAGCTGAACATGAGACAGAGAAGATGGCTCGAGCTTCTGAAGGACTATGAATATGAGATCCTATATCACTCGGGTAAGGCGAATATAGTGGCTGATGCGTTAAACAGGAAGCATCTCGAGTTGATTTCTTATATGATGGTACGGGAACACGAGTTATTAGAACAGTTTGCGAGCCTCAGTTTAGATGTGACCCCGTCTAATGCTGATAATAGTTGTATGATTGCTAGCCTGCGGTTGGAGCCAGATTTGGTGGATCGAATTCGACAGACTCAGCGTGATGATCAGTATTGCATTGAGATTGTCAGGCAGATGCAAAGGGGTATTGAGACTGATTTTGATTTGACTTCGAATGGATTACTGAGGTTCCGAGACAGGATATGGGTTCCCAAGGATCCTGAGATCAGGAGGTTGATTTTATCGAAAGCTCATTCGTCAAAGTATACCTTGCATCCGGGTAGTACAAAGATGTATCAGAATCTTTAGAAGATATACTGGTGGTCGGGGATGAAGAGAGACATCGCAGAGTTTGTTGCGAGATGTCTCGTCTGTTAGCAGGTGAAGGTAGAGCATCAGAAGCCTGCAGGATTATTGTAGCCTCTACCTATACCGACTTGGAAGTGGGAGCATGTCACTATGGATTTTGTGATGGGTTTACCGAAGACCCGTAGAGGACATGATGCCATATGGGTGATAGTGGATAGGTTGACGAAGTCCACCCATTTCTTGGCTATGAGAGCCACCGATACTCTGAGTAGATTGACGGATCTGCATGTGTGCGAGATTGTGAGACTACATAGTGTCCCAGTGAGTGTTGTGTCAGATAGGGATTCCCGCTTCACTTCCCGTTTCTGGGAACATTTTTAGGAAGCTATGGGAACTCAGTTGAGATTTAGCACAGCTTTCCATCCTCAGACAGATAGGCAGTTAGAGAGGACTATACAGACCCTCGAGGATATGTTGAGAGCTTGTGTGCTTGATTTTAGAGGCTCCTGGGATGATCACCTACCGTTCGCAAAGTTTGCCTACAATAACAGTTATCATTCGAGTATCGGGATGGCACCGTATGAGGCTTTGTATGGCCATAGATGTCGATCTCCTATTGGATGGGAGGAAATTGGTGACAGATAGATATTTGCTCCTGATTTGGTAGTCAGGCCTTTGAGGATGTCCAGTTGATTTGTAAGAGGTTGAGGACAGCTCAAAGTCGACAGAAGAGTTATGCTGACAGGAACGTAGACCGTTGGAGTTTACGGCAGGGGGAGTCTGTGTTTCTGAAAGTTTCTCCTTTCAAGGGTATTATGAGGTTCTAAAAAGAGAGGAAAGCTGAGTCTTCGTTTTATTAGACCCTTTGAGATACTAGAGAGAGTAGGAAACAGAGCATATAGGCTAGTGTTGCCATCTGAGCTAGCAAGCGTCCATAATGTTTTCCATATCTCTATGCTTCGGAAGTATTAGCCGGATCCATCACATGTGATCAGATACGAGCCACTGGAGCTCAGTGAGAGTATGTCATATGTGAAGAGACCGATTCGGATTTTGGAAAGGAAGGAGAAAGTATTGAGGTTGAACATGATTCCCCTGGTGAAAGTATTGTAGCAGCATCACACTCCGGAGGAAGTGACATAGGAGCTAGAGAGTTTGATACGGGAGAAGTACCCGGAGTTGCTTGCTGGTTGACTTGGTTCTAATTTGGAGGACTAAATTCTTTTAGTGGGGGAGATTATGTAAGCCCACTTTTGTGCTACTTTTGATGATGTTTTGGATGATATTCCTTATGATTCATGTGATGTACATTTTTCCTCATATTAATGAATAATAAGAAGAGTTTTTATTGATTTAAATTTGCAAAGGAAATGGATGAATGTGTATGGAAATGTATGTAACAGCAAAATAAGGGCCGAGATGGCCATAGACCAAACGAAAGGGATTGGAATCGTGCTAACCGAAGATAAGGACTTAAGATAAGGAAAGATAGTGGGTTCAAGAAGGAGAGTCAGTTCAATTTGATCCCAAACACGTTGAAGGGTAAAACGGTCAAAAGATCGTAATTCGGTATAAATTCGATAATGAAATTTCATTAAAAATATGGATTTAGGAAATCTTGATTAATAAAGGAGAAATTATTGAATTTCGAGTCCAATTGATCAAGATATGAATTTATTGGAATTAATCGAAATTTTCACTTCGAAAAATTATCCGAAAATACTGAAAAATATACCGAAAAGACAAAATAAGACAGATAAATTCATTTTTTGATTAAATGAATTAAATAAGATTTTTTTGATATTTTGGGGATGAAATAATATTTTATTGATTAAAATAATAATATAAAAATAAAATTAAAAAAAAACAGAATTGAAAAATGCGAAAAAGGAAACTGAAAGAGGGAAGAAGCTTGAAGACGAACAAGCCGAGGGAGACGCCCTGCACCAGCAACCGACGAGGCCAGGCGAGGGGTCGGCGAAGAGAGATGACGGCCGCGCTAACCCATCGGCACAGACGACGCCACCGACGTCATCGAAAATAGTCGGATCGGCGAGTTGAAGCCGCGAGGGAGAGAAGGTGATTCTGGCGATCCACCGGCCATTTGACCATATCTAAGGGTAGCCGAGTGTTCTCCTGCCCGAGACAAGCCGAACGACGACAACGGCCCACCGGGAAATGGCGGGACGACGTCGAAACGACTAAAAGAGACTACATCGGTTGGCCGGTTCAGTGAGAAACGTTTTGTACTGAACTGGACCAAACCGGTTCAGCCAAGAAAAAAAGTGAGAAAAAGAAAAAGGAAAAAAGGGAAAAATGAGAGGAAAATTCTTGGGGATACCTCAGATTACGGGTAAGTCCGTAAGCGGTCCAAAATTGACTGAATTGATTCCAAGAAATTTATTTAAAATTATATTTGATCAAAAATTAACTCGAAATTAAATATGAAATTGTACAGTTCGACGATAAATCGCGTACGTGAGCCCAATCGATCTTTGATTTACGCACCATCTCATAATTTTGGGTAAGTAAAGCTCATTTACGATAATAGTATGATTATTGCGTAATTGAAATTTATTTTGCAGATTTCAGATTAATTTCTGATAAAAGAAATTATATTTGGATTTTTGAATTAATTGTCGTAAATGATATACAAGCTATCTAAAGAGTTTCGAACAAAGCCCAATGGGTATTGATAGGCCCAATGAGCCATAGACCCTGATGAAGGGAATTAATAAGTGAAAAACGGATTTAAAATGGAGTAAGGCCCATTAAGAATTAAATGGGCCCAATTGAGTGTGTATGGGCCCAATACTGTAAATAAAGCCTAGTAAGATTGAAATACAGTTGAACTCACAGTAAATAACCCGAGATTTAGTTATGTGCAGCTCTGCAGAGTTAACTGTGAGAGTATCGGATAGAGCGATAGATATTGGTGGAAAAAAGATAAGCTTGCGGAGAAATTCCAGGTAAGGGAATTTTACGAACTCTTAAAGGTAGCTTTACGCAATTTCGACTGCATTTACATTCTCTTAAACAGTCTGAAGGGTCTAGATTTCAGATAAAAAATTTTTGGTGCCCTGATGGGTAAATGCCAAAATACCCCTGTGAAGGGTAAGATTTCCAAATTTAGGAAAAGTTACGAGAAGCAAGAACAAGGGGTTCTTGCTTGTTTTTTAGGTGGTTTGACACATGCATGGGTAGGTTGGCTAACCTTTAATTAAAATTCACAGCATCTCATGATTTCAACAATGTGATTTCTTTTGAAAATTGTTTTGAGATAACAGAGCCACCTACGTGATTTTATGGAAATGTGACGTGCTAGAGCTCAGCTCGCACGAGTTTTGATTTGTGTTATGCATGCATTAGTGCCAGAGCAGGGGCTCGCACTAGAGTTTTTACATGCATTGGTGCTAGAGCCTAGCTCGTACCAGATTTTCACATGATTTTGATAGAGTGCTAGAGCATTGCTCGCACTGGTTTTCATGATAGAACTACAACGGTGCTTGGAGCTTCTGGTATACTGAGTGTTACACCGATTAAATAAGCTCGTACGTGCATTTTGATTTGAGACATGCGATGAGCTGTGCTTGGAGCTTTGGGTAGACTATGTGTCACGCTGATTAAATATGATCGCACGTGCGTTTTCAGACAAGCACGATTATTGATATGAGATGTGGGTCCACGGAGTACGATGTACCGTACTTGTCGCATGGAGTCCGCTGTACCGTGCTGTGATTGATGATATGTCGTCTACGGACGTGATTGTTGAGTGATCGAGTTAGACTGACGGGTTATATTTGACCCACCTCCCGTGGCGGTTCCCGATAGTGGTGATACCCCGCACACAAGATCCGTGTAGCCTGGGATCACGAGGATATGGCCATAGTCCTAGTTATTTGCCTGATATAGATATAGATATATAAATATATTGCCTAGTCTCACATGTTATAAATTGATGTTTTGAGAAGCATGTTTTATGCACTTTTGTGAGTCTGGATCACCCGAGGGAGGGGTTGGATCCTGACTGAGATGTGATTTTGATGAGAATGAAACTGGGATTTAAACTGAAACTTGCATGACGTTATTTCCATGCTATTTAAACCGATGCGTGATGTAAACTGATTTTACATGACATTCATTGTGTGGCATATGGGTATGCGTGATTGTATATTTTCAAATTGTATGGAGAAATGGTGGTTTTATGCATGGCACCACGTTCATGTAGGTTGTAAGGTTACCTACTTATTCATAGGATTGCCTTACTAAGCTTGTTATGCTCACCCCTTTCATTTTCCTACACAGATTTCCTCCAGTAGACTTTAAGGCGACTGAGTACTGCCTTCCTGATATCCGCTGCTGCCCATCATTTTGAGGTATATACACTTGTACATATTGTATCTGAATAAGAATAGCACAGTAATATGTTTGTAAGTAACTTTCGGGGATGTATAGACACTGTAAACACTTGTAAATGAATGGGAAAGAATTAGTGAAAAACTCATGTGTTTACCTTTCCTTTAATAAGGAATTGAGTTGTATAGAGAATGAATGGTGGGACTGGCATTGACGCATAGCCCAACAGTTAGTGGAGTGTGGTCACGATCAGAGGACAGGAAAGTATAAAAAAATTGAAAAATTTACTCTGATTTTTAGGTCGTGACAGCAGAACATGCTAAGGGAAGTATCTCATACAGGAGAATGACATATGGCCATTATCGGTGATTCCGAACATCACTGATCAGGTGTGCAAGAATATCAGTCACCATGTGAGTGGTCAGCAACCCAAACAGCTCACAGTAGTCCGAAGACGAAAAACACAGTACAACGTACTATATGCATATTGCACGGTACAACGTACTCCTTGGACCAACAATAACAGTAATCGTAATAGTGTAGCGTGATTAACCAAGGCCTTTGTCTCAACTAAGTCCAAACCAGGCAGTGTAACACATAGTCAACACGCGACTCATGCACATTTTATCCAGTAAGGATGGATAAGCAACTCAATTTATTTCGAACAATATTAAACAATGATCAGTACGCAAAACGATTATAAAAAGAGCTGGCTTACCAATTTTTGATTAAAACACCAGTATGCAATATATATCAATAAAACCATGAATTTTTTATTATAGTGCTAAACAAAGCTATTTCGGTGAATATGCATGTAAAACAATTTTCGTTGGGTAAGGTTGGGCCATTTTACTAGTGGCTAAAATTTTATAATATTTATAAATATAAAACCAACCTATAGATTATATCTACAATTTATTAGTACAACATGCACGTATATATATCTCTAGTAGCTCACAAAATTTCCCTTACCCTAGTGGCAGACGGTAGTTCCTTTATGCCTCAGTACCATGAGTTTGTTAGTCCGTTCGTTTCCTCCAAAGCTGCAGTAAATTATCGATCGCTTTAATTAGTCATTGCAAGCTTAAAACTACTTCATTATACCACATTTAGTGTTTTGAACTCGGTTTATCTAATTAGGCCATTTTACTATGAACTAAGATTGACATCACTTTAAATTCATTATTACATATTTGACATATTTATTCGCCTCACACAAATGTTCTTTCAGCCTTGCTTGACTAATCGTTTCTGTTTCTTTTCTACCTTTTTAATTCCACTTTCTTCACGTTGAACTCAACCTTGGTCATCTTGAATTGGCTGGACTGTTTATTAAGGATCTTAGAAAAACTTGGTAAAGTTGAAAACTGCCTATGACAAACGGTGAGGGCAACAATGCCCACAATTAATAGCCCTGTAGTAAAGTGGCAGCTTGCAAATTATAGGATACTGGCACCAAAAATTATGAACAAAAATGCAGTAATGGTGATGAAGGCTGAGGACATTTTCTGGTTGGCTTCCTTCCTCCTTCTCCTTTACTGCTTAACAGAAACAAAGCAGTAGTAAAACATTGCAAGATAGCAGCAACCAGTAGCAACATAGAGATGGTAGCGTTGTGTGGAGATGGATGGCAATAACGATGGAACAACAAAGTGCAATAGGGGTGCGACGATGGTGCAATAGTGACGAGCAGGAAAATAGGGAGGATGATGGCTGTAAAACAATGGCAGTAAAGATGTGCAGGAAACTAGCTTGAATACGTTGGAAAT
The DNA here is from genome assembly GCA_033439115.1 of Firmiana major. Lineage (NCBI taxonomy): Eukaryota > Viridiplantae > Streptophyta > Magnoliopsida > Malvales > Malvaceae > Firmiana > Firmiana major. The sequence goes on along the minus strand of CM065904.1, from coordinate 17,243,666 downwards.
TTAGGTGAGGAAGCTCTGTTCACACTCTTTTCTTTCCTGTTTTCTACATCTCCTTGAAAGTTTATCTTTTTATCTCTCGGTCTAGTTTTTTTTTTTTTTTTTTCATTTCCTTATTTTGGGTTCTCCCTCTTTTAATTCGTTCCTCCCCTTCTTCTTTCCAGCTGACCTACACAAAAAAGTTCAGCTTGATTCAGTTTCAGCCAGCCTACACACGTTTGCTCTACTTTCCTTTCAATTCGGTTTAGGCTTTATTCTACTGTGCTTAGACAATTTTAGGTAAACATCATTTTTCTCCCACCGAATGGCCATCATACTTTCTCCTGCTTTACTGCTTCATTTTTTTTCCTATTTCATTTCTTTCCTTCTCTTATTTCCAGCCACCCCCACTCACATTTCGGTTTGTCCCATGCTCTACAATCTAGCTTCTCAGTTTCAGTTCACTGACCCTATTTTCTTGTCAGCTTTCAGACCAACTACTCAGCTTTCTCTTCTTTTCTTTTCGGTCCTTTAGCTACCATCTACAGTTCCCTTGTATTTGTTTATTCAAACTTCATCCACTTGCTCCTAAAAATCGATGCACATCATTTATCCTACCAACCAGCCTTAACGTCTGCTCTCACTGCTGCAGTTTAGAGCAGCAGTCACGGGACTATTGCTACCCTGACTTTTCCCTCTTCCAACTAAACCATGCAGGTGCTAATCAGTGGCTATGATTTTCCTACTGCTGTTGTGGTCCTTCTTCCGTTTCCAATTTCTATTCCCTCTTTTCTTTTACACCGAGAGCCATCACCTTCATTGCTTTATTTCCATTCCATTTTCTGCTATAAAGTACACCCTTCCCATTTCTGCATTTCAGTACATCACCATCACCATTTTATGCTTCAAATCCATTATTTCCCTTTATTCTTCCACCAAAAACATCATCTTCATTCTTTCATTTCTATTTCATTTTCCATTGAAACATCACCACCAAAATATGATTAAAATGGCTTCGGGTTGGCTTAAGAAAATGGAGCCAATCTTTACTCCTTAAATTCAACAACAACAATAATAATAATAATAATAATAATAATAATAATAATAATAATAATAATACAATAGATTTTAATATGATTTAGTATTATACTCTACTTGATATCATGTCATTTTTGTACTCATTTATACTTTAAGATAAAATAATTTATTTGCTTAAATTTATCTAAGTCTCTCATGCCAAAATATAATTTAATTAATTATCCACTAATAAGCACATTTTTAATCTCAATAGTTTACTTCGATATTCATAATTAGAACCGAGTACAAGAAAATTCATGGAGTTTACAACTATGGACCTTGATCATAGTCATTAGATCACTTCTTTTTTTAGGACCTATGTTATGATTTCATGCTACTACTTGAATATCTACCTCGTCTCACCTATGATACGATTATGATTTTATGACTACATTTTCAGCATGAAATCATATGATAAGTGTTTGTTACGATTTATGCTTTAAGTATGTTTATGAAAATGATAAACTTAAGTAAATAAGTCATGTATTTTTGATAAGTTATGAACTGTATTTCTAATCACTTTTAAAGAAGACTTTTGATAAGTTTTAGATCAAAATCCATATGAAATGATTTGATCTGCATTCATTATGATACTTAGCATGTGTATAGTACCTTTTAGTCAAGGCATTTGTAAGACCCGAAATTCGGTGTCATTTCTTAAGAAGTTGTCATTATATATATGGATTCATGAAATCTTGATCAATAAAAAAGAAATAATTAAATTTCCAAGTCTAATTGATCAAGATACGAATTTATGGTGATAAACCAGAATTTTTCCACATCAGAAATTTATCTCGAAAATATGGAAAAATATTTTCGAAAAATAATAATAAATAAAAATATTTTCAGAGAAATAAAAATAAAATAATAATATTTTAAGTTCAAGATATTTTGTATATATTATATTATATTAAAATATAATATAATATATATTAAATAAAAAATATTTTCTATCGCGCGACTTTCGCGCTACAAAGAAGGGGAGGATCGGGCGAAACCCGATCCCTCACCCTCGTCTCCTCCGACGACCAGAAGAGGCTATCGGCAGACTCACCTAGGTGAGAGGCCGAAGGGAGAGGTAGCCCGAGCCACCACCGGCACCGAAAGCTCGAAAGAACGACGACCGGTGACCGAGAGAGATAGAGAAATGGAAATTCGAGAGGAAAAGAGAGGAAAGAGAGGAAAGAGAGGGAAGAGAGGCGGACGGAGGCTGAAAGAAGGGAGAGGACCTCGCCACCAGCCAGGGGAAGGGCCGAATCGCCACCATCGGTGACGTAGAGGTGCTGAATGGCGTGGGAGAAAAACCCCTCGCGAGGCCAACAAAGGAGAAGGTCGAACTGGCCTCATCGCCGCCAATCCAAGCGTGGCCACCACCAGATCCGTGCTTTGCCTGGTCAGACGGACCAGCTGGAAATGGAAGCCTGCAAAGAATCGGCTGGCAGAGCTTTGAACGACGAAGGTGGAACTGAATTGGTCTGAATCAATTTAGCCAAAAAAAAAGAAAAAAAGAGAAAAATGGGAAAAAAATTCGGTGATGCCTCGGGTTAAGGATAAACCGGTAAGCAGTCGAAATTGATCGATTTAATTTTCAAAAAAATTATCTGAATTTATATTGGATCGAAATTAATCTGGTTTAAATGTATAATTATGTAGCTCGACAATAGGCGATGAAACGTGAGCTCAATCAAGCCTCGATTTACGAGTCATCACGAAAACTCGAGTAAGTGAATTTCACTTGCTAAAATTTGTATAGTTATACGAGTTAGAAATTTATCGCGTAGGTTGCGGATTTAGTTCAGTATAAATTGTTTTATGTTTGGAATTGAAAATCGACTATCGTAAATGATGCAATGGGCCTCAGACCAAACTGAATAAGAGTTAGTAGGCCCTACAAGCCCAACAGGCCCAGATGAAATGAATAGTAAAGTGAAATGGGCTTAAGACAGAGTTAGGCCCAATTAAAGTGAATAAGGCCCAATAAGAGTAAATGGACCCTATAAGTTAAATCGATTGTAAAGAAAGTGAAATACAGATAAATAAACTGTATTTAATATGATAAATAATTACGTGCAGCTCCAGAGATTATATTGTGTCACGTCCCTCAATCCACTACAAATTTTTTTTTCATTTTTCGTTCCATTATTTATTGTTTTTCTTATTGTTTGTTCTTTACATTTACCTTATTTGATCGTGAACAGCTACACCATTAACAGTTGGGCTGTGTATCGGTGTCAATCTCATCCAACCAAACCATTTCAAATTACAATTATTTTTAAACGTAAACACTTCTATTTCTTAATCAGAGTTGTTGTTTACCTGTGTTTACAATTCTTTATATCCCGAAAAATTACATTCAAAATATTACTGTGCTATGGTATGTCTAGATAAAAAAACTATACAACTGTGTATACCTTGTGTGATGCGATGCAGCGGACACCAAAATCCAATCCTTAGTCGCTTTCTGTCTACTGAAAGTGCTCTGTAGACGGGGGAAAATAAGGGGGGGTGAGCAAACCGCGCACTCAGTAAGGCAATCATGCGAGCAGGTACATAACTATACTATCTACGTGATCGTGATGCCATGCATAGAATCAAGCATTTACTTGTCATACTCCAAAACATCAGTTCATGCTCGTGTTCATGATATGTAAAGCAATTCATGCTAATCAAATCAGTGCATAATTCTTAAACGAAGCATGGAAATCATCATGCACAAGTAGGCATTAAAGCATGGAAAATCGTCTGCACTTAAAAACATTTCTTACTCAACAAAAATCATCACAAAATTCACCATTCGTCAAGATTCAGCCCCTCTCTTGGGTTGTCCTGACCCACAAAACAATTTTAAAGCATGGATTCATCATAAAACAAGAGACATGTGAGATAGGCAAATAATAATATGGGTAATAACTAGGACTATGGCCATATCCACTGTGATCCCAAGCTACACGGATCCTAGTGTGTGGGGTATCACCTCTATTTGATTTCGCACGGGAGGTGGGTCACATCCAACCCGTCGATCCATAGCAAAATATTCATCGTCTGAAGACGGTATATATATCATATCCATACACGGTACAACGTACTCCGTGGACCCAAATCATCTCATCATATCCTGCCACATCTCAATATGCACGTGCGAGCCTATTTAATCGGTGTGACACACAGCCTACCTGAAGCTCCTAGCACGGCTCCCAACATGTCATAAAATCACGTGCAAGTAATCTCTAGCACGACAACAAGTATATAGTGGACATCTAGTGCGAGCAACGCTCCAGTACAATGTCAAAATCCATGTGAAAACTAGTTGAGCTAGGCTCCAACACTCATGCATGTAAAACTCTAGTGCGAGTATCGCTCCAACACAAATGCATTTATAAACAAATCAAATCTCATGCGAGCAGCACTCTAACACGGTTGTTTCCATAAAACTCATGTAAGTGGTATATTTGTGTGCAAAAAATGGTTATTAAATCACTTTATGCTATTTTATTGCAAAACCATTTAAAAGCTAGCCAACCTACTAATTCACATACTAAAAAGAAGTAAAAGACTCAAGAACCTCATGTTCTTACTTTTCATGAACTTTTGCAAAAATCCCAATTTCCTTTGCCCTTCAAACATTTATTTCCTTTCCTATGACTCTCAAACATTCTAAAAACCTTAATGCGCCCGAAAATGTGTACAGGTATCTCTCAGAGCCAACAAAATTCCTTTACCTCAATTCTCTGTGAAATAACTCCTTCCTTTCCCGCTTTTCGTGATTGGGCTCAATTTGCTCCGGATATATCCTCAAGAGCTGCAAACATTTATTTATCACATGAGTTAATTATGATTAACTCATATTCTGACTTGAACCTAGTCAATATATCTTATTGAGCCTAATTCTTTTCTTAAGTCGATTTCAATTACACCGATCATTTCACCTAGAACCATTGAGCTCCTTAGGCTCATTATCACTCGTTGGACCGAATTCTAGGTCCATTAACCTCGTCGAATCGATTTGAATTCAAGTTTGGCCTATAATCACATTCGGCCATGGCATGGGGGTTGAACGCCCATCACGTCATTCCTAGTCCAATTTAGTTTAGCAAACTTTCTTAGTTATCTAATCAAGCACTTGGTTTGCATTGCTCTAACCTTAGTTCTTCCATTCATTCATGCATTTTCACAAACACCTTATATGCACATTATATAACCTCATCCTATTCCATAAACTTATTTCATATATCCATCTCAAAATCATGCATATAACATTATTAACACCTTGGTGTAATCAATTTATCATTAAATCCACCATATCTCATTTTCTCACATTAACCCATTTTAGGTCATGCTTGATTCATCATATTCTATGTACTTTCAACCAACAATACATATATCAATCAACTCCTAACAACATCTAGATAAACATACTTAGAGTTGGTGTATTGGAAACTCACCTAGCTTGACTTTCCTCTTGTCCGAAATAGGAAGACCCTTTTGCTCATTCAATCCAACAAGTTGGGTTTTAATTCCAAACTATGTTGTTATCCTCCTCACAAGGAACAACTTTGCTTAAATAGCTTTTCCCAAATCTTTTTGGAAGGGGGTGCATTCTAGAGTGAGAAAGCTTAGTCTTTTTTGGTTAAAAATGGAGGGGTGTGTTGATTTCCTAAAGAACAAGGTTCGACCGTCAAATTTTTATAGAGCAGGGGTAGTGAGATCAATCTCATAGGGTAAGAGATCGATCTTCTCTTGGTTGAGCTATCAAAATATTCAGTTTGTAAGGGAGAGATCGATCTGCTCTTTGGAAAGGGATTGATCTTTGCTAGGCAATTGGAGATTGATCTGCTCGTAGAGAGAGATCGATCTACTCTAAGCAGAAGTAAATGGAGATCGATCTGTTCATGGGGAGAGATCGATCTGCTCCTGGAAGGATCAAATGGAGATCAATCTGTTCCTTACAGAATCATATGGGGTCGATTTGCTTGAATGAGAGATCGATCTACCTTGAATAAGAGATCGATCTGGCCTTCATCTGGGGCATTCCTGCTGGATTTTTCCTAGATTTTTTAAAGGTAAACTCATATTTCATTACTTCAATACTCATTTTCCATTCTAATCCCACTTAAAGCATGGAAAGGTTCATTTCTTATGATTCACATACAATGTGACTTGTGTGTACTGTTTGGAATCGAAAAGGTACTTAGAATTCGCAGCCCTTGCATTATCATTCCGTGTTTTTAAGTCTTTATATCCGGTCTGATTGTTTGAGTTCCATTCGTTTAGTCTGTGGCCACTTCAGCCCTTATTTAACCTTTACATGGATTTATGGATGTTCATTCATTCTCTTTGTAACTTCATTCAATCCAAAATCTCTTCTTATGATTCAATTTAACATATGCTAATGTATTACATTATATGAATCATAAGGAATACATCACCAAAAGTGGGTCTTACATATTGGCAGCGAATCAGATTGCGCCATCGAGCAGCTCTGAGAAAGTGGAATTACTCGACGCGATTCCAGGTAAGAGAATTTTATGAGTTCCTAAAGGTAACTATATGTATTTTGAAGGTATTTACAAGGCACAAAATTCTCTAAACTACCTAGAAACAAAATAAAAAATTTTAGCGCCCCGAGATAGGTAAATTACTATTTTACCCCTGGGAGTAAATTCTATGAAAAGGGTAGTAATGCTAGTAAACTGCATGAATATCATGATTTTGATGTTTTAATGTGATGTGATGCCGTGATTTGGGTAAAACAAGGATAGGTCGGCTAATTGTTTCATGATTTGCATGACATAGCACGTGTCGGTGCTGATTTTGAGTTTTGAAAGGGGTTTTACTGAAATAGAGCCACCTATCATATTTATATGAGTATAAATCGTGCTAGAGCCTCGCTCGCACTGAATTTTAATATTTTCACATGCATGAAATGTGCTGGAGCCTAGCTCGCATAATATTTCGAGTTGAGATGCATGTAAGCTATACTGGAGCTTTTGCTCGTACGTGGGTTTCATTATTTCTTATGCATATAACTGTATTGGAGCTTTTCTCGTACATGATTTCACCATTATTTATTTAGCATAAAGCCGTATTGGAGCATTGCTCGTACGAGGATTTTTACTGATTATGCATGAAATTGTGCTAGAGCCTTGCTCACACTGGACTTTTCACACTGTGATATGTAATAAGTCGTGTTGGATGCCTCGTGTAGATTGTCCGTCACACAGATAAGATGCTCGTACGAGCCGTGCTGGATGCCTTGTGTAGACTATTAGTCACACAGATGAGATGCTCACGCGTGCACTTTAGACTAAGTCAGTTATACATGGTATAGGTTATAAGACCTACGGTAGGCACCCCGACCATGATATGGGTCCATGGAGTACGTTGTACCATGTATATCACATGGACTACGTTGTACCGTGCGGTGATGATGTTGATTTATATTCTGGCGGGTAGGATTTGGCCCACCTCCCGTTACAGTGTGATACCCCGACACCAGGATCCGTGTAGTATGGGATGATAGGGATATAGTTTGCCAGTAGAGTCCTTGATTGTATACAGAGACCACTTGTCTCACATGATATCATATGATTTTATATGCACTAAACATGATTTATGTTATCCAGGGTAGACCCGAGGGAGGGGTCGAACCTTATGGGATTTTTTTTTAAAGGATGATGTATTGTTTTATGATAAGTTGACATGCTGAGCATGAGACATTTTAGATGATGACTTTTCATGGTTTTTTACCTACTTTCATGTTTTATAGTACTTTATATATTTATACACATGCGGCATAGTTTTATCTATTTATTCATGCTCTAAATGTAAGCGATTTTATATCATAACATTATAAGCACGTAGATAGTGTAGTTATCTACTTGCTTGCATTATTGTCTTACTGAGCTAGTGAGCTCATCCCTTTCATTTCCCCCTCTACAGAGCGCACACAGTAGTTAGTGAGTGGCTGAGGACTTACACCCTGGTATCCGCTACTTCCCATCACCGAGAGGTATACACACTGGTATCATTTTGTATCTAAACATGTAATAGCACAGTAATCATTTTGGAATGTAATATGGGGGATGTAAATATTAGTAAACACGTACAAGTTTTGAACCTCAATTATAAAGTATATGTGTTTGTTTTTGAAGAAATTAAAAGATAGATGGTATGGTAGATGGTAAAAGGTGACTAATATTGACTCATAGCCCAACTGTTTTGTCAAGACCCTTCCTGACTTAGCCAAAACCACTACAAATTTTTCACTTACCTTTCTCATCATAAATGGTTGGGCTGTGATTCGACGTTAGAATCCTCGCTTAACATAACCATCATCCACTTTCATACATACAAGTCAATACATTATCGATTCACTGTAATTTCTTTTATAATACATGTGAGATCATATAAAATCTGATACAAATACATTCCCCATAATATATATCGTATACATCGCTGTACTGTTTCTATGTTTAGATACATAACCGTACAAAATATGTATACTTGTCGATCGATAGGAAATAGCACGAAAAACAGGAATACTATCCCTCAAGCACACTCACTCAATTGCTGATGCTTTGTAGAGAGAGGTAAAGAAAGGGGGTGAGCATATAACGCGCTTAGTAAGGAAATCAGGCAAGCAAGTAAACATCTACACTATCTACTCAAAATAATGCTATGCCTTGAAACCATCATTTCCTTAACTCACTTTAAAAGCATGTCTTTAAATATATATATATACTTGTACAGATTAAATCCCATGTACAGAAATCATGCTTGCTTTCACAAATGTAGGCATGTAGTGCAAAATAATGCATCTTTATACTATCACAATGCCTTTAGATAAATCATGCCATGTATATTTAAATCACAGTAATTATGGCATTTAAATCATTCACAACACAAAATCGGATTTCGACCCATCCCTCAGGTCTATCCGTATCTTAAATAAATCAGTCAAGTGATATATCATGTGAGACTCTGTGGTGAAATGCAATAATATTCTGGACTATGGTCATATCCTATAATGGTGATCCCAGGCAACACAGTACTCGGTGTGCGGGGCAATCACTGCTGCAACGGGAGGGGGCAGTCCATCACAACCGCCAGCTATAACCTCCTCAACTCCACAACACCACACGGTACAATGTATCCCATGACATTCGCAAGGTACAATGTACTCCATGGACCCTACATCACAGTCGGGGTGCCTGCCATAGGTCTTAGCCTTCAAACCATGGAATATCATACCACGTCTCTAAATCCACATGCGAACCTCTCATAGTGTTACACTAAGTCTACACGAAAAAATCAAGCACGATTTTTCAACATTTCTTATATATCACATAAAATACAGTGCGCGCCTTTGAGAGCGACTCACAGTCGACACTCCGCTCAAACACTGTTTCACATCACCAACTCAAACTCTAATGCTAGTAAACCTCCAGCAACTAGGTCAATGCATAGTTCATTTTTCAAATCAAGTACGAGCAATAGCTCCAGCACCATGATATGCACAAAACTCATCAAATCAAGTACGAGCAATGGTCAAGTACTATGTCATGTATAAATCATGAAGAATCGAGTACGAGCAATGCTCTAGCATTCTGTCATGTATCTCATGTAAAATTCGAGTACGAGCTAATCGCTCCAGCAATCTCTCATGCATAAATCATATAAAACTGAGTACGAGTAATAAATACAGTACTCTATCATGCATGTCATGAAAATCTAGTGCTAATCACAATCCAACACTAATATATGTGGAAAATATATGAAATCAAATGCGAGGTGTGCTCTAGCACGATCTATTCTCACAAAATATGATATATGGCTCTTTTAAAAGGGATGATTTTCAAAACATCAAAATCAGCATTATAAAGTGTGCTTAATTCATATCAACCTTAAAAACATTAGTCCATCAATTTATTCTTCTGCTAAACAGCAGTAAAACACTCAAAATGGTAGTTTCCATGCTTTTTACAACTTTTCACAAAAGTTAACTTTTTTCCTAACTAAGGGTAAAATCGTAATTTGTCACTATCGGGTCACAATAATTATTATTCACTTTTTTTGACCCTTGGAGTTTTTAAGTGAATGTAAAAGCAGACGAAAATACATGTAGGTATCTTTAACTACTTACAAAAGTCCCTTACCTGCAATCACTCGAGAAATTTTACTTTCTCAACGCTGCTCGATCCAGCAGTCCGATTCGTTCCTCCAATAATCTCTAGAGCTGCATATAACCATTTATCAGGTTAATTATATTTTTCCTACTCTATTTCACATTAAATACAGTCTATTTCCCTTAATGGGCTTTAATAAACCTTAATGGGCCTAACTATGCCTTAAGCCCATTTCCATTTTACTATTTATTTTGGTTGGGCCTATTGGGCTTGTGGGGCCCACCAACTCTTATTGGGCTTATCCGATGCTCATAACATCACATTAGGCCTAAAATAATTGGGCTTGGCCCATTGGACCTCTCGGCCACATGCCATGGCCGAGAGTATCCCATACCGTCGGTCACACCATGGCATACCGTCCATGTCCATTTGTTTACCCAAATTCACTTAAGCATTTTCACAAACACTTGGTTGGCATGTCTTAAGCCTTTCCTATAGTTTATGTTGGCATTTTATCAAACACCTTATGTGCCAATATCATACCACCATCCATATGAACAAATTGATTATAACTAACCATGCCATAATCATGTATACATGCATATCAACCTATACATGTCTTAAAATCACATGGGTATTTATCAAAACTCATATATCTACTTTCGGCCATCACATGTTCATAGCGTTTTCATGTGTTTCAATCCAGAAAACATATACCAATCAACTCCATATAACTCATAGATTAACATATATGATGTTGGAAGCTTGAAATTATACCTAGTATTTGTGTTCACACTTAGCCGAAACTTTGAAGCCTCACAGTTTGCACACTATGGCTCCTTGGTAGCCAATTCCAACATATGTCACTCTCCTCTTAGTTTGGAATAACTTTCATGAAGATTGCAAGTTCCAAATATGCCTTTTCGTAGTGATTTCTAGTGAGAGAAAGCTTAGAAAACTTTTCGGTTATGGTTTCTTCATTTTACCGAAAATGAAAGGTTGAAGATGATTATGTGTTGGCTGGTATTTATAAGTCCATTACTTATTCATTAAGCTAAAATCCAGCCACCTTAATTGACTTCCAAAAAGTCTAGGTAATGGTTATCATTTTGGACTTTGTTACCTTTCATTAATGGCTTTTAACTTATTCAAATAGGCTTTCAATTTGTCTTCTCGGTTTGGGCTTTTGGGCTAAAATTTTTTCTACCTATTGGGTCTTCAATTGTCTCAATATTGGGCTCACAAATTGGCCCAACAATTCGGCCCATTGGGCTTCCCAAATTGGGCCTACACTTATGATACCTTAATGGGCTTTAAAATTTCCAACTTTGGCCCATTGTGTTTTTAACCATTAAATAAAATCTGAAATTCATCCAAATAAATTTTCCTTACTTCGGAGTATAAGTATATTGTACTCTAGCTAAAATTATTTTTTCCCAACTTTTTTCTCCATACTTAGGTTAATTCCTAACCATGGTTAGTCAACTATGGTAAAAGTCCACTTTTTTTAACTATAGTTAACTTTTTCCTTAATCATTGACCAAGTTGACTTTTTCTCAAAATTTTGAAAGTTTCATATCCTATGTTTTACACTCTCGTCTTTACGTTTTGGCCGATTTCGGGAAGTGAATATACCTAAAACACCTCGAACGGCTTAAAAGGTCTGTTTTGCCCCTTTTTGGCATTTACTCTACCTCTATGTGTTCAGGACCAAATCAAACTGATTTTCCTACATGAAATTTCTATATTTTCACATCATAAGTTCTTCTCTTCAGTCAGAATGATTTAGATCCATTTAGTTTAACCTGTAGCCCTCATAGCTCATATTAGGCCTTTATGTAGCTTTTAAGTGTTAAAGCATTTCACTAACACTTAAATCTAGTAAATACTCTTCTTATGATTTACATAACTCAATACATGTCTGTACATGTATAAATCATAAGGAATAAGCTACATAAAAATACGGGTCTAACAATCCTCCCCAACTAAGAAAATTTGGTCCTCCAAATTAGAACCAAGTCAGTCATTAAACAGATGGGGCTGCTTCTCTCGCATCAGACTTTTCAGCTCCCAAGTAGCCTCCTCTGAAGTATGATACTGCCAGAGAACCTTCACTAATCTGATAGTATTCGATCTCAAGATGTTCTCCTTCCTATCCAGTATCTTAATCGGTCTCTCAACATATGACATGTCCTCACGGAGCTCCAAAGGCTCATAACTAATCACATGTGCCGGATCCGAGTGATACTTCCGAAGCATCGATATGTGGAAGACGTTATGGACACCTGATAAGTTCGGTGGCAATGCCAACCTATAAGCCTTATCTCCCGCTCGATCAAGTATCTCAAAGGGTCTAATATAGCGAGGATTCAACTTTCCTCTCTTCCCAAATCTCGCTATACCCTTGGAAGGAGAAACTTTCAGGAACATAGATTCACCAACTGCAAACTCTAGTGGCTTTCGTCTCCTGTCAGCGTAACTCTTCCGTCTACTCTGAGCTATCCTCAGTCTCTCTATAATCAAATGGATGTCCTCAAATGCTTGTGTAACCATGTCAAGAGCGAAAATCTTATGGTCACCCATTTCTTCCTATCCAATAGGGGAATGACACTACGGCCATATGAAGCCTCATACAGTGCCATCCCATACTCGAATGATAACTGTTGTTGTAGGCGAATTCGACTAGTGGCTAATGATCATCCCAGGAGCCTCCAAAATCTAGCACACATGCTCTCAACATGTCCTCCAGAGTCTGTATAGTTCTCTCTAACTGACCATCTGTCTGAGGATGGAAAGCAGTGCTCAAACTTAACTGGGTTCCTATGGCTTCCTAAAAATGTTCCCAAAAGTGGGAAGTGAAGCGGGAATCCCTATTAGAGACTATACTCACTGGTACACCATGTACTCTCACTACTTCATGTACATACAGCTCTGCCAATGAACTTAGAGTATCGATAGCTCTCATAGCTAAGAAGTGGGCTGACTTCGTCAGTCTGTCGACGATCACCCATATAGCATCGTGATTCCTACGGGTCCTCGGTAAACCCATCACGAAATCCATGGTGATCTGCTCCCATTTTCATGTCGGTATAGGTAGATGCTGCAATAACCCTATAGGTTTCTGATGCTCTACCTTCACTTGCTGACATACGAGACATTTCACTATAAACTCTGCTACATCTCTCTTCATACCCGACCACCAGTACACCTTTCGGAGGTTCTAATACATCTTGTTACTCCCCGAATGTAACGTGTACCTCGACTAATGAGCTTTCGCCAATATCAGTCTCCTGAGTCTTAGATCCTCGGGAAAACACAATCTGCCTCTGAACCTCAATAGTCCATCTGAACTTAACTCAAAATCAGTCATTGTGCCCCTCTGTATTTGACCACTCACATCCATGCTAAACAGATCAGTCTGCTGAGCCACTCTGATCCTATCCAACAGATCCGACTCCAAGCGTAAACTAATTATCACATAGCCTGTATCCATGCCAGAAGGCACAACTCCCAAACTGAGGTTAGCAAATGGCTCTAGCAACTCATGTTCCCTAACCATCATATACGATACCATCCCAAGGCTCTTCCTACTCAAAGCATCTGCTACAACGTTAGCCTTACCTGGATGATAAAGTATCTCACAATCTTAGTCCTTCAGAAGCTCTAGCCATCTTCTCTGTCTCATGTTCAATTCTTTCTGTGAGAACAGATACTTGAGGCTCTTGTGGTCGATAAATATTTGGAACTTCTCACCATACAAGTAGTGGCGTCATACCTTCAACGCAAACACTACTGCTGCTAACTCCAAATCATGGGTTAGGTAGTTCTTCTCATGATCCTTCAGTTGTCTGGATCCATAAGCAACTACCCTCCCATCCTGCATCAATTCACAACCTAGTCCCTAATGTGAAGCATCGGTATATACTGCAATTCCTCCTGAGCTAGTAGGGATAGAGAGAATTGGAGCGGTGGTCAATCGACACTTTAACTCTTGAAAACTCTTCTCAGAATCCTCGTTCCATACGAACAGTACACTCTTCCGAGTGAGACGTGTCAACGGAGCAGCTAACTTGAAAAATCCCTCAACGAATCTCCGATAGTATCCAGCTAAACCCAAAAAACTCTGATCTCAGTGACTGTTCTCGACTGTTCCCACTGAACTACAGCCTCTATCTTGGATGGATCAACCGATACACTATCCTTCGATACAACATGTCCTAAAAATGAGATTTGTGATAACCAAACTCACACTTACTGAGCTTAGCATATAACTTCTGCTCTCGTAGAGTCTGCAATAAAATCCTAAGGTGCTCCTCATGCTCTTCCAGCTCAACCAAGGCCATGCGATAAGGTGGTCTCGAAATAGGTTTCGTACCAGGCACCAAGTCTATACAGAACTCCATCTCTCTGTCTGGTGGTAATCTGGTAACTCATCCGAAAAAACATCTAGGTACTCACTGACCATAGGAATATCTAACAACTCCGGATATGCCTTATCCGTATCTACCACGTACGTAATGAAACCTTGATGTGTTGAAGGTTTTCTAAGTCAGTAAATCATATCATAATCATAACTACTCCTTTCATTTATATTCATTACACTTTACAACATATCTAGTAGGGTTAGGAAACATAACTGTCTTAGCATAAAAATCTAAAATAGCATGGTTTACAGATAACCAATCTATTCCTAAGATTACATCAAAGTCGCTCATACTTAGCAATATTAGATTGGCTGTCATATCCTTATTCCCTACTCTCAACTGGCTTCCCCTTCTCTTCTGCTGTCGCTCTCCTCCTCGAAGCAGAAAGATCAACTGGAGCTCTCTTTGGCTTTTTGCCCTTTAGTGAAGCAGTCTCAACCATCTCCGGGCAAGCTCTAGCAATATGCCTTGGTTTCCAACATCGAAAACACATTATAGGAGCCAGAGGATAAGGTCTACCTCCATGCAGTCTACCACATCTACTGCACTGATCGGTAGTAGGTCTCTGTCCTCCAATGACAATACCCTTCGCTGGAGCTACGGCCGAATAAATAAGAGGTCTAGTAGGTCTCTCTCGTGCCTCTTCAATTCGTGGTCTCTTATCGAAGAGTCTCCTCCCTCCTTGATAACTGAAACCTCTATCACTTGCCGGCCTGTTCCTTTGTATATCTCGGCTCCGACTAAACTTCCCAAACTCGGAAGCATTCCTCTCATAATCTTGCTCGCACAGTTGTGCCTAGTGCACTGCTTCCTCATAGGTAGTTATATCTAATGGGACCAACCTGAACAGCAGAACCGGTCTCAATCCATCGATGAACTTGTGGACCTTCTTGGACTCACTATACATGGTATCTGGGTTATATCTCCCCAGGGATAGGAATCGAGTCTCATACTCGTCCACAGATAAACTCCCCGCTGTGCGGTATCGAGAACAAACTGCCTCCTAAAGGCATCCTGAAATATCTCTCAACTAATATCTGTATGTCAAGCTCTCAATATGGGTTCGGTGGACTTCCACCAACACTCTGCAGCTCCCTTCAGTAGGAACGCACCAAATGCGACCATTGATAATTCTATATTTTTAGAATTATTTGTGCTTAATTTTCTAATTAATTATTTAAATCCCTAATTTATTTTGTTAATTATCCCCTTTATTTAATTAAAATTCTCATCTTTGTAGATTAATTAAACCCAGATGAATTTTGAATATTTCGGTAGAAAATGGATCAGAATTGGGCTAAAATCGAGATTGAGCCACGCGGACAACACGAGTCATGCCACCTAGCACATCCAATTGGACAAGAAGATCGATGACATGGAAATATCTTTTCAAGGAGCCAATGGTGTGAAGACAAGAGGCAAAAAAAATGCCAACTCATCAAGGATGTAGAAATTACAATTTTACCCCTAGTGTGTTTATAAATAGGAAAGGATGACAATTGAAAGGATATGTAATTTTTAGGAGTAGAATTTAGGGTAGGAGTAGTATAGAGTAATTTATGAGTAATTTTAGTTTTTAAAGTTTTTATTCTTCCTTTCAAGCTTTTTCGAATAGTATTTTGTTTAGCAAGCATTTTCTTATTTCACTGTTCATGTCAACTTTCAATTTACTTAATTTTATGAAAAGCTTTACTTCTTTTTTTCTTCTTCGTTATTTCAATTCATTGCTTTGCTTTTCATTTTTTTATTACTCATTGATCGGGTAGTGAGAATGGCTAGTGACAGTAGTCATTTTTCATTAACCCTTTGCATTATTTTCTTTGTTTATTGATGCTTTTACTAACTGTTCCATTTGCATTTTCTTTAGAAGAAAAGAAAAAAAAATTCACTAGTTAAATGTTTATTTCTGAGCTTCTGGTTCAGCCTTTGTGATTCAGTTTCTTCTTGCTCAGCTAGTGCGGCTGTTTGATTCCGAGGAGTGGATGTGTGGCAGTGTAGGCTGATGAGGAAGATGCCTCATGGTGTGGTGTGTTAACAGCCTAGGTGACATGGCTGGGTTGCTGAGCTCGGCAAAAAATCACAGCTCTGTTCTCCTCTGTTTTATAGCCTCTTCCAATGTTCAGATTTGCAATTGGTTAACTGGGAAGTGGAATAGCTGTTGCGTGAAGAGGCCTCAGTTGCTGCAGTTGCTGGTTTCAGCTGATGCTTGCACAAAAATAGCATGAGTAAAAGACCAGCATAAGAAGGAAGACAAACGCGAGGTTAGGTGCTGTTGGTAGTAAAGCAGCAGATAACTACTGTTGGGAGTTGAAAATTGCATGAGTAGGAGACATGCTTGACAGACCGAGAGTGCAGGACCATTTCGTGTAGCACAGAACTGGGCAGAGGTTGCACGTGTAAGACCCCGTATATGTATAAGGGTAATGTGTGTAATTGGATCAAATAACATGATTGGACTTGTAATGTAAAGTATGATTGATGTAAGTCCATGGATTCAATATATGTATGTGTAATATAAATTGTAACGTACATACAAGTTTCATTGAGTATGAATACGAAGAAATGAGTTCTAGCAAGTGATGGATGTGATTGAGACTCAAGATGAGTAGTGTGGTAAAATGGAATGGAGTTATGCTTCCATTTGGTTTTATGTAGCATACCTTTGAACATACAATGAATGCACACAAGTTTCAATGTGCATAAGGTATGAATGGATGCCATTTTCAAGTTATAAAGGTGGATGGATGAGAAAATGGCCATGGCAATAGATTAATGATGTGTTGGTATGAGTTGCAGCAAGGAAACTGCAGGAAATCTGGAAAACATGAGGGCCAGATCGATCTCATAGGATGAGAGATCGATCTGGAAGAGCCAGAATGCTCTTATTTGGGCGAAAGAATAGAGCAGATCGATCTCCAATGGAGCCAGATCGATCTGCCAAGCATTCTGTAGTGAAAAGATCGATCCTCAAGCACCCAGATCGATCTCCTTAGCTCTCTGTTTGGGACCAGATCGATCTCATGCTTCGACAGATCGATCTCATGCTTCAACAGATCGATCTCATTGCTTCGACAGATCGATCTCAGGCTTAAAAAATACCGTGAAAAAGAGGGATTTTAAGGGACCAGATCGATCTCCTCTTGGACCAGATCGATCTTCTCAAGCCATTTCTATATAAGGAGAGCTGAAAATCTGGAAATCTCGGGAAAACATATTAACCTCCCATTTTCAACCCAAAAACCTAACTTTCCCTCTCTAAAATCAACCATTTTCAGTGAGATTTGGAGAGAGATCATTAGAGGCAAAGTTGTTCCTATCAAGGAGAAGAACAACATAGTGAGAGGGCATTTTCCCATTCTTGGAATTGAAGGAGTTAAGGGCATTACCATTTGGAGCAAGAAGAGAAGTCATATTAGTAAGATTCTAACACTCCAATCCAAATGCATTAGCTATTTAATTGATTTTGGAGTTGATTGATATGAGTATTGATGGATAAACTACCTAGGAATGTAGTGGAATTGGTGTGACCTAGAAATCTAAAAGGGTATAATGTGAGGATATGTGGGATCAAATGAGCCTATGATTTATGGCATGCTAAAGTTGTTATTGGGGTAGTATTTATGATTTTAAATGGTTAAATGAGACTACATTGTGAGTTTGGAGGAATTGTGGAAATGAGTATGAATATGCTTGATAAATGCCATAGTGAGGGAATTCATGAAATATGAACGCTATGAGCTTTATGTCGATTTGATATCGATTTTGAATAAGTTAATAGGCCTAAGAAGATCCATAGACTCGAATTATGGATAAAGTAATGAAACGAGGCCAAATAAGCTTTAATAGAGGCTATAGATTAAATTGACTATAGCAAGCACAAGGGTTGCAATATATGGATCGAATATAATGCGGGATACGATTTTGTGCAGTCCCGAAGAGTTTGTTGAAGGCGAACCGAACCGTACGAGTAAGCAGCTTAAGGAAGTGGAATCACGCATCGCGATTCCAGGTAAGGGAATTTTGTGAGTATATAGAGGTAGCTGCTCGTACTTTGAACTTGTGGGTGAATATCGGGTGTTTTATGAAATGCATGATTTCTCAAATAAATGTTGATGGTATTCGTGAATGATGATGAGTATATGCGTGGTTTTGGATTTGAAGTGGATTTTATGAAATGGGATAGTAAGGCTAATAATTGCATAAATCTAATCTTTTGATGCTTTTCAAAACGAATTGCTTGGTTTTAAGCAAGCTTGTAGATAGGTCGGCTAGTATTGTATTGTTGTTGTGGAAAAGCATTTGTGAGTGCTAAACCCGAATTACCGGGATTGATAAATTGTATATGAGCCGCCTATCACATTTGTATGACATAAATCGCGCTAGAGCCTCGCTCGCGCTGGATTTCTATGTTTTCACTTGTGTGAAACGTGCTTGAGCTCAGCTCGCACTTTGAATTTGAATTGTGATGATGTTTATAAACCGTACTGGAGCTTACGCTCGTACGTGGATTTGAGTGGTTTTTCTTATGCATATAACTGTACTGGAGCTATGCTCGTACATGGTTTCTTCATATCTTATGCATAAATGCCGTACCAGAGCGTTGCTTGTACGAAGTGATTGGTTTGATGCATGAATTCGCGCTAGAGCGTAGCTCGCGCTGGTTTTCACACTGTGGTATGTATGAGGCCGTGGTGAGAGATACGGATTAACTCAGGGAACCCAACAGGCCTGACAGACCTCTTAGGTGGGGTGAGGGTGAGGGGCTAGGACCTGACATAATCCATCCAGGGAACCCAACAGGCCTGACAGACCTCTTAGGTGGGGTGAAGGTAAGGGGCTAGGACCTGGATCAGGGAACCCAACAGGGGCGAGCAAGGCCATGAGGGGCTAGGACCTGGTATTGAGGTTACTCCCACGCGCTCTTGAGACTATAAAGGTTACACTTGGTATGGGGTAGATAAGACCTATGGCAGGCACCCCCAACCTTGTTATGGGTCCGCGGAGTACGATGTACCGTGTATATCACATGGAGTACGATGTACCGCGTGGTGGTTACTTGATTTGAGAAAGTCTGGCGGAGAACTAACCCACCTTCGTGCCAGCATGATACCCCGCACACCGGAATCCGTGTGGTCTGGGATGATATGTGACGATTGGCCAATGTAGTCACTTGAGATATAGTAACCTGTCTCCTTGCTTGAATTACTTACTACCACATGATTTTAAATCTCTAAGTGTGATTTGTGATTGTTTAAGGTAAACCCGAAGGAGGGGTCGAGCCTCGTGGATTTGAATTGTGAAATAAAAAAAACGGTTGTGATTGTAAATTGATGTGATGTGATTGTATGTGATGAGAAAGAGTTTTATGACGTGGGTTTAAAAAGGAGGTTTCTTAATGAATTGCCTTTTTTATGAAATTAAATGAGATCGAGCATGAGATGATTTATACATGATGTTTTACCATGTTTTATATGCCAATTTTACATGACTTTGATACATGATATATATGTATACTCATATGGCATAGTTTTATTCCTCATGCTCCTACTATAAAGGATTTATGCATAACACTATTAGCATGTAGATAGAGTAGTTATCTACCATGCTTGCATTATTGCCTTACTGAGCGTGTGGTTGCTCATCCCACTCTATTTTTCCCCCTACAGAGCGTGCATAGTAGCCCAGTGAGGACTGAGGCGTATTATTTTGGACTCCGCTGCATCTCCATCGCTAAGAGGTATATATACATAGTGATTCTTTTTGTATCTAAACAATGTAAAAGCACAGTATTCTTTTGAGTTGTACTTATGGGGATGTAGATGTCAGTAAAACATGTATTCGTATAAATACACGATTAAATGCACATGTATGACATCGTTTTAATTAATTGAGAATGAATGAGATGTGGTGATTATTATTGGCTCATAGCCCAACAGTGCGTGGTGAGTTTAGTTCACGACCGGGTAAGGTAACAGTAAAACGCGAAAAATTTTCAGTGATTTTCGGTTAAAGAGAATGGAATTGGGTCGTGACAGCACGAACCAGCAGCAGCTGAACCTGAAGCAGAAGTTTGCTGGACAGACCTAGACAACCCAAGAGCAGCATACCATCACCTGGAAATAGAGGACAAAACCGTGAGGAATATCGAGAGCAGAACTTTGCATAGGGCAAAAATGTACAAGGACAATAGAGGGCAACCCGTGAGCACTTGGAACCCATGAGCACCCGGGACCTGAGACCTAGCAGCAGGACACAGCAGAACCGAGACATGTTTGGAGTAGTGTCTGGTTAATACTGAGAAGGAGAATGCAGCAGACCAACAGTAGCCAAAACCTTTAATGCCTGGAAATAAACATGCATTTGGACAGATAATGAAATGAACAACCCGAGGCCATCACCTAGAAATGGAAAGTAAACAAAGAAGACACATGAATAGTGTTTGGAGGGATTTCTTTGTTGATTTAAACTGGTTAAGGCTTGTTTTGCTAGTTCATTTTAGTTAATTAATCCATTTTCATGCATTTGTTAGTTGTTAGATAGTTAGTCTAGTCAATTATAATGGTAGGTTAGTTTTATTATTTTTGCATGTTAATTTGTAGTGTTAATTTTTAGTTAGTAGATAATTTTATATTAAATGTTTTAGGATTTTATTTTAGTTTAGAAGAATTTAGAGTTAATTTAGATTAAATGTTTTTCATGCATTTTTAATTTAGTCTTTATTTTCATTAAGTTTTAGTTTAGTTTAAATTGCATTTTGATTAAGTAGTCTTATTGCATTTTAGATTAGTTTAATTTTAGTTTAATTAATCTTGCTTTGTTATTTTCATAATTGCATTTTATTTTAATTGCGTTAATTAGTTTTAACTGTTTTAATTATTTTTGTCGGTTTTTTATTTTAATTGCGTGGAGCACTGTAAGTAATTTTGCTCGGTTTTAATTTCTTTATTTTATAGTTTTTATTATTTTATTACTTTCAGTATTTTTAATTCTAGCTATGTAGATCACCAACCTTAATTTTATAATTTGCTAGAATATACTTAGGGTAAGATTAACCGGTAGTTAATTAGGCTAGTCAACTTCTCTGAGGGACGATAACTCGGGACTTAAAATCCCATTATTACTTGTACGACCCGTGCACTTGCAGACATATACCTTTTGGGCGTGTCAACCATCTCTGATGTCGTACACTCAATGAATCCATAAAGCTTCTCCATCTCAGCAACCCACTCCTCAGCAGCTACAGGGTCCTTGACCCCACTAAAAGATGGAGGTCTAAACTTCTAGAACTGTTGCAACCGATCCAGATCACATCCGTACCCTAATCCACTACTACCCGAAACTGGTGGGGTGTAGAAGTATCTGTAGTATGTGGTGCATGAGCTGGTTGTGTAGGTGTATCAGGGGTAACTGCCTCTCCTGTCGCAGTTCCTGCCTCTTGTCCCTGCCTACCTGGCATCACCTGTGCCAATATCTCTACTATCATCTCTAGACTACGCTCTAATCTCGTAAAGCGTATCTCAGCATACTCTGATGC
This sequence comes from Firmiana major, assembly GCA_033439115.1. Lineage (NCBI taxonomy): Eukaryota > Viridiplantae > Streptophyta > Magnoliopsida > Malvales > Malvaceae > Firmiana > Firmiana major. The sequence goes on along the minus strand of CM065904.1, from coordinate 17,221,530 downwards.
CTCAGTAGCACCTGGAGTCTCATAGGTAGGTAATGGTTCGACAGTAGCTCGTCTCTTAGGCCTATCTCCATGGCCTCGAGCCCTACCTCTCGTCCCTCTACCACTGCGAGTATTTTCTATATAGGCAAAGTTCCTGCATTCACAATCATGAATTTGTCCGTCTCCCATCCAGTATACACAGTTGTATCTAAACACAGCACAGTACTATGGGGATGTACACTTTCCTATTTTCTAACACCGACTCACATCAGACCAATCTCTGCTCTGAAACCATTCTGTCAAGACCCTTCCTGACTTAACTAAAACCACTACAAATTTTTCAGTTACCTTTCTCATCATAAATGGTTGGGCTGTGATTCGATGTTAGAATCCTCGCTTACCATATCCATCATCCACTTTCATACATACAAGTCAATACATTATCTATTTACAGTAATTTCTTTTATAATACATGTGAGATCATATAAAATCTAATACAAATACATTCCCCATAATATATATCGTATACATCACTGTGTTGTTTCTATGTTTAGATACATAACCGTACTAAATATGTAAACCTGTCGATCGATAGAAAATAGCGTGGACAACAGGAATATTATCCCCCAAGCACACTCACTCTACTACTGATGCTATGTAGAGAGAGGTAAAGAAAGGGGGTGAGCATACAACGTGCTCAGTAAGAAAATCAGGCAAACAAGTAGACATCTACACTATCTACTCAAAATAATGCTATGCCTCGAAAACATCATTTCCTTAACTCACTTTAAAAGCATGTCTTTAAATATATATATATATATATATACTTGTACAGATTAAATCCCATGTACAGAAATCATGCTTGCTTTCACAAATGTAGGCATGTAGTGCAAAATAATGCATCTTTATAACATCACAATGCCTTTAGATAAATCATGCAATGTATATTCAAATCACAATAAATATGGCATTTAAATCATTCATAGCATAAAATCTCATCCCTCAGGTCTATCCGTATCTTAAATAAATAAGTCAAGTGATATATCATATGAGACTCTGTGGTGAAATGCAATAATATCCTGGACTATGGCCATATCCTATAATGGTGATCCCAGGCAACATAGTACTCGATGTGCAGGGTAATCACTGCTGCAACGGGAGGGGGGTCAGTCCATCACAACCGTCAGCTATAACCTCCTCAACTCCACAACACCACACAGTACAATGTACCCTATGCAACTCGCACTGTACAACGTACTCCGTGGACCCTACATCGCAGTCGGGGTGCCTACATTAGGTCTTAGCCCTCAAACCATGGAATATCATACCACATCTCTAAATCCACATGCAAACCTCTCATAGTGTGATGGTCAGTCTATACGAGGAAATCAAGCAAGATTTTTCAACTTGTTTTATATATCACATAAAATACAGTGCGCACCTTTAAGCGCGACTCACAGTCGACACCCGCTTAAACACTGTTTCATATCATAAACTCAAACTCTAGTGCAAGTAAACCTCCAGTAACTAGGTCAATGCATAGTTTATTTTTCAAATCAAGTACGAGCAATAGCTCCAGTACCATGCTATGCACAAAACTCATCAAATCAAGTATGAGCAATAGCTCAAGTACTATGTCATGTATAAATCATTTAGAATCGAGTACGAGCAACACTCTAGCACTCTGTCATGTGTCTCATGTAAAATTCGAGTACGAGCTAATCACTCCAGTACTCTCTCATGCATAAATGATATAAAACTGAGTACATGTAATAACTCCAGCACTCCATCATGCATGTCATGGAAATCTAGTGCAAATCACAATCCAGCACTAATATATGTGGAAAATATATGAAATCAAGTGCTAGCTGTGCTCTAACATGATTTATTCTCACATAATATGATAGATGACTCTTTTAAAAAGTGATGATTTTTAAAACATCAAAATTAGCACTATAAAGTGTGCTTAGTTCACATCAACCTTAAAAACATTAGCCCATCTATTTATTCTTCTACTAAACAGCAGTAAAACACTCAAAATGGTGGTTTCCATGCTTTTTACAACTTTTCACAAAAGTTAACTTTTTTTCTAACTAAGGGCAAAATCATAATTTACCACTATCACGTCACAATAAATATTATTCACTTTCTTTGACCCTCAGAGTTTTTAAGTGAATGAAAAATCAAAGGAAAATACGTGCAGGTATCTCTAACTACTCACAAAAGTTCCTTACCTGCAATCACTCGAGAAATTTTACTTTCTCAATGCTGCTCGATCCAGTAGTCTGATTCGCTCCTTCAATAATCTCTGGAGCTGCATATAACCATTTATCAGATTAATTATATTTTTCTACTGTATTTCATATTAAATACAGTCTATTTCCCTTAATGGGCTTTAATAAACCTTAATGGGCCTAACTATGCCTTAAGCCCATTTCCATTTTACTATTAATTTTTGTTGGGCCTATTGGGCTTGTGGGGCCCACAAACTCTTATTGGGCTTATCCGAGACTCATAACATCACATTGGGCCTAAAATAATTAGGTTTGGCCCATTGGACCTCTCGACCACATGCCATGGCCGAGGGCATCCTATGCCGTCGGTCACACCATGGCATGCCGTCCATGTCCATTTGTTTACCCAAATTCACTTAAGCATTTTCACAAACACTTGGTTGGCATGTCTTAAGCCTTTCCTATAGTTCATGTTGGCATTTTATCGAACACCTTATGTGCCAATATCATACCACCATCCATATGAACAAATTGATTATAGCTAACCATGCCATAATCATGTCTACATGCATATCAACCTATACATGTCTTAAAATCACATGGGTATTTATCAAAACTCATTTACCAACTTTCGGCCATCACATGTTCATAGTGTTTTCATGTGTTTCAATCCATAAAACATATACTAATCAACTCCATATAACTCATAGATTAACATATATGAAGTTGGAAGCTGGAAATTATACCTAGTATTTATGTTCACACTTAGCCGAAACTTTGAAGCCTCACGGTTTGCACACTATGGCTCCTTAATAGCCAATTCCAACATATGTCACTCTCCTCTCAATTTGGAACAACTCTCATGAAGATTGCAAGTTCCAAATATGCCTTTTTCCTAGTGATTTCTAGTGAGAGAAAGCTTAGAAAACTTTTCGACTATGGTTTCTTCACTTTACCGAAAATGAAAGGATGAAGATGATTATGTGTTGGCTGGTATTTATAAGTCCATTACTTATTCATTAAGCTAAAATCCATCCACCTTAATTGACTTCCAAAAAGTCTAGGTAATGGTTATCATTTTGGACTTTGCTACCTTTCATTAATGGCTTTTAACTTATTCAAATGGGCTTTCAATTGGGCTTCTCGCTTTGGGCTTTTTTTATGGACTTTCAGGCTAAAATTTTATCTACCTATTGGGCCTTCAATTGTCTCGATATTGGGCGTATAAATTGGCCCAACAATTCAGCTCATTGGGCTTCCCAAATTCAGCCCACACTTATGATACCTTAATGGGCTTTAAAATTTCCAACTTTGGTCCATTGCGTTTTTAATCATTAAATTAAATCTGAAATTCATCCAAATAAATTTTTCTTACTTCGAAGTATGAATATATTTTACTTAGGTTAATTCCTAACCATGGTTGGTCAACTATGGTAAAAGTCAACTTTTCTTAACTATAGTTGACTTTTTCCTTAATCATTGACAAAGTTGATTTTTCTCAAAATTTTGAAAGTGTCATATCCTATGTTTTACACTCTCGTATTTACGTTTTGGCTGATTCCGGGAAGTGAATATACCTAAAACACCTCGAACGGCTTAAAATGTCTGTTTTGCCCCTTTTTGGCATTTACTCTACCTCTATGTGTTCGGGACAAATCAAACTAATTTTCCTTCATGAACTTTCTATATTTTCACATCATAAGCTCTTCTTTCTGTCAGAATGATTTAGATCCATTCGGTTTAACCTGTAGCCGTCATAGCTCATATTAGGCCTTTATGTATCTTTTAAGTATTAAAGCATTTCACTAACACTTAAATCTAGTAAATACTCTTCTTATCATTTTAATAAGTCAATACATGTCTGTACATGTATAAATCATAAGGAACAAGCTACATAAAAATATGGGTTTGACATGTTTGGTGGTGAGAATGTTCACGACCGAGAAAGGAAAGGAAAAAGCCAAAAATTTATAGCGATTTTAGGTAAAATGGGGTCGTGACAGCATTGCTTCAGAGGAAGATACAGGTGCTCTAAAGCACTTCATACCCTTCAACTCTTTAATCGACTTTAAGGAAAACTTTTGTTTTATGACTTTTGGCTTTGTTTTTAAGTGTGAATTATAAGCTTGCATTAAAATGTTTTATTTACTTTCCCTTGGTAATAGCACCTTATTAGGTGCATGCTCACCCCCTTCTTCTTTTCCTTTAGATTCTCTACAGTAGGTCGAGTATCACCTTCGAGTAAAGCACCGAAGGGTGTGTCTTCCACCCTCCACTATTACTTTTGGTTAGAGGTATAAACCCTCACTGTACAGTTTCAGTTTGTTATATCCAAACACGTGTTCATGCATAGTTTATGTATTTATAATGCTGGGATGTAAACGCTATGTTATTTTAGGATGTACTAAGGGCTGTAATGGATATCAAATGTAGCATGCCTGACTATATTGGATGTCAATTATAGTCTAGTTATGTAAACACCCTAAATTTTATGTACTTGGTTTTATCCATGATTAACAAAATTAATCATGGAGATTAAAGATTTCGATCTATTTGTCAAGGATTTAAATTAAAATTATAATACTCCATAGTGGAACCTGGGGAGAATTAATTTAAGAAAAGATATATTAGTTCCACGGAGGAATATGGATGGAGATAGAAATAATGATAATAATACGAAGATACATATATCGATACATATGTATATACGTAGGTGAATAATATCGTACTTATTATGTAATTAATAATGGGTGCATGGAAAGAAATAAAAATATATATGGCAAGCATATACATATGTATACATATGTATGTATTATGTCTACATATAAATGTATGTACCGCCATTAGTAGACAAAAAAGAAAAAAGAAAGAAAGAGAAGTCAGATGGCAAAGGAAACATGGGAGAAAACCATAGGTCCAAGCCGTGTAGATACAGGGAATGGCTTTACAAAAAAAAAAATTTGATAGTAGAAGTCAGCAGGGAATTGTAGCATGAAATGGCAAAAACTTTACTGCCCAAGTCTGCAAAATGTCATATCCAACTTAAGTTATATAGTGGGAGTAAGTAGGTAAGATGAAAACTTAAGTAATATAGGTACATGGCAATTATCTCAGTAGGACATAGTAAACGAGATAGAGAGAAGAAATAGGGGGCTGCAAACTACAGCTTCATGGGAAGAAAAACAAAAGGGAGAATGCATATATATATATATATATTTGGCTCCGGTGGAAGCAAGAGATATTGCAGCTGAGTGGCTGGAAGGGTGCTGAAACCGAGAGGCATCAATGGGTTGGAGTAGAATGTGGTAGCTGAAACAGGGAAGGGCCACGGGAAAAAGGGCTTGAACATCTCGAGTAGCAGAGGTTTTCCTTGCCTCTGCAAGTGGAAAGAAGGAGTATTGGTGAAGTTGGAATAGATGAGGGAATCTGAAGCAAGGAACGACACTAGGTAGTGGTAGCTGGGCCTCAGGTAGGAGCTGGAAACAGAGAGAGAGATCAGCGTTGATGGTGGTAGGATCGTAAAGTAGGGTGGTAACACCGTGCTCTTGGAAGAAACGGTGAGCACTAGCCGTGAAGAAGGAGAAGAAGAAGGAGAAGAAGAAGAAAAGAAAAATGGAAAAGAAAATGGCGGGAAGGAAAATAATTTTTAAAAAAGAAGACAAAAAGGTTTTTTTATACATATAATTATATATTATATATATATTTGGAATAGAGAAGAAGACGCAAAGAATTTGGAAAAAAACCCAGGGAAAAGATGGTAAAAAATACTGATACAAAAGTCCGGGGAAATAAATCGAGTAGATCGGACCCGCTGACTCCAACCACTAAGGCATTGAGGACTATGGACAGACATCGAGGTAAGGGATTTATAGTTAGCACTAAATTTTATATATGTTTAGGACTCTTTTTTTTTAGTTATTTGATTTATTCTTTACAATATTGGTATGTTTTATGTGTTTTGTGTACTTGTCCAGGAAAAAAGAACAATTTAGAGAAGTCAAGGCTTTTGGAGCTGGTTCTGATGATTTCGTGAAGACTTGAAGTTACAGGGTGCTGATCGTGACTTATGCTGCAGCAATAGAAGAAACTGGACAGTGCAGAGCAAATTTGGGGAATTAATACCATTGTCGCAGCATAGCAGTCTAATTAGGGCAACATTATTTTGGCACGCGGCCTTTCATGATTTAGTATTTGGAAACCTTATGAATAGTTTTTTTTATCAAAATTTCGAAAGAGGCTGCTGCTGAAGACTTTAAGATTAATTTAGCTCCATTGAAACTTCATCTTTTTCACCTTTTTTACCATATTTGTTCTTGGGATGTTAGATTTGATTCTGGGATGTTTATTATGATGTCTAGGAACTAAACTCATTTTTCCTAGAATCGATGTAACCAACTTTTAGGCATATTGCAATTACTTTGTGATGTTGTTTGGATGATTTCAATTATGTTTATTTAATCTCCTTGTTCCTAATGCTCTAGTTGATTGGCCATCAATTAGATGAATTAGTATAAGAATCCGGAACTCGAGAGAGAGGATTGTTTATATGCACAAGGGTAGATTAACATAGGACATTGTTAGATCGAGAGGTTGACAATTCTTATGAGCTATAGAGAAACAGATTACTATTGCTTAATGAACCCTATTATTTGATTCTGAATCGAGAGGTTAGGATTAGGTAAATTGGTTATGACTGTTTAAAACTCGAGAGAGATAAACATGAAATAGTTTTGGCTATAAACAATTTGGAATCAAAAGAACAATTGATCAAAGGAGTTGCATGAACCCTAGTTAGGTGAAATCGATTTCTAGGAATATTTTGCTATTGATATTTTCATTCGTGATTATAGTGATTTGCTTTAATTAATTTGTGTCGTAGTTAATAGTTAGAATAGTTAAATAGGATTTTAACCAACTTTTAGATAAGGCTCAAGAATGTTGATTACAGTGATTAGCGGTAGACACAGTTCTCTGTGGGACAATACTCATATTTACTCTATACTCGAAAACTGACCTATGCACTTGCAGTAGTGTTTCATTTAGAATAACAAGTTTTCTGGTGCCATTGTCGAGGAACTGTTGTCTAGTTTCTCGTTGACACTATTCCCCAATAGCCTTTACTTTAATTTAGATTTTTATTTTTATTTTTGTTTTAATTGCAGGTGAATGGTAAAAACTCGCAGCAGTGGAAGTGCAGATATAAAAGAGTTAGATCTAGAGCTTGAGAGAACCATCAGACAAATTCGCCTGAACAGATTTGAAGAGAAAGATCGAAATTAATCATGACAGATGATAATCAACAGCAACGAGCTATACACGATTATTTTACCCCAGTTGTGAATTAGAATTTTACTGATATAAGAGAGACTCTTGTGAACTGCAACAACTTTGAATTGAAGCTGGCATTGATCAACATGGTTATGCAAAACCAATTTGGAGCTTCGGCTATGAAGGATCCTAATACACATTTGACAAGTTTTCTACAGATTTGTAGCACCATTAAGATTAATGGAGCCTCTGACGATGCTATTCGACTAAGGTTATTTCCTTTCTCTCTTCGGGATAAAGCCTTGAGTTGGTATCAAAATCTACCAGCAGGAAGCATTCTGACATGGGTAGTGATGGCACAGAAATTGTTGGCAAAATATTTCCTACCAGGAAAGACTATGCAGATGAGATTAGAGATTGCCCAGTTCACACAGTTAGACCAAAAGCCATTACATGAGGCATGCGAGTAATTTAAAGAGTTATTACGTAGATGCCCTCAGCATGGATATGATGAAGGAAACCAGATACAAATTTTCTATAGATGCATGACTCTGCAGACAAGAGCTACCTTATACGCTTCAGCAGGAGGTTCACTATGGTCTAAGACACCTGATTAGGCTATGCAGTTACTTGAGGAGATGGCTATAAACAACAGCCAATGGCAGGGTGAAAGAACTAATGTCAGAAGAGTAGTTTGTATGCATGAGTTAGATACGCAGACAGCCATTCTAGCAAGACTTGAGCAGATTTTGACACAAATGGCTTCAATGGGTATACAAGGGCCGCAAGCTATGATTCATCCTAACAATGCAATTCCTAACTTGATGGGGACGAATTTGGAGCAGGTGAATTATGTTAATAATCGAAACTTTGGTTTTCAAGGAAATCGGGTTCCAAACTATTACTAGTCAGGATTCAGAAACCTTGAGAATCTATCTTATGGTAATTCTAAGAATGTTCTAAACCCACCAGCAGCAAGTAATAGCAATACAGGATTCAATAACTAAGGGAATCCCCAAGGGTATAGTGGAGTTAGAAGGAACGAATTTGAGGAGTTCATGGTTGAAACTAGAACACGATTTAGCAAAATTGATGTGCGGTTGCACACTATGGAAGCTAAAGTGTCAGAGATGAGTACTAGTCTTAGTGTGCAGATGAAATCTATTGAGACTACTTTAGGACAGTTAGCTGCAGCTGTCAGTTCTTTGAATGAAATAGGTAAGTTCCCTAGTGATACAGTGCTAAATCTAAAAGAACACTGCAATACTATATCTTTGAGAAGTGGGAAAACCTATGAGCCGCTAAAGGTAGCAGAGAAAGAAGAAAATGCACCAATCACTGAGGTGCAGAAGAAGCAGGCTGAACCTGTTGGGTCAAAGGATGCCGAATCAAAAACGGTTAAACAGGGTGTTGATTCTACACCTTTTAGTAAACTTTTTCCTGATAATCCTCCTTTGTTGAAACCATCTATTCCTTATCCTCAAGCTTTGTATAAAGGGAAGATTGAATCTAAGTTTAAGAAATTTCTAGATATATTTAAGAAGTTACATATTAACATTCTGTTTGTTGATGCCTTGCAGCAGATGCCGCATTATGCAAAATTCATGAAAGAAGTGCTATCAAAGAAACGGAGACTTGAGGATTATGAAACTGTTAACTTGCAGTGTGATTTTGCAGCAGAAGTTACCTCAAAAATTGAAAGACCCTGGAAGCTTTACTATTCCATGCGAGATTGGAGGATCGAAAGTGGGTAAGGCATTGTATGATTTAGGTGCTAGCATAAATTTAATGCCTTTATCTATTTTCAAGAGCCTAGGTCTTGGAGATGTGAAGTCGACCACCATAACATTGCAACTAGCGGATAGATCGATTAGTTATCCCAGAGGTATAGTAGAAGATGTACTTGTTAAAGTTGATAAGCTAATTTTTCCTATCGATTTTGTAGTCTTAGATTATGAAGAGGACAGAGAAATTTCGCTTATACTTGGGAGACCATTCCTTGCCACTAGGAAAGCACTAATCGATGTTTAGAGAGGGAAATTAACCCTGAGGATGAATGATGAATCGATTATGTTCAACATCTAAAAGGCGATGAAATTCATTGATGAGCCAGAGACTTGTAAGTTGATTGAAGTGGTACAGAGTTGTGTACGGGAAGTTGGAACAAAAGAAGAACCAACCGATCCTATGGCTCAGTGTCTAGTAAATTCAGTTTCTAATTTAGATGATGAATTATTAACTGATGAAATTAAAAGTTGTGTTGCTACTTTGGAAGCTAACCCATTAGAAAGTGCGACTACAGCAACTAAAAAAATGATTGACAAGTCACAGGTAAGTGAGAAAAAAAGAAGGCAAAATCGAATTGAAAGAATTACCAAGCCATTTGAGTATGCTTTCTTAGGTGATGATAGTACTTTTCCTATGATTGTTTCATCATCTTTATCTGCTGCAGAGGAAGACAAGTTGCTTAGAATCTTAAGAGAGCACAAATCGGCAATTGAATGGTCTATTGCTGACATCAAAGGAATTGGTCCCTTCGTTGTGATGCACAAAATTCGGTTGGAGGAAAATCATAAACCCTCTATTGAACCACAGAGAAGATTGAATCCAGCAATGAGAGAAGTTGTTATAGCTGAGATTTTAAAATTATTAAATGCTGGTACTATATATGCGATATCTGATAGTTCTTGGGTGAGTCCTGTGCAGGTTGTGCCTAAAAAGGGTGGAATGACAGTAGTTCGTGACACCAACGATGAAATCATATCCACCAAAACGGTAACAGGTTGGAGAGTTTGCATCGATTATAGGAAGCTGAACAAAGCTACTAGGAAAGACCACTTCCCGCTTTTAGTCATTGACCAAATGTTAGATAGACTAGTCAGACACAATTATTATTGCTTTTTAGATGGCTACTCGGGCTATAACCAGATTGTGATAGTCCCAGAAGATCAAGAGAAAACAACCTTCACTTGCCCATATGGAACTTTCGCATATAGGATGATGCCTTTCGATTTGTGTAACGCCCCAGTAACCTTCCAAAGATGCATGATGTCAATCTTCGTTGACATGGTTGAAGAGATAATGGAAATCTTCATGGATGACTTCTCGGTATTTGGTAAGACTTTTGACTAATGTTTATCTAATTTGGCACTTGTTCTGCAGAGATGTGAAGAGATGAATCTCGTCTTAAATTGGGAGAAGTGTCATTTTATGGTGCAAGAAGGAATAGTCCTTGGACATAAAATTTTAGCTCATGGTATTGAGGTGGATAGAGATAAAGTCGCTACTATTGAAAAGCTTCCCCCTCCAAAATCAGTCAAAATCGTGATCAACTTTTTAGGACATGCAGGCTTCTATCGCAGATTTATCAGGGACTTTTTAAAAATCTCAAAACCTTTATGTAATTTATTAGAAAAAGATGTTGATTTTGTCTTTGATGATCTTTGCTTGTAGGTGTTTGAAAAGATCAAGAAGGAGCTTATTTCTGTACCTATTATGATCGCACCTGATTGGACAGAACCGTTTGAACTGATGTACGACGCGAGTGATTTTGCAATTGGAGCAATCCTTGGGCATAAAAGACACAAGATTTTTTGGGCTATCTATTATCAAGTAGGACCTTAGATGAAGCTAAAAAAAATTACACAACAAAGAAGGAGATACTTGCAGTTGTACATGCATTTGAGAAGTTTAGACCATACTTAATTGGGGGCAAGGTCATTATCTATACAAACCATGCCGCTATTCGGTATCTATTTACGAAGAAGGCTGCCAAACCCAGACTTATTAGATGGATCTTACTTTTACAAGAATTTGATTTTGAGGTCAGGGACAAAAAGGGATCTGAAAATGTTGTAGCTGATCATTTGTCTAGGTTGGAGCAATCTGAAATTCAGCAAGAACAACCTATTCAAGAGGAGTTTTCAGATGAAATAATAATGAAGATTGATGTAAATCTGCCCTGGTTTGTAGACATAGTGAATTACTTAGCAAGAGGATTAATGCCAAGTGGTTTAACTTATCAACAGAGGAAGAAATTCTTCCATGATGTCAACTCGTATTTTTGGGATAACCCTCTGTTGTTTAAGAAGTGTCCAGACCAGATTATAAGAAGGTGCGTGCCAGAAGACGAAGTTCAAGAAATTTTGCATCACTATCATGTTGCAGCATATGGAGGCCATTTTGGTGCAGAACATACAACAACAAAGGTACTGCAATCAAGTTTTTATTGGCCTAGTGTGTTTAAAGATAGCTACATGTTTGTAAAAACATGTGACAGATGTTAAAGGGTTGGAAACATTTCAAAAAGGCATGAATTACCTTTGACAAATATTTTAGAAGTGGAAATCTTTGATGTATGGGGTATCGATTTTATGAGGTTGTTTCCTCCATCTTTTGGGAAGCTATACATTCTCCTTGCGGTTGATTATGTCTTTGAGTAGGTGGAAGCAATAGCAACACCAACAAATGATGCAAAAGTGGTGATTCAATTTCTACACAAGAATATTTTGACAAGGTTCGATACTCCAAGGGCCATCTTGAGTGATGAAGGCACTCATTTCTGTAACAAAGTCTTCAGTGGTTTGATGTCAAAGTATGGAATTCGACATAAAGTAGCTCTCGGTTATCATCCGCAGACAAATGGTCAAGCTGAAATTTCAAATCGAGAAGTGAAGTTGATCTTGGAGAAAACTGTAAATCTGAATAGAAAAGATTGGGCTAACAAGTTAGATGATACGCTTTGGGCATACAGAACAGCCTATAAGACTCAAATTGGGATGTCTCCCTATAGGTTGGTATTTGGTAAGGCATGTCATCTACCAGTAGAGCTTGAGTATCGAGCTTACTGGGCTATTAAGAAGCTCAATTTTGACTATGACAAGGCTGGAGCAAATCGGTTACTCCAATTGAATAAGCTTGATGAGCTGAGGAATGAGTCCTATGACAATGCAAGGATTTATAAGGATAGAACCAAGAGATGGCATGACAAAATGATAATGAGATGAGAATTCATTCTTGGACAGCAAGTTCTCTTATATAATTCATGGCTCAAATTATTTCCTGGCAAGTTGAAGTCAAGGTGGTCAGGACCGTTTGTGATACACCAAGTTTTCCCATATGGAGCAATTGAGTTGAAGAATTCGGATGGGAGCTTATTCAAGGTCAATAGACAGCGTTTGAAGCATTATTATGGAGAGGGGGTGCATAAATTAAAAAGCATTCCCCTTGGTGAACCGAATTGAGGAGACTAGAAGAAGTCTGGCTGAAGACTTAAAATTAAGCGCTTTTGGGAGGCAACCCAATTTTTGTTTTTAGGATTTTTTAGTTTTTAAATTCTTTTTATTTTTTATTTGATTTTAGTTGTGTGTTTTTATTTTTATTCTTTTTTTATTTAATTAGGTTGTGTTTTATTTTGCAGGCATATGCATAAGAAGAGCACTGTTTGGAAGTTTAATTGTCATGGTTTTTCAAGAAAGAATACATGGGTGAGTGAATGACGAGAATTTTGAAGGATAAAGGTTGAATTTGTGTTTAGTGGGGTCGACTAGCTTAAATGAAGAAAAGAAAATTTTTGCAAAGGCTTTAGTAGCTTAAGGGTGAACGACCAAGTCAAGGAAAGAAAAAAAAAATGGTTTTGAAGAAGAAGAGAAAAAGGTGCGTGAATAGTGTATAAAAAGTTTTAATTGGACATGTGGGGTCAACTATCTTAAAGAAGAATAGAAAGTGAAGTTTATTTGAAGAATTCTTTTTCTGGAAGACAAAAGCTTTAAATTGAAGAAGTAGGGGGCGATTGATGGTAAGAGAAAGAAATTTGCAAAGTCAAAAGTCATGAATAAGAAAAAGGAAGAGAAGAAATTCGGTTAAAGAAAGAAAAAGGTGTTTGCAAGATTCAAAGGATGGGGTGAGTGGAATACACATGGCAAAGTTTTATTGGAGTATGGGATTACCTTATCCTTTCAAATTGAAAACAAATAACCCTATCCACACAAATAGCAAGGGGTGGCCGAACCTCTCACTCTCAGACTCTTTTTTTTCTTGTTCTTTCATCTTTCTTTCTTTGCACTCTTGAAAGTACAAAGACAAACCCCATAACCATTATTTTTTCTCTTCCAATATTGTTGTTTTCTGCTGATTTGGTAGCTTCTCCAATGAATTTTGGTGGTTAAATCTGTGAAACCCAATATTTTTCCATATTATGATGCTTATGAGTTATGTTTTATGAAATGTGCATATGATAGTACGATTTCACTTTCAAAGTGATAAGCATGTTATGATATGCATGATTGAGTTTTGAGATGCTTTTCACTTGTTTACACTACATGATATGCATACTATATATGAGTTTTACCAAAAAGATGCAAGATGTGTAAACTTATGATTTAAGCATGTTTTTACTACTTTGATGAATTCAAGCATCTCTACTCTAGTACATGTTTATGCTGAGTTGTAAAATCACGTATTTTACTGGTTTTAAGTACTAAGATTACTTTAAATGTATCTCTTACTGAGCCTGAAAAGCTCACCCCCTTCCTTTCCATCTTCCAGACTTCCTATAGCGAGTCTACTGCACCTACGAGACTGTGGTCGTTGTCAAGGCAGTCTGAACTTTCATCGGATACTTTCGTAACCTTGAGGTACAACTTTACTCATATTCTAAACATGATGTAATGCATGGACACTATTGTATATAACTTTTGGGATGTAATAGATGTAAATGATTGTATACAGAGTCTTAGTTACGCAGTATAAATGAATGAATATATTTAGTTGCTATATGATTCTAAGATATGAATGAAAAGTATTGAGGATGTGGGTTGAATAATATAAACTGCGTTTTAAACTCTGCAGGTTGGGTTAAGTCATAACGCAGCCGTTATGCTGCCGAAATTTTTAAAATAAAAGAGGTTTTAAATCTAGACATGGACAAGAAAACAACATAGTTAATGGATAAAAAGTTTAAATTAGCCCCATTTTTTTTGCGCTTCCAGGGCGTGACAAAATCTCTTGGTGGACCCAAAAGCTTTGGGGGAAGGAAGAAAATGTTTTATTGTCGAGTTGTTTAGGTGATAAAGACGTGAAGTGATCCTAATCAATCCTACGTGGCTTCAATTTCTAGTATTTTTCTTCTTTCTACAGTAGTTTTCGATCCTCTAAAGGCTATTTTATTGGCTCTTACAATTTGGATTTTTGAAGCCCTTTTCGACTTATTTGATCTTTGTTAGAGTGATTTGGTTTGTGAAGAGATTTTTGGGTTTGTTTTGTGTGTTAGTCCGATTTGGTCTTGTTGAAAATTGTACTTGTTGATTTGTGAGCTAATTGGTGGATAATGGCACCTAAGACCCGAGCTAAACGAACCATGGAGAGTTCTAGTCAAGCCACTGATAGTTCGGCCCCATCTCCACAAAGGGAAGAGCCCGTAGTAACCGATTATGATCCCTCTCGATTTTTTAATAGTCAGGCAACAAAAATTTTTAAGAAAATCATGGATAAAAACATGATTATTGAGAGGAGCTTTAGGCCTGACATTGGTGGCTGGATTATGTATTCTGAATATCTGAGATATTTTAGTTTGTTGAAATTAGCAGGGCAACCAGAAGATGTTATCCTTGATGTGGTTTGTGAATTTTATGCAAATGCCATGGAGAGTACTCATTCTATTTCAGAAGTTAGGGGTGTTCTTGTTCCCTATAATGCGAATGTCATTAATTTGTATCTGGACCTTCCGCAAGAGGTGTAAGATAAGTACGCCAGTTATGTAGCAACACTACACATTAATTATGATTAACTGGTTCGTGTCATTGACGAATTGACAATCCCATACACCCATTGGCAAAAGAGGCCGTAAGCTGAATCCATGTCGTTCCCGTCCAACCGACTTCAATGCGGTCTTCATGAATGGTATGATTTTATCTGTTCGAGAATCATACCTACCACCCAAAAAAGTAGTGTCGATGTGGATAGACCAGCTCTACTTTATTGTATTATGACAGGAAAGATTATTGATTTTGGAGCTATTATTTTTTGGTCCATGCAAGAGTTCATACATAGAGAGAATAGAAGGGGTTTACCTCACCCTTCCTTGGTTTGTGGACTCTGTAAGAAGTATGGAGTGTATTGGACTGAACTTGAACCTAGATTGGTAAGGAAATCTCCTATCACCTTTAAAAATCTAAGAGTACCTTTGATTCAGCGAGAAACTGCTACTCCTGTTGCACCACCACCACCTTCTATTGACACTTCTGCTGGCCCATCAGCTGAACCTTCCACCACTCTAGGTTCCATTGAGACTTTGCTTCATGAGATTAAAGAGTTGCAGATGGAGGTAAGAAATAATGACTGAGATTACTAGACTTTCTTTGAGTATGCTACCACTTACAATCGGTCATTGGTACAATACCTTAATTTGAGGGGTCGTTAAGGAGAGGTAGAATTTCCATTACCACCAGAATGGTGTATGCCACAGCAAGGAGATGCAGCCGATAATGAGATGGAAGAAGATGCACCCAAGGACGCTGATGCTGAGATTGGCTCCGAGGAGGATGATGATAGCTAGACTACTCCCAGGGAAGTCCTATTTGACACTTTTCCTATCTTTTCATTGAGGACAATGAAAGTGTTCAATTTGGGGGAGTTATGTTTGTGCTTTGTGTGCTGTGCTTTGTGTGCCTGTTTAAATATTTTTAGTAGTTGTTATTTGTTTCATGTTTGTATGTTTGTGTGACAATTATACTCGGTTTTAAAGGTTAGTTTTCTATATTGTGGCCGAAGATGGATATTGCAAGAAAGTATTAACTTTTGATTTAATTGATGATTTTATTATTTGAGTATTAGCATGTGGATAGAAAGCTTCACTTGAATCTTTTCACTTAAATTTATGCACCAATCATATTCAGTCTATGTACTTATTGTGTTGATTTGTGAAACCAAAAAGATTCTAGAACTTGATTATTTACTACTTGAGGCGAAATTGATAGACCATGCATGATTAGAAAAATGATCTAGGCCATTTTTGTTTTGAGATTGAGCCTTTCAAGCCTACCCGATTATATTAATCCTTTGGGAAACCCTTTGAGCCTAATTTTTTCATTTTATTGTTATCTAACCATATTACAAGCCATGGCCTAATTGTTTGATTATCCTTTTCTTTTGGTCCCTTACTTGAAGTGCTATTAATCATTTTTTTTGGATTGAGGGATGAGCTCGAAAGAAAATAGGGGTGGTTTGTTAAAAAAAAAAGTTTATTCTCAGGTTTTGATGTAAATTGAGTGTCATATTCAAGTTACAAGTAGTGAAAAATCTTAAGTTTAGGGGTATGACACTGTTAAAAAAAAAAGAGAAATCAAACTCGAGAATGAATGAAGTTAGGTAGTGATTCATGAGATCAAAACAAATTAATTCCAAGGGTGATTATAGTGCTTTAGGTGGATTGAGCTTCATGTTATATCCTTTATCCCACCTAAACCTGAGCCTTACGTTACAACCCTTGAAAAGTCCTTTTGATTCTTGGTTATGCATGGCTCTTTATTAGTGGAGAGTAGTAGTTAATTCAAGTATATGAAGTCTTGTGTTTAATTCTTATTTAGGTTTTGCATTAACACTTGAGTGCATGAATTTGAGTAAATGATTGTATACACACACACACAAGTAAAAAGTGAAGAGTGAATGGGGATTGGTTTGTTTTGGTTCGCTTGAACAATATAAATCTGAAATTTGTCTTAAGTTGAGAACCTTATGAATTCTTGAGGAAAATCCCAATTTAGTATAACAAGCATGTGAGCTGAGTATGGTTGAGAGTCTTTATTTGTTTTGTGTCTAGTATGTCTTTGCTTGAGGATAAGCAAATTTCTAAGTTTGGGGGTATTTGTTAGCACTAAATTTTATATATGTTTAAGACCCTTTTTACTTAGTTATTTGATTTATTATTTGCAATATTAGGTAAGTTTTATGTGTTTTGTGTACTTGTACAAGAAAAAGAACAATTTGGAGAAGTCAAGGCTTTTGGAGCTGGTTCTAATGATTTCGTGAAGAATTGAAGTTACAGGGTGCTGATCGTGACTTATGCTGCAGCAATAGAAGAAACTGGACAGTGCAAAGCAGATTTGAGGAATTAATACCATTACCGCAATATAGCAGTCTGATTAGGGCAACATTGTTTTGCCACATGGCCTTTCACGATTTAGTATTTGGAAACCTTATAAATGGTCTTTTTATCAGAATTTCGAAAGAGGCTGCTGCTGAAGACTTCAAGATTAATTTATCTCCATTACAACTTCATCTTTTTCACCTTTTCACCATATTTGTTCTTGGGATGTTAGATTTGATTTCTGGGATGTTTATTATGATGTCTAGGAATTAAACTCCTTTTTCCTAGAATCGATGTAACTAACTTTAGGCATATTGCAATTACTTTGTGATGTTGTTTGGATGATTTCAATTGTGTTTATTTAATCTACTTGTTCTTAATGCTCTAGTTGATTGGCCACCAATTAGATGAATTAGTATAAGAATCCGGCACTCAAGAGAAGGGATTGTTTATATGCATAAGGATAGATCAACATAGGACATTGTTAGATCAAGAGGTTGACAATTCTTATGAGCCATAGAGAAACGAATTACTATTGCTTAATGAACCTTATTATTTGATTCTGAATCGAGAGGTTAAGGTAAATTGGGTATGACTATTTAAAACTTAAGAGAGATAAACAGGAAATAGTTTCGGCTATAAACAATTTGAAATCAAAAGAACAATTGATTAAAGGAATTGCATGAACCCTAGTTAGGTGGAATCGATTTCTAGGAATATTTTGCTATTGATATTTTCATTCGTGATTGGTAACCCATCAACATTTCGATCTATTCAACATATTCCTACAATTATCAAAAATATTCTAACAACAATCCACAATTATTTCCCTAATTTTTTTTAACAACAATCTAATATAAATTTATTAATATCTTTTCAATAAACCTCATAATACTCAAGCAACACTTCAATATTACCATAACAATACTTCACACCGTCTCAATAATTTTCCAACATCATACTAAATTATTTAAAATCAAATCAACTTATCACAATAAAATTCTAAGTCTGCCTTATATAAATATCTTACTTATTTACTTCAAGGCTAGCAAATTAAGCTTCCACAAGTTCGGTCACTTCCAAAACCACCAATTATGTCTTCACTACAATTCAAACACACACAACAATTTCAGTGGTCATGTATACACAAAATAAGGTTTCAATTTCATAAAAACCATAAATATTCTCACTAAACCTACCATGGCCGAATACCTTATACTCTTCTCTTTCTCCTTTGGCCAAAAAGGCCTCTTTTTCTCTCTCCCTTGCTTTGGCAGTAGATGGCCTTGGTTTCCTTTGCTTCAGCCGACCAACCTTCTTCTTCTTTCTCCTTCTTTCTTTGTGGGCAAGCTGTTCCAGCCCTTCTCTCTTTTCTTTCTTTCTTTTCTTTTTTTCTATCTTTCCTCTTTTCTTCTCTGTTCTAGCCCCCTTTCCCGCGACCTTTCCCTCTCGACCACTCTCCCTTTCCCTGCTCGGTTTTGTCCGTGCTTTAGCCAACAGCAGGGGTTGGCACTCAGCCATTCCTTTTTTCTTCTTTCGGTTACAAGCCTTAGCCGAACCCCTGCTTCACGAGTTAGGGCTCTCTCCTTCCCTTTCTATCACGTTTCGCCTAAGCTTCAGCCGACAACCTCTTCACACACTCTCACTCTCATTCGTTCTTCTCAATTTAGAGGGGAAAGGTAGATTGGGTTTGGCTCAGCCGACCCTCTTCTTCTACCTTTTTTCTTTTCCCTACTTTTTCCTCATTTTCTTTTTCCCCCTTTTCAATCGGCAGCCCTCTCCCTCTCCATACTCCCATTTCCTTTCTCCTCTTTCTTTCTTTATTTTATGTTCTCGATCTCGCTTATGAATGCTTATATCTAAGGCTAGAACTCTATGTTGCGTAGCCATACTCTCACTTAAGATAATTTAACGGTCTAAATATATGTGTTTATTTATCCTCTTAATTAAAAAAAAAAAATTATTTGACTTCATTTGATCTTCTTTTAAGATTTTTTCTTAAAAATATATTTACTAAGATTAAGTCATAAAATAGAATAAAAATCTGAAATAATATTTTTACTCTCGTTTTTTTATTCTGTAACAAAAACTCCATGTACATTTTCAAAACTATTTCTACTAGAACTTACATGGCTATTAAAACCACAGCTAATAAAAAGGCTTTCTACAACTGGCATTTTTATACTACTTTATTTAAATTCTACCAAAATATCATTTCTTAACCTCATCAAATTTTAATGGTGGTGCATACGAGCTAGTAACATTCAAAATTTCTTCTCTTAAAACTTATTTAACTAAAATAATTTTATCACATTGTCTCCTAACTTGTACAATTTCTTTTTGATATTTCTTATTTATGATGATATCTATACTATTTCGATCTTTATCTATACTTGTGTACCAAAGCTTATACCGCTATGGTATAATCTCTCTAACCTTCTCCTCAACCCATTTGATCTCCTAGAGACATAAAATGTTTATCTTTATTCTACTCATAACCTCACAAATCTTAGTTAACTTACCATTAAACGTGTTTATATTTCAAGATCCTAACTTAAATTTATGGTTATGGACTAATTTCTTTATCAACCTTCATTCATTGTGGTGTGGAAAACCTTTACACATTTAATATTATATCCAGACATTGATGTGGCATGTGGCTTACGGATGATGACCTAACAATCTTTACATATTTTTCACTATACTCATACTCCGATATGGTGTCATGTCTATTAAAAATTGATTTCATTGTAATATTATAATTAAGTTGAACTCTTCAATTTATTCTTAAATGATTTTAAATTGAATGCTTAACAAGAAATGTGATTTTTGTTTCTTATGTAATTTTTTGTGTTATCCCTTTTGAATTTGTCAAGGGATAAAGTTTCATGTTTTCATTTGCATGTAATGAAGATGTTATCTTACATCTATCAAATTTCTTGTGCTCTTATATATTAGCAATTACAATTAATTTTAAATTAAATATTTAATATAAATTTCATAATTGATAAAAGATAAGTTTTTTCTTTTGTTTTTCTTTTACCTTATTCACATTGAAGGTTGTTTTTCTCCATTCCTCAAGTTAGACTTGGTAATATATGTATAAGAATCATATTCGTATCATTTAAAATCGTTTACGTGTTATATAAAATACGAAAATTTCATATTCAAATTTGTATTAACTTATCAAACATAAAATTTATTTTTTTACATTTCATCATATTTGTATACAATTTTTACTGACTTTTTTGGAAGTTACCTTCACATCTTTTTTTCATATTTTTTTTTATCGTGTATCGTATAATTATATCGTGTTTAAAATTACAAATTCTACCTCAAATTGAAAATAAACCAGCGGGAAAAAATGTGGAAGGAAGAAAGGTTTGATTGAAACGAATCGCCTATATGTTGAGGGCAAACAATCCATAATTAAACATCCAGTAAAACCGTAAACCCAGAAAATCGTAACAACTAGAGGGCCTGTGATACAAAAGATTTTTCTTTTGTTGTTTTTCTCCATTCCTCAAGTTAGACTTGGTAATATATGTATAAGAATCATATTCGCGCTATTTAAAATCGTTTACGTGTTATACAAAATACGAAAATTTCATATTCAAATTTGTATCGACTTGTCAAACATAAAATTTATTTTTTACCTTTTATCATATTTGTATACAATTTATACTGACTTTTTTGGACGTTTACTTTCACATCTTTTTTTCATTTTTTTTATCGTGTATCGTATAATTATATCATGTTTAAAATTACTAATTTTACCTCAAATTGAAAATAAACCAATCGGGAAAAATGTGAAAGGAATGAAGGTTTGATTGAAACGAATCACCTATATGTTGAGGGTAAATAATCAATAATTATACATCCAGTAAAGCCGTAAACCCAAAAAATCATAGCAACTAGAGGGCTTGTGATACAAAAGATTTTTATTTTGTTGTTTTTTTCCATTCCTCAAGTTAGACTTGGTAATATATGTATAAGAATCATATTCATGTCATTTAAAATCGTTTACATGTTATATAAAATACAAAAATTTCGTATTTAAATTTGTATCGACTTATTTAATATAAAATTTATTTTTTACCTTTTATCATATTTGTACACAATTTTTACTGACTTTTTTGGACGTTACCTTCAGATCTTTTTTTCATATTTTTTTATCGTGTATCGCATAATTATATCATGTTTAAAATTACCAATTCTACCTCAAATTGAAAATAAACCAACTGGAAAAAATGTGGAAGGAAGAAAGGTTTGATTGAAACGAATCGTCTATATGTTGAGGGTAAACAATCAATAATTATACATCCAGTAAAGTCGTAAACCTAAAAAATCGTAGCAACTAGAGGACCTGTGATACAAAAGATTTTTCTTTTTGGTGAAGGATATAAAAGAATTGGCATGCCAGTTTTACACGCAAAACGAACAAGGTAGAAAAAAAAAAAGGCCAACACAATATTTGCCCTCCCAGCAACGGTGATTGTCCTGTAGCAAACACTGAAAACAATATTACTTCAGACATTAATATCTGCACGCTTTGATCTGGTGGTGCTGCTGATTTCTTGGGAGCCAGTAAAGGAGAATCTCGGGAGGCTGTATTTCTCAGTCACTGAAACTGGCTGTTGAGGGTAAAGCGTGGGAGGTGGAGTCAGATTGCGCTGAGCTGGTAGGGGAGGAAGCACGTTGTACTTGTAAGGGTCGCCCCTCAAACTGCAAACAAAGAAGCATCCTTTCATACAAAGCACCACAAACAAGGGGAAAAGGGAGAAAAAAAAAAATGTTATTCCTCACATAAAAGTTTCCCAAGGTAACTCCTTAGCCTCACTTACCTTGTTCGCTTGTACAACTGATCATCATCACTGAAATTTTCATCTAGACGTTGAGAAGTTCTCAGAACAGGAGATATGGACCATGTATTTGGGGTTGGTAAGTCATCTGAAAAATATCTTCTCCTGATCAACTGAAACACGTACAATATAAGTTTAACAACAGCTAATCCACGACAAATTGAGAGCTAAAGTAGCTCACAAAGTAAGCAAGAGGATAACAATACCATTCTAAAAAATTTCATTACACCTTCCTTGTCATATCTTGCATCTTTCGCAGCCTGTAGACAAAAAGCAAAATGTCAGACATCCACAGTTAACAAAAGCCAGAAATAACGTTGTTAACTCGTGTTCGCATGCTCATTGAAAGTATTGGATCTATACCAACCCCAACTTCTTGCTCAAGTTTTAAACAGTACATCATGATTGATTTCTGAGCTAACTAGGGAAGCCGTGATATACAACATTAGCTCATTTTTTGGCTATTAAAAAACAACTTCGTGATTAAAGGAAAATACTACCTTTGTTTGGACTCAAGAAAAAACATTTACTGGTGTTTCTCTTTCTTTGCCACCACCTCTGCAATTCAGAGTCACACTCAAAACCTCTGTTGGAAGAACCAAACCCATTTACTTATTACTAAAAACCGAATAACCCTCACCTCAATCACCATTCCTAGCTCAGATAAACAGAGATTTCAGTAAACAAACAGTAAGAACGGTATTTTTGCTGCATGCATGCAAAAAGCCAGGAAGTTTGCCCCTTTCTTGCCACTGAAATGATGCAGATTCATAATCAAAACTAACCCCATTCATAGCACCGAAAGCATCCACAGAGCTTAACAAATCAACAAAAGATCATAGTAAATTAACGAGAACATCTGGACGCGTGTGCAAATTGAAGACCATTTGTTAAGATTTGATATTAGTTTGACAAAGGTTTGAAACTGTTAGTGCTAAAATAGAAGGGAGCAAGAGAGAGACAGAGAGAGAAGTAAGAGAAGAACAGCAGAGAAAAATGACAAAAGGAAGAGAGGCTCTTCTGCTAACCAGCAACAGGAGCTGCTGCCTCTACAGGAAGAAAACATATAGATCGAGATCTTTCTGGATGGCATGGAAAGAAGAAACAAGGGAAGGGGGGATCTGCATGGTTGAAGGTGGTGATTGTTACCTGCAATGAGATGACTTTGCAATGCAAGGGAGGTAATAAGCCGGAGGATGAAAATATGGTAGCTGAGCGATTATGTTATCCAGGACATTATTTTTTATTTTAGGGGTTTGATTGTAATCTTAACATTTACAATTTAGGTTATTTATATTAATTAATATTTTATTTCTTTTCCAAGTAAAGGATTTTAGGGTTATATTTGAATTTTGTGTTTTAGAAGGGTTTCAGGTTTAGTAATATATTCCTATGTTATTTAATTAGGTTTAGGTTAATGAACATCTTAGATTTTCTCCCTCTATTGATTCTTTCGAGTTTTCTCCCTTCGTTCTTTTTCCCCTATTTCCTTTATTCCTCCATAATTGTTTCTAACCCTCTAAATTTCTATTTCTATCTCTTTCCCCTACTTGTTCTACAACATAAATAGTCAGAGTCTGACAAGTGACAATTTTTTCTTTAACAGAGCAATTGTAGAGTGAGGACTGGACCCAAATCTGGATATGCAAAGAATGAGTGAAATCTTAAAATTTATCAAAATTTTACCACTGGCAGCTTGGCTGATTTTTTCGGTTGAGTGAAATCTTAGCATTTATCCAAAAAAAAAAGCAAATGGTTCAAAGTAAAGGAAAAATTATCGATAAAATGGCATATGTTTCATGCAAAAATTTTGAGAGTTCCTAAAAGTTGTCATGTGCATGTAGGCAGGTATGTTACTAAATTAATCAAGAAGTACAATGCACAGCATTCAACAAAACTAGAGCAAAATTGGAAATAGCGCCAGCAAATGGTAGGTAATGGACAACTAACACTGTAAAATCTCTAAATTACAAGGATTATGGACCAACATAACCATAAATTTAAAAGAACAGGTGTAACTTATCCGCGAGAGAGAGAGAGAGAGAGAGAGTAGCAAATTGAAATGCAAGAAAATCGTGGACACTTAATTGAAACTGTTGCACTTCATCCTTCCTCACACAGCAATTTGAGACATAAATTAATCAAGTAAAACAAAAACTATCCTATTTAATTTTGACAAAATATGAACTGAAATGTATCATTTCCCTTATTTTAAACCAATATGTTTACAGCATTTTAATATCGCAACTAGAATTCAATATTTAAGTGGATCAATTTCAATGAAACACCCAAGTTTCCCCCATAAACATCTGCAAGGATACAATAATGAAAGTATAGAATAAGAAATTCTTACTTAATCAACACATAAGCAAGTCAATGCATAAGTTAAAATGCTTACTGCAATAAGGCCTCCACTACCAGGAAAACTCTCAGTGAGTGGAAGCTCCTCAGTAGATGGAAGAAAACCCTGCTTCTCAACCCACTGACGAGCTACATCAACGAGATTGCCACTGCTACCTCTTGTACCCTCTTTAGCAGCAATATCAGCTTTGTTACCAATAACAATATATGGGACAGGAAGTCCCCCAGGACCTCCAGAACCCAGAGGAGCTGAAAATGTCCCAGTCGACGCAATCTCAGCTGCCCACTTCTGCAGTGTAGTTTTTGTTCTCCTTTGAGAAAGATCATGAACAAAAATAACACCTGCATAGCAGAATCATGAGAGAAAATCACAGGTCACATTGGAAAAATGAAGCAGGAAAAAGTTTCCACAAGATGATGATTAAGTGCATATTATTAGGATGGTAATGATGGCATTGTAATTTTTAAGACCATTAAGTTAAAATTGTAATAAGTGCAATCAGTTTATATTGCAAACATCTCCATTGAATAAATTCAGTCATTTAGGTATTTTGCAAATTTGCATCCCAGCTACAAACTAACAGGGCTTCTTTACTGAAGAAACAACATTGTCTAAACCATCTTTTACATCTACTGATCTGTAGATTCAAGTGCAGCCTAAAAGTTAAATATATTTTGGCTAAGAACAAAAAGATGGGAATCATCCAGCTGCACCTACCGCTGTCTCAGTTTCATTTATGGAATAACAGACTATGAGAAAGCTGACAGAGAGCAACTAATGACAGTAGCCATCATTTCATATATTTGCATGTAACTGTATCAGGGCAAAATCAGAATATCAAGTAAGAACTAGCCAAGGTCCTCGATCTGTTCCTCATGCAATTGAAAACTCAATTCAAGCTAGTACACAGAAAACCATCAAATACTTAGAAAAAGAACAGGAAAGATAGTGGATTACTCGACTTACAAACTAAGAGTCAAATTATTTTCGTACCAACAATTATCAAGAACTTAAGACATTTGCCCAAGCAACGAGATTAAATACGCACCATTAATTTGCGAATAAAAAAGAGACCGGCAATCTCTATATCGATCATGTCCTGACACATCCCAGAGTTCAATGAAGAAATCTCTGTCAGCATCCCCTTTTAAACTACTTGAAGAGCTACCAGGACTACCATATGTGGTATGCTGTGTTGAGATTATAGTGGCTACTTGGTGAATGAACTCAAGGAATAAGTTTGTTTCTAGCAACAAAGGGGTACTAAGTCTTACCTTCACACCAACTGTACATCCAATAGTTTGAGGAGGATGAGCAGTGGAAGAGCCTTTGACAATCAGATGAACAAGTGACGTTTTCCCTACACCTGCCAAAGGACAAAGATTTCAAGTTAAAGTTTGGCATCTAATAAAATGTTAAAAACAAAAGTTTTCATATCTAACTTAAGAATGAAAAGTAAACAAATAAGAACAGCAGTTCAAGAGTCTGCTTACTGCCCAATAATGGCAGAACACAGTGTCAGAAACACTCAAGCAGTCAAAAACAAATCAATAAAACATCCAAAGGAAATAGCCTAAGAACATTAAACCATGAATCCTTTATAAAGATTTGTTCTCTCGACATAGAAACTAATAAAACAGTCAAAAAAAAATTATTTCAGTATAGTCACCAAGGCTATGCAGATTTTTCCTTAGTAAATCTAAGTGTACCATTGGCTCAAGTGTTAAGGGTGGAATGAGTATGGATAGAGATCCTAGGTTCAAGCCGTACCAATAAAAAAAATTGAACTCTACCAAGTTAACTCTTAAAATTAATAGTTTACCAAACAAACCTACTAAGTTTTCTACCTTCTTCCGTTTCTTTCCAATCTTAATACATCACCCCATGTCTTTCTCCAATGGCTTCAACTTCGTTTCTTATACATACATATCACACACTACATCTCCTCAGTTAAAAAACTGAGAAAGTCAGGTTATTATTTAACACCATATCTCTCATTCTTACCGTTAATATCATGAATGATCATTAATCAAGTTTTCAATTTTTGATGCGCAAACAAAATCATTTGTTGCTCTAAGTCCTTTTATCCTTACATTTTGGCAGGTAAACCAAACGTTCTTCTTCCATCCAGCAGAGTTAGACATCAGGAAGCTTAAAAATGAACATTCATAAATTTAACCAATCCAAGATCAATAACAGCTAACTATGGTCTTGTACACCAAGATAACTATCAAAGTATATTTCCTTCTCATGTAGTTACAACTATAATAATTTTATAGCAGAAAAACTCATTAAACTCCCTTATGAGCTACTCCATACAGAAAAGCATACAGCAAAAAGCAGAATCTTTAGCAAAGACAAAGACAATATATGAATACAAAAATTTGTGATTAAATAGAGGTAAAATTCAATACCTGAATCACCAACGACAAGAACTCTAACCTGCCCACAAGGAGGTCCTCCGTTAAGCTCTTTGTTCTCCCTCTCACGTTCCCTCCAAAACATTTTTTTTCTCTTGTGTTCTCTCACAACAAAAAAAAAAAGAAAATCTACTACAAAAAATTAGCAAGACTCAACTCTACAAACAATAGCAGGACTAATCAAGTCCCATCAAACAGGGACAAGTTGAAAGCAGAGCAACAATTTCCCGAAAAGGGTACCCAAAATTTCAAACCAATATCAATCTCACAACAAAATCAACCCAAGATCTACACCCAAATCAACGATCCAAAACTCATCATTTCTGAATCAAATTGGATCCAATAAAAAGACCTTAAATGGGCATCTTTATAATAGAAGGAAAAGAAATGGGTTTCTCTTTAAATTTCTATTTACATCTTCCAAATCTCAATCGATTAAACTTGAGTTTAAAACTACATTTTCCAAAAAAAAAAAAAAAATCAATGTTTTGCTGGGGGTTTATAGGAAGATTAGAAATAATGGGAATCAATTAGATAAAAAAAAGAAACAAGTTAAGGCAGGGATCCAGAATTGGTTTTCCGACGGACTGACTATGGTTCTTTTTCATGTGCTGATACGGATTGATTAAACAGAGTAATTTGTCGTAGGAATGTTCAAGTCACGCGCTAGAGGCCAGAAATGCATATGCCAATTTTATTTTATTTTTTTCTTTTGGCCGAGATAAGCTTTGCCAATTTCAATAGGTTTATTTTATGAATGATATCTAGACATGTAGGTAGTTAAAGTAGACTCGATTCGAAAAATTAATCTCTTTTATTTAAATTTAAATTCAATCCATTCGATTTAATTAAAAAAAATTAACAATTAAAATTAATTTGATTCGAATTTGAATTAATTCAAAGTCAAATTAATCTAAATTCACACTAATCCGAACCTGACCTGATCTAACCCATATTGATTCAAATCCAAATTCATTTAAATTCAAATTAATTCAAACTCAACCTAATCCAAATTCGAATTGATCTAAATTTAAATTAACTCGAACCCGAATTAATCCAAATCCAAATTGATCAAAATTCAAATTGATCCAAATCCAAATTAACCCAAACTAAAAAGATTCAAACTTAAATTATGACTGACATTAAATGTTTAAATTTCATATTAATGATCAAAATATTATATAGATCATTATTCTATCCACTATTAATAGAGTTCAAAGATTCCGCAAGTAGTCCTCTTTATTTGCCACGTGTCTTGTTAAAACTTTTTTAATTTTATTTTTTATTGTGTCGTTAGTATCTTTCCCGACTCACGTTTTCTTCTATTCTTCTCTTGCTTCCTTTGTTCTTATGTTTGTGATGCAAAAGATTGAGCCCTTCCTCTTTTCTAATTTTCTTACTCTACTTTCCCCTTTTTAAAGTCTTTGAGGTTTCTCTATCCCACTGGTTGTTAGGATTGTTTAGCTTACTTGTTAAGTGGCTTGTTATCACTAAGTAAAAAAATCCCTATTATTTAGGGATGCTTATTGGTTGTTTTGATTTAGTCTTATCTTACCACGTCATAGGAATTGTTAGACGTGGGCTATTTATTTTCCTTTTTAAGTCTTGTTCTTCAGTCAAATAAATTATTCTCTCCCAAATTTTCTGTATTCCTTCATCAGTTTTCTACTTGCTAACATTATGGTATCAAAGCACTATCAACGGGCCTAATTAAATTGGAAGCAGAAATCTTCTACATGTGCTGTATTGAAGTATGAAAACAGAAAGTTCGTTTGTGCAACCAGTAGTTTAAAAATTTGATAGGTACTATGATCATTGGGCTATGCTCATAGAAAACTTCTTGCGTTCAAAGGAGTACTTGGGGTTGGTGGAAAATGGAGTTCCTGTAGCAGCTAAAGGTGTTGCTCTCACGGATGCGCAGAAGAAGAGCAATGACGATGAACAGTTAAAAAGATTTTAAGGCAAAGAACTATCTATTTCAGGCATTAAATTGTTTGATTCTGGAGATGATTCTTAACAAGGACACATCAAAGAATATATGGGATTGTATGAAGTAGGAATATCAAGGTACAACAGAGTCAAATGGGGACACTTGCAAGCTCTTCAAAAAGAGTTTGAAAATTTCGACATGAAGATAGGAGAATCCGTAAATGAATATTTTGCTCGAACTCTTACCATAGTCAACAAGATGAAAGCAAATGGTGAGAACAAGGGAGATGCTGAGATTGTTGAAAGCGGCTGTTGAAAAGATTTTGAGATCCATGACTCCTAAGTTTGATTATGTTATGTGTTCCATTAAGGAATTTAAAGATACAAATGTAAGACCCGATTTTATTTAAAACACGAAATTAGAAAAGATCAAATGAATGATTTAAATGGTATTTTCGAACACGTGCAAGGGTAAAATAGTCAAAAGACCAAAATTCGATATTTATCTTGACAAGAAAATTTAATTAAAAATATGGGATTGAGAAATCTTGATCAATAATGAAGAAATAATTAAATTCCGGGTTCAATAGATCAATATATGAATTTATAGGAATGAATCAGAATTTTTACTTCGAAAAATTATTCCGAAAATATTCGAAAAATTATACCAAAAATACGAAATAATATCGAGAAATTCATTTATTGAATAAATGAATAAAATATAATTTTTTAGATATTTTGGATTATTATTGAATATAATATTGATTAAAATAATATTAAAAATAAATTATAAATAAATAAATAAATAATAAAAAAATTGCGAGAAAGAAATGAAGCCTGAAAATGAAGCAGGCAAAACCGAGCTTTCCCCAACTTCCCTCACCGGACTGAGCGACCGACGGCGCACGCACCAGGCGAGGTAGCCGATGCCAACCCCAGGTAAATCCGGCGAGGAGACGATTGACGGCGAGAGAGAAACCGAGAAAGAGAGAATCGAGAGAGGGAGAGAAGAATCCGGTGACCGGCGCCGATCTAGGCCCGACCACCGACATCCGAGGGAAGCCTGACCTTGTGAGAACCCCCAGCCACTGAAAAACCCGCAAACGGCGAGGAAAGACGAAAGCACCAACGCCAGAAAGGAGAAGAGCCGGACCGACCACCTTGGACGAAACCAACCCCAGATCCGTGCATCGGACGACCCCGCGGAGCTGCTGGCGGTGAAAATCGACGGAGAACTGGCTGACGAAGCCTTGAATCTGTCGAATCGGACTGAACCGGGTTCAACCGGACCGAACCGGTTCAGCCAAAAAAAGGAAAAGAAGAAAAAAAGGAAAAAAGAAAAAGAGGAAAAATTGGAAAAAAAATCTCAGTGATGCAATCGAGCTATGGGTAAGTCGGTAAACGGTCGAAATTGACCGATTTGAATTTTGAAATATTTCATTTGATTAATATTCGACTGAAAATTTACCTGAAAAAATATTTAATTCTGTAGCTCGACAATTGAAGTCAAACGAGAGCTCGAGACAGCCTCGATTTACGTACTATCATAGAATCACGGGTAAGTAACCCTTATTTACGATAATTTTGTATCGTTATGCGTGTTAAAAGTTTACCACATAAATTACGAATTTAAATTTCGCATTAAATGAATTAAATTCTGAAAATTGAGATAAATTGTCGTAAATAATTTATAAGCTATTCGAGAATTTAGAACGAGGACCAATATATACTGATGGGCTCAGTGAGCCTAATAGGCCTCGATAATGTGAATAGTAAGTGAAAAACGAGCTTAAGGCCAATTAAGGCCCATTACGGTACAATCGGGTCCAATATGGGTAAACGGGCTCAATGATTTAAATTAAGCCCAGAAAATATGAAATACAATTAATTGTATTGTATTTGACCTGATGAATATTTATCCGCAGTTTCGGAGATTGAATTTAGAGCAAATCGGATTGCGTGACGAGTTATCAGTGGAAAGGTCAAACTGTACAGAAAAATGAGGTAAGGGAATTGTATGAGTAGCTAGAGGTAGCTATGCGTATTTTAATAGCTTTTGTATACACTGAATATGTATGTATACACAGAATATGTATAAAGGTCCTAGAAATAAATTAATGATTTTAAGGACTCGAAATAGGAAAAGGTTATTTTACCCCTATTGAGGGAAATTCACCTAAGGATGGTGAAAGCATGACATGCATGAAATGCATTATTTAAGTAATTTTTAATTTAAAGAATTTTCTTGGTTTTTAAGCAAAACAAATCAGTAGATTGGCCAATAATTACATAAGTTTCATAAAATAACACTACGTAAGTGTTATTTATATTTAAATGAAAATTCTTGGGAAAATGGGCCAACTATCAAGTTTATATGGAAACGATAATGCTGACACATAGCTCGCACTATATCTGCGTTTGTGAGTGTGCATAAATGTGCTTGAGCAGTTGCTCGTACCAACTTGTGTGACATCATATGCATGAAATGTGCTAGAGCGGTTGCTCGCACTGATTTTTATTATTGAGAAATGCATGAGAAGTGTTGGAGCCTAGCTCGCACCCTGTTTTGATAGTTTTGACGGTTTTGACGGTTTTCACTGTTTTGACTTAAATGCATAAAAAGGTGCTGGAGCGATTGCTCGCACTAGTTTTAATGATTTGACATGCATGAGAGATGCTGAAACTTAGCTCGCATCCTGTTTTGATATGATATTGCAAAAAAAACCGTGTTAGAGTGTAACTCGCACGAGATTTGATGTATTTATGCATAAGCCGTACTAGAGCGTTACTCGTACGAAGTTTTTATTTACTTGAGCATTCATTCGTGCTGGAGCATTGCTCGCACATGATTTTATATGGATTTATAACTCATTTTAAAGTCGTACTGGAGTGCTACTCGTACGCAGATTTTACTGATTTTTATGAAACCGTGCTAGAGCTTCGCTCGCACGAGATTTTTAGATATCATGAATATGCATGGAGCCGTGCTAGAGCTTCGCTCGCTCATGGATTTATATGACATGCATATAGCCGTGTTGGAGCCTCCTGTAGACTGTGTGTCACAGTGAGATGATATGTCCACACTTGCATACTGAGACAGAGATGGTATGGGTGGATAAGACCTATTGCAGGCACCCCTAACTGAGCTTGGGTTCACGGAGTACGTTGTACCGTGTATATCACATGGAGTACGTTGTATTGTGGGGATTGTTGGAGTGGATTGGAGTGGCATTAGCCACGAGGTAGTAAGCCTTGCCCTCGCAATCCTGATGTTATGCTATTCTGGCGGGTAGGACCGACCCACCTCCCATTTCAGGTGTGATACCCCGTACACTAGGTACCGTGTTGCCAGGGATCACTAGGTTATGACCATAGTCCTTGTTGTTACTGATAGTCACCTACTTGTCTCACATGATATAACTTGTGATCTCGATAGACCAGGGTAGACCCGAGGGAGGGGTCAGGCCCCCGATTTTATGATTTTTTTTACTATGCTAATATATGTTTTAGAGGATTTTATGATATGTGACCCTGAAAGAAGGGTGGTTTTATAACCGAAGTTTTATAATGAATTTTAATGAATTGTTTTATGAGATGATTGACCTAGAAGGGTTAGTTTATACTGCAGTTTTAATGAAATGATTTGAATGCAGTAGCATGATGATGTTTTCCATGCTTTCATTTCAAATTCATGATTTGTCTTACATGACATGAAAGAATGCATGATCTTGATTTACTTCATGCTAATTATGATTTAAACATGTCACATAAAATGCCTTTGATGCATGAATTACATGATTTCTATATGCATAAATAGTTTTGATAAACTATGTCATTGATGTATGCATGGTTTTGTGCTTGAGATTTTAATGAAAAGAAATGGATTTTAAGGGCATGGCATTATGAGCATGTAGATAGTGGAGCTATCTACTTACTAGCATAATTGCCTTACTGAGCGTGTGGTTTGCTTAGCCCCCTTATTTTCTCATTTTTTCAGAGCACTCGCAGTAGTTAGTGAGCGGCTGATGACTTGCATTCTTGGTATCCGCTGCTTCTCATCGAGAGACAGGTATACACATTTGTATAGTTTTGTATCTAAATATGTAATGCACAGTACTGTAAATGGATATGATGTCGGGGATGTAGACTTATAAATACCATTGTGTATGTATTTAGTTAAAGTCAAAGGATAGTAAACTCAGATATGTGAATGTGATTATGGAAATGGAATGGTAAATAGGTGAGAGGTGACTAACACCGAATCATAGCCCAACTGTTTGTAGGATGGTCACGATGAGAGAAAGGTAAGAATTAAATAATAAACGGAAAAGCGAAAAATTTACTCTGATTTTTAGGTAATTTGGGTCGTGACAACAGACACCTTAACCATTAATGAGTTGCAAAGTAGTCTGCTTGTGCATGAACAATGTATGAATTCTTATGTTGAAAAAGAACATGCTTTGCAGATTACTCATGGAAATCAATATAGAGGAAGGGGTCGAGTTGTGGCAACTTTAGAGGAAGAGGAAGGGGGCGAGGTAGACAATTATTCAACAAGGCTACGGTGGAGTGTTATAGTTGTCACAAGCTAGGGCATTTTCAATAGGAATGTCCAAGCAAGGAGAAGGAGGCTAAATATGCAGAGACTCAAGAAGATATGTTGCTGATGACGTATGTGGATATGATAATCCCAGTAGAGGAGATACAAGGTTCCTTGATTCGGGATGTAGCAACCATTTATGTGGAAAGAAGAAATACTTTTCAGATTTTGATAGGATTTTTAGAGATTCAGTGAAGCTGGACAATAACTTAAGCATGGTCATGCTAAGAAAGGGTAACGTAAGGCTACAGGTGAATGGAATATCACAAATCAACACAGGAGTATTTTGTGTGCAAGAGCTAAAAAACAATTTACTGAACATTGGACAATTGCAAGAGAAAAGGCTTACTATTTTATTTCAATATGGAAAGTGTCAAGTGTTTCATTCCGAGATAGGCTTAATCATGGAGTTGATGTCTTCGAATTGAATGTTCGCACTACATGCTATGTCTCAGCCTATAACATCTACTTGTTTCAATAAAATTACAGAAGATAAAACGCCACTTTGGCATTGTAGATATGCACATTTAAGCTTCAAGGGTTTAAAGACTCTTCAGCAGAGGCAGATGGTGAATGGTTTACCACAATTTAAGCCTCCCTCAAGGCTATGCAAAGACTACTTGGTAGGAAAGCAACAGAGGGACCCATTTTCCGAAGAAAAGCACTTGGAAAGCTGCACAGATTCTTCAATTACTGTATGCTGATATTTGTAGACCAATCAAGCTTATCTCTAATAGCAAGAAAAGGTATTTGCTTACTTTCACGAATGACTTTAGCATAAAAACATAGGTTTACTTCTTAGTAGAGAAATTTAAAGCCTTTGCTATTTTCAAAAGTTTTAAGATTCATGTTGAGAAGGAAACAAGCTCACTATTAAAGGTTTATATACTGGTCGAGAATGAGAGTTTACATCATAAAAGTTTATTAGTTTTTGTGATGTAAATGGTATGAGAAGACAATTGACAGTTGCATATACGCCATAATAGAATAGAGTTACAGAATGCAAGAATTGAACCATCATGAAAATGGTTCGCGATATGTTGTCAGAAAACCGTGCACAGTACAGTGCACGTCCCAGCTATTTGCTTCAGGTGCTGCTCCAATACTATCTTATGCTCGCATAACCTGGAATAATGTTGCAGGCTGCCTTTGTTTTCTGTGTAGCAGCACTCATCCTTTCATGCCCGTATCTCCTGTCACAGCACTGCTACAGGACCCCCGTCCAGTAACGCCTATCTTGTCCTACACTGTGCTACCCTTTGCATACTAGCTCTACTTTACATACTCTAGCAACCTACACCCGAGCAGAATCTGCCACCAAGTCCACTCTACTGCTAAGCACAATCCAGCCCTTCACACGATCACCTTGCATCGGTCTCCTTCAGCCTCTTATTTTCGCAAGCACTACAGACTATAAACATCAAACATAAACTATCAACTAAGGTATTTAAAAACTAGGACCAATCATCAAACTATAGCAATTTTAACGGTGTAAAACAAAGAACACGAAATCAAAAACAATGAAGAAGATTAAGGTTATTGCAGCCTGCAACTCTTTTGTCCTCCACTCATGCAACTTTCTCCATTCTAGCAAACCAGCCCACTATCAGACAATCTAAACATCAATCTACAGCAGTCTAAAAGCAGGTAACAATTGGATTAACACATAACAAAAGACAACTACAATGAACAGTAAAAAAGAATAGAAACAGAGCAGAATAGAGTGGAAGTATGTGATCATCTGTCCCTGCAACCGTGAGGCAGCTTCTCTGCTGCATTGAATGTATCAGCTCAGCCACCTTTATCACCGGCCAGCAGCTCCTCCAGCTTATAAAGTGCAGCAATACACGCCCGACCAGTCACCAAAAGCAGCGGACTCTACTGTAGCTTGAAAATAAATACACAGCAATGGCAAAACATAACAGTAGCTCATCTGGACAGTGACATGAACCCAGTAGCTCACATCCTTCTTCTCTGCTTCAGTAGTCACCAGCAGGAGCCAGCATCTCGACACACATGAGAATGGAAACCCGAACAATAAATATAACCACCCGATGCTGTCTCGGCCAACTGATAAAACTTAAAGATTAGCTAATGTAAAGCAAATAAAATGTGAAATAAATTTGCAGGAAAATTAAAATGGGACAGTAACCGAATGAAACACTACTGGACTGTAAAAAAAAAGAAAGCAAAAAATAGAAAATGATAAATGCTCAACTAGAAAATGGAGGATAGAAAAAAAAAGAAAAAAAAACATGCAGTGAATGAAAATGAATAGGGGCAACGGGTTGAGTAATATTGTTGCTGTCAGCAACCCCTCAAACCCAAATGGAAGGTAAGATCCATTGAAAGCAATCAGCGAAAAATGAACAAGAAAAGAAAAAGAAATAAAGCTTTTTGCTGAAGCAGTTTCTTAAAAACTTGAA
The DNA here is from genome assembly GCA_033439115.1 of Firmiana major. NCBI lineage: Eukaryota > Viridiplantae > Streptophyta > Magnoliopsida > Malvales > Malvaceae > Firmiana > Firmiana major. Next base: position 17,185,366 of record CM065904.1, on the reverse strand, counting down.
CTTTAGTAAAATAAAACTTGCAAAAACCCATATCTATAGAGGCTGCCAATGTGAACTACCAAATACTAGAAAAGAAATGAAATTTCTCTTAAAATAAAAGTAGCAATTGCTATGAACAGTAGCTAAACAAGAATGGTGGCTAACAACATTAATTGAAAAATAGAGCAAACGAGAAAGCTTTTAAAGAAAAACAAGAAAAACTATTCTAAAACTATTCTAACACTACTCCTACTCCTAAATTACTTCTATTCTAACCTAGGCTACCCTAAATTCTACTCCTAAACTACTTCTTTTTTTCAATTGCTCATCATGTTCTATTTATACAAAAACATAGGGGTACAATGGTAATTTTTCATCGTAGATGAGTTGGCATTGTTTGACCACTTGTCTTCCTTTGATTTGCTGCAGAGTAGATATTTTCACGTCACTTGTCCTTTTGTCCAATTGATTTTGCGATGTGGCTCGATGTGTGTCTTTTAGAAGGTTGGCACGGTGTCCATCGTTCTTATCGTTTCGGAACGAATAAAATACAGACACCTGACATCACGCGTGTCCAGACGACTGGTGACTCGATCTATAAATTGGAAGTGGTCCAGTCCCCTTTAGCCCGTTTTCAGCCCAAATTTGACTGAAACGACTGAGTTTCATCCGGATTTATTTTATCTGCACATTAAAGAATTTTAATTAAATACATGGGATAATTAATAAAATAATATGGGGATTTAAATAATTAATTAAGAAATTAAGCACAAATAATTCTATTAAAAATAGAATTATCACACCCCCAAACTTAAGCTTTTACTTGTCCTCAAGCAAAACAAAATACATGTAGGAATGACAAGTACCAATATAATAATTTTCCTAATATTATCCTCAAAGATAAAGTACAAACTATGATCTCAAAGACTCACGATTACAAGTCTAACACTCAGAATCATCCAATCATAAGTCCTAACCCAAATTGGACTCCTCGTGTGTGTGTGAAAATATCAAAGCCACTACTCAGTACATTACTCGGATCAGATTATGCAAACATAGTGAATGAAAATTCAATGACATGTGATCATTCTCATAAGTTTGCTTTTCACTTATCTCTCCACTAATGTAGTCACACTTAATCAAATATCAATAGGAATTCATTAAGCTTGTAATGTAAGGTTGGGGCTAAGGTATGATAAAGTCGATTTAGGTTTAATTACCCCTTAACATGCATTACTTCTAGGATCTTTAATCTAAGAGCTCAAATTATTTCCTCCAAACTTATTTATTTCACTAAACGTTTTATTCTATTTTTGTATTTTTCTTCTTCTTTTTTCGTTTTTTTTTACAATTTTTTTTCATTCATTTTTTTTCATCACTTCTTTCATTTTTTTTTAACTTTCACTATCACCTAATCCCCATATGTACATAGCTTGCAATATATCCCAGTGACTTTTCATGCTTTCGAGGTAATGGATAGGAACAGAGTATTTAAGCTAAGGAAAAATTTTCAGGTGTATTTACAGAGAAAAGCTTATTTGGCCCAGATGGGTGACTAGGGGTAAAATATATACAGGGATGGCTAGAAAGGCTAAAACGATCCAAAGATGGCCTAAATCATCTCCCTAATTAAGTGTGATATAATATTTCATCTCGAGATCAGATCAAACAAATTCTAGAATAATATACACAAAATCAACTGAACAAATGCAATCCTATGTTCACATAAGCTTTCTCTAAATAAATATACAGATTCATGACATGACATGTGCATAAGATGAGAAAATCACAATTAGAATAAAGACAAATTCAAGAATTCAACTTCATGTTTTTTCTACAATCATGCTTCTTAGTCAATCAAAGTCAGACTAAATCATGGGGTCATATCATCGGAATATGGGAAAACTACATGCTAAGTACAAAATCACCCCAAAATCAAACAATGGAAGCTCAGATTTTCAAAATTTTTTTAAAAATATTTCAATTTTGCCCAAAATTTTCAAAAATGCTCAAGTGATACCCCCTCCCGCAAACTTAAAGTGCACAGTGTCCTCAGTGTGCAGATAATATAAACATTTAAGTTCAAGAACAGAGTAGTCCCCTATCTGATGATGATGACGAACAATCGAAGCTTGATTGAAAAGGTAATACTGTAAAAGAAATCTGTAAAATAAAGAAAGAAACAACGGAAAAGAAAAAGAAAAAGAACTATATACAAAGTGAAAAGAAAAATTAAGTCACTTCAAATGCAACTAAAGAAAACAACACTCAGCAGCAGGGTGAAGAGTAGGAGAGCCAAAGTGGTGACAGAATGTTAACAATTAAATCCTCCTAAGCTCTATCTACTTCCATCCTTCTTTCAGATCTCTTATGCTCAAGTCTTATATCCTCCTCAATCTCCATCTTAAAATACTCTTGAGAGTCATCAGGGAGCTTCAAAGGTTTGAAAACATAAACTTCACTTCCTGATCTTGGACTCTCATTGTCAATTCCCCCTTTTGCACGTCAATCAAAGTTCTACCAGTAGCTAGGAAAGGTCTGCCTAGTATAATGGGGACTTCCCTGTCTTCCTCCATGTCCAATACAATAAAATTCGCAGGGAAAATAAATTTATCCACCTTTACTAGCCGTCTTCAATCACCCCCTTCGAATATTTAATGGATCAATCAGCCAGCTAAGGGGTCACTGTAGTGGGCTTGCCATCCCCTATTCCTAACCTATGATAAATTGAGAAAGGCATTAGATTGATACTTGCTCCTAAATCACACAAGGTTCTACCAAAGAACAGATTTTCTATAGTGCAGGGTATGGTAAAACTCCATGGATCTTTGAGCTTGGAGGGTAATTTCCTCTGAATAATTGCACTACATTCCTCAGTTAAGGCCACCGTCTCATAGTCTTCCAATCTTCTTTTCCTAGAGAGGATATCCTTCAAAAACTTCACATAACTTGACATTTGCTGTAAAGCATCTGCAAAAGGAATGTTGATGTGAAGTTTCTTAAAAACCTCAAGAAATTTGGCAAATTGTTGATCTAGTTTTTGATTTTTGAACCTCTGAGGAAAAGGTATTGGTGGTGTAACTAGAAGGGATGTAGTGGTAACATGTGTAGCATCAGAGGACGAGGAAGGCTGTGAAGAAGAATAAGGTAAAGATGAAGAAGCACCTAACTTGGATTCCTTTACAGCCTGATCCTGAAGTTCCTGCTCTTTCTAAGCTGCCTCGTTGGAACCTATTGTAAGACCCACTTTTATTATCTGTTGATGTATTTCCTTATGATTCACGCGATGTACACTTATATATATTCATCGAATCATAAGAAGAGCGTTGACTAATTAAATTTGTGAAGCAAAATAAAATGGAATATCGGTGGACGTCGGAAGTAATTAAATACGAGTCGAAATGACCACTGATCAAACGAAAATGATCAGAATGAAGTTAACCGAAAATATGGAAATTAAATAAGAAAATATGGTGGATGTATGAAGGAAAGTTAGGTTAATTTGGTTCCGAAACAAGTGTAGGGGTAAAACGGTCAAAAGACCGAAATTCGGGATAAATTTGATAAGAAAAATTTAATTAAAAATAAGGATTTAGGATATCTTGATCAATAATGAGGAATTATACAATTTCGAGTCCAATTAATCAAGATCCGAAATTTTTAGAAATACCGAAAAGTCACCCGGGATAATATCCCAAAAATACGGAGGAATTATACCGAAAAAATAATTTAAAAACTAAATAAATTTAATTTAATTTAATTTAATTAAATTGGTAGAATAAAATAATAATAAGTGTAGATATTTTTAGAATATATTGAATATCTTATTGAATATTTTAATAATAAAACAATTGGTTAAATAATAATAATAATAATAATTCAAAAAAAAAAGCCTGAAAATGGGAAAACCCGAAAAGAAGAAGAAAAGAAATCGATAGCCGACCCGAGAGAACCCACTGCCGATTCCCACGCACCGGCGACCGTCCGTGTCCGACGAAGGTACCAGGAGGAAGAGGAGAGTCCGGCGAACATGTGGGCACCGGAATCGAGCCGCCAGGTGGCCGGAGCAGGCCGATCCGAGCTTCGAAAATTCGAGGGAGAAACGGGGTGATCGCCGGTGAACCGCCTCGATTGGGCCGAAAAGGAGACCACCGACGCACTCAGGGGAGGAAGCCGGTTCTTTTGAGACCGGTCTTGGCCGGTGAGACCGCCGGAAACTCCGGCGACGGCAAGTGACAGTGAAACGGTGCCGTTTGACTGAAAGGAAAGGGAAGGAAAAGGAGGGAAAAGGAAGGAAAAGGGGAAAGAAAAGAAAGGAAAAGGAAAGAAAAGGAAGGAAAAAGGGGAAAAAGGGAAAGAAATTACCCGGGACGACCCGAGGTTCGGGTAAATTGACCGAGGGTCAAAATTGACCTACGAGTGAATTTCGAAAATTTAATTTAATATTATTTTAATGAAAAATAATCCGGATTTACCTAATTATGCAGCTTCACGACGGAGACCGAACGGGAGCCGATTGAGCTCTGATCTTCGTACCCCGCATCGTGTCGGGTAAGTACAATTTAATTTCGGTATTCAGAGTTCTTTAAATACCGAGCTTTAATTATTTTATGGAATTATGGATTAATTTCGCGTAGGAAGGGATATTATTCGGAATCGTAATATAATTGCCGTAAACGGTATACGGGCTATCCAATGAAATTGGAATGAAGCCCAATAATTATTAGAAAGCTGTATAAGCTCGGTATACCCGAAGAAGGGAATAAATGAATATAAAAAGGGCTAAAATGGGTCGAGGCCAATAAGGTAGATAAGGCCCAATAGCTTCAAGTTGATCAGTAAATACAATATACTGATCGGGATAAGTGAATTAACCTCGGTTATGTGGTTATATGCAGTTACATACCTTTGGTTGACGCGCACTTGGGTCGAGAGGTTCGGTATTATCGAGACAAGATAAGTCTATGCGCGATTCCAGGTAAGGGAATTTTATGAGCGCTTAGAGGTAGCTGTACGTAATTTTGAGGGGATTTACAGTAAGTTAAATTCATTAGGCTACCCAAAAACAGAATAATAATTTTTACGATAAAAATATGGGAATAGTGAAAAATGACTATTTTGCCCCCAGTTAGAAAAATTTCAAAAAGGGTAGTAAGGCTATGAAATTGCATGAATTTCATGATTTTAATGTTTTATATGATTATATTGCTCTGATTTAAGCAAATATGCACATAGGTTGGCTATTGATTTCGTGAGATATACGAAAGAGTACCGGTTTGCACCGGTTACTATTTTAAAAGATATTTTGTCAAGATTTAGCCACCTATCGTATTTATACAAGTAAAAAGAGTGCTAGAGTCTTTCTCGCACTCAAGTTTACTGATTTAATTATCATGAAAAGTCGTACTGGAGCATTGCTCGTACGAGAAATTTGTGTGTGCATAAAACCGTGCCGGAGCTTCGCTCGCACGAGATTTTAGATATCATGATATGCATAGCGTGGTGCTGGAGCTCCGTAAGCCTGTGACCTGGTGTGGGGCGGGCAGCAGGATGCTCACATAAATGTACTAGATGCGAGTTGACATGCATATAGTCGTGCGGAAGCCTCTTGTAGACTGCGTGTCACAGAGAGTTGAGATGCTCGCACATATACTTTGAGACATGGGTTGGTTATCGACATAGTATTGGGTTGTATAAGACCTACGGCAGGCACCCCCAGACTATGATATGGGTCCACGGAGTACGATGTACCGTGTATGTCACACGGAGTACGCTGTACCATGCAGTCATGATGACTCTACTATGTTACTCGATATTTTGGCGGGTAGGACTTGACCCCACCTCCCGTTGCAGTTGTGATACCCCGTACACCGGGATCCGTGTGCCTGGGATCACAGGGACAAAGTATGGCCATAGTCCTCGATTTTTCATACAGTAACCTACATGCCTCACATGATATCATACGGTCTAATAGACCAGGACAAACCCGATGGAGGGGTAGTCCCGATTTATGTTTTAAAAGAGCTGTGATTTAATGAATAAAGGTATTCCCGAGAGATGGGTTTGACCTTGATGAAGTTATTTTATGATGAGTTTTGTGATTAAACGAATAAGTTTTAAGTGAAGAGTTTTATGATGAACAAATGAGTTTTAATGTGACGAGCATGAGATGTCATACATGATGATTTTTCATGTTGAATTATATGTCAATTTCATGATTTATTGTATATGATATATACATACATGTGGCATTATTTTAATCTTACCTCATGCTCCGAAAGTAAACGATTTTTACATCATGACATTATCAGCACGTAGATAGTATAGTTATCTACCTGCTTATATTATTGCCTTACTGAGCTGTTTATGCTCACCCTTTCATTTTTCACCCTCCACAGAGCATCTACAGTAGACGAGGGCAGGTAGAGATTGCATCCCTAGTTGTCCGCTGCTCCCACTGCGAATCAGGTATACACATTGTACAGTTTTGTATCTAAACAATTAATAGCACAGTGTTGTAACGTATATAATTTTGGGGATGTAGATATATGGAAACATATGTACATACAGTTATATAATATATGTACATATTATTATACTGTTTGGAATTCTAACATGAATACAATGGTAAGAATGATATGATCAATTGGGATAAGAGTTGGGATTATTACTGACTCATAGCCCAACTCGTTAAAAATGGAAATTGTCACGAGAAGGTGAGAAGTATAGAAAAAGCAAAAAAAAATTTTGTAGTGATTTTAGGTAATTTGGGTCGTGATAAAAGGTGGTATCAGAGCTATAGTTGGTCGGATATGAGTCAGTAATAATAGCTAAGAAATTAAATCCCCATAATACTGTGCTTTGTTTAGATATAACTGTGTATACCAATATGGAACTAGACTAATAATTGGTCGTGGATGCAGAGATTTAGGCATTATGCCTGTTACTCGCCGTAGTAGAGGGGCAGGTTCACGTGCTAGGGGCCGTAGAGGTAGGCCCGAGAGCCGTGCAGAGCCAGAGACTAGTCAGCCTCCGCAGGACCCCATTGAGAGATCAGGGGATACTGAGGCACGCTTCGCTAGGATTGAGCGGAGTATAGAAAGTCTTGTTGAGATCGTTACACAGACTTTAGGGGCTAGTGATAGACGAGGGCCAGTTGGACAGCCTACTGCTACAGGACAGACTACAGATACTGTTACACCACCGTCGGTACAGGATACAGCTTCTCCTGTCACTGCACAGCCGAGCGGTAGTGATCCGGGCTATGACTGTGAGCTAGAGAGGTTACGACACTTCTAGGAATTTAGACCTCCAGTTTTCAGAGGAGTGAAGGACCCGGTTATTGCAGAGGATTGGATATATGAGATGGAGAAATTATATAGGTTCTTCAGATGTACCTCGACTGAGAGGGTTGCCTTTGCCGTGTTTATGCTGAAGGGCGAGGCAGAGCACTGGTGGAGGTCTACTGTGTCTATCTTGAGAGCCCGACACTTGGTGATTACTTGAGAGATATTTCTAGAGGCTTTTAGAAGGCAGTATATTCTGGCCACTGCACAGCGGAGATTACGGATGGAGTTTATGAGTTTGGTTCAGGGGAACCGCTCCGTAGATGAGTATGAGTCGAGGTTCATATCCTTGGGGAGGTATGACCCAGATACATTGAGCAGTGAGAGTCGGAAGGTGCAGAAGTTCATAGACGGATTGAGACCAGCCATCAGATCCAAGTTAGCTCCATTTGATGTCTCTACTTATGAGGAGGCAGTGCACAGGGCTCAGTTGTGTGAGCAAGATTTTGAGCGGAGTGCATCAGAGTTTGGGAAAGTCAGCAGAACTAGAGATAGTCGGAAGAGATCCGGAGGAGATAGGGTGATCAGGAGAGGAGGTCAGAGGTTTGCTGATAAGAGACCTCGGATTGAGGAGATACATGAGAGGACGGGTAAGCCTCCTTTATATCCGGCTTTACCGTCATCGAGAGGTATAGTTATTGGAGGGACACGGTCGACTACCGAGCAGTGTAGGAGATGTGGCAGATTTCATGGTACCAGGCCTTGTCCGGCGACTACTGGGGTATGTTTTCATTGTGGGAAGCCGGGGCATGTCATAAGAAACTGTCCCGAGATGATTGCGACTGCCCCACAGAAGGGCAAAGAGCCAGAGAGAGCTCTTGCTGAGACTCCTGTTCCTAGGAGAAGAGCCACTGCTGAGGAAAAGGGGAAGTAAGTTATGGGCAGAGGGCGAGTGCATGCATTGGATCAGGACACCGCAGATGCTTCAGCTGACGTGATTAAAGGTACTATCCTAATTTTCGATTTAGAAGCATTTGCGTTATTTGATTCTGGAGCTACACATTCCTTCATATCGCCTGCATTTGCTCATAAATTGTTGAAGTATGTACAGCCTACATTGTTAGATAGAATGTTGTTAATCTCTACACCTATGAATGACAGTCAGTTGACTGAGTATGTATATAGAGATTGTAGGCTGAGAATAGGGGGAAAGGACATGTCAGTCGATCTTGTCTTACTGAACATGAGGGATTTTGATGTAATTTTAGGAATGGATTGGCTGACTGCAAACCATGCTGTTTTAGATTGCTACGCTAAGACAGTAATGTTTTCAGGGACAGATAGTCTTACTGTAAGTTTTGATGGAAAGAAATAAAAAGCATATAATTACTGCATTTGGAAAAGTATAGTGGTAATTCATCATATTTGTGAGGTAAATTATTATTTAATAATGGATACTTATATATGATGAATTATGTTACTAATGGTGGAAAATGGTATCTTGAAGGGTTCATTGCATATGTGGTTGACATGGATTAGGCGCGTCCGGAATTGAAAGACATTCCAGTTGTGAATGAATTTCCAGATGTATTTCCGGATGAGTTACCAGGGTTACCGCCATTGCGGGAGACAGAGTTCATTATTGATTTGACACCTGGTACAGAGCCGATATCTAGACCACCATACAGGATGGCTCCAGTTGAGTTAGAGGAGCTGAGGAAACAGTTGCAAGAGTTATTAGAGAAGGGGTTTATCAGACCGAGTGTGTCGCCATGGGGAGCACCGGTTCTGTTTGTGAGGAAGAAGGATGGGAGCCTTCGGTTGTGTATCGACTATCGATTGTTGAACAAGGCTACCATCAAGAACAAGTATCCCCTTTCGAGGATTGATGATTTACTGGATCAGCTACGGGAGCACAGGTCTTTTCTAAGATTGATCTGAGATCTGGGTACCATCAGTTGAGAGTTCGGGATGGAGATGTACCCAAGACAGCTTTTCGCACCCGTTATGGTCACTATGAGTTTATGGTCATGCCATTCGGGTTGACGAACGCTCCCGCAGCTTTTATGTCATTGATGAATGAGGTGTTTCGGCCTTATTTAGATCGGTTTGTGATTGTCTTCATCGATGACATCCTGGTTTATTCGAGATCCAGAGAGGAGCATGAGCAGCATCTGAGGATTGTATTGCAGACCCTCCGTGAGAAGCAGTTGTATGCTAAACTCAGTAAGTGTGATTTTTGGCTTGAGCAGATCTCCTTTTTGGGACATATTGTGTCGAGGGATGGTGTGTCAGTAGACCCATCCAAGATTGAGGCAGTAGTACAGTGGCAGAGGCCTCAGACAGTTACGGAGATCAGGAGTTTTTTGGGTTTAGCTGGATATTATAGACGATTTGTAGAGGGGTTTTCGAGATTGGCTGCTCCGTTGACACGTCTCACTCGGAAGAGTGCTCCATTTGAGTGGGACGACAGATGTGAGGAGAGTTTTCAGGAGCTGAAGCGTCGATTGACCACTGCTCCGATTCTCACCATTCCTACCAGCTCAGGAGGTTTTTCTGTTTACACAGATGCTTCTTACCAAGGACTGGGCTGTGTATTGATGCAGGATGGGAAGGTAGTCGCTTATGGATCCAGGCAGCTGAAGGATCATGAGAGGAACTACCCGACCCACGACTTAGAGTTGGCGACCGTAGTGTTTGCATTGAAGATATGGCACCACTATCTGTATGGTGAGAAATTTCAGGTATTTACCGACCACAAAAGTCTTAAGTATCTGTTCTCGCAGAAGGAATTGAACATGAGACAGAGAAGGTGGCTTGAGCTTCTGAAAGATTACGATTGTGAGATCCTATACCACCCGGGTAAGGCGAATGTAGTGGCTGATACGTTGAGCAGGAAGCACCTCGGGTTGGTCTCTTATATGATGGTACGGGAGCACGAGTTATTGGAGCAGTTTGCGAGCCTCAGTTTGGGTGTGACTCCACCTGATATTGAGAGTGGTTATATGGTTGCTAGCCTGAGGTTAGAGCCGGATTTGATGGATCGGATCCGACAGGCTCAGCGTGAGGATCAGCAGTGTATTGAGATAGTCAGGCAGATGCAGAGAGGTATTGATACTGAGTTTGAGTTGAGTTCAGATGGATTACTGAGGTTCTGAGACAGGATATGTGTTCCCGAAGATTCAGAGATCAGGAGGTTGATCTTGACAGAGGCTCATTCGTCGAGGTATACCTTGCATCCGGGTAGTACAAAGATGTATCAGAATCTCCGGAAGGTATACTGGTGGTCGGGGATGAAGAGGGATATAGCAGAGTTTGTGGCGAGATGTCTCGTCTGTCAGTAGGTGAAGGTAGAGCATCAGAAGCCTGCAGGGTTATTGCAGCCTCTACCTATATCGACTTGGAAATGGGAGCATGTCACCTGGACTTTGTGACGGGTTTATCGCGGACTCGCAGGGGAAATGATGCCATATGGGTGATAGTGGACAGATTGACGAAGTCGGCACATTTCCTAGCTATGAGAGTCACCGATACTCTGAGTAGATTGGCGGAGCTATATGTGCGCGAGATTGTGAGACTGCATGGTGTCCCAGTGAGTATTGTATCGGATAGGGATTCCCGCTTCACTTCCCGTTTCTGGGAACACTTTCAGGAAGCTATGGGAACCCAGTTGAGATTCAGTACAGCTTTCCATCCTCAGACAGATGGGCAGTCAGAGAGGACTATACAGACCCTCGAGGATATGTTGAGAGCTTGTGTACTTGATTTTAGAGGTTCCTGGGATGATCATCTACCACTCGCAGAGTTCGCCTACAATAACAGTTATCATTCGAGTATCGGGATGGCACCATATGAGGCCTTGTATGGCCGTAGATGTCGTTCTCCTGTAGGATGGGAGGAGGTTGGTGACAGGTAGATATTCGCTCCCGATTTGATACGTCAGGCCTCTGAGGATGTCCAGTTGATTTGTGAGAGGTTGGGGACAGCTCAGAGTCGACAGAAGAGTTATGCTGACAGGAGACGTAGACCGTTGGAGTTTACAGCAGGGGAATCAGTATTTTTGAAGGTTTCTCCTTCCAAGGGTATTACTAGATTCGAAAAAAAGGAAAGTTGAGCCCTCGCTTCATAGGACCTTTTGAGATACTCGAGAGAGTGGGAGATCGAGCTTATAGGCTAGCGTTGCCACCAGAGCTAGCAAATGTCCATAACGTCTTCCACGTCTCCATGCTTCGGAAGTATCAGCCGGATCCGTCGCATGTGATCAGATACGAGCCACTGGAGCTCAGTGAGAGTATGTCCTATGTCGAGAGACCGATCCAGATTGTGGATAGGAAGGAGAAGGTATTGAGATCGAAGACGATTCCTCTGGTGAAAGTATTATTGCAGCATCACACTCCGGAGGAAGCGACTTCGGAGTTAGAGAGTTTGATGAAAGAGAAGTATCCGGAGTTGTTCAGAGACTGATTTGGTTCCAATTTGGAGGACCAAATTCTTTTAGTGGGGGAGATTATGTAAGACCCACTTTTATTATCTGTTGATGTATTTCCTTATGATTCACGCGATATACACTTATATATATTCATCGAATCATAAGAAGAGCGTTGACTAATTAAATTTGTGAAGCAAAATAAAATGGAATATCGGTGGACGTCGGAAGTAATTAAATACGAGTCGAAATGACCACTGATCAAATGAAAATGGTCAGAATGAAGTTAACCGAAAATATGGAAATTAAATAAGAAAATATGGTGGATGTATGAAGGAAAGTTAGGTTAATTTGGTTCCGAAACAAGTGTAGGGGTAAAACGGTCAAAAGACCAAAATTCGGGATAAATTCGATAAGAAAAATTTAATTAAAAATAAGGATTTAGGATATCTTGATCAATAATGAGGAATTATACAATTTCGAGTCCAATTGATCAAGATCCGAAATTTTTAGAAATACCGAAAAGTCACCCGGGACAATATCCCAAAAATACGGAGGAATTATACCGGAAAAATAATTTAAAAACTAAATAAATTTAATTTAATTTAATTTAATTAAATTGGTAGAATAAAATAATAATAAGTGTAGATATTTTTAGAATATATTGAATATCTTATTGAATATTTTAATAATAAAACAATTGGTTAAATAATAATAATAATAATTCAAAAAAAAAAAGCCTGAAATCGGGAAAACCCGAAAAGAAGAAGAAAAGAAACCGATAGCCGACCCGAGAGAACCCACTGCCGATTCCCACGCACCGGCGACCGTCCGCGTCCGACGAAGGTACCAGGAGGAAGAGGAGAGTCCGGCGAACACGTGGGCACCGGAATCGAGCCGCTAGGTGGCCGGAGCAGGCCGATCCGAGCTTCAAAAATCCGAGGGAGAAACGGGGTGATCGCCGGCGAACCGCCTCGACTGGGCCGGAAAGGAGACCACCGACGCACTCAGGGGAGGAAGCCGGTTCTTTTGAAACCGGTCTTGGCCGGTGAGACCGCCGGAAACTCCGGCGACGGCAAGTGACAGTGAAACGGTGCCGTTTGACTGAAAGGAAAGGGAAGGAAAAGGAGGGAAAAGGAAGGAAAAGGGGAAAGAAAAGAAAGGAAAAGGAAAGAAAAGGAAGGAAAAAAGGGGGAAAAAGGGAAAGAAAATTACCGGGGACGACCCGAGGTTCGGGTAAGTTGACCGAGGGTCAAAATTGACCTACGGGTGAATTCCAAAAATTTAATTTAATATTATTTTAATGAAAAATAATCCGAATTTACCTAATTATGCAGCTTCACGACGGAGACCGAACGGGAGCCGATTGAGCTCTGATCTTCGTACCCCGCATCGTGTCGGGTAAGTACAATTTAATTTCGGTATTCAGAGTTCTTTAAATACCGAGCTTTAATTATTTTATGGAATTATGGATTAATTTCGGGTAGGAAGGGATATTATTTGGAATCGTAATATAATTGCCGTAAACGGTATACGGGCTATCCAATGAAATTGGAATGAAGCCCGATAATTATTAGAAAGCTGTATAAGCTCGGTATACCCGAAGAAGGGAATAAATGAATATAAAAAGGGCTAAAATGGGTCGAGGCCAATAAGGTAGATAAGGCCCAATAGCTTCAAGTTGATCAGTAAATACAATATACTGATCGGGATAAGTGAATTAACCTCGGTTATGTGGTTATATGCAGTTACGTACCTTTGGTTGACGCGCACTTGGGCCGAGAGGTTCGGTATTATCGAGACAAGATAAGTCTACGCGCGATTCCAGGTAAGGGAATTTTATGAGCACTTAGAGGTAGCTGTACGTAATTTTGAGGGGATTTACAGTAAGTTAAATTCATTAGGCTACCCAAAAACAGAATAATAATTTTTACGATAAAAATATGGGAATAGTGAAAAATGACTATTTTGCCCCCAGTTAGGAAAATTTCAAAAAGGGTAGTAAGGCTATGAAATTGCATGAATTTCATGATTTTAATGTTTTATATGATTATATTGCTCTGATTTAAGCAAATATGCACATAGGTTGGCTATTGATTTCGTGAGATATACGAAAGAGTACCGGTTTGCACCGGTTACTATTTTAAAAGATATTTTGTCAAGATTTAGCCACCTATCGTATTTATACAAGTAAAAAGAGTGCTAGAGTCTTTCTCGCACTCAAGTTTACTGATTTAATTATCATGAAAAGCCGTACTAGAGCATTGCTCGTACTAGAAATTTGTGTGTACATAAAATCGTGCCGGAGCTTCGCTCGCACGAGATTTTAGATATCATGATATGCATAGCGTGGTGCTGGAGCTCCGTAAGCTTGTGACCTGGTGTGGGGCGGGCAGCAGGATGTTCACATAAACGCACTAGACGCGAGTTGATATGCATATAGTCGTGCGGAAGCCTCCTGTAGACTGCGTGTCACAGAGAGTTGAGATGCTCGCACATATAATTTGAGACATGGGTTGGTTATCGACATAGTATTGGGTTGGATAAGACCTACGGCAGGCACCCCCAGACTATGATATGGGTCCACGGAGTACGATGTACCGTGTATGTCACACGGAGTACGCTGTACCGTGCAGTCATGATGACTCTACTATGTTACTCGATATTCTGGCGGGTAGGACTTGACCCCACCTCCCGTTGCAGTTGTGATACCCCGCACACCGGGATCCGTGTGCCTGGGATCATAGGGATAAAGTATGGCCATAGTCCTCGATTTTTCATACAGTAACCTACATGCCTCACATGATATCATACGGTCTAATAGACCAGGACAAACCCGATGGAGGGGTAGTCCCTATTTATGTTTTAAAAGAGCTGTGATTTAATGAATCAAGGTATTCCCGAGAGATAGGTTTGACCTTGATGAAGTTATTTTATGATGAGTTTTGTGATTAAACGAATAAGTTTTAAGTGAAGAGTTTTATGATGAACAAATGAGTTTTAATGTGACGAGCATGAGATGTCATACATGATGATTTTTCATGTTGAATTATATGTCGATTTCATGATTTATTGTATATGATATATACATACATGTGGCATTGTTTTAATCTTACCTCATGCTCCGAAAGTAAACGATTTTTACATCATGACATTATCAGCACGTAGATAGTATAGTTATCTACCTGCTTATATTATTGCCTTACTGAGCTGTTTATGCTCACCCTTTCATTTTCCACCCTCCACAGAGCATCTACAGTAGACGAGGGCGGGTAGAGATTGCATCCCTAGTTGTCCGCTGCTCCCACTGCGAATCAGGTATACACATTGTACAGTTTTGTATCTAAACAATTAATAGCACAGTGTTGTAACGTATATAATTTTGGGGATGTAGATATATGGAAACATATGTACATACAGTTATATAATATATGTACATATTATTATACTGTTTGGAATTCTAACATGAATACAATGGTAAGAATGATATGATCAATTGGGATAAGAGTTGGGATTATTACTGACTCATAGCCCAACTCGTTAAAAATGGAAATTGTCACGAGAAGGTGAGAAGTATAGAAAAAGCGAAAAAAAATTTTGTAGTGATTTTAGGTAATTTGGGTCGTGACACCTATGGGTTTTTCAACTATGGGCTTTTCAAGTCCGGACTTAACTTGTGGATCGACTAGCTCTCTGCCACTCCTAAGTGTGATGGATTTCACATGTTCTTTACCCTTCCTTTGCCTAACGGGATGTCAGACCCATATTTTTATGTAGCTTGTTCCTTATGATTTATATATGTACATACATGTATTAAGTTATTTAAATCATAAGAAGAGTATTTACTAGATTTAAGTGTTAGTGAAATGCTTTAACACTTAAAAGCTACATAAAAGTCTAATGTGAGCTATAAGAGCCACAGGTTAAACCGAGTGGATCTAAATCATTCTAACTGAAGAGAAGAACTTAAAATGAGAAAATATAGAGAACTCATGAAGGAAAGTCAGTTTGATTTTGTGAGACCCGAATTTTCATGCTATTGCTCATTTTAAGATAAATTGAGAAGTTTAAAACTTGTGTAAATGTTTATATAGGGCGTAGAAAGATCGAGATGCCCGGGATAATGACATGAAGCTCGAGGCACGTGTTTCGAGGTAAGATCTCGAATTTAAGTATTTTTCAATAAAGTATGATTTTAGCTATGTTATGATGATTAGAAAGTGAAACTAATACATTAGAAGTTGAAAAAAAATTTGTAAAACTCGGGTTTACACTAAACCGAGCAAATGAGCCTAGAAATAGAAATAAATTCGAAATAAATTCTAGAAATTCACAAAAATTATTCCAAGGCTATAGGAAATTATTATAAGGCATAATTTACATGAGGAATGAAAATTGAATGGAGATATGGAGGTTTAGGTGATCAAATGAATTTTTAAAGTAAACCGAAAATCTTAAGTTACATTGTTTGGTAATGACCAAATTGAGTAAAATGGGCCCAATCGGGAAAACTTTCTTAAACAAGTGGGTCCCAAATTTTTATGAGAGATATTAGAGACATAGTATCACACTTGAGAAGTGAAATTTGGAAGAAAATGGGCCAGAACTATTTTTCATAGATTTTCTAAAACTGACCAGTGGGCTGCCCCAACCTAGTGAACTGGATACCTATTAGGAAAAGCCCAATTTTGACCTATCTACAGATCTGATTTAAACCCGATATTTTAGGAAACAAAACTAGATTATTTATCTTTCATAGGGCTCTGAAAACACCCAGAAACCAGCTTCCACGTGCTCTCACCTCCCTCCTGAAAGTTCCACAGGCGTTACTGTATCTCTCCCCTTCTTGAATTTTTTCGACCCCTTTCCAAGCCGAATTGGACTTTGGCCAAAAATGATGAAATATTCCTCTTTCAACCCTATATAACATATAAAAAATTAAGCCATAAATGAGTTCATTTACTAAGTGAAAATTTAGAGAGAAGAACAGGGGCAGAATCTGCCCTATTTCGAGGTGAGAGAAAGTTTGATTTTTGAAAGTTTTTAGTTGATTTTTCTTATAGTTTTTGATGATTCTAAGCTATATACATGTTTAATTATAGCTGGGGATTTGTTCAGAAGATCAAAAACTTGGTCAACTTTGGTCAAAGGTGAGAGAAACTTGATGGATGATAAAGATGATGAGATATGTTTATGTTTGATGATTTTTAAGGATTTTTAGTTAAGTAGAATGTAAAGAAATAATTTATATGGAAGTGTGTAGTTCTGATCAGCATGCTTAAGTTGTGGAAATGATCAATTTTGGATGAATTCAAGGTTGTTAACAGTTAAATTTATACCGAAAAAGTTCTATTTATAGCTTAGTTTAGTGAAAAATCGAAAGGTGTGAGAATTTGTAAGAATTGGATTGATAAAGTGTGGATTATGGATATGAACGGGTATGTAGGTTATTAAGATTGTGAATGTGAAGTTAGAATGATTAAATTGGATAAAATAACTTAAACCGGCACTTAAATCGGTAAAACCAAAAATAAGGAAAAGTTGACAAAAATGTCAAATTTGGTCAACTCTTAAGGAGATAAATACATATTTGGATATGTTGAGATGAAATCAAACAATATTTGATAATTTGGTATCATTTTGGGCAGCTCGAGAATTCAGCACGCAAAACGAGGTAAACTCAGACCCCGACAGAGTAACACTGTTTTAGCTCCGTTGAGGTAAGGGATACAATTTAAAATAGTACTAACCTCCTATATCTCTTTATTGTTCATAAATGACTTGAAAATCGTATAAAGAAATCTGTTTGAAAACCATACTTTCTCGGTTTAAGTCCAAAAGGAATAATAAACCGTTTTTAGATACTGAAATCATGGTTTTCACTTATTTTGTATAAATAAAATAGATATACATATTTTGTATGAATTATGATATGATTTGATGATTAAAGTTTCCATATGAAAGTAAGTAAGTATGAAAGTAAGGATTTTGATACGACAGGCTACTATTAGTATATGCTGAGTGCATAATCATGCTTGCTACTTGTGGTGTCCTGGCTCCGCCACACGTAGTATTAGTTTAGATTCACCAGTGTAGTGTCTATTCCGCCTTAGTGGTGTTGTTTTTTTTACTACACGTGGTGTCTATTTCCGAAGTATCTTGTGACTGCACGGCGCGTGCCACTGGTGCCCGTGCCCTAGCTGTGCGCAAGTGTGATTGAGATATTATATTAAAATCGCTGTACGACCCTGATCCAGTCTACAGCCCTTACCATGGCCATAGGTATTATTACCTCTACTGAGGATATGATATGTTGCATGATAACTATGTTGAAATAGCCTAGTCTCCATGTTTTGATGTATAATATTTTAATAAAGAAAGTATGTATGATGTTTTAGTATATGAAAGTACGTACAACGTTTTGATGAATATAATGTATTTTAAAGTAAGCATGTAAAAATTGTTTTCTAAGTATGTATGTACGGAAGTATGTTTATTCTGATTTTCTAATTGTTTTTAAATGGTTAGAATTGTTTTAAATGCATACCTTACTGAGCTTTTTCCCAGAAGCTCACCCCTTCTCCTCTCCCATTTCAGAGTACCTGCAGAGAGATTATTTAGCCATTTACACGTACGTGAGTAGTTGGTGGATTCAGTGCCTCCCAGACTACTTTCAGTACTAACTCAGGTATATCATCGGATATTTATTCCCAGACATGTATATTGTACAGATACTGGATTTTATATAAATACTTTTGGGATGTAATTAGTTGTTTTATGGATTATTTTGTAAACATTTTGAGAAGTGAATGAAATATCGATTATACTGAGTATGGATGTGGAAGTTGTAGTAATAAAAATGTAGAGTTGAAAGTAATAAGTTTAAGAACTAAAATCAACTGCCTTGCGAATATAAACTGCGTTTACCTGCAGGGGGATAGGATATATTATAAAAGGTTATGCTGCCGAAATTTTTGGTAAAATTAAATGGTTAAAAGAATAAATAAAGAAAGAGAAGAAGTAACCTACACTGTACAGGAATGCAACCGAAGTAGAAAAATAATATTTAAAGGAAAAAGTTAGCCCCTATTTTCGCGCTTCCGGGGCGTTACAGTTAACGTGGTATCAGAGCCAGGTTTGTCTAGTACTGTCAGTGTCGGTATTTAATGTGTGATTACATCCCAAGTATCTGTACTTGTCTGGTTATAAATTGTATATACCTGTTATAGTTATAGCTAAAATTTATTGGTATCGGTGTAGGTAATACGTAATCAGTTACCATGAGTGGTAGACGAGGTCACCCACGGAGGCAAGACCGACCTCCTTCACCTCCTCCCCCTCAACCAGAGAGTCCCAATTCCCGGATGAGGAGATTGGAGCAGAGTGTTGAGGGCATGAGAGAAGGGCTTAATGCCATCACATCTATGCTTGCCCAACAGTTTAGGGCACATGGTTCAGATACCGGTGCTACTACGCCCGCACCTCCTCTTCTGCCTCCTCCTCCACAGGCTCCTCAGGCACCTACGGTAGTTCAGCCTCAGGTACAGATTGGGGTAAAGGAAAAAGATAAGGTTGGAATGAAAGACTTTCTGAAGATGCACCCTCCAGATTTTAAGGGTGTGAAGGAACCAGTACGGGCTGAGGAATGGCTGACAGACTTGGCAAGGATATTTGAGTGTTTAGAGTGTACAGATGCAGATAGAGTTAGAATGGCGACCTATATGTTGACTGGACAGGCTGGTATTTGGTGGAGAACTACCAGAACATATTTGAGGTCCTGACACCCAGAGATTACCTGGGAGACTTTCTTAGCTGCTTTCAGGGGTCAATATGTACCACCTGCTGCACAACAGAGAATGCAGGAAGAGTTTTTTGAGTTATCACAGGGCAACTTGACTGTGGATGAATATGAGAACAGATTTACTACTCTTATGCATTATGACCCTGAGACAGTTAGAGATGAGCAGCGTCGCACGCGGAGGTTTCTGTCTGGGTTGCGACCAGCCATTCGAGACAGACTCCTTAGTTTGCGTATTACAGAATTCAATGATGCACTAGAGCGTGCTCAGGATATTGAGAGAGGCCTCGATGTTACTCAGGCTCAGTACGAATTTTGAGGGAAGTCAAAGGGTAAAGGTAAAAGAGTAGAGATCTCTAGATCAGAACCGATTAGGGGTCAACCGAAGAGACTGAAGCTTGGCGAGGCTCCTACGAGGGTTGATAGGCCTGGGACTACTACTGTTACCCCTGTAACCACTCGGAGTCATCTGTTACCTATGAGAACTTGTAAAGATTGTGGTAAGATGCACAGTGGGCCATGTTACTGGCGAGCGGGTGCCTGTTTTGGTTGCGGATAGAGGGGACATCTGATTAAGGATTGTCCATCATTGTCGACCCCACAACCCCGAGATCAGCTAACCCCACCTCCTAAGAGACAGATACATGCTACGCAGAGGCAAGCCCCCCAGAGACAGGCTACAGCGAAAGAGAAGGGTAAGAAGCCTGTCACCCGAGGGCGAGTCTTCGCACTTGATAAGGAGACAGCGGATACCTCATCCGATGTTATCAGAGGTAATCTTCTTGTCTGTAATCATCGAGCTAATGTTTTGTTTGATCTTGGATCCACACACTCGTTCATTACACCTCAGTTTGTAAAATGTCTGCTTGTAAAATCTGAACCTCTAGATTTTGTATGTCATATTAGTACTCCCATGCATGAGACACAAATAACTGATAGAGTGTGTAGGAACTGTGAAATCAAGGTGGGAGACAGGGCAATGAATGCAGATCTAATATGACTAAATATGTTTGGTTTTGATGTAATATTAGGAATGGACTGGTTAGCCGCTAATAGAGTAAGTTTAGACTGCTATACTAAGACTGTAACCTTCTCCCTACCTGATAAATTTGAAGTATGTTTTGCAATTAAGAAATGAAACATATGATGCTTTTAAATATGAAATTCCATGAACGTTTTGATGTTTTATTGTTGATGAAGGTTATATAGCCTCTGTTTCAGATACGAGCTGGGAACATTCAAGTATACAGGATATACCAGTTGTTTGTGAGTTTCTGGATGTATTTCCTGATGAGCTATCGGGGTTACCACCGGAGAGAGAGCTGAAGTTTTCTATTGACTTAGTACCAGATACCCAGCCAATCTCTAAGACTCCCTATAGAATGGCACCAGTCGAATTAGAGGAGCTGAAGAAGCAGTTGTAGGAATTACTGGACAAGGGTTTTATTAGACCTAGTGTGTCACCTTGGGGAGCTCCGATTTTGTTTGCGCGAAAGAAGGATGGTAGCCTCCGGTTATGCATAGATTATCGATTGCTGAATAAGGCTACGGTAAAGAACAAGTACCCCTTGCCCAGAATCGATGATTTATTTGATCAGTTGAGAGGGGTTTCAGTATTCTCGAAGATTGATATGAGGTCCGGCTATCACCAGTTGAGAATCAGAAAAGAAGATGTGGCCAAAACAGCATTCAGAACCAGATATGGTCACTATGAGCTTTTGGTAATGCCCTTTGGCCTGACCAATGCCCCTGCTGCTTTCATGTGTCTGATGAATGAAGTATTTCGGGATTATCTAGACCGATTTGTGATTGTCTTTATTGATGACATATTGGTTTACTCTAAGTTCCAAGAGGAACATGAGCAGCATTTGAGGACAGTGCTCCAGACTCTTCGAGAGAAACAGTTGTATGGGAAATTGAGTAAATGTGAATTTTGGCTGGAGCAGATAGCTTTCCTCGGTCACATTATATCCAAGGATGGGGACAGTACTCAAATGGGAACAACCGAGAACTATAACAGAGATTCAGAGTTTTTTGGGGCTAGCGGGGTACTACCGGAGATTTGTAGAGGGATTCTCCAGAATAGCAGCTCCACTGACTAAGCTCACGCGTAAAGGAGTTCCTTTTATCTGGTCAGAAGCATGTGAGCAGAGTTTTCAGGAGCTCAAACAGAGATTAACTACCGCGCCTGTCTTGACTATTCCGAGTGGTTTGGGAGGATTCGCGGTATACTGTGATGCATCTCACCAGGGTTTGGGATGTGTACTGATGCAGAATGGTCGAGTTATAGCTTATGGTTCTAGACAATTAAAGGACTATGAGCGAAACTATCCCACCCATGATCTGGAGTTAGCCGATGTGGTATTTACTTTGAAGATTTGGCGGCACTACCTGTATGGTGAGAAATTTCAGATCTTCACTGACCATAAGAGCTTGAAGTATATATTTGATCAAAAGGAGCTTAACATGAGACAGAGACGGTGGTTAGAGCTTCTTAAGGATTATGACTGCGAGATTGTGTATCATCCGGGTAAGGCGAACGTGGTGGTAGATGCTCTCAGCAGGAAGGGTATAGTGTCGCATATGATGGTCAGAGAATGGGAGTTATTGGAACAGTTCGCCAGACTCCAGATTAATGTTAAAGAAGTGGAGTTTAGATTTATGGCTAGCCTGCGGATTGAACCCAGCATCTTAGATCAGATCAGAATGGGGCAAAGAAATGATCAGAGGTTACTTGATATGATTAGCCAAGCAGAGCAAGCTTTGCAGTCAGATTTTATGGTCAGTGATGATGGGCTGTTGAGGTTCAAGGGCCGAATCTGTGTTCCGAGCGATGATGCCCTAAGACAGCAGATTTTGAGAGAGTCTCACTGCTCCTGCTACACCATGCACCCAGGCAGTACCAAGATGTATCATGATCTGCGGAAGGTGTATTGGTGGGTTGGTATGAAGCAGGATGTAGCAGAATTTGTGGCCAGATGCTTGGTATGTCAGCAGGTTAAGATTGAGCATCAGAAGCCCGCAGGATTTCTTAAGCCCTTGCCAGTGCCTACATGGAAATGGGAGCACATTATGATGGATTTTATTATGGGGTTACCCCAGACCCGAAGAGGTCATGACGCAATCTGGGTAATAGTTGACAGATTGACTAAGAGTGCCCACTTCCTTGCCATTAAGAGTACAGATTCTTTGAGTACCTTGGCAGAACTGTATGTCAGAGAGGTAGCTCGTTTACATGGGGCTCCCGTGAGTATTACATCTGACAGAGATTCCAGGTTTACTTCCAGATTTTGGACACATTTTTAGGAAGCTATGGGATCTCAGTTGAATCTCAGCACCGCCTGTCATCCTCAGACTGACGGTCAGTCCGAGCGGACTATTCAGACCCTGGAGGATATGTTGAGAGCGTGTGTAATGGATTTTAAGGGTTCATGAGACGACTATTTGCCCCTCGCAGAGTTCGCATATAATAACAGCTACCATACTAGTATCGGGATGACACCTTATAAAGCTCTTTATGGTAGGAGATGTAGATCCCCAGTTGCTTGGGAAGAAGTGGGTGATCGGAAGATTATGCCTCCCAATTTAGTGGAACAGGTAGCGAAGGGTGTTCAGATTATTTGTGACAGACTTCGAGCTGCTCAGAGTCGGCAAAAGAGTTACGTCGATGTGCGTAGACGGCCACTGGAGTTTCAGGTTGGGGACTCTGTGTTTCTGAAGGTCTCTCCGAGCAAGGGCATCATGCGTTTTGGAAAGAAAGGGAAGTTGAGTCCTCGCTTCATCAGTCCGTTTGAGATACTTGAGAGAGTGGGAGATGTTGCTTACCGGTTAGCTTTACCTCCATAGCTTTCTGGGATACATAACGTCTTCCACATCTCAATGTTGAGGAGATACAATCCGGATCCCTCCCATGTCATTGAATATGAAGCTTTGGACATCCAGGGAGATATGAGTTATGTAGAAGAACCTATCCGGATACTCGACAGGAAGGAAAGGGTACTTCGGACGAAGAAGATCCCATTGGTAAAGATTCTCTGGCAGCACCACTCCATGGAAGAAGTAACGTGGGAACTAGAGAGTCTTATGAGGGGGAAGTACCCTCGGTTGTTTGACGGACCGAGCTGAATTTGGAGGACCAAATTCTTAAAAAAGGTGGGGAGGAATGTGAGACCCGAATTTTCATGCTATTGTTCATTTTAAGATAAATCGAGAAGTTTAAAACTTGAGTAAATATTTATACAGGGCGTAGAAAGATCGAGATACCCGGGATAATGACATGAAGCCCGAGACACGTGTTTCGAGATAAGATCTCAAATTTAAGTATTTTTTAATAAAGTATGATTTTAGGTATGTTATGATGATTAGAAAGTGAAACTAATACATTATAAGTTGAAAATAAATTTGTAAAACTCGGGTTTACACTAAACCGAGCAAATGAGCTTAGAAATAGAAATAAATTCGAAATAAATTCTAGAAATTCACAAAAATTATTTTGAGGCTATAGGAAATTATTATAAGGCATAATTTACATGAATAATGAAAATTGAGTGGAGATATGAAGGTTTCGGTGATCAAATGAATTTTTAAAGTAAACCAAAAACCTTAAGTTACATTGTTCGGTAATGACCAAATAGAGTAAAATGGGCCCAATCGGGAAAACTTTCTTAAACAAGTGGATCCCAACTTTTTATGAGAGATATTAGAGACATATTATCACACTTGAGAAGTGGAAATTTGGAAGAAAATGGGCCAGAACTATTTTTCATAGATTTTCTAAAACTGACCAGTGGGCTGCCCCAACCCAGTGAACTGGATACCCATTAGGAAAAGCCCAATTTTGACCTATCTACAGATCTTATTTAAACCCGATCTTTTAGGAAACAAAACTAGACTTATTTATATTTCATAAGGCTTTGAAAACACCCAGAAACAAGCTTCCACGCGCTCTCACCTCCCTCCTGAAAGTTCCGCAGGCGTTACTGTATCTCTCCCCTTCTTGAATTTTTTTGACCCCTTTACAAGCCTAATTGGACTTTGGCCAAGAATGATGAAATATTCCCCTTTCAACCCTATATAACATATAAAAAATTAAGCCATAAATGAGTTCATTTACTAGGTGAAAACTTAGAGAGAAGAACAGGGGTAGAATCTGCCCTGTTTCGAGGTGAGAGAAAGTTTGATTTTTGAAAGTTTTTAGTTGGTTTTTCTTATAGTTTTTGATGATTCTAAGCTATATACATGTTTAATTACAGCTGAGGATTTGTTGGAAGATCAAAAACTTGGTCAACTTTGGTCAAAGGTGAGAGAAACTTGATGGATGATGAAGATGATGAGATATGTTTATGTTTGATGATTTTTAAGGATTTTTAGTTAAGTAGAATGTAAAGAAATAATTTATATGGAAGTGTGTAGTTCTGATCAACATGCTTAAGTTGTGGAAATGATCAATTTTGGATGAATTCAAGGTTGTTAACAGTTAAATTTATACCGAAAAAGTTCGATTTATAGCTTAGTTTAGTGAAAAATCGAAAGGTGTGAGAATTTGTAAGAATTGGATTGATAAAGTGTGGATTATGGATATGAATGGGTATGTAGGTTATTAATATTGTGAATGTGAAGTTAGAATGATTAAATTGGATAAAATAACTTAAATCGGCACTTAAAACGGTAAAACCAAAAATAAGGAAAAGTTGACAAAAATGTCAAATTTGGTCAACTCTTAAGGAGATAAATACATATTTGGATATGTTGAGATGAAATCAAACAATATTTGATAATTTGGTATCATTTTGGGCAGCTCAAGAATTCGGCACGCAAAACGAGGTAAACTCGAACCCCGACAGAGTAACGCTGTTTTAGCTCCGTTGAGGTAAGGGATACAATTTAAAATAGTACTAACCTCCTATATCTCTTTATTGTTCATAAATGACTTGAAAATCGTATAAAGAAATCTGTTTGAAAACCATACTTTCTCGGTTTAAGTCCAAAAGGAATAATAAACCATTTTTAGATACTGAAATCATGGTTTTCACTTATTTTGTATAAATAAAATAGATATACATATTTTGTATGAATTATGATATGATTTGATGATTAAAGTTTCCATATGAAAGTAAGTAAGTAAGTATGAAAGTAAGGATTTTGAGACGACAGGCTACTATTAGTATATGCTGAGTGCATAATCATGCTTGCTACTTGTGGTGTCCTGGCTCCGCCACACGTAGTATTAGTTTAGATTCACCAGTGTAGTGTCTATTCCGCCTTAGTGGTGTTGTTTTTTTTACTACACGTGGTGTCTATTTTCGAAGTATCTTGTGACTGCACGGTGTGTGCCACTGGTGCCCGTGCCCTAGCTGTGTGCTAGTGTGATTGAGATATTATATTAGAATCGCTGTACGACCCTGATCCAGTCTATAGCCCTTACCATGGCCATAGGTATTATTACCTCTACTGAGGATATGATATGTTGCATGATAACTATGTTGAAATAGCCTATTCTCCATGTTTTGATGTATAATATTTTAATAAAGAAAGTATGTATGATGTTTTAGTATATGAAAGTACGTACAACGTTTTGATGAATATGATGTATTTTAAAGTAAGCATGTAAAAATGGTTTTCTAAGTATGTATGTACGGAAGTATGTTTATTCTGATTTTCTAATTGTTTTTAAATGGTTAGAATTGTTTTAAATGCATACCTTACTGAGCTTTTTCCCAGAAGCTCACCCCTTCTCCTCTCCCATTTCAGAGTACCTGCAGTGAGATTATTTAGCCATTTACACGTACGTGAGTAGTTGGTGGATTCAGTGCCTCCCAGACTACTTTCAGTACTAGCTCAGTTATATCATCGGATATTTATTTCCAGACATGTATATTGTACAGATACTGGATTGTATATAAATACTTTTGGGATGTAATTAGTTGTTTTATGGATTATTTTGTAAACGTTTTGAGAAGTGAATGAAATGTCGATTATACTGAGTATGGATGTGGAAGTTGTAGTAATAAAAATGTAGAGTTGAAAGTAATAAGTTTAAGAACTAAAATCAACTGCCTTGCGAATATAAACTGCGTTTACTTGCAGGGGGATAGGATATATTATAAAAGGTTATGCTGCCGAAATTTTTGGTAAAATTAAATGGTTAAAAGAATAAGTAAAGAAAGAGAAGAAGTAACCTACACTGTACAGGAATGCAACCTAAGTAGAAAAATAATATTTAAAAGAAAAAGTTAGCCCCTATTTCCGCGCTTTCGGGGCGTTACAGATTTAGTCCCGAACATAGAAAACAAGAGTAAAAGCTAAAAAGGGTAAAACAAACTTTTTTAGCGAGTTAAGGTATTTCGGGCATATTTACCTACCGGGAACGGTTAAAACGTAAAGACGGGAGTGTAAAAACATAAGATATGACACTTTTAAATTTTTGAGAAAAAGTCAACGTGATAAATGATAAAGAAAAAGTCAACTATAGTTAAGAAAATTGGACTTTTATCATAGTTGACTAACCATGGTTAAAAATTTACCTAAGTATGGAGAAAATTTTGGAAAAAAATATTTTTGGTCAGAATACAAGATAATCATCCCCAAAAATAAGGAAAATTTATTCGAAAGGATTCCAGATTGAATTTAATGGATAAAGGCCGAAATGAAGATTTTAATGCCTATTAAGGTATACTAATGTAGATCGAATTTCTTGGGTCCCTTAGACCGAATTGTTAGACCAATTGATAGGCCAAATATTTAGACAATTAAAGGCCAGAGGTATAGTAAAAATTTCAGCCCAAAAACCCATTAAGAAAACCCAAACCGAGAGGCCCAATTGTAAGGCCCATTAGGATTAAATATCTAACCTTAGTTAAAGCTAACTATGACTCATTAGATGACTCATTAGGTGACTCATAACTAAACCTTAGGAAGTCAATTATAATGGCTGAAAATTAAGGCTTAATGGCTAAGTTAATGGCTTATAAAATCAGCCACACCATTGTCATCTTCACCATACCATTCTTGGCTAGAAGAAGAAACCATTGAAATACATTTATCCAAGCTTTCTCTCACTATAAATCACTAGGAATTAGGCATATTTGGAACTTGCATTCTTCATGAAAGTTGTTCCAAATTGAGAGGAGAGTGACATATGTTGGAATTGGCTATCAAGAAGCCATAGTGTGCAAACCGTGAGGCTCCAAAATTTTGGCCAAGTGTGAACACGAATACTAGGTATATTTTCAAGCTTTCAAATTCATATATGTTAATGTATAAATGATTTTAAGTATATTGGTATATGTTTTAAGCATTGAAACATATGAAATCACTATGATCATGGTTAGGCCGAGAGTGAGTAGTGAAATATTGATGAATGCACATATGATTTTAAGGCACAAATGAGATGATATACATGTGTTAATGATTATGGTATAGTTAGAATTAATCAATGTGACTAATTGATACATGCATTTAGTTGGCAATCGAGGTGTTTGATAAAATGCCTAAATGAACTATATGAAGCTTAAGAACATTTCCAACTAAGTGTTTGTGAAAATGCCTAAGTGAAATTGGCTAAACAAATGGACATGGACGACATGCCATGGTGTGACTGACGGCATGAGATGCTCTCGGCCATGGCATGTGGCCGAGAGGTCCAATGGGCCAAGCCCAATTATTTTAGGCCCAATGTGATGTAATGGATCTCGAATAAGCCCAATAAGAGTTGGTGGACCCCACAAGCCCAATAGGCCCAACAAAAATGAATAGTAAAATGGAAATGAGCTTAAGGCATAGTTAGGCCCATTAAGGTTTATTAAAGCCCATTAAGGGAAATAGACTGTATTTAATGTGAAATACAGTAGGAAAAATATAATTAACCTGATAAATGGTTATATGGAGCTCCGGAGATTATTGGAGGAGTGAATCGGACTGTTGGATCGAGCAGCATTGAGAAAGTAAAATATCTCGAGTGATTGCAGGTAAGGGACTTTTGTGAGTAGTTAGAGATACCTGCACGTATTTTCGTCTGCTTTTACATTCACTTAAAAACTTGGAGGGTCAAAGAAAGTGAATAATAATTATTGTGACTCGATAGTGGTAAATTATGATTTTGCCCTTAGTTAGGAAAAAAGTCAACTTTTGTGAAAAGTTGTAAAAAGTATGGAAACCACCATTTTGACTATTTTTTCTATTGTTTAGCAACAGAGTAGGTAGATTGGCTAATGATTTTAAGGTTGATGTGAATTAAGCACACTTTATAGTGCTGATTTTGATATTTTGAAAAACATCCCTTTTTAAAGAGCCATCTATCGAATTATGTGAGAATAAATCGTGCTAGAGCACAACTCGCACTTGATTTCATATATCTTCCACATGTATTAGTGCTGATGTATGGTTCGCACTGGATTTCCATGACATGCATGATAGAGTGCTGGAGTTATTACTCGTACTTGGTTTTATATGATTTATGCATGAGAGAGTGCTGAAGCGATTAGCTCGTACTCGAATTTTACATGAGATACATGACAAAGTGCTAGAGCGTTGCTCGTACTCAATTCTTCATGATTTATACATGACATAGTACTTGAGGTATTGCTAGTACTTGATTTGATGAGTTTTGTGCATAGCATGGTACTGGAGCTATTGCTCGTACTTGATTTGAAACATGAACTATGCATTGACCTAGTTGCTGGAGGTTTACTCACACTAGAGTTTGAGTTTGTGATGTGAAAAAGTGTTTGAGCGGAGTGTCGACTGTGAGTCGCGCTCAAAGGCGCGCACTGTATTTTATGTGATATATAAGACATGTTGAAAAACCGTGCTTGATTTCCTCATGTAGACTGAGTGTCACACTATGAGATGTTCGCATGTGGATTTAGAGACGTGGTATGTATATTCCATGGTTTGAGTGCTAAGACCTATGGCGGACACCTCGACTGTGATGTAGGGTCCACGGAGTACGTTGTACCGTGCGAGTGGCATGGAGTACACTGTACCGTGTGGTGTTGTGGAGTTGAAGAGTTGATAGCTGGCGGTTGTGATGTACTGACCCCCCTTTCGTTGCAGCAGTAATGCCCGTCACACTAGGATTCCGTGTAGCCTGGGATCACCATTATAGGATATGGCCATAGTCCAAGATATTATTGCATTTCACCACAGAGTCTCACATGATATATCACTTAACTGATTTATTTATGATACGAATAGACCTGAGGGATGGGTCGGAATCCGATTTTGTGTTGTGAATGATTTAAATGCCATAATTACTGTGACTTAAATATACATGGCATGATTTATCTAAAGGCATTATGATATTATAAAGATGCATTATTTCGTATTACATGCCTACATTTGAGAATGAAAACATGATTTTTGTACATGGGATTTAATATGTACAAGTATATATATATATATATATATATATATATATTTAAAGACATGCTTTTAAAATAAGTTAAGGAAATGATGTTTTCAAGGCATAGCATTATTTTGAGTAGATAGTGTAGATGTCTACTTGCTTGCCTAATTTCCTTACTAAGCGCGTTGTATGCTCATCCCCCTTTATTTTTCCCTCTCTATAGAGCATCAGCAGTAGAGCGAGTGTTCTTGAGGGATAATATTCCTATTGTCCGTTGCTATTTTCTATCGATCGACAGGTATACATATTTTGTACGGTTATGTATCTAAGCATAGAAACAGCATAGTGATGTATACGATATATATTATGGGGAATGTATTTGTATTAGATTTTATATGATCTTACATGTATTATAAAAGAAGTTTACAGTTAGAAATAATATATTGACATGTATGTATGGTAATGAATGATATGGTACACGTGGAAGCTAACATCGAATCACAACCCAACCATTGATGAAAGGAAAGGTAAGTTAAAATGTGAAAAATTTGTAGCGGTTTTGGTTAAGTCAAGGAAGGGTCTTGACACAGGATTAGCTTTAGTGTTAGTAGGAAGGGTTCATTGAGGATGCTGGTTAAGAGCATTCGCTATTTGTCCCACCTGAACCTCTAAATTCTTAATTGAAGCAGCTTGATTTTGCAGGATCGTTGTGAACATTTCCTTAAGCTAGGGCTTCTTCTCAGCTGCTGGTACTAATGCAAGTAAGTGCTATGGCTGCATATGTGGAGGTGGTGTTTGATGAAAGTGAGGTGGATGGGGATGATTAGGTAGATGGTGCGGATATCGATGATGTGGAAATTGCTGATGTGGTGGTACATGAACCAATGGAGCTTGAAAACTAGGGGGTCCTACAAATATGGAGTTAGAAGATTGCCCTTGATTTTGGCTCCAGGAAAAGTTAGGATGGTTCCTACACCCTGGATTGTAGGTGTTTGAAAAAGGGGTTGTTCTGTTGCTTCTGAGAGGGGGTAACGTATTGAACCAATTTTAAGTTAAGCGGACACCTATCTACATAGTGTGTACCACCACACAGATCGTAGAAAAGAAAAGGATTTTGGACAGAATAAACAAGATTAGGACTGGTGGAAGGATTATGTTGGGTACTGAACGACTCTACCTTTTTCGTAAGGTTAACGATTTGAGAGGTTAAGGTAGACAGCGTGTCAAGCTCATAGATACCCGCCGACTTCTTAGGCAATTGCCTCTCCAAGGACCATAGATAATTGTTAGCAGCCATCTTGTTTAAGAGACTGTAAGCTTCCTCCTCTATTTTCCACATTAGAGCTTCACCCGCAGCAGCGTCAACAATTATCCTATTTTGGCTTGTAAGTCCATTGTAGAAGGTCTAGACTTGCAGTCCAGGTAGGCCATGATGAGGGCGCTTCCTAAGAAGTTCCTTATATCGTTCCCACGCTTCGTAAAGAGATTCAGAATCGAACTGGGTAAAGGAAGATATGTCATTACGAAGTTTGGCCATTTTAGAGGTAGGGAAAAACTTAGCTAAAAATTGATGGGCTAATTCGTCCTATGTAGAAATGGATCCTGGAAGTAAGGAGGTTAACTAGTGTCGCGCCCTATCCCTAAGCGAAAAGGGGAATAATCTAAGCCTCAATACGTCGTCCGATAATCCATTATTCTTGAAGGTGTTGCACAAGTCCAGGAATAGCCCTAGGTGAGCATGTGGGTCGTCATGAGGGAGCCCACTGAACTGTAAAGAGGTTTGGATCATCTGAAGGATTGAAGGCTTGATTTCAAAAATATTTGCATGGACAACTGGTGGCCTAATGCCGGTATAATACCCTCCAATGGTCGGTACCGCATAATCTCCAACGGTTCTAATTTCTCTATTTTCTGTCATGGTGTTTTGCAGCGGAGCTATTAATTTCCTTGAATCCTTTCGAATTTTCCTAAGAGTTCATTCAATTTCAAGATCTAAAGGAAATCAATCATAACTTCTGGCTCTACGCATGCAAACATCAAAAAGTCCTTAGAATTTTTTTTTTAAGTTTTTCAATTTTTCATTTTTTTTAAATTTTTATGATAAAGAAAATTAACTAATCTAGATTAAACTTCTAAATATTTACAATCTAAATATTTACAAACTAGAATTACACCTAAGCATAATTTCACAAATATAAATTATTGGCTAATTAAGACTTCCCCGGCAACGACGCCAAAAACTTGATACGAACTACGCCCACTATAAGTGGCCTAGACGTTCTATCCACAAGTGCACGGGTCGTACAAGTAATAATGGGATTTGAGTCCCGGATTATCGTCCCACAGAGAAGTTGAATTGCCTAACTAAGTACTGGTTAATCTTACCCTAAGTATATTCTAGCAAATTATGAATTTTAAGGGAGTGATCTACAATGCTAAAATTAAAAGTACTGAAAATAATAACAATTATAAAATAAAGAAAATAAAACCGAGCGAAAATTACTTACAAAGTTCCGAGCAATTAAAAGCACAACCTACAAAAGATAATTAAAAAGGTTAAAAGTAATTAACGCAATTAAAAATGCAAATATGAAAATATAGAAACAAAATTAAACAAGCCTAAAAATAAAATATGCATGTAATTAAACTAATAATAAAAATGCAAATTAAACTAACCTAAAGTCTAATGAAATAAAATTCTATTAACCTAAAGAAAGTCTTAAATCTAACTAAGAAATTAATTACCTACCAAATGATCCTAAATTAAGTCTAACTCTAACTAATTACTAATAATAAAACCAAATCTAACTAATGCATGAAAACTAATATTTTTGGATTTTTCAATTTAAAATGAAAACTTAAAACATGCATAAAATGATTTTACTCTAATTTAATTCTAAATGAAACATCTAACACTAAAATAGAAATTAACTAATAATATAATTAAATCTGAATTTTGAACTAATCAAGTAAATGAATTATAACTAAGCATGCAAATTAACTTTAAACTCTAATCTAACAAATGAGATTGAAATTAACAACTAATACTGAAATAAAATAAATATTAACTATCTCAAAAGCATGAAAAATTGATTATGCAATTAAAATCTAATGGCTAAACAAGGCCTTAACCAACAAGCCAGCCGAGTGGTCCCTTATACTGGCACTGTTCATGCTCCATTTTCATTTTGGTTCTGCCTCCACTGCAGGTTCGTGCTAATTCCAGGTGCTGCACGTTTCATTGGCTCTGCAACCAGGTATTGCTCCAGGCGTTGTCCTCTGCCCAACTGTGCACACTACAGTGCATGTACCAGCTATCTGCTTCAGGTGCTGCTCCAGTACTGTCTTATGCTCGCATAACCTGGAAATACTGTTGCAGGCTACCTTTGTTTTCTGCGTAGCAGCACTCATCCTTTCATGCTCGTATCTCCTGTCATAGCACTGCTACAGGACCCCCATCCAGTAACGCCTATCTTGTCCTACACTGTGCTACCATTTGCATAGCAGCTCTGCTTTACATACTCCAGCAACCTACACCCGAGCAGAATCTGCCACTAAGTCCACTCTACTGCTAAGCACAATCTAGCCCTTCACACGATCACCTTGCACTGGTCTCCTTCAGCCTCTTATTTCCACAAGCACTACATACTATAAACATCAAACATAAACTATTAACTAAGGTATTTAAAAACTAGGACCAATCATCAAACTATAGCAATTTTAACGGTGTAAAACAAAGAACACGAAATCAAAAACGATGAAGAAGATTAAGGTTACTGCTGCCTAAAACTCTTTTGTCCTCCACTCATGCAACTTTCTCCATTCCAGCAAACCAGCCCACTATCAGACAATCTAAACATCAATCTACAGTAGTCTAAAAACAGGTAACAATTGGATTAACACATAACAAAAGACAACTACAATGAACGGTAAAAAGGAATAGAAACAGAACAGAACAGAGTGGAAGTATGTGATCATCTGTCCCTGCAACCGTGAGGCAGCTTCTCTGTTGCACCGAATGCATCAGCTCAGCCACCTTTATCACCGGCCAGCAGCTCCTTCAGCTTACAAAGTACAGCAGTACACGCCCAACCAGTCACCAAAAGCAGCGGACTCTACCGTAGCTTGAAAATAAATACACAGCAATGGCAAAACAAAACAATAGCTCACCTGGACAGTGACATGAACCCAGTAGCTCACATCCTTCTTCTCTATTTCAGTAGTCACCAGCAGGAGCCAGCATCTTGGCACACATGAGAATTGAATCCCGAACAATAAAGACAACCACCTGATGCTGTCTCGGCTAACTGATAAAACTTAAAGATTAGCCAATGTAAAGCAAATAAAATGTGAAATAAATTTGCAGGAAAATTAAAATGGGACAGTAACCGAATGAAATACTACTGGACTGTAAAAAAAAGCAAAAAAAATAGAAAATGATAAATGCTCAACTAGAAAATAGAGGATAGAAAGAATAAAGAAGAAAAACATGTAGTGAATGAAAATGAACAGGGGCAACGGGTTGAGTAATATTGTTGTTGTCACCAACCCCTCAAACCCGGATGGAAAGTAAGATCCATTGAAAGCAATCAGCGAAAATGAACAGGAAAAGAAAAAGAAATAAAGCCTTTTGCTGAAGCAGTTTCTTAAAGATATGAACTTTAGTAAAATAAAAACTTGCAAAAACCCATATCTATGGAGGCTGCCAACGTGAACTACCAAATACTAGAAAAGAAATGAAATTTCTCTTAAAATAAAAGTAGCAATTGCTATGAACAGTAGCTAAACAAGAATGGTGGCTAACAACATTAATTGAAAAATAGAGCAAACGGGAAAGCTTTTAAAGAAAAATAAGTAAAACTATTCTAAAACTATTCTAATACTACTCCTACTCTTAAATTACTTCTATTCTAACCTAGGCTACCCTAAGTTCTACTCCTAAACTACTTCCTTTTTTCAATTGCTCATCATGTTCTACTTATACACAAACATAGGGGTACAATGGTAATTTTTCATCCTAGATGAGTTGGCATTGTTTGGCCACTTGTCTTCCTTTGATTTGCTATAGAGTAGATATTTCCATCTCACTCATTTTTTGTCCAATTGGCTGTGCGATGTGGGCCGACGTGTGTCTTCCAGAAGGTTGGCATGGTGTCTATCGTTCTTATCGTTTCGAAGCGAATAAAATATAGACACTTGGCATCACGCGTGTCCAGACGACTGGTGACTCGGTCTGTAAATTGGAAGTGGTCCAGTCTCCTTTAGCCCGTTTTCAGCCCAATTTTGACTGAAACTACTGAGTTTCATCCGAATTTATTTTATCTGCACATTAAAGAATTTTAATTAAATACAGGGGATTATTAATAAAATAATATGGGGATTTAAATAATTAATTAAGAAATTAAGCACAAATAATTCTATTAAAAATAGAATTATCAGGACCCAATCTCAAGGTCGAGGTGCTTGCCATAAGTCTTAGCCCTCATACCTTGGATATACCTCATAGTCGGGGTGCTTGCCATAAGTCTTAGCCCTCATACTATGGATAATATTTTCGATAGCCCTCGGCCATATCTCAAAATATTGCACGTGTGAGCATATAATCGGTGCGACACACAGTCAGCACAGGCTCCCAACACGGTTGTTTCATGCTCTATTTTTCAAAATCGGTACGTGCGAGCAGGCTCCCAACAAGAACTCATATATGTGGTCATATAAAACTAGTGCGAGCGATGCTCCCAGCACTATGCATGTAAAATTGAGTATGAGCGATGCTCCAAATACTCTATCATGCATCAATCAATAAAACTGTGTACGAGCAATGCTCCCAGTACTCTATCATGCATAAATCGCATAAAAATTAAGTACGAGAATATACTCAAGTATTATGTGATGCATATCTCAAAAATCAAGTGCGAGTATTCTTTAGCACCAATGGTTTTCACACAAACCCAATAGATGGCTTATTCAAATTGAATTTCACACAATCAAATCAAATAGGGACTCAAATGTGCTGTTTTCTCATATACATGAAAACATTAGCCATGCTATCATACATCTATGAATATTAGTCACAAACATGCTTCTAAGGCTTTTTATCCTATTTTTGGATAAAACCACGATTTATCTCATCGGTTCCTATCACGACATTTTTATACATGGGATTTCATATATAGTATAATAATCAAAACTCTATTCGAAATACGTGTAGCTATCTTTAACTACTCACGAAATTCCCTTACCTCGGATCATGTCGTGTGACCTCACTTCCTCGGTACTGCTCACTTTCGCAGTCTGATCAGTTTTCGATATCAACTTCGAAGCTGTTAATAATTTTTCACATCAGTATACCTTAATATACTTTTTTTCACTTGCATGACTCTAAATCAGTGCATTTAACTCCTCTCAATACCTCAATCTCATCACTTTCTCCCATTATGGCATTTCACCATAATTCTTATATACTTATCTTCATTTCTCATCTATTCCAATTTATGTATTTCATAAAATTACCTTACAATCTTTCATAGTTGCTTATTTCATCCTTAAATCCATGTTTACTGAACTTCCTCATCATTTTCTCAATTTCATGCTTATATCTAGGTCATGGATATTTTACATGATCAACTTGTTTTTAGCAAGTCAAACATACACCAATCAACTCACTAAGACACCTATATTCATATATATGAAGTTGGTGTATTGAATCTTACCTAGCTTGAACTTTTCCTTTTTTTGCCAAATTTGGTAAAATCCTCCTTATTCCTTCAATCCTTGATTCCAACTTCTAGTTTCCAA
This sequence comes from Firmiana major, assembly GCA_033439115.1. NCBI lineage: Eukaryota > Viridiplantae > Streptophyta > Magnoliopsida > Malvales > Malvaceae > Firmiana > Firmiana major. The sequence goes on along the minus strand of CM065904.1, from coordinate 17,148,734 downwards.
TTATGTTGCTCTACTCTTTACTAAGAACAACTTTGCTGAAATGAATCTCACTCAAAACTGCTTGAATGATGAAGATTTCTAGTGTAGAAAGGTTAGGTTACACTTTGGTTCATAAAGGGTTTGATGTTTCTCGGGAAAACTAAAGTGCGGAGTCGTGTATTTATAGAATTTACTCTTGGAGATTGATCTGCTAACTACAATAAATCGATTTGCCCTACACTTTTCTCTTCAGAAAATGACTTTTTAAGTTTAGGGGATTGATCTGCTTTACATAGAACCTTAAGGAGATCGATCTGGCCTTGCTATGAGATCGATCTATTCCATCCAGAACCCTTTTGGAAATCGATCTGCTTAAGCCAGAACTTGCTCAAGATCGATTTGCATTACTAAGGGATCGATCTGCTCTTGTTGAGGGATCGATCTGCCCCTTGTAGATACTTTGATATTGTATTTCTAAGCCATGAGATCGATCTTCCTTGCTAATGAGATTGATATGCTCCTCTTCTACTGCAATTCTTCCCAAAAATCACTGTTTCATTCATTTCCAATTTGCTTAACTACCCATTTTGCATTTCTTACACATTTGCAACTTAAAAACATTTATTCATTATGGTTTATATCAAATGTGACTTGTCTGTACATTACAAAATCATAAAGAGTATATATAAAAATACGGGTCTTACAATCCTCCCCACCTTAAAAAATTTGGTCCTCCAAATTAGAACCAAGTTACTCTCTAAACAACTGGGGGTATCTCTCTCGCATCAGACTCTCTAGCTCCCGAGTAGCTTCCTCTGAAGTGTGATGTTGCCAAAGAATATTAAGTAACCCGATGGTCTTATTTCTCAAGACTTTCTCCTTTCTATCCAGTATCTAGATCAGTTTCTCTACATATGTCAAGTCTTCCTTGAGCTCCAACGGCTCATACCGAATCACATGATTTGGATCTGGATGATACTTTCGTAGCATCGAAATGTGGAAGACATTGTGCACTCCCGATAAATCCAGTGGCAATGCCAACCTGTAGGCCTTATCTCCCACTCGATCAAGTATCTCAAAGAGTCCAATGTAGCGAGGACTCAGCTTACCTCTCTTTCCAAATCTCGCTATACCCTTGGAAAGAGAAACTTTCAGAAACACTGAATCACCAATTGCGAACTCAAGTAGTCTTCGTCTCTTGTCAATGTAGCTTTTCTGTATACTCTGAGTTATCCTCAATCTCTCAACAATCAACTGGACAACCTCAAAGGCTTGTGTAACCAAATCAGGAGCAAAAATCTTTTTGTCACCCACTTCTTCCCAACCGATAGGGGAACGACATCTACGGCCAAATAAAGCCTCATATGGTGCCATCTTGATACTCGCATGATAATTGTTGTTGTAGGCGAATTTGGCTAGTGGTAAATGATCTTCCCAGGAGCCTCTAAAATCTAGCACACAAGCTCTTAACATATCTTCTTGAGTCTGTATAGTCCTTTCTGATTGACCATCTGTCTGAGAATGAAAAGCAGTGCTCAAACTCAATTGAGTTCTCATGGCTTCCTAAAAATGTTCCTAAAAGTGAAAAGTGAAGCGAGAATCCCTATCCGCGACAATGCTCACTGGAACACCATGTAACCTCACTACCTCGCGTACATACAACTCTGCCAATGAACTCAGAGTATCAGTAGCTCTCACAGCTAGAAAGTGGGCTGACTTCGTCAGTCTATCAATGATCACCCATATAGCATCGTGATTCCTCCGAGTCCTCGGTAAACCCATCACGAAATCCATTGTGATATGTTATCATTTCCATGTCGATATAGGTAGAGACTGCAATAACCCTGCAGGCTTCTGATGCTTTACCTTCACCTGCTGACATATGAGACATCTTGCCACAAAATTTACCACATCTCTCTTCATACCTGACCACTAGTACACCTTCTAGAGGTTTTGATACATTTTGTTAATCCCCGGATGCAACGTGTATCTCGACAAATGAGCTTCCAACAATATCAATCTCCTGAGCTCTAGGTCCTCAGTAACACACAATCTACCTCTGAAAATCAGGAGTCCATTTGAACTTATCTCAAAATCGGTTACTGTGCCCTTCTGTATCTGACCAGTCACATCACTGCAATACGGATTATTCTGCCGAGCCTGTCTAATCCTATCCAACAGATCCATCTCCAAGAGTAGACTAGCTATCACATAGCCCGTATCCATGTCTGAAGGTACAACATCCATACTGAGGCTAGCAAATTGCTCTAGTAGCTCATGTTTCTTGACCATCATATAGAATACCATCCCAAGGCTCTTCCTGCTCAAAGCATCAGCTACAACGTTAGCCTTACCCAGATGATAAAGTATCTCACAATCATAGTCCTTCAGAAGCTCTAGCCATCTTCTCTGTCTCATGTTCAATTCTTTCTGCGAGAACAGATATTTGAGGCTCTTGTGGTCGATAAAAATCTAAAACCTTTCACTAGACAAGTAGTGGCGCCATACCTTCAACGCAAACACTACTGCTGCTAACTCCAAATTCTTGGGTCAGATAGTTCTTCTCATGGTCCTTCAACTGTCTTGATCCATAAGCAACTACCCTCCCATCCTGCATCAATAAACAGTCCGGTCCCTGATGCGAAGCATCGGTATACACTGAAAATCCTCTTGAGTTGGTAGGGATAGTGAGAATCGGAGCGGTGGTCAATTGACTCTTTAACTCCTGAAAACTCCTCTCACAATCCTCATCCCACACAAATGCTACACTCTTTTGAGTGAGGCGTGTAAACGGAGCAACCAACTTTGAAAATCCCTCTACAAATCTCTGATAATATCCTGCTAAACCCAGAAAACTCCTGATCTCGGTGATTATCTTCGATTGTTTCCATTGAATTACATCCTCAATCTTGGATGGATTTACTGATACACCATCCTTCGACACAAAGTGTCCCAAAAATGATATCTGTGATAACCAGAAGTCACACTTACTGAGTTTAGTATACAACTTCTGCTCTCGTAAGGTCTGCAATACTATCTTGAGGTACTTCTCATGCTCTTCCTTGGATTTCGAGTTTACCAATATGTCATCGATGAAGACGATAACAAATTGATCTAGATATGGCTTAAACACATCGTTCATCAAAGCCATGAAAGCTACGGGAGCATTCGTCAATCCGAATGGCATAACCAAAAATTCATAATGGCCATATTGTCCTAAATGCTGTCTTGGGTACATCTCCACTCTGAACTCTCAATTGATGATACCCAGACCTCAGATCAATCTTAGAGAAGACCTGCGCTCCCCGGAGCTGATCCAACAAGTCATAAATACGTGGAAGGGGATATCTATTCTTGATGGTTGCCTTATTCAACAATCTATAATTAATACACAATTAGAGGCTTCCATCCTTCTTCTTCACAAATAAAACCGGTGCTCCCCAAAGCGAAACACTCGGTCTGATGAACCCCCTATCAACAGCTCCTGTAACTGTCTCTTGAGGTCCTCCAGCTCAACTAATGCCATGCGATACGGTGGTTTCGATATATGTTCAATATCAGGCACCAAGTCTATACAAAACTCCATCTCTCTGTCTGGTGGTAACTTTGACAATTCATCCGAAAAGACATCTGGAAATTCACTGATCACAAAAATATCTGCCAACTCCGGATGTACCTTATCTGTATCAACCACGTATGCCATGAAACCTTCAATATATTCATTTCTCAGTCAGCATAGTACATCATTTATTGTAACCATAACTACTACTTTCATTTCTTTTCATCAAACTTTACAACATATTTTTCAGGGTTAGGAAATATATCTGTCTTAGCATAACAATCTAAAATAGCATGGTTTGCAGATAACCAATCCATTCCTAAGATTACATTAAAATCACTCATACTTAACAATATTAGATTGGTTGTCATATCCTTTTCTCCTACTTTTAACTTGCAATCATTTAATACATACTCCACTAGCTGACTGTTATCCATAGGTGTACTAATCAACATCATCCTACTTAAAGGTGTACGCTCTACATGTTTTGCTAACTTACATGCAAATGAAGGCGATACAAATGAATGCGTGGCACCAGGATCAATTAAAACATATGCTTCTAAATCATACATTAGGATGTTACCTCTAATCACATCCAACGAAGCATTAGCTGTACCTGGTCCAAGGCATGTACTCTCTCTCGTCTAATGACCTGCTTCCCTTTCTCTTCCGCCGTCACTCTCATCCTCGACGCAGACATATCAGCTGGAGCTCCATCTCGCTCCTTGCCCTTTTGTGGGGAAATATAAAAAATCTTTGGGCAAACTCTCGCCATATACCCTGGCTTCCCACATCTGAAGCACAATCCACTAGAATCAGGATAAGGTCTACCTCCATGGAATCTACCACATATACTACACTGCTTAGTGGTAGGCCTCGATCCTCCAATCACTACACCTATAGCTGGAGCTATAGCCAGATATGCAGGAGATTTAACGGTCTTCTCCTGTACTTTCTCGATCTTTGGTCTCTTAATGAAGAGTCTCCACCCTCTTCGATAACCAAAACCTCTGGCACTATCACTCACTGGCATATTCCTATCTCTATCTCTACCCTTACCAACTGTCCTGAACTTAGAGACATTCTTCTCATAGTCTTGCTCACAGAGTTGCGCGCTGCGCACTGCCTCATCATAGGTAGAGATGCCAAATAAAACCAATCTAGACCATAATATATGTCTCAATCCATCAATGTATCTGCGGACCCTCCTGGTCTTACTACTCATAGTATCAAGCTCATATCTACCCAGGATATAAATCGTGTCTCGTACTCATCCACTGACTGAGTCCCCTAGCTCAACCTCAAGAATTCCATCTGTAGTTTCCTCTGCGCTGTGTCTGGGACATACTACCTCTTGAAGGCATCCAAAAAGATATCCCAAGTGAGCTCTGAGTATCGAGCCCTCAATATAACCCTATGGACTTCCACCAATGCTCTATCAATCCCTTCAGTAGGAACGCAACAAACACAACCAGCTCTATAGTCGTACACTTAAAGAATCCATAAAGCTTTTTTTATCTCTCTCAGCTAATCCTTGGTAACCACGAGGTCCTTTACCCCTCTAAACAACGGTGGTCCAAGCATCTGGAACTATCATAATCTGTCAAGCTCGTAACTATACCCCAAAGCACTACCACCTTGTAGTGTAGTAACATGAGAAGGCGTATCCTGAACTGGTGGGGGTGTAGGTGTATCTGTAGGCTGTGGCGTCTGAGCTGGTCGTGCAAGCATACCAAATGTAGCTACCTCTTCAGGCACAATCCCTGCATCCTGCCCCTGTCCTCTTGGAAAAATCTGTGCCAATAACTCCACTATAGTCTCAAGGTGACGTTCTAATATCGTGAAGCATGCCTCGATACTCTCTAGTACCTGAGTGGGACTTGTCATCTCATATCAGGTGTCACGACCCAAATTACCTAAAAATCAGAGTAAATTTTTTGCTTTTTCATTTATTATTTAATTCTTACCTTTCTCTCATCGTGACCATCCTACAAACAGTTGGGCTATGATTCGGTGTTAGTCACCTCTCACCTATTTACCATTCCATTTCCATAATCTCATTCACATATCAGAGTTTACTATCCTTTGACTTTAACTAAATACATACACAATGGTATTTATAACTCTACATCCCCGACATCATATCTGTTTGCAGTACTGTGCATTACATATTTAGATACAAAACTATACAAATGTGTATACCTGTCTCTCGATGGGAAGCAGCGGATACCAAGAATGCAAGTCATCAGTTGCTCACTAACTATTGCGAGTGCTCTGAAAAGATAGGAAAATAAGGGGGGTGAGCAAACCACACGCTCAATAAGGAAATTATGCAAGTAAGTAGATAGCTCCACTATCTACATGCTCATAATGCCATGCCCTTAAATCCATTTCTTTTCATTAAAATATCAAGCACAAAGTCATGCATACATCAATGACATAGTTTATCAAAACTATTTGTGCATGTAGAAATCATGTAATTCATGCACAATAGCATTTTATGTGACATCATTAAATCATACTTAGCATGAGGTAAATCAAGATCATGCATCATTTCATGCCATGTGTAAAACAAATCATGAGAAACAAATCTTTTCATGAATTTATAATTAAAGCATGAAAAACTCATCATGCTATTGCATTCAAATCACTTTATTAAAATGCAGAATAAAATAACCTCATCCGGGTCAATTATCTCATAATAATCTCAAATTTCATAAAACCATTCGTTATAAAATTCGGTTAAAATCACATTTCAAAAAATTTCATAAAATCGGGGGCCTGACCCCTCCCTCGGGTTTACCCTGGTCTATCGAGGCCATAAGTTATATCATGTGAGACAAGTAGGTGATTATATCAGTAACATCGAGGACTATGGCCATATCCTAGTGATCCCTGGCAACACGGTACCTAGTGTGCGGGGTATCACACCTGAAACGGGAGGTGGGTTGGTCTTACCCACCAGAATAGCATAACATCAGGATTGCGAGGGCAAGGCTTGCTGCCTTATGGCTAATGCCACTCCACTCCAACAATCCCCACGGTACAACGTACTCCGCGTGACATACATGATACAACGTACTCCGTGAACCCAAGCTCAGTAAAGGGTGCCTGCAATAGGTCTTATCCACCCATACCATCTCTGTCTCAGTATGCACGTGTGAGCATATCATCTCACAGTGACACATAGTCTACATGAGGCTCCAACACGGCTATATGCATGTCATATAAATCTCTGTGCGAGCGAAGCTCTATCACGACTCCATGCATATTCATGAATCTAAAAATCTCTGTGCGAACGAAGCTCTAGCACAGTTTCATAAAATCAGTAAAATCTACGTATGAGTAGTACTCCAGTACGTCTTTAAAATGAGTTATAAATCCATATAAAACTTTGTGCGAGCAAGCTCCAGCACGAATGAATGCTCAAGTAAATCAAAACTTCGTACGAGCAACGCTCCAGTACGGCTTTATGCATAAATACATTAAATCTCGTGCGAGTTACACTCCAGCACGACTCTTATGCAATATCATATCAAAGCTGGATGCGAGCTAGGCTCCAGCACCTCTCATGCATGTCAAATCATTAAAACTAGTGCGAGCAATCGCTCCAGCACCTTTTTATGCATATTCAGTCAAAACTGTCAAAACAGTCAAAACAGGGTGCGAGCTAGGCTCCAACACCTCTTATGCATTTCACAATAATAAAAATCAGTGCGAGCAACCGCTCTAGCACATTTTATGCACACTAACAAACTCAGATATAGTGCGAGCTATGCGCCAGCACTATCTGTTTCCATGTAAACTTGATAGTTGGCCTATTTTCCAAATAATTTTCATTTAAATCTTAATAATACTTACGTAGTGTTATATTGTGAAATTTATGCAAATACTGGCCAATCTATCGATTTGCTTTGCTTAAAAATTAAGAAAAACCTTAAATCATGCATTTCATGCATGTCATGCTTTCACCATCCTTAGGTGAATTTCCCTCAATAGGGGTAAAATAGTCTTTACTTATTTCCAGTCCTTAAAATCTTTAAACCATTTTTAGGACCTTTGTACATAATCAGTGTATACATACATATTCAGTATATACAAAAGCTATTAAAATACGCGTAGCTACCTCTAGCTACTCACACAATTCCCTTACCTCATTTTTCTGTACAGTCTGACGTTTCCACTGATATCTCGTAATGCTCCAAAATTGTGGATAATTATTCATCAGGTCAAATATAATACAATTAATTGTGTTTCATATTTTTCTGGGCTTAAATTAAATCATTGGGCCTGTTTATCCATATGGGTTCGATTGTACCATAATAGGCTTTAATCTGCCTTAAGCCCGTTTACCACTTACTATTCACATAATCGAGGTCTATTGGGCTCATTGGGCCCATTAGTATATATTAGACCTTGTTCTAAATTCTCAAATAGCTTATAAATTATTTACGATAATTTATTCTAATTTCTAGAATATAATTCATTTAATGCAGAATTTAAATCCGTAATTTATGCGGTAAATTTTAACACGCATAACGATGCAAAATTATAGTAAATAAGGGTTACTTACCCGTGATTCCATGATAGTATGCAAATAGAGCTGTCTTGAGCTCTCGTTTGACATCAATTGTCGAGCTACAAAATTAAATATCTTTCCAGGTAAACTTTCAATCTATTAATAAGCAAATTAAATATTTTAAAATTTAAATCGACCAATTTCGACTGCTTACCGACTTACCTGTAGCTCTATTGCATCACTGAGATTTTTTTTCCAATTTTTTCTCTTTTTTTTTTCCTTTTTTTCCTTCTTTTCTGGCTGAACTGGTTCGATCCGGTTCAACTCGGTTCAGATCGATTTGGTCTAGCTGGTTCAGTCCTGTTCGGTCAGTTCAAGGCCTCGTCGGTCAGTTCTCTGCCAGTTTTCGTCGCCAACAGCTCCACAGGATCGTCCGATGCACGGATCTGGGGTCGATTTCGTCCGAGGTGCCCGAAAAGTGGCCAATCCGGCCTGTTCTCTCCTCGCCGTCGGTATCGTTTCTGTTTGGGCGTCGTTTTCGATGCTGGCTGCCATTCTACCGGCTGTGTCCACCACCGATTGCGTCACCTGCGCCTGGGGAACGCTCGACTGGTGGTGACCGAGCCTAGATCAGTGTCAATGCCGACGAAAGCTTCTTTCCTTCCTCGGTTCTCTCTTTCTCGCTTCTCTTGCCGCCGTTCTCTATCGTTCGCCGGCTTGTTGGTGCCGCTGGTGGCTCGGCTAGGCTTCCTTCGCCTGGGCTGCCGTCGGCCTCCTCCGTTGGTGCCGCAGAAGTCGTCTTGGCTGGTTTCTAGAATCGCGACTCGCAATTTTGTTTCACTTTTTTTTATTATATTTTTTTATAATTAATTTTAATATTATTTTACTCATTATTTTCTTATTAAAAATCCAAAAATATCCAAAAAAAATCTTATTTAATTCATTTTATCAATAAATGAATTTATCAAACTTATTTCGCCTTTTCGGTATATTTTTCAATTATTTTCGGGATAATTTCCCGAGGTAAAAATTTCGGTTAATTCCTATAAATTCATACCTTGATCAATTTAATCAAAAATTTAATTATTTCTTCGTTATTGATAAAGATTTCTCATTTTCATATTTTTAATTAAATTTTCTTGTCGAATTTATACCTGTTTTCGGTCTTTTAACCGTTTTACCCTTCAACGTGTTCGAGAATTCCATTTCAATCCTTCATTTGATTTTTTTCTCCTTTCGTGTTTTAAATAAAATCGGGTCTTACAATCTCCTCCACGTAAGAAAATTGGTCTTCCAAATTAGAACCAAGTCAAATGGGTCCATAAACAACTCCGGGTACGTCTATCGCATCATATTCTTTAATTCTCATGTGTCTTTTTCCCGAAGTGTAATACTACCAATGAACTTGACTTGGGAGATCATCTTAAACCTCAACACTTTCTCCTTCCGTCTAATACTCAAATTGATTTTTCAACATACATTATACTTTCATTGAGCTAAGCTGTTGGAGCTCATATCCGATCACATATGCTAGGTCCGGATAGTATTTTCGAAGTATCATAAGATAGGACACATTGTGGATGCCTGCTAATTCAGGTGGTAACGCCAACTTACAGGCCTTATCTGCCACTTTGTCCAATATCTCAAGGATTCACTCTAACAAAACTCAATTTACCTTCTTTCTGAATCTCGTTATATCCTTATGCTATTAGGACAAGTAATTTCTGATAATACTGATTTATCCTTGGTGAATTCCAGTGGTTTCTGTCTCTTGTCAACATAGCTTTTCTATCTGGTCTGAGGTGTTCTTAATCTCTCATAAATCAACTGAACATCCTTAGAGGATTGTATTACCAATTCGGAAATAATTCTCTATCTATCACCCACTTATTCTTATCTAAGTCGGGAAACAACTCCCTACAGCCATACAATGCCTCATATAATGTTATCTCGATACTCAAGTGACAACTGTCATTATTGGCGAATTCAATCAGTAACAACTGATCATCCCAGGAGCTTATAAAATCAATGGCACACACTCTCATCATATCCTCCAAAACCTGTACAGTCCTCTCTGACTGACCATCTGTCTGAGGACAGAAGCTGTGCTAACACTCAATCGGGTTCCCATAGCTTAAAAAAACATTCTCAGAAGTGGGAAGTGAATCGGGAATCCCTATCTGATATCATGCTCACTAGAACGCTACATAATGTTTCACAATTTTCTATACACATAAATCCGCCTACACACTCAGAGTATCTCGAGATTTCATAACCAGAAGGTGGGTAGACTTAGTCAATCTATCGACTATCACCCAGATAGCCTCGTGATTCATCTGAGTCCTCTGTAACCCATCACGAAATTCATGGTAACTTGTTCCCTTTTCTGTATTGATATAGGTAGAGGCTGCAATAATCCTGCAGACTTCTCGTACTCTACCTTACTCTGCTGACATACGAGACACTTCTCCACAATCTCTACAATGTCTTTTTTTTTTCATATCTAACCACCAATACCCTTTTTAGAGATTCAGATATATTTATTATTTCCTGGATACACTGTATATTCCGAAGAGTGAGCTTCTGACAATAACACTATCTTATCAACTGTGGTCCTGGGGAGCACTTATACTGGCTCTGAACCTCTGTAAGTCATCATCACTCACTGTGAACTCTGTCACTATACCCTTTTGAATCTGACCCACACTATTGATACCATGCCGATCATCACGCTAAGCCTGGCAAATCTGGTCACTCAAATTCGGTTCTAACCTTAGGCTAGCTGTCACAAAATCATCGTCATCATCAGAAGGGATCACATCACTACTGAGGCTCACAACTGCTCTAGCAGCTCACGCTCTCTGACTATCATATGTGATACCATCCCGAGGCTCTTTCTGTTAAAGGTATCAGCCTTTCCTAGGTGGTACGATTTTCACAATCATACTTCCTTAGAAGCTCTAACCCTCTAAGTTCTCATATTCTACTCTTTCTGTGAAAACAGATACTCGGGGCTTTTACGATCAGTGCATACCTAAAATTTCTCATCGTATAAATGGTGGCGCCATACCTTTAGTGTAACGCTATGGCTGCTAACTCTAAATCATGGGTCGAATAGTTTCTCTCATGGTCCTTGAACTATCTGGATCCATAAACGACTATCTTCCCATTTTACATCAATACACAGCCTAATCCTTATTTTGAGGTATCCATATACACTGAGAAACCTCTTGAGCTGTTGGGTATGGTGAGAATAATTATGGTGGTCAGTTTATTACTTCAATATACTAGAACTCACTGAAGCAACTTTCATACTTATCATCCTACTGACATACAATCGTTTCCGAACAAGATGTGTCAACTGAGCAGCCTATTTCAAGACACTCACAACAACTCGTCTGTAAGATAGTTTCCCAGTTGCTACTTATGCTCTTCCCTGGACTTCGAATACATCAAAATGTCATCGCTAAATATGAAAACCAATCGGTCCAGGTAAGGTTTAAATACCTCATCGTAGTTGAGTTCCACTAAATATTTCAATCACCCATATCCTTGACCTATGTACGCATAAACGTATAATGTCATTTCGAAATCACTTCCGTTTAAGATACTAACCCACGTCATTTCCTTTTTCTTATATTAACAGCTTTTATAAAATTTTAATTTTTAAACTTTCATGATTAATCGAATTCTATATTTCCTTATCGTACCAATAAAGGTACCCAAATTTTAAATGTATATATTACGACTATCAATTTCAATTTATAGGTTATGTGTGCGCTTTTAGACGCTGTCAAGTCTTTAGGCGGGGAGATATTTTGAAATACCTTTATTAACCCTCAGACTTGACTACATGGACTGGGTGTGGATATATCCTCCCCTTATCCTTGGTCGCAATTCATATTTACTACATATCGCTTAATCCAAATTACTTTACATATCAAAGATATTCTTTACCTTGCATACGCCTCTTATTCCAATATATCTCGTATTTAGGATCTATCACATCTCAAAGCTTATCTCCTTTCATATATCACTTATAACAAACTCTTTCATTACTTGTTAAAACTTATAGTATACTTTTCAGGGGGAAAACATCACTATCTTAGGATAGCAATCTAAACATCATAGTTTGTAGCTGAATCAATCTATTCTCAAATATTACTTCAAAATTATTCATATTCCATTGAATAAAATCGACTGACATATCCTTTTCCCCCTATTTTCAACTTACAATCCCTATACCCATATTCAGTTAGTGAAAATCATCTAACCATCATCATCTTGCCTAAGGGTACAGGCTTCACATCTTTCATTAGCTTATAAGCAACTGAAGGCGGTATGATTAAATGCGTGGCACCAGGATCAATTAAAATAATTACTTCATTATTTACAACCAGTGTGGTATCTTCCACCACATCAGATGAAACATTAGTAGTGTCCTGGTTCAAGGCATACACTCGCCCTCGTCTAACATCTTATTTTCGTGGTATCTACCACATATTCTACACTGTTTACACTACTACGGAACAGGTCGGGGTCCTCCAATCACAATACCCCTTAAAAGTACTGTATTTGGATACACTGGGGCCTTACCAATCATCTTACCCCATGACTCATCAGCTCTAATCCTTTACCAAACTACCTTTTACCCATTCTGACATCTTTGTCATCCTCTATTCTCTTCTGTCTCTATGTCGGCCCTTACTACCTTTTTTCAATGTCAAGGGCGTGCAACTCATGATCTTATTCACACAACTGTAGTGTGCGCACTGCCTCGGCATAGGTAGTGATATCTAATGGCCCAATCGGATGCTAATTAACAATTTGAGCCCTTCACGAACTTTCAGACATCTCGACTCTCACTGTTCATAGTGTTGGAGTCATATTTGCCCAGGAATATATAAATTGAAATTCATACTCGTTAATCAACCAGTTCCTCTGGGTCAGAGTAAAGAATTTTATTTGTAATTTCAATTAAGCAGTTTTTGAGATATTCTGTCACCGGAATACATCTAGAATTATGTTCTCATATCCAATCTGGATGTCTAAATCTTAAGATGGGTCGAGCAGACTTCCACCAATGTTTCGACTCGCCCTCAAATCTCGTGCATACTCTGAAATTAAATATTCTGAAATTTAAATCGATCAATTTCGATCGCTTACCGATTTACCCGTAGCTCGATTGCATAACTGGGATTTTTTCCCAATTTTTTCTCTTTTGTTTCCCTTTTTCTCTTTTTTTCCTTCTTTTCTGGCTGAACCGGTTCGGTTCGGTTTAGCCCGATTCGACTGCTTCAAGGCCTCACTGATTGATTCTCCACCGGTTTTCATCACCAGCAGCTTCACGGGATCATTCGATGCACGAATCTAGGGTCGATTTCATCCAAGGTAGCCGAAAAGTGGCCGATCCGGATTGTTCTCTCCTCATCGTCGGTACCGTTTCTGTTTGGCCGTCGTTTTCGGCGCTGGCCGTCGTTCTACCGGCTATGTCCACCACCGATCACGTTGCCTGCGCTTGGAGAACGCTCGGCTGGTGGTGACTGGGCTTAGATCGACGTCAACGTTGGTGAAAGCTTCTTTCCTTCCTTGGTTCTCTCTTTCTCGCTTCTCTCGTCGCCGTTCGTCGCCGTTCTTCGGCTTGTTGGTGCCGGTGGTGGCTTGGCTGGGCTTCCTTCGCCTGGGCTGTCGCCGGTCACCTCCATCGGTGCCGCAGAAGTCGGCTTGGCTGGTTTCCAGAATCGCGACTCGCGATTCTGTTTCACTTTTTCTTTTTTTTATTATATTTTTTATAATTTATTTTTAATATTATTTTATTCATTATTTTATTATTAAAAATCTAAAAATATCCAAAAAAATTCTTATTTAATTCATTTTATCAATAAATGAATTTATTGGACTTATTTCACATTTTCGGTATATTTTTTGATTATTTTCGGGATAATTTCCCGAGGTGAAAATTTCGGTTAATTCCTATAAATTCATATCTTGATCAATTTAATCCAAAATTTAATTATTTCTTCGTTATTGATCAAGATTTCTCATTTTCATATTTTTAATTAAATTTTCTTGTCGAATTTATACCGACTTTTGATCTTTTGATCGTTTTGCCCTTCAACGTGTTCGAAAATTCCATTTCAATCCTTCATTTGATTTTTTTCTCCTTTCGTGTTTTAAATAAAATCGGGTCTTACATTGGGTCTCAAGCCTACCTCTACGGCCTCGAGCCCTACCTCTAGCCCCTTTACCACAGCTGGTATTAGCCATAATGGCTCAATCCCTACATTTATAACCATTAATTAGTCTGATTCCCATCTTGTATACACAATTGTAACTGAACAAAGCACAATAATATAAGGATGTACACTTTCCTAATTACTAATACCGACTCACATCAGACCAACTCTGCTTTGATACCATTCTGTCACGACCTCCCCGCCCGTAACCTACCAAAATCACCATAAATTTTTCACATTTTACTTACCTCTCATTCTATCATAACTCAAAACCAAACAGTTGGGCTGTGATTCGATATTAGTCACCTCAACCACATTTATTTCAGAACAAGCATACATGTCAATACAATTATCCATTGACTGTAAGTACTCTTTTCTTAAAAGTAAACTCATATATTTTAAATACAAATACTTGGACATATACATCTCCGACTGTACATTCGTTTACATAACTATGCTTTTACAATGTTTAGTACAAAATGTTGCAAATGTGTATACCTTTCGTAAGATGGGTGTACAGCGGATTTGATAAGTTGCATATTATACATATTAATTGTCATATTTTCCCATGATTTAAATTCTTTTATATGCTTAATTTTTGGATTTGACTTATATTTTCTATTTTGTATTGTGAATGAAGGAAAATGGACAAAATGGATTAAAAGCTGCAAATTCTGCTCAAGTCACAAAATCAGAAGAAATCTTGAAATTCAAGTCAAGATCTATCACTTGTAGTTGAAGTTGACTTAAACAGTCTAAAGATGGCAAGTGGAAGATTTTAATTATTAAGGAAAAGATATGCAATTACTGTCTTTGGCAAGTGGTGGAAAAAGGAAAGAAGTTTAATTGTAATCAAACTCAATCAGAGAACTTTCCTTTGGAGACAGATTCTAGGGCTAGGATATCTAGTATTTATAGACTAAGAGTGGCTAGGGAGAGAGAACTGAATCTTCATATATTTTTATTTTTCTTTTGTGTTTTTCTTAGAACTTATGGCTTGCTAAATTTTTAGTCTAGCCAAAGGATAATTAAAGTTTGGGTTCTTTAAGAATTGTGAGATCTAATTAGTTTTTATATTGTTCTTTTATATCTTTATTATTTATATGTCTTCTGTTCTTGTTTAAATTATTGTTTTGATTGATTGTGCAAAAAGGGCCCTTTGTTCAATTGTCAGGATAATATATCGCCAATTAGAAACCTAAATCCGTAATTGTTTAGGTATTTTAATATAAGCGGTAAATAACATAATTGATTACAGATAAGTTTTCAATTCTCTATTAAGAAGATATATAATCTAGCTTAAATGAACCTACATGTGTGTTTGTTGGTTAGAATTGGTAGTCTTTCTAGTTTTCAATGCTGTTGGTAAATTAAATCTTAAGATCGTATCTAAGGTTGTTTAACTGGCAAGAGAAATAATTAGAGATCGTATCCTGATTATCGAAGAAGTAAGGAGGGATAGGTTGTTAGGTCGTACCAATAACCATAACCAATTTGGTAAAGATTAAAAGAATTTATTTTTGCATCAATGATTAATTCCATGAACCCATTCTAAGATTATTCCTTTGGTTAGATGTTTTCATCAAATTGATATTCTCTAAATTTTTATATAGCGATTTCTTTGCCTACATTTTTGATTTTTATTTTCATTTTCACAAATCCCCAAATTATATTTTCTTTTTAAACCTTTTGCAGAAAAATAAATCTAACCAATCTCTTGGGAAATGACCCTACTCATTTATACTATAGTTTAAATTTATTTTGAGTAGGAATTATTATTATTGGTCTCGACAACCACCAATTTTTGGCGCCGTTACCGGGGATTGGTTTTTAATTAGATTTATTTTGATGCCCCGTTCTTTTCATGCAGGTGAATTAATCCCGTACGACCCTGAGATTGAAAAGACAGCTAAGAGGAATAGGAAGGAAACAAAAATTCAAAAGGCATCAGAAGCTACATCTTCATCCCCTGGACTGAATTTAGCAGTTGATAGTGATTCTGAGATTGAAAAAATAATGGCTGAAGAAGAGCAAACTTTAAGGCAGTTGGCTGCACCACCTGTCAATCAACAACCCCTCTGCATTCATAACCCAACTCTGCAAGCAGATTTTGAATTAAGATCGGGTTTGATCCATTTGCTTCCTAAGTTCCATGGTCTTGAGAATGAAGATCCTCACAAGCACTTAAAAGAATTTCACGTGGTATGTTCAAGCTTGAAACCACAAGGAGTTACCGAAGAGCAAATCAAAATGTGAGCTTTTCCATTCTCACTAGCTGATAGTGCAAAAGATAGGTTGTTCTATTTACCTCCTGGTTCTATAACCACGTGGACTGAAATAGTGAGATTGTTCCTTGACAAATTTTTCCCTGCTTCAAGAGCTGCTAGCATTAGAAGAGAGATATGTGGAATTAAGCAAAAAGATATTGAGACTCTTCACGAATATTGGGAGAGATTTAAGCAACTTTGTGCAAGTTGTCCTCAACATGGGATTTCTGAACAGCTCTTAATTCAATACTTTTATGAAGCATTGTTACCCATGGAAAGAAGGATGATGGACGCAGCCAGTGGAGGTGCGATAGTGAACAAGAAGCCTAGAGAGGCTAGAGATTTGATTTCCACCATGACTGCCAACTCCCAACAGTTTGGATTCAGACAAGACATACCTCATAGAAGAGTAAACGAGGTAAATACACATTCTCTTGAAAGCAAATAGCTAATCTAACATCTGTTGTTCAACAATCGGCTATAGGAATGGGAAATGTACAACAAGTTAAAGCCTGTGAAATTTGTGCTGCTATTGGACACCCAACAGACATGTGCCCCACACTTCAAGATGAACCTCATGAGCACGCAAATGCAGTTGGAGGATTTCCAAGTCCACCACAAAGGAATCACGATCCATATTCAAATACTTATAACCCAGGGTGGAGAAATCATCCCAACTTTAGCTACAGAGCAAGGCCTCAATTTCAGAATTCTCAATATAGCCAGCTTGCTCCACAACAACAACAACATCAGCCATCCTCAAGTTCAGGTACGTCTCTTGAAGAAATTGTTAAATCACTTGCAATTAACACACAACAATTTCAACAGGAGACAAGGACAAGCATTAAGAAGCTGGAGGATCAAATGAGTCAGCTAGCCATTTCTGTGAATAGACTGGAATCTTAAGGAAAATTACCCTCACAGACAGTAATCAATCCTAAACAGAATGTTAGTGCAATGACCTTGAGGAGTGGAACTGAGGTAGGGGAGTCTAGCAAGACAACCCGAAAGCGCATTCCAGAAGAAGAAGCTGAAAAGGAAGTTACTGCATCCGTTCCACGGTTGGATCAACTGAAGGAATCTAATAGCGAGAAACAAAAAGTTTTTGCACCAGTTCCTCCTTTCCCTTATAGATCATCTAAATCCAAAAAGGATGAGGAGGAAAAGGAAATTTTTGACATCTTTCGCAAGGTTGAGGTAAATATCCTTTTACTTGATGCAATTAAACAAGTACCTCGATATGCAAAGTTTCTTAAGGAGTTATGCACCAACAAGAAGAAATTAAAAGGTAATGAATTTGTGAGCATGGGTGAGAATGTTTCAGCTGTCATCCAGAAAAAGTTACCTCCTAAATGCAAGGATCCAGGTATGTTTACTATCCCTTGTAAGGTAGGTAATCTTAAAATTGAAAGAGCAATGTTAGATCTAGGAGCTTCAATTAATGTCATGCCTTTGTCTATTTATAAATCTTTGAATGTTGGACCATTAAAAGATACTGGTGTGATTATTCAGCTTGCTGATGATCTAACGTTTATCCTGAAGGTGTTTTAGAGGATGTTCTGGTGCAAGTAAATGGATTGATCTTTCCTGCTGATTTTTATGTGCTTGATATGGAGGATGATGACTCATCTAGATCGTTAATTTTGTTAGGAAGACCTTTCTTAAAAACATCTAGAACCAAAATTGATGTGCATGATGGTACACTCACAATTGAATTTGATGATGAAATCATTAAGTTTAATATTAATCATGCCTATGAAAGCTCCTTGATTTACAAGGAAGAGATAAAGGCTTTTCATGATCATATAGTTTCCAAGAAAAAATTTTATATTGGTCAGAAAGTTATACTATCTCATTCTAAATTAAAAATATTTTCTAGTAAATTTCGTTCTAGATGGTTAGGCCCTTATGTTGTTACTAACGTGTTTCCTCGCGGTAAAGTTGAAATTCAAAATTTGGATACAGGTCAGATCTCTAAGGTCAAGGGTGTCACGACCCTCAACTTACCAAAATACGTATAAATTTTTTGCATTTTCATGCATCAATTGTTAATCATCCTTCCTCGATCGTGAACAACCACACTCATAACAGTTGGGCTGCGTGTCGACGTCTAACTCACTCCACCATACCAATTCAATTTGAAATATTATTTATGAGTAAATACTTGTATAAATGTATATATATCAGAGTTGTTACATGTGTTTACATTGTTTTACATCCCCAGTAGTTACATACAAAATGCTACTGTGCTATGTCTAGTTTAGATATAAAATAATCCAAGTGTGTATACCTTTAGCGATGGGATGCAGCGGATTACCAAAAAGGGAAACGCCTCCAGTCACGCTCACTCTATACTCCAATCTCTGTAGAGAGGGGGAAAATAAGGGGGGTGAGCAAACCACACGCTCAGTAAGGCAATCATGCGAACAGGTAGATACTGCACTATCTACGTGATCGTGATGCTATACTCAAAAGCATTTCATTCATTATTTATCTCAAAACATGAGTGTATGATTGTGTTAATGGTATGTAAAGCATTCATGCTATTAAAATCAAGTGCACATTTCAACTCAAAGCATGGTATAAATCATCATGCATAATTCACAATAAAAGCATGGCATTACCCATCATGCATTTTCACAATAAAGCATGGCATTAAACATCATGCATCCGTGCACTTTAAAAACCATTAACAAATCAATTTCAACATTGGTCAGGTCTCGGCCCATCCCTCGGGCTTTCCTGACCCACAAATCATTTCAAACATGGATTTATTCTCAAATAGCATTAGACATGTGAGATAGGCAGTTCAACAATAGGTAATAACCTCAAGGCCTATGTACATAACCTGTGATACCGGCTACACGGATCAGGTGTGCGGGATATCACCACTATCTGCTTCCACACGGGAGGTGGGTCAAATCCTACCCGCCGGTCCATAGCAGATCTCGTCCGAGGACGGCACATCACAACTCAACACGGTACAATGTACCCCATGCTACATGCACGGTACAACGTACTCCGTGGATCCAATCAACACATCATATCACGCCACATCTCAAACGCACGTGTGAGCTTATTTAATCGGTACGACCTCTTGTCTACCCGAAGCTCCTAACACGGCTAATTAATCATGTCAAAACAATGCACGTGTGAGCCTATTTAATCGATGTGACACACAGTCTACTCGAAGCTCCAAACATGGCAACATGCAAGGTGGGCATCCAGTGCGAGACAAACTCTAAGCACAATGCCAAAACAATTATGAAATCCATGTGAAAACTAGTGCCTCTTACACTCATGTGTATAAAACACGTCAAATCTCGTGCGAGTCATACTCTGACACGCTTTCATACTCACGAAATCATGTAGGTGGCTCAAAACTTTGCAAAGTATGGTTAACAAAACCAAAACACACTCATTTCTTTTGCAAATCATTTCAATGTCAGCCAACCTACCAATCATTTGCTAAAAAGCGATAAAACATGATTTTCAAAGCAATATGCTTTTGTTTTCATGCACATTTCTCAAACTCTCAACTTTTACCCTTCAAATCACCCAACATCATTTCTTAATCTCATGCATTCTAGCAAAACATTTAAGCGCCCAAATTGCGCACAGATATCTCTAAGAGTCCACACAATTCCCTTACCTCGATTTACTTGGTGTGACTCCTTTCCTTTTTGCTTCTCACGCTCTTGGCTCAACTCGCCTCGGCGTATCCTCGGAAGCTGCGATTCATTCATTAAATCAATTGAGTTAACGTATTTAACCCATAATTGACCTCATTAGTCAATATTATTCACTTATGCATTTTACCAATGCCTTATTCCACATTTGACCTCTTTTAGGTAAATCTCACAATTTATCCACTAACCACATCTTAAAATCATACCACAACACTATTAATAACTTCTACATATCTCATTCATCATTAATCTCCATACAATTCGACTTTCTCACTCTAGACCATTTCTAGGTCATAATCTTTCCAATGCATTTTAGATAGTTTCTAACCATCCATACTCATGCCAAACAACTCCAAGATCAATTATATAAACCATGTACCATAGTTGGAGTGTTAGAATCTTACCCAATTTGATTTCTCTTCTTGCTCCAAATGGTATTGCCCTTAACTCCTTCAATACCAACAATGGGAAAATGTTTTCCAACTATGTTGTTCTTCTCTTTGATAGGAACAACTTTGCCTCTAATGGTCTCTCTTCAAACCTCACTGAAAATGGCTGATTTTAGAGAGAGAAAGTTAGGTTTTTGGGTTGAAAGTGGAAGGTTAGTGTTTTTCCCGAAATTTTCTGATTTTCAGCACTCCTTATATAGAAATAGCTTGAGGAGATCGATCTGGTCCAAGAGGAGATCGATTTGGTCCCCTTAAATCCCTCTTTTTTCACGGCATTTTTAGCATGAGATCGATCTGTCGAAGCATGAGATCGATCTGTCGAAGCATGAGATCGATCTGCTCCCAAACAGAGAGCTAAGGAGATCGATCTGGGTGCTTGGGGGTCGATTCACTACAGAATGCTTAGGAGATCGATCTGGCTCCATTGGAGATCGATCTGCTCTATTCCTTTACCCAAATAAGAGCATTTTGGCTCTTCCAGATCGATCTCTCATCCCATGAGATCGATCTGCCCTTCACAATTTCTAGATTTTCTGCAGTTCTTCTGCAGCAACACTTACCAAACATCCTTAATTTGCTACCATGATCCTTTTCTCATCCATTCATCTTTGAGACTTGAAAATGGCATCCATCCTCACTTCATACACATTAAAACTTGTGTAGAATCTTTGTATGACCAATGGTACTTAATATAAACAAAAATGGAAGTGCACATCTTATGCAATTCTACTTCCATTTTACCAAACTACTCATAATCCATTCTACACACATTCTCCACATGTTTAAGTCCATTTCTTCACATTCATACTTAATGTAACTTGTATGTACAATTACCACTCTCATTACAAGTGTGTACATTACTTATGGAATTACATCACATATACTTCACTCATGAATTCATAGTACAACTCTATTTACATTTCTATGTACATATATACCATTATACATATACGGGGTCTCACATTCTCCCCCACTTAGAAAATTTGGTCCTCCAAATTAGAACCAGTTATTCTGTAAACAACTCGGGATACTTCTCCCGCATCAAACTCTCCAATTCCCATGTGGCTTCTTCCACAGTGTGATGTTACCAAAGTATTTTCACCAAGGGAATTATCTTTGTCCTCAGCACTTTCTCTTTTCTGTCTAATACCCGAACTGGCTTTTCAACATATGTCATACCCTCGTTGAGCTCTAATGGCTCATACCTTATTACATGTGCCGGGTCCGGGTGATACTTCCTCAACATGGATACGTGGAAGACATTATGCACACTTGCCAACTCTGGTGGCAATGTCAATATATAAGCCTTATCTCCCACCTTATCAAGTATCTCAAATGGCCCTATATATCGAGGGCTCAACTTTCCTTTCTTCCCAAATCTCATAATTCCCTTCGAAGGGAAAACTTTCAAAAACACAGACTCACCCACATCAAACTCTAGTGGTCTCCGTCTCTTGTCAGCATAACTCTTTTGCCTGCTTTGAGCTGTCCGTATCCTCTCACATATCAATTGGACGTCCTCAGAGGCTTGTCTAACCAAGTCGGGAGCAAAAATCTGTCTATCACCAACCTCTTCCCATCCAATAGGGGAACGACATCTACGCCCATACAATGCCTCATATGGTGCCATCCCGATACTCGCATGAAAACTGTTATTATACGCGAACTCTGCGAGTGGCAAATGGTCATCCCAGGAGCCTCCAAAATCCAATGCACACGCTCTCAACATATCCTCCAGGGTCTGTATAGTCCTCTCTGACTGACCATCTGTCTGAGGATGAAACGCAGTGCTAAAATTCAATTGGGTCCCCATCGCTTCCTGAAAACGTTCCCAGAAGTGGGAAGTGAAGCGGGCATCCCTATCAGAAACAACGCTCACTGGAATTCCATGTAGCCTCACTATCTCGCGCACATATAGGTTCGCTAACTGGCTCAGAGTATCGGTAGCTCTCATAGCTAGAAAATGGGCTGATTTCGTCAACCGATCCATAATCACCCATATGGCATCATGACCTCTCCGGGTCCTCGGCAATCCCATCACAAAATCCATGGTGACATGCTTCCACTTCCATGTCGGTATCGGTAGAGGCTACAATAACCCTGTAGGCTTCTGATGCTCTACCTTCACCTGCTGACAAACGAGACACTTAGCAACATATTCAGCAATGTGCTTTTTCATTCCAGACCACCAATAAACCTTTCGAAGGTTTTGATACATCTTGGTACTCCTTGGATGTATCGTATACCTCAATGAGTGAGCCTCTGTCAAGATCAACCTTCTGATCTCTGCATTATCAGGAACACATATCCTGCCTCTGAACCTCAACAATCCATCCGAAATCAACCCAAAGTCGTCTCTATACCCCTCTGTATCTGCCCGACAATATCACTACATTGCTGATCAACTCACTGAGCCTGTCGAATTCGATCTACCAGATCCAGTTCCAACTGCAGGCTAGCTATCATAAATCCACTATCAGCGTCAGGCGGGGTCATATCCAAACTGAGGTTCGTGAACTGATCCAACAGCTCGTGTTCCCTGACCATCATAAATGATACCATCCCGAGATACTTCCTACTCAAAGCATCAACAACCACATTTGCTTTACTCGGGTGGTATAGGATTTCACAATCATAATCCTTTAACAGCTCGAGCCATCTCCTCTATCTCATGTTCAACTCTTTCTATGAGAATAGGTACTTAAGGCTCTTATGGTCTGTATAAATCTGAAATCTCTCACCATAGAGGTAGTGGCGCCATATCTTCAGCGCAAATACTACCGCTGCCAACTCCAAGTCATGGATCGGGTAGTTCCTCTCATAATCCTTTAACTGCCTTGATCCATAGGCTACTACCTTCCCATCCTGCATCAATACACAGCCCAGTCCCAGATGTGAAGCATCCGCATACACCGAGAAACCTCCTGAGCTGGTAGGAATGGTGAGGATCGGAGCTGTGGTTAATCTCCTTTTCAGCTCCTCAAAACTTTCTTCACACTTATCGTCCCACACAAACTCCACATTCTTTCTTGTGAGGCGTGTCAAAAGAGCAGCTAACCTCGAAAATCCCTCTACAAACCTTCGATAATATCCAGCTAAACCCAGAAAACTCCTGATCTCTGTCACTGTCTGGGGTCTCTGCCACTAAACTACGGCCTCAATCTTAGATGGATCCACTGATACTCCATCCTTTGATACTATATGACCCAGAAAAGAGATATGTTCCAACCAAAAGTCACACTTACTGAGTTTAGCGTACAACTTCTTCTCTCGAAGGGTCTGTAGCACTATTCTTAGATGCCTCTCATACTCCTCTCTAGACCTTGAATACACAAGTATATCATCAATAAACACAATAACAAACCGATCCAAATACTGGTGAAATACCTCATTCATCAAAGACATAAAAGCTGCGGGAGCATTCGTCAACCCGAATGGCATAACCATAAACTCATAATGTCCATACCGGGTGCAAAAAGCTGTCTTGGGTACATCTCCATCTCGTATCTTCAACTGATGGTACCCTGATTTCAGATCTATCTTAGAAAAGACCTGCGCTCCCTTAAGCTGATCCAACAAATCATCGATGCGTGGGAGGGGATACTTATTCTTGATGGTGGCTTATTCAACAACCGGTAATCTATACATAGTCGGAGGCTTCCATCCTTCTTCCTTACAAACAGAACCGGTGCTCCCCAAGGTGAGACGCTCGGCCTGATGAACCCCTTCTCCAGCAACTCCTGTAACTGTTTCCTTAACTCCTCTAACTCAACTTGAGCTATTCTGTATGGTGGCTTGGACATCGGCTCTGTACCAGGTGCCAAGTCTATACCAAACTCCATCTCCCTATCTGGAGGTAACCCTGGTAACTCATCCGGAAAGACATCTGGAAATTCCCTAACCACTGGTATGTCTTCCAATTTCGGACGTGCCTTATCCGTCTCAATCACAAAAGCGATGCATCCTTCACATTATTCTTTCCACCATTAGTATCATAAATTCATCACATCACATGCATACATGAAATCAAATTTATCTTTCATACATCATATATCAAGATTGTACTCATCACACTTATAATAATCATGTCCCTTAATTTCATTTCACAAAATTTACTACAAGATTGTCTATCTTTGGAAACATCAAAGTTTTAGAATGACAATCCATAACAACATGATTGGCAGCCAACCAATCCATTCCTAGGATCACATCAAAATCACTCATATTTAATAAAATTAATTCAGCTGCCATCTCTTTACCTCCTATCCTCATCTTACAATCTCTATATATATGCTCAGTCAACTGACTATCATTCATAGGGGTAGATATCAACAACATCTTATCAAGCAGTGTGGGTTTTACATGCTTCATCAATTTACATGCAAAGGATGGTGATACAAAAGAATGCGTGGCAGCAGGATCAAACAGTACATAAGCTTCTAAATCAAAGTTTGGATGGTACCTTTTACCACATCCGATGACTGATCTGCAGTGTCCTGGTCCAGTGCGTGCACTCGTCCTCTGCTTACACCCACTGCTTGCTTCCCCTTTTCCTCAGCTGTAGCCCTCCTCCTCGAAGCAGCTGTGTACCAACTGGAGCTCTCTCTGGCTCCTTGCCCTTCTATGGGGCTCTCTCTATCATCTCTGGGCAATCTTTGATTATGTGCCTTGGCTTCCCACATTGAAAGCATACTACAGGAGATCCATAGCATGGTCGAGTTCCATGATACCTGCCACACTGTTCTGTAGTAGGCCGTGGCCCTCTAATCATGATTCCCTTAGCTGGGAGCAATGGTCGGATACATGGGAGTATCAACTGTCCTCTCCCGGATCTCATCAATTCTCGACCTCTTTCCAGAGAATCTCTTGCTTCCTTTATAGTTGAAGCCTCTATCCATCATATGTCTCTTCTTATCTCTGTCCCTCATCTTACCAACTTTTCCAAACTCTGAGGCGATTCTGTCAACATCTTGTTCACATAATTACGCCCTGCGCACTGCCTCCTCATAGGTCGGTATATCAGAGGAACTAATCTAGACCTGATGGTAGGTCTCAATCCATCCATAAATCTCTGGATCTTCTCGACCTCATTACCCATCGTGTTGGGATCATATCTGCCCAAGGATATAAAAGCAGTCTCATACTCATCCACAGTCCTGCTCCCTTGGGTCAGTCCCAAAAATGCAATCTTTAGCTTCCGCTGTGTGGTATCCGGGACATACTGTCTCCAGAAGGCCTCTAGAAACACATCCCAGCTGATCTCAGTATGTCGGGCTCTAAAAATAGGCCTGGTGGACTTCCACCAATGTTCTGCTGACCCCTTCAGTATAAAAGCGGCAAACGCTACCATATCGGTAGTAGTGCACTCAAAGAACCCATATAATTTCTCGATCTCATTGATCCAATCCTCAGCCGCTACTGGGTCCTTTACTCCACTGAAAGACGGTGGTCCAAACTTTTGGAACTGCCGCGGTCTATCCAAATCACATCCATATCCCCAACCTCTACTGCCTGGCATAGCAACCGGCGTAGGCACATCCTGTGTAGGTGGGGTATCTGTCGTCTGTAGCCTCTGGGCTTCCCTTTCCCATGCCTCGGGAGCTGCTGCCTACTCGGCATCACCCTGTGTAGCGGGACTTTGTCTACCGCCAACTCCAGATAAAGATTGGGTGACCAACTCCACAATCATCTCAATGCTCCGCTCAATCCTCGTGAAGCGAGCCTCAGTACTCTCGGGTCTCTCCTCTGGACCCTGTGAAGCGTGCTCAACATCAGCCTCCACCTCAACATCATCTTGAGCCTCGTGTGTTTTCGGCTCAACACGACCCCCAGGCCTACCTCTACGGCCTCGAGCCTGTGCTCTCATCCCTCTACCGCGACTGGTATTAGGCATACTTACTCAATTCCCTACATGCACAACCAATTACTTAGTCAACCCATCGACACACACAATTTGTATCTAAACAAGCACAGTAACTTGGGGATGTAATTTTCCACTTATTAAGTATTTTAGACATGACACACGCCAAACCAACTCGAGCTCTGATACCAACTTTTGTCACGACCCTTAACTTACCAAAATACGTATAAATTTTTCACATTTTCATGCATCAATTGTTAATCATCCTTCCTCGATCGTGAACAACCACACTCATAACAGTTGGGCTGCGTGTCGACGTCTAACTCACTCCACCATACCAATTCAATTTGAAATATTATTTATGAGTAAACACTTGTATAAATGTATATATATCAGAGTTGTTACATGTGTTTACATTGTTTTACATCCCCAGTAGTTACATACAAAATGCTACTGTGCTATGTCTAGTTTAGATACAAAATAATCCAAGTGTGTATACCTTTAGCGATGGGATGCAGCAGATTACCAAAAAGGGAAACGCCTCCAGTCACGATCACTCTATACTCAAATCTCTGTAGAGAGGGGGAAAATAAGGGGGGTGAGCAAACCACACTCTCAGTAAGGCAATCATGCGAATAGGTAGATACTGCACTATCTACGTGATCGTGATGCCATGCTCAAAAGCATTTTATTCATTATTTATCTCAAAACATGAGTGTATGATTGTGTTAATGGTATGTAAAGCATTCATGCTATTAAAATCAAGTGCACATTTCAACTCAAAGCATGGTATAAATCATCATGCCTAATTCACAATAAAAGCATGGCATTACCCATCATGCATTTTCACAATAAAGCATGGCATTACCCATCATGCATTTTCACAATAAAGCATGGCATTAAACATCATGCATCCGTGCACTTTAAAAACCATTAACAAATCAATTTCAACATTGGTCAGGTCTCGGCCCATCCCTCGGGCTTTCCTGACCCACAAATCATTTCAAACATGGATTTATTCTCAAATAGCATTAGACATGTGAGATAGGCAGTTCAACAATAGGTAATAACCTCAAGGCCTATGTACATAACCTGTGATACCGGCTACACGGATCAGGTGTGCGGGATATCACCACTATCTGCTTCCACACGGGAGGTGGGTCAAATCCTACCCGCCGGTCCATAGCAGATCTCATCCGAAGACGGCACATCATAACTCAACACGGTACAATGTACCCTATGCTACATGCACGGTACAACGTACTCCGTGGACCCAATCAACACATCATATCACGCCACATCTCAAACGCACGTGTGAGCCTATTTAATCGGTACGACCTCTTGTCTACCCGAAGCTCCTAACACGGCTAATTAATCATGTCAAAACAATGCACGTGTGAGCCTATTTAATCGATGTGACATCCAGTCTACTCGAAGCTCCAAACACGGCAACATGCAAGGTGGGCATCCAGTGCGAGACAAACTCTAAGCACAATGCCAAAACAATTATGAAATCCATGTGAAAACTAGTGCCTCTTGAACTCATGTGTATAAAACACGTCAAATCTCGTGCGAGTCATACTCTGACACGCTTTCATACTCACAAAATCATGTAGGTGGCTCAAAACTTTGCAAAGTATGGTTAACAAAACCAAAACATACTCATTTCTTTTACAAATCATTTCAATGTCAGCCAACCTACCAATCATTTGCTAAAAAGCAATAAAACATGATTTTCAAAGCAATATGCTTTTGTTTTCATGCACATTTCTCAAACTCCCAACTTTTACCCTTCAAATCACCCAACATCATTTCTTAATCTCATGCATTCTAGCAAAACATTTAAGTGCCCAAATTGCGCACAGATATCTCTAAGAGTCCACACAATTCCCTTACCTCGATTTACTTGGTGTGACTCCTTTCCTTTTTGCTTCTCACGCTCTTGGCTCAACTCGCCTCGGCGTATCCTCGAAAGCTGCGATTCATTCATTAAATCAATTGAGTTAACGTATTTAACCCATAATTGACCTCACTAGTCAATATTATTCACTTATGCATTTTACCAATGCCTTATTCCACATTTGACCTCTTTTAGGTAAATCTCACAATTTATCCACTAACCACATCTTAAAATTATACCACAACACTATTAATAACTTCTACATATCTCATTCATAATTAATCTCCATACAATTCGACTTTCTCACTCTAGACCATTTCTAGGTCATAATCTTTCCAATGCATTTTAGATAGTTTCTAACCATCCATACTCATGCCAAACAACTCCAAGATCAATTATATAAACCATGTACCATAGTTGGAGTGTTAGAATCTTACCCAATTTGATTTCTCTTCTTGCTCCAAATGGTATTGCTCTTAACTCCTTCAATACCAACAATGGGAAAATGCTTTCCAACTATGTTGTTCTTCTCTTTGATAGGAACAACTTTGCCTCTAATGGTCTCTCTTCAAACCTCACTGAAAATGGCTGATTTTAGAGAGAGAAAGTTAGGTTTTTGGGTTGAAAGTGGAAGGTTAGTGTTTTTCTCGAAATTTTTTGATTTTCAGCACTCCTTATATAGAAATAGCTTGAGAAGATTGATCTGGTCCAAGAGGAGATCGATCTGGTCCCCTTAAATCCCTCTTTTTTCACGGCATTTTAAGCATGAGATCGATCTGTCGAAGCATGAGATCGATCTGCTCCAAAACAGAGAGCTAAGGAGATCGATCTGGGTGCTTGGGGATCGATCTTTTCACTACAGAATGCTTACGAGATCGATCTGGCTCTATTGGAGATCGATCTGCTCTATTCCTTTGTCCAAATAAGAGCATTCTGGCTCTTCCAGATCGATCTCTCATCCCATGAGATCGACCTGCCCTTCACAATTTTCAGATTTTCTGTAGTTCTTCTACAGCAACACTTACCAAACATCCTTAATTTGCTACCATGATCCTTTTCTCATCCATTCATCTTTGAGACTTGAAAATGGCATCTATCCTCACTTCATACACATTAAAACTTGTGTAGAATCTTTGTATGACCAATGGTACTTAATATAAACAAAAATGGAAGTGCACATCTTATGCAATTCTACTTCCATGTTACCAAACTACTCATAATCCATTCTACACACATTCTCCACATGTTTAAGTCCATTTCTTCACATTCATACTTAATGTAACTTGTATGTACAATTACCACTCTCATTACAAGTGTGTACATTACTTATGGACTTACATCACATATACTTCACTCATGAATTCATAGTACGACTCTATTTACATTTCTATGTACATATATACCATTATACATATACGGGGTCTCACAAAGGGTGATCGTTTAAAGCCTTTTTATGAAGGTTTACAAGTGCTTGAAGTTGAACAAATTGGGTTGAAATGTCCAACGTATAATTGAGCATGATCATGTCTAGCCAAAGACTTTAAAGAAAGGCGCTTTTTGGGAGGCAACCCAAAATTTCTCTTTATTTTTTGATTCGCAACTATTTTTTTAATTTTTGTTGTTTTATTAGTAGTAAGATTTATTTTGTTTTCAAAAAAAAAATTTCAGAAGAGGTGATTCAATAAGGTGTGCCCACGCCCTATTGAACACCATCTCCTATCAAAAAAAAATTTTTTACAGAAGCAGATCTCTCGTAAGGCGTGCCCACACCTTATGAAGTGATCTCTTCAGTCCCAAAATATATATATATTATATATAATATAATAATTAAAAAAAACACAGATTTTTTTCCTCGTCTCACATTTTTTTTCTCCTTCTTCACTTGCAGAACCTTTCTCCTTCTCAGCACTATCTTCACTCTTCAATTTGCAGGTCCTCACGCCGGTCACAACCCCGAGCAGTACCCACCGGAGCAATCTTTCCCCACACTGGAAGCACCCATCATCCCCCACATTCAGTTCCAGCTTCTTCAGTCCCAATCGGCACCAGTCTCAATCGAACAGAACCCATTTGCAGCAACAGACCTGCACACCTTCAAGCTCCATCGCGTCTCCACAGCAGCCTGTCTTCGCAACTCCCAGCTCCACGATCCTCGTTTAATCTCGACAGCAGTCCA
Source organism: Firmiana major (assembly GCA_033439115.1). Taxonomy (NCBI): domain Eukaryota; kingdom Viridiplantae; phylum Streptophyta; class Magnoliopsida; order Malvales; family Malvaceae; genus Firmiana; species Firmiana major. Next base: position 17,118,100 of record CM065904.1, on the reverse strand, counting down.
GCACCGACTGGAACATCACCAAGCAACCGAGACCCACATTCCAGCAGTCCATCTCCGGCTCCCGCAACCTCACCTCACCGAGCCCCTTCTCTGGACCTCAGCAATACCCGATACCACCTCCTTTGCACTTCATCGCGCCTGTCTTTGCAACAGCATACACCGGCGGCAACATTTCCAGCAGCACTTCAGAACCCATTAGCACCGATAGCCTCACCCTTCCCCCGACGAGCCCAACCTTCGTCTCTCTTCTTCACAGTCCCGATCACAGCAGCCCGCAATCTCCCCTATTCCTGAGATCCACAAGCAGCAGCAGTACCGGTTCCAACTCCATTGTCTCAAACTGCAGCAGCAACCCGAGAACTCTCATCGAGGCCCCCTCTTCCCGAGCTCCCAAACTCCAATTACCCACTGGAGCCGACCAGCGATCCATACACCGACAGCACCAGTTCCACTAAATACCAACAGCAAGATCTGATTTTTTTTTTTTTTTGCTTTTATTTTTATATTTTGCTATATTTTCAGATTTAAGAAAAAAAAATATATATATATATATATATATATAAACCTTGTTGATGAATTTTAGCTTTATCATTTTTATTATTAACATTATCTGATTTGGTGTAGTTATTTTTACTTGGAGATTAACAATCGTACGGGGTGAGAAATTTTTAATGGCTAGCAATGGAAATCAACGCAATGCTTCATGGTGCTCAACATTTTTTAGGGAAGTTTCTTAATTCCCTTAATTCTTTTAAAGTTAATAAGCAATTATTTTGATACATTAGGGATAATGTATAGTCTAGGTGTGGGGGAGAGATTTAATTGAGACTCTGCTGTTTGCTTTATTTTCCTTTCATTTTGGATAATTTCATGAAAATTTTTTCAAATCCAAAAAAATAAATTGTTCCAAGAAAGCACATTAGTTATTGTTTGTGATCTCTTTGAATTCTAGATTTTTTTCAATGCTTATTCCATGAAAAAAAAATGTGATTTACATATGTGTAACACAGTTTTGAATTCTCATTAAAACACTGTGATTAGTTACTTTCAATTCATTAAATGAAAAAGTGTATAGGATCTAGCACATATAACCCTTTTTGGTGAGAATTGAGCCTAAGAGCATTCATTACATCATGCTCTATTTCATTGTTTGTGTGATTGTCATACATAGTTGACTATTCTAGAACTTGCTCTGTCATACATGTCTCAATCAACCCCTTTGATGAATATGATGCAATTAATCAAACAAGGGCATTTAGGTTAAACATTTTTTCTTGTCATTATACCTTTCTTTTCAAGCCTACCTTATTATTATTAACCCATAGAAAAACCACTTTGAGCCTAGCTATTTTCTTTGGATTAAACCACATTACAAGCCATAATAAACATTTTTTTGTTGATTTTCCCTCTTTTTGAACCTTGAATTGAAAAATCATATAGACTTATACACACGAAACTTCAAAATATTTTTAGAAAGATTTCAACATGTTGAAAATTAGTATTCCAAGCTATTATTTCCAGTGAGTTTTTTTTTCTCTTTCGAAAAAAAAGAAAAAAAATAGAAGAAAAAAAAGGAAAAATGAAGAAAAGAAAAAAAATGATGAAAAAAAAATGTTGAACAAATGAAGAGAAAGAGAAGTAAAATTTTTATTGCTTTGAAGTTAATTCTGAAAATTATGTGATTGAAGAGCAGTCTTTTGAAATCATTAATTTGAATTTTGTGTGAAATATTTCGTATGATTCTTTCAATTCCTCAAACCTAAAAATCTCTTTATCATACCTTACCCAAGCCCCATTACAACCCTTTTAGATCCTTAGATTTTTGCATCATAATTCATTCATTGGTGGAAGAGATGTGATGAATTTGCAAGCTTATGGTAAGAAATCTTCTATGCAATGACTTTAGAGTTTGTTGATATATACCTTAAACACTTAGAGTGTGATGAGTGAAATCCAATTGCGAGGGTGTTGGATCCTGTGTACTCTATGAATTTAATTGAATCATTAAAGTGTTATTCATGTGTGTTATGAGAATTCGCTTGTTTTGATTCTTGAAAGGAATTTATTTTGGATGAGCATAGGAAGAGGATGAAGGAATGATGAGAAGAGATTATGAATTTAGACTAGTGTATGCTTGAGGACAAGCAAGGTTTAGGTGTGGGGGAATTTGATAAGTTGCATATTATACATATTAATTGTCATATTTTTCCATGATTTAAATTCTTTTATATGCTTAATTTTTGGATTTGACTTATATTTTCTATTTTGTATTGTGAATGAAGGAAAATGGACAAAATGGATTAAAAGCTGCAAATTCTACTAAAGTCACAAAATCAGAAAAAATCTTGGAATTCAAGTCAAGATCTATCACTTGTAGTTGAAGTTGACTTAAACAGTCTAAAGATGGCAAGTGGAAGATTTTAATTATTAAGGAAAAGATATGCAATTACTGTCTTTGGCAAGTAGTGGAAAAAGGAAAGAAGTTTAATTATAATCAAACTCAATCAGAGAACTTTCCTTTGGAGACAGATTCTAGGGCTAGGATATCTAGTATTTATAGACTAAGAATGGCTAGGGAGAGAGAACTGAATCTTCATATATTTTTATTTTTCTTTTGTGTTTTTCTTAGAACTTATGGCTTGCTAAATTTTTAGTCTAGCCAAAGGATAATTAAAGTTTGGGTTCTTTAAGAATAGTGAGATCTAATTAGTTTTTATCTTGTTCTTTTATATCATTATTATTTATATGTCTTCTGTTCTTGTTTAAATTATTGTTTTGATTGATTGTGTAAAAAGGGCCCTTTGTTCAATTGTCAGGATAATATATCGTCAATTAGAAACCTAAATCCGTAATTGTTTAGGTATTTTAATATAAGTGGTAAATAACATAATTGATTACAGATAGGTTTTCAATTCTCTATTAAGAAGATATATAATCTAGCTTAAATGAACCTACATGTGTGTTTATTGGTTAGAATTGGTAGTCTCTCTAGTTTTCAATGCTGTTGGTAAATTAAATCTTAAGATCGTATCTAAGGTTGTTTAACTGGCAAGAGAAATAATTAGAGATCGTATCCTGATTATCAAAGAAGTAAGGAGGGATAGGTTATTAGGTCGTACCAATAACCATAACCAATTTGGTAAAGATTAAAAGAATTGATTTTTGCATCAATGATCAATTCCATGAACCCATTCTAAGATTATTCCTTTGGTTAGATGTTTTCATCATATTGATCTTCTCTAAATTTTTATATAGCGATTTCTTTGCCTACATTTTTTATTTTTATTTTCATTTTCACAAATCCCCAAATTATATTTTCTTTTTAAACCTTTTGCAGAAAAATAAATCTAACCAATCTCTTGGGAAATGACCCTACTCATTTATACTACAGTTTAAATTTTTTTTGAGTAGGAATTATTATTGTTGGTCTCGACAACCACCAGGATCTAAGATTACCAGTCCTCAGTCGTGTCCAACTACTATTAACGCTTTGTAGAAAGAGGGGAAATAAAAAGGGGGTGAGCTCACAGTTCAGTAAGGAAATCAGGTAAGCAAGTAGATAACTACACTATCTACAAATTACAATGCTCATGCCTTGAAATCATTTTCTTATCGATTCATATCTAAAGCATGTGTCGTTATTTAAACATTTATGCAATATATACATATAGATATAAATCGTCAGTTATAAAACTAAAAACATGCTAGTTTAACAATCTTAGCAGTTTATGCAAAACATTGCATTTCTCATGTAATTTCATATAAATCACATTTTATCATGCCATTTTAAGTAAATCAAAACAATATAGCATATCATGTTAAAAACATGAAAATTTGGGCCTCACACATCCCTAGGGTTACTCTTTTCACACACAAAATCAGATGTTCAGATTGTAAAATCATGTGATAATTCATTCAAGAAATCTCAAGTGAATGAAACAAGATAGGTGACTACATGTTCCGAGATTATGATCATAACTCATTTTCCATGATCCCTGGCTACACAGTACTCGATGTGTGGGGTCTCACAATTGCTGTAACGGGAGGTAGGTCAAATCTCTACCGTCAGCTCACAACTCAATCACATTGTGTACTCATGTTACATCATACTCCATGTGACATACACGTTACAAAGTACTCCATAGACCCAATCTCAAGGTGCATGCCATAAGTCTTAGCCCTCATACTATGGATAATAATTTCAATAGCCCTCGACCATATCTCAAAATATTACACGTGTAAGCATACAATCAGTACGACACACAGTCAGCACAGGCTCCCAATACGGTTGTTTCATGCTCTCTCTTTTAAAATTGGTATGTGCGAGTAAACTCCCAACATGAACACATGTATGTGGTCATATAAAACTAGTGCGAGCGATGCTCCCAGCACTATGTCATGTAAAATTGAGTATGAACGATGCTCCCAATACTCTATCATTCATCAATCAATAAAACTAAGTATGAGCAATGCTCTCAGTACTCTATCAAGCATAAATCGCATAAAAATTAAGTACGAGAATATACTCAAGTATTATGTGATGCATATCTCAAAAATCAAGTGCGAGTATTCTCTAGCACCAATGGTTTTCACACAAACCCGATAGATGGTTTATTCAAATTGAATTTCACACAATCAAATCAAATAGGCACTCAAATGTGTTGTTTTTGCATTTACATGAAAACATTAGTCATTCTATCATGCAACTATGAATATTAGTCACAAACATGCTTCTAAGGCTTTTTACCCTATTTTTGGATAAAACCACGATTTGTCTCATCGGTTCCTATCACGACATTTCTATACACGGGATTTCATATATAGTATAATAATCGAAACTCTATTCGAAATACGTGTAGCTATCTCTAGCTACTCATGAAATTCTTTTACCTCGGATCACGTCACGTGACCTCACTTCCTTGGTGCTGTTCACTTTCGTTGTCCGATCAGCTTGCGATACCAACTTCAAAGCTGTTAATAATTTTTCACATCAGTATACCTTAATATATTTGTTTTCACTTGCATGACTCTAAATCAATGCATTTAGCTCCTCTCAATACCTCAATCTCATCACTTTCTCCCATTATGGCATTTCATCATAATTCTCATATACCTATCTTCATTTCTCATCTATACCAATTTATGTATTTCATAAAATTATCTTACAATCTTCCATACATGCTTATTTCATCCTTAAATCCATGTTTACTCAACTTGCTCATCATTTTCATGCTTATATCTAGGTCATAGATATTTTACATGATCACTTATTTTCAACAAGTCCAACATACACCAATCAACTCACCAAGACACTTATATTAATATATATAAAGTTGGTGTATTGAATCTTACCTAACTTGAACTTTTTCTCTTTTTGTCAAATTTGGTAAAATCCTCCTTGTTCCTTCAATCCTTGATTCCAACTTCTAGTTTCCAACTATGTTGCTCTACTCTTTACTAAGAACAACTTTGCTGAAATGAATCTCACTCAAAACTGCTTGAAAGATGAAGATTTCTAGTGTAGAAAGGTTAGGTTACACTTTGGTTTATGAAGGGTTTGATGTTTCTCGGGAAAACTGAAATGTAGAGTCATGTATTTATAGAATTTGCTCTTGGATATCGATCTGCTAACTACATTAGATCGATCTGCCCTACACTTTTCTCTTCAGAAAATGAATTTTTAAGCTCAGGGGATCGATCTGCTCTTAGCATGAGATCAATCTGCTTTACATAGAACCTTAAAGAGATCGATCTGGCCTTATTATGAGACCGATCTATTCCATCCAGAACCCTTTTGGAAATCGATCTGCTTCAACTAGAACTTGCTCAGGATCGATCTGTATTATTGAGAGATAGATCTGCTCTTGTTGAGGGATCGATCTGCCCCTTAAAGATGCTTTGATATTGCATTTTCAAGCCATAAGATCGATCTTCCTTACTAATGAGATCGATCTGCTCCTCTTCTACTGTAGTTCTGCTGCAATTCTTCCCAAAAATCACTGTTACATTCATTTCCAATTTGCTTAATTACCCATTTTGTAATTTTTACACATTTACAACTTAAAAATATTCATTCCTTATGATTTATATCAAATGTGACTTGTCCGTGCGTCACAAAATCATAAAGAGTATATATAAAAATACGGGTCTTACAAGTAGAGAGGAAAGAGGGAAAAGTCTGAGAGATTCGGCAGTGTAAGAAAATGGACGTGACCGAAGGCTAATAAGGCAGTCTGAAAAAAAAAAAAAGTAAAAGCAGTCCTGTGACTACTGACTACAATAAAAAATGCATGGAGGAAATGAAATGTATGACACATTCACCTAACATAGAAATGGGACAACATGAAACAGGTTTGGCTTCCAATGAAGCCAAACCCGATAGCAATTTCTGCTATAGTGAAAACTGCAGCAGAAAATGTAATGAAGGATGGTGTTGATGATGGTTCTCGGTGAGGATTAAAATAAGAATAATCACGGTAGCCTAGGTAGTAAGATGGCAGGAACTTGCTGCTCCAAAGTCTGAAATTCTTGTTAAGAGGAAATGTTAAAAAATATATAGATATGCATATGTGTACTAGGGATGATGGCGACGGTTGGAAGTAAGGGGAAAGGTGCCGAATAGTGAAATGAAAGAAGAAAATATGTGATGGCAGTAAAACCGAGAAGATTGGACTGAAGTTGGCAGTTGACAGGTAAGGCAGCACAAGGAAATATAATAAACAAATATATGAACATTTAAATGTGCAGGAAATAATGAAGTGTGGCGAAGAAAGATATGAGAAAGGAAATGAAAGAAATTGAGACATGATGCCTACTGTAAACAGTGTCGGTTTAGTGAAAAGTGTGTATATAAGCTGTTTTGAAATATCTTGGAAACACGAAATGATGCATGGGAGTAGTGAGGACGTGAGGCTGCTGTCAATGGAGAATGGTTGAATAAAAAAAAGGGAAGTGGGTAGAAGTAAGGTCTGACTGAATGTATGATGGATGAGACAAACTGAAAACTTCAAATCCCCCTCGTGCTAGCTGCTGAAAACCTACAACAACAGTTGAAAACTTGATGGACGTTTGGTGGGAGGGAATAATGTTGCGTGAGGTTGTTTAAGCCTAGTGGATTAAGGCTTAAAATTAATTGGAAAACAAAAAAACGTGAAAATGATTTAAAACGAGAACCTATGGTGTTTTGATAGTTGCTGGAAAGGGGTAGAAAAATTGATCGAGAGGGAAAAAGAGTAAGAGTTGGTGAAGTGGAACACACAAATAGAAAAGAAAACTAAGGATCGAGAGCAAATAGGGGGCTGGTTTGTGACCAAAATATGGGCTGTTGGGAAAGCTTGGGACAAGACAATATCAAGCTGACTTGGCAGAATTTTGAAGGAGGGAATTAGCTTGATGTCACGAAGTTGTACAAGAGGAAGAGGGAAATGTAAATGGCAGAAAACAGAGAAAAGAAAATGGAAAAAAAATTGAAGTCGAACAGAATGACTCCTCTCGGTTTTACTTGGAGGCTAGGTGTTTTGGCTAAAAAGAATGCGTGACAGGGAGGCGTAAGTTGGGCTGGAGTATTAGCTAAGACGGAGGTTGAGAGTGAGACGACCAGTGGTGGTTGGCCTTTAGTTGCGCTGGTTGCAGGAGCCATTGCTAGAGATTTTGGTTGCTAGATAAGAAGGATATTGGGAGAAGATTGAAAACCCCAGAGAAGACGTTGGTGAAGAGGGAGCTGGGGGTTATCTCTTCGATGTAAATGGACCCACACAATGGTCTTTCTCTCGGCTCTGATCAAACAAATACTAGGAGTACTGGACTAGGGATGTAAATGGGTAGTGTGTAAACGGGTACCCGGTACTACCCGTCCTGTTTAAGTCGGATTCGGGTATCGATAAACGGGTTTTAATCGGGTTCGGGTAGTAATTTCACTACCCGTGACGGGTTCGGGTAGGGTTCGGGTAGTACCCCTCGGATACCCGGTACCCGAACCCGATTAATGTAATCGGGTTATTAATCGGGTTCGGGTACCCGAACCCGGTACCCGAACCCGTTTATTTTTTACTTACAAAATATAATTTTTAAGGTTGTGGGGATTTGAACATTTATCTTTTAAACTTTATACAATGAACTTGTCAAGTAAATCATAACTTATATTTGACATAATGTGTTTTAAAAAATATTTATACAATAAAATTATGTGTCTAAAAAAAATTAGTAATTAGCATAATAAATATAATTATGAAATTAAAATAATTGATTATACTTAAAATAATAAGTTTTAAAATTTTAAATATAATGTACTAAAATTAAATTTAAAAAAATTCATAATTAGTTAAAATGCAATTCTTACACATTAATGATTAGTCATTTGCATATATGATATCAATTTATAGTATATTTATATGATACAAATTGTATTTAAAATTGTAATTTTTAATTTTAATAAAACATTGTTGACTAAAAAAATTAATAAAAAATAATAATAAAATAAATAATTGTGAAATTAAATTGAGTTAATTATGCTTAAGATAATATGTCTTAAAATTTTAAATACGAGGTACTGAAATTGAAATTGAAATTGAAATTGAAATCATATATATATATATATATACACACACACTAATATAGTATGTGTATATGATATAAATTATACTTAAAATTGAAATTATCAATTATAGTAAAACATTTTTTAGTTAAAAAATTAATGAAACATTATAATAAAATAATTATGAAATTAAATTAGTAAATTATGTTTAAGATAATAAGTATTTAAATTTTAAATATAAACTACTGAAATTAAAATGATAAAAATTTCAAATTTGATTAAGATATAATTCTTGCAAATTGACCATTTACATGTATTATATATGATACTAATATAGTACATGTATATGATACAAATTGTATTTAAAATTGAAATTATTAATTATAATAAAACATTGTTTACTCAAAAAAATCAATGATTCAAATTAAAATTTTAAGTATATGATAAATTAATAACTTCATATTATAGTATATGATATTATAATTAATTATAATATATGATATTATAATATATGATCATTTTACATATATGATACTATAGTATATGTATATGATACAAATTGTAATGAAAATATTAATTATCAATTTAAGGTCTACATCTTTTTAATCATTTAATATTATTATCATTGATTAAATTAATTTACATTACATAAATATATCATAACTTCATAAGAAATCAAATGTATCAAATTAGAAATACTATGGTATATATTATGCACTCATAATGGTTTCAAGTTACTTGTTGAACTATTAAAATTTGTTTAATTATGATGGAACATGTATGTTTTTATTTAATTTTATGTTTTTGATTTTTGATGTTAGAATAATTTTTTTCATAGTCTTGTTTCGGGTTCGGGTTATTAAACGGGTTGTCAAAATATAAATTGAATAATCGAGTAATTACACGGGTTAGAGTATTTAACGGATAGTGCAAAATTTATTAGGGTAGGGTTCGGGTAATTGTTTCAAAAATTAATGGGGTAATTATAGGGTTCAGGGTCAGGTAGTCCAAAATTAACGGGTACCCGCCCCGTTTACATCCCTAGTGAGTAGTTATCGAAGAAGGTTTAATCTGAACACTTTGGAGGCATTGATGTGTTGCCAAAATTGGTTAAGGAGTGACGTAGGAGGTAAATAATTTATTTGTTATAACTCTTTTTATTTTATTTGTTTCTTTTTCAAAAGTAGTCTATTATTATATTTTAGTTCAAGACTAATATTTTATTTATTTTGTTTGTAGGAGCATCTACAACTAAGGATTCAAGTGACATTTTTAATAATGATGAAGAATGAAGATTTATCATGATTCCAATAAACTTCAAATATGTTTTTTAATTTTTACTTAAATTATGTTTGTTTGTAGTTTTATAAATATGTTTTTATGATTTGTTTATTTGATATGGTTTCAAGTGGTTTGTTAAATTATTAAAATTTGTTTAATTATGATAGAATATGTATATTATTGTTTAATTTTTATTTTTGATTTATACAAAATTAGATTACTTTTTTCGGGTTTCGGGTTCGGGTTTCGGGTTCGGGTTACTAAACGGGTTGTCAAATTATGGGTTGAATAATCGGGTAATTAATCGGGTTCGGGTAATTAACGGGTAGTATAAAATTTATTCGGGTAGGGTTCGGGTAGTATCTTAAAAAAATAATCGGGTTTTAATCGGGTTCGGGTTTTATAATTGTTAATCGGGTTCGGGTTCGGGTACCTCAAAATTAGCGGTTACCCGCCCCGTTGACATCCCTATACTGGACTCTTCCATTAAGCGTTGAAATAAAAAACAAGATAAAGAAGAGATTTAGACAGGCAAGACAGTTAGAGCAAGCCATTACCTGTCATTTTAGGTTTAGGAAAACTTTCGGGATAAGGTGATGAAGAAGGTGGCCGCGTCGAGGGAAGGATGGAAAATGATGAACAGTGTTACATGATGAAGAAGAAGAAGAAGAAGAAGAAGAGAGGAAGAAGAAAGAAGGAAAAGGCGCAAAAAGGAAAGGAAATTAAAAAAGGTATATATATATATATATATATATATATATAAAATTTAGAGATAGGAAAGAATGCACAAAGAATTTAGGAAAACTCGAACGATAAACTGTTCAAAAATGTTTATGTAAATATTAGTTCAAAATTTGGAGAAATAAACCGAGTAGATCGAATTCACTGACTCAAGTTACTAAGGCATTGAGGACTACAGCTAGCCACCACGATAATGAAAATTGTCGTGTGTTGTTAGTGATAATTACGCGTATTTTCTGTTGATTCATAGATATAAATTTTATGAAAAATTTTACTGTAAGGAAAACTTCCATTTGCTGCTAGAGATAGATTCACGTATTTTTTTATGGAATTGTAGATATAAAGATTTAGGCCAAATTTTATAGTTACCGGAATTCTAGAAAACCCTAGGTCGATTTTACCGTTTTTGGAATTAGGGAAAGCTTTAACCCCAATAAATCGACCCATTTATTGATATAAATTTATTTAGTTTATTTAGATAAATATCAGTGGAGTTTGTAATTATTGTTTTAAATCGAAAATCTCGAATTTAATTTTCATAGACTGTTTATTGGGTTTTTTAACCGAAAAAGGGCGAACTAGCCTCTTTCTGAAAGTGATATTTTTTCTAACTGAAATTACAGTTGATTTTAATGAAAAATGATTTGCTTATAAGTGATACTGAGGATATGTGCTTAAGCGCGTGCTAACTGTGTGTCGTACGGTCCGACTCGCACTGATTTTGAGACAAGGGCGATGGATAAATCATGCTGCACTACTGTCTGTTTCTATTTCTGTGGTCCATGAAGTATGATGTACCGTGTGACACGCATGTGAGTACGATGTACTATGTATTCTGGTCTTCGAACATTTTGTTCTATGAGTCGATAGGGTAGCTGACCACTCCCACGATGATTGACATCTTGGCACACCTGATCAGTGATTCCTGGAGTCACCAACATTGGCCAATTGCCATTCTGAATTTTGATATAGCATGTTCTGTATTGTCTCGTCTATTTGATGTACTGGTTTGACTATAAGAACTATAATATTTTGGGGAAATCATTTATTCTACTGCTTAAAGTCTTAGAATCGTGTGTTTACTGCAGTAGACTGTTATACTAACGATATCGATACTGTTTTCGAATTTCGATTTTGGTATTATCTATTTTCATCTCTAATTTTTTTGGATTGCCAAATTATCTATATATTTTCATGAGGATTCCTATTTTGGCATATATATATATATATAGGGTATTTATCTACCTACCGCGTGTTTTTCTTACTGAGCACGTTGAGCTCACCCCTTACTTTCCTCCACAGAGTCTCATCAATAGCTGAACCCGCTTTTGTAAGTTGAATTATTTTGCACAACCATACGTCAGCAAAACATTTTACTGTGTTAAAGGTATACCCAGTATAGATATCTATTTTGTATCTAAAGTTTGTAAGTACAATAATGTATATGGAAATGTGTCTGGGGAATGTGAACAAGAATATTTTGTAAAAGAACAATTACGCTGATTAAATTGGAAAGTATTACCATTAGTTTTGTTTAAATTTGTTACCAAGAAATAAAATCGAATAAGCATATTTATTGTTCTGATCTATTATCATCTCGTAGCCCAACCATATAGTTCCGTAAAATCGGGTCATTACAAGTGTCTCTTGAAATAGTTGACAGTGGCTTGAGAGTGGCTGGCTATTGATGGTTTACAAATGAGTTTTTAAAGTGGTTGGTTGTCGATGGTCTGTATATGAGTTTTTAGAGTGGCTGGTTGTTGATGGTTTGCATTTACGTTTTTAGTTTGACATACGATTTTACTTAATAAACTATAAAGGCTTAAAAGACCTAAATACCCTTAAATAAAATAAAACCATTGGCTGTAATTAATAAAATTTAACAAATAGGTTAAATGGACATTTGACCAAATTTATTCAATAGCGTCGCTATTGGCCGCGTTCCCCACTATCGCACTTGTCGTCATGGCCAATAGTGATGCTATTGTAAAATCTCTACTCTATGCATGTTATCAAGTGGTAGCTAATTTCCCGCTTCGCTGCGCTGTTATAACAGCCGCTATTACTGCTATTGACAACACATTATAGATATGCTAAGCTTAAATTACTTTGAATATAAAGTACATTCATCCACACTTAAAGTTTCATATATAGATTCATGAATGTATATTTCGAGGTTACTAAGAAAATGAAAATGTAAAGAGAGTGACAGAAAAGTAATGTACTAAGGAAGTAGTGAGAGTGATGGAGTAAAGTCATTGTAACTGAAAAGATGAATTACATTACTAAAAGTATAAGTGAAGGTCACACTGCTTACATGATTGATAAAGTTAAGGCGTGTTCGGAGTAAAAAGACACCCCAGTAGATAGAGGGATTTTCGGCACGTCTTCAGATGATCTATCAGAGTGACCACTAAATTGAAAGGTGAAGTTCTGAAATTGATTTAGCACCTGGTATCGAATTAATTATTTAGACCACTATATTCAGTGTCTTTGATTGAATTAGAAGTTTTGAAAAAATAATTACGAGGACAACATGAAAGGAGATTATCAGACTAGGTGATCCACTTTGGAGTGTATTGATGTTAATTTTTAAGGAGACCCGAAGTCTTCTGGGTCGTTTTGTATCAAAAATGGGAGTTAATTGGATTCTCCCAAAACAGAGGTTATAGATCAGTGGGAAGGACCTAAAACTGTTAAGATGATTCAGAGATTGAGATATAAAGAGACTTTGGAATATGAATTACGTATCGAATCTAAGGATTGTAAATTGTATATGCTTACGTTTTGAATGCGAGACTCAATTTAAGTAAAAAAATGATTTTGTTATATTTGATAAACGAAATGAGACTAGTGTTAAAGTGCGATAAATTTTGAATGCAAGTTATATTGGAATAAGAGGTGTATACAAGGTAAGAATATCTCTGGTATGAGAAATGAATTCGGATTAAGTGATATGGATTGAGAATGGATTGTGTCCGAATGATAAATGTGAAATTACGATAGGTTTTGGTATCCTACTTTCTATTAAGACCGAACCTTGAACCCTTATGTCCCTAACCAGTTTATGTGGTCAAGTCTGATGGCTAATAAAGGTATTTCATAATACCTCCCCGCCTGAGAGACTTGACAGCGTTTAGAAGTACCTGATCCTTAACCCATAAACTGGAATTGACAGTTGTAATATTCGTGTTTGAAGCCAGAATGTCATTACTTGTGCAGTGAAGAATTGTGGAATTCTATTGATCATGAAGGTTAAAATATTAAATTTCACAAAAGCCGTTTAACACAAGAAAAAAAAAGGAAATGACTAAGGTTAGTACTTTAAGCAAAAGTGATTTCGGGATGGAGTTATATATATTGGTCAGGGACATGAGTTATTGAAATATTTAGTGAACCTCGACTTGGATGTGGTCCTTTTCCTGATACTGACATTCATTACATGGTCATTAGCCTGAGAGATGAAACTAGACGTGATTGATCGAATCGAACATGCACAGCGTAGTGATAAACATTGTATTGAGGTAGCTAATCTGTCATGACCTGTTCTCAATCCATGACTTTAACCAAAATCACTACAAATTTTTGCATTTTAACTTACCTTTCCTCTCTTCAATGGTTGGGCTGTGATTCGATGTCAGAATCCTCGCTTACCACATTTTTCATTATCATACATACATGTCAATATACTGTTACTGACTGTAACTGCTTTTATAATACATGTGAGATTATATAAAATCTAACATAAATACATTCCCCATATATATATATATATATATATATATATATATATATATATATCGTATACATCACTGTGCTGTTTCTATGTTTAGATACATAACCGTACAAAATCTGTATACCTGGCGGTTGATAGGAACTAGCAGTGGACTCAGGAATACTAACCCTCAATAGCTCTCGCTTTACTGCTGATGCTCTGTAGAGAGATGTAAAGAAAGGGGGTGAGCATACAATGCGCTCAATAAGGAAATCAGGCAAGCAAGTAGATATCTACACTATCTACTCAAAATAATGCTATGCCTTGAAAACATTATTTCCTTAACTCACTTTAAAAGCATGTCTTTATATATATATATATGTATACTTGTACAGATTAAATCCCATGTACAAAAATCATGCTTTCTTTCTCAAATGTAGGCATGTAGTCAAAACAATGCATCTTTATATAAACCATGCCTTTAGATAAATCATGCCATGTATATTTAAATCACAATAAATATGGCATTTAAATCATTCACATCACAAAATCGGAGTCCGACCCATCCCTCAAGTCTGTCCGCAATTTAAATAAGTCAATCAAGTGATATATCATGTGAGATTCTGTGGTGAAATGTAAATAGTATCTTGGACTATGATCATATCTGACATGTGATCCCAAGCAACACAGATCTCGGTGTGCGGGGCATCACTGCTGTAACGGGAGGGGGGTCAGTCCATCACAACCGCCAGCTATATCCTCCTCAACTCCACAACACCACACGGTACAGTGTTGTACTCCCATGCTACATGCACGGTACGATAGGGTACTCCATGCCACTCGCACGGTACAACGTACTCTGTGGACCCTACATCACAGTCGGGGTGCCTGTCATAGGTCTTAGCCCTTAAACCATGGAATATCATACCACGTCTCTAGTATCCTCATGCGGATATCCTCTCACATAATGTGACACTCAGTTACACAAGGACTCAAGCATGAGTTTTAACATGTATTATATATCACATACAGAGCGCGCCTTTGAGCGCGACTCACAGTCGACACTCCGCTCAAACACTGTTTCACATCACAAAACTCAACTCTAGTGCGAGTAAACCTCCAGCAACTAGGTCAATGCATAGTTCATGTATTAAATCAAGTACGAGCAATAGCTCCAATACCATGCTATGCACAATATCATCAAACCAAGTACGAGCAATAGCTCCAGTACTATGTCATGTATAAATCATGAAGAATCGAGTACGAGCAACGCTCCAGCACTCTGTCATGCATCTTATGAAAACTCGAGTACGAGCTAATCGCTCCAGCACTCTCTCATGCATATATCATATAAAACTGAGTACGAGTAATAACTCCAGTACTCTATCATGCATGTCATGAAAATCTAGTGCGAATCATAATCCATCACTAATGTATGTAGAAATATATGAAATCCAGCGAGAGCTATGCTCCAGCACGATTCATTCTCACATAATATGATAGATGGCTCTTTAAAAAGGGATGATTTATAAAATATCAAAATCAGCACTATAAAGTGTGCTTAATTCACATCGACTTTAAAATCATTAGCACATCTATTTATTCTCCTGCTAAACAGCAGATAAACACTCAAAATAGTGGTTTCCATGCTTTTTACAATTTTTCACAAAAGTTGACTTTTTGACTAACTAGGGGCAAAATCGTAATTTACCACTATCGGGTCGCAATAATTATTATTTACTTTCTCTGACCCTCAGAGTTTTTAAGTGAATGTAAAAGCAGACGAAAATACGTGCAGGTATCTCTAACTACTCAAAAAAGTCCCTTACCTGTAATCACTCGAGAAATTTCACTTTCTCTGCGTTGATCGTTTCAGCAGTTCGATTTGCTCCTCCAATAATCTCTGGAGCTGCATATAACCATTTATCAGGTTAATTACACTTTTCCTACTGTATTACACATTAAATACAGTCTATTTCCCTTAATGGGCTTTAGTAGTCCTTAATTGGCCTAACTATGCCTTTAGCCCATTTTCATTTTACTATTCATTTTTGTTGGGCCTATTGGGCTTGTGGGACCCACCAACTCTTATTAGGCTTGTCCTAGTCCCATTACATCATATTGGGCCTAAAATATTTGGGCTTGGCCCATTGGGCCTCTCGGCCACATGCCATGGCCGAGAGCTACCCATGCCATCGGTTACACCATGGCATGCCGGCCATGTCTCTTTCTTAGCCAATTCACTTAGGCATTTTCACAAACACTTGGTTGGAAACTTTCTTAAACATCATATAGTTCATTTAGGCATTTTATCAAACACCTTGATTGCCAACTAATTACATGAATTAATTAATCAAATTGATTAATTCGAATTACACCATAATCATTAATACATGTACATTAATCCATTTATGCCTTAAAATCATATGGACATAAATCAATATCTCACTACTCACTCTCGGCCTAACCAACATCATAGTGATTTAATATGTTTCAATGCTTAAAACATATATCAATATACTTAAAATCATTCATACATTAACATATATGAAATTGAAAACTTGAAAATATACCAATTGTTGTGTTCACCCTTGGCCGAATCTTTGGAGGCTCACGATTTGCACTCTATGGCTCCTTGATAGCCAATTCCAACATATGTCACTCTCCTTTCAATTTGGAACAACTTCTATGAAGGATGCAAGTTCCAAATATGCCTAATTCCTAGTGATTTCTAGTGAGAGAAAGTTGGATAATTTGTTTCAATGGTTTCTTCTTCTAGCCGAATTTGGTGTGATGAAGATGACAATGGTGTGGCTGATTTTATAAGCCACTTACTTAGCCATTAAGCTTTACTTTCCAGCCATTAAGCTTGACTTTCCAAGCCTTAGCCATGAGTCACCTTATGAGTCATGGTTAGCTTTAACAATGGTTAGATATTTATCTCATGGGCTTTCCATTTGGGATTCTCGGTTTCGGCTTTCTTAATGGCCTTTCAGGCTGAAAGTTTTACTATACTTCGAGCCTTTAATTGTCTCAATATTTGGCCAATCAATTGGTCCAACAATTCAGTCTAAGGGACCTAAGAATTTCGATATACGTTTAGTATACCTTAATGGGCTTTAAAATTTTTCACCTTAGGCCCATTACGTTTTTAACCATTAAATTTAATCCGGAATCCTTCCGAATAAATTTTTCTTACTTCCGGGGATGATTATCTTGTATTATGACCAAGAATATTTTTTCCCAATTTTTTTCTTCATATTTAGGTTAATTTTTTAACCATGATTAGTCAACTATGGTAAAAGTCCACTTTCTTAATTATAGTTGACTTTTTCTTTAACCATTGACCAAGTTGACTTTTTTTCAAAATTTTGAAAGTGTCATATCTTACGTCTTACACTCTCGTCTTTATGTTTCAACCGTTCCCGGTGGATAATTATACCCAAAACACCTTATCTCGCCAAAAAGGTCCATTTTACCCTTTTTAGCTTTTACTTTCGTTTTCTATGTTCGGGACTAAATCAAGCCGACTTTCCTTCATGAGCTCTCTATGCTTTCTCATTTTAAGTTCTTATTTTCAATCAGAATGATTTAGATCTACTTGGTTTAGCATGTGACTCTTATAGCTCATATTCGACTTTTTGTGTAGCTTTTGCCTGTTAAATCATTTCACTAACACTTTAAGTCTAGTAAATACTCTTTTTATGATTCAACTATAACAACAGAGTGTTCATACACATAGGAATCATAAGGAACAAGCTACAAAAAATTTGGGTCTGACATAATCAGACCCAGATGGGTGCTACAACAAGTTTTGGTAATGGTACTGATGACTTATGGAGATTTAAAAGTAGAGCAGTGTACCCAATGATCTACAGTTAAAGAAATTGATGTAGTCAGAAGCCCATTTATAGAGATATACTCTGAATCCGGATAATGGTATAGATTTATCAAATCTCTTAAAAGTATATTACCAATCAAGTACGATAAGAGAAATAACTGAAATTGGGATTAAATGTTTCATAGGTCAAGAGGTTAAGGTAGAGCACCAAAAGCCTATGAGACTATTACCCATGCCTATATGGAATTGAAAGCATGTGCTAGGATTTTAAAGGCTCCAAAAAGGACAAATTGCCAATTAGCGAAGTTGCACATAATATCAGATAACACTTAAGTATCGAAATAATACCGTGTGAAGTGTAATATGGTCGAAAATGTCGTTCACCGATTAGATGGAAGCAGTGGGTGAAAGGAACAGAATTGTTTTCGACATGGTTAAACGAACTTCTGAGGATATTTAATTAGTTAGTGGAAGATTGGGAACAGCTCAGAGCAAGCAAAAGAGTTGTGCTGACCAAAGATAAAGATCCTTGAAAATTTCAGTAGGAGAATTGATGTTTTGAAAGTTTCTCCTCCCGATAGGGTATAACAAGATTTGGAAAGAAAGAAAAATTGAGTCCTCGATACATTAGAAATTTCAAGGTCTTAAACCGAGTGGGAGATGACCTAACATATTGGAGTTACCGCCAGAATTATTGAGTACCCATAGCGTCTTCCACGCTTTAATGCTTCGCAAGTATCATCCGAATCCAGCTCTTGTGGTAAAGTATGAACCACTGGCGTTGAAGAAGGATATGACGTGCATAGAGAAATTGATTCGGATCTTAGATCGAAAAGAGAAGGCATTGCAGTCTAAGACGATTGCTTTGGTCAAGGTTCTGTGGCAGTACCACACGTCGGAAGAGGCCACCTGGGAATTGGAAGGTTTAATGCTAGAGAAACACCTACAAGATGTATGTTCAAATTTGGGGACCAAATTTTCTAAGGTAAAGAGAATGTAAAACCCAAGAATTTTTTCGTATTCGGTTATATTTATATGATCAACAAAGTAAATAAGATAGAATTGAAAACGTGCATGTTAGTGAAAATTGCAAAATGTGAGACTTGGAGAAATTTAATAAAATAAAATATCTTACCTTGTAGAATAGAAGAGTATAAAAATGACATAATACTAGGGGAATAAATAAGTATAAGATTATGCTAAATTATAAATCAACTACATTATATAGTATTATTTCATCTAGTCTTATCTAATCAATTAAATGCAGGCTTCCAAAAGGATCCAAACCGAAGCCCCACGCCAAATCAGTTTTTGGTGATGATGGCCATACGTTAGACCAAAATTCACTACTATAAACAGCAGCAGTAGGAATAGAAAATGATGATTAAATTGGCATGGAAATGAAGGATAGTGTCCAATCAGTATAGGAAAAAGGGGAAAGTCAGAGTATGAAATAAATGGAATGATGGCACAACCTATATCGAGGAAGTGAAAGGAGGGCAGTAGTGGTATGCCTGCTGAAGATGGTCAGATTGATAGGAAATAGTACTGTAACGGTAGCAGGAGGTCTGACCAAACTAAAATAAGGCTGAAGCATGGCGTGTCAGTTGCTGGAAAAAGAAAAAAATGATCGAAACAGTGAGAGGGTGAGGTAGAGAAACAAGAGAGAAATAAGAAAGGAAAAAATGATAGCAAACGAAACAGATCGAATACATAGAGGAATGAGGAGTTGTTGATGGCCTGAAAATGAAAAGGAAAAAAAAAAGAAACAAAGAAGACATGCCATGGCTGTAGGAAAATCAAAACAGATAAATGAGAAAGTAAGTGGAGCAATTCGGTAACTTCAGTAGTAGGTGGTCTGAACCGAGAAAATGAGGAGAAGCTGGTGATGAACTGTGGTACTACACTATATAAAAAATAATAAATAAATGAATAAAATACTGCAGCTACCACACAATGTCAGGCTGAAGTAGTTGGAGCTGAAGCATGTCGAGAGGCATGGTCTGCTACTGTAGATGGGGTAAAACCGAGGGAATGAGTAGGAATGGCAAGAAACAAAAAACAAAACAGAGGTAGAGCAGGCCGAGGGAAATGGGAAACTGTGAGAGAAATGGGAGGATGATGACCGAGAATGAGAGGATGGTGAAGAAGGAGGTTGCAGCGCTGAGAAAGGTGATGACAATGCTAAGGAACGGTGCCGAGAGGGGGAAACAGTGGAGAGAAAAGAAGGAGAAGAAATCAAAGTTGGAAAACAGAGATGGCGTAGCTGCAGGGGGAGAGCTTCTTTTCGTGAATGGGCAAGCGAAAAACTAAGAAGGAATAACGGAAGAAATGGCAGAAATAAAATTGGAAAGAGAAGAAAGATGAGCGGCGCTGAAAAGCTGAAGGTAACCATAAACAAGAGGAGAAGAAGACAGAGCTCAAGAGATACAAAGGATGAACACAGAAGCAGCGCAGGCAGACCTCGGGTAGGAGCTGGAGGCTGGAAAGAAAAGACGCTGGCGATGGCAAGACGAGATTGATGAAGATGATGACAGAAGGTAAGGTGGAGGAAGTAACGGTTGCAACCGACGTCGACGAGAATGATGAACAGTAGTCGGGCAAAGAAGAAAGGAGAAAGAAATAAAATGGTGGGAAGGTTTTAAAAAAAGGTGAACAGTTATGAAAAAAAGGGAATATATATAATTATATATTTGGAATAGAGAAAAAGATGCAAAGAATTTCGGAAAAATCTGGGGAAAAGATAGTCGAAAATATCGGATCGAAATTTTTGAAATACTAGTACGAAATTTCGGTGAAAATAACCCGAGTGCACCGGACTCGTGGACTCGCAACATCGAGGTAACCAAGGACTACAGATAGTCATCGAGGTAAAAAAAATTTTCGTTGCTACTAGAGATGAATATGCCTAATTTTCGTATATTTGTAGATATAAAATTTTAGGCTGAATTTCGCAGTACCGAAATTATCGAAAAATCTAGGTCGAATTTATGACTATGGAAATTAGAGATTTTAGCCTAATTGAACAACCTAATTTTTACGGATTGAATTCAAATGGTTTGCATAGATTCTGATGTGGCTTTAATTTTGTTTTAAATATCGAAAATCTTAAATTTTGAATTTTCATAGACTATTTTCTGGGATTTTATTCAAAAAAAGGCTAGTCAGTATGTGTTTGAACGGTTTCATGAAACAATTGAATATATCAGTGATTTGAGGTGAAATGATTTGCTTATAAAGCTATTCTGATGATATGTGCTTGAGCGCGTATTGACTGTGTGTCGTACGGTCCGTCTCGCACTGATTTTGAGATAAAGGCGTTGGTGAGATCATGCTGCATTTCTGTCTGTTCTGTATCTGTTTCTGTATCTATGGTCCACGAGTATGATGTACCATGTTTTTGATTCTGTTTCTGGTATTCGAACGTTCTAGTCTGTGAGCCATTTGGGTAGCTGACCACTTCCTCGGTGATTGATATCCCGACGCATCTGGCCCATGAATTGCCCGGAGTCACCGATATTGACCAATAGTCATTTATGATATCTGATATAGCATGTCTGCCTTGTCTCGTCTATTTGAATTTTTCTTATGTGATTTGTGTGAACCGGTATGACTGTATGGAACTGTGTTTCTCTTTCTATCATAAGGACACTGTTAGGGCCACCTCTTGAATCCTGCAGGAGCAAAGCGCCACACAGTTGTTGCTTTAAAAGCTGTTTTAAAGTTTTAGAAATGGTATTATGTGAGACCCCGTATATGTATAGCTGTATATAGGAACATGGGAATGTAAATAAAATCATAAGTATAATGATACATTTGTAATGTGAAGTATATGCAGTGTAAGTTCATAAGATTATGTACGCACTTGTAATAAGAATCGTGATTATATGTACAAATTGCATTATGAATGAGTAGGAAGAAATGAACTTAAACACGATAAGAATGTGATTGAAATGGTATATGAGTAGTGTAGTAAAATGGAAGGAAAGATTTTTATAAAGTTGTATACTTCCATTCGGGAAATATCGTGAAAATTTGGTTGTACAAAGATTTTCCACAAGTATTAATACATATACTAAGTGTGATTGGATGACATTTTTAAGTCCCAAGGAGCGATGAATGAGGAAAGGACTATGGAGGTAAATTGAGGAAGTTTTGAAGGGAGTTGTTGCAAAAAAACTGCAAAAAATCTGGAAATATGGAGGTCAGATCGATCTCATAGGATGAGAGATCGATCTGGGAGAGCCAAAATGCTCTTATGTGAGTAATGGAAGGGAACAGATCGATCTCCAAAGGGATCAGATCGATCTCCTTAGCTCTCGGGTTGGAAGCAGATCGATCTCCCCTAAGACCAGATCGATCTCCTTAAGCTTCTGTTCGACAGCAGATCGATCTCAAGCCTCGACAGATCGATCTCCTGCCTTTAAAACGTCTTAGAAAAGAGGAATTTTTAGAGGACCAGATCGATCTCCACCCAAGGAAGATCGATCTCATCAAGTCAAAACTATAAATAAGAGCAGTTGGATCTGCAGATTTTCGGGATAAACCATTTCTTTCCACTTCAACTCAAGAACCTAGCTTTCTCACTCCTAAATCCAGCCATTTTCAGTAAGATTTGAGGAAAAGCTATTAGAGACAAAGTTGTTCACATCAAAGAGAAGAACAACATAGTTGGGAGGCATTTTCTCCATTTGTTGGAGTTAAGCAACAAGGTGTATTTCCATTGGAGCAATGAGGAAATCAAGCTAGGTGAGTTTCTAATGCAAATACCCAAGTACATTTGTTTGGATATTGATATAGGAAATGATTAGTATGCATAGATATGATAGAAACTACCTAGAAAGTAAAGAATCCACCATAACCTAGGAATGGTCTAGTGTGAGAAAGTGGAATGTAGAAGTGTTAATGATGAATGAGATATCTTGAGAGGATGATTATGTTGTGGGCATGGTTTGGGCATGTAGATATTAGGATAAAATTGTGAGATTTACCACAAGGGGTAAAAATGTATATTTAAGGCATTGGATAAATGCTTAATTGAACAAGAGTTAGAAACGTTAACTCGAGTGTTTGATGGATGAATTTCAGTTTCGAATGATACGCCGGAGTAAGTCGAGAGGAGAACGCGAGAAGCATAAAGGCGGATAGTTGCACACAAGTAAAGCGAGGTAAGGGACTGTGTGTTAGCTATAGAGATGTTTGTGTGTATTTGATAGCAATTTCGTAGATATATTGCTAGAACTAGTACGATATTATAATTCTATGAAATGATATGGAAGCATGAAAAGTACTATGATGTATATATGTATTGAGAAATGGGATAGGGTAAGGAAATAGCATGATATGCATGTTTTCAATGTTTTTCTCTAATTTACATTGATCTTGATGATTGAGAAATGTTGATGATAGGTTGGCTAATTTTACATGTTTTAGCATGAAGAGACATGCTATATGAATAAACATGTTTTGAGCTTTAAAAAGAGAAAATAGCCACCTATCAGTTTTGAGATGAGATTTGGTGTTGAAGCGCTAGCTCACACCCGTTTTAATGCCTTGATGTACCGTGCTGGAGTTTTAACTCGCGCGAGGGTTTTGAGAAAGTGCGGGAACTTTGCTCACACCTGTTTTGTTGAGTTGAGGTAAACCTGGGGGTCTGGGACCCAAGGGGATACCAGCCGACGGCCATTTGAACGGGTTGGGCCTTAACGATAGATCGTACCGCGTTGGAGCTTTGCGTTGACTGTGTGTCACGCTGTTTGCTCACCTGGTATATGAGACATGGTTTAGGATGAAAAGTCCATCGGAGTTGGAGTATGGACTTGAGTCCACGGTCGTACGTAGAACAGTGTAGTTATCCGTTGGTATACTATGTACCGTGCTGGGTGCACGTGAGTACGAGTATCACGTAGATGACACACGACGTATCTTCACCGTGAGTATACGAAGAGATGAGGTGGATTGAGATGAGCCGGAGGGCATGACTGACCCATTCCCCTTCAGGCGAAGTGATGCCCTGTGCACACCTGATCAGTGAGGCCTGGGATCACTGACTATGGCCATATGTCGTGGATATTTGATTGCCGAAAATTTCATGCTTGTCTCAGAGATTCGAGAAACAGAGATAATCTCAGAAAAAGAAAGAGATTTGCAAAAAAAGTGAATTAAGAAAAGAAAAAGATTTTGTGTTTTTGATAAGTCTCTGATTTCACATTTGTGTCGTGAGGGCACTATTCATGAGCATGTTTTAAATGGAAGCTTGATAATTGATTTACACGAAAATGCTATTGAGAAATATATGTTTAAATGCATTTTTCGTATAATATTTCCATTTATAACGAAAACATGGTTTTGGTTTATGCATGCATGGGCTATGTAGGTAGTACGATATCTACCTGCAAGCATACATTTCCTTACTGAGCTGTGGTTTGCTCATCCCACTATTTCCCCTCCAGGTACTGAGAAGTAAGAGAGCGGTGGTCTCTAGGTCTTTTGTGTTGAACAGCTCCCACAATTCCGTAAAGGTATAAGATTTGTATACACGAGTATTTTGTATCTAATTTATCGTATCGCACAGTTATATCTTGGAATTGTAAACAGTATTATGGGGATGATATGTAAGCACATGGTATTTATACAATTGATTTTGTATATCTACACACACACCTGAGAGTGTGAATTACGATTTAAATCTTTCGCTGTAAATGAATGAATTTTAGTAATTACATCTTCTTACAGCCCAACCGTAGTAGAGAATGTATGGGTAGAAGGGTTCCCAGAAGTGGGGTGTGACAGGTTTGGTATCAGAGCATGGTTGGTCTGATGTGAGTTAATGTTTACGACTAAGAAAACATACATCCCCAAGTTACTGTGCGATATTTAGATACAAATGTGTGTACGGAGCTGGTAGTGAATTAAATGTTTGTTATAATGCAGGAAAGTTATCAGGCTAGTGAGTTATGCCTGAGAGACACCGCAAGAGGGGAGAGAGCTCGAGAGCTCTAGGGCGAAATGACAGGACTGAGAGGTACAGTAGATCGTCCTCTTGTCATGAGCCCCAGGAACAAATAGAGGCTTCTGATCCTCGAATAACTCGATTGGAGGAAGACATGCGCACGATGATGACCATGATGGGTCAGATCATGGCTAGGTTTGAGGGTACACCTGGTACAGCGGGACAGGCTGCACCGAATCCCCCAGCAGGTGCACCTGAACCTGAGAATGTTGCACCTGCGCAAGCTGAACCGATTAGGCCACGGGAACCTCATATTCGACTCGTACCTCCTCCAGTAGCCCCACATCAGTATGATGATGATTTGGGGTATGGATATGACTGTGATATGGAGAGATTAAGGCATTTTATGGACTTTAAGCCTCCTTCGTTTAGCGGGGTAAAGGATCCGACAGTGGCTGAGGACTGGATCAGTCAGATGGAGAAGTTATTCGACTTTTGTAGATGTTCAGCTACGGAGAGAGTAGCGCTTGCGGCCTTTGTATTAAGAGGCGAAGCAGAGCACTGGTGGAAGTCCACCAGGCCGATGTTGAGAGCTCAAGGTATGACTATCACTTGGGATATGTTCTTGGGTGTTTTCAGAGAGCAATACATCCCAGATACTGCTCGACGGAGACTACAGATTGAATTTCTAAATCTGACTCAAGGGAATCGAACAGTTGATGAGTACGAGTCACGATTCACTTCACTGGGTCGATATGATCCGGACTCGATCAGAAGTGAAGCTATCAGAGTCCGTAGATTTGTAGATGGACTGAGGCCTTCAATCCGAGCGAAGTTGGCCCCATTTGATGTCGCTACATATAGAGAGGCTGTGCGACGGGCCCAGTTATGTGAGCAAGATTATGACTTGCAGACTTCTGAGTTTAGTTGGGGTAAAGACAAGGGTCCGAGGAAGCTGGGAGATGGCAAGAGTACCAAATTTGGTCGAAAATTCATGAGTAAGTGTCGGAGAGAGGTATATGAGTTCCAGAAAAAGGTTGCTAGACCTTTTATGCCTCCGACTCAGACACTAGCCAGGGGTATAGTGATTGGTGGACCCCGATCGACTACAGATCAGTGTAGACTATGCGGTCGATACCGTGGTGGTAGGCCATGTCATCTTCAGGGTACCCGATGCTTCAAATGTGGTAAATTTGGACATTATGCCAAAGAGTGCCCGGAGATAGTTGAGACAATTCCACAGAGGGGTAGAGAGCCAGAGAGGATTCCTACAGTTGCACCTCCTGCAAGAAAGAAAGCCACGGCTGAAGAAAAAGGAAAACAAGTTGTGGCTCAAGGCAGGGTGTATGCGATAGACCAGGCATCGGCTGATACCTCTTCTGAAGTGATAAAATGTACAATCTTGATTTTCAATCTAGAGGTTATAGCTTTGTTTGATTCTGGTGCTACGCATTCCTTCATATCACCTGCATGTGCATCTAAGTTAAAAGGTCTTGTAGAACCCACATACTTGAGTAGGACTTTACTAATAAGTACTCCAATGAGAGTTAGCCAATTAGTTGAGCAAGTGTATAAAGATTGTAAAGTGAGGGTGGGAGATAAGTGCATGACAACCAACTTGATTTTATTGAATATGTATGACATTGATGTAATTTTGGGAATGGATTGGTTAGCCACCAATCATGCTGTCATAGACTGTTGTTCTAAGTCCATTAAGTTTTCTCTACCTAAAAAATGTGTTGTAAGATTTTAAGAGAAGAAATGGAATCTTAAATTTTGTGTTAAGTACAGTACTTTGGTATAAATGACTAGAGTGTTGTTTTGAAGGTTTTGTTGCTTATGTGGTGGATTTGAACAAAGTACATCCGGATATGAAAGACATCCCAGTGGTCAGAGAATTCTCTGATATCTTTCCAGACGATCTACCAGGATTGCCACCTGATAGAGAAACGGAATTCGGTATAGACTTGACGCCTGGAACCGAACCAATATCCAAGTCACCATATAGGATGGCTCCAGTTGATTTAGAGGAATTAAGGAAACAGCTGCAAGAGTTGTTAGAGAAGGGGTTCATAAGACCGAGCGTCTCACCATGGGGAGCCCTGGTATTATTTGTGAAGAAGAGAGATGGGAGCCTCAGGTTGTGCATCGACTACCGGATGTTGAACAAGGCTACCATCAAGAATAAGTACCCCTTGCCACGCATTGACAATTTATTGGATCAGCTTCGGGGAGCACAGATCTTTTCCAAGATAGATTTGAGGTCTGGGTATCATCAATTGAAGATTCGAAAGGAGGATGTGCCGAAGACACCATTTCGTACCCGCTATGGCCATTACGAATTCTTAGTGATGCCTTTTGGGTTGACCAATGCGCCGACAGCTTTTATGGCTCTAATGAACGAAGTATTCAAGCCATACCTGGACCAGTTCGTAATTGTTTTCATTGATGATATATTGGTGTATTCAAGGTCTGGAGAAGAGCATGAGCAGCATTTAAGGATTATTTTGCAGACCCTCTGAGAAAGAAGGTTATATGCCAAGCTTAACAAATGTGACTTTTGGCTATAACATATTTCTTTTCTAGGCCATGTTATATCGAAAGATGGGGTGTCAGTAGATCCGTCCAAGATTGAGGCCGTTGTTCAGTGGGAACAACCTAGGACAGTCACAGAGATCAGAAGTTTTCTGGATTTGCTTGTTACTACAGGAGATTTGTAGAGGGTTTCTCTAGATTAGCTGCTCCATTGACACGTCTTACGAGAAAGAGTGTGGAGTTTTCATGGGATGAAGCTTGTGAGAGAAGTTTTCAGGAACTTAAGCGCAGATTGACCACCGCGCCAGTTCTTATCATCCCTAACAATTCAGGGAATTACTTGGTGTATACAGATGCTTCGCATCAAGGACTAGGCTGTGTTTTGATGCAAGATGGAAGGGTAGTAGCTTATGGATCTAGACAGCTGAAAGATCATGAGAGGAACTACCCCACTCACAATTTGGAGTTAGCGGCCGTAGTGTTTGCGTTGAAGATATGGCACCACTACTTATATGGTGAGAGATTTCAGATCTTTACGGATCATAAGAGTCTGAAATATCTATTCTCACAGAAGGAGTTAAATATGAGACAGAGGAGGTGGTTGGAACTCCTCAAGGACTATGATTGTGAGATCTTATACCACCCGGGGAAGGCAAATGTGGTTGCCGATGCATTGAGTCGGAAGAGTCTCGGGTTGGTATCACATATGATGGTTAGAGAGCATGAGTTGTTGGAACAATTCACGAACCTTAGTCTGGATATGACCCTACCTGAGATTGACAACTATGGGATTATTGCTAGCTTGAGATTAGAACCGGAGTTGATTGAGAAAATCCGACAAGCTCAGTAAATTGATCAATGGTGTATTGACATGATTAGCCAAATCCGAAAAGGGAAGGGTACCGATTTTATATTGAGTTCAGATGGAATACTAAGGTTTGGAGATAGAATATGTGTTCCTAAGGATTTAGAGCTGAGGAAGCTGATCTTATCAGAGGCTCACTCGTCAAGATATACGATACACCCAGGGAGTAGTAAGATGTATCAAAATCTCCGAAAGGCATATTGGTGGTCTGGAATGAAGAGAGACATAGCTGAGTATGTCGCTAGATGTCTCATTTGTCAGCAAGTAAAAGTCGAACATCAGAAACCAGGAGGATTATTACAACCTCTACCGATACCAACATGGAAGTGGGAGCATGTCACCATGGATTTTGTGATGGGGTTACCGAGAACCCGTAAGAACCATGATGCGATATGGGTGATAGTAGATCGGTTAACGAAATCGGCCCATTTCTTAGCCATGAGATCTACAGATACATTGAGTGCACTGACGAACCTGTATGTGCGAGAGATAGTGAGATTGCAAGGAGTCCCAGTGAGTGTTGTTTCTGATCAGGATGCCCGCTTCACTTCTCACTTTTGGGGACATTTTCAGGAAGCGATGGGGACCCAATTGAGTTTTAGCACCGCTTTTCATCCTCAAACAGATGGTCAGTCAGAGAGGACTATACAGACCCTAGAGGATATGTTAAGAGCGTGTGTGCTGGATTTTAGAGGCTCATGGGACGATCACTTACCATTGATTGAGTTCGCCTATAATAACAGTCATCACTCAAGTATTGGTATGGCCCCTTATGAGGCACTATACGGTCGTAGATGCCGATCGCCCATTGGTTGGGAAGAAGTTGGTGACAGACAGTTGCTCGCTCCCGATTTGGTTAAGCAAGCCTCCGAGGATGTTCAGATAATATGCGAGAGGCTGCGAACAGCTCAAGGTCGACAAAAGAGCTACGCTGACAGGAGACGGAGACCACTTGAGTTTGATGTTGGCGAGTTTGTATTTTTGAAAGTATCTCCTTCTAAGGGAATAACAAGGTTTGGGAAGAAAGGAAAATTAAGTCCTCGTTACATTGGTCCCTTCAAGATTTTGGATAGAGTGGGAGATGGAGCATATAGGCTAGCCTTACCACCTGAGCTAGCAGAAGTCCACAATGTCTTCCACGTTTCTATGCTTCGGAAGTACTACCCGGATTCGATACATGTAATTAGCTATGAGCCGTTGGAGCTCAAGGAGGACATGTCGTATGTCGAGAGACCGATCAGGGTGTTGGACAAAAAAGAGAAGGTGTTGCGAAACAAGACGATTTCATTGGTTAAGGTTTTGTGGCAACATCACACTGTGGAAGAGGCCACATGGGAACTAGAAAGTTTGATGCGGGAAAAGTATCTCGAGTTATTCACAGATTGAATTGGTTCAAATTTGGAGGACCAAATTCTCTAAGTGGGGGAGAATGTGAGACCCCGTATATGTATAGCTGTATATAGGAACATGGGAATGTAAATAAAATCATAAGTATAATGATACATTTGTAATGTGAAGTATATGCAGTGTAAGTTCATAAGATTATGTACGCACTTGTAATAAGAATCGTGATTATATGTACAAGTTGCATTATGAATGAGTAGGAAGAAATGAACTTAAACACGAGAAGAATGTGATTGAAATGGTATATGAGTAGTGTAGTAAAATGGAAGGAAAGATTTTTATAAAGTTGTATACTTCCATTCGGGAAATATCGTGAAAATTTGGTTGTACAAAGATTTCCCACAAGTATTAATATATATACTAAGTGTGATTGGATGACATTTTTAAGTCCCAAGGAGCGATGAATGAGGAAAGGACTATGGAGGTAAATTGAGGAAGTTTTGAAGGGAGTTGTTGCAGAAAAACTGCAGAAAATCTGGAAATATGGAGGCCAGATCGATCTCATAGGATGAGAGTATGTGAGTAATGGAAGGGAACAGATCGATCTCCAAAGGGATCAGATCGATCTCCTTAGCTCTCGGGTTGGAAGCAGATCGATCTCCCCTAAGACCAGATCGATCTCCTTAAGCTTCTGTTCGACAGCAGATCGATCTCCCCTAAGACCAGATCGATCTCCTTAAGCTTCTGTTCGACAGCAGATCGATCTCAAGCCTCGACAGATCGATCTCCTGCCTTTAAAACATCTTAGAAAAGAGGGATTTTTAGAGGACCCGATCGATCTCCACCCAAGGAAGATCGATCTCATCAAGTCAAAACTATAAATAGGAGCAGTTGGATCTGCAGATTTTCGGGATAAACCATTTCTTTCCACTTCAACTCATGAACCTAGCTTTCTCACTCCTAAATCCAGCCATTTTCAGTAAGATTTGAGGAAAAGCTATTAGAGACAAAGTTGTTCACATCAAAGAGAAGAACAACATAGTTGGGAGGCATTTTCTCCATTTGTTGGATTTAAGCAACAAGGTGTAAATCCATTGGAGCAATGAGGAAATCAAGCTAGGTGAGTTTCTAATGCAAATACCCAAGTACATTTGTTTGGATATTGATATGGGAAATGATTAGTATGCATAGATATGATAGAAACTACCTAGAAAGTAAAGAATCCACCATAACCTAGGAATGGTCTAGTGTGAGAAAGTGGAATGTAGAAGTGTTAATGATGAATGAGATATCTTGAGAGGATGATTATGTTGTGGGCATGGTTTGGGCATGTAGATATTGGGATAAAATTGTGAGATTTACCACAAGGGGTAAAAATGTATATTTAAGGCATTGGATAAATGTTAAATGAACAAGAGTTAGAAACGTTAACTCGAGTGTTTGATGGATGAATTTCAGTTTCGGATGATACGCCGGAGTAAGTCGAGAGGAGAACACGAGAAGCATAAAGGCGGATAGTTGCACACAAGTAAAGCGAGGTAAGGGACTGTGTGTTAGCTATAGAGATGTTCGTGCGTATTTGACAGCAATTTCGTAGATATATTGCTAGAACTAGTACGATATTATAATTCTATGAAATGATATGGAAGCATGAAAAGTACTATGATGTATATATGTATTGAGAAATGGGATAGGGTAAGGAAATAGCATGATATGCATGTTTTCAATGTTTTTCTCTAATTTACATTGATCTTGATGATTGAGAAATGTTGATGATAGGTTGGCTAATTTTACATGTTTTAGCATGAAGAGACATGCTGTATGAATAAACATGTTTTGAGCTTTAAAAAGAGAAAATAGCCACCTATCAGTTTTGAGATGAGATTTGGTGTTGAAGCGCTAGCTCACACCCGTTTTAATGCCTTGATGTACCGTGCTGGAGTTTTAACTCGCGCGAGGGTTTTGAGAAAGTACGGGAACTTTGCTCGCACCTGTTTTGTTGAGTTGAGGTAAACCTGGGGGTCTGGGACCCAAGGGGATACCAGTCGACGGCCATTTGAATGGGCTGGGCCTTAACGATAGATCGTATCGCGCTGGAGCTTTGCGTTGACTGTGTGTCACGCTGCTTGCTCGCCGGTATATGAGACATGGTTTAGGATGAAAAGTCCATCGGAGTTGGAGTATGGACTTGGGTCCACGGTCGTACGTAGAACAGTGTAGTTATCCGTTGGTATACTATGTACCGTGCTGGGTGCACGTGAGTACGAGTATCGCGTAGATGACACACGACGTATCTTCACCGTGAGTATACGAAGAGATGAGGTGGATTGAGATGAGCCGGAGGGCAGGACTGACCATTCCCCTTCAGGCGAAGTGATGCCCTGTGCACACCTGATCAGTGAGGCCTGAGATCACTGACTATGGCCATATGTCGTGGATATTTGATTGCCGAAAATTCCATGCCTGTCTCAGATATTCGAGAAACAGAGATAATCTCAGAAAAGAAAGAGATTTGCGGAAAAAGTGAATTAAGAAAAGAAAGAGATTTTGTGTTTTGATAAGTCTCTGATTTCACATTTGTGTCGTGAGGGCACTATTCATGAGCATGTTTTAAATGGAAGCTTGATAATTGATTTACACGAAAATGCTATTGAGAAATATATGATTAAATGCATTTCTCATATGATATTTCCATTTATAACGAAAACATGGTTTTGGTTTATGCATGCATGGGCTATGTAGGTAGTACGATATCTACCTGCTAGCATACATTTCCTTACTGAGCTGTGGTTTGCTCATCCCACTATTTTCCCCTCCAGGTATTGAGAAGTAAGAGAGCGGTGGTCTCTAGGTCTTTTGTGTTGAACAGCTCCCACAATTCCGTAAAGGTATAAGATTTGTATACACGAGTATTTTGTATCTAATTTATCGTATCGCACAGTTATATCTTGGAATTGTAAACAGTATTATGGGGATGATATGTAAGCACATGGTATTTATACAATTGATTTTGTATATCTACACACACACCTGGGAGTGTGAATTACGATTTAAATCTTTCGTTGTAAATGAATGAATTTTAGTAATTGCATATTCTCACAGCCCAACCGTAGTAGAGAATGTATGGGTAGAAGGGTTCCCATAAGTGGGGTGTGACATATTGATTGCAGTTCCATTTTCATATTGAATTTGCCATGGATTTTTCGACTTTGATTTTTTTGAATTGGCAGTGCCTCTGTGTTTATTTGAAATATTTTTCTGAATTGTCTACATTAACTGAGATATCTGGTAATCTATTTATTTTGCTACTGGAACCTCTGAAATTTCTGTATTTACCGTTGTAGCTTACTTCACTACTGATATGTCTTCTGTTCTTAAATCTGTTTTTAGTTTTATGAAAATTGCTGAACTATTTATGTACTCCGTGAAAATGTTCCAGATTTGGAAAATATAAAAAAATATATTTTTAGGTAGTGTATTTATCTACCTGCTATGAGGTTTTCTTACTGAGCATGTTGAGCTCACCCCATTATTTTCCTCCACAGAACCCATCGGTAGCTTGGATTGCTTTTATTAATAAAACATTCCGCACAGTTATGATTCTGCGGAGTATATTTTTGCATCAAAGGTATACCCAAGCTTAAACAATTCTTTTGTATCTAAAATGTTTGTAAGTACAGTAATGCATACAATATGTGTTTGGGGAATGTGAATATATTTTGTTTGAAAATTGTCACTAAGAAATAAAATTAATCAGACTGATTTATTGTTCTGACCTAATATCGACTTGTGGCACAACCAAATTGTGTGAAATTCGAGTTGTTACAATTACAATGGGATTCTTACCTCCACTATATATAATAGGGTACATTCTATCGAAATTTTCTCAGTCTTTCTCACAATCATACCTTAATCATTATCATTGTGTCGTTATCACTTGACCAAACAGTGCCATCATTGTTTTCACGTCCCACTCAAATCTTACGAAGCAGACTCCAAAATTTCCAGTGAAATTATAAGGTGTACACTCAGTTGAAGGTTCACTACACCTCTCGAGCCTATCTCTACAGCCTCGAGGAATGGTTCATTTCCATCTGCCAATATGACTGTAATACTAATCAGCCATATCTATCAGTTTTCCTTTATTCAAAGACATAATTCTCAATAAAGCACAACCAAGTATACCCGTTTATATCTAATTAATGTACATTAACACTAGGGATGTGAACTTTCTAAGTCTTTTTCACTTTCAATACCGACTTGTATCAGGCCAACCTTGCTCTGATACCACTTCTGTAACGACCCAAATTTTCACACAATTTGGTTGGGTCGATATTATATCAAACAGTGAAATCAACAGTCTCAATTAAATTTTTTTCTACAAATAGTCATGTTCACATTCCTCCAAGCACATCTCATCTACATTACTGTACTTAAAAAAATTTTAGATACAAAAGAATTTCTTAAAACTTGGTATACCTTCGACGCAGAAATATACTCCGTGGAATCACAACTGTGCGAAATGCCCTACTAATTGAAGTGGTCCAAGTTACCGATGGGCTTTGAGGAGGAAAGTAAGAGGTGAGTTCAACATGCTCAGTAAGAAAAATCCCGTAGCAGGTAGATAAATACACTACCTAAAATATATATATGTATCTACCAAATCTGGAACATTTCACAAGGTATACAAGCAGTTCGACAAATTCATAGATACCAAAAACGGATTTTCAGATTTCATAGTTCACGCAGGTAGTTCAGAAAATATTTCAAATATTCACAGAGGCACCGCCAGTTCTGAAAAATCAGAGTCGAAAAAATCTGTGGCAATTTCAGTATGAAAATGAAACTCAAATCAATACTGTTTTCTAAAACTTTCAACAGCTTTTAAAAAACGATGACGGTGTGGCACTTTTGTCCCGCAAGATTCATGAGGTGGCCCCCATGGTCTTTTGTGCATTAAATTATTCAGTTCCATACAAAAATACAATCACACAGTCAATTCACATTTTCATTTCAGTAATTCTAAATAGACGAGGCAAGGCATTTTATGCTATAAAATCAATAGGATAATTGGCCAATGTCGGTGACTCTGGGTAATCATGGGCTAGGTGTGCCAGGATGTCAAGTGTCGTGGGTGTAGTCAACTACCCAAATGGCTCACACAGTACACTATTTTTCAGTAACACGGTTTATCGTACACACATGCACACACCATGATACATCGTACTCCATGGACCTCGACATCATTCACAATTTAGTATAATTTCATCATTCACAATTCCATATAATTTTACAGTTGCCTTTTTGTCTCAAATCATGTGCGAGCAGGTAAGTGTAAGATCACACAGCAATACACGCCTAACTAGCACGGTTTTAACATCAAAATGTTTTAAATCACATGCAAACAGGTAGTGCAAGATCACACAACAATACACGCCTGACTAGCACGTTTTCAATGTCAAAACACTTAAATCTCGTTTCAGTGCATAAAATAGAGTAAAAGGGGCTAGTCTTGCCATTTTTCAGTTAAAATCCACAAAACATGATTTTTCAGTATAATTTCAAAATTTTAGATTTTTTTTCACAAATAATTTTAAAACTACTTAAATATTTATTTGAATAGGCTTGATAATACTATACCGTAAATCAAGCCGTTTTATAGAGTTTTAAAATTCTTCCTTAAATTTCAAAGCGTAAAATTGGCCTAAGGTTTTCTATAATTTAGGTGGCTAAAAATTTATGTCCTAAAGTTCACAGTCTCAAATACCCAAAAAATATACGTAGATATTTTTTTTAGAAGTTCACAAATATTTTTCTACAGTGAAAATACAACCTAAATTATATCTACAAAATATAAAAAAATACATACAATTTATCTCTAGCAGCACACGAGAATTTTTCTTACCTCGATGTCGGCCCGTAGTCCTCAAAGCTGTAGTGACTGGAGTTAGTGGGTCTAGATCTGCTCGGTTTAATTCATTGGAACTCTTTTACTCGGGTTTCCAATTTTTCTTCGTGCCTTCTTTCCTTATCTCTAAAAATTATATATATATATAATCTTATACATAAATATATATATAAATATATAAATATTTCCTTTTTTTGAATTGGCCTTTCGCGCTAATTCTTTCTTTTCTTTCAGTTCTCCACGGTGCACTGTTCATCATTTTCCTTTCTTCTTTCAACCTCTGTTTTCGGCTACCACCCTTCCTCTGCCTCGTCTCCTGTCGCTGCCACCATGTTCAGCCCTCGAAGTTGCCTGTTCCACCACTTTAGCAACAAAACAGAGGTGGAAGACGGCCTCTATTTGATGTGTACTGCCTCCCCGATCTCGCCCCCGCTTTTAGCCTGTCGACTCCCCTGTCTGCGCCTGTATACTCTTGCTTCTCCACCATTCCCAGCCTCCATGTTCCTGCTACGCCAAGGCTCTTCACTATTCCAGCCATGCCACTGCTACTGGTTGAGGGACATGTTACTGCGTCGTTGGGGTTCCTCTGTTCTGCTTCTCCTCTCTCGGCTTCAGCCTGCTCCAACAGCAAACATCCTTTTCTGGAGTCAAGCTTTCCTTTTACACCGTCTCTCTCTTTCTCTCCCTCCCCCTCGGGTTGAAGCAGACCAAGGGCTAAGCCCTCTATTTTCAACTTCTTGTTACTGCCTCCAGCTTCTGTTTACTATCTTCACCATTCTTCATCATTTCTCTCTTCACCGTCTCACCATTTCCAGCCAGTTCTCTGCTTCACTGTCTCTCTTTCTTTGTTTTCGTTTTCTGTTTTGCTTCCCTTCAATTTTCCTTTCTTTTCGGGCAGCTTCGGTACTCCTATCTTCTTTCATTTTTTGTTTTCAGACTCTAACAACTGCTCTTATATATATATATATATATATATATATATATATATTTACAGATGCAACCTCACACTGCCATATCTGCCTTTAGTAAGATTTGGTTCCCTCTTTACTGCTTTCGTATGCCTTCTCCACTTCCTACCACCGTCTCTCTTCTTTGTTCTCTGTTTCCAGTTATACGGTGTGATATTTATATGTACATCTCCATATATATATATATATATATATATATATATATATATATATATATATATACACACTGCAACACTCCAGTTCTGTTCTCCACCGAACCCTTGCCTTATAGTCTATCTCTCTTACGCTTCCTCTGCATGTTATGTTTTTTCCTTCAGTTTCTTTCCATCTTCGTTTCACCAAACGCTATCACTATAGTCAATTTCCTTTTTGCCGTGACCATTCTCTCGTTATATATATATATATATATATATACATCTATCCTTGGGTTTTTTCCCCTACCATCCTTACTTTTCTTCCTTTTCACTATACAGCCTATTCCTTTATTGTTGTCGGCCTAGTTATATATATATATATATATAAAATTCTTTAACATTCTTTTGTCCGAGAACTCCAACCTGCCTCCACTTCTTGGCTTCTGTGTTCCGTTTCTTCTTTACTTCTCTACTACTCGTGAACCATCATTAGCACCTAGGGATTTAAAACGCGGTCGCGGCCTCGTTTTTGGTTACGCTGCGTTTGTCACGGTTACGGATATAACGGAGATCATTGCGGTTATAACGGCTATCGCGGTCGTGATTTTTTTTTTTCCGCACAACTTATCCCTAAATGCAATATTTGCAATTATAATCATAATTAGTCTTATTTATAATTTTTAAAGTAATTTATGATATCTTAAATCTAATATTTTTGAAAAAAATTTAGTCATAATTTTTTGATTATAATAAAACATTATAATTTAATAAAATTATTTATAATAATTGAAAAATAACAAAAGTAGAAAATGAAGATCAATAATTACTAAATTAATTCTTATTAATATAACTATTTTTCATCTAAAATATTAAAGAATTCTTTCACCAAATTTTTGTCCTTTTTTTAATATAAATTAATTATGTCAACATTTCTTTTTTTTTTCTCTTCTATATGAATTTCTACAAAAAATAATAATCAACAGAGTAAAAACATATTAAATTCAATCCGCTATAAAAATTATATATATTTCAAATCTTACTTATTACCACATAGTCGAATGACGAGGAAGATCATGTTCTCCCTCTTCACTTTCAGAGCCACGTTGATTTGGTCTTTGTGATCTCTGTTCCAAAGTCAAACCATATCCTTGTTCTTGATACATTTGCGAGGGTGGATACATTTGAGGTGGATACATTTGTTGAGATGGATACATTTGTGGCGGTGGATACATTTGTGGTGGTGGATACATATAAGGATAATAAGGCATAGGATAATTAGGAAATGGTTGAGGTGGATAATAACCTTGTGGTGGGGGATAATAACCGTAAGGAGGTTGAAAATGTAAAGATGGTCTCGATGGATAATGATCTTGAGTACCAAATGATTCATTAGTAGAACTTGACCTTCTAGACGAAGAGCCTCCAGAAGTATCATGTTGGTGCTTCTTGGCTTTTCCCTTTGATCGAGCTCTATCTTGACTTCCATCCCCACTAGATCTAAAAGATGGATTTACTCCATATTCTGACATATCAATGAATAATCCACCAGTTGCAGCAAGCCCATATTCTCCTCCAAGTGGACTGAAAGGTCTATTTTCTCTTGCACCACCACTATAATCAGCACTACTACCATGATCACCACCATCACCACCACTATCACCAGCATCAGATGGAGTTGAACCCTCGTCATCATCATTCTGAGTTGTTGTCGAATTTGTACTTGACTGATGTACGTTTTCTTCCGATTGATGTGACTGTTCATAGTTCATTTCATCATCAGAATTATCTGCAGGCAACCAATCAGAATTTTCACCATCTAACAAAGGTCTTTCTCTCTCTTGCAACCATTCTGAAAGTGGATCTTCGTCTTCAAATATATGATCAAGGCTAATAGGATTGAAACTATCGTTTATCTCATCAGGACTCATTCTTTTTTGATGTCTCATCCTTAGCCTCATATTATAATAAGTATATACTAACTTCTGAAGTCTTTCATATTTCAATCTATTTCTGGCCTTAGTGTGTATATAGCTAAATGTGCTTCAATTTCTTTCACAATTTGATGCAGAAGTTGTTTGACTAAGCACTTTAATTGCCAATTTTTGTAATTCAGGAACACATGTGCCATATATCATCCACCACTCAGCTGTATAAAATTATTTAAAATAAATTTAACATCCAAAATAATTAAATAATATTAAATAAATTTTAATAAATTAACTGTTTACCTGGATTCATTTGCTTCCAAGCTCTCTGTGCCTGAGGTGTACCGAACGTCTCATTTTTTTGTCGAAATAATATCAACTATATTGATAAAAAATATAATTTATCAAATAAATAAATACAAAAAGTAATTCTATTTTTAATACACAAAGTAAATTTTAGAGTATAAAACATATTAAACACTAACCTGGTTAATCATTCTGATTTGAGTATCCATAGAAGGTTCTAATCTTTCTATTACTGCTTTTGTCCCTTGTAATGTTTCTCTTAACACACTTTCAGAATGCTCCATACCAAATTGAAATTGAGGATTAAGATAGTAACCTAAAAATAATTCAGAACAATATTATCTAAAAGTAATAAAAATAAATATATAACTAATTTAAACATAATGATAAAACATAAAAATGTTTTTAATTACCATCAACATTTTTAGTCTACTTACCAGCTGAATGCAAGTCAGAATGCATAAAGATCCATCTGTTATCAATAATCTTTTCATAATCAGCAGAGTATCGACAATCTGTCTGAATTGCCCGTTTAGCTCTATCCATAGCCTCATAAATAAAGCCCATGGTTGGTTTCTCATCACTATCCACAAGCCGCAATACCTTTACCAAAGGCTCATAAACTTTTGTTATGTCACGTGCTCTTCGCCAAAATTCTTTTCCTAAAACAATTTTTTTGGCTTCATAGGCAGGCCCCGACTTTTGTTGTCCCCATTTTGACTCTTTGAACTCCTATACATTCATGAATAAATTTTTAAAGTAATATGAATAAGATATCACAAAAAAATTGTTAGATTTAAAAACTAAAAACCAATTACTAAGTACTAACCTTTGAACTGAACATTTCTCTTAAACCTTGTTTGTGTTTTATTATCTCCTGTAATTGGATGAAATGAGTGGCAAATCGAGTAAGACCAGGACGAAGTATTTGTCTTCCTTGAGTATATTTTTTCATTAAATCAACCGTCCATATGTGATTGTATATGAAACACGTCACTTTCTTCGCCTCATCCAAAACTTTTTCCACACTTGACTTTTTTCCAATATCTTCAAGGCATAAATCTAAGCAATGAGCTGAACAGGCCGTCCAGTACAGATGTTTCCTTTTTTCCATTAACTTTTTTCCAGCAGCCTTAAGCGCTGCCTCATTGTCAGTGACTATTTGGACAATGTATTCTTCTCCAATCTCTTCTACAGCATGATCCAATAGTTTGTAGTAAAATTTAGTATCTCTAGTACGAGCACTAGAGACATCCACAGATTTCCAAAAAATGGTCCCTTTACTACAATAAACGAGAAAATTAATTATATGCATTTGGTTCAAACTGTTTGTCCAACCATCACACATCAGTGTAGCACCTAATTCACTCCAATGAACCTTTAATCCATTAACCCATTCTTTCACTTGTCTATACTCTGACTCCAAATACACATCAGAAACCTCATAAGGTGTTGGGAGTTTGACATGTTGCCCAATTTCTGCTGCTACAGAAACTAAATTGTGCAACCATGGAGAGTTTGCTAACTGAAAAGGAAGTCGATCATATATCAAAAATTTAGATACTGATTCACCTAATTTCTTTCTCAATGTCTTTAAAAAAGAATCATTTACTTTTGGCTGCTTTGCACTCTTGCTTCTAACCAATTCAGGTATGGCTCCCCTTAATGAAAATTCCGAGTCAGTTGGAATGGATTTCTTTATTTTTTTATCAAAATAGTCACTAACCGAGCCGTGAGAGCTTCGTCCCTCCTCATAAGTATTACTGAAACCACCTGTTCTTTGCCTAAATTCTTGCCTCATATGCCATTCTCGTTGTGATTGGACACTATCTCGCATAGCTTGTCTTGTAGCAACCTCTTCGTCCATGAACCTTTCATAGTCATAATCCTCTCCTCTTAATTGTGATAAGAATTCATCTTTTCTCCTTTTGTTATCAAATTTCTTTGATTTACTTTGTTGAAGGAGTTTCATCATACTTTCTCTAACAGTGCCTATTAATAATATAGTTAAGAAAAAGAAAAAATTAGTTGTACATGTTAATGTAATTTTATAATCTTAATTGAGAAATTAATAATAATATTTATAACTAACCGGTAACGTTGGGGCATGGTGCGACATTGCCAGTCTTATGAGCAATATGCTCCTTGAAGCGTGTTATTCCTCCTTTTACAACTTTTTCACAAAGTTTACACGACACAATTCCTTTTGCATTTGGTACAGGTATTTCGAAATGCCAACCGATATCATCACTCGGCGCGCCATCTACTCCTTTACTTGGAAACTCCTCACGTGGTGGCATGCTTGATTTTTTCTATAAAATAAGTAATTATAAACATGAATAAAAAATATTATATTCTTCATACATAAATGAAAACTAAATTCAATTTATCAAAAAATAATTTAATTTGAACAATTAATTATTCATATTTTATTATAAATTTTATTACATTAAAAATTTAATATTAATTGGTCACTATAAAAAATTAATATCAATATTATTTTTCTCTTCAGTCATAATAATATTTAGTGTTATATTTTTAAACATTAATAACATAAATTTGACAATTAAAATTTATACTGAAAAATTTATATTAACATTTAACAATATTAATTTTACCCTATTTGGGATAAATACTAAACATTTAAGCTAATTAGTAAATTTTTTTATATAATTATTAAATATTTACTTAAAAAATTATTAATTAATACTAACTTCTTAAAATATTGTATTAATTATACTAATTAAAAAATTAACTACTAAAAGATTATACTAATTGAATTTTTTTTTCAATTATACTAATTAAAAAATTATATTAATTTAATTAAATTATACTAATTAAAAAATTAACTACTAAAAAATAATACTAATTAAAACATTTATTAATTTAATTAAATTATACTAATTAAAAATTTAACTAATAAAAAATTAAACTAATTAAAAAAATTTACATTAATTTAATTAAAATTTAACCCACCCACCTACCCACCCGCCCACCCACCCATCTGCTAACCCACCCACCCACCCACCCATCCCTCCCTGCCTAAACCCGCCCCCAGCGCCCAGCCTTCCAGATCCTTCTGCTTCAGCCTTCTGTTTCTCGATAGTCGAGAGCCAGAGCCCTTCCTCTTCCTCATTTCCACCCATCCACCCATCTGCAAACCCGCCCCCAGCGCCCAGCCTTCCAGATCCTTCTGCTTCAGCCTTCTGTTTCTCGACAGTCGAGAGCCAAAGCCCTTCCTCTTCCTCATTTCCTCTTCAGTTTCCTTCCAGCCAGACCAGAGCCTTCTGCCATTCCCTTCCCCTGCCGATACCTTTCCCAGATGGCCAGATTTGGTTCCAGTTCCAGATCCAGACTTCCAGTTGCAGTGATTTCCTCCAAAGAGCGCAGACCCCACGGAGCTTGGATACGATTTCTGGATCGGAGATCCATGGATCACAGACCGACAGACCCCATGGCTTTCGCCTTCGCTTGTGCCTGCCTAAACCGACTACCCTCACACCCAACTCTCACTGTCGAAGCCTCTACAAACCCAGATCTGTCCTCAACCCGAATACAGA
The DNA here is from genome assembly GCA_033439115.1 of Firmiana major. Lineage (NCBI taxonomy): Eukaryota > Viridiplantae > Streptophyta > Magnoliopsida > Malvales > Malvaceae > Firmiana > Firmiana major. The sequence goes on along the minus strand of CM065904.1, from coordinate 17,075,492 downwards.
TAAGTGTTGAATGAATCTGAGTTAATTTTGTGTGTTTACCTGTCTGTAGTGTGTTGTGTGTGGTACTGTGTGCTGCCTTGTTGCCGTTCCTCTGTGTGTTGTTGTCTGTTCTGTTTTTACTTCTCTGTTTTCTCTGTGTGTGTGTGTTTGGCTTTGGGGTTTGGGCTGTTTTTATAAACAATAGCAGAACGGAACGGATAGCGGCGGTAACGGTCCGTTACCGTCGCTATCCTCCGTTATCACTGTGTCATCACCGTTTTTTAACCGTTACGGGTGTGAAAAATTTTCACACCCGTTTTTTTCCAGAAAATGGTGTCGGCTATTGTCGATACCGTGAAATAGCGGCCGCGACATTGCCTCGCGGCCGCTTTTTGATACCATGTTAACACCATCCTTCTCACGTTTTCTGCTGCAGTTTATATATATATATATATATATATATAATTCTTTAACATTCTTTTGTCCGAGAACTCCAACCTGCCTCCACTTCTTGGCTTCTGTGTTCCGTTTCTTCTTTACTTCTCTACTACTCGTGAACCATCATTAACACCATCCTTCTCACGTTTTCTGCTGCAGTAAACTGCAGCAGAAAACACCTCTCGGGTTGCTTCACCTACACTTTCCTCATTCCCTTTCATATGCCGAGCAATCACCTTCCTTTCCACTGACATGCCAATAAAATGTTCCTTCAATGCATCCCTCATATCTATATATTTATTCTTTCCTTATGCCTTGTAAAAACTGCCCTCGGGATTGGCTTCATTTTAGAAGCCAATCCACGAGTTTGGGGTATGTATATGTATACTTATACATATACATAAATATATTTATGTGTAAAAACCTACATTCTTTACTCGAAGTATAATAAAATATTTCAATTAATTAAATTGTCCTAAGTTCTTCGTATTAAAATACAATTTAACTTAATCATCCACCAAGAAACACATTTTTTCCCAGTGGTTTAATTGATATTCATTAACAAACTAAGTACATGAAAATTTTCGGTGTTTACCAGATCAACTGTAACAACTGTGTGGCACTTTGCTTCCGCAGTTGTTCTACTGGAACAATTGGTATCATTTGTGTAAGAACAAAGACTTTAAGGTCTTGGGTTCGAACCTCTGAGGACGCGAATTGGGGTATTTACCTCGATAAAGCCGTGAGGGGCCTATGGGGCTTCCAAAGCGGACAGTACGTATGAGTAAGACTGTGGGGGCCACCTCTTGAATCCTGCGGGAGCAAAGTGCCACATAGTCGTTTCATCAACCAAAGCAATTAGACACTACATTGATCTTTGACAAACTTAAGTAAAGAAAAGAAAAATCTAGTCTTGTTTCCGTCAAATTAGGCCCTAACAGACAAGGACAGTAAAGTTTTACAAGAAAATTCTATAATAACAAGTTTTATAATTTTGTTATAAAAATTAAAGAAAACATAAAGCAATGGGGAAACAGGAAAATGATAGACCATCGCTCTTGGTACAACCCAAAAAATAAATATAAACAGATCTCTACCATGGATCGAGTCAAACAAAAATTTAAAAGTACTATAAACTACCATAAAATTAATAAACCAATATCATTTAGCAAAAGATGATATTAAATAGGACCTAGTGTCGTTCATCTCAAACATACATAATGCATTAGTTTGAATTTTTTGTATTAACTAAAAGTTTGGTTTTCATACCAATTGCTAAGATATTTAGCTTGAAATTATTGGTTCAACTAGTTGTTGAAGATGCTTTATGTTTCTCATTCAGTCTTTAGCCTTCCATTTGTGTTTCAAACTTCTTTATCTTTAAACTCCTTGATGAACTTTAATGAATAAACAAATGCAGAAAATGACTGCAAAGCATGCTACTATAATGCCACTTTCCTTAAGGCTTATTTCACTCCAATTATGGTATGCAACTAAGGTTGTGCCAAATAGCATACAATGAAGCCTCCTTGAAATCACCTTATACTTGTGAAATCAAACTACTAAGCACCCTTGACAAATATAAAAGTATTTTGTCTTAGCCATTATTTCTGTAATAAATAATAATGTCTAAGACGTTTATCGTTACTTTGAGAATGTGAGAGAAGAAAAAATGTCAGAACTTTTGATAATTCATGTGTGTTTAAAATAAATCTTAACATCCCTATTTATAGAGATCTAATCCAAGAGTTGTGACCTCATAATCATATATTAGGATCTTCCAAATCTGTTGTTTGATCCAATAAACTTATCATTTTAACAAAATCACAATTTTTAGAAATTAATGTTTGTGTTTTTTAACCATTTATAAGTGAAAGAATATCATTTGAAAAAGTATATAACTCTTTGAAAAAGAAACTTTTTGTTGAAAAATTATACTAAATATTTGCACTAGTTTCTTTTTTCATTTATTAACCATCATGTTAATCAATCATTTTTTTCACTATTTTGAAAATTTTCCAACAATTCCCAACTATTTTCAAAATAGAGCAAATTTAATACTTAAGAAATCCTTATGCATAAATCACCACTAGAAAAAAGCTCATAAACTACATACAAAAAACGTAGTTTAAGAGAAAAGACTTTTTTCTTTTTAAATTATAGCCTATTCTGACATGATCTTTTCTCAGGTATCATATATTACGATTTTTAATAAACCATATTTTAGGGAGAAACCATAGTCAAACTTATTGAAAATAGAGACTAACTTTTAAATAAAATATGTAATTAAATTATTTATAAATTTTGATTTATTTGAAATTAAAATCACTATACTACGTATATTGGATAAACCGTACTGTTTTCTTTTATTAAACAAAATATTACAAAGCAATTACTACAAAATATTAGTACACCTATATTTTCATGTATATGAATTATCTTTAAGATTTTCACGAAAAAAAAAAAAAACTATCATCAAAACTTCAACACAAAATATATGCAAAGATTTTACCCCCATAATGAGAATAGTTCTAAAGCTCTCTCATTTGCTACTTCATCTGTTAACAACCTAACTTGCATCATCTTCATTAACTATTTTTCTTAAAGTGATTGGTTGTCAAATTAATAAACCAAGTTCTCAGTAGTGATGGATGCATTATACTAGGCAAGCTATTTCAGTATATGACATTGTCTATCTGCATTTAATTTACTTTTGAATGCAACATTGCTGTTTAATGAATTTTTGTCTAATCAATTTGTAAAAATTAGGAATTATCAAGTCAATGTGATGCAAGCTAGGATGTAACTTGAAGTCATTTGAAATTTCCTCTGCACAAAAACTCCCATAGCTAATAAACGTTAGGATGTTAACATCCTACCTTGCATCACTTTGACTCGATAATTCCTAATTTTTACAATTTGACCAAAAAAATCATTAAACAACATAAATTCTTTTTGAAAGAGAATTACATGCATATAAACAATGTCATATGAGGAAAAACTTACCAACTATAATGCATCTATCACCACTGAAAACTTAGTAAATTAATTTGAAAACCTACTTTTCAAGTAAAATAGCAAAGCACCGACTTCGTAGAAGCTTTTCCAACCATCTACACCTTAATCAAGATAAGGTCTAACTATTTGTATACAAATCTGATAAATTCAAAAATTCGAGTTAAATAATAGAACACTATAGTAAAATTTGTTCAATTAAAGGTCACTTGTATGAACAACTTAAATAAAAAAATAATGAGAAAGAACCCTAATTGTCGCGGACATGACCCTCTTTACCAGTCTGTGACCTTTACCTTACCACTTACCACTAATAGTTGGGCTGTGAGTCAACACCCAATTCCACATCTCATATAAATTCATTTAATTGAAATATAATAGAAACTGGACTTTTATAAATATTGCAGAAGCGTTTACATCAGTTTCTATTAACTATACATCATTTTCGTACAAAATATCACTAGACTGTGCATTAATTTTCAGGATACAAAACTTTTGTTTTCTTTTCATAACAAGTGTATAACTCTCTATACTGTTGGAGAACTGAAAAACACCTTAGCAGGGACGACTGCAGTACTTGCTACTGCGTAGTATCTGTGGAGGAGGAAATAAGGGGGTGAGCATAACACGCTCAGTAAGGAAAATGTGCAAGCAGGTAGATAACTACACTATCTACATGCTAAAATACATATCAGTTTATTTTCCTTATAAAACAATATGCATTTCTTTAAAACAACTTCCATCAATGCGGAATCATTAATTTACTAGATGGGTATATGCATATTCACACAGTAGCACAGTTTTTCACCGCATAATCTATTCACACAGTTCATATATAGAAAATGCTTTTTTTTGAAATCACACAGGTTCATTTCGAAATCACTTTGCACACAACAAGTCAATTTTCATATGAGACATAATCATGGGTTAACACATTCCCCAAACGCACAACAAGGGAAGATATCTGTCACCTCACACAGTAGTGACAATAACATATCACACAGATATAGAAGACTTATGGCCATAGTCGGATTTCAGGCTACACTGATCAGGTGTGCGAGAACCCTACGCTTAGGGAGGCGGATCAACCATCCTGTTAGCTCAACTCAACACACAGCACATCGTACTCCATGGCTAATGCTCACGGTACATTGTGCTCCTGTGGATCCTAATCACCTATTTTCGTTATCTCAAAATCTCGTGCGAGCAAGTCAATGTCAGACACACAGCAGTACACGACGGCTCAAGCACGGTTTATACTCATTACATCACAATCGCAAACCTCGTGTGACTAGGTCAATGTAAGACACACAGCAGTACATGACAGCTCTAACTCGGTTTTACCCAACACACAACACAATCATGAAAACCTCATGTGAGCAACTCAGCGTAAGACACATAGCATACCTACGACATCGAGCACGATATAATAAGAATTCACATGCGAGCATAGGCAGAGCAAGACACACAACAATACTCAAAGGCTCCAGCATAATTCCTAAGATCTAGTGCGAGCAGCTCGAGTGGAGCACACAGCATCACCCGAGGCATCGAGCACTCTTTTCGTTTTCTCAAAAATCCCTTTGAAAATAATGTGCGAGCAGGGTGGTCAATCTACCGTTGCCTCTCATGCTCTAGGACAATTTGACATAAAAAAAAAGTAAAAGGGCTCCATGTATAGTTATGAGTGAGAGGGCAAATCTCCCTTCAATCACTCTTTATAAGCATTTCATGCAATTGTTTAAACTGGGAGCCATTCTTATATCATTCTTTCTCAAACCATTTGCAAAAAACCTATTTTCACAATAATCATAGAAGTCATGCAAATTCATACTATCGACTTATTCTCATACGTAGTTTTCTATCTAGCTATATCAATATCTATGTATTTATCTCATACATGTGCATTCAGCAGACAAGAAAACATACGTATAACTATCTCTATAGCTTACATAAGTCCCTTACCTTGATCTTGCAGTGTATCTCTTTGTCTCACACTGATTCACACATCACCATTTACGTCTATAGCTCCGTCTATCTCTCTGGACGCTGCAGATACACATTAAACGCATCATTCATCATTTCTATACATCTTGAATCATCAAAACACCATTTTATTCTCTTATTTCCTCTTTGACCTAACATAGGTCCTTAGTGACTTTACATGTTATAGTCACTTCTAGCCATCTTCCCATATATCAATAGGTTCATAGCAGTAGCTAGGTTAACATACTAGAATTTGATAGTCTGAAAGCTTACCTAGCTTGCTTTTCTTGCTACTTGGTCCAAAATCTTGTAATATCAACCAACACCTTCGATTTATCGTATCGAGGTCTCATTTCCAACTATGTTGCTCTCCTCTGACTAACAAACAACTTCGTAGAAGGAGACGTCTCTTAATTCTGGCTAGAAAGGGTGGTTTGTCTAGGAAAAGTGTTTGAACACTTAAGCAAAAGTTGAGAGGTTTAAGGTCACTGTGCCTTTTAGCCTCAATTCCCGTTTCTTATATAGAAATTTCATTAGGAGATCGATCTGTATGGTGAGAGGATCGATCTCTCCTTCTTCGTCGCCTTACTTTTCAGTGCATTTGATTTCATGAGATTGATCTGCCCATAAATAGGAGATCGATCTGTTCCGGGCAATAGCTTAAGGAGATCGATCTGCTCCAAGGATGAGATCGATCTTCTCCAGGCAGAGAGCTAAACAGATCGATCTGACACAAAGATGAGATCAATCTGCTGTTGGTCGAGAGCTAAGGAAATTGATTCCTTCTACACAAAATACTTAGCAGATAAATCTGACCCATTAGAGATCGATTTGCCCTGTTCCATTGCTCAAATAAGAACATTTTTGCTCTTCTAAATCGATCTTCCCTTCTATGAGATCGATCTGGCATTCATACTTTCCAGATTTTACTGCAGTTTTCTGTAGTAACTTACACAAACATCCTAAATTTTGCTGTCATAGTCATTTTCTCATCCAACCACCTTTAAGACTTGAAAATGACATCCATTCATACTTTATACACATTAAAACTTGTGTACATTTATTGTATAACCAAAGGTACACAATACAAACCAAAAGGATGGACAAATACTTTACACAACTCATGCAACTTCATTCCATTTGTTGCACTTCTCATTTTGAGTTCCAATCACATTCATCACTCACAAAAGTCCATTGCTTCATATTCATATATAATGTAACTTGTATGTACATTACAAACTCATATTACAAGTGTGTACATTGAATTTATGGACTTTACATCACTTATGTTTCACATGACAAGTACATGTATATTACTTATGAATTCATAAGGTTTACATACAAAAATAAGGGTTTTAAATTCCTCCCCTCCTTAAAAGAATTTGGTTCTCCAAATTAGAACCAAGTTACTCCTCTAAAAGTTGGGGGTACTTCTCCCGTATAGAGTTCTCTAACTCCTAAGTTGCTTCTTTCGAATTATGGTGCTGCTAGAGAACTTTAACAAGCGGAATCGTCTTATTCCATAACACTTTCTCTTTCCTATCCAGTATCCGGATCGGTCTCTTTATATATGTCAAATCATCCTTGAGCTCCAATGGCTCATACCGAATCACATGGGTCAGTTCTGGATAGTACTTTCGAAGCATTGATACATGGAAGATATTTTGTATGCTTGCCAACTCCGGTGGTAACACAATTCTATAGGCCTTATCTCCTACTCGTTCCAGTATCTCAAATGGTCTGATATACCGAGGGCTCAACTTACCCTTCTTACCGAACCTCATAATCCCTTTCGAGGGAGAAACTTTCCAAAATACAGAGTCACCCACAGTGAACTCTAGTGGCATGCGTCTTATGTCTACGTAACTTTTCTGTCTACTCTGAGCTGTTCTCAATCTCTCACATAGCCATAGAGGCTTGTTGTACCAAATCAGGAGCAAACATTTTCCTTTCACCCCCTTCTTCCCAACCAATTGGGGAATGACACCTTCTACCATATAAGGCTTCATATGGTGTCATCCCGATACTCAAGTGGTAACTGTTGTTGTATGTAATTCGGTTAACGGTAGGTGATCATCCCAGGAGCCTTTAAAATCCATTACACTTTCTCTCAGTATTTCCTCTAACATTTGGTTGGTTCTCTTTGACTGACCATTGGTCTGAGGATGGAAAGTAGTACTAAAACTCAATCGGGTTCCCATAGCTTCTTGGAATTATTTCCAAAAATAAGAAGTGAAGCGAGAATCTCTATCTGATACGATGCTCACTGGTACACCATGTAGCCTCACTATCTCCCGTACATACAACTCTGCTAAGTGACTCAAGGTATCTATAGCTTTCATGGCCAAAAAGTGAGTGAATTTCGTCAATCTATCTACCACTACCCAGATAGCATCATGGTTCCTCTTAGTCCTAGGCAATCCCATGATGAAATCCATGGTGACATGTTTCCATTTCCAAGTCGGTACTGGTAGAGGTTGCAATAACCCTGCAGGCTTCTGATGCTCTACCTTCACTTGCTGACATATCAGACATCTTACCATAAATTCTACGATATTTCTTTTCATTCCTGACCACCAATACACTTTCTGGAGGTTCTGGTACATCTTATTACCTCTCGGATGCAATGTGTATCTCGATGAATGAGCTTCTATCAAAATCAATCTCTTTAGTTATGGGTCATCGGGAACACAAATCCTACCTCTAAACCTCAGTAGGCCATCATCACTCACAAAGAAATTGGCCACATCACCCCTCTATATCTGACTTGCACGATCCTCACACAGTAGATTGACATGCTGAGCCTGGCATATCCGGTCAATCAAATCTAGTTCCACTCGCAGGCTAGCTATCACACAGTCTCTATCAATATCAAGAGTGTCTATATCCAACCTGAGGTTAGCAAACTGCTCGAGCAGCTTAAATTCCCTGACCATCATGTACGATACCATTCCGATGCTCTTTCTACTCAGGGCATCAGCCACAACATTAGCCTTTCCTAGATGGTACAATATCTCGCACTCATAATCTTTCAGAAGCTATATCCATCGTCTCTGCCTCATATTTAACTCTTTCTCTGAAAAAAAATATCTGAGGCTCTTATGATCTATATACACCTGAAATTTCTCACCGTATAAGTAGTGGCACCATATTTTCAATGCAAATACCATAGTTGCCAACTCTATATCATGGGTTAGGTAGTTCCTCTCATGCTCTTTAAGCTGTCTGGATCCATAGGCTACTACATTCCCATCCTGTATCAACACACAGCCTAGTCCCTGTCCCAAGGCATCTGTATACACTGTGTAACCTCTTAAGTTGGTGAGTATGGTGAGAATAGGTGCGGTGGTCAGTCTGTTCTTTAACTCGTAGAAACTTTTATCACATTTATCATCCCACTCGAATACCACATTCTTTCGAGTAAGACGTGTCAATGGAGCAACCAGCTTAGAGAATCCCTCAACAAATCGTCGGTAATAACCTGCTAAACCCAAGAACTGCCGATCTCTGTAACCGTCTTGGGTCTTCCCCACTGTATCACAGCCTCTATCTTAGACGGATCCACTGATACACCATCTTTGTAGACTACATGGCCCAAAAACGATATCTCACTCAGTCAAAAATCACACTTGTTAAGTTTAACATACAACTCCTGATCTCGGAGGGTCTATAACACTGTTCTCAAGTGCTGCTCATGCTCTATCCTAGACTTCGAGTACACCAATATGTCATCTATGAAGACAATCATGAATCTGTCTAGGTATGGCTTAAATACATCATTCATTAAAGCCATAAACGCTGCAGGAGCATTCGTCAACCCAAATGGCATAACCAAAAATTCATAATGGCCATAACGGGTCCTGAACGCTGTCTTTGGTACATCTTCACTCCGAATCCTCAACTGATGATACCCAAACCTCATATCAATCTTTGAAAAGATCTGTGCTCCCTGCAACTGATCCAATAGATCATCAATTCGTGAAAGGGGATATTTGTTCTTGATGGTAGCCTTGTTCAATAACCGATAGTTTATACATAGTCGGAGACTCCTATCTTTCTTCTTTACAAACAGAATCGGTGCTCCCCAAGGTGATACACTCGGTTTGATAAATCCCTTTATCCAACAACTCTTGCAATTGCTTCTTTAGCTCCTTTAATTCCACTGGAGCCATTCGATACTATGGTTTAGATATCGATTCAGTTCCAGGTAACAAATCAATACAGAATTCCATTTCTCTATCTGATGGTAATCCTGGTAATTCTTTCGAAAAGACATCGAGAAATTCTCTAACCACTATGATGTCAACCATATCCGGATACACCTTATCCAAATCAACCACATAGGCTATAAAACCTTTAACATATCACAATCACATTTGATTAGTAAAATCATCCATCCTTGGACATAATTTACTACTTCTTTCATTACTTTGAAAAGCTTACAACATGCCTTTCAGGGGTAGGAAACATTACTGTCTTAGCATAACAGTCTAAGACGGCTTGGTTTGCGGCTAACCAATCCATCCCTAATATTATATAAAAGTCTTTCATGTTTAATAAAATGAGATTGGCTAACATCTCATTTTCCCTTACTTTCAGCTTACAACCATTACAGACATTCTGTCATTACATTCTCTCTAAGCGGAATGCTTATAAGCAAAGTCCTACCTAGAGGTACAGGTATTACATGTTCAATCAATTTACATGCAAAAGTAGGCAATATGAATGAATGCGTGTCACTAGGATCAATCAATGCTAATGCTTTAAAATCAAAGACTATGATGGTGCCTTTAATCACATCCGTAGAAGTCTCTGTAGAAGCCTGGTCCAAAGCAAACACTCGCCCACGACCAATAACTTGTTTCCTTTTCTTTTCAGCTGTGGCTTTCCTCTTAGGTGTAGGTGTTTCAACTGTAGCCTTCTCTGGATCTTTACCCTTCTGTGGGGTTGTATCAATCAACTCTGGGCATTCATGAGCTATGTACCCCGGTTTACCACACCTATAACAAGATCTCAAGATAATGGACCTGGTCTAGCCCCATGATATCTGCCACATGACCTGCACTGCTCTGTGGTAGGTCGAGGTCCACCAATCACTATGCCCCTCGATGCTGGATGAACTGGAGGCTTCACAAGCCTCTCTCGTGTCTCCTTAATCTTAGGCCCCTTACCGAATAACCTTCAGCCTTTTCGAAACCCTCTGTCATCAACTGACCTCTTTCGGTCTCTATCTCTGCCCTTACCACTCTTAGCTAATTCTAAGGCATGCAATTCGTAGTCTTGCTCAGACAACTGAGCTCTGCGTACTGCCTCATCATAGGTGGTAATGTCCAATGGAGCTAATCGAGCTCTGATGGAAGGTCTCAGTCCCTCAAGGAATTTTTGAACCTTTCTGTCCTCAATGCTCATCGTGATTATATCATACCTACCCAGGGATGTGAACCCAGACTCATACTCATCCACTGTCTGGTTCCCTTGAGTCAATGTCATGAATTCAAACTGCATCTTTCTCTGAGAAATAGCTAGAATGTATTGCCTCCTGAAGGCATCCAAAAATATGTCCCATGTCACAACTGGGTGTCGTGCACTCAACATCGGTTGTGTGGCCATCCAACAATGCTCGACCTTATCTTCTAACCCAAAAGCCGCAAAGGTGACCTTCTCTGTGTCGGACCAATGGAAAAATTTATAGAGCTTCTCCATACTATGTATCCAATGCTCAGCTGACACTAGGTTCTTTACCCCATTAAACGAAGGTGGTCCAAACTTCCTGAACTCTTTGAGTCTACCCAGATTACAATCATAAATTCCATCTCCACCAACCTGTTGTGAAACTATAGGATCCTCAACTGGCCAGGGAATATCCTGAACTAAGGGAGGTGCAGGTATCTCTGCTTCTGTATCTCGAGGTCTTGGTGCAGGCTGTGCTAGCTCATCTCTCTCAGGTGCAGCAGCCTGACCAGCAGGGTTCTCCTGTCTACTCTCAAATCTGTCCATAGCCTGTGTAAACATCTCTATAACTGTGTCTACACTGCATTGTAACTACGCTATATGTGTGAGACCCCGTATATGTATAGCTATGTATATAGGAACATGGGAATGTAAATAAAATCATAAGTAAGATGATGTATTGTAATGTGAAGTGTATGCAATGTAAGTTTATAAGATTATGTACGCACTTGTAATAAGAATTGTGATTATACATACAAGTTGCATTATGAATGAGTAGGAAGAAATAAACTTGAACACGAGAAGAATGTGATCGAAATGGAATATGAGTAGTATAGTAAAATGGAAGGAAAGATTTACATAAGTGTATATTTCCCTTTAAGTAATATCGTATATATTTGGTCATACAAAGATTCTACACAAGTTTTAATGTGTATGTAGTGAGGATGAATCCCATTTTCAAGTCTCAAAGATGAATGAATGAGGAAATGATCATGGTAGCAAATTAAGGGTGTTTGGTAAGGGTTATTGCAGAAAAACTGCAGGAAAATCTAGAATTTGTGAAGGCCAGATCGATCTCATAGGATGAGAGATCGATCTGGGAGAGCCAGAATGCCCTTATGTGAGAAATGGAAGGGAACAGATCGATCTCCAAAGGAAGCAGATCGATCTCCTTAGCTCTCGGGTTAGAAGCAGATCGATCTCCCATAAGACCAGATCGATCTCCTTAAGCTTCTGTTTGAAAGCAGATCGATCTCCAGTCTCGACAGATCGATCTCCTACCTTTAAAACGTCTTAGAAAAGAGGGATTTTTGAGGAACAAATTGATCTCCACCCAAGGAAGATCGATCTCATCAAGTCAAAACTATAAATGGGAGCAGTTGGATCATCAGAAATTCGGGACAAAACATTTCCTTTTCACTTCAACTCAAAGAAATCTAGTTTCTCACTTCTAAATCCAGCCATTTTCAGTGAGATTTAAGGAGAGGCTATTAGAGACAAAGTTGTTCACATCAAAGAGAAGAACAACATAGTCTAGAGGCATTTCCCCATTTGATGGATTGAAAAAATAGAGGGCAATCCTAATTGGAGCAAGAGGAAATCCAATGAGGTAAGTTCTAATGCACAAATCCAAGTACATTGGTTTAGTTAATGATTATAAAGATATTTGGGTGTGCATGTTGTGGATAGAACTACCTAAAATGGTATGGAATGAATATAACATAGAAATGGTCAAGTGTGAGAAAGTGGAGTGTGGGAGTGTTTATGATGAATGAGATATCTTGAGTGGATGAGTATGTTGTGGAAATGGTTTGGAAATGTTGATATTAGGACAAATTGTGAGATTTACCACAAAGGGTAAAAAATGTGTAATTAAGGCATTGGATAAATGCTTAGTTGAATAAGAGTTAGAAACATTAACTCAAATGTTGATGGATGAATTTCAGTTTCGGATGATACGCCGGAGCAAGTCGAGATGAGAACGCAAGAAGCATAAAGGCGGATAGTTGCACACAAGTAAAACGAGGTAAGGGACTGTGTGTTAGCTATGGAGATGTTCGTACGTAATTACAGCAATTTCGTAGATATATTGCTAGGACTAGTACGATATTATAATTTTATGAAATGAGATGGAACTATGAAAAGTACTATGATGTATATATGTATTGAGAAATGGGATAGGGTAAGGAAATAGCATGATATGCATGTTTTCAATGAAATTCTCAATTTTATATTGTTATTGATGATTGAGAAATGTTGATGATAGGTTGGCTAATTTTACATGTTTTAGCATGAAGAAGCATGCTGTATGAATAAACATGTTTTGAATTTAAAAAAAAAAAGAGAAAATAGCCATCTATCAGTTTTGAGATGAGATTTGGTATTGAAGCGTTAGCTCACACCCGGTTTAAAGCCTTGATGTACCGTGCGGGAGTTTTAACTAGCACGAGGGTTTTGAGAAAGTGCGGGAACTTTGCTCGCACCTATTTTGTTGAGTTAAGGTGAACCTGGGGGTCTGGGACCCAAGGGGATACCAGCCGACGACCAATTGAACGGGCTGGGCCTTAACGATAGATCGTACCGCGCTGGAGCCTTGCGTCGACTGTGTGTCACGCTGCTTGCTCGCCTGGTATATGAGACATGGTTTAAGGATAAAAAGTCCATCGGAGTTGGAGTATGGACTTGGGTCCACGGTTGTACGTAGAACAGTGTAGTCACCCGTTGGTATACTATGTATCGTGCTGGGTGCACGTGAGTACGAGTATCGCGTAGATGACACACGACGTATCTTCACCGTGAGTATACGAGGAGATGAGGTGGATTGAAATGAGCCGGAGGGTAGGACTGACCCATCCCCCTTCAGGTGAAGTGATACCCTGTGCACACCCGATCAGTGAGGCCTGGGATCACTGACTATGGCCATAAGTCGTGGATATTTGATTGCCTAAAATTCCATGCCTGTCTCAGAGAATCGAGAAAACAGAGACAATCTCAGAAAAGAAAGAGATTTGCGAGAAAGAATGATTTGAGAAGTGAAAGAGATTTCGTGTTTTAATAAATCTCTGATTTCACATTCGTGCCATGAGGGCACTATTTATGAACATGTTTTAAATGGAAGTTTGACATTCGATTTACACGAAAATGCTATTGAGAAATATGTGTTTAAATGCATTGTTCGTATGATATTTCCATTTATAACGAAAACATGGTTTTGGTTTATGCATGCATGGGCTATGTAGGTAGTACGATATCTACCTGCTAGCATACATTTCCTTAAAGAGCCGTGGTTTGCTCATCCCACTATTTTCCCCCTCCAGGTACTGAGAAGTAAGAGAGCGGTGGTCTCTAAGTCTTTTGTGTTGAACAGCTCCCACAATCTGCAAAGGTATAAGATTTGTATACACGAGTATTTTGTATCTAATATATTGTATCGCACAGTTATATCTTGGAATTGTAATCAGTATTATGGGGATGATATGTAAGCACATGGTATTTATACAATTAATTTTGTGTATTTACACACACACCTGGGAGTTTGAATTAAAGATTTAAATATTCCGCTGTAAATAAATAAATTTTTAGTAATTGCATCTTCTCACAGCCCAACCGTAGTAGAGAATGTATGGACAGAAGGGTTCCCGAAAGCGGGGCATGACAGGCTTGGTATCAGAGCATGGTTGGTCTGATGTGAGTTGATGCTTAGGACTAAGAAAACATACATCCCCAAGTTACTGTGCGATATTTAGATACAAATGTGTATACGGAGCTGGTAGTAAATTAAATGTTTGTTATAACGCAGGAAAGTTATCAGGTTAGTGAGTTATGCCTGAGAGACACCGCAAGAGGGGAGAGAGCTCGAGGGCTCGAGGGCAAAATGACAGGACTGAGAGGCAAAGTAGATCATCCTCTAGTCATGAGCCCCAGGAATAGATAGAGGCTTCTGATCCTCGAATAACTCGATTGGAGGAAGACATGCGCACGATGATGACCATGATGGGTCAGATCATGGCTAGGTTTGAGGGTACACCTGGTACAGCGGGACAGGCTGCACCGAATCCCCCAGCAGCTGCACCTGAACCTGAGAATGTTGCACCTGCGCAAGCTGAACCGGCTAGGCCACGAGAACCTCATATTCGACCGGTACCTCCTCCGGTAGCCCCACATCAGTATGATGATGATTTGGGGTATGGATATGATTGTGATATGGAAAGATTGAGGCACTTTATGGACTTTAAGCCTCCTTCGTTTAGCGGGGTAAAGGATCTGACGGTGGCTGAGGACTGGATCAGCCAAATGGAGAAGTTATTCGACTTCTGTAGATGTTCAGCTACGGAGAGAGTAGCGCTTGCGGCCTTTGTATTGAGAGGCGAAGCAGAGCACTGGTGGAAGTCCGTCAGGCCGATGTTAAGAGCTCAAGGAATGGTTATCACTTGGGATATGTTCTTGGACGTTTTCAGAGAGCAATACATCCCAGATACTGCTCGACGGAGACTACAGATGGAATTTCTGAATCTGACTCAAGGGAATCGAACAGTTGATGAGTACGAGTCACGATTCACTTCACTGGGCAGATATGATCCGGACTCGATCAGGAGTGAGGCTATCAGAGTCTGTAGATTTGTAGATGGACTAAGGCCTTCGATCCGAGCGAAGTTGGCCCCGTTTGATGTCGCTACATATAGAGAGGCCGTGCGACGGGCCCAGTTATGCGAGCAGGATCATGACTTGCAGATTTCTGAGTTTAGTTGGGGTAAGGACAAGGGTCCGAGGAAGCTGGGAGATGGCAAGAGTGCCAAATTTGGTCGAAAATTCATGAGTAAATGTCGGAGAGAGGTAGATGAGTTCCAGAAAAAGGTTGCTAGACCTTTTATGCCTCCGACTCAGACACCAGCCAGAGGTATAGTGATTGGTGGACCCCGACCGACTACAGATCAGTGTAGGTTATGCGGTCGATACCATGGTGGTAGGCCATGTCATCTTCAGGGTACCCGATGTTTCAGATGTGGTAAATTTGGACATTATGCCAGAGAGTGCCCGGAGATAGTTGAGGCAATTCCACAGAGGGGTAAAGAGCCAGAAAGGGTTCCTACAGTTGCACCTCCTGCAAGAAAGAAAGCCTCGGCTGAAGAAAAAGGAAAATAAGTTGTGGGTCAAGACAGGGTGTATGCGATAGACCAGGCATCGGCTGATACCTCTTCTGAAGTGATAAAAGGTACAATCTTGATTTTCAATTTGGAGGTTATTGCTTTGTTTGATTTTGGTGCTACGCATTCCTTCATATCACCTGCATGTGCATCTAAATTAAAAGGTTTTGTAGAGCCCACATACTTGAGTAGGACTTTACTAATAAGTACTCCAATGAGAGTTAGCCAATTAGTTGAACAAGTGTATAAAGATTGTAAAGTCAGGGTGGGAGATAAGTGCATGACAGCCAACTTGATTTTGTTGAATATGTATGACATTGATGTAATTTTGGGAATGGATTGGTTAGCCGCCAATCATTCTGTCATAGACTGTCATTCTAAGTCCATTAAGTTTTCTCTACCTGAAGAATGTGTTGTAAGATTTTAAGAGAAGAAATGAAATCTTAAATTTTGTGTTAAGTAAAGTACTGTGGTATAAATGGCTTGAGTGTTGTTTTGAAGGTTTTGTTGCTTATGTGGTGGATTTGAACAAAGTACATCTGGATATGGAGGACATCTCAGTGGTCAGAGAATTCCCTGATGTCTTTCCAGACGATCTACCAGGATTGCCACCTGATAGAGAAACGAAATTCGGTATAGACTTGACGCCTGGAACCGAACCAATATCGAAGTCACCATATAGGATGGCCCCAGTTGAGTTAGAGGAATTAAGGAAACAGCTGCAAGAGTTGTTAGAGAAGGGGTTCATAAGATCGAGCGTCTCACCATGGGGAGCCCCGGTATTGTTTGTGAAGAAGAGAGATGGGAGCCTCAGATTGTGTATTGACTATCAGATGTTAAACAAGGCTACCATCAAGAATAAGTACCCCTTGCCACACATTGACGATTTATTGGATCAGCTTCGGGGAGCGCAGATCTTCTCCAAGATAGATCTGAGGTCTGGGTATCATCAATTGAAGATTCGGAAGGAGGATGTGCCCAAGACAGCATTTCGTACCCGCTATGGCCATTACGAATTCTTAGTGATGCCTTTTGGGTTGACCAATGCGCCGGCAGCTTTTATGGCCCTAATGAACGAAGTATTCAAGCCATACCTGGACCAATTCGTAATTATCTTCATTGATGATATATTGGTATATTCAAGGTCCAGAGAAGAGCATGAGCAGCACTTAAGGATTATTTTGCAAACCCTCCGAGAGAGAAGGTTATATGCCAAGCTTAACAAATGTGACTTTTGGCTAGAACAGATTTCTTTTTTAGGCCATGTTATATCGAAGGATGGGGTGTCAGTAGATCCATCCAAGATTGAGGCAGCTGTTCAGTGAGAACAACCTAGGACAGTCACAGAGATCAGAAGTTTTCTGGGTTTGGCTGGTTACTACAGGAGATTTGTGGAAGGTTTCTCTAGATTAGCTGCTCCATTGACACGTCTTACGAGGAAGAGTGTGGAGTTTTCATGGGATGAAGCTTGTGAGAGGAGTTTTCAGGAACTTAAGCGCAGATTAACTACCGCGCCAGTTCTTGTCATCCCTAACAGTTCAGGGAATTACTCGGTGTATACAGATGCTTCGCATCAACGACTAGGCTGTGTTTTGATGCAAGATGGAAGGGTAGTAGCTTATGGATCTAGGCAGTTGAAAGATCATGAGAAGAACTACCCCACTCACGATTTGGAGTTAGCGGCCGTAGTGTTTGCGCTGAAGATATGGCGCCACTACTTATATGGTGAGAGATTTCAGATCTTTACGGATCATAAGAGCCTGAAATATCTATTCTCACAAAAGGAGTTAAATATGAGACAGAGGAGGTGGTTGGAACTCCTTAAGGACTATGATTGTGAGATCTTGTACCACCCGGGGAAGGCAAATGTGGTCGCCGATGCATTAAGTAGGAAGAGTCTCGGGTTGGTGTCTCACATGATGGTTAGAGAGCACGAGTTGCTGGAACAATTCACGAACCTTAGTCTGGATATGACCCTACCTGAGATTGGCAGCTATGGGATTATTGCTAGCTTGAGATTAGAACCGGAGTTGATTGAGAGAATCCGATAAGCTCAGCAAATTGATCAATGGTGTATTGTCATGATTAGCCAAATCCGGAAAGGGAAGGGTGCTGATTTTATATTGAGTCCAGATGGAATACTAAGGTTTAGAGATAGAATATGTGTTCCTAAGGATTTAGAGCTGAGAAAGCTGATCTTATCAGAGGCACACTCGTCGAGATACACGATACACCCGGGGAGTAGCAAGATGTATCAAAATCTCCGAAAAGTATATTGGTGGTCTGGAATGAAGAGAGACATAGCTGAGTATGTCGCTAGATGTCTCATTTGTCAGCAAGTAAAAGTCAAACATCAGAAACCAGGAGGACTATTACAACCTCTATCGATACCAACATGGAAGTGGGAGCATGTCACCATAGATTTTGTGATGGGATTACCGAGAACCCGTAAGAACTATGATGCGATATGGGTGATAGTAGATCGGTTAACGAAATCAGCACATTTCTTAGCCATGAGATCTACAGATACATTGAGTGCACTGGCGAATCTGTATGTGCGAGAAATAGTGAGATTGCATGGAGTCCCAGTGAGTGTTGTTTCGGATAGGGATGCCCGCTTCACTTCCCACTTTTGGGGGCATTTCCAGGAAGCGATGGGGACCCAATTGAGTTTTAGCACCGCTTTTCATCCTCAGACAGATGGTCAGTCAGATAGGACTATACAGACCCTGGAGGATATGTTGAGGGCGTGTGTGCTGGATTTTAGAGGCTCATGGGACGATCACTTGCCATTGATTGAGTTCGCCTACAATAACAGTCATCACTCAAGTATTGGTATGGCCCCTTATGAGGCACTATACGGTCGTAGATGCCGATCGCCCATTGGTTGGGAAGAAGTTGGTGACAGACAATTGCTCGCTCCCGATTTGGTTAAGCAAGCCTCCGAGGATGTTCAGATAATATGCGAGAGGTTGCGAACAGCTCAAAGTCGACAAAAGAGCTACGCTGACAGGAGACGGAGACCACTTGAGTTTGATGTTGGCGAGTCCGTATTTTTGAAAGTATCTCCTTCTAAGGGAATAATGAGGTTTGGGAAGAAAGGAAAATTAAGTCCTCGTTACATTGGTCCCTTCGAGATTTTGGATAGAGTGGAAGAAGGAGCATATAGGCTAGCCTTACCACCTGAGCTAGCAGAAGTGCACAATGTCTTCCACGTTTCTATGCTTCGGAAGTACTACCCGGATCCGACACATGTAATTAGTTATGAGCCGTTGGAGCTCAAGAAAGATATGTCGTATGTTGAGAGACCGATCAGGGTGTTGGACAGGAAAGAGAAGGTGTTGCGGAACAAGACGATTTCATTGGTTAAGGTTTTATGGCAACATCACACTGTGGAAGAGGCCACATGGGAACTGGAAAGTTTGATGCAGGAAAAGTATCCCGAGTTATTCACAAATTGAATTGGTTCTAATTTGGAGGACCAAATTCTCTAAGTGGGGGAGAATGTGAGACCCCGTATATGTATAGCTATGTATATAGGAACATGGGAATGTAAATAAAATCATAAGTAAGATGATGTATTGTAATGTGAAGTGTATGCAATGTAAGTTTATAAGATTATGTACGCACTTGTAATAAGAATTGTGATTATACATACAAGTTGCATTATGAATGAGTAGGAAGAAATAAACTTGAACACGAGAAGAATGTGATCGAAATGGAATATGAGTAGTATAGTAAAATGGAAGGAAAGATTTACATAAGTGTATATTTCCCTTTGAGTAATATCGTATATATTTGGTCATACAAAGATTCTACACAAGTTTTAATGTGTATGTAGTGAGGATGAATCCCATTTTCAAGTCTCAAAGATGAATGAATGAGGAAATGATCATGGTAGCAAATTAAGGGTGTTTGGTAAGGGTTATTGCAGAAAAACTGCAGGAAAATCTGGAATTTGTGAAGGCCAGATCGATCTCATAGGATGAGAGATCGATCTGGGAGAGCCAGAATGCCCTTATGTGAGAAATGAAAGGGAACAGATCGATCTCCAAAGGAAGCAGATCGATCTCCTTAGCTCTCGGGTTGGAAGCAGATCGATCTCCCATAAGACCATATCGATCTCCTTAAGCTTCTATTTGAAAGCAGATCGATCTTCAGTCTCGACAGATCGATCTCCTACCTTTAAAACGTCTTAGAAAAGAGGGATTTTTGAGGAACAGATCGATCTCCACCCAAGGAAGATCGATCTCATCAAGTCAAAACTATAAATGGGAGCAGTTGGATCATCAGAAATTCGGGACAAAAAATTTCCTTTTCACTTCAACTCAAAGAAATCTAGTTTCTCACTCCTAAATCCAGCCATTTTCAGTGAGATTTAAGGAGAGGCTATTAGAGACAAAGTTGTTCACATCAAAGAGAAGAACAACATAGTCTAGAGGCATTTCCCCATTTGATGGATTGAAGAAATAGAGGGCAATCCTAATTGGAGCAAGAGGAAATCCAATGAGGTAAGTTCTAATGCACAAATCCAAGTACATTGGTTTAGTTAATGATTATAAAGATATTTGGGTGTGCATGTTGTGGATAGAACTACCTAAAATGGTATGGAATGAATATAACATAGAAATGGTCAAGTGTGAGAAAGTGGAGTGTGGGAGTGTTTATGATGAATGAGATATCTTGAGTGGATGAGTATGTTGTGGAAATGGTTTGGAAATGTTGATATTAGGACAAATTGTGAGATTTACCACAAAGGGTAAAAAATGTGTAATTAAGGCATTGGATAAATGCTTAGTTGAATAAGAGTTAGAAACATTAACTCAAATGTTGATGGATGAATTTCAGTTTCGGATGATACGCCGGAGCAAGTCGAGATGAGAACGCAAGAAGCATAAAGGCGGATAGTTGCACACAAGTAAAACGAGGTAAGGGACTGTGTGTTAGCTATAGAGATGTTCGTACGTAATTACAGCAATTTCGTAGATATATTGCTAGGACTAGTACGATATTATAATTTTATGAAATGAGATGGAAGTATGAAAAGTACTATGATGTATATATGTATTGAGAAATGGGATAGGGTAAGGAAATAGCATGATATGCATGTTTTCAATGAAATTCTCAATTTTATATTGTTATTGATGATTGAGAAATGTTGATGATAGGTTGGCTAATTTTACATGTTTTAGCATGAAGAAGCATGCTGTATGAATAAACATGTTTTGAATTTAAAAAAAAAAGAGAAAATAGCCATCTATCAGTTTTGAGATGAGATTTGGTGTTGAAGCGTTAGCTCACACCCGGTTTAAAGCCTTGATGTACCGTGCGGGAGTTTTAACTCGCACGAGGGTTTTGAGAAAGTGCGGGAACTTTGCTCGCACCTGTTTTGTTGAGTTAAGGTGAACCTGGGGGTCTGGGACCCAAGGGGATACCAGCCGACGGCCAATTGAACGGGTTGGGCCTTAACGATAGATCGTACCGCGTTGGAGCCTTGCGTCGACTGTGTGTCACGCTGCTTGCTCGCCTGGTATATGAGACATGGTTTAAGGATAAAAAGTCCATCGGAGTTGGAGTATGGACTTGGGTCCACGGTTGTACGTAGAACAGTGTAGTCACCCGTTGGTATACTATGTACCGTGCTGGGTGCACGTGAGTACGAGTATCGCGTAGATGACACACGACGTATCTTCACCGTGAGTATACGAGGAGATGAGGTGGATTGAAATGAGCCGGAGGGTAGGACTGACCCATCCCCATTCAGGCGAAGTGATACCCTGTGCACACCCGATCAGTGAGGCCTGGGATCACTAACTGTGGCCATAAGTCGTGGATATTTGATTGCCTAAAATTCCATGCCTGTCTCAGAGAATCGAGAAAACAGAGACAATCTCAGAAAAGAAAGAGATTTGCGAGAAAGAATGATTTGAGAAGTGAAAGAGATTTCGTGTTTTAATAAATCTCTGATTTCACATTCGTGCCATGAGGGCACTATTTATAAGCATGTTTTAAATGGAAGTTTGACATTCGATTTACACGAAAATGCTATTGAGAAATATGTGTTTAAATGCATTGTTCGTATGATATTTCCATTTATAATGAAAACATGGTTTTGGTTTATGCATGCATGGGCTATGTAGGTAGTACGATATCTACCTGCTAGCATACATTTCCTTAAAGAGCCGTGGTTTGCTCATCCCACTATTTTCCCCCTCCAGGTACTGAGAAGTAAGAGAGCGGTGGTCTCTAAGTCTTTTGTGTTGAACAGCTCCCACAATCTGCAAAGGTATAAGATTTGTATACACGAGTATTTTGTATCTAATATATTGTATCGCACAGTTATATCTTGGAATTGTAATCAGTATTATGGGGATGATATGTAAGCACATGGTATTTATACAATTAATTTTGTGTATTTACACACACACCTGGGAGTGTGAATTAAAGATTTAAATATTCCGCTGTAAATAAATAAATTTTTAGTAATTGCGTCTTCTCACAGCCCAACCGTAGTAGAGAATGTATGGATAGAAGGGTTCCCGAAAGCGGGGCATGACAATATGGGCCTCAGCGGCCTCACTAAGCTCAGGTGGATCTCTATGAGAACTAGACCCACTATGCCTCTCGAGCTCATCTCTATGCCCTTGAGAGCGTGAACTCTCTCCTCTATGAGTACGTCGTCTATCAGACATCCTGCATACTCAAAATAAGTGTCTCAATCACATTTTTAGCTTGGCATACACATTTGTATCCTAATAATGCACAGTATTTTAGGGATGTATAATTTCTTAATTATGGATATGACTCACATCAGACCAACTCTGCTTTGATACCATTCTGTCATGGACACGACCCTCTTTAGCAGTCTGTGACCTTTACCTTACCACTTACCACTAATAGTTAGGTTGTGAGTCAACATCCAATTCCACATCTATAATAAATTCATTTAATTGAAATAGAATAGAAACTAGACTTTTATAAATATTGCGGAAGCGTTTACATCAGTTTCTATTAACTATACATCCTTTCGTATAAAATATCCCTAGACTGTGCATTAATTTCCAGGATACAAAATTTTTGTTTTCTTTTCATCACAAGTGTATAACTCTCTATACTGCTGGAGAACTGGAAAACACCTTAGCAGGGACGACTGCAGTACTCACTACTGCGTAGTATCTATGGAGGAGGAAATAAGGGGGTGAGCATAACACACTCAGTAAGGAAAATGTGCAAGCAAGTAGATAACTACACTATCTACATGCTAAAATACATATCAGTTTGTTTTCCTTATAAAGCAATATGCATTTCATTAAAAGAACTTCCATTAATGTGAAATCATTAATTCGCTAGATGGGTATATGCATTTCACACAGTAGCACACAGTTTTTCACCGCATAATCTATTCACACAGTTCATATATAGAAAATGCTTTATTTGAAACCACACAGGTTCATTTCGAAATCACGTTGCACACAACAAGTTAATGTTCATATGAGACATAATCATGGGTTAACACATTCCCCAAACACACAGCAAGGGAAGATATCTATCACCTCACACAGTAGTGACAATATCATATCACACAGTAGTGACAATATCATATCACACAGATATAGAAGACTTATGGCCATAGTCGGATTCCAGGCTACATTGATCAGGTGTGCCGAAACCCTACGCTTAGGGAGGCGAATCAACCTTCCTGTCAGATCAACTCAACTCACGACACATCGTACTCCATGGCTAACGCTCATGGTACATCGTGCTCCCGTGGATCCTAATCACCCATTTCCGTTGTCTCAAAATCTCGTGCGAGCAGGTTAGTGTCAGACACACAGCAATACACGACGGCTCAAGCATGGTTTATAGTTATTACATCAAATTCATAAACCTCGTGTGAGCAGGTCAATGCACGATACACAGCAATACATGATAGCTCTAACACGGTTTTACCCAACACACAACACAATCATGAAAACCTCGTGTGAACAACTTAGCGTAAGACACACAGCATACCTGAGGCATCGAGTATGGTATAATAAGAATTCACATGCGAGCATAGGCAGAGCAAGACACACAACAATACTCAAAGGCTCTAGCATAATTCCCAAGATCTAGTGCGAGCAACTCAAGTGGAGCACACAACATCACCCAAGGCATCGAGCACTCTTTTCATTTTCACAAAAATCCCTTCAAAAATAATGTGCGAGCAAGGCTGGTCAATCTACCGTTGCCTCTCATGCTCTAGCACAATTTCACACAGAAAAGAAGTAGAAGGGCTCAATGTATAGTTATGAGTGAGAGGGCAAATCTCTCTTCAATCATTCTTTATAAACATTTCATGCAATTGTTTAAACCGGGAGCCATTCTAATATCATTCTTTCTCAAACCATTTGCACAAAACCTCTTTTCACAATAATCATAGAAGTCATGCAAATTCATACTATTGACTTATTCTCATACGTAGTTTTCTATCTAGTCATATCAATATCTATGTATTTATCTCATACATGTGCATTAAGCAGACAAGAAAACATACATATAACTATCTCTATAGCTTACATAAGTCCCTTACCTTGATCTTGCAGTGTATCTTTTTGTCTCACACTGATTCACACATCACCATTTACGTCTACAGCTCCGTCTATCTCTTCGGACGCTGCAGATACACATCAAACGTATCATTCATCATTTCTATAAATCTTGAATCATCAAAACACCATTTTATTCTCTTATTTCCTCTTTGACCTAACATAGGTCCTTAGTGACTTTACATGTTATAGTCACTTCTAGCCATCTTCTCATACATCAACAGGTTCATAGCAGTAGTTAGGTTAACATACTAGAATTTGATAGTTTGAAAACTTACCTGGCTTGCTTTTCTTGACACTTGGTCCAAAATCTTGTAATATCGACCAACTGTCTATCACCAACCTCGGAGGCTTGTTTAACCAGATCGGGAGCGAGCAACTATCTGTCACTAACCTCTTCCCATCCAATGGGCGATCGACATCTACGACCGTATAGTGCCTTATAAGGGGCAATTCCAATACTTGAGTGATAACTATTATTGTAGGCGAACTCAATCAATGGCAAATGATCGTCCCATGAGCCTCTAAAATCCAGCACACACACTCTCAACATATCCTCCAAGGTCTGTATAGTCCTCTTTGACTGACCATCTGTCTGAGGATGAAAAGCGGTGCAAAAGCTCAATTGGGTCGTCATCGCTTCCTGAAAATGTCCCCAAAAGTGGGAAGTGAAGCGGGCATCCCGATCAGAAACAACACTCACTGGGACTCCATGAAATCTCACTATTTCCCGCACATACAAGTTTGCCAATACACTCAAGGTATCTGTAGATCTCATGGCTAAAAAGCGTGCTGATTTCGTTAACCGATCTACTATCACCCATATAGCATCATGGTTCTTACGGGTTCTTGGTAACCCAATCACAAAGTCCATGGTGACGTGCTCCCACTTCCATGTCGGTATCGATAGAGGTTGTAATAATCCTCCTGGTTTCTGGTGCTCAACCTTTACTTACTGATAAGTGAGACATCTAGCGACATACTCAGCTACGTCTCTCTTCATTCCAGACTACCAATATATCTTTCGGAGATTTTGATACATTTTACTACTCCTCGGGTATACTGTATATCTTGAAGAGTGAGCCTCTGATAAGATCATCTTCCTTAGCTCTGAATTCTTAGGAACATATATTCTATTCCTGAACCTTAGTACGCCATCTGAACTCAATTCAAATTTCTTACCATTACCCTTATGGATTTGGCTAATCCTATCAATACATCATTGATCAATTTGCTGAGCATGCCAGATTCTCTCAATCAACTCCGGTTCTAATCTCTAGCTAGCAATAATCCTATAGTTGATAATCTCAGGTAGGGTCATATCCAGACTAAGGTTCATGAATTGCTCCAACAACTCATGCTCTCTAACCATCATATGTGATACCAACCCAAGACTCTTTCTACTCAAAGCATCGACAACCACATTTGCCTTCCCCGAGTGGTACAAAATTTCACAATCGTAGTCTTTGAGGAGTTCTAATCACCTTCTTTGTCTCATATTTAACTCCTTCTCCGAGAATAGATACTTCAGACTCTTATGATCCGTAAAGATCTAAAATCTCTCACCATTCAAGTAGTGGCGCCATATCTTCAATGAGAATACTAGGACTGCCAACTCCAAATCGTGAGTGGGGTAGTTCTTCTCATGATCTTTTAGCTATCTAGATCCATTAGCTACTACCCTTCAATCTTGCATCAAAACACAGCCTAGTCCTTGATGCGAAGCATCTGTATACACCGAGTAGTTCCCTGAGCTATTAGGGATGATAAGAACTGGAGCGGTGGTTAATCTGCGCTTAAGTTCCTGAAAACTCCTCTCATAAGCTTCATCCTATATAAACTCCACACTCTTCCTCGTAAGACGTGTTAATAGAGCAGCCAATCTAGAGAAACCCTCTACAAATTTCCTGTAGTAACCTACCAAACCCAGAAAGCTTCTGATCTCTGAGACTATCCTGGGCTGTTCCCACTGAACAACGGCCTCAATCTTAGATGGATCTACTAACACCCTATCCTTGGATACAACATAGCTTAAAAAGGAAATTTGCTATAGCCAAAAGTCACATTTACTCAGTTTGGCATACATCTTTCTCTCTCGGAGGGTCTGCAAAACAATCCTCAAGTGATGCTCATGCTCTTCTCTGGACCTTGAATACACCAATATATCATCAGTGAAAACAATCACAAACTGGTCCAGGTGTGGCTTAAATATCTCATTCATTAGAGCCATAAAAGCTGCTGGCGCATTTCTCAACCCGAAAGGCATTACTAGGAATTCGTAATGACCATAGCGGGTACGAAAAGCTGTCTTGGGCATATCCTCCTTCTGAATCTTTAGTTGATGATACCTAGACCACAGATCTATCTTGGAAAAGATATGCGCTCCCCGAATCTGATCCAATAGGTCATCGATGCGCGGTAAGGGATATTTATTCTTAATGGTAGCCTTGTTCAACATCCTATAGTCAATACATAACCTAAAGCTCCCATCTCTCTTCTTCACAAATAATATCGGAGCTCCCCATGGTGAGACGCTCGGTCTTATAAACCCTTTATCTAGCATATCTTGCAACTGTTTCCTTAACTCCTCTAGCTCAACTAGAGCCATCCTATATGGTGACTTGGATATTAGCTCGATTCTAGGCGTCAAATCGATATCGAATTCCATTTCTCTATTCGGTGGCAATTCCAGTAGGTCATTTGGAAAGACATCAAGGAATTCTCTAACCACTAGAATATCCTCCCTATCCAGATGTGCTTTGTCCAAATCCACCACATAAGCAATAAAACCTTCAAAACAACATTCAAGTCATTTATACCAATGTACTTTACTTGTCATAAAATTCAAGATTTCATTTCTTCTCTTAAAATCTTACAACACATTCTTCGGGTAGAGAAAACTGAATGGACTTAGAACGACAGTCTATGACAGCATGATTGGTAGCTAACCAATCCATTCCTAAGATTACATCAATGTCATACATATTCACCAAAATCAGGTTGGCTGTCATGCACTTATCTCCTACCCTTACTTTACAATCTTTGTACACTTGCTCGGCTAATTAGCTAACTCTCATTGGAGTACTTGTTAATAAAGTCCTACTTAAGTATGTGGGTTCTACAAGACCTTTTGACTTTGATGCACATGCAGGTGATATAAAGGAATGCGTAGCACCAGAATCAAACAAAGTTATAGCTTCCAAATTAAAAATCAGGATTGTACCTTTTATCACCTCATAGGAGGTATCAGTTGATGCCTGGCCTATCGCATACACCCAACCTTGACACATAACTTGTTTTCCTTTTTCTTCAGCTGAGGCTTTCTTTCTTGCAGGAGGTGTAACTGTAGGAACTCTCTATGGCTCCTTATGTGAGACCCTGTATATGTATAGCTGTATATAGGAACATGGGAATGTAAATAAAATCATAAGTATAATGATACATTTGTAATGTGAAGGATATGCAGTGTATGTTCATAAGATTATGTACGCACTTGTAATAAGAATCGTGATTATACGTACAAGTTGCATTATGAATGAGTAGGAAGAAATGAACTTAAACACGAGAAGAATGTGATTGAAATGGAATATGAGTAGTGTGGTAAAATGGAAGGAAAGATTTACATAAGCGTATGTTTCCATTCAGGTAATATCGTGTATATTTGGTTATACAAAGATTTTCCCACAAGTTTTAATATGTACTAAGTGTGATTGGATGACATTTTTAAGTCTCAAGGAGGGATGAATGAGGAAAGGACTATGGAGGTAAATTGAGGAAGTTTTGAATGAAGTTGTTATAGAAAAACTACAGAAAATCTAAAAATATGGAGGCCAGATCGATCTCATAGTATGAGAGATCGATCTGGGAGAGCCAGAATGCTTTTATGTGAGTAATGGAAGGGAACAGATCGATCTCCAAAGGGATCAGATCGATCTCCTTAGCTCTCGGGTTGGAAGCAGATCGATCTCCCCTAAGACCAGATCGATCTCCTTAAGCTTCTGTTTGACAGCAGATCGATCTCCCCTAAGACCAGATCGATCTCCTTAAGCTTCTGTTTGACAGCAGATCGATCTCCCCTAAGACCAGATCGATCTCCTTAAGCTTTTGTTCGACAGCAGATCGATCTCAAGCCTCGACAGATCGATCTCTTGCCTTTAAAACGTCTTAGAAAAGAGAGATTTTAGAGGACCAGATCGATCTCCACCCAAGGAAGATCGATCTCATCAAGTCAAAATTAATAAATAGGAGTAGTTGGATCTGTAGATTTTCGGGATAAACCATTTCCTTCCACTTCAACTCAAGAACCTAGCTTTCTCACTCCTAAATCCAGCCATTTTCAGTAAGAGTTGAGGAAAAGCTATTAGAGACAAAATTGTTCACATCAAAGAGAAGAACACCATAGTTGGGAGGCATTTTCTCCATTTGTTGGATTTAAGCAACAAGGTGTATTTCCATTGGAGCAATGAGGAAATCAAGCTAGGTGAGTTTCTAATGCAAATACCCAAGTACATTTGTTTGGATATTGATATGGAAAATGGTTAGTATGCATAGACATGATAGAAACTACCTAGAAAGTAAAGAACCCACCATAACTTAGAAATGGTCTAGTGTGAGAAAGTGGAATGTAGAAGTGTTAATGATAAATGAGATATCAGGAGAGGATGATTATGTTGTGAGCATGGTTTGGGCATGTTGATATTGAGATAAAGATTATGAGATTTACCACAAGGGGTAAAATGTATATTTAAGGCATTGGATAAATGCTTAATTGAACAAGAGTTAGAAACGTTAACTCGAGTGTTTGATGGATGAATTTCAGTTTCGGATGATACGTCGGAGCAAGTCGAGAGGAGAACGCGAGAAGCATAAAGGCGGATAGTTGCACACAAGTAAAGCGAGGTAAGGGATTGTGTGTTAGCTATAGAGATGTTCGTGTGTATTTTACAGCAATTTCGTAGATATATTGCTAGAACTAGTATGATATTATAGTTCTATGAAATGATATGGAAGCATGAAAAGTACTATGATGTATATATGTATTGAGAAATGGGATAGGGTAAGGAAATAGCATGATATGCATGTTTTCAATGTTTTTCTCTAATTTACATTGATCTTGATGATTGAGAAATGTTGATGATAGGTTGGCTAATTTTACATGTTTTAGCATGGAGAGGCATGCTGTATGAATAAACATGTTTCGAGTTTTAAAAAGAGAAAATAGCCACCTATCAGTTTTGAGATGAGATTTGGTGTTGAAGCGCTAGCTCACACCCGTTTTAATGCCTTGATGTACCGTGCTGGAGTTTTAACTCGCGCGAGGGTTTTGAGAAAGTGCGAGAACTTTGCTCGCACCTGTTTTGTTGAGTTGAGGTAAACCTGGGGGTCTGGGACCCAAGGGGATACCAGCCGACGGCCATTTGAACGGGCTGGGCCTTAACGATAGATCGTACCGCGCTGGAGCTTTGCGTTGACTGTGTGTCACGTTGCATGCTCGCCTGGTATATGAGACATGGTTTAGGATGAAAAGTCCATCGGAGTTGAAGTATGGACTTGGGTCCACGGTCGTACGTAGAACAGTGTAGTTATCCGTTGGTATACTATGTACCGTGCTGGGTGCACGTGAGTACGAGTATCGCGTAGATGACACATGACGTATCTTCACCGTGAGTATACGAGGAGATGAGGTGGATTGAGATGAGCCAGAGGGTAGGACTGACCCATTCCCCTTCAGGCGAAGTGATGCCCTGTGCACACCTGATCAGTGAGGCCTGGGATCACTGACTATGGCCATATGTCGTGGATATTTGATTGTCGAAAATTCCATGCCTGTCTCAGAGATTCGAGAAACAGAGATAATCTCAGAAAAGAAAGAGATTTGCGGGAAAAGTGAATTAAGAAAAGAAAGAGATTTTGTGTTTTGATAAATCTCTAATTTCCCATTCGTGCCGTGAGGGCACTATTTATGAGCATGTTTTAAATGGAAGCTTGATATTTGATTTACACGAAAATGCTATTGAGAAATATATGTTTAAATGCATTTTTCGAATGATATTTCCATTTATAACAAAAACATGGTTTTGGTTTATGCATGCATGGGCTATGTAGGTAGTACGATATCTACCTGCTAGCATACATTTCCTTACTGAGCTGTGGTTTGCTCATCCCACTATTTCCCCCTCCAGGTACTGAGAAGTAAGAGAGCGGTGGTCTCTAGGTCTTTTGTGTTGAACAGCTCCCACAATTCCATAAAGGTATAAGATTTGTATACAAGAGTATTTTGTATCTAATTTATCGTATCGTACAGTTATATCTTGGAATTGTAAACAATATTATGGGGATGATATGTAAGCACATGGTATTTATACAATTGATTTTGTATATCTACACACACACCTGGGAGTGTGAATTAAGATTTAAATCTTCCGCTGTAAATGAATGAAATTTTAGTAATTGCATCTTCTCACAGCCCAACCGTAGTAGAGAATGTATGAATAGAAGGGTTCCCAGAAGTGGGGTGTGACAAATTTGGTATCAGAGCATGGTTGGTCTGATGTGACTTGATGTTTAGGACTAAGAAAACATACATCCCCAAGTTACTGTGCGATATTTAGATACAAATGTGTGTACGGAGCTGGTAGTGAATTAAATATTTGTTATAACGCAGGAAAGTTATCAGGCTAGTGAGTTATGCCTGAGAGACACCGCAAGAGGGGAGAGAGCTCGAGAGCTCTAGGGCGAAATGACAGGACTGAGAGGCACAGTAGATCATCCTCTAGTCATGAGCCCGAGGAACAGATAGAGGCTTCTGATCCTCGAATAACTCGATTGGAGGAAGACATGCGCACGATGATGACCATGATGGGTCAGATCATGGCTAGGTTTGAGGGTACACCTGGTACAGTGGGACAGGCTGCACCGAATCCCCCAGCAGCTGCACCTGAACCTGAGAATGTTGTACCTGCACAAGCTGAACCGGTTAGGCCACGGGAACCTCATATTCGACCCGTACCTCCTCCAGTTGCCCCACAGCAGTATGATGATGATTTGGGGTATGGATATGATTGTGATATGGAGAGATTGAGGCATTTTATGGACTTTAAGCCTCCTTCGTTTAGCGGGGTAAAGGATCCGACAGTGGCTGAGGACTGGATCAGTCAGATGGAGAAGTTATTCGACTTCTGTAGATGTTCAGCTACGGAGAGAGTAGCGCTTGCGGCCTTTGTATTGAGAGGCGAAGCAGAGCACTGGTGGAAGTCCACCAGGTCGATGTTGAGAGCTTAAGGTATGACTATCACATGGGATATGTTCTTGGGTGTTTTCAGAGAGCAATACATCCCAGATACTGCTCGACGGAGACTACAGATGGAATTCTTGAATCTGACTCAAGGGAATTGAACAGTTGATGAGTACGAGTCACGATTCACTTCACTGGGTCGATATGATCCGGACTCGATCAGGAGTGAAGCTATCAGAGTCCGTAGATTTGTAGATGGACTGAGGCCTTTAATCCGAGTGAAGTTGGCCCTATTTGATGTCACTACATATAGAGAGGCTGTGCGACGGGCCCAGTTATGTGAGCAAGATTATGACTTGCAGACTTCTGAGTTTAGTTGGGGTAAAGACAAAGGTCCGAGGAAGCTGGGAGATGGCAAGAGTGCCAAATTTGGTCAAAAATTCATGAGTAAGCATCGGAGAGAGGTAGATGAGTTCCAGAAAAAGGTTGCTAGACCTTTTATGCCTCCGACTCAGACACCAGCCAAAGGTATAGTGATTGGCGGACCCCGATCGACTACAGATCAGTGTAGATTATACGGTCGATACCATGGTGGCAGGCCATGTCATCTTCAGGGTACTCGATGCTTCAGATGTGGTAAATTTGGACATTATGCCAGAGAGTGCCTGGAGATAGTTGAGGCAATTCCACAGAGGGGTAAGGAGCCAGAGAGGGTTCCTACAGTTACACCTCCTGCAAGAAAGAAAGCCTCGGCTGAAGAAAAAGGAAAACAAGTTGTGGGTCAAGGTACTGTGTATGCGATAGACCAGGCATCGGCTGATACCTCTTCTGAAGTGATAAAAGGTATAATCTTGATTTTCAATCTAGAGGTTATAGCTTTGTTTGATTCTGGTGCTACGCATTCCTTCATATCACCTGCATGTGCATCTAAGTTAAAAGGTTTTGTAGAACCCACATACTTGAGTAGGACTTTACTAATAAGTACTCCAATGAGAGTTAGCCAATTAGTTGAGCAAGTGTATAAAGATTGTAAAGTGAGGGTGGGAGATAAGTGCATGACAGCCAACTTGATTTTGTTGAATATGTATGACATTGATGTAATTTTGGGAATGGATTGGTTAGCCACCAATCATGCTGTCATAGACTGTCGTTCTAAGTCCATTAAGTTTTCTCTACCTGAAGAATGTGTTGTAAGATTTTAAGAGAAGAAATGGAATCTTAAATTTTGTGTTAAGTACAGTACTTTGGTATAAATGACTGGAGTGTTGTTTTGAAGGTTTTGCTGCTTATGTGGTGGATTTGAACAAAGTACATCCGGATATGGAGGACATCCCAGTGGTCAGAGAATTTCCTGATGTCTTTCTAGACGATCTACCAGGATTGCCACCTGATCGAGAAACGAAATTTAGTATAGACTTGATGCCTGGAACCGAACCAATATCCAAGTCACCATATAGGATGGCTCCAGTTGAGTTAGAGGAATTAAGGAAACAGCTGCAAGAGTTGTTAGAGAAGGGGTTCATAAGACCGAGCGTCTCACCATGGGGAGCCCCGGTATTATTTGTGAAGAAGAGAGATGGGAGCCTCAGGTTGTGCATCGACTATCGGATGTTGAACAAGGCTACCATCAAGAATAAGTACCCCTTGCCATGCATTAACGATTTATTGGATCAGCTTCGGGGAGCACAGATCTTTTCCAAGATAGATTTGAGGTCTGGGTATCATCAATTGAAGATTCGAAAGGAGGATGTGCCCAAGACAGCATTTCATACCCGCTATGGCCATTACGAATTCTTAGTGATGCCTTTTGGGTTGACCAATGCGCCGGCAGCTTTTATGGCTCTAATGAACGAAGTATTCAAGCCATACCTGGACCAGTTCGTAATTGTTTTCATTGATGATATATTGGTGTATTCAAGGTCCAGAGAAGAGCATGAGCAGCACTTAAGGATTATTTTGCAGACCCTCCGAGAGAGAAGGTTATATGCCAAACTTAACAAATGTGACTTTTGGCTAGAACAGATTTCTTTTCTAGGCCATGTTATATCGAAGGATGGGGTGTCAGTAGATCCGTCCAAGATTGAGGCGTTGTTCAGTGGGAACAACCTAGGACAGTCACAAAGATCAGAAGTTTTTTGGGTTTGGCTGGTTACTATAGGAGATTTGTAGAGGGTTTCTCTAGATTAGCTGCTCCATTGACATGTCTTACGAGGAAGAGTGTGGAGTTTTCATGGGATGAAGCTTGTGAGAGAAGTTTTCAGGAACTTAAGCGCAGATTAACCACCGCGCCAGTTCTTATCATCCCTAACAGTTCAGGGAATTACTTGGTGTATACAGATGCTTCGCATCAAGGACTAGGCTGTGTTTTGATGCAAGATGGAAGGGTGGTAGCTTATGGATCTAGACAGCTGAAAGATCATGAGAGGAACTACCCCACTCATGATTTGGAGTTAGCGGCCGTAGTGTTTGCGTTGAAGATATGGCGCCACTACTTATATGGTGAGAGATTTCAGATCTTTACGGATCATAAGAGTCTGAAATATCTATTCTCACAGAAGGAGTTAAACATGAGACCGAGGAGGTGGTTGGAACTCCTCAAGGACTATGATTGTGAGATCTTATACCACCCGGGGAAGGCAAATGTGGTTGCCGATGCATTGAGTGGGAAGAGTCTCGGGTTGGTATCACATATGATGGTTAGAGAGCATGAGTTGTTGGAACAATTCACAAACCTTAGTCTGGATATGACCCTACCTGAGATTGACAACTATGGGATTATTGCTAGCTTGATATTAGAACTGGAGTTGATTGAGAAAATCCGACAAGCTCAGCAAATTGATCAATGGTGTATTGACATGATTAGCCAAATCCGGAAAGGGAAGGGTACCGATTTTATATTGAGTTCAGATGGAATACTAAGGTTTGGAGATAGAATATGTGTTCCTAAGGATTTAGAGCTGAGCAAGCTTATCTTATCAGAGGCTCACTCGTCGAGATATATGATACACCCGGGGAGTAGTAAGATGTATCAAAATCTCCGAAAGGCATATTGGTGGTCTGGGATGAAGAGAGACATAGCTGAGTATGTCGCTAGATGTCTCATTTGTCAGCAAGTAAAAGTCGAACATCAAAAACCAGGAGGATTATTACAACCTCTACCGATACCAACATGGAAGTGGGAGCATGTCACCATGGATTTTGTGATGGGGTTACCGAGAACCCGTAAGAACCATGATGCGATATGGGTGATAGTAGATCGGTTAACGAAATCAGCACATTTCTTAGCCATGAGATCTACAGATACATTGAGTGCACTGGCGAACCTGTATGTACGGGAAATAGTGAGATTGCATGGAGTCCCAGTGAGTGTTGTTTCTGATTGGGATACCCGCTTCACTTCCCACTTTTGGGAACATTTTCAGGAAGCGATGGGAACCCAATTGAGTTTTAGCACCGCTTTTCATCCTCAAACAGATGGTCAGTCAGAGAGGACTATACAGACCCTGGAGGATATGTTGAGATCGTGTGTGCTGGATTTTAGAGGCTCATGGGACGATCACTTACCATTGATTGAATTCGCCTACAATAACAGTCATCACTCAAGTATTGGTATGGCCCCTTATGAGGCACTATACGGTCGTAGATGTCGATCGCCCATTGGTTGGGAAGAAGTTGGTGACAGACAGTTGCTCGCTCCCGATTTGGTTAAGCAAGCCTCCGAGGATGTTCAGATAATATGCGAGAGGCTGCGAACAGTTCAAAGTTGACAAAAGAGCTACGCTTACAGGAGACGGAGACCACTTGAGTTTGATGTTGGCGAGTCTGTATTTTTGAAAGTATCTCTTTCCAAGGGAATAACGAGGTTTGGGAAGAAAGGAAAATTAAGTCCTCGTTACATTGGTCCCTTCGAGATTTTGGATAGAGTGGGCGATGGGGCATATAGGCTAGCCTTACCACCTGATCTAGCAGAAGTCCACAATGTCTTCCACGTTTCTATGCTTCAGAAGTACTACCCGGATCCGACACATGTAATTAGCTATGAGCAGTTGGAGCTCAAGGAGGATATGTCGTATGTCGAGAGACCGATCAGGGTGTTGGACAGAAAAGAGAGGGTGTTGCGGAACAAGACGATTTCATTGGTTAAGGTTTTGTGGCAACATCACACTGTGGAAGAGGCTACATGGGAACTGGAAAGTTTGATGCGGGAAAAGTATCTCGAGTTATTCACAGATTGAATTGGTTCTAATTTGGATGACCAAATTCTCTAAGTGGGGGAGAATGTGAGACCCCGTATATGTATAGCTGTATATAGGAACATGGGAATGTAAATAAAATCATAAGTATAATGATACATTTGTATGTGAAGTATATGCAGTGTAAGTTCATAAGATTATGTACGCACTTGTAATAAGAATCGTGATTATACGTACAAGTTGCATTATGAATGAGTAGGAAGAAATGAACTTAAACACGAGAAGAATGTGATTGAAATGAAATATGAGTAGTGTGGTAAAATGGAAGGAAAGATTTACATAAGCGTATGTTTCCATTCAGGTAATATCGTGTATATTTGGTTATACAAAGATTTTCCCACAAGTTTTAATATGTACTAAGTGTGATTGGATGACATTTTTAAGTCTCAAGGAGGGATGAATGAGGAAAGGACTGTGGAGGTAAATTGAGGAAGTTTTGAATGAAGTTGTTATAGAAAAACTGCAGAAAATCTGAAAATCTGGAAATATGGAGGCCAGATCGATCTCATAGTATGAGAGATCGATCTGGGAGAGCCATAATGCTTTTATGTGAGTAATGGAAGGGAACAAATCGATCTCCAAAGGGATCAAATCGATCTCCTTAGCTCTCGGGTTGGAAGCAGATCGATCTCCCCTAAGACCAGATCGATCTCCTTAAGCTTCTGTTTGACAGCAGATGGATCTCCCCTAAGACCAGATCGATCTCCTTAAGCTTTTGTTTGACAGCAGATCGATCTCCCCTAAGACCAGATCGATCTCCTTAAGCTTCTGTTTGACAGCAGATCGATCTCCCCTAAGACCAGATCGATCTCCTTAAGCTTTTGTTCGACAGCAGATCGATCTCAAGCCTCGACAGATCGATCTCCTGCCTTTAAAACGTCTTAGAAAAGAGGGATTTTAGAGGACCAGATCGATCTCTACCCAAGGAAGATCGATCTCATCAAGTCAAAACTATAACTAGGAGCAGTTGGATCTGTAGATTTTCGGGATAAACCATTTCCTTCCACTTCAACTCAAGAACCTAGCTTTCTCACTCCTAAATCCAACCATTTTCAGTAAGATTTGAGGAAAAGCTATTAGAGACAAAGTTGTTCACATCAGAGAGAAGAACAACATAGTTGGGAGGCATTTTCTCCATTTGTTGGATTTAAGCAACAAGGTGTATTTCCATTGGAGCAATGAGGAAATCAAGCTAGGTGAGTTTCTAATGCAAATACCCAAGTACATTTGTTTGGATATTGATATGGGAAATGGTTAGTATGCATAGACATGATAGAAACTACCTAAAAAGTAAAGAACCCACCATAACTTAGAAATGGTCTAGTGTGAGAAAGTGGAATGTAGAAGTGTTAATGATAAATGAGATATCTGGAGAGGATGATTATGTTATGAGCATGGTTTGGGCATGTTGATATTGAGATAAAGATTATGAGATTTACCACAAGGGGTAAAATGTATATT
The DNA here is from genome assembly GCA_033439115.1 of Firmiana major. Lineage (NCBI taxonomy): Eukaryota > Viridiplantae > Streptophyta > Magnoliopsida > Malvales > Malvaceae > Firmiana > Firmiana major. The sequence goes on along the minus strand of CM065904.1, from coordinate 17,037,943 downwards.
TAAGGCATTAGATAAATGCTTAATTGAACAAGAGTTAGAAACGTTAACTCGAGTTTTTGATGGATGAATTTCAGTTTCGGATGATACGCCGGAGCAAGTCGAGAGGAGAACGCGAGAAGCATAAAGGCGGATAGTTGCACACAAGTAAAGCGAGGTAAGGGACTGTTTGTTAGCTATAGAGATGTCCGTGCGTATTTTACAGCAATTTCGTAGATATATTGCTAGAACTAGTACGATATTATAATTCTATGAAATGATATGGAAGCATGAAAAGTACTATGATGTATATATGTATTGAGAAATGGGATAGGGTAATGAAATAGCATGATATGCATGTTTTCAATGTTTTTCTCTAATTTACATTGATCTTGATGATTGAGAAATGTTGATGATAGGTTGGCTAATTTTACATGTTTTAGCATGGAGAGGCATGCTGTATGAATAAACATGTTTTGAGTTTTAAAAAGAGAAAATAGCCACCTATCAGTTTTGAGATGAGATTTGGTGTTGAAGCGCTAGCTCACACCCGTTTTAATGCCTTAATGTGCCGTGCTAGAGTTTTAACTCGCGCGAGGGTTTTGAGAAAGTGCGGGAACTTTGCTCGCACATATTTTGTTGAGTTGATGTAAACCTGGGGGTCTGGGACCCAAGGGGATACCAGCCGACGGCCATTTGAACGGGCTGGGCCTTAACGATAGATCGTACCGCGCTGGAGCTTTGCGTTGACTATGTGTCACGCTGCTTGCTCGCCTGGTATATGAGACATGGTTTAGGATGAAAAGTCCATCGGAGTTGGAGTATGGACTTGGGTCCACGGTCGTACGTAGAACAGTGTAGTTATCCGTTGGTATACTATGTACCGTGCTGGGTGCACATGAGTACGAGTATCGCGTAGGTGACACACGACGTATCTTCACCGTGAGTATACGAGGAGATGAGGTGGATTGAGATGAGCCGGAGGGCAGGACTGACCCATTCCCCTTCAGGTGAAGTGATGCCCTGTGCACACCTGATCAGTGAGGCCTGGGATCACTGACTATGGCCATATGTCGTGGATATTTGATTGCCGAAAATTCCATGCCTGTCTCAGAGATTCGAGAAACAGAGATAATCTCAGAAAAGAAAGAGATTTACGAAAAAAGTGAATTAAGAAAAGAAAGAGATTTTGTGTTTTGATAAATCTCTAATTTCCCATTCATACCGTGAGCGCACTATTTATGAGCATGTTTTAAATGGAAGCTTGATATTTGATTTACACGAAAATGCTATTGAGAAATATATGTTTAAATGCATTTTTCGAATGATATTTCCATTTATAACAAAAACATGGTTTTGGTTTATGCATGCATGGGCTATGTAGGTAGTACGATATCTCCTGCTAGCATACATTTCCTTACTGAGCTGTGGTTTGCTCATCCCACTATTTCCCCCCTCCAGGTACTGAGAAGTAAGAGAGCGGTGGTCTCTAGGTCTTTTGTGTTGAACAGCTCCCACAATTCCATAAAGGTATAAGAGTTGTATACAAGAGTATTTTGTATCTAATTTATCGTATCGCACAGTTATATCTTGGAATTGTAAACAGTATTATGGGGATGATATGTAAGCACATGGTATTTATACAATTGATTTTGTATATCTACACACACACCTGGGAGTGTGAATTAAGATTTAAATCTTCCGCTGTAAATGAATGAAATTTTAGTAATTGCATCTTCTCACAGCCCAACCGTAGTAGAGAATGTATGGATAGAAGGGTTCCCAGAAGTGGGGTGTGACACCTTACCCCTCTGTGGGACTACCTTAACTATCTCCGGGCACTCTCTGGCATAATGCCCAAATTTACCACATCTGAACCATCGGGTACCCTGAAGATGACATGGCCTACCACCATGGTATCGACCACATAGTCTACGTTGATCAGCAGTCGGTCGGGGTCTACCAATCGTTATACCCCTGGCTGGTGTTTGAGTTTGAGGCATGAAAGGTCTAGCAGCCTTCTTCGGTGACTCATCTACCTCTCTCCGATGCTTACTCATAAATCTCCGACCAAACTTAGTACCTTTGCCATCTCCCATTTTCCTTTGACCTTTGTCCTTACCACAACTAAACTCAGAAATCTAGAGGTCATAATCCTGCTCACACAAATGAGCCCTCGCACAGCCTCTCTGTATGTAGCGACATCAAACGGGGCCAACTTCGCTCGTATTGATGGCTTGAGCCCATCTACAAATCTACGGACTCTAATAGCCTCATTCCTGATCGAGTCTAGATCATATCTGCCTAGTGAAGTGAATCGTGACTCATACTTATCCACAGTTTGGTTCCCTTGAGTCAAATTCAAAAACTCCATCTGTAACCTACGTCGAGCGGTATCTGGGATGTATTGCTCTCTGGAAACACCTAAAAACATATCCCACGTGATAGCCATACCTTGAGCTCTCAACATAGGCCTGGTGAACTTCCACCAGTGCTCTGGTTTGCCTCTTAGTACAAAGGCCACAAGCACTACTCTCTCTGTAGCCGAACATCTACAGAAGTCAAACAACTTCTCCTTCTGACTAATCCAGTCCTCAGCCACTGTCGGATCCTTTACCCCGCTAAAAGAAGGAGGCTTGAAATCCACGAAATGCCTCAACCTCACCATATCTAGTGGTATCCGTACCCCAAATCATCCTCATCATACTGTTGTTGGGCTATTGGAGGAGGTACTGGTCGAATATAAGGTTCCTGTAGCCTAATCGGTTCAGGTTATGTAGGTACAACATTCTCAAGTTCAGGTGCAGCTGCTGGGGGATTCAGTGTAGCCTGTCTCGCTGTACCAGGTGTACCCTCAAACCTAGCCATGATCTAACCCATCATGGTCATCATAGTGGGCATGTCTTCCTCTAATAGAGCAATCCGAGGATCGGAAGCCTCTATCTGTTCCTAGGGCTCATGACTAGAGGATGGTCTACTGTGCCTCTCGGTCCTGTCATTCTGCCCTTGAGCTCTCGAGTTCTCTCCCCTCTTGTGGTGTCTCTTAGGCATAACTCATAAGCCTGATAACTTTCCTGCATTTATAACAAACGTTTAATTCACTACTAGCTCCGTATACACATTTGTATCGAAATATCGTACCGTAACTTGGGGATGTATCTTTCTTAGTCCTAAACATCGACTCACATCAGACCAACCATGCCTTGATACCAAATCTGTCACACCCCACTTCTGGGTGTCCTTTATCCATACTTACTCAACTACGGTTGGGCTGTGAGGTAATGCAATTACTAAATTTCCTTGAATTTACAGCGAAAATATTTATAATTTAATTCACACTCCCAAGTGTGTGTGAATATACAAAATTAATTGTATAATAATATCTTTACATAACATCCCCATAAAACTATTACATTTCTTAGGTATAACTGTACGATACAAGATAATAGATAGAAAATGCTCTTGTGTATACTGTTCTTATACCTTTATAGTTGATGGGAGCTGTCCAACACAAAAGAGATCCAGAGACCACCGCTTTCCTACTTCTCAGTATCTGGAGGGAGAAAATAGTGGGATGAACAAACCACGGCTCAGTAAGGAAATGAATGCTAGCAGGTAGATATCGTACTACCTACATAGCCCATGCATGTATAAAACAAAATCATGTTTTCATTATAAATGGAAATATCATCAGAAAATGTAGTAAACATATATTTTTCATTTGGCATTTTCATGAATACAAATATTTAATATTTCCACTTCAAACATATTTCATAAAACAGTGCTCTCACGGCACAAGTGATTAAATCAGAGATTTATCAAACACACAAGAATCTCTTTCTTTTCTCAATCATTTCTTTATCCTCAAACCTCTCGAATCTCTGAGACAGGCATGGAATTTTCAACAATCAAATATCCATGACATATTACCATAGTCAGTGATCCCAGGCCTCACTGATCAGGTGTGCACAGGGCATCACTTCGCCTGAAGGGGGATGGGTCAGTCCTATCCTCCGGCTCATCTCAATCAACCTCATCTCCTCATATACTCACGGAATAAGGTACGCCATGTGTCATCTACACTATACTGGTACTCACGTGCACCCAGCACGGTACATAGTATACCAACGGACAACTACACAATACTAGTACGACCGGGGACCCAAGTCCATACTCCAACTCCGATAGACTTTTCATCCTGAACAATGTCTCATATACCAGGCGAGCAAGCAGCGTGACACACAGTCATCGTAAGGCTCCAGCGAGGTACGAGGTATTGTTAAAGCCCAGCCCGTTTAAAGGTCATCGGTTGGCATCCCATTGGGTCCCAAACCCCCAGGTTTACATCAAATCATTAAAAACAGGTGCGAGCAAAGCTCCAACACTTTCTCAAAACCATCGTGCGAGTTAAACTCCACCACGGCACATCAAAAGCATAGAATCATGTGCGAGCTAACACTCCAGCACATAGTCAAGTCTTTAAAATGGGTGTGAGCTAGAACTCCAACACCAATCTCATCTCAAATCCGATAGATGACTATTTTCTCTTTTTAAAAATCAAAACATGTTTATTTATTGTAGCATGCCTTTCCATGCTAAAACATGTAAAATTAGCCAACCTATCATCATCATTTCTCAATAACCAATACCAATACAAAAATTGAGAAAAACATTGAAAACATGCATATCATGCTATTTCCTTACCCCTTCCCATTTCTCAACACATATATATATCATAGTATATTTCATTCTTACATATCATTTCATAGAATTGTAGTATCGTACTAATTCTAGCGATATATCTACGAAATTGGTGTAAAATACATACGAACATCTCTATAGTTAACACACAGTCCCTTACCTCGAATCGCGCTCATATCCTCTCTGTCACGTTTGCTCCATTCGTGATCCAGGTTAGTCGTGTCTCACGTATTTCGAGCTACACGTATAAATCATCAAGTTATTTTCTGTTTTCATATACTAAACATACAAATTATCTTCTATTTATCTATTCATACACCTCAAATCCTTCAAATCACATTTCACCTTTCCACTAACATCATTTTATCATCTATAAAGCTTTCTATCATTTTTCCATTGATTTCCTCTTTATAAATCTCTCTTAATCACTACATTCATCTTTCATATCAACATTCCACATCTCATTCAACCCACAAATACTTAGAAACCATATTTAGAAGCTTGAAGGTTGAAGAGCTTACCCTTTAACTTAGTCAAACTTGTGGTAGCCACAACTCCTTCTCTTGATCACACCAATGTGAGACTTTTGGGTATGTTGTTCTCCTTGCTTCAAAGAATAACTTTCCCTTCTTGAACTCCTTCAGATTTTGACTGCAAGGTAGTGATTTTTAGAGTGAGAAAGCTTGGGTCTTGAGAGAAAATGGCAGATGAGGTTTGGAGGGAGAAGAGTTCTGAGTTTTCATCTCAATCCCTACTCTTTTTATAGATGCAGAGACATGAGATCGATCTGGCCCTTATGGAGATCGATCTTGGCAAGGTTTGGTAGTCCTTTTTACCAAACACAACCATAACAAGATCGATCTTCTTCCATGATGAGATCAATCTGTCAAAGATAATTTTCCTCTTGGAGATCGATCTGTTCTCAAACAGAGAGTTAAGGAGATCGATCCTCTTGCCTTAAAATCGATATTCTCATCACAGAATGTTTAACAGATCGATCTGGTTCCATTGGAGATCGATCTGTCATTCATATTTCCAAATTTTACTGCAGTTTTCTACAGCAACTTCAATCAAAACCTTCTTAATTTTCTATCATAGTCATTTCCTCATTCATCCCTCCTTGAGACTTGAAAATGGCATCCAATCACACTTAGTACATATTAAAACTTATGGGAAATCTTTGTATAGCCAAATATATACAATATATAACTAAATGGAAGTGCATAACTTATGCAATTTCATTCCATTTTACTCCAATACTCATATTCCATTCCCCTCACATTCATTATATATCAAAGTCCATTTCTTCATCTTCATATTTAATGCAACTTGGACGTACATCACAACTCTTATTACAAGTGTGTACATTAATTTCATGGACTTTGTATCACATATGCTTCACATTACTAGTACATCATCATACTTATGAATTCATTTACATATGTTCAAGGTTAAACCTATATGGGGTCTCACATTCTCCCCCACTTAGAAAATTTGGTCCTCCAAATTGGAACCAATCATTCTATGAATAACTCTAGATACTTCTCCCGCATCGAACTCTCCAATTCCCATGTGGCTTCTTTCGATGTATGATGTTGCCATAAAACCTTAACCAATGAAATCGTCTTGTTTCGCAACACCTTCTCTTTTCAATCCAATATCCGGATCGGTTCCTCCATATACGATATGTCCTCTTTGAGCTCTAATGGCTCGTTATTAATTACATGTGTTGGGTCCGGATAGTACTTCCGAAGCATAGAAACATGGAAGATATTATGGACTTTCGCTTGCTCAGGTGGTAAGGCTAGCCTATATGCTCCATCTCCCACTCTATCCAAAATCTTGAAGGGATCAATAGAATGAGGATTTAGTTTTCCTTTCTTCCCGAACCTCGTTATTTCCTTAGAAGGAGATACTTTCAAAAATACGGACTCACCCACATCAAACTCAAGTGGTCTCTGTCTCCAATAAGCATAGCTCTTTTGTCGACTTTGAGCTGTTCCCAGCCTTTCACATATTATCCGAATATCCTCGAAGGCTTGTTTAACCAGATCGGGAGCGAGCAACTGTTTGTCACCAACCTCTTCCCATACAATGGGCGATCGGCATCTACGACCTTATAGTGCCTCATAAGGGGCCATTCTAATACTTGAGTGATAATTGTTATTGTAGGCGAACTCAATCAATGGCAAGTGATCGTCCCATGAGCCTTTAAAATCCAGCACACACGCTCTCAACATATCCTCCAAGATCTGTATAGTCCTCTCTGACTGACCATTTGTCTGAGGATGAAAAGTGGTGCTAAAGCTCAATTGGGTCGTCACCACTTCCTGAAAATGTCCCCAAAAGTGGAAAGTGAAGTGGGCATCCCAATCAGAAACAACACTCACTGGGACCCTATGAAATCTCACTATTTCCTGCACATACAGGTTCGCCAATGCACTCAAGGTATCTGTAGATCTCATGGCTAAAAAGTATGCTGATTTCGTTAACCGATCTACTATCACCCATATAGTATCATGGTTCTTACGGGTTCTCGATAACCCCATCACAAAATTCATGGTGACGTGCTCCCACTTCTATGTCGGTATCGATAGAGGTTGTAATAAACCTCCTAATATTTGGTGCTCAACCTTTACTTTCTGATAAGTGAGACATCTAGCGACATACTCAGCTACGTCTCTCTTCATTCTAGACCACCAATATATCTTTCGAAGATTTTGATACATTTTACTACTCCTCGGGTGTACTGTATATCTTGATGAGTGAGCCTCTAATAAGATCATCATCCTTAGCTCTGAAACCTTAGGAACACATATTCTATTCCTGAACCTTAGTACTCTATCTGAACTCAATTCAAATTTTGTACCCTTACCCTTATGGATTTGGCTAATCACATCAATACACCATTGATCAATTTGCTGAGCTTGCCGGATTCTCTCAATCAACTCCGGTTCTAATCTCAAGCTAGCAATAATCCCATAGTTGCTAATCTCAGGTAGGGTCATATCCAGACTAAGGTTCGTGAATTGCTCCAATAACTCATGCTTCTAACCATCATATGTGATACCAACCCAAGACTTTTTCTACTTAATGCATCAACAACCACATTTGCCTTCCCCGAGTGGTACAAAATTTCACAATCGTAGTCTTTGAGGAGTTCTAACCACCTTCTCTGTCTCATATTTAACTCCTTCTCTAAGAATAGATACTTCAGACTCTTGTGATCCGTAAAGATATAAAATCTCTCACCATACAAGTAGTGGCGCCATATCTTCAATGCGAATACTATGGTTGCCAACTCTAAATCATGAGTGGGGTAGTTCTTCTCATGATCTTTTAGCTGTCTAGATCCATAAGCTACTACCCTTCCATCTTGCATCAAAACACAACCTAGTCCTTGATGCGAAGCATCTGTATACACCGAGTAGTTCCCTGAGCTGTTATGGATGATAAGAACTGGCACGGTGGTTAATCTGCGCTAAAGTTCCTAAAAACTCCTCTCACAAGCTTCATCCCATATAAACTCCACACTCTTCCTTGTAAGACATATTAATGGAACAGCCATTCTAGAGAAACCCTCTACAAATCTCCTGTAGTAACCTGCCAAACCCAGAAAGCTCTCGATCTCTGTGATTGTCTTGGGCTTTTCCCACTAAACAACGGCTTCAATCTTGGATGGATCTATTGACACCCCATCCTTCGATATAACATGGCTTAAAAAGGAAATCTGCTCTAGCCAAAAGTCACATTTACTCAGTTTGGCATACATCCTTCTCTCTCGGAGGGTCTGCAAAACAATCCTCAAGTGATGCTCATGCTCTTCTTTGGACCTTGAAAACACCAATATATCATCAATGAAAACAATCATGAACTGGTACAATTCTGGCTTAAATATCTCATTCATTAGAGCCATAAAAGTTGCTGGCGCATTTGTAAACCTGAAAGGCATCACTAGGAATTCGTAATAACCATAGCGGGTGCGAAAACTATCATGGGCACATCCTCCTTCGAAATCTTCAGTTGATGATACCCAAACCTCAGATCTATCTTGAAAAAGATTTGCGCTCCCCGAATCTAATCCAATAGGTCATCGATGTGCGGCAAGGGATATTTATTCTTAATGGTAGCCTTGCTCAACATCCCATAGTCAATACATAACCTAAGGCTCCCATTTCTCTTCTTCACAAATAATACTGGTGCTCCCCATGGTGAGACGCTCGGTCTTATAAACCCCTTATCTAGCATATCTTACAACTGTTTCCTTAACTCCTCTAGCTCAATTAGAGCCATCCTATATGGTGACTTGGATATTGGCTCGGTTCCAGGCGTCAAATCTATACCAAATTCCATTTCTCTATCCGGTGGCAATCCCGGTAGGTCATCTGGAAAGACATCAGGGAAATCTCTAACCACTGGAATGTCCTCCATATCTGGATGTACTTTGTCCAAATCCATCACATAAGCAATAAAACCTTCAAAACAATATTCAAGTCATTTCTTCTCTTAAAATCTTACAACACATTCTTCGGCTAGAGAAAAATTAATGGACTTAGAATGACAGTCTATGACAGCATGATTGCTAGCTAACCAATACATTCCTAAGATTACATCAATGTCACACATATTCAACAAAATCAGGTTGGCTGTCGTGTACTTATCTCCTACCCTCACTTTACAATCTTTATACACTTGCTCGGCTAATTGGCTAACTCTCATTGGAGTACTTATTAAAAAAGTCCTACTTAAGTATGTGGGTTCTACAAGACCTTTTAACTTTGATGCACATGCAAGTGATATAAAGGAATGCGTAGCACCAGAATCAAACAAAGCCATAGCTTTCAAATTAAAAATCAGGATTGTACCTTTTATCACCTCATAGGAGGTATCAGCTGATGCCTGGTGTATCGAATACACCTTGCCTTGACCCACAACTTGTTTACCTTTTTCTTCAGCCGAGGCTTTCTTTCTTGTAGAAGGTGTAACTGTAGGAACTCTCTCTGGCTCCTTACCCCTCTATGGGACTACCTTAACTATCTCCGGGCACTATCTGGCATAATGCCTAAATTTACCACATCTGAAGCATCGGGTACCCTGAAGATGACATGACCTACCACTATGGTATCGACCATATAGTCTACATTGATCAGCAGTCAGTCGGGGTCCACTAATTGCTATACCCCTGGCTGGTGTCTAATTCTGTGGAACGAAAGGTTTAGCAGCCTTCTTCTGTGACTCATCTGCCTCTCTCTAATGCTTACTCATAAATCTCTGACCAAACTTGGCACCTTTGCCATCTCCCATTTTCCTGTGACCCTTGTCCTTACCCCAACTAAACTTAAAAATCTACAGGTTATAATCTTGCTCACACAATTAAGCCTGTCGCACACCCTCTCTGAATGTAGCGACATCAAACGGGGCTAACTTCGCTCGAATTGAAGGCTTGAGCCCATCTACAAATCTACGGACTCTAATAGCCTCACTCCTGATCGATTCTAGATCATATCTGCCTAGTAAAGTGAATCGTGACTCGTACTCATCCACAGTTTGGTTCCATTGAGTCAAATTCAAAAACTCCATCTATAGCCTACGTCAAGCGATATCTGAGATGTATTGCTTTTTGAAAACACCCAAAAACATATCCCACATGATAGTCATTCCCTGAGCTCTCAACATAGGCCTGGTGGACTTCCACCAGTGCTCTGCTTCGTCTCTCAGTACAAAGGTCGCAAGCGCTACTGTCTCTGTAGCCAAACGTCTACAGAAGTCAAACAACTTCTCCATCTGACTAATCCAGTCCTTAGCCACTGCTGGATCCTTTACCCCGCTAAAAGAAGGAGGCTTGAAATCCATGAAATGCCTCAACCTCTCCATATCACAGTCGTATCCGTACCCCAAATCATCCTCATCATACTGTTGTGGGGCTACGGAGGAGGTACTGGTCGAATATAAGGTTCTCGTGGCCTAACCAGTTCAGGTTGTGCAGATGCAACATTGTCAGGTTCAGGTGCAGCTGTTGGGGGATTCAGTGCAGCCTGTCCCACTGTACCAGGTGTACCCTTAAACCTAGCCATGATCTAACCCATCATGGTCATTATAGTGCGCATGTCTTCTTCTAATCGAGCAATCCGGGATCGAAAGAATCTATCTGTTCCTGAGGCTCATGACTAGAGGACCGTCTACTGTGCCTTTCGGTCCTGTCATTCCGCCCTTGAGCCCTCGAGTTCTCTCCCCTCTTGCGGTGTCTCTCAGGCATATCTCATAAGCCTGATAACTTTCCTGCATTTATAACAAACTTATAATTCACTACTAGCTTCGTATACACATTTGTATCGAAATATCGTACAGTAACTTGGGGTTATATCTTTCTTAGTCCTAAACATTGACTCCAATCAGACCAACCATGCTCTGATACCAAATCTGTCACACCCCACTTTCGGGTGTCCTTTATCCGTACTTACTCAACTACGGTTGGGCTGTGAGGCGATGCAATTACTAAAGTTCCTTGAATTTACTGCGAAAATGTTTAAAATTTAATTCACACTCCTATGTGTGTGTAAATATACAAAATTAATTGTATAATAATATCTTTACATAACATCCCCATAAAACTATTACATTTCTTAGGTATAACTGTGCAATACAAGATAATAGATACAAAATGCTCTTGTGTATACTGTTCTTATACCTTTACAATTGATGGGAGTTGTCCAACGCAAAAGAGATCCAGAGACCATCGCTTTCCTACTTCTCAGTATCTGGAGAGGGAAAATAGTGGGATGAGCAAACCATAGCTCAGTAAGAAAATGAATGCGAGCAGGTAGATATCGTACTACCTACATAGCCCATGCATGTATAAAACAAAACCATGTTTTCATTATAAATGGAAATATAATCGAAAAATGCAGTAAACATATATTTTTCATTTGGCATTTTCATGAATACAAATATTTAATATTTCCACTTGAAACATGTTTCATAAAAAAAGTGCTTTCACGACACAAGTGATTAAATCAGAGATTTATCAAACACACAAGAATCTCTTTCTTTTCTCAATCATTTCTTTATCCTCAAACCTCTCGAATCTCTGAGACAGGAATGGAATTTTCGACAATCAAATATCCATGACATATGGCCATAGTCAGTGATCCCAGGCCTCGTTGATCAGGTGTGCATAGGGCATCACTTCGCCTGAAGGGGCATGGGTCAGTACTACCCTTCGGCTCATCTCAATCAACCTCATCTCCTCATACACTCACGGTATAAGGTACGCCATGTGTCATCTACGTGATACTGGTACTCACGTGCACCCAGCACGGTACATAGTATACCAACGGGCAACTACACAGTACTACGTACGACCGTGGACCCAAGTCCATACTCCAACTTTGATGGACTTTTCATCCTGATCCATATCTCATATACCAGGCGAGCAAGCAGCGTGACACACAGTCTTCGCAAGGCTCCAGCGCGGTACGAGGTATTGTTAAGGCCCAGCCCAATCAAAGGTCGTAGGCTGGCATCCCCTTGGGTCCCAAACCCCCAGGTTTACCTCAACTTATTAAAAACAGATGTGAGCAAAGCTCCAGCACTTTCTCAAAACCATCGTTCGAGTTAAACTCCACCACAGCACATCAAAAGCATAGAATCATGTGCGAGCTAACACTCCAGCACATAGTCAAGTCATTAAAACTGGTGTGAGCTAGAACTTCAATACCAATCTCATCTCAAATCCGATAGATGACTATTTTCTCTTTTTAAAACTCAAAACATGTTTATTTATTGAAGCATGCCTCTCCATGCTAAAACATGTAAAATTAGCCAACCTATCATCACCATTTCTCAATCACTAATACCAATACAAAAATTGAGAAAAACATTGAAAACATGCATATCATGCTATTTCCTTACGCCTTCCCATTTCTCAACACATAAATATATCATAGTACATTTCATGCTTCCATATCATTTCATAGAATTGTAGTATCATACTAATTCTAGTGATATATCTACGAAATTAGCATAAAATACGTACGAACATCTCTATAGCTACCACACAATCCCTTACCTCGAATCGTGCACGTATCCTCTCTGTCACGTTTGCTCTGTTCGCGATCTGGGTTAGCCGTGTCTCACATATTTCGAGCTACACGTATAAATCATCAAGTTATTTTCTGTTTTCATATACTAAACATACACATTGTCTTCTATTTATCTATTCATACTCCTCAAGTCCTTCAAATCACATTTCACCTTTCCACTAACATCATTTTATCATCTATAAAGCTTTCCATCATTTTTCCATGGATTTCCTCTTTATAAATCTCTCTTAATACTACTCACTTATCACTACTTCATCTTTCATATCAACATTTCACATCTCATTCAACCCACAAATACTTAAAAACCATATTTAGAAGCCTGAAGGTTGAAGAGCTTACCCTTTTACTTAGTCAAACTTGTGGTAGCCACAACTCCTTCTCTTGATCACTCCAATATGAGGTTTTTGGGTATGTTATTCTCATTGCTTCAAGGAACAAATTTCCCTTCTTGAGCTCCTTCAGATTCTGACTGCAAGGTAGTGATTTTTAGAGTGAGAAAGCTTGGGTCTTGAGAAAATGGCAGGTGAGGTTTAGTGGGAGAAGAGTTCTGAGCTTTCATCTCAATCTCGTGCTCTTTTTATAGATGCAGAGACATGAGATCGATTTGGCCCTTGTGGAGATCAATCTCTGCAAGGTTTGGTAGTCCTTTTTACCAAACACAACCACTACAAGATCGATCTTCTTCCATGATGAGATCGATCTGTCGAAGATAATTTTCCTCTTGGAGATCGATCTGTCTAGCTTTGAGATCGATCTGTTCTCAAACAGTGAGTTAAGGAGATTGATCCTCTTGCCTTAAAATCGATCTTCTCATCACAGAATGTCTAGCAGATTGATTTGGTTCCATTGGAGATCGATCTGTCTTATCCCATTACTCAAAATAAGGTCATTTTGGCTCTTCCAGATCGATCTCTCATCCCATTAGATCGATCTGTCATTCATATTTCCAAATTTTACTGCAGTTTTTTGCAGCAACTTCATTCAAAACCTCCTTAATTTGCTGCCATAGTCATTTCATCATTCATCCCTCCTTGAGACTTGAAAATAGCATCTAATCACACTTTGTACATATTAAAACTTGTGGGAAATCCTTGTATAGGCAAATATATACAATATATAACTAAATGGAAGTGCATAACTTATGCAATTTCATTCCATTTTACTCCAATACTCATATTCCATTCCCCTCACATTCATTATATATCAAAGTCTATTTCTTCATATTCATATTTAATGCAACTTGTACGTACATCACAACTCTTATTACAAGTGTGTACATTAGTCTCATGGACTTTGTATCACATATGCTTCACATTACTTGTACATCATCATACTTATGAATTCATTTACATATGTTCAAGGTTAAACCTATACGGGGTCTCACATTCTCCCCCACTTAGAAAATTTGGTCCTCCAAATTGGAACTAATCATTCTGTGAATAACTCGTGATACTTCTCCCGCATCGAACTCTCCAATTCCCATGTGGCTTCTTCCGATGAATGATGTTGCCATAAAACCTTAACCAATGAAATCGTCTTGTTTCGCAACACCTTCTCTTTTCTGTCCAATATCCGGATTAGTTCCTCCACATACAACATGTCCTCTTTGAGCTTTAATGGCTCATAGTTAATTACATGTGTTGGGTCCAGATAGTACTTTCGAAGCATAAAAACATAGAAGACATTGTGGACTTCCGCTAGCTCAGGCGGCAAGGCTAGCCTAGATGCTCTATCTCCCACTCTATCCAAAATCTCGAAGGGACTAATATAACGAGGATTTAGTTTTCCTTTCTTCTCGAACCTCGTTATTCCCTTAGAAGGAGACACTTTCAAAAATACGGACTCACCCACATCAAATTCAAGTGGTCTCCGTCTTCTGTCAGTGTAGCTCTTTTGTTGACTTTGAGTTATTCCCAGCCTCTCACATATTATCCGAACATCTACGGAGGCTTATTTAACCAGATCGGGAGTGAGCAACTGTCTGTCACTAACCTCTTCCCATCCAATAGGCGATTGACATCTACGACCGTATAGTGCCTCATAAGGGGCCATTCCAATACTTGAGTGATAACTGTTATTGTAGGCGAACTCAATCAATGGCAAATGATCGTACCATGAGCCTCTAAAATCTAGCATACACGCTCTCAACATATCCTCCAAGGTTTGTATAGTCCTCTCTGACTGACCATCTGTCTGAGGATGAAAAGTGGTGTGAAAGCTCAACTGGGTCGTCATCGCTTCCTAAAAATGTCCCTAAAAGTGGAAAGTGAAGTGATCATCCCTATCAGAAACAACACTCACTGGGACTCCATGAAATCTCACTATTTCCCGCACATACAGGTTCACCAATGCACTCAAGGTCTCTGTAGATCTCATGGCTAAAAAGTGTGCTGATTTCGTTAATCGATCTACTATCACCCATATAGTATCATGGTTCTTACGGGTTCTCGGTAACTCCATCACAAAGTCCATGGTGACGTGCTCCCACTTCCATGTCGGTATCGATAGAGGTTGTAATAATCCTCCTGGTTTCTTGTGCTCAACCTTTACTTGCTGACAAGTGAGACATCTAGCGACATACTCAGCTACGTCTCTCTTCATTCCAGATCACCAATATATCTTCCAAAGATTTTGATATGTTTTACTACTCCTCGGGTGTACTGTATATCTTGATGAGTGAGCCTCTGATAAGATCATCTTCCTTAGCTCTGAATCCATAGGAACACATATTCTATTCCAGAACGTTAGTACTCCACTGAACTCAATTCAAATTTCGTACCCTTACCCTTATGGATTTGGCTAATCACATCAATACATCATTAATCAATTTGCTGAGCTTGTCGGATTCTCTTAATCAACTCCGATTTTAATCTCAAGCTAGCAATAATCCCATAGTTGCTAATCTCAAGTAGGCTCATATCCAGACCAAGGTTCATGAATTGCTCCAACAACTTGTGCTCTCTAACCATCATATGTGATACCAATCCGAGACTCTTTCTACTCAATGCATCGAGAACCACATTTACCTTCCCCGGGTGGTACAAAATTTCACAATCGTAGTCTTTGAGGAGTTCTAACCACCTTCTCTGTCTCATATTTAACTCTTTCTCTGAGAATAAATACTTCAGACTATTGTGATCCGTAAAGATCTGAAATCTCTCACCATACAAGTAGTGGCGCCATATCTTCAATGCGAATACTACGACTGCCAACTCCAAATCATGAGTGGGGTATTTCTTCTCATGATCTTTTAGCTGTCTAGATCTATAAGCTACTACCCTTCCATCTTGCATCAAAACACAGCCTAGTCCTTGATGCGAAGCATCTGTATACACCGAGTAGTTCTCTAAGCTGTTAGGGATGATAAGAACTGGCGCGGTGGTTAATCTACGCTTAAGTTCCTGAAAACTCTTCTCACAAGCTTCATCCCATATAAACTCCACACTTTTTCTCATAAGACGTGTTAATGGAGCAGTCAATCTAGAGAAACCCTCTACAAATCTCCTGTAGTAACCTACCAAACCCAGAAAGCTTCTGATCTCTGTGACTGTCCTGGGCTGTTCCCACTGAACAACGATCTCAATCTTGGATGGATCTACTGACACCCCATCCTTTGATACAACATGGCCTAAAAAGGAAATCTGCTCTAGCCAAAAGTCACATTTACTCAGTTTGGCATACATCCTTCTCTCTCGGAGGGTCTGCAAAACAATCCTCAAGTGATGCTCATGCTCTTCTCTGGACCTTGAATACACCAATATATCATCAATGAAAACAATCACGAACTGGTCTAGGTGTGGCTTAAATATCTCATTCATTTGAGCCATAAAAGCTGCTGGCGCATTTATCAACTCGAAAGGCATCACTAGGAATTCGTAATGACCATAGTTGGTGCGAAAAGCTGTCTTCGGCACATCCTCTTTCCAAATCTTCAGTTGATGATACCCAGACCTCAGATCTATCTTGGAAAAGATCTGCGCTTCTCAAATCTGATCCAATTGGTCATCGATGCGCACAAGGGATATTTATTCTTAATGGTAGCCTTGTTCAACATCCTATAGTCAATATACAACCTAAGGCTCCCATCACTCTTCTTAACAAATAATACCGGAGCTCCCCATGGTGAGACGCTTGGTCTTATAAACCCTTTATCTAGCATATCTTGCAATTGTTTCCTTAACTCTTCTAGCTCAACTAGAGCCATCCTATATGGTGACTTAGATATTGGCTCGATTCCTAGCATCAAATCTATTTCGAATTGCATTTCTCTATCCGGTGACAATCCCGGTAGGTCATCTGGAAAGACATCAGGGAATTCTCTAACCACTGGAATGTCCTCCATATCCGGATGTACTTTGTCCAAATTCACCATATAAGCAATAAAACCTTCAAAACAACATTCAAGTCATTTATACCAATGTACTTTACTTGTCACGAAATTCAAGATTTCATTTCTTCTCTTAAAATCTTACAACACATTCTTCGGGTAAAGAAAACTTAATGGACTTAGAACGACAGTCTATGATAGCATGATTGGTAGCTAACCAATCCATTCCTAAGATTACATCAATGTCATACATATTCAACAAAATCAGGTTCACTGTCATGCACTTATCCCCTACCCTCACTTTACAATCTTTATACACTTGCTCGGCTAATTGGCTCACACTCATTGGAGTACTTATTAATAAAGTCCTACTTAAGTATGTGGGTTCTACAAGACCTTTTAACTTTGATGCACATGCAGGTGATATAAAGAAATGCGTAGCACCAGAATCAATTAAAGCCATAGCTTCCAAATTAAAAACCAGGATTGTACCTCTTATCACCTCATAGGAGGTATCAGCTGATGTCTGGTCTGTCGCATACACCCTACCTTGACCTACAACTTGTTTTCCTTTTTCTTCAGCCGAGGCTTTCTTTCTTGCAGGAGGTGTAACTGTAGGAACTCTCTCCGGCTCCTTACCCCTCTATGGGACTGCCTCAACTATCTTCGGGCACTCTCTAGCATAATACCCAAATTTACCACATCTGAAGCATCGGGTACCCTAAAGATGAAATGGCCTACAACCATGGTATCGACCACATAGTCTACATTGATCAGCAGTCGATCGGGGTCCACCAATCGCTATACCCCTGGTGGTGTCTGAGTCTGAGGCTTGAAAGGTCTAGCAGCCTTCTTCTGTAACTTATCAGCCTCTCTCTAATGCTTACTCATAAATCTCCGACCAAACTTTACACCTTTGTCATCTCCCATTTTCCTCTAACCCTTGTCCTTACCCCAACTAAACTCAAAAATTTATAGGTCATAATCCTGCTCACACAATTGAGCCAGTCGCACAGCCTCTCTATATGTAGCGACATCGAACTGGGCCAACTTCACTCGAATTGAAGGCCTGAGCCCATCTACAAATCTACGAACTCTAATAGCCTCACTCCTGATCGAGTCCGGATCATATCTGCCAAGTGAAGTGAATCGTGACTCGTACTCATCCACAATTTGGTTCCCTTGAGTCAAATTCAGAAACTTCATATGTAACCTACGTCGAGCGGTGTCTGGGATGTATTGCTCTCTGAAAAAAACCAAAAATGTATCCCACGTGATAGCCATACCGTGAGCTCTTAACATAGGCCTGGTGGACTTCCATTAGTGCTCTGCTTTACCTCTCAGTACAAAGGCCACAAGCACTACTCTCTCCGTAGCCGAACATCTACAGAAGTCAAAAAACTTCTCCATGTGACTAATCCAGTCCTCAGCCACTGCTGGATCCTTTACCCCGCTAAAAGAATGAGGCTTGAAATCCATGAAATGCCTCAACCTCTCTATATCACAGTCGTATCCATACCCCAAATCATCCTCTTCATACTGTTGTAGGGCTACTAGAGGAGATACTAGTCGAATATAAGGTTCTCGTGGCCTAACCGATTCAGGTTGTACAGGTGCAACATTGTCAGGTTCAGGTGCAGCTGCTGGGGGATTCGGTGTAGCCTATCTCGCTGTACCAGGTGTACCCTCAGACCTAGCCATGATTTGACCCATCATGGTCATCATAGTGCGCATGTCTTCCTCTAGTCAGGTTATCCGAGGATCGGAAGCCACTATCTGTTCTTGGGGCTCATGAGTAGAGGATGATCTACTGTGCCTCTCAGTTTTGTCATTCCGCCCTTGAGGTCTCAAGTTCTCTCCCCTCTTGTGGTGTCTCTCAGGCATATCTCACAAGCCTGATAACTTTCCTGCATTTATAACAAACGTTTAATTCACTACTAGCTCCGTATACACATTTGTATCTAAATATCGTACAGTAACTTGGGGATGTATCTTTTTTAGTCCTAAACATCGACTCACATCAGACCAACCATGCTCTGATACCAAATCTGTCACACCCCACTTTCGGGTGTCCTTTATCCATACTTACTCAACTACGGTTGGGCTGTGAGGCGATGCAATTACTAAAGTTCATTGAATTTACTGCGAAAATATTTAAAATTTAATTCACACTCCCAGGAGTGTGTAAATATACAAAATTAATTGTATAATAATATCTTTACATAACATCCCCATAAAACTATTACATTTCTTAGGTATAACTGTGCGATACAATATAATAGATACAAAATGCTCTTGTGTATACTGTTCTTATACCTTTACAATTGATGGGAGCTGTCCAACGCAAAAGAGATCCAGAGACCACCACTTTCCTACTTCTCAGTATCTGGAGGGAGAAAATAGTGGGATGAGCAAACCACAGCTCAGTAAGGAAATGAATGCAGATATCGTACTACCTACATAGCCCATGCATGTATAAAACAAAACCATGTTTTCATTATAAATGGAAATATCATCGGAAAATGCAGTAAACATATATTTTTCATTTGGCATTTTAATGAATACAAATATTTAATATTTCCACTTGAAACATGTTTCATAAAACAGTGCTCTCACGACACAAGTGATTAAATTAGATATTTATTAAACACACAAGAATCTCTTTCTTTTCTCAATCATTTCTTTTTCCTCAAACCTCTCGAATCTTTAAGACAGGTATGAAATTTTCGACAATCAAATATCCACGACATATAGTCATAGTCAGTGATCTCAGGCCTCACTGATCAGGTGTGCACAGAGTATCACTTCGCCTGAAGGGGGATGGGTCAGTCCTACCCTCCGGCTCATCTCAATCAACCTCATCTCCTCATATACTCACTGTATAAGGTATGCCATGTGTCATCTACACGAAACTGGTACTCACGTGCACCCAACACGGTACATAGTATACCAACGGACAACTACACAGTATTGTGTATGACCATGGACCCAAGTCCATACTCCAACTCCGATGGACTTTTCATCCTGAACCATATCTCATATACCAGGCAAGAAAGCAGCATGACACACAGTCATCGCAAGGCTACAGCGCGGTACAAGGTATTGTTAAGGCCTAGCCCGTTCAAAGGCCGTCGGTTGGCATCCCCTTGGGTCCCAAACCCCAAGGTTTACCTCATCTCATTAAAAACAGGTGCGAGCAAGGCTCCAACACTTTCTCAAAATCGTCGTGAGAGTTAAACTCTAGCACGACACATCAAAAGCATAGAATCATGTGCGAGCTAACACTCCAGCACATAGTCAAGTCATTAAAACGGGTGTGAGCTAGAACTCTAACACCAATCTCATCTCAAATTCGATAGATGACTATTTTCTCTTTTTAAAACTCAAAACATGTTTATTTATTGCAGCATGCCTCTCCATTCTAAAACATGTAAAATTGGCCAACCTATCATCATCATTTCTTATTCACCAATACAAAAATTGAGAAAAACATTAAAAACATGCATATCATGCTATTTCCTTACCCCTTCCCATTTCTCAACACATATATATATATATCATAGTACATTTCATGCTTCCATATCATTTCATAGAATTGTAGTATCGTACTAATTCTAGCGATATATCTACGAAATTGGCGTAAAATACGTACGAACATCTCTATAGCTAACACACAGTCCCTTACCTCGAATCATGCTCATATCCCCTCTGTCACGTTTGCTTCGTTTGCGATCCGGGTTAGTCGTGTCTCAAGTATTTCAAGCTACACGTATAAATCATCAAGTTATTTTCTATTTTCATCTACTAAACATACACATTGTCTTCTATTTATCTATTCATACTCCTTAAATCCTTCAAATCATATTTCACCTTTCTACTAAAATCATTTTATCATCTGTAAAGCTTTCCATCATTTTTCCATGAATTTTCTCTTTATAAATCTCCCTTAATACTACTCACCTATCACTACATTTATCTTTCATATCAACATTTCACATCTCATTCAACCCACAAATACATAGAAACCATATTTAGAAGCTTAAAGGTTGAAGAGCTTACCTTTTTACTTAGTCAAACTTGTGGTAGCCACAACTCCTTCTCTTGATCACACCAATGTGAGATTTTTGGGTTGTTGTTCTCCTTGCTTCAAGGAACAACTTTCCCTTCTTGAGCTCCTTCAGATTTCGACTGCAAGGTAGTGATTTTTAGAGCGAGAAAGTTTGGGTCTTGAGAGAAAATGGCAGGTGAGGTTTGGTGGGAGAAGAGTTCTGAGTTTTCATCTCAATCTTGTGCTCTTTTTATAGATGCAGAGACATGAGATCGATTTGGCCCTTGTGGAGATCGATCTCTGTAAGGTCTGGTAGTCATTTTTACCAAACACAACCACTACAAGATCGATCTTCTTCCATGATGAGGTCGATCTGTCGAAGACAATTTTCCTCTTGGAGATCGATCTGTCTAGCTTTGAGATCGATCTGTTCTCAAACAAAGAGTTAAGGAGATCGATCCTCTTGCCTTAAAATCGATCTTCTTATCACAGAATGTCTAGCAAATCAATCCGGTTCCATTGGAGATCGATCTATCTTATCCCATTACTCAAAATAAGGTCAATTTGACTCTTTCAGATCAATCTCTCATCCCATGAGATCGATCTGTCATTCATATTTTCAAATTTTACTGCAGTTTTCTGCAGCAACTTCATTCAAAACCTCCTTAATTTGCTGTCATAGTCATTTCCTCATTCATCCCTCCTTGAGACTTGAAAATGGCATCCAATCACACTTAGTACATATTAAAACTTGTGGGAAATCTTTGTATAGCCAAATATATACAATATATAACTAAATGGAAGTGCATAACTTATGCAATTTCATTCCATTTTACTCTAATACTCATATTTCATTCCCCTCACATTCATTATATATCAAAGTCCATTTCTTCATATTCATATTTAATGCAACTTGTACGTACATCACAACTCTTATTACAAGTGTGTACATTAATCTCATGGACTTTGTATCACATATGCTTCACATTACTAGTACATCATCATACTTATGAATTCATTTACATATGTTCAAGGTTAAACCTATACGGGGTCTCACAGCTCCATTGCTCAAATAAAAGCATTTTTGGCTCTTCCAGATCAATCTTCCCTTTTATGAGATAGATCTGGCATTCATATTTTCTAGATTTTGCTGCAGTTTTTCGTAGTAACTCACACAATCATCCTAAATTTTGCTGCCATAGTCATTTTCTCATCCAACCACCTTTAAGACTTGAAAATGGCATCCATTCATACTTTATACACATTAAAACTTGTGTAGATTCATTGTATAACCAAAGGTATACAATACAAACCAAATGGATGCACAAATAATTTACACAACTCATGCAACTTCATTCAATTTGCTGAACTACTCATTTTGAGTTTCAGTCACATTCATCACCCACAAAAGTCCATTTCTTCATATTTCATACATAATGGAACTTGTACGTACATCACAAACTCATATTATAAGTGTGTACATTGAATTTATGGACTTTACATGACTTATGCTTCATATGACATGTACATGTGTATTTCTTATGAATTCATAAGGTTTACATATAAAAATACGGGTCTTACACTAACCTTACAAAACTTGAGATGAAATATTTTCTACCAATAGTGTTCATTGAAATCCTTCTACAATAATTTAAAGGTTAATTTTCTCATCAAAAAACTAATGTACAACAACAAAAGAACTAAAAAGATGACACGCAAATAAAAATCACCTTCTAACTGTAACGCCCTGGAAAGGAAAAAAAATGGGCGAATTTAAACTTTCTTTTTTATCTAAGTTGCATTCCTATCAGTGTCATATACTTAACCCAATTTATTTATAAAATATTGGCAGTATAATGGCTGCCATTGGACCTAACCCACCTGCAAAGTTTAATCACAGTTCATATTTGCAATCCAGTTGATTTTAGAATCTTTTCTCAACTCAATACCATCTTCATTCTCATTGCAAAGAACATGAAACATATAATATACATCAATGTATAGATTACATGTTTACAACTATGTTTACATCCATTTACACCTAATTACATCCCATACATAAACTTACATCATTGTCTATGTTTTACACTAAGTCTGGCATATAAAGTAAAGTAATACTTTGCTAATACAAAATAGTCTAGAAGGGTCGGGTGCCTCATCCACGACCACTATACTGTAGGTGCAGAAACGATCACTGTAGGGAATCTGGAAGATGGATAGGAAAGGGGTGAGCTTTTCAAGCCCAGTAAGACGTGCATTTAAAGCAGTCATAGCAATAAAACATATAAATCACATAGCTTTTCAAATTAACATATACATGCATACAAGTTGAAATATTTATAGTCTTATAAGCAAGATAAAACATGCTTGAAATTAAAGCTTGTAACATGAAAAAGTATAAGCCACGTACAAAAATGAACCGCTTAACCGATATAGCTCATAGGACGCGTCACATGAAATTCTTGTAAGATAGAATGCGTAGGATATTTTGTAAGTAAAATCAAAGCTTCCATGTAGTTTATATCACGTAAAGTAGTTAAAAACATCAGATCAAGTGATCGCATAGCATATATCACGTAGCACGTAGCATATAAGCCATATGACTTATAAAATAGCACATGGTGTATGAAACATATAATTAAACATTCTTTTCATGGAGACTAGGCAATAACACGTAGCATTCCATGTCATGTTCTCGTAGATGTTTCCTGAAGGAAATCCGCGTCGATAATTCTCGTAGGCAGGGTACCTATGGCCATGGTAAGGGGCTGTAGATTGGATCAGGGTCGTACAACTCCCTACGCCACTTAATCAAATGGCAACAATAAGGCTCCGTGTGGTTTAACTACTCGACGTGCTCAAACGTGCGCCACAAGGGACGAAACGTACACCAGTTGGTTTATAGCACGGACCATGTAGGTTTAGACCTCACAATAGCCATTCATGAAACGTTCTTGTAGATTTCATGTGGCCTCAGTCTCAAAACATAGCTTTTAAAGCCTTTTTCGGGTCTATATCCCATATACTTGTAGAAAACAACACTTTTCCTTCATTTCATAAACAAAATCATTTTCACGTAGACATTTACATTTCAAAGCATCTCATAGATCATGAAAAGTGTGTTTGAGGAGCTCGAAAAATAAAGTTTCTCGGTTTTAGGTGAATAGTGACCCTTTTTTGGTTTTCGAGGGATTTTTTCATGGAAACATGTAAAAACATACATACTTAAGCATATATATATATATAAAGGGTATTGGAATACCAATACTACTTTAAAGTACACCCCTTACCTCTTAAACCTTAGATGGTGCAAAACGTCGATTCTTGGGTTTGCCTCGATATGCGTGTCAATAACTCGAGCTACCCAAACATGACCAATTCATCAAACAATGCTTAATAACATGTCAACATGTTCAAATATGTGATTAGTTTCCCTTTTGTTGACCAAGTTTGACATTTTCGTTAACTTTGCTTGTTTTCTCGTTTTTTCCTGTTTAAGTATCGATTTATGCTATTTTACTAATTTGGCATTTCTAAATTCAATTTCAATACTCTTATAGCCTACTTATTCAGTGAAGCTCATAATTCACCCTAATCAATTTTCCAAATTGCCTATTCTTATGATTTTTTATATTTCACCAGTTTAAGCTCTAAATTAGGCTTTTACGGTATAAACTTAATTGTATACATCCTCTAATTAAATCAAAATTCATCATTTTCATAACTTCCTCATGCTGGCAGCAACTACATTAATTCATACAAATTGATTCATTCAATTCCATTTCACTAAAAATCATTTTAGAAATACCAAACAAGAACGTATCACATGCTCTTCATCATTCATCAATTTCTCTTACCTTTTTATCAAAGTAAAACACTCCACAAATACTCCAAATCAGTCCTCAACTGTACATCATTAAATATAATACTTATATTTACTCAAAAACACATGAAAACCCAAGTAGAGTTCATCAAAAATCAAAACTTACACTTACCCATGAACAGGACAGTTTCTGTCTAGCAGCTTCTCTCTACGATTATCCTAGGTAAATGTACTTTTTTTTGGCTGGAGTTTTTATATGTTACAGATGAATCATATGGAAATATTTCTTCCTTATTTTCCATTGCCTAATTTTGGCTTTAAGGCCACCACAAAATTCACTCAATGCTGGGTGAACAATACCATTTTGGGAATGAAGGAGGGACGAAGACAGGGCTGGTTCTCTTGAGTTTTTAGGGATAATGAGGTGATTTCAGGTGATACGGAATCCTTATTAAGTGCAATTAATATCTAAAGTGAATGAGAGCCATCATATTAGAGGAGGTTAATCAAATCCAATGGCTTACACTAGTGGGTCTACTGACTGGGTTGGACAGATTTCTGTCCTGTTTTTGTAAAATCCTAAAAACAATTTCTGGTCTAATTTCTTCCAAATTTCAACTTCTCCATTGTTATATTATGTCTCTAGTATCTCTCATAAAAATTTAGGTATCACTTGTGTAAGAAACTTTTCACGATTGAGCTCGTTTTACTCGATTAGGTCCATATCGAGCAAAATTATTTTAAGCTTTTGGTTCACTTTAAAAATTCATTTAAATATCTAAACATTTATATTTCCACTTAATGTTAATTCCCCAAGTAAATATTACCTTATACTAACTTTCCATGGCCTCGAAATAATTTTCTTGAATGTTTATAATTTATTCTAAATTTATTTCTTAACTAGGCCCACATTTCTCGGTTTATCATAAACTCGAGTTTTATTAGCTTTTTCACTTCTATTACTTTAGTTTTCACTTCCTAACATTATTTTATGAACTTACATACATTCTTAAGTGAATTATCAGGTTCAGAGTCTTATCTCAATTTTCGTGCCACCGAGCCCCATTCACAATCCTGAGCGCTATGATCACTTTAGGCTTTCATAACATTATTTCGAGTACTTGGTGATTTCTCAACTTTCATTTACTTACTAATGTGGAAATTTTGGGTTTTACATTTCTCTCCACCTTTAAAGAATTCGATCCTCCGAATTCAGGATGTTTCATCAAATAACCGTGGGTACTTCTCTCTCATATGGCTCTCTAGCTCCCACGTAGCCTTTTCTGTTGAGTGGTGTTGCCAAAGAACCTTGACCAATGAAATTGTCATAGATCAAAGTACCTTCTCTTTTCTGTCGAGGATCCAAATTGGTTGCTCAACATAACTCATGTCGTTTCGAATCTCCAATGGTTCATACTCAATAACATGAGAAGGATCCGGATAATACTTCCTCAACATGGAAATGTAGAAGACATCATGTATTCCTGAAAAATGTGGGGATAGTGCAAGCCAGTAGGCAACGTTTCCCACTTTCCCTAATATTTTGAATGGACCAATAAATCGAGGGCTTAATTTACCTTTCTTCCCGAAGCGTATGACACCCTTTACCAGAGACACCTTCACAAATACAGAGTCCCTAACTTGAAACTCTAGAGCACGCCTCTGCATATCTGCATAAATGTTTTGTCTACTTTGGGTCATCCTCAGTCTATCACAGATTAGTTGAACACCTCTAGTTGCTTGTTCAACCAAATCGAGAGCAAGTATCTTTCTCTCACCCACTTCTTCCCAAGTAATCAGGGACCTACATCTCCTGCCATACAGAGCTTCATATGGTGTCATTCCAATGCTAGCATGATAACTGTTATTATAGGCAAACTCTACAAGAGGCAAGTACTTTAAGGTCTGAATAGTCCGCTCAGACTGACCATCGGTATGAGGATAGTAGGCGGTGCTCAAGTTCAATCGAGACCCCATAGCCTCCTGAAATTGGGTCCAAAATCTGGAAGTAAAATGAGAATCTCTATCAGAAGTAATATTTACGACTGCTCCATGCAATCGTGCCACTTCTCTGGCATACAAGTTTGCTAGCTTATCCAGTGAGTCAGTGCTCTTGATGGGGAGGAAGTGAGCACTCTTAGTCAGCCTATCTATAATCACCCAGACTGCATCATGACCCCTCTGTGTCCTTGGTAATCCCATAATAAAATCCATGGTAATGTGCTCCCACTTCTACGTAGGTATCGGTAATGACTTAAGCAGTCTCGCAGGTCTCTGGTGCTCAGTCTTAATCTGTTGGCAAACTAAACATCTAGCTACGAAGTCTACCACATCTCTCTTCATTCCAATCCACCAATACACCTTACGGAGATCATGGTACATCTTAGTACTACCTGGGTGCACGGTGAATCGAGTATAGTGGGACTCTTTCAAAATATTCTGCCTCAGGGTGTCATCATGAGGCATACAAATACGGCCTCAAAACCTCAATAATCCATCATCACTGATTGAAAATTTTGATTACAATCTCTCCTCGGCTTGGCTAACCATATCAAGTAGCTTCTGATCATTCCTCTGCCCTACTCTAATCTAATCCAGTATACTGGGTTCAATCCATAGGCTAGCCATGAATCCATTCTCAACCTCATCTACACTGACCTGAAGCTCGACAATCTGTCCCAACAAGTCTCATTCTCTAATCATCATGTAGGACACCATTCTTTTTCTGCTAAAGGCATCCACTACCACATTTTCCTTACCTGGATGGTACAGGATCTCACATTCATAGTCTTTCAGAAGCTCTATCCATCTCCGCTGGCTCATATTAAGCTCATTTTGATCAAATATATACTTAAGGCTCTTATAGTCAGTGAAGATCTGGAATTTCTCACCATATAAGTACTACCACCATATCTTTAGTGCAAAAACCATTGCGGCCAACTCCAAATCATGAGTGGGGTAGTTACTATCATGGTTCTTCAGCTGATGGAACCCATAAGCAACCACTCTACCATGCAGCATCAGCACGCAACCTAACCCTTGGTAGGAGGCATCACTATACACTGTGAATCCTCCTAAACCACTTAGAACAATCAAAACTGGGGCTGTGGTCAACCGGTGCTTGAGCTCTTGGAAGCTCTGCTCACATTACTCAGACCATTCAAATGGGACATCCTTACGAGTCAGCTTAGTCAGTGGAGTTGCAATCTGAGAAAATCCCTTAATAAACCTCTGATAGTACCCTGCCAATCCCAAGAAACTCCGAATCTCTGTTACTTTCCTCAGTCTTTCCCATTTCAGCACTACATCCACTTTAGACGGATCCACAGATACCCTATCTTTAGATACTATGTGTTTGAGGAAGGCAATTTGTTCCAACCAGAATGCACACTTACTGAATTTCTCATACAGTTTCTTTTCACAGAGAGTCTGGAACATTATCCTCAAATGCTGCTCATGCTCCTCTTGGGACTTAGAATAAATCAAAATATCATTTATGAACACAATCACAAACTTATTCAAATACTCTCAAAAAATATCATTCATTAAGTTCATAAAAGCTGCAAGGGCGTTAGTCAATCCAAAGGGCATCACCAAGAACTCATAGTGCCCATATCGGGTCTGAAAAGCTATCTTCGGTATATTAGCCTCCTTAGTCCTTAGCTGATAGTAACCCGACCTCAAATCTATCTTTAAAAACACTAAAGCCCCTCTAAGCTGATCAAATAAGTCATCTATTCTTGGTAGGGGATACTTATTCTTAGTCGTTGCCTTATTCAGGAGTTTGTAATCGATACATAAACGAAGATTGCCATCTTTCTTTCTGACAAAGAGTATCGGAGTACCCCACGGTGACACACTCGGTCTTATAAACCCCTTATGAAGCAACTCTTGTAATTATTTCTTTAGCTCTTCTAACTCAACCAATGCCATTCAGTAAGGTGGATTGGAGATAGGTTGAGTATAAGGTGCTAACTCAATTGCAAACTCAACTTCTCTCTTTGGTGGTAACCCCGATAAATCCTGTAGAAAAATATCGAGAAACTCACATACAATCGGAACATCCTAGATACTTGGTGGTTCCCGACTGTCGTCAGAAATAAAAGCAACATGCCCTTCACAAATTTGGATATCATCAGTCAATTTCAAACTTAATCATCTTATAATAACACAAAATTTAACACCATGCACTTTATTTCTTTTTAGCAAAGCATACATCAAAATTTTCTAGTAAGGAGAAAGTCAGAGTCTTAGTGTAGCAGTCTAGGCTTACACGATTGGCAGCTAGCCAATTCATGCCTAATATTACATCAAAATCCTTCATGTCTAGATCTGCTAACATTTTCTTATCTTCTACCATGATTTCACAATCTTTACATATCATGTCAGTCTTTTACGATACGTGTATAGGTATACTCATATGCAACATGTAATCTAGAGGCTCAGGTGTTCAGTGGAACTTACATGCAAATTATGGGGATACGAAAGTGTGTGTGGAACCTGGATCAATTAATACATGTACCTCATGATTATAGACAATGAGTGTAGCTCGAATAGTATCAACGAATGTGTCAGTTATCTCCTTGTCGACAATATATATATGACCCTACGAGACAGGTTTCTTACCCTTATCTGTGGTTGTGGCTCTCTTCTGTAGGGCTTATCTCTATGGAGCTGGAGCCTGTCTCTCGGTCTACTTAGGTTCTTCTCGAGGTTCTAGAGGTCTCATCAAGGGACAATCCCTAATCAAGTGTCCTACCTCTCCACATCTATAACAAGTACCTATGGCATTGCGACAGAGTCCATGATGCAACTTGCCATATCTCCTGCATCATGGTACCCCTATCTCAATACCTCGAGCAGTATTAACAACACCACTGGGGGTCTTTGATATACTAGCCCCTGTCTGAGGTTTCTCTACCCTCTGCTTCTTGGGCTATCCCCATCTCAAGTCATATCGGGAAGTCTCTATCCTCTTTCCCTTATCTTTGCCCATTATTCTGAACCCATGCTCTGCCTGAGTCACTTCTAGACCTCTCTCAATCTCCTGGGCTCATTCCAAAGCATCCTTAAAATCTATGACCCGTTGTCCCAATAACCTGTCACGGATCCCTAACCTCAATCCTGCCAAGAATCTCTCAGTCCGGTGCATGAGATTTTTGACTATGTCTGAGTCATATCTCATCAGGGTAGTGAACTGACTTTCATACTCATCTGCGGTCATACTCCCCTGAATCAGATTCAAAAACTCCGCCTGCATCCTCTTCTGTGCCGTGAGTGGAATATACTGAGCTTGAAATGTGGCAAGGAAGGCATCCCATGTAATCTCTGATGGTTCCTCTGTTAATACAGTCTGTGTAGCTCTCCACCAGAATTTGGCCTGGCCTTTCATCATATAGCCAACCATAGTAACTCTCTATGTGCCTGTACACCCCAAAAATTGAAATATTGTATCCATATCTATTATCCACTCCTCAGCTTTGACCGGATCTTTCACCCCTACGAACATCGGTGGATACATACTCAAAAAGTCTTTCAACCTCTGTGTCTCTTTGTCATCCCTAGGCTGTGAGATTGCAGGCTGAGGGGTTGGGGTTGCTAGAGGGATTGGCGGTGGAGGAGTAGGTGTAGGTGTAGTAGCAACCAGTGCCAGGTGTAGTTGCCCCAAATTGCTAGGTGAACATAGCGGTAAGAACGGTAAGTCCTTCCCTCATACTTTGCATGCCCTCTTTCATCATCCTCATTCAAGTATTCGGGCTGAGGGGGGAGGGTGAAGCGGGTTGTGCCTGTCCCGTGGATGGCCCCATCGACCTCTCATAGTTCAGTGATAAAGTACCTGCACGTAACCCAATAATTTAGTCATACTTTAACAAATATGCTTACTTTATTACTAGACAAGCATAGACAATTTGGGATGTAATCTAATCTTCGAAAAAATACTAACAATACTAGACAACAATTGCTCTAATACCACGTAAACTGTAATGCCCCGAAAGCGCGGAAAAATAGGTGAATTTAAACTTTCTTCTTCTTTTTTTTATCTAAGTTGCATTCCTATCAGTGTCATAAACTTAACCAGCATAACGGCTGCCATTGGACCTAAACCACCTATAAAGTTAATCACAGTTCATATTCATAATCCAGTTTATTTTAGAATCTTTTCCCAACTCAATATCATCTTCATTCTCATTGCAAAACACATAAAACATATAATATACATCAATGTATAGATCACATGTTTACAACTGTGTTTACATCCATCTATACCTAATTACATCCCATAAATAAACTTACATCATGGTCTATGCTTTACAGTAAGTCTGGCATATAAAGTAAAGTAATACCTTGCTAATACAAAATAGTCTGGAAGGGTCGGTCTCATCCGCGACCACTATACTGCAGGTACAGAAACGATCACTATAGGTAATCTGGATGATGGATAGGAAAGGGGTGAGCTCTTCAAGCCCAGTAAGACGTGTGTTTAAAGCAGTCATAGCAATAAAACATATAAATCATGTAGCTTTTCAAATCAACATATACATGCATACAAGTTGAAATATTTATAGTTTTATAAGCAAGATAAAACATGCTTAAATTAAAGCTCGTAACATGCAAAAGTATAAACCACGTAGAAAACGAACCACGTAACCTATATAGCTCATAGGACGCATCACAAGAAATTCACGAAAGATAGAACATGTAGGATATTTTGTAAGTAAAATCAAAGCTTTCATGTAGTTTATATCACATAAAGTACTTAAAAACATCAGATCAAGTGTTCGCATAACATATATCACATAGCACGTAGCATATAAGCCATATGACTTATAAAATATCACATGGCGTATTAAACACATAGTTAAACATTCATTTCATGGAGACTAGGCAATAACACGTGGCATTTCATGTCATGTTCTCGTAGATATTTCTCAAATGAAATGCGCATAGATAATTCTCATAGACAGGGTACTTATGGTCATGGTAAGGGACTGTAGACTGGATCAGGGTCATACAACGCCCTACGCCACTTAATCAAATGGCAACAATAAGGCTCCATATGGTTTAACAACTCGAGGTGGTTTAACTACTCGACATGCTCAAACGTGCGCCACAAGGGATGAAAAGTACACCAGGTGGCTTATAGCATGGACCACGGAGGTTCAGACCTCACACGAGCCATTCCTGACAAGTTCTCGTCGATTTCATGTGGCCACAGTCTCAAAACATAGCTTTTAAAGCATTTTTCTAGTCTATATTCTGTATACTCGTAGAAAACAACACTTTTCTTTCATTTCATAAACAAAATCATTTTCACGTAGACATTTACATTTCAGAGCATCTCATAGATCATGAAAAGTGTGTTTGAAGAGCTCGAAAAATAAAGTTTCTCAGTTTTGGGTGAATAGTAACCCTTTTTTCGGTTTCCGAGGGACTTTTTCATGGAAACATGTAAAAACATGCATACTTAAGCATACATACATACATACATACATACATACATACATAAAGGGAATTAGAATACCAATACAACTTTAAAGTACACCCCTTACCTCTTAAACCTTAGATGGTGCAAGACATCGATTCTCGGGTTTGCCTTTGATAATTCTATTTTTAATAGAATTATTTGTGCTTAATTTCTTAATTAATTATTTAAATCCAAAATTTATTTTATAAATTTTCCCCTTTATTTAATTAAAATTCTTTAATGTGCAGATAAATTAAATCCGGATGAAACTCAGTCGTTTCAGTCAAAATTGGGCTGAAAACGGGCTAAAGGAGACTAGACCACTTCCAATTTACAGATCGAGTCATCAGTCGTCTGGACACGCGTGATGCCAGGTGTCCGTATTTTATTTGCTCCGAAACGATAAGATCGACGGACACCATGCGAATGTTCTGGAAGACATACGCCGAGCCACATCACACAACCAATTAGACAAAAAGATGAGTGACGTGAAAATATCTACTCTGTAGCAAATAAAATGAAGACAAGTGGCCAAACAATGCCAACTCATCTAGGATGGAAAAATTACCATTGTACCCCTTAGTGTGTATATAAATAGAATATAATGGCAATTGAAAAAAGGAAGTAGGAGTAGCGTAAGTAGTGTAGGAGGTAGTCTATGGTAGGAGTAGTGTAGAGTAATTTATGGTAGCTTTAGTTTTTAAAATTCCTTTTATTTTTCCTTGTAAGCTTTCCGATTAGAGTTTTTAGTCATTATACTGTTCATGTCAACTTTGAATTTACTTGATTTTATGAAAAGCTTTATTTCTTTTTCTTCTTCGTTATTTCATTTCATTATTTTGCTTTTCATTTTTTTTATTGCTCATTGCTCAGGTAGTGAGAATGGCTGGTGACAATAGCCATTTTTCATCATCCCTTCGCAGTATTTTCTTTGCTTATTGAAGCTTTAACTAACTGTTCCATTTACATTTTCTTTAGAAAAAAATATTTTTTTCACTAGTTAAATGTTCATTTTCGAGCTTCTGTTCAGCCTTCTATTCGGTTTCTTCTTGCTCAGCTCGTGTGGTTGCTTGACTCCGATGAGTTTATGTGTGGCAGTGTAGGCTGGCGATGAAGATGCCTCACGGTGTGGTATGGTAACAGCATTGGGTGAGGAGGCTTATCTGCTGAGCTCTGCAGCAGCAGTGGTAAAGAACTTCCTCTGTTCTACTCTGTTTAGTTTTTTTTTGGTTACTGTTCTTATGTTGTTTTATTTGTTTGTTTTGTTTTGACTGAGTTTAATCTGTTTATATCGTGTTAATGATCCTTGTTGTATCCATTTGTTGCTTTAGATGTGTTGTTGCAGTAGATAACCTTAAGTTTATTATATGTTTAGCAGAGTATATTCAGTTCGGTCTTGTTAAAGTTTCATTGCTTCACGTTTCTGTTATGAGTAAACCAACTTTTATTGATTTCATTTAAGCTTTGTTACTGGTTCGGCAGGGAGAAAGGCAGGCGTCACTAGTATAAATTTGGCAACCGAGGAAGACACTTAGCATGACGCAGCAGAGCAGCAGATTATGGTGATTGCTGCAGCTCAGGTGTAGGCTGGCACAAGCAACAGCAGTACTGGAGCAGCTGCATTTCATGGATTGCAGACCATCTATTGATTGTGTAGTACCGTTGCATTGTCGGGATCGTATGGCTAGCAACGTGTGCGGGTGCTGGTAGATGATGTACAATAGGCTGGTGCCGAGAAGCAGCACCTGGATGTATACGGTTACAGGACAGCATCTGGGAATGGAAACAATATGCACAGTATGTCGAGGACCCCTATATCAGAAAATCGTGCAACAACAGCTGGATGTAGGGAGGCAACCTGGATGCAGCACAGACAACAACTGGCGCAGAAGTTCACGGACATCACAGTGTAGCAGAAGCAGGACAGCAGTTGGATAGAAATGAGGCCATCACCTGGAGATGAAGAACATGTACAGTGTATCACAATCGGGACCACTCGGCTGGCAAAATTAGCTAAGGCCTTGTTTGGCTATTGCGTTGTAGCTATTTAATTCATTTTCATGCATTTTTAGAATAGTCTAATTTCAATTTAATTTGTTAGCTTAAGAAGTTAGAGTTTTAAATTTATTTGCATGATTAGCTATAGTTCAATTGATTGATTAGTCTAGAATTTAGATTTAATTATGTCATTAGTTAATTTTTATTTTTATTTTAGTAATAGATTTTCCAATTAGAATTAAATTAGAGTAAACTCATTTTATGCAATTTTAAGTTTTCATTTTAATTTGAAAAATCCATTATTTATTTTTCATGCATTATTTAGATTTTGTTTTATTGTTAGTATTTAGTTAGAGTTAGGTTTAAGAATTTCTTTAGGTTAGTAGATTTTTATTTTATTAAACTTTAGGTTAGTTTTAATTGCATTTTTTTAATTAGTTTAATTACAAGCACATTTTATTTTATTTTTAGGATGGCTTAATTTTAGTTTAATTAATTTTGTTTCTTATTTTCATATTTGTATTTTTAATTATGTTAATTAATTTTAACTGTTTTAATTATCTTTTGTAGGTGTTTGCTTTTAATTTCTTGGAATTCTGTAAGTAATTTTAGTTCTGTTTAATTTTCTTTATTTAATAGTTTTATTATTTTCAGTACTGTTAGCCTTGTAGATCACCCATCAATTTATAATTTGCTAGGATATACTTAGGGTAAGATTAACCAGTATTTAATTAGGCTAATAAACTTCTATGTGGGATGATAATTCGGGACTCAAATCCCTTTATTACTTGTACGACCCGTGCACTTGCAGAGAATACGTTTTGATCGTACCAAGTTTTTGGCGCCGTTGCCGAGGAGGTCTTAATTAGCCAGTAATTGATATCGGTGATATTATGCTTAGGTGTAATTCTAGCTTGTAAATATTTAGGTTATAAATATTTAGAGCCTTAGTTTAGGTTAGTTAAATTTTCTCTATCTAATTAAAAAAATTGAAAAATTAAAAAAACTTAAATAAAAATTCTTAAGGACTTTGTGATGTTTGCATGCGTAGAGCCAGGAGTTATGATTGCATTCCTTTAGATCCTAAAATTGAAAGAACTCTTAGGAAAATTTGAAAGGATTCTAGGAAATTTATAGCTCCGCTGCAAAACACCATGGTAGAAAATAGGGAAATCAGGACCGTTGGAGATTATGCGATGCCGATGATTGGAGGATATTATACTGGCATTAGGCCACCAGCTGTCCCTACAAATAATTTTAAAATTAAGCCTGCAATCCTTCAAATGATCCAGACTTCTTTACAGTTCACTGGGCTTCCACACGACGACCCACATGCTCACCTCGGGCAATTTTTGGACCTGTGTAACACCTTCAAGCACAATGGATTATCTGATGATGCGCTAAGGCTTAGACTATTCCCCTTCTCGCTTAGAGATAGGGCGCGACACTGGTTAACCTCCTTGCCTCCAAGATCCATTTCTACATGGGACGAGTAAGCCCATAAATTTTTAGCTAAGTTTTTCCCTCCCTCTAAAATGGCCAGACTCCGTAGTGACATATCTTCCTTTGCCCAATTTGATTCAGAAAAGCTTTACGAAGCATGGGAACGATATAAGGAGCTTCTTAGGAAGTGTCCTCATCATGGCCTACCTTTATGGCTGCAAGTCCAGACCTTCTACAATGGACTTACAAGCCAAAATAGAACCATTGTTGACGCTGCTGCGAGTGGAGCTCTAATGTGTAAAATAGAGGAGGAAGCTTACGAGTTGTTAGACAAGATGGCAGCTAACAATTATCTATGGTCCTCGGAGAGGCAATTGCCTAATAAGTCGATGGGTATCTATGAGCTCGACACGCTGTCTACCTTGACCTCTCAAATCGCTAACCTTACGAAGAAGGTAGAGTCACTCAGTACCCAACATAATCCTTCCACCAGTCCTAATCTGGTTTATTCTGTCCAAAGTCCTTTTCTTTCCTGCGAGCTGTGTAGTGTTATACACTCTATAGATAGGTGTCTCCTTAACTCAGAATCGGTTCAGTACGTTGCACCCTCTCTGAAGCAACAGAATAACCCATTTTTCAAATACCTACGATTCAGGGTGGAGGAGCCATCCTAATTTTTCCTGGAGCCAAAATC
Organism: Firmiana major; assembly: GCA_033439115.1. NCBI lineage: Eukaryota > Viridiplantae > Streptophyta > Magnoliopsida > Malvales > Malvaceae > Firmiana > Firmiana major. Next base: position 17,001,366 of record CM065904.1, on the reverse strand, counting down.
AAGGACAATCTTCTAACTCCATATCTGTAGGACCCCCTAGTTTTCAAGCTCCATCGGTTCATGTACCACCACAGCAGCAATTTCCACGTCATCCATCTAACCATTCCCATCCACCACCTTAATTTCAGCATCATCCACCTCATTTCCATCAACCACTACCACATATGCAGCCCCAACATTACCACGCACCAGCAGCTGAGAAGAAGCCCTCGCTTGAGGAAATGTTCACAACGATCCTGCAAAATCAAGCTGCCTCAATCAAGAATTTAGAAGTTCAGGTTGGACAGATAGCCAATGCTCTTAGCCAACGTCCACAAGGGACCCTTCCTAGTAACACTGAAGTTAATCCTGTTAAGCAAAGGGAGGGTAAGGAACATGTTAAATCCATCACCCTTAGGAGTGGCAAAGAGCTAGATGATCCACAAGTCAAGTCCAATCCTGTTAAGCTCACAGTGGTAGAGCCATCAGGGTCTAAAGAGGCAGCTCAGAAAGAACAGGAACATCAGGATCAGGCTTCAAAAGAATCCAAACTAGGTGCTTCTTCATCTATACCTTCTTCTTCTTCACTGCCTTCCTCGTCCTCTGATTCTACACAGGTTCCCACTACATTGCCTCTAGTTAGACCACCAGTACCTTTTCCTCAGAGGTTCCAAAATTAAAAACTGGATCATCAATTTACCAAATTTCTTGAGGTTTTTAAGAAACTTCACATCAACATTCCTTTCGTAGATGCCTTAGAGCAAATGCCAAGTTATGTGAAGTTTTTGAAGGATATCCTCTCTAGGAAAAGAAGATTGGAAGATTATGAGACGGTGGCCTTAACTGGGGAATGTATGCAATTATTCAGAGGAAATTACCCCCCAAGCTCAAAGATCTCAGGAGTTTTAGCATACCATGCATAATTGAAAATCTATTCTTTGGTAGAGCCTTGTGTAATTTAGGAGCCAGTATCAATCTGATGCCTTTGTCTATCTACCAAAAGTTAAGAATAGGGGATGTCAAGCCTACCACAGTGACCCTTCAGCTGGCTGATCGATCCATTAAATATCCAAATGGGGTCATTGAGGACGAACTAGTAAAGGTGGACAAATTTATTTTCCCTGCAGATTTTCTTGTAATAGACATGGAGGAAGACAGGAAAGTCCCCATCATACTAGGCAGACCTTTCTTAGCGACTGATAGAACATTAATTGATGTACAAAAGGGGGAGTTACTATTGAGAGTTCAGGATCAGGAAGTGAAGTTTAATGTTTTCAAACCTTTGAAGCTCCTGATGACTCTCAAGGGTGTTTTAAGATGGAGGTTAATGAGGATATAAGGCTTAAGCACAAGAAATCTGAAAGAATGAGGGAAGTAGATCGAGTTAAGGAGAAGTTAACTGTCAACATTCTATCACCACTCTGGCTGATCCTCTTACTCTTCACCCTGCTGCTGAGTGTTGTGTTCTTTAGTTGCATTTGAAGTGGTTGTGTTTTTCTTTTCACTTTTTGTACAGTTCTTTTCTCTTTTCTGTTGTTTCTTCTTTATTTATTTTGCAGATTTCTTTTCTAGTTTTATGTTTTCAATCAAGTTTCGGTTGTTCATCATCATCATCATCATCATCATCAGAAAAGGGAGTACTCTGTTCTTGAGCTAAAATGTTTATATTATCTGCACACTGAGGACACTGTGCACTTTAAGTTTGGGGAAGGGGATATCACTTGAGCAATTTTGGCCAAAATTAAATTTTTTTTTGAAAATCTGAGCTTAAATTGTTTGATTTTGGGATAATTTAGTACTTAGCATGTAGTTTTCCCATATTCCAATGATATGACCCCATGATTAAGTCTGATTTTGATTGACTGAGAAGCATGATTATAGGAAAAGCATGAAGTTGAATTCTTGAATTTGTCTTGATTCTGATTGTGATTTTCTCATTTTATGCACATATCATGTCATGAATCTGTATATTTATTTAGAGAAAGCTTATGTGAACATAGGATTGCATTTGCTCAGTTGATTTTATGCATCATATTCTATAATTTCTTTGATCTAATCTTAAGGTGAAATATTAGATCACACTTAATTAAGGAGATGATTTAGGTCATCTTTGGATCGTTTGAGCGTTTCTAGCCATCCTTGTACATATTTTACCCCTAGTCACTCATCTGGGCCAAATAAGCTCTTCTCTGTAAATACACCTGCATAATTTTCCTTAGTTTAAACCCTCTTTTCCTATCCCTTACCCCGAAAGCATGAAAAGTAATTGGGATATATTGTGAGCTTTGTACATATGGGTATCTGGTGATAGTGAAAATTCGAAAAAAAAAAAGAAAAAAAAAAGAAAAGAAGAAAGAAGAAAAATACAAAAATAGAATAAAATGTTTAGCAAAAGAAATAAGTTTGGGGGAAATAATTTGAGCTCTTACATTAAAGATCCTAGTAGTAATGCATGTTAAGGGGTAATTAAACTTAAATCGACTTTATCATACCTTAGCCTCAGCCTTACATTACAAGCTTAATGAAGTCCTATTGATCTTTGGTTAAGTGTGACTACATTAGTGGAGAGAGAAGTGAAAAGCAAACTTATGGGAATGATCACATGTCATTGACTTTGCATTCACTGAGTTTGCATAATCTGATCCGGATAATATACTGTGAAATGACTTTGACATTTTCACAAACACACGAGGAGTCCAATTTGGGTTAGGACTTATGATTGAATGATTCTGAATGTTGGACTTGTAATTGTGAGTCTTTGAGATCATAGTCTGTACTTTTTCTTTGAGGATAATATTAGGAAAATTATTATGTTGGTACTTGTCATTCCTACATCTATTTTGTTTTGCTTGAGGACAAGCAAAAGCTCAAGTTTGGGGGTGTGATAATTCTATTTTTAATAAAATTACTTGTGCTTAATTTCTTAATTAATTATTTAAATCTCCAATTTATTTTCTTAATTATCCTCTTTATTTAATTAAAATTTTTTAATGTGCAGATAAATTAAATCCGGATGAAACTAAGTCGTTTCAGTCAAAATTAGACTGAAAATGGGCTAAAGGAGACTGGACCACTTCCAATTTGAAAACCGAGTCACCAGTCGTCTGGACAGGCATGATGCCAAGTATCCGTATTTTATTTGCTCCGAAACGATAAGATCGACGGACACCGTGTGAACCTTCTGGAAGACATACGTCGGGCCACATCGCACAACCAATTAGACAAAAAGACGAGTGACGTGAAAATATCTACTCTGCAGCAAATAAAATGAAGACAAGTGACCAAACAATGCCAACTCATCTAGGATGAAAAAATTATCATTGGACCCCTAAGTATGTATATAAATAGAATATGATGGCAATTGAAAAAAATGAAGTAGGAGTAGAGTAAGTAGTGTAGGAGGTAGTCTAGGGTAGGAGTAGTGTAGAGTAATTTAGGGTAGCTTTAGTTTTTAAAATTCCTTTTATTTTTCCTTGTAAGCTTTCCGATTACAGTTTTTAGCCATTCTACTGTTCATGTCAACTTTGAATTTACTTGATTTTATGAAAAGCTTTATTTCTTTTTTATCTTCGTTATTTCATTTTATTGTTTTTCTTTTCATTTTTTTTATTGCTCATTGCTCAGGTAGTGAGAATGGCTGGTGACAGTAACCATTTTTCATCAACCCTCCGCAGTATTTTCTTTGCTTATTGAAGCTTTAACTAACTGTTCCATTTACATTTTCTTTAGAAAAAAAAATATTTTTCACTAGTTAAATGTTCATTTCCGAGCTTCTGGTTCAGCCTTCTATTCGATTTCTTCTTGCTCAGCTCATGTGGTTACTTGGCTCCGATGAGTTGATGTGTGATAGTGTAGGCTGGTGATGAAGATGCCTCACAGTGTGGTGTGGTAACAGCATTGGGTGAGGAGGCTAATCTGCTGAGCTCGGCAGCAGCAGTGGTAAAGAACTTCCTCTGTTCTACTCTGTTTAGTTTTTTTTTGGTTACTGTTCTTATGTTGTTTTATTTGTTTGTTTTGTTTTGACTGAGTTTAATATGTTTATATCATGTTAATGATCCTTGCTGTATCCATTCGTTGCTTTAGATGTGTTGTTGCAGTAGATAACCTTAAGTTTATTATATGTTTAGCAGAGTATATTTAGTTCGATCTTGTTAAAGTTTCATTGCTTCACGTTTCTGTTATGGGTAAACCAACTTTTATTGATTTCATTTAAGCTTTGTTACTGGTTCTACAGGGAGAAAGGCAGGCATCACTAGTATTAATTTGGCAACCAAGGAAAACACCTGGCATGACGCAGCAGAGCGGCAGATTATGGTGATTGCTGCATCTCAGGTGTAGGCTGGCACAAGCAATAGCAGTACTGGAGCAGCTGCATTTCATGGATTGCAGACCATCTGTTGATTGTGTAGTACCGTTGCATTGTCGGGACCGTATACGGTTGGTGCCGAGAAGCAGCACCTAGATGTATACGATTGTAAGACAACATCTGGGAATGGAAACAATATGCACAGTATGTTGAGGACCCGTGTATCAGAAAATCGTGCAACAACAGCTAGATGTAGGGAGGCAGCCTGGATGCAGCACAAACAGTAGCTGGCACAGAAGTTCATGGACATCACAGTGAAGCAGAAGCAGGATAGCAGCTGGACAGAAACGAGGCCATCACCTGGAGATAAAGAACATGTATAGTGCATCACAATCGGGACCACTCGGCTGGCAAAATTAACTAGGGCCTTGTTTGGCTATTGCATTATAGTTATTTAATTCATTTTCATGCAGTTTTAGAATAGTTTAATTTCAATTTAATTTGTTAGCTTAAGAAGTTAGAGTTTTAAATTTATTTGCATGATTAGCTATAGTTCAATTGATTGATTAGTCTAGAATTTAGATTTAATTATGTCATTAGTTAATTTTTATTTTTATTTTAGTAATAGGTTTTCCAATTAGAATTAAATTAGAGTAAACTCATTTTATGCAATTTTAAGTTTTCATTTTAATTTGAAAAATCCATTATTTATTTTTCATGCATTATTTAGATTTTGTTTTATTGTTAGTATTTAGTTAGAGTTAGGTTTAAGAATTTCTTTAGGTTAGTAGATTTTTATTTTATTAAACTTTAGGTTAGTTTTAATTGCATTTTTTTAATTAGTTTAATTACATGCACATTTTATTTTACTTTTAGGATGGTTTAATTTTAGTTTAATTAATTTTGTTTTTTATTTTCATATTTGCATTTTTAATTGCGTTAATTAAATTTAACTGTTTTAATTATCTTTTGTAGGTGTTTGCTTTTAATTTCTTGGAGCTCTGTAAATAATTTTAGCTCTATTTAATTTTCTTTATTTTATAGTTTTATTATTTTCAGTACTATTAGCCTTATAGATCACCTATCAATTCATAATTTGCTAGGATATACTTAGGGTAAGATTAACCGGTAGTTAATTAGGCTAATCAACTTCTCTATGGGACGATAATCCAGGACTCAAATCCATTTATTACTTGTACGACTCATGCACTTGCGGAGAATACGTTTTAATTGTATCAACCTCGATATGCGTGCCAATAACCCGAGCTGCCCAAACATGGCCAATTCATCAAAGAATTCTTAATAACATGTCAATATGTTCAAATATGTGATTACTTTCCCCTTTTTTGACCAAGTTTGACTTTTTGGTTAAGTTTGCCTATTTTCTTGTTTTTTTTCCATTTAAGCATCGATTTAAGCTATTTTGACTAATTTGGCATTTTTGGCTTAAATTTCAATACTCTTATAGCCTACTTATTCATTTAAGCTCATAACTCACCCTAAACAGCTTGTCAAATTGCCTATTCTTACGATTTTCAATATTTCACCAGTTTAAGCTCTAAATTTGGTTTTTATGGTATAAACTTAACTGTAAACATCCTCGAATTAAATCAAAATTCATCATTTTCATAACTTCCTCATGCTGGCAGCAACTACATCAATTCATACAAATTAATTCATTCAATTCCATTTCACTAAAAATCATTTTAAAAATATCAAACAAGAACATATCACATGTTCTTCATCTTTCATCAATTTCTCTTACCTTTTGATCAAATAAAATCACTCCAAAAATACTCCAAATCATTCCTCAACTGTAAATCATCAAATATAAAACATATATTTACTCAAAAACACATGAAAACCCAAGTAGATTTCATCAAAAGTCAAAACTTACACTTACCCATGAACAGGACAGTTTATGTCCAGTAACTTCTCTCTAAGATTTTACTAGGTAAATGAACTTTTTTTTTTACTGAAGTTTTTATATGTTATATACAACTCATAGGGGAAGATTTTGTCATTCTTTTCCATTGCATGATTCTAGATGGAAGGCCACCGAAAAATTCACTCAATGATGAATGAACAGTACCATTTTGGGAATGAAGGAGGGAGGAAGACAAGGCTGGTTCTCTCGGGTTTTTGGGGATAATGAGGTGATTTCAGGTGATATGGAATCCTCATTAATTTTAATTAATATCTGGAGTGAATGAGAGCCATCATATTAGAGGAGGTTAATCAAATCCAATGGTTTACACAAGTGAGTCAGCTGACTGGGTTGGACAGATTTCTATCCTGTTTTTGTAAAATCCTAAAAAACTATTTCTGGTCCAATTTCTTCCAAATTTCCACTTCTCCATTGTTCTATTATGTCTCTAGTATCTCGCATACAAATTTAGGGGTTACTTGTTTAAGAAACGTTTCCCAATTGAGCTCGTTTTACTCGATTGGGTCCATACCGAGCAAAATGGCTTTAAGTTTTTTGTTCACTTTAAAAATTCATTTAAATATCTAAACCTTTATATTTCCACTTAATTTTAATTCCCTAAGTAAATCTTACCTTATACTAACTTTCCATAGCCTCAGAATAATTTTCTTGAATTTTTATAATTTATTCCAAATTTATTTCTTAACTAGGCCCACATTTCTCGGTTTATCGTAAACTCGAGTTTTGTTAGCTTTTTCGCTTCTATTACTTTAGTTTTCACTTCCTAACATTATTTATGAAATTACATATATTCTTAAGTGAATTCTCCGGTTCAGAGCCTTACCTCGATTTTTGTGCCACTGAGCCCTGTTCACAATCCCGAACGCTTTAATCACTTTGGGCCTGCATAATATTATTCTGAGTACTTGGTTATTTCTCAACTTTCATTTACTTACTAATGTGAAAATTTTGGGTTTTACACTAACTTACTAAAAAAAAGTCAAACTAAACAAAGTTAAAAAACAAAACCCTAAAACCAAAAATTACCAAAAATTAAACCCAAAAATTAAAAAAAAAAAAAGGATTTTGGAAAGTAAACCTCTTTATGTAGGAACTAGATCAAACAAAGAAAAATATCTTCCAAATCTATAAAACAAATGAAAAATAAAATGAAAATTAAGAATCAAAATACAAAAATAGAAAATAAACTATAGACATTTGAAAAGGGATCTTACTGCATATAAAAGGACACGGTTATTATCACTACTATAATTGTTTTGTGGTGTTTCATTTATCATGGGAGTTGATCTAGAAATAAAAATTGTTTTCTACGATTTTTTTTATTCAAAATGAGGTTCTGCTGAAAACTGTTTATAAAGTAAACAATGCCTTGGTTAGGTTATCATTTGATAAAATAATTTTCCATTCAAAATAAGGTTAAGCTAAAAATTGTTTTTGCAGTGCAAAGCTGGACAAAGAGAATGAAAATAGTAGTCTTCAGAATGAGAGAAAGATTTGAAAAGTGAGTAGTGAACTCTAAGTCTGCTTATAAACTATAAATATATATATATATAAACTACTATTAACAATTAAAACTGTAGTCTTTCATAATAATAATTTAATCTGAAAATATATAAAACTATTACGTTTAATATAAAGACTGTGATTTATTTAGAAATTAAACTAGACTTAGGATAAAACTCATAGTTTTTTATAATTTTATGTGAATTTTGAAAGATGAAACACCGGACATAGATTACGTCTCAAACCATAAATTGTAGTTATATTTATTCAAATAGTAAATACGTATCATAAATTATTAAAATTATTTCTAAGTACATGAATTTTGGAAGAAGAAATGTTCAAACATAGTAGCTGTAATCTATTAATAAATTTTAACACCAAAATATTTTTTTAGAAAGGATTTAGCAGCCTCCTTACTTGAAAGTAAAATCATTTTTTTAATGTAATTGAATATTAGAAGATGAAACATTAAGCTTAGTGCCACAAAAGGCCGCATTCGAGAAAAAAAAACATTTTATTTTACTTGAACTTGGAAGACAAATCATTGTGCATTGAGCCTAAAAAATATTACATTTGAAACTAAAAACTATAGTTTATTTGTATATGAATCTTAGAAGACGAAACATTAAGCCTTAACGCATTATATTTGAAAGTTTTAAAATTTTAAAATTGTAATTAAAAATTTAACTGTATGCATTTTCAATAGCCGCATATAGTATATACTATGATTAAACATTACTATAATCTTTTCTATAAATATATATATATATATTTAAATAAAAGTAGATTTTGGTTAAAAAAATCATAATCCATATACAATTGTTTTGGTTTCAAAAAGTGTGATAAAAAAATATAAAGTAAGACTACGTTTATATTTATAGTATTATTAGATTTATGATGTTTGAAAGTTAAAAACGCGATTAAGATTAAAAATCATAATTAAAGATATTAGACTCGGTGTGTTTTCAATAACAGTAATTAATGTTTAAGGCAAAAAGATCGAAAAAGCCTTCGAGAAAAAAAAAAGCTTTAGCAATTGAATCCTTTTTTTTTCGCAATCAATTTGAGTATTTATATTTCAATTTTCAATCAATTGAATCATTCCCTCAATAAAAACTATTATGTTTTTTTATCACATGTAATAGAAGCCATATATAAACGTGATAGTTTTCATCCATAAAATTATTAATTAAATAAAAATTTAAATATAAAAATTCAATTGATCACAAAATATTTAATTGATAAAATTATTTTTTTCAATGACCTCTTTTATGCTTTAATTATGTTTTTGCATATCGATAATCTACTCACATAATAACAGAGAAATTAATGAGATTATTTCTTTTGGGATGGGTATTGGCAAGTTTAGTGGACAATATCCTCGTCGAAATATCTTTTGTACTTTCGTCGCTCTCGGTTTGCACAAAAAACGTGTGGACTCCTTTTTCTATACTAAATCAATGTCAAAAGAGAATAGTCTTTAAATATGTGAAATTAGTGATTAAAAAAGAACTATTTTTCCTCTACGTTTGTTTCTTGAAATATTTTTAATTTTCTTATTTATAAACTTGCATTTTTCCTTTTTTGTTTCTTTTTTATAAAAAAAAACTCAAACACCAAAATGAAATTTAGATCCTGTGCTTCAAAAGAGTCCAAACTTAAAACAAAATCAATTTCAATATAAAAACCCTTTATTTGTTTTATCTATTTCCTTTTTAAACATCATTTGTTTTTATTTTCTTATTAGTTTTATTTTAAAATAAAAATATTTATTGTGCGTGTATATTCCTAAAAGAGCAGTCTAAAGACAATTGATTGCTTCCTTTAAAAGCAGTAAAATATACTTCTTAGTTCATATCTAAGAAACAATGTGTGCTAATATACATGAGATTCCTTCAAAAGCAATAAAATTTACTTTTTACCAACAGAAATATGAGTGCATATGTATATGAGATGAACATAAACCCTCTCTCTAATCCCAAACCTCCAAAGAGCTTAAAAAAATAAATAAAGAATCAAAGAAATGGGAAAAGGTGAATAGCAAATAAATGCAATCAGTAGGTAACTTCAGCAAGCACAGCCTCCTCTCTGTTCAACTTCTGAAGCAGTTTCTGATATTCCCTGGAAATAACCGCATGAATGAACCAATTAGCTAGCCTCAGGGTGGAATAAGAATTGAATCTAACAGTTTTTCGATACATAAGGTAAAAGCAGTTGTAGTGTCAACAGGATGAACTTTATAGAAATCACAAAGGTATAGAAGATTTGCAAATAACAATAATGATCTGATATACAATTTTTTTAAACCACATTATGTTTATGTTGTGTTGTAAATCACCAAAAAAAATTTTGAAATTCGAGTTAAGCGTTATTTGATTTAAAATTAATTCATTTTTACGAGAAGATAATTAAATTAATTATGTCGAAAAATAGAGATTAGATTAGGTCGAAAATTCTGTTAAAAATTCGATTTATGAAAATAAACTAATAATAAGAAAATAAAATTTAAATTAGATAAAATAAATAGTAAATAAAATTTAAATAATAAAAATAACAAGATCGAACAATGTGTATAGATATATACACATTTAATTAAAGTTAATTAAAATTAAAAATTTAAATGAAGGTTAAAAAAATTGAAAAAGTTAAACGGTGCGTTTAGGGAGGGGGGCACGTAGGAAGCCCTGTGCGCGCCCCCAGCCTCCCTGCACCAGCTCCTTTCGCTGCACCCTGCCTCTCCCGACCAAGCCTGCACCCAGTACCCCAGCGTCTGGCTCCTGCCCAGCCTCAGCCTGCCAACCCTAGCGCGCTCAGCGCCGCGCACCAGGCCCGTACACCAATCTGTCCACACCATGCACACTAGCTTCACCTTGCCAGGCCCTGCGCGCACCGACCCCTACACCCGAGCCTTGTATCCTACAACCTGCGTCTGTCCCCTGCAAGACCAGAGCCTGCACACCATCCTCACCACGCCAGTCCTGCACTACGCATCAGCCTGCCTCCATCGACCTGTACAGTGTCCACACGCAACAATCAGGCCAGACGCCTGCATGCCACGCCAAACACCGGCTAGTACCAGGACCCTTCCAAGCACGGACCTGCACACCGCTTGCGCACCAGCTGCCCTTGCCTCCACAAAACGTTAGACCACCTGCTGCCCTGTTCTGCACCCCTGCCACCCGGTTCCGCACCCCTGCACACCCAGCCCCACACCACCTCGTTCTACCACTGATGGCTATAAAAGGGAGAGCAAACTGAGAGAGGGAAGGTTTGGTTGAGAGTGAACAGTGAATAGAGGGAGAAAACAGAGGAGAGCAGGGGACTGGAGAGAGACTCGAAGGAGGCATTTGAGTTGATGGTGAAAATGATGATGGTGGTAGCTGGAAAACAAAGACGATGATGATGATGATACTCGTGGCTAGAGCAGAACGGTGGTGATGAAGATTGAAATGCCGAGGAGGTGAAGGAAGCCAAGAAGGAGAAGAGGAAGAAACCAAGAAGAGAAGAGAAGAAGAAAGGCGATAGTGATGATGGGCGAGACCCAAGGTGGATGATGATGGTGCCGAAAAAGATAGAGAGGAGGAGGATGTCGAGACCGGTGAGGTAGAAACCGAGAAAGAGGTAGAAGAGAAGAAGGAAGAAGAAGAAAGGGGAATTTGGCGTGAAAACGGCAAATTCAAATAGAGAAGAAAAATAAAAATGAAGAAAGAGGCACAAGGAAAATTGGAAATTCAGGAAAAGAGTTTCGAAGAGGAAAATTTACCGAGAGGGTCGGATCCACTGACTCCAGACGCGGAAGTATTTTGAACTGCAAGCAGACACCGAGGTAAGGAAAACTGAGTTGTGCTATTAGAGATGAATGCATGTATTTTTCGATGATTTTTGGTAGATATGAATTTATGAAATATATATTTATGCTGCAGAAAAAGTACTTGTGAACTGTCAAAATTATACTGCGTATATTTACTGTGTATTTGTAGACTGCGAACCTTAGGACAAAATTTTGATACGCTGAACGTAGAAAATCCCTAGGCAAATTTTATTGCTCGAGATTTAGAAAGAAGTTTTTAGGTACCTCAAAGTTTGCCTCAATTTTTTCGAAATAGCCCTATTTAGTGTATTTAAATAAATATTAGAGTATTTTTAGAATTATTGCGGAAAAACTTAAAAAATTTTATTTGCACCCGAGACTATGTTTTATGGATTTTTAGCTGAAAAAGGGTAATACCAGCCCCTTTTAATCTATTCTATACGCTAAAATGAGATTTAAGTGTTCTGAAGTTAAAACTATGCTAAAAAGTCTATTTTGAATTGTTTTGTGAAACAAATGGAATTTTATATGTATTTCAAGACACATGTACTGTTTATGAAAAATTTTAAATGAGATGTTCTGGAGCAGGTGCTGACTGTATCGTACGGACCTACTCGCATTGATGAGATGTGCTTGAATACGTGCTGACTATGTGTCGTATGACCTGACTCGTACTGATGAGACGTGTTTGAGCGCGTGCTGGATTTTGATCTAAGTTATGAAGTAAAATCGTGCCAGCCGTCACGTATTGCTGTGTGATCTTGCACTGACCTGCTGACACGTGATTTTAAAGTGTTTTGATAAACCGTGTCTACCAGACGTGTATTGCTATGTAATCTTGTACATACTTGCTCGCACATGATTAGAGGCAAAGAAGGCGATGAAAATTATATGAAAATGCGAATGATGTCGAGGTCCATGGAGTACGATGTACCATGCTGTGTGCACGTGAGTATGATGTATTGTGCTGTGTGTACGTGAGTACGATGTACAGTATTATTGAGAAATGAGTAAGCCGATTGGGTAGCTGACCACTCCCACAGCACTTGATATCCTAGGACACCTGGCTTGTGACTACCCTGAGTCATTGACATTGGTTAATTGTCCTATTAATTGATTATTAATGATGAATATTTCGTCTTGCCTCACTTATTTGATTTATTTGAATTGAGTTTGATTAAGTGAGTTTCTGATATGAAATGAGTTTTATTTTACTGTATTTGATTCAATTGATATTTTGCAGTTTTCTGTGATACAGATACTGTGAGACAATTGTAATTTTCACTATACTACATTAAACTATATAGTATTACTTCAAGCCCTTATTTTGTAGATAGTGTATTTATCTACCTACCACTTGATTTTTCTTACTGAACATGTTGAGCTCACCCCTTACTTTACTCCACAGAGCCTCGTCGATAGCTTGGAGTGTTTGTAAGTCGAATAAATTTGCACAGTCATGTGTCAGCAAAGGACTTTTCAGTACTAAAGGTATACCCAGCATAGACATTTATATTGTATCTATATTTTGCAAGTACAGTAATGTATAGGAAAATGTGCTTGGGGAATTGTGAACATGAAAGAACAATTATGATGATCAATTTTGTTTAAATTTGTCACAAAAAAATGAAATCCAGTACTCGCGTTACGACTTTTGATCTGATATCAACTCGTAGCCCAACCAGTTAAAGTGCAAGAAAAAAGGGTTGTTACAGAAGTGGTATCAAAGCAAGGTTGGCTTGATGTGAGTCGACTTTAGGAGTAAGAGAAATTTTAGAAAGTTCACATCCCCAACATTACTGTACATTGCTTAAATACAAACGGGTATACTTGGCTGTTTTATTGAGAAATTGTGTCATTGAATATAGGAACACTAATAGTTATAGCTGGTTGGTATTACAGTCATATTAGTATACGAAAAGGAACTATTTCTCGAGGTTGTAGAGATTGGCCCAAGAGATTTAGTGAACTCTCATCTGAATGTGCACCTTATTGTTTAACCGAAATTTCTGAAGTCCACAACATAAGATTTGAGCGGACATGGAAACAATGACAACATTGTTTGGTCAAATGATAATAATAATGGTGATGATAAGGTGTGACTGTGACTTAAAAAATTGAGATAATTTCAAAAGTTAGTCCACTATTTTATTAGAATCAAGAATCCAGTTATAAAGGAAAGCTGGAGTAAATAAATTGGAAAACCTATATGGATTCGTAAGATACGACTGTGAACATACTAGACTGAGGTAATTTCAAAAGTTTGAGCCTTCGTTTTTCAGTAAGGTTAAGAAGATTAGATAAATGAGGTGGAAAAGCTCTATGATTATAGAAGTAACTCTATCGAGAAAGTTGTTTTTGCAGCTTGTGTGCTAAAGAATCAGAGAAATTATATGGCATATTAGGGGCACCACAAAAAGGAAGGTAGTTCTCATAGTGTCAATATTAAAATGGGAAGTCAAACCTTGGTGGAAGTTTCCCCCGATTTATTCTAAGAACCAGATATTAAAGGGTCACATGGGATACATTTTTGGATGCCTTTAGATGGCAACACATCCTGGATAAAGTACAATGCCAATTATAGATGAAAAGATCGGATCGGACATAAGGTAATAACTTCGAGAATAAATATGAAACCGAATTCATGGTTTTGGAGAAGTAAAATTTGGTACGTGGAGTTATGAAATGAAGAAAATCCAAAAACTCGTAAGAGATACTGGAACCCCAAACAAGTTAGGGAAGCTCCATTTGACATTATTTTAAGGAAGCAATTCACAAGGCGCAACTGTGATGATTCAAAATGTATATCTTCGAGGTCACCAAGAGAAGAGAAAGATAAAGAGAGTAACAGAAGAGAGATCTAATAAAGAATAGAGTCTTTTTAATTGGAAGGAAGAACTATAGAACGAACTGTATAAATGAAACTTAAAGGCCACACTACTTACATGATTGATAAAGGTAGGGCGTGTTCGGAGTAAAGCGACACCCTTATAGATAGAGAGTTTTTCGATACATGTTCGGATGACCCATTAGAGTTACCTCTAAGGATAAAGTTTTGAGGTGATTTAGTATTGGGTACTGAACTAATTATTCAAACCCTCACACTAAATGGCTTTAATTTAATTAGAAGAGCTGAAGAAATGATTACAGGGATTATAAAATTTATATGATAAAGGTTATCCATTTTGGAGTGTACGAGCATTAATTGTTAAGGAGTTTCAGAGTTTTCTGGGTTAGGATGTGTCAAGAACATGAGTCAATTGGATTCTCCCAAAATAGAGATTGTAAAATAGTGGGAAGGACCCAAAACTGTTAAGATGACTCGAAGTTTGAGGTATAAGGAAACTTTAGAATATGAATTATGTGTCGAATCTAAGAATTGTAAATTGTATATGCTTGTGTTTTGAATGTGAGACTTAGGGTTTTGTCATAATTGATGTATAGAATGAAAATAAGTTTTGAAGTGTGATAAATACTGGATACAAGATTATAATTGGAACGAGAGATGTACACAACGTATGAATATTTTTGGAAATGTGAAATGATTCAGATCGAGCGAGGTGAATGATAAATAAGTGGTGACTAAAGGATAAATATGGAATTGTGATAAAGTATGGTATCATACTCTCTATAGGGACTGAATCTTGAATCCCTATACCCATGATTAGTTATGTGGTCAGGTCTGATGACTAATAAGGGTATTTCAAAATACCTCTCTGCCTGAGAAACTTAGTAGTGTCTAGAAATACCCATAACCCATAAATTAGTGGTGACAGTCAGTCATAATATTCACGTTTAAAATCAGGATATCATTTCTTGTACGGTGACGAATTATGAAATTCGACTGATCGTGAAGGTTTAAATTATTAGATTTCACAAAGGCCGTCTAATACAAGAAAAAAAAAGGAAATGACCAAGGTTAGTTCTTTGAGCAAAACTGATTTCGGAATGACATTTCGTATACACATAGGTCAGAGACATGAGTTGTTGAAATATTTGGTGAACCTCAACTAGATGTGGTTCTCTACTAATACTGACATGTATATCGTGGTAGCTAGCCTAAAATTAGAACCAGATTTGATTAACAGAATCCGACAGACGGCATAAGGATAAATATTGCGTATATATGGCTAGTCAGACCCAGTTGGGTTTTGTAATAAATTTTAAAGTTAGCTCCGACAGTCTACTAAGATTCAGATGTAGAATTTGTATTCCTGATGATACACGATTGAGGAAACTAATATTGTCAGAAGCTCTCTCCTCGAGGTATACCCTACACCCGAGAAGTAATAAAATGAATCAGAATTTACGAAAAAGAGTATTAGTGGTCAAAGATGAAGAAAGAAGTGGTTGAATATGTGACCACTGACTTGTGTCAACATATTAAAGTAGAGCGTCAGAAATCTACGAGATCGTTACAACCTCTACCGATACCAAAATGGAAATGGGAACATGTCATGATGGATTTCATCATGGGATTGCGAAGGACCCGTAGGAACCACGATGCAATTTGGGTAGTAGTCGAGATACTAACAAAGTTCGCTCACTTCCTAGCTTTGAAGGCTATAGATACCTTGAGTAAGCTAGCGGAGCTGTATGTACAAGAAGTTGTAAGACTACACAGCGTACCGATAATTATAGTATCTGATAGGGATTCCTGGTTCACTTCGTACTTCTGGGAGCATTTCCTAAAGGCCATGGGAACCCAACTGAATTTTATCATGACTTTCCATCCGCAAACAGATGAGCAACTTGGAAAGGACCATTCAAACATTGGAGGTCATGTTGAAAGCTTGTGCTCAAGATTTTAAAGGCTCCTGAGACAACCATTTACCGCTAAGCAGAGTTTGCATATAACAACGGTTACCTTCAAGTATCAGAATGGCACCATACAAAGCGTTTTATGGTCGAAAATGTCGTTCGCCAATAGGATGAGAAGAAGTAGGTGAAAGGAAGATATTTGCTCCCGATTTGGTCAAGCAAGCCTCTGAGGATGTACAGTTGATTTGTGAGAGGCTGAGGACATCTCAAAACCAATAAAAAAGTTACGTTGACCAAAGACGAAGACCCCTGGAATTCTCGGTAGGAGATTCGGTGTTTCTGACAATCTTTGTGCCTAATGGTATAATGAGATTCAGGAAGAAATGGAAGCTGAGTCTTCGTTATATTGGACCTTTCAAAATCTTAGATCGAGTAGGAGACAAAGCCTACCGATTGGCGTTACTGCCAGAGTTGTCAAGTATCCATAACGTTTTTCACGTGTCGATGCTACGCAAGTATCATCTGGATCCCACACATGTAATTAAATATGAGCCGCTAGAATTGAAAGAGGACATAACGTATGTGGAGAAACCAATTCAGATTTTGGACAGGAAAGAGAAAGCGTTGCAATCTAAGATAATTCTGTTGGTCAAGGTTTTATGGCAGTATCACACGTAAGAAGAGTCCACGCGAGAATTAGAAAACTTAATGTGAGAGAAATATCCATGGTTGATTGAAATTAAGGTACTTTTAAAATTTGGGGACCAAATTTCTTAAGTGAGGAGAATGTAAATCCCTGAAAATTTTTTCAGAATTCGACTAGAGCGTTATTCGATTTAAAATTTAATTCATTTTTATGAGCGAATAATTAAATTAATTATATCAGGAAAGAGAGATTAGGTTAGGTCGAAAATTCTGTTAAAAATTCGATTTATGAAAATAAACTAATAATAAGAAAATAAAATTTAAATTAGTTAAAATAAATAAATAGTAAATAAAATTTAAATAATAAAAATAACAAGATCGAACAATGTGTATAGATATATTCACATTTAATTAAAGTTAATTAAAATTAAAAATTTCAATTAAGGTTAAAAAAACTGAAAAAATTAAACGGTGCGTTTTGGGAGGGGGTGTGAGATCCGCATCTTTGTATGATATTCCTTATGATTTTCATATTGTATGACATTATTATATGTTAATGGATTCATAAGATGGTTGATTTGGATTTGATAAATGTAGATGAAACGAAATAACGTACGTATAATCGAATAAGGATAAATCGGGAAAGCAGGGACCCAACAAGATCGTTTAAGGAATTTAATCGAGTTGACTGAAAATAACGAATTGAAAATAGGGAAAAGAATGTGGATTTATGAAAGAAAGTCGATTCAATTTGGTCCCGAACACGTGCAAGGGTAAAATGGTCAAAAGATTGAAATTCGATATAAATTCGATAAGTATTTTTCATTAAAATATGAAATTTACGAAATCTGGATCAATACCGAGGAAAATATTTAAATTCGAGTTCGATTGATCAAGATATTAATTTATGGGAATTAAACGAAATTAATTCGAAATTAATCAGAATTTTTAATTCGAAAATTATCCAGAAAATAATTAGAAAATATACCTAAAAGACGAAAATAGACTGAGAAATCCATTTATTGATTAAATGGATAAAATAATAATTTTTAAGATATTTTTAGAGATACTTAGGTATTTTTAATATATTTAATTGATTAAAATAATAATAAATAAATTAATAAAAAAATAGAAATCGGAAATCAGAATCGGGGAGAGAGAAAGTGAAAACCCAAAAAACCAACCCAAAAAATAGATTGCAACCCAATACCCCCCGACGAGCCTAGCTGACGGTCGGAAAAGGTAGAGCGAAGTTCGGCGTTTCCATTGGTAGCGGTAACGCGCGCTGATGGCCCCTATTTTCGGCAAATCGGCGAACGAAAAATCGTGGGAGAAAACGCGTCGATTCCGATGAACGGCGGTGTCCCAGCTCCGATTCGACCCAGCCGAGCACTCCCCTGACCGAGACAGTCCTTTTGAGCCCAGTGGCGGCCGACGAGACTGCCGGGATCGTCGGCGACAGTGACTAGCCTAAAATGGCACTGTAGCCGAGAAGGAAGAAAAGGAAAAAGAAAAAGAAAAAGAAAAAAAAAGAAAGGAAAGAAAAGGGAAAAGGGAAGAAGTGTACCCGAGAACGACTCGAAATTCGGGTAAGTGACTGATGGTCGGGATTGACCTGCGGATAAATCTCGAGAATTCAATTTAATATTTTATTGATGGAAAATGACCAGGATTTGTATAATTGTGCAGTGTTACTACAGAGCCCAAATGAGAGCCGATTTAGCTTCGATTTTTGTACCCCGTATCATATTGGGTAAGTACATTTTAATTACGATAATATGAGTCCTTTAATGCAGAGTTCAGATTATTTTACGGATTTACGGATTAATTCTGCATAAAATGAATTTTATTCGAAATTTCAAAGTAATTATCGTAAATAGTATCCAGGCTATCCAATGAGTTTGGAATGAAGCCCGATGATTATTGATAAATCAAATGAGCCCAGTAAACCCGAAGAAGAGATTTAAAAAGTGGAAACAGGCTAAAAAAGGGGTTGAGACCCATTAAAGTGCAATCGGGCCCAATAGAGTACAACCGACCCAAAGCTTTAGATTCGATCAGTAAGAGTGAAATACTGATCAGTATATTTGAACTAAAACCATATGTGGTTATATGCAGCTCCGTAGACGAGCGAATTGGACTCAGAGACTTGGTACGGTCGAGTCAGGATAAGCTCGCGCGTGATTCCAGGTAAGAGAATTTTATGAGCACTTAGAGGTAGCTGTACGTAGTTTCGAGGGGATTTACATTATGTTAAATTCATTAGATTACCCGAAACAGAATAATAATTTTTACGAAAAAATATGGAAATAGTGACAAATGAATATTTTACCCCCAGTTAGGAAAATTTCAAAAGGGGTAATAAGGCTATGAAATTGCATGAAATTCATGATTTTAATGTTTTCATGATGATATTGCTTTAATTCAAGCAATTTATGTATAGATTGGCTATTATTTTCATGTTTTAAGTGAAAAGGCACAGGTTAGGTGCCAATTGATATTTATTTAACATGTTTTGATAAAATTGAGCCACCTATCAATGTTATATGAGTTGTAATCGTGCTTGAGTACTGCTCGCACTGGATTTTATATTTTAACTCATACACAGAGTACTGGACCCTTGCTCACACTATTTTACAGATTTATTTCATATGACTACCGTATTGAAGTTTTTCTCATACGAGGTTTTCACTGAGTTTTAATACCTATCCGTACTGGAGCAATGCTCGTACGTGGATTTGAATTGAACTTATAATTATTTTAAGTCGTACTGAAGCGCTGCTCGCACGCAGATTTCATTGATTTCTATGAAACTGTGCTGGAGCTTCGCTCGCACGAGGTTTTTAGATATCATGTATATGTATGGAGTCGTGTTGGAGTTTCTCATGTAGACAGTGTGTCACAGTGAGATGATATGCTCACACATGCATACTGAGACATACTTGACATGGATGGATAACACCTATTACAGGCACCCCTGATTGAGTTTGGGTTCATGGAGTACGTTGTACTATGAATATCACATGGAGTACGTTGTACCTTGGGGATTGTTGGAGTGGAGTGGCATTAGCCACGAGACAGCAAGTCTTACCCTCGTAATCCTGATATTATGTTGTTCTGGCGGGTAGGACCGACCCACCTCCCGTTTCAGGTGTGACACCCCGCACACTAGGATCCGTGTACCAGGGATCACAAGGTTATAACCATAGTCTTAAATGTTACCGATATAATCGCTTACATGTCTCACATGATAAATCATTTGGTTTTGATAAATCATGGTAGACCTGAGGGAGGGGTCAAGCCTCTATTTTCTTATGAATCTGATTTAGATTTGATTTTCCCACAGAGGAATTTTGATGAAACTTTCATGATTTGTAACCCTGTGAGAAGGGTGATTTTATAATGGAAATTTTAAGATAAATTATTTTATTGAAATGGATTTAATTGCTTGAGTGTATCATATTTAACCCAGATGGGGTGTTTTAAAACGTGTTGATCCATTTGAGCATGAGATGTTTTCACATGAGAATCATTCCATGTTTTATATGTCGATTTCCTGTTTTAGAACAGATGATATTATATATATGGCATATCATTGTTTTTACCTCATGCTCACATATATCCCGATTTCTTATCAGCATGTAGATAGTATAGCTATCTACCCGTTTGTATTATTGCCTTATTGAGCATGTGGAGCTCACCCTTTCATTTTTCACCCACTTTCAGTGTTCCCACCATAGAGATAGCGGGTGTAGAGCGTAGACGACATAGCTGATTTCTGTGATTCCCATAGACTTTCAGGTATACACCATGTACAAAATTTTGTATCAATATGCTTACAGCACTGTATTGTATATGAAAGAATATTTGGGGATGTAAATATTGAATCATGTGATGTATAAAACATACCGACCACTCTATTATATTATGAATGATGTCAGTATATATAAGTACGTGTGATATTTTAATGGTTAAAAAGGGTATATCGATATTGATTCATAGCCCTACCTGTTTAGAGGAATATGTCACGAGTAGGTAAGAAAGATTTTCCAAAAGCGAAAAATTTGTACTGATTTTTGGTAAGTATTGGGCCATGACAGGGGGCACGCAGGAAGCCCTGCGCGCGCGTCCAGCCTCCCTACACCAGCTCCTTTCACTGCACCCTACCTCTCCCGACCACGCTTGCTCCCAGTACCCCCAGCGCCTGGCTCCTGCCCAGCCTCAGCCTGCCAGCCCTAGCACGTTCAGCGTCGTGCACCAGCCTCGTACACTAGTCTGCCCAGACCCTGCACACCAGCTTTACCTTACCAAGCCCTGCAGGCACCAACCCCTACACCCGAGCCTTCTATCCTATAACCTGCATCTGTCCTTTGCAAGACCAAAGCATGCACACCATCCAAACCACACCAGTCCTGCACTGCGCATCAGCCTGCTTATATCAACCTGCACAGTGTCCTCACGCAACAGCCAGGCCTGGACAGGCGTTTGGCATGGCATGGCATACAACATGGTCCTGCATACCCCCTGCGCACCAGCTGCCCCTGCCTCCACAAAATGTTAGACAACCTGCTGCCTAGTCCTGCACCCCTGCCACCCGGTTCCGCACCCCAGCACCCCAGCACGCCCAACCCCACACCACCCCTTTCTGCTACTGATGGCTATAAAAGGGAGAACAAACCGAGAGAGGGAAGGTTTGGCTAAGAGTGAACAGTGAAGAGAGGCAGAAAATAGAGGAGAGCAGGGGAATTGAGAGAGACTGAAAGGAGGCATTCGGGTTGATGGTGAAGATGATGATGGTGGCAGCTGGAAAACAAAGACGATGATGATAATGATGATGATACTGGTGGCTGGAGCAAAACGGTGGTGATAAAGATGGAAATGCCAAGGAGGTGAAAGAAGCCGAGAAGGAGAAGAGGAAGAAGAAGAAAAGGAAGAAATCGAGAAGAGAAGAGAAGAAGAATAGCGATGGTGATAATGGTCAAGACCCAACGTGGATGATGGTGGTGCCGAAAAAGATGGAAAGGAGGAGGATGTCAAGACTGGTGAGGTAGAAACCAAGAAGGAGGAAGAAGAGAAGAAAGAAGAAGAAGAAAGGGGAATTTGGCGCAAAAACGCCAAATTCAAACAGAGAAGAAAAAAAGAAACGTTTGAATATTTATATATATAATATTATATATATATAAATATATTTGGAAATGGAGAAAGAGGCACAAGGAAAATTGGAAATCCGGGAAAAGAGTTTTGAGGAGGAAAATTTACTGAGAGGGCCAGATCAACTGACTCCAGATGCGGAAGTATTCTGAACTACAAGCAGATACCGAGGTAAGGAAAAATGGGTTGTGCTATTAGAGATGAATGCACGTATTTTTCGATGATTTTTGGTAGATATGAATTTAGGAAATATATATTTATGTTGTAGAAAAATTACCTGTGAACTGTTGAAATTATACTTTGTATATTTACTGTGTATTTGGAGACTGCGAACCTTAGGAAGAAATTTTGATATGCTGAACGTAGAAAATCCCTAGGCAAATTTTACTGCTCGAGATTTAAAAAGAAGTTTTCAGGAATCTCAAAATTTACCCCAATTTTTTCGAAATAGCCCTATTTAGTGTATTTAAATAAATATTAGAGTATTTTTAGATTTATCGCGAAAAAACCTAGAACTTCAAATTTGCACCCGAGACTATGTTTTATGGATTTTTAGCTGAAAAAGGGTAAGACCAACCTCTTTTAATCTATTTTATACGCTAAAATGAGATTTAAGTGTTCTGAAGTTAAAACTGTGCTAGACAGCCTATTTTGAACTGTTT
Source organism: Firmiana major (assembly GCA_033439115.1). NCBI lineage: Eukaryota > Viridiplantae > Streptophyta > Magnoliopsida > Malvales > Malvaceae > Firmiana > Firmiana major. Next base: position 16,978,600 of record CM065904.1, on the reverse strand, counting down.
CGTGAAACAAATGAAATTTTATATGTATTTCAAGACACATGTACTGTTTATGAAAAATTTTAAATGAGATGTGCTGGAGTGGGTGCCGACTGTATCGTACGGATCGACTCGCACTGATGATATGTGCTTGAGCACGTCCTGACTGTGTGTCTCACGGCCTGACTCGCATTGACGAGACGTGCTTGAGCGAGTGCCAATTGTGTCGAACGGTCCAACTCGCACTGGATTTTGATCTAAGTCATGAAGTAAAACTGTGCCAGTCGTCGTGTATTGCTTTGTGATCTTGCATTGACCTGCTCGCACATGATTTTAAAGTGTATTGTTGTGTGATCTTACACATACCTGCTCGCACGTGATTAGAGGCAAAGAACGCGATGGAAATTATATGAAAATGTGAATGATGCCGAGGTCCATGGAGTACGATGTACTGTGCTGTGTACACGTGAGTACAATGTATCGTGTGACTAGAAATAAAATTATATGAAAATATGAATTGAGAATGATGCCCGGTCCATGGAGTACGATGTACCGTGCTATTTGCACGTGAGTATAATATACAGTATTATTGAGAAATAGAGAAATGAGTAAGTCGATTGGGTAGCTGACCACTCCCACCACACTTAACATCTTGACACACCTGACTCATAATTGCCCGGAGTTACTGACATTGACCAATTGTCCTATTGATTGATTATTGATGATGAATATTTCGCCATGCCTCACTTATTTGATTTATTTGAATTGAGTTTGATAAAGTGAATTTATGATATGAAATGAGTTTTATTTTACTGCATTTGATTCAATTGATATTTTGCAGTAATGTTTCCTGTGATACTGATACTATGAGAAAATGGTAATTTTCACTATACTACATTGAACTATATGATATTACTTCAAGTCTGTATTTTGTAGATAGTGTATTTATCTACCTACCGATTTATTTTTCTTACTGAGTATGTTGAGCTCACCCCTTACTTTACTCCAAGGAGCCTCATCGATAGCTGGGAGTGTTTGTAAGTCGAATAAATTTGCACAGTCATGTGTCAGCAAAGGACTCTTCAGCACTAAAGGTATACCCGGCATAGACATTTATATTGTATCTATATTTTGCAAGTACAGTAATGTATAGAGAAATGTGCTTGAGGAATTGTGAACATGAAAGAACAATTATGATGATTAATTTTGTTTAAATTTGTCACAAAAAAAACATGAAATCTAGTACTCGCGTTACGGTTTTTTATCTGACATCGACTCGTAGCCAACCAGTAAAAGTGCGAGTAAAAAGGGTCGTTACATGTGTACAAGCGAAAACTCAAAACATACCTATAACTACTAATTCTTGAAGCAGAATTACAAATTAGCATAAAAACAAATGTTAAACAAATAATCAAATGCAAAACGTAAAGGAAGAAAAGAAAAACCACAAGAATTTATATGATTCGGTATAATTATCTATGTCCATTGGCGTTGCTAAAAACCTTCACTAATTCTGAAGTGGAATTATTACAAAATCTGGACAAAATTGTAAAATTCAAAAATTAATAGGAGAAAACAAAATATTATACAAATATATGGGGCTATTTGTATTTCTCCCAAGGGACATCTAAACAATTAGCCAAGGTTCAAATTTATAAGCTAAAAAGCTCTTCCTCTCTCTTTATGGTTTTACGATGTGGGATTCCTCACTAGGCTAATAAGCCACTAATTTCAAAAAATCTCCACAATGGTAAATTAGCCTTGAGCAATGCCTTCAAATGTGTCTCTCAAACTTTCAAACTATTAATCAAGTTCAAACAATGATTGAACTTGATTGTTGTCACCACTTTGGTCATCATATTTGCGGGATTGTCAGCAGTCCCTATTCTTTAAGGGAGTCAAAATTTCCCGCACGAAATGATATCGAACATCAATATAATTGGTGCGAACATGGAATACTGGATTTTTTGCTAAATAAATGGCACTCTGACTATCTGAATGAATAGTGATATTCTTCTGTCTCATTCCCAATTCTTTATGTAATCCTGGTAATCAAATTGCTTCCTTTACAGCCTCTGCTAACGCCATGTACTTTGCCTCTGTTGTAAACAAAGCAACTGTTGACTATAAAGTAGACTTTCAACTTACTGGAGCTCTTGCAATAGTGAACACATATCCAGTAGTTGACTGACATTTATCTAGACCACCAACATAATGTGAATCAACATATTTGACTACCACCTGACCAAGTGAGTCCTCCTTCTGAAAGACCAAACCAATATCTACGGTTTTCAACAAATACTATAGAATCCATTTCACGTCCTGACAATGTCCTTTATCAGGATCATGCATATACCTGCTCATAACTCCAACTGCTTGTGAAATATCGGGTCTCGTACATACCATAGCATACATCAGGCTACCAACCACATTAGCATATGGAACTCGAGACATGTATTCTCGTTCCTCATCTGTACTAGGAGATAAGGATGCACTAAGCTTCATATGAGAGGCAAGTGGTGTACTTACAGATTTTAACTGCTCTAAAATGCCAAAACGCTGTAATACCTTCTTCAGATATTGCTTCTGATTCAAACAAATCTTGCCTTTTCCTCTATCTCTGTTAATCTCATACCTAGTATCTTCTTTGCTTCACCCAACTCTTTTATCTCAAACTCTTAATTCAACTAAATCTTCAACTTTTCAAGTTCTTCGACATTCTTCGACATTTTTCGAAGCTATCAACATTTCATCGACATACAAGTGTAGATAAATGAAAGAACCATCATGTAGCGTTTGAAAATATGCACAGCTGTCAAATTTTCTTCTTGTATACTCTGACCCATCATAAACTGATCAAATCGCTTGTACCACTGCCTCAAAGATTGTTTCAAACCATGAAGCGATATTTTCAGTTTGCAAACCCAATTTTTTTCCAATAACCTTGAATCCATTTGGCTGAGTCATATAGATTTCCTCCTCCAAGTCTCCATGTAAAAATGCAGTTTTTACATCAAATTGAACTAATTCTAAATTCATTTGAGCTACCAAAGCCAACAAAATTCTAATGGAAGAGTGTTTCACAATTAGAGAAAATACTTCATTGTAGTCAATTCCTTCCCTCTGAGCGTAGTCTTTAGCCACTAACCTTGTCTTGTAGCGGATGCCATCCTTGTTAGAAAATTCATCTTTCTTCGTGAATGCCCATTTGTACCCAATTGCCTTCTTATCTTTCTGTAGTTGAGCTAGCTCCCAAGTTTCATTCTTTCGAAGAGACTGCATCTCTTCATCCATATCATTCTTCCACTTATCTATTTTAGAACATTAGATTGCTTCTCTATAAGTGGAAGAAACTTCATCATCTACAATTGAAAGTGCATAGGCCACTATATCAGTAAAACAAGCAGGTTTGTGAATCTCCCATCTTCGCCTATTCTTTGCAATTGATTCTTATTGTTGTAGAGGTTCTTGGGCGAAAACCTCTTTTTCATCTTCAATAATCTCCTCTTCAACAATTTTAGCTGGATTAATTGTTGACTCAACCTCCACCTGTTTTCGAGTAGACTCCACCTACTGCGGAATACCCTTAGCATTTTCTTTTGTTTTCTTCCTCAACATAGGAGATTCATCAAAAGCAACATCCCTACTAAATATTATTTTCTTCAAATTTGGATATAAAAGACGATATCCTTTCACCCTTGATGAAATTCACACAAAAATAGCTTTCTTATTTCTCGGATCTAACTTAGATTCTTTTACATGATAATACGCAGTACACCCAAAGACATGTAAAGAATCATAATCATTAACAGGTTTTTTAGACCATACTCTAATGGAGTTCTACCATCAATTGTTGTTGATGGTAAACGATTGAAGAGATGACACGCATAAGTCACTGCCTCAGTCCAAAACTCCTTACCCAACCCAGCATTAGACAACATATACCGAACTTTCTCCAGTAACGTTCGGTTCATGCTTCTACCAGCCCATTCTGTTGTGGTGTGTGTCTGACTATGAAATAACGTACAATACCAGCATCTTGACAAACTCTGAGAAAAGATCACTTCTATATTCACCTCCATTGTCTGTTTTGAGGTGCTTGATCTTTCTTCTAGTTTGAGTTTCCACCATTTTTTCCATTTAAGGAAAATTTCAAGTACGTCATCCTTCGTCTTCATCGTGTACATCCAAACTCTTCTAGAAAAGTCATCAACAAATGTAACAAAATAATGTTTACCTCCTACGGATGCTATCTTGGTAGGTCCCCAAACATCAGAATGGACATAACCCAAAATGCCTTTGGTATTATGGATTGTAGTCATAAATTTCACTCTCATTTGCTTTCCCAGAACACAATGCTCACAAAAATCTAGCTTGCAGGTCTTTGCTCCTTTCTCACCTGCATGTCCCAAGCGTATATGCCATAGTTTGATCAAATATGAATCAACATCATTCTCTAAAGCTGCTGTCGTTGATCCAGTAACTGTACTACCATTGTAGTAGTACAAGTTTTTCTTCCTTGTGCGTTTCATAGTTACCAAAGCACCAGACACAATTTTCAAAACTTCATCTCGAATAATTACCTCATAGCCTTTAGATTCTACGACTCCCAATGAGATAAGATTCTTCTTCAACTCTGGTACATATCGAACTTTTGTTAAAACTCTGGTTGATCCATCTTCATTCTTTAACCGGATTGAACATATCCCCAAAGTTTTGCATGAGTTATAATTACCCATGAAAACAACTCCACCATCTAGCTCTTCGAAGTTGAAGAACCACTCCTTATGTGACATATATGATAAGTACAAACCGAATCTAAAATCCACGTATTTCTTCTAGATGTGGATGGTTGACTGACCAACGTGAAATCATCGTTATCATGTTTGATTACATACGCATCAGAAGTAGCTTTGCCCTTGCCCTTATCTTTCTTCTGCAACTTCAGACAATCTTTCTTTTAATGCCCTTTCTCATGACAAAAGGCACATTCATCTTTATCAGGTCTTTTCGTTGAACAAGATCTTCCCCTACTTTCTTATCCTCGGCTTTGGCTTCGTCCCTTAACGGTGAGCGCCTCAGCTGATTCGTCCCTATTCTCTTTCTGATCCTTCTTTTGAATTTCATAATTAAGCAAAATTGCATACACTTCTTCAAAGGATAATTTTTCCTTTCCATGAATAAGTGTAATGCACAAATGATCTAACTCATCAGGAAGAGATCCTATTAGCAACATAGCATTTTGCTCATCTTTGAAGGTTTCATCCAAATTCAACAAATCAGCTAACAAATGGTTGAATTTATAAATGTGATCACTAATATTCATACCCGATTCAACTGAAGGCAATATAGCCTTTCCAACAAATAAAGTCGATTCTCGTTACTTTTCTTAATGTATTTATTCTTCAATGTCTCCCATAATATTATGGCAGAAGTTTCCTTCATGAATGAATACTTCTAATCTCTGTAGAGACCTGAATAAATCAACTCACATGATTTGGCATTCAGTCCCTCCCAATCTTTTTCTTTGATCTCACCTGGTTTCTTTTCTTCTAGAGTGATGTCTAAATCTTGTTGACACAGGACATCCTTAACTTCTCTTTGCCACGGGCCGAAATTATTTCGACCATCGAATTTCTCCACTTTAGTTTTTGCATTTGTTGACAACATCATCTTTGATGGTGATGGTAATGTTGATGATGATGCTGTCATTTCTGCTCCAAGCTACTCTCCCAAATATATACATGAATAATAACCGTTTACTAAAACAATGCGACACTCTAAATAGTACTATATACTAAAATAGAGAACGCAACCTACGTGAACAGTACACCATGTCAGCTCTCAGGTAAGAGAGGTGGGTCACATGGCACACTTAAAGATTAAGTCTTTTCTTGGCCAGAGCCTTCCTAGACATGCACTTTCACTTTATCTCACTTCTGACGTATACGGTACAAATAGAGTACAACAAAATGCTCTTAATCAAACAACTCAGGAACAATTCTTTTCTAATATGGAAGATTAGACAACGCTGCAACCACAGAGCATACTAAGAATTTTTCAGATAACTACGATAACTAAGAGCTCTGATATCAATTGTTGTGCACAAACGGAAGCTCAAAACATAACTATAACTACTAATTATTGAAGCAGAATTACAAATTAGCAAAAAAAAAAAAAAAAGCTAAACAAATAATCAAATGCAAAACATAAAGGAAGAAAAGAAAAAACATAAGAATTTATGTGGTTCGGTATAATTACCTACGTTCATGGGCGCTGCTGAAAGCCTTCACTAATTTCAAAGTGGAATTATTGCAAAATTTGAGCAAAATTGCGAAATCCATAAACTATTAGGAGAAAACAAAATATTATACAAATATAGGGGGCTATTTGTATTTCTCCCAAGGGACATCTAAACAATTAGCCAATGCTTAAATTTATAAGCCAAAAAACTATTCCTCTCTCTTTGTGGTTTTCCGATGTGAGATTCCCCACTAGACTAATAAGCCGCTAATTTCAATAGTTTTCATGTCACATTGAGTATGAGACTGATCTTCGCTTGCATTGGCCTAAAAGAATTTGACCTTATAAGGATTCCAACACAAAACTTCCCCCTATGTATTGTCCTCACTCAGTAACTCATAAAGGCCTTATACCACTAAGCCAACATTTTGAATTATATGATATACATCTATATGACAGACTAGGATCAAGGGAACAAGAATCTTCATAGGTAATATTCAATAATAAAGAAGAAAAGAAAATGTTTGCAATAGATTGAAGCTAATGAATAATTATATATTGTGTTAGTAGTACTCAACCATGATAGTGGTATTAGATATAAATGATCTTAAGGTGTATGCTTACATGTCATGTTCATGTTCACTTGCTAGTGCAGCTTTTGCAAGACATAAAAATGCTTCATCAACATTGTAATCCTCTTTTGCTGAAGTCTCAAAATAAGGTATATTTCCCCTGGAGGTACACCAATCCCTAGCCTTTTTCTCTGATTCCTGTGCATGAGTATTCTTAAATCAATCGATTTATGATTTATATACTATCAAGATATTGTTAAAAAGGGGTAACATACCACTCGGCTATTTCCTCCATTTATGTCAATCTTGTTTCCGATTACTATGAAAGGGAACATCTTAAGATCATATGGATCTGCCTGCTTTAGCATACCAAAACATGGGATCAAAACCAAGATTATAGCATCACACTGATAAATGAATGTTAAGAGATTTAACAAGATTCAAAGAGAAACAACAAGAAGAATTACAAAAGTTCTCAATGATTGTGCAATTTTTACGGAGTATAAAATGGCTTTAACATATTTTTCAACATAATATTAGTTTATTAATGAAATAACCTTGAAAAAACTCCAATGAAAAACATGGTATGGTTTAGCTTGTTTGACAAGCATCCACTTAATTATAGATTAGTATTTAAACTGCAATAGGAGCTCAAATCATATTCCAAAACTACAAACACTACCTTGAAGATTACTTAATTTAGGGAATGCCCAGAACTTGGAACTTTGCAGGCTCTTTTGCAGCTACTACTTTATGCAAATTCAAGTTAATTTGAGGTTCCACATGGCAAAGTCAGAACTTTGTATGGACCAATATTTTCAGTCAATGTAAAGCTTAAGCTCTGCCTGTAGCAAGCATCTGATAACCTGTGTTCTGTTTAACTTTCCATCAAAGTCTTATATATTATGTTAAAATGTAGTTCTATAGGTCTACTTAAGTGCCTCCATGCGGAGGATAGGAGAAGGACTTTACAGTCTGAGACACTTAACGAAAACGTTATAATGTGTTTATTAGTGGTCAGGAAATGAGTGAAAAAAATTATGTAAGCTAATCAAAAGGTATTTTTGGACCTGTTTTAGAAATTCTTCTCGCCAATTGTTTAGTGTTTCAAATGATCAGAGTACATTTACATCGTACACGAGAACGCAGCAATCTGCCCCTCTATAAAATGCAGAACCTAGACTCTGGAACCTTTCCTGCCCTGCTGTATCCCATATCTGTCACAGTAGAATTATCAAACAAATTAGAAGAAAATTAGTAAGCGGTGATTTAGTTAAAAAAGTAAGGATGCCCTTGTTTTCATCACATACTTGCAAAGTGACCAATTTGTCGTCAATCTGTAACTCTTTGGTGACAAAGTCAGCTCCAATTGTTGCTTTGTACTGTTGATTGAACTTTTTATAAACATATCTGGATGACATGTAAAGAATCTGTACGGCCTATGTAATTGTAATGGTAGTCTATAAATGCAGCAAGAATCAATAATAGCAGGTGCTTAAGATTTAAGACTCGAACAAATTAAGAACTGGAAAGAAAATTGGATTAAGTCATAAACCCCCAGGACTAAAATTTGCCATCGCCAATTCTCTAGCTTTAACTGCGCTCAAATAAAATGAAGATTCATTTTCAATGCGGAAGCTTGAGAAATCGAAGAGAAAACCTGCAATATGATAATGGAAGAGTTTTGGTTTTTCTACCGTCAACTCTTCCCAGGAAAGAAGAGGAGAGAGTGAAGAAAAAAACCAGATATGGCTTAGATCTTAATTGTTTTTGCTTAATAGAATACGTATTCTGTTAACTTAATCCCATTAGTACAGTGTCTATAATGTCATTTCTGAATTCCTACTCAGGGGGATTAACCTCAACCTACATCACAGAAATACATAGTAGAAAGCCAGGCATTCTTGAAGGTTCTTGTCAAAATGGATTCTACTTGATTTGAAAGAGAACATGTTCTATAATTTATTCGTATTCATAAACCAAATTCATTGAAAGAAAAGTGTAGCTAATAGTACTGCTGTCAATTTAGAACTGCTTTATTATAACATTCGACCAACACAATCAAAAGAATCATAAAAAATCAGTCTACCGGTTATCAAAGTCACGATGGGGGTCATCTGGTGCGGTGACGAGCCTTCACAACTTACTCTTGCTTCAGGACTCAGGCTACCATTGCTTGCCAACGTTTCCACTGCAATACCAAATTCGCACCACCAAACCACCCCACTATATATATTATTGCCATCAAAAGATTCAGAACATAAAATCATTCACTTCATTCTTTTTCTGGCCAAGACAGGAGTGGTAACAAACTAACAATTGTCGCAGAAAAAAAAAAAGACAGGAGTAGTAACAACAATCTGTGACAAAAAAAGGAAATACCAGTGCAGAAAAATGAAAATTGCAGATTGCTTATCCTAAAAAGTAGAGATGAAAAGCATCTATGTCAAAATAATCCTCAAAAACCAGCCTGTAGTAATGACCATAGATATTAGACACTACTATTAATGATCTCTTATTAGTGATAGATAAAGGATACTGATTCATCAAAGATGTCTTTCCTACTCTGAAATAAAAAAGGAAAGAAAGAAAAATGAAGTGAATAATCATGAGATAGAAACATTCAATCAAGCAAAACTTGAGTCATGAACAATTGAAGACAAACTAGTTTCCTGCAATAAAGAAAATGAAAGGAGAAGGGAATATTTGTGTGCGTACTATTAAATCTTACCCGCTGTCACCTAGGACGATGACCTTAAGCAGAGTTCTTCTCTTCATAGAAACATCCATGATGATGAGTTGATGACCAAAAAAAGCTTCTAACAGAGAGAAAAAAGACTATCCTGCTTTACTGTTTTAACTTTTATTTCTCTCTAGGAATCTGTAAGAAAGATGAGAAAAGTTTGGAAATGAAAGGCCACCAATATAAACAACAGTTGTTATTAAACAAAAGGAGTATGCTTTCAACAATTTTCTTGATAGAAAAGGAGTATGTTTTCAACAATTTTCTTGATTCTTCTTATGCTTCTTTGATTCTCTTTCTCTATTGTTGTTGAAAGATACAAGTTCTATAGCATCTGAACCCAGGCCGACCAAAGAAAATGCTAGGCGCCAGCGAGGCTGAATTTTTCAAGAAAAACAAGTATAATCAAACTGTATTTAAATGTTATAAATGTAACCTGTTTTTGGTTTTTTTTTATTATTGAGTTATCTCTTAGACTTGTCCATAAAGACTTGTAATTGTGATTCCTTCTTCCTTTTTATCTAGAATCCTGGCAAAGTCTGATTCTTGTTGATGTTTTTTTTTTTCCCCAATTATCACCCTATTGTCTTCAATAAAAAGAATGCATTATCATAGCAGTTTAATTATTTTAATTTATGCCACTTGTCTACTTGAACTTTAATTTAATTTAATTTAATTTAATTTAATACTACATAAAATATTATTATATTAATAATATTTTTGTTTAATTTCAATTTCGTTTTAGTTTTTACAGCCCCGGACCTTTTTCTTTTTGTGGGACTTCATCAAAACCCGGCCATGAACTGTTGTTTTATGAACTTAAAACTTTTTTCCCTCGACCTGTGACTTCACCTATAATTCGGTGAATTTCATTTTCCGTTGCCATCCCATGCTGATTTATGAAAAGTAAGACAACTTTAAGCCAAAGGGAACCCAAAAAAAAAAACTGAATCTCCATGACCCATGATGGCTACATCAAGATTCGTGGTCTTCGCACCATTGCCTGGGTTTAACATGACAATTTTATTGAAGGATCTGTATATTTAATTTGTTGGAGTGGCGTTTGAACATTTTCGCAATCCAACCCCAAAAAATGAGATGCCAGCTTACTAGATTTGCATTATCATTATTTCTCAATATGAGTTGCTGGCAGTAATATATATATATATATATATATATATATATATATATATATATATATATATATATATATATTGTTATTAACCAAATATGTATTTCCGGTTGGGTTCCAGCCTTAATCACATGGCATAATTACTTCCTTTTAATTTCACATTGTGTGACAATAATTTGGATTTGATACGTAGATCTATCCTCACTTCTTATATGCATTTGGATAGAGATATTCTATATATTATCTTTGCATATACAATTACTATATATTTAACAAAGAAGGAGAGGTATTAAAGTTTGTTGTGTATGCCAAATTTTGTCGTCCATTTAGATACCACAAAGGGTTAATTATAATTTATTACTTTTTATGTATAATATTTTTCTTTTGATAATTTATATTTATATTTTCTTTTTCTTCTTTTGTCTCTTTTGTTGGTGTCTAATTGAATGACCAATTAAGTCCTCGATTAAAAGGAGTTACAATTTATTATTTTCTTAATTTATTTTATTTTTATTTTTATATAGTTTTTCTTTTGATTTAAATTTTTTAGAATTTATAGTTAATGCTTTTTTTTAATCAATCTCTCTTAAATCTTTGAGCTTTGGTACTATTAGAAGATTTTTTATTATCAACAATTTTTTTCTACTTTTCTTTAAAAAATATTTTTTTAATATATGCTAATCAATATTTTTTATACCATTTTCATTTTCTTTCTATTTTTCATTTAAGTTAAAATATATATTTTTATTTTTTAACTTTTTTAATTGATGATATTACTTTAACGTTATTTTTGTATTTATTTTTTTTTGTTCATAAAAAATATAAAGAGGAAGAGAGATTCGAAACTTAAACTTAATCTCACCTAAACAGAAGTAATAATTGTTAAATTAAGTTTTGATCATTGTATTTACTTTATCTTTGAAACATGTTATATTTCAAGTTGTGTAATTAATGTAGAGATATTTCAATTATTTCTATTTTATTTTTACGTAAACATGAAAATTATGTTACATAATAATTAAACCTGGACAAATAATGGATATTGCTCTAGTTTTTTATTATAAGCCAAATTGCTTAGAAAAAAAAAAAAGAAAAAAAAAAACACCATTCACCTTTCTATCATTAATCAAGATCATCAATGTAATTTTTATTTAAAACTCAGATTGATCACTAATGATATGATCAAGTAAAAGGAAAAAAAAAATCAAAATTAGCTGTCATGTTAACAAAATTCTAAGTAAATGTCATGCAATGTTGCTAAATTTCCACAAGGCAGCCATTTCACTTTTTTTTTTTTTTCAATCAACCAGCAAAATCCTGTTGCTTCGTTGCGGAATGGATTAATATTAATATTTTTAAGTACAAACTAATAATTTTTTTTGTAATTGATAATTATTCAAAATTATTATTTTAGATTATTTCTTATATATATAGGTTGTTTACATTCTTTCTTTGATCAAAATATTTAAATATTTTTGTTTCATTTTAAAGATATAAATTTATAGATAATATATGTGTGTATGTCAAGACTACTAACTTTCTATACCGGAATTATATCTAAATGTACAGATGAAATAAATTAAACATTGAAATGTATTTTAGAGTTTTATTATTTTAAGTGATGAAATCAAGGAATTGAAATTGGTTACGCTTGATGAGAAACAATAAAACGGGATTAAAACTAATATATATACAAGGGATATATATATATATATATATATATATATATATATATATATATATATATATATATATATATATATATATATATATATAAGTGGACAAACACACCAAGTGGTGCATGTAATGTGTAGGTGTATATGGGTATGCATACAAATACACACTACAAAAAAATATACTTTCAACGACGGATTTTGTGACGGATTTTTCGTCACAAAAATTGATTTTTCGTTGCTAATCACACTTAGAGACGGAATTAGCAACGAAAAATCTGTCGTTAATTCCGTTGCCATTTTCGATGTGACTAAAAGTTATCCGTTGTAGATAGATAATTCCGTTACTAATTCCGTCGATAAAAGTTATAAAATTTATTTCGTTACTGAAATATTTTAGAGACGAAATTTCGTTACTAAAAGTTATTGATTTTTCAATTTAACATTTCGTTACTGAATATCTGTAGAAAAGGAATTCCGTTGCCGAAAATATAATATATTTCTTTAAATTTTTTAAATTATTCCGTCTCTGAATTGTTTCAGAGACGGAATTCCGTTACTGAAAGCATATTTTTTTTATAAGTTTTGATAATATTCTGTAGCTGAATAGCTTAAGAGACGGATTTCAATTGCTAAAAGCATATTTTTTTTATATAATTATCATTATTATTTCGTCTCTCAAACAATTTAGAGACGAAAATCCGTTGCTGAAAGAAAGTATATTGTTTTAAAATTTTATAAATTATTTCGTAGCTAAATTATTTCAGAGACGGAATTCCGTTACTGAAAGTATATTTATTTTTATAATTTTTGATAATATTTCGTAGCTGAATAGATATAGAGACGGATTTTCGTTGCTAAAAGTATATTTATTTTTTATAATTATCATTATTATTCCATCTTTGAAATAATTCAAAGACTGAATTCCGTTGCTGAAAGAAAATATATTGTTTTAAAATTTTGTAAATTATTCCATAGCTAAATTATTTTAGAGACAAAATTCCGTTAAACATGTTTTTTTATTTTTTTATAATTTTGTGTTAATATTTTGTCACAATCCTCACAGCGGCATCCATCAGAGCATCCAACTTTGGCCTAAGATAAAGGAGAATATTTGTGCAGTCAGAATGATCAGAGTAGAGGTAAGCAACTTCCTACACTGAATCTTCATAACAGAGTCAAACTTCACTTTCCATTCAGAAGAGAAACGGTAATGACAGCCAAATAAATTTAGTTCTTAGCTCAGACATGAAATCGGATAAAAGAGACAGAAAGATCAATATAGTTTCAATTGAAAGGAAAAAGGACGAATAACTGGCAGCGTCATACATCCGGCTATCAAGTTAAAACATACTCGATAACGCTCACAATACTTTTTTAAACATTTTGACCTCTTGCATTTGCATCTTCTTTTGTGCCTGGCTGAAGAAGGATTCATCGTATTTCCATCATCCTGCAAAGTTTCTTATTTCAAATACTTCGAAATACACAAATTTAAAGAAAAAGTAAGATTAACAAGGTATTACCGCAACAATTGGAGAATCATTGGCTTCCTTGACAATTGCTGGAGCAAATGCAGGAGGGTTACGCAATTCGATTAGGTGTCGAGTATCAAGAACGATATCCTCATAATCAGGCTTGTTGAGACAGTTTTCACATGCACAAGAATTCGCACAGTATATTCTGGCTGCAAAGCACTCGCAATAACTGCTAATGGCAAACAACACAGCTGAAACAGACCGCAAATATATCTGCCACATTTACATGCCAGAAAAATATGATGTTGCAAAGTCATATCAACTTACAGTTTCAAACATTTGGACCTCTTGCAATTGCAGAGCTTACAGCCGTCACTTTCTTCTGTGTATGTTTCCCTATTCCTGAATACAAGACATCCCAAAGCCAAGAAAGCAATATTAAAATGAAAATTAATTTCCAAAATTTATAATAAAAGATTAATGTGAACTTGCCTCTTCCCTTTTGAGCTATCTTGGCATTGGGATAATTCCTCAACCCTTTCAGAAAATTGTTGAACAGGCATTTTCCAATCACATGGAACTGTCTGCTGGTCAAAACATGAAACTTTCTGCGAATCCCATGAAGGTTCGATATTGTCAGGAAGATTACCTCCATTGGCTACATCAACAGCTTCGCTTCTCTCGTGACTAATATCAACATGGTCACCGACTTCCCCAGCTGACGAGATTATGGGACATTTATGTCCTCCGATAAATTACTGCTCTTCCCCGGTGTATGCATCTCTTCACTTCGGTAACCAGACAATTTCTTAGTTGAAATTACATCCGAGCCGACAGGTACAGATTGGATAACAATGGAACCTGAGCTGAGATGACATGATTTTTACCATTTTCAGTGAAAGGGGCCTGAGCAGCCGTGGTCTGGCTAAGGCAGATTTCTTGCTGACCCTTTGAGATTCCTTTGGGTTCATTGACAGATGGAACTGCAATCCCTCGTCTAGAAGAAGAATCATCATATTTGCAGTCCAATGTAGCCTCAAATTGAAGATGTCTACGGATACCTCGTTGCTGCTGAGATGTCCCCTGTATTTGGATGCGAAAAAAGAAGTTATAAGTAGCAAGGAAACACAATAAAAAAATTCATTTTCTGTATCTTTTGTAGACTAATATATAGGAAAAAGCTTCTATATCTGTTTTTCCAATGTCATAAAACCAACGGGAAAAAATATGTTTAATATCCTAATATTATTCAGAAATACTCGAAGTCATCCGCTCCACGCCAAGTAGTGAAAGATGAATCAGAAACGATGGTATTAGAATTTAAGTGTAAACTACTGAACTTACCCTGCAAGCTAATGAACATACTATAATCGAAACCTCAATTAAGTAGCAAAAACATGACTCTTACAGAAACGAGAGAAAATCATTTATCTGACTCACCCGATTTTCCAAAAATTCATTTTCAGATGAAAATTCCATAATCTTATCAAACCTTTCAATTATGCTTTGATCATCAGAAACCTCAACCAAACCCAATGATTCTAAGAGCAATTCTCTTTGGGAAAGATCTGGAAATGTCTGTGCCCCAGCCTCTATAATACCATCAGCAGTCTGCACACATCTTTCAGCATGTTGTCCATGAGCACTTGAACTTGAAGCAGCTATCTCCTCTCTATCAACACGTAAAATGAATCTTCAATTCACAGAAAGAAGGCAGGGGAAGGGGATGTATGATTCAGTTTATTATCAAAATCAATATCTTCCTTCTAAAAATGATTCAAGAGTTAAGAGAAAACCTTTTAAGGAAGCTATTTTCACGATGCAAATCTAAATGAGGTGAGCTAAACACTGATAATGTGGTTGGGAAACTAGACTCAAAAAGCCTTTGTGTACACCGTGATGCCCTGGCTGACTTTATTGGAGAGAGATTATTGAGAAATTTGTAAAAGGGAGATTTCTACAATAGAAAGGAAACATCATTGATTCTGTATGTAAACAGGTTACTAGATTTACGTTTAAAGTATAAACAAAACCAGGAAGAGCCAAGTGACAAGATGAAGATAACCAACCACAATGGAACAAGCTGAAACAAGAAAAGAGCATATATGAATTCACTAAAAAACTACAAAGTAAGCTGCCTTACACTCTGTTTGGTAGGAAAGAAAGAAAGGGGAAAGGAAAAAATGGCTTTGATCTAATGGTTGAAATACATCACAACATACTAATTTTGTTGCTTAGCCTTTAGAATAGAACATTTTCTTTTCCTTCCCTTTCTTTTCTTCTTACCATACACAGCCTTAGTTAATCGCATACAGAAGTTGAAGTTTCTCATGAATCTAACAGAACATCGAAATTCAGAAAACCAGACTAAGCAAAACTTTACTTTGAAATTGAAACCCACTATGCTTTCATACGTAAAGCAACCCACCATAATCAATTACTTTTTAAAAAGAAAAAAGTACCCAAACGCATTAACATTGTAATAAATCCATCAAAGTAAAACTTTCAACCAAAATGCAATATTTAACAATAACCCAATCATTTCTGTTTGAAATGAAATCCACCAAATCCTCTGCTTCAGTGACCTTGAGACAAGCCATAATGTCTTTACTTTAAGCATAATTTAATCTAGAAAAGGCCTAAAAATGAACATAGGAGAACAAAATTTTTTTTAAAAAAAAATCATATATATATATATATGTATACATATAAAATTGGGTATATACTTATATTTTCTCCGTTCATCCCAACAGTCATTATAGAGTTACAAATCAATAATATAAGACTTAATAACCCAAAAAAAGTACATTTTATACAAAAAAAAATTGAATTAGTTGAAACGAACATATTGTTAGATAAACACAAAAGAATCAAAATTTTCATTTAAGAAAAAGCTTCTCGGGAACAAAGGGGAAAAGCTTCTCGGGTCCTCAGTTTTTCCTGGGCTTCGCGTAAAGAGGAGGTGAGAGAAAAGGGTTTCGGGTCAAGAGGGACGAGGGCTGTCGGTCGGTTTCCCGTGGGGTCGGGTCGTCGGCGGTGATGAGGGTGGACAGTCGAGGGAGAAAACGAAGAGGGGGGTTGGTCGGCAACGGAATTTCGTAGCTGAAACTTTTCAGTGACGGAACAAATTTAAAAAATTTAGAAAAAAATAGAGGAGGTTTCAGCTATAGAATTCCGTAGTTGAAACTCTTTTACGATGAAAAAAACTAAAAAAAATTAGAAAAAAAAGGAGGTTTCAGCTACGAAAATCTGTAGCTGAAACTTTTCAACAACGAAAAAATTAAAAGAATTTAAAAAAAGAGAAGAGGCTTCAGTTACGGAATTCCGTAGCTGAAACTTTTCAGCGACAGAACAAATTTAAAAAATTTAGAAGCAAAGAGGAGGCTTCAGCTACGAAATTCAGTAGTTGAAGCTCTTCTGCGATGAAAAAAATTAAAAAAATTAGAAAAAAAAAGATGAGGCTTCAGCTACTGAATTCCGTAGCTGAAGCCCTTCTACGACGAATTTATAAATTAAATTATTTTCAATTTAGAAAAATAAAAGAAGGAGGTTTTAGCTACGGAATTCCGTAGTTGCAGACTTTCTACAACGGAAAAAATAAAAAAAATTTGTTTGCAATCCTAAATAAAGAGAAAATAAAAAAGTTTCGGAATTAGCAACAGAATTTCGTTGCAAATTTCGTTGTTAAATCCATTATAAAATTACGCGTCACCTTTATTTTTCCCGCGAACTAGTTTTAGCAATAGATTTAATGACGAAATCGATTCCGTTGCAAATTTCGTTGCTAAATGTAAATAGTATATTGACGTGTATTAGTGACGAAATTCCATCGCAAATTTAATATTTTAGCGACGGAATAATTCCGTCACTAAAATTCCGTCACTAAGGTGATGTCCTTTGGATTGACGAACGCCCCTGCAGCATTTATGAGATTGATGAACGAGGTGTTTAGAGACTATCTATATAAATTTGTGATAGTCTTTATTGATGATATCCTGGTGTACTCTCGGTCGTATGAGGAGCATGCACAGCATTTGTGGTTAGTACTTCAGATACTCCGAGATAAGCAATTGTACGGAAAGCTTAGTAAGTGTGAGTTTTGGCTGAACCGGATAGCTTTCCTTGGACATATAGTCTCAGAGGAAGGAGTATCAGTGGATCCAAGTAAAATAGCAGCTGTGCTTAATTGGGAGAGACCGAGGACAGTTACTGAGGTACGAAGCTTCCTTGGTTTGGCAGGGTATTACAGAAGATTTGTGGAAGGATTTTCCAGGATTGCCGCCCCTTTGACTAAGCTCACGCGCAAAGAGACTCTATTTATATGGACTGATCAATGTGAGCTCAGTTTTCAAGAGTTAAAGAGGAGATTAACAGCGGCACCTGTGTTAACTATCCCTGAGGGATCAGGAGGATTTTCGGTGTATAGTGATGCATCTCACCAAGGATTGGGGTGTGTGCTTATGCAGCACGGAAGGGTGGTCGCATATGGATCGCGACAGCTGAAAGACCATGAGCGGAATTATCCCACGCATGATTTGGAGTTAGCCGCTGTGGTATTTGCTTTGAAGATCTGGCGACACTACTTATATGGGGAAAGATTTCAGATCTTCACTGATCACAAGAGTTTGAGATATCTCTTTGATCAGAAAGAGTTAAACATGAGACAAAGGAGATGGATGGAACTCCTTAAGGATTATGACTGCGAGATTCTATATCATCCGGGTAAGGCGAATGTGGTTGCTGATGCCCTGAGCAGGAAGAGTATGATATCTGCTATGATGATCAGGGAATGGGATTTGTTAGAGCAGTTCGCCGAACTTCGGATCAGAGTTAAAGAGGTAGAGACTGGATTTTTGGCTAGCCTGCGGATAGAGCCCAGGATCATGGATCAGATTAGAACTGGGCAGCGCAGTGATCAGAGATTGATAGACATGGTTAGCCAAGCTGAGCAGAGTTCGCAGTCGGATCTCACCATCAGTGAGGATGGATTGTTGAGATTCAGAGGACGGATTTGTGTACCGGACGATGATACCTTGAAGAGACAGATACTGAGAGAATCCCATTGCTCGCGATACACCATGCACCCAGGGAGTACTAAGATGTACCGAGACTTGAGAAAGGTGTATTGGTGGAATGGTATGAAGCGAGATGTGGCAGAGTATGTGGCCAGGTGTTTAGTATGCCAGCAAGTGAAAGCTGAGCATCGGAAGCCCGGAGGACTACTACAGCCCTTACCTGTACCTACATGAAAATGGGAGCATGTCACTATGGACTTTATTATGGGTTTACCGAGGACCCGGAGAGGTCGTGACGCGATATGGGTCATTGTGGATAGATTGACCAAGAGTGCCCACTTCCTTGCCATCAAGAGCACAGATACTGTGGATGCTTTAGCTGAACTGTATGTCAGCGAGATAGCTAGATTACACGGGGCTCCAGTGAGTATTACTTCTGATAGAGATTCCCGGTTTACTTCTAGATTTTGGACCCAGTTTTAGGAGTCCATGGGATCTCGATTGAGTTTTAGTACCGCCTATCATCCTCAGACAGATAGTCAATCAGAGAGGACTATTCAGACCCTGGAGGATATGTTGAGGGCGTGTACGATGGATTTTAAGGGATCATGGGATGATCACCTGCCCCTAGCAGAGTTTGCGTACAATAACAGCTATCATGCGAGTATTGGAATGGCACCTTTTGAGGCTCTATATGGTAGGAGGTGTAGATCCCCTGTAGCTTGGGAAAAAGTCGGTGACAGAAAGATAAATGCCCCCGAGCTTGTTGAGCAAGCCGTACAGGGTGTGAAACTCATATGTGAGAGGTTACGGGCTGCACAGAGTAGACAGAAAAGCTACGCGGATGTGCGTAGACGGCCACTCGAGTTTGAGGTTGGTGATGCAGTATTTCTGAGAGTATCACCGAGCAAGGGTATCATGCGATTTGGGAAGAAAGGGAAATTGAGTCCTCGATACATAGGACCATTTGAGATTCTTGAGAAAGTGGGAGAGGTAGCTTACAGATTAGCATTACCCCCACAGATGTCCGGAATACACAACGTTTTTCATGTGTCTATGTTGAGGAAGTACCACCCGGACCCTTCTCATGTCATAGAGTATGACGAGATGGACATACAAGAGGACATGAGCTACACTGAGAAACCCGTCCGGATTCTCGATAGAAAGGAGAAGGTACTGAGAACCAAGAGCATCCCATTAGTGAAAGTTTTGTGGAAACATCACTCAAGGGAAGAGGCAACGTGGGAACTAGAGAGCCTCATGAAGGAGAAATACCCCCATCTATTTTGACTAGTTGAGTTGAATTTGGAGGACCAAATTCTTTTTTAAGGTGGGGAGGATGTGAGATCTGACAATTTCAGACATATTTAGTGATGTAATAAGAATTTGAAGTGTAATTTATTGAGCTAAGTGAATTGTGGGAATTATAATTGGAGATTTATATGTTAAGTGTGTAAAATGAGCATGAAGCATGAGGACAGATCGATCTAGGAGAAGGAGAGATCGATCTGGTGAGTTAAAAATGACGAGGAAGGGGAAATTTGAGGAGCAGATCGATCTCCAATGGAAGAGATCGATCTCCTTATGAATCTGTTTGAGAAGGGATCGATCTCATGAGGAAGAGATCGATCTCCAAATGATTCTGTTTGGGGAGAAGATCGATCTCTTCAGGAGCAGATCGATCTCATAAAGCCATGAAGAGATCGATCTCACCCCTCGACAGATCGATCTCCTAGGCATAAAATTACCCAGATCGTCCCCAAATTTCAAACACAGATCGATCTCATCAAGAGGCAGATTGATCTCCTACCTCTAGCCTATATAAGGAACCCGTGTTTTCTCTTGAAATTTCACTTTCTCTCTCTTCCAACCCCCATTTTTTCGAAAACCTAACTTTCTCACTCACCCAAATCACCCATTTCCGGCCGAATCAGCTGTTGTGGTAAGAAGGGAAGTTGTTCCTCATCAAAGGGAGAACAACATACTTGAAAATCGAAGGACGAATCGGATCGAGGCGTGAGTTGTGCGTCTCACAAACTTTGGGTAATTTCTAAACCTCGATCTTGATATTTGAGCTGATTTTGATGTTGTTGGTGGTTGTCATTGTGTTGAAATAGTTGAGAAATGATTAGGAATTGATGAAATTTCAATGTGGTTAGAGTGATATGATATTTAGCGATTTTGGTAATTTTAAGAATTTTGACCTATAAATGGAAATATAGACAATGCGGAGAATTAGCCTAGATAATTGGCATGAGGAATGTAGGACATTGAGATATTGGGAATGAGGTTGTAGTTTAGGGTTGAGTTACGAGAAATCAAGAGATTTGAGGTGTTATGAGCAATTATGCTCGATTTTGAGAATTGAGGGTTATGAGATAATTGAGTATTGATGTTTTAACATCGTTTGGACAGCTCGGGAGTTCCAGAGTAGAATACGAGGCTAGTCCGTGACACGGGGGAACGATTGCACTATACGAGGAGCAAAGAGGTAAGGGAAATCTAAACCATTTGTGTATGTGATTTGTGAACTGTTATAGCATGATTTACGGTTTATAAAACAAGCATGTTGAGTGTTTTGTGTTGAGATACAACTGCACACGATTTTTATAGCCGGTTGGAACCCAATATTTTTATGAGTTTATAACTGGGTTCTACGTTAAGGCAATATTGAGATTTGAGAAATGTGTGCGTATGCTTTGCCGGTTGGAACTCGGTTTTATTACGTTTTGTGTTGAGTACAAAACGATTTTCAAACGAGTTTTATGAGAGAAAAACCATCTTGAGTTCTACGTGAAGGCAAACCTGTCTTATGTGATAAGACTTAGGTGTGTAGTTGTGAGTACACACCGGGCATTGCTCTGGTAGCATGTAAGCCCGAATTCTTCTCCGTTCTGGTAACGTGAGAATAACCTATTCTGTGGCTATGCCACGTAAAATTGGTGGCTGTGCCACGTTGAGAAAACTCCATTGGTGGCTGTGCCACGTTGAGAAACCCCATTGGTGGCTGTGCCACGTTGAGAAAACCCCATTGGTGGCTGTGCCACGTTGAGAAACCCCATCGATGGCTGTGCCACGTTGAGAAAACCCCATTGGTGGCTGTGCCACGTTATACCCCATCGGTGGCTGTGCCACGTTGAGAAAACCCCATTGGTGGCTGTGCCACGTTGAGAAACCCTATTCTGTGGCTATGCCACGCGAGAAATTAAAACAGTGGCTTTGCCACGTGTGTTTTTGTGGCTATGCCACGTGAGAAATTAAATCAGTGGCTTTGCCACGCGTGTTTAGTGGCTGTGCCACGTGCATTATTTTTACTGTGATTTTATCACGTATTTGAGAAAGCGTTTATCGCGTTGTTTTCACATGCTTTGTTTTTGCTCTAGAGTGAGCCTTTTTCTTCATGTTTTCACATGACTTGACACATGAGAGTGTCGTTTTGAGTATTTTCCTGCTATGGTTTTCAAATGAGTTTCACATACAAATAAATCTTTTGTGATGTGTATTTTGGTTTATGAAATGAGTTCCTTACCCCCTTTACTGAGCGATTTAGAAGCTCACCCTGTTTTTCTTTCCCCCCCCAGAGTTCTTCAAGTGAATAAGGACTTCCCTGCGACGTACGAAGTAGTGGCTAGTGGAGGACTCGAGCTCCAGGCCCTATATATATTGTACCTTGAGGTATATTTTATCTTTTCATGTACCTAGACTATTATTGTAATTACAGACACTTGATGTATGACATTATATGGGATGTATTAGGATTAATTAATTTGGAATTGAGTATTTGTATACGGTACAATATACGTTATATTATGTTGAGATCCTGAGGCATGATAATGATGATGATGTATGACACTGCACAGGAATGCACCTTTAATTGTGAAATAATGAGTAAAAAGTTTTAAATTTGCCCTATTTTCTGCATTTTCGGGGCGTGACAACTAAAGGCATGTTTTTTTATAGTGACATATATAATAAAGTAAAATAAAAATAAATTAATGTATACCTATAAATAAATAGAGACATATTTATAAGAAAATATGTATATAAGAAAAAAAAGCCAAAGGGAGACAGTGCAAGATTTAGTTGTATCAGAGCTTGATTTGTTTTTGCTTGGATAAGTGTAGTTGAGATAGTTGTTAGTGTTACATCCAATGTACTGTGTAATGTCTGCATGTAACTTATTTGTTATCAACTTATACTAAGATTGGTCTGTTCTTGGTATAGTTAATTGTTTAATTTGACCCTAGAATAAGGAGGACCGACTTAGATGTAGGCTTAAGAAATAACCAATGCCACTTCCTACTCCATCACTAATTGTACCTCCATTGCCACCACATTTGACCCCTCCACCTTTTGACAGTATAAAGGTGAGGAAGGCCAAAATGGAGCAAAATTATGAGGCCATGACAGCCCTTCTACAATAGCTAGTGGCCAATCAAGCTAGCACATATCAGGCTTTATTGCCACCTCTTATACCTCTAGTGCCACCACCTCCACCACCACTACAGCAAGCACAACCTCCACCACCTTCTTAAGTGCCATAATTTGCACCTCCATAGCTACACCTCAAGCAACTGAGCCTCAACCAACTGCGCCTCAAGTTTTGAATTAGATGGACTAGAACATGACCCTCCTCAAAACATCAGAAAATGAATCCTCTGCAGTTCAAGGCAGAAAGTGATATGTCAAAGGCAAAGAAGTGGATAGAGGATATTGAGCTCCTCTTTAAATATGAGTTATATTTCCACAGAGAAGGTCGCCTTAGTCGTGTATACGATGAAAAGCAAGACACAAAAATGGTGGAATACCGCTAAGTGGTATGCATATAACATGTTTTTCTTTTTCATCCTTATCGTTGTCTACGTGCAACATAGGTTTCAGTTAACCTAGTTAGCTAATCATTACTGGTTTAGTGTGATTAACTTTTAGTCATTGGTCCGAATTAAATTAATAATGATGCCATATTGTAATTCCATTTAGACCTCAATATAAATTCATCATGCACATTTTAATTCCAAAAAATCATATTTATTGATATCATGCCTCAATAATCGTGCAGTATCAAACTTAAGTATTGAGACATTACCCTAATTAATAGATTATAATTGACATCCAGTATATCCTAATTACATCCCATACATATATACATGTGCCAAAAAGGATACATAAACTGTGCTCGCAGCGTATGGAAATAAACATCACAAAAGAAAAGGTTGTATACCTCATAAAGTATAAAAGATTGTTTGGGGGGACTCTTCGTCCACCAACCTAAATCGTGTACTCCATGGAATAACTGCATGTAATCTAAATGGCAGATAACGGAAAACAGATGCTTATGCATTCAAATTTTTTTAATGCACTTTCAAATCATACTTATAAAATAAATACTGATATCATAAAATCATTTCATATATAGGTGAGGTCTTATAGTTATCATACAACATGCTGAAGTTCCTAGAAGGGGGTAACCTATCCTATAGCTATGGTCTAGAGTCCTTAGTCCCACTTGATCAGATGAGTACCGAATAGTGCGAATAGTGCCTAGCATAGAGAAAAACCATAAGCATGGGTACCATGTGGCACTCGTATGCGGGTAAGCTAACATAGTAGATGTCACATAGCACAAAAATATAGACATTAATGCCATTTAGGCACAACATTACATGCTAATTAAGTAAACACTACAAGTGGCCTTAAGTCTCAAAATACTTTCAAACATCTCATGAAATAAATAAAAATCACGCTTTAGAAATATATTGTGCATGATCTCAATCAAATCATACAAGGTAACCCACCATTTAAATCATACAAAGTAATAATAATAGTAATGATAGAACATAGACTTGCTTATAAGCTTTCTAAATATTTAATTATGCTTTAAACCAAGTTAACCATTTCATAATCAGTAGTGAGCTGTCCAAATCATACAAAATAAGTTATGCATTTGTAAAGCCTCATTCATGCTACTATAGGTAAAAACATGCTTGTAATGTCATGGCATGCACGGAAAATCTATCATGATAAAACACTTAATCCTAAGTGCATTTATAAACCCTAATGTCTAAAACAATCCCAACATGTACTTATATAGCAAGTTGGCAATCCTACATTTTCATGTATTGCAAACCTATCATTTTGGTTACCATCATACTTCTACATACGTCCTTTACCTCAATCAACCAATGGTGGCAAGCTTAACCGAATAACATCAAACACCTTGCCTTAGCCGACTGCACACCTTAGCCTAACTTGGCTGGCAATCAATCAATACACCCAATTATCATCCATATTCAATTATACCATAAAATACCAAATAATAGCTAAATCACTTAGTTTAAATCATTTCGCCAAGTTACCCTAAATGGACAAAACCAATATCCAATACTTACACAAGTTTTCTTTCAATTCTAATACCATAATTTAACTTAATATTGTCTTAATATCATTATATATCTAGCCTAGCCCTATTGGAGTATATTATTATGAGATCTGAGAATTTTGTATACCCCATTTATGAGAATTGTAATTTTGTGTATGTAATTATGATATGTATATGTACACATAAGTTTTAAATATGATGAAGTATAAGAAGATGAGGTTTTTAAGTCTTGAATGTGTATGAATTGAAATATGGACTATGAGGTAGATTTTGAGAGGTTTTATATTAAGTTTTCTGCAAATTGATGCAGTAGCAGTATAATCTGTGAAAGCCAGATCGATTTCCAAGGATGAGAGATCGATCTCATGGCTCTAGAATGCAGAAAATATGCAAGAACAGATAGGCAGATCGATCCCATAGGTAAGAAGATCGATCTCATGAAGCATTCTGTAAATAGAAGATCGATCTTCTCAAGGAGCAGATCGATCTCATGAAGCATACTGTAAACAGAAGATCGATCTCCTTAAGGAGCAGATCGATCTCATGAAGCAATTAAGATATCGATCTCACCCCACGACAGATCGATCTTCTAGGCATAAAATTGCCCCAAAATGTTCCTAAATTCAAAAAGAGATCGATCTTATCAAGGACCAATCAATCTCCTACCCTCCGTCTATAAAAGAACCCCTGCGTTTTCCTGCATTTCATCTTTTCTCTCTCTAAGAAATCGAAGCCCTAGCTTTCTCTCTCTTCCAAAGCCCCTATTTTTGTCCGAATCAAAGGTTGTGGCAAGAGGAAAAGTTGTTCCTCATCCAAAGGAGAGAAACATACTTGAAAATCGTAGGACGAATCGAGTCGAGGTGTGAATATAGCACTCCACGAGTTTTGAGTAAATTTCTAAACTTCAATCTTGGAGTTTTAAAGTAATTTTGATGATTATGGATGTAGGCATTGTGATGAAATAGCTAGGAAAGGATTAGAGATTGATGAAATTGTAATTTTGTGGGAGTAAAGATGATATTATGCAATTGTGGTAATTTTAGGATTTATGACAATAAGTTTGGAATTGAGCCAATGAGGTGAATTGGGCATGGGGATTGTACATGAAAAATGTAAGATTTGAGATGTAATGAATGAGAGTGTGGGTTGTGATAGAATTATGAGAATTGAGTTATTTGAGTATTTAACGAGAATGTGAGCAAATATGTGCTCGATGATGTGATTGAGGTGAATTTTGATGTTTTTACATCGTTTGGATAGTCCAGGAGTTCTAGAGAGGAATACGAGGCTAGTCTATCTTTTGGGGGAACGATTGCACTATACGAAGTGCAACGAGGTAAGGGAAAACTTAAAATCATTTGTGTGTGTGATTTTGTGATGATATTGTAGCATGAAATGTGATTTGAGAAAACAAGCATATTTTTATGAGTTGAGAATGAGTTATTGCACACAATTTTATAGCTGGTTGGGGCCCAATTTTTATGAGTTGTAAACTAAATGTGAAATTGTTTTACAATCGTTTTGAGTTTAAAAAGTAAAAAGTGATTTGGGCTCTATGTTAAGGCGTATTGAGATTTGAGAAATGTGTGCATGGTTTTGTCGGTTTGAGCTCGGTTTTGACATGTTTTGTGTTGAGTACAAAACGGTTTTGAGATGAGTTTTATGAGAAAAATCGTTATGAGCGCTACGTGAAGGGAAAACAATTTTATATGATAATGGTTATTACTAAGACTTTGGCGTGCCATGTTGAATATACATCGGGCTTTGCTCTTGTAGCATGTAAGGCTGGGCAGTGCTCTAGCAGCACGTAAGACCGACTCCTCCATTCTGGTAATGTGAGATGACCCCGCTCCGCTGTAGCGATGGGTGGCATTGCTCTGATAGCATGTAAGAACGGGCCGTGCTTTGATAGCATGTAAGATCGACGGCTGTACGACTCTGATCAAGTCTACGGCGAACCATGGCCATGGGTGTACTATTATCGACGAAATCCCTCGATTGGGGATGTCCGCCTAGGGGATGAGTTCAATCATTTTTGATGTGCTATGATGAGTTTTTATATGAGTTTTTATTTGCCTAGTCTCGTTTTACACATGAGTTTGTGTTTGGTGGCTGCGCCACGTACACTACTAATGCGGTGATTTTTATCACGTTTTTATGAGAAAAGCCATTATCGCATCCTGATTTCCACATGCTTGTAACTACTTTTAATTAT
Organism: Firmiana major; assembly: GCA_033439115.1. Lineage (NCBI taxonomy): Eukaryota > Viridiplantae > Streptophyta > Magnoliopsida > Malvales > Malvaceae > Firmiana > Firmiana major. Next base: position 16,951,174 of record CM065904.1, on the reverse strand, counting down.
GGTTTGAGCAATTTATTATCATGTTTCTACATGAGCTTTGAGAAATGAGTTGAGATGATGTTTTAATTATTCATGCTACATTTTTCACTGAGTTTATTGAGTTTAACATGTAAAATAAAATTGTAAACCCCACAAATTTCTTACGTTAATTTAATTATATAAAAATAGAAATAATATATATTAACAGAAGCGTAAATAATCGTTGTAGGGCTCGAGGACTATAGGAACCGAGAAGCCTGTGGGATGACTGGGAACCCGAAGATACAAGAAGTAATAAGGCGAATGCAAGTATGGAAGGATTAGAAAATTTTAATTTGTTATTTGAAAAGTGTCGATGTAAACACTTGTATCGAGAACTCATGAAGAATGATGGAATCCCGATATTATTTTAATTTCGGAATAAGGAAAATCTCATGGAAGGCATGATATTATGTCTTTGGATAAATTATATAAGAAAATGTATATATATAGATATGTACATAGGTGAATATGTATGTATATATATATATATATATGTATATATATATATATATATATATATATACACATATGTACTAACATTTTAATAAAAGGAAAGGTATATGTATATATAAATATATACATAGGTATAATATATGTATATATATATACTAGACAATTTAAAATGTAAAAATAATGATATACATATATATATGACAAATATATATATATATGTATTGTAAAGTATAATGTATAAGACACTTAATGTAATAATAATAATAATAATAATAATAATAATAATAAATAAATAAATAACTAAATAACAATGACAATACACAAACAATATATTTATACTAATATAATGTATAAATATACATTGATACATTATATAGGAATGGGTATAAAAATATAATAACCACACAAATACATAACAATTAATACCTACATACTAATATAATATATATATATTAAACTAATATTTATATATATATATATATAAATATATTATGGCATGTACGGAATTGGCTTAGAAAAGCCAATTCCGTCTGCCACTGTTGCAATTGGAAAGGAAAATCAAACAAAACAGAGGAGGCTCGGGCGGGAAAAAAAAAGAAGAAAAGAAGGAGGAAAGGAAAGGAGGCCTGCCGGGGAAGAAGAAGAAGGAAAGGAAAGAAAGAAAAGGGAAGAGGAAAATCGAAAGGGGGAAAGCTGGTCGGGGAAGAAAGGAAGCAGAGAAGCAAAGTAGGAAAGAGGAAGAAGAAAAGAGAGAGAGAATCGGTCGGCTGGAAAGGAGAAGAGAGGAAGAGAAGAAAGGGGGACTGATCGAGAGAGAGAGGATTGGAAAGGAGGGAGAAGAGTGAGCCAAAAAAGAGAAGGGGGAAGAAGGAAGGGGAGAGCTGTCCTGCCGAGGAAGAAGAAAAGGAAAGGGAAGAGCAGGAAGGAGAAGAAGAAAGCAGGGGAACCGAAGGGGGTGCTGAAAATCGTGAGCTGAGGAAAAGAAAACAGAGGAGGAAAGAGCCGAGAGGGCTGAAGCTGAATGCTGACCGAGAGCCTCTGATTGAAGCAGCACCGAGAAGGAAAGAAACTGAGGCAGGACCGAGAAATGAACTGGAACAGAGGAGGATCGATGGGGCAGAACAGGGCAACCCGAGAGGAACTGTAGCTGGGAATGGAGGTTGTAACCGAGACCAAGTAGGGGAAACCGTGAGGGAGAAAGGGGCTGGAACCGAAGGAGAAAGGGAGGAAGAAAAAGGGCTGACTGAGAGGAAAAGGAGAAAAAAAAAGGAAAAAAAAAAAGAAAAAGGAAAAAGAAAGGGAGGTAAGATTTATGTATATACATGCATATTTAATTTACATGTATATATATAGATTGAATTATAAGCATGATTAGTATAAATTTAAATGGTGTAAAAAAAAAAGGGGGTAGTGATGAATGATGGATAAAGGGAGAGAGGTAATGCATGTATGTATATATATATATATGTATATTTATGTGAGGGTGCATAAATGGAAACAAGTAAAAATGATATATATATATATATATACACATGTATCCATGTGGGTATGTATGAGTATACATATACATATATTGAGTATTTACTTAGGTGTACATATAAAGGAATGTATGAGAGATGTGTATATACTAGGAGGTATATACAAATGAAGGTATAAGATAAGAATGTGTTTTAATATATGTACATACATGGGATGGATACATGTGATGAGAAAAAAAAATGAAAACAAATAATGATGCATATATAGGAATATATATACATACATACTCGCTAGTATATACATGTAGTTGTATATAATAATAGGTATACCGAGGTGTGTACGTACAAAAATAATATAGGGTAAGGAAAATATATATACGTACGTGAATAGCCTAGGTACGCACGATTAAACGTACACACGAGGAAGAACGAATAGGTTACGATTTTAACGTATTTCGAGTGACTCGTATGAATAGGAAGCTAAGTAAACTACCTTCGATGTAGGTAAAACGTAGACGAATTGACGGAGGTGTTGGAAGGCATCACTTTGCGAACGTGAGATATCCGATACATCGAGGTAAGGGGTACTATTTAACTATGTCCTGATAATGCATATTGTTTTTACCGATGAATGACTTTATGAAAAGAGCATGTGATTTCGAAATGATTTATAGATGCTTTTATACCTGCACAATGATTATGTAACACGTTTTAAATATGTTAAATGTCCCCCGAATACTTTACATGATATGAAATAAATTTTTCCAAGGGTATGAGGCGTATGGATGTTTTATATTTACTCATGATTTTTATATCCATATCGCTAAAGTTAACTTTTGACAATTTCAAAGAAAAGGGGAAAAAGAAAATATGTTTTGAGACTTAGGCTTCATGCTTGGCTACTTCTCGTGGTGTTTCGGCTCCACCACTTGAGGTGCCGATACGTAGGCCCCTGTAGCATTTGACTCTACCTGTGTGGTAGATGTCACGCTACTTGTGGTTTATGATGATGATGTTTTGGTAGTATCTCGTGCCCACGCAGCACGCAATTATGTTGCCCACACGGAGAGTGCCATTGGTGCCCGTGTCCTAGCTATGTGCTAGTGAAAGTATGTAAGATGGATACTACCCATGTTTTATGAAAGAGCTGTACGACCCTGATCCAGTCTACAGCCACTTACCATGGCCATAGGTATCATGTTTAGCTCTCTACGGAGAATGACACGTATCGCATGACTTAGTTATAGCCTGGTCTCCATGAATTAGTTATGAATGATAAATGTGGCAACGAATATGTGCCTTATGAATTTCAATGATTGGTTATGAACCAACACGTTTATGTAATGTTTACAAAGTAATTATGGAATGTTTCATGAAAGCTTCACAAAATGTTTATGACATGTTTACAAAAGTAAAACGAGATGATTATGCAATGTATGCGAAAAGCTTATGAAAGAATTTATAGCATGGTTAAGCATGATTCTTGCTTTGAACTTGCATGCGTTATGACTTTTACGATGAATTGCATGAAGTGATGATTTAAGTTTTTCCTTTTACTTAAAGTATGATCTTACAAATGATTTTTACATGCTTTTCATATATATATATATATATATATCAGGATTAATTTAAAGGTACTATCTTACTGGGCTTTTCCCCAAAAGCTCACCCCTTTACCTTCAGATCTTTTGCAGTGAATCTATAGGCGCTACCTGCCGTGTACACGACATAGGCTGGTGGGAAGAGCTACCCTAGGCTACATTTTGTACACGCAAAAGGTATACATTTACATTCCTGTACCAGACATAATTGTATGCACAGACATGTGTCGAAATTATCAGTTGGGATGTAATTTTGTAAGGATGATGTAAACAATATTATTTTGGGATAATATTTGAGATGACTGGTATTAAATTGAAATAAATGTCTGGAGTGATAAGGATGAATTGGAAAGTATGCTTGGTAGTTGTGGATATTTAGGATTGCCAAAAATAATTGACTTGCAGGTGGGTAGGCTCATATATAAGTCGTTGTGCTGCCGAAATTTTCTATCGGCCTTATAATCTAAAAACGTGGAAATCAATTACTAATTATTAAAAAAGAATTTAGGAAAAATTTTTTGACACTGTACATGAATACAACCTAAGTGAATAAGAGAATAAATGGGTAATGAAGTTTCAAAAAAAAATTCTCGATTTTCAAGGGTCAAGGGTCGTTACAGTTTGGGTGGTATCAGAGCGAAGGTTGTCTAGCACTGTCAATATCGAAAATAAGGATTAAATTACATCCCAATGTCTATGCTTGTCTGGTAGTAGGTAGTGTATACCTAACGAGTTTAAGTTTGATCATTGGAATTACGCGCAGGTATTAGGTCACTGCACGATGAGCGGGAGACGCGGACGTACTCGGAGGCAGGCTCAGCCACCTCCACCACCTTCACAGGAGCCAGAGAGTCCTAACACTCGTATGGCTCAGTTCGAGCAACGATTGGAGCAGTGCCTCGAGCGTGGTCTAGAGTCGATAGCTGCTATGGTTGCCCAACATCTAGGGGCAAATGTCTCGGATTTAGCCGGCACGGCACCAGCTCCTACTTCGGTGCTGACTCCTCCACAAGCACCACCACCTTCCTCCAGTACCTATGGTGCCTCAGCCTCCTATACAGCCTCGGAGGGAGGAGAAGGATATTGGCAGGATGAGAGACTTCCTGAAGATGAGGCCTCAAGCTTTCACGGGGATTAAGAACCCAGTAGAGGCTGAAGAGTGGCTGGTGAGCCTCGGGAAGATCTTCGATTTTTTGGGTTGTTCGGATGTTGAGAAGGTTTCCATGGCCACCTACATGCTACAGGGCCAAGCAGAGTATTGGTGGGGATCCACCAAGGTCCTTCTGACTGCTCAGTATCCGATGATTAGTTGGGATGCGTTCTCCACAGCTTTTAGGAAGCAGTATGTTCCACTAGCTGCCCAGCAGAAATTGAGGATGGATTTTTTGAGTTTGGTACAGGGCAGTATGACTGTGGACGAGTATGAAAGCAAGTTTACTATGCTGATGAGATATGACCCGGAGACGTTCCAGAATGAAGAACGTCGGACTGAGAGGTTCCTAGCAGGGTTGAGGCCAGCTATCCGGGATTGACTTTTGGGACTATGGATTACAGAATTTCAGGACGCCCTGGGTAGAGCGCAGATGGTTGAGAGGGGCCTAAACATTACACAAACAGAGTATGGCCTAAAGGGCAAAGGCCGGGATAAGAGTAAGCGGACAGAGTTCGTGAGGCAGGATTTCAGGAGAGGCCAACCCAAGAGACAGAGAACGGATGAGCTCCGCCCTAGACTTGATAGACCCATCATTCCGGTGCCTACTCCTCAGGTTGCTAGAGGTCCGCATCAGTATAGGCCAGTGTGCAAACAGTGTGGGAAGCTTCATGGGGGTGTGTGCCTTTTGACCACTAGGAGCTGCTTTGTGTGTGGGTAGAAGGGACATATAATGAGAGATTGCCCACAGAACCAGGTTCCACAATGCCCAGAGCCACCACGGCAACCTGAGAGGCAAGCTCCCTAGAGACAAAACCCACAGAGACGGGCTACCGCAGCAGAGAAGGGTAAGAAGCCTGTCACGCATGGGAGGGTCTTTGCCTTGGACAAGGAGACTGCTGATACCTCCACCGAGACCATTCAGGGTAAGCTTTTAATTTGCAATCATGAGGCACAAGTATTGTTTGATTCAGGTTCCACCCACTCTTTCATATCACCACATTTTGCACGTCAATTGTATGTTAAGCCTGAACCCCTAGACTTTACATTACATGTTAGCACACCCCTGTATAATTCACAAAAGACTGATATGGTTTGTCAAAATTGTGAGATCAAGGTAGGAGATAGGATCATATTAGCAGATCTAATTTTGTTGAGCATGTATGGCTTTGATGTAATTTTAGGTATGGATTGGCTAGCCACCAACCGTGTAAGTTTAGACTGCTACTCTAAGACTGTAACCTTCTTCTTACCTAGTAAGTTTAGTGTATGCTTTGCAATAAAGGAATAAATTTTATGATTTTGACAATTGATGAAAATTTTGATGAATGTGTTAATGTGAAGGTTATGTTGCATTCCTCCTCGATACTAGTCGGGAAGGTCCAAGTATTCAGGACATACCAGTGGTATGCGAGTTCCCGGATGTGTTTCCTGATGAACTACCGGGATTACCACCGGAGAGAGAGTTAGAATTTGCGATAGATTTGGCACCAGAGACTCAGCCAATCTCGAAGTCTCCTTACCGGATGGCCCTTATTGAACTTGAGGAATTGAAGAAGCAATTGCAAGACTTACTAGACAAAGGGTTCATTAGGCCGAGTGTATCCCCGTGGGGAGCTCCGGTATTATTTGTGCGGAAAAAAGATGGTAGTCTCAGGTTATGTATAGACTACAGGCTATTGAACAAAGCCAAAATTAAGAACAAGTATCCCTTGCCCAGAATAGATGATCTATTTGACCAGCTAAGAGGGGCTACGGTGTTCTCGAAGATTGACTTGAGATCGGGCTATCACCAATTGAGGATTAGGACGGAGGATGTTTTGAAGACGGCCTTCAGAACGAGATATGGCCACTATGAGTTTCGTGTGATGCCCTTTGGTCTAACTAATGCCCCAGCTGCATTCATGAGCTTGATGAATGAGGTGTTCCGGGAGTATCTAGATCGGTTCGTCATTGTTTTCATCGATGACATTCTGATCTACTCAAAGTCCCGAGAGGAGTATGAGCAGCATTTGAGAGTAGTGCTCTGAACTCTCAGAGAGAAGCGGTTATATGGTGTCACGCCCCGGAAGCGTGGAAAATAGGGCTAATTTAAAACTTTTTATTCATTAATTCACAATTAAGAGTGCATTCCTGTGCAGTGTCATACATCATCACCTATATTATACCTCAGGATCTCGTCATTGAATAGTATATATTATATCATATACATTACTTGATCTCAAGTTAATTAATCCTAATACATCCCATACAATGTTATACATCAAGTGTCTACAATTATGATAATTGTCTGGGTACATGAAAAGATAAAAGATACCTTAAAATAGAATATATGGCCTGGAGCTCAAGTCCTCCACTAGCCACTACTCCGTACGTCGCAGGACAACCCTTTTCACTTGAAGAAATTTGGGGGGAAAGAAAACAGGGTGAGCTTCTAAATCGCTCAGTAAAGGGGGTAAGGGACTCATTTCATAAACCAAAATGCACATCACAAAATATTTATTTGTAAGTGAAACTCATTAATCTCATTTGAAAACCATAGCATGAAAGTACTTAAAACGACATTCTCATGTCTCAAATCATGTGAAAACATGAAGTAAAAAGGCTCAGTCTAGAGCAATAACAAAGCATGTGAAAATAATGCGATAAACGCTTTCTCAATTAACGTGATAAAATCACTGTAATAATAATGCACGTGGCACAACCACTAAACACATGTGGCATAGCCACTAAGCACAAGTGGCATAGCCACTGATTTAAATTCACACGTGGCATAGCCACCGGATAGGGTTTCACGTGGCAACGGCCACCAAATAGGGTTTCTCACGTGGCAACGGCCACCAAATAGGGTTTCTCACGTGGCAACGGCCACCAAATAGGGTTTCTCACGTGACAACGGCCACCAAATAAGGTTTCTCACGTGGCAACGGCCACCAAATGGGGTTCTCACGTGGCAACGGCCACCAAATAGGGTTCTCCCGTGGCAACGGCCACCAAATAGGGTTTCTCACTTGGCAACGGCCACCAAATAGGGTTTCTCACGTGGCAACGGCCACCAAGTATACGTGGCATAGCCACAGAATAGGTTATTCTCACGTTACCAGAACGGAGAAGAATCGGGCTTACATGCTACCAGAGCAATGCCCGGTGTGTACTCAAAATTACACACCTGAGTCTTAATTACATAAGACTAGTTTGCCTTCACGTAGAACTCATAGTGGTTTTTCTCTCATAAAACTCATTTGAAAACCGTTTTGTACTCCACACAAAACATAATAAAACCGAGTTCCAACCGGCAAAGCACGTACACATTTCTCAAATCTCGATGTTGCCTTAACGTAGAGTCCAATTCATTACTCACACAAAATTCAACGGTTTAGAAAGCAATTTCACACTCAGCTTATAAACTCAAAAATAATGGGCTCAACCGGCTATAAAAATCGTGTGCAATTGTATCACAACACAACACTCAACATGCTTGTTTTATAAATCACAATTCATGCTATAATAGTTCACAAATCACATACACAAATGGTTTAGTTTCCCTTACCTCTTTGCACCTCGTATAGTGCAATCGTTTCCCCCGTATCACGGACTAGTCTCGCATTCCACTCTGGAACTCCCGAGCTATCCAAACGATGTTAAAACATCAATACTCAATTATCTCATCAACCTCAATTCTCAAAATCGAGCATAATTACTCATAACACCTCAAATCTCTTGATTCTCGTAACTCTACCCCAAACTACACTCTCATTCACAACATCTCAACGTTCTACATTTCTCATGCCAATTATCTATGCTAATTCACCACATTGTCTAAATTTCTATTTATAGCTCAAATTCCCAAAATTGCTAAATATCATTATCACTCCAACCAAATTGCAATTTCATAAATCCCTAATCATTTTTCAGTTATTTCAATACAATGACAACAACCATTATCATCAAAATCATCTCAGATATCAAGATCGGGGTTTAGAATTTACCCAAAACTTGTGGAGAGCTTATCTCTTGCCTCGATTCGATCCGTCTTTCGATTTCCAAGTATGTTGTTCTCCCTTTGATGAGGAACAACTTTCCTTCTTGCCACAACTTTTGATTTGGACGAAAATAGGTGCTTTGGATGAGTGAGAAAGCTAGGTTTCGGTGAAAATGGGGGTTGGAAGAGAGAGAAAGTGAGATTGCAGGAGAAAAATAGGGGTTCCTTATATAGGCTGAGGGTAGGAGATCGATCTGCCTCTTGATGAGATCGATCTGCATTTGAATTTTGGGGACGATTTGGGTAATTTTATGCCTAGGAGATCGATCTGTCGAGGGGTGAGATCGATCTCTATATGGCTTTATGAGATCGATCTGCTCCTTGAGGAGATCGATCTTCTCCCAAACAGAATCATTTGGAGATCGATCTCTTCCTCATGAGATCGATCTTCTCTCAAACAGAATCATAAGGAGATCGATCCTCTTCCATTGGAGATCGATCTGCTCCTCAAATTCCTCCTTCCTCGTCATTTGTAACTCACCAGATCGATCTCTCTTCTCCCAGATCGATCTGTCCTCATAACTTCACACTTATTTTAGACACTTAACATATAAATCTCCAATTATCATTCCCACAATTCACTTAGCTCAATAAATTACACTTCAAGTTCATATTACATCATTAAAATATATCTAAAATTCTCAGATCTCACATCCTCCCTACCTTAAAAAGAATTTGGTCCTCCAAATTCAACTCAACTAGTTAAATAGATGGGGGTATTTCTCCTTCATGATATTCTCTAGTTCCCACGTTGCCTCTTCCATTGAGTGATGTTTCCACAAAACTTTCACTAATGGGATGCTCTTAGTTCTTAGTACCTTCTCTCTTCTATCGAGAATCTGGACGGGTTCCTCAGTGTAGCTCATATCCCCTTGAATGTCCATCTCGTCATACTCTATGACATGAGAAGGGTCCAGGTGGTACTTCCTCAACATAGACACATGAAAAACATTGTGTATTTCGGACATATGTGGGGGTAATGCTAATCTGTAAGCTACCTCTCCCACTCTCTCCAGAATCTCGAATGGTCCTACTTATCGAGGACTCAATTTCCCTTTCTTCCCAAATTGCATGATACCCTTACTCGGTGATATTTTCAGAAATATTGCATCACCAACCTTAAACTCGAGTGACCGTCTACGCACATCCGCGTAGCTTTTCTGTCTACTTTGTGCAGCCCGTAACCTCTCACATATGAGTTTCACACTATGTACGGCTTGCTCAACAAGCTCGGGAGTATTTATCTTTTTGTCACCGACTTCTTCCCAAGCTACAGGGGATCTACACCTCCTACCATATAGAGCCTCAAAAGGTGCCATTCCAATACTCGCATGATAGCTGCTATTGTATACAAACTCTGCTAGGGGCAGGTGATCATCCCATGATCCCTTAAAATCCATCGTACACGCCCTCAACATATCCTCCAGGGTCTGAATAGTCCTCTCTGACTGACCATCTGTCTGAGGATGATAGGCGGTACTGAAACTCAATCGAAATCCCATGGACTCCTGAAATTGGGTCTAAAATCTAGAAGTAAATCGAAAATCTCTATCAGAAGTAATACTAACTGGAGCCCCATGTAATCTAGCTATCTCGCTGACATACAGCTCAGCTAAGGCATCCACAGTATCTGTGCTCTTAATGGCAAGGAAGTGGGCACTCTTGGTCAGTCTATCCACTATAACCCATATAGCATCACGACCTCTTCAGGCCCTCGGTAAACCCATAATAAAGTCCATAGTGACATGCTCCCATTTCCATGTAGGTACAGGTAAGGGCTGTAGTAGTCCTCCGGGCTTTCGATGCTCAGCTTTCACTTGTTGGCATACTAAACACCTTGCCACATACTCTGCCAGGTCTCGCTTCATACCACTCCACCAATACACCTTTCTCAAGTCTCGGTACATCTTAGTACTCCCTGGGTGCATGGTGTATCGCGAGCAGTGGGATTCTCTCAGTATCTGTCTCTTCAGGGTATCATCGTCCGGTACACAAATCCATCCTCTGAATCTCAACAATCCATCCTCACTGACTGTGAGATCCGACTGCGAACTCTGTTCAGCTTGGCTAATCATATCTATCAATCTCTGCTCACTGCGCTGCCCAGTTCTAATCTGATCCATGATCCTGGGCTCTATTCGCAAGCTGGCCACAAATCCAGTCTCTATCTCTTTAACTCTGATTCAAAGTTCGGCAAACTGCTCCAGTAAATCCCATTCCCTGATCATCATAGCAGATATCATACTCTTCCTACTCAGGGCATCAGCAACCATATTCGCCTTACCCGGATGATATAGAATCTCGCAGTCATAATCCTTAAGGAGTTCCATCCATCTCCTCTGTCTCATGTTTAACTCTTGCTGATCAAAGAGATATCTCAAACTCTTGTGATCAGTGAAGATCTGGAATCTTTTCCCATATGAGTAGTGTCGCCAGATCTTCAAAGCAAATACCATAGCGGCTAACTCCAAATCATGCGTGGGGTAATTCCGCTCATGGTCTTTCAGCTGTCGCGATCCATATGCGATCACTCTTCCATGCTGCATAAGCACACACCCCAATCCTTGATGAGATGCATCACTATACACCGAGAATCCTCCTGATCCCTCAGGAATAGTTAACACAGGTGCCGCTGTCAACCTCCTCTTTAATTCCTGAAAACTAAGCTCACACTGATCAGTCCATATAAATGGAGTCTCTTTGCGCGTGAGCTTAGTCAAAGGGGCGGCAATCTAGGAAAATCCTTCCATAAATCTTCTGTAATACCCTGCCAAACCAAGGAAGCTTCGTACCTCAGTAACTGTCCTCGGTCTCTCCCAATTAAGCACAGCCTCCACCTTGCTTGGGTCCACTGATACTCCTTCCTCTGAGGTTATATGACTAAGGAAAGCTATCCGATCCAGCCAAAACTCACACTTACTAAGCTTTCCATATAATTGCTTATTTCGGAGTATCTGTAGTACTAACCACAAATGCTGTGCATGCTCCTCATACGACTGAGAGTATACCAGGATATCATCAATAAAGACTATCACAAATTTATCCAGATAGTCTCTGAAGACCTCGTTCATCAATCTCATAAATGCTGCAGGGGCGTTCGTCAATCCAAAGGACATCACCAGAAATTCGTAATGGCCATACCTCGTCCTGAAGGCCGTCTTTGGAATATCTTCTTCCTTGATCCTCAATTGGTGATAGCCCGATCTCAAATCAATCTTAGAAAAGACTGATGCCCCTCTTAGTTGATCAAGTAGATCATCAATCCTGGGCAATGGGTATTTATTCTTCACCGTGGCTTTATTCAACAATCGATAGTCTACGCATAATCTGAGACTACCATCCTTCTTCTTGACAAATAAAACCGGTGCTCCCCACGGTGAAACGCTGGGCCTAATGAACCCTTGATCCAATAACTCCTGTAGTTGTTTCTTCAATTCCTCAAGTTCCACTAATGCCATCCTGTAGGGAGGTTTAGAGATCGGCTGAGTATCTGGTACCAAATCAATGGTAAACTCCAGCTCTCTCTGGTGGTAAACCTGGCAATTCATCTGGGAAAACATTCAAAAATTCGTAAACCACAGGTATATCCTCAATCCTCGGATGTTCCCGCTCATCGTTTGAGATGAGTGTCTCATAACCTTCACATGAATAATCATATTTAATATTCTCCAAAATAATATTAAAATTCTCAAATTACTTACTAGAATTCCACATATTTATTTCCTCAATATCTCAATCGTACACTGTAAGGTTCAGGTAGGGAGAAAGTTACAATCTTAGTGTAGCAATCTAAGCTCACTCGATTGGCTGCCAACCAATCCATTCCCAAAATTACATCAAATCCATGTATATTCAACATGATTAGATCTGCTAACATCCCTCTATCTCCGACCTTTATCTCACATCCTCTATAGATTAACTCAGTTCTCTGGGATTCACGCATAGGGGTATTTACATGTAGTATATATTCTAGAGGTTCAAATTTTAAGTTTAATCTACATGGAAAATGCTCAGAAATAAACGAATGCGTGGATCCTGAATCAATCAACACATGAGCCTTATGATTACAGACAGAGAGTGTACCTCTTATAGTTTCTGCAGAAGTGTCAGCGGTCTCCTTATCTAGGGCAAACACACGTCCCTGGGTAACAGGTCTCTTTCCTTTCTTTGCAGCAGTGGCCCGTCTCGGGGGATTCACTCTCTGAGGCTGTTGTCTAGTGGGCTCCAATACATGTGGTTTCTGAGGTTGAGGGCAATCCTTCACCATGTGACCCATGTCTCCAAATCTAAAACATCCATGGATCGACCCAGTACAACTTCCCTCATGCATTCAGCCACAATTTCTGCAAAACCTTGTCTTAGGCCTGACATCTCGAGGGGTCTCTCTAATGTTAGGGTAACCTCTGGGTCTCTCCAATCTGCCCTTCTGGACCTCAATCCTTCCTCTTCTGAAGGAACTTCTCCGAGCCTCTGTTTGGAAAATCGCTGGCTTCTTGCCCTTATCTCTATTCACCGCTCTGAGCTCATTCTGGGATTGTACCATTTCAATTCCTCTTTCAATCTCTTGTGCTCGTCTCAGAGCATCTCCAAACTCAGTAATACATAGCCCTATCAATCTATCTCTGATGATGGGCTTCAATCCATACACAAATTTCTCTATGCCGAGCTCGTCATTCTTAAAGGTCTCTGGGTCATATCTCAATAGCGCTGTGAATTGGCTCTCATAGTCATCCACAGACATGTCACCCTGTACCAAACTCAAAAACTCGGCCTGTTTCTTTCTCTGGGCGGCTCGTGGTACATATTGGGTCCTAAAGGCTGTCTGGAACTCTTCCCAACCAATCACATCCTGGCGGGACATCAGAATACCCTGGGTAGTACCCCACCAATCTCGAGCTCTCCCTTTCAACATATAGATACTCATACTAACCCTCTCAGCATCGGTGCACCCCAGATAATCAAATAGAATTCTTAACTCCGTCAGCCACTTCTCAGCCTCTGTAGGATCCTTCTTTCCCCTAAACACGGGTGGATTCATCTTCAAAAAATCCTTCAGTCGGACCATACTTCTATCATCAGGCTGAGTGACGGGAGGTATTGGGGGTATGGGAGGTCCTTGTGGTGGTGTAGGAGTAGTACCCGAGGCATTAACTCTAAAGTGTTGTGCGAATAACGCTGCCATCTGCTCAAAACCTTGCCTCACATCAGTCTCAATCCGATTAAATTGAGAGTTAGGACTCTCTGGTTGTGGGACAGGTGGCGGAGGGGACTTTGCCTGCCTCCTCGAACGACCTCGTCGTCCACTCATTCTCTATCTTAACTCGTCTCCTGCGCGTACATATCAAAATCGATTGAAATCTCAATCCTCAATTTCAGTTCATGACCAGACTATTACAGACACTTGGGATGTATTCTATTTCACTTAACCGACACTGACAGTACTAGACACCCTAAGATCTGATACCAAGAAAACTCTGTCACGCCCCAGAAGCGCAGAAAATAGGGCTAATTTAAAACTTTTTATTCATTAATTCACAATTAAGAGTGCATTCCTGTGCAGTGTCATACATCATCACCTATATTATACCTCAGGATCTCGTCATTGAATAGTATATATTATATCATATACATTACTTGATCTCAAGTTAATTAATCCTAATACATCCCATACAATGCTATACATCAAGTGTCTGCAATTATGATAATTGTCTGGGTACATGAAAAGATAAAAGATACCTTAAAATACAATATATGGCCTGGAGCTCAAGTCCTCCACTAGCCACTACTCCGTACGTCGCAAGACAACCCTTTTCACTTGAAGAAATCTGGGGGGAAAGAAAACAGGGTGAGCTTCTAAATCGCTCAGTAAAGGGGGTAAGGGACTCATTTCATAAACCAAAATGCACATCACAAAATATTTATTTGTATGTGAAACTCATTAATCTCATTTGAAAACCATAGCATGAAAGTACTCAAAACGACATTCTCATGTCTCAAATCATGTGAAAACATGAAGTAAAAAGGCTCAGTCTAGAGCAATAACAAAGCATGTGAAAATAATGCGATAAACGCTTTCTCAATTAACGTGATAAAATCACTGTAATAATAATGCACGTGGCACAGCCACTAAACACACGTGGCATAGCCACTTATTTAAATTCACACGTGGCATAGCCACTAAGCACACGTGGCATAGCCACTGATTTAAATTCACACGTGGCATAGCCACAGGATAGGGTTTCACGTGGCAACGGCCACCAAATAGGGTTTCTCACGTGGCAACGGCCACCAAATAGTGTTTCTCACGTGGTAACAGCCACCAAATAGGGTTTCTCACGTGGCAACGACCACCAAATGGGGTTCTCACGTGGCAACGGCCACCAAATAGGGTTCTCACGTGGCAACGACCACCAAATAGGGTTTCTCACGTGGCAATGGCCACCAAATAGGATTTTTCACGTGGCAACGGCCACCAAGTATACGTGGCATAGCCACAGAATAAGTTATTCTCACGTTACCAGAACGGAGAAGAATCAGGCTTACATGCTACCAGAGCAATGCCCGGTGTGTACTCAGAATTACACACTGAGTCTTAATCACTTAAGACTAGTTTGCCTTCACGTAGAACTCATAGTGGTTTTTCTCTCATAAAACTCATTTGAAAATCATTTTGTACTCCACACAAAACATAATAAAACCGAGTTCCAACCGGCAAAGCACGCACACATTTCTCAAATCTCGATGTTGCCTTAACGTAGAGCCCAATTCATTACTCACACAAAATTCAACGGTTTATAAAGCAATTTCACACTCAGCTTATAAACTCAAAAATAATGGGCTCCAACTGGCTATAAAAATCGTGTGCAATAGTATCACAACACAACACTCAACATGCTTGTTTTATAAATCACAATTCATGCTTTAATAGTTCGCAAATCACATACACAAATGGTTTAGTTTCCCTTACCTCTTTGCACCTCGTATAGTGCAATCGTTTCCCCCGTATCACGGACTAGTCTCGCATTCCACTCTGGAACTCCCGAGCTGTCCAAACGATGTTAAAACATCAATACTCAATTATCTCATCAACCTCAATTCTCAAAATCGAGCATAATTACTCATAACACCTCAAATCTCTTGATTCTCGTAACTCTACCCCAAACTACACTCTCATTCACAACATCTCAACGTTCTACATTTCTCATGCCAATTATCTATGCTAATTCTCCACATTGTCTAAATTTCTATTTATAGCTCAAATTCCCAAAATTACTAAATATCATTATCACTCCAACCACATTGCAATTTCATAAATCCCTAATCATTTTTCAGCTATTTCAACACAATGACAACAACCATTATCATCAAAATCATCTCAGATATCAAGGTCGGGGTTTAGAATTTACCCAAAACTTGTGGAGAGCTTATCTCTTACCTCGATTCGATCCGTATTTCGACTTCCAAGTATGTTGTTCTCCCTTTGATGAGGAACAACTTTCCTTCTTGCCACAACTTCTGATTTGGACAGAAATGGGTGCTTTGGATGAGTGAGAAAGCTAGGTTTCGGTGAAAATGGGGGTTTGAAGAGAGAGAAAATGAGATTGCAGGAGAAAAATAGGGGTTCCTTATATAGGCTGAGGGTAGGAGATCGATCTGCCTCTTGATGAGATCGATCTGCATTTGAATTTTGGGGATGATTTGGGCAATTTTATGCCTAGGAGATCGATCTGTCGAGGGGTGAGATTGATCTCTATATG
The DNA here is from genome assembly GCA_033439115.1 of Firmiana major. Lineage (NCBI taxonomy): Eukaryota > Viridiplantae > Streptophyta > Magnoliopsida > Malvales > Malvaceae > Firmiana > Firmiana major. The sequence continues at coordinate 16,934,672 of CM065904.1, read as the reverse complement.
GCTTTATGAGATCGATCTGCTCCTTGAGGAGATCGATCTTCTCCCAAACAGAATCATTTGAAGATCGATCTCTTCCTCATGAGATCGATCTTCTCTCAAACAAAATCATAAGGAGATCGATCCTCTTCCATTGGAGATCGATCTGCTCCTCAAATTCCTCCTTCCTCGTCATTTTTAACTCACCAGATCGATCTCTCCTTCTCCCAGATCGATCTGTCCTCATAACTTCACACTTATTTTAGACACTTAACATATAAATCTCCAATTATCATTCCCACAATTCACTTAGCTCAATAAATTACACTTCAAGTTCATATTACATCATTAAAATATATCTAAAATTCTCAGATCTCACATCCTCCCCACCTTAAAAAGAATTTGGTCCTTCAAATTCAACTCAACTAGTTAAATAGATAGGGGTATTTCTCCTTCATGATATTCTCTAGTTCCCACGTTGCCTCTTCCATTGAGTGATGTTTCCACAAAACTTTCACTAATGGGATGCTCTTAGTTCTCAGTACCTTCTCTCTTCTATCGAGAATCTGGACGGGTTCCTCAGTGTAGCTCATATCCCCTTGAATGTCCATCTCGTCATACTCTATGACATGAGAAGGGTCCGGGTGGTACTTCCTCAACATAGACACATGAAAAACATTGTGTATTCTGGACATCTGTGGGGGTAATGCTAATCTGTAAGCTACCTCTCCCACTCTCTTAAGAATCTCGAATGGTCCTACGTATCGAGGACTCAATTTTCCTTTCTTCCCAAATCGCATGATACCCTTACTCGGTGATATTTTCAGAAATACTGCATCACCAACCTTAAACTTGAATGGCTGTCTACGCACATCCGCGTAGCTTTTCTGTCTACTTTGTGCAGCCCGTAACCTCTCACATATGAGTTTCACACTATGTACGACTTGCTCAACAAGCTCGGGAGCATTTATCTTTCTGTCATCGACTTCTTCCTAAGCTACAGGGGATCTACACCTCCTACCATATAGAGCCTCAAAAGGTTCCATTCCAATACTCGCATGATAGCTGCTATTGTATGCAAACTCTGCTAGGGGCAGGTGATCATCCCATGATCCCTTAAAAGCTAGGTTTCGATGAAAATGGGGGTTGGAAGAGAGAGAAAGTGAGATCAGGAGAAAAACAGGGGTTTCTTATATAGGCTGAGGGTAGGAGATCGATCTGCCTCTTGATGAGATCGATCTGCATTTAAATTTTGGGGACGATTTGGGTAATTTTATGCCTAAGAGATCGATCTGTCGAGGGGTGAGATCGATCTCTATATGGCTTTATGAGATCGATCTGCTCCTTGAGGAGATCGATCTTCTCCCAAACAGAATCATTTGGAGATCGATCTCTTCCTCTTGAGATCGATCTTCTCTCAAACAGAATCATAAGGAGATCTATCCTCTTCCATTGGAGATCGATCTGTTCCTCGAATTCCTCCTTCCTCGTCATTTTTAACTCACCAGATCGATCTCTCCTTCTCCCAGATCGATCTGTCCTCATAACGTCACACTTATTTTAGACACTTAACATATAAATCTCCAATTATCATTCCCACAAGTCACTTAGCTCAATAAATTACACTTCAAGTTCATATTACATCATTAAAATATATCTAAAATTCTCAGATCTCACATATGGGAAGTTGGATAAGTGTGAATTTTGGTTGGAACAGATAGCATTTCTGGGCCATGTGATTTTCAAGGACGGGGTGTCAGTGGATCCGTCTAAGATTGAGGCAGTACTTAATTAGGAGAGGCCGAGAACAGTTACAGAAATTCAGAGTTTTCTGGGATTAGTTGGATACTATAGGAGGTTTGTTGAAGGTTTCTCCAAGATTGCCGCTCCACTGACTAAGCTGATACGCAAGGATGTTCCATTCGAGTGGACTGATCAGTGTGAGCAGAGTTTTGAAGAACTCAAGAAAAGGTTGACTATCGCCCCAGTCTTAACCATTCCTAGTGGGTCTGAAGGCTATGCAGTATACAGTGATGCATCATACCAGGGCTTGGGGTGTGTACTTATGCAGCATGAGAGAGTGGTTGCATATGGTTCTCGACAGCTTAAGAACCATGAAAGGAATTACCCCACCCATGATCTGGAGTTGGCTGCGATTGTTTTTGCCTTGAAGATATGGCAACATTATCTGTATGGAGAAAAGTTTCAGATTTTTACTGACCACAAGAGCTTGAAGTATATATTTGATCAGAAGGAGCTAAATATGAGACAGAGACGGTGGATAAAGCTCCTCAAGGATTATGATTGCGAGATTCTGTATCATCCGAGTAAAGCAAATGTAGTGGCAGATGTTTTAAGTAGGAAGGGGATGATTTCTTTTATGATGGTTAGAGAATGGGAGTTGCTAGAGCAGTTTGCTGAGCTCAGTGTTAGTATGGAGACAACAAGTGTTGGGTTTATAGCTAGTTTGCAGATTGAACCTAGTATACTTGATCAGATCAGAACTGGACAGAGGGGTGATCAGAAGTTATTGGATATGGTCAGTCAGGCAGGACAGGACGAACAGTTAGACTTTGTGCTCGGTGAGGATGGACTGATGAGATTTAGGGGCCGTATATGTGTCCCACACGATGATGCCCTACGGCAAAGGGTCTTAAAGGAGTCCCATTATTCGCGATACACCATACACCCGGGAAGCACTAAGATGTATCAGGATTTACGGAAGGTGTATTAGTGGGTTGGCATGAAAAGCGATGTAGCTGAGTTTGTGGCCAAGTGTTTAATTTGCCAATAGATTAAGATCGAGCATCAAAGACCAACAGGACTACTTAAGTCTCTTTCAGTGCCTACTTGGAAATGGGAGCATATTACTATGGATTTTATTATAGGTTTACCAAGGACTCGAAAGGGGCATGATGCAATTTGGATAATAGTAGACAGGTTGACAAAGAGTGCCCACTTCCTAGCCATCAAAAGTACAGACTCCTTGAGTGCTTTAGCAGAGTTATATGTGAGAGAGATAGTTCGACTGCATGGGGCACCTGTGAGCATTACGTCAGATAGAGATTCCCGATTCACTTCTAGATTCTGGGCTCATTTTCAAGAAGCCATGGGATCTCAGCTTAACTTGAGCATAGCTTATCATCCTCAGACAGATGGGCAGTCCGAGAGGACCATTCAGACCTTAGAGGATATGCTGAGGGCGTGCGTTTTGGAGTTTAAGGGCTCATGGGATGATCATCTACCTCTCACAGAGTTTACTTACAATAACAGCTATCATGCTAGCATCGGGATGGCACCTTATGAGGCCTTGTATGGTAGGAGATGTAGGTCTCCAGTGGCTTAGGAAGAAGTGGGTGATAGAAGGATCTTGGCTCTCGAGTTGGTAGAACAGGCAGCAGAGGGTGTTCGGTTAATCTGTGATAGACTTACGACCGTACAAAGCAGGCAGAAGAGTTATGCGGATAAGCATAGACGACCACTTGAGTTTCAGATAGGGGACTCCGTGTTTCTTAAGGTATCTCTGAGTAAGGGTATCATGCGGTTCGGGAAGAAGGGGAAGTTGAGTCCTCGCTTCATTGGTCCTTTTGAGATCTTAGAGAGAGTGGGAGACGTAGCCTACAGACTTGCCCTACCCCCGCAGCTCTCTGGGGTACATAATGTCTTCCACGTCTCGATGTTAAGGAAGTATAATCCGGATCCCTCACATATCATTGAATATGAGCCTCTGAGCATTCAAGAGGACATGAGCTACATTGAGCGACCTATCCAATATTAGACAGAAAGGAGAAGGTACTTCGATCGAATACGATACCTCTGGTAAAGGTTCTCTGGCAACACCATTCGATAGAGGAAGCTACATGGGAGCTAGAGAGCCTTATGAAGGAAAAGTACTCACACCTATTCTGATGGACTTGGATGAATTTGGGGACCAAATTCTTTTAAGGTGGGGAGAATGTAAACCCCACAAATTTCTTACGTTAATTTAATTATATAAAAATGGAAATAATATATATTAACAGAAGCGTAAATATTCGTTGTAGGGCTCGAGGACTATAGGAACCGAGAAGCCCGTGGGATGACTGGGAACCCGAAGATACAAGAAGTAATAAGGCAAATGCAAGTATGGAAGGATTAGAAAATTTTAATTTGTTATTCGAAAAGTGTCGATGTAAACACTTGTATCTAGAACTCATGAAGAATGATGGAATCCCGATATTATTTTAATTTCGGAATAAGGAAAATCTCATGGAAGGCATGATATTATGTCTTTGGATAAATTATATAAGAAAATGTATATATATAGATATGTACATAGGTGAATATGTATGTATATATATATATAATTATATATATATACATATGTACTAACATTTTAATAAAAGGAAAGGTATATGTATATATATATATATATATATACTAGACAATTTAAAATGGAAAAATGATGATATACATATATATATGACAAATATATATATATATGTATTGTAAAGTATAATGTATAAGACACTTAATGTAATAATAATAATAATAATAATAATAATAATAATAATAATAATAATAATAATAATAAATAAATAAATAAATAAATAAATAAATAAATAAATAAATAAATAAATAACAATGACAATACACAAACAATATATTTATACTTATATAATGTATAAATATACATTGATACATTATATAGGAATGGGTATAAAAATATAATAACCACACAAATACATAACAATTAATACCTACATACTAATATATATATATATATATATATTAAACTAATATATATATATATATATATATATATAAATATTATGGCATGTACGGAATTGGCTTAGAAAAGCCAATTCCGTCTGCCACTGTTGCAATTGGAAAGGAAAATCAAACAAAACAGAGGAGGCTCGGGCGGGAAAAAAAAAATAAAAAAAGAAGGAGGAAAGGAAGAGAGGCCTGTAGGGGAAGAAGAAGAAGAAAAGAAAGAAAGAAAAGGGAAGAGGAAAACCGAAAGGGGGAAAGCTGGTCAGGGAAGAAAGGAAGAAGAGAAGCAAAGTAGGAAAGAGGAAGAAGAAAAGAGAGAGAGAATCGATCGGTTGGAAAGGAGAAGAGAGGAAGAGAAGAAAGGGGGACTGACCGAGAGAGAGAGGATTGGAAAGGAGGGAGAAGAGTGAGCCAAAAAAGAGAAGGGGGGAGAAGGAAGGGGGGAGCTGTCCTGCCGAGGAAGAAGAAAAAGAAAGGGAAGAGCAGGAAGAAGAAGAAGAAAGCAGGGAACCGAAGGGGGGTGCTGAAAATCGTGAGCTGAGGAAAAGAAAACAGAGGAGGGAAGAGCCGAGAGGGCTGAAGTTGAATGCTGACCGAGAGCCTCTGATTGAAGCAGCACCGAGAAGGAAAGAAACTGAGGCAAGACCGAGAATTGAACTGGAACAGAGGAGGATCGGTGAGGCAGAACAGGGCAACCCGAGAGGAACTGTAGCTGGGAATGGAGGCTGTAACCGAGACCAAGTAGGGGAAACCGTGAGGGAGAAAGGGGCTGGAACCGAAGGAGAAAGGGAGGAAGAAGAAGGGCTGACCGAGAGGAAAAGGAGAAAAAAAGGAAAAAAAAGAAAAGAGAAAAAGAAAGGGAGGTAAGATTTATGTATATACATGCATATTTAATTTACATGTATATATATAGATTGAATTATAGGCATGATTAGTATAAATTTAAATGGTGTAAAAAAAAAGGGGGTAGTGATGAATGATGGATAAAGGGAGAGAGGTAATGCATGTATGTATATATATATATATATATATATATATATATATATGTATATTTATGTGAGGGTGCATAAATGGAAACAAGTAAAAATGATATATACATATATATATATACACATGTATCCATGTGGGTATGTATGAGTATACATATACATATATTGAGTATTTACTTAGGTGTACATATAAAGGAATGTATGAGAGATGTGTATATACTAGGAGGTATATACAAATGAAGGTATAAGATAAGAATGTGTTTTAATATATGTACATACATGGGATGGATACATGTGATGAGAAAAAAAAATGAAAACAAATAATGATGCATATATAGGAATATATATACATACATACTCGCTAGTATATACATGTAGTTGTATATAATAATAGGTATACCGAGGTGTGTACGTATAAAAATAATATAGGGTAAGGAAAATATATATACGTACGTGAATAGCCTAGGTACGCATGATTAAACGTGCACACGAGGAAGAACGAATAGGTTACGATTTTAACGTATTTCGAGTGACTCGTATGAATAGGAAGCTAAGTAAACTACCTTCGATGTAGGTAAAACGTAGACGAATTGACGGAGGTGTTGGAAGGCGTCACTTCGCGAACGTGAGATATCCGATACATCGAGGTAAGGGGTACTATTTAACTATGTCCTGATAATGCATATTGTTTTTACCGATGAATGACTTTATGAAAAGAGCATGTGATTTCGAAATGATTTATAGATGCTTTTATACCTGCACAATGATTATGTAACACGTATTAAATATGTTAAATGTCCCCCGAATACTTTACATGATATGAAATAAATTTTTCCAAGGGTATGAAGCGTATGGATGTTTTATATTTACTAATGATTTTTATATCCATATCGCTAAAGTTAACTTTTGACAATTTCAAAGAAAAGGGAAAAAAGAAAATATGTTTTGAGACTTAGGCTTCATGCTTGGCTACTTCTCGTGGTGTTTCGGCTCCACCACTTGAGGTGCCGGTACGTAGGCCCCTATAGCATTTGACTCTACCTGTGTGGTAGATGTCACGCTACTTGTGGTTTATGATGATGATGTTTTGGTAGTATCTCGTGCCCGCGCAGCACGCAATTATGTTGCCCACACGGAGAGTGCCATTGGTGCCCGTGTCCTAGCTATGTGCTAGTGAAAGTATGTAAGATGGATACTACCCATGTTTTACGAAAGAGCTGTACGACCCTGATCCAGTCTACAGCCACTTACCATGGCCATAGGTATCATGTTTAGCTCTCTACGGAGAATGACACGTATCGCATGACTTAGTTATAGCCTGGTCTCCATGAATTAGTTATGAATGATAAATGTGGCAACGAATATGTGCCTTATGAATTTCAATGATTGGTTATGAACCAACACGTTTATGTAATGTTTACAAAGTAATTATGGAATGTTTCATGAAACTTCACAAAATGTTTATGACATGTTTACAAAAGTAAAACGAGATGATTATGCAATGTATGCGAAAAGCTTATGAAATAATTTATAGCATGGTTGAGCATGATTCTTGCTTTGAACTTGCATGCGTTATGACTTTTACGATGAATTGCATGAAGTGATGATTTAAGTTTTTCCTTTACTTAAAGTATGATCTTACAAATGATTTTTACATGCTTTTCATATATATATATATATATATATATCAGGATTAATTTAAAGGTACTATCTTACTGGGCTTTTCCCCAAAAGCTCACCCCTCTACCTTCAGATCTTTTGCATTGAATCTATAGGCGCTACCTGCCGCGTACACGATGTAGGCTGGTGGGAAGAGCTACCCTAGGCTACATTTTGTACACGCAAAAGGTATACATTTACATTCCTATACCAGACATAATTGTATGCACAGACATGTGTCGAAATTATCAGTTGGGATGTAATTTTGTAAGGATGATGTAAACATTATTATTTTGGGATAATATTTGAGATGACTGGTATTAAATTGAAATAGATGTCTGGAGTGGTAAGGATGAATTGGAAAGTATGCTTGGTAGTTGTGGATATTTAGGATTGCCAAAAATAATTGACTTGCAGGTGGGTAGGCTCATATATAAGCCGTAGTGTTGCCGAAATTTTCTATCGGCCTTATAATCTAAAAACGTGGAAATCAATTACTAATTATAAAAAAAGAATTTAGGAAAAATGTTTTGACAGTGTACAGGAATACAACCTAAGTGAATAAGAGAATAAATGGGTAATGAAGTTTCAAAAAAAAATTCTCAATTTTCAAGGGTCAAGGGTCGTTACAAAAATGATTGTGCTGTGCAAATCATTTTCTTATTATTGAATCCCTTACCCTCTTACTGAGCGATTTAGAAGCTCACCCTGTTTTATCTCTCCCTAGATTTCTTCAAGTGAAAAGAGTTTCCCTGCGACGTACAGAGTAGTGGCTATTGGAGGACTTGAGCTCCAGGCCATATATATATATTGTATTTTGAGGTATAATTTATCATTTCATGTATCCAAACTAATATTGTATTACAGACACTTGATGTACAATGATGCATGAGATGTATTAGGATTAATTAACCTTGAATTGAGTAATGTATATGGTATGATATATTATCATGAGATGATGAGATCTTGAGGTGAAAGTTATAAATTATGTATGATGATGCATGACACTGCACAAGAATGCACCCTTAATTGTGAATGGATGAATAAAAAGTTTTAAATTTACCCTGTTTTTTGCGCTTCCGGGGCATCACAGAGTTTTCTTGGTATCAGAGCTTAGGGTGTTTAGTACTGTTAATGTCGGTCAAGTGAAATAGAATACATCCCAAGTGTCTGTATAAGTCTCGTCATGAACTGAAATTGAGGATTGAAATTTTAATCGAATTTGATTTGTACGTGCAGAAAACACATTTAGATTGAGAATGTGTGGACGAAGAGGTCATTCGAGGAGGCAGGCAGAGCCACCTCCGCCACCTGCCCTATAACCTGAGAGCCCTAACTCTCGATTTAACCGATTTGAGTATGATGTACAACAAGGTTTTGAACAAATGACAGCGCTATTCACGCAACATTTTGGAGTTAATGCTTTGGGTACTATCCCTACACCACCACAAGGACCTCCCATGCCCCCAGTACAGTTGGACCCAGTTCCTCCCGTCACTCAGCCTGATGACAGAAGTATGGTCATACTGAATGACCTTTTGAAAATGAATCCACCCGCATTCAAAAGGAAAAAGGATCCCATAAAGGCCAAGGAGTGGCTGACTGAGTTGAGAGTCATATTTGACTATTTGGGATGCACTGATGCTGAGAGGGTTAGTATGGGCGCGTATATGTTGAAAGGGAGAGCTCGAGATTGGTGGGGTACTACCCAGGGTATTCTGATGTCCAGCTAGAATGTGATTAGCTGGGAAGAGTTTCGGAGGACATTTAGAGCCCAATATATACCACGAGCTGCTCAGAGAAGGAAACAGACAGAGTTTTTGAATCTGGTACAGGGCGATATGTCTGTGGATGATTACGAGAGTCGATTTACCGCTCTATTAAGATATGATCTAGAGACCTTCAAAAATGAAAAGCTTCGTACAGAGAGATATGTGTATGGATTGAAGCCCATTATCAGAGATCGATTGATAGGGCTGTGTATTATTGAGTTTGAAGATGCTCAGAGACGAGCACAAGAGATTGAGAGGGGAATCAAAATTGTACAATCTCAAAATGAGTTCAGTGTAGTGACTCAGGATAAGGGCAAGAGGCCAGCAATTTCCCAAGAAGATGTTCGGAGAGGTTCCTTCATAAGAGGAAGGATTGAGGTGCAGAATGGCAGATTGGAGAGACCCAAAAATTATCCCATTATTAGGGAGACCCCTCGAGATGTCAGGCCTGAGATAAGGGTTTGCAGAAATTGTGGCTGATCGCATGAGGGAAGTTGTACTGGATTGATCCATGGATGTTTCAAATGTGGAGACATGGGCCACAGAGTGAAAGACTGCCCTCAACCTCAGAGACTACATGCTCTGGAGACTATTGGATAGCAACCTCAAAGAGTGAATCCCTTGAGATGGGCCACTGCTGCAGAGAAAAGAAAGAAGCCTATTACAGTGGGACGTGTGTTTGCTCTAGACAAGGAAACAACAGACACATCAGCAGAAACTATAAGAGGTACACTCTCTGTCTGTAATCAAAAGGCTCATGTGTTGATTGATTCAGGGTCCACACATTCTTTTATTTCTGAGCATTTTACATGTAGATTAAATTTGAAGTTTGAACCTCTAGAGTATGTACTACATGTAAATACCCCTATGCGTAAGTCCCAGAGAACTGATTTAATCTGTAGGGGGTGTGAAATAAAGGTAGGAGAGTGATGTTAGCAGATTTAATAATGCTAAATATACATGGATTTGATGTAATTTTGGGAATGGATTGGCTGGCAACCAATCGATTGAGTTTAGACTGCTACACTAAGATTGTAACTTTCTCCCTACCTGAACCTTACAGTGTACGTTTGAAATATTGAGAAAATAAATGTGTGGAAATGTGTAAGCAAATTGAGATTTTGATGTGGCTTTTGAGAGTACTAAATATGATTGTTCATGTGAAGGTTATTAGACACTAATCTCAGATGATAAACGGGAACATCCGAGGATTGAGGATATACTTGTGGTGTGTGAATTTTCGGATGTCTTCCCAGATGAGTTACCAAGTTTACCACCAGAGAGAGAGCTGGAGTTTACCATTGATTTGGTACCAGATACTCAGCCTATCTCTAGACCTCCATATAGAATGGAATTAGTGGAACTTGAGGAATTGAAGAAACAATTACAAGAGTTTTTAGATCAAGGATTTATTAAACCCAGTGTCTCACCGTGGGGAGCACCAGTGTTATTCGTGAAGAAGAAAGATGGTAGTCTCAGATTATGCATAGACTACCGACTGTTGGATAAAGCCACGGTGAAGAATAAATACGCATTACCCAGGATTGATGACCTACTTGATCAGCTGAGAGGGGCTTCAGTCTTCTCTAAGATTGATTTGAGATCGGACTATCACCAATTGATGATTAAGGAGGAAGATATTCCGAAGATGACCTTTAGGCTAAGGTATGGCCATTATGAATTTCTAGTGATGCCCTTTGGATTGACGAACGCCCCTGCAGCCTTTATGAGGTTAATGAATGAAGTGTTCAGAGACTATCTAGATAAGTTTTTGATAGTTTTCATTAATGATATCTTGGTGTACTGTCGATCTTATGAGGAGCACGCACAACACTTGTGGTTAGTATTTCAGATACTTTGAAATAAGTAATTATATGGAAAGCTTGGTAAGTGTGAGTTTTGGCTGGATCAAATAGCTTTAATTGGTCATATAGTTTCAGCGAAAGGAGTATCAGTTAATCCAATTAAAGTGAAGGCTGTGCTTAGTTAGGAAAGACCGAGGACAGTTACAGAGGTACAAAGTTTCCTTGGATTGGCAGGATATTACAGAAGATTTGTTGAGGGATTTTCTAGGATTATCGCTCCTTTGACCAAGCTCACGCGCAAGGAGACTCCATTCATATGGACTGATTAATGTGAGCTCAATTTTCAGGAATTAAAGAGGAGATTAACAGCGGCACCTGTGTTGACTATCCCCGAGGGATCAGGAGGATTTTCAGTATATAGTGATGCTTCTCATCAAGGATTGGGGTGTGTGCTCATGCAGCATGGAAGAGTGGTCGCCTATGGATCGCGACAATTGAAAGATCATGAGCGAAATTACCCTACGCTTGATTTGGAGTTAGCCGTTGTGGTATTTGCCTTGAAGATCTGGCGGCACTATTTATATGGGGAAAGATTTCAGATCTTCACTGACCACAAGAGTTTGAGGTATCTGTTTGATCAAAAAGAGTTAAACATGAGACAAAGGAGATGGATGGAACTCCTTAAGGATTATGACTGTGAGATTCTGTACCATCCGGGAAAGGCGAACATAGTTGCTGATGCCCTGAGCAGGAAGAGTATGATATCTACTATGATGATCAGGGAATGAGATTTGTTGGAGTAGTTCGTCGAACTTCGGATCATTGTTAAAGAGGAAGAGACTGGATTTCTAGCTAGCTTGCGAATAGAGCCCAGGATCATGGATCGGATTAGAACTGGGCAGCGTGATGATCAGAGGTTGATCGATATGGTTAGCCTAGCCGAGCACATTCGCAGTCGGATCTCATAGTCAGTGATGATGGATTTGTAACGACCCAATTCCATTCTCTTTAACCGAAAATCACTAAAATTTTTTCGCGTTTTACTGTTACCTTACCCGGTAGTGAACTAAACTCACCACACATTGTTGGGCTGTGAGTCAATAATAAACACCACATCTCATTCATTCTAAATTAATTAAAATGATGTCATACATTCACATTTAATCATGTACTTATACGAATACATGTTTTACTGACATCTACATCCCCCATAGTTACGACTCAAAAGAATACTGTGCTTTTACATTGTTTAGATACAAAAAGAATCACTGTGTATATACCTCTTAGCAATGGAGATGCAGCGGAGTCAAAAATACCACGCCTCAATCCTTACTGGGCTACTATGCACGCTCTGTAGGGGGAAAATAGAGTGGGATGAGCAACCACACGCTCAGTAAGGCAATAATGCAAGCATGGTAGATAACTACTCTATCTACATGCTGATAGTGTTATGCATAAATCATTTATAGTAGGAGCATGAGGAATAAAACTATGCCATGTGAATATACATATATATCATGTATCAAAATCATGTGCACTGGCATATAAAACATGGTAGAAACATCATGTATAAATCATCTCATGCTCAATCTCATTTAAATTCATAAAAGGGCAATTCATTAAGAAACCTCCTTTTTAAACCAACATCATAAACACCACCAAATCAACTCACAATCACAACCACAACCACATTTTCGTTCCACAATCCACGCATGTGTATAAATCTAGGTCACTATATCAAAAGTGCCTATGTGAACCATTACATCATAAATCAACCCAGACCACACGCATCCAGGTGTGCGGGGTATCATGCTGGCACGAAGATGGATTATCCCTCGCCAGACTTTCTCATCACATAACCATCATGCGGTACATCGTACTCCATGTGATATACACGGTACAGCGTACTCCGCAACTCATATCGTGATTGGGGGTGCCATTCCTAGGTCTTATCTACCCCATACCAAGAGTTTTCCATATTCCACGAAGGAGAGCCTCCCTGCCGAACAGAGCCTCCCCACCTAACAGAGCCTCCCCGCCTCTTGGGCTTAAGGATGTTGGCTTAAGGATGTAGGGTTTAAGGATCCTTCCGTAAGAGAGCCTCCCCACCGAACAGGGCCTCCCCGCCTAACAGAGCCTCCCCGCCTCTTTGGGCTTAAGGATGTTGGCTTAAGGATGTAGGGCTTAAGGATCTTACCGTACCCATGTAGGAGAGCCTCCCTGCCTAACAGAGCCTCCCCGCCCCTCCAGGGCTTAAGGATGTTGGCTTAAGGATCCCACCGTAAGAGAGCCTCCCCACCGAACAGAGCCTCCCTACCTAACGGAGCCTCCCCGCCTAACAGAGCCTCCCCGCCTCTCTGGGCTTAAGGATGTTAGCTTAAGGATGTAAGGCTTAAGGATGTAAGGCTTAAGGATGTAAGGCTTAAGGATCTTACCAACTTTCACAACCTTATGCTTATCACAATGTGCAAACTTGTGCGAGCAAATCTCTAGCACGACTCATGCATCCTCTCGTAAAGAGACGCGTACGAGCATAGCTCTAGTACGGTTATACTCATAAGACAACCACTCAAAATCCACGTACGAGCAGAAGCTCCAGTACGGTTTATAAACATCAACATAATTTCCAATCAAGGTGCGAGCTAAGCTCCAGCACGTTTCATACAAATGAAAACATAGAAATCCAGCGCGAGCGAGGCTCTAGCGCGATTTATGTCATACAAATACGATAGGCGGCTCATACACAATAAAACAATCCCGACAATCGGGTTTAGCACTCACAAATGCTTTTCCACAACAACCATACAATACTAGCCAACCCATCTACTAGCTTGCTTAAAACCAAGCAATTTCGTTTTGAAAAGCATCAAAACATTAGATTTATGCAATTATTAGCCTTACTATCCCATTTCATAAAATCCGCTTCAAATCCAAAACCACGCATATACTCCTCATCATTCACGAATACCATCAATCATTTATTTGAGCAACCATGCATTTCATAAAACACCCAATATTCACCCACAAGTTCAAAGTACGAGCAGCTACCTCTATATACTCACAAAATTCCCTTACCTGGAATCGCGATGCGTGATTCCACTTCCTTAAGCTGCTTACTCGTACGGTTCGATTCGTCTTCAACGAACTCTTCGGGACTGCACAAAATCGTATCCCGCATTATATTCGATCCATATAATGCAACCCTTGTGTTTGCTATAGTCAATTTAATCTATAGCCTCTATTAAAGCTTATTTGGCCTCGTTTCATTACTTTACCCATAGCTCGAGTCTATGGATCTTCTTAGGCCTATTATCTTATTCAAAATCGATATCAAATCGACATAAAGCTCATAGTGTTCATATTTCATGAATCCCCTCACTATGGCATTTATCAATCATATACATACCAATTTTCACACTTCCGCCAACTCACCATGTAATTCCATCTAACCATCTAAAATCATAAACATTACCCCAATAACAGCTTTAGCATGCCATAAATCATAAGCTCATTCAATCCCACATATTCTCACATTATACCCATTTTTGATTTCTAGGTCACACCAATTCCACTACATTCCTAGGTAGTTTATCCATCAATACTCATACCAACCAACTCCAAAATCAATTAAATAGCTAATGCATTTAGATTGGAGTGTTAGAATCTTACCAATATGATTTTTCTTCTTGCTCCAAATGAAAATGCCCTTAACTCCTTCAATTCCGAAAATGGGAAAATGCCCTCTCACTATGTTGTTCTTCTCTTTGATAGGAACAACTTTGCCTCTAATGATCTCTCTTCAAATCTCACTGAGAATGGCTGATTTTAGAGAGGAAAAGTTAGGTTTTTGGGTTGAAAATGGGAGGTTAATATGTTTTTTCCGAGATTTCCAGATTTTCAGCCCTCCTTATATAGAAATAGCTTGGGGAGATCGATCTGGTCCAAGAGGAGATCGATCTGGTCCCTTAAAATCCCTCTTTTTTCATGGCATTTTTAAACATGAGATCGATCTGTCGAAGCATGAGATCGATCTGTTGAAGCATGAGATCGATCTGCTCCCAAACAGAGAGCTAAGGAGATCGATCTGGCTCCATTGGAGATCGATCTGCTTTATTCTTTTGCCCAAGTAAGAGCATTCTGGCTCTTCCAAATCGATCTCTCATCCTATGAGATCGATCTGGCCCTCATGTTTTCCAGATTTCCTGCAGTTTCCTAGCTGCAACTCATACCAACACATCCTTAATCTATTGCCATGGCCATTTTCTCATCCATCCACCTTTATAACTTGAAAATGGCATCCATTCATACCTTATGCACATTGAAACTTGTGTGCATTCATTGTATGTTCAAAGGTATGCTACATAAAACCAAATGGAAGCATAATTCCATTCCATTTTTACCACACTACTCATCTTGAGTTTCAATCACATCCATCTCTTGCCAGAACTCATTTCTTCATATTCATTCTCAATGAAACTTGTATGTACGTTACAGTTCATATTACACATACATACATTGAATCCATGGACTTACATCAATCATACTTTACATTACAAGTCCATTCATATTATTTGATCCAATTATACATATTACCACCATACATATACGGGGTCTTACAATCTCCCCTCCTTCAAGGAATTTGGTCCTCCAAATTAGAACCAAGTCACTCTTCAAAAAGTTGGGGGTACTTCTCCCGTATCAAGTTCTCCAATTCCCACTTGGCCTCTTCCGCTGTGTGGTGTTGCCAAAGAACTTTAACCAAGGGAATTGTCTTATTCAGCAACACTTTCTCTTTTCTGTCCAATATCCGAACCGACTTCTCAACATATGTCATACTCTCATGGAGCTCCAACGGCTCATATCTTATCACGTGTGCCGGGTCCGGGTGATACTTTCGAAGCATTGAGACGTGGAAGACGTTGTGGACATTTGCCAAGTCTGGTGGCAATGCCAATCTATACGCCTTATCTCCCACTCTCTCCAAAATCTCGAAGGGTCCGATATATCTAGGGCTCAGCTTGCCCTTCTTACCAAATCTCATAATACCCTTCGATGGTGATACTCTCAAAAACACCGACTCACCCTCATCAAACTCCAGTGGTCTTCGTCTCTTATCAGCATAACTCTTTTGTCGGCTCTGAGCTGTCCGTAATCTCTCACATATCAACTGGACGTCCTCAGATGCCTGCTGCACTAAGTCCGAAGCAAAAATCTGTCTGTCACCAACCTCTTCCCATCCAATGGGGGAACGGCATCTACGCCCGTACAATGCCTCATAGGGTGCCATCCCGATACTAGCATGATAGCTTATTATTATAAGCGAACTCGGCTAACTGCAGGTGGTCATCCCAGGAGCCTCTAAAATCCAGCACACACGCTCTCAACATATCCTCGAGGGTCTGTATAGTCCTCTCTGACTGCCCATCTGTCTGAGGATGAAAAGTGGTGCTAAAACTCAATCGGGTCCCCAACGCTTCCTGAAAATGTTCCCAAAAATGGGAAGTGAAGCGGACATCCCTATCAGAAACAACGTTCACTGGTACACCATGTAGCCGTACTATCTCTCGAATATACAGGTTCGCCAACTGACTCAGTGTATCGATAGCTCTCATAGCCAAGAAATGGGCGGACTTAGTCAACCGGTCCACAATAACCCATATGGCATCATGACCTCTGCGGGTCCTCGGCAACCCCATCACAAAATCCATGGTGACATGCTCCCACTTCCATGTCGGTATCGGTAGAGGCTGCAATAATCCTGCAGGCTTCTGATGCTCTACCTTCACTTGCTGACAAACGAGACACTTAGCGACATATTTAGCAATGTCTCTCTTCATTCCAGACCGCCAATAAACCTTTCAAAGGTTTTGATACATCTTGGTACTTCCCGGATGTATCGTATACTTTGATGAGTGAGCCTCTGATAAAATCATTCTCCTGATCTCAAGATCCCTGGGAACGGACACTCTGCCTCTAAACCTCAATAAGCCATCAGCACTCTGCTCAAAATCAATACCCACACCTGTCTGTATCTGCCTCAGCCAATTGATACACCGTCAATCGCTCTGCTGGGCTTGCCGAATACGGCCAATCAACTCTGGCTCTAGTCTCAAACTAGCCATGATCTCAAGTCTCTCAGATCCAGGTGGGGTTACATCTAAACTGAGGTTCGCAAAGTGTTCTAACAATTCATGTTCCCGTATCATCATATAAGACACCAACCCAAGGCTCTTTCTACTCAAAGCATCGGCAACTACATTTGCCTTACCTGGGTGGTACATGATTTCACAATCATAGTCCTTCAGGAGTTCGAGCCATCTCCTCTGTCTCATATTCAGCTCTTTCTGTGAGAACATGTACTTAAGGTTCTTATGATCTGTGAACACCTGAAATTTCTCACCATAGAGATAGTGGCGCCATATTTTCAAAGCAAATACTACAGCCGCCAACTCCAAATCATACGTCGGGTAGTTCCTCTCATGATCTTTCAACTGTCTAGATCCATAGGCAACTACCTTCCCATCCTGCATAAGCACACAACCCAGTCCCTGGTGTGATGCATCCGAATACACCGAGAATCCTCCTGAGCTGGTAGGAATGGTGAGAACTGGAGCAGTCGTCAATCGACGCTTGAGCTCCTCAAAACTCCTCTCACATGCCTCATCCCATGTAAACTTAACATCCTTACGCGTGAGGCGTGTCAACGGAGCAGCTAGTCTGGAGAAACCCTCTACAAATCTCCGATAATATCCTGCCAATCCGAGGAAACTTCTAATCTCAGTTACTGTCTTGGGCTGTTCCCACTGTACAACTGCCTCTATCTTGGATGGATCCACTGATACCCCATCCTTTGACACAATATGCCCCAGAAATGAGATCTGTTCCAACCAGAAGTTACACTTGCTGAGTTTGGCATACAATTCTCTCTCTCGGAGGGTCTGCAGAACTATCCTCAAGTGCTCCTCATGATCTTCCCTGGACTTGGAATACACCAAAATATCATCAATGAACACTATCACAAACTTGTCCAGGTATGGCTTGAATATATCATTCATCTATGCCATAAATGCTGCGGGAGCATTCGTCAGTCCGAATGGCATCACCAAAAACTCGTAGTGGCCATAACGGGTACGAAATGCTGTCTTGGGTACATCTCCACTCCTGATCCTCAATTGATGATACCCTGACCGCAGATCTATCTTAGAAAATACTTCGGCTCCCTGGAGCTGATCCAACAAATCATCGATTCTTGGAAGGGGGTACTTGTTCTTAATGGTGGCCTTATTCAACAACCGGTAATCTATACACAGTCGGAGGCTTCCATCCTTCTTCCTTACAAATAGAACTGGTGCTCCCCAAGGTGAGACACTCGGTCTAATAAACCCCTTCTCCAGCAACTCTTGCAGCTGTTTCTTCAGCTCTTCCAACTCTATTGGAGCCATTCTATAGGGTGGTTTCAATATCGGCTCTGTACCAGGCACTAACTCTATGTAGAATTCCATTTCCCTTTCAGGTGGTAGTCCTTGTAATTCATCCGGAAAGACATCAGGGTAATCCGTAATTACAGGTATGTCCCTCAATTTCGGGTGTGCCTCATCTATATTGACCACATATGCAATGAACCCTTCACATTATCCTCTCCATCGTTAGTAACATAAACCATCACTCCAAATTCAACATTTATCATAAACAATAATTTATCTCCTAAGCAATATGCAATTTAAAATCATACTCCTTGATTTACAACAGTCATACAAGTTTTATATCATTTCTTTTCATCAAAATTTACAATAAGATTGTCTAATCCTGAAAACATCAATGTTTTGGCATGACAATCCATTACAACACGATTGGTAGCCAACCAATCCATTCCCAAAATTACATCAAAGTCATTCATATTCAATAAAATCAGATTGGCTATCATTTCCTTCCCCTCTATCTTTAACTTACAATTCCTACATACATACTCAGTCAATTGGCTATCATTCATGGGTGTGGAAATCATCAACATTTTATCCAACAATGTTGGTTTCACATATTTCAACAATTTATGTGCAAAGGAAGGTGATATGAAAGAATGCGTGGCACCAGGATCAAATAATAACAATGCTTCTAAATCAAAGATTCGGATGGTACCTTTAATCACATCTGTCGATAGTCTGCAGTGTCCTGGTCCAGTGCATGTACTCTTCCTCTGCTCACACCCGCAGCCTGTTTCCCTTTTTCCTCAGCTGTAGCCCTCCTCCTCGGGGCTGCTGTCTCAACTGGAGCTCCCTCAGGCTCCTTACCCTTCTGTGGGGCAATCTCCATCTTCTCGGAACAATACTTAGCGATATGTCCTAGTCTCTCGCATCTAAAACACACCATAGGGGTCATCAGACAGGGTCTATTCCCGTGAAATCTCCCACATCTCCTACACTGATCAGTAGTAGGTCGTGGTCCTCCAATAGTCATACCCCTTGGCGCAGTCAAGGCTGGGTATACTGGAGGTCTAGCAGCTCTCTCCTGCACCCCCTCAATCTTTGGCCTCTTCTCAAAAAATCTTTGGCCATCCCTCTTAGCCACTCTTCCAAACCCGGATCTCTTCCGGTCTCTGTCCTTCCTAACACTGACTCTCCAAAGTTCGGAGGCATTTCGCTCAAAGTCTTACTCACATAACTGAGCCTTATGTTCAGCCTCCTCATAAGTCACAATATCGAAGGGAGCTAGCTTAGTCCGGATGGCCAATCTCAATCCATCCATGAACTTTTGTATCTTTCGGGTCTCACTACCCATCGTGTCAGGGTCATATCTTCCCAATGACATAAACTTGGACTCATACTCGTCCACAGTTCGGTTCCCTTGAACCAGGTTCATAAATTCCATCCGCAATTTTCTCTGTGCGGTAGCTGGAATATACTGCCTCCTGAAGGCCTCTAGAAATATCTCCCACGAGATCTCAGAGTGTCTGGCCCTCAAAATAGTCTCGGTGGACCTCCACCAATGCTCGGCCTCGCCTTTCAACATAAACACGGCAAAGGCAACCTTCTCACTTGAAGTGCATCGGAAAAACCTATACAGTTTCTCCATCTCATACACCCAATCCTCCGTAATCACTGGGTCCTTCACCCCTCTAAACACTGGGGGTTTCAGCGCTTGAAACTCTCGCAACCTGCTCAAGTCGCAGTCATAACCCAAATCACTACTGCTCTGCTGTGGAGCGATAGGAGAAGCTATATCCTGGGCTGGAGGTGGTGTAACTGTAGCTGTCTCAGCAGTCTGAGGTCTCTCCACCTCTGCAGCTGCCTGTTCAGTAGTAGGCTGTGTCGCGGGACCTCGTCTGTCACCGGCACCCAATGCCTGCGTGACTATCTCCACCAAACTCTCAATACTCCGCTCTAACCTAGCGAAGCGAGCCTCAGTATCCTCTGCTCTCTCAGCAGGGTTCTGTGGAGCCTGCTCAGTCTGTGGCTCCGCACGGCTCTCAGGCCTACCTCTACGGCCTCTAGCACGTGCTCTCGCCCCTCTACCTTGGCGTGTAACTGGCATAGTGCCTAACTTCCTGTGTTATAATAATTCATTAAGCTCAATCCATCACGGTATACACAGTTATATCTAAACAAAAGCACAGTACTATGGGGATGTACTTTCCTACGTTTTATTAATGACTCACATCAGGCCAACACAGCTCTGATACCAATCTCTGTCACGACCCAATTCCATTCTCTTTAACCGAAAATCACTGAAAATTTTTCGCGTTTTACTGTTACCTTACCTGGTAGTGAACTAAACTCACCACACATTGTTGGGCTGTGAGTCAATAATAAACACCACATCTCATTCATTCTCAATTAATTAAAACGATGTCATACATTTGCATTTAATCGTGTACTTATACGAATACACGTTTTACTGACATCTACATCCCCCATAGTTACGACTCAAAAGAATACTGTGCTTTTACATTGTTTAGATACAAAAAGAATCACTGTGTATATACCTCTTAGCAATGGAGATGCAGCGGAGTCCAAAATACCACGCCTCAGTCCTTACTGGGCTACTATGTACGCTCTGTAGGGGGAAAATAGAGTGGGATGAGCAACCACACGCTCAGTAAGGCAATAATGCAAGCATGGTAGATAACTACTCTATCTACATGCTGATAGTGTTATGCATAAATCATTTATAGTAGGAGCATGAGGAATAAAACTATGCCATGTGAATATACATATATATCATGTATCAAAATCATGTGCACTGGCATATAAAACATGGTAGAAACATCATGTATAAATCATCTCATGCTCAATCTCATTTAAATTCATAAAAGGGCAATTCATTAAGAAACCTCTTTTTTAAACCAACATCATAAACACCACCAAATCAACTCACAATCACAACCACAACCACATTTTCGTTCCACAATCCACGCATGTGTATAAATCTAGGTCACTATATCAAAAGTGCCTATGTGAACCATTACATCATAAATCATCCCAGACCACATGCATCCAGGTGTGCGGGGTATCATGCTGGCACGAAGATGGATTATCCCTCGCCAGACTTTCTCATCACATAACCATCATGCGGTACATCGTACTCCATGTGATATACACGGTACAGCGTACTCCGCAACTCATATCGTGATTGGGGGTGCCATTCTTAGGTTTTATCTACCCCATACCAAGAGTTTTCCATATTCCATGAAGGAGAGCCTCCCTGCCGAACAGAGCCTCCCCACCTAACAGAGCCTCCCCGCCTCTTGGGCTTAAGGATGTTGGCTTAAGGATGTAGTGCTTAAGGATCCTTCCGTAAGAGAGCCTCCCCACCGAACAGAGCCTCCCCGCCTAACAGAACCTCCCCGCCTCTTTGGGCTTAAGGATGTTGGCTTAAGGATGTAGGGCTTAAGGATCTTACCGTACCCATGTAGGGGTGCCTCCCTGCCTAACAGAGCCTCCCCGCCCCTCCAGGGCTTAAGGATGTTGGCTTAAGGATCCCACTGTAAGAGAGCCTCCCCACCGAACAGAGCCTTCCCGCCTAACGGAGCCTCCCCGCCTAACAGAGCCTCCCCGCTTCTCTGGGCTTAAGGATGTTAGCTTAAGGATGTAAGGCTTAAGGATGTAAGGCTTAAGGGTCTTACCAACTTTCACAACCTTATGCTTATCACAATGTGCAAACTTGTGCATGCAAATCTCTAGCACGACTCATGCATCCTCTCGTAAAGAGACGCGTACGAGCATAGCTCTAGTACGGTTATACTCATAAGACAACCACTCAAAATCCACGTACGAGCAGAAGCTCCAGTACAGTTTATAAACATCAACATAATTTCCAATCAAGGTGCGAGCCAAGCTCCAGCACGTTTCATACAAATGAAAACATAGAAATCCCGAGCGAGGCTCTAGCGCGATTTATGTCATACAAATACGATAGGCGGCTCATACACAATAAAACAATCCCGGCAATCGGGTTTAGCACTCACAAATGCTTTTCCACAACAACCATACAATACTAGCCAACCCATAAACCAAGCAATTTCGTTTTGAAAAGCATCAAAACATTAGATTTATGCAATTATTAGCCTTACTATCCCATTTCATAAAATCCACTTCAAATCCAAAACCACGCATATACTCCTCATCATTCACGAATACCATCAATGATTTATTTGAGCAACCATGCATTTCATAAAACACCCAATATTCACCCACAAGTTCAAAGTGCGAGCAGCTACCTCTATATACTCACAAAATTCCCTTACCTGGAATCGCGATGCGTGATTCCACTTCCTTAAGCTGCTTACTCGTACGGTTTGATTCGTCTTCAACGAACTCTTCGGGACTGCACAAAATCATATCCCGCATTATATTCGATCCATATAATGCAACCCTTGTGTTTGCTATAGTCAATTTAATCTATAGCCTCTATTAAAGCTTATTTGGCCTCGTTTCATTACTTTACCCATATCTCGAGTCTATGGATCTTCTTAGGCCTATTATCTTATTCAAAATCGATATCAAATCGACATAAAGCTCATAGTGTTCATATTTCATGAATCCCCTCACTATGGCATTTATCAATCATATACATACCCATTTTCACACTTCCTCCAACTCACCATGTAATTCCATCTAACCATCTAAAATCATAAACATTACCCCAATAACAGCTTTAGCATGCCATAAATCATAAGATCATTCAATCCCACATATTCTCACATTATACCCATTTTTGATTTCTAGGTCACACCAATTCCACTATATTCCTAGGTAGTTTATCCATCAATACTCATACCAACCAACTCCAAAATCAATTAAATAGCTAATGCATTTGGATTGGAGTGTTAGAATCTTAACAATATGATTTTTCTTCTTGCTCCAAATGAAAATGCCCTTAACTCCTTCAATTCCAAAAATGGGAAAATGCCCTCTCACTATGTTGTTCTTCTCTTTGATAGGAACAACTTTGCCTCTAATGATCTCTCTTCAAATCTCACTGAGAATGGCTGATTTTAGAGAGGAAAAGTTAGGTTTCTGAGTTGAAAATGGGAGGTTAATATGTTTTTTTCGAGATTTCTAGATTTTCAGCCCTCCTTATATAGAAATAGCTTGGGGAGATCGATCTGGTCCAAGTGGAGATCGATCTGGTCCCTTAAAATCCCTCTTTTTTCATGACATTTTTAAGCATGAGATCGATCTATCGAAGCATGAGATCGATCTGTTGAAGCATGAGATCGATCTGCTCCCCAAACAGAGAGCTAAGGAGATCGATCTTGCTCCATTGGAGATCGATCTGCTTTATTCTTTTGCCCAAGTAAGAGCATTCTGGCTCTTCCAGATCGATCTCTCATCCTATGAGATCGATCTGGCCCTCATGTTTTCCAGATTTCTTGCAGTTTCCTAGCTGCAACTCATACCAACACATCCTTAATCTATTGCCATGGCCATTTTCTCATCCATCCACCTTTATAACTTGAAAATGGCATCCATTCATACCTTATGCACATTGAAACTTGTGTGCATTCATTGTATGTTCAAAGGTATGCTACATAAAACCAAATGGAAGCATAACTCCATTCCATTTTTACCACACTACTCATCTTGAGTTTCAATCACATCCATCTCTTGCCAGAACTCATTTCTTCATATTCATTCTCAATGAAACTTGTATGTACGTTACAATTCATATTACACATACATACCTTGAATCCATGGACTTACATCAATCATACTTTACATTACAAGTCCATTCATATTATTTGATCCAATTATACATATTACCACCATACATATACGGGGTCTTACAGGATTGTTGAGATTCAGAAGATGAATTTGTGTACCGGACGATGATACCCTGAAGAGACAGATATTGAAAGAATCCCACTGCTCGTGATACACCATGCACCCAGGGAGTACTAAGATGTACTGAGATTTGAGAAAAGTATATTGGTGGAGTGTTATGAAGTGAGACGTGGCAGAATTTGTGGCTAGATGTTTAGTGTGCCAGCAAGTAAAAGCTGAACATCGGAAGCTTGGAGGATTATTGTAGCCTTTTTCTGTGCCTACATGGAAATGGGAGCATGTCAACATAGACTTTATTATGGGTTTACCGAGGATAAGAAGAGGTCATGATGCGATATGGGTCATAGTGGATAGACTGACGAAAAGTGCCCATTTCCTTACCATCAAGAGCACAGATACTGTGGATGCCTTAACTGAGTTGTATGTCAGTGAGATAGCTAGATTACATGGGGCTCCAGTGAGTATTACTTCTGACAGAGATTCTCGATTTACTTCTAGATTTTGGACCCAATTTTAGGAGTCCATGAGATCTCGATTGAGTTTTAGTACCACCTATCATCCTCAAATAGATGGTCAGTCAGAGAGGACTATTCAGACCCTGAAAGATATGTTGAGGGCGTGTACGATGGATTATAAGGGATCATGGGATGATCACCTGCCCTTAGCAGAGTTTGCGTACAATAATATCTATCATGCGAGTATCAAAATGGCACCTTTTGATGCTCTATATGGTAGGAGGTGTAGATCCCCTATAACGTGGGAAGAAATGGATGACAGAAAGATAAATGCTCTCGAACTTGTTGAACAGGCTGTACAGAGTGTGAAACTCATATGTGAGAGATTACGGGCTGCACAGAGTAGACAGAAAAGCTACGCAGATGTGCATAGATGGCCACTCGAGTTTGATGTTGGTGATGCAGTATTCTGAAGATATCACCCAGTAAGGGTACCATGAGATTTGGAAAGAAAGGGAAATTGAGTCCTAGATACATCGAACCATTCGAGATTCTTGAGAGAGTGGAAGAGGTAGCCTACAGGTTGGCATTACCCTCACAGATGTCCGGAATACACAACGTTTTTCATGTATCTATGTTGAGGAAGTACTACCTGGACCATTCTCATGTTATAGAGTATGAAGAGATGGACATACAAGAGGACATGATCTACACTGAGGAACCCGTCTGGATTCTCGATAGAAAAGAGAAGGTACTTAGGACCAAAAGCATCCCATTAGTGAAAGTTTTATGAAAACATCACTCAATGGAGGAGGTAACCTGGGAATTGGAAAGCCTCATAAAGGAGAAGTGCCCCAATTTATTTGATGAGCCGAGTTGAATTGGGAAGGCCAAATTCTTTAAAGGTGGGGAGGATGTGAGAACTGAGAATTTTGTATACCCCATTTATGAGAATTGTAATTTTGTGTATGTAATTATGATATGTATATGTACACATAAGTTTTAAATATGATGAAGTATAAGAAGATGAGGTTTTCAAGTCTTGAATGTGTATGGATTGAAATATAGACTATGAGGTAGATTTTGGGAGGTTTTACATTGAGTTTTCTATAAATTGATGCAGCAGCAGTACAATCTGTGAAGGCTAGATCGATCTCATGGCACCAGAATACAAAAAATATGCAAGAACTGATAGGCAGATCGATCCCATAGGCAAGAAGATCGATCTCATGAAGCATTCTGTAAACAGAAGATCGATCTCATCAAGGAGTAGATCTATCTCATGAAGCATTCTGTAAACAGAAGATCAATCTTCTCAAGGAGCAGATCGATCTCACAAAGTAATTAAGAGATCGATCTCACCCCACGACAGATCAATCTCCTAGGCATAAAATTACCCCAAAACGTTTCTAAATTCAAAAAGAGATCGATCTCATCAAGGACCAGATCGATCTCCTATCCTTTGTCTATAAAAGAACCCCTACGTTTTCCTGCATTTCATCTTTTCTCTCTCTAAGAAACCGAAGCCCTAACTTTCTCTCTCTTCTAAAGTCCCCATTTTCGTCCGAATCAAAGGTTATGGTAAGAGGGAAAGTTGTTCCTCATCTAAAGGAGAGCAACATACTTGGAAATCGTAAGACGAATCGAATCGAGGTGTGAATAGAGCACTCTAGAAGTTTTAGGTAAATTTCTAAACTTCGATCTTAGATTTTTAAAGTGATTTTGGTGATTATGGCTGTAAGCATTGTGATAAAATAGCTAGGAAAGGATTTGAGATTGATGAAATTGTAATTTTGTGAGAGTAAAGATGATATTATGCAATTGTGATAATTTTGGGATTTATGACTATAAGTTTGAAATTGAGGCAATGAGGTGAATTGGGCACGGAGATTGTACATGAAAAATGTAAGATTTGAGATGTAATGAATGAGTGTGTGGGTTGTGATAAAATTATGAGAATTGGGTTATTTGAGTATTTAATGAGAATATGAGCAAATATGTGCTCGATGATGTGATTGAGGTGAATTTTGATGTTTTTACATCATTTGGACGGTCCGGGAGTTGTAGAGAGGAATACGAGGCTAGTCCGTCTTTTGGGGGAACGATTGCACTATACGAGGTGCAACGAGGTAAGGGAAAAACTTAAACTCATTTGTGTGTGTGTGATTTTGTGATGATATTGTAGCATGAAGTGTGATTTGAGAAAACAAGCATGTTTTTATGAGTTAAGAATGAGTTATTGCACACGGTTTTATAGCCGGTTGGGGCCCAATTTTTATGAGTTGTAAACTAAATGTGAAATTGTTTTACAACCGTTTTGAGTTTAAAAAGTGAAAAGTGATTTGGGCTCTACATTAAGGCGTACTGAGATTTGAGAAATGTGTGCGTGGTTTTATCGGTTTAAGCTCAGTTTCGAAATGTTTTTGTGTTGAGTACAAAACGGTTTTGAGATGAGTTTTATGAGAAAAACCATTATGAGCACTACGTGAAGGTAAAATAGTTTTATATGATAATGGCTATTACTGAGACTTAGGCATGTCATGTTGAATACACATCGGGCTTTGCTCTTGTAGCATGTAAGACCGGGCTGTGCTCTAGCAGCACGTAAGACTGACTCCTCCGTTCTGGTAACGTGAGATGACCCCGCTCCGCGGTAGCGATGGGTGGCATTGCTCTGATAGCATGTAAGACCGAGCCGTGCTATGATAGCATGTAAGATCGATGGCTATATGACTCTGATCAAGTCTACAACGAACCATGGCCATGGGTGTACTATTGTCGACGAAATCCCTCGATTGGGGATGTCCGCCTAGGGGATAAGTTCAATCGTTTTTGATGTGCTATGGTGAGTTTTTATATGAGTTTTTATTTGCCTAGTCTCGTTTTACACATGAGTTTGTGTTTGGTGGCTGCGCCAAGTGCATTACTAATGTGGTGATTTTTATCACGTTTTTATGAGAAAAACCATTATCGCATCCTGATTTCCACATGCTTGTAACTACTTGTAATCATGGTTTGAGCCATTTATTGTCATGTTTCTACATGACTTTTGACAAATGAGTTGAGATGATGTTTAAATTATTCATGCTACATTTTTCACTGAGTTTATTGAGTTTAACATGTAAAACAAAATGATTGTGTTGTGTAAATCATTTTCTTTTTAATGAATCTCTTACCCTCTTATTGTGCGATTTAAAAGCTCACCTTGTTTTATCTCTCCCTAAATTTCCTCAAGTAAAGAGAGTTTCCCTGTGACGTTTGGAGTAGCGGCTATTGGAGGACTTGAGCTCCAGGTCATATATTGTATTTTGAGGTATAATTTATCATTTCATGTACCCAGACTAATATTATATTACAGACACTTGATGTACAATGATGCATGAGATGTATTAGGATTAATTAACCTTGAATTGAGTAATGTATATGGTATGATATATAATCATGAGATGATGAGATCCTGAGGTGAAAGTTATAAATTATGTATGATGATGCGTGACATTGCACAGGAATGCATCCTTATTTGTGAATAGATGAATAAAACGTTTTAAATTTGCCATGTTTTTGACGCTTCCGGGGTGTCACAATTATCCCCAAAACACACCAAGTGGCTAAATACCTTTCATACAATACCTTATGTTCTTTCAATTTTAACCTCACTAATATACTCATCAATCATCACAAATCAACATATAATTATTTCGTACCAAATTTAGCACTCTAACCATAAATAACCGAAACCCTAAATATTTCCTAGAATTTTTTCCAAACCTTTTACTTCAACAAAGATATAGATCAAGACCTTAAATGTAACATACATTAATTTCATAATTTTCCAAACTACTTACCCTTTGACCTCGAGATGGTCGAAACCCTAGTCACAACCTTCAAGGTTCCTTTGCAAAAAATAACACCGAATACACTCTTAAATATCCATGTTCTAACACATATATCATCACCAAAATAAAGAAATCAACACAGCCCTTACCTTCGTATTGAAACCAATTCTGTCCACCTTTCTTCCTTGGCTGATTTTAGCCCCAAAACACTTTTAAAAATTCCCAAAAAAATATATAACATAGTAGAGTGGTAGAGGATGAAAAGCTGTCAAGTGGTCATTGGCTAAATCCTTTTTTTCCCTTTATTTTCTTTCAAGCTGTCAAGCTGTTAGAGTTCCAGGCCTACTAGCAACGTGTTTCAACCTTCTGAATTGGCTGAAAAATAACTAATTATATGTCCTATAAGGCACTTGAAAGAAACCAAGAGATTGATGCAAAATAAAATAAAATAAGATTAATTTATTTTATACACAAGTTAATGGTATTAGGTAAAGGAAAAATCAGATTATGTAATTTGATTTTTTCTCTTAAGAATTCTAGCCTTTCTCCACATTTTCTTCATGCTATTTTTATACTTATTTATGTCTTACATAATGCTCTATGATTTGGCAATCATTCACATTAAAACTATGGTTTATTTCTGTAATGCCCAAGAAGCGCGAAAATAGGGGCTAACTTTTTCCTTTAAATCTTATTTTCCTACTTAGATTGCATTCATGTACAGTGTGAGATACTTACTTTCTTCCTTTAGTTATTCTTTTAATCATTTAGTTTTACCAAAAATTTCGACAGCATAACATCTTATATTTTAGCCTATCCTCCTGCATGTAAACGCAGTTTATATTCGCAAGGCAGTTGATTTTCTTTCTTAAATTTATTACTTCTAACTCTACATTTTTACAACTACAACATCCATATCTATTCTCAATATCATCGGCATTTCATTCACTTCCTAAATCATTTACATACTAATTCCATAAAACAACTAATTACATCTCAAAAGTACTTATATACAATCCAGTATCTGTACAAAATACATGTCTAGAAATAAACATCTAATGATATACCTAAGTGAGTACTGGAAGTAGTATGAAAATCACGGAATCCACCAGCTACTCAAGTACTTTGTAAATAGCTGAGTAATCTTCACTGCAGGTACTCTGAAATGGGAGAAAAGAAGGGGTGAGCTTCTGGGAAAAGTTCAGTAAGGTATGCATTTAAAACAATTCTAACCATTTAAAAACAAGTGAAAAATCAAGTGAATATACTTTCGTACATACATACTTATGAAACCGATTTACATGCTTACTTTAAAATACATCATACTTTATTAAAACATTGTACATACTTTCATACAGTAAAACATCATACATACTTCCTTCGTTAAAACATCATACATCAAAACATGGAGACTAGGCTATTTCAATATAGTTATCATGCAACATATTACATCCTCCATAGAAGGAATAATACCTATGGCCATGGTAAGGGTTGTAGACTGGATCAAGGTCGTATAATGATTCTAACATACTATCTAAATCAAGCTAGCACATAGCTAGGGCACGGACACCAGTGGCACACGCCGTGCGGTTACGAGATACTACGTAAATAGATACCACGTGTAGTGGAAAACAAACACCACTAAGGCGAAATAGGCACTACACAGGTGAATCTAAACTAACACTACATGTGGCAGATCCAAGACACCATAAGTAGCGGGCATGATTATGCACTCAGCATACACTAATAATAGCATGTTGTCTCAAAATCTTTACTTCCTTACTTTTCATACTTGCTTACTTTTATATTGAAACTTTAATCATAAAGTCATGTCATTTTCAATACAAAATATGTATATCTATTTTATTTATACCTAAAATCGAAAACCACTGGTTTCGGTATTTAAAAACGAATTACTTTTCCTTTTGGGTTTAAACTGAAAAAGCTTGGTTTTCTAATAGAAGTACTTTCTATGATTTCCAAGTCATTTTATGAATAATAAATAGATATAAAATGTTAGTACTATTTTAAATTGTATCCTTTACCTCAGCGGAGCTAAGGCAGCATTAATTTGTCGGGTCTCACGATTAGCTCGATTTACAAGTCAAATTTTTAAGCTGCCCAAAACAATACCAAATCATCAAATATTGTTCAATTTCATCTCAATATATCTAAATATGTATTTATCTCCATAAAGGTTGATCAATTTTGACCTTTTTGTTAACTTTTCTTATTTTCTCGGTTTTATCGATTTAAGCACTGGTTTAAGCTATTTTAGCCAATTTTTTTTCTAATTTCACATTTGTCATGACCTATGACATCAACAACCATTCCTAAGCGCATATATAGGCGAAAAAGTTTTAAAGTGAATTAACCTTGGCTAGTGTTTATTATTATTATTATTTCTTTAGGATTTTTTTTTGTAGTTCTGTGTCCGATATAGGTTTAAAACTTTTAGATTAATATGTGGAGTGTCACGACCCACTTTTCACTAAAAACCACTACAATTTTTTCATTTTTCGTTATTATTTAATTCTTACCTTCTTCTCCTCGTGACCATCCTACTAACAATTGGATATGATTCGGTGTTAGTCCCCTTACACTAGTTACCATTCCATTTCCATATCACATTTACATGTTAGGATTTACTATTCTTTGACTTTAACTAAATACATTCATAAATGTATTTACATAACTTTACATCACCAATATCATACCCATGTACAGTATTGTTCATTTGCATGTTTAGATACAAAAACTATACAAGCATGTATACCTTTTCCTCGATGGGAAGCAGTAGACAATAGGAATGCAAGACCATTGTCGCTCTCATTATACTGAAAGTACTCTGTAGAGGGGGGAATGAAAGGGTGAGTAACCACACACTCAGTAAGGCAATTATGCAAGCAAGTGGATAACTACACTATCTACATGAACATAATGTCATGCCTTAAAATACTATTTCCTTAATTTCACATTAAAAGCATGAATTGGAAAACTGATATAATACGTACATATTTAATCCCATGTACTGAAATCATGTTGAGTTCGTAAATATAGGCA
The DNA here is from genome assembly GCA_033439115.1 of Firmiana major. Taxonomy (NCBI): domain Eukaryota; kingdom Viridiplantae; phylum Streptophyta; class Magnoliopsida; order Malvales; family Malvaceae; genus Firmiana; species Firmiana major. The sequence continues at coordinate 16,903,082 of CM065904.1, read as the reverse complement.
TTTCATGCAAAACACTGCATCTTTGTAAACTCATAATGCCTTTAAGGTAAATCATGCCATTTAAATTCAAACATGTAAAATATGACATTCAGCAATTAAAACATGTCAATCAGGTTCCGACCCATCCCTCAGGTCTACCCGAATTCATAAAAACATGTGATATAATCATGTGAGACTCGATGGCAAAATGCAATAAGAACCTGGACTATGGCCATATCCTATACTGTGATCCCAGGCTACACGGTACCTAGTGTACGGGGCATCACAACTCCGTGGACTCACATGGTCTGGGGTGCCTGCCATAGGTCTTATCCCACATCACGGTCTGGGGGTGCCTGCAATAGGTCTTATCCACCCTATGTCTGGGGTACCTGCCATAGGTTTTATCCCACATCATGGTCCGAAGGTGCCTGCCATAGGCCTTATCCACCATATACCACATCGGTAACCAACCCATGTCTCAAAATCCATGTGCGAGCATCTCATCCATGTGACACTCAGTCTACACGAGGCAATCAACACGGTTTTAAATCATGTCATGTATATCATATTAAGACTACAGTCCGTTTCTTTAGTGCGACACACAGTCAACACCTCGCGCAAAAACTGTCTTATGCATATTACAAAATCAACCTCTAGTGCGAGTAACACTCTAACACCAGGTCATGCATAATTCGCATATCAAAATAGGTACGAGCAATCACTCCAGTACCATGCTATGCTCAAAACTCATTAAAATCAAGTACGAGCAATGCTCTAGTACTATGTCATGTATAGACCATGTAAAACTGAGTACGAGCAATGCTCCAACACTCTATCATGCATAAATCATATAAAATGTAGTACAAGCAACGCTCTAGTACTATAATATGCATATTATGAAAATCTAGTGCGAGTCATACTCCAACACTAATTTATGTGAAAAACATATAAAATCAAGTGTAAGCAGTGATCTAGCATGATTTATTCTCACATAATTCGATAGATGACTTTTAAAAAGTGATGATTTCAAAACATAAAAATCAGCACCATAAATTATGCTATATCTTATCAACCGTGAAAACATTAGCCCATCTATATATTCTTCTGCTAAACAGTAGTAAAAACACTCATAAACAAGTTTTTCATGCTTTTTAGGACTTTTCCTAAAGTTTAACTTTTTTGCCCTTAGTGGGGGTAAAATCGTAAGTTACCCATGTCGAGTCCCTATCGAAATTTTTTCATATTCGAAAATCCATATACAATTTAAATACTAAAAAATCTACCTGAAAATACATATAGCTTCCTCTGGCTACGCATAAAATTCCCTTACCTCAAATCATTCTGATCACTCTGCCTTTTCCATCGCTACCGATCACCTGGTCTGTTTAGCTCCCAGTATGTTCTCTGGAGCTGCAAATAATCATTTATCGGGTTAAATACTACTGTATTTCACTTTTAATGGGCTTAATTTACAACATTGGGCTCGTTTACTCTTATTGGGCCCGATTGCACCTTAATGGACCTTAATCAGTCTTAAGCCCATTTTCCACTTGCTATTCCCTTCATCAAGGCCTATTGAGCTCATTGGGCCCATCAACACTTATTGGGCCTCGATTTAGGCTCTTTGGACAGCTTATACAATTATTTACGACAATCTATTTTCAATTCCAAAACATAATTCATTTTATATGAAAATAAATCTGTAACTTATGCGATGAATTTCTAACGCGCATAACTATGCAAATTGTCATAAATGAGATTTACTTACCAGAGATTCTGTTATAACACGTAAATTGAGGCTGACCCAAACTCTTGTTTGTCGCCAATTGTCACGCTACACCTTTATGTAATTAAATCGGGTTAATTTCAGTCAATTAAAATTTTAATTAAATTTTTTAAAAATTAAATCGGTCAATTTTGACTCTTTACCTGCTTACCCTTAGCCCGATTACATCGCTGGATTTTTCTTCCCATTTTTCCTATTTTTCTTCTTTTTTTCCTCTTTTTCTTTTTAGTTGAACCGGTTCGGTCCAGTTCAGCTCACCTTCATTTCCTTGAACCGACCGTATCAATTCAACCTTCCCTTTTTCGTTCCTGACGTTTCTGGCCGGTTCCCAGCTCCTTTCTGGCACCATTCAACTCGGCTGTGCCTGGGAAGTCTTCGTTTGGCCTTGGGTTGGATCGATCGACGCTGGTGTCACTAGATTTCCTCTCTCCCTTTTCAGCCCTCACCCTCACCCTCGCTGATCTCCCTCTCTGAGCTTCGCTAGCGGCCACCGCTTCCTCTCCCTGGTGCATCGGCATCGCCTCTCACCCCCCGATCCTTTCCTTGCCATCACGCACCTCATCTTGCCTTGAATCGAAAAGGAGCCGAGAGAGGGAATCAAGTCTCGATTTCCTTTCCAGAATCGCGATTTCGCGATATCTGTTTTTTTTTTTTGCTTTTCATTTTTTTTATTCAATCAATTATATATATAATATAGTATATTATATTTTGATATAATATAATATATTATATAACCAATATCTTCACCCAAATATCTCATATATATATATTTAAATCAATTAAATATATATATTTATCTTATTTTTCCCGAGGTATTTTCCCATATTTTCGGGATAATTTCTCGAGGTAAAAATTTGGTTAATCGCAATATATTCCTATCTTGATCAATTGGACTTGAAAATTAATTATTTCTTCTTTATTGATCAAGCTTTCATAAATCCATATTTAAAATAATGATTTTTTAAGGATTTTATTTAATTATTTCGGTCTTACATGAAGGATTTTATTTAAGTCCTAAAATTTTCTAGAAATTTGGGCAGCATAACGGCTGCAATTGGACCTAACCCAACCTGCAAACAAAAGCAATATGCAGCCTATATCCTCAATCATCAATCACACTTCCACAGTTTATCAATCTCGTATACAGATATATATTAGCAACCCTAGCTTTTCCTGGTTCCTTCAAAGAAAAATAAAAATTGATTTCTACACTAATAATACTTCTATAACACCATTTGTGCAGAAATTTAACTAGTGAAAGCTTTGGTTTTACCTTAATGTCCACGGATACAAAAATGGATTTAGCAAAAAATGGGTATTTATTGATTTCGGGGTACTATTGGCGTTGAAGGGGAAAAAAAGGTGCTTGTGGGGAAATGGGGTCGCTGGGGTTCTGTTTAAAGGGGCGACGTCTTCTTCGGTCACCGGTGGCTCATAGAACAGACGGAAGGCCTCAAGTTTTCAATTTTTTAGGCCGTTTGGGAGAGGGGAGGGGAGAAAAGGGGAAGGTTGCCGGTTGGTGGGGTCTCCAATGATGCCTTGGTCTCCTGCGGTGAAAAGGAAATCGACAGGCGAAATGGAAAATGAAGGGATGGGGTTTTATAATGACCCAAATTTTCGGACATTTCGGTTGGGCTACAAGTCGATATTAGGTCAGAATAATACTCAATTTGATTTTATTTTCTTTCTTAGTAACAAATTTAAATAAAATAAGTTCACATTCCCCAAACATATCTTGTATTGCATTGCTATACTTACAAAAATTTTAGATACGTACACTACCTACAAATATATATTTTTTTATTTGCCAAATTCGAAACATTTTCACAGAGTACATAAATAGTTCGACAATTTTCACAAATAGCAGAAATAGATTTCAGAATAGAACATATATCGATACTGAAGTTAGCTACTGTGGTAAATACAAAAATTTCAGAGGTTCCAGTAGCAAAATAGACATATTTCCAGATTTCTTAGTTCATGCAGACATTTTCTAAAAAACATTTCAAATAAACACAGAGGCACTACCAGTTCCGAAAAATCAAAGTCGAAAAATCAATGGCAAATTCATTATGAAAATAGAATTGAAATCAATACCATTTCTAAAACTTTAAACAGTTTTTAAAGCGACAACTTTGTGGACTTTGGTCTCACAGGATTCAAGTGGTGGCCCTCACAGTGTCCTTATGAAATAGAAAGAAACACAGTTCCATACAGTCAAAGTGGTTCACACAATCACATCGAAAAAATTCAAATAGACGAGACAAGACAGAGATACCATATCAGATATCAGAAATGACTATTAACCAATGTCGGTGACTCCAAGAAATCACGGATCAAGTGTACCGGGATGTCAATAGCCATAGGAGTGGTCAGCTACCCGAACGGCTCACTCATTAAAATGTTTGAAGACCAAAATCAGAAATAGTTCACCATAGATGTAACGGACCAGCCCAGCCGGCCATGGCCACCCTTGTGGGCCTATAAACAACGACTGCTGTGACATCGTTACATGGTAACGTTAACAGTGTAGCATAATCTCAATGTAACGGACTAGCCCAGACGGCCATGACCACCCCTCTTGGGCCCACAAACAACGACTGCTGTGACATCGTTACACGATAACGTTAACAGTGTGCCATAATCTTAATGTAACGGACTAGCCCAGCTGGCCATGGCCACCCCTTTTGGGCCCACAAACAACGACTGCTATGACAATGTTATACGGTAACATCAACAGTGTAGCATGATCTCACCAACGTTTTGTCTCAAAATCAGTGCGAGTCGGACCGTACAACACACAGTCAGCACACATTCAAGCACATCACATCAATATTTCTTTAAAATCAGATCATTTTTCCTCAAATATAAATTCAATTTGTTTCACAAAGCAATTCAAAACAGGCTGACTAGCCTCTTTTCGGATAAAATCTTAGAAAACAATCTATGAAAATTTAAAATTCGTGATGTTTGGTTTTAAACGAAATTTCATGCCACATCAAAATCTATGCAAACCACTTAAATTCGATCGGTAAAATTAGGTTGTTCAACTAAGCTAAAATCTCTAATTTTCAGAGTCATAAAATTCGACCTAAATTTTTCGATAATTTCGGTATTGCGAAATTCAGCCTAAAATTTTATATCTACAAATATACAAAAATTATGCATATTTATCTCTAGTAGTAACGAGAATTTTCCTTACCTAAATATCTGTCCGTAGTCCTCGATTGTCTCGACATAGCGAGTCGACGGGTCCAGGTCCACTCAGGTTATTTCCTTCAAAATTTTGTACCAATATTTTCAACAATATTCCCAAACGGTCTATTACCTCAATTTCCCAGATTTCCTTATGTACTATGGTCTAACTTTAATTCCATTATTTATATTTATATATACTTATATATATAACCATTCCCTTTTTTTGGGTTATTGTTCACCCAATATTTTTTTTGAATGATTTTTTTCCCGCCATTCTCTTTTCTTCTTCATTTCTTCATCCAACTCGTCCCTGTTCATCGTCATCAACCATCCTTCCCTCGTCGCTGCTACCCTTTCCACTATTTCCATCCCCGCGTTGCAACCTCCGTCGTCACTATCATCATGTCTCACTCGTCCTCCTCCACACAACCAGCTCCGTTCCAACCTTCCGCCGGGACCACCGTTGCCGAGGAGTCCCCTCTATCCTCCTCTGCTTAGTTTTAGTTTTAATGTTTTGAATTTACTCAAACAGTTTCCTTCATTCACCCTTACTTCTGTACTTTGTTCATTTACTCCTGCTTCGGCTCATTGCCTTCCTTGCACTCGGTTTCCTCTCGGTCTCAGCTCATCTCACGTGGCTCTTCTTCAATGGCCATAGCCTTCCTCGCTGTAGTCCCCTACTTCTGCGTTTCCTTCTACCTCAGCTCAGCCGATCACCTTCAAAGTTCACTCATTTCACTAGCTCCCGACTTCTTCTTGTTTCATCTCCTTTCCTTATCCATTTAGCACCTCAATACGGCACCACATCCCCATTCACATTTTCTCTTCCATTGAACATCATCACACAGGGTACGTTTTATTCAGCATGAGATGTTTCAGTTTTGGTCTTCCTTCCTCCTACCCCATTGCTGCTTGATAGAAACAAGCAGTAGTAGAGTAATTCAAAATAGCAGCAACAAGCAGTGACATGGAGATGGTTTCTTCTCTGTTTTTCGTTCACTGCATCTTCTGTTCATTCTCGGCTTATTTCTTTCTTATTCTTCAGCATTGAACTTTTTCTTTCCTTATCTTGTTTTCTACCTCTCACACTCACATCCTCGGCTTTAGCTTGAAGTTCGTTTCCTGCCCTTTTGTATTTTCAATTTATTCTCATTTTCTTTCCCGTTTCTTCCTCTGCCGCAGCTACAACTTGTATTATATTATATGTATGTATATATTTTTATCACAGTTATTTCCTTGTGTCAGTAGACCGGGCCTCTCTCTTCAGCAACATACACGCCTCACTGCTGCATCCTACTATTTTTTGCTTCCCATTATACATTGAGTGATCTTCAGATCTACCTCATTTCCTGCTTTCACCGACTCCCATCATTTTCGTTTCCAGTCGTGTTCTAGTTTTTGTCATCCCCACACTCTACACTCATGTATATATATGCTAACTGGTGGGTTGTTTTCAATCCCGTACATGAGCATGTAAATATGTATTATTTTATATATTATAATATTTATATGTATATACATATATACATATTTAAATATTTATATATACACATTTATTTAAGTACGTGTGTACCTTCCATTCCACGTAAATATATTTGTATACCTTGTACACAATATATATTCATTATACTTGAGGAATACATGAAATATTGTATACATATGCACACATGTATTCCTATGCACTTAATTAAGTTTTTTCTTTGTAGTAATAATGTTAGCCCAATGTTTGTGCTTGAACAAAATTGCCCATAGTCACATATCAAATCTTAATTTCCCACATGGCCATTCATGGACAACTCCCAGTACATGAAAATTTACGGTATTTACATTCTCCTCACTTTGGTAAATTTGGTCCCCAAATTTAAGAGTACATTAGTCCTTAACCAGATGCGGGTATTTCTCTCATATTAAACCTTCCAATTTCTATCGGGTCTCCTCTGAAGTGTGATACTATCTCTGAACTTTAATTAGCGAAATAGTCTTAGACCGTAGTGCTTTCTCTTTCCTGTCCAGTATCCGACTTCGACTTTCCCTCATGGGTCATATCTTTCTTCCACTTAAGTGATTCATGCTTAATCGCATGTGTTGGATCCGGATGATACTTGTGAAGCATCGAAACGAGGAAAACATTATGGATACTTGCTAATTTCGACAGTAACGCCAATCTGTTAGCTTATCTCTCACTCGATCTAGGATTTTGAAAGTTCCAGTATATCGGGGACTTAGTTTTTCTTCCTTCCCAAACCTCATTAAGCCTTTAGAAGTTGAAACTTTCAGAAACACCGACTCTTCGACTGGCAAATTCTGAAGGTCGTTGTTTTTGTTCAGCATAACTCATTTGCCTACCTTAAGCTGTTCTTTGTTTCCCACAACTTAATTGTACTTCTTCGAAAGCTTGCTTAACCAAATCGGGAACAATTATCTTCCCTTCACCTATCTCTTCCATCCAATTAGTGAACGACTTCTTTTTGACCATATTATGCTTCATACGGTGCCATTCCAATGCTTGAGTGGTAATTGTCACTATACGCAAACTCTGCTAATGACAGATGGTCCTTCCAGGAACCTTTAAAATCCGGAGCACATGCTCTCAATTCCATATTGGCATGGGTAAATGTTGTAATAATCTCACTGGCTTCTGGTACCTACCTTAATTTGCTGACACATGAGACATTTAGTCATAAATCCGGTTATGTCTCTTATCGCGCCTGATTACTAATATGCCTTCGGAGACTTGATAAATCTTTACTATTCTCCGGGTGTGGAATATATCTCCATAAACAAGCCTCTGATGACATCAATTCCTTTAACTATAAATCATTGGGTACATAATTTTGTTTTTAATTCTCCATAAATCATCAGTACCAACCCCAATACTTGTTGTAGCACCCATCAGGGTTTGATTAGCTACACCAATGTAGTGTTTATCATTACATCGAGCCTGTTCGATTCGATCAATCAAGTCCAATTTTAACTCTCAGGTTAGCCACCATGCAACGAATGTCAGTGTCAAGGAATTACCACATTCAAGTCGAGGTCCACCTATAATTCGATAACTCATGTCCCTGACCAATATACCTGACGCCATCCCTAAATCATTTCTTCTCAAAGCACTACCCTGAGTCATTCCCTTTTTCTTGTATTAGATGACCTTTGTGAAATTTAATACTTAAACCTTCATGATCAGTAGAATTCCATAATTCTTTAAAGCACAAGTAATGGTATCCCAACTTCGAACGCGTATATGAAGACTGCCAATTTCAATTTATAGGTTATGGGTACTTTTAGACACTGTCAAGTCTCTCAGGTGGGGAGGTATTTTGAAATACCTTTATTAGCCATCAAACGTGACCACATGACTGGTTATGTTCAAGGTTCAATCCCAATAAGAAGTAAGATACCAGAATTTATCGGTATTCTCATTTATCCTTGGTCGCAATTCATTTTCAGTTCATATCACTTGATCTGAATCACTTCACATATCAAAGATTTCTTACATTGTATACGTCTCTCATTCTAATTACAATCCGGTATCCAAAATTTATCACACTTCTAAACTTGTCTCATTTCGTACATTAGTTATAACGAAATCATTTCCTTACTCAAATTGAGTCTCGCATTCGAAACATAAGCATATACAATTTATAATTCTTAGATTCGATACGTAATTCATATTCCAAAGTCTCCTTATACCCCAAACTCTAAATCATCTTAACCATTTTGGGTCTTTCCCACTGATCTATAATCTCTGTTTTGGGAGAATCCAATTGACTTCTGTTCTTGACACATCGTGACCAGAAAACTCCGGAACTCCTTAACAATTAATGCATGTACACTCCAAAGTAGATCACCTGGTCCGATAATCTCCTTTCATGTAGTCCTTGTAATTGCTTTTTCAGCATTTCTAATTCTATTGAAACTATTCAATACAGTGGTTCGAATAATAAATTCGATATCAAGCACTAGATCATCTCAAACTTCATCCTTCCCTTCTAATCATTGAACTCTTAACCCTTTGAAAAATGGAGGCTTAAACTCCTGAAACTGTCCACAGTCTATTAAGTTCACAGTCATACTCTAAGAATCCATGTAATTTTTTCCAATTTAATTTTCCAATTTTCCATTACGATTGGATTCTTGACTCCATTATGTAAAAGCATACTATCTTTTGAAATTAACTTGATCTTTCTCTCTGTCACACCTCAACCATTATCATTGCGCCGCCATCACTTGGCCATAATACCATCATTGTTTCCATGTCCCGCTCAAATATTATGAAGTGGACTCTAAAAATTTCCAGTGGAACTATAAGGTGTAGACTCAGACGAGGGTTCACTAAACCTCTCAGGCCTATCCCTACGGACTTGAGGAACGATTCATTTCTATCTGCCAATATGGATGTAATACCAATCAGCCATATCTATCAATTTCCCTTCATTTACTGACACAATTTTCAATAAAACACAACCAGGTATACCTGTTTGTATCTAATTAATGTACAGTAATGCTGAGGATGTGAACCTTTCAAATTTTTCTTACTTCTAATATCGACTCATATCAGGCCAACCTTGCTTTGATGCCAACTTTGTAACGACCTAAATTTTTGGATATTTCGGTTGGGCTACAAGTCTATATTAGGTCAGAATAATACTCAGTCTGATTTCATTTTCTTTCTTAGTAACAAATTTAAATAAAATATATTCACATTCCCTAGACACATCTTGTATTGCATTACTGTACTTACAAAAATTTTAGATACGACAGAACTTCTTTAAACTTGGGTATACCTTCGATGCAGTAATATGCTCTACGGAATCTTAACTGTGCGAAATGCCTTACTAACGAAAGCGATCCAAACTACAGTAGGGCTCAGTGGAGGAAAGAAGGGGGTGAGCTCAACATGCTCAATAAGAAAAACCTCATAGCAGATAGATAAATACACTACCTAAAAATATATTTTTTTATTTGCCAAATTTGAAATATTTTCACAGAGTACATAAATAGTTTGGCAATTTTCACAAATATCAAGAACAGATTTCAAAACCGAACATATATCGGTAGTGAAGTTAGCTACTGTGGTAAATACAGAAATTTCAGAGGTTCCAGTAGCAAAATAGATCGATTTCCAGATTTCTCAGTTCATGTAGATATTTCTGAAAATATTTCAAATAAACATAGAGGCACTGCCAGTTTTGAAAAATCAAAGTCGAAAAATTCATGGCAAATTCATTATGAAAATGGAACTGAAATCAATACCGTTTTTTAAACTTTAAACAACTTTTAAAGCGACAAAAGTGCGGCACTTTGCTCCCACAGGATTCAAGAGGTGGCCTCCACAGTGTCCTGATGAAATAGAAAGAAACATAGTTCCATACAGTCAAACCGGTTCACACAATCACATCGAAAAAATTCAAATAAACGAGACAAGGCAGACATGCTATATCAGATATCAGAAATGACTATTGGCCAATGTCGGTGACTCCAGACAATCACTGATCAGGTGTGCCGAGATGTCAAATACCATAGGAGTTGTCAGCTACCTGAACGGCTCACTCATTAGAATGTCCGAAGACCAAAATCAGAAATAGTTCAACACAAATGTAACAGACCAACTCAACCGGCCATGGCCACCCCTGTGGGCCCACAAATAACGACTGCTGTGACATCGTTGCATGGTAACGTTAACAGTGTAGCATAATCTCAATGTAACGAATCAGCCCAGCCGGCCATGGCCACCCCTCTTGGGCCCACAAACAACCACTGTTATGACAACATTGTACGGTAACATCAACAGTACAGTATGATCTCACAAGCGCCTTTGTCTCAAAATCAGTGCGAGTCGGACTTTGTGACACACAGTCAGCACGCGCTCAAGCACATCACATCAATGTTTCTTCAAAATCAAATCATTTTTCCTCAAATCACATGTAAATTCAATTTGTTTGACAAAGCAATTCAAAACAGGCTGACTAGCCCCTTTTTCGGATAAAATCCTAGAAAATAGTCTATGAAAATTTAAAATTTGGGATTTTCGATTTTAAACGGAATTTCATGCCACATTAGAATCCATGCAAACCACATAAATTTGATCGGTAAAATTAGGTTGTTCAACTAGCTAAAATCTCTACTTTTCAGAGTCATAAAATTTGACTTAGATTTTTCGATAATTTCGGTACTGCGAAATTCAACCTAAAATTTTATATCTATAAATATACAAAAATTATGTATATTTATCTCTAGTAGCAGCGAGAATTTTCCTTATCTTAATATCTGTCCGTAGTCCTCGATTGTGTCGACGTAGCGAGTCGGGGGGTCTAGGTCCTCTCAAGTTTTTTCTTTCAAAATTTCGTACCAATATTTTCAACAATATTCCCAAAAAGTCTAATACCTCAATTTCCCAGATTTCCTTATGCACTCTGCTCTAACTTTAATTTCATTATTTACATTTATATATACTTATATATATAAACATTCCCCTCCCCATTTTTTTGTTACTGTTCACCCAATATTTTTTTTTTGAATCATTTCTTTCTTTCCCGCCATTCTCTTTTCTTCTTCATTTCTTCATCCACCATGTCCCTATTCATCGTCATCAACCATCCTTCCCTCGTTGTTGCTACCCGTTCCACAATTTCCTTCCCGACGCTACAACCTTCGTCATCAATATCATCATGTCTCACTCGTCCTCCTCCACACAGCCAGCTCCGTTGCAACCTTCTACCGGGACCACCGTTGCCGAGGAGTCTCCCCTGTCCTCCTTTGGTTAGCTTCAGTTTTAATGTTTCAGATTTCTCAAATAGTTTCCTTCATTCACCCTTACTTTTGCACTTTATTCATTACTCATGCTTCGGCTCATTGCCTTCCTTGCTCTCAGTTTCCTCTTGATCTCAGCTCATCTCGCGTGCCGCTTCTTTAATAGCCATAGCCTTCTCACGGTAGTCCCCTACTTTTGCGTTTCCTTCTGCCATAACTCAGTTGATGACCTTCAAAGTTCACCATTTCACCGGCTCTCGACTTCTTCCTATTTCATCTCCTTTCCTTGTCCATTTAGTACCTCAATACAACACCTCATCCCCATTCACATTTTCTCTTCTATCGAACATTATCACACAGGTACAGTTTATTTGGCATGGGGTGTTTCAGTTTTAGGTTTCCTTCCTCCTACTCCATTGCTGCTTGACAGAAATAAGCAGTAGTAGAGTAATGCAAAACAACGCAACAAGCAGTAACGTGGAGATGGTTTCTCCTCTGCTTTTTATTTACTACCTCTTATGTTCACTCTTGGCTTGTTTCTTTCTTAGTCTTCAGCCTTAAACTTTTTCTTTCCTTCTCTTGTTTTCTACCTCTCACACTCACATCCTCAACTTCAACTTGAAGTTCTTTTCCTTCCCCTATGTATTTTCAGTTTATTCTCATTTTCTTTCCCGTTTTCTTCCTCTGCCACAGCTGCAACTTGTATTATATTATATGTATGTATATATATTTTTATCCAAGTTATTTCCTTGTGTCAGTAGACCGGCCCTCTCTCTCCAGCAACATACACGCCTCACTGCTGTAACCTACTATTTTTTGCTTCCCATTGTACACTGAGTGATCTTCAGATCTACCCCATTTCCTGCTTTCACTAACTCCCATCATTTTCGTTTCCAGTCTTGTTCCAGTTTTTATCATCCCCACACTGTACACTCATGTATATATATGCTAACTAGTTGGTTGTTTTCAATCCCGGACATGAACATGTCAATATGTATTATTATATATAAAAATTTATATGTATATACATATATACATATTTAAATATTTAGATCTACACATTTATTTATGTACATGTGCACCTTCCTTTCCACGTAGATGTATTTGTATACCTTGTACACATTATATATAATTAATTATACTTGAGGAATACATGAAATATTGTATACATATATACACATGTATTCCTATGCACTTAATTAAGTTTTTTCCTTGTAGTAATGATGTTAGCCCAATGTTTATGCTTGAACAAAATTGCCCATAGTCACATATCAAATCTTAATTTCTCACATGGCCATTAATGGAAAACTCCCAGTACATGAAAATTCACGGTATTTACAGGTTCGGGCTCAGGTGAGAGATGGGGGTTTCGGTTGAAGGGAGGGATGCTGTCATCGGTTTTGGGGGAGAGCTTCGGTACCAGCGATAGCAGAAGATGGTCGACAGGAAAAGAAAGGGAGAGAGGGGGTTCGGTTGGCGAAAGCAGAAGCAAATAAGAGGAAAGCTCGGGTCACACGATAGGGAAAATCCCTGTCTCACGTTCCTTTTTTTACTTTTATTATTATTATTATTATTTATTTATTTATTTGTTTATTTATTTACCTAAATAAATATACCTCTGTACATGCCCAAAATTTCAAATTTTACTACCAAATTTTATAATTTTTCCTTTTTAATTATATTTCACCTTTTAATTATATTTTGTCTTATATTCACCATGATTAATTTATTTTAACTTCTGCTTACCTAATTTTTTTTAAATGGCTATACCTTATGCCTTATACTATATTTAATAACTTTCCTAAACTTAATCTAATTGCATGAATATATTTATTAACTAGTTAATTTGTTTCATGGACTTATTCATGCATAAACATCCAAGTAAAATAGTATTTAGCTAATTATCAGAATTACAACCTAGTGATCTGACATTTCTCCCCACCTTATGGAATTCGATCCTCCAAATTCTTAAGCCAAGTCAGAAAAGCTATGGGTATCTCTCTCGCACCAAGCTCTCCAACTCCCAAGTTGCTTCCTCAGTAGTGCGGCGTTGCCAGAGAACTTTGACAAGAGGAATGGTTTTAGACCTCAGGACTCTATCCTTCCTATCCATAATCCGAACCGGTTTCTCCTCGTAGCTCAAGTCTTTCCCTTTCTCCAAGGGTTCATATGCAATGATATGAGAAGGATTGGGCTGGTATTTATGGAGCATGGATACATGGAATACATTATGTTCCTCGGCTAGTTGAGAAGGTAAAGCTAGTCGGTACGCTACCTCACCAACACGCTCCAATATCTCAAATGGTCTTATGTACTGAGGACTCAGTTTGCCTTTCTTCCTAAATCTCATAACACCTTTTGTCGGAGAAACTTTTAAAAAGACATGATCACCAACATCAAACTTCAAATCTCTTCTCCGATGATCCGCATAACTTTTCTATCTATCTTAGGCTGTCTTGAGCCTTTTACAAATCATATACACCTTTTCAGATGCTTGCTCAACCAAGTCCGGAGCATAAATCTTCCTGTCACCAACCTCTTCCCAATCGATCGGTAACCTACATCTCCATCCATAAAGAGCTTCATACGGGGCCATTACTATCCTGGCATGGTAGCTATTGTTATACACAAACTCTACCAACGACAAGTGCTCTTCCTATGAACCTCCAAAGTTAATCACACAAGCACGTAGCATATCCTCCAAAGTTTGTATAGTCCGTTCAGACTGTCCATCAGTATATAGGTGGTATGCTGTGCTAAATTGTGTCTTAGATCTTAAGGACTCTTGAATTTGGTTCCAAAATCGAGAAATGAACCTAGAGTCCCTGTCCGAGGTGATACTAACTGGTGTGCAATGGAGTCTGACTATCTCCTTGATAAATAATTCTACTAATACATTCAAAGGAGTAGTGGAGCTAATGGCTAAGAAGTGGGCTGATTTGGTAAGTCTATACATAATTACCTAAATTGCATCATGCTTTCTCCGAGTCTTAGGTAAACCCGTAACAAGATCTATGGTTATGTGCTCCCACTTCCAAGTTGGCACAGGTCAGGGTTGAAGCAAACCTATCGGCCTTTGGTGTTCAACTTTTACTTGCTGACACACCAAGCACTTAGCTACAAACTCTGCAACATCCCATTTCATTCTAGGTCATCAATACACCCTTCATAGATTTTGGTACATTTTTGTACTACCAGGGTGCAGAGTGTACTTACTACTGTGGGCTTCAGTCAAAATTAACCTTCATACTAAAGATCAACCACTTGTTAAATTAACAATAATTCAAAAGTTTGTAACTTAAATCCAATCACACTTCAACTACTCACTCTAATATGTCATTCGAATATAATCATGAAAACCTCAAAGTTATTGTTCATAACATTGTCTGGGATCAACATAATTTCTTGTTCACCAAATTTCATAGAATAAAATTTTCAAATCAAGTTAAGTAATAATAACCACATAAAACTTCAAATTTGAATAATGATATCAACAAACTTTCTAGTTATCTATAAATGTTAGATATTGATTTTCTTTTCTTTTTCACTGTATCAGAATATTTATCATCAGTTGACCATTATACACTATGATAAAGATGAAACCAATATAGCAAAAATTTGTAATAAACATAAGTTTTTCACACCCAACAAATTCAAACATAAATCTATGAGTATCCAACTTATCTCCAATCTCAAATATTTTTTTAGCTTTCAAATCCCATAGATTAATTATAGATGACGATGCAACTCTTTGCAGAGCTTATAATATCATAATCCAAAATTTTCTATTAGCCAAATACACAATTAACTCCAACTAAAAATTAGAGCCTAGGAACAATAGGAAAAATCAGTCGATAACTTCAATCATTATAACTCCAACTAATAGAATTCATATCAAGATCACAACTCCAAACACCAATCACATACATCACATAGTCTCATTGATTCCTCAATCTCTTCAAAATTCAATACATACTCTAGATCACCAAATATATAAAACAATAATGAATTATTGGTTTAACCACAATATGAATTATATTATGCACTTAAAATAGCTCAAATTATCTTCACAAAACACATTTCTATAATTCGAAATGCTTCATCAAAATCAACTTCCATAATAGGATCTTATGATAATAATTACCTCAACCTTTATACATAAACAACACATAACATGTGCCATATACCATTTAACATTATCAGGATTAATCACATATTGTACCTCAATTTTTGGAACCATTATCACAAATTAATCACTCTCATCATTAACAAATTAATAGCACTCCATGTAGAAGTCTAAAGATTGTCCTTCAACGAGTTGAATAAATATCAATTCATATCCTCAAGTTAAGATACTTTTCTCTTTCTTTTACTAAACCAAAAGTAGTTTAAATTAAGCAAATATCCTCTTTAAATGCAAGATTGATCCAGCCAATAGAAAATCTTACAATATACAATGATAAATTTTATGCTGATGATTTTCAAATACTGCCTAAAATCTATGTTCTTCCCACATAACATTTCATTGCACTTGATATTGAACCATTGATCCATATTCCATAATTCATACGATTTCACTAGAATGAAATTCAATTCTTCACATTCACAAGGCAGCACCTGACTCATGTATTTAATTTTATCTTCCAAATTAAAAAACTCATGAACTCAAAGTCTTGTTTATATCTAAAAAAGGATAACATGCAATTCTCCTCTTAGAACGACCCACCATGTGTAATGTGATAAGTTTCTATCAAAACTCCTCATAATTATTTATCCAATAATCGAATCAAAATGAATATGATCCAAATCCTATATAACAAACTTTCTAAATCTTCAATCCCAATTTTTTTTTCTCGTAGTAAGATGCCAAATTCCATAGACTCAAAAAACATGCAAAACACGTCCAATTCAATCATGATTGAGCAAATTAACTTCAATGCAATTCTGATTTTATTCCAATGATTCTTAGTAACAAGATCAACATAACAAAGATGCAACAATCTCACGACTCATTTGTTCTCAAAACATCAAGAATCAAAATCTAATATGTTTAGCAAAATTAGGTTAGCTAACACCACCTTATCACCTATCTTAATTTCATAATTTTTATACACTACCTTGGTTGTTTGTGACTCTTTCATTGGTGTCTAATCCTTAAGTATATAACTTAGAGTCTCGGGTTTTCTCTTCAACTTCCTAGCAAAAGTGGGTGACATAAAGGAGTGCGTGGATCTAGAATCTATAAATACAAAAGCTTTAACATTAAAGATAAGATGGTTACCCTTAACAACTGAAGTAGAGACATCCGCAAACTCCTTATCCAATGTAAACACCTTTTCTTGGACAACCACTTTATTACCCTTATCTGCTGGAGCTGCTGGGGTTGGAGGAACAGTTCTAACTAGTTGAACTTGTATGGTCTTCATATTGGGACATTATCGCATCCAGTGTCTTATCTCACCATAATGATAGTAAGCTCAAGGATTCCTTTGGCAAGACTGGTTAGCTGAGTGTCTTCTTCCACATCACCTACATGTAAGAGGATGGTAGGGTATAAAAGCATTTTGAGTTGGGGAAACCCTCGGTTTAGTGGTCAAAGCTCTAGATGCATCGATCCTCAGCTTCTTATTCTGCCTCTATTTTGAAAAGACCTTCTATCATCATATCTCTTACCCTGACTTCTTAGTCTCGACTGAAACTCAGCTTGGGACAGTTCCATGTCTTGCTCTATGAATTGTGCCCTCTGAATGGTTTCAGCAACAGTCTATAGGTTTAGAGGTGCTAACCTACTTCAGATCACTGGTTTTAGCCCACTTATGAATTTCAACATCTTTTTCAACTTATTCTTGGCTATATCTGGCTCATAACGGCATAAAGTAGTAAATGTTGATTCATATTGGTCTACTGTCATGTTGCCTTGCACCAAACTCAAAAAATCTGCCTATTTCTTCCTCTGAATACACTCTGGAACATACTGCTTATTAAACACTTCTAAGAATACTTCCCAGGTTATTTTTGTGTACTTGGCAAGTAAAATTTGCTCTATAGAAGTCCACTAATGGTCCGCTTCACTCTCCAACATTTAAGTGGTCAAAGCTACTCTCTCTATACTCCTACACCTCATATACTTAAACATCTTTTCTAGCTTCATAACCCACTCTTCAGCTACCGTGGGATCCTTAACACCCATAAAGGCAGGTGGATTCATCTTTTGGAATTGCTTCAGCCGTGTCAGATTCCTATCCACCAAGTCTTGAGCTGGTTATTATACCTCTTGGGGTTGTGGGGTGGCAGGTGATGGTTCAAGTACTTGTGGAGCTGGTGGTGAAGGATCTTGGGGAGCTGGTTATGGCTCAGGTGGTGGTGGGGGAGCTTGTGGCATGTTCGCTAAGTTTGCAAAAGTGGCCATGAACTGAGTAAGGGTAGCCGACATTTGCTCTATGGTTTGCTCAATTATAACTTTGCGAGTGTTCAGACTACGCGGTTGGGGAGGAAGAGGTACTGGAGGTAGCAGGGCCTGTCTCCCTCTACCTTGGCCTCATCCTCATCTCCCTCTCATATTTACTTACGATTGCCATAGCAAAGACCGTACACTTATGAAAAATCAAAAGTATACGAAACATAATCTATATATATATATTTCAGACATGCACTGTCGTGACCCAAATTACCTAAAATTCAGAGTAAATTTTTTGCTTTTTCATTTATTATTTAATTCTTACCTTTCTCTCATCGTGACCATCCTACAAACAGTTGGGCTATGATTCGGTGTTAGTCACCTCTCACCTATTTACCATTCCATTTCCATAATCACATTCATTTATCAGAGTTTACTATCCTTTGACTTTAACGAAATACATACACAATGGTATTTATAACTCTACATCCCCGACATCATATCCGTTTACAGTACTGTGCATTACATATTTAGATACAAAACTATACAAATGTGTATACTTGTCTCTCGATGGGAAGCAATGGATACCAAGAATGCAAGTCTTCAGCCGCTCACTAACTATTGCGAGTGCTCTGAAAAGATGGGAAAATAAGGGGGATGAGCATACCACACGCTCAGTAAGGCAATTATGTAACTAAGTAAATAGCTCCACTATCTACATGCTCATAATGCCGTGCCCTTAAAATCCATTTCTTTTCATTAAAATCATGCATATATCCATGACATAGTTTATCAAAACTATTAAAATCATGCATATATCCATGCATCAAAGGCATTTTATGTGACATCATTAAATCATACTTATCATGAGGTGAATCAAGATCATGCCATGGAAATCAAATCATGAGAGACAAATCTTTTCATTAATTTATAATTAAAGCATGAAAAATTCATCATGCTACTGCATTTAAATCATTTCAGTAAAACTACAGTATAAACTAACTCGAAGGGGTTAAGCATCTCATAAATCAATCATCATTGAAAATTCATTATAATAGTCTGTTATAAAATCATATCTCAATGAAAATCACAAAATAGGGGCCTGACCCTCTCTCGGGTCTACCCTGGTCTATCGAGACCATAAGTTATATCATGTGAGACAAGTAGGTGACTATATCAGTAATAACGAGGACTACGGCCATAAACTAGTGATCCCTGGCAACACGGTACCTAGTGTGCGAGGTATCACACCTGAAACGGGAGGTGGGTCGGTCCTACCCGCTAGAACAGCATAACATCAGGATTGCGAGGGCAAGGCTTGCTGCCTTGTGGCTAATTCCATCCACTCCAACAATCCCCATGGTACAGTGTACTCCGCGTGACATACACGGTACAACGTACTTCGTGAACTCAAGCTCAGTTAGGGGTGCCTGCAATAGGTCTTATCCACCTATACTATCTCTATCTCAGTATGCACGTGTGGGCATATCATCTCACTGTGACACACAGTCTACAGGAGGCTCTAACACAGCTATATGCATGTCATATAAATCCCTGTACGAGTGAAGCTCTAGCACGACTCCATGCATATTCATGATATCTAAAAATCTCGTGCGAACGAAGCTCTAGCACGATTTCATAAAGATCAGTAAAATCTGCGTACGAGTAGCACTCCAGTACGACTTTAAAATGAGTTATAAATTAATATAAAACTTCATGCGAGCAAGCTCCAGCACAATTTTTATGCATCAATAAGTCAAATCTCGTTCGAGTTACACTCCAGCATGGCTTTATGCATAAATAAATCAAATCTCGTGTGAGTTACACTCTAGCACAGCTTTTATGCAATTATCATATCAAAACTAGATGCGAGCTAAGCTCCAGCATCTCTCATGCATGTCAAATTATTAAAACTAGTGCGAGCAATTGCTCTAGCACTTTTTTATGCATATTCAGTCAAAACAGTCAAAACCGTCAAAACAGTTAAAACAGGGTGCGAGCTAGGCTCTAGCACCTCTCATGCATTTCACAATAATAAAATCAGTGCGAGCAACCGCTCTAGCACATTTCATGCATATGATTTCACACCAGTCAGTGCGAGCAACCACTCAAGCACATTTTATGCACACTCACAAACTTAGATATAGTGCGAGCTATGTGCCAGTACTATCTGTTTCCATATAAACTTGATAATTGACCCATTTTCCAAAGAAATTCCATTTAAATATAAATAACACTTACGTAGTGTTATCTTGTGAAATTTATGCAAATACTGGCCAATCTATCGATTTGCTTTCCTTAAAAACCAAGAAAATTCCTTAAATAAGAAAATTCCTTAAATCATGCATTTCATGCTTGTCATATTTTCACCATCCTTAGGTGAATTTCCCTCAATAGGGGTAAAATAGCCTTTTCCTATTTCGAGTCCTTAAAATCATTAATTTATTTCTAGGACCTTTATACATATTCAATGTATACATACATATTCAGTGTATACAAAAGCTATTAAAATACGCATAGCTACCTCTAGGTACTCACACAATTCTCTTACCTCATTTTTCTGTACAGTCTGACCTTTCCACTGATGTCTCGCCATGCAGTCTAATTTGCTCTCAATCAAATCTCTGGAACTGCGTATAAATATATATTAGGTCAAATACAATACAATTAATTGTATTTCATATTTTCTGGGCTTAATTTAAATCGTTGGGCCCGTTTACCCATATTGGGTCCGATTGTACCATAATGGGCCTTAATCGGCCTTAAGCCTGTTTTTCACTTATTATTCACATTATCGAGGCCTATTGTGCTCATTGGGCCCATCAGTATTTATTGAACCTCGTTCTAAACCCTCAGATAGCTTAATGAATTATTTACGACAATTTATCTCTAATTCCAGAATTTATTTCATTTTATGCGGAATTTAAATCCGTAATTTATGCGGTAAATTTTTAACACGCATAACGATGTAATATTATCGTAAATAAGGGTTAATTACCAGAGATTCCATGATAGTATGTAAATCGAGGTTGTCTCGAGCTCTCATTTGACGTCAATTGTCGAGCTACACAATTAAATATTTTTTCAAGTAAACTTTCAGTCGGATATTAATCAAATTAAATATTTTAAAATTTAAATATATCAATTTCGACCGCTTACCGACTTACCCGTAGCTTGATTGCATTACTGGGATTTTTCTCCAATTTTTCCTCTTTTTCTTTTCTATTTTTTCTTTTTGGTTGAACCGGTCCGGTCCGGTTCAACACAAAAGCTTCCTCACTGAACCACCGACCAGTTCAGCTCTTTTTGGTCGTACCGAAGTCGTTCGGTCGGTTCCCAGTGTGATTCCGGCACTATTCATCGCGCCACGACCTGGGTGTTCATTATCGAGCCTCGGCTGGAGTCAAAACGGCATCGATGGCTGCCAATCTCCTCTCTCCTTTTTTGACCTCCCTCCGTCGATCTGGTGTTCTCCGATGACTTCTGGGTGTGTGGGTGTGCGGGTCGACTTCTTGGGGTGCCGATCGACCTTCGTTGCCCGCCTCCTTGCATCGATCGTCGGTGGTTGCATCGGAGTCGAGGGAAACCGTTTCCTCGGTTTCAGCTTCTCCCATCTTCTTTTCCCAGAAATCACAAAACATGATTTCCAGTTTTTTTTTAATTATTTATTTTATTTATAATTTATTTTTAATATTATTTTAATCCATTATTTTATTATTAAAAATCCAAGATATCTTAAAAAAATTATATTTTATTCATTTAATCCCTAAATTAATTTATCGGTCTTATTTCGTATTTTTGGTATAATTTTTGATTATTTTTGGGATAATTTCTCGAGGTGAAAATTTCGGTTAGTTCCAATAAATTCATATCTTGATCAATTTAATCCGAAATTTAATTATTTCTTCGTTATTGATCAAGATTTCTCAATCTCATATTTTTAATTAAATTTTCTTATAGACTTTATATGGGTTTCGGTCTTTTGATCATTTTACCCTTGCACATGTTCGAGAATACCATTTCAATCCTTCATTTGATCTTTTCTCATTTCATGTTTTAAATAAAATCGGGTCTTACATGCACAGTACATGGGATATATTGCTATACTAACTAACCTACACCGACACAGTCTAACTACAAGTCGCTCTGATACCAAAAAGGCTGTTACACCTGTGACATCTACAACTATCCCTAAGCACATATATAGGTGGAAACGTTTTAAAGTGAATTAACCTTGGCTAGTGTCACGACCCGAATTACCTAAAAATCAGAGTAAATTTTTCGCTTTTTTATTTATTATGTAATATAAATCCCTGTGCGAGCGAAGCTCTAGCACAGCTCCATGCATATTCATGATATCAGAAAACCTCGTGCGAGCGAAGCTCTAGCACAGTTTCATAAAAATCAGTAAAATCTGCGTACGAGCAGCGCTCCAGTACGACTTAAACTGATTATAATTTCAAGTAAAATCCACGTACGAGCAATGCTCTAGTACGGATATGTATAAAAACTCAATAAAAACCTCGTACGAGAAAAACTCCAGTACGGCATTCAAATGAATTATGAAAACCATATAAAACTTTGTGCGAGCAACGCTCCAGCACAAATGAATGCTCAAGTAAATCAAATCTCGTGCGAGTTACACTCCAGCACGGTTTTATGCATAATTAAATCAAATCTCGTGCGAGTTACACTCCAGCACGGCTTCATGCATAATTAAATGAAAATAGGATGCGAGCTAAGCTCCAGCATCTCTCATGCATGTCAAATCATTAAAACTAGTGCGAGCAATCGCTCCAGCACCATTTTATGCATACCACGTCAAAACAAATCAAAACATGTCAAAACATGTCAAAATAGAGTGCGAGCTAGGCTCCAGCAGCTCTCATGCATATCAAATCATAAAATCGGTGCGAGCAACCGCTCTAGCACATTTCATGCATATGATGTCACACAAGTCAGTGAGAGCAACCGTTCCAGCACATTTATGCACATTCACAAATGCAGATATAGTGCGAACTACGTGTCGGCACTATCTGTTTCCATATAAACTTGATAGTTGGCCGTTTTCCAAAGAAATTTCCATTTAAATATTAATAACACCTACGTAGTGTTATTTTGGGAAACTTATGCAATTATTGGCCAATCTATCGATTTACTTTGATTAAAACCAAGAAAATTCCTTAATCATAAAAATCCTTAAATCATGCATTTCATGCATGTCATGCTTTCACCATCCTTAGGTGAACTTCCCTCAATAGGGGTAAAATAGACATTTCACCTATTTCGATCCTTAAAATCATTTAAACCACTTTTAGGATCATTATACATTATCAATGTATACATACATATTCAGTGTATACAAAATCTATTAAAATATGCGTAGCTACCTCTAGCTACTCACACAATTCCCTTACCTCATTTATCTGTACAGTCTGACCTTTCCTCTGATGACTCGTCACGCAGTCCGATTTGCTTCGAATCCAAATCAAATCTCTGGCACTGCGGATAAATGTTCATCAGGTCAATTACAATACAATTTAATTGTATTTCATAATTTTTTTTGGGCTTAATTTAAATCATTGGGCCCGTTTACCCATATTGGCCCCGATTGCACCTTAATGGGCCTTATTCGGTCTTAAGCCCGTTTACCACAATTTATCGAGGCCTATCAATATTTATTTAGCCTCGTTCTAAACTCTCAGACAGCTTATGAATTATTTACGACAATTTATTCCAATTTTCCAGAATTTAATTCATTTATGCGGAAATTAAATCCGTAATTTATGCGTTAAATATCAATCACGCATAACGATATAAAATTGTCGTAAATAAGGGTCACTTACCCGTTATTCCATGACAGTACTCAAATCGAGACTGTCTCGAGCTCTCAGTTGATGCCAATCGTCGAGCTACACAATTAAATATATTTTCGGGTAAACTTTCAGTCGATTATTTACAAATTAAATATTCCAAAAATTAAATCGGTCAATTTGACCGCTTACCGACTTACCCGAAGCTCGATTGCATCACTGGAATTTTCCCCAATTTTTCCTCTTTTTCTTTTTCCCTTTTCCTTCCTTTTTTCCCTCTCTTTTTGGCTGAACCGGTCCGGTCCGGTTCAACCCGGTTTGGACCATCGGTTCGGTCTGGTTCGGTTCGGCCGGTTCAGTCCGGTTCGACCGGTTCAGGCAACATTTGGTCGTGTCGGTGCCGTCCGGTCGGTTCCCGGTGTGATTCCACCGCAGTTCGATGCGCCATGGCCTGGGCTTCCTAAATCGGGCCTCGGTTTGTCTCGAATCGATGTCGATGGCCGCCGATTGGGGCTTCTCCCCCGCGAGACTTCCCTCTGTTTTTGGCATTTTTCGACGTGATCCACGGCGCGTCCTAGCCGCTGTGATGTCGTCCGGGGTCGGGCTCTATTCGTCGGCCCTCGTCGGCCCTTAAGTCTCACCGGTGACGTCGGATCGGAGGGAAACCAACTCCCTCGGTTTCTTGCTTCGCGTTTCGCGTTTCTTCTTTGTTTCAGACTTTTCGTTTCTTTTTTTTATGTTTATTTATTTATTTATAATTTATTTTTAATATTATTTTATTCATTAAAATAATATTAAAATGCATAAATATCTTTAAAAAAATTATTATTTAATTCATTTAATCTATAAATGAATTTATCAGTCCGATTTTACCTTTCTAGTATATTTTTCGATTATTTTCGGGATTATTTTTCGAGGCTAAAATTCCGATTTATTCCAATAAATTCATATCTTGATCAATTTAACCCGAAATTTAATTATTTATTCATCATTGATCAAGATTTCTCATTCTCATATTTTTAATTAAATTTTCTTATCCCGATTAATACCGAATTTTGGTCATTTGACCGTTTTGCCCTTGCACGTATTCGAGAATGCCATTTCAATCCTTTTGCATTTTTAAATGCACTCGTAAATTTTTATTTATTCCATTTTTGCCCTTACCATAAAATCGGGTCTTACAATCTCCCCCACTTAAGAAATTTGGTTCTCCAAATTAGAACCAAGTCTAATGAGTCCATAAATAACTCCGGTTACATCTATTGTATCATATACTATCATCCTCAAGTGACTTCTCCGGAGTGTAATACTATCATCATGCTTAACTAGGGAGATCATCTTAAACCTCAACACTTTCTCCTTTCGTCTAATACCCGAATCGATTTTCCAACATACGTTACACTTTCATTAAGCTAAACTGTTGGAGCTCATATCCAATCACATATATCGGGTCCGGATAGTATTTTTGAAGCATCATAAGATGGGACACATTGTGGATGCCTGTTTATTCAAGTGGTAACGTCAACTTACAGGTCTTACCTTCCACTTCGTCCTATATCTCTATCTGAATCTCGTTACGTCCTTAAGACAAGTAACTGTTAACAATAATGATTCACCCTCGGTGAATACCAATGATTTCTGTCTCTTGTCAGCATAACTTTTTCTGTCTGCTCTGAGGTGTTCTTAATCTCTCACAAATCATCTGAACATCCTCAAAGGTTTGTCTTACTAACTCGGGAACAATTTTCTATCTGTCAGCCACTTCTCTTATCCAAGTCAGGGAACAACTCCCTACGGCTATACCATGCCTCATATAAAATGTTATCCCGATACTCAACTGACAACTGTCATCATTGGCGAATTTGATTAGCAGCAACTGATCATCCCAGGAGCTCATAAAATCAATGGCACACGCTCTCATCACATCCTCCAGAACCTGTACAGTCCTCTCTGATTGACTATCTGTCTGAGGGTGGAAGCTGTGCTAACACACAATCGGGTTCCCATAGCTTCTTGAAAAACATTCCCAGAAGCGGGAAGTGAAGTGGGAATCCCTATCTAATATCATGCTCCCTGGAACGCTACAAAATATTTCACAATATTCCATATACATAAATCCGCCTACACACTTAGAGTATCTGGGGATTTCATAACCAGAAGGTGGGTAGACTTAATCAATTTATCAATTATCAACCAGATAGCCTCGTGATTTATTTGGGTCCTCTATAACCCATCACAATATTCATGGTAACTTGTTCCCATTTCCATGTTAATATAGGTAGAGGCTGCAATAATCCTGCAACTTCTTTTGCTCTACCTTAATCTGCTGACATACGAGACACTTGTCCATAACTCTATAATATCACTTTTCATACCTGACCACCATTACCCTTTTCAGAGATTCTGATATATTTATTATTTCTCGGATGCACTGTATATCCCGAAGAGTGAGCTTCTGACAATAATACTATATCATCAACTCTGGTCCTGGGGACCATTTATACTGTCTCTGAACCCCTGTAAGTCATCATTACTCTCTGTGAACTCTGTCACTATACCCTTCTGAATCTGACCCACACATCGACACCATGCTGATCATCACGCTAAGCCTGGCAAATCCGATCACACAAATCCGGTTCTAACCTCAGGCTAGCTGTCACAAAATCACTGTCATCATCAGAAGGGATCACATCACTACTGAGGTTCACAACTGCTTTAGCAGCTCACGCTCCCTGACCATCATATGTGATACCATCCCGAGGCTCTTTCTGTTCAAGGCATCAACCATTACATTAGCCTTTCCTGGGTGGTACAATGTTCACAATCATAATCCTTAGAAGCTCTAACCCTCTTGGTTATCTCTTATTCTGCGCTTTCTGTGAAAACAGACACTCGGGGCTTTTATGATCAGTGCATACCCGAAATGCCTCACAGTATAAGTGGTGGCGCCATACTTCCAGTGTAATCACTACGGCTGCCAACTCTAAATCATGGGTCGGATCGTTTCTCTAATGGTCCTTGAACTAATTGGATCCATAAATGACTATCTTTCCATTTTACATCAATACACAGCCCAATCCTTATTTTGAGGTATCCATACACACTTAAACCTCTTGAGCTGTTAGTCATGGTGAGAATACTTACGGTGGTCAGTTCATTACTTCAATTTCACTAAAGCTACTTTCATGCTTATCATACCACTCGTATGAAATCTTTTTCCAAACGAGACGTATCAACTGAGAAGCCCATTTCAAGAAACTCATAACACCTTGTCTGTAATACAGTTTCCTATTGCTACTCATTCTCTTCCTTGGACTTCGAATACATCATAATATCATCACTAAAGATGACAACTAATCGGTCCAGGTAAGGTGTAAATACCTCATCTTAGTTGGGTTCCACTGAATATTTCAATCACCCTTATCCTTGACCTATGTACGTATAAACATACAATGTCATTTCGAAATCGCTTCCATTCAAGGTACTAACTCGCGTCATTTCGTTTTTTCTTACATTGACGGCTTTTATAAAATTTTAATTTTTAAACTTTCATGATTAATGAATTTCTATATCTTTTTATCATACCAGTAAAGGTACCCAAATTTTAAATGCATATGTTTCATGACTGTCGATTTTTTCAATTTATAGCTTATGTGTGCGCTTATCGACGCTGTCAAGTCTTCAGGCAGGGAATATTTTAAAATACCTTTATTAACCCTTAGATTTGACCACATCGACTGTGTGTAGATATATCTACCCCTTATCTTGGTCGCAATCCATATACACTACATATTGCTTAATCCTTACTTTGCATATCAATGATAACCTTACCTTGCATACGTCTCTTATTCCAATATATCTCCTTTAATATATCACTTATTACAAACTCTTTCATTATTTGTCAAACTTACAATCTTTATACCCATATTCAGTTAGTGAAAATCAGCTAACTATCATCCTCTTGTCTATGGGTACAGGCTTCACATTTTTTTCTCTAGCTTATAAGTAACTGAAGGCGGTATGAATAAATGCGTGGCACCAGGAGTAATTAAAATAATTACTTCGTTATTCTCTACTAGTGTGGTATCTTTCACCACATCATATGAATCATCAATGGTGTCCTGGTCCAAGGCATACATTCGCCCTCATCCAACATCTTATTTTCGTGGTAACTACTACACATCTTACACTGTTCACACTACTACTCTGTTATACTGTTACGTAGCAGGTCGAGGTCCTTAAATCACAATACCCCTCAAAGTATTAAAATTAGATATACTGGGGTTTATCAATCAACTTACCCCGTGATTAATCAGCTCTAAGCTTTTACCAATCTACCTTTTCTCATTCTGACAACTTTGTCATTCTTTATTCTCTTTTTGTCTCTATTTCGACCCTTACTACCTTTCCTAATCTCAGAGGCATGCAACTCATGATCTTATTTACACAACTATAGTCTGCGCACCGCCTCGGCATAGGTAGTGATATCTAACAGGCCAATCGGACTCTAATTGACAATCTGAGTCCTTCCATGAACTTTCAGACATCTCGACTCTCACTGTTCGTCGTGTTCGAGTCATATCTACCCAGGAATATAAACTGAGTTTCATACTCGTTAATCAACTAGTTCCTCTGGGTCAGAGTAAAGAACATCATCAGTAAATTTCTTTAAACAATATTCGGGATATTCTGTCACCGGAATACATCTAGAATTACTTTTCATGTCCATTTTGGATGTCCAATTCTTCAAATGGGTCGAGCGAACTTCAATTAATGCTCCAACTCGCCCTCAAATATCATATATACCCTGAGCAATTAGCTCATAAAATATTCTCCATACTTCGCTCCAACCTCGCGAAGCGCATCTCAATACTGTCTGGTCTCTCTGTCAGACTCTATCCGATCTCTCTATCGGACTCTGTGGGGCATGCTCAACATCAGCCTCCACGTCAATCTCATCTCAAGTCTCATGTGGCGACTCAGTACAACTCTCGGGCCTACCTCTTCGGCCTCGAGCTTGTGTACTCGCCTCTCAACCATAGCGGCTATCAGTTAATGAGTTTATTCTTGCGTTTAAAAATCAAATTCTTAACTGCACTTCCATCTCGATATACACAATTGTATCTAAACAATGCACAGTACATAGGGATGTAAACTTCCTTAACCACTAACACCGACTCATATCAGGCCAACTCGGCTCTGATACCATTAAACCTGTCACGACCCGAATTACCTAAAAATCAGAGTAAATTTTTCATTTTTTCATTTATTATTTAATTCTTACCTTTCTCTCGTCGTGACCATCCTACAACACAGTTGGGCTATGATTCAGTGTTGTCACCTCACACTATTACCAATTCCATTTCCATAATCACATTTATATATCAGAGTTTACCATCTTTTGACTTTAATTAAATACATACCCATTGGTATTTATAACTCTACATCCCCGACATCAATGTCCGTTTACAGTACTGTGCATTACATATTTAGATACAAAATCATACCAATGTGTATACCTGTCTCTCAATGGGCAGCAGCGGATACCAAGCATGCAAGTCCTTAGCCGCTCAATAACTATTTCAAGTGCTCTGAAAAGATGGGAAATTAAGGGGGGTGAGCAAACCACACGCTCAGTAAGGTAATTATGCAAGTAAGTAGATAGCTCCACTATCTACATGCTCATAATGCCATGCCCTTAAATCCATTTCTTTTCATTAAAATCATCAAGCACAAAGTCATGCATATTCAATGCCATAGTTCATCCAAAACTATTTGTGCATATACAAATCATGTAATTCATGCATTCAAAGCATTTTATGTGACATCATTAAACCATCATTAGCATGAAGTAAAACAATATCATGCATCCTTTTTGTGTCATTTAAGATAAATCATGAATTTGAATAAAAGCATGGAAAACATCATCATGCTGCTGCATTTAAATCATTTCATTAAAACTGCAGTAAAACTAACCCTTCCGGGTCAATCAACTCATAAAAAAATCTCATAAAATAATTCATTGTAAAACTTCAGTTATAAAACCACCCTTCTTTCAGGGTCACATATCATAAAATCATGAAATCATAAAATCGTAAAAATCGGGGGCCTGACCCCTTCTTCGAGTCTACCCTGGTCTAACAGACCACAAGTTATATCATGTGAGACAATCATGTAATTATCAGTAACATCGAGGACTATGGCCATATCCTTATGATCCCTGGCAACACGGTACCTAGTGTGCGGGGTATCACACCTGAAACGGGAGGTGGGTCGTCCTACCCGCCAGAACAGCATAACACCAGGATTGCGAGGGCAAGGCTTGCTACCTCGTGGCTAATACCACTCCACTCCAACAATCCCCACGGTATAGCGTACTCCGTGTGACATACACAGTACAACGTACTCCGTGGACCCAAGCTCAATCAGGGGTGCCTGTAATAGGTCTTATCCACCCATATCATCTCTGTCTCAGAATGCACGTGTGAGCATATCATCTCACTGTGACACATAGTCCACAGGAGGCTCCAACACAGCTATATGTATGTAATATAAATCCCTGTGCGAGCGAAGCTCTAGCACGGCTCCATGCATATTCATGATATCAGAAAACCTCGTGCGAGCGAAGCTCTAGCACGATTTCATAAAAATCAATAAAATCTGCGTACGAGCAGCGCTCCAGTACGACTTAAACTGATTATAATTTCAAGTAAAATCCACGTACGAGCAATGCTCTAGTACGGATATGTATAAAAACTCAATAAAAACCTCGTACGAGAAAAACTCCAGTACGACATTCAAATGAATTATGAAAACCATATAAAACTTTGTGCGAGCAACGCTCCAGCACAAATGAATGCTCAAGTAAATCAAATCTCGTGCGAGAATGCCATTTCAATCCTTTTGCATTTTTAAATGCACTCATAAATTTCTATTTATTCCCTTTTTGCCCTTACCATAAAACCAGGTCTTACAGGCTAGAGTTTATTATTATTTCTTTAGGATCTTTTTCTTGTTGTTCCATGTCCAATATAGGTTTAAAAATTTTAGATTAATATGTGAAGGATTTTATTTAAGTCCTAAAATTTTCTAGAAATTTGGGTAGTATAATGGCTACGATTAGACTTAACCCAACCTACAAACAAAAGCAATATGCAGCCCATATCCTCAATCCTCAATCACACTTCCACAGTTTATCAATCTTGCATACAGATAAATATCAACAACCCTAGCTTTTCCTGGTTCCTTCAAACACAAATCTAAATTGATTTCTACACTAATAAAACTTCTATAATACCATTTGTGCAGAAATTTAACTAGTGAAAGATTTGGTTTTACCTTAATGTCCACAGGTACAAAAATGGATTTAGCAGAAAATGAGTATTTATTGGTTTTGGGGTACTGTTGGTGTTGAAAGGGAAAAAGAAAACGCACTTGAGGGGAAATGAGGTCGTCGGGGTTCTGTTTGGAGTGGTCGACGTCTTCTCCTGTCGCCGGTGGCTGGCGAAACAGAGGGAAGGCCTCGGTTTTTCAATTTTCCAAGCCGTTTGGGAGAGGGGAGGGGAGAAAAGGGGAAGGCTATCGGTCGATGGGGTCTCTGGTGGTGCCTTGGTCTCTAGCGGTGAAGAGGAAATCGACAGGCGAAATGGAAAATGAAGGGAGGGGGTTCGGGCTCAGGTGAGAGAAAGAAAGGATCGGGTTTTGGTTAAAGGGAGGGATGCTGTCGTCGATTTTGGGGGAGAGCTTCGATCGCTTGCGGTAGCAAAAGATGGTCAACAGGGAAAAGAAAAGGGAGAGAGGGGGTTCAGTCGACGAAAGTAGAAGCAAATAAGGGGGGAGGCTCGAGTCGAGCGACATGGAGAATCCCTGTCGCGCGATCCCTTTTTTTACTTTTATTATTATTATTATTATTTATTTATTTACCTAAATAAATATACCTATGTACATGCCAAAAATTTCAAAATTTACTACCAAATTATATAATTTTTCCTATTTAATTATATTTCATTTTTTAAATTATATTGTCTTATATTCACAATGATTAATTTATTTTAACTTTTGCTTACCTATTTTGTTTAAATGGTTATACCTTATGCCTTATACTATATTTAATAACTTTCCTAAACTTAATCTAAATACATAAATATATTTATTAACTAGTTAATTTGTTTCATGGACTTATGCATCCATAAACATCCAAGTAAACTAGTATCTAGCTAATTATCGGAATTACAAGCTAGTGATCTAACAACATTCACCATCTTAGTGACCTAAATACTCATTCATTTCCATAATTCATACTTGTCATCAATCCAATTTTACCAATTCTCACACCTTTCGATTTTTCACTAAAGTAAACTATAAACCGGACTATTTCGGTATAAATTTAACTGTTAACAACCTTGAATTCATCCAAATTTCATCACAAACACATGAACCCTAGGCTGGTCGAACCTATACACTCTCCTAAAAATTATTTCTTTCAATTATGCTTAACCAAAAATTATTCAAAAACATCAAATAAGAACATATCTCATGTTCATCATCATTCATCAAGTTTACCTCAACTTTGATCAAAGTTGACCATGTTTTCATCCTCCAAATTGATCCTCAACTGTAGTTCAACAAATATATAGCTTGGAATCATAAAAAACTATGCAAAAATCCAACCAAAAACTTTCAAAAATGGAACTTTCTCTCACCTCAGAACAAGGCAGTTTTTGCCTCTGTTCTTCTCACTGGATTTTCACCTAGCAAATGAACTCCTTTAGGGTTGAATTGGTTTTATGTTATAGAGGACTTGAAGGGGAAGATTATATCCATCTTGACCATCGCTTGAAAGTGGCCAGAAGGCCCCTGGAAAAATCACGCAATCTGAAAGTATGGGTGATGCGTGCGGCCACTTGAGAGGGTTGGTGTGTTTCGAGTTTAAGTCGGTTTAGGGTGGTCAGTATGGCTCCAGAAACCTTAATAAGTATAATTTTAATCTGGATTAGTTGGGAGTAAAAAGGCTTCTAGAAGGTCTTCAAATCTTGCAAGTTCTACTGGTTAGTCAGTTTTCTGAAACAGGGAAAATTCATGTTCTGTTTTGGAAAATTCCTAAAAATTATTTCTAATCCAATTTCCTCCAACTTCTCAGTTTCAAAGTGTTATAATATGTCCCTAGTATGTATCATACAAATTTGGGGGTCACTTGTTTAAGAAACATTTCCCGATTGAGCTCATTTTGCGCGATTTGGTCATTACCGATCAAAATGGCTTAAGGTTTTCGGTTTACTTTAAAAATTTATTCGATCATCGAAACCTCAATTTTTCCACTTAATTTTCATCCCTCATTTAAATGATGCCTTATAATAATTTCCTATAGCCTCAAAATAATTTTTTTTGAATTTTTAGGATTTATTCCGTATTTATTTCCCTTACTAGCCTTTTTTCTCGATTTATCGTAAGCCCGAGTTTTACCAACTTTTTCACTTCTAATTTCTTAGTTTCACTTTCTAATCATCATAACATACTTAAAATCATACTTTTAAAGAAATGAGATCTTACCTCGAAGCGTGTGCCTCGAGCTTCATGCCACTATCCCAGGCGTCTCGATCTTTTTGGGCCCTACATAGACATTTACATGAGTCTTAACTTCTCGGTTTATCTTAAAATGAACAATAACATGAAAATTCGGGTCTCACATTCCTCCCCACCTTTTTAAGAATTTGGTCCTCCAAATTTAGCTTGGTCCATCAAACAACTGAGGGTACTTCTCCCTCATAAGGCTTTCTAGTTCTTATGTTGCTTCTTCCATTGAATGATGCTACCAGAGAACCTTTACCAATGGGATCTTCTTCATCTAAAGTACCTTTTCCTTCCTGTCGAGTATCCGGATAGGTTCTTCTACATAGCTCATATCTCCCTGAATATCCAAGGCTTCATAGTCAATGACATGGGAGGGATCCAGATTATATTTCCTCAATATTGAGACGTGGAAGACATTATGTATCCCAGAAAGCTGTGGAGGTAAAGCTAACCGGTAAGCAACATCTCCCACTCTCTCTAGTATTTCAAGCAAACTGATGAAGTGAGGACTCAACTTCCATTTCTTTCCAAAACACATGATGCCCTTTCTCGGAGATACCTTCAGAAATACAGAGTCCCAACATGAAATTCCAGTAGCCGTCTACGCACATAAGCGTAACTCTTCTGCAAACTCTGAGCAGCTTAGAGTCTATCACAAATAATCTAAATGTCCTTCGCTACCTGTTCCACTAAATCAAGAGCCGTAATCTTTCGGTCACCACTTCTTCCCAAGCAATTAGGGACCTACATCTCCTGCCATATAAAGCTTCATAAAGTGTCATCCCAATACTAGTATGGTAGCTGTTATTATAAATGAACTCTGTAAAGGGAAAATAGTCATCCTATGAACCCTTAAAATCCATTACACACACCCTCAATATATCCTCTAAGGTTTGAATAGTTCGCTTGGACTGATCGTTAGTTTGGGGATGATAGGCGGTGCTAAAATTCAACTGAGATCCCATAGCTTCCTGAAAATGTGTCAAAATTCTAGAGGTAAACCTAGAATCCCTATCAAACGTAATGCTCAAGGAGCCCCATGCAATCAAGCTACACTCTGACATACAATTCTGTAAGGCACTCAAAGAATCTGTACTTTTATTAGCGAGGAAGTGGGCATTCTTAGTCAATCTGTCAACTATTACCCAGATTGCGTCATGACCTCTTCAGGTCTGTGGTAACCCTATTATAAAATCCATCGTGATGTGCTCTCATTTCCACGTAGGCACTAGTAAGGGCTTAAGAAATCTTGCAGGCTTCTGATGCTCAATCTTAACCTGCTGACATACTAAGCATCTGGCCACAAATTCTGCTACATCTCGCTTCATACTAGTCCATCAATACACCTTCCGCAGATCATGATACATCTTGGTACTGCCTGAGTGCATGGTGTAGCGGGAGCAGTGAGACTTTCTTAAAATCTGCTATCTTAGGGCATTATCATTCGAAACACAGATTCGATCTTTGAACCTCAATAGCCTATCATCACTAACCATAAAATCAGATTACGAAGCTTGCTATGCTTGGCTAACCATATCTAATAACCTCTGATAATTTCTTTTCCCGGTTCTGATCCAAGATGTTGGGCTCAATCCGTATGCTAGCCATAAATTTACCCTCCACTTCTTCAACATTAATCTGGAGTCCGAAAAACTTTTCTAATGACTCTCATTCTCTGACCATCATATACAACATTATACCCTTTTCTACTGAGAGCATCTGCCACCTCATTCTCCTTACTCGGATGATACAAAATCTTACAGTTGTAATCCATAAAGAGCTCTAACGACCATCTCTGTCTTATGTTAAGCTCCATCTGATCAAATATATACTTTAAGCTTTTGTGGTCAGTGAAGATATGAAATTTCTCACTATACAGCTAGTGCTGCCAAACTTCAAAGCAAATACCATAATGACTAACTCCAGATCATGGGTAGGATAATTTCGCTCATGTTCCTTCAATTGTCTGGAACCATAAGTTATAACTCGACCATTCTGCATAAGTACACATCCCAAACCCTGATGAGATGTATCTTAGTATACCGCAAATCCTCCTGAATCACTCGAAATAGTCAGGACGAGCGCAGTAGTTAATCTCTATTTAAGCTCTTGAAAACTCTGCTCACATGCTTCTAACCATACAAAAGGAAATCCTTTATGTGTGAGGTTAGTCAGTGGAGTTGCTATTCTGGAGAATCCCTCTACAAATCTCTAGTAGTACCTCGCCAACCCTAGAAAACTTTGAATCTTAGTTACAGTCCTTGGCCATTCCCGTTTGAGTACTACCTCAACCTTGGAAACTGACACCCTATCCTTAGATATAATGTGACTGAGGAAAGTTATCTGCTCCAGCCAGAATTCACATTTACTGTCAGACCCAAATTTTAAGTAGCTTGTTCCTTATGATTCCTATGTGTATGAACACTCTATTATTATAGTTGAATCATAAGAAGAGTATTTACTAGATTTAAAGTGTTAGTAAAATGATTTAACACGCAAAAGCTACATAAAAAGCCTAATATGAACTATAAGATTCACAGGCTAAACCAAGTAGATCTAAATCATTCTGATTGAAAATAAGAACTTAAAATGAGAAAGTATAAAGAGCTCATGAAGGAAAGTCAGCTTGATTTAGTCCCGAACATAGAAAACAAGAGTAAAAGCTAAAAAGGGTAAAATTGACCTTTTCACGAGTTAAGGTATTTAAGGTGTTTCGGGTGTAATTACCTACCGAGAATGGTTGAAACATAAAAACAAGAGTGTAAGACATAAGATATGACACTTTTGAAATTTTGAGAAAAAGTCAACTTGGTCAATGGTTAAGGAAAAAGTCAACTATAGTTAAGAAAGTGGACTTATACCATAGTTGACTAATCATGGCTAAAAATTTACCTAAGTGTGGAGAAAAAATTGGGGAAAAATATTCTTGGTCAGAATACAAGATAATCATCCTCGAAAGTAAGAAAAATTTATTCGGGAGGATTTCAGATAAAATTTAATGGTTAAAAACGTAATGGGCCTAAGGTGAAAATTTTAAAGCTCATTAAGGTATACTAAACATATATCGAAATTCTTAGGTCCCTTAGACCGAATTGTTGGACCAATTGATTGGCCAAATATTGAGACAATTAAAGGCCCGAGGTATAGTAAAAATTTTAGCCCTAAACCCCATTAAGAAAGCCCAAACCGAGAAGCCCAAATGGAAAGCCCATGAGATAAATATCTAACCATAGTTAAAGCTAACCATCACTCATAAGGAGACTCAATAGGTGACTCATGGCTAAGGCTTAGAAAGTCAAGCTTAATGGCTGGAAAGTAAAGCTTAATGGCTAAGTAAGTGGCTTATAAAATCAGCCACACCATTACCATCTTTATCACGCAAAATTCGGCTAGAAGAAGAAACCATTGAAACAAATTATCCAAGCTTCCTCTCACTAGAAATCACTAGGAATTAGGCATATTTGGAACTTGCATTGTTCATGGAAGTTTTCCAAATTGAAAGGAGAGTGACATATGTTGGAATTGGCTATCAAGGAGCCATAGAGTACAAACCGTTAGCCTCCAAAGTATTCGGCCAAGTGTGAACACAACAATTGGTATATTTTCAAGTTTTCAATTTCATATATGTTAACGTATGAATGATTTTAAGTATATTGGTATATGTTTTAAGCATTGAAACGTATTAAATCACTATGATGTTGGTTAGGCCGAGAGTGAGTAGTGAGATATTGATTTATGTCCATATGATTTTTAGGCATAAATGTATTAATGTCATGTGTTAATGATTATGGTGTAATTAGAATTAATCAATTTGATTAATTAATACATGTAATTAGTTGGCAATCAAGGTGTTTGATAAAATGCCTAAATGAACTATATGATGTTTAAGAATGTTGCCAACCAAGTGTTTGTGAAAATGCCTAAGTGAATTGGCTAAACAAATAGGCATGGATGGCATGCCATGGTGTAACCGATGCCTTGGATAGCTCTCGGCCATGGCATGTGGCCGAGAGGCCGAATGGGCCAGGCCCAAATATTTTAGGCCCAATGTGATGTAATGGGTCTAGGACAAGCCCAATAAGATTTGGTGGGTCCCATAAGCCCAATAGGCCCAACGAAAATAAATAGTAAAATGAAAATGGGCTTAAGGCATAGTTAGGCCCATTAAGGATTATTAAAGCCCATTAAGGAAATAGACTGTATTTAATATGAAATAATGTAGGAAAAGTGTAATTAACCTGATAAATGGTTATATGCAGCTCCAGAGATTATTAGAGGAGCAAATCGGACTACTGAAACGAGCAGCGTAGAGAAAGTGAAATTTCTCGAGTGATTGCAGGTAAGGGACTTTTGTGAGTAGTTAGAGATACTTGCACGTATTTTATTATGCTTTTACATTCACTTAAAAACTCTGAGGGTTAGAGAAAGTAAATAATAATTATTGTGACTCGATAGTGGCAAATTATGATTTTGCCCCTAGTTAGTCAAAAAGTTAACTTTTGTGAAAAGTTTTAAAGAGCATGGAAACCACCATTTTGAGTGTTTTACTGCTATTTAGCAGACGAATCAATAGATGGGCTAATGATTTTAAGGTTGATGTGAATTAAGCACACTTTATAGTGCTGATTTTGATATTTTGTAAACCATCCCTTTTTAAAGAGCCATCTATCATATTATGTGAGAATGAATCATGCTGGAGCACAGCTCGCACTAGATTTTATATATTTTCCACATACATTAGTCCTGGATTATGATTCGCACTAGATTTCCATGACATGCATGATAGAGTACTGGAGTTATCACTCGTACTCAGTTTTTATATGATATATGCATGAGAGAGTGCTGGAGCGATTATCTCGTACTTGAGTTTTTCATGAGATGCATGACAGAGTGCTAGAGCGTTGCTCGTACTCGATTCTTCATGATTTATACATGACATAGTACTGGAGCTATTGCTCGTACTTGATTTGATGATATTATGCATAGCATGGTACTGGAGCTATTGCTCGTACTTGATTTAATACATTAACTATGCATCGACCTAGTTGCTAGAGGTTTACTCGCACTAGAGTTGAGTTTGTGATGTGAAACAGTGTTTGAGCAGAGTGTCGACTGTGAGTCGCGCTCAAAGGCGTGCACTGTATGTGAAAAATAATACATGTTGAAACCCATTCTTGATTCCTTGTGTAGACTGAGTGTCACACTGTGTGAGAGGATATCCGCATGAGGATACTAGAGACATGGTATGATATTCCATGGTTTGAGGGCTAAGACCTATGACAGGCACCCCGACTGTGATGTAGGGTCCACGGAGTACATTGTACCATGTGAGTGGAATGGAGTACACTGTACCGTGTGGTGTTGAGGAGTATATAGCTGGCGGTTGTGATGGACTGACCCCTCTCCCGTTGCAGCAGTGATGCCACGCACACTAGGATTCTGTGTAGCTTGGGATCACATGTCGGATATGATCATAGTCCAGGATACTATTTACATTTTCACCACAGAGTCTCACATGCTATATCACTTGATTGACTGATTTAAATGCCATATTTATTGTGATTTAAATATACATGGCATGATTTATCTAAAGGCATGATTTATATAAAGATGCATTATTTTGCACTACATGCCTACATTTGAGAAAGAAAGCATGATTTCTGTACATGGGATTTAATCTGTACAAATATACATATATATATTTAAAGACATGCTTTTAAAGTGAGTAAAGGAAATAATGTTTTCAAGGCATAGCATTATTTTGAGTAGATAGTGCAGATATCTACTTGCTTGCCTGATTTCCTTACTGAGTGCGTTGATGCTCACCCCCCTTCTTTACATCTCTCTACAAAGCCTCAGCAGTAGAGTGAGAGCTATTGAGGGATAGTGTTCCTGAGTCCACTGCTATTTCCTATCGATCGACAGGTATACATATTCTGTTTGGTTATGTATCTAAACATAGAAATAGCACAGTGATGTATACGATATATATTATGGGGAATGTATTTGTATTAGCTTTTATATATAATCGCATATGTATTATAAAAGCAGTTACAGTCAGTAACAGTGTATTGACACATATGTATGATAATGGAAAAATGTGGTAAGCAAGGATTCTGACATCGGATCACAACTCAACCATTGATGAGAGGAAAGGTAAGTTAAAAATGCGAAAAATTTGTAGTGGTTTTTGGTTAAGTCATGGATTGAGAACGGGTCCTGACATTTACTCAGTTTCTCATACAACTGTTTCTCCCAAAGGGTCTGGAGTACTATCCTCAAATGTTGCTCATGTGCCTCTTGGGACTTAGAGTAAACCAATATGTCATCAATAAAGACAATACAAATCGATCTAGATAATCGTAGAATACTTCATTCATCAGTCTCATGCAGCAAGGGCATTGGTCAGGCCAAAAGGCATTACAAAAAACTCATAGTGACCATATCTGGTTCTTAATACTGTCTTGGTCACATCTTCTTCTCTGATTCTCAACAGGTGATTGTCGGACCTCAGATCAATGTTCAAAAATACTGAAGCTATTCTCAACTGATTAAATAAGTCATTGATTCTGGACAAGAGGTATTTGTTTTTTACCGTAGCCTTATTCAAAAATTTATAATCTATGCACAACCGGAGGCTACCATCCTTTTTATGGACAAATAGAACTGGAGCTCTCTATGGTGACACACCGGGTCTAATAAAACCGTTGTCCAGCAATTCCTATAACTGCTTCTTTAGCTCCTTTGATTAGATTGGTGTCATTCTACAGGGAGTCTCAGAGATTGGCTGAGTATCTGGTACTAAGTCGATAGTAAACTCCAGCTCTCTCTGGTGGTAACCCCAGTAGCTCATTAGGAAATACATTCGGAAACTCACAAACAACTGGTATATCATGTATACTTGGATGTTCTCGGCTCGTATCTGAAACAGAAGCTATATAACCTTCATCAACAACAAACATCTAAAAAGTTCATGGAATTTCATATCTCAAAGTATCATATATTTCATTTTTTAACTGCAAAATATACTTCAAATTTATCAGGTATGAAGAAGGTTACAGTCTTGGTATAGCAATCTAAACTTACTCTATTGGTGGCTAACTAATCCATTCCTAATATTACATCAAAGCCATACACATTTAGTAAGATTATATATGCATTCATTACCCTGACTCCCACCTTGATTTAACAATTCCTACACACTCTATTAGTTATTTCTGTCTCATGCATAGGAGTACTAATATGACATACGAAATCTAGGGGTTTAGATTTTACATGTAGGGTCAAACAAAACATTGGCTCTATGATTATAGACTAAAAGATTACCTCTAATAACATCAGACGAGGTATCCGTTGTCTCTTGATCAAGCGCGAAGACTTGCCCTCGTGTGACAGACTTCTTAGCCTTCTCTTCCTCCTCTATAGCCTGTCTTTGGGGGGCTTGCCTATGCATAACCTATATCTGTCTCTCAAAAGGTAGGGGTGGCTGATCCCGGGGCTGTGGAGTCTGCGATAGCAGACTATCCTTAATCAGATGTCCCTTCTGTTTGCAACCAAAATAGGCACCCGTTCACTAGTAATGCAGTCCTTACAACTTTTCATAGCTAACGGATGACTCTGGGTGGCTACAGGGGTAATAACAGTAGTCCAAGGCATATCAGCCCTTACTGGAGACTCATCAAGCTTCAGTCTCTTCGGTTGACCCCTCCTCGGTTCTGTTCTAGGGATCTCTACTCTTTTACCTTTGCCGTTTGACTTCCCCCAAAATTCTTATTGAGCTTGAGTAATATCAAGACCTCTCTCAACATCTTGAGCACGCTCTAGTGCATCACTGAATTCCTTAATATAGAGACCAAGTAGTCTATCCCGAATGACGGGTCTTTACCCAGACAGAAACCTCTGCATGCGATATTGCTCATCTTTGACTGTCTCCAGGTCATACCACATAAGTGTGGAGAATCTGTTTTCATATTCATCAACAGTCATACTGCCTTGTGCTAACTCTAGAAAGTCAGTCTGCATTCTTTGTTGGGCAACATACGGTAGAAACTGACCCCTAAAAGCAGCTAGAAAAATCTTCTAGGTAATCTCTAGATGTCAGGACCTCAGATGTGTTCTGGTGGTTCTCCACCATATATCCACCTGTCCAGTCAACATATAGGTGGCCATTCTGACTCTATCTGCATCTCCGCACTCCAAATACTCAAATATTCATTCCAAGTCTATCAACCATTCCTCAGCTCGTACTGGTTCCTTCACACCCTTAAAATTTAGAGGGTGCATCTTAGGGAAATCCTTTATTCGACCTTTCTCTCTGTCGTCAGCCCCAATCTGTACCTGATGCTGAACTACAGAAGGTGCTTAAGAGTCCTTAGGAGGAGGCGGAGGAAGAGATATGGGAGTAGTAGCATTAGAATCTAAAGCATGTGCCCTTCTCTTATGGTCTGTATACCCTGCTCCAATCTCCTCATTCGGGCACCGAGACTCTCTTGCTGTGGGAGAGGGGGTGAAGGTGGTTGGTCTTACCTCCGTGGGCGACCTCTTCTACCACTTATGGTGACTGATATGAATTACCTGTACTGATACCAATAATTTTTATCTACAACTATAACATGTATATACAATTTATAACCAGACAAGTACAGATACTTGGGATGTAATCACACGTTAAATACCCGACACTGACAGTACTAGACAACCCTTGCTCTGATATCACATTAACTGTAACGCCTCAGAAGTGCAAAAATAAGGGCTAACTTTTTCCTTTAAATCTTATTTTCCTACTTAGGTTGCATTCTTGTACAGTGTATGATACTTACTTTCTTCCTTTACTTATTCTTTTAATCATTTAGTTTTGCCAAAAATTTTGGCAGCATAACCTCTTATATTTTAGCCTATCCTCCTGTATGTAAACGCAATTTATATTCACAAGGCAACTGATTTTATTTCTTAAATTCATTACTTCCAACTTTACATTTTTACGACTATAATATCCATATCTATTTTCAGTATCACCAGCATTTCATTCACTTCCCAAATCATTGACATACTAATTCTATAAAACAACTGATTACATCCCAAAAGTATTTATATATAATCTAGTATCTGTACAAAATACATATCTAGAAATAAACATCTGATGATATACCTGAGCGAGTACTGTAAGTAGTCTAGAAATCATGGAATCCACCAGCGACTCAAGTACTTCGTAGATAGCTGAGTAATTCTCACTGCAGGTACTCTGAAATGGGAGAAAAAAAGGGGTGAGCTTTTGGGAAAAGCTCAGTAAGGTATGCATTTTAAAAAATTCTAACCATTTAAAAACAAGTGGAAAATCGAGTGAATATACTTCCATACATACATACTTATGAAACCGATTAACATGCCTACTTTAAAATATATCATACTTTATTAAAACATTGTACATACTTTCATACAGTAAAACATCATACATACTTCCTTCATTAAAACATCATACATCAAAACATGGAGACTAGTCTATTTCAATATAGTTATCATGCAACATATTACATCCTCCATAGAGGGAATAATACCTATAGCCATGGTAAGGGTTGTCGACTGGATTATGGTCGTACAATGATTCTAACATACTATCAAAATCAAGCTATCACACAGCTAGGGCACGAACACTAGTGGCACACGCCATGAGGTTACGAGATACTACGTAAATAGACACCACATGTAGTGGAAAACAAACACCACTAAGGCGGAATAGGCATTGCATAGGTGAATCTAAACTAACACTACGTGTGGCGCAGCCAAGACACCACAAGTAGCAGACATGATTATGCACTCAGCATACACTAAAAGTAGCTCAAAATCTTTACTTCCTTACTTTCATACTTGCTTACTTTTATATTGAAACTTTAATCATAAAGTCATGTCATTTTCAATACAAAATATGTATATCTATTTTATTTATACATAGTAAGCGAAAACCACCAGTTTCAGTATTTAAAAATGGATTACAATTCCTTTCAGGTTTAAACCGAAAAAGTTTGGTTTTTTAACAGTACTTTTTACGATTTTCAAGTCATTTTATGAATAATAAATAGATATAGGATGTTAAGGTAGCATTAATTTTTTGGGTCTCGAGATTACCTCGATTTACGTGTCAAATTCCTGAGCTGCCCAAAACAATACAAAATCATCAAATATTGTTCAATTTCATCTCAACATATCCAAATATGTATTTATCTCCTTAAAGGTTGACCAATTTTGACATTTTTATCAATTTTTCCTATTTTCTCGATTTTATCGATTTAATAGCCGGTTTAAGCTATTTTAGCCCATTTTATTTTTCTAATTTAACATTCACCATCTTAATGACCTAAATACTCATTCACATCCTTAATTCATACTTATCATCAATCTAATTTTACCAATTCTCACACCTTTCAATTTTTCACTAAACTAAAGTATAAACTAGACTTTTTCGGTATAAATTTAACTGTTAACAACCT
The DNA here is from genome assembly GCA_033439115.1 of Firmiana major. Classification (NCBI taxonomy): domain Eukaryota; kingdom Viridiplantae; phylum Streptophyta; class Magnoliopsida; order Malvales; family Malvaceae; genus Firmiana; species Firmiana major. Next base: position 16,859,099 of record CM065904.1, on the reverse strand, counting down.
TGAATTCATTCGAATTTCATCACAAACTGTAAGACCCAAAAATTTACATATAATCTTTATGACATTGTGAATGTATAAACAAGCCACAATTTATATAAATGATGAGGAATGGATGTTTTGAAGTTGTAAAGGTGTATGAAATCTAAAATGGATGGTTAAGTAAATCAAATACCAATGTAACAGTGAATTAGGATGGAAAAGTGCAGTAGAACTGCTTATGGAGAGGAGCAGATCGATCTCTTTGGCAATATAGATCGATCCCATAGGTTTAATATGAGGAAATGAGTTATCTACAAGAGGCATATCGATCTTTTATCAAGAGCAAATCGATCCCTCAATGATGCAGATCGATTTCCTTAAGTCTCAGGTTGCAACAGATCGTTCTCATTTCAAGGCTAGATCGATCTCTTTAAAGTTCTGAGTTGTGTAGATCGATCTCATGCTTAAGGGCAGATCGATCTCATATGGTTAGCAGATCGATCTCATAGAGACAATTCTATAAATACTGGACCTCTGCAGCCTCTGTTTCATGAGAAACACTATTCCATTCAAGAACCAAAGCAAAACCTAACATTTCAACACTAGAAAACTTCGATTTGCAACCAGTTTTGAGTGAGTTTTAGTTTAGCAAAGTTGTTTTTGGTAAAGAGGAGAACAACATACTTGAAAACAAGAAGTTGAAATCAAAAGATTGAAAGAGCAAGGAGGATTTTACTAATTTTAGTGAAAAGGAGGAAAATCTCAGCTAGGTAAGATTTAATGCACCAAGTTGATATATGTTAAACTAGGTGTATTGGTGAACTTATTAGTATATGTATGAATTGTTGGAAACAAAAAGGATCATGAAAAATGAGCATGACCTAGTTATTGACATGGAAGAGGGAAAATGATGAGGAAATGGTGTTAACATGAATTAAATGGTGCAATATGCATGTATGGAAGATTTTAAGTTAATCTTATGAAATGTATAAATTGGAAATAAGGAGAAATGAATATAGCTATATGGAAAATATGGTATAACACCATAATGGGAGAAAATAATGAGATTGGGATATTAGAATTGGAATTTTGCAAATGAAGTAAGTATATTACGGTAAACTAATGCAGATAATTATAACAACTTTAAAAATCACAGTGGAAGTTGATCGGACTGTAAGAGTGAGCAGAACCGAGGTAGAGAGGTCACTTGACGTGATCCGAGGTAAGAGAATGTCGTGAGTAGCTAGAGATAGCTACACGTATTTTGAATAGAATTTTGATATTATATTATATATGAATTCCCTTGAATAAGCATGTTATTGTGATAAAAACCAATGAGGATAAGTGTGTTTATCTAAAAATAGCGTGAAAATACCTTAGAAGCATGTTGTGACTAAAATCCATAGTTGCATGATTGAATGGCTAACGTTTTCATGTATATGCGAAAACATGCACATTTGAGTACTTATTTGATTTAATTGGGTGAATTATGATTTGAATAGCCATCTATCTTGTTTTGTGTGAAAACCATAAGTGCTAGAGACTACTCGCAGTTGATTTTGAGATATGCATCAAATAGTACTTGAGAGTATTCTCGTACTAAATTTTAATGTGATTTATGCATGTTAGAGTACTGAGAGCATTGCTTGTACTCAGTTTTGTGATTGATGCATTATAGAGTATTGAGAGCTATGCTCATACTCAGTTTTACATGATAGAGTACTGGGAGCTTAGCTTGTACTCAGATTTCATATATTATACATTATAGAGTATTGGTAGCTTTGCTCATACTTATGTTTTTACATGACATAGTGCTGGGAGCATTGCTCGCACTAGAGTTATGTCATTGTGATATGGTTGTGTTGGGAGTTTACTCGCACGTACCAGTTTTGAAAAGAGCATGAAACAATCGTGTTGGGAGCCTGTGCTGACTGTGTGTCGCACCGATATATATATGCTCACACGTGCATTATTTTGAGATAAGGTCGAGGGCTATCAAAATAACCCATAGTATGAGGACTAAGACTCATGGCGAGCATCCCGACTATGAGGTATATCCAAGGTATAAGGACTAAGACTCATGGCGAGCATCCCACCTTGAGATAGGTGTAATGCCTGTAATTTCACACGTATTGATGAAGATATGATGCATATGTACGTTGTTACAAAAATAGCTTGAGAAGCTATGATGTATGTATATGTATTGTTACATGAGTGAAAATGATAGGAGGGTGTAAGGATTTTGGAAATTTAATGAAATATCCATGGTTTTAAGTTGTGTGCACAGGTTTCATTAACTATGAACTATGTGGAATGGATGCCCTTATGTGTTAATTTTGCACAGATTGTAAATTGAGGTATGAAGCAAATAAGGATGAATCTGCATTGGAAAATCTACAAAAAAACTGTAGAATAGAGGGTACAGGGGATGAGGGATCGATCTCATATGAAGGAGGGATCGATCTCCTCTCATAAAAATGCCAAGAATCAGTTCAATTGAATAAGCAAATCGATCTCATAAGGAAGGAAGATTGATCTCCTTAAGTCTCTGCCTGAAAGGAATCGATCTCTCACAAGGCACAGATTGTGAGACCTGAGAATTTTATACACATCTAATTTTGTAATGTGAACATGAAGTGTAATTGATTGAGCTAAATGTGATGTACTCATAAATTAAAGTGATAAATGAGTATTGAATGAGAAATAATCTATGGAGTAAATTATGGCAATTATATATGGAGATTTTATTCCAAGTGTGCACCCATAGTGTGAAACTATGAGGCTAGATTGATCTTGAAGAAGAGGGGATCAATCTGGTAGGCCAAACTGACAAGGAATGAAAAATCTAAACGAGAAAATCGATCTCCAATGAAAGCAGATCGATCTCTCTGTGATTCTGCCTTAAAGGGATCAATCTCTTATAAGAACAGATCGATCTCTAAATGTTTCTATAGAATGTAGATTGATCTCCCCAAGATTATGAGATCGATCTTGCCTCTACGACAGATCGATCTGGTAGGCATAAAAGTTACCTAAAATGTTTCTAATTCAAAGGCAGATCGATCTCCTAAAGGAGCAGATCGATCTCCTACCCTCTGTCTATATAAGGACCCCTGTGCTTTTGCTGGAATTCATATTTTCTCTCTCTCCAGAAACCAAAAACCCCCATTTTTGCTGAATCCCTATCTCTCTCTCTCCTCCAAAACGCCCATTTTCATTTGAATCAGAGGTAATGGCAAGAGAGAAAGTTGTTCCCCATCCTAAGAGGAACAACATACTTGGAAATCAAAAGATGATTTGAGCTGAGGCGTGAATTAAGCACTCCACAAGTTTTGGGTAAATTTCTAAGCTTTCATCCTTGATTTTGAAGTAGATTTCTGCGATTATGGCTGTAGATGTTGTGATGAATTGGTTGAACATGGTTAGGGTTGTTAGAATTATTGAGGTATTGAGAAATTATGAGAATGTGAGCAATTATGCTCGATGTTGAGATTTTGGACAATGTGATGACGTATTGATGATGTTCTTACATCATTGGGACAACCCGAGAGTTTCAGAGAGGAATGCGAGGCTAGTCCATCGTTCAGGGGAAACGATTGCACTATATGAGGTGCAGCGAGGTAAGGGAAAACTTAAACTCATTTGTATATGTGATTTGTGATGATATTGTTAGCATGAAATGTTTTGAGAAACAAGCATGTTTTTACGAGTTGTGATTGAGTTATTGCACATGATTTTATAGCCGGTTGGGGCCCAATTTTTATGAGTTGTAAACAAAGTGTGAAATTGTTTTACAAACTGTTTGAGTTTAAAAGTGAAACGGGATTTGGGCTCTACGTTAAGGCGTACTGAGATTTAAGAAATGTGTACGTAGTTTTATCGGTTTGAGCTCGGTTTTGACATGTTTTGTAATGAGTACAAAAAGGTTTTTAGACAAGTTTTTATGAGAGAAACCATTATAAGCTCTACTCGAAGGTAAAATGGCTTTATATGATAATGGATATTATTGAGACTTAGGTGTGTCATGAGATAGCACATCGGACCTTGCTTTGGTAGCATGTAAGTTCGGGCCTTGCTTTGGTAGCATGTAAGTCCAATATTCCGTTGCTTTGGTAGCAAGAGATGCCTTCATTCTGGTAACGTGAGATGACCCCAGATGGTAGCTCTGGCTGTCCTTGCTTGGTAGCATGTAAGTCCGAGCCTTGCTTTGGTAGCATGTAAGACCGATAGTGTGCATGAGGAGAAGCCTTGCTCTGGTAGCATGTAAGTCCGAGCCTTGTTCTAGTAACATGTAAGACCAATATACCATGTGCATGACCATATTGTCGACGTTCCCTCTTTTGAGGATGCCTGGGATGCGCACCCAGAGGAGATTATTTTAATGTGCCATGACAGATGTTTTTATCTTAGTTTTAATTGCCTAGTCTCCATCTTTTTATATACATGAGATTGTGTTTTGCGGCTTTGCCCCGTGCATTATTACTGAGGTAATTTCTATTATGTTTTTACGAGAAAAGCCATTATCGCATCCTAATTTCCACATGCTTGTAACTATGGTTTTTATACTGAGCCATTTACTCTCATGTTTCTACATGATCTTAGAGAAATGAGATAATGATGTTTTAATGATTTCATGCTACGTTTTCTACTGAGCTTATTGATTTTCACCTACAAAACAAAATGATTGTGCTGTGTAATTGATGATTTTGTTAGTGAGTCCCTTACCCCCTTACTGAGCGATTTAGAAGCTCACCCTATTTTTAATATCCCCCAGATTTCTTCAAGTGAAGAGAGTTTCCTGCGATGTACGGAGTAGTGGCTAGTGGAGGACTTGAGCTCCAGGTTGTACATTGTGTTTTGAGGTATACTTTAACATTTCATGTACCCAGACTAAAGTTGTTTTTTTTTTATAGACACTTGACGAACAATGATGTATGGGATGTATTAGGAGTAATTAACTCTGAATTGAGGAATGTATATGGTATGATATATAAATATTAGATGATGAGATCTTGAGGCGAAAGTCTTATAATATATATATATCATGATGTATGACACTGTACAGGAATGCACCTAGAATTGTGTATTGATGAAAATAAGTTTTAAATTTGCCCTGTTTTCCACGCTTTCGGGGCGTCACAGAGTTTATTTGGTATCAGAGCCTAGGGTGTTTAGTACTACCAATGTCGGTTAAGTGAAATAAGATACATCCTAAGTGTTTGTGTAAGTCTGGTCATGGATTGAAATTTAGGATTGAGATTTCAATCAAGTTTAATATGTACGCGCATGAATGTATTGAGGTTGAATATGAGTGGATGATGAGGTCGTTCAAGGAGGCAAGCATAGCCACCTCTGCCACTTGCCCCACAACCAGAGAGCCCTAACTCTCGAATTAACCAGGTTGAGCAAGATGTGAGGTAGGGTTTTGAGCAGATGGCAGCGCTATTCACGCAACATTTTAGAGTGAATACCTCGAGTACCACTCCTACACCAGCAGAATGACCTCCCGTGACCCCAGTACAGATGGATCGGTGCCTCCCGCTACTTAGCCAGATGACAGAAGTATGATCCAATTGAGGGATTTTTTTGAAAATGAATCCACCCGTATTTAAGGGCAGAAAGGATCTCATAGAGGATGAGGGTGGCTGACTGAGTTGAGAGTCATATTTGACTATTTGGGATGCACTGATGCTGAGAGGGTCAGTATGGGTGGTTACATGTTGAAAGGGAGAGCTCGAGATTGGTGGGATACTACCCAGAGTATTTTGATGTCCCGCTAGGATGTGATTAGTTGGGAAGAGTTTCAGAAGGCCTTTAAAGCCTAATATATACCACGAGCTGCCCAGAGAAGGATGCAGGCTGAGTTTTCGAGTCTGGTACAGGGAGATATGTCTGTGGATGATTACAAGAGTCGATTTTTCACTCTATTGAAATATGATACATATACCTTTAAAGATGAAGAGCTTCGCACCGAGAGATTTATATATGGACTAAAGCCCATCATCAGAGATCGATTGATAAGGTTGTGTATTACTAAGTTTGGAGATGCTCTGAGATGAGCACAAGAGATTGAGAGGGGAATCGAAATTGTATAATCCCAGAATGAATTCAGAGCAGTGATTGGGGATAAGGGCAAAAGGCCAATGATTTCCCAGATCAATATTCGGAGAGGTTCCTTTAGAGGAGGAAGGATTGAGGTATTGAAGAGCAGATTGGAGAAACCCAGAGCTTATCCCATCATTAGGGAGACCCCTCGAGATGTCAGACCTAAGATAAGGGTTTGTAGAGACTGTGGCCAACCACATGAGGGAAGTTGTACTGAGTTGATCCGTGGATGTTTTAGATATGGAGACATGGGTCACAGAGTAAAAGACTGTCCTCAACCTCAAAGACCACATGCTCCGGAGCCTACTAGATAGTAGCCTTAGAGAGTGAATCCCCCGAGACGGGTCACTACTGTAGAGAAACAAAAGAAGCTAGTCACAGTGGGACGTGTGTTTGCTTTGGATAAGGAAACAACAAACACTTTTACAGAAACTATAAGAGGTACACTCTCTGTTTGTAATCATAAGGCTCATGTGTTGATTGATCCAGGGTCCACGCATTCGTTTATTTCTGAGCATTTTACATGTAAGTTAAATTTGAAGTTTGAACCTTTAGAGTATATCCTACATGTAAATACCCCTATACGTGAGTCCCAAAGAACGAATATGATATGTAAGGGATGTGAAATAAGGGTGGGAGATAGAGTAATGCTAGCAGATCTAATGATGTTAAATATGCATGGGTTCAATGTCATTTTGGGAATGGATTGGCTGGCAACCAATCAAGTGAGTTTAGACTGCTACACTAAGATAATAACTCTCCCTACCTGAACCTTACAATGTACGTTTGAGATATTGAGAAAATAAAGGTATGAAATTTTTGTAAGCAATTTGAAATTTATGATGTTACCTTTTGAGAGTATTAAATTTGTTTTTAATGTGAAGGTTATAAGGAGCTCATCTTAGATTATAACTGGGAACATCCGAGGATTGAGGATATACCCGTGGTGTGTGAATTTTTGGATGTCTTCCCAGATGAGTTGCCCGGTTTACCACTAGAGAGAGAGAGCTGAAGTTTACCATTGATTTGGTACCAGATACTCAGCCTATCTCTAGACCTCCGTATAGGATGGCATTAGTGGAACTAGAGGAATTAAAGAAACAACTACAAGAGTTATTGAATTAGGGATTTATTAAACCCAGTGTCTCACTGTGGGGAGCACCAGTGTTATTTGTAAGGAAGTAGGATGGTAGTCTCAGATTATGCATAGACTACCGACTATTGAATAAAGTCACGGTGAAGAATAAATACCCATTGCCTAGGATTGACGATCTGCTTGATCAGCTAAGAGGGTCCTTAGTCTTCTCTAAATTGATTTAAGATCGAGCTATCACCAATTGAGGATTAAGGAGGAAAATATTTCGAAGAAAGCCTTCAGGACAAGGTATGGCCATTATGAATTTCTAGTAATGCCCTTTGGATTGACAAACGCCCCTGCAACCTTTATAAGATTAATGAATGAGGTGTTTAGAGACTATATAGGTAAGTTTGTGATAGTCTTTATTGATGATATATTGGTGTACTCTCGATCTTATGAGGAGTACGCACAACAATTGTGGTTAGTACTTCAGATACTCCGAGATAAGCAATTATATGGAAAGCTTAGTAAGTGTGAGTTTTGGCTGGATCAGATAGCTTTCCTTGGTCATATAGTTTCAAAGGAAGGAGTATCAGTTGATCCAATTAAAGTGGGGGCTGTGCTTAATTGGGAAAGACCGAAGACAGTTACAGAGGTACGAAGTTTCCTTGGTTTGGCAGGGTATTATAGAAGATTTGTGGAGGGATTTTCCAGGATTGCCACTCCTTTGACCAAGCTCATGCGTAAGGAGACCCCAGTCATATGGATTGATCAATGTGAGCTCAAGTTTTAGGAATTAAAGAGGAGATTAACAGCAGCGCCTGTGTTGACTATCCCTGAGGGATCAAGAGGATTTTTAGTGTATAGTGATACTTCCTATCAAGGATTGGGGTGTGTGCTCATGCGCAGCACGGAAGAGTGGTCGCCTATGGATCGCAACAGTTGAAAGATCATGAGCAAAATTACCCCACGCATGATTTGGAGTTAGCAGCTGTGGTATTTGCCTTGAAGATCTGGCGACACTACTTATATGGGGAAAGATTACAGATCTTCACTGACCACAAGAGTTTGAGGTACCTGTTTGATCAGAAAGAGTTAAATATGAGACAAAGGATGATGGATGGAACTCGTTAAGGATTATGACTGCGAGATTCTATACCATCCGAGAAAGGCAAACGTAGTTGCTGATGCTCTGAGCAGGAAGAGTATGATATCTGCTATGATGATCAGGGAATGGGATTTATTGGAGCAGTTTGTCGAACTCCAGATTAGAGTTAAAGAGGTAGAGACTGAATTTTCTGCTAGCATGCGAATAGAGCCCAAGATCATGGATCGGATTAGAACTGGGCAGTGTGATGATCAGAGGTTGATTGATATTGTTAGCCAAGCTGAGTAGACTTCGCAAACAGATCTCATAGTCAGTGAGGATGGATTATTAAGATTCAGAGGATAAATTTATGTATCGAACGATGATACCTTGAAGATACAGATACTGAGAGAATCCCACTGCTCACAATACACCACGCACCCAAGGAGTACTAAAATGTACTGAGATTTGAGAAAAGTATACTAGTGGAGTGTTATGAAGCAAGACGTGGTAGATTATATGGCCAGATGTTTAGTGTGCCAGCAAGTAAAAGCTGAGCATCAAAAGCTCGTAGGATTATTATAGCCTTTACCTGTGCCAACATGGAAATGAGAGCATGTCACCATGGACTTTATTATGGGTTTACCGATTACCCGAATAGGTCGTGACGCTATACGGGTCATAGTGGATAGATTGGCAAAAAGAGCCCATTTCCTTGCCATCAAGAGCACAGATACTGTGGATACCTTAGCTGAGTTATATGTCAGCGAGATAACTAGATTACATGGGGCTCCAGTAAGTATTACTTCTGACAGAGATTCTCGATTTACCTTTAGATTTTGGACCCATTTTCAGGAGTCCATGGGATCTTGATTGAGTTTTAGTACCGCCTATCATCCTCAGACAGATGGTCAGTCAGAGAGGACTATTCAGACCCTAGAGGATATGTTAAGGGCGTGTACGATGGATTTTAAGGGATCATGGGATGATCACCTGCCCCTAGCAGAGTTTGCGTACAATAATAGCTATCATGCGAGTATTGAAATGGCACTTTTTGAGGCTCTATTGGTAGGAGGTGTAGATCCCCTGTAGTTTGGGAAGAAGTGGGTGACAGAAAGATAAATGCTCCCAAGCTTGTTGAACAGGCTGTACAGAGTGTGAAACTTATATGTGAGAGATTACGAGCTGCACAAGGTAGACAGAAAAGCTACGCGGATGTAGATAGACGGCTACTCGAGTTTGATGTTGGTGATGCAATGTTTCTGAAGATATCACCGAGTAAAGATATCATGAGATTTGGAAAGAAAGGAAAATTGAGTCCTCGATACATTGGGCCATTCGAGATTCTTGAGAGAGTGGGAGAGGTAGCCTACAGGTTGGTATTACCCCCACAGATGTATGGACTACACAAACGTCTACCATGTATCTATGTTGAGGAAGTATCACCCAGACCCTTCTCATGTCTTAGAGTATGAAGAGATGAACATACAAGAGGACACGAGCTACACTGAAGAACCCGTCCGAATCCTCGATAGGAAAGAGAAGGTACTTCGGACTAAAAATATCCCATTAGTAAAAATTTTATGGAAACATCACTCAATTGAAGAGGCAACTTGGGAATTGGAAAGCCTCATGAAGGAGAAGTACCCCCATCTGTTTGACAAGTCGAGTTGAATTTGGAGGACCAAATTCTTTTAAGGTAGGGAGGATGTGAGACCTAAAAATTTTATACATATCTAATTTTGTAATGTGAACATGAAGTGTAATTAATTGAGATAAATGTGATGTACTCATAAATTGAAGTGATGGATGAGTATTAAATGAGAAATAATCTATGGAGTAAATTATAGCAATTATATATGGAGATTTTTTGCCAAGTGTGTAACCATAGTGTGAAACTATGAGGCCAAATCGATCTTGGATAAAAGGGGATCGATCTGGTAGGCCAAAGTGACAAGGAATGAAAAATCTAAATGAGCAAATCGATCTCCAATGAAGGCAGATCGATCTCCTTGTGATTCTGCCTTAAAGGGATTGATCTCCTATAGGAGCAGATCGATCTCTGAATGTTTCTGTAAAATGCAGATCGATCTCCTGACAAGGAGCATATCGATCTCCCCAAGATTATGAGACCGATCTTGCCCCCAAGACAGATCGATCTGGTAGGCATAAAAGTTACCTAAAATGTTCCCAATTAAAAGGCAGATCTATCTCCTTAAGAAGCAGATCGATCTCCTATCCTCTGCCTATATAAGGACCCTATGCTTTTACTGGAATTCATCTTTTCTCTCTCTAGAAATTGAAAACCCCCATTTTTATCGAATCCCTAACTTTCTCTCTCCTCTAAAACACCTATTTTCGTTCGAATCAGAGGTAGTGGCAAGAGGGAAATTTGTTCCTCATCGTAAGGGGAACAACATACTTGAAAATTGAAGGATGATTTGAGCTGAGACCTGAATTGAGCATTCCACAAGTTTTGGGTAAATTTTTAAGCTTTAATCCTTGATTTTAAAGTAGATTTCTACGATTGTGGCTTTAGATGTTATGATGAATTGGCTGAAAATTGTTAAGGTTGTTAGAATTATTGAGGTATTGAGAAATTATAAGAATGTGAGAAATTATGCTTGATGTTGAGATTTGAGACAATGTGATGACGTATTGATGATATTTTTACATCGTTGGGACAGCCTGGGAGTTTCAAAAAGGAATACGAGGCTAGTCCATCATTCAGGGGAAACGATTGCACTTTATGAGGTGCAGCGAGGTAAGGGAAAACTTAAAGTCATTTGTGTATGTGACTTGTGATGATATTGGTAGCATGAAATGTTTTAAGAAACAAACATGTTTTTATGAGTTATGATTGAGTTATTGCACACGATTTTATGGTCGGTTGGGGCCCAATTTTTATGAGTTGTAAACAAAGTGTGAAATTATTTTACAAACTGTTTGAGTTTAAAAGTGAAACGGGATTTGGGCTCTACGTTAAGGCGTACTGAGATTTGAGAAATGTGTGTGTGGTTTTACCAGTTTGATCTCAATTTTGACATGTTTTGTAATGAGTACAAAAAGGTTTTCAGATGAGTTTTTATGAGAGAAACCATTATGAGCTCTACGCGAAGGCAAAATGATTTTATATGATAATGGCTGTTATTGAGACTTAGGCGTGTCTTGAGATAGCATATCGGGCCTTACTTTGGTAGTATGTAAGTTCGGGCCTTACTTTGGTAGCATGTAAGTCCGATATTCATCCGCTTTGGTAGCAAGAGATGCCTCCGTTCTGGTAATGTGAGATGAGCCCCACTTTGGTAGCGCTGGGTGACCTTGCTTTGGTAGCATGTAAGTCTGGGTCTTGCTTTGGTAGTATGTATGATCGATAGTGTGCATGAGGAGAGACCTTGCTTTGGTAGCATGTAAGTCCGGGCCTTGTTCTGGTAACACGTAAGACAAATATACCATGTACACGACCATATTGTCGATGTTCCCTCTTTGGAGGATGCCTGGGATGCGCACCCAGAGGAGATTATTTTGATATGCCATGACGGATGTTTTTATCTGAGTTTTAATTGCCTAATCTCCCTCTTTTTATATACATGAGATTATGTTTTATGACTTTGCCTCGTGAATTATTACTGAGGTGATTTCTATCACGTTTTTATTAGAAAAGCCATTATTGCATCCTGATTTCCACATGCTTGTAACTATGGTTTTTATACTGAACCATTTACTCTCATGTTTCTGTATGATCTTAGAGAAATGAGATGATAATGATGTTTTAATGATTTCATGCTACGTTTTTTTACTGAGCTTATTGTGTTTCACCTACAAAACAAAATGATTGTGTTGTGTAATTGATGATTTTGTTAATGAGTCCCTTACCCCCCTTACTGAGCGATTTAGAAGCTCACCCTATTTTTAATATCCCCCAGATTTCTTCAAGTGAAGAGAGTTTCCTGCGACGTACGGAGTAGTGGCTAGTGGAGGACTTGAGCTCCAGGCCGTACATTGTGTTTTGCAGTATACTTTAACATTTCATGTACCCAGACTAAAGTTATATTTACAGACACTTGGCGAACAATGATGTATTGGATGTATTAAGATTAATTAACTCTGAATTGAGGAATGTACATGGTATGATATATAAATATTAGATTATGAGATCCTGAGGCGAAAGTCTTATAATATATATATATCATGATGCATGACACTGTACATGAATGCACCTAGAATTGTGTATTGATGAAAATAAGTTTTAAATGTGCCATGTTTTTCGCGTTTCTGAGGTGTCACACAGATCGATCTCCTTAACTATCGGCTTGGAAGAGATCGATCTCCTCTAAACAACAGATCGATCTCTTTAAGGTTCTGTAAGGAGCAGATCGATCTCTTACAAGAGGTAGATCAATCTCCAAGATGAAATTTGCTTGCAAACAGATCGATCTCATCATGTAAGAAGATCGATCTGGTACTAGTTACATTTGGTAAAAAGGACTACCAAACCATGCAGAGATCGATCTCCACAAGGGTCAGATCGATTTCACATCTCTTTGTTTATAAAAAAGGCACGACATTTGGACTGAAAATCAGATTTCCCTCCCACCAAACACGCACCTGCCATTTTCTCTCAAAGAACCAAGCTTTCTCACTCTAAAAATCACTACATTCCAGCCAGAATTTGAAGAAACTCAAGAAGGGAAAGTTGTTCCTTGAAGCAAGGAGAACAACATACCCAAAAATCACACATTGGGGTGACCAAGAGAAGGAGTTTTGGCTACCACAAGTTTAGGCTAAGGAAAAAGACTAAGCTAGGTAAGCTCTTCAACCCTTAAGCTTTAAATATGGATTTCGAGACATTTTTTGGGTTGAATTGTATGTGAAATAATGTTAGGAATGATGATTGTAGTGATGAGTGAGTAATGTTGAGAGAGATTTATGAAGAGGAAATCCATAGAAAAGTGATGGAAAGCTTAAGAGAAGATAAAATGATATTAGTGGGAGAGTGAAATGTAATTTAAAGGTTTGAGGAGTATGAATAGATAAGCAAATGACAATGTGTATGTTTAGTAGAGGGAAAGGAAAATAACAATGATTTACACGTGTAGATTGAAATACGTGGAACACGATTAACCCGGATCGCGAACAGAGCAAACGATATGAAGAAAATACAAGTGCGATTCGAGGTAAGGGATTGTATGTTAGCGATAGAGATATTCGTACGTATTTTACTGCGATTTTAGTAGATATGATGCTAGAATTAGTACATTTAGCTATGGAACTATGAAATGAGATGAAATCATGAAATGTACTATGATATATATGTATTGTGAAAATGGGATGTGGTAAGGAAATAACATGATATGCATGTTTTCAATGTTTTCTCTACTATATATTGATTTTGTGATTGAGAAAAGATGATGGATAGGTTGGCTAGTTTTACATGTTTAGCATGGGAAGACATGCTACGTAAATATACATGTTTTGAGTTTTTAAAACAGAAAATAGCAACATACCGGATTTGAGATGTGATTTGGTGTTGGAGCACTAGCTCACACCTGTTTTAATGACTTTGACTATGTTGCAGTTTTACTCACATATATTTACATGTTTTAATAAATCGTGCTGAAGCGTGACTCGCACGTGGTTTTATAATGATAATGTGCTTAAGTTTTAGCTCGCACATGTTTCTACATTTTTTATGTGTCGTGCTGGAGTATAACTCGCACGATGATTTTTGAGAGAAGTGTTGGAGCAATGTTTGCACCCATTTTTACTGAGTTGAGATGATATAGTGCTAGAAGCTGTTAGTCGCACTGAGAGATACCACGCTGGAGCCTTGCGATGATTGTGTGTCACGTTGATTTGCTTGCTTGGTATATGAGACATGGTTCAAGATGATGAGTCCATCGGAGTTGGGTGGATGGACCGGGTCCACAGTTGTACGTAGAACTGTGTAGTTGTTCGTTGGTATACTATGTACCATGCTAGGTGCGCGTGAGTACGAGTATCGCGTAGATGACACATAGTGTACATTATTCCATGAGTCGATGAGGAAGATGATGATTGAGATGAGCTGGAGGGTAGGACTTACCCATCCCCCTTCAAGCAAGTGATGCCCTGTGTACACCTGATCAGTGAGGCCTGGGATCACTGACTATGGCCATAAGTCGTGGATATTAGATTGCCGAGAATTCCATGCCTGTCTCAGAGATAAGAGAAATTGAGAAACTCAGAAAAGAAAGAGATTTGATGAAAAGAAATAATTTGAGAAAAGCAAAGAGATAATGTGATTTGATAAATCTCTTGATTTGAATACTTATGCTATGATAGCACTGTTTTATGACATGTTTTAATTGGAAGTATTGCACATGGTTTTACATGAAAATGCCTATGAGAAATAAATGTTTAAATGCATTTTTAGTAATATTTCCTTTTATATTGAAACATGGTTTGTTTATGCATCCATGGGCCATGTAGATAGTCCAGTGTCTACCTGTTAGCATCATTTTCCTTACTGAGCTGTGGTTTGCTCATCCCACTATTTTTCCCCTCTAGATACTGAGAAGTAGGATAGTGCGGTGGTCTCTAGATCCCTTTTTATGTTGGACAACTCCCACCAGTTGCAATGGTATAAATATTTGTATACACCTGAGTAATTTGTATCTATCATAATGTATTGCACAATTATGAATTACAAATGAAAACAGTTGTATGGGGATGTTATGTAAAGATAATACATTATACAATTGATTTTGTATATCTACATATGCCTGGGAGTGTGTGAATTAAAGTTTTAAATTTTTTCGCTATAAGTGTATGGAATTTAGTAATTACATTGACTCACAGCCCAACCGTAGTAGTGTATGTTTGGATGAATGGAACCTGGAGTCGGGGTGTGACTGAATTTGGTATCAGAGCTTGGTTGGTCTGATGTAAGTCGATGTTTAGAACTAAGAAACATACATCCCCCAAGTTACTGTACGATATTTAGATACAAATGTGTATATGATACTGGTAGTGATCTAAGAGTTTGTTATAAATGCAGGAAGTTATCAGGTTTGTGAGTTATGCCTGAGAGAAATCACAAGTGGGGAGAGAGCTCGAGAGCTTTAGGGCGGAATGACAGGACTGAGAGGCATAGTAGATCGTCCTCTAGTCATGATACCCAGGAACAGATAAAGGCTTTCGATCCTCGGGTAGCCCGATTAAAGGAAGATATGCATACGGTGATGACCAGGATAGGTCAGATTATGGGTAGGTTTGAGGGTGTATCAGTACAGCAGGATAGGTTGTACCGAATCCCCCAGTAGTTGCACAAGAACCTGAGGATACTGCACCTGTATGACCTGAGCCAGTTAGGCCATGAGATCCCCCTATTCGACCCGTACCTCCTACAGTAGCCCCACATCAGTATGATGATGATGATGATTTGGGGTATGGTTATGATTGTGATATGGAGAGGGTAAGGCATTTTATGGATTTCAAGCCTCCTTCTTTTAGCGGGGTGAAGGATCCAGCAGTGGCTGAGGACTAGATAAGACAGATGGAGAAGTTCTTTGACTTTTGTAGATGTTTGGCTACAGAGAGAGTAGCACTTGTGGCCTTTGAACTGAGAGGCGAAGCAGAGCACTGGTGGAAGTCCACCAGGCCTGTGTTGAGAGCTCAGGGTATAGTTATAACATGGGACATGTTTTTGGGTGCTTTCAGAGAGTAATACATCCCAAATACCGCTCGACATAGGTTACAGATGGAATTTCTGAATCTGACTTAAGGGAATTAAACCCTTGATGAGTACGAGTCACGATTCACCTCATTGAGCCGATATTATCTAGACTCTATAAGGAGTGAAGCTATTAGGGTCCGTAAGTTTGTTGATGGACTCAGGCCTTCAATTAGAGCTAAATTAGCCTCGTTCGATGTTGCTACATATAGAGAGGTTGTGCGACGGGCCTAGTTATGTAAGCAAAACTATGACCTGTAAATTTTTAAGTTCATTGGGATAAAGACAAGGGTCTGAGGAAATTAAGAGATGGAAAAGGTGCCAGATTTGGTCAGAGATTTATGAGTAAGCGTCAGAGAGAGGCAGATGAGTCACAGAAGAAGTTCTCTAGGCCTTTCATGCATCCGACCCAAACACCAGCCAGGGGTATAGTGATTGGTAGACCCTGGTCGACTACTGATTAGTGTCGATTGTGTGGCCGATATCATGGCTACAGGCCCTGTCATTTTCAAGGAGCACGATGTTTCAGATGTGGTAGACTTGGACATTATGTAAAGGATTGTCTAGAGGCAGTTGAGGTAGTCCCACAAAAGGGTAAGGATCCAGAGAAAGTTCCTACAGTTACACCTCCTGCAAGAAAGAGAGCCACGGCTGAAGAAAAAGGGAAGCAAGTTGTTTCAAGGCAGGGTGTATGCGATGGACCAGGCATCAATAGATACCTCTTCTGAGGTGATAAAAGGTACAATCTTGATTTTTAACATAAAAGCTATAGCTTTGTTTGATTCTGGTGCTACGCATTCCTTCATATCACTTGCATGTGCATCAAGGTTAACTGATTTTGTGGAACCCACATACTTAAATGGGACTTTATTAATAAGTACTCCAATGAGAGTTAGTCAATTAGCTGAACAAGTGTATAAAGATTGTAAGGTGAGGGTAGGATATAAGTGTGCGACAGCCAGCTTGATCTTGTTAAATATGTATGACATTGATGTAATCTTGGGAATGGATTGGTTAGCTACCAATCATGCTGTCTTAGACTGCCACACTAAGTCTATTACATTTTCTCTACTCGAAGAATGTGTTGTAAGATTTTAGAAGAAGTAATGAAATCTTGAATTTTATGGCAAATAAAGTACATTGTTATAAAATAACATGAATGTTGTTTTGAAGGTTTTATTGCTTTTTTGGTGGATTTGAATAAGCCACTTCCGAATATGAATAACATTCCAATGGTCAAAGAATTCCATGATGTCTTTCTAGATGACCTACCGGGATTGCCACCGGATATAGAAATGGAGTTTGGTATAGATTTGACACCTAGAACAGAGCCGATATCCAAGTCATCATATAGGATGGCTCTAGTTGAGCTAGAGGAATTAAGGAAGCAGTTGCAAGATATGCTAGATAAGGGGTTTATAAGACCTAGCGTCTCACCATGGGGAGCTCCGGTATTGTTTGTGAAGAAGAGAGATGGGAGCCTTAGGTTGTGTATTGATTATCGGATGTTGAACAAGGCTACCATCAAGAATAAATACCCCTTACCGTGTATCGACGACCTATTGGACCAGATTCGGGGAGCAGAAATCTTTTCCAAGATAGATCTGAGGTCTGGGTACTATTAACTGAAGATTCGAAAGGAGGATGTGCCCAATACAGCTTTCTGCACCTGCTATGGTCATTACGAATTCCTGGTGATGCCTTTTGGGTTGACGAATGGGCCAACGACTTTTATGGCTCTAATGAATGAGATAATCAAGCCATACTTGGACCAGTTCGTGAT
The DNA here is from genome assembly GCA_033439115.1 of Firmiana major. Taxonomy (NCBI): domain Eukaryota; kingdom Viridiplantae; phylum Streptophyta; class Magnoliopsida; order Malvales; family Malvaceae; genus Firmiana; species Firmiana major. The sequence continues at coordinate 16,841,353 of CM065904.1, read as the reverse complement.
CATTATCATTGATGATACATTGGTGTATTTAAGGTCTAAGGAAGATCACAAGCAGCACTTAAGGATTGTATTACAAACCCTTCGAGAGAAAAGGTTGTATGCCAAGCTTGGTAAATGTGACTTTTGGCTAGAGCAGATTTCTTTTTTAGGCCATGTGGTATCGAAGGATAGGGTGTCAGTAGATCCATCCAAGATTAAGGCTGTTGTTCAATAGGAACAGCCCAGGACAGTCACAGAGATCATAAGTTTTCTGGGTTTAACAAGTTACTACAGGAGATTTGTAGAGGGTTTCTCTAAATTGGCTGCTTCGTTGACACGACTTACGAGGAAGAATGTGGAGTTTACATGGGATGAAGTTTGTGAGAGGAGCTTTCAGGAACTTAAGCGTAGATTAACCACCGTGCCAATTCTCACCATCCCTAACAGCTCAGGAAATTATTTTGTTTACATAGATACTTCACACCAAGGACTTGGCTGTGTATTGATGCAGAATGGAAGGGTAATAGCTTATGAATCTAGACAGCTGAAAGATCACGAGAAGAACTACCCCACTCACGATTTAGAGTTAGCGGCCGTAGTATTTGAATTGAAGATATGGCGCCATTACTTGTATGGAGAAAGATTTTAGATCTTTAGGGATCATAAGATTCTTAAGTATCTGTTCTCACAGAAGGAGTTAAATATGAGATAGAGAAGGTGGATTGAACTCCTCAATGACTATGATTGTGAGATCTTATACCACCCGGGGAAGACGAATATGGTCGCCGATGCATTGAGTATAAAGACTCTTGGGTTGGTATCATATATAATGGTTAGAGAGCATGAGTTGTTGGAACAATTCACGAACCTTAGTTTAGATATGACCCCACCTGATATTATGGGATTATTGCTAGCTTGAGATTTGAGTTGGAGCTGATTGAAAGAATCTGGCCAGCTCAGCAAAATGATTAATGGTGTATTGATGTGATTAGCCAAATTCAAAAGGGTAAGGGTATTGAATTTGTATTGAGTTCAGATGAAGTACTAAGGTTCAGAAATAGAATATGTGTTCCTAAAGATTCAGAGCTGAGGAAGTTGATCTTATAAGAGGCTCAATCATCGAGATATACAGTACACCCAGGGAGCAGTAAAATGTATCAAAATCTTTGGAAAGTATATTGGTGGTCTGGAATGAAAAGAGACATAGCTGAGTATGTCGCTAGATGTCTCATTTGTCAGCAGGTCAAGGTAGAGCATCAGAAACCAGGAGGATTATTGCAACCACTACCAATACCGGCATGGAAGTGGGAGCACGTCACCATGAATTTTGTGATGAGGTTACCAAGAACCCATAAGAACCATGATGCTATATGGGTTATAGTAGATCAGTTAAAAAAATCGGCACACTTTTTAGCCATGAGATCTACAGATACTTTGAGTGCACTGACGGACTTGTATGTACAGGAGATAGTGAGATTGCATGGAATCCCAGTGAGTGTTGTTTCTGATAGGGATGCCTGCTTCACTTCCCACTTTTGGGGACATTTTCAGGAAGCGATAGGGACCCAATTAAGCTTTAGCACCGCTTTTCATCCTCAGACAGATGGTCAATTAGAGAGGACTATACATACCTTGAAAGATATGCTGAGAGCATGTGTGCTGGATTTTAGAGGCTCTTGGGACGATCACTTGCCATTGATTGAGTTTGCCTATAATAACAGCTATCACTCAAGTATTGATATGGCCCCTTATGAGGCACTATATGGTCGTAGATGCCAATCACCCATTGGTTGGGAAGAAGTTGGTGACAGACAATTGCTTGCTCCCAATTTGGTTAGACAAGCCTCCGAGGATGTTCGATAATATGTGAGAGGCTGCGAACAGCTCAAAGTCGTCAAAAGAGCTATGCTGACACGAGACGAAGATCACTTGAGTTTGATATGGGTGAGTCCGTATTTTTTAGAGTATCTCCTTCTAAGGGAATAACGAGGTTCGGGAGAAAAGGAAAACTAAGTCCCTTCGAGATTTTGGATAGAGTGGGAGATAGATCATATAGGTTAGGCTTACCACCTGAGCTAGCAGAAGTTCACAATGTCTTCCATGTTTCTATGCTTCGGAAGTACTATTCGGATCCAACACATGTAATTAGCTGTGAGCCATTGGAGGTCAAGGAGGATATGTCGTATGTGGAGAAACCGATCCAGATATTGGATAGAAAAGAGAAGGTGTTGCGAAACAAAATGATTTCATTGGTTAAGGTCCTGTGGCAACATCATACATCAGAGGAAACCACTTGGGAGTTAAAGAAGCTGATGAAGGAGAAATATCCCCAACTTTTTGAGGAATAGACTTGGTTTTATTTAGAGGACCAAAATTTCTAAGGAGGGGAGATGCAATGCCCATAATTTCACTGGTATTGATGAAGATATGATGTATATGTACGTTGTTACAAAAATAGCTTGAGAAGCTATGATGTATGTATATGTATTGTTACATGAGTAAAAATGATAGGAGGATGTAAGGATTTTGGAAATTTAATGAAACATCCATGGTTTTAAGTTGTGTGCACAAGTTTTATTAACTATGAACTATGTGGAATGGATGCCATTATGTGTTAATTGTGCATGGATTGTAAATTGAGTTATGAAGCAAATAAGTATGAATGTACATTGGAAAATCTGCAGAAAAACTGCAGAATAGAGGGTGCAGGGGATGAGGGATCGATCTCATATGAAGGAGGGATTGATCTCCTCTCATAAAAATGCCAAGAACCAGTTCAATTGACAAAGCAAATCGATCTCATAGGGAAGGAAGATCGATCTCCTTAAATCTCTACCTGGAAGGAATCGATCTCTCATAAAGCGCAGATCGATCTCCTTAACTCTCGGCTTGGAAGAGATCGATCTCCTCTAAGCAACGGATCGATCTCATTAAGGTTCTGTAAGGAGCAAATCGATCTCCTACAAGAGGTAGATCGATCTCAAAGAAGAAATTTACTTGCAACCAGATCGATCTCATCATGGAAGAAGATCGATCTGGTAGTAGTTACGTTTGGTAAAAAAGACTACCAAACCATGCCCGATTGATCTCATGTTTCTGAGTCTATAAAAAAGGTACGAGATTTGAACTGAAAATCAGATTTCCCTCCCACCAAATCGGCACTTGCCATTTTCTCTTAAAGAACTAAGCTTTCTCACTCTAAAAATCACTACATGCCAGCCAGAATCTAAAGAAGCTCAAGAAGAGAAAGTTGTTCCTTGAAGCAAGGGGAACAACATACCCAAAAATCACACATTGGGGTGACCAAGAGAATGAGTTTTGGCTACCACAAGTTTGGGCTAAGGAAAAAGACTAAGCCAGGTAAGCTCTTCAACCCTTAAGCTTTAAATATGGATTTCTAAACATTTATTAGGTTGAATGGTATGTGAAATAATGGTAGGAATGATGATTGTAGTGATAAGTGAGTAATGTTGAGAGAGATTTATGAAGAGGAAATCCATGGAAAAGTGATGGAAAGCTTAAGAGAAGATAAATTGATATTAATGGGAGAGTGAAATGTAATTTAAAGGTTTGAGGAGTATGAATAGATAAGCAAATGAAAATGTGTATGTTTAGTAGAGGGAAAAGAAAATAACATAATGATTTACACATGTAGATTGAAATACGTGGAACACGATTAACTCGGATCGCGAACGATACGAAGAAAATACAAGCGCAATTCGAGGTAAGGGACTGTATATTAGCGATAAAGATATTCATACGTATTTTACTGCGATTTTAGTAGATATGATGCTAGAATTAGTACGTTTAGCTATGGAACTATGAAATGATACGAAATCATGAAATGTAGTATGATATATAAGTATTGTGAAAATGGGATGTGGTAAAGAAATAGCATGATATGCATGTTTTCGATGTTTTCTCAACTATATTTTGATTTTGTGATTGAGAAACGATGATGGATAGGTTAGCTAGTTTTACATTTTTAGCATGGGATGACATGCTACGTAAATATACATGTTTTGAGTTTTTAAAAGAGAAAATAGCCACATACCGAATTTGAGATGTGATTTGGTGTTGGAGTACTAGCTCACACATGTTTTAATGACTTTGACTATGCTGGAGTTTTACTCGCATATATTTACATGTTTTGATAAGCCGTACTGGAGCGTGACTCGCACGTGGTTTTATAATGATAATGTACTGAAGTTTTACCTCGCACATGTTTCTACGTTTTTTATGTGTCGTGCTGGAGTATAACTCGCACGATGATTTTTGAGAGAAGTGCTGGAGCAATGCTCGCACCCGTTTTTACTGAGCTGAGATGATACAGTGCTAGAAGCTATTGCTCGTACTGAGAGATACCGCATTGGAGCCTTACGATGACTGTGTGTCACGCCGATTTGCTCGCCTAGTATATGAGACATTGTTCTGAATGATGAGTCCATCAGAGTTGGGTGGATGGATTGGGTCTATGGTTGTACGTAGAACTGTGTAGTTGTCTGTTGGTATACTATGTATCGTGCTGGGTACGCGTGAGTACGAGTATCGCGTAGATCACACATGGGGTACATTTTTCTGTGAGTTGATGAGGAAGATGATGAGCCGGAGGGCAGGACTGACCGATCCCCCTTTAGGCAAGTGATGCCCTATACACACCTGATAAGTGAGGCCTAAGATCACTGACTATGGCCATATGTCATGGATATTAGATTGCCGAGAATTTCATGCCTGTCTCAGAGATAAGAGAAATTGTGAAACTCATAAAAGAAAGAGATTTAATGAAAAGCAATAATTTGAGAAAAGCAAAGAGATAATGTGATTTGATAAATCTCTTGATTTGAATACTTTTGCTATGATAGCACTGTTTTATGACATGTTTTAATTGGAAGTATTGCATATGGTTTTACATGAAAATGCCCATGAGAAATAAATGTTTAAATCCATTTTCTAGTAATATTTCCTTTTATATTGAAACATGGTTTGTTTATGCATGCATGGGCTATGTAGATAGTACAGTGTCTACCTATTAGCATCCTTTTCCTCACTGAGTTGTGGTTTGCTCATCCCACTAATTTTCCCCTTCCAGATACTGAGAAGTAGGATAGTGTGGTGGTCTCTATATCCTTTTTTTGTGTTGGAATGCTCCCACCAGTTACAAAGGTATAAATATTTGTATACACCTGAGCATTTTGTATCTTTCATAATGTATCGCACAGTTATGAATTACCAATGTAAATAGTTGTATAGGGATGTAATGTAAAGATAATACATTATACAATTGATTTTGTATATCTACACATGCCTGGGAGTGTGTGAATTAAAGTTTTAAATTTTTTCACTATAAGTGTATGGAATTTAGTAATTACATTGACTCACAGACCAACCATAGTAGTGTATGTATGGATGAAGGACACCTAGAGTTGGGGTGTGACAATAGGGTTTACGGAGTACTGTGTATCGTGTATGTCACATGGAGTACGTTGTACCGTGAGTACTTGACATACTTGGATAGGACTAGTTAGCAGTGGGAGCGGGATCCAGTGGGATCTGGTGTGCTCCAAGATCAAGTCCTCAGATTGAGAGCTGATGGTAGAGAATTGACCCACCTCCCGTTACAGCCATTGGGAGACCCAACACACCGAGTACTATGTAGCCTGGGATCACAAAAAATGAGTTATGATCATAAACTCAGAACATGTAGTCGCATATCCCGGTTTTCTTTTCATGCTATATATATTGAGATTTCTTGATGAATTATCACATGGTTTTATGATATGAACATGTGAATTTGTGAGTAGTGAAAAGGGTAACCCGAGGGATGGGTGAGCCCAGATTTCCATGTTTTGAAACATGATAAATGCCATATGATTTTTATTTAAATGAATAACATGGTAAATGTGATTTGTGTGAAATTACATGAGAAATGCAGTGTTAAGCATAAAATGCTGAGATTGTTAAACCAACATATTTCCAGTTTTATAATTGATGTTTTGTATATAGATATATATATATTGCATAACCGCTTTGAGAGAGATGCATGCTTTAGATACAACTGGGTAAGGAAAAGATTTCAAGGCATAAGCATTGTATTTTGTAGATAGTGCAGTTATCTACTTGCTTGTCTGATTTCCTTACTGAGCTGTGAGCTCACCCCCATTTTACTTCCCTCTTTACAGAGCATCCACAGTAGGTGGACACGGATATTCCCTAATCCGCTGCATATCCATCTTGTGAAAGGTATACACACTCGACATTTGTACTGAACATAGTAAAAGTACAGTTATGTAGACTAATGTACGGTCAGGATGTATATGTACAAATAATTGTATTAATGTATAAGAGTTTATATTATAGTAAAGAATATTAAATTCTATGTATATTGTGAATGAATGTGAATTGGTGACTTATATCGAATTACAGCCCAACGTTTGAGGTGAGTAATGAAAAAAGGAAGGGTAAGTAAATTGAGAAAAATTTGTAGTGATTTTGGTAGGTCACGTGTGAGAGAAGGGCGTGACACAAACACATGAACCCTAGGCTGGCTGAACCTATACACTCTCCTATAAATTATTTCTTTCAATTCTACTTAAACAAAAATCATTCAAAAACATCAAATAAGAACATATCTCATGTTCATCATCATTCATCAAGTTTACCTCAACTTTGACCAAGGTTGACCATGTTTTTTATCCTCCAAATTGATCCTCAACTATAATTCAACATATATATAGCTTAGAATCATAAAAAGCTACCCAAAAATCCAACCAAAAACTTTCAAAAATGGAACTTTCTCTCACCTCGGAACAGTGCAGTTTCTGCCCCTGTTCTTCTCACTAGATTTTCACCTTGTAAATGAACTCCTTTAGGGTTGAATTGTTTATATGTTATAGAGGACTTGAAGGAAAAGATTTTATCCTTATTGACTGTCGCCTGAAAGTGGCCGAAAGGCTGCCGAAACAATCACGCAATCTGAAAGTAGGGGTGTCGCATACGGCAACTTGAAAGGGTTGGTGTGTTTTGAGTTTAGGTCGGTTTAGGATGGTCAATATAGTTCCAGAAAGCTTAAAAACTATAATTTTTATCTGTATAAGTTGGGAGTCAAAAGGCTTCTAGAATGTCTTCAAATCTTGCGAGTTCTACTGGTTGATCAGTTTTCTTAAATAGGGAAAATTCATATTCTGTTTTGGAAAATTCCTAAAAATTATTTCTAGTTCAATTTCCTCCAAATTCTCACTTCCAAAGTGTTATACTATGTCCCTAGATGTCTCATAAAACTTTGAGGGCCACGTGTTTAAGAAAAGTTTCTCGATTGAGCTCATTTTGAGCAATTTGGTCATTACCGAGCAAAATGGCTTAAAGTTTTCGGTTTACTTTAAAATTTCATTCGATCATCGAAACCTCCATTTTCCTCTCAATTTTCATTCCTCAAGTAAATAATACTCTATACTAATTTACTATAGCCTTTGTGAATTTCTAGAATTTATTTCGAATTTATTCCCCTTACTAGCCTATTTTTCTTGGTTTATCGTAAACCCGAGTTTTACAGACTTTTTTGCTTCTAATTTCTTAGTCTTACTTTCTAATCATCATAACATACTTAAAATCATACTTTTCAAGAAATGATATCTTACCTCAAAACACGTGCCTCGAGCTTCGTGCCACTATCCCAGGCGTCTTAATCCTTCTATGCCCTATATAAACATTTACATGATTCTTAAATTTCTAGGTTTATCTTAAAATGAACAATAACATGAAAATTCGGGTTTCACAATTTCCCACTTAGTTCTAGGTTAGGCGATACTGGTATTAGGTAGCTTGAATTGTAGAAATTATAAATCCTAATTTCTAGCCATTATACCGCCACCTCTCATGCTCAATTGCACTCCAATTTATCACAGATTTATACTATAACAAGTCCTTACAAGGGTTAGGGATGTTAAGTATTTAATCAATGAAATAGCTTTGCATAACTAGCCACATTCCATGCATGCTCATGGAAACTTCACCTTCATTTTGTTGATTAGCTTTACTTGATTCATTTAATTATTATTCAATGATTCCAACCTATGATTTCACACCTAAGTATCATATTTTTAACACCTAAGTATCATATCTTAAGGGTTAATTAAATGAAATTAGGATTGACACTTATATACCCTAAATAGTCCACGATTTTGGCTTGATTTCATAATCAGTTTTCCTAATTCATTTAAACACATCCTTGTGTTAATTTTCTATTTTTCTTAATACTACTCAATGTCATGTATGCACCTTTTGAAATTTTATGGAGCCATTATCTTTTCATTTGATATTTTATTTAGTATTAAAGTCATACTTACTATCTCTAAGTGTGTAGGACTTGGTCATTTGGTTTCGCTAACTTAAAATCATTTTTGGCTTATATTCATTTAACTATGGTGTGCTACATTTCTAAATTCATCGACACTCTTTAAACATAATGGGTTAAGATTGAATTAGGGTTTGGATTTCTCACCTTCCATACTCATTGTGAGATCTGAGAATTTTAGATATATTTGAATGATGTAATATGAACTTGAAGTGTAATTTATTGAGCTAAGTGAATTGGGGAATGATAATTGGAGATTTATATGTTAAGTGTTTAAAATAAGTGTGAAGTTATGAAGACAGATCGATCTGGGAGAAGGAGAGATCGATCTGGTGAGTTAAAAATGACTAGGAAGGAGGAATTTAAGGAGCAGATCGATCTCCAATGGAAGAGGATCGATCTCCTTATGATTCTATTTGAGAGAAGATCGATCTCATGAGGAAGAGATTGATCTCCAAATGAATCTGTTTGAGAAAAGATCGATCTCATGAGGAAGAGATTGATCTCCAAATGATTCTGTTTGGGAGAAGATCGATCTCCTCAAGGAGCAGATCGATCTCATAAAGCCATAAAGAGATCGATCTCACCCCTCGACAGATCGATCTCCTAGGCATAAAATTGCCCAAATCATCCCCAAAATTCAAATGCAGATCGATCTCATCAAGAGGCAGATCGATCTCCTACCCTCAGCCTATATAAGGAACCCCTGTTTTTCTCCTACAATTTCACTTTCTCTCTTTTCCAACCCCCATTTTCACCGAAACCTAGCTTTCTCACTCATCCAAAGCACCCATTTCCGTCCGAATCAGAAGTTGTGGCAAGAAGAAAAGTTGTTCCTCATCAAAGGGAGAACAACACACTTGGAAATCGAAAGACGAATCGAATCGAGGCAAGAGATAAGCTCTCCACAAGTTTTGGGTAATTTCTAAACCCCGATCTTGATATCTGAGATGATTTTGATGATAATGGTTGTTGTCATTGTGTTGAAATAGCTGAGAAATGATTAGGGATTGATGAAATTGCAATGTGGTTGGAGTGATAATGATATTTAGCAATTTTGGGAATTTGAGCTATAAATAGAAATTTAGACAATTTGGTGAATTAGCATAGATAATTGGCATGAGAAATGTAGAACATTGAGATGTTGTGAATGAGAGTGTAGTTTGGGGTAGAGTTACGAGAATCAAGAGATTTGAGGTGTTATGAGCAATTATGCTCGATTTTGAGAATTGAGGTTGATGAGATAATTGAGTATTGATGTTTTAACATCGTTTGGACAGCTCGGGAGTTCCAGAGTGGAATGTGAGGCTAGTCCGTGATACGGGGGAAACGATTGCACTATACGAGGTGCAAAGAGGTAAGGGAAACTAAACCATTTGTGTATGTGATTTGCGAACTATTATAGCATGAATTGTGATTTATAAAATAAGCATGTTGAGTGTTGTGTTGTGATACAATTGCACACGATTTTTATAGCCGGTTGGAGCCCAATGTTTTTATGATTTTATAACTGGGCTCTACGTTAAGGCAATATTGAGATTTGAGAAATGTGTGCATGCTTTGCCGGTTGGAACTCGATTTTATTATGTTTTGTGTTGAGTACAAAACGGTTTTCAAATGAGTTTTATGAGAGAAAAACCACTATGAGCTCTACGTGAAGGCAAACTAGTCTTATGTGATTAAGACTTAGCTGTGTAATTCTGAGTACACACCGGGCATTGCTCTGGTAGCATGTAAGCCCAATTCTTCTCCGTTCTGGTAACGTGAGAATAAACCATTATGTGGCTATGCCACGTATACTTGGTGGCCGTTGCCACGTGAGAAACCCCCTTTGGTGGCCGTTGCCACGTGAGAAACCCCCTTTGGTGGCCGTTGCCATGTGAAAACCCTATTTGGTGGCCGTTGCCACGTGAGAAACCCTATTTGGTGGCCGTTGCCATGTGAAAAACCCTATTTGGTGGCCGTTGCCACGTGAGAACCCTAATTGGTGGCCGTTGCCACGTGAGAACCCTAATTGGTGGTCGTTACCACGTGAAACCCTATCCTGTGGCTGTGCCACGTGTGAATTTAAATCAGTGGCTATGCCACGTGTGTTTAGTGGCTATGCCATGTGTGAATTTAAATCAGTGGCTATGCCACGTGTGTTTAGTGGCTATGCCACGTGTGAATTTAAATCAGTGGCTATGCCACGTGTGTTTAGTGGCTGTGCCACGTGCATTATTATTACAGTGATTTTATCACGTTAATTAAGAAAGTGTTTATCGCATTATTTTCACATGCTTTGTTATTGCTCTATACTGAGCCTTTTTACTTCATGTTTTCACATGATTTGAGACATGAGAATGTCGTTTTGAGTACTTTCATGCTATGGTTTTCAAATGAGATTAATGAGTTCACATACAAATAAATATTTTGTGATGTGCATTTTGGTTTATGAAATGAGTCCCTTACCCCCTTTACTGAGCGATTTAGAAGATCACCCTGTTTTCTTTCCCCCCAAATTTCTTCAAGTGAAAAGGGTTTTCCTGCGACGTACGGAGTAGCGGCTAGTGGAGGACTTGAGCTCCAGGCCATATATATTGTATTTTGAGGTATCTTTTATCTTTTCATGTACCCAGACAATTATCATAATTGCAGACACTTGATGTATAACATTGTATGGGATGTATTAGGATTAATTAACTTGAGATCAAGTAATGTATATGATATAATATATACTATTCAATGACGAGATCCTGAGGTATAATATAGGTGATGATGTATGACACTGCACAGGAATGCACTCTTAATTGTGAATTAATGATTAAAAAGTTTTAAATTAGCCCTATTTTTCGCACTTTCAGGGCGTGACAGAGTTTTCTTGGTATCAGAGCTTAGGGTGTCTAGTACTGTTAGTGTCGGTTAAGTGAAATAGAATACATCCCAAGTGTCTGTAATAGTCTGGTCATGAACTGAAATTGAGGATTGAGATTTCGATCGATTTTGATATGTACGCGCAGGAGACGAGTTAAGATAGAGAATGAGTGGACGACGAGGTCGTTAGAGGAGGCAGGCAGAGTCCCCTCCGCCACCTGTCCCACAACCAGAGAGTCCTAACTCTCGATTTAATCGGATTGAGACCAATGTGAGGTAAGGTTTTGAGCAGATGGCAGCGTTATTCGCGCAACACTTTGGAGTTAATGCCTCGGGTACTACTCCTACACCACCACAAGGACCTCCCATACCCCCAATACCTCCCGTCACTCAGCCTGATGATAGAAGTATGGTCCGACTGAAGGATTTTTTGAAGATGAATCCACCCGTGTTTAGGGGAAAGAAGGATCCTACAGAGGCTGAGGAGTGGTTGACGGAGTTAAGAATTATATTTGATTATCTGGGGTGCATCGATGCTGAGAGGGTCAGTATGAGCATCTATATGTTAAAAGGGAGAGCTCGAGATTGGTGGGGTACTACCCAGGGTATTCTGATGTCCCGCCAGGATGTGATTGGTTGGGAAGAGTTCCAGACAGCCTTTAGGACCCAATATGTACCACGAGCCACCCAGAGAAAGAAACAGGCTGAGTTTTTTAGTTTGGTACAGGGTGACATGTCTGTGGATGACTATGAGAGCCAATTCACCGCACTATTGAGATATGACCCAGAGACCTTTAAGAATGAAGAGCTCCGCATAGAGAAATTTGTGTATGGATTGAAGCCCATCATCAGAGATAGATTGATAGGGCTATGTATTACTGAGTTTGGAGATGCTCTGAGACCAGCACAAGAGATTGAAAGAGGAATTGAAATGGTACAATCCCAAAATGAGCTCAGAGCGGTGAATAGAGATAAGGGCAAGAGGCCAGCAATTTTCCAAACAGAGGCTCGGAGAGGTTCCTTCAGAAGAGGAAGGATTGAGGTACAGAATGGCAGATTAGAGAGACCTAGAGGGTACCCTAACATTAGAGAGACCCCTCGAGATGTCAGGCCAGAGACAAGGTTTTGCAAAAATTATGGCCGAATGCATGAGGGAAGTTGTACTGGGTCGATCCATGGATGTTTTAAATGTGGAGACATGGGTTACATGGTGAAGGATTACCCTCAACCTCAGAAACCACATGTATTGGAGCCCACTAGACAATTGCCTCAGAGAGTGAATCCCTCGAGACAGGCCACTGCTGCAGAGAAAGGAAAGAGACCTGTTACCCAAGGACGTGTGTTTGCCCTAGATAAGGAGACTGCTGACACTTCTGCAGAAACTATAAGAGGTACACTCTCTATCTGTAATCATAAGGCTCATGTGTTGATTGATTCAGGATCCACGCATTCGTTTATTTCTGAGCATTTTGCATGTAGATTAAACTTGAAGTTTGAACCTCTAGAATATATACTACATGTAAATACCCCTATGCGTGAATCCCAGAGAACTGAGTTAATCTGTAGAGGATGTGAGATAAAGGTGGGAGATAGAGGGATGTTAGCAGATCTAATCATGTTGAATATACATGGATTTGATGTAATTTTGGGAATGGATTGGTTGGCAGCCAATCGAGTGAGCTTAAATTGCTACACTAAGATTGTAACTTTCTCCCTACCTGAACCTTACAATGAACGATTGAGATATTGAGGAAATGAATATGTGGAATTCTAGTAAGTGATTTGAGAATTTTAATATTATTTTGGAGAATATTAAATATGATTGTTCATGTGAAGGTTATGAGACACTCATCTCAGACGATGAGCGGGAACATCTGAGGATTGAGGATAACCTGTGGTTTGCGAATTTTTGGATGTTTTCCCAGATGAGTTACCAGGTTTACCACCAGAGAGAGAGCTGGAGTTTACCATTGATTTGGTACCAGATACTCAGCCGATCTCTAAACCTCCCTACAGGATGGCATTAGTAGAACTTGAGGAATTGAAGAAACAACTACAGGAGTTATTGGATCAAGGGTTCATTAGGCCCAGCGTTTCACCGTGGGGAGCACCGGTTTTATTTGTCAAGAAGAAGGATGGTAGTCTCAGATTATGCGTAGACTATAGGTTGTTGAATAAAGTCACGGTGAAGAATAAATACCCATTGCCCAGGATTGATGATCTACTTGATCAGCTAAGAGGGGCATCAGTCTTTTCTAAGATTGATTTGAGATCGGGCTATCACCAATTGAGGATCGAGGAAGAAGATATTCTAAAGACGGCCTTCAGGACGAGGTATGGCCATTATGAATTTCTGGTGATGTCTTTTGGATTGACGAACGCCCCTGCAGCATTTATGAGATTGATGAACGAGATGTTCAGAGACTATCTGGATAAATTTGTGATAGTCTTTATTGATGATATCCTAGTATACTCTCAGTTGTATGAGGAGCATGCACAGCATTTGTGGCTAGTACTACAGATACTCCGAGATAAGCAATTATATGGAAAGCTTAGTAAGTGTGAGTTTTGGCTGGATCGGATAGCTTTCCTTGGTCATATAGTCTCAGAGGAACGAGTATCAATGGACCCAAGCAAGGTGGAGGCTGTGCTTAATTGGGAGAGACCAAGGATAGTTATTGAGGTACGAAGCTTCCTTGGTTTGGCAGGGTATTACAAAAGATTTGTGAAAGGATTTTCCCAGATTGCCGCCCCTTTGACTAAGCTCACGCTCCAAGAGACTCCATTTATATGGACTGATCAATGTGAGCTCAGTTTTCAGGAATTAAAGAGGAGGTTGACAGCGGCACCTGTGTTAACTATTCCTGAGGGATCAGGAGGATTTTCAATGTATAGTGATGCATCTCATCAAGGATTGGGGTGTGTGCTTATGCAGCACGAAAGAGTGGTTGCATATGGATCGCGGCAGCTGAAAGACCATGAGCGGAATTACCCTACGCATGATTTGGAGTTAGCCGCTGTGGTATTTGCTTTGAAGATCTGGCGACACTACTTATATGGGTCAAGATTCCAGATCTTCACTGATCACAAGAGTTTGAGATATCTCTTTGATCAGAAAGAGTTAAACATGAGACAAAGGAGATGGATGGAACTCCTTAAGGATTATGACTGCGAGATTCTATATCATTCGGGTAAGGCGAATGTAGTTGCTGATGCCCTGAGCAGGAAAAGTATGATATCTGCTATGATGATCAGGGAATGGGATTTACTGGAGCAGTTTGCCGAACTTCAGATCAGAGTTAAAGAGATAGAGACTGGATTTATGGCTAGCTTGCGAATAGAGCCCAGGATCATGGATCAGATTAGAACTGGGCAGGCAGTTATCAAAGATTGATAGATATGATTAGCCAAGCTGAATAGAGTTCGCAGTCGGATCTCACAGTCAGTGAGGATGGATTGTTGAGATTTAGAGGACGAATTTGTGTACCGGACGATGATACCCTGAAGAGACAGATACTGAGAGAATCCCACTGCTCGCGATACACCATGCACTCAGGGAGTACTAAGATGTACCGAGACTTGAGAAAGGTGTATTGGTGGAGTGGTATGAAGCGAGACGTGGCAGAGTATGTGGCCAGGTGTTTAATATGCCAGCAAGTGAAAGCTGAGCATCGAAAGCCCGGAGGACTACTACAGCCCTTACCTGTACCTACATGGAAATGGGAGCATGTCACTATGGACTTTATTATGGGTTTACCGAGGACCCGAAGAGGTCGTGACGCTATATGGGTTATAGTGGATAGACTGACCAAGAGTGCCCACTTCCTTGCCATCAAGAGCACAGATACTGTGGATGCCTTAGCTAAGCTGTATGTCAGCGAGATAGCTAGATTACATGGGGCTCCAGTGAGTATTACTTCTGATAGAGATTCTCGATTTACTTCTAGATTTTGAACCCAGTTTCAAGAGTCCATGGGATCTCGATTGAGTTTCAGTACCGCCTATCATCCTCAGATAGATGGTCAGTCAGAGAGGACTATTCAGACCCTGGAGGATATGTTGAGGGCGTGTACGATGGATTTTAAGGGATCATGGGATGATCACCTGCCCCTAGCAGAGTTTGCATACAATAGCAGCTATCATGCGAGTATTGGAATGGCACCTTTTGAGGCTCTATATGGTAGGAGGTATAGATCCCCTATAGCTTGGGAAGAAGTCGGTGACAGAAAGATAAATGCTCCCGAGCTTGTTGAGCAAGCCGTACATAGTGTGAAACTCATATGTGAGAGGTTACGGGCTGCACAAAGTAGACAAAAAAGCTATGCGGATGTGCGTAGACGGCCACTCGAGTTTAAGGTTGGTGATGTAGTATTTCTGAAAATATCACCGAGTAAGGGTATCATGCGATTTGGGAAGAAAGGGAAATTGAGTCCTCGATACGTAGGACCATTCGAGATTCTTGAGAGAGTGGGAGAGGTAGCATACAGATTAGCATTACCCCCACAGATGTCCGGAATACACAATGTTTTTCATGTGTCTATGTTAAGGAAGTACCACTCGGACCCTTCTCATGTCATAGAGTATGACGAGATGGACATTCAAGGGGATATGAGCTATACTGAGGAACCCGTCCAGATTTTTGATAGAAGAGAGAAGGTACTGAGAACTAAGGGCATCCCATTAGTGAAAGTTTTGTGGAAACATCACTCAATGGAAGAGGCAATGTGGGAACTAGAGAATCTCATGAAGGAGAAATACCCCCATCTATTTGACTAGTTGAGTTGAATTTGGAGGACCAAATTCTTTTTAAGGTGGGGAGGATGTGAGATCTGAGAATTTTAGATATATTTGAATGATGTAATATGAACTTGAAGTGTAATTTATTGAGCTAAGTGAATTGGCGAATGATAATTGGAGATTTATATGTTAAGTGTTTAAAATAAGTGTGAAGTTATGAGGACAGATCGATCTGGGAGGAGAGATCGATCTGGTGAGTTAAAAATGACTAGGAAGGAGGAATTTAAGGAGCAGATCGATCTCCAATGGAAGAGGATCGATCTCCTTATGATTCTGTTTGAGAGAAGATCGATCTCATGAGGAAGAGATCGATCTCCAAATGAATCTGTTTGAGAGAAGATCGATCTCATGAGGAAGAGATCGATCTCCAAATGATTCTGTTTGGGAGAAGATCGATCTCCTCAAGGAGCAGATCGATCTCATAAAGCCATAAAGAGATCGATCTCACCCCTCGACAGATCAATCTCCTAGGCATAAAATTACCCAAATCGTCCCCGAAATTCAAATGCAGATCGATCTCATCAAGAGGCAGATCGATCTCCTACTCTCAGCCTATATAAGGAACCCCTATTTTTCTCCTGCAATTTCACTTTCTCTCTCTTCCAACCCCCATTTTCACCGAAACCTAGCTTTCTCACTCATCCAAAGCACCCATTTTCGTCTGAATCAGAAGTTGTGGCAAGAAGGAAAGTTGTTCCTCATCAAAGGGAGAACAACACACTTGGAAATCGAAAGACGGATCGAATCGAGGCAAGAGATAAGCTCTCCACAAGTTTTGGGTAATTTCTAAACCCCAATCTTGATATCTAAGATGATTTTGATGATAATGGTTGTTGTCATTGTGTTGAAATAGTTGAGAAATAATTAGGGATTGATGAAATTGTAATGTGGTTGGAGTGATAATGATATTTAGCAATTTTGGGAATTTGAGCTATAAATAGAAATTTAGACAATGTGGTGAATTAGCATAGATAATTGGCATGAGAAATGTAGAACGTTGAGATGTTGTGAATGAGAGTGTAGTTTGGGGTAGAGTTACGAGAATCAAGAGATTTGAGGTGTTATGAGCAATTATGCTCGATTTTGAGAATTGAGGTTGATGAGATAATTGAGTATTGATGTTTTAACATCGTTTGGACAGCTCGAGAGTTCCAGAGTGGAATGCGAGGCTAGTCCGTGATACGGGGGAAACGATTGCACTATACGAGGTGCAAAGAGGTAAGGGAAACTAAACCATTTGTGTATGTGATTTGCGAACTATTATAGCATGAATTGTGATTTATAAAACAAGCATGTTGAGTGTTGTGTTGTGATACAATTGCACACGATTTTTATAGCCGGTTGGAGCCCAATGTTTTTATGAGTTTATAACTGGGCTCTACGTTAAGGCAATATTGAGATTTGAGAAATGTGTGCGTGCTTTGCCGGTTGGAACTCGATTTTATTATGTTTTGTGTTGAGTACAAAACGGTTTTCAAATGAGTTTTATGAGAGAAAAACCACTATGAGTTCTACGTGAAGGTAAACTAGTCTTATGTGATTAAGACTTAGGTGTGTAATTCTGAGTGCACACCGGGCATTGCTCTGGTAGCATGTAAGCCCGATTCTTCTCCGTTCTGGTAACGTGAGAATAACCCATTCTGTGGCTATGCCACATATACTTGGTGGCCGTTGCCACGTGAGAAACCCCCTTTGGTGGCCGTTGCCATGTGAGAAACCCCATTTGGTGGCCGTTGCCACGTGAAAACCCTATTTGGTGGCCGTTGCCACGTGAGAAACCCTATTTGGTGGTCGTTGCCACGTGAAACCCTATCCTGTGGCTGTGCCACGTGTGAATTTAAATCAGTGGCTATGCCACGTGTGTTTAGTGGCTATGCCACGTGTGAATTTAAATCAGTGGCTATGCCACATGTGTTTAGTGGCTATGCCACGTGTGAATTTAAATCAGTGGCTATGCCACGTGTGTTTAGTGGCTGTGCCACGTGCATTATTATTACAGTGATTTTATCACGTTAATTAAGAAAGCGTTTATCGCATTATTTTCACATGCTTTGTTATTGCTCTAGACTGAGCCTTTTTACTTCATGTTTTCACATGATTTGAGACATGAGAATGTCGTTTTGAGTACTTTCATGCTATGGTTTTCAAATGAGATTAATGAGTTTCACATACAAATAAATATTTTGTGATGTGCATTTTGGTTTATGAAATGAGTCCCTTACCCCCTTTACTGAGCGATTTAGAAGCTCACCCTGTTTTCTTTCCCCCCAGATTTCTTCAAGTGAAAAGGGTTTTCCTGCGACGTACGGAATAGTGGCTAGTGGAGGACTTGAGCTCCAGGCCATATATATTGTATTTTGAGGTATCTTTTATCTTTTCCTGTACCCAGAAAATTATCATAATTGCAGACACTTGATGTATAACATTGTATGGGATGTATTAAGATTAATTAACTTGAGATCAAATAATGTATATGATATAATATATACTATTCAATGACGAGATCCTGAGGTATAATATAGGTGATGATGTATGACACTGCACAGGAATGCACTCTTAATTGTGAATTAAATATTAAAAAGTTTTAAATTAGCCCTATTTTCCACACTTCCGGGGCGTGACACTCATGCTCCACTATCCATACTTTACACTTCTTGAATCATTTTACTTCTCAAAATTTCCTTAGGTCTTACACGGAACACATTTGTTATCATTTGAATTGATAATATTACTTAAACATCTTACAATTATTATAGGAAAAATTGTGGATTTTACGATTTTACATAAGTCGTTCATGTTGGCCAGAAATATGGTGGTTACTTAAGAAAGGTTTGTAGAGGCCTTCATGAACTATTACATCTCTATAGTCACTAGACGCACCAAGAAGCAAGAAATTCTTGATATCACTTAGTGTTTTATGAAAGTAGATGAATATGAGTCTCGATTCACTACCTTAGTCAAGTATGACACAAATTATGCCAACTAGGATGAAAAGAAGGCAAAAAAGTTTGCTTTGAGATTGAAGGCTAATATCAGAGGCAGGGTCACTCCATTTGAGCTCATCAAGTATGCAGCTATTGTTAGAAAGCCTTAAATTGTTAAGCTAGAATTGGAAACCACTCAGGCAGAGTTTGAGGCTGAAATAAGCTGAATGGTGATGGGTTTTCAAGATCAGGAAGAAGTAATTGAAGCCAAACAGGGACAATTGAAGGAAGTTGAGATTGCTTTCGCCTTAATTGGGGGCTATTTTGAAAGGCAACAGGAATCGAAAACTGTAAAGGCTGAAACAGCTAAGTATGGTCTTAGTTTTGAACTTTTTTAAAGGGGTAAAGACTTTATTATGTTGAGTTTAAATAGTGTGTATAAAAATATATGCAGAAATATATATATCATTGAGTATGAATTTATGATGAGGATATAATGTTTAATGTAGGAGTTTTTGGAGACCTTGAGCAGGTTGGTGAAGGTTCGATTGTGAAGGCTATGATAAGGGTAAGAATTTTAGCAATATGGAAGATATTTTCTAAGTACACGAACAAAATATACATATAAATATATCATTGACATGATGAGGATAGGTAATGTATAGTTATAAATATACTCACACATATAAAAATGTATATATATGTCATTAGTGTGATAATGAAAAATAATACCTATTCAAAAAATAACGTCTGATGATATATATAGTATACGAATAACAATGGCATGTATTGAAGTGCTAATGAATTGATTTGTACTGAATCGAAGCAGTGTAGAAGCCAAGCTTTGATTTAGAGGCTTAAAGAAGATATTGGTTAATCATCGAGGTAAGTGGGTTAGGTAAATTTTACTAGTATAATCTCGTAGGAGATGTTTAAGCTTAGTTATCTTTTTATTTAGCTTTCTAATCAAGCACCGCAATGCTATTGATCTTGCTGTTAATGTAAGATAAGATATGACTAAATTGTATATTTCAGTGATGCTTGGTGTAACACTCCAGAAACATGGAATTTAGGGCTAATTTAAAATTTTATCTTATAATTCAACTTCTACGCAAGGTGTATTCATGCTCAGTGTCAGTTCATATTTTATATTTCATTATTAAACTCCACATATTCGATTATACTTATATCACTTTTAACGAAAATCAGACAGCATAACCCCTTATATATATATATCCATATACTCCTACAAATTTCAAAACTCACATAATAATCTAAAGCAGTTGATTTTATGTCCATTTTATTACCAAGACATTCAAGAACTCCTAAACATCCATATCCAATTCATTATATCTCATAGCATTAAAATGACTCACTTTTCTAATTATATACATGTACAACCCTGATTACATCCCAAACGTTTACTTATATACAAGCATCTGTACTACATAAGTTGTCTGGACACAAAATGAATTATACCTTACACGTATACAAGAAATAGCCTGTGGTGAGTCTCGTCCACCAACCTATGTCACGTATGCAGCAGGCACTGACAATTACTATGAATAATCTGAGAGGAAGAAAAAAAGGGGGTGAATTTCAACTAGCCCAGTAAAGAGTGCATTTAAAATAAGAAATGATAAATCAAATCATTAGTAGAATAATGGTGCAATCCACACCTTAAACTACGTGATAAAAAATCATCCGAGTATGTCAGACCCATATTTTTGTAGCTTATTCCTTATGATTCCTAAGTGTATGAACACTATGTTATTATAGTTGAATCATAAGAAGAGTATTTACTAGACTTAAAGTGTTAGTGAAATGATTTAACACGCAAAAGCTACATAAAAAGCCTATTGTGAGCTATAAGAGTCACAGGCTAAACCAAGTAAATCTAAATCATTCTGACTGAAAATAAGAACTTAAAATAAGAGAGCATAGAGAGCTCATGAAGGAAAGTCAGCTTGATTTAGTTCTGAACATGGAAAACGGGAGTAAAAGCTAAAAAGGGTAAAATGGACCTTTTTGATGAGATAAGGTGTTTCGGGTGAAATTATCCACCGGGAATGGTTGAAACATAAAGACAAGAGTGTAAGACATAAGATATGACACTTTCAAAATTTTAAGAAAAAGTCAACATGATCAATGGTTAAGGAAAAAGTCAACTATAGTTAAGAGAGTGGACTTTTACCATAGTTGACTAATCATGGTTAAAAAAAAAATTATCCCAAGTGTGGAGAAAAATTTGGAAAAAAATATTCTTGGCCAGAATACAAGATAATCATCCCCGAAAGTAAGGAAAATTTATTCGGAAGGATTTCGGAATAAATTTAATGGTTAAAAACGTAATGGGCCTAAGGTGAAAATTTTAAAGCTCATTAAGGTATACTAAACGTATATCGAAATTCTTAGGTCCTTTAAACCGAATTGTTGGACCAATTGATTGGCCAAATTTTGAGACAATTAAAGGCCCAAGACATAGTAAAAATTTCAGCCCGAAATCCCATTAAGAGAGCCCAAACCGAGAAGCCCAAATGGAAAAGCCCATGAGATAAATATCTAACCATAGTTAAAGCTAACCATGACTCATAAGGTGACTCATTAGGTGACTCATGGCTAAGGCTTGGAAAGTCAAGCTTAATGGCTGAAAAGTAAAGCTTAATGGCTAAGTATGTGGCTTATAAATTCAGCCACACCATTGTCATCTTCATCACACTAAATTCGGCTAGAAGAAGAAACCATTGAAACATATTTTCCAAGCTTTCTCTCACTAGAAATCACTAGGAATTAGGCATATTTTGAACTTGTATCCTTCATGGAAGTTGTTCCAAATTGAAAGGAGAGTGACATATGTTGGAATTGGCTATCAAGGAGCCATAGAGTGCAAACCGAGGGCCTTCAAAGATTCGGCCAAAGGGTGAACACAACAATTGGTATATTTTCTAATTTCCAATTTTCATATATGTTAATGTATGAATGATTTTAAGTATGTTGATATATGTTTTAAGCATTGAAACATATTAAATCACCATGAAGTTGGTTAGGCCGAGAGTGAGTAATGAGATATTGATTTATGTCAATATGATTTTAAGACATAAATGGATTAGTGTATATGTATTAATGATAATAATGTAATTAGAATTAATCAAATTGATTAATTAATACATGTAATGAGTTGGCAATCAAGGTGTTTGATAAAATGCCTAAATGAACTATATGATGGTTAGTAATGTTGCCTACCAAGTGTTTGTGAAAATGCCTAAGTGAATTGGCTAGACAAATAGGCATGGATGGCATGCCATGGCGAAACCGAGGCATGGATAGCTCTCGGCCATGGCATGTGGCCGAGAGGCCCAATGGGCCAAGCCCAAATATTTTAGGCCCAATATGGTGTAATGGGCCTAGAACAAGCCCAATAAGAGTTGCTGAGCCCCACAAGCCCAATAGGTCCAACAAAAATGAATAGTAAAATGAAAATGGGCTTAAGGCATAGTTAGGCCCATTAAGGATATTAAAGCCCATTAAGGGAAAATAGACTGTATTAATGTGTAATACAATAGGAAAAGTATAATTAATCTGAGGAATGGTTATTTACAGCTCCGGAGTTTACATTGAGAGCTGATCGGACTGCGAGATTTAGCAGCACTGAGGAAGTGAGGTCACTTGACGTGATCCGAGGTAAGGGACTTTTGCGAGTAGTTAGAGATACCTGCACGTATTTTCGTTTGGTTTTAGATTCACTTAAAAACTCTGAGGGTCAGAGAAAGTGAATAATAATTATTGCGACCCGATAGTGGGAAATTACGATCTTGCCCCTAATTAGTCAAAAAGTTAACTTTTGTGAAAAGTTGTAAAAAGTATGGAAACTACTATTGTGAGTGTTTAACTACTGTTTAGCATGAAAATAAATAGATTGGCTAATGATTTTAAGGTTGATGTGAATTAAGCACACTTTATTGTGCTGATTTTGATGTTTTATAAACTATCCCTTTTTAAAGAGCCATCTATCATATTATGTGAGAATGAATCGCGCTAGAGCATAGCTTGCACTGGATTTCATATGTTTTCCACATACATTAGTGCTGAATTTTGATACGTACTAGATTTCCATGACATGCATGATAGATTACTGGAGTTTTACTCGTACTCAGTTTTATATGATATATGCATGATAGAGTGCTGGAGCGATTAGCTCGTACTCGAGTTTCACATGAGATGCATGGCATCGTGCTAGAGCTTAGCTCACACAAGTTTTTACACTGTGGTACGTAGGATGCCGTGGAGGATGGTAAGATCCTCAAGCCCAACATCCTTAAGCTAGAGAAGGCGGGGAGGCTCTGTTCGGTAGGGAGGCTCTCTTACGTAAGATCCTTAAGCCCAACATCCTTAAGCTAGAGAGGGCGGGGAGGCTCTGTTCGATAGGGAGGCTCTCTTACAGTAAGATCCTTAAGCCAGACATCCTTAAGCCAGAATGGCGGGGAGGCTCTGTTCGGCGTGGAGGCTCTCTTACATAGTCCAGGATACTATTTGCATTTCACCACAGAGTCTCACATGATATATCACATTGACTGACTGATTTAAATTGTGGATAGACCTGAGGGATGGGTCGGACTCCGATTTTGTGATGTGAATTATTTAATGCCATATTTATTGTGATTTAAATATACATGGCATGATTTACATAAAGGCATGATTTATATGAAGATGTATTGTTTTGCACTACATGCCTACATTTGAGAAAGAAAGCATGATTTCTGTACATGAGATTTAATCTGTACAAGTATATATATTATATTTCAAGACATGCTTTTAAAGTGAGTTAAGGAAATAATGTTTTCAAGGCATAACATTATTTTGAGCAGATAGTGTAGATATCTACTTGCTTGCATGATTTCCTTACAGAGCGCATTGTATGCTCACCCCCTTTCTTTACATCTCACTACAGAGCGTCAGTAGAGCGAGAGCTATCGAGGGATAATATTCTTGAGTCCACAGCTAGTTCATATCGACCGCCAAGTATACAGATTTTGTACGGTTATGTATCTAAACATAGAAACAGCACAGTGATGTATACGATATATATTATGGGGAATGTATTTGTATTAGATTTTATATAATCTTACATATATGATAAAAGTAAGTACAGTCAGTAATAGTATATTGACATGTATGTATGATATTGGATGATGTGGTAAGCGAGGACTCTGACATCGAATCACAGCCCAACCATTGAAGAGAGGAAAGGTAAGTTAAAAATGCGAAAAATTTGTAGTGATTTTTGGTTAAAGTCATGGATTGAGAATGAGGTCCTGATAGAATGGTATCAGAGCAGAGGTTGGTCTGATGTGAGTCGGTGTTAGAAAAATAGGAAAGTGTACATCCCCATAGTACTGTGCTGTGTTTAGATATAACTGTGTATACCAGATAGGAGACGGACTAATTCATTATTATGAATGCAGGAACTTTGCCTATATGGCAAATACGCGTAGTGGTAGAGTTACAAGAGGTAGGGCTCGAGGCTAGGGAGATAGACCCGAGGGACGAGCTACTGCCGAACCATTACCTACGCATGAGACTCCAGGTGCTACTGAGGCACCCGAGTGTGCTGAGATGCGCTTCACGAGATTAGAGCGTAGTCTCGAGATGATTGTGGAGTTATTGGCACAGACGATGCCAGGTAGGCAGAGACAGGAGGCAGGAGCTGTGACAGGAGAGGCAGTTGCCCCTGATACACCTACGCAGACAGCTGATGCACAGAGGACTGTAGATACTCCTACACCCCCACCGGTTTCGGGTGGTAGTGGATTAGGATATGGATGTGATCTGCATCAGTTGCGAGAATTCCAAAAGTTTAGACCTCCATCCTTTAGTGGGGTTAAGGACCCCTTAGCTGCTGAGGAGTGGTTATCAGAACTGGAGAAGCTCTATGGATTCTTTGAGTGTACAACCTTGGAGATGGTCGCATTTGCTGCGTTCCTACTGAAGGGAGCCGCAAAGCATTGGTGGAAGTCCACCCGACCTATATTGAGATCCCGACACACAGACATTAGTTGGGAGATATTTCGGGAAGCCTTTAGGAGGCAGTTTGTACCCGACACCGCACAGCAAAAACTGCAGGCAAAGTTTTTGGGGCTAAACTAGGGAAGCTTATCTGGGGACGAGTATGAGACTCGATTCCTATCCCTGGGAAGATATGACCCGGATACCATGTATAGTGCGACCAGGAAGGTCCACAGGTTTATGGACTGGTTGAGACCGGTGTTGCAGTCCAGGTTGGTTCCATTAGACATAGTGACCTATGAGGAAGCAATGCGCAGGGCGCAACTATGTGAGTAAGATTACGAGAGGAATGCTTTCGAGTTCGAGAAGTTTAGCCGTAGTCGAGATATACAGAAGAAGAGGCCGACTTGAGATTTTAGTTATCAAGGAGGGAAGAGACTCTTCGGTAAGAGATCATGGGTGGAGGAGGCACGAGAGAGGTATGCTAGACCTCCTGCTTATCCGACTGTAGCCCCAGCAAAGGGCATTGTCATAGGAGGCTAGAGACCTGCTGTTGATCAGTGCATAAGGTGCGGTAAACAACATGGAAGTAGACCTTGTCCGCTAACTCCTATTGTGTGTTTTCGATGTGGGAAACAAGGGCACATTGCTAGAGAGTGCCCAGAGACATTTGTGACTGCCCCACAGAAGGGCAGGGAGCCTGATAGAACTCCAGCTGGTACGTCGGCTCAGAGAGGTAGAGCGACGGCAGAGGAGAAGGGGAAACAAGTGATGGCTCAAGGGCGAGTACATGCTTTGGACCAGGGGACAACTGATGCTTCATCGAATGTGATTCGAGGTAACATCCTGATTTATGATATTGAAGCATATGTTTAAATTGATCCTGGTGCCACGCATTCTTTTGTATTGCCTTCATTTGCATGTAAATTAGCAAGACATGTAGAGCGTACACCTTTATGTATAATTATGTTGATTAGTACGCCTATAAATAGTAGTCAAGTTGTAGAATATGTATTTAATGACTACAAGTTGAGAGTAGGGGATAAGGAGATGACAGTCAATCTAATATTACTAAGTATGAGCGACTTTGATATAATATTAGGAATGGATTGGCTATCTGCAAACCATGCTGTTTTAGATTGTTATGCTAAGACAGTTATGTTTCCTAACCCTACTGGATATGTTGTAAAGTTTAATAAGAATAAATGAAAGGAGTAGTTATAATTATTACATGATTACTGATTTAGAAAACCTTCAACATATCAAGGTTTCATTGCGTACGTGGTAGATATGGATAAGGCACATCTAGAGTTGTCAGATATTACTGTGGTTAGTGAGTACCCAGATGTTTTTTCGGATGAATTGCCAGGGTTACCACCAGACAGAGAGATGGAGTTCTGTATAGATTTGGTACCTGGTACGGAGCCTATTTTGAGACCACCATATCGCATGGCCTTAGTTGAGCTGGAGGAGCTCAAGAGACAGTTACAGGAGTTGTTGGATTGGGGTTTTGTTCGATCGAGTGTTTCACCTTGGGGAGCATCGATTTTGTTTGTGAGGAAGAAGGATGGGAGCCTCCGATTGTGTATAGACGATCGATTGTTGAAAAAGGCCACCATCAAGAATAGATACCCCCTTCCACGCATTGACGACTTGTTAGATCAGCTTCAGGGAGCACAGGTCTTTTCCAAGATTGACCTAAGGTCTGGGTATCATCAGCTGAAGGTTCGGAGTGGAGATGTACCCAAGACAGCATTTCGTACCCGATATGGTCATTATGAGTTCTTGGTCATACCATTCAGATTGACGAATGCTCCAGCTGCTTTCATGGCTTTGATGAACGATGTGTTCAAGCCATATTTAGACCAATTTGTTATCATCTTCATCGATGACATATTGGTGTATTCGAGATCCGAGGAGGAACATGAGGAGCACCTCAGGATCATGTTGCAGACGCTACAGGAGCATGAGTTATATGCTAAGCTCAGTAAGTGTGACTTTTGGTTGTCACAGATCTCATTTTTGGGACATGTTGTATCGAGAGATGGTGTATTAGTTGATCCATCTAAGATAGAGGCTGTAGTTCAGTGGGAACAGCTGAGGACAGTCACCGAGATCTGGAGTTTTTTGGGTTTAGCTGGATACTATCGGAGATTCGTTGAGGGGTTTTCGAAGTCGGCTGCTCCGTTGACACGTCTTACTCGAAAGAGTGTACCGTTCATATGGAACAAGGATTGTGAGAAGAGTTTTGAGGAGTTGAAGTGTCGATTGACCACCGCTCTGATTCTCACTATCCTTACCAGCTCAGGAGGATTTGCAGTATACACCGATGCTTCGCATCAGGGACTGGGCTGTGTATTGATGCAGGATGGGAAGGTAGTTGCTTATGGATCCAGACACTTGAAGGATCATGAGAAGAACTATCCGACCCATGATTTGGAGCTAACAGTAGTAGTGTTTGCGTTGAAGGTATGGCGCCACTACTTATATGGCGAGAAGTTCCTATGGCCATGGTAAGGTTATAGCCTAGATCAGGGTCATACAACATCATCTCAACGCCACTCAGGCAGTATCTCATATAAATAAGGGAAAGCATCATGACAGACACATAGGATATGCATAACATGGTCAAGGTCTAGCTCGATCCTAGGCCATCGGCTAAAATTCCCTTGGGTCTCACTTAATCGACCCTCAGGTTTCCCTGACTCGCATGTTATTGAGCCTATAATCTCAAAACGTACCATTATTACACTAAAAATAGTTTTGCATTCTTCATAGAGCTCATAATAGTTTTACTTCATAAATCTCATACATATATATATTGTCCATAAAGCTTTAAAATCATGCAATCGAGCTCAAATACAGCAAAACATGTACTCGAGTAAGAAAACTCAGGCTATAGGTCTTTCTTGGGGTTTATGCTTATTTCATAAAACATTTACATGCCACCAATTGTTTATTTATAAATAAGGAACTTAGGTATTGAAATCGGTTGTATCCCTTGCCTAAATGAGGCTGAGGTAGTCCTGAATTACTGGGTTCACCTCATTTTACGTACCAACATCTCGAGCTGTCCAAAACAATTTCAAAACCATCAATCGATGATCAATTTCATCTTTACTTCATATTTATATTCATTTGAAACTCGTCAATCAGACCCTTTTTCGGCCATTTTCCCTATTTTTTTGGTTTTACCGATAAAGTCTCGGTTTAAGCTATTTCATTAGTTTCTTTCCATCAAATTTATAACTTATCAACCTAATAGCTTAAACATTTATTTCAAACTCCATTTAATCATTCGCAACACCCCCAATTATCAATTTTTCACACTTTTATGGTTTTTCACTTAATTGAGCTTTATACTGAGTTTTTCGGTATAAATTTAACTGTCTGCAACATTCAACATAGTCAAAATTCATGATGTCCTTACTCTACATATGTTGGCTGAAACTACGCCCCTCTCTAGAAATCATTTCAACAATTCTTGCTTAACTAAAAATCATCTTACAACATTAAACAATCACATATCATGAGTTCATCATCTTTCAACAATTTCTTGGTAAATTTGACCAACTTTGACTAGCCATTTTTACACCAACAAGAATTCTAAGCTATCAATAAACATGTAAAAATATTAAAATCGTCCAAAACAACAAGAAAAACAAATAAAAACTTTCAAAATTAAAGCTTTCTCTCACCTCAAAACAGGGTAGTTTCTGCCATTGTTCTTCTCACTAGATTTCCACCTAGAAAATGACCTCCTTTGGAGCTAAATTTTATATATGTTATAGAGAGGCTAAGGAGAAATATTTTATTCTTCTTGACCATCGCTTGAAAGTGGCTAGAAGGTGGCCAGAAAACTCACACACTCTTTGGACGAAGAAGACATGTACGATAGGTTGCTTGGCTTGGTTCTCTCTCATGCAAGGTCGGTTCCAGGTGATTCAAAAGACTATGGAAAGCTTATTTTATTTTGGATATGCTCAAAGTTTTTGGACTTTTTTATGGGGTTCAAATTTGGTCAAGTCTGATGGGTATGCAGATTCCTGAAGCAGGGCAGCCCATTGCCCTGTTTTGTAAAATCCATAAAAATTAGGTTCGACCCATTTTCCTCCAACTTTCCATTTTTAAAGTGTTATACTATGTCCCTAATGTCTCCCATAAAAATTTAAGGCCCACTTGTTTAAGAAAGTTTTCCTGATTAAGCCCACTTTGCACGATTTCGTCAATACCGATCAAAATCGCTTAAGGTTTTCGGTTTACTTTAAAAATTAATTCTAACACTGAAACCTCATTATTTCAACTCCATATTCATTCCCCATGTCAATTATGCCTTATGTGAATTTCCTATGGTCTCAAAGTAATTTTCATGAATTCCTAGAATTTATTCCAAATTTATTCCTCTTACTAGGCTCATTTGCTTGGTTTAGTGTAAACCCGAGTATCAGTAATTTTTTTCACTTATAACACCTTAGTTTCACTTTCTAATCATTAAAACATACTTTAAATCACACTTTTTGAAAAATACTTAAAATTGCATCCTTACCTTGAAATACATGCCTCGAGTTTCGCGCCACTATCCCGGGCATCCTAATCATTCTGGGTCCTACATGAGCATTTACATGGGTCTTAGACGTCTCAGTTTAAGTTAGAACGAATAGTAATATGGGAAAATTCAGATTACTTGTGTGGAATTGAAATTTTATTTTCTGTCTTTTATGTTGTGGTCAGCAAAGTTTGCATATTGAGTGAAATAAAATGTTTAAGTGTTAGGCTATTACATGGACCTTTTCTATTGTGTCTATGTAAGCTAAGTGTACTTGTGCATGGCTCACGTTAAATTATACTAGGTAGCTATGTAGAATACGTAGAGGTTCCCAATTAATGGATACATGATTTCACACATAGCATCTTTCAACTTAAGCTATTTGACATAGAAGTTTTATAATACTTTGTATTATACTTTAGCATAAAAAGCATGGTTTGAATTGACTTTGTAACAAATGGCTGCTATGCATATTTGTAGACCTCAAAATTATTTTTATCTGGATTTTGAAAATTGTGTGCCAAGTAGGGATAATGGGCAATGTTGTTAGATTTTAGACCGTGAGAGCCTTCTCTAGAATCCTTATGGAGCTACGTTCTACATGGATACCTTAAGTCTTAATGACACGTTTCACTTGCTAAGCATAACTTTGAAATAGAAATCAATTTTGTATACTCTATGATTTTAGGTTAGTACACAATTTTTAGCTCTGTTTTTCGAGTGTGGAAAGATCCATTGAACCTCAGGGCACTTGAGCCTATTGAACATTACTCTAGGTTCTATTACTTGTTTATGGAGCTATCTGCTATAGACTCTCAATATCAATATCTATGCCTCATAAAGCTCACACTCTAGGTATACTATGCTTGTCTGGAAAACCAGCACACAAGTTTCAACTCTCGACTAATCAACGAGATTAGAGTATAATCTATAGCCATTGGTATTATGTTGCTTAGACAACTTCTCCATCACTTGTAAGACCCATAAATTTCTATGTAATGTATATGATTATTTGATGTACAAACAAGTTACATTACATATGAATGAATTACAAGAAATAAACGTTTTTAAGTTCTAACTGTGAATGGATTGATAAATGAGTGTTGAAGTCATGACCCTCATCTTACCAAAATACGTGCAAATTTTTTGCATTTTCATGCATTATTTACTATTCGTCCTTACCCCAATCATGAACAGCAACTCTCCTCAATAGTTGGGCTATGTGTCGA
Organism: Firmiana major; assembly: GCA_033439115.1. NCBI lineage: Eukaryota > Viridiplantae > Streptophyta > Magnoliopsida > Malvales > Malvaceae > Firmiana > Firmiana major. The sequence goes on along the minus strand of CM065904.1, from coordinate 16,810,672 downwards.
CGTCTAACTCACTCCACCATACCAATTCAATTTGTATATTATTTATGAGTAAACACTTGTATAAATGTACATATATTAGAGTTGTTACATGTGTTTACATTGTTTTACATCCCCAATTGTTACATATAAAATGCTACTGTGCTATCGTAAGTTTAGATACAAAATTACAACAGTGTGTATACCTTATGCGATGGGATGCAGCGGATTACCAAAGGGGAACGCCTCCAGTCACGCTCACTCTATACTTAAATCTCTATAGAGAGAGGGAAAATAAGGGGGTGAGCAAACCACACGCTCAGTAAGACAATCATACGAACAGGTAGATACTGCACTATCTACGTGATCGTGATTCCATGCTCAAAAGCATTTAGTTCATCATCTTATCTCAAAACATGAGTGTATGATTGTGTTAATGGTATGTAAAGCATTCATGCTATTAAAATCCAGTGCACAGTTCAATTCAAAGCATAGTATAAATCATCATGCATAATTCACAAATAAGCATGGCATTACCCAACATGCGTTTTCTCAAATAAGCATGGCATTAACCATCATGCATTTTCTCAAATAAGCATGCCATTAAGCATCATGCATCCGTGCACTTTTAAACCATTAACAATCAATGTCTCAAAACAATTCAACACTTGTCAAGTCTCAGCCCCTCCCTCGGACTGTCCTGACCCACAAATCATTTCAAACATGGATTTATTCACAAAGCATTAGACATTTGAGATAGGCAATTCAATAAAAGGTAATAACCTCGAGGTCTATGGCCATAACTTGTGATACCGGCTACACGGATTAGGTGTACGGGATATCACCACTATCTGCTTCCACACGGGAGGTGGGTCAAATCCAGCCCGTCGGTCCATAGCAGATCTCGTTCGAAGACGGCACATCACATCTCGACACGGTATAACGTACTCTATACTACATGCACGGTACATTGTACTCCATGGACCCAATCAACACATCATATCACGCCACATCTCAAAACGCACGTGTGAGCCTATTTAATCGGTACGACCTCTTGTCTACCTAAAGCTCCTAACACGGCTAATCAATCATGTCAAAACAATGCACGTGCGAGTCTATTTAATCTGTGCAACACCCAGTCTGCTCGAAGCTCCAAGCACGACAACAAGCAAGGTGGGCATCTAATGCAAGACAATCTCCAAGCACCATGCCAAAACTAGTATGAAATCCATGTGAAAACTAGTACGAGCTAAGCTCTAGCACTCATGTGTATAAAACACGTCAAATCTCGTGCGAGTCATACTCTAGCACGCTTTCATTCTCACAAAAACAATGTAGGGGGCTCAAATCTTTGCAAAGCATGTTTAACAAAACTAAAACACACTCATTTGTTTTGCAAATCTTTTCAATGTCAGCCAACCTACCAATAATTTGCTAAAAAGCAATAAAACATGATTTTCAAAGCAATATGCTTTTGTTTTCATGCACATTTCTCAAACACCCAACTTTTGCCCTCCAATCACCCAATTTCATTTCCTAATATCTCATGCATTCTAGCAAATCATTTAAGTGCCCAAATTACGCACAAATATCTCTAAGAGTCCACACAATTCCTTTACCTCGATTTACTTGGTGTGACTCTTTTCCTCTTAGCATCTCACGCTCTTGGCTCAACTCGCTCCGGCATATCCTCGGAAGCTGCAATTTATTGATCATATGTTCGAGTTAGTTGATACGCCCTAAAGATATTATCCGCAAGTGCACGGGTCGTACAAGTAATAAAGGGATTTGAGTCCCGAGTTATCGTCCCACAGAGAAGTTGACTAGCCTAATTAAGTACCGGTTAATCTTACCCTAAGTATATCCTAGCAAATTATGAAATTAAAGTGGGTGATCTACTAAGGCTAATTAAAAATACTGAAAACAATAAACATTAAAATAAAGAAAATAAAACTGAACTAAGATTTGCTTACCAAACTCCGAGCAATTAAAGAAAATACCTACAAAGGAAAATTAAAACAATTAAAATTAATTAACGCAATTAAAATAAAATGCAAATATGAAAATAAAGAAATAAAATTAAACTAAACTACAATTTAAACAAACTTTAAAAAAATAAAAATGCATGTAAGTAAACTAATTAAAATGCAAATTAAACTAAACTAAAATTCAATTAAAATAAAGACTAAATTAAAAATGCTTAAATCAAATTCTAAATGCAACTAAACTAAATTAAAGTCCTAAAACATATAATATAAAATTAACTATTAACTAAGACTTAAAACTAAAGATTAAATTAACAACTTAAAACATTAAATTTAACTATCAATTAGCCACTATCCTAACTAACACTAATGAAAACAATCAAAATGCAATCAACATTAATTTAAACCAAGGAAAGGTGGCTAAACAAGGCCTTAACAAATTGCAAAGCCAAGTGGTCCCAACACTATCACTATTCATTTATCTTATTCCAATTTGCATTTCCAGGCATGCTCGGTTATGTCCTCTGCTCAGGTCCTTTATAATGCTCTCGGTCTGCTTGCTGAAGCGCACGTCCAGGCCTGCTGTCTGCTGCATCCAGTCTGTCCACTGGTGCTTGGTTCTGCTACACGGGGCTATTGTGCATGACCTGCCTAGCTAGCAGGAAATGTCGTCCTCCACGAAATGGTCCTGAATTCTCGGTCTGTCCAGGTGCTCTCAGTGTGCTCTGTCCTGCACTGCTGCAAGTGCTGCCCAGGCTGTTGTTCCTTCCCTGCTAACTTCTGCTGTACCACATCCATTCCTTACCTCATGTACAGTGACAAGCCACCCAACTTTCTCCTTCATGCAGCAGCCAAATACTGGTGTTCCTACAGCAGAATGGAGCACACCAAGTATGGTTCAACAAATGGAAGCAGTGCTAATCCATCAGCTACGCCACTCTCCCAACCGTGCATTGTATCACCTTTCCTGCAGTGAACATGAACTAGCTGGCTAATCAACAGTAAAAAAAAAATAAAACAAAACAGATTAAAACTAACAATAGATCAAAGCAGGAAATGCAAAAACAATATAAGAAAACTCTACTCTACTAAATAAACTAAGACTTCCTAGGGGCAAAATACAAGCACTAAAAACGCATCTATAAACAAGGAGCTGGACGCAGCAAGAACAATACATCCCGCACAGCTCCTGAATAAATGAAGCTCATGAACAGTGCCATATCAACATAACAGGGCAGAACAGAGGATGTTATTGTCTTTCCTGTCTTCCCTCTTGTAAAGTCCTGCAATAATAAAATAGCTTGAAACAGAAACACGAAGCAACACAGCAAATTACTTATACCGAGAAATAGAGAAATATGAAGACCAGAAAACAAAATAAAATCATACAAAAAAGGTAATAAGTAATAAATACCAGGACTTTGATTTTAAATCGGAACTAGAAGAAACTTGAGCATAAAAATAACAAACCGCAGTAAGATAGTAAGCTAATGACAGAACCAAAATCTTAATGAAGTTGCACAGTTAAATAGTTAAAGAAATGGCCACTGTCACCAGCATCTCCTTCCCCTCTTTACTGTCTAACAATCGGTGAAGAGAAAAAAAATAGACAAGTTCATTTGCAAACCGAGAATAATAGAAGGGAAAATGCAAGCTTTTCATAAAGAAAATGGAAATACATGAACAGTAAAATTGTTTGATTAAAAAAAAACTATTCGAAAATTGCCAAGAAAGCTTTTTAAAATTAACCTAAAAACTATTCTACCCTAATTTACCTCTATTCTAACCTAGGCTACCCCTTTTTCAATTGCCATCTTTTTCTATTTATATACACACTTAGGGGTACAATTGTAATTTTTTCATCCTAGATGAGTTGGCATTGTTTGACAACTTGTCTTCACACCATTGGCTCCTTGAAAAATAATATTTCCATGTCATCTGTCTTTTTGTCCAATTGGATGTGCTAGGCTCGTGTTGTCAGCGTGGTCCGATCTCGATTTTAGCTCAATTTCGGTCCATTTTCTACCGAAATATTCAAAATTCATCTGGATTTAATTTATCTGCAAACATGAAAATTTTAATTAAATAAAGGGGATAATTAACAAAATAAATTGGGGATTTAAATAATTAATTAGGAAATTAAGCACAAATAATTCTAAAAATATAGAATTATCATTAGTATTGCTAACTCTCATTCAACTATATATTCCACCCAATGCCTTAAACGCTCATTTTACCCTTTTTGGGTAAGCCTCTCTTTTCATTCTATATTATTATCTTAAAATTATCTCCTCAACACCATTATCATCTCAAGATATCCCATTCATCATTTATTCCACCACATTTAACTTCTCACACTAACCCATTTCTAGGTTATATTCATTTCATGGTATTCTAGGTAGTTTTACCCACAATGTGCACACCCAAATCAACTTCATAATCATCAACTAGACAAATGTACTTGGATTTGTGCACTAGAAACTTACCTCTTTGGATTTCCTCTTTGCTCCAATTAGAAATGCCATTTGTTCTTTCAATCCAACAAATGGGTAAATGCCTCCAAACTATGTTGTTCTTCTCTTTGATGTGAACAACTTTGCCTTTAATAGTCTTCCCTCAAATCTCCTTGAAAATGGCTGGATTTGAAGAGAGAAAACTAGGTTTTGGGTTGAAAAGGGAAGGAAATGGTTTTGTCCCAAAATTTACAGATTTTCAACGCCCTTTTTATAGAAATAGCTTGAGGAGATCGATCTTGTCCCCTTAAATTCCTCTTTTCCACGACATTGTAAGCATGAGATCGATCTGTTGAAGCTTGAGATCGATCTGCTCCAAATAGAGAGCTAAGGAGATCGATCTGAATGCTTGAGGATCGATCTTTTCATTACAGAATGTTTAGGAGATCGATTTGGCCCCATTGGAGATCGATCTTCCCTATTCCTTTGCTCAAATACAAGCATTTTGGCTTATCCAGATCGATCTCTCATCCTATGAGATCGATCTGTCATTCATATTTCCAGATTTGCTGCAGTTTTTCTGCAGTAAACTTATACCAAAACATCTCTAATTTGCTGCCATGGTTATTTTCTCATCCAGTCAACTTTGAGACTTGAAAATGACATCCATTAATACTTCATACACATTAAAACTTATGTAGAATCTTTGTATAACCAATGGCCCATGATATAAACCAAATGGAAGTGCACAACTTATGCAAATCTTCCTTCCATTTTACCACACTACTCAGATTCTATCCCATTCACATTTTTCACATGTTTAAGTCCATTTCTTCATACTCATTCATAATGTAACTCGTACGTACAATCACAACTCTTATTACAAGTGTGTACATTAACTTATGGACTTACATCATTTATACTTCACATTACAAGCACATCACTATTTACATATATACAAAGTCATGCTTATACATACGTGGGGTCTCACATTCTCCCCCACTTAGAAAATTTGGTCCTCCAAATTAGAACCAATTCAATATGTGAATAACTCGGGATACTTCTCCCGCATCAAACTTTCTAATTCCAATGTGGCTTCTTCCACCGTGTGATGTTGCCAAAGAACCTTCACCAAGGGAATTGTCTTTATCCTCAACACTTTCTCTTTTCTGTCCAATACCCGAACTAGCTTCTCAACGTATGTCATACCCTCGTTGAGCTCCAACGGCTCATACCTTATCACATGTGTCGGGTCCGGGTGATACTTCCTCAACATGGATACGTAGAAGACGTTATGCACACTTGCCAACTCTGGTGGCAATGTTAATCTATACGTCTTATCTCCCACTCTCTCCAAAATCTCGAAGGGTCCGATATATCTAGGGCTTAGCTTGTCCTTCTTACCAAACCTCATAATACCCTTCGAAGGAGAAACTTTCAAGAACACCAACTCACCAACATCAAACTCTAGTGGTCTCCGTCTCTTATCAGCATAACTCTTTTGCCTGCTCTAAGCTGTCTGTAACCTCTCACATATCAATTGGACGTCCTCAGAGGCTTGTCTAACCAAGTCAAGAGCAAAGATCTATCTGTCACCAACCTCTTCCCATCCAATAGGGGAATGACATCTCCACCTATACAATGCCTCATATGGTGCCATCTCGATACTCGCATGAAAACTGTTATTATAGGTAAACTCTGCGAGTGGCAAATGGTCATCTCTGGAGCCTTTAAAATCCAATACACACGCTCTCAACATATCCTTCAGGTTCTGTATAGTCATCTTTGACTGACCATCTATCTAAGGATGAAACGCGGTGCTAAAACTCAACTGGATCCCCATCGCTTCTTGAAAATGTTCTCAGAAATGGGAAGTGAAGCCGACATCCCTATCAGAAACAATGCTCACTGGAATTCCATGTAGCCTCACTATCTCGTGCACATATAGGTTCGCTAACTGGCTCAAAGTATCGGTAGCTCTCATAGCTAGAAAATGGGCTAATTTCGTCAATCGATCCACAATCACCCATATGGCATCATGACCTCTCCGGGTCCTCGATAATCTCATCACAAAATCCATAGTGACATGTTCCCACTTCTAAGTCAGTATCGGTAGAGGCTGCAATAACCCTGTAGGCTTCTGATGCTCTACCTTCACCTGCTGACAAACGAGACACTTAGCAACATATTCAACAATATACTTTTTCATCTCAGACCACCAATAAACCGTTCGAAGGTTTTGATACATCTTAGTACTCTCCGGATGTATCGTATACTTCGATAAGTGAGCCTCTATCAAGATCAACCTTCTGATCTCTGCATCATCAGGAACACATATCCTACCTCTTAACCTCAATAATCCATCGGAACTCAACTCAAAGTCTGTCTCTATACCCCTCTGTATCTGCCCGAGAATATCATTGCACTGTTGATCAACTCGTTGAGCATGTCAGATTCGATCTACCATATCCGGTTCCAACTGCAGGCTAGCTACCATAACACCACCATCAGCACTGAGTGGGGTCACATCCAAACTGAGGTTCGTGAACTGTTCCAGCAGCTCATGTTCCTTGATCATCATAAATGATACCATCTCGAGATGCTTCCTACTCAATGCATCAGCAACCACATTTTTTTTACCCGGGTGGTACAGGATCTCACAATCATAGTCCTTTAACAGCTCGAGCCATCTCCTCTGTCTCATGTTCAACTCTTTTTGTGAGAATAGGTACTTAAGGCTCTTATGGTCCGTAAACACTTGGAATTTCTCTCCATAAAGGTAGTGGCGCCATATCTTCAATGCAACCACCACCGCTGCCAACTCTAAGTCTTGGGTCGAGTAGTTCCTCTCATGATCCTTTAACTGCCTTGATCCATATGAAACTACCTTCCCATCTTGCATCAATACACAGCCCAGTCCTAGGTGTGAAGCATCTGCATACACCGAGAAACCTCCTAAGCTGGTAGGAATAGTGAGTATCAGAGCTGTAGTTAACCTCCTATTTAACTCCTCAAAGCTTTCCTCACACTTATCATCCCACACAAACTCTACATTCTTTCTTGTGAGGCGTGTCAAAGGAGCAACTAACCTTGAGAATCCCTCTACAAATCTTCGGTAATATCTAGCTAAACCCAAGAAACTTTTGATCTCTGTCACTGTCTGGGGTCTCTGCCACTGTGTCACTGCCTCAATCTTTGATAGATACACTAACACTCGATCCTTCGACACTATGTGACCTAGAAAAGAGATCTGTTCCAACCAAAAGTCGCACTTACTGAGTTTAGCATACAACTATCCTTAAATGCCTTTCATGCTCCTCTCTAGACCTTGAGTACACCAGTATATCATCAATAAATACAATAAAAAATCGATCCAAATACTGGTGGAATACCTCATTCATCAATAACATAAAAGCTGTGGGAGCATTCGTCAACCCGAATGGCATAACCATAAACTCATAATGTCTATACCGGGTGCGAAAAGCTGTCTTGGGTACATCTCCACTCCGTATCTTCAACTGATGGTACGCTGATCTCAGATCTATCTTGGAAAAGACTTGCGCTCTCTTAAACTGATCCAACAAGTCATCGATGCATGGAAGGGGATACTTATTCTTGATGGTGGCCTTATTCAACAATCGGTAATCTATACACAGTCGGAGGCTTCCATCCTTCTTCCTTACAAACAGAATCGGTGCTCCGCAAGGTGAGACGCTCAGTCTGATGAATCCCTTCTCTAGTAACTTTTGTAACTGTCTCCTTAATTCTTCCAACTCAACTTGAGCCATTCTGTAAGGTGGCTTGGATATCGGCTCTGTACCAGGTGCCAAGTCTATACTAAACTCCATCTCCCTATCTGGAGGTAACCCTGGTAACTCATCCAAAAAGATATCTGGAATCGCCTTAACCACTAGTATGTCTCCCAATTTCGGACGTGCTTTATCCGTCTCAATCACATAAGCGATGAACCCTTCACATTATTCTTTTCACCATTAGTAATCATAAAACATCATATTCACACATAAGATTGATAAACAGATTTATCTTTCATACATTATGTATCAAGATTGTACTCATCACACTTATAATAATCATGTTCCTTAATTTCATTTCAGAAAATTTACTACAAAGTTGTCTATCTTTGGAAACATCAAAGTTTTTGCATGACAATCCAGAGCAACATGATTTGCAGCTAGCCAATCCATCTCTAGGATTACATCGAGATCACTCATATTTAATAAAATTAAATCGGTTGCCATTTCTTTACTTCCTATCTTCATCTTACAATCTTTATATACATGCTCAGTTAATTGACTATCATTCATAGGGGTAGATATCAACAACATCTTATCAAGCAGTGTGGGTTTTACATGCTTTAACAGTTTATGTACAAAGGATGGCGATATAAAGGAATGCATGGCACCAGGATCAAACAATACAAATGCTTCTAAATCAAAGATTTGGATGGTACCTTTAACCACATCCGAAGATTGATCCGCAGTGTGCTGGTCCAGCATGTGCACTCATCCTCTGCTTACCCCCACTGCCTGTTTCCCCTTTTCTTCAGCTGTAGCCCTCCTCCTCGGGGCAGCTATCCTAATTGGAGCTTTATCTAGCTCTTTGCCCTTTTGTGGGGCTCTCTCTGTCATCTCTGGGTAATTTCTGATTATGTACCCTAGCTTCCCACATCTGAAGCATACTACTTGAGGTTCATAGCATGGTCGAGTTCCATGGTACCTACCACACTTGCTACAGTGCTCTGTAGTAGGCCGTGGCCCTCCAATCACAATTCCCTTAGCTGGAGCAATGGTCGGATACATAGGAGTATTAACTGTCCTCTCCCGGATCTCCTCGATCCTCGACCTCTTCCCAAAAAATTTCTTGCTTCCCTTATAACTAAAGCCTCTATCCATCACTAGTCTCTTCTTATCTCTGTCCCTCATTTTACCAACCTTTCCAAACTCTGAGGCGATTCTATCAACATCTTGGTCACATAATTATGCCCTGCGCATTGCCTCCTCATAGGTCGATTATCCAGGGGAACCAATCTAGACCTGATGGTCGGTCTCAATCCATCCATAAACTTTTAGATTTTCTCAGCCTTTTACTTATCGTATTGGGATCATACCTGCCTAGGGAGATAAAAGTCTTCTCATACTCATCCACAATTCTGCTCCCTTGGGTTAGTCCCAAAAATGCCATTCTTATCTTTCTCTGCGCCGTATCCAGAACATTATTGTCTCCGAAAGGCCTCCAAAAATATATCCCAACTGATCTCAGTATGCCGGGCTCTCAAAATAGGCCTGGTAGACTTTCACCAATGTTCTGCTGATCCTTTCAGTATAAAATCTACAAACGCTACCATCTTGGTGGTAGTGCACTTGAAGAACCCATACAACTTCTCGATTTCACTAATCCAATCCTCAATTGCCACTAGGTCCTTAACTCCACTGAAAGACGGCGGTCCAAACTTTTGGAATTGCCACAATCTATCCAAATCACATCTATATCCCCAACCTCTACTGCCTGGTGTAACAACTGGCGTAGGCACATCCTGTGTGGGTAGGGTATCTGTCGTCTGTGGCCTTTGGGCTTCCCTTGCCCGTGCCTCAGGAGCTACTGCCTGCTCGGCATCACCCTGTGTAGCGAGACTCTGTCTACCGCCAACTCCAGGTAAGGATTGGGTGACCAACTCTAATATCATCTCAATGCTCCACTCAATCCTCGTGAAGCGAGCCTCAGTACTCTCGGGCCTCTCCTTTGGACCCTGTGGAGCGTGCTCAACCTCAGCCTCCACTTCAATATCATCCTGAACCTCGTGTGTTTCTGGCTCAACATTACCCCCAGGCCTACCTCTACCGCCTCGAGCCTGTGCTCTCATCCCTCTACCGCGACTGGTATTAGGCATAACTCAATTCCCTACATTCACAACCAATTACTTAGTCAACCCATCGACACACACACAATTTGTATCTAAATAAGCACAGTAACATGGGGATGTAATTTTTCAACTTATTAAGCTCTGATACCAACTTCTGTCACGACCCTCAACTTACCAAAATACGTGCAAAATTTTTGCATTTTTATGCATCATTTATTATTCATCCTTACCTTAATCGTGAACAACAACTCTCCTCAATAGTTGGGCTGTGTGTTGACGTCTAACTCACTCTACCATACCAATTTAATTTGTATATTATTTATGAGTAAACATTTGTATAAATGTACATATATCAGAGTTGTTACATGTGTTTACATTGTTTTACATCCCCAATAGTTACATACAAAATGCTATTGTGCTATCGTAAGTTTAAATACAAAATTACAACAGTGTGTATACCTTATGCGATGGGATGTAGCGGATTACTAAAAGGGAATGCCTCCAGTCATGCTCACTCTATACTCAAATCTCTGTAGAGAGGGGGAAATAAGGGGGTGAGCAAACCACACGCTCAGTAAGGCAATCATGCAAACAAGTAGATACTGCACTATCTACGTGATCGTTATGCCATGCTTAAAAGCATTTAGTTCACATCTTATCTCAAAACATGAGTGTATGATTGTGTTAATGGTATGTAAAGCATTGATGCTATTAAAATCCAGTGCACAGTTCAATTCAAAGCATGGTATAAATCATCATGCATAATTCACAAATAAGCATGGCATTACCCATCATGCGTTTTCTCAAATAAGCATGGCATTAACAATCATGCATTTTCTCAAATAAGTATGGCATTAACCATCATGCATTTTCTCAAATAAGGATGGTATTAACCATCATGCATCCGTGCACTTTTAAACCATTAACAATCAATGTCTCAAAACAATTCAACACTTATCAGGTCTCAGCCCCTCCCACGGACTGTCCTGACCCATAAATCATTTCAAACATGGATTTATTCAAAAAGCATTAGACATGTGAGATAGGTAATTCAATAAAAGGTAATAACCTCGAGGTCTATGGCCATAACCTATGATATCGGCTACACGAATCAGGTGTACGGGATATCACCACTATCTTCTTCCACACGGGAGGTGGGTTAAATTCAGCCCGTCGATCCATAGCAGATCTCGTTTGAAGACGGCACATCACATCTCGACACGGTACAACGTACTCCATGCTACATGCACGGTACATCGTACTCCATGGACCCAATCAACACATCATATCACGCCACATCTCAAAATGCACGTGTGAGCCTATTTAATCGGTACGACCTCTTCTCTACCTAAAGCTCCTAACACGACTAATCAATCATGTCAAAATAATGCACGTACGAGTCTATTTAATCGGTGTGACACCCAGTTTACCCGAGCTCCAAGCACGGCAACAAGCAAGGTGGGCATCTAGTGCGAGACAAGCTCCAAGCATCCTGCCAAAACTAGTATGAAATCCATGTGAAAACTAGTGCGAGCTAAGCTCTAGCACTCATGTGTATAAAACGCGTCAAATCTCGTACGAGTCATACTGTAGCACGCTTTCATTCTCACGAAAACAATGTAGGTGGCTTAAATCTTTGCAAAGCATGGTTAACAAAACCAAAACACGCTCATTTCTTTTGCAAATCATTTCAATGTCAGCCAATCTACCAATCATTTGCTAAAAAGCAATAAAACATGATTTTCAAAGCAATATGCTTTTGTTTTCATGTACATTTCTCAAACACCCAACTTTTGCCCTTCAATCACCCAATTTCATTTCCTAATATCTCATGCATTCTAGCAAATCATTTAAGCACTCAAATTGTGCACAGATATCTCTAAGAGTCCACACAATTCCCTTACCTCAATTTACTTGGTGTGACTCTTTTCCTCTTATCTTCTCACGCTCTTGGCTCAACTCACTCCGGCATATCCTCTGAAGCTACAATTTATTCATCATATGTTCGACTTAGTATTTCTAACTCTCATTCAATTATATATTCCACCCAATGCCTTAAACGCTCATTTTACCCTTTTTGGGTAAGCCTCTCTATTCATTCCATATTATTATCTTAAAATTATCTCCTCAACACCATTATCATCTCAAGATATCTCATTCATCATTTATTCCACCACATTTCACTTCTCACAGTAACCCATTTCTAGGTTATATTCATTTCATGGTATTCTAGGTAGTTCTACCCACAATGTGCACACCCAAATCAACTTCATAATCATCAACTAGACAAATGTACTTGGATTTGTGTGCTAGAAACTTACCTTTTTGGATTTCCTCTTTGCTCCAATTAGAAATGCCCTTTGTTCCTTCAATCCAACAAATGGGTAAATGCCTCCAAACTATGTTGTTCTTCTCTTTGATGTGAACAACTTTGCCTCTAATAGTCTTCCCTCAAATCTCCTTAAAAATGGCTGAATTTGGAGAGAGAAAACTAGGTTTTGGGTTGAAAAGGGTAGGAAATGGTTTTGTCTCGAAATCTGTAGATTTTCAACTCCCTTTTTATAGAAATAGCTTGAGGAGATCGACCTGCAGAAGGAGGAGATCGATCTGATCCCCTTAAATTCCTCTTTTCCACGACATTTTAAGCATGAGATCGATCTGTCGAAGCTTGAGATCGATCTGCTCCAAACAGAGAGCTAAGGAGATCTATCTATATGCTTGAGGATTGATCTTATCATAACTGAATGTTTAGGAGATCGATCTGGTCCCTTTGGAGATCGATCTTCCCTATTCCTTTGCTCAAATACAAGCATTTTGGCTCATCCAGATCGATCTCTCATCCTATGAGATCGATTTGTCATTCATATTTCTAGATTTTCTATAATATTTTTGCAGTAAACTTATACCAAAACATCCTTAATTTGCTGTCATGGTCATTTTCTCATCCAGTCATCTTTGAGACTTAAAAATGGCATCCATTAATACTTCATACACATTAAAACTCGTGTAGAATCTTTGTATAGCCAATTGCCCATGATATAAACCAAATGGAAGTGCACAACTTATGCAAATCTTTCTTCTATTTTACCACACTACTCAGATTCTATCCCATTCACATTTTTCGCATGTTTAAGTCCATTTCTTCATACTCCTTCATAATATAACTTGCACGTACAATCACAACTCTTATTACAAGTGTGTACATTAACTTATGGACTTACATCATTTATACTTCACATTACAAGCACATTACTATTTACATGTATATAAAGTTGCGTTTATACATATATGGGGTTTCACACATGTAATAAACAGATCGATCCCCTGCCTGCAAATTTGTTGAAATTCTGAAGGATTCAAGCAAGACCAGATCGATCTCCACCCTATGCAGATCGATCTCCTAAGGCCATTTCTATCAAAACAGAGTAGTTGGATCTGCAATTCACGGGAAACAAGTTCATTCTTCCATTTTTAAACCTTAACCTAGCTTTCTCACTCTAAAACCATCAGATTTCTATAAAGATTTGAGAAAAAAACTATTAGAGTAAAGTTGTTCATTATAAAGAGAAGAACAACATAGCTTAGAATCAATACTTCATTGGTTGGATTGAATGACCAAAAGAGTGTTCTTATTTGGAGCAAGACGAAAATTAAACTAGGTGAGTTTCTAATACACCAACTCAAAGTATATCTATCTAGTTGTTGTTGTGAGTAGATTGGCGTAGGTATTGATGATTGAAACTACCTAGAATGTAATGGAATAAGTATGACCTAGAATGAGTCTAGTGTGAGAAAATGTGATATGGTTGAGTTGATGATGAATGGCTTTAACTAAGGTGTTAGTGAGGTGATATGTATGACTTTGAGATGATAGAATGAAGCTACATTGTGAGATTAGTCAAGTTAAGAAAATAAGTATATGAGGTGTTTGATAAATTGCCATAGTGAAGTAAATGATGGACTAGAGGCCCTATGAGCTTAATATCAATTTAGTGTGAATCAATAGGGCTAAAAGAGTTTAATAGACTCTCGAGAAATTAATAAAGTGATCAAAACAGACTTAAGAGGAAGTGAGGCCTTATAAGTGTTAATGAAAATTATAAGTCAAATCGACTATAGTAAACGTAAGAATTGTGTTATATTGGACCGAATTGATGTGATATATAATTTCGTGCATTCTCGAAGATTTCATTGGAGGCAAATCGAATTGCACAAATGAGCAGCTCTGAGGAAGTGGAATCGCTCGATGCGATTCCAGGTAAGGAAATTTTGTTACTATATAGAGATAGCTGCACGTATTTTGAGGGTGTTTATAGGGCTTTGTGAATACTTGATTATCTAGAAAAGAAATGATGATTGCATGACAAACCTTGGATATAAATGATTTTGGCTTGGAAACGAATCTTACTAAAAAGGGATAGTAAGGCTAATAATTGTATAAATCACATGTTTTGATGTTTTTACTAAATATATTGCTTTGGTTTAAGCAAAATTAACAGATAGGCTAGCTAGTGATTTCATGATTTGTGAAATAACACAAGTAAGGTGCTAACTTTGGTTTTGAGAGCGTTTTGTTGAAATAGAGCCGCCTATCGTACTTATGTGATTTAAATCATGCTAGTGCCTTGCTCGCACTAGATTTTTGACGTTTTTAATTTGTATGAAACATGCTGGAGCCTAGCTCGCACCATGCTTGAGTCAATGATGTTTTATAAGTCGTACTAGAGCTGATAGCTCGTACGTGGGTTTTCCTTGACTTACTTATGCATATAACCGTATTGGAGCTATGCTCGTACGTGATTTCTTCATTATTTGTTATGCATAAAGTCGTACTAGGCATTGCTCATACGAGGGTATTTGCTGATGATGCATGAGATTGTGCTAGAGCTTTGCTCGTATTGAGTTTTCACACTATGATATGTAATGAGTCGTGTTGGATGCCTCGTGTAGACTTTGTGTCACACGGATGAGATGCTCTCACGAGTCATGTTGGATGCCCTGTGTAGACTACTAGTCGCACTGATGATATGCTCGCACGTGCACTTGAGACTGAGTAGGTTATGCATGGCATGAGGTAGATAAGACCTACGGCAGGCACCCCCAACCACGATATGGGTCCACGGAGTACGTTCTACCGTTTAGATCACATGGAGTACGCTATACCGTGTGGTTGTGATGTTGATTTAAAAGTTTGGTGTAAGACTAACCCACCTTTATTCCAGCATGATGCCCCGCACACCGGGATCCGTATGGTCTGGGATGATTATGACATAGTTGGCCATCATAGTCCTTGGTATACCATGACCGCCTGTCTCACATTATATCACATGGTTTTAGATATCGACGTGATTTATGTTGTCAGGGTAGACCCGAGGGAGGGGTCAAACCTTGTGGTATGTTTTTAAGGGAATGATACATTGTTTTATGGGTTTTAGTAATGCTTTGACAAGGTGTTATGCTTTGAGGGAATGATTTATGATGAACCTGGTGATTTGAGATGAAATTAATAAATATTTATTATATTGAGCATGAGAGGTTTTCACATGTTGATTTTCTATGTTTACATGCCTATTTCCATGTTTTTCAATACATGATATATGTATATACATGTGGCATAGTTTTATTATTTCCTCATGCTCTGAATATAAATGATTTATGCCATGACATTATAAGCATGTAGATAGTGTAATTATCTACCATGCTTGCATTATTGCCTTACTGAGCGTCTTCATTTTTCCCCTCTACGGAGAGCGCACAGTAGCCTAGTGAAGGACTGAGGCATTATATTTGGATATTCGTTGCTCTCTATTGCCCAGAGGTATACACACAAGAATTCTTTTTATATCTAAACATGTAATAGCACAGTAATCATTTTGAAATGTAATATGGGGGATGTAAGTGTTATCAAACAAGTCATGTATGTGTATGCTTTTGATTAATTGAAAGATGTATGAAAATGGTGATTATTACTGACTCACAGCCCAACTGTTATTGGTGAGGGTTGTACACGACTAGGTAAGTTAACGAATTAAGTGAAAATTTATGGTGATTTTTAGATGAAATGGATGAAAATGGGTCGTGACATCACTAGCTTGGATGGACATTATTATCAATATCAATTATCAAGGATTCTTACCTAAACTTTATTAGTATCAGTTTTTAGTATTTTGAGACATTATGCCTAACTTTATCAATTATTAGCTTTTGTACGATTATCTATTTTTAACTAAATGTTTAAGAAATATGTTTTGTTATTAGTATCATTTTTTAGCATTTTGAGGCTTTATGCCTAATCTCATCGACTATCAGTTTCTGTACTATTATCTGTTTTAAACTAAGTGCATCAAAAACTTGTTTTCTATCAATAATGGTTTCAGTACTCTGAGGCTTGATGCCTAACTTTATTGATTATCAGTTTACGTACGATTTTCTGTTATGAAACTAAGTGCATAAGAAATCAATTTTGAAATAATGCATAAGGAATTTGTTTTAAACTAAGCACATTGACCACTGTAGTGTTATGTGACAAGCAACTATATTCTTCGCATCTTGTTGAGGCTCGAGGAAATGAGGTACCTAAGGTATCCTTTCGACTAATACCCCATACAGCCTCAACCTTGAAGTGTGAGTCTAGATAGGCATATCCAGCATTCATGACATAGTATAATGCATACATGTCATTTTGTTTTCTATTCATGCATACACATGAATGTATATCAACATGAGCCTAGCATCCATTTACTTAAAACTGCTTACTAAGTTGTATTTTACTCACCCATTTTTACTCCTTGCAGATTATTTGAGCTAGGTTCTAGTGTTGAGCTTTTGTGTGGGCCTTTATATACTGATATGATTATCGAGTTTGATACTAAGCCTGAAATGTAATCTGATATGACTGATTATTATTGGATACGATGTGATATGAATGCTTGTACGTGTGTGAAATGATTACTGAGATTGGAATATATTGAATGAGTGAATTTATGCAGGTGGTTTAAATTGACAGTGGATTCTTGAAAGTCCCTCCATTAAAAAGGCATCATGAGATTCAACACGAAAAGAAAATCAAGATTTATTAGTTCGTTCGAGATTCTTGAGATAGTCAAAAACATTGCATATCAATTAGCTCTACCACCAAAGCTATCGAGTGTTTATAATGTCTTTCACATCTCCATGTCGAGGAAATAGCATCCAAATCCCTCCCATGCTATAAAATACGAACCCCTGGAGTTTAGGGAGAATTTTAGCTATATAGAGAAGCTAATCTGGATTGTGGGCAGAAATGAGAAAACTTTGAGGTTAAAGCCTGTCCTTTTAACGAAAGTTCTCTGGCAGCATTATTCATCTAAAAAGGCTACATGGGAACTTAAGAACCAAATAAAGGAGAAGTGCCTTTACCTGTTCCAAACAAATGTAAAAATTTTGAAAAACCAAATATCTTAAGGTAGGGAGGATGCAAAGACTACAAACTTTCTATAACAGAATTATATGTAAATGTACAAATGAAATAAATAAAGCATTAGCATGTATTTTGAAGTTTTATTATTTTAAGCAATGAAATCAAGGAATTGAAATTGGTTGCAAATTATGAAAAAGAATAAAATGGGATTAAGATTAATATATAAGGGATATATATGTATTAATTAAAATAAAGAAAATACATATGCATGTACTATAATTTAGCTAAGGAAGAATATACTACTATATACAAAAGTGTACACACACACCAAGTAATGTATGTAATGTGTATGTGTACATGGGTATGCGTACAAATACATATATATAACAAAGTAAGTAAAATAAAAATAAAAATAAATTAATGCAAACCTATAAATAAATAGAGACAAAATTATAAGAAAACATGTCTATAAGGGGAAAAAAAGAAGCCAAAAGACATATGTCCTCTAGGAAAGCAGTGGAATTAAATGAGAGTAGGAAACAGTGCTAGATTTAGTGGTATTAAAGCTTGATTTATTTTAGCTCGGATCTATGTAGTCGAGATAGTTGTTATTGTTACATCTCATGTATTATGTAATTTTTGCATGTAACTTGTTTGTTATCAACTTATACTAAGATTGGTTTGCTGTTTGTACAAGTAATTGTTTAATTTGACCCAAGAATGAGAAGGACGGGGCTTAGATGTAGGCCCAGGAAATAGTCGATGCCACCTCCTACTCTATCACCAATAGTAACTAAATCGCCACTACACCTAACCCCTCCACATTTGGACAGTATGGAGGTGAGAATGGCTAGAAAGGAGCAAACTTACGAGGCCATGATAACCCTTCTACAGCAGTTAGTAGCCAATCAAGCTAGCAGACATCATGCTCCATGGTTACCTCTTATACCTTCTCTTCCACCACCTCCTTAAATGCCACAGCTTGTACATCCGTCAGCTGCACCTCAAGAAGCTGTGCCTCAACTAGCCGCACCTTAGTTTGGAATCAGGTGAACCAAAACATGACCCTTCATAAGTAATTTCAAAAAATGAATCCTCTGCATTTGAAAGGGAAAAGGATCCGTCAAAGGAAAATAAGTGGATAGAGGATATTAAGTTCCTTTTTTAAATACATGGGCTGCAGTTCCATAGAGAAGTTCGCCTTAACCATAGATATCATGAAAAGCGAGACACAGTAATGGTTAAAGACCATTAAGCCGTTCAAGTTGGCCAGAGATCCGGTGATTACTTAGTAACAGTTTGTAAAGGCTTTCATGAACTATTGCATCTCCACAGTCGCTTGACGCAAGAAGAAGAAATTTTTTTTGGAGCTCACTCAAGGGTCTTTGAAAGTATATGAATATGAGACATGATTCACTGCTTTAGTCAAGTACGAAACATATTATGCCAACAAGGATGAAAAGAATGCAAAAAAGTTTGCTTCAAGATTGAAGGCTAATATCAAAGGCAAGGTCCCTCCATTTGAGTTCATCAAGAATGTGGTTGTTGTTAGAAAGGCTTAGATTGTTGAGCAAGAACTAGAGACCACTCAGGCAGAGTTTGATGCTAAAAAAGAACGGTGTCGGGTTTTCAAGGTTAGCAAGAAGCAATTGAATCCAAACATAGGCAGTTTTATTGATTGAATCTAGAGAAGCAAAAGAGTTTCTTACGATCTTAAGACCAAATAGAAACTTATTAGCGGACAGTGCTAATAAGGCACAATTCGAGGAAGTTAAGATTGCTTTGGCCTTAGTTAGAGGCTATTTTGAAAAGCAATTGTAATTGAAAATTGTAAAGATTTAAACAACAAAGTTTGGTCACTGTTTGAACTATTTTAAAAAGGTAAAGACTTTATTATGTTGAGTTTAAGAAGTATGTACATTAAGATATACAGAAATATATATCGTTAAGTATGAATTTGTGACGAGGAGGTAATGTATAATCTAGGAGTGTTTGGACTGGTGAAGGCTCATTTGTGAAAGTTGTGACAAGGGTGAGAATTTTGTTAGTTTGGATGTTAACATAAATTTTCCAAGTACATGAACAAAATATATATGTATATCATTGACATGATGCGGATGGGTAATGGATAGTTATAAATACACACACATATATATACACAAATGTATATATATGTCATTAGTGCAATAATGAAGGATAATATTTATTCAGAAAATAATGCTTGATGATATATGTATATAGCATACGAATAATGAGGCCATGTATTAAAGTGGTAATGAATTGATTTGTAGTGAATCAAAGCAATGTTAAAGCCAAGCTTTTATTTGGAGGCTCAAGGAAGATATTAGTTAATCATCGAGGTAAGTGGGTTAGGTAAATTTTTCTAGTATCATCACGTAGGAGATGTTTAAGCTTAGTTATCAATCAATTTAGTTTTTGAATTAAGCGTCGCGATGCTATTGATTATGCTATTAAGGTAAGATAAGATATGACTGAATTATGTATTTATGTGGTGTTTGGGCTGGATTTGAAACTTTGTTTCTGTCTTGTGTGTTATGGCTGGCCAAGCTTGCATGTTGAGTGAAATGAAATGTTCAGGTGTTAAGTTATTTCATGAAACCTTATCTGTTACGTCTATGTAAGCTAAGTGTACTTGTGCATGGCACACATTAAATTATACTAGGTAGCCATGCAAAGTACGTAAAGGTACCCCATTGACACATACATGATTTCACACTGAGCATGTGTCACGACCCTTAACTTACCAAAATACGTACAAATTTTTTGCATTTTCACGCGTCATTTATTAATCATCCTTCCTCAATCGTGAACAACCACACTCTCAACAGTTGGGCTGTGTGTCAAAGTCTACCTCATCCTTCCATAACAATTTAATTTCAAAAGTAAACACTTTCATAAATACATCAAAGTTACTGTTTACAAGTGTTTACATTGCTTTACATCCCCAATGTTTACATACAAAATGCTACTGTGCTATGTCTAGTTTAGATACAAAATAATTCAAGTGTGTATACCTTTAGCGATGGGATGCAGCGGATACCAAAAGGGAAAGCCTCCAGTCACGCTCACTCTATACTCAAATCTCTATAGAGAGGGGGAAAATAAGGGGGTGAGCAAACCACACGCTCAGTAAGGCAATCATGCGAACAGGTAGATACTACACTATCTACGTGATCAAGATGCCATGCTAAAAAACAATTAGTTCATCATTTTATCTCACAAACATGAGTGTATGATTGTGTTAATGGTATGTAAAGCATTTATGCTATTAAAATCCAGTGCACAATTCAATTCAAAGCATGGTATAAATCATCATGCATATTTCACAATAAAGCATGGTATTACCCATCATGCATTTTTCTCAAATAAGCATGGCATTAACCATCATGCATTTTTCACAACAAGCATGACATTAAACATCATGCATTTTTCACAATAAGCATGGCATTAAACATCATGCATTTTTCACAACAAGCATGGCATTAAACATCATGCATCAGTGCACTTTGAAAAAACCATTAACATATTTTCATCTCAAAACACTTTAACTCTAGTAAGGAGTCGATGCCTCCCTCGGACTATCCTGACCCACAAAACATTTCAAAAATGGATTTATTCTCTAAGCAATAGACATGTGAGATAGGCAATTCAATAAAAGGTAATAACCTCTAGGACTATGGCTATATCTTATGATACTGGCTACACGGATCAAGTGTGCGGGATATCACCACTATCTACTTTCACATGGGAGGTGGGTCAAATCCAGTCCCCCGGTCTAGAGCAGATCTCGTCTGAAGATGGTATATCACAATCTCAACACGGTACAACGTACTCCATGCTACATGCACGGTACAACGTACTCCATGGACCCAATCAACACATCATATCACGCCACATCTCAAAACGCACGTGTGAGCTTATTTAATCGGTACGACTTCTTGTCTACCTAAAGCTCCTAACACGGCTATCAACATGTTAAAATCACAAATTACACGTGCGAGCCTATTTAATCAGTGCGACACCAAGTCTGCCCAAAGCTCCAAGACTAAGCTCCAAACACCATGCCAAAACCAGTATGAAATCCATGTGAAAACTAGTGTGAGCTAAGCTCCAGCACTGATGCGTATAAAACACATCAAATCACGTGCGAGTCATACTCTAGTACGCTTTCAATCTCTCAAAAACAATGCAGGTGGCTTAATTCTTTGCAAAGTATGGTTAACAAACCAAAACAACTCATTTGTTTTTACAATTCATTTCAAATGTTAGTCGACCTACCAATCCTTTGTTAAAAAGCAATAAAACATGATTTTCCAATGTAATATGCTTTTATTTTCATGCACATTTCTCAAACACCCAACTTTTACCCTTCAATCACCCAACATCATTTCCTAATATCTCATGCATTCTAGCAAAGCATTTAATGGGCCCAAATTACGCACAGATATCTCTAAGAGTCCATAGAATTCCCTTACCTCGATATACTTGAGTGCGACTCTCTTCCTTTTAGTTTCTTGCGTTCTTGGCTCGTCTTGCTCCGGTGTATCCTTGGAAGCTGCGATTCATTCATCAAACACTTGAGTTAACACTCTTAACTAGCATTTTGACTTCACTAGTCAATATAATTCATCTCTGCATTTACCAATGCCTTAATCTACATTTTACCCTTTTTGGTAAATCTCACCATTTATCCTAAAATCAACACCTCCAAATCATACCCACAACATAATCATCATCCTAAGATAACTCATTCATCATTAACACTTCCACATTTCACTTTCTCACACTAGACCATTTCTAGGTTATGGTGAATTCTTTACTTTCTAGCTAGTTTCTATCATTTCAATGCATACCCATCAACTCCAAAATCAATATCCAAACAATGTACTTGAGTATTTACATTAGAAACTTACCTAGCTTGATTTCCTCTTTGCTCCAATAGAGATGCACCTTGTTTCCTTAAATCCCACCAATGGGGAAAATGCCCCCAAGCCAAGTTGTTCTTCTCTTCGATGTGAATAACTTTGCGTCTAATAGCCTTCCCTCAAATCTTCTTGAAAATGGTCAGATTTAGAGGGTAAAAATCTAGGTTTTGGGTTTGGAATGGAGAGGGAATGGTTATTTTCATGATTTGCAGATTTTAACTGCTCTTATTTATAGATTCAGCTTGATGAGATCGATCTGCATTGGGTAGAGATCGATCTGGTCCTCTTAAAATCCCTCTTTCCCACGACATTTTGAAGTAGGAGATCGATCTGTCGAGTAGGGGAGATCGATCTGCTTCCAACCCGAGAGCTAAGGAGATCGATCTGTTCCATTAAGGATCGATCTGTATTTTATAGAATATGTTAGGAGATCGATTTAGCTCCCTTGGAGATCGATTTGGCTCTTTCATATCGATCTCTTATCCTATAGGATCGATCTGCTCTATTCCATTTCTCAAATAAGAGCATTCTGGCTCTTCCAGATCGATCTCTCATCCTATAGGATCGATCTGGCCTTCATATTTCTAGATTTTCTACAGTTTTTCAGCAATAACTCTTACCAAACTCCATACATTTTGTTGCCATGATCATTTTCTCATCCACTCATCTTTGAGACTTGAAAACGGCATCCATTCATACTTTATACCTATTAAAACTTGTGTGAATTCATTGTATAACCAAAGGTATACAATAAAAACCAAATGGAGGCATAAAGATTCACACCTCTTATGCAACTTCATCCATTTTTACCACACTACTCATATTCTTCACATGTTTAAGTCCATTTCTTCATACTCATATATAATGTGACTTGTATGTATAATCACAACTCTTATTACAAGTGCGTACATTAACTTATGGACTTACATCACATATACTTCACTTATGAATTCATAGTATAACTCCATTTACATTTCTATGTACATATATACAACTATACATATACAGGGTCTCACATTCTCCCCCACTTAGAAAATTTGGTCCTCCAAATTAGAACCAATTCAATCCATGAATAACTCGGGATACTTCTCTCGCATCAAACTCTCAAATTCCCATGTGGCTTCTTTCACAGTGTGATATTGCCAAAGAACTTTCACCAAAGGAATTGTCTTTGTCCTCAACACTTTATATTTTCTATCCAGTATCCGAACTGGTTTCTCAATGTATGTCATACCCTCATTGAGTTCCAATGGCTCATATCTGATCACATGCACCGGGTCCAAGTGATAGTTCCTTAACATGGATACGTGGAAGACATTATAAACACTTACCAACTCTGGTGGCAATGCCAATCTGTATGCCTTATCTCACACCTTATCAAGTATCTCAAATGGCCCTATTTATTGAGGGCTCCACTTTCCTTTCCTCCCGAACCTCATGATCCCCTTCGAATGAGAAACCTTCAAAAACACTGACTCACCCACATTAAACTCTAAAGGTCTCCGTCTCCTGTCAGTATAACTCTTTTGCCTGCTCTGAGCTGTCAGTAACCTCTCACAAATCAACTCGACATCCTCAGAGGCTTATCTAACCAAGTCCGGAGCAAAAATCTATCCGTCACCAACCTCTTCCCATCCAATATGGGAACGACATCTACACTCACACAATGCCTCATATGGTGCTATCCCGATACTCGAATGAAAACTGTTATTATAAGCGAACTCTACGAGTGGTAAATGGTCATCCCATGAGCCTCCAAAATCCAATGTACACATTCTCAACATATCCTCCAGGGTCTGTATAGTCCTCTCTGATTGACCATCTGTTTGAGGATGAAACGTGATGCTAAAACTCAACTGGGTCCCCATCACTTCCTGAAAACGTTTCCAGAAGTGGGAAGTGAAGTGGGCATCCCTATCAGAAACAACACTCATTGGAATTCCATGTAGCCTCACTATCTCGCGCACATACAAATTCGCTAACTGGCTCAGAGTATCGGTAGCTCTCATAGCTAAAAAATGGGCTGACTTCGTCAACCGATCCACAATCACCCATATGGCATCATGACCTCTGCTGGTCCTCGACAATCCCATCACAAAATCCATGATGACATGCTCCCACTTCTATGTCAATATCGGTAGAGGCTACAATAACCCTGCAGGCTTCTAATGCTCTACCTTCACCTGCTAACAAACGAGACACTTAGCAACATATTCAACAATGTGCTTTTCATCCCAGACCACCAATAAACCTTTCGAAGGTTTTGATACATCTTGGTACTTCCTGGATGTATCGTATACCTCACTGAGTGAGCCTCTGTCAAGATCAACCTTCTGATCTCTACATCATTAGGAACACATATCCTATCTCTGAAACTCAATAATCCATCTGAACTTAACTCAAAGTTCGTCTATGTACCCTTCTGTATCTACCGAACAATATCATTAAACTGCTAATCAATCCGCTGAGCCTGTCGGATTCAATCTACCATATTTGATTCCAACTGCAGGCTAGCTACCATAACACCACCATCAGCACTGGGTGGGGTCACATCCAAACTGAGGTTCGTGAACTGTTCCAACAGCTCGTGTTCCCTAATCATCATAAATGATACCATCCCGAGATGCTTCATAGTCAATGCATCAGCAACCACGTTTGCTTTACCCGGGTGGTACAGGATCTCATAATCATAATCTTTTAACAGCTCGAGTCATCTCCTTTGTCTCATGTTTAACTCTTTTTGCGAGAACAGGTATTTAAGGCTCTTATGATTTGTGTAAACTTAAAATCTCTCACCATAGAGGTAGTGGCGCCATATTTTCAAAGCAAACACCACGGCCGCCAACTCTAAATCGTGGGTTGGGTAGTTCTTCGCATGATCCTTTAACTGTCTTAATCCATAGGCTACTACATTCCTATCCTACATCAATACACAGCCCAGTCCTAGGTGTGAAGCATCCGTATACATCGAGAAACCTCCTGAACTGGTAGGAATGGTGAGTATTGGAGCTGTAGTTAACCTCCTCTTCAACTCCTCAAAACTTTCCTCACACTTATCGTCCCACACAAACTCCACATTTTTCCTCGTGAGATGGGTTAAAGGAGTAGCTAACCTCAAAAATCCCCCTACAAACCTTCGGTAATACCCAGCTAAACCTAGGAAACTTCTTATCTCTGTCACTGTCTGGGGTCTCTGGCACTGAACTACGGCCTCAATCTTAGATGGATCCACTGACACTCCATCTTTTGATACTATATGACCCAGAAAAGAGATTTGTTCCAACCAAAAGTTGCACTTACTTAGTTTAGCATACAGCTTCTTCTCTCAGAGGGTTTGCAACACTATCCTCAGGTGCCATTCATGCTTTTCTCTAGACCTTGAATACACCAGTATATAATCAATAAATACGATCACAAATCGATCCAAATACTGGTGGAATACCTCATTCATCAACGACATAAAAGCTGCGAGAGCATTCGTCAACCTGAATGGCATAACCATAAACTCATAATGTCAATACCGAGTGCAAAAAGTTATCTTGGGTACATCTCCACTTCGTATCTTCAACTTATGGTACCCAAATCTCAGATCTATCTTAGAAAAGGCCTACGCTCCCTTAAGCTGATCTAATAGGTCATCGATGCGTGGAAGGGGATACTTATTCTTGATGGTGGCCTTGTTCAACTACCGGTAATCTATACACAGTTGGAGGCTTCCATCCTTCTTCCTTACAAACAAAACCAGTGCTCCCCAAGGTGAGATGTTCGGCCTGATGAACCCCTTCTCCAATAATTCCTGTAATTGTTTCCTTAATTCTTCTAACTCAACTTGAGCTATTCTGTACTGTGGCTTGGATATCGGCTCTGTACCAGGTGCCAAATCTATACCAAATTCCATCTCCATATCTGGAGGTAACCCTGTAATTCATCCGGGAAGACATCTAGATATTCCCGAACCACTGGTATGTCTCCCAATTCCGGACGTTCCTTATCCGTCTCAATCACATAAATGATAAACCCTTCACATTATCCTTTCCATCGTTAGTAATGCAATCATCACATACACACATATAATTGATAAACAAATTCATCTCTCAAATATCATAAATTGAGATCATACTCTTTTCATTTATAAAGATCATGTCATTTCATTTCTTTTCATCAAAATTTAAAATAAGATTGTCTAATCCTGAAAACATCAAGGTTCCAGCACAACAATCCATAATAATATGGTTTGCAGCCAGCCAATCCATACCTAGGATTACATCGAAATCACTCATATTTAATACGATCAAATCGGCTGCCATTTCTTTACCTGCTATCCTCATCTTACAATTCTTATATACATTCTCGGTCAATTGACTATCATTCATAGGGGTAGATATCATTAACATCTTATCTAGCAGCGTGAGTTGTACATGCTTCAATAATTTACATGCAAAGGATGGTAATACAAAGGAATGAGTGGCACCAGGATCAAACAATACAAATGCTTCTAAATCAAATATTTGGATGGTACCTTTTACCACATCCGAAGACTGATCTATAGTTTTCTGGTCCAGCGTGTGCACTCGTCCTCTACTCACACCCACTGCCTGCTTCCCCTTTTCCTTAGCTATAGCCCTCCTCCTTGGAGCAGTTATCCCAACTGGAGCTCTCTCTGGCTCCTTGCCCTTCTGTGGGGCTCTCTCTGTTATCTCTAGGTAATCTTTGATTATGTGCCCTAGTTTCCCACATCTTAAGCATATTACCTGAGGTCTATAGCATGGTCGAGTTCTATGGTACCTGCCACACTTGCACACTGTTTCGTAGTAGGTCGTGGTCTTCCAATCACAACTTCTTTCGTTGGACCTAGAGCCGGATAGATGGGAGGATTAATTATTCTCTCCCGGATCTCCTCGATCCTCGACCTCTTTCTAGAGAATCTCTTGCTTCCTTTATAGCTGAAGCCTCTATCCATCACTGGTCTTTTCGTATCTATATCCCTCACTTTACCGACTTTCCCAAACTCTAAGGTAATTCTATAAACATCTTGTTCACACAATTATGCTCGACGCACTGCCTCCTCGTAGGTCGGTATATCCAGAGGAACCAATCTAGACCTGATGGTCGGTCTCAATCCATCCATAAATTTTTGGATCTTTTCGACCTCATTACTCATTATGTTGGGATCATATCTGCCCAGGGAGATACAAGTCATCTCGTACTCATCCACAGTCCTGCTCCCTTGGGTCAGTCCTAAAAATGCCATTTTCATCGTTCGCTGTGCAGTATCCAGAACATACTATCTCCGGAATGCCTCCAAAAATATATCCCAGCTGATCTCAGTATGTCGGACTCTTAAAATAGGCCTGGTGGATTTCCACCAATGTTCTGTTGATCCCTTCAGTATAAACGCGGCAAACGCTACCATCTCGGTAGTAGTGCATTCAAAGAACCCATATAGCTTCTCAATTTCATTTATCCAATCCTCAGCAGCTACTGGGTCCTTAACTCCACTTAAAAATGGCGATCCAAACTTCTGAAATTGCCACAGTCTGTCCAAATCACAACCGTAACCCCAGCCTCTACTAGCCTGTGGTGTAGCGACAGGTGTAAGCATATCCTGTGCAGGTGGGGTATTTGTCGTCTAAGGTCTCTAGGCTGACCGTGCCCATACCTCTGGAGCTGCCGCCTGCTTGGCATCACCCTATGTAGTGGGACTCTGTCTACCTCTAACTCCAGGTAATGATTGAGAAACCAACTCCAATATCATCTCAATGCTCCACTCAATCCTCGCGATGCGAGCCTCAGTACTCTCGGGTCTCTCCTCTAGACCTTGTGGAGCATGCTCAACCTCATCCTCCACCTCAATCTCTTCTTGAGCCTCGTGTGTTTCTAGCTCAACACGACCCTTATGTCTACCTCTATGGCCTCTAACTTGCGCCCTCGCCCCTCTACCGTAACTGGTATTAGGCATAATTGCTTAATTCCCTACACTCACATCAAATTCTTAGTCAACCCATCGACATACACACAATTTGTATCTAAATAAGCACAGTAACATAGGGATGTAATTTTCCAACTTATTAAGTATTTTAGACATGACACACGTCAGACCAACTCTGCTCTGATACCAACTTCTATCACGACCCTTAACTTACCAAAATACATACAAATGTTTCTCATTTTCATGTGTCATTTATTAATCATCCTTCCTCGATCGTGAATAACCACACTCTCAACAGTTGGGCTGTGTGTCAATGTCTACCTCATCCATCCATAACAATTTAATTTCAAAAGTAAACACTTTCATAAATACATAAAAGTTACTGTTTACAAGTGTTTACATTGCTTTACATCCCCAATGTTTACATACAAAATGCTACTGTGTTATGTCTAGTGTAGATACAAAATAATTTAAGTGTGTATACCTTTAGCGATGGGATGCAATGGATACCAAAAGGAAAAGCCTCCAGTCATGCTCACACGATACTCAAATCTCTATAGAGAGGGGGAAAATAAGGGGGTAAGCAAACCACACGCTCAACAAGGTAATCATGCGAACAGGTAGATACTGCACTATCTACGTGATCGTGATGCCATGCTCAAAAGCAATTAGTTCATCATTTTATCTCACAAACATGAGTGTATGATTGTGCTAATGGTATGTAAAGCATTTATGCTATTAAAATACAGTGCACAATTCAATTCAAAGCATGGTATAAATCATCATGCATATTTCACAATAAAGCATGGCATTACCCATCATGTGTTTTTCTCAACTAAGCATGGCATTAACCATCATGCATTTTTCATAACAAGCATGGGATTAAACATCATGCATTTTTCACAACAAGCATGGCATTAAACATCATGCATCAGTGCACTTTGAAAAAACCATTAACATATTTTCATCTCAAAACACTTCAACTCTAGTCAGGATTCGGTCCCTCCCTCGGCTATCCTGACCCACAAAACATTTCAAACATGGATTTATTCTTAAAGCAATAGACATGTGAGATAGGCAATTCAATAAAAGGTAATAACCTCTAGGACTATGGTCATATCCCACGATACCGGCTACACGGATCAAGTGTGCGGGATATCACCACTATCTGCTTCCACACGAGAGGTAGGTCAAATCCAGCCCGTCGATCCATAACAGATCTCTTTCGAAGACGACATATCACAATCTCAACATTGTACAACGTACTCCATGCTACATGCACGGTACAACGTACCCCGTGGACCCAATCAACACATCATATCACGCCACATCTCAAAACGCACGTGTCAAACTATTTAATCGGTACGACCTCTTGTCTATCTGAAGCTCTTAACACGGCTATCAACATGTCAAAATCACAAACTGCACGTGCGAGCCTATTTAATTGGTGCGACACCAAGTTTACCCGAAGCTCCAAGCACGGTAACAAATAAGGTGAGCGTCTAGTGCGAGCTAAGCTCCAAGCACCATGCCAAAACTAGTATGAAATCCATGTGAAAACTAGTGCGAGCTAAGCTCCAGCACTCATGCGTATAAAACACATCAAATCTCATGCGAGTCATACTCTAGCACGCTTTCATTCTCACGAAAACAATGCAAGTGGCTTAATTCTTTGCAAAGTATGGTTAACAAACCAAAACAACTCATTTCTTTTTGCAATTCATTTCAAATGTTAGCCGACCTATCAATCCTTTACTAAAAAGCAATAAAACAAGATTTTCCAAAGCAATATACTTTTATTTTCATGCACATTTCTCAAACACCCAACTTTTACCCTTCAATCACCCAACATCATTTCCTAAAATCTCATGCATTCTAGCAAAGCATTTAATGCGCCTAAATTGCGCACAGATATCTCTAAGAGTCCACAGAATTCCCTTACCTCGATTTACTTGAGTGCGACTCTCTTCCTTTTAGTTTCTTGCGCTCTCGGCTCGTCTTGCTCTGATGTATCTTCAGAAGCTGCGATTCATTCATCAAACACTTGAGTTAACGCTCTTAACTAGCATTTTGACTTCACTAGTCAATATAATTCATCTATGCATTTACCAATGCCTTAATCTACATTTTACCCCTTTTTGGTAAATCTCACCATTTATCCCAAAATCAACACCTCCAAATCATACCCACAACATAATCATCATCCTAAGATAACTCATTCATCATTAACACTTCCACATTTCACTTTCTCACACTAGACCATTTCTAGGTTATAGTGTATTCTTTACTTTCTAGGTAGTTTCTATCATTTCAATGCATACCCATCAACTCCAAAATCAATATCCAAACAATGTACTTGAGTATTTACATTAGAAACTTACCTAGCTTGATTTCCTCTTTGCTCCAATGGAGATGCACCTTGTTTCCTTAAATCCCACCAATAGGGAAAATACCCCCAAGCCAAGTTGTTCTTCTCTTCAATGTGAATAACTTTGCGTCTAATAGCCTTCCCTCAAATCTTCTTGAAAATTGTCGGATTTAGAGGGTAAAAATCTAGGTTTTGGGTTTGGAATGGAGAGGGAATGGTTATTTTCGTGATTTACAGATTTCAACTGCTCCTATCTATAGATTCAGCTTGATGAGATCGATCTGCATTGGGTAGAGATCGATCTGGTCCTCTTAAAATCCCTCTTTTTCGCGACATTTTGAAGTAGGAGATCGATCTGTCGAGTAGGGGAGATCGATCTGCTTCCAACAGAATATGTTAGGAGATCGATCTGGCACCTTTGGAGATCGATCTGCTCTATTCCATTGCTCAAATAAGAGCATTCTGGCTCTTCCAGATCGATCTCTCATTTTATAGGATCGATCTGGCCTTCATATTTCTTGATTTTTTGTAGTTTTTCTGCAACAACTCTTACCAAACTCCATACATTTTGTTGCCATTATCATTTTCTCATCTACTCATCTTTGAGACTTGAAAATGGCATTCATTCATACTTTATACCTATTAAAATTTTTATGAATTCATTGAATAACCAAAGGTATACAATAAAAACCAAATAGAGGCATAAAGATTCACACCTCTTATGCAACTTCATCCATTTTTACCACACTACTCATATTCCATGTCACGACCCAAATTACCTAAAAATCAGAGTAAATTTTTTACTTTTTCATTTATTATTTAATTCTTACCTTTCTCTCATCGTAACCATATTACCAAACAGTTGGGCTATGATTTGGTGTTAGTCACCTCTCACCTATTTACCATTCCATTTCCATAATCACATTCACATATCAGAGTTTACTATCCTTTGACTTTAACTAAATACATATACAATGGTATTTACATAACCTTACATCCCCGACATCATATCCGTTTACAGTACTGTGCATTACATACTTAGATACAAAACTATACAAATATGTATACCTGTCTCTCGATGGGAAGCTATCAGACCCAAATTTTTATGTAGCTTGTACCTTATGATTCCTATGTGTATGAACACTCTGTTATTATAGTTAAATCATAAGAAGAGTATTTACTACACTTAAAGTGTTAGTGAAATGATTTAACACGCAAAAGCTACATAAAAAGCCTAATGTGAGCTATAAGTGTCACAGGCTAAACCGAGTGAATCTAAATCATTCTGACTGAAAATAAGAACTTAAAATGAGAAAGCTTAGAGAGCTCATGAAGGAAAGTCAGCTTGATTTAGTCCCGAACATAGAAAACGAGAGTAAAAGCTAAAAAGGGTTAAATTGACCTTTTTGGCGAGATAAGGTGTTTCGGGTGAAATTATCCATCGGGAACGGTTGAAACATAAAGACGAAAGTGTAAGACATAAGATATGACACTTTCAAAATTTTGAAAAAAAGTCAACTTGGTCAATGGTTAAGGAAAAAGTCAACTATAGTTAAGAAAGTGGACTTTTACCATAGTTGACTAATCATGGTTAAAAATTAACCTAAGTGTGGAAAAAAATTTGGGGAAAAATATTCTTGGCCAGAATACAAGATAATCATCTCCGAAAGTAAGGAAAATTTATTCAGAAGGATTCCGGATTTAATTTAATGGTTAACAACGTAATGGGCCTAAGGTGAAAATTTTAAAGCCCATTAAGGTATACTAAACGTATATCGAAATTCTTAGGTCCTTTAGACCGAATTGTTGGACCAATTGATTGGCCAAATATTTAGACAATTAAAGGCCCAAGACATAGTAAAAATTTCAGCCCAAAAGCCCATTAAGAAAGCCCAAACCGAGAAGCCCAAATGGAAAGCCCATGGGATAAATATCTAACCATAGTTAAAGCTAACCATGACTCATAAGGTGACTCATGGCTAAGGCTTAGAAAGTCAAGCTTAATGGTTGGAAAGTAAAGCTTAATGGCTAAGTAAGTGGCTTATAAAATCCGCCACACCATTGTCATCTTCATCACACCAAATTCGGCTAGAAGAAGAAACCATTGAAACAAAATTATCCAAGCTTTCTCTCACTAGAAATCACCAGGAATTAGGCATATTTGGAACTTGCATCCTTCATGGAAGTTGTTCTAAATTGAAAGGAGAGTGACATATGTTGGAATTGGCTATCAAGGAGCCATAGAGTGCAAACCGAGAGCCTCCAAAGATTTGGCCAAAGGGTGAACACAACAATTGGTATATTTTCTAGTTTTCAATTTCATATATGTTAATGTATGAATGATTTTAAGTATATTGATATATGTTTTAAGCATTGAAACATATTAAATCACTATGATGTTGGTTAGGCCGAGAGTGAGTAGTGAGATATTGAATTATGTCCATATGATTTTAAGGCATAAATGGATTAATGTACATGTGTTAATGATTATGGTGTAATTAGAATTAATCAATTTGATTAATTAATACATGTAATTAGTTGGCAATCAAGGTGTTTGATAAAATGCCTAAATGAACTATATGATGTTTAGGAATGTTGCCAACCAAGTGTTTGTGAAAATGTCTAAGTGAATTGGCTAGACAAATAGGCATGGATGGCATGCCATGGTGTAACCAATGGCATGGATAGCTCTCAGCCATGGCATGTGGTTGAGAGGCCCAATAGGCCAAGCCCAAATATTTTAGGCCCAATATGATGTAATGGGTCTAGGACAAGCCCAATAAGAGTTGGTGAGCCCCATAAGCCCAACAGGCCCAACGAAAATAAATAGTAAAATGAAAATGGGCTTAAGCCATAGTTAGGCCCATTAAGGATTTATAAAGCCCATTAAGGGAAATAGACTGTATTTAATGTGAAATACAGTAGGAAAAGTGTAATTAACCTGATAAATGGTTATAAGCAGCTCCAAAGAGTATTGGAGGAGCATATCGGACTATTGAAACGAGCAGCGCAGTGAAAGTAAAATTTCTCTAGTGATTGCAAGTAAGGGACTTTCGTGAGTAGTTAGAGATACCTGCACGTATTTTCGTCTGCTTTTACATTCACTTAAAAGCTCTGAGGGTCAGAGAAAGTGAATAATAATTATTGTGACCCGATAGTGGTAAATTACGATTTTACCCCTAGTTAGTCAAAAAGTCAACTTTTGTGAAAAGTTGTAAAAAGTTGTAAAAAGCATGGAAACCACTATTTTGAGTGTTTAACTGCTGTTTAGCAGGAGAATAAATAGATGGGCTAATGATTTTAAGGTTGATGTGAATTAAGCACACTTTATAGTGGTAATTTTGATGTTTTGTAAACCATCCCTTTTTAAAAAGCCATCTATCATATTTTGTGAGAATGAATCGTGCTGGAGCACAGCTCGCACTGGATTTCATATATTTTCCACATACATTAGTGCTGAATTTTGATTCGCACTAGATTTCCATGACATGCATGATAGAGTACTGGAGTTATTACTCGTACTCAGGTTTATATGATATATGCATGACAGAGTGCTGAAGCGATTAGCTCGTACTCAAGTTTTACATGAGATACATGACAGAGTGCTAGAGCGTTGCTCGTACTCGATTCTTCATGATTTATACATGACATAGTACTGGAGCTATTGCTCGTACTTGATTTGATGATATTGTGCATAGCATGGTACTGGAGCTATTGCTCGTACTTGATTTAATACATGAACTATGCATTGACCTAGTTGCTAGAGGTTTACTCGCACTAGAGTTGAGTTTGTGATGTGAAACAGTGTTTGAGCAGAGTGTCGACTATGAGTCGCACTCAAAGGCGCGCACTGTATGTGATATATAATACATGTTAAAACCCATGCCCGAGTCCTTGTGTGACTGAGTGTCGCATCTTGTGAGAGGATATCCTCATGAGGGTAATAAAGACGTGGTATGATATTCCATGGTTTGAGGGCTAAGACCTATGGCAGGTACCCCGACTGCGATGTAGGGTCCACGGAGTACGTTGTACTTTGCATGTGGCATGGGAGTACACTGTACCGTGTGGTGTTGTGGAGTTGAGGAGGATATAGCTGGTGGTTATGATGGACTGACCCCCCTCCCGTTGCAGTAGTGATGCCCCACACACCGAGTACTGTGTTGCTTGCGATCACATGTCGGATATGATCATAGTCCAGGATACTATTTACATTTCACCACTGAGTCTCACATGATATATCACATTGATTGACTGATTTAAATTGCGGACAGACCTGAGGGATGGGTCGAACTCCGATTTTGTGATGTGAATTATTTAATGCCATATTTATTGTGATTTAAATATACATTGCATGATTTACATAAAGGCATGATTTATATAAAGATGCATTGTTTTGCACTACATGCCTACATTTGAGAAAGAAAGCATGATTTCTATACATGGGATTTAATCTGTAGAAGTATACATATATATATTTAAAGACATGCTTTTAAAGTGAGTTAAGGAAATAATGTTTTTAAGGCATAGCATTATTTTGAGTAGATAGTGTAGATATCTACTTGCTTGCCTGATTTCCTTACTAAGCGCGTTGTATGCTCACCCCCCTTTCTTTACATATCTCTACAGAGTATCAGTAGTAGAGCGAGAGTTATTGAGGGATAGTGTTCCTGAGTCCAATGCTATTTCCTATCGACCGCCAGGTATACAGATTTTGTACGGTTATGTATCTAAACATAGAAACAGCACAGTGATGTATACGACATATATTATGGGGAATGTATTTGTGTTAGATTTTATATAATCTCACATGTATTATAAAAGCAGTTACAGTCAGTAACAATATATTGACATGTATGTATGATAACGGATAATGTGGTAAGGATTCTGACATCGAATCACAGCCCAACCATTGAAGAGAGGAAAGGTAAGTTAAAAATGCGAAAAATTTGTAGGGATTTTGGTTAAAGTCATGGATTGAGAACAGGTCCTAACAGAAGCAGCGGATACCAAGATGTAAGTCATCAACCACTCACTAACTATTGCTAATGCTCTGAAAAGATGGGAAAATAAGGGGGTGAGTAAATCACACGCTCGGTAAGGAAATTATGCAAGTAAGTAGATAGCTCCATTATCTACATGCTCATAATGCCATGCCCTTAAAATCCATTTCTTTTCATTGAAATCTCAAGCACCAAACCAACCATACATTATTGACATAGTTTATCAAAACTATTTGTGCATATAGAAATAATGTAATTCATGCATCAAAGGCATTTTATGTGACATCCTTAAATCATAATTAGCATGAAGTAAATCAAGATCATGCATTCTTTCATGTCATGTAAGACAAATCATGAATTTGAAATGAAAGCATGGAAAACATCATCATGCTACTGCATTTAAATCATTTCATTAAAACTGTAGTATAAACTAACCCTTCCGAGTCAATCATCTCATAAAATAATTCATAAAAATTCATTATAAATCTTCATTTATAAAACCACCCTTCTTTCAGGGTCACATATCATAAAATCCTCTAAAACATATATTAGCATAGTAAAAATCATAAAATCGGGGGCCTGACCCCTCCCTCGAGTCTACCCTGGTCTATCGAGACCACAAGTTATATCATGTGAGACAAGTAGGTGATTATATCAGTAACATCGTGGACTATGGCCATAACCTAGTGATCTCTGGCAACACGGTACCTAGTGTGCGGGGTATCACACCTGAAACGGGAGGTGGGTGGGTCATACCCGCCAGAACAACATAACATCAGGATTGCGAGGGTAAGGCTTGCTGCTGCGTGGCTAATGCCACTTCACTCCAACAATCCCCACGGTACAGCGTACTCCGCATGACATACACGGTACAACGTACTCCGTGAACCCAAGCTCAGTCAGGGGTGCCTGCAATAGGTCTTATCCAATCATACCATCTCTGTCTCAGTATGTACGTGTGAGCATATCATCTTCCTGTGACACACAGTCTAGAGGAGGCCCCAACATGGCTATATACATGTCATATAAATCCTTATGCGAGCGAAGCTCTAGCACGGCTCCATGCATATTCATGATATCAAAAAATCTCGTGCGAGCGAAGCTCTAGCACAGTTTCATAAAAATCAGTAAAATCTGCGTACGAGTAGCACTCCAATACGACTTTAAAATGAGTTATAAATCCATATAAAACTTCGTGCGAGCAAGCTCCAGCATGGTGTTATGCATCAATAAATCAAATCTCATGCGAGTTACACTCTAGCACGGCTTTATGCATAAATAAATCAAATCTCGTGCGAGTTACACTCCAGCATGACGTTATGCATAAATAAATTAAATCTCGTGCGAGTTACACTCCAGCACGGCTTTTATGCAATTATCATATCAAAACAGGATGCGAGCTAAGCTTCAGCATCTTTCATGCATGTGAAATCATTAAAACTAGTGCGAGCAATCACTCCAGCACCTTTTTTTATGCAAATTCAGTCAAAACAGTTTAAAACCGTCAAAACAGTCAAAATAGAGTGTGAGCTAGGCTCCAGCACCTCTTGTCATAACCCAAATTACCTAAAAATCAAAGTAAATTTTTCGCTTTTTAATTTCTTTACCCGTCGTGAATAGTTACACTACTAAACAGTTGGGCTATGATTCGGTGTTAGTCACCTCTCACCTATTTACCATTCCATTTTCATATTTCATTTACATATCAATTTATTTTAAATAAATACATCCCCAATATTACATCCATGTACAGTACTGTGCCTCTATATGTTCAGATACAAAAATTATACAAATGTGTAAACCTGGTCTTGATAAGAAGCAGTGGATATCCGAAATGCAAGACTACTGTCGTTCTCTTCAATTGAATGTACCCTGTGGGGTGGAAAATGAAAGGGTGAGCATAAACAGCTCAGTAAGGCAATAATGTTAGCAGGTAGATAACTATACTATCTACGTGCTGATAATGTCATGATATAAAAACGTTTACTTTTGGAGCACGAGGTAAGACTAAAACGATGCCACATGTATGTATATATCATATAAGAGAAATCACGAAGTCGACATATAAATCAAACAAGGAAAAATCATCATGTATGACATCTCATGCTCGTCACATTTAAAACTTATTTGTTTCATCATAAACTCATCACATTAAAACTCATTTGTTTTATCATAAAACAACCACATCAAGGCTAAACCCATCTCTCGGGAATACCTCGATTCATTAAATCACATCTCTTTTAAAAACATAAATCGAGACATTACCCTTCCTTCGGGTTCGTCCTGGTCTATTCAGACCGTATGATATCACGTGAGGCATGTAGGTTACTGTATGAAAATCGAGGACT
The DNA here is from genome assembly GCA_033439115.1 of Firmiana major. Taxonomy (NCBI): domain Eukaryota; kingdom Viridiplantae; phylum Streptophyta; class Magnoliopsida; order Malvales; family Malvaceae; genus Firmiana; species Firmiana major. Next base: position 16,772,384 of record CM065904.1, on the reverse strand, counting down.
ATGGCCATACTTTGTCCCTGTGATCCCGGGCTACACGGATCCCGGTGTGCGGGGTATCACAACTGCAACGGGAGGTGGGGTCAAATCCTACCCGCTAGAATATCAAGTAACATCATCGAGTCATCATGATTGCATGGTACATCGTACTCCGTGTGACATACACGGTACATCGTACTCCGTGGACCCATATCATAGTCTGAGGGTGCCTGCCGTAGGTCTTATCCACCCTAATACTATGTCGATAACCAACCCATGTATCAAAGTATACGTGCGAGCATCTCAACTCTCTGTGACACACAGTCTACAGGAGGCTTCTGCACGACTATATGCATGTCAACTCACGTCTAGTGTGAGCGAAGCTCCAGCACCACGCTATGCATATCATGATATCTAAAATCTCGTGCGAGCGAAGCTCTAGCACGATTTTGTGCACACACAAATTTCTCGTACGAGCAATGATCCAGTACAGCTTTTCATGAGTAATAAATCAATAAACTTTAGTGCGAGTAAGACTCTAGCACTCTTTTTACTCGTGTAAATATGATAGGTGGCTCAACATTGATAAAACAACTTTTTAAAATCGTAACCGGTACAAACCGATACCCTTTCGTATAATTCATGAAATCAACAGCCAACCTATCTGCATATTTGCTTAAATTGAAGCAATACATTCATATAACACATTAAAAACATGAAATCATGCAATATTATCTCCCTTACTACCTTTTTTGTAAATTTTACTCCCAGGGCAATATCATATTTTTCCTTTATTCACCTAAACCCGATTTTCGTAAAAATTATTATTTCGTTTCTAGATACTTTAAGGAATTCTAAGCCCTGTAAATCCCCTCAATAAATACGTATAGAAATCTCTATGCACCTACAAAATTCCCTTACCTCGATTCACGCATAAACTTATCTAGTCTCGATAATATCTGATTTCTTAGTCCAACTGCGCGTCAACCAAGTCTACGAAACTGCATATAACCACATATTTTGGGTTAATTCACTTATTTTTATCAGTATATCATATTTACTGATCGAATCTAACGTACTGGACCCGTTTTACTTTATTGGGCCTAATTGCACTTTAATGGGCCTCGACCTATTTTTAGCCCTTTTTTACTTATTAAATCCCTTCTTCGGATTTACTGGGCTCATTCAGCTTATTAATAATCATCAGGCTTCGTTCCAAACTCATTGGATAGCCCGTATACTATTTACGGTAATTACGTTGCAATTTCGATATATATTCCTTTTTATACAGAATTATTCTGTAAATTCCGTAAAATAATCGAAACTCTGTATTAAAGGGCTCTAATTGTCGGAATTAAAATATACTTACCCAATGTGATGCGGGGTACAAAAATCGGAGCTTAATCGGCTCTTATTTAGGCTTGTCGTACAGCTGCACAATTATATATTTAATCTCGGGTTACTTTTCGATTAAATATAATTTAAATAAATTTCTCAGAATTCAAATCGATCACTTTTGACCTCTTACCGACTTACCCGAAGTCCGGTGTACCCCCGAAAATCTTCCCCGTTTTCCTTTTTCTCCTTTTTTCCCTTCTTTCTTGGCTGAACCGATTCAGTCCGATTCAAACCCGGTTCAGATCGGTCCGATTCAGTCGGTTCAGTCCGGTTCACCTCTTTGCTGAATCGGTCTGTACCGGTTCAGACCTTCCCACCACCGTTCACGACGTTTTCGATCGGTTCTTGGCATGATTTTGGCTCCATTCGACGCGCCATCACCTGGGAGTTCAAAATCGGGCCTCGGTGTGGGTTGAAACGGCACCATCGTCGGTGAATCTTCCCTTCTCCCCCGTGGCAGTCACCTCTCGATCCGGCGGATTCTGACGGTTTCGCCGGCCGATACTGGTCTCAAGAGAACCGCATCCTCTTCCCAATCACGTCGGTGGCCGCCGTTCGAGCCCAGCTGTCGTGGATCGTCGGAATCTACCCCGTTTTCCTCGCGGGCTTCTATTCCTCCGTTCGGCATTTTTCGACCTCCTGGCGACGAGTCTCCGGTGCCAATAGCTTCGCCGGCCTCCCCTCTTTCTCCTCGGCTCTTCGTCAGGGCCGTCGGTCGCCGGTGGCCATGGGTCGGTCGGCCACGCGCGGTCTCCGTTTTCAGTTTCCTTTGTTTTTCTCTCTCCCCGATAAATTTTTTGAATTCTCTTCTTTTTTTTGAATTAATTTAATTTTATTTATTATTTAATTTTATTATTATTTTATTCAATATTATATTATTATTTTACCAAAATATCTAAGATAAATTATTATTTAATTTATTTAATGAATAAATAATTTTCTCGGTATTATTTTGACTTTTCGGTATATTTTTCGATTATTTTCGGGTTTATTTTTCGAATTGAAATTTTCGCTTAATTTCGATTAATTCTCAAAAATTCATATCTTGATCAATTTAACCCGAAATTTAATTATTTCTTCGTTATTGATCAAGATTCTCAAATCCATTATTTTTAATTAAATTTTCGTATCGAATTTATTCCGACTTTCAGTCTTTTGACCGTTTTACCCTTGCACGTGTTCGAGATTAATTTAACCCGACTTCCCTTCACGAATACTCATTCATTTCGCATTTTAAATCGTTATTTCTTGTCCGAATCCCGTTTCATTTAATTTGGGACCATTTTCAATTCTTTATAAGAAATTACGATATAATTTTTGGGTCTTACATAATCTCCCCCACTTAAGAAATTTGGTCCTCCAAATTAGAACCAAGTTAGTCTGTAAATCACTCCGGATATTTCACACATAGCATACTCTATAACTCTTATGTGACTTTTTCGGAGTGTACTACTACCAAAGAACTTTAATTAGGGAGATCATCTTAAATCTCAATACTTTCTCCTTCCTGTTTAATACCCGAATCAAGTTTTCCAATCATACGTTATACTTCCATTGAGCTAAGCTGTTGGAGCTCATATCCTATCACATATGCTAGGTCGAAATAATATTTTCGAAGCATCATAAGATAGGACACATTGTGGATGCCTGCTAATTCAGGTGGTAACGCCAACGTACAGGCCTTGTCTCCCATTTTGTCCAATCTCTTTCTGTATCTCGTCACATCCTTATGCTATGTCCAATGGCATGTAACTTCCAATAATACTAATTCACCCTCGGTGAATTCCAATGGTTTCTGTCTCTTGTCAGCATAGTTTGTCTATCTGCTCTGAGGTGTTCTTAATCCTTCACAATTAACTGAACATCCTCAGAGGTTTGTCTTACCAATTCGATAACAATTTTCTATTTGTCACCCACTTCTTCTTATCCAAATCGGGGAAACAACCCTTACGACCATACAATGTCTCATCTGAAGTCATCCCGATACTCAAGTGACAACTGTCATTATTGGCGAATTTGATTAGTAACAACTGATCATCCTAAGAGCTTATCAAATAAATGGCACACGCTCTCATCATATCCTCCAGAACTTATACAGTCCTCTCTGACTGACCATCTGTCTGAGGATGGAAAGCTGTGCTAACACTCAGTCGGGTTCCCATATCTTCCTGAAAAACGTTCCCAGAAGTGAAAAATGAAGCGGGAATCCCTATATGATACAATGCTCACTGGAAAAATACTTGATGTTCCATAATTTTTCATACACATAAATCCGCCTACACACTCAGAGTATCTAGGGATTTTCCTAACCAGAAGGTGGGTAGACTTAATCAATCTATCGACTATCACCCAGATAGCCTTATGATTTATCCGGGTCCTCTGTAACCCATCACAAAATTCATGGTAACTTTTTTTCCATTTTCCTGTCGATATAGGAAAAAATTACAATAGCCCTGCAACTTCTTTTGCTCTACCTTACTCTGCTGATATACGAGACACTTTTCCACAATCTCTACCATGTCTCTTTTCATATTTGACCACCAATACCCTTTTTAAAAATTTTGATATTTTTATTACTTCTCGGATGCACTGTATCTCCCGAAGGGTGAGCTTCTGACAATATCACTACCTCATCAACTATGGTCCTGGGGAGCACTTATATTATTATACTATCTCTGAACCTCAGTAAGCCATCATCACTCTCTGTGAACTCTATCACTGTACCCATCTGAATCTGACCCACACAATCGACACCCTGCCGATCATCACGCTAAGCCTATCAAATCCGGTCACTCAAATCCGGTTCTAATCTTAGGCTAGCTGTCACACAATCACTGTCATCATCAGAGGGGATCACATCACTACTGAGGTTTACAACTATTCTAGCAGCTCACACTCCCTGACCATCATATGTAATACCATCCCGAGGCTCTTTCTGTTCAAGGTATTAGCCATTACATTAGCCTTTCTTGGGTGGTACAATTTCCACAATCAAAATCCCTTAAAAGCTCTAACTCTCTTTGTTCTCATATCTGACTCTTTCTGTGAAAATAGATACTCGGGGCTTTTATGATCAGTGCATACCTGATATTTCTCACCGTATACATAACAGTGTCATATACTCAATACAACCACTATCGCTGTCAACTTTAAATCATGGGTCGGATAGTCCTTTCATGATCCTTGAGTTGTCTGGATTCATAATTGACTATCTTTCCCTTTTTGCATCAATACAGAGCCCATTCATTATTTTGAGGTATCCATAGATTCATGAGAAACCTCTTAATTTGTTGGGTATGGTGAGAATAAATGCGGTGGTCAGTTCATACTTCAATACACCAAAACTCCTGTTACGTTTATCATCCCATTCAAATACAAATTTTTCTAAGTTAAACGTGTCAATAAAGTAGTCCATTTCGAGAACTCTCAACAAATCATCTGTAAAAATAATTTTCAATTGTTGCTTATAATTTTCCCTGGACTGTAAATACACCCAAAATATCATCAATATGGACGATAACAAATCGGTCCAAGTAAAGTTTAAATATCTCTTCGTAGTTGTGTTCCACTAAATATTTCAACCACCCATATCCTTGATCTATATACACTTAAACGTATAATGTTCTTTTCGAAATTGCTTCCGTTGAAGCTACTAACCCGCGTCATTTCGTTTTTTTTAATATTAACGGCTTTTATAAAATTTTAAATTTTTAAACTTTCCTGATTAATCGAATTCTATATTTCTTATTGTACTAGTAAAGGTACCCTAATTTTTAATGTATATATTACGACTATCGATTTCAATTTATAAGTTACGTGTATACTTTTAGACGCTGTCAAGTCTTCAGGCGGGGAGGTATTTTGAAATACCTTTATTAACCCTCAGACTTGACCACAATTACTTTACATATCGGTCCATGTGGTCACAATTCATATTCGTTTCTAATTGTTTTAATTCAATTTACTTCACTTATCATATACATTTTTACCTTACATACGCCTCTTCCAGTCTACCTCTTTTCGTATATCACTTATTACAAAACTCTGTCATTACTCATTTCGTGAGTACAATCATTTACTCCTTTAATTTCAATCACTGCTCTCCTTTTATTACTTGTCAAAACTTACCGTATACTTTTCAGGGGTAATACAGCACCGTCTTAGAATAGAACTCTGAACATTATAATTTGCAGTCGGCAAATTTATTCTCAAATATTACATCAAATTATTCATAGTCTATTAAATAAAATCGACTGACTTATACTTCTTCCCCCGTTTTCAACTTATAATCTCTTAATAATTATTTCGTTAGTTAACCCTCCTCTATTGGGGTACTAACTATCAGCATTGTGCCCACGGATGTAGGCATTCACGTCTTTTACTAAATTATATACAAATGAAGGCGGTATGACTAAATACGTGGCACCAGGATTAATTAAAATAATTACTTCACTATTCTTAACTAGTGTGGTATCTTTCACCACATCATATGAAACATCAATAGTGTCCTGGTCTAAGGTATACACTCGCCCTCATCCAATAGCCTGCTTTCCCCTTTTTTTTTTTAGCTGTGGCCTCCCTTTTTCGATGCAGAGATATCAACAGAGTTTTCTCTGTCTCTTTGCCCTTCTGTAAGGTAGTCTTACTTAACTCTGAGCAATCATTAAATAATTGGCCCGTCTTACCACACTTAACGCCTATTTTAGTCAATAAAGTGTAGGTGTAGGCCTTACTTCCGTGGTATCTACCACACATCCTACACTGCTTACTCTGCTTACACTGCTCGTAGCAGGTCGGGGTTCTCCAATCGCAATACCCCTCATAAGTGTTAAATTGGATATATTGGGGCCTTACCAATTATCTTACCCCGTGACTCATCAACTCTAATCTCTTACCATCTGGTCTCTTTTTCGCTTTGACATCTCTGTCATTCTCTATTTTCTTCTGTCTCTATTTTGGCCCTTACTACATTTCCCAATCTCAGAGGCGTGCAACACATGATATTATTCGCGCAACTGTATTCTGCGCACTACCTTGACATAGGTAATGAGCCAATCGGACTCTAATCGATAATTTGAGCCATTCTATGAACTTTTGGGCTTTTCCAACTCTTACTGCCCATGGTATCAGGTTCACACCTGCCCAGAGATATAAATTGAGTTTCATGCTCATCAATCAACTAGTGTCTATGGGCAGTGTCAGAAATTTTACCTGTAATTTCCCTTAAGCAATGTCCGGGATATTCTGTCACCGGAATACATCCAGAAATATTTCTCATCTCAGCTCTGAACGTCTAACTCTTCAGATGGATCGAGCGGACTTCCACAAATGCTCTGCCTCGACTCTCTAACATAACATATTTAAAAGTCACTTTCTCGGTCGACATACACCAAAAGAATCCATACAACTTCGCTATCTCATTCACCCAATCCTTAGCAACTATTGGTTTCTTTACTTCGCAAAATACCGGAGGGGTGTGAGAATCTCTATAGTCTAAGGCATCTGTTTAGGCTTTACCCTGTCTATCCTCAACTACCTGTATAGACTGAGTAAACAACTCTGAAATATTTTCTACACTCCACTCCATCCTCTTGGAGCGTGTCTCAATACTGTTTGGTCTCTTTATAGGACTCTGTGGAGTATGCTCATCATCAGCCTCCACTTCACTCTCATCTTGAGTCTCATGTGATGACTTATTCGACTCTCAGGCCGATCTCTATGGTCTCGAGCATATGTACTCGTCTCTCTACCATAGCGGTTATCAGTTATAAAAACTATATTCTTGCATTCGAAACTAAATTCTTAGCTGTTGTTCCACCTTGATATACACAATTGTATCTAAACAATGCACAGTACATGGGGATGTAAATTTACTTAACTACTAACACCGACTCATATCAAACCAACTCTGCTCTGATACCATCTTTTCTGTCACGACCCAAATTACCTAAAAATCAGAGTAATTTTTTTGCTTTTTAATTTCTTTACCCGTCGTGAACAGTTACACTACTAAACAGTTGGGCTAGGATTCGGTGTTAGTCACCTCTCACCTATTTACCATTCCATTTTCATATTTCATTTACATATCAATTTATTTTAAATAAATACATCCCCAATATTACATCCATGTACAGTATTGTGCCTCTATATGTTCAGATACAAAAATTATACAAATGTGTATACCTGATCTTGATAAGAAGCAGAGGATATCCGAAATGCAAGACTACTGTCGTTCTCTTCTACTGAATATACCCTGTGGGGTGGAAAATGAAAGGGTGAGCATAAACAGCTCAGTAAGGCAATAATGTAAGCAGGTAGATAACTATACTATCTACGTGCTGATAATGTCATGATATAAAAACGTTTACTTTTGGAGCATGAGGTAAGACTAAAACGATGCCACATGTATGTATATATCATATAAGAGAAATCATGAAGTCGACATATAAATCAAACATGGAAAAATCATCATGTATGACATCTCATGCTCGTCACATTTAAAACTTATTTGTTTTATCATAAACTCATCACGTTAAAACTCATTTGTTTTATCATAAAACAACCACATCAAGGCTAAACCCATCTCTCGGGAATACCTTGATTCATTAAATCATATCTCTTTTAAAAACATAAATAGGGACATTACCCTTCCTTCGGGTTCGTCCTGGTCTATTCAGACAGTATGATATCATGTGAGGCATGTAGGTTACTGTATGAAAATCGAGGACTATGGCCATACTTTGTCCCTGTGATCCCAGGCTACACTGATCCCAGTGTGCGGGGTATCACAACTGCAACGGGAGGAAGGTCAAATCCGCCAGAATATCAAGTAACATCATCGAGTCATCATGACTGCACAGTACATCGTACTCCGTGTGACATACACGGTACATCGTACTCTGTGGACCCATATCATAGTCTGGGGGTGCCTGTCGTAAGTCTTATCCACCCCAATACTATGTCGATAACCAACCCATGTCTCAAAGTATACGTGCGAGCATCTCAACTCTCTATGACACACAGTCTACAGGAGGCTTCCGCACGACTATATGCATGTCAACTCACGTCTAGTGCGAGCGAAGCTCCAGCACCACGCTATGCATATCATGATATCTAAAATCTCATGCGAGCGAAGCTCCAACACGATTTTGTGCACACAAAAATTTCTCGTACGAGCAATGCTCCAGTATGGCTTTTCATGAGTAATAAATTAATAAACTTTAGTGCGAGTAAGACTCTAGCACTCTTTTTACTCGTGTAAATATGATAGGTGGCTCAACATTGATAAAACATCTTTTTAAAATCGTAACCGGTATAAACCGGTACCCTTTCGTATAATTCACGAAATCAACAGCCAACCTATGTGTATATTTGCTTAAATTGAAGCAATACATTCATATAACACATTAAAAACATGAAATCATGCAATATTATCTGCCTTACTACCCTTTTTGTAAATTTTACTCCCAGGGGCAATATCATTTTTTTCCTTTATTCACCTAAGCCCCGATTTTCACAAAAATTATTATTTCGTTTCTAGATACTTTAAGGAATTCTAAGCCCTGTAAATCCCCTCAATAAATACGTATAGAAATCTCTATGCACCTACAAAATTCCCTTACCTCGATTCACATGTAAACTTATCTCGTCTCGATAATATCCGATTTCTCAGTCCAACTGCGCGTCAACCAAGTCTACGAAACTGCATATAACCACATATTTTGGGTTAATTCACTTATTTTTATCAGTATATCATATTTACTGATCGAATCTAACGTACTGGATCCGTTTTACTTTATTGGGCCTAATTGCACTTTAATGGGCCTTGACCCATTTTCAGCCCGTTTTTACTTATTAAATCCCTTCTTCAGGTTTACTGGGCTCATTCAGCTTATCAATAATCATCAGGTTTTGTTCCAAACTCATTGGATAGCCTGTATACTATTTGCGATAATTACGTTGCAATTCCGATAAATATTCCTTTTTATACAGAATTATTCTGTAAATTTCGTAAAATAATCAAAACTCTGTATTAAAGGACTCTAATTGTCGAAATTAAAATATACTTACCCAATGTGTGCAGGGTACAAAAATCGAAGCTCAATCGGCTCTTATTCGGGCTTGTCGTACAACTGCACAATTATATATTTAATCCCGAGTTACTTTTCGTTTAAATATAATTTAAATAAACTTCTCAGAATTCAAATCGGTCACTTTTGACCTCTTACCGACTTACCCGAAGTCCGGTGTACCCCCGAAAATCTTTCCCTTTTTCCTTCTTCTCTTTTTCTCCTTTTTTCCCTTCTTTCTTGGCTGAACCGGTTCTGTCCGATTCAAACCCGATTCAGACCAGTCCGGTTCAGCCGGTTCAGTCCGGTTCACCTCTTTGCTGAACAGGTCCTTACCAATTCAGACCTTCCCGTCGCCGTTCACGGCGTTTTCGGCTGGTTCGACGCGCCATCACCTGGGAGTTCAAAATCAGGCCTCAATGTGGGTTGAAACGGCACCATCGCCGGCGAATCTTCCCTTCTCCCCCGCGGCAGTCACCTCTCGATCCGGCAGATTTCGACGGTTTCGCGGACCGATACTGGTCTCAAAAGAACCGCATCCTCTTCCCGATCATGCCGGTGCCCGCCGTTCGAGCCCAGCTGCCGTGGATCGTCGGAATCTACCCCGTTTTCCTCGCGGGCTTCTCTTCCTCCGTTCGGCGTTTTTCGACCTCCTGGCGACGCGTCTCCGGTGCCAATAGCTTCGTCGGCCTCCCCTCTTTCTCCTCGGCTCTTTGTCGGGGCCGTCGATCACCGGTGGCCGTGGGTCGGTCGGCCACGCGCGGTCTCCATTTTCGATTTCCTTTGTTTTTCTCTCTCCCCGATAAATTTTCTGAATTCTCTTCTTTTTTTGAATTAATTTAATTTTATTTATTATTTAATTTTATTATTATTTTATTCAATATTATATTATTATTTTGCCAAAATATCTAAGATAAATTATTATTTAATTTATTTAATGAATAAATAATTTTTTAGGTATTATTTCGACTTTTCGGTATATTTTTTGATTATTTTCGGGTTTATTTTTCGAAATGAAATTTTCGCTTAATTTCGATTAATTCTAAAAAATTCATGTCTTGATCAATTTAACCCGAAATTTAATTATTTCTTCGTTATTGATCAAGATTCTCAAATCCATTATTTTTAATTAAATTTTCTTATCGAATTTATTTCAGCTTTCGATCTTTTGACCGTTTTACCCTTGCACGTGTTCGAGATTAATTTAACCCGACTTCCTTTTTGAATACTCATTCATTTCACATTTTAAATCGTTATTTCCTATTTGAATCCCGTTTCATTTAAATTGGAACCATTTTCAATTCTTTATAAGAAATTACAATATAATTTTCGGGTCTTACACCTCTCATGCATTTCACAATAATAAAATCAATGCGAGCAACCGCTCTAGCACATTTCATGGATATGATGTCACACAAGTCGGTGCGAGCAACCGCTCAAGCACATTTTATGCACACTCACAAACGCAGATATAGTGCGAGCTATGCGCCAGCACTATCTGTTTCCATATAAACTTGATAGTTGGCTCATTTTCCAAAGGATTTTCATTAAATATAAATAACACTTACGTAGTGTTATCTTGTGAAATTTATACAATTACTGGCAAATCTATCGATTTACTTTGCTTAAAAACAAATAAAATTCCTTAATTCAAAAAATTCCTTAAATCATGCATTTCATGCATGTCATGCTTTCACCATCCTTAGGTGAACTTCCCTCAATAGGGGTAAAATAGTCTTTACCTATTTCGAGTCCTTAAAATCTTTAAATTTAATTCTAGGACCTTTATACAATATCAGTGTATACATACATATTCAGTGTATACAAAAGCTATTTAAAGTATACGTAGCAACCTCCAGCTACTCACACAATTCCCTTACCTCATTTTTTTGTACAGTCTGACCTTTTCCACAGATGTCTCGTCATGCAGTCTAATTTGCTCTCAATCAAATCTCTGGAACTGCAGATAAATATTCATCAAGTCAAATACAATACAATTAATTGTATTTCATTTTTTCTGAGCTTAATTTAAATTATTGGGCCCGTTTACCCATATTAGGCTCGATTGCACCATAATGGACCTTAATCGACCTTAAGCCTATTTTTCACTTACTATTCACATTATCGAGGCCTATTGGACTCATTGGGCCCATTAGTATATATTGGACCTCTCTCTAAACTTTCGAATAGCTTAATGAATTATTTACGACAATTTATCCCAATTTCCAGAATATAATTCATTTAATGCGAAATTTAAATCCGTAATTTATGCGGTAAATTTTAACATGCATAACGATGCAAATTGTCGTAAATAAGGGTTACTTACTCGAGATTCCATGATAGTACGCAAATCAAAACTGTCTCGAGCTCTCGTTTGACGCCAATTGTCGAGCTACACAATTAAATATTTTTTTCGGGTAAACTTTCAGTCGAATTATAATCAAATTAAATATTTTAAAATTTAAATCGGTCAATTTTGACCGCTTACCGACTTACCCATAGCTTAATTGCATGACTGAAATTTTTTCCCAATTTTTCCTCTTTTTCTTTTTTTCCTTTTTTTGTTCTTTTTTTCCTTTTCTTTTTGGCTGAATCGGTTCGATCCGGTTCAATCCGATTCAGACCGACTCGATCTAGCCGATTCAGTCTGATTCGACTGGTTCAGGGCTTCGTCAGTAGGTTCTCCATCGTCTTCCATCGCCAGCAGCTCCGCGGGGTCGTCCGATGCACGGATCTGGGGTCGATTTTGTCCGAGGTGGTCGAAAACTGGCCAGTCCAGCTCTTCTCCTTTCCAGCGTTGGTGCTTTCCTCGTCGTTTGCTAATTTTTCGGTGGTTGGGGCCCGTGTTCTGGTGACTGGGGGTTCTCAAGGGGTCAGGCTTCCCTCGGTTGTCGGTGGTCGAGCCTGAATCGACGTCGATCACCGGATTCCCTCTCTCCCTCTCTCGACTCTCTCTTTCTCCTCTCTCTCAGCCGTCGATCGACGTCGTTCGTCGATCCTTTAGGCCAGTGGTGGCTCGGCTCGTTGGGCTTTCCTTCGATGGCCTCCGTCGGTCATCGGTCCCCGGCAACGGGCTCGGCTCCCTCGTTTTCGTTTTCGCTTCATTTTTTTCTAGTTTCGTGATTTTCGCGAAATTCTAATTTTTATTTTATTTTATTTTATTTATAATTTATTTTAATATTATTTTAATTGATTAAAATATTATTATTTTGCCAGTATATCTAAAAAAATTTATATTTAATTCATTTAATCAATAAATGAATTTTTCGATATTATTTCATCTTTTGGGATAATTTTTTGAATATTTTTGGGATTATTTCCCGATGTGAAAATTTTGATTAATTCCAATAAATTCCTATCTTGATCAATTTAACCCGAAATTTAATTATTTCTTCATTATTGATCAAGATTTCTCAATCTCATATTTGTAAATAAATTTTCTTGTCACGATAAATACCGAATTTTGAACTTTTAACCGTTTTACCCTTGCACGTGTTCGGGAATACCATTTCAATCTTTTTAAATTTTTCATTTCATATTTTGAATAAAATCGGGTCTTACATTCCATTCCACTCATATTCTTCACATGTTTAAGTCCATTTCTTCATACTCATACATAATGTGACTTGTACGTACAATCACAACTCTTATTACAAGTGCGTACATTAACTTATGGACTTACATCACATATACTTCACTTATGAATTCATAGTATAACTCCATTTACATTTCTATGTACATATATACAACTATACATATACGGGGTCTCACAGCATGCTTTGACTCGAGCTATTTAAACAGAAGTTTTATAATAGTTTGCGTCATACTTTAGCAAGAAAGCATTATTTGAACTAACTCAGTAACAAATGTCTATTATGTATATTTGTAAACCTCAAAACAATTTTGATCTGGGTTTTGAAAATCGTGCGCCATGTAGGCATAACGAGTAATGTTGTTAGATTCCAAATTGTGAGAGCCACCTCTAGAATCCTTATAGAGCTACGTGTTACACGGCCACCTTAGGTCTTGATGATACATTTCGTTTGCTAAGTGTAGTTTTGGAAAAGAAATCAGTTTTGCGTACTTTACGATTTTAGGCTAGTACAATGTTTTCTACTCTGTTTTTTAGTGTAGGTAGTTTTATTTACCATAGGGTCACCTGAGTCTAACAAGTATTCCTCTATGTTCAAATACCCGTTTATCGAGCTCTATGCTCTAAACTTTCATTATTAATATATGTTCCCTATGAGAATCGCGCTCTAGGTATACTATGCTTGATTGGAAAACCAGCAGACAAGTTTCTACTCTCGACTAATTAGCAAGACTAGAGTATAATCTATATCCATATGTATTATGTTGCTTGCGGCACCTTCTTCATCACTAGCTAAGGTGGACATCAGTATCGGTATCAGTTATTTGGGATTCTTGCTTAAACTTTATTAGTACCAGTTTTCAGCGTTTTGAGGCTTTATGCCTAACTTAATCATTTACTAGCTTCCGTATAATTATCTATTTTGAACTAAATGTTTAAGAAACCTATTTTGTTATCAGTATCAATTTTCAAAATTTTAAGGCTTTATGCCTAATCTCATCGACTATCAATTTTCGTACAATTATATTTTTTGAACTAAGTGCATAAGAAACCTATTTGGTTATCAATATTGGTTTTAGTACTCTTAGGCTTGATACGTAACTTTATTGATTTTCAGTTTTTATACGATTTTTTTGTTTTGAAACTAAGTGTATAAGAAATCAGTTTTGAAATAATGAATAAGGAATCTGTTTTGAACTAAACACATTGACCATTGTAGTGCCATGTATACCATTGGCATTGTAGTGTCATGATAAGTAACCATGCCTTTTTTGCATCATTTTGAGGCTTAGGGAAATGAGGCACTAATAAGGAGTTAAAACATTGACTTTATAATACTTAATATTATTCTTCTAGTTATATTTTGTGCCTAAATGTGTTTTCTAATGATTATTTTATGTTTTAGGTGCCAAAAAAAAAGTTTATGGAAGAAAATGTAGCTTAAATAAGACTTTTTACAATTTCTGACCAACAAGGTATTTCGGTAATTTCGCCACCGAAGAGATTTCTAAAAGGAAAAAGCAATCTTCATCAAAGTTGTAAAATACTTTCAAGCTTTTCAGAATGTACAAGATCTTCTTAATTGGAGTTCGTTTGATATGTCCAAAATCCTTACAAAGTCAGAATTAAAAATTAGGAAATCCTATTCCTAGCAGGAATGGGAAGGAAATTTGATGCATTTAAATTGAAGCTTGTTTATGATAATAAATACAAAGAGAGAAGATTAAGGAGAAGGTGGAAAAGTTATCTAACTCTTTAAGCCAATCTACAGTTATAAGAGAAAGATAATTGAAGATTAAAATTAGAGATAATTCCATAGAAATTGTAAATAGAATTTTACTTAAAGTTAAAATCTATCATTCCTTCAGTATAAATAGGGACCTTAGCGGCCGATTATAATTATAATGTATCTAGTTTTGGTTTTATAAAGCTAAAAACTTTCTTGCTTATTTATAAAATCATTTTTTATAATATTTAAAGGGTTGGGCAATTACTTCGAGTGCTTTAATATTTTATTATCAATTTCTTCTTTATAGTAAAAAGTCATTATCGATTTCTACAATATGAGTGGCTAATTTTTTTTTTAATTCAGTTAGTATGTGTCATTGATTAATCTTACTTGATTATATGTCACGACCCTCAATCCACCAAAAATCCACTATAAATTTTTCATTTTTCCTTCCATTATTTATTGTTTGTTCTTTACTCTTACCTTACTCTGATCGTGAACAGTTACACCATCAACAGTTGGGCTGTGTATCAGTGTTAATCTCATCCAACCAAACCATTTCAAATAACAATTCATTTAAACGTAAACACTTGTATTTCTTAATCAGAGTTGCTATTACATGTGTTTACAATACTTTACATCCCTAAAAGTTACATTCAAAATATTACTGTGCTATAACATGTCTAGATACAAAAACTATACAAATGTGTATACCTTGTATGATGAGATGCAGCGGACACCAAAATCCAATCCTCAGTCCCTCTCTATTTACTAAAAGTGCTCTGTAGAGGGGGGAAATAAGGGGGGACCACGCGCTCAGTAAGGTAATCATGCGAGCAGGTAGATAACTGTACTATCTACGTGATTGTGATGCCATGCATAAAACCAAGCGTTTACTTGTCATACTCTAAAACATCAGTTCATGCATGTGTTCATGATATATAAAGTAATTCATGTTATTCAAATCAGTGTACAATTCTTAAAAAAAAAGCATGGAAAATCATCATGCAAGGTGCACTTAAAAGTATTTCATACTCAACACAAATCAGTACAAAATCACCATTCGTCAAGACTCAACCTCTCCTTTAGACTGTCCCGACCCACAAAACAAATTAAAAACATGGATTCATCATAAAACAAGTGACATGTGAGATAGGCAAATAATAATAATAAGGGTAATAACTAGGACTATGTGTAAGACCTGTATTTTGGATGTAAACTTTATAAAATCATGAGTATGGTGATGTAATTACAATGTAATGTATAAATGACGTAAGTCCATGGATTCGATGTACATACTTGTAATATGATATTGTAATGTACATACAAGTTTCATTATGTATGAATATGAAGGATTGGGCTTTTGGATGTGATGAATGTGAGTGGAATGAGTAGTGTGGTAAATGAAAGAAAGTTGCATGAATCTAAATACTTCTATTTGGTCTTATATTTTATAGCTTTGGCTATACAATGAATACACACAAGTTCTAATGTGTATAAGGTATAAATGGATGCCTTTTTGAAGTCTTAAAGGTAACTGGACGAGAAAATGACCATGGCAGCAAATTAAGGAAGTTGGGTGTGAGTTGCTGCAGAAAAACTGCAGAAAATCTGGATAATATGAAGGCCAGATCGATCTCAAAGGATGAGAGATCGATCTAGAATAGCCAAAATGCTCTTATTCGAGCAATAAGAACAATGCAGATCGATCTCCAATGGAGCCAGATCGATCTGCTCAAAATTCTGTAAAATGAGGATCGATTCTTAAGGCAAACAGATCGATTTCCTTAGCTCTCGGGTTGGAGCAGATCGATCTCCTACCTTAGCCAGATCAATCTCATTAAGCTACTGCCTGAGACAAATCGATCTCAAGCTTTCAATAGATCGATCCCATACATTCAAATTGGCGTGAAAATGAGGGATTTAAGGGGGCCAGATCGATCTCGTGTTTCGACAGATCGATCTCATCAAGTGATTTCTATAAAAAGGAGTAATGAAATCTGCATTTGTCCCTCTAAAATTAGCCATTTCTAGTAATAATTGAAGGGAAGCTATCAGATACAAAGTTGTTCATCTTAAAGAAGTGAACAACATAGTTGGGAATCAAAACCTCATTGTTGGTATTGAAGGAGCAAGGAATATTTCCCTTTGGAGTAAAAAGAGGAACTAGATTGGTAAGTTTCTAAGACTTTAGCCCAAGTACATTGTCTATTTAATGGTTTTGGGGTTGATTTGCCTGTGCGTGGATAGTCAAAACTACCTAGGTTATGATGGAACTAAGGTAACCTAGAAAATGGGATGAATCTAGTGTGAGAAAGTGTGTTTTTGATGAGTTGGTGGTTTGTGATGGTTTGTGAATTGTGATAAGTTGTTATTAAAGTAATACAAATGATTTGTAGTGGTTAAACGAAGCCACATTGGGAGTTTAGAGGATTTGTGGAAAATGAGTATGTAAATGCTTGATAAATGGCATAGTGAAGAAATCAATGAAATACAAACACTATGGACTTAGTATCGATCTAATATCAATTTGGAATGAGTTAATAGGCCTAAGAGGATCCATAGACTCGAGTCATGGGTAGAGTAATGAAACGAGGCCTCATAAGTGTTAATAGAGACTATAGGTCTAATCGATTATAGTAAATGCAAATGTTGGATTATAATGGGCTAAAATGTTGTGAAATACGTTTATGTGCAGTTTCGGAGAGATCGTTGGAGATGAATCGGACCATACAAGTACGCAGCTTTAAAGAAGTTGAATCAAGCGTCACGATTCTAGGTAAGGGAATTTTGTAACTATATAGAGGTAGTTGCTCGTATTTTGTGGGTATATAGGGTTTTGGGAAACATGCATGAGTTTATAGAAATATGTTTGACAATGTATGTAAATTGTTTTGAGTATTCATATGAGATTTGGTTTTTTGAAATGGTATTGTAAAGAAGTGCTATAGTAAGGCTAATAATTGCATAAATCACGTGTTTTAAATGTTTTCACAAAACACTTTGCTTTGTTTTAAGCAAATTGACTGATAGGCTGGCAAATGTTTGAACGTTTGTAAAAATAGCACATGTGAGGTGCTAAGCATGGGTTGTGAATGTTTTGGTTGTTTATGAGCTGCCTATCCTGTTTTATGTGAATGAAACCATGTCGGAGCCTAGCTCGCACTGGATATTGATGTTTTCCCATGTTTGAAATGTGTTGGAGCTTAGCTCGCTCTTTAATTTGAATTGTGGTAATGTTCTATAAACCGTACTGGAGATTTTTCTCGTACGTGGATTTCGAGTGGATTTCTTATGCATATAACCGTACTGGAGCTATGCTCGTACATGGTTTTCTTCATGTTTTATGCATAAATGTCGTACTATAGCATTGCTCGTACGAGGTGATTTGTATATGATGCATGAATTCGCGCTAGAGCGTAGCTCTCGCAGGTTTTCACCCTGTGGTATGTATGATGTCATGGAGAGGGTAATACGGATTGGTGTTCAGGGAACCCAACAACCCTAACAGACCTCTTAAGTGGGGTAAGGGTGAGGGGCTAGGACTTGACACTACTCTATTCAGGGAACCTAACAGGCCTAATAGATCTCTTAAGTGGGGTGAGGGTGAGGGGCTAAGACCTGAATCAGGGAACCCAACAGGGGCGAGCAAGGCCATAAGGGGCTAGGACCTGGTATTAAGAGTACTCCCACGTGCACTTGAGACTAGAGGTTTCACTCAGTATGGGGTAGATAAGACCTACTGCAGGCACCCCCAACCATGTTATGGGTTCGTGGAGTACGTTGTACCGTGTATATCACATGGAGTACGTTGTACCGCGTGGTTGAGATACTGATGCGAAAGTCTAGTGGAGAACTAACCCACCTTCATTCCAGCATGATACCCCGTGTAATAGGATCCGTGTGGTCTGAGATGATTTATGACATAGTTGGCCAACATAGTCTTGTGATATAGTGACCTGTCTCAATTGATTTACTTACTACCACATGTTTTGACATATAAGTGTGATTGCGAACTGTCTAGGGTAGACCCGAGGGAGGGGTCGAGCCTTGTAGGATTTTAAATTGAGAAATGATAATGATGTTGTGATTGAGAAACCATTTTTATGGGATTTCGGTGTGTTTGAGAAAGAGCTTTGTGATGTGATTTAAAAAGGAGGTTTCTTAAGTGAATTGCCTTTTTTATGAGATTAAATGAGAATGAGCATGAGATGTTTTCACATGTTGATATTCCATGTTCTATATGCCAATTTTACATGATTTTGATCCATGATATATATGTATACTCATATGGTATAGTTTTATTCCCTCATGCGCCTACTATAATCGATTTATGCATAACACTATCAGCATGTAGATAGAGTAGTTATTGACCATGCTTGCACTATTGCCTTACTGAGGGTGTGGTTGCTCATCCCTCTCTATTTTCCCCCTCATACAGAGTGTGCATAGTAGCCCAGAGGGGACTGAGGCATTTTATTTTTGGACATCTGCTGCCTCTATCTCTAAAAGGTATATACACAGGATTCTTTTTGTATCTAAACAATGTAAGGGCACAGTAACCATTGAGTTGTAATTATAGAGGATGTAGATGTCAGTAATCGTATTTTGTATAAGTGAATTATGGACTTTCATGTGTGTGACATCACTTTTATTAACTGAGAATGAATGTTGCGAGTGGATTATTATTGACCCACAGCCCAACAGTGTAGTGGTAAGTTTGTTCATGACCGAGTAAGGAAAGGAATAAATGCAAAAAAAAATATTGAGATTTTCGGTTAAAATGGATAAAAAAGGGTCGTGACACTATGGTCGTATCCTTTGTGATCCCGGCTACATGGATCCTAATGTGCAGGGTATCACCTCTATCTGCTTCTGCACAGGAGGTGGGTCACTTCCAACCCGCCGATCCATAGCAGATCTAACCTTCGTCCGAAGACGGTATATATAAATATTCATACACGGTAAACGTACTCCATGCTATATGCACGGTATAACGTACTCCATGGACCTATATCATCACATCATATCCTTCCACATCTCAATACCCACGTGCGAGCCTATTTAATCGGCGTGGCATACAGCCTACCCGAATCTCCTAGCACAACTCCCAACATGTCATAAAAATCACATGCAAGTAATCTCTAGCACGGCTGAAATGTAGCGTAGACATCTAGTGCGAGTAATGCTCTAGCACCATGCCATAAAATCCATGTGAAAACTAGTGCGAGCTAGGCTCTAGCACTCATGCATGTAAAAACTGTAGCACGAGCTATGCTCCAACACTAATACATGTATAAACATATCAAATCTCGTGCGAGCAGCGCTCTAGCACGTTTTATTTCCACAAACTCATGTAGGCGGCTATTTCTTTTGCAAAGCATGGTTATTAAACCCAAATCAAACTATTTTCATGCAAATCGTTTAAATGCTAGCAAGTTTACCAATTTGCATGCTAAAAACCAATAAAAGGCTCAAGAACCTCATGTTCTTGCTTTTCATGAACTTCTCAAAAATCCCCATTTTCTTTGCCCTTCAAACATCTAATTCTTTTCCTACGACCCACAAATATTCTAGAAACCATTATGCGCCTGAAAACGCATACAGATACCTCTAGGGGCCAACACAATTCCTTTACCTCAATTCTCTATGAAGCAACTCCTTCCTTATTTCCTGCTTTTCGTGTTTGGGCTCAATTTGCTTCGGATATATCCTTAGGAGCTACAAACATTCATTTATCACAAGAGTTAATTACAAATAACTCATATTCTGACTTGATCCTAGTCAACATATCTTATTGAGCCAAATTCTCTTCTAAAGTCAATTTCAATTACACTAATCATTTCACCTAAGCCCATTGGGCTCCTTAGGCTCATTATCACTCGTTGGACCGAATTCTAGGTCCATCAACCTCGTCGAATCGATTAAATTCAAGTTTGGCCTATAATCACCTTCGACCATGGCATGGGGGTTGAACGCCCATCACTTCATTCCTAGTCCAATTTGGTTTAGCAAACTCTCTTAGTTCTATTCAAGCACTTGATTTGCATTGCTCTAACCTTAGTTCTTCCATTCATTCATACATTTTCACAAGCACCTTATATGCACATTATATAACCTCATCCTATTCCATAAACTTATTTCACAAAACTATCTCAAAATCATGCATATATCATTACTAACACCTTGGTATAATCCATTTATCATTAAAATCCACCATATCTCATTTTCTCACACTAAACCCTTTTTAGGTCATTAATGATTCATCCTATTCTAGGTAGTTTCAACCAATAATACATACACCAATCAATTCCTAACAACATCTAGATAAACATATTTAGAGTTGGTGTATTGCAAACTCACCTAGCTTGACTTTTCTCTTGTCCAAAATTGGAAGACCATTTTGCTCCTTCAATCCAATAAGTTGGATGTTGATTCCAAACTATGTTGTTCTCCTCTCAATGAACAACTTTCCTCAAATAGCTTTTTCTCAATTCTTTTTGGAAGGGGTGGTATTCTAGAGTGAGAAAGCTTGCTCTTTTTAATTAAAAATGGAGGGATGCTTTGATTTGCAGAAGAAGAAGGTTTTCTCGTTGGGTTTATATAGAACAAGGGTGGTGAGATCAATCTCCTAGGGTAAGAGATCGATCTTCCCTTAGTTTTGAACTATCAAAACATTTAGGTTTGTAAAGGAGAGATCGATCTTCTCTTGGTTTGAACCATCGAAATATTCAGGGTTGTAAGGGAGAGATCGATCTGCTCTTTGGGGAGAGATCGATCTTTGCTAGGCAGAAACAACTGGAGATCGATTTGCTCATAGGGGAAGATCGATCTGCTCTTTGGGAAAGGATCGATTCTTTCTAAGCAGGAGCAAATGGAGATCGATCTACTCATGGGGAGAGATTGATCTTTGCTAGACAGAACTGACTTGGGATTGATATGCTTGAACAAGAGATCGATCTATTTTGAATAGGGGATCGATCTGGCCTTCATTTGGAGCATTCCTGCTACATTTTTCCCTGATTTTCAAAGGTAAATTCATATTTCATTACTTCAATACTCATTTAGCATTCCAATCTCACTTAGAGCATGGAAAGTTTCATTTCTTATGATTCGTATACAATGTGACTTGTGTGTACTGCTTGGAATCATAAAAAGGTACTTAGAATTCTCAGTCTTTGCATTATCATTTCGTGTTTTTAAGTCTTTATATTCGGTCTGATTGTTTGAGTTCCATTCATTTAGTTTATGGCCACTTCAGCCTTTATTTAACCTTTACATGGTTTCATGGATGTTCATTCTTCTCTTTGCAACTTCATTCAAGCCAAAATCTCTTCTTATGATTCAATTTAACATATGAAAATGTGTTACATCATATGAATAATAAGGAATACATCACCAAAAGTGGGTTTTACATAATCTCCCCCACTAAGGAAATTTGGTACTCTAAACTGGAACCAATCAGTTGGTGAATAACTCGGGGTACTTCTCCCGCATCAAATTCTCTAACTCCCATGTAGTTTTCTCCGCAGTGTGATGCTGCCAAAGAACTTTCACTAAGGGAATCATCTTCGATCTCAACACCTTCTCCTTCCTATCCAATATTCGAATCGGCTTTTTAACATACGACATGCTCTTGTTGAGCTCCAATGGTTCATATCTTATCACATGTGCTGGGTCTGGGTGGTACTTTCGTAACATAGAGATGTGGAATACATTGTGAACACCTACTAGCTCAGGTGGCAATACTAGCCTATAGACCTTATCTCCCACTCTATCAAGTATTTCAAAGGGTCCAATGTAACGAGGACTTAACTTCCATTTCCTTTCGAACCTCGTTATACCCTTAGAAGGAGAAACTCACAAAAATACTGATTCACCCACTGTAAACTTCAATGGTCTTCGTCTCCTATTAGCATAACTCTTTTGTCTGCTCTAAGCTATCTGTAACCTCTCACAAAACAACTGGATGTCCTCAGATGTAAGACCCACTTTTGGTGATGTATTCCTTATGATTCATATGATGTAATACATTTTCATATGTTAAATGGAATCATAAGAAGAGATTTTGGATTGAATGAAGTTGCAAAGAGAATGAATAAACATCCATGAAACCATGTAAAGGTTAAATAAGGGCTAAAGTGGCCACAGACTGAACGAATGGAACTCAAATAATTAGACCAAATATAAAGACTTAAAAACACGAAATGATAATGCAAGGACTGAGAATTCTAGTACCTTTTATGATTACAAATAGTACACACAAGTCACATTGTATGTGAATCATAAGAAATGAACCTTTTCATGCTCTAAATGGGATTAGAATGAAAAATGAGTATTGAAGTAATGAAATATGAGTTTACCTTTGAAAATCTTGGAAAAATGCAACAGGAATGCTC
Source organism: Firmiana major (assembly GCA_033439115.1). Lineage (NCBI taxonomy): Eukaryota > Viridiplantae > Streptophyta > Magnoliopsida > Malvales > Malvaceae > Firmiana > Firmiana major. The sequence goes on along the minus strand of CM065904.1, from coordinate 16,749,221 downwards.
TAAATAAAGGCAGATCGATCCCCTATTCAAAGGAGATCGATCTCTTGTTTAAGCATATCAATCCCAGGTCGATTCTGTCTAGCAAAGATCGATCTATCCCCATGAGCAGATTGATCTTCATGTACTCCTGCTTGGCAAGGATCAATCCCTTCCCAAAAAGCAGATCGATCTCTCCCCATGAGTAGACCGATCTCTAGTTGTTTCTACCTAACAAAGATCGATCTCTCCCCAAAGAGCAGATCAATCTCTCCCTTACAAGCCTGAATATTTTGATGGTTTAAACCAATAGAAGATCAATCTCTCCCTAAAGAGCATATCGATCTCTCCCTTACAAACCTGAATGTTTCGATAGTTCAAAACAAAGGGAAGATCGATCTCTTATCCTAGGAGATCGATCTCACCACCCCTATTCTATAAAAACCAGACGGCCAAACCTCCTTCTTCAACAAATCAAAACATCTCTCCATTTCTAGCCAAAAAGACCAAGCTTTCTCACTCTAGAATACACCTCCTTCTAAAAAGATTTGAGAAAAAGCTATTTGATCAAAGTTGTTCATTCTGGGGAGGAGAACAACATAGTTTGGAATCAAAGCTCAACTTATTGAATTAAAAGAGCAAAAGGGTCTTCCAAATTTGAACAAGAGAAAAGTCAAGCTAGGTAAGTTTTCAATACACCAACTCTAAGTATGTTTATCTAGATGTTGTTAGGAGTTGATTGGTGTATGTATTGTTGGTTGAAACTACCTAGAATATGATGAATCAAGCATGACCTAAAATGGGTTTAATGTGAGAAAATGAGATATGGTGGATTTAATGATAAATGGATTATAGTAAGGTGTTAGTAGTGTTATATGCATGATTTTGAGATGATTATGTGAAATCAATTTATAGGATTGGTCAAAGTGATGAAATGTGTGTATTTGGTGTTTGTAAAAATACATAAGTGAATGGAAGAGTTAAGGTTAGAACAATGCAAACCATGTTTTTAATTAAATAACTAAAAGAGTTTGCTAAACCAAATTGGACTAGGAATGGCGTGATGGGCGTTCAACCCCCATGCCATGGCCGAAGGTGATTATAGGCCAAACTTGAATTTAATCAATTCGATGAGGTTGATGGACCTAGAATTCGGTCCAATGAGTGATAATGAGCCTAAGGAGGTCAATGGGCCTAGGTGAAATGAAAAGTGTAATTGAAATCGATTTAAGAAGAGAATTAAGCTCAATAAGATATAGGATCAAGTCAGAAATATGAGTTATTTGTAATTAACTCATGTGATAAATGAATGTTTGCAGCTCCCGAGGATATATCCGGAGTAAATTGAGCCCAATCACTAAAAACAGAAAAGGAAAAAGGAGTTGCTTCACAGAAAATTGAGGTAAGGGAATTGTGTTAGCCCCTAGAGATATCTGTACACGTTTTCGGGCGAATAATGGTTTTCTAGAAAATGTTATGAGTCGTAGGACAAGAATTAGATGTTTGAAGGGCAAAGAAAATGGGGATTTTAAGAAGTTCGTGAAAAGCAAGAACATGAGGTTCTTGATCCTTTTATTGCTTTTGTCATGTGAATTAGTAGGTTGGCTATCATTTAAATGCTTTGCAAGAAAATATGTTGACTCGATTCTAATAACCTTTCTTTGCACACAAATGAGCCACTTACATGAGTTTTATGGAAATAAAGCGTGCTAGAGCATTGCTCGCACGAGATATGACATGTTTACACATGCATTAGTGTTGGAGCATAGCTCGCGCTAAAGTTTTACATGCATGAGTGTTGTAGCCTAGCTCGCACTAGTTTTCACATGGATTTTTGACATGGTGCTGGAGTATTGCTCGCACTAGATGTCTACTATACTTGCTGTCGTGCTAGAGATTACTCGCACCTGATTTTATGACATGTTAGGAGTCGTGCTAGGAGTTTCGGGTAAACTGTATGTCACGTCAATTAAATGGCTCGCACATTCGTATTAAGATGTGGTAGGATATGTTGTGATGATATGGATCCACGGAGTACATTGTACCGTGCATATAGCATGGAGTACGTTGTACCATGTATGGATATTATATATATACCATCTTTAGACAATGGATATTCTGCTATAGACCGATGGGTTGGACATGACCCACCTCCCGTGCGGAAGCAGATAGAGGTGATGCCCTGCACACTAGGATCCATATAGTCTGGGATCATAGAGGATATGGCCATAGTCCTAGTTATTACCCTTTTTATTATTATTATTATTATTATTATTATTTTCCTATGTCACATGTCGCTTGTTTTATAATGAATCCATGTTTTTAAATTGTTTTATGGGTCACGACAGTCCAAGGGAAGGGGTGAATCTTGACGAATGGTGAATTTTATGATGATTTGTGTTGAGTATGAAATGGTTTTAAGTGCACCTCACATGATGATTTTCCATGCTTTAATTACGACTTGTGCATGTTGATTTTCCATGCTTTGTTTAAGAATTGTGCACTGATTTGAATAACATGAATTGCTTTACATGTCATGAACATGTGCATGAACTGATGAATTTGGGTATGACAAGTAAATGCTTAGTTTTATGAATGGCATCACGATCACGTAGATAGTACAATTATCTACCTACTCGCATGATTGCCTTACTGAGCACGTGGTTTGCTCACCCCCTTATTTTCCCCCTCAACAGAGCACTTTCAGTAGATAGAGGGCGACTGAGGATTGGATTTTTGTGTCCACTGCATCCCATCACACAAGGTATACACATTTGTATAGTTTTTATATCTAGACATTTGTAATATTTTGAATGTAATTTTTGGGGATGTAAAGAATTGTAAACACATGTAAACAGCAACTCTGATTAAGAAATACAAGTGTTTATGGTTAAATGAATTGTAATTCAAAATGGTTTGATTGGATGAGATTGACACTGATACACAGCCCAACTGTTAGTGGTGTAGCTATTCATGATCAAGTAAGGTAAAGGTAAAGAACAAACAATAAGAAATAGATTAAATAATAAACGAAAAATGAAATTTTGTAGTGGAGTTTCACTGGATTAAGGGTCGTGATATCAGAGGCATATCTCACTAAGTCGGGAGCAAATATATGTCGGTCACCTACCTCTTCCCATCCAATAGGGGAACGACATCTTCGACCATACAAAGCCTCATATAGTGTCATCCGATACTCAAATGATAATTGTTATTATAAGTGAACTCTGCGAGTGGTAAATGGTCATCCCAGGAGCCTTCAAAATCCAATACACACGCTCTTAACATGTCCTTCAGGGTCTATATAGTCCTCTCTGATTGACCATCTATCTGAGGATGGAACGCTGTGCTAAAACTCAACTAGGTCCCTATCGCTTCGTGAAAATGTTCCCAAAAGTGGGAAGTGAAGGGGGAATCCCTATCCAATACGATGCTCATTGGAACACCATGTAACCTCACTATCTCATGCACATACAATTTTGCTAAAGTACTCAGAGTATCAATGGCTCTCATAGCTAGGAAGTGTGCCGACTTCGTCAATCTGTCCACTATTACCCAAATCACATCGTGATTCCTGCGGGTCCCTAGGTAAACTCATCAAAAAGTCCATAGTGACATGCTCTCATTTTCAAGCCGGTATAGGCAGAGGTTGTAATAACCTTACAGGCTTCTGATGCTCTACCTTCACCTACTGATAAACGAGACACCTAGCGACATACTCAGTGATGTCTCTCTTCATCCCAAACCACCAATAAACCTTTTGAAGATTTTGATACATTTTGGTACTCCTCGGATGTATCGTGTACCTAGATGAGTGAGCTTCGGTCAAGATCAACCTCCTAATCTTTGGATCATCGGAAACACATATCCGACCTCTGAACCTCAGCAATCCATCTGAACTCAAATCAAAATCAGTCCTATACCCCTTTGTATTTGCCCGATAACATCATTGCACTGCTAATCAATCTACTGAGCATGCCGAACACAATCTACCACATCTGGTTCTAACCGCAGGCTAACTACCACAAAGCCACTATCAATAACAGGCAGGGTCACATCCAAACTGAGACTAGCAAACTGTTCTAACAGCTCGTGTTCCCTAATCATCATGTATGATACCAACCCGAGATACTTCCTACTCAGTGCATCAGCTACTACATTCACCTTACTCGAGTGGTACAAAATCTCGTAATCATAGTCCTTTCGAAGCTCAAACTACCTTTTCTATCTCATATTCAGCTCTTTCTACGAGAATAGATACTTAAGGCTCTTGTGATCCATAAACACCTAAAATTTCTCACCATATATGTAAGACCCATAAATTTCCACATAATAATTATGATTCTGGAATGTACAGACAAGTTATATTATATATGAATCATAAGAAATGGATGTTTCTAAGTTTTAAGTATGAATGAATTTGCAAAATGAGTGTTGAAGCAATTGAATGGGAGTTTAACTTTGGAAATCAAGGAAAATTTCAGCTAAAATGCTACAGGATGAATGCCAGATCGATCTGAGAGCAAGGGAGATCGATCTCATTGCCTTGAAAATGCAATGCAGAGGCATTCTGCAAGAGGTTGATCGATCTCTCACTCAACCAGATCGATCTTAAGTTACCTCAGGTTGGACCAGATCGATCTCCTCTCATAAGGCAAATCGATCTCTGTTTATCTCTGGATAGGCCAGATCGATCTCCTCTTAAGGCCAGATCGATCCCTAAAGCCTTCTGCCTGAAATAGATCGATCTTATTCCCTTGAGCAGATTGATCTCATGCAATTGGACAGATCGATCTCCCGCCTGCATTATTGAAAATTTTGAAGGAGTTTAAGCAAGGCCAGATCGATCTCATAAGGTGTTTCTTATAAAAACTGGGCAGTAGAATCTGCATTTCACGAGTAACCCATTTTTCACCATTTTTAACAAGTGACCTAGCTTTCTCACTCTAAAATCATCACTTTCCAATCAGTTTTAAGAAACGTTCCTTTGAGTAAAGTTGTTCCTAGTGAAGGAGTGAACAACATAGTCAAAGACTAGAAGCTCAAACCTTGGATTGAAGGAGAAAAGAGGTTTTCCCCAAGTTGGCAAAAGAGGAGAAAGGCAAGCTAGGTAAGATTGCAATACACCATCTTCTAGTATGTTAATCTAGACACTTTGATGAGTGATTTGGTGTATGTATTGTTGGTTGAAATGTGATGAACATGCTTAAACAACCACGACCTAGAAATGGCTTAGTGAGAGAAAGTTGTAATGGCATGGAGTTAATAATGATTTAAGCATGTAGAAATGTTAATAAGCAAGTGAAGATGATTCTAAAATAACTTTGTGAAATCCATATGTTGGATTAAATGGGGATTGATAATGGGCATAATAGGTGTTTGATGAAATGCCATAGAGAAGAAAAATGATGAACTAGAGGCATGGTGAACTTAATACTGATTTAATATGAATTAATAGACTCAAAGATTCTAATGGATTCTCGAGAAACGAATAGAATAATCGAAATGGACTTAAGAGTGAGTAAAGTCCAATAAGATGAAATGAGGTCAAATTGGTGTAAAATGGCCCAACGCATTGAATTGAACTTCATACAAGTGAAAATGAAGCATATTGGAGTAAAATGATCTGAATTGTAATTCATTGTAGTTCCTAGAGACATAATTGGAGTCAATAAGATCAGATCACGAGCATTGAAAATCAAGGAAGGCAATTCAAGCATGATTCGAGGTAAAAGATTTATGCGAGCTATTAGAGATAGCTATACATATGTTTCATACCTGCTGTGTGCAAATAAATACGATAAAGTATATAGATATTGATATATCTAAGTGAAAACTAAGTATGAGAAGAACCTATAAGCATGTGTTGCATGACTTCCATGTTATTGTTGTGAAAAGATGTTTTGCAAACATTTTGAGAAAGAGTAATAATAGACAGGCTCCCGATTTAGTAATTTGCATGAAAAGCTTTTAACGAGTGATTGAGGGGAGATTGCCCTCTCACTCATACTCAGTGAATGGAGCCTTCAATTTCTTTTGTGTGAAATTGTGCTAGAGCCTAAGTGGCAACGGTAGATTTACTAGCCTTGCTCGCACATCATTTTAAAAGGGATTTTGAGAAAAGCAAAGTAAAAAAGGGTACTCGATGCCTCGGGTGATGCTGTGTGTTCCACTCGAGAGCTCGCACTAGATTTTGGGAATCATGTTGGAGCCAAAAAGTACTACTTAGTGATCCTGCTCTGATTATGCTGGCATGTGACCCCCTCGATTTAAAGTGATGGGACAAAACCGTGCTCGATGCCTCAGTGATAATTCTATTAAAATATAATTATTTCTGCTTAATTTCTTAATTAATTATTTTAATCCCCATATTATTTTATTAATTATCCCCTCAATTTAATTAAAATTCTCTTATGTGCAGGTAAATTAAATTCGGATGAATTTCAGTCAAATATGGGCTAAAAGTGGGCTAAAGGAGACTGGACCACTACCATTTGGCAGCCTGAGTCACCATTCGTCTGGACACGTGTGATGTCGGGTCTTCGTATTTTATTCACCTCGGAAAGATAAGATCGATGGAAACCGTGCCCATCTTATGGAAAACACACATCGGGCCACATCGCACATCCAAGTGGACTAGAAGATAACTAACATGGAAATATCTTCTCTACAGCGAATGGAATGAAGACAAGTGGCCAAGCAATGCCAACTCATCTAGGATTGAAAATTACCATTGTACCCCCAATTTTGTGTATAAATAGAACATGATGAGCAATCGAAAAACCAAGAAGTGTAGGTAGGGTAAACTAGAATAGAAGTAGAATTTTAGGGTAGAAGTAATTTTAGGGCAAGTAGTTTAGAAAATAGTCTATTTTTATTTTGGTTGAAAGTTTTATTTCCTTAGTTTTCTTCAAACTTACCCGTTAGTCTTTATCAAGCATCCATTTATTAGCTACTATTAATCACAACTTCAATTTTGTTTTATGAAAAGTTCTTTGTTTCCAGTTCATTTTCATCTTTAATATTGCATTTTTACATAACCCGTTTACTATCTTTCATTTGTTATCTTATCTTTATTGTTTTCATTTACTCTCTTTTCGGTTGTAGTTTGAAGCATTCTGGATGCTTCGATCATCGCTGCCAATACCATGTTCTAGTGTAGTATTGTATGTTTAATACTGGGTATTGTTCCTGCAATACTGGCATGGTGGAACCATGGTAGCATGAGCAGAAAATGAAGCAAGGCGTGGTGGCTACTGTTGTTATTTTTTTTTACTTCTCTGTTTCACGATGGAGGGCTGTTTCAGTTTAAGCTTTAGATATAAATTTTATTCATGTTTTGTTCTGCTTTAAGTTAAATTCAGAATTTTGCATTGTTGATCCTTTTGCATTATCTTCATTGTTGCACTTTATGAGATCCTCTCTTCTCTGCATTTGTCGTATGAGTTCTCGGTTTCTACATTCCAACCTCTAGTTTGTATTAATTTTTTTCTGCAAGTGTTCATCTCAGTATTTTCGTTGTTTGTTCATACGTTGCTTGCTGGTGGGTAGTGAAAATGGTGTATTAGGTTGTTCGGTGTAGAGCTTCACGAAGCAGTCGGCTGCTGCAATAATCAATTTTTAGTGCACGGGTTTATTCCTGGCAGTAAGATTAGCATGAACTACATCCTCTGTTTAGCTCTACTTTTGTATCTTATTACTGTTCACCATAGTTTTATTTTTCTTTTCTGTAACATTCCAATGTTCTTAATGTTGTAGTACTGTCGGTGTTGGTTTGTTCCTCTGCTGTTCGTTTTTATTCTACTAGTTAGTTAATGATTCCAAGGTTCTTTCTAGGTTACTCTCGGTTGCAGGAATGTGCAAGCTAAAGCTGAAGCATGTACTACTGCAGTGAACATTTTACGAGGTTGCTCTTGGTTGCATGCTGAAGCTGAAACACACACAACAACAGGCTGTTATCTGCCCTGATTTTACAGAGCATGGAGTTGATGAGCGCAGCAGGTACCAGCGGAAAGAGGAGTTGAAAGCAATGCAGGACACGGTGACAGAGGCATCCTTGGTGTTACTGAACATGCATGCGGGATTGCCACCATCGGCTTCTGTTGATTACTGACCCGAAGCAGGAGATGTGTGCATGTTTTGTCGTAGGCTCTGTAAACTGTGCTGCCAAGAAGACTCTGCAAACTTAGGCGGTGGATAGCACTTACAGCAGAACAAAAAATGAAGCGTGTACAGTATAGTGCGCAAGACTAAGCTGGCTGGAAATTGTTTAAGGCCTTGTTTGGCAATCAAGAACCTTAACAATTTAATGTTTCAATGCTTTTATATTGTTTTGTTTAATTGTTTTTATTCCTTTTCTAAGTTGTTAGCTTAGGTAAAGTGTTAAATTAAATTGTAGGTTAGTCATAGTGTCTTTGTTTGTTAATTAATTTTTAGTTTTAATTCTATTAATAGTTGATTTTATATAATAGGATTTAAGACTTAATGTTAGTGTAGAGTTTATGTGTTGCATTTAGAATTAAATTAGAGTAAAATTGTTTCATGTATTTTTAATTTAGTCTTCATTTTAAATTGAAAATTCCAAAAATATTTATTTCCATGCATTATTTACTATTTAGACATTTATGTAGGTTAGTAATTAGTTAGAGTTATAATTAATTTAGGGTCATTTTTATAGGTAATTAGTTTCTTAGTTATATTTAGGAATTTCTTTAAGTTAATAGAATTTTATTTTATTGGACTTTAGGTTAGAGTAAATGGTATTTTTATTTTCAACTTGACTAAATTAATTTCATGCACATTTTATTTTAAGATTGTCTAGTTTCATTCTAATTAATTTTATTTCTTTATTTTCTTGTTTGCATTCTAATTTATTTACACTAATTAATTTTAGCTTTGTTAATTATTTTGCAGGTCAACGATTTTTATTGCTCGGAGCTCTGTAAGTATCTTTAGCTCTGTTTTATTTTATAATTTTCATTGATTTTATTGTTTAAGCCTTGTAGATCACCCACTGAATTTCTCATAATTTGCTAGGCTATACTTAGGGTAAAATTAATCGGTACTTAATTAAGCTAATTAGATTCTCTGTGAGACGATAATCTAGAACTCTGATCCCATTATTACTTGTACAACCCGTGCACTTGTGGTTAACACGTCTAGGTCACTTAGAGTAGGCGTAGTACTCATCAAGTTGTTGACGCCGTTGTCGGGGAATCACAATTAGCCATTAATTAATATCAGTGAAATTATGCTTAGGCATAATTCTAGTTTTGTAAATACTTGGGTTGTAAATATTTAGAGCCTTAATTTAGTTAATTTTCTCTCTCTAATTTAAAAAAAAAAATTCTTGAGGACTTTTAGATATTTGCACGCATAGAGCCAATAGCTATGATTGATTTCCTTTAGATCCTGATATAGAATGAACACTTAGAAAAATTAGAAAGGACTATAGGAAAATAGTAGCTCCGCTGCAAAACACTATGGCAGAAAACAGAGAAATTAGGACCGTAGGAGATTATGTTGTACCGACTATTGGAGGTTATTATACTGTCATTAGGCCACCAGCTGTCCCAGCTAACAATTTTGAAATTAAGCCTTCAACCCTCCGGATGATCCAAACTTCGCTACAGTTCAGTGGGCTTCCCCATGATGACCCACATGCTCACTTAAGGCAATTTTTAGATCTATGCAACACTTTTAAGCATAATGGATTATCGGATGACGCACTGAGGCTTAGGCTATTTCCTTTCTTGCTTAGAGATAGAGCACGACACTGGTTGACCTCCTTACCCCCGGGATCCATTTTCACTTGGGACAAGTTAGCCTATCAATTTTTAGCTGAGTTCTTTCCTCCCTCCAAAATGGCTAAACTCTATAGTGATATATCTTCCTTTGCCCAATTCGATTTTGAATCTCTTTATGAAGTTTAGGAACGATATATAGACCTTCTTAGGAAGTTTCCTCATCATGGTCTACCTTTATGGCTGCAAGTCCAGACCTTCTATAACGGACTCACTAGCCAAAATAGGACCATCGTTGATACTGCTACGGGAGGAGCGTTAATGTGCAAGACGGAGGAGGAAGCTTACGGTCTGTTAGACAAGATGGCAGCTAACAATTACCAATGGTCATCGGCAAAGCAGCTGCTTAAGAAATCGGTGGGTATCTATGAGTTAGACACACTATCTACCTTGACTAGCTAATCTCACGAAAAAGGTAGAGTCACTCAGTACCCAGCATCATTCTGCCAATGGTCCTAATCCTGTTCTAGCTATCCAAAGTCCTTTTATTTCTTATAATCTGTGTGGTGGTACACACTCTGTAAATAGGTGCCCACTTAACTTAGAGTCTGTTCAGTACGTTGCCCTACCTCAAAAGCAACAAAACAACCCATTCTCGAACACCTATAATCTAGGGTGGAGGAATCATCCTAATTTTTCCTGGAGTCAAAATCAAGGGCAATCTTCTAAATCCAGACCTATGGCACCCCCTGGTTTTCAAGCTCCACTTGTTCATGTACCACCACATCAGCAGTTTCCACCTCATCATTCATTTCACCCATCCCCACACCAGTTTCAACATTATCCACCACCACTACCACCACCTATGCAGCCCCAGCACTTACCTGCACTAGCAGCTACAGCTGAGAAGAAGCCATCACTTGAGAAAATGTTCATGACTATCTTGCAAAATCAAGCTACTTCAATTAAGAATTTAAAAGTTCAGGTTGAACAAATAGCTAGACCTCTTATCCAGCGTCCACAAAGGACCCTTCCTAGTAATACCGAAGCTAGCCCTATTAGGCAGAGGGAGGGTAAGGAGCATGTTAAGGCCATAACCCTTAGGAGCGGTAAAGAGCTAGATGATCCATAAGTTAAGTCCAGTCTTGTTAAGCCTATGGTTACAGACCACTTAGTTACTAAAGAGGCAGTTCAAAAAGAGCAGGAACATGATAATCAGGCTGTTAAGGAAACGAAGTTAAGCGCTTCTTCATCTTTATCTTCTTCTTCTTCACAACCTTCCTCTTCATCTAATACTACACCTGTTACCACTACACTTCCTCCAGTTAGACCACCATTACCTTTCCCTCAGAGGTTCCAAAACCATAAGCTCGATAAGCAATTCGTTAAATTTCTTGAGGTTTTTAAGAAACTTCACATCAACAGTCCTTTCGTAGATACTTTAGAGCAAATGTCGAGTTATGTGAAGTTTATGAAAGATATCCTCTCGAGGAAAATAAGATTAGAGGATTACGAGACAGTGGCACTGACTGAGGAGTGTAGTGTCATTATTCAAAGGAGATTACCCCCCAAGCTCAAAGATCTAGGTAGTTTTACCATACCTTACACCATAAGAGATCAATTCTTTAGTAGAGCCGTGTGTGATCTAGGAGCCAGTATTAACCTTATGCCTTGGTCCATATACCAGAAGCTAGGAGCATGAGACGCAAAGCTTACCACAGTGACCCTTCAGCTAGCTGATAGAACCATTAAGTATCTGAAGGGGATCATTGAGGATGTATTACTAAAGGTGGACAAGTCATTTTCCCAGCGAATTTTATTGTATTAGATATGGAGGAAGACAGGGAAGTCCCCATTATTTTAGGCAGACTTTTCTTAGCTACTAGTAGGACGTTAATCGACGTGCAAAAGGGGGAATTGACCATGAGAGTCTTAAATCAATAGGTAACATTTAATGTTTTCAAACCTTTGAGGCTCCCTGATGACTCTCAATATTGTTTTAGGATGGAGGTTGAGGAAGATAGAATGTGTAAACACGAGATATCTGCTAGAAGGATGGAAGTAGAAAGAGTTAAGGAGGATTTAACTGCCAATATTCTGTCACCACTTTGGCTGACCCTCCTATTTCTAGCCCTGTTGCTGAGTGTCATTCTCTTCAGCTGCATTTGATATACTTTATCTCTCTTTTTACTTTTTGTACAGTTCTTTTCTTTTTTCTGTTTTTTCTTTCTTTATTTCTTTTGCAGATTGCTTTTCTAATATCACGTTCTCAATCAAGCTTTAATTGTTCTTCATCATCATCAAATATGGGAGTATTCTAATCTTGAGCTTCAATTTTTATGTTATCTGCACACTGAGGGCACTGTGCACTTTAAGTTTGGGGGAGGGGATATCACTTGAGCATTTTTAAAAATTTTTGGGCAAAATTGCAAAATGTTTTCAAAAATATGAGCACTTATTGTTTGATTTTGGGATGATTTAGTACTTAGCATGTAGTTTTTCCATATTTCGATGATATAACCCCATGATTTAGTCTAACTTTGATTGAATGAGAAACATGATTATAGAAAAAGCATGAAGTTGAATTCATGAATTTGTCTTGATTCTGATTGTGATTTTCTCACTTTATGCACATGTCATGTCATGACTCTGCATATTTATTTAGAGAAAACTTATGTGGACATAGGATTGCATTTGTTCAGTTGATTTTATGCATCATATTCTAGAATTTGTTTGATCTGATCTCGAGGCGAAATATTAGATCACACTTAATAAGGGAAATGATGTAGGCCATCTTTGGATCGTTTGAGCCTTTCTAGCCATCCTTGTACATATTCTACCCCTAGTCACCCATCTGGGCCAAATAAGTTTTTCTTTGTAAATACACCTGCTTATTTTTCCTTAGCTTAAATATTTTTTTCCTATCCCTTACCCCGAAAGCTGTAAATTCACTAGGATATATCTTGAGCTATGTACATATAGGTTATAGGTGATAGTGAAATTCAAAAAAAAAAAAGACGAAAAATACAAAAATATAAAAAAATGTTTAGCAAAATAAATAAGTTTGGGGGAAAGAATTATGAGCTCTTACATTAAAGATCCTAGAAGTAATGCATGTTGAGGGGTAATTAAACTTAAATCGACTTTTTCATACCTTAGCCCCAGCCTTACATTACAAGCTTAATAAAGTCCTATTGATCTTTGGTTAAGTGTGACTACATTAGTGGAGAGAGAAATGAAAAGCAAACTTATGGGAATGATCACTTGTCATTGACTTTACATTCACTGGGTTTGCATAATCTGATCCGGGTGAAGTGGCTTTGACATTTTCACACACACACACGAGGAGTCTAATTTGGGTTAGGACTTATGATTGAATGATTCTGAGTGTTGGACTTATAATTGTGAAGCTTTGATATCAGAGTTGGTACTTTTTGTTTAAGGATAATATTGGGGAAATCATTATGTTGGGTACTTGTCATTTCTATATTTGTTTTATTTTGCTTGAGGACAAGCAAGAGCTCAAGTTTAGGGGTGTGATAATTCTATTAAAATAGAATTATTTGTGCTTAATTTCTTAATTAATTATTTTAATCCCCATATATTTTATTAATTATCCCCTCAATTTAATTAAAATTTTCTTCTGTGCGGGTAAATTAAATCTGGATGAATTTTAGTCGAAAATGGGCTGAAAATGGGCTAAAAGAGACTGGGCCACTACCATTTCGTAGTCTGAATCACCATTCGTCTGGACACGTGTGATGTCGGGTGTGCGTATTTTATTCACCTCGGAAAGATAAGATCGACAGACATCGTGCCCATCTCATGGAAGACACACGACGGGCCACATCACACATCCAAGTGGACTAGAAGACAAGTGACATGGAAATATCTTCTCTACAGCGAATGAAATGAAGACAAGTGGCCAAGCAATGCCAACTCATCTAGGATTGAAAATTACCATTGTACCCCCAATTTTGTGTATAAATGGAACATGATGAGCAATTGAAAAACCAAGTAGTGTAGGTAGGGTAAACTAGAATAGAAGTAGAATTTTAGGGTAGAAGTAATTTTAGGGCAAGTAGTTTAGAAAATAATCTATTTTTATTTAGGTTGAAAGTTTTATTTCCTTAGTTTTCTTCAAACTTACCCGTTAGTCTTTATCAAGCATCCATTTATTAGCTACTGTTCATCACAACTTCAAATTTTGTTTTATGAAAAGTTCTTTGTTTCTAGTTCATTTCATTGTTGCTTATCAATCTCTCTTTAATATTGCATTTTTATATAACCCGTTTACTATCTTTCATTTGTTATCTTATCTTTATTGTTTTCATTTACTCTATTTTCGGTTGTAGTTTGAAGCATTCGGGATGCCTCGATCATCACTGCCAATACCATGTTCTGGAGTAGTATTGCAAGTTTAATATTGGGTATTGTTCCTGTAATACTGGCACAGTGGAACCATGGTAGCGTGAGCAGAAAATGAAGCAAGGCGTGGTGGCTACTGTTGTTTTTTTTTTTTTTTTTACTTCTCTGTTTCACGATGGAGGGATTTTTCGGTTTAAGCTTTAGATATAAATTTAATTCATGTTTTGTTCTACTTTAAGTTGAATTCAAAATTTTACATTGTTGATCCTTTTGCATTATCTTCGTTGTTGCACTTTATGAGATCATCTCTTCTCTGCATTTGTCGTATGAGTTCTCGATTTCTACATTCCAGCCTCTAGCTTGTATTAATTTTTTTCTGCAAGTGTTCATCTCAGTATTTTCGTTATTTGTTCATACGTTGCTTGCTGGTGGGTAGTGAAAAGGGTGTATTAGGCTGTTCAGTGTAGAGCTTCACGAAGCAGTCGGCTGCTGCAGTGAGCAGTTTGTAGTGCACGGGTTTATCCCTGGCTGCAAGACTAGCATGAACTACATCCTCTGTTTAGCTTTGTTTTTATGTCTTGTAATTGTTCACCATAGTTTTATTTTTATTTTCTGCAATATTCCAATGTTGTTAATGTTGTAGTACTATCAGTGTTGGTTTGTTCCTCTGCTGTTCGTTTTTATTCTACTAGTTAGTTAATGATTCCAAGGTTGTTTCCAAGTTGCTCTCGGTTGCAGGAATGTGCAAGCTGAAGCTGAAGCATGTACTACTGCAGTGAACATTTTGTGAGGTTGCTCTCAGTTGCATGCTAAAGCTGAAACACACACAGCAGCAAGCTATTATCTACCCTGATTTTGCAGAGCATGGAGTTGATGAGCGCAACAAGTACCAGCTGAAGGGGGAGTCGAAAGTAATGCAGGACACGGTGACAGAGGCATCCTTGGTGTTACTGAATATGCATTACGGGATTGCCACCATCGTCTTACGTTGATTACTCACTCGAAGCAGGAGCTATGTGCGTGTTTTGTCGTAGGCTCTATAAAAACATGCTGCCAAGAAGACTGCAAACTCAGGCGTCGGACATCACATGGAGCAGAACAGAAAATGAAGTGTGTACAGTACAGTGCACGGGACTAAGCTGGCTGGAAATTGTTTAAGGCCTTGTTTGGCAATCAAGAACCTTAACAATTTAATGTTTTAATGCTTTTATATTGTTTTGTTTAATTGTTTTTATTCCTTTTTATTAGTTGTTAGCTTAGGTAAAGTGTTAAATTAAATTTTTGGTTAGTCATAGTGTCTTTGTTTGTTAATTTAATTTTTAGTTTTAATTCTATTAATAGTTGATTTTATATAATAGGATTTAAGACTTAATGTTAGTGTAGAGTTTATGTGTTGCATTTAGAATTAAATTAGAGTAAAATTGTTTCATGCATTTTTAATTTAGTCTTCATTTTAAATTGAAAAATCTAAAAATATTTATTTCTCATGCATTATTTACTATTTAGACATTTATGTAGGTTAGTAATTGTTAGAGTTATAATTAATTTAGGGTCATTTTTATAGGTAATTAGTTTCTTAGTTATATGTAGGAATTTCTTTAAGTTAATAGAATTTTATTTTATTAGACTTTAGGTTAGAGTAAATGGTATTTTTATTTTCAACTTGACTAGATTAATTTCATGCACATTTTATTTTAAGATTGTCTAGTTTCATTCTAATTAATTTTATATCTTTATTTTCTTGTTTGCATTCTAATTTATTTGCACTAATTCATTTTAGCTTTGTTAATTATTTTGTAGGTCAACGCTTTTTATTGCTTAGAGCTCTGTAAGTATCTTTAGCTCTGTTTTATTTTATAATTTTCATTGATTTTATTGTTTAAGCCTTGTAGATCACCCACTGAATTTCTCATAATTTGCTAGGATATACGTAGGGCAAAATTAATCAGTACTTAATTAGGCTAATTAGATTCTCTGTGGGATGATAATCCAGGACTCTAATCCCATTATTACTTGTAAGACCCGTGCACTTGCGGTTAACACATCTAGGTGACTTAGAGTGGGCGTAGTCGTCATCACTCAGGTATGTTGTGTGTTCTTACGCTGAGTTGCTCGCACGAGAGTTTATGAGCTTGCTGTGTGATGAGTAAAACTGTGCTAGAGTCGTCGTGTATTGCTTAGTGATCTTACACAGACCTGCTCGTACGAAATTTTGAGACAATAGAAATGGATGATAAGGATCCACGAGAGCACGATGTACTGTAAGCGTTAGTCATGGAGTACGATGTGTCTTGATATCTTAATGATTCTGTGTGGGCTGAAGGGATGGTTGATCCGCCTCCCCAAGCATAGGATTCCCGCACACCTGATCAGTATTGCCTGGAATCCGAACTATGGCCATAAGTCTTCTTTTATCTGTGTGATACGACATTGTGTTGCTACTGTGTGAGGTGACAAATGTCCCCCCTGCTGTGTGATACAGGGTGATATAAAATCCCATTATATGTCTCAAGTGAATTGATTTACTAAGTGATTTGCTAAGTGTGTTCTGTGTGAACTGATAAATGAAGCTGTGTGGTTTTTAAAGATTGAGCTGTGTGAATTTATGATGTATATGCATATACCCATATAGCGAATTAATGATTTCGCATCTATGGAAGCTATTTTCAATGAAATGCATATGTTTTATAAGGAAAATAAATGTTAATAATTTACCATATAGATGGTGTAGTTATCTATCTACTTTCATATTTTCCTTCCTAAGCGTGTTAGCTCACCCCCTTATTTCCTCCTCCACATATACTACGCAGTAGTGAGTTACTGCAGTTGTCCCTGTTACGGTGTTCTCCAATTCTCCAGCAGTACCGAGGTATACACTTATGAGAAAAAAATTTGTATCCTATAAATTAATGCACAGTTTGATTATCTTTTGTACGAAAGGGATGTATAGAATAGAAACTGATGTAAACATTTCCATATATTTATAAAAGAACAGTTTCTACTTCTTTTAATGAATGTTAAATTATGAATGGATGAGATGTGGATATGGATGTTGACTCACAGCCCAACTGTAAGTAGTAAGTTAAGTCACGGGAAGAGGGTCGTGACAAAGATTGGTATCAGAGCTTGTGTTGGTCCGATGTGAGTCAGTATCCATAGTTAGGAAACTATACAACCCTAAAGTATTGTGCATTATTTGTATACAATTGTGTATACCCAGTTGAAAATGTAACTGAAACAATTGTTATTGAGTATGCAGGATGTCAGATAGACGACATACACGTAAAGGAGAGAGTTCACGCTCTCAGGGGTATAGAGATGAGCCCGAGAGGCGCAGTGGGTCCAGTTCTAGTAGGGATCCACCAGGTCTTAGTGAGGCCGCTAAGGAAAGCATAGCGCCGTTACAGCTTAGTGTAGACACAGTCATGGAGATGTTTACACAAGCGATGGCCAGATTTGAGGGTAGACAAGAGAACCTTGCTGGTCAGGCTGCTGCACCTAAGAGACATGAGACTGCACAGCCTGCACCGAGACCTCGGGCTGCAGCGGTAAAGATTCCTGCACCCCCTCCAGTTTAGGATATTGCCCCACCAGCTTAGGATCCTCTAGTTCCACAACAGGTTGGTGGTGAAGGAGTTTATGATCGTGACCTGGGAAGATTGAGATAGTTCAGGAAGTTTAGACCACCTTTGTTTTGTGGGGTGAAAGACCCAGTGTTAGCGGAGCATTGGATTCGCAGTATGGAGAAACTCTACAGATTGTTCCATGACTCTACCACAGAGAAGGTCACATTTGCAGCTTTTGTATTAGAGGGTGATGTCGAGTATTGGTGGATGGCCATCCAATCGATTCTTAGTGCACGTCACCCGGTGGAGACTTGGGATATATTTCTGGATGCCTTCAGGTGGCAGTACATTCCAGCCACTGTTCAGAGAAAGATGCGGATGGAATTCTTAACCTTGACTCAAGGGAAGCGTGTCATGTCCCAGAAGGGCGAAAAAATGGGGCTAATTTAAACTTTTTATCCATTCACTATGTGTTTTCCTGTCCATGTCTAGATTTAAAACCTCTTTTATTTTAAAAATTTCGGCAGCATAACGGCTGCGTTATGACTTAACCCAACCTGCAGAGTTTGAAACACAGTTTATATTATTCAACCCACATCCTCAATACTTTTCATTCATATCTTAGAATCATATAACAACTAAATATATTCATTCATTTATACTGCGTAACTAAGACTCTGTATACAATCATTTACATCTATTACATCCCAAAAGTTATATACAATAGTGTCCATGCATTACCTCATGTCTGGAATATGAGTAAGATTGTACCTCAAAGTTACAAGTGTATCCGATGAAAGGTCGGACTACCTTGTCAATGACCACAGTCTCGTAGGTGCAGTATACTCGCTATAGATAATCTAGGAGATGGAGAGGAGGGGGTGAGTTTTTTAGACTCAGTAAGAGATACATTTAAAATAGCTTTAAATACTCAAAACATGATAAAACTCATGGTTTTACAAATCAACATAAACATGTACTGGAGTAGAGATGCTTACATTTCATAAAAGCAGTAAAAACATGCTTA
This sequence comes from Firmiana major, assembly GCA_033439115.1. NCBI lineage: Eukaryota > Viridiplantae > Streptophyta > Magnoliopsida > Malvales > Malvaceae > Firmiana > Firmiana major. The sequence continues at coordinate 16,730,541 of CM065904.1, read as the reverse complement.
AATAATAAGTTTAAGCATCATGCATCTTTGGTAAAAGTCATATATAGTATGCATATCACGTCGTGTAAACAAGTAAAAAGCATCTTAAAAATTAATCATGCATATCATGACATACTTATCACTTTGAAAATGAAATCGTATTGTCATATGCACATTTCGTAACACATATTCATGGCTACCTTTAAAATCTCATCATAAAAAATATGTGCTCAATAGCAAATCATAAAATAGGTAGCATGAAATGCGCGAAAACGTATATATATCATTCTGTCAATTCATCGTGTAGGGTCAGGAATCGTCTCATATACTAGTCCCGAAGGACATCATACATCTGGTCCCATAGAACGTTCATCGTAGGTACATATGACCATTGTACAGGGGAGCCGTAGGACTGGATCAGGGTCGTACGCTGCCCTATCTCTCGTGAACCACTAAATGGGGACTATACGCACGAACTCACGTACATCCCAAGTGTGGACTATGCGCACGTTTCTCATATCAAGTCAGAGTCTGCCCGTTCTCTGGCCGTCGGCTAGGTAGATCTTCGATCGTCTCCATACGCTACCCTATGTATGCGAGATCGACCCCAAATCCTCTGACTATCGTCATATCATGTCTTTTTACCCCACAAAAATCTTTTTGGGCCTTTTACCCATTTTATCAAAATCATTTCAGGCCTCATACCCGTGTATTAAAAATCATTATGGGACTTTAACCCGATTCTCAAAATCGTTATGGGACTCTAACCCGTTTTTCATAGAAAACATAGTTTTCATAAATCATTACGGGACGTTTCTCATAGAAAACATAGTTTTCATAAATCATTGTGGGACTCTAGCCCGTGTAAATATGGAAAGCATAGTTATCAAAGTTAATTCTTGGGACTCATACCCGTATCGTGAAAATATAGCTTAAAAGTTGTTTCAGGACTTTAACCCGTATCATGAAAACATGGTTTCATAAAATATATAGGGACTTTAACACGTAATCTCACATGAAAAACACTATGATTTCATTTCATAAGTGAAAATCACTTTTGTATACATAAACAAAAATACTAAAATGTATCTCATGAAATAAAAGTCATTTTGAAAGGTTAGGATAAGTTTATTCCGGTATTGAGTGAATAGTATGCTTTCCAACTTTTGAGAAAGCCCTTTTTCATGGAAAATAAACTAACTATCCACATAAACATTTGGTAAGGTTGAGGAGTACTAATGCTACTCTAAATTATATCCCTTACCTTTTAGCGACTGATATAGAGCATTTTCCTCGATGCTTAGATTTACCATGTAAAACGTGTCGATAGATTGAGCTGCTGCAAAACAAGTTCAACTTATCAAATATGGCTTAAATTCATTTAAACATATCCAAATATGTAATTATATCGAAGTTTTGACCAAAAGTTGACTTTTAATTGATTTTACTCTTTTTTGCTCGATTTTATCGGTATAAACCTCGTTTTAATCGTATTCAACTCAATAAATATTTTCTCATATTTACTACTGTCGATTTTAGCTAATTGGGTCAATTTCTCTCTTATTGGGCTTGATTGCACCTTAATGGGCTTTAATCCGTTTTAAGCTCATTTCCACTTATTAATTCTTTCATCAAGGCCTATTGGGCTCACTGGGCCCATTAGTACTTATTGGGCCTTTTTCTAGACTTTTTGAATAGCCCGTATATCATTTACGACAATTTAATTAAAAATCTCAATTTAATCCACTAAATGCACAATTTAATCCGTAACTCGTAAAATAAATCTTTAATACGCGATAATTACATAAATTGTCGTAAATGAGCTTTACTTACCCGAGATTATACGATGGTGCGCAAATTGAAGTTCGATCGGGCTCACGTACGCGATTTATCGTCGAACTGCACAATTTTATATTTAATTTCGGATGAATTTTTGATCAAATATAATTTAAATAAATTTTCCAAAAATTAAATCGATCACTTTTGACCTCTTACAGACTTACCCGAAGTCCGGTGTATCCTCGAAAATTTTTCTTTTTCTCTTTTTCTTTCCTTTTTTCTCTTTTTTCCCTTCTTTCTTGGCTAAACCGATTCGGTCCGTTTCAGACCGGTTCAAACCGATCCGGTTCAGTCTGGTTCATTCCAGCTCGGTCGGTTCGGTGCTTCATCGATCGGTTCTTCGCCAGCATCTATCACCAGCAGCTCCGCGAGACCTCGCGAAGCTCGGATCTGGCCTCGGTTTCGCCATGGTTGGCCGAAAAGTGGCCAGTCCGGCCTCTTCTCCCTCGGCGTCGGTGGTGTCTTTTGTTTTCGTCGTTTTCGACCGTTTTCGTCATCGACGGTGGCAAATCGAACCTCCTCCTGGCTGGTGGCGAGGGCTCTTCCCCCGATCTTCGTCCGCCACCGTTCCCTCTCTTTCTCTCTCTTTCTCGCTCCTCCTCTCGGTTTCTCTCTTTCTCTCGCCGGTCACCGTTTCTCCATCAGTTGTCGGTGCCGACGAGCTCGGCTCTCTCGCCTGGTCGGTTCTCCAGTAGTGGCTCGCGGGTGAGTGAGGCAGACGGGGCTGGGTTCGGGTTCCTGGTTTTGGTCTTCTGTTTCCTTCAATCCTGTAATCCCGATTTCTAGTTTTCATTTTCGCTTTTTTTGTTATTATTATTTTATTATATTTTATTTTAAACAAATAAAATATAATAAATTACACAAAATATTTCAAAAATCATATTTTATTTTATTAATTAATTAATTTAATTTATTTTAACTTTTTCGGTGTATTTTTCGCATATTTTCGGGATAATGTCCCGGGTGAAAATTACGAAAATTCGTAATATCTTCGTATCTTGACCAAATTGGACTCGAAATTCCATAATTTCTTCTCTATCGATCAAGATTTTCTAAATCCATATTTTTAATGAAATTTTTCTTATCGAATTTACACCGAAATTAGGATCTTTTGACAATTTTACCCTTCTACACGTTCGAGACCAATTTAGACCGATTTTCCTTCTCAGACTGACTATCTTTTCTCATTTAAATTTCGTATTTTTCATCCAACGATTTAAATCCCTTTAATTTCATTGACTGCTCCTCATTTATCCTGTTCCTTATTTTCATACCTCCACTACATCATTCACATTCATATGTTCTAAATCATCCGTCTTATGATTCCAAATGATGAACCTAGTGAGAAAATTTGGATTTCACATTTCTCCCCACCTTTTAAGAATTCGATCCTCTAAATTCAAGCTGGTCCATCAACCACGTGAGAGTACTTCTCCCTCATTTAGCTCTCTAGTTCCCAAGTGGCTTCTTCTATCTTGTGGTGTTGCTAGAGAACCTTTACTAGTGGAATAATCTTAAATTGTAGCACTTCCTCTTTTTTTGAAGTGTACTATACCCTTCATCGGTGACACCTTAACAAATACGGAGTCCCCAACCTGAAATTCAAGAGGATGTCTGCGCACATTAGCATAACTTTTCTGTGCGGTCCTCAATCTGTCACATATAAGCTGAACACCCTTAGCTGCCTGTTCCACTAAATCAGAAGCAAGGTGAAACTAGAACAATGAGACTCCTTTAGAATGCTCTGACTCAAGGTGTCATCTTGTGGCACACAGATACGGCCCTGGGTACCTCAGTAATTCATCATCACTGACTGTAAACTCAGACTGCGATCTCTCCTCTGCCTGGCTAACCATATCCAGTAACCTCTGATCGTTTCGCTATCCAGCTCTAATCTGGTCTAGTATACTTGGTTCAATCTGTAGGCTAGCCATATATCCACGCTCAATCTCATCTATACTGATCCTGAGTTTGGCGAATTGTTCCTATAAGTCCCACTCTTTAATCATTATGTAGGACACCATACCCTTTCTGCTCAGGGCGTCGGCTACCACGTTCGCCTTATCAGGATGATATAAAATCTCGCAGTCATAGTCTTTTAGGAGCTCTATCCATTTTCGTTGTCTCATATTCAGCTCCTTCTAATCAAACCAATACTTAAGATCTTATAGTCAGAGAAGGTCTAAAATTTCTCTCCATACAATTAATGCATCCATATCTTGAGTGCAAACACTACTGTAGCTAACTCCAAGTCGTGAGTGGAATGATTACGCTCGTGATCCTTTAGTTGATGGGATCCATAAGCTATCACTCTACCATGTTGCATAAGCACACAGCCGAGACCCTGGTGGGAAGCATCACTGAATACCACATATCCCTCCAGAACCACTCTAAATGGTCAAGACTGGTGTCGTAGTCAACCGACGTTTGAGCTCTTGTAAACTCTGCTCATACTATTCAGACCATATAAACGGAACCTCTTTACAGGTCAGTCTGATTAATGGAGCTGTTATCCGTAAAAAACCTTTCGACAATCCGTCGGTAATACCATGATAATACCAATAAGCTTATGACCTTCGTGACTGTCCTCGGTCTTTCCCATCTCAATATTGCATCTACCTTGGATGGATCTACTGGTACCTCGTCCTTATATACTACATGTCCAAGGAATGCAATCTGTTCTAGCCAGAAAGCACAATTACTAAATTTACCTTATATCTTCTTCTCACGGAGAGTTTGGAACATAGTTCTCAAATGTTATTCGTGCTCTTCCCGAGATCTAGAATAATTCAAAATGTCATTAATGAATACTATTATAAATCTATCCAAGTATTCTCGGAAGACATCGTTCATAAGACTCATGAATGCAGCTGGGGCATTAGTCAATCCAAAAGGGCATAACTAGGAACTCGTAGTGCCCATATCGGGTCTGAAATGTTATCTTCGGTACATCATCCTCCTTAATCCTTAGCTGATGATAACCCGATCTCAAATCTATCCTTGAAACACTGAAGCCCCTCTCAGCTGATCAAATAAGTCATCTATCCTTGGTAGGGGATACTTATTCTCAATTGTTGCTTTATTCAAAAGCCTATAGTCTATACATAGACAGAAACTACCATCCTTCTTTCTGACAAATAGTACTGGTGCACCGCATGGTGACACACTAAGCCTTATAAACCCCTTATCAAGTAATCCTTACAACTGCTTCTTTAATTCTTCCAAACTCTACTAATGCCATTCGATAAGGTGGCTTGGAGATAGGTTGAGTATCTGATACTAGCTCAATGGCAAACTCAACTTCTCTCTCTCTCTGGTGGTAGCCCCAGTAAGTCCTCTGGGAATACTTCGGGCAACTCACATACCACCGAAACATCCTATATACTTAGTGGTTCTGACTCTCATCAGAAATGAATACAATGTATCCTTCACACCATCAAACATCATACGTCAATCTCATACATAAACATTATATCATTTCATAACTTTAACACTATGCACTTTTATTACTTTCTAATAAACATACACTGAACTTTTCTAGTAAGGAGAAAGTTAAGGTCTTAGTGTAGCAGTCTAGACTTACACGATTGGTAGCTAGCCAATCCATGCCTAATATTACATCAAAGTCTTGCATATTCAACCATACTATGCGCATGTTTCTCATATCAAGTCAGAGCCTGTCGTTCTCTGGTCGTTGGCTAGGTAGATCCTCGATCGTCTCCATACGCTACCCTATGTATGCGAGATCGACCCCAAATCCTCTGACTATCGTCATATCATGCCTTTTTACCCCATAAAAATCATTTTGGGCCTCTTACCTATTTTATCAAAATCATTTTGGGCCTCATACTCGTGTATTAAAAATCATTACGGGACTTTAACCCGATCTCAAAATCGTTATGGGACTCTAACCCGTTTTTCATAGAAAACATAGTTTTCATAAATCATTACGGAACATTTCTTATAGAAAACATAGTTTTCATAAATCATTGCGGGACTCTAGCCCATGTAAATATGGAAAGCATAGTTATCAAAGTCAATTCTTGGGACTCATACCTGTACCGTGAAAATATAGCTTAAAAGCTATTTCGAGACTTTAACCCGTAACATGAAAACATGGTTTCATAAAATATATAGGGACTTTAACTCGTAATCTCACATGAAAAACACTATGCTTTCATTTCATAAGTGAAAATCACTTTTGTATACATAAACAAAAATACTAAAATGTATCTCATGAACTAAAAGTCATTTTGAAAGGTTAGGATAAGTTTATTCTGGTATTGAGTGAATAGTATTCTTACCAACTTTTGAGAAAGCCCTTTTTCATGGAAAATAAACTAACTATCCACATAAACATTTGGTAAGGTTGAAGAGTACTAATGCTACTCTAAATTATATCCCTTACCTCTTAGCGACTGATGTAGAGCATTTTTCTTGATGCTCAAATTTACCTCGTAAAATGTGTCGATAGATCGAGCTGCTACAAAACAAGTTCAACTTATCACATATGGCTTAAATTCATTTAAACATATCCAAATATGTGATTATATCGAAGTTTTGACCAAAAGTTGAATTTTAATCGATTTTACTCCTTTTTGCTCGATTTTATCGGTATAAACCTCGTTTTAATCGTATTCAACTCAATAAATATTTTCTCATATTTACTACTGTCGATTTTAGCTAATTGGGTCAATTTCTCGCTTATTGGGTCCAATTGCACTTTAATGGGCCTTAATCAGTTTTAAGTCTGTTTCCACTTATTAATTCTTTCATTAAGGCCTATTGGGCACACTAGGCCCACTAGTACTTATTGGGCCTTTTTCTAGACTTTTTGAATAGCCCGTATATCATTTACGACAATTTAATTAAAAATCTCAATTTAATCCACTAAATGCGTAATTTAATCTGTAACTCGTAAAATAAATCTTTAATACGCGATAATTACATAAATTATCATAAATGAGCTTTACTTACCCGAGATTATACAATGATGCGCAAATCGAAGTTTGATCAGGCTCATGTACGCGATTTATCTTTGAATTGCATAATTTTATATTTAATTTCGAATGAATTTTTGATCAAATATAATTTAAATAAATTCCTCGAAAATTAAATCGGTCACTTTTGACCGCTTACCGACTTAACCGAAGTCCGGTGTATCCCCAAAAAAATTTTCCTTTTTTCCTGTTTCTCTTTTTCTTTCCTTTTTTCTCATTTTTTTCCTTCTTTCTTGGCTGAACCAGTTCGGTCCGGTTCAGACCGACTAGGCCAGTTCGGTGCTTCGTCGGCCGGTTCTTCACCGGCTTTCGTAGCCAGCAGCACCCTAGGACCTCGCGAAGCTCAAATCTGGCCTCGGTTTCGCCATGACCGACCGAAAAGTTATCGGTCCGGCCTCTTCTCCCTCGACATCGGTGGTGTCTTTCGTTTTCGCCGTTTTTGACCGTTTTCGTCGCTAACAATGGCAGATCGGACCTCCTCTTGGCCGGTGCCGAGGCCCTCTCTCTTTCCCCGACCTCCATCCGCCACCGTTCCCTCTCTTTCTCTCTCTTTCTCGCTCCTCCTCTCGGTTTCACTCTTTCTCTCTCTTTCTCTCGCAGGTCACCGTTTCTCCATCAATTGTCGGTGCCGACAAGCTCGGCTCTCTCGCCTGGTCGGTTCTCCAGTAGTGGCTCGCGGGTGAGTGAGGCAAACAGGGCTAGGTTCGGGTTCTTGGTTTTGGTCTTCTGTTTCTTTCAATCCTGCAATCCCGATTTCCAGTTTTCATTTTCGTTTTTTTTTGTTATTATTATTTTATTATTTTTTATTTTAATCAAATAAAATATAATAAATTACACAAAATATCTCAAAAATCATATTTTATTTTATTAATTAATTTATTTAATTTATTTAATTTATTTTAACTTTTTCAGTGTATTTTCGCATATTTTTGGGATAGTGTCCCCGACGAAAATTATGAAAATTCGTAATATCTTCGTATCTTGACCAAATTGGACTCGAAATTCCATAATTTCTTTTTTATCGATCAAGATTTTCTAAATCCATATTTTTAATGAAATTTTTTTATCGAATTTACACCGAAATTAGGATCTTTTGACCATTTTACCCTTCTACACGTTCGAGACCAATTTAGATCGATTTTCCTTCTCGGACTCACTATCTTTTCTCATTTAAATTTCGTATTTTTTGTCCAACGATTTAAATCCCTTTAATTTAATTTACTGCTCCTCATTTATCCTGTTCCTTATTTTCATACCTCCACTACATCATTCACATTCATATGTTCTAAATCATCCGTCTTATGATTCCGAATGATGAACCTAGTGAGAAAATTTGGGTTTCACAAATCGTATCGTGGATGAGTATGATTCTGGATTCATAACTCTGGGTAGATATGACACAGTAACCATGGGCTGTCAGGACAAGAAGGTTCAGAAATTTCTTAAAGGATTGAGAAAAATTTCTTTTCGAGCTCGATTAGCCCTATTTGACATTACCACCTATGACGAGACAGTATGCAGAGCTCAGTTATGTGAGCAGGACTATGAGTTGCATGCCTCGAAGTTGAGTAAGAGTGGTAAGGGCAGAAATAGAGATCAGAAGAGGTCAGTTGATTATAGAGGGTTTAGAAAGGGCCAAAGATTATTTGATAAAGGGCCAAAGATTGAGAAACTATTAGAAAAGCCTACGAAGCCTCTTGTTTAGCCAGATTTACCTCCGGCTTCGAGGTGTATAATTATTGGCAGACCCCGACCTACCACCGAACAGTGCAGGATATGTGGTAGATATCATGGGATATGTGGTAAACCAGGGCACATAGCTCGTGAATGCCCAGAGTTGGTTGATACAACCCCACAGAAGGGCAAAGAGCCAGAAAGGGCTACAGTTGATACACCTACACCTAAGAGGAAGGCCACAGCTGAAGAGAATGGGAAACAAGCTGTTGGGAGAAGACGAGGGCGAGGGTTTGCCTTGGACCAGGCATATGCAGAAGCTTCTACGGATGTGATTAAAGGTACTATCCTAGTCTTTGATTTTAAAACATTAGCATAATTGATCCTGGTGCCACGTATTCATTCATATCGCCTTCATTGGCATGTAAATTATTTGAACATGTAAAAGTTGTACATCTAGGTAGGATATTGCTTATAAGTACTCCAGTGAGAGATAATGTAGTAACTGAGTATGTATGTAAAGATTGCAAGTTAAAAGTAGGGGAAATGGATATGTTGGCCAATCTTATTCTGTTAAACATGAAGGATTTTGATGTAGTATTGGGAATGGATTGGTTGGCTGCAAACCATGCTGTTTTAGACTGTTATACTAAGACAGTAATGTTTTACACCCTTGAAACGTATGTTGTAAGATTTGCAAAGTAATGAAAGAAGTAGTAAATTATTTATAAGGATGAATGATTTTACTAACAAATGTGATCATCATATATTGAAGGTCTTATAGCATATGTGGTTGACCTGGATAAGGCACACCCAAAATTAGTTGACATCCCAGTTGTAAGACCCACTTTGTATGTACTTGTTGATATATTTCTTTATGATTCATGTGATGTACATTTCCACATATTAATTGAATCATAAGAAGAGCTTTGACTGAATTAAATTTGTAAATAAAATAAAACGAAATATCGGTGAATGTATGCAGTAGCCAAATACGGGTCGAGATGGCCATAGGTCAAACGAAAGGGATCGAAATTAAGTTGACGAAAAATACGAATTTAAAATAAGAAAAGATAGTGGATGTAAGAAGGAAAATAGGGTTAAATTGGTTCCGAGACAAGTGTAGGGGTAAAACGATCAAAAGATCAAAATTCGGTATAAATTCGATAAGAGAATTTTAATTATTAATAAGGATTCAGGATATCTTGATCAATAATGAGGAAATTATACAATTTCGAGTCCAATTGGTCAAGATCCAGAATTTTTAGAAATACCAAAAATTCATTCGGGACAATATCCCGAAAATACTTAGAAATTATACCGAAAAGGGTTAAAAATATAATAAATAAATTAAATAAAATTAAATAAATTTATTTGGAATAAAATTATAGATTTTATAGATATTTTCAAATATATATGAATATTTTAATGATTATTTTAATAATAAAGTAATTTATAAATAATAATAATAAAAAAGGCTGAAATTGGAATCAGGAAAACCCGAGAAACGAAAACCGAAAATGACCTGCAAGGAACCGAGACCCACGGCCAGGCATCGGCGATCATCAAGCTCCGACGAAGACCCAAGGAGGAAGAGGGGAGGCCGGTGAGCTCTTGGCACCGGAGACGCGCCGCCAGGAGGCCGAAAATCGCCGATCGAAGGAGAGGAAAAATCGAGGAGAAATGAGCCGATTCCTGGCGAACCACGGCAGCTGGGCGTGAACGGAGGCCACCAACATGACCGAGAGGAGGAGGCGGTCCTTTTGAGATCGATAGCTACTGGCGAAACCACCGAAAATGCCAGCGACGACAAAGAGCAGAAAACGGCACCGTTTGGCAGGAAGGAAAAAAAAAGGAAAAGGAAGGAAAAAGGGAAGGAAAGGAAAAGAAAAGAAAAGAAAGAAAAAAAGGGAAAAAAGAAAGAAAAATTACCGGGGACGAGTCGAGATTCAGGTAAGTCGATCAAGGGTTGAGATTGACCTACGGGTAAATTTTGAAAATTTAATTAATATTATATTTAATGGAAAATAACTCGGATTTACCTAATTATGCAGTTTTTCGACAGAGCCCGAACGAGAGCCGATTGAGCTTTGATTTTCGTACCCCGCATCATATTGGGTAAGTATATTTTAATTACGATAATATGATCCTTTAATATAAAGTTTCAATTATTTTACGGAATTTACGGATTAATTCTGTATAAAAAGGAATATTATTCAGAATTTCAACGTAATTACCATAAATAGTATACGAGCTATCCAATGAGTTTGGAACGAAGCCCGATCATTATTGGTAAGCTGAGTGAACCCAGTAAACCCGAAGAAGGGATTTCATAAGTATAAATGGGCTGAAAATGGCTCGAGGCTCATTAAGGTGCAATTGGGCCCAATAAAGTAAAACGGGCCCAGTACTCTAGATTGATTAATGAATGTGACATACTGATAAAGATAAGTGAATTGACCCAAATATGTGGTTATGTGCAGTTCTGTAGACTTGGTTAGCGCGCATTTGGACCGAGAGATCGGGTATTATCGAGACGGGATAAGTTTGCTCGTGATTCCAGGTAAGAGAATTTTATAGGCGCATAGAGATATCTATACGTATTTTTTAGGGGATTTACAAGGCCTAGAATTTCTTAAAGTATCTAGAAACGAAATAATAATTTTTAAAAAAACCCGAGGCATGGGTGAATAAAGAAAAAGATGATATTGCCGCTGGGAGTAAAATTTACAAAAAGGGTAGTAAGGCAAATAAATTGCATGATTATCATGTTTTAATTTTTTATATGAATGTATTGCTTTGATTTAAGCAAATATGCACATAGGTTGGCTGTTGATTTCATGAATTATACGAAAGAGTATCGGTTTGTACCGGTTACAATTTTAAAAGATGTTTTATCAAGATTGAGCCACCTATCATATTTACACGAGTAAAAAGAGTGCTAGAGTCTTACTCGCACTAAATTTTACTGATTTATTACTTATAAAAAGCCGTACTGGAGCATTGCTCATACGAGAAATTTATGTGTGTACAAAAATCGTGCTAGAGCTTTGCTCGCACTAGACGTGAGTTGACATGCATATAGTCATGCGAAAGCCTCCTGTAGACTGTGTGTCGCAGAGAGTTGATATGCTCGTATGTATACTTTGAGACATGGGTTGGTTATCGACATAGTATTGGGGTGGATAAGACCTACGGCAGGTACCCCAGACTATGATATAGGTCCACGGAGTATGTTCTACCCTGTATGTCACATGGAGTACATTGTACCGTGCAGTTATGATGACTCGATGATGTTACTTGATATTCTGGCGGGTAGGATTTGACCCCACCTCCCGTTACAATTGTGATGCCCCGCACACTGGGATCCGTGTAGCCTAGGATCACAGGGTCATAATATAGCCATAGTCCTCGATTTTTCATACAGTAACCTACATGCCTCACATGATATCATACGGTCTGAATAGACCAGGATAGACCCGAAGGTGGGGTAATGTCCCGATTTATGTTTTTTAAATGAGATGCGATTTAATGAATCAAGGTATTCCCGAGAGATGGGTTTAGCCTTGATGTGGTTGTTTTATGATGAAACAAATATGTTTTAACGTGATGAGTTTATGATGAAACAAATAAGTTTTAACGTGATGAGCATGAAATGTCCTACATGATGATTTTTCCATGGTTGTTTTATATGTTGATTTCATGATTTCTCGTATATGATATATATACATGTGGCATCGTTTTAGTCTTATCTCATGCTCAAAATGTAAACGATTTTATATCATGACATTATCAGCACGAAGATAGTATAGTTATCTACCTGCTTACATTATTGCCTTACTGAGCTAGTTATGCTCACCCTTTCATTTTCCACCCTCCACAGAGCATCTACAGTAGTTGAGAGCGAGTAGAGACTGCATTCTTGGTTGTCCGCTACTCCCATCGCGAATCAGGTATACACATCATACAGTTTTGTATCTAAACAAATAATAGCACAGTTTTGTAACGAATATAATTATGGGGGATGTAAATATATAAAAACATATGTACATACAGTTTTATAATATATGTACTTATTATTACACTATCTAAAATTCTAACATGATTACCATGGTAAGAATGATATGATCAAATGGGATAAGAGTTGGGATTATTACTGACTCATAGCCCAACTCGTTAAAAATGGAAATTGTCACGAGGAGGTGAGAAGTATAAAAAAAGTAAAAAAATTGTAGTAATTTTGGTAGAACAGGTCGTGACAAAAGGTGGTATCAGAGCTAGAGTTGGTCGGATATGAGTCAGTAATAATAGTTAAGAAATTAAATCCCCATAGTATTGTGCTTTGTTTAGATATAACTGTGTATACCAATATGGGACTAGACTAATAAATGGTCATGGATGCAGGAACTTAGACATTATGCCTATCACTCGCCGTAGTAGAGCCGCAAGTTCACGTGTTAGAGGTCGTAGAGGTAGGCCCGAGAGCCGTGTAGAGCCACAGACTAGTCAGGCTCCGCAGGATCCCATTGAGAGATCAGGGGATACTGAGGCACGCTTCGCTAGGATTGAGCGAAGTATAGAAAGTCTTGTTGAGATTGTTGCACAGACGTTAGGGGCTGGTGATAGACGAGGCCCAGTTGGACAGCCTACTACCACTGGACAAACTACTGAGACTGTTACACCACCACCAGTTCAGGATACAGCTTCTCTTGTCACTCCACAGCCGAACGGTAGTGATCAGGGTTATGATTGTGAGCTAGACAGATTACGATAATTCCAGGAATTTAGACCTCCAATTTTCAAAGGGGTGAAGGACTTGGTTATTGTAGAGGATTGGATATATTAGATGGAGAAATTGTATGGGTTCTTTAAATGTACATCGACTGAGAGGGTTGTCTTTACCGTATTTATGCTGAAGGGTGAGGTAGAGCATTGGTGGAGGTCTACTGTGTCTATCCTAAGAGCTCGACACCTAGTGATTACTTGAGAGATATTTTTGGAGGCCTTTAGAAGGTAGTATATTCTGGCCACTACACAATGGAGATTACGGATGGAGTTTATGAGTTTGGTTTAGGGGAACCGCTCCGTTGATGATTATGAGTCGAGGTTCATATCTTTGGGGAGGTATGACCCGGATACATTGAGCAGTGAGAGTCGAAAGGTTCAGAAGTTCATAGATGTATTGAGTCCAGCCATCAGATCTAAATTAGCCCCATTTGACGTCTCTACTTATGAGGAGGCAGTGCACAGGGCTCAATTGTGTGAGTAAGATTTTGAACAGAGTGCCTCAGAGTTTGGGAAGGTCAACAGAGCTAGAGATAGTGACCGAATGAGATCCGAAGGGGATAGTGTGATCAGGAGAGGAGGTCAGAGGTTTGCTGATAAGAGACCTCAGATTGAGGAGGTACAGAAGAGGACGGGTAAGCCTCATTTATATTCGGCTTTACCATCACCGAGGGGTATAGTTATTGGAGGGACACGGCTGACTACCTAGCAGCGTAGGAGATGTGGTAGATTTCATGGTACCAGGCCTTATCCAACTACTACTGAAGTATGTTTTCATTGTGGGAAGTCAGGGCATGTCATAAGAAACTATCCTGAGATGATTGCGACTGCCCCACAAAAGGGCAAAGAGCCAGAGAGAGCTCCTGTTGAGACTCCTGCTCCTAAGAGAAGAGCCACTGCTGAGGAGAAGGGGAGGCAGGTTATGGGCAGAGGGCGAGTGTATGCATTAGACCAGGACACTGCAGATGCTTCAGTGGATGTGATTAAAGGTACCATCCTAATTTTTTATTTAGAAGCATTTATGTTATTTGATTCTGGTGCTACATATTCCTTCATATCGCCTTCATTTGCACATAAGTTGTTGAAATATGTACAGCCTACATTGTTAGATAGAATGTTGTTAATCTCTACACCTATGAATGAAAGTCAGTTGATTGAGTATGTATATAGAGATTATAGGCTGAAAATAGGGGGAAAGAATATGTCAGTCAACCTTGTCTTACTGAATATGAGGGATTTTGATGTAATTTTAGGGATGGATTGGTTGACTGCAAATCATGCTATTTTAGATTGCTATGCTAAGACAGTAATGTTTTCAGGGATAGATAGTCTTACTGTATGTTTTGCTGAAAAGAAATAAAAGGCATATAATTATTGCATTTGGAAAAGTATAGTTGTAATTCATCATATTTGCAAGGTAAATTTATTTATTAATAATGGATACTTGTATGATGAATTATGTTACTAATGGTGGAAATGGTATTTTAAAGGGTTCATTGCATATGTGGTTGACATAGATAAGGCACGTCCGAAATTGAGAGACATTCCAGTTGTGACAGAATTTTCAGATGTCTTTTCGGATGAGTAACCAGGGTTACCGCCAGTGCGGGAGACAGAGTTCATTATTGATTTGACACCTGGTACAAAGTCGATATCTAGACCACCGTACAGGATGGCTTCGGTTGAGTTGGAGGAGTTGAGAAAACAGTTACAGGAATTATTAGAGAAGGGGTTCATCAGACCGAGTGTGTCGCCGTGGGGAGCACCGGTTCTGTTTGTGAAGAAGAATGATAGGAGCCTTCAATTATGTATCGACTACTGATTGTTGAACAAGTCTACCATCAAGAACAAGTATCCCCTTCCGAGGATTGATGATTTACTGGATCAGCTACGGGGAGTACAGGTCTTTTCTAAGATTGATCTGAGATCTAGGTACCACCAGTGGAGAGTTCGGGATGGAGATGTACCCAAGACAGCTTTTTGCACATGTTATGGTCATTTTAAGTTTATGGTTATGCCATTCGGGTTGACGAACGCTCTCGTAGCTTTTATGTCATTGATGAATGAGGTGTTTCGGCCTTATTTGGATCGATTTGTGATAGTGTTCATCGATGACATCCTGGTTTATTCGAGATCCAGAGAGGAGCATGAGCAACCCTGAGGATTGTATTGCAAACCTTCCGTGAGAAGCAGTTATATGCTAAACTCAGTAAGTGTGACTTTTGGCTTGAGTAGATCTCCTTTTTGGGACATATTGTGTCGAGGGATGGTGTGTCAGTGGACCTATCCAAGATTGAGATAGTAGTTCAGTGGCAGAGGCCT
The DNA here is from genome assembly GCA_033439115.1 of Firmiana major. Classification (NCBI taxonomy): domain Eukaryota; kingdom Viridiplantae; phylum Streptophyta; class Magnoliopsida; order Malvales; family Malvaceae; genus Firmiana; species Firmiana major. The sequence goes on along the minus strand of CM065904.1, from coordinate 16,714,942 downwards.
CAGACAGTTACAGAGATCAGGAGCTTTCTGGGTTTAGCTGGATATTATAGACGGTTTGTAGAGGGGTTTTCGAGGTTGGCTGCTCCGTTGACACGTCTCACTCGGAAGAGGGTTACACTTGAGTGGAGAAACATATGTGAGGAGAGTTTTCAGGAGCTGAAGCGTCGATTGACCACTGGTCCGATTCTCACCATTCCTACCAGTTTACGAGGTTTTTTTGTTTACACAGATGCTTCTTACTAAGGACTGGGCTGTGTATTGATGCAGGACAGGAAGGTAGTCGCTTATGGATTCAGGCAGCTGAAGGATCATGAGAGGAACTACCCGACCCATGATTTAGAGTTGGCGATCGTGGTGTTTGCTTTGAAGATATGGCGCCACTATCTCTATGGTGAGAAATTCCAGGTATTTACCGATCACAAAAGCCTCAAGTATCTGTTCTCACAGAAGGAATTGAACATGAGACAGAGAAGGTGGCTTGAGCTTCTGAAAGATTACGATTGTGAGATCTTATACCACTTGGGTAAGGCGAATGTAGTGGCTGATGCGTTAAGCAGGAAGCACCTCAGGTTGGTTTCTTATATGATGGTAAGGGAACACGAGTTGTTAGAGTAGTTTACGAGCCTCAGTTTGGATGTGACCCCGCCTGATGTTGAGAGTGGTTATATGATTGCTAGCCTACGGTTAGAGCCAGATTTGATGGATCGGATCAGACAGGCTCAACGTGATGATTAGTAGTGTATTGAGATATTCAGGAAGATGCATAGGGGTATTGAGACTGAGTTTGAGTTGAGTTCGGATGGATTACTGAGGTTTCGAGACAGGATATGTGTTCCCGAGGATCCTGAGATCAGGAGGTTGATCTTGACAGAGGCTCATTCGTCGAGGCATACCTTGCATCCGATAGTACAAAGATGTATCAAAATCTCTGAAAGTTATACTGGTGGTCGGGGATGAAGAGAGACACAGCAGAGTTTGTTGCGAGATGTCTCGTCTGTCAGCAGGTGAAGGTAGAGCATCAGAAGCCTACAGGGTTATTGCAGCTTCTACCTATACCGATTTGGAAGTGGGAACATGTCACCATGGACTTTATGATGGGTTTATCGAGGACTCTTGAGGGAATGATGCCATATGGGTGATAGTTGACAGATTGACGAAGTCGGCACATTTCCTAGCTATGAGAGTCGTCGATACTCTGAGTAGATTGGCGGAGCTATATGTACGCAAGATTGTGAGACTGTATGGTGTCCAAGTGAGTATTGTGTCGGACAGGGATTCCCACTTCACTTCCTATTTCTGGGAACACTTTCAGAAAGCTATGGGGACCCAATTGAGATTCAGTACAGCTTTCCATCCTCAGACAAATGAGCAATCAGAGAGGACTATACAGACCCTCGAGAATATGTTGAGAGCTTGTGTACTTGATTTTAGAGGCTCCTGGGATGATCATCTACCACTCGCGGAGTTCGCCTACAATAACAGTTATCATTCGAGTATCGGAATGGCACCATATGAGGCCTTGTATGGCCCTAGATGTCGTTCTCCTGTAGGATGGTAAGAGGTTGGGGACAGGCAGATATTCACTCCTGATTTGATACGTCAAGCCTCTAAGGATGTCCAATTGATTTGTGAGAGGTTGAGGACAGCTCAGAGTCGACAGAAGAGTTATGCTAACAGGAGACGTAGACCGTTGGAGTTTACAGCATGGGAGTCAGTATTCTTGAAAGTTTCTCCTTCCAAGGGTATTACGAGATTTGAAAAGAGAGGGAAGTTGAGCCCTCGCTTTATTGAACCTTTTAAGATACTCGAGAGAGTGGGAGATCGAGCTTAAAGGCTAGCGTTGCCACCAGAGCTAGCAAATGTCCATAACGTCTTCCACGTCTCCATGCTTTGGAAGTATCAGCCGGATCCATCGCATGTGATCAGATACGAGCCACTGGAGCTCAGTGAGAGTCTGTCCTATGTTGAGAGACTGATCCAGATTGTGGATAGGAAGGAGAAGGTATTGAGATCGAAGACGATTCCCCTGGTGAAAGTACTGTGGCAGCATCACACTCCGGAGGAAGCGACTTGGGAGATAGAGAATTTGATGAAAGAGAAGTATCCGAAGTTGTTCAGAGACTGATTTGGTTCCAATTTGGAGGACCAAATTCTTTTAGTGGGGGAGATTATGTAAGACCCATTTTGTATGTACTTGTTTATGTATTTCCTTATGATTCATGTGATGTACATTTCCACATATTAATTGAATCATAAGAAGAGCTTTGACTGAATTAAATTTGCAAACAGAATAAAACGAAATATCGGTGAATGTATGCAGTAGCCAAATACGGGTCGAGATGGCCAAGGGTCAAACGAAAGGGATCAAAATTAAGTTGCCGAAAAATAAGAATTTAAAATAAGAAAAGATAGTGGATGTATGAAGGAAAATAGGGTTAAATTGGTTTCGAGACAAGTGTAGGGGTAAAACGGTTAAAAGATCGAAATTCGGTATAAATTCGATAAGATAATTTTAATTAAAAATAAGGATTTAGGATATCTTGATCAATAATGAAGAAATTATACATTTCGAGTCCAATTGATCAAGATCCGAAATTTTTAGAAATACCAAAAATTCATTCGGGATAATATCCCGAAAATACTTAGAAATTATACTAAAAAAGGGTTAAAAATATAATAAATAAATTAAATTAAATAAAATAAATTTATTTGGAAAAAAATAATAGATTTTGTAGATATTTTAGAATATATTTGAATATTTTAATGATTATTTTAATAATAAAGTAATTTATAAATAATAATAATAATAATAAAAGGCTGAAATTAGAATCAAGAAAACCCGAGAAACGAAAATCGAAAATGACCCGCGAGGAACCGAGACCCACAGCCAGGCACCAACGATCATCAAGCTCTGACGAAGACCCGAGGAGGAAGAGGAGAGGCCGACGAAGCTCTTGGCCTCGAAATCGCACCGTCAAGAGGTCGAAAACCGCCGATCGGAGGAGAGGAAAAACCGAGGAGAAACGAGCCGATTCCCAGCGAACCACGGTAGCTGGGCGTGAACGGAGGCCACCGACGTGACCGGGAGGAGGAAGCGATCCTTTTGAGACCGGTAGCTACCGATGAAACCGCTGAAAATGCTGGTGCCGGTAAAGAGCAGAAAACGGCACCGTTTGGCAGGAAGGAAAAGGAAGGAAAAAGGGAAGGAAAGGAAAAGAAAAGAAAAGAAAAGAAAAAAAGGGAAAAAGGAAAGAAAAATTATTGGGGACGACTCGAGATTCGAGTAAGTCGACCGAGGGTCGAGATTAACCTACGGGTAAATTTCAAAAATTTAATTAATATTATATTTAATGAAAAATAACCTCGATTTACCTAATTGTGCAGTTTTTCGACAGAACCCGAACGAGAGCCGATTGAGTTTCGATTTTTGTACCCCGTATCATATTAGGTAAGTATATTTTAATTACGATAATATGAGTCCTTTAATACAGAGTTTCGATTATTTTACGAAATTCACGAATTAATTCTGTATAAAAAGGAATATTATGCGGAATTTCAACGTAATTACCGTAAATAGTATACGGGCTATCCAATGAGTTTGGAACAAAGCCTGATGATTATTGGTAAGCTGAATGAACTCAGTAAACCCGAAGAAGGGATTTAATAAGTATAAATGGGCTGAAAATGGGTCGAGGCCCATTAAGGTGCAATTGGGCCCAATAAAGTAAAACGGGCCCGGTACTCTAAATTGATTAATGAATGTGACATACTGATAAAGATAAGTGAATTGACCCAAATATGTGGTTATGTGCAGTTCCGTAGACTTGGTTGGTGCGCATTTGAACTGAGAGATCGGGTATTATCGAGACGGGATAAGTTTGCGCGTGATTCCGGGTAAGGGAATTTTGTAGGTGCATAGAGATATCTATACGTATTTTTAAGGGATTTACAGGGCCTAAAATTTCTTAAAGTATCTAGAAACGAAATAATAATTTTTACAAAAACTCGGGGCATGGGTGAATAAAGAAAAAGACGATATTTTCCCTGGCAGTAAAATTTACAAAAAGGGTAGTAAGGCAAATAAATTGCATGATTATCATGTTTTAATGTTTTATATAAATGTATTGCTTTGATTTAAGCAAATACGCACATAGGTTGGTTGTTTATTTCATGAATTATACGAAAGAGTACCGATTTGTACCAGTTACGATTTTAAAAGATGTTTTATCAAGATTGAGCCACCTATCATATTTACACGAGTAAAAAGAGTGCTAGAGTCTTACTCGTACTAAATTTTACTGATTTATTACTCAAAAAAGCCGTACTGGAGCATTGCTCATACGAGAAATTTGTGTGTGTACAAAAATCGTGCTGGAGCTTTACTCGCATGAGATTTTAGATATCATGATATGCATAGCGTCGTGCTGGAGCTTTGCTCGCACTAGACGTGAGTTGACATGCATATAGTCGTGTGAAAGCCTCTTGTAGACTGTGTGTCGCAGAGAGTTGATATGCTCGTACGTATACTTTGAGACATGGGTTGGTTATCGACATAGTATTGGGGTGGATAAGACCTACGGTAGGCACCTCCAGACTATGATATGGGTCCACGGAGTATGTTGTACCATGTATGTCACACGGAGTACGCTGTACCTTACAATCATGATGACTCGATGATGTTACTTGATATTCTGGCGGGTAGGATTTGACCCCACCTCCCATTACAGTTGTGATACCCCACACACCGGGATCCGTGTAGCCTAGGATCACAGAGACATAATATGGCCATAGTCCTCATTTTTTGTACAGTAACTTACATGCCTCACATGATATCATACGATCTGAATAGACCAGGACAGACCCGAAGGTGGGGTAATGTCTCGATTTATGTTTTTTAAATGAGATGCGATTTAATGAATCAAGGTATTCCCGAGAGATGGGTTTAGCCTTGATGTGGTTGTTTTATGATGAAACAAATATGTTTTAACGTGATGAGTTTATGATGAAACAAATAAGTTTTAACGTGATGAGCATGAAATGTCCTACATGATGATTTTTCCATGGTTGTTTTATATGTTGATTTCATGATTTCTCGTATATGATATATATACATGTGGCATCGTTTTAGTCTTATCTCATGCTCAAAATGTAAACGATTTTATATCATGACATTATCAACACGAAGATAGTATAGTTATCTACCTGCTTACATTATTGCCTTACTGAGCTAGTTATGCTCACCCTTTCATTTTCCACCCTCCACAGAGCATCTACAGTAGTTGAGAGCGAGTAGAGACTACATTCCTAGTTGTCCGTTACTCCCATCGCGAATCAGGTATACATATCGTACAGTTTTGTATCTAAACAAATAATAGCACAGTTTTGTAACGAATATAATTATGGGGGGTGTAAATATATAAAAACCTATGTACATACAGTTTTATAATATATGTACTTTTTATTACACTATCTGAAATTCTAACATGATTACCATGGTAAGAATGATATGATCAAATGGGATAAGAGTTGGGATTATTACTGACTCAAAGCCCAACTTGTTAAAAATGAAAATTGTCACGAGCAGGTGAGAAGTATAGAAAAAGTGAAAAATTTGTAGTAATTTTGGTAGAATGGGTCTTGACACCAGTGGTTAGAGAGTTTTCCGATGTCTTTTTGGAAGAATTATCAGGGTTGCCACCAGATAGAGAGATGAAGTTCTGTATTGATTTGGCGCCTGAAACTGAACCGATATCCAAACCATCGTATAGAATGGCTCCAATGGAATTGAAGGAACTAAAGAAGCAATTGCAAGAGTTGTTGGACAAGGGGTTTATTAGACCGAGTGTATCACCTTGGGGAGCATCGATTCTGTTTGTAAAGAAGAAAGATGGGAATCTCCAACTTTGTATAGATTATCGGTTGTTGAATAAAGCTACCATCAAGAATAAGTATCCCTTTTCATGGATTGATGATCTATTGGATCAGTTACAAAGAGCACAGATCTTTTTGAAGATTGATCTGAGGTCTGGGTACCAATAGTTGAGGATTCGGAGTGGAGATGTGCCCGAGACAGCATTTCAGACCCATTATAGCCATTATGAGTTTATGGTTATGCCATTTGGGTTGACGAATGCTCCTGCAGCATTTATGACATTAATGAATAATGTGTGTAAGCCATACCTGGACAGCTTCATGATTTTGTCTTTATAGATGACATTTTTGTATACTCGAAGTCTAGGGAAGAGCATGAGTAGCACTTGATAACAATGTTACTGTCATGACCCTCTTCTTGAGACTTAACTTACTTTTAACAGTTTGGCTGTGAGTCAACATCCATATCCACAACTCATCCATTTGTAATTTAACATTCATTAAATGAGGTAGAAACTGTTCTTTTATAAATATGCGAAAACGTTTACACCAGTTTCTATTATATATATCTCATTCGTACAACAGATAGCCAAATTGTGCATTAATTTACAGGATACAAATTTTTCTCATAAATGTATACCTCTATACTGCTGGAGAAATGGAGAACACTGTAGCAGGGACAACAGCAGTAACTCACTACTGCGTAGTATCGTAGAGGAGGAAATAAGGGGGTGAGCTAACACACTCAGTAAGGAAAATATGAAAGCATGTAGATAACTACACTATCTATATGCTTGAAATATAAACATTTATCTTTTTTTATAAAACATATGCATTTCTTTGAAAATAGCTTCCATCGATGCGAAACCATTATTCCCTAGTTGGGTATATGCATATACATCATCAATTCACATAGGAACACACAGCTCAATCTTTAAAAACCACACAGCATCATTTATCAGTTCACACAAATCACACTTACAAATCTCTTTCTAAATCAATTAATATGATACATATAATGAGATTTTATATCACCCTGTATCACACAGCAAGAGGGACATTTGTCACTTCACACAGTAGGGACACAATGTCGTATCACATAGATAAAAGAAGACTTATGGCCATAGTCCAAATTCTAGGAAACACTGATCAGGTGTGCGGGAAACCTATGCTTGGGGAGGGGGATCAACCATCCCTTCAGCCCACACAGAATCACTAAGATATCACGGCACATCGTACTCCATGGTTAACGCTCACGGTACATCATGCTCTCGTGGATCCTTATCACCTATTTCCATTGTCTCAAAATCGAGGCGAGCAGGTCTGTGCGAGATCACTAAGCAATACACGACGGCTCTAGCACAATTTTACTCATCACACAGAGAGCTCATAAGCTCTCGTGCGAGCAACTCGATGTAAGATCACACAACAATACCTGAGGCATCGAGCACGGTTTTGCTTATCACATAGTAAAGCTTAAGAGACCACGTGCGAGTAACTCAGCCTAAGAACACACAGCATACCTGAGGCTTTGAGCACGGTTTTGTCCCATCACTTTAAATCAAAGGGGTCACATGCGAGCATAATCAGAGCAAGATCACTAAGCAGTACTATTTGGCTCTAGCATGATTCCCAAAATCTAGTGTGAGCTCTCGAGTGGAACACACAACATCACCCGAGGTATCGAGCACCCTTTTTTGTTGTTTTTCTCAAAATCCTTTTTATAAATGATGTGTGAGCAAGGATGGTAAATCTACCGTCGCCCCTATGCTCTAGCACAATTTCACACAGAAAAGAAACAATAGGCTCCATTCACTAAGTATGAGTGAGAGGGCAATCTCCCTTCAATCACTTGTTTAAAAGCTTTTCATGCAAATTACTAAACTGGGAGCCCATCTATTATTACTCTTTCTCAAAACGTTTGCAAAATCTCTTTTCACAACAATAACATGGAAGTCACGCAACTCATACTTATAAGTTCTTCTCATACTTCACCTAGATATATCATTATCTATATACTTTATCGTATCTATTCGCACACAGCAGGTAAGAAACATACGCATAGCTATCTCTAATAGCTCGCATAAATCCCTTAGCTCGAATCACACTCGAATCACCTTCCTTGATTTCCAACACTCGTGATCCGATCTTATCGGCTCCAACTTTATCTGTGGGAGTTGCAAGCATTTACTACTCGCATCAGTATTATTTTAATATACTCGATTCTCATTTACTTGGCTTTCAAATCGATACATTGACCTGTTACATCAATATGGCCTCATTATAACTTATGGGACTCTAATCCCTCTTAAGTCTATTTCAATCGTTATATTCATTTCTCGAGAATCCATTAGACTCCTCGAGTCTATTGATTTATATTAAACCGGCATTAAGCTTACAATACCTCAAGTTCATCATTTTCCTTCTCATGGCATTTCATTAAACACCTATTATGCCCATTATTAATCCTCATCTAATTCAACTCATGGATTTCACAAAGCTATCTTAGAATCATCTATACATGTTTATTAACATTTCTACATGCTCAAATCATCATTAACTCCATGTCATTTCAACTTTTTCTCACTAAGCCCATTCTAGGTTATGGTTGTTTAAGCATGTAAATGAACATTTCATCCAACATTATATACACCAAATCACTCATCATAATATCTAGATCAACATACTAGAAAAAGGTGTATTGAAATCTTACCTAGCTTGACCTTTCTCCTCTTTTTGACAAATTTAGGGAAAAACCTTTTTTCTCCTTCAATCTAAGGTTTGAACTTCCAATCTTTAACTATGTTGTTCTTTTCCTCACTAAAGAACAACTTTGCTCAAAGGAACTTCTCTCAAAACTGATTGAAAAGTGGTGATTTTAGAGTGAGAAAGCTAGGTTTTTGTTTAAAAATAGAGGAAATGGGTTTGTTTTCATGAAATGCAAATTCTGCTGCCAAGTTTATATAGAAAATGCCTTATGAGATCGATCTCGAAAGGGAGGCGATTGACCTGCCCTTGGTTGAATCCTTCAGAATTTTGACAATTTGCAGGCAATGGATCGATCTGTCAAAGTGCATGAAATCGATCTGCTCAAGGGATGAGATCATCTGCCTATGGGAGGAGATCGATCTGGCCCAACCCGAGATAACTTCATATCAATCTGCTTGAGTGAGGGCTCAATCTCCCTCTTGCAGAATGCCTCTGCATTACATTTCCAAGGTAATGAGATCAATCTCCCTAGCTCTCAGATCGATCTGGCATTCATCCTGCAGCATTTCAGCTACAATTTTCCCAAATTTCCCAAGTTAAACTCCCATTTAATTGCTTCAACACTCATTTTGCAAATTCATACTTAAAACTTAGAAACATCCATTTCTTATGATTCATAAATAATATAACTTGTCTTTACATCCCAAAATCATAAATATTACATGGAAACTTACGGGTCTTACAATCCTCCCCTCTTTCAAGAAATTTGGTCCTCCAAATTAGAACCAAGTCATTCTTCAAAAAGTTGGGGGTACTTTTCTCGTATCAGGTTCTCTAATTCCCAAGTAGCTTCTTCTGAATTGTAGTGCTGCCAAAGAACCTTAACAAGTGGAATTGTCTTATTCCTTAACATTTTTTCCTACCTATCCAGTATCCAGATCAGTCTCTCTATATGTGTCAGATCGTTTTTGACCTCCAAAGGCCCGTACCGAATCACATGAGTCGAATCTGGATGGTACTTCTGAAGCATCGATATGTGGAAGACATTATGAATACCTGCTAGCTCTGGTGGCAACGCTAGCCTGTAGGCCTTATCTCCCACACGCTCCAATATCTCAAATGGTCTGATATACCGAGTGCTTAACTAACCCTTCTTACCGAACCTCATAATCCCATTCGAGGGAGAAACTTTCAAAAATACTGAGTCACCCACAATGAACTCTAGTGGCCTCCGTCTCATGTCAGCATAAATTTTTTGCCTGCTATGAGCTGTTCTCAATCTCTCACATATCAGCTAAATAACCTCAGAAGCTTGTTGCACTAAGTCAGGAGCAAAAGTCTTTCTATCACCCACTTCTTCCCAACCAATAGGGGAACGACACCTTCTACCATACAACGCTTCATATGGTGCCATCCCGATACTCGAGTGATAACTGTTGTTGTATGCAAATTCGACCAATGGTAGGTGATCATCTCAGGAGCCCTTAAAATCCATGACACTCGCTCTCAACATATCCTCTAACGTTTGGATGGTTCTCTTAGACTGACCATCAGTTTGAGGGTGGAAAGCGGTACTGAAACTTAATTGGGTTCCCATAGCTTCCTGAAAATGTTCCCAAAAGTGGGAAGTAAATCGAGAATCCATATCCGATACAATGCTCAATGGAACACCATGTAGCCTCACTATCTCCCGTACATACAGCTCTGCCAAAGTACTCAAAGTATCTATGGATTTCATAGCTAGAAAGTGGGAGGATTTCGTCAATCTATCTACCACTACCCAGATAGCATCATGGTTTCTCTTAGTCCTCGGTAATCCCATGATGAAATCCATGGTGATATGCTCTCATTTTCAAGTCGGTATAGGTAGAGGCTGCAATAATCCTGTAGGCTTCTGATGCTCTACCTTTACTTGCTAACATACCAGACATCTTACCACAAACTCTGCAATATCCTTTTTCATCCCTAACCACCAATACACTTTTTGGAGGTTTTGGTACATCTTGTTACTCTCCGGATGCAATGTATATCTCGATGAATGAGCTTCTGTCAAAATCAATCTATTTAACTCTGGGTCATTGGGAATGCAAAGCCTGCCTCTAAACCTCAGTAGGCCATCATCAGACACTAAGAAATCGGTCACATCACCCCTCTGAATCAAACTCAGTTGATCCTCACACAGTAGATCGGTATGTTACGCATGTCGTATCCAGTCAATCAAATCTGGTTCCACTCCCAGGCTACCTATCACACAGTCAGTGTCAACATCAAGGGGGTCTATATCCAACCTGAGGTGAGCAAACTGCTCGAGCAACTCATGTTCCCTGACCATCATATACGAGACCATTCCGAGGCTCTTTCTACTCAGGGCATCAGCCACAACATTAGTCCTTCCTAAATAGTATAATATCTCGCAATCATAATCCTTCAGAAGCTCTATCCATCGTCTCTGCCTCATATTTAACTCTTTCTGTGAAAACAGATATTCGAGGCTCTTATGATCTATGTACACTGGAATTTCTCATTGTACATGTAGTGGCGTCAAATCTTTAATGCAAATATCACGGCTGCCAACTCTAAATCATGGGTTGAGTAGTTACTCTCATGGTCTTTAAGCTGTCTGGATCCATAGACTACTCCCTTCCCGTGCTGCATCAACAGACAGCCCAGTCTCTGTCCTGAGGCATCTGTATACACTGAGTAACCTCCTGAACTGGTGGGTATGGTGAGAATAGGTGCGGTGGTCAATCTTTGCTTTAGCTCGTAGAAACTACTTTCACACTTATCATCCCACTCAAATGCTACATTTTTCGGAGTGAGATGTGTCAATGGAGCAGCCAGCTTAGAGAATCCCTTAACAAACCGTCGGTAATAACCTGCCAAACCCAGGAAACTACAGATCTCTGTAACCGTCTTGGGTCTTTCCCACTGTAGCACAGCCTCTATCTTAGAGGGTCCATTGATACCCTGTCTCTCAAGACCACATGACCCAAAAATGATATCTCACTTAGCCAAAAATCACACTTGTTGAGTTTAGCATACAACTTTTGATCTCGGATGGTCTGTAACACTGTCCTTAAATACTGCTCATGCTATTCTCAGGACTTCGAGTATACCAATATGCCGTCTATAAAGACAATCATGAAGCTATACAGGTATGGCTTAAACACATCATTCATTAATGCCATAAACGCTGCAGGAGCATTTGTCAACCCAAATGGCATAACCAAAAACTCATAATGGCCATAACAGGTCTGAAACACTGTCTTGGGCACATCTCCACTCCGAATCCTCAACTGATGATACCCAGACCTCAGATCAATCTTCGAAAAGATTTGTGCTCATTGCAACTAATCCAATAGATCATCTATCTGTGGAAGGGGATACTTATTCTTGATGGTAGTCTTATTCAACAACCGATAGTTCATACACAGTCAGAGACTCTCGTCTTACTTCTTTACAAATAGTTACGATGCTCCCCAAGGTGATACACTCGGTCTAATAAACCTCTTGTCCAACAACTCTTGCAATTGTTTCTTTAGTTCCTCCAATTCCATTGGAGCCATTCTATACGATGGTTTGGATATCAGTTCAGTTCCAGGCGCCAAATCAATACAGAACTTCATCTCTCTATCTGGTGGCAACCCTGATAATTCTTCCAAAAAGACATCGGGGAACTCCCTAACCACTGGGATGTCAACTATTTTCGGGTGTGCCTTTTCCAATTCAACCACATATGCTATAAAACCTTCAACATATTATGATCACATTGGTTAGTAAAATCATCCATCCTTGGAAATAATTTACTACTTCTTTTATTACTCTTTAAGTCTTACAGCATACTTGTCAAGGGTGGAAAACATTATTGTCTTAGCATAACAGTCTAACACAGCATTGTTTGCAGCCAACCAATCCATCCCTAATATTACAGTAAAATATTTCATGCCTAATAGAATAAGATTGGCCAACATATCTTTTTCCCCTACTTTTAACTTGCAATCTTTACATACATACTCGAGTACTACATTATCTCTCACTGAAGTACTTATAAGTAATTTCCTACTTAGAGGTATAAATTTCACATGTTCAAACAATTTACATGCAAATGAAAGCGATATAAATAATGCGTGGCACCTAGATCAATCAATGATAATACTTTAAAATCAAAGACTAGGATGGTACCTTTAATCACATCTGTAGAAGCTTATGTAGATACCTGGTCCAAAGCAAACACTCGCCCTCGACCAACAACTTGTTTCCCTTTCTCTTCAGCTGTGGCCTTCCTCTTATGTGTCTCAACTGTCGCCTTCTCTGGCTCTTTGCCCTTCTGTGGGGCTATATCGATCAACTTTGGGCATTCACGAGCTATATGCCCTAGTTTACTGCATCTTTAACATGATCTCATAAAAGGGCATGGTCTACTCCCATGATATCTACCACATATCCTACACTGCTCGGTGGTAGGTCGGGGTCCGCCAAAAACTATGCCCTTCGAAGCTAGAGGTAAAGTTGGGTAAGCTGAATAAGTTGGAGGCTTCGCAGGCCTCTCTCGTTCCTCCTCAATCTTTGGCCCTTTACCAAATCATCTTCGGCCCTCCTTGAACCCTCTATCATCCACTAACCTCTTTCGATCTCTATCTCTACCCTTACCAATCTTACTTAACTCCGAGGCATGACTGCTGAGTTGTCTGTACTGCCTTGTTGTAGGTGGTAATGTCAAATGGGGCCAATCGAGCTCTGATCGAAGGTCTCAACCCCTCAAGAAATTTCTAGACCTTTTTGTCCTGATAGGCCATGGTCACCATGTCATATCTGCCCAGGGATGTGAATCCCAACTCATACTCATCCACAGTATGGTTCCCTTGAGTCAAGGTTAGAAATTCCATCTGCATCTTCCTCTGAGCAGTGGCTGGAATGTACTACCTCCTGAAGGAATCCAGAAATATATCCCAAGTCACCACTGGGTGACGTGCACTCAAAATCGGCTGGGTGGCCATCCACCAATGCTCGACCTCACCCTTTAATACAAAAGCAGCAAAAGTGACCTTCTCTGTGGTAGAGTAATGGAAAAACTTGTAGAGCTTCTCCATATTGTGAATCCAATACTCCGCTAACACTGGGTCTTTCACCCCACTAAACGAAAGTGGTCCAAACTTCCTAAACTGTTTTAATCTGCTCAAGTCACAACCATAAACTCCTTCTCCACCAACCTGTTGTGGAGCTACAGGATCTTGAACTAGTGGGGGAATATCCTGAACTGGAGGGGGTGCAGGAATCTCTCCCTCTGCAGCCCGAGGTCTCGGTGCAGGCTGTACAGGCTTATGTCTCTCAGGTGCAGCAGCCTGACCAGTAGGGTTCTCCTGTCTACCCTCAAATCTGGCCATCGCCTGTGTAAACATCTCCATGATAGTGTCTACATTGCGTTGTAACTGTGTTATACGTTCCTCAGAGGCCTCACTAAGACCAGGTGGATCCCTACTAGAACTGGACCCACTACGCCTCTCGGGCTCATCTCTATGCCCCTGAGAGCGCGAACTCTCTCCTCTACACGTATGTCATCTATCTGACATCCTGCATACTCAATGACAAGTATCTCAGTTACATTTCCAGCTGGGTATACATAATTATATCCAAATAATGCACAATACTTTAGGGATGTATATTTTCCTAACTATGGTACTGACTCACAGCGGACCAACTCAAGCTCTGATACCAATCTCTGTCACGACCCTATTCCCGTGACTTAACTTACTATTAACAGTTGGGCTGTTAGTCAACATTCATATCCACGACTCATCCATTCATAATTTAACATTCATTAAATGAAGTAGAAATTATTCTTTTATAAATATACGAAAATGTTTACATCAATTTCTATTATATACATCCCTTTCATACAAAAGATAACCAAACTGTGCATTAATTTACAAGATACAAATTTTTTTCTCATAAATGTATACCTTTAAACTGCTGGAGAAATGGAGAACACCATAGCAGAGGCAACTGTAGTAACTCACTACTGCGTAGTATCTGTGGAGGAGGAAATAAGGGGGTGAGCTAATACGCTCAGTAAGGAAAATATGAAAGCTGGTAGATAGCTACATTATCTACATGCTTAAAATATAAACATTTATCTTCCTTATAAAACATATTCATTTCTTTGAAAATAGCTTCCATCAAAGCGAAACCATTAATTCACTAGATGGGTATATGCATATACATCATCAATTCACACAAGATCACACAACTCAATCTTTAAAAACCACACAGCTTCATGTATCAGTTCACACAAATCTCACATACAAATCTCCTTGTAAATCAATTAATATGAGACTTATAATGGGATTTTATATCACCCTGTATCACACAGCAGGGGGGACATTTGTAATCTCACACAGTAGTAACACAATGTCGTATCACATAGATAAAAGAAGACTTATGGCCATAATCTGGATTCCAGGCAACACTGATCAGGCGTGCGGGAACCCTATGCTTGGGGAGGTAGATCAACCATCCCTTCAGCCCACATAGAATCACTAAGATATCACGGCACATTGTACTCCATGGCTAATGCTCACTGTACATCGTGCTCCCGTGGATCCTTATCACCCATTTCTATTATCTCAAAATCGCGTGTGAGCAGGTCTGTGCAAGATCACTAAGCAATACACGACGGCTCCAACACGGTTTTACTCATCACACAGCAAGCTCATAAACTCTCGTGCGAGCAACTTGGTGTAAGATCACACAGCGATACCCGAGGCATCGAGCATGATTTTGCTTATCACACAATAAAGCTCAAGAGACCACGTGCGAACAACTCAGCGTAAGAACACAAAGCGTACCAGAGGCATCGAGCACGATTTTGTCTCATCACTTTAAATCGAGGAGGTCACATACGAGCATAATCAGAGCAAGATCACTAAGCAGTACTCTTTGGCTCCAGCATGATTCCCAAAATCTAATGCGAGTCCTCGAGTGGAACACACAGCATCACCCGAGGCATCGAGCACCCTTTTTTGTTGTTTTTCTCAAAATCTCTTTTATAAATGATATGCGAGCAGGGCTGGTAAATCTACCGTAGCCACTTAGGCTCTAGCACAATTTCACACAGAAAAAAAAAACAAAAGGCTTCATTCACTGAGTATGAGTGAGAGGGCAATCTCCCTTCAATCACTTATTTAAAAGCTTTTCATGCAAATTACTAAACCGGGAGCCCGTCTATTATTACTCTTTCTCAAAACGTTTGCAAAATCTCTTTTCACAACAATAACATGGAAGTCACGCAACTCATACTTATAGGTTCTTTTCATACTTAGTTTTCACCTAGATATATCATTATCTATATACTTTATCGTATCTATTCGCATACAGCAGATAAGAAATATACGTATAGCTATCTCTAATAGCTCGTATAAATCTTTTACCTCGAATCACCTTCCTTGATTTCCAACGCTCATGATCCAGTCTTATCGGCTCCAACTTTATCTCCAGGAGCTGCAATCATTTACTACTTGCATTAGTATTATTTTAATATACTCTATTCTCATTTACCTAGCTTGCAAATTGATGCATTGACCCGTTACATCAATATGGCCTCTTTACAACTTATGGAACTCTAATCCCTCTTAAGTCCATTTCAGTCGTTCTATTCGTTTCTCGAGAATCCATTAGACTCCTCGAGTTTGTTGATTCATATTAAACCAACATTAAGCTTACAATGCCTCAAGTTCATCATTTCCCTTATCTATGGCATTTCATCAAACACCTATTATGCCCATTATCAATCCTCATCTAATCCAACTCATGGATTTCACAATGCTAGCATAGAATCATCTATACATACTTATTAACATTTCTACATGCTCAAATCATCATTAACTCAATGTCATTTCAACTTTCTCTCACTAAGCCCATTCTAGGTTATGGTTGTTTAAGCATGTAAATGAACATTTCATCCAACATTATATACACCAAATCACTCATCATAATATCTATATCAACATACTAGAAAATGGTGTATTGAAATCTTACCTAGCTTGACCTTTCTCCTATTTTTGTCAAATTGGGGAAAAACCTCTTTTCTCCTTCAATCCAAGGTTTGAGCTTCAAATCTTTGACTATGTTGTTCTTTTCCTCACTAGGAACAACTTTACTCAAAGGAACTTCTCTCAAAACTGATTGGAAAGTGGTGATTTTAGAATGAGAAAGCTAGGTTTTTGTTTAAAAATGGAGGGAATGGGTTTGTTTTTGTGAAATACAAATTCAGCTGCCCAGTTTATATAGAAAATGCCTTATGAGATCGATCTCCAAAGGGAGGAGATTGATTTGCTGTCACGACCCTCAACTTACCAAAATCAGTGCGAATTTTTCGCTTTTCATACATTATTTATTATTCGTCCTTACCTTACCTCGATCGTGATCAGCTACACTTTCAAACCATTGGGCTGTGTGTCAATTTCTACCTCATCCAACCATAATAATTTAATTTGCAATATAATTTATAAGTAAATACTTGTATAAATAAATCAGAGTGTTGTTTACATGTGTTTACATTGCTTTACATCCCAAATAGTTACATACAAAATACTATTGTGCTATCGAAAGTTTAGATACAAAATTACATCAGTGTATACCTTAAGTGATGGGATGCAGCAGATACCAAAAGGAAAAGCCTTCAGTCATTCTCAGTCTATACTCAAATCTCTGTAGAGAGGGGAAAATAAGGGGGGTGAGCAAACCACACGCTCAGTAAGGTAATCATGCGAACAGGTAGATACTGCACTATCTACGTGATCGTGATGCCATGCTCAAAACAACACAATTCTCATTCACATCTCAAAAGCCTTAGTTCATGCTTATGTTAATGGCATGTAAAGCAATTCATGCTATTTAAATCAGTGCACAAATCAAATTTAAAGCCTGGCATTAGTCATCATGCATATTTCATAAATAGAGCATGGAAAATCATCATGCATCAGTGCACTTTAAAACCATTAACATGCTTTCTCATCTCAAACAAATCAACACTGGTCAGGATTCAGCCCCTCCCTCAGACTATCCTGACTCACAAAGCATTTCAAACATGGATTTATTCATAAAGCAATAGACATGTGAGATAGGCAATATAATAAGGGAAATCTCCTCTCAGACTATGGCCATATCCTGTGATCCCAGGCTACACTGATCAGGTGTGCGAGGTATCACCACTATCTGCTTCCACACGAGAGATGGGACACGTCCAGCTCATCGATCCATAGCAGATCTAACATCATCTGAAGACGGTATATCACAATCTCAACACGATACAACGCACTCCATGATGCCTGAACGGTATAATGTGCTCCGTGGACCCAAATCAACACATCATATCATGCCACATCTCAAAAATGCACTTGCGTGCCTATTTAATCGGTACGATCTCTTGTCTACTCAAAGCTCCTAGCACAGTTATCAACATGCCAATTCTTAAAAATGCACGTGCGAGCCTATTTAATCGGTGCGACACCTAGTCTACCCAAAGCTCCTAGCACGGCAACAAGTATGATGGGCATCTAATGCGAGCTATGCTCCAACACCATGCCAAAACCAATGTAAAGTCTGTGCGAGCTCAACTCTAGCACAACATCATAAAAATCCATATGAAAACTAGTGCGAGCTACGCTCTAGCACTCATGCGTATGAAAACACATCAAATCTCGTGCGAGTCACACTCTAGCACGCTTTCATTCTCATGAAATCCATGTAGGTGGCTCAATTCTTTGCAAAACATGGTTATCAACCAAATCAAATCATTTCTTTTGTAAATCATTTCAAATGTGAGCCAACCTACCAATCATTTGCTAAAAAGCAACAAAACAAGGTTTTCAGAGCATCATGCTTTTGTTTTCATGTACATTTCTCAAAACCCAACTCTTTGCCCTTCAATCACCCAATTTCATTTCCTAGTGTCACATGCACTCTAGCAAAACATTTAAGCGCCCAAATTGCGCACAGATATCTCTAAGAGTCCACACAATTCCCTTATCTCGATTTACTCGAGTGCGACTCTCTTCCTTTTATGTTTCTCGCGCTTTCTGCTCAACTTGCCCCGATGTATCCTCGGGAGCTACAATTCATTCATCAAATGCTTGATTTAGTGTAACTAACTCTCATTTAACTGTGCATTCTACCCAATGCCTTAAATGTTCATTTTACCCCTTTTTGGGTAAGTCTCAAATTCATTCCATAACACCATCTTCAATCCATACGCACAACACCATTATCACCTAAAGATATCATATTCATCATTTATTCCACTACATTCCACTTTCTCACACTAACCCATTTCTAGGTTATAATCATTCCATGGCATTCTACGTACTTCTACCATAAATATGCACACCAAATCAACTTCAATATCCATAACTAAACAAATGTACTTAGTTTTGTACATTAGAAACTCACCTCTTTGGATTTTCCTCCTTGCTCTAAATAGAAATGCTCATTATTCCTTAAATCTTACAAATGGGGAAATGCCTCTAAGCTATGTTGTTCTTCTCCTTGATGTGAACAACTTTGTTTCTAATAGCCTTCCCTCAAATCTTCTTAAAAATGGGTGGATTTAGAGCGAGAAAACTAGGTTTTGGGTTGAAAATGGTAGAGTGAGAGTGTTTCCCGAAATTTACAGATCCACCTGATCCTATTTATAGATTTAGCTTGATAAGATCGATCTACCTTAGGTGGAGATCGATCTGATCCTCTTAAAATCCCTCTTTTCCACGATAATTTGAAGGCAAGAGATCGATCTGTCGAAGCCTTGAGAACGATCTAGATAGGGAGGAGATCGATCTGCTCTAACTCGAGAGCTAAGGAAATCAATCTGTATACCTTAAGAATCGATCCTCATTTTACAGAATATTTAGGAGATCAATCTGGCTCCATTGGAGATCGATCTGCCCTATTCTATTGCTCGAATAAGAGCATTTTTTGCTCTTCCAAATCGATCTCTCATACTATGAGATCGATCTGACCTTCATATTTTCCAGATTTTCTGCAGCAACTCACACCTAAACATCCTTAATTTGCTGTCATGGTCATTTTCTCACTCGATCACCCTTGAGACTTGAAAATGGCATCCATTCATACTTTATACACATTAAAACTTGTGTGCATTCATTATATACCCAAAGGTATACAATACAAAACCAAATGGAAGTGCATAACTCATGCAATCTTCATTCCATTTTACCACATCACTCATATTGCATTCCACTCACACTTATCACATACAAATGTCCATTTCTCCATATTCATACAAAATGAAATTTGTATGTACATCACAACTCTTACCACGAGTGTGTACATTTAATTTATGGACTTTACATCACTTATATTTCACCTTACAAGTACATCACCATTTACATATATATATATAAAGTTATACTTATATGGGTCTCACATTTTCCCTTACTTAAATCCTTCAAAATTTTGACAATTTGCAGGCAGGGGATCGATCTGTCAAAGTGCACGAGATCAATCTGCTTAAGGGATGAGATCGATCTATTTTAGGCAGAGGACTTCAAAGATCGATCTACCTATGGGAGGAGATCGATCTGGCCCAACCTGAAACAACTTGAGATCGATCTGCTCGAGTGAGGGATCGATCTCCCTCTTGCAGAATACCTCTGCAATGCATTTCTAAAGCAATGATATCGATCTCCCTCGCTCTCATATCGAATTGGCATTCATCCTAGAGCATTTCAGCTACAATTTTCTCAGATTTCCCAAGTTAAACTCCCATTTAATTGCTTCAACACTCATTTTGCAAATTCATTCATACTTAAGACTTAGAAACATCCATTTCTTATGATTCATAAATAATATAACTTGTCTTTACATCCTAAAATCATAAATATTACACGAAAATTTATGGGTCTTACAATTACAAACCCTCTGAGATCAGGAGTTGTATGCTAAACTCAACAAGTGTGATTTTTGGCTGAGTGAGATATCGTTTCTGGGTCATGTGGTCTCGAAAGATGGGGTATCAATGGATCCGTCTAAGATAAAGGTTGTGATACAGTGAGAAAGACCCAAGACGGTTACAGAGATTCGTAGTTTCTTAGGTTTAGTCGGTTATTATCGACGATTTATCGAGGGATTCTCTAAGCTGGTTGCTCCGTTGACTCGTCTCACTCGAAAAATTATAGCATTTGAGTGGGATGATAAGTGTGAAAGTAGTTTCTGCGAGCTAAAGCACAGACTGACCACCGCACCTATTCTCACCATACCCATCAGCTCAGGAGGTTACTCAATGTATACAGATGCCTCAGGATAGGGACTGGGCTGTGTGCTGATGCAGGACGGGAAGGTAGTAGCCTACGGATCTAGAGAGCTTAAGGATCATGAGAGGAACTACCCGACCCATGATCTAGAGTTGGCAGCCGTGGTATTTGCATTAAAGATTTGGCGCCACTACTTGTACAGTAAGAAATTCCAGGTGTTCACAGATTATAAGAGCCTCAGATATCTGTTTTCACAAAAACAGTTAAATATGAGGCAGAGACGATGGATAGAGCTTCTGAAGGATTATGATTGCGAGATATTATACCATCCAGGAAAGGATAATGTTGTGGCAGATGCCCTGAGTAGAAAGAGCCTCGAAATGGTCTCGTATATGATGGCTACGGAACATAAGTTGCTCGAGTAGTTTGCTCACCTCAGGTTGGATATAGACCCTCTTGATGTTGACACTGACTGTGTGATAGCTAGCCTGCGAATGGAACCAGATTTGATTGACCAGATACGATAGGCTCAGCATGTCGATCGACTGTGTAAGGATCATGCAAGTCAGATTCAGAAGGGTGATGTGGTCGATTTCTTAGTGAGTGATGATGGCCTACTGAGGTTTAGAGGTAAGATTTGCGTTCCCGATGACCCAAAGTTAAAGAGGTGGGTTTTGACAGATGTTCATTCATCGTGATATACATTACATCCGAGAGTAACAAGATGTATTAGAATCTTCAAAAAGTGTATTGGTGGTCAGGGATGAAAAAGGATATCGTAGAGTTTGTGGCAAAATGTCAGGTATGTCAGCAAGTGAAGGTAAAGCATCAAAAGCCTGCAGGGTTTTTGTAGCCTCTACCTATACCAACTTAGAAATGGGAGCATGTCACCATGGATTTCATCATGGGATTGTCGAGAACTAAGAGGAACCATGATGTGATCTAGGTAGTGGTAGACAGATTGATAAAATTTGCCCACTTTCTAGCTATGAAATCCACAGATACTTCGAGTACTTTGGCGGAGTTGTATGTACGGGAGATAGTGAGGCTACATGGTGTTCCAGTGAGCATTATATCGGATAGGGATTCCCGTTTCACTTCCCACTTTTGGGAACATTTTCAGGAAGCTATGGGAACCCAGTTATTTTTCATTACCGCTTTCCACCCTCAAACCGATAGTAAGTCAAAGAGAACCATCCAAACGTTAGAGGATATGCTGAGAGTGAGTGTCATGATTTTAAGGGCGCCTGAGATGATCACCTACCGTTAACCAAATTTGTCTACAACAATAGTTATCACTCGAGTATCGGGATGGCACCGTATGAGGCATTATATGGAAGAAGGTGTTGATCCCCTATTAGTTGGGAAGAAGTGGGTGATAAAAAGACTTTTACACCCGATTTGGTATAGCAAGCCTCTGAGGTTGTTCTGCTGATATGTGAGAGATTGAGAACAGCTCAGAGCAGGCAGAAACGTTACACTAACAAGAGATGGAGGCCACTAGAGTTCACTGTGGGTGACTCAGTATTTTTGAAAGTTTCTCCCTCAGAAGGGATTATGAGGTTCGGTAAGAAGGAAAAGTTAAGCCCTCGGTATATAAAACCATTTGGGATATTGGAGCATGTGGGAGATAAGGAGCATTGCCACTAGAGCTAGCAGGCATTCATAGTGTCTTCCACATATCGATGCTTTAGAAGTACCATCCAGATCTGATTCATGTGATTCGATATGAGCCGTTGGAGCTCAAGGATGATCTGACATATATACAGAGACCGATCCAGATACTAGATTGGAAGGAAAAAGTGTTACGAAATAAGACAATTTCACTTGTTAAGGTTCTCTAGTAGCACCACAATTCAGAAGAAGCTACTTGGGAGTTAGAGAACCTGATACGGGAAAAGTACCCCCTACTTTTTGATGAAAGACTTGGTTCTAATTTGGAGGACCAAATTTCTTGAAAGAGGGGAGGATTGTAAGACCCGTAAATTTTCATGTAATAATTATGATTCTGGAATGTATAGACAAGTTATATTATATACGAATCATAAGAAATGGATGTTTCTAAGTTTTAAGTATGAATAAATTTACAAAATGAGTATTGAAGCAATTGAATGGGAGTTTAACTTTGGAAATCTGAGAAAATTTCAGCTGAAATGCTGCAGAATGAAAGCCAGATCAATCTGAAAGTAAGGGAGATCGATCTCATTGCCTTGGAAATGCAATACAGAGGCATTCTGCAAGAGGGAGATTTTGAAATCGAAGAATTTTAGATATATTTGAATGATGTAATATGAACTTGAAGTGT
The DNA here is from genome assembly GCA_033439115.1 of Firmiana major. Taxonomy (NCBI): domain Eukaryota; kingdom Viridiplantae; phylum Streptophyta; class Magnoliopsida; order Malvales; family Malvaceae; genus Firmiana; species Firmiana major. Next base: position 16,691,791 of record CM065904.1, on the reverse strand, counting down.
AATTTATTGAGCTAAGTGAATTGGGGAATGATAATTGGACATTTATATGTTAAGTGTTTAAAATAAGTGTGAAGTTATGAGGACAGATCAATCTGGGAGAATGAGAGATCGATCTGGTGAGTTAAAAATGATAAGGAAGGAGGAATTTAAGGAGCAGATCGATCTCCAATGAAAGAGGATCGATCTCCTTATGATTCTGTTTGAGAGAAGATCGATCTCATGAGGAAGAGATCGATCTCCAAATGATTCTGTTTGAGAGAAGATCGATCTCAGGAGGAAGAGATCGATCTCCGAATGATTCTGTTTGGGAGAAAATCAATCTCCTCAAGGAGCAGATCGATCTCATAAAGCCATAAAGAGATCGATCTCACCCCTCGACAGATCGATCTCCTAGGCATAAATTACCCCAAATCGTCCCAAAAAATTCAAATGCAGATCGATCTCCTACCCTCAGCCTATATAAGGAACCCCTATTTTTCTCCTGCAATCTCACTTTCTCTCTCTTCCAACCCCCATTTTCACCGAAACTTAGCTTTCTCACTCATCCAAAGCACCCATTTCTGGCCAAATCAGAAGTTGTGGCAAGAAGGAAAGTTGTTCCTTATCAAAGGGAGAACAACATACTTGGAAATCGTAAGACGGATCGAATCGAGGCAAGAGATAAGCTCTCCACAAGTTTTGGGTAATTTCTAAACTTCGATCCTTATATCTGAGATGATTTTGATGATAATGGTTGTTGACATTGTGTTGAAATAGCTGAAACATGATTAGGGATTGATGAAATTGCAATGTGGTTGGAGTGATAATGATATTTAGCAATTTTGGGAATTTGAGCTATAAATAGAAATTTAGACAATGTGGTGAATTAGCATAGATAATTGGCATGAGAAATGTAGAATGTTGAGATGTTGTGAATGAGAGTGTAGTTTGGGGTAGAGTTACGAGAATCAAGAGATTTGAGGTGTTATGAGCAATTATGCTCGATTTTGAGAATTGAGGTTGATGAGATAATTGAGTATTGATGTTTTAACATCGTTTGGACAGCTCGAGAGTTCCAGAGTGGAATGCGAGGCTAGTCCGTGATACGGGGGAAACGATTGCACTATACGAGGTGCAAAGAGGTAAGGGAAATTAAACCAATTGTGTATGTGATTTTAAACTATTATAGCATGATTTGTGATTTATAAAACAAGCATGTTGAGTGTTGTGTTGTGATATAATTGCACACGATTTTTATAGCCGGTTGGAGCCCATTATTTTATGAGTTTATAAGCTGAGTGTGAAATTGCTTTATAAACCGTTGAATTTTGTGTGAGTAATGAATTGGGCTCTACGTTAAGGCAATATCGGGATTTGAGAAATGTGTGCGTGCTTTGTCGGTTGGAACTCGATTTTATTATGTTTTGTGTTGAGTACAAAACGGTTTTCAAATGAGTTTTATGAGAGAAAAACCACTATGAGTTCTACGTGAAGGCAAACCAGTCTTATGTGATAAGACTTAGGTGTGTAATTTTGAGTACACACCGGGCATTGCTCTGGTAGCATGTAAGCCCGATTCTTCTCCGTTCTGGTAACGTGAGAATAACCCATTCTGTGGCTATGCCACGTATACTTGGTGGCCGTTGCCACGTGAGAAACCCCATTTGGTGATCGTTGCCACATGAGAAACCCCATTTGGTGGCCGTTGCCACGTGAGAAACCCTATTTGGTGGCCGTTGCCACGTGAGAAACCCTATTTGGTGGTCGTTGCCACGTGAGAACCCTATTTGGTGGCTGTTACCACGTGAGAAACCCTAATTGGTGGCCGTTGCCACGTGAAACCCTATCCTGTGGCTGTGCCACGTGTAAATTTAACTCAGTGGCTATGCCACGTGTGCTTAGTGGCTGTGCCACGTGTGAATTTAAATCAGTGGCTATGCCACGTGTGTTTAGTGGCTGTGCCACGTGCTTTATTATTACAGTGACTTTATCACGTTAATTGAGAAAGCGTTTATCGCATTATTTTCACATGCTTTGTTATTGCTCTAGACTGAGCCTTTTTACTTCATGTTTTCACATGATTTGAGACATGAGAATGTCATTTTGAGTACTTTCATGCTATGGTTTTCAAATGAGATTAATGAGTTTCACATACAAATAAATATTTTGTGATGTGTATTTTGGTTTATGAAATGAGTCCCTTACCCCCTTTACTGAGCGATTTAGAAGCTCACCCTATTTTCTTTCCCCCCAGATTTCTTCAAGTGAAAAGGGTTTTCCTGCGACGTACGGAGTAGTGGCTAGTGGAGGACTTGAGCTCCAGGCCATATATTGTATTTTAAGGTATCTTTTATCTTTTCATGTACCCAAACAATTACTGTAATTGCAGACACTTGATGTATAACATTGTATGGGATGTATTAGGATTAATTAACTTGAGATCAAGTAATGTATATGATATAATATATACTATTCAATGACGAGATCCTGAGGTATAATATAGGTGATGATGTATGACACTGCACAGGAATGCACTCTTAATTATGAATGAATGAATAAAAAGTTTTAAATTAGCCCTATTTTCTGCACTTCCGGGGCGTGACAGAGTTTTCTTGGTATCAAAGCTTAGGGTGTCTAGTACTGTCAGTGTCGGTTAAGTGAAATAGAATACATCCCAAGTGTCTGTAATAGTCTGGTCATGAACTGAAATTGAGGATTGAGATTTCAATCGATTTTGATATGTACGCGCAGGAGACGAGTTAAGATAGAGAATGAGTGGACGACGAGGTCGTTCGAGGAGGCAGGCAGAGTCCCCTCCGCCACCTGTCCCACAACCAGAGAGTCCTAACTCTCGATTTAATCGGATTGAGACCGATGTGAGGCAAGGTTTTGAGCAGATGGCAGCGTTATTCGCGCAACACTTTGGAGTTAATGCCTCGGGTACTACTCCTACACCACCACAAGGACCTCTCATACCCCCAATACCTCCCGTCACTCAGCCTGATGATAGAAGTATGGTCCGACTGAAGGATTTTTTGAAGATGAATCCACCCGTGTTTAGGGGAAAGAAGGATCCTACAGAGGCTGAGGAGTGGCTGACGGAGTTGAGAATTATATTTGATTATCTGGGGTGCACCGTTACTGAGAGGGTCAGTATGAGCATCTATATGTTAAAAGGGAGAGCTCGAGATTGGTGGGGTACTAGCCAGGGTATTCTGATGTCCCGCCAGGATGTGATTGGTTGGGAAGAGTTTCAGACAGCTTTTAGGACCCAATATGTACCACGAGCCGCCCAGAGAAAGAAACAGGTCGAGTTTTTGAGTTTGGTACAAGGTGACATGTCTGTGGATGACTATGAGAGCCAATTCATAGCGCTATTGAGATATGACCCAGAGACCTTTAAGAATGAAGAGCTCCGCACAGAGAAATTTGTGTATGGATTAAAGCCCATCATCAGAGATAGATTGATAGGGCTATGTATTACTGAGTTTGGAGATGCTCTGAGACGAGCACAAGAAATTGAAAGAGGAATTGAAATGGTACAATTCCAAAATGAGTTCAGAGCGATGAATAGAGATAAGGGCAAGAGGCGGGCGATTTTCCAAACAGAGGCTCGGAGAGGTTCCTTCAGAAGAGGAAGGATTGAGGTACAGAAGGGTAGATTAGAGAGACCCAGAGGTTACCCTAACATTAGAGAGACCCCTCGAGATGTCAGGCCTGAGACAAGGTTTTGCAGAAATTGTGGCCGAATGCATGAGGGAAGTTGTACTGGGTCGATCCATGGATGTTTTAGATGTGGAGACATGGGTCACATGGTGAAGGATTGCCCTCAACCTCAGAAACCACATGTATTGGAGCCCACTAGACAACAACCTCAGAGAGTGAATCCCCCGAGATGGGCCACTGCTGCAGAGAAAGGAAAGAGACCTGTTACACAGGGAAGTGTGTTTACCCTAGATAAGGAGACCGCTGACACTTCTGCAGAAACTATAAGAGGTACACTCTCTGTCTGTAATCATAAGGCTCATGTGTTGATTGATTCAGGATCCACGCATTCGTTTATTTCTGAACATTTTGCATGTAGATTAAACTTGAAGTTTGAACCTCTAGAATATATACTACATGTAAATACCACTATGCGTGAATCCCAGAGAACTGAGTTAATCTGTAGAGGATGTGAGATAAAGGTGGGAGATAGAGTGATGTTAGCAGATCTAATCATGTTGAATATACATGGATTTGATGTAATTTTTGGAATGGATTGGTTGGCAGCCAATCGAGTGAGCTTAGATTGCTACACTAAGATTGTAACTTTCTCCCTACCTGAACCTTATAGTGTACGGTTGAGATATTGAGGGAATAAATATGTGGGATTCTAGTAAGTAATTTGAGAATTTTAATATTATTTTGGAGAATATTAAATATGATTGTTCATGTGAAGGTTATGAGACACTCATCTCAGACGATGAGCGGGAACATCCGAGGATTGAGGATATACCTGTGGTGTGTGAATTTCTGGATGTTTTCTCAGATGAGCTGCCAGGGTTGCCACCAGAGAGAGAGCTGGAGTTTACCATTGATTTGGTACCAGATACTCAGCCGATCTCTAAACCTCCCTACAGGATGGCATTAGTGGAACTTGAGGAATTGAAGAAACAACTACAGGAGTTATTGGATCAAGGGTTCATTAGGCCCAGCGTTTCACCGTGGGGAGCACCGATTTTATTTGTCAAGAAGAAGGATGGTAGTCTCAGATTATGCGTAGACTATCGGTTGTTGAATAAAGCCACAGTGAAGAATAAATACCCATTGCCCAGGATTGATGATCTACTTGATCAGTTGAGAGGGGCATCAGTCTTTTCTAAGATTGATTTGAGATTGGGCTATCACCAATTGAGGATTAAGGAAGAAGATATCCCAAAGACGGCCTTCAGGACGAGGTATGGCCATTATGAATTTCTGGTGATGTCTTTTGGATTGACGAACGCCCCTGCAGCATTTATGAGATTGATGAACGAGGTGTTCAGAGACTATCTGGATAAATTTGTGATAGTCTTTATTGATGATATCCTGGTGTACTCTCGGTCGTATGAGGAGCATGCACAGCATTTGTGGTTAGTACTACAGATACTCTGAGATAAGCAATTATATGGAAAGCTTAGTAAGTGTGAGTTTTGGCTGGTCGGATAGCTTTCCTTGGTCATATAGTCTCAGAGGAAGGAGTATCAGTGGACCCAAGCAAGGTGGAGGCTGTGCTTAATTGGGAGAGACCGAGGACAGTTACTGAGGTGCGAAGCTTCCTTGGTTTGGTAGGGTATTACAGAATATTTGTGGAAGGATTTTCAAGGATTGCCGCTCCTTTGACTAAACTCACGCGTAAGGAGACTCCGTTCATATGGACTGATCAATGTGAGCTCAGTTTTCAGGAGTTAAAAAGGAGATTAATAGCGGACCTGTGTTAACTATTCCTGAGGGATCAGGAGGATTTTCGGTGTATAGTGATGCATCTCATCAAGGATTGGGGTGTGTACTTATGCAGCACGGAAGAGTGGTCGCATATGGATCGCGACAGCTAAAAGACCATGAGCAGAATTACCCCACGCATGATTTGGAGTTAGCCGCTGTGGTATTTGCTTTAAAGATCTGGCGACACTACTTATATGGGAAAAGATTCCAGATCTTCACTGATCACAAGAGTTTGAATATCTCTTTGATCAGAAAGAGTTAAACATGAGACAGAGGAGATGGATGGAACTCCTTAAGGATTATGACTGCGAGATTCTATATCATCCGAGCAAGGCGAATGTGGTTGCTGATGCCCTGAGCAGGAAGAGTATGATATCTGCTATGATGATCATGGAATGGGATTTACTGGAGCAGTTTGTCGAACTTCGGATCAGAGTTAAAGAGATAGAGACTGGATTTTTGGCTAGCTTGCGAATAGAGCCCAGGATCATGGATCAGATTAGAACTGGGCAGCGTAGTGATCAGAGATTGATAGATATGGTTAGCCAAGCTGAACAGAGTTCACAGTCGGATCTCACAGTCAGTGAGGATGGATTATTGAGGTTCAGAGGATGGATTTGTGTACCGGACGATGATACCCTAAAGAGACTGATTCTGAGAGAATCCCACTGCTCGTGATACACCATGCACCCAGGGAGTACTAAGATGTACCAAGACTTGAGAAAGGTGTATTAGTGGAGTGGTATGAAGCAAGATGTGGCAGAGTATGTGGCCAGGTGTTTAGTATGCCAGCAAGTGAAAGCTGAGCATCGGAAGCCCGGAGGACTACTACAGCCCTTACCTGTACCTATATGGAAATGGGAGCATGTCACTATGAACTTTATTATGGGTTTACCGAGGACCCGAAGAGGTCGTGACGCGATATGGGTCATTGTGGATAGATTGACCAAGAATGCCCACTTCCTTGCCATCAAGAGCACAGATACTGTGGATGCCTTAGCTGAGCTGTATGTCAGCGAGATAGCTAGATTACATGGGGCTCCAGTGAGTATTACTTCTGATAGAGATTCCTGGTTTACTTCTAGATTTTGGACCCAGTTTCAGGAGTCCATGGGATCTCGATTGAGTTTTAGTACCGCCTATCATCCTCAGACAGATGGTCAGTCAGAGAGGACTATTCAGACCCTGGAGGATATGTTGAGGGCGTGTACAATGGATTTTAAGGGATCATGGGATGATCACCTGCCCCTAGCAGAGTTTGCATACAATAGCAGCTATCATGCGAGTATTGGAATGGCACCTTTTGAGGCTCTATATGGTAGGAGGTGTAGATCCCCTGTAGCTTGGGAAGAAGTCGGTGACAGAAAGATAAATGCTCCTGAGCTTGTTGAGCAAGTCGTACAGAGTGTGAAACTCATATGTGAGAGGTTACGGGCTGCACAAAGTAGACAGAAAAGCTACGCGGATGTGCGTAGACAGCCACTCGAGTTTGAGGTTGGTGATGCAGTATTTCTGAAAATATCACCGAGTAAGGGTATCATGCGATTTGGGAAGAAAGGGAAATTGAGTCCTCTATACAGAGGACCATTCAAGATTCTTGAGAGAGTGGGAGAGGTAGCTTACAGATTAGCATTACCCCTACAGATGTCCGGAATATACAATGTTTTTCATGTGTCTATGTTAAGGAAGTACCACCCGGACCCTTCTCATGTCATAGAGTATGACGAGATGGACATTCAAGAGGATATGAGCTACACTGAGGAACCCGTCCAGATTCTCGATAGAAGAGAGAAGGTACTGAGAACTAAGAGCATCCCATTAGTGAAAGTTTTGTGGAAACATCACTCAATGGAAGAGGCAACGTGGGAACTAGAGAATCTCATGAAAGAGAAATACCCCCATCTATTTGACTAGTTGAGTTGAATTTAGAGGACCAAATTCTTTTAAGGTGGGGAGGATGAGAGATCTGAGAATTTTAGATATATTTGAATGATGTAATATGAACTTGAAGTGTAATTTATTGAGCTAAGTGAATTGGGGAATGATAATTGGAGATTTATATATTAAGTGTTTAAAATAAGTGTGAAGTTATGAGGACAGATCGATCTGGGAGAAGGAGAGATCGATCTGGTGAGTTAAAAATGACAAGAAAGGATGAATTTAAGGAGCAGATCGATCTCCAATGGAAGAGGATCGATCTCCTTATGATTCTGTTTGAGAGAAGATCGATCTCATGAGGAAGAGATCGATCTCCAAATGATTCTGTTTGAGAGAAGATCGATCTCAGGAGGAAGAGATCGATCTCCGAATGATTCTGTTTGGTAAAGAGATCGATCTCACCCCTCGACAGATCGATCTCCTCAAGGAGCAGATCAATCTCATAAAGCCATAAAGAGATCGATCTCACCCCTCGACAGATCGATCTCCTAGGCATAAATTGCCCCAAATCGTCCCAAAAAATTCAAATGCAGATCGATCTCATCAAGAGCCAGATCGATCTCCTACCCTCAGCCTATATAAGGAACCCCTATTTTTCTCCTACAATCTCACTTTCTCTCTCTTCCAACCCCCATTTTCACCAAAACCTAGCTTTCTCACTCATCCAAAGCACCCATTTCTGGCCAAATCAGAAGTTGTGGCAAGAAGGAAAGTTGTTCCTCATCAAAGGGAGAACAACATACTTGGAAATCGTAAGACGGATCGAATCGAGGCAAGAGATAAGCTCTCCACAAGTTTTAGGTAATTTCTAAACTTCGATCCTTATATCTGAGATGATTTTGATGATAATGGTTGTTGGCATTGTGTTGAAATAGCTGAAAAATGATTAGGGATTGATGAAATTGCAATGTGGTTGGAGTGATAATGATATTTAGCAATTTTGAGAATTTAAGCTAGAAATAGAAATTTAGACAATATGGTGAATTAGCATAGATAATTGGCATGAGAAATGTAGAACGTTGAGATGTTGTGAATGAGAGTGTAGTTTAGGGTAGAGTTACGAGAATCAAGAGATTTGAGGTGTTATGAGCAATTATGCTCGATTTTAAAAATTGAGGTTGATGAGATAATTGAGTATTGATGTTTTAACATCGTTTGGACAGCTCGGGAGTTTCAGAGTGGAATGCGAGGCTAGTCCGTGATACGGGGGAAACGATTGCACTATACGAGGTGCAAAGAGGTAAGGGAAATTAAACCAATTGTGTATGTGATTTTGAACTATTATAGCATGATTTGTGATTTATAAAACATGCATGTTGAGTGTTATGTTGTGATACAATTGCACACGATTTTTATAGCCAGTTGGAGCCCATTATTTTATGAGTTTATAAGCTGAGTGTGAAATTGCTTTATAAACCGTTGAATTTTGTGTGAGTAATGAATTGGGCTCTACGTTAAGGCAATATTGGGATTTGAGAAATGTGTGCGTGCTTTACTGGTTGGAACTCGGTTTTATTATGTTTTGTGTTGAGTACAAAACGGTTTTCAAATGAGTTTTATGAGAGAAAAACCACTATGAGTTCTACGTGAAGGCAAACCAGTCTTATGTGATAAGACTTGGGTGTGTAATTTTGAGTACACATCGGGCATTGCTCTGGTAGCATGTAAGCCCGATTCTTCTCCTGTCTGGTAACGTGAGAATAACCCATTCTGTGGCTATGCCACGTATACTTGGTGGCCGTTGCCACGTGAGAAACCCAATTTGGTGGCCGTTGCCACGTGAGAAACCCTATTTGGTGGCCGTTGCCACGTGAGAAACCCCATTTGGTGGCCATTGCCACATGAGAAACCCTATTTGGTGGCCGTTGCCACGTGAGAAACCCTATTTGGTGGCCGTTGCCACGTGAGAACCCTATTTGGTGGCTGTTGCCGCGTGAGAAACCCTAATTGGTGGCCGTTGCCACGTGAAACCCTATCCTGTGGCTGTGCCACGTGTAAATTTAACTCAGTGGCTATGCCACGTGTGCTTAGTGATTGTGCCACGTGTGAATTTAAATCAGTGGCTATGCCACGTGTGTTTAGTGGCTGTGCCACGTGCTTTATTATTACAGTGATTTTATCACGTTAATTGAGAAAGCGTTTATAGCATTATTTTCACATGCTTTGTTATTGCTCTAGACTGAGCCTTTTTACTTCATGTTTTCACATGATTTGATACATGAGAATGTCGTTTTGAGTACTTTCATGCTATGGTTTTCAAATGAGATTAATGAGTTTCACATACAAATAAATATTTTGTGATGTGCATTTTGGTTTATGAAATGAGTCCCTTACCCCCTTTACTGAGCGATTTAGAAGCTCACCCTGTTTTCTTCCCCCCAGATTTCTTCAAGTGAAAAGGGTTTTCCTGCGACGTACGGAGTAGTGGCTAGTGGAGGACTTGAGCTCCAGGCCATATATTGTATTTTAAGGTATCTTTTATCTTTTCATGTACCCAGACAATTACTGTAATTACAGACACTTGATGTATAACATTGTATGGGATGTATTAGGATTAATTAACTTGAGATCAAGTAATGTATATGATATAATATATACTATTCAATGACGAGATCCTGAGGTATAATATAGGTGATGATATATGACACTGCACAGGAATGCACTCTTAATTGTGAATGAATGAATAAAAAGTTTTAAATTAGCCCTATTTTTCGCACTTCCGAGGCGTGATAGAGATCGATCCCTCACTCAAACAGATCGATCTTAAGTTATCTCGGGTTGGACAGATCGATCTCTTTTTGTCTCTGGATAGGCCAGATCGATCTCTAAAGCTTTCTGCCTGAAACAGATCGATCTCATTCCTTTGAGCAGATTGATCTCATGCAAATGGACATATTGATCTCTTGCCTGCATTATCAAAAATTTTGAAGGAGTTTAAGCAAGGCCAAATCGATCTCCCACCCTTCGAGATCGATCTCATAAGGCGTTTCTTATAAAAACTGGGCAGCAGAATATGCATTTCACATGAGCAACCCATTTTCCTCCATTTTTAACAAGTGCCTAGCTTTCTCACTCTAAAATCATCACTTTTCAATCAGTTTTGAGAAAAGTTCCTTTGAGCAAAGTTGTTCCTAGTGAAGGAGTGAATAACATAGTCAAAGATTGGAAGCTCAAACCTTTGATTGAAGGAGAAAAGAGGTTTTTCCCTAAGTTGGCAAAAAGAGGAGAAAGGCAAGCTAGGTAAGATTTCAGTACACCATCTTCTAGTATGTTAATCTAGACACTTTGATGAGTGATTTGGTGTATGTATTATTGGTTGAAATCTGATGAACATGCTTAAGCAACCATGATCTAGAAATGGCTTAGTGAGAGAAAGTTGTAATGGCATGGAGTTAATGATGATTTAAGCATGTAGAAATGTTAATAAGCATGTGAAGATGATTCTAAGATAACTTTGTGAAATCCATATGTTGGATTAAATGAGGATTGATAATGGGCATAATAAGTGTTTGATGAAATGCTATAGAGAAGAAAAATGATAAACTAGAGGCATGGTCAACTTAATGTCGATTCAATATGAATCAATAAACTCAAGGAGTCTAATAGATTCTCGAGAAACAAATAGAATAATCGAAATGGACTTAAGAGTGAGTAAAGTCTAATAAGGCGAAATGAGGCCAAATTGGTGTAAAATGGCCCAATGCATTGAATTGAACTTCATGCAAATGAAAATAAAGCATATTAGAGTATACTGATGTGAATTGTAAATCATTGTTGCTCCTGGAGAGATAATTGTAGCTGATAAGATCGGATCACAAGCATTGGAAATCAAGGAAGGCGATTCAAGCGTGATTCGAGGTAAGGGATTTATGCGAGCTATTAGAGATAGCTATACATATGTTTCTTACCTGCTATATGTGAATAAATATGATAAAGTATATAGATATTGATATATCTAGGTGAAAACTAAGTATGAGAAGAACCTATAAGTATGTGTTGCATAACTTCCATGTTATTGTTGTGAAAAGAGGTTTTGCAAACGCTTTAAGAAAGAGTAATAATAAACTGGCTCCCGATTTAGTAATTTGCATGAAAAGCTTTTAACGAGTGATTTAAGGGAGATTGCCCTTTCACTCATACTCAGTGAATGGAGCCTTCTATTTCTTTTTTGTGTGAAATTGTGCTAGAGCCTAAGTGGTAATGGTAGATTTACCAGCCCTACTCGTACATCATTTTAAAAGGCATTTTGAGAAAAGCAAAGAAAAAAAGGGTGTTCGATGTCTCGGGTGATGCTATATGTTCCACTTGAGATCTCACACTAGATTTTGGGAATCATGTTGTAGCTAAAGAGTATTGTTTAGTGATCTTACTCTGATTATGCTCGCATGTGACCCCTCGATTTAAAGTGATGGGACAAAACCGTGCTCGATGCCTCAAGTATGCTATGTGTTCTTACGCTGAGTTGCTCGCACGTGGTCTCTTGAGCTTTACTGTGTGATAAGCAAAATCGTGCTCGATGCCTCAGGTATGCTGTGTGTTCGTACACTGAGTTGCTCGTACGAGAGTTTATGAGCATGCTGTGTGATGAGTAAAACTGTGCTGGAGCCGTCCTGTATTGCTTAGTGATCTTGCACAGACCTGCTCGCACGAAAGTTTGAGACAATGGAATGGGTGATAAGGATCCACGGGAGCACGATGTACCGTGATCGTTAGCCATGGAGTATGATGTGTCGTGATATCTTAGTGATTCTGTGTGGGCTGAAGGGATGGTTGATCTGCCTCCTCAAGCATAGGATTCTCGTATACCTGATCAGTATTGCCTTGAATCCGGACTATGGTCATAAGGCTTTTTTTATCTGTGTGATACGACATTGTGTTTCTACTGTGTGAGGTGACAAATGTCCCCCCTGTTGTGTGATACAGGGTGATATAAATCTCATTATATGTCTCAAGTGAATTGATTTACTAAGTGATTTACTAAGTGTGTTTTGTGTGAACTGATAAATGAAGCTGTGTGGTTTTTAAAGATTGAGCTGTGTAAATTGATGATGTATATGCATATACTCATCTATCGAATTAATGGCTTTGCATCGATGGAAGCTATTTTCAATGAAATGCATATGTTTTATAAGGAAAATAAATGTTAATATTTTAGCATGTAGATAGTGTAGTTATCTACCTGCTTTCATATTTTCCTTACTGAGCATGTTAGCTCACCCCCTTATTTCCTCCTCCACAGATACTACACAATAGTGAGTTACTACAGTTGTCCCTGCTACGGTGTTCTCCTATTCTCCAGCAGTACATAGGTATACACTTATGAGAAAAATTTTGTATCCTCTAAATTAATGTACTGTTTGGTTATCTTTTGTACGAAAGGGATGCATATAATAGAAACTAATGTAAACATTTCCACATATTTATAAAAAAACAGTTTCTACTTCTTTTAATGAATGTTAAATTATGAATGGATGATATATGGATATGGATGTTGACTCACAGTCCAACTGTAAGTAGTAAGTTAAGTCACGGGAAGAGGGTCGTGATAATATAGATAATGACACCATATCTTCAAGGCGAATACCACTGTCGCCAACTCTAAATCATAGGTCGGGTAGTTCCTCTCATGATCCTTCAACTGTCTAGATCCATAGGTGACTACCTTCCCATCCTGCATCAGTACAAAGCCCAGTCCTTGGTACAAAGCATCTGTATATACAGAAAAACCTCATAAGTTAGTAGGAATGGTGAGAATCGAAGCTGTGGTTAATCTCCTCTTCAACTCCTAAAAACTCTTCTCACATTTATTGTCCCACACGAATTCAACATTCATTCTCGTGAGACATGTCAATGGAGCAACTAATCTTGAGAATCCCTCTACAAACCATCGATAATACCCTGCTAAACCCATAAAACTCCTGATCTCCGTGACTGTCTAGGGTCTCTGCCTCTGAAGCACTGCTTTAATCTTGGATGGGTCCACTGACACACCATCCTTCGATACAATATAACCTAGAAAAGATATATGCTCTAGCAAAAAATCACACTGACTGAGTTTAGCGTATAACTTCTTCTCTCAAAGGGTCTGTAGCACTATCTTTAGGTACTGCTCATGCTTCTCTCTAGATCTCGAATACACCAAAATGTCGTTGATGAACACGATAAAAACCTATCTAAATATTGGTGAAACACCTCATTCATCAACAACATAAAAGCTGCGAGAGTATTCGTCAACCCAAATGGCATAACCATAAAATCAAAATAACCGTATCGAGTGTGAAAAGTTGTCTTGGGTACATCTCTATCCCGAATTCTCAACTGATGGTACCCAAATCTCAGATCTATCTTAGAAAAGACTTACACTCATCGAAGTTGATCTAACAAGTCATCGATGCCTGGAAGGGGGTACTTATTCTTGATGGTCGCCTTATTCAACAACCTGTAGTCAATACACAATCGGTGGCTCACATCCTTCTTCTTTATAAACAGTACCGATGCTCCCCAAGGTGATACAAACAGTATCGTAATTGCCTCTTCAGTTCCTCCAACTCAATCGGAGCCATTCTATATGGTGTCTTGGATATCGGCTCTGTACCAGGTGTCAAATCTATGCAAAACTTTATCTCTCTATATGGCGGTAACACTGGTAAATCATCCGAAAAGACGTCTAAAATTTCCTAATCACTGGGATGTCTCTCAATTTCGGTCGTGCCTTATCTGCCTCAACACGTACACAATGTAACCCTTCAAAATATTAACCATTTAGTCAGCATAGAAATGCATCTATTTCCCTTACAACAATTACTGCTTTCATTGCTTTTCAAGGAAACTTTACATTATATTTTTCGAGGAAACTTACGGTAATGCTATCTACCCCTGAAAAAGTTACCAGCTTAGAAAAACAATCTACTACAATACGGTTTGTAGCCAACCAATTCATTCTTAGGATAACATCAAAGTCTCTCATATACATCAAAATGAGGTCGACTGACATTTCTTTTTCCCTACTTTCAACTTACAATCCCTAAATACATATTCCACTAGTTGACTACTATTCATGGGAGTGCTTATCAGCATCCTCCAACTTAACGGGGTAAGCTTCACATACTTAAACAATTTATATGCAAATGCAGGCGATACAAATGAATGTGTGGTACCAGGATCTATCAAAACATAAGCTTCAAGATCAAAAATCAAGATGGTACCTTTCACCACATCTGACGACTGATCTGCAGTATCCTGCGTGTACTCGCCCTCTGCTAACTACTTGCTTTTTCTTCTCTTTAGTTGTCGCCCTTTTGTCTCGGAGTAGGAGTATCAGCAGGAGCTCTCTCTGACTCGTTACCCTTCTGTGGGGTACTCTCAGTCATCTTTGGGAAATTTTGGATCATATGCCTTAGCTTCCCACATCAGAAACATACAGCAGGAGGTCCATAACACAGCCGAGTACCATAGTACCTACCATATTTACCACATTGTTCTGTCGTAGGTCGTGGCCCTCCAATCACTATACTCTTTGCTGGAGCTATGGTCGGATACACGAGAGGCTTAACTGTCCTCTCTCGGATCTCCCCAATCTTCGACCTATTCCCAGAAAATCTCCTGCTTCCTCTATAACTGAAGCCTCTATCCACTGTCGGTATCTTCCTATCTATGTCCCTCACTCTACCAACCTTCCCAAACTCTAAGGCAACTCGCTCAATATCTTGTTCACATAATTGTGCTCTGTGCACTGCCTCCTCATAGGTCGGTATATCAAAAGGAACTAATCAGAATCTGATGGCTGGTCTCAGTCCATCCATAAACTTTCGGACCTTCTTGACCTCACTATCCACCTTGTCAGGATCATACCTGCCCAGGGAGATAAATTTTATCTCATACTCATCCACCGATCTGCTCCTATGGGTCAATCCCAAAATTCCATTGCAGCTTTTACTGCGCAGTATCCAGAACATATTGCCTCTGGAAGGCCTCTAAAAATATATCCCATGTGATCTTTGTATGTCGGGCTCTTAGAACGGGTCTGGTGGACTTTCACCAATGCTCTGCCGATCCTTTTAGCATGAATGCGGCAAAAGCAATCATCTCCATAGTAGTGCACTCAAAGAGCCCATATAATTTCTCAATCTCATTCACCCAGTCCTCTACAGCTACTAGGTCTTTAATCCCACTGAAAGATGGTAGTTTAAATTTTTGAAACTGCAGTAATCTATCCAGGTCAAATCCATAACCTCAATCTCTATGACCCTGTGGTGGAGCAACAGTAGAAGGTGTGTTTTGTACTGGTCGGGGTGTGGGAGTATCTGTAGTCTGAGGTCTTTGGACTGGCTGTGCAGGCATCTCTAGAGTAGTCGCCTGTTCAGCATCACTTTATGTAGCTGGTCCTTGCCCACCTTTACCTCTAGGTATCGACTGAGCAATCAACTCTAAAATTACCTCTAAGCTCGCTTTATTCTCGCGAAGCGTGCCTTAGTACTCTCGGGTCCCTCTGTCGAACCCTGTGGAGCATGCTCAACATCACCCTCCACTTCTATCTCCTCCTTAGTCTCATGTGATAACAACTCAGCACGGCTCTTAGGCCTACCCGTACGGCCTCTAGCTAGTGATCTTGCTCCTCTACCACGACTGGTGTTAGGTATAATGCTAAGATTCCTACATTCACAAACCATTTCTTAGTCAAACCCATCTCGATATACATAATTGTATCTAGACAATAACAGTAACATGAGGATGTAATGTTCTTAATTATTTACATCGACACATATCAGACCAACTTTTCTCTGATACCACCTCTGTCACGACACTCAATCCACCGAAAATCCACTATAAATTTTTCATTTTTCGTTCCATTATTTATTGTTTGTTCTTTACTCTTACCTTACTCTGATCGTGAACAGCTACACCACCAACAGTTGGGTTGTGTATCGGTGTTAATCTCATCCAACAAAACCATTTCAAATAACAATTCATTTAAATGTAAACGCTTGTATTTCTTAATTAGAGTTGTTATTACATGTGTTTACAATACTTTACATCCTCAAAAGTTACATTCAAAATATTATTGTGCTATGGCATGTCTAGATAGAAAAACTATACAAATGTGTATACCTTCTATGATGGGATGCAGCGAACACCAAAATCCAATCCTCAATCCCTCTCTATTTATTGAAAGTGCTTTGTAGAGGAGGAAAATAAGGGGGTGAGCAAACCACGCGCTCAGTAAGGCAATCATGCGAGCAGGTAGATAACTGTATTATCTACGTGATCGTGATGCCATGCATAAAACCAAACATTTACTTGTCATACTCTAAAACATCAGTTTATGCATGTGTTCATGATATATAAAGCAATTCATGCTATTCAAATCCGTTCATAATTCTTAAAACAAAGCATGGAAAATCATCATGCACATGTAGTACTTAAAGCATGGAAAATCATGATACAAGATGCACTTAAAAGCATTTCATACTCAATACAAATCAGTACAAAATCACCATTCGTCAGGACTCAGCCTCTCCCTTGGACTTTCCTGACCCACAAAACAATTTAAAAACATGGATTCATCATAAAACAAGTGACATGTGAGATAGACAAATAATAATAATAAGGGTAATAACTAGGACTATGGCTATATCCTCTATGATCCTAGGCTACACAGATCCTAGTGTGCGGGGTATCACCTCTATTTGCTTCCGCACGAGATGTGGGTCACGTCCAACCCGTCGGTCCATAGCAAATCTAACTTTCGTCCGAAGACAGTATATATAAATATTCATATACAATACAACGTACTCCATGCTATATGCACGGTACAACGTACTCCGTGGACCCGTATCATCACATCATATCCTGTCACATCTCAATATGCACGTGTGAGCCTATTTAATTGGCGTGGCACACAGCCTACCCGAAGCTCCTAGCACAGCACCCAACATGTCATAAAAATCACATGCGAGTAATCTCTAGCACGGCTGAAATGTAGGGTAGACATCTAGTGCGAGCAACGCTCCAGCACCATGCCATAAAATCCATGTGAAAAGTAGTGCGAGCTAGGCTCCAGTACTCATGCATGTAAAAACTCTAGCGCGAGCTATGCTCAGCACTAATGCATGTATAAACATATCAAATCTCGTGCGAGTAGTGTTCTAGCACGTTTTATTTTCACAAACTTATGTAGGTGGCTATTTCTTTTGCAAAGCATGGTTATTAAAACCAAATCAAACTATTTTCATGCAAATCGTTTAAATGCTAGCCAACCTACCAATTTGCATGCTAAAAAGCAATAAAAGGCTCAAGAACCTTATGTTCTTGCTTTCATGAACTTCTCAAAAATCCTCATTTTCTTTGCCCTTCAAACATCTAATTCTTTTCCTACGACCCACAAACATTCTAAAAACCATTATGCGCCCGAAAACGCTTACAGATACCTCTAGGGGCCAACACAATTCCCTTATCTCAATTCTCTATGAAGCACTCCTTCCTCATTTCCCATTTTTCGTGTTTGGGCTCAATTTGCTTCGGATATATCCTCGGGAGCTGCAACCATTCATTTATCACATGAGTTAATTACAAATAACTCGTATTCTGACTTGATCATAGTCAACATATCTTACTGAGCCAAATTCTCTTCTTAAGTCGATTTCAATTACACTAATCATTTCACCTAGGCCCATTGGGCTCCTTATGCTCGTTATCACTCGTTGGACCGAATTCTAGGTCCATCAACCTCGTCGAATCGATTGAATTCAAGTTTGGCCTATAATTACCTTCAGTCATGGCATTGGGGTTGAACGCCCATCACGCCATTCCTAGTCCAATTTGGTTTAGCAAACTATCTTATTTATCTAATCAAGCACTTGGTTTACATTGCTCTAACCTTAGTTCTTCCATTCATTTATGCATTTTCACAAACACCTTATATGCACATTATATAACCTCATCCTATTCCATAAACTTATTTCACAAAACCATCTCAAAATCATGCATATAGCATTACTAACACCTTGGTATAATCCATTTATCATTAAAATCCACCATATCTCATTTTCTCACACTAAGCCCATTTTAGGTCATGAATAATTCATCTTATTCTAGGTATTTTCAACCAATAATACATACACCAATCAATTCCTAACGACATCTAGATAAACAAACTTAGAGTTGGTGTATTGGAAACTCACTTAGCTTGACTTTTCTCTTGTCCGAAATTGGAAGACCTTTTTGCTCCTTCAATCTAACAAGTTGGATATTGATTCCAAACTATGTTGTTCTCCTCCTCTCAATAAACAACTTTGCTTAAATAGTTTTTTCTCCATTCTTTTTGGAAGGGGTGGTATTCTAGAGTGAGAAAGCTTGCTCTTTTTGGTTAAAAATGGAGGGATGTTTTGATTTGCTGAAGAAGAAGGTTTGGTCGTCGGGTTTATATAGAACAGGAGTGGTGAGATCGATCTCCTAAGATAAGAGATTGATTTTCCCTTGGTTTTGAACTATAGAAACATTCAGGTTTGTAAGGGAGAGATCGATATGCTCTTTGGGGAGAGATCGATCTTCTCTTGGTTTAAACCATCAAAATATTCAGGCTTGTAAGGGAGAGATCGATCTTTACTAGGCAGAAACAACTGGAGATCGATCTACTCATGGGGAGAGATCGATCTGCTCTTTGGGAAGGGATCGATCCTTGGTAAGTAGGAGCAAATGGAAATCGATCTGCTCTTTGGGAAGGGATCGATCCTTGCTAAGTAGGAACAAATGGAGATCGATCTGCTCATAGGGACAGATCGATCTTTGCTAGACAGAACCAACTCGGGATTGATATGCTTGAACACGAGATCGATCTCCTTTGAATAGGGGATCGATTTGGCCTTCATTTGGAGCATTCCTGCTGTATTTTTCCCATATTTTCAAAGGTAAACTCATATTTCATTACTTCAATACTCATTTTGCATTCTAATCCCACTTAGAGCATGAAAAGATTCATTTCTTATGATTCACATACAATGTGACTTATGTGTACTGCTTGAAATCATAAAAGGTACTTAGAATTCTCAGTCTTTGCATTATCATTTCGTGTTTTTAAGTCTTTACATTCAGTCTGATTGTTTGAGTTCCATTCGTTTAGTCTGTGACCACTTCAAGCCTTATTTAACCTTTGCATGGTTTCATGGATGTTCATTCATTCTCATTGCAACTTCATTCAAGCCAAAATCTCTTCTTATGATTCAATTTAACATATGAAAATGAGTTACATCATATGAATCATAAGGAATACATCCCCAAAAGTGGGTCTTACATTATATGTTATGAGAGGCCTATTTTATAATATATCATTGATTAAACATCTAAGATTTTCCATAGCATCTTTTTATGATTATTAGTTTAATAATCTATTACTTAATAAGAGACTTAAGTTCGTAATTGCTTAAGGTTAGAGATCAACTAAAGAGAGAAAAATCTAAGTTCAAATTAAATAAACCGAGCTTATATGTTTGTTGTTTAATTCAACTCATATCTTTCACAATTATTAATGTTGTTACATGAATATATCTAGAGAACTTGTTCTAGGTAGTTTGAGTAGTTAGAGATTAATTAAAGAGTTTGTTTTAATTGAAGATGAAGTAAGGGAAAATGGAGTAACAAAGCTTGTTATTGTACTACAATTGAACCAACATAAAAATCTAAGATAATCAAGTTGCATATTAACCGAAACTTTATAAACCTTGCAAACTGATTTCTTTAGATTATTTCTTTCTTTAATTTCTGATTTTTATATTAAAATTTTTCTATTTTTATTAAGTTATAATATAAAATGATACCTTATATAGTAACCTTCCCCTTTTTCATTTTTCTTTACTTAATTTTCCTTTAGAACTTAGTTTAAATATTTATTCAATTTCACCTGTCTTTGTGGGGCTGACCTTTACTCAATTGTCTACAGAATATTAGTTTAAAGTAATTTTATTTTTGGTGCATTCAGCACATATTAGGTACCTTAGGTAACCTTCCGACTGATACCCCGTATAGCCGCAACCTTGAAGTGTGAGTCTAGATAGGTATAGCTAGCATTCGGGACATAGTATCACGCATAAATGTCACTTTATTTTTTGTTCATGCATACATGAGCATGTAGATAAACATGAGCCTAGCATCCATTTACTTAAACTACTTACTGAGCTGCAATTTGCTTACCCACTTTACTCCTTACAAACTATCTGAGATAGGCTCTAGTGCTGAGCTTTTGTGTGGGCCCTTGGGGACTGTACCTAGCCTTAATACTTGCCTACGTCTCCCAAGCCTGCTTTTTATGACTATTGAGATATACGAAAAATTGCATTTTTTTTTTTGTGTACATGAATGGACATTATGTACTACACAGCACTTGTTTAATTGTAATGTATTAGGATGTAACTTAGGATCATTCTAGATTATTATATGATTACAAAGTACAATCCTGAACCTGAAATGTAATCTGAAATTATGTGAATGATTGTACTTGAATATGAAATGATTGTTGAGATTGGAATATTAAATGAGTACATTTTTCAGGTAAATTAAGTGGGATAAATCTTTTATTTTAAAGGGGATATACACAATTTGTTTTCTAAACAACAAAATATGGTGGATTGAAATGATGATTACTTGCCTTCGAGAATTAATTAAATTCCCCATAGATTAAAGTTTAGATTATTAAGGTTGGAATAAAATGAAAAAATCGATTAGAAGCGTTTAGTAACTATACTGAGCCAAACACAAACCTTAAAGTGAAAAGAAAAATTTAGTTTGTAATTTTTAGTAAGTGATTAAGTAGTAGAATGTTGTCCTTAAGCATCTGTCATGACTTTCAAGGCGTGACAATATATATATATATATATATATATATATATATATATGTACACAGTTCATAACATTTTTTAATAAAAAAATAAAAAGTTTGTTAAAAAAAAGAATAAAATCTAAAATAAACCATGAAAGTTGAAACTCATAAAAAATTACACGTTCAAAAAATTCAAAATTATATTTAACTAATAAATCATATTTTATTGTGAAAAGCCCAAAAATTTTGAATTACTAGAATCAAGGAAAAAAAAAGAAGCTAAGGCCTAGATAGATAATGCATTGAAAATTTTCGATCCTTTGAAAATTAAAACGTTTAACACAAGTTTTTTCAATGCATTTGATAAAATATTTTATTATTCACTTAAAAAAATTATTTGAGGAAAAGAGTGCTGAATAAGATAAGTAGATAAAGACCTACTTATCACTTAATGCAAACAAAATTAAATAAAAAAAGAACAAAAATTTGACCATAATATTATCCAATAAAGTTACTTCATTATCTATAATTTTACTAAATTAATTCTTCATTCTAGTAATTCAAAAACTGATCTCAATCTAAGAAGTATGATTTTACTTTTTTATGCAAACTTCAATCTTTAACTTCTCATAATCCCTAAATAAAAACCCTAATACCAAATAAAGTAATTTGAATCTACAAATCAAATCTTTTTTTTTTCAAACCCCATTTTCCAAATTAGTTTCGCCTTCCCAGTATCAATCTTCAAATTATTCAACCCAAGTTAACTATCAAGGTGAAAATTGAACCGAAGAAATAAGATTAGTAGAAAGAGAAGAAAAAGGCCAAGAAGAGAATAAGAATGCGAGAGGAAGAAACGAGAGGATTAAGGATAGAATTTGCATCCTTTTTGTGTATATTCTTTGAGAACAATGTTTTAGATTATTATTATTATTTTTGAACAAGTTGATAATAAAAACGGTGATGGTTCATACTATTCTTATGATAAATTTAAAACCAAACAGTAATATAATTATTAAAATCATAAATTTAATTATTTTTATTATTGTTGGATATTGCTTTATATATTTTTTAAGTTTATGATATTTTATATCTAATATCAACTAAAAGTAAAAATGCAAAATAAAAGAAATTTAGAATTTAACATTTGTCATTATCAAACAATATATTTATATTTTGCACTCAACCTTATGTAAAAATCAAACAGTTTTTATAATTCAAATTCTATACTTATCAGAATTAGTATTAAAAATTTAGTATTTAATTTTTCAGCACTTAATTTTTGGTTTATCAAACAACACCTAAATCTCTAACCATAAAATACCATGGTAACCACGATTTTTCACTTAAGTTTTCATAAATCCAAATTCATTTGAAAAAGAATTATCAATTAAAATAGTTAGAATAATTTTTAAAATAATGAAAGAATGGTTGATTAAAATATTATTTAATCCATAAAATAAGAATTAATGTTAAAAAGTTATATGATAGATTTGGAAAATTCCCAAGTTAAGAAAACCAATTTAACTGATTAGTCAAACTCAAAACATCAGGACAATCAATTGCCCTATGAGTAAAATACGAAGAGAAATTTTGTTTGGAAATTACATTAAGATACTCAAATGCCCTAAGTGTGATTACTAAGAAATTTTTTCGATATTAATTTAATTAAATAAACACATTATATAAATTTCATTAATTTATTAATAACAATTTTAAATAGACATGTAGAGACACATAAGTATGTGGACCTTTTCAATATATCATATTTGTCCCAAAATTAGAGACTTCATCTATTATGAGCATGAGTGGGGCAACTTATACTATACTTATGCAATTTCTTCGGATTTAATATCTAATTAAATTTGCTAACTAGACCAATGCGAGTGAATTTAATATTTTAGAAATTTACTTATGTATTAAAATATATTTATAGGTATAACTAAGAGATATATATTTCTGAGTATGGATATTCATGAATATAGCGTATGTATGCTGGTATATCTAGAAATTTAGATGTGGAAAGGTAGTTGGGAAAAAGGAGATTAGATGTAATGATATGATCTGTAGGATTCGATATGCTGTCAATGAACGGCATAGTTAGGGTGTAGGGGTGCCAGACGGGGGAAGAAATGCAGTTATTAATGGTGGGGTTGAAAGATGGGCTATGCCAGATGAAGGATTTGTAAAGATAAACTGTGATGGAAGTTTCTCTACGAAGACATGTTTGGCTAGTACTGGTGTTATCGTACGTGACAGCAATGGGAGAGTGCTGATATGTATGCAGGAAGGGTGAAAGAGGGTGAATGGATTATTAGATCAATTAAGGGTGAAAGAGTGCTGATATTGTGTATGATATTCATCACTGGATCTAGAAGATTCCAGAGTATAAGGTGAATTTGATCAAAAGGAGTGCAAATGCATGCAGCAGCAGACTGGGGCAAAGAACACTAGGAAGGGGATGTCAGAGCTGGATGGAGCCGAAGTCTCCCATCTTCTTTAGTCGGCATTCTTGATAAGGGTGGCCTTCCTGTACCTCCGCAGTGAGTAGCTGTTTGTTTGGATAGAAAAAGTAAATGAGCTATGTTGTCTAGTCTCTTTTATATGTGTTCTATACTGGGACTATTGGTTGTAATGGTTTTTTTCATCAGTATTAATAAAGAAGTATTTTCTTGGCCAAAAGAAATATACACATGTATATTTTTTAAATATTATACATATATATTATGCATTGCATGCATGTGTGCTAGATATTGGTATTTGACAATAAGAGTAAGAATGTATAAATAAATAAATAAATAAATAAATAAATAAAGAATAAAACAAATAATAATATACCAAAATAAATAAATAATATCATATATAAAATAATAATAATAATAATAATAATAATAATAATAATAAACTTGTACCCTATTGGCTTCTTGAAGAAGCCAGTCGGGGAGGGCTTCATCTTCCATTAAAGCCTAAGAAAACAGAGGCTTCCTTCCTCCGTTAAAAAATAAAAAAATAAATAAATAAAATAAAATAATAAAAACTGAAAAATAATGAGAATGAGAAAAAAAAAAAGAAAAAAAAAGAGGTAAACAAAACAGAAGAAGAAGCGAGGAAGAAGCTGGAAAACGAAGGCTGTGTGAAAGTCTTTTAGAGGGGCATTCGGTGCGATAAAGACAGAGGTTGAGAGTGAGACGAACAGAGCCGCCAAAGGAAGGAAGAAAGAAAGGCCACGGGCTGGGAGAGATTTGAGGTGCATTGGGACCGAGTGCAGAAACCCTGGTGTTGACTGGAAGTGGGGGTCGAGTCGGCATTTTAAGATTGAAACGGGAAGGGTGTTAGAACAGAAAGCATGTTCTGCCATGGAGGCTCGGTAGGATGAGTTGCAACGTGTCCAGCAGCTGTTTTGGAGGCAAACAGCAGCTGGAGAAGCATCCGAAACCGGAGCAAGTCACAGTTCTGTTGAAGAGTTTCAATCGCTACTGTTTTGAAAGGTTGTGCAACAGCCAATGAATTCTCTGAAGTGTAGCGGCTTTCGGCTAGCTTAGTCGTGAGGGGTAAGGTGTTTCCGTATTCTGGTTTAAATATATGAGATGAAATTGGATGAAGTATGTGTTTATGGTGTTATATTTGTAGGAAATCTCCATGGAAGAAAGGCTGGGAACTTTATATAAATATTAATCGATGGGTAGGAATTTATATGCAAAGCCAGTGCCAGTTCAAATTGATAAATTAAGGATTTGACCATTAAAATAGCATGATAACTGTTATTTGATTGTGTATTTTGTTTGGAAAATAAGATGTGCTAGCTTATTGAGTTTAATGATGATAATTTTGAAATTGGATTTTGGAAAGATTCACTAAAATCTTAAGAGGTAGTTTCAGTTATGGTGAGAAGTGAGAGTTAGATGCTTTAAAATATGTAGTAAAGTTGTGAAATGATATATGAGGATGGATGATTTAATTAGTGATGTTGAAATTTAAAGAGATCACAAAAATTGTTATTTGGTGATTTCAGCCACTAAAAGGAATTTGGTGTCACGCTACCTCAAAAAGGCTAACTTAGTTTTTCAGTGTTAAGTAGACTATGTTAGATTAAATTATGACTTAGAAGTGAAATGAGGCTTATGAAATTGTTCATTATGCTCTCGACCCTGTGGCATAGTTTAATGAAAGTACCTTAAGCCATGTGAACTAGCATTGATTTGAAGCTAGTGAAGTGTAATTAAATATGCTTGATAATGATACAATATGCTTATTTGCAGCTAAAGAAATATTTGGAGGAAGGTTGGTGTAGGCAATATATACGCATTCCCTAGCCTAGCTTGATGATAAAAGGAAATAATGCTGCTCGGCTAACAAGATAAGGGGTGTATTTAAAATATTAATAGTGTCCTCAATACCTTAAATTTATTATTGAAATTTATTGAAGCAATAATTGCATAAGTAAAATTATTTGGAAATTATTTTTAGGTTGGGAATCTTTAGATTTATGAAGAAGCATCGTTTCTAGATTATTGAAATAGATTTTAAGGAAAACTAGCATACTTTATTTAGAAACTCAAGTTTTAGAATTTCATTAGTAAGAGATTTAGATTTTATTAAGCTTATTTGAAAGTCTTGAAATTATTTGAAGACTTCAGAAGCACGCTTAATTCTTTGAAAAGCATCAACAAATAAATTTGACTTTGCAAATGCATAATCCCTTTGAGATTGATGAAATAGCCCATGCTTATGTGAATTGATTATTTTTATGATTTTGGAAGTTATATATTTTGTCATATTTTGAATTCTTTATGATTGTGGGCGACATTTGAAAAAAAAAAAAATCATGTGCTTATGCATAAGATCTTTGAGGCATCATTTACATTTGAATTTCTCTAAGTTTATAAATACGATGTGATTCCGTATTATATTTTGAGTTAATCATGCCAAAATTTGAAAGTATTTGAAATATTCATTTGAAATAATGTGTGATTATATGTGAAAATGTTTTAAAACTTAGACCACCCATAATGCAAGTCACGACCATGCCATATAGCGCCTTTGTGACGAACTTATATCCGATGTTCATGTCCACGCGACATGCTTCATGTGATTACCTGCACAGTGAGTGCTATTGGTGCTCGTGCCTAGCTGTGTGCTAGTATATATATTTGATGTTCATGTCCACGCAACATGTTACATGTAATTACCTACACGGTGAGTGCTACTGGTGTCTGTACCCTAGCTATGTGCTAATTATGTGATTTTGAGAATGACTTTGAGAACCGTTATACGACCTTGATCTATTCTACAGCCTACCATGGCCATCGATACTATTCTCCCTCTGATAAGGGCATTTTATTTTGTGACTGCATGATGCTATAGGGAACTCCTGCCTGGTCTACTTTCGAATTATCATGTGAACACTGTGATTAAACTATGAACTTCATTTGACTTATTTGAAAACTATGTGAAGCATTATGGTTTGACTTTTGAAATTGCATTTGATCTACATATGTGATATATGACTTCGACTTCTCTTTTAGTTATGAGATTTCATATTTCGAATGTTTTGAATGTATATCTTGATTTTACATCATCATCATATTTCTAAACTCTTTTGATGCTATTAAGATTAACATTTCTTACTAGGCTTTTTCTAAAGTTCACTCCCTCCACTCTTAGATTTCATGTAGTGATTCCGAGGAGAGTTCCTTTTAGAGTGGTGGATGCGCAGAGCCTCCCAAGCCATTTTTGTACTTTTGCAAGGTATACACTTTTTATGTTTACGTTTATTTCCAAATAATGTACGCATAGATGTATGCATGTATATTATATGTTAGGTATAATATGTAATTAGGAATCATTGGATGTAATTAGGAAGCATTCTATGTTCAAGGGATCGGTTCCTTCCTGTAAGGGATTGATCCCCTTAGACTCTCACAATCACAGAACGCGTTCTGTGATTTAAGGATCGATCCCTTACTTCAAGGGATTGGTTCCCTCTGTCTAGTGCAATTAATTACTTCGCTCCTGACACAAATTATTATTTTTTAAAACCTGTCATTCTCTTCTTCTTCACCGAACACTCCTCCTTCCATTACCCTACATCACATTCTCTACTCCAAAAACATCATTTTCTCATCGTTTACACTCAAATTTGTTTCAACTCTTCAAGTTTTCTCATACCTAAAACATTTCTTTCATCATTTTTCTCTTTCTTCATCACAAAATCCATTAATCAAGTTTTTCAAAACCTACATCCTTCCAAAATTTATCCACTCCAAACTTTCATTTTCTTTACTTGTGTGTGTAGACATTAGGTTATTGTGGTTTTGTGCTGCTAGAAGTCTTAGGACTCTTGATTATGGTTTTCCATTTCTTCCCAACCTCTTGTCTCCATCCTCTCATACTCTTGTACACCCGTTTGATTAAATTCCCAAACGACTTTTTCTTCCAATTTTTTCACTCATTTTGATTCTCTTCCCTTTACTAGTCTTCACAATGCCTCCTCGCTCCACAATCACAATTACTAAAGCATCATCCTTTGCTTCCAAATCATCCAAACACAAAGCTACCACTTCCTCTGATATCACATTTTTCACTTAGTTCAACTGGTGTTTTCATCTCCCAATACTCGCAAAAGTTACGATGACCATTTTGCCACAATGCCAATTCGACATTTGAGAAAAATCGACTTCGGTTTCCTCGAATCCATTGGCTTCCCTTATCTCGCCAAATTTGAAGCATTTGGATGGATGCCATTTCTAAAAGCTAATACTCTGATTCCTTGTAGCATTGTTAGGGCATTCTTTGCAAATGTCAATCCAATCCCCAGATGTAGAGTGGTCGGCGTTTCCTCTTATCTCATGGGCAAGCACATTGAGGTCATAAAGGATAAGCTAGCCAATGTGTTCAACTTCAGAACCAAAGGCTTATTAATGAGGAAGAAGAGGTTCCACTCGTCTTCCCGATAACCAATGATAAGGTGAGTGACCTTCCCATGACAGCACACATACTCCATATTATTATCACGTGGAACTTACGCCTCTTTGGAACGAAGTACTCTCAAGTGCCTAAGCTTGATTGTTTTTTGCTTCATCACATCCATGAGAATGATGTTGGTATGCCCAATCTTGTGCACTTCATCTTTAAAGATTGGTTGTGGATTGTCAATAGAAATGCCACAACGATAGTTTTCCCTCAACATCTGGGTTATTATTTCATCAAAATATGGATTGACTGCTCGTGCGAAATCGGTAAGCTTACTGAGCCGAGAAACGATATTGGCATCGACATACTTCACCGTATGCACTACTATCAGGAAGCCAATGGTGAATGGCAAAAGCAAGCTAATTCAGTTTTTCCACTCGAGCCAGCATAACCGATGAAGACAGACCAAGAGGCCATTCTTACCGATGTTGCTACATCATTCTCTTCTACTACTCCTTAGGCATCTTTTGAATCGATTATGCATATGCTTACTCAATTTGGCACTCGATTCACAACCGACGAGGTAAATCAGTAGGCTAATATGGTAATATGATGAAAAAACCATTAACCTTCTTATTTGGTAAGAAAGATTCACTTCATCTTCTTTACGCTTCAACCTTAATCCGGAGATGCATTTGTAACTACTCCATGGTTGCAATTTCATTTGAATGCAACACTTTCTTCCTATACTCATTTCAAAACACTTTCTTCCTATACTCATTTTAAGATAAAGGAAGTTTTAATAGAATATCTCCCAGTTGAAATGAGTCAAGAACATTTATCTCCATTTTTGCCAATCTTTTTTTTCATCTTTGTACCTTTTCTCCAATGCAGCCCAAATTTCTTTTGGAGATTATATGTTCTGGTACAGATCATATAGCCTATCAAAGAGAGAATTGAGGATGTGACCGCGACAAATAAATTCATCTTCTTCACATCTTTAGAATTATTTTCATTTAGTGCTGGTAGTGGTGACAGATTAGGATCAAGCACATACGATACCTTTAAAGCTGTCAGTGGGAAAGCCATCTTGTCCTTCCATCTCATGTAGTTAGTACCATCAACACGATCCAACTTGATTTCCTTTTGATGAAGAATCTTGAAACTTATGTTTAAAGGAAGTGTCGATTTGATTTTTTTTTTTTAATCCTTAAGATAAAATATAAAAGATAGAACATAGAAGAGGAAATGATTTTGAGGTGCAAATTTTATTCACACATTTGACGAGTTTCAAACTGCTATATTTGAGGAACTTCAAGATCAGCGATCTCAGTGCCAAAATTATTTTGATCAGTTTCCACGACCTTCATCCTCTTAGATGTTCACTTTTGATGATATGAACTTGTTTATGTGATTGAGTGATGATTTTGTATATGACTTGCTATTGTATCACCCTTAGTAAGTATCAATTATGTTATGACTTTATGTATTGAACCTTGTTTCTTTTATCTAAGTATCCTTTTCATGATCATATGAGTCTTGAGCTTTAAATTGATCTTCTATCTACTTCATGTGGCATCTATGCAAATTTGTCTCATCTTTAATTTCTTGGCTGGCTATTGTGCTATAATACCTATGCTACTAACTTCTCCTTATTTCTCTTGAATGGATTATGTAAGACCGCAAAATTTCCCATACCAATGTTTCGTTATTTATATGTTAACTCGGGATTAGTTTACGGATAGGAGGATATAATTTAACTAAGAGATAGAATAAATAGAAATTAGAATAGGATTATTTCGGTTTAAACCACTTAGAATAATAATTTTGGTGTAATTTTAGTTTAAGTAATATAAGGATTGGTAAGATATTGATTAATAGGTAAGCATAAGTATTGAAACCGAAAATTCTAGTTCAACATAAACAAAAATATAACAATGATAAATTGTAGAGAGTGAATATAAATTTAATGGCATAATGTATAATGTGTATTAGGATTACGTTATGAACACAATTTATGTAGTTAAAATATGTTCATGTGATTAAATTAGGATAGACTAAGATAAATTGCCATTAGACCTTAGGCTAAATATTTAAGAATGTAGAAATAAGTTTAATTCATGTAAATAAATCAATGTGGTGACCGAAATTGATAAGAAATAATGCAAAATTCGGTTAAATGGAAAATTCATGATAATTAGGTAGTGAAAATCTTAAATTTAAGTATGCTAATTAAATTAATTATGAAGCAAATTAATTTAATACAGCAATGTAACAAAATCTAAAATCTTAAGCTACTATCATTAAGATAAAAATATACTTATGTATAAATCATAAAATCTGAAATAATAGATATAAAATCCTTGTGTCGTATCATTTTGGAACATGTTTATATAATTGTGATAGCTATAAAGTTAGAGTTTAGAAATTAGCATGAACATAAATCTGAAAATGTAATAAAACATTTATGCATTAGAGTAAAACAAGTTGATTAAACTATAAATCTGAAATTTTGTTGTTAAATTGATAAAACAATGTAAACTTGAAATATATATATATATATATATATATATATATATATATATATATATGTATGTATATGTATTAAAGTAAAACATGTAGATTGAAATTGAAATCTGTAATTGTGTTATTCAAATTGCTAAAACTATAAACATTAGAGGTATGAAAAACCAGAATTTATGTAGATGAAAATTTGCAAAATCTGCACTTAGTATTCAATTTCTAAAACCATAGTAAAAGCTGAACTATATGCATGTATAATTAAATTTGCAACTTCTGAAAACTAAATCAACAAATAATTAAACGAACTAAAACATAAATTATGCAGAAAATATATAAATAGAAATTTAGCAATTTCTGGTTCCCTATTCCCCCTTTCACGTTTTCAGCCAAGGGAAAACAAACCAGAAAAGTGTTCTTTCTTCTTCCCCTCTCCATCACGCCACCACCACCTCACCTGCTGGAAAATCCAGCCACCAGCCACGCCACCAGTCATCTCAAATCAGCCTCCTAGGCTTGCATGCAACAACCATTCACACCTCCATTGTCATCCACGCATAAACAGCCCCATTTCCAGATTTTTCTGCAAACAGCCAACAAAAGTCTAAGATTTGTAGTTGCATGTTAGTGTAAAGTGTTTAGAAACAAATTTAGACTTAGATTACTTACCATTTAAACCCACCAACACGTTTTGCACCTCCCACTTACCTCAAAACTTCCAAACAGCCATGAAAAACCTGCACTGCAGCTGGAACCGAGAACTTAATGGGTGAGGGAAGTGCCTAGGTGCCTCGGTTAGGTGAAGAAAACCTTCAATTAAGCTCCAAACCTGTAGGACAGTAGGCAACCATCAAGAATTCCAGATATTTGTTTGAGCAATTTGGGGAAAATTAGCTAGGAGGTTCGGCTAGTGTAATTTGGGGTAAGGATGTTGTTAATTTCTGGAAATCTAATGTGTTTGCTGTTATGTTAATGTATATGTGTAATTGATTTAGATTTAATTCCAGAAAAATGATACATGCATGAGAATTTAGTGTTGACTAATTGAAATTTCTAAATTCTGAAAATTTTAAGTTTATAAATTGGTATGATAAGTTGAAGAAAAATATACTGCATGTACAAATTTACTGCAGCAAGTATGAATTGTAACAATTGAAGAAGAAAAAAAAATTCAGTAGGGGCATTAGGGAGTATTCGGTCACATGTAGTAAGATTAAGAAGATTGAAATTGCTGGAAATTTAAGATTAATGCAGTAAATTATAATATGAATAAGTTGTTCTAAGGTTGCATGATTGAAAATTTAACTATATAAGTAGATATGTTGAGTTGTGATTTGGCTACATAGAGGAACATAGGAAGATTGTTGAATTGTCAATGTGAAATTTAAATCATGTAATCTGAAATGTGTTATACAAATGTAAATTTCTATAATTGAACATTCAATAGGAAAATTGGAAGGTTAGAACAATGCATTCGGCTATAGGAGAAATGTAGGAGAAATTCTGCATGTGAAGGATTTAACTAGAGTGATTAATCTGAAAATAATTGAAATACATTTGAGGATGTTTATGATTAAAAAAATTGTTAAGAAAAAAAAATTTGAATTGGATAGGGATAGGCTCGGTTACAATAGAGGAACAAAACCAGAATTTGTATAATGCATGTAAATTAGGAGTAAGCTAAATCTAGGAATTTCATAATGCCATGATTAAAAGGAATGCAGAAAATTGATGTAGGATAACTATAATTCATGCAATTCAAGTAAAATAAAATCTGAATTTGATGGCTGAAAATATTGAATGAATTGGTAGATTTAAAAGCTTAAGAAAATAATGCATCAACTTAATTGAGTAACTAAGTGAAATTGCTGAAAACTGTATAAGGATTGAATGGTGATGAAGTGCTCGGTTTAGGTGGAAAACTAAGGGGATTTAAACATGTTTTCGGTTAGGAGAGCTAGATTACATAATTTGCCTAAAAATATTACACATTGGATGCATGTAGGAAATGAAATGAAATGAAATGAAATGCAGAAAATTTAATTCTTTGGCTGGAAATTATAAGAAATTGTTGGTTAATAAATTAGTGTCAAACAAATATTGAAATAATTGGATGAGTATAAAAGCTTAGGTTCGGCCAAATGAAGACTTTAGAAACAATAATGCTTGCTGGAAATTAGGAACGAAAATAATCAATTAGTGTTGAAGCAATATAGTCCCATAATGATAAAATCAGAATTTAGGCAATGGATAATGATAATTATGGGAGTTTCGATTAATAAAATGTTGGTAAATTTGATGATTTAAACTGCAGAAATTAAATACAATATAGGTGAAGAATATTATATAAAAATATGTATTGCGTGAATGTAGTATGAAATTAAGGCATACTCAAGGTATTTGGCCACCTTGATTAAGATAGAAAATAATTAACAAGTGGAAATTGTAGAAATTATGGCCATGAGAGCATGATTGGAAATGAATAAGCGTAAGGCTTAAAACCGATAAACTGCGTTAACAGTAGTTAGTCCCGAATTATCTTTGTAAGTGTTCGTGTGCTGAAATTTAATTCGTTAATATACGAATGGTAAATAACGTACGCCTTAATGATATTTCGCAGCAAACACATAAGAAGGCGCTAAGGAAGCTTAGACGCATATATGGGCGTCTAAGGCGGAAAAAGGGTAAATCGGGCGCATAATTTGTGTGGTAAGGGGTTTTATATAGCTGTCGTTAGCAAAACACTTAGTATAAGCTAGATTTCATATTTTTAAAGTAGGATTATAGGTTAGCCGATTTATTAGGGTAGCCTAGGTTAAAATTCTCTTACCAATCGTTTTATAAATTGCCTTGATTTGAAATTCTGTCATAATTTGGAGTTACCGTTTATAAGCTATGGTTTTTACATGATAGTAGCATGTGCGTGTGAGCATTACACTATTTTCGTAACTCCATTGGGATTGCTGATTTTTGAAGCTGTTGTGTGGGCATTTTTAACTGTATCTTTGAAGATAGCATGAAGTTGCATGATTTATATACATGCTGGTTTTTGTACAGTTGTTTCATCAATTATTATCGATGGTGGTTTTTTTCAATTTTTTGAAATTATGATTTGGGAAGAAGTGTTAGATTTTATTGTGAACCCATCGAGGGATTTTTGAGTTTGTTGGCAACTCGGTTTATGCCTGTGTGGCAGTCATGTCCCGTGAGAGCCATCTTTAGCACCCGGTAGGAGGTTCTGTGTGATTGCTCTATGGTGCCACGTGCTTCACGGAGATGCCTTCGTGGCATCGAGTTTGTTATTGCTACCTAATACTGTGAGACCCTGAGCCCGTCTACAGTACCCTAGTCCGGAACCTGCTCAGTTAGGATAGGGCGATAGTCACTATGGTCATAGGTGTACTGATTTTGCATTGTTATTGGTGAGATTATCTGAATATTGGATCCATGACTGATTGGGTTATTGCCACATTCTCATGTTGCTGTATCAATTGCTTTAAGTATGCTCATGCATGTATTTGAATGAATTGCTCTTGTAATGATCTCGGTTTTGTGGACTTATAATTATTCTTTGGAAAATCTGGTTTTGAGTAATGATACATTGATTTACAATTATGCAAACTTGTCTAAACCGAAGCATGTACAGCATTTTTTTTATCGAATTATGCATGAAGTTTTACGTGATTATCTTTGTTTACAATTGCATGGCGTGTTGCATGGTGTTTTGCTAGTTTTGGTTATGTAGACTTCTTACTGAGCGTGTGATTTCTCACCCCTCTCTTTCCAACATTTTTCAGATTAGTATTTCGGGGTGAGCTTTTCGTTCTAGTTGTTTCCCTCAGTTTGATTAGCACCTTTTTGAATTTTTCGAGGTATATGCTAAAGACATTTTTATTTTCAGATATGTACGCACGGTTGTATTTGTGAGATGTATATTTAGTTGAAAAATGTTTAAGTATGACTATAGGTATTGCATCTTTAGTTTCTTCTTGTGGTCTCGGATTAAACAATGAATTTGGGGTAATGTATTATATGCTGTTAAACCAAGTGGCTATGATTGTGGTTATATACTGTTATGGTTGTTTCGATTATCCTGATTTACCTTAGGTTTTTTCTTTTCGGTTTAAAATGGATGAATAGTATGGCATGCTATATGGTATTGAAAGTCGTGTCGGATTTATGAATATGTGATGATTATGCCGAATTAGTATAAGAAACCGAAATCACGGGTAATATAAGTTAAGATTAGAAATTGATTACGCATAAAAATATAATAAAGAGTAGGATGGTACCTACATTGGGCACAAACAACAAGTAAAACGATCAGCGTAGAAATATTTAAATTATATTAAAATATGATTTCACTTAATATTACGCGACTAGTTCGAGGTTAGGTCATGGGACGTGACAGATTATCCTTTCATTTTTACTATGCATATTTTAAGGGGGAAGTTTTACCAATTATTTTTGTATGACAAAAGAGGTAAAATATGGTTTGTAAATATTTTTGAAAATGCTCACATTTAGAGGGAGTAATTTTCAAATCAAATTGATAATATATTTTGTCATATAAAAAAGGGGAGATTATTAGATTTAAATTGATAATTTTGAAATAACAAAAATATTGAGCATGATTGTTAAAATAATTTAGATTGTAAATTTGTTTAGGATTTCACAAACTATATTATGAGTTTTACATTTTGATAAGATCATAATTTCATTACAAAATCTAAATTGGTCTTAGTATAATTTTGGATATAAAGCAATTAATTTTTTGATGAATTTATTGAAAATATTTTAAAAATTTATTAGGTATATTTTTTGACTCAATTTCATGCACTTAAAGCCAAAGGAATTTTATATGAAATTGAAAAATTGTTTTAATATATTTTGGAATAGTTAAAATTGTCAGGAAAATAATTTTCAAAGAGAGGATTGATCCACTAAACCCCTAGATTTGATCCCTTGTTGGTAGTAAGGTTATGTGTTACAAGAAAACACAGAGGGATC
Source organism: Firmiana major (assembly GCA_033439115.1). NCBI lineage: Eukaryota > Viridiplantae > Streptophyta > Magnoliopsida > Malvales > Malvaceae > Firmiana > Firmiana major. Next base: position 16,656,156 of record CM065904.1, on the reverse strand, counting down.
GATCCCCCAATTTATTTTAGCTCTTTTGCAAGCTATGTAGATGAAAGGATCAATCCCTCGAGGAGATAAGATTGATTCTTTGATGTGTTAAAAGGTCCCAATAGCTATTTTTTAAGGGTTTTAATGGGAAGAAAAGCAATTATGCTTCACCAATCTAAGGGCCATATAAATACTTGCATTAAAGAAGTTGAAGGCAAGAGATAACATCTGAACAAATTCTTGAAGCTTAAACACACAACTCTCAAGCTCTTGTTCTCAATCATCTTCTCTATTACTTGTGCTCATTCATTGTAATCACCTATCGAGTGAGGTTCATTGATTACACCATTCTAAATACTCTTTCTCAAAGTTGTAAGTGTTACCCTTTTGAGGATTCTATTGTAAGAGATTGGGTAGCCATTTAGTGAAGTGGGTGGAAAAAGGTTTCTTTCTAAGTCTAAGTAAAAGGAAGTGTAAAAAGTTATTCTTAAACCTTAAAAAGGAGAGTGTAAGTGATTCACTTGTAGTGGAATGGATTCCTTGACAAGAAAGTCAAAAAGAGAGAATGTAGGCAAGAGATTGGTCGCACTACTATAATTCTTGTGTTTGCTTCTCTTAACCTCTCCCTCTTTATTTCATTGTGTTTTATTTTCATATTTGTTTGTTGCCTTATTGTGAAATTAGGTTAGAAAGACCATTAAGTTAAAGAAAATTTGATTAAAACTGATTCATCTCCTATCAGTTGAGCTAACAGTTAGTAATTTTATTAAGATTTTGAGGGTTATAAAGAGTTTTTTTTTTTTTGAATATTTTGATACATTTAGAAGTGGGATTTGAAGATTATTTTTGGTAGTGTAAATAGAAATTCTATTGTTCTTTTTGTTTTACATTGCACCAATGTGCCAAACGCATCCCTAAGAAAAACAAACAAAGAAATAGTAATTAATATAATGATTAATATCATATATACTGTCAGTAGATTTTTTTGACTTCACATATGAGGTTAGGATGATAATACATGTTTTATTTTATTTATTATTTATTTTTTTAATATATTTAAAGGACATGTGTTATCATTATAACTTCACTTGTAGAGTCAAAAAATTTCACTAATGATGTATGATATAATTATTCTTATAACATAGCATATTAGTATCTTGACAATAATTTTGTATGATGGATTACTTTAGAGTGTCGCATTTCTTTAATGTCCACATTCAAAATTTGTCCCTGGTTAGAAGACCTCTTCTCATTTAAAGAGAAAGGAGGCTATGGTAGGTGCCACTTTTAATAAACAAAACCATATCCCGCGGTCGAAAACAGTTTCCATATCTTTTGCTAAATGAAAAGGATTTGCTTTTGCTTTTATCTCCATCTTAATTTTTTTGTTTTAATTTATGATCATTTTGATGTTTAAATTTATCTGTGATTGCTATCGTTGAACGAATTGAAAGACAAAGTCAATGAGAAGCTGTAGGATTTGGTCTTTCAACGCATGTGTTCAGCTCTCAAATTAATATTTCATTAATAAATTAAAAAAATAAGATAAATGAGAGAAAATTAAGAGTAAAGAAAGTAAGAGAGGACAGATGATGAAGAATATATTATCTGTATGGTGTAATCCGGTATGGAAATTAGTATATCATCTCCAATGTATATTACGAGTATAACAATTGTATTGATCTGAATATGCAATCAAATTGGTTAGTGACATTGTGTTCTTGGTTAATCGTCAATTTATATACTCCGAACGTTTAGGCCTTAATTCTAGAGGTCGAAACCTGATATTTTCATAGAAGATTCAAGTCCATAATGTTGGGTATGAGAGATCCCTTTGGTTGCTCAAGCTCATCATCAACTATGGCTTTAATCTTTTGCTATCAAATCCCAAAGTAAAATCTATTTCACGGATAATTCTTTCTTTCAGACACCATAGTAAAAGACAATTGCTCTTTTAAGATGCGCATAAATACATGGAAGCTGTTATAAAAAGGGTAATTCTTCACCATAAGACAGTTTCAAGTATTTGTTGGCACATATCTCTCAAAGCCATTAATTTGTAATTTCTGTTTTATTTGGAGAAGAGAATTCAAATTCTGCCTTTTAAACAGAAAAATCATGTATTAAATATTGAGTTAAAATTATTATACTCTTTTTTTTTTTGGTGACTTATACTCACATTATTGATCAGTTAAAAAAAAAAAAAAGCTGCAATATTTAGAAAGTCTGAAAGTTCAATATTTATCAGAGTGTTTTGGAGAATAAAAGATTTATCATTGCACTTTTCTGGGAACATTTTTAAGGACAAAAGTCCTAATCAAACACATATTCATAACTGTAAATTTAGCTGCCCCACACACAAAAGCAGTCAGGGCTTACCTCATTATTTTGGTGACTGAACTTGTCTCTGTGCGTGTATCTGGGACTGGGTACTGGGAAGCATTACAAACATAAAAGGAATTTGAGTGTCTGGGCAATGAATTTGATCTTGCCCTTCGGACTGGGCAGTCTGATTTAGCATAAATTTTACTCCACAAATTATAAAATGTAATGTGAATGGATTTCTTTCGACTTTGTGTCTCTTTATAAATAGCATCATGTTGCATTCTTCTCCAAATGTTCACACGGATGAGCTGGATGTGTCAGCAATGTATCAAAGTCAAGTACAACGTCAACAGCTGGATTACACGTATATTGGTTGAATTCACTTATACTGTGTAAACTATATTCATTTTAGTCATGCTCATATCTTTTTTATATTATTTATTTATAGCTTTTTAAATCAACTATTTAATTTTATACTTTATTCAAATATGTTATTCATATCAAATTTTAAATTAATAAAAAATATTTAATTATTAATTTGATTAATAATAAAATTTCAGTTGTTAAATAAATAGCACACACGATGTATGTGAATTAAGTGTAAAATTTAACAGTGGAATATAAAAAATATAAATCGTAAAAAAAAAAAAATGAAAGTACAAAAAAAAAAAAAAAATAGAGTAATATAAATGAATCTTCCCTGTATATATATATAAACACACACGTGTGCCATTGTTTGTGTGACCTCTATGCAATCAATCTACATTACCTGGAAAAAATTGTAACAAACAGAAGAAAATTCAACCCAGACTTCCATTCTTCCAGGCGGTAAGAGGCAAATTAATAGTCACACTATTTTTGGCAGTTGAAAAAGCAGGTCTTGCGGGGGCGTCAACTTTCAACAATCAGGAAAGAAAAATGGAGATTAATAATAACATTTAAAATGAGTAAAGAGGAAAAGCACCTTACATTGTGGAAAACAGAAGGGGAAAGGTCATATGTAGTTATTAGCATCAAAATTATATAAATGGAATGACCAAAATGAAGTAAAGAATACCAATGGAATTGTTAGCAAGGCGCTTTTCTCTGTCATTAAACCATTAAGCAATGAACAAGGCAAGACTAATTATCACCAATGAAGAGATTTTACAATTATGATATTTTTTCTCCTTTTTTTAATCTATCGACCAAAGCTCTACAATAAAATTGAGTCGTGGTCGTCAGCATCATCATCATTTATTTTTACTGATATATATGAAGAATTATTAAATTATATATAAATTGTTATACACTATTTTTAAAATTTTATACACGATTAATATTTTTACAAATCAACAATTAGATTTAACGATTTATCTGTATTCATAACTCATATAAAGTTTTGAGTTAATCAAAAATAAAATATTTTTCGATATTAACAGTTGAAGTTTAATTTATTATTATCGAATAAATAGTTAAATATTTTCGATTAACTTGAAATATGATATGCATAATTTACATAAATAAAATATAAAATTCAACGATTAAATTAAAAAATATAAGTTGTATAAAAAGATTAAAAAAAGAGTGTGCATAACTAATTTTACACAAATTTAAGTGGACGATTGCTCAATATATATAAAAACTCAAGTCTAGGGTATTTACTCTGATATTCTTTTACCAATTCATATCAATATTTAACTGTTTACGGATCAGAAAGCTTTCTCAAGAAAGGAAATACTACCAAATTATAATCACAAAGATGTGATAACAAATATTTTTTTCCCATTCATATACATCCTAGCTACATTTGATCCTCCTTATAATGCAGGAACATTAACTATATATATATAATGAAGAATTCTTTCTCGTTAAGCACGCTTTGGTCCTTTGTGAGCTTCTTTCTAAGTGATTTCAAGGTTACAAGTTTTATTAGGTCTAATTGCAGCTGAAAAATTTCTGATGCTTTTTTACTGACATCGACATAAGGAACTTTTTTTAGCTTAAGCAATCCTAGTATCATGACACAATAGCTTTAATAAGCCGCCGCAGCCCACATATAGAAACTATCACGAACCATGGATGATGGTGATAGTGCTATCAAAATCGCTGAACTAAGAGTAAAGACGTGCACTATAACCATTTGCAGCAGTGTGGCGTTGATGAATTCTGAATCACAATTCACAAAGATACCTAGAATTATGTATATGGAGGGTATGGTGGGTGTGCGTAAGCAATAAATACCAATACCAGGAAACTGCCTTGTTGACAAGAAAAAAAAGGAAACTGCTTTGTTGGAGTTGGAGAGTGTGGGGGAGCCAATAATCATTGGAGTCCCACTAAAACAAGTATGTTACTTGTTTAAGGGAGTGTTTGGGTTTTCATGGAATCTTGGCTTTGATAAAATCTTTCATATTAGTCAAAAAAATTGTGATAAAATCAAATTTTTATCTTTAATTTTAAATTTTTTTTATTTTATTAAAAATATATATATCTGATCATTTTCTCTATTTTAATCTTAACGAATTTTATCACCCATCAAATTTAACAATTAATCATTGACGTTTCCCTTATCGGTTCCAAGGGAGTCTTCGCTTCCAGTCATGCAATAGATTATATACTTTTAAGCTTTTCTAGAAGAAAGTAGCACTTCACGCACTAGTGGATACATTAATATGTTTAATAGAAGAGAAATTATTTCTTTTTATAAATTTTACTAATATAATCATTTATATTTTTTTTAGCCACTTGCATTCTCATCCATTTTCAATCTAAGACTAATAATCATTTATATTATTTATAGCATATAAAAATAAAAAATTAATTTAAAAAATAGAACATGTAATAATTTATTGTGAATTGTAAATTATATTTCATATTAAAAAATATGAATACATAAGTACATGTATGAGTAAGTATAATTATAGTGAATTTGGACACACATAAAAATTATATCTAATGGAGAAGAAAGATAAAATCAAGGTCCAAATCAAAATCAAATTAAGAATAGTAAAAGGGAAGTTGCTTGGCAGCTACACATAAATAAATGATTGAATTAACCAACGCAATAGCCAATTAATCTTAATTCTGGACTGGCGGGTCAAAAATCAGCAAGCGACAAAATTGGCAAAATCATTAAAAATTTGTCTACCAAATAGTGGCCACTGCGGTCAAATGAAGCTTCATTCCTTGTTGCCAATATATTATTAGTATTATGATTGTTGTTAAAGAATGGATCAAATGACAATTCGAAAGTTTTAGTCAAGTCAAGATCTTATCTTAAGGACATTTCCTTGCACTTTCTCGCATCGCTTTCACTGCCAAAAACAATTCAAACATAGAGCATGCAATTTGCAAGTAAAATTAATTAATAAACAAAAATATACTGAAAATGTTCCATTTCACAGGATTTCCTGGTTACTGCCTCGCGAGTTGGTGACCCTTTGGACACTCATGCTCCATTGACCTTAGAATCTGCTTTTGACTATAAAATTTGGGTGATCAAGATAAGGATACAAACAAACGGAACGATCGATGAATAGTACTTAAATTCATTAAGTTTTTGTCTGTTTTATATTTATTTATTAAGTTTAACAAACGATGATGACAGATGACAAATAACAAATAACAAATAACAATTTACTATTCATTTATTAAACAAATCGAACATAAATAAAAGTATAATTTATTCGTTTATATTCACTAACAAATTCATTTATATTCTTTTAAAACTCATTTATCTAATGTATCATTTAATATTCATTTGTTATTCGTTTATTGTTTGTTTGTTATTTATTAAGGTACTAAAACTACTTATATATCCTAACTTTAATCTAAAAATTTAATACCTAATTTCAAAACATATTTATACAATACAACTTTTTTGAGTTAAAAAAATTAAAACATAATAATAAAATAATTATAAAATTCAATAAGTTAATTATGCTTTGTATGATAAATTTTTAAATTTTAAACATTAGGCATTAAAATTAAATTAATAAAAGTTTTATAATAAGTTAATATACAATTCTTACACAATAACCAATTACATATATGATAATATAAAGAATGTATACGATAGGAATTGTATTTAAAATTATACTAAAAAAATTAATGAAACATAATATAAAATAATTATGAAATTAAATTAGCTAATTATGTTTAAGATAATAAGTTTTAACATTATATATTCCGTTTGTATTATTATTTGTATAGTGTTCACGAATATGTGCTCGTGAACATACTTGTTTAATGATTTATGAATATTTATTCGCGAATATATTCATTTATATGTTTTATGAATATATTTATTTAATATGTTCACGAACATATTCGATTAATATTCACTAACAAGTTTGTTCTTAAAAATTTAACGAATAATCTTACGAAACATGCAAACTGAGCTCAAATATGAAAACAAAATTCTTTGATAAACACGAACCAAACGCAGATGATACTAAAATATAAACAAATAAATAGAAACATCATCTCGTTTGTATTCAAATGCCGTAGCTCAAGGTGGTGTCTAAGTGCAATAAAGCAATGAACTTAAACAAACAATTCACCTTATAATATTAGTGTTGTTGTCAAGTACAACAATGATGTATTGCTGACGTATCCCTCTCGATTTTTTTGTCACGTGTTACTGCAAACTCTGCAAGAAAAATAATGATTAGAGAGACGCAGGCGTTGTTCCCTGCGTTGACACTCCGATACTTAAGTCAGTAAGAGAATTGTGCGGAGTTTCTGAAGAGGAAATAAAGACTTAGGTTAACGAATCGTACCTGACCCCTATTTATAGGGATTTACTCTGTCATTAATTACTTTTTTTCCCTTTTTATCTTACTTAGGGCTTGTATCATTTCTCATATGTTTTTTTTTTCGTTTCTTTTATGATGCACAACAATTAGGATGAAGTGTAGGACCTAAAATTCATTTCTTTTAATGTCGACATGTATATATTTACCATAAGATTTAATTAAAATTAAACTAATAATTAAGAGGTTCTTTAGGATTATTTTCTGTTTTTTAAATTAATGACTCCGATACTTAAGTCAGTAAGAGAATTGTGCGGAGTTTCTGAAGAGGAAATAAAGACTTAAGTTAACGAATCGTACCTGACCCCTATTTATAGGGATTTACTCTGTCATTAATTACTTTTTTTTCTTTTTTATCTTACTTAGGACTTGTATCATTTCTCATATGTTTTTTTCGTTTCTTTTATGATGTACAACAATTAGGAAGAAGTGTAGGACCTAAAATTCATTTCTTTTAATGTCGACATGTATATATTTACCATAAGATTAAATTAAAATTAAACTAATAATTAAGAGGTTCTTTAGGATTATGTTCTGTTTTTTTTTCTTTTTTTAAATAAACATAAAATATTTTTGTTAATGTTGTTATATAATGAAAATAAATGTTTAAATTCTGTCATATATAATAATTTGGTCCACAAAATAAAATTTTAAAAATTAAATGAAAATCATATATTTTCATCAGAAACAATGAATTACAAGAGAGATTAGAAATATAATCAAGTATTACAAGAATAGAAACAATTTAAATCAAACAAACAAGCCAATATATAACTAGAACTCACAGAGTGATACTTGAACCTGAACCTCAAGGTTGCTTAAATATAATATTAGCTGCATAGTAATGAATAATATTATTTTATAATATTTAATATTAATATTAATTCATATAAATATAAAATAATAATTAACAAATTTGAATTAACTATTGGTATATGTAATAATAGAAGCTAATAAATACTAAATTATATATTAAATAATAATATGAATGAAGAATTTATGTATTATAGATTATATTCAATAATATTATTAATTTTCTTCTAATAATATTAAATTATTGTATAATATGTATCTAACTAATTAATTCGTATTAAATTTATATAATCATTAAAATATATTAAATTTAATATAAAATAATAGTAATTATTCAATAGTACCAATGATGACTTTTAAATTTAATTGAAAAATAATATATATTAAATAATACCATTTAATAAAAGAATAATTAATTATGTTAACTAATCGTTCTTAATAATAATATTAAATTTTCATTTATTAGAATTACTTTAAATGATATTATTTAAAACATATCTAATATGCTAATAATATTATAGAATTTTGCAATAAATAATATTATAATATTATGGTATTGTGTAATTTATGTTTAATTATTTTTTAAAATTTTCAAAATTTCTATATTCAAATAAATATATTAATTTTAAAATATTTTTATTTTAAAATTAAATATTATTTCATAGTTAGAATTTAATATTATTTTCATTTAAAAACTATTTAATTTTATTTTCTATTTTTATTATGAAAATATATAACATTACATTAATAAATACACAATATTCATTATGAATATTGTCAGAAACGAAAGCACGTTTCTAAACAAAAATATTTTTATTTCATTTTTTGAAAAAAAAATATTTTCAAACATATTTTTTGGCTACTGCTTACAAAAAAAAAAAAAAGAAGAAATAAAACTAAAAACTAAAAATAAAATCAATGTCAAAGGATCCCTAAAAAAATTATCCCAAATTATTTTATACTAAAAGTTGCAGACAGTACGTCTATAATTTTTTTTTATTTGATGATAAAAAGATTTTGAACTATGCTCTTTCAAAAGAAGATCATAAACTATATCTACTATAAATTTAATTAGATACAAATTTTAATTTAATGTTCTTAATGATCATTTTTTTCATCTTGCTATAATATCTAATCTTACTACTATTATTATAAATAATCTTTCCGCCACCATCATCTATCCTATAAAATCTTTTGGTTAAATTAAAAATGATAAAATTACATATTTTTCACTAAGTAATTGGTAAATAAGCTGCAACAATATATATATATATATATATATATATATATATATATATATATATATATATATATATATATATATATATTGTTTTTGATTCAACTATATGCAGAATTAATTTTCCTTCGTAAGTAATTAAGTTCACATATTTTATACATAGGAGAACAACGATAAAAAATTTGCTTCTCCAACTATAGAAAAAAGACAATTTTTAAATATAAGTTATAATATTTAAAAAAATATTTTAAATATAAATTTAATTTAAATATATAAATATTTAATTACATATATAATTATATATACATGTGTAAATATATATATATATATATATATATGTGTGTGTGTATGTAATTTAAATATATAAACATTTAAGTATATATATATATATAAAATAAAAAATAAACATAATAATAAAAAAGGGGCATGTGAGGGAAAAATCCCACCAACCCATTATTTTCTCTTTATTCGAAATAGAAGAGAGGAAGATGATGGAGGCTACCGAAGAAGAGAGCTGGAGGGAAAAAGGGTCGGATTGGACCAAGAAAGAAGAAGAACAACACCGGCTAGTGAGGGAAGGAAGAGGCAGCTACCGACGACGTTGAAAGAGGCATATCAGCGAGGGATAAGGGAGTGAGAGACAGAAAGGAGAAGACCCCGAACCGGCCTCACCATCGCCGAACCAGCCATGTCTTTGTCGGTGTTGAGCTTCATGTGATAGGCTAAACCTATTGGAAGAAGAGTAACCTTTCAAAAGTGAAAATTCTAACTAACTTTTTCTTTTTGCTCTTATAGTTATCAGCGCTCAGTATAGGAAGCGATTAACTTTGATGGCTAAAAATCACTAATACACAAAGATATACATGAATTCATATACATCCCAGCTAAGCATCCATTGCCCAAAAGAATACACAATTGTGCTTACAAATGTGTTGGAAGTAAACCATACAAAAAGAGGCTATATACTTCATTGAGTACAATAGCTAGCCTTAGGAGACTCTTTGTCCACCAGCCTAAGTCATGTGCTCAGTGTGGATCACTACAAGAAATTCGGGAGAGGTGAGCTTTGGGAAAAGCCCAGTAAGAAATACAAGCAATAGTAGAAAATGAAAATATGATGCTTATGAGCAAAGTATTTCATTCAATACTAAAACATATTGTAAACAGTCGAAAACATAGATTCATAGTCCAAAAACATAATCATAGTAAGTTTGAAAACATAAAGTGGATATATCATAACGTAGTAAATCCAAAAATATAGATCATAACCATATCCGAAAATATATATTGAAATCATATAAGAAAATGAAGACTAAGCAAGGCCCCTATAGAAAATCATTCTACATAGATAAGTCCCCATTAGATGGAAAAGTGAACCGATGGCCATGGTCATGCTGCAAATTGGATCGAGATTGTACAGCTCCGAAAACAATGTCTAAAATCATAAAGCATACTTAGAGCCAAGCACATAGCAAAAGCCTGGTATGTGCATGGGCACCACTCAACTTTCACCATGCAGTAAAGCTAACTGATGAGATGTTGCATGACACACAATGATGCTCACCCGCATGACTACCATGTAGGTATCAACTATGGGTGCCAGGTCTCAAAACTTAGTTTCTAAAGCATAAGTTAATTAAAACAGAATCATATTTCACACTTCAAAAAGGTAGGCCACTTGCTTCATGCCAAAATAAGGTTATAAAACATAGTACATAAACTTTCGAAACCTTTTGTAACAATAGTAAGCCATTTCGTGTCTTAAAGATGGGTTTGCAAAGCTTTAAAACCAAATCTGAAGGGTAGGGATGTAATAGACTAGCCCAGCCAGCCATGACCACCCATTTTGGACCCACAACATCGACTATTGTGACATCGTTACCCATCCGTGTTGTTCGCTTTGGGTCCACTGACCCATATGATTTTATCAAGATAAATACCTCAATTCACGTCCCGCATGGTTCGAACCTAGGACCTTAAGTCCTTAATCCTTACAAACATGATACCAATTGATCCACTAGAATAATTGGTATCATGTGTGTAAGGATTAAGGACTTAAGGTTCTAGGTTTGAATCATGAGGGACGCGAATCAGGGTATTTGCCTCGATAAAATTGTACGGGTCAGTGGACTTAAAGCGAACAACACAGATGAGTAACGATGTCACAACAGTCGATGTTGGTGGCTTAAAATGGGTGGTCATAGCCGGCTGGGCTAAGCCGTTATAATAAACGCACGTTTTATTGTAACGGACTAGCCCAGTCGGCCAATGCCTACCCCTATTTGGGCCCACAACATCGACTATTGTGATATCGTTACTCATCCGTACTGTCCGCTTTGGGTCCACTGACCCTCACGATCTTATCGATGTAAATACCCCAATTCACGTCCCACATGGTTCGAACCCAGGACTTTATGTCCTTAATCCTTACACACATGAAAATTGGTATCATAGGTGTAAGGATTAAGGACTTAAGGTCTTAGATTCGAATCATGTGGGACGCGAATTGTAGAACGGTGGCCCCTTGGACACCCTCAACGATAAAACCTTGAGGCTTTCCTTACGCAGCAAAAGAGGATAGTACGATTGAGTGTACGGTTGAGGACAGTACGTGAATTGTAAAAGCCCAGCCAGTCGACCATGGCCTACCCCTCTTTAGGCCCACAACATCGACTGTTGTAACATTGTTACTCATCTGTACTGTCCGTTATGGGTCGACTGACCCGCAAGATTTTATCGAGGTAAATACCCCAATTCGCGTACCACATGGTTCGAACCCAAGACCATAAGTCCTTAATCCCTACACACATGATACCATTTGATCCAATGGAACAATTGATATCATGTGTGTAAGGATTAAGGACATAAGGTTCTCGGTTTGAACCATGTGGGACGCGAATTTGGGTATTTACCTCGATAAAATTGTGCGAGTCAGTGGACCCAAAGCGGACAGTACGAATGAGTAACGATATTACAACAGTCGATGTTATGGATCCAAAAAGGGGTAGGCCATGGCCGGTTGGACTGGGCCGTTATAAGGGATCGATCACATGAAGACATGGGATCGATTCTTAGTAGACAGAATGGAAAACCCTTAGGAAATCATGAAGAGGGATCGATCGTACAACCTAGGAGATCGATCCTCCATGCCCTAATATGCAATTTTATATGTTTTTAAACCCCAAAACCATCCACAAGTTATGAAATCCTCGTTTCATGATAAAATACTTTTATCATGGTTAGAAAGTGTAACCTAAGTTAACCTATGCCCTAAGGGTACATTTTTAAGACTTAGGTTCCTAACTTTTTTCACAGCAAGTCCTTTTCACAAATCATGCATTGAAAACATAGTAGTTAGTTGCTACCAACTTCTACATACACCCCATACCTTAGGCACACCACGTCAACGCATTGAGGCTTTGGTACCACTCATTCTTCCACTTAGTCAGATGTCCTGTTAATTAGCCTAGTTGGTAAATGAATTTAATGCATCACATTTTCATCCATAAACATACATAAGCAATTATTCCTTACACATTATGGCTTACCAACATCAAGAAGTTCAGGCTAAGTCCATTAACAACTCTTCATATCATAAATACTCATTATAACCCATGCAGCTATCCTAAAATCATCATAAATGCATTTTCATGCTTATCCTCGTTTCATACTAAACCCTATATCATGATTCAAGCCCTAAAGTCCTCATGGTCAAACCCTAACTCAACTTTTCCTATTTTACTCGACAATCTACTATAGCCAAATCATTGAATATAATAAATTCACAATTTTAGGAAATTCTTACCTCTGTACCTTAGGTTTGATCAAAGTCAAATGACACCCTTCCAAGCTTCTTCACTACAAGAAAATGTTACAAATAACATTAGAACCTTTTATTTAACAATATACTTCTATATCTTAAAGATTAGAGTTTTCTCCCTCTAGCTTACCTTAAAATGCTCAAGGTTCTCTCTAGAATTTGAGCTCCCAAAACACCTCTAGATGATTGATATATGTTGAAGAGGATGACAAGTAGATGAAGTGGCTCAAAGATTTTGGTTGGGCTTTCTTCTTTTCTGTTTTTCCTCACTTCCTTTCCCTTTTTCTTTCCATTTTCCTTTCCTTTTTCTAGTTTTCAAGTGAAACATGAGAGAGAAAATGAAATGGCTAGCCAAATTGGGGTATTTCACGTCTAAGTGGGATCAAGTGAGACTAAGGGATTAATCCCTTGCATATAGGGGATTGATCCCTTTAGGCAATTTTCACTCTCAAAGGCTTTTGGTAAAGAGAGGATCAATCCTTTCTTGGAAGAATTCAAATTTATACGCTTCTTGGTCATAGGATTGATCTTTTGAGGCTAGGGGATCAATTCCTTCGTGGCAGAATGTAATTCTACATAATTTTCTTTACAGGGGATCGATCCTCTAAGGGAATGGATCGATCCCTCATACTAGAACTGCAGTTGTCTACAAATTTTCTGCATTTCTTCACATTGGAAATCATTCTTAAACCATACCAATTTCACACCAAGCCATCATCCAAGGTTTTTATCCTTCGCAACATATCTAACATATCATTTTACACTTGTTTAGATTAATCTCTTATCACCTTTCATCCATTTTCTCAATTATTAAGGCCTTAAGTTGCTCAGAACTCACATGTTCAAGTCATAAATAAGTACTTTACTTCTACCAATGTATTTCTACTTATCAATAGATCATACTTGTCTTATTAAATTTAAGGAGTCTAAGTAAAGTATATGAAAATGTGGGTTTTCACATTCTCCCCATCTTAAAGAATTTGGTCATCTAAATTTACCTAAGCTTACTAAAACAAATAAAGGGTACTTATCCTTCATGAGACTCTTCAGTCCTAGGTTACTTCCCTCGTTGAATGATGTTGCTAGAGTACTTTAATTAATGGGATAGTCTTGGATCGAAGTACCTTCTCCTTTCAATCCAAAATCCAGATAGGCTTCTCCACATAGCTCATGTCCCCTTGAATATCTAATGGCTTGTATTCAATAACATGTGAAGGGTCTAGATGGTACTTCCTTAAAATAGAGACATGAAAGACATTGTATATCCTAGAGAGTTACGGAGGTAGAGCTAGTCTATAGGCAACATCTTCTATTCTCTCTAAAATCTCAAATGGACATATATAGTAGAGACTCAATTTCCTTTTCTTCCCAAAACACATGACACCTTTGTTAGGCGACACCTTTAAGAATACAAAATCCCTAATCTAGAACTTAAGTGGCTTCCTGCATACATCAGCATAACTTTTTCGTTGGCTATGAATTGCACGTAATCTCTGCCATATGACCTTAACACCCTCAAAAGCTTGCTCAACTAGTTCGGGAGCTAAGAGCTCTCTATCACCCACTTCTTCCCGAGCTACTAGAGACTAGTACCTTCTTTCATAGAGAGCTTTATATGGTGTCATCTCAATGCTAGCATGAAAACTGTTGTTGTACATGAACTCAACTAATGGCAAGTGATCATACCATAAACCCTTAAAATCCAGAGCACATTCCCTCACAATGTCCTTAAAGGTTTGAATAGTCCGATCGGACTAACCATTAGTCTGAAGATGATAGGTTGTGCTTAAGTCCAATTGAGATCTCGTGGCTTTTTGGAAATCATTCCAGAATCTGGATATGAACTTGGAATCTCTAACTGATGTACATGTAGCCAAATTATCTCTCGAACGTACAAATCCTCTGATGAGTTCAAAGAATAAGTGCTCTTAATGGTGAGGAAATGAGCCATCTTCATTAATCTATCCACTATCACCCAAATAGCATTATTCCCTTTGTTGGTTCTCGATAGGCCTTTGATGAAATCTATGGTGATATGCTTCCATTTCTAAGTAGGTGCTGGTAAAGGTCAGAGCAACCCTTCTAGCTTTTAATGCTCGATCTTCACCTATTGACATACCAAACACTTTGCTACAAATTTTGCCACATCTTTTTCATTCCAAACAACTAATACACTTAGCATAGGTTATGATACATCTTAGTGCTGCTTGGGAGCATGTGAACTTAAAACTGTGTGTTTACTTCAGTATCTATTGTCTCAAAGTATCACCTTTTGGAACACATATTCGTCCCTTGAACCAAGGTAACCTATCATTATTGACCACATAGTCTGACTGCATGATCGATCCACTTGGTTAGCTATCTCTACCAATACCTAGTCACTTCTCTGAGCTTCCCTTATCTGATCCATGATACTTGGCTCAATCCGGAGGCTAGCTAACTAACGATCCTCAAAAGGCTTTGCACTGATGCTAAGCTCCGTGAACTGCTCTAGTAAAACCCCATTTGTTTACCATCATAAATGAACACTATCTTTTTTTTACTCAGAGTATCTGCAACTATATTCGCCTTGCTCAGATGATATAAGATCTCACAATTATAATCATTAAGGAGTTCTATCCACCATCTCTGTCTCATATTAAGCTCCCTTTACTCAAACAAGTACTTCAAACTCTTATGCTCAGTGTATGTCTGAAACTTCTTGCCATATAGGTAATGTCGCCAAATCTTTAAAGTATACACTACCATGGTCAACTCCAAATCATGCGTAGGATAGTTCCTATCATAGTGCATAAGCTAGCAAATTCCATAAGTAACTAGCCTACCATGCTGCATAAGTACACAAATTAACCCTTGAATGGAGGCATCGTTGTACACTACAAAACTCCTTGATCCACTAGGTATGGTTAGGAGTGGTGCTGTGGTCAACTTTCGTTTCAATATCGCCAAATCTTTAAAGCAGACACTACCTTGGTCAACTCCAAATCATGCGTAGGATAGTTCCTCTCGTAGTCCATTAGCTACCAAAATCCATAAGCAACTAGCCTACCATGCTACATAAGTACACTAATTAACCCTTGAAGGGAGGCATCGTTGTACATTACAAAACCCCTTGATCCACTAGGTATGGTTAGGAGTGGGTCAACTTTTGTTTCAACTCTAGAAAGTTGCTCTCACACTTATCTAACCACTCAAACTTAAATCCTTTTGTGTGAGGTGAGTCAATGGTCCAGTTATCTTAGAAAACCCTTTCACAAATCTTTTGTAGTACCAGACTAATCCCAAGAAGCTTCGAATCTCTATAACATTCTCTAATCGCTCCTAATCAATCACTACCCTAACCTTAGATGGATCTATTGACATCTCGTCTTTTTTAACTATGTGACCCAAGGATGTTATCTTGTCCAACCAAAACTTACACTTATCCATCTTTCCATACAATTACTTCTCCTCAAGAGTTTGAAGGATTGTTCATAGGTACTACTCATGCTCCTCTCAGGAGTTGGAGTAAACCAATATGTCATTAATGAATACGATGACAAATTTGTTTAGCTACAACTTGAATACTTCAATCATCAAATTCATGAATGCTTCAAGGGCATTCGTCAGACCAAAAGGTATTACAAAGAATTCGTAGTGACTATAATAAGTCCTAAAAGTGGTGTTGGGGATATTCTCTTTCCTGATCTTTAACTGGTAATACCTTGACCTCAGGTCAATCTTGGAGAATACAGATGTACCCTGCAATGGATCAAACAAGTCATCAATCCTCAAAAGAGGCTACTTGTTCTTCACCGTTGACTTTTCTAACAACCGATAATTGGTACATAACCATTGACTCTCATCTTTCTTCTTTACAAATAGCACTAGTGCTCCCCTTAGAGAAACACAGTAACTCATTTGGAAACATATCTGTAAACTCCTTCACAAACAAAATGTCCTTAAGCTCCAAGTGTCTTATTTTTGTATTTTGTAAAAAGATGATATACCTTTCACATCAAGCAAACATCATGAGATTCACGAATCTTACCACCATACATTCATTTCTTACTAGCAAAATATACATTATACTTATTCAGTAGGGAGAAGGTTACAGTTTTAGTGCATCAGTCTAAACTGACTCGATTGGTAGCTAACTAATCCATGCCTAAGATAACATCAAAACCATACATAAACAGTAATATTAGATCTGCTACTAATTTCCTATCTCCCACCTTAATCTTACAATTTATATACAGTTGATCAGCCATTTGTTGTGAGATCCGCAATTTTTGTATGACATTCCTTATGATTTTCAGATTGTATGACATTATTATATGTTAATGGATTCATAAGATGGTTGATTCGAATATGATAAATGCGGACGAAACGAAATAACGTAAGTAAAATCGAATAAGGATAAATCGGGAAAATAAAGAAGCAACAAATTCGTTTAAGTCATTTAATCGAGTTGACTGAAAATAAGGAATTGAAAATAGGGAAAAGATTGTGGATTTATGAAAGAAAGTCGATTTAATTTGGTCCCGAACACGTGCAAGGGTAAAATGGTCAAAAGACCAAAATTCGGTATAAATTCGACAAGTAATTTTCATTAAAATATGGGATTTACGAAATCTGGATCAATAACGAGGAAAATAGTTAAATTCGAGTTCGATTGATCTAGATATTAATTTATGGAAATTAATCGGAATTAATTCAGAATTAATCGAGATTTTAATTAGAAAAATTATCCCGAAAATAATCAAAAAATATACCTAGAAAAATGAAAATAGACTGAAAAATTCATTTATTGATTAAATGAATAAAATAATAATTTTTAAGAATTTTTTTGGGATATTTGGATTATTTTAATATATTTTAAGGTATTAAAATAATAATAAATGAATTAATAAATTAAAACCAAAATTACTCGGGGACGACTCGAAATTCGGGTAAGTGATCGAGGGTCGGGATTGACCTGCAAATAAATCTCGAGAATTTAATTTAATATTATTTTATCGAAAAATGACCCAAATTAATATAATTGTGTAGTGTTACTGCAGAGCCCGAACGAGAGCCGATTTAGCTTCGATTTTTGTACCCCGCACCATATTGGGTAAGTATATTTTAATTACGATAATATGAGTCCTTAAAATGCAGAGTTAAGAATATTTTACGAAATTTATGGATTAATTCTGCATAAAAGGAATTTTATTCGAAATTTCAACGTAATTATCGTAAATAGTATCCGGGCTATCCAATGAGTTTGGAATGAAGCCCAATGATTATTGATAAACCAAATGAGCCCAGTAAACCTGAAGAAGTGATTTTAAAAGTGGAAACAGGCTGAAAAATGGGTCGAGGCCCATTAAAGTGTAATCGGGCCCAATAGAGTAAAATGGGCCCAGAGCTTTAGATTCGATCAGTAAGAGTGAAATACTGATTAGTATATTTGAACTGAACCCATATGTGGTTATATGCAGCTCCGTATACGAGCGAATTGGACTGAGAGACTTGGTACGATCAAGTCGGGATAAGCTCGTGCGTGATTTTAGGTAAGAAAATTTTATGAGCACTTAGAGGTAGCTGTACGTAGTTTCGAGGGGATTTACATTACGTTAAATTCATTAGGCTACTCGAAAATAGAATAATAATTTTTACGGAAAAAATATGGAAATAGTGATAAATGACTATTTTGCCCCCAGTTAGGAAAATTTCAAAAAGGGTAGTAAGGCTATGAAATTGCATGAAATTCATGATTTTAATGTTTTCATGATGATATTGCTTTAATTCAAGCAATTTATAGATAGGGTGGCTATTATTTTCATGTTTTAAGTGAAAAGGCACAGGTTAGGTGCCAATTGATATTTATTTAACATGTTTTGATAAAATTGAGCCACCTATCAGTGTTATATGAGTTGAAACCGTGCTTGAGCACTGCTCACATTGGATTTTATATTTTAACTCATACACAGAGTGCTGGAGCCTTGCTCAAACTATTTTACAGATTTATTACATATGACTATCGTACTGGATTTTTTCTCGTATGAGGTTTTCACAGAGTTTTAATACCTATCCGTACTAGAGCATTGCTCGTACGTGGATTTGAATTGAATTTATAATCAGTTTAAGTCGTATTGGAGCGCTGCTCGTACACAAATTTTCTTTATTTCTATGAAACCGTGCTAGAGCTTCGCTCGCACGAGGTTTTCAGATATCATGAATATGCATGGAGCTGTGCTAGAGCTTCCCTTGCACATGAATTTATATGACATGCATATAGCCGTGTTGGAGCCTCCTGTAGACTGTGTGTCACAATGAGATGATATGCTCACACGTGCATACTGAGACATACTTGACATGAATGGATAAGACTTATTACAGGCACCCCTGATCGAGCTTGGGTTCACGGAGTACGTTGTACTGTGTATGTCATGCGGAGTATGCTGTACCATGGGGATTGTTGGAGTGGAGTGGCATTAGCCTTGAGACAGCAAGTCTTGCCCTCGCAATCCTGATATTATGTTGTTCTGGCAGGTAGGACTGACCCACCTCTCGTTTCAGGTGTAACACCCCACACACTAGGATCCGTGTGCCAGGGATCATGAGGTTATGGTCATAGTACTAGATATTACCGATATAGTCGCTTACATGTCTCACATGATATAACTATTGGTCTTGATAGACTAGGGTAGACCCGAGGGAGGGGTTAGGCTCCGATTTTCTTATGATTTCAATTGAGATTTGATTGTTCCCATGGTGGGATTTTATGAAACTTTCATTGATTTGTAACCCTGTGAGAAGGAAAATTTTATAACGGAGATTTGAAAATAAAGAATTTTGTTGAAATGGATTTTGATTGTGAGTGTATCATATTTTGACCCAGATGGGGTATTTTAAAACATGTTGATTCATTTGAGCATGAGATGTTTTCACATGAGAATTATTCCATGTTTTAATATGCCGATTTCCTGTTTTAGAACAGATGATATTATATATATGGCATATCATTGTTTTTATCTCATGCTCACATATATCCTGATTTCTTATCAGCATGTAGATAGTATAGCTATCTACCCGTTTGTATTATTGCCTTACTGAGCATGTGGAGCTCACCCTTTCATTTTCCACCCACTTCAGTGTTTCCACCATAGAGATAGCGGGTATTGAGATTAGACGGTAAAGCTGATATTTGTGATTCCCATCGACTGTCAGGTATACACCACGTACAGAATTTTGTATTAGTATTCTTACAACACAGTATTGTATATGAAAGAATATTTGGAAATGTAAATATAGAATCATGTGATGTATAAAACATACCAACCACTCTATTATAATATGATTGTGTAATTATATATATGTACGTGTGATATTTTAATGGTTAGAATGGTATATCGATATTGATTCACAGCCCGACTTGTTCAAAGGGATTTGTCATGAGAAGGTAAGAAAGATTTTCCAAAAGCAAAAAATTTGTACTGATTTTTGTAAGTATTGGGTCATGACAGTAAAAGTGGTATCAGAGCGGAGGTTGGCCAAACGTGAATCAGTCTCGATAAGTATTCAATTAGGAGTTAGAGTTGGTCGGATAAGAGTTGATAGTGGTCGTTAAGGAAAATTACATCCCCCTTAGTACTGTGCTGTATGAGATGTCAAAGTGTATACTAGATGGTAAATTACTTAACAAATGAATTTGGATTATAGGATTTACATTATGTCGATCACCCACAGTGGTAGAGGGGCTAGTACACCTGCTAGAGGCCTTAGTGGCAGGCCTAGAGGCCGTGGTGATGGTATACAGTCTGGTCAGGTACCCGAGGGTACTGCTGTGAGACCAGATGAGACTGAGGCACGCTTCGCTAGACTTGAGCGGAGTATTGAGATCCTGACTGAGATTGTAGCGCAGCAGGCAGCGCTCGGGGCTAGAGATAGGCGAGATTCGACGGGACAGGTAGCAGCTGATCCCAAGATGTCGGCACAGGCTGTAGAGTTACCCGAGGTTCAGGCTCAGGCTGCAAAGGCAGTGAGACCCCAACCAGCTTAGGATGCTGGATATGAGTGTGACCTTGATAGATTTAGACATTTTCAGAAGTTTAGACCTCCAGTCTTCCATGGGAGGAAGGACTCAGTAGTAGCTGAGGATTGGGTGTACCAGATGGAGAAGCTATATAGGCTTTTCAGGTGCACTACTACTGAGAGGGTTGCTTTTGCCGTATTTGTATTGCAGGGAGTGGCGGAGCATTGATGGAGATCTACCGAGCCGATTTTGAGAGCTCGACATGCTGAGGTCACATGAGAGATATTTTTGGATGCCTTTAGGAGGCAATATGTTCTCGCTATTGCACAGCGAAAGTTGAGGATGGAGTTCATGAGTTTGGTTCAGGGGAACCAGTCTATTGATTAGTATGAGACTCGATTCATCTCTTTGGGGAGATATGATTTAGAGACGATGAACAGTGAGGATCAAAAGGTCCAGAAGTTTATAAATGGACTGAGACCAGCCATCAGATCTCGGTTGGCTCCCTTTGATGTTTCGACTTATGAGGAGGCAGTACATAGAGCTCAGTTGTGTGAGCAGGATTATGAGCGGAACGTCTCCGAGACAGAAAAGTTTTGCAAGAGTCGTGATAGAGACCAGAAGAGACCCGAGAGAGATAGATTTTTTAGGAGAGGGGTACGACTCTCTGATAAGAGGCTGAAGATTGAGAAGGTTCAGGAGAGGACAGATAGACCCCCTGTTCATCCGACTTTACCGCCAGTTAAAGGCATTGTCATTAGAGGACCACGCCCTACTACTGATCGATATAGGCGATGTGGCAGATATCATGGTACTAGACCTTGTCCAGTGCCTATAGCTACTACTGTAGTATGTTATTGTTGTGGGAGGCCAAGGCATGTGGTTAGAGATTGCCCAAAGAGACAGGACACTGCCCCACAGAAGGGCAAGGAGCCAGAGAGAGCTCCAGTTCAGGTTCCTGCTTAGAGGAGGAGAGCTACTGCCGAAGAGAAAGGGAAGCAAGTGATGGGTACAGGGCGAGTTCATGCTTTGGACCAGGATACGGCAGATCAGTCGCTTGATGTGGTGAAAGGTACCATCATGATCTTTGATTTAGAAGCATATGTTTTGATTGATCCTAGTGCCATACTTTCATTCTTATCGCCTTCATTTGCATATAAATTGTCTAGGTATGTAAAGCCTATTCCTCTGAGTAGTAAATTGTTAATACTTACCCTCATAAACAGTAGTCAACTAGTAGAGTATGCAGTCAGGGACTGTAAGTTGAAAGTCGGGGAAAAAGAAATGTCAGCCGACCTTATTTTGATGTATATGAGGGACTTTGATGTCATACTAGGAATGGATTGGTTGGCTGCCAATCGTGTTGTGTTAGATTGTTTTTCTAAGACGTTAACGTTTAATACCCCTGAAAGATGTGTTGTAAAAGTTTCCTGAAAAGTAATGAAATCAATGGCTATTCTAAAAGGAGCAATGAATTTTTGCTAACTTAATGATTTATATTTTGAAGGATTCATCGCATATGTGGTTGATACGGACCAGGTACGATCGAATTTGAGAGATATTCCAATGGTTAGGGAGTTTCCTGATGTCTTTCCAGATGATTTACCAGGATTACCACCAGCCAGAGAGATGGAGTTTGGGATAGATTTAGTACATGGTACAGAACCGATTTCAAGACCACCGTATAGGATGGCTCCGATTGAGTTGGAGGAGCTGAGGAAGCAGTTACAGGATTTACTTGAGAAGCGATTTATGAGACCGAGCGTATCACCTTGTGGAGCTCCGATCTTGTTTGTGAGGAAGAAAGATGGCAGCCTCCGACTATGTATAGATTACAGATTGTTGAATAAGGCTACCATTAAGAATAAGTATCCCCTTCCACACATTGACGATCTGTTGGATCAACTTCGAGGAGCACAGGTCTTTTCTAAGATTGATCTGAGGTTTGGATATCATCAGCTGAGGATACGGAGGGAGGATGTGCCCAAGACAGCATTTAGGACCCGTTATGGTCATTATGAGTTTTTGGTTATGCCATTCGGGTTGACTAATACCCCCATAGCATTCATGGTTTTGATGAACGATGTGTTCAAGCCATACCTGGATCGATTTGTGATTGTATTTATCGATGATATTTTGGTATACTCCAGATCCAGGGAGGACCACGAGCAACACTTGAGGATAGTGCTACAGACCCTCAGAGAGAGATAGTTGTATGACAAACTCAGTAAGTGTGACTTCTGGTTGGAGCAGATTTCTTTTCTGGGCTATGTAGTATTGAGGGATGGAGTGTCAGTGGACCCATCTAAGATTGAGGCAGTTGTTCAGTGGGAGCGACCCAGGACAGTTACTGAGATTCAAAGTTTTTTGGGTTTGGCAGGATACTACAGGAGATTTGTTGAGGGTTTCTCCAGATTAGCTGCTCCGTTGACACATCTCACATGGAAGGATGTTGAGTTTGTGGGGGATAATGCCTGTGAGAGGAGTTTTCAGGAGCTGAAGCATTGGTTGACCGCTGCTTCGGTTCTCACCATACCTACCAGCTCAAGAGGTTTCTTGGTATATACAGATGCGTCGCATCAAGGACTGGGTTGTGTATTGATGCAGGATGAGAGGGTAGTTGCCTATGGATCTAGACAACTGAAAGATCACAAGAGGAACTATCCGACCCATGATTGGAGTTGGCGGCCATAGCGTTTGCACTGAAGATATGGCGCAATTACCTATATGGTGAGCAGTTTCAGATTTTTACAGACCATAAGAGTCTGAAGTATTTATTTTCGTAGAAGGAGCTGAACATGAGACAGAGGAGATGGCTCGAACTCCTAAAAGATTATGATTGCGAGATATTATACCACTCGGGTAAGGCTAATGTAGTTGCTGATGCTTTCAGCAGGAAGAGCCTAGGGTTGGTATCATTTATGATGGTTCGGAAATATGACCTGCTAGAGTAGTTCGCGAGCCTCAGTTTGGACATAGCACCCCCTGAGATTGATAGAGTTGAGATCATTGTGAGCCTGAGATTGGAGCCGGAGTTGATTGATCATATCTGGCAGGCTCAGCAGAGTGATCAGGGATGTATTCAGTTGATGAGTCAGGTACAGGCAAGTGTAGATACAGATTTTGCATTGAGTACTGATGGTTTACTGAGGTTCCGCAGTAGGATATGTGTTCCCTAGGATCCTACGATCAGGAGGATGATTTTATTAGAGGCTCACTCAGTGAAGTATACAGTACATCCGAGGAGTACGAAGATGTATCAGAATCTCCGGAGAGTTTATTAGTGGTCTGGAATGAGAGAGACATAGCAGAGTATGTTGCGAGATGTCTCATCTGTCAGCAGGTGAAGGTAGAGTATCAGAAGCCTGCAGGATTATTGCAGCCTCTACCGATACCGACGTGGAAGTGGGAGCATGTCACCATGGATTTTGTGATGAGATTACTGAGGACTCGTAAAGGTCATGATGCCATTTGGGTGATTGTGGATAGATTGACAAAGTCCGTCCATTTCTTAGCTATGAGAGCTACAGATGCTCTTTGTACTTTGGAAACTTATATGTTCGAGAGATTGTCAGGCTACATAGCATTCCAGTGAGCGTTGTTTCTGATAGGGATGCCCGCTTCACTTCCCATTTTTGGGAACACTTTCAGGAAGCGTTAGGGACCCAGTTGAGATTTAGCACCGCTTTCCATCTTCAGACAGATGGTCAGTCAGAGAGGACTATACAGACTCTGGAGGATATGTTGAGAGTGTGTGTGCTAGATTTTGGAGGCTCCTGGGATGATCATTTGCCATTAGCTGAGTTCGCCTACAATAACAGTTATCACTCTAGTATCGGGATGGCATCGTATGAGGCACTGTATAGGCGCAGATGTCATTCCCCTATTAGATGGGAAGAGATTGGTGATAGACTATCATTTGCTCCTGACTTGGTTCAGCAGGCTACTGAGGATGTCAGATTGGTATGTGATAGATTGCGAACAGCTTAGAGTCGATAGAAGAGTTACGCTGACAGGAGACGCAGACCCCTAGAGTTTGCAGAGGATGAGTCGGTGTTTTTGAGAGTTTCTCCTTCCAAGGGTATCATGAGGTTCAGTAAGAAAGGTAAACTATGCCCTCGTTTTATTGGACCCTTTGAGATTCTGGAGCGAGTGGGAGATAAGGCCTATAGATTGGCATTGCCACCAGAGTTGGCAGGTGTACACAGTGTCTTCCACGTTTCTATGCTTCAAAAGTACATTCGGAATCAGTCACATGTGATTCACTACGAGCCGTTAGAGCTCAGTGACAGTATGACATATGTTGAGAGACTGGTTCAGATTTTGGATAGGAAGGAGAAGGTATTGCGATCCAAGACGATCTCCCTGGTGAAGGTTCAGTGGCGGTATCACACTCCGGAGGAAGCTACCTAGGAGCTTGAGAGCATGATACAGGAGAAGTACCCAGAGTTGTTTACCGATTGATTTGGTTCTAATTTGGAGGACCAAATTCTTTTAGTGGAGGAGATTGTGAGATCCGCAATTTTTGTATGATATTCCTTATGATTTCCATATTGTATGACATTATTATATGTTAATGGATTCATAAGATGGTTGATTCAGATATGATAATGTGGACGAAACAAAATAACATAAGTAAAATCGAATAAGGATAAATCGGGAAAATAAAGAAGCAACAAGTTCGTTTAAGTAATTTAATCGAGTTGACTGAAAATAAGGAATAGGAAAAGGATTGTGGATTTATGAAAGAAAATCGATTTAATTTGGTCTCGAACACGTGCAAGGGTAAAATGGTCAAAAGATCAAAATTCGGTATAAATTCGATAAGTAATTTTCATTAAAATATGGGATTTGTGAAATCTGGATCAATAACGAGGAAAATAGTTAAATTCGAGTCCGATTGATTTAGATATTAATTTATGAGAATTAATCGGAATTAATTCAAAATTAATCGGGATTTTAATTCAAAAAATTATCCCGAAAATAATCAAAAATATACTGAGAAAGACGAAAATAGATTAAGAAATCCATTTATTGATTAAATGGATAAAATAATAATTTTTAAGAATTTTTTTGGGATATTTGGATTATTTTAATAAATTTTAAGGTATTAAAATAATAATAAATGAATTAATAAATTAAAAAAATTACCCGGGGATGACTCAAAATTCGGGTAAGTGACCGAGCGTCGGGATTGACCTGCAAATAAATCCCAGGAATTTAATTTAATATTATTTTATCGAAAAATGACCTGGATTTATATAATTGTGCAATGTTACTGCAGAGCCCGAACAAGAGCCAATTTAGCTCCTATTTTCGTACCCCGTACCATATTGGGTAAGTATATTTTAATTACGATAATATGAGTCCTTAAAATGCAGAGTTAAGAATATTTTATAGAATTTACGGATTAATTCTGCATAAAAGGAATTTTATTCGAAATTTCAACGTAATTATCGTAAATAGTATCCGGCTATCCAATGAGTTTGGAACGAAGCCCGATGATTATTGATAAACCAAATGAGCCCAGTAAACCCAAAGAAGGGATTTTAAAAGTGAAAACGGGCTGAAAAATGGGTTGAGACCCATTAAAGTGCAATCGGGTCAAATAGAGTAAAACGGGCCCAGAGCTTTAGATTCGATCAGTAAGAGTGAAATACTGATCAGTATATTTGAACTGAACCCATATGTGGTTATATGGAGCTCCATATACGAGCGAATTGGACTGAGAGACCTGGTAGGACCGAGTCGGGATAAGCTCGTGCATGATTCCAGGTAAGGGAATTTTATGAGCACTTATGGCTATTATTTTCATGTTTTAAGTGAAAAGGCACAGGTTAGGTGCCAATTGATATTTATTTAACATGTTTCGATAAAATTGAGCCACCTATCAGTGTTATATGAGTTAAAACCGTGCTTGAACACTGCTCACACTGGATTTTATATTTTAACTCATACACAGAGTGCTGGAGCCTTGCTCGCACTATTTTATAGATTTATTCAATATGACTACCGTATTGGAGTTTTTCTCGTATGAGGTTTTCACTGAGTTTTAATACCTATCCATACTAGAGCATTGCTCGTGTGACGCCCGAGACACTAAAAAAATAGGGTAAATTTAAAACTTTTTACTCATCAAATCACAATTAAGGGTGCATTCCTGTGCAGTGTCATACATCAACATACTTATCATGCCTCAGGATCTCATTATAAAATAGTATATATATCATATCGTATACATTACTCAATTCTGAGTTAATTAATCCTAATATATCCCATACATAATTGTACAACAAATGTCTGTAAATATAACTCTAGTATGGATACATGAATATTGAATATATATACCTCAACACATAAAATACGGCCTGGAGCTCAAGTTCTCTACTAGCCTCTAACCCGTACGTCGCAGGGAACTCACTTCACTTGAAGAAATCTGGAGGGGAAAGATAAATAGGGTGAGCTTCTAAATCGCTCAGTAAGGGGGGTAAGGGAACTCAGTTATATAAACCATAACACACATCACAAATATGTTTTTATATATGAAACTCAGTATACTCATTTGAAATCGTAGCATGCAAGTTCTCAAAACATCATCATCTCATAGCTCATAAATCATGTGAAAACATGAAGGTAAAAAGGCTCAATATAGAGCATTCACAAGCATGTGTAAATATATGCGATAATGACTTTTCTCAAAATATGTGATAAAAATCACCTCAGTAAATAGCGCGTGACAACGTCACAAAACACAACTCACGTGTAAAATGAGACTAGGCAATAAAACTCATATAAAACTTGTCATGGCACATCAATTATATAATCTCCTCTGGGTGCGCATCCCAGGCATCCTCATAAGAGGGAACATCGACAATATGGTCGTATGCATGGTATATTTGACTTATATGTTACCAGAACAAGGCTCGGCCTTACATGCTGCCAGAGCAATGCCTCGCCTCATGCACACTATCACGTGGTCCCTGGGTCGGTTCCCAGGCGGCCCACTATATCGGTCTTACATGCTACTAAAGCAAGGCATCCCAATGCTACCAAAGTGGAGGAATAATCGGACTTACATGTTTCCAGAATAAGGCCCGGACTTACATGCTACCAAAGCAAAGCCACCCAGCGTTACCAGAACGGGGGTCATCTCACGTTACCAAAATGGAGGCATCTCTCGTTACCAGAATGGTTTTCTCTTATAAAACTCATTTAAAACATTCATGTACTCAACATAAAACATATTAAAATCGAGTTCCAACCGGCAAAACACCACACATTTTCCCAAATCTCAATATTGCCTTAACGTAGAGCCCAATTTACTTTTCACGCAAACTCAACGGTTTATAAAGCAATTTCACACTTAGCTTATAAAACTCGTAAAATAATGGGCTCCAACCGGCTATAAAAATCGTGTGCAATCTTATCACAACACAACACTAAACATGCTTGTATTCTCAAATCATGATTCATGCTATAAACATTTCAACAAAACACATACACAAATGGTTTAATTTTTCCTTACCTCTTTGCACCTCGTATAGTGCAATCGTTCCCTCGTATCACGAACTAGCCTCGCATTCCACTTTGAAACTCCCGAGTTGTCCAAACGACATTAAAAACATCAATAACCCAACTCAATCGCATTATTGAGCACACAATTGCTCATTTTCTCATTAACACCTCAATTAACTTAATCTTCACAATTCTATCATAACTCACATTCTCACCCACTACATCTCAAAATTCTACATTTCTCATACCGTATTGCATGCTAAATTCACCACATTATCTCAATTCCAATTTATAGCCAAAAATCTCAAAATTACCATAATTGCATAATAACATATCTACTCCAACAAAATCATAGTTTCATCACTCCCAATCATTTCCAAACTATTTCATCACAATGCCCATGTTCACAATCACCAAAAATCACTTCAAAATCGAAGATCGAAGTTTAGAGATTACCCAAACTTGGGGAGTGCTCAATTCACACCTCGATTTGATTCGTCTTTCAATTTCCAAGTATGTTTCTCTCTTTTCGATGAGGAACAACTTTCCTTCTTACCACAGCTCTTGATTTGGACAAAAATGGGCGATTTGGAAGAAAGAGAAAGCTAGGGCTCGGTTGAAATGGAGGTTTGGAAGAGAGAGAAAAGATGAAATGTAGGAAAACACAGGGGTCCTTTTATAGACAGAGGGTAGGAGATCGATCTGGCTCTTGATGAGATCAATCTACATTTGAATTTGGGGATGATTTGGAGAATTTTTATGCCTAGGAGATCAATCTGTCGTGGAGTAAGATCGATCTCTTAATGGCTTCATGAGATCGATCTCTAGTTTACAGAATGCTTCATGAGATCGATCTGCTACTTGAGGAGATCGATATTCTCTCAAACAGAAACATTTTGAGATCGATTCCTTCTTCATGAGATCGATCTCTTCAATACAGAATCATAAGGAGATCGATCATCTTCCATTGGAGATCGATCTGTTCACTTAAATTCCTCCTTCCTTGTCATTTTTAGCCCACCAAATCGATCTTTCTTCTCTAAGATCGATCTGACCTCATAGTTTCCCACTTTGGTTAAACACTTACACATAAATCTCCAAATATAATTTCCACAATTCACTACTTTGATTATTTCTCATTCATTACTTATACATTTCACTCAGCTTAATAAATTACACTTTAAGTTCATATTACATAACTAAAATATATCTGAAATTCTCAGATCTCACATCCTCCCCACCTTAAAGAGAATTTGGTCCTCCAAATTCAACTCAACTCGTTAAATAGATGGGGGTATTTCTCCTTCATGAGACTCTCTAATTCCCACTTTGCCTCTTCCATTAAGTGATGTTTCCACAAAACTTTCACTAATAGGATGCTTTTGGTTCTAAGTACCTTCTCTTTTCTATCGAGAATCCGGACGGGTTCTTCAGTGTAGCTCATGTCTTCCTGCATGTCCATCTCGTCATACTCTATAACATGAGAAGGGTCCGGGTGGTACTTCCTCAACATTGATACATGAAAGACGTTGTGTATTCCGAACAACTGTGGGGGTAATGCCAATATGTAGGCTACCTCTCCCACTCTCTCAAGAATCTCGAATGGTCCTATGTATCGAGGACTCAATTTCCCTTTTCTTCCCAAATCGCATGATACCCTTACTCGGTGATATCTTTAGAAATACTGCATCACCAATATCAAACTCGAGTGGCCGTCTACGCACATCTGCGTAGCTTTTCTGTCTAGTCTGTGCAGCCCGTAACCTCTCACATATGAGTCTCACACTCTGTACAGCTTGCTCAACAAGCTCGGGAGCATTTATCTTTCTATCACCGACTTCTTCCCAAGCTACAGGGGATCTACACCTCTACCATAAAGAGCCTCAAAAGGTGCCATTCCAATACTCGCATGATAGCTGTTATTGTACGTAAACTCTGCTAGGGGCAGGTGATCATCCCATGATCCCTTAAAATCTATCGTACATGCCCTCAACATATCCTCTAGGGTCTGAATAGTCCTCTCTGACTGACCATCTGTCTGAGGATGATAGGCGGTACTAAAGCTCAATCGAGATCCCATGGACTCCTGAAACTGGGTCCAAAATCTGGAAGTAAATCAGGAATCTCTATCAAAAGTAATACTCACTGGAGCCCCATGTAATCTAGCTATCTCGCAGACATACAACTCAGCTAAGGCATCCACAGTATCTGTACTCTTGATAGCAAGGAAGTAGGCACTCTTGGTTAGTCTATCGACTATAACCCATATAGCGTCACGACCTCTTCGAGTCCTCGATAAACCCATAATAAAGTCCATGGTGACATGCTCCAATTTTCATATAGGTACAGGTAAAGGCTGTAGTAGTCCTCCGGGCTTCCGATGCTCAGCTTTCACTTGCGGCATACTAAACATCTGGCCACATAATCTGCCACGTCTCGCTTCATACCACTCCACTAGTACACCTTTCTCAAGTCTCGGTACATCTTAGTACTCCCTGGGTGCATGGTGTATCGCGAGAAGTGGGATTCTTTCAGTATCTTTCTCTTTAGGGTATCATCGTCCGGCACACAAATCCATCCTCTGAATCTCAACAATCCATCCTCACTGACTGTGAGATCCGAATGCGAAGTCTGCTCAGCTTGGCTAACCATATCCATCAACCTCTGATCACTGCACTGCCCAGTTCTAATCTGATCCATGATCCTGGGCTCTATTCGTAGGCTAGCCAAAAATCCAATCTCTACCTCTTTAACTCTGATCCGAAGTTCGACAAACTGCTCTAGTAAATCCCATTCCCTGATCATCATAGCAGATATCATACTCTTTCTGCTTAGGGCATCAGCAACTACGTTCGCCTTACCCGGATGGTACAAAATCTCACAGTCATAGTCCTTAAGGAGTTCCATCCATCTCCTTTGTCTCATGTTTAACTCTTTCTGATCAAAGTGATACCTCAAACTCTTGTGATCAGTGAAGATCTGAAATCTTTCCCCATATAAGTAGTGTCGCCAGATCTTCAAGGCAAAAAACCACAGCGGCTAACTCTAAACATGTGTGGGGTAATTTTGCTCATGGTCTTTCAACTATCGTGATCCATATGCGACCACTCTTCTATACTGCATGAGTACACACCCCAATCCTTGATGGGATGAATCACTATACACCAAAAATCCTCCTGATCCCTCAGGGATAGTCAACACAGGTGCCGCTGTTAATTTCCTCTTTAACTCCTGAAAACTGAGCTCACATTGATTTGTCCATATGAATGGAGTCTCCTTGTGCGTGAGCTTAGTTAAAGGAGCGGTAATCCTGGAAAATCCTTTCACAAATCTTATGTAATAGCTTGTCAAACCAAGGAAGCTTCGTACCTCTGTAACTGTTCTCAATCTTTCCTAATTAAGCACAACTTCTACCTTACTTGGATCCACTGATACTTCTTCCTATGAGACTATATGACCAAGGAAAGCTATCCGATCCAGCCAAAACTCACACTTACTAAGCTTTCCATATAATTGTTTATCTCAGAGTATCTGAAGTACTAACCACAAATGCTGTGCATGTTCCTCATATGACCGAGAGTATACCAGGATATCATCAATAAAGACTATCACAAATTTATCTAGATAGTCTTTGAACACCTCGTTCATTAATCTCTAAAGGCTGCAGGGGCGTTCGTTAATCTAAAGGACATCACTAGAAATTCATACTGGCCATACTGTGTCCTGAAGGCCGTTTTCAAAATATCTTCTTCTTTAATCCTCAACTGGTGGTAGCCCGATCTTAAATCAATCTTAGAAAAGACTGAGGCCCCTCTCAGCTGATCAAGTAGATCATCAATCCTGGGCAATGGGCATTTATTCTTCACCATGGCTTTATTTAATAATCGATAGTCTATGCATAATCTGAGACCACAATCCTTCTTCTTAATAAATAAGACTGTGCTCCCTAGGTGAAACATTGGGTCTAATAAACCCTTGATCCAATAACTCTTGTAGTTGTTTCTTCAATTCCTCAAGTTCCACTAGTGCCATCCTATATGGAGGTCTAGAGATCAGCTGAGTCTCTGGTACCAAATCAATGGTAAACTTCAGCTCTCTCTAGTGGCAAACCTGGCAACTCATCTGAAAAAATATCCAGAAATTCGCACACCATAGGTATATCCTCCATCCTCGGATGTTCCCGATCATCATCTAAGATGAGTGTTTCATAACCTTCACACGAACAATCATATTTAATACCCTCAAAAATAATATTAAAATTTCAAATTACTTACTTGAATTTCACATATTCATTTCCTCAATATCTCAACCATACACTGTAAGGTTCAGGTAGGGAGAAAGTTACAATCTTAGTGTAGCAGTCTAAACTCACTCGATTGGTTGCCAGTCAATCCATTCCCAAAATTACATCAAACCCAAGTATATTTAACATTATTAGATATACTAACATTACTCTATCTCCCACCTTTATTTCACATCCTCGACAGATTAACTCAGTTCTCTGGGATTCATGCATAGTGGTATTTTCATGTAGTATATACTCTAGAGGTTCAAACTTCAAATTTAATCTACATGCAAAATACTCAAAAATAAACGAATGTGTGGATCCTGGATCAATCAACACATGAGCCTTATGATTACAGACAGAGAGTGTACCTCTTATAGTTTTTGAAGAAGTGTCCGTAGTTTCATTATTTAGGGTAATCACACGTCCCTGTGTAACAGGCTTCTTCCCTTTCTCTGCAGCAGTGGCCCGTCTCTAGGGATTCACTCTCTGAGGCTGCTGTCTAGTAGGCTTCGAAGCATGTGGTATCTGAGGTTGAGGACAGTCCTTCACTCTGTGACCCATGTCACCACATCTAAAACATCCTCGTATCGACCCAGTACAACTTTCCTCATGCAATCGGTCACAGTTTCTACAAACCCTTATCTCAGGCCTGACATATCGAGGGGTCTCACTGATGATAGGATAAGCTCTGGGTCTCTCCAATCTGCCCTTCTGTACATCAATCCTTCCTCTCCTGAAGGAACCTCTCCGAACATCTGCTTGGGACATCGCTGGCCTCTTGCCCTTTTCCCTAGTCACTGCTCTGAACTCACTCTGAGATTGTACAATTTCAATTCCCCTCTCAATCTCTTGTGCTCGTCTCAGAGCATCTCCAAACTCAGTAATACACAACCTAATCAATCGATCTCTGATGATGGGATTTAATCCATACAGAAATCTCTCTGTGCGGAGCTCTTCATTCTTGAAGGTTTCTGGGTCATATCTCAGCAGAGCAGTAAATCGGCTCTCGTGATCATCCACAAACATGTCGCCTTGTACCAAACTCAAAAATTCTGTTTGCCTCATTCTCTGGGCAGCTCGTGGTACGTATTAGGCTCTGAAGGCTGTCTAAAACTCTTCTCAACCAATCACATCCCAGTAGGACATCAGAATACCCTGGGTAGTACTCCACCAATCTCGAGCTCTCCCCTTCAACGTATAGGCACTCATACTGACCCTCTCAGCATCTGTGCACCCCAGATAGTCAAATATAACTCTCAACTCCGTCAGCCACTCCTCAGCCTCTGTAGGATCCTTCTTTCCCCTAAATACGGGTGGATTCATTTTCAAAAAGTCCTTCAATCGGACCATACTTCTGTCATCAGGCTGAGTAATGGGAGGCACTGAGTCCATCTGTATTGGGGGTACGGGAGGTCCTTGTGGTGGTGTAGGAGTAGTACCCGAGGCATTAACTCTAAAGTGTTGTGCAAATAGCGCTACCATCTATTCAAAATCTTGCCTCACATCGATCTCAATTCGATTAAATCGAGAGTTAGGACTCTCTGGTTGTGGGGCAAGTGGTGGAGGGGACTCTGCCTGCCTCCTCGAACGACCTCGTTGTTTACTCATTCTCTATCTCAACTCGTCTCTTGCGCGTACATACCAAAATCGATTGAAATCTCAATCCTCAATTTCAATTCATGACCAGACAATTACAGACACTTGAGATGTATTCTAATTCACTTAACCAACACTGACAGTACTGGACACCCTAAGCTCTGATACCAGAAAAACTCTGTGACGTCTTGAAAACTCGAAAAATAGGGCAAATTTAAAACTTTTTACTCATCAAATCACAATTAAGGGTGCATTCCTGTGCAGTGTCATACATAATTATACTTATCATGCCTCAGGATCTCATTATAAATTAGTATATATATCATATCGTATACAATACTCAATTCTGAGTTAATTAATCCTAATACATCCTATACATCATTGCACAGCAAATGTTTGTAAATATAACTCGAGTCTGGATACATGAATATTGAATATATATACCTCAACACATAAAATACGACCTGGAGCTCAAGTTCTCCACTAGCCTCTAACCCTTACGTCGTAGGGAACTCACTTCACTTGAAGAAATCTGGAGGGGGAAGATAAATAGGGTGAGCTTCTAAATCGCTCAGTAAGGGGGGTAAGGGAACTCAGTTATATAAATCATAACACACATCACAAATATGTATTTTGTATATGAAACTCAGTATACTCATTTGAAATCGTAGCATGAAAGTTCTCAAAACATCATGATCTCATAGCTCATAAATCATGTGAAAACATGAAGGTAAAAAGGCTCAATATAGAGCATTCACAAGCATGTGTAAATATATGCGATAATGGCTTTTCTCAAAATATGTGATAAAAATCACCTTAGTAAATAGCACGTGACAGCGTCACAAAACACAACTCACGTGTAAAATGAGACTAGGCAATAAAACTCATATAAAACTCGTCATGGCACATCAGTTATATAATCTCCTCTGGGTGCGCATCCCAAGCATCCTCATAAGAGGGAATGTCGACAATAAGGTCGTATGCATGGTATATTGAAATTATATGTTACCAGAACAAGGCCCGACCTTACATGCTACCAGAGCAATGCCTCGCCTCATGCACACTATCACGTGGTCCCTGGGTCGGTTCCCAAGTGACCCACTATATCGGTCTTACATGCTACC
Source organism: Firmiana major (assembly GCA_033439115.1). NCBI lineage: Eukaryota > Viridiplantae > Streptophyta > Magnoliopsida > Malvales > Malvaceae > Firmiana > Firmiana major. The sequence continues at coordinate 16,620,664 of CM065904.1, read as the reverse complement.
AAAACAAGGCCTCCTAACTCTACCAAAGCGGAGAAATAATCGGACTTACATGTTTCCAGAACAAGGCCCAGACTTATATGCTACCAAGCAAAGCCACCTAGCGTTACCAGAACGGGGGTCATCTCATGTTACCAAAACAAAGGCATCTCTCGTTACCAGAACGGAGGAATATCGGACTTACATGCTACCAGAGCAATGCCCGTGGTCCTTGGGTTGGTTTCCAGGTGTCCCACTATATCGGTCTTACATGCTATCATGCAAGGCCCGATGTGTGTTCAACATGACACGCCTAAGTCTCAATCATTAGCCATTATCTTATAAAACGTTTTGCCTTCACGTAGAACTCATAATGGTTTTCTCTTATAAAACTCATTTAAAACATTCATGTACTCAACATAAAACATATTAAAACCGAGTTCTAACCGACAAAACACGCGCACATTTTCTCAAATCTCAATATTGCCTTAAAGTAGAGCCCAATTTACTTTTTAGCAAACTCAACAGTTTATAAAGCAATTTCACACTTAGCTTATAAAACTCGTAAAACAATGGGCTCCAACCGGTTATAAAAATCATGTACAATCTTATCACAACACAACATTAAACATGCTTGTAGTCTCAAATCATGATTCATGCTACAAACATTTCAACAAAATACATACATAAATGGTTTAGTTTTCCCTTACCTCTTTACACCTCGTATAGTGCAATCGTTCCCCCGTATCACGAACTAGCCTCGCATTCCACTCTAAAACTCTCGAGCTATCCAAACGATGTTAAAAACATCAATAACCCAACTCAATCGCATTATTGAGCACACAATTGCTCATTTTCTCATTAACACCTCAATTAACTTAATCTTCACAATTCTATCATAACTCACATTCTCACCCACCACATCACAAAATTCTACATTTCTCATACCGTATTGCATGCTAAATTCACCACATTGTCTCAATTCAAATTTATAGCCAAAAATCCCAAAATTACCACAATTGCATAATAACATCTCTACTCCAACAAAATCATAGTTTCATCACTCCTTAATCATTTCCAAACTATTACATCACAATGCCCATGTTCACAATCAACAAAAATCACTTCAAAATCGAAGATCGAAGTTTATAGATTACCCAAACTTGTGGAGTGCTCAATTCACACCTCGATTTGATTATTCTTTCGATTTCCAAGTATGCTGCTCTCCTTTAGATGAGGAACAACTTTTCTTCTTACCACAACTCTTGATTTGGACAAAAATGGGTGATTTAGAAGAAAGAGAAACCTAGGGCTCGGTTGAAATGGAGGTTTGGAAGAGAGAGAAAAGATGAAATGCATGAAAACATAGGGGTCCTTTTATAGACGGAGGGTAGGAGATCGATCTGGCTCTTGATGAGATCGATCTGCATTTGAATTTGGGGACAATTTGGGGAAATTTTATGCCTAGGAGATCGATCTATCGTGGGGTAAGATCGATCTCTTAATGGCTTCATAAGTTCGATCTGCTCCATTTATGAGATCGATATCTAGTTTACAGAATGCTTCATGAGATCGATCTGCTCCTTGAGGAGATTGATCTTCTCCCAAACAGAAACATTTTGAGATCGATTCTTTCCTCATGAGATCGATCTCTTCAATACAGAATCATAAGGAGATCGATCCTCTTCCATTGGAGATCGATCTGTTCACTTAAATTCCTCCTTCCTTATCATTTTTAGCCCACCATATCGATCTTTCTTCTCTAAGATTGATCTGACCTCATAGTTTCCCACTTTGGTTAAACACTTACACATAAATCTCCAAATATAATTTCCACAATTCACTACTTTGATTATTTCTCATTCATTACTTATACATTTCACTCAGCTCAATAAATTACACTTCAAGTTTATATTACATAACTAAAATATATTTGAAATTCTCAGATCTCATAGCTCGTACGTGGATTTGAATTGAATTTATAATCAGTTTAAGTCGTACGGGAGCGCTGGTCGTAGGCAAATTTTATTGATTTCTATGAAATCGTGCTAGAGCTTTGCTCGCACGAGGTTTTCAGATATCATGACTATGTATAGAGCCGTGCTAGAGCTTCGCTCGCACAAGAATTTATATGACATGCATATAGCTGTGTTGGAGCCTCCTGTAGACTATGTGTCACAGTGAGATGATATGCTCACACGTGCATACTGAGACATACTTGACATGGGTGGATAAGACCTATTACAGGTACCCCTGATCGAGCTTGGGTTCACGAAGTACGTTGTACCGTTTATGTCATGCGGAGTACGTTGTACCGTGGGGATTGTTGGAGTGGAGTGGCATTAGCCACGAGACAGCAAGTCTTACCCTCGCAATCCTGATATTATGTTGTTCTGGTGGGTAGGACTGATCCACCTCCTGTTTCAGGTGTGACACCCCGCTCACTAGGATCCGTGTGCCAGGGATCACGAGGTTATGGCCATAGTCCTGGTTATTACCGATATAGTCGCTTACATGTCTCACATGATATAACTATTGGTCTTGATAGACCAGGGTAGACCCGAGGGAGGGGTCAGGCCCCGATTTTCTTATGATTTCAATTGAGATTTGATTGTTCCCATGGTGGGATTTTATGAAACTTTCGTTGATTTGTAACCTTGTGAGAAGGGAAATTTTATAACGGAGATTTGAAAATAAATAATTTTGTTGAAATGGATTTTGATTATGAGTGTATCATATTTGACCCAGATGGGGTATTTTAAAATGTATTGATTCATTTGAGCATGAGATGTTTTCACATGAGAATTATTCCATGTTTTAATATGCTGATTTCCTGTTTTAGAACAGATGATATTATATGTATGGCATATCATTGTTTTTACCTTATGCTCACATATATCCTGATTTCTTATCAGCATGTAGATACTATAGCTATCTACTTATTTGTATTATTGCCTTACTGAGCATGTGGAGCTCACCCTTTCATTTTCCACCCACTTTCAGTGTTTCCACCATAGAGATAGCGGGTGTTGAGATTAGACGGCATAGCTGATATCTGTGATTCCTATCGACTGTCAGGTATTCACCACGTACAAAATTTTGTATTAGTATTCTTATAGCACAGTATTGTATATGAAAGAATATTTGGGGATGTAAATATAGAATCATGTGATGTATAAAATATACCGACCACTCTATTATAATATGATTGATGTAATTATATATATATATATGTACGTGAGATATTTTAATGGTTAGAATGGTATATTGATATTGATTCACAGCCCGACCTGTTCAGAGGGATTTGTCACGAGGAGGTAAGAAAGATTTTCCAAAAGCGAAAAATTTGTACTGATTTTTGTAAGTATTGGGTCGTGACATTTGTGACTCTTTCATAGAGGTACTCAACAATTGTTCTAAAGGTTCAGTCTCTGAATGCAATTTACTAATAAATGTAGGAGATATAAATGAATGCATGAAGCTAGTGTTAAATAACATAGATGCCTCAATATCATAAAGAAGATGTTTCCCTCAAATGACATCGGTGGTGGCATTAGCTGACTTTTTATCCAAAGCAAAAATGTAGCCTTGAGTCACTTATTTCTTCCTTTTCTTTATTACTGTGGTCTTTTCCTGTGAGGTTGGTATCTCAAGGTGTGAATGTAGGGTTTTAAGTGTAGGGCAATCTCTGATTATGTGCCTAGTTTATCGACAATGGAAGCAACCCCCGGTACGTCGGTAACAAAGTCATGACCATAAGACTGGCAAACTGCACCCTATGGTTGAGTGCCCTGTATGGTTAGAGCTCTAGGTACAGTAGCTCGAGTAGTGGTGGTGGAAAGAGTTGAAGGCCTAGTAGCCTTGATCTAAGACTCATCAGTCCTCTAACTCTTGGATTGACCCCTAGCCTACCACGTCTCCTCACTCATAATGTTTACCAGCTCATCTGTACCCAAATAGATGATTAAGCATAACTTTCAGTCATTATGCACAATTTAAAACTAGACAAGCATAAGAACATAGCTTGCTTACATTGGCACGCACTAGACAACTTAAGTTCTGATACCAAAAGCCCTATAACGTCTCAGAAGCGAAAATTGAGACTAACATTTTTTATTCTAATAGTTAGCTACGTTCAGTGTATGGTACGATTAACCTAATTAGCTAATCATTACCAATTCATTAATGATTTACTTTTAGTTTGTGGTCCCAGTTATATGACTAGTGATATCCTACCGTTACCTACATACCAACATTAATATTCATTACTATTCATAAGATAATTGCATTCACATTGGTAGCTAAACATCACTAATACATAAAGATATACATGAATTCATATACATCCCATAGAAGTATCTAATGGCTAAAGGAATACACAATTGTGCTTGTAAATGTCTGGGAAGTAAACCATTAAAAAAAGAGGTCGTATACCTCACTGAGTACAATAGCTAGCTTGGGAGACTCTTTATCCACCAGCTTAAATCATGTACTTCGCGTGGATCACTGCAAGAAATCTAAGAGGAGGTGAGCTTTGGGAAAAGCTTAGTAAAAACTACATGAAGTAGCAGATAGCAAAAACACAATGCTAGTGAGCAAACTATTTTATGCAATACCAAAAGGATATCATAAACAATAAAAAACATAGATTCATAGCCCAAAAACATAATCATACTAAGTTCAAAAACACAAAGCGTACATATCATAATGTAGTAAACTGAAAACTTAGATCATAACCATAACTGAAAACATATATCAAAATCATATAATAAAGTGGAGACTAGGCAAAGTCTCTATAGAAATCATGCTACATAGATAAGTCCCTATCAAAGGGAAAAGTGAACCGGTGGCCATGGTTATGTTGTAGACTAGATTAAGGTCGTACAACTTCGAAAACATAGTTCAAAATCATAGAGCATACATAGAGCCAAGCACATAGAAAAGGCCTAGTATGGGCATGGACACCACTTGACATTCACCATGTGGTAAAGCTAACCGTGGGGATGTTTCATATCATACAGAGATGTTTACTCACATGATTGACATTTAGGCATCAACTATGGATGCCAGGTCTTGAAACTTAGATCCAGAAACATAAGTTAATTAAAACAAAATCATATTTCATGCTTCATAAAGGTAGCCCACTCATTTCCTACCAAAATAAGGTTATAAAATATAGTACATAAACTTTAGAAACCTTTTATGACAATAATGGGCCATTTCATATTTTAAATATGGGTTTGTAAAGACTTAAAACAAAATCTGAAGGGTAGAGATCGATCCCATGAAGACAGATGATCGATCTTTAGAAGTCAGAATGCAAAATCCTTTTAAAACTATGAAGATTGACCAATTATACAACCTAGAAGAAAAATCCTACAACCTAAGGGATCAACCCTTCATGCACCAATATGCAATTTTATGGGTTTTCAAACCCAAAACCATCTAAAATCATTTAAAGGCCTAACCAAGGAAGTTATGAAATCCTCGTTTCATATTAAAATGCTTTTATCATGGTTGAAAAGCATAACCTAAGCTAACCTATGGCCTAAGGGTACATTTTTAAGACCTAGTTTCCTAAGTTTTTCCACAGCAAGTTCTTTTCACAAATCATGCATTGAAAATATAGTAGTCAGTTGCTACCAACTTCAACATACACCTCTTACCTTAGGCACACCATGACAATGAGTTGAGGCTATGACACCACTTACTCTTCTACTTAGGCAGATGCCCTCTTAATTAGCCTAGCTGCTAAATGAATTCGATGTATTACATTTTGATCCATAAATATACATAAGTACTTATTCCTTGCACATTATGGCTTACCAACCTCATAAGGTTGACGTTCAGTCCATTAGCAACTCTTTGCATTATAAATACTCATTATGACCTATGCAACTACCCCAAAAGCACCATAAATACATTTTCATGCTTATCCTTATTTCATAGTAAACCCTATATCATGAGTCAAACCCTAAAATCCTCATGGTCAAATCTTAAATGAATTTTTCCTATTTTTACTAAAAAAATATACTTGAGCCAAATCATAATACCTTAGCTCAAACATCAAATCTAATGAATTTACAACATTAGAAAATTCTTACCCCTAAACCCTAGGTTTGACAAAGCCAAATGACATCTTCCCAAGACTCCTAAACCCTAGGTTTGACAAAGCCAAATGACATCTTCCCAAGCTTACTCACTACAAAAAAAGTCAAAAATAACCTTAAAACCTTCACATTAACAATATACTTCCATATCCTGAAGATTAAAGTTTTCTCCCTCTAGCTTACCTAAAAATGCTCAAGCTTTCTTTATAGAATTTGTGTTCCTAACACACCTCTAGATGACCCTAAATTGGTATATGTTGAAGAGGATGGCTAGTAGATGAAGTGGCTAAAAACTTTTGATTGGGCTTCCTTCTTTTCTCCTTTTCTTATCTTCCTTTCTCTTTTTGTTTCATTTTTCCTTTCTTTTTTTTTTGGTTTCCAAAAGAAGCATGAAAGAGAAAATGAAATGGCCAACCAAATTGGGGTATTTCACGCCTGAGTGGAGGTAGGTGAGGTTAAGGGATCGATCTCTTGTATAGAGGGGATTAATGCCTCTAGGCAATTTTCATTCCCAAATGCTCTCGACAAAAAAGGGGATCGATCCGGTTAAGGTAGGGGATAGATCCTCTCTTGGTAGAACACAAATTTCTATAGTTCTTGATCATGAGATCGATCCTCTGATGCTAAAGGATCGATCCCTTTATAACTGAATAAAATTCTACTCAATTTATTTTTTACAAGGGATCAATCTTCTAAGGGAAGGGATTAATCTCTCGTACAATAACTATATTTTTTACAAATTTCTGCAATTCTTAACATAAAAAATTATTCCTAAATCGTACTAATTTCACATTAAGCCATCTATCCTTCTTAACATATCTAACATATCATTTTACACTTGTTTGGATTAATTTCTCATACTTTTCATCCATTTTCTCAATCATCAATTTATTATACCCCTTCAAGGCCTTTAGCTGCTCATAACTTACAAATTCAAGTCATAAATGAGTACTTTACTTCCATTAATGTATTTTCATTCATCAATACATCATATGTCTTATTACACATAGAAAGTCCAAGTAAAGTACATGAAAATATGGGTTTTCACAAGAAAAATGACCAGAGAATCGGTCTTATTGAGACTAAACCAGTGGAGATAGAGCTAAACTGGTATGAAGTAGTTCAACAAAAAAGAAGGGGCTAAACTGGTCCAAACCTATTTAGCCAGAAAAGAAAAGAAAGAAAAGAAAAAGGAAAAGGAAAGGAAAGGAAGGAAAAGAAAGAAAAGAAAGAAAAAAGGGAAATTTTTCATGCCTTGGGTTAAGGGAAAAAATCGTACGACGATAAGATAATGAACGCGAGTTTGGCCAAGCTTACTATACGTTCGATATCTGTATATCCAGTAAGTGAACCACACCTGTTACAAAATATATATCATGCGAGGTAAGTAAATCTTACTCGCTTTAGTGGCTACGACATATTACATAACAAATTTGCATAAGTTACAATTTAAATTCATAAGTAATGAATTTGAGTGTGAAAAATCTTAATTGAATATCATATAAGAACTATTAGAAATTTAAGTGCAACTAGAGTATGCCGTGATATAGTAGGTATAACATACGTGGTAAGTTAACCCTACAAGATGCAAGGTAGCATTCTACAATGTAAGATATTCCCATAAGTATACATGGAGAAGGTTAATGGAATGCTAACTGACTACTTGTGTGAAAACTGTAAATTTTATGAGATTTGTTAAGTGAGAATTGTAATTTGGTGAATGTAATTATGATATGTTGATGTACACGCAAGTTTTAAATTTAATGAAGTATAAGGAGATGGAGTTTTTAAGTCTTAGATGTGTATGGATTGAAATATGGCCTATGGAGTAGATTATGGTGAGTTTTGCATTGCGTTTCCTGCAAATTGATGCAGCAACAGTAAAATCTGTGAAGGCCAGATCGATCTCCAAGGATGAGAGATCGATCCCATAGCTCCAAAATGCAGAAAAACATGTAAATACAGTTAGGCAGATCGATCTCATAAGGACAAAGATTGATCTCTTAAAGCCTCTATCTAGTAATGATCGATCTTGTCACAAGGGTAGATCGATCTCCTCAACTCTCGGCCTGGAAGAGATTGATCCCTAATTCAAAGCCAGATCGATCTCTACTTAGTTTTCTTATGAAGAGCAGATCGATCTCCACCCTCAACCAGATCGATCTTATAGTTGTTAAGAGAGCAGTTTAGAGTAGTTGAATCGAACAGAGATCGATCTCCTTCAGTACCAGATCGATCTCATAAGCCTTGTCTATATAAGGACCACGAGATTTTCACTTGGAAACTGAGCCCTCTCATTTCCAAACCTAAATCTTGACCATTTTCACCCAAACTAAGCTTTCTCAATCTAAGATTCACCCTATTCTAGACAGACTTAGACAAAGGAGTAAGATACAAAGTTGTTCCTCTTGGTATTGAGAACAACATACTAGAAAATCAAAGGTGGGCTTGCGCAAAGGGAAGAGACAGTGTTCTACAACTTGGTCAAGAGAGGATAAGCTAGGTAAGCTCATAAGACCTTTGTTCTTGAGCATTATTATTTTATATATGGGTGGATAAACATATATGTTGGTAAATGGATACATGTGTATATATAGGTGTATTTGGTTGAAAATGTCTAAATTATGAGGGAAACAATCAATGGGTATAGTTGAAAAATGAAATGTGAGTTTCTTGTGATGATTATAAGCTAGCTAAAGTGATGATAGAGATGTGGGAGAAGTTTTAAGACAATGTGGGTATTTAGAAGTGGTAATTTGCATATAGTATAAATATGGGTATAAATGAGAATGATGAGTGTTGATGATTTAATGATGTTTGGACAGCTCGAGAATCCGAAGCGGGAAACGAGGGTAGTCCGAGACCCGAAGATATTGTACCACTCAAGGTGCAAGAGGTAAGGGAAATAAACCATTTGTGCTTGTGAGTTTTCTAATGAATGAAAACATTTTAAGAGCATGAAAAAGAGTTTGATGAATGAGCATGTTTTGTGAGATGAATTGATGTGTTGATAAATGTGTAGTGTTTTACCAGTTTGAGCTCGAATTTTTTAATGTGATTTGTGTAATTGTGAACACATATGGTTTATAACCAAAAGGGGCTTTGTGATAACCACTAAGAGCTCTACGTGAAGGTAAAACGATTTATATACAAAAATGTCATGCTTTTACTGTGTGAGTGTTTTACCGGTTTGAGCTCGATTTTGATGAGTTTTGTGTAAATGTGACTATAATGTGTTATAACCGAAATGGGCTTTGTGATAACCACTAAGAACTCTACGTAAAGGCAAAATGATTTTTACTAAGACTATGGCTTGTCATGAGATTGCACATCGAGCTTTGCTCTGGTAGCATGTAAGGTCGGGTAGTGCTCTAATAGCATGTAAGATCGATTTTCTCCGTTCTAGTAACGTGAGATGACCCCGCTCCGGTAGCGATGGGTAGCTTTGCTTTGATAGCATGTAAAGTCGGGTCGTGCTTTGATAGCATGTAAGACCGATGGCTGTATGACTCTGATCAAGTTTACAGCGAATCATGGCCATGTATGTGTATTATTGTCGATGAAATTCGTCGATTGGGGATGTTTGCCTATGGGACGAATTCAATCATTGTGATGTACCGTGACGTTGATTTCATATGAGTTTTATAAATGCCTAGTCTCGATTTTTGTGATAATGATGTGATTTTACAACTGCGATTTATATCACGCATTGAGATTTAATGTGATGTGATTTGTGATTTTATCACGTGAAGTATGTTGATGCCATTGTTTTCCTACTGTTATTTCTATAACATTTGCATGCTCATTATTTCCATCATATTGTGATTGGGATGATTATTTTTATAACTTCCCTTATCCTCCTTACTGAGCATTTTGAGAGTTCACCCTTTTTCCCCCTCCAGATTACTTGAAGTAAGCGAGATAGAGCCTGCTGCGTACGTGATATAGGCTGGTGGACAAGATCTCCCAGGCTATCGCTTGTACACGCATAAGGTATAATTCAGTTCATTTTGTATCCAGACAATGATGTAATACAAACATTTGCGATGAGTATTTTGGGATGTAATTAGGTTGATATGAAAGAAATGATTTTAGACTTATGGGTTGATTCTTTTGGGGATATTATGCAATTGATTTCATTAAGTATGAGTTGTATGATCTTGGGTATAATGACTGGTGTTAAAACCTGAACACATGACACTGTACAGGAATACACCTAGAGTTGTTAGTTTTGTTTTAAGAAAAATTTTAAATTAGCCATATTTTTCATGATTTCGGGCTGTTACATATTTTCTTGGTATCAGAGCAAAGGGTGTCTAGTACTGTCAGTGTCAATCAATTGGAAATAGATTACATCCCAAGTATCTGTATTGTCTGGTAATGAATTGAATTTAACGAGTAAAATTATGATCGATGTTTAATGAATACGCGCAGGCACGTAGGAGATAGAATATGAGGGGGAGAAGAGGACGTTCAGGGAGGCAGGCACAACCACCTCCACCACCAGAACCACAGCCGGAGAGTCCTAACTCTCGAATTAATCGCCTAAAGCACGATGTGCATTAGGGATTTGAGCAAATGGCAGCGCTATTCGCACATCATTTTAGGGCTAATGCCTCGGGCACTACACTTGTGTCGACTCCTCCACTATCGTAGGGACTACCTGCACCCCCACCACAGACTGATCCGGTGCCTCCTGCCACACAGCCTACGGTACATACCCAACTTGATGATAGAGATAAGGGTCAGATGAGGGACTTTCTGAAGATGAACCCACCGGCTTTTAGAGGCGTGAAAGATCCCGCAGAAGCTGAGGAGTGGCTAACAGAGTTGCGAGTCATTTTTGACTATTTAGGATGCACCGATGCTGAGAGGGTCATTATGGGTACTTATATGTTAAAGGGACAAGCTCAAGATTGGTGGAGCACTACACAAAGTATATTGGCGACTAGCCATGAGGTGATTAGCTGAGAGATGTTTCAATCGACATTTAGAACCCAGTATGTGCCAAGAGCTGCCCAGAGGAGGAAGCAAGCTGAATTCCTAAATTTAGCTCAAGGCAACATGTCAGTTGATGATTATAAGAGTCGATTCACCACTATACTTAAGTATGACCCGAAGACTCTTAAGGATGAGGAGCTCAACACAAATCGATTTGTATATGGGCTGAGACCCATCATTAGGGACCGATTAATAGGGCTCTGTATCATCGAGTTCAAGGATGCTTTGAGACAAGCATAAGAAGTGAAGAGGGGACTAGAGTTAGTGCAGTCCTGGACTGAGTCTAGAATTTTAACCAGAGATAAGGGTAAACGAACCATGAATTCTTACACAGACCTTCAGAGAGGTTCTTTTAAGAGGAGACAGTTTGAGGGACTAAGGAGAAGAGTTGATAGACCCAGGATTCCTCCCATTATTAAGGAGACCCCTCGAGGTGTCAGACCAGAGGTTAGAGTCTACAGAGATTGTGGCAGATCACATGAAGGAAGCTATCCTAGAACTATACAAGGATGGTATAGATGCGAGGACATGGGTCACAGAGTGAGGTATTGCCCGCAACCACAGAAGCCACATTCTCCAGAGCCTCCTAGACAGCAGCTACAGAGGACGGTTCCTCAGAGATGGGCTCCGACTGCTGATAAGGGCAAAAATTCGATCACAGAGGGATGAGTGTTCGCCTTGGATAAGGAGACTGCAGACACTTCATCTAAGACCATACGAGGTATAATTCTTGTCTGTAATCATAAGGCTCATGTGTTATTTGATTCAGGATCCACGTATTCTTTTATTGATGTACAATTTGCATGTAAACTGAGTTTGAAGTATGAATCCTTAGATTATATTCTACATGTAAATACCCCCATGTGTGAGTCCTAGAGGACTGATATGGTGTGCAAGAGTTGTGAGCTTAAGGTGGGAGATAAAGTGATGTTAGAAGATCTAGTGATGTTAAACATCTGTGGTTTCAATGTGATTTTAGGGATGGATTAGCTAGCGGCCAATTGTGTGAGTCTAGATTGCTATACTAAGACTGTAACTTTCTCCCTACCTGAAACATTTAGTGTATGTTTCAATGTTAAGGAACAAAGACATGCAAAGTTTATTGTGAAATGTTAAGAGACGATTATATCACTATAAATACTGATTGAATTCTTGATGTGAAGGTTACATCGCACTGATCTCTGATATGAGTTGAGAACATCCGAGGATAGAGGACATACCGATAGTTTGTGAGTTTTCAGATGTATTCCCAAATGAATTGTCTGGCTTACCACTAGAGAGAGAGCTGGAGTTCATTATCAATTTAGTGCCAGATACTCAGCCGATCTGTAAACCTCTCTATAAAATGGCGTTGGTCTAATTGAAAGAGTTAAAGAAACAGTTGTAAGAACTGCTTGACCAAGGTTTTATTAGACCTAGTGTGTCACCATGGGGAGCTCCAGTGTTGTTTGTAAAGAAGAAGGATAGTAGCCTGAGACTATGTATAGACTACAGATTGCTAAACAAGGCTACGGTGAAGAACAAGTACCCCCTGCCAAGGATAGATGATTTGTTTGACCAACTGAGAGGGGCTTCTATCTTTTCTAAGATTGATCTAAGATCGGGCTATCACCAGTTAAGAATTAGGAAAGAGGATATTCTGAAGATGACCTTCAGAACTAGATATGGCCACTACGAGTTCTTAGTGATGCCCTTTGGATTGTCAAATGCCCATGCTGCTTTTATGAGTTTGATGAATGAGGTTTTTAGAGACTATATAGATCAGTTTGTGATAGTCTTCAATGATAACATCCTTATGTATTCTCGGTCTCGTGAGGAACATGCACAGCATTTAAGGATTGTGTTGCAAGTACTTAGAGACAAGCAGCTTTATGGAAAGATCAGTAAGAGTAAATTTTGGTTAGATCAAATACCTTTTCTTGGGCATATTGTATCTAAAGATGGAATGCCAGTTGATCCATCTAGGCTAGAAGTTATACTTAATTGAGAGAGATCGAGGACAATTACTAAGATTCAGAGTTTCTTAGGGTTGACAGGGTATTATATAAGGTTTGTTGAAGGATTTTCCAAGATTGCTGCTCCTTTTACTAAACTCACACGTAAGGAGACTCCTTTTGTATGGTCTGAGAAGTGTGAGCAGAGTTTCTAAGAATTAAAGAGGAGATTACAGATAGCTTTTATGTTGACTTTCCCAAATGGACCCAGAGGCTTTGTAGTGTATAGTGATGCCTCTCAACATAGATTGGGAAGTGTGCTCATGCAGCATGGAAGGGTAGTCGCTTATGGTTCGCGACAACTAAAAGATCATGAATGGAACTATCTCACACATGATTTAAAATTAGCCGCAGTGGTGTTCGCATTGAAGATTTGGCGGCATTACTTATATGGCGAAAGGTTCTAAATATTTACTGATCACAAAAGCCTGAGATATATATTTGATCAGAAGGAGTTAACTATGAGACAAAGGAGATGGATGGAACTCCTTAAAGATTATGATTGTGAGATACTCTACCATCTAGGGAAGGCGAACGTAGTTACTGATGCCTTGAGCAGGAAGAGTATGGTATCTACTATGATGATCAGGGAATAGGATTTGTTGGAACAATTCGTTGGACTTGGGATCAAAGTTGAAGAGGTAGAGGTCGAATTTATGGCTTGCCTGTGAATAGAGCCTATTATTATGGATAAGATTAGAACAGGGCAGAGAAATGATCAGAAGCTGTTGGATATGGTTAGCCAAGCTGAACAGACCTCGCAGTCAGATTTCATGATCAGTGATGATGGGCTATTGAGGTTTAACAGTCGAATTTGTGTTTCGAATGATGATACCATGAAGCAATAAATACTGAGAGAGTCTCATTGCTTGCGATACACCATGCACCCGAGAAGTACCAAGATGTACCAAGATTTAAGAGGGGTGTATTGGTGGAGAGGTATGAAGCGAGATGTGGTAAAGTATGTGGCCAGATGTTTGGTATGCCAACAAGTGAAAGCTGAGCACCAGAAGCCCGAAGGATTGTTTAAGCCTTTGCCTGTGCCTACATGGAAATGAGAGTATATCACCATGGACTTTATCATGGGATTACCGAGGACCTGACAAGGTCATGACGCAATATGGATGATAGTGGATAGATTAACGAAGAGTTCTTACTTCCTTGCCATCAAGAGCACAGATACATTGAGTACATTAACCGAGCTATATGTTAGAGAGATAGCTAGACTACATGGGGCTCCAGCAAGTGTTACCTCTGATATAGATTCTCGGTTCACCTCTAGGTTTTGGACTCATTTTTAGGAGTCCATGGGATCTCGATTAAATTTCAGTACTGCCTATCATCCTCAGACTGATGGTTAGTCCTAGCAGACTATACAGACCTTGGAGGACATGTTGAGGGCATGTACGATGGACTTTAAGGGATCATGGGATGATCACCTACCCCTTGCTGAGTTTGCGTACAACAATAGCTATCATGCGAGTATTGGTATGGCACCTTATAAGGCTCTGTATGGTAGGAGGTGTAGATCCCCTATAGCGTGGAAAGAAGTGGGTGACAGGAAAGTATTTGCTCCCAAACTAGTTCAACAGGCAATTCAGAATGTGAAAATCATTTGTGATAGATTACGAGCTGCTCAGAGTCGACAGAAGAGTTACACAGATGTGTGTAGACGGCCACTTGAGTTTCAAGTTGGAGATTCTGTGTTCCTGAAGATATCTCCCAGTAAGGGTATCATGCACTTCGGGAAGAAAGGGAAATTGAGTCTTTGATATATAGGACCGTTTAAGATTTTAGAGAGAGTGGGAGACGTCGCTTATCGGTTGGCCTTACCTCTGCAGTTCTTCGGGATACACAATGTCTTCCACGTATCCATGTTGAGGAAATATAATTCAGATCCCACCCATGCCATTGAGTATGAAGCATTAGATATTCAGGTGGATATGAGTTATGTGGAAGAACCCATCCGAATACTTGACAAAAAAGAAAAAGTACTTTGGACAAAAAGGATTCCATTGGTTACAGTTCTCTGGAAGCACCACTGAGTGGAGAAGCAACTTGGGAACTAGAAAGCCTATGAAGGAGAAGTACCCTCAGCTATTTAATGGGTTGAGTTGAATTTGGAGGACCAAATTCTCTTAAGTTGGGGAAGATATGAGAACTATAAATTTTATGAGATTTGTTAAGTGAGAATTGTAATTTGGTGAATGTAATTATGATATGTTGATGTACACGCAAGTTTTAAATTTAATGAAGTATAAGGAGATAGAGTTTTTAAGTCTTAGATGTGTATGGATTGAAATATGGTCTATGGAGTAGATTATGGTGAGTTTTGCATTGAGTTTCCTGTAAATTGATGCAACAGCAGTAGAATCTGTGAAGGCCAGATCGATCTCCAGGGATGAGAGATCGATCCCATAGCTCCAGAATGTAGAAAAATGTGTAAAATGCAGATAGGCAGATCGATCTCATAAGGAAGAAGATTGATCTCCTAAAGCCTCTGTCTAGCAAGGATCGATCTTGTCATAAGGGCAGATCGATCTCCTTAACTCTCGGCCTGAAAGAGATCGATCCCTAACTCAAAGCCAAACCGATCTCCACTTAGTTTTCTTATGAAGAGCAGATTGATTTGCACCCTCAACCAGATCGATCTTGTAATTGCTAAGAGAGTAGTTTGGAGCAGTTGAATCGAACAGAGATCGATCTCCTTCAGTACCAGATCGATCTCATAAGCCCTGTCTATATAAGGATCATAAGATTTTTGCCTGGAAACTAAGCCCTCTCATTTCCAAACCTAAATCTTCACCATTTTCACCCAAACTAAGCTTTATCTCTCAAAGATTCACCCTATTCTAGACAGAATTAGATAAAGGGGTAAGAGACAAAGTTGTTCCTCTTGGTAAGGAGAACATACTAGAAAATCAAAGGTGGGCTTGCGCAAAGGGAAGAGACAAGTGTTCTACAACTTGGTCTAGAGAGGAAAAGCTAGGTAAGCTCACAAGACCTTTGTTCTTGAGCATTATTATTTTATATATGGGTGGATAAACATATATGTTGGTAAATGGATACATGTGTGTATATATGTGTATTTGGTTTAAAATGTCTAAGTTATGAGGGAAACAATCAATGGGTATAGTTGAGAAATGAAATGTGAATTTCTTGTGATGATTATGAGCTAGCTAAAGTGATGATAAAGATGTGGGAGAAGTTTTAAGACAATGCGGGTATTTAGAAGTGGTA
Source organism: Firmiana major (assembly GCA_033439115.1). Lineage (NCBI taxonomy): Eukaryota > Viridiplantae > Streptophyta > Magnoliopsida > Malvales > Malvaceae > Firmiana > Firmiana major. The sequence goes on along the minus strand of CM065904.1, from coordinate 16,604,343 downwards.
ATTCGGATATAGTATAAATATGGGTATAAATGAGAATGATGAGTGTTGATGATTTAATGATGTTTGGACAGCTCGAGAATTCGACGCTGGAAACGAGGGTAGTCCGAGACCCGAGGATATTGTACCACTCAAGGTGCAAGAGGTAAGGGAAATAAATCATTTCTGCTTATGAGTTTTCTAATTAATGAAAAAGTTTTAAGAGCATGAAAAAGAGTTTAATGAATGAGCATGTTTTATGAGATGAATTGATATGTTGATAAATGTGTGAGTGTTTTACCGGTTTGAGCTCGATTTTTTTTATGTGATTTGTGTAATTGTGAACTCATATGGTTTATAACCAAAATGGGTTTTGTGATAACCACTAAGAGCTCTACGTGAATATAAAATAATTTATATACAACAATGTCATGCTTTTACTGTGTGAGTGTTTTGTCGGTTTGAGCTCTATTTTGATGAGTTTTGTGTAAATGTGAATATAATGTGTTATAACCGTAATGGGTTTTGTGATAACCACTAAGAGTTCTACATAAAGGCAAAACGATTTTTACTGAGACTATGGCTTGTCATGAGATTGCACATTGGGCTTTGCTCTGGTAGCATGTAAGGTCGAGCCGTGCTTTAGTAGTATGTAAGATCGATTTCCTCCATTCTAGTAACGTGAGATGACCCCTCTCTGGTAGTGATGGGTGGCTTTGCTTTGATAGCATGTAAGGTCGGGCTGTGCTTTGATAGCATGTAAGACCGATGACTATACGACTCTGATCAAGTTTACAACGAATCATGGCTATGTATGTGTATTATTATCTACGAAATCCCTCGATTGGAGATGTCCGCCTAGGGGACGAATTCAATCGTTGTGATGTGTCATGACGTTGATTTCATATGAGTCTTATAAATACCTAGTCTTGATTTCTGTGATGATGATGTGATTTTACAACTGTGATGTGAGAACTGAGAATTCTGTATACCCCAGTTATGAGAATTGTAACTTGGTGTATGTAATTATGATATGTTAATGTACACACAAGTTTTAAATATGATAAAGTATAAGAAGATGAGGTTTTTAAGTCTTGAATGTGTATGGATTGAATTATGGACAATGAGGTAGATTTTGGGAAGTTTTACATTGAGTTTTCGACAAATTGATGGAGCAGCAGTACAATATGTGAAGGCCAGATCGATCTCCAAGGATGAGAGATCAATCTCATGGCTCCAGAAAGCAGAAAATGTGCAAGAACTGATAGGCAGTTTGATCTCATATGCAAGCAAATTGATCTCCAAATGTTTTTTGTAAAGAGAAGATCTATCTCCTCAATGAGCAGATCGATTCATGAAGTATTCTGTAAACAGAAGATCGATCTCCTCAAGGAGTAGATCGATCTCATGAAGCAATTATGAGATCGATCTCACCCCACGACATATCGATCTCCTAGGCATAAAATTATCCTAAAACGTTCCCAAATTCAAAGAGAGATCGATCTCATCAAGGACCAGATTGATCTCTTACCTTCGGCCTATATAAGGACCCCTTTGTTTTTTTGGAAATCGATCTCTCTCTCCCCAAATCGTAATTTTCACAACCCTAGCTTTCTCTCTCTTCCAAAACCCCCACTTTTGTCCAAATCTCAGGCAGAGGTAAGAAAGAAAGTTGTTCCTCATCCAAAGGAGAACAACATACTTGAGAATTGAAGGATGAATTGAATCGAGGAGTGAATAGAGCTCTTCATAAGTTTTGGGTAAATTTTTAAGCTTTAATCTTTGATATTGAGGTGATTTAAGTGATTTTGACTATGGGTGTTGTGATAAAATAGCTAGGAAATGATTAGAGTTGATGAAATTGTGATTTTGTTGGAGTGATGATGATATTATACGATTTGTGGTAATTTTTAGATTTTGGCTATAAATTGGAATCGAGGCAATAAGGTGATTTTGGCATGGATATTATGCATGAAAAATGTAGGATTTGAAATGTAGTGGATGGGAATGTGGATTATGATAGGAATATGAGAAAAAAGAGGTTTGCAGTATTTAATGAGAATATGAGCAAATATGTGCTCGATGATGTGATTGAGATGAATTATTGATGTTTTAGTATCGTTTGGACAACCCGAGAGTTCGAGAGAGGAATACGAGGCTAGTCTATCGTTTAGGAGAACAATTGCACTATATGAGATGCAACGAGGTAAGAAAAACTTAAACTCATTTGTGTATGCGATTTTATAATGATATTGTAGCATGCAATCTGATTTGAGAAAACTAGCATGCTTTTATGAGTTATGAATGAGTTATTGCACATGGTTTTATAGCTGGTTGGGGCCTAATTTTTATGAGTTGTAAACTAGATGTGAAATTGTTTTACAACCGTTTTGAGTTTAAAAAGTGAAAAGTGGTTTGGGCTCTACGTTAAGGCGTACTAAGATTTGAAAAATGTGTGCGTGGTTTTGCCAGTTTGAGCTTTGTTTTGATAAGTTTTGTGTTGAGTACAAAACAGTTTTGAGATGAGTTTTATGAGAAAAACCATTATGAGCGCTACGTGAAGGCAAAACGGTTTTATATGATAATTGCTATTACTGAGACTTAGGCGTATCATGTTGAATACACATCGGGCCTTACTCTGGTAGCATGTAAGTCCGGGCATTACTCTGGTAGCATCTAAATCCGTTATTCCTCTGTTTTGGTAACGAGAGATGCCTTCGTTCTGGTAACATGAGATGACCCCCACTCTGGTAGCGTTGGGTGGCCTGGCTTTGGTAGCATGTAAGTCCGGGCATTGCTCTGGTAGCATGTAAGTCCAATATTTTTCCCCTGCTCTGGTGGCGCTGGGAGGCCTTGCTTTGGTAGCATGTAAGTTGGGGCCTTGCTTTGGTAGCATGTAAGACCAATAGTGTGCATGAAGAGAGGCTTTGCTCTGGTAGCATGTAAGGCCGAGCCTTATTCTGGTAATGCGTAAGTCCAATATACCATGTACACGACCATATTGTCGACGTTCCCTCTTTGAAGATGCCTAGGATGCGCACCCATAAGAGAATTATATTGATGTGCCATTACGAATATTTTATCTGAGTTTTATTTGCCTAGTCTGGTTTAACACATGAGATTGTGTTTGGTGGTTACGCCACGTGCATTACTATTAAGGTGATTTTTATCACATTTTTACGAGAAAAGCCATTATCGCATCTTGATTTCCACATGCTTGTGACTGTGACTTGTACATGAGTCATGTACTCTCATGTTTTTACATGATTTTAGAGAAAGGATATGATAATGATGTTTTACTGTTTTCATGCTACACTTTTGTTGAGTTTCAACTACGAGATAAAATGATTGTGTTGTGCAAATCATTATTTTGTTAATGAATCCCTTACCCCTTACCGAGCGATTTAGAAGCTCACCCTGTTTTATTTCCCCCCCTCCCAAATTTCTTCAAGTGAAGAGAGTTTTCCTGCGACGTACGGAGTAGTGGCTAGTGGAGGACTTGAGCTCTAGGCCACATATTGTGCTTGAGGTATATTTTAATATTTCATGTACCCAAACTAAAGTTGTATTTACAGACACTCGATGAACAATGACGTATGAGATGTATTAGGAGTATTTAACTTTGAATTGGGGAATTGTAATTAGTATGATATATGAATATGAGGTGATGAGATCTTGAGGTGTAACTTTCTAATTTATATATGATGATGCATGACACTGTACATGAATGCACCTAGATATGTGTATCGAGCTAGAAAAATTTTAAATTGCCCTGTTTTTCCGCGCTTTCGGGGCGTCACATGCTATTTACTTCACTTATTGAGATTTAATGTGATGTGGTTTGTGAATTTATCACGTGAAGTATGCTGATGCCATTGTTTTCCTACTGTTATTTCTATAACAATTTCATGCTTCTTTATTTCCATCATATTGTGATTGTGATGATGATTTTTATAACTTCCCTTATCCTCCTTACTAAGCGTTTTGAGAGCTCACCCTTTTTTCCTCCCCCCTCCAGATTACTTAAAGTAAGCGAGATAGAGCTTGCCGCGTACGTGATATAGGTTGGTGGACAAGATCTTCCCAGGCTATCGCTTGTACATGCATAAGGTATAATTCAGTTCATTTTGTATCCAGACAATGATGTAATATAGACATTTGTGATGAGTATTTTGAGATGTAATTAGGTTGATATGAAAGAAATGATTTGAGACTTATAGGTTGATTCTTTTTGGAATATTATGTAATTGATTTCATTAAGTATGAGTTGTATGATCTTGGGTATAATGACTAGTGTTAAAACGTGAGCACATGACACTGTACAGGAATACACCCAGAGTTGTTAGTTTTGTTTTAAGAAAAATTTTAAATTAGCCATATTTTTCGCGCTTCCGGGCTATCACAACTTGTGATGTAAGAAAACATTACATAGCATAAATAATCTTATAAGATGTGAATTAGCATCATAGAATTGGGTCCTAATACGAAAATCGAATAATGTTTAAGGGCTATAAGTGTTGTATGAGGATGTACGAATGATTGATCGATTAAATCATAATCGAAATCCGTATAAGGTTTATAGGGATGATAAGTATAAACGAAAGAATTATTGATTGATATGTGGATAAGGATATGGATTGATTGAGTAACCTATTCTGATAGGATTTGTGTATAAGTTATAAGAATAAGAGAACATGTTATACATTCCTCATGTTTTTTCGATATTTTTTCATATATTTTTCGAACCATGCTTTGTACCATATTTGCATTATTATGCATAGCATGGTATATATGAGATTTATAAGCTTGCGTTGATTTATGTCTAGATAAAAGAAAACTTTAAAGTCTCACCTGTTGCAGATTTTAAAAGCATATGAAACATATGTCTATAAGTTTTCAGATTGAGCTCTTTTTGCTTTGAATCCACACCGATATCAGATTTTAAAACATGCTTTCAAAATGCTTTTTATACCTTGAGGTTTTTGCCTTGCTAATGGGTTATAAGAGTTTGTCATGACCATTTAGCCCTGCTAATGGGCTAATAGTTAGCAAGATATGTTTTGGCCCGCTATCGGCCAATATAGATAGCAAAATTTGGCTTGTTAACAACATTATAGTTAGCGATTTTGCCTCGCTATTGGATGATATAAATAGTAATCTTATGCCCCACTATTGGATGATATAAATAGCAATATATGCCCCGTTATTAGCTGATATAAATAGAAAAGATATGACTCGCTATCGGCCGATATAGATAGCAGTGGTCATGAGATTCTCAACATGGCTCGAGTCACGAGTTATAATAGTGATCATTTCAAACAAAGAACATTGTTTTATAGAATATGTTTATATGAAAAGGATATGTTTACTGAAAAAATATGTTTATACAAAAAGAATATGATTTCCAAAATGAATATGTTTATAAATATGTTTACAGATTTGAACACGTTTACATAAAAGTATGTTTACTGAAAATGAACATGATTTATTGAACTATTGCATTGTTCACTACACCGAGCATTGCCATATGACATTGATAAGACTGCATAGTTGTCATGTCAGGTCAGAAAGAAAACCAAGGTACTTCAAAGTATCATTTCCTCTTGATGACTTTGACAGCGTCACCAACACTAGTAATGTCTAGTTTCGTATTAAGATACAAACTATAAGAATAAGATACGATTATCGCGATTCAAGAATATGATACGATACAGACACGATTAATGTAAACATGATACGAATATGATTGATACGATTGATACAAATATGATATGAATATAGATATAATATGAATATGTTTGATACGAATATGATACAATACGAACATGATTTATATGAAGATGATACAAATAAGATTGATATGAATATGATGGATATGATATGATTGACATGGATACGATTAATATGAATATGATTGATATGGATATGATGGATACGGATATGATTGATATGGATACGATTAATATGAATATGAGTGATACATATATGATTGATATGAATATGTTTACCGATACGAATATGATATGATAAGAATGCTTTTACTGATAAGATGTGATATAATATGGATATCTCTACCAAATTAGAGTTTTATGGTCATGTCAAAAAGGAAAATGAGGTACTTCAAAGTAACCTTCCGACGAATACCCTAAATAACCTTGACAGCTTCTAGATAAGACAGCATTACGAAAACCTAGAAAGAAAGGGTTGTTGAAAAATATATGAAAAGTCATAAGAATTCGTGATATGAACTTTGATCGTTATTTTTATTTAGTATAAGATTGCAATATGCATTAGAGTACAATATCTTGTGTGTTATTACCTCTGTGCTTGTTCGGTTTACTTAATAAGCTCCTCAACCTCACTATCCTCTATTTTCCATCATAGGTTCAGATTAGAGATGCAATGACATCGACATCAGTATCGGTTTCGAAATAAATGCTTCAGAGATCTCGCAGCTCATATCACAATATGTTTATATTGTTTTTATGTGTTTATTTTCAGACAGTTTTCACATAAGACATGAGTTGGGATGTGTATGAGATCATTGTATGTTTATGTGATTGAGTTAAGTTATTTCGAGATGTAAATGAGTTAATATTTGAAATAAGGTTAAAACCGAGAAAATAACATAATATTTTGTAAATCAATATTCTGGAGGACCAAATGGACTCTGAAAATTATGAAGCTTGATAAAATAATCCCTTATGGAGTCTAAATGAAAGTCAAGTCCTTTAGTTTGAAATTGGATCGTATTTGCTTCGATTTTAAAAAACTAGTTTAGAATGGGTTGAAACTGAGGAAACTGCATGTTGCGAAAAATCGAATAAGAGATCGTAAGGAATGAATTGACATGATTTATGATTATGGTCGAGATTGTGAGAGTTAAAACTATCACATTTTGTACCTCACAGGTTGGGGTACGATAAAATATAAGTCGTGATACTGTCAGAATTTTATCGAAATCAATAATTGAATCATAGCTTATAAGAAATTAGATTGAGATTTGAGGTTCAAAATCTTACACTGAGCTATGTAGTTTGAGACTTAAAAATCTTGTATGACTGTACTCATGTGACAAATAACTGTTAAAGGAGAAGTGAAAAATTAGCGTAGATTTCTATACTTTTGCAGTAAGTGATAGTAAAGTCAAGTCTTTTATCCAAATTCGTTAATTACATCTGATATTTTTGTCTAAACCTTTCCAAAAGTTGGATGACTTTCAAGGTGCAAGGGGTAGCTCGCCCCTTGAATAAGTCTAGGTACAACACATCACAATTATAAAATTATAATATGAGTATGTGCTCCACCTAAGTAATAAAAAATATTTTATGTTAATGTTTTTTTTAATTTATTTTTTGATATTATATATGAGCTTATCATGCAATAAAATTTTTTTTTTTTGAAACGGTAAATTACTTGAGAACTTACAATTATAATCAAATATCACATTTGTAGAACTTATAATCATATGAAAATCATATAATTCAACTAATGAAATTAACAAATAATCAGACCTAATTACTAAACTAAAACTCATACGATGAAATATGAAGTTGAGAGCTTTAAAAATCTAAAAATCTTCATTGTAATTGAACCAATGTTTCATTGACATAGATATAGATATATAGATATATATATATATATATATATATATATATATATTATTATTATTATTATTATTATTATTATTATTATTATTATGTAAGATATCCTCGCCTCAAAGGGGAAATCCTCATTTGGTCCTCGTTATTTCCCTACAATGTTTTTGCCTTAGCCTAAGGAGAAACATAAACACATAATATGGTAGCCTAAAGAGAAACATAAACACATAATATGGTAGCCTAAAGAGAAACATAAACACATAATATGGTACCGTTAGAAAAGATGCTGTCTTCATCTTCTTTTTGTTTTCAAATTCCCTGTTTCATTCAAACCAAAAAGCAAGAAAGGCAGAAACAATATACAAAAGAAAATCATTTCAAAATAAATATCAACATCGTACTACTATCAATAAGCCAAATTTGTCCTCTGTAATTATCTTGTTTAATAAGGAATATTATCATGTTGGGTTTTATAAGGAGTTCACTATTTAAGCTTGGCTTCACAGAAATGATAAAAATATAAAATAATGAAAAATTCAACAAGGAGAAAACAATATATATGTATATGTGTGTATGAGGATGGATCCATTTATATCAATGTAAAACTAAATTAGTTTTACATTATTTCATTTTTTATACGATTTATATTTTTAATACGACCGTTGAGTATTATAGTTTATTCAAGTAAAATATGCATGTAAAATTTTAAGTCAATTGAAAATGTTTAACTATTAATTTGATAATAATAAAATTTCAACAGTTAATATATATTAAAAATATGTTATTTTCGGTCAAAATGATAAAAATATTAAATTGAATCGAAACTTTATGTACATAATGATAAAGTGAGTTGTTAAATTGACTGGTTAGTTTGTAGAAATAGTAATCTTGTATAAAATTATAAAAATTTTGTAAAATAAATTATTTTACATTGATGTAATAGGTGTAACAATTGTTTATATATATATATATATATATATATATATATATATATATATATATATATATATATATATATATATATATATATATATATATATATATATATATCGTATTGGTTTGCTCTTAAGAAAAATGAAATAAATAAATAAATGAAAATTTTGTTAAAAATATTTTATTTCTCTTATGTACCTTCTAAGTGAAAGTAAAAAGGTAAAACCAAAATGAAAATTAGATAATCTTCTAAATTTGTAACTCATTAAAAACTATTACATAAAAAATAGGTGAAAAATGTTATGCAAAATATTTTTTTCTTTTTAATTATTTAGCTAATAAAATTTAGCAAGCTAGATTATATCTTATATTCTTTATTTTCTTGTTTGCTAGCACTTCATACATATTTTATAATTACATTGGAAGGCTTTGATTCAAGAGTAAGATTGCGGGTACTGAAACTTAAATTTTAAATTTGTAAAATTTTACCACTTAAGAAACTGAAACACGACCATTCGAACAAATGCACTTAATATAAAATATTTCATAGTTCATAACTAAAAAAATCCACTAATATATTTACAAATAATGACTTATTCTAAAACAAAAGCTTTTCCACAATTTGCTTGTTAAAATTTCCTTTTAAAGAAAAAAAATTGGATTGAGTATTTATAGCATCTAATCGTTTAATATTATTTACCTACTAAATCAGTACTTTTAGAAAGACTTTCATTGTCAATAGCGATCCCTAATTATTAAATTGGAAAAGCCTTACAATTTATTAATGGATTAAGTTTTAATTTTGTTCAACGAAGTTCCATTTTCACAATTCCGAAACAACAAGTCATGATCACTAATACTTTAATTTTCCAAAAAAATTAAAGTAAAATAGATAAAAATAATAAGTATGTAATATATAGTTAGTGAAGTTGTTTTATTTCTTAAGTAGAGTTAAAATGATAATAAATATCCTATTTTATTTATTTTTTATTTTCTTAATATTTTTAATATATATATAAGTAGAGTTAAAATGATAATAAATATCCTATTTTATTTATTTTTTATTTTCTTAATATTTTTATATATATATATATATATATATATATATATATATCATCATTTTAACTTTATTTGTGGAGTCAAAAAAATTTCATTAACAATATATTGAATATTAATCCAAATAAAAAACTTGTACTAAAATGGTTCCATCTTCCTTTTTGCATAATTCTTTTTCATCACTCGACAATATTTTATTGCTTCACACCTAATAAAATTGTTTTTTAAATCTAAAGAATTGACTTATTCGCATTCTACTTGGTCAAGTGGTTAAATAGCACCTCCACTCATCACTTGAGTAGGTTTAGTAAATAGTTTAAAAAAGAAAAAAAACGATACAAACATAAAAAAAAAAAAAAACTATAAAACAAGAACGGAAGGAGGAAATAAGATTCTTTGCATTAGATTCTTTTTTTTTTATTACTATTACTTAATTATAATAGTTCTTTTTTTTGTGTAATTATAAATATTTTTATTTATTTTATCGTTTATAATTAATTCTATTCAGACCGCAAGTGAATTTAAATAAAACCCCTTCAACAATTATAGTAGTTCTTTGCATATCTATTATGTAGGTGAAATATTGAAAATGATACATATTTTATTAGCAACGTTGAAGTTGAAAATTGTTAAAAAAATGCAATTATCTAATCACGAGAGAACAAGTAAAAGAAGTTAATTAACATTAGTTAAAAATGAAAAATAGGCATTATTAAAAATTTAAATATGTTTAAATTAAACTCCAACTTTTAAAGAAATAAAATTTTCATATTCTTAAAATACATACTGTCTTTTATTTTCCTTTAACTTTTTGAATAATTTTTTTTAATTTTATTATAGTTAATGTATATTTTGAATTTAGTAGAACAAAAGTACTACATGAAAATCATTTTTGAAAGTAGTATTAGATTAATCAGATTTATAAGAATTAATTAAGTTAATTGAATTGATAAATAATATTTTATCAATCAAAATATTTTTAAGAACAAAATTATATAAGAACCGAAAAATGTATTAAACTTAGCGACATAAACAATACTTTTGACATTACTAAATGTGTACAATTAGATGTAAGTGAAATGAATTCATTAGCATTAAAATTTTAATTGTTGTTGTCAAATAGAATGATAACGTATTATTGACGTTTTCGTTTTGATTTTTGTATCACGTGTTATAAAGAACTCTGTAAAAAAAAGAATGATTAGAGGAACGTAGGGATTGTTCCCTGCGTAAGTACTCCGATACTTAAGTCAGAAGAGAATTTGATAGAGTTTTTGTAAAGAAAATAGAGACTTAGTTTCATGAATCATACCTGAGCCCTATTTATAGGGATTAATTTCATATTCAATTACGTAGTTATCCACTAATTGAGTATTTTTTACTGTTTTTTGGGTTCTGTAGAATAAAAAATATTTAAGGATAAAATTGTCTAAACTGCATAATTTATGTTTCTCACAATACTGTTTCCAAAGTAATATACCCGATCTCTCATCTATTTTCTTCGTGTATCACATGACACACTTTTATTTTTTATTTTTATTTTTATTATTATTTTATCATACAGAACATTAACTAATTAAAATACTCAAGAAAGATTGGATCTAAACTTGTAAACTTTCACTTTCCTATATTTTAACCAAAGAAATGAATTAATGGGGATGAATCTCAGCCAATGAAGAAGTGCCACGCAAATAGGCAACACGGATAGACCAAAATTTTGATTTGGGATGTAAGCAGCTTAGGCAAAATGGTAGCCTACCAAAAGCAACAGATAGAGTATTATTCATTCCACTATTACAGTACAAGTGGTCCCATAAACGAATGCACTAAAGTTGATCCCATACGTCACCCCGACGACGTCCTTCGACCGAACCTGATGCGTCACGAAAGCAGCTTCGTTGCATCCCTCCAGGAAAGTGTCAATGAAGCAGCAGCTCACCCAATAAAATAAAGGAAAGAAAACTAATTCTCAAATTTTAGATATTTAAAATTTATAAAAGTAAATGTATAAAATGGCTGTTCCTAAGCCAAACAAGTTTCCCTTCCTACACTATCAAAGAACAAAGTCCAGCTTTCCTTAGATATGGACTTCTCTCATGAAAACTCAAACCCTAACCCTAATTACACCTTCTCCCCTGAAAACTTCGATCCGATGGCCGAGTTCCAGTTCTCAGGTTATCTTATGCTCGATGATGGCACCTTCGAGGAAGATACCTCGTCGCAAAGTATGGCGTCATCGGAGAAGGGCATGGGTGGCTCTATTGGAATTAGTGGTGCAACATCAAAAAATAATAACATGCAAGTGATATATAAGCCCCCCTCAATTGGGGTTTTTATTTCCTCTTTTTCTTTTTGTTTTCTTCTTGAAACCCCAGAAAAGAAGTAAATTATGTAAAAGTAATGGTTATCATCGGCTTTATTCTTATTCAAGAAATAATGTTTTTTTTTTTTTTTTGCTTAAAAATTGTAGAAAATGCAAAGTTGGAGTGAAGAAAAACAAGTTGGAAATGGGACATCGAATTGCATTCAGAACGAAATCGGAGATGGAAGTCATCGACGATGGATATAAATGGAGGAAATACGGGAAAAAGTCGGTGAAGAACAGCCCAAATCCAAGGTAATTAATTCGTTGATTATCTGTACAAAGAAAGAAGAAAAAAAATACTCTTTGGATCTATCTTATTGCATGAAACGATAACATATATGACATTCATATATGAATAATTTACTTAATTTCCCTGATGTTGGAAGTTGGAACCAGTAGATCTTATCATGCTTTCAATTTTAAGCGGACCCCATAATTTTTATAAATCTATGGTGGTTTATATATTATATTTTCAATCGATAATTAACTTCATAAAACTATGTTTCACATTTCTTTCTCGTGGTCATTCGGGAATAATTATATTCAACAATATGTAGACAATCTATGTCTCAAAACAATGAATTTGGATCATAAAATAGGCTGCATGTTGGATTGTGATATTATTCTAGATTTTGTTCTTTTTTAATTATTTATAGCCATTATGTTAATTAGTATATTGCCTTTCTCTTTTATTTTTCTTCAAATTCGAACATTTGATTCAAAATATAAGGTATATTTTACATGTTTAAAAAACTAATAGAAATCTCAAATTCGTAACTATACATTAGACCTCTCCATTTATTTCCTTTCTTTCCAGTCCCAAAGCACATAGTTATTAATGCACTGATCGACGCTAGGCAAGCTTTAGTTTAGGGAAAACCTTGCCATACCGATGAATCAAACCGTCACATCATAGAGTAGGATAGTAGCAAATTATATCGGAAAAGAAAGGAGGGCGAGAGGAGTGGGACACCCCATCAAAGCAAATTACAACCAAATTGCCATCATCGATGAAGTAGACTTCCAGTGCTGGAGGCATCGATCACTCCACATACATACACTGTGGGCTGCTGCGTTATCATCGTGTGCCCACAGTATTGGCTTAGCTAGTGAGAAATCAGTCTCTATTTTGACTCATCCTTTCAACCAGTTTTACCCAAAAGAATCCATAGCCATGCATTTTCATGGCAGGCTGTGCAACTAGTGGTGCACGGCCACGTCTCTCTTCTCTCACCTGCTTATACAAATATCTTCGCATTTAGTTCTTACTTTAGGTAACAGTTATATGTATGGCTAAAGATGAAAGAGTTGGGAGGATGATAGAAGTGATCAATATTTGAATGTTTGTATAAAATATTTAATTTTGAATTTAACATTAGTAAATTTGAAAAATTTATAAATAAAAATTTAATAAATTTATAAATTTTAAAAATATAAATTGATGACTTACTTTTATCTTGAAAAAAAATAAACTTTTCAACTCTTAAACTTTTATATTAAAAAAAGAGAGAGAGAGAAGTCAGGGGCTCGGTAATTCTTTTTTCTATACTTTCAGTCTCATACTCATCATATTTATTTCTTGATACATATAGTCCCAAAAGATCATCCATGGATCAAATTAATAATATTCTTAGGTTATTTTAATCTAGTTTCTTGGGCAGTCCGTCATGAAAAGTTTGATATTATTAAGAAAACTGCTGGTTGAATTAATTAACCTCTAATTGCTCTTAGGCCTATGATTGTTTAAGTACATGTTGGGTGCCTGGGGTCCAGAGGCATATTTTGCTGAGACTTGAGAGCAAGTGGGTGGGTATCATGAGGCTTGGAATTTACGGTAAAACTATTACAAGAGCAAGTGGAGGGGATTTTACTCTCGGCTTCTCCAGGGTAACAAATTAATTAAGCTGTGTATGAATGAAATTAGAGTCTGTAGGCATCGAAGGACAAACTAACATGGAACTATAGAAACAGTGAAAAGAGCACTACTCGACAGCCTTTCTTAAAAATATAATACTGAGTGCAGGACCACTTAAAAGCAAATGCTTTGCTGCAGCCAAAAGTTTTCATAGTTCAATATGGCTATGGGTGAATTTGTGGCCTAATGGAAGGGCTGTTTTATATATATATATATATATATATATATATATATATATATATATTATAGGGTTTAAGGTTTAGGATTTAGGGTTTTATATATATATATATAAGAACATAGTTATTTGAGTAGAAAATATATACATTTATCAGTTAATTATTAAATTAGATACAATTGTCATCGAGTTTTTAACAGTAATTAACGTTCAATTTAAATTTTTAAGTTGATGGATAAAAAGCTAAACCACTATATATTATTACTTCCATTATTTATATATGTCATTATTTATCAATTATTATTCATGTTAAAAGATTCACATGAATTACATACATAATCAATAACTTATAAACAATTACTACTTCCCAACAAAAATTCTCTAGAAGCACATATCTAGTGAGTTGCCATGTTGAAACGTAGCTATAATGATTAGAAAGATTTTAGAAAAGTTCAAATACGAAATTTTTTTTTATCTAGTTAATATGGATCAAACCTCAAATATGTTCTTGACAAGCATGGATGCAATTGATTTTATATTTGCTCCTTTGGCTTAAATAAATTTATAATTAGCCAATCCAGGGAACACGTTAGAAGTTAATTAAAATATAAGATTCTAATTATAACTTAAAAGTCTTGAGATTGAATTTTTGACCGATTTAAATTTGTAAATATAGTTATGATGTATTTCCCAATTGTTTTGTTTGGTGGATTATGATTGAGCTGATGTGAATTATTTTATCTATGCAGGAATTATTATAAATGCTCAAGTGGAGGATGCAATGTGAAGAAGAGGATAGAAAGGGACAGAGATGATACAAGTTATGTGATAACTAGCTATGAAGGTGTTCACAATCACGAGAGCCCATGCATGGTTTACTATAATCAAATGCCTCTTATGGCTCCTAATGCTTGGACCTTGCAAGCTTCTCCTCCCTCCTCTTCTTCTGCATGAAATATATATTCTTAGAAGCTTCTTCTGCTCCTTACCTTGTTGTTTAACATGGTCATCTACTTGAAAGATATTTTTCATGATGCATATAAATGCTGTTGAGAGAGATTAGTTGACACTAATTTTTCCACTATGTTTTTTTCGGGATGAACAGTTATAGCTCGGCCTGTAGGTAGGACAGAGGCTCCACCCACTTTAAGCCCAATAAAAATGCGACTGATCCAAGCTAATGGATTGACTTTAAGTCGTCGTTGTTGTTATAATTTTAGTTTCCATCTTGGTCATCAGAGCTACTTTTATTGGCCAATAATATTAATATATAAAGGATATACTATCTTTTTTTTTAATTTTTATTTTTAAAAAATCATTCATGCATGATGCATTTGTTACGAGTGAAGCTCCCTCAAAAAGTAAAAGCATATTTGCAAGTGGTGATATAGAATCACGTAGTTTAGGTGGTAAATGACATTGTGATTCGTGAGTCATGACTAAAGTGAAAAAGATAAAGAATAAAAGCAAATAAAAATTAATATTACGATATTTTAATTGAGACATATTGCAACGACATTTAATTGTATTATAGAATTTTTGCAGATATTAACGAATAGAAATTCATATAAGGAAGAAATGAGATAAAAAGCAGAAAGAGAGAAGAATAAAGCATAGAAATATGATGAATTTCATTCATAAAAATCTCATTACAGTCTTACCAGTATTATATATTAACAAGTGCTCAACGTTGCATCGGATTCCTACAATTTTGGTAACGCTGGCCAAAAAAAAAAAAGTATTAATATTGTTGTTACTCGGTTACAACAGTTACGAATTGCTTATGTCATCGCTTTGATTTTTGTAACACGTGCTATCGAAAGTTCTGCAAGAAAAATAATTATCAGAGGGACGCAGGGGTTGTTATCGAAAGTTCTGCAAGAAAAATAATTATCAGAGGGACGCAGGGGTTGTTCCCTGCGTAAGCACTCCGATGCTTAAGTTAGCTAGAGAATTTGACATAGTTTCTATAAATAAAATAAAGTCTTAGTTTCATGAATCATACCTGTTCTCCTGCTTGTTGATGGTGATTGTGCTTTTAAAGATATGAGTTTGTACCTAATTGAAACTCTCTTTCTTTATCTATATATATTATGATTTTTACCTTGATAATGTTACAACCATATAGATGAGGTTGAGTTTGAATCTAACGCCAATTACTCTTTTTTTCTTTCTCTTATTTATTTATTTATTTATTATTATTATTATCAGTCACAACAATTGCTCCGCACTCTTTCACTAGGTATAATCTTGTGGAAGAGTACATCTATTCACATCGTAGCCTTAGGTCAAGTCCTCACGTTAGACTCTGAAGTCCAATTCTCAAGCTAAACTTTGACACCAAATTCTCAAGCTGTCTAATTCTCAAGCCCTTGTTTGAGTGCGTGGCTTACCTCACGCATCAAGCCCTTACTTTGAGTGCATAGCTTACCTCGCGCACTTTTCGCTTCAAGGTCTTGCATTTTTTCTTTGTGGCTTACCTCCCGCATTTTTCGATCTAAGCCCTTTGTTTGTTAAGTGCGTGACTTACCTCGCGCATTTTTCGTTTCAAGCACTTGCATTTTGTCTTCGTGGCTTACCTCGCGCATTTTTCGCTTCAAACCCTTTGTTCGTTGAGTGCGTGACTTACCTCGCGCATTTTTCGCTTCAAGCTTTATGTTCGTTGAGTGCGTGGCTTACCTCGCGCATTTTTCGCTTCAAGCCCTTTGTTTGTTGAGTGCATGGTTTACCTCGCACATTTTTTGCTTCAAGCCCTTGCACTTTGTCTTTGTGGCTTACCTCGTGCATTTTTCGCTTCAAGCCCTTTCTTTGTTGAGTACGTGGCTTACCTCGTGCATTTTTCACTTCAAGCCTTTTGGTTGTTGAGTGCGTGGCTTACCTCACGCATTTTTAGCTTCAAGCCTTTTGTTTGTTAAGTGCATGACTTATCTCGCATATTTTTTGCTTCAAGCCCTTGCACATTGTCTTCGTGGCTTACCTCGCGCATTTTTCGCTTCAAGCCCTTGCACATTGTCTTCATGGCTCACTTCGGGTATTTTTCACTTCAAGCCCTTTGTTTGTTGAGTGCGTGGTTTACCTCGCACATTTTTTGCTTCAAGCCCTTGCACTTTGTCTTTGTGGCTTACCTCGCGCATTTTTCGCTTCAAGCCCTTTCTTTGTTGAGTATGTGGCTTACCTCGTGCATTTTTCACTTCAAGCCTTTTGTTTGTTGAGTGCGTGGCTTACCTCACGCATTTTTAGCTTCAATCCTTTTGTTTGTTGAGTGCATGACTTACCTCACGCATTTTTCGCTTCAAGCCCTTGCATTTTGACTTCGTGGCTTATCTCGCGCATTTTTCGCTTCAAACCCTTGCACATTGTCTTCGTGGCTTACCTCGTGCATTTTTCACTTCAAGTCCTTTGTTTGTTGAGTACGTGGCTTACCTCGCGCATTTTTCGCTTCAAGCCCTTTGTTTGTTGAGTGCGTGACTTACCTCGAGTATTTTTCGCTTCAAGCCCTTGCACATTTTCTTGTTATAAGTTTCAGCTGAGATCTAGAGTTTGTAACCCACATTCTTGCTGGAATGTATCAAGAATAACACCATCCAGATTGTTTATCCTTAAATTCAGCACCCCAAAGGACAAACTCTGTTGAGTTAGTCATTGAGAAATTAACCCAGTCAGGGAATTATTAGACAGATCAAGTACTTGAAAATATGTATTGTTTCATATCGACTTGAGGATTCTCCCTTGAAATGTATTACCCGAGAGAGAGAAGAAATAAGAAAAATTGAGGTAGTCCCCGATGACAACTGGTAAAATAGAGCTGAAATCGTTGTTCGAGTAATCCAGATAGGTGGCATATTGTGGAAGAAATGAGATTTTCCCTTGCAATTGGTTGCTATGAATGTCAAGAACACTAGGACTTTATATTCTGCAAAGGTCCTTTGAATTCTACGAGGAAGTTTCGAGAAAGATTTAGGTGTTGACAAGGTAGAACTCCCAAAGAAGATAGCAGCAGTTGCCAATCTAGCGAGTAGGTTTTGAGTTGACACCATTACCCATAACCCAGTCATAGTACTTTTAGCAACCTCTCAGCAAAATCACTTCTTCTCTTGTCCCTGCATGTATTGATCGTTTCACCAGGAGTTGCAATTGATGTCCTTTTTACAGAAAATATAGGGAAAATGGTTTTGTCGAACAATGATATACATAAATGAACATTTACTCTCTGGCAAAACAGTTAATAATTTGAAAGGAGGCAGGAAACTTTTGATCCTCCTTGAAAAAGAGATACATCAAATCTCTGTTGTATTGACTTCATTTCAGAACAAATTTCCTTGTCTCCAATTAGGACAGGAATAAAATTTGATAATCCAGACCGATTCTCAACCTCAATGAATGCAGGACCAAAGAGATCTGGTTCAGTTTAAGGGACATATATTTTGTATAATTCATGACCACAACTAGGGGAATCCTCTTTACTCTGTACATGTGTGGATGCAAGGGAATAACCATACGACAGATACCTTCCAGCAAAAGATACTAGGAACCTTCAAGCAACATTTTCAAGTCTCAACCTGCTCCCCACACAACAAATCTTAGCCCAAGAGAAGCAGAGAGAATATGTCGATGAGCTGTTGAATGGATCTCTTAGGCTTTTGGATGTGTGCTCCACCGCCAAGGCTGCCCTCTAAGAAGGCAGCTAAAAAGGCAATCTTGAAGGCCCTAAAAGATTTGAAGCATAAGGAAAATAAACAAAACACTGTCTGTAATGAGACTGGAGCCAGGATTAGCCTCTTAAGGAGGCGCAAGCAGTCATAGTCAATGTGCTAGACTCCTTATTATCCTTCACTTTTGGGCATTGCTATCCCTTGCAGCAAGAAAATTTGACATCATGCAAATTAACAATAAATTTGACATAATGCAAATTGAGAATGTTCAAAATGAACTGCAAAAATCAGTCTTGCATCCAAGACTTCGACGAAGGACTTGAGGGTCTCTTGAGGTGCCTAATTAAAGTTAGAGTCAATATTCTTAACATACTCAACCATTAGATAGCCTCAAATATCATGTGAATTCATCATGTACAGTAGATGTAACACAAAGGTAATATTCTTACATCAAAGAAAAATATACTTTAGAAAATTTTGCCTATATTGCATATTGCTCCTTTTATATTTCTCTTTTTGTTTCTTTCTTGTATTTAGAATCTCAAACTTTCTCTTTCAAATGCATCGGAAAGAACCTCGTGACTCAAGATAACAGAAATTAGCTTATAGGATAACACAAAATTTGCATCAGCAATATGACTGGAGGAATCCAATGTGTCTTCCTTATCAAAATAAAAGCAGTCAAAAACTCAAAATTCTCGTTGTCTCAAGGAAAATAACTGAATTCTTACAATTTAAATATATTTATACACATATATTTACATGATTGGCTCATATCTCACTTGTTCTGAGAAGTGACCTATGCCCTGCATATGCAATTGTTAGCCTCATGCTGTTTTATAATATCATGTAAAAATTGCAAAACCAAGTAAAAGGATCTTGACTACCTCTTGCATAACATGCTTATCTTTAGTTAGCATAAATAATGGAGACTACCACAAGCATGAATCATAAGCATATGGCTGTTAAGAGCATTTCAGAAGCAGTGTTCATCTTCGCCGCTAGGTTATTATTGCACAAAAAATTAGTCCATCCAAAGGAAAAAACAAAGCATGTAAAATAGAGCATATAAAAATCAAAACAAAAGACAGAGTCGAATTCCCACAGTCGGCGCCAATTGTTGTAAATAAAATAAAGACTTAGTTTCATGAATCATACCTGTCCTCCTGCTTATTGATGGTGATTGTGCTTTTAAACATATGAGTTTGTACCTAATTGAAACTCTTTCTTTATCTATATATATTATGATTTTTACCTTGATAATATTACAACCATATAGATGAGGTTGAGTTTGAATCCAACGCCAATTACTCTTTTTTGCTTTCTTTTTATTTATTTATAATTATTATCAGTCACAACAAATATAAATGCTGTAAAAATGATGCTTGCTCTATATAATATCCTGCCAACTCAGCTTCCTCTAACAACTTGCTCATTCCTTCGTCATTTTTTCCATCAATCGTAACACTAGCTTTCCTTTTGCTAAATTCTAGAATGTTCCTTCTGTTATGGTCATTGCATTGTTGTTATCTACCTTGTTGGAACTAGCATAGTTGCCAACTGCACTGTTGGCAACCTTGTTGGCACTTATAGTCCTGTTAGCATTTAACTTTGACGTTACCCCCTTTGTAGGTGATCCTTCTTCCCAAGGATTAAAGGATGGAAATTGAGAGTTCAACACTAAATAATCCTCTCAAGTAGCACTTTCAGGTCCCAAATTAGCCCATTTTACCAATAATTGAGTCATTGCTTCGTTTCTTTTTTTGAATATTCTTTTATCCAATACAACAGTTGGATAAACTAAGGTTGGCCTTCTTTATTTACCTTTAGATGAGATATGGATAGTACTTTTTTAGGACAAAGCTTCTTTGGAAGAAGACTAACATGAAAAATAGGGTATATCTTTGCAGTGGCATGTAGCAAACGTTTATAGGCTACTGGATTGTACTTGGCTATAATTGGATATTATCCTGAATAGCTCAATGAAAGTTTGAGGTTTTTTCTAAGGGTAAGAGTGTCTATCTATAAGATTGAATCTTTAACTAAACCTTATTCTTTTTCTGAAATTTTCTTTCACTTCTCTTCTTATCTTCATAGCATTTCATCCTGGGTTAGGCTTTCTTCAACTAATTAACTAGTAGCCTACTCAATTGCTCCTTTTTTCTTGAGCAATTCTTCTATAATATCCAGTCTAACCACAAGACTGGTATCCCACCTAAACCTGATAGATGATATTTGTATAATTCTTTAAAATGAGTCATCTTTAAAGTTGTATGTTAATTGGTGCTATACCACCATTCAGTTAAGCTAACCTCTTACACCAGGACTTGAGTGTGAGAACTATAAATTTTATGAGTTTTGCTAAGTGAGAATTGTAATTTGGTGAATGTAATTATGTTAGGTTGATGTACACGCAAATTTTGAATGTAACGAAGTATAAGGAGATGAAGTTTTTAAGTCTTAAATGTGTACGAATTGAAATATGGCCTACAGAGTAGATTACGATGAGTTTTTCATTGAATTTCTTGCAATTGATGCTACAGCAGCAGCATCTGTGAAGGCCAAACGATATCCAAGGATGAGATATCGATCTCCAAGGATGAGATATCGATCCCATAGCTCTAGAATGCAGAAAAACATGCAAATGTAGATAGGCAGATCAATCTCAAAAGGAAGATGATTGATCTCCTAATGCCTCTGTCTAGCAAGGATCGATCCTGTCACAAGGGCAGATCGATCTCCTTAACTCTCGACCTGGAAGAGATCGATCCTCAATTCAAAGCCAGATCAATCTCCACTTAGTTTTCTTATGAAGAGCATATCGATCTTGTAGTTGTTAATGAGGCAGTTTGGAGCAGTTGAATCGAGCAGAGATTAATCTCCTTCGATGATGTGAGATCTGAGAATTTTAGACATATTTAAATTATGTAATGAGAACATGAAGTGTAATTGATTGAACTAAATATGATGTACTCATATATTGAGGTGGTATGGAATGAAATTTTAAGTGATGAATGAGTTTTAAATGAGATTTTATGTTAAGTGTGAAACTATAAGGCCAGATCGATCTTGGAGAAGAGAGGATCGATCTGGAAGGCCAAAAACGATAAGGAAGGAGTAATTTAAGCGAGCATATCAATCTCTAATGGAAGAGGATCGATCTCCTTATGATTCTGTAATGAAGAGATCGATCTCCTGAGGAAGGAATCGATCTCAAAATGTTTTTATAAAGGAGAAGATCGATCTCCTCAAGGAGCAGATCGATCTCATGAAGCATTCTGTAAGGAGAAGATCGATCTCCCTAAGGAGCAGATCGATCTCATGAAGCATTCTGTAAATTGAAGATCGATCTCATAATTGGAGAAGATCAATCTCATAAAGCCATAAAGAGATCGATCTCACCCCACAACAGATCGATCTCCTAGGCATAAAATTACCCCAAAACGTTCCTAAATTCAAATGCAGATCGATCTCATCAAGGACCAGATCGATCTCCTACCCTCCGTCTATAAAAGGATCCCAGCGTTTTCCTGCATTTCATTTTTTCTCTCTCTTCCAAAGTCCCCATTTTCCTCCAAATTGAAGGTTGTAGCAAGAAGGAAAGTTGTTCCTCATCCAAAAGAGAACAACATACTTGGAAATAGAAGGACAGATTGAATCGAGGCAAGAGTTAAGCACTCCACAAGTTTTGGGTAAATTCTAAATTTTGATATTGGATTTTAAAGTGATTTTTGGTGATTATGGTCATAGGCATTGTGATTAAATAGCTAGGAATTGGTTAAGGATTGATGAAACTATGATTTTGTTAGAGTAAAGATAACGTTAGGCAATTTGTGATAATTTTAGAAATTATGGCTATAAATTGGAATTGGGACAATAAGCTGAATTTAGCATGGAATATGGTGTAAGAAATGTAGAATTCTGAGATATAGAGGATGAGAATGTGAATTGTGATAGAGTTGTGAGAATTAAGTTATTTGAGGTGTTAATGAGAATATGAGCAAATGTGTGCTCAATAATGTGATCGAGTTGGGTTATTAATGTTTTTACATTGTTTGGACAGCTCGGGAGTTCCAGGGAGGAATGCGAGACTAGTCCGTGATACGGGGGAACAATTGCACTGTACGAGGTGCAAAGAGGTAAGGAAAAACTCAAACCTATTTGTGTATGTACTTTATGATGATATTGTAGCATGAAATGAGATTTGAGAAAACAAGCATGTTTTTATGAGTTATTGCACACGATTTGATAGCCGGTCGGGGCCTAATTGTTTGAATTGTAAACTAAATATGAAAATTATTTTACAACCATTTTGTGTTTAAAATGTAAAAAGAGATTTAGGCTCTACATTAAGGCTTACTGAGATTGAGAAATGTGTGCGTGGTTTTACCGGTTGGAACTCGATTTTAACATGTTTTGTGTTGAGTACACAAATGTTTTAAAGGTGATTTATGAGAGAAAATCGTTATGAGTTCTACATAAAGGCAAAATGATTTTTATGATAATGGCTATTAATTGAGACTTAGGCGTGTCATGTTGAATACACGTCGGGCATTACTCTAGTAGTATCTAAGTCCAACATATTTTCTCCTACTCTGGTAGCGCTGGTTACTTACCTAACCTCGTTTTACACGAGTGAATTGTGTTTAGTGGCTGTGCTACGTGCGAATTCTATTTGGTGGCTATGCCACATGTGGATTGTGTTTAGTGGTTGTGCCACGTGCTAATTCTATTTGATGGCTGTGCCACGTGTGGATTGTGTTTAGTGGTTGTGCCACGTACGAATTCTATTTGGTGGCTATGCCACGTGTGGATTGTGTTTAGTGGCTATGCCACGTACAACTTCTATTTGGTGGCTATGCCACGTGTGGATTGTGTTTGATGGCTGAGCCATGTGCGAATTTATTTGGTGGCTGTGCCACGTGAGTATTATATTCAATGGCTGTGCCACGTGCAAATTGTATTCAGTGGCTATGCCACGTGTCGATTGTATTTGGTGGTTGTGCCACGTGCATTCTATTGAGGTGATTTTTATCACGTTTTAAAGAGAAAAACCATTATCACATCCTGATTTCCACATGCTTGTGACTGTGATTTGTACTGAGTATGTACTCCTATGTTTTACATGATTTTAGAGAAATGAGATGAGAATGATGTTTTAATGAGTTCATGTTACATTTTATATTGAGTTTCAACTATGAAATAGAATGATTATGTGTGCAAATCATTAATTTAACAATGAGTCCATTACCCCCTTACCAAGCGATTTAAAAGCTCACCCTGTTTTATCTTCCCTCCAGATTTCTTCAAGTGAGGAGAATTTCCTGTGACGTACGGAGTAGTGGCTAGTGGAGTACTTGAGCTCCAGGCCATATATTTGTATTAGAGGTATAATTTACAATTCATGTACCCAGACTAATGTGTATTTACAGACACTTGATGTACAATGACGTATGAGATGTATAAGGATTAATTAATACTGAGTTGAGAAATGGATATGATATGATTTCTGAATGCTTGATGATGAGATCCTGAGGTTTAGGTTTTATAACTTATATATATGATGATGCATGACACTACATAAGAATGCACCCATAAATGTGTGTTGATGTAAATAAAAGTTTAAATTGCCTTGTTTTCAGCTTTTTCGGGGTGTCACAGATGACAAGATCGATCTCATAAGCCCTGTCTATATAAAGATCATAGGATTTTCGTTTGGAAACTGAGCGCTCTCATTTCCAAACCCAAATCTTCACCATTTTCACCCAAACCAAGCTTTCTCTCTCTAAGATTCACTCTATTCTAGACGAAATTAGACAAAGGGGCAAGAGACAAATTTGTTCCACTTGGCAAGTAGAACAACATACTAGAAAATCAAATGTGGGCTTGAGTAAAGGGAAGAGACAAACATCCTACAAGCTTGGTCAAGAGAGGAGACAAGCTAGGTAAGCTCACAAGACCTTTGTTCTTAAGCATTATCATTTTAAATATGGGTGGATAAACATATATGTGTATATAGGTGTATTTGATTGAAAATGTCTAAGTGATGAGGGAAACAATCAATGGGTATAGTTGAGGAATGAAATGTGAATTTCTTATGATGATTATGAGCTAGCTAGAGTGATGATAGAGATGTGGGAGAAGTTTTAAGACAATGTGGGTATTTCAAAGTGGTAATTGGAATATAGTATAAATATGTGTATAAATGAGAATGATGAGTGTTGATGATTTCATGATGTTTGGACAGCTCGAGAATTCGATGCGAGAAACGAGGCTAATTCGGGAACCCGAGGATAGTGTGCCACTCGAGGTGCAAGAGGTAAGGGAAATAAACAATTTGTGCTTGTGAGTTTTCTAATGAATGAAATATTTTATGAGCATGAAAAAGAGTTTGATGAATGAGCATGAAAAAGAGTTTGATGAATGAGCATGTTTTATGAGATGATTCGATGTGTTGATAAATGTGTGAGCGTTTTACCATTTTGAGCTCAATTTTGGTGCGATTTGTGAAATTGTGAATACATGTGGTTTATAACCAAAATTGGTTTTGTGATAATCACCATGAGTTCTACGTGAAGGTAAAACGATTTATTTACAACAATGTCATGTTTTTACTGTGTGAGTGTTTTACCGGTTTGAGCTTGATTTGATGAGTTTTGTGTAAATGTGAACACAATGTGTTATAACCGAAATAGGTTTTGTGATAACCACTAAGAGCTCTACATGAAGGCAAAACGATTTTACTGAGACTATGGCTTGTCATGAGATGCACATCGGGCTTTACTCTTGTAGCATGTAAGGCCGGGCCGTGCTCTAGTAGCATGTAAGACCGACGCCTTCGTTTTAGTAGCGTGAGATGAACCCGCTTCACGGTAGCGATGGGTGGCATTGCTTTGATAGCATGTAAGGCTGGGCCGTGCTTTGATAGCATGTAAGACCGATGACTGTACGATTCTGATAAGTCCATAGCGAACCATGGCCATGTGTGTATTATTGTCGACGAAATCCCTCGATTAGGGATGTCCGCCTAAGGGACGAGTTTAATCGTTGTGATGTGCCGTGACGTTGATTTCATATGAGTTTTATAAATTGCCTAGTCTTGATTTATATAATGATGATGTGAATTTTACTACTATGATTTATATCATGCTATGAGATTTGATATAATGTGATTGGTGATTCTTATCTCGTGCTTTATGCCATTGTTTTACACAGTTATTTCTATAACGACTTGCATGCTTATTATTTTCCATCATATTGTGATTGTGATGATGATTTTCATAACTTCCCTTATCCTCCTTACTAAGCGTTTTGAGAGCTCACCCTTTTTCCTCCCCCCTCTAGATTACTTGAAGTAAGCGAGATAGAGCCTGCCGTATACGTGATATAGGCTGGTGAATAAGATCTCCTTAGGCTATCGCTTGTACACTCTTAAGGTATAATTCTGTTCATTTTTGTATCCAGACATTGATGTAATACAGACATTTGTAATGAGTATTTTGGGATGTAATTAAGTTGATTTTTTTGGGACATTATGTAATTGACTTCTTTAAGTATGAGTTGTATGATCTTGGGTATAATGACTAGTGTTAAATGTAAGTGAGCACATGACATTGCACAAGAATACACCCAGAGTTGTTAGTTTTGTTTTCAGAAAAATTTTAAATTAGTCATATTTTTCTCGCTTCCGGGCTGTCACAGATTTTCTTTGTATTAGAGCAAAGGTTGTCTAGTACTGTCAGTGTCGATCAATTGGAAATAAATTATATCCCAAGTGTCTGTATTGTCTAGTAATGAATGGAATTTAACGAGTAAAATTTTGATTAATGCTTAATGAATACGCACAGGCTTGTAAGAGATAGAATATGAGGGGGAAAAGAGGATGTTTAGGGAGGCAGGCACAACCACCTTTGCCACCTGAACCATAGCCTAAAAGTCCTAACTCTCAAATGAATTGCCTAGAGCACGATGTGCGTCAGGGATTCGAGTAGATGGCAGCGCTATTCGCGCAACACTTTGAGGGCTAATGCCTCGGGCACTACACCTGTGTCGACTCCTCCACCCCTATAGGACCGCCCGTACCCCCACCACAGACTGATCCGGTGCCTCCTGTCACATAACCTCCAGTGCAGTCCCAACTTGATGATAGAGATAAGGGTCAGATGAAGGACTTTCCATAGATGAACCCATCGACTTTTAGAGGGGTGAAAGATCCCGCAGAAGCTGAGGAATGGCTGAGTGAGTTACGAGTCATATTTGACTTTTTGGGATGCATCGATACAGAGAAGGTCAGTATGGGTGCCTACATGCTAAAGGGACAAGCCCGAGATTGGTGGAGCACTACTCAGGGTATATTAGCGTCTAGCCATGAGGTGATTAGCTGGGAGATGTTTCAATCGGCATTTAGAACCCAGTATATGCCAAGAGTTGCCAGAGGAGGAAGCAAGCTGAATTCCAAAATTTAGCTCAGGGCAATATGTCGGTCGATGATTATGAGAGTCGATTCACCACCCTACTGAATAATGACCTGAAGACTCTTAAGGATGAGGAGCTCCACACAAAGCGATTTGTATATGGACTGAAACCAATCATTAGAGACCGGTTGATAGGGCTATGTATCACTAAGTTCAAGGCTGCTTTGAGATGAGTACAAAAGGTTGAGAGGGGACTAGAGTTGGTACAGTCATGGACTGAGTCCAGAATTGTAACCGGAGATAAGAATAAGCGAATTGTGACTTCTCACACAGACCTTCAGAGGGTTCTTTTAAGAGAAGACAGTTTAAGGGATCGAGGGGAAGAGTTGACAGACCCAGGATTCCTCCCATTATTAAGGAGACCCCTCGAGGTGTCAGACCAGAGGTTAGAGTCTGCAGAGATTGTGACAGATCACATGCGGGAAGTTGTCCAAAAATTATACAAGGATGCTACAAATGTGGGGACACAGGTCATAGAGTGAGGTATTGCCCGCAACCACAGAAGCCACATTCTCCAGAGCCTCCTAGACAGCAGCCACAGAGGACGATTCCCCAGAGATGGGCTAGGGCTGTTGATAAGGGTAAGAAGCCGGTCATAGAGGGACGTGTGTTCGCCATGGATAAGGAGACTGCAGACACTTCATCCGAGACCATACGAGGTACACTTCTTGTCTGTAATCATGAGGCTCATGTGTTATTTGATTCGAGATCCACACATTCTGTTATTAATGTACAATTTGCATGTAAACTGAGTTTAAAGTATGAATCCTTAGATTATATTCTATATGTAAATACCCCCATGCATGAGTCCTAGAGGACTGATGTGGTGTGTAAGAGTTGTGAGATCAAGGTGGGAGATAGGATAATGTTAGCAGATCTAGTGTTGTTAAACATGTGTGGTTTTGATGTGATTTTAGGGATGTATTGGCTAGCGGCCAATCGTGTGAGTCTAGACTGCTACACTAAGACTGTAACTTTCTCCCTACCTGAAAAGTTTAGTGTATGTTTTCAGTGTTAAGGAATAAAGACATGTGAAGTATTATGAAATGTTAAGAGATGATTATATCGCTATGATTACTGATTGAATTATTGACGTGAAGGTTATATCGCACTCATCTCTGATATGAGACGAGAACATCTGAGGATAGAGGACATACCGGTAGTATGTGAGTTTCCAGATGTATTCCCAGATGAATTGCTTGGCTTACCCCGGGAGAGAGAGCTAGAGTTCACTATCGATTTAGTGCCAGACACTCAGTCGATCTCTAAACCTCCTTATAGAATGGCGTTGGTCGAATTGGAAGAGTTAAAGAAATAGTTGCAAGAACTATTGGACCAGGGTTTTATTAGACCTAGTGTGTCACCATGGGGAGCTCCGGTGTTGTTTGTAAAGAAGAAGGATGTTATCTTGAGACTATGTATAGACTACAGATTGCTGAACAAGGCTATGGTGAAGAACAAGTACCCTTTGCCATGGATAAATGACTTATTTGACCAGCTGAGAAGGGCTTCTATCTTTTCTAAGATTGATCTAAGATCGGGCTATCACCAGTTAAGAATTGGGAAAGAGGATATTTCAAAGACGGTCGTCAGAACTAGATATGGCCATTACGAGTTCTTAGTGATGCCCTTTGGATTGACAAATGCCCCTGCTGCTTTTATGAGCTTAATGAATGAGGTATTTAGAGACTATCTGGATCAGTTTGTGATAATCTTCATTGATGACATCCTTGTGTATTTTCGATCTCATGTTGAACATGCACAGCATTTGAGTATTGTGCTGCAAGTACTCAGAGATAAGTAACTTTATGGAAAGATCAGTAAGAGTGAATTTTGGCTGGATCAAAACCTTTTCTTGGGAATATTGTATCTAAAGATGGAGTGTCGGTTGATCCATCTAAGATAGAAGTTGTACTTAACTAGGAGAGACCGAGGACAGTTACCGAGATTCAGAGTTTCCTAGGGTTGGTAGGGTATTACAGAAGGTTTGTGAAAGGATTTTCCAGGATTATAGCACCTTTAACTAATCACACGTAAGGAGACTCCTTTTAAATGGTCTGAGAAGTGTGAGCAGAGTTTCCAAGAGTTAAAGAGGAGATTAACGACGACACCTGTGTTGACTATCCCAAATGGACCCGGAGGCTTTGCAATGTACAATAATGCCTCTCAACAAGGATTAAGATGTGTACTCATACAGCATGGAAGAGTAGTCGCCTATGGTTCGCGACAGCTGAAAGATCATGAACGAAACTACCTTACCCATGATTTGGAATTAGCCGCAATGGTGTTTGCATTTAAGATTTGACGATATTACTTATATAGGGAAAGGTTCCAAATATTTACTGATCACAAGAGCCTGAGATATATATATTCGACCAAAAGGAGTTAAATATGAGACAAAGGAGATGGATGGAACTGCTTAAAGATTATGATTGTGAGATACTCTACAATCTAGGCAAGGCAAACGTAATGGCTGATGCCTTGAGCAGGAAGAGTATGATGTTTGTTATAATGATCAAAGAATGAGATTTGTTGGAACAGTTCGCTGGACTCAAGATCAGAGTTGAAAGGATAGAGGTCGGATTTATGGCTAGTCTGCGGATAGAGCCTGATATTATAGATCAGATTAGAACAGGGAAGAGAAATGATCAGAGGCTATTGGATATAGTTAGCTAAGCTGAACAGACATCACAATCGAATTTCATGATTAGTGATGATGGGCTATTGAGGTTTAAGGGTCGAATTTATGTTTCGAACAATGATACCTTGAAGCAATAAATACTGAGAGAGTCTCACTGCTCGCGATATACCATGCTCCTGGGAAGTACCAAGATGTACCAAGACTTAAGAAGGGTATATTGGTGGAGTGGTATAAAGCAAGACGTGGCAGAATATGTGGCCAGATGTTTGGTATGGCAATAAGTGAAAGCTGAGCACCAGAAGCCCGGAGGATTGCTTAAGCCTTTGCTTATGCCTACATGAAAATGAGAGCATATCACCATGGACTTTATCATGGGATTACCGAGGACTCGACGAGGTCATGACGCAATATGGGTGATAGTGGATAGATTAACGAAGAGTGCCCACTTCCTTGCCATCAAGAGCACAGATACATTGAGTACATTAGCCGACCTATTTGTTAGAGAGATAGCTAGACTACATGGGGCTCCAGTGAGTGTTACCTCTGATAGAGATTCTCGGTTCACCTCCAAGTTTTAGACTCATTTTTAGGAGGCCATGGGATCTTGGTTGAATTTTAGTACCGCCTATCATCCTCAGACTGATGGTCAGTCCGAGCGGACTACACAGACCTTGGAAGACATGTTGAGGGCGTGTACGATGGATTTTAAGGGAACATGGGATGATCACCTACCCCTTGTTGAGTTTGCATACAATAATAGCTATCATGCGAGTATTGTTATGACACCTTATGAGGCTCTTTATGGTAGTGGGTGACAGGAAACTAATTGCTCCCGAACTAGTTGAACAGGCGGGTCAGAATGTGAGGATCATTTGTGATAGATTGCAGGCTGCTCAGAGTCAACAGAAGAGTTACGCAGATGTGCGTAGACGGTCACTTGAGTTTCAAGTTGGAGATTCTGTGTTCCTTAAGATATCTCCCAGTAAGGATATCATGCGCTTCGGGAAGAAAGGAAAATTGAGTCCTCGATATATAGCACCGTTTGAGATTTTGGAGAGAGTGGGAGACGTCGCCTATAGGTTGGCCTTACCTTCGCAGTTCTCCAGGATACACAATTTCTTTCATGTATCCATATTGAGGAAATATAATCCGGATCCCACTCATGTCATTGAGTATAAAGCATTAGATATTCAGGGGGATATTTGTTATGTGGAAGAACCCATTTGAATCCTTGACAAAAAGGAAAAAGTACTTCGGACAAAAAGGATTCCATTGGTTAAAGTTCTTTAGAAGCACCACTCAGTGGAGGAAGCAACTTGGGAACTAGAGAACCTTACAAAGGAGAAGTACCCTCAGCTATTTGATGGGTCGAGTTGAATTTGGAGGACCAAATTCTCTTAAGTGGGGAGGATGGGAGAACCGTAAATTTTATTTGTTTTGCTAAGTGAGAATTGTAATTTAGTGAATGTAATTATGTTAGGTGGATGTACACGCAAGTTTTGAATGTAACAAAGTATAAGGAGATGAAGTTTTTAAGTCTTAAATGTGTATGGATTGAAATATGGCCTATGGAGTAGTTTATGATGAGTTTTGCATTGAATTTCCTGCAATTGATGCAGCAACAACAGAATCTGCGAAGGCCAGATCGATCTTCAAGGATGAGAGATCGATCCCATAGTTCCAGAATGCAGAAAAATGTGCAAATGTAGATAGGTAAATCGATCTCATAAGGAAGAAAATCGATCTCCTAATGCCTCTGTCTAGCAAGGATTGATCCTGTCACAAGGGCAGATCAATCTCCTTAACTCTTGGCCTGGAAGAGATCGATCCCCAATTTAAAGCCAGATCGATCTCCACTTAGTTTTCTTATGAAGAGCAGATCGATCTGCACCCTCCACCAGATCGATCTTCTAGTTGTTAAGGGGGCAGCTTTGAGCAGTTGAATCGAGTAGAGATCGATCTCCTTCGATGACCAGATCGATCTTATAAGCCTTGTCTATAAAAAGACCATATGATTTTCATCTGGAAACCGAGCCGTCTCATTTCCAAACCCAAATCTTCACCATTTTCACCCAAAGCAAGCTTTCTTTCTCTAAGATTCACCCTATTCTAGACGAAATTAAACAAAGGGGTAAGAGACAAAGTTGTTCCACTTAGCAAGGAGAACAACATACTAGAAAATCAAAGGTGGGTTTGAACAAAGGGAAGAGACAAACATCCTACAAGCTTGGTCAAGAGAGGAGACAAGTTAGGTAAGCTCACAAGACTTTTGTTCTTGAGCATTATCATTTTAAATATGGGTGGATAAACATATATGTGTATATAGGTGTATTTGGTTGAAAATGTCTAAGTGATGAGGGAAACAATCAATAGGTATAGTTGAGGAATGAAATGTGAATTTCTTGTGATGATTATGAGCTAGCTAGAGTGATGATAGAGATGTGGGAGAAGTTTTAAGACAATGTGGGTATTTCGAAGTGGTAATTGTAATATAGTATAAATATAGGTATAAATGAGAATGATGAGTGTTGATGATTTCATGATGTTTGGACAGCTCGAGAATTCGAAGCGGGAAACGAGGCTAGTCCGAGAACCCGAGGATAGTGTACCACTCGAGGTGCAAGAGGTATGGGAAATAAACCATTTGTGCTTGTGAGTTTTCTAATGAATGAAACATTTTATGAGCATGAAAAAGAGTTTGATGAATGATCATGTTGATAAATGTGTGAGTGTTTTACCGGTTTGAGCTCGATTTTGATGCGATTTGTGAAATTATGATTACATGTGGTTTATAACCAAAATGAGTTTTGTGATAACCACCATGAGCTCTACGTGAAGGTAAAACGATTTATATACAACAATGGCATATTTTTACTGTGTGAGTGTTTTATCGGTTTGAGCTCGATTTGATGAGTTTTGTGTAAATGTGAACATAATGTGTTATAGCCAAAATAGGTTTTGTGATAACCACTAAGAGCTCTACATGAAGGCAAAACGATTTTACTGAGACTATGGCTTGTAATGAGATGCACATTGGGCTTTGCTCTTGTAGCATGTAAGGTCGGGCCATGCTCTAGAAGCACGTAAGACCGACGCCTTCGTTCTAGTAACGTGAGATGACACTGCTCCGCGGTAGCGATGGGTGGCATTACTTTGATAGCATGTAAGGTCGGGTCGTGCTTTGATAACATGTAAGACCGAAGGCTGTACGATTCTGATCAAGTCTATAGTGAACCATGGCCATGTGTGTATTATTGTCGATGAAATCCCTCGATTGGGGATGTCCACCTAGGGGACGAGTTCAATCGTTGTGATGTGCCGTGATGTTGATTTCATATGAGTTTTATAAATTACCTAGTCTCGATTTATATGATGATGATGTGAATTTTACTACTGTGATTTATATCATGCTATGAGATTTGCTATAATGTGATTGGTGATTCTTATCACGTGTTTTATGCTAATGCCATTATTTTACACAGTTATTTCTATAATGACTTGCATGCTCATTATTTTCCATCAAATTGTGATTGTGATGATGATTTTCATAACTTCCCTTATCCTCCTTACTGAGCGTTTTGAGAGCTCACTCTTTTTCCTCCCCCCTCTAGATTACTTGAAGTAAGCGAGATAGAGCCTGCCACGTACGTGATATCGGCTGGTGGATAAGATCTCCCTAGGCTGTAAGACCCGAATTTAATTAAAATACGAAAATTAAATAAGAAAAGATGGGGGACGTATGAAGAAAGTCGGGTTAAATTAATCCCGAACACGTGTAAGGGCAAAACGGCCAAAAGACCGAAAGCCGGAGTAAATTCGATAAGGAAATTAATTAAAAATATGGATTTAAGAAATCCTGGTCAATAAAGATGAAATAAAATTATTTTGGGTTAAATTGATCAAGATATTAATTTATGGGAATTAATTGGAATTTTTAGTTCAGAAAAATAATCCCGAAAATAATCGAAAAATATATCGAAAAGTCACCCGGGACAATATCCCGAAAATACGGGGAAATTATACCCGAAAAAGAGGTTAAAATATAATAAATAAATTAAATTAAATTAAATTAATTAATTTAGAATTAAAAAAATAATTTTAAGGGATATTTTGGATTTTTATAGAGTATTTTAAGGAATAGTGTAATAATTAAAATAAATAATAATAATAAAAATAATTAATAAAAGAAAAAAAAAGAGAAACGAAACAGAAACAGAAACGCAAAAGAGAAGCAGAAAACGAAGCAATTGACCGAAGAAGACCCGACCACCGTCCGACGGCCGATGGCCGGGCCAAGGGTCGAAAATGGAAGAGAGGAGGCCGGTGAGCAAGATGGCACCGGCAGCACGGCCAACCGACGCCGGAGGAGGCCGCAATCGGGAGGAGAAGCCGCGGGAAGGAATTCTCCGATCGGCGGCGAACGGCGGCGATTCGAGCCCCACCAAGGCTCAATTTTGGAAGCCCAGGCGACGGTGAGCAGATTGGTGGTGGTGGCAGCCACTGAAACCGACGGACGGCGCCGGAAACGGCAGGAGAAGGAAATGGGTCTGACGGCGAAGAGGAGAACAGCCGGACCCGCCATTTTCCGGTGAGCTCGAGGCGAACCGAGGGCAGATTCGAGGTGCGGACGACCCAGCGGAGCTGCTAGCGGTGGAAACCGACGGAGAACCGACCGGCAAGGTGGCGAACCGGCTGTGGACCGGTCGAACCGGGGTGAACCGGAAGGGGAGAAAAAGGGAAAAGGAAAAAGAGAAAAAAATTGGGGAAAATTTCGGTGATGCAATCGAGTTTTGGGTAAGTCGATAAGCGGTCAAATTGACCCGATTTAAATTTGGAATATTTTATTTAATTAAATTTCGACCGAAAAGTTTACCCGAAAATGTAATTAATTGTGTAGCTCGACGATTGGCATTCACCGAGGGCTCGAGACAGTCTCGATTTGTGGACTAGCATGGAATCTCGGGTAAGTGACCTTTATTTACGACAATTGCCTCGTTATGCGTGATATTGATTTAATTTACACATAAATTGAATTAATTTATGAAAATTTAGATAAATTGTCGTAAATATTAAATTTAGCTATTCAAGAATTAGAACGAGGCCTGATAAATTATTGGTGGGCCCAATGAGCCCAATAGGCCTCGATAAAGTGGGAATTAAGTGGAAAACGGGCTTAAGGCCGATTAAGGCCCATTAAGGTGCAATCGGGCCCAATAGGGGTAAATGGGCCCAACGATTTAAATTAAGCCCACAAAAAAATTAAATACGATTAAATTGTGTAATATCTGACCTGAAGAATATTAATACGCAGTTTCGGGCATTGGATTGGAAGCATATCGGACTGCGCGACGGGACTACATTGGAAAAGAAAAGGTCAGACTCGACAAGAATCGAGGTGAGGGAATTCTGCGGACTGCTAGAGGTAACTTTACGCAATTTTAAATTCATATGCAGTCCTTTAAAATTAACTGAAGGGTCTAGAGGTCGAAGAACAATTTTAGTGCCCCGAATGGGCAAAATTACTAAAATACCCTTGTTAAGGGTAAAATCTAAAAATTTAGGAAAACTTGGGAGGAGCAAGAACAAAAGGTTTCTGCTCATTCTGGAGGTGTTTTGAGGCATGCATGAGTAGGCTGGCTCACCTTGAAAGAAAATGCACAGCATTGCATACTTTCAACGTGATATTGTTTTGAAAACTGTTTTGAGGAAACAGAGCCGCCTACGTGTTTTTATTGACATGTGACGTGCTAGAGCTCAGCTCGCACGATGTTGTCGATTTGTGTGATGCACGCATTAGTGCTGGAGCGAGAGCTCGCACTAGAGTTTTACATGCATAGGTGCTGGAGTCCAACTCGCACCAGATTCTTATATATATATGATTTTGAGACAGGGTGTTAGAGCTTCGCTCGCACCAGATTTTTATACGATTTGTATACAGAGTGCTAGAGCTTAGCTCTCACTAGATTTACTTGATTTGATGAGAGTGCTGAGCATTGCTCGCACTGATTTTTATGAGAACATGCGATGAGCCGTGCTTGGAGCATCGGGTAGACTGTGTGTCACCGATTAAATAGGCTCGCACGTGCGTTTTGAGACATGGCATGAGTATTGAGAAACAAAACCTCTGTGGGAAACAGGCCAATTGGGCTGGAGTACCTAGAGATATTATATGGGTTCACGGAGTACGATGTACCGTGCAAGTAGCATGGAGTACGATGTACCGTGTGGTATCTTCGGATACGGCATCTCCGGATGCAGCATCTTCGGATGCCGGGGATCGGATAAGACTGACGGGATGGACTGACCCACCTCCCGGGCGGTTCCCGATCATGGTGAGAACCCGCACACTAGGATCCGTGTAGCTGAGGAACTCCCGAGGACAGATATGGCCATAGTCCTAGTTATTGCCGTTATACAAATATTGCCTCGTCTCGCATGTCTACGTTTTCGATGATTTAAACTGGGATTTAAATTAAATATGCATGATGGTTATATTCCATGCTTTTAAAATCCATATGTGATGTTAACGATTTTCATGATTTTGAGTGAGTCAGGATCACCCGAAGGAGGGGTCGAGTCCTGACTTTACTGTGAAATTTTAAACGAGAAAGATATGATTTTGAATATACTTGCATGTTGGATTTTCCGTGCAATGTGTTTTACATAACATCATAACGCATATCATTGTTTTAAAATGTGTGGAGAAAGGGTGGTTTATGCATGGCACCACGTTCATGTAGGTAGTATGGTTACCTACTTGTTCGTAGGATTGCCTTACTGAGCTTGATGTGCTCACCCCTTTCATTTTCTCCCACAGATAATCTCCAGTTGAAGTTGCGACGACTCAGTACTGCATTCCAGAATATCCGCTGCTGCCCATCAACATAAGGTATATACACTTGTACTTATTGTATCTACATAAGCATAGCACAGTAACATGTTTGTAAGTGTCTCTAGGGGATGTATAAATATTGTAGACATTTTATAAATGACTGGAGAAAAAAATAAGTTACATGGTAAATGTGTGGTGGGACTGGCATTGACGCACAGCCCAATTATTAGTGGAGTGTTGGTCACGATTCGAGGACAGGTAAGAATTTAAGTAAATAATAAAACGCGAAAAAAAATTAACTCTGATTTTTGGGTAGTTTGGGTCGTGACAGATTTTATGGTATCAGAGCACAATTGGTCTGATGTGTGTCAGTGTCAGTAATTAGGAAATTACATCCCCGTGTTACTGTGCTTAGTTAGATACAATAGTGTATATCGAGATGGGCTTGACTAAGAAATGGTTGAGAATGCAGGAATGCTTAATATGAGTCGTGTTAGATGAGATAGTGCACGAGGCAGAGGTCGTAGAGGTAAACCTGAATCTGCTAAGTCGTGCTGAGTTTGACTATGAGAACCAGTATGAGATTGAAATAGAGGCTAATGTTGAGAATGCCTCACAGAGTCCGACAGAGAGATCGGACAGTATTGAGACACACTTCGCGAGATTGGAGCGGAGTGTGGAGATTATTTTGAGGAGCAAATTGCTCGGATTATGTATGAGATCAGAGGGCGCAGCGGAGCATTGGTGGAAACCCGCTCGACCCATCTTAAGAGTTGAGATGAGAAATATCTTAGATATGTTCCGGTGACAGGATATCCCGGACATGATTTAAAGGAAATTTCGAATTAAAGTCCTTACTCTGACCCAGAGGATTTAATTTATTGACGAGTATGGAGACTCGGTTATATTCTGGGCAGATATTACCTCGACACTAAGAAAAATGACAGTCGAGATGTCTAAAGATCATGAAACGACTCAACTTTCCAATTAGAGTCTGATTGGCCCGTGAGATATTACCTATACCGAGGCAATGCGCAGATTTGCAGTTGGGTAAATAAGAACATGAATTGCACGCCTCTGAGATTGGGAAAGGTAATGAGGGCTGAAATAGAGATAGAAAAGAAAATTGAGAATAACAGAGATGTTAAAATGAGAAAATGGAAATTGGTAAGAGATTTAATTTGACGAGTCATGGAGTGAGATAATTGGTAAGGCCCTAGTGCATCCAATTTTGGCACTGTTGAGGGGCATTGTGATTGGCGGACCCCGACCTGCTACGAAGCAGTGTAGCAGTGTGAGCACTGTAAGCAGTGTGAGATGTGTGGTGGATACCACGGAAGGAAGGTTTATACCTACACGGTATAGATGAAAATGGCCGTTAAGTGTGATAAGACGGACCATTGATTTGATTGCACAGAATTGGGCAAGATCGTCCCACAGAAAAGTAAAGAGACAGAACAACTTCGTTGGTATAGCCGCAACGAAAAGAGAGGCCCTAGCCGAAAAGAAAAAGGAAAGTAGGTTGTTGGACGAAGGCGAGAGGATGTCTTGGACTAGGACACTGTTGATGTTTCATGGATGTGGTGTAAGATACCACACTTATTATGAATAATAATAAAGTACATATGTTTATTGATCCTGGTGCCACATATTTATTCATACCGCCTTCATTTGCATATAAGTGAGTAAAAGGCATGAATGCCTATATCATTGGGCAATACTGATAAATGAGTACCCCAATAGAGGAGGATTAATTAACGGAATATGGATATAGAGATTTTAAGTAATAAAAAGGAGTGCAACAGTTGAAATTAAAGGAGTAAAGGATTATACTCACGAAATGAATAATGACAAGAGTTTCGTTATAATAGATACACTAAGGAGATAATCTTTAAGATGAGATATGCTTAATTCTGAATACAAGATGTATTGGAGTAAGAGATATATGCTAGGTAAGAACATTCGTACGATATGGAGTCATTAGGATTGAAGCAATTAGTAACGAATATAAATTGTGGCCACAGAGACTGAGATATGTAGTTGTGGTTAAGTCTGAAGGTTAATAAAGGTATTTCAAAATACCTCCCCGCCTGAAGACTTGACAGCGTCTAGATATATATATAACCTATAACGTGAAATCGATCGATGTAATAAATACCTTTAGCATTAGGATACCTCTACTAAGACGAAAACAATATTAAAAATTCGACAATCATAAAGATTATCATAGTAAAAATTTAATAAGAACTGTTGAGATAAGAAAAGGAAATGACGTAGGCTAGTACCTGAAAACGTAAGCGGTTGAGAAGGATCTTATACGCTTATGCGTAAATAAGTCAAGGATTGGAATTGTAATCAGCAGTATCGGTGATATGCCGGGTGTAGTTAAAGTCTAGGGCGATTTATAAGTTATAATTGGAAGATGGCTTTTACAGATGGATTGATATGAATTCTCAATTGGTCCACTTGGTTGACACGTTTAACTAAGAAAACGTGGTCTTGGAATAATATGATAAATAAGATGATAGATGTGATATGGATTTCGGTGTAGTGAAGTATGAACTGACCAC
The DNA here is from genome assembly GCA_033439115.1 of Firmiana major. Lineage (NCBI taxonomy): Eukaryota > Viridiplantae > Streptophyta > Magnoliopsida > Malvales > Malvaceae > Firmiana > Firmiana major. Next base: position 16,565,153 of record CM065904.1, on the reverse strand, counting down.
CGTGATTAATTTCACTATACCCAACAGCTCAAGAGGTTCTCAGTGAGTATGAATACCTCGAAATAATGAATGAGCTGTGTATTGATGTATAATGGGAAGATAGTCAATTTTGGAGTCAGACAACTCCTTGATCACGAAATAAACTATCTGACCCATGATTTAAAGTTGGCAACAGTATTTGTACCGAGGATATGGTACTATTAGGTACACGATGAGGAATTATGGATATGCACTGATCATAGAGCCCGAGTATCTATTTTCATAGAAAGGGGCGAATATGAAAATACATATTGGGTTAGAGCTTCTGAGAGATTTTGATTTATGAAAATTGTACCACCCAAGGAAAGGCTGATGCCTTGAGCAGAAAGAGCCTCGGGATGGTACCACATATGATGGTCAGGGAGCGTGAGCTGCTAGATGCAGTTGTGAACCTCAGTATTGATGTGATCCCTTCTGATGATGACAGTGATTAGTATGATTATGTGACAGCTAGCCTGATGATTAGAACCGGATGAGAGTGCCCGGATTTGCCAGGCTTAGCGTGATGATCGATCGGATGTCGATAGTTTGGGTCTGATTCAGAAGGGTACAGTGATAGAGTTCACAGTGGGTGATGATGAGTTACTGAGGATTCAGAGACAGTATGAGTGCTCCCCAGGACCACAGTTGATGAAATAGTGATATTGCTAGAAGCTCACTCTTCGGGATATACAGTGCATACGGAAAGTAATGATTATATATCGAAATCTCGATAAGGGTATTGGTGGTCAGATGTGGAAAGACACATGGTAGAGGTTGTGAAAAGTGCCTAGTGTGTCAGCAGAGTAAGGTAGAGTGTTAAAAGTCTGCAGAGTTATTGCAGCACCTACCTGTATCGACACGGCACGGAAAATGAGAACAAGTCTCCATGAATTTCATGATGGGTTACAGAGAACCCAGGTGAATTACGAGGCTATTTGGATGATAGCCGACAAATTGACTAAGTTCACCCACCTTCTGGTTATGAACTCCCCAGATACTCAGAGTGTGTATGAGGATTTATGTGTAAGGTAGTTTGTGGAACATTATGTAACGTTCCAGTGAGCATGGTATCATATAGGGATTCCCGCTCCACTTCCTACCTCTGTGGATATTTAAGGAAGCTATGGGAACCCGACTGAGTATTAAGCACAGCTTTCCATCCTCAGACAGTTGGTCAGTCAGAGAGGATTGTACAAGTTCTGGAGGATCCGATGAAAGCTTGTGCCATTGATTTTATAAGCTCCTGGAATGATCAGTTGATTTCTAATTGAAGTTGCCAATAACGACAGTTGGCAGTTGAGTATCGGGATAACAAGTTAAGAGGCAGTGTATGGCTGTAGGGGTTGTTCCCCAAATTTGATAAGAAAAAGTGGGTGACAGATTGAATCATTTTCGACGTTGGGTGATAAGTCTCTGAGGATGTTTAATTAAGATGAGAGATTAAGAACACCTCAGAGCAGATAGACAAGTATTGAAATTTCCCTTGGTGAATTAGTATGGTTGAAATATTTCTTGTCCTAAGAGAATAAGGACATAGCGAACTTTTGGAAGAAAGTAAATTAAGTTACGCTGGATGGAATATTTTGAGAGATTGGACAAGTGGGAGATAAGACCTGTAGGTTGATGTTATCACGAGAATTAACAGGCACCCACAATGTGTCTCAGCTTTTGATGCTTCGGTAATACTATCCAGATCCAGCATAGGTGATTGGATATGAATTCCAAAAGTTCAGTTTAATGAAAATATAAGTATATTGAGAAGTTGATTCGGGCATTAAACAGGAAAGAGAAAGTATTGAGGTTTAAGATAATCTCCCTAATTAAAGTCCTTTGGTAGTGATACACTCCGGAGAAGGTCACGTAAGAATTTAAGAGTATGATATGATCGATGTACCCGGAGTTGTATATGGACTCTTAGGACTTGGTTCTAATTTGGAGGACCAAATTCCTTAAGTGGGGGAGAGTTGTAAGACCCGAATTTAATTAAAATACGAAAATTAAATAAGAAAAGATGGGGGACGTATGAAGGAAGTCGGGTTAAATTAATCCCGAACATGTGTAAGGGCAAAACGGCCAAAAGACCGAAAGCCGGAGTAAATTCGATAAGGAAATTAATTAAAAATATGGATTTAAGAAATCTTGGTCAATAAAGATGAAATAAAATTATTTTGGGTTAAATTGATCAAGATATTAATTTATGGGAATTAATTGAAATTTTTAGTTCAGAAAAATAATCCCGAAAATAATCGAAAAATATATCGAAAAGTCACCCGGGACAATATCCTGAAAATACGGGGAAATTATACCCGAAAAAGAGGTTAAAATATAATAAATAAATTAAATTAAATTAAATTAATTAATTTAGAATTAAAAAAAATAATTTTAAGGGATATTTTGGATTTTTATAGAGTATTTTAAGGAATAGTGTAATAATTAAAATAAATAATAATAATAAAAATAATTAATAAAAGAAAAAAAAAAGAGAAACGAAACAGAAACAGAAACGCAAAAGAGAAGCAGAAAACGAAGCAATTGACCGAAGAAGACCCGACCACCGTCCGACGGCCGATGGCCGGGCCAAGGGTCGAAAATGGAAGAGGGGAGGCCGGTGAGCAAGATGGCACCGGCAGTACGGCCAACCGACGCCGGAGGAGGCCGCAATCGGGAGGAGAAGCCGCGGGAAGGAATTCTCCGATCGGCGGCGAACGGCGGCGATTCGAGCCCCACCAAGGCTCGATTTTGGAAGCCCAGGCGACGGTGAGCAGATTGGTGGTGGTGGCAGCCACTGAAACCGACGGACGACGCCGAAAACGGCAGGAGAAGGAAATGGGTCCGACGGCGAAGAGGAGAACAGCCGGACCGGCCATTTTTCGGCGAGCTCGAGGCGAACCGAGGGCAGATTTGAGGTGCGGACGACCCAGCGGAGCTGCTGGCGGTGGAAGCCGACGGAGAACCGGCCGGCAAGGTGGCGAACCGGCGGTGGACCGGTCGAACCGGGGTGAACCGGCGGTCTGAACCGGTCCGAACCGGACTGAACCGGTTCAGCCAAAAAGAGGAGAAAAAGGGGAGAAAAAGGGAAAAGGAAAAAGAGAAAAAAATTAGGGAAAATTTCGGTGATGCAATCGAGTTTCGGGTAAGTCGATAAGCGGTCAAATTGACCCGATTTAAATTTGGAATATTTTATTTAATTAAATTTCGACCGAAAAGTTTACCCGAAAATGTAATTAATTGTGTAGCTCGACGATTGGCATTCACCGAGGGCTCGAGACAGTCTCGATTTGTGGACTAGCATGGAATCTCGGGTAAGTGACCTTTATTTACGACAATTGCCTCGTTATGCGTGATATTGATTTAATTTACGCATAAATTGAATTAATTTATGAAAATTTAGATAAATTGTCGTAAATATTAAATTTAGCTATTCAAGAATTAGAACGAGGCCCGATAAATTATTGGTGGGCCCAATGAGCCCAATAGGCCTCGATAAAGTGGGAATTAAGTGGAAAACGGGCTTAAGGCCGATTAAGGCCCATTAAGGTACAATCGGGCCCAATAGGGGTAAATGGGCCCAACGATTTAAATTAAGCCCACAAAAAAATTAAATACGATTAAATTGTGTAATATCTGACCTGAGGAATATTAATACGCAGTTCCGGGCATTGGATTGGAAGCATATCGGACTGCGCGACGGGACTACATTGAAAAAGAAAAGGTCAGACTCGACAAGAATCGAGGTAAGGGAATTCTGCGGACTGCTAGAGGTAACTTTACGCAATTTTAAATTCATATGCAGTCCTTTAAAATTAACTGAAGGGTCTAGAGGTCGAAGAACAATTTTAGTGCCCCGAATGGGCAAAATTACTAAAATACCCTTGTTAAGGGTAAAATCTAAAAATTTAGGAAAACTTGGGAGGAGCAAGAACAAAAGGTTTCTGCTCATTCTGGAGGTGTTTTGAGGCATGCATGAGTAGGCTGGCTCACCTTGAAAGAAAATGCACAGCATTGCATACTTTCAACGTGATATTGTTTTAAAAAACTGTTTTGAGGAAACAGAGCCGCCTACGTGTTTTTATTGACATGTGACGTGCTAGAGCTCAGCTCGCACGATGTTGTCGATTTGTGTGATGCACGCATTAGTGCTGGAGCGAGAGCTCGCACTAGAGTTTTACATGCATAGGTGCTGGAGTCCAACTCGCACCAGATTCTTATATATATATGATTTTGAGACAGGGTGTTAGAGCTTCGCTCGCACCAGATTTTTATACGATTTGCATACAGAGTGCTAGAGCTTAGCTCGCACTAGATTTACTTGATTTGATGAGAGTGCTGAGCATTGCTCGCACTGATTTTTATGAGAACATGCGATGAGCCGTGCTTGGAGCATCGGGTAGACTGTGTGTCACCGATTAAATAGGCTCGCACGTGCGTTTTGAGACATGGCATGAGTATTGAGAAACAAAACCTCTGTGGGAAGCAGGCCAATTGGGCTGGAGTACCTAGAGATATTATATGGGTTCACGGAGTACAATGTACCGTGCAAGTAGCATGGAGTACGATGTACCGTGTGGTATCTTCGGATACGGCATCTCCGGATGCAGCATCTTCGGATGCCGGGGATCGGATAAGACTGACGGGATGGACTGACCCACCTCCCGGGCGGTTCCCGATCATGGTGAGAACCCGCACACTAGGATCCGTGTAGCTGAGGAACTCCCGAGGACAGATATGGCCATAGTCCTAGTTATTGCCGTTATACAAATATTGCCTCGTCTCGCATGTCGACGATTTCGATGATTTAAACTGGGATTTAAATTAAATATGCATGATGGTTATATTCCATGCTTTTAAAATCCATATGTGATGTTAACGATTTTCATGATTTTGAGTGAGTCAGGATCACCCGAAGGAGGGGTCGAGTCCTGACTTTACTGTGAAATTTTAAACGAGAAAGATATGATTTTGAATATACTTGCATGTTGGATTTTTCGTGCAATGTGTTTTACATAACATCATAACGCATATCATTGTTTTAAAATGTGTGGAGAAAGGGTGGTTTATGCATGGCACCACGTTCATGTAGGTAGTATGGTTACCTACTTGTTCGTAGGATTGCCTTACTGAGCTTGATGTGCTCACCCCTTTCATTTTCTCCCACAGATAATCTCCAGTTAAAGTTGCGACGACTCAGTACTGCATTCCAGAATATCCGCTGCTGCCCATCAACATAAGGTATATACACTTGTACTTATTGTATCTACATAAGCATAGCATAGTAACATGTTTGTAAGTGTCTCTAGGGGATGTATAAATATTGTAGACATTTTATAAATGACTGGAGAAAAAAAATAAGTTACATGGTAAATGTGTGGTGGGACTGGCATTGACGCACAGCCCAATTATTAGTGGAGTGTTGGTCACGATTCGAGGACAGGTAAGAATTTAAGTAAATAATAAAACGCGAAAAAAAATTAACTCTGATTTTTGGGTAGTTTGGGTCGTGACATAGGCTATCGCTTGTAAACGCTTAAGGTATAATTCTGTTCATTTTGTATCCAGACATTGATGTAATACAGACATTTGTAATGATATTTTGGGATGTAATTAGGTTGATTCTTTTTTGGGACATTATGTAATTGATTTCATTAAGTATGAGTTGTATGATCTTGGTATAATGACTAGTGTTAAACGTAAGTGAGCACATGACATTGCACAGGAATACACTCAGAGTTGTTAGTTTTGTTTTCAGAAAAATTTTAAATTAGCTATATTTTTCGCATTTCCGAGCTGTCGTATTGAGTCACTAGAAACAGACCTCAAATACTATTCCAAGCAGTAGTTCAACCTTTCATATTGACCATCAAATTCTGGATGATATGTTGTGTTTAACTAAACTTTTGTACCCAATAGTTTCATTGATTCTTACCAAATGAAATTGTTGAATACCATGTCTCTATTTGAAATAGCCACTCTTAGACCCCCATGAAGCTTGTAAATCTAATCCAAATATGACTTGGCTATTTCCAAGATAGTAAAAGGATAGGATAAGGGTAGAAAAGGGCATATTTAGTGAACTTTTCTATAATCTCCAAGATGTAATTAAACTTTGTGATTGAGGTAAGCCCTCAGTAAAATCCAAGGTAATGATTTCCTAACATTCCTAAGAAATTAGGAATGGTTGTTGTAACCCAAAGTAGGTTTCATGTTCATTTTTGTTCCTTTGATAAGTACCTATTTCCACACATAGGTTTGAATCTGTTTCATCGTGCTAGGCCAATATAATTACAGTGTTACCATGTAATAAGGTGTTTATGAACTTGAATGAACCCTTTGAGGAGATTCACGTAATGTTTGAAGTATTTTCTCCCTTAGCTGACCATGACAACCTATATAAACTTTATTCTTATACCTCGATATCTTATTAGAATAAATGAATTTGGGAACACCACTAGTTGCAACATCAAGTGTTGTTATTCTTTCTTGAGAAAATTCATCCTTCTCCTAAATGCCTTTTATTTCTTTAACCCAATCCGAAATGACAATAGTTGAAATTAGACTATGACATTGGCTTCTTTCTTCAAACTGTTTAGACAATTATTCGCAACCTTGTTTGTTTTTCCCTTCTTATATTGAGAAGTGTAATCTAACCCTAATAGCTTGGTCAAGCCTTTCCTTTTGAATGGTTGTGGTAAGTTTCTATTCCATTAAATGTTTCAAAACTTCATAATCAATATTGATAATAAAAGGTTCCCCTTCCAAATAATGCATCCATTTAGTGACTGCCATCAAAATAGCTAGGTACTCATTTTTATTGATGGAATAATCTACATGCATCCTTATTTAGGTACGTTACTGGTATACCATCTTGCGTGAGGATAATTCCAACACCAACTGAACTAGCATTCATTTCCAAGTAGAATGACTTATTAAAGTAGGTGATGCCAACACAAGAGTAGTAATCATAGCTTCTTTTGATTGTTAAAAGGCCTTCATAGCATCTTTGTTCTAGTGGAACCCATTTTTCTTCGATATCTCTATTAATGGCCTACCAATCACCCTATAATTCTTTATAGACTCTTACTCAATGATGCCTAAAAAGCCTCTATGAGACTTCAAAATCTTAAGTTGTTGCTACTCTTCATGGTTTCAACTTTAAAAGGATTTGTGGACACTCATTATTCTAATATGATATGGCCCAAATACTTCATTTGCTTTTAGCCAAAGAAATATTTACTCCTCTTGGTAGATAACTGATTGGACCTTAACACTTTAAAAGCAATTTGTAAATATTGTTCACTATGCTTGTATAGGTTAGTACTGTATGTAAGGATATCATGAAAAATAAGTACAAACTTTCTTAAATCATAAAACAAAACATGATTCATGAGTGTTTGAAATGTTGCAAGAGCATCTGTGAGTTTAGAAGACATTACCTTGAACTCTAAATGACTCTGTGTGTTCTGAGTGCTATTTTGGGAATGTCCTCATCCTTGACTCTAATATGCCAGTTATCAGACCTTAAGTCAATTTAAAAAAAAAAAAGTTAACCGCTTCAATTCATGTAACAAGTCTTCCACAACAGAAAAGGGGAAATTTGTTCTTCACAGTTATGCCATTAAGCTACATGTAATCTATGCATAACTTTCAACTTTCTTTTTTTTTTTCCTTCACCAACGGCAAGGAGAAGTAAAAAGATTTGTACTGGTGTGTATAGTTGATGTAGCTACCATATTGGCCATTTTTTCCACTTTAAGCTTTTGGTAAAGGAAACTTATAAGACCTCAAGTTAATTGGTTAGGCTTCTACATTCAAAGGCATGCTAAGATCATGAGTCTTCCTAAAAGGTAGCCCTTGAGGTTCTTAAAAAATGTCACTGTAAGCATTTAATAAAGGCTACAATTCTTAAGGTACTTCAACATTCTTGTGAAACCCTAAATATTCCCTAAGCCTAATTGTTCAAATTATTATGAAATTGAAATTGGAGTTTAGTTCATAAGTGTTATCGAATGAGCAGGAATTTTAACCTTTTGGTATCGATTTGGCCTTAACTAGAGATTTAGGAATCCAACTGATGAGCTATAAGTTTATATGAAAGTTACCTTGAATTCCTTCCCTAAAATATATTGCTCATTACCTAATTCATTATGAGTCGATACCAACGAATTTTTAAAATTAGCCTATGTGCATGTTCAGGCAGCCTGATCAGCTGACCTTCTCATAATGAATCAGACATAATTCATAGTAAAAAGCTCCACTAAAGGCGATTCAAAAACCATTTGAAAGCTAACTTAATTACCTTTCCAGTAATGTAAGGCCTTTAATTTAATTCATTGTAAATTAATTTCTATGGATTTGTAAAGTGGATCTTTGAGTAAGGTGCTAGGCCAGCAAACAGCCTACAATGAATTATAGATCACTCATGCTAGGAAGCTCCAAATTGAGTGATTCTAATTTCGATAGAAAGATAATTCAATTAACTTTCAAACCGTATGTGGTCATTCTTTTATTCCTTTTAGATTTATAGGAATGATTTTTCAAAATCAGACTACAACTGTGTTGTATTGTAGTCGACTAAGTGGCACTAATTAAAAATTTATTTATGCCAGAATGAGATTGCAATGCCTAAAATTTGATTACCTACCTTATTATTACTTCTTTGTATACCTTTAAAATGAAATTCTCCCTACTTACACATTTGGCACTTGACAAGTGCCTACCATAGTGACAGCCAATGCCATTATGGTATTAGATGTTCATGCAAAAGGCTAGCTTCCTCCACCTAAAAAAAGCTTTAGAACCTTTGGAAAGTAAAGCTAAAACTAGCCAAGAGAGCTAAGAGAAAAATTGAAGGTAATCAACATCCTTGTGAAGAGATTTATTGAGAAATTCCTACGTGCAAACCTAGATTCTAAGAGTACACTAGCCTTTTCTTTTTTATAACCACTTTACATGTCCCTCTTCCCTCTCCAAACTTTTCAGAATTTGAGTTTAAAATAGGTTGGAATATTTTGGAGAAATTCAAACAAAAGAAGAAAGGGTTCGGCCTGCAAGAATTGGTAAGAACAAATGGTTATGTTATTTAATTTCCAATGACATTCTGTTGTTGTGATGTTATCTTGGAGTAAATTACTAACAAGTGATGAAATGGACACTAGGAGGATTTGGCCAAGCCAATTTGTAAGAGGATTCTTGGTTCTTTTGGTAAGTTAAGTTGAGAAATAATTAATTTGGTTGATGAATAATGAGAATGTGATGTTTTTACTGTGAAAATTTATGAAACTTTAGCATATTGGTACGAAAAGTATTTTGCCAACATATAAAACCATTTAGGGTTTGTGTTCTTTAGAATATAAAACATGATAAAAGTGGGCTCTTTGATGTCGCACGAAAATTTACCTAATTGGTTTTAAGGAATTAAGGAAGAAATTAGAGATTTTTGCTTTAGAAATTAAAGTTAGATTTGAAAAATAATTTAGGGAATTAAATTTGATAGATTGGGGACATTAGAGATGGTTTTGAAACATTTTAGGCATGTTAGAAGTGCAAAATGGGGTAATTTGGGTTTAGAAAGTCTCAAAATGCAAAATGGACATTTTGGGGTCTGCTAAGGGTTTTGTTCGACAAAACCTCAAATTGATGACTTAGGAAGTTGATCTAATAGTTAAAAATCATAAATAAGTATATTAAAGGATTAGAAGTCATTTTGGACCATCTAAAGAAGAATTAAACCTTAAAGTCATAAGGTTGACTTTTAAGAAAAAAAGGCTGACTTGAGGTAAATTAAAGCTTGGAACACGGTTTGAGGGTCTCAATGATGAAATAAGGGTTTAACTGAGTTCTCAATAAATGTAAGACCCGTGATTTAATATGTAATCTTTATAATTTTGGAGTGTATAGACAAGTCACAAATGATATAAATTATAAGGAATGAATGTTTTAAAGTTGTAAATGTGGATGGAATGAAAAATGAATGGTTAAATAAATCAAAATACCAATGTAACAGTGAATTTGAATGGAAAAGTGCAGCAGAACTGCTTCAGGAAGGGAGCAGATCGATCTCCTTGGCAATACAAATCGATTTCCTTAAGTCTCAGGTTGTAACAGATTGATCTCATTGTAAGGCCAGATCGATCTCCTTAAGGTTCTGAGTTGTGAAGATCGATCTCATGCTTGGGGACAGATCGGTCTCATTAGGCTTAGTAGATCGATCTCATAGAGATAATTCTATAAATACTGGACTTCTGCAACCTTTGTTTCACGAGAAATCCTATTCCATTCAAGAACCAAAGCAAAACCTAACATTTCAACCCTAGAAAACTTCAGTTTGCAACCAATTTTGAGTGAGATATAGTTGAGCAAAGTTGTTCTTCGTAAAGAGGAGAGCAACATACTTGGGAACAGGAGATTGGAATCAAAGGGTTGAAAAGCAAGAAGGATTTTTACCAATTTTAGTGGAAAAAGAGGAAATCTCAGCTAGGTATGATTTAATGCACCAAGTTGATATATGTTAAACTAGGTGTATGTATGAATTGTTGAAAATGAAAGGATCATGAAAAATGAGCATGGCCTAGCTATTAGTGTGAAAGTGAGAAAATGATGAGAAAATGGTGTTGGCATGGATTTAATGATGGAATATGCATGTATGGAAGATTTTAAGTTAATCTTATGAAATGCATAAATTGAAAATAAGGAAGAATGAATATAGCTATATGGAAAAATATGGTATAACACTAAAATGAGAGAAAATGATGATATTTGTGTATTAAATTGAGATTTGGCAAGTAAAACGAGTATAATACGATATACTAACGTAAATACGCATAACAGCTTTGGAAAATCACATTGGGAGCTGATCGGACTACGAGAGTAAGCAGCACCGAGGAAGAGAGGTCATTTGACGTGATCCGAGGCAAGGGAATTTCGTTAGTAGCTAGAGATGGCTACATGTATTTCGAATAGAATTTTGATACTATTTCTATATGAATTCCCTTGAATAGGCATGATATTATGATAGAGACAAATGAGGATAAATGTGTTTTATCCAAAAATTGGGTGAAAATACCTTAGAAGCCTGTTGTGATTGAGATTCATGATTTGCATGATAGAATGGCTAATGTTTTCATGTATATGCGAAAACATGCACATTTGAGTGCTTATTTGATTTGAATTGGGTGAATTGTGATTTGAATAACCATCTATTAGGTTTTGTGTGAAAACCATAAGTGCTAGAGAATACTCGCACTTGATATTTGAAATATGCATCACAAAGTACTTGGGAGTATTCTCGTACTAGATTTTGAATGCGATTTATGCATGTTAGAGTACTGGGAGCATTTCTCATACTCGATTTTTGTGATTGATGCATTATAGAGTATTGAGAGCTATGCTCATACTTAGTTTTACATGATAGAGTGCTGGGAGCTTAGCTCGTACTCAGTTTTCATATATTACACATTATAGAGTATTAGGAGTTTTGCTCATACTCATGTTTTTATACGACCTAGTGCTAGGAGTATTGCTCGCACAAGAGATTATGATATTGTGATATGGTCGTGTTGGGAGTTTACTTGCACGTACCGAATTTGAAAAGAGCATGAAACAGCAGTTTTAGGAGCCTGTGTTGACTGTGTGTGGCACCGATATATATATATGCTCACACGTGCATTATTTTGAGATAAGATAGAGGGCTATAGAATTAACCCATGGTATGAGGACTAAGACTCATGACGAGCATCCCGACTATGAGGTATATCCAAGGTATGAGGACTAAGACTCATGACGAGCATCCCACCTTGAGATAGGGTTCATGGAGTATTGTGTATCGTGTATGTCACATGGAGTACGCTGTACTGTGAGTACTTGAATATACTTGGATAAGACTGGTTAGCTATGGGAGCGGGATCTAGTGGGATCTGGTGTGCTCCGGGATCAGGTCCTCAGATTGAGAGCTAACAGTAGAGATTTGACCCACCTCCCATTACAACAATTGTGAGACCCAGCACACCGAGTACTGTGTAGCCTGGGATCACGAAAAATGAGTTATGATACACTCAGAACATGTAGTCGCCTATCTCTATTATCTTTTCATGCAATGTGAATCAATATGTCTTGATTAAATTATCACATGGTTTTATGATATGAATATGTGAATTTGTGAGTTATGAAAAAAAGGGTAACCCGAAGGATGGGTGAGGCCTAGATTTCCATGTTTTTAAACATGATGAATGCCATATTGTTTTGATTTAATTGAATGGCATGAGAAAATGTGATTTGTGTGAAATTACATGAGAAATGAAGTGTTTTGCATAATTGGCTGAGATTGTTAGACCAACATATTACCATTTTTATAACTGATGGTTTTGTATCTATATATATTGCATAAAAGCTTTGAGAGAGATGCATACTTTAGATACAAATAGGGTAAGGAAAAGATTTCAAGGCATGAGCATAGTATTTTTTATAGATAGTGCGGTTATCTACTTGCTTGCCTGATTTCCTTACTGGGCTGTGAGCTCACCCCCTTATTATTTCCCTCTTTTCAAAGCATCCATAGTAAGTAGACTTGGCTGGAGATTTGTAGACTTTGATCCGCTGCCTATCCATCTTGTGAGAGGTATACACACTTGATATTATGTACTGAACATTGTAACAACACAGTTAAGCAAACTAATGTACGATCGGGATGTATATGTATAATTAATTGTATTTATGTATAAGAGTTATTATGATAGAAAAGAATATTAAATTCTGTGTATTGTGAAAGAATGTGAATGAGTGACTAATATTGAATCATAGCCCAACTAAATTGTGAGGAGTGATGACAGAAGAAGGGGTAAGTGAAGTACGAGAATTTTGGGGTGATTTTGGTAGGTCGCGTGTGAGAGAAAGGCGTGACAGTAAAAGTTAACTTAGGTTTCAATCGAATGAAACTTTAGGGTATGACTTTGACCAAGGGTTGACTTTGATTAAAAAGTCAAACAAGGTTTAACTAACAGGAAACATCGTGAAACTAACTAGAGTGAAGCTATAAGGCCCATGATATTCTATGTAATCTTATGATTTTCATAATGTATAAACAAGTTACACAAAAAATGAATCACAAGAATTGGATATTTTTCAGTGTTAAGTGTGAATAAAATGCAAAATGGGTATTGAAGTGATTGAGTGGGAGTTTAACTTTGAAAACTTAGAAAATTGCAGCTGAAATGTTGTAGGATGAATGCCATATTGATCTTACATGCAAGGAAGATCGATCTCATTGCCTTTAAATACAATGCCAAGCATTCTACAAGAAGGAGATCGATCCCTCATTCAAAGTAGATCAATCTCAAGTGGCTTCTGTTTGGGCAACATCGATCTCCTCCCATAAGGCAAATCGATCTCTAGTTGCCCTTGGATAGGCCAGATAAATCTCTTCTTAAGGCTGGATCAATCTTTGAAGCCTTTTGCCTAAACAGATCGATCTCATCCCATGAACAAGGATCAATCTAATTCCTTTGAGCAGATCGATCTCACCCAAGAAGGCAGATCGATCTCCTGCCTGTATTGACGAATTCTGAAGGAGTTAAACAAGGGCAGATCAATCTCTCACCCCAGGAGATTGATATGATGAGTCAAATTCTATAAAACCCGACAACTGAATCTTCATTTTCCACGAGATATCCCAAATATCCTCTATTTTAACCATAACCTAGCTTTTTTTACTCTAAAAATCATCACCTTCCAATCAGTTTTGAGAGAAGTTCCTTTGAGCAAAGTTGTTCCTAGTGAGGAAGTGAACAACATAGTCCAAGATTGGAAGCTTAAACTTTGGATTGAAGGAACAAAGAAGTTTTTCCTCAATTTGGCACAAAGAGGAAAAAGTCAAGCTAGGTAAGATTTCTATACACTATCTTCTAGTATGTTAATCTAGACATTTTGATGAGTTGATTGGTGTATATAATGTTGGTTGAAATGTTCATGTACATGCTTAAATAACCATGACCTAGAATGGGCTTAGTGAAAGAAAGTTGAAATGGTATGAAGTTGATGATGGTTTAAACATGTAGCGATGTTAGTAAACATGTATAGATGATTTTAAGATAACTTTGTGAAATCCATATGTTGGAATGGATGATGATTAGAAATGGGCATAAGAGGTGTTTGATAAATTTCCATAGTGAAAGAAATGATGAACTAGAGGAATTTTGAGCTTAATGCCGGTTTAGTGTGAATCAATAGACCTAAAGAGTTCAATAAATTCTCGAGAAATGAATAGAACAATCAAAATAGACTTAAGACAAAATGAGGCCTTATAAGTGTTAATGAAAACAATAAGTCGAATTGGCTATAGTAAATGCAAGAATTGTATTACTTTAGATTAAATTGATGTGATGAGTAATTTCGTACAGCCTCAGAGATTTCATTAGAAGTGAATTGAACTGCATGATTGATCAGCTCCAAGGAAGTGAAACCACTCAACGTGATTCCAGGTAAGGGAATTTTTTGAGTATCTGGAGGTAGTTGCATGTATTTTGAGGGCGTTTATAGGGTTTGTAAATGTTTGGTTACCTAGAAAAGAAATAATGGTTTGTGCGAATGATTTTAGATTTAGATGATTTTGGTTTTGGAAGTGAATATTACAAAAAAGGTAATAAGGCTAATAAACTGCATGAATGTCATGTTTTGATACTTTTACAAAATACATTACTTTTATTTAAGTAAATCTATGGATAGGTTGGCTATTGATTTCATAATTTCATGAAATAACACAAGTCAGGTGCTAAGTGTGGTTTTAAGCGTGTTTTGTTGAAATAGAGCCGCCTATCAAATTTATATGAGTTAAATCATACTGGAGCTTTGTTCGTACTGGATTTTGATGTTTTGATCTGCATGAAATATGCTGATGCCTAGCTCGCACCATATTTTGAGTTGTGATGTTTTACAAGCCGTACTAAAGCTTTTGCTTGTACGTGGGTTTACATTGATTTTCTTATGCATATAACCATACTAGAGCTATGCTCGTACGTGTTTTTCTCATTATTTGTATTGCATAAAGCTGTGCTAGAGCATTGCTCGTACGAGAGTATTTAATGATGATGCATGAAATCGTGTTAGAGCTTTACTCGCATTGGGCTTTTCACACTGTGTAATGAGTTGTGCTAGATGCCTTGTGTAGACTTTACGTCACACGGATGAGATGCTCGCACGAGTAATGTTGGATGCCTCATGTAGACTGCTAGTCACACGGATGAGATGCTCGCACGTGCACTTGAGACTAAGTAGGTTATACATGGCATGAGGTAGATAAGACCTATAACAGGTACCCCCAACCATGATGTGGGTCCACGGTGTACGTTGTAGCATGTATATCACATGGAGTACGTTGTACCTTGTGGTTATGATGTTGACAAAAGTCTGGCGTAGGATTAACCCACCTCCGTTCTAGCATGATGCCCCTATAAGACCTGCAAAATTCTATGTAATCTTATGATTTCCATGATGTATAAACAAGTTAAATTATATATGAATCATAAGAATTGGATGTTTTTGAGTGTTAAGTGTGAATGAATTCCAAAATGGTTATTGAAGTGATTGAATGAGAGTTTAATTTTGGAAAAATCTAGGAAAATGTAGTAGGAATGCCCCAGATGAAGGCCAGATCGATTTCCTATTCGAGGCAGATCGATCCCCCTTTGAGCAAATCGATCTCCCCAATGAGTAGATCGATCTGCTTATGCCTCTGCCTAGCTGAGATCGATCCCCTCCTAAACGCAGATCGATCTCCATTTAATTCTGTAAAGAGTAGATCGATCTCTCCCCATGAGCAGATCGATCTCCTCAAGCCTTTGCAAGCAAAGATCGATCTCTCCCAAATGAGCAAATTGATTTCCCCCTTTTAAAACTTGAGAATTCGATGGCTTAAACCAAGGAAAGATCGATCTCTTTACCCTACCAGATCGATCTCATCACTCTCAATCTATAAAAATTCGACGGCCAACATCATTCTTCAACAAATCAACCATTTCCCCTCTATTTTTACCCAAATACCAAGCTTTCTCTCTCTAGAATTCCACTCCTTCCATAAATATTTGAAGAAAAGCTATTAGAGCAAAGTTGTTCATTTTGAAGAGAAGAACGACATAAATTAGAATCAACCTTTCACTTGTTGGATTGAAGGAGCAAATGAGTCTTCAAATTTGGAAAAGAGAAAAGTCAAGCTAGGTGAGTTTCCAATACTCCAACTCAAAGTATATTTATCGAGGTGTTGTTGTGAGTAGATTGTTCTATGTATTTATGATTGAAACTACCTAGAATGTAATAGAACAAGCATAACCTAGAATGGGTATAGGGCTTTGCAATTGGTTAGTTATCTAGAAAAGAGTAAATGGTTTGTGTGAACGACTACGAATATAGATGATTTGGTTTTGAAGTGAATCGAACAAAAAGGGATAACAAGGCTAATAATTGCATAAATATCATGTTTTGACATTTTTATGAAATACATTGATCTGGTTTAAGCAAATTTGTGGATAGGCTGGCTAATGATTTCATAATTTCATGAAATAGCACGAGTCAGGTGCAAATTGTGATTTTGTATTTGTTTTGCTGAAGTGGAGCTGTCTATCGAAATTGTATGAGTTAAATCATGTTCGAGCTTCGCTCACACTAGATTTTTATGTCTTTATTACGTATGAAATGTGCTGGAGCTTAGCTTGCACCCTGTTTTGAGTTATAATGTTTTATAAACCGTACTAGAGCTTTTGCTCGTATGTGGTTTTCCATCGATTTTCTTATGCATATAACCGTACTGGAGCTATGTTCATATGTGATTTCCTCATTATTTATCATGCATAAACTCATACTAGAGCGTTGGTCGTACAAGGGAATTTATTGATGATGCATGAATCGTGCTAGAGCTTAGCTCGCACTGGTTTTCACACAGTGATATGTAATGAGTCATGTTGGATGCCTCATGTAGACTGTGTGTCACACGGATGAGATGCTCGCACGAGCCGTGCTGGATGCCTCGTGTGGACTGTTAGTCACACAGATGAGATGCTCGCACGTGCACTTGAGACTGAGTAGGTTATGCATGGCTTGAGGTAGATAAAACCTATGGCAGGCATCCCCAACCATGATATGGGTCTACAGAGTACGTTGTACCATGTATATCACATGGAGTACGTTGTACCGTGAGGTTATGATGTTGATTTGAAAGTCTGGCGTATGACTAACCCACCTTTATTCCAGCATGATACCCCACACATCGGGATCCTTGTGGTCTGGGATGATAATGATATAGTTGGCCAACATAGTCCTCGGTTATATATAGTGACCACCTATCTCACATGATATCACATGGTTTTGTATACTGAACATGATTTGTGTTATCCAGGGTAGACCTGAGAGAGGGGTCGAACCTTATGGGATGTTTTGAGAGATGATGTTATGATGAACATGAAATATATGACTTGAGAAGAATTTAATGAATTTTATTGAGATTTGATTTGGTGATAAATTCTAAGGAATGGTTTTATAGTGAGTTTTATTACTATAAGCATGAGAAGTTTTACATGATGATCTTTTCCATGTTTACATGCTTATTTTCATGTTTTTCAATACATGATATATGTATATACATGTGGCATAGTTTTAATATTTCCCCATGTTCTGGATATTAATGATTTCTATACATGACATTATAAGCATGTAGATAATGTAATTATCTAACATGCTTGCATTATTACCTTACTGAGCGTGTGGTTGCTAATCCCATTCACTTTCCCCATTTACAGAGAACACATAGTAGCCTAGTGAAGAACTGAGTTGTTGTATTTGGATATCCGCTACCCTCCATCGCTAAGAGGTATACACACATGAATTCTTTTTGTATCTAAATATGTAATAGCACAGTAATCATTTTGAATTTTAATATGGGGGTTGTAAGTGTTAGCAAACATGTCATGTATAAGTATATGACTTAAACTTTCAAATGTATATGTTTGCTTTTGATTAATTGGAAGATGATTGGTAAAGGATGATTAGTACTGACTCATAGCCCAACTGTTATTGGTGAGAATTGTTCACGACCGGGTAAGAAAATGAAAAAGTAAAATATTTATAGTTATTTTTAGATAATAAGGATGAAAAAGGGTCATGATAGAGATTGGTATCAGAGCTGAGTGGCCTGATATGAGTCGGTATTAATAAGTAGGAAAGTTACATCCCCATATTACTGTGCTTTTATTTAGATATAACTGTGTATACCGAGATGGAATAAGAGTAATATATGATATGGATACAGGAAATTAGGCATTATGCCTATCACACACCGAGGTAGAGAGGCGGGTACATGTGCTAGAGGCCGTAGAGGTAGGCCTGAGAGCCGTATGGAGCCAGAGACTAATCAAGCTCTACAAGACCCTGTTGAGAGACCAAGGGATACTGAGGCACGCTTCGCTAGGATAGAGCGGAGTATTAAAAGCCTCGTTGAGATAGTCACGCAGGCATTAGGTGCCGGCGATAGATGAGGTCCAGCCATGTAGCCTACTACTACTGGACATGCAGCTGTAGAGGTAGAGAGACCTCAGACTACATGGACTGTCACACCACCCCTAGTACTAGATATGACTTCTCCTATCGCTCCACAGTCGAGCAAGAGAAACCTGGGTTATGACTGCGAGTTGAGTAGGTTAAGGCAGTTCCAAGAGTTGAAACCTCCAGTATTTAGAGGAGTGAAGGACCCGGTTGTTACTGAGGATTGGGTATATCAAATGAAAAAGTTGTATGGGTTCTTCAGATGCACATCGACTGAGAAAATAGCCTTTGTAGTATTTATGCTGAAAGGCAAGGCAGAGCATTGGTGGAGATCCATCGTATCTATTCTGAGAGCCTAACACTTCGAGATCACATGGGAGGTATTCTTGGAGGCCTTTAGGAGGCAATATATCCCAACCACTGCACGAAAGAAGTTGTAGATGGAGTTTATGAACTTGGTTCAAGGGAACCACTTTATTGATGAGTATGAGTTGAGGTTCATATCTTTGGGGAGGTATGACCCTGACACGTTGAATAGTGAGCCTATGAAGGTTCATAAGTTCATGGACGGACTGAGACCAGCCATCAGATCTAGATTGGCTCCATTCGACATCCTCACCTATGAAGAGGCAGTGCGCAGGGTGCAATTAAGTGAATAGGATTTTAAGCAGAATTCCTCTGAATTTGGGAAGGTTAGTGGCAGAAGGGACAGAGACCGAAAGAGATCCGAGGTTGATAGTGTGGTTTGGAGAAGAGGCCAGAGACTGTTTGAGAAGAGGCCCAAGATTGAGGAGGTGTAGGAGAGAGCTGCTAAACCTCATGTGTACCCAGCTTTAGCTCTACTGAGGGGTGTAGTCATTGGAGGACCACAGCCTACTACCGATCAGTGTAGAAGATGTGGTAGATTTCTTGGTACCAGGCTTTGTCCGATGACCCCTGTCGTGTGTTACAGATGTGGGAAGCCAAAGCATATTGCAAGGTATTGTCCAAAGATGATGAAGACTGCCCCACAAAAGGCCAAAGAGCCAGAGAGAGCTCTGGTTGAGATAGCTGCTGTGAGGTGGAGAGTGACAGCTGAGGAAAAAGGGAAACAGGCGATTGATAGAGGGTGAGTACATACATTGGACCAGGACACCGCGGACACTTCAATGGATGTGATTAAAGGTACCATCCTAATTTTTGATTTAGAAGCATTTGTATTGTTTGATCCTGGTGCCACGCATTCCTTTATATCACCTTCATTTGCCCATAAGTTATTAAAGCATGTAAACCTTACATTGTTAGAAAGAATGTTAATGATTTCTACACCTATGAATGATAGTCAGTTGACTGAGTATGTATATAGAAATTGTGAGTTGAAGATAGGGGAAAAGAAATGGCAACCGATTTAATTCCATTGAGTATGAGCGATTTTGATGTAATTTTGGGAATGGATTGGTTGGCTGTAAATCGTGTTATTTTGGACTGTTATGCTAAGACAGTGATGTTTTCGGAGATAGATAATCTTATTGTGATGTTTTGTTGAAAAGAATTGAAAGAAACATGATTATTGTAAATGGGAAGAGTATAATTTTTATCTATCATATTTGAGAGATGAATTTATTTATTAATTACGAATGTTGATGTGATTGACTTATATTGCTAACGGTGGAAAAGATAATGTGAAGGGTTCATTGCATAAGTGGTTGACACAGATAAGGTACATATGGAATAAAGAGACATTTCAGTTGTTACAGAATTTCTTGATATCTTTCCGGACGATTTACCAAGGCTACCACCTAATAGGGAAATTAAGTTTTGCATAGAGTTGGTACCTGGTATAGAGAAGATATCTAAACCACCGTATAGGATGGCTCCGATTGAGTTGGAAGAGCTAAAGAAAAAGTTGCAAGAATTGCTAGAGAAGGGGTTTATTAGACTGAGCGTCTTCCCTGGGGAGTTTCGATTCTGTTTGTGAGGAAGAAGGATGGGAGCCTCCGACTGTGTATAGATTATTGGTTATTGAATAAGGCCACCATTAAAAACATGTACCCCCTTCCACGCATTGATGATTTGTTGGATCAGCTCCGGGAGCACAAGTCTTTTCTAAGATAGATCTGTGATCTGGGTACCATCAGTTAAGGATACAGAGTGGAGATGTACCCAAGATAGCATTTCGTACCGGTTATGGCCATTACGAGTTTTTGGTTATGCCATTCGGATTGACGAATGCCCCTGCAACATTTATGGCTTTGATGAATGATGTATTTAAGCCATACCTGGACCGGTTTGTGATTGTGTTTATTGATGATATTTTGGTTTATTCCAAGTCCAGAGAAGATCATGAGCAGCATTTGAGGATAGTTCTGCATACCCTCCAAGAGAATGAATTATATGCCAAACTCAGTAAGTGTAACTTTTGGTTAGAACAGATCTCATTTTTGGGTCATGTTGTATCGAGGGATGGAGTATCAGTGATCCATCCAAGATTGAGGCAGTTGTACAGTGGGAATAGCCTAGGACGGTTATTGAGATAAGAAGTTTTTGAGGATTGACAGGTTATTATCGAAGATTTGTCGAGGGTTTCTCTAGAGTAGCTGCTTCGTTGACACGTCTCTTGTGGAAGGATGTTAAGATTGTGTGGGACGATGCCTGTGAGAGAAGTTTTCAGGAGCTTAAGCGTTGGTTGACCACTGCTCTGATTCTCACTATTCCTACCAACTCAAGAGGTTTCTCTGTTTATACGGATGCATTAGACTAGGGACTGGGCTGTGTACTTATGCAGGATGGGAATGTAGTCACCTATGGATCCAGACAGTTGAAGGATCACGAAAGGAACTATGCGACGCACGATTTAGAGTTAGCGACCGTAGCATTTGTGTTGAAGATATGGCGCCACTATTTCTATAGTGAGAAATTTCAGGTATATACGGATCACAAGAGCCTTAATTATCTGTTCTCGCAGAAAGAGTTGAATATGAGACAGAGAAGATGGCTCGAACTCCTGAAGGATTATGATTGTGAAATCATGTACCACCCAGGTAAGGAGAATATAGTTGTCGATGCCTTGAGCATGAAGAACCTCGGGTGGGTGTCTTATATGATGGTTCGAGAAAATGAGTTGTTAGAGCAGTTCGTGAACCTCAGTTTGGATGTAGCCCTGCCTGGTACGGAGAGATTTGATGTTATGGCTAGTTTGAGATTGGAGCCAGAGTTGATTTGTCGTATTCGACATGCTTAGCAGAGTGATCGACAATGTATCGATTGGTTGAGTACGGTACAGACGGGTATGGGTATTGATTTTGAACTGAGTACAGATGGATTACTGAGGTTCCGGGGCAGAGTATGCGTTCTCGAGGATCCAGAGATCAAGAGATTGATTTTATCAGAGGCTCACTCATTGAGGTATGCGATACATCTAGGGAGTACCAAGATGTATCAAAATCTTCGAAAGGTTTATTGGTGGTCTGGAATGAATAGAGACATTGCTGAATATGTCACTAGATGTCTCGTCTGTCAGCAGGTGAAGGTAGAGCATCTTAAGCTTGTAGGGTTATTGCAACCTCTACCGATATCAACATCAAAGTGGGAGTACATCACCATGGACTTTGTGATGGGTTTACTGAGGACCCGCAGAGGTCATGATGCCATTTGGGTGATTATTGATCGGTTGACGAAGTCAGCCCATTTCTTAGCTATGAGAGCCACTGATACTCTGAGCCAGTTGGCGAACTTGTATGTTCGAGAGATAGTTCGGTTACATGGTGTTCCAGTGAGCATTGTTTTTGATCGGGATGCCCGCTTTACTTCCCATTTATGGGAACATATTTAGGAAGAGATGGGGACCCAATCGAGTTTTAGCGCCACTTTTCATCCTCAGACAGATGGTCAGTCAGAGACGACTATACAGAACTTGGAGGATATGTTGAGAGCATGTGTGCTGGATTTTGGAGGCTCTTGGGTTGATCACCTACTGTTAGCCGAGTTCGTCTATAATAACAGCTATCATGCAAGTATCGGGATGACACCATATGAGGCACTATGTAGACACAGGTGCCGAACCCCTATTGGATGGGAAGAAGTTGGTGACAGACAGATTTTTTGCTCCTGATTTAGTGTAACAAGCCTTTGAGAACATCCAGTTGATATGTGAGAGATTACGGACAGCTCAGAGCCGACAAAAGAGTTATGCTGACAGGAGACAGAGATCACTGGAGTTTGCTGTGGGTGAGTGATAGCTCGACTACGCCCACTTTAAGTGACCTAGACGTGTTTTCGCAAGTGCACGAGTCGTACAAGTAATAATGGGATTTGATTCCCGAATTATCGTCCCACAGAGAAGTTGAATTGTCTAATTAAGTAACGGTTAATCTTACCCTAAGTATATCTTAGCAAATTATGAATTTTTAGTGCATGATCTACAATGCTGAAATTAAAAATATTGAAAATAATAAAAATTAGAAAATAAAGAAAATAAAACAGAGCAAAAATTACTTACAAAGCTCCGAGCAATTAAAAACAAATACATACAAAAGATAATTAAAACAGTTAAAACTAATTAATGAAAATAAACTAAAATGAAAAATATGAAAATAAAGAAACAAAATTAATAAGACTAAAATCAAACAAACTTAAAATAAAATATGCATGTAATTAAACTACTTAAAAAAAAAGCAAAATAAGCTAAGCTAAAGTCTAATAAAATAAAAATTGTATTAATCCTAAAGAAATTCTTAAATCAAACTAAGAAATTAACTACCTATAAAATGATCCTAAATTAAATCTAACTCTAATTAATTACAACTAATAAAAAAAATCTAAATAATGCAAGAGAACTAATATTTTTGGATTTTTCAATTTAAAATGAAAAACAAAATTAAAAATGCAGGAAACAAATTTTACACCTAATTTTAATCCTAAATGCAATACATAAACTCTACCCTAAAATTTTAACTAATAAGCAAAGAACAACTAACTAATATGCAAATTAAATTTAAAACTATTTTTACCTACACTAACAAATAATAATAAGAGGCATAAGAATAATTAGTAATAATATAAACATGAAAAACAAATTATGAAGAATAAATGAGAACTGCCAAACATGGCCTTGTATAAGTGGATAATCAGCCACCTGCCCGACCCCTGCCAGGCTGCTCTCATGTTTGTATACTGTTGCTGCCAACATCCTGCTCTGCATCCTGGTACTGTTCGCAACATGCTGCTGGCAGTACTTTGCCATGTTTGCTCTGCACGGCCACCATGTCCTGCACAACTCCAGCCCCACACGCATCAGCTATTCTAAATGCAAAGAAGAACCCAGCGGTGCTGTACTGTCCGACAGCTCTTGCTCCATTCCCTGCAACACAGCACGGCCTCGGCCTGCCCAGCTATCATCTAAGCACGTCCTGCTTCAACTGTGCCCACGATACCAGCTTGCTTCATCACCGAACATCAGTAGACATAAAGGATGTCCAGCAGCTGGGTAAGGTGATCATCTGCCATCCACGTCCTTTCTGCTCTTCATTTCATTTTTCAGCCAAAGCTTGCACAACAATCGTGGCTACAAAGTGGGAAATAAAATAGAAAAAACATAGTACGATGAAGTCTAAAGCAGCAAATGCAAACTAAAAAAGTAAAATAAGATAAAAACTAAGTTAATGAATAAAAGATGATGAACAGTAGAAGCATTCTAAAGCAGCGGAGAACAGAGGAATGAATTGCTGGTTCGGTCCACTGCTACGGTTCAATCCATCTTCTGTTCAGTGCAGTCCATCACCAACCAACAACTTCCTCCCGTCACCCAGCCTTTGCAAAATGAAGGAGAACAGAAAAATAAATGCACAAATGGTCTTAAACTAGCAGCTTAATCTTAAACCAAAATAAAATGAAAAGAGCAGTAAACACGAAAATAAAAAATCTCTTGGCACTATCTAACTTTCTTCTCGGTTCAGCCTTCGCCAATCCTGTTGCTTCATGCCCGATCAACCCTTCAGTTTACCATACTCACTATGCTATCACACACAATCTGAAGTGCCCAATTAAGTCACCAGCAAAACCAGCAATGGAACTGAGACTAACTTAATATGCAGAATGATGAAACTGCTTTAATGATGAAGGAAAAACTAAATGCTACAATACTCCATCTGTAAAGACCCTTCTTGACTTAACCAAAACCACTACAAATTTTTCGCATTTTAACTTACCTTTCCTCTCATCAATGGTTGGGCTGTGATTCGATGTTAGCTTCTTCGCATACCATATCATCCATTATCATACATACATGTCAATATACTGTTACTGACTGTACTTCTTTTATAATACATGTGAGATTCATATAAAACTAATACAAATACATTCCCCATAATATTGTATACATCACTGTGCTGTTTTTATGTTTAGATACATAACCCTACAAAATATGTATACCTGTCGATCGATAGGAAATAGCAACGGACAACAGGAATACTATCCCTCAATCACACTAGCTCTACTGCTGATGCTCTGTAGAGAGGGAAAATAAAAGGGGATGAGCATACAACGGGCTCAGTAAGGAAATCAGGCAAGCAAGTAGACATCTACATTATCTACTCAAAATAATGCTATGCCTCGAAAACATCATTTCCTTAACTCAATTTAAAAGTATGTCTTTAAATATATATGTATATATATACTTGTACAGATTAAATCCCATGTACAGAAATCATGCTTGCTTTCACAAATGTAGGCATGTAGTGCAAAATAATGCATCTTTATAATATCACAATGCCTTTAGATAAATCATGCCATGTATATTTAAATCATAGTAAATATGGCATTTAATTCATTTGCAGCACAAAATCGGATTCCGATCCATCCCTCAGGTCTATCCATGTCATAAGTAAATCAGTCAATCAAGTGATATATCATGTGAGACTCTGTGGTGAAATGCAATAATATCTTGGACTATGGCTATATCCTATAATGGTGATCCTAAGCTACACAGATTCCTAGTGTGCGGGGCATCACTGCTGCAACGGGAGGGGGTCAGTCCATCACAACCGCCAGCTATCAACTCCTTAACTCCACAACACCACACGGTACAGTGTACTCCATGCCACTCGCACGGTACAACGTACTCTGTGGACCTTACATCATAGTCGGGGTGCTGCCATAGGTCTTATCCCTCAAACCATGGAATATCATACCACGTCTCTAAATCCACATGCGAACCTCTCATAGTGTGACACTTAGTCTACACGAGGAAATCAAGAATGGTTTTCAACATGTATTATATATCACATAAATTACAGTGCGCGCCTTTGAGCTTGACTCACAGTCGGCACTCCGCTCAAACACTGTTTCACATCACAAACTCAACTCTAGTACGAGTAAACCTCCAGCAACTAGGTCAATGCATAGTTCATGTTTCAAATCAAGTACGAGCAATAGCTCCAGTACCATGCTATTCACAAAACTCATCAAATCAAGTACGAGCAATAACTCAAGTACTATGTCATGTATAAAACATAAAGAATCGAGTACGAGTAATGCTCTAGCACTCTGTCATGTATCTCATGAAAAACTCGAGTACGAGCTAATCGTTCCAGCACTCTCTCATGCATATATCATATAAAACTGAGTACGAGTAATAACTCCAGCACTCTATCATGCATGTCATGGAAATCTAGTGCGAATCACAATCCAGCACTAATATATTTGGAAAATATATGAAATCAAGTGCGAGCTGTGCTGTAGCACGAGTTACTCTCACATAATTCGATAGATGGCTCTTTAAAAAGGGATGATTTTCAAAACATCAAAATTAGCACTATAAAGTGTACTTAATTCACATCAACCTTAAAATCATTAGCCTATCTATTTATTCTTCTGCTAAATAGCAATAAAACACTCAAAATGGTAGTTTCCATGCTTTTTACAACTTTTCACAAAAGTTGACTTTTTTCCTAACTAAGGGTAAAATCATAATTTTCCATTATCGGGTCACAATAACTATTATTCACTTTCTCTGACCCTCAGAGTTTTTAAGTGAATGTAAAAGCAGACGAAAATACATGCAGGTATCTCTAACTACTTACAAAAGTCCCTTACCTGCAATCACTCGAGAAATTTTACTTTCTCAACGCTGCTCGATCCAGCAGTCCGATTTGCTCATCCAATAATCTCTGAAGTTGCATATAACCATTTATCAGGTTAATTATATTTTTCCTACTGTATTTCACATTAAATACAGTCTATTCGACTTAATGGGCTTTAATAAACCTTAATGGGCCTAACTATACCTTAAACCCATTTCTATTTTACTATTTATTTTCGTTGGGCCTATTGGGCTTGTGGGGCCCACCAACTCTTATTGGGCTTATCCTAGACCCATTACATCTCATTAGACCTAAAATAATTGGGTTTGGCCCATTAGACCTCTCGGCCACATGCCATGGCCGAGAGCACCCCATGCCATCGGTCACACCATGGCATGTCGTCTATGTCCATTCCTTAGCCAATTCACTTAGGCATTTTCACAAACACTTGGTTGGCAATGTTCTTAAGTATCACATAGTTCATTTAGGCATTTTATCAAACACCTTGATTGCCAACTGAATACATGTATTAATTAATCAAATTGATTAATTCTAACTATACCATAATCATTAACACATGTACATTAACCTATTTATGCCTTAAAATCATATGGGCATTCATCAATTTTTCACTACTCACTCTTGGCCTAACCATGATCATAGTGATTTCATATGTTTCAATGCTTAAAACATATACCAATGTACTTAAAATCATTCATACATTAACATATATGAATTTGAAAGCTTGAAAATATACCTAGTATTTGTGTTCACACTTGGCCGAAACTTTGGAGCCTCACGGTTTGCACACTATGGCTTCTTGATAGCCAATTCCAACATATGTCACTCTCCTCTCAATTTGGAACAACTTTCATGAAGAATGCAAGTTCCAAATATGCCTAAATCCTAGTGATTTCTAGTGAGAGAAAGCTTGGATAAATGTATTTCAATGGTTTCCTTATGTAGCCGAGAATGGTATGGTGAAGATGACAATGGTGTGGCTGATTTTATAAGCAATTTACTTAGCCATTAAGCCTTACATTTCTGCCATTAAAATTGACTTCCTAAGGTTTAGTTATGAGTCACCTAATGAGTCATCTAATGAGTCATAGTTAGCTTTAACTATGATTAGATATTTAATCTTAATGGGCTTTACAATTGGGCCTCTTGGTTTGGGCTTTCTTAATGGGCTTCGGGCTGAAAATTTTACTATACCTCGAGCCTTTTATTGTCTTAATATTTGGCCTATCAATCGGTCCAAAAATTTGGTCTAAGAGACCTAAGAATTTCGATCTACGTTTAGTATACCTTAATGGGCTTTAAAATCTTCATTTCGGCCCATTACGTTTTTATCCTTTAATTTTAATTCGAAATCTTTTCGAATAAATTTTTCTTACTTTCGGGGATGATTATCTTGTATTCTGACTAAAAATATTTTTCTCAAATTTTTTCTTAATACTTAGGTTTATTTTTAACCATGGTTAGTCAACTATGGTAAAAGTCCACTTTTCTTAACTATAGTTGACTTTTTCCTAAATCATGACCAAGTTGACTTTTTTTTTTTAAAAATTTCGAAAGTGTCATATCTTATGTTTTACACTCTCGTCTTTACGTTTTAACCATTCCCGGTAGGTAAATACACTCGAAATACCTTAAATACCTTATCTCGCTAAAAATGTCCGTTTTACCATTTTTAGCTTTTATTCTTGTTTTCTGTGTTCGGGACTAAATCAAATTGACTTTCCTTCATATGCTCTCTATATTTTCTCATTTTAAGTTCTCTTTAGTCAGAATGATTCAGATCCACTCGGTTTAGCCTGTGACTCTTATAGCTCACATTAGGCTTTTATGTAGCTTATGAGTGCTAAATCATTTCACATACACTTTAAATCTAGTAAATACTCTTCTTATGATTAAACTATAATAATAGAGTGTTCATACACATAGGAATCATAAGGAACAAGCTACATAAAGGTACGGGTCTGACACCATCCTTGCTAGAAATTAATATGTAAATAAATGTAAGCAACTTAGAACTAGGAAAATGTAATGACCGTGTGAGTAAGATTCTAGCCGTGTAGCCTTCTCGGTTCTGCCAACATGGCTTCACCGAAACATCTACACAAGAGCTTTTTTTTGTTTCAGCCTCACACCTTGCACCAGATTCTTAACACCAAACACTATAATGGCAACTAGGAAGTATTTTAAGAAATAAAGGAAGCATGAATATAAACATTAGACAAAAGAAAATAATGCTTAAGGTACGCTAAATAGTAACGAAGATCTAAAGAAAAGAAATAATGACACTGTTCATAAAATTGAAATGCTAAATTAACAAAGGAATAAACGTTTTTGAAAATCGAAAAGAACAATGAAGAAATATGGCGGCTAACAAAGCTAATCGAAAAAGCTTCTAAAAACAAGGAAAATAAAACTAAAACTATTCTACCGTACACTACCTCCTTTTTTCAATTGCTATCATGTTCTATTTATACACACACTTAGGGGTACAATTGTAATTTTTCATCCTAGATGAGTTGGCATTGTTTGGCCACTTGTCTTAATTTTATTTGCTGCAGAGTAGATATTTCCACGTCACCCGTCTTCTAGTACACTTGACTATGCAATGTGGCCCGGTGTGTGTCTTCCAGAAGGTTGGCACGGTGTTCGTCGATCTTATCAATTCGAAACGAATAAAATACTAACACCCGACATCCCATGTGTCCAGACGACTGGTGACTCGGTCTGCAAATTGGAAGTGGTCCAGTTTTCTTTAGTCCATTTTTAGCCCATTTTTTGACTGAAACGACTGAATTTCATCTGGATTTAATTTACCTGAACATTAAAGAATTTTAATTAAATAAAGGGCATAATTAATAAAATAAATTGGGGATTTAAATAATTAATTAGGAAATTAAGCACAAATAATTCTATTTTAATAGAATTATCACTAAGCTCCAGCACTCATGCATGTAAAACTCTAGTGCGAGCACCGCTCCAGCACTAATGGATGTATAAATACGTCAAATTTCGTGAGCAATGCTCTAGCATGCTTTATTTCCATAAAACTCATGTAGGTGGCTCATTTGTGTGCAAAGAATGGTTATTAAATCAAATCAAGCTATTTTCTTGCAAACCATTTAAATGCTAGCCAGCCTACCAATCCACATGCTAAAAAGCAGTAAAAAGACTCAAGAACATCATGTTTATGCTTTTCATGACATATTCTAAAATCCCATTTTTTACCCTTCCTAGAGAAAATGATAATTTATCCTTTTGAACCTTTTAAAATATTAATCCTTTTTGGTGATTCTTAAACATTTTAGAAACTGTAAATGTGCCCGAAAACGCGTACAGGTATCTCTAAGAGCCAACAAAATTCTCTTACCTCAATTCACTCGGAAGTAACTTCTTCTTCCTTTTTTCTCGCTTTTCGTGATTGGGCTCAATTTGCTCCGAATATATGCTTAGGAGCTGCAAACATTCATTTATCACATGAGTCAATTACTAATAACTCATATTCTGACTTCATCCTAGTCATTATATCTTATTGAGCCTAATTTTCTCTTTAGTCGATTTCGACTATTCTATTCGTTTCACCTAGGCCCATTGGGCTCCTTAGGCTCATTATCTCTCGTTGGACTGAATTCTGGGTCCATTGACCTTATCGAGCCGATTGCATCAAGCTTGGCCTATGATTAATTTGGCCATGGCATGGTGGCCGAACACCCAACATGCCATTCCTAACCAATTCGGCTAACAAACTCACTTAGTAATCTAACCAAGCACTTGGCTTGCATGCTCTAACCTTAGTTCTTCCATTCATTCATGCATTTTCACAAGCACTTTATATGCACATTTCATAACTTCATCCATTTTCCATAAGCTGATTTCACTAAACCATCTCAAAATCATGCATCTAACATTACTAACACCTTAGTATAATCCATTCATCATTAAATCAACCATATCTCATTTTCTTTTACTAAACCCATTTTTAGGTCATGGTTGATTCATCATGTTCTAGGTAGTTTCAACCAAGAATACATACACCAATCAACTCATAACATTGTATAGATAAACATACTTGGAGTTGGTGTATTGAAAACTCACCTAACTTGTCTTTTCTCTTGTCCGAAATTAGAAGACCCTTTTACTCTTTCTATCCAAGGATTTAAACGCTGATTCTAAACTATGTTGTTATCCTCCTCACAATGAACAGCTTTTCTCAAAGCCATTTTTCTCTAATCTTTTTGGAAGGGGTGGTATTCTAGAGTGAAAAGCTTGTTCTTTTTGGTTAAAATGGAGTAGATGTTTTATTTTTTTTAAGAAAGAAGACTTTGCTGTTGGGTTTTTATAGAATAAGGGTGGTGAGATTGATCTCCCAGGGTAAGAGATTGATCTCTCCTTGGTTTGAGCTATCGAAATATTCAGGTATGCAAGTGTGGGATCGATTTACTTATTGGGAAGAGATCGGTCCTTTCTTGGCAGAATGAAGTGGAGATCGATCTATTTTAAGGAGGGATCGATCTGCTTGTAGGAAGGGTCAATCATTGCTAGGCAGAAGCAAATGGAGATTGATTTCCTCATGGGGAGAAATTAATATCCTCTTTGGGAAGGGATCAATCCTTTCTAGACAGAACCAAATTGAGATCGATTTGCTTGAACAAAAGATCGATCTGCTTGAATAGGGGATCGATCTGGCCTTTATCTGTTGGTTTCCAACTGCAGATTTGTTTCCTGAAATTCAAAAGAAAACTTGCCTTTGATTGCTTCACTAGTCATTTTGCATTCTAATCACACTTAGATGATAAAAAGGTTCATTTCATATGATTCTCGTGTTAAGGAACTTATATGTATTGCTTGGAATCATAAAAGATACTTAGAATTCACGTTTGAGTCCTCATATTTAGTCTGAAGGGTTTTAAATTCCATTTGTCTAGTCTGTGGCCATTTCAGCCCTTATTTAGCCATTATGTGTATTCATGAATATTCATTCATTCCCTTTGCAATTTCATTCAAGCCAAAAGCTCTTCTTATGATTCAATTAACATATGGAAATGTGCTACATCATATGAATCATAAGGAATACATCACCAAAAGTGGGGTCTTACATAATCTCCCCCACTAAGGAAATTTGGTCTTCCAAATTAAAATCAAATCAGTTGGTGAATAACTCTTGGTACTTCCCCCGCATCAAACTTTTCAATTCCCATGTAGGTTCCTCCGTACTGTGATGCTGCCAAAGAACTTTAACTAAGGGAATCGTCTTCGATCTCAACACCTTTTCCTTCCTATCCAATAATCGAACTGATTTCTCAACATATGATATGTTATCATTAAGCTCCAATGGCTCATATCTCATTACATGTGCCAAATCCGAGCGGTACTTCAGTAACATAGAGATGTGGAAGACGTTATGAACACCTGCTAGCTCAGGTGGCAATGTTAGCTTGTAGGCCTTATCTCCTACTCTATCAAGTATTTCAAAGGGTCCTATATAATGAGGACTTAGCTTCCCTTTCTTGCCGAACCTCGTTATACCATTGGAAGGAGAAACTTTGCAAAAATACTAATTCACCCACTGTAAACTCCAATGGTCTCCGTCTCCTGTTAGCATAACTCTTTTGTCTCTTCTGAGCTGTCTGTAACCTCTCACAAATCAATTGGACGTCCTCAAAGGCTTGTCTCACTAAGTCAGGAGCAAATATCTGTAGGTCACCCACCTCTTCCCATCCAATAGGAGAAGGACATCTACGGCCATACAAAGCCTCATATGGTGCCATCTCGATACTCAAATGATAACTGTTATTATAGGCGAACTCTACGAGTGGTAAATGGTCATCCCATGAGCCTCCAAAATCTAATGCACACACTCTCAAGATGTCTTCTAGGGTCTGACCATCTGTCTGTGGATGGAAAACTGTGTTAAAACTCAGCTGGGTTCTCATAGCTTCCTGAAAATGTTCCCAGAAGTGGGAAGTGAAACGGGAATCCCTATCTGACACTATGCTCACCAGAATACCATGCAACCTCACTATCTCACGCACATATAATTCTGCTAGAGTACTTAAAGTATAAGTGGCCTTATAGCTAGGAAGTGTGTCGACTTCGTCAATTTGTTAACTATTACTCAAATCGCATCGTGATTCCTACGAGTCTTGGGTAAACCCATCCCAAAGTCCATAGTGACCTGCTACCATTTCTAAGTCGGTATAGGTAGAGGTTGCAATAGCCCTGTACACTTCTGATGCTCTACCTTCACCTGCTGATAGACGAGACACTTTACCACAAATTTTGTCACATTTCTCTTCATCCCTGACCACCAATACACTCTCTAGAGGTTTTAATACATCTAGTTACTTCCCGGATGTAGTGTATACTTCGACGAATGAGCTTCTATCAAGATCAACCTCCTAATCTCTGGGTCATCAGGAACACATATCCTACCCTTGAATCTCAGCAATCCATTTGAACTCAACTCAAAATCAGTCTCCATACTCCTCTGTATCTACTGGATAAAATCACCGTAGTGTTGATTAATCTGCTAAGCCTGCCGGATATGATCTACCAAGTAGGGTTCTAACCACAAGCTAGCTACTATACAACCACTATTAGTATCAGGTGGGGTCACATCTAAACTGAGGTTCGCAAACTGTTCCTACCACTCGTGTTCCCTGATCATCATGTACGATACCAACCTGAGATGCTTCCTACTCAGTGCATCAGCTACTATATTCACCTTATCCGGGTAGTACAAAATCTCACAATCATAGTCCTTCAAGAGTTCAAGCCACTTTCTCCGTCTCATGTTCAACTCTTTCTGTGAGAACAGATACTTAAGGCTTTTATGGTCAGTAAATACCTGAAATTTCTCATCATATAGATAATGGCGCCATATTTTCAAAGCGAATACCACGACCGCTAACTCTAGATCGTGGGTCGGGTAGTTCCTTTCATGATTTTTTAGTTGCCTAGATCCATAGGCACCACTTTCCCATCCCGTATCAGTATATAGCCCAGTCCTTGGTACGAAGCATCTGTATATACAGAAAAGCCTCCTGAGCTGGTAGGAATGATGAGAATCGGAGCGGTGGTCAATCTCCGCTTCAACTCTTGAAAACTCTTCTCACATCTATCGTCCCACACGAATTCAACATTTTTCCTTGTGAGACGTGTCAATAGAGCAGCTAATCTTGAAAATCCCTCCACAAATCGTCAATAATACCCAGCTAAACCCAAAAAACTCCTAATCTCCATGACTGCCTGGGGTTTTTGCCATTGAACCACTGCTTCAATCTTGGATGGGTCCACGACATACCATCCTTCGATATAATATGACCCATGAAAGAGATTTGCTTTAGCCAAAAGTCACTCTTACTGAGTTTAGCGTATAACTTCTTCTTTCGGAGAGTTTGTAGCACAATCCTCAGGTGCCGCTCATGCTCCTCTCTAGCTCTCGAATACACCAAGATGTCATCGATAAACATGATAACAAACCGATCCAAATACAGGTGAAACACCTCATTCATCAACGACATAAAAGCTATGGGAGCATTCGTCAACCCGAATATCATAACCATAAACTCATAATGACCATACCGGGTGCGAAAAGCTATCTTAGGTACATCTCCATCTTGAATTCTCAACTGATGGTACCCAAATCTCAGATCTTTCTTAGAAAAGATCTGTGCTCCCCGAAGCTGATCTAACTAGTCATTGATGCGTGGAAGAGGGTATTTATTCTTGATGGTCGCCTTATTCAACAACTTGTAGTCAATACATAGTCGAAGGCTCCCATCCTTCTTCTTTACAAATAGAACCGGTGCTCCCTAAGGCGATACACTCGGTATGATGAACCCCTTATCCAACAACTCTTGTAACTGCTTCTTTAGTTCCTTCAACTCAATCGGAGCCATTCTGTATGGTGGCTTGGATATCGAATCTGTACCAGGTGCCAAATCTATACAAAACTCTATCTCTTTATTTGGTGGTAACCTTGGTAAATCATCCGAAAAGACATTTGAAAATTCCCTGACCGCTGGGATGTCTCTCAATTTCGGGCATACCTTATCCACCTCAACCATGTATGCAATATAACATTTCAAAATAATAATCATTTAGTCAGCATAGAAATGCATCTATTTCATTTGCAATCAACTACTACTTTCATTACTTTTCAAGGAAACTTTACAATATATTTACCGTCTTAGAAAATAATCTACCATAGCACGGTTTGTAGCCAACCAATCCATTCCTAGGATTATATCAAAGTCTTTCATATACATTGAAACGAGGTCGGCTGGCATTTCCTTTTCCCTTACTTACAATCCCTAAACACATATTCCACTAGCTGACTATTGTCCATGGGAGTGCTTATCAGCATCCTCCTACTTAACGAGGTAAGCTACACATATTTAAACAACTTATATGCAAATGAAGGCGATACAAATGATTGTGTAGCACCAAGATCTATCAAAACATAAGCTTCAAGATTAAAGATTAAAATGGTACCTTTCACCACATCTGAAGACTGATCTGCAGTATCCTGGTCTAGTGCGTGTACTCGCCCTCTGCCAACTACTTGCTTCCCCTTCTCTTCAGCTGTCGCCCTTCTCCTCGGAGTAGGAGTATCAACAAAAGCTCTCTCCGACTCCTTGCCCATTTGTAGGGCACTCTCAGTTATCTCTTGGCAGTTTCAGATTATATGCCTTGGCTTCCCGCATAAGAAACATACTGCAGGAGGTCCATAACACAGTTGAGTTTCATGGTACCTACCACACTGACTGCACTATTTTGTAGTAGGTTGTGGCCCTCTAATCACTATACCTTTTGCTGGATTTATGGCTGGATACACGAGAGGTTTAACTATCATCTCCCAGATCTCCTCAATCTTTGGCCTCTTCCCTGATAATCTCCTGTTTCCTCTATAATTGAAACCTCTATCGATTATCTTTCTCTTCCTATCTCTGTCCCCATTTCGCTTAATATCTTATTCACACAACTGCGCCCTGTGCATTGCCTCCTTATAGGATGGTATATCAAAAGGAACCAATCGAGATTTGATGGTTAGTCTCAGTCCATCCACAAACTTCCAAACCTTCTTGACCTCACTATCCGTCGTGTCAGGATCATACCTGCCCAGGTGATAATTTTATATTTTTAGAATTATTTGTGCTTAATTTCCTAATTAATTATTTAAATCTCCAATTTATTTTGTTAATTATCCCCTTTATTTAATTAAAATTCTCATGTTTGCAGATAAATTAAATCCGAATGAATTTTGAATATTTCGATAGAAAATGGATCGAAATTGGGCTAAAATCGAGATTGAGCCACGCGGACAACACGAGCCATGCCACCTAGCACATCCAATTGGGCAAGAAGATCGATGATATGGAAATATCTTTTCAAGGAGCCAATGGTGTGATGACAAGTGGCCAAAAAAAATGCTAACTCATCTAGGATGGAAAATTACAATTTTACCCCTAGTGTGTTTATAAATAGAAAAGGATGGCAATTGAAGAGGTGTGTAATTTTTAGGGTAAAATATCTTTTAGGTTATTTTCTAAGCTTCCTTTATTAGGAATTTTTGAGTAGCTTTTTCTCAACAATCAATTTTACTGTTCATGGCATTTTCTTAATGTTTTATGAAGTTTTTCATTTTTTCTTTGCTTGGTTACTTGTAGTTCATTGTATCAAAAGTATTTTCTTTGCATTTGATTCAATGAAAGTTAATGGAAAATGTTTACCTCTCTTTTTCTCATTCTCGATTTTCCTCAATTGTGATTGTTTTTGTTAAAGCAAGCTTTATTTTCCTAGTTCTCGATTTATTATCTTCTTGAGTATTCGGGTGACAGTTTTTAATTTTTTTTTTCATTCATTTTTCCCCATTTTGGTTCTGGTGCCTTGATGTGGATGGATGTTGAACATAGTTCCACATCAAGAGCAATGTGGAATCATATTGGAAAAGAAATTGATGCAAACCGAGGATGATGGATTCTCGGTTCATGTGCATTCGAGTATTGTTAGTTTGGCTAATGTGCAGTTGTCAATCTTCACTTAGTTCTTTTAGTTTTTGAACTTTTATCTAATAATGCATTGTTTTTTGATTATCCTTGTTTCATTTGACTTTGTTTGCAATACACTGAAGCCATTATTTACTACATATTAATG
Source organism: Firmiana major (assembly GCA_033439115.1). Lineage (NCBI taxonomy): Eukaryota > Viridiplantae > Streptophyta > Magnoliopsida > Malvales > Malvaceae > Firmiana > Firmiana major. The sequence goes on along the minus strand of CM065904.1, from coordinate 16,528,383 downwards.
CTTGCTACCGTTTCTATTTACTGCATTCTCCCTTCTCGGTTTCGTGTTTGTACATCACTATATTTCCTGTTTTTTTTCCTTTAGTTAGTTATTTATTTACATCTTGCTTATTGTTACTTATTGTCACCATGCATCACAGAGCAGGGATTGAGCGCACCATGGCAGTGATTGGGAATTACAAATGCACTCTGTTATGTTCTGTTTTAGTGTAATGTTACTGTTTATCTCTGTGTTTGTTGTAATTCGCATTGCTCATTGTTTTCTATTGCATTGTGTGATGGCACGGAGGATGTTGATGCTGGAAAGCAAGAGCAAAGGTCTTGTCCTGCAAGTTTGTTGCAACCTGAAACAGTTGCAGTAATACAAAGCAGAAGCTATCAACATAAGCAGTTGCTAACGCCTGGAGCAGAAGCACGAGATCGAGGAACAGCAGCGAAAGCAGGTGTTGCAGTTAGCTGGGCAGATCGAAAGCAACGACTGGAGCAGAAGATAACCTGAGAGGTGTGGACAGATCGGATGCAGCAGATATGCGAACCTGGACTGTAACTGATGCATAGGTTGCAGGCCGATTAGAAAGCACGAACTGTGAGACCCCGTATATGTAAAGTTGTAATGTGTAATGAATGTGAATGGACTTGTAATGTAAAGTATTATCGATATAAGTCCATGGATTCAATGTATGTATGTGTAATATGATTTGTAACGTACATACAAGTTCCATTGAGTTTGAATATGAAGAAATGAGTCCTTATAAGTGATGGATGTGATTGAAACTCAAAATGGGTGGTGTGGTAAATGGAAGGAAGTTGCATGAATATAAATGCTTCCATTTAGTTTTATGTAGCATACCTTTGGACATACAATGAATGCACACAAGTTTCAATTTGCATTAGGTATGAATGGATGCCATTTTCAAGTTATAAAGGTGGATGGATGAGAAAATGGCAATGGCAATAGATCAAGGATATGTTAGTATGAGTTGCAGCAAGGAAACTGCAGGAAATTTGGAAAACATGAAGGCCAGATCGATCTCATAAGATGAGAGATCGATCTGGAAGAGCCAGAATGCTCTTATTTGGGCAATGGAATAGAGTAGATCGATCTCCAATGGGGCCAGATCGATCTCCTAAGCATTCGGTGATGAAAAGATCGATCCTCAAGCACCCAGATCGATCTCCTTAGCTCTCTGTTTGGGACCAGATCGATCTCATGCTTCGACAGATCGATCTCATGCTTAAAATTTTGTGAAAATGAGAGATTTAAGGGGACCAGATCGATCTCCTCTTGGACCAGATCGATCTCCTCAAGCTATTTCTATATAAAGAGGGCTGAAAATCTAAAAATTTCAGGAAAAACACCAATCTTCCATTTCTAACCCAAAAACCTAACTTTTTCTCTCTAAAATCAGCCATTTTCAACAAGGATTGAGGGGAGACCATTAGACATTAAGTTGTTCATCTTGAGGAAGAGAACAACATAGTTGGAACCCAAAATCCCATTGTGGGTATTGAAGGAGATAAGGGCATTGACATTTGGAGCAAGAAGGAAAATCATATTTGGTAAGATTCTAACACTCCAATCCAAGTACATTGTCTATTTAATTGATTTTGGAGTTGTTTGGCATGAGTATGTATGGATGGGAACACCTAGGTTGTGTTAGAAACTAATGTGACCTAAAAAATGGAATGCCTCTAGTGTGAGAGTGTGATTTGGGGAGTTGGTGGTTTATAGGCATGCTAAAGTAGTTAAATGAATAATGTGGATGATTTGGAATGGTTATGTGGAGTTATAATTTGAGTTTAAGTGGAATTATGAAAATGAGTATGTAAATGCTTGATAAATGCCATAGTGAGGAAATCAATGAAATATGAACACTATGGGCTTGATATCGATTTAATATCGATTTGGAATGAGTTAATAGGCCTAAAAGAATCCATAGACTCAAGTTATCGGTAAAGTAATGAAACGAGGCCTTAAGAGCGTCACTAGAAACTATAGGTCGAATTGACTATAGTGAACGTACGATGTCATATTATACGGATCGAATATAATGCGGAATACGATTTTGTGCAGTCTCAAAGAGTCCGTTGGAAACGAATTGAGTGGTACAAGTCGCAGCTTTAAGGAAGTGGAATCATGCATCGCGATTCTAGGTAAGAGAATTTTATGAGTATATAGAGGTAGCTGCTCGTACTTTAAATTTGTGGGTGAATATTGGGTGTTTTACGAAGTGCATGGTTGCTAAAGTAAATGATTGATGGTATTCGTGAATGAGAATGAGTATATGTGTGATTTTTGGTTTTGGAAGTGGATTTTATGAAATGGGATAGTAAGGCTAATAATTGCATAAATCTAATGTCTTGATGTCTTTCAAAACGAAATTGCTTTGTTTTAAGCATGCTTGTAGATGGGTCGGCTAATGTTTATTAATGTTGTGGAAAAAGGCATTTGTGAAGTGCTAAACCCAATTGTCGGGATTGTTTGATTTTGTATGAGCCGCCTATCGTATTTGTATGACATAAATCGCGTTAGAGCCTCGCTCACGCTGGATTTCTATGTTTTCACTTGTGTGATACGTGCTTGAGCTTAACTCGCACTTTGATCTGAATTGTGATGATGTTTATAAATCGTACTGGAGCTTACGCTCGTACGAGGATTTGAGTGGTTTTTCTTATGCATATAACCGTACTGGAGCTATGCTCGTACGTGGTTTCTTCATATTTTATGCATAAATGCCGTACTAGAGCGTTGCTCATACGAAGTGATTGGTTTTGATGCATGAATTCGCGCTAGAGCGTAGCTCGCGCTGGTTTTCACACTGTGGTATGTATGAGGCCGTGGTGAGAGATACGGATTAACTCAGAGAACCGAACAGGCCTGACAGACCTCTTGAGTGGGGTGAGGGTGAGGGGCTAGGACCTGACATAATCCATTCAGGGAACCCAACAGGCCTAACAGACCTCTTGAGTGGGGTGAGGGTGAGGGGCTAGGACCTGAATCAGGGAACCCAACAGGGGTGAGCAAGGCCATGAGGGGCTAGGACCTGGTATTGAGGTTACTCCCACGTGCTCTTGAGACTATAAAGGTTACACTTGGTATGGGGTATATAAGACCTATGGTAGGCACCCCTAACCTTGTTATGGGTCCGCGGAGTACGATGTACCGTGTATATCACATGGAGTACGATGTACCGCATGGTGGTTACTTGATTTGAGAAAGTCTGGCAGAGAACTAACCCACCTCCGTACCAGCATGATACCCCGCACACCGGGATCCGTGTGGTCTGGGATGATATGTGACGATTGGCTAACGTAGTCACTTAAGATATAGTAACTTGTCTCCTTGCTTGATTTACTTACTACCATATGATTTTAAATCTCTTAGTGTGATTTGTGATTGTTTAAGGTAGACCCGAAGGATGGGTCGAGCCTCATGGAATTGATTTGTGAAATGAAAATGAGGTTGTGATTGTGAATTAATGTGATGAGATTGTATGTGTTGAGAAAGAGTTTTATGACGTGGGTTTAAAAAGGAGGTTTCTTAATGAATTGCCCTTTTTATGAATTTAAATGAGATCGAGCATGAGATGATTTATACATGATGTTTTTACCATGTTTTATATGCCAATGTACATGATTTTGATACATGATATATATGTATACTCATATGGCATAGTTTTACTTCCTCATGCTCCTACTACAAATGATTTATGCATAACACTATCAGCATGTAGATAGAGCAGTTATCTACCATGCTTGCATTATTGCCTTACTGAGCGTGTGGTTGCTCATCCCTCTCTATTTTTCCCCCCTACAGAGCGTGCATAATAGCCCAGTGAGGACTGAGGCGTGGTATTTTGGACTTCGCTGCATCTCCATCGCTTAGAGGTATATACACAGTGATTCTTTTTGTATCTAAACAATGTAAGAGCACAGTATTCTTTTGAGTTGTAATTATGGGGGATGTAGATGTCAGTAAAACATGCTTTTGTATAAGTACAAGATTAAATGCAAATGTATGACATCGTTTTATCTAACTGAGAATGAATGAGATGTGGTGTTTATTATTGACTCACAGCCTAACAGTGTGTGGTGAGTTAGTTCACGACCGGGTAAGGTAACAGTAAAACGCAAAATTTTTTTTGTGATTTTCAGTTAAAGAGAATGGAATTGGGTTGTGACAGAGATTGGTATCAGAGCTGTGTTGGCCTGATGTGAGTCATTAATAAAACGTAGGAAAGTACATCCCCATAGTACTGTGCTTTTGTTTAGATATAACTGTGTATACTGTGATGGATTGAACTTAATGAATTATTATAATACAGGAAGTTAGGAACTATGCCAATTACACGCAAAGGTAGAGGGGCGAGAGCACGTGCTAGAGGTCATAGAGGTAGGCCTGAGAGCCGTGCGAAGCCACAAACTGAGCAGGCTCCACCGAACCCTCCTGAGAGAGCAGAGGATACTGAGGCTCGCTTCGCTAGGTTAGAGCGGAGTATTGAGAATTTGGTGGAGATAGTCATGCAGGCCTTGGGCGCCGATGATAGACGAGGTCCCGTAGCACAGCCTACTACTGAACAGGCAGCTGCAGAGGTGGAGAGACCTCATGCTGCTGAGACAGCTACAGTTACACCACCTCCAGCCCAGGATACAGATTCTCCTATCGCTCCATAGCAGAGCGGTAGTGATTTGGGTTATGACTGCGACTTGAGCAGGTTGTGAGAATTTCAAGCGCTGAAACCCCAGTGTTTAGAGGGGTGAAGGACCCAGTGGTTACGGAGGATTGGGTGTATGAGATGAAGAAACTGTATAGGTTTTTTTAATGCACTTCAGTTGAGAAGCTAGCCTTTGCCGTGTTTATGTTGAAAGGCGAGGCTGAGCATTGGTGGAGATCCACCGAGGTTATCTTGAGGGCCAGACACTCCGAGATTTCATGGGAGATATTCTTGGAGGCCTTCAGAAGACAGTATATTCCAACTACCGCACAGAGGAAACTGCGGATGGAATTTATGAATTTGGTTCAAGGGAACCGAACTGTGGACGAGTATGAGTCCAAGTTTATGTCCTTGGGGAGATATGACCCGGACACAATGGGTAGTGAGACCCGAAAGATTCAGAAGTTCATGGATGGATTGAGATTGGCCATCCGGACTAAGCTAGCTCCCTTCGACATTGTGACTTATGAGGAGGCTGTACATAAGGCTCAGTTGTGTGAGTAAAACTTTGAGCGAAATGCCTCCGAGCTTAGGAGAATCAGTGTTAGAAAGGATAGAGATCGGAAGAGATCCGAGAGGGATAGAGTGGCCAGGAAAGGAGGCTCAAGGTATTTTGAGAAGAGACCTAAGATCGAGGAGGTGCGGGAGAGAGCTGCTAGACCTCCCGTATACCCAGCCTTGACTGCACCGAGGGGTATAACTATTGGAGGACCACGACCTACCACGGATCAGTGTAGGAGATGTGGGAGATACCATGGGACTAGGCCATGTCAGGTGCCCCCTGTTTCGTGTTTTAGGTGTGGAAGGCCAGGACATATATCGAGGTTCTGCACTGAGATGATTGAGGTTGCCCCACAGAAGGGCAAGGAGCTTGAGGGAGCTCCAGTTGAGATAGCGGCCCCGAGGAGGAGGGCTACAGCTGAGGAGAAAGGGAAACAGGCTGCGGGTGTGAGCAGAGGAAGAGTACATGCACTGGATCAGGACACCGCAGATGCTTCGACGGATGTGATTAAAGGTACCATCCGAATCTTTGATTTAGAAGCATTGGTATTATTTGATCTTGGTGCCACGCATTCTTTCATATCACCTTCCTTTGCACATAAATTGTTGAAATATGTGAAACCAACATTGTTGGATAAAATGTTGATGATTTCCAGACCCATGAATGATAGTCAATTGACTGAGCATGTATGTAGAGATTGTAAGTTAAAGATAGAAGGGAAGGAAATGATAGCCAATCTGATTTTATTGAATATGAATGATTTTGATGTAATTTTGGGAATGGATTGGTTGGCTACCAATCGTGTTGTGATGGATTGTCATGCCAAAACATTGATGTTTTCAGGATTAGACAATCTTATTGTAAATTTTGATGAAAAGAAATGATATGAAAATAGCATGTTTGTTGTAAATAAAGGAGTATGATTTTAAATGCATATTTTACTTGAGAGATAAATTATTGTTTTTGATAAATGTTGAATGTGGAGTGATGGTTATGTTACTAACGATGGAGAGGATAATGTGAAGGGTTCATTGCATACGTGGTTGATATAGATGAGGCACACCCGGAATTGAGGGACATGGCCGTAATTACGGATTACCCTGATATCTTTCCGGATGAATTACCAAGACTACCACCTGAAAGGGAAAAGGAATTTTGCATTGAGCTAGTGCCTGGTACAGAGCCGATATCGAAACCACCCTATAGAATGGCTCCGATAGAATTGGAAGAGCTGAAGAAACAACTGCAAGAGTTGCTGGAGAAGGGGTTTATTAGACCGAGTGTCTCACCTTGGGGAGCACCGGTTCTATTTGTAAGGAAGAAGGATGGAAGCCTCCGACTGTGTATAGATTACCGGTTGTTGAATAAGGCCACTATTAAGAACAAGTACCCCCTTCCAAGAATCGATGATTTGTTGGATCAGCTCCAGGGAGCCGAAGTATTTTCTAAGATAGATCTGCGGTCAGGGTATCATCAGTTGAGGATCAGGAGTGGAGATGTACCCAAGACAGCATTTCGTACCCATTATGGCCACTATGAGTTTTTGGTGATGTCATTCAGATTGACGAATGCTCCCGCAGCATTTATGGCATTGATGAATGATATATTCAAGCCATACCTGGATAAGTTTGTAATAGTGTTCATCGATGACATTTTGGTGTATTCCAAGTCCAGGGAAGATCATGAGGAGCACTTGAGGATAGTTCTGCAGACCCTCCGCGAGAGAATTGTATGCTAAACTCTGCAAGTGTAACTTTTGGTTGGAACAAATCTCATTTCTGGGGCATGTTGTGTCAAGGGATGGGGTATCGGTGGATCCCTCCAAGATAGAGGCAGTTGTACAGTGGGAACAACCCAAGACAGTAACTGAGATCAGAAGTTTCCTGGGATTGGCAGGATATTATCAGAGATTTGTAGAGGGTTTCTCCAGACTAGCTGCTCCGTTGACACGCCTCACGCGTAAGGATGTTAAGTTTACATGGGATGAGGCATGTGGGAAGAGTTTTGAGGAACTTAAGCGTCGATTGACGACTGCTCCAGTTCTCACCATTCCTACCAGCTCAGGAGGATTCTCGGTGTATACGGATGCATCATACCAAGGACTGGGCTGTGTGCTTATGCAGGATGGGAAGGTAGTTGCCTATGGATCTAGACAGTTGAAAGATTACGAGAGGAACTACCCGACACATGATTTGGAGTTGGCGGCTGTAGTATTTGCTTTGAAAATATGGCGCCACTATCTCTATGGTGAGAAATTTCAGATGTTCACAGATCATAAGAGCCTTAAGTACCTGTTCTCGCAGAAAGAGCTGAATATGAGACAGAGGAGATGGCTGAACTCTTGAAGGACTATGATTGTGAAATCATATACCACCCGAGTAAGGCAAATGTAGTTGTCGATACTTTGAGTAGAAAGAACCTTGGGTTGGTGTCATATATGATAGTACGGGAACATGAATTGTTAGAACACTTTGCGAACCTCAGTTTGGATGTAACCCAACCTTAATCTGAGAGACTTGAGATCATGGCTAGTTTAAGACTGGAGCCAGAATTGATTGGCCATATTCAGCAAGCCCAGCAGAGCGATTGACGGTGCATCGATTGGCTGAGGCAGATACAGATAGGTGTGGGTATTGATTTTGAGCAGAGTGCTGATGGGTTATTGAGGTTCAGAGGCAGAGTATACGTTCCCAGGGATCCTGAGATCAGGAGAACGATTTTATCAGAGGCTCACTCATCGAAGTATACGATACATCCGGGAAGTACCAAGATGTATCAGAACCTTCGGAAGGTTTATTGGTGGTCTGGAATGAAGAGAGACATTACTGAATATGTCGCTAAGTGTCTCGTTTGTCAGCAAGTGAAGGTAGAGCATCAGAAGCCTGCAGGATTATTGCAGCCTCTACCGATACCGACTTGGAAGTGAGAGCATGTCACCATGGATTTTGTGATGGGGTTACCGAGGACCCGCAGAGGTCATGATGCCATATGGGTAATTGTGGACCGGTTGACTAAGTCCGCCCATTTCTTGGCTATGAGTGCTACCGATACACTGAGTCAGTTGCGAACCTGTATATTCGAGAGATAGTATGGCTACATGGTGTACTAGTGAGCGTTGTTTCTGATAGGGATGCCCGCTTCACTTCCCATTTCTGGGAACATTTTTAGGAAGTGCTGGGGACCCGACTGAGTTTTAGCACCGCTTTTCATCCTCAGACAGATGAGCAGTCAGAGAGGACTATACAGACCCTCGAGGATATGTTGAGAGGGTGTGTGCTAGATTTTAGAGGCTCCTGGGATGACCACCTGCAGTTAACCGAGTTCGCTTATAATAATAGCTATCATGCGAGTATCGGGATGGCACCCTATGAGGCATTGTACGGGCGTAGATGTCGTTCCCCCATTGGATGGGAAGAGGTTGGTGACAGATAAATTTTTACTCCGGACTTAGTGCAGCAGGCATCTGAGGACGTCCAGTTGATATGTGAGAGATTACAGACAGCTCAGAGCCGACAAAAGAGTTATGCTGACAAGAGACGAAGACCACTGGAGTTTGATGAGGGTGAGTCAGTGTTTCTGAGGGTATCACCATCGAAGGGTATTATGAGATTTGGTAAGAAGGGCAAGCTGAGCCCTAGATATATTGAACCCTTCGAGATTTTGGAGAGAGTGGGAGATAAGGCTATAGGTTGGCATTGCCACCGGACTTGGCAAATGTCCACAACGTCTTCCACGTCTCGATGCTTCGGAAGTATCACCCGGACCCGGCACACGTGATAAGATATGAGCCGTTGGAGCTCCATGAGAGTATGACGTATGTTGAGAAGCCGGTTCAGATATTGGACAGAAAAGAGAAAGTGTTACGGAATAAGACAATTCCCTTGGTGAAAGTTCTTTGGCAACATCACACGACGGAAGAGGCCATATGGGAATTGGAGAACTTGATACGGGAAGAGAACCCCCAACTTTTTGAAGAGTGACTTAGTTCTAATTTGGAGGACCAAATTCCTTGAAGGAGGGGAGAATGTGAGACCCCGTATATGTAAAGTTGTAATGTGTAATGAATGTGAATAGACTTGTAATGTAAAGTATGATCGATGTAAGTCCATAGATTCAATGTATGTATGTGTAATATGATTTGTAACGTACATACAAGTTCCATTGAGTTTGAATATGAAGAAATGAGTCCTTATAAGTGATGGATGTGATTGAAACTCAAAATGGGTGGTGTGGTAAATGGAAGGAAGTTGCATGAATATAAATGCTTCCATTTGGTTTTATGTAGCATACCTTTGGACATACAATGAATGCACACAAGTTTCAATGTGCATAAGGTATGAATGGATGCCATTTTCAAGTTATAAAGGTGGATGGATGAGAAAATGGCAATGGTAATAGATCAAGGATGTGTTAGTATGAGTTGCAGCAAGGAAACTGCAGGAAATCTGGAAAACATGAAGGCCAGATCGATCTCATAAGATGAGAGATCGATCTGGAAGAGCCAGAATGCTCTTATTTGGGCAATGGAATAGAGCAGATCGATCTCCAATGGGGCCAGATCGATCTCCTAAGCATTCGGTGATGAAAAGATCGATCCTCAAGCACCCAGATCGATCTCCTTAGCTCTCTGTTTGGGACCAGATCGATCTCATGCTTCGACAGACCGATCTCATGCTTAAAATTTTATGAAAATGAGAGATTTAAAGGGACCAGATCGATCTCCTCTTGGACCAGATCGATCTCCTCAAGCTATTTCTACATAAGGAGGGCTGAAAATCTGAAAATTTCGGGAAAAACACCAATCTTCCATTTCTAACCCAAAAACCTAACTTTCTCTCTCTAAAATCAGCCATTTTCAACAAGGATTAAGGGGAGACCATTAGACATTAAGTTGTTCATCTTGAGGAAGAGAACAACATAGTTGGAACCCAAAATCCCATTATTGGTATTGAAGGAGATAAGGGCATTGACATTTGGAGCAAGAAGAAAAATCATATTTGGTAAGATTCTAACACTCCAATCCAAGTACATTGTCTATTTAATTGATTTTGGAGTTATTTGGCATGAGTATGTATGGATGGAAACACCTAGGTTGTGTTAGAAACTAATGTGACCTAGAAAATGGAATGCCTCTAGTGTGAGAGTGTGATTTGGGGAGTTGGTGGTTTATAGGCATGCTAAAGCAGTTAAATGAATAATGTGGATGATTTGGAATGGTTATGTGGAGTTATAATTTGAGTTTAAGTGGAATTATGAAAATGAGTATGTAAATGCTTGATAAATGCCATAGTGAGGAAATCAATGAAATATGAACACTATGGGCTTGATATCAATTTAATATCGATTTGGAATGAGTTAATAGGCCTAAAAGAATCCATAGACTCGAGTTATCGGTAAAGTAATGAAACGAGGCCTTAAGAGCGTCACTAGAAACTATAGGTCGAATTGACTATAGTGAATGCACGATGTCATATTATATGGATCGAATATAATGCGGAATACGATTTTGTGCAGTCTCGAAGAGTCCGTTGGAAACGAATTGAGTGGTACGAGTAGCAGCTTTAAGGAAGTGGAATCATGCATCGCGATTCCAGGTAAGGGAATTTTATGAGTATATAGAGGTAGCTGCTCGTACTTCAAATTTGTGGGTGAATATTAGGTGTTTTACGAAGTGCATGGTTGCTAAAGTAAATGATTGATGGTATTCGTGAATGAGAATGAGTATATGTGTGATTTTTGGTTTTGGAAGTGGATTCTATGAAATGGGATAGTAAGGCTAATAATTGCATAAATCTAATGTCTTGATGTCTTTCAAAACGAAATTACTTTGTTTTAAGCATGCTTGTAGATGGGTCGGCTAATGTTTATTAATGTTGTGGAAAAAGGCATTTGTGAAGTGCTAAACCCAATTGTCGGGATTGTTTGATTTTGTATGAGCCGCCTATCGTATTTGTATGGTATAAATTGCGTTAGAGCCTCGCTCGCGCTGGATTTCTATGTTTTCACTTGTGTGATATGTGCTTGAGCTTAGCTCGCACTTTGATCTGAATTGTGATGATGTTTATAAACCGTACTGGAGCTTACGCTCGTACGAGGATTTGAGTGGTTTTTCTTATGCATATAACCGTACTGGAGCTATGCTCGTACGTGGTTTCTTCATATTTTATGCATAAATGCCGTACTAGAGCGTTGCTCATACGAAGTGATTGGTTTTGATGCATGAATTCGCGTTAGAGCGTAGCTTGCGCTGGTTTTCACACTGTGGTATGTATGAGGCCGTGGTGAGAGATACAGATTAACTCAGGGAACCCAACAGGCCTGACAGACCTCTTGAGTGGGGTGAGGGTGAGGGACTAGGACCTGACATAATCCATTTAGGGAACCCAACAGGCCTAACAGACCTCTTGAGTGGGGTGAGGGTGAGGGGCTAGGACCTGAATCAGGGAACCCAACAGGGGCGAGCAAGGCCATGTCGGGCTAGGACCTGGTATTGAGGTTACTCTCACGTGCTCTTGAGACTATAAAGGTTACACTTGGTATGGGGTAGATAAGACCTATGGCAGGCACCCCCAACCTTGTTATGGGTCCGCGGAGTACGATGTACCGTGTATATCACATGGAGTACGATGTACCGCGTGGTGGTTACTTGATTTGAGAAAGTCTGGCAGAGAACTAACCCACCTCTGTACCAGCATGATACCCCGCACACCGGGATCCGTGTGGTATTTGATGATATGTGACGATTGGCTAATGTAGTCACTTGAGATATAGTAACCTGTCTCATTGCTTGATTTACTTACTACCACATGATTTTAAATCTCTAAGTGTGATTTGTGATTGTTTAAGGTAGACCCAAATGAGGGGTCGAGCCTCATGGAATTGATTTGTGAAATGAAAATGAGGTTGTGATTGTGAATTAATGTGATGAGATTGTATGTGTTGAGAAAGAGTTTTATGACGTGGGTTTAAAAAGGAGGTTTCTTAATGAATTGCCCTTTTTATGAATTTAAATGAGATCGAGCATGAGATGATTTATACATGATGTTTTTACCATGTTTTATATGCAATGTACATGATTTTGATACATGATATATATATATGTATACTCATATGGCATAGTTTTACTTCCTCATGCTCCTACTACAAATGATTTAAACACTATCAGCATGTAGATAGAGTAGTTATCTACCATGCTTGCATTAATGCCTTACTGAGCGTGTGGTTGCTCATCCCTCTCTATTTTCCCCCTACAGAGCGTGCATAGTAGCCCAGTGAGGACTGAGGCATGGTGTTTTAGACTCCGCTGCATCTCCATCGCTTAGAGGTATATACACAGTGATTCTTTTTATATCTAAACAATGTAAGAGCACAGTATTCTTTTGAGTTGTAATTATGGGGGATGTAGATGTCAGTAAAACATGCTTTTGTATAAGTACAAGATTAAATGCAAATGTATGACATCGTTTTATCTAACTGAGAATGAATGAGATGTGGTGTTTATTATTGACTCACAGCCTAACAGTGTGTGGTGAGTTAGTTCACGACCGGGTAAGGTAACAATAAAACGCGAAATTTTTTTTTGTGATTTTCGGTTAAAGAGAATGGAATTGGGTCGTGACACGAACAGCTGCCTGGAGCAGAACGAGATCAGCTAGAGGGCCTGTGTAGTTAGATGGCTAACCTAGAGCAGCCTGGAGCAAGTTGCATTGCCAGTATTACATGACAGACTGAGAATGGAGGCCAAACAGCAGGCAAAAGCATGGACCAGAGGACAAGCCGAGACATCCTAGAGATAAAAATGAAATGAAGAATGAACAGTGAATGGAGGGATGTGGATGATTTAAAATTGGTTAAGGCTTGTTTGGCTAGTGCATAATAGTAATTAATTCATTTTTCATGCATTGTTAATTTAGTTTAATTTCAATTTAATTTGTTAGCTTAGTTTAGAGTCTTTAATAATTTAGAACTTAGTTTTAATTAGGTTGATAGTTAATTAAGTGTTCATTTATAATTAAATTAGGGGTAAATTTATTTCATTAAATCTTAACTTAGTTTAAGTTGCATTTTGATTAAGTAGTTTAATTGCATTTTAGGTTAGTTTAATTTTATTAATCTTACTTTGTTATTTTCATAATTGCATTTTATTTTAATTGCGTTAATTAGTTTTAATTGTTTTAATTATTTTTGTAGGTTTTTTATTTTAATTGCGTGGAGCACTGTAAGTAATTTTGCTCCGTTTTATTCTTTTTATTTTATTGCTTTCCAGTACTTTTAACTTTAGACTTAGTAGATCACCCACCGATAATCAAAACTTCATAATTTGCTAGGATATACTTAGGGTAAGATTAATCGGTAGTTAATTAGGCTAACCAACTTCTTTGAGGGAGGATAACTCAGGATTCAAATCCCATTATTACTTGTACGACCCGTGCATTTGCAGTAATACCTTTAGGGCATATCAAGTTTTTGGCGCCGTTGCCGGGGAAGTTTTAATTAGTCGTTAATTAATATCGGTGAAACTATACTTAGGTGTAATTCTAGCCTGTAAATATTTAGGTTGTAAATATTTAGATCCTTAGTTTAGTTTAGTTAATTTTCTCATAATTACTTAAAATAAAAAAATTGAAAAAATTAAAAAACTTAAAAATTTTTCTAAGGACTTTCTGATGTTTGCATGCGTAGAACAATGAGTTTTGATTGCTTTCCTTTAGATCCTAAAATCGAACAAACTCTTAGGAAAATTCGAAAGGATCTAGGAAATTTACAGCTCCGTAGCAAAACACGATTGCAGAGAATAGGGAAAGTAGGACCGTTGGAGATTATGCGGTACCGACGGTTGAAGGATATTATACTGGCATTAGGCCACCACCTGTCCCTGTTAATAATTTCGAAATTAAGCCTTCCATCCTTCAGATGATCTAGACTTCTTTACAGTTCAGTAGGTTTCCGCACGATGACCCACATGCTCACCTTGGGCAATTCCTGGACTTATGCAACACGTTCAAACACAATGGATTATCGGATGATGCGCTTAGACTTAGACTATTCCCCTTCTCACTTGGGGATAGGACGAGACACTGGTTGACCTCCCTGCCTCCAAGATCCATTTCTACATGGGATGAGTTCGCCCACCAATTTCTAGCCAAGTTTTTTCCTCCCTCTAAAATGGCCAGACTTTGTAGTGATATATCCTCCTTTGCCCAGTACGACTCCGAATCCCTTTAGGAGGCATGGGAACGATATAAGGAGCTTCTTAGGAAGTACCCTCACCACGGCCTACCTCTATGGCTGCAAGTTCAGACCTTCTACAATGGACTTACAAGCCAAAATAGGACCATAGTAGACGCTGCTTCGGGTGGAGCCTTGATGTGCAAAACAGAGGAGGAGGCTTATGAGCTGCTAGATAAGATGGTGGCTAACAATTATCAATGGTCCTTGGAAAGGCAACTGCCAAAGAAATCAGCGGGTATATATGAGCTCGACACTCTGTCCACCTTGATATCTCAAATCGCCAATCTTACAAAGAAGGTGGAGTCGCTCAGTACCCAATCTAATCCTTCCAACAATCCTAACCCTGTGTTTTCTGTCCAAAGTCCTTTTCTCTCGTGTGATTTATGTATTGGTACCCACGCTGTGGATAGGTACCCACTTAACCTAGAATCGGTTCAATACGTTGCCCCTAAGCAACAGAACAACCCTTTTTCAAACACCTATAATCTAGGGTGGAGGAACTATCTTAACTTTTCTTGGAGCCAAAACCAAGGGCAAGCTTCTAATTCTAGACCAGTAGGACCCCCCGGTTTTCAAGCTCCACAAGTTCAAGTACCACCACAGCATCAATTTCATCACCACCCGTCACCTCCATATCCACATCATCCACCTACTTATTCCCATCCATCCCACTTTCATCAACCACCGCCACCACAACCCCAGCATTTACCAGCAGCTAATAAGAAACCCTCGCTTGAGGAAATGTTCACAATAATCTTGCAAAATCAAGCAGCTTCAATTAAGAACCTAGAGGTTCAGGTAGGACAAATAACAAACGCTCTTAGTCAACGTTCTTAGGGGACCCTTCCTAGTAACATTGAAGCCAATCCTGTTATGCAAAGGAGAGGGAAGGAACATGTGAAAGCCATCACCCTTAGGAGTGGTAAAGAGCTAGTAACCCCCTATTAAGTCCAGACCTGACTAGCCCATAGTTGAAAAGCCCATAGGTTCTAGTGAAGTAGCTCAGAAGGAGCAAGAATCAAAAGATCAAGCTGCAAAGGAAACAAAGCCAGGCAATTCTTCACCTTTACCTGTTTCTTTGTCACAACCTTCTTTATCCTCTGATACTACAAAAATTTCCACTACATCTCCTCCTATTAGACCACCAGTCCCTTTTCCTCAGAGATTTCAAAATAAAAAACTGGACCAACAATTTACAAAATTCCTTGAGGTTTTTAAGAAACTTCACATCAGCATTCCATTCGCAGATGCCTTAGAGCAAATGCCAAGCTATGTGAAGTTTATGAAGGACATCCTCTCTAGGAAAAGAAGACTGGAAGATTACGAGACGGTGGCCTTAATGGAGGAATGTAGCGCCATTATCCAAAGGAGATTACCCCCAAGCTCAAGGATCTCGAGAGTTTTACCATACCATGCACTATTGACAATTTATTCTTTGGTAGAGCCCTGTGCGATTTAGGAGCTAGTATAAAGTGGATGCCATTATCTATCTATCAAAAGTTAGGAATAGGGGATACCAAGCCCACCACAGTGACCCTCCAGTTGGTTGATCATCAATTAAATATCTGAAGGGGGTCATTGAGGATGTCTTAGTAAAAGTGGATAAATTTATTTTTCCTACAGATTTTATTGTGTAGGACATGGACGAAGATAGGGAAGTCTCAATTATACTAGGCAGGCCATTCCTAGCGACTGGTAGAACTTTAATAGATGTACAAAAGGGGGAGTTAACAATGAGAGTTCAAGATCAGGAAGTCAAGTTTAATGTGTTCAAATCTCTAAGGTTCCCTGATGACTCTTATGATTATTTTAGGATGGATTTAGTGGATAAGGACATTACTGAGGAGTTTTCCAAGAGACACCCTTTAAACCTTTTAGAAGCCTCCTTAGTAAAATCTGTTGATCTTAGAGATTATAGTGAAGATGATGATTAGGTTTACGAGACTTTACAATTATTAGAGGTCACTCCTTTTGAGGAAATTGCCCAATTTGAGACACTAGACCCTTCATCTATTCTAGCTTCAAATATCTGTCCATCCATCAGTGATCCTCTAGCATTAGAACTCAAACCTTTACCCTTACACCTTAGGTATGCTTACTTAGGTGAATCCTCCACACGATCAGTAATAGTATCTGCAGCTCTCTCCAATGATTAGGAAGCAAAATTACTACAAGTTTTAAGAGAGCATCAGAAGGCTATAGGTTGGTCTATCTCTGACCTTAAGGGTATTAGTCCCTCTATCTGTATGCATAAGATACTATTGGAGGAGGGGTATAGGTCATCCATAGAGCACCAGCATTGATTAAACCCTGTAATGAAAGAAGTTGTCAAGAAGGAGACCATTAAGTGGTTAGATGCAGGGATCATCTATCCTATTTCTGACAGTGCCTGGGTGAGCCTAGTACAATGTGTCCCTAAAAAAGGAGGGATGACAGTGGTCGAGAATGAGAACAATGAGCTTATCCCCACTAGGACTGTCACTGGTTGGTGAGTATGCATGGACTATAGGAAACTCAACAAAGCCACCAGAAAATACCACTTCCCCTTGCCCTTCATTGACCAAATGTTAGATCGATTAGCTGGTCACAAATTTTATTATCTGTTGGACGGATACTCTGGGTACAATCAAATAGCTATAGGCCTAGAAGACTAAGAAAAGACTACCTTCACCTGTCCCTATGGGACCTTTGCTTTTAGAAAAATTCCTTTTAGCCTATGCAATGCACCTGGTACATTCCAGCGTTGCATGATGACCATATTTCATGATATGGTGGAGGATTTTCTTGAGGTTTTCATGGACGATTTCTCAGTATTTGGGGATAGCTTTGATTTATGTTTACATAATTTGGCACTAGTATTGAGGAGATGTGAAGAAACTAACTTAGTACTTCATTAGGAGAAATGCCACTTTATGGTAAAAGAAGGTATAGTGCTAGGGCACAAAATCTCTGTTAGGGGGATAGAAGTGGATAAAACTAAGGTGAAAATTATTGAGAAGTTACCTCCTCCTACCACTGTAAAAGGAATTCAAAGTTTCCTGGGCCATGTGGGATTTTACAGAAGGTTCATTAAGGATTTTTCTCAGATATCTAAGCCTTTATGTAATCTCCTTGAGAAAGACACTGTGTTTTGCTTTGATGAGAAATGCTTAGAAGCATTTAAGAATTTGAAGGAAAAATTAGTTAGAGCCCCTATAATCATAGCTCCAAATTGGAGTTTACCTTTTGAGCTTATGTGTGATGTAAGTGATTATGCTGTCGGGGCTGTACTAGGACAAAGAAAAGGAAGAGTCTTTTATGCTATTTACTACGCAAGCAAAACACTTAATGAGGCCCAGATGAACTATGCTACTACCGAGAAGGAGCTGTTAGCTCTGGTATTTGCTTTTGATAAGTTTCGCTCCTATCTCATTGGCACTAAGGCAGTAGTATATACTGATCATGCTGCCATTAAGTACTTAGTCTCCATGAAGGATGCAAAGCCGAGGCTGATTAGATGGATTCTCCTACGACAGGAGTTTGATTTGGAGATTAAGGACAGGAAAGGTACGAAGAATCAGGTTGCTGGCCATTTATCTAGATTAGAGAGTAGACTTAAAGAAGATGGTACAACTATTAATGAGTCCTTTCCTGATGAGCAGCTATTTACTTTCGGGCACTCCAGATTGCCTTGGTACGCTGACTTTGTGAATTATCTGGTGAGCAACGTGATGCCACCTAATTTGACTGCCCAGCAAAAGAAAAAGTTTTTGAGTGATGTCAAGTATTATGTTTGGGATGAACCCTTCTTGTACAAGCAATGTAAAGATCAAATTTTGAGAAGGTGTGTTCCTAACGAAGAAGTAGAGGATATACTTAGACATTGCCATTCCTGTACAAGTAATGTAATCTGGATATTACTGGTCCACGTTATTTAAGGATGCCCACTACTATGTGCTGAAATGTGATAGATGTCAGAGGGTAGGTAATATTTCCAAAAGAAATGAGATGCCTCTGACTAATATTTTAGAAGTAGAACTCTTTGATGTCTGGGGTATTGATTTCATGGGACCATTTGTTCCTTCATATGGCAATCTCTATATTCTAGTGGTTGTGGACTATGTATCGAAATGGGTTGAAGCGATGGCTTTACCGACTAATGATGCCAAGGTGGTAGTAAGGTTATTAAAGAAGAATATTTTCACACGATTTGGCACACCTAGGGCTATCATTAGTGATGGAGGATCCCACTTTTGCAATTGAAGTTTTGATTGGCTGTCAAAGAAATATAGGGTCAAACATAAGGTAGCCATGCTTATCACTCACAGACAAGTGGCCAAGTAGAGTTGTCCAATATGAAAATTAAGAGAATATTGGAGAAAACAGTGAACCAAAGTAGGAAGGATTGGTCCATTAGGTTAGATGATACACTTTGGACCTATAGGACAGCCTTCAAAACACCTTTAGGAATGTCCCCTTATCAGCTTGTTTATGGTAAAGCCTGTCATCTACCAGTAGAGTTAGAGCACAAGGCCTATTGGGCCCTTAAGAACCTGAATTTCAACTTAAAGGCAGGAGGGGAGAAGAGGCTGCTACAGCTCAATCAGTTAGACGAATTCAGGTTGCAGGCATATGAGAATGCCAAGCTCTACAAGGAAAAGACTAAGTGATGGCATGATAAGAAAATTAAGGAGAGACACTTCGAGCCAGGCCAGCAAGTTCTGTTGTTTAATTCACACTTGAAGTTGTTTCCAGGAAAGCTTAAGTCTAGGTGGTCAGGTCCCTTTACCATTACACAAGTATTCCCTCATGGAGCCATTGAAATTATAGATGAGACCTTGAATCAACCATTTAAGGTTAATGGGGGCAGACTAAAACACTATTTTGGGGGAGGGTTTGATCGTCAGCATTCTGTGACCACTTTAGCTGACCCTCCTACTTCTGATCCTGCTACATAGCTTCTTTTTTCTTTTTGTACTGTTCTTTTCTTTTTTTTTATTTTTTTGGTTCTTTCTTTATTTATTTATTTTGTAGATTGCTTTTCTACAATTACCTTTTCAATCAAGCTTCAGTTGTTCATCGTCATCAGAAAGGGGAGTACTCTATTCTTGAGCTTAAATTCTTATATTATCTGCACACTGAGGACGCTGTGAATTTTAAGTTTGGGGGAGGGATATCACTTAAGCAATTTTGTGAAAAATTGGAAAAATTTTAAAATTTTTTTCGAAAATCTGAGAAAGAATTTTTAAAATTTTTTCGATAATATGAGCTTAACTTGCTTGATTTTTGGGATGATCTAGTGCTTAGCATGTAGTGTTCCCATATTTCGATGATATGACCCCATGATTTAGTCTGACTTTGATTGAATGAGAAGCATGATTATAGGAAAAGCATGAAGTTGAATTCTTAAATTTGTCTTAATTCTGATTGTGATTGCCTCATCTTATGCACATGTCATGTCATGAATCTGTATATTTATTTAGAGAAAGCTTATGTGTACATAGGATTGCATTTGTTCAATTGATTTTGTGCATCATATTCTAGAATTTGTTTGATCTAATCTCGAGGTGAAATATTAGATCACACTTAATTAGGGAGATGATTTAGGCCATCTTCGGATTGTTTAAGCCTTTCTTGCCTTCCTTGTACATATTCTACCCTTAGTCACCCATCTAGGCCAAATAAACTTTTCTTTGTAAATACACCTGCATATTTTCCTTAGCTTAAATACTTTTTTTCCTATTCCTTACCCTAAAAGCATGGAAAGTCATTGGATATATTTTGAGCTATATGGGTATTCAGTGATAGTGAAGGAGTATGTAAAAAAAAAATGAAAGAAAAAAAAGAAAAAGAAAACAAGAAAGAAGAAAAATACAAAAAAAATGTTTAGCAAAAGAAATAAGTTTGGGGGAAATTATTTGAGCTCTTACATTAAGATCCTAGAAGTAATGCATGTTAAGGGGTGATTAAACCTAAATCGACTTTATCATACCTTAGCCCCAGCCTTACATTACAAGCTTAATGAAGTCCTATTGATCTTTGGTTAAGTGTGTCTACATTAGTGGAGAGAGGTGAAAAGCAAACTTATGGGAATGATCACATGTCATTAACTTTGCATTCACTGTGTTGCATAATCTGATCCGGGTAATGTACTGTGAATTGACTTAGACATTTTTCACACACTCACGAGGAGTCCAATTTGGGTTAGGACTGATGATTGAATAATTCTAAGTGTTGGACTTGTAATTGTGAATCTTTGATTTCATAGTCTGTACTTTTTCTTTGAGGATGATATTGGGGAAATTATTGTGTTTTGTACTTATCATTCCTACAATCATTTTGTTTTGCATGAGAACAAGAAAAAGCTCAAGTTTTGGGGTGTGATAATTCTATATTTTTAGAATTATTTGTGCTTAATTTCCTAATTAATTATTTAAATCTCCAATTTATTTTGTTAATTATCCCCTTTATTTAATTAAAATTCTCATGTTTGCAAATAAATTAAATCCGGATGAATTTTGAATATTTCGATAGAAAATGGATCGGAATTGGGCTAAAATCGAGATTAAGCCACGTGAAAAACACGAGCCATGCTACCTAGCACATCCAATTGGACAAGAAGACTGATGACATGGAAATATCTTTTCAATGAGCCAATGGTGTGATGACAAGTGGCCAAAAAAATGCCAACTCATCTAGGATGGAAAATTATAATTTTACCCTTAGTGTGTTTATAAATAGAAAAAGATGGCAATTGAAGAGGTGTGTAATTTTTAGGGTAGAATATCTTTTAGGTTATTTTCTAAGCTTCCTTTGTTAGGAATTTTCGAGTAGATTTTTCTCAACAATCAATTTTACTGTTCATGGCATTTTCTTAATGTTTTATGAAGTTTTTCATTTTTTCTTTGCTTAGTTACTTGTAGTTCATTGTATCAAAAGTATTTCCTTTGAATTTGATTCAATGAAATTTAATGGAAAATGTTTGCCTCTCTTTTTCTCATTCTCGGTTTTCCTCAACTGTGATTGTTTTTGTTAAAGCAAGCTTTATTTTCCTAGTTCTCGGTTTATTATCTTCTTGAGTATTCGGGTGACAGTTTTTAATTTTTTTTTCATTCATTCTTCTCCATTTCGGTTCTGGTGCCTTGATGTGGGTGGATGTTGAACATAGTTCCACATCAAGAGCAATGTGGAATCATGTTGGAAAAGAAATTGATGCAAACCGAGGATGATGGATTCCCGATTCATGTGCATTCGGGTATTGTTAGTTTGGCTAATTTTTCAGTTGTCAATCTTCACTTAGTTCTTTTAATTTTTGAACTTTTATCTAATAATGCATTGTTATTTGATTATCCTTGTTTCATTTGACTTTGTTTGCAATACACAGAAGCCATTATTTACTGCATATTAATGCTTGCTACCATTTCTATTTACTGCATTCCCCCTTCTCGGTTTCGTGTTTGTGCATCACTACATTTCCTGTTTTTTTCCTTTAGTTAGTTATTTATTTACATCTTGCTTATTGTTACTTATTGTCACCATGCATCACAAAGTAGGGACTGAGCGCACCATGGCAGTGATCGGGAATTACAAATGCACTCTGTTATGTTCTATTTTAGTGTAATGTTATTGTTCATCTCCGTGTTTGTTGTAATCTGCATTGCTCATTGTTTTCTACTGCATTGTGTGATGGCACAGTGGATGTTGATGCTGGACAACAAGAGCAAAGGTCATGTCCTATAAGTTTGTTGCAATCCGAAATAGTTGCAGTAATACAAAGCAGAAGCTATCAACATAAGCAGTCGCTAACGCCTGGAGTAGAAGCACGAGACCGAGGAACAGCAGCGGAAGTAGGTGTTGCAGTTAGCTGGGCAGGTTGAAAGTAATGCCTGGAGCAGAAGACAACCCAAGAGGTGTGGACAGATCGGATTCAGCAGATATGAGAACCTGGACAGCAACTGATGGATAGGTTGCAGGCAGATTGGAAAGCACAAACAGCAGCTTGGAGCAGAACGAGATCAGTTAGAGGGCCTGTACAGTTAGATTGCTAACCTAGAGCAGCCTGGAGCAAGTTGCATTGTCGGTATTGCATGACAGACCGAGAATGGAGGCCAAACAGCAGGTAAAAGCTTAGACCAGAGGATAAACCGAGACATCCTGAAAATAAAAATGAAATGAAGAATGAACAGTGAATGGAGGGACGTGGATGTTTGAAAATTGGTTAAGGCTTGTTTGGCTAGTGCATAATAGTAATTAATTCATTTTTCATGCATTGTTAATTTAGTTTAATTTCAATTTAATTTGTTAGCTTAGTTTAGAGTCTTTAATTAAATTGCATGATTAATATTCTTGATTAATAGTTTAGAACTTAGTTTTAATTAGGTTGATAGTTAATTAAATGTTCATTTAGAATTAAATTAGGGGTAAATTTATTTCATTAAATCTTAACTTAGTTTAAATTGCATTTTGATTACGTAGTTTAATTGCATTTTAGGTTAGTTTAATTTGATTAATCTTACTTTGTTATTTTCATAATTGCATTTTATTTTAATTGCGTTAATTAGTTTTAACTGTTTTAATTATTTTTGTAGGTTTTTTATTTTAATTGCGTGGAGCACTCTAAGTAATTTTGCTCGGTTTTATTCTTTTTATTTTATTGCTTTCTAGTACTTTTAACTTTAGACTTAGTAGATCACCCACCGATAATCAAAACTTCATAATTTGCTAGGATATACTTAGGGTAAGATTATCCGGTAGTTAATTAGGCTAACCAACTTCTCTGAGGGACGATAACTCAGGACTCAAATCCCATTATTACTTGTATGACCCATGCACTTGCGGTAATACCTTTAAGGCGTATCACCTGGGAGACAAATTTTGTCTCATACTCGTCCACCGATCTGCTCCCCTAGGTCAATACCAAGAACTCCATATGCAGCTTTTGCTGCGCTGTATCCGAAACATACTACCTCCGGAAGGCCTCTAAAAATATATCCCAGCTGATCTCTGTCTGTTGGGCTCTCAGAATGGGTTTAGTGGACTTTCACTAATGCTCTGTCGATCCCTTCAGCATGAATGTGGCAAAAACAACCATCTCTATAGTAGTGCACTCGAAAAATCCATATAACTTTTTAATCTCATTCACCCAGTCCTCTGCAGCTTCTGAGTCCTTAATCCCACTGAAAGACGACGATCTAAACTTTTGGAACTACCATAATCTATCTAGGTTACATCCATAACCCCAACCTCTACTACCCTGTTGTGGAGTAACAGTAGAAGGCTTATCCTGTATTGGTGGGGGTGTGGGAGTATCTGTAGTTTGGGGTCTCTGGGCTACTGTGTAGGCATCTCAGGAGCAACCGCCTATTCAGTATCACCTTGTGCAGCTGGACCTTGCTTGCACCCAACTCCAAAATTGTCACTAAGCTCCGCTCTATCCTCGCGAAGCTTGCCTCAGTACTCTCGGGTTTCTCTACCAGACCTTGTGGGGCTTGCTCAACTTCAGCCGCCACCTCTATCTCCTCTTGGGTCCCATGTGGTAACGACTCAGCACAGCTCTCAAGCCTACCTCTATGGCCTCTAGCTCGTGCTTTCGCCCCTATACCACGACTGGTATTAGGCATAATGCCAAAATTCCTATATTCACAATCATTTCTTAGTCAAACCCACCTCGATATACACAATTGTATCTAAACAAGCAGAGTAACATGAAGATGTAATTTTCTAATTATTTACACCGACACACATCAGACCAGCTCAACTCTGTTACCACTTCTCAGTCTACCAAATATCACTACCAATTTTTCATTTTTCGTTTATTATTTAATCCGTTATTTTTACTTTCCTCTGATCGTGAACAGCTTCACCACCAACAATTGGGCTGTGCATTGGTGTAAATCTCATCCAACCATACCATTTCAGTTTACATTTTATTTATAGGTAACATTTCTTAAATTAGACTTATGATTTACAAGTGTTTACGATTCTTTACATCCCCAAATGTTACATTCAAAATGTTATTGTGCAAAGAGATGTCTAGATACAAAACTGTACAAATGTGTACACCTCTATATGATGGGATGCGGCAGACTCTAAAAATCAATTCCTCAGTTACTCTTAATCTACTAAAAGTGCTCTATAGAGGGAGAAAATAAGGGGGTGAGCAAACCACACGCTTAGTAAGGCAATCATGCGAGTAGGTAGATAACTATACTATCTACATGATTGTGATGCCATGCGTAAAACCACGTAGTTACTCGTCATAGCCAAAAACATCAGTTCATGCACATGTTCATGATATATAAAGCAGTTCATGCTATTCAAATCAGTGCACAAGTTGTAAATAAAGCATGGAAAATCATCATGCGCAAGTCGTAATTAAATCATGAAAAATCATCATGCGAGGTGCACTTAAAAGCATTTCATACTCAACATAAATCAGTACAAATCAACATTCGTCAGGACTCAGCCTCTCTCTTGGACTGTTCTGACCCACAAAACAATTTAAAAACATGGATTCATCATAAACCAAGTGACATGTGAGATTAGGCAAATAATAATAAAGGTAATAACTAGGACTATGACCATATCCTCTGTGATCTCAGGCTACACGGATCCTAGTGTGCGAGGTATCACCTCTATCTGCTTCCGCACGGGAGATGGGTCACGTCCAACTCACCTGTCCATAGCAGATCTAACCTTCGTCCGAAGACGGTATATATATATATATACATATCCATACACGGTACAATTGATTGAGCTAAATGTAATGTGAACATGAAGTGTAATTGATTGAGCTAAATGTGATGTACTCATATATTGAGGTGGTATGGAATAAAATTTCTGAGTAATGAATGAGAAATAATCAATGGAGTAAACTATGGTAATTATATGTGGAGATTTTATGTTAAATGTGTAACCAAAGTGTGAAACTATGAGGCCAAATCGATCTTGGAGAAGATAAGATCGATTTGGTAGGTCAAAATGACAAGGAAAGAGAAATTTAAGCGAGCAGATCAATCTCCAATGGAAGAGGATCAATCTCCTTATGATTTTGCAATGAAGAGATCGATCTCATGAGGAAGGAATCGACCTTAAAATGTTTCGTAAAGAGAAGATCGATCTCCTCAAGGAGCAAATCGATCTTATGAAGCATTTTGTAAACAGAAGATCGATCTCCTCAAGGAGCAGATCGATCTCATAAAGTTATTATGAGATCGATCTCACTCCACGACAGATCGATCTCCTATGCATAAAATTACCCCAAAACGTTCCCAAATTTAAAGAGAGATCGATCTCATTAGGGACCAGATCGATCTCCTACCTTCCGTCTATAAAAGGACCCTTGCGCTTTTCCTGCATCTCAAATTTTCTCTCTCCAAAAATCCCATTTCAACAGAAACCCTAGCTTTCTCTCTCCTCCAAAACTCCCATCTCCGTCTAAATCTTAGGCAGAGGTAAGAAGGAAAGTTGTTCCTTGATAATTCTATTTTTAATAGAATTATTTGTGATTAATTTCTTAATTAATTATTTAAATCCCCATATTATTTTATTAATTATCCCCTTTATTTAATTAAAATTTTTTAATGTGCAGGTAAATTAATTCTGGATGAAACTCAATCATTTTAGTCAAAAATGGGCTAAAAATGGGATAAAGGAGACTGGACCACTTCCAATTTGCAGATCGAGTCATCAGTCGTCTGGCCACGCATGATACCAAGTGTCCGTATTTTATTTGCTTCGAAACGATAAGATCGACGGACACCGTGCCAACCTTCTAGAAGACACACGTCAGGCCACATCGCACAGTCAACTAGACAAACTGATAAGTGACGTGAAAATATCTGCTCCGCAGCAAATAAAATGAAGACAAGTGGCCAAGCATCACCAACTCATCTAGGATGAAAAATTACCATTGTACCCCTAAGTGTGTATATAAATAGAATATGATGGTAATTGAAAAATCAAGTAGAGTAGTTAGGGTAGAATAGCTTTTAGGGTAATTTTAGGTTAGAATTTGATAGTTAGTTTTCCTGTTTTTCTCATCTTTTCTGAATAATATTTCTTAGCAAACATTTTATTTTTAGCATTTTACTGTTCATGACAACTTAAAGAGATTTCTTCAAAGGCACATTTTGTTTCTATTTCTTCAACTAGTCTATTTTTTTTAATTATTCATTTTGATGGATTCGGGGTATTTGAGCTGATGAACAGTAGCTGTATGATTCATCCATTTGCTGTATTCTCACGCTGGTGTCCCTCGTTTAATGTTTCTTTTCCAGCTCGTGTTATTTTCCTTTGAAATGCATCATTTATCACAGTTTGATTCATGAATGGTTAAGTTAAATTTGTGCTTCTTTATTTTTTTTTCCTGGTAGACCTGAGGAAGTTGTGCTTTAGAGTAAGCTTTTCTTTATTATCTCTTTTCTTTGTTTACACCATTTGCAATTTGTTACTTGCTGGTTAATATTTTTTTAGTACATTAGTCTGGAGCTTGATTCATTACCAGTTATTTCCATTAAATAGCTTAGAATTTATTTTATATATATATATATATTCAGTTTTAATTAAATTTCTTGTAAGTGTTGATTGATAGCTACAGGTTAGAGAAGCACAAAAATTAGCAATTGGTGAAGGTTTGATGCAGAAAATGTTTTCAGTAGCTTCCCGACTGCCTAGTTCATTTGTATTCGGTGTTTGGAGAAATTGTGTAGCCATGACTTAGACGAGGTAGTTGCTAGTTCATGTTGAAGCTGGTGAAACGGTTTGCATCAGGACAGAACCAAGGCATCATGTGCAATAGCTAAGATCGAGAACCATATTGCTTCTCTGTTCTCCCCTGTTTTCCTACCCATTTACTGTTCATTTTCTATATTTTGTTTTAACTTTTAGTTTTAGTCCCTTTAAGTTGTTGTTATTCATTTACTAAAGTGCATATTACATATTTTCTTTGCTAATGTTTTCTTTTATTCCCTGGTCTGCTTTGCTAAGCATAGCAGGAAAAGAGTTGATGTGCTGCTCGGCAAGATGTGGTGACAGCAGCTGTTGAGTAACCAATGCCCAACTGATGCCGAGATACATCTTGTAATGATGTTGGCTGCGAAGGGGGTGTACTGGTGATTAGTTTGGACTGAAGCAGACGCTAGCGGGGCAGACAAGGAATGTGCGTGATCTGTTGCAGCTTCCTGTGTAGCAGAGGGGGACGTACACTAGTTGGACAGGCCGAGGAACGCTACCAGGAGTAGTACATCGCCCGCAGCACATGAAGCAGGCAGCTGGGACGTGCATTGTACTGTACACAGCTGGGCAGAGGACAGTAACACCTGCAGCAGATGGTAGGATCGAACAGACTGAGAGCAACGTCTGGAGCACCTGGAGGCAGAACCAAAACTGAAGAAGACATGCACAGTGCATCAAAGTCGGGACCAGTTGGATGGCATTTGGTTAAGGCCATGTTTGGCCATATTACACTGTTGCTATTTTATAGTTTAATGCATTTTTATTAGTATTTCCATTCATTTGTTAGTTATTAGTTAGGTAATTTAATCAATCAAAATGGTAGGTTAGTTTTAATATCTTTGCATGTTAATTTAATTTTCAGTTTTAATTTTTAGTTAATAGTTAATTTTATGTCATAGGTTTTAGGACTTAATTTTAGTTTAGTATTTTATGAGTTGCATTTAAAATTAATTTAGATTACATTTGTTTCATGCATTTTTAATTTAACCTTCATTTTAAATTTAATCCAAAAATATTTTTCATGCATTATTTAGATTTTGTTTCATTGTTAGTATTTAGTTAGAGTTAGGTTTAGGAATTTCTTTAGGTTAGTAGATTTTTATTTTATCATATTTTAAGTTAGTTTAATTAATTTTATTTCTTTATTTTCATATTTGCATTTTATTTTAATTGTATTAATGAATTTTTAACTGTTTAATTATCTTTTGTAGGTTGTTTTTAATTGCTCGGAGTTTTGTAAGTAATTTTTACTTTGTTTTATTTAGTTTATAGTTTTTATTATTTTCAGTATTTTTTAATTCTACCTTTGTAGATCACCTACTTAAACTTCATAATTTGCTAGACTATACTTAGGGTAAGATTAATCGGTAGTTAATTAGGCAATTCAACTTCTCTGTGGGATGATAATTTGGGACTCAAATCTCATTATTACTTGTACGACCAGTGCACTTGCGGATAAAACGTATAGGTCACTTAGAGTGGGCACTAGTCTCGTATCATTCCTCACCCAAAGGAGAACAACATACTTGAAAATCAAAGGATGCATTGAATCGAGGTGTGAATAGAGCTCTCCATAAGTTTTAGGTAAATTTCTAAGCTTAAATCTTTGATATTGAGGTGATTTTGGTGATTGTGACTATGGGTGTTGTGATAAAATAGCTAGGAGATGATTAGAGTTGATGAAATTGTGATTTTGTTGGAGTGATGATGATATTATGCAATTTGTGATAATTTTGGGAATTTGATTATAAATTAGAACTGAGGCAATGAGGTGATTTTGGCATGGATATTGTGCATGAAAAATGTAAGATTTGAAATGAAGTGGATGAGAATGTGGACTATGATAGGAATATGAGAAAAAATGAGGTTTGTAGTATTTGATGAGAACATGAGCAAATATGTGCTCGGTGATGTAATCGAGATGAATTATTGATGTTTTATCATCGTTTGGATAGCCAGGGAGTTCCAGAGAGGAATACGAGGCTAGACCGTCGTTTGGGGGAAACAATTGCACTATACGAGGTGCAACGAGGTAAGGGAAACTTAAACTCATTTGTGTATGCGATTTTGTGATGATATTGTAGCATGAAATGTGATTTGAGAAAACGAGCATGTTTTAATGAGTTATTGCACATGATTTTATAGTCGGTTGGGGCCCAATTTTTATGAGTTATAAACTAAATGTGAAATTGTTTTACAACCGTTTTGAGTTAAAAAGTGAAAAGTGATTTGGGCTCTACGTTAAGGCGTACTTAGACTTGAGAAATGTGTGCGTAGTTTTACCAGTTTGAACTCGGTTTTGACTTGTTTTGTGTTGAATACAAAACGGTTTAGAGATGAGTTTTATGAGAAAACTATTATGAGCGCTATGTGAAGGCAAAACGATTTTTATATGATAATGGCTATTACTGAGACTTAGGCGTGTCATGTTGAATACACATCGGGCCTTGCTCTAGTAGCATGTAAGTCCGAGCCTTGCTCTAGTAGCATGTAAATCTGA
This sequence comes from Firmiana major, assembly GCA_033439115.1. NCBI lineage: Eukaryota > Viridiplantae > Streptophyta > Magnoliopsida > Malvales > Malvaceae > Firmiana > Firmiana major. Next base: position 16,498,722 of record CM065904.1, on the reverse strand, counting down.
TATTCCTCCGTTCTAGTAACGTGAGATGGCCCCGCTCCACGGCAGCGATGGGTGGCATTGCTTTGATAACATGTAAGATCGGGCTGTGCTTTAATAGCATGTAAGACCGACGGCTGTACGACTCTGATCAAGTCTATAGCGAACCATGGCTATGGGTGTACTATTGTCGACGAAATCCCTCGATTAGGGATGTCCTCCTAGGGGACGAGTTTAGGCATTTTGATGTGCCATGACGAATTTTTATATGAGTTTTATTTGCCTATTCTCATTTTACACTTGATATTGTGTTTGGTGGCTGCGTCACGTGCATTACTATTGCGATGATTTTCATCACGTTTAATGAGAAAAGCCATTGTCGCATCCTGTTTTATACATGCTTGTAATCATGGTTTGAGCCATTTATTATCAAGTTTCTACATGAGCTTTGAGAAATGAGTTGAGATGATGTTTTAATTATTCATGCTACACTTTTCTACTGAGCTTATTGGGTTTTCAACCACAAGATAAAATGATTATGCTGTGCAAATCATTATTTTGTTAATGAATCCCTTACCCCCTTACTGAGCAATTTAGAAGCTCACCCTATTTTTCTATTCCCCCCCCCCAGATTTCTTCAAGTGAAGAGAGTTTTCCTACGACGTATGGAGTAGTGGCTCGAGGAGGGCTTGATCTCCAGACCATATATTGTACTTTGAGGTATAATTTATCATTTCATGTACCCAGACTAATATTGTATTTACAGACACTTAATGTACAATGATGTATGGGATGTATTAAGATTAATTAACCTTGAATTGAGTAATGCATATGATATAAAATATAACTATGAGATGATGAGATACTGCGGTGAAAGTTTGATGAAATATGTATTATGATGTATGATGATGCATTACACTGCACAGGAATGCACCCTTAATTGTGAATTGATGAATAAAAAGTTTTAAATTTTCCATGTTTTTTGCGTTTCGGAGGCGTTTCAGAGTTTTCTTGGTATCAGAGCTTAGGATGTTTAGTACTGTCACTGTTGGTCAAGTGAAATAGAATACATCCCAAGTGTTTGTATAAGTCTTGTCATGAACTGAAATCGAGGATTGAGATTTCAATCGAATTTGATGTGTACGCGCAGGAAACGTATTGAGATTAAGAATGAGTGGATGACGAGGTCGTTCGAGAAGCGGGCAGAGCCACCTCCTCCACCTGCCCCACAACCGGAGAGTCCTAACACTCGATTTAACCGGATTGAGAATGATGTGCGGCAAGGTTTTGAGCAAATGGCATCGCTATTCGCGCAACATTTTGGAGTTAATGCCTCTGGTATTGTGTGAGACCCCGTATATATATAATTGTATATAAGTACATAGAAATGTAAATGGAGTTGTAGTATGAATTCATAAGTGAAGTATATGTGATGTAAGTCCATAAGTTAATGTACACACTTGCAATAAGAGTTGTGATTGTAAATACAAGTTACATTATGTATGAATGTGAAGAAATGGACTTAGACATGTGAAAAATGTGAATGGAATAGAATATGAGTAGTGTGGTAAAATGGAAGGAAGAATTGCATAAGTTGTGCACTTCTATTTGGTTTATATCTCGAACCATTGGCTATACAAAGATTCTACACAAGTTTTAATGTGTATGAAGTATTAATGGATGCCATTTTCAAGTCTCAAAGATAATTGGATGAGAATATGACTATGGCAGCAAATTAAGGATGTTTTGGTATAAGTTTCTGTAGGAAACTGCAGCAAAATTTAGGAATTTTGTAGGCCAGATCGATCTCATAGGATGAAAGATCGATCTGGATGAGCCAAAATGCTTGTATTTGAGCAATGGAATAGGGTAGATCGATCTCCAATGGAGCCAGATCGATCTCCTAAACATTCTGTAATGAAAAGATCGATTCTCAAGCATACTGATCGATCGCATGCTTAAAATGCCGTGGAAAAGAGGAATTTAAGGGGACCAGATCGATCTCCTCCTTGTGCAGGTCGATCTCCTCAAGCTATTTCTATAAAAAGGGCGTCGAAAATCTGCAGATTTCGAGACAAAACCATTTTCTTCCCTTTCCAACCCAAAACCTAGTTTTCTCTCTCTAAATCCAATCATTTTCAAGGAGATTTGAGGGAAGACTATTAGAGGTAAAGTTGTTCACATCAAGGAGAAGAACAACATAGTTTGGAGGCATTTACCAATTTGTTGGATTGAAGGAACAAAGGGCATTTCTAATTGGAGCAAAGAAGAAATCTAAAAAGGTAAGTTTCTAGTGCACAAATCCAAGTACATTTGTCTATTTAATGATTATGAAGTTGATTTGGGTGTGCATATTGTAGGTAGAACTACCCAGAATGCCATGAAATGAATATAACCTAGAAATGGGTTAGTGTGAGAAGTGAAATGTGGTGGAATAAATGATGAATGAGATATCATGAGATGATAATGGTGTTGAGGAGATAATTTTAAGATAATAATATGGAATGAATAGAGAGGCTTACCTAAAAAGGGTAAAATGAGCATTTAAGGCATTGGGTGGAATATATAGTTGAATGAGAGTTAGCAATACTAACTCAAACGTATGATGAATAAATTGCAGCTTCCGAGGATACGCCGGAGCGAGTTGAGCTAAGAGCGTGAGAAGTTAAGAGGAAAAGAGTGTGGACTCTTAGAGATATCTGTGCGCAATTTGGGTGCTTAAATGCTTTGCTAGATTGCATGAGATGTTAGGAAATGAAATTGGGTGATTGAAGGGAAAAAGTTGGGTGTTTGAGAAATATGCATGAAAACAAAAGCATATTGCTTTGAAAATCATATTTTATTGCTTTTTAGCAAATGATTTGGTAGGTTGGCTAATATTTGAAATGATTTGTAAAAGAGTTGAGTTGTTTTGGTTTGTTAACCATACTTTGCAAAGAATTGAGCCACTTTCATGATTTCGTGAGAATGAAAGTGTGCTAGAGTATGACTCGCACGAGATTTGATGTGTTTTATACACATGAGTGCTAGAGCTTAGCTCGTACTATTTTCACATGGATTTCATACTGATTTTGGCATGGTGCTAGGAGCTTGTCTCGCACTAGATGCCCACCTTGCTTGTTGCCATGCTTGAAGCTTCAGGCAGATTGGGTGTCGCACCGATTAAATAGGCTCACACGTGTATTTATGATTTTGACAAGTTGATAGCCGTGTTAGGAGCTTGGGGTAGACAAGAGGTCGTATCGATTAATTAGGCCCACACGTGCGTTTTGAGATGTGGCGTGATATGATGTGTTGATTGGGTCCATGGAGTACGTTGTACCATGCATGTAGCATGGAGTACGTTGTACCATGTTGAGATTGTGATGTGTCGTCTTCGGACGAGATCTGCTATGGACCGATGGGCTATATTTGACCCACCTCCCGTGTAGAACTAGATAGTGGTGGTATCCCATACACCTGATCCGTGTAGCCGATATCACAGGTTATGGCCATAGACCTATAGGTTATTACCTTTTTATTGAATTGCCTATCTCACATGTCTGATGCTTTGTGAATAAATCGATGTTTGAAATGATTTGTGGGTCAGAACTGTCCGAGGGAGGGGCTGAGACCTGACAAGTGTTGAAATGTTTTGAGATATTGATTGTTAATGGTTTAAAGTGCTGTCACGCCCCGAAGTGTGGAAAATAGGGCTAATTTAAAACTTTTTACTCGTTAATTCACAATTAAAGGTGCATTCCTGTGCAGTGTCATACATCATCATAATTATCATTCCTCAGGATCTCATCACTAGAATTTATATATCATATCAAATACATTAATCCATCCCAAGTTAATTAATCCTAATACATCCCATATAATGTTGTACATCAAGTTTCTGCAATTACAGTAATTGTCTGGGTACATGAAAAGATAAAAGATACCTACAATATATGGCCTGGAGCTTAAGTCCTCCACTAGCCATTACTCCGTACGTCGCAGGGAAACCCTTTTCACTTGAAGAAATCTGGGGGGGAAAAGAAAACAGGGTGAGCTTCTAACTTGCTCAGTAAAGGGGGTAAGGAACTCATTTCATAAACCAAAATGCACATAACAAAATGTTTATTTGTATGTGAAACTCATTTGAAAACCATAGCATGAAAGTACTCAAAACGACATTCTCATGTCTCAAGTCATGTGAAAACATGAAGTAAAAGGCTCACTCTAGAGCAATAACAAAGCATGTGAAAATAATGCGATAAACGCTTTCTCAATGCACGTGATAAAATCACTGAAATAGTAATGCACGTGGCACAGCCACTAAACACACGTGGCATAGCCACTGATTTAAATTCACACATGGCATAGCCACAAAACACCCGTGGCATGGCCACTGATTTAAAATCACTCGTGGCATGGCCACTAAACACACGTGGCATAGCCACTGATTTAATTTCACTCGTGGCATAGCCACTAAACACACGTGGCATAGCCACTGATTTAATTTCACACGTGGCACAGCCACTATCTCACGTGGCAAAGCCACTGATTTAAATTCACACGTGGCACAGCCACAGAATAGGGTTTCACGTGGCAACGGCCACCAAATTGGGTTTCTCACGTGGCAACACCCACCAAATGGGGTATCACGTGGCAACGGCCACCAATGGGGTATCACGTGGCAACGGCCACCAATGGGGTATCACGTGGCAACGGCCACCAATAGGGTATCACGTGGCAACGGCCACCAATAGGGTATCACGTGGCAACGGCCACCAATGGGGTTTCTCACGTGGCAACGGCCACCAATGGGGTTTCTCACGTGGCAACGGCCACTAAGTATACGTGGCATAGCCACAGGATGGGTTATTATCACGTTACCAGAGCGGAGAAGAAATTGGGCTTACATGCTACAGAGCAATGCCCGGTGTGTACTCACAACTACACACCTAAGTCTTATCACATAAAACTGGTTTGCCTTCACGTAGAACTCATAGGGGTTTTTCCCTTATAAAACTCAATTGAAAATCGTTTTGTACTCAACACAAAACGTAATAAAAATCGAGTTCCAACCGGCAAAACACGCACACATTTCTCAAATCTCGATATTGCCTTAATGTAGAGCCCAATTCATTACTCACACAAAATTCAACGGTTTATAAAGCAATTTCACACTCAGCTTATAAACTCATAAAGTTATGGGCTCCAACCGGCTATAAAGACCGTGTGCAATTAAATCTCAACACAACACTCAACATGCTTATTTTATAAACCACAAATCATGCTATAACAATTTACAAATCACATACACAAATGGTTTAGATTTCCCTTACCTCTTTGCACCTCATATAGTGCAATCGTTTCCCCCGTATCACGGACTAGCCTCGCATTCCACTCTGGAACTCCCGAGCTGTCCAAACGATGTTAAAACATTAATACTCAATTATCCCATCAACCTCAATTCTCAAAATCGAGCATAATTGCTCATAACACCTCAAATCCCTTGATTTTCGTAACTCTATCATAAACTACACTCTCATTCACAACATCTCAACGTTCTACATTTCTAATACCAAGTATCTATGCTAATTCATCACATTTGTCTAAATTTCCATTTATAGCTCACAATTCCTAAAATTACCAAAATTGCTAAATATCATTATCACTCCAACCACATTGCAATTTCATCAATCCCTAATCATTTCTCAGCTATTTCAACACAATGACAACCACCAATATCATCAAAATCGTCTCAATTATCAAGATCGAGGTTTAAAAATTACCCAAAGCTTGTGAGACGCACAACCCACGCCTCGATCCGATTCGTCCTTCGATTTCCAAGTATGTTGTTCTCCCTTTGATGAGGAACAACTTTCCTTCTTACCACAACTCTTGATTTGGCCAAAAATGGGTGTTTTGGATGAGTGAGAAAGTTAGGTTTCGGTAAAAATGGGGGTTGGAAGAGAGAGAAAGTGAAATTACAGAGAAAAATAGGGGTTCCTTATATAGACTGGAGGTAGGAGATCGATCTGTCGAGGGGTGTGATCGATCTGCGTTTAAATTTTGGGGACGATCTGGGCAATTTTATGCCTAGGAGATCGATCTGTCGAGGGGTGAGATCGATCTCTTTATGGCTTTATGAGATCGATCTGCTCCTAAGGAGATCGATCTTCTCCCAAACAGAATCATTTGGAGATCGATCTCTTCCTCATGAGATCGATCTTCTCTCAAACAGAATCATAAGGAGATCGATCCTCTTCCATTGGAGATCGATCTGCTCCTCAAATTCCTCCTTCCTCGTCATTTTTAACTCACCAGATCGATCTCTCCTTCTCCCAGATCGATCTGTCCTCATACTTCTTACTTATTTTAAATATTTAACATATAAATCTCCAATTATCATTCCCACAATTCACTTAGCTCAATAAATTACACTTCAAATTCTTATTACATCATTAACATATATCCAAAATTCTCAGATCTCACAAGTGCACCGAAGCATGATGATTAATACCATGCTTTATTGTGAAAAATGCATGATGGTTAATGCCATGCTTATTTGAGAAAATGCATGATGGTTAATGCCATGCTTATTTGAGAAAATGCATGATGGTTAATGCCATGCTTATTTGAGAAAACGCATGATGGGTAATGCCATGCTTTATTGTGAAAAATGCATGATGGTTAATGCCATGCTTATTTGAGAAAATGCATGATGGTTAATGCCATCCTTATTTGAGAAAACGCATGATGGGTAATGCCAAGCTTTATTGTAAATTATGCATGATGATTTATACCATGCTTTGAAATGAATTGTGAACTGGATTTTAATAGCATGAATGCTTTACATGCCATTAACACAGTCATACACTCATGTTTTGAAATAAATGATAAACTAAATGCTTTTGAGCATGGCATCACTATCACGTAGATATTGCAGTATCTACCTGTTCATATGATTGCCTTACTGAGCCTGTGGTTTGCTCACCCCCCTTATTTTCCCCATTTTTACAGAGATTTGAGTATAGAGTGAGCGTGATTGGAGGCGTTCCCTTTAAGTAATCCGTTGCATCCCATCGCGTAAGGTATACACACTGTTGTAATTTTGTATCTAAACTTACGATAGCATAGTAGCATTTTGTATGTAACTATTGGGGATGTAAAACAATGTAAACACATGTAACAACTCTGATATGTACATTTATACAAGTGTTTACTCATAAATAATATACAAATTGAATTGGTATCGTGGAGTGAGTTAGACGTCAACACACAGCCCAACTATTGAGGAGAGTTGCTGTTCACGATTAAGGTAAGGACGAATAATAAATGATGCATGAAAATACGAAAAAATTATTGTACGTATTTAGGTAGGTTGAGGGTCGTGACATACTGCTCCTACACCACCACCAGGACCTCCCGTGCCCCCAGTACAGATGGACCCAGTGCCTCCTGTCACTCAGCCTGATAATAGAAGTATGGTCCGACTGAAGGACTTTTTGAAAATGAATCTGCCCGCATTCAAAGGGAAAAAGGATCCCGCAGAGGCTGAGGAGTGGCTGACTGAGTTGAGAGTCATATTTGACTATTTGGGATGCACTGATGTTGAAAGGGTCAGTATGGGCGCTTATATGTTGAAGGGGAGAGCTCGAGATTGGTAGGGTACTACCTATGGTATTCTGATATCCATCCAGGATGTGATTAGTTGGGAAGAGTTTCAGGCAGCTTTTAGAGCTCACTATGTACCACGAGCTGCTCAGAGAAGGAAGCAGGCAGAGTTTTTGAATCTGGTACAAGGCAGGATGTCTACGGATTATTACGAGAGTCGATTTACCGCTCTTTTGAGATATGTCCAGAGACCTTCAAAAATGAAGAGCTCCACACACAGAGAGATTTATGTATGGATTGAAGCCTATCATCAGAGATCGATTCATAAGGTTATTTATTACTGAGTTTGGAGTGCTCTGAGGTGAGCACAAGAGATTAAGAGTGGAATCGAAATTGTACAATCCTAGAATGAGTTCAGTGCAGTGACTCGAGATAAGGGTAAGAGGCCAGCGATTTCCCAGACAGATGTTCGGAGAGGTTCCTTCAAAAGAGGAAGGATTGAGGTATAGAAGGGCAGATTGGAGAGACCCAGAGCTTATCCTATCATCAGGGAGACCTCTCGAGATGCCAGGCTTGAGATAAGAGTTTGCAGAAATTGTGGTCGATCGTATGAGGGAAGTTGTAGTGGGTTGATCCATGGATGTTTTAGATGTGGAGATATGGGTTACAGAGTGAAAGACTGTCCTCAACCTCAGAGACCACATGCTTCGGAGCCTACTAGACAACAACCTCATAGAGTGAATCCCCCGAGACGGGCCACTACTGCAGAGAAAGGAAATAAGCTCGTTACAGTGGGAAGTGTGTTTGCTCTGGATAAGGAAATAACAGACACTTTAGCAAAAACTATAAGAGGTACACTCTCTATCTGTAATCATAAGGCTCATGTGTTGATTGATCCAGGATCCAAGCATTCGTTTGTTTCTGAGCATTTTGCATGTAGATTAAATTTGAAATTTAAAACTCTAGAGTATATACTACATGTAAATACCCCTATGCGTGAGTCCCAAAGAACTGACTTGATCTGTAGAGGGTGTGAAATAAAGGTGGGAGATAGAGTGATGGTAGTAGATCTAATGATGTTAGATATGAATGGGATTGATGTAATTTTGGGAATGGATTGGCTGCCAACCAATCGAGTGAGTTTAGACTGCTACACTAAGGTTGTAACTTTCTCCCTACCTAAACCTTACATTGTACGTTTGAGATATTGAGGAAATAAGCGTGTGGAATTTTTGTAAGCAAATTGAAATTTTGATGTTGCTTTTGAGAGTACTAAATATGATTGTTCATGTGAAGGTTATGAAACACTCATCTCAGATGATAAGCGGAAACATCCGAGGATTGAGGATATATCTGTGGTGCATGAATTTTTGGATGTCTTCCTAGATGAGTTGCCAGGTTTACCACTAGAGAGAGAGATAGAGTTTACCATTGATTTGGTACCAGATACTCAACCTGTCTCTAGACCTCCATATAGGATGGCATTAGTGGAACTTGAGGAATTGAAGAAGCAACTACAAGAGTTATTGGATCAAGGATTTATTAGACCCAGTTTCTCACCATGGGGAGCACCAGTGTTATTCGTGAGAAAGAAGGATGGTAGTCTCATATTGTGCATAGACTACTGACTGCTGAATAAAGCCATGGTGAAGAATAAAGACCCATTACCCAGGATTGATGACCTACTTGATCAGCTGAGAGGGGCCTCAGTCTTCTCTAAGATTAATTTAAGATCGGGCTATCACCAATTGAGGATTAAGGAAGAAGATATTCCAAAGATGACCTTCAGGATGAGGTATGGCCATTATGAATTTTTAGTGATGCCCATTGGACTGACGAATGCCCCTGCAGCTTAATAAGTGTGTGTTCTGGCTGGATCAGATAGCTTTCCTTGGTCATATAGTTTTAGAGGAAGGAGTATTCGTGGATCCAAGTAAAGTAGAAGCTGTGCTTAATTGGGAAAGGCTGAGGACAGTTACAGAGGTATGAAGCTTCCTTGGTTTGGTAAGGTTTTATAGAAGATTTGTTGAAGGATTTTCCAGGATTGTCACTCTTTTGACCAAGCTCACGCGTAAGGAGACTCCGTTCATATGGACTGACCAATGTGAGCTCAATTTTTAGGAGTTAACTAGGAGATTAATAGCCACACTTGTGTTGACTATTCCCGAGGGATCAGGAGGATTTTCAGTATATAGTGATGCTTCCCATCAAAGATTGGGTGTGTGCTCATGCAGCACGAAAGAGTAGCCGCTTATGGATGGTGATAATTGAAAGATCATGAGCGAAATTACCCCACGCATGATTTGGAGTTAGCTATCCTGGTGTTTGCCTTGAAGATTTAGCTGCACTACTTATATGGGGAAAGATTTCAAATCTTCACTGACCACAAGAGTTTGAGGTATCTGGTTGATAAAAAAGAGTTAAATATGAGGCAAAGGAGATGGATGGAACTCCTTAAGGATTATGACTGCGAGATTCTATACCATCCAAGTGAGGCAAACGTAGTTGCTGATGCCCTGAGCAGGAAGAGTATGATATCTGTTATGATGGTCAGGGAATGGGATTTATTGGAGCAGTTTGTCGAACTCTGAATAAGAGTGAAAGAGGTAGAAACTGGGTTAGTGGCTAGTCTGTGAATAGAGCCCAGGATTATGGATCGGATTAGAACTGGGCAGAGTGATGATCAGAGGTTGATCGATATGGTTAGCCAAGCCGAGCAAACTTCGCAGTCGGATCTCATTGTCAGTGAGGATGGATTGTTGAGATTCAGTGGACGAATTTGTATACCGGACGATGGTACCCTGAAGAGATAGATATTGAGAGAATCTCATTGCTCGCGATACACCATGCACCCAGGGAGTACTAAATGTACCGAGATTTGAGAAAGGTATATTGGTGGAGTGGTATGAAGTGAGACGTGGCAGATTTTGTGGCCAGATGTTTAGTGTGCCAGTAAGTGAAAGCTGAGCATCGGAAACCCGGGTGATTATTGCAGCCTTTACCTGTGCCTACATGGAAATGAGAGCATGTTACCATGGACTTTATTATGGGTTTACCGAGGACCCGAAGGGGTCGTGATGCGATATGGGTCATAGTTGATAGACTGACGAAAAATGCCCACTTCCTTGCCATCAATAGCACTGATACTGTGGATGTCTTAGCTGAGTTATATGTAGCGAGATAGTTAGATTACATAGGGCTCCAGTAAGTATTACTTCTGACAGAGATTCTCGATTTACTTCCAGATTTTGGACCCAATTTATGGAGTCCATGGGATCTCGATTGAGTTTTAGTACCACCTATCATCCTTAGACAGATGGTTAGTTATAGAGGACTATTCAGACCCTAGATGGTATGTTGAGGGAGTGTACGATGGATTTTAAGGGATCATGGGATGATCACCTGCCCCTAGCAGAGTTTGTGTACAATAACAGCTATCATGCGAGTATTATAATGACACCTTTTGAGGCTCCATATGGTAGGAGGTGTAGATTCCCTGCAGCTTGGAAAGAAATGGGTGACAGAAAGATAAATGCTCCCGAGCTTGTTGAATAGGTTATATAGAGTGTAAAACTCATATGTGAGAGATTATGGACTGTACAGAGTAGACAGAAAAGCTATGCGGATGTGCGTAGACGGCCACTCGAGTTTGATATTAGTGATGCAGTATTTTTGAAGATATCACCGAGTAAGGGTATCATGAGGTTTGGGAAGAATGGAAAATTGAGTCCTCGATACATATGACCATTTGAGATTCTTGAGAGGGTGGAAGAGGTAGCCTATAGATTGGCCTTACCCCCACAGATGTCTGGAATACACGTCTTCCATGTGTCTATGTTGAGGAAGTACCACTCGGACCCTTCTCATGTCATAGAGTATGAAGAGATGGACATACAAGAGGACATGAGCTACACTAAAGAACCCGTCCGGATTCTCGATAGAAAAGAGAAGGTACTTAGAACCAAAAGCATCCCATTAGTGAAAGTTTTATGAAAATATCACTCAATGGAAGAGGCAACTTGGGAATTGGAAAGCCTCATGAAGGAGAAGTACCCCCATCTGTTTGACGAGTCGAGTTGAATTTGGAGGACCAAATTATTTGAAGGTGGGAAGGATGTGAGATCTGAGAATTTTAATACATATCTAATTATGTAATGTGAACATGAAGTGTAATTGATTGAGCTAAATGTGATGTACTCATATATTGAGTGGTATGGAATAAAATTTCTGAGTAATGAATGACAAATAATCAATAGAGTAAACTATGGTAATTATATGTTGAGATTTTATGTTAAGTGTGTAACCAAAGTGTGAAACTATGAGGCCAGAACGATCTTGGAGAAGAGAGGATTGATCTGGTAGGCCAAAATGACAAGGAAGGAGAAATTTAAGCGAGCAGATCGATCTCCAATGGAAGAGGATCGATCTCCTTATGATTCTGTAATGAAGAGATCGATCTCATGAGGAAGGAATCAATCTTAAAATGTTTCTGTAAAGAGAAGATTAATGTCCTCAAGGAGCAAATCGATCTCATAAATCATTCTGTAAACAGAAGATCAATCCCCTCAAGGAGTAGATCGATCTCATGAAGCCATTATGAGATCGATCTCATCCCATGACAGATCGATCTCCTAGGCATAAAATTACCCCAAAACGTTCCTAAATTTAAAGAGAGATCGATCTCATCAAGGACCAGATCGATCTCCTACCCTCCGTCTATAAAAGAACCCCGACGTTTTTCCTACATCTCAAATTTTCTCTCTCCAAAAACCCCATTTCAACCAAAACCCTAGCTTTCTCTCTCCTCTAAAACTCCCATCTCCGTCCAAATCTCAGGCAGAGGCAAGAAGGAAAGTTGTTCCTCACCCAAAGGAGGAAAACATACTTGGAAATCAAAGGACGCATTGAATCGAGGTGTGAATAGAGCTCTCCATAAGTTTTGGGTAAATTTCTAAGCTTAAATCTTTGATATTGAGGTGATTTTAGTGATTGTGACTGTGGGTGTTGTGATAAAATAGCTAGGAGATAATTAGAGTTGATGAAATTGTGATTTTGTTGGAGTGATGATGATATTATGCAATTTGTGGTAATTTTGGGATTTTGATTATAAATTAGAATTGAGGCAATAAGGTGATTTTGGCATGGATATTGTGTATAAAAATGTAGGATTTGAAATGTAGTGGATGAGAATGTGAACTATGATAGGAATATGAGAAAAAATGAGGTTTGTAGTATTTAACGAGAAGATGAGCAAATATGTGCTCGGTGATGTAATTGAGATGAATTATTGATGTCTTAACATCGTTTGGACAGCCCGAGAGTTCTAGAGAGGAAGGCTAGTCCGTCGTTTGGGGAAAAAAATTGCACTATACGAGGTACAACGAGGTAAGGGAAACTTAAACTCATTTGTGTATGCGATTTTGTGATGGTATTGTAGCATGAAATGTGATTTGAGAAAACGAGAATGTTTTAATGAGTTATTGCACACGATTTTATAGCCGGTTGGGGCCCAATTTTTATGAGTTTGAAACTAAATGTGAAATTATTTTACAACGGTTTTGAGTTAAAAAGTGAAAAGTGATTTAGGCTTTACGCTAAGGCATACTAAGACTTGAGAAATGTGTGCGTAGTTTTGCCGGTTTGAGCTCGGTTTTGACATGTTTTGTGTTGAGTACAAAATGGTTTTGAGATGAGTTTTATGAGAAAACCATTATGAGCGCTACATGAAGGCAAAAAGATTTTTATATGATAATGGCTATTACTGAGAGTTAGGCGTGTCATGTTGAATACACATCGGGCCTTGCTATAGTAGCATGTAAGTCCGGGCCTTGCTTTAGTAGCATGTAAGTCTGATATTCCTCCGTTTTGGTAATGTGAGATGACCCCGCTCCGCGGCAGCGATAGGTGGCATTGCTTTGATAGCATGTAAGACCTGGCCGTGCTTTGATAGCATGTAAGACCGATGGCTGTACGACTCTGATCAAGTCTACAACGAACCATGGCCATGGGTGTACTATTGTCAACGAAATCCCTCGATTCGGGATATCCGCCTAGGGGACGAGTTCAATCGTTTTGATGTGCCATGACGAATTTTTATATGAGTTTTATTTGCCTAGTCTCGTTTTACACTTGAGATTGTGTTTGGTGACTGTGCCACATGCATTACTATTGCGGTGATTTTCATCACATTTTATGAGAAAAACCATTATCGCATCATGTTTTATACGTGCTTGTAATCATGATTTGAGCCATTTAATATCATGTTTCTACATAAGCTTTGAGAAATGAGTTGAGATGATGTTTTAATTATTCATGCTACACTTTTCTACTGAGTTTATTAGGTTTTCAACTACAAGATCAAATGATTGTGATGTGCAAATCATTATTTTGTTAATGAATCCCTTACCCCCTTACTGAGCGATTTAGAGGCTCACCCTGTTTTTCTATACCCCCCAGATTTCTTCAAGTGAAGAGAGTTTCCCTGCGACGTACGGAGTAGTGGCTCGTGGAGGACTTGAGCTCCAGGCGATATATTGTACTTTGAGGTATAATTTATCATTCATGTACCCAGACTAATATTGTATTTACAGACACTTGATGTACAATGATGTATGGGATGTATTAGGATTAATTAACCTTGAATTGAGTAATGTATATGATATGAAATATAACTATGAGATGATGAGATCCTGTTGTGAAAGTTTGATGAAATATGTATTATGATGTATGATGATGCATGACACTGCACAGGAATGCACCTTTAATTATGAATTGATGAATAAAAAATTTTAAATTTTCCATGTTTTTCGCGCTTCGGGGCATCACAATTCATTCATTCCCTTTGCAATTTCATTCAAGCCAAAAGCTCTTCTTATGATTCAATTAACATATGAAATGTGTTACATCATATGAATCATAAAGAATACATCACCAAAAGTGGGTCTTACAAATTACTTTTGAACATTATAAGATAACTCAACAACCAAAAGCCCTCAACTCAAAGATCAAACTTATACCATCAGTTTACCTCAAAGATTCAAAATTTCTTTATAAGATTTCACCACCAAAATGGCTTCTTCCAAACTCCAAATTGATATATGATGGTGAAGGGGCTGAAATGAGGTCAGGTTCAGATTTTTAGGGTTTTCATCTTCCTTTTTCTCTCTTTTCTCCTCTCTTTCCTCTTACTTCTCCTTTTCTTCTTCTTTTTGCTCTTATTCTTCCTTCTTTGGTTAAAATAGGTAGAATAAGGGAGAGAAAAATGGGTTTAGAGATTTCAATGGATTAAATCAATCTTTCCTGACCATAGTGAGTGCAAGTGAACTCTTCAAGAGATAGGGAGATCGATCCGTCGAGTAAGGGGATTGATCCTTCTTTCTTAGAATTTATGATTTCGCAAAGGTTAAAGTTAAGAGATCGATCCCTTCTCCTTAGTGGATCGATCCCTATATTTCAGAATGCAAATTTCTATAGTATCTTACCATGAGGATTGATCCTCTAAGGGAGAGGATTGATGAT
The DNA here is from genome assembly GCA_033439115.1 of Firmiana major. NCBI lineage: Eukaryota > Viridiplantae > Streptophyta > Magnoliopsida > Malvales > Malvaceae > Firmiana > Firmiana major. Next base: position 16,483,638 of record CM065904.1, on the reverse strand, counting down.
TGATCCATCATACCAGAACTACCTTTTCTGCAGATTTTCATTTTGAAAATCTTTCTAAAATCATACCAATTTCATACCAATGCAATATTCAAGGTTTCTAACCTTCCCAACACATCTAATACATCATTATATATTTGTTTAAATCGATTTCTTATCACCCTTCATTCATTACTTTAGTTTCTATTAATTTCACCTCTTTTAGCCTTACATTACTCATCATACACATATCAAGCCTAAATGAACACTTTATTTCCACAAATGAGTCTTTATTCAGCATTGCACTAAATTTGTCTTAATAAAAAACCTTATTTAATCAAATGCATATATTACTTATACAAATGGTAGGAAAATTGTGGCTTTTACAACACTTCTTCATCCTGTCCACACCTAACACCATGTCACTCCCACCTATAGACGGAACTCTAAAATCATGAGAAACTTGATGACCTTGCAAACACCATTCCAATTATTTGCATTTAGTAGTACTATATAATTTCTCTCTATTGGTCACTGCTGATGGCTAGGGTGTTAGTGTTAATAGTTCTACCTCGTATTGTACACACTTAGGGGGTAATAAAACTATGTGTACCACCACTATCTATCAATATATGGAGAAGCTTCCCTTTAATGCTATCTTGAATCCTGACTTTGTTGTGTCAACATTTCTAATCAATGCATTAATAGAGATTTCCAAATTATCATCAACGTGATTTTCTTTATCTTTATCCATTTACTCCACCTTAATATCTGCCTTTTCCAACACATCATGGTCTCTCATTGCCTCTTCACCTACAATAACATTTAGTTGTTTGTTTTTACAAAACTGGCTTGGTTCAAACTTATCTCTATATTTAAAACAAAGGTTTTGAGCTTTTCTTTGTTCTATTAAAGTTTGTCTATGGTTATTTAATGAGGGATTGAAGGTATATTTTTGTGTTTGGTTAAAGGTTGGTTGGTTAATTTTTGGATAATGGTTATATTTGGGTCTCAAGTACTGCTTGTGCTTTTTTACTCCTAGCTCTATAGATAATTCATACAGTTGGCTTCTTTGTAGGTGTCAGCAAGGTTCTTTGGTTCATTATCTTTTACTCTAAGCTCGAGGTCCTCCTCGAGTCCATTTATAAAACTCGAGGCAAAATAACACTCTAGCACATGAGTATTATATTATATCATGTATGGTCTTACGTCACGTCCTATGAGGATATGATGAAACAATAACTTTAAACAAAATTACGAAAAATCTAGGCTAACTTTTTCATTTTACCTTTAACGTTGGTTTGTCATATGAATAGTTTTATACAGTAATATTAAGTAGCTATCTACTTGACTTGTCATAAGGAAGTTTACTTAAGGTCTTAGTTCAATTTGACCTGTAAAATCCTTCAAAATCATCCAATAACAATTTTCATGTGAAAACGACAATTCCTTGTTGGATCAAGTTTAGTCAGCAGTTTAAAATATAGATCAAATACAATCCATCTTTCTTATACACTCCATGAACTATCATATGTTCAAATTTCATAACTTTCTAAGGTCGTTTGGTCCTTTAAAATATATTCTTACAAAATATTCTATTATTTTTTAAGTTTTGATATGTGTCGAGTGAACCAAAAAATAAATAACTCTAAACTACTAGTATATAGTGGAGTAGAGGTCAAATCCACAGGGATTGAAGTAATTGAATTAAAGTAATTAAAGTCCTAAGTTTAACTAAAGAAAACGATAGGGGGTTTAATATTATACTATTAACGCCAACACTAAAATAAAAATAAGAAAACAATTTAAAAGCAATTATAAAGAATCGGTTTTCAACATATTAAAAAACTTTGGTTAGCATGTTTCTTGATTTTCTTGGTTTTAGGATGTTGATCATTGAATTCAAAACATTTATCAATTTGGGCATTCAACCGTAACATAACAACCAGCTCTGTTACTCCAATTTTCCTTACTTCTTAGTTAGTCACAACAAGCTCTGCAATTAATCCCTTACTAATTCAATTATCTAGAACAAGCTCTCTAAATAAAATTCATAGCAGCATTAGAATCTGTAGAAGATATAAGTTGAACTAAGAAACAAATACACAAGCTTGGTTTATTTAGCCTAACCAAGATTTTCCTCTAGCTCTAAGTGATTTTAAACTTTAAGTAATTACAGACTTAAGTTTTGAATCTAGCTGTAGATTATTAAAATTAATTAGATAGCAGGCTTTTTCTATCAAACTAAATTAACAGTCATATAAAGATGCTACTCAAAATCCTGATACTCAATCAATAAAATAATATAAGATCATGCTTCTCACAACATCATATAACCAAGTTTCAATCAAGAAAATATAACAACCAAATAAAAAGACTACTCACTACTCATACTGAAAGAAAACATCAACAAAGATTGAAAAGAATCTACTACTACCATAATATTAAGTTAATAATACCAAGCGAATTCAACAACTTATATAATATTAAAGAATCAATCAAATAATCATATAATATTAAAGATAATCAATTCGACAAATAAAGAAGCAAAAGATGAGAAATCTTGCATGAAAAAGAAAGAAGAAATCGAAATCTTTATATTATATAATAGATAACAAAATTAATAATATAAAATAATAGAGAAGTTGACTTTAATATATAAAGGAACAAGAAAATTGACAATATAAAGTAAATGAAGAAAGCATGCAATCAATATTATGAAGTAAACAATTAAAAAAGTCAAACTTTGAAAAATTTAAAAGCAATAAATCAAAATTGCATAATATTAAAGATACTAACTAGCCAAGACTAAGTATTTATGAAAAAAAACTTTATAAAATAAAAGAATAGCTTTACAAAAATATAAAAGAAAAGCTAAACCAATTGATGAATTATTAGCCACCCTAAAGTCTCTTTATATAGTGAGGGAATGGTACAAATCTTACTTCATGCAAAACTCAAATTACAATTATTAATATTTATCTAATAATAATCTTCAATTATCTTGGAGTGCTGACTTCCCTTACCAATTCAAGGATCTTCTCTCTCCTTGTAATTATCTTCCAAAAGGGCTTTAATTAATTTGCTAATTATCTTTCTTGTAATCCCACTTTGATTAGGAGGATCGCTTTTCTAATTTTTAGTGATGACTTTGCAAAAACGGTTGACCTAGCAAACAAACTCTGATTTGGATGATTTTGGACATTTCGAAAACCTTGAGAAGTCCTTTACAACTTTGATGAAGATAACATTTTCCTAAAAATTTGGACAGAGACAAATTTACCAAAGTATCTTTGTTGTTCAGTTTTTTCAAAGGGAGTCGTTTTCGCTCCATTTTCTCCCATAAGCTTGTTTTAGTTTGCTATAACATCAAAAGAATGTTACATAGCACTTTTAAGCACAAATAAAGGGGAAGGCATATTATTAGACAATATTAATATATTAAATTATGTATTTATCAATTTTTTCTGCATTTAAGTTTTGCTAGTTTTAGCAAATCCTAACTAAATTCTTAAATTCAATTCCTAAGTATCAACTCCTTTTGTAGTAGTTACGATTGTATTTAGCCTATGCGGTAAGCCTTTAAACCTCTAGGTCACCCTTAATGGACGAGTTGTGTTTTATAGGGGTTTTAGGAGATATACTGTCACGACCCTCAACTTACCAAAATACGTACAAATTGTTCGCATTTTCATGCAACATTTATTATTCGTCCTTACCTCAATCGTGAACAACAACTCTCCTCAATAGTTGGGTTATGTGTCGACGTCTAAATCACTCCACCATACCAATTCAATTTGTATATTATTTATGAGTAAACACTTGTATAAATGTGTCACGACCCTCAACTTACCAAAATACGTACAAATTTTTCGCATTTTCATGCATCAATCTTTAATCATCCTTCCTCGATCGTGAACAACCACACTCATAACAGTTGGGCTGTGTGTCGACGTCTAACTCACTCCACCATACCAATTCAATTTGAAACATTATTTATGAGTAAACACTTGTATAAATGTATATATATAAAAGTTGTTACATGTGTTTACATTGTTTTACATCCCCAGTAGTTACATACAAAATGCTACTGTGCTATGTCTAGTTTAGATACAAAATAATCCAAGTGTGTATACCTTTAGCGATGGGGTGCAGTGGATTACCAAAAGGGAAACGCCTCTAGTCACGCTCACTCTATACTCAAATCTCTGTAGAGAGGGGGAAAATAAGGGGGTGAGCAAACCACACGCTCAGTAAGGCAATCATGCGAATAGGTAGATACTGCACTATCTACGTGATCGTGATACCATGCTCAAAAGCATTTTATTCATTATTTATCTCAAAACATGAGTGTATGATTGTGTTAATGGTATGTAAAGCACTTATGCTATTAAAATTCAGTGCACATTTCAACTCAAAGCATGGTATAAATCATCATCCATAATTCACAATAAAAGCATGGCATTACCCATCATGCATTTTCACAATAAAACATGGCATTAAACATCATGCATCCGTGCACTTTAAAAACCATTAACAAATCAATTCATCAATAGTCAGGTCTCGGCCCATCCCTCGGACTTTCCTGACCCACAAATCATTTTCAAACATGGATTTATTCTCAAATAGCAGTAGACATGTGAGATAGGTAGTTCAACAATAGGTAATAACCTCAAGGCCTATGTACATAACCTGTGATACCGGCTACACTGATCAGGTGTGCGGGATATCACCACTATCTGCTTCCACACGGGAGGTGGGTCAAATCCTACCCGTCGGTCCATAGCAGATCATGTCCGAAGACGACACATCACAACTTAACACGGTACAATGTACTCCATGCTACATGCACGGTACAACGTACTCCGTGGACCCAATCAACACATCATATCACGCCACATCTCAAACGCACGTGTGAGCCTATTTAATCGGTACGACCTCTTGTCTACCCGAAGCTCCTAACACGGCTAATTAATCATGTCAAAACAATGCACGTGTGAGCCTATTTAATAGATGTGACACCCAGTCTACTCGAAGCTCCAAACACGGCAACATGCAAGGTGGGCATCCAGTGTGAGACAAACTCTAAGCACAATGCCAAAACAATTATGAAATCCATGTGAAAACTAGTGCCGCTTGCACTCATGTGTATAAAACACGTCAAATCTCGTGCGAGTCATACTCTTGCACGCTTTCTGATGAGCCCAAAGGGTATCTACCGCAAGTGCACGGGTCGTCTAAGTAATAATGGGATTTTGAGTCCCGAGTTATCGTCCCTCAGAGAAGTTGTTAGCCTAATTAACTACCGGTTACTTTTATCCTAAGTATATCCTAGCAAATTTATGAATTTTCAAAGGTGATCAACTAATCTAGAATTGAAAATACCAAAAGCAAGAAAATAATAAAACTATAAAATAAGTAACTAAAACCGAGCTCAGAGTACTTACAAAATTCCAAGCACTTAAAATCGAAAACCTGCAAAAGAAATTAAAACAATTAAAACTAATTAACCAAATTAAAATAAAATGCAAAATAAATGAAAAGACATGATTAATTAAACTAAAATCTAACTAACCTAAAAAATGAATGTAATTAAACTAATTGCAAATTAAACTATTCCTAATACTAGATTAAAATTACTTAGAAACTAATTAAATCTAAATTAACTAACTAAACATGATTGACTACATCTAAATACATAATTAAAACTATTAACTAAACTAATTACATCATCTAACTAATCTTAAAAACTAATCTAACACTAACTATATGAAAAATGCATTAATCCCTAAATAAGCAACCAAACATGGCCTAAAGATTTTAAACAAATAGTAACTTTCCCACCAAAACACTATTCCTCATTAATTTTCTGCATTTTCACGTGGTGCTCGGGTTGGTGGAGTAGATGTGTCCAGCTGCTGCCATGCCTCTCGGTTCTGACTCTCACCCACTTCTGCCTTGATTTCATGCATCTCCTTCTTCTCTGCCCATGCTTCTAGCTGCCAGGAACGACCTACACGCTTCCACTCAGCAGCACGTAAACAACTGCTCTCGAAGTGCTTCTCGGTTCCAGAAATCTGCTGGTTGCCTCGGGTACTCTCGGTTCATGCATGTGTCCAGCTACTATCATTGAGTGCTGTCCAGGTGAGGGTAGCTTCTGATGTTTGATGCCTGCCCTGCAAACCTAAGCTCAGATCAGTGCACGCCTGCTGCTTGCTTCTGCTCCAGAATCTGCTGTTGCTGGTCTCGGTTCTGGCATGCATCCCGCTGCTCTTTACACCATTTTTGCTGCTGTTCCTCTGTTTCTTGCTACTGCCATGGATCAGCTTCAGTTCATAGGGTTCCAGGCCATAGCATACTGAAGTGAATCAATGAAATAACACCTAGATGACAGCAAAGTGAGAGTGGACAGAATTAGAAAAGCAGAACAGAGCATAACAGAGTGCATTTGCTCCCGGTCTACTGCTGTGGTCTTGGTGTGCTCTGTCCTCTCGGATGCTTGCTGCCTTTGCTCTTTCGATGATGCATGAACAATGTGTGAAGAGTTAAGAAATTAAGCTCACCACAACCTTGATGACAACTAACGAAAAGAAAGACAGAAATAAAACTAAATGGAAGCAAACCGAGAATTAAAAACAAAATAAAAACAAAATTGAAAAATGAAGGAAAAACCGAGAAGAACAAAGACAAGGAAATGAACTTGACAAATAGAGACTCCATGGGAAAGGAACCGAGAGCATGAAAACAAAAGATTGATTATCCATTGAAACATAAAATTTAACAAAGCTTAACTAAGAACATGAAAATGCATAGTAAAACAAATGGGAAAATAAAAAAACTAGGAAGGAAAATAATTCTAAAATCTACTCTTCCTACACTACTCCTACTCCTACAATTACACTAACCTCTACTCCTAAAAATTACATCCTTTTCAATTGTCATCTTTTCCTATTTATAAACACACTAGGGGTAAAATGGTAATTTTCACATCCTTGATGAGTTGGCATTTTTTTTTTGGCCACTTGTCTTCACACCATTGGCTCCTTGAAAAGATATGTCCATGTCATCGGTCTTCTTGTCCAATTGGATGTGCTTGGTGGTATGACTCGTGTTGTCTACGTGGCTCAATCTCGATTTTAGCCCAATTCCGGTCCATTTTCTACCGAAATATTCAAAATTCATCCGGATTTGATTTATCTGCAAACATGAGAATTTTTATTAAATAAAGGGGATAATTAACAAAATAAATTGGGGATTTAAATAAATAATTAGGAAATTAAGCACAAATAATTCTAAAAATATAGAATTATCACTTTCATACTCATGAAATCATGTAGGTGGCTCAAAACTTGCAAAATATGGTTAACAAAACCAAAACACACTCATTTCTTTTGCAAATCATTTCAATGTCAGCCAACCTACCAATCATTTGCTAAAAAGCAATAAAACATGATTTTCAAAGCAATATGCTTTTGTTTTCATGCACATTTTATCAAACTCTCAACTTTTACCCTTCAATCACCCAACATCATTTCCTAATCTCATGCATTCTAGCAAAACATTTAAGCGCCCAAATTACGCACAAATATCTCTAAGAGTCCACACAATTCCCTTACCTCGATTTACTTGGTGTGACTCCTTCCTTTTAGCTTCTCACGCTCTTGGCTCAACTCGCCTCGGCGTATCCTCGGAAGCTGCGATTCATTCATTAAATCAATTGAGTTAATGTATTTAACCCATAATTGACCTCACTAGTCAATATTATTCCTTTATGCATTTTACCAATGCCTTATTCCACATTTTACCTCTTTTAGGTAAATCTCACAATTTATCCACTAACCACATCTTAAAATCAAACCACAACACTATTAATAACCTCTACATATCTCATTCATCATTAATCTTCATACATTCCACTTTCTCACTCTAGACCATTTCTAGGTCATAATCATTCCAATGCATTTTAGATAGTTTCTAACCATCCATACTCATGCCAAACAACTCCAAAATCAATTATATAAACAATGTACCATAGTTGGAGTGTTAGAATCTTACCCAATTTGATTTCTCTTCTTGCTACAAATGGCAATGCCCTTAACTCATTCAATACCAACAATGGGAAAATGACTTCCAACTATGTTGTTCTTCTCCTTGATAGGAACAACTTTCCCTCTAATGGTCTCTCTTCAAACTTCACTGAAAATGGCTAATTTTAGAGAGAGAGAAAGTTAGGTTTTTGGGTTGAAAGTGGAAGGTTAGTGTTTTTCCCGAAATTTTTTGATTTTCAGCACTCCTTATACAGAAATAGCTTGAGGATATCGATCTGGTCCAAGAGGAGATCGATCTGGTCCCCTTAAATCCCTCTTTTTTCACGGCATTTTAAGCATGAGATCGATCTATCGAAGCATGAGATCGATCTGCTCCCAAACAGAGAGCTAAGGAGATCGATCTGGGTGCTTGGGGATCGATCTTTTCACTACAGAATGCTTAGGAGATCGATCTGGCTCCATTGGAGATCGATCTGCTCTATTCCTTTGCCCAAATAAGAGCATTCTGGCTCTTCCAGATCGATCTCTCATCCCATGAGATCGATCTGCCCTTCACAATTTTCAGATTTTCTGCAGTTCTTCTGTAGCAACACTTACCAAACATCCTTAATTTGCTACCATGATCCTTTTCTCATCCATTCATCTTTCAGACTTAAAAATGGTATCCATCCACACTTCATACACATTAAAACTTATGTAGAATCTTTGTATGACCAATGGTACTTAATATAAACTAAAATGGAAGTGCACATCTTATGCAATTCTACTTCCATTTTACCAAACTACTCATAATCCATTCTACACACATTCTCCACATGTTTAAGTTCATTTCTTCACATTCATACTTAATGTAACTTGTATGTACAATTACCACTCTCATTACAAGTGTGTACATTACTTATGGACTTACATCACATATACTTCACTCATGAATTCATAGTACAACTCTATTTACATTTCTATGTACATATATACCCTTATACATATACGGGGTCTCACATTCTCCCCCACTTAGAAAATTTGGTCCTCCAAATTAGAACCAATTATTCTGTGAACAACTCGGGATACTTCTCCCTCATCAAACTCTCCAATTCGCATGTGGCTTCTTCCACAGTGTGATGTTGCCAAAGTATTTTCACCAAGGGAATTATCTTTATCCTCAGCACTTTCTCTTTTCTGTCCAATACCTGAACTGGCTTCTCATCATAGGTCATACCTTCATTGAGCTCCAAAGGCTCATATCTTATCACATGTGTCAGGTCCGGGTGATACTTCCTCAACATGGATACATGGAAGACGTTATGCACACTTGCCAACTTTGGTGGCAATGCCAACCTATACGCCTTATCTCCCACTCTATCAAGTATCTCAAATGGCCCTATATATCGAGGGCTCAACTTTCCCTTCTTCCCGAATCTCATAATACCCTTCGAAGGGGAAACTTTCAAAAATACTGACTCACCCACCTCAAACTCTAGTGGTCTCCGTCTCCAGTAAGCCTAACTCTTTTGCCTGCTTTGAGCTGTCTGTAACCTCTCACATATCAATTGGACGTCCTCAGAGGCTTATCTAACCAAGTCGAGAGCAAAGATCTGTCTGTCACCAACCTCTTCCCATCCAATAGGGGAACGACATCTACGCCCATATAATGCCTCATATGGTGCTATCCCGATACTTGCATGAAAACTGTTATTATAGGCGAACTCTGCGAGTAACAAATGGTCATCCCAGGAGCCTCCATAATCCAATGCACACGCTCTCAACATATCCTCCAGGGTCTGTATAGTCCTCTCTAACTGACCATCTGTCTGAGGATGAAATGCGGTGCTAAAACTCAACTGGGTCCCCATCGCTTCCTGAAAACGTTCCCAGAAGTGGAAAGTGAAGCGGACATCCCTATCAGAAACAACGCTCACTGGAATTCCATGTAGCCTCACTATCTCGCGTACATATAGGTTCGCTAATTGGCTCAGAGTATCAGTAGCTCTCATAGCTAGAAAATAGGCTGATTTCATCAACCGATCCACAATCACCCATATGGCATCATGACCTCTCCGGGTCCTCGACAATCCCATCACAAAATCCATGGTGACATGCTCCCACTTCCATGTCGGTATCGGTAGAGGCTGCAATAACCCTGCAGGCTTTTGATGCTCTACCTTCACCTGCTGATAAACGAGACACTTAACAACATATTCAGCAATGTGCTTTTTCATTCCAGACCACCAATAAACCTTTCGAAGGTTTTGATACATCTTAGTACTCCCTGGATGTATCGTATACTTCGATGAGTGAGCCTCTATCAGGATTAACCTTCTGATCTCTGCGTCATCAGGAACACATATCCTACCTCTGAACCTCAACAATCCATCCGAACTCAACCCAAAGTCCGTCTCTATACCCATCTGTATCTGCCCGACAATATCACTACACTGCTGATCAACTCGCTGAGCCTGTCGGATTCGATCTACCAGATCCGGTTCCAACTGCAGGCTAGCTATCATAAATCCACTATCAGTGTTAGGCGGGGTCATATCCAAACTGAGGTTCGTGAACTGTTCCAACAGCTCGTGTTCCCTGACCATCATAAATGATACCATCCCGAGATACTTCCTACTCAAAGCATCAACAACCACATTTGCTTTACCCGGGTGGTATAGGATTTCACAAGCATAATCCTTTAACAGCTCGAGCCAGCTCCTCTATCTCATGTTCAACTCTTTTTATGAGAACAGGTACTTAAGGCTCTTATGATCAGTATAAATCTGAAATCTCTCACCATAGAGGTAGTGGCGCCATATCTTCAGCTCAAATACTACCGCTACCAACTCCAAGTCATGGGTCGGGTAGTTCCTCTCATGATCCTTTAACTGCCTTGATCCATAGGCTACTACCTTCCCATCCTGCATCAATACACAGTCCAGTCCCAGATGTGAAGTATCCGCATACACCGAGAAACCTCCTGAGCTGGTAGGAATGGTAAGGATCGGAGCTGTGGTTAATCTCCTTTTCAGCTCCTCAAAACTTTCTTCACACTTATCGTCCCACACAAACTCCACATTCTTTCTTGTGAGGCGTGTCAAAGGAGCAGCTAACCTCGAGAATCCCTCTACAAACCTTCGATAATATCCAGCTAAACCCAGAAAACTCCTAATCTCTGTCACTATCTGGGGTCTCTGCCACTGAACTACGGCCTCAATCTAAGATGGATCCACTGATACTCCATCCTTTGATACTATATGACCCAGAAAAGAGATCTGTTCTAACCAAAAGTCACACTTACTGAGTTTAGCGTACAACTTCTTCTTTCGAAGGGTCTGTAGCACTATCCTTAAATGCCTCTCATGCTCCTCTCTAGACCTTGAATACACCAGTATATCATCAATAAACACGATCACAAACCGATCCAAATACTGGTGAAATACCTCATTCATCAGCGACATAAAAGCTGCGGGAGCATTCGTCAACCCGAATGGCATAACCATAAACTCATAATGTCCATACCGGGTGCGAAAAGCTATCTTGGGTACATCTCAATCTCATATCTTCAACTGATGGTACCCTGATCTCAGATCTATCTTGGAAAAGACCTGCGCTCCCTTAAGTTGATCCAACAAATCATTGATACGTGGGAGGGGATACTTATTCTTGATGGTGGCCTTATTCAACAACCGAAAATCTATACACAGTCGGAGGCTTCCATCCTTCTTCCTTACAAATAGAACCGGTGCTCCCCAAGGTGAGACGCTTGGTCTGATGAACCCCTTCTCTAGGAACTCCTGTAACTGTTTCCTTAACTCCTCTAACTCAACTTGAGCCATTCTGTATGGTGGCTTGGACATCGGCTCTGTACCAGGTGCTAAGTCTATACCAAACTCCATCTCCCTATCTGGAGGTAACCCTGGTAACTCATCCGAAAAGACATCTGAAAATTCCCTAACCACTGGTATGTCTTCCAATTTCGGACGTGCCTTATCCGTCTCAATCACAAAAGCGATGAATCCTTCACATTATTCTTTCCACCATTAGTATCATAAATCATCACATCACATACATAAATGAAATCAAATTTATCTTTCATACATCATGTATCAAGATTGTACTCATCACACTTATAATAATCATGTTCTTTAATTTCATTTCACAAAATTAACTACAAGATTATCTATCTTTGGAAACATCAAAGTTTTTGCATGACAATCCATAATAACATGATTGGCAGCCAACCAATCCATTCCTAGGATCACATCAAAATCACTCATATTTAATAAAATTAAATCGGCTACCATCTCTTTACCTCCTATCTTCATTTTACAATCCTTATATATATGCTCAGTCAACTGACTATCATTCATAGGGGTAGATATCAACAACATCTTATCAAGGAGCGTGGTTTTACATGCTTCAACAATTTACATGCAAAGGATGGCGAAATAAAGGAATGCGTGGCACCGGGATCAAACAATACATAAGCTTCTAAATCAAAGATTTGGATGGTACCTTTTACCACATCCGATGACTGATCTGCAGTATCCTGATCCAGTGCGTGCACTCGTCCTCTGCTTACACCCACTACTTGGTTCCCCTTTTCCTCAGCTGTAGCCCTCCTTCTCGGAGTAACTGTACCAACTGGAGCTCTCTCTGGCTCCTTGGCCTTCTGTGGGGCTCTTTCTATCATCTTTGGGCAATCTTTGATTATGTGCCCTGGCTTCCCACATCGAAAGCATACTACAGGAGATCCATATCATGGTCGAGTTCCATGATACCTGCCACACTTGCCACACTGTTCTGTAGTACGTCGTGGCCCTTCAATCACGATTCCCTTAGCTGGAGCAATGGCCGGATACATGGGAGTATCAACTGTCCTCTCCCGGATCTCATCAATTCTCGGCCTCTTTCCAGAGAATCTTTTGCTTCCTTTATAGCTGAAGCCTCTATCCATCATAGGTCTCTTCTTATCTCTGTCACTTATCTTACCAACCTTTCCAAACTCTGAGGCGATTCTATCAACATCTTGTTCACATAATGCGCCCTGCACACTGCCTCCTCATAGGTCGGTATATCCAGGGGAACCAGTCTAGACCTGATGGTCGATCTCAATCCATCCACAAACTTCTGGATTTTCTCGACCTCATTACTCATCGTGTTGGGATCATATCTACCCAGGGATATAAAAGCAGTCTCATACTCATCCACAGTCCTGTTCCCTTGTGTCAGTCCCAAAAATGCCATCTTTAGTTTCCGCTGTGCGGTATCTGGGACATACTGTCTCCGGAAGGCCTCTAGAAATACATCCCAGCTGATCTCAGTATGCCGGGCTCTCAAAATAGGCCTGGTGGACTTCTACCGATGTTCTGCTGATCCCTTCAGCATAAAAGCGACAAATGCTACCATCTCAGTAGTGTTGCACTCAAAGAACCCATATATTTTCTCGATCTCATTGATCTAATCCTCAGCCGCTACTGGGTCCTTTATTCCACTGAAAGACGGCGGTCCAAACTTCTGGAACTGCCACAGTCTATCCAAATCACATCCATATCCCTAACCTCTACTGCCTAGTGTAGCAACCGGAGTAGGCACATCCTATGTGGGTGGGGTATCTGTCGTCTGAGGTCTTTGGGCTTCCCTTGTCGGTGCCTCAGGAGCTGCCGCCTGCTCAGCATCACCCGGTGTAGCGAGACTCTATCTACTGCCAACTCCAGATAAAGATTGGGTGACCAACTCCACAATCATCTCAATGCTCCGCAATCCTCGCGAAGCAAGCCTCAGTACTCTCGGGCCTCTCCTCTGGACCCTGTGGAGCGTGCTCAACATCGGCATCCACCTCAACATCCTCCTGAGCCTCGTGTGTTTTCGGCTCAACAAGACCCCCAGGCCTACCTCTACGGCCTCGAGCCTGTGCTCTCATCCCTCTACCGCGACTGGTATTAGGCATACTTACTCAATTCCCTACATTCACAACCAAATACTTAGTCAACCCATCGACACACACAATTTGTATCTAAACAGCACAGTAACTTGAGGATGAAATTTTTTCAACTTATTAAGTATTTTAGACACGACACACGTTAAACCAACTCGAGCTCTGATACCAACTTCTGTCACGACCCTCAACTTACCAAAATACGTACAAATTTTTTGCATTTTCATGCATCAATCTTTAATCATCCTTCCTCGATCGTGAATAACCACACTCATAACAGTTGGGCTATGTGTCGACGTCTAACTCACTCCACCATACCAATTCAATTTAAAACATTATTTATGAGTAAACACTTGTATAAATGTATATATATCATAGTTGTTACATGTGTTTACATTGTTTTACATCCCCAGTAGTTACATACAAAATGCTACTGTGCTATGTCTAGTTTAGATACAAAATAATCCAAGTGTGTATACCTTTAGCGATGGGGTGCAGCGGATTACCAAAAGGGAAACGCCTCTAGTCACGCTCACTCTATACTCAAATCTCTGTAGAGAGGGGGAAAATAAGGGGGTGAGCAAACCACACACTCAGTAAGGCAATCATGCGAACAGGTAGATACTGCACTATCTACGTGATCGTGATGCCATGCTCAAAAGCATTTTATTCATTATTTATCTCAAAACATGAGTGTATGATTGTGTTAATGGTATGTAAAGCATTTATGCTATTAAAATTCAGTGCACATTTCAACTCAAAGCATGGTATAAATCATCATGAATAATTCACAATAAAAGCATGGCATTACCCATCATGCATTTTCACAATAAAGCATGGCATTAAACATCATGCATCCGTGCACTTTAAAAACCATTAACAAATCAATTCATCACTAGTCAGGTCTCGGCCCATCCCTCGGACTTTCCTGACCCACAAATCATTTTCAAACATGGATTTATTCTCAAATAGCAGTAGACATGTGAGATAGGTAGTTCAACAATAGGTAATAACCTCAAGGCCTATGTACATAACCTGTGATACAGGCTACACGGATCAGGTGTGCGGGATATCACCACTATCTGCTTCCACACGGGAGGTGGGTCAAATCCTACCCGTCGGTCTATAGCAGATCTCGTCCGAAGATGACACATCACAACTCAACACGGGACAATGTACTCCATGCTACATGCACGGTACAACGTACTCCGTGGACCCAATCAACACATCATATCACGCCATATCTCAAACGCACGTGTGAGCCTATTTAATTGGTACGACCTCTTGTCTACCCGAAGCTCCTAACACGGCTAATTAATCATGTCAAAACAATGCACGTGTGAACCTATTTAATCGATGTGACACCCAGTCTACTCGAAGCTCCAAACACGGCAACATGCAAGGTGGGCATCCAGTGCGAGATAAACTCTAAGCACAATGCCGAAACAATTATGAAATCCATGTGAAAACTAGTGCCTCTTGCACTCATGTGTATAAAACACGTCAAATCTCGTGCGAGTCATACTCTTGCACGCTTTCATAATCACGAAATCATGTAGGTGGCTCAAAACTTGCAAAGTATGGTTAACAAAACCAAAACACACTCATTTCTTTTGCAAATCATTTCAATGTCAGCCAACCTACCAATCATTTGCTAAAAAGAAATAAAACATGATTTTCAAAGCAATATGCTTTTGTTTTCATGCACATTTTATCAAACTCCCAACTTTTGCCTTTCAATCACCCAACATCATTTCCTAATCTCATGCGTTCTAGCAAAACATTTAAGCGCCCAAATTGCGCACAAATATCTCTAAGAGTCCACACAATTCCCTTACCTCGATTTACTTGGTGTGACTCCTTCCTTTTAGCTTCTCACGCTCTTGGCTCAACTCGCCTCGGCATATCCTCGGAAGCTGCGATTCATTCATTAAATCAATTGAGAATGTATTTAACCCATAATTGACCTCACTAGTCAATATTATTCACTTATGCATTTTACCAATGCCTTATTCCACATTTTACCTCTTTTAGGTAAATCTCACAATTTATCCACTAACCATATCTTAAAATCAAACCACAACACTATTAATAACTTCTACATATCTCATTCATCATTAATCTCCATACATTTCACTTTCTCACTCTAGACCATTTCTAGGTCATAATCATTCCAATGCATTTTAGATAGTTTCTAACCATCCATACTCATGCCAAACAACTCCAAAATCAATTATATAAACAATGTACCATAGTTGGAGTGTTAGAATCTTACCCAATTTGATTTCTCTTCTTGCTCCAAATGGCAATGCCCTTAACTCCTTCAATACCAACAATGGGAAAATGCCTTCCAACTATGTTGTTCTTCTCCTTGATAGGAACAACTTTCCCTCTAATGGTCTCTCTTCAAACCTCACTGAAAATGACTGATTTGAGAGAGAGAAAGTTAGGTTTTTGGGTTGAAAGTGGAAGGTTAGTGTTTTTCTTGAAATTTTTTGATTTTCAGCACTCTTTATATTGAAATAGCTTGAGGAGATCGATCTGGTCCAAGAGAAGATCGATCTGGTCCCCTTAAATCCCTCTTTTTTCACGGCATTTTAAGCATGAGATCGATCTGTCGAAGCATGAGATCGATCTTCTCCCAAACAGAGAGTTAAGGAGATCGATCTGGGTGCTTGGGGATCGATCTTTTCACTACAGAATGCTTAGGAGATCGATCTGGCTCCATTGGAGATCGATTTGCTCTATTCCTTTGCCCAAATAAGAGCATTCTGGCTCTTCCAGATCGATCTCTCATCCCATGAGATCGATCTGCCCTTCACAATTTCCAGATTTTCTGCAGTTCTTCTGCAGCAACACTTACCAAACATCCTTAATTTGCTACCATGATCCTTTTCTCATCCATTCATCTTTGAGACTTGAAAATGGTATCCATCCACACTTCATACACATTAAAACTTGTGTAGAATCTTTGTATGACCAATGGTACTTAATATAAACTAAAATGGAAGTGCACATCTTATGCAATTCTACTTCCATTTTACCAAACTACTCATAATCCATTCTACACACATTCTCCACATGTTTAAGTCCATTTCTTCACATTCATACTTAATGTAACTTGTATGTACAATTACCACTCTCATTACATGTGTGTACATTACTTATGGACTTACATCACATATACTTCACTCATGAATTCATAGTACAACTCTATTTACATTTCTATGTACATATACCCTTATACATATACAGGGTCTCACAAAATGTATATATTAGAGTTGTTTACATGTGTTTACATTGTCTTATATCCCCAATAGTTACATACAAAATGCTACTGTGCTACCGTAAGTTTAGATACAAAAATTACAACAGTGTGTATACCTTACGCGATGGGATGCAGCGGATTACCAAAGGGGATAAGCCTCTAGTCACCCACAATCTATACTCAAAGCTCTGTAGAGAGGGGGAAAATAAGGGGGTGAGCAAACCACACGCTCAGTAAGGCAATCATGCGAACAGGTAGATACTGCACTATCTACGTGATCGTGATGCCATGCTTAAATCATACTTTTCATCGTTTCTCAAAATATGAGTTCATGCTTGTGTTAATGGTATGTAAAGCATTCATGCTATTAAAATCTAGTGCACAATTCAT
Source organism: Firmiana major (assembly GCA_033439115.1). Taxonomy (NCBI): domain Eukaryota; kingdom Viridiplantae; phylum Streptophyta; class Magnoliopsida; order Malvales; family Malvaceae; genus Firmiana; species Firmiana major. The sequence goes on along the minus strand of CM065904.1, from coordinate 16,466,033 downwards.
TTGAAAGCATGGTATAAATCATCATGCATATTTCACAATAAAGCACGGCATTAACCATCATGCATTTTCACAATAAAGCATGGCATTAACCATCATGCATTTTCACAATAAATCATTTCATTAATCATCATGCTTCTGTGCACTTTAAAACCATTAACAAATCAATCCAACACTTGTCAGGTCTCAGCCTATCCCTCAGACTGTCCTGACCCACAAATCATTTCAAACATGGATTTATTCACAAAGCATTAGACATGTGAGATAGGCAATTCAATAAAAGTTAATAACCTCTAGGTCTATGGCCATAACCTGTGATACCGGCTACATAGATCAGGTGTGCAGGATATCACAACTATCTGCTTCCACACGAGAGGTGGGTCAAATCCTGCCCGTTGGTCCATAGTAGATCTCGTCCAAAGATGGCATATCATAATCTCAACACGGTACAACGTACTCCATGCTACATGCACGGTACAACGTACTCCATGGACCCAATCTACACATCATATCACGCCACATCTCAAAACACACGTGTAATCCTGTTTAATCGGTATGGCCTCTTATCTACCCAAAGCTCCTAACACGGCTATCAACATGTCAAAACATCACAAATGCACGTGCTAGCCTATTTAGTCGGTGCGACGCCTAGTCTGCCCGAAGCTCCAAACACGACAACAAATAAGGTGGGCATCTAGTGCGAGCTAAGCTCCAAGCACCATTCCAAAACCAGTACGAAATCCATGTGAAAACTAGTGCAAACTAAGCTCTAGCACTCATGTGTATAAAACACGTCAAATCTCGTGCGACTCATACTCTAACACGCTTTCATTCTCACGAAAACAATGTAGGTGGCTCATTTCTTTGCAAAGTGTGGTTAACAAACTAAAACAACTCATTTCTTTTGCAATTCATTTCAAATGCTAGCCAACCTACCAATCGCATGCTAAGAGCAATAAAACATGATTTTCCAAAGCACTATGCTTTTATTTTCATGCACATTTGTCAAACACCCAACTTTTGCCCTTTAATCACCCAATTTCATTTCCTAACACCTCATGCATTCTAGCAAAGCAATTAAGCACCCAAATTACATACAGATATCTCTAAGAGTCCACACAATTCCTTTACCTCGATTTACTTGAGTGTGACTCTCTTCCTCTTAGCTTCTTGTGCTCTTGGCTCATTTTGCTCTGGTGTATCCTCAAGAGCTGCGATTCATTCATCCAAATCAATTGAGTTAATGTTGTTAACTCATATTTGACCTCACCAGTCAATATAATTCATTTATGCATTTTACCAATGCCCTAAATCCACATTTTACCCCTTTTAGGTAAATCTTACAATGTATTCACTAACAACATCTTAAAATCATACCCATAACACTATTATCACCTCTAGATATCCCATTTCTCATTAATCTCTATACATTCCACTTTCTCACACTAGACCATTTCTAGGTCATAATCATTCCAATGCATTTTAGATAGTTTCTAACAATACTAAGCACCTCAATCAACCATAAACATCAATAGCTTAACAATGTACTTAAGTTGGTGCTTTAAAAACTCACCTCTTTGGATTTCCTCTTCTCTCCATATAGAAATGCCCCTTGTTCCTTCAATCTAACAAATGGGTAAATGCCTCCAAACTATGTTGTTCTTCTCCTTGATGTGATCAACTTTTCCTCTAATAGTCTTCCCTCAAATATCCTTTAAAATGGTTGGATTTAGAGAGAGAACTAGGTTTTGGGTTGGAAAGGGAAGGAAATGGTTTTGTCCCAAAATCTATAGATTTTCAACGCCCTTTTTATAGAAATAGCTTGAGGAGATCGATCTTCACTATGAGGAGATGGATCTGGTCTCTTTAAATTCCTCTTTTCCATGGCATTTTAAGCTTGAGATCGATCTGTCGAAGCTTGAGATCGATCTGCTCCAAACAGAGAGCTAAGGAGATTGATTTGTGTGCTTGAGGATTGATCTTTTCATTGCAGAATGTTTAGGAGATCGATCTGGCTCCATTGGAGATCGATCTGCTCTATTCCATTACTTAAATACAAGTATTTTAACTCATCCAGATCGATCTCTCATCCTATGAGATCGATTTGGCCTACATAATTTCCAGATTTTGCTGCAGTTTCATACAGAAACTTATACCAAAACATCCTTAATTTGTTACCATAGTCATTTTCTCATCCAATCATATTTGAGACTTGAAAATGGCATCCATTAATACTTCATACACATTAAAACTTGTGTAGAATCTTTGTATAGCCAATGGTCTATGATATAAACCAAATGAAACTGCACAACTTATACAAATCTTCCTTCCATTTTACCACACTACTCATATTCTATTCCATTCACATTTTTCACATGTTTAAGTCCATTTCTTTATACTCATTCATAATGTAACTTGTACGTACAATCACAACTCTTATTACAAGTGTGTACATAATCTTATGGACTTACATTACATATACTTCAGATTACAAATGTATCATCATACTTATGATTTCATTTACATTTCTATGTACCTATATACAATTATACATATACGGGGTCTCACATTCTCCCCCACTTAGAAAATTTGGTCCTCTAAATTAGAACCAATTTAATCCATGAATAACTTGGGATACTTCTCCTACATCAAACTCTCCGATTCCCATGTGGCTTCTTCCACAGTGTGATATTACCAAAGGACTTTCACCAAGGGAATTATCTTTGTCCTCAACACTTTATCTTTTCTGTCCAATACCCGAACTGGCACACGTCAGACCAACCTAAACTCTGATACGAACTTCTATCACGACCCTTAACTTACCAAAATACGTATAAATTTTTTGCATTTTCATGCATAATTTATTATTCATCTTTACCTCAATTGTAAACAGTCACTCTCCTCAATAGTTGGGCTGTATATCGGCGTCTAACTCACTCCACCATACCAATTCAATTTGTATATTATTTATGAGTAAACACTTGTATAAATGTATATATCAAAGTTGTTTACATGTGTTTACATTGTCTTACATCCCCAATAGTTACATACAAAATGCTACTGTGCTACCGTAAGTTTAGATACAAAAATTACAACAGTGTGTATACCTTACGCGATGGGATGCAGTGGATTACCAAAGGGGATAAGCCTTCAGTCGCCCACAATCTATACTCAAAGCTCTGTAGAGAGGGGAAAATAAGGGGGTAAGCAAACCACACACTCAGTAAGGCAATCATGCGGACAGGTAGATATTGCACTATCTACGTGATCGTGATGCCATGCTCAAATCATACTTTTCCTTATTTCTCAAAATATGAGTTCATGCTTGTGTTAATGGTATGTAAAGCATTCATGATATTAAAATCTAGTGCACAATTCATTTTAAAGCATGGTATAAATCATCATGCATATTTCACAATAAAGCACGACATTAACCATCATGCATTTTTCACAGTAAAGCATGGCATTAATCATCATGCATTTTTCACAATAAAGCATGGCATTAATCATCATGCTTCGGTGCACTTTAAAACCATTAACAAATCAATCCAACACTTGTCAGGTCTCAGCCCATCCCCCGGACTGTCAAGACCCACAAATCATTTCAAACATGGATTTATTCACAAAGCATTAGACATGTGAGATAGGTAATTCAATAAAAGGTAATAACCTCTAGGTCTATGGCCATAACCTGTGATACCGGTTACACTGATCAGGTGTACGGGATATCACCACTATCTGCTTCCACACGGGAGGTGGGTCAAATCCTGCCCGACGGTCCATAGCAGATCTCGTCCGAAGACGGCATATCACAATCTCAACACGGTACAACGTACTCTATGCTACATGCACGGTACAACAAACACCATAGACCCAATCAACACATCATATCACGCCACATCTCCAAATGTACGTGTGAGCCTATTTAATCGGTACGACCTCTTGTCTATCCGAAGCTCCTAACATGGCTATCAATGTGTCAAAACATCACAAATGCACGTACGAACCTATTTAATCGGTGCGACACCCAGTCTGCCCGAAGCTCCAAGCATGACAACAAATAAGGTGGTCATCCAGTGCAAGATAAGCTCTAAGCACCATGCCAAAACCAATATAAAATCCATGTGAAAACTAGTGCGAGCTAGGCTATAGCACTCATGTGTATAAAACACGTCAAATCTTGTGCGAGTCATACTCTAGCACGCTTTTATTCTCACGAAAACAATGTAGGTGGCTCATTTCTTTGCAAAGTGTGGTTAACAAACCAAAACAACTCATTTCTTTTGCAATTCATTTCAAATGCTAGCCAACCTACCAATCGCTTGCTAAGAGCAATAAAACATGATTTTCAAAGCACTATGCTTTTATTTTCATGCACATTTTTCAAACACCCAACTTTTGCCGTTCAATCACCCAATTTCATTTCCTAACACCTCATGCAATCTAGCAAAGCAATTAAGCACCCAAATTGCACACAGATATCTCTAAGAGTCCATACAATTCCCTTACCTCGATTTACTTGAGTGTGACTCTCTTCCTCTTAGCTTCTTGTGCTCATGGCTCTCTTTGCTCTAATGTATCCTTGGGAGCTACGATTCATTCAGCCAAATCAATTGAGTTAATGTTGTTAACTCATATTTGACCTCACCAGTCAATATAATTCATTTATGCATTTTACGAATGCCTTAAATCCACATTTTATCCCTTTTAGGTAAATCTTACAATTTATTCACTAACAATATCTTAAAATCATACCCATAACACTATTATCACCTCTAGATATCTCTTTTCTCATTAATCTTCATACATTCCACTTTCTCACACTAGACCATTTCTAGGTCATAATCATTCCAATACATTTTAGAAAGTTTCTAACAATACTAAGCAGCTTAATCAACCCCAAACATCAATAGCTTAACAATGTACTTAAGTTGGTACTTTAGAAACTCACCTCTTTGGATTTCCTCTCGCTCCAAATAGAAATACTCATTGTTCCTTCAATCCAACAAATGGGTAAATGCCTCTAAACTATGTTGTTCTTCTCCTTGATGTGAACAACTTTGCCTCTAATAGTCTTCCCTCAAATCTCTTTGAAAATGGTTGGATTTAGAGAGAGAAAAGTAGGTTTTGGGTTGGAAAGGGAAGGAAATGGTTTTGTCTCGAAATCTGCAGATTTTCAATGCCCTTTTTATAGTAATAGCTTGAGGAGATCGATCTTCACTATGAGGAGATCGATTTGGTCCCTTTAAATTCCTCTTTTCCACGGCATTTTAAGCATGAGATCGATCTGTCGAAGCTTGAGATTGATCTGCTTCAAACAAAGAGCTAAGGAGATTGATCTATGTGCTTGAGGATCGATCTTTTCATTGCAGAATGTTTAGGAGATCGATCTAGCTCCATTGCAGATCGATCTGCTCTATTCCATTGCTCAAATACAAGCATTTTAGTTCATCCAGATCGATCACTCATCCTATGAGATCAATCTGGCCTACATAATTTCTAGATTTTGCTGCAGTTTCCTACAGAAACTTATACCAAAACATCCTTAATTTGCTGCCATGGTCATTTTCTCATCCAATCATCTTTGAGACTTAAGCATGACATCCATTAATACTTCATACACATTAAAACTTGTGTAGAATCTTTGTATAGCCAATGGTCCATGATATAAATCAAATGGAAGTTCACAACTTATACAAATCTTCCTTCCATTTTACCGCACTACTCATATTCTATTCCATTCACATTTTTCACATGTTTAAGTCCATTTCTTCATACTTATTCATAATGTAACTTGTACGTACAATCACAACTCTTATTACAAGTGTGTACATAATCTTATGGACTTACATTACATATACTTCACATTACAAATGTATCATCATACTTATGATTTCATTTACATTTCTATGTACCTATATACAATTATACATATATGGGGTCTCACATTCTCCTCCACTTAGAAAATTTGGTCCTCCAAATTAGAACCAATTTAATCCATGAAAAACTCGGGATACTTCTCCCCATCAAATTCTCCGATTCCCATGTGGCTTCTTCCACAGTGTGATATTACCAAAGGACTTTCACCAAGGGAATTGTCTTTGTCCTCAACACTTTATCTTTTCTGTCCAATACCCGAACTGGCTTCTCAACATATGTCATGCTTTCATTGAGCTCTAAAGCCTCGTACCTTATTACATGCACCGGGTCTGGGTGGTACTTCCTTAACATGGATATGTGGAAGACATTGTGAACACTTACCAACTCCAGTGGCAATGCCAACCTATAAGCCTTGTCTCCCACTCTCTCCAAAATCTCGAAGGGTCCGATGTATCTAGGGCTCAGCTTGCCCTTCTTACCAAATCTCATAATTCCTTTTGAAGGAGAAACTTTCAAGAACACCGACTCACCCACATCAAACTCTAGTGGTCTCCGTCTCTTGTCAGAATAACTCTTTTGCCGGCTCTGACCTGTCCGTAATCTCTCACATATCAATTGGATGTCCTCAAATGCCTGCTACACTAAGTCAGGAGCAAAAATCTGTCTGTCACCAACCTCTTCCCATCCAATAGGGGAACAGCATCTACACCCATACAATGCCTCATATGGTGCCATCCTGATACTCGCATGAAAAGTGTTATTATAGACGAACTCTACGAGTGGCAAATGGTCATCCCAGGAGCCTTCAAAATCCAATACACACGCTCTCAACATATCCTCCAGGGTTTATATATTCCTCTCTGACTGACCATCTGTCTGAGGATGAAACGCGGTGTTAAAACTCAACTGGGTCCCCATCGCTTCCTAAAAACATTCCCAGAAGTGGGAAGTGAAGGGGGTATCCCTATCAAAAACAACGCTCACTGGAATTCCATGTAGCCTCACTATCTCACGTACATATAGGTTCGCTAACTGGCTCAGAGTATCGGTAGCTCTCATAGCTAGAAAATAGGCTGATTTCGTCAACCGATCCATAATCACCCATATAGCATCATGACCTCTGCGGGTCCTCGGTAATCCTAACACAAAATCCATGGTGACGTACTCCCATTTCCAAGTCGGTATCGATAGAGGCTGCAATAACCCTACAGGCTTCTGATGCTCTATCTTCACCGTTGACAAACGAGACACTTAGCAGCATATTCAGCAATGTGCTTTTTCATCCCAGACCACCAAATAAACCTTTCGAAGGTTTTGATACATCTTAGTACTCCCTGGATGTATCGTATACTTCGATGAGTGAGCCTCTGTCAAGATCAATCTTCTGATCTTTGCATCATCAGGAACACATATCCTACCTCTGAGCCTCAATAACCCATCCGAACTCAACCTAAAGGCCATGTTTGTACCCCTCTGCATCTGCTTGACAATATCACTGCACTGTTGATCAATCTGCTGAGCCTGTAGGATTCGATCTACCAGATCCGGTTCCAACTGCAGGCTATGTACCATAATACCACCATCAGCACTGGGGGGGTCACATCCAAACTAAGGTTTGTAAACTGTTCCAACAGCTCGTGTTCCCTGACCATCATGAATGGTACCATCCCGAGATGCTTCCTACTTAATGCATCAGCAACCACATTTGCTTTACCCGAGTGGTACAGGATCTCATAATCATAATCCTTTAACAGCTCAAGCCATCTCCTCTGTCTCATGTTCAAATCTTTTTGCAAGAACAGGTATTTAAGGCTCTTGTGTTCTGTGTAAACCGAAAATCTCTCACCATAGAGGTAGTGGCACTATATCGTCAGCGCAAACACCACCACTGCCAACTCCAAGTCATGGTTCGGGTAGTTCCTCTTTTGATCCTTCAACTATCTAGACCCATATACAACTACCTTCCCATGTTGCATCAATACACAGCCTAATCCTAGGTGTGAAGCATCCGCATACACCGAGAAACCTCCTGAGCTGGTAGGAATGGTGAGTATCGGAGCTGTAGTTAATCTCTTTTTCAACTCCTCAAAGCTTTCCTCACATTTATCGTCTCATGCAAATTCAATGTTCTTTCTCGTGAGACGTGTCAAAAGAGCAGCTAACCTTGAGAATCCCTCCACAAATCTTCGATAATACCCAGCTAAACCCAGGAAACTTCTGATCTCTGTCATTGTCTGAGGTCTTTGCCACTGTATCATTGCCTCAATCTTCGATGGATCCACTACCACTCCATCCTTCGATACTATGTGACCCAAAAAGGAGATCTGTTTAACCAAAAGTTGCACTTACTGAGTTTAGCGTATAACTTCTTCTCTCGGAGGGTCTGTAACACTATCCTTAAATGCCTTTCATGCTCTTCTCTAGACCTTGAGTACACCAGTATATCATCAATAAATACAATAACAAATCGATCTAAATACTGGTGGAATACCTTGTTCATTAAAGACATAAAAGCTGCGAGAGCATTCGTCAACCCAAATGGCATAACCATAAACTCATAATGTCCATACCGGGTGTGAAAAGCAGTCTTGGGTACATCTCCACCTCGTATCTTCAACTGATGGTACCCTGATCTCAGATCTATCTTGGAAAAGACCTACGCTCGCTTAAGCTGATCCTACAAGTCATCGATGCGTGGAAGGGGATACTTATTCTGGATGGTGGCCTTATTTAACAATCGATAATCTATAAACAATCGGAGGCTTCCATCTTTCTTCTTTACAAAAAGAACTGGTGCTCCCCAAGGTGAGACGCTCAGCCTGATAAACCCCTTCTCAGATAACTCCTATAACTGTTTCTTTAATTCTTCTAACTCAACTTAAGAAATTCTATACGGTGGCCTGGATATCGGCTCTGTACCAGGTGCCAAGTCTATACCAAACTCCATCTCCCTATCTGGAGGTAACCCTGGTAACTCATCCGGAAAGACATCTGGAAACTCCTTAACCACTGGTATGTCTCCCAATTCCAGACGTGCCTTATTTGTCTCAATCACATAAGTGATGAACCCTTCACATTATTCTTTCCACCATTAGTAATCATAAATCATCATATTCCCACATAAGATTGATAAATAGATTTATCTTTCATACATCATGCATCAAGATTATACTCATCACACTTATAATAATCATGTTCTTTAATTTCATTTCACAAAATTTACTACAAGGTTGTCTATCTTTAGAAACATTAAAGTTTTTCCATGATAATCCATAACAACATGATTTGCAGCCAGCCAATCCATCCATAGGATTACATCAAAATCACTCATATTTAGTAAAATTAAATCGCCTGCCATTTCTTTACCTCCTATCCTCATCTTATAATCTCTATATACATGCTCAGTTAACTGACTATCATTCATAGGGGTAGATATCAACAACATCTTATCAAGCAATATGAGTTTTACATGCTTCAACAGTTTATGTGTAAAGGATGGCGATATAAAGGAATGCGTGGCACCAGAATCAAACAATACAAATGCTTCTAAATCAAAGATTTGGATGGTATCTTTTACCACATCCGATGACTGATCCGCAATGTCCTAGTCTAGTGCGTGCACTCATCCTCTGCTCACACCCACTGCCTGTTTCCCCTTTTTCTCAGCTGCAGCCCTCCTCCTAGGAGTCGCTATCCCAATTGGAGCTCTTTCTAGCTCCTTGCCTTTCTGTAGGGCTCTCTCTGTCATCTTCGGGCAATCTCTGATTATGTGCCCTGGCTTCCCACATCTGAAGCATACTACCTGAGGTCCATAGCATGGTCGAGTACCATGGTACCTGCCACACTTGTCGCACTGCTCTGTCGTAGGCTGTGGCCCTCCAATCACAATTCCTTTAGTTGGAGCAATGGCTGGATACATGAGAGTATTAATTATCCTCTCTCGGATCTCATTAATCCTCGGCCTCTTTTCGAAAAATCTCTTGATTCCCTTATAGCTAAAGCCTCTATCCATCATTGGTCTCTTCTTATCTTTGTCCCTCATCTTACCAACCTTTACAAACTCTAAAATGATTCTGTCAACATCTTGCTCACATAATTGCGCCCTACGCACTACCTCTTCATAGGTCGGTATATCCAGGGGAACCAGTCTAGACCTAATAGTTGGTCTCAATCCATCCACAAACTTATAGATCTTCTCGACCTCATTACTCATAGTGTTGGGATCATACTTTCTCAGAGAGATAAAGGTCATCTCGTACTCATCCACAGTCCTACTCCCTTGGGTTAGTCCCAAAAATGCCATTTTCATCTTCTGCTGTGCGGTATCCGGAACGTACTGTCTTTGAAATGCCTCCAAAAATATATCCCATCTGATCTCAGTATGCCGGGTTCTCAAAATAGGCCTGGTGGATTCCACCAATGTTCTGCTGACCCCTTTAGGATAAAAGTGGCAAACGCTACCATCTCGATAATAGTGCACTCGAAGAACCCATACAACTTCTCGATTTCACTAATCTAATCCTCAACAGCTACTGGGTCCTTAACTACACTGACAGACAGCGGTCCAAACTTTTAGAACTACCGCAATCTATCCAAATCACATCCATATCCCCAACCTCTACTGCCTAGTGTAACAATCGACGTAGGTACATCCTGTGTGGGTGGGGTATCTACGTCTGTGGCCTTTGGGCTTCCCTTGCCCGTGCCTTAGGAGCTGTCGCCTGCTCGGCATCACCCTGTGTAGCGGGACTCTGTCTATCGCCAACTCTATGTAAAGATTAGGTGACCAACTCCAATATCATCTCAATGCTCCTCTCAATCCTCGCGAAGTGAGCCTCAGTACTCTCGGGTCTCTCCTCTGGACCTTGTGGAGCGTGCTCAACCTCAGCCTCTACCTCAATATCATCCTGAATCTCATGGGTTTTTGGCTCAACACAACCCCTAATCCTACCTCTACGACCCCTAACTTGCGCCATCGCCCCTCTATCGCGACTGGTATTAGACATAATTACTTAATTCCCTACATTCACAACCAATTACTTAGTCAACCCATCGACACACACACAATTGTATCTAAACAAGCACAGTAACATGGGGATGTAATTTTCCAACTTATTAAGTATTTTAGACATGACACACGTCAGACCAACCTAAACTCTGATACTAACTTCTATCACGACCCTTAACTTACCAAAATACGTATAAATTTTTTGCATTTTCATGCATCATTTATTATTCATCTTTACCTCAATTGTAAACAGTCACTCTCCTCAATAGTTAGGCTGTATATCGGCGTCTAACTCACTCCACCATACCAATTCAATTTGTATATTATTTATGAGTAAACACTTGTATAAATGTATATATCAGAGTTGTTTACATGTGTTTACATTGTCTTACATTCCCAATAGTTACATACAAAATGCTACTGTGCTACCGTAAGTTTAGATATAAAAATTACAACAGTGTGTATACCTTACGTGATGGGATGCAGCGGATTACCAAAGGGGATAAGCCTTCAGTCGCCCACAATCTATACTCAAAGCTCTGTAGAGAGGGGGAAAATAAGGGGGTAAGTAAACCACACGCTCAGTAAGGCAATCATGCGAACAGGTAGATATTGCACTATCTACGTGATGGTGATGCCATGCTCAAATCATACTTTTCATTGTTTCTCAAAATATGAGTTCATGCTTGTGTTAATGGTATGTAAAGCATTCGTGCTATTAAAATCTAGTGCACAATTCATTTTAAAGCATGGTATAAATCATCATGCATATTTCACAATAAAGCACGACATTAACTATCATGCATTTTTCACAATAAAGCATGGCATTAATCATCATGCATTTTTCACAATAAAGCATGTCATTAATCATCATGCTTCGGTGCACTTTAAAACCATTAACAAATCAATCCAACACTTGTCAGGTCTCAGCCCATCCCCCGGACTGTCAAGACCCACAAATCATTTCAAACATGGATTTATTCACAAAGCATTAGACATGTGAGATAGGCAATTCAATAAAAGGTAATAACCTCTAGGTCTATCGCAATAACATGTGATACCAGCTACACTGATCAGGTGTGCGGGATATCACCACTATCTGCTTCCACACGGGAGGTGGGTCAAATCTTGCCCGACGATCCATAGCAGATCTCGTCCGAAGATGGCATATCACAATCTCAACACGGTACAACGTACTCCATGCTAAATGCAGGGTATAACAAACACCATAGACCCAATCAACACATCATATCACGCCACATCTCAAAATGCACGTGTGAGCCTATTTAATTGGTACGACCTCTTGTCTATCCGAAGCTCTTAACACGGCTATCAATGTGTCAAAACATCACAAATGCACGTGCGAGCCTATTTAATCGGTGCGACACCCAGTCTGCCCGAAGCTCCAAGCATGACAACAAATAAGGTGGTCATCCAGTGCAAGATAAGCTCTAAGCACCATGCCAAAACCAGTATAAAATCCATGTGAAAACTAGTGTGAACTAGGCTCTAGCACTCATGTGTATAAAACACGTCAAATCTCATGCGAGTTATACTCTAACACGCTTTTATTCTCACGAAAATAATGTAGGTGGCTCATTTCTTTGCAAAGTGTGGTTAACAAACCAAAACAACTCATTTCTTTTCAATTCATTTCAAATGTTAGCCAACCTACCAATCGCTTGCTAAGAGCAATAAAACATGATTTTCAAAACACTATGCTTTTATTTTTATGCACATTTTTCAAACACCCAACTTTTACCGTTCAATCACCCAATTTCATTTCCTAACACCACATGCAATCTAGCAAAGCAATTAAGCACCCAAATTGCACACAGATATCTCTAAGAGTCCACACAATTCCCTTACCTCGATTTACTTGAGTGTGACTCTCTTCCTCTTAGCTTCTTGTGCTCATGGCTCGCTTTGCTCTAGTGTATCCTTGGGAGCTACGATTCATTCATCCAAATCAATTGAGTTAATGTTGTTAACTCATATTTGACCTCACCAGTCAATATAATTCATTTATGCATTTTACGAATGCCTTAAATCCACATTTTATCCCTTTTAGGTAAATCTTACAATTTATTCACTAACAATATCTTAAAATCATACCCATAACACTATTATTACCTCTAGATATCCCATTTCTCATTAATCTCCATACATTCCACTTTCTCACACTAGACCATTTCTAGGTTATAATCATTTCAATACATTTTAGATAGTTTCTAACAATACTAAGCAGCTCAATCAACCCCAAACATCAATAGCTTAACAATGTACTTAAGTTGGTGCTTTAGAAACTCACCTCTTTGGATTTCCTCTTCACTCCAAATAGAAATACTCATTATTGCTTCAATCCAGTAAATGGGTAAATGCCTCCAAACTATGTTATTCTTCTCCTTGATGTGAACAACTTTGCCTCTAATAGTCTTCCCTCAAATCTCTTTGAAAATGGTTGGATTTAGAGAGAGAAAAGTAGGTTTTGGGTTGGAAAGGGAAGGAAATGGTTTTGTCTCGAAATCTACAGATTTTCAATGCCCTTTTTATAGTAATAGCTTGAGGAGATCGATCTCCACTATGAGGAGATCGATTTGGTCCCTTTAAATTCCTCTTTTCCACGGCATTTTAAGCATGAGATCGATCTGTCGAAGTTTGAGATCGATTTACTTCAAATAAAGAGCTAAGGAGATCGATCTATGTGCTTGAGGATCGATCTTTTCATTGCAGAATGTTTAGGAGATCGATCTAGCTCCATTGCAAATCGATCTGCTCTATTCCATTGCTCAAATACAAGCATTTTAGTTCATCCAGATCGATCACTCATCCTATGAGATCAATCTGGCCTGCATAATTTCTAGATTTTGCTGCAGTTTCCTACAGAAACTTATACCAAAACTTCCTTAATTTGCTGCCATGGTCATTTTCTCATCCAATCATCTTTGAGACTTAAACATGGCATCCATTAATACTTCATACACATTAAAACTTGTGTAGAATTTTTGTATAGCCAATGGTCCATGATATAAACCAAATGGAAGTGCACAACTTATACAAATCTTCCTTCCATTTTACCACACTACTCATATTCTATTCCATTCACATTTTTCACATGTTTAATTCCATTTCTTCATACTCATTCATAATGTAACTTGTACGTACAATCACAACTCTTATTACAAGTGTGTACATAATCTTATGGACTTACATTACATATACTTCACATTACAAATGTATCATCATACTTATGATTTCATTTACATTTCTATGTACCTATATACAATTATACATATACGGGGTCTCACATTTTCCCACAGAATCTTTTACTTAAACCCAATCCTAACAAATTTTTAACCAAGATCATGAATACTTCTCAATCTTTTAACTTTTAATTCATAACTTAACAAAATCAAATAGTCAAGTCAATCATATCTCAACTGTTACTCTCACATTCATGCATACCTTTAAATAAGCCAATGTAAAATGCACAATTAACTTTAATTGAAACATGTAACATAAGCATGCAACTTACCCACCTCTATTACTACAAGCATCAGCAATAAATCAAGAATTATTTGTATTTTCAAGTTTTAGAGGTTATATTGTGGCTTTTTTAAGTACTCACCTATTGAACAGGTCAATTTTCATATTTAGAGTGCTTTGCATACTCATATTTCAAGTCAGTAAATATATTTATCTTATAAAGACTTGTGTGACTCAAAACATTAGAGTAGTTATTATCATTTTTTCTTCATTTAACCTCTTTCTTTTCTTTCATATCATTTTTTTCTCTTTTTTAACTTAAACTTAAACTTCAATTCATAGAATAAACATATTTCATGGAGTCATAAATCCCAAAATATCATATGTATCACATCACTCCTTAATGAGACTATAATTGACATCCAATACAGTTAAACTTATTGCATTAGATATCCATTATAGCCTATGATACATCCAAAAATACAACAGTGTTTACATTCTGACAGAAAATACATAAAATTGTGCATTTCAAATGTCTAAAAATAATAAACTGAACTGCACAAGAGGATACGTATACCTCAAAACAAAAGTAGTAGCAACAAGTATAAGACATACCCTTCGATGCTCTACTCCAAAACATACTCAAATCTACTGTAGGTAGTCTAAAGGGAAATAAGAAATAAGTTAAGCTTATGCCCAGTAAGGTATGTTGTAACGACCCAAATTGTACACATTTGTGTTGGACTACGAGTCGATAACATATCAAAATCCATAAATCCCCCTATTTAATTAATTTCGTTGATAACAATTAAAAACAAAAATAATGGTAACTACTTCTTCAATTAATCAGCACTGTAGTCCTTTTACAAAAACATTCATGTTCACACTCCCTACAAACATTTCGTATACATTACTGCACTTACAAAAATTTTTAGATACAAAATAGTTATTCTTATTGGGTATGCCTCTAGCTCAAGTGATTGCCTGCTGAAGAGTGGCTGTGCAAAATACTTCGACTTAGGGAGTCGATCCAAGTACTAATGCGAATCTGTGGAAGAGAGTAAGGAGATGAGCTTAACATGCTCAGTAGGAGAAAATTAATCTCCTGGCAGACAGATAAACACACTATATATCTATATAGGTTTGAAATGTCCAAAATCATTTACAGTTCAGTTGAGTAATTAACAGTAATAATAACAGTATCATGAACATTTCACTATGGTGAACATTTAAATTGAGTATAGTAAACAAATTGATTTCATACAATATCTTAGTTCATACTCTCAGTAGGTAATTTAAATGGACGAGATAAGGAGAAGCATGCTATAACAGTAATCAATAAGACAATTGGCCAGTGTTGGTGACTCCGGGCAACCACTTATCAGGTGTGTCGGGATGCCAATTTTCGTGGGAGTGGTCAGCTACACAAATGGCTCACAATACAGTATGTCTGAAGACTAGTAACACTGTACATCGTACTCACATGCATGTTGCACGGTACATCGTACTCCGTGGACCACAGTAACAGTAATAGTTCGGTAACAGTACAATTCAGTAATAGTGATAGTTCAGTAATAGTAACAGTGTAGCATGACTAATCATCGCCTTTGTCTCAAAATAAGTGCGAGTCAGACCGTACGACACACAGTCAGCACGTGTTCAAGTACATTTCATTAGTATTTCTTCATAAACAAATCAGTTTCCTCAAAATGCATAAAATTCAATTCGCTTTATAAGATAATTCAAAAGAGGCTGACTAACCCTTTTTTCAGTTAAAATCCTAGTAACCAATCTATGAAATTTAAAATTGGGATTTTTGATTTTATCTGATAATTCAAGTCATATTAGTATCTATGCAAACCATTTAAATTCAATTAGTAAATTTTGGTTGTTCAACTAAGCTAAATTCTATAATTTTCAGAGTGATAAAATTCAGTCTAGATTTTTTTGTAATTTTGGCACTACGAAATTCTACCTAAAATTTTATATCTACAAATATACAAAAATTACACAACGAGAATTTTCCTTACCTCAGTGTTGTAAGACCCGTATTTTGGATGTAAACTTTATGAAATCATGAGAATGGTGATGTATTTGTAATGCAAAGCATAAGTGATGTAAGTCCATGGATTTGATGTACATACTTGTAATACGAGTTTGTAATGTACTCACAAGTTTCATTTTATACGAATATAAAGAAATGGGCTTTTATAAATGATGAATGTGATTAGAGCTCAAAATGAGTAGTGCAGCAAATGCAATAAAGTTGCATGAATGGCATAAGTAATTGTACTTCCATTTGGCTATGAATTGTATACCTTGGATTATACAAAAAATGCACACAAGTTTTAATATGTATAAGATATGAATGGATGCCAATTGCAAGTCTCAAAGGTGGATGGATGAGAAAATGACTATGGCAGCAAAATGTATGAAGTTGGGTATGAGTTACTGCAGAAAACTGTAAAAAAATCTGGAAATATGAAGGCCAGATCGATCTCATAGGATAAGAGATCGATTTGGAAGGGCGAAAATACTCTTATTTGAGCAATGGAACAAGACAAATCGATCTCCAATGGAGCCAGATCGATCTGCTAAACATTCTATATTGAGAGGATCGATTTTTAGTGCAAACAGATCAATTTTCTTAGCTCTCGGGTAGGAGCAGATCGATCTCCCATGGATGCAAATCTATCTCCTTAAGCTACTGCCTGGGACAGATCGATCTCAAGCCCTCGACAGATAATTGGCATGAAAATGAGGGATTTAAAAGGACTAGATCGATCTCATGCTTCGATAGATCGATCTCATTGAGCAATTTCTATAAATAGGTGCAGTGAAATCTGCAAATCATGAAAATAAAACCCCATTTCTTCCATTTCAACCCAAAAACCTAGATTTCTCTTCCCAAAGCCACCCATTTCCAGTAAGATTTGAGGAAACCCTATTAGATACAAAGTTGTTCCTATAAAAGAGAAGAATAACTTACTTTGGATTCAAAACCCCATTTGTTGGATTGAAGGAGCATGGTGTATTTTCTTTGGAGCAAGAAGAGAAGCTAGATTTGGTACGTTCCTAATACTTCAGCCCAAGTACATTGTTTATTTAATGGTTTTGGAAATCGATTTGCATGTGTATTGATGGATAAAACTACTTAGGATGTCCTAGAAAATGGAATGAATCTAGTGTGAGAAAGAGTCATTTTGATGAGTTGGTGCTTTATGGATTATGATATGTTGTTATTGAAGTAATATGAATGAATTGCAGTGGTTAAATAAAGCCACATTGTGATTTTAGAGGATTTGTGGAAATGAGTATGTAAGATGTTTGATAAAATGCCATAGTGAAGAAATTATTGAGATATAAACAGTATGAGCTTAATATCGATTTGGTATGAATCAATAGGCCTAAAAGAAATCAATAGACTCGAGGTATGAGTAGAACAATAAAACTAGGCCTTAAAAGGATTAATAAAGGCTATAGGTGAATTGACTATAGCAAACACATGAGTTATGTTGTATGGACTAAATTGATGAGATAAACGACTTTGTGTAGTTTCGGAGAGTTTGTCGGAGACGGATCGAACCGCACCAGCAAGCAGCTTTAAGGAAACGGAATCACGCGACGTAATTCTAGGTAAGGGAATTCTGTAAGTATATAAAGGTAGCTGATCATATTTTGTGGGTGGATATAAGGTGTATATGAAATGCATGACTGTTGAGAAAATGGTTGATGATGTATGCGAATAGCTACGAGTATGTATGAGATTTGGTTTTGAAACGATTATTATAAAAAGGGATAGTAAAGCTAATAAATGCATAAATCATGTGTTTGAAATGTTTTCACATAACACAATACTTGGCTTTGAACAAATTAATGGATAGGCTAGCTAGTGTGTGAATGATTTCGTGAAATAGCACTTGTAAGGTGCTAAACCCGATTTTGGGATTGCTTTGATTGTGTATGAGCCGCCTATCATATTTGTGTGATATAAACGCGCTGGAGCCTTGCTCGCACTAGATTTGATGCTTTCATTTGTATGAAACATGCTGGAGCTTAGCTCGCACCTTGATTTGGAAACTATGATGATGTTTTATAAACCGTACTGGAGCTTCTGCTCATACGTGTATTTCAAGTGGTTTTCTTATGCATATAACCATACTGGAGCTGTACTCGTACGTGGTTTCTTCATAATTTGATGCATAAATGCTGCACTAGAGCGTTACTCATACGAGGTGGTTTAGTTATGATGCATGAATCGTGCTAAAGCTTTGCTCGCACAAGTTTTCACATTGTGGTACATATGATACCGTGAAAGTTGGTAAGATCCTCAAGCCTTACATCCTTAAGCCAGAGAGGGTGGGGAGGCTCTGTTCGATGGGGAGGCTCTCTTACGATAAGATCCTCAAGCCCTACATCCTCAAGCCAGAGAGGGCAGGGAGTCTCTCTTACAGTAAGACCCTTATGTATAACATCATCAATCCAGAGAAGGCGATGAGGCTCTGTTCGACAGGGAGGCTCTCTTACATGGGTATGGAAAGCTCCACGTGCACTTGAGACAAGGGAGTTTACATTTGGTATGGGGTAGATAAGACCTATGGCTAGCACCCCCAACCATGATATGGGTTTGCGGAGTATGTTGTACCCTGTATATCACATAGAGTACGATGTACCGTGTGGTGGTTATGTGATGAGAAAGTCTGGCGAAGAACTAACCCACCTTCGTACCAGCATGATACCCCGCACACCTGGATGCGTGTGGTCTGGGATGATTTGTAACATAGTTGGCCAACATAGGCTTTGAGATATAGTGACTTGTCTCACTTGATATTATGTAGTACCACATGGTTTTGATATATGAGTATGATTTGATTATTCAGGGTAGACCCGAGGGAGGGGTCAAGTCTTGTGGGATTTTAATTGAGAAATGATAATGATGTTTGAGATTGAAAAATGATTGTAATGGGATTTTACTGTGTTTCAAGAGAGAGAAGAACTTTAAAGGATGTTTCTTAATGGATTCCCATTTTTATTTGAGATTTGATAAAGATGAGCATGAGAGGTTTTACATGATGATGATTTCATGTTTTATATGCATGTTTTCCATGTTTTTCTGTACATGATGTATGTATATTCATACGGCATAGATTTATTTCCTCATGCTTTGATTATAAATGATTTATGCATAACATTATCAGCATGTAGATAGAGTAGTTATCTACCATGCTTGCATTACTGCCTTACTGAGTGTGTGGTTGCTCATCCTTCTCTATTTTCCCCCTCTACGGAGCGTACATAGCAGTCTAGTGAGGACTGAGGCATTTTATTTTGGACATCCGCTGCTTCCATCGCCAAAAGGTATACACTCAGAGATTCTTTTTTATATCTAAACAATGTAAAAGCATAGTAGTCATTTTGTATTGTAATGTGGGGGATGTAAAAGTTAGAAATGTGTCATGTATAACTTAACTTTAAAAGAATGACACTTCTTTTGATATATTGAGAATGAATGTTGAGAGATGCTTATTATTGACTCACAGCCCAACTATGTAGTGGTGAGTTTGTTCACGACCGGGTAAGAAAAGGAAAATTCAAAAAATTAATAATGATTTTCGGTTATAGAAGGATAAAATGGGTCATGATAAGTGTCTACCTGCAGTCGGCAATGCCTTCAGTGATTGAAACCTATGGGTCTGGTTTTCTCGGTTAATTTCCCCGGAGCTTCTTCCCTCGAGTTTTTAAATTTCTCAGTGCCTTCTCTCATATCTCCAAAATTTTTATACATTTACATATATATAATTATATATATATATACTTTCTCTCTTTTTTTCTTTTTTTTTTTAAAAAAATTTTCCCGCTAACTTCTTTGTTTTCTTCTTCTTCTTCCTCATTAGTAATGTTCACTTGGTGCGCTTTCTTCCTCCCGACGTCGCCCTCTACATTTTCGCCTCTATGCTCCTCATCCTCCTCTTTCTTCCTCTTGCTGTCACCATTTCCAGTATATCCGCCTAGCTTCCCCATCCCTCCACCTCTCTTGGTCACCAGCTTGCCTCGGTTGCCACCCCTCATTTTGAGCTTCTCTGATCTGTTTCAATTGTCGGCCAACGGAGTGAACACAGCGAGACCTTACATGCATGCACAGCTGCCTTCAATTTTTGAACTAGCCTTCTAGCAGTCCTATGGTCACATGTCTCCTGTACACAGCTGAGACTGCTCTCGGTTGCAATAAAACAGAGAGGGGACACTCTGTTCCCTGTCTCACCTCCTGTTCCTTCCCGTTCCAGGCCACTCCCGATCTTTTAGCCAACCTCCACCATCACCATCATCTTTTCAATCTCTACCCATTCGCTCCCTTTCTTTATCCCTCTCTTATGCTGTAGTTTACAGAGGTTAGAGCCCTCTGTTTTTGGCCTCCTAAACTTCTCGATTTCTCGGTCTCTAACCTTGCCTCGTGGTTCTTCCTCTCTCACTCTCGCCAAGCTCTTGGGTTTTACTCCCCAGACTATCCCCTCCTTCCTTTTTGGCTCATCTTTTTCTGTTTTCCAGTTTTCCCTTGTTTCTTGCTTCTGTTTATATACAGAAATCGGGGCAACGATGGAGAGGTATGTTGGTGTATCATGTAAACCCCACAAATTTCCTACGTTTAATTAGATTATATTTTAATGGAAGTGTGGATGTTCGTTGTAGGGCTCGAGAATATAGGAGCTGAGAAACCCGTGAATGACCCGGAACCCGAAGATATAAGAAGTAATAAGGCGAATGCAAGTACGGAAGGAT
Source organism: Firmiana major (assembly GCA_033439115.1). Taxonomy (NCBI): domain Eukaryota; kingdom Viridiplantae; phylum Streptophyta; class Magnoliopsida; order Malvales; family Malvaceae; genus Firmiana; species Firmiana major. The sequence continues at coordinate 16,444,885 of CM065904.1, read as the reverse complement.
TAGAAAATTTTAATTTGTTAATCGAAAATTGTTGATGTAAACACTTGTATCGAGAATTTATGAAGAATGATGGAATCTCGATACTATTTTATTTTCGAAATAAGGAAAATCTCATGGAAGGCATGATATTATGTCTTTGGATAAATTATACAAGAAAATGTATATGTGTAGAGACATACATAAGTGAAAATGTATATATATATATGTATATATATATATATATATACATACATACTAGACATTTAAATAAAATGAAAGGTATATGTATATATATATATACATAGGTATAATATATATATACTAGACAATTTAAAATGGAAGAATGATGATATATATATATATATATGAAAAATATATATATATATATATATGTATTGTAATGTATAATGTATAAGATATTTAAAATAAAATGGAAACAAAAAATATATATAATAATAATAATAATAATAACAATACAAATACATAACAAATAATACCTACATACTAATATAATATATATATATACATTAAACTAATATATATATATATATATTTTATGGCATGTACGGAATTGGCTTAGAAAAGCCAATTTTGTCTGCCACTATTTACAATTGGAAAAAAAAGGAAATTAAACAGAGGAGCTGGGCGGGAGAAAGAGCAGAAGAAAAGAGAAGAGGAAGAAAAGCCAATCGGCTGGAAAGGAAAAGATAAAAGAAAGGAAGGGAAAGAAGAAAAGAAGAGAAGAATGAAGGGGAGAGCTGGTTTTACTGAGGAAGGAGAAAAGGAAAGGAGGAAAAAGAAGAGAAAGGAAGGAGTGGGAGCTGCTGGTCGGGAGAGAAAAGAAAAGTGGAAGAAGAGAAGGGAAGAAAGAACAAGAAGATAGCAGCAGGGAATTTGAAACCAAGATTGAGGAAGAAGGAAATTGGGAGCAGAACCGTGAGGAAGAGGGAGAGAACTGCTGCTGACCGAGAAGCAGGGGAGGCCGACGGGAGGAGGAAGAAGGCTAAAGGTAGGAACTAGAAATGAAGCAAGCTGAAGCTGGAAGAAAACTGTGAGGCAGGGCTGGAAACCGAGATTGAAGAATGGGAAATCGAGGATGTGCAGGCTGGAATCGAGGCTTCATTGAAGCAGGCCAGGAAACAGGACAGACCGAGACTGAAGGAAGCAGAACCGTAAGGCAGGGCTGGAAACTGAGATTGAAGAAGGGAGAGGCAAGCTGGAATCTAGAGGTTGAGGAAGAAGGGAAAAAACCGAGAGGCCAGCTGGGAACCGAGAGTTGAGGGAGAAAAGAGGTAAAAATATGTGTATATATTTAGATTCAAATTGTACATGTATATAGATAGGTGATTGTGTATAAGCATGATGAGGTAAAGTATATATATGTATATACATGTATGTATATTCATTGTAAATGTAGATAAATGGGTGGTAGGTACAAGTATGTTAGTTATAGATTAAATTAGACAAAAAATGAAATGATGAGAAGTACGCAAAAAAATATATATTTGTGATATTGAATAATGGAGACAAGTGATAATATATATATATATATATATGTATTTATGTGAATAAAAATATATATATATTTGGGTATATACATATAGGTGTGTATAATGAAAGCGTATGTTAGTATATGTACATATATTTGATAAATGAATAAGGAAAGCCAAGGATAAAATAAATATGAGTATATACTTAGGTGTATATACATATAGGAGTATATGAAAAATGTGTATATACTTGGGGGTATATACAAATGAGTGTATAAAATAAATGTGTGTGTTTTAGTATATGTACAAACAAGGATATATATATATATATATATATATATATATATATATGTATATGTGATAAGAAAAAAATAGAAAACAATGATATATATATATATATTAGGTGCATATACATATGGGTGTATATAGGATGAATTTGTGCTAGTATATATATATATATATACAAAGAATGTATATATGAGATAGGAAAAGAGTGAAAACAAATAAATAAATAAATAAATATATATATATATATACATATGAGAGTGTATATATATGTATTTATGTGTACATACATGTAGAGGTATATAATAAGGTGTATGTCAATAATTGTACATACAAAATAATATGTGGTAAGGGAAAATATATAAACGTGCGTGTTGACTTAGGTACGTACAATAATACGTACACACGCAGTAGTAACGAATAGGTTAAGATTTTAACGCAATTCGGGCAATTCGCATGAATAGGGTGCTAAGTGTACGATTTCGGTGTAGGTGATCATAGAATGAATTAAGGGAGGTACTAAGAGGTGTCACCACTCGAGCACGGAGATTTCAATAGATCGAGGTAAGGGGATATAATTTAAAACGGTAATAGTTACTTACTGAAACTTGATAAAGAAAGTTTGCAAAGACATAAAGTATGATTTTCATGCATGTTCCTAAATTATATTTTTTATCAAGACTATGCTCTCTGTGTTTATGTTTTTGAATAATTGTATATAACTAAATTTAATTTCCGAATATGAGCAAGTCTTTTGAAATGATCTTTCGAATAAGATGAATTTATTTCGATGTTTTCGTATACGGAAACTATAGTTGTTTTGAGACTAAGGGCCATTTACGTTGTATGCTTACACTTGTCCACTTCGCCTGTGTGGCGTCTGAACTCGCCTGTAATTCGCCTATGTGGCGTCTGTATTTCGCCTATGTGGCGCCTATATTTCGCCTTCGTGCCGCCTGTTATTCGCCTTCGTGGCGCCTGTATTTCGCCTATGTGGCACCTGTATTTCACCTATGTGGCGGCTGTATTTCACCTATGTGGCGCCTGTATTCCGCCTTTGTGGCGTCAGGAATTACCCTTAGGCTCTGAATTCCCTCTACGGAGGATGACCGGGTTATTTTGCCACGTGATTACTTTGTTATTTTGCCGCGTGATTACTTTGTTATTGCTGCGTGATAAATTTGTTATTGCCACGTGATAATTATATGGCCGATATAGTCTCAATTTGAAAATTTAAACTCTGTTTTCAGAACCGAATTTGTAGTATGTGATTTGATATGTATTCCTGTTTGGAATTCTGAATGTACGACTAGTTTTGCGTAATATCTGTTAAGTTCAAATAGTTAAAGAATTACGTTTTGAATCTCGATGTTTCTGATTTTCCTTGATCTTTGGATATCATTTATATTAGTTTTCAGAAAGTATCATTATACGCATTATCATGTTTTATATATATTTAAAATGCTAGAATCGTTTTAAATACATCTTCTTACTGGGCTTTTTCCCGAAAGCTCACCCCTCTCCCTCTCAGATTACTTGCAGTGATCCGTAGATGCTACCTGCCGCGTACACGACGTAGGCTGGTGGGAAGAGCTACCCTATGCTACATTTTGTACACGTAAAAAGGTATACATTTACATTCCTGTACCAGACATAATTTGTAAGACCCGAATTATATCGTAATTCATTATAAAGGATTAAAAATGGTCACAAATTTAAACGAATAGAATTCAGACGGGATATAAGGATTTAAAATGCGAAATGAGTGAGTGTTCGTGAAGGGAAGTCGGGTCGAATTAATTCCCGAGCACGTTGAAGGGAAAAATGGTCAAAAGATCGAAAGCCGGTATAAATTCGATAAGAAAAATTTATTAAAAATAATGGATTGAGAAATCTTGGTCAATAAAGGTGAAATAAATTTATTCTGGGTTAAATTGATCAAGATATCAATTTATTGGAATTAATTTGGATTAATCAGAATTTTTAATTCGAAAAATCATTCCGAAAATAATCGAAAAATATACCAAAAAGTCGAAATAATACTGATAAATTCAATTAGGGATTAATTGAATAAATTAATAATTTTTTAGATATTTTGGACAAAATAATAGTATTTTAATGATTAAAATAAATAATAAATAAATAATTAATTAATTAATTAGTTTTAAAAAAAAGGGGAAGGAATCAGAAAATGGATCGAGGAGAGAGAAATGAAAAACGGAAGCCAAAACCGAGGAGACCACCGACGGCCAGAGACCCAAGCGAGGGCCGACGAAGGCTGCCTGACCCCAGGCGACTTCACAACGCCGGCGACGCACCGTGGAACTCGTCGGAGATCGGTGAATCGGGGAGAGAAGCCGCGGGAAAAAGAGTTCTGATTGGCAACTACCGGTGCCGATTTGACCCCAACCACCGACCGTCGAAGGTTCCCCAAGTGATGCCGAGCAGATTGGTGGTGGCCACGGCCGGCGAAACCGGCAGACGGTGCTGGAAACGGTGGAAAGATGAAGTGGGTACCGACGGTGGAGAGAACAGGCTGGACCGGTGACTTTTCGACGGCCTTGGACGAAACCGATGGCAGATTCATGCTGCGGACGGCCCAGCGGAGCAACTCGCGGCAGAAGCAGGTGAAGAACCGGTCGGTAAGGCCATGAACCGGGCGAACCGAAGTGAATCGGTGATTCGAACCGGGTCTGAACCGAACTGAACCGGTTCAGCCAAGAAAGAGGGGAAAAAAAGGAGAAAAAGGGAAAAAGAAAAAGAGAAAAAATTGGGAAAAAATTCCAGCGATGTAATCGAGCTACGGGTAAGTCAGTAGCGGTCGAAATTGACCGATTTAAATTTGGAATATTTTATTTAATTAATTTTCGACTGAAAAATTTACTCAAAAATTATGAAATTGTGTAGCTCGACAATCGACGTCAAACGAGAGCTCGAGATAGCCTCGATTTACGCACTAGCATGGAATCTCGGGTAAGTAACCCTTATTTATGACAATTTACATCGTTATGCGTACTTCAGATTTAATTATCGCATAAAATAAATTAAATTATGGAAATTTAGATAAATTGTCGTAAATAATAAATTGAGTTATTCGAGAGTTAGAACGAGGCCCAATAAATTGTTGGTGGGCCCAATGAGCCCAATAGACCTCGATAATGTGAAAATTAAGTGAGAAATGAGCTTAAGGCCGATTAAGACCTATTAAGATGCAATCGGGCCCAATAGGGGTAAATGGGCCCAATGATTTAAATTAAGCCCAGAAAATAGGAAATACAATTAAATTGTATAATATCTGACCTGAGGAATAATTATACGCAGTTTCGGACATTGGATTGGGAGCAGATCGGACTGCGTGACGAGACAGCAGTGGAAAAGGAAATGTCAGACTCTACAGAAAAATAAGGTAAGGGAATTCTATGGACTGCTAGAGGTAACTTTACGAAATTTCAAAGTCATATGCAGTCTTTTAAATTATCTCTAGGGTCTAGAAGTAAATAAATAATTTTAGTGCCTCGAATAGGCAAATTTACCAAAATACCCTTGTTAAGGGTAAAATTTACAATTTTAGGAAAAATTGGGAGGAGCAAGAACAAGAGGTTCCTGCTCGTTCTGGAGGTATTTTGACGCATGCATGAGTAGGCTGGCTAAGCTTGAAAGAAAAATGTATAGCATTGTATATTTTCAATGATGAAATTGTATTGAAAACTGTTTTAAGGAAACAGAGCCACCTACGTGTTTTTATTGACATATGACGTGCTAGAGCTCAGCTCGCACGATGTTTTGATTTGTGTGATGCATGCATTAGTGCAGGAGCGAGAGGTCGCCCTAGAGTTTTACATGCATTGGTGCTGGAGTCCAACTCGCACCAGATTTTATATATATATATGATTTTCGTGACACGGTGCTAGAGTTTAACTCGCACAAGATTTTACATGATTTTCGTGACAGGGTGCTAGAGTCTAACTCACACTAGATTTTTCACATGATTTGATGAGAGTGCTAGAGCTTAGCTCGCACTAGTTTTACTTGAATTGACGAGAGTGCTGGAGTATCGCTCGCACCCCTCACTGATTTTTTTGAGAACATGCGATGACCCGTGCTTGGAGCATCGGGTAGACTGTGTGTCACCGATTAAATAGGCTCGCACGTGCGTTTTGAGACATGGCATGAGTATAGAGATATGATATAGGTCCACAGAGTACGATGTACCGTGCAAGTAGCATGGAGTACGATGTACCGTGTGGGATCTTCAGATGTGTGGTATCTTCGGATATCTTCGGATATGGCATCTTCGGATGCATGGGATCGGATAAGATTGACGAGATGGACTGACCCACCTCTCGGGAGGTTCTCGATCCTGGTGAGAACCCGCACACTAGGATCCGTGTAGCAGAGGAACTCCCGATGACACATGGCCATAGTACTAGTTATTACCGATATACAGATGTTGCATAGTCTCGCATGTTGACAATTTTGATGAGATCAAAACTGGGTTTTTAATTAGATTTGCATGATGTTATTTCTATGCTTTTTTAAACCCATGTGTGATGTAAACTGATTTTCATGGTTTTGTGTGAGTCAGGACCACCCGAAGGAGGGGTTGAGTCCTGACTTTATTGAGAAAATTTTAAATGAGAAAGAAATGATTTAAAAAGAGTTGCATGATGAATTTTTTGTGCGAACGTGTTTTACATGACATCATGAATCATAGCATCAGTTTTAAAATGTGTGGAGAAAGTGTGGTTTATACATGACACCACGTTCATGTAGGTAGTATGGTTACCTACTTGATCGTAGGATTGCCTTACTGAGCTTGATGTGCTCACCACTTTCATTTTCTCACACAGATAATCTCCAGTAGATGTTGAGGCGACTGAGTACTGAATTTCATATATCCGCTGCTACCCATCACTTAAGGTATATACACTTGTATATATTGTATCTACATAAGCATAGCACAGTAACATGTTTGTAAGTAACTTTAGGGGATGTATAAATATTGTAAACACTTATAAATGACTGAGAAAGAATTAAGTTATATGGTAAATGAATGGTGGGGCTAGCATTGACGCACAGTCCAATTGTTAGTGGAGTGTGGTCACGATCAGAGGACAAGTAAGTATGAAAGAAAATAACAAAAAGTGAAAAATGTACTCTGATTTTTGGGTAGTTTTGGGTCGTGACATACAAAGGTGGTATCAGAGCAGAAATTGGTCTGATGTGTGTCAGTGTCGGTAATTAGGAATTTACATCCCCGTGTTACTGTGCTTGGTTAGATACAATAGTGTATATCGAGATGGGTTTTAACTAAGAAATGGTTGAGAATGTAGGAATGCCTAATATTAGTCGTGATAGAGAAGGTAGAGCACGAGACAGAGGTCGTAGAGGTAGACCTGAGCCTGCTAATCGTACTAAGTTGACCTTTAAGAATCAAGATGAGATTGAAATAGAGGTTTATATTGAGCATGTCTCACAGAGTTCGACAGAGTGATCGGACAATATTGAGACACGCTTCTCGAGGTTAGAACGGAGTGTGGAGAATATTTTGAGAGCTAATTGCTCAGAGTATGCATGGGATTTGAGGGTGAGATGGAGCATTGATGGAAGTCTGCTCGACCCAACTTAAGAGTTAGACATCCAGAGTTGACAAGAGAAATATTTTTGGATGTATTCTGGCGATAGAATATCCCGGACACTGTTTAAAGGGAATGATAGATAAAATTCCTTACTCTGACCCAGAGGATTGATTTATTGACGAGTATGAATTATGAGTATGAGACTTGGTTATATTCTTGGGTAGATAATACCTCGACATTATGGACAGTGAGCGTCGGAAAGCTCAAAAGTTCATGGAATGACTCAAATTGTCAATTAGAGTCCAATTGGCCCATGAGATATTACCTATGTCGAGGCAGTGCGTAAACTACAGTGGTGTGAATAAAATCGAGTGTTACACGCCTCTGAGATTGGGAAAGATAGTAAGGGCCAAAATAGAGACAGAAAGAGAATTGAGAATGACAGAAATGTCAGAACGGGAAAAAGGTAATTCGTAAAAGACCAGTTGGTAAGATGATTGGTAAGGCCACAGTTATCCGATTGTAGCACTTTTGAGGGGTATTGTGATTGGAGAACCCCGATCTGCTACGGATCACTGTAGAATGTGTGGTAAGTATCACGGAAGTAGGACCTACACCTACATATTATTGATGAAAATGCCTGTTAAGTGTAGTAAGACGGACCATTTATTATGACTGCTCAGAGTTGGGCGAGATTGCCCCACAGAAAGGTAAAGAGATAGAGAAAACCCTGTTGAGATAGCTGCATCGAAAAGGGAGGCCGCAGCTAAAGAGAGAAGGAAAGTAGGCTGTTGGACGAAGGCAAGTGTATGTCTTGGACCAGGACACTACTGATGTTTCATAGAATGTGGTGAAAGATACCACACTGCTTATGAATAAAGAAGTAATTGTGTTAATTGATCCTGGTACCACGTATTTCTTCATACTACCTTTATTCGCATATAAGTGAGTAAAAGACATGAATGCCTACAGTCTTGGGCACAATGCTGATAAATTGAGTACCCCCAATAGAGGAAGGTTAACTAACGGAATAATTATGAAGAGATTTTAAGTTGAAAACGGGGGAAAAAGTATAAGTCAGCCGATTTTGTTCAATGGACTATGAATAATTTAAAGTAATATTTGAGAATAAAGTAGTCGGCTGCATATTATGATGTTCAGATTTCTATCCTAAGATAGTGCTGTTTTACCCCTGAAAAGTATACTGTAAGTTTTGACAAGTAATAAAAAAGGGTGCAACGGTTGAAATTAAAGGAGCAAATGATGGTACTCACGAAATGAATAATGACAGAATTTCGTTATAATTGATACAGTAAGGAGATAATCTTTGAGATATGCTTGATCCTAAATACAAGATGTACTGGAGTAAGAGGCGTATGCTAGGTAAGAATACCCTTAAAATATGAAGTAATTTGGATTAAAGCGATAAGTAGTAAATATGAATTATAACCAAGGATAAGGGTGGATATAACCATAACTAGTCCCTGCGGTTAAGTCTAAGGGTTAATAAAGGTATTTCAAAATACATCCCTGCCTGAAGACTTGACAGCGTCTAGAAATATATATATAATCTATAACTTGAAATCGACCGTGGTAAGATATAAATTTAAAATTTGGATACTTTTACTAGTACGATAAAGAACTATAAAATTCGATTAATCATGAAGGTTAAAATATTAAAATTTAATAAAAGCCGTTAATATAAGAAAAAGGAAATGACGAGGGTTAGTACCTTGAACAGGAGCAATCTTGAAGTGATATTACACGTTATGCGTACATAGGTCAAGGATATGGGCGATTGAAATATGTAGTGGAGCTCAACTACAATAAGTTATTTAAACTTTACCTGGACCGATTTGTCATCATTCTTATTAATGATATGCTGGGTGTAGTTAAAGTCCAGGAAAAATTATAACCAACAATTGGAAAATTGCTTTTACAGATGGTTGCTGCGAGTTCTAAAAAGGGTATACTTTGTTGACACGTTTAACTAAGAAAGCGTGGTATTTGAATGGGATGATTGACGTGATAGGAGTTTTGGTGTAATGAAGTATGAACTGACCACCGTGATTATTTTCACCATACCAATAGCTCAAGAGGTTCTCCGTGTGTATGAATGACTCAAAATAATGAATGAGCTGTGTATTGATGCAAAATGGAAAGATAGTCGATTGTGGATCCAAACGACTCAAGGATCATGAAATAAACTATCTAACCCTTGATTTAAAGTTGGCAGCGGTAGTACTTGTACTGAGGATATGGTACTATTATGTATATGGTGAGAAATTTTAGGTATGCACTGATCATAAAGCCCCAAGTATCTGTTTTCATAGAAAAAGATGAATATGAGAATACATAGTGGGTTAAAGCTTTTGAGAGATTTTGATTATGGAAAATTGTACCACCCAGGAAATGCTAATATGATGGCTGATGCCTTGAGCAGAAAGAGCCTCGGGATGGTATTACATATGATAGTCAGGGAGCGTGAGCTACTAGAGAAGTTGTGAGCCTCAGTAGTGATGTGATCTCTTCTGATGATGACAGTGATTGTGTGACAGCTAGCCTGAGATTAGAACCGGATGGGAGTGCCCGGATTTGACAAGCTTAGCGTGATGATCAGCATGGTGTCGATAGTTTGGGTCAGATTCAGAAGGGTATAGTGACAGAGTTCATAGAGAGTGTCGATGATTTACAAAGAGGTTTAGAGACAGTATAAGTGCTCCCCAGGACCACTGTTGATGAGATAGTAATATTTTCAGAAGCTTACTCTTCGGGATATACAATGCATACAAAAAAGTAACGAATATATATATGAAATCTCTGAAAAGGGTATTGGTGGTCAGATGTGAAATAAGATATGGTAGAGATTGGGGAAAAGTGCCTAGTATGTCAGCAGAATAAGGTAGAGTATTAAAAGTCTGCAGAGTTATTGTAGTCTCTACCTATATCGACACGGCACGAAAATGGGAGCAAGTCTTCATGAATTTCGTGATGGGCTATAGAGGACTCAGATGAATCACGAGGCTACCTAGATGATAGTCGCTAAATTGATTAAGTCTACCCACCTTCTGGTTATGAAATCCCCAGATACTCAGAGTGTGTATGAGGATTCAGGTATAAGGAAGATTGTGGAACATTATATAGCGTTCCAGTGAGCTTGGTATCATATAGGGATTCCCACTTCACTTCCCACCTCTGAGAATATTTTCAGGAAGCTACTGAAACCCGATTTAGTATTTGCACAGCTTTCCATCCTCAGACAGATGGTCAGTTAGAAAGGACTGTACAGGTTCTGGAGGATACGATGAAAGCGTGTGCCATTGATTTTATAAGCTCCTGGGATGATCAGTTATTACAAATTTAAGTCGCCAATAACGACAGTTGGCACTTGAGTATCGAGATAACAATTATGAGGCATAGTATGGTCGTAGGGGTTGTTTCCCCGACTTGGATAAGAAAAAGTGGGTGATAGATAAAAATTTCTTCTGAATTAGTATAATAAGTCTTTGAGGGTGTTCAGTTGAGTGAGACATTAAGAACCCTCAGAGCAGACAAAAAGCATTGGAATTCACCGAGGGTGAATCTGTATTGTTGAAGTTATTTGTCCTAAGGGAATAAGGACATAACGAGACTCGGAAAGAAGGCAAATTAAGTTTTGCTAAATGGAATTTTTGAGAGATTGGACAAGTGGGAGATAAGACCTGTAGGTTGGCGTTATCACCTGAATAAACAGGCATCCACAATGTGTCTCATCTTTTGATACTTCGGCAATACTATCTAGATCTAGCATAGGTGATCAGATATGAACTCTAACAGTTCAGCTCAGTGCAAATATAAGTATATTGAAAAAGTTGAATCGGGCATTAAATAGGGAAGAGAAAGTATCGAGGATTAAGACGATCTCCCTGATTAAAGTCCTTTGGTAGTATTACACTCTGGAAAAAAGGTCACATGAGAATTAAAAAAATATGATACGATTGATGTACCGGAGTAGTTTATGGATTCATATGACTTGATTCTAATTTGGAGGACCAAATTCCTTAAGTGGGGGAGATTATGTAAGACCCGAATTATATCGTAATTCATTATAAAGGATTAAAAATGGTCACAAATTTAAACGAATGGAATTCAGACGGGAGATAAGGATTTAAAATGCGAAATGAGTGAGTGTTCGTGAAGGGAAGTCTAGTTAAATTAATTCCCGAGCACGTTGAAGGGCAAAATGGTCAAAAGATCGAAAGCCGATATAAATTCGATAAGAAAAATTTATTAAAAATAATGGATTGAGAAATCTTGGTCAATAAAGGTGAAATAAATTTATTCTGGGTTAAATTGATCAAGATATCAATTTATTGGAATTAATTGGGATTAATCAGACTTTTTAATTCGAAAAATCATTCCGAAAATAATCGAAAAATATACCGAAAAGTCGAAATAATACTGATAAATTCAATTAGGGATTAATTGAATAAATTAATAATTTTTTTAGATATTTTTGACAAAATAATAGTATTTTAATGATTAAAATAATAATAAAAATAAATAAATAATAAATAAATAATTAATTAATTAATTAATTAATTAATTAGTTTAAAAAAAAGGGAGGAAGGAATCAGAAAATGGATCGAGGAGAGAGAAACGAAAAACAGAAGCCAAAATCGAGGAGACCACCGGCGAGCCACCGGCGGCCAGAGACCCAGGCAAGGGCCGGTGAAGGCTGCCCGACCCCGGGCGACTTCACAGCGCCGGCGACGTGCCGTGGAACTCGTTGGAGATCGGCGAATCGGGGAGAGAAGCCGCGGGAAAAAGAGTTCCGATTGGTGGCTACCGACGCCGCTTTGACCCCAACCACCGACCGTCGAAGGTTCCCCACGTGATGCCGAGCAGATTGGTGGTGGCCACAGCCGACGAAATCGGCGGACGGCGCCAAAACGGCGGAAAGATGAAGTGGGTACTGACGGTGGAGAGAACAGGCCGGACCGGTGACTTTTTGACGGCCTTGGACGAAATTGAGAGCAGATTCGTGCTGCGGACGGCCCAGCGGAGCCACTGGCGGCTGAAGCCGGTGAAGAACCGGAGCGAACCGACGGTTCGAACCGGGTCTGAACCGGACTGAACCGGTTCAGCCAAGAAAGAGGGGAAAAAAAGGAGAAAAAGGGAAAAAGAAAAAGAGAAAAAATTGGGAAAAAATCCCGGCGATGTAATCGAGCTACGGGTAAGTCAGTAGCGGTCGAAATTGACCGATTTAAATTTTGAAATATTTTATTCAATTAATTTTCGACTGGAAAATTTACCTGGAAATTATGAAATTGTGTAGCTCGACAATCGACGTCAAACGAGAGCTCGAGACAGTCTCGATTTGCGTACTAGCATGGAATCTTGGGTAAGTAACCCTTATTTACGACAATTTATATCGTTATGCGTGCTTCAGATTTAATTATCGCATAAAATAAATTAAATTATGAAAATTCAGATAAATTGTCATAAATAATAAATTGAGCTATTCGAGAGTCAGAACGAGGCCCAATAAATTGTTGGTGGGCCCAATGAGCCCAATAGACCTCGATAATGTGAAAATTAAGTGGAAAACGGGCTTAAGGCCGATTAAGACCCATTAAGGTGCAATCGGGTCCAATAGGGGTAAATGGGCCCAATGATTTAAATTAAGCCCAGAAAATAGGAAATACAATTAAATTGTATAATATCTGACCTGAGGAATAATTATACGCAGTTTTGGACATTAGATTGGGAGCAAATCGGACTGCGTGACGAGACAGTAGTGGAAAAGGAAATGTCAGACTCTACAGAAAAATAAGGTAAGGGAATTCTATGGACTACTAGAGGTAACTTTACGAAATTTCAAAGTCATATGCAGTCTTTTAAATCATCTGTAAGGTCTAGAAGTAAATAAATAATTTTAGTGCCCCGAATGGGCAAATTTATCAAAATACCCTTGTTAAGGGTAAAATTTACAATTTTAGAAAAAATTGGGAGGAGCAAGAAAAAGAGGTTCCTGCTCGTTCTGGAGGTGTTTTGACTCATGCGTGAGTAGGCTGGCTAACCTTGAAAGAAAAATGCACAGCATTGCATATTTTCAATGATGAAATTGTTTTGAAAACTATTTTAAGGAAACAGAGCCGCCTACGTGTTTTTATTGACATATGACGTGCTAGAGCTCAGCTCGCACGATGTTTTGATTCGTGTGATGTATGCATTAGTGCAGGAGCGAGAGCTCGCACTAGAGTTTTACATGCATTGGTGCTGGTGTCCAACTCGCACCAGATTTTATATATATATATATATGATTTTTGTGACACGGTGCTGGAGTCTAACTCGCACTAGATTTTCCACATGATTTGATGAGAGTGCTAGAGCTTAGCTCGCACTAGTTTTACTTGAATTGACGAGAGTGCTGGAGCATCGCTCACACCCCTTACTGATTTTTTTGAGAACATGTGATGAGCCATGCTTGAAGCATAGTGTAGACTGTGTGTCACAAATTAAATAGGCTCGCACGTGCGTTTTGAGACATGGCATGAGTATAGAGATATGATATGGGTCCACGGAGTACGATGTACCATGCAAGTAGCATGGAGTACGATATACCGTGTGGCATCTTCGGATGTGTGGTATCTTCGGATACGGGGTATCTTCGGATACGACATCTTCGGATGCGTGGGATCGGATAAGATTGACGAGATGGACTGACCCACCTCTTGGGCGGTTCCCGATCATGGTGAGAACCCGCACACTAGGATCCGTGTAGCAGAGGAACTCCCGATGACACATGGCCATAGTCCTGGTTATTACCGATATACAGATGTTGCCTAGTCTCGCATGTTGACGATTTTGATGAGATCAAGACTGGGTTTTTAATCAGATTTGCATGATGTTATTTCCATGCTTTTTTAAGCCCATGTGTGATGTAAACTGATTTTTATGGTTTTGTGTGAGTCAGGACCACCCGAAGGAGGGGTTGAGTCCTGACTTTATTGTGAAATTTTTAAATGATTTAAAAAGAGTTGCATGTTGAATTTTTCGTGCGAACGTGTTTTACATGACATCATGAATCATAGCATCAGTTTTAAAATATGTGGAGAAAGGGTGGTTTATACATGGCACCACGTTCATGTAGGTAGTATGGTTATCTACTTGTTCATAGGATTGCCTTACTGAGCTTGATGTGCTCACCCCTTTCATTTTCTCACACAGATAATCTCCAGTAGATGTTGAGGCGACTGAGTACTGCATTCCGGATATCCGCTGCTACCCATCACTTAAGGTTTATACACTTGTATATATTGTATCTACATAAGCATAGCACAGTAACATGTTTGTAAGTAACTTTAGGGGATGTATAAATATTGTAAACACTGATAAATGACTGAGAAAGAATTAAGTTACATGGTAAATGAATGGTGGGACTGGCATTGACGCACAGCCCAATTGTTAGTGGAGTGTGGTCACGATCAGATGATAGGTAAGCATGAAAGAAAATAACAAAACGCGAAAAATTTACTCTAATTTTTGGATAGTTTTGGGTCGTGACATAATTGTATGCACAGACACACATATTGGAAATATCAGTTGGGATGTAATTTTGTATACTACTTTGGGATAATGTTTGAGATAATATTTTGAGATGACTAGTATTAAATTGAAATAGGTGTATTGAGTGGTAAAGATGAATTTGGAAAGTATGCTTGGTAGTTGTGGATATCTAGATTTGCCAAAAACAACTGATTTGCAAGTGGGTAGGCTCATATATAAGCCGTTGTGTTGCCGAAATTTCTATCGGCCATTTAAGTTAAAATATGGAAATTAATTACAATTACGAGTAAAGAATTAGAAAAGTGTTTGACACTGCACAGGAATACAACCTAAGTGAATAAGGGAATAAGTGGGTAAATTAAAAAAAAATTTCCTCAATTTTCAAGGGTCAAGGGTCATTACATATCGTGAGGAAGAAAACTTATAGAGGTTAGTCAGTTCGGTCATTGTAGCTGTCTGTTTACTTCTTCACCGAACACCCACATCATTTCTGTTTTCTCTGCCTCTTTCATTTCAGCATTCCCCTTAACCTACTCCCACTGTAATTGTAACTTATGTGTATATATATAATATTTAATCGGTTCCCACTCACCTTTGGTACAGGTCTGCCCACATCCTATCGTTCGACAGGCTCAACGCACTGATCAATAATGTATAGATATGGCTAGTCAGATCCAATTGGGAACTATGACAGACTGTGAAGTTAGCCATGATAGCCTATTGAGGTTCAAAGGTAAAGTTTGTGTTCCCGATGATGTACAGTTGAAGAAACTGATATTGTCAGAAGCTTACCCCTTAAGGTGTACCCTACAGTCGGGAAGCAAAGGCTATCTATCACACCATAACTGGTAGTGTTAGATGGCTCAATGTCTAAGTTGAGGTTTGTAAACTGTTCCAATAATTCATGTTCTCAAATCATCATGTACGATACCATCCTGATGTTCTTCCTATTTAAGGCATCTGCTACTACATTTACCTTTCCGGAGTGGTAAAGGATCTCACAGTCATAGTCCTTCAGAAGCTTTATCCATATTCTTTGCCTCATATTTAACTCCTTCTGCGAAAATACTCGAGGCTTTTGTGATTGATGAAGATCTGGAACTTTTCTCTATATAGATGATAGCACCATAATTTCAGTGCAAACACTACGATTGCCAATTCCAAATTGCGGGTTAGGTAGTTCTTCTAATGATTTTTTTAATTGCCAAGATCCATCAGTCACCTTTCTATTATGCATCAATACCCAGCCCAGTCCATGTCTCGAGGTATCTGTATACACTTTTCTCTTAGATTATGGGTTAAAATATTTTTAGACGCTGTCAAGTTTTTCAGGGAAAGAGGTATTTTGAAATACCTTGATTAACCATCAAACCTGACCACATAAACTAAATACAATTATAAAGGTTCAAAATTTAAATTATAATCAAAAGCAGAAAACCAAATTTATCATAATTCTCATTTATCCTTTGGACATAATCCATTCTCAATTCACATCAGCAAATCTGAATCATTTCACATACCAGAAATATTCATACATTATGTACATCTCTTATTCTAAATATAACATGTATTCAGAATTCATAATACTTCAAAGTCTCGTATTTGAAACATAATTACATGTAAATTACAATCCTTATATTTCAAACATCTTTCATATTCCAAACTCCCTTTATAACCCAGAAGACTTCGAATCTCCTTAACAAGTAACGCCAATACACCCCAGAGTGAATCACTCGGTCTGATAATCCCCTTATCATATAATTCCTGTAATTGCTTCTTTAGCTTTTCTAATTCAATTGAAGTCATTCAGTATGGTGGTTTTGAATATTAGTTAGGTACCAGGTACTAAATCAACTCAAAATTTCATCTTCCTATCTAATGGTAACTCTGGTTGATCATCCAGATATATGTCAAAAAAACTCCCAGTCTACAGGAATGTCTCTTTATTTCGAACACGCCTTATGCTTATCAATCATGTAAGCAGTGAAACCATCAAGTTTCATTTATACAATTAGTTTAGTAATTCATTCTTCCAGTTACAATGACTTTTCTAAAACCCATTTTTGGTGATGTATTCCTTATGATTCATATGATGTACACACTTCCATATGTTAATTGAGTCATAAGAAGAGCTTTTGCTTGAATGAAATTGCAAAGAGAATGAATGAATACTCAAGAATCCCTGTAATGGCTACATAAGGACTTAAAACACGAAATGAGAAGGATTCATGAAAAGAAGTTGGTTCGATTTGATCCCGAACGTAATAAAGTAGTGAAAATGCTAAAAGGGGGCAAGCGAGCTTAAAATAGATCGTTTGACATGCTTTAGCAAAGTCACCTCCGAAAACGAGTAAACCGCAAAGATGTGTAAGCCACGTAAATTCTATGTACCCTTATTAATTCCATGATGTACACAAAGGTTACATAATATGTGAATCATAAGAAATGGATCTTTTCATACTCTAAGTGTGAACAGAATGCAAAATAGTTAGTGAAGCAAATAAAGGTAAGGTTTCCTTCAAAATTTTGGGAAAAATTCCAATTGGAATGCTGCAGCTGAAGGCCAGATCGATCTCTTATTCAAAGCAAATCAATCTCCTATTCAAGTAGATCGATCTCAATTTGGTTCTGCCTAGAAAGGATCGATCCCTTTCCAAGTGCAGATCGATCCCCATTTGATTCTGCTAAGAACAGATCGATCTCTTCCCAACATAAATCGTTTCTAGCTAGAAAGGATCGATCCCTTCCCAAAGAGCATATTGATCCCCTTCTCAAAATAGATCGATCTTCACTTGATTCTGCCTGGCAAAGATTGATCCCATCCCATGAGTAGATCGATCCCACAACCTATATACTGAATGTCGAGAGAGTTCAAAGTAAGAAAGATCGATCTCTCACCCAAGGCCAATTCTATAAAAAGACCCGACAATCGAGTCTTCATCCCTAGAAATCCCAAAAACCTCTCTATTTTAGCAAAGAAACCTAACTTTCTCACTCTAGAAAAGCATCACCCTCCTACCAGATTTGAGAAAAGTTATTTTAGCAAATTGTTCATTTTGATGAGGAGAATAACACAGTTTGGAATCAACATTCAAGTTGTTGAGCTGAATGAGCAAAGTCTTCCCTTATGATTGGGCCAAGTGAGGAAGTATAAACTAGGTAAGTGTTCAATACACCAACTTCAAGTATGTTTATCAAAAGATTATCATGAGTTGGATGGTGTATGTATTGTTGGCTAAAACTACCTAGAGCATGATGAACCAACCATGGCTAAAAATGGGTTTAGTGTGAGAAAGTGAACTATGGTTAATTTAATGATGAAGTGATTACAGGTGAAAGTGGTGTTATATTCATGATTATGAGACGGTTTTGTGAAATTAGTTAATGAACTTTGATGAAGTTATGAAATGTACACATAAGGTGTTTGTGAAAATGCTTGAGTGAATAGAAGTGTGAAGTAGAGGTATAATGAGTATCTGTTGATGGTTTGACATTATTTTGAGCAGCTCAAGAATTTGACACATGAATCAAGGCTAGTTTGAGACCCAAGTATATTTCACCGCCTAAGGTGCAAGAGGTAAGGGATGCAATTGTTTTGTGCATATGTGTTCTTTACCGATAAAAATGCTTTGGTAGCATAAAATAATCTTATAAATGAGCATATTTCTTGAGAAAAGTGTTTAACTTGAGATTTATTACTTGAGTGCATATTTTGCCGATTTGAGCTCGGTTTTGTGATTTGAATGTTTTGTGAACAAATAAATTTTTATATTTAAACGAGATTTACAAGCAAAACTATTATGAGCTCGACATGAAGGCGAAACTATTTTCAGCAAAATAATAGCATATTTTTTAGACTAAGGAATCATCATGATATCTGCACATCGATACCTCCATTAACGTGATATGCCTCCGTTTTAGTAACGTGATAGGCCTCCATTTTGGTAACGTGAGATGTGAGACCCCATATATGTTTAACCTTGTATATATGTAAATGGAATTATAATATGGATGATTTTGGACTAAGTAATTATGAATTCATAGGTATGGTGATGTACTTGTAATGTGAAACATAAGTGATGTACAGTCCACAAATTCAATGTACACACTTGTAATAAGAGTTTGTGATGTACGTACAAGTTTCATTACGTACGAATATGAAGAAATGGACTTTTGTATCTGATGAATGTGAGTGGAATGAAAAATGAGTAGTGTGGTAAAATGGAATGAAGTTTCATAAGTGGTGTAAATCCTTGTACTTCCATTTAGTTTTGTATTGTATACCTTTGGTTATACAATGAATGCACACAAGTTTTAATGTGTATAAAGTATGAATGGATGTCATTTTCAAGTCTTAAAGGTGGCTGGATGAGAAAATTACTATGGCAGCAAATTAAGGATGTTTTGGTGTAAGTTTCTAGAGAAAACTGAAGCAAAATCTGAAAAATACGAATGCCAGATCGATCTTATAGGATGAGAGATCGATCTGGAAGAGTAAAAAATGCTCGTATTCGAGCAATGGAACAGGCCAGATCGATCTGCTAAACATTCTGTAATGAAGAGATCAATCCTCAATGCAAGCAGATCGATTTCCTTAGCTCTCGAGTTAGAGCAGATCGATCTCCTCCCTAGCCAGATCGATCTCATTAACTCTCTGCCTGAGACATATCAATCTCAAGCCCTCGATAGATCAATCTCATGCCTTCAAATGTCGAGAAAAATGAGGGATTTAAGAGGACCAGATCGATCTCCACCCAATACAGATCGATCTCATCAAGCAATTCTATAAATAGGAGCAGTTAAAATCTGTATTTCAAGGGAACAACCATTTCCTTTCCATTTTCAATCCAAAAAACTAGCTTTCTCACTCCTAAATCCATCCATTTTCATAAAGATTTGAGGGACGACTATTAGATACAAAGTTGTTCACATCAAAGAGAAGAACAACATAGCTTGGTGTCATTTCCCCATTTGTTGGATTTAAGGAACAAGGAGCATTTCCATTTGGAGTAAGGAGGAAATCAATCTAGGAGAGTTTCTAATGCACCAATCCAAGTTTATTTGTTTAGTTATTGATTTTTGAGTTGATTGGTATGCATATTAATGGTAGGAAACTATCTAGAATGCAATGGAACAATTATAACCTAGAAATGAGTTGGTGTTAGAAAGTGAAATGTATTGGTATTAATGATGAATGGGATATCTTAAGGCGATAATGGTGTTGTGGGTATGATTTTAAGATGGTATTATGGAATAAATTGTGAGATTTACCCAAAAAGGGTAAAATGTGTATTTAAGGCATTTGGGTAAAATGCATAAATAAATGAGAGAGTGAGGGTAGAGTATTTCACATCAAGTCCTAAACAAGTAACTAAGTGAGTTACTAGATAAATTGGTTGGAAATGACTTGATGATGGCCAAATGCAAAAATGGGGCAAACTTAATGAAATAGGCTCAATGAAATATATTGACTAGTTGGAGTTAAAATGTGAGTTAGTAACATTAACTCAAGTGAGTGATGAATGAATTGCAGCTTTCGAGGATACACCCAGAGCAAGTTAAGCCAAAGTGCGAGAAGCTAAGACGAAGAAAGTTGCACCCCGAGTAAATCGAGGTAAGGGAATTGTGTGGACTCTCAGAGATATTTGTGCGCAATTTGAGCACATAATGTTTTTCTAGAATGCATGTGGTAGTAGGAAATGAAATGGGTGATTGAAGTGCAAGAGTGGGTTTTTGTAAGAAATGTGCATGAAAACAAAAGCATGATGCTTTGAAAATCCTGTTTTATTGCTTTTTAGCAAGTGTTAGGTAGGTTGGCTTACATTTGAAATAATTTACTTAAGAAATGACTTGATTTGGTTTAAAAACCATGCTTTGCAAGGAATTAGGCCACTAACATGGATTTCGTGAGAATGAAAGTGTGCTAGAACATGACTCGCACGAGATTTGATGTGTTTTTATACGCATGAGTGCTAGAGCTTAGCTCGCACTAGTTTTCTCATGGATTTCTATGATGTTGTGCTGGAGCTTAGCTCGCTCAGATTTTACACTGGTTTTGACATGGTGCTAGAGCATAGCTCGCATTAGATGTCCACCATACTTATTACCATGCTTGAGATTACTCGCACGTGGTTTTGTAACATGATGATAGCTGTGCTAGGAGCTTCAGGTAGACTGGGTGTCGCACCGATTAAATAGGTTCGCACGTGCATTTTGAGATGTGGCGTGATATGATGTGTTAATATGGGTCTACGGAGTACGTTGTACCGTGCAGGTAGCATGGAGTACGTTGTACTGTATTGAGATTGTGTTATACCATCTTCGGATGATGTTTAGTTCTGCTATGGACCTACAGGTTGGACGTGACCCACCTCCCTTACGAAAGCAGATAGAAGTGATACCCCACACACCTGATCAGTGTAGCCTGGGATCACAGGATATGGCCATAGTCCTAGAGGAGATTTCCCTATTATATTGCCTATCTCACATGTCTCTTATTTATGAATGAATCCATGTTTTGAAATGCTTTGTCGGTCGGACGATCTGAGGGAGGGGCTAAGTCCTGACAAGTGTTGATTTTATTGAGATGAGAAAGCATAATAATGGCTATAAAGTGCACTGATGCATGATGATTTTCCATGCCTTATAAATTAAATATGCATGATGGTTTTCCATGCTTTGAATTTGATTTGTGCACTAAATTAAATAGCATGATTTGCTTTACATGCCATTAACACAAGCAAGAACTAATGCTTTTGAGGTGTGAATTGACACGCCCTGAAGGTATTATCCGCAAGTGCACAGGTCATACAAGTAATAATGAGATTTGAGTCCCAGATTATCATCCCATAGAGAAGTTAACTAGCCTAATTAACTACCGGTTAATCTTACCCTAAGTATATCCTAGCAAATTATGAAGTTTAATGTCTGATCTACATGCTAATAGTACTGAAAATAATAAAACTATAAAATAAAGAAAATAAAATCGAGCTAAGATTTACTTACCGAGCTATACACAATTAAAAGCAAATACCTAAGAAAATAATTAAAACAGCTAAAATTAATTAACGCAATAAAAAGCAAAAAATGAAAATAAAGAACAAGATTAATTAAACTAAAATTTAAACAAACCTAAAATAAAAATGCATGTAATTAAAAATTGCAAATTAAACTAACCTAAAATTTAATAAAGATAAAGACTAAATTAAAAATGCATGAATCAAATTCTAAGTGCAACTAAACTAAAATATAGTCCTAAAACATAATATAAAATTAACTACTAACTAAAATTTAAAACTGAAAATTAAATTAACATGCAAAGAAATAAAGCTAATCTACCATTAGTTAGTTAAATTACCTAAATAACAACTAACAAGTATTAATCAATTTAATTCATTAATGTAAACGCATGAAATAACATATTAATTGGCCAAACAAGGCATTAATCGAATTTGGAAACCATGAGTGGTCCCGATACTGCACTATTCATTATCTTTCCAAATTCATGTTTCTTTCCAAGCTTTCTCGATTTTGGCTACTGGCACGCTGCACTCTGCTTCTCGGTTCTAACCAGACACTTCTCTAGGCAAGGTCTGCTTCTGCTGTTTCTGCCTTCTGTACACAGTCCTGCTTTCAGCTCTATTCTGCTGCACTGGCTCCTGCTTCTTTTTGGTTTGTCCAAGTGTGTCTCGGTTCCAGGTGCTCACGGGTTCAGCTCATTCCAGCTGCTATCTGCTGCATTTCCAGGTGCTGCAGGTGCAAACCAGCTGCTGTCCTGCTTCTACACCGCACTACTGCCCAGCATCTACATCAACTATGCTAGCATCCCGAGTCCTCCAGGAAATGCCCAGCAGTGCCCAGTTGCAGCTTTCAAGTGCTGTTCTCGATTTAGTACTACTCTGCTTCCGTCACCAACAACCACATAACTACAAGCTGTTCTCTGCTGCACTATGTTCTACCTTGTGTTGCTTACACCAGCGAGAGTAACCTGGAAGCAGCTTTGGTGTCAATGATTGAACAACATAGGAATACACCAACACCAACAGCATCAACTAACGAACATTGAAAAAAAGAAACCAACTAAACTATGATGAACAATAACCGAACACAGAAAACAGAGATAAACAGAGGAACAAAACTGAAGTTAAAGAAGCATACGAATTGAATTCATGTAGTGCGGAGAATTAAAAATGAAATAAGAAAAGAAAAGAACAATGAGGCAAAGCAGAATGAGAGATTAAAACCGAGAGGAAATAGAAATTAAAAAAAAAAACAAAACACAACTAAAGATAACACTCAAACCCATGAGCTTCATCAACAAGAATCCTTAGCTTGGGTTGCTTCCTTCCTCTCTCCAACCGAGGTTCCACATTGCCATTGATGTGGATAAATGCTAAACATCAACCCACATCAAAGCAACAAAACTAAAGGCATAAATAAAGGAAGAACCGAGTCTATAAAAATGGGATTTGGTGGCTACCCGAATGCACTAAGAGAATAAACTAAGAACAAGAATAAAAATATTAAAGATTAATCAAATCAGAAACATCAACTATTAAGGAAAACCGAGGGAAAATCAACTAGGAAATCAATTATGAAAATAATAAAAGAACTTGTTTTTATCAAACTGAGAACATGAATGAAATTGTTTTTTTCATTGAAAATAAAATTATCCAAGACAATTGAAGAACATAAAGAAAATGGAATGAACAGTAGAAAAACTTGTGAAAAAAACTATGCGGAAATTTTAAAGAAAGCTTTTTAAAATTTACCTAAAAGCTATTCTACCCTAAAACTACATCTACTCCTACTCCTAAATTACTTCTATTCTAACCTAGGCTACTCCTCATTTTCAATTGCCATCCTTTCCTATTTATACACACAATTAGGGGTAAAATTGTAATTTTTTCATCCTAGATGTGTTAGCATTGTTTGGCCACTTGTCTTCACACAATTGGCTCCTTGCAAAATAATATTTTCATGTCATCTGTCTTTTTATCCAATTCGATGTGCTAGGCTCGTGTTGTCCGCGTGGTCCAATCTCGATTTGAGCTCAATTTCGGTCCATTTTCTATCGAAATATTCAAAATTCATTTGGATTTAATTTATCTGAAAACATGAGAATTTTAATTAAATAAAGGGGATAATTAACAAAATAAATTGGGGATTTAAATAATTAATTAGGAAATTAAGCACAAATAATTCTAAAAATATAGAATTATCACACCCCCAAACTTGAGCTTTTGCTTGTCCTCACGCAAAAAAAAAATAGATGTAGGAATGACAAGTACAAAACATAATAATTTTTCCAATATTATCCTAAAAAATAAAGTACAGACTATGATCTTAAAGATTCACAATTACAAGTCAAACACTCAGAATCATTCAATCATAAGTCCTAACCCAAATTGGACCCCTCGTGCGTGTGTGAAAATGTCAGAGTCACTTCACAGTACATTATCCGGATCAGATTATGCAAACATAGTGAATGCAAAGTCAGAGACATGTGATCATTCTCATAAGTTTGCTTTTCACTTCTCTTTCCACTAATGTAGTCACACTCAATCAAAGATCAATAGCACTTCATTAAGCTTGTAATGTAAGGCTGGGGCTAAGGTATGATAAATTCGATTTAGCTTTAATTACCCCTTAACATGCATTACTTCTAGGATCCTAATGTAAGAGCTCAAATCATTTCCCCCAAACTTATTTATTTCACTAAACTTTTTATTCTATTTTTGTATTTTTGTATTTTTCTTTTTTTTCTTCTTTTCTTTTTCTTTTTCTTCATTTTTTTATAGCATACATACTCCTTCACTATCACTTAATACCTATATAGCTCACAATATATCCCAATGACTTTTCATGCTTTTGGGGTAAGGGATAGGAAAAAAGTATTTAATCTAAGGAAAAATTTTGCCAAAATATTTATAGAGAAAAGCTTATTTGGCCCAGATGGGTAACTAGGGGTAGAATAAGTACAAGGAAGGCTAGAAAAGGCTCAAACAATCCAAAGATGGCCTAAATCCTCTTCCTAATTAAGTGTGATCTAATATTTCACCTCGAGATCAGATCAAACAAATTCTAAAATATGACAGACAAAATCAACTAAACAAATGCAATACTATTTACACATAAGCTTTCTCTAAATAAATATACCGATTCATGACATGACATGTGCATAAGATGAGGCAATCACAATCAGAATCAAGACAAACTCAGGAATTCAACTTCATGCTTTTCCTATAATCATGCTTCTTAGTCAATCAAAATCAGACTTAATCATGGGGTCATATCATCGAAATATGGAAAAACTACATGCTAAGCACTAAATCATCCAAAATCGAACAATTTAAGCTCAGATTTTCGAAAACTTTTGAAATTTTTTTCAAATTTTGCCCAAATTATTGAAAAAAATGCTCAAGTAATATCCCCTCCCCCAAACTTGAAGTACACAGTGTCCTCAGTGTGCAGATAATATAAACAATTAAGCTCAAGAACAGAGTACTCCCCTATCTGATGTTGATGAACAATCGAAGCTTGATTGAAAGCATAATACTATAAAGGCAATCTGCAAAATAAACTAAGAAAGAAACAACATAAAAGAAAAAGAACTATATAAAAAAAGTGAAAAGGAAAACACAGCCACTTAAAATGCAGCTAAAGAAAACAACACTCAGCAGCAGGGCGAAGAGTATGAGGGTCAGCCAAAATGGTGACAGAATGTTGACAGTTAATTTCTCCTTAGCTCTATCTACTTCCTTTTTTCTCTCAAATTTCTTATGTTCAAACATTTTATCTTCCTTAACCTCCATCTTAAAACACTCTTGAGAGTCATCAGGGAGCTTCAAAGGTTTGAAAATATTAAACTTTACTTCCTGATCTTGGACTCTCATTTTTAACTCCCCCTTTTACACATCAATTATCGTCCTACCAGTAACTAGGAAAGGTCTGCCTAAAATAATGGGGACTTCCTTGTCTTCCTCTCCATATCTAGTACAATAAAATCTGCAGGGAAAATAAACTTATCCACCTTTACTAAGACATCCTCAATGACCCCCTTCGGATATTTAATAGATCGATCCGCTAGCTGAAGGGTCACTGTGGCGGACTTGGCATCCCCTATTCTTAACTTATGATAGATAGACAATGGCATTAAATTTATACTAGCTCCTAAATCACACAGGGCTCTACCAAAGAATAAATTTCCAATAGTACAGGGTATGGTAAAAATCCCAGGATCTTTGAGCTTAGTGGTAATCTCTCTAGATAATGGCACTACATTCCTCAGTTAAGGCCACTGTCTCATAATCTTCCAGTCTTCTTTTCCTTGAGAGGATATCCTTTAGAAACTTCACATAACTTGGCATTTGCTCTAAGGCATCTGCTAAAGGAATGTTAATGTGAAGTTTCTTAAAAACCTCAAGAAATTTGGCGAATTGTTGATCGAGTTTTTTATTTTGGAACCTCTGAGGAAAAGGTACTGGTGGTCTAACTGGAGAGGATGTAGTGGAAACATGTGTAGCATCAGAGGATGAGGAAGGCTGTGAAATAGAAGAAGGTATAGATGAAGAAGTGCCTAGCTTGGATTCTTTTGCCGCCTGATCCTGATGTTCCTGCTCTTTCTGAGCTACTTCGTTAGAACCTATGGGTTTTTCAACTATGGGCTGTTCAGGTCCAGACTTAACTTATGGCTCATCTAGCTCTCTGTCACTCCTAAGGGTGATGAATTTAACATGTTCTTTACCCTCCCTTTTCCTAACAGGATTAGCTTCAGTGTTACTAGGAAGGGTCCCTTGAGGACGTTAGCTAAGAGCATTTGCTATTTGTTCCACCTGAACCTCTAAGTTTTTAATTAAAGCATCTTGATTTTGTAGGATCATTGAGAACATCTCCTCTAATGTAGGCTTCTTCTCAGCTGCTGGTGTGTGGTAATGTTTGGGCTGCATAGGTTGTGGTGGTGGTGATAATGGATGATATTGAAATTGAGGTGGGGATGGATGATGTGGTGGATGGTATGGAAATTCTGGTTGTGGTGGTATCTGAACCGGTGGAGCTTGAAAACCAGGGAGTCCTACAGGTCTAGAGCTAGAAGTTTGCCCTTGGTTTTGGCTCTAGGAGAAGTTCGGATGGTTCCTCCACCCTGGATTATAAGTGTTTGAAAAAGGGTTGTTCTGTTACATTTAAGAAGGGGTAACATACTGAATCGATTCTAAGTTGAGCGGACACCTATCTACAGAGTGGGTAACACTACACAGCTCGCAGGAAAGAAAAGGACTTTGGACAGAATACACAGGGTTAGGACTAGTGGGAGGATTATGTTGGGTACTGAGTGACTCTACCTTCTTCGTAAGGTTAGCGATTTGAGAGGTCAAGGTAGACAGTGTGTCGAGCTCATAAATACTCGTCGACTTCTTTGGCAATTGCCTCTCCAAGAACCATAGATAGTTGTTAGCCTCCATCTTTTCTAACAACTCGTAAGCTTTCTCCTCTATTTTACACATTAGCGCTCCACCCACAGCAGCGTCAACAATGGTCCTATTTGGGCTTGTAAGTCCGTTATAGAAGGTTTTTACTTGCAACCACAAAGGTAGGCCATGGTGAGGACACTTCCTAAGAAGCTCCTTATATCGTTCCCATGCTTCGTAAAGAGTTTCAGAGTCGTACTGAGCAAAGGAAGATATGTCACTACGGAGTCTGGCCATTTTAGAGGGAGGGAAAAACCAGTGTTGCGCCCTATCCCTAAGCGAGAATGGGAATAATCTAAGCCTAAGTGCATCATCAGATATCCCATTATGTTGGAACATGTTGCACAAGTCCAGGAATTGCCCAAGGTGAGCATGTGGGTCATCGTGTGGAAACCCACTGAACTGTAAATATGTCTGGATCATCTGGAGGATGGAAGGCTTAATTTTGAAATTATTAGCAGGGACAGCTAGTGGCCTAATGCTATCACGACCCTCAACTTACCAAAATAAGTACAAATTTTTCGCATTTTCATGCATCAATCCTTAATCATCCTTCCTCGATCGTGAACAACCACGCGCTTAACAGTTGGGCTGTGTGTCGACGTCTAACCCACTCCACCATACCAATTCAATTGAAACATTATTTATGAGTAAACACTTGTGTAAATGTATATATATCAGAGTTGTTACATGTGTTTACATTGTTTTACATCCCCAGTGGTTACATACAAAATGCTACTGTGCTATGTCTAGTTTAGATACAAAATAATCAAGGTGTGTATACCTTTAGCGATGGGATGCAGCGAAATTACCAAAAAGGGACGCCTCCAGTCACGCTCAATCTATACTCAAATCTCTGTAGAGAGGGGGAAAATAAGGGGGGTGAGCAAACCACACGCTCAGTACGGTAATCATGCGAACAGGTAGATACTGCACTATCTACGTGATCGTGATGCCATGCTCAAAAGCATTTAATTCATTGTTTATCTCAAAACATGAGTGTATGATTGTGTTAATGGTATGTAAAGCATTCAAGCTATAGAAATCAAGTGCACATGTCAACTCAAAGCATGGTATAAATCATCATGCATAATTCACAATAAAAGCATGGCATTACCCATCATGCATTTTCACAATAAAGCATGGCATTAAACATCATGCATCCGTGCACTTTAAAAACCATTAACAAATCAATTCATCACTGGTCAGGTCTCGGCCCATCCCTCGGGTTTTCCTGACCCACAATCATTTCAAACATGGATTTAATCTCAAATAGCAGTAGACATGTGAGATAGGCAGTTCAACAATAGGTAATAACCTCAAGGCCTATGTACATAACCTGTGATACCGGCTACACAGATCAGGTGTGCGGGATATCACCACCATCTGCTTCCACACGGGAGGTGGGTCAAATCCTACCCGCCGGTCCATAGCAGATCTCGTTCGAAGATGGCACATCACATCACAACACGGTACAATGTACTCCATGCTACATGCACGGTACAACGTACTCCGTGGACCCCCAGCCTTATCCCTCGTTCGGGCTCATCAGCTGTTCCTCCAACCCTTATCCCTCGTTCGGGCTCATCAGGTGGATCTCCAACCCTTATCCCTCGTTCGGGCTCATCAGGTTGTTTTAACATGCCATGTCTCAAAACAATGCACGTGTGAGCCTATTTAATCGATATGACACCAAGTCTACTCGAAGCTCCAAACACGGCAACATGCAAGGTGGGCATCCAGTGCGAGACAAACTCAAAGCACAATGCCAAAACAATATGAAATCCATGTGAAAACGAGTGCCTCTTGCACTCTTTCATACTCACGAAATCATGTAGGTGGCTCAAAACTTGCAAAATATGGTTAACAAAATCAAAACACACTCATTTCTTTTGCAAATCATTTCAATGTTAGCCAACCTACCAATCATTTGCTAAAAAGCAATAAAACATGATTTTGAAAGCAATATGCTTTTGTTTCCATGCACATTTCTCAAACTCCCAACTTTTACCCTTCAATCACCCAACAACATTTCCTAATCTCATGCATTCTAGCAAAACGTTTAAGCGCCCAAATTGCGCACAGATATCTCTAAGAGTCCACACAATTCCCTTACCTCGATTTACTTGGTGTGACTCCTTTCCTTTTAGCTTCTCACGCTCTTGGCTCAACTCGCCTCGGCGTATCCTCGAAAGCTGCGATTCATTCATTAAATCGATTGAGTTAACGTATTTAACCCATAATTGACCTCACTAGTCAACATTATTTACTTATGCATTTTACAAATGCCTTAACCCTCATTTTACCTCTTTTAGGTAAACCTCACAATTTATCCACTAACCACATCTTAAAATCATACCACAATCACTATTAATGATTTCTACATATCTCATTCATCATTAATCTCCATCAATTTCACTTTCTCACACTAAACCATTTCTAGGTCAAAATCATTCCAATGCATTCTAGATAGTTTCTAACCATCCATACTCATGCCAAACAACTCCAAAATCAATTAAATAAACAATGTACCATAGTTGGAGTGTTAGAATCTTACCAAATTTGATTTCTCTTCTTGCTCCAATGGCAATGCCCTTAACTCCTCCAATACCAACAATGGGAAAATGCTTTCCAACTATGTTGTTCTTCTCTTTGATAGGAACAACTTAGTCTCTAATGATCTCTCTTCAAACCTCACTGAAAATGGCTGATTTTTGAGAGAGAATGTTAGGTTTTTGGGTTGAAAGTGGAAAGTTTGTGTTTTTCCCGAAATTTTCTGATTTTCAGCACTCCTTATATAGAAATAGCTTGAGGAGATCGATCTGGTCCAAGAGGAGATCGATCTGGTCCCTTAAAATCCCTCTTTTTCACGGCATTTTTAAGCCTGAGATCGATCTGTCGAAGCATGAGATCGATCTGTCAAGGCATGAGATCGATCTGTCGAAGCATGAGATCGATCTGCTCCCAAACAGAGAGCTAAGGAGATCGATCTGGTCCATTGGAGATCGATCTGTTCTATTCTCTCGCCCAAATAAGAGCATTCTGGCTCTTCCAGATCGATCTCTCATCCCATGAGATCGATCTGCCCTTCAAAATTTCCAGATTTCCTTTGCAACAACACTTACCAAACATCCTTAATTTGCTACCATGATCATTTCCTCATTCATTCATCTTTGAGACTTGAAGATGACATCCATCCTCACTTCATACACATTAAAATTTGTGTAGGATCTTTGTATGACCAATGGTACTTAATATAAACTAAAATGGAAATTCACATCTTATGCAATTATACTTCCATTTTACCAAGCTATTCAAAATCCATTCTACACACATTCTCCACATGTTTAAGTCCATTACTACACATTCATATATAATGAAACTTGTATGTACGATTATCACTCTCATTACAAGTGTGTACATTACTTGTGGACTTACATCACATATACTTCACTCATGAATTCATAGTACAACTCTATTTACACTTCTATGTGCATATATACCCTTATACATATACGGGGTCTCACATTCTCCCCCACTTAGAAAATTTGGTCCTCCAAATTGGAACCAATTATTCTGTGAACAACTCGGGATACCTCTCCCGCATCAAATTCTCCAATTCCCATGTGGCTTCTTCCACAGTGTGATGTTGCCAAAGTATCTTCACCAAGGGAATTGTCTTTGTCCTCAGCACTTTCTCTTTTCTGTCCAATACCCGAACTGGCTTCTCAACATAGGTCATACCCTCATTGAGCTCCAAAGGCTCATATCTTATCACATGTGCCGGGTCCGGGTGATACTTCCTCAACATGGATACGTGGAAGACGTTGTGCACACTTGCCAACTCTGGTGGCAATGCCAACCTATAAGCCTTGTCTCCCACCTTATCAAGTATCTCAAATGGCCCTATATATCGAGGGCTCAACTTTCCCTTCTTCCCAAATCTCATAATTCCCTTCGAAGGGGAAACTTTCAGAAACACTGACTCACCCACCTCAAACTCTAGTGGTCTCCGTCTCTTGTCAGCATAACTCTTTTGCCTGCTCTGAGCTGTCCGTAACCTCTCACATATCAATTGGACGTCCTCAGAGGCTTGTCTAACCAAGTCGGGAGCAAAGATCTATCTGTCACCAACCTCTTCCCATCCAATAGGGGAACGGCATCTACGCCAATACAATGCCTCATATGGTGCCATTCCGATACTCGCATGAAAACTGTTATTATACGCGAACTCTGCGAGTGACAAATGGTCATCCCAGGAGCCTCCAAAATCCAATGTACACGCTCTCAACATGTCCTCCAGGGTCTGTATAGTCCTCTCTGACTGACCATCTGTCTGAGGATGAAACGCGGTGCTAAAATTCAACTGGGTCCCCATCGCTTCCTGAAACTGTTCCCAAAAGTGGGAAGTGAAGCGGGCATCCCTATCAAAAACAACGCTCACTGGAATTCCATGTTTCCTCACTATCTCGCGCACATATAGGTTCGCTAACTGGCTCAGAGTATCGGTAGCTCTCATAGCTAGAAAATGGGCTGATTTCGTCAACCGATCCACAATCACCCATATGGCATCATGACCTCTCTGGGTCCTCGGCATTCCCATCACAAAATCCATGGTGACATGCTCCCACTTCCATGTCGGTATCGGTAGAGGCTGCAATAACCCTGCAGGCTTCTGATGCTCTACCTTCACCTGCTGACAAACGAGACACTTAGCAACATATTCAGCAATGTGCTTTTTTATTCCCGACCACCAATAAACCTTTCGAAGGTTTTGATACATTTTGGTACCCCCTGGATGTATCGTATACTTCGATGAGTGAGCCTCTGTCAGGATCAACCTTCTAATCTCTGCGTCATCAGGGACACATATCCTACCTCTGAACCTCAACAATCCATCCGAACTCAACCCAAAGTCCATCTCTATACCCCTCTGTATCTGCCCGACAATATCACCACACTGCTAATCAACTCGCTGAGCCTGTATGATTCGATCTACCAGATCCGGTTCCAACTGCAGGCTAGCTATCATAAATCCACTATCAGCGTCAGGCGGGGTCATATCCAAACTGAGGTTCATGAACTGTTCCAACAGCTCGTGTTCCCTGATCATCATGAATGATACCATCCCGAGATGCCTCCTACTCAATGCATCAGCAACCACATTTGCTTTACCCGGGTGGTATAGGATTTCACAATCATAATCCTTTAACAGCTCGAGCCATCTCCTCTGTCTCATGTTCAACTCTTTCTGTGAGAACAGGTACTTAAGGCTCTTATGATCTGTATAAATATGAAATCTCTCACCATAGAGGTAGTGGCGCCATATCTTCAGCGCAAACACTACCGCTGCCAACTCCAAGTCATGGGTCGGGTAGTTCCTCTCATGATCCTTTAACTGTCTTGATCCATAGGCTACTACCTTCCCATCCTGCATCAATACACAGCCCAGTCCTATGTGTGAAGCATCCGTATACACCGAGAAACCTCCTGAGCTGGTAGGAATGGTGAGTATTGGAGCTGTAGTTAATCTCCTTTTCAACTCCTCAAAACTGTCTTCACACTTTTTGTCCCACACAAACTCTACATTTTTCCTTGTGAGACGTGTCAATGGAGCAGCTAACCTCGAAAATCCCTCTACAAACCTTCGATAATACCCAGCTAAACCCAGAAAACTTCTGATCTCTGTCACTGTATGGGGTCTCTGCCACTGAACTACGGCCTCAATCTTAGATGGATCCACTGATACTCCATCCTTTGATACTATGTGACCCAGAAAAGAGATCTGTTC
Organism: Firmiana major; assembly: GCA_033439115.1. NCBI lineage: Eukaryota > Viridiplantae > Streptophyta > Magnoliopsida > Malvales > Malvaceae > Firmiana > Firmiana major. Next base: position 16,411,743 of record CM065904.1, on the reverse strand, counting down.
CAACCAAAAGTCGCACTTACTGAGTTTAGCGTACAATTTCTTCTCTAGGAGGGTTTGTAGCACTATCCTCAAATGCCTTTCATGTTCCTCTCTAGACCTTGAATACACCAGTATATCATCAATAAACACAATAACAAATTGATCCAAGTACTGGTGGAATACCTCATTCATCAAAGACATAAAAGCTGCGGGAGCATTCGTCAACCCGAATGGCATAACCATGAACTCATAATGTCCATACCGGGTGCGAAAAGCTGTCTTAGGTACATCTCCACCTCGTATCTTCAACTGATGGTACCCTGATCTCAGATCTATCTTGGAAAAGACCTGCGCTCCCTTAAGCTGATCCAACAAATCATCGATGCGTGGAAGGGGATACTTATTCTTGATGGTGGCCTTATTCAACAACCAGTAATCTATACACAGTCGGAGGCTTCCATCCTTCTTCCTTACAAATAGAACCGGTGCTCCCCAAGGTGAGACACTTGGCCTGATGAACCCCTTCTCCAGCAACTCTTGTAATTGTTTCCTTAACTCCTCTAACTCAACTTGAGCCATTCTGTATGGTGGCTTGGACATCGGCTCTGTACCAGGTGCCAAATCTATACCAAACTCCATCTCCCTATCTGGAGGTAACCCTGGTAACTCATCCGGAAAGACATCTGGAAATTCCCTAACCACTGGTATGTCTTCCAATTCCGGACGTACCTTATCCGTCTCAATCACAAAAGCGATGAATCCTTCACATTGTTCTTTCCACCATTAGTATCACAAATCATCACGTCACATACATAAATGAAATCAAATTTATCTTTCATACATCATGTATTAAGATTGTACTCATCACACTTATAATAACCGTGTTCTTTAATTTCATTTCACAAAATTAACTACAAGATTGTCTATCTTTGGAAACATCAAGGTTTTAGCATGACAATCCATAACAACATGATTGGCAGCCAACCAATCCATTCCTAGGATCACATCAAAATCACTCATGTTTAATAAAATTAAATCGGCTGCCATCTCTTTACCTCCTATCTTCATTTTACAATCCCTATATATATGCTCAGTCAACTGACTATCATTCATAGGGGTAGATATCAATAACATCTTATCAAGCAGCGTGGGTTTTACATGCTTCAACAATTTACATGCAAAGGATGGCGAAATAAAGGAATGCGTGGCACCAGGATCAAACAGTACATAAGCTTCTAAATCAAAGATTTGGATGGTACCTTTTACCACATCTGATGACTGATCTGCAGTATCCTGATCCAGTGCGTGCACTCGTCCTCTGCTTACACCCACTGCTTGCTTCCCTTTTTCTTCAGCTGTAGCCTTCCTCCTCGGAGCAGCTGTACCAACTGGAGCTCTCTCTGGCTCCTTGCCCTTCTGTGGGGCTCTCTCTATCATCCCGGGGCAATCTCTGCTTATGTGCCCTGGCTTCCCACATCTGAAGCATACAACCTGAGGTCCATAACATGGTCGAGTACCATGGTACCTACCACACTTGCCACACTATTCTGTAGTAGGCCGTGGTCCTCCAATCACGATTCCCTTAGCTGGAGCAATGGCCGGATACATGGAAGTATCAACTGTCCTCTCCCGGATCTCATCAGTTCTCGGCCTCTTTCCAGAGAATCTCTTGCTTCCTTTATAGTTAAAGCCTCTATCCATTATAGGTCTCTTCTTATCTTTGTCCCTCATCTTACCAACCTTTCCAAATTCTGAGGCGATTCTATCAACATCTTGTTCACATAGTTGCGCCCTGCGCACTGCCTCCTCATAGGTCGGTATATCTAGGGGAACCAGTCTAGACCTGATAGCCAGTCTCAATCCATCCATAAACTTTTGGATCTTCTTGACCTCGTTACCCATCGTGTTGGGATCATACCTGCCCAGGGATATAAAAGCAGTCTCATACTCGTCCACAGTCCTGCTCCCTTGGGTCAGTCCCAAAAATGCCATCTTTAGCTTTCGCTGGGCGGTATCCGGAACATACTGTCTCCGGAAGGCCTCTAGAAACGCATCCCAGCTGATCTCAGTTTGTCGGGCTCTCAAAATAGGCCTGGTGGATTTCCACCAATGTTCTGCTGATCCCTTCAGCATAAAAGCGGCAAATGCTACCATCTCGGTAGTAGTGCACTCAAAGAACCCATATAATTTCTCGATCTCATTGATCCAATCCTCAGCCGCTACTGGGTCCTTTACTCCACTGAAAGACGGCGGTCCAAACTTCTGGAACTGCCGCAGTCTATCCAAATCACATCCATATCCCCAACCTCTACTGCCTGGCATAGCAACCGGCGTAGGCACATCCTGTGGGGGTGGGGTATCTGTCGTCTGAGGTCCTTGGGCTTGCCTTGCCCGTGCCTCGGGAGCTGCTGCCTGCTCGGCATCACCCTGTGTAGCGGGACTCTGTCTACCGCCAACTCCAGGTAAAGATTGAGTGACCAATTCCAAAATCATCTCAATGCTCCGCTCAATCCTCGCGAAGCGAGCTTCAGTACTCTCGGGCCTCTCCTCTGGACCCTGTGGAGCGTGCTCAACGTCGACCTCCACCTCAACATCCTCCTGAGCCTCGTGTGTTTTCGGCTCAACACGACCCCCAGGCCTACCTCTACGGCCTCGAGCCTGTGCTCTCATCCCTCTACCGCGACTGGTATTAGGCATACTTACTCAGTTCCCTACATTCACAACCAATTACTTAGTCAACCCATCGACATACACTATTTGTATCTAAACAAGCACAGTAACTTGGGGATGTAATTTTTCACTTATTAAGTATTTTAGACACGACACACGTCAGACCAACTCGGGCTCTGATACCAACTTCTGTCACGACCCTCAACTTACCAAAATACGTACAAATTTTTCGTATTTTCATGCATCAATCCTTAATCATCCTTCCTCGATCGTGAACAACCACGCGCTTAACAGTTGGGCTGTGTGTCGACGTCTAACCCACTCCACCATACCAATTCAATTGAAACATTATTTATGAGTAAACAGTTGTGTAAATGTATATATATCAGAGTTGTTACATGTGTTTACATTGTTTTACATCCCCAGTGGTTACATACAAAATGCTACTGTGCTATGTCTAGTTTAGATACAAAATAATCAAGGTGTGTATACCTTTAGCGATGGGATGCAGCGGAATTACCAAAAAGGGACGCCTCCAGTCACGCTCAATCTATACTCAAATCTCTGTAGAGAGGGGGAAAATAAGGGGGGTGAGCAAACCACACGCTCAGTAAGGTAATCATGCGAACAGGTAGATACTGCACTATCTACGTGATCGTGATGCCATGCTCAAAAGCATTTAATTCATTGTTTATCTCAAAACATGAGTGTATGATTGTGTTAATGGTATGTAAAGCATTCAAGCTATAGAAATCAAGTGCACATGTCAACTCAAAGCATGGTATAAATCATCATGCATAATTCACAATAAAAGCATGGCATTACCCATCATGCATTTTCACAATAAAGCATGGCATTAAACATCATGCATCCGTGCACTTTAAAAACCATTAACAAATCAATTCATCACTGGTCAGGTCTCGGCCCATCCCTCGGGTTTTCCTGACCCACAATCATTTCAAACATGGATTTAATCTCAAATAGCAGTAGACATGTGAGATAGGCAGTTCAACAATAGGTAATAACCTCAAGGCTTATGTACATAACCTGTGATACCGGCTACACAGATCAGGTGTGCGGGATATCACCACCATCTGCTTCCACACGGGAGGTGGGTCAAATCCTACCCGCCGGTCCATAGCAGATCTCGTCCGAAGACGGCACATCACATCACAACACGGTACAATGTACTCCATGCTACATGCACGGTACAACGTACTCCGTGGACCCCCAGCCTTATCCCTCGTTCGGGCTCATCAGCTGTTCCTCCAACCCTTATCCCTCGTTCGGGCTCATCAGGTGGATCTCCAACCCTTATCCCTCATTCGGGCTCATCAGGTTGTTTTAACATGCCATGTCTCAAAACAATGCACGTGTGAGCCTATTTAATCGATATGACACCAAGTCTACTCGAAGCTCCAAACACGGCAACATGTAAGGTGGGCATCCAGTGCGAGACAAACTCAAAGCACAATGCCAAAACAATATGAAATCCATGTGAAAACGAGTGCCTCTAGCACTCTTTCATACTCACGAAATCATGTAGGTGGCTCAAAACTTGCAAAATATGGTTAACAAAATCAAAACACACTCATTTCTTTTGCAAATCATTTCAATGTTAGCCAACCTACCAATCATTTGCTAAAAAGCAATAAAACATGATTTTCAAAGCAATATGCTTTTGTTTCCATGCACATTTCTCAAACTCCTAACTTTTACCCTTCAATCACCCAACAACATTTCCTAATCTCATGCATTCTAGCAAAACGTTTAAGTGCCCAAATTGCGCACAGATATCTCTAAGAGTCCACACAATTCCCTTACCTCGATTTACTTGGTGTGACTCCTTTCCTTTTAGCTTCTCACGCTCTTGGCTCAACTCGCCTCGGCGTATCCTCGGAAGCTGCGATTCATTCGTTAAATCGATTGAGTTAACGTATTTAACCCATAATTGACCTCACTAGTCAACATTATTTACTTATGCATTTTACAAATGCCTTAACCCTCATTTTACCTCTTTTAGGTAAACCTCACAATTTATCCACTAACCACATCTTAAAATCATACCACAATCACTATTAATGATTTCTACATATCTCATTCATCATTAATCTCCATCAATTTCACTTTCTCACACTAAACCATTTCTAGGTCAAAATCATTCCAATGCATTTTAGATAGTTTCTAACCATCCATACTCATGCCAAACAACTCCAAAATCAATTAAATAAACAATGTACCATAGTTGGAGTGTTAGAATCTTACCAAATTTGATTTCTCTTCTTGCTCCAATGGCAATGCCCTTAACTCCTCCAATACCAACAATGGGAAAATGCTTTCCAACTATGTTGTTCTTCTCTTTGATAGGAACAACTTTGTCTCTAATGATCTCTCTTCAAACCTCACTGAAAATGGCTGATTTTTGAGAGAGAATGTTAGGTTTTTGGGTTGAAAGTGGAAAGTTTATGTTTTTCCCGAAATTTTCTGATTTCCAGCACTCCTTATATAGAAATAGCTTGAGGAGATCGATCTGGTCCAAGAGGAGATCGATCTGGTCCCTTAAAATCCCTCTTTTTCACGGCATTTTTAAGCCTGAGATCGATCTGTCGAAGCATGAGATCGATCTGTCAAGGCATGAGATCGATCTGTCGAAGCATGAGATCGATCTGCTCCCAAACAGAGAGCTAAGGAGATCGATCTGGTCCATTGGAGATCGATCTGTTCTATTCTCTCGCCCAAATAAGAGCATTCTGGCTCTTCCAGATCGATCTCTCATCCCATGAGATAGATCTGCCCTTCAAAATTTCCAGATTTCCTCTGCAACAACACTTACCAAACATCCTTAATTTGCTACCATGATCATTTCCTCATTCATTCATCTTTGAGACTTGAAGATGACATCCATCCTCACTTCATACACATTAAAATTTGTGTAGGATCTTTGTATGACCAATGGTACTTAATATAATCTAAAATGGAAATGCACATCTTATGCAATTATACTTCCATTTTACCAAGCTATTCAAAATCCATTCTACACACATTCTCCACATGTTTAAGTCCATTACTACACATTCATATATAATGAAACTTGTATGTACGATTATCACTCTCATTACAAGTGTGTACATTACTTGTGGACTTACATCACATATACTTCACTCATGAATTCATAGTACAACTCTATTTACACTTCTATGTGCATATATACCCTTATACATATACGGGGTCTCACAAATGCCGGTATAATAACCTCCAATAGTCGGCATTACATAATCTCCAACGGTCCTAATTTCCCTATTTTCTACCATGATGCTTTGCAGCGGAGTTATAAATTTCCTAAAATCCTTTCAAATTTTTCTAAGTGTTCGTTCAATTTCAGGATCTAGAGGGAAGCAATCAAAACTCCTGGCTCTACGCATGCAAACATCAGAAAGTCCTTAGAAATTTTTTTTTAAGTTTTAAATTTTTCAATTTTTTTTCTTTTTTTTTAATTAAATGGAGAAAATTAAGTAAACTAAACTAAGGATCTAAATATTTAAAACCTAACTATTTACAAGCTAGAATTACACCTAAGCATAAGTTCACCAATATTAATTAATGACTAATTAAAACTTCCCCGGCAACGGCGCCAAAAACTTGATACGCCCTGAAGGTATTATCCGCAAGTGCACGGGTCGTACAAGTAATAATAGGATTTGACTCCCGGATTATCGTCCCACAGAGAAGTTGACTAACCTAATTAACTACCGGTTAATCTTACCCTAAGTATATCCTAGCAAATTATGAAGTTTAATGTGTGATCTATAAGCTAATAGTACTGAAAATAATAAAACTATAAAATAAAGAAAATAAAACCGAGCTAAGATTTACTTACCGAGCTCCACACAATTAAAAGAAAATACCTACGAAAATAATTAAAACAGTTAAAATTAATTAACGCAATAAAAAGCAAAAAATGAAAATAAAGAACAAGATTAATTAAACTAAAATTTAAACAAACTTAAAATAAAAATGCATGTAATTAAAAATTGCAAATTAAACTAACCTAAAATTTAATAAAGATAAAGACTAAATTAAAAATGCATGAATCAAATTCTAAGTGCAACTAAACTAAAATATAGTCCTAAAACATAATATAAAATTAACTACTAACTAAAATTTAAAACTGAAAATTAAATTGACATGCAAAGAAATAAAGCTAACCTACCATTAGTTAGTTAAATTACCTAAATAACAACTAACAAGTATTAAACAATTTAATTCATTAAAGTAAAAGCATGAAATAACATATTAATTGGCCAAACAAGGCATTAACCGAATTTTGAAACCATGAGTGGTCTCGATACAGCACTATTAATTATCTTTCCAAATTCATGTTTCTTTCCAAGCTTTCACGATTTAGGGTACTGGCACGCTGCACTCTGCTTCTCGGTTCTGACCAGACACTTCTTCAGGTAAGGTCCACTTCTGCTGTTTCTGCCCTGTATACACTGTCCTCCTTTCAGCTCTATTCTGCTGCACTGGCTCCTGCTTCTTTTTGGGTTGTCCAGGTGTGTCTCGGTTCCAGGTGCTCACGAGTTCAACTTATTCCAGCTGCTATCTGCTGCATTTCCATGTGTTGCAAGTGCAAACCAGCTACTGTCCTGCTTCTGCACCGCACTGCTGCCCAGCATCTACATCAATTATGCCATCATCCCGAGTCCTCCAGGAAACACTCAGCAATGCCCAGTTGCAGCTCAATTTCCAAGTGTTATTCTCGGTTCAATACTGCTCTGCTTCCGTCACCAACAACCACATAGCTGCAAGCCGTTCTTTGCTGCACTATGTTCTGCCTTGTGTTGCTTGCACCAACGAGAGTAACCTGGAAGCAGCTTTGGTGTCAATGATTGAACAACACAGGAATACACCAACACCAACAGCATCAACTAACGAACATTACAGAAAAGAAACCAACTAAACTATGATGAACAGTAACCGAACACAGAAAACAGAGATAAACAGAGGAACAAAACTGAAGTTAAAGAAGCATAGGAGTTGAATTCATGTAATACAGAGAATTAAAAACGAAATAAGAAAAGAAAAGAACAATGAGGCAAAGCAGAATGAGAGATTAAAACCGAGAGGAAATAGAAATAAAAAACAAAACACAACTGAAGATAACACTCAAACCCATGGGCTTCATCAACAAGAATCCTTAGCTCGGGTTGCTTCCTTCCTCTCTCCAACGGAGGTTCCACATTACCTTTGATGTGGATAAATGCTAAGCATCAACCCACATCAAAGCATCAAAACCAAAGGCATAAATAAAGGAAGAATCGAGACTATAAAAATGGGATTTGGTGGCTACCCGAATGCACTAATAGAATAAACCGAGAATAAGAACAAAAATATTAAAGATTAATCAAACCAAAAATATCAACTATTAAGGAAAATCGAGAGCAAATCAACTAGGAAATCAACTATGCAAATAGAACTTAACAATAAAAGAACTAGTTTTTATCAAACCGAGAACATGAATGAAATTGCTTTTTTCATTGAAAATAAAATTATCCAAGACAATTAAAGAACATAAAGAAAATGGAATGAACAGTAGAAAAACTTGTGAAAAACAACTATGCGGAAATTTTAAAGAAAGCTTTTTAAAATTTACCTAAAAGCTATTCTACCTTAAAATTAAATCTACTCCTACTCCTAAATTACTTCTATTCTAACCTAGGCTACTCCTCATTTTCAATTGTCATCCTTTCCTATTTATACACACACTTAGGGGTAATTAACAAAATAAATTGGAGATTTGAATAATTAATTTAGGAAATTAAGCACAAATAATTCTAAAAATATAGAATTATCATGAATGAGAAATTGTATGGTTTTGAGCATGGCATCACGATCATGTAGATAGTGCAGTATCTACTTGTTCACATGATTGCCTTACTGAGCGTGTTGTTTGCTCACCCCCCTTGTTTTCCCCCTTTCTATAGAGCTTTGAGTATAAACTGAGGGCGAATGGAGGTTTCCTTTTTGGTATCCGCTGCATCTCATCACGAAAGGTATACACACTTGTATAATTTTGTATCTAAACTTGTCATAGCACAGTAGCATTTTGAATGTAAACATTGGGGATGTAAACACATGTAACCAGCAACTCTGATTTATTTATACAAGTGTTTACTTCTAAATTTTAATGCAAATCAAATTGTTATGGTTCAATGAGATAGACATTGACACACAACCAAACTGTTGAAAGTGTAGCTGATCATGATCGAGGTAAGGTAAGGATGAATAATAAACAATGCATGAAAAGCGAAAAATTTATGACGATTTTTGGTAAGTTGAGGGTCGTGACATGAGATGCCTCCGCTTTGGTTGCATGAGATGCCTCCGTTTTGGTAATGTGAGATGGCTATGCTTTGGTAGTGTAGAGCCGAGGCTGTACGACCCTGATCCAGTCTACAGCGATGCCATGGCCATAGGTAGATGATTCCCTCGTTTGAGGATGCCCTCATTGAGGATGATGTGATGTGATGTTATGTGATGATTGCTTTCATGACACTTATATTATGCCTAGTCTCCATAACTATTTTGAGAAATGACGTGTTGTGAAATTGAGATAATGATGTTTCGATGAATTGTGATTTTAATCACGTGTTTATAATTATGTGAAATTATGCCATTATTACACTTATGCTTTGATGATGATTTCTAAATCTCATATGCACTCCTTACTGAGCTACTTGAAGCTCATCCCTCTTCTTTCCTCCTCCACAGATTATTTACACTAAGCACGAGTACCAGTTGCGTACGTGACATAGGCTGGTGGCCGAGACTCTCCCCAAGCTATTGCTTGTACACACGTGAGGTATAATTCAATTCATTTTGTATCCAGACAATTATGTAATGCAGACACTTATATTTAAGTAACATTGGGATGTAATCAGGATGGCATATGTATATAAATTAGAAAAGTGGGTTTCTTTTGATATCATGTTATTTGGTCAAGTAAATGTTGATGTTGAGAGATCCTTGGGATATTGGTTGATGAGATAGAAATAGCATTAACTAGATTGTGGGTATTGAACTGCTTTTTAAATTTATAGGAGGATAGTGATGAATATAAAGGGAGATGCTACCGAATTTTTGTTAGAAAATGACATAAGTATAATTAAGTATAAGTAGTTTAATAACGAATAGATAGGAGGTTAACTGACACTGTACATGAATGCACCTCGAGTAGGAAGTTAAAGTTAAGTGACAAAAAAATTTTAAAATGAGCCATATTTTTCACGCTTCCTGGCTGTCACAGATTTGGTGGTATCAAAGCGATGGGTGCTTACTACAGTCAGTGTCGATCAATTAGAAATAGATTACATCCCAAATGTCTGTACTTGTCTAGTTATGAATTGAATTTAACGGTTAAAATTATAACCAAGTTTTATGTATACGTGCAGGTACGCAAGAATTAAGATATGAGGGGGAACCAAGGTCGTCCCAAGGGGCAGGCACAGCCACCTCCACCACCTGCCCCACATCTAGAGAGTCATAACTCTCGAATTAATCGGCTAGAGCAGGATGTACGATAGAGGTTTGAGCAGATGGCAGTGCTATTTGCACAATATTTAGGGGCTAATACCTTAGGTAGGACACCTACGCCGGCTCCTACACCTACACTAGCTTTACTACAGACTGACCCGGTGCCACCCACCACTCAGCCTCCGGCACAGACCAGGCCCCATGACAGAGGTATGGGTTGGTTGCGAGACTTTCTTAAGATGAGTCCACCGGCATTTCAGGGGGTGAAGAACCTCGTAGCAGCAGAGGAGTGGTTGACAGAGATGCGAATAATTTTTTATTTCATGGAGTGCACTAATGCAAAGAGAGTCAGTATGAGTGTTTATATGTTTAAGGAATAAGCACGGTATTGGTGGAGTATCACCCAGAGTATATTGACTGTCAGCCATCCAGTGATCAGATGGGAAACTTTTCAATCAGCCTTTAGGACCTAGTATATCCTTCTCCCTGCCCAAAGAAAATGCAAGCAAATTTTTTGAATTTAGTTTAGGGCAGTATGACAGTCAACGAATATGAGAACCGGTTCACCATTTTGCTAAGATATGACTCGGAGACTGTCAAGAATGAGATGTGTCGTACAGAGTGGTTTGTATATGGGTTGAGACTAACCATTCGAGATAGATTAATGGGGTTCTGCATTATAGAGTTTATGGATGCTTTGAGACGGGCATAGGAAGTCAAGATGTCATGACCCAAATTACCTAAAAATCACTACAAATTTTTTTAGTTTTTCACTTATTCTTTAATTCTTACCTTTCTCGCATCGTGACCATCCTACTAACAGTTGGGCAATGATTCGGTGTTAGTCACCTCTCACCTATTTACCATTCCATTTCCATAAAATCACATTCATATATCAGGATTTACTATCCTTTGAATTTAACTAAATGCTTTTACAATTGGATTTACTTAACCTTACATCCCCGACATTATATACGTTTATAGTACTGTGCATTTACATGTTCAGATACAAAATTATACAAATGTGTATACCTGTCTCTCGATGGGACGCAGCGAATACCAAGAATACAAGTCCTTAGCCGCTCACTAACTACTGCGAGTACTCTGAAAAAAAAAAAGGGATAATAAGGGGGTGAGAAAACCACACGTTCAGTAAGGCAATTATATAAGTAAGTAGATAGCTCCAGTATCTACATGCTCATAATGCCATGCCCTTAAAATCCATTTCTGTTTATTTAAATCTCACGCACAAAATCATGCATACATCATTGCTATAGTTTATAAAAACTATTCGTGCATATAGAAATCATGCAATTCATGCATCAATGGCATTTTATGAAAAATCATAAAATCATAATTAGCATGAAATAAATCAACATCATGCATTAATTCATGCCATGTGACACCAAACATGAAAGACAATTCTTTTCATGAATTTGTAATTAAAGCATGGAAAACTCCTCATGCTACTGCATTTAACTCATTTCATTAAAGCTGCAGTATAAAATAACCCCTCTGGGTCAATCATCTCATAAATATATCTCAAACACATAAAATAATTTGTTATAAAATTCTGTTATAAAATCACCCTTCTTTTAGGGTCACATGTCATAAAATCCTCTGAAAAAGCTAGCACGATAATAGAAAATCACAAAGTCGGGGGCTTGACCCCTCCTTCGAGTCTACCCTGGTCTATTGAGACCACAAGTTATATCATGTGAGACATGTAGGTGACTATATCAATAACAACAAGGACTATGGCCATAACCTAGTGATCCCTGGCTCCATGGTACCTAGTGTGCGGGGTATCACACCTAAAACGGGAGGAAGGTCAATCCTACCACCAGAACAACATAACATTAGGATTGCGATGGCAAATCTTGCTGCCTCGTGGATAATGCCACTCCACTCAAACAATCCCCACGGTACAACGTACTCCATGTGATATACAGGGTACATCGTACTCCATGAACCCAATCTCAGCCAGGGGGTGCCTACAATTAGTCTTACCCACCCATGCCAAATATGTCTCAGTATGCACGCGTGGACATATCATCTTACTGTGACACACAGTCTACAAGAGGCTCTAACATGGCTATATGCATGTCATATAAATCCTTATGCGACCGAAGCTCTAGCACGACTCCATACATATTCATGATATCTAAAAACCTCGTGCGAGCGAAGCTCTAGCATGGTTTAATAAAAATCAGTAAAATTTGCGTACGAGTATCACTCTAGTACGACTTTGAAATGAGTTATAAATCCATATAAAATCACGTGCGAGCAAGCTCTAACACGTTTTTATACATAAATAAATCAAATCTCGTGCGAGTTACACTCAAGCACGGCTTTTATGCAATTATCATATCAAAACAAGATGCGAGCTAAGCTCCAACACCTCTCATGCATGTCAAATCATTAAAACTAGTGCGAGCAATCGCTCCAGCACCTTTTTATGCATATCAAGTCAAACCAGTCAAAACAGAGTGCGAGCTAGCTCCAGCACCTCTCATGCATTTCACAGTAATAAAAATTAGTGCGAGTAACCGCTCGAGTACATCTCATGCATATGATGTCACACAAGTCGGTGCGAGAAACTGCTCTAGCACATTTTATGCATAGTCACAAACGTAGATATAGTGCAAGCTATGCGCCAGCACTATCTGTTTCCATATAAACTTGATAGTTGGCCCATTTTCCAAAAAAATTTCATTTAAATTTAAATAACACTTATGTAGTGTTATCTTGTGAAATTTATGCAAATACTGGTCAATCTACCGATTTGCTTAAAACCACGAAAATTCCTCAAATCATGCATTTCATGCATGTCATGCTTTCACCATCCTTAAGTGAATTTCCCTCAATAGGGGTAAAATAGCTATTAAAAATACGCATAGCTACCTCTAGCTACTCACACAATTCCCTTACCTCATTTTTCTGTACAGTTTGACATTTCCACTGACGTCGTTACGTAGTCTGATTTGCTCCCAATCCAATCTCCGAAACTGCAGATAAATATTCAGCAGATCAAATACAATATAATTAATTGTATTTCATATTTTTCTGGGCTTAATTTAAATCATTGGGCCTGTTTACCCATATTAGGCTCGATTGTACCATAATGGTCTTAATCGGCCTTAAGCCCGTTTTTCACTTACTATTCACATTATCGAGGCCTATTGGGCTCATTGGACCCATCAATATTTATTGGGCCTCGTTCTAAACTCTCGGATGGCTTAATTATTATTTACGACAATTTATCTCTAATTCCAAAATTTAATTCATTTTATATGGAAATTAAATCTGTAATTTATGCGATAAATTTCTAACACGTATAATGATGTAAATTGTCGGATGACTCGAGCTCTCGTTTGACGTCAATTGTCGAGCAACATAATCACATATTTTTTCGGGTTAATTTCCAATCGAATATTAATCAAATTAAATATTTTGAAATTTAAATCGGTCAATTTCAGCCGCTTACCGACTTACCCGTAGCTCGATTGCATCACTGGGATTTTTCCCCAATTTTTCCTCTTTTTCATTTTTCCTTTTTCTCTTTCTTTTCTTTCATTTCTTACTGAACCGGTTCGGTCTGATTCAGCCCGGTTCAGATCGGTTCGGTTCAGTCGATTCAGTCCGGTTCGGTCAGTTCGGGGCTTCGTCGATCGGCTCTTCACAAACTTTCATCGCCAGCAACTCCGCAGGATTGTCCAGTGCACGGATCTGCCCTCGGTTTCGCTCAGTTTCTCTCTTTTGGCCGCCAATCGTCGCTTCCTTCGGCCTCAACCAACATCGACGATGGCTCAGCTGTCCGATGGCTTCGACCACCTCGCCAGGGTCCATCGTCGATCGCTTCGTTAGGTGAGGCAGAGGGGGCTCGACTTCTGCTTCCTTTCCCATTTTGAATTTTTGCGATTTCGATTCTTTTTTCTTTTTATTTATTTATTTATTTTATTATTTTAATTAAATAAAATATAATATTTTTCCAAAATATCCTAAAATATTATATTTTATTTATTTAATCAATTAATGTATTTATTTGTCTGATTTTATCTTTTCGGTATATTTTTCAAATATTTTTGGGCTAATTTCTCGAAGTGAAAATTTCGGTTTATTCCAATAAATTCATATCTTGATCAATTGGACTCGAAATTTAATTATTTCTTCGTTATTGATCAAGATTTCTCAAATCGATATTTTTAATGAAATTTTCTTGTCACGATTAATACCAAATTTTGGTCTTTTGATCGTTTTACCCTTCACATGTTTGGGAATACCATTCCAACTTCCTTTCACGAACATTCACTCATTTCGTGTTTTAAATAAAATCGGGTCTTACATAATCTCCCCCACTTAAGAAATTTGGTCCTCCAAATTAGAACCATGTCAAATGGGTCCATAAACAACTCCGGGTACGTCTATCGCATCATACTCTTTAATCCTCATGTGACTTTTTTTGGAGTGTAATACTACCAACGGACTTGACTAGGGAGATTATCTTAAACCTCAACACTTCCTCCTTCCGTCTAATACCCAAATCGATTTTCCCACATACGTTATACTTTCATTGAGTTCCTACAGCTCATATCCGATCACATATGCTGGGTCCGGGTAGTATTTTCGAAGTATCAAAAGATGGAACACATTATGGATGCCTGCTAATTTAGGTGGTAACGCCAACCTATAGGCCTTATCTTCCACTTTGTCTAATATCTCAAAGGATTCAATCTAACGAAACTCAATTTGCCTTCTTTTTGAATCTCGTTATGTCCCTATGCCCTTAGGACAAGTAACTTCAGACAATACTAATTCACCCCGATGAATTCCAATGGTTTTCTATCTCTTGTCAGCATAGCTTTTCTGTCTGCTCTGAGGTGTTCTTAATTTCTCACAAATTAACTGAACTTCTTCAGAGGTTTGTCTTACCAATTCGGGAACAATTCTCTATCTGTCACCCACTTCTTCTTATCTAAGTCGGGGAACAACCCCTACAGCCGTACAATGCCTCATATAAAGTCATCTCGATACTCAAGTGACAACTATCACTATGGACAATTTAGCTAATAACAAATGATCATTCCAAGAGTTTCTGACATCAATTGCACATGTTCTCATCATATCCTCCAGAACCCGTACAGTCCTCTCTGACTGACCATCTGTTTGAGGACGAAACACTATGCTCACACTCAACTAGGTTCCCATGACTTCCTGAAACATGTTCCCAGAAGTGGGAAGTGAAGCAGGAATCCCTATCTGATACAATACTCCCTGGAATGCTACCTATTGTTCCATAATCTTTCTTGCACATAATTCCACCTACGCACTTAGAGTATCTGTGGATTTCCATAGCCAGAAGGTGGGTAGACTTAATTAATCTATCGACAATCACCCAGATAGCCTCGTGATTTATTCGGGTCCTGTGTAACCCATCACGAAATTTATGGTAACTTGTTCTCTTTTTCGTGTCAATATAAGTAGAGGCTGCAATAACCCTGCAAACTTTTAGTACTCTACCTCAATCTGCTGAAATACGAGACACTTCTCCACAACCTCTACAATGTCTCTTTTCATATCTGACCACTAATACCCCTTTTCAGAGATTCTGATATATTTATTACTTCCAAGATGCACTGTATATCCCGAAGAGTGAACTTCTAACACTAACACTATATTATCAACTGTGGTCCTGGGGAGCACTTATACTCTCTTTGAACCTCTGTAAGTCATCATCACTCACTGTGGACTCTATTATTTTACCCATCTGAATCTGACCCACACTATCGACACCATGCCGATCATCACGCTAAGCCTGTCAAATTCGATCACTCAAATCTAGTTCTAAACTCAGGCTAGCTGTCACAAAATCACTGTCATCATCAGAAGGAATCACATCACTACTGAGGCTCACAACTGCTCTAGCAGCTCATGCTCCCTGACCATCATAAGCGATACTATCCCGAGGCTCTTTCTGCTCAAGGCATCAACCATTACATTAGCCTTTCCTGGGTGGTACAATTTCCATAATCATAATCCTTTAGAAGCTCTAACCCTCTTTGTTATCATATTCGACTCTTTCTGTGAAAACAGATACTCGAGCTTTTATGATTAGTGCATACTCGACATTTCTCACCGTATAAGTGGTGGCACCATATCTTCAGTGTAAACGCTTTGGCTGTCAACTCTAAATCATGGGTTGGATAGTTTCTCTCATGGTCCTTAAATATATGGATCCATAAATGACTATCTTCCCATTTCACATCAATACATATCCCAATCCTTATTTTGAGGTACCCATACACACTGAAACCTCTTGAACTGTTGGTTATGGTGAGAATAATTATGGTGGTCAGTTTATTACTTCAATATACCAAAACTCACAAAAGCCATTTTCATACTTAACATCCCATTGGCATGCAATCTTTTTTCGAATGAGATGTGTCAACTTAGCAGTCCATTTCGAGAAACTTACAACACCTCATCTGTAAAACAGTTTCCTGTTGCTACTCATGCTCTTCCTTGGACTTTGAATACATCAAAATATCATCGCTAAGGATGACCACAAATCAGTACAGGTAAGATTTAAATACCTTGTTCATCAATGCCGTAACCGTTAGGGCACATTCATCTTCCGAATTCTTAACAGATGTTACCCAGACTTCACATCGATCTCTAAAAAGATATGTGCTTTTCATAGCTAATCCAATAAATCATCTATAGTGGGAGGAAACACTTATTCTTGATGTTAGCCTCGTTCGACAATCAAAATTCAATACATAATCGGAGGCTTCCATTCTCTCTTCACAAACATAACAAGTACTCCTAAAGTTACACATTCGGTCTGAGGAACGCTTATCCAATAACTCCTGTAATTATTTCTTTAGTCCTTCAGTTCCACTATTGCCATTTTCTACTATGGTTAGGATATCGGCTTCATACCAGGTACCAAATCAATACAAATTCTATCTCTTTATCTGATGGTAGCCCTGGTAGATTATCCGGGAAGATATCAGGAACTCTCTGACCATAAGGATATCTGTTAACTCTAGATGTGCCTTATCCGTACCAACCACACAAACGAGAAAACATTCCCATCATTACTCATTTCGTGAGTACAATCATTTACTCCTTTAATTGCAATCGCTACACCTCTTTCTTTATGTGTCAAACTTACAGTACACTTTTCAGGGGTGAAAACATCACTATCTTAGGATAGCAATCTAAACAGCATAGTTTGCAGCCAAATCAATCTATTCTCAAATATTACTTCAAAATTATTCATATTCCATTGAATAAAATCTCCTGACTTATACTTCTTCCCCCGTTTTTGACTTATAATCTCTATACCCATATTCAGTTAGTGATAATTAGCTAACTATCATCATCTTGACTAAGGGTATAGGCTTCACATCTTTCACTAGCTTATAAGCAACTGAAGGCGGTATGAATAAATGCGTGGCACCAGGATCAATTAAAATAATTGCTTCATTATTCACAATCAAGGTGGTACCCTACACCATATCAGATGAAATATCAGTAGTATCCTGGTCTAAGGCATACACTCGCCCTCGTCCAACATCTTATTTCTGTGGTAACTACCACATATCCAACCCTGCTTCGTAGCAGGTCGGGGTCCTCCAATCACAATACCCTTCGTAAGTGTTGAAACTAAATACACTAGGGGTTACCAATCATCTTATCCCATGACTCATCAACTCTAATCTCTTACCAAACTACCTTTTTTCCGTTCTGACATCTTTGTCATTCTCTATTCTCTTCTGTCTCTATTTCGGCCCTTACTACCTTTCCCAATCTCAGAGGCATGCAACTCATGATCTTATTCGCACAATTGTAGTCTGCACACTGCCTTGACATAGGTAGTTTTTATCTAACAGGCCAATCAGACTCTAATTGACAATCTGAGCCCTTCCATGAACTTTCAGACATTCTGACTCTCACTGTTCATAGTGTCAGAGTCATACCTGCCCAAGAATAAACTGAGTTTCATACTCGTCACACTCGTCAATCAACCAGTTCTTCTCGGTCAGAATAAAGAATTTTATCTATAATTTCCTTTAAGCAGTGTCCGGGACATTCTGTCACCGGAATACATCTAGAATTATTTTTCATGTCCATTCTGGATGTTAACTCTTAAGATGGGTCGAGCAGACTTCCACCAATGCTCCGACTTGCCCCTCTACCATAACGGCTATCAATTAATGACTATATTCTTGCATTTGAAACCAAATTCTTAGCTGCAATTCCATCTCGATATACAGAATTGTATCTAAATAATACACAGTACATGGGGATGTAAACTTCCTTAACCACTAATACCGACTCATATCAGGCCGATTTAGCTCTGATACCAAAAACTGTCACGACCCAAATTACCTAAAAATCACTATAAATTTATTTTTTTCACTTATTCTTTAATTCTTACCTTTCTCGCATCATGTCCATCCTACTAACAGTTGGGCTATGATTCGGTGTTAATCACCTCTCACCTATTTACCATTCCATTTCCATAATCACATTCACATATCAGGATTTACTATCCTTTAAATTTAACTAAATACTTTTACAATTGGATTTACTTAACCTTACATCCCCGACATCATATACGTTTATAGTACTGTGCATTTACATGTTCAGATACAAAACTATACAAATGTGTATACCTGTCTCTCGATGGGACGCAGCGGATACCAAGAATGCAAGTCCTTAGCCGCTCACTAACTACAGCGAGTACTCTAAAAAAAAAAGGGATAATAAGGGGGTGAGCAAACCACATGCTCAGTAAGGCAATTATGCAAATAAGTAGATAGCTCCAATATCTAGATGCTCATAAAGCCATGCCCTTAAAATCCATTTCTTTTCGTTTAAATCTCAAGCATAAAATCATGCAAACATCATTGCTATAATTTCTAAAAACTATTCGTGCATATAGAAATCATGCAATTCATGCATCAATGGCATTTTATGAAAAATCATAAAATCATAATTAGCATGAAATAAATCAACATAATGCATTAATTCATGCCATGTGACACCAAACATGAAAAACAATCATTTTCATGAATTTGTAATTAAATCATGGAAAACTCCTCATGCTACTGCATTTAAATCACTTCGTTAAAGTTGCAGTATAAAATAACCCCTTTGGGTCAATCATCTCATAAATAAATCTCAAACTCATAAAATAATTCGTTATAAAATTCTGTTATAAAATCACCTTTCTTTTAGGGTCATATGTCATAAAATCCTCTGAAAAAGTTAGCACAATAATAGAAAATCACAAAGTCGGGGGCCTGACCCCTCCCTCGGGTCTACCCTGGTCTATCGAGACCACAAGTTATATCATGTGAGGCATGTAGGTGACTATATCAGTAACAATGAGGGCTATGGCCATAACCTAGTGATCCCTGGCTACACGGTACCTAGTGTGTGAGGTATCACACCTGAAACGGTAGGTAAGTCAATCCTGCCGCCAAAACAACATAACATCAGGATTACGAGGGCAAGGCTTGCTGCCTCGTGGCTAATGCCACTCCATTTCAATAATCCCCATGGTACAACGTACTCCATGTGATATACACGGTACATTGTACTCCATGAACCCAATGTCAATCAGGGGGTACCTGCAATAAGTCTTATCCACCCATGCCAAATATGTCTCAGTATGCACGTGCGGACATATCATCTTACTGTGACACACAGTCTACAAGAGGCTCCAACACGGCTATATGCATATCATATAAATCCCTGTCCGACCGAAGCTCTAGCACGGCTCCATGCATATTCATGATATCTAAAAACCTCATGCGAGCGAAGCTCTAGCACGGTTTCACAAAAATTAGTAAAATCTGTGTATGAGTAGCACTCTAGTACGACTTTAAATTGAGTTATAAATCCATATAAAATCATGTGCGAGCAAGCTCCAACACGTTTTTATGCATAAATAAATCAAATCTCATGCAAGTTACACTCAAGCACGCCTTTTATGCAATTATCATATCAAAACAGGATGCGAGCTAAGCTCCGGCACCTCTCATGCATGTCAAATCATTAAAACTAGTGCGAGCAATCGCTCTAGCACCTTTTTATGCATATCAAGTCAAAACAGAGTGCGAGCTAAGCTCCAGCACCTCTCATGCATTTCACAATAATAAAAATCAGTGCGAGCAACCGCTCTAGCACATTTCATGCGTATGAGGTCACATAAGTCGGTGCGAGCAACTGCTCTAGCACATTTTATGTACCCTCACAAACACAGATATAGTGCGACCTATGCGCCAGCACTATCTGTTTCCATATAAACTTGATAATTGGCCCATTTTCCAAAGAAATTTCATTTAAATTTAAATAACACTTACGTAGTCTTATCTTGTGAAATTTATGCAAATACTGGCCAATCTATCGATTTGCTTAAAACCACAAAAATTTCGCAAATCATGCATTTCATGCATGTCATGCTTTCACCATCCTTAGGTGAATTTCCCTCAATAGGGGTAAAATAATCTTTACCTATTTCAAGTCCTTAAAATCTTTAATCTATTTCTAGGACCTTTATACATTTTCAGTGTATACAAAAGCTATTAAAAATACCTGTAGCTACCTCTAGCTACTCACACAATTCCCTTACCTCATTTTTCTGTACAGTCTGACCTTTCCACTGACGACACGTCATGTAGTCCGATTTGCTCCCAATCCAATCTCTAGAACTACGGATAAATATTCATCAAATCAAATACAATATAATTAATTGTATTTTATATTTTTTTGGGCTTAATTTAAATCATTGGGCCTGTTTTTCCACATTGGGCTCGATTGTACCATAATGGTCTTAATCGGCCTTAAGCCCATTTTTTCACTTACTATTCACATTATCGAGGCCTATTGGGCTCATTGGGCCCATTAATATTTATTGAGCCTCGTTCTAAACTCTCGGATGGCTCAATTATTATTTACGATAATTTATCTCTAATTCCAGAATTTAATTCATTTTATACGAAAATTAAATCTGTAATTTATGCGATAAATTTCTAACACGCATAACGATATAAATTGTCATAAATAAGGGTTACTTCCTGAGATTCCATGATAGTACGCAAATCGAGGCTGACTCGTGCTCTCATTTGACGTCAATTGTCGAGCTACATAATTACATATTTTTTTGGGTTAATTTTTAGTCGAATATTAATCAAATTAAATATTTTGGAATTTAAATCAGTCAATTTTGACCGCTTACCGACTTACCCGTAGCTCGATTGGATCATTGAGATTTTTTTTCAATTTTTCCTCTTTTTTTATTTCCCTTTTTCTCTTTCTTTTCTTCCTTTTCTAGCTGAACCGGTTCGATCCGATTCAGCCCGATTCAGACCGGTTCGGTTTAGCCGATTTAGTCTGGTTCGATCGGTTCAGGGCTTCACCAGTTGATTCTTCATCGGCTTCCGTTGCCAGCAGCTCCACGGGATCGTCCGATGCACGGATCTGCCCTCGATTTTGTTCGATTTCTCTCTCTTGGCCACCAATCGCTGCTTCCTTCGACCTCCACCAACGTCGGCACTGGCTCGGTTGTTCGATGGCTTCTGCCACCTCGCCTGGGTCCGTCGCCGGTCGCTCTGTTCGGTGAGGTAGAGGGGGCTTGGCTTCTGCTTCCTTTCCCATTTCGTGTTTTTTGCGATTTCCATTTTTTTCTTTTTATTTATTTATTTATTATTATTTTAATTAAATAAAATATAATATTTTTCCAAAATATCCCAAAATATTATATTTTATTTATTTAATCAATTAATGTATTTATTTGTCTGATTTTATATTTTCGGTATATTTTTCCAATATTTTTCGGATAATTTCTCGAAGTGAAAATTTCAGTTTATTCCAATAAATTCATATGTTGATCGATTGGACTCGAAATTTCATTATTTCTTCGCTATTAATCAAGATTTCTCAAATCGATATTTTTAATGAAATTTTCTTGTCACAATTAATACCAAATTTTGGTCTTTTGACCGTTTTACCCTTCGCGTGTTCGGGAATACCATTCAAACTTCTTTTCACAAACATTCACTCATTTTGTGTTTTAAATAAAATCGGGTCTTACACAAGAGGGGACTAGATTTAGTACAGTCCCAGTCTGAATCTTGGGTAGTGGTCAGAGATAAGGGTAAGAGACCTGAAGCTTCTCGAACAGACCTTAGGAGGAGTTCATTTAAGAGACGAAAGATCGAGAGGCCTACGGTGAGGGTTGATAGACCTCGGGTTCTTCTAGGTGCTACAAAGACTCCCCAAGGTGTCTGACCAAATGTTAAGATCTGCAGAAACTATGGTCGACCACATGAAGGCAATTATTTCTGTACGATACGGGGATGTTTTAGATGCAGGGACATGGGTCATTGGGTGAACGACTGCCTATAGCCTCAGAGACCGTATCCCTAAGAACCTCATTGATAGCAGCCTCAGAGAGTGACTTCTTGGAGATGGGCCACAGCTGCTGATAATGGTAATAAGCCTATTACAGAGGGGCGTGTATTTTCTATGGATAAAAAGGTTGCAGACACTTCGTCCAAGGCTATACGAGGTACACTTCTTGTCTGTAATCATTAGGCTCTTGTGTTGTTTGACCTAGGGTCCCTGCATTCTTTTATTTCAGTACACTTTGCATGTAAATTGAATTTAGAGCCTGAACCCCTACCTCATATTTTACATGTAAGAACACCTATAGGTGAGCCGCATAGGACTGATATGGTATGTAGAAGGTGTGAGATTAAGGTGGGAGATAAAGTAATGTTAGCAGATCTAGTTTTATTAAACATGTATGGCTTTGATGTGATTCTAACGATGGATTGGTTAGTGACCAATCGCGTGAGTCTAGACTGCTACACTAAGACTATAAGTTTCTCCCAACCTGAAAAATTTAGTGTATGTTTGAATGTTAAGGAATGAAAATGTGTAAAGTTTATTGTTAGAAATCTTAAGATATAATTATGATTTCCTAAAAACAATTATTAAATTATTGATGTGAATGTTACATCGCACTCATCTCTGATATTAGTCGGGAACATTCCAGGATAGAGGAAATACTGGTAGTATGTGAGTTTTCGGATATTTTTCCAATTGAGTTGTCAGGTTTACCATCGGACAGAGAGCTGGAGTTCACTATCGATTTAGTGCCAGATACCCAGCCGATCTCTAAACCTCCTTATAAGATGCCATTGGTTGAATTGGAACAGTTAAAGAAACAGTTGCAAGAGCTATTTGTCTAGGGTTTTATTAGACCCAATGTGTCACCATGAGGAGCTCCGATTTTGTTCGTGAAGAAAAAAGGATTGTAGTTTCAGATTGTGCATAGATTACAGACTATTGAACAAGGCTACGGTGAAGAATAAATACCCTTTGTCGAGAATAGATGACTTGTTTGATCAGTTGAGAGAGGTTTCTATCTTTTCTAAGATTGACTTAAGATCGGGCTATCACCAGTTAAGAAGCAGGAAAGAGTATATTCCGAAAGCGACCTTCAGAACTAGATATGGCCACTACGAATTCTTAGTGATGCCCTTTGGTTTGATGAATGCCCTTGATACTTTCATGAGTCTGATGAATAAGGCATTTTGGGACTATCTAGATCAGTGTGTGATAGTCTTCATCGATGATATCCTTATATATTCTCGATCCCAAGAAGAGCATGCACAGCATTTGAGGACTGTGCTACAGATACTTCAAGATAAGCAGCTTTATGGAAAGATTAGCAAATGTGAGTTTTGGCTAGATTAGATAGCTTTCCTTGGTCATATTGTATCTAAGGATAGGGTGTCAGTTGATCCGTCCAAGGTAGAGGCTGTACTTAATTGGGAGAGACCGAGGACAGTTATAGAGATTCAAAGTTTTTTAGGACCTGTAGGGTGTTATAGGAGGTTTGTTAAGGGATTCTCCAAAATTATAGCTCCTCTGACTAAACTTACATGCAAAGACACCGTATTTGTATGGTCTGAGCAGTGTGAACAGAGTTTTCTAGAGCTTAAACGGTGATTGACTACAGCACTCGTTTTAGTTATCCCGAGTGGATCTAAAGGCTTCGCAGTGTATAGTGATGCTTCCTATCAAGGTTTGGGGTGCGTGCTCATGCAGAACAGAAGAGTAGTCGCTTATGGGTCACGCCAGCTGAAGGACCATGAGCAGAACTACCCCACGCATGGTTTGAAGTTAGTGGCAGTGGTATTTTCCTTGAAGATATGGTGGCATTATCTGTATAGGGAAAGGTTTCAGATCTTCACTGACCATAAGAGTCTGAAGTATATCTTCAACCAAAGGAGCTTAATATGAGACAAAGACGATGGATGGAGCTCCTTAAGGACTATGACTGTGAGATTTTATATCATCCAAGGAAGGTGAACGTAGTTGCTGATACCCTGAGCAGGAAGAGTATGGTTTCTGTTATGATGATCAGGGAATGGGATCTATTGGAACAGTTCACCAGACTCAGTATCAAAGTTGAGGAAGAAGAGGTCGGATTTATGGCTAGCTTACAGATAGAGCCCAGTATTATGGATCAGATTAGAACTAGACAGAGAAGTGATCTAAAAGTACTGGATATGGTTATCCAAGCTGAAAGGACCTTACAGTCAGATTTTACGGTCAGTGATGATGGATTGTTGAGGTTTAAGGGTCGTATTTGTGTTCTTAGCAATGAAACCTTGAAGCAGCAAATTTTGAGAGAGTCTCACTGTTTTCGTTACACCATGCACCCAGGTAGTACTAAGATGTACCAAGACCTGCGTAAGGTGTATTGGTGGAGTGGTATGAAACAGGAAGTGGCAGAATTTGTGGCCAAATGTTTAGTGTGTCAATAGGTAAAGGTTGAGCATCAGAAGCCTGGAGGATTACTTAAGTCCTTACCAGTGCCTAAGAGGAAATGGAAGCATTTCACCATGGATTTTATCATGGGATTACCGAGGACCTAAAGAGGTCACGATGTAATCTGGGTGATAGTAGACAAGTTAACTAAGAGTGCCCAGTTCCTTGCCATCAAGAACACGGATACTTTGAGTGCTTTAGCAGAGTTATATGTCAGAGAGATAGCTCGACTGCATAGGACCCCCGTGAGTATTACATCTGATAGAGATTCCAGGTTTACCTCCAGATTTTAGACTCATTTTCAGGAAGCCATGGGATCTCGATTGAATTTTAGTACTGCCTATCATCCTCAGAATGATGGTCAGTCTGAGCGGATTATACAGACCTTGGAGGATATGTTACGGGCATGTACGGTGGACTTTAAGGGATCATGGGATGACCACTTGCCCCTTGCTGAGTTTGCTTCCAAAATAGCTATCATGTGAGTATTGGTATAGCACTTTATGAGGGTCTGTATGGTAGGTGTAGATCCCCTATAGCTTGGGAAGAAGTGGGTGACATGAAATTAATTGCTCCTGAACTTGTTGTGCAGGCAGTTCAGAACGTACAGATTATTTGTCATAGATTACGGGCTTCTCAGAGCAGATAGAAGAGTTACGCTGATGTGCATAGATGGCCACTTGAGTTTCAAACTGGAGATTTTACGTTTCTTAAGGTGTCTCCAAGTAAGGGTATCATGCGCTTCGGGAAGAAAGGGAAGTTGAGTCCTCGATATATAGGACAGTTTGAGATATTAGAGAGAGTGGGAGATGTTGCCTATCCTATTGGTTAGATTTGCCTCCACCCCTTTCTGGGATACATAATGTCTTCCATGTCTCCATGTTGAGGAAGTATAATACGGAACCCTCCCATGTTATCGATTATGAAGCTTTAGACATCCAGGGAGACATGAGCTATGTAGAAAAACCTGTCCGGATCCTCAACAAGAAAGAAAATATACTTCGGACAAAGAGAATTCTATTGGTAAAGGTTCTCTAGAAGCACCACTCAATAAAAGAGGCAACTTATGAACTAGAGAGCCTGAGGAAAGAGAAGTACCATCGTCCATTTAATCGACCCAATTAGATTTGGAGGAACAAATTTCTTTAGAGGAGGAGATTATGTAAGACCCACTTTTGGTGATGTATTCCTTATGATTCATATGATGTACACACTTACATATGTTAATTGGTACGAAACTAGTACCCACTCTAAGTGACCTAGACGTGTATCCGCAAGTGCACGGATCATACAAGTAATAATGGGATTTGAGTCTCAGATTATCGTTCCACAGAGAAGTTGAATTGCCTAATTAAGTACCGATTAATCTTACCCTAAATATATTCTAGCAAATTATGAATTTTAAGTGGGTGATCTACTAAGTTTGAAATTAAAAGTACTGAAAATAATAAAAGCTATAAACTAAAGAAAATGAAACCAAGCAACAATTACTTACAGAGCTCAAAACAACTAAAAGCAAATACCTACAAAAGATAATTAAAGCAATTAAAAATGCAAATATGAAAATAAGGAACAAAATTAATTAGACTAAAATTAAACAAGCCTAAAATAAAATATGCATGTAATTAAACTAATTAATAAAAATACAAATTAAGCTAACCTAAAGTCTAATGAAATAAAATCCTATTAACTTAAAGAAATTTCTAAATGTAACTAACAATTAACTACCTATAAAACGGCTCTAAATTAACTATAATTCTAACTAATTACTAACTTAATAAAATAAGAAAACAACAATCTAAATAATGCATGAGAAGTATTTTTTTGGATTTTTAAAGTTTAAAATGAAGACTAAAAATGCATGAACAAATTTAATCTAATTCTAAATTCAACTCATAAATCCTACACTAACATTAAATCCTAAATCCTATTACATAAAACTATTAACATAAATTAAAACTAAGCTTAAACTAACTAATAAAGACAAATATAATTGACATGCAAATTTAATTTAAAAAATCTAACTAAGCTAACAACAAAAATTTAAGAGGAATAATGACAATAAAAGTAAAATAAAATAAAAGACACAAATGAAAAATGGAATGACGGCAGGATTTCAATGCCAAACATGGCCTTAAGTACAAATGCCAGCCGAGTGGTCCCATATGAATGGTACTGTGCATGTCTTCTCCAAGCTGCTCTCGGTTTGCCAGGTACTGCCCAGCTCACTGCAACGTCTTCATCCACCGAACTGTCCTGCACTGCTTCTGGTGTTTCTGCCCTGAGTCGCTTCTGCATCCAGCCACCACGTACTGCTTCAGCTCTAGACGATGTCCTTGCTGCCTCAGCTGCCCGACCGTGCACAGTACTGACAACCCAAATGCATTGTGTTTCATTTCAGATGCTGCCGATGCTGTGTCCAACTGCTGCTCTCGCGTGTTGTAGTACTGTTCTGCACCCAATCTCTTGTACATGCTGCACATTCCCTGACCTTCCCTCAGCACCAGTATCTACCATTGAAGCAAACTGCAATAGTGTACAACAGTCACCGAGAATGCACAGTAGTTAATGCTACAACAGTCTAACCTTCGCGGTGCTTAATTCTTGCAGCACCGATTGTGTTATGCTAAACAAGATGAGAACAACACAACAGCTTAGGAATTGAATAATTCAATAAGAACATGAAACAGGAAACCAATCTTGCTTTAAAGCCAAATATCAGTAAAGGAACATCAATGAACAATGCAAAAACTTGAAACAGAGCTAAACAGAGATGCCAATAGCTGGTAAAAAGAAAACGAAACTAATCCTCATAATTATTAAAGAAAGTAAGACATGCATCCAATGGAAACTACAACAGGTAATGAAAATAAAAAATGCAACTAGATAATCGAACTGAAATTAAAAACACAGCAAAGAGTAGAGGAAATTAGCTGTTGTCACCAGCTTTCTAGTACCCAATGCAGTTAACAAAAGAAAACAAAATGATCAAGCCTACAAGCAGAAAAATGTAAAAACAAATATGCAGGAATTGAACACTAAACAGTGGCGTCGGGATGAGCTAAATTGCTGTGGTTCATGGCTCCTCACACCCGACTCATCATTTTTCTAAGGAAGCTTCTGCAAAGATGGTAAAAACAATGGAGTTGGAAGACAAGGAAAATAATGTTAGCTTGCCAATCGTTGTAGCGAAGTAAAGAGAGGATGCTAGCCACTGTCACCAGCTACAAAAACCTCTCATACCACTCGGCTACACCAAGGAACCAATCAACCCGAATGAACGAATGACACAAACTAGTATAACCACACTAAATCGAGAGCTTCAAACCATAAAAGCTCATATAAGCATTTCATAACAAAACAGAGCATGAAAATAATGAAAGGGAACATTAACAAAATCGAGAATTAAAAAAAAAAAAAGTTGGAAGTGGATTGCCATTAGCTAATGTAAAATACTAAGAAACTAGAAATGAAAACAAACTTTTCATAAAATTAAGATTGCATGAATAGTAAAATAAAACGGTGGCTAAAAAAAACTCTAATCAAAAATCTTTTAAAAAAAAATTCAAAAACTTAAACTACCCTAAATTAAAACTACTCCTAAATTACTCTACACTACTCCTACCCTTAAACTACACTAAAAACTACCTTAGGCTACTTCTAAAAACTACACTACTCGATTTTTTTTTCAATTGCCATCATGTTCTATTTATACACACACTTAGGGGTACAATGGTAATTTTTCATCCTTGATGAGTTGGCATTGTTTGGCCACTTGTCTTCCTTTGATTTACTGCAGAGTATATATTTCCACGTCACTCGTCTTTTTATCCAATTAGTTGTGCGATGTGGCCCAGCGTGTGTCTTCCAGAAGGTTGGCACGGTGTCCATCGATCTTATCGTTTCGGAGGGAATAAAATATGGACACATGGTATCATACATGTCCAGATGACTTGGTGACTTGGTCTGCAAATTGGAAGTGGTCCAATCTCGTTTAACCCGTTTTCAGCCCAATTTTGACTGAAACGACTGAGTTTCATCCGGATTTGATTTACCTACAAATTAAAGAATTTTAATTAAACTGAGGGGATAATTAATAAAATAATATGGAGATTTAAATAATTAATTAAGAAATTAAGCACAAATAATTCTATTAAAAATAGAATTATCACACCACTAAACTTGAGCTTTTGCTTATCCTCAAGTAAAACAAAACAAATGTAGGAATGACAAGTATAAGACACAATAATTTCCCCAATATCATCCTCAAAGATAAAGTACCAACTATGATCTCAAAGACTCACAATTACAAGTCCAACATTCAAAATCATCCAATCATAAGTCCTAACCCAAATTAGACTCCTCGTGAGTGTGTGAAAATGTCAAAGCCACTACTCAGTACATTACCCGGATCAGATTATGCAAACACAGTGAATGCAAAGTCAATGACATGTGATCATTCCCATAAGTCTGCTTTTCACTTCTCTAACCACTAATGTAGTCACACTTAACCAAAGATCAATAGGACTTCATTAAGCTTGTCATGTAAGGTTGGGGCTAAGGTATGATAAAGTTGATTTAGGTTTAATTACCCCTTAACATGCATTACTTCTAGGATCTTTAATGTAAGAGCTCATATTTATTCCCCCAAACTTATTTATTTTGCTAAACATTTTATTCTATTTTTGTATTTTTCATCTTTCTTCTTTTCTTTTTCTTTTTCTTTCATTTTTCTTTTCCTTTTTTTTTTTTTGAAACCTTCACTATCACTAGATACCTATATGTACAAAGCTCACAATATATCCCCATGAC
Organism: Firmiana major; assembly: GCA_033439115.1. Classification (NCBI taxonomy): domain Eukaryota; kingdom Viridiplantae; phylum Streptophyta; class Magnoliopsida; order Malvales; family Malvaceae; genus Firmiana; species Firmiana major. The sequence goes on along the minus strand of CM065904.1, from coordinate 16,381,890 downwards.
TTTTTATGCTTTCGAGATAAGGGATAGGAATAAAGTATTTAAGCTAAGGAAAATTATGCAGGTGTATTTACAGAGAAAAGCTTATTTCGCCCAGATGGGTGACTAGGGGTAAAATATGTACAGGGTGGCTAGAAAGGCTCAAACGATCCAAATATGGACTAAATCATCTCACTAATTAAGTGTGATCTAATATTTCACCTCGAGATCATATCAAACAAATTCTAGAATATGATGCACAAAATCAATTGAACAAATGCAATCCTATGTCCGCATAAGCTTTCTCTAAATAAATATACAGATTAGTGACATGACATGTGAATAAAATGAGGAAATCACAATCAGAATCAAGACAAATTCAAGAACTCAACTTCATGCTTTTCCTATAATCATGCTTCTTATTCAATCAAAGTCAGACTAAATCATGGGGTTATATCATCGGAATATGGGAAAACTACATGCTCAGTACTAAATCATCCCAAAATCAAACAATGTAAGCTTAGATTTTTTGAAAAAAGTTTTCAATTTTGCCCAGAAATGCTCAAGTGATATCCCCTCCCCCAAACTTAAAGTGCACAATGTCTCCAGTGTGCAGATAATATAAACATTTAAACTCAAGAACAGAGTACTCCCCTTTCTGATGATGATGACGAACAACTGAAGCTTGATTGAAAACATAATACTAGAAAAGATATTTGCAAAATAAACAAAGAAAGAAACAACAGAAAAGAAAAAGAACTATATACAAAGTGAAAAGAAAAATACAGCCACTTCAAATGCAGCTAAAGAAAACAACACTCAGCAGCAGGGCGAAGAGTAGGAGGGTCAACCAAAGTGGTGACAGAGTGTTAACAGTCAAACCCTCCTGAGCTCTATCTACATCCCTCCTTCTTTCAGATATCTTGTACTGAAGCATTCTATCTTCCTTATCCTCCATCCTAAAACACTCTTGAGAGTCATCAGGGAGCTTCAAAGGTTTGAAAACATGAGATGTCACCTCCTGATTTAGGACTTCATAGTCAATTCCCCCTTTTGTACATCAAATAATGTTCTACAAGTCGCTAGGAAAGGTCTACCTAGTATAATGGGGACTTCCCTATCTTTCTCCATGTCTAATTCAATAAAATTTGTAGGGAAAATAAATTTGTCCACCTTTACTAACACATCTTTAATAACCCCCTTCGGATATTTAATGGATTGATCAGCTAACTGAAGGGTCACTGTGGTAGGCTTGACATCCCCTATTCCTAAATTTTGGTAGATAGACAAAGGCATCAGATTGATACTGGCTCCTAAATCACACAGGGCTCTACCAAAGAACAAATTTCTAATAGTGCAAGGTATGGTAAAACTCCCGAGATCCTTAAGCTTGGGGGATAATTTCCTCTGGATAATGGCACTACACTCCTCAGTCAAGGTCACCGTCTCATAATCTTCCAACCTTATTTTCCTAGAGAGGATATCCTTCAAAAACTTCACATAACTTGGCATTTGCTCTAAAGCATCTGCAAAAGGAATGTTGATGTGAAGTTTCTTAAAAACCTCAAGAAATTTGGCGAATTATTGGTCAAGTGTTCAGTTTTGAAACCTCTGAGAAAAAGGTACTAGTGGTTTAACTAGAAGGGATGTAGTGGTAATATGTGTAGCATCAGAGGACGAGGAAGACTGTGAAGAAGAAGAAGGTATAGATGAAGAAGTGCCTAGCTTGGATTCCTTTGCAACCTGATCTTGATGTTCCTGCTCTTTCTGAGCTGCCTCTTTAGAACTTAAGGATTCTTCAACTAGGGGCTATTCAGGTCTAAACTTAACTTGTGGATCATCTAGCTCTCAGCCACTCCTATGGGTGATGGATTTAACATGTTCCTTACCCTCCCTTTGCCTAACAAGATTAACTTCAGTGTTTTTAGGAAGGGTCCCTTGTGGACGTTGGCTAAAAGCATTGGCTATTTGTCCAACCTAAACTTCTAAAATCTTGATTGAGGCAGCTTGATTTTGCATGATCGTTGTGAACATTTCCTCAAGCGTAGGCTTCTTCTCAGCTATTGGTAAGTGTTGGGGCTACATATGTGGTGGTAATGGTTGATGAAAGTGAGGTGGATGGGGATGATTAGGTGGATGGTGTGAATATCGATGATGTGGGGGATGGCGTGGAAATAGTTGATGTGGTGGTACATGAACCGATGGAGCTTGAAAACTAGGGGGTCCACATGTCTAGAATTAGAAGATTACCCTTGGTTTTAGCTCCAAGAAAAATTAGGATGGTTCCTCCACCCTGGATTATAGGTGTTTGAAAAGGGGTTGTTCTGTTACGTCTGAGAAGGGGCAACATACTGAACCAATTCTAAATTAAGTGGACACCTATCTATAGAGTGTGTAGCACCACACAGATTGCAGGAAAGAAAAGGACTTTGGACAGAATACACAGGATTAGAACTTGTAGAAGGATTATGCTGGGTACTGAGCATCTCTACCTTTTTCGTAAGGTTAGCTATTTGAGAGGTTAAGGTAGACAACGCATCGAGCTCATAGATACCCGTCGACTTCTTAGGTAGCTGCCTCTCCGAAGACCATAGATAGTTGTTAGCAGCCATCTTGTCTAAGAGCTCATACGCTTCCTTCTCTATTTTGCACATTAGAGCTCTACCCACAACAGTGTCAACAATGGTCCTATTTTGGCTTGTAAGTCCGTTGTAGAAGGTCTGGACTTCCAACCACAAAGGTAGGCCATGATGAGGGCATTTCCTAAGAAGCTTCTTATATCGTTCCCATGCTTCGTAAAGAGATTTAGAATCGAACTGGGCAAAGGAAGATATGTCACTACGGAGTTTGGCCATTTTAGAGGGAGGGAACAACTTAGCTAGAAATTGATGGGCTAAGTCGTCCCATGTAGAAATGGATCCTAGAGGCAAGGAGCTTAACCAGTGTCACGCCCTATCCCTAAGCGAGAAGGGGAATAGTCTAAGCCTAAGCGCATCATCAAATAATCCATTGTGCTTGAAGGTGTTGCACAGGTCCAGGAATTGCCCGAGGTGAGCATGTAGGTCGTCATATGGAAGCCCACTGAACTGCAGAGATGTCTGGATCATCTGGAGGATTGAAGGCTTAATTTCAAAATTGTTTGCAGGGACAGCTGGTGGCCTAATGCTGATATAATAACTTCCAATAGTTGGCATTGCATAATCTTCAACAGTCTTAATTTTCCTATTTTCTGCCATGATGTTTTACAGTGGAGCTATAAATTTCCTAGAATCCTTTCGAATTTTCCTAATAGTTCGTTCAATTTCAGGATCTAAAGGAATGCAATCATACTTTTGGCTCTACACATGGAAACATTAAAAAGTCCTTAAATTTTTTTTTTTAAGTTTTTAAATTTTTCAAAATTTTTTTTTATGAAAGAGAAAATTAACTAATCTAGATTAAAGCTCTAAATCTTTACAACCTAAGTATTTACAAGCTAGAATTACACCTAAGCATCATTTCACTGATATCAATTACTGGCTAATTATCTTCCCCGGCAACGACGCCAAAAAGTTGGTACGAAACTAGTGCCCACTCTAAGTGACCTAGACGTGTATCTGCAAGTGCACAGGTCGTACAAGTAATAATGGGATTTAAGTGCCAGATTATCGTCCCACAGAGAAGTTGAATTGCCTAATTAAGTACCGGTTAATCTTACCCTAAATATATTCTAGCAAATTATGAATTTTAAGTGGGTGATCTACTAAGTCTGAAATTAAAAGTACTGAAAATAATAAAAGCTATAAACTAAAGAAAATGAAACCGAACAAAAATTACTTACAGAGCTCCGAGCAACTAAAAGCAAATACATACAAAAGATAATTAAAGCAATTAAAAATGTAAATATGAAAATAAGAAACAAAATTAATTAGACTAAAATTAAACAAGCCTAAAATAAAATATGCATGTAATTAAACTAATTAATAAAAATGCAAATTAAGCTAACCTAAAGTCTAATGAAATAAAATCCTATTAACTTAAAGAAATTTCTAAATGTAACTAACAATTAACTACCTATAAAATGGCTCTAAAATAACTATAATTCTATCTAATTACTAACTTAATAAAATAAGAAAACAACAATCTAAATAATGCATGAGAAGTATTTTTGGATTTTTAAAGTTTAAAATGAAGACTAAAAATGTATGAACAAATTTAATCTAATTCTAAATTCAACTCATAAATTCTACACTAACATTAAATCCTAAATCCTATTACATAAAATTAACTATTAACATAAATTAAAACTAAGCTTAAACTAACTAATAAAGACAAATATAACTAACATGCAAATTTAATTTCAAAAATCTAACTAAGCTAACAACTAAAATTTAAAAGGAATAATGACAATAAAAGTAAAATAAAATAAAAGACACAAATGAAATATGGAATGATGGCATAATTTCAATGCCAAACATGGCCTTTAGTAGAAATGCCAACCGAGTGGTCCCATATGAATGGTACTGTGCATGTCTTCTCCAAGCTGCTCTCGGTTTGTCCAGGTACGGCCCAGCTCACTGCAATGTCTTCATCCACCGAACTGTCCTGCACTGCATCTGCTGTTTCTACCCTCTATCGCTTCTGCATCCAGCCACCACATACTGCTTCGGCTCCAGATGATATCCTTGCTGCCTCAGCCACCCGACTGTGCACAATACTGACAACCCGAATGCATTGTGTTTCATTTACAGATATTGCTAATGCTGTGTCCAGCTACTGCTCTCGCGTGTTGTATTGTTGTTCTGCACCCAAGCTGTTGTACATGTTGTACATTCCCCCACCTTCCCTCAGCACCAGTCATCCACCTTTGAAGCAAACTGTAGTAGTGTGCAACGGTCATCAAGAATACACAGCAGTTAATGCTACAACAGACTGACCTCCGCGGTGTTTGATTCTTGCAGCACCGATTGTATTATGCTAAACAAGATAAGAACAACACAACAGCTTAGGAACTGAATAATACATGAAACATGAAACCAATCTTGATTTAAAGCAAAATATCAGTAAAGGAACATCAATGAACAATGCAAAAACTTGAAACAGAGCTAAACAGGATGCCAACAGCTGCTAAAAACAAAACGAAGCTAATCCTCATAATTATTAAAGAAAGTAAGACATGCATCTAATGGAAACTACAATCGTTGATGAAAACCAAAAATGAAACTAGATAACCGAACTGAAATTAAAAACACAGCAAAGAGTAGAGGAAATTAGCTATTGTTACCAGCTTTCTAGTACCCAATGCAGTTAACAAGAGATAACAAAATGATCAAGCCTACAAGCAGAAAAATGTGAAAATAAATATGCAGGAATTAAACACTAAACAGTGGCGTCGGGATGAGCTAAATCGTTGTGGTTCATGGCTCTTCACACCCGACTCATCATTTTTCTAAGGAAGCTTCTGCAAAGACGATAAAAAAATTGGAGTTAGAAGCTAAGGAAAATAATGTCGGCTCGCCAATGGTTGTAACGAAGTAAGGAGAGGATGCTAGCCACAATCACCAGCTACAAAAACCTCTTATACCACTCGGCTACACCAAGGAACCAATCAACCCGAATGAACGAATGACACAAACTAGTAAAAGCACACTAAATCAAGAGCTTCAAACCATAAAAGCTCATATAAGCATTTCATAACAAAACAGAGCATGAAAATAATGAAAGGGAACTTTAACAATACCGAGAATAAAAAAAAAAACTTGGAAGTGGATTGCCATTAGCTAATGTAAAATACTAAGAAACTAGAAATGAAAACAAACTTTTCATAAAATTAAGATTGCATAAACAGTAAAATAAAATGGTGACTAAAAGAACTCTAATCGGAAATCTTAAAATAAAAACTTCAAAAACTTAAACTACCCTAAATTAAAACTACTCCTAAATTACTCTACACTACTCCTACCCTAAAAGTACACGAAACACTACCCTAGGCTACTTCTAAAAACTACACTACTTGATTTTTTTTTTCAATTGCTATCATGTTCTATTTATACACACACTTAGGGGTAAAATGGTAAGTTTTCATCCTAGATGAGTTGGCATTGTTTGGCCACTTGTCTTCCTTTGATTTGCTACAGAGTAGATACTTCCACGTCACTCGTCTTTTTGTCCAATTGGCTATGCGATGTGGCCCGACGTGTGTCTTCTAGAAGGTTGGCACAGTGTCCGTCGATCTTATCATTTCAGAGCGAATAAAATACGGACACTTGGCATCACGCGTGTCTAGACGACTTGATGACTCGGTCTACAAATTGAAAGTTGTCCAGTCTCCTTTAGCACATTTGCAGCCCAATTTCGACTGAAACGACTAAGTTTCATCCGAATTTAACTTACCTACACATTACAGAATTTTAATTAAATTGAGGGGATAATTAATAAAATAATATGGGGATTTAAATATTAATTAAGAAATTAAGCACAAATAATTCTACTAAAAATAGAATTATCATTAATTAAGTCATAAGAAGAGTTTTTTCTTGAATGAAATTGCAAAGATAATGAATGAATACTCAAGAATCTATGTAATGGCTACATTAGGACTTAAAACACGAAATGAGAAGGATTCATGAAAAGAAGTTAGTTCGGTTTGATCCCACACATAGTGAAGTAGTGAAAATGCCAAAAGGGGGCAAGCGAGCTTAAAATAGATCGTTTGACCTGTTTAGCAAAGTCACCTCCGAAAATGACTAAAACGTAAAAATGTGTAAGGCAAGTAAATTCTATGTACCCTTATTGATTTCATGATGTACACGCAAGTTACATAATATGTGAGTTATAAGAAATGGATATTTTCATACTCTAAGTGTGAACAAAATGCAGAATAGTTAGTGAAGCAAATGAAGGTAAGATTTCCTTTAGAATTCTGGGAAAAATTATAGTTTGAATGCTACAACTGAAGGCCAGATCAATCTCTTATTCAAAGCAGATCGATCTCCTATTCAAGTAGATCGATCTCAATTTGGTTCTGCCTAGAAAGGATCGATCCCTTCCCAAGTGCAGATTGATCCCAATTTGATTCTGCTAAGAACATATCGATCTCTTCCCCAACATAGATCGATCTCCAATGGTTTCTGTCTAGAAAGGATCGATCCCTTCCCAAAGAGCAAATCGATCCCCTTTACAAAACATATCGATTTCCTCTTGATTCTGCCTGGCTAAGATCGATCCCATCCTATTAGTAGATCAATCCCACAGCATATATACTGAATGTCGAGAGAGTTCAAACTAAGAAAGATCGATCTCTCACCCAAGGAGATTGATCTCACATTGCCAATTCTATAAAAAGGTCCAACAATCGAGTCTTCTTCCCTAGAAATCCCAAAAACCTCTCCATTTAGCAAAGAAACTAAACTTTCTCATTCTGGAAAATCATCACCCTCCTACCAGATTTGAGAAAAGTTATTTTAGCAAAATTGTTCATTTTGATGAGGAGAACAACATAGTTTGGAATCAACATTCAAATTGTTGAGTTGAAAGAGTAAAGTCTTCCCTTAAGATTAGGCTAAGTGAGGAAGTATAAGCTAGGTAAGTGTTTAATACACCAACTTCAACTATGTTTATCTAGAGATTATCATAAGTTGAATGGTGTATGTATTGTTTGCTAAAACTACCTAGAGCATGAAGAACCAACCATAGCCAAAAATAGGTTTAGTGTGAGAAAGTGAACTATAGTTGATTTAATGATGAAGTGATTATACTATTGTGAAAGTGATGTTATATGCATGATTATGAGACGATTTTGTGAAATTAGTTAATGGAATTTAATGAAGTTATGAAATGTACACATAAGGTGTTTGTGAAAATGCATGAGTGAATAGAAGTGTGAAATAGAGGTATAATGAGTATCTGTTGATAGTTTGACGTTATTTTGAACAGCTCAAGAATTTAACACGTGAATCGAGACCAATTCGAGACTCAGGTATATTTCACCACCTAAGGTGCAAGAGGTAAGAGATGCAACCATTTTATGTATATGTGTTCTTTACCGATAAAAATGCTTTGGTAGGATAAAATAATCTTATAAACGAGCATATTTCTTAAGAAAAGTGTTTAGCTTGAGATTTATTACTTGAGTGCATGTTTTACCGATTTGAGCTCAGTTTTGTGATTTGAAAGTTTTGTGAACAAATATATTTTTATATTTAAACGAGATTTACAAGCAAAACTATTATGAGCTCTACGTGAAGGTGAAACTATTTTCAGCATAATAATGGCATATTTTTTAGACTAAAGACTCGTCATGATATTTGCACATCGTTACCTTCGTTTTGGTAATGTGAGATGCCTCTGTTTTGGTAACGTGAGATGCCTTCGCTTTGGTAGTGTGAGACTCCTCTGTTTTGGTAATGTGAGATGCCTTCGCTATTATAGCCTGAGATGCCTCCGTTTTGGTAACGTGAGATGGTTGTACTTTGGTCGTGTAAAGCCGAGGCTGTACGATCTTGATCCAGTCTACAGCAATGCCGTGGCCACTGGTAGATGATTCCCTCATTTAAGGATGCCCGATGTGATGTGATGTGTTGATTGCTTTCATGAAACTAATATTATGCCTAGTCTCCATAACTGTTTTGAGAAATGACGTGTTGTGAAATTAAGATAATGATGTTTTGATGAATTGTGATTTTAATCACGTGTTTATAATTATGTGAAATTATGCCATTATTACACATATGCTTTGATAATGATTTTTAAATCTCATATGCACTCCTTACTGAGCTAGTTGAAGCTCAACCCTCTTCTTAACTCCCTCATAGATTATTTACAGTAAGCGGGAGTACCTGTTGCATACGTGACATAGGTTGGTGGACGAGACTCTCCCCAGGCTATTGCTTATACACGCGTGAGGTATAATTCAATTCATTTTGTATCCAGACAATTATGTAATGCAAACACTTATATGTAAGTAACATTGGGATGTAATCAGGATGGCATATGTATATAAATTAGAAAAGTGGGTTTCTTTTGATATCATGTTATTTGGTCAAGTAAATGTTGATGTTAAGAGATCCTTAGGATATTAGTTGATGAGATAGAAATAAAATTAACTGGATTGTGGATATTGAACTGCTTTTTAAATTTACAGGAGGATAGTGATGAATATAAGGGGAGATGCTGTCGAATTTTCATTAGAAAATGACATACATATAATTAAGTATAAGTAGTTTAATAATGAATAGATATGTGGTTAACTAACACTATATAGAAATGCACCTCGATTAGGAAGTTTAAGTTAAGTGATAAAAAAAAAATTTAAAATTAGCCTTATTTTTCGTGCTTCCAAGATATTACAGATTTAGTGGTATCAGAGCGTAGGGTGCCTAGTACAGTCAGTGTCGATCAATTGGAAATAGATTACATCCCAAGTGTTTGTACTTGTATGGTTATGAATTAAATTTAACGGTTAAAATTACAATCAAGTTTAATGTATACGCCCATGTATGTAGGAGCAAGATGTACGACAGGGGTTTAAGCAAATGAGATTCCTAACTCTCGAATTAATCGGCTAGAGCAAGATGTACGACAGGGGTTTAAGCAAATGGCAGCGCTCTTTGCATAGCATTTTGGGGATAATGTCTCAGGTACCACACCTACCCTGGCTCTTACACCTACACTACCATAGGATCCACCCCCACCTCCTCTATAGATTGACCCGGGGCCACCCGTCACACAACTGTTGGCACAGATCAAGCCTCATGACAGAGGTATAGGTCGATTATGAGACCTTTTTAAGATGAATCTGTCGGCATTTAAGGGGGCGAAGGACCCCGTAGCGACAGAGATGAGGATAATTACTTTTTTCTTGGAGTGCACTGATGCAGAGAGAGTTAATATGAGTGCTTATATGCTTAAGGAACAAACACGATATTGGTGGAGTACCACCTAGAGTATATAGACTGCTAGCCATTCAGTGTTCAGCTGGGAAACTTTTCAATCAACCTTTAGGACCTAATATATCCCTCGCACTGCCCAAAGGATAATGCAAGTAGATTTTTTGAATTTAGTTCAGAGCAGTATAACAGTCAATGAATATGAGAACTAGTTCACCACTTTGCTGAGATATGACTCGAAGACTGTAAAGAATGAGAAGTGCCGTATAGAGCAATTTGTATATGGGCTGAAACCAGTCATTTGAGATAGATTGATGGGTTTCTGCATTACTGAGTTTACAGATCCTTTGAGATGGGCACAAGAAGTCAAGATGGGATGAGATTTTGTACAGTCCCAGTCTGAATCCTAGGTAGTGGCCAGAGATAAGGGTAAGAGACCTGAAGCATCCCGAACAGACCTTAGGAGGGGTTCATTTAAGAGACGAAAGATCGAGGGGCCTATGGTGAGGGTTGAAAGACCCCGGGTTCTTCTAAGTGCTACAAAGACTTCCCCAAGTGTCAAACTAGACGTTAAGATTTGCAAAGATTGTGGTCGGCTACATGGGGGCAATTGTTTCCATATGACATGAGGTTGTTTTAGATGCGGGGACATAGGTCACAGGGTGAAGGACTGCCCGCAGCCTCAGAGACCGTATCCCCAAGAACCTCATCGACAGTAGCCTCAGAGAGTGACTCCCCAGAGATGGGCCATAGTTACTAATAAGAGTAAGAAGCCTACCACACAAGGGCGTGTATTTTCTATGGATAAGGAGGTTGCAGACACTTCGTTCGAGGCTATACGAGGTACACTTCTTGTCTGTAATCATGAGGCTCATGTGTTGTTTGACCTAGGGTCCACGCATTCTTTTATTTCAGTATACTTTACAGGTAAATTGAATTTAGAGCTTGAACCCCTAGCTCATATTTTACATGTAAGTACACCTATGCGTGAGTCACAGAGGCCTGATATGGTATGTAGAAGGTGTGAGATTAAGGTGGGAGATAAAGTAATGTTAGAAGATCTAGTTTTATTAAACATGTGTGGTTTTGATGTGATTCTAGGGATGGATTGGTTAGCGGCCAATCGCTTGAGTCTAGATTGGTACACTAAGACTGTAACTCTCTCCCTACCTGAACAATTTAGTGTACATTTGTGTCACAACCCATTTTATCCTTTTTATCTAAATATCACTATAAATTTTTCTCATTTTTCCTTTCCTTACTCGATCGTGAACGAACTCCCACCACACAGTTGGGCTGTGAGGCAGTAATAATCATTCTTCACCATTTATTTTCCAAATAAATCAAAAGTATTGTTATATATCCAAATATTAAGTGGTATGTTCATACATACTAAGTGTTACGACATTTACATCCCCCATATTACAAATTCAAATGATCACTCTATTTATACATTGTTTAGATACAAAAAGAATCTCTGTGTATATACCTCTGGGTGATGGAGATGCAGCAGATGTCTCAACAAAATGCCTCAGTCCTCACTGGACCACTATGTACGCTCTGTAGAGGGGGAAAGTAGAGAAGGATGAGCAACCACTCGCTCAGTAAGGCAATAATGCAAGCATGGTAGATAACTACTCTATCTACATGCTTATAATGTTATGCATAAATCTTTTATAACAGGAGCATGAGGAATTAAAACTATGACATATGAATATACATATATCATGTATTTAAATCATGGAAATTGGCATGTAAAACATGGTAAAATCATCATGTACAAATCATCTCATGCTCATCAATTGTCAAATCTCATGAAAAGGGTAATTCATTTAAGAAACATCCTTTTGAAATTACACCTCTTTCTCAAACATATATCATCCCATGACAAATCATTTTCTCAATCACAAACATCATTACCATTTCACAAATCAAATCCTACAAGGCTCGACCCCTCCCTCAGGTCTACCTTGAACAATCACAATCACACATATGTATAAAAATCATGTGGTATTAGGTAATATCAAATGAGATAACTCAGTAAATCTTAAAGACTATGTTGGCCAACTATGTTATAAATCATCCCAGACCCCACGCATCCAGGTGTGTGGGGTATCGTGCTGGCACGAAGGTGGATATTCCCTCGCCAGACTTTCTCATCACAAAATCACCAAGATAATTCTATTTTTAATAGAATTATTTGTGATTAATTTCCTAATTATTTATTTAATCCCCATATTATTTTATTAATAATCCCCTTTATTTAATTAAAATTCTTTAATGTGCAGGTAAATTAAATTCGGATGAAACTCAGTCGTTTCAGTCGAAATTGGGCTGAAAACAGGCTAAAGGAGATCGGACCACTTCCAATTTGCAGACCGAGTCATCAAGTCGTCTGGACACGCGTGATGTCAGGTGTCCGTATTTTATTTACTCCGAAACGATAAGATCGAAGGACACCGTGCCAACCCTCTGGAAGACACACACCGGGCCATATCGCACAACCAATTGGACAAAAAGACTGATGATGTGGAAATATCTACTTTGCAGTAAATCAAAGGAAGACAAGTGGCCAAACAATGCCAACTCATCTAGGATGGAAAAATTACCATTGTACCCCTAAGTGTGTGTATAAATAGAATATGATAGCAATTGAAAAAAATCAATTAGGAAGTAGGAGTAGTGTAGTTAGGGTAGAATAGGAGTAGTGTAGAGTAATTTAGGAGTAGTTTTAATTTAGGGTAGAGTAGCTTTTAGATTAATTTAAGCTTTCCTTGTTTTAAATTTCTGAATAGTTTCTTCAACAAACAATTTTTTTTTACTGTTCATGGCAATCAATTTCCTTTCCTTATTTTCGGTTTTGTTAAGCTTCCATTTCTTTAATTTCATGCTTGGGTTATTCTAAAAAGCTTAATTTTTTTCTATGGTTGTTGCTCTCGGTTTGGCAAGTTAGTTGTTTGATTTTTTTTATCAGCACTTGAGTTCTCAAAATCTTTTTGTAGCTCTCGAGTTGCTTTCATTATGCATTCAGTACCTTGACTCTTTCTTCATCTATGCTATTTGGTTTTGGGGCTTTGATGTGGGCAAATGCTAGCCATTGTTCCACATCAAAGGCAATGTGGAACCATGGCATTCAGAGCTCGAATTAGAGTAATCCGATGGTGATGATTTTTCACGTTAATGAAGCTACAGGTTTGAGTGTGTAATTTCAGCAGTTGTTTTTTTTTATATATATATTTCCTCCCAGTTTTAATCTCATGTTTTGCTATGCTTTCTTATTCTTTCTTTTCTTTATTTCATTCTTATTCGCATGCACTTCATATCTCGGTTCCTGACTGCATTTAGAGTAGTTGCTTCCAATTTTTTGTTTTATGCATTGTCTTTTCTTCTTTAATCCGTTTCATTTACTGCCTAATTATTTCAGCATGAGTGTTGTTAGTCCATTCGTTGTTTGCTGGTGGGTAGTGAGAAGGATGCATCAAGTTGTTTGGTGTAGAGTTTCATGTCACGGTTGGCTGTAGCAGTGAGACATGGGTTGATTTCCAGCAGCAGCTGTCACGACCCAAATTACCTAAAAATCAGAGTAAATTTTTCGCTTTTTCATTTATTATTTAATTCTTACCTTTGTCTCATCGTGACCATCCTACAAACAGTTGAGCTATGATTCGGTGTTAGTCACCTCTCACCTATTTACCATTCCATTTTCATAATCACATTCATATATCAGAGTTTACGATCCTTTGACTTTAATTAAATACATACACAATGGTATTTATAACTCTACAGCCCCAACATCATATCCGTTTACAGTATTATGCATTACATGTTCAGATACAAAACTATACAAATGTGTATACCTATCTCTCGATGGGAAGCAGCGGATACCAAGAATGCAAGTCATCAGCCGCTCACTAACTATTGCGAGTGCTCTGAAAAGATAGGAAAATAAGGGAGTGAGTAAACCACACGCTCAGTAAGGCAATTACGCAAGTAAGTAGATAGCGCCACTATCTACATGCTCATAATGCCATGCCCTTAAAATCCATTTCTTTTTATTAAAATCTCAAGCATAAAATCATGTTTGTCATCAATGACTTAGTTTATAAAACTGTTTGTGCATATATAAATCATACTACTTATGCATCAATAGCATTTTATGTGACATCCTTAAATCATAATTAGCATGAAGTAAATCAAGATCATGCATTCTTTTATGTCATGTAAGACAAATCATGAATTTGAAATGAAAGCTTGGAAAACATCATCATGCTACTGCATTCAAATCATTTCATTAAAACTGCAGTATAAACTAACCCAAAGGGGTTAAGCATCTCATAATTCAATTCCAAACTCATAAAACAATTCATTAAATTTCATTATAAAACTTCGGTTATAAAACCACGCTTCTTTCAGGGTCACATATCATAAAATCATAAAATCGAGGGTCTGACCCCTCCCTCGGGTCTACCCTGGTCTATCGAGACCACAAGTTATATCATGTGAGACAAGTAGGTGACTATCAGTAACAACAAGGACTATGGCCATAACCTAGTGATCCTTGGCAACACGGTACCTAGTGTGCGGGGTATCACACCTCAAACGGGAGGTGGGTCGGTCCTACCCACCAGAACAGCATAACATCAGGATTGCAAGGGCAAGGCTTGCTGCCTCGTGGCTAATGCCACTCCACTCCAACAATCCCCACGGTACAATGTACTGCGTGTGACATACACGGTACAACGTACTCCATGAACCTAAGCTCAGTCAGGGGTGCCTGCAATGGTCTTATCCACCCATACCACCTCTGTCTCAGTATGCATGTGTGAGCATATCATCTCACTGTGACACACAGTCTATAGGAGGCTCAATACGGCTATATGCATGTCATATAAATCCCTGTGCGAGCGAAGCTCTAGCACGGCTCCATTCATATTCATGATATCTAAAAACCTCGTGCGATCGAAGCTCTAGCACGGTTTCATAAAACTCAGTAAAATCTGCGTACGAGTAGAACTCCAGTACGACTTAAAAATGAATGAGTTATAAATTCATATAAAATCACGTGCGAGCGAGCTCCAGCATGGTGTTATGCATCAATAAATCAAATCTTGTGCGAGTTATACTCCAGCACGGCTTTATGCATAAATAAATCAAATCTCGTGTGAGTTACACTCCAGTACGTTTTTTATGCAATTATCATATCAAAACAGGATGCGAGCTAGGCTCTAACACCTCTCATGCACGTCAAATCATTAAAACTAGTGCGAGCAATCGCTGCAACACCTTTTTTTGCATATATAATCAAAACAATCAAAACCGTCAAAACAGTCAAAACAGAGTGCGAGCTAAGCTCCAGCACTTCTCATACATTCCACAAGAATAAAAATCAGTGCGAGCAACCGCTCTAGCACATTTCACGCATATGATGTCACACAAATCGGTGCGAGCAACCGCTCAAGCACATTTTATGCACACTCACAAACAGAGATATAGTGCGAGCTATGCGCCAGCACTATCTGTTTCCATATAAACTTGATAGTTAGCCCATTTTCCAAAGAAATTTCGTTTAAATCTAAATAACACTTACGTATTGTTATTTTGTGAAATTTATGCAATTATTGGCCAATCTATCGATTTGCTTTGCTTAAAAAAACAAGAAAATTCCTTCAATCAGAGATCACTTAAATCATGCATGTCATGCTTTCACCATTCTTAGGTGAACTTCCCTCAATAGGGGTAAAGTAGTTTTTTCCTATTTCGAGTCCTTAAAATCTTTAAACCATTTTTAGGACCTTTGTACAATATCAATGTATACATACATATTCAATGTATACAAAAGCTATTAAAATACGCGTAGCTACCTCTAGCTACTCACATAATTCCCTTACCTCCTTTTTTCTGTACAGTCAGACCTTTTCCACTGATATCTCGTCACGCAGTCTGATTTGCTCTGAATCAAATCTTCGGAACTACAGATAAATATTCATCAGGTCAAATAAAATATATTTAATTGTATTTCATATTTTCTGGGCTTAATTTAAATCATTGGGCCCATTTACCCATATTGGGCCCGATTGTATCATAATGGGCCTTAATCGACCTTAAGCCCGTTTTTCACTTACTATTCACATCATCGAGGCCTATTGGGTTCATTGGGCCCACTAGTATTTATTGAGCCTCGTTCTAAACTCTTGAATAGCTTATGAATTATTTACGACAATTTATCCCAATTTCCAAAATTTAATTCATTAAATGCAGAAAATAAATCCGTAATTTCTGCGATAAATTTTTAACATGCATAACGATGCAAATTATTGTAAATAAGGGTTACTTACCCGAGATTCCATGATAATACGCAAATCGAAATTGTCTCGAGCTCTCATTCGACGTCAATTGTCAAGTTACACAATTAAATATTTTTTCGATTAAACTTTCAGTCGATTATTTATCAAATTAAATATTTCAAAATTTAAATCGGTCAATTTCGATCGCTTACCGACTTACTCATAGCTCGATTGCATCACTGAATTTTTTTCCAATTTTTCCTCTTTTTCTTTTTCCCTTTTTTCTTCTTTTTCTTTTCTTTTTGGCTGAACCGATCCGGTCTGGTTCAACCCGATTCAGACCTATTCGGTCTAGCCGGTTCAGTTTGGTTCAGTCAGTTCAGGCATCATTTCACCGTTCGGTCGGTTCTCGAGTCGTTTTCGAAGCCGTTCGGTGCGCCATCGCCTGGGCTTCCATAATCTGGCCTCGGTGTGGCTCGAATCGGCGTCGATGGCCACCGATCGAAACTTCTGTCCCGCGACATCTCCCTTCGTTTTCAACGTTCTCCGGCGTCTCCATGGCGCGTCTTGGCCGCTGATGATTCGCACGAGGTTGGGCTACCTTCGTCGGCCCCTCAGCCCCGCCGGTGGCTTGCCGACAGAGGGATTTGGTCCGTCAGTCTTCGTCCTTGCTTTTTCGCCATTTCCTTTTCTGTTTCGCATTTTTGCGATTCAGATTTCTCTTTCTTTTTTTCTTTTTTTCTTTTTTTTACTTTTTTTTTATAATTTATTTTTAATATTATTTTATTCATTATTTTATTATTAAAAATCCAAAAATATCTAAAAAAATTATATTTTATTCATTTAATCTATAAATGGATTTCTTGGTCTTATTTCGACTTCCCGGTATATTTTTTTTGATTATTTTCGGGATTATTTTTTGATGTGAAAATTCTGGTTTATTCCAATAAATTCATATCTTGATCAATTTAACCCGATATTTAATTATTTCTTCGTTATTGATCAAGATTTCTCAATCCCATATTTTTAATTAAATTTTCTTATCACGATTATACCATATTTTGGTCTTTTGACCTTTTTACCCTTCACGTGTTCGGGAATACCATTTCAATCCTTTTGCATTTTTCATTTCGTGTTTTGAATAAAATCGAGTCTTACAATCTCCCCCACTTAAGAAATTTGGTCCTCCAAATTAGAACCAAGTCAAATAGGTCCATAAACAACTCTGATTACGTCTATCGCATCATACTCTTTAATTCTCATGTAACTTTTTAGGAGTGTAATACTACCAAAGGACTTAACTAGGGAGATCATCTTAAACCTCAACACTTTCTCCTTCCTTCTAATACCCGAATCGATTTCATACGTTATACTTTCATTGAGCTAAGCTGTTGGAGCTTATATTCGATCACATATGCTGGGTCCGGATAATATTTCTGAAGCATCATAAGATAGGACACATTGTGGATGCCTGCTAATTCATATGGTAACGCCAACCTATAGGCCTTATCTCCCACTTTGTCCAATATCTCAAAGGATTCAATCTAACGAAACTCAATTTGCCTTCTTTCTAAATCTCGTTATGTCCTTATGACAAATAACTGCCAACAATAGTAATTCACCCTCGGTGAATTCCAATGGTTTTTTGTCTCTTGTCAGCATAGCTTTTTCGTCTGCTCTGAGGTGTTTTTAATCTCTCATAAATCAACTGAACATCCTTAGAGGTTTGTCTTACCAATTCGAAAATAATTCTCTATCTGTCACCCACTTCTTCTTATCTAAGTCGGGGAACAATCCCTGCAGACATACAATGCCTCATATAAAGTCATCCCGATACTCAAGTGATAGCAATCATTATTGGTGAATTCGATTAGTAACAAATGATCATCCCATGAGCTTATAAAATCAATGACACATGCTCTCATCATATCCTCCAGAACCTGTACAGTCCTCTCTGACTGACCATCTGTCTAAGGGCGAAAAGTTGTGCTAACACACAATCGGGTTCCCATAGCTTCCTGAAAAATATTCCTAGAAGTGGGAAGTGAAGCGGGAATCCCTATCTGATATCATGCTCATTGGAACGCTACATAATATTTCACAATCTTCCATACATATAAATCTGCCTACACACTTAGAGTATCTGGGGATTTCCATAGCCAAAAGGTGGGTAGACTTAGTCACTCTATCGACTATATCCCTGATAGCCTCGTTATCCATTCGGATCACGAAATTCATGGTAACTTATTCCAATGTCCGTGTCACTATAGGTAGAGGCTGTAATAACTCTACAGACTTCTCGTACTCTACCTTACTCTGCTGACATACAAGACACTTTGCTACAACTCTACAATATTTCTTTTCATATCTGACCACCAATACCCTTTTAAAAGATTTCGTTATATTTATTACTTCCCGGATGTACTGTCTATCTCGAAGAGTGAGCTTCTGACAATAACACTATCTCAGCAAATATGGTCCTGGGGAGCACTTATACTATCTCTAAACCTCTGTAAGTCATCATCACTCATTGTGAACTCTATCACTGTACCCTTTTGAATCTGACCCACACTATCGACACCATGTCGATCATCAAGCTAAGCCTGGTAAATTTGATCACTCAAATCCGGTTCTAACCTCAGGCTAGCTGTCACAAAATCACTGTCATCATCAGAAGGGATCACATCACTACTGAGGCTCACACTGCTCTAGCAGCTCACGCTCCCTGACCATCAGACGTAATACCATCCCGAGGCTCATTTTCCTCAAGGCATCAGCCATTACATTAGCCTTTCCTAGATGGTACAGTGTTCACAATCATAATCTCTTAGAAGCTCTAACCCTCTTTGTTATCATATTCAACTCTTTCTGTGAAAATAGATACTCGGAGCTTTTTACGATCAGTGCATACATAAAATTTCTCACCATATATGTAACGACCCTTGACCCTTGAAAATTGGGGGAAATTTTTTTTTTAAATTTAATTTACCCACTTATTCCCTAATTCACTTAGATTGTATTCCTGTGCAGTGTCAAAACACTTTTCCTAATTCTTTACTCGTAATTATAAGTAATTTTCATATTTTAACTTATATGGCCGGTAAAAATTTCGACAGCATAATGGCTTATATATGGGCCTACCCACCTGTAAATCAGTTGTTTTTGACAATCCTAGATATCCACAACTACCAAGCATACTTTCCAAATCCATCTTTACCACTCAATACATCTATTTCGATTTAATACTTGTCATCTCAAAACATAATCCCAAAATAATATTGTTCACATCGTTTCCTTACAAAATTACATCCCAACTGATATTTCCAATATGTGTGTCTGTGCATACAATTATATCTGGTACAGGATTGTAAATGTATACCTTTCGCATGTACAAAAGTGGTCTAGGGTAGCTCTTCCCACTAACCTGTATCGTGTACGCCGCAGGTAGCGTCTATAAATTCACTACAAATGATTTGAAGGTAGAGGGGTGAGCTTTTGGGGAAAAGCCCAGTAAGATAGTACTATTAAAACAGTTCTAATATATAAAAGCATTTGAAGTTATTCATAGAATGAAACTTAATGCAATACAAAAATTTTCATTTCATGCATAATCGTCATAAAGCATGCGTGTCATTAAAACCAATAACATGCATAACCATTTTACAACTTTTCATAAACCTTTCATGAACATTTCATAAATCATTTCGTAAACATTTCATGAATATTTCATAATCATTTTGTAAACATCTCATGAATATTTTATAATCATTTCGTAAACATTTCATGCATATTTCATAAAGCATATTGGTCATAACCAATTATCATATATATCATGAAAACATATAATCATTCATCATAGTCGATTTTCATAATTAAATCGAGGAGACTAGGCTAAAAATAAGTCATGCGATACGTGTCATTCTCCGTAGAGAGTCATCATACCTATGGCCATGGTAAATGGGCTGTAGACTGGATCAGGGTGATACAGCCCTTTTGTAAAATATGGATAGTATCTATCTTATTTACATTCACTAGCACTTAGCTAGGACACGGGCACCAGTGGCACTCTCCATGTAGGAAACATAATTGCGTACTGCACAGGCATGAGATACTACCGAAAATATCATCATAAACCACCAGTAGCATGACATCTTCCACATAGGTTGAGTCAAGTGCTAAAGGAGCCCTACGTACCGGCACCCAAGTGGTAGAGCCGGAACCACAAGAAGTAACCATGCATGAAGCCTATAGTCTCAAAACATCTTTTCTTTTTCTTAAATACTTTTGAAAATGTCAAAAGTTCCATTTCAAAGCATAAATATAGGTTTTCAACCCATCATAAAACTTGATTCATTTTCATAATTCGAAAGTTTATTTCATAAACATAGATGTTCTAGCGAACATTTTGTAAAATGAAATCATGTTTCGTAAACAGTTTCGCAAGTATGGAAGCATTGATAAATCATTTCAAATCATATGCTCTTTCATAAAATCATTTATCAGTGAAACAAGAATGCATTATCAGAACTAAGTTAAATAATACCCCTTACCTTGATTTATCGGATATCCCAAATTTGAATGGTGACGCCTCCTAGTACCTCCTTTAATTCTTTCTACGATTCACCTACACCAAAATCGTTTACTTAGCATCTTATTCATGCGAATTGTCCGAATTGCGTTAAAATCATAACCTATCGTCACTACTGCGTGTGTACATATTATTGTATATACTTAGGCCAACACGCACGTTTATATATTTCTTTACTATTTATATATTTTGTACCTACAAGTATTAACATATACCTTTATTATATACATTCACATGTATATACGCATAAATATATATATATATACACTCCTATATATATTATCATTGTTTTCCATTTTTCCTTATCACATATGCATACATATTCTTTTTATGTACAAATACGAGCATATCCATTCATTATATACACTTATATGTATATACATATATATATATGTATATATACACTCCTATATATATTATTATTATTATTATTGTTTTCCATTTTTTTATCACATATACATACATATTTGCCTACTCCTCATCATTCCCATTTTTTGTCTACTTCTCATTTATTCTCGGGTTTTGTCGATTCAAGATTTGTTTTAAGCTACCCATAAGAATTTCTTTTCTCTACTTTGCTCTTCATCATCAAAATGACCCAAACCTATCATCCACAAAATAACCGAATACAATTTTATCATCTTCAATCTTCATTTCAATTCATGATAATTTAACTTCTAATGTCTAATTTCTAGCTTAATTTTCAAAATCCCAAAATCTGTCAATTTAATCCCTAGTCCCTAATTTCTTCAACAAATCAAATTTCAATTAATTCATACAACATCATACTTCCATAATACAATTTATACATACATTAAACCAAATAAAGCTTGGGTTTTTACCTAGGGATTCACTGGTACAAGGATGGGGAGACAGAAATTGGAAAATTTATCTGTGTTTTTTTGACACTGTAGCGTCGAAAATAGGGGTGGCCGGACGGGGAAGGACAGGCGAGGGAGGTTGCCGGGTTTGGGTTCAGTGGTGGTCGACGTTGGGTCTCCCTGTAGCTGCAGTCCGTGAACAGAGGAAAAATCCCTCTATTTCTATTTTTGATTCCAAGCGAGGGAGAGGGAAAAGGGAAGGAATGGTCACCGGTGGTCGGAGGGAAAAGGCTGCTCGGAGTCCGGGCAACACGAGGCTGTCAACTGTCTCTGGTTCAGTCGTCGGTCCGACAAAAGAATTTTTTATTTTTATTATATATATATTATTTATATAAATCTATTTATATATTTTTTTTATTTTTTTATATTTTTATTATATATGTTATATTTGTATTTTTATATATATGTATATTTTTAATTATAATTTCAATCTTGGACAATTACATGTATATACATTTATTGTAATTATTTTTATCCTTCATTTTTTTTCAACTTAACAAATATATATATATATATTCACATATTTCCCTATAACATATTTCCATTTATTATTTTTTGTTTAATTTAAATACAGAAAATTTGCGGTGTTTACATTATACAAGTGGTGGCGCCATATACTCAGTACAAACACTATCGCTGCCAACTCTAAATCATGGGTCGGATAGTTTATCTCATGGTCCTTTAACTATATGGATCCATAAACGACTATCTTCCCATTTTACATCAATAAATAGCCCAATCCTTATTTTGAGGTATCCATACACACTGAAACCTCTTAAGCTATTAGTTATGGTGAGAATAATTACGGTGGTCAGTTTATTACTTTAATATACCAAAACTCACCGAAGCCATTTTCATACTTATCATCCCATTCGTATGCAATCCTTTTCCAAATGAGAGGTATCAACTGAGCAACCAATTTCGAGTAACTCTCAACATTACATCTATAAGACAGTTTCCTGTTGCTACTCATGCTCTTTCCTGGACTTCGAATACATCAAAATATCATCGCTAAAGATGACAACCAATAGGTCCAGGTAAGGTTTAAATACCTCATCATAGTTGAGTTCCACTAAATATTTCAATCACCCATATCCTTGACCTATGTACGCATAAACGTATAATGTCATTTCGAAATCGCTTCTGTTCAAGATACTAACCCACGTCATTTCTTTTTTCTTATATTAACAGCTTTTATAAAATTTCAATTTTTAAACCTTTATGATTAATCGAATTCTATATTTCTTTATCGTACCAGCAAAGGTACCCAAATTTTAAATGTATATTTTACGACTGTCGATTTCAATCTATAGGTTATGTGTGCGCTTATCGATGCTGTCAAGTCTTCAGGCGGGGAAGTATTTTGAAATACCTTTATTAACCCTCAGACTTGACCACATAGACTGGGTGTGGATATATATCCTCCGCTTATCCTTGGTCATAATTCATATTCACTACATACCGCTTAATCCAAATTACTTTACATATCAAAGATATCCTTATCTTGCATACGCCTCTTATTCCATTATATCTCGTATTCAGGACCTATCACAACGCAAAGCTTATCTCCTTTCATATATTACTTATAACAAACTCTTTCATTACTTGGTAAACTTATAGTATACTTTTCAGGGGTGAAAACATCACTATCTTAGGATAGTAATCTAAACATCATAGTTTGCAGCCGAATCAATCTATTCCTAAAATATTACTTTAAAATTATTCATATTTCATTGAATAAAATCGGCTGACATATCCTTTGTTTCCCTTTTTTTTAACTTATAATCCCTATACCCATATTCAATTAGTGATAATCAGCTAACTATCATCATCTTGCCTAAGGGTACAAGCTTCACATCTTTCACTAGCTTATAAGCAACTGAAGGCGGTATGAATATATATGTGGCACCAGGATCAATTGTGAGATCAGAGAATTTTAGATATATTTTAATGATGTAATATGAACTTGAAGTGTAATTTATTGCTGATAATTGGAGATTTATATGTTAAGTGTCTAAAATAAGTGTGAAGTTATGAGGACAGATCGATCTGGGAGAAGGAGAGATAGATCTGGTGAGTTAAAAATGACGAGGAAGGAGGAATTTGAGGAGCAGATCGATCTCCAATGGAAGAGGATCGACCTCCTTATGATTCTGTTTGAGAGAAGATCGATCTCATGAGGACGAGATCGATCTCCAAATGATTCTGTTTGGGAGAAGATCGATCTCCTCAAGGAGCAGATCGATCTCATAAAGCCATAAAGAGATCGATCTCACCCCTCGACAGATCGATCTCCTAGGTATAAAATTACCCAAATCGTCCCCAAAATTCAAATGCAGATCGATCTCATCAAGAGGCAGATCGATCTCCTACCCTCAGCCTATATAAGGAACCCCTGTTTTTCTCCTGTAATCTCACTTTCTCTCTCTTCCAACCCCTATTTTCACCGAAACCTAGCTTTCTCACTCATCCAAAACACCCATTTCTGGCCAAATCAAAAGTTGTGGCAAGAAGGAAAGTTGTTCCTCATCAAAGGGAGAACAACGTACTTGGAAATCGAAGGACGAATCGAATCGAGGCGTGGGTTGTGCGTCTCACAAGTTTTGGGTAATTTTTAAACCTCGATCTTGATATTTGAGATGATTTTGATGATAATGGTGGTTGTCATTGTGTTGAAATAACTGAGAAATGATTAGGGATTGATGAAATTGCAATGTAGTTGGAGTGATGATGATATTTAGCAATTTTGGGAATTTGTGCTTTAAATAGAAATTTAGATAATGTGGTGAATTAGCATAGATAATTGGCACGAGAAATGTAGAACGTTGAGATGTTGGGAATGAGAGTGTAGTTTAGGGTAGAGTTACGAGAATCAAGAGATTTGAGGTGTTATGAGCAATTATGCTCGATTTTGAGAATTGAGGTTGATGAGATAATTGAGTATTGATGTTTTAACATCGTTTGGACAGCTCGGGAGTTCCAGAGTGGAATGCGAGACTAGTCCGTGATACGGGGGAAACGATTGCACTATACGAGGTGCAAAGAGGTAAGGGAAATCTAAACCATTTGTGTATGTGATTTGTAAACTATTATAGCATGATTTGTGGTTTATAAAACAAGCATGTTGAGTGTTGTGTTGAGATATAATTGCACACGATTTTTATAGCCGGTTAGAGCCCATTATTTTATGCGTTTATAAGCTGAATGTGAAATTGCTTTATAAACCGTCAAATTTGTGTGAGTAATGAATTGGGCTCTACGTTAAGGCAATATCGAGATTTGAGAAATGTGTGTGTGCTTTACCAGTTGGAACTCGGTTTTATTATGTTTTGTGTTAAGTACAAAACGATTTTCAAATGAGTTTTATGAGAGAAAAACCACTATGAGTTCTACGTGAAGGCAAACTAGTCTTATGTGATTAAGACTTAGGTGTGTAATTCTTAGTACACACCGGGCATTGCTCTGGTAGCATGTAAGCCCGATTCTTCTCCTTTTTGGTAACGTGAGAATAACCCATTCTGTGGCTATGCCACGTATACTTGGTGGCCGTTGCCACGTGAGAAACCCCATTTGGTGGCCGTTGCCACGTGAGAAACCCTATTTGGTGGTCGTTGCCACGTGAGAAACCCCATTTGGTGGTCGTTGCCACGTGAGAAACCCTATTTGGTGGCCGTTGCCAAGTGAGAAACCCCATTTGGTGGCTGTTACCACGTGAGAAACCCTATTTGGTGGCCGTTGCCACGTGAGAAACCCTAATTGGTGGCCGTTGCCAAGTGAAACCCTATCCTGTGACTGTGCCACTTGCAAATTTAACTCAGTGGCTATGCCACGTGTGCTTAGTGGCTGTGCCACGTGTGAATTTAAATCAGTGGCTATGCCACGTGTGTTTAGTGGCTATGCCACATGTGAATTTAAATCAGTGGCTATGCCACGTGTGTTTAGTGGCTATGCCACGTGTGAATTTAAATCAGTGGCTATGCCACATGTGTTTAGTGGCTGTGCCACGTGCATTATTATTACAACGATTTTATCACGTTAATTGAGAAAGTGTTTATCGTATTATTTTCACATACTTTGTTATTGCTCTAGACTGAGCCTTTTTACTTCATGTTTTCACATGATCTAAGACATGAGAATGTCGTTTTGAGTACTTTCATGCTATGGTTTTCAAATGAGATTAATGAGTTTCACATACAAATAAATATTTTGTGATGTGCATTTTGGTTTATGAAATGAGTCCCTTACCCCCTTTACTGAGCTATTTAGAAGCTCACCCTGTTTTCTTTCCCCCCAGATTTCTTCAAGTGAAAAGGGTTTCCCTGCGACGTACGGAGTAGTGGCTAGTGGAGGACTTGAGCTCCAGACCATATATTGTATTTTGAGGTATCTTTTATCTTTTCATGTACCCAGACAATTACTGTAATTGCAGACACTTGATGTATAATATTGTATGGGATGTATTAGGATTAATGTATTTGATATGATATATAATTTCTAGTGATGAGATCCTGAGGTACGATAAATATGATAATGTATGACACTGCACAGGAATGCACTCTTAATTGTGAATGAATGAATAAAAAGTTTTAAATTAGCCCTATTTTCAGCACTTTCGGGGCGTGACAGAGTTTTCTTGGTATCAGAGCTTAGAGTGTCTAGTACTGTCAGTGTTGGTTAAATGAAATAGAATACATCCCAAGTGTCTGTAATAGTCTGGTCATGAACTGAAATTGAGGATTGAGATTTCAATCGATTCTGATATGTACGCGCAGGATACGAGTTAAGATAGAGAATGAGTGGACAACGAGGTCGTTCGAGGAGGCAGGCAGAGTCCCCTCCGCCACCTGTCCCACAACCAGAGAGTCCTAACTCTCGATTTAATCGGATTGAGACTGATGTGAGGCAAGGTTTTGAGCAGATGGCAGCGTTATTCGCGCAACACTTTGGAGTTAATGCCTCGGGTACTACTCCTACACCACCACAAGGACCTCCCATACCCCCAATACCTCCCGTCACTCAACCTGATGATAGAAGTATGGTCCGACAGAAGGATTTTCTGAAGATGAATCCACCCGTGTTTAGGGGAAAGAAGGATCCTACAGAGGCTGAGGAGTGGCTGACGGAGTTGAGAATTATATTTGATTATCTGGGGTGCACCGATGCTGAGAGGGTCAGTATGAGTATCTATATGTTGAGAGGGAGAGCTCGAGATTGGTGGGGTACTACCCAAGGTATTCTGATGTCCCACCAGGATGTGATTCATTGGGAAGAGTTCCAGACAGCCTTTAGGACCCAATATGTACCACGACCCACCCAGAGAAAGAAACAGACCGAGTTTTTAAGTTTGGTACAGGGTGACATGTCTGTGGATGACTATGAGAGCCAACTCACCGCGCTATTAAGATATGACCCAGAGACCTTCAAGAGTGAAGAGCTCCGCACAGAGAAGTTTATGTTTGGGTTGAAGCCCGTCATCAAAGATAGATTGATAGGGCTATGTATTACTGAGTTTGGAGATGCTCTGAGATGAGCACAAGAGATTGAAAGAGGAATTGAAATGGTACAATCCCAGAATGAGCTCAGAGCGGTGAATAGAGATAAGGGCAAGAGGCCAGCGATTTTCCAAACAGAGGATCGGAGAGGTTCCTTCAGAAGAGGAAGGATTGAGGTACAGAAGGGCAGATTAGAGAGACCCAGAGGGTACCCTAACATTAGAGAGACCCCTCGAGATGTCAGGCCTGAGACAAGGTTTTGCAAAAATTGTGGTCGAATGCATGAGGGAAGTTGTACTGGGTCGATCCATGGATGTTTTAGATGTGGAGACATGGGTCACATGGTGAAGGATTGCCCTCAACCTCAGAAACCACATGTCTTGGAGCCCACTAGACAACAGCCTCAGAGAGTGAATCCCCCGAGACGGGCCACTGCTGCAGAGAAAGGAAAGAGACCTGTTACTCAGGGACGTGTGTTTGCCCTAGATAAGGAGACTGCTGACACTTCTGCAGAAACTATAAGAGGTACACTCTCTGTCTGTAATCATAAGGCTCATGTGTTGATTGATTTAGGATCCACGCATTCGTTTATTTCTGAGCATTTTACATGTAGATTAAACTTGAAGTTTGAACCTCTAGAATATATACTACATGTAAATACCCCTATGCGTGAATCCCAGAGAACTAAGTTAATCTGTAGAGGATGTGAGATAAAGGTGGGAGATAGAGGGATGTTAGCAGATCTAATCATGTTGAATATACATGGATTTGATGTAATTTTGGGAATGGATTGGTTGGCAGCCAATCGAGTGAGCTTAGATTGCTACACTAAGGTTGTAACTTTCTCCCTACCTGAACCTTATAGTGTACGATTGAGATATTGAGGAAATGAATATGTGGAATTCTAGTAAGTAATTTGAGAATTTTAATATTATTTTAGAGAATATTAAATATGATTGTTCATGTGAAGGTTATGAGACACTCATCTCAGACGATGAGCGGGAACATCCGAGGATTGAGGATATACCTGTGGTTTACGAATTTTCGGATGTTTTCCCAGATGAATTGCCAGGTTTACCACCAGAGAGAGCTGGAGTTTACCATTGATTTGGTACCAGATACTCAGTCGATCTCTAAACCTCCCTACAGGATGGCATTAGTGGAACTTGAGGAATTGAAGAAACAACTACAAGAGTTATTGGATCAAGGGTTCATTAGGCCCAGTGTTTCACCGTGGGGAGCATCGGTTTTATTTGTCAAGAAGAAGGATGGTAGTCTCAGATTATGCGTAGACTATCGGTTGTTGAATAAATCCACGGTGAAGAATAAATACCCATTGCCCAGGATTGATGATCTACTCGATCAACTAAGAGGGGCATCAGTCTTTTCTAAGATTGATCTGAGATCGGGCTATCACCAATTGAGGATCAAGGAAGAAGATATTCCAAAGACGGCCTTCAAGACGAGGTATGGCCATTATGAATTTCTGGTGATGTCCTTTGGATTGACGAACGCCCCTGCAGCATTTATGAGATTGATGAACGAGGTGTTCAGAGACTATCTGGATAAATTTGTGATAGTCTTTATTGATGATATCTTGGTATACTCTCGGTCGTATGAGGAGCATGCACAGCATTTGTGGTTAGTACTACAGATACTCCAAGATAAGCAATTATATGGAAAGCTTAGTAAGTGTGAGTTTTGGCTGGATCAGATAGCTTTCCTTGGTCATATAGTTTCAGAGGAAGGAGTATCAGTGGACCCAAGCAAGGTGGAGGCTGTGCTTAATTGGGAAAGACCGAGGACAGTTACTGAGGTACGAAGCTTCCTTGGTTTGGCAGGGTATTATTGAAGATTTGTGGAACGATTTTCCCGGATTGCCGCCCCTTTGACTAAGCTCATGCGCAAAGAGACTCCATTTATATGGAATAATCAATGTGAGCTCAGTTTTCAGGAATTAAAGAGGAGGTTGACAGCGGCACCTGTGTTAACTATTCCTGAGGGATCAAGAGGATTTTTAGTGTATAGTGACGTATCTCATCAAGGATTGGGGTGTATACTTATACAGCACGAAAGAGTGGTCGCATATGGATCACGACAGCTAAAAGACCATGAGTGGAATTACCCCACGCATGATTTGGAGTTAGCCGCTGTGGTGTTTGCTTTGAAGATCTGGCGACACTACTTATATGGGGAAAGATTCCAGATCTTCACTGATCACAAGAGTTTGAGATATCTCTTTGATCAGAAAGAGTTAAACATGAGACAGAGGAGATGGATGGAACTCCTTAAGGATTATGACTGCGAGATTCTATATCATCCGGGCAAGGCGAATGTGGTTGCTGATGCCCTGAGCATGAAGAGTATGATATCTGCTATGATGATCAGGGAATGGGATTTACTGGAGCAGTTTGTCGAACTTCGGATCAGAGTTAAAGAGATAGAGACTGGATTTGTGGCTAGCTTGCGAATAGAGCCTAGGATCATGGATCAGATTAGAACTGGGTAGCGCAGTGATTAGAGATTGATAGATATGGTTAACCAAGCTGAACAGAGTTCGCAGTCGGATCTCACAGTCAGTGAGGATGGATTGTTGAGATTCAGAGGACGAATTTGTGTATCGGACGATGATACCTTGAAGAGACAGATACTGAGAGAATCCCACTGATCGCGATACACCATGCACCCAGGGAGTACTAAGATGTACCGAGACTTAAGAAAGGTGTATTGGTGGAGTGGTATGAAGCGAGACGTGGCAGAGTATGTGGCCAGGTGTTTAGTATGCCAGCAAGTGAAAGCTGAGCATCGGAAGCCCGGAGGACTACTACAGCCCTTACCTGTACCTACATGGAAATGGGAGCATGTCACCATGGATTTTATTATGGGTTTACCAAGGACCCGAAGAGGTCGTGACGCGATATGGGTCATTGTGGATAGATTGACCAAGAGTGCCCACTTCCTTGCCATCAAGAGCACAGATACTGTGGATGCCTTAGCTGAGCTGTATGTCAGCGAGATAGCTAGATTACATGGGGCTCCAGTGAGTATTACTTTTGATACAGATTCCGGATTTACTTCTAGATTTTGGACCCAGTTTCAGGAGTCCATGGGATCTCGATTGAGTTTCAGTACCGCCTATCATCCTCAGACAGATGGTCAGTCAGAGAGGACTATTCAGACCCTGGAGGATATGTTGAGGGCGTGTACGATGGATTTTAAGGGATCATGGGATGATCACCTGCCCCTGGTAGAGTTTGCATACAATAACAGCTATCATGCAAGTATTGGAATGGCACCTTTTGAGGCTCTATATGGTAGGAGGTGTAGATCCCCTGTAGCTTGGGAAGAAGTCAGTGACAGAAAGATAAATGCTCCTGAGCTTGTTGAGCAAGCCGTACAGAGTGTGAAACTCATATGTGAGAAGTTACGGGCTGCACAAAGTAGACAGAAAAGCTACACGGATGTGCGTAGACGGCCACTCGAGTTTGAGGTTGGTGATGCAGTATTTCTAAAAATATCACCGAGTAAGGGTATCATGCAATTTAGGAAGAAAGGGAAATTGAGTCCTCGATACATAGGACCATTCGAGATTCTTGAGAGAGTGGGAGAGGTAGCTTACAGATTAGCATTACCCCGACAGATGTCTGAAATACACAATGTTTTTCATGTGTCTATGTTGAGGAAGTACCACCCGGACCCTTCTCATGTTATAGAGTATGATGAGATGGACATATAGGAGGACATGAGCTACACTGAGGAACCCGTCCGGATTCTCGATAGAAAGGAGAAGGTACTGAGAACCAAGACCATCCCATTAGTGAAAGTTTTGTGGAAACATCACTCAAGGGAAGAGGCAACGTGGGAACTAGAGAATCTCATGAAGGAGAAATACCCCCATCTATTTGACTAGTTGAGTTGAATTTGGAGGACCAAATTCTATTTAAGGTGGGGAGGATGTGAGATCTGAGAATTTTAGATATATTTTAATGATGTAATATGAACTTGAAGTGTAATTTATTGAGCTAAGTGAATTGTGGGAATGATAATTGGAGATTTATATGTTAAGTGTCTAAAATAAGTGTGAAGTTATGAGGACAGATCGATCTGGGAGGAGAGATCGATCTGGTGAGTTAAAAATGATGAGGAAGGAGGAATTTGAGGAGCAGATCGATCTCCAATGGAAGAGGATCGATCTCCTTATGATTCTGTTTGAGAGAAGATCAATCTCATGAGGACGAGATCGATCTCCAAATGATTCTGTTTGGGAGAAGATCGATCTCCTCAAGGAGCAGATCGATCTCATAAAGCCATAAAAAGATCGATCTCATCCCTCGACAGATCGATCTCCTAGGCATAAAATTACCCAAATCGTCCCCAAAATTCAAATGCAGATCGATCTTATCAAGAGGCAGATCGATCTCCTACCCTCAGCCTATATAAGGAACCCCTATTTTTCTCCTGCAATCTCACTTTCTCTCTCTTCCAACCCCCATTTTCACTGAAACCTAGCTTTTTCACTCATCCAAAGCACCCATTTTCGGCCAAATCAGAAGTTGTGGCAAGAAGGAAAGTTGTTCCTCATCAAAGGGAGAACAACATACTTGGAAATCGAAGGACGAATCGAATCGAGGCGTGGGTTGTGCGTCTCACAAGTTTTGGGTAATTTCTAAACCTCGATCTTGATATTTGAGATGATTTTGATGATAATGGTGGTTGTCATTGTGTTGAAATAGCTGAGAAATGATTAGAGATTGATGAAATTGCAATGTGGTTGGAGTGATGATGATATTTAGCAATTTTGGGAATTTGTGCTATAGATAGAAATTTAGACAATGTGGTGAATTAGCATAGATAATTTGCATGAGAAATGTAGAACGTTGAGATGTTGGGAATGAGAGTGTAGTTTGGGGTAGAGTTACGAGAATCAAGAGATTTGAGGTGTTATGAGCAATTATGCTCGATTTTGAGAATTGAGGTTGATGAGATAATTGAGTATTGATGTTTTAACATCGTTTGGACAGCTCGGGAGTTCCAGAGTGGAATGCGAGACTAGTCCGTGATACGGGGGAAACGATTGCACTATACGAGGTGCAAAGAGGTAAGGGAAATCTAAACCATTTGTGTATGTGATTTGTAAACTATTATAACATGATTTGTGGTTTATAAAACAAGCATGTTGAGAGTTGTGTTGAGATATAATTGCACACGATTTTTATAGCCGATTGGAGCCCATTATTTTATGCGTTTATAAGCTGAATGTGAAATTGCTTTATAAACCGTCGAATTTGTGTGAGTAATGAATTGGGCTCTACGTTAAGGCAATATCGAGATTTAAGAAATGTGTGCGTGCTTTGCCGGTTGGAACTCGGTTTTATTATGTTTTGTGTTGAGTACAAAACGGTTTTCAAATGAGTTTTATGAGAGAAAAATCACTATGAGTTCTACGTGAAGGCAAACTAGTCTTATGTGATTAAGACTTAGATGTGTAATTCTGAGTACACACCGGGCATTGCTCTGGTAGCATGTAAGCCCGATTCTTCTCCGTTCTGGTAACGTGAGAATAACCCATTCTGTGGCTATGCCACGTATACTTAGTAGCCGTTGCCACGTGAGAAACCCTATTTGGTGGCCGTTGCCACGTGAGAAACCCCATTTGGTGGCCGTTGCCACGTGAGAAACCCCATTTAGTGGCCGTTGCCACGTGAGAAACCCTATTTGGTGGCCGTTGCCATGTGAGAAACCCTAATTGGTGGTCGTTGCCACGTGAAACCCTATCCTGTAGCTGTGCCACTTGCAAATTTAACTCAGAGGCTATGCCATGTGTGCTTAGTGGCTGTGCCACGTGTGAATTTAAATCAGTGGCTATGCCACGTGTGTTTAGTGGCTATGCCACGTGTGAATTTAAATCAGTGGCTATGCCACGTGTGTTCAGTGGCTATGCCACGTGTGAATTTAAATCATTGGCTATACCACGTGTGTTTAGTGGCTGTGCCACGTGCATTATTATTACAGTGATTTTATCATGTTAATTGAGAAAGCGTTTATCGCATTATTTTCACATACTTTGTTATTACTCTAGATTGAGCCTTTTTACTTCATGTTTTCACATGATCTGAGACATGAGAATGTCATTTTGAGTACTTTCATGCTATGGTTTTCAAATGAGATTAATGAGTTTCACATACAAATAAATATTTTGTGATGTGCATTTTGGTTTATGAAATGAGTCCCTTACCCCTTTACTGAGCGATTTAGAAGCTCACCCTGTTTTCTTTCCCCCCAGATTTCTTCTAGTGAAAAGGGTTTCCCTGCGACGTACGGAGTAGTGGCTAGTGGAGGACTTGAGCTCCAGGCCATATATTGTATTTTGAGGTATCTTTTATCTTTTCATGTACCCAGACAATTACTGTAATTGCAGACACTTGATGTATAACATTGTATGGGATGTATTAGGATTAATGTATTTGATATGATATATAATTTCTAGTGATGAGATCTTGAGGTACGATAAATATGATAATGTATAACACTGCACAGGAATGCACTCTTAATTATGAATGAATGAATAAAAAGTTTTAAATTAGCCCTATTTTCCGCACTTCCGGGGTGTGACATCAATTAAAATAATTATTTCTTTATTCTTAACCAGTGTGGTATATTCCACCACATCTGATGAAACATCAATAGTGTCTTGGTCCAAGGAATACACTCGCTTTCGTCCAACATCTTATTTCCGTGGTATATACCACATATTCTACACTGTTTACATTGCTACAGAACAGGTCGGGGTCTTCCAATCATAATACCCCTCGTAAGTGCTGAAATTGGATACACTGGGGTCTTACCAATCATCTTACCACGTGACTCAACAACTCTAATCTTTTATCAAACTACCTTATTTTTTTTCGTTTTGACATCTCTGTCATTCTTTATCCTCTTTCTGTCTCTATTTTGGCCCTTACTACCTTTCCTAATCTTAGAGGCGTGCAACTCATGATCTTATTCACACAATTGTCATCTGTGCACTGCCTCGGCATAGGTAGTGATAGCTAACAGGGTCATTCGGACTCTAATTGACAATCTGAGCCCTTCCATGAACTTTCAGACATTTCGACTCTCACTGTTCATAGTATCGGAGTCATATCTAGGCAGGTATATAAACTGAGTTTCATACTCATCGGTCAACCAGTTCCTTTGGGTAAGAGTAAAGAATTTTATCTGTAATTTCCTTTAAGCAATGTCCTAGATATTCTATCACTGGAATACATCTAGAATTATTTCTCATGTCCATTATGGATGTCTAACTCTTAAGATTAGTCGAGCGGACTTCCACCAATGCTCCAACTCGCCCTCAAATCTCATACATACTCTGAAAAATTAGCTCGCAAAATATTCTCCACACTCCGCTCCAACCTTGCGAAGCGTGTCTCAGTACTGTCCGATCTCTGTCAGACTCTGTCCGATCTGCCTCTCGAACTCTGTGGGGCATGCTCAACATCAGCCTCTACTTCAATCTCATCTTAAGTCTCATGTGGTGACTCAATACGACTCTCGAGCCTACCTCTACGGCCTCAAGCTCGTGTACTCACCTCTCTGTCATAGCGGCTATCAGTTAATAAGTCTATATTCTTGCATTCAAAACTAAATTTTTAGCTGCACTTCCATCTCGATATACAGATCTGGCGGGAGGGGTAATGTCCCGATTTATGTTTTTAAAAGAGATGTGATTTAATGAATCAAGGTATTCCCGAGAGATGGGTTTAGCCTTGATGTGGTTGTTTTATGATAAAACAAATAAGTTTTAACGTGATGAGTTTATGATGAACATAAATAAGTTTTAAATGTGACGAGCATGAGATGTCATACAAGATGATTTTTCCATGTTTGATTTATATGTCGACTTCATGATTTCTCTTATATGATATATTCATACATGTGGCATCGTTTTAGTTATACCTCATGCTCTCAATGTAAATGATTTTATATCATGACATTATCAGCACATAGATAGTATAGTTATCTACCTGCTTACATTATTGCCTTACTGAGCTGTTTATGCTCACCCTTTCATTTTCCACCCCATAGGGTATATTCAGTAGAAGAGAATGACAGTAGTCATATCCGCTGCTTCTTATCAAGACCAGGTATGCACATTTGTATAATTTTGTATCTGAACATATAGATGCACAGTACTGTATATGGATTTAATATTGGGGATGTATTTAGTTTAAATAAATTGATATGTAAATGAAATATGAAAATGGAATGGTAAATAGGTGAGAGGTGACTAACACCGAATCATAGCCCAACTGTTTAGTAGTGTAACTGTTCACGACGGGTAAGGAAATGAAAAATCAAAAAAATTTACTCTGATTTTTAGGTAATTTGGGTCTTGACAAAAATAAGGGGGGTAAGCAAACCACACGCTCAGTAAGGCAATTATGCAAGTAAGTAGATAGCTCCACTATCTACATGCTCATAATGCCATGAGCTTAAAATCCATTTCTTTTCATTAAAATCTCAAGCACAAAATCATGTTTGTCATCAATGACTTAGTTTATAAAACTGTTCGTGCATATATAAATCATACTACTTATACATCAATAGCATTTTATGTAACATCCTTAAATCATAATTAGCATGAAGTAAATCAAGATCATGCATTCTTTCATGTCATGTAAGACAAATCATGAATTTGACATGAAAGCATGGAAAACATCATCATGCTACTACATTCAAATCATTTCATTAAAACTACAGTATAAACTAACCCAAAGGGGTTAAGCATCTCATAATTCAATTCCAAACTCATAAAATAATTCATTAAAATTCATTATAAAACTTCAGTTATAAAACCACCCTTGTTTCAGGGTCACATATCATAAAATCATAAAATCAGGGGCCTGACCCCTCCCTCGGGTCTACCCTGGTCTATCGAGACCATAAGTTATATCATGTGAAATAAGTAGCTGACTATCAGTAACAACGAGGACTATGGCCATAACCTAGTGATCCTTGGCAATGCGTACCTAGTGTGCAGGGTATCACACCTGAAACGAGAGGTGGGTCGGTCCTACCTTCCAGAACAGCATAACATCAGGATTGCAAAGGCAGGGCTTGCTGCCTCATGGCTAATTCCACTCCACTCCAATAATCCCCGCGGTATAGTGTACTCCGCGTGACATACACAGTACAACGTACTCCATCAACCCAAGCTCAATCAAGGGTGCCTGTAATAGGTCTTATCCACCCATACCATCTCTGTCTCAGTATGCACGTGTGAGCATCTCATCTCACTGTGACACACAATCTACAGGAGGGTCAACACGACTATATGCATGTCATAAAAATCCCTGTGGGATTGAAGCTCTAGCACGGCTTCATGCATATTCATAATATCTAAAAATCTCGTGCAAGCGAAGCTCTAACACTGTTTCATAAAAATCAGTAAAATCTGCATACGAGTAGCACTCCAGTACGACTTAAAAATGAATGAGTAATAAATTCATATAAAATCACGTGCGAGGGAGCTCCAGCACGGTGTTATGCATCACTAAATCAAATCTCGTGCGAGTTACACTCCAGCACGGTTTTATGCATAAATAAATGAAATCTCGTGTGAGTTACACTCCAGCATGGCTTTTATGCAATTATCATATCAAAACAGGATGCGAGCTAGGCTCCAGCACCTCTCATGCATGTCAAATCATTAAAACAAGTGCAAGTAATCGCTGCAACACCTTTTTATGCATATATAATCAAAACAGTCAAAACTGTCAAAATAGTTAAAACAGTCAAAACAGAGTGCGAGCTAAGCTCCAGCACTTCTCATGCATTCCACAAGAATAAAAATCAGTGCAGCAACCGCTCTAACACATTTCATGCATATGATGTCAGACAAATCGGTACGAACAACCGCTCAAGCACATTTTATGCGCACTCACAAACGCAGATATAGTGCGAGCTATGCGCCAGCACTATCTATTTCCATATAAACTTGATAGTTGGCCCATTTTTCAAAGAAATTTCATTTAAATCTAAATAACACTTACGTAGTGTTATTTTTGTGAAATTTATGTAATTATTGGTCAATCTATCAATTTGCTTTGCTTAAAAAAACAAGAAAAGTCCTTAAATCAGAAATTACTTAAATCATGCATTTCATGCATGTCATGCTTTCACCATCCTTAGGTGAACTTCCCTCAATAGGGGTAAAATAGTCTTTTCCTATTTCGAGTCCTTAAAATCTTTAATCCATTTTTAGGACCTTTTGTATAATATCAATGTATACATACATATTCAGTGTATACAAAAGCTATTAAAATACGCGTAGCTACCTCTAGCTACTCACACAATTCCCTTACCTCCTTTTTTCTGTACAGTCTGACCTTTTCCACTGATGTCTCGTCACGCAGTCTGATTTGATCCGAATCCAGTCTCCAGAACTGCGGATAAATATTCATCAGGTCAAATACAATATATTTAATTGTATTTTATATTTTTTGGGCTTAATTTAAATCATTGGGCCCATTTACCCATATCAAGCCCGATTGTACCATAATGGGCCTTAATCGGCCTTAAGCCCGTTTTCCACTTACTATTCATATCATCGAGGCCTATTGGGCTCATTGGGCCCACCAGTATTTATTGAGTCTCGTTCTAAACTCTCGAATAGCTTATGAATTATTTATGACAATTTATCCCAATTTCTAGAATTTAATTCATTAAATGCAAAAATTAAATTCATAATTTATGCGGTAAATTTTTAACACGTATAACGATACAAATTGTCGTAAATAAGGGTTACTTACCCGAGATTCCATGATAATACACAAATCGAACCTGTCTCGAGCTCTCGTTTAACGTCAATTATCGAGCTACAAAATTAAATATATTTTTCGGTTAAACTTTCAGTCGATTATTTATCAAATTAAATATTTTGAAATTTAAATCGGTCAATTTCGACCGCTTACCGACTTACCAGTAGCTCGATTGCATCACTGAAATTTTTTCCAATTTTTCTTCTTTTTCTTTTTCCCTTTTTTCTTCTTTTTCTTTTCTTTTTGGTTGAACCGGCCTGGTCCGGTTCAACCCGATTCAGACCGGTTCGATCTAGTAGGTTCAGTCTGAGTCGGTCGATTCAAGCATCATTTCGCCATTCCGACGCCGTCCGACCGTTTTCAATGCCGTTCGACGTGCCATCGCCTGGGCTTCCACAAACGGGCCTCGGTGTGGCTCGAATCGAAGCCGATAGCCGCCGATCGAAGCTTCTCTCCCTTAGCATCTCCTTTCATTTTCGACGTTCTCCGGCGTCTCCACAACGCGTCTTGGCCGCTGATGGTTCGTCCAAGGTCGGGCCGCCTTCGCCAGTCCCTCAGCCCCGCCAATGGCTTTCCGGACAGAGGGATTTGCTCCGTCAGTCTTCGTCCTTGCTTTTTCGCCATTTCCTTTTCTGTTTCGCATTTTCGCGATTCAGATTTCTCTTTTTTTCTTTTTTTATAATTTATTTTTAATATTATTTTATTCATTATTTTATTATAAAAAATCTAAAAATATCTAAAAAATTATATTTTATTCATTTAATTATAAATGAATTTCTCGTTCTTATTTTGGATTTTCTGTATATTTTTCGATTATTTTCAGGATTATTTTTTGATGTGAAAATTCTAGTTTATTCCAATAAATTCATATCTTGATCAATTTAACCCGAAATTTAATTATTTCTTCATTATTGATCAAGATTTCTCAATCCCATATTTTTAATTAAATTTTCTTATCATGATTATATTGGATTTCGATCTTTTGACCGTTCTACCCTTCACATTTTTGGGAATACGATTTCAATCCTTTTGCATTTTTCATTTCGTGTTTTGAATAAAATCGGGTCTTACAACAGCATTAGCAAAGAATCTTCTTCGTTCTCCCCTGTTTTAAGTTTTTTCTCTACTATTCATCTTCTTTTACTATTATAGTTACTGGTTTTTAATGTTTTATCATTTCATTCCTTGTCTTTAACTCACCATTTAATGATTTATGCATGTTTAAGTTCTTTTATTTGATGATCGGTTCTGCTGAAGAATGCTGGATTGTTGCCACTCCAATCCTATCGGTCTCAGATATTGTTAACAAGAAACCGAGGAGCTGAGGAGGACGTGGTGCTAAGCTGGATCGTGAAGCATTGGCTAGAAGTTGTTGCAGAGTTTGTGGCCTGTGCAGGAAGAATGTGCATGCTGCAGGGATGAAGGTTGCTGCATGAGTGGAGGTTGAATCGAAAACAAGTAGTGTACAGAAGACCTTATTTGCTGCAGCACCAGCTGAGGACAGACTGTGAAGAGGGTCGTACGAGGCTAGGAGCAGGAGCAAAACCAGAGCACCTGATACAAACCTGGACAGAATGGTAGCAACACAACAAGCAGATTTGCATAGCACTAGGACAGCAACACTAGCAGCCTGGAGCAGCAGGTCACGTGTACTGAACCGAGAGCATGTATGAGCACCTGGAGGCAGAACCAAAATTGGAGAAGGACAAGCACAGTGCCTGCATGTCGGGACCACTTAGTTTAGCATTTGATAGGGCCATGTTTGGCAAATTTCCATTATAGCTTTTTAATTCATTTTGCATGCATTTTTAGAATAGTTAACTCCAATTTAATTTGTTAGCATAAAAAGTTAGAATTTTAATTATATTTGCATGATTAGCTATAGTTCAATTGATTGATTAGTCTAGAATTTAAATTTAATTATGTCATTAGTTAAGTTTTATTTTTTTATTTTAGTAATAGGTTTTCCAATTAAGATTAATTTAGATTAAACTCATTTTATGCATTTTAAATTTTCATTTTAAACTGAAAAATTCAAAAATAGTATTTATCATGCATTAGTTAGATTTTAACTGTTTTAATTATTTTCATAGGTACCTGCCTTTAATTGCTCAGAGCTCTGTAAGTAATTTTAGCTCGATTTTATTTTCTATAGTTCATAATTGTTATTGTTTTCAGTATTTTTAATTTCAGACTTAGTAGACCACCAATAATGAAAACTTCATAATTTGCTAGGATATACCTAGGGTAAGATTAACTGGTAGTTAATTAGGCTAATCAACTTCTTTGTGGGATGATAACTCGGGACTCAAATCCCTTTATTATTTGTACGACCCATGCACTTGCGGACAATACGTTTAGATCGCACCAAGTTTTTACCGTCGTTACCAGGGAAGTTTTAATTAGTCGTTAATTAATATCCGTGAAATTATGCTTAGGTGTAATTCTAGCTTGTAGATATTTAGGTTGTAAATATTTAGAGCCCTACTTAGGTTAGTTAAATTTTCTCATCATTACTTAAAAAAAATTGAAAAATTCATAAACTTAAATTTTTTTCAGGACTTTGTGATGTTTGCATGCGTAGAACCATGAGTTACGATTGTTTTCCTTTAGATCCTGAAGTTGAAAGAACCCGTAGGAAAATTCGAAAGGATTCTAGGAAATTAATAGCTCCGCTGCAATTCACCATGATAGAAAATAGGGAAATTAAGACCGTTGGAGATTATGCAATGCCAACGATTGGAGGATATTATTCCAGCATAAGGCCACCAGCTGTCCCTGCTAACAATTTTGAAATTAAGCCTGCAATCCTCCAGATGATCCAAACATCATTGCAGTTCAGTGGGCTTCTGCACGATGACCCACATGCTCACCTCGGGCAATTCCTGGACCTGTGCAACACGTTCAAGCATAATGGATTATCTGATGATGCGCTTAGGCTTAGACTATTCCCCTTCTCGCTTAGGGATAGGGCCCGACACTGATTAACCTCCTTCCCTCCAGGATCCATTTCTACACGGGATGAGTTAGCCCATCAATTTCTAGCTAAGTTTTTCCCTCCCTCTAAAATGGCCAGACTCCGTAGCGACATATCTTCCTTTGCCCAATTTGACTTTGAATCTCTTTACGAAGCATGGGAACGATATAAGGAGCTTCTTAGGAAGTGCCATCACCATGGCCTACCTTTGTAATTGCAAGTCCAGACCTTCTACAACGGACTTACAAGCCAGAATAGGACCATTGTTGACGC
Source organism: Firmiana major (assembly GCA_033439115.1). Taxonomy (NCBI): domain Eukaryota; kingdom Viridiplantae; phylum Streptophyta; class Magnoliopsida; order Malvales; family Malvaceae; genus Firmiana; species Firmiana major. Next base: position 16,340,733 of record CM065904.1, on the reverse strand, counting down.
TGTTGCCGATGGAGCGCTAATGTGTAAAACAGAGGAGGAAGCTTACGAGATCTTAGACAAGATGGCTGCTAACAACTATCTATGGTCCTCGGAGAGGCAATTACTTAAGAAGTCGATGGATATTTATGAGCTCGACACGCTGTCTACCTTGACCTCTCAAATCGCTAACCTTACAAAAAATGTAGTCGCTTAGTAGCCAGCATAATCCTTATACCAATCCTAATCTGATTTATTCTATCCAAAGTCCTTTCCTTTCATGCGATCTGTGTAGTGGTACACACTCTGTAGATAGGTGTCCGCTTAACCTAGAATCAATTCAGTATGTTTCCCCTCCAAGCAACAGAACAACCCTTTTTCAAACACCTATAATCCAGGGTGGAGGAACCATCCTAACTTCTCCTAGAGCCGAAACCAAGGGCAAACTTCTAGCTCTAAACCTATAGGACTCCTTGGTTTTCAAGCTCCACCGGTTCAAGTACCACCACAGCCACTATTTCCATACCATCCACCACATCACCCATCCCCACATCAATTTCATCTTTTACCACCATAACCTATGCAGCACGAACATTACCACGCACCAGTAGCTGAGAAGAAGCCCTCGCTTGAGGAAATGTTCTCAACGATCCTATAAAATCAAGCTGCTTCAATTAAGAACTTAGAGGTTCAAGTAGGATAAATAGCAAATGCTCTTAGCCAACGTCCTCAAGGGACCCTTCCTAGTAATATTAAAGTTAACCCTGTTAGGCAAAGGGAGGGTATGGAACATGCTAAATCCATCACCCTTAGGAGTGGTAGAGAGCTAGATTATCCACAAGTTAAGTCCAGACCTGAACAGCCTATAGTTGAAGAATCCTTAAGTTCTAAAGAAGTCGCTCGGAAAGAGCAGGAACCTAAAGATCAGGCTGCAAAGGAATCAAAGATAGGTGCTTCTTTATCTATACCTTCTTCTACTTCAATGTCTTTCTCGTCCTCTGATGCTATACATGTTTCCATTACATCCCCTCTAGTTAGACCACCAGTACCTTTTCCTCAGAGGTTTCGAAATCAAAAACTCAATCAACAATTCGCTAAATTTCTTGAGGTTTTTTAGAAACCTCACATCAACATTCCTTTCGCAGATGCCTTAGAGTAAATGCCAAGTTATGTGAATTTTCTAAAGGATATCCTCTCTAGGAAAAGAAGATTGAAAGATTATGAGACGGTGGCCTTAATTGAGGAATGTAGTGCAATTATCCAGAGGAAATTACCCCCAAGCTTAAGGATCCCGGGAGTTTTACCATACCCTGTACTATTGGAAATCTATTCTTTGGTAGAGCCCTGTATGATTTAAGAGCTAGTATCAATCTAATGCCTTTGTCTATCTATCAGAAGTTAGGAATAGGGGATGTCAAGCCCACTACAGTGACCCTTCAGCTAGCAGATCGATCCATCAAATATCCAAAGAGGGTCATTGAGGATGTCTTAGTAAAGGTGGATAAATTTATTTTTCCTGCGGATTTTATTATTTTGGATATGAAGGAAGATAGGGAAGTCCCCATTATACTAGGCAGACATTTCCTAGCTATAGGTAGGACTTTGATTGATGTACAAAAGGGGGAGTTGACTATAAGAGTCCTAGATCAGGAGGTAACATTTCATATTTTCAAACCTTTAAAGCTCCCTGATGGCTCTCGAGAGTGTTTTAAAATGGAGATTGAAGAGGATATAAGGCTTGAGCACAAGAAATCTAAAAGAATGAGGGAAGCAGATAGAGCTCAGGAGGATTTAATGGTTAACATTCTATCACCACTCTGGCTAATCCTCCTACTCTTCGCCCTGCTACTGAGTGTTGTGTTCTTTAGCTGCATTTGAAGTGGCTTAATTTTTCTTTTCACTTTGTATATAGTTCTTTTTCTTTTCTGCTCTTTCTTTCTTTGTTTATTTTGCAGATTGCTTTTCTAGTTTTACGTATTCAATCAAGCTTTGATTGTTCATCATCATCAGAAAGGGGAGTACTCTATTCCTGAACTTTAATTCTTATATTATCTGCACACTGAGGACACTGTGCACTTCAAGTTTGGGGGAGGGGATATCAGTTGAGCATTTCTTAAAAATTTGGGTAAAATTGAAAAATTGTTGAAATGTTTTTCGAAAATCTAAGCTTAACTGTTTAATTTTGAGATGATTTAGTACTTAGCATGTAGTTTTCCCATATTCCGATGATATGACCCCCTGATTTAGTCTGACTTTGATTGAATGAGAAACATGATTATAGGAAAAGCATGAAGTTGAATTCTTGAATTTGTCTTTGTTCTGATTGTGATTTCCTCATCTTATGCACATGTCATGTCATGAATCTGTATATTTATTTACAGAAAGTTTATGTGGACCTAGGATTGCATTTGTTTAGTTGATTTTGTGCATCATATTCTAGAATTTGTTTGATCTAATCTTGAGGTAAAATATTAGATCACACTTAATTAGGGAGATGATTTATGCCATCTTTGGATCGTTTGAGCCTTTCTAGCCATCCCTGTACATATTTTATCCCTAGTCACCCATCTGGCCAAATAAGCTTTTCTCTGTAAATGCACCTGCATTATTTTCCTTCACTTAAGCATTTTTTTCCTATCCCTTACCCCAAAAGCATGAAAAGTCATTTGGATATATTGTGAGCTATGTACATATGGGTATCTGATGATAGTAAAAGGTTCAACAAAAAAAATTGAAAGAAAAAGAAAAGAAGAAAGAAGAAAAGTACAAAAATAGAATAAATGTTTAGCAAAATAAATAAGTTTGGGGGAATAAATATGAGCTATTTCATTAAAGATCCTATAAGTAATGCATGTTAAGGGGTAATTAAACCTAAATTGACTTTATCATACCTAAACCTCAGCCTTACATTACAAGCTTAATGAAGTCCTATTGATCTTTGATTAAGTGTGACTACATTAGTGGAGAGAGAAGTGAAAAGCAAACTTATGGGAACGATCACATGTTATTGACTTTGCATTCACTGTGTTTGCATAATCTTATTCGGGTAATGTACTGTGAAGTGGCTTTGACATTTTCACACACACGAGGAGTCCAATTTGGGTTAGGACTTATGATTGAATGATTCTGAATTTTGGACTTGTAATTGTGAGTCTTTGAGATCATAGTCTGTACTTTATCTTTAAGGATAATATTGGAGAAATTATTATGTTTTGTATTTGTCATTCCTACATCTGTTTTGTTTTGCTTGAGGATAAGCAAAAGCTCAAGTTTGGAGATGTGATAATTTTATTTTTAATAGAATTATTTGTGCTTACTTTCCTAATTATTTATTTAATCCCCATATTATTTTATTAATAATTCCCTTTATTTAATTAAAATTCTTTAATGTGCAGGTAAATTAAATCTGGATGAAACTCAGTCGTTTCAGTCGAAATTGGGCTGAAAACGGGCTAAAGGAGACTGAACCACATCCAATTTGCAGACCAAATCATCAAGTCGTCTGGACACACGTGATGCCAGGTGTCCGTATTTTATTTACTCTGGAACGATAAGATCGAAGGACACCGTGCCAACCCTTTGGAAGACACGTCGGACCACATCGCACAACCAATTGGACAAAAAGACTGATGACATGGAAATATCTACTCTGCAGCAAATCAAAGGAAGACAAGTGGCCGAACAATGTCAAGTCATCTGGGATGAAAAAAGTACCATTGTACCCCTAAGTGTGTGTATAAATAGAATATGATGGCAATTGAAAAAAATCAATTAGGAAGCAGGAGTAGTGTAGTTAGGGTAGAATAAGAATAGTGTAGAGTAATTTAGGAGTAATTTTAATTTAGGGTAGAGTAGCTTTTAGATTAATTTAAGCTTTCCTTGTTTTAAATTTCTGAATAGTTTCTTCAATAAACATTTTTTTTACTGTTCATGGCAATCAATTTCCTTTCCTTATTTTAGGTTTTGTTAAGCTTCCATTTCTTTAATTTCATGTTTGGGTTATTCTGAAAAGCTTAATTTTTTTTTTGTATGGTTGTTGTTCTCGGTTTGGCAAGTTAGTTCTTTGATTTTTTTTTTTATCAGTACTTGAGTTCTCAAAATCTTTTTGTAGCTCTTGGGTTGCTTTCATTATGCATTCAGTAGCTTGACTCTTTCTTCATCTATGCTATTTGGTTTTGGTGCTTTGATGTGGGCAAATGCTAGGCATTATTCCACATCAAAGGCAATGTGGAACCATGGCATTAAGAGCTGGAATTAGAGCAATCCGATGATGATGATTTTTCACGTTGATGATGCTACGGGTTTGAGTGTGTAATTTCAGAAGTTGTTTTTTTTTTTGTTTTATATATTTCCTCCCGGTTTTAATCTCATGTTTTGCTATGCTTTCTTGTTCTTTCTTTTCTTTATTTCATTCTTATTTGCATACATTTCATATCTCGGTTCCTGACTGCATTTAGAGTAGTTGCTTCCAATTTTTTGTTTAATGCATTGTCTTTTATTCTTTAATCCATTTCATTTATTGCCTAATTATTTCAGCATGAGTGTTGTTAGTCCATTCGTTGTTTGCTGGTGGGTAGTGAGAAGGATGCATCAAGCTATTCAGTGTAGAGTTACATGTCACGGTTGGCTGTAGCAGTGAGACACGGGTTGATTTCCAGTAGCAGCATTAGCAAAGAATCTTCTCCGTTCTCCCCTGTTTTAAATCTTTTTTCTATTGTTCATCTTCATTTACTATTGTACTTGCTGGTTTTTAATGTTTTATCATTTCATTCCTTATCTCTAACTCACCATTTAATTCTTTCTGAATGTTTAAGTTCCTTTATTGGATGATCGGTGCTGCTGAAGAATGCTGGATTGTTACCACTCCAGTCCCGTCGATCTCAGATATTGTTAGCAAGAAACCGAGGAGCTGAGGAGGACGTGATGCTGCTAGATCGTGAAGCACTGGCTAGAAGTTGTTGCAGCGTTTGTGGCCTATGCAGGAAGAATGCGTATGCTGCAGGGATGAAGGCTGCTACATGAGTGGAGGCTGAATCGAAAATAGGCAGTGTACAGAGGACCTTATTTGCTGTAGCACTAGCTGATGACAGACCATGAAGCGGCTCATACGAGGTTTAGAGCAGGAGCAAGACCAGAGCACCTGATACAGACCTGGATAGAACTGTAGCAATGCAACAAGAAGATTTGTACTGCACCAGGACAGCAACACTAGCAGCCTGGAGCAGCAGGTCACGTGTACTGAACCGAGAGCATGTATGAGCACCTGGAGGCAGAACCAAAATTGGAGAGGACGAGCACAGTGCCTGCTTGTCGGGACCACTTGGTTTAGCATTTGATAGGGCCATGTTTGGTAAATTTCCATTATAGCTTTTTAATTCATTTTGCATGCATTTTTAGAATAGTTAATTCCAATTTAATTTGTTAGCATAAGAAGTTAGAATTTTAATTCTATTTGCATGATTAGCTATAGTTCAATTGATTGATTAGTCTAGAATTTAAATTTAATTATGTCATTAGTTAAGTTTTATTTTTTATTTTAGTAATAGGTTTTCCAATTAAGATTAATTTAGATTAAACTCATTTTATGCATTTTAAATTTTCATTTTAAATTGAAAAATTCAAAAATAGTATTTATCGTGCATTAGTTAGATTTTATTGTTAAGTTAGTAATTAAATATAGTTAGGATTAGTTTAGAGTTAATTTTAGCTTAATTAATTTTGTGTCTTTATTTTAGCATTTTATTTTAACTGCGTTAATTAATTTTAACTATTTTAATTATTTTTGTAGGTACCTGCCTTTAATTGCTCGGAGCTCTGTAAGTAATTTTAGCTCGGTTTTATTTTCTTTAGTTCATAATTGTTATTGTTTTCAGCATTTTTAATTTCAGACTTAGTAGACCAGCCATAACCAAAACTTTATAATTTGCTAGGATATAGTTAGGGTAAGATTAACCGGTAGTTAATTAGGCTGATCAACTTCTCTGTGGGACGATAACTCGGGACTCAAATTCCATTATTACTTGTACGACCCGTACACTTGCTGACAATACGTTTAGATCGTACCACACCACGCGGTACATCGTACTCCATGTGATATACACAGTACATCGTATTCTGCGGACTCATATCGTGATTGGGGGTGCTAGTTGTAGGTTTTATCTACCCCATACCAAGAACTTGTCGTACTCATGTATGAGAGCCTCCCTGCCAAACAGAGCCTCCCCACCCCTCCAGGTTTTAAGGATGTTGGCTTAAGGATCCTTTCATAAGAGAGCCTCCCCACCGAACAGTGCCTCCCCGCCTTCTCTGGCTTATGGATGTAGGGTTTGAGGATCTTACTGTAAGAAAGCCTCCCAACCAAACAGAGCCTCCCTGCCGAATAGAGCCTCCCTGCCTCCTCGGGCTTAAAGATGTAGGTCTTGAGGATCTTACCAACCTCCACCGCCTCATACGTATCACAGTGTGAAATCTTGTGCGAGCTAAGCTCTAGCACGACTCATGCATCATAACTAAACCACCTTGTACGAGTATAGCTCCAGTACGGCTATATGCATAAGAAAGCCACTTGAAATCCACGTATGAGCAAAAGCTCCAGTACGATTTATAAAACATTATCATGGATCAAACCAAGGTTCAAGCTGAGCTCCAACACTTTTTGTAGAAATGAAAGCATCAAAATCTAGCACGAGCGAGGCTCCAGAGCGAATTAAATCACATACACACGATAGGCGGCTCACTTACATTTAAAGCATCTCAAAACATGTTTAGCGCCTCACATGGGCTATTTCACAACATCACTCAAATACTAGCCAACCTATTCAATAATTTGCTCAAAACAAAGTATGGTGTTTTGTGAAAACATTCAAAACACGTGATTTATGCAATTATTAACCTTACTATCCCCTTTCTTTATATTACCATTTCAAACAACCAAATCTCATACGAATACTCGAAACAATTTCCATACATTATCAAACATATTCTATAAACTCATGCACATTTCCAAATCCTTATATACCCACAAAATACGAGCAGCCACCTCTATATACTCACAAAATTTCCTTACTTGGAATCATGTCGCTTGATTCCACTTCCTTAAAGCTGCGTACTCGTGCAGCCCAATTCATATCCAACGAACTCTTCAGAACTGCACATAATCATATTTCACAACATTTTAGCCCATTATAATCCAACTCTTGTGTTTACTATAGCTGATTCAACCTATAGTCTCTATTAACGCTTATGAGGCCTCGTTTCATTACTCTACCCATGACTCGAGTCAACGGATCCTTTTAAGCCTATTTATTCATAATGAATCGATATTAAATCGATATTAAGCTCATAGTGTTCGTATCTCATCAATTTCCTCACTATGGCATTTTATCAAGCATCTCATATACCCATCTTCATAAATTCTCTAAACTCCCAATATAACTCCACATGATCATTTCAAATCACCCACATTACTCAAATAACAACTTAACAAATCCCATAAATCACCAACTCATCTAATTTATACTTTCTCACACTAGACTTAATCCATTTTCTAGGTTTAACTTATTCAAATACATCTTAGGCAGTTTCAACCATCACTACCCATACAAATAAACTCCAAAGTTGTCAGGACCCCTTCTCAATCCATGACTTTATCCAAAAATCACTATAAATTTTTCACATTTTTAACTTACCTTTCCTCTCTTCAATGGTTGGGCTGTGATTCGATGTCAGAGTCCTCACTTACCACATCATCCATTTCATACATACATGTCAATATATTATTACTGACTGAACTGCTTTTATTATACATGTAAGATTATATAAAATCTAATACAAATACATTCCCCATAATATATAACGTATACATCACTGTGCTATTTCTTTGTTTAGATACACAACTATACATAATATGTATACCTGGCGATCGATAGGAACTAGCAATGGACTCTGGGACACTATCCCTCGATAGCTCTCGCTCTACTGACGCTCTGTAGAGAGATGTAAAGAAAGGGGGTGAGCATACAACGCGCTCAGTAAGGAAATCAGGCAAGCAAGTAGATATCAACACTATCTACTCAAAATAATGCTATGCCTTGAAAACATTATTTCCTTTACTCGCTTTAAAAAGCATGTCTTGAAATATAATATATATACTTGTACAGAATAAATCCCATGTACAGAAAATCATGCTTTCTTTCTCAAATGTAGGCATGTAGTGCAAAACAATGCATCGTATATAAATCATGCCTTTATGTAAATCATGCCATGTATATTTAAATCGCAATAAATATGGCATCAAATGATTCATAACACAAAATCGGAGTCCGACCCATCCCTCAGGTCTGTCCGCAGTTTAAATCATTCAATCAATATGATATATATGTAAGACTCTGTGGTTTAATGTAAATAGTATCCTGGACTATGATCATATTCGAAATGTGATCCCAAGCTACACGAAATCCTAGTGTGCGGGGCATCACTTACTGCAACGGGAGGGGGGTCAGTCCATCACAACCGCTAGCTATATCCTCCTCAACTCCACAACAACACATGGTACAGCGTACACCTCGCGCCACTCAGACACGGTACAAAGTACACCCGTGGACCCGTCCTCACGGTCAGAGTGCCTACCATAGGTCTTAGCTCTCGCACCCGTGGAATATCAACATCACAGTCAGGGTGCCTAACATAGGTCTTAGCCCTCGCGCCTGTGGAAATATCATACCACATTCACAAATACCCTCATGCTGGCCATCCTCTCAAAATGTGACACTCAGTCACACAAGAATGCGGCATGAATAGGTACCATGTATATAATATCACATACAGTGTGCGCCCTCGAGTGCGACACACAGTCGACACTGCGCTCGAACACTGTTTCACATCACAAACTCAACTCTAGTGCGAGCAATCTCTAGCAACTAGGTCAATGCATAGCTCATGTATTAAAATCAAGTACGAGCAATAGCTCCCAGTACCATGCTATGCACAATATCAAATCAAGTACGAGCAATAGCTCCAGTACTATGTCAAGTATAAACCATGAAGAATCGAGTACGAGCAACGCTCCAGTACTCTGTCATGTATCTCATGTAAAACTCGAGTACGAGCTAATCGCTCCAGCACTCTGTCATGCATATATCATATAAAACTGAGTACGAGTAAAAACTCCAGTACTCTATCATGCATGTCATGAAAATCTAGTGCGTATCAAAATCCAGCACTAATGTTATGTGGAAAACATATGAAATCCAGTGCGAGCTGTGCTCTAGCACGATTCATTCTCACATAATATGATAGATGGCTATTTAAAAGGGATTGTTTATAAAACATCAAAATCAGCACTATAAAGTGTGCTTAAGTCACATCAACCTTAAAATCATTAGCCCATCTATTTATTTTCATGCTAAACAGCAGTTAAACACTCACAATAATAGTTTCCATGCTTTTCGTAACTTTTTACAAAAGTTGACTTTTTGACTAACTAGGGGCAAAATCGTAATTTGCCACTATCGGGTCGCAATAATTATTATTCACTTTCTCTGACCCTCAGAGTTTTTAAGTGAATGTAAAAGCAGATGAAAATACGTGCATTTATCTCTAACTACTCGTAAAAGTCCCTTACCTCGGATCACGTCACGTGACCTCACTTCCTCAGTGCTGCTCAATCTCGCAGTCCGATCAGCTCTCAATGTAAACTCCGGAGCTGTAAACAACCATTCCTAAGGTTAATTATACTTTTTCTACTATATTATACATTAATACAGTCTATTTTCCCTTAATGGGCCTTAATAATCCTTAATGGGCCTAACTATACCTTAAGTCCATTTTCATTTTACTATTCACTTTTGTTGGGCCTATTGGGCTTGTGGGGCCCACCAACTTTTATTGGGCTTGTCCTAGGCCCATTACACCTTATTGAGCCTAAAATAATTGAGCTTGGCCCATTGGGCCTCTCGGCCACATGCCATGGCCGAGAGCTACTCATGCCTCGGTTTTACCATGGCATGCCATCTATGCCTATTATTTAGCCATTTTCACTTAGGCATTTTCACAAACACTTGGTAGGCAACATTACCAATCATCACATAGTTCATTTAGGCATTTTATCAAACACCTTGATTGCCAACAAATTACATATATTAATTAATCAAATTGATTAATTCTAATTACACCATTAACATTAATACATGTACACTAATCCATTTATGTCTTAAAATTATATTGACATAATTTAGCATCCCATTACTCACTCTCGGCCTAACCCATTTCATGGTGATTTAATATGTTTCAATGCTTAAAACATATATCAGCATACTTGTAATCATTCATACATTAACATATATGAAATTGGAAATTAGAAAATATACCAATTGTTATGTTCACCCTTTGGCCGAAACTTTGGAGGCTCTCGGTTTGCACTCTATGGCTCCTTGATAGCCAATTCCAACATATGCCAATCTCCTTTCAATTTGGAATAACTTCCATGAAGAATGCAAGTTCCAAATATGCCTAATTCCTAGTGATTTCTAGTGAGAGAAAGCTTGGAAAATATGTTTCAATGGTTTCTTCTTCTAGCCGGATTTGGTGTGATGAAGATGACAATGGTGTGGCTGAATTTATAAGCCATATTCTTAGCCATTAAGCTCTACTTTTCAGCCATTATGCTTGACTTTCCAAACCTTAGCCATGAGTCACCTTATGAGTCACCTTATGAGTCATAGTTAACTTTAACTATGGTTAGATATTTATCTCATGGGCTTTTCCATTTGGGCTTCTCGCTTTGGGCTTTCCTAATGGGCTTTCGGCTGAAATTTTTACTATACCTCGGGCCTTTAATTGTCTCAAAATTTGGCCGATCAATTGGTCCAACAATTCGATCTAAAGGACCTAGAAATTTCAACATACGTTTAGTATACCTTAATGGGCTTTAAAATTTTTACCTTAGGCCCATCACGTTTTTAACCATTAAATTTAATCTGGAATCCTTCTGAATAAATTTTCCTTACTTCTGGGGATGATTATCTTGTATTCTGGCCTAGAATATTTTTCTCCAAATTTTCCTCCACACTTAGGTTAATTTTTAACCATGATTAGTCAACTATGGTAAAAGTCCACTTTCTTAACTATAGTTGACTTTTTCCTTAACCATTGACTATGTTGACTTTTTCTTAAAATTTTGAGAGCGTCATATCTTATGTCTTATACTCTCGTCTTTATATTCCAATCGCTCCCGGTGGATAATTTCACCCGAAACTCCTTTTCTCGCCAAAAAGGTCCATTTTACCCTTTTTAGCTTTTACACTTGTTTTATATGTTCGGGACTAAATCAAGCTGACTTTCTTTCATGAGTTCTCTACGTTCTCTGATTTTAAGTTCTTATTTTCAGTCAGAATGATTTAGAATAACTCGATTTAGTCTGTGATACCCATCGCTCACATTAGGCATTTTATGTAGCTTTTGCGTGTTAAATCATTTCAATAACACTTTAAGTCTAGTAAATACTCTTCTTATGATTCAACTATAATTACATAGTGTTCATACACATAGGAATCATAAGGTACAAGCTACAAAAAAATCTGGGTCTGACAAAAGTCAATAAATAAACAATGTACTTGGGCTAGAGTATTAGAAACTTACCAAATCTAGTTTCTCTTCTTACTCCAATTGGGAAATGCTCCTTGCTCCTTCAATATAAACAAGGGGACATTGGTTCCAAACTATGTTGTTCTTCTCTTTAAAATGAACAACTTTATGTCTAATAGCTGCCTCTCAAATCTTAATGGAAATGGGTGGATTTAGGAGTGAGAAAGTTAAGTTTTGGGTTGGAAATGGAAAGGGTGATGTTGTTTCCTGAAAGTTGCAGGTTTCAGGAGGAGATTGATCTGGTCCCCTTAAATTCCTCTTTTTCATGACATTTTTAAGCATGAGATCAATCTGTCGAAGCTTGAGATCGATTTTCTCCAACCAGAGAGCTAAGGAGATCTATTTGTATGCTCGAGGATCGATCTTTTCATTACAGAATGTTTAGGAGATCGATCTGGCCCCATTGAAGATCGATCTACTCTATTCCATTGCTCAAATAAGAGTATTCTGGCTCTTCCAAATCGATCTCTCATCCTATGAGATCGATCTGGCTTTCATATTATCAAGATTTTTTGTAGTTTTTTTGCAGCAACTCACACCCAACTTCCTTAATTTGCTGTCATGGTCATTTTCTCATCCAGTTATCTTTAAGACTTAAAAATGGTGTCCATTCATACCTTATACACATTAGAACTTGTGTTTATTCATTGTATAGCCAAAGGTATACAATATAAGACCAAATGAAAGTATTTAGATTCATGCAACTTCCTTCCATTTACCACACTGATCATTTCTCATTCCCTTCACATTCAACACATCTAAAAGCCCAAATCCTTCATATTCATACACAATGAAATTTGTATATACATTACAATCTCATATTACAAGTATGTACATCGAATCCATGGGCTTACATCATTTATACTTTTCATTGTAATTACATAACCATACTCATGATTTCATAAAGTCTACATCCAAAATACGGGTCTTACATTCTTCCCCTCCTTAAAAGAATTTGGTCCTCCAAATTATAACCATGTTATTCATCAATAAGTTGGGGGTACTTCTCCCGTATCAAACTCTCCAATTCCCATGTAGCCTCTTCCACCATACGATGTTGCCAAAGAACTTTCACCAAGGGAATTGTCTTATTTCGTAACACTTTCTCTCTTCTATCCAATATACAAATCGGCTTCTCAACATACATCATACTCTTATTAAGCTCCAACGGCTCATATCTTATCACATTTGTCGGGTCTGGATGATACTTCTGAAGCATAGAGACGTGGAAGACGTTATGAACATTTACAAAGTCCGGTGGCAATCCCAACCTATACGCCTTATCTCCAACTCTCTCCAGAATCTCGAAGGGTTTGATATATCTAGGGCTCAGCTTGCCCTTCTTACCAAATCTCATAATACCCTTCGAAGGTGAAACTCTCAGAAATACTGATTCACCCACATCAAACTCTACTGGTCTCCGTCTCTTGTCAGCATAACTCTTTTGTCGACTCTGAGCTATCCTTAATCTTTACATATCAATTGGACGTCCTCAGATGCCTGCTGCACTAAATCCAGAGCAAAAATCTGTCTGTCGCCAACCTCTTTCATCCAATAGGGGAGCGACATCTGCGCCCATACAGTGCCTCATAGGGTTCCATCCCGAGACTCGCATGATAGCTATTATTATAGACGAACTCAGTTAACTGCAGGTGATCATCCTAGGAGCCTCTAAAATCTACCACATAGTCTCCCAACATATCTTTGAAGGTCTGTATAGTCCTCTCTGACTGCCCATCTATTTGAGGATGAAAAACGGTGCTAAACTCAAGTCGGTTCCTAGCACTTCCTAAAAATGTTTCCAAAAATAGGAAGTGAAGCGGGCATCCCTATCAGAAACAATGCTTACTGGTACACCATGTAGTCGCATTATCTCTCGAACATAGAGGTTCGCTAATTGACTCAGAGTATCGGTAGCTCTCATAGCTAGGAAATGGGCTGACTTAGTCAACTGATCCATAATAACCCATATGGCATCATGACCTCTGTGGGTCCTCGGCACAAAATCCATGGTGACATGCTCTCACTTCCGTATTGGTATTGGTAGAGGCTGCAATAATCCTGCAGGCTTTTGATGCTCTACCTTAACCTACTGACAAACGAGACACTTAGCGACATATTCAGTAATGTCCCTTTTCATTCCAGACCACCGATAAACCTTTTGAAGGTTTTGATACATCTTGGTACTCCCCTGATGTATCGTGTACTTCGATGAGTGAGCCTCTAATAAAATTAGTCTCCTAATCTCAGGATCCTCGGGAACACATACTCTACCCCCGAACCTCAATAACTCATCAGCACTTAGCTCGAAACCAATACCCACACCTATCTGTATCTGCCTCAGCCAATCGATGCACCGTCGATCGCTCTGCTGGGTCTGCCGAATACATCCAATCAACTCTGGCTCCAGTCTCAAACTAGCCATGATATCCATTTTCTCCGATCCAGGTGGGGTTACATCCAAACTGAGGTTCACAAAGTGTTCTAACAATTCATGCTCTCACACCATCATATAAGACACCAACCTAAGGTTCTTTCTACTCAAAGCATCGGTAACTACATTTGCCTTACTCGGGTGGTATATGATTTTACAATCATAATCTTTTAAAAGTTTGAGCCATCTCCTCTGTCTCATATTCAACTCTTTCTACGAGAACAGGTACTTAAGGCTCTTATGATCTGTGAAAACCTGAAATTTCTCACCATAGAGGTAGTGGAGCCATATTTTCAAAGCAAACACCACTGCTGCCAACTCCAAATCATGTGTAGGGTAGTTCCTCTTATGATCTTTCAACTGTCTAGATCCATAGGCAACTACCTTTCCATCCTGCATAAGTACACAGCCCAGTCCCTGGTGTGATGCATTTGTATACACCGAGAATCCTCCTGAGCTGGTAGGAATGGTGAGAATCGGAGCAGTGGTCAATTGACACTTAAGGTCCTCAAAACTCCTCTCACATGCCTCATCCCATACAAACTTAACATCCTTGCGTGTGAGGCGTGTCAACGGAGTAGTTAGTCTGGAGAAACCCTCTACAAATCTCCAATAATACCCAGCCAATCCCAGAAAACTTCTTATCTCAGTAACTACCTTGGGTTGTTCCCACTATACAACTGCCTCTATCTTAGATGGATCCACTGGCACCCCATCCTTCGACACAACATGCCCCAAAAATGATATATGTTCTAACCAAAAGTTACACTTGCTGAGTTTGGCATATAACTTTTTCTCTCGGAGGGTCTGCAGAACTATCCTCAAGTGCTCCTCATATCTTCCCTGGACTTAGAATAAACCAAAATGTCATTAATAAACACAATCACAAACTTGTCTAGGTATGGCTTGAATATATCATTCATCAGCGCCATAAATGCTGCAGGGGCATTCGTCAATCCGAATGGCATCACCATAAACTCGTAGTGGCCATAACGGGTACGAAATGCTGTCTTGGGTACATCTCCACTCCTGATCCTCAACTGATGGTACCTTAACCGTAGGTCTATCTTAGAAAATACTTGGGCTCCTCGGAGCTGATCCAGCAGATCATCTATACGTAGAAAGGGGTACTTGTTCTTAATGGTGGCCTTATTCAACAACCGGTAATCTATAATGATAAGTCATTATTTATGCACATTATTTACCTTGGTTTCCTATGGTTTTGTATGAATTGTATACTTAATCTATGGATAATTGATCATTCTTGAATAATTGTAGGAATTCATGGAATTGATGAATTAAAGAATGATTTAGACAGATTTTGGAACAAGGGAAATCATGTGGAAGAAGTAAGGAATGATGAGTATGAGTTTGGTCAGTGCTGGGTGTAGCCTTAAGCGAGACTCTCGCCTAAGGATCCCTTCACTGTGCAGTTTTCAACTCAGGGCAGATCCGGATGCAGCCTTAGGCGAGACTCTCGCCTAAGGGTCTTCTTGATGAGCTGACTTCAATTTGTTAGATAGAGACGGGTCAAGGCTTAGGCAAGACTCTCGCCTAAGTATCCAATACGATGATTTTCTCTCTCCTCTCTAGATTTGACTTTTTCAATTACTTGGAAGACTTTTTATAGTATTATTATTTTAATTAAATGTAAGGACTTCAAGTCCAACTAGGAGTAGTGTTTTTATCTCTATTTTTTTAGTTATAAATAGGCTCTTAAAGATCTAGGTTAAGGAGGAGACTTTTGATTAAATTTTCTCATACAAGTATTTTCATTACTTTTACCATATATTCATGGGTTGCTAAACTCTCTTCCCAATTTAAGGATAATTGAAGATTTGGTTTATAAGTTGTGAGATCTAATTGATCTTATTTATTTTCTATACTCTTTTCTATTCTTATAATTTTTGCACTTCATTATTATTATTGTTTTGTGGTTGCTTCAAAAAGACCTATTGATTCATTCACAAGATAATATACATCCAATTGAAATATCTGAATCCGTAATTATTTGGTTGTTTCAATAACAAGTGGTAAGTAACAAGATTAATTGCACTTCTGGTTTTTAGTCTTTGTTATGTGATTATAAGATCTGATTTAAATAAACCTACATGTGTGTTTGTTGATTAGAATTGGTAGTCTCTTTAAGTGTTCAATGCTATTGGTAAATTAAATCCTAAGATCGTATCTAGGGTTGTTTATTGGTAAGGGCAGCAATTAGAGAATGTTTCCTGATTGTCGAAGCAGTACGAAGAGATAGGTTGTTAGGTCGTACCAACAACCATAACTAGTTTAGTTGGGATTAAGAAAAAAATTATCTTGCGTCAATGATCAACTTACTGAACCAAATCTGAAAATTACTCCTTGGGTTGGATTTCTCAAATTATTGAATTCTTCTACTCAATTTTGTTTTCTTTCTATTAAGTTTTGTTATTTTAGTTAATCAATCTTTCAAACCCCTCTTGTTTTATTTTTCTTTTATTTGCAAAAAAGTAAATCGAAATTAATCAATCTCTCTTGGTACACGACCTTGCTCCCTATACTACTAATTATTTGTTTGAGCAAGTTATTTAATATTGTTGGTTTTGGCAACCATCATATACACAGTCGGAGGCTTCCATCTTTCTTCTTTACAAACAGTATTGGTGCACCCCAAAGTGAGACACTCGATCTTATAAACTCCTTCTCTAGTAACTCTTACAGCTATTTCTTCAGGTCTTCCAACTCAATCGGTGCCATTATGTATGGTGGTTTCAATATTGGCTCTGTACCAAGCACTAACTCTATGCAAAATTTCATTTTCCTTTTAGGTGGTAGTCCTAGTAAGTCGTCTGAAAAAATATCAGGGTAATCCGCAATTACGGGTATGTCCTTCATTTCTGGATGTGCCTCATCTATATCGACCATGTATGTAATGAACCCTTCACATCATTCTTTCTCTCGTTAGTGTCACCAGTCATCACATCAATATTCATCATAAATAAACAAATTCATCTCTCACACAGATTAAACAAAATCATACTCTTTTCATTTATCATGGTTATATTCATTTCTTTTCATCAAAATTTACAATAAGATTGTCTAATCCAGAAAACATCAATGTCTTAGCGTGGCAATCCATAACAACATGATTGGTAGCCAACCAATCCATTCCCAATATTACATCAAAATCATTCATATTCAATAAAATTAAATTGGCTGTCATTTCCTTTCCCTCTATATTTAGCTTACAATCTCTATATACATGCTCAGTCAATTGACTATCATTCATGGGTTTAGAAATCATCAACATTTTGTCCAATAATGTTGGTTTCACATGCTTTAATAATTTATGTGTAAAGGAAGGTGATATGAAGGAATGCGTGGCACCAAGATCAAATAATACCAATGATTCTAAATCAAAAATTTGAATGGTACCTTTAATCACATCCGTCGATGTGTCCGCAGTGTCCTGGTCCAGTGCGTGCACTCTTCCTCTGCTCACACCCACTGCCTGCTTCCCTTTTTCCGCAGTTGTGGCCCTTCTCCTTAAGGCAGCTGTCTCAACTGGAGCCCTCCATGGCTCCTTGCCCTTCTGTGGGGTAGTCTCCATCTATTCATGATAATACTTTGCTATATGTCTCGGTTTCTCGCATCGATAACACACTACAGGGGTCACCGGACAAGGCCTAGTCCCATGAAATCTATCACATCTCCTGCACCTCTCAATAATAGGTCGTGGTCCTCCAATAACCATAACCCTTGGTACAATCAAAGTAGGGTACACGGGATGTCTAGCAGCTCTCTTCTGTACCTCCTCGATCTTAAGTCTCTTCTCGAAAAACCTTTGCCCTCCTCTCTTGTCCACTCTATCAAACCCAGATCTCCTCCGCTCTTTGTCCTTCCTAACAATAATCCTCCCAAGCTCGGAGGCATTCCGCTTAAAGTCTTGCTCGTAACTGAGCCTTGTGTACTGCCTCCTCATAAGTCTGAAGGTCAAATGGGACTAGCTTAGTTCGGATAGCCAGTCTCAATCCATCAACAAACTTTTGAATCTTTCGAGTCTCACTACCCATAGTATCTGGGTCATATCTCTCCAAAGATATGAATCTCGACTCGTATTCATCCATCGTACGGTTCCCCTGAACCAAGTTCATGAATTCCATCCGTAATTTCCTTTGTGCGGTGGCTGGAATGTACTGTCTCCTGAAGGCCTCTAAAAATATCTCCCATGTGATCTCGAAGTGCCGGGCACTCAATATAGCTTCGATGGATCTCCACCAATGCTCTGCCTCGCCTTTCAGCATAAACACGACAAAGGCTACCTTCTCAGCTGATGTACATGTAAAGAATCTGTACAGTTTCTTGATCTCATACACTCAATCCTCAGTAATTATTGGGTCTTTCACCCCTCTGAACACTGGAGGTTTCAACCCTTGGAACTCTCACAATCAGCTCAACTCGTAGTCATAACCCAACTCACTACCGCTATGTTGTAGAGCGATAGGAGAAGCTGTCTCCTGGACTGGAGGTGGTGTAACTATAGCTGTCTATACAGTTTGAGGTCTCTCCACCTCTGCAGCTTCCGGTCCAGTCGAAGGCTATGCTGCGGGACCTCGTCTATCACCAGCACCCAATGCCTGCGTGACTATCTCCACCAAGTTCTCAATACTCTGCTCTATCCTAGTGAAAAGAGCCTCAGTATCCCCTGATCTCTCAGCATGGTTCTGTGGAGCCGGATCAGTCTGTGGCTCCGCACGGCTCTCAGGCCTACCTCTACAGCCTCAAGCACGTGCTCTCGCCCCTCTACCTTGGCGCGTAATTGGCATAATGCCTAACATCCTGTATTAAAATCATTTATCAAACTCAATCCATCACAGTATACACAGTTATATCTAAACAAAAGCATGGTAATATGGGGATGTAGATTCCTACGTTTTATTACTGGCTCGCATCAGGCCAACACAACTCTGATACCAATCTCTATCACGACCCATTTTGTCCTTGTTATCCAAAAATCACTATAAATTTTTCTCATTTTTCCTTTCCTTACCCGGTCGTGAACAAACTCCCACCACACAGTTGGGCTATGAGCTAGTAATAATCATTCTTCACCATTCATTTTCTAAATAAATCAAAAGTATTGTTATATATCCAAATATTAAGTGGTATGTTCATACATACTAAGTGTTACGACATTTACATCCCTCATATTACAAATTCAAATGATCACTGTGCTTTTATATTGTTTAGATACAACAAGAATCTCTGTGTATATACCTCTGGGTGATGGAGATGCAGCGAATGTCTCAACAAAATGCCTCAGTCCTCATTAGACCACTATGTACGCTCTATAGAGGGCGAAAGTAGAGAGGGATGAGCAACCACACGTTCAGTAAAGCAATAATGCAAGCATGGTAGATAACTACTCTATCTACATGTTGATAATGTTATGCATAAATCTTTTATAACAGGAGCATGAGGAATTAAAACTATGCCATATGAATATACATATATCATGTATATCATGGAAATTGGCATGTAAAACATGGTAAAATCATCATGTACAAATCATCTCATGCTTATCAATTGTCAAATCTCATAGAAAAGGGCAATTCATTTAAGAAACACCTTTTTGAAATTTTACCTTTTTCTCAAACACATATCATCCCATCACAAATCATTTTCTCAATCACAAACATCATTACCATTTCACAAATCAAATCCCACAAGGCTTGACCCCTCCCTCAGGTCTACCTTGAACAATCACAATCATACATATGTATAAAAATCATGTGGTATTAGGTAATATCAAATGAGACAGGTCAGTAAATCTTAAGGACTATGTTGGCCAACTATGTAATAAATCATCCAAGACCCCACGCATCTAGGTGTGTGAGGTAATGTGGTGGCACGAAGGTAGATATTCCCTCGCCAAACTTTCTCATCACAAAATCACTAGCAGTACATCGTACTCCATGTGATATACACGGTACATCGTACTCCGCGGACTCATATCGTGGTTGGGGTGCCAGTTGTAGGTCTTACCTACCCCATACCAAGAACTTACCGTACTCATATAGGATAGCGTCCCTGCCAAACAGAGCCTCTCTACCCCTTCAGGGCTTAAGGATGTTAGCTTAAGGATCCTTCTGTAAGAGAGCCTCTCCATCGAACAGAGCCTCCCCGCCTTCTCTAGCTTAAGGATGTAGGGTTTGAGGATCTTATCGTAAAAGAGCCTCCCTGCCTCCTCGGGCTTAAGGATGTAGGGCTTGAGGATCTTACCAACTTCCACGACCTCATACGTATCACAGTGTGAAATCTTGTGCGAGCTAAGCTTTAGTACGACTCATGCATTATAACTAAACCACCTCGTACGAGCATAGATCCAGTACGGTTATATGCATAAGAAAGCCACTTGAAATCCACGTACGAGCAAAAGCTCCAATACAATTTATAAAACATTATCATGGATCAAACCAAGGTACGAGCTGAGCTCCAGTACTTTTGTGCAAATGAAAGCATCAAAACCTAGCACGTGCGAGGCTCCAGCGTGAATTAAATCACATACACACGATAGGCGGCTCACATACATTCAAAACATCTCAAAACATGTTTAGCGCCTCACATGGGTTATTTCACAACATCACTCAAATACTAGCCAGCCTATTCAATAATTTGCTCAAAACAAAGTATGGTGTTTTGTGAAAACATTCAAAACACGTGATTTATGCAATTATTAGCCTTACTATCCTCTTTCTTTATAATACCATTTCAAACAACCAAATCTCATACGAATACTCAAAACAATTTTCATGCATTATCAAACATATTCTATAAACTCATCCACATTTCCAAATCCTTATATACCCACAAAATACGAGCAGCCACCTCTATATACTGACAAAATTCTCTTACCTGGAATCGCGTCGCTTGATTTCACTTCATTAAAATTGCATACTTGTGTGGCCCGATTCGTCTCCAACGAACTCTTCGAAATTGCATATAATCGTATTTCACAACATTTTAGCCCATTCTAATCCAACTCTTACGTTTACTATAGTTGATTCAACCTATAGTCTCTATTAAAGCTTATGAGGCCTCATTTCATTACTCTACCCATGACTCGAGTCTATGGATCCTTTTAGCCCTATTTATTCATAATGAATCGATATTAAATCGATATTAAGCTCATAGTGTTCATATCTCATCAATTTCCTCACTATGGCATTTTATCAAGCATCTCATATACCCATCTTCATAAATTCTCTAAACTCCCAATATAACTCCACATGACCATTTCAAATCACCCACATTACTCAAATAACAACTTAACAAATCCCATAAATCACCAACTCATCTAATTTATACTTTCTCACACTAGACTTATTCCATTTTCTAGGTTTAACTTGTTCAAATACATCTTAGGCAGTTTCAACCATCACTACCTATACAAATCAACTCCAAAGTCAATAAATAAACAATGTACTTAAGCTAGAGTATTAGAAACTTACCAAATCTAGTTTCTCTTCTTAGTCTAATTGGGAAATGTTCCTTGCTCCTTCAATACAAATGGGACATTGGTTCCAAATTATGTTATTCTTCTCTTTAAAATGAACAACTTTGTGTTTAATAGCTGCCTCTCAAATCTTAATGGAAAAGGGTGGATTTAGGAGTGAGAAAGTTAGGTTTTGGGTTGAAAATGGAAAGGGTGATGTTGTTTCTCGAAAGTTGTAGATTTCAGAGCCCTTTTTATAAAAATCACTTGATGAGATCGATCTGCACTAGGAGGAGATCGATCTGGTCCCCTTAAATTTCTCTTTTTCACGGTATTTTTAAGCATGAGATCGATCTGTCGAAGCTTGAGATCGATCTACTCCAACCAGAGAGCTAAGCAATCGATTTGTATGCTCGAGGATCAATCTTTTCATTAAAGAATGTTTAGAAAATCGATCTAGCTCCATTGGAGATCGATCTACTTTATTCTATTACTCAAATAAGAGCATTGTGGCTCTTCCAGATCGATCTCTCGTCCTATGAGATCGATCTGGCCTTCATATTATCCAGATTTTCTACAGCAATTCACACCCAACTTCCTTAATTTGCTACCCTGGTCATTTTCTCATCTAGTTACCTTTAAAACTTGAAAATAGCATTCATTCATACCTTATTCACATTAGAACTTTGTGTGTATTCATTGTATAGCCAAAGGTATGCAATATAAGACCAAATGGAAGTATTTAGATTCATGCAATTTCCTTCCATTTATCAGACTACTCATTTCTGATTCCCTTCACATTCATCACATCCAAAAGCCCAAATCCTTTATATTCATACACAATGAAATTTGTATGTACATTACAATCTCATATTACAAGTATGTACATTGAATCCATGGACTTACGTCATTTATACTTTTCATTGTAATTACATCACCATACTCATGATTTCATAAAGTTTACATCCAAAATACGGGTCTTACAGTTTGAATGTTAAGGAATGAAAATGTGTGAAGTTTATTGTAGAAATCTTAAGATATAATTATGATTTCCTGGAAACACTAATTAAATTATTGATTTGAAGGTTACATCGCACTCATCTTTGATATCAGTCGAGAACATTCCAAGATAGAGGACATACTAGTAGTATGTGAGTTTTCAGATGTTTTCCCAGATTAGTTGCCAGGTTTACCACCGGAGAGAGATCTGGAGTTCACTATCGATTTAATGCTAGATACCCAACTGATCTCTAAACCTCCCTATAGGATGGCATTGGTTGAATTGGGAGAGTTAAAGAAACAGTTGCAAGAGTTGCTTAACCAGGGTTTTATTAAACCCAATGTGTCACCATGGGGAGCTTCGATTTTATTTTTGAGGAAAAAAATGGTAGTCTCAGATTGTACATAGATTACAAACTACTGAACAAGGCTACAGTGAAGAACAAATACCCCCTATTGAGAATAGACGACTTGTTTAATCAGCTGAAAGGGGCTTCTGTCTTTTTCTAAGATTGACTTGAGATTGGGGGTTATGACCAATTAAGAATCAGGAAATAGGATATTTTAAAAACGGCCCTCAGAACTAGATATGGCCACTACGAATTCTTAGTGATGCCCTTTAGATTGACGAATTCCCCTGCTGCTTTCATGAGTCTGATGAATGAGGTATTTCGAGACTATCTAGATCAGTTTGTGATAGTCTTCATTGATGATATCCTTATATATTCTTGGTCCGAAGAAGAGCATGCACAACATTTAAGGACTATGCTACAGATACTCCGAGATAAGCAGCTTTATGGAATGATTAGCAAATGTGAGTTTTAGCTGGATCAGATAGCTTTCCTTGGTCATATTGTATCTAAGGATGGGGTGTTAGTTGATTCATCTAAGGTAGAGGTTGTACTTAATTGGGAGAGACTGAGGACAGTTACAGAGATTCAGAGTTTTTTAGGACTTACTGGGTATTACAAGAGGTTTGTTGAGGGATTCTCTAAAATTGTAGCTCCTCTAACTAAACTTACATGTAAAAAACTCCATTTGTATGGTCTGAGCAGTGTGAATAGAGTTTTCTAAAGCTTAAATGGCGATTGACTACAGCACCCGTTTTGATTATCCCGAGTGGATTTGGAGGCTTCACAGTGTATAGTGATGCTTCCCATCAGGGTTTGGGGTGCGTACCATGCAGAATGGAAGAGTTGTCGCATATGGGTCATGCCAGCTGAAGGACCATGAGCGAAACTACCCCACGCATGGTTTGGAGTTAGTGGCAGTGTTGTTTGCCTTGAAGATATGGTAGCATTATCTGTTTAGGGAAAGGTTTCAGATCTTTACTGACCATAAGAGTCTGAAGTATATCTTTGACCAAAGGAGCTTAATATGAGACAAAGATGATGGATAGAGCTCTTTAGGGACTACGACTATGTGATTTTATATCATTCGGGGAAGGCAAATGTAGTTGTTGATACCCTGAGCAGGTAGAGTATGGTTTCTGTTATGATGATCAGGGAATGAGATCTATTGGAACAGTTCACCGAACTCAGGATCAGAGTTGAGGAAGCAAAGGTCAAATTTATGGCTAGCCTACAGATAGAGTCCAGTATTATGGATCAGATTAGAACAGGACAGAGAAGTGATCAAAAACTACTGGATATGGTTAGCCAAGCTGAAAGGACCTTGCAATTAGATTTTACAGTCAGTGGTGATGGATTGTTGAGGTTTAAGGGCTGTATTTGTGTTCCGAGCAATGATACCTTGGAGCATCAAATTTTAAGGGAGTCTCACTGTTCCCATTACACTATGAACCCAGGTAGTACTAAGATGTACCAAGACCTACGTAAGGTGTATTGGTGGAGTGGTATGAAACGAGAAGTGGCAGAATTTGTGGCCAAGTGTTTAGTGTGTCAACAAGTAAAGGCTGAGCATCGAAGCCTAGAGGATTACTTAACTCTTTGTCAGTGCCTAAGTGGAAATGGGAGCATATCACCATGGACTTTATCATGGGATTACTGAGGACCTAGAGAGGTCACGATGCAATCTAGGTGATTGTAGACAGATTAACTAAGAGTGTCCACTTCCTTGCCATCAAGAGCACGGATAATTTGAGTGCCTTAGAAAAGTTATATGTCAGAGACATAGCTCGACTGCATGGGGCCCCAGTGAGTATTACATCTGATAGAGATTCCAGGTTTACCTTCAGATTTTAGACTCATTTACAAGAAGCCATGGGATCTCGGTTGAATTTTAGTACCGATTATCATCCTTAAACTGATGGTCAGTCTGAGTGAACTATACAGACCTTGGAAGATATGTTACGGACGTGTACGATGGACTTTAAGAGATCATGGGATGACCACTTGCCCCTTGTTGAGTTTGCTTACAACAATAGCTATCATGCGAGTATTTGTATGGCACCTTATAAGGCTCTGTATGGTAGGAGCTGTAGATCCCCTATAGCTTGGGAAGAAGTGGGTGACAGGAAAGTAATTGAACCTGACCTTGTTGAGCAGGCAGTTCAAAACGTACAGATATTTGTGATAGATTACGGGCTACTCAAAGCCGACAGAAGAGTTACGCTGATGTGCATAGACGGCCACTTGAGTTTCAAACTGGAGATTTTATGTTTCTTAAAGTGTCTCTAAATAAGGGTGTCATGCATTTCAAGAAGAAGGGGAAGTTGAGTCCTCGATATATAGGACCGGTTGAGATATTAAAGAGAATGGGAGATGTTGCCTACCGGTTAGCTTTGCCTCCACCGCTTTTCAGGATACATAATGTCTTCCACGTCTCCATGTTGAGGAAGTATAATCTGGATCCCTCCCATGTCATCAAGTATGAAGCATTAGACATCCAAGGAGACATGAGTTATGTGGAAGAACCTGTACGAATCCTTAATAAGAAAAAAAAAGGTACTTCAGACAAAGAGAATTTCATTGGTAAAGGTTCTTTAGAATCACCACTCAACAGAAGAGGCAACTTGAGAACCAGAGAGCCTGATGAAAGAGAAGTTCCCTCATCTATTTGATAGACCCAATTAAATTTGGAAGACCAAATTTCTTTAGAGGGTGAGATTATGTAAAACCCACTTCTGGTGATGTATTCCTTATGATTCATATGATGTACACACTTTCATATGTTAATTGAGTCATAAGAAGAGCTTTTGCTTGAATGAAATTGCAAAGAGAATGAATGAATACTCAAGAATACATGTAATGGCTAAATAAGGACTTAAAACACAAAATGAGAAGGATTCATGAAAATAAGTTGGTTCGGTTGGTTCGGTTTGATCACAAACATAGTGAAGTAGTGAAAATGCCAAAAGGGAGCAAGTGAGCTTAAAATAGATCGTTTGACCTATTTTAGCAAAGTCACCTCCAGAAACGCAAATATGTGTAAGACACATAAATTCTATGTACCCTTATTGATTCCATGATGTACACACAAGTTACATAATATGTGAATCATAAGAAATGCATCTTTCCATACTCTAAGTGTAAACAGAATGCAAAATAGTTAGTGAAGCAAATGAAGGTAAGGTTTCCTTTGGAATTTTGGGAAAAATTCCAGTTGGAAAGCTGCAACAGAAGGCCAGATCGATCTCTTACTCAAAGCATATCGATCTCTTATTCAAGCAGATCGATCTCAATTTGGTTCTGCTTAGTAAAGATTGATTATTTCCCCAGTGCAAATTGATCCCCATTTGATTCTATCAAGAACAGATCAATCTCTTCCCCAACACAAATTGATCTCCAATGGTTTCTAGCTAGAAAGGATTGATCCCTTCCCAAAGAGCAGATCGATCCCTTTCTCAAAATAGATCGATCTCCACTTGATTCTGCTTGGCAAAGATCGATCTCATCTCATGAGTAGATCGATCCCACAACCTATATACTGAATGCCGAGAGAGTTCAAAGCAAGAAAGATCGATCCCACAATGCGAATTCTATAAAAGGCCCAACAATCGAGTCTTTTTCCCCAGAAATCCCAAAACCTCTCTATTTTAGCAAAGAAACCTAACTTTTTCTCACTCTAGAAAATCATCACCCTCTTACCAGATTTAAGAAAAGTTGTTTTAGCAAAACTGTTCATTTTGATAAGGAGAACAACATAGTTTGGAATCACTATTCAAGTTGTTAAGTTGAATAAGCAAAGTCTTCCCTTAAGATTGGGCCAAGTGAGGAAGTATAAGTTAGGTAAGTGTTCAATATACCAACTTCAAGTATGTTTATCCAAACATTGTCATGAGTTGAATGGTGTATGTATTGTTGGCTAAAACTACCTAAAGCATGATGAACCAACCATGGCCAAAAATGGGTTTAGTGTGAGAAATTGAACTATGGTTGATTTAATGATGAAGTGATTATACTATGGTGAAAGTGATGTTGTATACATGATTATGAGACGGTTTTGTGAAATTAGTTAATGGAATTTGATGAAGTTATGAAATGTACACATAAGGTATTGGTGAATATGCATGAGTGAATAGAAGTGTGAAATAGAGGTATAATGAGTATCTGTTGATGGTTTGACATTATTTTGAGCAGCTCGAGAATCTGACATGTGAATCAAGGCCAGTTCGAGACCCAAGTATATTTCACCGCCTAAGGTGCAAGAGGTAAGGGATGCAACTGTTTTGTGAATATGTGTTCTTTACTAATGAAAATGCTTTAGTAGCATAAAATAATCCTATAAACAAGCATATTTCTTGAGAAAAGTGTTTAACTTGAGATTTATTACTTGAGTGCATATTTTGCCGATTTGAGCTCGGTTTTGTGATTTGAATGTTTTGCGAACAAATATATTTTTATATTTAAACGAGATTTACAAGCAAAACTATTATGAGCTCTACGTGAAGGTGAAACTATTTTCAGCATAATAATGGCATGTTTTTTAGACTAAGGACTCGTCATGATATCTGCACATCGATACCTCTGTTTTGGTAACGTGAGATGCCTCTGTTTTGGTAACGTGAGATGCTTAATAATTCTATTTTTTATAGAATTATTTGTGCTTAAATTCCTAATTATTTATTTAATCCCAATATTATTTTATTAATAATCCCCTTTATTTAATTAAAATTCTTCAATGTGCAGATAAATTAAATCCGGATGAAACTCAGTCGTTTCAGACGAAATTGGGCTGAAAACGAGCTAAAGGAGACTGGACCACTTTCAATTTGCAGACCGAGTCATCAGTCGTCTGGACACACGTGATGCCAGGTGTCCGTATTTTATTTCCTCTGAAACGATAAGATCGAAGGACACTGTGCCAACCCTCTGGAAGACACACGCCGAGCCACATCGCACAACAAATTGGAAAAAAAGACTGATGACGTGAAAATATCTACTCTGCAGCAAATTAAAAGAAGACAAGGGGCTAAACAATGCCAACTCATTTAGGATGGAAGAATTACCATTGTACCCCTCTGTTTGTATATAAATAGAATATGATGGCAATTGAAAAAAAAAAAAGTAGCATTGGGAGTAGAATTTAGGGTAGTTTTAGGGTAAGAGTAGTGTAGAGTAATTTAGGAGTAGTGTTAATTTAGGGTAGAGTAACTTTTAGGTTAATTTAAGCTTTTCTTGTTTTAATTTTCGAATAGTTCTCTTTTAAATTAAAATTTTCCTTCTTTTGTTTTGTTAATGAATAGTGATTTTTCCATGTTCTTCTCGGTTTTGCAATTTTTTTGGTTTATTGTTGATTCAATGCACTTAAGGTTGAATGGAGAGGACTTTCAGCTAACAGGAGTATTGCTCCGCATTTGTTTTTTAACTTCTTCCCGCTTTTATTATTTTTTTTAGCTTAAGTTGATGAACAGTAAAAAGAGGAAGAAGATGCCGGTGACAGTGGCCATCTTCTTCAACTATTTCACTGTACAAATTCTTTGAAATTTTGGTTCTGTATTAACTTACTATCTTACTGCTGTTTGATATTCTTATGCTCAAGTTTATTCAAGTTCCCTTTTGCATTAGTTTATATAAAATCTGCAGTTTTTTTTGTTTTCATTTCATGCTCTGTTTTTTGTATTTAATCATTGTTTAAAGGTTAGATAGTTAATTTTAGCTTTGTTTCTGTGAATTTCTTGTTTAAATCCCATCTTCATAACTAGTTTTCATGCAGTGATTACTATTTTGTTTTGCCTGTTGCGTTGTTTTGATTATTGTTATGTTTCTTCATCTGTTGTCGACCATGTTGTTGCTATTTGCTGGGGTCGAGTGGTGCTGTTGGGAGAGGAAGTTTGCTGGGTAGCAGAAGCCGACGCTGGCAGGACAGAGTTGTGGCTGCTGCGTTGCCTACTAGAGGCACAGTTTACAGGAGCTACTGATTTGCGCGTGTCTTGTTGCAGTGACCAGTACCTACCTGCTGCTGGAGATACGATCAGGAATGGAGGTATGAAATTGAGCAGAGTAGAAAGGTGATACAGCAGCTGGAGCACCTGTACATTAGCTGGGCAGACTAAGGATATGTAATGGACAGCAGCACAAAAATTGTACAGAGCATAATGGTATTGCAGCAAAGTGTAGCAGAAACAGACCAGCAGCCTAGAGCAAAAGCACTAGACCGAGGAACAGCAGCTGAAGCAGGTTGAGGTCAGTGACCTGTGCAGCAGCTTGGGTAAACCGTGTGCACTGCCTGGAGCATGACAGAACCGAGAGCAGCCTGGAGCACTTGGAATAGAGGAAAAACCGTGCAGCTTCAGCAGCAAACCGAGAGTGCAAGACCAGCACAACATTGAGCAAACCAGGACAAAATTCTGCTGAAGAAAACAAAGAAGAAAGTGTAACAGTATACATGCTCGGGACCACTTTGGTGGTTTGGCAATTTTGCTAAGGTCATGTTTGGCATTATGGATTTGTTTCAATTAAAGTTACCATGCATTTCTAGTACTTGTTATTCCGTTTATTTTAATTTATTAACTTATTTAGAATTAGAGTATTGAATCAATTTGCTTATTAATTATATTTTCTTAGTTTATTAGTTTAAGGCTTAGTTTAATTTCATTAATAGTTAATTTTCTTTTTACAATAGGAATTAAGGTTTTGCATTTTGAATTAATTTAAATTAAATGTTTTTCATGCATTTTTAATTTAGTCTTTATTTTCATTAGATTTTAGTTTAAGTAATTTGTAATTTTTATTAGTTTAATTACATGCATTTTTATTTTAAGTATGTTAAAATTTTAGTTTAATTAATTTTATTTCCTTATTTCCATTTTTTGCTTTCTATTTTAATTGCTTTATCTTTTGCAGGTACTCTTTTTTATTGCATGGAGCACTGTAAGTACTTTTAGCTCGGTTTTATTTTTTTATTTTATAGTTTTAATATTAATATTAATTAGCCTTAGTAGATCACCCATTGCAATTTCATAATTTGCTAGGATATACTTAGGATAAGATTAACCGGTAGTTAATTAGGCTAGTCAACTTCTCTGTGGGACGATAACTCGGGACTCAAATCTCATTATTACTTGTACGACCCGTGCACTTGCGGATAATAACCTTTGGGCGTGTCAAGTTTTTGGCACCGTTGTCGGGGAAGTCTTAATTAGCCATTAGTTAATATCGGTGAAATTATACTTAGGTGTAATTCTAGCTTGTAAATATTTAGGTTGTAAATATTTAGATCCTTAGTTTAGTTTAGTTAATTTTCTCATAATTAATTAAAATCAAAAAAATTGAAAAATTAAAAAAAAAACTTAAAAAAAAAATTTAAGGACTTTCTAATGTTTGCATGCATAGAGCCAGGAGTTTTGATTGCTTTCCTCTAGATCCTGAAATTGAATGAACTCTTAGAAAAATTCGAAAGGATTCTAGGAAATTTATAGCTCCGTAGCAAAACACGATGGCAGAAAATAGGGAAAGTAGGACCATTGGAGATTATGCAATGCTGACTATTGGAGGTTATTATACCGACATTAGGCCACCAGCTGTCCCTGCTAATAACTTCGAAATTAAGCCCGCAATCCTCCAGATGATCTATACTTCATTGCAATTCAGTGGGCTCCCTCACGATGACCCACATGCTCACATTGGGCAATTCTTGGACTTATGCAACACCTTCAAACATAATGGATTATCTGATGATGCACTTAGGCTTAGATTATTCCCCTTCTCACTTAGGGATAGGGCGAGACACTGGTTAACCTCCCTGCCTCCAGGATCCATTTCTACATGGGACGAGTTAGCCCATCAATTTCTATCTAAGTTTTTCCTTCCCTCTAAAATAACTCAACTCCGTAGTAATATATCTTCCTTTGCCCAGTACGACTCTGAATCTCTTTATGAAGCATGGGAACGATATAAAGAGCTTCTTATGAAGTGCCCTCACCATGGCCTACCTTTGTGGTTGTAAGTCCAAACCTTCTACAACAGACTTATAAGCCAAAATAGGACCATTGTTGACACTGCTACGGGTGGAGCCCTGATGTGCAAAACAAAGGAGGAAGCTTACGAGCTTTTAGACAAGATGGCGGCTAACAACTATTTATGGTCCTCGGAGAGGCATTTGCCAAAGAATTTGATGGGTATTTATGAGCTCGACACATTGTCTACCTTGACTTCTCAAATCGCTAACTTTACGAAGAAGGTAGAGTCGCTCAGTACCCAACATAATCCTCCTACTAGTCCTAACCTTGTGTATTCTGTCCAAAGTCCTTTTCTTTCCTGCGAGCTGTGTAGTGGTACCCACTCTGTAGATAGGTGTCCGCTCAACTTAGAATCAGTTTAGCATGTTGCTCCCCTTACGCAACAGAACAACCCTTTTTCAAACACTTATAATCCAGGGTGGAGGAATCATCCTGACTTCTCATGGAGCCAAAACCAATGGCAAACTTCTAACTCCATATCTGTCAAACCCCCTAGTTTTCAAGCTCCACCAGTTCAGGTACCACCACAGTCGCAATTTCCATACCATCCACCACATCATCCATCCCCACCTCAATTTCAGCATCATCCACCTCACTTCCATCAACCACCACCACCACCAGTTATGCAGCCCCAACATTACCATGCACCATCAGCTGAGAAGAAGCCTACACTAGAGGAGATGTTCACGACTATCCTGTAAAATCAAGCTGCTTCAATTAAGAACTTAGAAGTTCAGGTTAGACAAATAGCTAGTGCTCTTAGCCAGTGTCGACAAGGGACCCTTCCTAGTAACACTGAAGTTAATCCTGTTAAGCAAAGGGAGGGTAAGGAATATGTTAGATCCATCACCCTTAGGAGTGGCATAGAGCTAGATGATCCACAAATTAAGTCCCAACCTGAACACCACATAGTTGAAGAATCCTTAAGTTCTAACGAAGCAGCTCAGAAAGAGCAGGAACATCAGGATCAGGCTGCAAAAGAATCAAAGCTAGGCGTTTCTTCATCTATACCTTCTTCTTCTTCATTACCTTCCTCGTCCTCTGATTCTACACAGGTTCCCACTACATTGCCTCTAGTTAGATCACCAGTACCTTTTCCTCAGAGGTTCCAATATCAAAAACTAGAACAACAATTCACTAAATTTTTTGAGGTTTTTAAGAAACTTCACATCAACATTCCTTTTGCAGATGCCTTAGAGCAAATGCTAAGTTATGTGAAGTTTCTAAAGGATATCCTCTCGAGGAAAAGGAGATTAGACGATTATGAGACAGTGGCCTTAACTGGGGAATGTAGTGTAATTATCCAGAGGAAATTACTCCCCAAGCTCAAGGATCCCGGGAGTTTTACCATACCCTACACTATTGGAAATCTATTCCTTGGTAGAGCCCTATGTGATTTAGGAGCTAGTATCAATCTAATACCTTTGTCTATCCAGTAGAAGTTAGTAATAGGGGATATCAAGCCTACCATAGTGACCCTTCAGCTAGTTAATCGATCCATTAAATATCCGAAGGGGGTCATTGAGGATGTGTTAGTAAAGGTGGACAAATTCATTTTCCCAGCGGATTTTATCGTATTGGACATGGAAGAAGACAGGGAAGTCCCCATTATACTAGGCAGACCTTTCTTAGCGACTGGTAGAACTTTAATTGATGTACAGAAGGGGGAGTTGATTATGAGAGTCCTAGATCAGGAAGTGACATTTCATGTTTTCAAACCTTTGAAGCTCCCTGATGACTCTTAAAAGTGTTTTAAAATGGAGATTAATGAGGATATAAGGCCTAAGCATATAATATCTGAGAGAAAGAAGAAAGTAGATAGGGCTTAGGAGGAGTTAACTGTCAGCACCTTGTCACCACTTTGGATGACCCTCCTACTCTTCGCCCTGCTGCTGAGTGTTGTCTTCTTCAGCTGCATTTGAAGTGGCTGTGTTTTCCTTTTCACTTTGTATATAGTTCATTTTTCTCTTTTCTTTTCTGTTGTTTCTTTTTTTATTTATTTTGCAGATTTCTTTTCTAGTTTTATGTTTTCAATCAAGTTTCGGTTGTTCATCATCATCATCAGAAAGGGGAGTACTCTATTCCTGAACTTCAATTCTTATATTATCTGCACACTGAGGATACTGTGCACTTCAAGTTTGGAGGGGATATCACTTGAGTATTTTTCAAAAATTTGAGCAAAATTGAAAAAAATTTCAAAATTTTTTTTCGAAAATCTGAGCTTAAACTATTTGATTTTGGGATGATTTAGTGCTTAGCATGTAGTTTTCCCATATTCTGATGATATGACCCCATGATTAAGTATGATTTTGACTGACTGAGAAGCATGATTATAGGAAAAGCATGAAGTTGAGTTCTTGAATTTGTCTTGATTTTTATTGTGATTTCCTCATCTTACGCACATGTAATGTCATGAATCTGTATATTTACTTAGAGAAAGCTTATGTGGACCTAGGATTGCATTTGTTCAGTTGATTTTGTGCATCATATTCTAGAATTTGTTTGATCTGATCTCGAGGTGAAATATTAGATCACACTTAATTAGGGAGATGATTTAGGCCATCTTCAGATCGTTTAAGCCTTTCTAGCCATCCCTGTGCGTACTTTACCCTAGTCACCTATCTGAGCCAAATAAGCTTTTTTCTGTAAACACACCTGCATAATTTCCTTAGCTTAAACTCTTTTCCTATCCCTTACCCCGAAAGTATGGAAAGTCATTGGATATATTTTGAGCTTTGTACATATGGGTATCTGGTGATAGTTAAAGTTCAAAAAAATGAAAAAAAAAAAAGAAGAAGAAAAAGAAGAAGAAGAAGAAAGAAGAAGAAGAAAAATACAAAACTAGAATAAAATGTCTAGTGAAATAAATAAGTTTGGGGGAAATAAATAGAGCTCTTACATTAAAGATCCTAGAAGTAATGCATGTTAAGGGGTAATTAAACCTAAATCGACTTTATCATAATATTACAAGCTTAATGAAGTCCTATTGATCTTTGATTAAGTGTGACTACATTAGTGGAGAGATAAATGAAAAACAAACTTATGGAATGATCACATGTCATTGACGTTGCATTCACTGTGTTTGCATAATCTGATCCGGATAATGTACTTTGAAGTGGCTTTGACATTTTTCACATACACACGAGGAGCCCAATTTGGGTTAGGACTTATGTTTGAATGATTCTGAGTGTTTGACTTGTAATTGTGAGTCTTTGAGATCATAGTCTGTACTTTTTTTTTGAGGATAATATTGGAAAAATTATTATGTTTTGCACTTATCATTCCTACAATTATTTTGTTTTGCTTGAGGAAAAGCAAAAACTCAAGTTTAGGGGTGTGATAATTCTATTTTTTATAGAATTATTTATGCTTAAATTCCTAATTATTTATTTAATCCCCATATTATTTTATTAATAATCCCCTTTATTTAATTAAAATTCTTTAATGTGCAGATAAATTAAATTCGGATGAAACTCAATCGTTTCAGACGAAATTGGGCTGAAAACGAGCTAAAGGAGACTGGACCATTTCCAATTTACAGACCAAGTCATCAATCGTCTGGACCGCGTGATGCCAGGTGTCTGTATTTTATTTACTCCGAAACAATAAGATTGAAAGACACCATGCCAACCCTCTGGAAGACACACGTCGGGCCACATCGCACAGCAAATTGGACAAAAAGACTGATGACGTGAAAATATCTACTCTGCAGCAAATTAAAAGAAGACAAGTGGCTAAACAATGCCAACTCATCTAGGATGAAAGAATTATCATTGTACCCCTATGTTTGTATATAAATAGAATATGATGGCAATTGAAAAAAAAAAAAGTAGCATTAGGAGTAGAATTTAGGGTAGTTTTAGGGTAGGAGCAGTGTAGAGTAATTTAGGAGTAGTGTTAATTTAGGGTAGAGTAACTTTTAGGTTAATTTAAGCTTTCCTTGTTTTAATTTTTGAATAGTTCTCTTTTAAATTAAAAATTTCGTTCTTTTGTTTTGTTAATAAATAGTGATTTTTCCATGTTGTTCTCGGTTTTACAATTTTTTTGCTTTATTGTTGATTCAATGCACTTCAGGTTGAACGAAGAAGAGGTTCGGCTGACAAGAGTATTGCTCCGCATTTGTTTTTCAACTTCTTCCCGCTTTTATTAATTTTTTTTAGCTTAAGTTGATGAACAGTAAAGAGGGGAAGAAGATGCCGGTGACAGTGGCCATCTTCTTCAACAATTTCACTGCACAAATTCTTTGAAATTTCAGTTTTGTATTAACTTACATCTTACTGCTGTTTGATATTCTTATGCTCAAGTTTATTCAAGTTCCCTTTTGCATTAGTTTATATAAAATCTGCAGTTTTTATTGTTTTCATTTCATGCTCTGTTTTTTGTATTTAATCATTGTTTAAAGGTTAGATAGTTAATTTCAGCTTTGTTTCTGTGAATTTTTTGTTTAAATCCCATCTTCAGAATTAGTTTTCATGCACTGATTACTATTTTGTTTTGCCTGTTGCGTTGTTTTCATTATTGTTATGTTTCTTCATCTGTTGTCGTCCATGTTGTTGTTATTTGTTGGGGTCGAGTGGTGTTGTCGGGAGAGGAAGTTTGCTGGGTAGCAGAAGCCGATGCTAGCTGGACAGAGTTGTGGCTGCTGCGTTGCTTACTAGAGGCACAGTTTATAGGAGCTACTAATTTGCGTGTGTCTTGTTGCAGTGACCAGTACCTACCTGCTGCTGGAGATATGATCAGGAATGGAGGTATGAAATTGTACAGAGTAGAAAGGTGATACAGCAGCTGGAGCACCTGGACATTAGCTGGGTAGACTAAGGATATGTAGTGGACAGTAGCACAAAAATTGTACAGAGCAGAACGGTATTGTAGCAAATTGTAGCAAAAACAGACCAGCAGCCGGGAGCAGAAGCACTAGACCGAGGAACAGCAGCTGAAGCAGCTTGAGGTCAGTGGCCTATGCAGCAGCTTGGATAAAACAGTGAGCATTGCCTGGAGCATGACAGAACCGAGAGCAGCCTGGAGCAGAGGACAAAACCGTGCAGCTTCAACAGCAAACCGAGAGTGCAAGACCAGCACAGCACTGAGCAAACCAGGACAAAATTCTGCTGAAGAAAACAAAGAAGAAAGTGTAACAGTACACCTGCTGGGGACCACTTTGGTGGTTTGGCAATTTTACTAAGGCCATGTTTGGCATTATGGATTTGTTTCAATTAAAGTTACCATGCATTTCTAGTACTTGTTATTGAGTTTATTTTAATTTATTAACTTATTTAGAATTAGAGTATTGAATCAATTTGCTTATTAGTTATATTTTCTTAGTTTATTAGTTTAAGGCTTAGTTTAATTTCATTAATAGTTAATTTTCTTTTTACAATAGGAATTAAGGTTTTGCATTTTGAATTAATTTAAATTAAATGTTTTTCATGCATTTTTAATTTAGTCTTTATTTTCATTAGATTTTAGTTTAAGCAATTTGCAATTTTTATTAGTTTAATTACATGCATTTTTATTTTAAGTATGTTTAAATTTTAGTTTAATTAATTTTATTTCCTTATTTCCATTTTTGCTTTCTATTTTAATTGCTTTATCTTTTGCAGGTACTTTTTTTTTATTGCGTGGAGCACTGTAAGTACTTTTAGCTCGATTTTATTTTTTTTTAATTTTATAGTTTTAATATTAATTTTAATTAGCCTTAGTAGATCACCCATTGCAATTTCATAATTTGCTAGGATATACTTAGGATAAGATTAACCGGTAGTTAATTAGGCTAGTCAACTTCTCTGTGGGACGATAACTCGGGACTCAAATCCCATTATTACTTGTACGATCCGTGCACTTGCGGATAATACCCTTTGGGCGTGTCAATGCTTTGGTAGTGTGAGATGCCTCTGTTTTGGTAACGTGAGATGCCTCCACTTTGGTAGCATGAGATGCCTCCATTTTGGTAACGTGAGATGGCTGCGCTTTGGTAGCGTAAAGTTGAGGCTATACAACCTTGATCCAGTCTATAGTGATGTCTTGGCCACAGGTTGATGATTCACTCATTTGAGGATGCCCTCGTTGAGGATGACGTGATGTGATGTGATGATTGCTTTCATGACACTTATATTATGCATAGTCTCCATAACTGTTTTGAGAAATGACGTGTTGTGAAATTGAGATAATGATATTTTGATGAGTTGTGACTTTAATCAGGTGTTTATAATTATGTGAAATTATGTCATGATTACACTTATACTTTGATGATGATTTCTAAATCTCATATGCACTCCTTACTGAGCTAGTTGAAGCTCACCCCTCTTCTTTCCTCCCCCTCAAATTATTTATAGTGAGCGAGAGTACTTGCTGCGTATGATAATTCTATTTTTAATATAATTATTTATGCTTAATTTTCTAATTATTTATTTAAATCTCCAATTTATTTATTAATTATCCCATTATTTAATTAAAATTCTTTAATGTGCAGATAAAATAAATCTGAATGAAACTCAGTCGCTTCAGTCGAAATTGGGTTGAAAACGGGCTAAAGGAGACTGGACCACTTCCAATTTGCAGACCAAGTCACCAGTCATCTGGTGTAAGACTCGAATTTTATTATATATGTTGATAGAATCATAAGACGGATGATTTTGATCATATAAATTTGTATGGAATAGTCGAACGTATGTTTAATCCGAAAAACAGATAATTAAGGAATTTCAAATTTAAAATTAAGATATTTAAATTGTCCGAACAGAGATACAAATTGTAAATGAGAAATTATAGTGGGTCCAGGAAGGAAAGTCAGCCTAAATTGGTCCCGAAAACGTGCAATGGCAAAATGGTCAAAAGATCGAAAATCAGTATAAATTCGATAAGAAAAATTTATTAAACATAATGGATTGAGAAATCTTTGTCAATAAAAGTGAAATAAATTTATTCTGTGTTAAATTGATCAAGATATCAATTTATTGAAATTAATTGGGATTAATCGAAATTTTTACCTAGGAAAAATTATCTCGAAAATAATCAAAAAATATACCAAAAAGTCGAAATAATACTGATAAATTCAATTAGGGATTAATTGAATAAATTAATAATTTTTTAGATATTTTTGACAAGATAATAGTATTTTAATGACTAAAATAATAATAAAAATAATTAATAAAATTATAAAAAAAGAGAAGAATTGAAAAAAAAAAGGGAAAACTCAGAATCGCGAAATGCGATTATGAAGAAACAACAAAAAATGAAATGGAGGCCGAGCCCCTCACCGGCGATCGATGGCCGACGGAGGTCGAGCAAGGAAGCCCGACGAGGCCTGGACCACCACCAGCCTAAAGGAGCCACGAACAGCGGCCACCGGTGAGAGGAACGGCGAGAAACGAAACCGTGAGAAGAGAAGGAGATTCCCGACGACCGGCGTCGATCTGGCCGACCCCACCCCAGCCGAACGTTCCCGAGGCACAGGTGAGCTGATTGGTGGCGGCCACGACCGGCGAAACTGCCGGCAAACGCCGAAAACGGCAGAAGGAGGAAATGGGTACCGACGGTGGAGAGAACAGGCCGTATCGACCACTTTTCGGGGACCTCGACCGAAGCCGACCCCAGATCTGAGATGCGGACGACCCAGTCGAGCCACTGGCGAAGGAAGCCGAAGGAGAACCGACCGGCAAGGCAGTGAATCGATCAAAACGGAGTGAACCGACGGTCCAAACCGGGTCTGAACCGGACCGAACCGGTTCAGCCAAGAAAGAATGGAAAAAAGGAGAAAAAGGGAAAAAGAAAAAGAGGAAAAATTGGAGAAAAATTTCGACAATGTAATCGAGCTACGGGTAAGTCAGTAGTGGTCGAAATTGACCGATTTAAATTTTTAAATATTTTATTTAATTATTTTTCGACTGGAAATTTATCCGAAAATTTATGAAATTGTGTAGCTCAACAATTGGCATCCAACGAGAGCTCGAGATAGCCTCGATTTGAGTACTAGCATGAAATCT
Organism: Firmiana major; assembly: GCA_033439115.1. Classification (NCBI taxonomy): domain Eukaryota; kingdom Viridiplantae; phylum Streptophyta; class Magnoliopsida; order Malvales; family Malvaceae; genus Firmiana; species Firmiana major. The sequence goes on along the minus strand of CM065904.1, from coordinate 16,301,860 downwards.
CAGGTAAGTAACCCTTATTTATGATAATTTGCATCGTTATGCGTGCTTCAAATTTAATTTCTGCATTAATTAAATTAAATTTTGAAAAGTCGGATAAATTGTCGTAAATAATAAATTGAGCTATTTGAGAGTTAGAACGAGGCCCAATAATTTGTTGGTGGGCCTAATGAGCCCAATAGGCCTCGATAAAGTGAAAATTAAGTGGAAAACGGGCTTAAGGCCGATTAAGGCCCATTAAGGTGCAATCGGGCCCAATAGGGGTAAATGGGCCCAATGATTTAAATTAAGCCCAGAAAATAGGAAATACAATTAAATTGTATGATATCTGACCTGAGGAATATTTATACGCAGTTTCGGATATTGGATTGGGAGCAGATCGGACTGCGTGACGAGACAGCAGTGGAAAAGGAAATGTCAGACTCTACAGAAAAATAAGGTAAGGGAATTCTACAGACTGCTAGATGTAACTTTACGAAATTTCAAAGTCATATGCAGTCTTTTAAATTATCTGAAGGGTCTAGAAGTAAGTTAATAATTTTAGTGCCTCGAATGGGCAAATTACCAAAATACCCTTGTTAAGGGTAAAATTTTCAATTTTAGAAAAAATTGGGAGGAGCAAGAACAAGAGGTTCCAGCTCGTTCTGGAGAGGTTTTGACGCATACATGAGTAGGCTGGCTAAACTTGAAAGAAAAATGCACAGCATTGCATATTTTCAATGATGAAATTGTTTTGAAAACTGTTTTAAGGAAACAGAGCCGCCTACGTGTTTTTATTGATATGTGACGTGCTAGAGCTCAGCTCGCACGATGTGTTGATTTGTGTGATGCATGCATTAGTGCTGGAGCGAGAGCTCGCACTAGAGTTTTACATGCATTGGTGCTGGAGTCCAACTCGCACCAGATTTTATATATATATATATATATGATTTTCGTGACACGGTGCTAGAGTCTAACTCGCACCAAATTTTACATGATTTTCGTGACAGGGTGTTAGAGTGTAACTCGCACCAGATTTTCCACATGATTTGATGAGAGTGCTAGAGCTTAGCTCGCACTAGTTTTACTTGAATTGACGAGAGTGCTGGAGCATCGCTCGCACCCCCCACTGATTTTTATGAGAACATGCGATGAGCCGTGCTTGGAGCGTCGGGTAGACTATGTGTCACCGATTAAATAGGCTCGCACGTGCGTTTTGAGACATGGCATGAGTATAGAGATATGATATGGGTCCACGGAGTACGATGTACCGTACAAGTAGCATGGAGTACGATGTACCGTGTAGCATCTTCGGATGTGTGGTATCTTCGGATACGGGGTATCTTCGGATACGGCATCTTTGGATGCGTGGGATCGGATAAGACTGACGGGTTGGATTGACCCGCCTCCCGGGCGATTCCCGATCAGGGTGAGACCCGCACACTAGGATCCGTGTAGCAGAGGGGCTCACGAGGACACACGACCATAGTCCTGGTTATTATCGATATACAGATGTTGCCTAGTCTCGCATGCTGATGATCTTGACGATGATTGAAACTGGGTTTTAAACTAAATTTGCATGATGCTATTTCCATGCTTTTTAAACCCATGTGTGATGTAAACTGATTTTCATGGTTTTGTGTGAGTCAGGACCACCCGAGGGATGGGTTGAGTCTTGGATTTGTTGTGAAATTTTAAATGAGAAAGAAATGATTTGAAATAGTTGCATGTTGAATTTTCCATGCAAACTTGTTTTACATGACATCATGAATCATACCATCAATTTTGAAATGTGTGGAGAAATGGTGGTTTATGCATGGCACCACGTTCATGTAGGTAGTATGGTTACCTACTTGTTCGTTGGATTGCCTTACTGAGCTTGATGTGCTCACCCCTTTCATTTTCTCACACAGATAATCTCCAGTAGATGTTGAGGCGACTGAGTACTGCATTCCGAATATCCGCTGCTGCCCAGCATTTAAGGTATATACACTTGTACATATTGTATGTAAATAAGCATAGCACAGTAACATGCTTGTAAGTAACTTTAGGGGATGTATAAATATTGTAAACATTTATAAATGACTGAGAAAGAATTAATTTGGTGGGACTAGCATTAACGCACAGCCCAATTATTAGTGGAGTGTGGTCACGATTCGGAGGATAAATAAGTATGAAATAAAAGTAACAAAACGCGAAAAATTTACTCTGATTTTTGGGTAGTTTTGGGTCGTGACATCTGGACACGCATGATGCCTGGTGTTCAATTTTTATTCGCTTCGAAACGATAAGATCGAATGACACCGTGCCAACCCTCTGGAAGACACACACCGGGCCACATCGCACATCCAATTGGACAAAAAGACTGATGACGTGGAAATATCTACTCTGCAGCAAATCAAATGAAGACAAATGGCCAAACAATGCCAACTCATCTAGGATGAAAAAATTACCATTGTACCCCTAAGTGTGTATAAATAGAAAAAGATGGCAATTGAAAATGTAAGGTAGCCTAGGTTAGAATATGATTAAGTTAGGGTAGAATAGTTTTTTTTTTTAGGTTAACTTTAAAAAGTCTTACTTTCCTTGCTTTTCCATTTTCTGCCGAATAGTTTTTTTTTTCTTCTAGCTTCCATATTTTTTAGCTACTGTTCTATTCAATTGAGTTGATTATGGAATTCTCTTATTTTTAAATTCATATGTCTCAGTTGCTTAGAATTTGTCTTTACCAATCCAGTTTACATTACACGTTCAAATCATTTTCTTGCTACAAGTTTTAATCCATTTTTTGGTTGTAGTCCACATCATTTGCAAAGCTTTAATCATCAATGTCGATCATGATGTTTTGATTCATTATTGCCGATCTAATATGTTGGGATTAATCTATGTATTGACTGGCAATATTGAAATGGTGGAACAATATCGGTTTGATTGAGAAATGAAGGAAACTGTGGCTACTAGAAATGTCTCGGTTGATGTTTGATTAATCTTCTTCACGTATGGCTTAGTTTTCAGCATCTCTATTCTCCTTTTCTTATTTGAAGATATTATGTTTAATGCCGAGTGAGCTTCTTTTATTTTTTTTATTTTCTAGCGTGATCCACTGTTTGTGAATGAAGAAATACCTCAGTTGATAAAAGCTATTTTTCATCATTTCTTATTGTTAATGTTTTTAGATATATTTCTTCAGTTCGGATCGTTTGTTCTATCGGTTTAATTTTTTATTTTCTTCACTTATTAGTAGCCTCTCTTCTAAGTTACATTACCAGCAATTTGGCTTTGCTTCATGTTCAGTATTGGTGTCCCTTAAACCGTCAATCTTGCAGTGAATGGTTGTTTGTTTCTCCTTTGTTCTCCCCTGTTCTACCTTTTATTTACTGTTCATTTTCATTTTCATTTTCCTTATCACGGGTTGAAGTTGATTGGATGTAGGTTGAAGACCAAGGAAGATCGGGAATGAAGCCATCAATAGATTCGTGGTACAGCTGGATGACAAGCGAAACGAGACAGCAATGCTGCTGGTTTCTTAGCCAGAAACAATGTCGTTGTCGGTTGCAGTAGATACCAGCGGGAGCAGGAGCAGGAGCAGCACCTGGCCAGCGCATGTCATGGAAGGTTGGTGTTGAAGACCACGTCTGAAGCAGCACCTATTTGCACCTGGAGCAGCAGGACACATGCAAAACCGAGAGCTGAGTGCAGAGGACACCTGCAGCAGTAAGCAGACAGCAGTTGGGAACCGAGAATGCCTGGAAATTTTTTAGAAGAACATGAACAGTGACTTATCGGGACCACATTGTTTCAAATTCAGTTAAGGCCTTATTTGGCCATCTCCATTTTGTTTCGTTTAATGTTTATTGCATCTTTATTGTTTTGATTATGTTCATTAGTTATTAGTTTAGTATAGTTGTTAGTTGATAATTGTAGATTAAATTTAATGTTTAAAGTTGTTAATTTAATCTTAGTTTTAAGTCTTAGTTAATAGTTAATTTTATATTATATGTGTTAGGATTTGATTTTTGTTTAGTATTTTGTAAGTTATATTTTGAATTAATTTAGATTAAATTTGTTACATGCATTAGTTAGATTCTATTGTTAAGTTAGTATTTAGATATAATTAGGATTAATTTTAGAGTCATTAGTTTAGACATTTAGATTTATGATTATTTTCTAAATTTTTCTAGGATTTTATTTTATTAGATTTTAGGTTAGTTTAAGTTGCAATTTTCATTAGTTTAATTATATGCATTTTTATTTTAAGTTTGTTTTAATTTTAGTTTAATTAATTTTATTTCTTTATTTTCTTATTTGCAATTTATTTTAGTTGCGTTAATTACTTTTTAACTGTTTTAATTTTCTTTTGTAGGTATTTGATTGCATAGAGCATTGTAAGTAATTTTTAGCTCGGTTTTATTTTCATCAGTTTATAATTTTTATTATTTTTCAGTAAGTTTAATTTTCAAACTTAGTAGATCACCCACTTTAATTTCATAATTAGCTAGGATATACTTAAGATAAGATTAATCGGTACTTAATTAGGCTAGTCAACTTCACTGTGGGACGATAATTCCGGGACTCAAATCTCATTATTACTTGTACGACCCGTGCACTTATAGACAATACCTTCAGGGCGTGTCAAGTTTTGGGCGTTGTTGCTGGGGAAGTCTTAATTAGCTAGTAATTAATATGGGTGAAATTATGCTTAGGTGTAATTCTAGCTTGCAAATATTTAGGTTATAAATATTTAGAGTCTTACTTATGTTAGTTAAATTTTCTCATTATTAATTAAAAAAATTAAAAATTAAAAAACTTAAAAAAAATAATTTTAGGACTTTGTGATGTTTGCATGCGTAGAGCCAGGAGTTACGATTGCTTTCCTTTAGATCCTGAAATTGAAAGAACCCTTAGGAAAATTCGAAAGGATTCTAGGAAATTATTAGCTCCGCTGCAAAACGGTATGGCAGAAAATAGACAAATTAGGACCGTTGGAGATTATGCAATGCCGACTATTGGAGGTTATTATACGGTATTAGGCCACCAGCTGTCCCAACTAACAATTTCGAAATTAAGCCCACAATCCTCCAGATGATCCAGACTTCATTGCAGTTCAATGGGCTTCCACACAATGACCCACATGCTCACCTCGGGTAATTCTCGGACCAGTGCAACACGTTTAAGCACAATGGATTATATAATGATGCGCTTAGGCTTAGATTATTCCCCTTCTCGCTTAGGGATAGGGCACGACACTGGTTAACCTCCCTGCCTCCAGGATCCATTTCTACATGGGACGAGTTAGCCCATCAATTTCTATCTAAGTTTTTCCCTCTCTCTAAAATGGCCCAACTCCGTAGTAACATATCTTCCTTTGCCCAATTTGACTTTGAATCTCTTTACGAAGCATGGAAACGATATAAGGAGCTTCTTAGGAAGTGCCCTCACCATGGTCTACCTTTGTGGTTGCAAATTCAGACTTTCTACAATGGACTTACAAGCCAGAATAAGACCATTGTTGATGCTACTGCAGGTGGAGCGCTAATGTGTAAAACAGAGGAGGAAGCTTACGAGTTCTTGGACAAGATGGCTGCTAACAACTATTTATGGTCCTCGGAGAGACAATTGCCAAAGAAGTCGACGGGTATTTATGAGCTCGACACGTTGTCTACCTTGACCTCTCAAATCGCTAACCTTACGAAGAAGGTAGAGTTGCTCAGTATCCAGCATAATCCTTCCATCAGTCCTAATCCAGTTTATTCTGGCCAAAGTCCTTTTCTTTCCTGTGAGCTGTGTAGTGGTACCCACTCTGTAGATAAGTGTCCGCTCAACTTAGAATCGGTTCAGTATGTTGCCCCCCTAAGCAACAGAACAACCCTTTTTCAAACACCAATAATCCGGGGTGGAGGAACCATCCTAACTTCTCATGGAGCCAAAACTAAGGGTAAACTTCTAACTCCATATCTGTAGGACCCCTTAGTTTTCAAGCTCCACCGGTTCAGCTACCACCACAGCCACAAATTCCATACCATCCACCCAATCATCCCCATCCACCTCAATTTCAACATCATCCACCTCACTTCCATCAACCACCACCACCACAACCTATGCAACCCCAACATTACCACGCACCAGCAACTGAGAAGAAGCCCTCGCTTGAGGAAATGTTCAAGACTATCCTGTAAAATCAAGCGGCCTCAATTAAGAACTTAGAAGTTCAGGTTGAACAAATAGCTAGTGCTCTTAGCCAGCGTCCACAAGGGACCCTTCCCAGTAACACTGAAGCTAACCCTAGTAGGCAAAGGGAGGGTAAAGAACATGAGTGATCCATCACCCTTACGAGTGGTAGAGAGCTAGATGATCCACAAGTTAAGACCAGACCTGAACAGCCCATAGTTGAAAAATCCTTAAGTTCTAAAGAGGCAGCTCAGAAAGAGCAGGAATCTAAAGATCGGGCTGCAAGGGAAACAGAGCTAGGCGCTTCTTCATCTATACCTTCTGCTACTTCACAGCCTTCCTCATCCTCTGATGCTACAAATGTTTCCACTACATTCCCTCTGGTTAGACCACCAGTACCTTTTCCTCAGAGGTTTCAAAACTAAAAGCTTGATCAACAATTTACCAAATTTCTTGAAGGTTTTAATAAACTTCACATTAACATTCCTTTCGCAGATGCTTTAGAGCAAATGCCAAGTTATGTGAAGTTTTTAAAGGATATCCTCTCGAGGAAGAGAAGACTGGAAGATTATGAAACGGTTGCCTTAACTGGGGCATGTAGTGCAATTATCCAGAGGAAATTACCCTCCAAGCTCAAAGATCCTGGGAGTTTTACCATACCCTACACTATTGGAAATCTTTTCTTTGGTAGAGCCATGTATGATTTAGGAGCCAGTATCAATCTGATGCCCAGGTCTATCTACCAAAATTTAGGAATATGGAATGTCAAGCCTACCACAGTGACCCTTCAGCTAGCTGATCGATCCATTAAATATCTGAAGGGGCTCATTAAGGACGTGCTAGTAAAGGTGGACAAGTTTATTTTTCCTGCGGATTTTATTGTATTAGACATGGAGGAAGACAGGGAAGTCCCCATTATACTAGGCAGACCTTTCCTAGCGACTGGTAGAACATTAATTGATGTACAAAAGGAGGAGTTAACAATGAGAGTCCAAGATCAGGAAGTGAAGTTTAATGGTTTCAATCCATTGAAGCTCCTTGATGACTCTCAAGAGTGTTTTAAGATGGAGATTAAAGAGGATATAAGGCTTGAGCATAGGAAATCTGAAAGAATAAGGGAAGTAGATAGAGCTCAGGAGGATTTAATTGTTAACATTCTGTCACTACTCTGGCTGATCCTCCTACTCTTCGCCCTGTTGCTGAGTGTTGTGTTCTTTAGCTGTATTTGAAGTGGCTGAATTTTTCTTTTCACTTTGTATATAGTACTTTTTCTTTTCTGTTGTTTCTTTCTTTGTTTATCTTGCAGATTTCTTTTCTAGTTTTACATTTTTAATCAAGCTTCGGTTGTTCATCATCATCATCAGAAAGGCGAGTACTCTGTTCCTGAACTTCAATTCTTATATTATCTGCACACTGAGGATATTGTGCACTTTAAGTTTGGGGGAGGGGAAATCACTTGAGCATTTTTCAAAAAATTTGGGTAAAATTGAAAATTTTTCAATTTTTTTTTTCAAAAATCTGAGCTTAAACTATTTGATTTTGGGATGATTTAGTGCTTAGCATGTAGTTTTCCCATATTCTGATGATATAACCCCATGATTAAGTCTGATTTTGATTGACTGAGAAGCATGATTATAGGAAAAACAGGAAGTTGAGTTCTTGAATTTGTCGTGATTTTGATTATGATTTCCTCATTTTATGCACATGTCATGTCATGAATCTTTATATTTATTTAGAGAAAGCTTATGTGGACATAGGATTGCATTTGTTCAGTTGATTTTGTGCATCATATTCTAGAATTTGTTTGATCTAATCTCGAGGTAAAATATTAGATCACACTTAATTAGAGAAATGATTTTGGCCATCTATGGATCGTTTGAGCCTTTCTAGCTATCTTTGTACAGATTTTACCCCTAGTCACCCATCTGGGCCAAATAAGCTTTTCTCTATCACTTACAAACATGTTATTGTGCTATGCTTATTTAGATACAATATATACAAGTGTATATAACTTAAATGATGGGCAGCAGCGGATATTCAAAATGCAGTACTCAGTCGCCTCAACATCTACTGGAGATTATCTGTGTGAGAAAATGAAAGGGGTGAGCACATCAAGCTCAGTAAGGCAATCCTACGAACAAGAAGGTAACCATACTACCTACATGAACGTGGTGCCATGCATAAACCACCCTTTCTCCACACATTTCAAAACTGATGCTATGATTCATGATGTCACGTAAAACAAGTTTGCATGGAAAATTCAACATGCAACTATTTCAAATCATTTCTTTCTCATTTAAAATTTCACAACAAATCCAGGACTCAACCCATCCCTCGGGTGGTCCTGACTCACACAAAACCATGAAAATCAGTTTACATCACACATGGGTTTAAAAAGCATGGAAATAACATCATGCAAATTTAATTTAAAACCCAGTTTTAATCTCGTCAAAATCATTAACATGCGAGACTAGGCAACATCTGTATATCGGTAATAACCAGGACTATGGCCATGTGTCCTCGGGAGTCCCTCTACTACACAAATCCTAGTGTGCGGGTTCTCACCATGATCAGGAACCGCTCGAGAGGTGGGTCAATCAATCTCGTCGGTCTTATCCGATCCCACGCATCCAAAGATGCCACACGGTACATCGTACTCCATACTACTTGCACGGTACATCGTACTCCGTGGACCCATATCATATCTTTATACTCATGCCATGTCTCAAAACGCACGTGCGAGCCTATTTAATAGGTGACACAGTCTACCCGACGCTCCAAGCATGGCTCATTGCATGTTCTCATAAAAATCAGTGGGGGGTGCGAGCGATGCTCCAGCACTCTCGTCAATTCAAGTAAAACTAGTACGAGCTAAGCTCTAGTACTCTCATCAAATCATGTGGAAAATCTGGTGCGAGTTAGACTCTATCACCCTGTCATGAAAATCATGTAAAATTTGGTGCGAGTTAGACTCTAGCACCATGTCACGAAAATCATATATATATATAAAAAAATCTAGTGCGAGTTGGACTCCAGCACCAATGCATGTAAAACTCTAGTTCGAGCTCTCGCTCCAGCACTAATGCATGCATCACACAAATCAAAACATCGTGCGAGCTGAGCTTTAGCACGTCACATGTCAATAAAAACAAGTAGGCGGCTCTGTTTGCTTAAAACAATTTTCAAAACAATTTCATCATTGAAAATATGCAATGCTATGCATTTTTCTTTCAAGGTTAGCCAGCCTACTCATGCATGTGTCAAAACACCTCCAGAACGAGCAGGAACCTCTTGTTCTTTCTCCTCCCAATTTTTCCTAAAATTGAAAATTTTCCCTTAACAAGGGTATTTTGGTAATTTACCCAATCGGGACACTAAAATTTTTTAACTTACTTCTAGACCCTTCAGATACTTTAAAAGACTGCATATGAACTTTGAAGTTTCATAAAGTTACTCTAGCAGTCCGTAGAATTTCCTTACCTTATTTTTCTGTAGAGTCTGACCTTTCCTTTTCCACTGCTGTCTCGTCACGTAGTCCGATTTACTCCCAATCCAATATTCGAAACTGCGTATAATTATTCCACAGGTCAGATATCATACAATTTAATTGTATTTAATATTTTCTGGGCTTAATTTATATCATTGAGCCTATTTACCCCTATTGGGCCCTATTGCACCTTAATGGGCCTTAATCGGCTTTAAGCCCGTTTTCCACTTAATTTTCACATTATCGAGGCCTTTTGGGCTCATTGGACCCACCAACAATTTCTTAGCCCTCGTTCTAACTCTCGAATAGCTCAATTTATTATTTACAACAATTTATCTAAATTTCTAGAATTTAATTTATTTTATGCGGCAATTAAATTCGAAGCACGCATAACGATGCAAATTATCATAAATAAGAGTTACTTACCCGAGATTCCATGCTAGTACGTAAATCGAGACTGCCTCAAGCTCTCATTGGATGCTAATTGTCGAGCTACACAATTTCATAAATGTTTGGGTAAATTTCCAGTCGAAAACTAATTAAATTAAATATTTCAAAATTTAAATCGGTCAATTTCGACCGCTTGCCGACTTACCCGTAGCTCGATTACATCACCAGGATATTTCTCTAATTTGTTTCTCTTTCTTTTTCCCTTTTTCTCCTTTTTTCCTCTCTTTCTTGGCTGAATCGGTTCGGTCTGGTTCAGACCCGGTTCGGACAGTCGGTCCACTTTGATTCTGTCGGTTCACGGCCTTGTCGGCTGGTTCTCTACCGGTTTTCGCCGCCAATGGCTCCGTTGGGCCATCCGTAGCACGAATCTACATTCAGTTTCATCTAAGGCCGCCGGAAAGTCGTCGGTCCGGCCTGTTCTCTCCACCGTCGGTACCCATTTACTCTTTCCGCCGTTTTCGGTGTCGTCCGTAGATTTCAGTGGCTGTTTTCGGTACCAATCGGTTCTGTATTAAGTAGGGAAGGTTCGGTGGATGGTGGTTGTAGCCGAATCGGCGCCGGTGGCCGCCGATTTCGCTTCCCCTCTCCGCGACTTCTCTCCCTAGATCCGACGTTCTCCGACGTCGGTGTGGCTCGTCGTCGGTACCAGGGAGGTCGCGTCGACGCCCTCTACCTTTTTTGACCCTCACCTGGCCGATTGGGTTGCCAGTGGTCATCCGGTCTTCTCCTCGATTTCGACTTCGTTTCCCGTTTCTCTCTTCTTTCTCTCTCCCTGATTTTCAATTTTTGATTTTTTTAATAAAGTTTATTTTTATTTATTATTTATTTTTTATTATTATTTTAATCATTAAAATACTATTATTTTGTCAAAATATCTAAAAAAATTATTAATTTATTCAATTAATCCCTAATTAAATTTATCAGTATTATTTCAATTTTTCGGTATATTTTTCGATTATTTTCGGGATAATTTTTTCGAGGTAAAAATTTCAGTTTATTCCAATAAATTTATATCTTGATCAATTTAACCTAAAATTTTATTATTTCTCCTTTATTGATCAAGATTTCTCAAATCCATATTTTTAATGAAATTTTCTTGTCGAATTTATATCGAATTTTGACCTTTTGACCATTTTACCCTTGCACGTGTTCAGGATTAATTTAACCCGACTTCCCTTCATGAACACTCACTCATTTTGTGTTTTGTTAAAATCGGGTCTTACATAATCTTCCTCACTTAAGGAATTTAGTCCTCCAAATTAGAACCAAGTCATATGAGTCCATAAACTACTCCGGGTACATCAATCTTATCATACTTTTTTAATTCTCATGTGACCCTTTTTCGGAGTATAATACTACCAAAGGACTTTAATTAGGGAGATCGTCTTAAACCTCAATACTTTCTCTTTCCTATTTAATGCCCGAATCAACTTTTTCAATATACTTATATTTGCACTGAGCTGAACTGTTGGAGTTCATATCCGATCACCTATGCTGGATCTGGATAGTATTGTCGAAGTATCAAAAGATGGGACACATTGTGGATGCCTGTTTATTCAGGTGATAACGCCAACCTACAGGTTTTATCTCCCACATGTCCAATCTCTCAAAAATTTCATTCAGCAAAACTCAATTTGCCTTCTTCCCGAGTCTCGTTATGTCCTTATTCCCTTAGGATAAATAACTTTAACAATACTGATTCACCCTCGGTGAATTCCAATGCTTTTTATCTGCTCTGAGGTGTTCTTAATCTCTCACTCAACTGAACATCCTCAGAGACTTATTATACTAATTCAGAAGAAATTTCTATCTGTCACCCACTTTTTCTTGTCTGAGTCGAGGAGCAACCCCTACAGCCATACACTGCTTCATAATTGTTATCCCGATACTCAAGTGCCAACTGTCGTTATTGGCGACTTCAATTTGTAACAACTGATCATTCCAGGAGCTTATAAAATTAATGACACACACTCTCATCATATCTTCCAGAACCTGTATAGTCCTCTCCGACTGACCATCTGTCTGAGGATGGAAGGCTGTGCTAACACTCAGTCGGGGTCTCATAGCTTCCTAACAGATATTCCCAGAAGTGGGAAGTGAAGTGGGAATCCCTATATGATACCATGCTCACTGGAACACTACATAATGTTCCACAATCTTCCTTATACCTGAATCCTCATACACACTCTGAGTATCTGGGGATTTCATAACCAGAAGGTGGGTAGACTTAGTCAAGTTAACGACTATCATCTAAATAGCCTCGTGATTCATCTGAGTCCTCTATAACCCATCACGAAATTCATGGAGACTTGCTCCCATTTTCGTGCCGTGTCGATATAGGTAGAGGCTGCAATAACTCTGTAGACTTTTAATTCTCTACCTTATTCTGCTGACATACTAGGCACTTTTTCACAATCTCTACCATATCTCTTTTCACATCTGACCACCAATACCCTTTTCAGAGATTTCATATATATATATATGTTCGTTAGTTTCCGTATGTACTGTATATCCCGAAGAGTAAGCTTCTGACAATATTACTATCTCATCAACTGTGGTCCAGGGGAGTACTTCTACTGTCTCTGAATCTCTCTGTAAATCATCGACACTCTCTGTGAACTCTGTCACTGTACCCTTCTGAATCTGACCCAAACTATCGACACCATGCCGATCATCATGCTAAGCCTGTCAAATTCGGGCACTCTCATCCGGTTCTAGTCTCAGGCTAGCTATCACACAATCACTGCCATCATCAGAAGGGATCATATCACTATTGAGGCTCACAACTGCTCTAGCAACTCACGCTTCCTGACCATCATATGTAATACCATCCCGAGGCTCTTTCTGCTCAAGGCATCAGCCATCACATTAGCCTTTCCTAGGTGGTACAATTTTCCACAATCAAAATCTCTCAGAAGCTCTAACCCACTATGTATTCTCATATTCGCCTCTTTCTATGAAAACAGATACTTGGGGCTTTATGATCAGTGCATACTCAAAATTTCTCACCATGTACATAATAGTACCATATCCTTAGTATAAGTACTACCGCTATCAACTTTAAATCATGGGTCAGATAGTTTATTTCATGATCCTTGAGTTGTCTGGATCCACAATCGACTATTTTCCCTTTTTGCATCAATACCTAGCTCATTCATGATTTTGAGGTATCCATACACACTGAGAAACCTCTTGAGCTATTGGGTATGGTGAAAATAATCACGGGGTCAGTTCATACTTCATTACACCAAACTCCTGTCACGTCTATCATCCCATTCAAATACCACACTTTTTTAGTTAAACGTGTCAACAAAGTATACCCTTTTTAGAACTCGCAATAACCATCTGTAAAAGCAATTTTCAATTGTTGCTTATAATTTCCCTGGACTTTAAATACACCCAGCATATTATCAATAAGGATGATGACAAATCGGTCTAGGTAAAGTTTAAATAACTCATTGTAGTTGAGCTCCACTACATATTTCAATCGCCCATATCCTTGACCTATGTACGCATAAACGTGTAGTATCACTTCAAAATTGCTCCCGTTCAAGGTACTAACCCGGATCATTTCCTTTTTCTTATATTAACAGCTTTTATTAAATTTTAATATTTTAACCTTCATGATTAATCGAATTTTATAGTTCTTTATTGTACTAGTAAAAGTATCTAAATTTTAAATTTATATCTTACAACGGTCGATTTCAAGTTATAGATTATATATATTTCTAGACGTGTCAAGTCTTCAGGCGAGGAGGTATTTTGAAATACCTTTATTAACACTTAGACTTAACCATAGGCACTAGTTATGGTTATATCCACCCTTATCCTTGGTTATAATTCATATTTACTACTTATCGCTTTAATCCAAATTACTTCATATTTTAAGGGTTTTCTTACCTAGCATACGCCTCTTACTCTAATACATCTTGTATTTAGGATCAAACACATCTTAAAGAGTATCTCCTTCGTATATCAATTATAACGAAACTCTGTCATTATTTAATTCCGTGAGTACAATCATTTGCTCCTTTAATTTCAACCGTTGCACCCCTTTTTATTACTTGTCAAAACTTACAGTATACTTTTCAGGGGTAAAACAACACTATCTTAGGATAGAAATCTGAACAGCATAGCTTGCAGCCGACCACTTTATTCTCAAATATTACTTTAAATTATTCATAGTCCATTGAATAAAATCGGTTGACTTATACTTTTTCCCCTGTTTTCAACTTAAAACCTCTTCATAATTATTTCGTTAGTTAACCTTCCTTTATTGGGGTATTCATTTATCAGCATTGTGCCCAAGAGTGTAGGCATTCATGTCTTTTACTCACTTACATGCGAATGAAGGCGGTATGAAGAAATACGTGGTACCAGGATCAATTAACACAATTACTTCTTTTTTCATAAGCAGTGTGGTATCTTTCACCACATCCTGTGAAACATCAGTAGTGTCCTGGTCCAAAACATACACTCGCCTTCGTCCGACAGCCTACTTTCTTTTTCTCTTCGGTTGTGGCCTCCCTTTTCGATGCAGCTATCTCAACAGGGTTTTTTCTATCTCTTTACCTTTCTGTGGGGCAATCTCGCCCAACTCTAAGCAATCATAATAAATGGTCCGTCTTACCACACTTAACGGCCATTTTCATCAATAATATGTAGTTGTAGGTCCTACTTCCGTGGTATTTACCACACATTCTACACTACTCACACTGCTTACATTGCTACACTACTATACTGCTTACACTGCTACTCTGCTCACACTACTACACTACTACCTTGCTCCGTAGCAGGTTGAGGTCCTCCAATCAAAATACCCCTCAAAAGTGCCGAAATTCGATGCACTAGGACCTTACCAATCATATTATTGTATAACTCATCAAATTAGATCTTTTACCAATTACTTTTTTCTCATTCTGACATTTCTGTCATTCTCAATTCTCTTTCTGTCTCTATTTTGGCCCTTACTACCTTTCCCAATCTCAGATGCGTGCAACTCACAATCTTATTCACACCACTGTAGTCTACGCACTGCCTCGACATAGGTAATATTTCATGGACCAATCGGACTCTAATCGACAATCTGAGCCCTTCCATAACCTTTTAGACATCTCGACTGTCACTGTTTATAGTGTCGAGGTAATATCTGCCCAAAAATATAACTGAGTTTCATACTCATAATTCATACTCATCAATAAATCAATTCCTTTTAAACAGTGTCTGGGATATTCTATCACCGGAATACATCCAGAAATATTTCGTATGTCAGCTCTGGATGTCTAACTCTTAAGTTAGGTCGAGCGGACTTCCATCAATGCTCTGACTCGCCCTCAAATCTTATGCATACTCCGAGCAATTCGCTCCTAAAATATTCTCCACACTCCGCTCCAACCTCGCGAAGCGTGTCTCAATACTGTTCGATCACTCTGTCGAACTCTGTGAGGCATGCTCAACACTAGCCTCTATTTCAATCTCTTATTGATTCTCCTAGGTTAACACAGCACGACTAGCAGGCTAAGGCCTACCTCTACGGCCTCTGCCTCGTACTCTACATCCTCTATCACGACTAATATTAGGCATTCCTGCATTCTCAACCATTTCTTAGTTAAAACCCATCTCGCTATACACTATTGTATCTAACTAAGCACAGTAACACGGGGATGTAATTTTCTAATTACTGACACTGACACACATCAGACCAATTTTGCTCTGATACCACCTTTATATGTCACGACCCAAAACTACCCAAAAATCAAATAAATTTTTCGCGTTTTGTTATTTTCTTTCATGCTTACCTGTCCTCTGATCGTGACCACACTCCACTAACAATTGGGTTGTGCGTCAATGCCGGTCCCACCATTCATTTACCATATAACTTAATTCTTTCTCAGTCATTTATAAGTGTTTACAATATTTATACATCCTTTAAAGTCACTTACAAACATGCTACTGTGCTATGCTTATTTAGATACGATATATACAAGTGTATATACCTTAAATGATGGGCAGCAGCGGATATCCGGAATGCAGTACTCAATCGCCTCAACATCTACTTGAGATTATCTGTGTGAGAAAATGAAAGGAGTGAGCACATCAAGCTCAGTAAGGCAATCCTACGAACAAGAAGGTAACCATACTACCTACATGAACGTGGTGCCATGCATAAACCACCCTTTCTCCACACATTTCAAAACTGATGCTATGATTCATGATGTCATGTAAAACAAGTTTGCATGGAAAATTCAACATGCAACTATTTCAAATCATTTCTTTCTCATTTAAAATTTCACAACAAATCCAAGACTCAACCCATCCCTCGGGTGGTCCTGACTCATACAAAACCATGAAAATCAGTTTACATCACACATGGGTTTAAAAAGCATAGAAATAACATCATGCAAATTTAATTTAAAATCCAGTTTCAATCTCGTCAAAATCATCAACATGCGAGACTAGGCAACATCTGTATATCGGTTCATGTCCATGCCGATCGATTTTTCATCGATTTTCGTCGACAGTGGCTCCACTGGGCCATCCGCAGCACGAATCTGCCCTAGGTTTTGTCCAAGGCCGCCGAAAAATCGTCGGTCTGACCTGTTCTCTCCACCGTCGGTACCCATTTCCTCTTTCCGCCGTTTTTGGCACCGTCCGTCAATTTCAGTGGCTGTTTTCGATACCAATCGGTTGGGCATTAAGTAGGGAAGGTTCGGTGGACGATGGTTGTAGTCGAATCGGCGTCGGTGGCCGCCGATTTCGCTTCCCCTTCCGCGACTTCTCTCCCTTGATCCGGCTTTCTCTGACGTCGGCGTGGCGCGTTGCCGGTACCAAGGAGGTCGCGCCCACGCCCTCTACCTTTTTCGGCCCTCACCTGGCCAATTGGGTCGTCGGTGGTCGTCTGGTCTTCTCCTCGATTTCAGCTTCGTTTCCCATTTCTCTCTTCTTTCTCTCTCCCCGATTTTCAATTTCTGATTCTTTTTTTTAATAAATTTTATTTTTTTATTATTTTTTTATTATTTTAATCATTAAAATACTATTATTTTGTCAAAATATCTAAAAAAAATTATTAATTTATTCAATTAATCCCTAATTGAATTTATCAGTATTATTTCGACTTTTTGGTATATTTTTCGATTATTTTTGGGATAATTTTTTTGAGGTAAAAATTTCGATTTATTCCAATAAATTTATATCTTGATCAATTTAACCCGAAATTTTATTATTTCTCCTTTATTGATCAAGATTTCTCAAATCCATAATTTTAATGAAATTTTCTTATCGAATTTATATCGAATTTCAATCTTTTGACCATTTTACCCTTGCACGTGTTCGAGATTAATATAACCCGACTTCCCTTCACGAACACTCACTCATTTTGTGTTTGATTAAAATCGGGTCTTACAACATTAGTGGAGAGAGAAGTGAAAAGCAAACTTATGTGAATGATCACATGTCATTGACTTTACATTCACTGTGTTTGCATCATCTGATCCGGATAATGTACTGTGAAGTGACGTTGACATTTTCACACACACATGAGGGATCCAATTTAGGTTAGGCCTTATGATTGAATGAATCTGAGTGATAGACTTGTAATTATGAGTCTTTGATTTGATAGTCTGTACTTTATCTTTGAGGATGATATTGGAGAAATTATTGTCTCTAGTACTTGTCATTCCTACAATTATTTTGTTTTGCTTGAGGACAAGCAAAAGCTCAAGTTTGGGGGTGTGATAATTCTATTTTTTAATAGAATTATTTGTGCTTAATTTCCTAATTATTTATTTAAATCCTCAATTTATTTTATTAATTATCCCCTTATTTAATTAAAATTCTTTAATATGCAGATAAAATAAATCCGGATGAAACTCAGTCGTTTCAGTTAAAATTTAGTTGAAAACTGGCTAAAGGAGACTGGACCACTTCCAATTTGCAGACTGAGTCACCAGTCGTCTGGACACACGTGATGCCAGGTGTCCGATTTTTATTCGCTCCGAAACGATAAGATCGAAGGACACCATGCCAACCCTCTGGAAGACACACGCCGGGCCACATCGTACATCCAATTGGACAAAAAGATTGATGATGTGGAAATATCTATTCTGCAGCAAATCAAATGAAGACAAGTGGCCAAACAATGCCAACTCATCTAGGATGAAAAAATTACCATTGTACCCCTAAGTGTGTATATACATAGAAAAAGATGGCAATTGAAAATGTAAGGTAGCCTAGGTTAGAAAAGGAGTTAGTTAGGGTAGAAAAGGAGTTACTTTCCTTGCTTTTTCATTTTCTGCCGAATAGTTTTTTTTCTTCTAGCTTCCATATTTTTTAGCTACTGTTCTATTCAATTGAGTTGATTATGGAATTCTCTTATTTTTAAATTCATATGTCTCGGTTGCTTAGAATTTGTCTTTACCAATCCAGTTTACTTTACACGTTTAAATCATTTTCTTGCTAGAAGTTTTAATCCATTTTTGGTTGTAGTCCACATCATTTGCAAAGCTTTAATCCTCAGTGCCGATCATGATGTTCTGATTCATTATTGTCGATCTAATATGTTGGGATTAATTTGTGTATTGACTGGCAATATTGAAATGGTGGAACAATATCGGTTGGATTGAGAAATGAAGGAAACTGTGGCTACTGGAAATGTCTCGGTTGATGTTTGATTAATCTTCTTCACGTATGGCTTAGTTTTCAGCATCTCTATTCTCCTTTTCGTATTTGAAGATATTATGTTTAATGCCGAGTGAGCTTCTTTTATTTTTTTTATTTTCTAGCGTGATCCGCTGTTTGTGAATGAAGAAATACCTCAGTTGATAAAAAGTTCATGCTCTTTTTCATCATTTCTTATTGTAACATTTTTAGATTTATTTCTTCAGTTCAGATCGTTTGTTTTATCGGTTTAATTTTTTATTTTCTTCACTTATTAGTAGCCTCTCTTCTAAGTTACATTACTAGCAATTTGGCTTTGCTTCATGTTCAGTATTGGTGTCTCTTAAACCGTGAATGTTGCAGTGAATGGTTGTTTGTTTCTCCTCTGTTCTCCCCTGTTTTAACTTTTTAATTACTGTTCATTTTCATTTTCCTTGTCATAGGTTAAGGTTGATTGGATATAGGTTGAAGACCAAGGAAGATCTGGAATGAAGCCATCGATAGATTCGTGGTACAGCTGGATGACAAGCGGAATAGGATTGCAATGTTGCTGGTTTCTTAGCCAGAAACAATGTCGCTGTCGGTTGCAGTAGATACTAGTGGGAGCAGGAGCAGCTCCTGGCCAGCGCATATCATGGAAGGTTGGTGTTGAAGACCACGTTTGAAGCAACACCTATTTGCACCTGGAGCAGCAGGACACATGTAAAACCGAGAGCTGAGTGTAGAGGACACCTGCAGCAGTAAGCAGACAACAGCTGGGAACCGAGAATGCTTGGAAATGTTTTGGAAGAATGTGAATAGTGACTTATCGGGACCACATTGTTTCAAATTCGGTTAAGGCCTTGTTTGGCCACCTCCATTTTGTTTAGTTTAATGTTTATTGCATTTTTATTGTTTTGATTATGTTCATTAGTTGTTAGTTTAGTATAGTTGTTAGTTGATAATTGTAGATTAAATTTAATGTTTAAAGTTGTTAATTCAATCTTAGTTTTAAGTCTTAGTTAATAGTTAATTTTATATTATATGTGTTAGGATTTAATTTTTAATTTAGTATTTTATGAGTTATATTTAGAATTAATTTAGATTCAATTTGTTACATGCATCAATTAGATTCTATTGTTAAGTTAGTATTTAGATATAATTAGGATTAATTTTAGAGTCATTAGTTTAGACATTTAGATTTATGATTATTTTCTAAATTTTTCTAGGATTTTATTTTATTAGATTTTAGGTTAGTTTAATTTGCAATTTTCATTAGTTTAATTATATGCATTTTTATTTTAAGTTTGTTTTAATTTTAGTTTAATTAATTTTATTTATTTATTTTCTTATTTGCATTTTATTTTAGTTGCGTTAATTACTTTTTAACTGTTTTAATTTTCTTTGTTTTATTTTCATCAGTTTATAATTTTTATTATTTTTCAGTAAGTTTAATTTTCAAACTTAGTAGATCACCCACTTTAATTTTATAATTAGCTAGGATATACTTAGGGTAAGATTAACCGGTACTTAATTAGGCTAGTCAACTTCTCTGTGGGACGATAATTTCGGAACTCAAATCTCATTATTACTTGTACGACCCGTGCACTTGCGGACAATACCTTCAGGGCGTGTCAGCGTACGTGACATGGGCTAGTGGATGAGACTCTCCCCAGGCTATTGCTTGTACACGCTTGAGGTATAATGCAATTCATTTTGTATCCAGACAATTATGTAATGCAGACACTTATTTTTAAGTAACGTTAGGATGTAATCAGGATAACATATCTACATAAATTAGAAAAGTGGGTTTCTTTTTATATCATGTTATTTGGTCAAGTAAATGTTGATGTTGAGAGATCCTTGGGATATTGGTTGATGACTTAAAAATAAAATTAACTCGATTGTGGATATTGAACTGCTTTTTAAATTTAGAGGAGGATAGTGATGAATATAAGGGGTGATGCTGCTGAATTTTCGTTAGAAAACGACATAAGTATAATTAAGTATAATTAAATTAATAATGAATAGATATGAGGCTAACTGACACTGTACAGGAATGCACCTTGAGTAGGAAGTTTAAGTTAAGTGACAAAAATAAAAAATAAAAAAGTTAAAATTAACCCTATTTTTTACGCTTTCGGGCTGTCATAACTTTACTCTGTCATTACTTTTCTGTCTTCAGTAGAATGATCTTTTTCTGATATGCTTTTTACCTTCCCTTTTTTATTAACCTCGAATATATACATCTCATATCTGTATAGTTGCGCCTTGTGCACTGCTTCATTATAATTAGTAACATCAAATGGAGCTAACCTAGCTCAAATTAAGGGTCTCAGTTTCTTCTGTGAGCTTCTGGACTTTCTTCATTTTGCAACTCAACGCATCCTAATTATACATCTCAAAAACCATAAATTTAGTTTTATATTCATGCCCAGACTTGTTACCTTATGTCCAATTCAACAATTTCATTCTGTAATTATTGTTGTGCCGTGTTCGAGGTGTATCGCTGTCTAAAGTTATCCAAAAATATATCTCACGCAACCCTCTAATGTCAGGTCTTTGGAATAAATCGAGGGAACTTCCACCAAATTTTGGCTTCCCATTTTAATATCAATGTTGCAAAAGCTACTTTCTTAATAGTAGTATTCCTTAAGAATCTGTATAACTTCTCCAATTCTTTAGCACAAAAGCTGCAAAAGCAACTTTCTCGGTAGAGTTACATCGAAAAATTCCATAGTTTTTCTCCATCTCATTTATCCAATCTTTCACAACCACTGGATTCTTAACCCACTGAAAGATGGGAGGCTTAAACTTCTAAAATTTCCTCAGTCTATCAAGTTCGCAGTTGTACCTTAAATTATCATTCTTACTATTATGTTGTTATAGGGCCTATGATACCACCAATGATTGGGTAGATGATAGTTCGAGATTAGCCTGTGTAGATGGGAGTGGTGATGGCACAGTAAAATAAAGATTTAGCCACGTCCTGTAAACTATTAATATGTGCCATTACCTAACTGAATAATATCATCCTTATCTCCACTCTAATCTTGCAGAGCGAGTTTCAGAATTTTTGATTGATCTATGAGGTGTACGATCAATTAAGGATTCACTCTATCACTCGGGCCTATTTCTACGGCCTCGAGAAATGATTCCCCCTTATCTTCTTGTATGGTTGCAATACCTACTAGCCACATCTATTAGTTTTCCTTCATTCAATGACACAATTTCTCAGTAAAACACAATCAAGTATACCCGTTTGTATCTAGACAATGTATAGTAATGTTGAGAATGAGAACTTTTCAAATTTTCTATTACTCCTAATATCGACTCGTATCAGGCCAACCTGGCTCTGATACCAACTTTTGTAACGATCTGATTTTATAGAACTATATGGTTGGGCTATGAGTCGATAATAGATCAGAATAATAAATCTGCCTATTCAATTTTATTTCTTGGTAACAAATTTAAACAAAACTAATAGTAATACTTTCCAATTTAATGAGCGTAATTGTTCTGTTACAAAATATTCATGTTCACATTCCCCAAACACATTTCCATAAATATTACTATACTTACAAAATTTAGATACAAAATAGATGTTTATACTGGGTATACCTTTAACATAGTAGAATGCTTTGTTGATTGCAGAAGTCAACATATCTTTTAATTTATCAAATGCAACCTTGCATGCTTCATCAAATTCAAATACCATGTCTTTTTGTAGTAACCTTGTAACGACTGTGTGGCACTTTGCTCTCGCAGGATTCAAGAGGTGGCCCCACAGTCTTACTCATACGTACTATCTGCTTTGGAAGCCCTACAGGCCCCTCACGACTTTATCGAAGTAAATACCCCAATTCGAGTCCTCAGAGGTTCGAACCCAAGGCCTTAAAGTCTTCGTTCTGACACACATGATACCAATTGTTCCAGTACTTAAACTGTAACGACCCTTGACCCTTAAAAATCGGGGGAAATTTTTTTTTGAAACTATATATATTTAATTTACCCACTTATTCTCTTATTCACTTAAGTTGTATTTATGTTCAGTGTCAAATCACCTTTCCTAATTCTATATCCGAATTTATATTTAAACTTCATACTTTGGCTTATATAGCCGATAGAAATTTCGGCAGTATAACGGCTTATATATGAGCCTACCCACTTGCAATTCAATTGTTTTGACAATCCTAGATATCCACAACTACCAAGCATGCTTTCCAATAATCCTAGATATACACAACTACCAAGCATACTTTCCAAATCACCTTTACAAGTCAATACATCTATTTCGATTTAATACTAGTCATCTCAAAATATAATCCAAAAATAATATTGTTTACATCATTTCCTTACAAAATTACATCCCAACAACAATATTCCCAATATCTGTGTCTGTGCGTATAGATATGTCTGGTACAGGAATGTAAATGTATACCTTTTTGCGTGTACAAAAGTAGTCTAGGGTAGCTCTTCCCACCAGCCTACGTCGTGTACGCGACAGGTAGCGCCTACAGATCACTCTAAATAGTCTGAGAGATAGAGGGGTGTGAGATCTGAGAATTTCAGACATATTTTAATTATGTAATATGAACATGAAGTATAATTTACTGAGCTAAGTGAATTGGGGAATGATAATTAGAGATTTATATGTTAAGTGTTTAAAATAAGTATGAAGTTATGATGACAGATCGATCTGGGAGAAGGAGAGATCGATCTGGTGAGATAAAAATGATAAGGAAGGAGCAATTTAAGGAGCAGATCGATCTCCAATGGAAGAGGATCGATCTCCTTATGATTCTGTTTGAGAGAAGATCGATCTCATAAGGAAGAGATCGATCTCCAAATGATTCTGTTTGGGAGAAGATCGATCTCCTCAAGGAGCAGATTGATCTCATAAAGCCATAAAGAGATCGATCTCACCCCTCGACAGATCGATCTCCTAGGCATAAAATTACCCAAATCGTCCCCAAAATTCAAATGCAGATCGATCTCATCAAGAGCCAGATCGATCTCCTACCCTCAACCTATATAAGGAACTCCTGTTTTTCTCCTGCAATCTCACTTTCTCTCTCTTCCAACCCCTATTTTCATCGAAACCTATCTTTCTCACTCATCCAAAGCACCAATTTTCGGCCAAATCAGAAGTTGTGGCAAGAAGAAAAGTTGTTCCTCATCAAAGGGAGAACAACATACTTGGAAATCGTAAGACAGATCGAATCGAGGCAAGAGATAAGCTCTCCACAAGTTTTGGGTAATTTCTAAACTTCGATCCTTATATCTGAGATGATTTTGATGATAATGGTTATTGGCATTATGTTGAAATAGCTGAAAAATGATTAGGGATTGATGAAATTGCAATGTGGTTGGAGTGATAATGATATTTAGCAATTTTAGGAATTTGAGCTATAAATAGAAATTTAGACAATGTGGTGAATTAGCATAGATAATTG
This sequence comes from Firmiana major, assembly GCA_033439115.1. NCBI lineage: Eukaryota > Viridiplantae > Streptophyta > Magnoliopsida > Malvales > Malvaceae > Firmiana > Firmiana major. The sequence continues at coordinate 16,277,689 of CM065904.1, read as the reverse complement.
GCATGAGAAATGTAGAACGTTGAGATGTTGTGAATGAGAGTGTAGTTTGGGGTAGAGTTACGAGAATCAAGAGATTTGAGGTGTTATAAGCAATTATGCTCGAGTTTGAGAATTGAGGTTGATGAGATAATTGAGTATTGATGTTTTAACATCGTCTGGACAGCTCGGGAGTTCCAGAGTGGAATGCGAGGCTAGTCCGTGATACGGTGGAAACGATTGCACTATACGAGGTGCAAAGAGGTAAGGGAAACTAAACCATTTGTGTATGTGATTTGCGAACTATTATAGCATGAATTGTGATTTATAAAACAAGCATGTTGAGTGTTGTGTTGTGATACAATTGCACACGATTTTTATAGCCGGCTGGAGCCCAATGTCTTTATGAGTTTATAACTGGGCTCTACGTTAAGGCAATATTGAGATTTGAGAAATGTGTGCTTGTTTTACCGGTTGGGACTCGATTTCAATATGTTTTGTGTTGAGTATAAAACGGTTTTCAAATGAGTTTTATGTGAGAAAAACCACTATGAGTTCTACGTGAAGGCAAACTAGTCTTATGTGATTAAGACTTAGGTGTGTAATTTTGAGTACACACCGGGCATTGCTCTGGTAGCATGTAAGCCCGATTCTTCTCCGTTCTGGTAACGTGAGAATAACCCATTCTGTGGGTATGCCACGTATACTTGGTGGCCGTTGCCACGTGAGAAACCCTATTTGGTGGCCGTTGCCACGTGAGAAACCCTATTTGGTGGCCGTTGCCACGTGAGAACCCCATTTAGTGGCCGTTGCCACGTGAGAAACCCTATTTGGTGGCCGTTGCCACGTGAGAACCCCATTTGGTGGCCGTTGCCACGTGAGAAACCCTAATTGGTGATCGTTGCCACGTGAAACCCTATCCTGTGGCTGTGCCACGTGTAAATTTAACTCAGTGGCTATGCCACGTGTGCTTAGTGGCTGTGCCACGTGTGAATTTAAATCAGTGGCTATGCCACGTGTGTTTAGTGGCTGTGCCACGTGCATTATTATTACGGTGATTTTATCACGTTAATTGAGAAAGTGTTTATCGCATTATTTTCACATGCTTTGTTATTGCTCTAGACTGAGGCTTTTTACTTCATGTTTTCACATGATGTGAGACATGAGAATGTCGTTTTGAGTACTTTCATGCTATGGTTTTCAAATGAGATTAATGAGTTTCACATACAAATAAATATTTTGTGATGTGCATTTTGGTTTATGAAATGAGTCCCTTACCCCCTTTACTGAGCGATTTAGAAGCTCACCCTGTTTTCTTTACCCCCAGATTTCTTCAAGTGAAAAGGGTTTTCCTGCGACGTACGGAGTAGTGGCTAGTGGAGGACTTGAGCTCCAGGCCATATATATTGTATTTTGAGGTATCTTTTATCTTTTCATGTACCCAGACAATTACTGTAATTGCAGACACTTGATGTATAACATTGTGTGGGATGTGTTAGGATTAATTTACTTGGAATTGAGTAATGTGTATAATACAATATATATTATATTACGATGAGATCCTGAGGCATGATAATTATGATGATGTATGACACTGCACAGGAATGCACCCTTAATTGTGAATTAATGAGTAAAAAGTTTTAAATTAGCCCCATTTTCCGCGTTTCCGGGGCGTGACAAGGGGTGAGCTTTTTGGGAAAAGCCCAGTAAGAAAATGTATTTAAAACGGTCCTAGTAATTCAAATATGTAGAAAACATAATAGTACATATAATGATTACTTTTTGAAACTAATATAAAGGACATTCAAGGATTAAGAAAAAATCGGAAACATCGAGATTCAAAACGTAATTCTTTAAGTACATGAACTTAATAGATATTACGTAAACTTTTCGTACATTCAGAATTCCAAAATAGGAATACATGTCAAATTACAAACTATAAAATCAGATTCTGAAAATAGAGTTTAAATTTTCAAATAGAGACTACATTGGCCCATATAATTATCATGCGGCAATAATATATTCATCATGCAGCAAATAACCAAGTCATTCTCCGTAGAGGGAATTCAAAACCTATGGCCATGGTAGGGCTGTAGATGGGATTAAGCTCGTACGGCGTTCAAAACTCGAAGGTGAATTTCAGAACCCGAAGGTAAATTTTAGAACCCGAAGGTAAATTTCAGAACCCGAAGGTAAATTCAGAACCTGAAGGTAAATTTCAGAACCTGAAGGTAAATTTCAGACGCCACAAGGGTGAAGTTCAGATGCCACACAGGCGAGTTCAAACGCCACACAGGCGAGTTCAGATGCCACACAGACGAGTTGACATGCGTAAGCATACAACATAAATGACCCTTAGTCTCAAAACATACTATAGTTTTCATATGCGAAACATCGAAATAAAATCATCTCATTCAAAAGATCATTTCAGAAGACATGCTCTTATTTCAAAAACACAAATACAGAAAGCATATTCTTGATCAGAAATATAAATTTTGAAACATGCATGAAAATCATACTTCATGTCTTTGTAAGCTTTCCTTAATCATGGTTCAGAAAGTAACTATTACAGTTTTAAATTATATCCCTTACCTCGATCTATCGAAATTCACGAATTTGAGTGGTGACGCCTCTTAGTGCCTCCTTTAATTCCTTCTACAATCACCTACACCAAAATAGTATAACTAGACATAGCACAGTAGCATTTTATATGCAACTACTGGGGATGTAAAACAATGTAAACACATGTAACAACTCTGATATATATACAATTATATAAGTGTTTACTCATAAATAATGTTTCAAATTGAATTGGTATGGTAGAGTGAGTTAGACGTCGACACGCAGCCCAACTGTTGAGAGTGTGGTTGTTCACGATCAAGGAAGGATGATTAACAATTGATGCATGAAAATACAAAAAATTTGTACGTATTTTGGTAAGTTGAGGGTCGTGACAGAAGTTGGTATCAGAGCTTGAGTTGGTTTGACGTGTGTCGTGTCTAAAATACTTAATAATTTGAAAAATTTCATCCCCAAGTTACTGTGCTTGTTTAGATACAAATTGTGTGTGTCGATGGGTTGACTAAGTAATTGGTTGTGAATGTAGGGAATTGAGTAAGTATGCCTAATACCAGTCGCGGTAGAGGGATGAGAGCACATGCTCGAGGCCGTAGAGGTAGGCCTGGGGGTCGTGTTGAGCCGAAAACATACGAGGCTCATGAGGATGTTAAGGTGGAGGCCAATGTTGAGCACGCTCCACAGGGTCCAGAGGAGAGACCCGAGAGTACTGAGGCTCGCTTCGCGAGGATTGAGCGGAGCATTGAGATGATTGTGGAGTTGGTCACCTAATCTTTATCTGGAGTTGGCGGTAGACAGAGTCCCACTCCACAGGGTGATGCCGAGTAGGCAGCAGCTCCTGAGGCACGGGCAAGGGAAGCCCAGAGGCCACAGACGACAGATACCCCACCCACACAGGATGTGCCTACGTCAATTGCTATGCCAGGTAGTAGAGGTTGGGGATATGGATGTGATTTGGATAGACTGCGGCAGTTCCAGAAGTTTGGACTGCCGTCTTTCAGTGGAATAAAGGACCCAGTAGCGGCTGAGGATTGGATCAATGAGATCGAGAAATTATATGGGTTCTTTGAGTGCACAACTACCGAGATGGTAGCATTTGCCGCTTTTATGCTGAAGGGATCAGCAGAACATTGGTGGAAGTCCACCAGGCCTATTTTGAGAGCCCGACATACTGAGATCAGCTGGGATGTATTTCTAGAGGCCTTCCGGAGACAGTACGTTCCAGATACGGCACAGCGAAAGCTAAAGATTACATTTTTAGGACTGACCCAAGGGAGCAGGACTGTGGATGAGTATGAGACTGCTTTTATATCCCTGGGCAGATATGATCTCAACACGATGGGTAATGAGGTCGAGAAAATCCAGAAGTTTATGGATGGATTGAGACCGACCATCAGGTCGAGATTGGTTCCTCTGGATATACCGACCTATGAGGAGGCAGTGCGCAAGGCACAACTATGTGAACAAGATGTTGATAGGATTGCCTCAGAGTTTGGAAAGGTTGGTAAAATGAGGGATAGAGATAAGAAAAGACCAATGATGGATAGAGGCTTCAGTTGTAAAGGAAGCAAGAGATTCTTTGGAAAAAGGTCGAGAATTGATGAGATCCAGGAGAGGACAGTTGATACTCCCATGTATCCGGCCATTGCTCCAGCTAAGGGAATCGTGATTGGAGGACCACGGCCTACTATGGAACAGTGTGGCAAGTGTGGCAGGTACCATGGTACTCGACCATGCTATGGATCTCCTGCAGTATGCTTCAGATGTGGGAAGCCAGGGCACATAATCAGAGATTGCCCAGAGATGATAGAGAGAGCCCCACAGAAGGGTAAGGAGCCAAAGAGAGCTCCAGTTAGTACAGCTGCTTCGAGGAGGAGGGCTACAGCTGAGGAAAAGGGGAAGAAGCAGTGGGTATGAGCAGGGGACGAGTGCACGCACTGGACCAGGACACTGCGGATCAGTCATCGGATGTGGTAAAAGGTACAAGCCAAATCTTTGATTTAGAAGCTTATGTACTGTTTGATCCTAGTGCCACGCATTCTTTTGTATCACCATCATTTGCATGTAAATTGTTGAAGCATGTAAAACCCAAACTGCTTGATAAGATGTTGTTGATATCTACCCCTATGAATGATAGTCAGTTGACTGAGCATGTATATAGAGATTGTGAGATGAGGATAGGAGGTAAAGAAACGACAGCCGATTTGATTTTATTAAATATGAGTGATTTTGATGTGATCCTAGGAATGGATTGGTTGGCTGCCAATCATGTTGTTATGGATTGTCATGCTAAAACTTTGATGTTTCCAAAGATAGACAATCTTGTAGTAAATTTTGTGAAATGAAATTAAAGAACATGATTATTATAAGTGTGATAAGTACAATCTTGATACATGATGTATGAAAGATAAATTTGATTTCATTTATCTATGTGATGATTTATGATACTAATGGTGGAAAGAATAATGTGAAGGATTCATCGCTTTTGTGATTGAGACGGATAAGGCACGTCCGAAATTGGAAGACATACCAGTGGTTAGGGAATTTCCAGATGTCTTTTCAGATGAGTTATCAGGGTTACCTCCAGATAGGGAGATGGAGTTTGGTATAGATTTGGCACCTGGTACAGAGCCGATGTCCAAGCCACCATACAGAATGGCTCAAGTTGAGTTGAAAGAATTAAAGAAACAGCTGCAAGAGTTGCTAGAAAAGGGGTTCATCAGATCGAGCGTCTCACCTTAGGGAGCACCGGTTTTGTTTGCAAGGAAGAAGGATGAAAGCCTCCGACTGTGTATAGATTATCGGTTGTTGAATAAGGCCACCATCAAGAATAAGTATCCCCTTCCACGCATCGATGATTTGTTGGATCAGCTTAAAGGAGCGCAGGTCTTTTCCAAGATAGATCTAAGATCAGGGTACCATCAGTTGAAGATACGAGATGGAGATGTACCCAAGACAGCTTTTCGCACCTGGTATGGACATTATGAGTTTATGGTTATGCCATTCGGGTTGACGAATGCTCCCGCAGCTTTTATGTCTTTGATGAATGAGGTATTCCACCAGTATTTGGATCGGTTTGTTATTGTGTTTATTGATGATATACTGGTGTACTCAAGGTCTAGAGAGGAGCATGAAAGGCATTTAAGGATAGTGCTACAAACCCTCCGAGAGAAGAAGTTGTATGCTAAACTCAGCAAGTGCGACTTTTGGTTGGAACGGATCTCTTTTCTGGGTCACATAGTATCGAAGGATGGAGTATCAGTGGATCCATCTAAGATTGAGGCTGTAGTTCAGTGGCAGAGACCCCAAACAGTGACAGAGATCAGGAGTTTTTTGGGTTTAGCTGGATATTATCGAAGGTTTGTAGAGGGATTTTTGAGGTTACCTACTCCTTTAACATGCCTCACAAGAAAGAATGTGGAGTTTGTGTGGGACGATAAGTGTGAAGAAAGTTTTGAGGAGCTGAAAAGGAGATTAACCACAGCTCTAATCCTCACCATTCCTACCAGCTCAGGAGGTTTCTCGGTGTATACGGATGCTTCACATCTGGGGCTAGGCTGTGTATTGATGCAGGATGGGAAGGTAGTAGCTTATGGATCAAGGCAGTTAAAGGATCATGAGAGGAACTACCCAACCCATGACTTGGAGTTGGCAGCGGTGGTGTTTGCGCTGAAGATATGGCGCCACTACCTTTATGGTGAGAGATTTCAAGTTTATACAGATCATAAGAGCCTTAAGTACATATTCTCACAGAAAGAGTTGAACATGAGACAGAGGAGATGGCTCGAGCTGTTAAAGGATTACGATTGTGAAATCCTATACCACCCGGGTAAGGCAAATGTGGTTGCTGATGCATTGAGTATGAAGCATCTCGAGATGGTGTCATTTATGATGGTCAGGGAACACGAGCTGTTGGAACAGTTCACGAACCTCAGTTTGGATATGACCCCGCCTAACGCTGATAGTGGATTTATCATAGCTAGCCTACAGTTGGAACCGGATCTGGTAGATCGAATCCGACAGGCTCAACGAGTTGATCAGCAGTGTAGTGATATTGTTGGGCAGATACAGAGGGGTACAGAGACGGACTTTGGGTTGAGTTCGGATGGATTGTTAAGGTTCAGAGGTAGGATATGTGTTCCTGTTGATGCAGAGATCAGAAGGTTGATCTTAACAGAGGCTCACTCATCGAAGTATATGATACATCCAGGAGGTACTAAGATGTATCAAAACCTTCGAAAAGTTTATTGGTGGTCTGGAATGAAGAAGCACATTGCTGAATATGTTGTAAGTGTCTCGTTTGTCAGCGTGTGAAGGTAGAGCATCAGAAGCCTGCAGGGTTATTGCAGCCTCTACCGATACCGATATGGAAGTGGGAGTATGTCACCATGGATTTTGTGATGGGATTGCCGAGGACCCGTAGAGGTCATGATGCCATATGGGTGATTGTGGATCGGTTGACAAAATCAGCCCATTTTCTAGCTATGAGAGCCACCGATACTCTGAGCCAGTTAGCGAACCTATATGTGCGCGAGATAGTGAGGCTAGAATTCTAGTGAGCGTTGTTTCTGATAGGGATGCCCGCTTCACTTCCCACTTCTGGGAACGTTTTCAGGAAGCGATGGGGACCCAGTTGAGCTTTAGCACCGCGTTTCATCCTCAGACAGATGGTCAGTCAGAGAGGACTATACAGACCCTAGAGGATATGTTGAGAGCGTGTGCATTGGATTTTGGAGGCTCTTGGGATGACCATTTGCCACTCGCAGAGTTCGCGTATAATAACAGTTTTCATGCGAGTATCGGGATGGCACCATATGAGGCCTTGTATGGGCATAGATGTCGTTCCCCTATTGGATGGGAAGAGGTTAGTGACAGATAGATTTTTGCTCCCGACTTGGTTAGAGAAGCCTCTGAGGACGTCCAATTGATATGTGAGAGGTTACGGACAGCTCAGAGCAGGCAAAAGAGTTATGCTGACAAAAGACGGAGACCACTAGAGTTTGATGTGGGTGAGTCAGTGTTTTTGAAAGTTTCCCCTTCGAAGGGAATCATGAGATTTGGAAAGAAGGGAAAGTTGAGCCCTCGATATATAGGGCCATTTGAGATACTTGATAAGGTGAGAGATAAGGCTTATAGATTGGCATTGCCACCAGAGTTGGCAAGTGTGCATAACGTCTTCCACGTATCCATGTTGAGGAAGTATCACCCGGACCCGGCACATGTGATAAGATATGAGCCTTTAGAGCTCAATGAAGGTATGACCTATGATGAGAAGCCAGTTCGGGTATTGGACAGAAAAGAGAAAGTGCTGAGGACAAAGACAATTCCCTTGGTGAAAATACTTTGGCAACATCACACTGTGGAAGAAGCCACATGGGAATTGGAGAGTTTGATGCGGGAGAAGTATCATGAGTTGTTCACAGAAAAATTGGTTCTAATTTGGAGGACCAAATTTTCTAAGTGGGGGAGAATGTGAGACCGCATATATGTATAATGGTATATATGTACATAGAAATGTAAATAGAGTTGTACTATGAATTCATAAGTGAAGTATATGTGATGTAAGTCCATAAGTTAATGTACACACTTGTAATAAGAGTTGTGATCGTACATACAAGTTACATTATGTGTGAATGTAAAGAAATGGACTTAAACATGTGGAGAATGTGAGTAAAATGGATTATGAGTAGTGTGGTAAAATGGAAGTAGAATTGCATAAGTTGTGCACTTCCATTTGGTTTATATCGTATACTTTTGGTTATACAAGGATTCCACACAAGTTTTAATAGGAATAAGGTATGTATGGATGTCATTGTCAAGCCTTAAAGATGAATGAACGAGGAAATGATCATGGTAGCAAATTAAGGATGTTTGAGTATGAGTTGCTGCAAAAGGACTGCAGAAAATCTGAAAACTATGAAGGACAGATTGATCTCATGGGATGAGAGATCGATCTGGAAGAGCCAGAATGCTCTTATTTGGGCAATGGAATAGAGCAGATCGATCTCCAATGGAGCCAGATCGATCTCCTAAGCATTCTGTAGTAAAAAAGATCGATCCTCAAGCACCAGATCGATCTCCTTAGCTCTCTGTTTGGGAGCAGATCGATCTCATGCTTCGACAGATCGATCTCATACTTAAAATGTCGTGAAAAAAGAGGGATTTAAGGGGACCAGATCAGTCTCCTCTTGGACCAGATCGATCTCCTCAAGCTACTTCTATATAAGGAGTGCTGAAAATCAGAAAATTTCGAGAAAAACACTAACCTTCCATTTTCAACCCAAAAACCTAACTTTCTCTCTCTAAAATCAGCCATTTTCAGTGAGGTTTGAAGAGAGACCATTAGAGGCAAAGTTGTTCCTATCAAAGAGAAGAACAACATAGTTGGAAGGCATTTTTCCATTGTTGGTATTGAAGCAGTTAAGGGCATTGCCATTTGGAGCAATAAGAGAAATCAAATTGGGTAAGATTCTAACACTCCAACCATGGTACATTGTTTATATAATTGATTTTGGAGTTGTTTGGTATGAGTATGGATGGTTAGAAACTATCTAAAATGCATTGGAATGATTATGACCTAGAAATGGTCTAGAGTGAGAAAGTGGAATGTATGGAGATTAATGATGAATGAGATATGTAGAAGTTATTAATAGTGTTGTGGTATGATTTTAAGATGTGGTTAGTGGATAAATTGTGAGATTTACCTAAAAGAGGTAAAATGTGGAATAAGGCATTGGTAAAATGCATAAGTGAATAATATTGACTAGTGAGGTCAATTATGGGTTAAATACATTAACTCAATTGATTTAATTAATGAATCGCAGCTTCCAAGGATACGTCGAGGCGAGTTGAGCCAAAAGCGTGAGAAGCTAAAAGGAAAGGAGTCACACCAAGCAAATCGAGGTAAGGGAATTGTGTGGACTCTTAGAGATATCTGTGCGCAATTTGGGCGCTTAAATGTTTTGCTAGAATGCATGAGAGTAGGAAATGATGTTGGGTGATTGAAGGGTAAAAGTTGGGAGTTTGAGAAATGCGCATGAAAACAATAGCATATTGCTTTGAAAATCATGTTTTATTGCTTTTTAGCAAATGATTGGAAGGTTAGCTAACATTGAAATGATTTGCAAAAGAAATGAGTGTGTTTTGGTTTTGTTAACCATATTTTGCAAAGTTTTGAGCCACCTACATGATTTCGTGAGTATGAAAGCGTGCTAGAGTATGACTAGCACGAGATTTGACGTGTTTTATACACATGAGTGCAAGAGACACTAGTTTTCACATGGATTTCATAATTGTTTTGGCATTATGCTTCGAGTTTGTCTCGCACTGGATGCCCACCTTGCATGTTGCCGTGTTTGGAGTTTCGAGTAGACTGGGTGTCACATCGATTAAATAGGCTCACACGTGCATTGTTTTGACATGATTAATTAGCCGTGTTAGGAGCTTCGAGTAGACAAGAGGTCGTACCGATTAAATAGGCTCACACGTGCGTTTGAGATGTGGTGTGATATGATGTGTTGATTGGGTCCACGGAATACGTTGTACCGTGCGTGTAGCATGGAGTACATTATACCGTGTTGAGATGTGATGTGCCGTCTTCGGACGAGATCTGCTATGGACCGACGGGTAGGATTTGACCCACCTCCCGTGTGGAAGCAGATAGTGGTGATATCCCGCACACCTGATCCGTGTAGCCGGTATCACAGGTTATGTACATAGGCCTTGAGGTTATTACCTATTGTTGAACTGCCTATCTCACATGTCTACTGCTATTTGAGAATAAATCCATGTTTGAAATTATTTGTGGGTCAAGAAGGTCCAAGGGTGGGCTGAGACCTGACCAGTGTTGGGTTGATTTGTTAATGGTTTTTTTAAAGTGCACGGATGCATGATGTTTAATGCCATGTTTTATTGTGAATTATGCATGATGATTTATACCATGCTTTGAGTTGAAATGTGCACTGGATTTTAATAGCATGAATGCTTTACATACCATTAACACAATCATACACTCATGTTTTGAGATAAATAATGAATTAAATGCTTTTGAGCATGGCATCACGATCACGTAGATAGTGCAGTATCTACCTGTTCGCATGATTGCCTTACTGAGCGTGTGGTTTGCTCACCCCCTTTATTTTCCCCCTCTCTACAGAGATTTAAGTATAGAGTGAGCGTGACTTGAGGCGTTTCCATTTTGGTAATCCGCTGCATCCCATCGCTAAAGGTATACACACTTGGATTATTTTGTATCTAAACTAGACATAGCACAGTAGCATTTTGTATGTAACTACTGGGAATGTAAAACAATGTAAACACATGTAACAACTCTGATATATATACAATTATACAAGTGTTTACTCATAAATAATGTTTCAAATTGAATTGGTATGGTGGAGTGAGTTAGACGTCGACACACAGCCCAACTGTTGAGAGTGTGGTTGTTCACGATCAAGGAAGGATGATTAACAATTGATGCATGAAAATGCGAAAAATTTGTACGTATTTTGGTAAGTTGAGGGTCGTGACATATACACATTTTTCGTATACTCCTATATGTATATACACCTAAGTATATACACATATTTATTTTATCATTGGCTTTCCTTATTCATTATCAAATATATATACATACATATATATATATATTTTGTCTATTATTCATCTCTTCCATTTTTATTTTTATTTCACATCTAATTTAAAATCTACAATATCATGTTTATAGCCCATCATCCATATATATACATGTATATCAAATGTACATATATAAATCTACCTTTCCTCTTCAAATTTCCAGCTTTCCTTTCTTTCTTTTTTTTTTTTTGCGTGTGTCGTCCCCTGCTTCACTGCCTCACGGTTTCTCCCTCAATTCAGTTCCAATTTCCTCTCTCTCAACTCTCGGTTCCCAGCTCCAGTTCTCCTGGTTCTGTCTCCCTTGCAGCCTCTCAGTTTCCAGCCTTCTCCCTTCGGTCTCCCTTTCTTCTCCCCTGCCTCTCGGTTCTAGCCTTTCTTTTCCGATCAGCTCCCCTGCTCTAGCTTTGCTTTCTGGTTCTGCTTCCTTCCAGCCATAGTCTTCTTCTTCCTCTCCGATTGGCCAGCCTTCCTTCCCCTTTCCTTTCTTTCTCTTCCTTTCCTTTCTCTTTTTTCTTCCTTTCCTTTCTCTTTTCTCTCATGGCCGACAGCCTTCCTTCTCTTCTTTTCTTCTTTCCCTTCCTTTCTTTACCCCCTCTCCCAGCCAATCAGCCTTTCTCCTCTCCCCCATTTCCTTCTTCTTCCTCTTTTCCTTCCCTTTCCTTTTTTCCTTTCCCGCTCCCCGCTCCTCTTTAGTTTTTTTTTTCTATTCAAAAGTAGTAGACGGAATTGGCTTTTCTAAGCCAATTCCGTACATGCTATATTTATATATATTATTTTAATATATATATATATATATATATTATATTAATATATATATTATTTGTTTATTTTTTTTGTATTATTATTTTAGTTTGTCGTTTTGTTTTATTATTTGTTGTTTCCCATTTTATTCATTTTTTTTTTTTTGCTTTGTGTATATATATATATATATATATATTCGTTATATATATATATATCATTTTTTGTCCATTTAAATTTGTCTAGTATATATATATTATACCTATGTACATATATATATACATTTTCTTTCTTTCTTTTTTGTTATAAAATCACCTAATGGAAATATTCATGCCCTCCATGAAATTTTCATTATTTCAAAAATGAAATATTATTGATATTTCATCATTCCTTATAAATCCCGATATAAGTTTTTACATCAAATTTATTTTCAATCCCTCCATGCTTGCATTTGCTTCATCACTTCTTTAGCTTCGATGTTCCCTGTCATTCACGGACTTCTCGATTCCTATAGTCCTCGAGCCCTTCAACGAATATTCACATTTCCATTAAAATATATTATTCCTATTTTTATATACTCTAAGTAAATGTAGGAAAGTTGTGGGGTTTACAAACCTACATAACGGTTTAGTGATCTTTGAAAAATCCTTGATGAAGTGCCGATAAAATCCTGTATGCCCAAGAAAAGAACGAACTTCTCGCACATTTGCAGGGTAAGGTAAAGATTTAATAACATCTATTTTGGCTTTATCAACTTCAATACCTTTAGAGGATACAATATGGCCAAGAATGATACCTTGATTAACCATAAAGTGACATTTTTCATAGTTCAAGACAAGGTTCTTTTCTATGCATCCTTTAAGAACTTTTGTAAGGTTAGTTAAGCATGTATCGAAAGAATCACAATAAACTGTAAAATCATCCATGAATACCTCTATGATGTTCTCTACATAATCTAAAAATATACTAACCATACACCTCTGGAATGTAGCGGGAGCATTGCAAAGTCCAAATGGCATGCGTCGATATGCAAAAGTACTAAATGGGCATGTGAAGGTTGTTTTCTCTTAGTCTTCCAGTGCAACTGGAATTTGATGAAAACCTAAATAACCATTAAGATGACAGCAATGAGTTCAACTCGCTAATCGTTCAAGCATTTGATCAATAAAAGGAAGTGAAAAATGATCTTTCCTAGTTGATGCATTTAACTTCATATAATCTATATAGACTCGCCATCTGTTTTGAACACGAGTGGCTACCAACTCACCATCAGGATTTTCTATCACTGTTATACAAGTTTTCTTTGGAACAACTTGAACAGGACTTACCCAATTACTATCCGAAATTGGATAGATCATACCTGCATCAAGGAGTTTCAAAATTTATTTCTTTACCACTTCCATCATAGGTGGGTTTAGTCTGCGTTGGGCTTGTCTCGAAGGCTTGCATCCTTCCTCTAATAATATCCTATGCATGCATGTAGAAGGACTCAATCCCTTGATGTTTGCAATAGTCCAACCAATTTCTTCCTTCTACTTTTTAAGAACTCAAATCAATTTTTCTTCTTCTAAAGTAGAGAGTTTATTTGAGATTATGATTCGAAGAGTCTCTCCTTCTCCCAAGAAGGCATACTTCAAGTGGTCTGACAAGGGTTTCAGCTCTAAAATTAGTGCCTGCACAATGGAAGGAAGAAGTTTTGTGTGAGTAAGAGGCAATTCAACATAGGAAACATCATACCTTACAGGTTGTAGTGACTCTAGATCATGAATTGTATCCTGCAAGTCAAAATCCAACTTAAACTTTTTCATTGTCTCATGTGATCTTTCAACAGTGAAATTCTCGCTAAGTACCATTTTTATCTTGTCATCATCACTCAAAGAAAGAATCTTCTGTGTTAGAGGCTCAATAACATCCATGACAAATACAGAAGATACATCACAAGGATATCTCATAGCATCATAAATATTAAACTTAATGACCTCACCATCAAATTTCATTGTGAGTGTACCATCATGCACATCAATTTTGGTTCTAGATATTTTTAAGAAAGGTCTTCCTAATAAAATTAAAGATCTAGATGAATCATCCTCTCCCATATTAAGCACATAAAAATCAGCAGGAAAAATCAACCCATTAACTTGTACCAAAACATCCTCTAGAATACCTTCAAGATAAACGTTAGATCTATCAGTAAGTTGAATAATCACACCAGTTTCTTTTAATGGTCCAACGTTCAAAGATTTATAAATAGACAAATGCATGACATTAATTTAAGCTCCTAGATCTAACATTGCTCTTTCAATTTTGACATTACCTACCTTAGAAGGAATAGTAAATATACCTGGATCCTTACATTTATGAGGTAACTTTTTCTAGAGGACAGCTGAAACATTCTCACCCATGCTCACAAATTCATTACCTTTCAATTTTCTTTTGTTGGTGCACAATTCTTTAAGAAACTTGGCATATCGAGGTACTTGTTTAATTGCATCAAGTAAAGGGATATTTACCTCGACCTTACAGAAGGTTTCAAAAATCTCCTTTTCTTCCTCCTCCTTTTTGGATTTAAATGACCTATAAGGAAAAGGAGGGACTGGTGCCAAAACTTTTTGTTTCTTGCCATTAGATTCCGTAGGTTGATCCAACTGTGGTAGTGGTGTAGCAACTTCCTTTTCAGTTTCCTCCTCTAGATTACGTTTTTGGGTTTTCTTGCTGGGTTTCTTCAACTCGGTTCCACTTCTCAAGGTCATTGTACTAACGTTATGCTTAGGGTTGATAATTGTCTGTGAGGGTAATTTTCCTTAAGATTCCAATCTACTCATAGAATTGGTTAGCTGATTCACTTGATCCTCTAGCTTCTTGATGTTTGTCCTGGTCTCCTGTTGAAATTGATGTGTGTTAGTTGCAAGTGATTTAACAATTTCTTCAAGAGACATACCTGAACTAGAAGATGGTTATTGTTACTGTTGTTGTGGAACAAGCTGTCTATACTGAAAGTTCTGAAATTGAGGTCTTGCTCCATAGCTCAAGTTAGGATGATCTCTCTACCCTAGGTTATAAGTATTTGAATATGGATCGTAATTTCTTTGGGGTAGACCTGAAAATTTTCCAATTGCATTAGATTGCTCTTGAGGTTCATCTTAAAGTGTGGCGCACTTGTCAGTTGAGTGTCCAGTAGCAGCACAAATTCCACAGGCTTTAACTTGTTGCACGTTTTTCATTCCTATAGCCAATTGTTGAACAACAAATGTTAGATTAGCTATTTGATTCTCAAGAGAATGTGTATTTACCTCATTTACTCTCCTATGAGATATATCTTGTCTGAATCCAAACTGTTGGGAGTTAGCAGCCATGGTGAAAATCAAATCTCTAGCCTCTCTATGAGTCTTGTTCACTATCGCATCCATCATCCTTCTTTCCATAGGTAACAATCCTTCATAAAAATATTGAATTAAGAGTTGTTCAAAAATCCCATGTTGAGGACAACTTGCACAGAGTTGCTTAAATCTTTCTCAATATTCATGAAAAGTCTCAATGTCTTTCTACTTGATTCCACATATTTCTCTTCTAATGCTGGTAGCTCTTGAAGTAGGGAAAAACTTTTCCAAGAATAGTCTCACCATCTCAGTCCATGTGGTTATAGAACCTGGAGGTAAATAGAATAGCCAATCTTTTGCTCTATCAGCTAGTAAGAACGAAAAAATTTGCATTTTGATTTGTTCTTCGGTAACTCCTTGTGGTTTCAGTCTTGAACATACCACATGAAATTCCCTCAAATGCTTGTGAGGATCTTCATTCTCAAGACCATGGAACTTGGGAAGCAAATGGATCAAACCCGATCTTAATTTAAAATCTGCTTATAAAGTTGGGTAATGAATGCAGAGGGGTTGTTGATTGACAGGTGGTGCAGCCAACAGCCTTAAAGTTTGCTCTTTTTCAGCCATTATTTCATTAGTCTCATAATCACTAGATGAATTAGCCAAATCAAATGCTAAATTTAGTCCAGGGGATGAAGAGGTAGCTTCTTGTGCTTTCTGAAATTTAGCCTCCTTACTATTTCTCTTAGCTGTCTTTTCAATCTCAAGATCGTATGGGATTAATTCACCTGCATGAAAAGAATAGGGTATCAAAATAAATCTAATTAAAAACCAATCCCCGACAACGGCGGCAAAAATTGGTGGCTATTGAGACCAGTAATAACAATTCCTACTCAAAAATAAATTAAAACTGTAGTATAGTTGAGTAAGGTTGTTTCCCAAAATATTCATTAGATTTATTTTTTTCTGCAAAAAAATTAAAAAAATATATATAATCAGGGATTTTGTTGTAGTGAGAATAAAAAGAAAATTAATATATGAAAATGTAGCAAAGAAAAATCACTATGTAAAATGTTGGGAGAAAATCAATATGATGAAAACATCCAACCAAAAGAATAATTTTAGAATGGGTTCATGGAATTGATCATTGATGCAAAGATGGATTCTTTTAATCTTCACCAAATTGGTTATGGTTATTGGTACGACCTAACAACCTAACCTTCCTTACTTCTTCGATAATCAGGATACGATCTCTAATTATATCTTTTTCCAGTTAAACAACCTTAGATATGATCTTAAGATTTAATTTACCAACAGCATTAAAACTAAAGAGACTACCAATTATAACCAACAAACACACATGTAGGTTCATTTAAGCTAGATTATATATCTTCTTAACATAGAATTGAAAACCTTTCTGTAATCAATTATCTTATTTACCACTTATATCATAAGTCCTAAACAATTACATATTTAGGTTTCTAATTGGTGATCTATTATCCTGACAATTGAACAAAGGGCCTTTTTTGCAGAATCAATCAAAACAATAATTTCAATAATTTATGTGTAACTCTTCTATCGACTCTGAGCGGTCTGTAATCTATCACAAATGATCTTCACATTTTGAACTGCCTGTTCAACTAGTTCAGGAGCAATTATTTTCCAGTCACCCACTTCTTCCCACGCTATAGGAGATCTACACCTCCTACCATACAGAGTCTCATAAGGTGCTATACCAATACTCGCATGATAGCTATTATTGTACGCAAACTCAGCAAGGGGCAGGTGATCATCCCATGATCCCTTAAAATCCATCGTACATGCCTTCAACATGTCCTCCAAGGTCTGTATAGTCTGCTCGGACTGACCATCAGTCTGAGGATGATAGGCGGTACTGAAATTCAACCGAGATTCCATGGCCTCCTGAAAATGAGTCCAAAACCTGAAGGTGAACCGAGAATATCTATTAGAGGTAACTCTCATTGGAGTCCCATGTAGGCTAGCTATCTCTCTAACATATAGCTTGGCTAATGTACTCAATGTATCTATGCTCTTGATGGCAAGGAAGTGGGCACTCTTCGTTAATCTATCCACTATCACCCATATTGCATCATGACCTCAGTGGGTCCTTGGTAATCTCATAATAAAATCCATGGTGATATGCTCCCATTTCCATGTAGGCACGGGCAACGGCTTAAGCAACCCTCCGGGTTTCTGGTGCTCAGCTTTCACTTGTTGGCATACCAAACATCTGGCCACATATTTTGCCACGTCTCGCTTCATACCACTCCATCAATACACCCTTCTTAAATCTTGGTACATCTTGGTACTTCCCGGGTGCATGGTGTATCGCGAGCAGTAAGACTCTCTCAGTATTTGTTGCTTCAGGGTATCATTGTTCGGAACACAAATTCGACCCTTAAACCTCAATAACCTATCGTCACTGACCATGAAGTTTGACTATGATATCTATTCAGCTTGGCTAATCATGTTCAATAGCCTCTGATCATTTCGCTGCCAGGCTCTAATCTGATCCATAATATCGGGCTCTATCAGTAGGCTAGCCATAAACCCAACTTCTGCTTTCTCAACTCTGATCCTGAGTCTGATGAACTATTCTAACAAATCTCATTCCTTAATCATCATAGCAGATATCACACTCTTTCTACTTAAGGCATCAGTGACCACGTTCGTCTTCCCTGAATGGTAGAGTATCTCGCAATCATAATCTTTAAGGAGTTCCATCCATCTCCTTTGTCTTATATTTAACTCCTTTTGGTCAAATATATATCTCAGGCTCTTGTGATCAGTAAATATTTGGAACCTTTCCCCATATAAGTAACACCGCCAAATCTTCAATGCAAACACCATTACGGCCAACTCCAAATCATATGCGGGGTAGTTTTGCTCATGATCTTTCAGTTGTCGTGAACCATAAGTGACCACTCTCCCATACTACATGAGCACACACCCCAATCCTTATTGAGAAGAATCATTGTACACTGCAAAGCCTCCAGGTCCATTTAGGATAGTCATCATAGGTGTCGTCGTTAATCTCCTCTTTAACTCTTGGAAACTCTGCTCACACTTCTCATACCATACAAAAGGAGTCTCCTTACGTGTAAGTTTAGTTAAAGCAGCGGCAATCCTGAAAAATCCTTCAACAAACCTTCTGTAATACCCTGTCAACCCTAGGAAACTCTGAATCTCTGTAAGTGTCCTCGGTCTCTCCCAATTAAGTACAGTTTTTGTCTTAGATGGATCAATTGCTACCCCGTCTTTAGATACAATATGACTAAGGAAAGGTCTCTGATCTAGCCAAAACTCACTCTTACTGATCTTTCCATAAAGCTGCTTATCTCTGAGTACTTGCAACACAATCCTTAAATGTTGCGCATGTTCTTCATGAGATCGAGAATGCACCAGGATATCATCAATGAAGACAATCACAAACTGATCTAGATAGTCTCAAAATACCTCATTCATCAAACTCATAAAAGTAGCAAGGGCATTTGTCAATCCAAAGGGCATCACTAAGAACTCGTAGTGGCCATATCTAGTTCTGAAGGCCGTCTTCGGAATATCCTATTTCCTGATTCTTAACTGGTGATAGCCCGATCTTAAATCAATCTTAGAAAAGATAGAAGCCCCTTTCAGCTGGTCAAACAAATCATCTATCCTTGGCAGAGGGTACTTGTTCTTCACTGTAGCCTTGTTCAGCAATCTGTAGTCTATACATAGTCTCAAGCTACCATCCTTCTTCTTTACAAACAACACTAGAGCTCCCCATGGTGACACACTAGTTCTAATAAAACCCTGGTCAAGCAGTTCTTGCAACTGTTTCTTTATCTCTTCCAATTCGACCAACGCCATTCTATAGGGAGGTTTAGAGATCGACTGAGTATCTAGCACTAAATCGATAGTGAACTCCAGCTCTCTCTCTCTGGTGGTAAGCCAGGTAATTCATCAAGAAATACATTTGAAAACTCACATACTATCGGTGTGTCCTCTACCTTCGGATGTTCTCGACTCACATCAGAGATGAGTGCAATGTAACCTTCACATCAATAATTCAACCAGTATTTATAGTGATATACTCATCTCTTAACATTTCATACTAAACTTTACACGTCTTTATTCTTTAACACCGAAACATACACTAAACTTTTCAGGAATAGAGAAAGTTACAGTCTTAGTATAGTAGTCTAGACACACACGATTGGCCGCTAGCCAATCTATCCCTAAAATCACATCAAATCCACACATATTCAACAACACTAGATCTGCTAACATTTTCCTATCTCCCACCTTGATTTCACATCTTCTATACATCGCATTAGTCCTCCGGGTCTCATGTATGGGGGTGTTTACATGTAAAATATAATCTAGAGATTCATGCTTTAAACTCAGTTTACATGCAAAATGTACATCAATAAAAGAATGTGTGGATCCCGAATCGAATAAAACATGAGCCTCATGATTATAGACAAGAAGAGTACCTCGTATAGACTCGGATGAAGTGTTTGTGATCTCCTTATCCAAGGTAACCACTTGTCCTTCTGTGACCGACTTCTTACCTTTGTCAACAGCCATAGCTCATCTCTAGGGAATCGTCCTCTGTGGCTGCTGCGTAGGAGGCTCTAGAGAATGTGGCTTTTGGGGTTGCGGGTAATACCTCACTCTGTGACCCATGTCCCCGCATCTATAGCATCCTTATATGGTTCTGGGACAGCTTCCCTCATGTGATCTGCCACAGTCTCTGCAGACTCTAACCTCTAATCTAACAGCTCGAGGGGTCTCCTTATAATGAGAGGAATCCTGGGTCTATCAACTCTTTCCCTCTGTCCCTCAAACTATTTTCTCTTAAAAGAACTCCTTTGAAGGTCTGTGTGGGAGGTCACGAGTCATTTACTCTTATCCCTGGTCAAAATCAGGGACTCAGTCTGGGACTGTACCAACTCTAGTCCCCTCTCCACTTCTTATGCTCGTCTCAGAGCATCCTTGAACTCAGTGATACAGAACCCTATCAATCGGTCCCTAAAGATGGGTTTCAACCCAATACAAATCGCTCTGTGCGGAGCTCCTCATCCCTAAGAGTCTCTGGATCATACTTCAATAGGGTGGTGAATCGACTCTCATAATCATCAACCGACGTATTGCCCTAAGCTAAATTTAAAAATTCAGCTTGCTTCCTCTTATGGGCAGCTCTTGGCACAAACTAGGTTCTAAATGCTGATTGAAACATCTCTCAGCTAATCACCTCATGGCTAGTCGCCAATATACCCTGAGTAGTGCTATACCAATCTCGGGCTTGTCCCTTTAACATGTAGGCACCCATATTAACCTTCTCTGTATCAGTGCATCCTAAAAAGTCAAAAATGACTCGTAACTCAATCAGCCACTCCTCAGCCTCTGTGGGATCTTTCACCCCTCTAAAAGTCGATGCTTTCATCTTCAGAAAGTCCCTCATCTGACCCTTATCTCTATCATCAAGTTGGGTATGCACTGGAGGCTGTGTGGTAGGAGGCACCTGTGAGATCTGAGAATTTTAGATATATTTTAATGATGTAATAAGAATTTGAAGTGTAATTTATTGAGCTAAGTGAATTGTGGGAATTATAATTGGAGATTTATATGTTAAGTGTGTAAAATAAGCATGAAGTATGAGGACAGATCGATCTGGGAGAAAGAGAGATCGATCTGGTGAGTTAAAAATGACGAGGAAGGAGGAATTTGAGGAGCAGATCGATCTCCAATGGAAGAGGATCGATCTCCTTATGATTCTGTTTGAGAGAAGATCGATCTCATGAGGAAGAGATCGATCTCCGAATGATTCTGTTTGGGAGAAGATCGATCTCCTTAGGAGCAGATCGATCTCATAAAGCCATAAAGAGATCGATCTCACCCCTCGACAGATCGATCTCCTAGGCATAAAATTACCCAGATCGTCCCCAAAATTCAAACGCAGATCGATCTCACCCCTCGACAGATCGATCTCCTACCCTCAGCCTATATAAGGAACCCCTGTTTTCTCCTGCAAACTCACTTTCGCTCTCTTCTAACCCCATTTCCACCGAAAACCTAACTTTCTCACTCATCCAAATCACCCATTTTCGGCCGAATCAGAGGTTGTGGCAAGAAGGGAAGTTGTTCCTCATCAAAAGGAGAACAACATACTTGGAAATTGAAGGACGAATCGGATCGAGGCGTGGGTTGTGCGTCTCACAAGCTTTGGGTAATTTCTAAACCTCGATCTTGATATTTGAGATGATTTTGATGATATTGGTGGTTGTCATTGCGTTGAAATAGCTGAGAAATGAGTAAGGATTGATAAAATTACAATGTGGTTGGAGTGATAATGATATTTAGCAATTTTGGTAATTTTAGGAATTTTGAGCTATAAATGGAAATTTAGACAAATGTGGTGAATTAGCATAGATAATTGGCATGAGAGATGTAGAACGTCGAGATGTTGTGAATGAGAGTGTAGTTTGGGGTAGAGTTACGAGAATCAAGGGATTTGAGGAGTTATGAGCAATTATGCTCGATTTTGAGAATTGAAGTTTATGAGATAATTGAGTATTGATGTTTTAACATCGTTTGGACAGCTCGGGAGTTCCAGAGTGGAATGCGAGACTAGTCCGTGATACGGGGGAAACGATTGCACTATACGAGGTGCAAAGAGGTAAGGGAAATCTAAACCATTTGTGTATGTGATTTGTAAACTATTATAGCATGATTTGTGGTTTATAAAACAAGCATGTTGAGTGTTGTGTTGAGATTTAATTGCACACGGTTTTATAGCCGGTTGGAGCCTATAATTTTATGAGTTTATAAGCTGAGTGTGAAATTGCTTTATAAACCGTTGAATTTTGTGTGAGTAATGAATTGGGCTCTACGTTAAGGCAATATCAAGATTTGAGAAATGTGTGCATGTTTTGCTGGTTGGAACTCGATTTTATTACGTTTTGTGTTGAGTACAAAACAGTTTTCAATTGAGTTTTATAAGTGGAAAACCCCTATGAGTTCTACGTGAAGGCAAACCAGTCTTATGTGATAAGACTTAGGTATGTAGTGATGAGTACACACCGGGCATTACTCTGGTAGCATGTAAGCCCGATTTCTTCTCCATTCTGGTAACGTGAGAATAACCTATTCTGTGGCTATGCCACATATACTTGGTGGCTGTTGACACGTGATACCCCCTTGGTGGCCGTTGCCACGTGAGAAACCCCATTGGTGGCCGTTGCCACATGATACCCCATTTGGTGGCTGTTGCCACGTGAGAAACCCCATTGGTGGCCGTTGCCACGTGATACCCCATTGGTGGCCGTTGCCACTTGAGAAACCCAATTTGGTGGCCGTTGCCACGTGCAACCCTATTCTGTGGCTGTGCCACGTGTGAATTTAAATCAGTGGCTTTGCCACGTGAGATAGTGGCTGTGCCACGTGTGAAATTAAATCAGTGGCTATGCCACGTGTGTTTAGTGGCCATGCCATGAGTGATTTTAAATCAGTGGCCATGCCACATGTGTTTTGTGGCTATGCCACGTGTGAATTTAAATCAGTGGCTATGCCACGTGTGTTTAGTGGCTGTGCCACGTGCATTACTATTTCAGTGATTTTATCACGTGCATTGAGAAAGCGTTTATCGCATTATTTTCACATGCTTTGTTATTGCTCTAGAGTGAGCCTTTTACTTCATGTTTTCACATGACTTGACATATGAGAATGTCGTTTTGAGTACTTTCATGCTATGGTTTTCAAATGAGTTTCACATATAAATAAACATTTTGTGATGTGCATTTTGGTTTATGAAATGAGTTCCTTACCCCTTTTACTGAGCGATTTAGAAGCTCACCCTGTTTTCTTTCCCCCCCAGATTTCTTCAAGTGAAAAGGGTTTCCCTGCGACGTACGGAGTAGTGGCTAGTGGAGGGCTTGAGCTCCAGGCCATATATTGTATTTTAAGGTATCTTTTATCTTTTCATGTACCCAGACAATTACTGTAATTGCAGACACTTGATGTATAACATTATATGGGATGTATTAGGATTAATTAACTTGAGATGGATTAATGTATTTGATATGATATATAAAGTCTATTGATGAGATCCTAAGGAATGATGATTATGATGATGTATGACACTGCACAGGAATGCACCTTTAATTATGAATTAACGAGTAAAAAGTTTTAAATTAGCCCTATTTTCCGTATTTTCGGGGCGTGACAGCACCGGATCAGTCTGTGGTGGGGGTGCGAGTGGTCCCTGTGGTGGTGGTGGAGGAGTCGACACAGGTGTAGTGCCTCAGGCATTAGCCCCAAAATGTTGCGCGAATAGCGCTGCCATCTGTTTGAATCCCTAACACACATCGTGCTCTAGGCGATTCATTCGAGAGTTAGGACTCTTCGGCTGTGGTACAGGTGGCGGAGGCGGCTGCGCCTACCTCCCTGAATGTCCTCTCCTCCCCCTCATATTCTATCTCTCACATGCCTACGCGTATTCATTAAGCATTGATCATAATTTTACTCGTTAAATTCAATTCATTACCAAACAATACAGACACTTGAGATGTAATCTATTTCCAATTTATCGACACTGACAGTACTAGACACCCTTTGCTCTGATACCAAGAAAATCTGTGACAGTCCGAAAGCACAAAAAATATGGCTAATTTAAAATTTTTCTTTAAAATAAAACTAACAACTCTAGGTGTATTCTTGTGCAGTGTCATGTGCTCACTTACGTTTTAACACTAGTCATTGTACCCAAGATCATCCAACTCATACTTAATAAAGTCAATTACATAATATCCCAAAAAGAATCAACCTAATTACATCCCAAAATACTCATTACAAGTGTTTGTATTACAACATTGTCTGGATACAAAATGAACTAAATTATACCTTGTGCGTGTACAAGCGATAGCCTGGGGAGATCTTGTCCACTAGCCTATATCACGTATGCGGTAGGCTCTATCTCGCTTACTTCAAATAATCTAGAGGGGGAAGGAAAAAGGGTGAGCTCTCAAAACGCTCAATAAGGATGGTAAGGGAAGTTATGAAAATCATCATCACAAGCACAATATGATGGAAAATAATGAGTATGCAAGTCATTATAGAAATAACTATGTAAAACAATGGCATTAGCATAAAGCACGTGATAAAAATCACCAATCACATTATATCAAATATCATAGTGTGATAAAATTCACAGTAGTAAAATTCACATCATCATCAAATAAATCGAGACTAGGCATTTATAAAACTAATATGAAATCAACGTCACGGCACATCACAACGATTGAACTCGTCCCCTAGGCGGACATCTCCAATCGAGGGATTTCGTCGGCAATAATACACACATGGCCATGGTTCGTTGTAAACTTTATTAGAGTCGTACAGCCGTCGGTCTTACATGCTATCACAGCATAGCCCAGTCTTACATGCTATCAAAGCAAAGCCACCCATCGCTACCGCAGAGCAAGGTCATCTCATGTTACTAGAACGGAGGCATCGGTCTTACATGCTACTAGAGCATGGCCCGACCTTACATGCTACAAGAGCAAAGCCCGATGTGCATCTCATGACAAACCATAGTCTTAGTAAAAATCGTTTTGCCTTCACGTAGAGCTCTTAGTGGTTATCACAAAAACTTATTTCGGTTATAACACATTGGGTTCACATTTACACAAAACTCATCAAATCGAGCTCAAACCGGCAAAACACTCACACAATAAAAACAAGCCATTATTTTATATAAATCTTTTTACCTTCACGTAGAGCTCATGGTGGTTATCACAAAACCCATTTTGGTTATAAACCATATGTGTTTACAATTATACAAATCACATCAGAAATCGAGCTCAAATCGGTAAAACACTCACACATTTATCAACACATCAAATCGTCTCATAAAATATGCTCATTCATCAAACTCTTTTTCATGCTTTTAAAATGTTTTCATTCACTAGAAAAATCACAAGCACAAATGGTTTATTTCTCTTACCTCTTGCACCTTGAGCAGTACAATACCTCTAGGATCTCGGACTAGCCTTGTTTCTCGCATCAGATTCTCGAGCTGTCTACACACATCATTAAATCATCAATATACCTCATTTTCATTTTCCATCTCTTTCTCTTACTCATTCTAACTCAACATTTTGGTTAACTCATAACCATCACAAAACATCCACATTAAATTTTCTAACTAAGTCCATTTGTTGGTTTCATCATGTTTTAAACATCTCTAACCAAATGTCTAAACATATATGTGCATTTATTCACAAATATACTCAATGATAATGCTTAAACCAATGATCTTGTGAGCTTACCTAGCTTGTCCTCTCTTGACCAAGTTGTAGAACACTTGTCTCTTCCCTTGCTCAAGCCCACATTTGATTTTCTAGTATGTTGTTCTCCTTGTCAAGAGGAACAACTTTGTCTCTTGCCCCTTTGTCTAATTTCATCTAGAATAGGGTGAATCTTAGAGAGAGAAAGCTTGGTTTGGGTGAAAATAGTGAAGATTTAGGTTGCAGAGAGAGAAAGGCTTAACTTTAAGCAAAAATCTCGTGATCCTTATATAGACAGGGTTTATGAGATCGATCTGGTATTGATGGAGATCGATCTCTGCTCGATTCAACTGCTCCAAACTGCTCCCTTAACAACTACAAAATTGATCTAGTTGAGGGTGGAGATTGATCTATTCTTCATAAGAAAACTAAGTAGAGATCGATCTGGCTTTGAATTAGGGATCGATCTCTTCCAAGCCGAGAGTTAAGGAGATCGATCTGGCTAAGGGAGGAGGTCGATCTGCTCTAACCCGAGAGTTAAGAAAATCGATCTGCTTGCATTAAGGATCGATCTCTTCATTTACAGAACGCTTAGCAGATCGATCTGGCCCCATTGGAGATCGATCTGTCCTATTTCATTGCTCAAATAAGAGCATTTTTTGCTCTTCCAGATCAATCTTTCATTTAATGAGATCGATCTGACATTCATATTTTCCAGATTTTGCTGCAGTTTTCTACAACAACTCACATAAAACATCCTTAATTTGCTGCCATAGTCATTTTCTCATCCAACCACCTTTAAGACTTGAAAACTTCATCTCTTTATACTTCATTAGATTTAAAACTTGCGTGTACATCAACATATCATAATTACACTCACCAAATTACAATTCTCACATTGCAAATCTTACAACTAAAGTACATAAAATTTACAGTTCTCACACAGTGGATCCGATCTACTCGGTTTATTTCTCTGAATTTTGAACTAATATTTGCATAAACATTTTCAAACAGTCTATCCTTTGAGTTTTCCCAAATTCTCTGCTCATTTTTTCCTATCTCTAATATTTTTATCTATATATATATATACCTTTTTTTAATTTCCTTTACTTTTTACGCCTTTTCCTTCATTCTTTTTTTTCCTCTCTTCTTCTTCTTCTTCACAGTTTCAATCCTCTAGCACCGTTCATCGTTTTCCTTCCTTCCTTCGATACAGCCACCTCCTTCATCAATTTATCCCGAAAGTTTTCCTGTACCTAAAATGGCAGGCAATGGCTTGCTCTAACTCTTTTGCCTGTCTAAATCTCTTCTTTCTCTTGTTCTCTGTTTCAGCGCTTAATGGAAGTGTCTAGTACTCCTACTGTTTATTTGATCAGAGCCGAGAGAGAGACCATTATGTGGGTCTACTTACACCAAAGAGACAACCTCCAGCTCCCTTTTCGCGCAGCATCTTCTTTGGGGTTTTCAGTCTTCTCCTAACATCCATCTCATCTAGCAACCAAAATCTCTAGCAATGGCTCCTGCATCCAATGCAACTAAAGGCCAACCACCACTGGTTGTCTCACTCTCAACCTCTGTCTTAGCCAATACTCCAGCCTAACTTTCGCCTCCCTATCGCGCCTTCTCTTTAGCCAAAACACCTAGCATCTAAGAAAAATCGAGAGGAGTCCTTGTGTTCGACTTTAATTTTCTTTCAATTTTCTTTTCTTTGTTTTCTACCATCTACATTTCCTTTTTCCTCTTGTACAACTTCGTGACATCAAGCCAATCCCCTCCTTCAAAATTCTCCTAAGTCAGCTTGATATTGTCCTGTCCCAAGCTTTGCCAACAGCCCCTATGTTTGGTCACAAACCAGCCCCCTCTTTGCTCTCGATCCTTAGTCTTCTTTTCTGTTTGTGTGTTTCGCTTCACCAACTCTTACTCTTTTCCATCTCGATCAGTTTTTCTACCGCTTTCCAGCAACTATCAAAACACCCTAGGTTCTCGTTTTAAGTCATCTTCATGTTTTTCTAGTTTCCAATTCATTTTAAGCTTTATTCCACTAGGCTTAAACAACCTCACGTAATATTATCTCCTCCCACCAAACGTCCATCAAGTTTTCAACTGTTGCTACAGTTTTTCAGCAGTTAGCATGAGGGGGATTTGAAGTTTTCAATTTGTCTCGTCCCCTATACATTCAGTCAGACCTTAGTTCTACCCACTTCCTTTTTTTTTATTTAACCATTCTCCATTGACAACAACCTCACATCCTCATTGCTCTAATGCATCAATTCGTGTTTCTAAGATACTTCAAAACAACTTATATACACACTTTTCACCAAACCGGCGCTGTTTACAGCAGACATCATGTCTCCATTTCTTTCATTTCCTTTCTCGTTTCTTTCTTCGCTGCACTTCAGCATTTCCTACACATTTAAATGTTCATATATGTTTATTATATTTCCTTGTGCTGCCTTACCTGTCAACTGCTAGCTTAAGTCCAATCTTCTCAGTTTTACTGCCATCACATGTTTTCTTGTTTCATTTCACCATTCGGCACCTTTCTCTTACTTCCAACTGTGGCCATCATCCCTATTACACATATGCATATCTATATATTTTTAAACATTTCATCTTACCGAGAATTTCAGACTTTGGAGTAGTAAGTTCCTGCCATCCTACTACCTAGGCTCCTGTGATTGTGTTTCTTTATTTCTTATTTTAACCCTCGTCGTGAACCATCATCAACACCATCCTTCATTACGTTTTCTGCTGTAGTTTTCTCTGCAACAGAAATTGTTATCGCGTTTGGCTTCATTGGAAGCCAAACCTGTCTCATGTTGTCCCATTTCTATGTTAGGTGAATGTGTCACACACTTCATTTCCTCTCTGCATTTTTTGTTGTAGTCAGCATTCACGGGACTACTTCTACTTCTTCTTTTTTTGCTGTTTTCGGACAGCCTTATTAGCTTTCGGTCACTTCCATTTTCTTATACTGCCAAATCTCTCAGACCTTTCCCTCTTTCCTTTCTACTATCTTCTATTTCTTTCTTTTAATGCATTGAGTACATATATACCCTTGTTTTCCCTTACGCATTGTAAGGGTTGCTCTCGGGATTAGCTTCGTTTTGGGAGCTAATCCACAGGTTTTTGGGGTATGTATATGTGTATACTTATACATGCACGTATATATATATATATATATATATATATACGTGCATGTATAAGTATACACATATACATACCCCAAATATATATATATATAAATATTTTAATACACTTCAAATAAAGAAGGTAGATATATATATATATATATATATCTACCTTCTTTATTTGAAGTGTATTAAAATATATATATATATATATATATATATATATATATATATATATCTTATACACCAAATACGTTTTCCTTATGGTAATAGAAATGGATTTAATTTATTTTTGTACCTATTTATCATAAAGGAATATTTATATCTTAATTTAGCTCATTATAATTTATTTTCATTCATCCCAAATTATTCGTTCTTCCACTTAAAATATTTTAGCCAATTAATTTCTCCTAAACTCCCATGTAAATTTAAATGTTTAATTTAAATCATTCACCAAGGAACACATTCTCTAATCTCATTGGTTTAATTATTTTTCCTTGATAAGACCGAATACATGAAAATTCATAGTGTTTACAACACCACACTTTCAGACTCTCTCAACCCTTTAGAATAGTTGTCGTGGTGTCGTAAAGTAAGGGGTGTATGTAGAAGTTGGTAGCAACCAACTGCAATATTTTCAATGCATGATTTATGGAGATGAATGGTTTTGGATGAAACTTAAAAGCTTAGGTCTTGAGATGTATCTTTAGGCCATAGGTGATAATTCTATTTTTAATAGAATCATTTGTGTTTAATTTCCTAATTATTTATTTAATCCCCATATTATTTTATTAATAATCCCCTTTATTCAATAAAAATTCTTTAATGTGCAGATAAATTAAATCCAGATGAAACTCAGTCGTTCCAGTTAAAATTAGGCTGAAAACGGGCTAAAGGAGACTGAACCACTTCCAATTTATAGACTAAGTCACCGGTCGTCTCGACACGCGTGATGCCAAGTGTCCATATTTTATTTGATCCGAAATGATAAGATCGACGGACACCGTGCCAACTTTCTGGAAGACACACGTCAGGCCACATCGCACAACCAATAGGACAAAAATACGAGTGATGTGGAAATATCTACTCTGCAGCAAATCAAAAGAAGACAAGTGGGCAAATAATGCCAATTCATCTAAGATGGAAAATTACCATTGTACCCCTAAGTGTGTGTATAAATAGAACATGATGGCAATTGAAAAAAGAAGTAGTGTAAGTAGCCTAGGGTAAAAGTAGTGTAGAATTTAGGAGTAGTGTAATTTAGGGTAAATTTATGATTTATTTTCCTTGTTTTTAAGCTTTCTTTCCCGCAGCTACCATCTTTATTTTACTGTTCATTCCATCTTTATTTTATGAAAAGTCTCTTCATTTTCTAGTCTTTGATAGTTTTATGGCAATCAATTTTATTTCTTGCTTCTCGGATTTGTTAAAGTCATTTCTTTTATTTTTCAGTTTTAATACATAGCTTATATTTCCTAGTGGTAGCTCTCAGTTTGTTCATTCTTAAGAATCACTGTCTTTGTTCTTCATTGTTCATTTGAGTAAATCATTTTCCTCTATCACTGTCCTTCTTGATTCTGGTGCTTTGATGTGGTCTTGATGCCTAGCATTATTTCCACATCAATGGCAATGTGGAATCACGGTAGTAGGAGTAGGATTTGAAGCAAACCGAGGATGCTAATTTTTCATGTTAATGTGCTACGGGTCTCTCTTGTTTATTTTTCATATTTATCTTTTAATTCAAATCATACTTTTTCATAATATTGCATCATCACTTATTCTGCATGATAGTTGTTTACTTGATGCATGTTGTTAATCTTCTCTTTTCGGTATTTAGAGTAGTCGTGAAGTGTTACATTCAGCTTCTAATTTGTTCTTTTTATTACTGGTTTTGCTATTATTCAGATTGTGTTTTTAATTGCTCTTGGTTGCTTTCACTTCACTTGTTGGTTGGTGTGCTAAATGTTGATCGGTGTTAAGTTCTAACTGAATCGGGATGGTAATGTGACTTTGGACAAAGATTAGATTTGCTCCTCCGTTATCCCCTATTTTCCAAACTGTTTACTGTACATTTGCTGCATTTTCTTCCAATCTTGGCTTTCATTGCAATTTATGTTTTTTGTTTTTAGTTGCTATTTTAAGTTGATAATTTTACAAGTTCTACTTGTGTTCTCTTATTCATCTTTTAAAATCCAGCTTTACTACTCGACTTGTCCTTTGTTGTTGGAGTTGTGACTAAGTTACTTGTGTCGATATGCATGTTACAGCTGGCAGAGGCGGTGCATGTAACAATGCTGAGCGATGCAGAAACCAAAAGAAAGCATGCTAAAATATATGCTAGTTGGACAAGCCGACGAATGTGCAAGACATCAGAATTGGATGCAGCAGTAAATGACCGAACATGGAGCAACACCTGGAAATGAAACACGAGCATTCGGGTTAGTAGTCCAGTGCAAGGTCGGGCTGTAAGCTGAAGCAGCAGGACGTGGTACCGAGCAGGACGTGGTTATTGGTACAGCAGTGTAGGATTGAACCGAAGCTGAGCTGGGCATGTCAAGGAATGTGCAAAGGACGGTACCAGGAGCAGAGGACAGGACCGAGAGCAAATATGGAATTGGAGATGAAACATGCACAATACCAGTGCATGAAGGGACCACTCAGCTGGACATTTAGCTAGGGCCTTGTGTGGCTATTGCATTGTAGCTATTTAATTCATTTTCATGCATTTTAGAATAGTTTAATTTCGATTTAATTTGTTAGCTTAAGAAGTTAGAGTGTTAAATTTATTTGCATGATTAGCTATAGTTCAATTGATTGATTAGTCCAGAATTTAGATTTAATTATGTCATTAGTTAATTTTTATTTTTATTTTAGTAATAGGTTTTCCAATTAGAATTAAATTAGAGTAAAATCATTTTATGCATTTTTAAGTTTTCATTTTAATTTGAAAAATCCAAAAAATATTATTAGTTAGATTTTATTGTTAAATTAGTAATTAGATATAATTAGGATTAATTTAGAATTAATATTTTAAACTTTTAGACTTGTAGTTATTTTCTTAATTTTTCTAGGATTTTATTTCATTAAATTTTAAGTTAGTTTAATTTGCATTTTTATTAAGTAGTTTAATTACATGCACATTTTAATTTAGGTTTGTTTAATTTTAATTTAAGTAATTTTGTTTCTTTATTTTCATATTTGCATTGCGTTAATTAATGTTAACTGTTTTAATTATCTTTTGTAGGTATTTGCTTGCATGGATTATTGTAAGTAATTTTAGCTCGATTTTATTTTTTTTAGTGTATAGTTTTTATTATTTTCAGTACTTTTAATTTCAAACTTAGTAGATCACCCCATCATCAATTCATAATTTACTAGGATATACTTAGGGTAAGATTAACCGGTAGTTAATTAGGCTGATCAACTTCTCTATGAGACGATAATTCGAGACTCAAATCCCATTATTACTTGTACGACCCGTGCACTTACGGATAAAACATCTAGGGTAGTTCGTATCAAGTTTTTAGCGTCGTTGCCGGGGAAGTCTTAATTAGCCATTAATTAATATCGGTGAAATTATGCTTAGGTGTAATTCTAGCTTGTAAATATTTAGGTTGTAAATATTTAGAAGTTTAATTTAGATTAGTTAATTTTCTCTTTCATTAAAAAAAACTTTAAAAAAACTTAAAAAAAAAATTCTAAGGACTTTGTGATGTTTGCATGCGTAGAGCCAGGAGTTATGATTGCTTTCGTTTAGATCTTGAAATTGAAAGAACCCTTAGGAAAATTTGAAAGGATTCTAGGAAATTATTAGCTCCACAGCAAAATACGATGGCAGAAAATAGAGGAATTAGGATCGTTGGAGATTATGCAGTGCCGACGATTTGAGGGTATTATACTGGCATTAGGCCACTAGCTGTCCAAGCGAACAATTTCAAAATCAAGCCTTCACTCCTCTAGATGATCCAGACTTCACTACAGTTCAGTGGGCTTCCGCATGACGACTCACACGCTCACCTCAGGCAATTTCTGGACCTGTGCAACACATTCAAGCACAATGGATTATCTGATGATGCGCTTAGGCTTAGATTATTTTCCTTCTCGCTTAGGGATAGGGCGCGACACTGGTTAACCTCCTTGCCTCCAGTATCCATTTCTACATGGGACGAGTTAGCCCATCAATTTTTAGCTATGTTTTTCCCTCCCTCTAAAATGGCCAAACTCTATAGTGACATATCTTCCCTTGCCCAATTTGATTTGGAATCTCATTATGAAGCATGGGAACGATATAAGGAGCTTCTTAGGAAGTGCCCTCATCATGGTCTACCTTTGAGGCTGCAAGTCCAAACCTTCTACAACGGACTTACAAGCCAAAATAGGACCATTGTTGACGCTGCTGCGGGTGGAGCGCTAATGTGTAAAACAGAGGAGGAAGCTTACGAATTGTTAGACAAGATAGCGGCTAACAACTATCTATGGTCCTCGGAGAGGCAACTGCCTAAGAAGTCAGTAGGTATCTTTGAGCTCGACATGCTGTCTACCTTGACCTCTCAGATTGCTAACCTTATGAAGAAGGTAGAGTCGCTCAGTACCCAGCATAATCCTTCCACTAATCCTAATCTTGTTTATTCTGTACAAAGTCCTTTTCTTTCCTGCGAGTTATGTAGTGGTACACACTCTGTAGATAGGTGTCCGCTTAACTTAGAATCAGTTCAGTACGTTGCCCCATCTCAGAAGCAACAGAACAACCCCTTTTCAAACACCTACAACCCAGGGTGGAGGAACCATCCTAACTTTTCCTGGAGCTGAAACCAAAGGCAATCTTCTAATTCTAGACCTGTTAGACCCCCTCGTTTTCAAGCTCTACCAGTTTATGTACCACCACAGTCGAAATTTCCATATCATCTGCCTCATCAACCATCCCTATAACAATTTCAACATCATCCATCACCACCACCACCACTTATACAGCCTCAACATTACCATGCACCAGCAGCTGAGAAGAAGCCTACACTAGAGGAAATGTTCACGACTATCCTGCAAAACCAAGATGCCTCAATTAAGAACTTAGAAGTTCAGGTTGGACAAATAGCTAGTGCTCTTAGCCAGCGTCCACAAGGGACCCTTCCTAGTAACACCAAAGTTAATCCTATTAGGCAGAGGGAGGGTAAGGAACAGTTAAAACCATCACCCTTAGGAGCGGCAAAGAGCTAGATGAGACACAAGTTAAGTCCAGTCCTATTGAGCCTACAGTGGTAGAATCCTTAGGTTCTAAAGAGGCAGCTCAGAAAGAGTAGGAACGTCAGGATCAGGCTGCAAAGGAATCTGAGATAGGCGCTTCTTCATCATACCTTCTTTTTCTTCACAACCTTCCTTGTCCTCTGATTCTACACATGTTACCACTACATCCCTTCCAGTTAGACCACCAATACCTTTTCCTCAGAGGTTCCAAAATCAAAAACTAGATCAATAATTTGCCAAATTACTTGAGGTTTTTAAGAAACTTCACATCAACATTCCTTTTGCAAATGCTTTAGAGCAAATGCCGAGTTATATGAAGTTCCTGAAGGATATCCTCTCGAGGAAGAAAAGATTGGTAGATTATGAGACGGTGGCCTTAACTGAGGAATGTAGTGCAATTATTCAGAGGAAATTACCCCCCAAGCTCAAAGATCCCAGGAGTTTTACCATACCTTGCACTATGGAAAATCTGTTCTTTGATAGAGCCCTGTGCGATTTAGGAGCCAATATCAATCTGATGCCTTTCTCTATTTATCAGAAGTTAGGAATAAGGGATGCCAAGCCCACTACAATGACCCTTCAGCTAGCTGATCAATCCATTAAATATCTGAAGGGGGTCATTGAGGATGTGTTAATAAAGGTGGACAAATTTATTTTTCCTACGGATTTTATTGTTTTAAACATGGAGGAAGACAGGGAAGTCCCCATTATACTAGGCAGACCTTTCCTAGCGACTGGTAGAACTTTAATTGATGTACAGAAGGGGCAATTAACCATGAGAGTCCTAAATCAAGAAGTAACATTTAATGTTTTCAAACCTTTGAAGTTCCCTGATGACTGTCACGACCCAATTCCATTCTCTTTAACCGAAAATCACTGAAAATTTTTCGCGTTTTACTGTTAACTTACCCGGTCGTGAACTAACTCACCACACACTGTTGGGCTGTGAGTCAATAATAAACTCCACATCTCATTCATTCTCAATTAAATAAATGATGTCATACATTTGCATTTAAATCTTATACTTATACAAAAGCATATTTTACTGACATCTACATCCCCCATGATTACAACTCAAAGAATACTGTGCTTTTACATTGTTTAGATACAAAAAGAATCACTGTGTATATACCTTTAAGCGATGGAGACGCAGCGGAGTCCAAAATACCACGCCTCAGTCCTGACTGGGCTACTATGCACGCTCTGTAGGGGGAAAATAGAGTGGGATGAGCAACCACACGCTCAGTAAGGCAATAATGCAAGCATGGTAGATAACTACTATATCTACATGCTGATAGTGTTATGTATAAATCATTTATGGTAGGAGCATGAGGAATAAAACTATGCCATATGAATATACATATATATCATGAATCAAAGTCATGTAAAATTGGTATATAAACATGGTAAAACATCATGTATAAATCATCTCATGCTCGATCTCATTTAAATTCATAAAAAGGGCAATTCATTAAGAAACCTCCTTTTTAAACCCACGTCATAAAACTCTTTCTCATCACATACAATCACATCACATCAACTTACAATCACAACCTCATTTCCGTTTCTCAAATCAAATCCACGAGGCTCGACCCCTCCTTCGGGTCTACCTTAAACAATCACAAATCACACTTAGAGATTTAAAATCATGTGGTAGTAAGTAAATCAAGCAAGGAGACAGGTTACTATATCTCAAGTGACTACGTTGGCCAATCGTCACATATCATCCCAGACCACACGAATTCCGGTGTGCGGGGTATCATGCTGGTACGAAGGTGGGTTAGTTCTCCGCCAGACTTTCTCAAATCAAGTAACCACCACGCGGTACATCGTACTCCATGTGATATACACGGTACATCGTACTCCGCGGACCCATAACATGGTTGGGGGTGCCTGCCATAGGTCTTATCTACCCCATACCAAGTGTAACCTTTATAGTCTCGAAAGCGCGTGGGAGTAACCTCAATACCAGGTCCTAGCCCCTCATGGCCTTGCTCGCCCCTGTTGGGCTCCTTGATCCAGGTCCTAGCCCCTCACCCTCACCCCACCTAAGAGGTCTGTCAGGCCTGTTGGGTTCCCTGGATGGATTATGTCAGGTCATAGCCCCTCACCCTCACCCCACCTAAGAGGTCTGTCAGGCCTGTTGGGTTCCCTGAGTTAATCCGTATCTCTCGCCACGGCCTCATACATACCACAGTGTGAAGACCAGCACGAGCTACGCTCTAGCGCGAATTCATGCATCAAAACCAATCACTTCGTACGAGCAACGCTCTGGTACGGCATTTATGCATAAAATATGAAGAAACCATGTACGAGCATAGCTCCAGTACAGTTATATGCATAAGAAAAACCACTCAAATCCACGTACGAGCGTAAGCTCCAGTACGGTTTATAAACATCATCACGATTCAAATTCAAAGTGCGAGCTAAGCTCAAGCACGTTTCACATAAGTGAAAACATAGAAATCCAGCGCGAGCGAGGCTCTAGCGCGATTTATGTCATACAAATGTGATAGGTGGCTCATATACAATTTATCAATCTCGGCAATTTGGGTTTAGCACTCACAAATGCTTTTCCACAACAACATTACAATACTAGCTGACCTATCTACAAGCTTGCTTAAAACCAAGCAGTTCGTTTTGAAAAGCATCAAAACATTAGATTTATGCAATTATTAGCCTTACTATCCCATTTCATAAAATCCACTTCAAATCCAAAACCACGCATATACTCATCATCATTCATGAATACCATCAACATTTATTTGAGCAATCATGCATTTCATAGAAACACCCGATATTCATCCACAAGTTCAAAGTACGAGCAGCTACCTCTATATACTCACAAAATTCCCTTACCTGGAATCGCGATGCGTGATTCCACTTCCTTAAGCTGCTTACTCGTACGGTTCGGTTCGCCTTTAACGAACTCTTCGGGACTGCACAAAATCGTATCCCGCATTATATTCGATCCATGTATTGCAACCCTTGTGCTTGCTATAGTCAATTTAATCTATAGCCTTTATTAAAGCTTATTTGGCCTCGTTTCATTACTTTATCCATAACTCGAGTCTATGGATCTTCCCAGGCCTATTAACTTATTCAAAATCGATATTAAATCGACATTAAGGTCATAGTGTTCATATTCCATGAATCCCCTCACTATGGCATTTATCAATCATATACATACCCATTTTCACAATTCCTCCAACTCACTATGTAATTCCATCTAACCATCTAAAATCATAAACATTACCCCAATAACAACTTTAGCATGCCATAAATCATAAGCTCATTCAATCCCACATATCCTCACATTATACCCATTTTAGATTTCTAAGTCACACCAATTCCACTACATTCCTAGGTAGTTTATCCATCAATACTCATATCAATCAACTCCAAAATCAATTAATAGCTAATGCATTTGGATTGGAGTGTTAGAATCTTACCAATATGATTTCTCTTCTTGCTCCAAATGGTAATGCCCTTAACTCCTTCAATTCCAAAGATGGGAAGATGCCCTCTCACTATGTTGTTCTTCTCTTTGATAGGAACAACTTTGCCTCTAATGATCTCTCTTCAAATCTCACTGAAAATGGCTAATTTTAGAGAGGAAAAGTTAGGTTTTTAGGGTTGAGATTGTAAAGTTAAGTGTTTTTTCGAGATTTCTAGATTTTCAGCCCTCCTTATATAGAAATAGCTTGGGGAGATCGATCTGGTCCAAGAGGAGATCGATCTGGTCCCTTAAAATCCCTCTTTTTCACGGCATTTTTAAGCCTGAGATCGATCTGTCGAAGCAATGAGATCGATCTGTTGAAGCATGAGATCGATCTGTCGAAGCATGAGATCGATCTGGTCCCAAACAGAGAGCTAAGGAGATCGATCTGGGTGCTTGAGGATCGATCTTTTCACTACAGAATGCTTGGCAGATCGATCTGGCTCCATTGGAGATCGATCTACTCTATTTTTTCGCCCAAATAAGAGCATTCTGGCTCTTTCAGATCGATCTCTCATCCTATGAGATCGATCTGGACCTCATGTTTTTCAGATTTCCTGCAGTTTCATTGCTGCAACTCATACCAACACATCCTTAATCTATTGCCATGGCCATTTTCTCATCCATCCACCTTTATAACTTGAAAATGGCATCCATTCATACCTTATGCACATTGAAACTTGTGTGCATTCATTGTATGTTCAAAGGTATGCTACATAAAACCAAATGGAAGCATAACTCCATTCCATTTTACCACACTACTCATCTTGAGTCTCAATCACATCCATCACTTGCTAGAACTCATTTCTTCGTATTCATACTCAATGAAACTTGTATGTACGTTACAATTTATATTACACATACATACATTGAATCCATGGACTTACATCAATCATACTTTACATTACAAGTCCATTCATATTATTTGATCCAATTACACACATTACCCTTATACATATACGGGGTCTTACAATGACTCTCAAGACTGTTTTAGGATAAAGGATATAAGGCTTGAGCATAAGAAATCTGAAAGAAGGAGGGAAGTAGATAGAGCGCAGGAGGATTTAACTGTTAATATTTTGTCACCACTCTGGTTTATCCTCTTACTCTTCACCCTGCTGCTTTGTGTTGTTTTCTTTAGCTGCATTTGAAGTGGCTTAATTTTTCTTTCCACTTTGTATATAGTTCTTTTTCTTTTTCTTTTCTATTATTTCTTTCTTTATTTTGCAGATTTCTTTTACAGCATTACCTTTTCAATCAAGCTTCGGTTGCTCGTCATCATCATCAGAAAGGTGAGTACTCTATTCCTGAACTTCAATTTTTATATTATCTGCACATTGAGGATACTGTGCACTTTAAGTTTGGGGAAGGGGATATCACTTGAGCAATTTTGGGCAAAACTGAAAATTTTTTCGAAAATATGAGCTTACATTATTTGATTTTGGGATGATTCAGTGCTTAGCATGTAGTTTTCTCATATTCTGATGATATAACCCCATGATTTAGTCTGACTTTGATTGACTGAGAAGTATGATTATAGGAAAAGCATGAAGTTGAATTCTTGATTTTGTCTTGATTATGATTGTGATTTCCTCATCTTATGCACATGTCATGTCATGAATCTGTATATTTATTTAGAGAAAGCTTATATGGACATAGGATTGCATTTGTTTAGTTGATTTTGGGCATCATATTCTAGAATTTGTTTGATCTAATCTCGAGGTGAAATATTAGATCACACTTAATTAGGGAGATAATTTAGGTCATCTTTGGATCGTTTGAGCCTTTCTAGCCATCCTTGTACATATTTTATCCCTTGTCACCCATCTGGGCCAAATAAGCTTTTCTCTGTAAAGACACCTGCGTAAATTTCCTTAGCTTAAATACTTTGTTCCAATCCCTTACCCCGAAAGCATGAAAAGTCATTGGGATATATTGTGAGCTTTGTACATATGAGTATCTGGTGATAGTGAAAATTCAAAAAAATGAAATGAAAAAAAAAAGAAAAGAAAAATGAAAGAAAAAGAAGAAGAAGAAGAAAAATACAAAAATGGAATAAAATGCCTAGTGAAATAAATAAGTTTGGGGGAAATAAATTGGAACTCTTACATTAATATTCTAGAAGTAATGCATGTTAAGGGGTAATTAAACTTAAATCGACTTTATCATACCTTAGCCCCAGTCTTACGGTACAAGCCTAATAAAGTCCTATTGATCTTTGGTTAAGTGTGACTATGTTATTGGAGAGAGAAGTGAAAAGTAAACTTATGAAAATGATCGCATGTCATTGACTTTGCATTCACTGTGTTTGCATAATCTGATCTGAGTAATGTACTGTGAAGTGACTTTGACATTTTCACACACACGAGGAGTCCAATTTGGGTTAAGACTTATGATTGAATGATTATGAATGTTGGACTTGTAATTGTGAGTCTTTGAGATCATAGTCTGTACTTTTTCTTTGAGGATAATGTTGGGAAAATTATAGTGTTGAGTACTTGTCATTCTTACATTTGTTTTGTTTTGCTTGAGGATAAGCAAAAGTTCAAGTTTGGGGGTGTAATAATTCTATTTTTTAATAGAATTATTTGTGCTTAATTTTCTAATTATTTATTTAATCCCCATATTATTTTATTAATAATCCCCTTTATTTAATTAAAATTCTTTAATGTGCAGATAAATTAAATCCAGATGAAACTCAATCATTTCAGTCAAAATTGGGCTGAAAACGGGCTAAAGGAGACTGGACCACTTCCAATTTGCAGACTGAGTCACCAGTCGTCTAAACACACGTGATGCCAGGTGTCCGTATTTTATTTGCTCCGAAACGATAAGATCGACGGACACCGTGTCAACCTTTTGGAAGACACATGCCGGGCCACATCGCACAGCCAATTGGACAAAAAGACGAGTGACGTGAAAATATCTACTCTGCAGCAAATCAAAGGAAGACAAGTGGCCAAACAATGCCAATTCATCTAGGATAAAAAATTACCATTGTACCCCTAAGTGTGTGTATAAATAGAACATGATGGCAATTGAAAAAAGAAGTAGTGTAAGTAGCCTAGGGTAGAAGTAGTGTAGAACTTAGGAGTAGTGTAGTTTAGGGTAAATTTAGGATTTATTTTCCTTGTTTTTAAGCTTTCTTTCCCGTAGCTACCATCTTTATTTTACTGTTCATTCCATCTTTATTTTATGAAAAGTCTCTTCATTTTCTAGTCTTTGATAGTTTTATGGCAATCAATTTTATTTCCTGCTTCTCGGTTTTGTTAAAGTCATTTCTTTTATTTTTCAATTTTAATACATAGCTTATATTTCCTAGTGGTAGCTCTCGATTTGTTCATTCTTAAGAATCAATGTCTTTGTTCTTCATTGTTCATTTGAGTAAATCATTTTCCTCCATCACTATCCTTCTTGATTCTGGTGCTTTGATATGGTCTTGATGCCTATCATTATTTCCATATCAATGGTAATGTGGAATCACGGCAGTAGGAGTAGGATTTGAAGCAAACCGAGGATGCTAATTTTTCTTGTTAATGTGCTACGGGTCTCTCTTGTTTATTTCTCATCTTTATATTTTAATTCAAATCATACTTTTTCATAATATTGCATCTTCATTTATTCTGCATGATAGTTGTTTACTTGATGCATGTTATAAAATCTTCTCTTTTCGGTATTTAGAGAAGTCGTGAAGTGTTACATTCAGCTTCTAATTTGTTCTTTTTATTACTGGTTTTCCTATTATTCAGATTGTGTTTTTAATTGCTCTTGGTTGCTTTCACTTCACTTGTTGGTTGGTGTGCTAAATGTTGATCAGTGCTAAGTTCTAACTGAATTGGGATGGTAATGTGACTTTA
This sequence comes from Firmiana major, assembly GCA_033439115.1. Lineage (NCBI taxonomy): Eukaryota > Viridiplantae > Streptophyta > Magnoliopsida > Malvales > Malvaceae > Firmiana > Firmiana major. The sequence goes on along the minus strand of CM065904.1, from coordinate 16,236,427 downwards.
GACAAAGATTAGATATGCTCTTCTGTTATCCCCTATTTTCCAAACTGTTTACTGTACATTTGCTGCATTTTCTTCCAATCTTGGCTTTCATTGCAATTTATGTTTTCTGTTTTTAATTGCTATTTTAAGTTGATAATTTTACAAGTTCTGCTTGTGTTCTCTTATTCATCTTTTAAAATCCAGCTGTACTAATCGGCTTGTCCTTTGTTGTTGGAGTTGTGACTAAGTTACTTGTGCCGATATACATGTTACAGCAGGCAAAGGCGGTGCATGTAACAATGTTATGCGATGCAGAAACCAGAAGAAAGCATGCTAAAATAGATGCTAGTTGGATAGGCCGACGAATGTACAAGACATCAGAACTGGATGCAGCAGTAAATAACCGAACATGGAGCAGTACCTCAAAATGAAACACGAGCATTCGGGTTGGTAGTCCAATGCAAGGCTAGGCTGTAGGCTGAAGTAGCAAGACTTGATACCGAGCAGGACGTGGTTACTGGTACAGCAATGTAGGATTGAACCGGAGCTGAGTTGGGCATGTCAAGGAATGTGCAAAGGATGGTACCAGGAGAAGAGGACAGGACTGAGAGCAAATATGGAATTAGAGATGAAACATGCACAGTACCAGTGCATGGAGGGACCACTCAGCTGGACATTTAGCTAGGGCCTTGTTTGCCTATTGCATTGTAGCTATTTAATTCATTTTCATGCATTTTAGAATAGTTTAATTTCAATTTAATTTGTTAGCTTAAGAAGTTAGAGTGTTAAATTTATTTGCATGATTAGCTATAGTTCAATTGATTGATTAGTCCAGAATTTAGATTTAATTATGTCATTAATTAATTTTTATTTTTATTTTAGTAATAGGTTTTCCAATTAGACAAGTTATATTTCAATTCCAAGACAAATTGACTTAAGCAACAAACTCAAATGCCTTAAAGTGCAAAAGCAATGGTGTGCTCGGTGTGAACCAGATAGAATCCGACCAATCCAACAAAATATATTGACTAAGGACATCAAAATATAGGTATGTCAAGAAGGGAAGTTAGTTTGGTTTGGTCCCGGTAATGCTGGAGTGGTGAAAATGCCAAAAAATGGGCCAAACGAGCTCAAAATCAATTGTTTAAGCTGTTTTTAGTATTTTCAGCTTCCAAAGGTAGCAAAAACACAAAGATGAACTAATCAAGCATTGAAATTCATATATTTAGGTTAGTCCACATTAGTCAAACGTGGTCAATGGTCAAAGTCAAGGAAAAAGTCAGAATTGAAATTTGGACTTTGACTAAGTAACCAAACCATGGTTAAACTTAACCCAACCATAAGTAATGCATGAGAGAAATAATCTTGGGCTAGAAAACATAAAATTCAACACATTTCACTTATTAAATTGATTAAATGCAATTGGGCTAAATTAAATATGGGTTGAAATGAAAAATTGCTAATGGGCTAGACTAGTGAAATTTTAAAGGCCCATTATGCAAGAAATAGGCATGGGCCGAAATTGTTACGACCCAAAACTACCCAAAAATCAGAGTAAATTTTTTACGTTTTATTATTCTCTTTCATGCTTACCTGTCCTCTGATCGTGACCACACTCCACTAACAATTGGGCTGTGCGTCAATGCCAGTCCCACCATTCATTTACCATATAACTTAATTCTTTCTCAGTCATTTATAAGTGTTTACAATATTTATACATCCCCTAAAGTTACTTACAAAACTGTGCTATGCTTATTTAGATACAATATGTACAAGTGTATATACCTTAAATGATGGGCAGCAGCGGATATCCGAAATGCAGTACTCAGTCGCCTCAACATCTACTGGAGATTATCTGTGTGAGAAAATGAAAGGGGTGAGCACATCGAGCTCAGTAAGGCAATCCTACGAACAAATAGGTAACCATACTACCTACATGAACGTGGTGCCATGTATAAACCACCCTTTCTCCACACATTTTAAAACTGATGCTATGATTCATGATGTCATGTAAAACACGATCGCACAAAAAATTCAACATGCAACTCTTTTTAAATTATTTCTTTCTCATTTAAAAATTTCACAATAAAGTCAGGACTCAACCCCTCCTTCGGGTGGTCCTGACTCACACAAAACCATGAAAATCAGTTTACATCACACATGAGTTTTAAAAACATGGAAATAATCATCATGCACATTTAGTTTAAAACCCAGTTTCAATCATCGTCAAGATCATCAACATGCGAGACTAGGCAACATCTGTATATCGGTAATAACCAGGACTATGGCCATATGTCCTCGTGAGCCCCTCTGCTACACTGATCCTAGTGTGCAGGGTCTCACCCTGATCGGGAACCGCCCAGGAGGTGGGTCAATCCAACCCGTCAGTCTTATCCGATCCCACGCATCCGAAGATGCCGTATCTGAAGATACCTCGTATCCGAAGATACCGTATCCGAAGATACCCCATATCCGAAGATACCACACGGTACATCGTACTCCATGCTACTTGCATGGTACATCGTACTCTGTGGACCCATATCATATCTCTATACTCATGCCATGTCTCAAAACGCACGTGCGAGCCTATTTAATCGGTGACAAACAGTCTACCCGATGCTCCAAGCACGGCTCATCGCATGTTCTCATAAAAAAATCAGTGGGGGGGTGCGAGCGATGCTCCAGCACTCTCATCAATTCAAGTAAAAATAGTGCGAGCTAAGCTCTAGCACTCTCATTAAATCATGTAAAAAATCTAGTGCGAGTTAGACTCTAGCACCCTGTCACGAAAATCATGTAAACATTGGTGCGAGTTAGACTCTAGCACCGTATCACGAAAATCATATACAACCTGGTGCGAGTTAGACTCTAGCACCGTATCACGAAAATCATGTAAAATCAGGTGCGAGTTAGACTCCAGCACCAATGCATGTAAAACTCTAGTGCGAGCTCTCGCTCCAGCACTAATGCATGCATCACACAACTCAACATATCGTGCGAACTGAGCTCTAGCACGTCACATGTCAATAAAAACACGTAGGCGGCTCTGTTTCCTTAAAACAGTTTTCAATAACAATTTCGTCGTTGAAATATGCAATGCTGTGCATTTTTCTTTCAAGGTTAGCCAGCCTACTCATGCATGCATCAAAACACCTCCAGAACGAGCAGGAACCTCTTGTTCTTGCTCCTCCCAATTTTTCCTAAAATTGTAAATTTTACCCTTAACAAGGGTATTTTGGTAATTTGCCCATTCGGGGCACTAAAATTATTAACTTACTTTTAGACCCTTCAGATAATTTAAAAGACTATATATGACTTTGAAATTTCGTAAAGTTTACCTCTAGCAGTCCGTAGAATTCCCTTACCTTATTTTTCTGTAGAGTCTGACCTTTCATTTTCCACTGCTGTCTCGTCACGCAGTCCGATCTGCTCCCAATCAAAATTCTGAAACTGCGTATAATTATTCCTCAGGTCAGATATTATACAATTTAATTGTATTTTCTATTTTTTGGGCTTAATTTAAATCATTGGGCCCATTTACCCCTATTGGGCCCGATTGCACCTTAATAGGCCTTAGTCTGCCTTAAGCCCGTTTTCCACTTAATTTTCACATTATCGAGGCCTATTGGGCTCATTGGGCCCACAACAATTTCTTGGGCCTCGTTTTAATTCTCGAATAGCTAAATTTATTATTTACGACAATTTATCTAAATTTCCATAATTTAATTTATTTTATGCGATAATTAAATCCGAAGCACGCATAATGATGCAAATTGTCGTAAATAAGGGTTACTTACCCGAGATTCCATGCTAGTACGTAAATCGAGGCTATCTCGAGCTCTCGTTTGATGTCGATTGTCGAGCTACACAATTTCATAAATTTCTGGGTAAATTTTCAATCAAAAATTAATTAAATAAAATATTCTAAAATTTAAATTGGTCAATTTCGACCGCTACTGTAAGACCCGAAATTAAATCGTAAATTTTATGAAGAATTGAAAATAGTCCCAAATTATATGAAATGGGATTCGGATAGGAAATAAGGATTCAAATCATAAAATGAATGAATATTCGTGAAGGGAAGTCGGGTTAAATAAATCCCGAACACGTGTAAGGGCAAAACGGTCAAAAGATCGAAAGCCGGGATAAATTCGATAAGAAAATTTAATTTAAAATAAGGATTTAGGATATCTTGATCAATAATGAGGAATTATACAATTTCGAGTCCAATTGATCAAGATTCGGAATTTTTAGAAATACCGAAAAGTCACCTGGGACAATATCCCGAAAATACGGAAGAATTATACCGAAAAAATAATTTAAAAACTAAATAAATTAAATTAAATTAAATTGTTGGAATAAAATAATAATATTGTAGATATTTTTAGATTTTTTTTGACTATTTTAATGAATATTTTAATAATAAAATAAATTGTTAAATAAAATAATAATTGAAAAAAAAGAGAGAAATCTGAAATGTTTTCGGGGAGAGAGAAAGTGAAGCAGAAAACGGAAACCAAAAGGGGAGACCGCGCGTGGCTCTCCGACCGACGACCACCGGTGACCTTTGACCTCCGACGAAGGGCCGAGCAGCAAGAGGAGAGGCCGGCGAAGCCATTGGCACCGGTGACGGGCCGTCAGGAGGCTGGAGATCGCCGAACGGAGGAGGAGAATACCGCGGGGAAAACGGAGTCGGTACCGGCGATCCATGGCAGCTGGGGGCGAACGGCGGGTACCGACGAGTTCAGGAGGAGGACCCGGTTCTTTTGAGACCGGTATTGGCCGACGAAACCATCGGAATCCGGCGGATCGAGAGGGAGAGTGCCGCGGAGGGAGAAGACGAATCCGGCGGCCACCGGCGTGATTCGGCCAACCCCGACCCTAGCCGAACACTCCCCCAGTGCAGACGAGTCGAATGGCGCGAGAACCAAGCCGAGAACCGGTCGAAAACGCCGTGAACGGCGGTGGAATGGTTTGAACCGGTACGGACCGGTTCAGCAAAGGGGTGAACCGGGTTGAACCGGCTGAATCGGACCGGGCTGAACCGGGTCTGAACCGGACTGAACCGGTTCAGCCAAGAAAGAGAGGAAAAAAGGAGAAAAAGAGGAAAAAGAAAAAGGGAAAGGATTTTCGGGGATACACCGGACTTCGGGTAAGTCAATATGAGGTCAAAAGTGACCAAATTGATTTCTGAGAAATTTATTTAAATTATATTTAATCGAAAAGTAACCCGAGATTAAATATAATAATTGTGCAGTTCGACGATAAAGCCCGAAAGAGAGCCGATTGAGCTCCGATTTTCGTATCCCGCATCATATTGGGTAAGTACATTTTAATTTCGACAATTAGAGTCCTTTAATACAGAGTTTCAATTATTTTACGGATTAATTCTGTATAAAAGAAATATTAATCGGAATTACAACGTAATTACCGTAAATGGTATACGGGCTATCCAATGAGTTTGGAACGAAGCCCGATAATTATTGGTAAGCTGAATGAGCCCAGTAAACCCGAAGAAGGGATTTAAACAGTATAAACGGGCTTAAGGCCGATTAAGGCCCATTAAGGTGCAATCGGGCCCAATAGGGGTAAACAGGCCCAATGATTTAAATTAAGCCCAGAAAGTATTAAATACAATTAAGTTGTATAATATCTGACCTGAGGAATATTATTACGCAGTTTCGGAGGTTTGATTGGGAGCAGATCGGACTGCGCGACGTGACAACAGTGGAAAAGGAAAGGTCAGACTCGACGAGAATCGAGGTAAGGGAATTTTGTAAGTGCATAGAGATGCCTATACGTATTTTGAGGGTATTTACAGGGCTTAGAATTTATCTAAGTATCTAGTAAACGAAATAATAATTTTTACGAAAACAGGGGCTTAGATAAATAAAGGAAAATGACTATTTTACCCCCAGTTAGGAAAATTTCAAAAAGGGTAGTAAGGCTATGAAATTGCATGAATTTCATGATTTTAATGTTTTATATGATTATATTGCTTTGATTTAAGCAAATATACACATAGGTGGGCTGTTGATTTCGTGAATTTTACGAAAGGGTACCGGTTTGTACCGGTTACTATTTTAAAAGATGTTTTATTAAAAGTGAGCCACCTATCGTATTTACATGACTAAAAGAGTGCTAGAGTCTTACTCGCACTCAAGTTTACTGAATTATTTCTCATGAAAAGCCGTACTGGAGCATTGCTCGTATGAGAAATTTGTGTGTGCACAAAACCGTGCTGAAGCTTCGCTCGCACGAGATTTTAGATATCATGATATGCATAGCGTGGTGCTGGAGCTCCGTAAGCCTGTGACCTGGTGTGGGGCGGGCAGCAGGATGCTCACATAAACGCACTAGACGCGAGTTGACATGCATATAGTCGTGCGGAAGCCTCCTGTAGACTGTGTGTCACAGAGAGTTGAGATGCTCGCACATATACTTTGAGACATGGGTTGGTTATCGACATAGTATTGGGCTGGATAAGACCTACGGCAGGCACCCCCAGACTATGATATGGGTCCACGGAGTACGATGTACCGTGTATGTCACACGGAGTACGCTGTACCGTGCAGTCATAATGACTCTACGATGTTACTCGATATTCTGGTGGGTAGGACTTGACCCCACCTCCCGTTGCAGTTGTGATACCCCGCACACCGGGATCCGTGTGCCTGGGATCACAGGGACATAGTATGGCCATAGTCCTCGATTTTTCATACAGTAACCTACATGCCTCACATGATATCATACGGTCTGGATAGACCAGGACAAACCCGATGGAGGGGTAGTCCCGATTTATGTTTTTTAAAGAGATTTGATTTGATGAATCAAGGTATTCCCGAGAGATGGGTTTGACCTTGATGAAGTTGTTTTATAATGAAGCAAATGAGTTTTAAAGCGAGAGTTTATGATGAAATAAATGAGTTTTAAATGAGATGAATTTATGATGAAACAAATAAGTTTCAAAGTGATGAGTTTGTGATTAAACAAATGAGTTTTAATGTGACGAGCATGAGATGTCTACATGATGATTTTTTCATGTGTGCTTTATATGCCGATTTCATATAATTTGGGACTATTTTCAATTCTTCATAAAATTTACGATTTAATTTCGGGTCTTACAGCTACTGACTTACCCGTAGCTCGATTACATCGCCGAAATTTTTTCTCAATTTTTTATATTTTTCTTTTTCCCTTTTTCTCCTTTTTTTCCTTTCTTTCTTGGCTGAACCGGTTCGGTCCGGTTCAGACCCGGTTCGGACCCGTCGGTTCACCCCGGTTCACTCTGATTCTACCGGTTCAAGGCCTTGCCGACCGGTTCTCCGTCGGCTTTCGTCGCCAGTGGCTTCGCTGGGTTGTCCGCATCTCAGATCTAGGGTTAGCTTCGGTTGAGGTCACCGGAAAGTCACCGATCCGGCCTTTCTCCTCTTCCGTCGGAACCCATTTCTCTATTCGCCGTTTTTCGGCGTTTGTCGGCAATTTCGCCGATCGTGGCCGCCACCAATCGGCTCGTCTACGCCTCGGGGACACTTGGCTGTGGTCGATCGGTGCCGAATCGTCGCCGGTCGCCAGGAATCGCCTCTCTTCTCTCGGTTTCATTTTCTCTCTCCTTTCCTCATCGCCGGTCACCGTTTTCCCTTAGTTATCGATGCCGACGAGCTCAGCAGCCTCGCCTGGTCGGCTTCCCGGTGACGTCCGGTGATGAGGCCGACGGGCTGGGGCTGGTTCCTCAGGTCTTCGGATTCGTTTTTTTTCGTTTCTCTTCTCTCCCCGATTTTTTTTCTGTTGTTTTTTTATCAATTAATTTATTATTTATTTTTATTATTATTATCATACTATTCATTAAAATACTCTACAATATTCCAAAATATCTACAACTTATATTATTTTATTCCAAATAAATTAATTTTATTTTATTTAATTTATTTATCATATTTTAACCTTTTTTGGGTATAATTTCTCCGTATTTTCAGGATATTGTCCCGAATGACTTTTCGGTATTTCTAAAAATTCTGGATCTTTATCAATTTAACCCAGAATAAATTTATTTCACTTTTATTGACCAAGATTTCTCAATCCATTATTTTTAATAAATTTTTCTCATCGAATTTATACCGACCTTCGATCTTTTGACCATTTTGCCCTTCAACGTGTTCGAGAATTCCATTTTAATCCTTTTGCATTTTTAATTTCGTGTTTTAACTAAAATCGGGTCTTACAAAAATTAAGCCAAGCAATTGGGCCAAATGTGGGCCCATTTAAATGCATAAAATATAGGCCCAAATGAGTGAAAAATTCAGCCCCATGAGTCTGATTTTTAGGCCCAAACTGAAAGTGCATTTGGATTTAAAGATCAAGCCCAATAGAAATAGTTAAAGCCCAAAACTAAAACCCTACATTTTCTAATATTTATGGATTTAATAGCTGAAATTAACTTAGAAAAATTTCAAAATTGCTAGCCTTGGACGCCATCTTCTTCCTTGCAATTTTCGGCCACCATGAAAACATAAGCTTTTAAGCTTTCTCTCTCTAGAAATCACCTACCTACAAGCATAATTGGAACAAGCTTCCTTCATCAAAGTTGTTCCATATTATAAGGAGAATAACATATCCAAAACCCATCACCTAATAAGCTAAATTGGAGAACCATACCCACCTTGAAGTTTCAACTAAAGTGGAAAAGTGAAGTTAGGTAAGTTTTCTTTCCACCAATCTTATATATGTTAGTCTAGTGAATTTATGGAGTAGATTGGTGTATGAATTGAATTGCAAAACAACCTAGAACCTAGAGAACTTTTGCATGGACAAATGGGTATGGTAGTTTAATGATGAACATGTTGATGAATTGGCTATGGTTATGTGATGATTATAACATGTAGATGATGATGGTGTAAATGGGTGAAATCAATTTGTAAGAATGGATGGATTGACCATGCATGTATATAAGGTGTTTGATAAAATGCCTTAATGAACTAGGTTAATGGTTAAGACAAGCATGTCAAATATTTTGAAAATGCCTAAATGAGCTAGAAATGGCTAGAAATGGCTTAAGTTGGTGTGAACGGTGCCTATAGGCTATGGCCACCAAGTGTTCGGTAAAATGCCACAATGAGCGAGCTAGTGTAATGGACGGCCACCATGGGCCGAGCACAAGCCATGGACGGCCCAAGTTATGCTAATGGGCCTAACAAGCTAAATGGGTCTTAATGGAAAGAATAGGAAGGTTGAATTGGGCTTAAGATAGAGTTGGGCCCATTAAGAGGTAATTCGGCCCGATAAGAGTAATTGGGCCCAAAACATTAATTTTACCGTAATTAGCTTATATACAAGTGTATAAGGCTTAATTTACGTGATTGATAATATTCTGCAGCTTCGGAGACGTAATTAGAGTTAAACGGACCGGGTGATTAACATCGTTGGAAAATAAGTGTGATCGACCTAAATCGAGATAAGGGATTTATGTGAATATCTAGAGAAAGCTATACGTACACGTTTTAACATGATTTAACTAAATATATACTATAGAATGCATAAATATCGAAATGACCGAATTTTAAGCCTAGTGATAAAAATCACTCATTTCAATCTAAATTGCACTGCAAATATACATGCACTGCACTGCGACATGAATTGTATATTTTGAAAGTTTTACTGTCTGCTACTGTTTATAACTGTATAATGATAGATTGGCTCAAGATTTTACTGTCTGCATTAAACTGCACATTTTCAAAGTTAAACGTGCTTGAGTGGGAGCAATTCCATGGATGGGTGGCCAAACAGGAAGTTTCCACTCTTGCTTCGTTTTTACATCGTTTTACGTACTGAACTCCGTTTTGAGTATCATTTTCGATGGAATTGAGCCGTCTATTACTTTTATGAGTGAAACTGTGCTAGATCCCTCGTGTAGACTGTGTGTCACACTGACTTGCTCGCACTAGATTTTGAGAGAAAGGCACTGGACATTGATTGATTAAATATAGGGGTCCACGGAGTACGTTGTACCGTGCTTAAGTCTTTAGACTACTGAACTGAACTAACTGACTGATGGGTTGGATTAACCCCTTCCCTAGGCAACTGGATACCCTCGCACACCTGATCAATACTGTTTGGGATCTCTGACTATGGTCATATGTCTTATATTGTTTACCATGCTTCCTACCTAGTCTCTACTGAACATGATTTATATTGAGTCAATGTAAACTTGGGGGAGGAATCTAAGCCCCAAGGGGATGTCAGCAGACGACCTGGGAACAGGCTGGGCCTTGATTTACTATTTAACTCACTGAAAGAAATTGAACTGTACTGCACTCTGTAATTCTGAAACTGAACTGAAATTGTTTATTGAACTGATTTACCGTACTGAACAAAAACTGATTTACTGTACTGAACTGAACTGATTTACTTTACTAAACTGAGCAAACTTTTCATTGAACGAGCTTTTTATCAATTAAATAGATTACATGTCTAATTTATTGTTACTGTTTTAAATGAAAGTGACTATTTTACAGCATGGCATTATGAGCATGTAGATAGTGTAGTTATCTACTTGCTTACATATTTGCCTTACTGGGCTAGTTGTGCTCACCCTTTCATTTTCTCCCTCTCTCAGAGTACTTACAATAGTTAGAGAGTCGGCGGTAGTCCTGCATTCCTATTGCTCGCAGCTTCTCATCGTGCGTGAAGGTATACACATTTATATAACTTTGATATCTGAACATGTAAAAGCACAGTAATGTATATGGATGTAATATTGGGGATGTAAACGTATGCGAGTATAGCTATGTGATATGTATATATAAAGTTTACTGAAGGTCGATCCTACTAGTAATGTGATATAGAAACGGATAGTAAGATAAACAAAGTGACTGGACTAATGTTGACGTCCAACCATTTAAACTGTATGTGAAATGAAAAAGCAAAAAAATTTGTAGGGATTTTAGAGAAAAATGGGTCACAACAGCTATCTTTATAAATCATTATTTAAAATTCCATTATGGATTAACTTGACACCCATAGTTGATGCCTATGTGGCATTCATAAGGTTAGCATCTCTGTGTGACATGTGACATTCTCTACGGTTAGTTCACCATATGGTGAGTGATGAGAGGTGTCCATGTCAGTTCCAGGCCATTGCTCTATGCTTGGCCCTGTATATCATGATGTTTTCGAACTATGTTTTCAAAGTCGCACGATCCTGATCTAGTCTATAGCATGACTATGGCCATCAGTTCACTTCTCCTTTTGATAAGGACATATGTTATTATGCATGATTTCTATAGGGACCTTGCCTAGTCTTCACTTTATTATATGATTTCGATATATGTTTTCAGATATGGTTCTGATCTATGTTTTTGGATTGACCATGTTATGATACCGTCGTTTTATGTTGTCGAACTTAATATGATTATTTTTTTAGACTATGAGCCTATGTTTTCAAAATGTTTAAGATATGCTTTTGGTATCACATGGAATAAATAGCTCATAAGCATAATGTTTTCGCTATATACTCCTGCTTGTATTTCTTACTAGGATTTTTCTAAAGCTCACCCCCTTCCAGATTTCTTGTAATGATCCATACGGAGTATATCATTTAGGCTAGTGGACAAGAAATCTCCTCAGGTTAGCTATTGTACTCAGTAAGGTATACAGCCCCTTTTTGTATGGTTTACTTCCTAGACATTTGTAAGCACAATTATGCATTGTTTTGGCCATTGGATGCTTAGGTGGGATGTATATAAATTTATGTATAGCTTTTTGGATTAGTGATGATTAATTACCAAAGTAAATGAAATTATCATGTGAATGGTAACTGTTATGACTAAAATGAAATAAGAAAAAAGAGAAAAAATAATATATTACTTGTCATTATTATATTGCGCCACATGTCATAATTATAAGGTGTCACGTGTCACACTACAATTGGACACAGTTGAGAGAAGGCTCTATGCTCAAATTTACCTGGACGATTTTGTCCTTGAATATCTCTGCTTAATGTAGATGGGCAAATATGTAATTAAAGAGGGGATCACTCCTTATAAATAGAGGTCAGGTATGTTTTATAGATTCAATTAATTCTCTGTTTTTCGACTCTACTGAAACTCTGCCGAAATTTGGTTCTGACTTAAGCATCGGAGTGCTTACGCAGGGAAAAACCCCTGCGTCTCTCTAATTATTCCTCTTCTTGCAGAGTTTTCGGTAACACGTGACAGGAAGATCGAAGCGAAGACGTCAACAGTAAATCGTCATTGTGATTGGAAACAACAGTAACAAATGTTATTGATGATACAAGAGTATTTGTAGGACATCAGTAACTAATTGACTGAGACCGCAGACTAAAAATAAATCATTAATAAATTGGTAATTATTAACTAATTAGGTTAATCATACCCTACACAGAGTGTTGACAATTATAAGAACGAAAGGAAAAAGTTAGTCCAAATTTCTGCTTTCGAGACGTTATAACTCCATTTTTTCTAATATTTTAACCAACAAACTACCAAATTCTGAAAAGGTGGAACCCGTTAAATTTTTTTCTTTTTTTTTTTTTTGCATTCTTTAAATTTAATCTTTTTTTAAAAAAAAAACTCTTATTAATTTTTTTGTACTTCTCATATAACAACGCTAATTGGTGAGAGTTTTTTTTCTTGATTTTATTTCTCTCAAGTCATCCATCAATTTTGTTTCTTAATTTTATTAATGTGTATATATATATAAATATACATATACTAATCATTTATAGCTTCACTTGTACAGTGGCTTTTACTTATCTCATAAAAGAATTAAATTGATAGATAGTTTAGAAAATAGGTTTTCTTCGTAATTAGTAATTCAATACATGCTATATATAAATATATATATATATATGCATCTGTCTGTCATATGTCATTGTGGTGATATTGGTGTACCGTATATCTTTGTTTTATTTTCAATCCTCACCCTGTGTGATGATTCTTCAATTTGTTGCGTAACGTTATTCTGAAATTCTGAAAGCTTATTAAGTTTTTTTGCTTTCAGATACAAATTAAGACAATTGAATCCCTTGATTTTCCCTAATTCATTAAGATCAAAGATAGATACTGAGGATCTTGGATGGAAATATAATTCTTTAACAGATTCTGATAACAAAAAAAGTAAAATTTAACTTTTGTGGCAAAGTTACAATCATTAGAGTAAAAAGACATCAAATTGGGATTAAAGGTGATGTGGCACCATGTATTAATACCACACAAGATGTTAGGGAAGAATTATGGGCACATATGATACAAAGAAATTTGAAAAGCAACAAATGTCTAGTGGTTTAGTTGATCTTGAAGATTTAGCATTTAGTGATTATGAATAAGAAGATGGGCTAAGAGAGGTTAGGCTAAATGGTAATGACAATCGTAGTTCAACTCTATAAATTGGTTGCTCTAGAAACAAGATAGCTAAGATTGGACAAGTGAAAGGCTGAATTGATGTGTACATGTATCAAACACTTCAAACCATTCTTCAAAAGAGAAAACTTCAGCAAATGAAGCAATCAAATATAAAAGATGCATGTGACAAGGAACTATGAGGTAAAACAGTTCAATATATTGCTTAGTTCTTTTATTAAAATGGAATTTCATTCAATGTTGCTCATTTGGAAAGCTTCAAGCAAATGAATGGAGTGATTGGAAATTATAAACCTAATCTAAAGCCTTCAAGTTATCATGAATTGAGGGTGGAGCACACAAAAAGTTTATTGCAACTACGTAAGAATCAATGGCCAAGATATGGGGTCACTATTATGTCTGATGGATGGGCTGATAGGTGGTCAAGGAGCATAATCAATTTTTTGATGAATTTACTTGCTGGTACAATGTTTATTAAGTCTATGGATGTTTTTTCTTTTGTGAAAATCGGTGAAAGGCCATTTCAGCTAATTGATAGTTTTGTGGAAATGATTGGAGAAGAAAATGTTATTCAGCTTGTTACTGATAATAGAAGCTTGCAATTGGTAAGCGTTATATTTACATGTTACCTATTTACTTGCAGTGTTTCATTGAGCTATTATTAAGCCTACTATATAGTAGTGATTTAATTTATTAATTAATTTGTATCATTTCTCTTAGGTAAATTATTAGAAGAGAAGAGGAAACACATCCTTAGGACTCTATTATGTAGCACAATGCATGGATCTCATGTTAGAAGATATTAGAAAGATTCTAAGAGTGAAAAAAATCAAATTCAAAGAGCAATCAGTCTTACTGGATTCATCTACAACCACTATAGCACTTTAAACTTTATGAAGCACTTCACTACCAAGGTTAAGTTGGTTAGATATGGGGTGACAAGGTTTGCTACTACTTATCTCTCATTGCAAACTGTGTTCAAGCAAAAAACCAACTTGAGGAAGATGTTTACATAAGATGAATGGGTGAGCAATAAGTTGGCTAAAGATGCCAAAGAAGTAAGGGTAGTAAAAACTGTAATGGTTGCTGCATTTTGGAATAATGTGTTGTATACTCTAAAGGTTATGGGCCCTCTTATGGTTATTTTACGACTTGTTGATAGTGAAAAAAGGCTAGTTATGCCTTATATTTATGAGGCAAAGAGCGAAGCTGAGAATGACATCAAAAGATCACTAATGGTGTGCTTAGTAACGAGGAAAAGTGGAAGGATGGAAAGAATGGTGTGGAAAAGTTTAAAGAAAATTATTTTTGTAAGTACTTGGTAGGAAGGAAAAGTGTAAGGAAACAAAATAGGAAAGATTGCTATTTTCTTTTCTTATTTATAAAACCAAATCATTCCAAATTGGAAAGACTAGTGGAGAGAAAATGAGAGAGATGTGAGTCATGCATGTATAATTACAAAATTATCCTTTGTTACTTTAATCTCTTTTTATTATCTTAATAAAGTAATGGTATAATGGTAAATCAATATAATTTCATTATCTTTCCTTCCATTTTTCAACTCTACCAAGCAATAGAGGGAAAGAAAATTATATTTTTTTCACATTTTCCATCTTTCCTACTAAATACACATAAAGAAAAGAATTAATGTTTTTCATCTCTTCATTTTTTCCCTCCCTCCAATTTTCTATCTTTCCATTTTTTTTCCACTACAGTAAGCAAAGCCTAAATGTAGATGCAAACAACTACAACAAAGTGTTTGATATCATTGACAAAAGATGGGAATGTCAACTTCATTAGCCTTTACATGCAGTAGCCAATTACTTAAATTCGACAATCTTTTATAGTCCAAATATTGACTTAGATTTAAAAATATTGATGGATTAATGAATTGTGTTGAGAAGATGGTAGATAAAGTTGATATGCAAATCAAAATATACGATGAAGTGGCACTGCATAATAGATCTCAAAGCCGTTTTGAATATGACATAGCAATAAAATATAGGGGTTTAAAGGCACCTAGTAAGAAATATCATTTTAAATTCTAAAATTCTTAATTTTAATACTTTTAAATACTAATCAAAATTGTTTGTACTTGGCATCTGAATGGTGGACTATGTTTGGGCATTCAGCTTCAAATTCGCAAAGATGGTTATTATAATTTTGAGTTTGATATGCAGTGCATTTGGATGTGAATATAATTGGAGTTCCTTCGAATAAGTATTTTCCTATCCATACTACTTACTAGTTAAATGAATGAACTAAAATAAAGATAGAATTTTTAGAGAAACATATTTACTCTTTCTTAGAAAAAAAAAAGATAATAACACTTTTTTTAATTTTATTTTGCTATTTCAGATTCATTCTAAGAAAAGAAACAGACTTGAACATAAACAATTGCATGACTTTGTTTTTATAAAGTACAATCAAGCACTTAAAGCTCAATATGATATGAGAAATGAGATTGATCCTATCATTCTAATCGAAATTGATTCTAGTAACGAGTGGTTGCTTAGGGAGATAGGTGGAGATGACGCTAAAAATGATTTGGTTTATGAAAATGATAATTTGACATGGGGAGAAGTTGAGAGGGCATCAAGAACAAAAGAAATTAGAAGTTACACTAAGAGGCAAGCAAGAAAAAATGCAACTCCAACCTTAACCTCTCAAACTTTAGCCACAACCTCTAAAGTTTTAACCACAACCTCTAGAGTTCATGAAGACTACGAAGCTACTACTGGAGTGTATGAAGAGGTGGCTGCACCTATTTTGGATCTTGAAAGATCAGAAAAAGAAGAAGAGCAGTTTGAGCTAGATATTTGTAATGACCCGTGACCTATAAAAATTCAAATTTTTTTTTTTTTGAAACTTCAGCTTAAAACTTAATCCCTTTATTCACTTAGGTTGTATTTATGTTCAGTGTCAATTCATTTTCTTACTTCTTTATCCGTCATTATATTTAAGTTCAACATTTGGATTTATATGGCTGATAGAAATTTTGGCAGCATAACAGCTAAGATATAAGCTTACCCACCTGCAAACCAATTGTTTTCAACAATCCTAAATATCCACAACTACCAAACATGCTTTCCAAGTCATATCATCAAATCATTATACATATTCCAAACACGTCTAGTTACCCCCAAAAATCAATCTTTAAAATATTTCATTTTACCTATCCTTATACAGATTACATCCCGACACATTATTTTTAATAGATGTCTGTGCATACTAATGGTCTGGTAAAGAGATGGAAATATATACCTCATGCATGTACAAAAGATAGCCTGGGGAAACTCGTATCCGCCAGCTTACGTCGTCTACGCAGCAATTATCAACTGTGGTTACACTGCAACACATCTGAGAGGTGAAGGGGTGAGCTTTCGGGGAAAAGCCCAGTAAGAAATGCATTTAAAATGATCATAGTGTTTAAAACATACAGAGTACATTATAATACTAAAGGGTGGCATTTCTTTACAGTTATTACATCGTTTTCAAAATGCATATCACGAAAAACACATTTAACAAAAATATTGTTTCGAAATAAGAAAATCTTAGCAGACCAATCAGAATCTATCATGATATACAGAACTTCAAAAAATATAGCTGAGCATGAAGAATGTATCGAAAGATCAAATATTCCAGAAAAAAGTCATATCGAACGAAAATCAGAACCTTTTAGATCATACAGAACTTCAAAGCATTGTTGAGTATAAAACATATCTCGAAACTTCAACATCTTAAAACAGAGGTCATGTCAGATGAAAATCAGAACCTTTCAGTTCATGCAGAACTTCAAAAGCATTACTGAATGTAAATCACATATCAAAGAATCAAATCTTAAAACAGAATTCGTTTCGGATAGAGACTAGGCTAGCTCATGTAATCGTCATGTGGAAATAACATATTCATCCTCCATAGAGGGAAAATTATAAACATGGCCATTTTCACTACCTCACCCCACTTAAGAGGTCTTTCTGGTTAGCTGGGCCTTTTGGCTACCTCACCCCACTTAAGAGGTCTTTCTGGTTAGCTGGTTTTTTCGCTACCTCACCCCACTTAAGAGATCTTTCTGGTTAGCTGGGCCTTTTGGCTACCTCACCCCACTTAAAAGGTCTTTCTGGCTAGCCTCATCTAAGGTGGCAATCATACACACCGGGGCCTTTTGGCTACCTCACCCCACTCAAGAGGTCTTTCTAGCTAGCCTCATCCTAGGTAGTAAACATGTAGTAAAGAAAGAAAACAGTAGAGAGGTAAAACTGAATGTATTCTTTTCTACATATGAATTCAATAGTTGTTACAATATAAATAGGAAAACTAGAGAGTAATTCTAGGAGTAATTCTAGGAAAAAAAATCAGGATATCTCTAACTTCCTTGATTTTAGGTAGTTTCCTATTAAATAGGAAAACAGATAATAATTCATTATTTATTTATTAACAGCTAATAATTCCTAATTTATCTACACTCCCCCTCAAGTTGGTGCAAAGATATCAATCATGCCTAACTAGCTCACTTGAAGTTCAAATGGCTGTCTCATTAAGCTCTTGGTGAAAATATCTACAACCTGCTTCATGGTAGGAACAAAAGGAGTACAAATTACCTCTTCTTCAAGCTTCTCTTTTATAAAATGTCTATCAATCTCAACATGTTTCATCCTGTCATATAGAACCGGATTATGAGCTATGCTGATGGCTAATTTATTGTCACAGTACAACTTCATAGGAAGACTAACTGGCCTTTTAATTTCTTCTAGAACTTGCTTTAGCCAGAGTACCTCACACACTCCTTGAGCCATTGAACGAAATTCAGCTTCTGCACTACTTCTGGCAACAACACCTTGTTTTTTGCTTCTCCAAGTAACTAGATTACCCCACACAAAGGTGCAGTATCCAGATGTCGATCTTCTATCAGTGATTGAACCTGCCCAATCTGCATCAGTATAGACTTCAATTCCTCTATTTTCATTTTTTCTAAAAAACAATCCTTTCCCTGGAGTTGCTTTCAAATAACGAAGAATTCGAAACACAACTTCTAGATGTTCCTCACAAGGAGAGTGCATGAACTGACTTACCACACTTACAGCAAAAGCAATGTCAGGCCGTGTATGAGATAGATAAATTAACTTCCCTACTAATCTTTGATATCTACCAGTATCCACAGGAACTCGATCTTTTACCTCTCCAAGCTTCACTTTTGCTTCTATTGGAGTATCAACTAGCTTGCACCCACTCATACCAATTTCTTTCAAGAGATCCAAGATATATTTTTGTTGTGACAATATGATACCTTTCCTTGATCTCGCAATTTTCATACCCAAAAAATATCTCATTTGCCCCAAATCCTTGATTTCGAACTCCTTTGCCAGATTCTATTTTAATCGGTTCATTTCTTCTTCGTCATCTCCTGTAAGAATTATGTCATCTACACAAACAATCAAAATTGAGATCTTGTCTTTGTTAGAGACTTTTATAAAGAGAGAATGATCTGTCTGCCCCTGTCTATAATTTTGATTCTTCATTAACCTTGTAAACCTTTCAAACCAAGCTCTAGGCGACTGTTTAAGAGCATATAGTGATCTTTTAAGTCTGCATACCTTGGATCCAAACTTCTCAGTAAAACCAGGTGGTGCCTCCATGTAAACTTCCTCTTCAAGGTCTCCATTGAGGAAAGCATTCTTCACATCCAATTGATTTAGAGACCACTCAAGGTTTACAGCAATTGACAAGAGCACACGAACAATATTTAGTTTTGCCACTGGAGAAAAAGTACCAGAATAATCCACTCCATAAGTTTGTGTGTAGCCTTTAGCTACCAGTCGAGCCTTGTATCATTCTAGAGATCTATCAAAATTATACTTCACGGTGAATACCCACTTACAACCAACGATTTCTTTTCCTTGTGGCAGATCAACCTTTTCCCAAGTAGCATTCTTCTCTAGAGCTCTCATCTCCTCAAGAATAGCCTCCCTCCACTCAGGAACATTTAGAGCTTCCTGTACATTACTTGGAATAACCACACTAGACACTTGTGTATTAAAAGCATGAAACTGAGGTGACACATTATTATATGAAATAAAATTGGATAGAGGACGCTTAGTACAAGACCTAACACCTTTCCTAAGAGCAATTGGAAGATCATCTTGACTTGAGGAATTTGACTTAAATTACCTGGAGGATAATTATCAGAATTGTCTGAAGGAACATTGATCTCATAATCCAACCCCTGATCAGATTCTTGGGGGTGCTGTAAGACAGTGTTCCTTTCCTTTTTTTGTGCTTGATACTCCTTTGAATATACAAGACCCTTCCATCGTTTCACACACATCTCTGTTGTTTCAGAATTTTGATTTTGAGATGGCATTATCAGAGGTTGTTGTAGATTTTCATCATTTAATGCATTTGTATTTCCTTTCTCAATTACTTTTGGTAAAATATCACAACTAGCACATTCAAAATCAATGGTTAAGTCAGAACCATTTAAAAACATATCATCTTTACTATTGTTCTTCTCCCCCTAAAGATGAGAAGTGTGATAGTATGATTGTCCTTCAAAGAAAGTGACATCCATAGAAACAAACATTTTTTTTCAAAACTAGATCATAACATTTATAACCTTTTTGATTTGTCGAATAGCCTACAAATATGCATTTATGTGCTTTTGGATCAAGTTTTGTTCTTTTATGGTCATGGTTATGAACAAATGCAACACTACCAAAAATTTTTAAAGGAATGTTTCTTACTAACTTGGAAGTTGGAAAACACTCATTGAAAAGTTTTATTGGTGTTTTAAGCCCCAAGGTTCTTGAAGGCATTCTGTTTATCAAAAATGTGGCTGTTAAAACAGTTTCTCCCCAAAGATACTTTGGATCTTTAGATGTAAAGCTTAAGGCCCTAACAACTTCAAGAAGATGTTTATTTTTCCTTTCGGCTACCCCGTTTTGTTGAGGTGTGTTATTACAAGAACTTTGATGTACAATCCCCTTTTCATCAAAAAAATTTCCTAACACATGATTAAAGAATTCTTTGCCATTATCACTACGAAAAACTTTGATCTGAGTTTCAAACTGTGTTTATACCATTATATAGAAGTTTTTAAACACACTTTCAACATCAGATTTATCTTTTAGTAAAAAAAACCCAAGTAACCCGAGTATGATCATCAATAAATGTAATGAACCAACGTTTTCCAGAAAGAGTTGCCACTTTAGAAGGACCCCATACATCACTGTGGATTATAGTAAATGGTTTTGACTTTTTGTATGGTTGTAGTGGAAAAACAGCACGATGATGTTTAGCTAATTCACAAACTTCACATCGAAAAATAGAAGCATTTTTATTCATAAATAATTTAGGTAATAATTACTTTAAATAATGAAAATTTGGATGTCCTAACCGAAAATGCCATAACATAATCTTACTATCACTGGAAGCAGAAATAGAATTAAAACAAGTTTGGTCTTGCCTTCCAAAGTTTATATCATTATTAAGGAGGTAAAGGCCACAGTCTTGCCTAGCATCCCCAATCGTCTTCCTCGAGGTTAAATCTTAAAATTTACATTAAGAAGATCAAAAATTAATTTGACAATTATGATCACGAGTTAATTTACTGACTGACAATAGATTATAGGACAATTGAGGAACGTGAAGGACATCTTTTAAAGTAAGATGAGAAGAAACAGTAATTTTTCCTTTCCCTGCAACTGTAGCATAGGAACCATTTGCTATTTTGACCTTTTGATCTCCTGCACAAGGTATGTAAGAAGAAAACAACTGTGAGAACCCAGTCATATGATCGGTTGCTCCTGAATCTAATATCCAAGATGTATTTGGATTGACACAAGTAAAGGATGTGGTGAAAAAATTACCTGACTGGGCTAAAGAACAAGACGCACTAGAATTTCCTATAGATTGAGACTGAAACATCATATACAGGTGCTCCATTTGTTCCTTGGTGAAAGGAAGAGAGTCTGAGGATGATTGCTGCCCTGGATTAGTAGTGCTAACCTGGAAAGCACGAGTGTCCCCTGCTGGCCGAGAGTCATCACCAGGTTTTTTCTTCAAATTCGCAGGTTTTCCATGGAGTTTCCAACAGGTCTCGCGTGTATGCCATGGTCTCCGACAATGATCACACCATGGCTTTTGTTTGCCTCCTCGTCTTTCTCTTTGTTGCTCATTACTGTGGGTTACAAGAGCTGAACTGTCCTGATCAACTTTTGGCTCCTCTACTCCCTTTAACATCACTAATCTCCGAGCCTCCTCTCTCCGTACCTCAAAAAAAACCTCTCTGATAGAGGGTAGAGGTTTTCGTCCTAAAATACATCCCCGAACCTCATCAAGATCTTTATTTAGACTTGCAGAAATACAAACACTCGACTTCGTTCAACCTTTTTCTTGTAACGTGCACTATCATTCGGACTCTCTCATTCTTCAGTTTTGAACATATCCAATTCTTGCCACAGAGTCATCATGTCATTATAATAGGCAATTACCTCTCTATCACCTTGTTGTATCCGCCACATCCGAGTATGTAACTCAAATAATTGAGAATAATTTTCTAGGTCAGAGTACGTCTCTCTAACAGCCTCCCAAACATCATGAGCGGTTGGTAGAAACATAAACGGTTTTTCCAAGGTTGGTTCCATGGAATTAATAAGCCAATCGATAACCATGGAATTTTTTTATCTCCACTGCTGGTAGTTTGGATCATCAGCAGCTGGAGGCTTGATTTCCCCATTCAGATATCTAAGTTTTTCCTTTCCATTAATCACCAAACGCACGGATTGGGTCCACTCTAAGTAGTTTTTACCATTTAACTTATGAATGGTAATATGTAAAGGGATTTCATTGATGGGTGCAATCGAAGATGCCTGGGAACTCCTTGTCACAGTGCTGGTAACGGAAGAAGAAGACGAACTAGAGCCAACCATGGCTGCTTTGTAATTCATAGGCTCTTGATACCATGTAGTAAAGAAAGAAAACAGTAGAGAGGTAAAACTGAATGTATTCTTTTCTACATATGAATTCAATAGTTGTTACAATATAAATAGGAAAACTAGAGAGTAATTCTAGGAGTAATTCTTAGGAAAAAAATCAGGATATCTCTAACTTCCTTGATTTTAGGTAGTTTCCTATTAAATAGGAAAACAGATAATAATTCATTATTTATTTATTGACAGCTAATAATTCCTAATTTATCTACAAAACATATACGCCACGAAGGCGAGCATGACAATTATGCATTGACCGTGTAACACTTTGCATCTGTATGACCCAAGAGGTGGCCCCCACAGTCACACAGACTTGTGTGGTACTTTGCTCCCACAGAACCCCACGATCGCATATCATTAAACATTGCATTTGTCTCAAAACAGAGTTTTCAAAATCGTTCTTGGGCTTCATATGCCTTGTGAGAGTCTGGACCTTCTGACTACCTCACCCCACTTAAGAGGTCTTTCTGGCTAGTCTCATTCCAAGTGGGCCTTACTCACATATTTAAAATTCATAAATCGAATTTCAAATCAACTCTCTTTTGCGGTGGAAAACTCTTTCATAAAACAGAGAAACTGTGCTCATATAACAGATTTCATTTCTCGCAAAACATGTAACAAGTTCATGCATAAGTCAAAATCATAACATTTCGTTCAAGAAACAAAATCAGAAAACATGCTCACAGATTTGAAGACATGCTCAAAGCTCATATATTTAAATTCATAAATCTTTCTTTCAGTTTCAGAAACATGACAAGATAAAGCTGGGGCTTAATAAAAGTTAGGCTTAGTTTTGTTTAAATGCTAA
Organism: Firmiana major; assembly: GCA_033439115.1. Taxonomy (NCBI): domain Eukaryota; kingdom Viridiplantae; phylum Streptophyta; class Magnoliopsida; order Malvales; family Malvaceae; genus Firmiana; species Firmiana major. The sequence goes on along the minus strand of CM065904.1, from coordinate 16,213,277 downwards.
CTTGGACTAAAGAACGAACGCTGGGTATAAAGTTTGATCATTTACTAAAATATTGCGTAACTCAAATATTTTCATAAATCCAAGTTTGAGGGAAAGGAGGATACTGTTACCATTTTAAATTACACCCCTTACCTCGTTCACCTAATGGTAGCGAAATTCTACTGGGTCTTAAAAATGCCTCGATAAGTGTGTTGAGTTCCCGAGCTATTCAAAAAAAACTTCAATCATCACGTATAGGTCATTATTATTCAAACATATTCAAATATACATTTACTTTTCTAAAAATGACAATTTTCGACCTTCTCGTAAACTTTGTTCTTTTTCTCGTTCCTACCGATTTAAGCTCCGGTTTAAGCCATTTTTACAAATTTACTATCCTAATTCCAAATCCATCATCAAATAGCCTAAATATAACTTCCACATATTCCATTCCTACTCATAAACATCCATATTATCGAAACTTACACTTTTGGATTTTACCGAGTTTTAAACCGGTCTCTTAACATTTTTCTCTAACATTTATTCACTCAATACAATCTTCATACACCTTACTACACATTACCCTTGCTGGCCGAATCCTTAAACAGCCCCAAAAATTCATTTCATCATTTTCTTTTAACATCATCATCGTCCAAGGAAATTTCTAGCATTAACACAATTCATCATCTTCATCTTCCATCATTTTTTTTTTATTTTTTATTTTTATTCCACTCAAAACATTCCAGCATTCTTCTAATCTATTTCCAGCAGAAAAGCATCCATTATACAACTCACATTTTCCCCAAAACATATTAAAATCCAACCACATTACATCAAAATCCCAAAGAATTCACTTACCCGAACAGGACAGTTTTCTATCCAGGACTTCACTTGAAATTTTCCCTTATCAAATGAGCTTGGTTTTTGCTGGATTTTTTATATGTTTTCTAGGGTCGAGTGGGGAATATTTTTTCCTCTAATGTCCATTTCCTAATTCTGCCTGGAAGGGCCCCGAAACAATTGCACAATCTCAGTGAATAGTATCACTTATGGGAATGAAGAAGAGAGGAAGAAGTGGTTGGTTCTCTCGGACTGGTTGGGAAAATTGAGTGATTCCAAAGGCATTGGTTAGCCCACTTAATGAACTTATGATCTGGAGCATATGGGAGGCATTGGATGAGAGGAAGGTAATCAAATCCAAGGATTCTTATGAGTGGTCTGTTGACTTGGGCTGGCAGATTTCATGCTCTGTTTTGTAAATTCCCAAACAAATATTTCTAATCCAATCTCTCTCAAATTTTCACTTCTAAAATATTCTATCATGTCTCTAGTATCTCCCATAAAAATTTTGGGGTCACTTATTTAAGAAATTTTTCCAAAATCGAGCCCTTTTCCTTGATTCCATCAAAACCGAGCTAAATGGTTTAAGCTCACAACTCACTTTAAAAATTCATTTAAATACCTAAACCTCCATATTTCCACTTGATTTAATTTTTCCAAGTTAATTTCACCTTATACTATCTTCTCATGGTCTCAGAATAATTTTCTTGAATTTCTATAATTTATTCCGATTTATTTTCTTAACTAGGCTCATTTTCCCGGTTTAATACAAAACTCGAGTTTTACTAACTTTTTCACTTCCAATGGCTTAGTCTTCACTCCTAGACATCATTTCAAGTATAACCATATAATTCTTAATATAATCTCGGGCTTAAGGCTTTACCTCGAATTACGAGCCACCAGGCCCCTTGCTACTAATCCAAGTGCCTCAGTCTTAGTTGGGCCTGCATAGCATTATTCTGAGTTTTCTTAGTCACTTTTAAATTCTTTAATCACAAATATAGTGAGAAGATCTAGGTTTCACAATATTGGTGGTAGATCTCAAAAAGACCAAGTTATTGATGATGATAATGATGATGATGATTTTGGGGCTGAGCAAAAACAACTGGAAGCTGAAAAAGATAAAGAGAAGAAGGATTAGAAGATTGTGTTTCTTAGGAATTACATTTGTGTTTATGCTTGTATTTTATTGTCTTAAGTGATTTCATTTAAAGTTTTATTGTCTTATGTGACTTGGTAACTTGTTATTTACAATGGTATTATTTGCTTAAGGACATTATTTGAGTGCTTTGTGTAATTTTTATGAGCTATTATGGTCATTTTATTGCCTTCTATTAAATTACATATTTTTTATAAAAAAAAAAGAATTATATCTGTTATTGTGTCAATAGTGGCTACTACCCTATTGTTAGACCCTAACTACTTGACCAGGCGCCCAGCTCGCAAGGGATCGACTGGGGGCGCTATGATGAGTGCGGAGAGTAGGAAAGCTTTGCACGGGGCGCAACGGGGCGCGCACCAAAATAGGCAAGACAGGCACTTGGCTTGGGCGGATTGCCAAGCATGAAACGGAGACGCTAACGGATGATGATCGTAGTTTGCGGGTGGCAAGCTAAGGCGAATCCTAGAAAATCGGGATAAGGATAAAAGCGGGTTTAAGCCGAGATAAGCGGAGAAGTCTTGGCAGATCGAATCACTGGAGATTATCACAGATATAAACTCTGAAGAGCATTGAGGTGGTGATCATCCAGAGAGTCCTTAGTTCAGTAGGAATTAATCCTATAGAGTTTCTGTTGTAATCAAACTCAGTTGCCTATGTGAGGGGGATGTCCTCACTTGCCTATATAAACCCAGGGGAGGGGGTAGAATGTATTCAATCATCATTCAGTGAGAGAATCATTCAGGGAGAAAGAGAGTGATAGCTAAGAGCGGTCTTCTTGGCTAAATATTGTATTCCTTTTTATTGCGGATTAATAGAAAGGCTCTTTTCTCTAAAGTTTGAGTGTTTTTTGCTTTATCGGTATACTTTGTCGAGTCGTTTTCTTGCTCAAGTGCTATATCGCTGCATATTGACCCGGATTTGGGTTAGTATGAAGATTGGCTATACTAAGTTACGGGAAACTTAGGTCATCACTGGGAAAAGTTTTATAGGAGAGAACGTGTCACGACCCAAACTATCCAAAAATCAGAGTTAATTTTTCGTGTTTTGTTATTTTCTTTCATTGCTTACTTGTCCTCTGATCGTGACCACACTCCACTAACAAATTGGGCTGTGCATCAATGCCAGTCCCACCATACATTTACCATATAACTTAATTCTTTCTCAGTCATTTATAAAATGTCTACAATATTTATACATCCCCTAGAGACACTTACAAACATGTTACTGTGCTATGCTTATTTAGATACAATTTGTACAAGTGTATATACCTTAAATGATGGGCAGCAGCGGATATCCGGAATGCAGTACTGAGTCGTCTTAACGTCTACTGGAGATTATCTGTGGGAGAAAATGAAAGGGGTGAGCACATCAAGCTCAGTAAGGCAATCCTACGAACTAGTAGGTAACCATACTACCTACATGAACGTAGTGCAATGCGTAAACCACCCTTTCTCCACACATTTTAAAACAAATTATATGAGTTATGATGTTATGTAAAACACATTTGCACGAAAAATTCAACATGCAATTATATTCAAAATCATATCTTTCTCGTTTAAAATTTCACAGTAAAGTCAGGACTCGACCCCTCCTTCGGGTGATCCTGACTCACACAAAATCATGAAAATTCGTTTACATCACATATGGGTTTAAAAAGCATGGAAATAACCATCATGCACATTTAATTTAAAACCCAGTTTCAATCATCGTCAAGATCAACATGCGAGACTAGGCAATGTCTGTATATCGGCAAATAACCAGGACTATGGCCATATGTGTCCTCGTGAGCCCCTCTGCTACACGGATCCTAGTGTGCGGGGTCTCACCCTGATCGGGAACCGTCCGGGAGGTGGGTCACTCCATCTCGTCGGTCTTATCCGATCCCATGCATCCGAAGATGCCAACGTATCACAAAGATACCAACGTATCACAAAGATACCACACGGTACATCGTACTCCATGCTACTTGCCCGGTACATCGTACTCCGTGGACCCCCAGCCTTATCCCTCGTTCGGGCTCATCAGCTGGACCTCCAACCCTTATCCCCCGTTCGGGCTCATCAGGTGGATCTCCAACCCTTATCCTCATCAGGTGGTTTTAACATGCCATGTCTCAAAACGCACGTGCGGCCTATTTAATCGGTGACACCCAGTCTACCCGATACTCAAAGCACGGCTTATCATATGATCTCTGAAAAGTAGTGCGAGCGGTGCTCTAACACTGTCGATAAATCAAGTAAAACTAGTGCGAGCTAGGCTCTAGCACTCTATATATGAATCACATGAAAATCTTATAAAATCTGGTGCGAGTTAAACTCCAGCACCCTGTCTCGAAAAAGCATGTGAAATCTGGTGCGAGTTATACTCTAGCACCTATGCATGTAAAACTCTAGTGCGAGCTCTCGCTCCAGCACTAATGCATGCATCACACAAATCAAACATCGTGTGAGCTCTAGCACGTCACATGTAAATAAAAACACGTAGGCGGCTCTGTTTCCTCAAAACAGTTTTCAAAACAACTATATCATTGAAAGTATGCAATGCTGTGCATTTTCTTTCAAGGTTAGCCAACCTACTCATGCATGCGTCAAAACACCTCCAGAATGAGCAGGAACCTCTTGTTCTTGCTCCTCCTAATTTTTCCTAAATTTGTAAATTTTACCCTTAACAAGGGTATTTTAGTAATTTGCCCATTCGAGGCAGTAAAATTATTATTTGACCTCTAGACCCTTCAGATAATTTTTAAAGACTGCAATGAACTTAAAATTGCGTAAAGTTTACCTCTAGCAGTCCGTAGAATTCCCTTACCTTATTTTTCTGTAGAGTCTGACTTTTCCTTTTCCCCTGTTGTCTCGTCGCGCAGTCCGATATGCTCCCAATCAAACCTCCGAAACTGCGTATAAATATTCCTCAGGTCAGATAACATACAATTTAATTGTATTTCCTATTTTATGGGCTTAATTTAAATCATTGGGCCCGTTTAACTCTATTGGGCCCGATTGCACCTTAATGGGCCTTAATCGGCCTTAAGCCCGTTTTTCACTTAATTTTCACTTTATCGAGGCCTATTGGGCTCATTGGGTCCTCCAACAATTTATTGGGCCTCGTTCTAACTCTCGAATAGCTAAATTTAATATTTACGATAATTTATCTAAATTTTCATAATTTAATTCAATTTATGCGGAATTTAAATTCATATCACGCATAACGATGTAAATTGTCGTAAATAAGGATCACTTACCCGAGATTCCATGCTAGTACGTAAATTGAGGCTGTCTCGAGCTCTCGTTTGATGCCAATCGTCGAGCTACACAATTCCACAATTTTTCAGGTAAGTTTTCAGCCCAAAATTAATTAAATTAAATACTCCAAAATTTAAATCGGGTCAATTTCGACCACTATTGACTTACCCGTAGCTAGATTGCATCACTGGAATTTTTTTCAATTTTTTCTCTTTTTCTTTTTCCCTTTTTTCTCCTTTTTTCCTCTCTTTTTGGCTGAACCGGTTCAGTCCGGTTCGGACCGGTTCAGACCCATCGGTTCACCCCGGTTCACTCCAGTTCGACCGGTTCACCCCCTTGCCGGCCGGTTCTCCGCCGGCTTCCACCGCCAGCACCTCCGCAAGGTCGTCCGCAGCACGAATCTACCTTCGGTTTCGGTCGAGGTCGCCGGAACGCCGCCGGTTCGGCTCTTCTCCCTCGACCGTCGGAAACCCATTTCTTCCCTTGGTTGTCGCCGGCGATTCCCGCCATTTCGTCGACTGATACCGGTCTCAAAAGAACCGCCGTCACCTGGGCTTTTAGAATCTGGCCTCGGTTCCGCCTGAATCACCGCCGGTCGCTGCCGGTGACCATTTCTTTCCCGCGGCCTTCTCCTCCGTTTTTCGGCGATCTCGATCGTCCTTGGCCCGCGTCTCCGGTGGCAGCAAGATCGCCTGGCTTCGGGCTTCCTTTCCCGGTAGGCGGCCTGGGACAAGGGTCGCCGGTGGTCGTCCGGCCTCCCCCCGATTTTAGCTTCCGTTTTCGTCTCCTTTCGCGTTTTCTGATTCCTTTTTTTTCAATTTTTTAATTTATTTTATATATTTTAATCATTCAAATACCTTAAAAATATCCAAATATCCCTTAAAATTATTATTTTATTCCAAATTCATTTATTTAATTTTATTTAATTTATTTATTATATTTTAACCATTTTTCGGGTATAATTTCTCCGTATTTTCTAGATATTGTCCCGAATGACTTTTCGGTATATTTTTCGATTATTTTCGAGATTATTTTTTCGAACTAAAAATCTCGATTAATTTCGATTAATTCCCATAAATTAATATCGTGATCAATTTAATCCAGAATAATTATATTTCATCTTTATTGACCAAGATTTCTCAAATCCATATTTTTAATTAAATTTTCTTATCGAATTTACACCGACTTCCGGTCTTTTGACCATTTTACCCTTACACATGTTCGGGATTAATTTAACCCGACTTCCTTTCACGAATACTCATTCATTTCATATTTTAATTAAATCCGGGTCTGACAACTCTCCCCCACTTAAGGAATTTAGTCCTCCAAATTAGAACCAATTCATATGAGTCATAGACTACTCCGGGTACATCAATCGTATCATACTTCTTTAATTCTCATGTGACCTTTTTCCGGAGTGTAACACTACCAAAGGACTTTAATTAGGGAGATCGTCTTAAACCTCAATATTTTCTCTTTCCTATTTAATGCCCGAATCAACTTCTTCAATATACTTATATTTTCATTAAACTGAACTTTTGGAATTCATATTCGATCACCTATGCTGGATCTGGATAGTATTGCCGAAGCATCAAAAGCTGAGACACATTGCGGGTGCCTGTTAATTCAGGTGATAACACCAACCTACAGGTCTTATCTCCCACTTGTCCAATCTCTCAAAATATTCGATCCAGCGAAACTCAACTTACCTTCTTCCAGAAGCTCGCTATGTCCTTATTCTCTTAGGACAAGTAACTTTCAACCATGCCAATTCACCCTCGGTGAATTCCAATACTTTTCTATCTGCTCTGAGGTGTTCTTAATCTCTCATCCTTAACTAAACATCCTCAGAGACTTATTATCCAAAGTCGAAAAATAATTCTATCTGTCACCCACTTTTTCTTATCCAATTTGGGGAACAACCCCTACAGCCATACACTGCCTCATATCTTGTTATCCCGATACTCAAATGGCAACTGTCACTATTGACGAACTCGATTTGTAATAGCTGATCATCCCAGGAGCATAAAAATCAAGGGCACACGCTTTCATCGGATCCTTCAGAACCTGTACAGTCCTCTCTGACTGACCATCTGTCTGAGGATGAAAAGCTGTGCTAATACTCAGTCGGGTTCCCATAGCTTCCTGAAAAATATTCCCTGAAATAAGAAGTGAAGCGGGAATCCCTAAATGATACCATGCTCACTGGAACGCTACATCATGTTCCACAATCTTCCTTATACATAAATCCTCATACACACTCTGAGTATCTGGGGATTTCATAACCGAAGGTGGGTAGACTTAGTCACTCTATCGACTATCATCTAAATAGTCTCGTGATGCACCTGGGTTCTCTGTAACCCATCATAAAATTCATGGAGACTTGCTCTCATTTTCCGTGCCGTGTCGATATAGGTAGAGGCTGCAATAACTCTGCAGACTTTTAATAATCTACCTAATCCTGCTGACATACTAGGCACTTTTCCACAATCTCTACCATATTTCTTTTCACATCTGACCACCAATACCCTTTTCAGAGATTTCATATTTATATTCTTGACTTCCGTATGCACTGTATATCCCGAAGAGTAAGTTTCTGACAATATTATTATCTCATCAACTGTGGTCCTAGGGAGCACTTATACTGTCTCTGAACCTCTCTGTAAACCATCTACACACTCCGTGAACTCTGTCACTGTACCCTTCTGAATCTGACCCAAACTATCGACATCATGCCGATCATCACGCTAAGCCTGGCAAATCTGGGCACTCTCATCCAGTTCTAATCATCAGGCTAGCTGTCACACAATCACTGTCATCATCAGAAGGGATCACATCACTACTGAGGCTCACAACTTCTTTAGCCGCTCACGCTCCCTGACCATCATATGTGGTACCATCCCGAGGCTCTTTCTACTCAAGGCATCAGCCATCACATTAGCCTTTCCTGGGTGGTACAATCTTCACAAATCAAAATCCCTCAGAAGCTCTAACCCACTATGTATTCTCATATTCACCTCTTTCTGTGAAAACAGATACTTGGGCTTTGTGATCAGTGCATACCCAAAATTTCTCACCGTGTACATAATAGTACCATATCCTCGGTACAAATACTGTTGCCAACTTTAAATCATGGGTCAGATAGTTTATTTCATGATCAAGGAGTTGTCTGACTCCATAATTGACTATCTTCCCATTATACATCAATACACAGCTCTTTCATAACTTTGAGGTATCCATACTCACTGAGAACCTCTTGAGCTGTTGGGTATGATGAAATTAATCACGGTGGTCAGTTCATACTTCACTACACCGAAATTCATGTCACATCTATCATCTTATTTATCATCTCATTCAAAGATCACGTTTTTCTTAGTTCAACGTGTCAACAAGGTATACCATTTTTGAGAATTCACAACAACCCAATTGTAAGAGCAATTTCCAATTATTGCTTACAATTTGCCCTGGACTTTAACTACACCCAACATATCATCAATAATGATGATTACGAATCAGTCCAGGTCAAGTTTAAATAACTTCATCATAGTCGAGCTCCACTACTTATTTCAGTCGTATATATCCTTGACTTATTTACGCATAAGCGTATAAGATCCTTCAAAATCGCTTACGTTTTCAGGTACTAACCTGCGTCATTTCCTTTTCTTATCTTTAACGGCTCTTATTAAATTTTACTATGTTAACCTTTATGATTTGTCAAATTTTAATATTCTTATCGTCTTAGTAAAGGTATCCTAATGCTAAAGGTATTTATTACGACGATCGATTTCACGTTATAGGTTATATATATACTTTTAGACGCTGTCAAGTCTTCAGACGGGGAGGTATTTTGAAATACCCTTATTAACCTTCAGACTTAACCACATATACTTTATATACCAGTCCATGTGGTTACAATTTGTATTCGCTACTAATTGCTTTAATCCTAATGACTTCATATTGTAAGGATGTTCTCACCTTGCATACGCCTCTTACTCCAATACATCTTGTATTCAGAATTAAGCATATCTCATCTTAAAGATTATCTCCTTAGTGTATCTATTATAACGAAACTCTTTCATTATTCATTCCGTGAGTACAATCCTTTACTCCTTTAATTTCAACTGTTACACCCCTTTTTTCAACTTAAAATCTCTATATCCATATTCCGTTAATTAATCCTCCTCTATTGGGGTACTCATTTATCAGTATTGTGCCCGATGATGTAGGCATTCATGCTTTTTACTCACTTATATGCGAATGAAGGCGGTATGAATAAATGTGTGGCACCAGGATCAATGAACATATGTACTTCATTAGTCATAATAAGTGTGGTATCTTACACCACATCCATGAAACATCAATAGTGTCCTGGTCCAAGACATCCTCTCGCCTTCGTCCAATAGCCTACTTTCCTTTTTCCTTTCGGCTATGACCTCCCTTTTCGTTGCAGCTATACCAACGAAGTTTTTCTGTCTCTTTACTTTTCTGTGGGGTGATCTCGCCCAACTCTGTACAATCAAAATCAATGGTCCGTCTTACCACATTTAACGGCCATTTTCATCAATACAGTGTAGGTATAGACCCTCATTCCGTGGTATCCACCACACATTCCACACTGCTTACAGTGCTTACACTGCTACACTGCTTCGTAGTAGGTCGAGGTCCTCCAATCACAATACCCCTCAAGAGTGCTAAAATTGGATGCACTGGGGCCTTGCCAATTATCTTACTCCATGACTCATCAAATTAAATCTTTTACCAATTATCATTTTCCCATTTTAACATCTCTGTCATTTCTCGATTCTCTTTTCTGTCTCTATTTCAGCCCTCACTACCTTTTCAAATCTCAGAGGCGTGCAATTCATGTTCTTATTTACCCAACTGTAAATCTGTGCACTGCCTCGGTATAAGCAATATCTCACTAGCCAATTGGGCTCTAATTGAAAATCTGAGCCCTTCCATAAACTTTTAGACATCTCGACTGTCACTTGTTCATAGTGTCGAGGTAATATCTGTCCAAGAATATAACTGAGTTTCCATTCTAGTAAATCATACTCATTAATAAATCAAATCCTCTGGGTCAGAGTAAGGACTTTAATCCAAAATTTCCTTTAAATCATGTTCGGGATATCCTATCACTGGAATACATCCATAAACATTTCTCACGTCAGCTCTAGATGTTTAACACTTAAGATGGGTCGAGCGAATTTCCACCAATGCTTCGCTGCGCCCTCTGATCTTATTCATAATCTGAGCAATTAGCTCCTCAAAATAATCTCCACGCTCCGCTCCAACCTCGCAAAGCGTGTCTCAATACTATCTGATCTCTCTGTCGGACTCAGTGGGACATGCTCAACATTAGCCTCCATTTCAATTTCATCCTGGTTTTCATAGGTCAACTCAGCACGACTTAACAGACTCAGGTCTACCTCTACGACCTCTGCCTTGTGCACTATCTCATCTAACGCGACTCATATTAGGCATTCCTGCATTCTCAACCATTTCTTAGTCAAAACCCATCTCGATATACACTATTGTATCTAATCGAGCACAGTAACACGGGGATGTAATTCCTAATTACTGACACTGACACATATCAGACCAATTGCTGCTCTGATACCACCTTTATATGTCACGACCCAAACTACCCAAAAATCAGAGTTAAATTTTCGCGTTTTGTTATTTTCTTTCATTGCTTACTTGTCCTCTGATCGTGACCACACTCCACTAACAAATTGGGCTGTGCGTCAATGCCAGTCCCACCATACATTTACCATATAACTTAATTCTTTCTCAGTCATTTATAAAATATTTACAATATTTATACATCCCCTAGAGACACTTACAAACATGTTACTGTGCTATGCTTATTTAGATACAATTTGTACAAGTGTATATACCTTGAATGATGGGCAGCAGCGGATATCCGGAATGCAGTACTGAGTCGTCTCAACGTCTACTGGAGATTATCTGCGGGAGAAAATGAAAGGGGTGAGCACATCAAGCTCAGTAAGGCAATCCTACGAACAAGTAGGTAACCATACTACCTACATGAACGTAGTGCCATGCGTAAACCACCCTTTCTCCACACATTTTAAAACAAATGATATGAGTTATGATGTTATGTAAAACACATTTGCATGAAAAATTCAACATGCAATTATATTCAAAATCATATCTTTCTCGTTTAAAATTTCACAGTAAAGTCAGGACTCGACCCCTCCTTCGGGTGATCCTGACTCACACAAAATCATGAAAATTCGTTTACATCACATATGGGTTTAAAAAGCATGAAAATAACCATCATGCACATTTAATTTAAAACCCAGTTTCAATCATCGTCAAGATTAACATGCGAGACTAGGCAACGTCTGTATATCGGCAAATAACCAGGACTATGGCCATATGTGTCCTCGTGAGCCCCTCTGCTACACGGATCCTAGTGTGCGGGGTCTCACCCTGATTGAAAACCTTCCGAGAGGTGGGTCACTCCATCTCGTCGGTCTTATCCGATCCCATGCATCCGAAGATGCCAACGTATCACAAAGATACCAACGTATCACAAAGATACCACACGGTACATCGTACTCCATGCTACTTGCACGGTACATAGTACTTCGTGGACCCCCAGCCTTATCCCTCGTTCGGGCTCATCAGCTGGACCTCCAACCCTTATCCCTCGTTCGGGCTCATCAGGTTGTTTCTCTAACCCTTATCCCTCGTTCGGGCTCATCAGGTTTTTTCTCTAACCCTTATCCCTCGTTCGGGCTCATCAGGTGGTTTTAACATGCCATGTTTCAAAACGCACGTACGGCCTATTTAATCGGTGACACCCGATCTACACGATGCTCCAAGCACGGCTTATCGTATGATCTCTGAAAAGTAGTGCGAGCGGTGCTCTAACACTGTCGGTAAATCAAGTAAAACTAGTGCGAGCTAGGCTCTAGCACTCTATATATGAATCACATGAAAATCTTATAAAATCTGATGCGAGTTAAACTCCAGCACCCTGTCTCGAAAAAGCATGTGAAATCTGGTGCGAGTTATACTCTAGCACCTATGCATGTAAAACTCTAGTGCGAGCTCTCACTCCAGCACTAATGCATGCTTTACACAAATCAAACATCGTGCGAGCTGAGCTCTAGCACGTCACATGTAAATAAAAACACGTAGGCGGCTCTGTTTCCTCAAAATAGTTTTCAAAACAACTATATCGTTGAAAGTATGCAATGCTGTGCATTTTCTTTCAAGGTTAGCCAGCCTACTCATGCATGCGTCAAAACACCTCCAGAATGAGCAGGAACCTCTTGTTCTTGCTCCTCCTAATTTTTTCTAAATTTGTAAATTTTACCCTTAACAAGGGTATTTTGGTAATTTGCTCATTTGGGGTAGTAAATTTATTATTTGACCTCTAGACCCTTCAGATAATTTTTAAAGACTGAAATGAACTTAAAATTGCGTAAAGTTTACCTCTAGCAGTCCATAGAATTCTCTTTCCTTATTTTTCTGTAGAGTCTGACCTTTCCTTTTCCCCTGTTGTCTCGTCGCGCAGTCCGATATGCTACCAATCAAACCTCCGAAACTGCGTATAAATATTCCTCAGGTCAGATAACATACAATTTAATTGTATTTCCTATTTTATGGGCTTAATTTAAATCATTGGGCCCGTTTACCCCTATTGGGCTCGATTGCACCTTAATGGGCCTTAATCGGCCTTAAGCCCGGTTTTCACTTAATTTTCACTTTATCGAGGCCTATTGGGCTCATTGGGTCCTCCAACAATTTATTGGGCCTCGTTCTAACTCTCGAATAGCTAAATTTAATATTTACGACAATTTATCTAAATTTTCATAATTTAATTCAATTTATGCGGAATTTAAATTCATATCACGCATAACGATGTAAATTATCGTAAATAAGGATCACTTACCCGAGATTCCATGCTAGTATGTAAATTGAGGCTGTCTCGAGCTCTCGTTTGATGCCAATCGTCGAGCTACACAATTTCACAATTTTTCGGGTAAGTTTTCAGCCCAAAATTAATTAAATTAAATACTCAGAAATTTAAATCGGGTCAATTTCGACCACTATTGACTTACCCGTAGCTAGATTGCATCATTGGAATTTTTTTCAATATTTTCTCTTTTTCTTTTTCCCTTTTTTCTCCTTTTTTCCTCTCTTTTTGGCTGAACCGGTTCGGACCGGTTCAGACCCGCTGGTTCACTCCGCTTCACTCCGGTTCGGCTGGTTCACCGCCTTGCCGGTCGGTTCTCCGTAGGCTTCCACCACCAGCACCTCCGCAAGGTCGTCCGCAGCACGAATCTACCTTCGATTTCGGTCGAGGTCGCCGGAACGCCGCCGGTTCGACTCTTCTCCCTCGGCCGTCGGAAACCCATTTCTTCCCTTAGTCGTCGCCGACGATTCCCGCAGTTTCGTCGACTGATACCGGTCTCAAAAGAACCGTCGTCGCCTGGGCTTTCAGAATCTGGCCTCGGTTCCGCTCGAATCGCCGCCGTTCGCCGCCGGTGACCATTTCTTTCCCGCGGCCTTCTCCTCCGTTTTCCGGCTATCTCGGTCGTCCTTGGCCCGCGTCTCCGGTGGCAGCAAGATCGCCTGGCTTCGGGCTTCCTTTCCCGGTAGGCGGCCTGGGACAAGGGTCGCCGGTGGTCGTCCGGCCTCTCCCCCGATTTCGGCTTCCGTTTTCGTCTCCTTTCGCGTTTTCTGATTCCTTTTTTTTTTCAATTCTTTAATTTATTTTATATATTTTAATCATTCAAATACCTTAAAAATACCCAAATATCCCTTAAAATTATTATTTTATTCCAAATTCATTTATTTAATTTTATTTAATTTATTTATTATATTTTAACCATTTTTCGGGTATAATTTCTCCGTATTTTCGAGATATTGTCCCGAATGACTTTTCGGTATATTTTTTGATTATTTTCGGGATTATTTTTTCGAACTAAAAATCCTGATTAATTCTGATTAATTTCCATAAATTAATATCTTGATCAATTTAATCCAGAATAATTATATTTCATCTTTATTGACCAAGATTTCTCAAATCCATATTTTTAATTAAATTTTCTTATCGAATTTACACCGACTTCCGGTCTTTTGACCATTTTACCCTTACACATGTTCGGGATTAAGTTAACCCGACTTCCTTTCACGAATACTCATTCATTTCATATTTTAATTAAATCCGGGTCTTACAGAATGACCCTATGACAATTTGGTGTCAGAGCTGAGTTTCGGATCATGGCACACGAGTTGGCTGACAGAGTTGTTGTACTTGAAGCAATGGTAGGCGTAACACAAAAGGAGGCGGGTACAATGGCTGAGCAGATTCAGGCCATGGCAGGTAGTGTCCAGGAGTTGACACAGCCGGCATTCGACATGCAGAAGGAGCATGCTAATCTCTACACCAACATCATGCAGCATGTTCGCGATCTATCGGATAAATTTGAGGTGCAATTGAATTCCCTGAAGGCTGACGTTTTATTGATGAAACGCGCAATGACAGCTACAGACCATGGGGAGGCGTCTGGTAGTAGCAGGGGAGGTGACAGTAGCGATCTTCAGAAGAAGATAAAGGTGCCTGAACCTAAGGAGTTCGCAGGAGTTCGCAATACGAAGGAGCTTGAGAATTTTCTATGGGACATGGAGCAGTATTTCAAAGCTGCCCGAATACCAGAGCAGGACCAAGTTACAATCATTAGCATGTACCTCTCGGGTGATGCTAAGCTGTGGTGGCGAAGCAGACTGGCAGATGACGATAGTGCTGGTCGTTCGAGGATTGAAACATGGGACGTACTGAAGAAGGAGTTACGGGATCAATTCCTTCCCTTGAACGCTGCATGGGTAGCGAGAGAGGCACTCAAGAAATTGAAGCACACGGGTTCTGTGCAAGATTATGTCAAGGAGTTTAACTCTTTGATGTTGGACATCAAGAATATGTCAGAGGAGGATAAGTTGTTCAACTTTTTCTCAGGACTTCAGCCATGGGCTCAGGCTGAGTTACGTAGGCAGAACGTGAAGAATCTACCATAGGCAATTACGGCTGCAGACAGTTTGGCGGATTATAAACTGGGTTCTTCTTTGAACATTGGGGAAAGGAAGAAGAACCATCCTGATGGAAATAGGGGGAAAGGTAAGAAGGACTGGAAGAAGCACCAGAGAAACAAGGATAAGGCTGAGTCTTCTAAGCCGAGGGGACCGGATCCACCCCAAAGCAAGAGAGATTGGAGTTGTTTCTTGTGTAATGGGAATCACAAGGCCCAAGATTGCCCTAGACGGAGCAAGTTGGTGGCCCTCATGAGTAAGGAGGATCCGGATGACGAATGTCCAAGAGTTACCCCGATGCAGTTGCTCAACGCTATTCGGACCGAGCAACAAGCTCCTTATAAGGGACTAATGTATGTTAAAGCTGAGGTGAATGGGAGACCGATTCGAGCGATGCTTAATACATGAGCAACCAACAACTTCATTTCATTGAACGCAATTGAGCATCTTGGCCTGAAAGTCACGAGGAGTAACAATCAGGTGAAAGCAGTCAATTCTAAAGCCCAAGGTATCCAGGGAACGGCTACTGCATCGGTGAAGATAGGGACTTGGCAACAGGATTGTAAGTTCTTGGCTTTACCTATAGATGATTTTGATGTGATCATGGGCATTGAATTCTTTGTGCAAGCAAAGGCATTTGCAATTCCACACTTGGGTGGATTGATGATATCTGACGAGACGTGTCCAAACTTTGTCCTTGCAGAGAGAGGACAAGGTGCTGGGAAGCCGTTGCTACAGTCGACTTCATAAGTAAACACCGGGTTGAAGAAGGGGAAGACAACCATACTTGCTGCCCTGGTTGAGGTGAAACCAGACACGGTTGTCGAGGTACCGGATGAAGTAGCGGTGGTGCTAAACGATTACAATGACGTAATGCGCTCAAAATTACCCAAGGCGCTACCACCTAAGCGCGTCATTGATCATAAGATCGAGTTGGAACCGGAAACTAGACCACCTGCACAAGCACCTTACAGGATGAGTCCTTTGGAGCTAGCCGAGTTAAGGAAACAACTTGGTGAGTTATTAGATACGGGATATATCCAACCATCAAAGGCACCATATGGAGCCCCAGTTTTGTTCTAGAGGAAGCAGGATGGCACACTGAGAATGTGTGTGGATTACCGAGCCCTGAACAAGGTAACAGTCAAGAATAAATATCCAGTTTCAAATGTCGCTGATCTGTTAGATCGATTGTCGAAGGCGGCATATTTTACCAAGTTAAACCTAAGATCAAGATATTGGCAAGTAAGGATTGCCGAAGGAGATGAAGCTAAGACAGCTTGTGTGACGAGGTATGGCTCTTTTGAATTTTTAGTTATGCCTTTTGATTTAACTAATGCACCTGCGACATTTTACAACTTGATGAATGATATCCTTTATGAGTACCTGGATCACTTTGTGGTGGTATACCTAGACGATATTGTGGTGTATAGCCAGACGCTTGCAGAACATGTGGAGCACCTCAGGGTGGTGTTTGAGACCTTGAGAAAGCACTCTCTCTATGTGAATATAGAGAAGTGTGAGTTTTGCCAGCGGGAGATTATGTTCCTAGGTCACACAGTTAGCAGTGGGAGAATACGGATGGATGAGAGAAAGATCCAAGCCATTGTTGAATGGTAAGCCCCTGCGAAGGTCCCGGAGTTGCGGTCTTTCTTAGGACTGGCCAACTATTACAGACGGTTCATCAAGGGATATAGCAAGATGGTGAGTCCTTTAACTAATCTTTTGAAAAAGGACAAGAAGTGGGTGTGGTTTGATGAATGTGAGCGGGCTTTTCGAGAGATCAAGGAGGCAGTGACATCCGAGCCAGTGTTGAGACTGCCAAATTTTAAGCTACCATTTGAAGTTCACACGGATGCCTCAGACCGAGCCATTGGAAGGGTGCTGGTCCAAGAGGACACCTCATTGCTTATGAAAGTCGCAAGCTGAAGGATGCAGAAATGCGATATTCAGCTTATGAGAAGGAGATGACGGCAGTTGTGCATTGTTTGGAGGTGTGGAAGCATTATCTGTTGGGAACAAAATTTGTGGTGGTGACAGACAATGTGGCTAACACTTATTTCAAGACACAGAAAAAGCTAAGCCCGAAGCAAGCACGATGGTAAGAATTCCTTGCAGAGTTTGATTTCACCTCGGTACATAGACCAGGAAGGGAGAACCAGGTGGCGGACGCGCTGAGTCGTAAGATAGTCCAGCCTTATGTTGCTTTATTATCCGCTATTGAGACTAACCTGATTGACAGGATACGACAGTAGGTATCAGCAGATAAGACTTATGAACAACTCAGGGAGAACGTAAAGTTGGGCAAAATTCGTAGGTATTGGCTCGAGGGGGATTTGTTGTATGCCAAAGGTAATCGACTCTATGTTCCATCTGGCGGGGGACTAAGGAAAGAGTTGTTGAAAGAAACCCACGACCCTCAGTGGGCAGGACATCCTGGAGTGGAGAGGATGTTGGCATTATTGTCAAGGACATATTACTGGCTGAAGATGGAGGAAGACATCGAACTATATGTCCGTACATGCCACATATGCCAGATTGATAAGACTGAGAGAAAAATTGCAAGCGGGTTTGCTTCAACCACTGCCTATCCCTAAGAGGATATGGGAATCAGTTTCTATGGATTTCATTACGGGATTTTCGGAGATAAACAAGATGAAATCTATAATGGTGGTGGTAGATCATTTTTCTAAGTATGTTGTATTCATAGCAGCCCCACATGCATGTATCGCACATGAAGCTGTAGAGTTATTTTTGAATCATGTGGTGAAGATCTTTGGATTACCCAAGGATATAGTGAGCGATCGGGATACTCGGTTTACTGGGAGATTTTGGACTTACTTGTTCAAGCTGATAGGTTCAGAATTAAAGTTTTCAACGGCTAATCATCCGCAGACAGATGGCCAGACGGGGCGGATTAATGCATTGTTAGAAAAGTATTTGAGGCACTATGTGACCGCAAGCCAAAAGAATTGGGTTAGTCTACTCGATTCCGCACAGTTTTGCTATAATATGCATATATCATCTTCTGCGGGTATGAGTCCAGCGGAGTTAGTATTTGGACATCAACCTACTACACCTTTGGAGATAGCAAAGACTAAGTCCCACGGGGAATGCCCAGCGGCATACAGATTTGTGCGAGACCATCAGGAGTTGATGGAACAGGCTAGGGAGAGCTTGGAGAAGGTACAAAGGAGGATGGTGAAATATGCGGATCAGCATAGGCGGGCACTAGAATTTGAGGTGGGTGACAAGGTGTTACTCAAACTGACGCCTCAGATATGGAGACAAGTCACAGACAAGCGGTATCACAAAGGTCTAGTGTAAAAATACGATGGCCCTTTTGAAGTTATAAAGCGGGTAGGCGCGGTGGCTTATCAGCTGAAACTGCCAGAAAGGATGAAGTTGCATCCTACTTTTCACGTGAGCTTTTTGAAGCCTTACCATGAAGATGTTGATCCGGGGAGACAACAGGTAAGAAAAGCTCCACCTACTGTGAGAAGTCATTTCGAGAAGAAGGTGGCAAAGATACTTGACCGCAAGGTTGAGGGAACTAGTAGGAAGAATCAGAGAACCTACTACTTGGTGCAGTGGAAAGGTGAAGATGAGGTAAGCGCTACTTGGGAGAAAGATACTTCTTTGTGGCAATTCGAGGATGAGATCAAGGCGTATTTGGAGCTTATTTCGATGAGGGCATCGGCTTCCTCCGACTGGGGGAGGGTTTGTTAGACCCTAACTACTTAACCAGGCGCCCAGCTCGCAAGGGATCGACTGGGGGCGCTATGACGAGTGTGGAGCGCAGGAAAGCTTTGCACGGGGCGCAACGGGGCGCGCACCAAAACAGGCAAGACAGGCACTTGGCTTGGGCGGATTGTCAAGCATGAAACGGAGACGCTAACAGACGATGATCGTAGTTTGCGGGTGGCAAACTAAAGTGAATCTTGGAAAATCGGGATAAGGATGAAAGCGGGTCATAAGTCGAGATAAGCGGAGAAGTCTCGGCAGACCAAATCACTGGAGATTATCACAGATATAAACTCTGAAGAGCATTGAGGTGGCGATCATTCGGAGAGTCCTTAGTTTAGTAGGAATTAATCCTATAGAGTTTCTGTTGTAATCAAACTCAGTTGCCTACGTGAGGGGGATGTCCTCACTTGCCTATATAAACCCCAGGGGAGGGGGTAGAATGTATTCAATCATCATTCAGTGAGAGAATCATTCAGAGAGAAAGAGAGTGATAGCTAAGAGCGGTCTTCTTGGCTAAATATTGTATTCCTTTTTATTGCGGATTAATAGAAAGGCTCTTTTCTCTAAAGTTTGAGTGTTTTTTACTTTATCGGTATACTTTGTCGAGTCGTTTTCTTGCTCAAGTGCTATATCGCTGCGTATTGACCCGGATTTAGGTTAGTGTGAAGATTGGCTGTACTAAGTTGCGGGAAACTTAGGCCATCACTGGAAAAAGTTCTATAGGAGAGAACGACCCTGTGACACCTATCATTTATTCATTGGTAGCCGATTTTAGATTCCTGCTTTTATCTGCTATTCTATATTGAATAGTATAAATACCCACGAATCAAATCTAATTTGTTATGTTTCAATAAGTTATAAGATATAAATTATTTGTTTTGATGATTAGAAATTAAGTTTCAATTTTAGTTTATGCATCAACGAAATTCCATTTGAATAAATTTGCTAGTTGTTTAAACATTATATAATATTTTAAAATATCTGTTGTTAATTAATACGAATAAGAAAGTGATTCGAGCAAAGTCGAGTAAGTTTAGTACATATAAAATTAAAGCTTAATTGAATAAGCAATCAAATAAAGGTGAATGGCTAAAGAAATGAAACATAATGATTTTTAGAGGTTTGGTCCTTCTCCAAAGGTACTTCGTCCTCTTCCTTAACTTTCTTTGTCAAGGAGTTTCACCTAATATGATTTCAAATATCCTTCAAGACTAAGGTATAAATTTTACAATTAATATCTTTCAAGGTTTAGGTATCAACCTCTAAATCCCTCTAACAGGAGTTTCTAATAAAAACTTACAAAATCACTCAAGAAGATAACTCACCCCTAAGGATGTTCATATTTCGATTTTAATTGAATTAACAAATCGAACCAAATTTAATTTGGTCAATTAGTTGGTCACCAATTATTTTATTAGTTGAAGAAAATTATTTTAAATGAATTTTAGTTTCAGTTAATTTGATTAATTAGCTGAATTAAGCATAATTTTAACCAAAATTAAAATCAAAAAATAAAACTAAAAATATATTAAACCTAAAGACATATTTAATATTTAAAATTTAGATAATGTTGTAAGTTTAATGTTGTTAAAGTTTTTAACTTAATACTTTGATATTTGAATATTTTGTGGGATGATATTATATAGTTTGTTTCAAATATGAAAAGTTAAAAATTAAAAATATAATTGGACTTAAATGTATTATTACTTAGATTAATTTAGTTAACCACCAAATTATCCAAATTTTATTTGGTTACATTAATTTCAAAATTAAAAATTTCAACGAAACAAAAATAAACTAATTCGGTTGTCACCAATTTTGCTTAAAATTAACCGAACCAATCAAATAAACACTCGTACTCACTCGTTGATCCTAAATAGGTTTTAGACATAACAAATAATTTTCAAATTGGAAATACCTCACAGAAATTGTGTGTTTTTCAAATAAGTACAAAAAGATAACCAATAAAAATTGAATATATATATATATATATATATATATGTGTGTGTGTGTGTGTGTGTGTGTGTGTGTGTGTGTGTATGTGTGTGTGTGTGTGGATGGATAAAAGATTCGAAAGAATTAAGCATTAAACACTTGAATGCTCTTGATTTCTTGAAAAAAATTAATTCAATACTCTTAAGATCATGTCTTTCAGCTTCAATGGTGTTAAAAAGACCTAATTTATAGTTGGAGAGAATTTAAAGTAGTTGGGTTTTTTGAGAAGAAAATAGTCATTTATTGCAACAAAAACTAGCTATTTGAAGTTTTTAGAGTATAGGAGATCAATCCTAGCATATAAAGGATTAATCCCTTGCTAAAAAATAAAAATAGATTTTATAGGGCTAGGGGATCAATGATCAATCCTCCTAGCTTTGCAACCAAAGAAACATGCCAAGCCGAATGCCTTCATCTTCGGGTTTGCACACTTCTTACAAAATTGATTATCTTAAGTTATGAAACTCAAAATCTTGATCCGTATGAAAATTGGAAAATTAAACTAAATTATCTTTTCATACATATATCAACATGTGAATCAATGTAGAACAGACATAGAAAAAGTCCAAAAATACTTTTTATGCGGTTGTCACACAACCTACACAATCTTTAGTAAAAATTATCTTTTTTTAGAAAAATCATATTTCAATTTCGTTTGATCCATGAAAGTAAACTCAAATAGATCTTCATAAATATCATTGATTTTTTTTATGTTACTATGTAAGTGATAAAAATTAACTTGATGTTTTCACTATTGTATATATTGATTTGTTTAAATTAAATAGTATCACGAACTTACACAATTTTGAATTAAATACCCCAGCATGAGCTAACCGAAAACAAAAAAACAAAAATGCTATAGCAAATAGAATACATTAATATTTACTTGTTAACAAAATATGAAGTAACAATAATTTGTGCATGTTTTCCCAAAAACATATTTTGTCCTTCTTCCTCAATTGATTTTTTCACGAAGAATATTGGCATTGTACCATAAAACAATGAAAAAAAAACCCTCCTCCAAAATTTTTAGCGAATGAAGTTAGGCTTAGAAGTATCCTTAGGCCACTTGATTATTAAGCCCATTGTTGCCCAAGGACCCATGCACTTGACTGCCCAAGTCAAGCAACTAGCATAATTGATGGGACTTGACACTAAAACACACAGTACACAAGTATAAGTGGTAGAGCCTAAGGATACAAGACAGACTCTTTTATTCACTCTTCTTTTCCAAAAGTTCTTTTTCCTTCCTTATCTTCCTTAAGATGCTTCCTTCTTCCTTCTCCCTTATCCATCAATCGATATTGGTTTGAACATTAGAGCACGCCCTAAAACCCCAATGTCTCCTGACTGTATTCACTTGAGTGCAAGTCTACTAATGGGACTTAACACTAAAACACATAGTACACAAGTATAAGTGGCAGAGCCTCGAGGATACAAGACAGACTCTTTTATTCACTCTTCTTTTCCAAAAGTTCTTTTTCCTTCCTTATCTTCCTTAAGATGCTTCCTTCTTCCTTCTCCCTTATCCATCAATCGATATTGGTTTGAACATTAGAGCACGCCCTAAAACCCCAATGTCTCCTGACTGTATTCACTTGAGTGCAAGTCTACTAATGGGACTTAACACTAAAACACATAGTACACAAGTATAAGTGGCAGAGCCTCGAGGATACAAGACAGACTCTTTTATTCACTCTTCTTTCCCGAAAGCTCTTTTTCCTTCCTTATCTTCCTTAAGATGTTTCCTTCTTCTTTCTCCCTCATCCATCTATAAATATTGGTTCGAACGTTAAAGCACGCCTTAAAATCTCAGTGTCTCCTAACTGTATTTACTTGAGTGCAAGTCTATATAGCTAAAAAACCACTTAACCAATCAACTAGGGAATGTCACCCATTGAAAATCTAAAAAGACATCAATAAAGGGATATCAATTGTTTGCTAATGTAAACAAGACTTCAACTCCATAAAGAATCGATGGGAAATCTCACACTTTCCTTGAAAGCTCAAAGAAAGTACTTTCGAGTTTAATGAGCTAATCATCATTTTTGTCTCATTTCTATCAAACAATTGAATTAGGCAAAACTGAAATAATGTAAATCCTTTTAAGTTTCTTTTTCTTTTAATTTTTTTTTTGTGTTAATAAGTGAAAATAATTTATTTCTACACTATTAATTAATAGGGTTAACGAGTTAAGATACTTGTGAGTTATTCAAATTTAACTCAATGATTATTAAAATTTGACTCATTCATTTATTTAAGTATCTTAATAATCGATTCGAATGATTCGTAAGATTAATTGCATTTTTAATATATATTTTCAAGATTTGATTAATAATTTTTTTATTTTATCATAATAATATATGATTAGAAAACATGACAAGTTAATCGAGAAAAGGTTGAATCAAATTTTAAAATTTTAAATTAAATCAAATTCAAATTTAACAAATCGATTCAAACTCGGTTTGATGGCTCGATCGGCATCTGTAGGCTCCGATGTGATTAAGTTTCGAAGATAAGATAAAAATTATCATTCCACCATTAATTTTAATTTTTTATTATATTATTAAAAAATTATTTTTAATAATTATTTTTCAATCTTACAAAAATCAAACACATCATCTATTCAATCTAACCCTAAATTCATTCAACTAGCTCATTACACCCTTTAAAAAGACAGAAATCACGTTTACTTAAAAAAAGAAATAAAAACTATAAGAAATAAAAACAGTAATTCCGTTTCCTTAAAAAAAAAATAATACCGTTAAAAAATTGTGAAGGACACCAAATTTTTCAGGTACTACTTCATCCGTATGAAAATATTTCAGGACACCAAAAAAAATAATACCGTTAAAAAATTGTGAAGGACACCAAAAAATTGTTCAAGAAAACTCGAAAATGAACCAGCAAAAATTGCAGACCTCAAAATTGATCGTAATACAAGTATTAGAATACGAACAAATCTATCTGCACCGTTGGATCCTTTTCAATTTGGTCCCACCAGTCAAAGCAACGACTATTACACTTCTCCACTTCTCCAACGGGCCTGATCTTCCTATCATTTAAAAAAAAAAAAAATCTGCAGCTTATTGCGTACGAAATGCAATAACTTCAACCAGAAAACCTACAAAAGACAAAACGTAAACCAAAAAAAAGAACAGAAGACACAGAAAATTTTGTGTTTTTTCATTTAGGATCTCTTCTCAGCAATGGCTATTTCTTCGATTTCAACGAATTGCCCATCTCTTCTACGCTTCTCAGACAATCTAAAGCAATCTTTTTCTTTATCCCAAACTTCAGTTTCTTTTCGGTCTTCACGATCCGATCTCAGCCGTGGGAAACGCCTTTCCATACGAGCAACTGCCGTTCCAGCGGCTCCAACAGCGGAAGGGCTGGCGCCGGCTATTACGTTGACAGACAATGCCTTGAAGCACTTGAATCAGATGAGAGCCGAGCGTGACGAAGATTTGTGCTTAAGAATTGGGGTTAAGCAAGGTGGGTGTTCGGGCATGTCTTATACAATGGATTTTGAGAAGAGAGCGAATGCTAGACCCGATGATTCTATGATTGAATATAGCGGATTTACAATCGGTGAGTTTTGGTGTTTGTTTTTTCACTTGTTTTCTTAAATTTTATGCACTTTACTGCATTCTTATGTGATTAGAAAAGTGGAAGGCGTTACCATAGCAGAATTATGATAAATCTAACTGTTGATCAATT
Source organism: Firmiana major (assembly GCA_033439115.1). NCBI lineage: Eukaryota > Viridiplantae > Streptophyta > Magnoliopsida > Malvales > Malvaceae > Firmiana > Firmiana major. The sequence continues at coordinate 16,188,524 of CM065904.1, read as the reverse complement.
TGTAGAAGAGTGATACGCTAGGAACAATTTAAAGTAGCAGTAAACAATCGCACTTAGTATGAGAATAAGTTTGAGGTGTACAACTAAGGCAGGGTGTGTTTGACTGAGATATTTAGGCATTTCAAACTCAAAATACAGGCTAGAATTGCTAAGGAATTTACGAACTTCATTCTTTTGTGTTCCAAGAGGACTTTACAATTCACGTAGATTACAGTCCCTTTTTCAAATACACAAACTAAACACAATCGTAAGTGATTGTAAGATTCATTTTGTATTATGCTTCAGTTTGCAAATTAACTGAGGATCAAGTGCAGAAAGTCATTTACAGAGAGTTATTCATGTTAAAGCTTGATTCTAGCTTTATTTGTCTCTGATTAAAGCTGTATCACCCCCAATATTGGATGAAGTAGTTTCTTAAGTAACTTGCAGAACTCAGACGAAAGGCTGCTGGAAATTTTGGAATTAAATATAATTAATGACGGTAAGGAAGAGAGAGAACTATATACAGATTCTTAACCACAGGGTCTGACTGACGGATATATCCAAACGTCTGAGAACAGAGCGTGACATTCAAGTATTAAATAAACCTAACATCCATTCTCTCTGATCTATATTACACAGGATTACAATTCTTCTGTCCTCAAGTTACAAGTAATACTAGCCCCTGATTTAACCTGGTCTTAAAGAGACTAAGATGACATTAGCCAGCCTGGAAGAGAGAGTTTAATTTAACATATTCAATTACTAAATCTTCTGCTGGTCTATAATAATTTTGAAAAATATATATTCTTAGAAAAGAACAGAAAAAAAGCCACTATATCTTCCTACCTATTGTTGCTTCTGTGTCATGAGCTGTCCAGGTTGATGTTGTATATCTAAACTGAAATGGTTAGGAATGTGAGGAATTGAACAACTGCTTTGATAGTATAAATGTAAGTTGAATGCTCTGAAAGGAAGTATTGCTTGGATTATGATAAAAATAAAAAACATATATATATATATATATAACAACTAACAACTGATATTATAGGGGCAGCGAAAAAAAAAAAAGTGCAATTTCTGTAATTTTTTTATTCAATCTAACAACTGATACCTTGTGAAGTGGATAATATAGGGGCAGTGATAAATGCCTTTCCCACGTTGCCCTCTTTTTCTCAGTGGATTTACTGTGTCAGAATGATGATCAATACCCTTTAACATGGCAATATCTTACCGAATATGAGTCCCATTTTTGTTTCACATACCGATATTGTTCTCTATTTCTAGCATCCCTACGGATAATTTAGGCAATCCACAAAAGGCTTGTTAGTTGAAATTAAATTCCTTGCCCTATTGAAATGTTTGATTAACTAAAAATGTCCGGGACATTGTAACGTGAATCTGATACTTATGGAACATGCTTGTTTTACCTTTCTTTGGCTCCAGATTTAACATTTGCATGGTTGTAAATGCTTAATTGACTTCTAGGCAAAATGTTCGCTCATGCTTTCTCTGCTTGTTTTCGCAGTCTGTGATCCAAAAAGCCTCCTCTTCCTATTTGGGATGCAGTTGGACTACAGTGATGCTCTTATTGGTGGAGGTTTCTCTTTCAAGAACCCAAACGCTACCCAGACTTGTGGTTGTGGTAAATCGTTTGCGGCAGAGATGTGAATTATATATACAAAGACAGTTGAATAGTCATCCATTACATGTATTACAACAAGCAACTTGTGTCTGGAGTCTTTCGAGTTTCAATGACTTGATATTTCTAGCGCCTTTCTTACCATCTTTTCCCGCTTTTAGAAGGAAGTACCTTTCATATCCTTGTATATTGGCATTATGCATTTAACTGCCTAGCAGAAGGAAAGTGGCACTATGAATATTACAAAATAAATATATATATATATATATATATATATGAGAATAATAAATAGTAATAAAGAAGGAAAAAAGGGCAGTGATCTGTTCAGTTCCTGCTTGAATGTTATGAAGGCAAGGTGCCGTGTTCTGTTCAGGTCAAGCTCTATACCAGTAGCGATGAAACCTCCATGCTCAGATCATCCAATGGAGTGGTGAAGGACAGGAATGGGGTCAGGAATTAGATCTTTAATGATCCTCAAGCAGGGACAGTGATTGGGATATCTTCTTTTACAGGCCCTTTCTTTTGACATCTAGCTGGGTGGAAAGAGTGGCATTTCCACGATTGTTTGAAAATTCTGATAGTTTTAAAACACAATTTACCTTTTTGATGCACTTAAGTGATTTCAAAATGTTTCCTCTCCTGTTCATCCGTTTTTACTTACAACATCAATTTTGTTTAACTGGATAAATTCTACATACAAACCTCGCTACTAAATATACACCATTCTTCAAAATATATATATATATATATATATATATATATATATATATTACAACATCAATTTTGTTTAACTGGATAAATTCTACATACAAACCTCGCTACTAAATATACACCATTCTTCAAAATATATATATATATATTTCCTCTCAAAACTTTGGTGAAATTATTAACTTAACCTTCTATTAAAAACACCTCATTTTGCACCAATTTCTCTCACCTTCTTTAATCATATTTTGAAAATCCCAAACCCTTACCTTTCGCTGGAAATTCAAATCCCTAAAATTTCTTTCAAAATCACAAAAATCTTGAAAATCATTGACTTTGTCGGTCTCTTGGAATGGATCATTAAGTATTAATTTAGAAAGATTATTAATTTAAAGATTTTACTTATAAATTAGTATTTTTTTCTTATAAAGCGTGTTTTTAATTTAAACATTTTTAAACTTTTTCAATAACTTTATGATATTAATTTTTTTTTAAATCTCATTTTGATTAACAAATTCCTTAAAAACAATTTTGCAAGTATATGTTATTTAATATATTTTAAATACGATAGCTTTTTATAAAGTAGTATCTTGAAATTGTTTTTTAATTTTTTAATATTATGTAATATATTTTGCTTTTTTTAATCAAATTATTAACTTATGCGGCATCGAGATTGAAATTTTGCACTAAATTTTAAATTAGTAATTATTAGTGATTCAAGTTGAAATCATAATTTTTTATTAATTTAAAAATCTATTATTCTAAAGGAGAATAATTTAGTGAGATTTATTTGTATTTGCAACATGTTTGCATCTGCATCAATTATATAAAACAATATCTTCATGGCAACGATAGGTGGAACTGGCAGGTCTCAAATGATTTTTGCTTTTACTCGTATATCCTTACAAATCTCTAGACCATTCTATAATTATACATTAGTGCTTATTGTCATCGTCATCGTCATCGTCATCGTCATCGTCATCTGGTTCTTGCTGTAGGCACGCAATGAGATTGTTATGCCACTGTCTACTGATATAAGTACAAACATGTATCCAGTATACGATGGGGATTACTCTGCTTACTAAGAAAAGTGCATGCAGAAGGAATTTTCTACATTTTTAGTTACAGCTTTCCTTCCTTTTTATATAACAACTAAATCAACTAACCCATGAACACACAACGGCAACCTAAATTTATGAATATATGATCCTCGATTCCTTTTGGTTCTGTGCTGCATACTATGGTGGAGATCCAAACATCATATCTACTAGGTCTAAAAATTATAATAATCATGGAGTATTCATTGATGAATGTCCAGACTAGAATTTGTTTAAAGAATATGACTTCGGTTTAGTTATCTGCATAAGTCATTATAGCTCGAGACGGAACACTTTTTATTAATTCTGTTAATAGTATATTGGTGAAAGGCCAGGATACGCGTTGTTAACTGCTGAAATTAATTAATTTAACGCAACAGTATTATTAGAGTATAATTATCCATAAAACAAAGTATTGAGTTATATTAGTGTAAAATAAATTATTTTATATATTTTATAATTTTATGTAGGATTAATATTTTATGTCGGATTAATATTTTTATCAACCAAAGGTTAGATTTAACAATTCATTCGTATTTATTATGCCTGTACATTTTTTAATCTATCATTTTAATTGAAAATTATAATTTTCAATATATATTAATGGTTGAAATTTCATAATTATGGAACAAAAAAGTTAGACATTTTTTTATTAATTTGAAATTTAATATGCTTGATTTACGTGAATAAAACCTAAAATTCAACTGTTGAATTAAACAAATATAAATTATATAAAAAATATTAAAATATATAAAATTAAATTAATTTTATATTAACATAAGTGGATTCCTTCTCTTTCTCATATTCCTCTTTCTCATATTAGTAATTTTTCATTAATAGAATTTATTGACAATATGTGCTCTTTGGAAAATTAATTGGCATTATTATTGAAATCAATATTTGCTTATTAAGGCATTTTGGTTTGATTATAATTATTTGAATGCGTTATGTTACAGATGTGGTACATCCACAAGGAGCTAACTCATCCAAAGGATCAACCGATCCGTCATGATAAGTGTTTAATTTGATAAATTTATTTTGTTTAATAATATTTTTATAACTTTATTTTATGCTTAAACTTTCGTTTGATGTTTTAGGAAACAAAAATAAGATATTGGGAGAAAATGAAGCTTAAAGGACAATTTTTTACTAGCAAGAGTATTTTGATAATTTCTCTTCCGTTTAAATTTTTAAAGAAAAAGAGATCTTCAACAAAGTTATTGTAAATTGGTATTTGGTTTTAATTACGAATAGTGAAGTAAATAAATGGAATTGAGAATGAGCACATTAATAAAAAATTAATTAAAATTATATTTTTAACATGAGAGATTTGGATGAATTTAATTAATTAATTAAAATATTTTAACTTGAAGAATAAATAATTATGAAGTGTAAAAATTTTTTTTTTATGAGCTAGATTAATATATGAATAATCCTTCATGTTAGATAAATACAAATATTAGACAATTTATACTTTGAAATACCAAATAATTAAATATATATATATATATATAAATAAAATAATGATGAATGAAATGATGGATGAATAAAATGAGGGAGTACCTAGACCTGGAAGCCAGCGAAGAACCGATCGGCAGAAGTTCCGATCGATGAAAAGGCTATTGAACTGGTTCGGACCGATTCAGTAAGGAAAAAGAAGAAAAGAAATGAGAAAAATCGGCGATGTCTCGGTTTAAGGATAGACTGGTAAGCGGTTCGATTTGAACGTTTCACTTTTTAAAAATTTATTTAAATTTATATTTGATCTAAATTTGACCCGGTTTAAATACATAAATGTGTAGCGCAACAATAGGCGACGAACGAGAGTTCGATTTAATCTCGATTTACATGTCAACACGAAAACTCGGGTAAGTGAATCTCACTTGCTACAATTTGTATGATTAGACGGAATAAATTTAATTGCATAAGTCGCAGGTTAATCCCGCATAAATTGCTTAATGATTTAGAATTGAAAATCGATTATCGTAAATGATTGTGTGAACTTTCTAAAGACGTAAGTGAACCGTACTTGCTACAACCAGTATATTTATACGCGTTAAATTTAATCGCATGAGTTGCGGGGAAATCTCGTATAAATTGTTTTATTTTAGAAAATTGAACATTGGAGATTGTGAATGATTGTTCGAATTTTTCAAGGATTGTTAGCACTGAATTTTATATATGTTTAGAACCCTTTTTACTTAGTTATTTGATTTGTTCTTTGCAATGTTAGGTATGTTTTATGTGTTTTGTGCATTTGTGCAGGAAAAAGAACAATATGGAGAAGTTAAAGCTTTTGGAGCTGATTCTGATGATTCTGTGAAGAAATGAAAATTCAGGATGCTGATCGTGACTTATGCTGCAGCAATAGAAGAAACTGGACAGTGCAGAGCAAATCTGGGGAATCAATACCATTGTCGCAGCATAGCAGTCTGATTAGGGCAACACTGTTTTTCCACGTGGCATTCCGTGTTTTAGTGCCTGGGAACCTTATAAATAGTCTTTTTATCAGAATATCGAAGGAGGCGGCGGCAGAAGGCTTCAGGATTGATTTAGCTTCATAGAAACTCCATCTTTTACATCTTTTTTCTACCAATGTTTATTCTTGGGATGATACTTTGGAATTATGGGATGTTTATTATGATTTCTAGGAACTAAACTCCTTTTTCCTAAAATCGATGTAGCCAACTTTGGGCAGATTGCAACTATTTTGTGATGATTGTTTGGATGATTTCAATTATGTTTATTTAATCTACTTGTTCTTAATACTCTAGTTGATTGGCCACCAATTAGATGAATTAGTATAGGAATCCGGCACTTGGGAGAGGGGATTATTTATATGCACAAGGGTAGATTAACATAGGACATTATTAAATCGGGAGGTTGACAATTCTTATGAGCCATAGAGAAACGGATTACCATCGCTTAATGAACTCTATTATTTAACTCTGAATTGGGAGGTTAGGATTAGGTAATTTGGGTATGACTGTTTAAAACTCGGGAGAGATAAACAGGAAACAGTTTCGGCTATAAACAATTTGAAATCAAAAGAACAATTGATCAAAGGAATTGTATGAACCCTAGTTAGGTGAAATCGAGTTCTAGGAATATTTTGCCATTGATATTTTCATTCGTAATAATTGTGATTTGTTTTAATTAAATTGTTCCGTAATTAATAGTTAGAATAGTAAATAGGATCTTAACCAATATAAATTACTTTTTCTAAATAAAGTTCAAGGTTGTTGATTACAGTGATTTGCGGTGGACACAATTCCCTCTGGGACGATACTTTTTCTAAATACTTTTATTTTCCTCTGGGAATTGTGTCCACCGCAAATCACTTTACTCTCGTCGGACTCAAGAGGTAAACAGGAAACAGTTTCGGCTATAAACAATTTGAAATCAAAAGAACAATTGATCAAAGGAATTGTATGAACCCTAGTTAGGTGAAATCGAGTTCTAGGAATATTTTGCCATTGATATTTTCATTCGTAATAATTGTGATTTGTTTTAATTAAATTGTTCCGTAATTAATAGTTAGAATAGTAAATAGGATCTTAACCAATATAAATTACTTTTTCTAAATAAAGTTCAAGGTTGTTGATTACAGTGATTTGCGGTGGACACAATTCCCTCTGGGACGATACTTTTTCTAAATACTTTTATTTTCCTCTGGGAATTGTGTCCACCGCAAATCACTTTACTCTCGTCGGACTCAAGAGGTGACCCCCACAATCCCACTATACATTGCCTTTTCGTCTCAAAACAGAGTTTTCAAAATTTTTCTTGGGTTTTATAGCCCATAAACTCACACCGATTAATAAAATCGAATTCCTTGTAATCTAAAAACTCTTTCATAAAACGAAAAGACTGTGTGGCACTTTGTTGCCGTAGGACTCAAGAGGTGGCCCCCACAATCACCTTTCGAAAACAAATTTCATTTCTTAAACATATGTTCACATACCAAATTTCATTTCTTTCAAAAACATGAAATCAATTCATACGTAAGTCGAAACCATAACATTTATTCAGAAATCATACTCGAAACTATGCATTCAATTTCATATGGCATATCTTTATTTCAAAAACATGACCAAATAAATATTGGGCTTAATAAGTGTTGGGTTTTGTTTTACAATCAAGGGTTGCACGAGAAAGCTCGACAACACATAAATAAATCAGAGTCTAAGGGTAGGGATACAATTACCATCTTAAATTACACCCCTTACCTCGATTTATTGGAAGCACCAGTTCGAGTAGTGATGCCTCCAAGTATTCTCTCTTAAATCCTTCTACGATTCTCCTACACCATAATTCATATATATATTTTTTTAGTATCATATATAATTTCTGAAGTGATTTACAACGTTTCAAAATCATGACCTCATTCATGAAGAAAATATATTTGAAATCTAATTGCTAACTTCTCAATATTGCCCAAAATGTACACATTTTATAAAACATGTTCAGCCTGATGGATCTCATCAATTTCCTTCCTCCTTCATACTCCATCATATATAGAAAATAATTAATTCTACCACAAATTCTATAGTCGTATTCTCCATTGACTAGTCCTTCCTCTTACCAATTTGTATAATTTCCTTCTTACACCATATTGTGCGTGTGCACACTTGTACATACATAAGCAAAGGTGTTTTATATACATTTATACATATATCAATACACACACGCACATAAACCCATATATATATATATATATACATATATTTTATCCACTTCATCCTCTCATTCCATTTTCATTTCAACATTTAACCCCAATTTTTTGATAATCCAACCCATAATATTAAATTCTTTATCTAATTCTTAAATCCTCAATTGTTCAATTAACCCTAGTTTTCAAATTTCTTCACAACCAAAATCTAAACTAATTCATACAACAATCATGCTTTCATAATGCAATTTACACAGAAATTCAACTTGATTAATCTTATATTTTTACCTAGGAATCACTGTGCAAAAATGGGAAAATATCGACTGGGTATTTTTTTGTATTTATTACTTTTTGGAATACTGCCACTGTAGGAGTACTGTGGCGTCTGAGGGAGCAGGGGACGGCCAGAAGGGGGCTAGACGGTTGTCAGGGTCGTCGGTTCGCGGTCTTGTCATTGGCCATCGGAGTTCACGAGAACAAAAGGGTTTCCTTAGCTGAGCTCTTGATTCAGCGAGGGGAGAGGGAGAGAGAAGCCGATCCACATCCAGGTGAAGGGACCTGTCGGTCCAGGGAAGCTTCCAGCGCTAATGTGGTCGCCGGTGACGAACGGGAGACAACAGGAAAAACGGGAGAGGTTTTCGGGCTTCGGGTGAGTGAGGAAGGAAGGGAGAAGGGAAGGGCTGCCGGTCGTCGCTGGTCCTGGTCAGTCTCGGTTTGGTCGGTCGGCAAACTGAAGGGGGGTCGACAAGGATGATCGGGGAGAGGGGATTGGAGAAGGAAAGAATATGGGGGGGGAGAAGAGTTTCTTTAGGAATATTTTTTTTCATTTTTTATATATATATATATATATATATTATATATATCTTTTATTTTTATTTATTTTATTATATATATATATATTTTATATTTTTGTGTATTTATATATATATATTTTTTTATTTTACATTTTCAATTTTGGACAAATACATGTATATATATATATATTTATTGTAATAATTATTTTTTTTTTGTTAAATGCATTTTCAATTTAACAAACATATATATATATATACACATATTTTCTTATAACATTTTTTTCATTTAATTTTATTGTTTAATTAAATGCAAAAAATTTGTGGTGTTTACACTTATACTATTTAATTGTACTTTTTCAGACAGTTACTTTACAGTGTATGTGTTAGGATGTATATTAAATTAAGAAATGATTACAAAAGTTAATAAGAAGTTAGACTATGACCTTAAGTTCATAACCTTAAACCAAGTTAGGTAGTTTGAGACCTAGAAATAGTTACGACTGTACTCATATAACAAAAAATGTATAGAAAGAAAAATGAAAAAAAAAATTAGCTCACAATTTTACACTTTCGCAATAAATTATTAAAAAGTTTACAGTTTCGGGTCGTGACAGTTGTAGAGGACTCTTCAAGTTTTCCAGAATGTTAGAATCATCCAAATCGGAATTCGTTTGATGAGTCAAAAGTCCTTATAAAATCAGCACTAAAAACAAGAAAGTCAACTCCGAGTCAAAGTAAGATTGCTACAAAGATAATTAACAAATTAAATTAAGCCTTTGAAAGAGATAATTACCATAAGAGAAATGAGCCTTAATGAGTTGGCAAAGAAGGCCAACACTCCAAAATAATTGACGATTATTTTGTCGTTTCCACTTGAAATCAATTACTCACACGTCTCCTAACTCAACAAATTTTTTTCCTGTGAATAGTATAAAAACCCTAAAAAAATAATTAAATAAAAATAAAAAATCACAAGAATTTAAAAGCAAATTAATGAGAATAATAAAAACATAATAATTAATCAAAACCAGTCCCCAAAAACAGCGCCAAAAATTGGTGAGTGTCAAATTCAACCAAATTTAAATTACTGGTCTTACGAAAATTTTGCAGTAGCGGCAAATCCAGGTTGAACCCTAGAGACTGGTGGATTAATTATCATGCAATAACTAAAATAATTGGGTGGGGGGGTTTAATTTAACATAATTAAAATCCTAAAACATAATTGATATTCAATTAATTATAAAGAGAAAAAACCAAGATTAACAACTTCGATTCAAATGAACTATCCAGTAACTAACAATTGATCATTAACACTGAATTTACCATCTTGTCTTCAATTATTTAGCTAAGGTTATCTCCCAGCAAGATAATATCTCTTCTTCCCTGCTATAATTAACTCAAGCCCAACACCCGAATTAAATTCTTATCCCTAATCAAATCAGTTTTGACGGAATCCTATTTAGACTAGGAATAACATTAGCACTCTAGGAAGATTACTAACCGAATAACACTCCAGCCACGAGTTGAATGTTTAATCAGTTCTATTGTTTCACTTAGAGTTGACGAACCCTAAATGCTACTGATTCTGATTTCTATCGCAACAATTACGGATTGTGAAAAATTCAGATAGCATACAATCACATGCGAAGATTATCTAATTGGCCAAATCATATAATTTTCTCATGCAATCGAATCAATTAATATAAAAAACAACAGATAATTGAATCAAAAGATAGTTTAGAACAACAAACCGTGTTTCTCAATTGTTAAAGTTTACTAGATTCGATTCCCTTGAACCGAATAAAGGATTTAGCAGCACATGATTATTGAAAACGAAAATAAAAATATAGAGAGGGTGAATTATTTTTATATTTCGAATGCTGCCCTCTTTTGTCTCTTTTCTAATGTTCCCTAAAGAAAACGAAACTATATATATCGTAAAAAAAAAACTAAATTCGAAAATCCTATTACAAGTAGGAAAAGGTTGACATATTCGGGTTTTCTCTTCACAGGAGGTTTTGGAGTGGAAATAGGCTAAATTGGATCTTGGCTTCTTCTCCAGAGTTGTAAATCAGTAAGTCAGCGTTTCACTAGGCCTGACTTTGTATAATTTGGAGGACTGGAACTCCGTTTAAAGCCAAAATTCCAAACAGCACTAAAACTTTCCAATTTCTTCTATTAAGCTCTTGAAGCCCAATTTATCTGCCAAATCACAAAATTAACATAAGTACTCTAATTAACATGAGGAACATAGTAAAATATTAAAATGTAGAAGGAAATAAATAATAAAAATATGACACTCATCACTAGGCTCTAGCACAATGTCATAAAATCCATGTTAAAACTAGTACGAGTTAAGCTCCAACACTCATGTGTGTAAAACTCTAGTGCGAGTATCGCTCCAGCACTAATGCACGTATAAAACACATCAAATCTCGTGCAAGCAGCGCTCTAGCACGTTTCATTTCCACAAAACTCATGTAGGTGGCTCATTCTTTGCAAAACATGGTTATGAAACCAAATCAAGCTACTTTTTGTGCAAATCATTTCAAATGTTAGCCAACCTACCAATCACGTGCTAAAAAGTAATAAAAAGATTTCAAAGCATCATGCTCTTGCTTTCAATGCACATTTCTCAAAAACCCAATTATTTGCCTTTCAAACATCTATGTCATCCTATGACTCTTAGATACGTTAAAAACTGCCCATGCACCCGAAAGGCGTAAAAATATCCCTAGGGCTAATACAATTTCCTTACCTCGATTCTCTTGGAAGCAACTCTTCCTTCTTCCTTTCCCGCTTTTCGTGATTTGGCTCAACTTGCTTTGGATTTATCATCGGGAGCTGCACACATTCATAAATCATATGAGTCATTATCGATAACTCATTTTCAGACTTCAACTAATCGATATATCCCATCGAGTCTATTTTCATTAAGTTTGACCAATTATCCCATTTGGTCATCATTATGTCATTTCTAGTCAATTTAACTAGCAACATACTTGGTTACTTATCAAACCCTTGGCATAAATGTTTATCCATAATCTTCCATCATTTATGCATTCTCTACAATACCATTTATGCACATTTTTATCACTTGACTAATCTCACAATGTTGCTTCATCCAATCATCTCAAAATCATGCACATCACTCCACTAACAACTTGATATAATCCTTTTTATCATTTAATCAACCACATTCTATTTTCTCACACTAAACTCATACTACGTTATACTTGTTCCTTTACATTCTAGGTAGTTTCATTCATCAATAAATACACCAATCTACTCACAACAACAACTAGATGAATATACTTAGAGTTGGTGTATTGGAAACTCACCTAGCTTGACTTTCTTCTTTTCCAAGTTTGGAAGACTCCTTAGCTCCTTCAATTCAATGAGCTGAATGTTAGATCCAAGCTATGTTGCTCTCCTCCTCAAAATAAACAACTTTGGATCTAATAACTTTTTCCTAATTCTTTTTGGAAGAGGGTGTATTCTAAAAAGAAAGCTTGGTATTTTGGGTGAAAATGGAAGAGGTGTGTTGGTTTATTGAAGAAAAAGGTTTTGTCGTGGGGTATTTATAGATTGAGAGATTGAGATCGATCACATTTACAAGATCCGAAATCATTTGTCTTATGATTCCATTAACATTTATTACAAAGTTATACATACATGGGGGTCTCACAATCTTCCCCAATTAAGGAAATTTGGTCCTCCAAATTGGAACTAAATCAGTCCGTGAACAACTCAGGATACTTTTCCCACATCAAACTCTCCAACTCCCATGTAGTTTCTTCTGTAGTATGGTGCTGCCAAAGGACATTCACTAAGGGGATCGCCTTCGATCTCAACACCTTCTCCTTCCTGTCCAATATCCGAACCAGCTTCTCAACATATGACATGCTCTCGTTGAGCTCCAATGGCTCGTATCTAATTACATGTGTCGGGTCTGGGTAGTACTTTCGTAACATAGAGATGTGGAAGACGTTATGCACTCTTGATAGTTCAGGTGGCAATGCTAGCCTGTAAGCCTTATCTCCCACTTTATCCAATATCTCAAAGGGTCTAATGTAACGATGACTTAACTTTCCTTTCTTTTCGAACATCGTTACACTCTTGGAAGGAGAAACTCGCAACAACATCAATTCACCCACTGTGAATTCCAACTGTCTCTGTCTCCTATCAGCACAACTCTTTTATCTGCTCTAAGTTGTCCATAACCTCTCACAAATTAACTGGGCACTCTCACAGGCTTGTCTCACTAAGTCGGGAGCAAATATCAGTTGGTCACCAACCTCTTCCCATCCAATAGGGGAACAGTATCTACGACCATATAAAACTTCATACGGTGCCATCCTGATACTCGAATGATAACTGTTATTATAGGCGAACTCTGCGAGTGGAAAATGGTCATCCCAGGAGCCTCCAAAATCCAAAGCACACACTCTCAACATATCCTCCAGGGTCTGTATTGTCCTCTCTGACTGACCATATGTCTGAGGATAAAACATTGTGCTAAAACTCAGTTGGGTCCCCATCGCTTCTTGAAAATATTTCAACAGTGGGAAGTGAAGCGGGCATCCCTATCAGAAATAACGCTCACTGAAACATCATGCAATCTCACTATCTCGCACACATGTAGTTCTGTCAATGTACTCAGAGTATCAGTGGCTCTCATAGCTAGGAAGTGTGCCAACTTCGTCAATCTATCCACTATCACCTAAATAGCATCGTCCATAGTGACATACTCTCATATCCAAGTCGGTATAGGTAGGGGTTGTAATAGCCCTGCAGGCTTCTGATGCTCTACCTTTACCTGCTAACAGATGAGACACTTTGCTACATACTCTTCTACATCTCTCTTCATCTCTGACCACCTATACACTCTTCAGAGGTTCTGATACATCTTGTTACTTCTCGGATGCAGTGTATACTCCACTGAATGAGCCTCTGATAAAATCAACCTCCTGATCTCTGGATCATTGGGAACACATATCCTACCCCTGAATCTCAGAAGCCCATCTGAACTCAACTTAAAATCGGTTTTTGTACCCCTCTGTATTTTTTTGATGATATCACTGCACTGCTGATCAATCCGCTGAGCCTGCTGGATACGATCTACCAGATTTGGTTTCAACCGTAGACTAGCTACCATAAAGCCACTATTAGTATCAGGCGGGGTCACATCTAAACTGAGGCTCGCAGACTACTCTAATAACTCTTGTTCCCTGATAATCATGTATGATACCAACTCGAGATGCTTCCTACTCAGTGCATCAGCTACAACATTCGCCTTACCCGGATGGTACAAGATCTCGCAATCATAGTCCTTCAAAAGCTCAAGTCACCTTCTCTGCCTCATGTTCAATTCCTTCTGTAAAAACAAATACTTGAGGCTCTTGTGGTTAGTAAATACTTGGAATTTCTCACCATAGAGGTAATGGCGCCATATTTTTAAGGAAAATACCACGACCGCCAGTTCTAGATCGTGGATCGGGTAGTTCCTCTCATGATCCTTTAACTGTCTTGATTCATAAGCGACTACCCTTCTATCCTGCATCAGTAAACAGCCCAGTCCTTGGTACGAAGCATCTGTATATACAGAAAAACCTCCTGAGCTAGTAGGTATGGTGAGAATCAAAGTTGTGGTTAATCTCTTCTTTAACTCCTGAAAACTTTTCTCACATTTATCGTTCCATACAAATTTAACATTCTTCCTCGTGAGACGTGTCAACGGAGCAGCTAACCTCAAAAATCTCTCCATAAATCGTCAATAATATCCCGTTAAACCAAAGAAACTCTTGATCTCTGTGACTATCTGTGGTCCCTGCCACTGAACCACTGCTTCAATCTTGGATGGGTCCACTGACACACCATCATTTGATACAATATAACCCAGAAAAAAGATTTGTTCTAGCCAAAAATCACATTTACTGAGTTTAACGTATAACTTCTCTCTCGGAGGGTCTGTTGCACTATTCTTAGGTGCTGCTCATGCTCATCTCTAGATCTTGAGTACATCATGATATCATCGATGAACAGGATAACGAATCGATCCAAATAGTGGTGAAACACCTTATTCATCAACGACATAAAAGCTGCGGGAGCATTCGTTAACTCGAATGGCATAATCATAAACTCAAAATGACCATACCGGGTGCAGAAAGCTGTCTTGGGTACATCTCCATCCCGAATTCTCAACTGATAAAACTCAGATCTCATATCTATCTTAGAAAAGACCTGTGCTCCCCGAAGCTGATCTAACAAGTCATCGATGTGTGGAAGGAGGTATTTATTCTTAATGGCCGCCTTATTTAACAACCGGTAGTCAATACATAGTCAGAGGCTTCCATCCTTCCTCTTTACAAACAGAACCGGTGCTCCCTAAGTCGATATACTCGGTCTAATGAACCCCTTATCCAACAACTCATGTAACTGCTTCTGCAGTTCCTCCAATTCAATTGAAGCAATTTTGTACGATGGCTTAGATATCGGCTCTGTACTAGGTGCCAAATCTATACAAAATTTCATCTCTCTATCTGGTAGTAACCCTGGTAAATCATCTGAAAAGACATCTGAAAATTCCCTGACTACTGGGATGTCTCGCAATTTCTGGCATGCCTTATCCGCCTCAAATACGTGTGCAATATAACCTTTCAAAATATCAATACTAAATCAGTATAAAAATTCATATGTTTCACTCACAACCACAACTACTTTCATTATT
Organism: Firmiana major; assembly: GCA_033439115.1. Taxonomy (NCBI): domain Eukaryota; kingdom Viridiplantae; phylum Streptophyta; class Magnoliopsida; order Malvales; family Malvaceae; genus Firmiana; species Firmiana major. Next base: position 16,172,905 of record CM065904.1, on the reverse strand, counting down.
TTTTAAGGGGATTTACATTACATTTCTCGGGTAAACTTACGGTAACGCTATCTACCGCTAAAAATGTTACTGTCTTAGAAAAACAATCCACTACAGCTCGGTTTGCAGCTAACCAATCCATTCCTAAGATTACATCAAAGTCTCTCATTAAAATTAAAATGAGGTTGGCTGTCATTTCCTTTTCCCCTACTTTCAACTTACAATCTCTAAATACATACTCCACTAGCTGACTATCATTAATGGGAGTGTTTATCAGCATCCTCCTACTAAACGGGGCAAGCGTCACATACTTAAACAATTTACATGCAAATGCAGGTGATACAAATGAATGTGTGGCACCAAGATCTATCAAAACATAAACTTCAAGATTAAAGATTAAGATGGTAACTTTCACCACATCTGACGACTGATCTGCAATATCCTAGTCCAAGGCGTGTACTTACCCTCTGCTAACCACCTGCTTTCCTTTCTCTTCAGCTGTCGCCCTCCGTCTCAGAGTAGGAGTATCAACGGAGCTCTCTCCAGCTCCCTGCCCTTCTGTGGGGTACTCTTAGTCATCTCTGGGCAATTTCTGATCATATGTCCTGGTTTCCCACATTGAAAACATATTGCAGGGGATCCATAACATGGTCGAGTACCATGGTACCTACCGCACTTACTACACTGTTCTATCTTAGGCCGTGGCCCTCCAACCACTATTTCCTTTGCTGGAGTTATGGCCGAATACATGGGAGACTTAACTGTCCTCTCCCGGATCTCCTTAATCCTCGACCTCTTCTTAGAAAATCTCTTGCTTCCTCTGTAACTGAAGCCTCTATTTCACTGTGGGTCTCTTCCTATCTTTGTCCCTCACTCTACCAACCTTTTCAAACTCTGAGGCAAGCTGCTCAATATCTTGCTCACATAAATGTGCTCTGTGCACTGCCTCTTTGTAGGTTGGTATGTCAAAAGGGACCAATTGGGACCTGATGGATGGTCTCAGTTCGTCCATAAACTTTCGAACCTTCTTAACCTCACTATCCATCATATCAGGGTCATACCTGCCCGGGGAGATAAATTTAGTCTCATACTCATCCACCGATCTACTCCCCTAGGTCAAATCCAAAAATTCCATTTGCAATCTCCGCTGCAGTATCTAGAACATATTATGTCACACCCCGGAAACGCGAAAAATATGGCAAATTTAAAAACTTTTTACTCATTAAATCACAATTAAGGGTGCATTCCTGTGCAGTGTCATACATCGTCATATATATCATACCTCAGGATCTCATCATTAGATAGTATATATCATATCATATACATTACTCAGTATTAAGTTAATTATTCCTAATACATCCCATACAATGTTATACATCAAGTGTCTGTAATTACAATAATTGTCTGGGTACATGAAAAGATAAATGATACCTCAAAACACAATATATGGCCTGGAGCTCAAGTCCTCCACTAGCCACTACTCCATACGTCGCGGGGAAACCCTTCTTCACTTGAAGAAATCTAGGGGGAAAGAAAACAGGGTGAGCTTCTAAATCGCTCAGTAAGGGGGTAAGGGACTCGTTATATAAACCATAATGCACATCATAAAATATTTATTTGCATGTGAAACTCAGTATACTCATTTGAAAACCATAGCATGAAAATTCTCAAAACAACATTCTCATATCTCAAAATCATGTGGAAACATAAAGTAAAAGGCTCAGTATAGAGCAGTAACAAGCATGTGAAAATAATGCGATAATGGCTTTCTCAATAAACGTGATAAAATCACTGTAATAATAACGCACGTGGCGCAGCCACCAAACATACGTAGCATAGCCACTGATTTAGATTCACACGTGGCATAGCCACAGAATAGGGTTTCACGTGGTAACGACCACCAAATATACATGGCACAGCCACAGAATGGGGTTTCTCATGTGGCAACGGCCACCAATTAGGGTTCTTACGTGGCAACGGCCACCAAATATACGTGGCACAGCCACAGAATAGGGGATCTCACGTTACTAGAATGGAGAAGAATCGGGCTTACATGCTACTAGAGCAATACCCGGTGTGTATTCAAAATTTACACACCTAAGTCTTTATCAATAGCCATTATCATATAAAACTGGTTTGCCTTCACGTAGAACTCATAATGGTTTTCTCTCATAAAACTCATTTAAAACCGTTTTGTACTCAACACAAAAATATTTAAAAACCGAGTCCCAACCAGCAAAACACGCACACATTTCTCAAATCTCAATATTGCCTTAACGTAGAGCCCAATTCATTTCTCACACAACCTCAACGGTTTATAAAGCAATTTCACACTCAGCTTATAAACTCATAAAATAATGGGCTCCAACCGGCTATAAAAACCGTGTGCATTCTCATCAAAACACAATACATCAAACATACTTGTTTTATAAATTGCAAATCATGCTATAATAGTTCACAAATCACATACACAAATGGTTTAGTTTCCCTTACCTCTTTGCACCTCGTATAGTTCAATTGTTTCCCCCTTGTCACGGACTAGTCTCGCATTCCACTTTGGAACTCTCGAGCTGTCCAAACGATGTTAAAACATCAATACTCATCATCCCAGTAACCTCAATTCTCAAAATCGAGCATAATTGCTCATAACACCTCAAATCTCGCAATTCCCGTAACTCTATCACAATCCACAATCTCATTCACAACATCTCAACATCCTACACTTCCCATGCCACAATATCTATGCTAAATCACCACATTGTCTAAATTTTCATTTATAACTCAAAATTCCCAAAATTACTAAAATTGCTAAATATCATCATCACCCCAGCTACATTGTAATTTCATCAATCCCTAATCATTTTCCAGCTATTTCAACACAATGCCAACAACTATTATCACTAAAATCATCTCTAATATCAAGATCGAGGTTTAGAAATTACCCAAAACTTATGGAGAGCTTATCTCTTGCCTCGATTCAACCCGTCTTCTGATTTTCAAGTATGTTGCTCTCCCTTTGATGAGGAACAACTTTCCTTCTTGCCATAACCTCTGATTTGGACGGAAATATGTGCTTTGGATGAGTGAGAAAGCTAGGGCTTCGACAGAAATGGAGTTTTGAAGAGAGAAAAAATGAAATTACAAGAGAAAGCAGGGGTTCCTTATATAGACGGAGGGTAGGAGATCGATCTGGCTCTTGATGAGATCGATCTGCATTTGAATTTGGGGACGATTTGGGGCAATTTTATGCCTAGGAGATCGATCTGTCAAGAGGTGAGATCGATCTCTTTGTAGCTTTATGAGATCGATCTGCTCCTTGAGGAGATCGATCTTCTCCCAAACAAAAACATTTGGAGATCGATCCCTTCCTCATGAGATTGATCTTCTCTCAAACAGAATCATAAGGAGATCGATCCTCTTCCATTGGAGAACGATCTGCTCACTTACTTTCCTCCTTCCTTGTCATTTTTAACTCACCAGATCGATCTCTCCTTCTCCAAGATCGATCTGACCTCATAGTTTCACACTTAGGTTAAACACTTAACATGTAAATCTCCAAATATAATTTCCACAGTCTACTACTTGGATTATTTCTCATTCATCACATATACATTTCATTTAGCTCAATAAATTACACTTCAAGTTCATATTACATAATTAAAATATGTCTAAATTCTCAGATCTCACATATTACCTTCGGAAGGCTTCCAAAAATACATCCCAGCTGATCTCTGTATGTCGGGCTCTCAAAATGGGTCGGGTGGACTTCCACCAGTGCTCTGCTGATCCCTTCAGCATGAATGCGGCAAATGCTACCATATTAGTAGTAGTGCACTCGAAAAACTCATATAGTTTCTCAATCTCATTCACCAATTCTTCTACAGCTACTAGGTTCTTAACTCCACTGAAAGATGGCGACTTAAATTTCTGAAACTGCCGCAACTTATCCAGGTTACATCCATAGCCCCAATCTCTACTTCTCTGTGGTGGAGAAACAGTAGAAGGCGTTTCATGTACTAGTGGGGGTGTGGGAGTATTTGTAGTCTGAGGTTCTTAGGCGGGCTGTGCAGGCATCTCAGAAGCAATAGTCGGTTCATCATCATCACCCTGTGCAGCTGGCTCTTCCCCACCCCTAGCTTTAGGTAACGATTGAGAAATCAACTCCATATTCCCCTCTAAGCTCCGCTCTATCCTCACGAAGCATGCCTCAGTATTCTCGAGTCTGCCAGACCCTGTGGAGCATGCTCAACATCAGCCTCCACTTCTACCTCATCGTGAGTCTCATATGGCAATGGCTCATTACGACCCCCAAGCCTACCCCTCTGACCTCTAGCTTGTGCTCTCGCCCCTCTCGCCCTTCTACCACGACTAGTGTTAGGCATTATGCCAAGATTCCTACAATTCATAGTCATTTCTTAGTTAAACCCATCTCGATATACACAATTATATTTAGACTAGCACAGTAACATGGGGATGTAATTTTCCTAAATTTTGACATCGACACACATCAGACCAACTCAGCTCTAATACCACCTCTGTCATGACCCTCAATCCACTGAAAATCCACTACAAATTTTTTTCATTTTTCATTTATAGGTTATTATTTAATCCAATTCTTATTGTTTGTTCTTTATCTTTACCTTACCTGATGGTGAACAGCTACACCACCAACAGTTAGGCTGTGCATCGGTGTCAATCTCATCCAATCATACTATTTCAAATTACAATTCATTTAAATGTAAACACTTGTATTTCTAAATCAGAGTTACTGTTTACGTGTGTTTACAATCTTTTACATCCCCAAAAATTACATTTAAAGATATTACTATGCTTTGACATGCCTAGATACAAAAACTATACAAATGTGTATACCTCGTGTGATGGGATGTAGCGGACTCCAAAATCCAATCCTCAGTCGCTCTTTATTTACTGACTGTGCTCTATAGAGGGGGAAAATAAAGGGGGTGAGTAACCCACGCGCTCACTAAGGCAATCATGTGAGCAGGTAGATAACTGTACTATCTACGTGGTCGTGATGCCGTGCTTAAATCACTCATTTATTTATCATACTCCAAAATGTATGCTCATGCTTGTGTTCATGACATTAAAGCAATTCATGCTATTTAAATCAATGCACGGTTCTCAAAACATAGCATGAAAAATCATCATGCGTAAATCAAAATCAAGGCATGGTAAATCATTATGCAAAGTGCACTTGTCAAGCATTTCAAATCTCATCACAAACCAATACAAAATCATCACTTGTCAGGACTCAGCCCATCCCATTGACTATCCTGACCTACAAACACATTTCAAAACATAGATTTCTCATTCAACAATAGACATATGAGATAGGCATACAATATCAATAAGGGTAATAACTAGGACTATGACCATATCCTCTTTGATCCCAAGATACATCGATCCTAGTGTGCTGGGTATCACCTCTATCTGCTTCCGCACGGGAGGTGGGTCACGTCCAACCCGCTAGTGCATAGTAGAATCCATCGTTCGAAGAAGGCATATATATAATATCACACATGGTACAACATACTTCATGCTACTTACACGATACAACATACTCCGTGGACTCATATCATCACATCACACACTGCCACATCTCAATACGCACGTGGGAGCCTATTTAATCGGCGTAGCATACATCCTACCCGAAGCTCCCAGCACGGCTCCCAATATGTCATAAAACCACGTGCAAGTAATCTCTAGCACAACAATAAGTGTAGTGGACATCTAGTGCGAGCTATGCTCCAGCACCATGTCAAAACTCATATGGAAACTTGTGCGAGCTAGGCTCCAGCACAATGTCATGAAATCCATGTGAAAACTAGTGCGAGCTAAGCTCCAGCACTCATGCATGTAAAACTCTAGTACGAGCATCGCTCTAACACTAATGCACATATAAAACATGTCAAATCTCGTGCAAGGAGCGCTCTAGCACGTTTCATTTCTACAAAACTCATGTAGGTGGCTCATTCTTTGCAAAGCATGGTTATGAAACCAAATCAAGCTACTTTTTGTGCAAATCATTTCAAATGCTAGCCAAACTACCAATCACGTGCTAAAAAGTAATAAAAAGATTTCAAAGCATCATGCTCTTACTTTCAATGCACAAATCTCAAAAACCTAATTCTTTACCCTTCAAACATCCATTTCATCCTATGACTCTTAGATACATTAAAAATTGCTCATGTGCCCGAAAGGCATACAGATATCCCTAGGGCTAACATAATTCCCTTACCTCGATTCTCTTGGAAGCAACTCTTCCTTCTTCCTTTCCCGTTTTACACGATTTGGCTCAACTTGCTTTGGATTTATCATCAAAAGCTGCACACATTCATAAATCATATGAGTCATTACCGATAACTCATTTTCAGACTTCAACTAATCGATATATCTCATCGAGCCTATTTCATTAAGTTTGACCAATTATCCCATTTGATCATCATTATGCCATTTCTAGTCAATTTAACTAGCAACATATTTGGTTACTTATCAAACCCTTGGCATAAATGTTTATCCATAATCTTCCATCATTTATGCATTCTTTACAACATCATTTATGCATATTTTTATCACTTGACTAATCTCACAATGTGGCTTCATCCAATCATCTCAAAATCATGCACATCACTCTGCTAACAACTTGATATAATCCTTTTTATCATTTAATCAATCACATTCTATTTTCTCACACTAAACTCATTCTAGGTTATACTTGTTCCATTACATTCTAGGTAGTTTCATTCATCAATAAATACACCAATCTACTCACAACAACAACTAGATGAATATACTTAGAGTTAGTGTATTGGAAACTCACTTAGCTTGACTTTCTTCTTTTCCAAGTTTGGAAGACTCCTTAGCTCCTTCAATCTAATGAGTTGAATTTTGGCTCTAAGCTATGTTGCTCTCCTCCTCAAAATAAATAACTTTGGCTCTAATAGCTTTTTTCCCAATTCTTTTTGGAAGATGGTGTATTCTAGAGAGAGAAAGCTTGGTATTTTTGGTGAAAATGGAAGAGGTGTGTTGGTTTGTTGAAGAAAAAGGTTTTGTCGTGGAGTATTTATAGATTAAGAGTGATGAGATCGATTTGTTAGGGTGAAGAGATTGATCTTCCTTTGGTCTTAGCCATCGAATTCTTAGGTTTGAAATGGGAGAGATTGATCTGCTCATTAGGAAGAGATCAATCTTGGCTTGGCAGAAGCTTGAGGAGATCGATATGCTCATAGGGAGAGATTGATCTGCTCTTGACAGAGTTAAATGGAGAACGATCTGCTCTTAAGAGAGGATCGATCTGGGCTTGGCAAAGGCAATGTAGATCGATCTGTTCATTAGGGAGATCGATCTGCTCAATGGGGGGGATCGATCTGGCCTTGGCAGATTCACTTGGAATTGTTTTGCTTGCACAAGGGATCGATCTGCCTTGGATAGGAGATCGATCTGACCTTCATCTGCAGCCCTTTTGCTGCAACTTTCCAGAATTTTCAAGGGTAAATTCCTATTTCATTACTCCAATACTCATTTTTCATTTTTAATCCCACTTAGAGCATGGAAAGGCTCATTTCCTATGATTCACATACCATATGACTTGTGTGTATTGCTTGAATTCATAAAGGATGCACAGAATTCACCGTCCATGCATTATCATTTTGTGTCTTCATTCCTTATCTTCAATCCAAGTGTTTAAAGTTTTATTCGTTTAATTTGTGGCCACTTCGACCCTTATTTATCCTTTATTTGTAACTTGACACTCATTCATCCCATTACAAATTCTTTCACATTTACATGATCCGAAATCATTTGTATTATGATTCCATTAACATATATTACAAAGTTATACATACATAGGGGTCTCACAGTATCTTTCTGTGTCGAAGGTATACCCAGTTGTAAGAAACTCTTTTGTATCTAAAATTTTTATAAGTATAGTAATGCAAACGAGATGTGTATGGGGAATGTGAATATATTTTGTTTAAATTTAAGAAAAAAATTAATCAGACTGAACACTGTTCTAACCTAATATCGACTTGTAGCTCAATCAAAATGTGTATAATTAGGGTCGTTACATTAATACACTACCTAATATATATATATATATAATATTTTTATATTTTCCAACTCCGGAATATTTTCATAGAGTACATTAATAGTTCGGCAATTTTCACAAATACCAAAAATAGATTTCAGAATAGAACATATATCAGTAGTGAAGTTAGCTATTGTGGTAAATAGAGAAATTTCAAAGGTTCCAGTAGTAAAATAAACAGATTTTCAGATATCTCAGTTCATGCAGACAATTTAGAAAAATATTTCAAATAGACGAGACATGACAGACAAGCTATATCAGATATCAAAAATGACTATTGGCCAATGTCGGTGACTCCGAGCAATTCACGGGCCAAGTGTGTCGGGATGTCAATCGTCGTGAGAGTAGTCAGCTACCCAAACGGCTCACAGATCAGAACATCCGAAAACCAAAAATAGAATAAAAAATACAGTATATCGTACTCGTGGACCACAGAAATAGATACAAAATAGAAAGAAATGCATCATGATCTCACTAACACCTTTGTCTCAAAATCAGTGCAAGACGGATCGTACGACACATAATCAGTACGCGCTCAAACACATATCATCAGAATAAATTTATAAGCAAATCATTTCCTTTAAATTGCTTATAAATTCAGTTCGTTTTATAAAACAATTCAGAAGAGGCTGACTAGCCATTTTCTCTTGGTTAAAAATGCCAATAAATAGGTTATGGTGAGTAAAACCAGGAAATTTCGATTTAAAATCAATAATCATAATTATCGGTATTTTTGTCTAAATAAACCAAGTAAATCTATATCAGTAGTTGGCCAATTTTTGGAGTCTAAAATTTTCCTTAAATTCAACCGATAAAATTAGGCTGATCAACCAGACTAAAACCTCTAATTCTCAAAGTCATAAATTCACCCTAGACTTTTATGTAATTTCGGTACTAAGAAATTCAGTCTAAAATATTATATCTACAAATATACAAAAATTAGTGTATTTATCACTAACAGCAATGAGAATTTTTCTTACCTCAATGACTGTCTGTAGTCCTTGGTTGTCTCGGTGTTGCGAGTCGACGAGTCAGGTCAACTCGAGTTTTTTCCACCGGAGCCCTTTTTCTCGGTTTCTCAATTTTTCTCTAGGCCTTCTTTTCTTATCTCCAAAGATTTTATATATATATAAGTATTTCCTTCTTCCCCATTTTTAAAAAAATTATTTTCCTTTCCCGCCAGCCCCATCTTCTTTCTTTTCTTCTTCGTTTTCTTTCTCTTCTTCCTTCTCCAGTTACGGTTTACTGTTTCCCTTCTCGGCCCCCTTCTCTATCTTCACAATTCTTCAGTGATGCCTTCTTCCTTGTCTTTCTACAACCTATCAACATCTCCCTTGCCTCACGTCACCACCCGGCGCCAGCATCCAGCTTCCACTCGAGGCCTAGCTTCCACTGCTTGGTGTCATTCTCTACTTTAGATTCTTTCTCTGCTTCAGCTCTACCAATCCTCCTCCCTCTTAGCTCGAGTCCCATCCTTCCATCCCCTTTGGTTTTTCAGTCTTCCATCATTCTAACGTCTCTTCCCCGGTGCCAGTATCCTTCAGCAATCCACCACTTCAGCAACGAAACAGAGGTGGAAGACGACCTCTGTTTCACATGTACTACCTCTCCGATCTCGCCCCAGCTTCCAGCCTGCCGACTCCGGCTTCCTCTCTTCCTTCCATTGATCAGCACATTCTTTGCGTTCACGCCTCAATCCAGCAGACTCTGTTCCTTTTGCATCTGCTTTCCTCATTTCTATTTCCCTTTGGCCACTGCTGCTAGGACCCGAGGTGCTTCTCTTCTCTTCACCTATTCCAACAGCTGCACTTACAAGCAATAGTCACGAAACATTGTTTATTGATCAGCAGCCATGGCTTCTCTGCAGCTGTCGTGTTTTCCTTCAGTCTCCATTTTATGTTGCTGTCAGCAGTCACGAGACTGCTCAAATATATAGCAGACAGCAGCTTCAGCTTCCTCCCTATTTCCAACAACCTACTCACTCTTGCTTCGATAACTTTGTTCCAACCCTCTATATATCTTTGGTTTGTTTAATTTTTCAGGCTTCCACTGGTTACACTGAAATGATTCAACCACACTTTTCACGTCTTCACTGCTCTCACTTCAATCCTATTCAGCCTCATACCATTTTCAACCCTCAACAACTCCTCATACCATATATATACACACACGTTATAAATTTTATTATAATATACAAAATAAATTTAGTGTAATAATTATACTTCATATAAAATTATCTCTATTCATCACAATTGATTATTCTTAGAGTTAATGTATTTTACTTAATTAATTCTCCAAAGTCTCCCATTGTAAAATACAATCTCCATACGTACATTTCAAAATTTCATTTGTTTGCTTTATTATTTGAATATAAGGAAATTTCGTGCGATTTACATTTTTTTTCTCTCTAGATATCAAAAAAGATTTTGAATTGGAAAAACAAAACAAATCCCTTTAAGTAGATGATTAAGAAGATGCTTCCCAAATCTAATCGCCCTTTCTTTTATTACACATGAATATGAGGATAAACAAAACTATGGTGTCCAACTAATAAACCTTTAGATATGTATCACTAGTCCTTGAATAACCTATCGGCTTAGCTTTTCTAAATCGTAAAATGAGTTAAATAAATATTGATCTAATTCAACGATTTCAGGCTTCATGGTTAAAGACAACGAGTGATTTGATGAATCCAAAGGTTGGAATGTTAGAATTCTTTATGGATAATTGGAAGGACTTTTTAAAGGTCATCCACATTCCTTCTAAGTGTTGTGCACAAGCGGAAGCATAAAACACAACTATAACTACTAATTATTGAAGCAGGCAAAAACAAATGCTAAACAAATTATCAAATGCAAAACATAAAGGAAGAAAAAAGAAAAACACAAGATTTTACGTGGTTCGGTATAATTACCTACATCCACGAGCGCTACTGAAAACCTTCACTAATTTCAAAGTGGAATTATTACAAAATCTGGACACAATTGCAAAATCTAGAAACTAATAAGGAAAAGCCAAAATACAAATATATAATCTATTTATATTTCTCTTAGAGATATCTAACCTATTAGCCCAGGCCTAAATTTATAAGCCAAAACTCTTTCTCTCCCTTTGTGATTTTCCAATATGGGATTCCTCACTAGGCCAATAAGCCATTAATTTCAACAAATCTCCACCTTGGCGAATTAGCCTTCAGCAATGCCTTCAAATGTGTCTCTCAGACTTTCAAATTATTAATCAAGTTCAAACAATGATTGAACTTGATTGTTGTCACCACTTTGGTCATCATATCTATGGGATTATCAGCAGTCCCAATTTTTTGTAAGAGAATCTTCCCTTCAGTCAGAATTTTTCGCATGAAATGATATCGAACATCAATATGCTTAGTGCGAACATGGAATACTGGATTCTTTGCTAAATGAATGGCACTTTGACTATCCAAATGAATAGTGATATTCTTTTGTCTCATTCCAAATTCTTTCAGTAATCCTTGTAACCAAATTGCTTCCTTTACAACCTCTGCTAACGCCATGTACTCTGCTTTTGTTGTAGACAAAGCAATTGTTGACTATAAGGTAAACTTCCAACTTACTGGAGCTCTTGCAAGAGTGAACACATATCCAGTAGTTGACCGACGTTTATCCAAATCACCATCATAATCTGAATCAACGTATTCGATTGCTACCTGACTAAGTGAGTCCTCCTTTTGAAAGACCAAACCAATATCCACGGTTTTCAACAAATACCTTAGAATCCATTTCACGGCTTACCAATGTCCTTTACCAGGATCATGCATATACCTATTCACAACTCCAACTGCTTGTGAAATGTCGGGTCTCGTACACACCATAGCATACATCAAGCTACCAACTACATTAGCATATGGAACTCGAGACATATATTCTCGTTCATCATCTGTACTAGGAGATAAAGATGCACTAAGCTTCATATGAGGGGCAAGTGGTGTACTTAGAGGTTTTGACTGCTCTGAAATGCCAAAACGTTGTAATACCTTCTTTAAATACTGCTTCTGATTCAAACAAACCTTACCTCTTTCTCCATCTCTGCTAATCTCTATACCTAGTATCTTCTTTACTTCACCCAAATCTTTCATCTCAAACTCTTGATTCAACTGAGTCTTCAATCTTTCAAGTTCTTCGACATTCTTCGAAGCTATCAACATATCATCAACATACAAGAGCAAATAAATGAAAGAATCGTCATGTAGCCTCTGAAAATACACACAGCTGTCAAATTTGCTTCTTGTGTACCTTATACCCATCATAAACTGATCAAATCGCTTGTACCACTGCCTCAGAGATTGTTTCAAACCATAAAGCGATTTTTTCAGTTTGCAAGCCCAATTCTCTTTTCCAACAACCCTGAATCCATCTGGCTAAGTCATATCAATTTCCTCCTCTAAGTCTCCATGTAAAAATGCAGTTTTTACATCAAGTTGAACTAGTTCCAAATTCATTTGAGCTACCAAAGCCAATAAAATTGTAATGGAATAATGTTTCACAACTGGAGAAAATACCTCATTGTAGTCAATTCCTTCCCTCTGAGCGTAGCCTTTAGCCACCAACCTTGCCTTGTAGCGGATGTGCTCCTTGTTAGGAAATTTTTTTTTTTTGTGAATACCCATTTGCACCCAATTGCTTTCTTATCTTTCGGTAGTTGAACTAGCTCCCAGGTTTCATTCTTTCGAAGAGACTACATCTCTTCATCCATAGCATTCTTCCACTTATCTATTTTAAAACATTGGACTGCTTCTCTATAAGTGAAAGGAACTTCATCGTCTACAATTGGAAGTGCATAAGCCACCATATCAACAAAACGAGCAGGTTTGCGAATCTCTCATCTTGGCCTATTCATTGCAATTGATTCTTGTTGCAGTAGAGGTTCTTGGGTGGAAACCTCTTCATCATCTTTAATAGTCTCCTTTTCAACAATTTGAGCTGGATTAATTGTTGACTCAAACTCTACCTGTTTTCGAGTAGACTCCACCTGCTGCGAAATATCCTCAGCATTCTCATATGTTTTCTTCCTCAACATAGGAGATTCATCAAAAGTAACATCCCTACTAAATATTATCATTTTCGAATTTGGATATAACATACAATATCCTTTCACCCATGATGAAATCCCCACAAAAATAGCTTTATTGGCTCTCGGATCCAACTTAGATTCTTTTACATGATAATACACAGTGCACCCAAAGACATGTAAAGAATCATAATCATTAACAGGTTTTTCAGACCAAATCTCCAGTGGAGTTCTACCATCAATTGCTGTTGATGGTAACCAATTAATGAGATGACACGCATAAGTCACTGCCTCAGCCCAAAACTCCTTGCCCTACCCAACATTGGACAACATACACCAAACGTTCGATTCATACGGTCTACCACCCCATTCTGCTGCAGTATGTTTTTAACTGTGAAATGATATACAATGCCAGCATCTTGACAAATTCTCAAAAAAAAATTACTTCTATATTCACCTCCATTGTCTTTTCTGAAGTACTTAATCTTTATTTCAGTATAAATTTCCACCATATTTTTCCATTTAAGGAAAATCTCAAGTACGTCATCCTTCGTCTTCATGTATACACCTAAACTCTTCTGGAAAAGTCATCAACAAATGTGACAAAATAGTGTTTACCCCCCATGGATGCTGTCCTGGTAAGTCCCCAAATATCAGAATGGACATAATCCAAAATGCTTTTGGTATTATGGATTGCAGTCCCAAATTTCACTCTCGTCTGCTTTCTCATAACACAATGCTCACAAAAATCTAACTTGCAGGTCTTTACTCCTTTCAACAAGCCTTGATTCACCAAACTGCTTAAGGCTTTCTCACCTGCATGTCCCAAGCGCTTATGCCATAGCCTGATCGAATCTGAATCAACATCCTTCTCTAAAGTTGTTATTGTTGATCCAGTAACTGTACTACCATTGTAGTAGTACAAGTTATTCTTCCTTGTGCCTTTCATAGTCACCAAGCACCAGACACAACTTTCAAAACTCCATCTCGAATAATTATTCCATAGCCTTTAGATTCTAAGACTCCCAATGAGATGAGATTCTTCTTCAACTCTGGTACATATCGAACTTCAGTCAAAACTCTGGTTGATCCATCATCATTCTTTAACTGGAATAAACCTATCCTTAAAGTTTTACATGAGTTATCATTACCCATGAAAACAACTTCACCTTCTAGTGTTTCGAAGTTGAAGAACCACTCCTTATGTGGACACATATGATAAGTACAACCCGTATCCAAAATCCACTCATTACTTCCAGATGTGGATGGTTGACTGACCAACGCAAAATCATCATTAACATGTTCGACTACATATGCATCAGAAATAGCTTTGCCCTTACCCTTATCTTTCTTTTGCAGCTTCGGACAACTTTCTTCTAATGCCCTTTCTCATGACAAAAGGCACATTAATCTTTATCAGGTCTTTTCTTCGAACGTGATCTTCCCCTACTTTCTTTTCTTCTGCTTTGGCTTTGTCCCCTAACTACAAGCGCCTCTGTTGATTCATCCCTATTCTCTTTTTGATCATTCTTTCGAATTTCATAATTAAGCAAAGCTACACACACCTCTTCAAAGGATAATTTTTCCTTTTCATGAATAAGTGTAATGCACAAATGATCTAACTCATCAGGAAGAGATTCTATTAGCAGCATAGCCTTTTGCTCATCTTTGAAGGTTTCATCCAAATTCAACAAATCAGCTAACAAACGGTTGAATTCATCGATGTGATCACTGATATTCATACCTGATTTCAACTGAAGACGATATAGCCTCTTCAATAAATAAAGCTGATTCTCGTTGCTTTTCTTCATGTATTTATTCTCCAGTGCCTCCCACAATATTTTGGCAGAAGTTTCCTTCATGAATGGATACTTTTGTTCTCTTGTTCTCTGCAGAGACATTAACGAATCAACCCACATGCTTTCGCATTCAGTCTCTCTTAATCTTTTTCTTTGACCTCATCGGGTTTCTTTTCTTCCAAAGTGATGTCTAAATCTTATTGACACAGGACATCCTTAACTTCGCTTTACCACAAGCCGAAATTATTTCGACCATCAAATTTCTCCACTTCAATTTTTACATTTGTTGATGCTGTCATTTCTGCTTCAAACTACTCTCCCAAATGTATATGTGAATACTAACTGTATACTAAAACAATGTGACACTCTAAATAGTACCGTATACTAGAATAGAGAACACAACTTACATGAACAGTACATCAGGTCAACTCCCAGAAAAGAAAGGTGGGTCACTAAGACACACTTAAATACCAAGTCTTTCCTTAGCCAGAGCCTTCCTAGACATGCACTTCCACTTTATCTCAGTTCTGACGTACATTGTATAAATAGAGTATAACAAAGTGAGGATCAGACAATGATGTAACCACAGAGCATACTGCGACAACTAAGAGCTCTGATGTCAATTGTTGTGTACAAGTGGAAGCATAAAACACAACTATAACTACTAATTATTGAAGCAGACAAAAACAAATGCTAAACAAATAATCAAATGCAAAACGTAAAGGAAGAAAAGAGAAAAACACAAGATTTTACGTGGTTCGGTATAATTACCTACGTCTACGGACGCTGCTAAAAACCTTCACTAATTCCAAAGTGGAATTATTACAAAATCTGGACACAATTGCAAAATCCAAAAACTAATAGGGAAAAATCAAAATAGAAATATATGAGCTATTTATATTTCTCTCAGAGATATCTAACCTATTAGCCAGGCCTAAATTTATAATCCAAAACTCTTTCTCTCCCTTTGTGATTTTTCAATGTGGGATTCCTCACTTGGCTAATAAGCCATTAATTTCAACACCAAGAACATGGATGAAGACCCTTGTGGACAAACACAAAATAACAAAAGCTTATAAAAACAATAAGAAAATTTAGAAAAGACTAAATTTTAAAGAAACAAGAGGGAAAAACCCTACTTACAACCATTGTTAGAAATTCACCCATTATCTTAAGCTTGTAATCTCCTTCAAACGACTTACACCTATAAAATTGAACAAAAACAATACAAATATTAGTTTAAATCACCTTACCAACTCAAAAATCAAATATTAAAATGTTAATTTTGACATAAAAAAAAAATTAATGTTCATCTACCATTGACAGTGACCTAAGAACATGCAAAGCATGCTTGGGAAAAGCACTACTTAAAAAAGCATGTTGTAGCAAAGGAATAACGCTTGATATCCAACAAAAAGGAGTTCAGTAAAACGAGGCATGCAATTGAGTTTTTTTTTTTTTTAATTCAAATGAGCATCAAATGAGGAAAATGTAAAGTGAAAAAACAAACTTGATTGCACTTTGGGATTGGTTGGGTAAAGGGGAATGGTAACTATAGATCGGGGACTCCAGAATCAAATGAAGAAAGAATCATCATCCATTCACATGAAAAAGCCTACTAATAAATCCAAGACCAAATTTAGATGAATTTTAGAGAAGTGTTAGAATTCCATGAAGAAATACCTTCAATGAAAGTAGAGATTTGGTTAAAAAAAGCATTGATTTGGTCTTATGAGACATATCTGACAGTAGCAAATCCACCAGCATCACCCATAGGTAAAACTCCAAACAAAATGGTATCTTAAGTGTTGTGTCCCCTTCAGTCCCTCCACTATTCCCATTTGTATGCACGTTGAGCTTTTCATCATCATCACTTTTGGGGTTGAAGAAGAAATGAGCAAGGGAGGAGAAAAATGAGAAATGGATGATAAAAGCATAGTGGAGGAAATGAGGAATGAGATCGGGAGGAGAAGAAAAGAATCTTCTCCTTTCTCTTTTTGGGTCAGGCAGTATTCTCTTTAATGATTTTTTGTCTCTTCCGTCCATTTCTCTTCCAAATTTATTCTCTCCTTTCAACATGGATCGAAATTGGTTTCAAAATTACAATCAAAACAACAACAAAATCTTAAGACATGTCAGCTAGAGAAAAAAAAATCACAATTTATTATTATTTTTAATATTTATCTTTAATAATGTAGTTATACCCATTTGGACATAATTGGGCTATCTTATTTTGCAAAGGCCAAACCTTATACCGAAACAAACCACATCAAAACCCATAACCAAACAATTCATAAACCCAAAATTAACCCTAAATATTTCCCACGTATATATACTTTTCAAACCCCACTTCATTTTCTCTACCCAAAAACCCTAAGCCTCCCACTCTCTCACTCCCCCACCCAAAAATGGCCGCGGCAGCCGTTCGTCCACTCGTTAATGTCCAACCCCTGGAAGGAGACATGGCCACCGACGCCGCCCCAACCGCTCCTCTCCCCGACGTCATGAGAGCCGCCATCCGCCCCGACGTTGTCAGCCACGTCCACGACAATATCTCCAAAAACAAACGCCAACCTTACGCCGTATCCAAACGCGCTGGTCATCAGACCTCCGCCGAATCTTGGGGAACTGGTCGTGCCGTCTCACGTATCCCACGTGTTCCTGGTGGTGGTACCCACAGAGCTGGTCAAGGTGCTTTCGGTAACATGTGTCGTGGTGGTCGCATGTTTGCTCCAACTAAGATCTGGCGTCGCTGGCACCGCAAAATCAATATTAATCTGAAGCGATACGCCGTCGTTTCAGCTATTTCCGCTTCGGCTATTCCTTCTCTTGTCATGGCTCGTGGACACCGCATCGAGTCGGTTCCGGAACTTCCACTTGTGATTTCGGATTCTGCTGAGAGCGTTGAGAAGACTTCCGCTGCTATTAAGGTTTTGAAGCAGATCGGGGCCTATGCCGACGTCGAGAAGGCGAAAGATAGCCAGGCCATTCGTCCAGGAAAGGGAAAAATGAGGAATCGTCGGTATATTTCTCGGAAAGGCCCATTAATTGTGTACGGGACTGAGGGAGCTAAGCTCGTGAGGGCATTCAGGAACATTCCTGGGGTGGAAATAGCCAATGTGGACAGGCTGAATTTGCTCAAGCTTGCGCCCGGTGGACATTTGGGGCGTTTTGTGATCTGGACCAAATCGGCTTTTGAGAAGCTTGATTCGATCTATGGGACTTTTGATAAGTCTTCCGAGAAGAAGAAGGCATACGTGCTACCCCGTCCCAAGATGGTTAATGCTGATTTGTCTAGGATTATTAACTCTGATGAGGTCCAATCAGTTGTGAAGCCGATTAAGAAGGATGTCAAGAGAGCCCCAATGAAGAAGAATCCTCTTAAGAATCTTAATGCTATGCTGAAGCTTAACCCATATGCTAAAACTGCTAGGAGAATGTCTCTTTTGGCTGAGACTCAACGAGTCAAGGCCAAGAAGGAGAAGCTTGACAAGAAAAGAAAGCCCATCTCTAAGGTAATTGATTCTTTTGATTCGTCTTGCCTTATTTGAATTGCATTTAGTTTACGTTCTTGTTCTTATAATTATTTTGGGTTAAGCTTTTGTTGCCTAGCCTTGTTCAATTTTTATAATTTGTTGCATCACTTCTGGATGTAACCCATTTGCTTGATGCTATTGTGGCGAAATGTATGTTTTCTTATATTACGAGGCATCCTTTTAGTAGTTGTTTCACGAAGGTGCCAATGTTATCATTTTCCTAGTTTATGTATGACTGTTTTAGTTTGCACTTGTTATTTGATTAGTCTTAAAATTGCAAATAGAGTTTTAAGCAGTTTGACTACATTTTTTAGTGATTGTTGTAGTAATCCGGTTTAGTTTTCAATTCTTTTGCCATCAAATTGTCTTTGTGAATGATCAAATACTTTCAACTTGTCCTTTTACGTAAAGATAAACTGGCATTTATCTTGGATTGTTTCCCCAGTATTTTTAAACCTCTAATGTTGAACATTTTTAATTTTGTTTACTTTTTTCGTTGAATCTTTCAGGAGGAGGCAGCTGCAATCAAGTCAGCAGGAAAGGCATGGTACCAGACAATGATCTCTGATAGTGACTATACGGAGTTTGAGAACTTCACTAAGTGGCTTGGTGTGTCACAGTAATTTACTACTGTTTGTTTTAGAAATTACGTTGCACCAATTTTTTGTCGATTGGTTTTGTTTTGCTGTTCAATTTGTCTACTGTTTGAATTATGGATGAGTGGAGTGGAAAGTTGTACTTCCCTCTTTTTTGTCCATTTTTCTGCCTAGTTGGAACAATATCCTTTAAAATGAGAACAAGTACTAAATATTTCATAACTGCAAGATCCGATTTGATAATGAATTGCTTTTTCTCGGTCTGCACTGTAGAGTTACACTGGTGCTTCTGTCGTTGCAAAGATTTATTTATACTTTGTTTGCTTTGATTTCTATGCCTTTGTCATTAGTAATTTTTGAGTTTTGTTTGGTTTTTTGTGTTCTAACACCGCACGTTAGTGATGATGCTTGAATGTGGAACTTTCACTACTTCATTCCAGTTATGTTTGTAATCCTTTGTAATTTCTTTACATAAAATGAATGGGATGTGCCTGTTGCAGTTCTCGACCTCACAAACATCCCAAATACCACAACTGCGGTTAGGGGTGTAAAACGGGCCGAACGGTGTGGATCGATGCGGATTAATATGGATACGGGTTTAAACGGGTTAAGTCCGTTTAGGTCCGCATTTAAACGGATTAAATTTGTGAAGACCGGTTCGATTTTAATGCGGGCCGGATCGGTCCGCGGGCTAACTTAACTTTTTTTTTTTTAATTTGTTAAATGATTATTGAGCTTTAGGAATTAATCAAAATTGTTACACAATCAAATCACATAGATTTGAGACTAAAATACAAACTTTAATTTGAAATTTTTTTAACAAGACAAGAGGCATATTAACTCATTCATGATCAAATATAACATGTTCAAAGTAAAAATCAAAATGATTTGGAGTTTTCTCCACTTAATTTCAAATTGTAAGTTAGTCACATAAACAATATATTATGTACAAAAGCAAATTATGGGTTCGTAATATATATATATATATATATATATATATATATATATATATATATATATATATATTAGCATAAGCAATATATTATATCATAAGCAAGCAATTCATAAAATTGTGAAAATAGTTTTACAACTATTATAAATTGTAGTTCTACAAATATAATATCCATTAAACAAACTCTCTTTACAAATACAAACTACACATGACATAATATTATGATCTAAATAATTAAATAAAGAGTAGTAAATAAGTTTCAAAGTCATAAAATCTACAAGCATCCATTAAACTTCACATCAAACAATATTAAACTTGTGAGTTAATCTCATTATTCAAATGATTTGAATCATTTGATTCTTCCACCAATTCATCTTTGTTTTCCTCATCATCTTCCCAACCTATAAAATAAAATTTTCAATTATTAAATAAAAATACAATAACATTATTTTGTAAAAAAAAAATATTTATTTAATAAAAATAAATTACCACTCGGTATGAAGCCATGTAGCCAACTACGTGTGCAAATGAGAGCTTGAACCTTTTTAGGAAGAAGACGACTCCTATACTTGTTTAGCACACGTCCCCCAATGCTGAAGGTTGATTCGGAGGCCACAGTAGTTATCGGTATACTCATCAAATCACAAGCCATGTTAGCCAAAATGAGAAATCTAAAACTGTGATCCTTCCACCAATTCAAGACATCTAAGTCTTTATTAGTGGAAAAATCAAGTTTTGGCATCTCCAAATATGCTTCCAATTGGGACTTGGAACTTGGGACATCATCATCTTCATCATTTGCCAAATCCATCCATACCTATATTGATGCATTTTATACAAATTCAATTAACAAAAAATAAAAAAATAAAAAGTTAGTATTGATAAATTGAAGTTAACAATAAGATGAATACAATATTTAAGATAGTTGGCTTTATTATTTATACTTACATCTGTATTGGAGATAGAATCCTTTACAATAGAAGAGGCAAGTGAAGTTTGGCTTTGTTGACATTGGCCTTGACCATGTGATGAGCTAGAAGCATTCTTTGCATATTCTTCAAAAAGCATAAATAACTTCATTTTCACCACATCTAACCTCTCTTGAAAACCTTGAGGATCAATTTTCAAAAAGTATCGTTTCAACATTGTAAACTTCACACGAAGGTCAAGAACCACTGCCATTGCAAGTAGAACATTATACTCACTCCAATACTTGTCAAATTTTTTCTTCATATTAAAAGCCATGCCTTGTAACATCTCATCATCTCCACCCAAGTACTCCATTAAAAGCATCTCAATTTTCCAAACTTGAGCAAAATACAAGTTAGCGGTTGGATAACTAGTTCCCGAAATCATATTCGTGATTTCATAGAATGGCTTCAAAAATTCACAAATTTTCTCTCCTCTCTTCCACTCTTCACTTGATGGACAATGCTTATAATTTCTATCATTGAATGCAAGCATAGAAAATGCACGCTTAAATTTCAAAGCACTCTCAAGCATCAAGTAAGTAGAGTTCCATCTAGTTGGGACATCCAAAACCAAATATGAATTTGAAAAAGTTGAAACCTTTTTTACACATTCTTCAAAACTCTTCATTCTAGCCTCTGACCCCTTCACATACTTAATACTTTCTCTCATGGGCAATAGAAGCTATTTTCAAACCTTCTTGAACAATAAGATTTAAAATGTGGGCACAACATCGAACATGAAAAAATTCACCATCACATAATAAGCTCTCTTGCAAACAAAGCACATCCTTTAAATTGAGTTGCATGTTATCATTAGCAGAGGCATTATCCAAAGTAATGGAAAAAATTTTCTTGTCTATCTCCCAATCATTTAAAATTTCCATTACTTTTTTAGATAATTCATATCCCGAATGTGGAGGTTGCATATCACAAAAAGCAAGAATCTTACTACTTAGCTTCCAATCTAAATCAACATAATGAGCAGTTAAGCAAAGGTACCCCTCATTAGTGCAAGCTGTCCATAAATCACAAGTGAGACATATTCTTCCTTGAATTAGAGTCAAGCATTCTTTCAATTTATTTTTATTTTCCTTGTAAAGGTTCCAAACATCAGAGGCAGCAGTGATCCTAGAAATAAATTTCACCTCAGGATTCAAATACTTCAACACATCCCTAACTCCATCATATTCAACAAATGAAAAAGGGAGGTCATGCCTTACTATTGCCTTAGCTACTAATTCTCGAAAAACTTTTTGATCAATTTTTCTACTTCTCACCTTTCCTTGATAGTCAATTATCATTTGAGACATATCTTTTTCCCTTAAAACTGCTATCTTTTTACATGAAAGCACATGACGCCTTAGAGATGAAGTTCCATATTGACCAAGACCCGCCTTATATACTATCCCACACCCTTTACATTTAGTACGTGGTTTACCATCATCAACATTGCTAACTGGTTTTTCAAAAAATTTACACACTTCTGAAGTATTCTTTCTAACTCTTTTTGATTGATTTTCAGTTATTTCAGTTTCAGTTCCAACCTCACATTCTTCATGTTCAACTTCATTAACACCATCCTCATTATCATTATCATTATCACTAGCAACGTTAATGTTATCACTATGTAGAGTCTGATTTTGAGAATGAGATGCCATTATCAACATTGTCAATAACATAAAAAAAATCACAATTAATATTTAAGTAACACACAACACTGTCAACAAACTTGCATTAAAAAAACTATTTGTGCCAAAAAGTTGTAGAATGTAGAGTATCCTAGAATAATGACAATGGAATTTAGTAACTAGTAAACTTTTTTTTTTTAAATTAAAAATAACATTGACCACAATCTAATGATCCTGATTCGTATCCAATTAAAGAAATTCAAAGTCAAAATTCACGTTATAAAGACTTGAAAAAAACTCAATCATTCGAAATTGAAATGCTTTGAAGAATCACCAACTGGCCTGTCATCAATGGTGTGACGCACTATAAGTGTCATCAATGGTGCAACAAATGCAATTTTTATAAATTATTTTACATCCATTTATAATTTTTATTAAATCTTAATTTATTTTATGTACGTGTATGCCATCTTATCATATCAAACATATAATAAATGTTGTTATCTAGTTCATAAAAAAGTTGGTGGGGTCATACTGAGTATGGTAATACTGTGATTTGGGTTGATAATTTTTTATATATAATTCGCGTTATATTTTATAAAATAATATTTATATTTAATAGAAAATGTTGATATTTATTTTTTGGGAGGCCAATTGATATAACAATGATTTTTTTATTTTATTTTATTTTTATAAAATGTATCTTATTAATTATTATTTAAATATATATGCAAGAAATAAATCATATAAATAATTTTACTGAGCAACTTTCTTTTAGATGAAATATAAATGATCAAAATTTTTGAAGTGTATATAAGACAATTGCTAATCAATACCATATTTTTCATCAAAACCAAAAAAAAAAAAGGTAAAGTATACATTTTAGTTTTTTAAAGTGATTCTCACTTGATTTTTGTATTGTGTCAAAATTTATGTTTATTCAATAAACACAAAATATATCTTAAATTTTTAATATTTATATATAAACTTTATTAAATTTTAACTGATATTATATTCAATTTTTTAATAATGTTTACACTTGGATTTTTTATTCCGGTGCATCTCATCACTTGACATCTGATTCTTTTAATCAATTGCTCTCATCTATTCCTTTTTTCCATTCATACTGATACTGCAGATGGATCCCCTATGACAGTTAATCAAATCGGATCCATCACTATTGGCTTCGGTCCCTAATGTTTTTCATGTTCCTCGTCTATCACTCAAAAACTTTATTTTAGTCAGATTAAAGATTCAGGATGTGATGTTATTTTTTCCTCCTCTGGCTGGGATTGTGGGTCTCATCAACCAGAGGCTCAGCTCTCGACCAGGTTGATCTTGATGAAGAAATGGACGTGGCTACCACAGTGCCAGATGATGTTAAGGAAGGATATTTTACTGTCTTTGCAGTCAAGGAAAAGGAAACACAGAGGTTTGTAATTGAACTAGACAACTTAACAAACCCTGCATTCCTAAGAATATGGATTCCAGCAGAAGGGGGTTCTTTTCCTAAGTTTATTGGAGCAGGCTCGGGAAGAATATGGATTCCAGCAGAAGGGGGTTCTTTCTCTTCCTTGTCGACCTCAAGAATTGCAGGAGATTCTAGGATATGGGAAATTAGTAATGAAGCAGGTGCTGCAGCCTAGAAAGCTTCTAGCTAGGACAAATAATTCATTTCATTTTAATTTTCTGGAGGTCCTTCTCTAATTCAGTTGATTACATTAGAGATGTTAAATGTACTGCTTTCCTCTTGATATAGTAAAGTTAGCATGCAGCAAATGACAACGGAAAAAATAGATTTATTTATTTGGACATATGATTTCATACCAAAGAAAACAAGAAGAGAAGTATTGGCACCCACCCGGAAATCAGAAAGTTGTTTAGCTCCTGCAACTTCTGAAGACTGAAGAGAAGGTGCCCTGTGCTCAAGGACGCGAATGAGAATAGAACACCGAAGCCCGAGACTGAAGAAGAGAGCTGCTGCTAGTAGTCTGCTGCTACTGGTAAGTTTAAGAAACAATCTGCTGCAGTGCTGCTAGTAGTCTGCTACGGGAGGAAGAAACAATCTGATCTGAAGCCTCTGTTTTTTACTTTAAACTTTAGAAAGAATAGATAGAATGGGAAGATTTAGGAATTAGGTTTAATTGGTGGTGTGTAAAATAGCTCGCGGGTCAGCCCGTATCCGTACGGGTTGGCCCGTATAAATTATTTACCCGTCGGGCTTGATCCGTATAAGTCCATTTTTAAACGGGTCACATATCAATAGACCAAATCGTTAAAAGCCCGCGATTTTTACGGGCCAACTCGCGGGCTTGGGCCCGTTTTACACCCCTAACTGCGGTAAACCTGATTCTGTATGTGGAAGCCAGGGATCAGTCCATATATTCACGGTAGCAGCACTTCCAATTCGCCATAATAAACCACGCTGTAAGACGTCCATAATAGAACATATATTGCGCCATATCTGTGATGGTTGGTTTCCATGACCAGCATCCAACGGCGATGACTGAGGATAATGCTTAGCTCGCAACACTGTTCCAACAAGAGAGGATGTTTGAGAACATACCAGCACTGTTTTGCAAGCAAAGCTCGATTAAACTGCCACGTATCTTTAAAACCCATACCTCCTACAAACTTGGAAGTGGGGCATATGCTCCCACCGAATCCAGTGTATACCCCACCTATCCCTGTTCTTCCGCCACCGATAAAATAGTTAGCAACTAAAGCATTAAGCTCATGGCAAAACGACCTTGGCAGCAAGAAACAAGACGTGGCATACATAGGAATAGCTTGGACAACTGCTTTCAGAAAAACTTCCTTCCCAGCATATGAAAGCTGTTTAGTGGTCCAATTATTCAACTTTGCAATCGCCTTCTCTTTCAATTCTCTAAAAGCATGAAGCCTATTGCGTCCAACCAGTGAGGGCAACCCGAGATACTTTTCTGGCGTGGCAGAACTATAAACCCCAAGCAACTGCTGTATCATCAAGACTTCATCCCTATGCGCCTTACCAAACAGCAGGTGGGTAACCCCCCCCCCCCCTTTCTCTTTTTCCCGCGGGACTTGCGTGAACCCCGGACAGTGAGCCATCCACCTAGGCATGGATAAGCAAAGATGTCGAACCCTCAGATCAGATAAGAAACAGATATGGAGAAATTGGGTCCCCTTGACGCAACCCTCGTTCTGGAATAATGTCACAGGGTCGTTCTCTCCTATAGAACTTTTTCCAGTGATAACCTAATTTCCCGCAACTTAGTACAGCCAATCTTCACACTAACCCAAATCCGGGTCAATACGCAGCGATTTAACACTCGAACAGAAAGATGACTAGACAAAGTATACTAATAAAGCAAAGAACACTTAAGCTTTAGAGACAAGAGTCTTTCTATTAATCCGCAATAAAAAGGAATACAATATTTAGCCAAGAAGACCGCTCTTAGCTATCACTCTCTTTCTCCCTGAATGATTCTCTCACTGAATGATGATTGAATACATTCTACCCCCTCCCCTAGGGTTTATATAGGCAAGTGGGGACATCCCCCTCATGTAGGCAACTGAGTTTGATTACAACAGAAACTCTATAGAATTAATTCCTATTAAACTAAGGACTCTCCGGATGATCGCCACATCAATGCTCTTCAGAGTTTATATCTGTGATAATCTCTAGTGATTCGGTCTGCCAAGACTTATCCGCTTATCCCGGCTTATGACTCGCATTCATCCTTATCCCGAATTTAAGGATTCTCCTTAGCTCTTGCGCCCGTCTCCCACTACTGCACGATCTTTGCTATGGCCGTTGTCAACCACTTGGTTCACGTTTCTAGAGTGTCGGCAAGTTAGCTCGTCACCCGCAAACTACGATCATCGTCCGTTAGCGTCTCCGTTTCATGCTTGGCAATCCGCCCAAGCTAAGTTCCTGTCTTGCCTGTTTCGGTACGCGCCCCTTTGCGCACCATGCAAAGCTTTACCGCGCTCCACACTCGTCACAGCGCCCCCAGTCAATCCCTTGCGAGCTGGGTGCCTGATCAAGTAGTTAGGGTCTAACAAACCCTCCCCCCGTCAGAGGAAGCCGATGCCCTCATCGGAATGAGCTCTAAATACGCCTTGATCTCATCCTCGAATTGCCACAAAGAAGTGTCTTTCTCCCAAGTAGCGTCTGCCTCATCTCCACCTTCCCACTGCACCAAGTAGTAGGTTTTTTTATTCTTTCTACCAGTTCCCTTGACCTTGTGGTCGAGTATCTTCGCCACCTTCTTCTCGAAATGGCTTCTCACAGTAGGTGGAGCTTTCCTTACCTGTTGTCTCCTCGGATCAACATCTTCGTGGTAAGGCTTCAAAAAGCTCACGTGAAAAGTAGGATGTAACTTCATCCTCTCTGGCAGTTTCAGCTGATAAGCCACCGCGCCTACCCGCTTTATAACTTCAAAAGGGCCATCGTATTTTTGCACTAGACCTTTGTGATACCGTTTGTCTGTGACTTATCTCCATATCTGAGGCGTCAGTTTGAGCAACACCTTGTCACCCACCTCAAATTCTAGTGTCCGCCTATGCTGATCCGCATATTTCACTATCCTCATTTGTGCCTTCTCCAAGCTCTCCCTAGCCTGTTCCATCAACTCCTGACGGTCTCGCATAAATCTGTATGCCGTTGGGCATTCCCCTTGGGACTTAGTCTTTGCTATCTCCAAAGGTGTAGTAAGTTGATGTCCAAATACTAACTCCGCTGGACTCATACCCGTGAAAGATGATCTATGCATATTATAGCAAAATTGTGCAGAATCAAGCAGACTCACCCAATTCTTTTGGCTTACGGTCACATAGTACCTCAGATACTCTTCCAACAATGCATTAATCTGCTCCGTCTGGCCATCTGTTTACGGATGATTAGCCGTTGAAAACTTTAATTCTGAACCTATCAACTTGAACAAATAAGTCCAGAATCTCCCAGTAAATTGAGTATCCCGATCGCTCACTATATCCTTGGGCAATCCAAAGATCTTCACCACATGATTCAAAAATAACTCTGCAGCTTCATGTGCGGTACATGCATGTGGGGCTGCTATGAACACAGCATACTTAGAAAAACGATCTACCACTACCATTATAGATTTCATCTTGTTTATCTCCGGAAATCCTGTAATGAAATCCATAGAAACTGATTCCCATATCCTCTCAAGGATAGGCAGTGGTTGAAGCAAACCTGCTTGCTTCTTTCTTTCGGTCTTATCAATCTGGCATATGTGGCATGTGCGGACATATAATTCGATGTCTTCCTCCATCTTCGGCCAGTAATATGTCCTTGACAACAATGCCAACATCCTGTCCACTCCAGGATGTCCTACCCACTGAGGGTCATGGGTTTCTTTCAGCAACTCTTTTCTTAGTCCCCCGCCAGATGGAACATAGAGTCGATTGCCTTTGGCATACAACAAATCCCCCTCAAGCCAATACCTACGAACTTTGCCCAACTTTACGTTCTCCCTGAGCTGTTCATAAGTCTTATCTGCTGATGCCTGCTGCCTTATCCTGTCAATCAGGTTAGTCTCAATAGCGGATAATGAAGCAACATAAGACTGGACTATCTTACAACTCAGCGCGTCCGCCACTTGGTTCTCCTTTCCTGGTCTATGTACCCAGGTGAAATCAAACTCTGCAAGGAATTCTTGCCATCGTGCCTGCTTCGGGCTCAGCTTCTTATGTGTCTTAAAATAAGTGTTAGCCACATTGTCTGTCACCACCACAAATTTTGTTCCTAACAGATAGTGCTTCCACACCTCCAAACAATGCACAACTGCAGTCATCTCCTTCTCATGAACTGAATATTACATTTTCGCATCCTTCAGTTTGCGACTTTCATAAGCAATGGGGTGTCCTTCCTAGACCAACACCCCTCCAATGGCTCGGTCTGAGGCATCGGTGTGAACTTCAAATGGTAGCTTGAAATCTAGCAGTCTCAACACTGGCTCAGATGTCACTGCCTCCTTGATTTCTTGGAAAGCTCGCTCACATTCATCAGACCACACCCACTTCTTGTCCTTTTTCAAAAGATCTGTCAAAGGACTCACCATCTTGCTATACCCCTTGATGAACCGTCTGTAATAGTTGGCCAGTCCTAAGAAAGACTGCAACTCTGGGACCTTCGCAGGGGCTTGCCATTCAACAATGGCTTGGATCTTCCTCTCATCCATCCGTATTCTGCCACTGCTAACTTTGTGACATAGGAACATAATCTCCTGTTGGCAAAACTCACACTTCTCTTTCTTTACATAGAGAGAGTGCTTTCTCAAGGTCTCAAACACCACCCTGAGGTGCTTCACATGTTCTACAAGCGTCTGGCTATACACCACAATATCGTCTAAGTATACCACCACAAAGTGATCCAGGTACTCATAAAGGACATCTTTCATCAAGTTGCAAAATGTCACAGGTGCATTAGTTAAACCAAAAGGCATAACTAAAAATTCAAAAGAGCCATACCTCATCACACAAGCTGTCTTAACTTCATCTCCTTCAGCAATCCTTACTTGCCAATATCCTAATCTCAAGTCTAACTTGGTAAAATATGCCGCCTTCGACAACCGGTCAAACAGATCAGTGACATTTGGAACTGGATATTTATTCTTGATCGTTACCTTATTCAGGACTCGGTAATCCACACACATTCTCAGTGTGCCATCCTGCTTCCTCGGGAACAAAATTGGGGCTCCATATGGCGCCTTTGATGGTTGGATATATCCCGCATCCAACAATTCACCAAGTTGTTTCCTTAACTCGGCCAGCTCCAAAAGACTCATCCTGTAAGGTGCTCGTGCAAGTGGTCTAGTTCCCGGTTCCATTTCGATCTTATGATCAATGGCGTGCTTAGGTGGTAGCGCCTTGGGTAATTCTAGGGGCATTACATCTTTGTAATCGTTTAGCACCGCCGTTACTTCATTTGGTACCTCAACAATCGTGTCTGGTTTCACCTCAACCAGGGCAGCAAGTACGGTTGTCTCCCCCTTCTTCAACCCGGTGTTTACTTGTGAAGCCGACTGCAGCAACGGCTTCCCAGCACCTTGTCCTCTCTCCGCAGGGATAAAGTTTGGACACGTCTCGTCAGATATCATCAATCCACCCAAATGTGGAATAGCAAATGCCTTTGCTTGCACAAAGAATTCAATGTCTATGATCACATCAAAATCATCTATAGGCAAAGCCAAGAACTTACAATCCTGTTACCAAGTCCTTATCTTCACCGATGCGGTAGCCGTTCCCTGGATACCTTAGGC
This sequence comes from Firmiana major, assembly GCA_033439115.1. Taxonomy (NCBI): domain Eukaryota; kingdom Viridiplantae; phylum Streptophyta; class Magnoliopsida; order Malvales; family Malvaceae; genus Firmiana; species Firmiana major. The sequence goes on along the minus strand of CM065904.1, from coordinate 16,143,023 downwards.
TTTAGAATTGACTCCTTTCACCTGATTGTTACTCCTCATGACTTTCAGGCCAAAATGTTCAACTGCGTTCAATGAAACGAAGTTGTTGGTCGCTCCTGTATCAAGCATCACTCGAATTGGTCTCCCATTCACCTAAGCTTTAACATACATTAGTCCCTTATGAGCAGCTTGTTGCTCGGTCTGAATAGCGTTGAGCAACTGCATCGGGGTAACTCTTGGACATTCGTCATCCGGATTCTCCTTACTCATGAGGGCCGCCAACTTGGTTCGTCTAGGGAAATCTCGGGCTTTGTGATTACCATTACACAAGAAACTACTCAAATCTCCCTTGCTTTGGGGTGGATCCGGTCCCCTCGGCTTAGAAGACTCAGCTTTCTCCTTGTTTCTCTGGTGCTTCTTCCAGTCCTTCTTGTCTTTCCCCCTATTTCCATCAGGATGGTTCTTCTTCCTTTTCCCAATGTTCAAAGAAGAACCTAGTTTGTAATCCGTCAAACTGTCTGCAGCTGCAATTGCCTGTGGCAGATCCTTCACGTTTTGCCTACGTAACTCAGCCTGAGCCCATGGCTGAAGTCTTGAGAAAAAGTTGAACAACTTATCCTCCTATGACATATTCTTGATGTCCAACATGAAAGAGCCAAACTCCTTGACATAATCTCGCACAGAACTCGTGTGCTTCAATTTCTTGAGTGCCTCTCTTGCGACCCATGCCGCGTTCAAAGGAAGGAATTGATCTCGTAACTCCTTCAGTGCATCTCATGTTTCAATCCTCGGACGACCAGCACTATCATCATCTGCCAGTCTGCTTCGCCACCATAGCTTAGCATCACCCGAGAGGTACATGATAGTGATTGTAACCTGATCCTGCTCCGGTATTCAGGCAGCTTTGAAGTACTACTTCATGTCCTACAGAAAATTCTCAAGCTCCTTCGCATTGCGAACTCCTGCGAACTCCTTAGGTTCAGGCACCTTGATCTTCTTCTGAAGATCGCTACTATCACCCCCTGCTACTACTAGACGCCTCCCCATGGTCTGTAGCAGTTAACCCAAATCCGGGTCAATACGCAGCGATATAACACTCGAGCAGAAAGATGACTTGACAAAGTATACTAATAAAGCAAAGAACACTTAAGCTTTAGAGAAAAGAGCCTTTCTATTAATCCGCAATAAAAAGGAATACAATATTTAGCCAAGAAGACCGCTCTTAGCTATCACTCTCTTTCTCCCTGAATGATTCTCTCACTGAATGATGATTGAATACATTCTACCCCCTCCCCTGGGGTTTATATAGGCAAGTGAGGACATCCCCTCATGTAGGCAACTGAGTTTGATTACAACAGAAACTCTATAGGATTAATTCCTATTAAACTAAGGACTTCCCGAATGATCGCCACCTCAATGCTCTTCAGAGTTTATATTTGTGATAATCTCTAGTGATTCGGTCTACCAAGACTTCTCCGATTATCCCGGCTTATGACTCGCATTCATCCTTATCTCGATTTTTAAGGATTCATCTTAGCTCTCGTGCCCGTCTCCCACGACTGCACGATCTTTGCTATGGCCGTTGTCAACCACTTGATTCACGTTTCTAGAGTGTCGGCGAGTTAGCTCGCCACCCGCAAACTACGATCATCATCCGTTAGCGTCTCCATTTCATGCTTGGCAATTCGCCCAAGCCAAGTGTCTATCTTGCCTGTTTCGGTGCGCGCCCCATTGCGTCCTGTGCAAAACTTTCCCGCACTCCGCACTCGTCACAGCGCCCCCAGTCGATCCCTTACGAGCTGGGCGCCTGATCAGTAGTTAGGGTCTAACAAAAGAACACTAGTGTTGGTATTCCATTAACCAATACAGAGTAGGAAACTATTGTGACACAACTCATTATCATATCAACCCATCAAAATTCTATATCTTGAGGTTGAAATTCTATATTTATTTGGTTGTGATCACATGTATAATATATTGAGGAGACCTTAAAGAAGAGGACGTATGTTTGAGAAACTGAACCTTCACAAACATTTGCTTACATTTTTTCTATCGTTTTTCTTTTACATTCATTTGTTATTACTTACCTTGTAATTGTGATGGGACAGAGATTGTAGTAAATTTAGAATTAGAAAAAATTATTTTGTTTTGTTTTTTGAAAAAATCAATTCACCATCCTCCTTTATTATTTAAGTCAACAAATAGGAATAACTTTTAAGTGTAAAATTAGTGTTAATAAATGTAAATACATGAGAATAAGTTCGAAACACACTAGAATAAGTATAGAATTAATGTTAATAGATCAAACATATGATAAGAAGTGTAAACACATGAGAATTAGTATAAACTTAGCTTTAATAAGAGTAAAATAAGTTAGAAGTATCGTAAACTTAATTTTAATAATGCTAAACACATGAGAATAAGTATAAAATTAATATTAATAAACATAAATCACATGAGAATAAATGAAATATTAGTGTCAATAGATATAAAGAAAAAAAGGTTAGAAGTGTTAAAAATAATAATAAGAACATTTTAAACGTAATAAATACTATAAATAAATGAAATAATTTATTAATTTAACATAAGAATCAAATTTTTATTACATCAGAATAAGTGTAAATTTATGATTTATCCTATAATATAATGATGTAGTAAAATTACAAATAAATCTTACTAAACGTAACGTAATTTAAAAAAGGAATTAGAAGTTGACTGCTTGTACAGTATTATAAACTGCCAGCACATGACAGTTGATTGCCTTTTTTTCTTGTACAAATATTCTGTGTTTTAAGAATATATTAAGACAATCAATTTTTTTTATCAAGTATTTAATTGTCTTTATATTTAAAAATATTTGTTTTACAAATTATTATGGGCAATATTTAACCTCTAAAAACAGTCGACTCTTTTTACTATAAATACTCCTCTCCCCTCTACACTTCGTTAATTGATCAATTTCTATGTAAGACTGCAAAATGTAAGTAGGTTGGATATTCACTGAAATCACTTAATATGAGATACTCGAAATTGAATTCAATTAACTATTTAATTATTTTATTTTATATTATTTGAACTTTATTCATATCATATAAAAAAATATCCGTTAATTATTAGAATCGATTAAATTATTTATTAATTAAGTTAAAATTTGACTTTTAAATTTAAAATTTAAAACAATTTTAAAACAAATTATAGAAAAAATTAAATAATTAAATTTAATTTAACTCATAAAAATAAACTAAATTTAAAAATCATAATTATAATATTTTAATAAATTAATTTAATTAAATATTACATTAATAATAAATAATTTATAAATAAAAAATATAAATATCATAGTAAAAATAATTATTATTTATAATCCAATTTGGATAACGGATATCTTAAGATATCTACCTCAACCTATTTGAATACAGATAATAATTTTACTACCTGAATCCGATTATGTAATATTATAATTTTACTTAATTGAGCATAAAAAATCTCGAGTAGCCGTTTACAGGGAACTTATTATCATCTCTTGGAATGTTGAAATGGAATTGTACAAAGCAGTGACCGATCCTTCGCAGGTTAAGTTGCTTATTTTACTTTTTAAAGTGCTTTAGATGTTTCAGTAGTAGATGCTGCGAGGAATACAATTGATAAAGTTGATTCTAGAATTGAAGAGCTAGAGCCACAACTCTAGAAGTGTATCAAAGAAAGAAATGATCTTGATATTAAAATGGAAGAAGCTATCCAAGTAGGAGGTAAAATAATAAATTGGTGGAAATTGGTGGATCTTCTGGCTCATCGAAATGCTACCTCATTCTAGAGAGAAGAAAATTTTAAAGCAAAATTGTGTGATGTCATCGTCTCCGTCCAATGGAATGGGAATAATGGAAGTTCAATTGAATTGCTGGAAGGAGACTACACATAGAAGCGAGTTCTAGCGCGAAGAAGCCGAGAATCTTAAAATTGCAATTATTTTGACGTGTTTATATTTTTATCATGTATTTATTAATATTAAATTATATTTATTTTTATATGTTTATATTTGATTTCTATTAATATTAAATTTATTCTCATGTTAATATATTTACAATACTTTTAACTTAATTTATATCTATTGACATTAAGTTTATATTTATTTTCATGTATTTATGTCGATTGACATTAATTTTACGTTTATTCTTATATGTTCAAATTTATTCTTATGTGTTTATGTCTAATAACACTAATTTGATTCATATTGTCATATGTTTACATCACTTCTTACCTATTTTATTCATGTTGACACTAAGTTTACATTTATTCTCACGTATTTACGTCAATTAACACTAATTTTACATTTATACTCATGAGTTTATGATTATTCTTACTTTTCATTACTTTTTTAAGAAAATTTAACCTTAAGGGGCGTTTTTTTTTTTTTGAATTTTAAGATTATTGATCAAAATTTTATTTTTTGTAATCAAATTCCTTCATTTAGTTGTCGATTTTTCCTCACATAGGGGATTTGATATTCCCAATAATAACAAAATGGTAGAAAATAGAGGGAAACTAAATACCTCCTTCTCCTTAGGTTTTTTATTTTTCACCAGGAATTAAGATTTTGTTTCAATTTTGCCTTTAACCTTTTTTCTTTTGGGTCAATTTTATTCTTCAACATCAAAGATATTACATCTTAAATAATTATTTATGTAATAAAATAAATAAATAAATATGTTAAATAACTAAATTATTTAATATGTTAAATAATCAAATAAGTAATTTAAATATAATTGTACCTTTTGATTTCTAAAAAATTACAACTCTAAACAAAACACTTATTAAAACACTTTTCTTAATTAATATATAATATTTAATTTCATTGTATTTGAATATGATTTATAAGTTTGCAAGTATCGAAGTAATCTTTCTTATTTAAATTAGTGATCAATAAATATTGCAGTCATTTAAATTTTATTGTTTTTATTTTATTTTACTTTATTTTATTTGATAAATTGATATATAAAAGAAAAATGAACTAAATTTCAAATGGACCAATAATAAGAAGACCTTATAAATAAGTTTTGTTTTCATTAATTCAAAATCAATTTAATATAGTAATATTTTTTAAATAAAAATAATTTACATAATAAAAACTTTATAAAAAAAAGACCAAATAAATAAGTAAACATGTTAGATAAATTAATTAATTAACATGTTAAATAAATAAGTAATTTAAATATAACTATTTTCATATGTTATTCACTTTCCATCAACTAACAATACAATTAAGGGCATTATAGTAAAATATGTCATTAGGTAATCTTACATTCACTCAACCAAACACAAAAATCTTATCTTCCTCTCAACTAAACCGAACGCATGAATCTAAAATTCTGAAGATTCTCAAATATACAGTGTTTTACCCGTAATTATATTCCGAAAGGTAATCTAATTTTTCACGAACCAAATGCCCCTAAGTGTTTTACAATACTTTTAACCTCTTTTATGCTAATTAAAATTAATTTTACATTTATTTTCACATGCTTATATTAATCAAATATCATTTTTACAATCACAAAATCAATTCGAGTGATCTAAGAAAATTCATAAACAATGACAAGGAATGAAGCCAAGAAAACAAAAAAAAAAATCATTAAAAAAATTCACACATATTATCCTAGTATTGCCAATGAAATATCTATCATTCAAGCTTTCAAGCCTCACATCACCCAATTGACTTTGGGTAAGTTTAGATGAGCGGTATGATTAATTCCGGTAAAATTGAAAAAAAAATGATTATTAAGGATATGCGTTTTTTAATAAAATAATAAAAAGAATTTAACATCAACGTTTAAAAAGGTAGTTTAACCTTCCAAAATCTTTTGTCTTTTGCTCTAAAAACTTATCAAATTAGGCTCACCGATGCCAATCAGTAAGCCAAACAGAGGTTTCGATGCCAACTCGTGGCATGCTGCTTAAATATGATTGAACATAGGCCTTGAAGTTGGCACCACGCACCAACCACTGCTATTATAAATTTATTTTATGAAACTCTTTACTATAAATATGATTGTTTCTTAAGCTATGTTCATCTGCATTAAACTAAAACAAATAAGATAATTAAGTTATTAAAACAAAATATTATGCAAAAAACTATAAAAAAAAAAAGAAAAAGAAGAGGAAAAAAACATAAACTTAGTTTCATATATTGAATGCGAGTTATTATTGAATAGACGTTAAAATTGGGATTGTTCTATTAGACATTTGATACAGGTCCAATCGCTTCAAATTCTGTTATGGTAGTTAATAATAGTTACTGTTAAGTTAATATATTTTGAAATGACAAAACAGTAATTCAATAATGGATACTATAAATCTAGAAACGTTTTAAACATGTTAAGAGTTTAATTAAATACATGTCACTGCCAGAAACTGAGTATTAAAGGATGAGAGATCGATCTCCTGGGTTTTCAAGTATGAGAGATCGATTTCATGAGAATATGAGATCGATCTGTTAAAGGATTAAAAACTCAAAGAGCATGTATAGGATGTTAAGGAAGAAGAGATCGATCTCTAGGGGTTATGAGATCGATCTTTAAATTACAGAATGCTTATGAGATCGATCTAGTCTAGGAAGAGATCGATCTCTTCTAAGGCAAATGTTAAAGGTATTAGATCGATCTGTAGATCGATCTATGTTCAAACAGAGAGCTTATGAGATCGATCTCATATGGATAGAGATCGATCTCCTCAAAGTCAAAGAGTTTAGGAGATCGATCTAGGGTGATTAGAGATTGATCTCCCCTCTACGAGAATGCTTGCTAGATCGATCTGGAGATCGATCTTTCTTCAAATAGAGAGATTAGAAGATCGATCTAATGGTTCGACAGATCGATCTTCACTAACATTTTTCAAATTATAAGATCGATCTCTACAAATACGAGATCGATCTCCTTGCTTCAAGTTACTTTGTAATTGCAGGAATTTAAACTAGAAGATCGATCTGGTCATGATGGAAGATCGATCTGAAACTCTACTGGAGGTTCCCAACGGCTCTTTCTGCAAAATCTTCAACGGGAAAAATAGTATTAAATGCTTCAATTACCAATCCTGTTGTATAAAACAAAGCATTGAAGACACTGGAAAGAGCAGAGACTTGTGCTATAAATTCTGAATATTCTCAAGAGATCATTCTTAACATTCCCTTTGTCTTCAACATCACATTAATTGTATTGTGTTAAAAAGCTTGTGTAGAAGTTATTCTTCCTACCCGCAAAAGAAAGTTTCTATTTGTATTCATCCTTAATCCAAGAGAGAAGAGGAGAGTTCCTCTGTGAGATAATTTTGTAAGAGGTGAATACTTATCTTTGTAAAAAGGGGTAGAGAGGTTATTCCTTAACCTTAAAAGGGGATACTGTATCAACTATTGAGATAGTGAAAGAAAGCTCTTGACAAGAAAGTCGAGAAGAGAGTACGTAGGCAAGAGATTTACCGAACCTCTATAAATTACTGAGTTTGCTGCTTCCTTCCCTTATCTCATTTAATTTATTGCACTATACTCTATTGCTTATTCTTTGATTACTTGCAGTAAAATTCAATAAAGCTTAAATTTAGCATTTTCACTAGAAAACCGATTCACCCCCTCTAGGTAGAGCCAACAATTGGTATCAGAACTCGGACTCTTTGATCATTAAGGAATAACTTCCTAAGAGTTAAAACGATCTAATGGCTCATAGCAATGTAGCAACCAGTCTAGTAGGAGAGGAGCACTCTACAGTTAGGCCTCCCATGTCCAATGGTGAACATTATGCTTATTGAAAAACTGGAATGATGCTTTTCATTCAAGCAAATGATTATGAGGCATGGAGGATTAAAACTAAGGTCCTCAAATCCCAACTAAAAGGATAGAGGGAAGAAATATCCCAAAAGAAGAAGATGAGTGGGATTCTAATGATGTAAAATGTGCTCAGCTAAATGCAAAGGCCATGAACACCTTATTTTGTGCGTTAGGGCCCAATGAGTATAATAGAGTCTCCGGTTGTGATAATGTCAAACAAATTTGGGACAAATTGACAATTATTCATGAAGGTACAACTTAAGTAAAGGAGACTAAGGTAAGAATGCTCACACATGATTATGAGCTATTTAGGATGAAAGAAGGAGAGTCAATTAGTGACATGTTCACTAGATTTACTGATGTAATAAATGGACTAAAGTCCTTAGGTAAAATCTACTCAAATATAGAAATGGTTAAGAAAATCCTGAATAGCCTACCGAAATCTTGGAAAGCTAAAGTAACAATAATTGAAGAGTCTAAAGACCCCCACACACTATCATTAGATGAATTGATAAGGTCACTACTCACATATGAAATGAAATTAAAAAGAAATGAAGAGCCACCCAAGAAAGTAGGAGTAGCTCTAAAATCCACTACTCAAGAAGATTTGAAAGAAAATAAAAATGAGAGTGGTAATGAAGAAGATCTCGAAATGGCAATGTTTGCCAAGAGATTTAATAAATTTATGAGAATAAGAGAAAATGGTAGTGGTAGGAGAAACTACAAGAAAGAACAAGAAGAACTAGGTAGAAAAAATACCATTGTATGCTATGAATGCAAAAAACCTGGACACATTAAATTTAACTGCTCTCTTCTAAAAAGATCAAGTGATAGGAATCACAAAAAGAAGGCAATGATGGCAACATGGAGCGACAGTGACAGCTCCGATGATGATTCAAATAAGGATATTGCTAATCTATGCTTCATGGCAATTGAAGATGAAAATGTAACTTCAGATCTTAATGAGTACTCTTTTGATGAACTACAAGATGCATTTGATGATCTTGCATTAGAATATGAACGCATGAATTTGAAATACAAAAAAATAATCTCTAAACTAAAGAAAGAAAATGAATTAATACTAAAGGATAAGATAGAATGTGAAAAGAGATTAGAAAGTACAAATCTTGAAATCCATGACCTAAAAGAAAAGAATAGTAACTTACATAATTCCTTTACTAGATTTTACATGGGTCAACAAAAACTAGATCACATGCTAGAAACTCAATGCGCTTTCTTTGGTAAAAATGGGTTAGGATATGATGGAAAAAGTGGGGAAACTCACCTCAAAAGTTTCTTAGCTAGAAAGAATATGTATAAATTCTCAACTACTTGCTCACATTGTAATAAAAAGGGGCATGCATCATATAGTTGCAATGTGGAGATGACCACATTTAGAGGAAGGATAGTTAGAAGAATTTGGATCCCAAAAGAGGTAGTTAATTCAAAAGACATTAATGTAATATTAAAATGGATCCCAAAAGGATCAATAATTCTATTCACTAACTCCAAAGGACCTAAGAAAATTTGGGTACCTAAGACAAAAGTTTGAATGTTGATTATAGGTGATTGAGAATTGCTACAAGGTAAAAACAAAGGAAGCTTGGTACTTGGATAGTGGATTCTCAAGACATATGACCGGTGATAGAAACCACTTCAACTCATTCAAATCAAAAGTTGGTGGAGAAGTCACATTTGGGGACAACTCCAAAGGCCAAGTTGAAGGAAGTGGATCAATTGGTAATAACTATTTCTCACTAGAAAATTTTTTACTTGTTAGAGGTCTAAAACATAATTTGCTAAATATTAGTCAACTTTGTGACAAAGGTTACAAAGTAATTTTTGATTGCTTGAAGTGTCATGTTATAGATCCTAAATCAAATAAAGTTATTTTTCTAGGACATAGACAAGGTAACATATACATTGTTTATCCAAATGAACTTAAAAATGAAAATGTATGCCTTATGGGAGATAAAGAAAAAGAACCTTGGTTGTGGCATAGAAGACTAGGTCATACTAGCATGCATGTATTATCTAAGCTAGCTAGAAAAGACCTTGTTGTAGGATTACCTAAGTTGTCCTTTGACTATGACAAAATTTGTGAAGCTTGTGTCAAGGGAAAACATAAAAGGACAACATTTAAACCTAAACATAGTGTATCAACCACTAGACCTCTTCAATTACTTCACCTAGATCTATTTGGATCAACTAGAACTACAAGCCTAGGTGGTAAGCATTATGAGTTTGTGATTGTAGATGATTACACTAGGTTCACTTGAGTATTTTTCTTAAGAGTAAAGAATGAAGCCGTAGAAAAATTCATTGTCTATACAAAAGTAGTCCAAAATGAAAAAGGTTACACTATAATTAGCATTAGAAGTGATCATGACAAGGAATTTAAAAATAATAGTTTTGATGAATATTGCAATGATCAAAGAATTAGTCATAATTTTTCAGCCCCTAAGACACCACAACAAAATAGGGTAGTTGAGAGAAGAAATAGAACATTAGAAGAAATGGCTAGAACAATGTTATGTGAAAATAATTTACCTAAATATTTTTGGGCTAAAGCTATAAATACATCATGCTACATCATAAATAGAGCCATGATTAGACCAATCTTAAAGAAAACCCCTTTATGAGCTTTATAAAGGAAAGAAGCCTAATATTAGCTATTTTCACCATTTTCGTTGTAGATGTTTTGTCTTAAATAATGGAAAAGACAACTTAGAAAAATTTGATGCCAAGAGTGATGAAGGAATCTTTTTAGGCTACTCCTCGAATTCAAAGGCATATAGAGTATATAACAAAAGAACCTTGATGGTAGAAGAATCAATACATGCAATATTTGATGAGTCAAACGATGCATCTAAAGGTTCAACCAATGATGAGGATGAGACCTTGAAAGATTCCTCAAAGATAGAAGATGATCTATTAGAAAAACTTGACATTAATAAAGAGGATGAAGAAGAACTAGAAATACTAGAAAGAGAGTCTAGAGCACCAAGAGAATTAGGATATGTCAAAGATTGTGAAATTGTAGGTGATCCAACTCTTGGATTTAGAACAAGGTCCTCTCTAAGAAATGTATGTCAATATATAGCCTTTGTATCTCAAATTAAGCCAAAGAATGTCAATGAAGCTTTAGATGACAATAATTGGTTTTTAGTCATGCAAGAAGAACTAAATCAATTTGAAAGAAGCAAAGTATGGAATTTAGTCCCTAGACCTAGTGATCACTCTATAATTGGAACTAAATGAATTTTCAAGAACAAGATAGATGAAAATAGTGTGATCATAAGAAACAAGGTTAGGCTAGTTACACAAGGCTATAGGCAAGAGGAAGGAATAGACTATGATGAAACCTATACACAGGTAGCTAGATTAGAAGTAATAAGAATGCTTCTTGCTTTTGCATGCTACAAAAACTTCAAATTATATCAAATAGATGTAAAGAGTGCATTTCTAAATGGCTTCATCAATGAGGAAGTTTATGTTGAGCAACCTCCCAGTTTTGAAAGTCCTGAATTTCCTGAATATGTCTACAAACTTTATAAGGAACTTTACGGTTTGAAACAAGCCCCTAGAGCCTGGTATGAAAGACTTTCAAAGTTCTTAATAGAAAAAAGATTTTCAAGAGGAAAAGTAGATACAACTTTGTTTATCAAAAATAAGAATAAAGATTTACTAGTTGTTCAAGTATATGTAGATAACATTATTTTTGGATCAACTAATGAATCTCTATGTCAAGAGTTTGCTAAGATCATGCAAGGTGAATTTGAAATGAGCATGATGGGAGAGCTCACCTACTTCTTGGGACTTCAAGTGAAGCAAACTAAAGATGAAACCCTCATCAATCAATCTAAATACACTAAGGATTTGCTCAAACGATTTGGAATGGATAACTGCAAACCTCAAGCAACTCCAATGGGCACCAACATCAAGCTTGATAAAGATGAAAGTGGTAAGTGTGTAGATACTAAACTATATAGGTCTATGATCGGTTCATTGCTTTATCTTACAGCAAGTAGACCTGATATTTTGTTTAGTGTATGTTTATGTGCTAGATTTCAATCCTCTCCTAGAGAGTCACACTTACTAGCTACAAAAAGGATCTTTAGGTATCTTAAAGACACACCCTCTCTAGGACTTTGGTACCCTAAAGATTCCACCTTTGCCCTTCATGCTTATTCTGATGCAGATTTTGGAGGATGCAAAATAGATAGAAAAAGTACTTCAGGAACATTGATAATTCTATATTTTTAGAATTATTTTTACTTAATTTCCTAATTAGTTATTTAAATTCCCAATTTATTTTGTTAATTATCCCCTTTATTTAATTAAAATTCTCATGTTTGCAGATAAATTAAATCTGGATGAATTTTGAATATTTCGGTAGAAAATGGACCAAAATTGGGCTAAAATCGAGATTGAGCCACGCGGACAACACGAGTCATGCCACCTAGCACATCCAATTGGACAAGAAGATCGATGACATGAAATTATCTTTTCAAGGAGCCAATGGCGTGAAGACAAGTGGACAAAAAAATGTCAACTCATCAAGGATGTAGAAATTACAATTTTACCCCTAGTGTGTTTATAAATAGGAAAGGATGACAATTGAAAGAGGAGGTAATTTTAGGAGTAGAAGTAGTGTAATGTAATGTAAGTTAGAAGTAGTCTAAAGTAGAGTCATTTTATGCTAGTTTTTTTAGAATAGTTTTATTTTATTTTTCATAGTTAATTTTTTTTTTTTGAGATTATCTTCCAAGCTTTCCCGATTAGCTTTTGTTTTTGTTTCATCATTTTATTTTTCTCCACAACTATTTGTCATGTCAAGTTTCTTTTGTTATATGTTATGAAAAGTTTTTTTATGCTCGGTTTTGTGAAGATTCATTTTCAGTTTATTCATACTTGGTTTTACTATGAAATGCTTTAGTGTTCTTATATTTTGAAGCTCTCGGGTTTGCTCTCTTTGTGCATTCGGGTGATAAGCTACCTTCTTCGTATTTGCCTATCGATTTTGATGCTTTGATGTGGGCTGATGCTGGGCATTACTCCTCATCAATGGAAATGTGAAACAATAGCAGTAGGAGTTGAAATAAGAGTAAACCGATGATGATGTTTATTCAACATGATGAATCTCACGGATGACTTTAGAGTATTAACTTCCATTAGTTTTATTGTATTTCCTTATGCTGTTGTAATCCATCTTTAATCACTACTTTTCATATCAGCAATTTATCTTGGATCTCTCTAAACCCTTGCTCATGTTGTTGGCATAAATCGGTGTCTATGGTGCAGTAGGAAGTATCCTGCAAACCGAGAGCTTCCCTCTATTTCCCCCTGTTATATGGTTCCATTACTGTTCATGTTGATGTTTTTCTTGTAACGGTGTCCATGATGATATTTCCTCTGTACTGTGTGCATCTCGTTCTATTGCAAGGTAGACAGATCCTGCAAGGAGCCATTACAGAAGAACAACGCAGAAGCTGGTAGCAAGAACTAACGTCGGGATATTTGGTACACGATTAGATGGTACCGTGCTGGGTGATTTAGCTCCAGCTGCTACATCCCGCTTTTTTCAATCACCAGGATAGCAACACCTGCAACAGACATCACTTGCTGAAACCAAGGCTATCAACTTGCTACCAGCAGGATTGAAAGTTGCCGAAGCATGAGCTGGCGTAAAGGCAGATTGCTTCTCTCGGTTGCGTGAATGCAGATACGGTGCTGAACAACTCCAGAAAATGCAGCTTGAAGCAGGTGGTAACGTGATGTGTTGTTGCAGGTAAAGATGTTGCACCTGGAACCGAGACACACCAGGGCAGAAACAGCAGAAACAAAGGTTGCAGGCCGATTGGAAAGCACGAACAGCAGCCTGGAGCAGAACGAGATAAGCTAGAGGACCTGTGCAGTTAGATGGCTAACCTAGAGCAGCCTGGAGCAAGCTGCAGTGTCAGTATTGCATGACAGATTGAGAATGGAGGCCGAACAGCAGGCAAAAGCATGGACTAGAGGACAAACCGAGCCATCTCCTGAAAATGAAAATGTGAAAGACGTGAACAGTGAATGGAGGGATTTCTTTATTGATTTAAATTGGTTAAGGCTTGTTTGGCTAGTGCATTGTAGCAATTAATCCATTTTCATGCATTTGTTAGTTGTTAGTTAGTTAGTTTAGTCAATTATAATGGTAGGTTAGTTTTATTATTTTTGCATGTTAATTTGTAGTGTTAATTTTTAGTTAGTAGTTAGTTTTATATTAAATGTTTTAGGATTTTATTTTAGTTTAGATGCATTTAGATTTAATCTAGATTAAATGTGTTTCATGCATTTTTAATTTTAATTTAGTCTTTATTTTCTTTAAGTTTTAGTTTAGTTTAAATTGCATTTTAATTAAGTAGTTTAATTGCATTTTAGGTTAGTTTAATTGTAGTTTAATTAATCTTGCTTTGTTATTTTCATAATTGCATTTTATTTTAATTGCGTTAATTAGTTTTAACTGTTTTAATTATTTTTGTAGGTTTTTTATTTTAATTGCGTGGAGCACTGTAAGTAATTTTGCTCGGTTTTAATTTCTTTATTTTATAGCTTTTATTATTTTATTGCTTTCAATATTTTTAATTCTAGCTATGTAGATCACCCACCTTAATTTTATAATTTTTTAGAATATACTTAGGGTAAGATTAACCGGTACTTTATTAGGCTAGTCAACTTCTCTGAGGGATGATAACTCGGGACTCAAAATCCCATTATTACTTGTACGACCCGTGCGCTTGCGGTAATACCCTTTGGGCGTGTCAAGTTTTTGGCGCCATTGCCGGGGAAGTCTTAATTAGCCATTAGTTAATATCGGTGAAATTATGCTTAGGTGTAATTCTAGCTTGTAAATATTTAGAAGTTCAATCTAGATTAGTTAATTGAAAAATTAAAATAAAAAAAATTAAAAATTTAAAAAATTAAAAATTCAAAAAAAATTTCTAAGGACTTTTCGATGATTGCATGCGTAGAGCCAGAACTTTTGATTGCTTTCCTCTAGATCCTAAAATCGAACGCACTCTTAGAAAAATTCGAAAGGATTCTAGGAAATTTATAACTCCGCTGCAAAGCATCATGACAGAAAATAGGGAAATTAAGACTGTTGGAGATTATGCAATGTCGACTATTGGAGGTTATTATACCGGCATTAGGCCACCAGCTGTCCATACAAACAATTTTGAAATTAAGCCTTCCATCCTCCAGATGATCCAGACGTCATTGCACTTCAGTGGGCTTCCACACGATGACCCACATGCTCACTTTGGGCAATTCCTGGACTTGTGCAACACCTTCAAACATAATGGATTATCTGATGATGTGCTTAGGCTTAGATTATTCCCCTTCTCACTTAGGGATAGGGCGAGACACTGGTTAACCTCCCTACCTCCAGGATCCATTTCTACATGGGACGAGTTAGCCCATCAATTTCTATATAAGTTTTTCCCTCCCTCTAAAATGGCCCAACTCCGTAGTAATATATCTTCCTTTGCCCAGTACAACTCTGAATCTCTTTACGAAGCATGGGAACGATATAAGGAACTTTTTAGGAAGTGGCCTCATCATGGTCTGCCTTTGTGGCTGCAAGTCCAGACCTTCTACAACGGACTTACAAGCCAAAATAGGACCATTATTGAAGCTGCTACGGGTGGAGCCCTGATGTGCAAAACAGAGGAGGAAGCTTAAGAGCTTTTAGACAAGATGGTGGCTAACAACTATTTATGGTCCTCGGAGAGGCAAATGCCAAAGAAGTCGGCGGGTATGTATGAGCTCGACACATTGTCTACCTTGACCTCTCAAATCGCTAATCTTACGAAGAAGGTAGAGTCACTCAGTACCCAACATAATCCTCCCACTAGTCCTAACCCTGTGTATTCTGTCCAAAGTTCTTTCCTTTCCTACGAGCTGTGTAGTGGTACCCACTCTGTAGATAGGTGTCCACTTAACTTAGAATCGGTTCAGTACGTTGCCCCTCCTAAGCAATAGAACAACCCCTTGTCAAACACCTATAACCCAGGGTGGAGGAACCATCCTAATTTCTCCTGGAGCCAAAACCAAGGGCAAACTTCCAGCTCTAGACTTGTAGGACTCCCTAGTTTTCAAACTCCACCGGTTCATGTACCACAACAGTTGCAATATCCATTTCCATACCATCAACCATCCCCACCTCATTTTCAGCATCATCCACCTTATTACCATCAACCACCATCACCACCACAACCTCAGCACTTACCAGCAGCTGAAAAGAAGCCCTCGCTTGAGGAAATGTTTACAACGATCCTGCAAAATCAAGCAGCTTCAATTAATAACTTAGAGGTTCAGGTAGGACAAATAGCGAATGCTCTTAGTCAGCGTCCTTAAGAGACCCTTCCTAGTAACACCGAAGCCAATCCTATTAGGCAAAGGGAGGGTAAGGAACATGTGCAAGCCATTACCCTTAGAAGCAACAAAGAGCTAGACGATGATCCACAAGTTAAGTCCCAACCTGAATAGCACATAGTTGAAGAATTTGATGGCTCTACCGAGAGGGGGGTGAATCGATTTTCTAATGTTAATGGAAAATTTAAACTAATTTGAACTTAATTAACAAATAAGCAGTATAATGTAATGAAACAAATTAAAGCAAGATAAGGAAGAGAATATCAAACACAGTAGTTTATAGAGGTTCGACCAATCTCTTGCCTACGTCCTCTCTCCTTGACCTTCTTGTCAAGAGCTTTCTTTCTCACTTTCAATGAAAGTTACACACTCCCTTTTTCAGGTTAAGGAATAACCTCTCTACCCTTTTTATACAAGATGTATTCACCCTTTTACAAAGGTTATCTCACTGAGGTACAATCCTCTTCTCTCTTAAAGCAAGGATGTATACAATATTAAGCTTTTTATGTGGGCAGGACAAATACAGCTTATATACAACAAACTCAATAAATGAGGATTAAAGACAAATGGAATGTAAGAATTAAACTCTTGAGAATGTACAGAATGTGCAGCAATAGTGTCTCTCTTCTCAGTGTCTTCAATGCTTGATTATATACTGAAGGATTGGTAGTTAGAGCATTTAAAGCTATTTTTGCCGTTGAGATTTTTGCAGAAATAGCCGTTGGGTACCTCCAGTAGAATGCCAAATCGATCTCCCATCTTGACCAAATCGATCTCTTAGTTATAATTCCTGCAAAATCAAGGCAAATTGAAGCAAGGAGATCGATCTCATATGTGAGCAGATCGATCTCACAATTTAAAAATGTTAGAGCAGATCGATCTGTCGAATAGGCAGATCGATCTTCCAATCTCTCTGTTTGAGGCAGGATCGATCTATAGATAGATCTGCCAGGTATTCTCGTAGTGGGGAGATCGATCTCTTATCAACCCAGATCGATCTCCTTATCTCTCTGACTTTGAGGAGATCGATCTCTTCCTATACCAGATCGATCTCATGAAATCTGCCAGGTATTCTCGTAGTGGGGAGATCGATCTCTTATCAACCCAGATCGATCTCCTTATCTCTTTGACTTTGAGGAGATCGATCTCTTCCTATACCAGATCGATCTCATGAACTCTCTGTTTGCGTACAGATCGATCTACTGCCTTTACTTTTGTTTTAGGGGAGATCGATCTCTTCCCATACCAGATCGATCTCATCAACATACTGTATTTAGACAGATCGATCTTATAACCCTTATAGATCGATCTCAGCTTCCTCAATACCTTTGTACAGTTTCAAACCATAGCAGATCGATCTCATATCCTCATGAGATCGATCTCTCATCCTAGAAAACCCAGGAGATCGATCTCTCATATCACCAGATCGATCTCTCATCTCCAGGAACTTAATTTCTGGTACTGATAACCTCTAAACATGTTTTTATATCATCTTTATATTATTGAATTTACTTGTTTTGTCATTTCAAAATATATTAACTCAACAATCTCTCCCTTTTTGATATGACAAAACCTATTCAATAAACATGTTTAGTTACCTATTTGCATTGTGCACAAACTCCCCATTTTTGTAAGCTCCCCCTTACTTTTGGCTTTTGTCCTCTTAACTTTCTTAGCTCCCCCTCATTTTCATCATTCCTTTAAACCATTAGACATGTTTCTTTAACGTATTTAAAGCCATTTAAACATGTTTTAAACAACCCATGTTCTCTTAACATTCTTCTCCCCCTTTTTGTCATATCAATGGCAAGAAGGATATCAAGTCAATTAATTTTCTTAACAACTTGTCATGGCATTTCAAAATGATAACACATTATAAACCATTATAATTAACATCCCAACAACTGTCATTTCATAAAAGACTCATTCAAGCAAATGTCAATTCAAACAACAAGGAGTAAACATGAAAACTAACTAAACTTTTCCTAATATTCATGTCCTACGGCGGAGAAGGAAATCGATCCATAAGTTCCTCAACGTGAGTATGAGTGACCTGCAGATCATCAAACATCACCTGTTGAGTGGCATGAAGGTTTGCAAAACCTTCATCTATCTTCCGATTCAGCTCCATGATCATCGTCACAATCGACTACATGCCAGCAGGTGATGGGGCAGGTGCAGTGGGCTGAGCAGTGAAAGAGGATGGACCCTCAGTAGGTGCAGCAGGTGGATCCAAGGGCTCATCTGATGGGTCTTCTTCCATGGCTGCCTCAGGCTGCTGTCCTCGTTTCTTCTTCCAATCCCCTCGAAAGTCCTTGTAATACCCCATGTGGTGAAGTGTCCCAATGTTTAAGACGCTCTTTGGGGAGGGCACTTCACCCGTTTCACAGCTACAGTCGACTCCAAGTCGTTGTAGAAGATACGCTAACGGTTGCAGAAAAACTATCGTGGTGGCTTGGCCGCGTACGATCTTCAACCAATCTTCATAGATAAAATGGACAAGATTGGGTTTTTGACTTGTGGAGTGGATGTGATGGAGCCAAAAGTGATCTAACCTCCTAACTGTGGAATGACGGGTACTGAATGGACGGAGATTCCATGAGATAATAAGGTGGAGTAACCTTGTGTGCATCGGTAGGTCACTCCCCTTATCCCCGTGAAGATCGAATTCTAAAGGGATTTCACTTTCTTCATCGGTCAACCCCTCATCCCTTAACTCAAATGCTCGGGCTAGAATGGTTGTATTTATTGACAAGGTTTTAGACATGACAAATGTTTTAAAATAGAGGATTTTGTAGGTATCATCAGGATCGTAGATGAGTTCGGCATTAGAAAAGAATGCCCTGATGATGTTTGGGGGTACGGGGGTATTGATTTTGAGGAAAGGAAGCCACCCAAATTCTTCAAATTTGGATAGATAAGGAAAATCAATACGGTTGAGGAATGAAAAATCAATGGTTCGCCAATGTTTAATTAACATTGTTGAAAAATATTGTTCATATCGCTTCCTTTTTGCAGGTGTTTGAAAACACCTGTTAAAGGTAGTGACTGAAGAGGGAGGGTTTGATTGAGAGGAGGACCATTGATCTACACTTGGGCTAGGAGGTTTTTGGACTACTCTCTTAAGTCCTGGCGTTGTTCTAGACACTGGAAACGCTCTAGATAATCTTAAAACTAGTTCACTAAAAACCTAACCAATGGAACAGTAGCTAGAATTGACCTAGTGAGAAATTTAGCACAAAACTAAGAATTTTTGAGAAAAATTTAGCAATGTGGGTTACTAGAACATTAAACAAAGAAAAGATTTGACGAAGACCTTACCGAGATCGATCTGGAAGGAAGAATCGAGGGCTGAGGTGCGACAGGGGTTAGGGATTTGAAGATTTGAGATTTTTGAAAATTGGGGATTTTGAGCAGTTTTTATAGTCCAGGGCACAGGAGATCGATCTGTCGAGGCGACAGATCGATCTGTCATTTCCAGAAGCTTGAAGAGATCGATCTGTTGTACCACAAGATCGATTATCAGAGTACAGAAGCTTAATTAGATCGATCTGTCACGGGCCCAGATCGATCTGTTGTTTGACAGAGGCTTAAGGAGATCGATCTTATGGGTGAAAAAATCGATCTGCCTAGCTTTAACCTTTATGCTTTAGGCTTATTTGAAGTATGGAGATCGATCTATATTGATAGAAGATCGATCTCTCATACTTTCTGCCCAGAAAAATCATTGAAAAACTCATTTAAAAACATCTTGAAATCAAAGTTTTTGAAACAGATCAATCCTAAGGAACATTCATGAGTCCTAATTCACCTTGCATGATTTTAGCAAACTCTTGGCATAAAGATTCATTAGTTGATCCAAAAATAATATCATCTACGTACACTTGAACAACTAGTAAATCCTTATTTTTATTTTTGATAAACAAAGTAGTATCTACTTTTCCTCTTGAGAATCCTTTTTCTATTAAGAATTTTAACAGCCTTTCATACCATGCTCTAGGAGCTTGTTTCAAACCATAGAGTGCCTTAGATAGTTTGAAAACATGTTCAGGAAATTCATGATTTTCAAAGCCGGGAGGTTGCTCTACATACACTGCTTCATTAATGAAACCATTCAAGAATGCACTCTTTACATCTATTTGATATAATTTGAAGTTTTTATAACATGCAAAGGCAAGTAGCATTCTAATTGCTTCTAATCTAGCTACCGGTGCATAAGTTTCATCATAGTCGATTCCTTCTTCTTGTTTATAGCCTTGTGCAACTAACCTAGCCTTGTTTCTTATGATCACGCTATTTTCATCCATCTTGTTCTTGAATATGCATTTAGTTCCAATTATAGAGTGATCACTAGGCCTAGGAACTAGTTTCCACACTTTGCTTCTCTCAAATTGATTTAATTCTTCTTGCATTGCTAAGAACCAATTATTGTCATCTAAGGCTTCACTGACATTTCTAGGTTCTATTTGAGACACAAAGGCTATATATTGACACATATTCCTTAGAGATGATCTAGTTCTAACTCCAAGAGTTTGATCACCTACTATTTCACAATCTTTTACATATCCTAATTCTTTTGGTGCTCTATACTCTCTCTCTGATATCTCTATTTCTTCTTTATCTTCTTTATTCATGTCAAGTTTTTCTAATAGATCATTTTCTAAGTTTGGAATTTCCTCCAAGTTTTCATCAAATATTCCAACATCCTCATCATTGGTTGAATCTTTAGATAAATCATTTGACTCATCAAATATTACATGAATTGGTTCTTCAACCATCAATGTTCTTTTGTTATATACTCTATAAGCCTTTGAATTCAACAAATATCCTAGAAAGATTCCCTCATCACTCTTGGCATCAAATTTTCCTAAATTATCTTTCCCATTATTTAAGACAAAACATTTGCAGCCAAAAGGGTGAAAATAGTTAATATTGGGCTTCTTACCCTTGTAAAGTTCATAAGGAGTTTTCTTTAACATGGGTCTAATCATAGCTCTATTAATGATATAGCAAGATGTATTTATAGCTTCAACCCAAAAGTATTTAGGTAAATTATTTTCACACAACATGGTTCTAGCCATTTCTTCCAATGTTCTATTTTTTCTCTCAGCTACTCCATTTTGTTGTGGTGTCCTAGGGGCTGAAAAATTATGGCTAATTCCTTGATCATTGCAATACTCATCAAATCCTATATTTTCAAACTCCTTGCTATTATCACTTCTAATACTAGTTATTGTGTATCCTTTTTCATTTTGAGTCACTTTTGTATAAGCTATGAATTTTTCTAAAGCTTCATTTTTCACTCTCAAAAAGAATACCCAAGTGAACCTAGTGTAATCATCAACTATTACAAATCCATAATGTTTCCCACCTAGGCTTGTTGTTCTAGTTGGTCCAAATAGATCTAGGTGGAGTAATTGAAGAGACCTAGTGGTAGATACACTATTCTTAGGCTTAAATGTTGTCCTTTTATGTTTTTCTTTAACACAAGCTTCACATATTTTGTCATAGTCAAAGGACAACTTAGGAAATCCTATAACTAGATCTTTTCTAGCTAACTTGGATAACAGATGCATGCTAGCATGACCTAGTCTTCTATGCCACAACCAAGGTTCTTTTTCTTTGTCTACCATTAGGCATATGTTTTCATTTTTAAGTTCATTAAGATAGACAATGTATATATTACCTTGCCTATGACCTAGGAAAAGAACTTTATTTGACTTAGGATCTATAACATGACATTTCAAGCAATCAAAAATTACTTTGTAACCTTTGTCACAAAGTTGACTAATGCTTAGTAAGTTATGTTTTAGACCCCTAACAAGTAATACTTTTTCTAATGAAAAGTAGTCATTACCTATTGAACCACTTCCTTCAACTTGGCCTTTGGAGTTGTCCCCAAATGTGACTTCTCCACCAACTTTCGATTTAAATGAGTTGAAGTGGCTTCTATCTCCGGTCATGTGCCTTGAGCATCCACTGTCCAAGCACCAAGTTTCTTTTATTTTAGCTTTGTGGCAATGCTCAATCACCTACAATTAAAATTCAAACTTACGTCTTAGGTACCCAAATTCTCTTGGGTCCTTTGAGGTTAGTGTATGCAATTCTTGATCCCTTTGGGATCCATTTTACTAAAGCATTAATATCTTTTGAGTTAATTACTTCTTTTGGAACCCAAATTCTTTTTATTATTTTTTCCTTAAGAGTGGTTTTCTTCATATTGCAATTATGTGATGCATGTCCCTTTCTATTACAATATGAACAAATAGTTGAAGGTTTATTCATGCTCTTTCTAGCAATGAAGCTTTTGAGATGAGTCTCTCTACTTTTTTCATTATATCCTAACCCATTTTTATCAAAGAATGCCCTTTGAGTTTCTAGCATGTTATCTAACTTTTGTTGACCCATATAGAACCTATTAAAAGAATTATGTAAGTTACTATTTGTTTTCTTTTAGGTCATAAATTTCAAGATTTGTAATTTCTAGTTTCTTTTCACATTCTAATTTGTCCTCTAGCATTAACTCATTTTCTTTCTTCAATTTAGATATTATCTTTTTATATTTCATACTCATGCATTCATATTCCAATGCAAGATTATCATAGGCATCTTGCAATTCATCAAAAGAGTATTCATTGAGGTTTGAAGTTACCTTTTCATCCTCAATAGCCATGAAGCACAAGTTGGCATTGTCCTCATTTGAGTCATCATCGGAGCAGTCACTGTCGCTCCATGTTGCCACCATTGCCTTCTTTTTGTGGAACCTATCATTGGACCTTTTAAGAAGAGGGCAGTTAAATTTAATATGTCCATGTTTTTTTACATTCATAGCACACTATGGTATCCTTTCTACCTAGCTCTTCTTGATCTTTCCTTTGGTTTCTTCTACCACTACTACTTGCTCTCATTCTCATGAATTTGTTAAATCTTTTGGCAAACATTGCCATCTCAATATCCTCTTCACTATCACTCTCATTTTTATTCTCCTCTTGAGTAGTAGATTTCAGAGCTACTCCCACTTTCTTGGGTGGCTCTTCATTTCTTCTCAACTTCATCTCATATGTGAGTAGTGATCCTATTAATTCATCTAGAGACAATGTGTGAGGGTCCTTAGATTCCTCAATTGCAGTCACTTTAGCTTCCCATGATTTTGGTAGGCTATTTAATATTTTCTTTACCATTTCTATATTAGAGTATATTTTTCCTAAGGACTTTAATCCATTAATTACATCAGTAAATCTAGTGAACATATCACTACTTGATTCTCCTTCTTTCATCCTAAATAGCTCATAATCATGTGTGAGCATTCATACCTTAGTCTCCTTTACTTGGGTTGTATCTTCATGAGTTATTGTCAATTTGTCCCAAATTTGCTTAGCATTGTTACAACCGGAGACTCTATTGTATTCATTTGGCCCTAACGCACAAAATAGGGTGTGCATGGCTTTAGCATTCAGCTGAGCACATTTAACATCACTTGAATCCCACTCATCCTCTTCTTTAGAGATCTCTCTTCCCTCTATTCTTTTAGTAGGAATTTGAGGTCCTTTAGTTATAATCCTCCATACCTCATAATCATTTGCTTGAATGAACAACATCATCCTAGTTTTCCAATAAGCATAATGTTCACCATTGAACATTGGAGGCCAACCGTAGAATGCCCCTCTCCTACTAAATTGGTTGCTACATTGTTGTGAGCCATTAGATCGTTTTTAACTCTTAGGAAGTTATTCCTATGTGATCAAAGAGTCCTAGCTCTGATACCAATTGATGGCTCTACCGAGAGGGGGGTGAATCGGTTTTCTAATGTTAATGGCAAATTTAAACTAATTTGAACTTAATTAACAAATAAGCAATATAATGTAATGAAATAAATTAAAGCAAGATAAGGAAGAGAATATCAAACATAGTAGTTTATAGAGGTTCGGCCAATCTCTTTCCTACATCCTCTCTCCTTGACCTTCTTGTCAAGAGCTTTCTTTCCCACTTTCAATGAAAGTTACACACTCCCTTTTTTAGGTTAAGGAATAACCTCTCTACCCTTTTTATACAAGATGTATTCACCCTTTTACAAAGGTTATCTCACTGAGGAACAATCATCTTCTCTTTTAAAGCAATGATGAATACAATATCAATCTTTTTATGTGGGTAGGACAAATACAGCTTTTGCACACAAGCTTATACAACAAACTCAATAAATGAGGATTGAAGACAAATGGAATGTAGGAATTAAACTCTTGAGAATGTACAGAATGTGCAGCAATATGTCTCTCTTCTCAGTGTCTTCAATGCTTGATTATATACTGAAGGATTGGTAGTTGGAGCATTTAATGTTGTTTTTCCTGTTGAGATTTTTGCAAAAATAGTCGTTAGGTACCTCCAGTAGAATGCCAGATCGATCTGCCATATTGACCAGATCGATCTCGTAGTTATAATTCCTACAAAATCAAGGCAAATTGAAGCAAGGAGATCGATCTCATATGTGAGCAGATCGATCTCACAATTTGAAAATGTTAGAGCAGATCGATCTGTCGAATAGGCAGATTGATCTTCCAATCTCTCTGTTTGAGACAGGATCGATCTATAGATCAATCTGTCAGGTATTCTCATAGTGGGGAGATAGATCTCTTATCAACCCAGATCGATCTCCTTATCTCTCTGACTTTGAGGAGATCGATCTCTTCCTATACCAGATCGATCTCATGAACTCTCTGTTTGCGTACAGATCGATCTACTGCCTTTACTTTTGTTTTAGGGGAGATCGATCTCTTCCCATACCAGATCGATCTCATCAACATCCTGTATTTAGACAGATCGATCTGATAACCCTTATAGATCGATCTCAGCTTCCTCAATACCTTTGTACAGGTTTAAACCATAGCAGATCGATCTCATATCCTCATGAGATCGATCTCTCATCCTAGAAAACCCAGAAGATCGATCTCTCATATCACCAGATCGATCTCTCATCTCCAGGAACTTAATTTCTGGTACTGATAACCTCTAAACATGTTTTTATATCATCTTTATATTATTGAATTTACTTGTTTTGTCATTTCAAAATAGATTAACTCAACAAAATTCTTAAGTTCTAACGAAGTAGGTCCGAAAGAACAAGAACATCAGGATCAAGCTGCAAAAGAATCAAAGCTAGGTGCTTCTTCATCTATACCTTCTTCTACTTCACAGCCTTCCTCGCCCTCTGATGCTACACATGTTTCCACTACATCCCTTCCGGTTAGACCACCAGTACCTTTTCCTTAGAGGTTTCAAAACCAAAAGCTTGAACAACAATTTGCTAAATTTCTTGAGGTTTTTAAGAAACTTCACATCAACATTCCTTTAGCAGATGCTTTAGAGCAAATGCCAAGTTATGTGAAGTTTCTGAAGGATATCCTCTCTAGGAAAAGGAGATTAGAAGACTATGAGACGGTGGCCTTAACTGAGGAATGTAGTGCCATTATCCAGAGGAAATTACCCCCCAAGCTCAAGGATCTCGGGAGTTTTACCATACCGTGCACTATTAGAAATTTATTCTTTGGTAGAGCCCTGTGCAATTTAGGAGCTAGTATAAATTTGATGCCATTGTATATCTATCATAAGTTAGGAATAGGGGATGCCAAGCCCACCACAGTGACATTCTAATTGGCTTATCGATCAATTAAATATCCAAAGGGGGTCATTAAGGATGTCTTAGTAAGGGTGGACAAGTTTATTTTTCCTGCGAATTTTATCGTGTTGGACATGGAGGAAGACAGGGAAGTCCCCATTATACTAGGTAGACCTTTCCTAGCTACTAGTAGAACAATAATTGATGTACAAAAGGGGGAGTTAACGATGATAGTCCAAGATCAAGAAGTAAAGTTTAATGTTTTCAAACCTTTGAAGCTCCCTGATAACTCTCAAGAGTGTTTTAAGATGAAGATTGAGGAGAATATAAGGCTTAAGCATATAATATATGAGAGAAAGAAGGAAGTAGATAGGACTCAAGAGGAGTTAACTGTCAGCACCCTGTCACCACTTTGGATGACTCTCCTACTCTTCGCCCTACTGTTGAGTGTTGTCTTCTTCAATTGCATTTGAAGTGGCTGTGTTTTTCTTTTCACTTTGTATATAGTTCTTTTTCTTTTTCTTTTCTCTTGTTTCTTTCTTTGTTTGTGTTGCGGGTTTCTTTTCTAGTATTATGCTTTCAATCAAGTTTCAGTTGTTCATCATCATCAGAAAGGGGATTACTCTATTTTTGAGCTTAAATTCTTATATGATCTGCACACTGAGGACACTGTGCACTTTAAGTTTGGGGGAGGGGATATCACTTGAGCAATTTTGTGAAAAATTGGATAAATTTTCAAAAAAAATTCGAAAATTTGAGAAAGAAGTTTTAAAATTTTTTCGATAATATAAGCTTAAATTGTTTGATTTTGGGATGATTGAGTGCTTAGCATGTAGTTTTCCCATATTCCGATGATATGACCCCATGATTTAGTCTGACTTTGATTGAATGAGAAGCATGATTATAGGAAAAATATGAAGTTGAATTCTTGAATTTGTCTTGATTCTGATTGTGATTTCCTCATCTTATGCACATGTCATGTCATGAATCAATATATTTATTTAGAGAAAGCTTATGTGTACATAGGACTGCATTTGTTCAGTTGATTTTGTGCATCATATTCTAGAATTTGTTTGATCTGATCTCGAGGTGAAATATTAGATCACACTTAATTAGGGAGATGATTTAGGCCATCTTTGGATCGTTTGAGCCTTTCTAGCTTTCCTTGTACATATGCTACCCCTAGTCACCTATCTGGGCCAAATAAGCCTTTCTCTGTAAATATACCTGCGTTATTTTCCTTAGCTTAAATACTTTGTTCCTATCCCTTACCCCAAAAGCATGAAAAGTCATTGGGAGATATTGTGAGCTATATGAGTATTAAGTGATAGTGAAAGAGTATGTAAAAAAAAAAATTGAAAAAAAAAAAGAAAAAGAAAAGAAGAAAGAAGAAAAATACAAAAATAGAATAAAATATTTAGCAAAAGAAATAAGTTTGGGGGAAATAATTAGAGCTCTTACATTATAGATCCTAGAAGTAATGCATGTTAAGGGGTAATTAAACCTAAATTGACTTTATCATACCTTAGCCCTAGCCTTACATTACAAGTTTAATGAAGTCCTATTAATCTTTGGTTAAGTGTGACTACATTAGTAGAGAGAGAAGTGAAAAGCAAACTTATGGGAATGATCACATGTCATTGACTTTGCATTCACTGTGTTGCATAATCTAATCCGAATAATGCACTGTGAAGTGATTTAGACATTTTTCACACACTCACAAGAAGTCCAATTTGGGTTAGGACTTATAATTGAATAATTCTAAGTGTTGGACTTGTAATTGTGAGTCTTTGATTTCATAGTCTGTACTTTTTCTTTGACGATGATATTGGAAAAATTATTGTGTTTTGTACTTGTCATTCCTACAATCATTTTGTTTTGCTTGAGGACAAGCAAAAGCTCAAGTTTGGGGGTGTGATAATTCTATATTTTTAAAATTATTTGTGCGTAATTTTCTAATTAATTATTTAAATCCTCAATTTATTTTGTTAATTATCCCCTTTATTTAATTAAAATTCTCATGTTTGCAGATAAATTAAATCCGGATGAATTTTGAATATTTCGGTAGAAAATGGACCGGAATTGGGCTAAAATCGAGATTAAGCCATGCGGACAACACGAATCATGCCACCTAGCAAATCCAATTGGACAAGAAGACCGATGACATGGAAATATCTTTTCAAGGAGCCAATGGTGTGAAGACAAGTGGCCAAAAAAATGCCAACTCATCAAGGATGTAGAAATTACAATTTTACCCCTAGTGTGTTTATAAATAGGAAATGATGACAATTGAAAGAGGAGGTAATTTTAGGAGTAGGAGTCGTGTAATGTAATGTAAGTTAGAAGTAGTCTAAATTAGAGTAATTTTATGCTAGTTTTTTTAGAATAGTTTTATTTTATTTTTCTTAGTTAAGTTTTATTTTTATTTTTTGAGATTATCTTCCAAGCTTTCCCGATTAGCTTTTGTTTTAGTTTCATCATTTTATTTTTCTCCACAACTATTTGTCATGTCAAGTTTCTTTTGTTATATGTTATGAAAAGTTTTTTTATGCTCGGTTTTGTGAAGATTCATTTTCAGTTTATTCATACTTGGTTTTACTATGAAATGCTTTAGTGTTCTTATATTTTGAAGCTTTCGGGTTTGCTCTCTTTGTGCATTCGGGTGATAAGCTACCTTCTCCGTATTTGCCTATCGGTTTTGATGCTTTGATGTGGGCTGATGCTGGGCATTACTCCTCATCAATGGCAATGTGAAACAATGGCAGTAGGAGTTGAAATGAGAGTAACCCGATGATGATGTTTATTCAAGATGATGAATCTCACGGATGACTTTAGAGTATTAGCTTCCATTTGTTTTATTGCATTTCCTTATGCTGTTGTAATCCATATTTAATCACTACTTTTCATATCAGCAATTTATCTTGGATCTCTCTAAACTCTTGCTCACGTTGTTGGCATAAATCGGTGTCTATGGTGCAGTAGGAAGTATCCTGCAAACTGAGAGCTTCCCTCTGTTTTCCCATGTTATATGGTTCCATTACTGTTCATGTTGATGTTTCTCTTGTATCGATGTCCATGATGATATTTCCTCTGTACTGTGTGCATCTCGTTCTGTTGCAAGGTAGACAGATCTTGCAAACTGGTTGTGAATCGGAGCCATTGCAGAAGAACAACACAGAATCTGGTAGCAGGAACTAACGTCGGGATATTTGGTACACGATTAGATGGTACCGTGCTGGGTGATTTAGCTCTAGCTGCTGCATCCCGCTTTTCTTCAATCACTAGGATAGCAACACCTGCAGCAGACATCACTTGCTGAAACCGAGGCTATCAACTTACTGCCAGCTGTGAGATCTGAGAATTTCAGACATATTTTAATGATGTAATAAGAATTTGAAGTGTAATTTATTGAGCTAAGTGAATTGTGGGAATTATAATTGGAGATTTATGTGTTAAGTGTGTAAAATAAGCATGAACCATGAGGACAGATCGATCTGGGAGGAGGAGAGATCGATTTGGTGAGTTAAAAATGACGAGGAAGGAGGAATTTGAGGAGCAGATCGATCTCCAATGGAAGAGATCGATCTCCAAATGATTCTGTTTGAGAAAGGATCGATCTCATGAGGAAGAGATCGATCTCCAAATGCTTCTGTTTGGGGAGAAGATCGATCTCCTTAGGAGCAGATCGAT
Source organism: Firmiana major (assembly GCA_033439115.1). NCBI lineage: Eukaryota > Viridiplantae > Streptophyta > Magnoliopsida > Malvales > Malvaceae > Firmiana > Firmiana major. The sequence continues at coordinate 16,113,519 of CM065904.1, read as the reverse complement.
CTCATAAAGCCATAAAGAGATCGATCTCACCCCTCGACAGATCGATCTTCTAGGCATAAAATTGTCCAGATCGTCCCCAAATTTCAAACGCAGATCGATCTCATCAAGAGGCAGATCGATCTCCTACCTCCAGCCTATATAAGGAACCCGTATTTTCTCCTGCAATTTCACTTTCTCTCTCTTCCAACCCCCATTTTTTCGAAAACCTAGCTTTCTCACTCATCCAAATCACCCATTTCCGGCCGAATCAGCTGTTGTGCTAAGAAGGAAAGTTGTTCCTCATCAAAGGGAGAACAACATACTTGGAAGTCGAAAGACGAATCTGATCGAGGCGTGAGTTGTGCGTCTCACAAGCTTTGGGTAATTTCTAAACCTCGATCTTGGTATTTGAGCTGATTTTGATGCTATTGGTGGTTGTCATTGCGTTGAAATAGTTGAGAAAGGATTAGGGATTGATGAAATTGCAATGTAGTTGGAATAATGTAGATATTTGATAATTTTGGTAATTTTGAGAATTTGTGCTGTAAATGAAAATATAGACAATGTGGAGAATTAGCCTAGATAATTGGCATGAGGAATGTAGGACGTTGAGATATTGGGAATGAGGTTGTAGTTTAAGGTTGAGTTACGAGAATCGAGAGATTTGAGGTGTTATGAGCAATTATGCTCGATTTTGAGAATATAGGTTGATGCGATAATTGAGTATTGATGTTTTAACATCGTTTGGACAGCTCGGGAGTTCCAGAGTGGAATGCGAGGCTAGTCCATGATACGGGGGAAACGATTGCACTATACGAGGTGCAAAGAGGTAAGGGAAATCTAAACCATTTGTGTATGTGAATGGTAAACTATTTTAGCATGAATTGTGGTTTATAAAACAAGCATGTTGAGTGTTTTGTGTTGAGATATGATTGGACACGATTTTTATAGCCGGTTGGAACCCAATGTTTTTATGAGTTTATAACTGGGTTCTACGTTAAGGCAATATTGAGATTTGAGAAATGTGTGCGTGTGCTTTGCCGGTTGGAACTCGGTTTTATTACGTTTTGTGTTGAGTACAAAACGATTTTTAAATGAGTTTTATGAGAGAAAAAACATTACGAGTTCTACGTGAAGGCAAACCTGTCTTATGTGATAAGACTTAGGTGTGTAGTTGTGAGTACACACCGGGCATTGCTCTGGTAGCATGTAGGCCCGATTTCTTCTCCGTTCTGGTAACGTGAGAATAACCTATTCTGTGGCTATGCCACGTATACTTGGTGGCTGTGCCACGTTGAGAAACCCCATTGGTGGCTGTTCCACGTTATACCCCATTGGTGGCTGTGTCACGTTGAGAACCCCATTGGTGGTTGTGCCACGTTATACCCCATTGGTGGCTGTGCCACGTTGAGAAACCCCAATTGGTGGCTGCACCACGTTGAGAAACCCTATTCTGTGGCTATGCCACGCGAGAAATTAAATCAGTGGCTTTGCCACGTGTGTTTTGTGGCTATGCCACGCGAGAAATTAAATCAGTGGCTTTGCCACGTGTGTTTTGTGGCTATGCCACGTGAGAAATTAAATCAGTGGCTATGCCACGCGTGTTTAGTGGCTGTGCCACGTGCATTATTTTTACTGTGATTTTATCACGTATTTGAGAAAGCGTTTAACGCGTTGTTTTCACATGCTTTGTTAATGCTCTAGAGTGAGCCTTTTTACTTCATGTTTTCACATGATTTGAGATATGAGAATATTGTTTTGAGAACTTTCATGCTATGGTTTTCAAATGAGTTTCACATACAAATAAACCTTTGTGATGTGCATTTTGGTTTATGAAATGAGTTCCTTACCCCCTTTACTGAGCGATTTAGAAGCTCACCCTGTTTTCCTTTCCCCCCAGAGTTCTTCAAGTGAATAAGGACTTCCCTGCGACGTACGGAGTAGTGGCTAGTGGAGGATTCAAGCTCCAGGCCATATATATTGTATCTTGAGGTATATTTTATCTTTTCATGTACCCAGGCTATTATTGTAGTTGCAGACACTTGATGTATAACATTATACGGGATGTATTAGGATTAATTATCTTGAGATGGATTAATGTATTTGGTATGATATATAAATCCTATTGATGAGATCCTGAGGCATGATAATTATGATGATGTATGACACTGCACAGGAATGCACCTTTAATTGTGAATTAACGAGTAAAAAGTTTTAAATTATCCATATTTTCCGCATATTCGGGGCGTGACACCAGCAGGATTGAAAGTTGTCGAAGCATGAGCTGGCGTAAAGGCAGATTGCTTCTCTTGGTTGCGTGAAGGCAGATACGGTGCTGAACAACTCCAGAAAATGCAGCTTGAAGCAGGTGGTAACGTGATGTGTTGTTGCAGGTAAAGATGCTGCACCTGGAACTGAGACACACCAGGGCAGAAACAACAGAAGCAGAGGTAGCAGGCCGATTGGAAAGCACGAACAGCAGCCTGGAGCAGAACGAGATAAGCTAGAGGACCTGTGCAGTTAGATGGCTAACCTAGAGCACCCTGGAGCAAGTTGCAGTGTCAGTATTGCATGACAGACCGAGAATGGAGGCCGAACAGCAGGCAAAAGCCTGGACCAGAGGACAAACCGAGCCATCTCCTGAAAATGAAAATGTGAAAGACGTGAACAGTGAATGGAGGGATTTCTTTGTTGATTTAAATTGGTTAAGGCTTGTTTGGCTAGTGCATTGTAGCAATTAATCCATTTTCATGCATTTGTTAGTTGTTAGTTAGTTAGTTTAGTCAATTATAATGGTAGGTTAGTTTTATTATTTTTGCATGTTAATTTGTAGTGTTAATTTTTAGTTAGTAGTTAGTTTTATATTAAATGTTTTAGGATTTTATTTTAGTTTAGATGCATTTAGATTTAATCTAGATTAAATGTGTTTCTTGCATTTTTAATTTTAATTTAGTCTTTATTTTCATTAAGTTTTAGTTTAGTTTAAATTGCATTTTAATTAAGTAGTTTAATTGCATTTTAGGTTAGTTTAATTGTAGTTTAATTAATCTTGCTTTGTTATTTTCATAATTACATTTTATTTTAATTGCGTTAATTAGTTTTAACTGTTTTAATTATTTTTGTAAGTTTTTTTATTTTAATTGCGTGGAGCACTATAAGTAATTTTGCTCGGTTTTAATTTCTTTATTTTATAGTTTTTATTATTTTATTACTTTCAGTATTTTTAATTCTAGCTATGTAGATCACCCACTTTAATTTTATAATTTGCTAGAATATACTTAGGGTAAGATTAATTGGTACTTAATTAGGCTAGTCAACTTCTCTGAGGGACGATAACTGGGGACTCAAAATCCCATTATTACTTGTACGACCCGTGCGCTTGCGGTAATACCCTTTGGGCGTGTCAAACATGCCAATTCTTAGGGAATAGATTAATCTCATGGTTCTCTAAGAAACAAAATAGTGTAACTCAATCCACAACAAAAGCAGAATATATAGCAACTGGTAATTGTAGTGCTCAAGTGTTGTGGATTAAACAACAAATGAGAGATTATGGTGTAGATATGAAGCAAGTTTCCATCAAATGTGATAATACCAGTGCCATTAATCTCTCTAAAAATCCAATCCAACACTCTAGAACTAAACTTATTGAGATTAAGCATCATTTCCTTAGAGATCATGTACAAAAAGGAGATATCATTCTAGAACATATTGATACTTTAAATCAAATAGCTGATATCTTCACCAAACCTCTTGATAGAGATAGATTTTGTGTTCTTAGAGGTGAATTAGGACTTATGAATGCTCCTTAAGATTTATTGCCTTCAAAAACTTTGATTTCAAATTAATTTTCAAACGATTTTACAACTCATTTTTTGGGCAATGAGTATGAGAGATCGATCTCTTATCAATATAGATCGATCTGCATACTCCAAATTGGCCTAAAGCAGTAAGGTTCAGCTAAGTAGATCGATCTTCTAACCCATAAGATCGATCTCCTTAAGCATCTGTATTTTACAGATCGATCTTTGCATTTGGCAAATCGATCTCCTTCAGCCTTTGTATTTTACAGATCGATCTCTGCATTTGGCAGATCGATCTTCTTGAGCTTCTGTATTTTGTAGATCGATCTCATATAACAATAGATCGATCTCATCATGAAGAAGATCGATCCGGTACCTCGACAGATCGATCTCCTTAGCCCTGGGCTATACATACTGCTTCAAAATCCTCAAATTTCAAAAAGCCAAATTTCAAATCCCTAACCCCTCTGTCGCGCCTCCTCCTCCAATGTCTCTCGCAGATCGATCTCTGGTAAGGTTCTCGTCCAATCTTTTTCATCAATCTTCATTCTAGTAACCTACATTATCGAATTTTCTTCAAAAATTCCTTTGTTTTTGCTTAAATCATCATTAGGGCACCTATTGAACTGTTCCATTGCCTATGACATTGCTAAAGAACAATTTAGAACCATCTTAGGTTACTTTTGACTGATTTGATAATGCCTTGCATTAAGAGAGCTGCCAACAAAAAGTCGAGATCCTCCTCCTCACAACCACCTACTCTTTCTTCATCTTCTGTCACTACCTTCAGCAGGTGTTTTCAAACACCTGCAAAAAGGAAGAGATATGAAGAATACTTCTCCACCATGCCCATAAAACACTGGAGGACCATTGACTTTTCATTCCTTAATCATATAGACTTCCCATATTTGTCAAAAATGGAAGAATTTGGTTGGCTTCCATTTCTCAAGATAAACACACATGCACCTCCAAACATTATTAGGGCATTCTTCTCAAACGCCGAGCTTATCTATGACCCTGACGATACCTGTAAAATTTTAGGTTTTAAAACATTCTTCATGGCCAAAATGATTTTCGTAAACACAAATCTCTTAGCCCGAGTGTTTAAGATCGAAGATGATAGTTTGACTTATGAAGAAGAGGAGGTACCACTCAAATTTAACCTTCCCGAAGATAAGGCTAGTGACTTACCCATGCACCCTAGGTTACTCCACCTAATCATCTCTTGGAACCTCAAACCCTTCGGTACCCGACATTCTACAGTCTGAATACTAGACTGTTTTTGGCTTCATTATCTTCATACTTCTCAAAGCCAAAAATCGAATCTAGTCCACTTCATCTACGAAGACTGGCTAAAAATCGTGCGCGGTCAAGTCTCCACAATAGTCTTCCCTCAACCCCTTGCTTACCTGCTACAAAAACTCGGGGTTGACTATTCTTGTGAGATCGGTGAAGTGCCCTCTGCAAAAAGCGTTCTGAATATTGGCACTATTCACCATATGGGTTATTACAAAGACTTTGACGGTCAATGGAGGAAGAAACGCGAAACCCATCATGAGGCAGCCATGAAAGAGGATATACCAGCTGAGCCTACCGCGCCGTCTACTAAGGTTCCTCCTACGTCTGCTACTCAGCCTACTGCACCTGCCTCATCTTCCGAGACGATGGAATCACTTATGGTTATGGTTATGGAGCTTAATAGGAAGATGGATAAGGTTTTGCAAATCTCCATGCCACACAGCAGGCCATGTTTGATGAGTTGTAGGTCACCCGCACACGAGTTGAAGAACTTTTGGAGTGCTTTCCTCCTCCATCTTAGGGCATGCATGTTTAGATTGTCCTCGATGTGTTGATATTTTGAGACATGTTTGTTGGTTGAACATATACCTTTATATCTTTTGAACTGACAGAATTAAGATTCAATATTATGCTTAATGATTTGTTGATATATGCTTTATTGATACATGGTTTTATGCCTTGACTGCCATTGATATGACAAAAAGGGGGAGAAGAGAATATGTTAAGAAAACATGTTAAGGGGAGCTTAAATTAAGGGGGAGTTTTTGAACAGAGAGGGAGCTTTTGAAACCAGAAAACTGGATGCATAATGTTAAGGGGGAAACTAAACATGTTTATAAAATTTAGTTTATTGAATAAGTTTTGTCATATCAAAAAGGGGGGGATTGTTAAGTTAATATATTTTGAAATGACAAAACAGTAATTCAATAATGGATACTATAAATCTAGAAATATTTTAAACATGTTAAGTGTTTAATTAAATACATGTCACTGCCAGAAACTGAGTATTAAAGGATGAGAGATCGATCTCATGAGATGAGAGATCGATCTCCTGGGTTTTCAAGTATGAGAGATTGATCTCATGAGAATATGAGATCGATCTGTTAAAGGATTAAAAACTCAAAGAGCATGTATAGGATGTTAAGGAAGAAGAGATCGATCTCTAGGGGTTATGATATCAATCTTTAAATTACAGAATGCCTATGAGATCGATCTGGTCTAGGAAGAGATCGATCTCTTCTAAGGCAAAGGTTAAAGATATTAGATCGATCTGTAGATCGATCTATGTTCAAACAAAGAGCTTATGAGATTGATCTCATATGGATAGAGATCGATCTCCTCAAAGTCAGAGAGTTTAGGAGATCGATCTAGGGTGATTAGAGATTGATCTCCCCTCTACGAGAATGCTTGCTAGATCGATCTGGAGATCGATCTTGCTTCAAACAGAGAGATTAGAAGATCGATCTAATAGTTTGACAAATCGATCTTCACTAACATTTTTCAAATTATAAGATCGATTTTTACAAATATGAGATCGATCTCCTTACTTCAAGTTGCTTTGTAATTACAGGAATTTAAACTAGAAGATCGATCTGGTCATGATGGAAGATCGATATGAAACTCTACTGGAGGTTCCCAACGGCTCTTTCTGCAAAATTTTCAACGGGAAAAATAGCATTAAATGCTTCAACTACCAATCCTGCTGTATAAAACCAAGCATTGAAGACACTGGAAAGAGGAGAGACTTGTGCTGTAAATTTTTAATATTCTTAAGAGATCATTCTTAACATTCCCTTTGTCTTCAACATCACATTGATTGTATTGTGTTAAAAAGCTTGCGTAGAAGTTATTCTTCCTACCCACAAAAGAAAGTTTTTATTTGTATTCATCCTTAATCCAAGAGAGAAGAGGAAAGTTCCTTTGTGAGATAATTTTGTAAGGGGTGAATACTTATCTTTGTAAAAAGGGGTAGGAGGTTATTCCTTAACCTTAAAAAGGGAGACTGTATCAACTATTGAGATAGTGAAAGAAAGCTCTTGACAAGAAGGTCAAGAAGAGAGGACGTAGGCAAGCGATTGGCCGAACCTCTATAAATTACTGAGTTTGCTGCTTCCTTCCCTTATCTCATTTAATTTATTGCACTATACTCTATTACTTATTCGTTGATTACTTGCAGTAAAATTCAATTAAACTTAAATTTAGCATTTTCATTAGAAAACCGATTTACTCCCCCCCTCTCGGTAGAGCCAACAGTTATCCGCCATATTATGGTTTTCTTTTTTTTATTTACGTGCGCATAAGAGTATCAAAAAGGTTGAGTCAACATTTTTGTTCTATTATGAATCCTTTCTTTATTTTTCTCTTTATCTCTCTCTCTTTTCATTCTCTATTCATTCTTCCAACAGCTACCAAAATTCTCCAACTCGTTCAACTTATAGTACTAAGTTGTCTAAGATTCCACTAAGTAGGATTTTATTGTACCAATTTGGTAATAGAGCTAGTATGATAGCTTATGGAACTACTACAATGATGTAAAAGGAATTGAAATTGTTGCAAAAAGTATTTTAAGCTATCAGAACAGAGATGAGTAGTACCACTAAAACCCTTTATTGACTTTGAAATATTAAGATTTTGATATAACGTTAGAGAGCTTATGTAGAATATAATTTTAATTATAAGCATGATGGAATTAATTATTTGATTGTTGTATGATCACGCTTAACAAATAAATAGAATTATAAGCATGATGGATTTAATTGTTTGATTGTAGTATGACAATGCTTAACATATGAAGAGAGTCAAATATGTATGAACTTAACGATAGAAACTACATATACATATTTGAATCGGAAATAATCATGCTTCCTTAGTTAATTGATGTGTTTTATATAGAAGTAACAATACTAGTTAAATATGTATATGTTAAGAATATGAATATTGGTGGGACTAACAAAGTATTAACAAACTATCATGACTTTGAACAAAAGCTCATACTCTGTTCCAAGTACCGATACAATTAAAGATACTATTGATACAGTTGATTTTGATTATGTAGGATTTCGTTCAAGAGGATCGATACACTTCAAGCCTAGCAAGTTCCAACGATCAAATTTATGTGTTTGCCAATGAGAAAATCATTCCAACGCCCATGGTCTTGAAGCTGACTATAAAAGCAAAAAGCTTAAAGCAAAATAGATAAAGACCAAAATTTTGAATCTAAAGTTATACTCATTTCCAAGAGCTTTAAAGTCAGAAAAAGAAAGGAATAGATAAAGTTTAGATCTCCACATCAATTGTTTCTACGAGATTTCTTCAAGTACTAAAGAGTTTCTCATTTTACCTTAATAGAGGCTTATCCTTTAACCACATTGTAAACATTTAGCTAAATTTCCAAAAGGGGAGCGTTTTCTCAAGAGCTTTATTTGTTAGCGAGGGTGGATAGTCAAAGGTTTGCTCTTAAGCGAGAAAAGGAGCTGTTATAAAAGTTGTTTTTCAAAACTTATAAAAAGAAAAGTGTAGGTTATCTTCGAACTTGTGGAAAAAAAAAAGGTAGCTTGTGGAAGAGGAAGGACTTTAACTTGGTAAAAAGGAGGATTTTCTCCTTGAACTTGAAAAAAAGGGAGAGGTTGTACCATTTTCAAGAGAGTGAAATTGTAACAATCGAGAATTTTCCCACTCTAAGAATTAATTTAATATGATAATAGGAACGGTTAAGTTATTGATGACTATTAAGGATTTTGAGAACTACAAAAGTAATGAACCGAAGGAACAATTTAGAAAATTATTTTATAAACTAATTTATTGAATATTTAGAGTTATAAAAATTAAATGAAATTATTGGAGTGGAGTTAAGAATTATGAAAATTTAATTTCGGATGTTACTGGATATTGGAGTAAATAAATAAATTTATCTAAGGGATTGGAATATTTTAAATTGTGGTACATGATCAAATTAAATATAGTGGAGATTTAATTTTAGAAAATTAATTTTTGGGTATTAAGAAATTTAAAATTAAAGAAGTATTTATACAATAAATAAATAAATATTATATGTCATTCCTTATACCTAAATAAATATATATATATATATATATTGAGAAATAAGTATATATATATATATATATATATATATATATATGCATAATTATTTATATGTATAAATATATATATATATATATATACAATAAAAGATTATATAATTGAAAATTTTTTATATTATAAGAATTATATATATAAATATCAAATATATAATTTATATACATTATATATATTTAATATATTTTATATTTTAAAAAAATAAATAAAAGACAAAACTCGACAAATTTCCAAAAGAGGCTTCTCGAGGTGAAGCTGAGAACCACCTGTCATAGTAGACCTTGAACAGGCAAAGAGATAGCAGCGAACTGGCGACACCGTGAGAGAAAGCCCGGGGCTAGGGATGTCAACGGGGCGGGTACCCGCTAATTTTGAGGTACCCAAACCCGAACCCGATTAACAATTATAAAACCCGAACCCTATTAAAATCCGATTATTTTTTTAAGATACTACCCGAACCCTACCCGAATAAATTTTATACTACCCGTTAATTACCCGAACCCGTTTAATTATCCGATTATTCAACCCATAATTTGACAACCCGTTTAATAATCCGAACCCGAAACCCGAAAAAAGTTATCTAATTTTATATAAATCAAAAATAAAAATTAAACAACAACATACATATTCTATCATAATTAAACAAATTTTAATAATTCAACAAATCACTTGAAACCATAGCAAATAAACAAATCATAAAAACATATTTATAAAACTACAAACAAACATAATTTAAGTAAAAATTAAAAAACATATTTGAAGTTTATTGGAATCATAATAAATCTTCATTCGTCATCATTATTAAAAATGTCACTTGAGTCCATAGTTGTAGATGCTCCTACAAATAAAATAAATAAAATATTAGTCTTGAGCTAAAATATAATAATAGATTACTTTTGAAAAAGAAACAAATAAAATAAAAAAGTTATAACAAATAAATTATTTACCTCCTACGTCACTCCTTAACCAATTTTGGCAACACATCAATGCCTCCAAAGTGTCCGGATTAAGCCTACTTCGATGACTACTCACTAGGGATGTAAACGGGGCGGGTACTCGTTAATTTTGGACTACCCGACCCCGAACCCTATAATTACCAAATTAATTTTTGAAACAATTACCCGAACCTTACCCTAATAAATTTTGCACTACCCGTTAAATACCCGAACCTGTGTAATTACCCGATTATTCAATTTATATTTTGACAACCCGTTTAATAACCCGAACCCGAAACCCGACTCTGTAAAAAAATTATTCTAACATCAAAAATCAAAAACATAAAATTAAATAAAAACATACATGTTCCATCATAATTAAACAAACTTTAATAGTTCAACAAGTAACTTGAAACCATTATGAGTGCTTAATATATACCATAGTATTTCTAATTTGATACATTTGATTTCTTATGAAGTTATGATATATTTATGTAATGTAAATTAATTTAATCAATGATAATAATATTAAATGATTAAAAAGATGTAGACCTTAAATTGATAATTAATATTTTCATCACAATTTGTATCATATACATATACTATAGTATCATATATGTAAAATGATCATATATTATAATATCATATATTATAATTATACTATAATATCATATACTATAATATGAAGTTATCAATTTATCATATACTTAAAATTTTAATTTGAATCATTGATTTTTTTGAGTAAACAATGTTTTATTATAATTAATAATTTCAATTTTAAATACAATTTGTATCATATGCATGTACTATATTAGTATCATATATAATACATGTAAATGGTCAATTTGCAAGAATTACATCTTAATCAAATTTGAAACTTTTATCATTTTAATTTCAGTAGTTTATATTTAAAATTTAAATACTTATTATCTTAAACATAATTTACTAATTTAATTTCATAATTATTTTATTATAGTGTTTCATTAATTTTTTGACTAAAAAATATTTTACTATAATTGATAATTTCAATTTTAAGTATAATTTATATCATATACAAATACTATATTAGTTTGTGTGTGTATATATATATATATATAAAAGAATTTGATTTTAACTAAATATAAAACTTTTATTATTTCAATTTCAGTACCTCGTATTTAAAATTTTAATACATATTATCTTAAGCATAATTAACCCAATTTAATTTCATAATTATTTATTTTATTATTATTTTTTATTAATTTTTTTAGTCAACAATGTTTTATTAAAATTGAAAATTACAATTTTAAATACAATTTGTATCATATAAATATACTATGAATTGATATCATATATGCAAATGACTAATCATTAATGTGTAAGAATTGCATTTTAACTAATTATGAATTTTTTTAAATTTAATTTTAGTACATTATATTTAAAATTTTAAAACTTATTTTTTTAAGTATAATCAATTATTTTAATTTCATAATTATTTTTATTATGCTAATTACTAATTTTTTTTAGACACATAATTTTATTGTATAAATATTTTTTAGAACACATTATGTCAAATATAAGTTATGATTTACTTGATAAGTTCATTGTATAAAAATTAAAAAATGAAGGTTCAAGTCCCCACAACCTTAAAAATTATATTTTATAAGCAAAAAATAAACGAATTTGAATACCGAGTACCAAATACCCATTTACACATTACCCATTTACATCCATATCCTGGACCGCCATCAGCTTGAAAAAAAGGATAAGGTGGCCATGAGAGAGAAAACAAAAAATAATAAAAAAAGAACAGAGAAGGAGGCCGGTCGGTTGAAAAGGAGAAAGGAGATCTAGCCTCCGGCGGTGGAGGGAAGGAAAAGCAAAGAGGTTGAGGAGGAAGAAACCGAGCCATTCGGCTAGGAGATAGGGTGGCTGAGCCGTCGGCCAGGAAGGAGTGGGAAAGAGAGAAGAAATGAAGGAAGGGAAGCCCTCGCTGCTGCTGGCCGGCGCCGTGGCTACTTTGGGCTGGGCGAAACAGTGAGGCTTTGACAGGCTGAATTGAACAGCCAGGGAAAAAAAGAAGACTGAAAAGAAATGTGAAAAGGTAAAGGAAGTTATTTTAATTTTATTTATTTAATAAATTGTTCAGTAATTTTGTGAAATTTTCTCGCTGTGGATATAGGTTGTTTGAAATTGTAGAGATTATACAAGTGGTTATTTCAGCTTGACCAGCTTAAAGGAGGCTAAATTGCTAGCCTTGAAGCATTGCGTAAGATATTTGTATAAGGCAGTAGTAGTATTATACTTTATAGTTGAGAATGATGATTATTGACGATGAGCTATTGAAGAAATAATATTGGAATACTAAGAGGACTTATAATGATGGTGGGGTCTTAGTATTGATGATGGTATTGCGATGTTATGATTGTGGATAAGTCTTTGGAATGAGTCTTGAATAATTGTTTCAGTACTTGAATGATTTTGAAATTTTGTAATACAATTCTGAAACAATATTTATATATTCAATGGTATACTAAGAGGACACACAATAATGGTAAGGATCTTAGTATGGATATTGAGATGTAAAAGTGATTGATATATATGGTTTGAAAATGTTGTGGTATATGTGACTACTTGGCATGATTGTGATGTTTGAAGTGTCTTAATTTAGTGATGTGACTTTAGAGTTGGCAAGAAGTGCAAGGTGCTATAACATTAATTGAGCATTATTTGAATGTTAATAGGATATATTTAAAACAATAATAGAAACTTTATCTTGGGAATGTAAGAAATGAATTTGAATGAATGATGCAATACCTTGGTGATTGAATTGGAGAATTTACTAAGCAAGTTGAGAAATCTTGGAAACCATGTAATTACCTGAGACAAATTTTGGTGTATTGATATAATGTCGTTGGAATTATTGTCAAACCTTGTGAAATAATGTTATAGAATGATAGAAATGAATGAAAATGTGAGTATGGATTGTGCTGAGCTAGACACGTAATCTTACTGCCTTATGATTACTCTGGGGATACATACTTGAACTTAAGTGTGTAAAAATAGCGACTTTATTAGATCATGAGCTAATTTAGTGATTTTAATAGATTAGGAACTTAAAATTAGAAACTGGATGTGTGAATGATGGTTCATCTTGTGAAATGACAATATGACCTTGGTACACCATGAGTTTGAAATTGAAAAGTAAAGTGGAAATGATGAAGTAAGGTTGATGGAACGTTGATACTTGATAATTGATATATTATGGAATGTAATTGATTGATAGAATGATAATGTTTAATAGTTGAATTGTTGATGGAGAGGGTTTATTTAACATATGAATTAGGGCAAATGTGGATATAATGAATGGTTCATTGTGGTAGACTGAGAGAGATGATCGAAAACTGAAATTTATGAAGTGGTATCTCATGAACCACAATGATAAACCTACTCATGAGGTGGTATATTTGGATATATATACACGTATAAGTATATATGTAATATTGGATGTGTCATCCTGCTACATAATAAGGGCATGGTAGCCCATTTTGGTGCTTGTGATTGTTCGATGTCAGCATTATGCATATGAATTGTTTTGGAATGGATAAATGATAATGGCAGTTAGCATAATGCTTGATAACCTGTTTGATGTGATTGGGATAACTTAGTGATAGTAGCACCTGGGCATGACACATGGTCACCAGATCACTGTGATTTCGAAACTTATGACTTGGCTTTAAGCATGCATAACATGATATTTGACTGATTGAAAGTGCGCGTTGTTTGTAAGTGCATATGATTGAGCTTTGAACCAATTTGAATTGTTTTGGAAAGAAATGAGCATGTGGCATATATACGTGCATAAATGGGTTTCAAAGGAAAGCATGACATAGCTTTCGTAATTTTGATAACTTTCGAATTTCAGTATATGTGAACTGTTTTGAAAATCTGAACTTTTATAACTTTTAGAAATTCAGATTTTTAGATTATGGCTACTACTTTAAGTTAATAAAGTACTATGGACACACCTGAGTGGAGATTCCTCCTTAGGCAAGTCATACTTGTCCGGCAATTGTCGTAGAAAACTTTTAGTTCGCACTTGATCAATGGAACTGGGTTTTCGAATCTATGGCCATTATTAGCTCCTTGATATAAGGATATTCGACACACTAACCAGCTATAGTGTGATTTTCAGGCTTTATTGATGAGTTCGACATGATTAAACTGTAAATTTCTCTGAATTCGATTTTGAATATAAGATTATTTGAATCGTATTTGAATAGCATGAAAGCATTTTTTTTTAAAACTTGATCACGTATGATTTGACTATTCGATTTTCTAATTTTGATAGGCTTTGAGCGTTGCTAAAGCCTTGCTATTGGAACGTGATCAATTATGATTCGATTATCAGACTTTCGAATTTGTTCTTTGAGTTATGCTGAACCATTGATTTAGAATTCTAGAAAATAGTCCGAGTATTGTTTTGAACCATTGATTTAGAACTCTGGATAATAATGCAAGTATTGTTTTTGAACCATTGATTTAGAACTCTAGAAGTAGTCAGAGTATTGTTTTGGGACTTTCAAATGAGCATATACATTTAAATTGAAATTTGAACTTTGAACAGACTTTTGAAGTATGCATGATGTGCTTGAGACTGTACGTATTTCAAACTGCACATGTGACATGATTTTGGACGGTGCATGCTTTTATACATGATTGTATACTATGCTTGACATGATTTGAAACCATACCGTCTTACATGTGATTTTATATCGAAAGCCACATCATTTGAGACTTCATAAAAGTTATGAAATCATCATGCATATGTCGTATTAGATTGATATTTAGTTAAATGATTGATATGGATATGTGATAAGTACAACGATTTGATGTTCTTGTTGATTAGTGCCAAGGAAAGGGATAATGAGGGACTTCAATGTACCCTTCCATCTTGACCCCTAAGCCTTGGTACACCTAGAGTCTTCTAGGACATGTTATCAAGTTAACGTGTATAAGTCTATGATGGGATATGATATGAGAATTTTAGTTTGCAGACTACATGCATTGCATTTAAAATGGTATAATCCTGCTTCTCACTTATTAAACTTTATTTATTTCTTCTATAGATTGAGCACGGAGTTGGGGGAAGTATTACAGAGTTATCCGAAATAAACACAAGCTTGAAAAACAGTTTTTGATTATTCTAGTAAAGATATATTTTGTTTGTATATAATGTTATATTTTAGGCTATTTTTGGTACAGTACTATAGGATGGAATGTAAACCAGGTTAATGAATGGCTGCTATATTATTTTGATGCCTTGATATGAGATTGGACATGTTTCCCTAGAAATGAATTAATGATTATATGGTAGGAAACATTAGATGGGAATGATAATGTGAAGGGATGTTATGGAAAATTTTGTAATTTGATATACAATCAAGTCTTATACAAGTACAAGCTAGGGCCTTTAGTAAAGAGCTTTAAATAAGGTAAGTAGTTAATAGCTCCACACTTAGCACTACATGGCACTTAGACAAATAAATTTATAAAAGCAAAAAATTTACCGACATTTTTGGACATCTGATAAGATTAAATGATCAAATCTCAGCCTTCAGCTCTAGGCAGGCTTTGGTGGAAAGCCTTGGGAGAATTTTAAGGTAGAGGACGTAGATAAGGTTACCGAATCTTTATAAATCATCGTGTAAAACTTATCTTATATTACACTCTTTAATTGTTTATTGTTTATTGATTTCTTACTTATTGTTTGATTGTATATCAATTTGATAGTGTAAATTGTGCCTTTGTTAGAAAAGTCTTTAAGACAACAAAAAGTTTAGAAATTGATTCTCCCCCTCTTGGTTTATATTGGAGCCAATGCCCTTTGAATGGAATTCCTAACTAAGCTTCACAAAATGCAACGAACGTTTGAGAGACTGATGATGAGGTTGGATTCATCCAAAGAGGTGGAAGAGTCCAGTAGCAATGGCTCGTTGGATGTGAAGCAGAAGGTAATTATAGATATTATTTAGGAACATTAGGTCAAGGAATCGGTGGTGATTGATCACGTTGATCTGACAACTACTTTGAGGTTCCTAACCAAATACTCAATGATTGGTTGTCTCAGATTTGATGGTAAGGACTTTCGAGGTTGGTTGTTTAGAAATGAGCAATTTTTTGAAGCTGATCAATCTAAGGAGAAAGGTAAAATGAGGATCGTTATGATGCACCTTGATGTAAAAGCTCTCCAATGGCACCGACATTTCTTAAAAATAAGGTAAGATGGTGGGGGTAAGCTAGAATTCATATATGGAAAAGATGCAATCTAGATTTAGTAAGAATGAGTATACTGACCCTATGTTGAAGATTGTTAGTTTGAAACATACTCAATTTGTTGATGCTTATGTTAGATTTTCCAGATGAATATGCCCTTGGTATCTTTGTTAGCAATCTTAAATTGAAAATATCTGAAGTTAGAGAGGCTTTTCTACCGAAATCATTGAATCATGCTCGGAGTTTAGCCAAACAACTAGAATCATTTGTGTTTTGTACACCTCGTAAACCTTATCTATCTTTTAAACTGCCCTAAACACAAGCACCCACTTCAAAATTTTCCCTACCATTGCCTAGAAATGACTTACCACCTCTACTGCCCACATCTAAAAGAGCTTTTCCCGAATATCAATCACCTAGAGTTATTCCCAATACCAACTTCAAACCAAATAAACCTGTAAGTGCTATGTCCATAACAGTTAGAGTGCCTTCTAAAGAAGATATGGATGAAAAGAGGAAAAATGGTTTATGTATGTGGTGCGGGGTCAGTGTAGCTTAGGGCACAAGTGTATGCGATCCCAATTGTATCAATTTTTCTTGGATGATTTAAGTGATCCTCCACTAGACTTAGAAAACTTCTCAACATGTTATTTTTTGCATACAACTATGGGGACTTCACATTTTCAAACTATGCAAAATACAAGGTGTGGTGAAGCAATTGGAGGTAAATTTTCTAGTAGACTTTGGTAGCATTCAGGACTTCATCGATGTGTCCTTGGTCAAGAAGTTGGGAATGCATACTTAAGTCATTATTGGATGCAATGTGACAATGACCAATGGTGAAAGGTTATTGGTCCAAGATGTTTGTGAGTCTGTTGCAAGGGATTCATAAGGTCTACAACAAGTTTATGATTCTATGGTGTTATCAATAATGTGTTTTGACTTAGTTTTGAGAATGCAGTGGCAGAAACTGTTGGAGACCATTGTATAGGACTTTAATGAATTGACAATGTAGTTTCCTGTGGAAAATGCATGGTGGATTTTGAAGGGAATGGCAACGGGGACTGTAAGGCTGGCTAATAAGAGGTAGTTGTCTAGAATAGGGGGCTATATGAAGGGGACTTGTACACTGCTCCTAACTGCTTTTACAAATTCTATAATGGCACCACAGAAGGGAAACAAGGAGGATGCTGTAGATGATTTACAGTTCTTGCTTAAGAAATATATGGGGTTATTCGAAGCACCAATAGAATTGCCACTAGCCAAGGCCTAAGATCATTGAATTCTATTACTAGATGAATCTTAGGCTGTGAAGCTCAAACCATGTAGGTATTTGTCTATACAAAAAATGAAATCAAGAAAATAGTTGCGGAGATGAAAGAGGAAGTATCATCAGAAATAGCATCAGTGCCTTTGCTTCCTATGTGGTATTGGTGAAAAAGAAGGAAATGTCTTGGAGGATGTGTGTAGATTATGGAGAACTTAACAAGTTGACCCTTAAGGACAAATTTCCAATTCCTTTTAGTAAAGGAGCTGCTTGATGAGTTGGTGGGAGCTTAGTTCTTTTCTTAAATTGGACCTTAGGTCTAGTTATCATCTAATAAGGATGCATGGGAAATATATTGACGAGACTTCCTTTTGAACTCACCTTGGGCACTATGAGTTCCTACTAATGCCTTTTGGGTTCACTTAAAAGGCGGCAAACGGGT
Source organism: Firmiana major (assembly GCA_033439115.1). NCBI lineage: Eukaryota > Viridiplantae > Streptophyta > Magnoliopsida > Malvales > Malvaceae > Firmiana > Firmiana major. The sequence goes on along the minus strand of CM065904.1, from coordinate 16,095,444 downwards.
CGGTTCGGACTAGTTGGTTTGAGTTGTATTTGGATTCGAGTTTTTTTGGGTTTAAAATTTTTCTGAGTTCGAGTTTTTTTAGGTTCGGGCTTTTTTGAATTCGAGCTTTTTCAGGTTCAAGCTTTTTCAAGTTTGGGTTTTGTCGGGTTGGGTTCGATGTAACGACCCTTATTACGATACAATTTGATTGGGCTATGAGTCGATATTAGATTAAAGAAGTGAATTCATCTGTTTAAAATACATTTCTTAGTAACAATTAAAACAAAACTAATGGAGGTGCTTTCTCATTTAATCAGTATAATTGTTCTTTTACAAATAATCACGTCCACATACCCCAGACACATTTCATAAACATTATTATACTTACAAAAATTTTAGATACAAAAAAATACCTATTCTAGGTGTACCTTTAACGCAGAAGAATTCTTTGCAGAATATGACTGTGCAAAAGAAATCCTACTCACAAAAACGGTCTCAGCTACTAATGAGACTATGTGGAGGAAAGTAAGGGGATGAACTCAACGTGCTCAGTAAGAAAAATACTGTGACAAGTAGATAATCACACTATATATATATATTTGTATAATAGACTTATTATGAAAATATATCAAGTTTTTGGCCCGTTGAAAATATCTGTATCAGAAACAGTAACAATTTTCAGATTTAGTAATGTAACAGTATGCTGAAATAAATTCTAAAGTTGTATTCAGTAAGAAATAATAAAATTGCTTGCAATAATCCAGTTCATTCAATCTGTTCAGTAAATCAAATAGACGAGACAAGACAGAACATGTTATAACAATAATCAATATGACAAATGACCAATGTCGGTGACTCAGAGCATCACTGATCAAATGTGCTGGGATGTCAATCGCCATAGGAGTCGTTAGTTACCCAGACGGCTCACAATACAATACGTCTGAAGATAGAATGCACGATACAACATACTCACATGCGTGTTGCACGGTACATCGTACGTCGTGGACCACAATAACAATAGCAATTTAGTAGACAATATCAATAACAATGTAGCATGATTAATTGTTACCTTTGCCTCAAAAGTCAGTGCGAGTCAGGTCGTGCGACACGCAGTTTGCATGTGGCTCAAGCACATTTTATTCAGTACCGATTTATAAGCAGCTCACTTTATTTTAAAACAGGTCTAAACTCGATTTAGTACATAAAACAATTTAAAAAGGTGTTGATTCATCCCTTTTCGGTTAAAACCCCAGTATGCAACTTATGGTAATAAAAATTAGAGATTTTTTATTTAAAACAATAATTTAAGCTATAATGGTATTTACGAAAATTAAATTAAATTTATAACGGTAAGGTTACACCGTTTAACTAAGGTTAAAAATCTATAATTTTCATAACTATAAAATCGGACTACTATTTTTATCTTCAATTCAATAGTAATAAAATACGTGTAGTTATCTTTGATAGCTCACAAATTTTTTCTTATTTCGGTGTCTGTCAGTAATCTTCAATACCTCAGTGACATGGGTCAGTGGGTCCGTTTTAATCGATTTATTTCGTTGGAACTTGGGTTTTTTTTATTTTTCGCTTTTGTTTTTGCCTTTGCTTTCGCTCATTCTTCTTCCTCTTCTTCTTCACGCCTTCACGCCTCACTCTTCATTATTCCTAATCGGCTCCAACCTTTTCTTCTCTTTCTGCCTCAGCTCTCCTCTTTTCCTCCCTCACGGTTCTCCCTGCTCCAGTGTCTTTGCTTTTGTCCCTGTTTCCATACGCCCTCACCCGTCTCCTGTTCACGCCTCAGCTTCTGCCAGACGCCCTGTTTCCAACAGCTCCTTCACTCACGGACCTTCTCTCATTCAGCTCTCGTTTCTGCCTACTCCAGTGTGCTTCTGTCACCTCTGTTTTTCAGCTCACAATCTTCCAGCCAAGAGCCACCGTTGCTGTCCCCTGCCGAAAGCCTCCATGGCAGTAGCTATCGATCCATTGTTTTCTTTACTTTCTCTTAAGCTCGTTCACTTCTCTTCTAGCGTCTCTGCTTCAAGTCTTTCCTTATTGAGAACCTTCAACCATGGCAATGGCTTTGGGAAAACCCGACCCCTGCATCACTTCAACTGGCCTCTGTTTTCTTGCTCTGCTGAATCATCTATCCCGTTCCCTGGTCTCTCTCTACTGCCTTCATTTTCTGCTCATCATCTTTTCTTTCTCGATCTCAAGCTTCACTGCTCTTCTCTTTCTTTCCTCCTCTCGTTTCTACCTCGCTCACTCACCCTCTTGGCTTCAGCTTGAATTTCATTCAGCCTTTATATACGTACAGGACACAAGGCAGAGGGTGTTTGGTGAGGAAATGTGATGGGAATATATCTGGTGGCGTGAGGATGGAGAGGAATTGGGAGTCGGTCTCGTCATAGACTTCCTCTGTCCTTTACTGCTCTTTTCTCTTCTCATTTTCTGTTTGTCAAGTTTCAACTCTCACGTTTTCTTCTGTTCCCTTCTCTGTATACTTCAGTCCACCGTCTCCTTCCTTCACGTTTCCTGCTTCTCTTCACCTGCCGCAACCATCATGCCTCCTGTCAAATACTAACTCCCACCTATTCTTATTTTAAGTATTGTTTCACCCACATTTTCCTAGGCTGACAGCATCATCATCATCATCATCATCATCATCATCATCTGTTTCTCACCATAATTCTTGCTGCAGTATTATTGCAGCAGGCACTTACCCCACGAGCCAAACCACATTCTTCAATTTTCTCTCCCCTCTACCGACAGCCATTCTTTCCTATGTCATTTCATTCTCCATGTATCCCACGTGTGTGTATATATCATATATGTATATATAAGTATACCCTTGCATAGATTGTTGAAGGGAGCTCTCGGGATTGGCTTCATTTGGAAGCCAATCCACGGGCTCATATATATATATATATATATATATATATATATATATATATATATATATATGTGTGTGTACATACATTCTATATATACAATTTTATGTATATGTGTGTATATACTCTTATATATGTATACATATATATATATACATGTGTACATACATTCCTATATATACAATTATATATATATATATATATATATATATATATGTGTGTGTGTGTGTGTATACCTTTGTACATATATAATTATATATATATATATATATATATATATATCTATACATTAATCTTGAGGAATAAATAAAATATTACATACATATATATATATATATATATATGTCTATGTACTTAATTAAATTTTTCATGTAGTATAAAAATAAAGTTAGTCTAATATTTGTACTTAAATTAATTCACCCAAGTTTCTCATGCCAAAAATATAAATTTAATTAACTATCCTCTCATAATCATATATTTAATCTCATTTGATTAAATTATTATTAATTGACAAAACCAAGTATATGAAAATTTATGGTGTTTACATCTGGTGTTGGGTTCAGTCCCAGTTCGAGTTAGGCTAGTTTAATAGATCAACTTCAAATTATTTTTAAATTTTGTAAGTTATGAATATTTTTTAAAATTTTGAATGTAATAATTAATTTAATTTGTATATGATTTTAAATTTTAATAAATATTTATATAAATACAAATTTTTACATTTTAATATTTATTATTTGACATAAATTATTTACTTTTTTAATTTCTTGCAATATTTGCTATAAAATAGTAGATATAATTATATTCATCAATTGCAAAATAGATATCATAAAAAAATGCCAATTCTTTTTAAAAAATACTTAATATTAATTACTTATCAACTAATTAGCTTAATTTTATTTCTAATTTATTTTTTGTTTGTACATAAATTATAATATTAACATTATTGCATTAAATATAATCTTATAAACTAATTAATCAAATATCCCATTAAAAATTTATAATGCTGAATTAAAAAGTTATATACATCAATTGATCGCATGTCTAATTTGAATGTTTAAGATACTTAGCAAAACATATTGAGATTATAGGGTTTTAAACCTTGATATTTTAATTTGCATGCAAAACTCTTACTATATGAGTCAAATTTTATATTTGGTATAATATACTAAAAAAATATATTTATACAATAAAGCTTTGTGAGCTTAAAAAAGTTAATAAAGTATACTAAAAATAATTTTGAAATTAAATTAGTTAATTATGCTTAAAATAATAAGTTTTTAAATTTCAAGTACAAGTCACTGAAATTAAATTAGTTAATTATGCTTACAATAATAAGCTTTTAAATTTCAAGTATAAGTCACTGAAATTAAATTAATAAAAATTTCTTAATTAATTAATGTAACGACCTGAATTACACACAATTTGGTTGAGCTATAAGTCGATATTATGTCAAAACAATACTCAGTTTGATTAATTTTCCTTACTTAGCAACAAATTTTTAAACAAAATATATTCACATTCCCTATACACATCTTGTATGCATTATTATACTTATAAAAATTTTAAATACAAAATAATTTCTTATAACTGGGTATATATTCGATGTAGAAATATGCTCCGCGAAATCATAACTGTGCGGAATGCTTTACTAAAGTGCACTACTATAAAGAAGTAGCTTTTGTAGCATCAGTATCTAAATGGAAGGTCGAGTTCGGAAGGAAAACCCCCGATTTAATCCGAGAGTCGACATCAAAAAATTTCATGGGATATATTTCTCAAGGCCCTTAGGCGGCAGCACATTCTGGATGAAATAAAGTGGCAATTGTGGATGAAATGATTGCAATAAGACATAAGGTAACAAGTCTGAGAATGAATACGAAACTAAATTTATGATTTTGGAAAAAGTATAATCTGAATGAGTGGAGATGTCAAAACGGAGGAAGTCCATGAAACTCATAGTAAGTATTAAGATCCCCAGTTGAGCTAAATTAGCCCCATTGGATATTATTTTGAGGAAGCAGTGCGCAAGGCGCAACGGTGATGATGTGAAATGTATGTTTCAAGGTTACTAAGAAAATGGAAAGGTAAAGTGAGTGACAGAAAAAAAAAAAAAAGAGATCTACTAATGAAGCAGTCAGAGTGATAGAGTAAAGTAATTGTAATTGAAAGGATAAATTACGAAATTAAATGTATGAAAGAAACTTAAAAGTATCATTGCTTACTTGATTGATAAAGGTAGGATGCGTTCGAAGTAAAAAGACACCCCAATAGACAGAGAGATTTTCGACACGTATTCGAATGATCTATCAAAGTTACCACTAAATTGAAAGGTGAAGTTCTGAAATTGACTTAGCACTTGGTATCGAATTAATAATTCAGACCACTGTACCCAGTGGCTTCGATTGAATTAAAAACGCTAAAAAAGAAAATCTAAGAATTACATGAAAAGAAGATTATCGGACCAGGTGATCCACTTTAGAGTGTACTGACGTTAATTTTTAAGAAGACTCGAAGTCTTCTGGGTCACGTTGTATTAAGAATGATAGTCAATTGGAATCCCCAAAACAGAGGTTATAGACCAGCGGGAAAGTCTCAAGCTATTAAGAGCATTCAGAATTGTAAGAATATAAAGAGACTTTGGAATATGAAATACGTTTCGAATCTAAGGATCGTAATTTGTATGTGCTCATGTTTCGACTGCGAGACTTAATTGAAATAAGGAAAGAGTTTTGTTATAATTGATGTACGAAATAAGACGAGCTTAAATTGTGATAGATTCTGAACACAAGTTACATTAGAATAAGAGGTGTATGCAAGGTAAGAATATCTTCGGTATGTGAGGTGATTCAGATCAAGTAATATGAATTGAGAATAAGTTATGATTAAAGGATAAACGCGAAATTGTGATAAGTTTTGGTATCCTACTTCTTATTGGGACTGAACCTTGAACCCTTATATCCATAACCAGTTTATGAGGTCAAGTTTGATGGCTAATAAAGGTATTTCAAAATATCTTCCCGCTTGAGAGACTTGACAACGTCTAGAAGTAACCATAACTCATAAATTGGAATTTACAGTCGTAATATTTGTGTTTAAAGTCATGATACCATTACTTGTGCGGTGAAAAATTATAGAATCCTACTGATCAAGTAGGTTTAAATATTAAATTTCACAAAGACCGTCTAATACGAGAAAAAAGAATGACTTAGGGTTAGTGCTTTGAGCAGAAGTGATTTCGGGATGGCGTTATGTATATTGGTTGGGGACATGAGTTATTGAAAATATTTAGTGAACCTCAACTGGATGTGGTTCTTTTCTGATACTGACATTTATTTTGTGGTAGCGAGCCTGAGAGTTGAAAATTGAACTTGATTGATCGAATCGAGCAGGCTCAGCGTATTGATAAGTACCGTATTGATGTAGCTAATCAGACCCAGATGGGTGCTGCAACTAGCTTGAGTATTTGTACTGATAATTTATTGAGATTTAAAAACAAAATTGTGTACCAAATGATCTATAATTAAAGGAATTAATGTCATCAGATACTTATTTACATATATATACCACGCATTAGAAGAATAATATGATTTATCAAGTCTCTTGAAGGTATATTGGCAATCAAGTATGATAAGAGATATAACTGAATGAGTGACTAAATGTTTCATATGTCAGTGAACTAAGGTAGAGAACTTGAAAGCCTGTGAGATTACCTACAACTTTTACCCATGCCAATTAGGAATTGAGAACATGAACCCAAGATTTTAATGCTCCTGGAAGGACTATTCGCCATTAGCAGAGCTTGTATATAATAACAATTACCCCTGTAATACTAGAGTGAGACCGTATGAAGCGTAGTTTGGTCAAAAAGGTTATTCATCGATTGGATGGAAGAAGTGGCTGAAAGGAAGAGAATTGTTTCCAACTTGGTTAAGTAAGCTTCTGAGGATATTTAATTAGTTGGTGGAAGATTGGGAACAGCTCAGAACAAGCAAAAGAGTTGTGTTGACCAAAGACGAAAATCTTTGGAAAATTTCACTAGGGGAATTGATGTTTTGAAAGTTTCTCTTTCCAATAGTATAATGAAATTTGGAAGGAAGGGATAACTAAGTCCCGTTATATTGGACCTTTCAAGATCTTAGACCAAATGGAAGACCAAGCTTACAGATTGGCGTTATCGCCAGAGTTATCAATATTCAATAATGTCTTCCACGTTTCAATGTTACGCAAGTATCACCCAGATCCGACACTTGTGATTGAGTATGAACCACTGAAATTGAAAGAGGATATGACACGTGTGGAGAAATCGATTTGGATCTTGAACAGGAAAGAAAATGCATTGAGGTCTAAGACGATTCCTTTGGTCAAGGTTTTGTGGTGGTACCATACTTCGGAGGAGGCCACATGGGAATTAGAAGGCCTAATGCGAGAGAAAAATCCACACTTGTTTGAGAACTAATGTAATTATAAATTGGGGGACCAAATTTTTCAAGGTGGGGAGAATGTAAACATCGTAAATTTTCATGAACTTGGTCTTGTCAATGAATACCAATTTAAATCATAGGGATGAAAAGTGTACCTTTGGTGAAAATTGACCGAAGTTATATTTTAACAAGAGAGACTCGGGTGAATTTTATTAATCTAAATATTTTGACTCGAAGAATAAATAATTATGAGGTTTAAAAATAATTTTAATGAGTTTGATTTATACATAAAATATTATTCTACGATTAGAAGGTTCGAATATTAATTAAATTTATTTTAATATTATGTGCAGAAAAATTATGGAGCACATAGAAACATAGACATATAAATATAGATAATAATATTCAATCTTCTAGTAAAGTGTGTGAGTAGATAAGTAAATACATATGTATGTGTATAAACACCCATAAGTGTATATATATATATATATATATATATATATATATATATATATATATATATGTACAAACGTGGATTGACTTCTAAAATGAAGCCAATCTTGAGGGTAGCAACAATATAGGAAAAGGGATATGGTGGAATTGGATTGTCACATCGCCTGTGTTTTATTGTTTATGGGAGAAGTCAGAATGGAGAGATGTGGAGAAGCAGAACTGAAGGGATAGGTGATTAGTGGAGGAAGTATGGCTTGCTGGTGTCAAGCCCGGAAATGCGAAAAATGGGCAATTTTAAAACTTTTTAACTTATTTAATTGAGTTGTGTTTCTGTCTATGTCAGTTTCTTAACTTTTATCATTTTATAAAAATTCGACAGCATAACGACTGCATTATGACTTAACCCAACTTGCAGAGTTTAAAACGCAATTTATAATTTTCAACCCATATCCGCAACACAATTTCAATTCTATTTCAGGATCTCATACCATCCACAACATATATTTATTCTGCGTAATAAAAACTCTATTTATAAATATAATCATTTACAACTATTACATCTCGACTGTCACATACAAAATGTCTATGCTATATACTATGTCTGGAATACAAGTAAGACAATACCTCAAGGCTACAAAAGTATCTGATGAAGGGTCGGACAACCTTGTCAACGACCGCAACCTCGATAGTGCAGTAAACTCACTAGAAGTTATCTGGGAGATGGAAAGGAAGGGGGTGAGTTTTTCAAACTCAATAAGAGATGCATTAAAATAGCTTTAAATACTCAAAACATGGTAAAACTCATGGTTTTACAAATCAGTATACATATGCAGTGGAGTAGAGATGTTTACATTTCATAAAAACAGTAAAAACATGCTTAAAAATCATTAGTTTACACCTATACATTGTTTCGTAAAACGTATCATTCTGAAATCATAACGTATAGTGTACACATACATAAAGCATCTTAAAAGCTCAAAATGCGTGAATCATATCACACTGTCACTTTAAAAAGTGAAATCATGCTATCACAGCCATAATTCGTAAAACATATTCATGGCTACTTTTAAAATTTCATCATAGAAAATTTGTACTCAATAGTAAATCATAAAACAGGTAGCATGAAATGTGCGAAAATATATATATATATCTCATTTCGTCAATTCATCGTGGAGCCAGGTATAATCATATACTAGTCCCAAAGGACATCATACATCAGGTCCCGTAGGACGTTCATCATAGGTACATACGACCATTGTACAGGGGCGCCGTAGGACTGGATCAGGGTCGTACGCTGCCCTATCTCTCGTGCACCACTAAATGGGGACTATACGCACGAACTCACATGCATCACCAAGTGTGGACTATACGCACATTTCTCATATCAAGTCAGAGCCTGCCCGTTCCCTGGCCGTCGGCTAGGGAGATCCTCAATCGTCTCCATACGCTACCCTATGTATGCGAGATCGATCCCAAATCCTCTGACTATCGTCATATCATGCCTTTTTACCCCACAAAAATCATTTTGGGCCTCTTACCCATTTTATCAAAATCATTTCGGGCCTCATACCCGTGTACTAAAAACCATTACAGGACTCTAACCCGATTCTAAAAATCGTTACGGGACTCTAACCCATTTCTCATAGAAAACATGGTTTTCATAAATCATTACGGGACTCTAGCCCGTGTAAACATGGAAAGCATAGTTGTCATAGTCATTTCTTGGGACTCATACCCGTATAATGGAAACACAGGACTTTATCTCTAATCTCATATGAAAATACTATGCTTTCGTCTCAGAAGTGAAAAATCACTTTTATAAACATGTATACTGTAAAAATGTATCTCATATATAAAAAACATGCTGAAACCTCGAGAAATGGTTTTGGCTTCGGTTTGAAGACAGTTGGAAATCCATTTCACAAAATCTCATTCAATTCATATTCATAAACCGCATGTAAGGATGGAGGAGCATTAACGCTACTCTCAATTATATCCCTTACTTCTTAGCGATTGATGTAGAGCACTTTTCTCAATGCTCGGGTTTACCTCGTAAAACGTGTTGGTAGATCGAGCTGCTGCAAAACAAGTTCAACTTATCACATATGGCTCAAATTCATTTCAACATATCCAAATATGTGATTATATCGAAACTTTGACCAAAAGTTGACTTTTAATCGATTTTATTCTTTTTTGCTCGGTTTTATCGGTATAAACCTCGTTTTAATCGTATTTAACTTGTTTAACAATTTTAAATTCACTTTCAATACCTCTATAACATGCTTAACATTTTCAGGAATTAATTTCACTTCATACACTTCACTTACATTATCGATTCTTGCATATTTCGATAATCTCGCCTAGTCAACATTATATCGAGCTTTTATAGTCTAAATTCAATTGTAACTTCAACCTCATTTCATCACATTTCATCATTCCAAAGACCTTAAACATGCTAACAACAACTAAATTAAATCATACAATTTATTCCAGCCATTTTCCTTTCACTAAGAATCCACTAAATCCACCAGCAACTAACATATATTCAAAACCAACCACATCCATCAATGTTCATCACTTTACCTCAACTTTCTCACACCTTTAACTGACCTTGACTTCAATCTCAGTTTCCAGAATTGTTCCTAAGCTGAAACACAATATAATTATAACTTAGAATCATTGAAAATCATCCAAAAATTCATCCCATCAATTTAAACTTCATTCTTCACTTACCTTTAAAACATGACAGCTTTTGTCCTAAATCTTCTCTCTACCGTTTCAGGCATCAAATGACCTCTATTAAATCTGAAATTGTTATGTATGTTAGAGGGGAGGTAAATGAAGATTTTGTCTAACTGGACTAAGGTCTCAAAATGAGTGAAAGGTTTCTGAAAAAATCCTGAAACTCAACAGACCAAATCACGTTACAGTTCTGCCCTATTTTCATTTCTCTACCGATTCAGCTATCAAAAGGCCACACTAAATTCTGGAATTTTTATATATGTTAGAGGAGAGGTAGATGAAGTTTTTACCTAACTAGACCAAGGTCTGAAAATTAGTGGAAAGCTGGTGAAAAATTCCAGCAAGTTACCAGGCCAGGTCACGTTGCAGGTTCTACCTAGTTTTCTTTCTCTAACGATTCAGCTAGCAAATGAGCTCAGTTTTGCCTGGATTTTTTATATGTTGTAGAGGGATGAGTGGGGAAGATTTTTGTCTTCTTGGTCGTCGCCTGAATCTGTAAGACCCAAATTTTATCGTAAGAGCAAAAGGAATGAATAAAAATTTTTGAATGTATTTAAAAAATGCAATGGACTGAAATGAAATTTTTGAACATGTTGAAGGGCAAAATGGTCAAAAGATCGAAAGTCGGTATAAATTCGACAAGAAACTTTTAATTAAAATTGTGGAATTGAGGAATTTGGATCAATAACGAGGAAAATAGTTAATTTTGAGTCCAATTGATCTAGATATAAATTTATTGAAATTAATTGAGATTTTTAATTCGAAAAAATATCCTGAAAATACGAAGAAAATATACAGAAAAATGGTTAAAATAAATTAAATAAATTAAATTAATTAATTATGAATAAAATAATAATTTTTGTAGATATTTTAGATTATTTTAATATATTTTATTGATTAAAATATTAATAAAATAATAAATAAATAAATAACTAACTAAAAAAAGAAACGAAAGAATTGAAACGCGAAAGACTAGAAACTGAAGACCAGCGAAGAGGTCGAGCCCCTCTGCCTCACCGGACAGAGCGGCCGACGACGGACCACGCGATGGGGGGGGAGAGGCAACCGAGCCACCGACGACCCTTCAGGCACCGGGACCACTGCCAACAGCGTCGAAATTCAACGAAATAGAGGGGGAGAAACCGACGGGGGAGAGAAGAGAAATTTTCGACGAACGGCGCCGATCTAGCCCCAACCGACCATAGTCGAGGGTTCCCCAGGCACAGGCGACGCGATCGGTGGTGGCCACGGTCGGCGAAACATACGGACGGCGTTGGAAATGATAGAAAAGAGAATGGGTACCGATGACGAGGAGAGAACGGGTCGGACCGGCCACTTTTCGATCACCGTTGGCGAAACCGAGGCCAGATTTGTGAATCAGACTACCTCGCGGAGCTTCTAGAGGCGAAAACCAGTGAAGAACCGACCGGCAGAGCTCCGAACAGTGAAAAAAATTAGACCGGACTGAACCGACTGAATAGAATCGGTCTGAACGGGGTTAAATCGGACCGAACCGGTTCAACCAAGAAAGAGGGGAAAAAGAGAGAAAAAGAGAAAAAGGAAAAAGGGAAAGATTTTCGGGGATACACTGAACTTCGGGTAAGTCGATACAATGTCAAAAGTGACTGATTTGATTTTTGAAAAATTTATTTAAATTATAATTGATCGAAAAATAACTCGAAATTAAATATAAATTGTGCAGTTCGACGATAAATTTTGAACGTGAGCCGATCGAACTTCGATTTGCGCACCATCGCATAATCTCGGATAAGTAAAGCTCATTTACGACAATCGATGTAATTATTCACGTATTAAAGATTTATTTTACGAATTACGGATTAAATTTCATATTTAGTGAATAATATTGGAATTGCAAATTAATTGTCGTAAATGATATACGGGCTATCTAAAGAGTTTGGAACGAAGCCCAATAGGTAATGAGAGCCCAATAGAACCGAAGAAAGGATTTCATAAGTGGAAACGGGCTGGAAATGGGTCGAGGTCCATTAAGGTGTAATCGGGCCCAATAAGAGTAAACGGGTCCAACACTTTAAATTTAAGCTCAATAAAGGTTAAATATGGATAAGTGTATTGTATTTAACTTGATAATGGTTATATGCAGCTACGAAGATTTGATTGGGAGCAAATCGGACTGCGTGATGAGTCATCAGTAGAAAAGTCAAACTGTATAGAGAATCGAGGTAAGGGAATTTTGTAAGCGCTTAGAGATATCTGCGCGCATTTTGGGGTTATTTACATTACGTAGAATTTCATAAGGTATCTAGAAATAGAATAATAATTTTTATGAAAATCGAGGTATATGTAAAAATTATGATTTTGCCCCTAGTTAGAAAAATTTTAAGAAAAGGGTAGTAAGGCTATGAAATTGAATGATTTTCATATTTTTAATGTTCCTATGATTATATTGCTTTAATTTAAGCAAATTATGGATAGGCTGACTGTTTATTTCATGTTTTTACATGAAAGGGCACGAATTAGGAGCGAGTTGTGATTTTTGATTTGTTTTAGTGAAATTGAGCAGCCTATCATGTTTTTATGAGTTTTAAATCGTACATGGATTTTACTTGGTTTTATGCATCCGTACTAAAGTATTGCTTATATGTGAATTTAAATTGGATCTATAATTATTTAAGTCGTACTGGAGCGCTGCTCGTACGCAGATTTTATTAAATTTTATGAAACCGTGTTGGAGCTTCGCTCGCATGAGAGTTTTTCTGATATCATGAATATGCATGGAGCCTTGCTGGAGCTTCGCTCGCATAGGAATTTTATGACATGCATATGACCGTGTTGGAGCCTCCTGTAGACTGTGTGTCACAGTGAGAAGATATGCTCGAACGTGTAGATTGAGACATGGGTTGGTTATCGACATGGTTTGGAGTGGGATAAGACCTATGGCAGGCATCCCCAGACTGTGATATTGGGTTCATGGAGTATGTTGTACCGTGTATGTCACACAGAGTATGCTGTACCATGTAGTCATGACTATTGTATTCACGTTACTTGATATTCTGGCGGGTAGGATTTGACCCACCTCCCGTTGCAGTTGTGATACCCCGCACACCGGGATCCATCTAGCCTGGGATCACAGGGACATAGTCCTCGATTGTTTCCATACAGTAACCTGCATGTCTCACATGATATGTAATTGATTGGTCTTGTCAGATCAGGGTAGACCCGAGGGAGGGGTCGAGCCCCGATTTGTGACGATTTTCATGAAATGTGATATTAAATAAGAAATCGATGGGTTTTTATGAGGATATTAATGATTTTAAAAATGTGTTGAATCCCTCTGGGATTATTTTGAAGAGTTTTACTGTACCGAGCATGAGAGGTGTTACATGAGATGTTTTTCATGTTTTACATGTCGATTCATGTTTTACGATATATGATATACTCATACATGGCATGGTTTTAATTGCCTCATGCTCGAGATATAAATGTTTTACATGTCATGCCTTTTTCAGCATGTAGATAGTGTAGTTATCTACCTGCTTGCATTATTGTCTTACTGAGCAAGTTGCGCTCACCCTTTCATTTTTCACCCTACAGGGTACATTCAGTAGAAGAGAGTGACACTAGTCTTGTATTTCGGTTATCCGCTGCTTCCTATCAAGACCAGGTATACACATTCGTATAATTTTTGTATTTGAACATATAGAGGCACAGTATTGTACACGGATGTATATTTGGGATGTATTTAGTTAAAATAAATTGATATGCAAATGAAATATGGAAAATAGATGTTAAGGTAAGTAACATGACAGGAGGGACTAACATCGACTCATAGTCCAACTGTTAGTAGTGAAACTATTCACGGTAGGTAAGGAAATGAAAAAGCAAAAAATTTGTAGGGGTTTTTTAGGAAAAATGGGTAGTGACAGAATCTGGTCGAAAAATTCAAATAATGCTGGAGCTACAGTAACGTGTGCGACAAAAATGGAGGGAGGGAAGCTCTCGGGTTTCAAAGGGTTTCAAGTTGTTTTTTGCTTCTTTAGGAAGCTTGATAAGTTGGATACAGTGTTGGAAAAGATGGGAGCCATTGGATGAGGGGAAAATCTTCAAATTCAATGGTTTCCATTAAGGGTTAGATGGACTGTGCAGGGCAAATTTTCTACCCTGTTTTGTAAAATCTATTAAAATTATATATAGTCCAATTTCTCTCAAATTTTCACTTCTCCAATATTCTATTATGTCTCTATTATCTCTCATAAAAATTTGGGGGTCACTTGTTTAAGAAATTTTTCCAAAATCGAGCCCTTTTTCTTGATTCCGTCAAAATCAAGCTAAACGGTTTAAGCTTTCTAACTCATTTAAAAAAATTCATTTATATATCTAAACCTCCATATTTCCACTTGCTTTAATTTTTCTAAGTCAATTTTACCTTATATTATCTTCCCATGGTCTCAGAATTATTTTCACGAATTTTTTTTTGAATTTTATTCGGATTTATTTCCCTTATTAGGTCCGTTTTCCCGATTAAATTTAAAATCCGAATTCAACTATCTTTTTCATTTCCAATCACTTAGTTTTCACTTCTACTCATCATTTCATACATGAACAATATAATTTTTAAGAAGTTCTCGGGTTTGGGATCTTACCTCGTTTTACGTGCCATGGGGCCCACACTACAACCGATTACTTTGATCGTCTACGAGCCTGCAAAACATTACATATGGCTATAATTTACTTCTCATAAGCATCATAATATGAAAAAATATTGGGTTTCACATTTCTCCCCATCTTTTAAGAATTCAGTCCTCTAAATTCAAGCTGGTCCATCAAATAGATGAGGATACTTCTCCCTCATTTGACTCTCTAGCTCCCAGGTAGCTTCCTTTGTCTCACGATGTCGTCAGAGAACCTTTAATAGTGGGATAGTCTTAGATGTTAGCACTTTCTCCTTCCTGTCGAGAATCCGGATCGGCTGCTCAACATAACTCATGTCCTTATGAATCTCTAGTGGCTCATACTCGATGACATGAGAATGATCCGGATGATACTTCCTTAACATCGAAACATGAAAGACATAATGTATACCCGACAACTGTGAAGGTAGTGCTAGCCGATATGCTACATCTCTCACTTTACTCAAACTCTCGAATAGACCAATGAAGCGAGGACTCAGCTTTCCTCTTTTCCCGAAATGTACTACACCTTTCATCGGTGACACCT
Organism: Firmiana major; assembly: GCA_033439115.1. NCBI lineage: Eukaryota > Viridiplantae > Streptophyta > Magnoliopsida > Malvales > Malvaceae > Firmiana > Firmiana major. Next base: position 16,079,762 of record CM065904.1, on the reverse strand, counting down.
TAGCAAATACGGAGTCCCCAACCTGAAATTCAAGAAGACGTCTAAGCACATCGGCATAACTTTTCTGTGCAGTCCTCAATCTGTCACATATGAGTTGAACACCCTTAGCTGCCTGTTCCACTAAATCTGGAATAAGGTGAATCAAGAACAATGAGACTCCTTCAGAATGCTCTGTCTCAAGGTGTCATCATGTGGCACACAGATACGCCTTGGTACCTCAGTAATCCATCATCACTGGCCATAAGCTCAGACTACGATCTCTCCTCTGCCTGGCTAACCATATCCAGTAACCTCTGATCGTTTCGCTATCCAGCTCTAATCTGGTCTAGTATACTTGGTTCAATCTGAAGGCTAGCTATATATCCATGCTCAATCGCATCCATACTGATCCTGAGTTCGATGAATTGTCCCAATAAGTCCCACTCTCTAACCATCATGTAAGACATCATACCCTTTCAACGCAGGGCGTCGACTACTACGTTGGCATTACCAGGATGGTATAAAATCTCGTAGTCATAATCTTTGAGGAGTTCTATCCATCTCTGCTATCTCATATTCAAATTCTTCTGATCAAACAAGTACTTGAAACTCTTATGGTCAGTAAAGATCTGAAATCTCTCTCTATACAAGTAATGCCGCCATATCTTGAGTGCAAACACTACTGCAGCTAACTCCAAGTTGTGAGTGGAATAATTACGCTCGTGATCCTTTAGCTAACGAGATCCATAAGCTACCACTCTACCATGCTGTATAAGCACGCAGCCGAGACCCTGGTGGGAAGCATCATTGTATACGACAAATCCCTTAGAACCACTCGGAATGGTCAAGACTGGTGTCATGGTCAACCAACGTTTGAGCTCTTGGAAGCTCTGCTCACACTACTCAAACCATATAAACTGAACCTCTTTATGGGTCGGTTTGGTTAATAGAGCTGCTATCTGTGAAAACCCTTCGACAATTTATCGGTAATACCCTGCCAATTCCAAGAAGCTTCTAACCTCCATGACTGCCCTCGGTCTTTTCCATCTCAATACTGCATCTACCTTGGACGGATCTACTGACACTCCATCCTTAGATACCACATGTCTGAGGAATGAAATCTGTTCTAACTAGAAAGCACACTTACTGAATTTACCATATAGCTTCTTCTCAAGGAGAGTTTGGAGCACGGTCCTCAAGTGCTGTTCGTGCTCTTCCCGGGATCCAGAATAAATCAAGATGTCATCGATGAATACTATCACAAATCTATCCAAGTATTCTCGAAAGACATCGTTCATAAGACTCATGAATGCAGCTGGGGCATTAGTCAATCCAAAGGGCATAACTAGGAACTCGCAGTGCCCATATCGGGTTCGAAATGTTGTCTTCGGTACATCAGCCTCCTTAATCCTTAGTTGATGATAACCCGATCTCAAGTCTATCCTTGAAAACATTGAAGCCCCTCTCAGTTGATCAAATAAGTCATCTATCCTTGGCAGGGGATAATTGTTCTTAACTGTTGCTTTATTTAAAAGCCTGTAGTATATGCAAAGGCGGAGACTACCTTGATTCTTTTTGACGAACAGTATCGGAGCACCCCATGGTGACACACTAGGTCTTATAAATCCCTTATCGAGTAGTTCTTGCAACTGCTTCTTTAATTCCTCCAATTCTACCAGTGTCATTCGATAAGGTGGCTTGGAGATGGGTTGAGTATCAGGTGCTAGCTCAATGACAAACTCAACTTCTCTCTCAGGTGGTAACCCTGGTAAGTCCTCTGGGAATATATCGGGAAACTCACATACCACCGGAACATTCTGTATACTTGGTGGTTCCCGACTCTTATCAGAAATAAAGGCAATGTATCATTCACACAATAAAAAAATATTATACATTAATCTTGCACATATATATCATATCTTCACATAACACATAACACATAACACAAGAACTTTCATCATCATGCACTTTTATTTCTTTCTCAAAAAATATACATTGAACTTTTCTAGTAAAGAGAAAGTCAAAGTCTTAGTGTAGCAGTCTAGATTCACGAGATTGGTAACTAACCAATCCATGCCTAATATTACATCAAAATCCTTCATGTTTAATAAAACTAGATTTGCTAAAATTTTTTTCTCTCCTACCATGATTTCACAATCCTTCCATATCATATCAGTCTTTTGCACTACGTGTATGGGTGTACTTATACGTAGTTTCTTATTCAACTTACATGCAAATTGTGATGACACAAAAGAGTGTGTGGAACCTGGATCAAATAATACATGTGATTCATGATTACAGACAAGGAGAGTACCTCGGATAGCATCGGAAGATGTATCTGCTGTCTCTTAGTCATGGGCGTACACTCGACCCTGGGAGATAGGCTTTTTGCCATTGTCTACGGCTGTGGCTCTCCTCTGTCTGTCTAGGTGCCTCACGAGGTTCCTGAGATCTCATAAGTGGACAGTCTCTCATCAGGTGTCCTGCTTCACCGCATCTGTAGCAAGTAAATGTACCTCCGTGGTAAGGTCCAGTGTGAATATTGCCACATGTCCTGCACCGTGGCACTCTTATCTCAGGGCCTCTAATCATACCTGCGGCACCAACCGGGGTCTTGGCCTTACCAGCCCTTATCTGAGGTCCTTCCACTCTCTGTCTCTTGGGTTGACCCCCTCTCAAATCAAGTCGAGAAGTAACTGCTCTCTTCCCCTTAACTCTGATTGATCTCCTGAAACCATGCTCTGTTTGAGGAACGTCTAAGCCTCTCTCTATCTCTTAGGCTCGCTTTAGAGCATCTCTGAAATTTACAATATTCTGATCCAATGACCTATCTCTGATCCCAGATCTCAATCTTGTCAAAAATCTCTTTGTCCGGCACTCGGGATCTCTAACTGTCTCTAGATCATACTCATCAGGGTTGTAAATCTGTTCTCATACTCATCTACTGTAGAACTTCCCTGTCTCAAGTCCAAAAACTCTTCCTGCATCTTCTTTCAAGCTGCAAGCGGTACATACTGCTCTCAGAATGCGACTAAGAAAGCATTCCATGTGATCTCTGAGGGATCCTCGGCTAATGCATTCTGTGTCAATCTCCACCAGAACTTAGCCCGTCCTTTCATCATTTAACCTGCCATAGTCACTCTCTCCCTATCACTACACCCTAAAAATTAAACTATTGCCTCAATATCTACGATCCACTCCTCAGCCTTAACCGGGTCCTTAAGCCCTGTGAACTCCGGAGGATGCATACCCAAGAAATCTTGCACCCTCTGAGTCTCTCTGTCATCCCTATGCTGGGGAACTGCTGGATGAGGGGCTGGGGCTACTGGAGGAACTGGTGGGGGAGGAGGATTAGGCGTAAGAGTAGCTATCTCCGTACCAGGTGTACATACCCCAAACTGTTGGGTAAACATAGTGGTAAAGGCTGTAAGTCCTTCCCTCATACCCTGTACTATCTCCTCAAGCCTCCTTATTCTATCAGTAGGGCTCTTGGGTTGAGAGGGAGATGGTGGAGCGGGTTGAGCTCGTCTCTGTGAACGGCCCCGTTTATCACTCATGATCAATTATCTACTATTTGCACATAATCCATAAATGAAGAAATACTTTGACAGGTAAGCTTACTTTATTACCAGACATGCATAGACACATTGAGATGTAATACACTCTTATTACTCGACACGACAGTACTACACAACATTTGCTCTGATACCATGTTAACTGTCACACCCGAAAACGTGAAAAATGGGCAATTCTAAAACTTTTTAACCTATTTAACTGAGTTGTGTTCCTGTCTATGTCAGTTTCTTAACTTTTATCATTTTATAAAAATTCGGCAACATAACAACTGCATTATGACTTAACACAACATGTAGAGTTTAAAACGCAGTTTATAATTTTCAACCCACATCCACAACACAATTTTAGTTCCATTCCAGGATCTCATAACATCCACAACATATATTTATTCTGCGTAATAAAAACTCTGTATATAAATATAATTATTTACAACTATTACATCCCGACTGTCATATACAAAATGTCTATGCTATATACTATGCCTGGAATACAAGTAAGACAATACCTCAAGGCTACAAAAGTATCTGATGAAGGGTCGGACAGCCTCGTCAATGACCACAACCTCGATAGTGCAGTAAACTCACTGGAAGTGATATGGGAGATGGAAATGAGGGGGTGAGTTTTTCAGACTCAGTAAGAGATGCATTTAAAATAGCTTTAAATACTCAAAACTGGTAAAACTCATGGTTTTACAAATCAGCATACATATGCAGTGGAGTAGAGATGCTTACATTTCATTATGCTTAAAAATCGTCGGTTTACACCTATACATCGTTTTCGTAAAACGTATCATGCTGAAATCATAGCGTATAGTGTAAACATACATAAAGCATCTCAAAAGCTCAAAATGCGTGAATCATATCACACTGTCACTTTAAAAAGTGAAATCATGCTATCACAGCCATAATTCGTAAAACATATTCATGGCTACCTTTAAAATTTCATCATATAAAATCTGTACTCAATAGTAAATCATAAAACAGGTAGCATGAAATGTGCGAAAACATATATATATATATATCATTTCGTCAATTCATCATGGAGCCAAGCATAATCATATACTAGTCCCAAAGGACATCATACATCAGGTCCCGTAGGATGTTCATCATAGGTACATATGGCCATTGTACAGGGGAGCTGTAGGACTGGATCAAGGTCGTACACTGCCCTATCTCTCATGCACCACTAAATGGGGACTATACGTACGAACTTACGTGCATCACCAAGTGTGGACTATACACACATTTCTCATATCAAGTCAGAGCCTGCCCGTTCCTTGGCCGTCGGCTAGGTAGATCCTCGATCGTCTCCATACGCTACCCTATGTATGCGAGATCGATCCCAGATCCTCTGACTATCGTCATATCATGCCTTTTTACCCCACAAAAATCATTTTGGGCCTCTTACCCATTTTATCAAAATCATTTCGGGCTTCATACCCGTGTACTGAAAACCATTACGGGACTCTAACCCGATTCTCAAAATCGTTATGGGACTCTAACTCGTTTCTCATAGAAAACATGATTTTCATAAATCATTACAAGACTCTAGCCCGTGTAAACATGGAAAGCATAGTTATCATAGTCTGTTCTTGGGACTCATACCCGTATAATGAAAACATAGTTCATAAAACATATCGACACTTTAACCCTAATCTCACATGAAAATACTATGCTTTCGTCTCAGAAGTGAAAACTCACTTTTATAAACATGTATGCTGTAAAAATGTATCTCATATATAGAAAACATTCTGAAAACTTGGGAAATGGTTTTTGCTTCGGTTTGAAGACAGTTGAAAATCCATTTCACAAAATCTCATTCAATTCATATTCATAAACCATAGGTAAGGATGGAAGAGCATTAACGCTACTCTAGATTATATTCCTTACTTCTTAGCGACTGATGTAGAGCACTTTTCTCGATACTCGGGTTTACCTCGTAAAATGTGTTGGTAGATCGAGCTGCTGTAAAACAAGTTCAACTTATCACATATGGCTTAAATTCATTTCAACATATCCAAATATGTGATTATATCGAAGCTTTGACCAAAAGTTGACTTTTAATCGATTTTACTCTTTTTTGCTCGATTTTATCGGTATAAACCTTGTTTTAATCGTATTTAACTTGTTTGGCACTTTTAAATTCACTTTCAATGCCTCCACAACATGCTTAACATTTCCAGGAATTAATTTCACTTCATACACTTCACTTACATTATCGATTGTTGCATATTTCGATAATCTCGCCTAGTCAACATTATATCCAGCTTTTATAGTCTAAATTCAACTATAACTTCAACCTCATTTCATCACATTTCATCATTCCAAAGACCTTAAACATGCTAACAACAACTAAATTAAGTAATACAATTTATTCCAGCCATTTTCCTTTCAATAAAAATCCACTAAATCCACCAACAACTAATATATATTCAAAACCAACCACATCCATCAATGTTCATCACTTTACCTCAACTTTCTCACACCTTTGACTGACCTTGACTTCAATCTCAGTTTCCAGAATTGTTCCTAAGCTGAAAAACAATATAATTATATCATTGAAAATCATCCAGAAATTCATCCCATCAATTTAAACTTCATTCTTCACTTACCTCTAAAACAAGACAGCTTTTATCCTTAATCTTCTTTCTACCGTTTCAGGCATCAAATGACCTCCATTAAATCTGAAATTTTTATATATGTTAGAGGGGAGGTAAATGAAGATTTTGTCTGGTTGGATTGAGGTCTAAAACGGAGTGGAAGGTTGCTGAAAAAATCCTGAAAGTCAGCAGACCAAATCACGTTACAGTTCTGCCCTATTTTCATTTCTCTACCGATTCAGCTATCAAAAGGCCACAATAAATTTTGGAATTTTTATATATGTTAGAGGAGAGGTAGATGAAGTTTTTACCTAACTGGACCGAGGTCTGAAAATGAGTGGAAGGCTGGTGAAAAATTCCAGCAAGTTACTAGGCCAGGTCACGTTGCAGGTTCTGCCCAGTTTTCTTTCTCTAACGATTCAGCTAGCAAATGAGCTCGGTTTTGCTGGATTTTTGATATGTTGTAGAGGGATGAGTGGGGAAGATTTTTGTCTTCTTGGTTGTCGCCTGAATTTGGCCGGAAGATGGCCGAAAAATTCAGACAATGCTGAAGCTACAGTAATGTGTGCGATAGGAATGGAGGGAGGGAAGCTCTCGGGTTTCATAGGGTTTCAGGTTGTTTTTGGCTTCTTTAGGAAGCTTGATAAGTTGGCTATAGTTCTGGAAAAGATGGGAGAGGGTGGATGCAGGGAAAATCTTCAAATCCAATGGTTTCCATTAAAGGTTAGGAGGACTGTGTAGGGCAGATTTTCTGCCCTGTTTTGTAAAATCTATTAAAATTATTTATAGTCTAATTTCTCCTAAAATTTCACTTCTCCAATATTCTATTATGTCTCTAATATCTCTTATAAAAATTTAGGGGTCACTTGTTTAAGAAATTTTTCCCAAATCGAGCCATTTTTCTTAATTCCATCAAAACCGAGCTAAACAGTTTAAGCTCTCTAACTCACTTTAAAAATTCATTTATATATCTAAACCTCTATATTTCCACTTGCTTTAATTTTTCCAAGTCAATTTTACCTTATACTATCTTCCCATGGTCTCGAAATTATTTTCACGAATTTTATTTTTTGGAATTTTATTCGGATTTATTTCCCTTATTAGGTCCGTTTTCCCGATTAAATTTAAAGTCTGAATTCAACTATCTTTTTCATTTCCAATCAATTAGTTTTCACTTCTACTCATCATTTCATGCATGAACATGATAATGTTTAAGAAGTTCTCGGGTTTGGGACCTTACCTCGTTTTACGTGCCATGTGGCCCACACTACAACTGGTTACTTTGATCGTCTACGGGCATGCAAAACATTACATTGAGCTATAATTTACTTCTCATAAGCATCATAATTTAGAAAAATATCGGGTTTCACAACTGGCATTGGAATTAATTGTGATAGAATTACCACAGCAACTATTCGGTAGGATGAAAATAGATATAAACATTTATATGTATTCAGAACGGTTGGTGGAGATAGGAAAAACACGAAGCAGGAACGTGAGGATGATGAGAACATTAAATGACTGCATGGCTGGATGAAGAAAGTTCTGTTGTGTAAACACCATCTACAAATATAAATATATATATATATATATATATATATACACTGATCGAGAGAAGGACAACAGGAAGGAAACAAAAGACAAGGCAGAAGAAGGGAAACAGAAACGTGAAACTGGAAAACAGTGGAATTATGAGATAGCCTGCTATTTTAACCGAGAGGAGGAGATGAAGCAAAAAATCGAGTGCCACGGTGATGTAGCAGATGAAAACAGAGGAGAAATTGGAGAAGTGCACATGCCATGACTTCTGGAAAACAAATGGCAATAGAGACGCGAATGAACTGAGACGGTTTAAGGGTTGAACAGAACATAATGGAGCAGACGATAGGGAATTAGAAAGGGGAAAGAGATAGTAGAAAAGGACTCGAAACAGGGATCAGAGAAGGAGGCAGTAAGCGTGAGACAGTGGTCACCTTCCACCTCTGTTTCGTTGTCGAAGTGGTGGAACAGGGCGGCTCCGAGAGCTGGGTATCCTGGCAAGACCGAGATAGCTCCATTTCTGTGTCGTTGCTGGAACAAGATAGGATTGGCATGTTGAAGTGGGAAGAAACAGAGGACAAAGTCTGCAACCTAAAACCAAAAATGATGATGATGACGATGGTGATGGTGGAGGTAGAAACGAGGGATGCAAGAGAAACCATGAGGGAAGAAAAGTAGAAGCTGGAGGAGTTGGTTGTGAGCAGGAGCGAATAGCCGACAAGGGTACAACACTGGAAACAGAGACAAGGATGAAAAGTTGCAGAACAATAGAGGTAGGAAGAGGAACAAGGTGGTGATAAGTCGTGGATGGTGGAAGGGGGTGAAACGAAAAAACTCTGGAGAGGTGGAAGAGAGGGCAGCACTGCACGGAGCCCTGGAGGAATGGAGAACAGTAGCTGGTGAATGAGAATGAAGAGAAGAAGATGGTGAACAGTAACGAGAATGAAGAAGAAGGAAAAATCGAGAATTGGTGAAAAAAATTAAATTGAAGATAGTGAAAAGAGTATCGAAAAATTGGGAAACCCGGGGGAAAAGGACCCTGGTGGAAATAAATCGAGTGGATCAAATTTATCGACTCGCAATGTTGAGGCAATTGAAGACTATGAACAGACACCGAGGTAAGAAAAATTGTCATCGCTGCTAGAGATAAATATGGATAATTTTTGTATATTTGTAGATATAAAATTTAGGCTGAATTTTGTAATACCGAAATTACCGAAAAATCTAAGTCGAATTTTATAACTCTAAAAATTTTGAGATTTTAGCCTAGTTGAACAACTAAATTTTACGGATTGGATTTTAATGGTTTGCATAGATTCTGATGTGGCTCGAATTTTGTTTTAAATATCCAAAATCTCAAATTTTGAATTTTCACAGACTGTTTTCTAGGATTTTATCCGAAAAAAGGCTAGTCAGTCTGTTTTGAAACAATTGAAATTTATATGTGATTTAAGGAAAAATGATCTATTATAAAGTTATTCTGATGACATGTGCTTGAGCGCGTACTAACTGTGTGTCGTACGGCCGTCTCACACTGATTTTGAGGCAAAGGCGTTGGTGAGATCATGCTGCATTTCTGTCTGTATCTGTATCTGTATCTGTGGTCCACGAGTACGATGTACCGTGTTTCTTATTCTGTTTCTGGTTTTTGGACATTCTGATCTGTGAGCCGTTTAGGTAGCGACCATTACCACGACGATTGACATCTCGACACACTTGGCCCGTGAGTTGCCCGGAGTCACCGACATTGGTCAATAGTCATTTCTAATATATGATATAACATGTATGCTTTGTCTCGTCTATTTGAAGTATTTTTCTGAATTGTCTGCTTGAACTGAGATATATGAAAATCTGTTTGTTTGCTATTGAAAAACTTTAAACTTTTTGGATTTACAACAGTAGCTAAATTTATTACTGATACATATTTTGTTTCTGAAAATCTATTCTTGTTATTTATGCTTTTGTAGATACTAAATCTGTCTTTTTCGAATTCTGAGTCAGGTATCTGAGAAATTACTAAATCATTTGTATACTTTGTGAAAAATTTTCGGGTTTGGTAAATATAAAAATATATATTTTTATAGGTAGTGTATTTATCTACCTGCTATGGGGTTTTTCTTACTGAGCATGTTGAGCTCACCCCCTTACTTCCTTCACAGAGTCCTCCTGTAGCTGGGATCGCTTCCATTAGTAAGGCATTCCGCACAGTTATGATTTTGCGGAGTGTGTTTCTGCATCGAACGAATACCCAGTTGTAAGAAGTTCTTTTGTATCTAAAATTTTGTAAGTAATGTAGATGAGATGTGCTTGGGGAAATGTGAACATATTTTGTTTAAATTATCATTAGAAAATAAAATTAATCAGATTGATTTATTGCTTTTGATCTAATATCGACTTGTAGTCCAACCGTGTGAGACCCCGTACATGTATAGCTATGTATATAGGAACATGGGAATGTAAATAAAATCATAAGTAAGATGATGTATTGTAATGTGAAGTGTATACAATGTAAGTTCATAAGATTAAGTGCGCACTTGTAGTAAGAATTGTGATTATACGTACAAGTTGCATTATGAGTGAGTAGGAGGAAATGAACTTAAAACGAGAAGAATGTGATCGAAATGGAATATGAGAAGTATAGTAAAATGGAAGGAAAGATTTACATAAGTGTATATTTCCATTCGAGTAATATTGTATATATTTGGTCATACAAAGATTCTACACAAGTTTTAATGTGTAGATAGTAAGGATGGATCCCATTTTCAAGTCTCAAAGATGAATGAATGAGAAAATGATCATGGTAGTAAATTAAGGGTGTTTGGTAAGGGTTATTGCAGAACAACTGCAAGAAATCTGGAATTTGTGAAGGCCAGATCGATCTCATAGGATGAGAGATCGATCTGGGAGAGCCAGAATGCCCTTATGTGAGAAATGGAAGGGAACAGATCGATCTCCTTAGCTCTCGGGTTGGAAACAGATCGATCTCCCCTAAGACCAGATCGATCTCCTTAAGCTTCTGTTTGACAGCAGATCGATCTCCAGTCTCGACAGATCGATCTCCTACCTTTAAAACGTCTCAGAAAAGAGGGATTTTTGAGGAACAGATCGATCTCCACCCAAGGAAGATCGATCTCATCAAGTCAAAACTATAAATGGGAGCAGTTGGATCATCAGAATTTCGGGGAAAACATTTCCATTTCACTTCAACTCAAAGAAATCTAGTTTCTCACTCCTAAATCCAGCCATTTTCAGTGAGATTTAAGGAGAGGCTATTAGAGACAAAGTTGTTCACATCAAAGAGAAGAACAACATAGTTTAGAGGCATTTTCCCATTTGAAGGATTGAAGAAATAGAGGGCAATCCTAATTGGAGCAAGAGGAAATCCAATGAGGTAAGTTCTAATGCACAAATCCAAGTACATTGGTTTAGTTAATGCTTATAAAGATATTTGGGTGTGCATATTGTGAATAGAACTACCTAAAATGGTATGAAATGAATATAACTTAGAAATGGTCAAGTGTGAGAAAGTGGAGTGTGGGAGTGTTTTTGATGAATGAGATATCTGGAGTGGATGAGTATGTTGTGGAAATGGTTTGAAAATGTTGATATTAGGATAAATTGGGAGATTTACCACAAAGGGTAAAAAATGTGTAATTAAGGCATTGGATAAATGCTTAGTTGAATAAGAGTTAGAAACATTAACTCAAATGTTGGTGGATGAATTTCAGTTTCGGATGATACGCCGGAGCAAGTCGAGATGAGAACGCAAGAAGCATAAAGGCGGATAGTTGCACACAAGTAAAACGAGGTAAGGGACTGTGTGTTAGCTATAGAGATGTTCGTACGTAATTACAGCAATTTCGTAGATATATTGCTAGGACTAGTACGATATTATAATCCTATGAAATGATGTAGAAGTATGAAAAGCACTATGATGTATATATGTATTGAGAAATGGGATAGGGTAAGGAAATAGCATGATATGCATGTTTTCAATGATTTTCTCAATTTTTCATTGTTATTTATGATTGAGAAATGTTGATGATAGATTGGCTAATTTTACATGTTTTAGCATGAAGAGGCATGCTTTATGAGTAAACGTGTTTTGAGTTTTAAAAAGAGAAAATAGCCATCTATCAGTTTTGAGATGAGATTTGGTGTTGAAGCGTTAGCTCACACCCGGTTTAAAGCCTTGATGTACCGTGCGGGAGTTTTAACTCGCACGAGGGTTTTGAGAAAGTGCGGGAACTTCGCTCGCACCTGTTTTGTTGAGTTCAGGTAAACCTGAGGGTCTGGGACCCAAGGGGATACCAGCCGACGGCCAATTGAACGGGCTGGGCCTTAACGATAGATCGTACCGCGCTGGAGCTTTGCGTTGACTGTGTGTCACGCTGCTTGCTCGCCTGGTATATGAGACATGGTTTAAGGATAAAAAGTCCATCGGAGTTGGAGTATGGACTTGGGTCCACGGTTGTACGTAGAACAGTGTAGTCACCCGTTGGTATACTATGTACCGTGCTGGGTGCACGTGAGTACGAGTATCGCGTAGATGACACACGACGTATCTTCACCGTGAGTATACGAGGAGATGAGGTGGATTGAAATGAGCCGGAGGGTAGGACTGACCCATCCCCCTTCAGGCGAAGTGATACCCTGTGCACACCCAATCAGTGAGGCCTGGGATCACTGACTGTGGCCATAAGTCGTGGATATTTGATTGCCTAAAATTCCATGCCTGTCTCAGAGAATCGAGAAACAGAGACAATCTCAGAAAAGAAAGAGACTTGCGAGAAAGAATGATTTGAGAAGTGAAAGAGATTTCATGTTTTAATAAATCTCTGATTTCACACTCGTGCCACGAGGGCACTATTTATGAGCATGTTTTAAATGGAAGTTTGACATTTGATTTACACGAAAATGCTATTGAGAAATATGTGTTTAAATGCATTGTTCGTATGATATTTCCATTTATAACGAAAACATGGTTTTGGTTTATGTATGCATGGGCTATGTAGGTAGTACGATATCTACCTGCTAGCATACATTTCCTTACTGAGCCGTGGTTTGCTCATCCCACTATTTTCCCCCTCCAGGTACTGAGAAGTAAGAGAGCGGTGGTCTCTAAGTCTTTTGTGTTGAACAGCTCCCACAATCCGCAAAGGTATAAGATTTGTATACACGAGTATTTTGTATCTAATATATTGTATCGCACAGTTATATCTTGGAATTGTAATCAGTATTATGGGGATGATATGTAAACACTTGGTATTTATACAATTAATTTTGTGTATTTACACACACACCTGGGAGTGTGAATTAAAGTTTTAAATATTCCGCTGTAAATAAATAAATTTTTAGTAATTGCATCTTCTCACAGCCCAGCCGTAGTAGAGAGTGTATGGAGAGAAGGGTTCCCGAAAGCGGGGCATGACAGGCTTGGTATCAGAGCATGGTTGGTCTGATGTGAGTTGATGCTTAGGACTAAGAAAACATACATCCCCAAGTTACTGTGCGATATTTAGATACAAATGTGTATACGGAGCTAGTAGTAAATTAAATGTTTGTTATAACGCAGGAAAGTTATCAGGCTAGTGAGTTATGCCTGAGAGACACCGCAAGAGGGGAGAGAGCTCGAAAGCTCGAGGGCAAAATGACAGGACTGAGAGGCACAGTAGATCATCCTCTAGTCATGAGCCCCAGGAACAGATAGAGGCTTCTGATCCTCGAATAACTCGATTGGAGGAAGACATGCGCACGATGATGACCATGATGGGTCAGATCATGGCTAGGTTTGAGGGTACACCTGGTACAGCGGGACAGGCTGCACCGAATCCCCCAGCAGCTGCACCTGAACCTGGGAATGTTGCACCTGCGCAAGCTGAACCGGCTAGGCCACGGGAACCTCATATTCGACCGGTACCTCCTCCGGTAGCCCCACATCAGCATGATGATGAATTGGGGTATGGATATGATTGCGACATGGAAAGATTGAGGCATTTTATGGACTTTAAGCCTCCTTCGTTTAGCGGGGTAAAGGATCCGACGGTGGCTGAGGACTGGATCAGTCAAATGGAGAAGTTATTCGACTTCTGTAGATGTTCAGCTACGGAGAGAGTAGCACTTGCGGCCTTTGTATTGAGAGGCGAAGCAGAGCACTGGTGGAAGTCCATCAGGCTGATGTTAAGAGCTTAAGGAATGGTTATCACGTGGGATATGTTCTTGGACGTTTTCAGAGAGCAATACATCCCAGATACTGCTCGACGGAGACTACAGATGGAATTTTTGAATCTGACTCAAGGGAATCGAACAGTTGATGAGTACGAGTCACGATTCACTTCACTGGGTCGATATGATCTGGACTCAATCAGGAGTGAAGCTTTCAGAGTCCGTAGATTTGTAGATGGACTGAGGCCTTCGATCCGAGCGAAGTTGGCCCCATTTGATGTCGCTACATATAGAGAGGCTGTGCGACGGGCCCAGTTATGTGAGCAAGATCATGACTTGCAGATTTCTGAGTTTAGTTGGGGTAAGGACAAGGGTCCGAGGAAGATGGGAGATGGCAAGAGTGCCAAATTTTATACATAGAAGCTAGGAAAAATAGCCATATGAAGAATAAGTACAAATATTAAATCAAACTAATTCTATGTTTACTATAAAAGGAACTTATCAAGTACAAGGATATATAAATATGCATGCGTTCATGTGTGTGTAGCAAATTCTCCAAATTAAGCATATGAGTATGTACATATTTACATACAGGTATAAACATATATATATATATATATATATATATATATATATATATATATATATACTTATACGTGTATGGGAGCCTAGTGCCTCCTTTAGTGAGGCATACATTTAGGAAAACTTGGAGAAATGTAAAATTGAGGAATATAAGACAGTTACTGAAGAAAAGAAATGCTAGTGATGTTTCACTATATATATATGATGGGAAGCAGTTGGGAATCTGAAATAGGAGACATGTATGAGGGGAAAAGAAAGAAGGGCTGAAGACTTGTGAATGATGGAGCAGTTGCTGGAATCAGGAAGAATAAATATGCATACAAGACACATCCATCAGCATAGAAATGAGAGAAAATAAAATAAAATAAAACTGAGGCATCAGGTGAAGAGAGAAAACTTGAAGATGGTGGCCTGAAATGTGGAAGGCTTAGCAGTGAAGAGAAATGGAAGAAAGAGAAGAAACTGGAGATAAGGGAGCCCTCTCTATTGTAACTGAAGCAAAAGAAACATGATAGAGAAAGAGAACAAGATGAAGAATGATAAAACAGTGGAGGCCACCACCTGCACCCTTCAGACTGTGTAGATGCACAAAAACAGAGAAGGAAAACAGACCAACAGGAAGCTGTACACTCCTAGCAAACAACAATAAGTAGCTGCTATAACCTCTTTCACAACACAGTAGCAAGAAGCTGCTAGCAGCTTCTCTTGGCAAGGACCGAGAATTGAAGGCGAGACGAAGAGCTAGCAATTAAGGAGTGACGCGAATGAGAACTAAATGAAGAAAGGGATAGGCATGACCGAAGCAGAATCGTGAGACTAGAGAGCCTCGTTCATGGCTAAACAAGACAAGTTTTTAGGCTGGTTTTCGAGCTGAAAACAGGGTACGTGTAGTAAGAAGATTTCTATGTTCATTTCTTTTATGGATACTGAAAACAGAATAGGAAAGAAAAGCAGAGAAACTGAGGGGGAGCAGGAGACGAGCTTGGAAAACAGACACTGGAGATGGTAAAAATCATGAGGATGATATTGATGGTGACAGAGACGCGAACAGTGAAGAATGGCAAAAAATGAGAAGTAGTGGTGGAGGTCCGACAGCGCCGGTGGGAAGGTGATGACGACGAACGAGGCTGAGAAAGTGAAACAGTGAAGGAGAAAAAAGAAGGCGAAAACAAGGCAGTGGTAGTTGGACACCGAGAGAAGTAGAGGAGAACAGAGAGGCCGAATGTGGCCGCTGGAAAATGAGTGCACAGGAGGACCACCAGCGCCGGACAGAGACGTTAAAGGAGGAAGGAGAGGCAGCACCGAGGACGTGAGAGAAGGATGAACAGTGTCCTCGTGTATCGGTGAAGAAGAAGAAAAGAAAAGAGAATTTGGCGCGAAGGCCAAATTCGGAAAAAAAAAAAAAAAAAGAAAGAAAAAGAATGAGAAAGGAAAATATTTATATATATGATTATATATATAAAAATAAAAATAATTGGAGATAGAGAAGGAGGCACAAAGATTTTAAAAATTGGGAAACCCGAAGGAAAGGGCTTTGGGAAATAAATCGAGTGAACCGAACCCCCTTGACTCTAGTCACTAACGCATTGAGGACTGCGGGCAGACACCGAGGTAAGAAACATTCTGCGTGTTGCTAGAGATAAATTCACGTATTTTTCTATGGATTTGTAGATATCACATCTTAGGCCAAATATATTGAAAAAAATACAAATATCGAAATTTTAGAAGGCATTAGATTGATTTTATAGTACCGAAAATTATGAGAAACTTTAGTATCGATAACTGAGCTTATCTTCACCAAGATAAATTTAATATAATTTATTTAAATAAATATTAAACAAAGGTGTTGGTGAGATCATGTTGCACTACTATATGTTCTGTTTCTATTTCTGTGGTCCATAGAGTACGATGTACCGTGCAGCACGCACGCGAGTACGATGTACTTTGTTTCTGATTCTAGACTTCGGACATTCTGATATGTGAGCCGTATTAGGTAGCTGACTATTCCCACGAAAATTGACATCCTGACACACCTGGCCCGTGATTGCCTGGAGTCACGGACATTGGCCAATAGTCATTTTGATATCTGATATAACATGTGCTGTTTTGTGTCGTCTATTTGATTTTCTGAACTGACCATTTGAATTATATCATCTATATGATTTTCTGAACTGACTGTTTGAACGATATCGTCTATTGGACATTCTGAATTTAACTATATGAACTGTGTTATATGGAAATCGTTTATTCTATTGCTTAAAGTTTTTGAAATTTTGTATTTACTACGGTAAACTGCTTACACTGCTAATGTTGATTTTCAACTCCGATGTGTACTGTGATTTTTTTGGAAACTTTTTATGTTATTGATTAAAGTTCTGGGTTATTGGTATTTACCACAGTAAACTGATTACTTTATCGAAATTGATTCTGTTTCTAATTTTTCGACTCTGATTTTTCTGAATTGACAGTGGCTTTGTATATTTTTCCTAATAAACCTATTTTGCTGATATATATTTAAGTAGTGTATTTATCTATCTGCCATGTGTTTTTCTTCTTGGACATGTTGAGCTCACCCTCTTACTTTTCTCCACAGAGCTTCACCAGTAGCTGAGCTTGCTTTTGGAAGTTAAATTATTTTGTACAACCATACGTCAGCAAAGTATTCCATTGTACTTAAGGTATACCCAGTATAGACATCTGTTTTTGTATCTAAATTTGTAAGTACGGTAATGTATAGAGAAATAAATTTAGGAATGTGAACAAGAAAGAACAATTATGATGATTAATCGAAAGGTATCTCTATTGGATTTTGTTTATAATTTATGACCAAGAAATTAATTTATTAGACTGATTATTGTTCTGACCTATTATCGACTAGTAGTCCAACCAAAATGTTTAAAATTCAGGTTGTTATAGAAGTTGGTATCAGAGTAAAGTTGGCCTGATATGAGTCGATATTAGGAGTAAGAGAAAATTTGAAAAGTTCACATCCCAACATTATTGTACATTGTTTATATACAAACGGGCATACTTGGTTGTGTTTTATTGAAAAAAATTATGTCATTGAATGAAGAAAAACTAATAGATATGGCTGGTAGGTATTACAACCATACAAGTAGACGAGAGGGAATCATTTCTCGAGGCCGTAGAAATAGACCCGAGAGATAGAGCGAATCCTCATCTGAATCTACACCTCATAGTTTAACCAAAAATTCTAAAATCCGCTACGTAAGATTTGAGCAGGACATAGAAACAATGATGACATTGTTTGGTCAAGTGATAGCAGTATAATAATAATGATGATGATTAAGGTATAACTGTAACTTAAAGAAAAACTAAGATAATTTCAAAAGTTAGTACACTATTTTTACTTGAATCAAGAATCCAGTTATAATGGAAACTGGATAAATGAGATGGAGAAGCTCTATGGATTCTTCGAAGTAACTCTACCGAGAAAGTTGCTTTTGTAGTTTTTGTGCTAAAGAATTGGAGAAGTTATACGAAATTTAAGGAATACTACTATTAAGAAGGTAGTTGTTGCAACATTGATATTAAAATTGGAAGCCAAACCTTAGTGGAAGTTCCCCGATTTATTTTGAGTACCCAACATTGAAGGGTTGTGTGAGATATGTTTTTGGATGTCTCTAGATGGCAGCACATCCCGGACGTTGCATAACAACAATTACATATGAATTTTGTTGAATTGGACATAAGGTAATAAGTCCGAGAGTGAATATAAATTTAAAATTTATGTTTGGAGAGGTATAATTTAGATACGTTGTGTTGCAAAATGAAGAAAGTTCGAAAACTCGTAGGAGAGACTGGGATCCTCAATTGAGCTAGGTTAACCCCATTTAATGTTAATGCTCATGAGGAAGAAGTGTTCATGACACAACTGTGTGATTATGAGATGTATGTCTCTGAAATTACTAAGAAAAAGGGAAAGGTAAAGAGTGTGACAAAAAGTTATTTAGTGAAGAAAGAGTAATGGTGAAAGAGTAAAGTCACTGTAACTGAAAGAATGAATTTCAGAACTAATTGTATGAATGAAACTTGAAGGTTCCACTGCTTACATGATTGATAAGAATATGGCGTATTCGAAATAAAGAGACATTCCTGTAGACATGGAGTTTTCTGACATATATATGAACGATCTATCAGAGTTATCACTAGATAGAAAGATGAAGTCTTGAATTGATCTAATACTTGGTATCAGACTAATATTCAAACCCTTATACTGAATGACTTTGAATAAATTAGAAGAGCTGAAGAAATAATTACAGGGATTATATGATTAGGGGATTATTAGACCGAGTGATCCACTTTGAAGTGTTTGGCGTTAATTGTTAAGGAGATCTAGAGTATTTTGGGTCACATTGTATCAAGAACGAGTGACAATTGGGTTATCCCAAAACAGAGGTTATAGATCAGTGGAAAAGACCCAAAACTGATATGAATATTCGAAGTTTTTAGGGTATAAAAGACTTTAAAATATGAATTACGTTTCAAATCTGAGGATTGTAATTTATATGTGCTTATGTTTCGAATGTGAGACTTAATTTGAATAAGGAAAGGGTTTCGTTATAATTAATGTATGAAATGAGACAAGTTTTGAAGTGTGATAAATTTTGAATGCAGGTTATAATTTGGATAAGAGATGTATATGATGTATGAATATTTTTGGTATATGAAATGATTCAGATCAAGTGATATGAATTGAGAATAAATTGTCTCCAAAGGATAAATGAGAATTGCGAAAAACTTTGGAATCCTACTTTCAATTAGGACTGAATCTTGAACCCCCTATGGCCATGTTTAGTTTATGTGGTCTGGTTTGATGGCTAATAAAGGTATTTCAAAATACCTCTTTGCCTAAAAAATTTGACGTCTTCTAAAAATATCATAATCCATAATCCGAAAGAAAAGTGCATACAGATACCTCGAGACAGGGACTGAGTTGCGTATTAATGCAGAATAGAAAGGCAACTGCCTATGGATCTTGGCAATTAAAAGATCACGAGAAGAATTACTTAAACCATGATTTGGAATTGGCAATTGTAATGTTGCATTGAAGATATGACGTCACTACTGGTATAATGAGAAATTATAAATTCTTACTGATCGTGAAAGTTTTAGATATTAAATTTCACACAAGGAATTAAACATAAGAAAAGAAATGGCTAGAGTTGGTGCCTCTAGCAGAAGTAACCTCGAGACGGTGTTATATTTATGTAAGGATCAGGAAATGCGAACTGTTGGAACGTTCTGTGAACCTCAAGTTGGATGCGGTTCTTCTGATACTGATGTTTACTGTATGGTAGTTAACCTAAGATTTACACTCTAGACTTGATTGATCGAATCGAATAGGCTCAGTGTAATGATTAATACTGTATTGATGTAGTTAATTAGATCCAGATGGGTACTACAACAGATTTTGGTATTGACACTTATGGTTTGTTAAGGTTTAGAGATAGAATATGTGTAACTGATGATCCACAGTTGAAGGAACTAATATTGTCAAAAGCCTTACCTATGCCAATATAGAATTGAAAACCTGTGCCCAGGATTTTAAAAGCTTCTGGAAGGATTATTTGTCGTTAGCAGAATTCATATATAATAATAGTTACCACTCAAGTGTCAGAATGGCACCGTATGAAGCATGGTATGGTCGAAGGTGTCGTTCACCAATTGGATGAGAAAAAGTGGGTGAAAGAAAAATATTTGCTCTCGATTTGGTTCAACAAGCTTATGAGGATATTCAATTAATTTGTAAGAGGTTGAAAACAGCTCAGAGCAAGCAAAAAGAGTTATGTTGACCAAAGACAAAGACCCTTGGAATTTTCAGTAGGAGATTTAGTGTTTATGAAAGTTTCTTCTTCTAAGGGTATAATGAGATTTGGAAAGAAAGGAAAACTGAGTTTTTGCTATATTGGGCCTTTCGAAATCTTAGACCTAATAGGAGGATATGACGTATATGGGAGAAACCGATTCGGACCTTGGACAGGAAAGAGAAAATATTATGGTCTAAGACAATTCCTTTAGTCAAAGGTATTGTGGTAGTATCATACTTCGGAAGAGGCTAGGTGGGAATTGGAAAGTTTAATGCGAGAGAAGCATCCACAGTTGTTTAAGGACTAAAGTACTTTTAAATTTGAGGACCAAATTTCCTAAGGAGGGGGGAATGTAAACACCATAAATTTTGTGTACTCGATTTATTACATGATTAACAATTTAACCATTGAGATTAACGATTGCGTTCCCTTAGGAAAGGATTTAAATTAAAAATTATATTTTTCCATAGAGAGACTTGGAAGAATTAATTTAATTAAAAGTATATTGACCTTAGGAATGAATACCTATGGGAAGTAGGAATAAAATTTTATACATATAAGCTAGGAAAAATAGCCATATGAAGAATAAGTACAAATATTAAATCAAATTAATTCTATGCTTACTATAAAGGGAACTTATCAAGTACAAGGATATATAAATATGCATGTGTACATGTGTGTGTAGCAAATTCTCGAAATTAAGCATATAGGTATGTACATATTTACATATAGGTATAAACCCATATATATATATATATATATATATATATATATATATATATATATATATATATATATACTTATATGTGTATGAGACCCTAGTGTCTCCTTAAGTGAGGTATACATTTAGGAAAACTTGGGGAAATGTAAAATTGAGGAATATATAAGACAGTATGTGAAGAAAGGAAATGCTAGTGATGTTACACTATATATATATATATATATATATATATATATATATATATGCCTATAAAACAACATATAAACGTGTGGAAATGGTAAAAGAGGAGACCATAGCCTGCGCCGATTTCACTGTTGGAGAACAGACTGAATGAGGTATGGATTAACTGAGGGATTAGCCACTCGGTGAAGATGAAATGATGGGAAGCAGTTGGGCATAAATCTGAAATAGGAGACGGGTAGAAGGGGAAAAGAAAGAATGGCTGAAGACTTGTGAATGATGGAGCAATTGCTGGAATAGGAAAGAATAAATATACATACAAGACACGTCCATCAGCATAGAAATGAGAGAAAATAAAATAAAATAAAACTGAGGCAGCAAGTGAAGAGAGAAAACGTTAGGATGAAGGCATAAAATGTGGAAGGCTTAGCAGTGAAGAGAAATGGAAGAAAGAGAAGAAACTGGAGACAAGGGAGCCCTCTCCTTTGTAACTGAAGCAAAAGAGACACGATAGAGAAAGAAAACAGGCTAAAGAATGACAAAACAGAGGAGGCCACCACCTGTACCTTTCAGACTGTGTAGATACACGAAAACGGAGAAGGAAAACAGAGCAGCAAGAAGCTGCACACTCTCAGCAAACAACAACAAAAAGTTGCTATAACCTTTTTCGCAACGCAGTAGCTGGAAGCTGTTGGCAGGTTCTCTTGGCAAGGATCGAAGACTAAAGGCGAGACGAAGAGCTAGCAATGAAGGAGTGACGCGAATGAGAACTTGACGAAGCAAGGGATAGGCGTGACCGAAGCAGAATCGTGAGACAAGATAGCCTCCTTCGTGGCTGAACAGGACATGTTTTCAGGCTGGTTTTTGAGCTGAAAATAGGGTGCGTACAGTAAGACGATTTCTGTGTTCATTTCTTTTTTGGATACTGAAAACGGAATAAGAAAGAAGAGTAGAGAAACCAAGGCGGAGCAGGAGACGGGCCTGGAAAATAGAGACACTGGAGATGGCAAAAGTCGTGAGGATGATGTTGACGGTGACAAAGATGTGAACAGTGAAGAATGGCGGAAAACGGGAAGTAGTGATGGAGCTCTGGCAGCATCGGTGGTAAGGTGATGGCGACAAACGAGGCTGAGAAAACGAAACAGTGAAGGAGAAAAAAGAAGACGAAAACAGGGCAGTGGTAGCTGGACACCAAGAGAAGCAAAGGAGAATGGAGAGGCCAAACGTGGCCGTCGAAAAAGGAGTGCCCCGGAAGACCACCAGCGCCAGACGGAGACGTTAAGGGAGGAAAGAGAGGCAACGCCGAGGACGTGTGAGGACGATGAACAGTGTCCTCGTGTATCAGTGAAGAAGAAAAGAAAATAAAATTTGGTGCGAAGGCCAAATTCGACAAAAAAAAAAAGAAAAAGAAAAAGAAAAAGGAGAAAGGAAAATATTTATATATATAGGATTATATATATATATATATATATATATAAATAAAAATAATTGGAGATAGAGAAGGAGGCATGAAGATTTTAAAAATTGAGAAACCCGAAAGAAAGAGCTCTTGGAAATAAACCGAGTGGACCGGACTCGATGACTTCAGTCACTAAGGTATTGAGAACTGCGGACAGACATCGAGGTAAGAAAAATTCTATGTGTTGTTAGAGATAAATTTATGTATTTTTCTGTGGATTTGTAGATATTGCATCTTAGGCCAAATATACCGAAAAAATACAAATATCGAAATTTTAGAAGGCATTAGATCGATTTTATAGTGCAAAAAATTATGGAAAACTTTAGTATCGATTACTTAGCCTATCTTCACCAAGATAAGTTTAGTATAATTTATTTAAATAAATATTGATATAGTTTTGATTATTGATTTTAATCGAAATTCCCTGGTTTACTCACCATAGCCTATTTATTGACATTTTTAACCGAGAAAAAAAGGGCTAGTTAGCCTCTTTTGAATTGTTTTATGAAACGAAATGAATTTATAAGCAATTTAAAGGAAATGATTTGCTTATAAAGTTATTCTGATGATATGGGCTTCAGCGTGTACTGACTGTGTGTCATACGGTCCGACTTGCACTGATTTTGAGACAAAGAGGTTGGTGAGATCATGCTGCACTACTATCTGGTCTGTTTCTGTTTCTGTGGTCCATGGAGTACAATGTACCGTGCAGCACAAACGCAAGTACGATGTACTGTGTTTCTGATTTTGGTCTTCGGATATTCTGATGTGTGACCCGTATTGGGTAGCTGACCACTCCCATGACAATTGACATCCCTGCACACCTGGCCCGTGATTGTCCAGAGTCACCAACATTTGCCAATAATCATTCTAATATCTGATATAGCATGTTCTGCCTTGTCTCGTCTATTTGATTTTTTGAACTGACCATTTAAACGATATTGTCTACATGATTTTCTGAATTGACCTTTTAAACGATATCGTCTATTTGATATTCTGAATCTGACTGTATGAACTGTATTATTTGAAAATCATTTATTCTACTGCTTAAAGTGTTTGGAATTTTGTATTTACTGCGGTAAACTACTTACACTGTCAATGTTGATTTCTGACTCTGATGTGTACTGTGATTTTTTGGAAACTGTTTATTTTGCTAATTAAAGTTCTGAGTTATTAGTATTTACCACAGTAAACTGGCTACTTTATCGAAATTGATTCTGTTTTCTATTTTCCAACTCCAATTTTTCTGAATTGATAGTGGCTCTGTATATTTTTCCTGATAAGCCTATTTTGCTGATATATATTTAGGTAGTGTATTTATCTACCTGCCACGTATTTTTCTTACTGAGTACATTGAGCTTACCCCTTTACTTTCCTTCACAGAGCTTCACCAGTAGCTGAGCTTGCTTTTGGAAGTTAAATTATTTTGTACAGTCATACGTCAGTAAATTATTCCACTGTGCTTAAGGTATACCCAGTATAGACATCTGTTTTTGTATCTAAATTTGTAAGTACAGTAATGTATAAAGAAATAAATTTGGGAATGTGAACATGAAAGAACAATTATGATGATTAATCGAAAGGTATCTCTATTGGATTTTGTTTAGAATTTGTGACCAAGAAATTAATTTATTAGACTAATTATTGTTCTGACCTATTATCGACTCGTAGCTCAACAAAAATATGTGAAATTCGGATCCTTACACCTAATCAGTGATGTTGGGAGTCACCGACATTGGCCAATTGTTATACTGATTATTGTTATAGCATGTTCCGTCTTATCTCGTCTATTTGATTTACTGAATTGACCGTATGAATTGCACTATTGTTTGGAAATCATTTATTCTACCGTATAAAGTTTTAGAAACTGTATTTATTGCAATTCAATGTTTATACTATCAATATCAAAACTGTTATTAATTTTCAACTCTGATTTTACTGGGTTGCTTGGTATATTTTACATAATAACCATATTATACAAATATATAGATAGTATATTTATCTATCTGCCACGCATTTTTCTTACTGAGCATGTTGAGCTCACTCCTTATTTTTCCCCACAGAGCTTCATCAGTAGCTGGACCACTTTCATAAGTAGGATTATTTTGCATACTTATAGTTTCGCGAAATATTCTTTTGCATCAAAGCTATACCCAGAATTGAGTATTCATTTGTATCTAAAATTTTTGTAAGTACAGTAATGAAATATATCTAGGGAATGTGAACGACGATCATTTTATAAAAGAACAGTTATGTATTGGTTTTTGTTCAAAACTATTACCAAGAAAAAATGTGTTTATGTAGACGGTTTCACGGTATTGATTCGGCATCGACTTGTAACCCAACCATATTGTATTGTAAATTGGGTCATTACAGTATGACTTTGAATTGATTTATAGGAAGGAAAACTCGAATGTAGTAGCAAATGCCCTCTCAAGATTGCCCTAGGGAGAACTTAAGCCATTTCTATGTGCACAAATGATCTTTTAGCCAAAAAAATCAACAATCTTGGATACAACATGTTACGATGGTACATCTTTGTCAAAGCCCAACCATTTGTGACGCCCTAAAAACGCGAAAAATAGGATAAATTTAAAACTTTTTACTCATCAAATCACAATTAAGGGTGCATTCCTATGCAGTGTCATACATTTTCATACTTATCATGCCTCAGGATCTCATCATAATTTAGTATATATCATATAATATACATTACTCAATTTCAAGTTAATTAATCCTAATACATCTCATACATCATTGTACAATAAGTGTCTGTGAATATAATTCTAGTCTGGATACAAGAACATTGAATATATGTACCTCAACACACAAAATACGGCCTGGAGCTCAAGTTCTCCACTAGCCTCTAATCCTTACGCCGCATGGAACTCACCTCACTTGAAGAAATCTGAAGGGGAAAGAAAACAGGGTGAGTTTCTAAATCGCTCAGTAAGGGGGGTAAGGGAACTCAGTCATATAAATCATATCACATATCACAAATATGTATTTGTATATGAAACTCAGTATACTCATTTGAAATCGTAGCATGGAAGTTCTCAAAACATCATCATCTCATAGCTCATAAATCATGTGAAAACATGAAGGTAAAAAGGCTCAATATAGAGCATTTACAAGCATGTGTAAATATATGCGATAATGACTTTTCTCAAAATATGTGATAAAAATCACCTCGGTATTAGCACGTGACAAGGTCACAAAACACAACTCATGTGTAAAACGAGACTAGGCAATAAAACTCATATAAAACTCGTCATGGCACATAAAATATATAATCTCCTCTGGGTGCGCATCCCAGACATCCTCGTAAGAGGGAACGTCGACAATATGGTCGTATGCATGGTATATTGGACTTCTATGTTACCAAAACAAGGCCCGACCTTACATGCTACCAGAGCAATGCCTCGCCTCATGCACACTATCACATGGTCCCTGGGTCGGTTCCCAGGCGGCCCACTCTCTCAGTTTTACATGCTACAAAAGCAAGGCCACCCAGCGTTACCAGAATGGGGGTCATCTCGCGTTACCAAAACGGAGGCATTTCTCGTTACCAAAACGGAGGAATATCGGACTTACATGCTACCAGAGCAAGGCCTGGACTTACATGCTACCAGAGCAAGGCCTCCCAACGCTACCAAAGCAGAGGAATAATCGGACTTACATGTTACCAGAACAAGGCCCGTGGTCCCTGGATCGGTTCCCTGGCGTCCCACTATATCGGTCTTACATGCTACCAAAGCAAGGCCTGATGTGTATTCAACATGACATGCCTAAGTCTCAATCATTAGCCATTACCATATAAAACGTTATGCCTTCACGTAGAACTCATAATGGTTTTCTCTCATAAAACTCATTTAAAACATTCGTGTACTCACACAAAACATATTAAAACTGAGTTCCAACCGGCAAAACACACACATTTTCTCAAATCTCATTATTGTCTTAACGTAGAGCCCAAGTTACTTTTCATGCAAACTCAACGGTTTATAAAGCAATTTCACACTTAGCTTATAAACTCATAAAACAATGGGCTCCAACCGACTATAAAAACCGTGTGCAATCATATCACAACACAACAACCAACGTGCTTGTATTCTCAAATCATGGTTCATGCTACAACAGTTCATCAAAATACATACACAAATGGTTTAGTTTTTCCTTACCTCTTTGCACCTCGTATAGTGCAATCATTCCCCCATATCACGGACTAGCCTTGCATTCCACTTTGGAACTCCCGAGCTGTCCAAACGATGTTAAAAACATCAATAACCCAACTCAATCGCATTATTGAGCACACATTTGCTCATTTTCTCATTAACACCTCAATTAACTTAAATCTTCACAATTCTATCACAACTCACATTCTCACCCACTACATCTCAAAATTCTACATTTCTCGTACTATATTCTACGCTAAATTCACCACATTGTCTCAATTCCAATTTATAGCCATAATTTCTAAAATTACCATAATCGCATAATAACATCTCTGCTCCAACAAAATCATAGTTTCATTAATCCCTAATTATTTTGTAAGACCCGAAAATTATATCGTAATTTCTTATAAAGAATTGAAAATGGTCCCAAATTAAATGAAACGGGATTCGGATAGGAAATAACGATTTAAAATGCGAAATGAATGAGTATTCTTGAAGGGAAGTCGGGTTAAATTAATCCAGAACACGTGTAAGGGCAAAACGGTCAAAAGATTGAAAGCCGAAATAAATTTGATAAGAAAATTTAATTAAAATAATGGATTTGAGAATCTTGATCAATAACGAAGAAATAATTAAATTTTGAGTCCAATTGATCAAGATCCAAAAATGTTTAGAAATACCGAAAAGCCACTCGGGACAATATCCCGAAAATACGAAGAAATTATACCGGAAAAATGATTAAAAATACAATAAATAAATAAAATTAAATTAAATTAATTTATTTGGAATAAATTTATAGATTTTGTAGATATTTTAGAATATATTTGAATATTTTAATGAATATTTTAATAATAAAACAAATTGTTAAATAAAATAATAATTGTAAAAAAAAAAAGAAAGAGATCAGAAACTTATCGGGGAGAGAGAGAGACTAAGAGAAACGGAGAAGCTGCCGAAATCAGGGAGAAGACCGGCTGGCCACCGGCGACCCAATCGGCCAGGTGAAGGTCGAAAAAGGAAGAGGAGAGGCCGGCAACCTCCCTGGTACCGGCGGTGCAGCCCATCGACGTCGGAATTCGACGGATCGAGGGAGAGAAACCGACGGGGAGAGAAGAGAAATTTTGGGCGAACAACGTCGATTCGGCCCCAACCACCGACCACCGACCACCGAAGAACCCCTGCGTGATGCCGAGTCGAATGGGGGAGGAAACAGCCGAGGAAACGACGGCCAGCGCCGGCAACGGCGAGAAACGAGGAAGCCACCGACACCGAAAAGGAGAAGAGGCCGGACCGACCACTTTCCGACGACCTCGTGCGAAACCGAGACCAGATCCGAACTGCGGACGACCTCGCGGAGCTGCTGGCGGCGGAAGCCAGCGGAGAACCGGCCGACAAGGCACCGAACCGAAGTGAACCGGAGTGAACCGACTGAACCGGACCGGTCTGAACCGGATTAAACCAGTTCAGCCAAGAAAGAAGGGAAAAAAGGAGAAAAAGGAAAAAAGGGAAGAATTTTCGGGGATACATCGGACTTCGGGTAAGTCAGTAAGAGATTAAAAGTGACCGAATTGATTTTCAAGAAATTTATTTAAATTATATTTAATCAAAAAGTAACCCGGGATTAAATATAATAATTGTGCAGCTTTACGACAGAGACCGAACGAGAGCCGATTGAGCTCTGATTTTCGTACCCGCATTGTATCAGGTAAGTACAGTTTAATTTCGGCAATATGAGTTCTTTAAATACATTGTTTTAATTATTTTACGAAATTTACGGATTAATTCTGTATAAAAGGGATATTAATCGGATTTACAATGTAATTACCGTAAATAATATACGGGCTATCCAATGAGTTTGGAACGAAGCTCGATAATTATCGGTAAGCTGCATGAGCCCAGTAAACCCGAGGAAGGGATTTAATAAGTAGAAAACGGGCTGAAAATAGGTCGAGGCCCATTAAGGTGCGATTGGGCCTAATAAGAGTAAATTGGCCCAATTAGTTAAATCGACTGTAGTAAACAAGAGAATTATATTTATTGGGTTGAATTGACATGATAAATAATTATCTGCAGCCCAGAGACTGGATTAGCAGCAAATCGGATCGGACGAGCCTCCGACAGTGGAATTTAGATACGCGCTCGACGAGAATCGAGGTAAGGGAATTTTGTAGGTGCATAGAGATACCTATACGTAATTTTGAGGGGAATTACAGGGTTTAGAATTACTTAAAGTATTTAGAAAATGAAATGATAATTTTACGAAAACCGGGGCTTAGGTGAATAAAGAAAAAGATGATTTTGCCCCTGAGAGTAAAATTTACAAAAAGGGTAGTAAGGCAGATAAATTACATGATTTCATGTTTTTAATGCTTTATATGAATGTGTTGCTTTGATTTAAGCAAATATGCACATAGGTTGGCTGTTGATTTCGTGAATTATACGAAAGGGTACCGGTTTGGACCGGTTACTATTTTAAAAGATGTTTTATAAAGATTGAGCCACCTATCATATTTACATGAGTAAAAAGATTGCTAGAGTATCATGATATGCATAGCGTGGTGTTGGAGCTTCGCTCGCACTAGATGTGAGTTGACATGCATATAGTCGTGCGGAAGCCTCCTGTAGACTATGTGTCACAGAGAGTTGAGATGCTCGCACATATACTTTGAGACATGGGTTGGTTATCGACATAGTATTGGGGTGGATAAGACCTACGGCAGGCACCCCCAGACTATGATATGGGTCCACGGAGTACGATGTACTGTGTATGTCAAACGGAGTACGCTGTACCGTGCAGTCATGATGACTTTATGATGTTACTTGATATTCTGGCGGGTAGGACTTGACCCCACCTCCCGTTGCAGTTGTGATACCCCGCACACCGGGATCCGTGTAGCCTGGGATCACAGGGACAAAGTATGGCCATAGTCCTCGATTTTTCATATAGTAACCTACATGCCTCACATGATATCATACGGTCTGAATAGACTAGGACAAACCCGAGGGAGGGGTAATGTCCCGATTTATGTTTTTCAAAGAGACGTGATTTAATGAATCAAGGTATTCCTGAGAGATGGGTTTGACCTTGATGAAGCTGTTTTATGATAAAACAAATAAGTTTTAACGAGAAGAGTTTGAAATGAAACAGATAAGTTTTTTGAGTGTTGAGTATATGATGAAACAAATAAGTTTTAAATGTGACGAGCATGAGATGACATACATGAGGATTTTTCCATGTTTGTTTTATATATGGATTTCATGATTTATCTTATATGATATATACATACATGTGGCATCGTTTTAGTCTTACCTCATGCTCCAAATACAAACGATTTTATATCATAACATTATCAGCACGTAAATAGTATAGTTATCTACCTGCTTACATTATTGCCTTACTGAGCTGTTTATGCTTACCCTTTCATTTTCCACCCCACAGGGTACATTCAGTAGAAGAGAACGACAGTAGTCATATCCGCTGCTTCTTATCCGGACCAGGTATACACCTTTGTATAATTTTTGTATCTGAACATGTAGATGCATAGTACTGTACATGGATGTAATATTGGGGATGTATTTATTTAAAATAAATTGATATGTAAATGAAATATGAAAATGGAATGGTAAAGAGGTGAGAGGTGACTAACACCAAATCATAGCCCAACTGTTTAGTAGTGTAACTGTTCACGACGGGTAAGGAAATTAAAAAGCGAAAAATTTACTCTGATTTTTAGGTAATTTGGATCATGACACATTTTCCAACTATTTCCTCACAATGCCCATGCTCATAATCACCAAAGATTACTTAAAAATCAAAGATCGAGGTTTAGAGAATTACCTAAACTTGTGGAGTGCTTAACTCACACCTCGATTCGATTCGTTGTTCGATTTCCAAGTATGTTGTTCTCCTTTGGGTGGGCAACAACTTTCCTTCTTGCCACAACTCTTGATTTGGATGAAAATTGGCGATTTGGAAGAGAGAGAAAGCTAGGGTTCAGTTGAAATGGAGGTTTGAAAGAGAGAGAAAAGATGAAATGCAGAAAAACATAGGGGTCCTTTTATAGACAGAGGGTAGAAGATCGATCTGGCTCTTGATGAGATCGATCTGCATTTGAATTTGGGGACGATTTGGGATAATTTTATACCTAGGAGATCGATCTGTCGTGGGGTAAGATTGATCTCTTAATGGCTTCATGAGATCGATCTGCTCCAATTATGAGATCGATCTCTAGTTTATAGAATGCTTCATGAGATCGATCTGCTCTTTGAGGAGATCGATCTTCTCCCAAACAGAAACATTTTAAGATTGATTCCTTCCTCATAAGATCGATCTTCTCTCAAACAAAATCATAAGGAGATCAATCCTCTTCCATTGGAGATCGATCTGCTCACTTAATTTCCCCATTCCTCGTCATTTTTAACTTACCAGATCGATCCTCTCTTCTTCAAGATCGATCTGGCCCCATAGTTTCACACTTTAACATATAAATCTCCAAATATAATTTTCACAATTCACTACTTTGATTATTTCTCATTCATTACTTATACATTTCACTCAGCTCGATAAATTGCACTTCAAGTTCATATTACAAAACTAAAATATATCTAAAATTCTCAGATCTCACATCCTCTCCACCTTAAAAAGAATTTGGTCCTCTAAATTCAACTCAACTCGTCTAATAGATGGGGGGATTTCTCCTTCATGAGACTCTCCAATTCCCACGCTGCCTCTTCCATTGAGTTATGTTTCCACAAAACTTTCACTAATGGGATGCTCTTGGTTCTAAGTACCTTCTCTTTCTATCGAAAATCCAGACGGGTTCTTCAGTGTAGCTCATGTCCTCTTATATGTCCATCTCGTCATACTCTATGACATGAGAAGGGTCCGAGTGGTACTTCCTCAACATAGACACATGAAAGACGTTGTGTATTTCGGACATATGTGGGGGTAATGCCAATCTGTAGGCTACCTCTCCCACTCTCTCAAGAATCTCGAATGGTCCTATGTATCGAGGACTCAATTTTTCTTTCTTCCCAAATCACATGATACCCTTGTTCGGTGATATCTTCAAAAATACTGCATCACCAACATCAAACTCGAGTGACCGTCTACGCACATTTGCGTAGCTTTTCTGCCTACTTTGTGCAGCCCGTAACCTCTCACATATGAGTTTCACACTCTGTACAGCTTACTCAACAAGCTCGAGAGCATTTATCTTTGTGTCACCAACTTCTTCCCAAGCTGTAAGGGATCTACACCTCCTACCATATAGAGCCTCAAAAGGTGCCATTCCAATACTCGCATGATAGCTGTTATTGTACGCAAACTCTGCTAGGGGCAGGTGATCATCCCATGATCCCTTAAAATCCATCGTACACGCCCTCAACATATCCTCCAGGGTCTGAATAGTCCTCTCTGACTGACCATCTGTCTAAGGATGATAGGCAGTACTGAAACTCAATCGAGATCCCATAGACTCCTGAAACTGGGTCCAAAATTTGGAAGTAAATCAGAAATCTCTATCAGAAGTAATACTCACTAGAGCCCCATGTAATCTAGTTATCTCACTGACATATAATTCAGCTAAGGCATCCACAGTATCTGTGCTCTTGATGGTAAGGAAGTGGGTACTCTTGGTCAGTCTATCCACTATGACTCATATCGCATTACGACCTCTCCGGGTCTTCGGTAAACCCATAATAAAGTCCATGGTGACATGCTCCTATTTTCATGTAGGTATAGGTAAAGGCTGTAGTAGTCCTCCGGGCTTTCGATGCTCAGCTTTCGCTTGCTGGCATACTAAACATCTGGCCACATACTCTGCCACGTCTTGCTTCATACCACTCCACCAGTACACCTTTCTCAAGTCTCGATACATCTTAGTACTCCCTGGGTGCATGGTGTATCGCGAGCAGTGGGATTCTCTCAGTATCTGTCTCTTAGGGCATCATCGTCCGGTACACAAATTCGTCCTCTTAACCTCAACAATCCATCTTCACTGATTGTGAGATCCGACTGCGAAGTCTGCTCAGCTTGGCTAACCATATGTATCAACCTCTGATCACTGCGCTGCCCAATTCTAATCTGATCCATGATCCTGGGCTCTATTCGCAGGCTAGCCAAAAATCCAATCTCTACCTCTTTAACTCTGATCTGAAGTTCTACAAACTACTCCAGTAAATCCCATTCCCTGATCATCATGGCAGATATCATACTCTTTCTGGTCAGGGCATCAGCAACTATGTTTGCCTTACCCGGATGGTATAGAATTTTGCAGTCATAATCCTTAAGGGGTTCCATCCATCTCCTTTGTCTCATGTTTAACTCTTTCTGATCAAAGAGATACCTCAAACTCTTGTGATAAGTGAAGACCTGAAATCTTTCCCCATATAAGTAGTGCCGCAAGATCTTCAAGGTAAAAACCACAGCGGCTAACACCAAATCATGCATGGGGTAATTTCGCTCATGGTCTTTCAACTATCGCGATTGATAATTCTATTTTTTTATAGAATTATTTGTGCTTAAATTCCTAATTATTTATTTAATCCCCATATTATTTTACTAATAATCCCCTTTATTTAATTAAAATTCTTTAATGTGCAGGTAAATTAAATTCAGATGAAATTCAGTCGTTTCAGACGAAATTGGGTTGAAAACGGGCTAAAGGAGACTGGACCACTTCTAATTTGCAGACCGAGTCATTAGTCGACTGGACACGCGTGATGTCAGGTGTCCGTATTTTATTTGCTCCTAAACGATAGGAACGAAGGACACCGTGCCAACCCTCTGGAAGACACACGTCGGGCCACATCGCACAGCTAATTGGACAAAAAGACTGATTACGTGAAAATATCTACTCTGCAACAAATCAAATGAAGACAAGTGGCCAAACAATGCCAACTCATCTAGGATGAAAATTTACCATTTTACCCATATGTTTGTGTATAAATAGAACATGATGGCAATTGAAAAATCAAGTAGTTTAGGGTAGAAGTAGGAGTAGGGTAAGTAGAAAGTAGTTTAGATGTAGGTTAGGGTAGAATAGCTTTTAGATTAATTTTAAAAATTTTCTTTAAATTTCCGCATAGTTTTTACATGTTGTTTTACTATTCATTTCATGTTCGTCATTAATCTGTGTTAAATTTCATTTTCAATGGAAACTCAATCTCTTTTTCATGCTCTCGGTTTGGAACCATTAAGCTCTTTTATTTGCCAATTTTTAGTCACAAAGATTACTCCTTATTATAGCTCTCAGTTTTACACCTTAACTGGTTTATTTTCTGGATTCACTTATTGCTGAGCAGAGGAAGTAAGATAGTTTGGTTGGTGACAGTGGCCATAGTCTTCATCCCTGTTCAGCATTCTATTCTCTATTTTACATTTACAAACTTTCAAGCATGTTTCATGGATTCGGGATGGTGGAAGTGGCTGATGGACACAGCTTTGCTTTCATCATTTCACCCTTTGCTTTTGCATTATTGCTTGCGGGAACGAAGTGCAAGACATGATGTGGAGAGCTAAGTTGTTGTAGTTTGCGAATGTGGTGTACACTGCTGCTGTGTGGATGAAGAGGTTGTTACTACTGAAACTTGCGAAACAGTTGGCATCGGTGAAGAACCAAGGCAGCATGTGTAGTAGCAGTGATCGGGATCACATTTCCTTCTCTGTTCTCCCATGTTCTAAGTTTCTATTTACTATTCATCTTCATTTTCTATTTTAATTACTGGTTTTAATCATTTCATATTTTCTATTTTCATTCATTGTTTTAGACTCACAAATCAATCATGTTTGCATGTGTGAAGCGGTGCAGTATGTAAATAGCTCGGTTGAATTAGATGAAGACATGGTGGCAGTGGATATGCAGGCGTTGATGGCAACAAGGTGCTGTGTGTGTTAACGAGGCTGTTTGCTACTATTCTTGTAAGCAGACGTGAAGTGGTAAAGAGTGGCGAGGTGTTGTGTTGCTGAGTGCTAGACTGAAGCAGGAGATGTCGCG
Organism: Firmiana major; assembly: GCA_033439115.1. Taxonomy (NCBI): domain Eukaryota; kingdom Viridiplantae; phylum Streptophyta; class Magnoliopsida; order Malvales; family Malvaceae; genus Firmiana; species Firmiana major. Next base: position 16,044,959 of record CM065904.1, on the reverse strand, counting down.
GGTAGCACCTGGAGATAGCCGACAGCAGTTGGAGCAGAAGCATAAAACCGAGAGAACAGCAGCCTTAAGCAGCATTTACTGTAGCAGTACGAGGCTGGAAGCAGGAGCAAAACCAGAGTACTACCTGGACAGGTGCAGTAGTAGTCTGATGAATGTGCAGAAAAACAGACTGGAGCATTACCTGGAGCAGAAGCGGACAAACCGGGGCAGAACCAGCACCGCACTGAGCGAACCCGAGCATGCCTAGAATTGAAACTTTGGAAGATAATGAACAGTGCATAGTGACAAAAATCGGGACCACTTTGGTTTGGCAATTTTGCTAAGGCCACGTTTGGCTTGATCATTGTAGTTGTTAATTCATTTTGCATGCATTTTAGTTAATTTCAATTTTATTAGTTAGCTTAGTTTGTTGATTTCTTATGTGCATTATTAGTCATAGTTCAATTGATTGATTAGTCTAGAATTTAGATTTAATTATGCCATTAGTTAATTTTATTTTAGTAATAGTTTTTCCAATTAGAATTAATTTAGATTAAACTCATTTTATGCATTTTTAATTTAGTCTTCATTTTGATTAAATCTTAGGTTAGTTTAAATTGTAATTTTTTATTAATTAGATTAATTTGCATGTACATTTTATTTTAAGTTCGTCTAATTTTTAGTTTAATTAACTCTATTTCTTTATTTTTATATTCGCACTTTAATTACATTAATTCATTTTTAACTATTTTAATTTTCTTTTATAGGTTAATTGCTTTTAATTGCTCGGAGTACTATAAGTAAATTCTGCTCGATTTCATTTCCTTTAGTTCTTATTATTTTATTGCTTTCCAGTATTATTTTTGATTAGCCTTAGTAGATCACCCTCTTTAACTTCATAATTTGCTAGGATATACTTAGGGTAAGATTAACCGGTAGTTAATTAGGCTAGTCAACTTCTCTGTGGGACGATAATTTCGGTACTCAAATCTCATTATTACTTGTACGACCCGTGCACTTGCGGACATATGCCTTAAGGGCGTGTCAAGTTTTTGGCGCCGTTGCCGGGGAAGTTTTAATTAGTCGTTAATTAATATCGATGAAATTATGCTTAGGTGTAATTCTAGCTTATGGATATTTAGGTTGTAAATATTTAGATCCTCATATTAGTATAGTTAATTTTCCCATAATTAATTAAAAAAAAACTTAAGAAAATTTTGTAAGAACTTTTTGATGATTGCATGCGTAGAGCCAGGAGTTATGATTACTTTCCTTTAAATCTTAAAATTGAACACTTAGAAAAATTCGAAAGGATTCTAGGAAATTATTAACTCCGCTGCAAAACATCATGGCAGAAAATAGGGAATTTAGAACCGTTGGAGATTATGCAATGCCAACGATTGGAGGTTATTATACCGGCAATAGGCCACCAGCTGTCCATGCAAATAACTTTGAAATTAAGCCTGCAACCTTCCAGATGATTCAGACTTCATTGCAGTTCACTGGGCTCTCTCATGACGACCCACATGCTCACCTTGGGCAATTCCTGGACTCGTGCAACACGTTTAAACACAATGGATTATCTGATGATGCACTTAGGCTTAGATTATTCCCCTTCTCACTTAGGGATAGGGCGAGACACTGGTTAACCTCCCTGCCTCCAGGATCCATTTCTACATGGGATGAGTTAGCTCATCAATTTCTATCTAAGTTTTTTCCTCCCTCTAAAATGGCCCAACTTCGTAGTAATATATCTTCCTTTTCTCGGTACGACTCTGAAACTCTTTACGAAGCATGGGAACGATATAAGGAGCTTCTTAGGAAGTACCCTCACCATGGCCTACCTTTGTGGCTGCAAGTCCAAACCTTCTACAACGAACTTACAAGCCCAAATAGGACCATTGTTGACGCTGCTGCGGGTGGAGCGCTAATGTGTAAAACAGAGGAGGAAGCTTACGAGCTCTTGGACAAGATGACGGCTAACAACTATTTATGGTGCTCGGGAGGCAAATGCCAAAGTAGCCGACGGGTATTTATGAGCTCGACACATTGTCTACCTTGACCTCTCAAATCGCTAATCTTACGAAAAAGGTAGAGTCGCTCAGTACCCAACATAATCCTCCCATTAGTCCTAACCCTATATATTTTGTCCAAAGTCCTTTTCTTTCCTATGAGCTGTGTAGTGGTACCCACTCTGTAGATAGGTGTCCACTCAACTTAGAATCGGTTCAGTATGTTGCCCCTTCTCAAACGCAACAGAACAACCCTTTTTCAAAAACCTATAATCCAGGATGGAGGAACCATCCTAACTTTTCCTGAAGCTAAAACCAATGGCAAACTTCTAGCTCTAGACCTGTAGGACTCCCTGGTTTTCAAGCTCCAGCGGTTCAGGTACCACCACAGCCACAATATCCATACCATCCACATCATCCATCCCCACCTCAATTTCAATATCATCCATCACCACCACCACCACCACCACTTATGCAGTCCCAACTCTACCATGCACCAGCAGCTGAGAAGAAGCCTACATTAGAGGAGATGTTCATGATTACCCTGCAAAATCAAGCTGCTTCAATTAAGAACTTAGAAGTTCAGGTTGGACAAATAGCTAGTGCTCTTAGCCAACGTCCTCAAGGGACCCTTCCTAGTAATACTAAAGTTAATCCTACTAAGCAAAGGGAGGGTAAGGAACATGTTAGATCCATCACCCTTAGGAGTGACAGAGAGCTAGATGAGCCACAAGTTAAGTCTGGACTTGAACAACCCACAATTGATAAACACATAGGTTCTAACGAAGCAGCTCAGAAAGAGCAGGAACATCAGGATCGGGCTGCAAAACTAGGCGCTTCTTCATCTTTACCTTCTTCTTCTTTACCGCCTTCCTCATCCTCTGATTCTACACAGGTTCCCACTACATTGCCTCTAGTTAGACCACCAGTACCTTTCCCTCAGAGGTTTCAAAATCAAAAACTGGAACAACAATTTGCTAAATTTCTTGAGGTTTTTAAGAAGCTTCACATCAACATTCCTTTTGCAGATGATTTAGAGCAAATGTCAAGTTATGTGAAGTTTCTAAAGGATATCCTCTCGAGGAAGAGAAGACTGGAAGATTACGAGACGGTGGCCTTAACTAGGGAATGTAGTGCAATTATATAGAGGAAATTACCCCCCAAGCTCAAGGATCCCGGGAGTTTTACCATACCCTGTACTATTGGAAATCTATTATTTGGTAGAGCCTTGTGTGATTTAGGAGCTAGTATCAACCTAATGCCGTTGTCTATCTATCAGAAGTTAGGAATATGGGATGTCAAGCCCACTACAGTGACCCTTCAGCTAGCAGATCGATCCATTAAATATCCAAAAGGGGTCATTGAGGATGTCTTAGTAAAGGTGGACATGTTTATTTTCCCTGCAGATTTTATTATACTAGATATAGAGGAAGACAGGGAAGTCCTTATTATTTTAGGCAGACCTTTCCTAACTACTGGTAGGACAATAATTGATATGCAAAAGAGGGAGTTGACTATGAGAGTGCAAGATCAGGAAGTGAAGTTTAATGTTTTCAAACCTTTGAAGCTCCCTGATGACTCTCAAGAGTGTTTTCAGATAGAGATTAATGAGAATATAAGGCTTAAGCACATGAAATCCGAAAGAAGGAGGAAAGTAGATAGGGCTCAGGAGGATTTAATTGTCAACATTTTGTCACCATTCTGGATGACCCTCCTACTCTTCGCCCTGCTGCTGAGTGTTGTTTTCTTCAGCTGCATTTGAAGTGGTTGTGTTTTTCTTTTCACCTTGTATATAGTTCTTTTTCTTTTTCTTTTCTGTTGTTTCTTTCTTTGTTTATTTTGCAGGTTTATTTTTTTAGTTTTACGCTTTCAATCAAAGCTTCAGTTGTTTATCATCATCAGAAAGGGGAGTACTTTGTTCCTAAACTTCAATTCTTATATTATCTGCACACTGAGAACACTGTACACTTCAAGTTTGGAGGAGGGGATATCACTTGAGTATTTTTCAAAAATTTGAGCAAAATTGAAAAATTTTTCAAATTTTTTTTGAAAATCTGAGTTTAAACTGTTTGATTTTGGGATGATTTAGTGCTTAGCATGTAGTTTTTCCATATTCCGATGATATGACCCCATGATTAAGTATGACTTTGATTGACTGAGAAGCATGATTATAGGAAAAGCATGAAGTTGAGTTCTTGAATTTGTCTTGAATCTGATTGCGATTTCCTCATTTTATGCACATGTCATGTCATGAATCTGTATATTTATTTAGAGAAAGCTTATGTGGACTTAGGATTACATTTGTTCAGTTGATTTTATGTATCATATTCTAGAATTTCTTTGATCTAATCTCGAGAGAAAATATTAGATCACACTTAATTAGGGAGATGATTTAGGCCATCTTTGGATCGTTTGAGCCTTTCTAGCCATCCCTGTGCATACTTTACCCTAGTCACCTATCTGAGCCAAATAAGCTTTTCTCTGTAAATACACCTGCATAATTTCTTTAGCTTAAACTCTTTTCCTATCCCTTACCCCGAAAGCATGGAAAGTCATTGGATATATTTTGAGCTTTGTACATATGGGTATCTGGTGATAGTGAAAGTTCAAAAAAAAAAAAAGAATGATAAGTTGCATATTAGACATATTAATTGCCATATTTTCTCTTGATTTAAATTCTTTTATATGCTTAATTTTTGGATTTGACTTATATTTTCTATTTTGTATTGTGAATGAAGGAAAATGGACAAAATGGATTAAAAGCTGCAAATTCTACTCAAGTCACAAAATCAGAAGAAATCTTAGAATTCAAGTCAAGATCTATCACTTATAGCTGAAGTTGACTTAAACAGTCTAAAGATGGCAAGTGGAAGATTTTAATTATTAAAGAAGATTTGCAATTACTGTCTTTGGCAAGTGGTGGAAAAAGGAAAGAAGTTTAATTGTAATCAAACTCAATCAGAGAACTTTCCTTTGGAAATAGATTCTAGGGCTAGGATATCTAGTATTTATAGACTAAGAGTGGTTAGGGAGAGGGAACTGAATCTTCATATATTTTTATTTTTCTTCTGTGTTTTTTTTCTTTGAACTTATGGCTTGCTAAATTTTTAGTCTAGCCAAAGGATAATTAAAGTTTGGGTTCTTCAAGAATTGTGAGATCTAATTAGTTTTATATTGTTCTTTTATATCTTTATTATTTATATGTCTTCTGTTCTTGTTTAAATTATTGTTTTGATTGATTGTGCAAAAAGGGCCCTTTGTGCAATTGTCAGGATAATATATCACCAATTAGAAACCTGAATCCGTAATTGTGTAGGCATTCTAATATAAGTGGTAAATAACATAATTGATTTCAGACAGGATTTCGATTCTATGTTAAGAAGATATATAATCTAACTTAAATGAACCCACATGTGTGTTTGTTGGTTAGAATTGGTAGTCTCTCTAGTTTTCAATGCTGTTGGTAAATTAAATCTTAAGATCGTATCTAAGGTTGTTTAACTGGCAAGAGAAATAATTAGAGATCGTATTCTAATTATCGAAGAAGTAAGGAGGGATAGGTTGTTAGGTCGTACCAATAACCATAACCAATTTGGTAAAGATTAAAAGAATTTATTTTTGCATCAATGATCAATTCCATGAACCTATTCTAAGATTATTCCTCTGGTTGGATGTTCTCATTATATTGATTTTCTTCAAATATTTTATATAGCGATTTTACTTGCCTAGATTTTAATTTAATTTTTATTTTCATTTTCCCAAAATCCCCATTTTACTTTTTAATATTTTGCAGAAAAATAAATCTTACCAATCTCTGGGGAAATGACCTTACTCAACTATACTGCAGTTTTAATTTATTTTGAGTAGAATTTATTATTGTTGGTCTCGACAACCACTAATTTTTGGCGCTGTTGCCGGGGATTGGTTTTTAATTAGATTTATTTTGATGCCCCGTTCTTTTCGTGCAGGTGAATTAATCTCGTACGACCCTGACATTGAAAAGATAGCTAAGAGGAATAGGAAGGATACAAAAATTCAAAAGGCACAAGAAGCTACATCTTCATCCCTTGGACTGAATTTAGCACCTGATTTGGCCAATTCATCAAGTGATTCTGAGACTGAAAAAATAATGGCTAAAGAGGAGCAAACTTTAAGGCAGTTGGCTACACCACCTGTCAATCAACAACCCCTCTGCATTCATTACCCGACTTTGCAAGCAGATTTTGAGTTAAGATCGGGTTTGATCCATTTGCTTCCCAAGTTCCATGGTCTTGAGAATGAAGATCCTTACAAGCACTTAAAAGAATTTCACGTGGTATGTTCAAGCCTGAAACCACAAGGAGTTACTGAAGAACAAATTAAAATGCGAGCTTTTCCGTTCTCACTAGCTGATAGAGCAAAAGATTGGCTGTTTTATTTACCTCCTGTTTCTATAATCACGTAGACTGAAATAGTGAGATTGTTCCTTGACAAATTTTTCCTTGCTTCAAGAGCTGCTAGCATTAGAAGAGAGATATGTGGAATCAAGCAGAAAGATATTGAGACTCTTCACGAATACTGGGAGAGATTTAAGCAACTTTGTGCAAGTTATCCTCAACATGGGATTTCTGAACAACTCTTAATTCAATATTTTTATGAAGGATTATTACCCATGGAAAGAAGGATGATGGACGCAGCCAGTGGAGGTGCGATAGAGAACAAGACGCCTAGAGAGGCTAGAGATTTGATTTCCACCATGGCTGCCAACTCCCAACAGTTTGGATTCAGACAAGACATATCTCATAGAATAGTAAACGAGGTAAATACACATTCTCTTGAAAGTCAAATAGCTAATCTAACATCTATTGTTCAACAATTGGCTATAGGAATGGGAAATGTACAACAAGTTAAAGGCTGTGGAATTTGAGCTGGACACCCAACCGACATGTGCCCCACACTTCAAGATGAACCTTATGAGTACGTAAATGTAGTTGGAGGATTTCCAGGTCTACCATAAAGGAATCACGATCCATATTCAAATACTTATAACCCAGGGTGGAGAAATCATCCCAACTTTAGCTACGGAGCAAGGCCTCAATTTCAGAATTCTCAATATAGTCAGCCTGCTCCACAACAACAACAACAACATCAACCATCTTCAAGTTCAGGTATGTCTCTTGAAGAAATTGTTAAATCTCTTGCAATTAACACACAACAATTTCAACAGGAGACAAGGACAAGCATCAAGAAGCTGGAAGATCAAATGAGTCAGCTAGCCACTTCTGTGAGTAGACTGAAATCTCAAGGAAAACTGCCCTCACAGACAGTCATCAACCCCAAACAAAATTTTAGTGCAATGACCTTGAGGATTGGAACCGAGTTAGGGGAGTCTAGAAAGACAACCTGAAAGCGCATTCCAGAAGAAGAAGCTGAAAAGGAAGTTACTGCATCCCAGCCACAGTTGGACCACCCTAAGGAACCTAATGTCATGCAACAAAAAGTTTGGCACCAATTCCTCCTTTTCCTTTTAGATCATCCAAATCCAAAAAGGAGGAGGAGGAAAAGGAGATTTTTGACATCTTTCGTAAAATTGAGGTAAATATCCCTTTACTTGATGCAATTAAACAGGTACCTCGATATGCAAAGTTTCTTAAGAAGTTGTGCACCAACAAGAGGAAATTAAAAGGTAACGAATTTGTGAGAATGGGTGAGAATGTTTCAGCTGTCATCCAGAAAAAATTACCTCCTAAATGCAAGGATCCAGGTATGTTTACTATCCCTTGTAAGGTAGGTAATCTTAAAATTGAAAGAGCAATGTTAGATCTAGGAGCTTCAATTAATGTCATGCCTCTATCTATTTATAAATCTTTGAATGTTGGACCATTAAAAGAGACTGGTGTGATTATTTAGCTTGCTGAAAGATCTAACGTTTATCCTGAAGGTGTTCTAGAGGATGTTTTGGTGCAAGTAAATGGATTGATCTTTCCTGCTGATTTTTATGTGCTTGATATGGATGATGATGATTCGGTGCAGCCTGTCCCGCTGTACCAGGTGTACCCTCAAACCTAGCCATGATCTGACCCATCATGGTCATCATCGTGCGCATGTCTTCCTCCAATCGAGTTATTCGAGGATCAGAAGCCTCTATCTGTTCCTGGGGCTCATGACTAGAGGATGATCTACTGTGCCTCTCAGTCCTGTCATTTTGCCCTCGAGCTCTCGAGCTCTCTCCCCTCTTGCGGTGTCTCTCAGGCATAACTCACTAGCCTGATAACTTTCCTGCGTTATAACAAACATTTAATTCACTACCAGCTCCGCACACACATTTGTATCTAATATCGCACAGTAACTTGGGGATGTATGTTTTCTTAGTCCTAAGCATCAACTCACATCAGACCAACCATGCTCTGATACCAAGCCTGTCATGCCCCGCTTTCGGGAACCCTTCTATCCATACATTCTCTACTACGGTTGGGCTGTGAGAAGATGCAATTACTAAAAATTTATTCATTTACAGCGGAATATTTAAAACTTTAAGTCACACTCCCAGGTGTGTGTGTAAATACACAAAATTAATTGTATAAATACCATGTGCTTACATATCATCCCCATAATACTGTTTACAATTCCAAGATATAACTGTGCGATACAATATATTAGATACAAAATACTCGTGTATACAAATCTTATACCTTTACAGATTGTGGGAGCTGTTCAACACAAAAGATTTAGAGATCACCGCTCTCTTACTTCTCAGTACCTGGAGCGGGAAAATAGTGGGATGAGCAAACCACGGCTCAGTAAGGAAATGTATGCTAGCAGGTAGATATCGTACTACCTACATAGCCCATGCATGCATAAACCAAAACCATGTTTTCGTTATAAATGGAAATATCATACGAACAATGCATTTAAACACATATTTCTCAATAGCATTTTTGTGTAAATCAAATGTCAAACTTCCATTTAAAACATGCTCATAAATAGTGCCCTCATGGCACGAATGTGAAATCAGAGATTTATTAAAACACGAAATCTCTTTCACTTCTCAAATCATTCTTTCTCGCAAATCTCTTTCTTCTCTGAGATTGTCTCTGTTTCTCGATTCTCTGAGACAGGCATGGAATTTTAAGCAATCAAATATCCACGACTTATGGCCACAGTCAGTGATCCCAGGCCTCACTGATCGGGTGTGCACAGGGTATCACTTCGCCTGAAGGGGGATGGGTCAGTCCTACCCTCCGGCTCATTTCAATCCACCTCATCTCCTCGTATACTCACGGTGAAGATACGTCGTGTGTCATCTACGCGATACTCGTACTCACGTGCACCCAGCACGGTACATAGTATACCAACGGGTGACTACACTGTTCTACGTACAACCGTGGACCCAAGTCCATACTCCAACTCCGATGGACTTTTTATCCTTAAACCATGTCTCATATACCAGGCGAGCAAGCAGCGTGACACACAGTCAACGCAAAACTCCAGCGCGGCACGATCTATCGTTAAGGCCCAGCCCGTTCAATTGGCCGTCGGCTGGTATCCCCTTGGGTCCCAGACCCCCAGGTTTACCTTAACTCAACAAAACAGGTGCGAGTAAAGTTCCCGCACTTTCTCAAAACCCTCGTGCGAGTTAAAACTCCCGCACGGTACATCAAGGCTTTAAACCGGGTGTGAGCTAACGCTTCAACACCAAATCTCATCTCAAAACTGATAGATGGCTATTTTCTCTTTTTAAAACTCAAAACACGTTTACTCATACAGCATGCCTCTTCATGCTAAAACATGTAAAATTAGCCAACCTATCATCAACGTTTCTCAATCATAAATAACAATGTAAAATTGAGAAAATCATTGAAAACATGCATATCATGCTATTTCCTTACCCTATCCCATTTCTCAATACATATATACGTCATAGTACTTTGCATACTTCCATATCATTTCATAGAATTATAATATCGTACTAGTTCTAGCAACATATCTACGAAATTGCTGTAATTACGTACAAACATCTCTATAGCTAACACACAGTCTCTTACCTCATTTTACTTGTGTGCAACTATCCGCCTTTATGCTTCTCGCGTTCTCATCTCGATTGCTCCGACGTATCATCCGAAACTGAAATTCATCCATCAACATTTGAGTTAATGTTTCTAACTCTTATTCAACTAAGCATTTATCCAATGCCTTAAATACACATTTTTACCCTTTGTGGTAAATCTCCCAATTTGTCCTAATATCAACATTTCCAAACCATTTCCACAACATACTCATCCACTCAAGATATCTCATTCATCATAAACACTTCCACACTCCACTTTCTCATACTAGATCATTTCTAAGTTATAGTCATTTCATACCATTTTAGGTAGTTCTATCCACAATATGCACACCCAAATATCTTTATAAGCATGAACTAAACCAATGTACTTGGATTTATGCATTAGAACTTACCTTATTGGATTTCCTCTTGCTCCAATTAGGATTGCCCTCTATTTCTTCAATCCATCAAATGGGAAAATGCCTCTAAACTATGTTGTTCTTCTCTTTGATGTGAACAACTTTGTCTCTAATAGCCTCTCCTTAAATCTCACTGAATGACTAGATTTAGGAGTGAGAAACTAGATTTCTTTGAGTTGAAGTGAAATGGAAATGTTTGTCCCGAAATTCTGATGATCCAACTGCTCCTATTTATAGTTTTGACTTGATGAGATCGATCTTCCTTGGGTAGAGATCGATCTGTCCCTCAAAAATCCCTCTTTTCTGAGACGTTTTAAAGGTATGAGATCGATTTGTCGAGACTGGAGATCGATCTGCTGTCAAACAGAAGCTTAAGGAGATTGATCTGGTCTTATGGGAGATCGATCTGCTTCCAACCCGAGAGCTAAGGAGATCGATCTGCTTCCTTTGGAGATCGATATGTTCCCTTCCATTTCTCATATAAGAGCATTCTGGCTCTCCCAGATCGATCTCTCATCCTATGAGATCGATCTGGCCTTCACAAATTCCAGATTTCTTGCAGTTCCTCTGCAACAACCCTTACTAAACACCCTTAATTTGCTACCATGATCATTTCCTCATTCATTCATCTTTGAGACTTGAAAATGGGATCCATCCTCACTATATACACATTAAAACTTGTGTAGAATCTTTGTATGACCAAATATATACGATATTACTCGAATGAAAATATACACTTATGTAAATCTTTCCTTCCATTTTACTATACTACTCATATCCCATTTCGATCACATTCTTCTCATTTCAAGTTTATTTCTTCCTACTCATTCGTAATGCAACTTGTACGTATAATCACAATTCTTACTACAAGTGCGTACATAATCTTATGAACTTACATTGCATACACTTCACATTACAATACATCATCTTACTTATGATTTTATTTACATTCCCATGTTCCTATATACATAGCTATACATATACGGGGTCTCACACTTCTAATAAGGCGTACCCACGCCCTATTAAAAGAGTTCTTCTGCCCAAAAAAAATCACATATGTATTTATTTACTTATTTTTCTTATTATTATTTTCTTTCTTTCCTTAATTTTATTTTTTCTCTTTTTACTTGCAGGCTACAGTCCACTTCTCGGAAGAACCATCGGAGCCGAGATCAACCGTACCGACAGCTGCAGCAATTTTCGATAGTCACAGCATCCACCGGAGCCGAGATACATATACAGGCAGCCGACTGCTGTAGACAACTTCCAAACGGCAGTACCCAGCTCCGGCAATCTCACCTCACCGAGCATCCTCTTCTCCGACCATTCCAACAGTCGCCCCTGCTTCTCCTGAGCTTCATCGAGTGCTACAAAACCCATTCCAACTCCACTACAGTAGCCCGCTACTCCTTTCTTTCCAGCACTGACAGCAGCAACATTCCGACAGCGATAAACAGCCACTGACCTGAGACCCCTTCACCAATCAACCATCACAGAACCGAACCTGCATCACCAACCCGAAGCTCCCAGGTTCCTGAGCTGCTCCCAGCTAACCCGAAGCCTTGGTTCCGTCGAGCTTTAAGTCCTCACCGAGCCCCTTCTCCGATCACAGCAGTCCCAGCACCAGTCCTTCCCCAATACCGACGTCAACCGCCCCACAATCGACAACAACAGCTCGCACTGTCCCTTCTGCCCGCTTGCTCCCCACTGTCCGGCAACAGCACCAGCACTGTCTCACCCCTTTTAACAGCCAAACTGCAGACCCATTTTCGACAGCACCGGACAATCTTTTGATTTTAGTTATTATTTTTGCTATTTTTTTTTTGAAAAAAACAATAATAATAATATATAAAAATATTGTTGTGGTGGTTGACAAGTTTCAATACCATTTTTATTATTATCTGATTTGGTGCAGTTTGTTTGTGGTTGCAGTTTATTTGTGTTTAAAATTCGCACGGTATGAGGAAGTTTTCAATGACTCACAGTGGAAATCGAATTGGCAACGTAGTGAAAATCAACGCAATGTTTCAAGCTGCTTAATCTTTTTCAGGGAAGTTTCTTCAATTCTCTTGTTCCTTTAAAGTTTACGAGCACTTCTCTGAATACATTGGGGATAATGTATAGTCTAGGTGTGGGGGAGGATATTTAATTGTGACTCTGCTGTTTGTTTTCTTTTCCTTTTATTCTTGATTATTTTTCATGAAAATGTTTGCAAATCCATAAAAATTTTGTTTCAAAAGGTACATTAGTTATTGTTTGTAATTTCTTTGAATTCTAGATTTTTCCAATGCTTATCCCATGAAAAAAAAGAAAAAAAATGTGATTTACATATGTGCAAAACAATTTTGAATTCTCATTAATACATTGTGATTAGTTACTTTTAATTCATTAGATGAAAAAGTGTATAGGATCTAACACATATAACCCTTTTTATGAGAATTGAGCCTACAAGCATTCATTACATCATGCTCTATTTTCTTGTTTGTGTCATTGTCATACATAGTTGACTATTCTAGAACTTGCTCTGTCATACATGTCTTAATCGACTCCTTTGATGAATATGATGCAATAAATCAAACAAGAGCATTTAGGTTAAACCCTGTTTTTCTTGACATTATATCATTTCTTTTCTAGCCTACTCTTATTATTATTAACCCCTAGAGAAACCACTTTGAGCCTAGCTATTTTCTTTGGATTAAACCACATTACAAGCCATAATAAACATTTTTTGTTGATTTTCCCTCTTTTTGAACCTTGAATTGAAAAATCATATAGACTTATGCACATGAAATTTCAAAATATTTTTGGAAAGATTGCATATGTTGAAAATTTAATATTTCAAGCTATTGCTTTCATTGAGTTCTTCTCTTTTGAAAAAAAAATAGAAGAAAGAAAAAAAAAGAAAGGAAAAATGAAGAAAAAATGATGAAAAAAAATGTTGAATAAATGAAGAGAAAGAGGAGTAAAATTTTTATTGCTTGGAAGTTAATTCTGAAAATTATGTGATTGAAGAGCAGTCTTTTGAAATCATTAATTTGAATTTTGTGTGAAATATTTCGTATGATTCTTTCAATTCCTCAAACCTAAAAATCTCTTTATCATACCTTACCCAAGCCCCTTATAACCCTTTTAGATCCTTAGATTTTTGCATCATAATTCATTCATTGGTGGAAGAGATGTGATGAATTTGCAAGCTTATGGTAAGAAATCTTCTATGCAATGACTTGAGAGTTCATTGATATATGCCTTAAACACTAAGTGTGATGAGTGAAATCCAATTGCGAGGGTGTTAGGTCCTTTGTACTTTATGAATTTAATTGAATCATTAAAGTGCTATTCATGTGTGTTATGAGAATTCGCTTGTTTTAATTATTAAAAGGAATGTGTTTTGGATGAGCATAGGAAGAATATGAAAGAATGATGAGAAGAGATTATGAATTTAGACTACTGTATGCTTGAGGACAAGCAAGGTTTAGGTGTGGGGGAATTTGATAAGTTGCATATTAGACATATTAATTGTCATATTTTCTCATGATTTAAATTCTTTTATATGCTTAATTTTTGGATTTGACTTATATTTTCTATTTTGTATTGTGAATGAAGGAAAATGGACGAAATGGATTAAAAGCTGCAAATTCTACTCAAGTCACAAAATCAGAAGAAATCTTAGAATTCAAGTCAAGATCTATCACTTGTAGCTGAAGTTGACTTAAACAGTCTAAAGATGGCAAGTGGAAGATTTTAATTATTAAAGAAGATTTGCAATTACTGTCTTTGGCAAGTGGTGGAAAAAGGAAAGAAGTTTAATTGTAATCAAACTCAATCAGAGAACTTTCCTTTGGAAACAGATTCTAGGGCTAGGATATCTAGTATTTATAGACTAAGAGTGGCTAGGGAGAGGGAACTGAATCTTCATATATTTTTATTTTTCTTCTGTGTTTTTTTTCTTTGAACTTATGGCTTGCTAAATTTTTAGTCTAGCCAAAGGATAATTAAAGTTTGGGTTCTTCAAGAATTGTGAGATCTAATTAGTTTTATATTGTTCTTTTATATCTTTATTATTTATATGTCTTCTGTTCTTGTTTAAATTATTGTTTTGATTGATTGTGCAAAAAGGGCCCTTTGTTCAATTGTCAGGATAATATATCACCAATTAGAAACCTGAATCTGTAATTGTTTAGGCATTCTAATATAAGTGGTAAATAACATAATTGATTTCAGACAGGATTTCGATTCTATGTTAAGAAGATATATAATCTAGCTTAAATGAACCTACATGTGTGTTTATTAGTTAGAATTGGTAGTCTCTCTAGTTTTCAATGCTGTTGGTAAATTAAATCTTAAGATCGTATCTAAGGTTGTTTAACTGGCAAGAGAAATAATTAGATATCGTATTCTGATTATCGAAGAAGTAAGGAGGGATAGGTTGTTAGGTCGTACCAATAACCATAACCAATTTGGTAAAGATTAAAAGAATTTATTTTTGCATCAATGATCAATTCCATGAACCCATTCTAAGATTATTCCTTTGGTTGGATGTTCTCATTATATTGATTTTCTTCAAATATTTTATATAGCGATTTTACTTGCCTAGATTTTAATTTAATTTTTATTTTCATTTTCCCAAAATCCCTATTTTACTTTTTAATATTTTGCAAAAAAATAAATCTTACCAATCTCTTGGGAAACGACCTTACTCAACTATACTGCAATTTTAATTTATTTTGAATAGGATTTATTATTGTTGGTCTCGACAACCACCAAAGAAGAAGAAAGAAGAAGAAGAAAAATACAAAAATAGAATAAAATGTCTAGTTAAAGAAATAAGTTTGGGGGAAATAAATATGAGCTCTTACATTAAAGATCCTAGAAAGTAATGCATGTTAAGGGGTAATTAAACCTAAATCGACTTTATCATACCTTAGCCCCAGCCTGACATTACAAGCTTAATGAAGTCCTATTGATCTTTAGTTAAGTGTGACTACATTAGTGGAGAGAGAAGTGAAAAGCAAACTTATGGGAATGATCACATGTCATTGACTTTGCATTCACTATGTTTGCATAATCTAATCAGGGTAATGTACTGTGAAGTGACTTTGACATTTTCAGACACACACAAGGGATCCAATTTGGGTTAGGACTTATGATTGAATAATTCTGAATGTTTGACTTGTAATTATGAGTCTTTGATTTCATAGTCTGTACTTTTTTTTTGAGGATAATGTTGGGGAAATTATTATGTTTAGTACTTGTCATTTCTAAAATTATTTTGTTTTGCTTGAGGACAAGCAAAAACTCAAGTTTGGGGGTGTGATAATTCTATTTTTTTTATAGAATTATTTGTGCTTAAATTCCTAATTATTTAATCCTGATATTATTTTACTAATAATCCCCTTTATTTAATTAAAATTCTTTAATTTGCAGATAAATTAAATCCAGATGAAATTCAGTCGTTTCAGACGAAATTGGGCTGAAAACAGGCTAAAGGAGACTAAACCACTTCCAATTTGCAAACCGAGTCATCAGTCGACTGGACACGCGTGATGTCAAGTGTCCGTATTTTATTTGCTCCGAAACGATAAGATCGAAGGACACCATGCCAACCCTCTGGAAGACACACGTCAGGCCACATCGCACAGCTAATGGGACAAAAAGACTGATGACGTAAAAATATCTACTCTGCAACAAATCAAATGAAGACAAGTGGCCAAACAATGCCAACTCATCTAGGAAGAAAATTTACCATTGTACCCCTATGTTTGTGTATAAATAGAACATGATGGCAATTGAAAAATCAAGTAGTTTAGGGTAGAAGTAGGACTAGGGTAAGTAGAAAGTAGAAAGTAGTTTAGGGTAGAATAGCTCTTAGATTAATTTTAAAAAATTTCTTTAAATTTCCACGCAGTTTTTACAAGTTATTTTACTATTCATTTCATGTTCTTCATTAATCTGTGTTAAATTTCATTTTCAATGGAAACTCAATCTCTTTTTCATGCTCTCGGTTTGGAACCATTAAGCTCTTTTATTTGCCAATTTTTAGACACAAAGATTACTCCTTATTATAGCTCTCGATTTTGCATCTTAACTGGTTTATTTTCTGGATTCACTTATTGCTGAGCAGAGGAAGTAAGAAAGTTTGGTTGGTGACAGTGGCCATAGTCTTCATCCCTGTTCAGCATTCTATTTCTCTGTTTTACGTTTACAAACTTTCAAGCATGTTTCATGGATTCGGGATGGTGGAAGTGGCTGATGGACACAGCTTTGCTTTCATCATTTCACCCTTTGCTTTTGCATTATTGCTTGCGGGAACGAAGTGCAGGACATGATGTGGAGAGCTAAGTTATTGTAGTTTGCGAATGTGGTGTACACTGCTGCTGTGTGGATAAAGAGGTTGTTACTACTGAAACTTGCGAAACAGTTGGCATCGGTGAAGAACCAAGGCAGCATGTGTAGTAGCAGTGATCGGGATCACATTTCCTTCTCTGTTCTCCCCTGTTCTAAGTTTCTATTTACTGTTCATCTTCATTTTCTATTTTAATTACTGGTTTTAATCATTTCATGTTTTCTATTTTCATTCATTGTTTTAGACTCACAAATCAATCATGTTTGCATGTGTGAAGCGATGCAGTATGTAAATAGCTCGGTTGAATTAGATGAAGACATGGTGGCAGTGGATATACAGGCGTTGATGGCAACAAGGTGCTGTGTGTGTTAACGAGGCTATTTGCTGCTATTCTTGTAAGCAGACGTGAAGTGGTAAAGAGTGGCGAGGTGTTGTGTTGCTGAGTGCTGGACTGAAGCAGGAGATGTCACGGGTAGCACCTAGAGACAGCCGACAGCAGTTGGAGCAGAAGCACAAAACCGAGAGAACAGCAGCCTTGAGCAGCATTTGCAGTAGCAGTACGAGGCTGGAAGCAGGAGCAAAACTAGAGTACTACCTGGACAGGTGCAGTAGTAGTCCGATAATGTATAGCAAAAGCAGATTGGAGCATTACCTGGAGCAGAAGCGGACAAACCGGGGCAGAACTAGCACAGCACTGAGTGAACCCGAGCATGCCTGGAATTGAAACTTTGGAAGATAATGAACAGTGCATAGTGACAAAAATCGGGACCACTTTGGTTTGGCAATTTTGCCAAGGCCACGTTTGGCTTGATCATTGTAGTCGTTAATTCATTTTGCATGCATTTTAGTTAATTTCAATTTTATTAGTTAGCTTAGTTAGTTAATTTCTTATGTGTATGATTAGTCATAGTTCAATTGATTGATTAGTTTAGAATTTAGATTAATTATGCCATTAGTTAATTTTATTTTGGTAATAGTTTTTCCAATTAGAATTAATTTAGATTAAACTCATTTTATGCATTTTTAATTTAGTCTTCATTTTGATTAATTCTTAGGTTAGTTTAAATTGCAATTTTTTATTAATTAGATTAATTTGCATGTACATTTCATTTTAAGTTTGTTTAATTTTTAGTTTAATTAACTCTATTTCTTTATTTTTATATTCGCACTTTA
This sequence comes from Firmiana major, assembly GCA_033439115.1. Classification (NCBI taxonomy): domain Eukaryota; kingdom Viridiplantae; phylum Streptophyta; class Magnoliopsida; order Malvales; family Malvaceae; genus Firmiana; species Firmiana major. The sequence goes on along the minus strand of CM065904.1, from coordinate 16,027,007 downwards.
ATTGTATTAATTCATATTTAACTGTTTTAATTTTCTTTTATAGGTTAATTGCTTTTAATTGCTCGGAGTACTGTAAGTAAATTCTGCTCGGTTTCATTTCCTTTAGTTCTTATTATTTTATTGCTTTCCAGTATTATTTTTAATTAGCCTTAGTAGATCACCCTCTTTAACTTCATAATTTGCTAGGATATACTTAGAGTAAGATTAACCGGTAGTTAATTAGGCTAGTCAACTTCTCTGTGGGACGATAATTTCAGGACTCAAATCCCATTATTACTTGTATGACCCGTGCACTTGCGGACATATACCTTAAGGGCGTGTCAGCGATCCATATGCGACCTCTCTTCCATGCTGCATGAGTACACACCCCAATCCTTGATGGGATGCTTCACTATAAATAGAAAATCCTCCTGATCCCTCAGGAATAGTCAACACAAGTGTCGCTGTCAATCTCCTCTTTAATTCCTGAAAATTGAGCTTACACTGACCAGTCCATATAAACTGAGTCTCATTGCGCGTGAGCTTAGTCAGAGGAGCGGCAATCCTGGAAAATCCTTCCACAAATCTTCTGTAATACCCTGCCAAACCAAGGAAGCTTCATACTTCAGTAACTGTCCTTGGTCTTTACCAATTAAGCACAATTTCTACCTTACTTGGATCCACTGATACTCCTTCCTCTAAGACTATATGACCAAGGAAAGCTATTCGATCCAGCCAAAACTCACACTTACTAAGCTTTCCATACAATTGCTTATCTCGGAGTATCTGAAGTACTAACCACAAATGCTGTGCATGTTCCTCATAAGACCGAGAGTATACCAGGATATCATCAATAAAAACTATCACAAATTTATCTAGATAGTCTCTAAACACCTCGTTCATTAATCTCATAAACGCTGCAAGGGCGTTCGTCAGTCCAAAGGACATCACTAGAAATTCATAATGGCCATACCTTGTCCTGAAGGCCGTCTTCGGAATATCTTCTTCCTTAATCCTCAATTGGTGATAACCCGATCTCAAATCAATCTTAGAAAAGACTGAGGCCCCTCTTAGTTGATCAAGTAGATCATCAATCCTGGGTAATGGGTATTTATTCTTTATCGTGGCTTTATTCAACAGTCGGTAGTCTACACATAATCTGAGACTACCATCCTTCTTTCTCACAAACAACACTGGTGCTCCCCACGGTGAGACACTAGGTCTAATAAACCCTTAATCCAATAACTCCTGTAGTTGTTTCTTCAATTCCTCAAGTTCTACTAGTGCTATCCTGTATGGAGGTCTGGAGATAGGCTGAGTATTCGGTATCAAATCAATGGTAAACTCCAGCTCTCTCTCTGGTGGCAAACATGGCAACTCATCTAGGAAAACATCCAGAAATTTACAGACCACAGGTATATCCTCCATCCTCGGATGTTCCCGCTCATCATCTGAGATGAGTGTTTCATAACTTTCACATGAACAATCATATTTAATACTCTCAAGAATAATATTAAAATTTCAAATTACTTACTAGAATTCCACATATTCATTTCCTCAATATCTCAACCGTACACTGTAAGGTTAAGGTAGGGTGAAAGTTACAATCTTAGTGTAGTAGTCTAAACTCACTCGATTGGTTGGCAGCCAATCCATTCCCAAAATTACATCAAACCCATGTATATTTAACATTATTAGATCTGCTAACATTACTCTATCTCCCACCTTTATTTCACATCCTCTACAGATTAACTCAGTTCTCTGGGATTCACGCATAGGGGAATTTACATGTAGTATATACTCTAGAGGTTGATACTTCAAATTTAATCTACATGCAAAATACTAAAAAATAAACGAATGCGTGGATCCTAGATCAATCAACACATGAGCCTTATGATTACAGACAGAGAGTGTACCTCTTATAGTTTCTGTAGAAGTGTCCGCAGTTTCCTTATCCAGGGCAAACACACGTCCCTGTGTAACAGGCTTTTTCCCTTTCTCTGCAGCAGTGCCCGTCTCTGAGGATTCACTTTCTGAGGCTGCTGTCTAGTAAGCTCCAGAGCATGTGGTATCTGAGGTTGAGGACAGTCCTTCACTCTGTGACCCATGTCACCACATCTAAAACATCCGCGGATTGACCCAGTATAACTTCCCTCATGTGATCGGCCACAGTCTCTACAAACCCTTATCTCAGGCCTGCCATATTGAGGGGTCTCCTTAATAATAGGATAAGCTCTGGGTCTCTCCAATCTTCCCTTTTGTACCTCAATCCTTCTCTCCTGAAGGAACCTCTACGAACATCTGCCTGGGACATCGCTGGCCTCTTGCCCTTGTCCCTAGTCACTGCCCGAACTCACTCTGAGATTGTACAATTTCAATTCCCCTCTCAATCTCTTGTGCTCGTCTCAGAGCATCTCCAAACTCAGTAATACACAACCCAATCAATTGATCTCTGATGATGGGCTTCAATCCATACACAAATCTCTCTGTACAGAGCTCTTCACTCTTGAAGGTTTCTGGATCATATCTCAGTAGAGCGGTAAATCGACTCTCATAATCGTCAACAGACATGTCGCCCTGTACCAAACTTAAAAACTTTGCTTGCCTCCTTCTCTAGGCAGCTCGTGGTACGTATTGGGCTCTGAAGGCTGTCTGGAACTCTTCCCAACCAATCACATTCTGGTGGGACATTAGAATACCCTAGGTAGTACCCCACCAATCTCGAGCTCTCCCTTTCAACATATAAGCACTCATACTGACCCTCTCAGCCTCGATGCACCCCAGATAATCAAATATAACTCTCAACTCCGTTAGCCACTCCTCAGCCTCTGTAGGATCCTTCTTTCCCCTAAATGCGGGTGGATTCATTTTCAAAAAGTCCTTCAGTTGGACCATACTTCTGTCATCAGGCTGAGTAACGGGGGCCACTGGGTCTATCTGTACTGGAGGTACCGGAGGTCTTTGTGGTGGTGTAGGAGTAGTACCCGAGGCATTAACTCCAAAATGTTGCGCAAATAGCACAGCCATTTGCTCAAATCCTTACCTCACACCGGTCTCAATCCAGTTAAATCGAGAGTTAGAACTTTCTGGTTGTGGGATAGGTGGTGGAGGGGACTCTGCCTGCCTCCTCGAACGACCTCGTCGTTTACTCATTCTCTATCTCAACTCGTCTCTTGCGCGTACATATCAAAATCGATTGAAATCTCAATCCTTAATTTCAGTTCATGACCAGACTTATACAGACACTTGGGATGTATTCTATTTCACATAATCGACACTGACAGTACTGAACACCCTAAGCTCTGATACAAAGAAAACTTTGTGACGCCCCAAAAACGGGAAAAATAGGGCAAATTTAAAACTTTTTACTCATAAAATCACAATTAAGGGTGAATTCCTGTGCAGTGTCATACATTTTCATACTTATCATACCTCAGGATCTCATCATAATTTAGTATATATCATATAATATACATTACTCAATTCCGAGTTAATTAATTCTAATACATCCCATACATCATTGTACAACAAGTGTCTATAAATATAACTCTAGTCTGGATATATGAACATTGAATATATGTACCTTAACACACAAAATACGGCCTGGAGCTCAAGTTCTCCACTAGCCTCTAATCCGTACGCCGCAGGGAACTCACTTCACTAGAAGAAATCTAGAGGGGGAAGAAAACAGGGTGAGATTCTAAATCGCTCAGTAAAGGGGGTAAGGGAACTCAGTCATATAAACCATAACACATATCACAAATATGTATTTGTATATGAAACTCAGTATACTCATTTGAAATCGTAGCATGGAAGTTCTCAAAACATCATCATCTCATAACTCATAAATCATGTGAAAACATGAAGGTAAAAAGGCTCAATATAGAGCATTTACAAGCATGTGTAAATATATGCGATAATGGCTTTTCTCAAAATATGTGATAAAAATCACCTCAATATATAGCACGTGACAAGGTAACAAAACACAACTCATGTGTAAAACAAGATTAAGCAATAAAACTCATATAAAACTCGTCACGGTACATCAAATATATAATCTCCTCTGGGTGCGCATCTCAGGCATCCTCGTAAGAGGGAACGTCGACAATATGGTCGTATGCATGGTATATTGGACTTATATGTTACCAGAATAAGGCTCGACCTTACATGTTACCAGAGCAATGCCTCGCCTCATGTACACTATCATGTGGTCCCTGGGTTGGTTCCCAGGCGACCCACCTCTCGGTCTTACATGCTACCAAAGCAAGGCCACCCAGCGTTACCAGAACAGGGGTCATCTCGCGTTACAAAAATGGAGGCATCTCTCGTTACCATAACGGAGGAATATCAGACTTACATGCTACCAGAGTAAGGCCCAGACTTACATGCTACCAGAGCAAGGCCTCCCAACGCTACCAAAGCGGAGGAATAATCGGACTTACATGTTACCAGAACATGTCTTGTGGTCCCTAGGTTGGTTCTCAGGCATCCCACTATATCAGTCTTACATGCTACCAAAGCAAGGCCTGATGTGTATTCAACATGACACGCCTAAGTCTCAATCATTACCCATTATCATATAAAACGTTATGCCTTCACGTAGAACGCATAATGGTTTTCTCTCATAAAACTCATTTAAAACATTCGTGTACTCACACAAAACATATTAAAATCGAGTTCCAACCGGAAAAGCACGCACACATTTTCTCAAATCTCATTATTGTCTTAACGGTTTATAAAGGAATTTCACACTTAGCTTATAAACTCATAAACCAATGGGCTCCAATCGGCTATAAAACTCGTGTGCAATCATATCACAACACAACAACTAACATGCTTGTATTCTCAAATCATGGTCCATGCTACAACAGTTCATCAAAACACATACACAAATGGTTTAGTTTTTCCTTACCTCTTTGCACCTCGTATAGTGCAATCATTCCCCCATATCACGGAGTAGCCTCGCATTCCACTCTGAAACTCCCGAGCTATCCAAACGATGTTAAAAACATCAATAACCCAACTCAATCGCATTATTGAGCACACATTTGCTCATTTTCTCATTAACACCTCAATTAACTTAAATCTTCACAATTCTATCACAACTCACATTCTCACCCACTACATCTCAAAATTCTACATTTCTCGTACTATATTCCATGCTAAATTCACCACATTTTCTCAATTCCAATTTATAGCCATAATTTTTAAAATTACCATAATCGCATAATAACATCTCTACTCTAACAAAATCATAGTTTCATCAATCCCTAATCATTTTCCAACTATTTCCTCACAATGCCCATGCTCATAATCACCAAGGATTACTTAAAAATCAAAGATCGAGGTTTAGAGAATTACCTAAACTTGTGGAGTGCTCAACTCACACCTCGATTCGATTCGTCGTTCAATTTCCAAGTATGTTGTTCTCCTTTGGGTAGGCAACAACTTTCCTTCTTGCCACAACTCTTGATTTGGACGAAAATAGAGGTTTTGGAAGAGAGAGAAAGCTAGGGTTCGATTGAAATGGAGGTTTGAAAGAGAGGGAAAAGATGAAATACAAGAAAACACAGGGGTCCTTTTATAGACAGAGGGTAGGAGATCAATCTGGCTCTTGATGAGATCGATCTGCATTTGAATTTGGGGACGATTTGGGGTAATTTTGTGCCTAGGAGATCGATCTGTCATGGGGTAAGATCGATCTCTTAATGGCTTCATGAGATCGATCTGCTCCAATTATGAGATCGATCTCTAGTATACAGAATGCTTCATGAGATTGATCTGCTCTTTGAGGAGATCGATTTTCTCCCAAACAGAAACATTTTGAGATCGATTCCTTCCTTATGAGATCGATCTTCTCTCAAACAGAATCATGAGGAGATCGATCCTCTTCCATTGGAGATCGATTTGCTCACTTAATTTCCCCCTTCCTCGTCATTTTTAACTTACCAGATCGATCCTCTCTTCTCCAAGATCGATCTGGCCCTATAGTTTCACACTTTAACATATAAATCTCCAAATATAATTTTCACAATTCACTACTTTGATTATTTCTCATTCATTATTTATACATTTCACTCAGCTCGATAAATTACACTTCAAGTTCATATTACATAATTAAAATATATCTAAAATTCTCAGATCTCACCGTTCATAGGTCGTCAACTGGCATCCTCTTAGAGTTTAGATCCCTTTAGGCTTGCTTTGATTCATACGTACTTTTCGCTTTGGGTCTACTAACCCGCATGATTTTTTCGAGCTAAATACCCCAAATCGCATCCCCATGGGTTCGAACATAGGACTTAAGTCCTTTGTTCTTACACACATAGTCCTTTGTTCTTACACACAAATGGTACCATGTGTGTAAGAACAAAGGACTTAAGTCCTGAGTTCGAACCCATAGGGACGCGAATTGGGGTATTTACCTCGACAAAACTGTGAGGGTCAGTGGACCCAAAAGGGACGTATGTATGAGTAAAAAGAAGCCTAGGGGGATTAAAGCTCCAAAGGGATGCCAGCCGACGGCCTATGAACGAGCTGGGCTTTGACAATAAAACACGCATTTTATTGTCAAAGCTCAACCCGTTCATAAGTCTTCGGCTGGCATCCCCTTGGGGCTTAGATCGCCCAGGTTTGCTTTGACTCATACATATTGATCGCTTTAGGTCCATTAATCCGCACGATTTTGTTGAGGTAAATACCCCAATTTACATCCCTATGGGTTCGAACTCGAGACCTTAAGTCCTTTGTTCTTAACAAATGGTACCATGTGTGTAAGAACCAAGGACTTAAGGTCCAAAGTTTGAACCTATAGGGATGCGAATTGAGGTATTTACTTCAATAAAATCGTACAGGTCAGTGGACCCAAAGCGGACAGTACGTTTGAGTCAAAGCAAATCTGAGGGGATCTAATTCCCAAGGGCATGCCAGTCGACAGCCTATGAATGGGCTAGGCTTTGACAAGAAAAAATCATGCTTATATGGAACAAATGGTACCATGTGTATAAGAACAAATGACTTAAGGTCCTGAGTTCGAACCCATGGGGACGTAAATTTGGGTATTTACCTCGATAAAATCATGCCGGTCAGTGGACCCAAAACTGACAGTACGTATGAGTCAAAGCAAACCTGATGAGATCTAAGCCCCAAGGGATGCTAGCCGATGGCCTATGAATGGGCTTAGTTTTGATAAACTCATTCACAAAGTGAAGAATTATAGTGGAACGAAAGGCAAATATTCCTGGCAAGTTGGTTAATTAAGAATAAAGGATAATTAGTATTGAGAGCTGACTCAAAGTGAAAGCAAGAGCTACTTCGATTCTTTCATTGTTTAGTTAATGAGGGACACATGAGGATGGGTACAATTATCAGAAGAAACACTGTTATAGTTTACTAGAAAATATTAAATGGGGAAGTTGGGTAGTTCGTACGTGAATGTGAGATATGCAAAAGGTGTAAGTACGACCATTTTACTTATCTTAGATTGCTACAAACCTTTCTAATCCCAGATAGAGTATGATTCGAGATTTCTATAGATTTTATTGAGGGATTACCTAAATCAAAGGGTAAAGAAGCAATTTTGGTGATGGCAGACGAATTAAGAAAATATGTTCATTTTATTGCCATCTTATATCTTTATTTAGCTATTTCCATTGCTTAAATTTTCTTGGATAATGTTTATATGTTGCATAGGGTCGCAAACAGTATTGTCTCTTATAGAGATAAGGTATACATCAGCAAGTTTTGGAGGGAATTATTTCGACGATTGAGAACAAAGCTCAAACTATCCTTTGCTTACCACCCTTAGTAGATAGCCAAAAATATGTTGTCAACAAGTGTATGGAGACTTACCTATGATACATACAAATGAAATGCCCAAAGACAAGTTTAAATGGATTCCCTTTGGCCAAGTGGTGGTATAAAACCACCTATCACGTTGCCATACAAACCACTATACTAAGTGGTTTACTACCAAGCAACTTATGTCCACTTACCCTTCTTACTTGGTGATTCGAAAGTGGAGACTGTGGACAGAAGCCTGTAAAATAGGGAGGATGCTATTATGTTTTTTAAGTTATATTTGCAACGAGCTTAAAATAGAACGAAACATGTAGATAAAGGAAAAAGAAAAAAGAAATTTGAGGTAGGGGATTTTGTTTTTGTGAATCTTCAGCCTTATAGATAGGAACTAGTTGCTAATAGGGTCTGTTTGAAGCTGGATGCAAAATATTTTGGCCTTTACTGTAAGACCTGGAACTCAGCATTATTTCCTTATAAATATATCATCGTAATTATGTAATTATGATATATTAATCAATAAAGAAGAAATGGTGCAATTTCGAGTTCAATGGATCTAATTACGAACCCGAGAACTTTAAAATGCTCAAGTAAAAGTTTTGGTGAGCTCTAGGTAAACCGAATAAAATTTGGTTAAATGGACTAAAAATATGGACTGAGGACACCAAAATATCGGGAGTCCAAGAAAGGAAGTTAGTCCGAAAAATGACAACCCGAAAATTTCCCATTTTGGCAATTTATCCCAAAAATATAGAAAAATATATTTCCGGAGAAATAAATGAATGCCATAAAATAAAATAGGACGTACATATATTTTTGGTAGAAATAAATTAAATAAAATATATGTACAATGGTGTGTAACTATTAGTGCATAAAATACACTACGAGGATAAAATATTATTATAATAATATTAAATACTTTATTTTTAGTATTTTTATTATTATTATTATAATAATATTTTAATTTTTAAGATATTTTGCAGTATTAAATGGATTGTTAAGATATTTGTGTGTGTATATATATATATATATATATATTACATTATATTACGATATAATAATATATATATATATAAAAGAAAAAAAGGAAACGAAACGGAGAAGGAAATCGGGAAAACCTGATTCCCTCTCTCGCCTTTCTCTGGATCTGAGAAGGATGAGGGAAGAAGATGAGACTGAGAGGTCGAGAGGGGAGGAAATCACCGTCGACGCCGACCCAGGTGAAATCCGGCGAAAGGAGCGACGATCGACTACGAAAAAGCGAGGAGATGGCCGCGAGAGAGAAGAGGCAATCGGGCGTCGCCGGCGTCGATTTGGCCCAAGCCTAGGCCAGTTGAAGCCCCCTCTCCACTGTGCGCTGTTGCTGGCTGAAAATGGGGTCGGGAATCGACCGAAAAGATGTCGAACGACGAAAAATAGCCATGAACCGATCGGACCAGTTCAGTGTGAAAAGGGCTGAATCGGTCCGAACCGGTTCAGCCAGGAGAAGAGAGAAAAAATGGAAAATTTTTGATGATGCAACCAAGCTACGGCCCGATAATAGGCGACAAACGTGAGTTCAATTCAGCCTCGATTCGCATGCCATCACGAAAATTTGGGTAAGTGATCCTCACATACTATAACTTGTATAGTTATACGAGATTGGAATTAATCGAATGCGAATTAGAAATTAATCGCATAAGTTACGGATTAATTCCATATAAATTGTTGTATGTATGAAATTGAAAAATAGACGATCGTAATTGATATAGTAAACGATCCAAAAGACTAGAAAGGACTTAAGATGGCACGATGATGGTGTTAAGCCAGTTATTTGGCCAATTATCCATAGTGGGCCAAGCTTGGACGCAATCAGGCCAATTTAGTTAACGGGCCCCTTAGATGGCCTAATATGTTAAATGAATCATAGAAAAGTGAAACATAAATTTATCAAAGTGTGCTGATATAATATGTAATTATTTGCAGCTCTTGAGGACGTGAAAGGAGCCCAATTTGTTGCGTGATCCGAAGAGATCAAGAATTAAAATTTGCAGTCGACATATTTCCAGGTAAGGGATTCTGTAAGCTCTTAGAGATAGCTGTATGAATTTTCATTACCATTTACAGGATTTTAAATTCCGCATAGAGTGTAGATACGGTATTTTCGAAGTATCACCCGAAATGAGATAAATGACCAAAACGCCTTAGTACTGTCAAAAATGAAAATTCATGAAAATGCATGGCATGACTTATTTCACCATTTTCTTGATGAAAAAGTGATTTAAAATGATAGACGGGCTCAAGACTTAATTGTCTGCAATAAATTGCTTAATATACTTAAATGAAATGTGCATGATGAGTGATTTGATGGGAAGTGGTCCCTCTCACTCCGTTTCGCACTGTTTTGTGGTTGAACTAGGTCTGGGTACCATTTTCACCAGATATGAGCCGTCTATAGATTTTGATTGTGAAAGCGTGTTGGAGCCATCGTGTTAACTGAGAGTTACACTGACCTGTCCGCACGAGATTTTATGTGACACTGAGAATGGAAATAGTGTTGGAGCCATCGTGTTAACTGGGAGTTACACCGACCTACTCGCACTAAATTCTTGTGACATGGTGCTAGAGCCTTGCTCGCACTTGATTTTATATGACTTATGTGTGAAATTGTGTTGGAGTCGTCGTGTAGACTAGGTGTCACACTCACTTGCTCGCGCTGGATTTTGATTTTGTAATATGTATAAAGTTGTGCTAGAGCCCTGTGTAGACTGGGTGTCACACCAATCTGAGCTGCTCGCACGTGCATTTTGAGACATAGTATTGATGCAGCTGGAGATGAGATGATAAGACCTGGAGAACGGGCACTCCTAATCTCGCTGATTTCAGATACTACGATTTACGGAGTACGTTTACCGTGTGAATAACATGGAGTACATTGTACCGTGATCTGTTCATGGAGTACGTCGTATCGTGTGAATAACATGGAGTACATTGTACCGTGAGTATGTGATCTGTTATTTACCGTATGATGGGGAGCCTGACCCCTCTTCCCTCAGCCATCCGATTTCTGTCGTCTGATGGGTAGACTGATCCTCTACCATCAGTCATCTGGAGGGTACCCCGCACATTTGATCTGTGATGCCTAGGACCCCTGACTATGGCCATATGTCTGTTTGTTTTTTATTTCATCTGCTTTATCTCTAAATGTGATTCTGATTTGTTTTCAGAGATTTGAGTTTGTCTGTTTCAGTGATTGGGATCTTGATTTATTTTCAGAAACTCTGACAGTTTTGCACCCGATTTTGTTTTCGATATGAGTATTGATTTTCTGTTCCATATGAGATCATCTGATTTTGGAAATCTATTTTGGTCTATATGATGTTAAGAATCAGTTTTGTGATTTAAGAATAAGAGTTTTCTGCATAACATGATTCATGAGCATATAGGTAGTATAGTTATCTACCTGCTTGCATGATTCCTTACTGAGCGTGTTATCTCACCCTTTTTTCCCCTCCACTCCACATAGTTGCCCAAGTAGTAAGCGCTGCAAATTTTTCTGAGTGCATGACAGCCCATTTGTTTAGTGTGAAAAAGGTATACAGATATTTGACTTTTGTATCTAAACTTATAGTGCACAGTTATGAAATAAAGAAATATTGGGATGTAAACGTACGTATGGTTGATATTTATGAATAAAAAAATCGTATATTATGTTTGTAAGTTCGATATCGGCTCATATGCCCAACCATCAGAGTGTTGTCTGCTCCGTTATGTGTGTGGTATGGATGAATAATAATGATTTAAATGTGGAAATGGGGTGTGACAGAAGTTGGTATCAAAGCAGGGTTAGTCTGAATACTAGTCGTATTAAGGGTTTGGAAGGTTCACATCCCTGTGTCACTGTGCATTATTTAGATACAATTGTGTATACCGGGATGTGAATATACTAAAATTGATTATGTGTGCAGGAAAATTATCAGTATGATTGATAGATACCACAGTCGAGGGAAAGGTTCTCTATCTCGAAGGCATAAAGACAAACCCGAGAGATGTACTGAGTTATCTTCTTACCATGCCTCTCAGGATCTAGTAGAGACTACTGAGGCACATATGGCAAGGTTAGAATGGACTGTGGAGAGTATGACATATCTGTTTAGTCAGGTTATGGTGAGATTGGAGAATCTGCAGGGTATGAGTGCCCCAGCAGTAGCCCTTGCCACGCCTCTACCATAGACAGTTGGACCTTCTGATTCTAGTCGTCCTGCACCGCCCCACCTGTACAACTGAACGTGAAAGAAAACCTTGAGGGACCAGTAGGCCCTAGAGAGGACAGTACGGATGAGTAACGATGTCAACAGCAGTCGATGTTGTGGGCCCAAGAGGGGTGGCCATGGCCGGCTGGGCCGTTACACCCCGTAGCATGACAGAAGTTGTTAGTGGGGTCAAGGACCTGGTAGCAGCAGAGAACTGGATGAACATGTTAGAGAAGTTGTATGAGTTCTTTAAGTGTTCCCTGAGAGAGAGAGAGGTCTTTGCTGCATTTATGTTTAAAAGCGAGACGAAACATTAGTGGAAATCTGCCTATCCCATTCTAAGAGCCGATATGATTAGGTAACTTAGGAGATTTGTCTGGATGCCTTCGGGAGGTAGTATATTCAAGAGACTGCTCGAAGACGGCTACAGATGAAGTTTATTACTTTAACTCAGGGTAGTCAATCTGTAGACGAGTATGAGTCTCGATTTACTTCTCTAGGAATGTATGATCCTGACACCATGAGTAGCGAAATGCATAAAAGTCAAGAAATTTATGGATGAGTTGAGATAGTCTACCAGAGCTAGGTTAGCTCCTTTGGATATTCTGACTTATGAGGAGGCGGTACGTAGAGCTCAGTTGTGTGAGCAGGCCTTTGAGTTGCACACTTCTGATTTTATTAGACTAAGTAGGGATAATGTTGGCTCACCGAGAGGAGGGTGAATCGATTTTCTAGTGAAAATGCTAAATTTAAGCTTAATTGAATTTTACTGCAAGTAATCAAAGAATAAGCAATAGAGTAAAGTGCAATAAATTAAATGAGAAAAGGGAAGGAAGCAGCAAACTCAGTAATTTATAGAGGTTTGGCCAATCGCTTACCTACGTCCTCTCTTCTTGACCTTCTTGTCAAGAGCTTTCTTTCACTATCACAATAGTTGATACAGTCTCCCTTTTAAAGGTTAAGGAATAACCTATCTATCCCTTTTTACAAAGATAAGTATTCACCCCTTACAAAATTATCTCACAGAGGAACTCTCCTCTTCTCTCTTGGATTAAGGATGAATACAAATAGAAACTTTCTTTTGTGGGTAGGAAGAATAACTTCTACAAGCTATTTAACACAATACAATCAATGTGATGTTAAAGACAAAGGGAATGTTAAGAATGATCTCTTGAGAATTCAGAATTTACAGCCCAAGTCTCTCTTCTTTCCAGTGTCTTCAATGATTGGTTTTATACAGCAGGATTGGTAGTTGAAAAATTTAATACTATTTTTTCCGTTGAAGATTTTGCAGAAAAAGTCGTTGGGAACCTCCAGTAGAGTATCAGATCAATCTTCCATCATGACCAAATCGATCTTCTAGTTTAAATTCCTGCAATTACAAAGCAACTTGAAGCAAGGAGATTGATCTCATATTTTTAGAGATCGATCTTCTAATTTGAAAAATGTTAATGAAGATCAATCTGTCGAACCCTCAGATCGATCTAATAAACTCTCTGTTTGAAGTAAGATCGATCTCCAGATCGATCTAGCAAGTATTCTCATAGAGGGGAGATCGACCTCTAATCACCTTAGATCAATCTCCTAATCTCTCTGACTTTGAGGAGATGGATCTCTATCCATATGAGATCAATCTCATAAGCTCTCTGTTTGAACATAGATCGATCTACAGATCGATCTAAGACTTTTAACCTTTGCCATAGAGGAGATCGATCTCTTTCTAGACCAGATCGATCTCATCGGTATTCTATAAGTTAAAGATCGATCTCATAACCCTTAGAGATTGATCTCTCCTTCCTTACCATCCTATTTCGCCAGTTTCAACGAAGCCCTCTATTCCGCCAATTTCAGCTCTGTCTAGGGGTATAGTGATTAGTGAACCCTGACCTACTATTGAGCCATGTAGAGTCTGTGGGAAACCTCATGGTAGTAGGCGATATTGCCAAGCATCCGGAGCATGTTTTAGATGCAGAAAGATAGGCCACTTGATCAAAGACTATCCAGAACTTGCAACCCCTATTCCGCCGAAGCGGGAGGAGCCATAAAAAAGCTCTCATTCTACCCCACCCCAGAGGAGGAAAGCTACAGCTGAAGAGAAGGTTGTTAATTGGCATATTTATGAGAAATAGTCAACAGACTGAAATGGTGTGTAAGGAATGTAAACTCAGGGTAGGAGATAAGAGTATGACAACTAATCTTATCTTGTTAAATATGTGTGATTTTGATGTAATATTAGGATTGAATTGGTTGGCTAAAAATCATGCTATCTTAGATTGCTATTATAAGGAATTAATGCTTTCTCTACCTGAGAAACATATTATAAAAGTTTTAGGAGTTAATGGAAGAAGTATTATGACAATTGAAAGATGTAAAGTGTTATGCTGATTGGATAATTGATGTTAGAAGGTTTTATTGCCTGTGTGGTTGATATAGATAAGGCACGTTCGGGTTGACTAATGCGTCTGCAGCTTTTAGGGCTCTGATGAATGATGTGTTCAAGTCATACCTGGACCGATTCATGATTGTTTATTGATGGCATTTTGGTATATTCGGAATCCAGGGGAGAACATGAGCAGCATCTGAGAATAGTTTAACAAACCCTCAGAGAATAGAAGTTGTATGCCAAGCTCAATAAGTGTGACTTTTGGTTGGAAGAGATTCTTTTCTAGGCCATGTAGTATCGAAGGACGATGTATCAGTGGATCCATCCAAGATAGAAATTGTAGTCCAGTGGGACAGGCTCAAGACAATCACAAAGATCAGTAGTTTGCTGGGTTTGGCTTGTTACTATAGAAGATTTATAGAGGGTTTTTCAAAATTGGTTGCTCATTTGACTCATCTCACTCGGAAGAGTGTTGTGTTAGAGTGGGATGATGCTTGTGAGATGAGTTTTCAGGAGTTGAAGCTCCGCCTGACCACTGCATCGATTCTCATCATACCTACCAGCTCAGGAGATTTCTCTGTGTATATTAATGTTTCACACTAGGGACTAGGCTGTGTAATGATGTAGGATGGGAAGATAGTTGCCTATGAATCCCGTTAGCTGAAAGATAATGAGAGGAACTACCCGAGCCATGATTTGGAGTTGGTTGCCATAGTGTTTGCACTTAAAATATGGCGTCATTATTTGTATGGTGAGAAATTTCAGGTATATACCGATCATAATAGCCTCAAGTATCTATTTTCACAGAAGGAATTGAATATGAGGCAATGAAGATGGTTAGAGCTTTTGAAGAACTACGACTGTAAGATCTTATACCACCTAGGTAAGGCTAATATGGTTGCTGATGCATTGAGCAGAAAAAGACTTAGGATGGTATCTTCTATGATCATCAGGGAACACGAGTTGCTAGCAGAGTTTACGAGCCTCAGCTTATATGTGACCCCTTCTGATACTGAGTCCTATTGTGTGATAGCTAGTATGAGGTTAGAACTGGAGTTGGTTGACCAGATCAGACAAGCTCAGCGAGTAGATCGCTTGTGTATAGATATGGCTAGTCAGATACAGATGGGTACCGGTGCCGACTGGGAGTTAAGCACCGATGGTTTACTGAGGTTCCGAGGCAAAGTGTGTATTCCCGGTGATCCGCAGTTGAGGAAATTGATTTTTTCAGAAACTCACTCTTCGAGGTATACTCTGCATCCGGGGAGTACTAAGATGTACCAAAACTGTCGAAAAGTATATTGGTAGTCAAGGATGAAGAAAGACATCGCTGAATTTGTGGCAAGATGTCTAGTCTGTCAGTAGAATAAGGTAGAGCATTAGAAGCCTGCAGGGTTGTTGCAACCTCTACCTATTTCGACATAGAAATGAGAGCATAACCATGGATTTCATCATGGGTTTACCGAGGACTAAGAGTAACCATGATGCTATTTAGGTGATTGTGATAGGTTGACAAAGTCAGCCCACTTCCAGCTATGAAATCCACAGATACTTTGAGTGCGTTGGCGGATTTGTATATACGAGAAGTTACGAGGCTACATGGCGTTCCAGTGAGCATAGTCTCTGATAAGGATTTTCGCTTCACTTCCCACTTCTGGGAACACTTTTAGGAAGCTATGGGAACCCGGTTGAGTTTCATTACAACTTTTCATCCTCAAACAGATGGTCAGTCAGAGAGGACCATTCAAACTCTGGAGGATATGTTGAGAGCTTATGTGATCGACTTTAAGGGCTCCTGGGATGATCATTTTCCATTAGCCAAATTCGCCTACAACAACAGTTATCACTCAAGTATTGGAATGGCACCGTATGAAGTGTTATATGGTCGCAAGTGTCGTTCTCCTACTGGTTAGGAAGAGGTGGGTGATCGAAAAATGTTTGCTCCCGATTTTATAAAGCAAACCTCTGAGGATGTCCAGTTGATATGTGAGAGATTGAGGACAGCTCGAAACAGGCAGAAAAGTTATGCCGACACGAGGCGTAGACCTCTAGAATTCGCTATGGGTGAATCCCTATTTATGAAATGTAACGACCCTTGACCCTTGAAAATCGAGAGAATTTTTTTTTTAAAACTTCATTTACCCACTTATTCCCTTATTCACTTAGGCTGTATTCCTGTTTAGTGTCAATCCTTAAAAATATTCCATTTCATTTATTCTTATACAGATTTCATCCGACACATTACTTTCAATAGATGTATGTGCATACAAATGTCTGGTAAAGGAATGTAATTGTATACCTTTGCTGCGTATACAAAAGTAGCCTAGGGTAGCTCTTTCCCACCGACCTACGTCGTGTACGCGGTAGGTAATGCCTATAGATTCACTGCAAATGGTCTCAAGGTACAGGGGTAAGCTTTTGGGGAAAAGCCCAGTAAGATAATACTTTTAAAACAGTTCTGATATATAAAAGCATGTGAAATTGTTCATAGAACGAAACTTTAATGAAATACATAAATTGTCATTTCATGCATATTCATCATAAAAAGTCATAAAGCATGCGTGTCTTTAAAACAAATAACATGCTTAACCATTTTAACACTTTTCATTGTTCATGAATGAGTTCTTAAAACCATCGGGTTCATAAAAGTTTCATAAACATTTCATAAACCTTTCGTAACCATTTCATGAACAATTCATAAACGTATCATAATCATTTCATAAACATTTCATGAAGCATATCCATCGTAACCAATTATCGTATATATCATGAAAACACATATTCATTCATCATAGTCGATTTTCATAATCAAATCAAGGAGACTAGGCTATAACTAAGTCATGCGATACGTGTCATTCTCCGTAGAGAGTCATCATACCTATGGCCATGGTAAGGGGGCTGTAGACTGGATCAGGGTCGTACAACAATCATAATCATAAACATGGGTAGTATCTTCTTATTTCTTATCATATACTAGCACATAGCTAGGGCACGAGCACCAATGGCAACCACCGTGCGGGGAACATTCATGTGTGTTGCGCAGGCACGAGATACTACTAAAACATCATCATAAACCACCAGTAGCATGACATCTTCCACACAGGTTGAGTCAAGTGCTAAAGGGGCCCTACGTACCAGCACCCAAGTGGTGGAGCCAGAACACCACAAGAAGTAACCATGCATGAAGCCTATAGTCTCAAAACAGAGTATTCAAAATCTTTCTTGGATTTTATAACCCATAAACTCATATCGAGTAATAAAATCGAATTTTTTGAAATCTGAAAACTCTTTCATAAAATAAAAAGACTGTGTGGCACTTTGTTCCTGTAGGACTCAAGAGGTGGCCCCCACAATCACCTTTCGAAAACAAATTTCTTTTCTTAAATACTTTTGAAATTGTCAAAAGTTTCTTTAACGATATGGATATAAAAACATAAATAAATGTAAAACATCTCTACGTTCATACCTTAGGAAAATTCATTTCATATCATGGAAGGTACTCGGGGAATATTTCGACAAATTAAAACATGCTTCGCAAACAGTTTCACAAGTATGAAAGCATTGATAAATCATTTCAAATTATATGCACCTTCATAAAATCTTTTATCGGTGAAACAAGAATGCATTATCAGAACTAAGTTAAATAGTACCCCTTACCTCGATTTAACGAAAATCTCAAATTCGAGTGGTGACGACTCCTAATATCTCCCTTAAATCCTTCTACGATTCTCCTACACCGAAATTTGTATTTCTTAATATCCTATTTATTGAAATAACTACAATGCGTCAAAATCGTAACCTTGCTTACTAAGGAAAATACACTCGAAATTATAAAATACGTACAATTATCTCTAAAACTTATATAACTTCCTTACCTAGGGGTCTGCTCGTAATCCTTGATTGTTTCGACTTTGCGAGTCGACGAGCTCGGCTCTCCCGACTTTCTCCAAAAATTTCGAATAAATACTTCCGATCACATTTCCCTCGGGTTTTCTCGATTTCTTCGATGCCTCTTATTCTATTTTCCATGTGGTTCTATATATATATATATATATATATATATATATATATATATATATATATAAATCCAAAATAACCTTCTTTTATTCTTCTTCTTCTCTTCTTTTTTTATTTTTTATTTTACTATCCTCTTTTTTTACTATTCATCCTTTTTTTTAATTTAATTTTTTTTCTTTCCCGCCAACCTTTCTGCTTCTTCATTTTTGTTACTATTCACCATCTTCTTTCCTTCTTTCTCATTCATCAGTCATCCGTTTGTCATCATCGGCTCCTTAATTCTCGGCTTTCAAACACATTTCCCGTCTGGCGCTGAGGGTTGTGGCCCCTCGGCCACTTCGTTTCGAGCTTCCCCTACTAGCTTCGGCGTCTCTGTTTTGCCCTTAGTTTTCATTCTCCTATTACCTCTATTCTCGGGTTTCCTCAAACTAGGTCGACGTCTCCCATTTCCCAGCTTTCCCTCGCGTCTGCCACCTCTATGTTCACCTTCCTCAATTTTCTCCTCCCCGTTTCCACCATTTACAAGAAAATAAAGGAAAGCAGAGGAGCTTTCGGTCTCCTCTTACCCCGTTAACACTGTTTCGGTTCCCACAGCCCACACCTGGGTAGCCCGTTGGCTTCACTCATCCTCCTCGGCGCTACTGCATCTTCTGTCACCCACGTTCCCGCCACCCCTTTCCATTCGCTTCCAGCCTTGTCGTCAGTTTCGTTCTGCCTCTCAATATGTTTTTGCTCACTGTTTTTGCCTCACACTTCTACAATCTGCTCAGCATCGGGAAGAAGAAATGAAAATAGAATTTGCCTTATAGTACACAACCTGTTCTCTCTCTCTCTCTCTCTCACACTTCCCCTTTCTTTCTCTTCCGTTTTTTTTTACAGGCTTCAATTTGCTCTAGGTTTTCTTCCATGAAGGTCGCTTGGTTCCTGCCAACTTCTTGTTCTCGGTTGGATATATATATATATATATATATATATATATATATATATATATATATATATATATATATATATATATATATTTCTCATAACTGTTTTCGTTTCCTTCGCTCATTCCAATTTTTTTTTTCGAGGCATGTTCTTCCTAACACCAGTTGTATCCTTCGAAGGCCTCTTCCTCAGCTTGCTTCACACCATGCCATCATCATCCGTTTTTGAAGAAAACTTGAGATACTTTTAGCTTTTGGAGTCCACTGTGTCAGCCGAGTATGGCCTCCCTGGGGCATTTTCTCTCCTCACGTTTCTCCCCCATTTCACGTTGCTAACTATACTTTTTCATTTCAGCTTTTTAAACTTCATTCATCCTTTCTGTTCATTTCAGTTGCTGACCATCACCAACTGCTCCTATGTTAGATCGGCAGCAGACAATTTCCTTCCCTTTCTTCCTTTCAATTCGGTCTCAAGTTTTCTTGAGCAAATCAATCACCCACCTATCGTTTCCTATCTCTCGGTTTAGACCCCTCTCTATTCTGCTTCCACACTCTCTCGGCCAGTCCCCTCTTCAACAGGAAATCAGTCACACTACAAACCACCTATCATATCAGTTCTGTCTTCAACCTACTGCTCTTGAACAATTTTTTTTTTAAACATCATTTTTCCTACGGATTTGACCATTGTTTCTACTCTCTTGCAGTAGACTTAGGAATTCGGGTTGGCTTGTTTTGGAAGCTTATGTATATAATATTAAAATGGTCTAATATTTATCATACAATATAATTTGATTAGTAGGGGTATAATATAACATCTTATTCCATTTATTATCACCTATAGTTTTTTTGCATTTATCTATACTACAAAATAAAGTATTTATTTGCTTGAATTCATCTAAATCTCTTATGCCAAAATTATGATTTAATTCAATCATCCAATAAGATCGCACTTTTAATCTCAATTTTCTAATTTATTATTTATAGACAGCACCAAGTACATTGAAAATTTTAGGTATTTACATTCTCTCCACCTTGAAAAATTTGGTCCCCAAATTTGGAAGTACATTAGTCCTTAAATAACTGTAGGTATTTCTTTGGCGTTAAACCTTTCAATTCCCACGTGACCTCTTTCGAAGTGTGATACTGCCATAAAACCTTAACCAAAGAATTGTCTTAGACCCCAGTGCCTTTTCTTTCCTGTTTAAGATTTGAATCGATTTTTTTCTTACCGTACTTGATTGCCAATGTATTTTCAAGAGATTTGATAAGTCTTTACCATTCTCTGGGTTGCAGAGTATATCTTTATAAAAGAGCCTCTGACGACATCAATTCCTTTACCATCGATCATTGGGTGCACAATTCTACTTTTAAACCTCAATACATTGTCAGTACCAATACTCAAGCTTATTGCATCACCCATCTGGGTCCGATTAGCTACATCAATACAATACTTATCAATACGTTGAGCCTGCTCGATTCGATCAGTCGAGTCCAATTTCAACTCTCAAGCTAGCTACCATGTAATGTACGTCAGTATCAGAGAGAAACCACATTCAGTTGAGGTTCACTAATATTTCAATAACTCATGTCCTTGACCTGTGTATATATAATCATATACTGTCATCCTGAAGTCGCATATGCTAAAAGCACTAACGCAAGTCATTCCCTTTTTCTTGTATTTGAAAGCTTTTGTAAAATTTAATACTTAAACCTTCATGATCAATAGAATTCCAAAATTCTTCACAGCATAAGTAATGGTATCCTGATTTCCAACACGAATATTACTATTGTCGACTTCAATTTATGGGTTAGGATCAGGGTATTTCCAGACGCTGTCAAGTCTCTCAAGCGAGGAAGTATTTTAAAATACCTTTATTAGCCATCAAACTTGACCACATAAACTGGTTGCGGATATAAGGGTTCAGTCTCATTAGAAAGTAGGATACCAAAACTTGTCACAATTTCACATTTATCCTTTAGACACAATTCATTTCCAGTTCATATCACTTGATCTGAATCATTTAATTTACCAAAAGTATTCATACATCGTATACATCTCTTGTTCATAATATCATCTGTATTCAAAATCTATCACATTTCAAAACTTGTCTCTTTTCATCGTTTATCAATTAAAACGAAATCATTTTCTTACTCAAATGGAGTCTTGCATTTGAAACATAAGCATAAACAATTTACAATCCTTAAACTCGATACGTAATTCATATTCCAAAGTCTCCCTATATCTCAACTTTGAATCATATTTAAGAGTTTTGGGTCTTTTCCCACTGATCCATAATTTCTGCTTTGGGAGAATCCAATTAACTCTCATTCTTGATATATCATGACCCAGAAGACTCCGGGTCTCCTTAACAATTAATGCCAGTATACTCCAAAGTGAATCACTTGGTCTGACAACCCCCATTTTAATGCAATCATTGTATTTACTTCTTCAGTATTTCTAATTCAATCAAAGCCACTGAGTACAGTGGTCTGAATAATTGATTCGATGCCAGGTGCTAAATCAATTTCAGAACTTCACCTTTCAATTTAGTGGTAACTCTGATAGATCATCTGAATATGTGTCGAAAATCCCTCTATCTACTAGGGTGCCTTTTTTAATCCGAACACGCCCTAACTTTATCAACCATATAAGCAATGTGACCTTCATTTATACTTTTAATTTTGTAATTCATCTTTTCAGTTACAGTGACTTTATTCTATTATTCTCACTACTTCCTTAGTACATCACTTTTCTGTCACTCTCTTTACCTTTTCATTTTTTTGTAACCTCGAAATATACACTTCATATTACCTCAGTTGCACCTAGCACATTGCTTCTTCAATATAACATCCAATGAGGCTAATTTAGCTCAACTGAGGATCTTAGTACCTCCTATGAGTTTCCTGGACTTCCTTCGTTTTACATCTCTACTTATCCGGATTATTCTTCTTCCAAAGCTATCAATTTAATTTCATAATCATCCATAGACTTGTTACTTTATGTTTGATTGCAATCATTTCATCCATAATTGCCACTTTATTTCATACGAAATGTGTTGTCGCCTAAGGGCCTTCAAAATATATCCCATGTAATTTTTTTATGTCGACTTTCGAATTAAATCAGGGAACTTCCCTCCGAGTTTGACTTTTCATTTCGATACTGATACAACAAATGCTACTTTCTTTATAGTAACACACTCTTAAAATTCGAGTAGCTTTTCCAATCCTTTAACACAAAAGTTGCAAAAGCAACTTTCTCGATAGAGTTACTTCTAAAATCATCAAGCTTTTCTATCTCATTCATCCAACACTCCGAATCATTGAATTCTTAACCTTGTTGAAAAATGGAGGCTCAAACTCTTGAAACTGCCCCCAGTCTATTAAGCTCACAGTCATAATCTAAGAATCCATCCAAGTTTTCCAATTTAATTTTCCAGTTTTCTATTACCATTGGATTCTTGATTTCAGTATGTAATAGCATACTATCCTTCGAAATCAGCTCAATCTCTATCCGTTAGTGAACTTACAAACATTCCTTGACTTCACTGCCCATAATATTGGGTCATACATTTTCAGGGATATAAATCATAATTCATACTCATAGACAGATTGATTTCCTTATGCTAGGCCCATAAATTCCATTCATAGTTTCCTTAATCTCATTCATTCAGTTCTCTATAACTACTGGGTCCTTTATCCCATTTAACAGTGGCGATCTGAACTTCTGAAACTGCCTCATCTCGTGTAGCTCTTACTTCTAACCCAAGTCATCATCATTCTATTGTGGAGCTACAGGAGCAGACATATTTGTAGTTCTAAAACATCTCTACAGGTTGTGCAGGCGTATCAGAACTAATATGCCTGTCTATTCTTCCGTCTACTACATCACCTAACATAGCCTGTGTCAAAAATTTTTCATAATATGTTCAATACTCCACTCAGTCTTAGCAAAATGTATCCCAATATCATCTGTCCTTTTCACAGGACCTGATGGAGCACGCTCAACATCAGTTTCAACCTCGGTATCATTTATGAGTCTCATATGATGACTCTGCATGATTCTCAGGCCTATCTCTACGACCTCTAGTTCGTTATCTAATTCCTCACGTAAACCAAACATTAAGTCTTAACTTCATTACGTATACTTAGTCTACAACCAGACAAACACAGACATTTGGGATGTAATCTTACCCTTATTATTGACACTGACAGTACTAGAAAACCTTCGCTTTGATACCACTTAAACTGTAACGACCATTGACCCTTGAAAATCGGGAGATTTTTTTTTAACTTAATTTACCCACTTATTCCCTTATTCACTTAGGCTGTATTCCTATTTAGTGTCAATCCTTAAAAATATTCCATTTCATTTATTCTTATACAGGTTTCATCCGACACATTACTTTCAATAGATGTTTGTGCTTACAAATATGTCTAGTAAAGGAATGTAATTGTATACCTTTGCTGCATGTACAAAAGTAGCCTAGGGTAGCTCTTTCTCACTGGCCTAGGGTAGCTTTTGGGGAAAAGCCCAGTAAGAGAATACTTTTAAAACAGTTCTGATATATAAAAGCATGTGAAATTGTTCATAAAACGAAACTTTAATGAAATACATAAATTTTCATTTCATGCATAATCATCATAAAAAGTTATAAAGCATGTGTGTCTTTAAAACAAATAACATGCTTAACCATTTTAACACTTTTCATTGTTCATGAATGAGTTCTTAAAACCATCAGGTTCATAAACGTTTCATAAACATTTCATAAACCTTTCGTAAACATTTCATGAATATTTCATAAACGTATCATAATCATTTCATAAACATTTCATGAAGAATATCGGTCGTAACCAATTATCGTATATATCATGAAAACACATTGTTAGCTCTACCAAGAGAAGGGGTGAATCGGTTTTCTAATGTTAATGGCAAATTTTAACTTAATTCAAATTTAATCAACAAATGATAAATGAATAATATAATGAAATGAATCAAATTAAAGTAAGATAGGGAAGAGAGTAACAAACACGATCGTTTATAGAGGTTCGGCCAATCTCTTGCCTACGTCATCTCTCTTTGACCTTCTTGTCAAGTGCTTTCTTTCTCACTTTCAACAGAAGTTACAACGTTCCTTTTTCAGGTTAAGGAATAACCTCTCTACCCTTTCAAATACAAAGAAGTATTCACCCTTTTACAATATTTTTCTCACAGAGGAACAATCCTCTTCTCTCTTAGGGTAAGGATGAATACAATATCAAGCTTTTAATGTGGGTAGGACAATTACAGCTTTTGCACTTAAGCTTATACAACAAACTCAATAAATGAGGAATGAAGACACAAGGAATGAAAGAATTAAACTCTTGAGAATGTAAGAAATGTGCACAATAGTCTCTCATTGCTCATTGTCTTCAATGCTTGGTTAAATACTGAAGGATTGGTAGTTGGAGCATTAAATGTTGTTTTTCCCGTTGAGATTTTTGCAGAACTAGCCGTTGGGTACCTCCAGTAGGATACCAGATCGATCTGCCATCTTGGCCAGATCGATCTCTTAGTTATAAATCCTGTAAGATCAAAGCAAAATAACACAAGGAGATCGATCTCATATATGAGCAGATTGATCTTACAATTTGAACATGTTAGGGGAGATCGATCTGTCATGTATTCTCGTAGTGGGGAGATCGATCTCTCATTAACCCAGATCGATCTCCTTAGCTCTCTGACTTTGAGGAGATCGATCTCTTCCTATACTAGATCGATTTCATGAGTTCTCTGTTTGAGTATAGATCGATCTTACAGATCGATCTATTGTCTTTACTTTAGGGGAGATCGATCTCATCCTAGATCAGATCGATCTCCTCAACTCTAGTTTTAGGCAGATCGATCTCATAACCCTTATAGATCGATCTCAATCTTCCTTAATACCTTTGTATAGGTTCAAGGCTTAGCAGATCGATCTCATGTCTTCATGAGATCGATCTCTCATCCAATAAAACCCAAGAGATCGATCTCTCATAACCCAGATCGATCTCTCACCTACAGAAACTCAAGTTCTGGTACTACTAATGTCACGCCCCGGAAGTGCGAAAAATATGGCTAATTTAAAACTTTTTACTCATTAATTCACAATTAAGAGTGCATTCCTGTGCAGTGTCATACATTATCATATTTATCATACCTCAGGATCTCATCACTAGAAATTATATATCATATCAAATACATTAATCCATCTCAAGTTAATTAATCCTAATACATCCCATATAATATTAAACATCAAGTGTCTGCAATTACAGTAATTGTCTGGGTACATGAAAAGATAAAAGATACCTCAAAATACAATATATGGCCTGGAGCTCAAGTCCTCCACTAGCCACTACTCCGTACGTCGCAGGATAACCCTTTTCACTTGAAGAAATCTGGGGGGGAAGAAAACAGGGTGAGCTTCTAAATCGCTCAGTAAAGGGGGTAAGGGACTCATTTCATAAACCAAAATGCACATCACAAAATATTTATTGTATGTGAAACTCATTAATCTCATTTGAAAACCATAGCATGAAAGTACTCAAAACGACATTCTCATGTCTCAAATCATGTGAAAACATGAAGTAAAAAGGCTCAGTCTAAAGCAATAACAAAGCATGTGAAAATAATACACGTGGCACAGCCACTAAACACACGTGGCATAGCCACTGATTTAAATTCACACGTGGCATAGCCACTAAACACACGTGGCGTAGCCACTGATTTAAATTCACACGTGGCATAGCCACTAAACACACGTGGCATAGCCACTGATTTAAATTCACACGTGGCATAGCCACTAAACACACGTGGCGTAGCCACTGATTTAAATTCACACGTGGCATAGCCACTAAACACACGTGGCATAGCCACTGATTTAAATTCACACGTGGCATAGCCACTAAACACACGTGGCATAGCCACTGAGTTAAATTTACACGTGGCACAGCCACTGGATAGGGTTTCACGTGGCAACGGCCACTAATTAGGGGTTCTCAGGTGACAACGGCCACCAGATAGGATTTCTCATGTGGCAACGGCCACCAAAGGGGGTATCACATGGCAACGGCCATCAATAGGGTATCTCACGTGGCAACAGCCACCAAATGGGGTATCATGTGGCAACGGCCACCAATAGGGTATCTCACATGGCAACGGCCACCAAATGGGGTTTCACGTGGCAACGGCCACTAATAGGGTTTCTCACGTGGCAACGGCCACCAAATGGGGTTTCACGCGTGGCAACAGCCACCAAGTATACGTGGCATAGCCACAGAATGGGTTATTCTCACGTTACCAGAACGGAGAAGAAATTGGGCTTACATGCTACTAGAGCAATGCCCGGTGTGTACTCAAAATTACACACCTAAGTCTTATCACACAAGACTGGTTTGCCTTCACTTAGAACTCATAATGGTTTTTCTCTCATAAAACTCATTTGAAAACCGTTTTGTACTCAACACAAAATATAATAAAACCGAGTTCCAACCGACAAAGCACGCACACATTTCTCAAATCTCGATATTGCCTTAACGTAGAGCCCAATTCATTACTCACACAAATTCGACGGTTTATAAAGCAATTTCACACTCAGCTTATAAACGCATAAAATATTGGGCTCCAACCGGCTATAAAAATCGTGTGCAATTATATCTCAACACAACACTCAACATGCTTGTTTTATAACCACAAATCATGCTATAATAGTTTACAAATCACATACACAAATGGTTTAGATTTCCCTTACCTCTTTGCACCTCGTATAGTGCAATCGTTTCCCTCGTATCACGGACTAGCCTCGCATTCCACTCTGGAACTCCCGAGCTGTCCAAACGATGTTAAAACATCAATACTCAATTATCTCATCAACCTTAATTCTCAAAATCGAGCATAATTGCTCATAACACCTCAAATCTCTTGATTCTCGTAACTCTACCCCAAACTACACTCTCATTCACAACATCTCAACGTTCTACATTTCTCATGCCAATTATCTATGCTAATTCACCACATTGTCTAAATTTCCATTTACAGCTCAAAATTCCTAAATTGCTAAATATCGTTATCACTCCAACCACATTGCAATTTCATCAATCCCTAATCATTTTTCAGCTATTTCAACATAATGACAACCACCATTATCATCAAAATCATCTCAAATATCAAGATCGAAGTTTAGAAATTACCCAAAGCTTGTGAGACGCACAACCCACGCCTCGATTGATTCATCCTTCGATTTCCAAGTATGTTGTTCTCCCTTTGATGAGGAACAACTTTCCTTCTTGCCACAACTTCTGATTTGGCCGAAAATGGGTGCTTTGGATGAGTGAGAAAGCTAGGTTTCGGTAAAAATGGGGGTTGAAAGAGAGAGAAAGTGAGATTGCAGGAGAAAAACAGGGGTTCCTTATATAGGCTGAGGGTAAGAGATCGATCTGCCTCTTGATGAGATCGATCTGCATTTGAATTTTAGGGACGATTTGGGGCAATTTATGCCTAGGAGATCGATCTGTCGAGGGGTGAGATCGATCTCTTTATGGCTTTATGAGATCGATTTGCTCCTTGAGGAGATCGGTCTTCAAACAAATAGAATCATTTGGAGATCGATCTCTTCCTCATAAGATCGATCTTCTCTCAAACAGAATCATAAAGAGATCGATCCTCTTCCATTAGAGATCGATCTGCTCCTTAAATTCCTTCTTCCTCGTCATTTTTAACTCACCAGATCGATCTCTCCTTCTCCCAGATCGATCTGTCCTCATAGCTTCACACTTATTTTAAACACTTAACATATAATTCTCCAATTATCATTCCCACAATTCACTTAGCTCAATAAATTACACTTCAAATTCTTATTACATCATTAAAATATATCTAAAATTCTCAGATCTCACATCCTCCCCACCTTAAGAAGAATTTGGTCCTCCAAATTCAACTCAACTAGTCAAATAGATGGGGGTATTTCTCCTTCATGAGATTCTCTAGTTCCCACGTTGCCTCTTCCATTGAGTGATGTTTCCACAAAACTTTCACTAATGGGATGCTCTTAGTTCTCAGTACCTTCTCTCTTCTATTGAGAATCTGGACGGGTTCCTCAGTGTAGCTCATATCCTCTTGAATGTCCATCTCGTCATACTCTATGACATGAGAAGGGTCCGGGTGGTATTCCTCAACATAGACACATGAAAAACATTGTGTATTCCAGACATCTGTGGGGGTAATGCCAATCTGTAGGCTACCTCTCCCACTCTCTCAAGAATCTCGAATGGTCCTATGTATCGAGGACTCAATATCCCTTTCTTCCCAAATCGCATGATACCCTTACTCGGTGATATTTTCAGAAATACTGCATCACCAACGTCAAACTCGAGTGGCCGTCTACGCACATCCGCGTAGCTTTTCTGTCTACTTTGTGAAGCTCGTAGCCTCTCACATATGAGTTTCACACTCTGTACGACTTGCTCAACAAGCTCGGGAGCATTTATCTTTCTGTCACCGACTTCTTCCCAAGCTACAGGGGATCTACACCTCCTACCATATAGAGCCTCAAAAGGTGTCATTCTAATACTCGCATGATAGCTGTTATTGTATGCAAACTCTGCTAGGGGCAGGTGACCATCCCATGATCCCTTAAAATCCATCGTACACGCCCTCAACATATCCTCCAAGGTCTGAATAGTCCTCTCTGACTGACCATCTGTCTGAAGATGATAGGCGGTACTAAAACTCAATCGAGATCCCATGGACTCCTGAAACTGGGTCCAAAATCTGAAAGTAAACCGGGAATCTCTATCAGAGGTAATACTCACTGGAGCCCCATGTAATCTAGCTATCTCGCTGACATACTGCTCAGCTAAGGCATCCACGGTATCTGTGCTCTTGATGGCTAGGAAGTGGGCACTCTTGGTCAATCTATCCACTATAACCCATATAGCGTCATGACCTCTTCGGGTCCTCGGTAAACCCATAATAAAGTCCATAGTGACATGCTCCCATTTCCATGTAGGTACAGGTAAGGGCTGTAGTAGTCCTCCGGGCTTTCGATGCTCAGCTTTCACTTGTTGGCATACTAAACACCTGGCCACGTACTCTGCCACATCTCG
The DNA here is from genome assembly GCA_033439115.1 of Firmiana major. Taxonomy (NCBI): domain Eukaryota; kingdom Viridiplantae; phylum Streptophyta; class Magnoliopsida; order Malvales; family Malvaceae; genus Firmiana; species Firmiana major. The sequence goes on along the minus strand of CM065904.1, from coordinate 15,997,554 downwards.
CTTCATACCACTCCACCAATATACCTTTCTCAAGTCTCGGTACATCTTAGTACTCCCTGGGTGCATGGTGTATCGCGAGCAGTGGGATTCTCTCAGTATCTGTGTCTTCAGGGTATCATCGTCCGGTACACAAATCCATCCTCTGAATCTCAACAATCCATCCTCACTGATGGTGAGATCCGACTGCAAACTCTGCTCAGCTTGGCTAACCATATCTATCAATCTCTGATCACTGCGCTGCCCAGTTCTAATCTGATCCATGATCCTGGGCTCTATCCACAGGCTAGCCAAAAATCCAGTCTCTACCTCTTTAACTCTGATCCGAAGTTCGGCGAACTGCTCTAACAAATCCCATTCCCTGATCATCATAGCAGATATCATACTCTTCCTGCTCAGGGCATCAGCAACTACATTCGCCTTACCCGGATGATAAAGAATCTCGCAGTCATAATCCTTAAGGAGTTCCATCCATCTCCTTTGTCTCATGTTTAACTCTTTCTGATCAAAGAGATATCTCAAACTCTTGTGATCGGTGAAGATCTGGAATCTTTCCCCATATAAGTAGTGTCGCCAGATCTTCAAAGCAAATACCACAGCGGCTAACTCCAAATCATGCGTGGGGTAATTTCGCTCATGGTCTTTCAGCTGTCGCGATCCATATGCGACCACTCTTCCGTGCTGCATAAGCACACACCCTAATCCTTGATGAGATGCATCACTGTACACCAAAAATCCTCCTGATCCCTCAGGAATAGTTAACACAGGTGCCGCTGTCAATCTCCTTCTTAACTCCTGAAAACTGAACTCACATTGATCAGTCCATATGAACGGAGTCTCCTTACACGTGAGTTTAGTCAAAGGAGCAGCAATCCTTGAAAATCCTTCCACAAATCTTCTGTAATACCCTGCCAAACCAAGGAAGCTTCTTACCTCAGTAACTGTCCTCGGTCTCTCCCAATTAAGAACAGCCTCCACTTTGCTTGGGTCCACTGATACTCCTTCCTTTGAGACTATATGACCAAGGAAAGCTATCCGGTTCAGCCAAAACTCACACTTACTAAGCTTTCCATATAATTGCTTATCTCGGAGTATCTGAAGTACTAACCACAAATGCTGTGCATGCTCCTCATACGACTGAGAGTATACCAGGATATCATCAATAAAGACACTCACAAATTTATCCAGATAGTCTTTGAACACCTCGTTCATCAATCTCATAAATGCTCAGGGGCGTTCGTCAATCCAAAGGACATCACCAGAAATTCGTAATGGCCATACCTCGTCCTGAAGGCCGTCTTTGGAATATCTTCTTCCTTAATCCTCAATTGGTGATAGCCCGATCTCAAAGCAATCTTAGAAAAGACCGATGCCCCTCTCAACTGATCAAGTAGATCATCAATCCAGGGCAATGGGTATTTATTCTTCACCGTGGCTTTATTCAACAACCGATAGTCTACGCATAATCTGAGACTACCATCCTTCTTCTTGACAAATAAAATCGGTGCTCCCCACGGTAAAACACTGGGCCTAATGAACCCTTGATCCAATAACTCTTGTAGCTGTTTCTTCAATTCCTCAAGTTCCACTAATGCCATCCTGTAGGGAGGTTTAGAGATCAGCTGAGTATCTGGTACCAAATCAATGGTAAACTCCAGCTCTCTCTCTGGTGGTAAATCTGGCAATTCATCTGAGAAAACATCCGAAAATTCGCAAACCACAGGTATATCCTCAATCCTCGGATGTTCTCGCTCATCATCTGAGATGAGTGTCTCATAATCTTCACATGAACAATCATATTTAATATTCTCCAAAATAATATCAAAATTCTCAAATTAATTACTAGAATTCCACATATTCATTTCCTCAATATCTCAATCGTACACTGTAAGGTTTAGGTAGGGAGAAAGTTACAATCTTAGTGTAGCAATCTAGGCTCACTCGATTGGCTGCCAACCAATCCATTCCCAAAATTACATCAAATCCATGTATATTCAACATGATTAGATCTGCTAACATCCATCTATCTCCCACCTTTATCTCACATCCTCTACAGATTAACTTGGTTCTCTGGGATTCACGCATAGGGGTATTTACATGTAGTATATATTCTAGAGGTTCAAACTTCAAGTTTAATCTACATGCAAAATGCTCAAAAATAAACGAATGCGTGGATCCTAAATCAATCAACACATGAGCCTTATGATTACAGACAGAGAGTGTACCTCTTATAGTTTCTGCAGAAGTGTCAGCAGTCTCCTTATCTAGGGCAAACACACGTCCCTGTGTAACAAGTCTCTTTCCTTTCTCTGCAGCAGTGGCCCGTCTCGGGGGATTCACTCTCTGAGGCTGTTGTCTAGTGGGCTCCAATACATGTGGTTTCTGAGGTTGAGGGCAATCCTTCACCATGTGACCCATGTCTCCACATCTAAAACATCCATGGATCAACCTAGTACAACTTCCCTCATGCATTCGGCCACAATTTCTGTAAAACCTTGTCTCAGGCCTGACATCTCGAGGGGTCTCTCTAATGTTAGGGTACCCTCTGGGTCTCTCTAATCTGCCCTTCTGTACTTCAATCCTTCCTCTTCTGAAGGAACCTCTCCGAGCCTCTGTTTGGAAAATCGATGGCCTCTTGCCCTTATCTCTATTCACTGCTCTGAGCTCATTCTGGGATTGTACCATTTCAATTCCTCTTTCAATCTCTTGTGCTCGTCTCAGAGCATCTCCACATAGCCCTATCAATCTATCTCTGATGATGGGCTTCAATCCATACACAAATTTCTCTGTGCGGAGCTCTTCATTCTTAAAGGTCTCTGGGTCATATCTCAATAGCGCTGTGAATTGGCTCTCATAGTCATCCACAGACATGTCACCCTGTACCAAACTCAAAAACTCGGCCTGTTTTTTTCTCTGGGCAGCTCGTGGTACATATTGGGTCCTAAAGGCTGTCTGGAACTCTTCGCAACCAATCACATCCTGACGGGACATCAGAATACCCTGGGTAGTACCCCACCAATCTCGAGCTCTCTCTTTCAACATATAGATACTCATACTGACCCTCTCAGCATCGATGCACCCCAGATAATCATATATAATTCTCAACTCCGTCAGCCACTCCTCAGCCTCTGTAGGATCCTTCTTTCCCCTGAACACGGGTGGATTCATCTTCAGAAAATCCTTCAGTCGGACCATACTTCTATCATCAGGCTGAGTGACGGGAGGTATTGGGGGTATGGGAGGTCCTTGTGGTGGTGTAGGAGTAGTACCCGAGGCATTAACTCCAAAGTGTTGCGCGAATAACGCTGCCATCTACTCAAAACCTTACCTCACATCGGTCTCAATCCGATTAAATCGAGAGTTAGGACTCTCTGGTTGTGGGACAGGTGGCGGAGGGGACTCTACCTGCCTCCTCGAACGACCTCTTCGTCCACTCATTCTCTATCTTAACTCGTATCCTGCGCGTACATATCAAAATCGATTGAAATCTCAATCCTCAATTTCAGTTCATGACCAGACTATTACAAACACTTGGGATGTATTCTATTCCACTTAACCGACACTGACAGTACTAGACACCCTAAGCTCTGATACCAAGAAAACTCTGTCACGTCCCGGAAGTGCGGAAAATAGAGCTAATTTAAAATTTTTTACTCATTAATTCTCAATTAAGAGTGCATTCCTGTGCAGTGTCATACATTATCATATTTATCGTACCTCAGGATCTCATCACTAGAAATTATATATCATATCAAATACATTAATCCATCTCAAGTTAATTAATCCTAATACATCCCATATAATGTTATACATCAAGTGTTTGCAATTACAGTAATTGTCTGGGTACATGAAAAGATAAAAGATACCTCAAAATACAATATATGGCCTGGAGCTCAAGTCCTCCACTAGCCACTACTCCATACGTCGCAGGATAACCCTTTTCACTTGAAGAAATCTGGGGGGAAAGAAAACAGGGTGAGCTTCTAAATCGCTCAGTAAAGGGGGTAAGGGACTCATTTCATAAACCAAAATGCACAACACAAAATATTTATTGTATGTGAAACTCATTAATCTCATTTGAAAACCATAGCATGAAAGTACTCAAAACGACATTCTCATGTCTCAAATCATGTGAAAACATGAAGTAAAAAGGCTCAGTCTAGAGCAATAACAAAGCATGTGAAAATAATGCACGTGGCACAGCCACTAAACACACGTGGCATAGCCACTGATTTAAATTCACACATGGCATAGCCACTAAACACACGTGGCGTAGCCACTGATTTAAATTCACACGTGGCATAGCCACTAAACACACGTGGCATAGCCACTGATTTAAATTCACACGTGGCATAGCCACTAAACACACGTGGCGTAGCCACTGATTTAAATTCACACGTGGCATAGCTACTAAACACACGTAGCATAGCCACTGATTTAAATTCACACGTGGCATAGCCACTAAACACACGTGGCATAGCCACTGAGTTAAATTTACACGTGGCACAGTCACTAGATAGGGTTTCACGTGGCAACGGCCACTAATTAGGAGTTCTCACGTGGCAACGGCCACCAGATAGGGTTTCTCACGTGGCAACGACCACCAAAGGGGGTATCACGTGGCAACGGCCACCAATAGGGTATCTCACGTGGCAACGGCCACCAAATGGGGTTTCACGTGGCAACGGCCACCAATAGGGTTTCTCACGTGGCAACGGCCACCAAATGGGGTTTCACACATGGCAACGGCCACCAAGTATACGTGGCATAGCCACAGAATGGGTTATTCTCACGTTACCAGAACGGAGAAGAAATCGGGCTTACATGCTACCAGAGCAATGCCCGGTGTGTACTCAAAATTACACACCTAAGTCTTATCACACAAGACTGGTTTGCCTTCACGTAGAACTCATAATGGTTTTTCTCTTATAAAACTCATTTGAAAACCGTTTTGTACTTAACACAAAACATAATAAAACCGAGTTCCAACCGGCAAAGCACGTACACATTTCTCAATTCTAGATATTGCCTTAACGTAGAGCCCAATTCATTACTCACACAAATTCGACGATTTATAAAGCAATTTCACACTCAGCTTATAAACGCATAAAATATTGGACTCCAACCGGCTATAAAAATCGTGTGCAATTATATCTCAACACAACACTCAACATGCTTGTTTTATAACCACAAATCATGCTATAATAGTTTACAAATCACATACACAAATGGTTTAGATTTCTCTTACCTCTGTGCACCTCGTATAGTGCAATCGTTTCCCCCGTATCACGGACTAGCCTCACATTCCACTCTGGAACTCCCGAGCTGTCTAAACGATGTTAAAACGTCAATACTCAATTATCTCATCAACCTTAATTCTCAAAATCGAGTATAATTGCTCATAACACCTCAAATCTCTTGATTCTCGTAACTCTACCCCAAACTACACTCTCATTCACAACATCTCAACGTTCTACATTTCTCATGCCAATTATCTATGCTAATTCACCACATTGTCTAAATTTCCATTTACAGCTCAAAATTCCTAAATTGCTAAATATCATTATCACTCCAACCACATTGCAATTTCATCAATCCCTAATCATTTTTTAGCTATTTCAACACAATGACAACCACCATTATCATCAAAATCACCTCAAATATCAAGATCGAAGTTTAGAAATTACCCAAAGCTTGTGAGACGCACAACCCACGCCTCAATTCGATTCGTCCTTCGATTTCTAAGTATGTTGTTCTCCCTTTGATGAGGAACAACTTTCCTTCTTACCACAACTTCTGATTTGGCCGGAAATGGGTGCTTTGGATGAGTGAGAAAGCTAGGTTTCGGTAAAAATGGGGGTTGGAAGAGAGAGAAAGTGAGATTGCAGGAGAAAAATAGGGGTTCCTTATATAGGCTGAGGGTGGGAGATCGATCTGCCTCTTGATGAGATCGATCTGCATTTGAATTTTGGGGACGATTTGGGGCAATTTATGCCTAGGAGATCGATCTGTCGAGGGGTGAGATCGATCTCTTTATGGCTTTATGAGATCGATCTGCTCCTTGAGGAGATCGATCTTCTCCCAAACAGAATCATTTGGAGATCGATCTCTTCCTCATGAGATCGATCTTCTCTCAAACAGAATCATAAGTAGATCGATCATCTTCCATTGGAGATCGATCTGCTCCTCAAATTCCTCCTTCCTCGTCATTTTTAACTCACTAAATCGATCTCTCCTTCTCCTAGATCGATCTGTCCTCATAGCTTCACACTTATTTTAAACACTTAACATATAATTCTCCAATTATCATTCCCACAATTCACTTAGCTCAATAAATTACACTTCAAATTCTTATTACATCATTAAAATATATCTAAAATTCTCAAATCTCACAACTAACCTCTAAACATGTTTTTATATCATCTTTATACTATTGAATTTTCTTGTTTTGTCATTTCAAAATATATTATCACAACAATCTCCCCCTTTTTGATATGACAAAACCTATTCAATCAACATGTTTAGTTAATTTGCACAAGCTCCCCCTTTTTATAAGCTCCCCCTTTTTATAAGCTCCCCCTTTCTTTTAGCTTTTAACCTCATGACTTTCTTAACTCCCCCTCATTTTAATCATTCCTTTAAACCTTTAGACATATTTCTTAAAGCCATTTTCACATCTTTTAATTAACCCACATGTTCTCTTTTCTTCTCCCCCTTTTTGTCATATCAATGACGCTAAAGGTTAAGGAAACAGTCCAACTATAAACACATTGTGCATTTCAAAATAGTAAATCATTTGAGCAGATGGCAACAATAACTAATACTTCATTCAAGCAAATGCAGTTTCAAAAACAACAAGAAGTACACATGAAACTAACTAATCTTATCCGAATATTCATATGCTACGGTGGAGGAACTCGATCCATAAGATCCTCAATGTGAGTGCGAGCGACCTGAAGCTCATCATACATCGCCTCTTGAGTAGCATGAAGATTTGCAAAGCCTTTATCGACTTTGCGGTTTAGTTCCACGAACAGTCGCTGCTGGGTCGCATGAAGGTTTGCAAAACCCTCTTCGATCTTCCGATTAAGCTCACTCATCATGGTCACTATGGACTCCATGCCAGCAGGTGAGGGAACCGGTGCAGTGGGCAAAAGAGTCGAGGACGATGGACCCTCAGTCAGTGCAGCAGGTGGAGCAAGGGGCTCGTCTGTGGGATCTTCCTCCATGGCTGCTGCAGGCTGCTATTCCCGCTTCATCTTCCAATCCCCTCGAAAGTCTTTGTAGTATCCCATGTGGTGAAGTGTTCCGATGTTTAGGACGCTCTTTGGGAAGGGCACTTCACCCGTTTCACAATTGCAGTCCACTCCAAGTCGTTGTAGAAAGTACGCCAACGGTTGCGGAAAAATTATCGTGGTGGCTTGGCCGCGTATGATCTTCAACCAATCTTCATAGATAAAATGGACAAGGTTGGGTTTAGGACTTGTGGAGTGGATGTGGTGGATCCAAAAACGATCTAACCTCCTAACGGTGGAATGACGGGCACCGAAAGGACGAAGATTCCATGAGATAATGAGGTTGAGTAACCGTGGGTGCATTGGAAGGTCACTCGCCTTATCCTCGGGAAGGTCAAACTCCAAGGGGACTTCCTCATCTTCATTGGTCAAACCTTCATTGCTTATGTGGAAAGCTTGGGCTAAGACATCAGGGTCTATTGCAATGGACTTACCCATGACATACGTTGAAAACCCAAGAATTTTACAAGTATCGTCAGGATCATATGTGAGTTCGGCATTTGAAAAGAATGCCCTGACGATGTTTGGGGGTACGGGAGTATTTATTTTAAGAAACGGAATCCAACCAAATTCTTCAAATTTGGTTAGATAGGGAAAATCAATGCGGTTTAAGAAAGAGAAATTGATTGTTCGCCAATGTTTAATTGGCATGGTGGAAAAATACTCTTCATATCTCTTCCTTTTTGCAGGTGTTTTAAAACACCTGTTAAAGGTAGTGACTGAAAAGGTAGAAGGTGGTTGGGAGGAGGTTGGTCTAGATTCTTTATTGGCTGTTCTCTTAATACGAGGCATTTTTCTAGACACAAGACACACTTAAAACTAGTTCTCTAAACAACTAGCCAATGAAACAGTAACTAGATTCGACCTAGAGAGAAATTGAGCACTTAGCTAAGAATTTTGAGAAAAAATTTTGCAATGTAGGTTACTAGATCAAGAATCGAAGAGAAGATTTGAAAATTTTCTTATCGAAGATCGATCTGGAAGGAGAATCGAGAGATGAGGTGCGACAGGAGTTTAGGGATTTGAGATTTTGGAGATTTGAAATTTAGAGATTTTTCGCCAGTTTTTATAGTCCAGGGCACAGGAGATCGATCTGTCTTTTCCAGAAGCCCGAAGAGATCGATCTGTGGTACCACAAGATCGATCTTCAGAATACAGAAGGTTAATGAGATCGATCTGTCGTGTGCCCAGATCGATCTTTTGTTTGACAGGAGCTTAAGAAGATCGATCTGCCAAATGCATAGATCGATCTGTCGTTTAACAGAGGCTTAAGGAGATCGATCTGCATAGATCGATCTTCAGAATACAGAGGTTTGAGGAGATCGATCTGTCGTATGCACAGATCGATCTGCTGTTTAACAGAGGCTTAAGGAGATCGATCTTATAGATAGAAGATCGATCTGCCTAGCTTAACCTTAATGCTTTAGGCTTATTTGAAGTATGGAGATCGATCTATATTGATAGGAGATCGATCTCTCATACTCTTTGCCCAGAAAAATCATTGAAGAATTCTTTTAAGACCAATTTGAAATCAAGATTTTGAAGCACAAACATCTTAGGGAACATTCATGAGCCCTAATTCACCTCTAAGAACACAAAACCTATCTCTATCAAGGGGTTTGATGAATATATCAGCTAGTTGATGTAAAGTGTCAATATACTCTAGAATTATATCCCCCTTTTGAACATGGTCTCTAAGAAAATGGTGCCTAATTTCAATGTGCTTAGTTCTAGAGTGTTGAATAGGATTTTTAGAAAGGTTGATAGCACTGGTATTGTCACATTTAATAGGGACTTGTTTCATGTCAATACCATAGTCTTTCATTTGTTGTTTAATCCACAACACTTGAGCACTACAACTACCTGCTGCTATGTATTCAGCTTCAGTTGTGGACTGAGCCACACTATTTTGTTTCTTAGAGAACCAGGATATTAATCTATTCCCTACGAATTGGTAAGTACCTGAAGTACTTTTCCTATCTATTTTGCATCCCCCAAAATCTGCATCTGAAAATGCATGAAGTGTAAAAGTGGAGTCCTTGGGGTACCAAAGTCCTAGAGAGGGAGTGTCCTTAAGGTATCTAAAAATCCTTTTAGTTGCTAATAAGTGTGATTCCTTAGGAGAGGATTGAAACCTAGCACAAAGGCATACACTAAACAATATATTTGGTCTACTTGCAGTTAAATAGAGCAATGAGCCAATCATAGACCTATAAAGTTTAGTGTCTACACACTTACCACTTTCATCTTTATCAAGCTTGATGTTGGTGCCCATTGGAGTTGCTTGAGATTTGCAATTGTCCATTCAAAATCGCTTGAGCAAGTCCTTAGTATATTTTGCTTGATTGATGAAGGTTCCATCCTTTGTTTGCTTCACTTGAAGTCCTAAGAAGAAAGTGAGCTCTCCCATCATGCTCATTTCAAATTCACCTTGCATGATCTTAGCAAACTCTTGGCATAAAGATTCATTAGTTGATCCAAAAATAATATCATCTACATACACTTGAACAACTAGTAAATCTTTATTTTTATTTTTAATAAACAAAGTGGTATCTACTTTTCCTCTTGAAAATCCTTTCTCTATTAGGAATTTTGACAATCTTTCATACCAAGCTCTAGGAGCTTGTTTCAAACCATAGAGTGCCTTAGAAAGTTTGAAAACATGTTCAGGAAATTCATGATTTTCAAAGCCGGGAGGTTGCTCAACATAGACTTCTTCATTAATGAAACCATTCAAGAATGCACTCTTTACATCCATTTGATATAACTTGAAGTTTTTATAGCAAGCAAAGGCAAGTAACATTCTAATAGCTTCTAATCTAGCTACCGATGCATAGGTTTCATCATAATCTATACCTTCTTCTTGTCTATAGCCTTGTGCAACTAACCTAGCTTTGTTTCTTATGATCACACTATTTTCATCCATCTTGTTCTTGAATATCCATTTCGTTCCAATTATAGAGTGTCCACTAGGCCTAGGAACTAGTTTCCATACTTTGCTTCTCTCAAATTGATTTAATTCTTCTTGCATTGCTAGGAACCAATTATTGTCATCTAAGGCTTCATTGACATTTCTAGGTTCTATTTGAGATACAAAGGCTATATATTGACACATATTCCTTAGAGATGATCTAGTTCTAACTCCAAGAGTTGGATCTCCTACTATTTCACAATCTTTTACATATCCTAACTCTCTTGGTGCTCTAGACTCTCTCTCTAATATCTCTATTTCTTCTTCATCTTCTTTATTCAAGTCAAGTTTTCTAATAAATCATCTTCCAAATTTGGAGTTTCCTCAAATATTCCAACATCCTCATCATTGGTTGAATCTTTAACTACATCATTTGACTCATCAAATATAACATGAATAGATTCTTCAACCATCAATGTTCTTTTGTTATATACTCTATAAGCCTTTGAATTCAAGGAGTACCCTAGAAAGATTCCCTCATCACTCTTGGCATCAAATTTTTCTAGGTTATCTTTCCCATTATTTAAGACAAAACATTTGCAGCCAAATGGATGGAAGTAACTAATGTTAGGCTTCTTACCTTTGTAAAGCTCATAAGGAGTTTTCTTTAGCATGGGTCTAATCATAGCTCTATTAATTATATAGTAAGATGTGTTTATAGCTTCAGCCCAAAAATACTTTGGTAAATTATTCTCACACAACATGGTTCTAGCCATTTCTTCCAATGTTCTATTTCTTCTCTCAACTACACCATTTTGTTGTGGTGTCCTAGGGGCTGAAAAATTATGGCTAATTCCTTGATCATTGCAATACCCATCAAATCCTATATTTTCAAATTCCTTGCCATGATCACTTCTAATACTAGTTATTGTGTATCCCTTTTCATTTTGAGTCACTTTTGTATAGGCTATGAATTTTAAAAGGCTTCATTTTTTACTCTCAAAAAGAACACCCAAGTGAACCTAGTGTAATCATCAACTATTACAAATCCATAGTGCTTCCCACCAAGGCTTGTTGTTCTAGTTGGTCTAAATAAATCTAGGTGGAGTAATTGAAGAGGCCTAGAGGTGTATACACTATTCTTAGGCTTAAATGTTGTCCTTTTATGTTTACCTTTAACACATGCTTCACATATTTTTTCATAATCAAAGGACATCTTAAGCAATCCTATAACTAGATCCTTTCTAGCTAACTTAGAAAGTACATGCATGCTAGCATGACCTAGTCTTCTATGCCATAACCAAGATTCCTTTTCTTTGTCTACCATTAGGTATATGTTTTCATTCTTAAGTTCATTAAGATAGACAATGTATATATTACCTTGTCTATGCCCTAAGAAAAGAACTCTATTTGACTTAAGATCTATAACATGACATTTCATACAATCAAAAGTTACTTTGTAACCTTTGTCACAAAGTTGACTTATGCTTAGCAAGTTATGCTTTAGGCCCCTAACTAACAATACTTTTTCTAAAGAAAACTAGTCATTACCTATTGAGCCACTCCCTTCAACTTGGCCTTTGGAGTTGTCCCCAAATGTGACTTCTCCACCAACCTTTGATTTAAATGAGTGGCTTCTATCACCCGTCATGTGCCTTGAGCATCCACTATCTAAGTACCAAGCTTTCTTTATCTTAGCTTTGTGGCACTGCTCAATCACCTACAAAAAGATTCAAACTCAAGTCTTAGGTACCTAAATTCTCTTGGGTCCTTTGAGGTTAGTGAATGCAATTCTTGATCCCTTTGGGATCCATTTTGCTAATGCATTAACATCCTTTGAGTTGATTACTTCTTTTGGAACCCATATCCTTTTTACTATTTTTCCTTTAAGAGTGGTCATCTTCATATTGCAATTATGTGATGCATGTCCCTTTCTATCACAATATGAGCAAATAATTGAAGGTTTATGCAAACTCTTTCTAGCAATGAAGCACTTGAGATGAGTCTATCTACTTTCTCCATTATATCCTAATCCGTTTTTATCAAAGAATGCCTTTTGGGTTTCTAGCATGTTATCTAGCTTTTGTTGCCCCATATAAAACCTATTAAAGGAATTATGTAAATTACTATTCTTCTCTTTTAGATCACAAATTTCAAGATTAGTAATTTCTAGTTTCTTTTCACATTCTAATTTGTCCTCTAGAATTAACTCATTTTCTTTCTTCAATTTAGATATTATTTTCTTATATTTCATACTCATGCATTTATATTCCAATGCAAGATCATCAAATGCATCTTGCAATTCATCAAAAGAATATTCATTGAGGTTTAAAGTTACCTTTTCATCCTCAATTGCCATGAAGCACAAGTTGGCAATGTCCTCATTTGAGTCATCATCGGAGCAGTCACATCGCTCCATGTTGCCACCATTGCCTTCTTTTTGTGGAACCTATCATTGGACCTTTTAAGAAGAGGACAGTTAAATTTTATGTGTCCTGGTTTTTTACATTCATAGCACACAATTGTATCTTTTCTTCCTACCTCTTCTTGATCTCTCTTATTGTTTCTCCTATTACTACCACTAGCTCTCATTCTCATGAATTTGTTAAATCTTTTGGCAAATATTGTCATCTCAAGATCCTTTTCACTACCACTTTCATTCTTAATCTCCTCTTGAGCAGTAGATTTTAGAGCAACTCCCACTTTCTTGGGTGGCTCTTCATTTCTTCTCAACTTCATCTCATAAGTGAGTAGTGATCCTATTAATTCATCTAAAGACAATGTGTGAGGATCCTTAGATTCCTCAATTGCAGTCACTTTAGCTTCCCATGATTTAGGTAAGCTATTTAATATTTTCTTGACCATTTCAATATTAGAGTATATTTTTCCTAAGGAATTTAATCCATTAATTACATCCGTGAATCTAGTGAACATATCACTAATTGATTCTCCTTCCTTCATCCTAAAAAGCTCATAGTCATGTATGAGCATTCCTACCTTAGTCTCCTTTACTTGGGTTGTACCCTCATGAGTTATTGCCAATTTGTCCCAAATTTGTTTGGCATTGTCACATCCGGAGACTCTATTGTATTCATTTGGCCCTAAAGCACAAAAGAGAGTGTGCATGGCCTTAGCATTTAGTTGGGCACATTTAACATCATTTGAGTCCCATTCTTCTTCTTCCTTAGGGATATCTCTTCCCTCTATTCTTTTTGTGGGGATTTGAGGTCCTTTAGTTATAATCCTCCACACCTCATAATCATTTGCTTGAATGAATAACATCATCCTAGTCTTCCAATAGGCATAATGTTCCCCATTGAACATAGGAGGCCTAACCGTAGAATACCCCTCCTACCAAACTAGTTGCTATATTGTTGTGAGCCATTTGATCGTTTCTAACACTTAGGAAGTTGTTCCTATGTGATTAAAGAGTCCTAGCTCTGATACCAATTGTTAGCTCTACCGAGAGGGGGGGTGAATCGGTTTTCTAATGTTAATGGCAAATTTTAACTTAATTCAAATTTAATCAACAAATGATAAATGAACAATATAATGAAATGAATCAAATTAAAGCAAGATAGGGAAGAGAGTAACAAACACGATCGTTTATAGAGGTTCGGTCAATCTCTTGCCTACGTCCTCTCTCATTGACCTTCTTGTCAAGTGCTTTCTTTCTCACTTTCAACAGAAGTTACAACGTTCCTTTTTCAGGTTAAGGAATAACCTCTCTACCCTTTCAAATACAAAGAAGTATTCACCCTTTTACAATATTTATCTCACAGAGGAACAATCCTCTTCTCTCTTAGGGTAAGGATGAATACAATATCAAACTTTTAATGTGGGTAGGACAATTACAGCTTTTGCACTTAAGCTTATACAACAAACTCAATAAATGAGGAATGAAGACACAAGGAATGAAAGAATTAAACTCTTGAGAATGTAAGAAATGTGCAGCAATAGTCTCTCATTGCTCATTATCTTCAATGCTTGGTTAAATACTGAAGGATTAGTAGTTGGAGCATTAAATGTTGTTTTTCCCGTTGAGATTTTTGCAGAACTAGCCGTTGGGTACCTCTAGTAGGATGCCAGATCGATTTGCCATCTTGGCCAGATCGATCTCTTAGTTATAAATCCTGTAAGATCAAAGCAAAATAACACAAGGAGATCGATCTCATATATGAGCAGATCGATCTTACAATTTGAACATGTTAGGGGAGATCGATCTGTCGAATAGGCAGATCGATCTTTCAATCTCTCTGTTTGAGGCAAGATCGATCTAGAGATCGATCTGTCATGTATTCTCGTAGTGGGGAGATCGATCTCTCATTAACCCAGATCGATCTCCTTAGCTCTCTGACTTTGAAGAGATCGAGCTCTTCCTATACTAGATCGATCTCATGAGTTCTCTGTTTGAGTATAGATCGATCTTACAGATCGATCTACTTTAGGGGAGATCGATCTCATCCTAGATCAGATCGATCTCCTCAACTCTAGTTTTAGGCAGATCGATCCCATAACCCTTATAGATCGATCTCAATCTTCCTTAATACCTTTGTACAGGTTCAAGGCTTAGCAGATCGATCTCATGTCTTCATGAGATCGATCTCTCACCCAATAAAACCCAGGAGATCGATCTCTCACAACCCAGATCGATCTCTCACCTACAGAAACTCAAGTTCTGGTACTACTAACCTCTAAACATGTTTTTATATCATCTTTATACTATTGAATTTACTTGTTTTGTCATTTCAAAATATATTATCACAACACACATATTCATTCATCATAGTCGATTTTCATAATCAAATCGAGGAGACTAGGCTATAACTAAGTCATGCGATACGTGTCATTCTCCGTAGAGAGTCATCATGTAGACTGGATCAGGGTCGTACAGCAATCATAATCATAAACATGGGTAGTATCTTCTTATTTCTTATCATATACTAGCACATAGCTAGGGCACGGGCACCAATGACACTCACTGTGCAGGGAACATTCATGCGTGCTGTGCAGGCACGAGATACTACCAAAACATCATCATAAACCACCAATAGCACGACATCTTCCACATAAGTTGAGTTAAGTGCTACAGGGGCCCTACGTACCGGCACCCAAGTGGTGGAACTAGAACACCACAAGAAGTAACCATGCATGAAGCCTATAGTCTCAAAACAGAGTTTTTAAAATGTTTCTTGGATTTTATAACCCATAAACTCATATCGAGTAATAAAATCGAATTCCTTGAAATCTGAAAACTCTTTCATAAAACAAAAAGACTGTGTGGCACTTTGTTCCTGTAGGACTCAAGAGGTGGCCCCCACAATCACCTTTCGAAAACAAATTTATTTTCTTAAATACTTTTGAAATTGTCAAAAGTTTCTTTAATGATATGGATATAAAAACATAAATAAATGTAAAACGTTCTTACGTTCATACCTTAGGAAAATTCATTTCATATCATGGAAGGTACTCGGGGAATATTTTGACAAATTAAAACATGCTTCGCAAACAGTTTCACAAGTATGATAGCATTGATAAATCATTTCAAATTATATGCACCTTCATAAAATCTTTTATCAATGAAACAAGAATGCATTATCAGAACTAAGTTAAATAGTACCCCTTACCTCGATTTAACGAAAATCTCGAATTCGAGTGATGACGCCTCCTAATATCTCCCTTAAATCCTTCTACGATTCTCCTACACCGAAATTTGTATATCTTAGTATCCTATTTATCGAATTAACTACGATGCGTCAAAATCGTAACCTTGCTTACCTAAGGAAAATACACTCGAAATTATAAAATACGTACAATTATCTCTAAAACTTGTATAACTTCCTTACATCGGTGTCTGTTCGTAATCCTTGATTGTTTCGACTTTGCGAGTCAACGAGCTCGGCTCTCCCGACTTTCACCTAAAATTTTGAATAAATACTTTCGATCACATTTCCCTCGGGTTTTCTCGATTTCTTCGATACCTCTTATTATACCTCTTATTCTATTTTCCATGTAGTTCTATTTATATATATATATATATATATATATATATATATATATATATATCTTTATATATATATATATAAATATAAATCCAAAATAACCTCCTTTTCTTCTTCTTCTTCTCTTTTTTTTTTATTTTACTATCCTCTTTTTTTTTAATTTAATTTTTTTTTCTTTCCCGCCAACCTTTCTCCTTCTTCATTTTTGTTACTATTCACCATCTTCTTTCCTTCTTTCTCATTCATCAGTCATCCGTTTGTCATCATCGGCTCCTTCATTCTCGGCTTTCAAACTCATTTCCCGTCCGACGCTGAGGGTTGTGACCCCTCGGCCACTTCGTTTCGAGCTTCCCCTACCAGCTTCGGCGTCTCTGTTTTGCCCTTAGTTTTCATTCTCCAGTTGCCTCTGTTCTCGGGTTTCCTCTAACTAGACCGACGTCTCCCATTTCCCAGCTTTCCCTCGCGTCTGCCACCTCCTTGTTCACCTTCCTCAGTTTTCTCCTCCCCCTTTCCACCATTTGCAAGAAAATAAAGGAAAGCAGAGGAGCTTTCGGTCTCCTCTTGCCCCGCCAACTCTGTTTCGGTTCCCACAGTCCACACCTGGGTAGCCCGTTGGCTTCACTCATCCTCCTCGGCGCTACTGCATCCTCTGTCACCCACGTTCCAGCCACCCCTTTCCATTCGCTTCCAACCTTGTCCTCAGTTTCGTTCTGCCTCTCATTATGTTTTTGCTCACTGTTTCTACCTCACATTTCTAAAATCTGCTCAGCATCGGGAAGAAGAAATGAAGATAGAATTTGCCTTACAGTACACAACCTGCTCTCTCTCTCTCTCTCTCTCTCTCTCTCTCTCTCTCTCACACTTCCCCTTTCTTTCTCTTCCCTTTTTTTTTACTGGCTTCATTTTGCTCCAGGTTTTCTTCCACGAAGGTCGCTTAGTTTCTGCCAACTTCTTGTTCTCGGTTAGATATATATATAAATATTTCTCAGAACTGTTTTCGTTTCCTTCGCTCATTCCAGTTTTTTTTTTTTCGAGGCATGTTCTTCCTGACACCAGCAGCATCCTTCGAACGCCTCTTCCTCAGCTTGCTTCACACCATGCCATCATCATCCGTTTTTAAAGAAAACTTGAGAGACTTTCAGCTTTTGGAGTCCACTGTGTCAGCCGAGTATGGCCTCCCTGGGGCAATTTCTCTCCTCACGTTTCTCTCCTATTTCACGTTGCCAACTATACTCTTTCATTTCAGCTTTTTAAACTTCATTCATCCTTTCTGTTCATTTCAGTTGCTGACCATCACCAACTGCTCCTATGTTAGACCGGCAGCAGATAATTTCCTTCCCTTTCTTCCTTTCAATTCGGTCTCAAGTTTTCTTGAGCAAATCAATCACCCACCTATCGTTTCCTATCTCTCGGTTTAGACCCCTCTCTAGTCTGCTTCCACACTCTCTCAGCCAGTCCTCTCTTCAACAGGAAATCAATCACACTATAAACCACCTATCATATGAGTTCTGTCTTCAACCTACTGCTTTTGAATAATTTTTTTTTTAAACATCATTTTTCCTACCAATTTGACCATTGTTTCTACTCTCTTGCAGCAGACTTGGGAATTCGGGTTGGCTTGTTTTGGAAGCTTATTTATATAATATTAAAATGGTCTAATATTTATCATATAATATAATTTGATTAGTAGGGGTATAATATAACATCTTATTCCAATTATTATCACATATAGTTTTTTTGCATTTATCTATACTACGAAATAAAGTATTTATTTGTTTGAATTCATCTAAATCTCTTATGTCAAAATTATGATTTAATTCAATCATCCAATAAGATCACACTTTTAATCCCAATTTTCTAATTTATTATTTATAGACAGCACCAAGTATATTGAAAATTTTAGGTATTTACATGAAAGTTTCTCCCTCCAAAGATATAATGAGATTCGAAAAGAAAGGTGAATTAAGTCCTGGTTACATTAGGTCATTTAAGGGTTAACTTGGTTCAATTTGAAGGACCAAATTTCTTAAGGAGGGGAGAAAATGTAAGACCTGGAACTCGACATTGTTTCCTTATAAATATATCATCGTAATTATGTAATTATGATATATTAATCAATAAAGAAGAAATGATGCAATTTCGAGTTTAATGGATCTAATTGTCAACCCGAGAAATTTAAAATGCCCAAGTAAAAGTTTCGGTGAGCTCTAGGTAAACCGAATAAAATTTAGTTAAACGAACTAAAAATATGGACTCAGGACATCAAAATATCGAGAGTCCACGAAAGGAAGTTAGTCCGAAAAATGACAACCCGAAAATTTCCCATTTTGACAATTTATCCCGAAAATATAAAAAAATATACTTTCGGAGAAATAAATGAATGCCATAAAATAAAATAGGACGTACATATATTTTTGGTAGAAATAAATTAAATAAAATATATGTATAAGAGTCTGTAAATATTAGTGTATAAAATACACTATGAGGATAAAATATTATTATAATAATATTAAATACTTTATTTTTAGTATTTTTATTATTATTATAATAATATTTTAATTTTTACGATATTTTGTAGTATTAAATGTATTTTTAAGATATTTGTGTATATATATATATTATATTATATTAGGATATAATATATATATATATATATAAGAAAAAAAAGGAAACGAAACGGAGAAGGAAATCGGGAAAACTCGATTCCCTCTCTCACCTTTCTCTGGATCCGAGAAGGATGAGGGAAGAAGACGAGAGCGAGAGGCCGAGAGGGGAGGAAATCACCGCCGACGCTAACCCAGGCGAAATCCGACGAAGGGAGCGACGATCGGCGACGAAAAAGCGAAGAGATGGTCGCGGAGAGAGAAGAGGCAATCGGGCGTCGCTGGCACCGATTTGGCCCAAGCCCAGGCCAGTCGAAGCCCCCTCTCCACTGTACGGCGTTGTTGGCCGAAAACGGGGTTAGGACCCGACCGAAAAGACATCGAACAATGAAAAATAGCCCTGAACCGATCGGACCGGTTCAGTGTGAAATGGGTTGAACCGGTCCGAACCGGTTCAGCCAGGAGGAGAGAAAAAAATGGGAAAAAATTTCGTTGATACAATCGGGGTACAGCCCGACAATAGACGACAAACGTGAGTTCGATTCAGCCTCGATTCACATGCCATCACAAAAATTCGGGTAAGTGATCCTCACATACTATAACTTGTATAGTTATACGAGATTGAAATTAATCCAATGCGAATTAGAAATTAATCGCGTAAGTTACGGATTAATTTCGTATAAATTACTGTATGTATGGAATTAAAAAATAGACGATGGTAATTGATATAGTAAACGATCCAAAAGACTAGAAAGGACTTAAGATGGCACGATGATGATGTTAGGCCAGTTATTCGGCCAATTATCCATAATGGGCCAAGCTTGGACGCAATCGGCCCAATTTAGTTAACGGGCCCCATAGATGGCCTAACATGTTAAATGGATCATAGAAAAGTGAAACATAAATATATCAGAGTGTGCTGATATAATATGTAATTATTTGCAGCTCCTAAGGACGTGAAAGGAGCCAAATAGACTGCGTGATCCGGAGAGATCAAGAATTAAAGTTTGCAGTCGACATATTTTCAGGTAAGGGATTCTGCAAGCTCTTAGAGATAGTTGTGCGAATTTTCGTTACCATTTACAGTTTTTTAAATTTCGCATAGAGTCTAGATACGGTATTTTCGAAGTATCACCCGGAATGGGGTAAATGACCAAAATGCCTCAATACTGTCAAAAATGAAAATTCACGAAAATGCATGGCATGACATGTTTCACCATTTTCTTGATGAAAAAGTGATTTAAAATGATAGACGGGCTCAAGACTTAATTATCTACATTAAATTGGTTATTTTCTTAAATGAAATGTGCATGATGAGTGATTTGATGGGAAGTGGTCTCTCTCACTCTGTTTCGTACCGTTTTGTGGTTGAACTCGATCTGGAGTACCGTTTTCACCAGATATGAGCCGTCTATAGATTTTGATTATGAAAGCGTGTTGGAGTCGTCGTGTTAACTGAGAGTTATATTGACCTGCCCGCACGAGATTTTATGTGACACTGAGAATGAAAATAGTGTTGGAGCCATCGTGTTAACTGGGAGTTACACCGACATACTCACACTAAATTCTCGTGACATGGTGCTAGAGCCTTGCTCGCACTCGATTTTATATGACTTATGTGTGAAATTGTGTTGGAGTCGTCGTGTAGATTGGGTGTCACACTGACTTGCTCGCACTGGATTTTGATTTCGTAATATGCATAAAGTCGTGCTAGAGCCCCTTATAGACTGGGTGTCACACCAATCTGAGCTTCTCGTACGTGCATTTTGAGACATAGTATTGATGCAGTTGGAGATGAGATGATAAGACCTGGAGAACGGGCACTTCTAATATCGTTGATTTGAGATATTAGGGTTTATGGAGTACGTTGTACCATGTGGACAACATGGAGTACATTGTACCGTGATTCTGTGATCTGTTCATGGAGTACGTCGTACCGTGTGGATAACATGGAGTACATTGTACGGTGAGTCAGTAATCTGTTATTTGTCGTCTGATGGGGAGTTTGACCCCTCTTCCCTCAGCCATCTTGTTTCTGTCATCTAATGGGTAGATTGATCCTCTACCATCAGCCATCTAAAGGGTACCCCGCACACCTGATCCGTTATGCCTGGGACCCCTGACTATGGCCATGTTCGTTTGTTTATGAGATCATCTGCTTTGTCTCCAAATGTGATTCTGATTCATTTTCAGAGATTTGAGTTTGTCTGTTTCAGTGATTGTGATCCTGATTTATTTTCAGAAACTCTGACAGTTTTGCATTTGATTTTGTTTTCGATTTGAGTATCAATTTTCTGTTCCATATGAGATCATCTGATTTTGGAAATCTATTTTGGTCTATATGATGTTAAGAATCAATTTTGTGATTTAAGAATAAGAGTTTTTTGCATGACATGATTCATGAGCATGTAGGTAGTATAGTTATCTACCTGCTTGCACGATTCTTTACTAAGCGTGTTAGCTCACTCTTTTTTTCCCTCTACTCCACAGAGTTACCCAAGTAGTAAGCGATGTGAATTTTTTTGAGTACATGACAGCCCACTTGTTCAATGCGAAAAAGGTATACACATATTTGACTTTTATATCTAAACTTACGATGCACAGTTATGAAATAAAGAAATATTGAGATGTAAACATACGTATGGTTGATATTTATGAATAAAGAAATCATATATTATGTTTGTAAGTTCGATATTAGCTCGAATACCTAACCATCAGAGTGTTGTCTGCTCTGTTATGTGTGTGGTATGGATGAATAATAATGATTTAAATGTGGAAACAGGGTGTGACATTTACAAAGTGTTGAACAAAGTTGGGGCTATAGCTTATATGCTAGAATTACCACATAAAGCAAAGATACAGCTAGTATTTCATGTATCATAGCTGAAGAAGCACGTGGGAGACAAGTCATTTCAATATCAATTCCCAACATTGGACATGGATGGGATAATTTTTAAGGAACCAATAGCTATTCTTGATAGACTGGTGAACAAAAAAAGGGGGGAAGGCTTATCATTAAAGTTTTGGTGCAATAAGGAAATAGTTTACTAGAGGATGCTACCAAGGAGGAATTTTATGACTTGAATAAGAGGTTCTTAGAGTTCAATCCTTAAAAACAAGGATGGTTTTGAAATGGGGCATTTAATATGGGCCCAATCATTTCTAATTCTGTTATGGTAGTTGAGAGTAGTTAACATTTATATTATGGTTTCCTTGTTTTTATTAAATAAATATATTTAGTGTTCTTGAGAGTAACAGAAATGCCGAGTCAATATTTTTGTTACATTATGAACCTATCAGTGACGTTGGTGATTAGTTTTGCTATTATACATAAATATTCATATGAATCCTCTCTCAAATTTTCTCTCTATCTCTTTATCTTCTTTTCCTTCTTTATTATTTCTTCCAGGATCTATTGGAATTCTTTGACTCACTCAGCTCATAGTACTGAGTTGGCTAAAATTTCAATAGTTAGGATTTGGTGTACCAACTTGTGATTGAGCGAATTGACATAAAAGCACTTAAGCAATCTGTTGAGTTAATATATTTTGAAATGACAAAACTAGTAAATTCAATAACATAAATATGATATAAAAACATGTTTAGAGGTTAACAGCATCAGAATTTAAGTTCCTGAAGATGAGAGATCGATCTGGTGATATGAGAGATCGATCTCATGGGTTTTCTAAGATGAGAGATCGATCTCATGAGGATATGAGATCGATCTGTTGAAAGATTGAACCTGTACAAGGTATTGAGGAAGCTGAGATCGATCTATAAGGGTTATAAGATCGATCTGTCTTAAAACAGGATGTTGATGAGATCGATCTGGTCTAAGGAAGAGATCGATCTCCCCTAAAACAAAAGGTGAAGGCAGTAGATCGATCTGCACTCAAACAGAGAGTTCATGAGATCGATCTGGTATAGGAAGAGATCGATCTCCTCAAAGTCAAAGAGATAAGGAGATCGATCTGGGTTGATAAGAGATCGATCTCCTCACTACGAGATTACCTGACAGATCGATCTATAGATCGATCTTGACTCAAACAGAGAGATTGAAAGATCGATCTGCCTATTCGACAGATCGATCTGCTCTAACATTTTTAAATTGTGAGATCGATCTGCTCATATATGAGATCGATCTCCTTGCTTCAATTTGCTTTGACTTTGTAGGAATTACAACTAAGAGATCGATCTGGTCAAGATAGCAGATCGATCTGGCATTCTACTGGAGGTTCCCAACGGCTCTTTCTGCAAAAATCTCAACAGGAAAAACTCCAACTACCAATCCTTCAGTATATAATCAAGCATTGAAGACACTGAGAAAAGAGATACCATTGCTGCACATTCTGTACATTCTCAAGAGTTTAATTCATACATTCTATTTTGTCTTCAATTCTCATTTATTGAGTTTGTTGTATAAGCTTGTGTGCAAAAGCTGTATTTTTCCTACCCACATAAAAAGCTTAATATTGTATTCATCCTTACTTTAAGAGAGAAGAGGATTGTTCCTCAGTGAGATAAACTTTGTAAAAGGGTGAATACATTTTTGTGTAAAAAGGGTAGAAAGGTTATTCCTTAACCTGAAAAAGGGAGTGTGTAACTTTCATTGAAAGTGAGAAAGAAAGCTCTTGATAAGAAGGTCAAGAAGAGAGGACGTAGGCAAGAGATTGGCCGAACCTCTATAAACTACTGTGTTTGATATTTCTCTCCCTTATTCTCTTCAATTCATTGTATTTTATTTTATTGTTAATTCATTATCTGCAAATATACTTGATTTAATTTAAATTTGTCATTAACCTTAAAAAACCGATTCACCCCCCTCTCGGTAGAGCCATCACAATCTAAAATAAAAGAAGAAGAGAGAAACATATAGATTTAGAGAACTTATTGAGCTTAAAGTACAAGAAACTGGTGAAATACAGAAAAGATTGAAATCTCGGTGAATCCGACTCTTAGTGGTTTAATTAATTAAGAATAAAAGATTAATAGGGGAAGAAACATTAGACTTCAGGGAAATTAGGAATACAATATGTAATAAGTTTCTTATTTTTTCCTAATATTTAATGATACTATATTTATAATTAGGCTTAGTTTGTTTCACAAGAAAACGATTTTTGGTAAATGATTTTTGCATTTTTTGGTGTTTGTTTGACAAAAAATTGTCCAGTCAACTAAAAATAAGATCCTTTTTTTTTTAAAATTGTCTTACTTTTGAAAAGGAGAAGATAGTTTTCAAAAAAGAGCTGTCTATATATAGGGTTATTTACCAAGCTCATGAGCGTAGTTTTACTCAACTCGGACCTTATATATAATTTTTTTAAGCTCGGATTTAATTTGACTCTGTCAAAAATATTATTGTTTTAATTTTAAGTAAAAACTATAAAACTAAATGTTAACATTCAAAGTCATTTAATATTTTAATTTTAAATATTTTATTTTTATATTATTAAATATCAAAATATTTTTAATATTTCAATAATAAATAGTATTATATTATTAATTTAATAATAAATAATATATATGAATATAATAACTATTTTATTATTATTTAAATACTTAATATTAAATTTTATTGTCGTCGTCATCATTATCAGAACCTTTATTTCAATAGATTGGAGTACACAATTAGGGCTGTAAACGAACCGAACACAAACGAACGATTGATATTCATGTTCGTTCGTTTATTTTTTAGTGTTGTTCGTGTTCGTTTGTGTTCGTTAAGGTGTTCGTTCATGTTCGTTCGTTTATTTTTTAATACTGTTCATTTTCGTTCGTGAACATGTTCGCGAACATGTTCGTTTACGTGTTCGCGAACAAGCGTTCGCGAACATGTTTGTTTAAACGTTCGCGAACATGTTCGTTTACGTGTTCGCTAACACGTTAAATATTAATACAAATTGAAAATTAAATATTAAATATTAAAAATCTTACATAAATACTAAATCCTACATAAACAATAATACAATTTAAAATCATCCAATTAAAATTCTTAAATATAACACAACGAAATTTAAGAATTAATACATTAAAAGTTTAAAAATTAATACTAAAAATTTTAAAGTATAAAATAAATAAAATATGCACAAAACACGACTTTAATATTTTAGTATATATTATAATTATATAACATATAACTTATATAATTATATAATATAAGCAATTTTAATACTTTAATAAATTACAAACGAATAACAAACAAACATTAAACGAACAACAAATGAACATAACCGAACGAACAATAAATGACACTTTAAACGAACGAATAATAAACGAACATAAACGAGCTTGTTCGCGAACGTAAACGAACGAACCACACCTCTGTTCATGTTCGTTCGTTTAATAAACGAACACAAAAAATATTGTTCGTGTTCATTTGTTAAGCTTAATAAACGAACATAAACGAACAGTAACCGAACGGTTCACGAACGGTTCACCGAACGTTATGTTCGTTTACACCTCTATACACAATATGAATTAATAAATAAACTCACATGATTCTTTTCTTCTACTACTTTCTATCTAAGGTAATATGTTCTTCCAACTCTAGTGTTGTCATATCTTTTCGAATGATTTTCTTTCAAATTTCTTTCGATCTTTCTCTAGCTTTGATCATTTTTCATCATTCATAGTTTTCACTTTCCTAATTGAAGCATATGTAGTTCTTCGACGTATGCATTTAAACTAACGTGAATAACTTTCACTCATCTTTTCTTTTATAAGTACCACTTCAACCTTCTTACAACTGTTTCCATTTCTCATTCTATTATAATATTATTTATTATATTAAAATTATTATTATAATATAAATATTTTTAATCATTTCTAATATTTTTAATTTAAAATATATCATTTTTATATTTTATTGACCAATGTATTTATACTACTATTTTAATAATAGATATAAATAAATAATATTTTTTGATATAATTTAATAATAAATACTTTCAATATAAAATATAATTATTTTAGTAGTATAAATATAAAAAATATTTTAGCAATAAATATTTTATTATTATTTTAGTACAATAATATTTTAATAATAGTAATATTCTTTTAAATATTTTAAAATATTAATTTAAATAATAATAATAAAAAATAGTTTCTATTATGTGTTTCATACTAATATATCTTAATATTAAATATTATTATTATAATCTAACTACTTTAAAACATTAATAAAAAAATTTTAACTATTTTAATAATATATAATTCTTAACATTTTAATACCTAAATCAATTTCCTTTGGAAAAAAAAAAACAACTAAAAAGCAAAAAACATTTTTCATCTACTTATCCAAAAAGAAGTTTAGTTTTTTAAAAAAAATATAAATATCTTTTAGAAATCATTTTTTGAAATTCAATTTTTTGCGAAACAAATAAAGTTAACATGTAATAATTTATTTTTAATATAAAATCAATAGCTAGTATTAATTTATTGAAGGTTATTAGTTAACAGAGCTTCTAAATACATTTCAATCTTCACACTTCAACATACATGAAGACAAAAATATTTTTATAGGAAAAGACAATTTTACCCTAAAAATATTTCTTAATACACTTCTCATTATCTTAATATTCTACATTGTCATTTTCATCTTTCCTATAAAACCCTAACATTTTCTTATTGTTCTTCTCCGTAACTCAAAAAAAAAAAAAAAAATGATAATTTGAGTGAAAGTAGCTATATTATAGTATGGAAGAATATTCTAACTTATTCTTAAAATGAATAGTCTAAACACCAATTATTGCTTTTACAACTGTTGACTTCCCATGTGCTGCATGCTCTAAGATGTCGATACTTATAGTAGCCTGGCGAGATATAACTTCGGCAGAGAGTGGATGCAACTTCGTTAAATTCGATTTACTTAAGTCTTGCTCCATCAAACCTTTTCTCGACATTTTGATTGCTCCTAATAAAGGACTTCGTGCTTGCATGGAAACCGAAGAAGATAAGGTAAGGTTTAAGGAAAAAAATTTAGAGGGCCTTGCTGTTTGCATAAGCTACCTTGTGCGAGGAGCATGGTCCTGCGCAGGGCAAGTTACGTTAAGAACATGTTCCAAGCATTGGAGCTTGCTTTGGGCATGTCCCAATGCAATCTGCCTTGTATAGGGACATGTCATTAGATTGAGACTCACTACCATATTACCCGGCTAAACCAACAAGACTTTTGCCTTCGCCCTGTTTATGATTATGAAGAATCCAAAGCCTGCTTCATTGGTTAGTTTTTTCACCTTAATTTTGAAGTATATGTCGAATAAGTTTTTTTTTTTTTTTGCAGGAATTGAATATATCATATCCGATCGATTTGTTTGAAGCTCCGCAACAGGAAGGGCCAAAGCTCTGGCATTAGAAGATTTTTTTTTTTTTTTTTTGGGTACAAAATCAAGAAAGTTTCATTAAAAAAAAACAAAACATACAAGAGGTCAGTATGAAAGAGACTAAAATGAAAGAAATAAAACACAATAAGACCAAACAAATAAGTACTTATAAAATAATGAGGAAAGTAAACAAAGAAAGATAAGTCATCGGCATGTCACCAAAGCCTCATAGAACTTAACCTCAAAAAGGCATGTTTCAATCATTCAATTTCTGTCCCCTTCCAACTTGATTCTTTTCCTATCCGGAGTGCTTAACATGAAGGTAACACCAAGATGGCACCTTGAATTCCTTTTTTTTTTTTTTTTTTAAATTGTGCAATTACTCTCTTGGATTTCATCTTATTCCTCTTAAAATATATTATTTACTTCAGAATCCATTTGTAAGAAGTAAACCTTTTTTTCTCTAAATAAGCTTTGTATCTGCGAGAAGTCGAAGAATATGATGGAATCCAGGAAACGAACCAATTTTACATTACGGATAAGTTTATAATTTTAGGGAGTAAATTTAATATTTTTTTAAGTGCTTTTAACATTATAGTGTATACTTTAAAAATTGAGATGTATTATTCAAAAAATTTACAATATGCTCAAAAATGTTAAGTTTACTATAGAAGGCCGGAGGCCCATCATAACCTAGACAATTTCTGAAAAACCCTAATAAAAAAGAAAAAAAAACGTCTGATTGAGCTCTCCGATCATGGCCTTCTCTACTCGTCTCCTCTCCAAAACTCGTCAGGTTTTTCTTCTTTGCTCTGGATCCCAATTTGTTTTCTGTTTTGATTATAAACTTTTTTTTTTTTTAATTTCGATCTTTATTATTCAAAATGTTCGTTTTCTTTTTCAGTATATTCCAGTTTTTCTTATTTCTTTTTTGGATCTGTTGAAACTTCTTTGGTTTTTTTTTTTTAATATTAAAATTAGTTAAATGAAATAGAAACCCGATGTCTAGATTAATACTTATGATTTAATTAAAATTGGAAATTTTTTCTTCATTTTTGTCAAAATGCCTAATTAAATTCTGGGATTTCGTCTAATGTTGAAACGATTTTTTTTCCAGAAAAAAAGACTTAGGAATTGTGAGTAATATTATGCACGATAGCGACCACAACAGCAAAAAAGATAATATAGAATCTCACTCACATTGTTTTTAAATTTGTTTGCTTTTATGTTATTAATTTTATTAACCTTCAGTAGATGATGTTTTGTTGAAATTTGGCTGAGATGCTGCTTTTGCTAAATGATCTCTGGGTGTTTTGTACAGCTTTATGGTAGTCAAGCTATTCTGCGACAGGAGAATGCCATTCCTGTCCGTTTTTATGCCAAAGAGGCTGCTCCCACTGCTCTTAAGGGAGATGGTAAGTGCATATCGAGATGCTTGCTTTGCTTTTGACATAAATTCGGAGTTTTTTTTTTCTCTTCTACACACTTCTCCTATGTTGTAATATGCATATAGTAGCATTGTCGTTCTTGCTTGTGTTTCTGTGGACTATACGGTTGTATGTTCGGTGCATATTTATGGCTGTGATTTGATTTTCTATAAGTTAGAGATTTTTATGTTTTGATGCATATGTGGAAATAAAATGGGGTGAAATGTCTTCGTCTTGTTGATGCCTGTGGTATCTGTTATTAATTGATCAATTTTTACTGTCTGATTCTCATTAATGCTTGATCTTATGCGTGGTTTACTGATAAATTCCTTTTGCTTTAATCAAAAAGAGATGTTGAAAAATATCTTTTTGGAGGTTAAGAACAAATTCGAAACAGCAATGGGAATATTTAGGAAGGAAAAGATCACTATTGACCCAGATGACCCAGCTGTTGTCTCTCAGTATGCAAAGGTTATGAAGACAGTTAGAGAGAAGTAAGTTTTTTCTTTCATTGTTGACTTGTTCTACCACTCCTTTCCTTTGAACATTTGGACATCTGTTTTTACTAGTGTAGATTAAACTGTAGTTGCTACTTGCAAGAACATTGGGAAGGCAATAAGTTATAAAGTAGAAGCAGGGATTGAGAGTGATTCTTCGCCCCTGCCCCAGAATTTTTGGGTTACAAGTGTGCTTCATCACCTCACTGTCCTACAAGGAACGCTCAATATTAGTGCTGGTGACGAGGAAAACACAAGAATGGATTACCTAAATCTACTCTAGTACATGAAACTGAATGCTGTTGTGAAGTTTGACTGTAAAAATTTGTTTTAGAAATAACATCAAACTTAACTTTTCTGAAACTTTGTAATTACACAGCTCTCACATGCCTGCTCGAGATCTGATGGATAATGCCCTATATAGGGAAATTTTATAAAAGTGTAACTGGCTGAACTGGCTGCCCTATCTATTATTTGCCATAGTTGAATTGTACCTTCACCTGTGATTTGTTCTTTTTTAATTTAAGTCAATAAGAATAAAATACGATGGGACTATATGTAGTTAATTTATTAGAAATCTGGTTTGATAAGCTTTATTGAGCCATTGGACTCAAATATTAGCTGTTCTTAAACTAGTATGCCAAATGGGTTTGAGCCTGTTTTTGAATAAAGTGGCTGACTCCAAGCTTGTTAATATACTCTCTTAATTAAATTGATTGTTGATAAGAACATTCTTTTGACCTTCCCAACCTGTTGAAGGTGTTACAACAAAATTGCAGAACTTCAAGTTTAAACAATAAGTATAAGAGATTATATTTAAATGTGTTGCTAGTGAGCATTTTCTTATTATGCTTTTCTATTATTCCATTCTCTTACCCTTATGCTATCTTCTCGCTGTAAACAAGTTGAAATAGTGCATTGGATATGACTTGCATTTCTCTTCTTTATAATTTGTTTGCCTCTAATATCTGTCCTTACTGCAGGGCTGACTTGTTCTCAGAATCTCAGCGGATCCAATACACCATCCAAACACGAACTCAGGACATTCGAGATGCTCGAACATATTTATTGACTCTGAAGGATATAAGGATCAAGTATGTAATCGCTACTTTCCAGTTAGTCGCGTATTGTTGTAAATCCTTAATGTTGCAATGGATACCATATTTAATAGTTTAATTTGTGACTGCTTTTCTGCTATGATATCATGTTTATATGATACATGTTCTTATCGACTTTTTCTTCTTTATGCGAAGAATAAAGTATAGCTATCGCCTAATGAAGATACTTGGAGCTGTGGCTGACTATTTTTTCTTTTCGTGAACTCCAACTATTATTTTCAATGACATTAATTTCTAATCTTGTTGGATCACCAATCCTTTTATATTATATCATTTTTCTACCTTCTGTAGGAGGGGACTCACTGATGAACTTGGTGCTGAGGCTATGATGATGTATGCTTTAGATAAAGTTGAGAAAGAAATCAAGAAGCCTCTTATGAGGGATGACAAGAAATCAATGGCTCTTCTTACGGCAGAGTTTGACAAAATTAATAAGAAGTAAGCATTCATTTCAATAACTAAATATTCCATACTTTTTACCATTGACTACTATTTTCTGAAAATAGAAATGTTAATTTCGCATGCAAATTATATTCTCGGACTCAGATTAGCAAGATTCTTTATGAAATTCCAACAATGGCTGATTGTGGAGAATTCAATTTTTTGTGCCATTTTTGCAAAGCATGTTTCTACATTCTAGTGCACTTTCACAGAATGGATGCTGTAACATATGTGGTTATGAGCTGCTCTAGAACTTTGAGATTGCTTCTGTCCCTAAATTGAAGGGGAGAGTTATGTTTTAATATTTGATTATGAGCTGTTTAGGAAATTCACTTTTATGCTTGCTTCTGTCCCTAAAATGAAATGGAGAGTTACGTTTATGTCTGTTTTTTGTCTAATTCTTTGTCATTATAGGCTTGGAATCCGGAAGGAAGATTTACCCAAGTATGAGGAACAATTGGAACTAAAAATTGCCAAGGCACAGTTGGAGGAGCTGAAGAAGGATGCTCTTGAAGCAATGGAAACACAAAAGAAGCGGTATGTTAAAGTTCTTATGTTTTGCTGTGATGAATCTCTTTCCTTTTTCATATTATTTCTTTTGGAGTGCCCCCCTGGGACGTTTTTCAGTTGGGTGGTTGGATGAAATTGGGTTAGTTCCTAGGAGCATATTTGTTTTTGTTTGTCCACACGTGCACATACATATGGGTCATAAAACTAGCCTCCTTCAGGCATGCTCATGTGAAACTTTTAAGTTGTCTTTATGTTGAGGTCAATTTGGGAGAGATACATGCAATGAGGGGGTATTTCCAATTTTACAGTTCAGTATGAGAGAGAGAGAGAGAGAGAGAGAGAGGACATGTTATATATATCTGCAGAGTTTAGACAACCAAACCATTATCTATCTGGTATTTGCAGCGGAGATGTTGGATGAATGTTTTATTTGTATGCATGCCATCATTTATGAAATGTTTTAATCTTTACAGTGTTAGAAATTAATACAGTTCTTTTCCTGTTAATAACTTTATATCTTCAGTGAGGAATTCAAGGATGAGGCAATGCCTGATGTAAAGTCATTGGACATTCGGAACTTCCTCTGAAATTCAAAGTCGCTTTGGGTGTTTCAGTCCGGAGGTTAACTCATGAGGTGCTAGAATTGGGGAATACATTTTCATTTTGCTATAATAATTTTAAAAAAGCAACTGTTCCTTTGAAAGCGCATAACCATCGCATCCAATTGAGTTAGAATGTTATTTTGCCTTATGATTTAATTACTTTATTCAACCAGGCTTTGTAGTGGAAATCTTCTGTTAATGAATAATGCACATGCCTTGGAGTTCTGTTCAGCAAGTTCTTTGCTTCTTTCAACTGATATTGTGGATGAAATTTCGACTATGATTTGGTTGCTTGCATCTGTGAATCATTGTTAATGGATTAGTTATTGGTGCATCTTTGAGTTAGAATAAATCGTTTACTTGCAATCTGAATGTCGCCAACCTTCCCCCTGCAGCCGTGCACTTAAAAGGTCAAAACCAACTACCCAGGGGCAGGGGAGCGTTCTTGATCTTGACTTTTGCCCAGTTTGGTCTAAACAATATGATTTGTTGGTCTGTCTCTAACTCCAAATGTCGTTGTAAATATCTTACGCTCCGTTTGGTGAGGAATTTTAAATTCTCATAAAATAAAGTAATACAATTACTTTATTTAATTCACCTATTTTCCTTCACATCAATAATATAATATTATCAACAAAACCAGAATGGGAGAAAATAATGGGTAAAATGATTTTTTTGAGGTTTTTAAGGATTTTCAGAGAATATTTTTTTCCCATTTTGTCTTCTATTAATTGTTTTTTTTTTTTTTCAATTTATCTATAAACCTATCTAATAATATAAACCTAAATATAAAAATTTCTCAAAACATTTAACAGTGCTCGACATGTGAACTTGATTAAATTCTCAAAACTTATGTACAAATGAACTAAATATGTTAATTTAGTAAATAGTTTGATTAACATTTTACAAATGACTAGTTAGACTAATTAATAAATCAAAATAGTTAAATAATTTTCACAAAAAATCAAAATAAGTTATATATCAAATAAATTGATTAACTTGTATTAAATAAATTAATTAACATTTGTTAAATGAATAAACTTAAATAATAAATAAATATATAAACATATAAATAAATATATCAAACATAAGTTTCATTGAGCGTTATTCACTTTAAATCAAATATTCATTTATTTTAATATAAAATGGTAGTATAGTAAAATGTGTTATTTAATAATCTTAAATTTTTTAAATCAAATATAAAAATCAAATATTTCCTTCAATCCAACCAAACATGATAATTTAATATTTTTCAAAATTTATCAAATAAAATAATTGAAAGTAAATATTTAACTATATATATATATATATATTTGCAAACCAAACGCCCATTTAAAGGAAAAATGAAGCACCCTTAAGTCCATCAATGAAATGGTCACAATCTCCCCACTGAAAACGGAATGATACCCTCCGTAGTTCGTAATTCAAAGGTGATTGTGATCGAATTTGGATTGACGAATATATTGGTTTTAATGGGATTAGAAAAGATGAAATAATTATTAAAAATATATATTTTTAATAAAATAATAAAAATATTAAAAGTAAAAATAAAATAATAATTTTACTCCACTTAATTTTTTGTTTTTTCTACCCAATTCCTATCGCATCGGTGAGAATCAGGCATTCACACAGTACAAAATAAATCAGACCTAGTGTTCGTCTTCCTAGACAGTCACACTAGTGAAATCATTATTTAGATGTCTCACAAAATTGAACCAAGCGTTCTTTTGGGAAAATCCCGGCTAAACTCTAGAGTTTGTTTTAGCTGAAATATTTTTATAAATAAATTAGTTTCTTAAGGTTTTAAAACAAACATTACCCTACTATTATCCTATCGAGATCAATATTCAATATATTGTTATTATCTTAATTGCGTTTATAAAATTTAAAAATTTTACAATTTATTAGATAATAATCTTATTTATTAAACTTTTAACATATTATTTTTGTTTAATTTAATTTGTCAAATAAAAATTACTAAAATTCATTATAAAATATTGATCTAAGTAAATTAAAATAAAACGTTAAATTAGATATAAAATAAAATTTTTAAATTTTAAATATTTAAAAGGGCACATGGCATGATAACTTATGTGATATGGGAAATATTGCATCGATTATTTTACCTCTTTTTTGGCAGCATCTCCCAATCAAGACGGGAATCAAGTGCCCCAAGCAGTGGATGAACAGTAGCAGAGGATATGAATCAGTCCGTTACTCAACCATTTACAAAAGAAGAGACCATTTACAGAAGAAGAGATTGAAGAAGCTTTATTCAACATGTCACCAAACAGAGCTCCAGGACCGGATGGCATGGCGGTGTTCTTCTACCAGAAATTTTGCCATTTGGTTTCTCATGATGTGTTCACATGCTGCTTAGAATTTCTAAGTGGCTTACTTAATCTAAGGTCAATTACACTCACATTGTACTGATTCCGAAAGTAAAATCACCAGAGGACTTGTCATAGTTTAGGCCAATTAGCTTGTGTAACGTAATCTATAAGATTATAGCAAAAACACTACTAATAGGCTGACTAATCCTCTCTGAAGTGATTTCGGACTCCCAAAGTGCTTTCATTCCTGGAGGATTGATAACAGATAATTTCTTCATTGCCTATGAAAATTTTCACTCTCTTAAGAATAGGAGAAGGGGTAGATTTGGCTACTATGCTCCAAAATTGGATATGTCTAAGGCATATGATCAGATCAGATTGAATGGTGATTTCTTGAATCGATTATGAGAAAGATGGGCTTTCATGCAACATGGGTAGACAAAATCATGCATTGTGTCAGAACAGTGTCCTCTGTCAAGTTGAATGGTGAACAATTTGGTTATTTTCATCCTCAACGAGGCATACATCAAGGAGATCCTTTCTATCTCCGTATCCGTTCATCATCTCTGTGGAAGGATTGGCAAAGATGATTCAGAATCCCAAGCATTACGGAAGCTTTACATCGAGACGTTGCAGCTAAATCATTCCCTCCTATAATTTGTATAAGAAAAGTACTGTTCCTGATCCTACTTGTCCTTTCTTTGAAAGCTGATATGCATTTTCCTTGTACCGGGGGCAATCAGCTATGGTTTGTGACTGGATCATGCTGACGCAAGACAACTTCGATGCAGGCACCGGGCCAGTATTCATGATGTTACTTTGGAAAATCTGGAATGCGAGGAACAAGTGGCTGCACAGATCAAAATCTATTTCTGTTGATGACAGACTCAGTTCTGCACACAAATACAAGGATGAATTTGTCACAGTTAATGTTGGCAACCAGTCTGCTGCATCAGTCAATCCTATACAGCAATATTGGCGAGCACCTGCAGAAGAAATTTTGATGATGCATTGTTCACTTCTGAAAAGGCTTTTTAGTATAGGAGTTTCATACACAGCTGAATGTGTCGCACTTTATTAAACTTTGCTGTTTGTGCAAGATCTCGGCATTTCATCAATAGAAGTAGAAGGCGACTCGCTATTAACGATCTCTGCTTAATTTGGATCGCTACACAACAGGATCTGTTGTGGAGTCTATAAAACTGCTGAGCACCAGGTTTAGAGGCTTTAAATTGCAGCACGTCAGAAGAAGTTATAACCAAGTCGCACGTGTTAGCAAACTATTAGAAGAAGTTGTAATCAAGTTGCACGTGTAAGCGAAGTTTGCTCAATCTATTTCTGATTATAGATTGGATGAAAGATTAACCCTCCTGTGTTGAGTCTATCAAAAAAGGAAGTTTGTATGCAGTTATAACAGCTTTTGTTGAGCACCAGGTTTAGAGGCTCTAAATTGCAGCACGTCAGAAGAAGTTTTAACCAAGTCGCACGTGTTAGCAAACTATTAGAAGAAGTTGTAATCAAGTTGCACGTGTAAGCGAAGTTTGCTCAATCTATTTCTGATTATAGATTGGATGAAAGATTAACCCTCCTGTGTTGAGTCTATCAGAAAAGGAAGTTCGTATGCAGTTATAACAGCTTTTGTTGAGCACCAGGTTTAGAGGCTCTAAATTGCAGCACGTCAGAAGAAGTTTTTAACCAAGTCGCACGTGTTAGCAAACTATTATAAGAAGTTGTAATCAAGTTGCACGTGTTAGCGAAGTTTGCTCAATCTATTTCTGATTATAGATTGGATGAAAGATTAACCCTCCTGTGTTGAGTCTATCAGAAAATGAAGTTCGTATGCAGTTATAACAACTTTTGTTGAGCACCAGGTTTAGAGGCTCTAAATTGCAGCACGTCAGAAGAAGTTTTAACCAAGTCGCACGTGTTAGCAAACTATTAGAAGAAGTTATAATCAAGTTGCACGTGTAAGCGAAGTTTGCTCAATCTATTTCTGATTATAGATTGGATGAAAGATTAACCCCCCTGTGTTGAGTCTATCAAAAAATGAAGTTTGTATGCAGTTATAACAGCTTTTGTTGAGCACCAGGTTTAGAGGCTCTAAATTGCAGCATGTCAGAAGAAGTTGTAATCAAGTTGCACGTGTAAACGAAGTTTGCTCAATCTATTTCTGATTATAGATTGGATGAAAGATTAACCCTCCTGTGTTGAGTCTATCAGAAAAAGAAGTTTGTATGCAGTTATAACAGCTTTCTATTATCTAAAATAATTTCTACCGTCTTCTATCCAAATTAAAAAAAAAAGTTAGAGATTTAATTGAATACTAAAAAAAACAAATAAAAAAATAACTTTAAAACTTTTAAAAGTATGTAAAATCTATTTCTTTTTTGAAATAAGACTTCATTAATGATTAACCC
The DNA here is from genome assembly GCA_033439115.1 of Firmiana major. Taxonomy (NCBI): domain Eukaryota; kingdom Viridiplantae; phylum Streptophyta; class Magnoliopsida; order Malvales; family Malvaceae; genus Firmiana; species Firmiana major. The sequence continues at coordinate 15,961,080 of CM065904.1, read as the reverse complement.
AAATATAGAAAGAGCTCAAGTAAGCAGCCAACCAGACTTGATTTAATCAAAATAATTCTACTCATAAGAATCAAAATCTTTATTTCGAAATATTAATTTAATTTATTAAGATAAAAAATCTAAGAATAATATACTGATTCAAAAATAAAATGCTGAGAACAAACTTGGTAATGCTATCTGCTTTTTAATCTTTATTAATTTTTACTTTTTGCCCAGAAGAAAAAAAAAGAACTGAAAAAAGAAGAGCAAAAAAATCAATGAAAAGAAGCCCCTTTTTAGCCACACATAACGTCCAAATTATCAAAGGCTTTAATTCCAACCTTAACTTCCATATTTTAAACTGGCATAAAAAAAATGTGAAATTTAATTCACTGTAAAGAATTAATACTTAATTAAAAAATTTTATAAATAAAAAAACAATTGCAAATACGATAATTAAGATTTAAAGTTACAATAACTTAAGGCTCCATGCCTATTCTATCCAAAATTGTGCGTATCTTTAATATGCCGGTGCTGAGCAGGACGTGCCCTGCAGTAAGTTATCAATGCGGTGAAACACCAGCAACATTTAACTCCCCCTACGTAAGAAGACATTCGCTCCCGGACCTTAGACAACCCATAATGAGTAATGAAAACTGCCTCTATTCATAACTGTTTGTTCAGGCACTTACGATTTTCTCTTCTTACTTGATTTGGAGCCACCGTCCTCTTTACCTCTCTTTTTCCCACTTTTATTAGATTCTTTCTGCTTCCTCTGCTTCTCCACTTCACTTCTGCTGGATTTTACGCTGATGAGACCACCTGAAAGCATCTTTTCACCACCATTTTCCAAAGCATTCTCGAGTTCAGCTTCTCTGCCTTCAATGGCATATTGTTGGAGGAACTCGGGATTTAACAGACCATCCGTCTTGGCTTTCATTTCCTCCTATAGATACATCGAATTAGATCTCGAGAGAGGAGAGTCATATAGCACACACACACATGCAGACACCATACCTCAACTTTCTTTGCAGCATCATTGAGGTCCTCATCCACTGAGATACTATGAGGTTCCAGCACTCTCTGAAAGCAAAAAAGAACCAAAATTATCAATAAATAAAAATACTGGTGACAGACACCAGCTATACAATAAAGACGTGCACATAACACGGATTTGGAATAATTATTCCAGACAGTGACATGAATTATAAGTTAGCTTCATGACTTACTTCTTTTAGTCGAGGTAAGGCAGAATCAATCTCCTTGGCTGCAACTCCATATAAATATTTGTAGAGCTTTATCATAACCTTCTTAAATTGTGATAATATCTGTGGCCTCTCCAGTTTTTTCATTTGTTCCTGCAAAATGAGAGTTCATTAGAAAATGATTATATCCATGCATGTCTGTCAAGAATACATGCAATCAAAACAATTGGTACACATTAGAAACAGTTTTGACAAAAACTCTCCATCCTTCACTCCCTCAGAGACAAAGGAAGCCCCAAAAGCTAATTCTATGCAGATATGCATGCCACTGACATGTGTTGGCCATGTAGGTATTATAATGTAACCAACAAGGGTTTTAAACCAATACACATGGGTCGAGGTCTTTTTTTCTCCATGCATGCAATTTTTGGCAATCAAAAAGTTGTAAAAGTCTAACCAAATGTGTGGGCGTTTTGTGTACATAAGAATCCACCAAACAAGTTAAGGATCAAACCTCAATATAAGAGACATCCTGATTCTGCAAGCCCATGCAGAACAAAATAGAGGCCTGAACATATGTTAAAGTAACTGGGATCTTCTCTTGGAAATATAGGTGCGCAAGGTTTGACACAAGGTCAGAGATCTGAAAAGGAAAACACAAAATCCTTAGCAGGCAAAATCATGGGAAGCGTCATGCAAGCATTTCTAAGCCGCATATATAAAATAAAAAAAAAGGCTGTATATTAACATCCCTATGCACACTGAATCACCCTTTAATAAGGCAACTCCATATCAGAAGGCTGCATATTAACATCCCTATGCACATTGAATCACCCTTTAATAAGGCAACTCCATATCAGGTAATGCTACATATCTAAGTTTCACACCAATGTGCATAAATTCTCTCTTTCTGCAAGATTTCATTAGCCTCTACTATTGAACGGAAATAAAGACTGAAAGCAGAATAGTTACTTGACAGCGTATTGCTGTCTCAAACAACTAAATAAATAAATTAAACCTAGATATATGCTTCATTATTATGTGCAAATGTCATATTTTGCTAATGCTGTACCAATGAGGCATGAAATTAATTTATGAACAAATCAAAAAGTGTAGTGTACAACATTTGCTATCAGAATACTTACTGAGAGGTAGTCAATCAAATTATTCATATAATCTTTCAACCTGCCAATATCATATGGTGACAATAGAGTACTAATTAACTTCGAAAATCCATCTGATTTGGAAGGTGTAGGCTCTATATCTGTAAAGTCGATCTTAGGGTCCAGAACACTGAAAGATAGTAGCATCAGCATATTAACTGAGATAATCTAATTTCAAGCAGATTGAATTTCAACTGACCTCATAGCAAGCTTATATTCCATGTTACGGAAATGATGGCTTAGATTTCTACTGAACTTTAGCCTGAATTCTATGACAGCCAAGGGAAATAAAATCACGTGGGAATTACAAACCAAAGCATCAACAGAAAAAGCATTCTTAGCTTACAAAGTACTTGCCTTGGTAAAATGGACTGAAGAAACCCCATTCATCAGATCCACTGACCTCAAAATCATCACTGTTCAATGGTTTAAGGACCATACATGTATGTTCACCAGTCACATTATTCTGTTCAAGTTAAGAGGTGTAAAACATCAGATTCCCAACTGAACCTCCGATCCAGAGGCAAAATATGATGTGCATACAATCTAACAGGGGGAAAGAAACAAGTAGAGGAAAGTTCATTTTAACTGGAATCTGGCATATGTAAAATGGAGCAAATCTGAGTTTCTTCCAGAAGCGAAAAAGATCTAAGGTAAGCCCAAAGGAGACACCAAGATAATGGAGCTTCTCAGGTTGGCGTTCACGCAGATGTACAAGCAAAGGTGGAAGATCGGTCCTAGGTTTAATATTTTCTTCCAACAAGGAGACCTGGAAATACAAATTTATCAGTTGTTCAAAGCTTATACAGCTTCGTACACACAATATAAGCATATGCATTGTGGAAACATAAAAAACCAGATAACATATCAAGGACAAAAACATGTTGAAAACTAGTACAAGAAAAGGCTTTGAAATCCTTTCACAAAAAAAAAAAAAGGCTTTTAAATCCTTTCAAAAAAAAAAAAGGCTTTGAAATCAATGAATCCAAAATTTTCATTTGTATCAAGATCTAGGAGAGAGCTTGAACTTAAAACCCCAATCCCACATTCATCCCCTAGTATGGTTTTGGCTGGAGTGCTTGAACTTATAACTCATTAAGTACCAGAGAAGTAGCACACCAATTCGAAACAGGAAGAAAGTCATCTGCGGAATGAAACTTGCTTGTTAAGAATAGTTTGTATCATTATATATTACCGAAAAGGAACAGTTGGTACAGTATGCTACCGAAGAAAAAACTTGTAATATCAAAGATTGGAATGTTAGCAGAAAACCATGTGAAAATATTTTGATCCACACAATCCCAATGGCAAAGCTTCTCCTAAGTATTAAGCAAAATAAAATCAATTAGAAGTATGAATAAAGCTTTCTTCAGTTATGAACCTTCTCTGCTGCTTCTGAAAGTCTGAGTTGCGATCCTTGTGGAGTCTCCAGAGCATCTTCAACATCTAACTCAGAAAATGAAGTTAATTGCCCTTCATAGTATCTGCATGTAGTGGAATTATCTTTTAAATGCCCCATCTTTTAAAGGCAATTGACAGTTTAATTGTCAGAAAACAAACCAAAAGTAGAATACTCATCAACATTGTATGATGCACATGAAGTTCAATTATTTATTTATTTATTCAGTTTCTACTTTCTGCCATGCATTGCGTGGGTCAAACTAGGTAGTAATTATTTGTCAGCATAAGAAACAAGTTTTATAATCTGATAAACTAATCCTCCCAACAATTTACATCTTTTGATCCAGAGTAGGACAATCCCAAGTTCAGAAATCGCACTCGGAACCCATACATATAATGTCATGTATTACAATACTGAGCACTGTACAGCACTCTGATGTTTTTATTAGCAATCATAATAGATGATCTCAAAGGATGCAGAAGAGTGGCTTGCATTGCATTGCATTGCTGGAATAGAACAAAAATTGACCAGAATGGAAAAAAGAAAAAAAAACGTATCCAATATGGCTGTACCTTGTTAAGAGTTCCACGGCAGCAGAACCATATCCAAGCTGCAGCAAACCCAATAAAAAAGTGTCAATGTTTAATGAGAATCCAGCAACCAAACATAATAATATAAGTAGAAAACATAAGATTACCCTCATAGCACTAGGATGGGTGGCAATGCGAACAATACGAGCACCTGACAGACTCGGGAAAACAGGATCTCGAAACTGCTCACAGAATTTCCATGGTATTTGGTCTCCATGAGGTTGATAGCCATCACTTAAGCTTTTGATTGCAGATTTACGAGAAATCTGACCTTCAAGAGAGACCTGTGGTAAACTTGTGTGAATATATAATGATGCATATACATAGCTCTGCCACGAGAGTTCAAACTTTATGTGAATATATAATGATGCATATACATAGCTCTGCCACGAGAGTTCAAACTTTGTTGAAGGTTACACTCATTAATAAGGTCATTTATATGCAACAGCTAATAACTGTTATGCTCTTAAGACAACACGTACCTAGGGCCAATTTTTCTGATAAGTCTGTTGCTTCTAATTCTCAAATAAATATCACAGTAAAAAGTTCAGCAGAACTCAGTAACAGCAGCAGGGGTTCAAAATATCAAAACTCTAAACATCAAAAATACTTGATAAGAAAACAACTAAGCAAAAATGAAGAACCTGAACGGAACAAATTATCCTTGAATACAAAGATAGACTCACAGTAAAAGTTCAGCAGAACTCAGTAACAGCAGCAGGGGTTCAAAATATCAAAACTCTAAACATCAAAAATACTTGATAAGAAAACAACTAAGCAAAAATGAAGAACCTGAACGGAACAAATTATCCTTGAATACAAAGATAGACTCACAGTAAAAGTTCAGCAGAACTCAGTAACAGCAGCAGGGGGTTCAAAATATCAAAACTCTAAACATCAAAAATACATGATAACAAAACAACTAAGCAAAAATGAAGAACCTGAATGGAACAAATTATCCTTGAATACAAAGATAGACAAGATGACAGTAGAAAAAATTTGTTAAGAGTTTCACATAACAAAGATGCAAACCTGGATAACACATAAAATATCAGGAAGCTGGTTTTTTGACTCATCAACAGGGCCTGCATTAAAATAAGTTACAGAAGCCTATCCCAAGCTTGATTAGCAAAGTACAAAACGCCTCCAAGCCAAGACATACCTAGTAACACAAATAAATGGTGAGCTGGAGCATCAGCCATTAGTTGTAGATCGTTCGGGGAATTTTTATAGTGAGAAGAAACGTATAGGGCCATCATCCGCTGCAAGTATCTGACAAATTAGCATTTGTTTCACTTCATAATAACATTAAGTGCATATCAATTTCAAATAACATCTGATTACCTGCAAAAATAGATCACTATCTTTGTGATAAGAAAAAAGTGTATCCCGATTAACATAATATAGATCACATTCACTGGGTGGAGGTAACCTAATTACAAAATGGTAAAAGAAAAGGAAATCACTCCAGAAATTAATAAAATCGAGGTAGAACTAACTCCCATTTTTGCAAAATATTATAACCCAAACCTGCTGATACTGGGTACAGAGTTTGTAACATCAAGGCAAAGTAAAGCATTAAGCCAGGATTCTATAGGATCTGCAGAAGCATATCTAATTGACTCACTAAGTTCTATCTTTTTAAAAACACGGCCTGCATTAAAAGGCAATTGAGAAGTCAGCCATTGCCAGAGAACACAAACTTTGAAGCAAAAGCATGTAACATAAATATTGATAAAAATTAGACAAATCCATAATACATACATGCAAATATATATATATATATATATATATATATATATATATATAGACACACACACTAGAAGCAGAACCAAATATATATATATATATACATATAAGAAAAACTGCTAGCTCTTCTTCACAAAGTAATCACATGCATAATATTTGTTCATAGAACTAATAGGTAATAATGTCAATAAAGCTCGGAAATACCAGAGAGGGAGCCCTCAACACCCTTAGAGAGCTGGCTTTGCTCTTCCAATTGCTGCAGAAGTTTTAGGGATAAAGACCTACCAGTACCTTCATAGCTTAAATGGGACAAAAGAACTCAAATTCAGTCAAATTCATATTCTACTGAATCACACGATACGGAGCATGTTAACAGGGAAACTTTTCAAGGATGAAAATTCCTATATTACAAATTTATCATACCCATTTACAGTAGATGAAAGAAACACCAAGAAAGGACCAAGTAAGGACTTTACAACAGGCAATGGTATAGCTGCCGCTTCATCAACAACAAGAAGCTCTACCTGGGAGAGCTTTTCATGTTCATGCGGCTGTATATACTGCAAGGCCAGGGAAGAGAAAGGATAAAACACATTTATTAGAGCTAAGCGTGGTGGAACCAGTCCTACATTCAATTATAAAATCTTGTAGTATATACAAAAGATAAAATGATTAAATAAAAGTTGTTCATCCATATCTTTTCAACCTGAATTGTTTGTCTGTGCTGCTTGTAAATATTGATACGAACAGTTGCTTTCTTGAACTCAGGATTCACACTCTTCACAACATCATAATCGATGTGTTCCTTAAAACAAAGGAAACAGTGTTAAGTTAAAAAGGAATAAAAACAAACAACAAAATAATAGATATAACAGGAGTAACCTCCAAAAAAGACATGCAGTCCATATCATTATGAATAACTTCTCTTTTTTAAAAGCTAATAAAAGAAAAGCCATGGGAATACTGATACCAGGATAAAATAGCGGGTGCCCAGCAGATTACAAAAACACAATCTTCACTATAAATGTTGACATAAGAACTAAAGCAGAATTATGATTTAATCGAGTAGGATTTCAAGTAAAACAATGTCAAATTTTAAAAAGGGACATACTTCTACTGAAATTCAGAGTTCTAGAGGCAAAGAAACTCACCATCAGTTACTCTTCCTAATAACTGTCCTGAGATTCTATGAAAGTACTATGAACAAACAAGGCTAAAAGCATTTTAATTACAAAATAATCATACAAATACAAAGAAAAATCAGTCAGCACATATGCACCTAGAGAAGTTTGTGAATGTGTATTCAGATAATCGTAGACAGACTGTACCTTATATTCAATAGCATCGAAACCCTTGCACACAAATTCAAACAAGGTTTTTAAGTTCTCAGGACTAGGTGCCGTTACATAGATATTCGAATACCTATTAGAATAAGTTCTCTCATTAGACTAAACAAAGATAAGATGGAAACAAGAAACTAAGGACAAAAAAATCATAATATAATTCAAGCGATCTTACCCAGCAGCAATAGCACCAGCAATTGCTAATCCGAGTGCAGCTGATTTCCCACGGCCACGAGCAGCAAGCAAAGCAACTGTGCTGCGCAGATTCTTGTCCAAAATTGCATCAAGAAATGTAATGACAGCTTTTCCCTGCTCAAACATGAAAATAAATTATATCCACAAAAGCCACGTGCAAAAAATTAGTAAAGCACATTCCTACCTGATCCAGCGTACAGCACTTCTTTATCAACGGACCAACAGGAAAATCCTCATTTAGTTCTTCTTTTAAATTCTTCAAGTCCCGTTCAGATTCTGACAGCCCTTCAGTGTCCTTTTGCCAAACAGAAACAGAAGAAAGTTAAACGCATAAAAATGCCTTCACATTCCCTATTGACGTTGCTCAATTATGACAGAACATGAAAATGTGGTAAACAAAAGTTTACACCAAAGATCTGTCCTGAACTATTAAAAATGTTTGAAATTTCTAGAATGATGCTGTAGAGTAGAAAACACCTGAAAACATTTCCAGAAAATTTACCCCACACTCACTGAATAGAGAAGTCAGATAATTATAATTACCTCATTAACTGGAACTGGGGTTATTGATTTTATATGAGATGAAATTGGTAAGATATTTAGCTCATCATCCATAACCACGCATGCTTTGCATGATGCAAGGGATAATAAAAAACGTTCATTAAAGCGCCCAGCAGCTTCAGAGTGGGACTCTGTACGGTACCGCTCGTGAACATCCTGAATCAGCAAACTTTCTATAAGTTACCAATGTAATACTTCGAGAACAAGTAGAATTCAGGATAAAAACCAGTAGTTAAGAAAGTGTTAGCAATGTAGTTAAAAAAAATGGACAGCCTGGGCAATACGATTATGAAATAATGATGCGGATTTCAATACATTTTCTAAAGGTAAAAGAATGAATCAAATGGGATAATTACCTCAACTAGAATTCTACACGATATGAAATTAAAACAAGAAGGCAGTTTGGAAGCAGCATTAACAAAATAACAAGAACCTTAGAAATCAAAATCGGTGTCATAAACTAGAATACCAATAAGCCAAGCACTACACCAAATTAAGAATGAAAAATTAATTCTAAAAAAGCCGAGTAGATGGAAACTTCATTGCACTTAAAGGAGTAAACGAACAAAATGTTTGACGAACAATATCTGAATATGTTCGGTTTTTGTTCGCTTATGTTCGTTTATTATTCTCAACAAACGATCAGGACCAAAGATGTGATTCATTTTTTTTATGTTCATGAACAAACTTGTTTAAAATTTGTTTAAAACCCATTCGTTTAGTAAATGAGATTTACTGTTCGTATGCCATTCGATAATAATAATTTTTTAAAATAAATATTTACTTATAAGTTATTTTAATATAAAATTATTAAAAGTACATATTTATATAGGATTTTTTAAATTTTTTATCATATACATTAGGGTGAATACAATTTATCTGTTGAAAGATTTCCTAGAATATTTGTAATTATGTACCATATTTGATTATGTGTTATATTTAGTTAGTTGAGAGATTTGTGGGCTGGAAGAGAGATCTTAGGAATCAGTTTTATTTTCCTCTTAATTAGGAAGATTAGTTGCCTTTTTTGTTTCCTAGAAGAAATCTATAAAATCGTGTACATCAATATAGAAAAGTGAGATTCAAAAATATTTTATTCTTTGTTTTTTATGGTGTCAGAGCAGAAAATAAAATCCTAGGATTTGAATTTGATTTTTGTCCCTAAGATGTCTAGCGTCACGTCTGAAACAAGCCAGCCTCCTCAATCATCTCAGTCCTTGCTTCAAACTGTTAGGAATCCATCTGATAATCACCCTATTCAGATTACTACAATCCGACTAAATGGTGATAATTTCCTTCAATAGTCACAATCTGTTCGCATGTACATCAGGGGGAGAGGCAAGATTGGCTATCTCACAGGAGATATAAAGAAGCCCAACGAGAAGGATCCAACCTATGCCATTTGGGACACTGAGAACTCAATGGTGATGACATGGTTGGTCAATTCCATGGCTGAAGAGATAAGTGTTAATTACCTCTGTTACTCTACAGCCAAGGAATTATGGGACAACGTTTCACATATGTTTTCCAATCTAGGGAATCAATCCCAAGTATATGAGTTAACCTTACGAATTGGGGAAATTCGCCAAGGTGAGGACTCTGTGACAAAGTATTTTAATTCTCTTAAAAGAATTTGGCAGGACCAGAACTTATTCAACAATTACGAGTGAAAATCACTCAAGGATTGCAATCAATACAAGAAGATGGTGGATATTGGCCGAATCTTTAAATTTCTTGCAGGTTTGAATGTTGAATATGATGAGGTCCGTGGCCGAATAGTTGGAAGAAATCTTATGCCTCCAATTGGGGAAGTACAGGTTCGGAGAGAAGAAAGCCGAAGACATGTGATGCTTGGAAAGAAAGCTGTTGGTACAACCGGGTCTGTGGAAGGGTCAGCCTTGGCTGTTCTTGAAACTCAAGTCAGCCGTAGAACGTCCCAAAACCAGCGTGCAAGAGACAGAAATAACCTGCACTGTGACTACTATGGAAAACAGAGCCATACTCGAGAGAATTGTTACAAGTTGCATAGTAGACCATCTAATGATAGGGCAAACAAACCTGGTGAACAGAGCACACCTGTAGCAAATGAGACCGAGTCATCTTTGTTCAGTAAAGAGCAGTTAGATCACCTTCTGACACTACTAAAATCCTATCCGTCACCCAATGCTCCTATTGGTTCCATGGCACAAACAGGTAGCAATTCTTTGGCACTTTCTGTTCTTGGAAAAACCGATTCTTAGATCATAGATTCAGGGGCCTCCAATCACATGACAAGTTGTTCTCAATTGTTTAGCTCATATTATCTGTGTTCTGGTATAGAAAAGGCTAGAATAGTTGATGGTAGTTTTTCACCAATTGCAGGCAAAGGGCACATTAAAATTTCAGAAAAAATCACTCTAAAATCAGTTTTACATGTTCCAAAACTTACTTGTAATCTTCTTTCTGTTAGCAAATTGTCTGAAGACTCTTAACTGTTCCATTCTTTTCTTTTCTTCCACTTGTGTTTTTCAAAACCGAAACTCGGGGAAGACGATTGGAACTGCTAGAGAAATAAATGGACTGTAATACTTTGATGAAAATGCTTTCGGGTATGAAAAAGCTCATGGATTAGGTAGTACTAGTTCAAACTTTGTCTATGATCAAGTCATGTTATGGCATAGGAGATTAGGGCATCCTAGTTTTCCATATCTCAAATATTTATTTCCCGAATTGTTTAAAGGAATTGATTGCTCAAAATTTCATTGTGAAGCTTGTCATTTGGCTAAAGACCATCGTGTTTCATTTCCAATAAAACCCTATTCTGCTTCAAAACCATTTTATTTGTTTCATAGTGATGTTTGGGGCTCATCTAAAGTTAACACACTTTCTAGCAAAAAATGGTTTGTAACCTTTATTGATGACCACACAAGAGTATGCTGGGTTTATTTGTTGAAAAAGAAGTCAGAAGTTGAACAACGGTTTAAAGATTTTTTTCTTATGATTGAAAATCAATTTCAAACAAAACTTGGTATTCTAAGAACAGATAATGGAACTGAATATTTTAACAAATATTTGGGAACATTTTTTTGGGAAAAAGGTATTATCCATCAATCAACTTGTGACACACCGCAACAAAATGGTATTGCCGAAAGAAAAAATAGACATTTACTTGAAGTAGCTAGGGCCATTATGTTTTCAATGATGTTCCTAAATATCTTTGGGGAAATACACTCTTGACTGCTGGTTACTTAAGAAATAGAATGTCATCTCGAGTATTTAAATTTGAAACACCTTTACAAGTTTTAAAAAGTTTTTTTTCCCACATCTCAAATAACTGCAGATCTTCCCTTAAAAGTGTTTGGTTGCATTTGTTATGTGTATATACCAAATATTCTTCGATCAAAACTGGATCCAAAAGCTGAAAAATGTGTCTTCATTGGTTATGCATCGAATAAAAGGGGATACAAATGTTTTAATCCAATCACGAAGAAATTTTTCGAAAGTATGGATGTAAGCTTTGTTGAGGACCAACCTTTCTTTCAAAAAACTTTTTTTCAGGGGGAAAACATAGTAGAAGAAAATAATTTTTGAGAAACTTTACCCATTCCGGAGACGTCTATGCCTTTAATTAATTCTGATAAGTATTTTTTGGAAACACCTATTGGGAATATGGAAACTAGTGGTAGTACTCTTAATCCTACTTTGCCAGATGTGACTTTATCAGAGACGGGGGGAGAAGTACTTCCAACGGATTACAATCCTCAATCTGAGCTTTAGGTTTATACTAGAAAAAAGTTTCCCAAACGTACTACTGCTCTAGTTATTTCTCCAGCGGATGTTCAATCTAATTTTCCGAGTGATGGTCCTACAACTCAGAGTAACCTTCCTTCTACTTCCTCTTTATCTCTTGATTTACCGAATAAATCTTCTTCTAATCTTGATCTTCCAATTGCATTAAGAAAAGGAACCCGAACATGCACTAAACACCCTATTGCAAAGTACTTGTCATATGAAAAATTGTCAAACACTCATAGAGCATTTGTGTCTAGGATTTCTAATCTTTCTGTGCCAAGAACTGTTCAGGAAGCAATGGGTGGTCGAATTGGAGATTAGCTGTGATGGAAGAGATGAATGCTCTTAGAAAGAATGACACTTGGAGTGTCGTTAATCTACCCGAAGACAAGACAGTTGGGTGTAAATGGGTGTTCACAGTGAAGTGAAAAGCTGACGGAAGTGTGGAAAGATACAAAGCAAGACTTGTAGCAAAAGGATTTACTCAAACTTATGGTATTGACTACCAAGAGACTTTTGCTGCTGTTGCTAAGATTAACTCTATCAAAATACTTCTTTCTCTTGTAGTTAACTCCAACTGGCCACTTCATCAATTTGATGTTAAAAATGCTTTTTTGAATGGAGATTTGCAAGAAGAAGTATATATGGACATGCCACCCGGATTTGAAGAAAAACTTGGAAGAGGCAAAGTGTGCAAGTTGAAGAAAGCATTATATGGATTAAAGCAATCTCCTAGAGCTTGGTTTGAGCGTTTTGGAGAGGTTACTAGGAGACATGGTTTCTCACAAATTCAAGCTGATCACACCATGTTTTTCAAACATTCCACCGAAGGTAAAGTGGCTATTTTGATAGTATATGTAGATGACATAATCATGACTGGGAATGATTCTCTTGAGATCAACAATTTGAAGAGGAAGCTTGAGGCTGAATTTGATATCAAGGACCTAGGAAAGCTGAAGTATTTCTTCGGAATGGAGTTTGCAAGATCCAAGGAGGGAATTTTTATCAATCAACGCAAATATGTTCTTGATTTGATCAATGAAACAAGAATGATTGGTTGTAAGGCAGCAGATACTCCAATCAAGCCTAATGTGAAATTGAAAGCAGCGGCAGCTAATGAAGTGGTGGACTGAGAACGTTACAAAAGATTGGTGGGGAGACTAATCTATTTGGCGCACACTAGACCTGACATAACTTTTGCAGTAAGTGTTGTAAGCCAATTCATGCATTCACCTGGACCAACTCATTTTGAAGCCGTGTTCAAAATTTTGAGATATCTCAAGGGGACTCCTAGGAAAGGACTTTTGTTCAAAAATAGAGGCCATCTTTAGGTAGAGGCTTACACAGATGCAGATTGGGCAGGCAATGTAAGTGATAGAAGATCCACCTCAGGATATTGCACTTTTGTAGGGGAAATCTGGTTACTTGGAGAAGCAAAAAACAAAGTGTTGTGGCAAGGAGTAGTGCTGAAGCAAAATTCTGCTTATCTCAAGGGGACTCCAGGGAAAGGACTTTTGTTAAAAAATAGAGGCCATCTTTAGGTAGAGGCTTACACAGATGCAGATTGGGCAGGCAATGTAAGTGATAGAAGATCCACCTCAGGATATTGCACTTTTGTAGGGGAAATCTGGTTACTTGGAGAAGCAAAAAACAAAGTGTTGTGGCAAGGAGTAGTGCTGAAGCAAAATTCTGCTTATCTCAAGGGGACTCCGGGGAAAGGACTTTTGTTCAAAAATAGAGGCCATCTTTAGGTAGAGGCTTACACAGATGCAAATTGGGCAGGCAATGTAAGTGATAGAAGATCCACCTCAGGATATTGCACTTTTGTAGGGGAAATCTGGTTACTTGGAGAAGCAAAAAACAAAGTTTTGCGGCAAGGAGTAGTGCTGAAGCAGAATTCTGCTTCGTGGCACATGGATTTCGTGAGGTGTTGTGGATAAAAAGACTCCTAGAAGAGTTGAAGGTTCCTATACCGACGCCTATTAAAGTCTATTGTGACAACAAGGCTGCAATTTCTATAGCTCACAATCCAGTTCTACACGACAGAACAAAGCATGTAGAAGTGGACAAACATTTCATCAAGGAGAAGATAAACAGTGGCATAATATGCATGTCTTACATACCAACTGCGAGCCAAGCAGCAGACATACTCACCAAAGGACTTCCTAAGACGCAGTACGAGAATTTAGTTGGCAAGCTTGCCATAAGTTATATCTTCATGCCAGCTTGAGGGGGAGTGTTGAAAGATTTCCTAGAATATTTGTAATTGTGTACCATATTTGATTATGTGCTATATTTAGTTAGTTGAGAGATTTGTGGGCTGGAAGAGAGATCTTAGGAATCAGTTTTATTTTCCTCTTAATTAGGAAGATTAGTTGCCTTTTTTGTTTCCTAGAAGAAATCTATAAAATCATGTACATCAATATAGAAAAGTGAGATTCAAAAATATTTTATTCTCTGTTTTTTATTATCTGTATAAATTTTTTGTTTAGCGTTCACGAACATATTCGTTTGATGTTTACGAACACATGATTGTGAACACGTTTATTTAATATTTATGAATACATGTTCGTGAACATATTCGTTAATGTTCATAAAGAAGCTTAACAAACACGAACAGAACACAAACAATCTTAAAATATAAATGAACGTACACAAACATAGTAACGTTCGTTCATGTTCGGTTGGCTTGCACTAAGAAAAAGTACGTTAAGATCGAGACAAGGAGGTTTTCCCTGTGAAAACACTGTAAATTCTTTAAGTAGCTTCAATTAATAGGCTGAGAGATTTTTCTTGTCTTGACGTACCTTTTAGAATCTTAAGGTTTCAATTGTTATGCCTAGGCTGAGCAATGAGTGACATCCTTCACCCACCCAGCCCCCAACAAAAAATAAATTAATGAACAAAAAGAAAAACATAACAAAACACTAACTAGTAGTCCAAGAATATCAATCCCAGATCAATCATTAAACAAATTTAGGACTAATAATCTCAAAGAATAGTATAGATAAAATGAAAGAGCAAAAGAAAGCATGGTATCATAAGCCGCTTCATACATTTTTCTTAATTTCTTTGGACAATTACAAAAATCGAAGCAGTTGGAGAAATATATCATACCATAACCATGGTGTAAAGACTAGTCAGGGAAGAAAGAGAACGAAGAAGCAATACAACTAATCCCCCACCCTGCACTGTCTCTATTGTTCTGGCTAGAAGATTTGGCGTCAGTGCTTCAAAATCCTAATATCAAAGTAAAAGCAAACAATTTATAAAGAAATGTGGGAAAGGAAAATATATCCAATTGAATCAAAACAAAATACACTAAAAATGGCTACCTGTAATATACACATTGCAAAAGTATTTCCAAGAATTCTCTCTGAATCTTTGTATAAGCAATAGGTTAATCCTCCAGTTTCCAGAAATAGCGAAAAAGGATCAACTTTCTCCCGATCCAGCAGCCCTCTCTGCATTAACCTTTTTAACTGTTTCCCACGTTTTTTCTTGTTACTGCGTTAACATAATTACCACAATCACCATTTTCATTCGTGCTCTTACTAACAAGAAAGTTCATTTAACAAAGAACAAGCATCAAATGAAGATTCGTCTCATTTAAATTAAAAAAAAAAAAAAACATTTTAAAAATTCAATCTGTTTGATAGTTACTTTTTTACTAATTGCTATTTTATTTCGGTAAACAATAAGCAAAAAGTAATTAGCAAAAGCGTCTAACTAAAACTAAGATACAAATTCATGAAAAAAAAAAAGGAAAAAAGAAAACTGAAATAAGAAAGGGACCTGCTGAGTTCGAGTTTGTCCTTATAGCACCATAAAACAGTTGGCCTAGATTTAACCACGGCCTTACTTAGCATGTAGTGAAGATTCACGATCTGCAAGAAAATAATATAGAACTTGATATTAGCAACGAAATTGCGTTCCGTTTGGCTCCTGAGAAACTTTACAAAGTTCCTTTTTTTTCCCTACTCGGAAACCAAACTAAAAAAACAAAGAAAAAATAATAGAAAAAAGAGAGAGAAGGAGAATGGAGGTGCCTGGTCACGAGACTTGTCGCCGATGATGACGAACATGGAACGGTGGCGAGTTTTAACGCCATTTTCGATGAGAGTTCTGATGCGTTCGTCTACCTTCTTCCTCATTCGTTTTTTTTTTTTTTTTCAAATTTAGTTGTCTCGAAGAGAAATTAAAGGAAGTTAAGCTTGGCCTGGATTTTGCTTTTTGGTTTTACTTGGTGACTTAGTGCAGAGCTCCTCTCCTCTTCTATGCGCAAGGGTTTATGAGGTTTTTCGGCGCTAGGGCGCTGGGAGTTTACCGAACAGATCAGACGCAGTCGTTTTATATAATTCCTATTTCCCTTTTTAAAAAAAAAAAAAAACGAAAGGCAGGGTTTTTATTTATTTATTTATGGGAAATAGTACATGATATGGTAGTCTTTACGAGGCGCTCAGAACTACTATTACATCGGTCTGAACACAATTTGGCAGTAAAAACATAGGCATAGTATTATTAATTTCATTGCATCATGTTTCTGTTGCTCTAATTGCCAAATGGTTTGTTGCCTTGTTTCCTTCTCTGTAGAAGAAAGTGAGTTGAAGATGATCAAATCCTACCACAAGATGTATGTAATCAGGTATGAGTATCTCGTGAAGCGGGTGCCGGTCCTTGTTCCTGTGAAGTAATTCTATTGGGCTAAAAAAGTGAGTCTCAACCATCAAGTATTTGATTCCCAGAGATGCAGCAAGTCTCATACCATCCCTGAGAGCATATAGTTATAGCCATTACATTGGTCGTCATACCAATATACATAGAAAAAGCATATATGAAATTGTTTTAAATGTCTCTGATCACTCCTTCGCAGTCGGAGGAGCCTGGATTTCCAAGAGTAGAGTCATCTGTATTTGGTTTAAAAAAAGAAGCTGGAGGTGGATTCCATGGAACAAGTCGTTGGCATTGGTTTAGGCGTCTAGCAGGTGAGACAAAAAGGGCTTGGACAGCGGAACTGTTAGCAAAGTGGATTGTGTTTTGAAGAATGTTGGGGAGAGGAATATGTTTATTATTAAAGATCATCTCGTTGTGTGCTTTCCATATATGCTAGAGTAAGTGAGGGATAAAATAGAATAAGGTATAGTTACTTGCGATAATGTACATGTTTTGTTGGAGGTTGTTAAAGATTTTAGCATTAAGGTAATTTATACTGAAACCGGGTTCCATTTCCAATTTAGAGATGACCAGATATCGGCAAATTTGGAACAAGCATTGAAAAGGTGATGAATTGTTTCCTCTGTCCCTTGGCATAGATTAAAGGTGGGTAAAGGAATAACGTGCCGCACTAAATAACTAATCAATTAAATTTTTTTAAAATGTGTGTGATAAGTTCTATTTTTATTTATTTAAGCCACTAAATTGAAGGTTGAACTCGCTCACTCGTTCTGTAAACAGCAAGTGGAGTGTGTCACAATGCACACACGAAGTGTTCGATGGACAAAGTCTTTGGCATGCTTTAGAGCTTTTCACACACAGAGAGGGGTGAGGGACTTCTAGATTACTTGCTGGCATGCACCAAAAGTGGGGCGTACGATACATATCGCACGAACGGGCACACAAGATTGCTTGGCTGCTAATGAAGATTTTGGACCTAGTCAAAATCCTTAATAGTTAACACTCTAGAGTCTCTAGGATTCGAGAATCTTTATAGATTTAAACTCTTATCGATAGTTTGCTGTAATTTAAACGCTTGTTAATAAGCTTGGAAGAGTTCAATCATGTAAGGCGGCTTCACTATAAATAGAGGATCTCCCCACCCTCATTTATATCTCATTCATTTAGAGTTTTTCATATTACAATTTTTTTCTCAACATTTCTCTAGCTTTCCTAACTTTTCTTATTTTTTGTTATACTGGCATAACGTTCCAAACACGTGAGTGTGATCGTAGACTGAAAGAAGGCTAACTTAAGCTTCTAGGGACGTAACCTCTAAGTCTAAGGTTGCACGGTTCCCAATTAAAAATCATTGGCTTTATCAGTGATTTTGGGCTTTTACACCAAATGTTTAAAATTTAAAAATAAATTGAACTGCAAAATGATGATTTGTGTCTATAAGAATGACTTGAAATTATTTTTAAAATGTTTAGCATTAAGCCAATAACATGTTTTTTTTTGTTATTATTTTACTATTGATTTCTTTTGATATTGTTGTTACTCAATTACAACGGTGACGTATTGTTGACGTCCTCGCTTCAATCTTCATGTCATTTGTTACCAGAGACTCTGCAAGAAAGAGAATGATTAGAGGGACACAGAAGTTCCATGTGTAAGCACTTTGATACTTAAGTCAGAAAGGGAGTTTCGCAGAGTTTCAGTAAAGTAAATAGAGACATAGTTTCATAAATCATATATGTCCCCCTATTTATATGGATTAATTTTGCCTTTAATTAAATATTTAATGGGTAGAAATGTTTCTCTCGCATGTTTTCTTCGTGCGCTACGTGGCGCATTCTTCGTGCGCCACGTAGTGTACTTTTATAATTTTTATTTTATTTTATTATTCTTTTTGTCATGCACAACAAATATGATTATTTTCTATTCTATATTCTATTTCATTTTATTATTATAATAATAATAATAATAATAATAATTATTATTATTATTTGGAAATTAAAAATTGGGTAAGTTCACTTAGGTGTTATGGTTGAAAATTTAGGATGTGAAACTTTCATTGAAGAGGAAAAAATGTTAAACTTTAAGGCCAAGTATTGCAAGTTGAAAGCATCAAGCAAGCAAAAAATCAATAACAATCAATGCAAATTTTGAAATCAAAGCTAAAAATAAGACAAAATTAAGACAAAATCAAAATCATAGAATCAAAAGTCCAGATATAGGATTACAAGACCAAGGTCAAATCTGCCTAAGGCAGATCCGATTCTTGGACTTTAAGAACTTCCCAAAATAAATCAGACCTTGGCCTCTAAGACTTTCCATAGCCAACACAATCCTATATCTATATAAATGTAATCTCACATATAAAGCAACATATAGCAGGAGAGAGCAATAAGAAAACACAGAAGTAATTTGCAAAAAGACAATAGGTAGTCACAAGTCCTTTTTTTTTTTTTTGTAATCATATTATTTTAATAATAAAAGAACATAATATTTAAAGCTTTAATGCTTAATAACGCTTTTACAAATAGAAATGCCAAGCTGTTTTCTTTACTAGCCGTTTAACATTTTAACTATTAATGTTAGCCATTTACATCTCTTTGTGCTACAAAAAATAATACTCTTAAATTTATAATTAATATTTGGTGTATGTTACAAATGTGTGAGACCTATAAATAGAGGTTCTAAACCTCAAACAATAGAGACATTAATTTACTATGATAATTCACACATAATTCTTAGACAAGAAAAAGATGTCTGATCTTAGACCTCTTTACTCTACAAGTTAGAACAAAATTGTAGAGTATACAACAAAGATAATGTTGAGCTGTTGTATCCTGGAGGCGACATACTTAGAGTTTCGATTGATATAATATCCAGAGAGGTGTGAATCGCTTTAAAGAGAGCGAGATAACTGTGCCTTAATCCAGCTTTTCTTATCACTAGTAAATAAATTTTAATTTGTTAGCTTTAAATTGCTTATATTTATTTTGAAATAGCAAAACTTAAGCATGGTTAAATGTATTACTTATATTGTAAATTTGCTTAAGTACTTATGATTTTCGCAAACCATATCAAGTGCTTTTATCAAGTTTGAGGCCATGATTTATTTAATTATCTTTCTATTGGTCTTAATCTACTTAGAAAATATTTTAAATATTGCATTAAGTAATTTTTTTACGATATTTATTGAATTATTTGAAAATTATTTGGTGAGTTTTGGGCTTAATTTCTTGTACTTAAAGTATTATCATATTTAAATAAAATTTAAAATGATTTATAAAATTAATTTTCTATATATTTCACCCCAAAAGCACTTTCTAAGAGGCAAGGACTTATCCTCCATTTTCTTTATGATCGATCCTTTAAAGTCAATAGCCAAAATCCTTTATTTTCAAACAGAGGGATCGATCCCCCATTTGCTTCTTATGCATTTTTGCAGCTATAAGAGGCAAGGGATCGATCCCCCACTAAATGGATATATCTTCTCTAGACTAGAGGCCTCTAACAACTAGTTTTACATGAAGAGCAACGGTCATTTCTTCTTTCCTTCATCTCCAATAGCCATATTCACTAAAGAGAGTATAAATACAAGCCTTGAAGACCATGTGACTCAAGAGACTTCATTCCTTTTCTTCTGCAAGCTTGAACAACAAATCAAAAACTTAAATTTCTCCATCTTCTATCATTCACACTTTCAAGTGAATCATTTTGTAAATCATAATTGTTGTGAAACTTCTTAGAGTTTAAACTTGTAATCACTTAACTTTTTAGAGATATTCTTTGATTACACAAATTGTTTACCCAACCACATATTTTAAAGGGGAGAGTTCTCTTGAGTGCTAATTTGTAAGTGAGTTGTGGGTAGATTAAGGTTTTCTCCTAAAACTTTAAGAAGGGAGAGGTTGTAAGGTTTCCTACTAGTACGAACTAGACGTATTACCGCAAGTGCACGGGTCACACAAGTAATAATGAGATTTGAGTCCCGGAATATCGTCCCACAGAGAAGTTGATCAGCTTAATTAACTACCGGTTAATCTTACCCTAAGTATATCCTAGCAAATTATGAAGTTTAGTGAAGGGTGATCTACGAAGGCTAATTAAAATTATTGAAAACAATAAAACAATAAAATAATAAAACTAAATAAAACCGAGCTAAGATTTACTTACCGAACTCCGAGCACTTAAGACCAGATGCCTATACAAATAATTAAAACAGTTAATTAACGCAATTAAAATAAACTGCAAATATGTAGAGAAATAAAATTAATTAATCTAAAATTAAACAATCCTAAAATGCAATTTTAAACTACTTAATCAAAATGCAAATTAAGCTAACTTAAGATTTAATGAAATAAAATCCTAGAAAAATTTAGGAAATTAACTACAAATCTAAAAGTCTAAAATATTATCTCTAAACTAATCTTAACTATATCTAATTATTAATTTAACAATAAAATCTAACTAATGCATGATAAATACTATTGGTTTATTCAAATTAAAATGAAAACTTAAAATGCATAAAATGAGTTTAATCTAAATTAATTCTAATTGGAAAGCCTTAATTCCTATTGCAAAAAGAAAATTAACTATTAATGAAATTAAAACTAAGCCTTAAACTATTAAACTAAGAAAATATAACTAATAAGCAAATTGATTCAATACTAAGCAATAACAACTAATAGAAATGCATGGTAAATTTAATTGAAACAAATTCCTAATGCCAAACATGGCCTTAACAGATTGCAAAAACCGAGTGGTCCCGATATGTCATTGTTCATGCTCTTCTTCAGCAGAATTTGTTTACTCCACACTACTCTCGATTTTGTCCTGCTCTTCAGGTGCTACAACTGGTTCTACTCCTGCTTTGCTACACGTCCTCGGCTGTACTAGCTCCAGCTTTGCTCATGTCATCCACTACTTTAGCCCAGTAATTTGTTGCTGCTGAAACATTTATGCACTGCACCTGCCAGCATCAATTCCTACAAACAACAGCATACAGGAACAAAATGTACTAGCAAGCAGCCTCGAAATCCTTCTTTTGTGCCGTATGCATGACCATACCACTGTTGCACTGCCAACTTAGGTAGCCAGCTCCTATGTTGCGAACAGGTCAGCATGAATGAGGATCATCAGTAAGCACCATTCTGCACAGAAAATGGAGACACGGACTGGACCCGAGCTTGGTTACACAACCCCTACATCCTTTAGCTGCAACCTATCAAAATCTTCTTCAGCAGCTTAGTGATGGTGAAGGACTACAGCATAGCACTGCAATCTTGAACAGGAAACTGATACAAGCTTAAAACCGAATATCAACAAAATAAAAACAAGGAACAGTGCACTCAATGTGAAACAGAGCTAAACAGAGGACAAATATATAACCCATGTAAATTGTAATTGTTTACTCATCCTAAGCTATGTCTACACGGCAGCAAACTTACTCTCATCAACACGTAAAAGAAAAGAAGAAAAAGAACATGTAAAGAGAAGCAAATATAAAACCGAGAAGAGTGAATGCAGTAGAAAGTAATGGTAGCTAGCGTTAATATGCAGTAAAGGGTAGCATCTGTGTATTGTAAACAAAGAAAAATGAAACAAGGAAAATCGAATAACAGTGCATTGCTAGATAAAAGCTTAAAAACTAAAAGAACTAAGTGAAGATCAACAACTGAAAAATTAACCAAAACTAACAATACCCGTAAATCACATGAACAGGGAACCCATCATCCTTGGTTTGTTTCATTTTCTTTTCCAACATGATTCCACATTGCTCTTGATGTCGAACAATGCTCAACATCAATCCATATCAAGGCACCAGAACCAAAATGGAGAAGAATGAATGAAAAATGCTTGTCTCCCGAATGCACAAGAGGAAACCAAACCGAGAGCTAGAAAAATAAAGATTGCTTCAACAAAAACATAAACAGTTTAGGAAAACCGAGAATTAGAAAAAGAGAGGCAAATACTTTCCATTAACTTTCATTGAATCAAAGGAAATAACTTTGATAATATGAACTACAAACCGAATAGCAAATGAAATATTCTTTTTAAAGTAAGTTACCATGAACAGTAGAAAAACTTGCTAAAAAAAACACTATGTGGAAATTTTAAAACAAGGAAAGCTTTAAAATTAACCTAAAAGCTACTCTACCCTAAATTACATGCTTTTTTCAATTGCCATCATTATCTATTTATATACACACTTAGGGGTACAATTGTAATTTTTTATCCTAAATGAGTTGGCATTGTTTGGCCACTTGTTGTGAGATCTAAGAATTTTAGACATATTTTAATTATGTAATATGAACTTGAAGTGTAATTTATTGAGCTAAGTGAAATGTATATGTGATAAATGAGAAATAATCCAAGTAGTAAACTGTGAAAATTATATTTGGAGATTTACATGTTAAGTGTTTAACCTAAGTGTGAAACTATGAGGTCAGATCGATCTTGGAGAAGGAGAGATCGATCTGGTGAGTTAAAAATGACCAGGAAGGAGGAAAGTAAGTGAGCAGATCTATCTCTAATGGAAGAGGATCGATCTCCTTATGATTCTGTTTGAGAGAAGATCGATCTCCTCAAGGAGCAGATCGATCTCATAAAGCCATAAAGAGATCGATCTGACCCCTCGATAGATCGATCTCCTAGGCATAAAATTACTCCAAATCGTCCCCAAATTCAAATGAAGATCGATCTCATCAGGAGCCAGATCGATCTCCTACCCTCCGTCTATATAAGGAACCCCTGCTTTCTCCTGCAATTTCATTTTCTCTCTCTTCAAAACCCCATTTTCACCCGAGCCCTAGCTTTCTCACTCATCCAAAGCACCCATTTTCGTCCAAATCAGAGGTTGTGGCAAGAAGGAAAGTTGTTCCTCATCAAAGGGAGAACAACATACTTGGGAATCGAAAGACGGATTGAATCGAGGCAAGAGATAAGCTCTCCACAAGTTTTGGGTAATTTTTAAACCTCGATCTTGATATTTGAGATGATTTTGGTGATAATGGTTGTTGGTATTGACTTGAAATAGTTGGAAAATGATTAGGGATTGATGAAATTACAATGTAGTTGGAGTGATAATGATATTTAGCAATTTTGGTAATTTTGGGAATTTTGAGCTATAAATGGAAATTTAGACAATGTGGTGAATTAGCATAGATATTGTGGCATGAGAAGTGTAGGATGTTGAGATGTTGTGAATGAGATTGTGGATTGAGATAGAGTTAGGAGAATTGAGAGATTTGAGGTGTTATGAGCAATTATGCTCGATTTTGAGAATTGAGGTTACTGTGATGATGAGTATTGATGTTTTAACATCGTTTGGACAGCTCCGGAGTTCCAGAGTGGGATGCGAGAGTAGTCTGTGACAAGGGAGAAACAATTGCACTATACGAGGTGCAAAGAGGTAAGGGAAACTAAACCATTTGTGTATGTGATTTGTGAACTACTATTATAGCATGATTTGCGATTTATAAAACAAGCATGTTTGATGTGTTGTGTTTTGATGAGAATGCACACGATTTTTATAACCGGTTGGAGCCTAATGTTTTTATGAGTTTATAAGCTACACGTGAAACCGCTTTATAAACCGTTGAGTTTGTGTGAGAAATGAATTGGGCTCTACGTTAAGGCGATATTGAGATTTGAGAAATGTGTGCGTGTTTTGCCGGTTAGGACTCGGTTTTAATATGTTTTGTGTTGAGTACAAAACGGTTTTAAATGAGTTTTATGAGAAAGAAACCACTATAAGTTTTACGTGAAGGCAAACCAGTTTTATATGATAATGGCTATTGATAAAGACTTAGGTGTGTAATTTTGAGTACACACCGGGCATTGCTCTGGTAGCATGTAAGTCCAATTCTTCTCCATTCTGGTAACGTGAGATCCCCCATTCTGTGGCTGTGCCACGTATATTTGGTGGTTGTTGCCACATGAGATCCCCCATTCTGTGGCTGTGCCACGTATATTTGGTGGTTGTAGCCACGTGAGACCCCCTATTCTGTGGCTGTGCCACGTGTGAATCTAAATCAGTGGCTATGCCACGTGTATTTGGTGGCTACGCCACGTGCATTATTATTACAGTGATTTTATCACGTTTATTGAGAAAGCCATTATCGCATTATTTTCACATGCTCGTTACTGCTCTATACTGAGCCTTTTACTTCATGTTTCCACATGATTTTGATATATGAGATGCTGTTTTGAGAACTTTCATGCTATGGTTTTCAAATAAGTATACTGAGTTTCACATACAAATAAATATTTTATGATGTGCAATATGGTTTATATAATGAGTCCCTTACCCCCTTACTGAGCGATTTAGAAGCTCACCCTGTTTTCTTTCCTCCCAGATTTCTTCAAGTGAAAAAGGGTTTCCCTGCGTCGTACGGAGTAGTGGCTAGCGGAGGACTTGAGCTCCAAGCCATATATTGTATTTTGAGGTATCATTTATCTTTTCATGTACCCAGACAATTATTGTAATTACAGACACTTAATGTATAACCTTGTATGGGATGTATTAGGATTAATTAACTTAATACTGAGTAATGTATATGATATGATATATACTATCTAATGATGAGATCCTGAGGTATGATATATATGATGATGTATGACACTGCACAGGAATGCACCCTTAATTGTGATTTGATGAGTAAAAAGTTTTAATTTTGCCCTATTTTCTGCGTTTTTGGGGCGTCACACTTGTCTTCATTTGATTTGCTGTAGAGCAGATATTTCCACATCACTTGTCGATTTGTCTAGTTGGTTGAGTGATGTGACCCGGCGTGTGTCTTCCAGAAGGTTCGCATGGTGTCCGTTGATCTTATCGTTTCAGAGCGAATAAAATATGGACACCTGGCATCACGCGTGTCCAGACGACTGGTGACTCGGTCTACAAATTGGAAGTGGTCCAGTCTCCTTTAGCCCGTTTTCAGCCCAATTTCGACTGAAACGACTGAGTTTCATTCGGATTTAATTTATCTGCACATTAAAGAATTTTAATTAAATAAAGGAGATTATTGATAAAATAATATGGGGATTAAATAATTAATTAAGAAATTAAGCATAAATAATTCTATTAAAAATAGAATTATCACCTACTTAAGCTTGGAAAAAGTATGTGCTGTAAGGTTTTCTCCTTGAGCCGAAAAAAAAAGTGGAATGTTACTCTTGAACCAATGAAAAAAAGTGTAACAAATTCAATAGTGAATTTGGAAAAATCCTTGGGAGCATCTCAAGGTAAAAGATGTAGGTAAGGTTGGCCGAACCGCTATAAATCACATGCGTACAATTCTATATCCTTTTACTCTTTACTTTATAGTTATTGAATTGTGTTTATTGTATTAGTTGATTGAATTGTGCACTAGAATTGCCTAATTGAACTTAGAGAACATTGACATAGGATAGAGAACTAACAAAAGAAAGTAAAACTTTTTAGTTTAGTGAAAAATCGATTCACTCCCCTTTCGATTAGCCAATAGAGCCAACAATTAGTATAAGAGCTTGGGCTTTTGCATCGAAAATGATTAATCTCCTTATAGTAAAATAATCTAATGGCTCAATTTAGTGCACTAACAAGTTTGGCAGAGGATGGACACTCTTTGGTTAGGCCTCTAATCTTCAATAGAGAGAATTTAGCATATTCGAAAACTAAAATGATGTTATTTATACAAGCTAATGATTATGAAGTGTGGAGAGTTATAGTTAGAGACCCCAAATCTCTACTAAGAAAGATATGATGTAGAGGTTCCAAAATTAAAAAAAAATGAATGGAATGATAGTGACATTAGGATGGCATAATTGAATACCAAAGTTATGCATATACTCTTTTATGCACTTAGTCTAAATGAGTACAATAATGTCTCATTATGTGAAAATGCAAAACAAATTTGGGACAAATTAGCTATCACACATGAGGGAACTAATTAAGTTTAAGAGACCATAGTATGTATGCTCACACATGATTATGAGGTTTTTAGGATGAGACAAGATGAGTCCATTAGTGAGATATTCACTAAATTCAGCGATATAATCAATAGACTTAAGGCATTAGGAAAGACTAATTTTAATGTAGAAATAGTTAAAAAAATGCTTAATATCTTGCTAAAATCTTGGGAGGCTAAAGTGATCCTTATAAGGGAGTCTAAAAATCCATACACTTTCTCATTAGATGAGCTCATGGGCTCCCTACTTACTTACGAGATGAAATTGAAGAGAAATAATGAACATCTAAGAAAGTAAAGGTAGCATTGAAATCCTCTAATAAAGAAGAGATTAGAAAATAGAGTGAAAATGATGAGGAAGAAATAGAGATGGCAAACTTTGCCCAAAGATTCACTAAGTTCATGAAATTGAGGTCTAATGGAAGGAAAATGTTGGTGGTGAAGCTGTTCACGATCAGAGGAAGGAAATAATAATGGATAAAAAAATGGTAGTGATTTTCGGTAAATTGGGGGTCATGACAGAGGAGGTATCAAAACCGAGTTGGTTTGATGTGTGTGTTAATAATTAGGAAAATTACATCCACATGTTACTGTGCTTGTTTAGATACAACTGTGTATATCGGGATGTGTTTGACTAAGAAATGGTTGTGAATGTAGGAATTTGGGCATTATGCCTAATACCAGTCGCGATAGAGGGGCGAGAGCATGAATTAGAGGTCATAGGGGTAGGCCTGAGAGTCGTGCTGAGCCATCATCACATGAGACTCAAGAGGAGATAGAGGTAGAGGCTAATGTTGAGCATGCCCCAAAGGGTATGGCAAAGAGATCAGAGAGTACTGAGGCACACTTCACGAGGATAGAGCAGAGCATAGCGACGATTTTAGAGTTGTTTGCCCAGTCAATACATAGAGCTGGGGGTTGTGACGCCTCGAAAGTGCACAAAAAAGAGTAAATTTAAAATTTTTCTACATTGATACACATATCTAGGTGCATTACTGTACAGTGTCATGCATCATCATACATAAATTATAAAGTTACACCTCAGGATCTCATCACCTCATATTCATATATCATACTAATTACATTTACTCAATTCAAAGTTAAATAATCCTAATACATCCCATACATCATGGTTCATCAAGTGTCTATAAATATAACTTTAGTATGGGTATATGAAATATTAAAATATACCTCAAGCACAATATGTGGCCTGGAGCTCAAGTCCTCCACTAGCTACTACTCCGTAGGTCGTAGGAAAACTCTCTTCGCTTGAAGAAATCTTGGGGGAGATAAAACAGGGTGAGCTTCTAAATAGCTCAGCAAAAGGGTAAGGGATTCATTAACAAAATAATGATTTACACAACATAATCATTTTATCTTGTGGGTGAAAATCCAATAAACTCAGTAAAAAGGTGTAGCATGAATAATCGAAACACCATCTCAACTCATTTCTCAAGGCTCTTGCAGAAACATGATAATAAATGGCTCAGTACAAAATCATAGTTACAAGCATGTAGAAAACATGATGCGATAATGGCTTTTCTCATAAAACGTGATAAAATCACCGCAATAGTAATGAACATGGCGTAACCACCAAACACAATCTCATGTGTAAAACGAGACTAGGCAAATAAAACTCATATAAAAATTCATCATGGCACATAAAACGATTGAACTCGTCCCCTAGGCGGACATCCCCAATCGAGGGATTTCATCGAAAATAATACACCCATGGCCATGGTTCGCTGTAGACTTGATCAGAGTCGTACAGTCGTCGATCTTACATGCTATCAAAGCACGACTGGTCTTATATGCTATCAAAGCAATGCCACTCATCGCTACCAAGAGCAGGGTCATCTCGCATTACTAGAACGGAGGTGTCGGTCTTACGTGCTACTAGAGCACGGCCCGACCTTACATGCTACAAGAGCAAAGCCCGATGTGTATTCAACATGACATGCCTAAGTCTCAGTAATAGCCATTATCATATAAAACCGTTTTGCCTTCACGTAGCGCTCATAATGGTTTTTTCTCATAAAATTCATCTCAAAATCGTTTTATACTCAACATAAAACATGTCAAAACTGAGGTCAAACTGCCAAAACCATGCACACATTTCTCAAATCTCAGTACGCCTTAACATAGAGCCCAAATCACTTTTCACTTTTTAAACTCAAAATGGTTGTAAAACAATTTCACATTTAGTTTACAACTCATAAAAGTTGGGTCCCAACCAGCTATAAAACCGTGTGCAACAGCTCATTCACAACTCATAAAATGATGCTTGTTTTCTCAAATCACATTTCATGCTACAATATCATCACAAAATCACATACACAAATGAGTTTAAGTTTTCCCTTACCTCGTTACACCTCGTATAGTGCAATCGTTCCCCCAAACGACGGACTAGCTTGGCATTCCTCTCTGAAACTCCCGGGCTGTCCAAACGATGCTAAAACATCAATAATTCATCTTAATCACATCATCGAGCACATATTTGCTCATATTCTCGTTAAATACTACAAACCTCATTTTTTTTCTCATATTCCTATCCTAATCCATATTCTCATCCACTACATTTCAAATCCTACATTTTTCATGCATAATATCCATGCCAAAATCACCTCATTGCCTCGATTACAATTTATAGCCAAAATCCCAAAATTATCACAAATTGTATAATATCATCATTCTAACAAAATCACAATATCATCAACTCGAATAATTTCTTAGCTATTTTATCACAACACCCATAGTCACAATCACCAAAATCACCTCAATACCAAAGATTAAAGGTTAGAAATTTATCAAAAACTTATGGAGAGCTCTATTCACACCTCGATTCAATTCTTCCTTTGATTTCCAAGTATGTTGTTCTCCTTTGGATGAGGAACAACTTTCTTTCTTGCCTCTGCTTGAGATTTGGATGAAAATGAGGGTTTTAGAGGAGAGAGAAAGCTAGGGTTACGAAAATGGCGATTTGGAGAGAGAGAGAGGTCGAATTCTAGAAAAACAAAGGGGTCCTTATATAGGCCGAAGGTAGGAGATCGATCTGGTCCTTGATGAGATCGATCTCTCTTTGAATTTGGGAACATTTTGGGGTAATTTTAAGCCTAGGAGATCCAATTGATGTGGGTGAGATCGATCTCATAGTTGCTTCATGAGATCAATCTGCTCCTTGAGGAGATCGATCTTCTGTTTACAGAATACTTCATGAGATCGATCTGCTCCTTGAGGAGATCGATCTTCTCTTTATAGAAACATTTGGAGATCGATCTGCTTGTCTATGAGATTGATATGCCTATCAGTTCTTGCACATTTTCTGCATTCTGGAGTAATGAGATCGATCTCTCATCCTTGGAGATCGTCTGGCCTTCACAGATTGTACTACTGCTGCATCAATTTGCAGAAAACTCAATGTAAAACTTTCCAAAATCTACCATATAGTCCATATTTTAATCCATACACATTCAAGACTTAAAGATCTCATTTTCTTATACTTCATCATATTTAAAACTTACGTGTACATTAACATATCATAATTACATACACCAAATTACAATTCTCATAATTGGGTATACAAAATTCTCAGTTCTCACATCCTCCCCACCTTTAAAGAATTTGGTTCTCCAAATTCAATTCGACTCATCAAACATATGGGGGTACTTCTTCTTCATGAGGCATTCCAATTCCCAGGTTACCTCTTTCATTGAGTGATGTTTCCAAAAAATTTTCACTAATGGGATGCTTTTGGTCCTAAGTACCTTCTCTTTTCTATCGAGAATTCGGACGGGTTCCTCAGGGTAGCTCATGTCCTCTTGTATGTCCATATCTTCATACTCTATGACATGAGAAGGGTCCGGGTGGTACTTCCTCAACATAGATACATGAAAGATATTGTGTATTCTGGACATCTGTGGGGGTAATGCCAACATGTAGGTTACCTCTCCCACTCTCTCAAGAATCTCGAATGGTCCGATGTATCGAGGACTCAATTTCCCTTTCTCTCCAAATCTCATGATACCCTTACTCGGTGATATCTTCAGAAATACTACATCACCAACATCAAACTCGAGTGGCCGTCTACGCACATCCGCGTAGCTTTTCTGTCTACTCTATACAGCTCGTAATCTTTCACATATGAGTTTCACACTCTGTACAACCTGTTCAATAAGCTCAGGAGCATTTATCTTTCTGTCACCCACTTCTTCCCACGTTACAAGGGATCTACACCTCCTACCATATAGAGCCTCAAAAGGTGCCATTCCAATACTCCCATGATAGCTATTATTGTACGCAAACTCTGCTAGGGGCAGGTGATCATCCCATGATCCCTTAAAATCCATCGTACACGCCTTCAACATATCCTCTAGGGTTTGAATAGTCCTCTTTGACTGACCATCTGTCTGAGGATGATAGGCGGTACTAAAACTCAATCGAGATCTCATGGACTCCTGAAATTGGGTCCCAAATTTGAAAGTAAATCGGGAATCTCTGTCAAAAGTAATACTCACTGGAGCCCCATGTAATCTAGCTATCTCGCTGACATACAACTCAGCTAAGGCATCCACAGTATCGGTGCTCTTGATGGCAAGGAAGTGGACACTTTTTGTCAGTCTATCCACTATGACCCATATCGCATCACGACCCCTTTGGGTCCTCGGTAAACCCATAATAAAGTCCATGGTGACATGCTCCTATTTCCATGAAGGCACAGGTAAAGGCTGTAATAATCCTTTGTGTAAGACTCGAATTTTATCGTATTTCCTTATGATTCACGTGATGTAAATATGATATTATGTAAATTGAATCATAAGAAGAGTTGTACGTGAATGAAAAATGCAGATGAAATGAATAAAAATTTCTGAAATGCATTTAAAGGTCAAATGAAGGTTTAAATGGCCACAAATTAAACGAATGGGATTCGGACCATTCAGATTGGAGATAAGGATTTAAAACACGAAATGAGAAAGGGTTCGTGAAGGGAAGTCGGTTCAATTTGGTCCCGAACATGTTGAAGGGTAAAACGGTCAAAAGATTGAAATTCGGTATTATTTGACAAGAAAATTTCATTATAAATATGGATTTGAGAAATCTTGATCAATAACGAAGAAATAATTAAATTTCATGTTAAATTGATCAAGATATAAATTTATCGAAATTAATCGAAATTTTCACATCGAAAAATTATCTCGAAAATATTGAAAAAATATACCGAAAAGATAAATAAGACAGATAAATTCATTTATTGATTAAATGAATAAAATAATATTTTTTAAAGATATTTTTGGGTTTTTAATGTATTTTAATGGATTAAAATAATAATAAAATAAATTAATAAATAAAATAAAAAAAAGTACAGGAAAAAAGAAGAAGAAGATAGCAGAAATCGCGAAAAGGAAACAGAGAAGGAATCGGGACCTGATTCCCTTTCTCTGCTCCTCTCCGATTTGAAGACCAGAGGAGGAGCGTGATGGCAAGGAACGGATTAGGCGGCGAAAGGAGAGGCGACGCACCAGGGGGAGGAAGCGGTGGCCGCAGGTGAAGCTCGGAGAGGGAGATCGGCGGGGGTGAGGGCCGAAAAGGAAGAAAGGAAATCCGGTAGCCACCAACGCCGATCGGTCCAACCTAAGGCCAAACGAAGACTCTCCAGCCAAAGACGAGTCGAACGGTGGTAGAGGGGAGCCGAGAATCGGTCGGACGGCACCGAAACGACAAAGATGAGCCTGAACCGGTACGGATCGATTCTGTACAGTGAAGGTGAGCTGAACCGGACCGGACCGGTTCAGCAAAAAAGAAAAGAAAGAAAAGAAAAGAAAAAGGAAAAAGGGAAAAAGAAAAGAGAAAAAATTGGGGAAAAATCTCGCTGATGCAATCGAGCTACGGGTAAGCCAGTAAGCGGTCGAAATTGACCGATTTAAATTTCAGAATATTTAATTTGATTAATATTTGACTGAAAATTTACCCAGAAAAATATGTAATTGTGTAGCTCGACAATTGGCGTCAAACGAAAACTCGAGTCAGCTTCGATTTGTGTACTATCATGAAATCTCGGGTAAGTAACCCTTATTTACGATAATTTGCATAGTTATGCGTGTTAAAAATTTACCGCATAAATTACGGATTAATTCTGTATAAAATGAATTAAATTCTGGAATTTAAGATAAATTGTCGTAAATAATTAATTGAGCTATCCAAGTGCTTAGAATGAGGCCCAATAAATACGGATGAGCCCAATGAGCCCAATAGGCCTCGATGATGTGAATAGTAAGTGGAAAACGGGCTTAAGGCTGGTTAAGGCCCATTGTGGTACAATCAGGCCCAATATGGGTAAACGAGCTCAATGATTTAAATTAAAGCCCAAAAAATATGAAATACAATTAATTATATTGTATTTGACCTGATGAATATTTATACGCAGTTTCGGAGATTGGATTGGGAGCAAATCGGACTGCGTGACAAGACATCAGTGGAAAGGTCAAACTGTACAGAAAAATGAGGTAAGGGAATTTTGTGAGTAGCTAGAGGTAGCTACACGTAATTTTAACAACTTTTACATACACTGAAACTATATAGAGATCCTAGAAATGGATTAAAAATTTTAAGGACTTGGGATGGGTAAAAGACTATTTTACCCCTACTGAGGGAAAATTCACCTAAGGATGGTGAAAGCATGACATGCATGAAATGCATGATTTGAAAGATTTTCGTGAACTTGTAGTAAAGCAAATTGGTAGATTGGCCAGTAATTGCATAAATTTCACAAGATAACACTACGTAAGTGTTATTTACATTTAAATGAAATTTCTTTGGAAAATGGGCCAACTATCAAGTTTACATGGAAACAGATGGTGTTGGAGCATTTCCTTACACTATATCTGAGTTTGTGAGTGTGCATAATGGTGCTGAAGCGGTTACTCGCATCGATTTGTGTGACATCATGTGCATAAAATGTGCTAGAGCGGTTGCTCGCACTGATTTTTATTATTGTGGAATGCATGAGAGGTGCTCGAGCCTAGCTCGCACCTTATTTTGACTTGATATGCATAAAAAGGTGCTAGAGCGATTGCTCGCACTAGTTTTAATGATTTGACATGCATGAGTGGTGCTGGAGCTTAGCTCGCATCTTGTTTTGATATGATAATTGCATAAAAGCCGTACTGGAGCCTTGCTCGTACGTAATTTAATCGATTTAATTGCATAAAAGTCGTGTTGGAGTGTAACTCGCACGAGATTTGATTTTTTTATGCATGAAACCGTGCTGGAGCGTTGCTCACACGAAGTTTTGATTTACTTGAGCATTTATTTGTGCTGGAACATTTCTCACACGAAGTTTTGAATGATTTATGCATGATACCATGCTGGAGCATTGCTCGCACGAGGCTTTGATGGATTTTATACATAAACCGTGCTGGAGCTTGCTCGCACGTAATTTTATATGGATTTATAACTCTTTTAAAGTCGTACTGGAGTGCTGCTCGTACGCAGATTTTACTGATTTTTATAAAAACGTGTTGGAGGTTCGCTCACATGAGGTTTTCAGATATCATGAATATGCATGGAGCCGTGCTGGAGCTTTGCTTGCACAGAGATTTATATGACATGCATATAGCTGTGTTGGAGCCTCCTGTAGACTGTGTGTCACAGTGAGATGATATGCCCACACGTGCATACTGAGACATAGGTTGGCTGGATAAGACCTACGTTAGACACCCCCTGACTATGATTTGGGTTCACGGAGTATGTTGTACCGTGTATGTCACACGGAGTACGCTGTACAGTCGGGATTGTTGGAGTGGAGTGGCATTAGCCACGAGGCTGTAAGCATTGCCCTCACAATCCTGGTATTTATTTTGTTCTGACGGCAGGACTGACCCACCTCCCATTTCAGGTGTGATACCCCGCACACTAGGTACCGTACAGCCAGGGATCACTAGGATATGACCATAGTCCTCGATGTTACTGATATAGCCACCTACATGTCTCACATGATATAACTTTTGGTCTTGTTAGACCAAGGTAAACCCGAGGGAAGGGTCAGGCCCCCGATTTTGTGATTTTTACTGAGATGTGATTTTCTACTATGATGATAGATTTTTCAGAGGATTTTATAACATGTAACCCTAAAAGAAGGGTGATTTTATAACAGAATTTTATAATGAATTTTTAATGAGTTTGAAATTGATTTACTTCATGCGAATTATGATTTTACATAAAATGCCATTGATGCATGAGTTGCATGATTTCTATATGCACAAATAGTTTTGATAAACTATGGCATTGATGTGTGCATGATTTCGTGCGTGAGATTTAAATGAAAAGAAATGGATTTAAGGGCATGATATTATGAGCATGTAGATAGTGGAGCTATCTACTTACTTGCATGATTGCCTTACTAAGCGCGAGGTTTGCTCACCCCCTTATTATCCCATTTTTTTCAGAGCACTTGCAGTAGTTAGTGAGCGGCTGAGGACTTGCATTCTTGGTATTCGCTGCGTCTCATCGAGAGTCAGGTATACACATTTGTATAGTTTTGTATCTAAATATGTAAAT
Organism: Firmiana major; assembly: GCA_033439115.1. Taxonomy (NCBI): domain Eukaryota; kingdom Viridiplantae; phylum Streptophyta; class Magnoliopsida; order Malvales; family Malvaceae; genus Firmiana; species Firmiana major. The sequence goes on along the minus strand of CM065904.1, from coordinate 15,925,951 downwards.
ACACAGTACTGTAAATGTATATGATGTCGGGGATGTAAGTTTAAGTAAATCCAATTGTGAATGTATTAGTTTAAGTCAAAGGATAGAAAAATCCTAATGTGTAAATGTAACATGGAAATAGAATGGTAAATAGGCGAGAGGGGACTAACACCGAATCATAGCCCAACTGTTGGTAGGATGGTCACGATCAGAGAAAGGTAGGAATTAAATAACAAACGAAAAATTTGTAGTGATTTTTAGGTAATTTAGGTCGTGACACTCCAGGCTTTCGATGCTCAGCTTTCACTTGCTAGCACACTAAACATCTGGCCACAAAATCTGCCACGTCTCGCTTCATACCACTCCACCAATATATCTTTCTCAAATCTCAGTACATTTTAGTACTCCCTGGGTGCATGGTGTATCGCGAGCAGTGGGATTCTCTCAATATCTGTCTCTTCAGGGTATTATCATTCGGTACACAAATTCATCATCTGAATCTCAACAATCCATCCTCATTGGCTATGAGATCCGACTGTGAAGTTTACTCGGCTTGGCTAACCATATTGATCAACCTCTGATCATCACGCTGCCCAGTTCTAATCCGATCCATAATCCTGGGCTCTATTTATAGGCTAGCCAAAAATCTAGTTTCTACCTCTTTAACTCTGATTCGGAGTTCGACGAACTGCTCCAATAAAGCCAATTCCCTGATCATCATAGCAGATATCATACTCTTCCTGCTCAGGGCATCAACAACCATGTTCACCTTTCTCGGATGGTACAGAATCTTGCAGTCATAATCCTTAAGGAGTTCCATCCATCTCATTTGTCTCATGTTTAACTCTTTCTGATCAAACAGATACCTAAAACTCTTGTGGTCAGTGAAGATTTGAAATCTTTTCCCATATAGGTAGCGCTGCCAGATCTTCAAGGCAAACACCACAACAGCTAACTCTAAATCATGCGTGGGGCAATTTCGCTCATGATCTTTCAATTGTCGCGATCCATTGGCGACCACTCTTCCATGCTGCATGAGCATACACCTCAATCCTTGATGGGAAGCATCACTATACACTGAAAATCCCCCTAATCCCTCAGGGATAGTCAACACAGGTGCCGTTGTTAATCTCCTCTTTAATTCCTGAAAATTGAGCTCACATTGATCAGTCCATATGAACGGAGTCTTCTTGCGCGTGAGCTTGGTTAAAGGAGCGGCAATCCTGGAAAATCCCTCCACAAATCTTTTGTAATAACCTGCTAAACCAAGGAAACTTCGTACCTCTGTAACTGTCTTCAGTCTTTCCCAATTAAGCTTAGCCTCCACTTTAATTGGATCAACTGATACTCCCTCCGCTGAAACTATATGACCAAGGAAAGCTATCCGATCCAGCCAAAACTCACACTTTCTAAGCTTTCCATATAATTGCTTATCTCAGAGTATTTGAAGTACTAACCACAATTGCTGTGCGTGCTCCTCATAAGAGCGAGAATACACCAAGATATCATCAATAAAGACTATCATAAACATATCTAGATAGTCTCTGAACACTTCATTCATTAACCTCATAAAGGCTGCGGGGGTGTTCGTTAATCCAAGGGGCATCACTAGAAATTCATAATGGCCATACCTTGTCTTGAAGGCCGTCTTCGGAATATCTTCCTCCTTAATCCTCAATTAGTGATAGCCCGATCTTAAATCAATCGTAGAGAAGACTGAAGCCCCTCTCAGCTGATCAAGTAGGTCATCAATCCTGGGCAATGGGTATTTATTCTTCACCGTGGCTTTATTCAACAGTCGGTAGTCTATGCATAATCTGATACTACCATCCTTCTTCCTCACGAATAACACTGGTGCTCCCCACGGTGAGACACTGAGTCTAATAAATCCTTGATCCAATAACTCCTGTAGTTGTTTCTTTAATTCCTCAAGTTCCACTAATGCCATCTTATACGGAGGTCTAGAGATAGGCTGAGTATCTGATACCAAATCAGTGGTAAACTCCAGCTCTCTCTGGTGGTAAACATGACAACTCATCTGGGAAGACATCTGAAAATTCGCACACCATAGATATATCCTCAATCCTTGGATGTTTTCGCTTATCATCTGAGATGAGTATTTCATAACCTTCACATGAACAATCATATTTAGTACTTTCAAAAGCAACATCAAAATTTCAATTTGCTTACAAAAAATTTTACACATTTATTTCCTCAATATTTCAAACGTACACTGTAAGGTTTAGGTAGGGAGAAAGTTATAATCTTAGTGTAGCAGTCTAAACTCACTCGATTGGTTGCTAGCCAATACATTCTTAAAATTACATCAAATCCATGTATATTTAGCATCATTAGATATGCTAACATCACTCTATCTCCCACCTTTATTTCACACCCTCTATAGATTAAATCAGTTCTCTGGGACTCCCGCATAGGGGTATTTACATGTAGTACATACTCTAGAGGTTCAAACTTCAAATTGAATCTAAAGGCAAAATGCTCAGAAATAAACAAATGTGTGGACCCTGGATCAATCAACACATGAGCCTTATGATAACATATAGAGAGTATACCTTTTATAGTTTCCGTTGAAGTGCCTGATGTTTCCTTTTCCAAAGCAAACACACGACCCACTGTAACGAGCTTCTTTCCTTTCTCTGCTACAATGGCCCATCTCGGGGGATTCACTCTCTGAGTAGGCTCCAGAGCATGTGGTCTCTGAGGTTGAGGGCAGTCTTTTACTCTGTGACCTATGTCTCCACATCTAAAACATCCATGGATCAACCCAGTACAACTTCCCTCATGCAATCGGCCACAATTTTTGCAAACTCTTATCTCAGGCCTGACATTTCGAGGGGTCTCCCTGATGATAGGATAAGCTCTGGGTCTCTCCAATCTGCCCTTCTGTACCTCAATCCTTCCTCTTCTGAAGAAATCTCTCCGAACATCTGTATGAGAAATCGCTGGCCTCTTACCCTTATCCCGAGTCACTGCATTGAACTCATTTTAGGATTGTACAATTTCGATTCCCCTCTCAATCTCTTGTGCTCATCTCAGAGCATCTTTAAACTCAGTAATACACAGCCCTATCAATCGATCTCTGATGATAGGCTTCAATCCATACACAAATCTCTCAGTACAGAGCTCTTCATTTTTGAAGGTCTCTGGATCATATCTTAATAGAGCGGTAAATCGACTCTCATAATCATCCACAAACATATCGCCCTGTACCAGATTTAAAAACTCTACCTACATCCTTCTCTGAGCAGCCCGTGGTACATATTGGGCTCTAAATGCCGTCTGAAACTCTTCCCAACCAATCACATCCTAGCTGGACATCAGAATACCCTGGGTAGTACCCCACCAATCTCGAGCTCTCTCTTTCAACATATAAGCGCCCATACTGACTCTCTTAGCATCAGTGCATCCTAAACAGTCAAATATGACTCTCAACTCAGTCAGCCACTCCTCAGCCTCTGCGGGATCTTTTTTCCCTTTGAATGCGGGCAGATTCATTTTTAAAAAGTCCTTCAGTTGGACCATGCTTCTATCATCAGGCTGAGTGATAGGAGGAACCGAGTCCATTTGTACTAGGGGCACGGGAGGACCTTGTGGTGGTGTAGGAGTAATACCTGAGGCATTAACTCCAAAATGTTGCATGAATAGCGCTGCCATTTGCTCAAAACCTTGTCGCACATCATGCTCAATCCCGTTAAATCGAGAGTTAGGACTCTTCGGTTGTGGGGTAGGTGGCAGAGGTGGCTCTGCCTGCTTCCTCGAATGACCTCGTCATCCACTCATTCTCAATCTCAATACATTTCTTGTGTGTACACATCAAATTCGATTGAAATCTCAATCATCAATTTTAGTTCATGACCAGACTTATATAGACACTTGAGATGTATTCTATTTCACTTGACCGACACTGACAGTACTAAACACCCTAAGCTCTGATACCAAGAAAACTCTGTGATGCCTTGGAAGCTCCCAAAAAAGGGTAAATTTAAATTTTTTCTACATTGATACACATATCTAGGTGCATTTTAGAAAGTTACACCTCAGGATCTCATCACCTCATATTCATATATCATACTAATTACATTTCCTTAATTCAAAGTTAAATAATCCTAATACATCCCATACATCATGGTTTATTAAGTGTCTGTAAATACAACTTTAGTCTAGGTACATGAAATATTAAAATATACCTCAAGCACAATATGTGGCCTGGAGCTCAAGTCCTCCACTAGCCACTACTTCGTACGTCGCAGGAAAACTCTCTTCACTTGAAGAAATATTGGGAGAGATAAAAAAGGGTGAGCTTCTAAATCGCTCAGTAAGGAGGTAAGGGATTCATTAACAAAATAATGATTTACACAACACAATCATTTTATCTTGTGGGTGAAAACCCAATAAACTCAATAGAAAAGTGTAGCATGAATAATCAAAACACCATCTCAACTCATTTCTCAAGGCTCTTGTAGAAACATGATAATAAATGGCTCAATACAAAATCATAGTTACAAGCATGTAGAAAACATGATGCGATAATGGCTTTTCTCATAAAACATGATAAAATCACCGCAATAGTAATGCATGTGGCGCAGCCACCAAACACAATCTCATGTGTAAAATGAGACTAGGTAAATAAAACTCATATAAAAATTCATCATGGCACATCAAAATGATTGAACTCGTTCCTTAGGCGGACATCCCTAATCGAGGGATTTCATCGACAATAATACACCCATGGCCATGGTTCGCTATAGACTTGATCAAAGTCGTACAACTGTCGGTCTTACATGCTATCAAAGCACGGCCCAGTCTTCGCTACCGCGGAGCGGGGTCATCTCGTGTTACTAGAATGGAGGCGTTGGTCTTACGTACTACTAGAGCATGACCTAACCTTACATGCTACAAAAGCAAAGCCCGATGTGTATTCAACATGACACGCCTAAGTCTCAGTAATAACCATTATCATATAAAATCGTTTTGCCTTCATGTAGCGCTCATAATGGTTTTTTCTCATAAAATTCATCTCAAAACAGTTTTGTACTCAACACAAAACATGTCAAAACCGAGCTCAAACCACCAAAACCATGCACACATTTCTCAAATCTTAGTACGCCTTAACGTAGAGCCCAAATCACTTTTCACTTTTTAAACTCAAAACGGTTGTAAAACAATTTCACATTTAGTTTACAACACATAAAAATTGGGCCCCAACCGGCTATAAAACCGTGTGTAACAACTCATTCACAACTCATAAAATCATGCTTGTTTTCTCAAATCACATTTCATGCTACAATATCATCACAAAATCGTATACACAAATGAGTTTAAGTTTTCCCTTACCTCGTTGCACCTCGTATAGTGCAATCGTTCTCCCAAATGACGGACTAGCCTGACATTCCTCTCTGGAACTCCCGAGCCGTCCAAACGATGCTAAAACATCAATAATTCATCTCAATCACATCATCGAGCACATATTTGCTCATATTCTCGTTAAATACTACAAACCTCAATTTTTTCTCATATTCCTATCCTAATCCACATTCTCATCCACTACATTTCAAATCCTGCATTTTTCATGCATAATATCCATGCCAAAATCACCTCATTGCCTCGATTCCAATTTATAGCCAAAATCCTAAAATTACTACAAATTGTATAATATCATCATCATTCCAACAAAATCACAATATCATCAACTCTAATCATTTCCTAGCTATTTTATCACAACACTCATAGTCACAATCACCAAAATCACCTCAATATCAAAGATTAAAGCTTAGAAATTTACCCAAAACTTATGGAGAGCTCTATTCACACCTCGATTCAATCCGTCCTTCGATTTTTAAGTATGTTGTTCTCCTTTGGATGAGGAACAACTTTCTTTCTTGCCTCTGCCTGAGATTTGGATGAAAATGAGGGTTTTAAAGGAGAGAGAAAGTTAGGGTTTCAAAAATGGCTATTTAGAGCGAGAGAGGTCATTTCTAAAAAAACAAAGGGGTCCTTATATAGGTCGAAGGTAGGAGATTGATTTGGACCTTGATGAGATCGATCTCTCTTTGAATTTGGGAACGTTTTGGGGTAATTTTATGCCTAGGAGATCAATCTGTCATGGGGTGAGATCGATCTCATAACTGCTTCATGAGATCGATCTGCTCCTTGAGGAGATCGATCTTCTGTTTACAGAATACTTCATGAGATCGATCTGCTCCTTGAGGAGATCGATCTTCTATTTACAGAAACATTTGGAGATCGATCTGCCTAACAGTTCTTGCACATTTTCTACATTCTGGAGTAATGAGATCGATCTCTCATCCTTGGAGATCGATTGGCCTTCACAGATTGTACTTCTGCTGCATCAATTTTAAGAAAACTTAATGTAAAACTTCCCAAAATCTAACCCATAGTCCATATTTTAATCCATACACATTCAAGACTTAAAGACCTCATTTTCTTATACTTCATCATATTTAAAACTTGTGTGTATATTAACATATCATAATTACATACACCAAATTCAATTCTCATAATTGGGTATACAAAATTCTTAGTTCTCACAGGGGTGGACAGGGTCCAGCTACACAGGGTGATGCTAAATAGGCAGCTACTCCTGATATGCTTGTACAGCCAGCTCAGAGACCCTAGACTACAGATACTCTTACACCCCCACCAGTACAGGATATGCCTTCTCCTGTTGATCCACCACAGGGTAGTAGAGGTTGGAGTTATGGATGTGACCTAGATAGATTATGGTAGTTTCAGAAGTTTATACCTCCATCTTTCAGTGGGATTAAGGACCCAATAGCTGCAGAAGACTAGGTGAATGAGATCGAGAAGCTATATGGGTTTTTCGAGTGCACTAATACAAAGATGGTTACTTTTGTCGCATTCATTCTGAAGGGTTCTGTAGAGCATTGGTGGAAATCCGCTAGACCCATTTTGAGAGCCCGACATACAGAAATCACTTAAGATATATTTTTTGAGGCCTTCTGGAGGCAGTTTGTTTCAGATATTGCACAGCGAAAGCTACAGATGAAGTTCTTAGGATTGACCTAGGGGAACAGATCGATGGACAAGTATGAGATGAAATTTATCTCCCTAGGCAGGTATGATCTTGACACGATGGATAGTAAGGTTAAGAAGGTCTGAAAGTTTATGGATTGATTAAGACCAGCCATCAGATCTCGATTGGTTCCTTTTAATATATTGACCTATGAGGAGGCAGTGCATAAGGCGCAGTTGTGTGAATAGGATATTGAGCGAAATGCCTCAAAGTTTGGGAAGATTGGTAGAGTGAGGGATAGAGATAGGAAGAGACCGACAGTGGATAGAGGTTTCAGTTATAGAGGGAGCAGGAGATTATCTCAAAAGAGGTCGAAGATTGAGGAGATCCGAGAGAGGACAGTTAAGCCTCCCGTGTATCCGGCCATAACTCTAGCGAAGGGCATAGTGATTGGAGGGCCACGACCTACTACAGAGTAGTGTAGTAAGTGTGGTAGATACCATGGTACTCGACCGTGTTATGGACCTCCTACAGTATATTTTTGATGTAGAAAGCCAAGGCATATAATCCAGAATTGCCCAAAGATGATTGAGAGTGCATCACAAAAGGGCAAGGAGTCGGAGAGAGCTCTTGCTAATACTCCTACTCCGAGATGAAGGGTGACAACTGAAGATAAGGGGAAACAGGTAGTTGGTAGAGGGCGAGTACACACTCTGGACCAGGATACTGCAGATCAGTCTTCAGATGTGGTGAAAGGTACCATTTTAATTTTTAATCTTGAAGCTTATGTTTTGATATATCTTGGTGCCACGCATTCATTTGTATCGCCTTCATTTGCATATAAGTTGTTTAAATATGTGAAGCTTACCCCGTTAAGTAAGAAGATGCTGATAAGCACTCCCATGAATAATAGTCGCTATTGGAATATGTGTTTAGGGATTGCAAGTTGAAAGTAGGGGAAAAGAAAATGTTAGTTAACCTCATTTTAATGCATATGAACGACTTTGATGTAATCCTGAGAATGGATTGGTTGGCTACAAATCATGCTGTGATATATTGTTTTTCTAAGATAGTAACGTTTTTAGGGTTAGATAGCGTTACCGTAAGTTTCTCCGAATAATGTATTATAAAGTTCCCTTGAAAAGTAATGAAAGCAGTAGTTGTTGCAAGCAAAATGAATGAATTCCTATGCTGACTAAATGATTAACATTTTAAAGGTTATATTGCGTACGTGGTTGAGGCGGATAAGGCACATCCATAATTGAGAGACATCCTAGTGTTTAGGGAATTTTCAGATGTCTTTCTGGATGATTTACTAGGGTTACCGCCAGATAGAGAGATAGAGTTTTGTTTAGATTTGACACCTAGTATAGAGCTGATATCCAAGCCACTGTATAAAATGGCTCTGATTGAGTTGGAGGAACTAAAGAAGCAGTTACAGGAGTTGTTGGATAAGGGGTTCATTAGACCGAGTGTATCGCCTTGAGGAGTACCGGTTCTGTTTGTAAGGAAGAAGGATGAGAGCCTCCGACTGTGTATTGACTGCAAGTTGTTGAAGAAGGTGACAGAATGAGTATCCCCTTCCACGCATTGATGACTTGTTAGATCAGCTTCGAGGAGCTCAAGTCTTTTCTAAGATAGATATGAGATCTGGGTACCATCAGTTGAGAGTTTGGGATAGAGATGTACCTAAAATAGCTTTCTGCACCCGGTATGGTCATTATGAGTTTATGGTTATGCCATTTGGGTTGACGAATGCCCCCACAGCCTTTATTTCATTGATGGATGAGGTGTTTAACTAGTATTTAGATCAGTTTGTTATCGTGTTTATCGATGATATCTTAGTGTACTCGAGATCTAGGGAGGAGCATGAGCAGCACCTAAGGATAGTGCTACAGACCCCCCGAGAGAAGAAGTTATACGCTAAACTCAGTAAGTGTGACTTTTGGCTGGAGTAGATCTATTTTTTGGGCCATATTGTATCGATGGATAGTGTGTCAGTGGACCCATCCAAGATTGAGGCAGTGGTTTAGAAGCAAAGACCCTAGACAGTCACAGAGATGAGGTGTTCCCTAGGTTTAGCTGAGTATTATCGACGGTTTGTGGAGGGATTCTCAAGATTAGCTACTCCGTTGACACGTCTCTGGAGAAAGAATGTTGAGTTCGTGTGGGACGATAGATGTGAGAAGAGTTTTCAGGAGTTGAAGCGTCGATTGACCACCGCTTCGATTCTCACCATTTCTACCAGCTTAGGAGGTTTTTCTATATATACAGATGCTTCGTACCAATGACTGGCTGTGTGCTGATGCGATGGGAAGGTAGTCACTTATGGATCTAGACAGCTGAAGGATCATGAGAGGAACTACTCGACCCACGATCTAGAGTTGGCGACCGTGGTATTTACCTTGAAAATATGGCGCCATTATCTATACAGTGAGAAATTTTAGGTATTTACTGACTATAAGAGCCTCAAGTATCTGTTCTCACAAAAGGAGTTGAACATAAGACAGAGAAAGAGGCTCGAGCTTTTGAAGAACTATAATTGTGAGATTTTGTACCACCTAAGTAAGGCGAATGTAGTAGCTGATGCATTGAGTAGGAAGCATCTCAGGTTGGTATCGTACATGATGATCAGGGAACATGAGCTGTTGGAACAGTTCGCAAGCCTTAGTTTAGATGTGACCCCACCTAATACTGATAGTGGTTGTATGGTAGCTAGCCTGCAATGGAACCGGATGTGGTAGATCATATTCGGTAGGCTCAACAAATTAATCAGCAATGTAGTGATATTATCGGGCAGATACAGAGGGGTACAGAGACTGATTTTAAGTTAAGTTAAGATGGATTGCTGAGGTTCAGGGGTAGCATATGTGTTCCCGAAGACCCAGAGATTAGGAGGTTGACCTTGATAGAAGTTCATTCGTTGAAGCATACACTGCATCCAGGGAGTAATAGGATGTATCAGAACCTCCAGAGAATGTATTGGTGGTCAAGGATGAAGAGAGATGTAGCGGAGTATGTGGCGAATTGTCTCATCTATCAGCAGGTGAAGGTAGAGCATCAGAAGCCTGCAGGGTTATTGCAACCTCTACCTATACCGACTTAGAAATGGAAGCATGTCACTATGGACTTCGTGATGGGTTTGCCCAGGACCCATAAGAATCACGATGCGATTTGGGTGATAGTGGACAAATTGATGAAGTCGGCACACTTCCCAGCTGTGAGAGCCACCGATACTCTGAGTACTCTAGTGGATTTGTATGTGCGCGAGATAGTGAGGTTGCATGGTATTCTGGTGAGCATTGTGTCAGATAGGAATTCCCACTTCTGGGAACACTTTCAGCAAGCTATAGGAACCTAACTGAGTTTTAGCATAGTTTTCCTTCCTCAAACAGATGGTTAGTCAAAGAGGACTATACAGACTCTGAAGGACATGTTGAAGTGTGTGCATTGGACTTTAGAGGCTCTTGGGATGACCATTTACCACTCGCAGAGTTCGCCTGTAATAATAGTCATCATTCGAGTATTGGGATGACACCATATGAGGTTTGTATGGCCGTAGATGTCGTTCCTCTATTGGATGGGAAGAGGTGGGTGACCGACAGATATTCGCTCCTAACTCAGTAAGACAGGTCTCTGAGGACGTCCAGTTGATTTATGAGAGTTACGGATAGCTCAGAGCAGATAGAAGAGTTATGCTGACAGGAGACAGAGACCATTAGAGTTTACAGTGGGTGAGTCAGTATTTTTACAAGTTTCTCATTCCAAGGCTATAAAGAGGTTCGAAAAGAAAGGGAAACTGAGTCTTCGTTACATCAGACCTTTTGAGATACTTGATAGAGTGGGAGATAAGGCCTATAGGCTAGCATTACCACCTGAACTAGCGGGCGTTCATAACATCTTCCACATTTCTATGTTACGAAAGTACCACCCAGATCCGGCGCATGTGATTAGATATGAGTCATTGGAGCTCAGCGAGAGCATGTCGTATGTTGAGAAGCCAGTTCAAATTTTGGATAGGAAGGATAAGGTGTTGAGGTCGAAGACAATTCCCTTAGTGAAAGTTCTTTTGCATTATCATACTACCGATGAAGCTACATAGGAATTGAAAAGTTTAATGCGGGGGAAGTACCCAGAGTTATTCACCAACTGATTTGGTTTCAATTTGGAGGACCAAATTTCCTTAGTGGGGGAGATTATGTAAGACCCACTTTTGGTGATGTATTCCTTATGAATCATAGGATGTACATATTTCCATATGTTAATTGAATCATAAGAAGAGCTTTTGCTTGAATGAAATTACAAAGAGATTGAACGAATATTCATAAATCCAAGTAATGGCTAAATAAGGGCTAAAGTGGCCACCGACTAAATGAATGAAATTTAAACCACTCCGACTGAACCTAAGGACTTGAAACACGAAATGATAATGTCAGGCTCATGAATTCTATCTACCCTTTATGATTCCATGTTGTACACATAAGTTACATAATATGTGAATTATAAGAAATGGACCTTTTTATTCTCTAAGTGTAATTAGAATGCAAAATGATTGGTGAAGCATTTAAAAGCTATCTTTCCTTTGAAATTCTAGAAAAATTAATAGCTGGAATCCTTAGATGAATACCAGATCGATCTCCCTTCATGACAAGATCGATCTTGTAATTCCAAAATGAAATCACAAAGGTTTTTCAGGCAAGCAGATCGATCTCGATGTGATTCTGCATAGAGAGGATCGATCCCATCCCAAAGCAGATCGATCTCGATGTGATTCTGCCTAGAAAGGATCTATCCCTTCCCAAACATAAATCGATCTCGAATGGTTTCTGGCTAGAAAGGATCGATCCCTTCCTAAGAGCAGATCGATCCCTTCCCAAAGAGTAGATCGATCCCACAGCTCATTTACTGAATACTTGTGTAGTTCAACCAAAGGAAGATTGATCTTTCACCCTAGGAGATCGATCTCATAATACCATTTCTATTTAAAAGCTCGACAACTGAGCCTTCTTCCCTAAAATATCATTTTCCTCTCCATTTTAGCAAGTGAACAAGTTCTGACTCACTCTAAAATATCATCACCTTCCAAGCAGATTTGAGAAAGGTTGCTTTTAGCAAAGTTATTCCTAGTGATGAGGACAACAACATAGTCAAAAACTAGTAGTTGAATCTCTGGATTAAAGGAGCAAGGTGTTTTCCCCAATTTTGGCCAAAAGAGAAAGGTTAAGTTAGGTGAGTCTTCAATACACCAACTTTAATCGTGTTAATCTAGACATTTTTATGAGTTGATTGGTGTATGTATGATTGGCTGAAACATCCTTGAGCATGCTTAATAATCCATGACTAATTATGGGTTTAGTGTGAGAAAGTGAGCTTTGGTTGATTTAATGATGAATGGATTATACCATGGTGTTGGTGATGTTATATGCATGATTTTGGGATGGTTTTGTGAAATCAGTTTATGGAATTGGATGAAGTTATGAAGTGTCCATATAAGGTGTTTGTGAAAATGCATGAATGACTGGAAAACTAAGGTTAAAGCATGCATGCCAAGTGCTTGATAAAATAACTAAGTGAGTTTGCTAGCCAAATTGGTTAGGAATGGCGTGACGATGGCTAGCATTCGTCCATGGTGGCGTGATGGGTGTTCGGCCACTATGCCATGACCGGATGTGATTATGGGCCAAGCTTGATGCAATCGACTCAATAAGATATGTTGACTATGATGAAGTCAGAATAATGAGTTATCAGTGTTGACTGATGTGAATGATGAATGTTTGCAGCTCCCGATGATATATCCGGAGCCAATTATACCCAATCACGAAAAGCGGGAAAGGAGGAAGAAGTAACTTTCGAGTGATTTGAGTTGAGAGAATTTTGTTGGCTATTAGAGATATCTGTACGCGTTTTCAGGCGCATTTACAATTCCTTAAATGTCTGAGGGTCATAGAAAAGAAATAATGTTTTAAGGGGTCTAGAATGGTAAATTATCATTTTACCCATGGGAAGGGCAAAAATTGGGATTTTAAAAAAGATCATGAAAAGCAAGAACATGATGTTCTTGAGTCTTTTACTGCCTTTGGCATGTAGATAGGTAGGCTAGCTAGCATTCAAATGGTTTGCAAGAAAATAACTTGATTTGATTTTAATAACCATTATTTGCAAAGAAATTAACCACTTACATGGGGTTTTGTGGAAATAAAGCGTGCTGGAGTGTTGCTCGCACGAGATTTGATGTTTTCATACATGCATTAGTGCTGCAGCTATGCTCGCACTAGAGTTTTACATACATGAGTGCTATAGCCTAGCTCGAACTAGTTTTCACATGTATTTTATGACATAGTGTGTAATGCCCGTAGTTTTACACGTATTTCTTATGAGGCTATGATATATGTGCACATTGTTACATGTGTATAAATAATAAAGGATGTAGGGATTATGAAATTTAATGTACTATCCATGATTTCAAGTTGTGTGCACAAGTTTTACAGTCTATGAATTTTATGGAATGGATACTATTATACGTTGGCTGTGCACGGAATGTAAAATGAGGTATTAGGTAAATAAGGATGAGTTACACATTGGAAATCTGTAGAAAACTGTAGTAATAAGGATGCAGGGGAAAAGCAGATCGATCTCCCATAAAGGAGAGATCGATCCCCTCTCACGAAATGTCAAGTATCAGTTCAATTGGAATAGGGCAGATTGATCTCCTTAAGCCCCAGTCTGGAAGAAATCGATCTCTCATAAGGAACAGATCGATCTCCCCTTTACTAACAGATTGATCTCCCCTTTACTAACAGATCGATCTTGTAGCAGGTAATCTGAGTGGTTGGAGTAGTTGAACCACAAACAGATCGATCTCCACCAAGCACCAGATCGATCTCCTCGGCTTTGTCTATATAAGAAACACGGCTTTAGGAACTGGAACACGTTTTCCTCTTTCCTAAACACTCCAACATTCACCATTTTCACACAAAACCAAGCTTTCTCACTCTAGATAACACTATATTCCCAACAGATTTGGAGGAATTTCAAAGAGGTAAAATTGTTCCTCATAGTGAGGAGAAATAATATATCCAAAAATCTAAAAATTGGATTGTTTAAGGAAAAGAGTTAAGCATCCCACAAGTTTGGTCTAGAGAAAGGGGCAAGCTTGGTAAGTCTTCAAAACTCTCAACTCCAAGCATGGTGTTTTAAGTGATTTTAGGAGTTGATGGATGCATATTGTGTTAGTAGAATATGGCTAAGATGCGTAGAACTCACTCAATTTAAAATGTACCTAGAAAAGAGATAGATTGAGTTTGCTATTGTGATGATCTTGGAGTACTATGATATTGGTGGTGTTGAGTGAATGATTTTAGATGAATTTTCAAAGAAATATCAAGGTGAAATATGGTAAAAGGCTTGGGGAATATGAATAGATAAGTAAATGAAAATGTGAATGTTTAGGAAAAGAGAAGGAAAATAAGTTAATGATTTACACATGTAGATTGGAACACGTTGGAACACGATTAACCCGGATCGCAAATAGAGCAAACGAGACGAAGGAGATACGAGCGCGATTCGAGGTAAGGGATTGGATGTTAACGATAGAGATATTCGTATGTATTTTGTAGTAATTTTGTTAGTTATGACGCTAGTGATATTATGTATAGCTATTGAGCTATGAAGTGATATGAAAGTGTGAAATGTATTACGGTATAAATTGTGAAAATGGGATGTGGGAAGGAAAATAGCATGACATGCATGTTTTTAATGTTTTTACAACTATATGTTGTTATTGTGACTGAGGGATGATGAAGGATAGGTTCGCTAGTTTTACATGTTTTGCATGGATTGGCTCGCTATGTCAGTAAACATGATTTGAGTTTTCATTTTTGAGAAAATAGCCATTTATCCGATTTGAAATATAAAAAGGTGTTAGAGCCTTAGCTCACACATGCTCTTTATGATTTTGACTATGGTCCCTTTAAATCCCTCATTTTCACGGCATTTTAAGCATGAGATCGATCTGTCGAAGCATGAGATCGATCTGCTCCCAAACAGAGAGCTAAAGAGATCGATTTGGGTGCTTGTGGATCGATCTTTTCATTACAGAATGCTTAGGAGATCGATCTGGCTCCATTGGAGATCGATCTGCCCTATTCCTTTGCTTAAATACAAGTATTTTGGCTCTTCCAGATCGATCTCTCATCCTATGAGATCGATCTATCATTCATATTTCCAGATTTTCTGCAGTTTTTATGTAGTACACTTATACCAAAACATCCTTAATTTGGTGTCATAGTCATTTTCTCATCCAATCATCTTTGAGACTTGAAAATGGCCTCCATTCATACCTTATACCTATTGAAACTTGTGTGAAATCTTTGTATAACCAAAGATACTTAATATTAACCAAATGGGAGCGCATACTCATGCAACTCTTCATTTCATTTACCACACTACTCATATTCCATTTTACTCACATTCTTTACATATTTAAGTCCATTTCTTCACATTCATACATAATGTAACTTGTATGTATAATCACAACTCTTATTACATTTGTGTACATTAACTTATGGACTTACATCACATATACTCCACATTACAAGTATATCACCATTTACATTTCCATGTACATATATACAATTACACATATACGGGGTCTCACAGTTTCAGTGTATATGGATACCTTAAAATAATGAGTGGGCTGTGTATTGATGCAAAAAGGGGATGATAGTCGATTATGGATCCAGACAACTCAAGGATTATGAAAGAAACTATCTAACCCATGATTTAAAAGTTGGCAGCGATAGTGTTTATACTGAGTATGTGGCACTACTATGTACACAGTGAGAAATTTTGGGTATGCATTGATCATAAAAAGCCTCGAGTATCTGTTGTCACAGAAAGAGTCGGATATGAGAACAAAGAGGGTTAGAGCTTCTGAGGGATTATGATTTTGAAAATTGTACCACCTAGGAAAGACTAATGTGATGGCTGATGCCTTGAGCAGAAAGAGCCTCGGGATGGTATTACATATGATGGTCAGGGAGCGTGAGCTGCTAGAGCAGTTGTAAGCCTCAGTATTGATGTGATCCCTTGTGATGCTGACAGTGATTGTGTGACAGCTAGCCTGAGATTAGAATCGGATTAGAGTGACCGGAGTTGATAAGCTTAGCGTGATGATCGGCATGGTGTCGATAGTGTGGGTCAGATTCAGATGGGTACAGTGATAGACTTCACAGAGAGTGATGATGGCTTACTGCGATTCAGAGACAGTATAAGTGCTCCCCAGGACCACAATGATGAGATAGTGTTATTGTCAGAGGCTCACTCTTCGGGATATATAGTACATCTGAGAAGTAATAAATGTATCAAAATCTCAGAAAAAGGGTATTGGTGGTCAGATATGAAAAGAGACATTGTGGAGATTGTGGAGAAGTATCTCGTATGTCAGCAGAGTAAGGTAGAGCAATGGAAGTTGCAAGGTTATTGCAGCCTCTACCTATATCGACACGAAAATGGGTGCAAGTTACCTTGGAATTTGTGACAGGTTACAGAGGACCGCAAGAATCGTGAGGCTATCTGGGTGATAGTTGATAGATTGACTAAGTCTACCTACCTTCTGGTTATGAAATCTCCAAATACTCTGAGTGTGTAGGCAGATTTATGTATAAAGAAGATTGTGGAACATTATGTAGCATTCCAGTAAGCATGGTATCAGATAGGGATTCCTGCTTCACTTCCCACTTTTGGGAATATTTTTCAGGAAGCTATGGGAACCCGATTGAGTGTGAGCATAGCTTTCCGTCCTCAGACAGATGGTCAGTCAGAGGGGACTGTACAGGTTCTGGAGGATATGATGAGAGTGTGTGCCATTAAGTTTATAAGCTCTTGGGATGATCAGTTACTACTAATTGAATTCGTCAATAATGACAGTTGTCACTTGAGTATCGGGATAACATTATATGAGGCATTGTATGGCCGTAGGGGTTGTTCCCCGACTTGGATAAGAAGAAGTGGGTGACAGATAGAGAATTGCTCCCGAATTGATAAGACAAATCACTGAGGATGTTCAGTTGAATTATGAGAGATTAAGAACACCTCAGAGCAGACAGAAAAGCTGTCACGACCCAAATTTCCTAAAAATCACGAAAAAATTTTTCGCTTTTCATTTATTCTTTAATTCTTACCTTTCTCGCATCGTGACCATCCTACTAACAGTTGGGCTATGATTCGGTGTTAGTCACCTCTCACCTATTTACCATTCAATTTCCATAATCACATTCACATATCAGAGTTTACTATCTTTTGAATTTAACTAAATACATACATAATGGTATTTACATAACCTTACATCCTCGACATCATATCCGTTTACAGTACTGTGCATTTACATATTTAGATACAAAACTATACAAATGTGTATACCTGTCTCTCGATGGGAAGCAGCGGATACCAAGAATGTGAGTCCTCAGCCGCTTACTAACTATTGCGAGTGCTCTGAAAAGATGGAAAATAAGGGGGTGAACAAACCACACGCTTAGTAAGGCAATTATGCAAGTAAGTAGATAGCTCCACTATGTACATGCTCATAATGCCATGCCCTTAAAATCCATTTCTTTTCATTAAAATCTCAAGCACAAAATCATGCATACGTCAATGACATAGTTTATCAAAACTAGTTGTGCATATAGAAATCACGTACTTCATGCATCAAAGGCATTTTATGTGACATCACTAAATCATACTTAGCATGAGGTAAATCAAGATCATGCCATGTAAAACAAATCATGAGAAACAATTCTTTTCATGAATCATTCATTAATGCATGGAAAACTCATCATGCTACTGCATTTAAATCATTTCATTTAAAGTGCAGTATAAAATAACCCAAAGGGGTTAAGCATCTCATAATTCAATTTCAAACTCATAAAGCAATTCGTTATAAAATTATGTTAAAAAAGCACATCTCAGTAAAAATCACAAAATCGGGGGCCAGACCCCTCCCTTGGGTCTACCCTGGTCTATCGAGACCACAAGTTATATCATGTGAGACAAGTAGGTGACTATATCAATAACAACGAGGACGATGGCCATAACCTAGTGATCCCTGGCAACACGGTACCTAGTGTGCGGGGTAACACACTTGAAACGGGAGGTGGGTCGGTCCTACCTGCCAGAACAGCATAACATCAGGATTGCGAGGGCAAGGCTTGCTGCCTCGTGGCTAATGCCACTCCACTCCAACAATCCCCACAGTACAGCGTACTTCACGTGACATACATGGTACAACGTACTCCGTGAACCCAAGCTCAGTTAGGGGTGCCTGCAATAGGTCTTATCCACCCATATCATCTCTGTCTCTGTATGTACGTTGGGCATATCATCTCACTATGACACATAGTCTACAGGAGGCTTCAACACGGCTATATGCATGTCATATAAATCCCTGTGCGAGCGAAGCTCTAGCACGACTCCATGCATATTCATGATATCAAAAAATCTCGTTCGAGCGAAGCTCTAGCACGGTTTCATAAAAATCAGTAAAATCTACGTACGAGTAATACTCCAATACGTCTTTAAATAAGTTATAAATCCATATAAGATCAGGTGCAAGCAAGCTCCAACACAGATTTATGCATAAATAAATCAAATCTCGTGCGAGTCACACTCCAGCACGACTTTTATGCAATTATCATAACAAAACTAGATGCGAGCTAAGCTTCAGCATCTCTCATGCATGTCAAATCATTAAAACTAGTGTGATCAATCACTCCAGCACCTTTTTATCCATATCAAGTCAAAACAAATCAAAACAGTCAAAATAGAGTGCGAGCTAAGCTCCAGCACCTCTCATTCATTTCACAATAGCAAAATCAATGCGAGCAACCGCTCTAGCACATTTCATGCATATGATGTCACACAAGTCGGTGCGAGCAACCGCTCAAACACATTTTATACACACGAACTCAAATATAGTGCGAGCTATGCGCCAGCACTATTTGTTTCCATATAAACTTGATAATTAGCCTATTTTCCAAATAATTTTCATTTAAATCTTAATAACACTTACGTAGTGTTATATTGTGAAATTTATGCAATTACTAGCCAATCTACCGATTTACTTTGCTTAAAAACCAAGAAAATTCCTTAAATCAGAAATTACTTAAATCATACATTTCATGTATGTCATGCTTTCACCATCCTTAGGTGAATTCCCCTCAATAGGGGTAAAATAGCCTTTTTCTATTTTGAGTCCTTAAAATCATTAATTTATTTCTAGGACCTTTATACATATTCAGTGTATACACACATATTCAGTGTATACAAAAATCATTAAAATACGCGTAGCTACCTCTAGCTACTCACACAATTCCCTTACTTCATTTTTCTATACAGTCTGACCTTTACACTGATGTCTCGTCATGCAGTATTTGCTCACAATCCAATCTCCGGAACTGCGGATAAATATTCATCAGATCAAATACAATATAATTAATTGTATTTCATATTTTTTGGGCTTAATTTAAATCATTGAGCCCGTTTACCCATATTGGGCCCGATTGTACCATAATGGCCTTAATCGGCCTTAAGCCAGTTTTTCCACTTACTATTCATATTATTGAGACCTATTGGGCTCATTGGGCCCATCAATATTTATTGGAGCTCGTTCTAAGCTCTTAGATAGCTAAATTAATTATTTACGACAATTTATTTCTAATTCCAAAATTTAATTCAATTTAATGCGGAAATTAAATTCGTAATTTATATGGTAAATTTTAACACGCATAACGATGCAATATTGTCGTAAATAAGGGTTACTTACCCGAGATTCCATGATAGTATGCAAATCGAGGCTGACTCTAGCTCTCGTTTGACGCCAATTGTCGAGCTACACAATTTCATATTTTTCCAAGTCAATTTTTAGTCGAATCATAATCAAATTAAATATTTCAAAATTTAAATCAGTCAATTTCGACCGCTTACTGACTTACCTATAGCTTGATTGCATCACTGAAATTTTTCCTTATTTTTCCTTTTTTCTTTCCTTTTTTTTTCTTTTTCCTTTTCTTTTTGGCTGAACCGGTTTGGTCCTGTTCAGCATACCATCGCTGCGCTAAACCGACTATCCCGGTTCAGGCTTCATTTCGTCGTTCTGACGTTGTTCGGCCAGTTCTCAACGCGATTCCCGTGCTGTTTGGCTCGGCTGTGGCTGGGCGTTCATTATCGAGCCTCGGGTTGGATCGAAACGGCATCGATGGCCGCCAATACAGGCTTCTCTACCACGGCCTCTCCTCTTTCGATCTGCCGATTCTGGCGGGATCCACGGTGCCTCGCGGCCGCTGGTGGGTCGCCCGGTGTTGGGCTGCCTTCGTCGACCCTTGCCTGGGCTTCTCCCTCGTCGATGGCCTTCGAAGCCGAGGGAAACCATTCTCTCGATTTTCGACTTCGTCAGCCTTCTAGAAATCGCATTTCGCGATTTCTGCGTTTATTTATTTATTTATAATTTATTTTTATTTTTATTTTAATCAATATTATATTCAATAATAATCCAAAATATCTAAAAAATTATTATTTTATTAATTAATTAAATAAATGAATTTATCGATTTTATTTCGTCTTTCCGGTATATTTTTTGATTATTTTCGAAATAATTTCTCGAAGTGAAAATTTCTATTAATTCCAATAAATTCACATCTTAATCAATTTAACCCGAAATTTAGTTATTTCTTCGTTATTGATCAAGATTTCTCAATCCCATATTTTTAATTAAATTTTCATGTCATGATAAATACCGAATTTTGGTCTTTTGATCGTTTTACCCTTGCACGTGTGCAGGACTACCATTTCAATCATTCATTTGATCTTTTCTCATTTCGTGTTTTAAATAAAATTGGGTCTTACAATCTCCCCCACTTAAGAAATTTGGTCCTTCAAATTAGAACCAAGTCAAATGGGTCTGTAAACAACTCCGAGTACGTCTATCGCATTATACTCTTTAATTCTCATGTAACTTTTTCCGGAGTGTAATACTACCAACAGACTTGACTAGGGAGATCATCTTAAACCTCAACACTTTCTCCTTCCATCTAATACCCGAATCGATTTTTCAATCTTACGTTATACTTTCATTGAGCTAAGGTGTTGGAGCTCATATCCGATCACATATGTTAGGTCCGGATAGTATTTCCAAAGCATCAAAAGATGGGACACATTGTGGATGCCTGCTTATTCAAGTGGTAACGTCAACCTACAAGCCTTATCTCCCACTTTGTCCAATCTCTCAAAGGATTCAATCTAACAAAACTCTATTTGCATTCTTTCCAAATCTCGTTATGTCCTTATGCTATGTCCTAAGGGCATGTAACTTCCAACAATACTAATTCACCCTCGGTGAATTCCAATGGTTTATGTCTTTTGTCAGTATAACTTTTCTGTCTACTCTGAGGTGTTCTTAATCTCTCACAAATCAACTGAACATCCTCAAAGGTTTGTCTTACTAATTCTGAAATAATTCTCTATCTGTCACCCACTTCTTCTTATCTAAATCGAGGAATAACCCCTACGACCATACTATGCCTCATAAAAAGTCATCCCGATACTCAAGTGACAACTATCATTATTAGCGAATTCGATTGGTAACAACTGATCATCCCAGGAGCTTATAAAATCATGGTACACGCTCTCATCATATCCTCCAGAACCTGTACAGTCCTCTCTGACTGACCATCTGTTTGAGGATGGAAGCTGTGCTAACACTCAATCGGGTTCGTATAGCTTCCTGAAAAATATTCCCAAAAGTGGAAAGTGAAGCGAGAATCCCTATATGATACCATGCTCATTGGAACGCTACATAATGTTCCACAATTTTCCTTACATATAACTTCGCCTACGCACTCAGAGTATCTGGGGATTTCCATAGCCAGAAGGTGGGTAAACTAAATCAATCTATCGACTATCACCCAGATAGCCTCGTGATTTATCCAGGTCATCTGTAACCCATCACGAAATTCATGGTAACTTATTCCCATTTTCGTGTCAATATAGGTAGAGGCTGCAATAACCCTGCAACTTCTTTTGCTCTACCTTAATCTGCTGACATATGAGACACTTCTCCATAACTCTACAATGTCTCTTTTTAAACCTAACCACCAATACACTTTTCAGAGATTCCAATATATTTATTATTTTTCGGATGCACTGTATATCCCGAAGAGTGAGCTTCTGTCAATAACACTATCTCAGCAACTATGGTCCTAGGGAGCACTTATACTGTCTCTGAACCTCGATAAGTCATCATCACTCACTGTGAACTCTGTCACTATACCCTTCTGAATCTGACCCACACTATCGACACCATGCCGATCATCACACTAAGCCTGTCAAATTCGGTCACTCAAATTCGGTGCTAATGTCAAGCTAGCTGTCACATAATCACGGTCATCATCAGAAGGGATCACATCACTATTGAGGCTGACAACTGCGCTACCAGCTCACGCTCCCTGACCATCATATGTAATACCATCCCGAGGCTCTTTCTGCTCAAGGCATCAACCATTACATTAGCCTTTCCTAGGTGGTACAATTTCCACAATCATAATCCCTTAGAAGCTCTAACCCTCTTTGTTCTCATATACCACTCTTTTTGTGAAAACAGATACTTGAGGCTTTTACGATCAGTGCATACCCAAAATTTCTTACCATTTAAGTGGTGGCGCCATACTTTTAGTGTAAACGCTACGGCTACCAACTCTAAATTATGGGTCAGATAGTTTCTTTCATGGTCCTTGAACTATCTGGATCCATAAACGACTATCTTCCCATTTTACATCAATACACAGCCCAATCCTTATTTTGAGGTATCCATACACACTGAAACCTCTTGAGCTGTTAGTTATAGTGAGAATAATTACGGTGGGCATTAAATTGAATTATTTAAATGTATATATACGACTATCGATTTCAATTTTAAATGTATATATACGACTATCGATTTCCATTTATAGGTTATGTGTGTGCTTCTAGACGCCGTCAAGTCTTCAGGCAGGGAGGTACTTTGAAATACTTTTATTAACCTTCAGACTGGACCACATAGACTGGGTGTGGATATATCCTCCTCTTAGCCTTGGCAGCAATTCATATTCCTTACATATCGCTTAATCTAAATTACTTTACATATCAAAGGTATTCTTACCTTGCATACGCCTCTTATTCCAATATATTTCGTATTCAGGATCTATCACATCTCAAAGCTTATCTCTTTTCATATATCACTTATAACAAACTCTTTCATTACTTGTTAAAACTTACAATACACTTTTTAGGGGTGAAAACATCACTATCTTAGGATAGAAATATAAACATCATAGTTTGCAGTCGAATCAATCTATTATCAAATATCACTTCAAAATTATTCATATTCCCTTGAATAAAATCGACTAATGTATCCTTTTTTCCCCCGTTTTCAACTTACAATCCCTATACCCATATTCAGTTAGTGATAATCAGCTAACTATCATCATCTTGCCTAAGGGTATAGGCTTCACATCTTTCACTAGCTTATAAGCAACTGAAGGCAATATGAATAAATGCATGGTACTAGGATTAATTAAAATAATTACTTCATTACTCACAACCAGTGTGGTATCTTCCACCACATCAGATGAAACATTAGTAGTGTCCTGGTCCAAGGCATACACTCGCCCTCATCCAGCATCTTATTTTCGTGGTATCTACCACACATCCTACACTGTTCCGTAGCAGGTCGGGGTCATCCAATCACAATACCCCTCAAAAGTACTGTATTTGGATACACTGAGGCCTTACCAATCATCTTACCACGTGACTTAACAGCTTTAAGCTTTTACCAAACTACTTTTTTCTCATTCTGACATCTTTGTCATCCTCTATTCTCTTTCTGTCTCTATTTCGGCCCTTACTACCTTTCCCAATCTCAATGGCGTGCAACTCATAATCTTATTCACACATCTGTAGTCTGCTCACTACCTCAGCACAGGTAGTGATATCTAACGACCCAATCAGACTCTAATTGACAATCTGAGCCTTTCATGAATTTTCAAACATCCCGACTCTCACTGTTCATAGTGTGGGGTCATATCTGGGCAGGTATATAAACTGAGATTCAAACTCGTTAATCAACATGTTCCTCTGGGTTAGAGTAAAGAATTTTATCTGTAATTTTCTTTAAGCAGTGTCCAGGATATTCTGTCACCGGAATACATCTAGAAATATTTTTCATGTCCATTATGGATGTCTAACACTTAAGATGGGTCGAGCAAACTTCCACCAATGCTCCGACTCGCCCTCAAATCCCATGCATACTCTTAGCAATTAGCTCCCAAAATATTCTTCACACTCCGCTTCAACCTCGCGAAACGTGTCTCAATACTGTCCGGTCTCTCTGTCGGACTCTGTTTGATCTCTCTGTCAGACTCAATGGGGCATGCTCAACATCAGCCTCCACTTTAATCTCATCTTGAGTCTTATGTGGCGACTCAATACGACTCTTAGGCCTACCTCTACGGCCTCGATCTCGTGTACTCGCCCTTCTACCATAGCGACTATCAGTTAATGAGTCTATTCTTGCATTTAAAACCAAATTCTTAGCTGCACTTCCATCTCAATATACACAATTGTATCTAAATAATGCACAATACATGGGGATGTAAACTTCCTTAACCACTAACATCGATTCATATCAGGCCAACTCGGCTCTGATACCATTAACAGTCACGACCCAAATTTCCTAAAAATCACTACAAATTTTTTCACTTTTTATTTATTCTTTAATTCTTACCTTTCTCGTATCGTGACCATCCTACTAACAGTTGGGCTATGATTCGCTGTTAGTCACCTCTCACCTATTTACCATTCTATTTCCATAATCACATACACATATCAGAGTTTACTATCTTTTGACTTTAACAAAATACATACACAATGGTATTTACATAACCTTACATCCTCGACATCATATCCGTTTACAGTACTGTGCATTTACATATTTAGATACGAAACTATACAAATGTGTATACCTGTCTCTCGATGGGAAGCAGTGGATACCAAGAATGTTAGTCCTCAACCGCTCACTAACTATTGCGAGTACTCTAAAAAGATGGGAAAATAAGGGGGGTGAACAAACCACATGCTCAGTAAGACAATTATGCAAGTAAGTAGATAACTCCACTATCTACATGCTCATAATGCCATGCCCTTAAAATCCATTTCTTTTTATTAAAATCTCAAGCACAAAACCATGCATACGTCAATGACATAGTTTATCAAAACTAGTTGTGCATATAGAAATTATGTAATTCATGCATCAAAGGTATTTTATGTGACATCACTAAATCATACTTAGCATGAGGTAAATCAAGATCATGTTATGTAAAACAAATCATGAGAAACAATTCTTTTCATGAATCATTCATTAACGCATGGAAACTCATCATGCTACTGCATTTAAAACATTTCATTTAAAGCGCAGTATAAAATAACCCAAAGGGGTTCAGCATCTAATAATTCAATTTCAAACTCACAAAGCAATTCGTTATAAAATTTTTTAAAAAAAGCACATCTCTGTAAAAATCACAAAATCGGGGGCCTGACCCCTCCCTCGGGTCTACCTTGGTCTATCGAGACCACAAGTTATATCATGTGAGACAAGTAGGTGACTATATCAGTAACAACGAGGACTATGGCCATAACCTAGTGATCCCTGGCAACACGGTACCTAGTGTGCGGGGTATCACACCTGAAACAAGAGGTGGGTCGGTCCTACCCGCCAGAACAGCATAATATCAAGATTGCGAGGGTAAGGCTTGCTACCTCGTGGCTAATGCCACTCCACTCCAACAATCTCCACAATATAGTGTACTCTGCGTGACATACACGGTACAACGTACTCCGTGAACCCAAGCTCAGTCAGGGGTGCCTGCAATAGGTCTTATCCACCCATATCATCTCTGTCTCAGTATGCACGTGTGGGCATATCATCTCACTGTGACACACAGTCTACAAAGGCTCCAACACGGCTATATGCATGTCATATAAATCCCTGTGTGAGCGAAGCTCTAGCATGGCTCCATGCATATTCATGATAACAAAAAATCTCGTGCGAGCGAAGCTCTAGTACGGTTTCATAAAAATCAGTAAAATCTACGTACGAGTAATACTCCAATACATCTTTAAATAAGTTATAGATCCATATAAGATCACGTGTGAGCAAGCTCCAATACAGTTTTTTGCATAAATAAATCAAATCTCGTGTGAGTCACACTCCAGCACGGCCTTTATGTAATTATCATAACAAAACTGGATGCGAGCTAAGCTCCAACATCTCTCATGCATGTCAAATCATTAAAACTAGTGCGAGCAATTGCTCCGGCACCTTTTTATGCATATCAAGTCAAAACAAATCAAAATAGTCAAAACAGAGTGCGAGTTAAGCTCCAGCACCTCTCATTCATTTCACAATAGTAAAATCAATGTGAGGAATCGCTCTGCACATTTCATGCATATGATGTCACACAAGTCGGTGCGAGCAACCGGTCAAGTACATTTTATGCACACTCACAAACTCATATATAGTGCGAGCTATGCGTCAGCACTATCTGTTTCCAAATAAACTTGATAGTTGGTCTATTTTCCAAATAATTTTCATTTAAATCTTAATAACACTTACGTAGTGCTATATTGTGAAATTTATTCAATTACTGGCCAATATACCAATTTGCTTGGCTTAAAAACTAAGAAAATTCCTTAGATCAGAAATTACTTAAATCATGCATTTCATGCATGTCATGCTTTCACCATCCTTAGGTGAATTCCCCTCAATAGGGGTAAAATAGCCTTTTCCTATTTCGAGTCCTTAAAATCATTAATTTATTTCTAGGACCTTTATACATATTCAGTGTATACATACATATTCAGTGTATACAAAAACTATGAAAATACGCGCAACTACCTCTAGCTACTCACACAATTCCCTTACCTCATTTTTTTTGTACAGTCTGTCCTTTACACTAATATCTCGTCATGCAGTCCGATTTGCTCCCAATCTAATCTTCGGAACTGCGGATAAATATTCATCAAATCAAATACAATATAATTAATTGTATTTCATATTTTTTAGGCTTAATTTAAATCATTGAGCCCATTTACCCATATTGGGCTCGATTGTACCATAATGGCCTTAATCGGCCTTAATCCCATTTTCCACTTACTATTCACATTATCGAGGCCTATTGGGCTCATTGGGCCCATCAGTATTTATTGAACCTCGTTCTAAGCTCTCATATAGCTAAATTAATTATTTACGATAATTTATCTCTAATTCCAGAATTTAATTCAATTTAATGCGAAAATTAAATCCGTAATTTATGCGATAAATTCTAACATGCATAACGATTCAATATTATCTTAAATAAGGGTTACTTACACTAGATTCCATGATAGTACGTAGATCGAGGCTGACTCGAGCTCTCGTTTGACGACAATTGTCGAGTTACACAATTTTATATTTTTTCGCGTCAATTTTCAGTCGAATCATAATCAAATTAAATATTTCAAAATTTAAATTGGTCAATTTCGACGGCTTACCGACTTACCCGTAGCTTGATTGCATCACTGAAATTTTTCCTAATTTTTCCTCTTTTTCTTTCCTTTTTTGTTCTTTTTCCTTTTCTTTTTTGGCTAAACCGGTCCAGTCCGATTCAGCATACCATTATTGCGCTGAACCGACCGTACTGGTTCAGGCTTCATTTTACCGTTTCGACGTCATCCGGTCGGTTCTCTGCGCGATTCCGGTGCCTTTCGGCTTGATTGTTCCTGGGCGTTCATTATCGGGCCTCGGGTTGGATCGAAACGGCGTCGATGGCCGCCAATCCAGGCTTCTCTCTCGCGGCCTCTCCTCTTTCGATCTGTCGATTCTGACGGGATCCATGACGCGTCGCGGCCGCTGGTGGGTCGTCCGGTGTTGGGCTGCCTTCGCTGGCCCTCGCCTGGGCTTCTCCCTCGCCGGTGGCCGTCGAAGCCGAGGGAAACCATTCTCTCCATTTTTGACTTCTTCAGCCTTCCAGAAATCACATTTCACGATTTCTGTATTTTTTATTATTTATTTATTTATATATAATTTATTTTTTATTATTTTAATCAATATTATATTCAATAATTATCCAAAATTTCTAAAAAAATATTATTTTATTTATTTATTCAATAAATGAATTTATCGATCTTATTTCGTCTTTTCGGTATATTTTTCGATTATTTTCGAAATAATTTTTCGAAGTGAAAATTTTGATTAATTCCAATAAATTCATATCTCGATCAATTTAACCCGAAATTTAGTTATTTCTTCGTTATTGATCAAGATTTCTCAATCCCATATTTTTAATTAAATTTTCTTGTCACGATAAATACCAAATTTCTATCTTTAGACCATTTTACCCTTGCACGTGTTCGAGACTACCATTTCAATCCTTCATTTGATCTTTTCTCATTTCGTGTTTTAAATAAAATCGGGTCTTACAAAAGCTATGCTGACAAGAGATAGAAAAGCATTGGAATTCATCGAGGGTGAATTAGTATTGTTGGAAGTTACATGCCCTTAGGGCATAACAAGATTTAAAAAGAAGGCAAATTGAGTTTCATTAGATTGAATCCTTTGAAAGATTGGAAAAAGTGGGAGATAAGGCCTGTAGATTGGCTTTTCTACCTGAATTAGCAGGTACCCACCATGTGTCCCATCTTTTGATGCTTCAAAAATACTATCCGTACCCAGCATATGTGATCGGATATGAGCTCCAACAGCTTAGCTCAATGAAAGTATAACGTATGTTGAAACTTGATTCGGGTATTAAAACAGGAAGGAGAAGGTGTTGAGATTTAAGATGATCTCCCTAATTAAAGTCCTTTGGTTGTACACTCCGAAAAAGTTACATGATAATTAAAAAGTATGATGCGATAGATGTACCCAGAGCTGTTTATGGACCCATTTGACTTGATTCTAATTTGGAGAACCAAATTTCTTAAGTGTGGGAGATTATGTAAGACCCGATTTTTATTATATATGTTAATGGAATCATAAGACAGATGATTTGATCATATAAATATGAATGAAGTAGTCAAACGTACATAAAATTCGAAAACGGACAGTTAAGAATTTCAAATTAAATTTATGAGATTTGAATGGTCCAGATAGAGATACGAATTTTAAAATTAGAAATTATAGTCGGCCTAAATTGGTTCCGAACAAGTGCAGGAGTAAAACAGTCAAAAGATCAAAATCCGGTATAAACCCGATAAGAAAATTTTATTAAAAATATGAAATTAAGAAATCTTGATCAATAACGAGGAAAATATTGAATTTCAAGTCCAATTGATCAAGATATGAATTTATTGAAATTTATCAGAAATTTCACATTGAAAAATTATCCCGAAAATATTGAAAAAATATATCGAAAAGATGAAATAAGCCAGATAAATTCACTTATTGATTAAATGAATTAAATAGAATTTTTTAAGATATTTTTGGATTTTCATAATATTTTAATGAATAAAATAATAATAAAATAAATTATAAATAAATAAATAAAACAAATTAAATTAAAAAAATTAGCGTCGCGCGATCGGGAGACAGCCAGTCCCGATTCCCCCAAAAACGGCAGCACGATGGAGGGCGAGGAGACCGACGAAGCAAGGCTGGCACCGAGGGGGCCTCCACCGGTCGACAAGAGCACCCAGGCACCAGAAATCGTGAGAAACGACGAGAAGGGAGAAACCGAAAAGGGAAAAGAGAATCGGTGGCCAGTGGCGCTGATCTGGCCAACCTCGCCCCCAGCTGAACGTCCCTAAGGAAAAGACGAGTAGATTGGTGGTGGCCACGGCAGGGGAAACAGACGGACGACGTCGAAAACGGCAGAAAGTAGAAGCACCACTGATGCCAAAGAGAAGAAGGGGCCGGACCGGCCACTTTCTGGCCAGCCATGGCGAAATCGAAGGCATATCCAAGCTTCGCGATGTCTCGCGGAGCTGCTGGCGACAAATGCCGATGAAGAACCGGTTGAACTGGACAGAACCGGGCTGAACCGGATCGGTCTGAACTAGGTTGAACCGGACCGAACCAGTTCAGCCAAGAGAGGAAAAAGGGAGAAAAAGGAAGAAAAAGAGAAAAAGGAAAAAGGGGAAGAATTTTTTGGGATACATCGAACTTTGGATAAGTCGGTAAGAGGTCAAAAGTGACCGATTTGATTATTAAGAAATTTATTTAAATAATATTTAATCAAAAATTTACCCGAAATTAAAGATAAAATTGTGTAGTTCGATGATAAATCGTGTACATGAGCCCGGTTGAACTTCGATTTACGCATCATCGCATAATTTCAGGTACGTAAAGCTCATTTACGACAACAATATGATTATTACGCAATTGGAATTTATTTTGCAGATTTCAGATTAAATTCTGCATAAAAATAAATTATATTCGTATTTTTGAATTAATTGTCGTAAATGATATACATACTATACAATGAGTTTGGAACGAAGCCCGATGATTATTGATAAGCCAAATGAGCCCTGTAAACCCGAAGAAGGGATTTAAAAGGTGGAAACAAGCTGAAAAAGGGGTCGAGGCCCATTAAAGTGCAATCGGGACCAATAGAGTAAAATGGGCCCAGAGCTTTAGATTCGATCAGTAAGAGTGAAATACTGATCAGTATATTTGAACTGAACCAATATGTGGTTATATGCAGCTCCGTAGACGAGCGAATTGGACTGAGAAACCTGGTACGATCGAGTCGAGATAAGCTCGCGCGTGATTCCAGGTAAGGGAATTTTACAGACTGCTAGAGGTAACTTTACGCAATTTCAACTTCATTTGCAGTCTCTTAAATTGTCTGAAGTGTCTAGATTTCAGATAAAAATTTTAGTACCCCAGATGGGAAAATTTCCAAAATACCCTTGTAAAGGGTAAAATTTTCAAATTTAGGAAAAATTGGGAGGAGCAGGAATAAGAGGTTCCTGCTTATTCTTCAGGTGTTTTGACATGTGCATGAGTAAGCTGGCTAACTTTCAAATAAAAATGCACAGCATTGCATATTTTCAACAATGTTGATTTTCTCTGAAATTGATTTGAGAAATATAGCCGCCTACGTGATTTTATGAAAATGTAACGTGCTAGAGCTCAGCTCGCACGAGTCTTGATTTGTGTGATGCATGCATTAGTGCTGGAGCGAGAGCTCGCACTATAGTTTTACATGTATTGGTGCTGGAGTCTAACTCGCACAAGATTTTTACATGATTTTTGTGAAACGATGCTGGAGTCTAATTCGCACCAGATTTTTACATGAATTTCGTGACAAGGTGCTGGAGTCTAACTCGCACCAGATTTTTATATGATTTTCGTGACAGGGTGCTAGAGCCTAGCTTGCACCAGATTTTCACATGAGTTGTGTACAGAGTGCTAGAGCTTAGCTGGCACAAGTTTTACTTGATTTTATGAGAGTGCTGGAGCATCGCTCGTACTAGTTTTATGAGAACATACGATAAGCCGTTCTTGAAGCGTCGGGTAGACTATGTGTCACGCCGATTAAATAGGCTCGCACGTGCGTTTTGAGACAGGGCATGAGTATGGTTATGAGATATGGGTCCACGGAGTATGTTGTACTGTGCAAGTAGCATGGAGTACGTTGTACCATGCTGGGATTGATTATGTGGCATCTTTGGATGCATGGCATCTTCAGATGCGAGTGATCGGGCAGGACCGACGGGATGGACTGGCCCACCTCCCTGGACGGTTCTCGATAGTGGTGAGACCCCGCACACTAGGATCCGTGTAGCAGTAGGATCACAAGGACATATGGCCATAGTCCTAGTTAATTGCCTGAGATATACACATACTGCCTAGTTTCACATGTTGATGTTTTAAGAAACTCGTTTTGTCGATTTTTGTGTAAGTCTGGATCACCCAAGGGAGGGGTTAGATCCTGACTGAGATAAGATTTTGATGAGAATGAAACTGGGTTTTAAAATGAATTTGCATGATGTTATTTCCATGCTATTTAAACCCATGAATGATGTAAACTGGTTTTACATGATATTCATTGTATCACATGGTACTATTGCTTTGAAAAACATTTGATTTCATGATTTTGTGTGAGTCAAGAACACCCGAGGGAGGGGTTGAGTCCTGATTGTATTGTGAAATTTTAACGAGAATGAAATGTTTTAAATGGATTTGCACGTCGAGTTTTCCATGCTTTTGAAATCCATATTTGAACTTGTTTTACATGACATCATGACATCATGAATTGTAGCATCGGTTTTGAAATGTGTGGAGAAAGGGTGGTTTATGCACGGCACCACGTTCATGTAGGTAGTATGGTTGCCTACTTGTTCGTAGGATTGCCTTACTAAGCTTGATGTGCTCACCCCTTTCATTTTCCTACACAGATTTCCTCCAGTAGACTTTGAGGCGACTGAGTACTGCATTCCTGATATCCGCTGCTACCCATCATTTTGAGGTATATACACTTGTACATATTGTATCTAAATAAGAATAGCACAGTAACATGTTTGTAAGTAACTGTCGGGGATGTATAGATAATGTAAACACTTGTAAATGAATGGAAAAGAATAAATGAAAAATGCATGTGTTTACCTTTTTCTGTAATAAGGAATTAAGTTATATGATGATTGAATGGTGGGACTGGCATTGACGCACAACCCAATTGTTAGTGGAGTGTGGTCACGATCAGAAGACAAGTAAGTATAAAAGAAAAACGAAAAATTTACTCTGATTTTTGTGTAGTTTTGGGTCGTGACAACCACGCGCCATGATTCGCCGTCGATGAGTAGATCGGAGAGGGGAGAGGCCATGGGAGAGAAGGGTAAATCGGGCGGAATCCGACGCCGATCTACCCCAACCCAGGCCAAAAGAAGGCTTTAGAGGAGAAGCTGAGCCGATTGGTGGAGGAGTCCGCTTAAGAACTGGCCAAAAAAGGGTCCGAACGACGAAATTGGCATTAAACCGAGTCGGACCGGTTCAACAAAAATGGGGATTGAATTGGTCTGAACCGATTTAGGTAGGAGAGAGAAAAAAAGAAGAAGAAGAAAAAGAAAGAAAAAAATTGGTGATGCCTCGGGTTAAGGATAAATCGGTAAGCGATCGAAATTGATCGATTTAATTTTTGAAAAAATTATCTGAATTTATATTATACCGAAATTGATTCGATTTAAATGTATAATTATGTAGCACGACGATAGGCGACGAACGTGGGTTCAATTGAGTGTCGATTTATAAGCCATCACGGAATCACGGGTAAGTGAATCTCACTTACTATAACTTGTATATTTATACGCGTTAGAAATTCATCGAATAAGTTACAGATTAATTCCGTATAAAATACTTAATGTTTGGAATTGAGAATAGACGGTCGTAAATGATCATGTAAGCTGTCCAAAGAGACTAGAAAAGGCTTAAGACGACCCAATAAGTATTAATGGGCTTAATGAGCGCAATGGACTTTAAAGGAATGAATAGTAAAATGAATATGGTCTTATGACAGGGTTAGACCCAATTAGAGTGAACAAGGTCCAATAAGAGTAAATGAGCCCGTTAAGTGAAATAGACTGTATTAAATGTGTAATACAGTAGGAAAAGTGTAATTAACTTGATGAATGGTTATATGCAGCTCCGGAGTTTATATTGGGAGCTGATCGGACTGCGAGAGTGAGCAGCACCGAGGAAGTGTGGTCACGTTATGTGATCCGAGGTAAGGGACTTTTGCGAGTAGTTAGAGATATCTGCACGTATTTTCATCTGCCTTTACATTCACTTAAAAAGTTTGAGGGTCAGAGAAAGTGAATAATATTTATAACGACCCAATAGTGATAAATTATGATTTTACCCCTAGTTAGTAAAAAAAGGTCAACTTTTGGGAAAGTTGCAAAAAGCTTAGAAAACATGTTTTCGACTGTTTTAAATGTTGTTTGATAGTTGCATGGATAGACTGGCTGATGTTTTCATGTTATATGCGAAAACAATATATCATAGTGCCGATTCGATTTAATTGAGTGAATTCAATTGAAATAAGGTGTCTATCGATTTGCGTGAAAACAAATCGTGCTAGAGCACAACTCACATTGAATTTTATATGTTTTCCACCTTCATTAGTGCTGGAGTGATACTCACACTAGATTTTACATGATATGAATCAGATAGTACTTGAGTATTTCTCGTACATGATTTTAATGCAATCTGAGCATAATAGAGTACTGGAGCATTGCTTGTACTCAGTTTTACATGACATAGTGCTGGGAGCATTGCTCGCTTTAGGTTTATATGACTTGTGCATGAGGTCGTGCTGGAGTCTACTCACACGTACCAGTTTTGAAAGAGATAGCATGAAACAGCCGTGTCGGGAGCCTATGCAGACTGTGTGTCGCACCAATTATATGCTAGCACGTCCATTTTGAGATATGATCGAGGGCTATCGAAACTATTATCCATGGTGTGAAGGTTAAGACCTATGGCAGGCACCCTGACTGTGAGGTTTGGGTCCATGGAGTACTTTGTACTGTGTATGTCACATGGAGTACGTTGTACCGTATGTACACGATGATATAGAGTTGTTGGCTAACGGTTGAGGATTTGACCCACCTCCCATTACAGAAAATGTGAGGCCTCGTACACCTAGATCTGTGTAGCCTGGGAACATGAAAAAATGGGATATGATCATAATCCTCGAACAAGTAGTCGCCTATCTCATCTCAGTTCATTTCACTAGATATTTCTTGTTTGAATTGTCACATGATTTGTGAATTGTAAAAGGGAAACCCGAGGGATGGGTGAGGCCTGGATTTCCACATTTTTACATGATGATATGCCATCTTTGTTTTGATTTAATTGATATGGCATAATGAAATGTGATTTACATTATTTACATGACAATGCAATATTTTTGCATAAATTGCTGAGGTTATTAAACAAGCATGTTTTCAGTTTATACTGATGATTTGTATCTATATATACATACTTGCATAAATGTTTCAAAGAAAGATACATGCTTTAGATGTGAACCGAAAAGAAAATGATTTTAAGGGACGTGTATTATATTTTGTAGATAGTGTGGTTATCAACTTACTTGCCTTATTTCCTTACTGAGCTAGTGAGCTCACCCCCTTTATTTTCCCCTCTCTACAAAGCATCCACAGTAGATAGAGTACGACTGAGTTCTGGTATTCCTTTATCCGATGCACTCTCATCGAGCAAAAGGTATACGTACACACATACGATTTTGTATCTGAACATATAAACAACACAGTGATGTAAACATATGTAATATGGGGGAGGTATTTGTATTTAATATATATGAGCTCACTATGAGACAAAAGTAATTGTAGTCTATAGATTAGTTATATTGACATGTATGAATGATAAGATAATGTGGAAGAGGTGACTAATACCGAATCACAGCCCAACGGTTTGGTGGTTGAATTATGACAAAAGGAAAGGTAAGTAAAATGCGAAAAATTTGTAGTGGTTTTTAGTAAGTCACGGCGGTTGTGACAGGTTGCCCCGGCCTTATTCAGGTAAGGGACGCAATCGATTTTAGTGCTAGTATTTTTACCTATGAAAAAAACATTTATGGCATGAAAATGTTTTATAAAATAAGCATAAACCCTGCAAATGACTCATAACCGTATTTACTTACCTCGACTGCATGTGTTGCTATGATTTGAGCTCAATTTTATAAATTTGAAATTTTGTGGACAAATATACGTATATGTGTGATTTATGAAGTAAAACTTTTGTGAGCTCTATGGAAATGAATGCAAACTATTTTTCAGTATAATAATGGTACGTTTTGAAACTGTAGGCAGCAAAGCATGTGAGTCAAGGTAAACCTGAGGGTCGATTTAAAGGGACCCAAGGGAATTTTAGCCGACGGCCTAGGATCGGGCTAGACCTTGACTATATCAAGTAGATTTCTATGTGTCTGTCATAGCGCGTTTGTACTAATATGTGATTTTTCCTGTGTGGCGTTTATGTGATGCCGTATGCCCCTGATCCAATTTACAGCATTACCATGGCCATAGGTACTATGTTCCCTCTTCGGAGGATGCCCTCTTTTGAGGAAGGAATAATGATTTCCCTTATGACAGTGATAATGAATGCCTAATCTCCATATTATGAGTTATGATTTGTTATGACAAAGAGTGTATGATTTGAGTATGTACACTTATGTGATTTTAATCATGTGATTTGAAAAATTATTTAGTTGCATTATTTTACTAAATGATTTGATTTTTATGTTTATTTTCATGCACTTCTTACTGGGCTAGTTGAAACTCACTCCCCTTTCTTTCCTTCCAAATTACTTACAGTAAGTACCTCAGTGATTGGTGCGTATCCGATATAGGTTGGTGGACAAGACTGACCCTAGACTATTTCTTATACGCACGTAAGGTATATTTCATTTTGTATCCAGACAACTGATGTAGTACAAATACTTGTAAATAAGTAAACGTTTGGGATGTAATCACGTTCGTACATGTATGTAAAATTGGAAAAGTGAGTTATTTTGATACTACGTGATATAATAAATTTAGATGATGAATTTTGGGAGTTTCTTGAATGCCCTGGGGATAAAATGCAAGTAAAATCAGCTACTAGTGATTTATTATGTAAGTTTGAATCTTGCAGGAGGTTAGGAGTATATATAAGGAGTTATACTGCCGGATTTTCATTAGAAAGGGAAATAGGTATCATCGAATATGAGGAAGTTAATAATGTACAAATAAGATGTAAACTGACACTGAACAGGAATAAACCTTAAGTGAGAGGCTAAATTATAAGATTAAAATTTTAAATTAGCCATAATTTCCACGTGTTTGGGACGTTATAGTTAAGTGGTATCAGAGCAAAAAGTATCTAGTACTATCAGTGTCGATCAGTTAGAAATAAATTACATCCCAAGTGTCTTACTTGTCTGGCTATAACTTGAAAATATTTGTTAAAGTTATGATCAAATTTATTATGTACACGTAAGTACATTAGACTTACGTTATGAGGGGGAGACGAGGTCGTCCCCGGAGGTGGACACAGTCACCTCCACCACCTGTTCCACATCTAGGGAGTCCTAACTCTAGGATAAATCAGTTGGAGTAGGATGTGAGACAGGGGTTTGAGCAGATGGCAGCATTATTCGTGCAACACTTCGAGGATAATGCCTTTCGCACAACACTTACCTCGACCCCTACACCTACACGACCACAGGATTCGCTTGTACCTCTTCCATAGACTAACCAAGTGCCACCCGCTACTCAGCCTCCGGCATAGACCAGGCCCAATGATAGGGACATGGGCCGATTACAAGATTTTCTTAAGATAAATCTATCGTCATTTAAAGGGGTGAAGGACCCTGTAGAGGCAGAGGAGTGGTTAGCAGAGATAGGATAATTTTTATTTTCTGGGGTGCACTGATACAAAGAGGGTTAACATGAGTGCTTATATGCTTAAAGGGCAAGCCCATTACTGGTGGAGTGCCACTCAAAGCCTACTGACTGCTAGCCACTCAGTGATCAATTGGGATACTTTCAATATGCTTTTCAGACACAGTATGTCCCTCGTGTTGCCCAAAGGAAAATGCAAGCTGATTTTCTAAATTTAGGGCAGGGCAGTATGACAGTCGATGAATACGAGAACCAGTTCACCACTAAACTGAGATACGATCTGGAGACTGTCAGGGATAAAAAGTGTTGCACAGAGCAATTCAGATACGGACTAAGACCCGCTATCCAAGATCGATTGTTGGGACTATGTATCACTGAATTTAAGGATGCTTTGCGTTGTGTGTAGGAAATCGAGTGGGGGTTAGATTTGACACAGTCTCAGTATGGGTCTAGAGTAAAGGCCAGGGATAAGGGCAAGAGGCCTGAAGCATCTCGATTAGATTTTAAAAGGGGTTCGCCTATGAGACTGAGGATCGAAGAGTTTAGGGCGAGAACTAATAGGCCCAGGATTCTTATTGGTATTGTGGAGACCCCTCGAGGTGTCAGACCAGATTTTAAGATCTGTAGAGACTATTGTCAGCAACATGAGGGTGCTTGTTACTAGATGATACGTGGATGTTTTAGATGTGGAGACATGGGCCACAGGGTTAAGGATTGCCCATAACATCAGATGCCACATCCTCAAAAGCCTCATAGACAACAGCCTTAGTGAGCGATTCCCCAAAGACAGGCCACCGCTGCTAATAAGGGTAAGAATCTTGTCACTAAAGGACATGTATTCGCTATTGATAATGAGACTGTAGACACCTCATCTGAGGCTATTCAAGGTACACTTCTTGTCTGTAATTATGAAGCTCATATGCTATTTGACCCAGGATCTACACATTCTTTTATTTTTCCACAAGTTGCATATAAACTGCATTTAGAGCCTAAACTTTTAGATAATATATTGCATGAAAATAAACCTATGCGTGAGTCTTAAAGGACAGATAAAGTATGTAGAAATTGTGAAATTAAGGTAGGAGACAGGGTAATGTTAGCAGATCTAATTTTGTTAAATATGTATGGTTTTGAAGTGATTCTAGGTATGGATTAGCCAGCTGTCAATCGCGT
Organism: Firmiana major; assembly: GCA_033439115.1. NCBI lineage: Eukaryota > Viridiplantae > Streptophyta > Magnoliopsida > Malvales > Malvaceae > Firmiana > Firmiana major. Next base: position 15,887,319 of record CM065904.1, on the reverse strand, counting down.
GAGTCTAGATTGCTATACTAAGACTGTAACTTTCTCTGTACCTGAAAAGTTCAGTTTACGTTTAGCTGTTAAGAAATAAAATGTGTGAAGTCTGTGTAAAAAATCTTATGATATAATTATAATTTCCTGAAATTACTGATGAATGTATTGATGTGAAGATAATATCGCACTCATATTTTATATAAGTTAGAAACAACCGAGGATAGAGGATATACCAGCGGTATATGAGTTTTTGGATGTGTTCCCAGATGAGTTGCCAGGCTTACCACTGGAGAGAGAGCTGGAGTTCACTATCGATTTAGTGCCAGATACCCAGCCAATCTCTAAACCTCCCTATAGGATGGCATTGGTTGAATTGGAAGAGATAAAGAAACAGTTGTAAGAGTTGCTTGACAAGGGTTTTATTAGACCCAATGTGTCACCCTAGGGAGCTTCAGTTTTATTTGTTAAGAAGAAGGATGGTAGTCTCAGATTATGTATAGATTATAGGTACTGAACAAGCTATCGTGAAGAACAAATATGCCTTTCCAAGAATAGATGATTTGTTTGATCAGAGGAGATGAGCTTCTATCTTTTCTAAGATTGATTTGAGATCGAGCTATCACCAGATGAGAATAAGGAAAGAGGATGTTTCGAAAATGACCTATAGAACTCGATATGGCCACTATGAATTTTTAGTGATGCTTCCCATTAGGGTTTGGAATGCGTACTCATGCAGTATTAGATAGTAGTCACTAATGGTTCACGCTAGCTTAAGGACCATGAATGGAACTACCCTACGCATGATTTGGAATTAGCCGCTGTGGTATTTACTTTGAAGATATGGCGACATTATCTGTATGGGGAAAGGTTTCAAATCTTCATTGACGATAAGAGTCTAAAGTACATATTTGATCAAAAGGAACTTAATATGAGACAGAGGCGATTGATGAAGCGCCTTAAGGACTACAATTGCAAGATTCTGTATCATCCAGGGAAGGTGAAAGTAGCTACAGATGCCCTGAGTAGGAAAAGCATGGTTTCTACTATGATGGTCAGGGAATGGGATTTATTGGAACAATTCGCCAGACTCAAGATTAGTGTTAAAAAAGCAGAGATCAGATATATGGTAGCCTACAGATAGAGCCCAATATTTTAGATCAGATCATAGTAGGGCAGAGAAATGATCAGAGGCTACTAGACATGGTTAGCCAAGCTGAATAGACCTTGCAGTCAGATTTTGAGGTTAGTGATGATGGGTTGCGAAGATTTAGGGGTCGTATTGTGTTCTGAGCGATGATACTTTGAAGCAGTAGATTTTAAGAGAGTTTTACTGTTCTCGTTACACCATGCACCCAGATAGTACCAAGATGTATCACGATCTTCGTAATGTGTACTGGTGGAGTGGTATGAAACGAGATGTGGCAGATTTGTGGCCAGATGCTTAGTGTGTCAACAGGTGAAAGTTAAACATCAGAAGGCTGAAGGATTACTTAAGTTTTTACCTGTGCCTACGTGGAAATAAGAGCATATAATGATGGACTTTATCATGGGATTGCCGAGGACCTGAAGAGGTCATGATGCAATCTGGGTGATAGTGGACAGATTGACGAAGAGTGCCCACTTCTTTGCCATCAAGAGCATAGATCTCTTGAGTACCTTGGCAAAGTTATATGTCAGAGAGGTAGCTCGATTGCATGGAACCCCTGTGAGTATTACATCTGATAGAGATTCCAAGTTCACCTCTCGATTTTGAACCCATTTTCAGGAAGCCATTGAGTCTCAACTGAATTTCAGTACCGCCTATCATCCTCAGACTGACGGTTAGTTCGAGCGGACCATTCAAACCTTGGAGGATATGTTAAGGGTGTGTACATTGTACTTTAAAGGTGCATGAGATGATCATTTGCCCCTTGTCGAGTTTGCCTACAACAATAGTTATCATGCTAGTATTGGTATGGCACCCTATAAGGCTCTAAATGGAAAAAGATGTAGGTTCTCGATAGCTTAGGAAGAAATAGGTGACATGAAAGTATTTGCTCCCGATCTTGTTGAGCAGGTAGCTAAAGGCGTACAGGTTATTAGTGACAGATTACGAATAGCTCAGAGTCGACAGAAGAGCTATGTCGATGTGTGTAGTGACCACTTGAATTTTAGGTTGGAGACTTGTATTCTTAAAGTGTCTCCGAGCAAGGGTATCATGCACTTTGGGAAAAATGAGAAGTTGAGTCCTCTTTTAATTGGTCCGTTTGAGATATTAGAGAGAGTGGGAGATGTTGTGATAGGGTGCATATTAAACATATTAATTGTCATATTTTCCCATGATTTAAATTCTTTTATATGCTTAATTTTTAGATTTGACTTATATTTTATGTTTTGTATTGTTGGATGAAGGAATAGGAGCAAAATGGACTAAAGTTGCAAAATTTTGATCAAGTCACAAAATCACAAGGTGTGGACACGTCTAAGGCAGCGATGAGAATTGTAACTCAAATATGTGAATTCAAGTCAAACTCCATCACCTGTAGCTGAATTTGACTTAACCAGTCAAAAGATGGCAAGTGGAAGATTTTAATTATTAAGGGAGATATGGCATAACTTTCTTGGGAATAAAGCAATTAATGGTCAAGAAAGGAAAGAAGTTGATTTGTAATCAAGCCTAATAAGAAGTTTCGTTTTGAACAAGATTCTGGGGCTAGGATATTTAGTATATATAGATTAAGAGAGGGGGATGGCTGGATCATCCATCACATAACACACAATTCTACACTTTATTTTTCTTTAGGCAATTGAAGACTTCTTTTTCTTTAGTGTTTTTCTCTCAACTCTATGGCTTGCTAAATTATTTAGTCCAGCCAAAGGATAATTAAAGCTTTAGGTTTTTCAAGATTTGTGATATCTAACTAGTTTTTATCTTGTTCTTTTATATCTTTACTATTTATATATCTTCTGTGCTTGTTGAAACTATTATTGTGCAATAAGGCCCATTGTTCAATTGTCAATATAACATATCACCAATTAGAAAACTGAATCCGTAATTGTTTCAGAATTATAATATAAGTGGTAAATAACATGATTGATTACAGAGAGGTTTTCAATTCTATGTTATGGGGATATATAATTTAGCTTAAATGAACCTACATGTGTGTTTGTTGGTTAGAATTGTTTATCTCTCTAGTTTTTAATACTGTTGATAAATTAAATCTTAAGATCGTATCTATGGTTGTAACGTGCTTATGGGGCCTTTAATGTCAATCTATGCTACGTTGGCAATTTTGCCTTATGTTCTTATGTTATGTTAAGCCTGTTAGACCTAGACAAGTCAGTAACATTCTCAGTACTCACTAGTCTAGTGGGGCTGAGGAAACCTTAACCATGACTATAGGTTAACTCTTCCCTTATTAGGGGTTCCCCTTTTGGGATGTAAGTATAAGGCACAACACTCTTAGAATCAGATGCCTAGTCTCTAACTTAAATTCATGGTTTTATTAAGCATATGGTTTAAACTATGACTTGTAAGCATATGGTTTCAAGTTATGATTCACAACTATGCATCTGAGCATGACTTATTTACATGCCTACAATTTGTGTGATCCACATGTTATGTTTTGAATTAAGTACTTGAAAATGCCTATGTTATGTTTTGGATTAAGTATTTGAAAATGCCTATGTTATGCTTTGAATTAAGTACGTTTCAAAATAAGTATGTTTTGAACTAAGAATGTCTCACTGTATCTTTAAATGAAGTATGCATGTTGTTTTACCTTCCCCTCTGCATGAACTCCTATTGGGCATAAAGCTTACCTCCTCCCTCTCCTCCATAAGTAACTCATAGTTGACACCAAAGGTGTCCCCTTCAAGTAGGCTCTGTGAGTGCTTTCCGTTGCCTGCTTAATCTACCTAAAAGGTATACTTTTGTTTATATTTCAAAAAATCGTCGCACAGTCTATGTACATGTACTTGGGATGTAACATTAGGCTATAATAAGTATCATTTGAATTCTATAGCCTAGAATTGAAGTGGGATGTGTAAATCTATTTAAATGTTAATCATGTTTTCCTATAGCCAATTGATGAATGACATAAAATCTTAGTTTAATGGACGAATGTTATGCATGTATGTTGGAGCTAATCTAGGATCACATCACACACCTTTGAATAAGACTAGGATTAAAGAAAATAATAACCAAGTTGATCAATTTAGATCAACGAAAGTAAGTAGATACTACACTGATTGTTGACAAACATAAGTAAAGAGAAGAAAAGTCTAGTTCAATTTTCGTTGAATTCGAGTCGTTACACTTTCGCTAATGGATTTCTATAGTAGAAGCCTATTTGTGAAGAAAATGAAAGGTGAAAAAAATAAAAAATAAGCAATGCTTAAAAATTAATAAAAGAAAAATGGGTTGCGACAGACTTCTGTCGCATAAGACCATTTGTGACGAAATTTATTTTGAAAAAAATAAAAAAATAAAAAGCAATAGTTAAAAATAAAATATACGAAAAATGGACTTTGTACGAAAAATTTCCATTGTAGAAACCTATTTGCAACAAAAATAAAAGATGAAAAAATAAAAAAAATAAAGCAATGTTTAAAATTTTTTAAAAAAATGACAAATGGGCTTTCTGTGATAGAATTTGGGATAGAAATAAAAGATAAAAAAAATATAAAACCATTCTTAAAAAAATGAGAATCCAAAATTGAACAGTAAAGGAGAAAATGTTGGATCCCCTAAGCCAAGGGATCGAACCCCTTAGAGAAGAATGCTCAAAACTTGTAGGAAAGCACAAAAGGATCAATCCCCTCCATAAAGGGATTGATCTGTAAAACCCGTAATTTAATATGTACTCTTTATGATTTTTTTATGTATGGACAAGTTAGATTTGATATAAATCATAAGGAATGAATGTATTTAAGTCCCCAATGTGTATGATATGCAAAACGGGTAATTAAGCAAAGTTAAATTGAATGCAATAGTGATTTTTGGGAAGAAGTTGTAGCAAAACAGCTTCTGAAGAGGAGCAGATTGATCTCCCATTCAAGGTAGATCGATCTTGAAGAGGTTATGGGAACAAATCGATCTCATGAAAGGGCCAGATCAATCTCCTTCAGGCTCTGTGTAAAGCAGATCGATGTTAGGCTTAAGAGCAGATCGATCCCTTAAGTCCAAAAGACCGATTTCTGAAGGGAAAAAGGCAGGATAGATCGATCTCACTTAGTTAGCAGATCGATCCCCAATTTTAATTATATAAATAGAAGGTTCTGCAAACCTCTGTTTCCCGAGAAACATCAAACCTTTCAAGAAACAAAGTTAAGCCTAATCTCTCTACTCCAGAAAACTTCATCTTTCAATCAGTTTTGAGTAAGATTCAGTTCAGCAAAGTTGTTCTTAGTAAAGAGGAGAACAACATATTTGGAAACAAGAAGTTGGAATCAAAGATAGAAGGAACAAAGTGGATTTTGCCAATTTTGGGTAAAAGAGGAAAAGTTCAAGATAGGTAAGATTCAATACACTAAGTTCATATATGTTAATCTAGGTGTCTTGGTGAGTTAAATGGTGCATGTCTAAATTGTTGAAAACAAATGGATCATGAAAAATATCCATGACCTAGATAATTGTATAAAATTGAGAAAATGATGAGGAAGTTGAGTAAAAATGGATTTAATGATGAAATGATCATGTATGAAAGATTTTAAGGCAGTTGTATGAAATACATAAATGGAAATAGATGAGAAATGAAGATAGTTATATGAGATATATGGTATAACACCATAATGGGAGAAATGATGAGATTGCGGTATTGAGAGGAGTTGAATGCATTGATTTAGAGTCATGCAAGTGAAAACAAGTATATTAAAGTATACTGATGCGGATAATTATTAATAGCTTCGAAGTTGAGATTGGAAGCTGATCGAACTACGAGAGTGAGCAGCACCGAGGAAGTGAGGTCACGTGACGTGATTCAAGGTAAGAGAATTTTCTGAGTAGCTAGAGATAGCTACATGTATTTCGAATAGAATTTCGATAACTATATTCTATATGAATTCCCATGAATAGAAATGTTGTGATAGAGACCAAAAAGAGAAATCATGGTTTATCCAAAAATAGGGTAAAAAGCCTTAGAAGCATGTTGTGACTAAAATTCATAGTTGCATGATAGAATGGCTAATGTTTTCATGTTTATACGAAAATAGCACATTTGAGTGCCTATTTGATTTGATTGTGTGAAGTTAAATTTGAATAAGCCTTCTATCGGGTTTGTGTGAAAACCATAAGTTCTAGAGAATACTCGCACTTGATTTTTGAGATATGCATCACATAGAACTTGAGTGTATTCTCGTACTAAATTTTAAATGCGATTTATGCATGATAGAGTACTGGGAGCATTGCTCGTACTCAGTTTTATTGATTGATGCATTATAGAGTATTGGGAGTTTTGCTCATACTCAGTTTTACACGATAGAATACTGAGAGCATTGCTCATACTCAGTTTTATTGAATTATGTATTCTAGAGTATTAGGAGGTTTGCTCATACTCATGTTTTTACATGACATAGTGCTGAGAGCATTGCTCGCACTAGAGTTATGTCATTGTGATATGGTCGTGTTGGGAGTTTACTCACACGTACCAGTTTTAAAAGAGAGCATGAAACAGCCGTGTTAGGAGCCTGTGTTGACTATGCGTCGCATCGATTATATGCTCACACGTGTTATATTTTGAGATATGGCCGAGGGTTATCGAAATTATTAACCCATAGTGTGAGGACTAAGACTTATGACAAGCATCCCAACTATGAGGTATATCCAAGGTATGTGGACTAAGACTTATGGCAAACATCCCGCCTTGAGATAGGGTCTATGGAGTACTTTGTGTCGTGTATGTCACATCGAGTATGTTGTACCGTGAGTACACGATATGAGTGAGTTGTGAGCTAATGGTTAAATATTTGACCCACCTACCGTTACAGCAAATGTGAGACCCCACACACCGAGTACTGTGTAGCCTGGGATCACGAAAAATGAGTTATGATCATAATCTTGGAAAAAGTAGTCGCCTATCTCCTTTCATGCAATGTAAATTGAGTTTCTTGAATGAACTATCACATGGTTTTATAATGTGGACATGTGAATTTGTGTGTGATAAAAGGGTAACCTGAGGGAGGGTGAGGCCCAGATTTCCATGCATTTAAACATGATAATGTGCCATATTAGTTTGATTTAATTGAATGGCATGACAAAATGTGATTTGTGTGAAATTACGTGAGAAATGCAATATTTTGAGGTTGTGAAACCAGCATGTTTCCAGTTTTATAACTGATGATTTGTATATATATATATATATATTGCATAAAAGTTTCAAGCAAGATGCATGCTTTAGATACGAGTTGATAAGGAAATGATTTCAAGGCATGAGTATTGTATTTTGTAGATAGTGTGGTTATCTACTCACTTGTCTGATTTCCTTACTGAGCTGTGAGCTCACCTCTTTTTTATTTCCCCTCTCTACAGAGTGTTCACAGTTGTCGAGCACCGTTGAGGACTGGTATTCTTTGATCTGCTGCATATCCATCTTACGAGAGGTATACACCTTTGAAACATTTTGTACTGAACAATGTAAAAGCACAGTTATGTAAACGAATGTACGATCAAGGATGTATATGTATAAGTAATTGTATTAATGTATAAGAGTTGCTTTATAGAAAAGAATATCGATTTGTATGCATGTTATGAATGAGTATGGTTGAGGTGACTAATATCGAATCACAATCCAACGTTTTGATGTTGAGTAATAACAGAAGGAGAGGTGAGTAAAATTCAAAAATTTATGGTGATTTTGGTAAGTCACGGGAGGGGAGGTCATGAAAGAATGGTATCAAAACAGAGTTGGTATGACGTGAATCGATATTAGTAATTAGAAAAGCGTACATCCCCATAGTACTGTGCTTTGTTCAGTTACAATTGTGCATACGAGATGGAAATCAGACTAATTAATGGTTATAAATGTAGGAAATTAGCTATTATGGCTAATACCAGTCGTGGTAGAGGGGCTAGAGGTAGGGCTCGAGGTCGTAGAGGTAAGCCAGAGACCCGAGATGAGGCTACAAGTCCCATTGAGGTACCGGAGAGTATTAAGGCACGCTTTGAGAGATTAGAGTGTCGCCTTAAGACCATTATGGAGATACTGGCACAGACTATGTCAGGAGGATAGGGATAGGATGCAGAGACTGTGCCTTGAGAGGCAGCTGCTCTTGGTACGCCTGCACAACCAGCTTATGTGCCATAGCCTATGGATACACCTACACCCCCATCGGTTCAGGATACACTATCTCATGTTGCTCCACTACAGGGCGATAGTGCTTTGGGGTATGGTTGTGATCTTAACAGACTCTGACAATTCCAGAAGCTTGGACCTCTATCTTTTTGAGGGATCAAGAAACCAGTTTTGATGGAGGAGTGGATATGAGAGATGGAGAAGTTGTACGGATTCTTTGAGTGTACGACTTCAGAGATGGTTGCATTTGCTACGTTCCTACTGAAGGGGACGACAGAGTATTGGTGGAAGTCCACCCGACCCATATTGAGAGCCCGACATACATAGATCACTTGGGAGATATTTCTAGATGCCTTAAGGAGGCAGTTTGTTCCTGATACGGCCTAGCAAAGGCTACAGGTTGAATTTTTAGGGTTGAGCCAGGTGAGTCATTCAGTAGATGAGTATGAGACCAATTTCTATAGCTAGGGAGGTATGACCCCGACACCATGAGTAGCGAGACCAGAAAGGTTCACAGATTCATTGATGAACTGAGACCAGTATTACGGTCTAAACTGGTTCCATTTAATATCTCTACCCATGATAAAGCAGTGCGCAGGGTGCAACTATGTGAGCAGGATTATGAGAGGAATGTCTCTGAGTTTAGGACTGTTGGAAAGGGTAGAGACCGAGATAGGAAGAGGCCAGTGAGTGATAATGCCAGAGGTTTCAGATATCGAGGAGGGAGGAGACTCTTCGGTAAGAGACCAAAGATTGAGGAAGTACAGGAGAGAACTGTTAGATCTCCTGCATATCCGACCATATCTCCAGCTGGAGGTATTGTGATTGAAGGACCGAGGCCTACCACTGAGCAGTGCAGTAGATTTGGTAGATTCCATGGAGGTAGACCTTGTCCTATTTCTGGTGGATTGTGCTTTAGATGTGGGAAGCCAGGGCACAAGGCCAGAGTTTGCTAAAAGGTTATAGATATTGCCCCACAGAAGGGTAAGGAGCTTGAGAGAGCTTCAGCTAATATGTCTACGTCGAGGAGGAGAGCGACAGTAGAAGAGAAAGGGAAGCAGGTAATTGAACGAGGGTGAGTACATACCTTGGACCAGGGGACAACTGATGCTTCATTGGATGTGATTAAAGGTTTTATTGCGTATGTGGTTGATACAGATAAGGTACATCCGGAGTTGGCAAATATTCCTATGGTTAGTGAGTTCCCAGATGTCTTTCTGGATGAAGTGCTAGGGTTACCACCAGACAGAGAGATGAAATTCTGTATAGACTTGGTGCCTGGTACTGAACCTATATTGAAACCACCGTATCGTATGGCCTTAGTTGAGTTGGAGGAGTTCAAGAAACAATTACAAGAGTTATTGCATAAGGGGTTCATCAGACCGAGTGTTTCCTTTTGGGGAGCACCAATTTTGTTTATGAAGAAGAAGGATGGAAGCCTCCGATTGTGTATAGATTACAGATTGTTGAATAAGGCAACCATCAAGAATGGGTATCCCCTTCCACGTATTGACGATTTGTTGGATTAGCTCTGGGGAGCGTAGGTCTTTTCTAAGATTGATCTGAGGTCTGGGTATCATCAGTTGAGAGTTCGTAGTGGAGATGTGCCCAAGACAACATTTAGGACCCGATATGGCCATTATGAATTTTTGGTTATGCCATTCGGATTAACAAATGCTCTCACAGCTTTCTTGGCTTTGCTGAATGATGTGTTCAAGCCATATCTAGATCAGTTTGTTATCGTCTTCATCGATGACGTATTAGTATACTCAAAATCTGAGGCAGAGCTTGAGAAGTACCTCAGGATTATATTGCAAACGCTACGAGAGCAAAAGCTATATGCTAAACTCGGTAAGTGTGATTTTTGGTTGTCACAGATATCATTTTTGGGACATGTCATGTCGAGGGATGGTGTATCAGTAGATCCATCCAAGATTGAGGCTGTAGTTCAGTGGGAACAACCAGGGACAGTCACCGAGATCAAGAGTTTCTTGGGTTTAGCTGGATACTATCAGAGTTTCGTTGAGGGATTTTTGAAGTTGGTCGCTCTGTTGACACGTCTCACTCAGAAGAGTGTAGCTTTTGTATTGGATCAAGATTGTGAGAAGAGTTTTCAGGAGTTGAAGAGTCGATTGACCACTGTTCAGATTCTCACTATCCCAACCAGCTCAAGAGGATTTTCAATGTATACTGATGCTTCGCATCAGGGACTGAGTTGTGTATTGATGCCAGATAGGAGGGTAGTTGCTTATGGATCCAAATAGCTGAAGGACCATGAGAAAAACTATCTTACTCATGATTTAGAGTTAGCAACAGTAGTGTTTGCGTTGAAGGTATGACGCCACTACTTATATCGTGAGAAGTTTCAAATTTTTACCGACCACAAGAGCCTCAAGTATCTATTCTCGCAGAAAGAATTGAACATGAGACAAAGAAGATAGCTAGAGCTTCTAAAGGATTCTGATTGTGAAATACTTTATCATTAGGGTAAGGCTAACGTTGTAGCTGATACTTTGAGCAGGAAGAGTCTTGGGATGGTATCGTACATGATGGTCAGGGAACATGAGTTGCTAGAGCAGTTTGCTAGCCTTAGTTTGGAAATTGTGCCTTCTGACATGTATACAGACTGTATGATTGCTAGTCTACGCTTGGAGCTGGATCTGTTGGATAGGATCAAACAGGCTTAGTAGACTAATCCGTACTGTATTGACATGACTGGACAAATACAAAGGGGCACAATGATTGACTTTGAGATGAGTTCAGATGGACTTCTGAAGTTCAGAGGCAGATTGTGTGTTCCCGAGGACCTAGAGCTCAGGAGATTGATATTATCGGAAGCTCATTCATCAAGGTACACGTTGCATCCGGGGAGTAATAAGATGTATCAGAACCTCCGGAAGGTGTACTGGTGGTCTGGTATGAAGAAAGATATGAGAGATTTTATGGCGAGATGTCTTATATGTCAGCAAGTGAAGGTAGAGCATCAGAAGCCTGCAGGGTTATTGCAGCCTCTACCTATACCGACATGGAAATGAGAGCATATAATCATGGAGTTCGTGATGGGTTTACCGAGGACCCAGAGGAATCATGATGCGATATGGGTAATAGTTGATAGATTGACGAAGTCAGCCCACTTTCTAGCTATGAGAGTGTCACGACCCAAAACTACCCAAAAAATCAGAGTAAATTTTTCGTTTTTCTTTCATACTTACCTGACCTCTGATCGCGACCAACCACAACCAATAATTGGGTTGTGTGTCAGTCCCCATATCATCACCATACATTTTACAGATAGTGCATAATTTAATTTAAATATAAACTCATATGTTATGCACTAATTTTCTTTCATTTTTTTACAATATTTACCCAGTATATACATCCCAGTGTCAATACAAAATATAGTACCGTGCTCATGTTATTTAGATACAATATACATACAACGTGTAAATACCTCAAAAGATGGGTAGCAGCGGATGTTTGGAATGCAGTACTCAGTCTTCTCAAGGTCTACTGAAAGAAATCTATGTGAGAAAATGAAAGGGGTGAGCACATCAAGCTCAGTAAGGCAATCCTACGAACAAGTAGATAACCATACAACCTACATGAACGTAGTGCCATATATAAACCACCCCTTCTCCACACATTTCAAAACAGATGCTATGATTCATGATGTCATGTAAAACAAGTTCACATATGGATTTCAAAGAGCACGAAAATTCATCATGCAAATCCATTTAAATCATTTCATTCTCGTTAAAATTTCACAACAAAGTCAGAACTTAACCTATCCCTCGGGTGTTCCTGACTCACATAAAATCCTAAAATAAAATGCTTTTCAAAGCAATGCTAACACGTAAGAGTTTAAATTTGAGTTTTATTCTCATCACAATCACATCTCAGTCAGGACTCAACCCCTCCCTCGGGTGATCCAGACTCACACAAAAATTCACAAAATGTGTTTCTCAAAATCATCAACATGCGAGACTAGGCAATATATGTATATCTCAGGCAAATAACTAGGACTATGGCCATATGTCCTCATGATCCCACTGCTACACCGATCCTAGTGTGCGGGGTCTCACCACTATCGGGAACCACCCCGGGAGGTGGGTCAGTCCATCCCGTCGGTCCTGCTCGATCACTCGCATCTGAAGATGCCACTCGCATCCGAAGACACCACGCATCCGAAGATGCCACTCGCATCCGAAGACACCACGCATCCGAAGATGCCACATAATCAATCCCAGCATGGTACAACGTACTCCGTGGACCCATGTCTCATATTCATACTCATGCCCTGTCTCAAAACGCACGTGCGAGCCTATTTAATCAGTGTGATACACAGTCTACCCGATGCTCCAAGCACGACTCATCGCATGTTCTCAGAAAACTAGTACGAGCGATGCTCCAACACTCTCATAAAATCAAGTAAAACTAGTGCGAGCTAAGCTCTAACACTCTGTATACAAATCATGTGAAAATCTGGTGCGAGTTAGGCTCCAGCACCATGTCACGAAAATCATGTAAAAATATGGTGCGAGTTAGACTCCAGCACCAATGCATGTAAAACTCTAGTGCTGCGAGCTCTCGCTCCAGCACTAATGCATGCATCACACAAATCAAAACTCGTGCGAGCTGAGCTCTAGCACGTCACATGTCTATAAAATCACGTAGGTGGCTCTGTTATCTCAAAACAATTTCCAATAGAAATCACATTGTTAAAAGTATGCAATGTTGTGCATTTTTATTTAAAAGTTAGCCAGCCTACTCATGCACGTGTCAAAACACCTCAAGAACAAGCAGGAACCTCTTGTTCTTGCTCCTCCCAATTTTTTCTAAATTTAGAAATTTTACCGTTAACAATGGTATTTTGGTAATTTGCCCATCCGGGGCACTAAAATTTTTATCTTAAATCTAGACCCTTCAGACAATTTTAGGGAATGTAAATGATGTTGAAATTACATAAAGTTACCTCTAGCTTCTCTTACCTGGAATCACGTGTAAACTTATCCTGTCTCGATGATACCAGGTCTCTCAATCCAAATTCGCTCCAACCAAGTCTACGGAGTTGCATATAACCACGTATTTGGGTCAGTTCTAATATATTTATCAGTGTTTAACTCTTCTGATCGAATCCAAAGTACTGGACCCGTTTTACTTTATTAGGCCCGATTACACCTTAATGGGCCTCGACTCATTTTCAGCCCATTTCTACTTATTAAATCCCTTCTTCGAATTTTACTGGGCTCATATGGCCTACCAATAGTCATCAGGCTTCGTTCCAAACTCATTGGATAGCCCGTATACTTTTTACGATAATTACTTTAAAATTTTGAATAAAATTCCTTTTATGCAGAATTAATCCGTAAAACCCGTAAAATAATCTTAACTCTGCAATAAAGACTCTAATTGTCGTAATTAAAATGTACTTACCTAATGCTATGCGCGGTATAAAAATCAGAGCTCAATAGGCTCTCGTTCGGGCTCTATTGTAAAACTGCACGATTAGGTAAATTCGAGTTATTTAACATTAAATATAATATTAAATTAATTTTTAAAATTTACTCGTAGGTCAATCTCGACCCTCGATCAAATTACCCAAATCTTGAGTCGTCCCCGATAACTTTTCTTTCCTTTTTCCCTTTTCTTTTCTTTTCTTTTCTTTTCATTTCCTTCTCTTTTTCCTTCCTTTTCCTTTCTTTTCCTTCCTTTTCCTTTCGGCCAAACGGTGCCGTTTTTTGGTCTTTGTCGTCACCGACGGTTTCGACGATTTGCCAACCACAACCGATTTCACCGTCTCTTCCTCCCGATCACATTGGTGCCCACCGTTTACGCCCAGCTGCGATGGATCGCCGAAATCGGGCCATTTTCCTCTCGATTTTTCTCATCCTCCGTTCTCCGGACTTAGCCGGCACGCGTCACCGGTACCAAAGTGTTCGTCGACCTCTCCTCTTTCTCCTCCGGTCTTCGTTTGGGATCGTCGATCGTCGGTTGCCGTGGGTGGTTCGGGTCTCCTCAATCCGTTTTCCATTTTTTCCTTAGTTTTCTCTCTCCCCGATTTTTAGATTTTTGATTCTTTTTTTAATTATTATTATTTATAATTTATTTTATTAATATTATAATCATTAAAATACTAAAAAAATTCCAAAATATCTAATAATTTATATATTTTATTAATAATTAATTTATTTAATTAATTTATTATATTTTAACCCTTTTTTCGGTATATTTTCTCCGTATTTTAAGGATATCGTCTCGAGTGAGTTTTCGATAAATCTAAATAATTTTGGATCTTGATCAATTGGACTCGAAATTTGATAATTTCCTCATTATTGATCAAAATGTCCTAAATCCTTATTTTTAATTAAAATTTTCTTATCGAATTTATATCGAATTTTGATCTTTTGACCGTTTTACCCCTGCACTTGTTTCGAAACAAATTTAACTCGACTTTCCTTCATACATCCATTATCTTTTATTATTTTAAATTCATATTTTCCATCAACTAAATTCCAATCCCTTTCGTTTGGCCTAGGCCATCTCGGCCCTTATTTGGCTACTTAATACATTCACCGATATTTCATTTTATTCTATTTACAAATTTAATTCAGTCAAAGCTCTTCTTATGATTCAATTAATATGTGGAAGTGTACATCACATGAATCATAAGGAAATGCATCAAAAAGTACGTACAAAGTGGGTCTTACAGAGAGCTACTGATGCTCTGAGTTCATTGGCAGAACTATATGTACGCGAGGTAGTGAGGTTACATGGTGGTCCAGTTAGCATTGTCTCGGATAGGGATTCTCGCTTCTCTTCCCACTTTTGAGAACATTTTCAGGAAGCCATGGGAACCCAGTTGAGTTTGAGCACCGCTTTTCATCCTCAAACAGATGGTCAGTCAGAGAGGACTATACAGACTCTGGAGGATATGTTGAGAGTGTGTGTGCTGGATTATAGAGGCTCTTGGGATGATCATTTGCCACTAGCCGAATTCGCCTACAATAACAGTTATCATGCGAGTATCGGGATGGCACCATATGAGGATTTATATGGCCGTAGATGTCGTTCCCCTATCGGTTGGGAAGAAGTGGGTGACAAAAAGATTTTTGCTCCCGACTTAGCTACATGAGCCTCTGAGGATGTCCAATAGATTATTGAGAGACTGAGGACAGCCCAGAGTAGACAGAAAAGCTACACTGACAAGAGACAAAGACCACTTGAATTCACAGTTGGTGAGTCAGTATTTCTGAAGGTTTCTCCTTCCAAGGGTATAACGAGATTTGGAAAGAGAGGTAAACTAAGTCCTCGCTAGATTGGACCTTTTGAGATACTTGATTGAGTGGGAGATAAGGCATATAGATTGGCTTTGCCACCAGATTTATCAGGAGTGCATAATGTCTTCCACATTTCGATGTTGAGAAAGTATAATCTAGATCTAAATCATGTGATTCGATATGAGCCATTGGAGCTCAAGAAGACTTGACTTATGTAGAGAAACCGATCCGGATACTGGATGGAAAGGAGAAAGTCTTGAGGAATAAGACTATCGATTTAGTGAAGATTCTCTGGCTGCATCACATGTCAGAAGAGGCTACTTGGGAGCTAGAGAGTTTAATGCGAGAGAGATACCCCCAGTTGTTTGAAGAGTAACTTGGTTCTAATTTGGAGTACCAAATTTCTTAAGGTGGGGAGGATTGTAAGACCTATAATTTAATATATACTGTTTATGATTTTATGATGTATGGACAAGTCACATTTGATATAAATCATAAGGAATGAATGTATTTAAGTCCCCAATGTGTATGATATGCAAAATGGGTAACTAAGTAAAGTTAAATCGAATGCAACAGTGATTTTTGGGAAGAAGTTGCAGCAGAACTACTTCTAAAGAGGAGTAGATCGATCTCCCATTGAATGTAGATCAATCTTGAAGAGGTTCTGGGTACAACAGATCGATCTTATGAAAGAGCCAGATCGATCTCCTTAAGGCTCTGTGTAAAGCAGATCGATCTTAGGCTTAAGAGCAGATCGATCCCCTAAGTTCAAAAGGTTAATTTTTAAAGGGAAAAAGGCAGGACAGATCGATCTTACTCAGTTAGCAGATCGATTCCTAAGTGTAATTCTATAAATACAAGGTTCTGCAAACCTTTGTTTCCTGAGAAACATCAAACCTTTCAAGAAACAAAGTTAAACCTAATCTCTCTACTCTAGAAAACTTCATCTTTCAATCAGTTTTGAGTGAGATTCAATTCAGCAAAGTTGTTCTTAGTAAAGAGGAGAACAATATACTTGGAAATAAGAAGTTGGAATCAAAGATTGAAGGAACAAGATGGATTTTGCCAATTTTGGTTAAAAGAGGAAAAGTTCAAGCTAGGTAAGATTCAATACACCAAGTTCATATATGTTAATCTAGGTGTCTTGGTGAGTTAAATGGTGTATGTCTAAATTGTTGGAAACAAATGGATCATGAAAAATATCCATGACCTAGATAATTGTATAAAATTGAGAAAATGATGAGGAAGTTGAGTAAACATGGAATTAATGATGAAATGGTCATGTATGAAAGATTTTAAGGTAGTTGTATGAAATACATAAATGGAAATAGATGAGAAATGAAGATAGTTACATGAGATATATGGTATAACACCATAATGGGAGAAGTGATGAGATTGTGGTATTGAGAGGAGTTGAATGCATTGATTTAGAGTCATGCAGGTGAGAACAAGTATATGAAAGTATACTGATGTGGATAATTATTAACAGCTTCGAAGTTGAGATTGGAAGCTGATCGGACTGCGAGAATGAGTAGCACCGAGGAAGTGAGGTCACGCGATGTGATCCGAGGTAAGGGAATTTCATGAGTAGCTAGAGATAACTACACGTATTTCGAATATAATTTTGATAACTATATTCTATATGAATTTCCATGAATAGAAATGTTATATAGAGACCGAAGAGATAAATCGTGGTTTATCCAAAAATAGGGTAAAAAGCCTTAAAAGCATGTTGTGACTAAAATTCATAGTTGCATGATAGAATGGCTAATGTTTTCATGTTTGTGCGAAAACAACACATTTGAGTGCCTATTTGATTTGATTGTGTGAAGTTATATTTGAATAAGCCTTTTATCGGGTTTGTGTGAAAACCATAAGTGCTAGAGAATACTCTCACTTGATTTTTGAGATATGCATCACATGGTACTTGAGTGTATTCTCGTACTAAATTTTAAATGCGATTTATGCATGATAGAGTACTGGGAGCATTGTTCGTACTCAGTTTTATTGATTGATGCATTATAGAGTATTGGGAGCTTTGCTCATATTCAGTTTTACACGATAGAGTACTGGGAACATTGCTCGTACTCAGTTTTATTGAATTATGCATTATAAAGTATTGAGAGGTTTGCTCATACTCATGTTTTTACATGACATAGTGCTGGGAGCATTGCTCGCACTAGAGTTATGTCATTATGATATGGTCGTGTTGGGAGTTTACTCACACGTATCAGTTTTAAAAGAGAGCATGAAACAGTCGAGTGGGGAACCTGTGCTGACTGTGTGTCGCACCGATTATAAGCTCACACGTGCAATATTTTGAGATATGGCCAAGGGCTATTGAAATTATTAACCCATAGTGTGAGGACTAAAACTTCTGATAAGCATCCCGACTATGAGGTATATCCAAGGTATGTGGACTAAGACTTATGGCAAGCATCCCGACTATGAGGTATATCCAAGGTATGTGGACTAAGACTTATGGCAAGCATCCTGCCTTGAGATACTTCTTGCCGTGTATGTCACATGGAGTACGTTGTACCATGAGTACACAATATGAGTGAGTTATGAGCTGACGGTTGAGGATTGACCCACCTACCATTACAGCAAATGTGAGACCCCACACACCGAGTACTATGTAGCCTGGGATCACGAAAAATGAGTTATGATCATAATCTCGGAACATGTAGTAGCCTATCTCCTTTCATACAATGTAAATTAAGTTTCTTGAATGAACTATCACATGGTTTTATAATGTGGACGTGTGAATTTGTGTGTGAAAAAAGGGTAACCCGAGGGATGGGTGAGGCCCAGATTTTCATGTTTTTAAACATGATGATGTGCCTTATTATTTTGATTTAATTGAATGGCATGACAAAATTGATAGCCAACTACGCCCACTCAAAGTGACCTAGACGTTCTATCCGCAAGTGCACGGGTAGTACAAGTAATAATGGGATTTGAGTCCCAGATTATTGTTCCACAGAGAAGTTCATTAGCCTAATTAACTACCGGTTAATCTTACCCTAAGTATATCCTAGCAAATTATGAATTTTTAGAGAGTGATCTACAAGTCTAGAATTAAAAGAACTGAAAACAATAAAATTATAAACTAAAGAAAATAAAACAGTGCAAAAATTACTTACAAAGCTCCAAGCAACTAAAAGCAAATACCTAGAAAAGATAATTAAAACAGTTAAAATTAATTAATGCAAATAAACTAAAATGCAAAATATGAAAATAAAGAAACAAAATTAATTCAACTAAAATTAAACAAACCTAAAATAAAATATGCATGTAATTAAACTAATTACTAAAAATGCAAATTAAACTAAATTAAAATTTAATGCAATAACTCCAAGAAAATAACCATAAATCTAATGTCTAAACTATGGAATCTAAAATTAATCCTAATTATATCTAAATTCTAACTTAACAAAAAAAATCTACATACTGCATGAGAAATAATTTTGGATTTTTCAATTTAAAATGAAAACTGAAAATGCATAAAATAATAGTCCTGTAATTTAATCCTAAATGCAACATCTAATTCCTAAATCCTAATGTAGTTACAAATTAGCTACTAATAAAATTAAACTAAACCTTAAACTAATAAACTAAGAAAATTAAACTAATATGAAAATTAATATATACCTAAACTAACAAACAGTAAAATGTAATACCACCATTTAACAAAACAATATAAAAGCAGCAAATATCAATTTGTATCAATTCCAAGGGCCAAACGTGGCCTTAACCAAAATGTCAGCCGAGTCATCCCGAATACACTGGTATTGTGCATGTCTTCTCTAGGGTGCTGCTCTTGGTCTATCCGCGTCTTGCCTTGTACAACCTCTTGCACAGTCTGTCCTCAGCTAGTGTCACATCAAATACTGCCTGATTTAGCTACCATTTATGCAGCAGCCTTCATCCCTGCAGCACACGCGTTCTTCCTACACAAGCCACAAACAAAGAATGTGGCAACTTCCAACATGTGCTTCATGATCTGACTCAGCACCACGTCCTGCTCAGCTTCCTCTGCTCAGGCGCACACCATTTCATACCACTTCAGTCTAACAGCCAGCACCAATTATACCTTCACACCAACTCCTGCTTGAAATACAGCAAACATCAGCAAAATCATGAGCAAGAATAAAGATAAAGAATATTTAACATCATGCAACCAACAAAAATTAAATGGAACTAAGCAAACCGAGAGAGAATTTAAAATAGAAACTTAAAAAAGTTTGAAGTAGAAAACAACAAAGATGCACTCAACGTAGAAACAAAGTGTTGGCTCTACCGAGAGGGGGGTGAATCGGTTTTCTAATGTTAATGGCAAATTTTAAATTAATCCTAATTTAATCAGCAAATGATAATGAGCAATAAAATGAAATTAAACAAATTAATGCAAGATAGGGAAGAGAGAAACAAGCACAATCGTTTATAGAGGTTCGGCCAATTTCTTGCCTACGTCCTCTCTCCTTGACCTTCTTGTCAAGTGCTTTCTTTCTCTCCTTCAACAGAAGTTACAATGTTCCTTTTTCAGGTTAAGGAATAACCTCTCTACCCTTTGCAATACAAAGAAGTATTCACCCTTTTACAATGTTTTTCTCACTGAGGAACAATCCTCTTCTCTTTTGAGGTAGGGATGAATACAATGTCAAGCTTTAATGTGGGTAGGACAATTACAGCTTTTGCACTTAAGCTTATACAACAAACTCAATAAATGAGGAATGAAGACACAAGGAATGAAAGAATTAAATTCTTGAGAATGTAAGAAAAATGTGCAGCAATGGTCTCCTTTCTCATTGTCTTCAATGCTTGCTTAAATACTGAAGGATTGGTAGTTGGAGCATTAAATGCTGTTTTTCCCGTTGAGAATTTTGCAGAACTAGCCGTTGGGTACCTCTAGTAGAATGCCAGATCGATCTGCCATCTTGGCCAGATCGATCTCTTAGTTATAAATCATGTAAGATCAAAGCAAAATAACACAAGGAGATCGATCTCATATATGAGCAGATCGATCTCATGATTTGAATATATTAGAGGAGATCAATCTATCGAATAGGCAGATCGATCTTTCAATCTCTCTGTTTGAGGCAAGATCGATCTATAGATCGATCTGCCAAGTAATCTCGTAGTGAAGAGATCGATCTCTTGTTACCCCAGATCGATCTCCTTAGCTTTCTGACTTTGAGAAGATCGATCTCTTCCTATACCAGATCGATCTCATGAGCTCTCTGTTTGAGTATAGATCGATCTCACATATCGATCTACTGTCTTTACTTTAGGGGAGATCGATCTCTTCCTAGATCAGATCGATCTCCTCAACTCCAGTATTAGGCAGATTGATCTCATAACCCTTAGAGATCGATCTCAATCTGCCTCAATACCTTCGTATAGGTTCACAGCTTAGCAGATCGATCTCATGTCTTTATGAGATCGATCTCTCATCCAAGAAATCCCAGGAGATCGATCTCTCATAACCCAGATCGATCTCTCATCTACAGAAACTCAAGTTCTGGTACTGATAACCTCTAAACATATTTTTATATCATCTTTATGTTATTGAATTTACTTGTTTTGTCATTTCAAAATATATTATCACAACACAAAGCATTACGAGGAAGGAAATAAAAATCATAGCTATATTTAACTAGTTAGAACTGAATGGCAACATTCAGAAAATGAGAAAACTTATGAATAGTATAAAAATAATATAACAGAGCAAAATAGAAGATAAAAATCATGCTACTGCTGCTTCCATGAATAAACCCGAATACCATCATGTAGTACCCTCAGCACCAATGTTCTCAGCTCCACATAGCAAAGAAATCTGAGACACACACAAACAGAAAAAAATATTGATTAAAACTTTAAACAGCAAATGTGAAGAATAATAATATAAAAAAACACAGTAGCTAATGTAAAATGATGGATTTGAAAACAAAAGCATAGATGACCATGGCTAATGGATGCAACAGAGCAAGGAGAGGATCCTTAGCCATTGTCACCAGCTATGTATACCCTCTCACACTACTCGGCTACCCCATGAAACCATTAACCTGAATGACAGTAGAAAATCAAAGGAATAAACCAACTTGATAAGCAAACCGAGAACAAAAAAAAAAAATTGAAAACTCTAGTGCTGAATAAAAAAAAAATCAAAGAACTAAAC
This sequence comes from Firmiana major, assembly GCA_033439115.1. Classification (NCBI taxonomy): domain Eukaryota; kingdom Viridiplantae; phylum Streptophyta; class Magnoliopsida; order Malvales; family Malvaceae; genus Firmiana; species Firmiana major. Next base: position 15,865,609 of record CM065904.1, on the reverse strand, counting down.
TTGCCAAAGCGAGAGCAACAACCATATAAAAATATAATCTTTTCAAAATAACCCGAACATAAAAATAAAGAAATGGAACCTTAACAAAACCGAGAATAAGGAAGGGAAATTGATTGCCATTAATGAAATTACCAAAGACTAGAAAATGAAGAAGCTATTCATAAAAAAAAAAGGAAATTGTTGTGAATAGTAACATAAAATTGTGGCTAACGGAAAAGAAAACTATTCTAAAAATTACCCTAAGCTACTCTAGACTAAATTACTCTACTCTTAAAATTACTCTAAAAACTACTCCTAAATTACTTTACACTACTCCTACCCTAAAACTACCCTAAAAACTACTCTCTTTTTCAATTGCTCATCATGTTCTATTTATACACAAACATAGGGGTACAATAGTAATTTTTCATCCTAGATGAGTTGACATTGTTTGGCCACTTGTCTTCATTTGATTTGCTGCAGAGTAGTTATTTCCACGTCACTTGTTTGTTTGTCCACTTGACTGTGCGATGTGGCCTGACGTGTGTCTTCTAGAAGGTTGGTACGGTGTCCATCTATCTTATCGTTTCGGAGCAAGTAAAATATAGACACTTGGCATCACGCGTGTCCAGACGACTGGTGACTCGATCTGCAAATTAGAAGTGGTCCAGTCTCCTTTAGCCCGTTTTTAGCCTAATTTTTGACTGAAACGACTGAGTTTCATCTGGATTTATTTTATCTGCACATTAAAGAATTTTAATTAAATAAAGGGGATAATTAATAAAATAATATGGGGATTAAAATAATTAATTAAGAAATTAAGCACAAATAATTCTATTAAAATAGAATTATAAAAAATGTGATTTGTGTGAAATTACTGGAGAAATTCAATATTCTGCATAAACTGCTGAGGTTGTGAAACCAACATGTTTCCAGTTTTATAGCTGATGATTTGTATATATATATATATTGCATAAAAGTTTCAAGCAAGATGCATGCTTTAGATACGAGTCGATAAGGAAATGATTTCAAGGCAAGAGCATTGTATTTTATAGATAGTGTGGTTATCTACTCGCTTGCCTGATTTCCTTACTAAGCTGTGAGCTCACCCTCTTTTTATTTTCCCTCTCTATAGAGAGTTCACAGTAGTCGAGCACGGCTGAGGACTGGTGTTCTTTGATCCACTACATATCCATCTTATGAGAGGTATACACCTTTGAAACATTTTATACTGAACAATGTAAAAGCACAGTTATGTAAATGAATGTACGATCGGAGATGTATATGTATAAGTAATTGTATTAATGTATAAGAGTTACATTATAGAAAAGAATATGGATTTGTATGCATGTTATGAATGAGTATGGTTGAGGTGACTAATATTGAATCGTAACCCAACGTTTTGGTGTTGAGTAATAACAGAAGGAGAGGTGAGTAAAATGTAAAAATTTTGTGGTGATTTTGGTAAGTCATGGGAGGGGAGGTCGTGACACGATCCCATCTTCGCAGAATGTCTTATTATGGTATTTTAAAGGGTGAGGATCGATCCTCAAGTTAAAGGGATCAATCCCCTAAGCATCTGAAGCCTTAATATTGGGTTTTAAAGACATGAGACTAGTGAGAAAACACAAGGAACCCCAGAGGAAAGAAACAAAAGGAAGAAAAAGGAAAAAGAGGAAAGAGAAAGGAGAAAAGAGGGAGAAAGAGAGAGATTGCTCACAATACTCCAGCCAAATCTTCTTCTCATCATTCTCTCTAATATAACTCAATTTGAGGTGTGAAGGAAGTCATTTGAAGGTTGAAATCTTAGAGTGAAGTTCAGCCATTGAAGGTAAGCTAGATAAAGAAAGTGTGGGATCTTTGTGAAATTGATATATGTGATGTTTTTGGGCTTCTAAGCTTGATTATGTTGTTGATTTTCAACAAAGCTATGTGGAAGACCCCTTTTTGGCCATTTTAGGGTTTCTCTCTATCTCTATAAATTTGGTAAGGTAAGGATTTTTTAAAATTTCAAGATAAATATTTATTGTTATTTGTATTGTGATACATTGATTGGCTAAAGTAGATTTTTTAAATAAAATTGTAGAATGATGATTTAGGGCTTTGCCTTTAGTGACCTTAAGGTTATGTGTAAGACCCGATTTTTATCAAAATTCCTTATGATTCATATGATGTAAACAGGGTTGGATGTAAATTGAATCATAAGAAGAGTTGTACGTGAATGAAAATTGCAAATGGAATGAATAAAAATTCCCGAATGCATTTAAAAGATCAAATGGAAGATTAAAATGGTCACAGATTAAATGAATGAGATTCAGACAATTCAGATTGGAGATAAGGATTTAAAACACGAAATGAGTAAGGGTTTGTGAAAGGAAGTTGTGTTGGTTTGGTCCAGAACACGTTGCAGAGTAAAACGGTCAAAAGATCAAAATCTAGTATAAATTCGATAAGAAAAATTTCATTAAAAATATGGAATTGAGAAATCTTGATCAATAACGAGGAAAATATTGAATTTGGAGTCCAATTGATCAAGATATGAATTTATTGGAATTAATAGAAATTTTCACATCGAAAATTTATCCCGAAAATATTGGAAAAATATATCGAAAAGACGAAATAAGACAGATAAATTCATTTATGGATTAAATGAATAAAATATAAAATTTTCATGATATTTTGGGATTTTTTTATAATATTTTAATGAATAAAATAATAAAAAAATAATTATAAATAATAAATAATAGTTAAAAAAAAAGAAATTGAATTTCGCGAAACGCGAAACTGAGAAAGAAAACAGAAAATGAAGCAGGCGAACGGGAGAAGATAACCGAAGGAGTCGGTTCCTTCTATCCGATGAGCCACCGATAAGACAGAAGGCCAGGCGAGGGTCGACGAAGGTAGCCGACACCCGCGCGACCCACCAGTAGCCGCGACGCTTGCCGACGTCGCTGGAGAACGCCAGATCGAGAGGGAGAGACCGCGAGAGAGAAGATGGGATCGGCGGCCATCGACGTCGTTTCGACCCACCTCGAGGCCAGTCGAAGGTCCCCATCGCGATGGAGCACCGAACAGCACCAGAAACTGCCGAAGAACCCACCGGACAGCGCCGTAACGGCAAAGATGAGCCTGAACCGGTACGGACCGGTTCGGTGCAATGAAGGTGAGCTTTTCAGCCAAAAAGAAAAGAAAGAAAAGAAAAGAAAAGAAAAAGGGAAAAAGAAAAGAGGAAAAATTGGGAAAAACTTCGGTGATACAATTGAGCAACGAGTAAGTTGGTAAGCGATTGAAATTAACCGATTTAAATATCAAAATATTTAATTTGATTAATATTCGACTGAAAATTTACCCAGAAAAATATGTAATTGTGTAGCTCGACAATTGGTGTCAAACGAGAGCTCGAGTCAGCCTCGATTTGCATACTATTATGGAATCTCGAGTAAGTAACACTTATTTACGACAATTTGCATATTTGTGCGTGTTAGAAATTTACCGCTTAAATTACGGATTAATTCCTTATAAAATGAATTAAATTCTGAAAATTGAGATAAATTATCGTAAATAATTAATTGAGCTATCCAAGAGTTTATAACGAGGCCTAATAAATACTAATGGGCCTAATGAGCCCAATAGACCTTGATAATGTGAATAGTAAGTGAAAAATGGGCTTAAGGCCGATTAAGGCCATTATGGTACAATTGGACCCAATATGGGTAAACGGGCTCAATGATTTAAATTAAGCCCAGTAAAAGTGAAATATGGATAAATATGTTTGGATTTAACTCGATAAATGATTATCTGTAGCTCCGGAGAACATATTGGGTGCTAAACGGATCGAGTGATCGGTAGCGTTGGGAAAAGTCTGACTGTACAGAGTAAATTGAGGTAAGGGAATTTTGCGAGTAGCTAGAGGTAGCTACGTGTATTTTTAACAGCTTTTACATACACTGAAAACTGTATAAAGATCCTAGAAATGGATTAAAAATTTTAAGGACCTGAGATGGGTAAAAGACTATTTTACCCCTACTGAGGGAAAATTTACCTAAGGATGGTGAAAGCATGACATGCATGAAATGCATGATTTGAAAGATTTTCATGAAATTTTAACAAAGCAAATTTGTAGATTGGCCAGTAATTGCATAAATTTCACAAGATAACACTACTTAAGTGTTATTTAGATTTAAATGAAATTTATTTGGAAAATGGGTCAACTATCAAGTTTATATGAAAACAGATGGTGCTGGAGCGGTTGCTTGCACCGATTTGTGTGACATCATATGCATGAAATGTGCTAGAGTGGTTACTCGCACTGATTTTTATTATTGTGAAATACATGAGAGGTACTAGAGCCTAGCTCACACCCTATTTTGATTTGATAAGCATAAAAAAGGTGCTGGACCGATTGCTCGCACTAGTTTTAATGATTTGACATGCATGAGAGGTGTTAAAGCCTAGCTCGCACCAGATTTTCACATGATTTTCGTGACAGGGTGCTGGAGCCTAGCTCGCACCAGATTTTCGCATGATTTGTGTGGCAGAGTGCTGGAGCTTAGCTCTAAGACCCGATTTTTATCGAAATTCCTTATGATTCATATGATGTAAACAGGGTTGGATGTAAATTCAATCATAAGAAGAGTTGTACGTGAATAAAAAATGCAAATGGAATGAATAAAAAATTCCCAAATGCATTTAAAAGATCAAATGGAAGATTGAAATGGTCACAGATTAAATGAATGGAATTTGGACCATTCGGATTGGAGATAAGGATTTAAAACACGAAATGAGAAAGGGTTTGTGAAGGGAAGTTGTGTTGGTTTAGTCCAGAACACGTTGAATGGTAAAATGGTCAAAAGATCGAAATTCGGTATAAATTCGATAAGAAAAATTTCATTAAAAAATTGAATTGAGAAATCTTGATCAATAACGAGGAAAATATTGAATTTCAAGTCCAATTGATCAAGATATGAATCTATTGGAATTAATCGAAATTTTCACATCGAAAAATTATCCCCAAAATATTGGAAAAATATATCGGAAAGACGAAATAAGATAGATAAATTCATTTATGGATTAAATGAATAAAATATAAATTTTTAATGATATTTTGGTATTTTTATAATATTTTAATGAATAAAATAATAATAAAATAAATTATAAATAATAAATAAAAATATAAAAAAAGAAACTGAATTTCGCGAAACGCAAAACTGAGAAAGAAAACAGAAAACGAAGCAGGCGAAAGGGAGAAGACAATCGAGGGAGTCGATTCCCTCCATGCGGCGATCCACCGGCGAGACAGAAGGCCAAGCGAGGGTCGACGAAGGTAGCTGACACCCGCACGACCCACCAGCAGCCATGACGCTCGTCGACGTCACCGGTGATAAGTTGCATATTAGACATATTAATTGTCATATTTTTCCATGATTTAAATTATTTTATATGCTTAATTTTTGGATTTGACTTATATTTTCTATTTTGTATTGTGAATGAAGAAAAATGGACAAAATGGATTAAAAGCTGCAAATTCTGCTCAAGTCACAAAATCAGAAGAAATCTCGAAATTCAAGTCAAGATCTATCTCTTGTAGCTGAAGATGACTGAAACAGTCTAAAGATGGCAAGAGGAAGATTTTAATTATTAAGGAAGATATATACAAAACCTGTCTTTGGCAAGTGGTGGAAAAAGGAAAGAAGTTTAATTGTAATCAAACTCAATCAGAGAACTTTCCTTTGGAGACAAATTCTGGAGTTAGGATATTTAGTATTTATAGGCTAAGAGTGGAAGAGGCTGGGGATCTCAATTCTGAATCTTGAATCTTTATATTTTTATTTTTCTTTTGTTTTTTCTTTGAACTTATGACTTGCTAAATTCTTAGTCTAGCTAAAGGATAATTAAAGTTTGGGTTCTTTAAGAATTGTGAGATCTAATTAGTTTTATATTGTTCTTTTATATCTTCATTATTTATATGTCTTCTGTTCTTATTTAAATTATTGTTTTGATTGGTTGTGCAAAAAGGGCCCTTTGTTCAATTGTCAGGATAATATATCACCAATTAGAAACCTGAATCCGTAATTGTTTAGGCATTCTAATATAAGTGGTAAATAACATAATTGATTTCAGACAGGATTTCAATTCTCTGTTAAGAAGATATATAATCTAGCTTAAATGAACCTACATGTGTGTTTGTTGGTTAGAATTGGTAGTCTCTCTAGTTTTCAATGCTGTTGGTAAATTAAATCTTAAGATCGTATCTAAGGTTGTTTAACTGACAAGAGAAATAATTAGAGATCGTATCCTGATTATCGAAGAAGTAAGGAGGGATAGGTTGTTAGGTCGTACCAATAACCATAACCAATTTGGTAAATATTAAAAGAATTTATTTTTGCATCAATGATCAATTCCCTGAACCCATTCTAAAATTATTCCTTTGGTTGGATGTTCTCATTATATTGATTTTCTCCAATTATTTTATATAGCGATTTTACTTGCCTAGATTTTAATTTAATTTTTATTTTCATTACAACAAATCCCCATTTTTATTTTCTTTTTAAATCTTCTGCAGAAAAATAAATCTAACCAATCTCTTGGGAAATGACCTTACTCATTTTTACTACAGTTTTAAATTTATCTTGAGTAGGAATTATTATTGTTGGTTTCGACAACCACCAATTTTTGGCGCCGTTGCCGGGGATTGGTTTTTAATTAGATTTATTTTACTGCCATTTTTTTTCTTTTCGTGCAGGTATTGAAGAAATAATGGCTGAACATGAACAAACTTTAAGGCAGTTGGCTGCACCACCTGTCAATCAACAACCCCTCTGCATTCATAACCCAACTCTGCAAGCAGATTTTGAATTAAGATCGGGTTTGATCCATTTGCTTCCCAAGTTCCATGGTCTTGAGAATGAAGATCCTCACAAACACTTAAAAGAATTTCATGTGGTATGTTCAAGCCTGAAACCACAAGGAGTTACTGAAGAGCAAATCAAAATGCGAGCTTTCCCGTTCTCACTAGCTGATAGAGCAAAAGATTGGTTGTTCTATTTAACTCCTGGTTCTATAACCACGTGGACTGAAATGGTGAGATTGTTCCTTGACAAAATTTTCCCTGCTTCAAGAGCTGCTAGCATTAGAAGAGAGATATGTGGAATCAGGCAGAAAGATATTGAGACTCTTCACGAATATTGGGAGAGATTTAAGCAACTTTGTGCAAGTTGTCCTCAACATGGGATTTCTGAACAGCTCTTAATTCAATACTTTTATGAAGGATTGTTACCCATGGAAAGAAGGATGATGGACGCAGCCAGTGGAGGTGCGATAGTGAATAAGACGCCTAGAGAGGCTAGAGATTTGATTTCCACCATGGCTGCCAACTCCCAACAGTTTGGATTTAGACAAGACATACCTCATAGAAGAATAAACGAGGTAAATACACATTCTCTTGAAAATCAAATAGCTAGTCTAACGTCTGTTGTCCAACAATTGGCTATAGGAATGGGAAATGTACAACAAGTTAAAGCCTGTGGAATTTGTGCTGCTACTGGACACCCAACTAACATGTGCCCCACACTTCAAGATGAACCTCATGAGCACGTAAATGCAGCTGGAGGATTTCCAGGTCCACCACAAAGGAATCACGATCCATATTCAAACACTTATAACCCAGGGTGGAGAAATCATCCCAACTTTAGCTATGGAGCAAGGCCTCATTTTCAGAATTCTCAATATAGTCAGGCTGCTCCACAACAACAACAACATCAGCCATCCTCAAGTTCAGGTACGTCTCTTGAAGAAATTGTTAAATCACTTGCAATTAACACACAACAATTTCAACAGGAGACAAGGACAAGCATCAAGAAGCTGGAGGATCAAATGAGTCAGCTAGCCATTTTTGTGAATAGACTGGAATCTCAAGGAAAATTGCCCTCACAGACAGTCATCAATCCCAAAAAGAATGTTAGTACAATGACCTTGAGGAGTGGAACCGAGGTAAGGGAGTCTAGCAAGACAACCCGAAAGCACATTCCAGAAGAAGCTGAAAAGGAAGTTACTGTATCTCAGCCACAGTTGGATCACCCTAAGGAACCTAGTGGCACGCAACAAAAAGTTTTGGCACCAATTCCACCTTTTCCTTTTAGATCATCCAAATCTAAAAAGGAGGAGGAGGAAAAAGAAATTTTTGACATCTTTCACAAGATTGATGTAAATATTCCTTTACTTGATGTAATTAAACAAGTACCTCGATATGCCAAATTTCTCAAGGAGCTGTGCATCAACAAGAGAAAATTAAAAGGTAATGAATTTGTAAGCATGGGTGAAAATGTTTCAGCTGTCATTCAGAAAAAGTTACCTCCTAAATGCAAGGATCCAGGTATGTTTACTATCCCTTGTAAGGTAGGTAATCTTAAAATTGAGAGAGCAATGTTAGATTTAGGAGCTTCAATTAATGTCATGCCTCTGTCTATTTATAAATCATTGAATGTTGGACCATTAAAAGAGACTGGTGTGATTATTCAGCTTGCTGATAAATCTAACGTTTATCCTGAAGGTGTCTTAGAGGATGTTTTGGTGCAAGTAAATGGATTGATCTTTCTTGCTGATTTTTATGTACTTGATAAGGAGGATGATGACTTATCTAGATCTTTAATTTTGTTGGGAAGACCTTTTCTAAAAACATCTAGGACTAAAATTGATGTGCATGATGGTACACTCACAATGGAATTTGATGATGAAATCATTAAGTTTAATATTAATCATGCCTATGAAAGCTCTGTGATTTACAAGGAAGAGATAAAGGCTTTTCATGATCATATAGTTCACAGGAAAAATTTTTATATTGGTCAGAAAGTTAAACTATCTCATTCTAAATTAAAAAAATTTCCTCGTAAATTTCGTTCTAGATGGTTAGGCCCTTATATTATTACTAACGTGTTTCCTCGTGGTAAAATTGAAATTCAAAGTTTGGATACAGGTCAGGTCTCTAAGGTCAAGGGTCATCGTTTAAAGCCTTTTTACGAAGGTCTACAAGGGCATGAAGTTGAACGAATTGGGTTGAAATGTCCAACATATAATTGAACATGACTGTGTCTAGCCAAAGACTTTAAAGAAAGGCGCTTTTTGGGAGGCAACCCAAAATTTCTCTTTATTTTATTTATTTATTTATTTTTTTCGTAACTTGTTTTTATTATTTTATTAGTAGTAAGATTAATTTTGTTTTGGGTTCTTTAAAAAAAAAAAAAACAGAAGTATGTCTTTGATAAGGCGTGCTGTAACGACCCGTGACCTATAAAAATTCAGAGTAAATTTTTTTTTTAAACTTCTACTTTGACTTAATCTTTTATTTACTTAGGCTGTATTCCTGTTCAGTGTCAATCCTTAAAATATTCCATTTCATTTATTCTTATACCGATTTCATCCCGACACATTATTTTCAATAGATGTCTGTGCATACAAATAGTCTGGTATAAAGATAAGAATGTATACCTCATGCATATATAAAAGGTAGTCTGGGGAAACTCATATCCGCCAGCTTACGTCGTCTACGCAGCATTTATTAGTTGTAATACACTGCAAAAATCTGAGAGGTAGAGGGGTGAGCTTTTGGGGAAAAGCCCAGTAAGGTAATACTCTTAAAGCAGTTCTGATATATAAAACCTTTGAAATTGTTCATAGAACAAAACTTAATGAAATACAAAAATTTTCATTTCATGCATAAACGTCATAAAGCATGCATGTCAATAAAACCATTAACATGCTTAACCATTTTCATGAACATTTCATAAATCATTTCGTAAACATATCATGCATATTTCATGATCGTTTCATAAACATCTCATGCATAATTCATAATCATTTCATAAACATCTCATGCATATTTCATAATCATTTCATAAACATCTCATGCATGTTTCATAATCATTTCATAAACTCTCATCATAGTCGATTTTATAATTAAAATCGAGGAGACTAGACTATAACTAAGTCATGCGATACGTGTCATTCTCCATTGGAGAGTCATCATACCTATGGCCATGGTAAGTGGGCTGTAGACTGGATCAGGGTCATACAACCATTTCGTAAAATATGGGTAGTATCCATCTTACTTACTTTCACTAGCACCTAGCTAGGACACGGGCACCAAAGGCACTCTCCGTGTGGGCAACATAATTGCGTGCTGCGCGGGCACGAGATACTACTGAAACATCATCATAAACCACCAGTAGCACGACATCTTCCACACAGGTCGAGTCAAGTGCTAAAGGGGCCAACGTACCGGCACCTCAAGTGGTGGAGCCGGAACACCACGAGAAGTAGCCAAGCATGAAGCCTAAGTCTCAAAACATATTTTCTTTTTCGTAAATACTTTTGAAAACGTCAAAAGTTCCATTTCAAATCGTAAATATGGGTTTTTAAGCCATCATAAAACTTTCATGCATTTTCATAATTCGAAAGTTTATTTCATAAACATAGATGTTCTAGCGAACATTTTGTAAAACGATATCATGTTTTGTAAACAGTCGCGCAAGTATGGACGCATTGATAAATCATTTCAAATCATATGCTCTTTCATAAAATCATTTATCAGAGAAACATGAATGCAATATCAGAACTAAGTTAAGTAATACCCCTTACCTCGATTTATCGAGTATCTCGAATTCGAACGGTGACGTCTCCTAGTACCTCCTTTAATCTCTTCTACAATCACCTACACCGAAATTATAGACTTAGCACCCTATTCATGCGAATTGCGTTAAAATCGTAATTTATCGTTGCTACTGCTTGTGTACGTATTATTGTATATCCTTAGGTCGACACGCACGTTTACATATTTTTTCACTATTTATATATTTGCTCCTACAAGTATTAACATATACCTTCATTATATACATCTACATGTATACACGCATAAATATATATTTATATATATATACACCCCTGTATGTATATATATATATATACTTTTATTGTTTTCATGTTTTCCTATCTCATATATATACATTCTTTGTATATACATATACTTGCACACATTCACCTTTCATATCCCCACATGTATATGCACCTAAATATATATATATATATATATATTATCATTGTTTTCCATTTTTTCCTTATCACCTATGCATACATATTTTTTTTGTACAAATACTAACAAACCCAATTCATTATATACACCTATTTGTACATGTACCTAAATAAATAAATATACATATATATATTTAAATAATTATTTTGAAAATTAAATTGGTTCATTTGACCACTTACCGACTAATCCGGAGCTCGGTTGCATCACCAAATTTTTTTCTCATTTTTCCCTTTTTTTTCTTTTTTTTCTTTTTTTTTCCTTTTTCTGGCTGAACCGGTTCGGTCCGGTTCAGACCGGTCCGGTTCAGCCCGGTTCAATCCCGGTCCAACCTTCTCCCTCGCCGTTCGAGGCTTTTCCGACCGGTTCTCCGCCGGCTTCCACCTCCAGCTTGTCCGCGAGGTAGTCCGGTGCATGGATCTGGGGTCGGCTTCGCCAAAGCTCGCCGGAAAGTGGCCGGTCCGGCCTCTTCTCTCCTCCGGCGTCGTTACCCATTTTCTTTCGCGCCGTTCGGTGGCGTTTCAGGCCGATCTGCGCCTGGATCTGCGGCGTGGGTATCCCATCTGGCCGGTGGCAAGCGCTCCCACCTTCCTCGGCCGCCGTTTCTTTCTCTCTCTCTCTCTTTTCTCTCTTTCTCTGTCGGTCTCTCTCTCTCCTTTTTTTCGCTTGCCGACGGCTCCTCTTCTCCGCCTACCAGCACCGGCGATGCTCGCCGCCTTGTCCGGTCCTTCCGCCGGGCTCCGTCAGTGAGGCAGGTAGGGGCCGGCTTCCTCGGTGCCTTTGCTCCCCTCTTCACTGTTCCATGGCAGAATCGCAATTCGCGATTCTGCCTTCTATTTCTTTTTTTTTTTTAATTATAATTATTATTATATATATTATATATTATTTATCATTTAGTTATTTATTTATATTTATTTATTATGTATTTTATTATTTTATTTATTTATTTATTTTATTTTATTATATTTTATTTTATTTAAAATATAATATAATATATAATATACCCAAAATATTTAAATATATATATATATTTAAATTAATTAAATATATATATTTATCTTATTTATTTCTCGGGTATTTTATTATTTTATTTATTTTATATCAGACTTCTAATTTTATTTCCACTTGTACGTTTTTTTCTTTCGAACTAATTTATAGGAAAATTTCAGGGATTTACATTCTCCCCACCTTTAAAGAATTTGGTCCTCCAAATTCATTTTGGTCCTTTAGAATAGATGAGGGTACTTCTCCTTCATGAGGCTCTCTAGCTACCCTGTAGCTTCTTCAACCGAGTGGTGTTGCCAGAGAACCCTTACCAAAGGAATAGTTTTCAATCGAAGTACCTTGTTCCTTTCTGTCCAAAATCTGGATAGGTTGCTTAATGTAGCTCATATCCCCTTGAATGCTCAAAGGTTCATACTCAATGATATGTGAGGGATCCGGATTATACTTCCTTAACATCGAGACGTGGAAGACATTACGTACCCCAAAAGCTACGGTGGTAAGACAAGTCCATAAGTACGTCTCCCACTCTCTCTAGAATCTCAAATGGACCAAATGAAGCGAGGACTCAGTTTCCATTTCTTTTTATAGCTCATGATACCCTTGCTCGGTATACATTCAGAAACACGGAATCCCCAATCTGAAACTCAAGTGGCCGCTTATGCTTATCCACATAACTCTTCTGCCTACTATATGCGGCCTTACGTCTATCACAGATTATCCGAACACCTTCTGCTGCCTATTTGACCAAATCGAGAGCCAAAATCTCTTTGTCATCCACTTCTTCCCATGCCACTGGAGACCTACAACTTCTATCATATAAGGTCTCATATGGTGCCATTCCGATACTAGCATATTAGCTATTGTTATAAGCAAACTCTGCAAAATTCCGTTTCATTTCAGGCCATCAAAACACCGTTCGTCGATTTTTTTGGTACATTTTGGTACTACTATGGTGTAGAATGTACTTACTATTATGAGCTTCAGTCAAAATTAACTTCCATATGAAAGATCAACCACTTGTCAAATTAACAATGATCCCAAAGTTGTAACTTAATCCAATCACATTTTGACTGTTCCCTCTAATATGTCATCGAATATAATCATGAAAACCTCAAAGTTATTGTTCATAACATTATCTGGGATCAACATAATTTCTTGTTCATCACATTTCTTAGAACAAAATTTTCACATCATGTTAAGTAATTATATCCTCATAGAGCTTTAAATCAGAATAATCATATCGACAAATTTTCCAATCACTTATAAACTATTGAATATTGATTTTCTTTTCTTTTTCATTGTATCAGAATATTTATCATCAGTTAACCATCACACACTACGATAAAGATGAAATCAATATAATTGATATTTGTAATAGACATAAGTTTTTCACCCCAAACAATTTCAAACATAAATCTATGAGTATCCAACTCATCTCTAATCTCAAACATTAATAGCTTTCAAGTCTCATAAATCAATTATGGATGACGATGAAACTCTTCGTAGAACTTATAATATCATAATCTAAAATTTTCTATTAACCAAATACACTATTAACTCCAACTAAAAATTAGAGCCTAGGAACAATAAGAAAAATCAATCGATAATTTCAATCATTATAACTCCAAATAATAAAATCCATATTAAGATCACAACTCCAAACACCAATCATATACATCACATAATATCATTGATTCCTCAATCTTTGGAACCGTTATCACAATTTAATCACTTTTATCATTAACTAATTAATAGCACTCCATGTAGAAGTTTTAGAGATTGTCCTGCAACGACTTGAATAATTTATCAATTCATATCCTCAAGTTGAGATACTTTTCTCTTGCTTTTACCAACCAAAATCACTTCGATTTATGCAATTTTCCTCATTAAATGTAAGATTGATTCCAGCCAACAGAAAATCTTACAATCTACAATGATAAATTTTGTGCTAATGGTTTTCAATTATTGTCTCAAACCTACGTTCTCACATATCATTTCTTTGCACTCGATATTGAACCATTAATCCATATTCCATAGTTCATACGATTTCGTTAAAATGAAATTCATTTCTTCATCTTTACAAGTAATGGTATCCTGACTTCTAACACGAATATGACGACTGTCAATTTCAATTTATCCTTTAGTCACACTCATTCTCTGTTCATATCACTTGATTTGAATAATTAAATTTACCAGAAGTATTCATACATTGTATACATCTCTTGTTCATAGTATCACCTGTATTCAGAATCTATCACATTTCAAACTTGCCTCATTTCGTACATCAATTATCTCAGAACTCTTTCCTTATTCCAATTAAGTCTCGCATTCGAAACATAAGCATGAGCCATTCACAATCTTTATACTCGATATATAATTCATAGTCCAAAGTCTCCATATATCTCAAACTCTGAATCATCTTAACAATTTTGGGTCTTTTCCCACTGATTTATAATCCTTGTCTTTGGAATCCAATTAACACCCGTTCTTAACTAATCGTGACCAAGAAGACTCCGGGTCTCCTTAACAATTAATGCTAGTACACATTAAAGTGATTCACTTGGTCCGATAATCTCCTTTTCATGTAATCCTTATAATTGTTTTCCTCAAGATTTTAATTCAATCCTGTAAGCATACTTTTAGTTATGTGATTCGTCTTTTCAGTCACAAGGGCTTTACTCTATCACTCTCATTGCTTTCTCAGTACATCACTTTCCGATCATTCATTATACCTTGTCATTTTCTTAGTAACCTCAAAATACACATTTCATAACATCATAATTGCGTCTTACGTATTGCTTTCTCAAAATATCATCAAGTTGAGCTAACTTTAGCTAGATTGAGAACCTCAATACCTCCTACGAGTTTCCTGAATTTTCTCCGTTTCACATCTCTACTTATCCAGATCATTCTTCTTCCAAAGCTATAAATTTAATTCCATAATCATCCATAGACTTGTTACTTCCTGTTTGATTGCAATCGTTTCATTCATAATTGCCACTTTATTTCATCCGGAATGTACCACCGCCTAAGGGCCTCCGGAATATATCCCATGTAACTTTTCTGATGTCGGCTCTCGGATTAAATCGAGGAACTTCCCTCCGAGTTTGACTTTTCATCTCGATATTGATGCTACAAGGGCTACTTTCTTTATAGTAGTACGCCCTAAAAATCCGTATAACTTCTCCAATCCTTTAACACAAAAGTTACAAAAGTAACTTTCTCGGTAGAGTTACTTTTAAAATCATCAATTTGTCTCATTCATTCAACGCTCTGAATCGCTGAATTCTTAACCTTGTTGAAAAATGGAGGCTTAAACTCTTGAAACTGCCCCCAATCTATTAAGCTCATTGTCAAACTCTAAGAATCCATACAAGTTTTCCAATTTTTCCATTACAATTGGATTCTTGACTCCAGTATGTAATAGCATACTATCCTCCGAAGTCAGCTCGGTCTCCATCCGTTAGTGAACTTACAGACATTTCTTAACTTCACTGCTCACAACGTTCGGTCACACCTTTCCAGGGATATAAATCAAAATTCGTACTCATTGACAGATCGATTTCCTTATGCTAGACCCCTAAATTCCATTCGTAGTTTCCTAAATCTCATTCATTCAGTTCTCTATAACTACTGGGTCCTTTATCCAATTTAAGATGGCGGTCTGCACTCCTGAAAATGCCTCATTTCATGTAGCTCCTACTCTTAACCCAAGTCATCATCATTCCGTTGTGGAGCTATAGGAGTAGGCATATTTGTAGTTCTGACACATCTCTACCGGCTGTGCGGGCGTAACTAACGTAATCTTCCTATCTATTCATCCGTCTACACCATCACCTAACATAGCCTGTGTCCCAATTTACCATAATATATTCAATACTCCACTCAACCTTAGTAATGTATCTCAATACCATTTGTCCTTTCCACAGGACCTGATGGACCACACTCAACATCAGTTTCAATCTCGGTATTATTTATGAGTCTCATATGATGACTCTGCTTGATTCTCAGGCCTATCTCTGCGGCCTCTAGCTCGTGATCTAATTCATCACGTAAACCCAACATTAAGTCTTAACATAATTAGGTATACTTACTCTACAACCAGACAAGCACAGACATTTGGGATGTAATCATATCCTTATTATTGACACTGACAATACTAGACAGCCTTTGCTCTGATACCACTTAAAACTGTAACGACCCGTGACCTATAAAAATTCAGAGTAAATTTTTTTTTTAAACTTCTACTTTGACTTAATCCTTTATTTACTTAGGCTGTATTCCTGTTCAGTGTCAATCCTTAAAATATTCCATTTCATTTATTCTTATACCGATTTCATCCCGACACATTATTTTCAATAGATGTCTGTGCATACAAATAGTCTGGTATAAAGATAAGAATGTATACCTCATGCATATATAAAAGGTAGTCTGGGGAAACTCATATCCGCCAGCTTACGTCGTCTACGCAGCATTTATTAGTTGTAATACACTGCAAAAATCTGAGAGGTAGAGGGGTGAGCTTTTGGGGAAAAGCCCAGTAAGGTAATACTCTTAAAGCAGTTCTGATATATAAAACCTTTGAAATTGTTCATAGAACAAAACTTAATGAAATACAAAAATTTTCATTTCATGCATAAACGTCATAAAGCATGCATGTCAATAAAACCATTAACATGCTTAACCATTTTCATGAACATTTCATAAATCATTTCGTAAACATATCATGCATATTTCATGATCGTTTCATAAACATCTCATGCATAATTCATAATCATTTCATAAACATCTCATGCATATTTCATAATCATTTCATAAACATCTCATGCATGTTTCATAATCATTTCATAAACTCTCATCATAGTCGATTTTATAATTAAAATCGAGGAGACTAGACTATAACTAAGTCATGCGATACGTGTCATTCTCCATTGGAGAGTCATCATACCTATGGCCATGGTAAGTGGGCTGTAGACTGGATCAGGGTCATACAACCATTTCGTAAAATATGGGTAGTATCCATCTTACTTACTTTCACTAGCACCTAGCTAGGACACGGGCACCAAAGGCACTCTCCGTGTGGGCAACATAATTACGTGCTGCGCGGGCACGAGATACTACTGAAACATCATCATAAACCACCAGTAGCACGACATCTTCCACACAGGTCGAGTCAAGTGCTAAAGGGGCCAACGTACCGGCACCTCAAGTGGTGGAGCCGGAACACCACGAGAAGTAGCCAAGCATGAAGCCTAAGTCTCAAAACATATTTTCTTTTTCGTAAATACTTTTGAAAACGTCAAAAGTTCCATTTCAAATCGTAAATATGGGTTTTTAAGCCATCATAAAACTTTCATGCATTTTCATAATTCGAAAGTTTATTTCATAAACATAGATGTTCTAGCGAACATTTTGTAAAACGATATCATGTTTTGTAAACAGTCGCGCAAGTATGGACGCATTGATAAATCATTTCAAATCATATGCTCTTTCATAAAATCATTTATCAGAGAAACATGAATGCAATATCAGAACTAAGTTAAGTAATACCCCTTACCTCGATTTATCGAGTATCTCGAATTCGAACGGTGACGTCTCCTAGTACCTCCTTTAATCTCTTCTACAATCACCTACACCGAAATTATAGACTTAGCACCCTATTCATGCGAATTGCGTTAAAATCGTAATTTATCGTTGCTACTGCTTGTGTACGTATTATTGTATATCCTTAGGTCGACACGCACGTTTACATATTTTTTCACTATTTATATATTTGCTCCTACAAGTATTAACATATACCTTCATTATATACATCTACATGTATACACGCATAAATATATATTTATATATATATACACCCCTGTATGTATATATATATATATACTTTTATTGTTTTCATGTTTTCCTATCTCATATATATACATTCTTTGTATATACATATACTTGCACACATTCACCTTTCATATCCCCACATGTATATGCACCTAAATATATATATATATATATTATCATTGTTTTCCATTTTTTCCTTATCACCTATGCATACATATTTTTTTTGTACAAATACTAACAAACCCAATTCATTATATACACCTATTTGTACATGTACCTAAATAAATAAATATACATATATATATTTAAATAATTATTTTGAAAATTAAATTGGTTCATTTGACCACTTACCGACTAATCCGGAGCTCGGTTGCATCACCAAATTTTTTTCTCATTTTTCCCTTTTTTTTCTTTTTTTTCTTTTTTTTTCCTTTTTCTGGCTGAACCGGTTCGGTCCGGTTCAGACCAGTCCGGTTCAGCCCGGTTCAATCCCGGTCCAACCTTCTCCCTCGCCGTTCGAGGCTTTTCCGACCGGTTCTCCGCCGGCTTCCACCTCCAGCTTGTCCGCGAGGTAGTCCGGTGCATGGATCTGGGGTCGGCTTCGCCAAAGCTCGCCGGAAAGTGGCCGGTCCGGCCTCTTCTCTCCTCCGGCGTCGTTACCCATTTTCTTTCGCGCCGTTCGGTGGCGTTTCAGGCCGATCTGCGCCTGGATCTGCGGCGTGGGTATCCCATCTGGCCGGTGGCAAGCGCTCCCACCTTCCTCGGCCGCCGTTTCTTTCTCTCTCTCTCTCTTTTCTCTCTTTCTCTGTCGGTCTCTCTCTCTCCTTTTTTTCGCTTGCCGACGGCTCCTCTTCTCCGCCTACCAGCACCGGCGATGCTCGCCGCCTTGTCCGGTCCTTCCGCCGGGCTCCGTCAGTGAGGCAGGTAGGGGCCGGCTTCCTCGGTGCCTTTGCTCCCCTCTTCACTGTTCCATGGCAGAATCGCAATTCGCGATTCTGCCTTCTATTTCTTTTTTTTTTTTTAATTATAATTATTATTATATATATTATATATTATTTATCATTTAGTTATTTATTTATATTTATTTATTATGTATTTTATTATTTTATTTATTTATTTATTTTATTTTATTATATTATATTTTATTTAAAATATAATATAATATATAATATACCCAAAATATTTAAATATATATATATATTTAAATCAATTAAATATATATATTTATCTTATTTATTTCTCGGGTATTTTATTATTTTATTTATTTTATATCAGACTTCTAATTTTATTTCCACTTGTACGTTTTTTCTTTCGAACTAATTTATAGGAAAATTTCAGGGATTTACACGTGCCCACGCCTTATCAAAACACTGCTTCTGCCTCACATACCATAAAAAAAAAAAAAACAGAAGCATGTCTTTGATAGGGCGTGCCCACGCCCTATCAAAACACCTCTTCTGCTAAAGAAAAAAATGTATTTATTTATTTTATTTTCTTTCTTTTATATTATTATTATTATTATTATTATTATTATTATTATTATTATTATTATTCTTATTATTATTCTTATTATTATTTTTCCTTCTTTCACTGCAGAGCCGGCAGCAGACCGGCAGTACTGCCGGAACCGAGACCGTTACATTCTCCCTTCTCCCCGAGCACCCAGTTCCGATTGCAACATCCACCAAAGCCAAGACCCACAGCCGACAGTCATTCCCTCTCACCGAGCTTCCACCTTCTCCAATCGATCTCCAATCGGTAGCCACAGCAGTCACAGCATTCACCAGAGCCGAATTCTCGGCACCTACTCTCCCTCCTCACCAGCTTCCCATACCGGCAGTCTCGATCGAGACTGTAGCTTCAATCCCCAAGAAGCAGCTCGGTAGTTCCCCTCTTCCCGAACCTTCCCGCAGCAGCTCCAAGGATCTTTCCCAGCAACCCGCGACTCCCTTCTTCCCCCTCGGACCCCATTTCCGGCAGCACCCAGCAGACCAGCGACCCCCGATCTCCAGTTCTTCACGCACCGACCACAAATTCACAGCAGCATCTCATGCTTTTCCCCTTCTTCCCGAGCTTCACACAGGAGCACCGGACAATATCTAAATTTTATTTTATTTTATTTTAAATTTTTTGTTTTATTAAAAAAAAAATTTTTGTTGTGTTGGTTGTTTTACTTAATCGATAAATTTTAGTTATACTATTTTTATTATTAATATTATTTGATTTGGTGTAGTTATTTTTATCTGAAGATTAACAATCACACGGGGTGAGGAATTTTTCTATGGAAGTGGAATTCAAGGAGTTTCATCCTTTCGTAAGCATGCTCGGATTGGCGAAGTCGTGGAAATCAACACCATGTTTCACATTGCTCAATATTTTTCAGGGAAGTTTCTTAATTCCCTTAATTCTTTTAAAGTAACTGAGCAATTATTTTGATACATTAGGGACATTGTATAGTCTAGGTGTGGGGGAGGATAATTAATTGTGACTCGCTGTTTGCTCTCTTTTCCTTTCATTCCTAATTAATTTTCATGAAAATTTTTGCAAATCCATAAAAATTTTGTTCCAAAAGGTACATTAGTTATTGTTTGTGATTTCTTTGAATTCTAGATTTTTCCAATGCTTATCCCATGAAAAAAAAAATGTGATTCACATATGTGCAAAACAATTTTGAATTCTCATTAAAATACTGATTAGTTACTTTTAATTCATTAGATGAAAAAGTGTATAGGATCTAGCACACATAACCCTTTTTGGTGAGATTTGAGCTTATGAGCATTCATTACATCATGCTCTATTTCTTTGTTTGTGTGATTGTCATGCATAGTTGATTATTCTAGAACTTGCTCTATCATACATGTCTCAATCAACCCCTTTATGAATAAGATGCAATAAATCAAATAAGGGCATTTAGGTTAAACCATTTTTTCTTGACATTATACGCTTCTTTTCAAGCCTACCCTTATTATTATTAACCCCTAGAAAAACCACTTTGACCTTAGCCTTTTCTTTGGATTAAACCACATTACAAGCCATAATAAACCCTTTTTGTTGATTTTCCCTCTTTTTGAACCTTGAATTGATGAATCATATAGACTTATGCACATGAAACTTCAAAATATTTTTGGAAAGATTGCATATGTTGAAAATTTAGTATTTCAAGTTATTGTTTTCATTGAGTTCTTCTCTTTTGAAAAAGAAAATCGAGAAAAAAAAAGTTGAAAAAAAATGAAGAAATGAAAAATGAAGAAAAAAATGAAAAAAAAAAGAAAAAAAAAAGAGAAAGAGAAGTGTAATTTTTATTGCTTGGAAGTTAGTTCTAAAAATTATGTGATTGAAGCAGTCTTTTGAAATTATTAATTTGAATTTTGTGTGAAAAGTTTTGTATGATTCTTTCAATTTTTAAAACCTAAAAATCCTTTTATCATACCTTACCTAAGCCCCATTACAAACCCTTTTAGACCCTTAGATTTTTGCATCTTAATTCATTCATTGGTGGAAGAGATATGATGAATTTGCAAGCCTATGGTAAGAAATCTTCTATGTAGTGACTTGAGAGCTCATTTATATGTACCTTAAACACTTAGAGTGTGATGAGTGAAATCCAATTGCGAGGGTGTTAGATCTAGTGTACTTTATAAATTTAATTGAGTTATTAAGTGCTATTCATGTGTGTTATGAGAATTTGCCTTAAAAATTTGTGTTTTAATTCTTTCAAAAAAAAATTGTTTTGGATAAGTATGGGAAGAGGATGAAGGAATGATGAGAAGAAATTATGAATTCAGACTAATGTATGCTTAAGGACAAGCAAGGTTTAGGTGTGGGGGAATTTGATAAGTTGCATATTAGACATATTAATTGTCATATTTTTCCGTGATTTAAATTATTTTATATGCTTAATTTTTGGATTTGACTTATATTTTCTATTTTGTATTGTGAATGAAGAAAAATGGACAAAATGGATTAAAAGCTGCAAATTCTGCTCAAGTTACAAAATCAGAAGAAATCTCGAAATTCAAGTCAAGATCTATCTCTTGTAGCTGAAGTTGACTGAAACAGTCTAAAGATGGCAAGAGGAAGATTTTAATTATTAAGGAAGATATATACAAAACCTGTCTTTGGCAAGTGGTGGAAAAAGGAAAGAAGTTTAATTGTAATCAAACTCAATCAGAGAACTTTCCTTTGGAGACAGATTCTGGAGTTAGGATATTTAGTATTTATAGGCTAAGAGTGGAAGAGGCTGGGGATCTCAATTCTGAATCTTGAATCTTTATATTTTTATTTTTCTTTTGTTTTTTTCTTTGAACTTATGACTTGCTAAATTCTTAGTCTAGCTAAAGGATAATTAAAGTTTGGGTTCTTTAAGAATTGTGAGATCTAATTAGTTTTATATTGTTCTTTTATATCTTTATTATTTATATGTCTTCTGTTCTTATTTAAATTATTGTTTTGATTGGTTGTGCAAAAAGGGCCCTTTGTTCAATTGTCAGGATAATATATCACCAATTAGAAACCTGAATCCGTAATTGTTTAGGCATTCTAATATAAGTGGTAAATAACATAATTGATTTCAGACAGGATTTCAATTCTCTGTTAAGAAGATATATAATCTAGCTTAAATGAACCTACATGTGTGTTTGTTGGTTAGAATTGGTAGTCTCTCTAGTTTTTAATGCTGTTGGTAAATTAAATCTTAAGATCGTATCTAAGGTTGTTTAACTGACAAGAGAAATAATTAGAGATCGTATCCTGATTATCGAAGAAGTAAGGAGGGATAGGTTGTTAGGTCGTACCAATAACCATAACCAATTTGGTAAATATTAAAAGAATTTATTTTTGCATCAATGATCAATTCCCTGAACCCATTCTAAAATTATTCCTTTGGTTGGATGTTCTCATTATATTGATTTTCTCCAATTATTTTATATAGCGATTTTACTTGCCTAGATTTTAATTTAATTTTTATTTTCATTACAACAAATCCCCATTTTTATTTTCTTTTTAAATCTTCTGCAGAAAAATAAATCTAACCAATCTCTTGGGAAATGACCTTACTCATTTATACTACAGTTTTAAATTTATCTTGAGTAGGAATTATTATTGTTGGTTTCGACAACCACCAACCGGAGAATGCCGAATCGAGAAGGAGAGACCGTGGGAGAGAAGATGGGATCGGCGGCCATCGGCACCGTTTTGACCTACCTGGAGGCCAGTCGAAGGTCCCTATAACGACCCTTGACCCTTGAAAATTGGGAGATTTTTTTTTTTTTTAACTTAATTTACCCACTTATTCCCTTATTCACTTTGGTTGTATTCCTATTCAATGTCAATTTACTTTTCCTAATTCTTTATCCATAATTATATTTAAATTCCATGTTTGACATACATGGCCGATAGAAATTTCGGCAGCATTAACGGCTTATATATAAGCCTACCCACCTGCAAATCAATTGTTTTAACAATCCTAGATAACCACAACTTCCAAACATACTTTCCAAATCCACATTTACAACCCAATACGTCCACTTCGATTCAATACCAATCATCTCAAAACATAATCCCAAAATTAATATTCTTTACATTGTTTTCCTTACAAATTACATCCCAAAAAAATATTTCTAAAATATGTCTGTGCATACAAAATGTGTCTGGTAAAGGATTGTAATTATATACATTTTCTGCGTGTACAAAAAGTAGTCTAGGGTAGCTCTTTCCCACTAGCCTATGTCATGTATGCGGCAGGTAGCGCCTACGAATCACTGCAATTAGTCTAAAAGGTAGAGGGGTGAGCTTTTGGGAAAAAGCCCAGTAAGAAAATGCATTTAAAACGGTCTTAGTGATTCAAATATGTAGAGAAACATAATAATACGTATAATGACTACTCTCTGAAACTAATATAAAGGACTTTCGAAATTAAGAAAATCGAAAACATCATGATTCAAAACGTAAATCTTTAAGTACTTGAACTTAACAGTCATCACATAACCTTTCGTATATTCAGAATTCCAAAAACATAATTACATGTAAAATTACATATCATAAAGTTAAATTTGAAAGCAGAGTTTGATTCAGATAGAGACTGCATTGGCCCATATGATTATCATGCATTTGTAACAAAGTCATCCTCCGTAAAGGGAATTCAGAACCTATGGCCATGGTAGAGCTGTAGACGTGATCAACGTCGTACAGCGTTCAGACACCCGAAGGTGGAATTCAGACGCCATAAAGGCGAAGTTCAGACTCCACGAAGGCGAAGTTTAGATGCCACACAGGCGAAGTTCAGATGCCACACAGGCGAAGTTCAAACGCTACAAGGGCGAGCATGATAAACGTTAGCATACAACATAAGTGGCCCTTAGTCTCAAAACATACTGTAGTTTTCATATATAAAAACATCGAAATACAAATCATCTTATTCAAAAGATAATTTCAGAGAACATGTTCTTATTAAGAAGTCAAATTTAGAAATATGCAATTATTCAAAAAACAAATTTAGAGAACATGTTCTTGTTCAGAAAACAAATCCAAAAACATGCTTTTATTTAGAAAAAACCAATTTCAGAAATCACGTTCTTACTCAGAAAACAAAAGTAGAAAACATGCTCAAAAATCATAATTCAGATCCTTGTAAGTTTTCCTTATTCAGGATTCAAAAAGTAAACTATTATCGTTTTAAATTACACCACTTACCTCGATCTATCGAAAATTTCGAGTTCGAGTGGTGACGCCTCCCAGTACCTCCTTTAATTCCTTCTACGATTCTTCTACACCGAAATTGTATACTTAGCATCATATTCATACGAATTGTCCGAATTGCGTCAAAATTGTAACTTATTCGTTACTACTTCGTGTGTGCGTATAATCGTACATACCTAGGCCAACACGTGTGTTTATATATTTTTATTACTATATATTTTTTTTGTATGCACATATATTAGCATACACATTTATTTTATACTCCTATATGTATATACACATAAGTATATATACACACACACACACACACACATATATATATATTTGTTTTCATTATTCATTATCATATATATATATATATTTTTGTCTACTTCTCATCTTTCCCATTTTTATTTCACATCTAATTTAATTTACACTAACATGCTTATATCCTAACATATATATATATATATATATATATATACATGTACATTAAATATGCATATATATAAATTTACCTTTTTCCCTTTTTTTTTTCCAATTTCCAGCTTTTTCCTCTCTTTTTTTCTTTTCCTTTTTGTTTCCCTTTTCTTCTTTCTTTTCTCTTTTTCCTTCCTTCTTCCTCGGGTATGGCTCATTGTTATGTTTTTTTTTCTTCAGCTACCGTGACTGCCTCTGTTCCTGTCACGACCCTCGACTTACCAAAATACGTACAAATTTTTTCGCATTTTCATGCATCATTTATTATTCGTCCTTACCTCAATTGTGAACATCAACTCTCCTCAATAGTTGGGCTGTGTGTCGACGTCTAACTCACTTCACCATACCAATTCAATTTGTATGTTATTTATGAGTAAACACTTGTATAAATGTATATATCAGAGTTGTTACATGTGGTTACATTGTTTTACATCCCCAATAGTTACATACAAAATGCTACAGTGCTATCGTAAGTTTAGATACAAAATTACAACAGTGTGTATACCTTACGCGATGGGATGCAGCGGATTACCAAAAGGGAATGCCTCCAGTCACGCTCAATCTATACTCAACACTCTGTAGAGAGGGGGAAAATAAGGGGGTGTACAAACCACACGCTCAGTAAGGCAATCATGCGAACAAGTAGATACTGCACTATCTACGTGATCGTGATGCCATGCTCAAAAGCATTTAGTTCATCATTATATCTCAAAAAATGAGTGTATGATTGTGTTAATGGTAAGTAAAGCATTCATGCTATAAAATTCAGTGCACAATTCAGTTCAAAGCATGGTATAAATCATCATGCATAATTCTCAAATAAGCATGGCATTAACATCATGCACTTTCTCAAATAAGCATGGCATTAACCATCATGCATTTTCTCAAATAAACATGGCATTAACCATCATGCATTTTTCACAATAAAGCATGGCATTAACCATCATGCTTCGGTGCACTTTAAACCATTAACAATAGATATCTCAAAACAATTCAACACTTATCAGGTCTCAGCCCCTCCCTCGGACTATCCTAACCCACAAATCATTTCAAAACATGGATTTATTCTCAAAGCATTAGACATGTGAGATAGGCAATTCAATAAAAGGTAATAACCTCTAGGTCTATGGCCATAACCTGTGATACCGACTACACGGATCAAGTGTGCGAGATATCACCCCTATCTGCTTCCACACGGGAGGTGGGTCAAATCCTACCCGTCAGTCCATAGCAGATCTCGTCCGAGGATGGCATATCACAATCTCAACACAATACAACGTACTCCATGCTACATGCATGGTACAACGTACTCCGTGGACCCAATCAACACATTATATCACGCCACATCTCAAAATGCACGTCAAGCCTATTTAATCGGTACGACCTCTTGTCTACCCGAAGCTCCTAACACAGCTATCAGCATGTCAAAATCACGAATGCACGTGCAAGCCTATTTAATCGGTGCGACACCCAGTCTGCCCGTAGCTCCAAGCACGACAACAAGCAAGGTGGGCATCTAGTACGAGACAAGCTCCAAGCACCATGCCAAAACCAGTATAAAATCCATGTGAAAACTAGTGCAAGCTAAGCTCTAGCACTCATGAGTATAAAATACATCAATCTCATGCGAGTCCTGCTCTAGCACGCTTTCATTCTCACGAAATCATGTAGGTGGCTCAATTCTTTGCAAACTATGGTTAACAAACCAAAACAACTCAACTCTTTTGCAAATTATTTCAAATATTAGCCAACCTACCAAATCATTTGCTAAAAAGCAATAAAACATGACTTTCAAAGCAATATGCTTTTGTTTTCATGCATATTTCTCAAACACCCAACTTTTACCCTTCAATCACCCAATTTCATTTTCTAACATCTCATGCAATCTAGCAAAGCATTTAAGTGCCCAAATTGTGCATAGATATCTCTAAGAGTCCACACAATTCCCTTACCTCGATTTATTTGGTGTGACTCTCTTCCTCTTAGCTTCTCATGCTCTTGGCTCAACTCGCTTTAGCGTATCCTCGGAAGCTATACTTTATTCATCATACGTTCGAGTTAGTATTGCTAACTCTCATTCAACTATATATTCCATCCAATGCCTTAAACACTCATTCTACCCTTTTTGGGTAAACCTCTCTATTCATTCCATATTATTATCTTAAAATTATCTCCTCAACACCATTATCATCTCATGATATCTCATTCATCATTTATTCCACCACATTTTACTTTTCACACTAACCCATTTCGAGGTTATATTCATTTCATGGCATTCTAGGTAGTTCTACCCACAATGTGCACACCCAAATCAACTTCATAATCATTAACTAGACAAATGTACTTGGATTTGTGCAGTAGAAACTTACCTCTTTAGATTTCCTCTTTGCTCTAATTAGAAATGCCCTTTTGTTCCTTCAATCCAACAAATGGGGAAACGCCTCCAAACTATGTTGTTCTTCTCCTTGATGTGAACAACTTTGCCTCTAATAGTCTTCCCTCAAATCTCCTTGAAAATGGTTGGATTTGGAGAGAGAAAACTAGGTTTTCGGTTGGAAAGGGAAGGAAATGGTTTTATCCCGAAATCTGCAGATTTTTAACACCCTTTTTATAGAAATAGCTTGAGGAGATTGATCTGCACAAGGAGGAGATCGATCTGGTCCCCTTAAATTCCTCTTTTCCACGGTGTTTTAAGCATGAGATCGATCTGTAGAAGCTTGAGATCGATCTGCTCCAAACAGAGAGCAAAGGAGATCGATCTGTGTGCTTGAGGATCGATCTTTTCATTATAGAATGTTTAGAAGATCGATCTGGCTCCATTGGAGATCGATCTGCCCTATTCCATTGCTCAAATACAGGCATTTTGGCTCATCCAGATCGATCTCTCATCTTATGAGATCAATCTGGCCTGTAAAATTCCCAAATTTTGCTGCAGTTTCGTGCAGAAACTTATACCAAAACATCCTTAATTTGCTGCCATGGTTATTTTCTCATTCAATCATCTTTGAGACATGAAAATGGCATCCATTAATACTTCATACACATTAAAACTTGTGTAGAATCCTTGTATAACCAAAGGTACTTAATATAAACCAAATAGAAGTGCATACTCATGCAATCTTCCTTCCATTTTACCACTCTACTCATATTCTATTCCATTCACATTTTTCACATGTTTAAGTCCATTTCTTCATAATCATTCATGATGTAACTTGTATGTACAATCACAACTCTTATTATAAGTGTGTACATATTCTTATGGACTTACATTCCATATACTTCACATTACAATGTATCATCATACTTATGATTTCATTTACATTTCTATGTACCTATATACAATTATACATATACGGGGTCTCACATTCTCGCCCACTTAGAAAATTTGGTCCTCTAAATTATAACCAATTCAATCTGTGAATAACTCGGGATACTTCTCTCGCATCAACTCTCCAATTCCCTTGTGGCTTCTTCCATCGTGTGATGTTGCCAAAGAACCTTCACCAAGGGAATTGTCTTTGTCTTCAACACTTTCTCTTTTCTATCCAGTATCTGAACCAGCTTCTCAACATATGTCAAGCTTTCATTGAGCTCCAAAGGCTCATACCTTATTACATGCGTCGGGTCCGGGTGATACTTCCTTAACATGGATATGTGGAAGACGTTATGAACACTTGCCAACTCTGGTGGCAATGCCAACCTATAAGCCTTATCTCCCACTCTCTCCAAAATCTCGAAGGGTCCGATGTATCGAGGGCTCAGCTTACCCTTCTTACCAAACCTCATAATACCCTTCGAAGGAGAAACTTTCAGGAACATCGACTCACCCACATCAAACTCTAGTGGTCTCCGTCTTTTATCAGCTTAACTCTTTTGTCTGCTCTGAGCTGTCCATAACCTCTCACATATCAATTGGACGTCCTTAGAGGCTTGTCTAACCAAGTCAGGAGCAAAGATCTGTCTGTCACCAACCTCTTCCCATCCAATAGGGGAATGACATCTACGCCTATACAATGCCTCATATGGTGCCATCCTGATACTCGCATGAAAACTGTTATTATAGGCGAAATCTGCGAGTGGCAAATGGTCATCCCAAGAGCCTCCAAAATCCAACGCACACGCTCTCAACATATCCTTCAGGGTCTGTATAATCCTCTTTGACTGACCATCTGTTTGAGGATGGAACGCGATGCTAAAACTCAACTGGGTCCCCATCGCTTCCTGAAAACGTTCCCAAAAATGGAAAGTGAAGCAGGCATCCCTATCAGAAACAACGCTCACTGGAATTCCATGTAGCCTCACTATCTTGCGCACATACAAGTTCGCTAATTGGCTCAGAGTATCGATAGCTCTCAGAGCTAGAAAATGGGCTGATTTCATCAACTGATCCACAATCACCCATATGGCATCATGACCTCTGCAGGTCATTGGCAATCCCATCACAAAATCTATGGTGACATGCTCCCACTTCCAAGTCAGTATCTGTAGAGGCTGCAATAACCCAGTAGGCTTCTGATGCTCCACCTTCACCTGCTGACAAATGAGACACTTAGCAACATATTCAGCAATGTGTTATTTCATCCCAGACCACCAATAAACCTTTCAAAGGTTTTGATACATCTTAGTACTCCCTGGATGTATCATATACTTTGCTGAGTGAGCCTCTGTCAAGATCAACCTCCTGATCTCTGCATCATCAGGAACACATATCCTACCTCTGAACCTCAACAACCCATCTGAACTCAACCCAAAGTCCGTGTTTATACCCCTCTGTATCTGCCTGACAATATCACTGCACTGCTGATCAACTCGCTGAGCCTGTTGGATTCGATCTACTAAATTCGGTTCCAACTGCAGGCTAGCTACCATAACACCACCATCAGCACTGGGCGGGGTCACATCCAAACTAAGGTTCGTGAACTGTTCCAACAGCTCGTGTCCCCTGACCATCATGAATGACACCATGCCGAGATGCTTTCTACTCAATGCATCAGCAACCATATTCGCTTTACCCGGGTGGTACATGATCTCACAATCATAATCCTTTAAGAGTTCGAGCCATCTCCTCTGTCTCATAACTCTTTCTGCTAGAATAGGTATTTAAGGCTCTTGTGGTCCGTAAACACTTGGAATTTCTCTCCATAAAGGTAGTCTCACCATATTTTTAGCGCAAACACCACCGCTGCCAACTCCAAGTCATAGGTCGGGTAGTTTCTCTCATGATCCTTCATCTGCCTTGATCCATAGGCTACTACCTTTCCATCCTGCATCAATACACAGCCCAGTCCTTAGTGTGAAGCATCCGTATACACCGAGAAACCTCCTGAGCTGGTAGGAATAGTGAGGATCGGAGCTGTGGTTAATCTCCTTTTCAACTCCTCAAAACTTTCCTCACACTTATCATCCCACACAAACTCTACATTCTTTCTTGTAAGATGTGTCAAAGGAGCAGCTAACCTTGAGAATCCTTCTACAAACCTTCGGTAATATCCAGCTAAACCCAGGAAACCTCTGATCTCTGTCACTGTCTGGGGTCTCTGCCACTGTATCACTACCTCAATCTTAGATGGATCCACTGACACTCCATCTTTCGATACTATATGACCCAGAAAAGAGATATGTTCCATCCAAAAGTCGCACTTGCTGAGTTTAGCGTACAACTTCTTCTCTAGGAGGGTCTGTAACACTATCCTTAGGTGCCTTTCATACTCCTCTCTAGACCTTGAATACACTAGTATATCATCAATAAACACAATCACAAATCGATCCAAATACTGGTGGAATACCTCATTCATCAATGACATAAAAGCTGCGGGAGCATTCGTCAACCCGAATGGCATAACCATAAAGTCATAATGTCCATACCGGGTGCGAAAAGCTATCTTGGGTACATCTCCACTTCGTATCTTCAACTGATGGTACCCTGATCTCAGATCTATCTTGGAAAAGACCTGCACTCCCTTAAGCTAATCCAACAAGTCATCAATGCATGGAAGGGTATATTTATTCTTGATGGTGGCCTTATTCAACAATCGGTAATCTATACACAGTCGGAGGCTTCCATCCTTCTTCCTTACAAACAGAACCGGTACTCCCTAAGGTGAGACGCTCGGCCTGATGAATCCCTTCTCTAACAACTCTTGTAACTATTTCCTTAACTCCTCCAACTCAACTTGAGTCATTCTGTATGGTGGCTTGGATATCAGCTCTGTACCAGGTGCCAAGTTTATACCAAACTCCATCTCCCTATCTGGAGGTAACCCTGGTAACTCATCCGCAAAGACATCTAGAAACTCCTTAACCACTGATATGTCTCCCAATTCTGGATGTGCCTTATCCGTCTCAATCACATAAGGGATGAACCCTTCACATTAGTCTTTCCACCATTAGTAATCATAAATCATCATATTCACACACAAGATTGATAAACAGATTTATCTTTCATACATCGTGTATCAAGATTGTACTCTTCTCAATTGCAATAACATATTCTTTCATTTCATTTCACCAAATTTACAACAAGGTTGTCTATCCTTGGAAACATCAAAGTTTTAGCATGACAATCCATAACAGCATGATCCATCCCTAGGATTACATCAAAATCACCCATATTTAGAAAAATTAAATCGGCTGCCATTTCTTTACCTCCTATCCTCATCTTACAATCTCTATATACATGCTCAGTCAACTGACTATCATTCATAGGGGTAGATATCATCAACATTTTATCAAGTAGTGTGGGTTTTATGTGCTTCAATAATTTACATGCAAAGAATGGCGAAATAAAGGAATACGTGGCACCAGGATCAAACAACACATATGCTTCTAAATCAAAGATTTGGATAGTACCTTTAACCACATCCGAAGATTGATCCGCAGTATCCTGGTCTAGTGGGTGTACTCGTCCTCTGCTTACACCCACTACTTGCTTCTCCTTTTCCTTAGCTGTAGTCCTCCTTCTCTAAGTAGCTGTCCCAACTGGAGCTCTCTCTGGCTCATTGGCCTTCTGTGGGGCTCTCTCTGTCATCTCTGGGCAATCTCTAATTTTGTGCCTTGGTTTTCCACATCTGAAGCATACTACCTGAGGTCTATAACATGGTCGAGTACCATGGTACCTACCATACTTGCCGCACTGCTCTATCGTAGGCTGTGGCCCTCCAATCACAATTCCCTTAGTTGGAGCAATGGCCGAATACATGGGAGTATTAACTATCCTCTCCCGAACCTCATCCATCCTTGGCCTCTTCCCAGCAAACCTCTTGCTTCCCTTATAGGTGAAGCCTCTATCCATCATTAGTCCCTTCTTATCTCTGTTCCTCATCTTACCAACCTTTCCAAACTCTGAGGAATCCTATCAACATCTTGTTCGCACAATTGCGCCCTGCGTATTGCCTCCTCATAGATTGATATATCTAGGGGAACCAATCTAGACTTGATGGTCGGTCTCAATCCATCTATAAATTTTTGGATCTTTTCGACCTCATTACTCATTGTGTTGGGATCATATCTACCCAGGGAGATAAAAGTCGTCTCATACTCATCCACAGTCCTACTCCCTTAGGTCAGTCCCAAAAATGTCATTTTCATCTTCCGCTGTGCGGTATCCAGAACGTACTGTTTCCGAAAGGCCTCCAAAAATATATCCCAACTGATCTCAGTATGTCGAGCTCTCAAAATAGGCCGGGTGGATTTTCCCCAATGTTCTGCTGACCCCTTCAGCATAAAACCGACAAACGCTACCATCTCGATGGTAGTGCACTCGAAGAATCCATACAACTTCTCGATTTCACTAATCCAATCCTCAGCTACCATTGGGTCCTTAATTCCGCTAAAAGACGGCGGTCCAAACTTTTGGAATTACCGCAATCTATCCAAATCACAACTGTAACCCCAGCCTCTACTAGCCTGTGGTGTAGGAATAGGTGTAGGCATATCCTGTGCAGGTGGGGTATCTGTCGTCTGTGGCCTCTGGGCTTCCCTTGCCCATGCCTCAGGAGCTGCCGCCTGCTCGGCATCACCCTGTGTAGCGGGACTCTGTCTATCGCCAACTCCAGGCAAGGATTGGTGACCAACTCCAATATCATCTTAATGCTCCGCTTAATCCTCGCAAAGCGAGCCTCAGTACTCTCGGGCCTCTCCTCTGGACCCTGTGGAGCGTGCTCAACCTGAGCCTCTACCTCAATATCGTCCTGAACCTCGTGTGTTTTTGGCTCAACACGACCCCAAGGCCTACCTCTACGGCCTCAAGCCTGCGCTCTCATCCCTCTACCGCGACTAGCATTAGGCATAATTACTCAATTCCCTACATTCACAACTAATTACTTAGTCAACCCATTGACACACACACACAATTGTATCTAAACAAGCACAGTAGCATGGGGATGAAAATTTTCAACTTATTAAGTATTTTATACACGACACACGTCTGACCAACTGAAGCTCTTATACCAATTTCTGTCACGACCCTCAACTTACCAAAATACGTACAAATTTTTTCGTATTTTCATACATCATTTATTATTCGTCCTTATCTCAATCGTGAACAGTAACTCTCCTCAATAGTTGGGCTGTGTGTCGATGTCTAACTCACTCCAACATACCAATTCAATTTATATATTATTTATGAGTAAACACTTGTATAAATGTATATATCAGAGTTGTTACATGTGTTTACATTATTTTACATCCCCAATAGTTACATACAAAATGCTACTGTGCTATCATAAGTTTAGATACAAAATTACAACAGTGTGCATACCTTACGCGATGGGATGCTATGGATTACCAAAAGGGAATGCCTCCAGTCACACTCAATTTATACTCAACACTCTGTAGAGAGGGGGAAAATAAGGGGGGTGAGCAAACCACACACTCAGTAAGGCAATCATGCAAATAGGTAGATACTGCACTATCTACGTGATTGTGATGCCGTGCTCAAAAGCATTTAGTTTATCATTATATCTCAAAACATGAGTGTATGATTGTGTTAATGGTATATAAAGCATTCATGCTATTAAAATCCAGTGCATAATTCAGTTCAAAGAATGGTATAAATCATCATGCATAATTCACAATAAAGCATGGCATTAACCACCATACTGATGAGCCCTAAGGGTATTACCGCAAGTGCACGGGTCGTACAAGTAATAATGGGATTTGAGTCCCGAGTTATCGTCCCACAGAGAAGTTGACTAGCCTAATTAAGTACCGGTTAATCTTACCCTAAGTATATTCTAGCAAATTATAAAATTAAGGTGGGTGATCTACATAGCTAGAATGGAAAATACCGAAAGCAATAAAATAATAAAACTATAAAATAAAGAAAATAAAATCGAGCTAAATTACTTACAGTACTCAACGCAATTAAAATCGAAAACCCAGTACTCAACGCAATTAAAATCGAAAACCTACAAAAGAAATTAAAACAGTTAAAACTAATTAACGCAATTAAAATAAAATGCAATTATGAAAATAAAGCAATAAAATTAAACTACAATTAAACTAACCTAAAATGCAATTTTAAACTACTTAATCAAAATGCATGAGTTTATCTAAATTAATTTTAAGCACTACCCCTAATACTAGAATAAAAATTACTTAGTACCCAAATTAAATCTAAGTTAAACTAATGCATTGAAATTAATCTAACTAAGCTAACTAAAAACATTGAAATTAATCTAACTAAAATGCATGAAAAAAATGAATTAATCCACTAAAGTGAGATGCCAAACAAGCCTTAACAATTTTAAATCCTTCCCTCCATTTACTATTCATGCATCATTTTTCATTTTGTTTTCCAAGTGGTCTCGGGTTGCTCGGCTTTGCCCTCTGGTCCGCTGCTGTTTTGTCCACGGGTTGGTGCTTGCTGTTCGGTCTCCATCTCGGTCTGTCATGCAATACTGTCCCACTGCTGTCCCAGGTTCTAGCTATGCTCTAGGTTTCAGTTCTAGTTCCTGCTACACGGGGTGCTGCTCTCGGTTCTCCCAGGCTCACCAACTCTGCTCGGTTCCGTGTGCTTCTTCATTTCCTGCACTCAACACATCACGTTTCATTCATCAGCGACCAAACACCAACACGCCAACCTGCCCAGACCTGCTCGTCCAGGTCCTGTCTCGGTTGCAGGCTGCCAACTGCTACTGCTGCCCAGGCGTGTCCATGCTTCCATTCTCGGTTATGCAACTGCTGCTGTTCTGGTTGTGTCCTCTGCTGTTTCTGCTACACGGGGTGCTCTCGGTTCTGCAACTCCGGGCTTTGTTTCAGCTTGCTTTGTACTGCCATACCTTGCTGCAATGCCATTCTGCTTCGCCGTGCTCCAGTGACATTCATGCCCTGCTTGTCTGCTATTTTAGCTTGGTCATCATCTACTCATGCGCTACCTTGGCCTGGTTGTAAACAGCAGCTCAACATCAAACGAAACAAGGCTGTCCTGATCTTAAACACAAGGGCTTTGCATTCTTTAAGCCTTCAGCTACCACAAGGCTCTTAAAACAGGGCTGAACAGAGGGAAAGGTTCTCGCTACTGTCACCGCTAGTTCTCAACCTATTTACCACCATCCAGCACCTTCATCTAATTTTCTGTTAAGCTGGTGTCATAGCCACCTTAAATGCAAGTGTAACCCGAAACAGCCACACTCAACAAGTCTTTGTTAACGTCGGTCGCACCCAGTGCAGGGCAAAATTTTGGCACCTCTTTTGCATCAACTATTCGTTCCAGTAGAAGGAACCGTGAAACTCCCATGTACCAACACCAAGCACAACGGAGAAGTTAGAAATAGCAATCGGTTTCAACAAACTAAAAACTATTATCATAGAACCGAGGCATAACCGAGTATTTCAAGCTATATGTGCATGGGCAGCAAACAAAACAAAACAAACAACTTTCAAGCTTAACAAGAGAAACAAGGGGAATAAAACTGATCGGGAGAGAACTTTTGCATAAAAATAAATTGATAAGAACTTAATCATAAACTAAAAAGAGCTTGTAAAACCGAGAATCAAAAACAAAACAAAAACAAACTTGAAAAATGAAGGAAAAATCGAGAAGAGCAAATGGAAATGATGCTGTGCATTAAAGCTTGAAAAATAAAGACTGGAATTATACCAAACCGAGAACAAAGATGAGTAAATGAGGCTGCAATTCAACATGGAAAGCTTTGCATAAATGAAAATACATGAAGATGAACAGTAACAGTTAAATGGAAATTGATTTTTCGGGAAAAGCTTCTAAAGGAAAAAATTCAAACTATTCTAACACTACTCCTACTCCTAAAAATTACATCCCCTTCAATTGTCATCCTTTCCTATTTATAAACACACTAGGGGTAAAATGGTAATTTTCACATCCTTGATGAGTTAGCATTTTTTTGGCCACTTGTCTTCACACCATTGGCACCTTGAAAAGATATGTCCATGTCATTGGTCTTCTTGTCCAATTGGATGTGCTAGGTGGCATGACTCGTGTTGTCCACGTGACTCAATCTCGATTTTAGCCCAATTCCGATCCATTTTCTACCAAAATATTCAAAATTCATCCGGATTTGATTTATCTACAAACATGAGAATTTTAATTAAATAAAGGGGATAATTAACAAAATAAATTGGGGATTTAAATAATTAATTAGGAAATTAAGCACAAATAATTCTAAAAATATAGAATTATCACATACGTTTTCTCAAACAAGCATGGAATTAACCATCATGCATTTTCTCAAATAAGCATGGCATTAACCATCATGCTTCGATGCACTTTAAACCATTAACAATCGATATCTCAAAACAATTCAACACTTATCAGGTCTCAGCCCCTCCCTCGGACTGTCCTGACCCACAAATCATTTCAAAACATGGATTTATTCTCAAAGCATTAGACATATGAGATAGGCAATTCAATAAAAGGTAATAACCTCTAGGTCTATGACCATAACCTGTGATACCGGCTACACGAATCAGGTGTGTGGGATATCACCACTATCTGATTCCACATGGGAGGTGGGTCAAATCCTGTCTACCGGTCCATAGCAGATCTCGTCCGAAGACGGCATATCACAATCTCAACACGGTACAACGTACTCCATGCTACATGCACGGTACAACGTACTCCGTGGACCCAATCAACACATCATATCACGCCACATCTCAAAATGCACGTATGAGCTTATTTAATTGGTACGACCTCTTGTCTACCCGAAGCTCCTAACACGGCTATCAGCATGTCAAAATCACGAATGCACGTACGAGTCTATTTAATCGGTGCGACACCCAGTCTGTCCCAAACTCCAAGCACGATAACAAGCAAGGTGGGCATCTAGTGCGAGAAAAGCTCCAAGCACCATGCCAAAACCAGTATGAAATCCATGTGAAAACTAATGCGAGCTAAGCTCTAGCACTTATGCGTATAAAACACATCAAATCTCATGCGAGTCCTGCTCTAGCTGTCACGCCCCGAAAGTGCGAAAAATATGGCTAATTTAAAACTTTTTACTCGTTAATTCACAATTAAAGGTGCATTCCTGTGCAGTGTCATACATCATCATAATCATCATTCCTCAGGATCTCATCAATAGAATTTATATATCATATCAATACATTAATCCATCTCAAGTTAATTAATCCTAATACATCCCATATAATGTTATACATCAAGTGTCTGCAATTACAGTAATTGTCTGGGTACATGAAAAGATAAAAGATACCTTAAAATACAATATATGGCCTGGAGCTCAAGTCCTCCACTAGCCACTACTCCGTATGTCGCAGGGAAACCCTTTTCACTTGAAGAAATCTGGGGGGAAAGAAAACAGGGTGAGCTTCTAAATCGCTCAGTAAAGGGGGTAAGGAACTCATTTCATAAACCAAAATGCACATCACAAAATGTTTATTTGTATGTGAAACTCATTTGAAAACCATAGCATGAAAGTACTCAAAACGACATTCTCATGTGTCAAGTCATGTGAAAACATGAGGTAAAAGGCTCACTCTAGAGCAATAACAAAGCATGTGAAAATAATGCGATAAACGCTTTCTCAATGCACGTGATAAAATCACTGAAATAGTAATGCACGTGGCACAGCCACTAAACACACATGGCATAGCCACTGATTGAAATTCACACGTGGCATAGCCACAAAACACACGTGGCATGGCCACTGATTTAAAATCACTCGTGGCATGGTAACTAAACACACGTGGCATAGCCACTGATTTAATTTCACACGTGGCACAGCCACTATCTCACGTGGCAAAGCCACTGATTTGAATTCACACGTGGCACAGCCACAGAATAGGGTTTCACGTGGCAACGGCCACCAAATTGGGTTTCTCATGTGGCAACGGCCACTAATGGGGTATCACGTGGCAACGGCCACCAATGGGGTATCACGTGGCAACGGCCACCAATGGGGTTTCTCACTTGGCAACGGCCACCAAGTATATGTGGCATAGCCACAGAATAGGTTATTCTCACGTTACCAGAACGGAGAAGAAATCGGGCTTACATGCTACCAGAGCAATGCCCGGTGTGTACTCACCATTACACACCTAAGTCTTATCACATAATACTGGTTTGCCTTCATGTAGAACTCATAGGGGTTTTTCACTCATAAAACTCAATTGAAAACCGTTTTGTACTCAACACAAAACGTAATAAAACCGAGTTCCAACCGGCAAAACACGCACACATTTCTCAAATCTCGATATTGCCTTAACGTAGAGCCCAATTCATTACTCACACAAAATGCAACAGTTTATAAAGCAATTTCACACTCAGCTTATAAACTCATAAAATTATGGGCTCCAACCGGCTATAAAAATCGTGTGCAATTAAATCTCAACACAACACTCAACATGCTTGTTTTATAAATGACAAATCATGCTATAATAGTTTACAAATCACATACACAAATGGTTTAGATTTCCCTTACCTCTTTGCACCTCGTATAGTGCAATCGTTTCCCCCGTATCACGGACTAGCCTCGCATTCCACTCTGGAACTCCCGAGCTGTCCAAACGATGTTAAAACATCAATACTCAATTATCTCATAAACCTCAATTCTCAAAAATAGAGCATAATTGCTCATAACACCACAAATCTCTCGATTCTCGTAACTCTACCCTAAACTACACTTCTCATGTCAAATCAAAATATCGCAACGTCCTACATTTCTCATGTCAAATCATCTACACTAATTCACCACATTGTCTAAATTTCTATTTATAGCTCAAAATTCCCAAAATTACCAAAATTGCCAAATATCAACATTACTCCATTACACTGTAATTTCATCAATCCCTAATCATTTTTCAGCTATTTCAACGCAATGATAACCACCAATATCATCAAAATCATCTCAAAATATCAAGATCGAGGTTTAGAAATTACCCAAAGCTTGTGAGACGCACAGCCCACGCCTCGATCCGATTCGTCCTTCGATTTCCAAGTATGTTGTTCTCCTTTTGATGAGGAACAACTTCCCTTCTTGCCACAACCTCTGATTCGGCCGAAAATGGGTGATTTGGATGAGTGAGAAAGTTAGGTTTTCGGTGGAAATGAGGTTGGAAGAGAGAGAAAGTGAGTTTGTAGGAGAAAAACAGGGGTTCCTTATATAGGCTAAGGGTAGGAGATCGATCTGTCGAGGGGTGAGATCGATCTGCGTTTGAATTTTGGGGACGATCTGGGTAATTTTATGCCTAGGAGATCGATCTGTCGAGGGGTGAGATCGATCTCTTTATGGCTTTATGAGATCGATCTGCTCCTAAGGAGATCGATCTTCTCCCAAACAGAATCATTTGGAGATCGATCTCTTCCTCATGAGATCGATCCTTTCTCAAACAGAATCATTTGGAGATCGATCTCTTCCATTGGAGATCGATCTGCTCCTCAAATTCCTCATTCCTTGTCGTTTTTAACTCACCAGATCGATCTCCCCTTCTCCCAGATCGATCTGTCCTCATACCTCATGCTTATTTTACACACTTAACATATAAATCTCCAATTATAATTCCCACAATTCACTTAGCTCAATAAATTACACTTCAAATTCTTATTACATCATTAAAATATATCTAAAATTCTCAGATCTCACATCCTCCCCACCTTAAAAGGAATTTGGTCCTCCAAATTCAACTCAACTAGTCAAATAGATGGGGGTATTTCTCCTTCATGAGACTCTCTAGTTCCCATGTTGCCTCTTCCATTGAGTGATGTTTCCACAAAACTTTCACTAATGGGATGCTCTTGGTTCTCAGTACCTTCTCCTTTCTATCGAGAATCCGGACGGGTTCCTCAGTATAGCTCATGTCCTCTTGAATGTCCATCTCGTCATACTCTATTACGTGGGAAGGGTCCGGGTGGTACTTCCTCAACATAGATACATGAAAAACATTGTGTATTTCGGACATCTGTGGGGGTAATGCTAATCTGTAAGCTACCTCTCCCACTCTTTCAAGAATCTCGAATGGTCCTATGTATCGAGGACTCAATTTCCCTTTCTTCCCAAATCGCATGATACCCTTACTCGATGATATTCTCAGAAATACTGCATCACCAACCTCAAACTCGAGTGGCCGTCTACGCACATTTGCGTAGCTTTTCTGTCTACTTTGTGCAGCCCGTAACCTCTCACATATGAGTTTCACACTCTGTACGGCTTGCTCAACAAGCTCGGGAGCATTTATCTTTCTGTCACCGACTTCTTCCCAAGCTACAGGGGATCTACACCTCCTACCATATAGAGCCTCAAAAGGTGCCATTCCAATACTCGCATGATAGCTGTTATTGTATGCAAACTCGGCTAGGGGCAGGTGATCATCCCATGATCCCTTAAAATCCATCGTACACACCCTCAACATATCCTCCAGGGTCTGAATAGTCCTCTCTGACTGACCATCTGTCTGAGGATGATAGGCGGTACTGAAACTCAATCGAGATCCCATGGACTCCTGAAACTGGGTCCAAAATCTAGAAGTAAATCGGGAATCTCTATCAGAAGTAATACTCACTAGAGCCCCATGTAATCTAGCTATCTTGCTGACATACAGTTTAGCTAAGGCATCCACAGTATCTGTGCTCTTGATGGCAAGGAAGTGGGCACTCTTGGTCAATCTATCCACAATGACCGATATCGCGTCACGACCTCTTCGGGTCCTCGATAAACCCATAATAAAGTCCATAGTGACATGCTCCCATTTCCATGTAGGTACAGGTAAAGGCTGTAGTAGTCCTCCGGGCTTCCGATGCTCAGCTTTCACTTGCTGGCACACTAAACACCTGGCCACATACTCTGCCACATCTCGCTTCATATCACTCCACCAATACACCTTTCTCAAGTCTCGGTACATCTTAGTACTCCCTGGGTGCATGGTGTATCGTGAGCAGTGGGATTCTCTCAGTATCTGTCTTTTCAGGGTATCATCGTCCGGTACACAAATCCGTCCTCTGAATCTCAACAATCCATCCTCACTGACTGTGAGATCCGACTGCGAACTCTGTTCAGCTTGGCTAACCATATCTATCAATCTCTG
Organism: Firmiana major; assembly: GCA_033439115.1. NCBI lineage: Eukaryota > Viridiplantae > Streptophyta > Magnoliopsida > Malvales > Malvaceae > Firmiana > Firmiana major. The sequence continues at coordinate 15,824,040 of CM065904.1, read as the reverse complement.
ATCACTGCGCTGCCCAGTTCTAATCTAACCCATGATCCTGGGCTCTATCCGTAGGCTAGCCAAAAATCCAGTCTCTACCTCTTTAACTCTGATATGAAGTTCGGCGAACTGCTTCAGTAAATCCCATTCCCTGATCATCATAGCAGATATCATACTCTTCCTGCTCAGGGCATCAGCAACTACATTCGCCTTACCCGGATGATATAGAATCTCGCAGTCATAATCCTTTAGGAGTTCCATCCATCTCCTTTGTCTCATGTTTAACTCTTTCTGATCAAAGAGATATCTCAAACTCTTGTGATCAGTGAAGATTTGGAATCTTTCCCCATATAAGTAGTGTCGCCAGATCTTCAAAGCAAATACCACAGTAGCTAACTCCAAATCATGTGTGGGGTAATTCCGCTCATGGTCTTTCAGCTGTCGCGATCCATATGCGACCACTCTTCCGTGCTGCATAAGCACACACCCCAATCCTTGATGAGATGCATCACTATACACCGAAAATCCTCCTGATCCCTCAGGAATAGTTAACACAGGTGCCGCTGTCAATCTCCTTTTTAATTCCTGAAAACTGAGCTCACATTGATCAGTCCATATAAATGGAGTCTCTTTGCGCGTGAGCTTAGTCAAAGGGGCGGCAATCCTTGAAAATCCTTCCACAAATCTTCTGTAATACCCTGCCAAACCAAGGAAGCTTCGCACCTTGGTGACTATCCTCGGTCTCTCCCAATTAAGCACAGCCTCCACCTTGCTTGGGTACACTGATACTCCTTCCTCTGAAACTATATGACCAAGGAAAGCTATCCGGTTCAACCAAAACTCACACTTACTAAGCTTTCCGTATAATTGCTTATCTCGGAGTATCTGAAGTACTAACCACAAATGCTGTGCATGCTCCTCATACGACCGAGAGTATACCAGGATATCATCAATAAAAACTATAACAAATTTATCTAGATAGTCTCTGAACACCTCGTTTATCAATCTCATAAATGCTGCAGGGGCGTTCGTCAATCCAAAGGACATCACCAGGAATTCGTAATGGCCATACCTCGTCCTGAAGGCCGTCTTTGGAATATCTTTTTCCTTGATCCTCAATTGGTGATAGCCCGATCTCAAATCAATCTTAGAAAAGACTAATGCCCCTCTTAGCTGATCCAGTAGATCATCAATCCTGGGTAGTGGGTATTTATTCTTCACCGTGGCTTTATTCAACAACCGGTAGTCTACACATAATCTGAGACTACCATCCTTCTTCTTAACAAATAGTACTGGCGCTCCCCACGGTGAAACACTGGGTCTAATAAACCCTTGATCCAGTAACTCCTGTAGTTGTCTCTTCAATTCCTCAAGTTCCACTAATGCCATCCTGTAGGGAGGTTTAGAGATCGGCTGAGTATCTGGTACCAAATCAATGGTAAACTCCAGCTCTCTCTTTGGTGGTAAACCTGGCAATTCATCTGGGAAAACATCCAGAAATCCACACACCACAGGTATATCCTCAATCCTCAGATGTTCTCGCTCATCGTCTGAGATGAGTGTCTCATAACCTTCACATGAACAATCATATTTAATATTCTCCAAAATAATATTAAAATTCTCAAATTACTACTAAAATTCCACATATTCATTTCCTCAATATCTCAATCGTACACTGTAAGGTTCAGGTAGGGAGAAAGTTACAATCTATCTTAGTGTAGCAGTCTAAACTCACTCGATTGGTTGCCAACCAATCCATCCCCAGAATTACATCAAATCCATGTATATTCAGCATGATTAGATCTGCTAACATCACTCTATCTCCCACCTTTATTTCACATCCTCTACAGATTAACTCAGTTCTCTGGGATTCACGCATAGGGGTATTTACATGTAGTATATATTCTAGAGGTTCAAACTTTAAGTTTAATCTACATGTAAAATGCTCAGAAATAAAGGAATGCGTGGATCCTGAGTCAATCAACACATGAGCCTTATGATTACAGACAGAGAGTATACCTCTTATAGTTTCTGTCGAAGTGTCTGCGGTCTCCCTATCCAGGGCAAACACACGTCCCTGGGCCACAGGTTTCTTCCCTTTCTCTGCAGCAGTGGCCCATCTCCGGGGATCCACTCTCTGAGGCTGTTGTCTAGTAGGCTCCAATCCATGTGGTTGCTGAGGTTGAGGGCAATCCTTCACCATGTGACCCATGTCTCCACATCTGAAACATCCATGGATCGACCCGGTACAACTTCCCTCATGCATTCGGCCACAATTCCTACAAAACCTTGTCTCTGGCCTGACATCTCGAGGGGTCTCTCTAATGTTAGGGTACCCTCTGGGTCTCTCTAATCTGCCCTTCTGCACCTCAATCCTTCCTCTTCTGAAGGAACTTCTCCGAGCCTCCGTTTGGAAAAGTGCTGGCCTCTTGCCCTTATCTCTATTCACCGCTCTGAGCTCATTCTGGGATTGTACCATTTCAATTCCTCTTTCAATTTCTTGTGCTCGCCTCAGAGCATCTCCAAACTCAGTAATACATAGCCATATCAATCTATCTCTGATGACAGGCTTCAACCCATACATAAACTTCTCTGTGCGGAGCTCTTCACTCTTGAAGGTCTCTGGGTCATACCTCAATAGCGCTGTGAATTGGCTCTCATAGTCATCCACAGACATGTCACCTTGTACCAAACTCAAAAACTCAGCTTGTTTCTTTCTCTGGGTGGCTCGTGGTACATTTGGGTCCTAAAGGCTGTCTGGAACTCTTCCCAGCCAATCACATCCTGGAGGGACATCAGAATACCCTGGGTAGTACCCCACCAATCTCGAGCTCTCCCCTTCAGCATATAGGCACTCATACTGACCCTCTCAGCATCAGTGCACCCCAGAAAATCAAATATAACTCTCAATTCCGTCAACCACTCCTCAGCCTCTGTAGGATCCTTCTTTCCCTTAAATGCGGGTGGATTCATCTTCAGAAAATCCTTTAGTCGGACCATACTTCTGTCCTCAGGCTGAGTGACAGGGGGCACTGGGGGTATGGGAGGTCCTTGTGGTGGTGTAGGGGTAGTATCCGAGGCATTAACTCCAAAGTGTTGCGCGAATAACGCTGCCATCTGCTCAAAACCTTGCCTCACATCGGTCTCAATCCGATTAAATCGAGAGTTAGGACTCTCTAGTTGTGGGATAGGTGGCGGAGGGGACTCTGCCTGCCTCCTCGAACGACCTCGTCCTTTACTCATTCTCTATCTCAACTCGTCTCCTGCGCGTACATATCAAAATTGATTGAAATCTCAATCCTCAATTTCAGTTCATGACCAGACTATTACAGACACTTGAGATGTATTCTATTTCACTTAATCGACACTGACAGTACTAGACACCCTAAGCTCTAATACCAAGAAAACTCTGTCACGCCCCGAAAGTGCGGAAAATAGGGCTAATTTAAAACTTTTTACTCGTTAATTCACAATTAAAGGTGCATTCCTGTGCAGTGTCATACATCATCATAATCATCATTCCTCAGGATCTCATCAATAGAATTTATATATCATATCAATACATTAATCCATCTCAAGTTAATTAATCCTAATACATCCCATATAATGTTATACATCAAGTGTCTGCAATTACAGTAATTGTCTGGGTACATGAAAAGATAAAAGATACCTTAAAATACAATATATGGCCTGGAGCTCAAGTCCTCCACTAGCCACTACTCCGTACGTCACAGGGAAACCCTTTTCACTTGAAGAAATCTGGGGGGAAAGAAAACAGGGTGAGCTTCTAAATCGCTCAGTAAAGGGGGTAAGGAACTCATTTCATAAACCAAAATGCACATCACAAAATGTTTATTTGTATGTGAAACTCATTTGAAAACCATAGCATGAAAGTACTCAAAACGACATTCTCATGTGTCAAGTCATGTGAAAACATGAGGTAAAAGGCTCACTCTAGAGCAATAACAAAGCATGTGAAAATAATGCGATAAACGCTTTCTCAATGCACGTGATAAAATCACTAAAATAGTAATGCACGTGGCACAACCACTAAACACACGTGGCATAGCCACAAAACACACGTGGCATGGCCACTGATTTAAAATCACTCGTGGCATGGCCACTAAACACACGTGGCATAGCCACTGATTTAATTTCACACGTGGCACAGCCACTATCTCACGTGACAAAGCCACTGATTTGAATTCACACGTGGCACAGCCACAGAATAGGGTTTCACGTGGCAACGGCCACCAAATTGGGTTTCTCACGTGGCAACGGCCACCAAATTGGGTATCACGTGGCAACAGCCACCAATGGGGTATCACGTGGCAACGGCCACTAATGGGGTATCACGTGGCAACGGCCACCAATGGGGTTTCTCACGTGGCAACGGCCACCAAGTATACGTGGCATAGCCACAGAATAGGTTATTCTCACGTTACCAGAACGGAGAAGAAATCGGGCTTACATGCTACCAGAGAAATGCCCGGTGTGTACTCACCACTACACACCTAAGTCTTATCACATAAGACTGGTTTGCCTTCACGTAGAACTCATAGGGGTTTTTCACTCATAAAACTCAATTGAAAACCGTTTTGTACTCAACACAAAACGTAATAAAACCGAGTTCCAACCGGCAAAACACGTACACATTTCTCAAATCTCGATATTGCCTTAACGTAGAGCCCAATTCATTACTCACACAAAATGCAACAGTTTATAAAGCAATTTCACACTCAGCTTATAAACTCATAAAATTATGGGCTCCAACCGGCTATAAAAACCGTGTGCAATTAAATCTCAACACAACACTCAACATGCTTGTTTTATAAACCACAAATCATGCTATAATAGTTTACAAATCACATACACAAATGGTTTAGATTTCCCTTACCTCTTTGCACCTCGTATAGTGCAATCGTTTCCCCCGTATCACGGACTAGCCTCGTATTCCACTCTGGAACTCCCGAGCTGTCCAAACGATGTTAAAACCTCAATACTCAATTATCTCATAAACCTCAATTCTCAAAAATCGAGCATAATTGCTCATAACACCACAAATCTCTCAATTCTCGTAACTCTACCCTAAACTACAACCTCATTCACAATATCGCAACGTCCTACATTTCTCATGTCAAATTATCTACACTAATTCACCACATTGTCTAAATTTCCATTTATAGCTCAAAATTCCCAAAATTACTAAAATTGCCAAATATCAACATTACTCCAATTACACTGTAATTTCATCAATCCCTAATCATTTCTCAGCTATTTCAACGTAATGACAACCACCAATATCATCAAAATCATCTCAAATATCAAGATTGAGGTTTAGAAATTACCCAAAGCTTGTGAGACGCACAACCCACGCCTCGATCTGATTCGTCCTTCAATTTTCAAGTATGTTGTTCTCCTTTTGATGAGGAACAACTTCCCTTCTTGCCACAACCTCTGATTCGATCGAAAATGGGTGATTTAGATGAGTGAGAAAGTTAGGTATTCGGTGGAAATGGGGTTGGAAGAGAGAGAAAGTGAGTTTGCAGGAGAAAAATAGGGGTTCCTTATATAGGCTAAGGGTAGGAGATCGATCTGTCGAGGGGTGAGATCGATATGCGTTTGAATTTTGGGGACGATCTGGGCAATTTTATGCCTAGGAGATCGATCTGTCGAGGGGTGAGATCGATCTCTTTATGGCTTTATGAGATCGATCTGCTCCTAAGGAGATCGATCTTCTCCCAAACAGAATCATTTGGAGATCGATCTCTTCCTCATGAGATCGATCCTTTCTCAAACAGAATCATTTGGAGATCGATATCTTCCATTGGAGATCGATCTGCTCCTCAAATTCCTCATTCCTTGTCATTTTTAACTCACCAGATCGATCTCTCCTTCTCCCAGATCGATCTGTCCTCATACCTCATGCTTATTTTACACACTTAACATATAAATCTCCAATTATAATTCCCACAATTCACTTAGCTCAATAAATTACACTTCAAATTCTTATTACATCATTAAAATATATCTAAAATTCTCAGATCTCACACTAGCACACTTTCATTCTCACGAAATCATATAGGTGGCTCAATTCTTTGCAAAGTATGGTTAACAAAGCAAAACAACTCAACTCTTTTGCAAATCATTTCAAATATTAGCCAACCTACCAAATCATTTTCTAAAAAGCAATAAAACATGATTTTCAAAGTAATATTCTTTTGTTTTCATGCACATTTCTCAAACACCCAACTTTTACCCTTTATTCACCCAATTTCATTTCCTAACATCTCATGTAATCAAGCAAAGCATTTAAGTGCCCAAATTGTGCACAGATATTCTAAGAGTCCACACAATTCGCTTACCTTGATTTACTTGGTGTGACTCTTTTCCTCTTAGCTTCTCACGCTCTTGGCTCAACTCGCTCCAGCGTATCCTTGAAAACTGTAATTTATTCATCATACTTTCGAGTTAGTATTGCTAACTCTCATTCAACTATATATTCCACCCAATGCCTTAAACACTCATTCTACCCTTTTTGGGTAAACCTCTCTATTCATTCCATATTATTATCTTAAAATTATCTCCTCAACACCATTATCATCTCATGATATCTCATTCATCATTTATTCCACCACATTTTACTTTTCACACTAACCCATTTCGAGGTTATATTCATTTCATGGCATTCTAGGTAGTTCTACCCACAATGTGCACACCCAAATCAACTTCATAATCATTAACTAGACAAATGTACTTGGATTTGTGTAGTAGAAACTTACCTCTTTGGATTTCCTCTTTGCTCCAATTAGAAATGCCCTTTTGTTCCTTCAATCCAACAAATGGGGAAATGCCTCCAAACTATGTTGTTCTTCTCCTTGATGTGAACAACTTTGCGTCTAATAGTCTTCCCTCAAATCTCCTTAAAAATGGCTGGATTTGGAGAGAGAAAACTAGGTTTTGGGCTAGAAAGGGAAGGAAATGGTTTTGTCTCGAAATCTGCAGATTTTCAACGCCCTTTTTATAGAAATAGCTTGAGGAGATTGATCTGCACAAGGAGGAGATCGATCTGGTCTCCTTAAATTCCTCTTCTCCACAGCATTTTAAGTATGAGATCGATCTGTCGAAGCTTGAGATCGATCTGCTCCAAACAGAGAGCTAAGGAGATCGATCTGTATGCTTGAGGATCGAACGTTTCATTACAGAATGTTTAGGAGATCGATCTGTCCTATTCCATTACTCAAATACAAGCATTTTGGCTCATCCAGATCGATCTCTCATCCTATGAGATCGATCTGGCCTGTAAAATTCCCAGATTTTGCTGCAGTTTCGTGCAGAAACTTATACCAAAACATCTTTAATTTGCTGCCATGGTCATTTTCTCATTCAATCATCTTTGAGACATGAAAATGGCATCCATTAATACTCCATACACATTAAAACTTGTTTAGAATCCTTGTATAACCAAATATACTTAATATAAACCAAATAGAAGTGCATACTCATGCAATCTTCCTTCCATTTTACCACACTACTCATATTCTATTCCATTCACATTTTTCACATGTTTAAGTCCATTTCTTCATACTCATTCATGATGTAACTTGTACGTACAATCACAACTCTTATTACAAGTGTGTACATAATCTTATGGACTTACATTACATATACTTCACATTACAAATGTATCATCATACTTATGATTTCATTTACATTTCTATGTACCTATATACAATTATATATACGGGGTCTCACAGTTCGAGCCTTCCATCATCGTCATCCTCATTCGATCACTTCTCCTCTTCTTGCACCGGACCTCTATTTCTCCTTCAACTCTCGGGTCTTGCTTTCCTCACTCTCGGTTTACTTCCCTTCAGTCCTTCTCTTCCTTAGTTCTGTTTCAGTTCAGTGGCCCTCGATTCTGCTTCGGTTTGCTTGAATTTCATTTCCTCTCAAGTCGGCTCCAGCTCTAGCCTCGGTTTGCTCTGCTTCAGTTCTACTCTGCTTCCCCGTCGGTCTTCTTCTTCTTCTCCCCTGCCTAGCGGCCCTGCTCCTAGCTTCAACTTCCTTGGTCTACTCCTTCCCTTCAGCCTCGGTGGCCTCTCCTTCCTTTCCTTTCTTCCTTGCCTTTCTCCCTTTCCTTTCCTTTCCTTCTTTCTTCTTTATTTCTTTCTCCCTCGGTCGACCCAGCTCTCCTTCCCTTCCTCTTTTTTTCTTTCCTTTCTTTTCTTTCTTTCTCCCTCGGTCGACCCAGCCTCCTTCTCTTCTCCATTTCTTTCTTCTTTCTCCCTTCCTTTTCTTCCTTTCCTTCTTCTCTTTCTTCCTCCCCCTTCTCGGCTAACCGATTTTCTTTCTCTTATATTTTTTTCTTTTGCTTTCCCGCTCAGTAAAGGAAATCTCTGCTTTCGAATCACCAAAATGTGGAATTGGCTTTCTTTGAAAGCCAATTCCGTATAACACTATATATATTATATTAATATATATATATTATTTGTTGTTTGTTGTTTAGTATTATTATTATTATTTTGTTTGTTTGTTTTTATTTTTATCCATGTCATTCATTTTTCATTTCATTTCATTTTTTAATACTTATATATTACATACTATATATTACCTAACATATATATTTGTTATATATTTACATTATTATCTATCTATTTTTAAATTTGTCTAGTATATATATATATATATATATATATATACATTTCCTGTTATAAACTTATCCAATGTCACAATCTTCATGCCTTCCATAAAATTTTCATTATTTCGAAATGAAATATTCTTGGGATCTCATCACTCCTTATAAATCCCCAATATAAGTTTTACATCAAAATTTTCAACTAATGTATCAAAATTTTGCAATCCCTCCGTGCTTGAATTTGCTTTGTCACTTCTTGTATTTCGGGTTCCCTGTCATTCACGGGCTTCTCGGCTCCCATACTCCTCGATCCCTACAACGAATATTCGCACTTCCATTAAAACATATTATTCTCATTTTATATAGTCTAATTAAATGTAGGAAATTTGTGATGTTTACATTCTCCCCACCTTAAAAGAATTTGGTCTTCCAAATTCATTCGGGTCCATCGGAATAGATGTGGCTACTTCTCCTTCATGAGGCTCTCAAGCTCCCATGTAGTTTCTTCAATCGAATGGTGTTGCCAGAGAACCTTTACCAAAGGTATCGTCTTTGATCGAAGTACCTTTTCCTTTCTGTCCAAAATCTAGATAGTTCATTCAATATAGCTCATATCCTCTTGAATGCTCAAGGGCTTATACTCAATGATGTGTGAGGGATCCGAATTATTCTTCCTTAACATCGAGACATGGAAGACATTATGTACCTGTGAGATCTGAGAATTTTAGACATATTTTAATTATGTAATATGAACATGAAGTATAATTTATTGAGCTAAGTGAATTGGGGAATGATAATTGGAGATTTATATGTTAAGTGTTTAAAATAAGTATGAAGTTATGAGGACAGATCGATCTGGGAGATGGAGAGATCGATCTGGTGAGTTAAAAATGACAAGGAATGAGAAATTTAAGGAGCAGATCGATCTCCATTGGAAGAGGATCGATCTCCTTATGATTCTGTTTGAGAGAAGATCGATCTCATGAGGAAGAGATCGATCTCTAAATGATTCTGTTTGGGAGAAGATCGATCTCCTCAAGGAGCAGATCGATCTCATAAAGCCATAAAGAGATCGATCTCACCCCTCGACAGATCGATCTCCTAGGCATAAAATTGCCCAAATCATCCCCAAAATTCAAATGCAGATCGATCTCCTACCCTCAGCCTATATAAGGAACCCCTATTTTTCTCCTGCAATCTCACTTTCTCTCTCTTCCAACCCCCATTTTTACCGAAACCAAGCTTTCTCACTCATCCAAAGCACCCATTTCTGGCCAAATCAGAAGTTGTGGCAAGAAGGAAAGTTGTTCCTCATCAAAGGGAGAACAACATACTTGGAAATCGAAGGACGAATCGAATTGAGATGTGGGTTGTGCGTCTCACAAGCTTTGGGTAATTTCTAAACCCCGATCTTGATATCTGAGATGATTTTGATGATAATGGTTGTTGTCATTGTGTTGAAATAGCTGAAAAATGATTAGGGATTGATGAAATTGTAATGTGGTTGGAGTGATAATGATATTTAGCAATTTTGAGAATTTGAGCTATAAATAGAAATTTAGACAATGTGGTGAATTAGCATAGATAATTGGCATGAGAAATGTAGAACGTTGAGATGTTGTGAATGAGAGTGTAGTTTGGGGTAGAGTTACGAGAATCAAGGGATTGAGGTGTTATGAGCAATTATGCTCGATTTTGAGAATTGAGGTTGATGAGACAATTGAGTATTGATGTTTTAACATCATTTGGACAGCTCGGGAGTTCCAGAGTGGAATGCGAGGCTAGTCCGTGATACGGGGGAAACGATTGCACTATACGAGGTGCAAAGAGGTAAGGGAAACTAAACCATTTGTGTATGTGATTTGCGAACTATTATAGCATGAATTGTGATTTATAAACAAGCATGTTGAGTGTTGTGTTGTGATACAATTGCACACGATTTTTATAGCCGATTGGAGCCCAACGTTTTTATAAGTTTATAACTGGGCTCTACGTTAAGGCAATATTGAGATTTGAGAAATGTGTGCGTGTTTTGTCGGTTGGGACTCGGTTTCAATATGTTTTGTGTTGAGTACAAAACGGTTTTCAAATGAGTTTTATGAGAGAAAAACCAGTATGAGTTCTACGTGAAGGCAAACTAGTCTTATGTGATTAAGACTTAGGTGTGTAATTCTGAGTACACACCGGGCATTGCTCTGGTAGCACGTAAGCTCGATTCTTCTCCGTTCTGGTAACGTGAGAATAACCCATTCTGTGGCTATGCCACGTATACTTGGTGGCCGTTGCCATGTGAGAACCTTATTTGGTGGCCGTTGCCACGTGAGAAACCCCATTGGTGGCCGTTGCCACGTGAGAAACCCTATTTGGTGGCCGTTGCCACGTGAGAATCCTATTTGGTGGCTGTTGCCACGTGAGAAACCCTATTTGGTGGCCGTTGCCATGTGAGAAACCCTATTTGGTGGCCGTTGCCATGTGAGAATCCTAATTGGTGGCCGTTGCCACGTGAAACCCTATCATGTGACTATGCCACGTGTGTTTAGTGGCTGTGCCACGTGTAAATTTAACTCAGTGGCTATGCCACGTGTGTTTAGATGCTATGCCACGTGTAAATTTAACTCAGTGGCTATGCCACGTGTGTTTAGTGGCTGTGCCACGTGTGAATTTAAATCAGTGGCTATGCCACGTGTGTTTAGTGGCTGTGCCACGTGCATTATTATTACAGTGATTTTATCACGTTAATTGAGAAAGCGTTTATCGCATTATTTTCACATGCTTTGTTATTGCTCTAGACTGAGCCTTTTTACTTCATGTTTTCACATGATTTGAGACATGAGAATGTCGTTTTGAGTACTTTCATGCTATGATTTTCAAATGAGATTAATGAGTTTCACATACAAATAAATATCTTGTGATGTGCATTTTGGTTTATGAAATGAGTCCCTTACCCCTTTTACTGAGCGATTTAGAAGCTCACCCTGTTTTCTTTCCCCCCAGATTTCTTCAAGTGAAAAGGGTTTTCCTGCGACGTACGGAGTAGTGGCTAGTGGAGGACTTGAGCTCCAGGCCATATATTGTATTTTGAGGTATCTTTTATCTTTTCATGTACCCAGACAATTACTGTAATTGCAGACACTTGATGTATAACATTGTATGGGATGTATTAGGATTAATTAACTTGAGATGGATTAATGTATTTGATATGATATATAATTTCTAGTGATGAGATCCTGAGGCACGATAAATATGATAATGTATGACACTGCACAGGAATGCACTCTTAATTGAGAATTAATGAGTAAAAAGTTTTAAATTAGCCCTATTTTTTGCACTTCCGGGGCGTGACAGAGTTTTCTTGGTATCAGAGCTTAGGGTGTCTAGTACTGTCAGTGTCGGTTAAGTGAAATAGAATACATCCCAAGTGTCTGTAATAGTCTGGTCATGAACTGAAATTGAGGATTGAGATTTCAATCGATTGTGATATGTACGCGCAGGAGACGAGTTAAGATAGAGAATGAGTGGACGACGAGGTCGTTCGAGGAGGCAGGCAGAGTCCCCTCCGCCACCTGTCCCACAACCAGAGAGTCCTAACTCTCGATTTAATCGGATTGAGACCGATGTGAGGCAAGGTTTTGAGCAGATGACAGCGTTATTCACGCAACACTTTAGAGTTAATGCCTCAGGTACTACTCCTACACCACCATAAGGACCTCTCATACCCCCAATACCTCCTGTCACTCAGCTTGATGATAGAAGTATGGTCCGACTGAAGGATTTTCTGAAGATGAATCCACCCGCGTTTAGGGGAAAGAAGGATCCTACAGAGGCTGAGGAGTGGCTGACGGAGTTGAGAATTATATTTGATTATCTGGGGTGCACCGATGCTGAGAGGGTCAGTATGAGTATCTATATGTTGAAAGGGAGAGCTCGAGATTGGTGGGGTACTACCCAGGGTATTCTGATGTCCCGCCAGGATGTGATTGGTTGGGAAGAGTTTCAGACAGCCTTTAGGAACCAATATGTACCACGAGCTGCCCAGAGAAAGAAACAGGCCTAGTTTTTGAGTTTGGTACAGGGTGACATGGCTGTGGATGACTATGAGAGCCAATTCACCGCGCTATTGAGATATGACCCAGAGACCTTTAAGAATGAAGAGCTCCGCACAGAGAAATTTGTGTATGGATTGAAGCCCATCATCAGAGATAGATTGATAGGGCTATGTATTACTGAGTTTGGAGATGCTCTGAGACGAGCACAAGAGATTGAAAGAGGAATTGAAATGGTACAATCCCAGAATGAGCTCAGAGCGGTGAATAGAGATAAGGGCAAGAGGCCAGCGATTTTCCAAACAGAGGATCGGAGAGGTTCCTTCAGAAGAGGAAGGATTGAGGTACAGAAGGGCAGATTAGAGAGACCCAGAGGGTACCCTAACATTAGAGAGACCCGTCGAGATGTCAGGCTTGAGACAAGGTTTTGCAGAAATTATGGCTGAATGCATGAGGGAAGTTACACTGGGTCGATCCATGGATGTTTTAGATGTGGAGACATGGGTCACATGGTGAAGGATTGCCCTCAACCTCAGAAACCACATGTATTGGAGCCCACTAGACAACAGCCTCAGAGAGTGAATCCCCCGAGACGGGCCACTGCTGCAGAGAAAGGAAAGAGACCTGTTACCCAAGGACGTGTGTTTGCCCTAGATAAGGAGACTGCTGACACTTCTGCAGAAACTATAAGAGGTACACTCTCTGTCTGTAATCATAAGGCTCATGTGTTGATTGATTCAGGATCCACGCATTCGTTTATTTCTGAGCATTTTGCATGTAGATTAAACTTGAAGTTTGAACCTCTAGAATATATACTACATGTAAATACCCCTATGCGTGAATCCCAGAGAACTGAGTTAATCTGTAGAGGATGTGAGATAAAGGTGGGAGATAGAGGGATGTTAGCAGATCTAATCATGTTGAATATACATGGATTTGATGTAATTTTGGGAATGGATTGGTTGGCAGCCAATCGAGTGAGCTTAGATTGCTACACTAAGGTTGTAACTTTCTCCCTACCTGAACCTTACAGTGTACGATTGAGATATTGAGGAAATGTATATTTGGAATTCTAGTAAGTAATTTGAGAATTTTGATATTATTTTGGAGAATATTAAATATGATTGTTCATGTGAAGGTAATGAGACACTCATCTCAGACGATGTGCGGGAACATCCGAGGATTGAGGATATACTTGTGGTCTGTAAATTTTCAGATGTTTTCCCAGATGAGTTACCAGGTTTACCACCAGAGAGAGAGCTGGAGTTTACCATTGATTTGGTACCAGATACTCAGCCGATCTCTAAACCTCCCTACAGGATGGCATTAGTGGAACTTGAGGAATTTAAGAAACAACTACAGGAGTTATTGGATCAAGGGTTCATTAGGCCAAGTGTTTCACCGTGAGGAGCACCGGTTTTATTTCTCAAGAAGAAGGATGGTAGTCTCAGATTATGCATAGACTACCGGCTGTTGAATAAAGCCACGGTGAAGAATAAATATCCATTGCCCAGGATTGATGATCTACTTGATCAGCTGAGAGGGGCATCAGTCTTTTCTAAGATTGATTTGAGATCGGGCTATCACCAATTGAGGATCAAGGAAGAAGATATTCCGAAGATGGCCTTCAGGACAAGGTATGGCCATTATGAATTCCTGGTGATGTCCTTTGGATTGACGAACGCCCCTGCAACATTTATGAGATTGATGAACGAGGTGTTCAGAGACTATCTGGATAAATTGTGATAGTCTTTATTGATGATATCCTGGTGTACTCTCAGTCGTATGAGGAGCATGCACAGCATTTGTGGTTAGTACTTCAGATACTCCGAGATAAGCAATTATATGGAAAGCTTAGTAAGTGTGAGTTTTGGCTAAACCGGATAGCTTTCCTTGGTCATATAGTTTCAGAGGAAGGAGTATCAGTAGACCCAAGCAAGGTGGAGGCTGTGCTTAATTGGGAGAGACCGAGGACAGTTACTGAGGTACGAAGCTTCCTTGGTTTGGCAGGGTATTACAGAAGATTTGTGGAAGGATTTTCCCAGATTGTCGCCCCTTTGACTAAGCTCACGCGCAAAGAGACTCCTTTTATATGGACTGATCAATGTGAGCTCAGTTTTCAGGAATTAAAGAGGAGGTTGACAGCGGCACCTGTGTTAACTATTCCTGAGGGATCAGGAGGATTTTCGATGTATAGTGATGCATCTCATCAAGGATTGGGGTGTGTGCTTATGCAGCACGGAAGAGTGGTCGCATATGGATCGCGACAGCTGAAAGACCATGAGCGAAATTACCCCATGTATGATTTGGAGTTAGCAGCTATGGTATTTGCTTTGAAGATCTGGCGACACTACTTATATGGGGAAAGATTCCAGATTTTCACTGATCACAAGAGTTTGAGATATCTCTTTATTCAGAAGGAGTTAAACATGAGACAAAGGAGATGGATGGAACTCCTTAAGGATTATGACTGCGAGATTCTATATCATCCGGGTAAGGCAAATATGGTTGTTGATGCCCTGAGCAGGAAGAGTATGATATCTGCTATGATGATCAGGGAATGGGAATTACTGGAGTAGTTTGCTGAACTTCGGATCAGAGTTAAAGAGATAGAGACTGGATTTGTGGCTAGCTTGCGAATAGAGCCCAGGATCATGGATCAGATTAGAACTGGGCAGCACAGTGATCAGAGATTGATAGATATGATTAGCCAAGCTGAACAGAGTTCGCAGTCGAATCTCACAGTCAGAGAGGATGGATTGTTGAGATTCGGAGGACGGATTTGTGTACCAGACGATGATACCCTAAAGAGATAGATACTGAGCGAATCCCACTGCTCACGATACACCATGCACCCAGGGAGTACTAAGATGTACCGAGACTTGAGAAAGGTGTATTGGTGGAGTGATATGAAGCGAGATGTGGCAGAGTATGTGGCCAGGTGTTTAGTGTGCCAGCAAGTGAAAGCTGAGCATCGGAAGCCCGGAGGACTACTACAGCCTTTACCTGTACCTACATGGAAATGGGAGCATGTCACTATGGACTTTATTATGGGTTTATCGAGGACCCGAAGAGGTCGTGACGCGATATCGGTCATTGTGGATAGATTGACCAAGAGTGCCCACTTCCTTGCCATCAAGAGTACAGATACTGTGGATGCCTTAGCTGAGCTGTATGTCAGCGAAATAGCTAGATTACATGGGGCTCCAGTGAGTATTACTTCTGATAGAGATTCCCGATTTACTTCTAGATTTTGGACCCAGTTTCAGGAGTCCATGGGATCTCGATTGAGTTTCAATACCGCCTATCATCCTCAGACAGATGGTCAGTCAGAGAGGACTATTCAGACCCTGGAGGATATGTTGAGGGCCTGTACGATGGATTTTAAGGGATCATGGGATGATCACCTGTCCCTAGCAGAGTTTGCATACAATAACAGCTATCATGCGAGTATTGAAATGGCACCTTTTGAGGCTCTATATGGTAGGAGGTGTAGATCCCCTGTAGCTTGGGAAGAAGTCGGTGACAGAAAGATAAATGCTCCTGAGCTTGTTCAGTAAGCCGTACAGAGTGTGAAACTCATATGTGAGAGGTTACGGGCTGCACAAAGTAGATAGAAAAGCTACGCGGATGTGCGTAGACGGCCACTCGAGTTTGAGGTTGGTGATGCAGTATTTCTAAAAATACCACCGAGTAAGGGTATCATGCGATTTGGGAAGAAAGGGAAATTGAGTCCTCGATACATAGGACCATTCGAGATTCTTGAGAGAGTGGGAGAGGTACTTACAGATTAGCATTACCACCACAGATGTCCGGAATACACAATGTTTTTCATGTGTCTATGTTAAGGAAGTACCACCCGGACCCTTCTTATGTCATAGAGTATGACGAGATGGACATTCAAGAGGATATGAGCTATACTGAGGAACCCGTCCAGATTCTCGATAAAAGAGAGAAGGTACTGAGAACCAAGAGCATCCTATTAGTGAAAGTTTTGTGGAAACATCACTCAAGGGAAGAGGCAACGTGGGAACTAGAGAACCTCATGAAGGCAAAATACCCCCATCTCTTTAACTAGTTGAGTTGAATTTGGAGGACCAAATTCTTTTAAGGTGGGGAGGATGTGAGATCTGAGAATTTCAGACATATTTCAATTATGTAATATGAACATGAAGTATAATTTATTGAGCTAAGTGAATTGGGGAATGATAATTGGAGATTTATATGTTAAGTGTTTAAAATAAGTATGAAGTTATGAGGACAGATCGATCTGGGAGAAGGAGAGATCGATCTGGTGAGTTAAAAATGACAAGGAAGGAGGAATTTAAGGAGCAGATCGATCTCCAATGGAAGAGGATCGATCTCCTTATGATTCTGTTTGAGAGAAGATCGATCTCATGAGGAAGAGATCGATCTCTAAATGATTCTGTTTGGGAGAAGATCAATCTCCTCAAGGAGCAGATCGATCTCATAAAGCCATAAAGAGATCGATCTCACCCCTTGACAGATCGATCTCCTAGGCATAAAATTGCCCAAATCGTCCCCAAAATTCAAATGCAGATCGATCTCATCAAGAGCCAGATCGATCTCCTACCCTCAGCCTATATAAGGAACCCCTATTTTTCTCCTGCAATCTCACTTTCTCTCTCTTCTAACCCCCATTTTTACTGAAACCTAGCTTTCTCACTCATCCAAAGCACCCATGTCCGGCCAAATCAGAAGTTGTGGCAAGAAGGAAAGTTGTTCCTCATCAAAGGGAGAACAACATACTTGAAAATCGAAGGACGAATTGAATCGACACATGGGTTGTGCGTCTCACAAGCTTTGGGTAATTTCTAAACCCCGATCTTGATATCTGAGATGATTTTGATGATAATGGTTGTTGTCATTGTGTTGAAATAGCTGAAAAATGATTAGGGATTGATGAAATTGCAATGTGGTTGGTGTGATAATGATATTTAGCAATTTTGGGAGTTTGAGCTATAAATAGAAATTTAGACAATGTGGTGAATTAGCATAGATAATTGGCATGAGAAATGTAGAACATTGAGATGTTGTGAATGAGAGTGTAGTTTGGGGTAGAGTTACGAGAATCAAGGGATTGAGGTGTTATGAGCAATTATGCTCGATTTTGAGAATTGAGGTTGATGAGATAATTGAGTATTGATGTTTTAACATCGTTTGGACAGCTCGGGAGTTCCAGAGTGGAATGTGAGGCTAGTCCGTGATACGAGGGAAACGATTGCACTATACGAGGTGCAAAGAGGTAAGGGAAACTAAACTATTTGTGTATGTGATTTACGAACTATTATAGCATGAATTGTGATTTATAAAACAAGCATGTTGAGTGTTGTGTTGTGATACAATTGCACACGATTTTTATAGCCGGTTGGAGCCCAACGTTTTTATGAGTTTATAACTAGGCTCTACGTTAAGGTAATATTGAGATTTGAGAAATGTGTGCGTGTTTTGCCGGTTGGGACTCGGTTTCAATATGTTTTGTGTTGAGTACAAAACGGTTTTCAAATGAGTTTTATGAGAGAAAAACCAGTATGAGTTCTACGTGAAGGCAAACTAGTCTTATGTGATTAAGACTTAGGTGTGTAATTCTGAGTACACACCGGGCATTGCTCTGGTAGCATGTAAGCCCGATTCTTCTCCGTTCTGGTAACGTGAGAATAACCCATTCTGTGGCTATGCCACGTATACTTGGTGGCCGTTGCCACGTGAGAAACCCCATTGGTGGCCGTTACCACGTGAGAAACCCTATTTGGTGGCCGTTGCCACGTGAGAACCCTATTTGGTGGCCGTTGCCACGTGAGAAACCCTATTTGGTGGCCGTTACCACGTGAGAAACCCTATTTGGTGGCCGTTGCCACGTGAGAACCCTATTTGGTGGCCGTTGCCACGTGAGAACCCTATTTGGTGGCCGTTGCCACGTGAGAAACCCTATTTGGTGGCCGTTGCCACGTGAGAATCCTAATTGGTGGCCGTTGCCACGTGAAACCCTATCCTGTGGCTATGCCACGTGTGTTTAGTGGCTGTGCCACGTGTAAATTTAACTCAGTGGCTATGCCACGTGTGTTTAGTGGCTGTGCCACGTGTGAATTTAAATCAGTGGCTATGCCACGTGTGTTTAGTGGCTGTGCCACGTGCATTATTATTACAGTGATTTTATCACGTTAATTGAGAAAGCGTTTATCGCATTATTTTCACATGCTTTGTTATTGCTCTAGACTGAGCCTTTTTACTTCATGTTTTCACATGATTTGAGACATAAGAATGTCGTTTTGAGTACTTTCATGCTATGATTTTCAAATGAGATTAATGAGTTTCACATACAAATAAATATTTTGTGATGTGCATTTTGGTTTATGAAATGAGTCCCTTACCCCCTTTACTGAGCGATTTAGAATCTCACCCTGTTTTCTTTCCCCCCCAGATTTCTTCAAGTGAAAAGGGTTTTCCTGCGACGTACGGAGTAGTGGCTAGTGGAGGACTTTAGCTCCAGGCCATATATTGTATTTTGAGGTATCTTTTATCTTTTCATGTACCCAGACAATTACTGTAATTGCAGACACTTGATGTATAACATTGTATGGGATGTATTAGGATTAATGAACTTGAGATGGATTAATGTATTTGATATGATATATAATTTCTAGTGATGAGATCCTGAGCCACGATAAATATGATAATGTATGACACTGCACAGGAATGCACTCTTAATTGAGAATTAATGAGTAAAAAGTTTTAAATTAGCCCTATTTTTCGCACTTCCGGGGCGTGACAGTACCCCAAAAAACTGCGGTGGTAAGACAAGTCTGTAGGCTACGTCTCCCACTCTTTCTAGGATCTCAAAAGGACCAATGTAGCGAGGACTCAATTTCCCCTTCTTCCCAAACTGCACGATACCTTACTCGGAGATACCTTCAGAAACACGGAGTCCCCAATCTGAAACTGAACCGGCCACCTATGCTTATCTACATAACTCTTCTACCTACTTTGTATGGTCTTAAGTCTATCACAGATTTTCTGAACACCTTCTGTTGCCTGTTCCACTAAGTCGGGAGATAAGATCTTTCTATCACCACTACTTCCCAAGCCACTAGAGACCTACATCTTCTACAATACAAGGCCTCATATGGTGCCATTCCGATGCTAGCATGATAGCTGTTATTATAAGCAAACTCCGCAAGAGGCAGATGATCATCCCATGAGCCCTTAAACTCCAAAACGCACGCCCTCAGTATATCCTCTAAGGTCTGAATGGTCCTCTCGGACTGACCATCGGTCTGAGGATGATAGGTTGTGCTCAAATTAAGCTGAGATCCCATGACTTCTTAAAAATGAGCCCAAAATCTAGAAGTAAATCGGGAATCTCTATTTGATGTAATGTTCACGGGAGTCCCATGCAACCGAGCTATCTCTCTCACATACAACTCTACTAAAGCACTCAAGAAGTCTGTACTTTTGATGGCTAGGAAGTGGGCACTCTTAGTCAATCTATCTACGATCACCCAGATTCCATCATGCCTCTTTCGGGTCTTTGGTAAACCCATAATGAAATCCATAGAATGTGCTCCTATTTCCAAGTAGGCATCGGAAGAGACTTAAGTAATCTTGCTGGCCTTTGGTGTTCGATCTTAATCTGTTGACAAATCATACACTTGGCCACAAACTCAGCTACATCTCTTTTCATACCGACCCACCAATACACCTTTCGTAAATCATGGTACATCTTAGTGCTTCCCAGGTGCATGCTGTACCGAGAACAATGAGACTCCTTTAAGATCCTTTGTTGGAGGGCATCATCGTTTGGGATACATATACGGCCCCTAAATCTCATCAACCTGTCCTCACCGACCACAAGGTCTGACTGTATGTCCTGTTTTACCTGACTGACCATGTCCAATAATTTCTGATCACCCCTCTGTCCAGTTCTGATCTGATCTAGTATACTAGGTTCAATCTAAAAACTAGCCATGAACCCAACATCTGTTGTTTCCACACTAACACTGAGTTTGGCAAACTGCTCTAACAACTCCCATTCTCTGACCATCATAAAAGAAATCATCCCCTTCCTGCTTAAGGCATCTGCCACTACATTTTCCTTGCCCGGTGATACAGAATCTCGCAATCATAATCCTTAAGGAGCGCTATCCACTGTCTCTGTCTCATATTCAGCTCTTTCTGGTCAAAAATGTACTTCAAGCTCTTATGGTCAGTAAAAATATGAAACCTTTCTCCGTACAGATAATGTCGCCATATCTTCAAAGTAAAAACAACCGCGGCTAGCTCTAAGTCATGGGTGGGGTAATTCATTTCATGGTTCTTAAGCTGGCGAGAACCATATGCGACCACTCTTCCATGCTGTATAAGTACACACTCGAAGCACTAGTATGATGCATCACTGTCTACTGCATAGCCTCCAAACACATTAGGAATGGTTAAGACTGGGGTGGTAGTTAACCTCTTCTCAAGTTCTTCAAAACTTTGTTCACACTGATCTATCCACTCGAATGGAACATCCTTGCGTATCAGCTTAGTCAGTGGAGTAGTAATCTTAGAGAAACCTTCTACAAACCTCTTGTAGTATCTAGCTAGTCCCAGAAAACTCCAGATTTCTGTAATAGTTTTTTGCCTCTCCCAGTTAAGTACTGCCTCAACCTTAGACGGATCCACTGACACCCCGTCCTTAGAAATAACATGGCCCAGAAATGCTATTTTCTCCAACCAAAACTCATACTTGTCCAACTTCCCATACAACTGCCTCTCTTTGAGAGTTTGGAGCACTACTCTCAAATGCTGCTTATGCTCCTCTCGGGACTTTGAGTAGATCCGAATATCATCGATGAAAACTATGACGAACAGATCTAGATACTCTCGAAACACCTCATTCATCAGGCTCATGAATACAGCTGGGGCATTAGTTAGACCAAAGGGCATCACGAGGAACTCATAGTGGCCATATCTCGTTCTGAAGGCCGTTTTCGAAAGATCCTCCTTCCTAATCCTCAATTGGTGATAGCCCATTCTCAGGTCAATTTTTGAGAATACTGTAGCCCTCTTAGCTGATCAAATAGATCATATATTCTGGTCAAGGGATACTTATTCTTGATTGTGGCCTTGTTCAGCAGTCTGTAGTCTATACATAACCTGAGACTACCATCCTTCTTCCGTACAAATAATACCGGAGCTCCCCACAGGGATACACTTGGCCTAATGAACACTTTGTCTAGCAGGTCTTGCAACTGCTTTTTCAGTTCCTCAAGTTCAACAAGGGCCATTCGGTAAGGAGACTTCAAGATTAGTTGAGTCTTTGGTGCCAAATCTATAGTGAATTCTAACTCTCTCTCCGGCGGTAGTCCTGGTACTTCATTAGGAAACACATCCGGGAACTCGCATACCACTGATATATCCTGAATACTTGGACATTCCAAACTAGTATCGGAGATGAATGCAACATAACCTTCACATTAACACGTTCATAAAAAATTTTCATCAATAGTCAAAATCATAAAATTTATTCCTTAACTGCAAAGCATGCATCAAACTTACTAGGTAAGGAGAAGGTTACAGTCTTAGCGTAGCAGTCTAAACTTACACGGTTGGTGGCTAGCCAATCCATACCCAAAATTACATCAAAGCCATACATGCTCAACAAGATTAGATCTGCTAACATGATCCTATCTCCTACCTTCATTTCATAATTTCTACACACCATATCAGTTTTTTATGATTTATACATGGGTGTACTAATGTGTAACGTAAAATCTAGAGATTCAGGCGTAATATGCAAGTTAGGTACGAAATGGGGTGATATGAAAGAATGTGTGGAACCTGAATCAAACAGTACATGTGCCTCATGATTACAAATTAAAACTTTACCCCGAATGGTCTCAGTGGAGACATCAGTAGTCTTTCTGTCCAAAGCAAGAACTCTCCCATGAGTGAAAGGCTTCTTGCCTTTCTTTGCTGCGGTAGCCCGTCTCTGTGAGATTTACCTCTGAGGAGCTTATCTCTCAGGTTGTCATGGTTGCTCTAGGGGCTGTGGAACCTTATTCAGTGGGCAATCTTTAATCAGGTGTCCCCTCTATCCACACCTAAAGGAGCTCCCTATGGACCAGTGACACATACCTCTATGGAATTTACCATAACTATTACACAATCTCTCGTATTGCTGGAAGCCTCTGGTAATCAGTGGGGTAGCTATAGAAGCCGTGGACCTATCAATCCTAGCGCGAGACTCATCTTCCCTCTGTCTCTTGGGTTGGCCCCTCCGAAAACCATGTTTAGTAGACTCTATCCTTTTACCTTTATCGCCACTCTTCCCTCGAGAGCTATACTCAGCCTGTGTAATATCCAGACCCCTCTCTATCATCTGTGCCCTACCGAGAGCATCTCTGAATTTCGTAATCCATAATCCCAACAGCCTGTCTCGAATAGCCAGCCTCAACCCAAACAGGAATCTCTCAGTACGACACTCTTTATTTCTGAATGTCTCGGGGTCATATCTCATCAGCATAGTAAACTTTCTCTCGTACTCATCCACAGTCATACTGCCATGTATCAGATTCAAAAAGTTAGTCCGCATCTTCTATTGGGTAGCTCGTGGAACATACTGCTCTCTGAATGCTGACAAGAATGCATCCCAACCAATCACCGGATGCTGAGCAGTTAAAAGGATCTTGGTGGATCCCCACCAGTATTTTGCTTGGCCATTCAACATGTACGTGGCCATAGAAATCTTCTCTACAGCAGAGAACCCCAGATAGTCAAAAATCTTCTCCAAATTTACTAGCCACTCTTCAGCCTCTATTGGATCCTTAACCCCCTTAAATGTTGCAGGCTTCATCTACAGGAAATCCCTCATTTTTCCAATATCCCTTTCTTCAGTTCGAGTCTGTGTAGGTGGCTGAGGTGCCATAGGTACTGGGGGAACCTAGGGAGGAGGAGGTGGTCCCTGTGGAGGAGTTATCACTGGAGTAGGAATCGGTACTTTGCCATTTGAATTAGTAGTATTTGCCTCTAAGTGTTGGGCAACCATCGCGGCTATAGATTCCAATCCTCGCGCAAGGCACTGCTCCAACCATTGTTCAAATTGAGCCATATGACTATTGCGGCTCTCTGGCTGCGGTGGAGGAGGTGGAGGTGGCTGACCCTGCCTCCGAAGGCGTCATCGTCTTCCACTCATCAAGCAAGTGATCTAATACCTACTCGTAATTCCAAGGATCAAATCTTAAATGCATTAGGTATACATTACCTACAACCAGACAAGCACAGATATTGGGATGTAATTTTATCATTATTTTTGACACTGACAGTACTAGACAATCTTCGCTCAAATACCACCTTTAACTGTAACGACACTTGACCTTTGAAAATTGGGGGATTTTTTTTTGTACTTAATTTACCCACTTATTCCCTTATTCACTTTGGTTGTATTCCTGTTCAGTGTCAATTCACTTTTCCTAATTCTTTATCCATAATTATATTTAAATTCCATGGTTGACATATATGGCCGATAGAAATTTCAGCAGCATAACGGCTTATATATAAGCCTACCCACCTGCAAATCAATTATTTTAACAACCCTAGATATCCACAACTACCAAACATACTTTTCAAATCCACATTTACAACCCAATACATCCACTTCGATTCAATACCAATCATCTCAAAACATAATCCCAAAAGTAATGTTCTTTACATTGTTTTCCTTACAAATTACATCCCAACAAAATATTTCTAAAATATGTCTGTGCATACAAAATGTGTCTGGTAAAGGAATGTAATTGTATACCTTTTCTGTGTGTACAAAAAGTAGCCTAGGGTAGCTCTTTCCCACCAGCCTACATCGTGTGCGCGGCAGGTAGCGCCTACGGATCACTGCCTGCCCAGTAAGAAAATGTATTTAAAACGGTCTTAGTGATTCAAATATGTAGAAAAACATAATAATATGTACAATGACTACTCTCTGAAACTAATATAAAGGACTTTCAAAATTAAGAAAATCATAAACATCATGATTCAAAACGTAAATCTTTAAGTACTTGAACTTAACAGTCATCACATAACCTTTCGTATAGTCAGAATTCCAAAAACATAATTACATGTAAAATCACATATCATAAAGTTAATCTCTGAAAGCAGAGTTTAATTCAGATAGAGACTACATTGGCCCATATGATTATCATGCATTTGTAACAAGTCATCCTCCGTAGAGGGAATTCAGTACCTATGGCCATGGTAGAGCTGTAGACGTGATCAAGGTCGTACAACGTTCGGACACCCAAAGGTGGAATTCAGACGCCATAAAGGAGAAGTTTAGATGCCACGAAAGCGAAGTTCAGACGCCACATAGGCAAAGTTCAGACGCCACAAGGGTGAGCATGATAAGCGTTAGCATACAACATAAGGAGCCCTTAGTCTCAAAACATACTGTAGTTTTCATATATCAAAACATCGAAATACAATCATCTTATTCAAAAGATAATTTCAGAGAACATGCTCTTATTCAGAAGTCAAATTCAGAAATATGCAATTATTCAAAATACAAATTCAGAGAACATATTCTTGTTCAGAAAACAAATCCAGAAACATTCTTTTATTCAGAAAACAACAATTTCAGAAATCATGTTCTTACTCAGAAAACAAAAGTAGAAAACATGAGTTTTCCTTAATCAGGATTCAAAAAGTAAACTATTACCATTTTAAATTACACCCCCTTACCTCGATCTATCGAAAATTTCAAGTTCGAGTGGTGACGCCTCCCAGTACCTCCTTTAATTCCTTCTACGATTCTCCTACAACAAAATTGTATACTTAGTATACTATTCATACGAATTGTCTGAATTGCGTCAAAATTGTAACCTATTCGTTACTACTTCGTGTGTGCGTATAATCGTACATACCTAGGCCAACACGTGTGTTTATATATTTTTATTACTATATATATTTTTTGTATGCACATATATTAACATACACATTTATTATATAATCCTATATGTATATGCACATAAGTATATACACATATATATATATATATATTAATATTTGTTTTCATTATTCATTATCACATATATATTTTTTGTCTACTTCTCATCTTTCCCATTTTTATTTCACATCTAATTTAAGTTACACTAACATGCTTATATCCCAACATATATATATATATATTTGTACATTAAATATGCATATATATGAATTTACCTTTTTCCCTTCTTTTTCAATTTCCAGTTTTTTCCTCTTTTTTTTTTTTTTTTACTTTTCTTTTCTTTTTCCCTTTTTTTCTTTCTTTTCTCTTTTTGATTCCTTCTTCCTCGGCTATGGCTTACTGTTACGTTTTTTTTGTTCAGCTACCGTGATTGCCTGTGTTCCAGCCTTCCATCATCATCATCTCATTCGATCACTTCTCCTCTTCTTCCACCGGACCTCTGTTTCTCCTTCAGCTCTCGGGTCCTGCTTTCCTCACTCTCGGTTTGCTCCCCTTCAGCCCTTCTCTTCCTCAGTTCCGTTTTAGCTCAGTGGCCCTCGGTTCTGCTTCAATTTGCTTTAATTTCCTTTCCCCTCGGGTCGACTCCAGCTTCAGCCTCGGTTTGCTCTGCTTCAGTTCTACTCTGTTTCCCCGTCGATCTTCCTCTTCTTCTCCCCTGCCTCACGGCCCTGCTCCTAGCTTCAGCTTCCTTAGTCTACTCCTTCCCTTCAGCCTCGGTGGCCTCTCCTTCCTCTCCTTTCTTTCTTCCCTTTCTCCCTTTCCTTTCCTTCTTTCTTCTTTCATTCTTTCTCCCTCGGCCGACCCAACTCTTCTTCCTTTCCTCTTTTTTGTTCTTTCCTTTCTTTTCTTTCTTTCTCTCTCTCTCGGCCGACCCAGCCTCATTCTCTTCTCCCTTTCTTTCTTCTTTCTCCCTTCCTTTTCTTCCTTTCCTTCTTCTCTTTCTTCCTCACACTTCTTGGCTGACCAGCTTTCTTTCTCTTCTATTTTTTTCTTTTGCTTTCCCACTCAGGAGAGGAAATCTCTGCTTTCAAATCACCAAAATGCGAAATTGGCTTTCTTTGAAAGCCAATTCCGTACAATAATATATATTATATTAATATATATATATTATTTGTTGTTTGTTGTTTAGTATTATTTTTTTTTTGTTTTGTTTGTTTTGTTTTTGTTTTTATCCATTTCATTCATTTTTTCATTTCATTTCATTTTTTAATACTTATATATTACATACTATATATTACCTAATATATATTTGTTATATATTTACATTATTATCTATCTATTTTTAAATTTGTCTAGTATATATATATAAATATATATATATATTTCCTTTTATAAACTTATCCAATGTCACAATCTTCATGCCTTCCATGAAACTTTCATTATTTCGAAATGAAATATTCTTGGGATCTCATCACTCCTTATAAATCCCCAATATAAGTTTTACTTCAAAATTTTCAACTAATGAATCAAAAATTTTCAATCCCTCTGTGCTTGCATTTGCTTCGTCACTTTCTGTATTTCGGGTTCCCTGTCATTCACGGGCTTCTCGGCTCCCATACTCCTCGAGCCCTACAACGACTATTCGCACTTCCATTAAAACATATGATTCCCATTTTTATATAGTCTAATTAAATGTAGGAAATTTGCAGTGTTTACAATCCCCCTCGCGATGGTGTGCCGAACAACACCGAAAATTTTCGGAGAACCAATCGGACGGCGTCAAAACGACAAAGATGAGCTTGAACCGGTACGGACTGGTTCGGTACAGTGAAGGTGGGCTGAACCGGACCGAACCGGTTCAACCAAAAAGAAAAGAAAGAAAAGAAAAAAATGAAAAAGGGAAAAAGAAAAGAGGAAAAATTGGTAAAAACTTCGGTGATACAATCGATCTACGGGTAAGTCAGTAAGCGGTCGAAATTGACCAATTTAAATTTTAGAATATTTAATTTGATTAATATTCAATTGAAAATTTACCCAGAAAAATATGTAATTGTGTAGCTTGACAATTGGCATCAAACGAGAGCTCGAGTCAGCCTCAATTTACGTACTATCATGGACTCTCGGGTAAGTAACCCTTATTTACGACAATTTGCATAGATACGCATGTTAGAAATTTACTGCATAAATTACAGATTAATTCTGTATAAAATGAATTAAATTCTGGAAATTGAGGTAAATTGTCGTAAATAATTAATTGAGCTATCCGAGAGTTTAGAACGAGGCCTAATAAATACTGATGGGCCCAATGAGCCCAATAGACCTCGATAATGTGAATAGAAAGTGAAAAATGGGCATAAGGCCGGTTAAGGCCATTATGGTACAATTGGACCTAATATGGGTAAACAGGCACAATGATTTAAATTAAGCTTAGTAAAAGTGAAATATGGATAAATATGTTTGGATTTAACTGGATAAATGATTATCTGCAGCTCCGGAGAACATATTGGGAGCTAAACGGATCGGGTGATCGGTAGCGTTGGGAAAAGTCAGACTGTACAGAGTAAATTGAGGTAAGGGAATTTTCGGAGTAGCTAGGCGTAGCTACGCGTATTTTTAACAGCTTTTACATACACTGAAACTGTATAAAGATCCTAGAAATGGATTAAAAATTTTAAGGAACCAGGATGGGTAAAAGACTATTTTACCCCTACTGAGGGAAAATTCACCTAAGGATGGTGAAAGCATGACATGCATGAAATGCATGATTTGAAAGATTTTCGTGAAATTTTAGCAAAGCAAATTGGTAGATTGACCAGTAATTGCATAAATTTCACAAGATAACACTACTTAAATGTTATTTAGATTTAAATGAAATTTATTTGAAAAATGGGCCAACTACCAAGTTTATATGGAAACAGATGGTGTTGGAGCATTTTCTCGCACTATATCTGAGTTTGTGAGTATGCATAATGGTGCTGGAGTGGTTGCTCGCACCGATTTGTGTGACATCATATGCATGAAATGTGCTAGAGCGGTTGCTCGCATTGATTTTTATTATTGTGAAATGCATGAGAGGTGCTGGAGCCTAGCTCACACCCTATTTTGATTTGATACGAATAAAAAAGGTGCTGGAGCGATTGCTCACACTAGTTTTAATGATTTGACATGCATGAGAGGTGTTGGAGCCTAGCTCGCACTAGATTTTCACATGATTTTCGTGACAGGGTGCTGGAGCCTAGCTCGCACCAGATTTTCACATGATTTGTGTGACAAAGTGCTAGAGCTTAGCTGTAAGACTCGATTTTTATCAAAATTCCTTATGATTCATATGATGTAAACAAGGTTGGATGTAAATTGAATCATAAGAAGAGTTGTACGTGAATGAAAAATGCAAATGGAATGAATAAAAAATTCTCGAATGCATTTAAAAGATCAAATGGAAGATTGAAATGGTCACAGATTGAATGAATGGGATTCAGACCATTCGGATTGGAGATAAGGATTTAAAACATGAAATGAGAAAGGGTTCATGAAGGGAAGTTGTGTTGGTTTGGTCCAGAACACGTTGAAAGGTAAAATGGTCAAAAGACTAAAATTTGATATAAATTCGATAAGAAAAATTTCATTAAAAAAATGGAATTGAGAAATCTTGATCAATAACGAGAAAAATATGGAATTTCGAGTCTAATTGATCAAGATATGAATTTATTGGAATTATCGAAATTTTCACATCGAAAAATTATCCCAAAAATAATGAAAAAATATATCGGAAAGACGAAATAAGACAGATAAATTCATTTATGGATTAAATGAATAAAATATAAATTTTTAATAATATTTTGGGATTTTTTATAATATTTTAATGAATAAAATAATAATAAAATAAATTATAAATAATAAATAAAAATATATAAAAAAAGAAACTGAATTTCGCGAAAAGTGAAACTGAGAAAGAAAACAGAAAACGAAGCAGGCGAAAGGGAGAAGATAATTGAGGGAGTCGGTTCCCTCCATGCGACGAGCCACCGGCGAGACAGAAGGCCAAGCGAGGCTCGACGAAGGTAGCCAACACCCGCGCGACCCACCAGCAGCCATGACGAGCGGCGACGTCACTGAAGAACGTCGGATCGAGAAGGAGAGACCGTGGGAGAGAAGATGGGATCGACAACCATCGACGCCGTTTTAACCCACCAGGAGGCCAGTCGAAGGTCCCTGTAACGACCCCTAACTCTTGAAAATTGGGAGATTTTTTTTTTGAACTTAATTTACTCACTTATTCCCTTATGCACTTTGGTTGTATTCCTATTCAGTGTCAATTCATTTTTCCTAATTCTTTATCCAAAATTATATTTAAATTTCATGTTTGACATATATGGCCGATAAAAATTTTGGCAGCATAACGGCTTATATATAAGCCTACCCACCTGTAAATCAATTGTTTTAACAATCCTAGATATCCACAACTACCAAACATACTTTCCAAATCCACATTTACAACCGAATACATCCCTTCGATTCAATACCAATCATCTCAAAACATAATCCCAAAAGTAATATTCTTTACATTGTTTTCCTTACAAATTACATCCCAATAAAATATTTCTAAAATATGTCTATGCATACAAAATGTGTCTGGTAAAGGAATGTAATTGTATACCTTTTCTGCGTGTACAAAAAGTAGCCTAGGGTAGCTTTTTCCCACCAGCCTAGTCGTGTATGCGACAGGTAGCGCCTACGGATCACTGCAATTAGTCTGAAAGGTAGAGGGGTGAGCTTTCGGGAAAAAGCCCAGTAAGAAAATGTAATTAAAACGGTCTTAGTGATTCAAATATGTAGAAAAACATAATAATACGTATAATGACTACTCTTTGAAACTAATATAAAGGACTTTCAAAATTAAGAAAATCGGAAACATCATGTTCAAAACGTAAATCTTTAAGTACTTGAACTTAACAGTCATCACATAACCTTTCGTATACTCAGAATTCCAAAAACATAATTACATGTAAAATCACATATCATAAAGGTAAATCGAAAAGTAGAGTTTAATTCAGATAGAGACTACATTGGCCCATATGATTATCATGCATTTGTAAGAAAGTCATCCTCCGTAGAGGGAATTCAGAACCTATGGCCATGGTAGAGCTGTAGACAAGATCAAGGTCGTACAACATTCAGACACCCGAAGGTGGAATTCAGATGCCACGAAGGCGAAGTTCTGATGCCACACAGGCGAAGTTTAGACGCCACAAGGGCGAGCATGATAAGCGTTAGCATACAACATAAGTGGCCCTTAGTCTCAAAGCATACTATAGTTATCATATATAAAAACATCGAAATACAATCATCTTATTGAAAAGAGAATTTCAAAGAACATGCTCTTATTCAGAAGTCAAATTCAGAAATATGCAATTATTCAAAATACAAATTCAGAGAACATGTTCTTGTTCAAAAAACAAATCCAGAAACATTCTTTATTCCAAAAAAACCAATTTCAGAAATTACGTTCTTACTCAGAAAACAAAAGCTGAAAACATGCTCGAAAATCATAATTCAGATCCTTGTAAGTTTTCCTTAATCAGGATTCAAAAAGTAAACTATTACCATTTTAAATTACACCCCCTTACCTCGATCTATTGAAAATTCCGAGTTCAAGTTGTGACGTCTCCCAGTACCTCCTTTAATTCCTTCTACAATTCTCCTACACTAAAATTGTATACTTAGCATCCTATTCATACGAATTGTTCGAATTATGTCAAAATTGTAACATATTCGTTACTACTTCATGTGTGCATATAATCGTACATACCTAGGCCAACATGTGTGTTTATATATTTTTATTACTATATATTTTTTTTGTATGCACATATATTAACATACACATTTATTATATACTCCTATATGTTTATATACATAAGTATATACACACACACAGATATATATATATATTATTTGTTTTCATTATTCATTATCACATATATATATATATATTGTCTACTTCTCATCTTTCCCATTTTTATTTCACATCTAATTTAATTTACACTAACATGCTTATATCCCAACATATATATATATATATACATGTACATTAAATATCCATATATATAAATTTACCTTTTTCCCATTTTTTTCCAATTTCTAGCTTTTTCCTCTTTTTTTTCTTTTCTTTTCTTTTTCCATTTTCTTCTTCCTTGGCTATGGCTCACTGTTATGTTTTTTTTCTTCAGCTACCGTGACTGCCTGTGTTCCAACCTTTCGTTATCGTCATCCTCATTCGATCACTTCTCCTCTTCTTCCAGCGGACCTCAGTTTCTCTTTCAGCTCTCGGGTCCTGCTTTCCAAACTCTCGATTTGCTCCCCTTTAGCCCTTCTCTTCCTCAGTTCTATTTCAACTCAGTGGCCCTCGGTTCAGCTTCGGTTTGCTTCAATTTCCTTTCCCCTCGGGTCGGCTCCAGCTCTAGCCTCGATTTGCTCTGTTCAATTCTACTCTGTTTCCCCGTCGGTTTTCTTTTTCTTCTCCCCAGCCTCGCGGCCATACTCCTATCTTGAGCTTCCTCGGTCTACTCCTTCCTCTCCTTTCTTCCTTCCCTTTCTCCCTTTCCTTTCCTTCTTTCTTTCTTTCTTTCTCCCTCGACCGACCCAGCCTCCTTCTCTTCTCCCTTTCTTTCTTCTTTCTCCCTTCCTTTTCTTCCTTTCCTTCTTCTCTTTCTTCCTCACACTTCTCGGCTGACCAGCTTTCTGTCTCTTCTATTTTTTTCCTTTGCTTTCCTGCTCAGCAGAGGAAATCTCTGCTTTCGAATCACCAAAATGCAAAATTGGCTTTCTTTGAAAGCCAATTCCGTACAATAATATATATTATATTAATATATATTATATTAATATATATATATTATTTGTTGTTTGTTGTTTAGTATATTTTTTGTTTGTTTTGTTTTTGTTTTTATCCATTTCATTCATTTTTCATTTCATTTCATTTTTTTTTAATACTTATATATTACATACTATATATTACCTAACATATTTATTTGTTATATATTTACATTATTATCTAACTATTTTTAAATTTGTCTAGTATATATATATATATATATATATATATATAAATATTTCCTTTTATAAACTTATCTAATGTCACAATCTTCATGCCTTCCATGAAATTTTCATTATTTCGAAATGAAATATTCTTAGGATCTCATCACTCCTTATAAATCCACAATATAAGTTTTACATCAAAATTTTCAAGTAATGAATCAAAATTTTTCAATCCCTCTGTGCTTGCATTTGCTTTGTCACTTCTTGTATTTCGGGTTCCCTGTCATTCACGGGCTTCTCGGCTCCTATACTCCTCGAGCCCTACAACAAATATTCACACTTCCATTAAAACATATTATTCTCATTTTTATATAGTCTAATTAAATGTCAAAAATTTGTTGTGTTTACAGTCCCCCTCGTGATGGTGTGTTGAACAACACTGAAAACTGTCGGAGAACCGATCGGGTAGCGTCGAAACAGCAAAGATGAGCCTGAACCGGTACGGACCAGTTCGGTGTAGTGAAGGTGAGCTGAACCAGATCGGACCGGTTCAGCCAAAAAGAAAAGAAAGAAAAGAAAAAAAAAAGAAAAAGGGAAAAATAAAAGAGGAAAAATTGGGGAAAACTTCGGTGATACAATCGAGCTACGGGTAAGTCGGTAAGCAGTCGAATTGACCGATTTAAATTTTAGAATATTTAATTTGATTAATATTCGACTGAACATTTACCCAGAAAAATATATAATTGTCTAGCTCGACAATTGTCGTCAAACGAGAGCGCGAGTCAGCCTTGATTTGCGTACTATCATGGAATCTCTAGTAAGTAACCCTTATTTACGACAATTTGCATAGCTATGCGTGTTAGAAATTTATTGCATAAATTACGGATTAATTCTGTATAAAATGAATTAAATTCTGGAAATTGAGATAAATTATCGTAAATAATTAATTGAGCTATCCGAGAGTTTAGAACGAGGCCTAATAAATACTGATGGCCCCAATGAGCCCAATAGACCTCGATAATGTGAATAGTAAGTGAAAAATGGGCTTAAGGCCGGTTTAGGCCATTATGGTACAATTGGACCCAATATGGGTAAACGGGCTCAATGATTTAAAGTAAGCCCAGTAAAAGTGAAATATGGATAAATATGTTTGGATTTAACCCGATAAATGATTATCTGCAGCTCCGGAGAACATATTGGGTGCTAAACGGATCGGGTGATCGGTAGCGTTAGGAAATGTCAGACTGTACAGAGTAAATTGAGGTAAAGGAATTTTGGGAGTAGCTAGAGGTTGCTACACGTATTTTTAATAGATTTTACATACACTGAAACTATATAAAGATCCTAGAAATTGATTAAAAATTTTAAGGACCCGGGTTGGGTAAAAGACTATTTTACCCCTACTGAGGGAAAATTCACCTAAGGATGGTGAAAGCATGACATGCATGAAATGCATGATTTGAAAGATTTTCGTGAAATTTTAGCAAAGCAAATTGGTAGATTGGCCAGTAATTGCATAAATTTCACAGGATAACACTACTTAAATGTTATTTAGATTTAAATGAAATTTATTTGGAAAATGGGCCAACTATCAAGTTTATATGGAAACAGATAGTGTTGGAGCATTTTCTCGCACTATATCCGAGTTTGTGAGTATGCATAATGGTGTTGGAGCGGTTGCTCGCACCGATTTGTGTGACATCATATGCATGAAATGTGCTAGAGCGGTTGCTCGCACTGATTTTTATTATTGTGAAATGCATGAGAGGTGCTGGAGCCTAGCTCACACCCTATTTTGATTTGATACGCATAAAAAAGGTGATGGAGCGATTGCTCGCACTAGTTTTAATGATTTGACATGCATGAGAGGTGTTGGAGCCTAGCTCGCACCAGATTTTCACATGATTTTTGTGACAGGGTGCTAGAGCCTAGCTCGCACCAGATTTTCACATGATTTGTGTGACAGAGTGCTGGAGCTTAGCTGTAAAACCCGATTTTTTTCAAAATTCCTTATGATTCATATAATGTAAACAGGGTTGGATGTAAATTGAATCATAAGAAGTGTTGTACGTGAATGAAAAATGCAAATGGAATGAATAAAAAATTCCCGAATGCATTTAAAAGATCAAATGGAAGATTGAAATGGTCACAGATTAAATGAATGGGATTCAATCATTCGGATTGGAGATAAGGATTTAAAACACGAAATGAGAAAGGGTTCGTGAAGGGAAGTTGTGTTGGTTTGGTCCAGAACACGTTGAAGGGTAAAACGATCAAAAGACCGAAATTCGGTATAAATTCGATAAGAAAAATTTCATTAAAAAAATGGAATTGAGAAATCTTGATTAATAACGAGGAAAATATTGAATTTCGAGTCCAATTGATCAAGATATGAATTTATTGGAATTAATCCAAATTTTCACATCGGAAAAGTATCTCCGAAATATTGGAAAAATATATCGAAAAGATGAAATAAGACAAATAAATTTATTTATGGATTAAATGAATAAAATATAAATTTTTAATAATATTTTGGGATTTGTTTTTATATTTTAATGAATAAAATAATAATAAAATAAATTATAAATAATAAATAAAAATATATAAAAAAAGAAACTGAATTTCACGAAAAGCGAAACTGAGAAAGAAAACAGAAAACGAAGCAGTTGAAAGGGAGAAGACAACCGAGGGAGTCGGTTCCCTCCATGCGATGAGCCACCGGTGAGACAGAAGGCCAAGCGAGGGTCGAGAAGGTAGCCGACACCCGCGTGACCCACTAGAGGCCGTGACACGTGCCGACGTGGCCGGAGAACGCCAGATCGAGAAGGAGAGACCGCGAGATAGAAGATGGGATCGTCGGCCATCGGCGCCGTTTTGACCCACTCGGAGGCCAGTCGAAGGTCCCTGTAACGACCCTTGATCCTTGAAAATTAGGAGATTTTTTTTGAACTTAATTTACCCATTTATTCCCTTATTCACTTTGGTTGTATTCCTATTCAGTGTCAATTCATTTTTCCTAATTCTTTATCCATAATTATATTTAAATTCCATGTTTGACATATATGGCCGATAGAAATTTCGGTAGCATAACGGCTTATATATAAGCCTACCCTCCTGCAAATCAATTGTTTTAACAATCTTAGATATCCACAACTACCAAACATACTTTTCAAGTCCACATTTACAACCGAATACATCCACTTCGATTCAATACCAATCATCTCGAAACATAATCCCAAAAGTAATATTCTTTACATTGTTTTCCTTACAAATTACATCCCAACAAAATATTTATAAAATATGTCTGAGCATACAAAATGTGTCTGATAAAGGAATGTAAAAGTATACATTTTTTGCGTGTACAAAAAGTAGCCTAGGGTAGCTCTTTCCCACCAGCATACGTCGTGTACGCGACAGGTAGTGCCTACGGATCACTACAATTAGTCTGAAAGGTATAGGGGTGAGCTTTCGGAAAAAAGCCTAGTAAGAAAATGCATTTAAAACGGTCTTAGTGATTCAAATATGTAGAAAAACATAATAATACGTACAATGGCTACTCTGAAACTGATATAAAGGACTTTCGAAATTAAGAAAATCGGAAACATCATGATTCAAAACGTAAATCTTTAAGTACTTGAACTTAACAGTCATCACATAACCTTTCGTATACTCAGAATTCCAAAAACATAATTACATGTAAAATCACATATCATAAAGTTAAATTTGAAAGCAAAGTTTAATTTAGATAGAGTCTACATTAGCCCATATGATTATCATGCATTTGTAACAAAGTCATCCTCCGTAGAGGGAATTCAGAACCTATGGCCATGGTAGAGCTGTAGACGTGATCAAGGTCGTACAGCGTTCAGACACCCGAAGGTGGAATTCAGATGCCATGAAAGTGAAGTTTAGACGCCACGAAAGCGAAGTTCAGACGCCATACAGGCGAAGTTCAGACGCCACAAGGGCGAGCATGATAAGCGTTAGCATACAACATAAGTGGCCCTTAGTCTCAAAACATACTGTAGTTTTCATATATAAAAACATCGAAATACAATCATCTTATTCAAAAGATAATTTCAGAGAACATGCTCTTATTCAGAAGCCAAATTCAGAAATATGCAATTATTCAAAATACAAATTCAGAGAACATGTTATTGTTCAGAAAACAAATCCAGAAACATTCTTTTATTCAGAAAAAACTAATTTCAGAAATCACGTTCTTACTCAGAAAACAAAAGCAAAAAACATGCTCGAAAATCATAATTCAGATCCTTGTAAGTTTTCTTAATCAAGATTCAAAAAGTAAACTATTATCGTTTTAAATTACACCCCCTTACCTCGATCTTTCGAAAATTTCGAGTTCGAGTGGTGACACCTCCCAGTACCTCCTTTAATTCCTTCTACAATTCTCCTACTCCAAAATTGTATACTTAGCATCCTATTCATACGAATTGTCCGAATTGTGTCAAAATTGTAACTTATTTGTTACTACTTCGTGTGTGCGTATAATCGTACATACCTAGGCCAACACGTGTGTTTATATATTTTTATTACTATATATTTTTTTGTATGCACATATATTAACATATATGTTTATTATATACTCCTATATGTGTATATACATAAGTATATACACATATATATATTAATATTTGTTTTCATTATTCATTATCACATATATATATATATATATATTTTTCTCTACTTCTCATCTTTCCCATTTTTATTTCACATCAAATTTAATTTACACTAACATGCTTATATCCCAACATATATATATATATATATATATATATATATATATACATGTACATTAAATATGCATATATATAAATTTACCTTTTTCCCCTTTTTTCTCAATTTCCAGCTTTTTCCTCTCTCTTTTTTCTTTTCCTTTCTTTTTCCCTTTTCTTCTTTCTTTTCTCTTTTTCCTTCCTTCTTCCTCGACTATGGCTCACTGTTATCTTTTTTTTTCTTCAGCAACCATGATTGCCTGTGTTCTAGCCTTCCATCATCGTCATCCTCATTCGATCACTTCTCCTCTTCTTCCACCGGACCTCCATTTCTCCTTCAGCTCTCGGGTCCTGCTTTCCGCATCTCGGTTTGCTCCCTTTCAGCCTTTCTCTTCCTTGGTTCTGTTTCAGCTCAGTGGCCCTTGGTTCTGCTTCGATTTGTTTCAATTTCCTTTCCCCTTGGGTCGGCTCTAGCTTCAGCCTCGGTGGCCTCTCCTTCCTCTCCTTTCTTCCTTCCCTTTCTCCCTTTCCTTTCCTTCTTTCTTCTTTCTTTCTTTCTCCCTCGGCTGACCCAGCTCTCCTTCCCTTCCTCTTTTTTTTTCTTTCCTTTCTTTTCTTTCTTTCTTTCTCCCTCGGTCGACCCAGCCACCTTCTCTTCTCCCTTTCTTTCTTCTTTCTCCCTTCCTTTTCTTCCTTTCCTTCTTCTCATTCTTCCTCACACTTCTCGGCTGACCAGCTTTCTTTCTCTTCTATTTTTTTCTTTTGCTTTCCCGCTCAGCAGAGGAAATCTCTGCTTTCGAATCACCGCCAATTTCGTACAATAATATATATATATATATGTATATATATATATGTATATATATATATATATATTATATTAATATATATATATATTATTTGTTGTTTGTTGTTTAGTATTATTATTTTTTTGTTATTTTTTTGTTTTGTTTTTGTTTTTATCCATTTCATTCATTTTTCATTTCATTTCTTTTTTTTAATACTTATATATTACATACTATATATTACCTAACATATATATTTGTTATATATTTACATTATTATCTATCTATTTTTAAATTTATCTAGTATATATATATATATATATATATATATATATATATATATATATACATTTCCTTTTATAAACTTATCCAATGTCACAATCTGCATGCCTTCCATGAAATTTTCATTATTTCGAAATGAAATATTCTTGGGATCTCACCACTCCTTATAAATCCCCAATATAAGTTTTACATCAAAATTTTCAACTAATGAATCAAAATTTTTCAATCCCTCCATGCTTGTATTTGCTTCGTCACTTCCTGTATTTCGGGTTCCTTGTCATTCACAGGCTTCTCAGCTCCCATACTCCTTGAGCCCTACAACGAATATTCGCACTTCCATTAAAACATATTATTCTCATTTTTATATAGTCTAATTAAATGTAGGAAATTTGTGGCGTTTACAGTCCCCCTCGTGGTGGTGCACCGGATAACACCGAAAACTACCGGAGAACCAATCGGACGGTGTCGAAATGGCAAAGATGAGCCTGAACCGGTACGGACCTGTTCAGTGCAGTGATGGTGAGCTAAACCGGATTGGATCGATTCAGCCAAAAAGAAAAGAAAGAAAAGAAAAAAAAGAAAAAGTGAAAAGAAAAGGGAAAAAAATTGGGGAAAGCTTCGGTGATACAATCGAGCTACGGGTAAGTCAGTAAGCGGTCGAAATTGATCGATTTAAATTTTAGAATATTTAATTTGATTAATATTCGACTGAAAATTTACCCAGAAAAATATGTAATTTTGTAGCTCGACAATTGACGTCAAACGAGAGCTCGAGTCAGTCTCGATTTATGTACTACCATGGAATTTCGGGTAAGTAACCCGTATTTACTACAATTTGCATAATTATGCGTGTTAGAAATTTACTGCATAAATTACGGATTAATTTCGTATAAAATGAATTAAATTTTGGAAATTGAGATAAATTATCGTAAATAATTAATTGAGCTATCCGAGAGTTTAGAACAAGGCCTAATAAATATTGATGGGCCCAATGAGCCCAATAGACCTCGATAATGTGAATAGTAAGTGAAAAATGGGCCTAAGGCCAGTTAACGCCATTATGGTAAATCGGACCCAATATGGGTAAACAGGCTCAATGATTTAAATTGAGCCCAGTAAAAGTGAAATATGGATAAATATGTTTGGATTTAACCCGGTAAATGATTATCTGCAGCTCTGGAGAACATATTGGGAGCTAAGTGAAAAATCGGGTGATCAGTAGTGTTGGGAAAAGTCAGACTGTACAGAGTAAATTGAGGTAAGGGAATTTTACGAGTAGCTAGAGGTAGCTACGCGTATTTTTAACAGCTTTCACATACATTGAAACTATATAAAGATCCTAGAAATGGATTAAAAATTTTAAGGACCCGGGATGGGTAAAAGACTATTTTACCCCTATTGAGGGAAAATTCACCTAAGGATGGTGAAAGCATGACATGCATGAAATGCATGATTTGAAAGATTTTCGTGAAATTTTTGCAAAGCAAATTGGTAGATTGGCCAGTAATTCATAAATTTCACAAGATAACACTACTTAAGTGTTATTTAGATTTAAATGAAATTTCTTTGGAAAATGGGTCAACTATCAAGTTTATATGGAAACAGATGGTACTGGAGCATTTTCTCGCACTATATTTGAGTTTGTGAGTATGCATAATGCTACTGGAGCGGTTGCTCGCACCGATTTGTGTGACATCATATGCATGAAATGTGCTAGAGCGGTTGCTTGCACTGACTTTTATTATTGTGAAATGCATGAGAGGTGCTGGAGCCTAGCTCGCACCCTATTTTGATTTGATACGCATAAAAAAAGGTGTTGGAGTGATTGCTTACACTAGTTTTAATGATTTGACATGCATGAGAGGTGCTGGAGCTTAGCTCGCACCAGATTTTCACATGATTTTCGTAACAGGATGCTGGAGCCTAGCTCGTACTAGATTTTCACATGATTTTCGTGACAGGGTGCTGGAGCCTAACTTACACAAGATTTTCACATGATTTGTGTGACAGAGTGCTGGAGCTTAGCTTGCACTAGTTTTACTTGATTTTATGATAGAGTGCTGGAGCATTGCTCACACTGATTTTATGAGACATGCGATGAACCGTGCTTGGAGCGTCAGGTAGACTATGTGTCACACCGATTAAATAGGCTCGCACGTGTGTTTTGAGATAGGGCACGAGTATGGATATGAGATATGGGTCCACGAAGTACGTTGTACCGTGCATATCGCTTGGAGTACATTGTATCGTGCTATATTATAATTATGTGGTTTCTTCGGATGTGAGTGATCGGGCAAAACCAACGGGATGGACTAACCCACCTCCCGGGGCAGTTCCCGATAGTGGTGAGACCCGACACACAGGATCCGTGTAGCAGTGGGATCACGAGGATATGGCCATACTCCTGGTTATTTTCCTGAGATATATATATATTGCCTAGTCTTGCATGTTACTATTCGATGTTTTGAAAGCTGGAGAATGCGTGGATTTTATGTGAGTTTAGACCACCCGAGGGAGGGGTTGGATCCTGATTGATAATATTGATTTTGTTGTGAATAAATGAAATTTTCAATGTTTTCAAAAATGCTTGGAAATAAATTAAAATGTTTTCTACGGTTTTGTGGAAACTTAGCATGATGTATTTTCTATGCTTGTTTATAATTCATGAAATGAAATGTTATCCATGCTTTAATTGCAAATGCATGATTTTGATTTAATTCATGCGTTGTATGATTTTACATGAGATGCCATTGAGGCATGAGTTGCATGATTTTCATAAGCACGAACAGCTTCTATAAACTATGGCATTGATGTGTGCATGATTTTGTGCTTGAGCTTTAAACAAAAAGAAATGGATTTAAGGGCATGGCATTATGAACATGTAGATAGTAGAGCTATCTACTTACTTGCATGGTTGCCTTACTGAGCGCGTGGTTTGCTCACCCCCTTATTATCCCTTTTTTTCAGAGCACTCGCAGTAGTTTGTGAGCGGCTGAGGACTTACATTCTTGGTATCCGTTGCATCCCATCGAGAGTCAGGTATACATATTTGTATAGTTTTGTATCTAAATATGTAAATGCATAGTACTATAAACGTATATGATGTCGGGAATGTAAGGTTATGTAAATGCAATTGTGAACGTTTTAGTTAAAGTCAAAGGATAGAAAAATCCTAATGTGTAAATGTAACATGGAAATTGAACGGTAAGTAGTGTGAGGGGACTAACACTGAATCATAGCCCAACTGTTGGTAGGATGGTCACGATGAGAGGAAGGTAAGAATTAAATAACAAACGAAAAGTGAAAAATTTTTTTAGTGATTTTTAGGTAATTTGGGTCGTGACAAAAAAGTGGTATCAGAGCTGAGTTAGCCTGATATGAGTCGGTGTTAGTGGTTAAGGAAGATTACATCCCCATGTACTGTGCTTTGCTTAGATACAATTGTGTATATCGAGATGGAATTGCAGCTAAGAATTTGGTTTTGAATGCAAGAATCTAATTATTATAACTGATAGCCACTATGGTAGAGGGGTGAGAGTACACGTGCTCGAGACTCAAGATGAGATTAAAGTGGAGGCTGGCATTGAGCATGCCCCACAGAGTCCGACAAAGAGATCAGACAGAGTTCGACAGAGAGATCAGACAGTATTGAGACACGCTTCGCGAGGTTTGAGCGGAGTGTGGAGAATTTTTTAGGAGCTATTTACTCAGATTATGCATGGGATATGAGGGCAAGTTGGAGCATTAGTGGAAGTCTGCTCGAACCATCTTAAGACCTAGACATCCTGAGCTGACATGAGAGATGATTCTGGATGTATTCCGATGACAATATATCCCGGACATGCTTAAAGGAAATTACAGATAAAGTTCTTTACTCTGACCTAGAAAAAATTGGTTGACCGAGAGTATGAATATCAGTTTATATCCCTGGGCAGGAATGACCCCGACACTATGAACAATGAGAGTCGTAATGTTCGAAAGTTCATGAAAGGGCTCAGATTGTCAATTAGAGTCCGATTGGCCCAGTTAGATATCACTACCTATGCCGAGGTAGTGCGTAGACTACAGTTGTGTGAATAAGATTATGAGTTGCACGCCTCTAAGATTGGGAAAGGTAGTAAGGGCCGAAATAGAGATAGAAAGAGAATAGTGGATGATAGAGATGTCAGAGCGGGAAAGAGACCATTTGGTAAGAGATTTAGAGTTGTCGAGTCATGGGGTAAGATGATTAGTAACCCCTAGTGTATTCAGTTTCAACACTTACGAGGGGTATTATGATTGGAGGACCTTGACTTGCTACTGAGCAGGGTTGGATATGTGGTAGT
Organism: Firmiana major; assembly: GCA_033439115.1. Taxonomy (NCBI): domain Eukaryota; kingdom Viridiplantae; phylum Streptophyta; class Magnoliopsida; order Malvales; family Malvaceae; genus Firmiana; species Firmiana major. The sequence goes on along the minus strand of CM065904.1, from coordinate 15,781,283 downwards.
TACCATGAAAATAAGATGTTGGACAAGGACGAGTGTAAGCCTTGGACTAGGACACTATTGATGTTTCATTTGATGTGGTGGAGGGTACCACCTTGATTGTGAATAATGAAGCAACTATCTTAATTGATCCTGGTGCCACGCATTTATTCATACCGCCTTCATTTGCATATAAGTTAGTGAAAGACGTGAATGCCTACACCCTTAGGCACAATGCTGATAGTTAGCTCCCCAATGAAGGATGGTTAATTAACAGAATAATTATGAAGAGATTATAAGTCGAAAACAGGGGAAGAAGTATATGTCAGTCGATTTTATTCAATGGAATATGAATAATTTTGAAGTAATATTTGAGAATAAATTGGTCGGCTGCAAACTATGCTCTTCAGCTTTCTATCCTAAGATAGTGATATGGTTACCCCTGAACAGTATACTGTAAGTTTTGACAAGTAATGAAAGGGGTGTAGCGATTGAAATTAAAGGAGTAAATGATTGTACTCACGAAATGGAGTTTTGTATTGATTTAGTACCTGCTACGGAGCCGATATCCTAACCACAGTATAAAATGATATTAGTGGAACTAGAAGGACTAAAGAACCAATTATATGAGTGATTGGATAAAAGTTCATCAGATCGAATGTTTCACCTTGACGAACATCGATTTTGTTTGTGAAAAGAAAGATGGAAGCCTCCGACTATGTATTGAATTTTGATTGTTGAACGAGGCTAACATCAAGAATAAGCGTTTCCTCCCACTATAAATGATTTATTGGATTAGCTATGAAAAGCGCATATTTTTTTAGATCGATTTGAAGTTTGGGTAACATCCGTTAAGAATTCGGAATGTAAATGTACCCAAAATGATTTTCGTAATCGTTAGGGCATTGATGAACAAGGTATTTAAACTTTACCTGGACTGATTTGTGGTCATCCTTAGTGATGATATTTTGATGTATTCGAAGTCCAGAGAAGAGCATGAGCAGCAACTGAAACTATTTTACAAATGAATTGTTGAGAATTTCTCGAAATAGGCTGTTCAGTTGACACATCTCGTTCGGAAAAAGATTGCATACGAGTGGGATGATAAGTATGAAGGTAGCTTCGGTGAGTTTTGGTTTATTGAAGTATGAACTGACCACCGTAATTATTTTCACTATACCCAATAGCTCAAGAGGTTTTGCAGTGTATATGGATACCTCAAAATAATGAGTGGGCTGTGTATTGATACAAAATGGAAAGATAGTCGATTATGGATCCAGACAACTTAAGGATCATGAAAGAAACTATCTGACCCATGATTTAAAGTTGACAGCGGTAGTGTTTGTACTGAGTATATGGCACTACTATGTACATGGTGGGAAATTTCAGGTATGCACTGATCATAAAAGCTCTGAGTATCTGTTTTCACAAAAAGAGTAGAATATGAGATAACATAGAGGGTTAGAGCTTCTGAAGGATTATGATTGTGGAAATTGTACCACCCAAGAAAGACTAATGTAATGGTTGATGCCTTGAGCAGAAAGAGTCTCGAGATGGTATCACAGATGAGGGTCAAGGAGTGTGAGCTGCTAGTACAGTTGTAAGCCTCAGTAGTGATGTGATCCCTTCTGATGATGACAGTGATTATGTGACAACTAGCCTGAGATTAAAACCGAATTTGAGTGATCGAATTTGACAGGCGTAGCGTGATAATCGACAGGGCGTCGATAGTGTGGGTTAGATTTTGAAGGGTACAGTGACAGAGTTCACAGTGAGTGATAATGGCTTATTGAGGTTCAGAGACAGTATAAGTGCTCCCCAAGACCACAGTTGATGAGATAGTGTTATTGTCAAAAGCTCACTCTTCGGGATATACAGTGCATCCGAGAAGTAATAAATATATTAGATTCTCAGAAAAGGGTATTGGTGGTCAAATATGAAAAGAGACATTCTAGAGATTGTGGAAAAGTGTTTCGTATGTCAGCAGATTAAGGTAGAGCAATAGAAGTTTACAGGGTTATAGTAGCCTTTACCTATATCGACATGGAAATGGGAGCAAGTTACCATGGATATCGTGATTGGTTATAAAGGACCGCAGGAATCACAAGGCTATCTGGGTGATAGTTGATAGATTGACTAAGTCTACCCAGCTTCTGGTTATGAAATCCCCAGATACTCTGAGTGTGTAGGCGGATTTATGTGTACAGAAAATTGTGAAATATTATGTAGCGTCCTAGGGAGCATGATATCAAATAAGAATTTCTGCTTCACTTCCCATTTCTGGGAACATTTTTTAGGAAGCTATGGGAACCCGATTGAGTGTTAGCGCAACTTTTCATCCTCAGACAGATGGTCAGTTAAAGAGGACTTAACAAGTTTTGGAGGATATGATGAGAGCGTGTGCCCTTAATTTTATAAGCTCTTGAGATGATCAGTTGCTACTAATTGAATTCGCCAATAGAGACAGTTATCACTTGAGTATCGGGATAACATTATATGAGGCATTGTATGGTCGTAGGAGTTATTCCCCGATTCGATCGGAAGAAGTGGGTGACAGATAGAGAATTGCTCTCGAATTGGTATAATAAGTCTCAAAAGGTGTTCAGTTGATTGTGAGTGATGGAGAATACCTCAAAGCAGACAGAAAAGCTATGCTGACAAGAGACGAAGATCGTTGAAGCTCAAAGAGAGTAGGTCGTATGTTGAAGAAATCGATTCGGGCATTAAATAGAGAGAAGAAAGTGTCGAGGTTTAAAACGATCTCCCTAGTCAAAGTCCTTTGGTAGTATTACACTTCGAAAAAATTCACATGGGAATTAAAAAGTATGATGCGATAGACGTAACCAGAGTTGTTTATGGACCTATTTGACTTGGTTCTAATTTGGAGGATCAAATTTCTTAAGTGGGGGAGATTATGTAAGACCTAATTTTTATCGAAATTCCTTATGATTCATATGATGTAAACAAGGTTGGATGTAAATTGAATCATAAGAAGAGCTGTACGTGAATGAAAAATGCAAATGGAATGAATAAAAAATTCCCGAATGCATTTAAAAGATCAAATGGAAGATTGAAATGGTCACAGATTAAATGAATGGGATTCAATCATTCGGATTGGAGATAAGGATTTAAAACACGAAATGAGAAAGGGTTCGTGAAGGAAAGTTGTATTGGTTTGGTCCAGAACACGTTGAAGGGTAAAACGGTCAAAAGATAAAAATTCGGTATAAATTCGATAAGAAAAATTTCATTAAAAAAATGGAATTGAGAAATCTTGATCAATAACAAGGAAAATATTGAATTTCGAGTCCAATTAATCAAGATATGAATTTATTGGAATTAATCGAAATTTTCACATCGAAAAATTATCCCGAAAATATTGGAAAAATATACCGAAAAGACGAAATAAGACAGATAAATTCATTTATGGATTAAATGAATAAAATATAACTTTTTAATGATATTTTGAGATTTGTTATAATATTTTAATGAATAAAATAATAATAAAATAAATTATAAATAATAAATAAAAATATAAAAAAAGAAACTGAATTTCGCGAAACGCGAAACTGAGAAAGAAAGCAGAAAATGAAGCAGGCGAAAGGGAGAAGATAACCGGGGGAGTCGGTTCCCTCCATCTGACGAGCCACCAGCGAGACAGAAGGCCAGGCCAGGGTAGGCGAAGGTAGCTGACACCCGCGCGACCCACCTGCAGCTGCGACGCCCACCGACGTCGTTGGAGAACGCCAGATCGAAAGGGAGAGACCGCGGGAGAGAAGATGGGATCGACGACCATCGGCGTCATTTCGACCCACCCTGAGGCCAGTCGAAGGTCCCCCTTGTGATGGCACGCCGAACAGCACCGAACACTGCCGGAGAACCAGTCGAACAGTGCGGGAACGACAAAGATGAGCCTGAACCAGTACAGACCGGACCGGTCAGCCAAAAAGAAAAGAAAGAAAAGAAAAAAAAAGAAAAAAAGGGAAAAAGAAAAGAGGAAAAAATGGGGAAAACTTTAGTGATACAATCAAGCTATGAGAAGTCGGTAAGCGGTCGAAATTAACCGATTTAAATTTCAGAATATTTAATTTGATTAATATTCGACTAAATATTTACCTAGAAAAATATGTAATTGTGTAGCTCAACAATTGGTGTCAAACGAGAGCTTGAGTCAGTCTCGATTTGCGTACTATCATGGAATCTAGGGTAAGTAACCCTTATTTACAACAATTTGCATAGTTATGCGTATTAAAAATTTACCGCATAAATTACGGATTAATTCCGTATAAAATGAATTAAATTCTGGAAATTGAGATAAATTGTCGTAAATAATTAATTAAGCTATTCGAGAGTTTAGAAAGAGGCCTAATAAATACTGATGGGCCCAATGAGCCTAATAGACCTTGATAATGTGAATAGTAAGTGAAAAATGGGCCTAAGGCCGGTTTAGGCCATTATGGTACAATCGAACCCATTATGGGTAAACGGGCTCAATGATTTAAATTAAGCCCAGTAAAAGTGAAATATGGATAACTATGTTTGGATTTAACCCGATAAATGATTATCTGCAGTTCTGGAGAACATATTGGGAGCTAAACGGATTGGGTGATCGGTAACGTTGGGAAAAGTCAGACTGTACAGAATAAATTGAGGTAAGGGAATTTCGCGAGTAGCTAGAGGTAGCTACGCGTATTTTTAACAGCTTTTACATACACTGAAATTGTATAATGATCCTAGAAATGGATTAAAAATTTTAAGGACCCGGAATGGGTAAAAGACTATTTTATCCCTACTGAGGGAAAATTCACCTAAGGATGGTGAAAGCATAACATGCATGAAATGCATGATTCGAAAGATTTCCATGAAATTTTAGCAAAACAAATTGGTAGATTGGCCAGTAATTGCATAAATTTCACAAGATAACACTACTTAAGTGTTATTTAGATTTAAATGCAATTTCTTTGGAAAATGGGCCAACTATCAAGTTTATATGGAAACAGATGGTGCTGGAGCATTTTCTCGCACTATATCTGAGTTTGTGAGTATGCATAATGGTGCTGAAACGGTTGCTTGCACCGATTTGTATGACATCATATGCATGAAATATGCTAGAGCGGTTGCTCGCACTGATTTTTATTATTGTGACATGTATGAGAGGTGCTGGAGCCTAGCTCGCACCCTATTTTGATTTGATACTAATAAAAAAAGGTGTTGGAGCGATTGTTCGCACTACTTTTAATGATTTGACATGCATGAGAGGTGCTGGAGCTTAGCTCGCACCAGAATTTCACATGATTTTCGTGACAGGGTGTTGGAGCCTAGCTCGCACCAGATTTTCTCATGATTTTTGTGACAGGGTGCCGGAGTCTAACTCGCACCAGATTTTCACATGATTTGTGTGATAGAGTGCTGAAGCTTCGCTCGCACTAGTTTTACTTTATTTTATGATAGAGTGTTGGAGCATTGCTCGCACTGATTTTATGAGACATGCGATGAGCCGTGCTTGGAGTGTCGAGTAGACTGTATGTCACACCGACTAAATAGGCTCGCACGTGCGTTTTGAGACAGGGCACGAGTATGGATATGAGATATGGGTCCACGGAGTGCATTGTACCGTGCATATCGCATGGTGTACGTTGTACCGTGCTATATTATAATTATGTGACATCTTTGGATGCGAGTGGCATATTCAGATGCGAGTGATCAGGTAGGACCAACGGGATGGACTGAAGCACCTCTCGGGGCGGTTCCCGATAGTGGTGAGACCCTGCACACAGTATCCGTGTAGCAGTGGGATCACGAGGATATGGCCATAGTCCTAGTTATTTACCTCAGATATTGATATATGTATATTACCTAGTCTCACATGTTACTATCTGATGTTTTGAAAGCTTGAGATTGCGTGGATTTTGTGTAAGTTTCGACCACCGAAGGCAGGGGTTGTATCCTGACTGATGATATTGGTTTTGTTGTGAATAAATGGAGTTTTTAATGTGTCCCGACCCAAAACTACCCAAAAATCAGAGTAAATTTTTCGCATTTTATTATTTTCTTTCATGCTTACCTGTTCTCTGATCGTGACCACACTCCACTAACAATTGGGCTGTGCGTCAATGCCAGTCCCACCAAATTAATTCTTTCTCAGTCATTTATAAATGTTTACAATATTTATACATCCCCTAAAGTTACTTACAAACATGTTACTGTGCTATGCTTATTTAGATACAATATGAACAAGTGTATATACCTTAAATGATGGGCAGCAGCGGATATCCAAAATGCAGTACTCTGACGCCTCAACATCTACTGGAGATTATCTGTGTGAGAAAATGAAAGGGGTGAGCACATCAAGCTCAGTAAGGCAATCCTACGAACAAGTAGGTAACCATACTACCTACATAAACGTGGTGCCATGCATAAACCACCCTTTCTCCACACATTTTAAAACTGATGCTATGATTCATGATGTCATGTAAAACACGTTCGCATGAAAAATTCCACAAGTAGTTCTTTTTAAATCATTTCTTTCTCATTTAAAAATTTCACAATAAAGTCAGGACTTAACCCCTCCTTCGGGTGGTTCTGACTCACACAAAACCATGAAAATCAGTTTACATCACACATGGGTTTAAAAAGCATGGAAATAGCATCATGCAAATTTAGTTTAAAACCCAGTTTCAATCATCGTCTAGATCATCAACGTGGGAGACTAGGCAACATCTGTATATCGGTAATAACCAGGACTATGGCCGTGTGTCCTCGTGAGCCCCTCTGCTACACGGATCCTAGTGTGCGGGGTCTCACCCTGATCGGGAACCGCTCGGGAGGTGGGTCAATCCAACCCGTCAGTCTTATCCGATCCCACACATCCGAAGATGCCATATCTGAAGATACCCCGTATCCGAAGATACCACACATCCGAAGATGCCACACGGTACATCGTACTCCATGCTACTTGCACGGTACATCGTACTCCGTGGACCCATATCATATCTCTATACTCATGCCATGTCTCAAAACGCACGTGCGAGCCTATTTAATCAGTGACACACAGTCTACCCGATGCTCCAAGCACGGCTAATCACATGTTCTCATAAAATTAGTGCGAGCGATGCTCAGCACTCTCATCAAATCAAGTAAAACTAGTGCGAGCTAAGCTCTAGCACTCTGTATGCAAACCATCACGAAAATCATATATATATATATAAAATCTGGTGCGAGCGAAGCTCTAACACCCTGTCTCAAAAATCATATAAAATATGGTGCGAGTTAGACTCTAGCACCGTATCACGAAAATCATGTAAAATCAGGTGCGAGTTAGACTCCAGCACTAATGCATGTAAAACTCTAGTGCGAGCTCTCACTCCAACACTAATGCATGCATCACCCAAATCAAAATATCGTGCGAGCTAAGCTCTAGCACGTCACATGTCAATAAAAACACGTAAGCGACTCTGTTTCCTCAAAAAAATTTTCAAAACAATTTCATCGTTGAAAATATGCAATGCTGTGCATTTTTCTTTCAAAGTTAGCCAGCCTACTCATGCATGCATCAAAACACCTCCAGAACGAGCAGGAACCTCTTGTTCTTAGTCCTCCCAAATTTTCCTAAAATTGTAAATTTTACCCTTAACAAGGGTATTTTGGTAATTTTGCCCATTCGGGGCACTAAAATTATTTATTTACTTCTAGACCCTTCAGATAATTTAAAAGACTGCATATGACTTTGAAATTTTGTAAAGTTACCTCTAGCAGTCCGTAGAATTCCCTTACCTTATTTTTCTGTAGAGTCTGACCTTTCCTTTTTTCCACTGCTGTCTCGTCACGCAGTCCGATCTGCTCCTAATTTAATGTCCGGAACTGCGTATAAATATTCCTCAGGTCAGATATTATACAATTTAATTGTATTTTCTATTTTCTGGGCTTAATTTAAATCATTGGGCCCATTTACCCCTATTGGGTCCGATTGCATCTTAATGGGCCTTAATCGGCCTTAAGCTCGTTTTCCACTTAATTTTCACATTATCGAGGCCTATTAGGCTCATTGGGCCCACCAACAATTTATTGGGCCTCGTTCTAACTCTTGAATAACTCAATTTATTATTTACGATAATTTATCTAAATTTCCATAATTTAATTTATTTTATGCGGTAATTAAATTCGAAACACGCATAATGATGTAAATTATCGTAAATAAGGTTTACTTACCTGAGATTTCATGCTAGTACGTAAATCGAGGCTATCTCGAGCTCTCGTTGGATGCCAATTTTTGAGCTACACAATTTCATAAATTTTTTGGTAAATTTTCAGTCAAAAATTAATTAAATAAAATATTCCAAAATTTAAATCGATCAATTTCGACCGCTACTGACTTACCCGTAGCTCGATTACATCACCGAGATTTTTTCCCAATTTTTCCTCTTTTTATTTTTCCCTTTTTCTCCTTTTTTCCTTTCCTCATTGGCTGAACCGGTTCAGTCTGGTTCAGACCCGGTTTGAACCGTCGGTTCACTCCGGTTCCACCGGTTCAGGGCCTTGCCGGTCGGTTCTCCACCGGCTTTCGTCGTCAGTGGCTCCGCTGGGCCGTCCGCAGCACGAATCTGCCCTCGGTTTCGTCTAAGGCCGCCGAAAAGTCGTCGGTCCGGCCTCTTCTCTCCTGCCGTCGAAATCCATTTCTTCTTTCCGCCGTTTCTGACGTTTTTCGGCAGTTTCGCCGGTCGTGGCCACCACCAATAAGCTTGCCTGCGCCTGGGGAACATTCGGCGGTGGTCAGGGTCGGCCAGATCGGCGCCGTTCGCCGTCGATCTCTTTTTTTTCCTCTCGGTTTCTCCGTTTCGCCGTTTCGCCGCCTATCGCCGCCGTTCGTGCCTCCGTTAGGCCGATGGTGGCTCGGCGCCTTCCCCCTCGCCGGTCGCTCGCCTGGGCAGTCGTCGGTGGCCGTCCGTCTTCCTCGGTTCCTTCTTCTGTTTTCCGTTTTGGATTCCTTTCTCTCTCCCCGATCCATTTTCTGATTCCTTTTTTTTATTTATAATTTTTATTTTTATTATTTATTTATTTTATTAATATTTTAATCATTAAAATACATTAAAGATACCCAAATATCTCTTAAAATATCCTTAAAATTATTATTTAATTCCAAATTCATTTATTTAATTTTATTTATTTTATTTTAACCCTTTTCGGTATATTTTTTGATTATTTTCGAGATTATTTTAAGAAGTAAAAATTCCGATTTATTCCAATAAATTTATATCTTGATCAATTTAACCCAGAATAAATTTATTTCACCTTTATTGACCAAGATTTCTCAATACATTATTTTTAATAAATTTTTCTCATCGAATTTATACCGACCTTCGGTCTTTTGACCATTTTGCCCTTCAACGTGTTCGAGAATTCCATTTTAATCCTTTTGCATTTTTAATTTCGTATTTTAACTAAAATCGGGTCTTACATAATCTCCCCCACTTAAGGAATTTGGTCCTCCAAATTAGAACCAAGTCATATGAGTCCATAGACTACTCCGGGTACATCAATCGTATCATACTTTTTAATTCTCATGTAACCTTTTTTCGGAGTGTAATACTACCAAAGGACTTTAATTAGGGAGATCGTCTTAATCCTCAATACTTTCTCTTTCCTGTTTAATGCCCGAATCAACTTTTTCAATATATTTATATTTGCACTGAGCTAAACTATTGGAGTTCATATCCGATCACCTATGCTGGATCTGAATAGTATTGCCGAAGTATCAAAAGATGGGACACATTGTAGATGCCTGTTTATTTAGGTGATAACGCCAACCTATAGGTCTTATCTCCCACTTGTCCAATCTCTCAAAAATTCCATTCAGAAAAACTTAATTTGCCTTCTTCCCGAGTCTCGTTATGTCCTTATTCCCTTAGGACAAATAACCTCAACAATACTGATTCACCCTCAGTGAATTCCAATGCTTTTTATCTGCTCTGAGGTGTTCTTAATCTCTCACTCAACTGAACATCCACAGAGACTTATTATACTTATTTGGAAGAAATTTCTATCTGTCACCCATTTTTCCTGTCTGAGTTTGGGAACAACCCCTTCAGCCATACACTGCCTCATAATTGTTATCCCGATACTCAAGTGACAACTCGTCATTGATGGCTTAACAACTGATCATTCCAGGAGCTTATAAAATCAATGCACATACTCTCATCATATCCTCTAAAACTTGTACAGTCCTCTCTGACTGACCATCTGTCTGAGGATGAAAAGCTGTGCTAACACTCAGTCGGGTTCCCATAGCTTCCTGAAAAATATTCCCCGAAGTGGGAAGTGAAGTGGGAATCCCTATATGATACCATGCTCACTGGAACTCTACATACTGCTCCATAATCTTCCTTATACCTGAATCCTCATACACACTCTGAGTATCTGGGGATTTCATAACCAGAAAGTGGGTAGACTTAGTCAATTTAGCGACTATCATCTAAATAGCCTCGTGACTCATCTGAGTCCTCAATAACCTATCACGAAATTCATGGAGACTTGCTCCATTTCCGTGCCGTGTCGATATAGGTAGAGGCTGCAATAACTCTGCAGACTTTTAATACTCTACCTTACTCTGCTGACATACTAGGCACTTTTTCACAATCTCTACCATATCTCTTTTCACATCTGACCACCAATACCCTTTTCAGAGATTTCATATATTTATTCGTCACTTTTCATATGCACTGTATATCCCGAAGAGTAAGCTTCTGACAATATTACTATCTCATCAACTGTGGTCATGGGGAGCACTTACACTGTCTATGAACCTCTGTAAATCATCGACACTCTCTGTGAACTCTGTCACTATACCCTTCTAAATCTGACCCAAACCATCGATACCATGCCGATCATCACGCTAAGCCTGTCAAATCCGGGCACTCTCATCCGGTTCTAGTCTCAGGCTAGCTGTCACACAATCACTGTCATCATCAGAAGGGATCACATCACTATTGAGGCTCACAACTGCTTTAGCAGCTCACGCTCCCTGACCATCATATGTAATACCATCCCGAGGCTCTTTCTGCTCAAGGCATCAGCCATCACATTAGCCTTTCTTGGGTGGTACAATTTTTCACAATCAAAATCTCTCAGAAGCTCTTACCCACTATATATTCTCATATTCGCATCTTTCTGTGAAAACAAATACTTGGGGCTTTATGATCAGTGCATACCCAAAATTTCTCACCATGTACATAATAGTACCATATCCTCAGTATAAGTACTACCGCTGCCAACTTTAAATCATGGGTTAGATAGTTTATTTCATGATCCTTGAGTCATCTGAATCCACAATCGACTATCTTCCCATTTTGCATCAATACACAGCTCATTTATTATTTTGAGTTATTCATACACACAGAGAACCTCTTGAGCTGTTGGGTATGGTGAAAATAACCACGGTGGTCAGTTCATACTTCACTACACCAAAATTTATGTCACATCTATCATCTCACTTATCATCTCATTCAAATACCATGCTTTCTTAGTTAAACGTGTCAACAAAGTATACCCTTTTTCAGAATTCGCAACAACTATCTGTAAAAGTAATTTCCAATTGTTGCTTATAATTTTCCCTGGACTTTAAATACACCCAGCATATCATCAATAAGGATGATGACCAATCGGTCTAGGTAAAGTTTAAATAACTCATTGTAGTTGAGCTCCACTACATATTTCAATCGCCCATATCCTTGACCTATGTACGCATAAACGTGTAGTATCACTTCAAAATTGCTCCCGTTCAAGGTACTAACCCGAGTCATTTCCTCTCTCCTTTTTTTTTAACGGCTTTTATTAAATTTTAATATTTTAACCTTCATAATTAATCAAATTTTATAGTTCTTTATCGTACTAGTAAAAGTATCCAAATTTTAAATTTATATCTTACCACGATCGATTTCAAGTTATAAATCAATATATATATATTTCTAGACGCTGTCAAGTCTTCAGGCGGGGAGGTATTTTGAAATACCTTTATTAACCCTTAGACTTAACCACAATTACTTAACATATCAGTCCATGTGGTCACAATTCATATTCGCTACTAATTGCTTTAATCCTAATTACTTCACGTATCATAGATATTCGTACCTTACAAACGCCTCTTACTCTAGTACATCTTGTATTTAGGATCAAGCATATTTCAAAGATTATCTTCTTAGTGTATCAATTATAACGAAACTCTGTCATTATTCATTTCGTGAGTACCATCATTTGTTCCTTTAATTTCAACCGTTGCACCCTTTTTTATTACTTGTCAAAACTTACAGTATACTTTTCAGGGGTAAAACAACCCTATCTTAGGATAGAAATCCGAACTTCATAATATGCAGCCGATTACTTTATTCTCAAATATTACTTTAAATTATTCATAGTCCATTGAATAAAATCGGCTGACTTATACTTCTTCCCCCGTTTTCAACTTAAAATCTCTTCATAGTTATTCCGTTAGTTAACCTTCCTCTATTGGGGTACTCATTTATCAGCACTGTACCCAAGAGTGTAGGCATTCATGTCTTTTACTCACTTACATGCGAATGAAGGCGGTATGAAGAAATACGTGGTACCAGGATAAATTAACACAATTACTTCTTTATTCATAAGTAGTGTGGTATCTTTCACCACATCCTGTGAAACATCAGTAGTGTCTTGGTCCAAGACATACACTCGCCTTCGTCCAACAGCCTACTTTCCTTTTCTCTTCGACTATGGCCTCCCTTTTTGATGCAGCTATCTCAACAGGGTTTTCTCTATCTCTTTACCTTTCTGTGGGGCAATCTCGTCCAACTCTGAGCAATCATGATAAATGGTCCGTCTTACCACACTTAACGGCCATTTTCATCAATAATATGTAGGTGTAGGCCCTATTTTCGTGGTATTTACCACACATTCTACAGTGATCCGTAGCAGATCGGGGTTCTCCAATCACAATACCCCTCAAAAGTACTACAATCGGATAACTGTGGCCTTACCAATCATCTTAGCCCATAACTCATCAAATCAAATCTTTTTTCAAACTACCCCTTTTTCTCGTTCTGCCATCTCTATCATTCTCGATTCTCTTTCTGTCTCTATTTTGGCCCTTACTACCTTTCCCAATCTCAGAGGCATGTAACACTCGATCTCATTCACACAACTGTATTTTACGCACTGCCTCGACATAGGTAATATCTCATGGGCCAACCGGACTCTAATTGACAATCTAAGCCCTTCTATAACCTTTTAGACATCTCGACTGTCACTCTTCATAGTGTCGAGGTAATATCTACCCAAGAATATAACCGAGTTTCATACTCATAATTCATACTCATCAATAAATCAATTCCTCTGGGTCAGAGTAAAGAATTTTATCTATCATTCCCTTTAAACAGTGTCCAGGATATTCTATCACCGGAATACATCCAGAAATATTCTCCACACTCTGCTCCAACCTCACGAAGCGTATCTCAATACTGTCCGATCACTCTGTCGGACTCTGTGAGGCATGCTCAATATAAACCTCCATTTTAATCTCATCCTGATTCTCATAGGTCAACTCAGCACAATTAGCAGGCTCAGGTCTACCTCTATGACCTCTGCCTCGTGCTCTACCTTCTCCATCACGACTAATATTAGGCATTCCTGCATTCTCAACCATTTCTTAGTTAAAATCCATCTCAATATACACTATTGTATCTAACCAAGCACAGTAACACGGGGATGAAATTTTCTAATTACTGACACTGACACACATCAGACCAATTTCTGCTCTGATACCACCTTTATATTGTCACGACCCAAAACTACCCAAAAATCAGAGTAAATTTTTCGTGTTTTATTATTTTCTTTCATGCTTACATGTTCTCTGATCGTGACCACACTCCACTAATAATTGGGCTGTACGTCAATGCCAGTCCCACCAAATTAATTCTTTCTCAGTCATTTATAAATGTTTACAATATTTATACATCCCCTAAAGTTACTTACAAACATGTTATTGTGCTATGCTTATTTAGATACAATATGAACAAGTGTATATACCTTAAATGATGGGCAGCAGCGGATATCCGGAATGCAGTACTCTGTCACCTCAACATCTACTGGAGATTATTTGTGTGAGAAAATGAAAGGGGTGAGCACATCAAGCTCAGTAAGGCAATCCTACGAACAAGTAGGTAACCATACTACCTACATGAACGTGGTACCATGCGTAAACCACCCTTTCTCCACACATTTTAAAACTGATGCTATGATTCATGATGTCATGTAAAACACGTTCGCATGGAAATTCCACAAGTAATTCTTTTTAAATCATTTCTTTCTGATTTAAAAATTTCACAATAAAGTCAGGACTTAACCCCTCCATTGGGTGGTCCTGACTCGCACAAAACTATGAAAATCAGTTTACATCACATATGGGTTTAAAAAGCATGGAAATAGCATCATGCAAATTTAGTTTAAAACCCAGTTTCAATCATCGTCTAGGTCATCAACATGCGAGACTAGGCAACATATGTATATCGGTAATAACCAGGACTATGGCCGTGTGTCCTCGTGAGCCCCTCTGCTACACAGATCCTAGTGTGCGGGGTCTCACCCTGATCGGGAACCGCTCGGGAGGTGGGTCAATCCAACTCGTCAGTCTTATCTGATCCCATGCATCCGAAGATGCCGTATCCGAAGATACCCCGTATCCGAAGATACCACACATCCGAAGATGCCACACGGTACATCGTACTCCGTGGACCCATATCATATCTCTATACTCATGCCATGTCTCAAAACACACGTGCGAGCCTATTTAATCGGTGACACACAGTCTACCCGATGCTCCAAGCATGGCTAATCACATGTTCTCATAAAATCAGTGCGAGCGACGCTCAGCACTCTCATCAAATCAAGTAAGACTAGTGCGAGCTAAGCTTTAGCACTTTGTATGCAAACCATCACGAAAATCATATATATATATATAAAATCTGGTGCGAGCGAAGCTCTAACACCCTGTCTCAAAAATCATATAAAATATGGTGCAAGTTAGACTCTAGCACCGTATTACGAAAATAATGTAAAATCAGGTGCGAGTTAGACTCCAGCAACATTGCATGTAAAACTCTAGTGCGAGCTCTCACTCAGCACTAATGCATGCATCACCCAAATCAAAATATCGTGCGAGCTAAGCTCTAGCACGTCACATGTCAATAAAAACAAGTAGGCGGCTCTGTTTCCTCAAAAAAATTTTCAAAACAATTTCATCGTTGAAAATATGCAATGCTGTGCATTTTTCTATCAAGGTTCACCAGCCTACTCATGCATGCGTCAAAACACCTCCAGAACGAGCAGGAACCTCTTGTTCTTGGTCCTCCCAATTTTTCCTAAAATTGTAAATTTTACCCTTAACAAGGGTATTTTGGTAATTTTACCCATTCGGGGCACTAAAATTATTTATTTACTTCTAGACCCTTCAGATAATTTAAAAGACTGCATATGACTTTGAAATTTGGTAAAGTTACCTCTAGCAGTCCGTAGAATTTCCTTACTTTATTTTTCTGTAGAGTCTGACTTTTCTTTTTTTCACTGCTGTCTCGTCCAGTCCGATCTGCTCCCAATTCAATGTCTGAAACTGCGTATAAATATTCCTCAGGTCAGATATTATACAATTTAATTGTATTTCCTATATTCTGGGCTTAATTTAAATCATTTGGCCCATTTACCCCTATTGGGCCCGATTGCACCTTAATGGGCCTTAATCGGCCTTAAGCCCGTTTTCCACTTAATTTTCACATTATCGAGGCCATTGGGCTCATTGGGCCCACCAACAATTTATTGGGCCTCGTTCTAACTCTTGAATGGCTCAATTTATTATTTACGACAATTTATCTAAATTTCCATAATTTAATTTATTTTATGCGGTAATTAAATTCGAAACACGCATAACAATGTAAATTATCGTAAATAAGGTTTACTTACCCGAGATTCCATGCTAGTACGTAAATCGAGGCTATCTCAACCTCTCGTTGGATGCCAATTTTTGAGCTACACAATTTCATAAATTTTCGGGTAAATTTTCAGTTTAAAATTAATTAAATAAAATATTCTAAAATTTAAATCGGTCAATTTCGATCGCTACTGACTTACCCGTAGCTCGATTACATCATCGAGATTTTTTTCCAATTTTTTCTCTTTTTCTTTTTCCCTTTTTCTCCTTTTTTCCTTTCCTCATTGGCTGAACCGGTTCGGTCTGATTCAGACCCGATTCGAACCATCGGTTCGCTCCGGTTCGGTCGGTTCAGGGCCTTGCCGGTCGGTTCTCCACCGGCTTCCCTCGTCAGTGGCTCCGCTGGGCCGTCCCTAGCACGAATCTGCCCTCGGTTTCGTCCAAGGCCGCCGAAAAGTCGTTGGTCCAACCTTTTCTCTCCTGCCGTCGAAACCCATTTCTTCTTTCCGCCGTTTTCGGCGTTTTCTGGCAGTTTCGTCGGTCGTGGTCGCCACCAATAAGCTCGCCTGTGCCTGGGGAACGTTCGGCGGTGGTCGGGGTCGGCCAGATCGACGTCGTTCGCCGTCGATCTCCTTTTTTTCCTCTCGGTTTCTCCATTTCGTCGTTTCGCCGCCTATCGCGGCCGTTCATGCCTCCGTTAGGCCGGTGGTGGCTCGGCGCCTTCCCCCTCACCGGTCGCTCGCCTGGGCAGTCGTCAGTGGCCATCCGTCTTCCTCAATTCCTTCTTCTGTTTTCCATTTTGGCTTCCTTTCTCTCCCCGATCCATTTTCTGATTTCTTCTTTTTTTATTTATAATTTTTATTTTTATTAGTTATTTATTTTATTAATATTTTAATCATTAAAATACATTAAAGATACCCAAATATCTCTTAAAATATCCTTAAAATTATTATTTAATTCTAAATTCATTTATTTAATTTTATTTAATTTATTTTAACCCTTTTCGGTATATTTTTCGATTATTTTTGGGATTATTTTTCGAAGTAAAAATCTCGATTTATTCCAATAAATTTATATCTTAATCAATTTAACCCAGAATAAATTTATTTCACCTTTATTGACCAAGATTTCTCAATCCATTATTTTTAATAAATTTTTCTCATCAAATTTATACCGACCTTCGGTCTTTTGACCATTTTGCCCTTCAACGTGTTCGAGAATTCTATTTTAATCCTTTCGCATTTTTTATTTCGTGTTTTAACTAAAATCGGGTCTTACCCAATGTTTTCAAAAATGCTTGGAAATAAATGATTTTATGTGGATCAGGATCACCCGAGGGAGGGGTTGAGTCCCGATGACTGTGATGGATGTGGATTCATGAAATGAATTAAAATGTTTTCTACGGTTTTGTGGAAACTCAACATGATGTATTTTCCATGATTTTTTATAATTCATGAAATGAAATGTTTTAGCATGAGGAGGTTATCCATGCTTTAATTGCAAATGCATGGTTTTGATTTAATTCATGCGTTGTATGATTTTACGTGAGATGCCATTAAGGCATGAGTTGCATGATTTCCATAAGCACGAACAACTTTTATAAACTATGGCATTGATGTGTGCATATCAGAGCAACAATTGGTCTGATGTGTGTCAGTGTCAGTAATTAGGAAATTACATCCCCGTGTTACTGTGCTTGGTTAGATACAATAGTGTATATCGAGATGGGTTTTGACTAAGAAATGGTTGAGAATGCGGGAATGTCTAATATGAGTCGCGTTAGATGAGATAGTGCACGAGGCAGAGGTCGTAGAGGTAGACCTGAGTCTGCTAAGTCGTGCTGAGTTTGACTATGAGAATTAGTATGAGATTGAAATAGAGGCTAATGTTGAGCATGCCCCACTGAGTCTGACAGAGAGATCGGACAGTATTGAGACAGCTTTGCGAGGTTGGAGCGGAGCGTGGAGATTATTTTGAGGAGCTAATTGCTCAGATTATGAATAAGATCAGAGGGCGCAGCGGAGCATTGGTGGAAATCCGCTCGACCCATCTTAAGTGTTAAACATCCAGAGCTGACGTGAGAAATGTTTATGGATGTATTCCGGTGACAGGATATCCCGGACATGATTTAAGGGAAAAATTTCTTACACTGCCCAGGAATACTAAATTGATTATGAGTATGAAACTCAGTTATATTCTTTGGCAGATATTACCTCGACACTATGAACAGTGACAGTCAAGATGTCTAAAAGTTCATGAAATGGCTCAACTTTTCAGTTAGAGTCCGATTGGCCCGTGAGATATTACTTATGGAGGCAGTGCGCAGATTTACAGTTGGGTAAATAAGAACATGAATTGCACGCCTCTGAGATTGGGAAAGGTAGTGAGGGCTGAAATAGAGACAGAAAAGAGAATCGAGAAATGACAAAGATGTTAAAATGGGAAAATGGTAATTGGTAAAAGATTTAATTTGACGAGTCATGGAGTAAGATAATTGGTAAGGCCCCAGTGCATCCAATTTTGACACTCTTGGGGGACATTGTGATTTGAGGACCCCGACCTGCTACGAAGTAGAGTAGCAGTGTGATCACTGTAAGCAGTGTGGGATATGTGGTGGATACCACGGAAAGAGGGTCTATATCTACACTATATTGATGAAAATGGCCGTTAAGTGTGGTAAGACGGACCATTGATTTTGATTACACAGAGTTGGGCGAGATCACCCCACAGAAAAGTAAAGAGACAGAGAAAAACTTCATTTGTATAGCTGCAACGAAAAGGGAGGCAATAGCCGAAAAGAAAAAGGAAAGTAGGCTGTTGGACGAAGGCGAGAGGATGTCTTGGACCAGGACACTATTGATGTTTCATGGATGTGGTGTAAGATACCACACTTGTTATGAATAATGAAGTACATATGTTCATTGATCCTGGTACCACACACTTATTCGTACAGCCTTCATTCGCATATAAGTGAGTAAAAGGCATGAATGCCTACATCATTAGGCATAATACTGATAAATGAGTACCCCAATAGAGGAGGATTAATTAACGGAATATGGATATAGAGATTTTAAGTGACAAAAAGGGGTGCAACAGTTGAAATTAAAGGAGTAAAAGATTGTACTCACGAAATGAATAATGAAAGAGTTTCGTTATAATTGATACACTAAGGAGATAATTTTTAAGATAAGATATGCTTGATCTTAAATACAAGATGTATTGGAGTAAGAGGCGTATGCTAGGAAAGAACATCTTTACGATATGAAGTCATTAGGATTAAAGCAATTAGTAGCAAATATAAATTGTGACCACATAGACTGAGATATAACGTAGTTGTGGTTAAGTCTGAAGGTTAATAAAGGTATTTCAAAATACCTCCCCGCCTGAAGACTTGACAGCGTCTAAAAGTATATATATAACCTATAACGTGAAATCGATCATCGTAATAAATACCTTTAGCATTAGGATACCTTTACTAAGACGATAAGAATATTAAAATTCGACGAATCATAAAGGTTATCATAGTAAAAATTTAATAAGAGCCGTTAAGATAAGAAAAGGAAGTGACGCAGGTTAGTACCTGGAAACGTAAGCGATTTTGAAGGATCTTATACGCTTATGCGTGGATGAGTCAAGGATTGGACCGAATTGTAATCATCATTATCGATGATATGTTGGGCGTAGTTAAAGTCCAGGGCAAATTGTAAGCAATAATTGAAAATTGCTCTTACAATAGGGTTGTTGTGAATTCTCAAAAAGGGTATACCTTGTGACACGTTGAACTAAGAAAACGTGATCTTTAAATGAGATGATAAATAAGATGATAGATGTGACATGAATTTCGGTGTAATGAAGTATGAACTGACCACCGTGATTATTTTCATCATACCTAACAGCTCAAGAGGTTCTCAGTGAGTATGGATACCTCAAAGTTATGAAGGAGCTGTGTATTGATGTATAATGGGGAGATAGTCAAGTATGGAGTCAGACAACTCCTTGATCATAAAATAAACTATCTGACCCATGATTTAAAGTTGGCAACAGTATTTATACCGAGGATATGGTACTATTATGTACACGGTGAGAAATTTTGGATATGTACTGATCATAAAGCTAGAGTATCTGTTTTCACAGAAAGAGGCGAATATGAGAATACATAGTGGGTTAGAGCTTCTGAAAGTTTTGATTTGTGAAAATTGTACCACCCAGGAAAGGCTAATGTGATGATTGATGCCTTGAGTATAAAGAGCTTCGAGATGGTACCGCATATGATGGTCAGGGAGCGTGAGCTGCTAGAGCAGTTATGAGCCTCAATATTGATGTGATCCCTTCTGATGATGACAGTGATTGTGTGACAGCTAGCCTGAGACTAGAACCGGATGAGAGTGCCCGGATTTGACAGGCTTAGCGTGATGATCGGCATGATGTCGATGGTTTGGGTCAGATTCAGAAAGGTACAGTGACAGAGTTCACAGAGTATGATAATGATTTACAGAGAGGTTCAGAGACAGTATAAGTGCTGCCCAGGACCACAGTTGATGAGATAGTAATTTTGTCAGAAGCTCACTCTTCAGGATATATGGTGCATACGGAAAGTAACGAATATATATATATATGAAAATCTCTGAAAAGGGTATGGGTGGTCAGATGTGGAAGGAGATATGGTAGAGATTGTGGAAAAGTGCCTAGTATGTCAGCAGAATGAGGTAGAGTATTAAAAGTCTGCAGAGTTATTGCAGCACCTACCTATATAGACACGGCACGGAAAATGAGAGCAAGTCTCCATGAATGTCGTGATGGGTTACAGAGAACTCAAGTGAATTACGAGGCTATTTGGATAATAGCCGACAGATTGCCTAAGTCTACCCACCTTCTGGTTATGAAATCCCTAAATACTCGGAGTGTATATGAGGATTTATGTGTAAGGAAGATTGTGGAACATTAAGTAGCTTTCCAGTGAGCATGGTATCATATAGGGATTCCCGCTTCACTTCCCACCTCTGAGGATATTTGTAGGAAGCTATGGGAACCCGACTGAGTATTAGCACAGCTTTTCATCCTCAGACAGATGGTCAGTCAGAGAGGACTGTACAGGTTCTGGAGGATCCGATGAAAGCGTGTGCCATTGATTTTTATGCTCCTGGAATGATCAGTTATTACAAATTGAATTCGCCAATAGTGACAGTTGTCACTTGAGTATCGGGATAACAAGATATGAGGCAGTGTTTGGCTGTAGGGGTTGTTCCCCAAATTGGGTAAGAAAAAGTGGGTGACAGATAGAAATTATTTTCGACTTTGGATGATAAGTCTCTGAGGATGTTTAGTTAAGGATGAGAGATTAAGAACACCTCAGAGCAGATAGACAAGCATTGGAATTCGCCCTTGGTGAATTAGTATGGTTGAAATGTTTCATATCCTAAGAGAATAAGGACATAGCGAGCTTTTGGAAGAAGGTAAATTGAGTTGCGCTGGATGGAATATTTTGAGAGATTGGACAAGTGGGAGATAAGACCTGTAGGTTGGCGTTATCACTTGAATTAACAGGCACTCACAATGTGTCCCATCTTTTGGTGTTTCGGAAATACTATCCAGATCAAGCATAGGTAATCGAATATGAACTCCAAAAGTTCAGTTTAATGAAAATATAAGAATATTGATAAGTTGATTCGGGCATTAAACAGGAAAGAGAAAATATTGAGGTTTAAGACGATCTCCCTAATTAAAGTCCTTTGGTAGTAATACACTCCGGAGAAGGTCACATAAGAATTTAAGAGTATGATACGATCGATGTACCCGGAGTAGTCTATAAACTCATATGAATTGGTTCTAATTTGGAGGACCAAATTCCTTAAGTGGGGGAGAGTTGTAAGACCCGAATTTAATTAAAATACGAAATGAATGAGCATTCGTGAAGAGAAGTCGGGTTAAATTAATCCCGAACATGTGTAAGGGTAAAATGGTCAAAAGATCGAAAGTCGGTATAATTTCGATGAGAAAATTTAATTAAAAATAACGGATTGAGAAATCTTGGTCAATAAAGGAGAAATAAATTTATTTTGGGTTAAATTGATCAAGATATCAATTTATGGGAAATTAATCGGAATTAATTGGAATTTTTAGTTCAGAAAAATAATCCCGAAAATAATCGAAAAATATACCGAAAAGTCATTCGGGACAATATCTCGAAAATACAGAGAAATTATACCCGAAAAAGGATTAAAATGAATTAAATAAAATTAAATTAATTGATTTAGAATAAAATAATAATTTTAAGTGATATTTTGGGTATTTTAATATATTTTAATGATTAAAATATAATATAAATAAATAAAATAAAAAATAGATAATAAATAAATTAATATATAAAAATAAATTAAAGAAATTGAAAAAAAAAATCTGAAAAACCAATCGGGGAGAGAGAAGGAGAAAGCAGAACAGAAAACGAAGCAAACGGAGGCTGAAGACCGACGAGCCACCGACGACCGTTGAGCCCAGGCGAGGGTCGGAAAACGCAGAGCGACGCCCGGTGAGCACGATGGTACCGGCGGTGCAGCCTACCGACGCCGGAGATCGACGAATCGGGGGAGAGAAGCCGCGGGAGAAAGAGCTCCGATCGGCGGCGAACGGAGCCGATTTGGCCGACCCCACCCCCAGCCGAGGACTCCCCAGGCCCAGACGATGCGATCGGTGGTGGCCACGGCTGGCGAAACCGACGGACGGCGCCGAAATCAACGAAAAAAGGGGGAACCACCGACAGCGAAGAGGAGAACAGCCGGACCGACGACTTTTCGGTGGCCTTGGACGAAGCCGAGGCCAGATTCGAGGTGCGGACAACCTTGCGGAGCTACTGGCGGTGGAAACCGACGGAGAACCGGCCGGCAAGGTGGTGAACTGGCGGTGAACCGGTCGAACCGGAGTGAACCGGTTCAGCCAAAAAGAGAGGAAAAAAGGAAGAAAAAAGGAAAAAGAAAAAGAGAAAAAAAATTGGGAAAAGTTTCAGCGATGCAATCGAGCTTCGGGTAAGTCGATAAGCGGTCAAATTGACCGATTTAAATTTTGAAATATTTTATTTAATTAATTTTCGACTGGAAATTTACCCGAAAAATTATGAAATTGTGTAGCTCGACGATTGGCATCCAAAGAGAGCTCGAGACAGCCTCGAATTTCGTACTAGCATGGAATCACAGGTAAGTAACCCTTATTTACGACAATTACCTCGTTATGCGTGATATTGATTTGATTTCTGCATAAATTGAATTAAATTATGGAAATTTAGATAAATTGTCGTAAATAATCGATTTAGCTATTCAAGAATTAGAACGAGGCCCAATAAATTATTAGTGGGCCCAATGAACCCAATAGGCCTCAATAAAGTGAAAATTAAGTGGAAAACGGGCTTAAGGCCGATTAAGGCCCATTAAGGTGCAATCGAGCCCAATAGGGGTAAATGGGCCCAACGATTTAAATTAAACCCAGAAAAGATTAAATACAATTAAATTATATGTTATCTGACCTGAGGAATATTGATACGCAGTTCCGGGCATTGGATTGAGAGCAGATCGGACTGCGCGACGTGACATCAGTGGAAAGGTCAGACTCGACAGGAAAATAAGGTAAGGGAATTCTACGGACTGCTAGAGGTAAACCTTACGAAATTTCAAGTTCATATGCAGTCTTTAAAAATTACCTGAAGGGTCTAGAGGTCAATTAATAATTTTAGTGCCCCGAATGGGTAAATTACTAAAATACCCTTTTTAAGGGTAGAACTTACAAATTTAGGAAAAAATTGGGAGGAGCAAGAACAAGAGGGTTCTGCTCGTTCTGGAGACATTTTAATGCATGCATGAGTAGGCTGGCTAACCTTGAAAGAAAATACACAGCATTGCATACTTTCAACGATATAACTGTTTTGGAAACTGTTTTGAGAAAACAGAGCCGCCTACGTGTTTTTATTTACATGTGACGTGCTAGAGCTCAGCTCGCACGATGTTTTGATTTGGGTGATGCATGCATTGGTGCTGGAGCGAGAGCTCGCACTAGAGTTTTACATGCATAGGTGCTAGAGTATAACTCGCACCAGATTTCACATGCTTTTTCGTGACACGGTGCTAGAGTCTAACTCACACCAGATTTTATAAGATTTTCATGTGATTTATATATAAAGTGTTGAGCTTAGCTCGTACTAGATTTACTGGATTTGTGGAGTAGCGCTGTCTACCCTTGGAGTCAGCCAAAAGGCCCAACAGGCTCAAAAGACCTCTTAGGTGGGGTGAGAGTGAGGGATGAGGTTGGCGGCCTTGTGGGGATGTAAAGCGGGCTCTGCCAGTTTTACTTGATTGATGAGAGTGCTGAGCATCGCTCGCACTGATTTTATGAGAACATGCGATGAGCCGTGTTTGGAGCATCGGGTAGACTGTGTGTCACCGATTTAATAGGCTCGCACGTGCGTTTTGAGACATGGCATGAGTATAGAGATATTATATGGGTTCACGGAGTACGATGTACCGTGTGGTATCTTCGGATACGACATCTCCGGATGCAGCATCTTCAGATGCCTGGGATCGGATAAGACTGACGGGATGGATTGACCCACCTCCTGGGCAGTTCCCGATCATGGTGAGAACCCGCACACTAGGATCCGTGTAGCTGAGGAACTCCCGAGGACACATATGGCCATAGTCCTAGTTATTTGCCTATATACAGACGTTGCCTAGTCTCGCATGTCGACGATTTTGATGAGATCAAACTGGGTTTTAAACTAAATTTGCATGATGGTATTTCCATGCTTTTTAAACCCATGTGTGAATGTAAATCGATTTTTATGGTTTTGTGTGAGTCAGGATCACCCGAAGGAGGGGTCGAGTCCTGACTTTATTGTGAAAATTTTAATTGAGAAAGAAATGATTTGAAATAATTGCATGTTGAATTTTTCATACAAATGTGTTTTACATAACATCATAACTCATATCATTTGTTTTAAAATGTGTGGAGAAAGGGTGGTTTATGCATGGCACTACGTTCATGTAGGTAGTATGGTTACCTACTTGTTCGTAGGGTTGCCTTACTGAGCTTGATGTGCTCACCCCTTTCATTTTCTCCCACAGATAATCTCCAGTTGAAGTTGCGGCGACTCAGTACTGCATTCCGGATATCCGCTGCTGCCCATCATTCAAGGTATATACACTTGTACAAATTGTATCTAAATAAACATAGCACAGTAACATGTTTGTAAGTGTCTCTAGGGGATGTATAAATATTGTAGACATTTTATAAATGACTGAGAAAGAATTAAGTTATATAGTAAATGTATGGTGGGACTGGCATTGATGCACAGCCCAATTTGTTAGTGGAGTGTGGTCACGACCAGAGGACAAGTAAGCAATGAAAGAAAATAACAAAACGTGAAAAATTAACTCTGATTTTTGGGTAGTTTGGGTCGTGACAGTGCATGATTTCGTGCTTGAGCTTTAAACGAAAAAAATGGATTTAAAGGCATGGCATTATGAGCATGTAGATAGTGGAGTTATCTACTTACTTGCATGATTGCCTTACTGAGCGCGTGATTTGCTCACCCCCTATTATCCTTCTTTTTCAGAGCACTCACAGTAGTTTGTGAGCGGCTGAGGACTTGCATTCTTGGTATCTGCTGCATCCCATCGAGAGTCAGGTATACACATTTGTATAGTTTTGTATCTAAATATGTAAATGCACAATACTGTAAACGTATATGATGTCAGGGATGTAAGGTTATGTAAATGCAATTGTGAACGTTTTAATTAAAGTCAAAGGATAGAAAAATCCTAATGTGTAAATGTAACATAGCAATTGAATGGTAAGTAATGTGAGGGGACTAACACCGAATCATAGCTCAACTGTTGGTAGGATGGTCACGATGAGAGAAAGGTAAGAATTAAATAACAAACGAAAAATGAAAAATATTTGTAGTGATTTTTAGGTGATTTGGGTTGTAACATTATGTGTATGAAGAGTGTATATATTGGTATATATTAATTAATAAATAGATTGGTATTGATTAATTGGAAGAAAAAGGTGCCTTGGGTCACATAACCAATTTTAGATTAAGGGCTCAAGTGACTAACCTTAGATAGGAAGAATGTATGATATTGAATAATGATAAATGAGTGTATTGATCATAGTATGAAGTAAATAAGATTAGGATTGAATGAGGTAAATATTTGAAAAGTGGATAAAATTGAATGAAGCATCTAAAAATGCTCTTGATTTCTTAGGAAACCTTCGAGAAATGATTATTATGATGAAGTTAGTGATTGTTTTTAAGGTATTGAAGTCTAATTAAATAAATTAGATAATAATTATACTTAAATGTGATGTTGCAGATAAGAAATTTATTGGAAAAAGGATGGCCTAGGCAAATGTATATGCATTACCTAGCCTAGCTTTGTGACAAAGGTTTGTGCTCACCACATCGTTATTGAGGTAAAAGATTACATATAGGAGATATAGGTATCTCGGCCCAACCATAATAATGGTTCAGTCAAAGATATTTTGATATAACTTTGCAAATCATTCGAGTAAACTTATGGTAGGGCTTTAAAATAAAAGGTTTCAAAAATGCTTCCTTAAGCGTAAATTGCATTTGTTTTATAAAATCCTATTTATAAAATGGTTTATAATGCTTTTAAAATGAGAAAAGCTTTACTTGATTTGATGTAAACAAAACCAAATTGTTTTCACTAGGGATTGTCCAATTATTTGCTTTGAAACCATGATTCTATGGGATACTCATTCCCTTATTCTATATATGGTTATTGAACCCGTTAATTATGCTTTTGAATTGGAAATTGCAGATTGTATTGTATGTTATTGAATTTTTAAACTGTTTTAGATATTCTAGGCCCTCAGTACATGCTTTTTCCCTAGCATTTATGCTAATTGTATTGTATTGTATTGTATTGTTGACTATTTGACTTGGACACGTCCATAGCTTCCCAGCACTCGTTAATCCAATGAGAGTGAGGAACGATTGTGCCTGTTCATGAGATAATTGTGTTCATTTGCGGAACAACTGTATTGTGCATGTTACTCTTGGGATGTTAGCCTAGTCTCTCAATTTCTATTGAAAGTATTGCATTGACCGTTTTTATGAATTGATTTGATTTGAAAGCATGAGCTTACAGTGTAAGATTTGATTTGAAAGTATGCTTTAACATATATGTATATCAATTGATTATTTTGATTTGAATTGCACTATTTTAGATACCTCCCCTTCTCATGTAACCTTTACTGGGCATTAGCTCATCTCCTCTTTCCTCATGCACAGAGTATATTCGTGTCACGACCCAAAACTACCCAAAAATCAGAGTAAATTTTTCGCTTTTTGTTTATTCTTAGATTCTTACCTCTCCTCTGATCGTGACCACACTCCGCTAATAATTGGGCTGTGCGTCAATGCCAGTCCCACCAATTTAATTCTTTCTCAGTCATTTATAAATGTTGACAATATTTATACATCTCCTAAAGTTACTTACAAACATGTTACTGTGCTATGCTTATTTAGATACAATATGTACAAGTGTATATACCTTAAATGATGGGCAACAGCGGATATCCGGAATGCAGTACTCAGTCGCCTCAACATCTACTGGAGATTATCTGTGTGAGAAAATGAAAGGGGTGAGCACATCAAGCTCAGTAAGGCAATCCTACGAACAAGTAGGTAACCATACTACCTACATGAACGTGGTGCCATGCATAAACCACCCTTTCTCCACACATTTTAAAACTGATGCTATGATTCATGATGTCATGTAAAACACATTCGCATGGAAAATTCAACATGCAACTCTTTTTAAATCATTTCTTTCTCATTTAAAAATTTCACAATAAAGTCAGGACTCAACACCTCCCTCGGGTGGTCTTGACTCACACAAAACCATGAAAATCAGTTTACATCACACATGGGTTTAAAAAGCATGAAAATAATCATCATGCACCTTTGATTTAAAAACCCAGTTTCAATCTCGTCAAAATCATCAACATACGAGACTAGGCAACATCTGTATATCGGTAATAACCAAGACTATGGCCATGTGTCCTCGAGAGTCCCTCTGCCTACACGGATCCTAGTGTGCTGGGTCTCACCATGATCGGGAACCGCCCGGGAGGTGGGTTAGTCCATCTCGTCGGTATTATCCGATCCCATGCATTCGAAAATGTCGCACGTATCCGAAGATACCACACATCTGAAGATGCCACAAGGTACATCGTACTCCATGCTACTTGCACGATACATCGTACTCCGTGGACCCATATATCATACCCTGTCTCAGAACGCACGTGCGAGCCTATTTAATCGGTGACACACAGTCTACTCGACGCTCCAAGCACGGCTCATCGCATGTTCTCATAAAATCAGTACGAGCGATGCTCAGCACTCTCATAAAATCAAGTAAAACTAGTGCGAGCTAAGCTCTAGCACTCTGTATGCAAACCATGTGAAACTCTGGTGCGAGCGAAGCTCCAACACCCTATCTCAAAAATCATATAAAAATATGGTGCGAGTTAGACTTTAGCACCCTGTCACGAAAATCATGTAAAACCTGGTGTTAGTTAAACTCTAGCACCGTATCACGAAAATCATGTAAAATCAGGTGCGAGTTAGACTGCAGCACCAATGCATGTAAAACTCTAGTCCGAGTTCTTGCTCCAGCACTAATGCATGCATCACCCAAATCAAAATATCGTGCGAGCTGAGCTCTAGCACGTCACATGTAAATAAAAACACGTAGGCGGCTCTGTTTCCTCAAAACAGTTTTCAAAACAATTTCCTCGTTGAAAATATGCAATGCTGTACATTTTTCTTCCAAGGTTAGCCAGCCTACTCATGCATGAGTCAAAACATCTCCAGAATGAGCAGGAACCTCTTGTTCTTGCTCCTCCCAATTTTTCCTAAAAGTGAAAATTTTTCCCTTAACAAGGGTATTTTGGTAATTTACCCATTCGGGACACTAAAATTATTAGCTTACTTCTAGACCCTTCAGATACTTTAAAAGACTGCATATGAACTTTGAAGTTTCGTAAAGTTACCTCTAGCAGTCCGTAGAATTCCCTTACCTTATTTTTCTGTAGAGTCTGACCTTTCCTTTTCCACTACTGTCTCGTTATGCAGTCCGATTTACTCCCAATCCAATGTCCGAAACTGCGTATAATTATTCCTCAGGTAAGATATCATACAATTTAATTGTATTTAATATTTTATAGGCTTAATTTAAATCATTGGGCCCATTTACCCCTATTGGGCCCAATTGCACCTATGGGCCTTAATCGGCCTTATGCCCATTTTCCACTTAATTTTCACATTATCGAGGCCTATTGGGCTCATTGGGCCCACCAACAATTTCTTGGACCTCGTTCTAACTCTCGAATAGCTCAATTTATTATTTACGACAATTTATTTAAATTTCCATAATTTAATTTATTTTATGCGATAATTAAATCTAAAGCACGCATAACAATGTAAATTGTCGTAAATAAGGGTTACTTACCCGAGATTCCATGCTACTACGTAAATCGAGGCTATCTCGAGCTCTCGTTGGATGCCAATTGTCAAGCTACACAATTTCATAAATTTTTGGGTAAATTTTCAATCGAAAATTAATTAAATAAAATATTCCAAAATTTAAATCGGTCAATTTCGACAGCTACTGACTTACCCATAGCTCGATTACATCGCTGAGATTTTTCCTCAATTTTTCCTCTTTTTCTTTTTTTTTTCTTTTTCTCCTTTTTCTCGTTCCTCATTGGCTGAACCGGTTCGGTCCGGTTCAACCCGATTCGGACTGTTGGTTCACTCCGGTTCGATCGGTTCACGACCTTGCCAACCGATTCTCCACCGATTTTCGCTGCCAATGGCTCCGCTGGGCCGTCCGCAGCTTGAATCTGCCCTCAGTTTCGTCCAAGGTCGTCGAAAAGTCGCCGGTCCGACCTGTTCTCTCCACCGTCAGTACCCATTTCCTCTTTTCGTCGTTTTTGGCGCCGTCCTTGGGTTTCGTCGGTCGTGGCCACCACCAATCAGCTCGCCTGCTCCTGGGGAACGTTAGATTGGGGGCAGGGTCGACCAGATCGGCGTCGGTCGCCGGGAATCTCATTTTCTCTTCTTGATTTTCTCTCTTCCTTTTCCTCCCTCGCCGTCAGCGTTTCCTCGTCGAATTTCGCCTGGGTCGGGGTCGAAGTCGGTGTGAGGCTCTCCCCTCTCGACCAGCTCACCTGGTTCACCACCGACGGTCGTCATTCGGGAAGCAGCGACACGGGTCCCGCGATGGGTTTCGCGCGATCGTGCGACCTAGTTTTTCCATTTTTTTATAATAAATTTTATTTTTATTTATTTTTTTTATTATTTTAATCATTAAAATACTATTATTTTGTCAAAATATCTAAAAAAATTATTAATTTATTCAATTAATCCCTAATTGAATTTATCTGTATTATTTCAACTTTTTGATATATTTTTCGATTATTTTCGGGATAATTTTTCCGAGGTAAAAATTTTGATTTATTCCAATAAATTTATATCTTGATCAATTTAACCCGAAATTTTATTATTTCTCCTTTATTGATCAAGATTTCTCAAATCCATAATTTTAATGAAATTTTCTTGTCGAATTTATATCGAATTTTGATCTTTTGACCATTTTGCCCTTGCACGTGTTCGAGAATTCCATTTCAATCCTTTTGCATTTTTAATTTCGTGTTTTAACTAAAATGGGGTCTTACAATTCGTTAAACACCGAGAGTATCCTTTAAGCAGGCTTGGAAAGTGTCTTTCCGTTACTTGCTTATCACATTTTGAAATGTATATTGTGAGGACACAGAGTGTAAACACGACAAATTTTCTACATTTAATTAGACTATATAAAAATGGAAATAATATATTTTAATGGAAGTGTGAATATTCGTTGTAGGGCTCGAGGAGTATAGGAGCCGAGAAGCCCGTGAATGACAGGGAAACCGAAAATATAGGAAGTGATAAAGCAAATGCAAGGATGGAGGGATCGAAAATAATTTTGATGAGAAAACTTATATCGAGATTTATAAGGAGTGATGAGATCCCAAGAATATTACGTTTTCCAAATAATGAGAATTTCATGAAGACATGAATACTGTGTCATTGAATAATTTTATGAGAAGGAAATGTATATATATATATATATATGTGTATACTAGGAAAAATTTTAAATGGATAAATAATGATATATATATATATTGTAATGTGTAGTATGTATTATATAGGTAGTAATAAATAAAAATAAAAAATAAAATAGTGTAATGATTGAACCTCGCCTCATCCCTCACTCTCACCCCACTTAAGAGGTCTTTTGAGCCTGTTGGGCCTGTTGGGTTGGTATACAGTCTTACTCAACGTATTGTCCCTCATCCTTGCTTAAGGGCCTGTTGGGTTTTGTTTCATTCGGGGTCATCCTTGCTTAAGGGCCTTTTCCCCTCAGAACGCGTCCCCGAAGATTCGAACTAGGGACAACACCCTTTGTTCGTCTCTGTTGGTACCATTGAGCTCTGACTGAACCTCATCCCTCACTACCTCAGTGGTAGACTTTCTCATTGGCATCAGGAGTGCGAGAACAAGGGTGTTGTCTCGAGTTCGAGCCTCCGAGGACGCGTTCTGAGGGGAAGCAGGCCAAGAGGGCTGGAGTACCCGAAAGAAACAAAGCCGTGAGGGGAAGCAGGCCATTTGGGCTGGGGTACCCATAGCGGACAATACATGGGTGGTAAGACTGTATACCAACAGGCCCAAAAGTCTACCACTGAGGTAGTGAGGGATGAGGTTCAGTCGTTACACAAAATGCGTGTTTTGTGTAATGACTGAACCTCATCCCTCACTACCTCACTGGTAGACTTTTGGGCCTGTTGGTATACAGTCTTACCCTCCACGTATTGTCCGCTATGGGTACCCCAGCCGAAATGGCCTGCTTCCCCTCACGGCTTTGTTTCTTTCGGGTACTCCAGCCCTCTTGGCCTGCTTCCCCTCAGAACGCGTCCTCGGAGGCTCGAACTCAGGACAACGCCCTTGTTCTCGCACTCCTGATAGCGGACAATACGTGGAGGGTAAGACTGTATACCAACAGGCCCAAAAGTCTACCAGTGAGGTAGTGAGGGATGAGGTTCAGTCATTACAAATAGGATGAAATGAAATAAAATGAAAAATGGAATGAAAATGAACACAAAACAAAAAAAAAAATTACTAACACTAAACAAAAATAAACAAATAATATCTACCTATATATTAATATAACCTTATATATTAATGTAATATATCTTAATATAACATATATATATATATATATATTAATATAATATATATATTGTATTGTACGGAATTGGCTTTCAAAGACAGCCAATTCTGTTTGCTTCATTTCGAAAGAGGCAGACCATCTCTGCTTGGGTGGGAAACAAAGAGGAGAGAAAGAAGAGAAAGAAGAGAAGGAAGGGTGGTCAGCTGAGGGGAAAAGGGAGGAGAAGGAAAGGGAAGAAAAAGGAGAGAAGGAAGAATAGGCTGTTTAGCCAAGGGAGAAAGAGAGAAAAGAAAAGAGAAAAAAAAGAAGAGAAGAAGAAAGAAAGGGGGAAGAGAGGTTGAAGAAGGATGGAATGGGCTCTCGGCACAGCAATTTGGGGCTTTCATGTCCTGCTGAGTTTAGGGATAAAAGGTGCTGAAGCAAGGCGAAGTCAGGTGCGTTTCCTAGGTTAAAACAGAAAACAACAGGGGAAGTTTCAGGAGCTGGAAACCGAGAGAGAGTGAATACCGAGGTTGAAGGAAGTAAACCTGAAATGGGTTGGAAAATTTTAAGAAAGGAAACGAGAGAACGAAAGAAAGAGGGAGGCGGTGCAAGGAGAAAAGAAGCTGAAGCTTAGCTGACTAAAGGAAAGAGACAGCGAAACAGAGGGTGAAGAATTACTCAGATTGGCTAAGTACCAATGGGGCTAGTGGATACTCCAGCTGGCACCGAAAAAGAAGGGTAGTGGAGAAGAAAAGAACGAGCTTAAGGCTAAAGAACTACCTGATGGTTGGAACAGCAATTGAAACCGAGCAGAGCATCTCGAGCAGGGGACTGACGGGTGAGAAAGGAAGCTGACGATGGTGGTGGCAGAACGTGGATGATGAAGGTGATAGCCGAGAGGCAGGGGAGAGGAAGGAAAGGGCAGACTGAGAAACCTTGAGAAGTGTTAGCAAAGAGTTAAGCTACAAAGAGTTCAAAGGAAAAAGCTAGAAAGCATAGGAAAAAAAGGGTAAATTTATATATATGCATATTTGATATACATATATATATATATATATATGTTTTGGGATATAAGCATGTTAGTGTGAATTAAGGTGTATGTGAAATAAAAATGGGAGAGATGAAAAATAGACAAAAATATCTATGTATATATATATATTTATGTGATGATGAAAAAGGAAATTAAGTGATAAAATGTATGTGTGTAAATACTTAGGTGTATATACAAATGGGTGTATATAAGATAAATGTGTATGTTAGTTTATGTACATACAAAGAATATATACATGTGGTAAGGAAATATGAAAGCAAATAATAATATATATATATAGGAGTATATATATATATATATATATTTATGTGTATATACATGTAGATGTATATAATAAATGTGTATGTTAATATTTGTATGTACAAAATAATATATAGTAAGGAAAATATATAAACGTGCGTGTTGGCCTAGGTATGTGCAATAATACGTACACACGAAGTAGTAACGAATAGCTTACGATTTTAACGCAATTCGGACAATTCGCATGAATAGGGTGCTAAGTATACAATTTCGGTGTAGGTGATCGTAGAAGGAATTAAAGGAGGTACTAGGAGGCGACACCACTCGAATTAAAAAATTTCGATAAATCGAGGTAAGGGGTGTAATTTAAGATGGTTATGGTATCCCTACCCTTAGACTCTGATTTATTTATGTGTTTTCGTGCCTTCTCGTGCAACCCTTGATTGTAAAACAAAACCCGACACCTAATAAGCCCAAGATTTATTTGATCATGTTTTCGAGATAAAGAAATGCTATATGAAATTAAATGCATAGTTTCAAGCATGATTTCTGAATAAATGTCATGGTTTCGACTTATGTATTAATTGGTTTCATGCTTTGAAAGAAATGAAATTTGGTATGTGAACTTATGCTTGAGAAATGAAATTTGTTTTCGAAAGGCGATTGTGGGGGCCACCTCTTGAGTCCTACGAGAACAAAGTGCCACACAGTCTTTCTATTTTAATGAAAGAGTTTTCAGATTTTCAAGGAATTCGATTTTATTACTCGATATGAGTTTATGAGCTATAAAAACCCAAGTAAGATTTTGAAAACTCTGTTTTGAGACAAATTGGCAATGTATAATGGACTTGTGGGGGCCACCTCTTGAGTCCGACAAGAGCAAAGTGCCACGCAATTTCCAAAATGACATGTGAACGTAGGGGCCACCTCTTGAGTCCGATGGGAGCAAAGTGCCACGCGGATCACAAAGACATACGAACATGAGGGCCACCTCTTGAGTCCGATCGGAGCAAAGTGCCACGCGGTTCACAAAGACATGCGATTGTAGGGGCCACCTCTTGGGTTCTGTGGGAGCAAAGTGTGTCACGCCCCGGAAGCGCGGAAAAATGGGGCTAATTTAAACTTTTTATCCATTAACAATGTTGTTTTCCTGTCCATGTCTAGATTTAAAATCTTTTTCATTTTCCAGGATCTCATTACATTACATACATTCTGTATATATAAAATTATTTACAACTATTACATCCCGACTATTATATACAATAGTGTCTA
The DNA here is from genome assembly GCA_033439115.1 of Firmiana major. Classification (NCBI taxonomy): domain Eukaryota; kingdom Viridiplantae; phylum Streptophyta; class Magnoliopsida; order Malvales; family Malvaceae; genus Firmiana; species Firmiana major. The sequence continues at coordinate 15,746,527 of CM065904.1, read as the reverse complement.
TTATGTATCACATTTCTGGAATATAAGTAAGACTGTACCTCAAGGTTACAAAAGTATCCGATGAAAGGTCGGACTACCTTGTCAACGACCACAGTCTCGTATGTGCAGTAGACTCGCTATAGATAATCTGGGAGATGGAGAGGAGGGGTGAGTTTTTCAGACTCAGTAAGAGATACATTTAAAATAGCTTTAAATACTCAAAACATGGTAAAACTTATGGTTTTACAAATCAACATAAATATGTACTGGAGTAGAGATGCTTACATTTCATAAAAGCAGTAAAAACATGCTTAATTCATAAGTTTACACATCATGCATCCTTTTAGTAAAACTCATATATAATATGCATATCACGTCGTGTAAACAAGTAAAAAGCATCTCAAAACTTAATCATGCATATCATAACATGCTTATCACTTTGAAATGAAATTGTATTGTCATATGCACATTTCGTAAAATATACTCATGGCTACCTTTAAAATCTCATCATAGAAAATATATGCTCAATAAATCATAAAACAGGTAGCATGAAATGTGCGAAAACATATATATATCATTTCGTTAATTCATCGTGTAGGGTCAGGCAATCGTCTCATATACTAGTCCCGAAGGACATCATACATCTGGTCCCGTAGGACAAAATCATGGGTACTCATGGCCATAGTACAGGGAGCCGTAGGACTGGATCAGGGTCGTACGCTGCCCTATCTCTCGTGCACCACTAAATGGGGACTATACGCACGAACTCACGTGCATCACCAAGTGTGGTCTATACGCACGTTTCTCATATCAAGTCAGAGCCTGCTCGTTCTCTGGCCGTCGGCTAGGTAGATCCTCGATCGTCTCCATACGAGATCGACCCCAGATCCTCTGACTTTCTTCATGTCATGCATTTTTACCCCACAAAAATCATTTTGGGCCTCTTACCCAATTTATCAAAATCATTTCGGGCCTCATACCCGTGTATTAAAATCGTTACGGGACTCTAACCCGTTTTTCATAAATCATTACGGGACTCTAGCCCGTTTCTCATAGAAAACATAGTTTTCATAAATCGTTGCGGGACTCTAGCCTGTGTAAATATGGAAAGCATAGTTATAATAGTTATTTCTTGGGACTCATACCCGTACTGTGAAAATATAGCTTAAAAGCTATCTCGGGACTTTAACCCGTATCATGAAAACATGGTTTCATAAAACATATCGGGACTTTAACCCGTAATCTCACATAAAAATACTATGCTTTCTTTTCAAAAGTGAAAAATCACTTTTATAAACGTATATGCTGTAAAATGTATCTCAAATATATAAAACATGCTGAAAACTCGGGAAATGGTTTTGGCTTCGGTTTAAATACAGTTGGAAATCCATTTCGTCCAATTCTAATACATAAACAGCTGGCAAGGATAAAGGAGTACTAACGCTACTCTAAATTATATCCCTTACCTCTTAGCGACTGATGTAGAGCACTTTCCTCGATGCTCGAATTTACCTCGTAAAATGTGTCGATAGACCGAGCTACTGCAAAACAAGTTTAACTTATCACATATGGCTTAAATTCATTTCAACATATCCAAATATGTGATTATATCGAAGTTTTGACCAAAAGTTGACTTTTATCGATTTTACTCTTTTTGCTCGGTTTTATCGATGTAAACCTCGTTTTAAATCGTATTTAACTCAATAAATACTTTCCTCATATTTATTATGGTCGATTTAGCTAATTGGGCCAATTTCTCTCTTATTGGGCCAAATTACACCTTAATGGGCCTTAATCCGTTTTAAGCCAGTTTCCACTTATTAATTCTTTCATCAAGGCCTATTGGGCTCACTTGGCCTATTAGTACTTATTGGGCCTTTTTTTCTATACTTTTTGAATAGCCTGTAGATCATTTACGACAATTTAATTAAAAATCCCAATTTAATCCACTAAATACGCAATTTAATCCGTAACTCGTAAAATAAACTCTTAATGCGCAATAATTATATAAATTGTCGTAAATGAGCTTTACTTACCCGAGATTTTACGATAGTGAGCAAATCGAAGTTCAATCGGGCTCACGTACGTGATTTATCGTCGAACTGCACAATTTATATATTTAATTTTGGGTAAATTTTTGATCAAATATAATTTAAATAAATTTCTCGAAAATTAAATCGGTCACTTTTGACCTCTTACCGACTTACCCGAAGTCCGGTGTATCCCCAAAAATTTTTCCTTTTTCCTTTTTCTCTTTATCTTTCCTTTTTCTCCTTTTTCCCTCTCTTTCTTGGCTGAACCGGTTCGGACCGGTTCAGACCGGTTCAGACCGGTCCGGTTCAGTCCGGTTCAGTTCCGGTTCAACTTCTCCCTCGCCGTTCGGGGCTTTTTCGACCGGTTCTCCACCGGCTTCCACCTCCAGCTTGTTCGTGGGGTAGTCCGATGCATGGATCTGTGGTCGGCTTCGCCAAAGCTCGTCGAAAAGTGGCCGGTCCGGCCTCTTCTCTCCTCCGACGGCAGCACCCAAATTTTCTTCTTCTGTTTTTCGTCGTTTTCGACCGTTTTCGACGCCGATGGTGGCAGATCGGACCTCCTCCTGGCCGGTGGCGAGGTCCTCTCTCTTCCTCCAGCCTCTATCTGCCGTCGTTCTCTCTCTTTCTCCCTCTTTCTCTCTCTTTCTCGCTCCTCCTCTCGGTTTCACTCTTTCTCTCGTCGGTCACCGTTTCTCCATCAGTTATCGGTGCCGGCGAGCTCGGCTCTCTCGCCTGTTCGGTTCTCCGGTGGTGGCTCGCGGTGACCGGGGCAGACGGGGCTGGGTTCGGGTCCTCTGTTTCCTTCTGTTTTCTTCTCTATCGCTCGACTCTGTTTCGCGCGACAGTGTTTCGTTTTTTTTACTTTATTATTATTTTATTATATTATATTTATTATATTTTATTTTAATCAAATAAAATATAATAAATTGTACAAAATATCTCATATTATATTTTATTAATTAATTAATTTATTTAATTTAATTTATTTAATTTAATTTTAACTATTTCGGTGTATTTTTCACATATTTTCGGGATAATGTCCCGGGCGAAAATTACGAAAATTCGTAATATCTTCGTATCTTGACCAATTAGACTCGGAATTCCATAATTTCTTCTTTATCGATCAAGATTTCCTAAATCCATATTTTTAATGAAATTTTTTCATCGAATTTACACCGAAATTAGGATCTTTTGACCATTTTATCCTTCTACACGTTCGGGACTAATTTAGACCGATTTTCCTTCTCGGACTCACTATCTTTTCTCACTTAAATTTCGTATTTTTCGTCCAACGATTTAAATCCCTTTAATTTAAATTATGGTCCCAAATAATGAACATAGTGGGAAAAATCTGGGTTTCATAAAGTGCCACACAGTCTGTGTGACTGTGGGGACCACCTTGAGTCCTACAGATGCAAAGTGCCACACGATCAATGCATTTTTGTCATGCGTGCCTTTGTGGCGAATATGAATTCTGCCTTCGGGCATGTTTATGATTTCCCTCTACGGGGGATGATTTTGTTATTGTCGCTTGACAATTTTATAAGTTAGCCAAGTCTCCATTCGATATGAACTATGCTATAAGATTTTGATTCTTCGATATATGTTTCTGCATCAGTTATGCTTTTGAAGTTCTATCGGTTTTGAAATATTCTGGAGTTCTGTATGTTTCGATAGATTGTGATGTAACTGAATAGATTTATTACTTCGAAATTATATTTCTATCGATTATGTTTTATATATACGCTTTTTGAAAGCTATGTGATATTTGTAAAGAACCGCTATCTCTTAGTTTTATCATGCATTCAATGTGATTTAGCCACCATGATCATTTTAAATGCGTTTCTTACTGAGCTTTTTCTCGAAAGCTCACCCCTTTACATTTCAAATTATTTGCAGTGATCTACAGATGTTACCTGCTGCGTACACGACGTAGGCTAGTGGGAAAGAGCTACCATAGGCTACTTTTTGTACACGCAGAAAGGTATACAATTATATTCTTGTACCAGACATATTTGCATACATAGACATATATTGGGAATATTTTGTTGGGATGTAATTTGTAAGGAATACAATGTAAAGGATTCTACTTCTGGGATTATATTTTGAGATGATTTATAGTAAATTGAAATGGATGTATTGGGTTGTAAATGTGGATGTGGAAAGCATGCTTGGTAGTTGTGGATATCTAGGAGTGTTAAAACAATTGAATTGCAGGTGGGTAGGCTCATATATAAGCTGTTTTGCTGCCCAAATTTCTATTGGCCATATAAGTCAAAATATGGATTTTAAATATAAATTCGGGTATGGAATTAGGAAAAGTGATTTGACACTGAACAGGAATACAACCTAAGTGAATAAGGGAATAAGTGGGTAAATTAAGTTAAAAAAAAATTTCCCCCGAATTTCAAGGGTCAAGGGTTGTTACAGTTTAAGTGGTATCAGAGTGAAGGTTGTCTAGTACTGTCAGTGTCGAAAGTAAGGATTAAATAACATCTCAATGTCTGTACTTATCTGGTTGTAAGTAATGTATACCTAATGAATATAAGATTTGATCTTTGGAATTACACGCAGGTATTAGATCACTTGCATCATGAGTAGAGGACCGGGACGTCCTCGGAGGCAGGCTCAGCCACCTCCACCTCCTCCACCTCCTCCACCACAGCCAGAGAGTCCTAATACTCATATGGCTCAATTCGAGCAGCGCCTCGAGTGAGGTCTAGAATCGATAGCTGCCATGGTTGCCCAACACTTAGGAGCAAATGCTTCTGATTCAGCTGGCACAGCACCGATCCCTCATCCGGTGCCAACTCCGCCACAAGCACCACCACCTCCTCCACCAGTTTCGCCGGTACCTATGGCGCCTCAGCCTCCTGTATAGGCCCGAAGGGAGGAGAGGGATATTGGTAGGATGAGAGATTTCCTGAAGATGAAGCCTCAAGCATTTAAGGGAATTAAGAATCCAGTAGAGGCTGAAGATTGGCTGGTGAGCCTTGGGAAGATCTTCAATTTTTTGGGGTGTTCTGATGTTGAGAAGGTTTCCATGGCCACCTACATGCTGCATGGCCAAGTAGAGTATTGGTGGGGATCCACCAAGGTCCTTCTGACTGCTCAGCATTCGATGATTAGTTGGGATGCATTCTCCATAGCCTTTAGGAAGCAGTATGTTCCACTAGCTGCCCAGCAGAAGTTGAGGATGGACTTTCTGAATTTGGTACAGGGTAGTATGACTGTGGATGCGTACAAAAGTAAGTTCAATATGCTGATGAGGTATGATCCGGAGGTGTTCCAGAATGAAGAGCGTCGGACTGAGAGGTTTCTAGCAAGGTTGAGACCAGCTATTCGAGACCGTCTTTTGGGTTTATGGATTGCTAAATTTCAGAATGCCCTAGGTAGAGCACAGATGGTTAAGAGGGGCCTGAATGTTACACAGACGGAGTATGGCCTTAAGGGAAAGAACATAGATGAGACTAAGCGGAAGGAGTTGGTGAGACAGGATTTTCGGAGGGACCAGCCTAAGAGGTAGAGGACAGATGAGTCTAGAACTAGGGTTGATTAGCCCACCATTCCTGTACCTGCTCCACAGACTACCAGAGGTCCGCAGCAATATGGGAAGTTATGTAGGGAGTGCGGTAAACCCCATAAAGGTATTTGTTACCGAGCCACAAAGAGCTGTTTTAGGTGTGGACAGAGGGGACACCTGATTAAAGATTGCCACTGAATAAGGCTCCACAGCCCCCAGAGTTACCACGACAACCTGTGAGGCAAGCTCCCCAAAGATAAGTCCCACAGAGACGGGATACCGTAGCAGAGAAAGGCAAGAAGCCTGTCACTCATGGAAGGATCTTTGCCTTGGACTGATATGGTGTGTAAGAATTATGAAATCAAGGTAGGAGATTGGATCATATTAGCAGATCTAATCTGGTTGAGCATGTATGGCTTTAATGTAATTTTGGTTATAGATTGGCTAACCACCAACCGTGTAAGTTTAGATTGCTACTCTAAGATTGTAACCTTCTCCTTACCTAGTAAGTTTGATGTATGCTTTACAGTTAAGGAATAAATTTTATGATTTTGTCTATTGATGAAAAATTTTGGTGAACGTATTAATGTGAAGGTTATGTTGTATTCATCCTCGATACTAGTCGGGAATGTCCAAGTATTCAGGACATACCAGTGGTTTACGAGTTCCCGAATGTATTTTTCCCGGTGTTAAAATTTTAAGGAGACTCAGAGTCTCTTGGGTCATAGTGTATTGAGAATGGGTGTAAGTCGGATTTCCCAAACAGAGGATTCATATTAATGGAAAAGATCCAAACTATTATGAAGATTCAGAGTTTGAGATATAAGGAAACTTTAGAATATGGATTACGTATTGAATCTAAGGATTGTAATTTCTATATTCTTATGTTTGGAATGTGAGACTTACTTGGAATAAGGAAAGAGTTTTGCTATAGTTGATGTACGAAATGAGACAAGCTTTGAAATGAGATAAATCTTGAATATACGAGTCATATTGGAATAAGAGATGTATGTAAGGTACAAATATCTCTGGTATGTAAAGTGATTTGGATCAAGAGGATATGAGCTACGTTGAGCGACCTATCCAGATTTTGGTCAAAAAGGAAAAGGTACTTCGATCGAAGACGATACCTCTGGTAAAGGTTCTCTGGCAACACCATTCGATTGAAGAAACTATATGGGAGCTGGAGAGCCTCATGAAAGAGAAGTACCCACATTTATTCTGATGGACCCGAATGAATTTAGAGGACCAAATTCTCTTAAGGTAGGGATAATGTAAACATCACAAATTTCCTACATTTAATTAGACTATATAAGAATAGGAATAATATATTTTAATGGAAGTGAGAATATTCGTTGTAGGGCTCGAGGAGTATAGGAGCCAAGAAGCCCGTGAATGACAGGGAAACCGAAAATACAGGAAGTGATAAAGCAAATGCAAGCATGGAGGGATCGAAAATAATTTTGATCAGAAAACTTATATCGGGATTTATAAGGAGTGATGAGATCCCAAGAATATTTCGTTTTCAAACTAATGAGAATTTCAGGAAGACATGTGATAATTCTATTTTTTATATAGAATTATTTGTGCTTAAATCCCTAATTATTTATTTAACCCCCATATTATTTTATTAATAATCCCCTTTATTTAATTAAAATTCTTTAATGTGCAGATAAATTAAATCCAAATGAAACTCAGTCGTTTCAGTTGAAATTGGGCTGAAAACGAGCTAAAGGAGATTGGACCACTTCAAATTTTACAGACCGAGTCACCAGTCGTCTGGACACGCGTGATGCCGGGTGTCCATATTTTATTTGCTCTGAAACGATAAGATCAACAGACACCGAGTGAATATTCTGGAAGGAACATGCCGGGCCACACCGCATAGCTAATTGGACAAACCGATAAGTGACGTGGAAATATCTATTCTGCAGCAAATCAATTGAAGACAAGTGGCCAAATAATGCCAACTCATCTAGGATGAAAAATTACCATTGTACCCCTATGTTTGTGTATAAATAGAACATGATGGCAATTGAAACTGCATGTAGGTTAGGGTAGAATAGCTTTTAGATTAGTTTTAAAAGTTTTCCTTAGAATTTCCGCATAGTTTTACAAGTTATTTACTGTTTATTCACTATTCACTTTATGAAATTATTTGTTTCATTCTCTAATTTCATGGTATTTCATTAGCATTCTTGTTTCACCTTGGTCTTCTTTTCGGTTTGAAGAAATCCATTATTGTATGTTTCTTATTTAGTTAGTTGTAGATGAAAGTTGATGAAAAATGAGTTACGTCTCTATTACTACCTCTCGGTTTCAAAGAATTTATATAGTTTTTCTTTAGCTTTCGGTTGCAATGGTGTTACTGCTTTAAGTCATTTGATCACTTGGATATTTATTCTTCTTTCATTCCTCCCTTTCAGTTCTGATGCTTTGATGTGGTGTTATGATGAGCATTATTCCACATCAAATGCAATGTGGAATCATGGCAAGAGGAGTGAAAATTGAAAATAACCAAGGATTCATCTTTATTTTCTGCATTCAAGTTGCGTTTTTTTTTTCTTTCTAGCTTTGTATTCGTTCTTTCTAGCATTTTGAAGCTGTATTGGTTTCTTTCGTTTTGCTGGCAGTGGTTAATGTTGATGAGCAGTTGCCATTCGAGGCATTAGAACCTCATGTGTGCAAGGGCAGAACATCACGTTGCCTCTCTGTTCTTCTCTGTTTCATAATTTATTTACTGTTCATTGCTTTGTCTTATGATTTGTTGTTTGATGCTGCATTTTGTAAGGTAAGGGTTGTGTAGAATGGATGCTGGTTGGAAAACTAAGCAGAATCCAGCTGCATGAGGCAATGAGGACAGGCTCCAATGAGGATAGGATCCAATAGCTCCTCTGTTCATGCTAACTTACTGCAGTTTTCTTTCATTTTCGATTTTACAAATTCTTTTTTTATTTATTATTATTCCTTTTTGGTTCAGAATGATGCAACTATCGGATAAGTTTTCTATTGATTTTTAATCATTTAAACTTGGTCATTAACTGTATGCTTTTGTTTAGATTCAGTAGGGTCATTTCTCACTTAGTTGGAACAAGAGAAGAGATAACATTAGTGCATGATGTTGCTCGGGTCTGCAGCTGATTACAAGGTAGAAATGTAGAAAGGACATACTGTAGAAAAGGAATCGCAGTACTGAAGAAAGAAACGTTCACTGGCAGGACAGGCTAAGGAACGTTACCTGGAGCAGGAGCAGTGCAGCATTCACAGTACCTGGAGCAGAGGACAAGATCAGCAGCAACCTGGAGCATCCAAAGCAAGCACTGGATATGGGTGATGCTCGGTAATGACTTGCTGGGAATAGACTGACAGTAACCAGTGATGCGGTCGCGGATGTGTAGGTGACGGACAGAACTGTTGGCAGTCCTGCAAGCTTGTACAACCCGAGCAGCAGCACCTGTAAATGAATTTGACAAAGAAGACAAATGAACAGTGCTGACTTACAGGACCACTTTGGCAATTTTGCTAAGGCCATGTTTGGCTTGATCATTGTAGTTGTTTTATTCATTTTGCATGCATTTTAGTTAATTTCAATTTTATTAGTTAGCTTAGTTAGTTGATTTCTTATGTGCATGATTAGTCATAGTCCAATTGATTGATTAGTCTAGAATTTAGATTTAATTATGCCATTAGTTAATTTTATTTTAGTAATAGTTTTTCCAATTAGAATTAATTTAGATTAAACTCATTTTATGCATTTTTAATTTAGTCTTCATTTTGATTAAATCTTAGGTTAATTTAAATTGCAATTTTTATTAAGTAGATTAATTTGCATGCACATTTCATTTTAAGTTTGTTTAAGTTTTAGTTTAATTAATTTTATTTCTTTATTTTTTATTTACATTTTAATTACGCTAATTCATTTTAATTGTTTTAATTTTCTTTTGTAGGTCATTTGCTTTTAATTGCTCGGAGTACCGTAAGTAAATTTTGCTCGGTTTTATTTCCTTTAGTTCTTATTATTTTATTACTTTCCAGTATTTTTAATTAGCCTTAGTAGATCACCCTCTTTAATTTCATAATTTGCTAGGATATACTTAGGGTAAGATTAATCGGTAGTTAATTAGGCTAACCAACTTCTCTGTGGGACGATAACTCGGGACTCAAATCCCATTATTACTTGTACGACCCGTGCACTTGCGGACATATACCTTTAGAGCGTGTCAAGTTTTTGGCGTCGTTGTCGAGGAAGTTTAATTAGTCGTTAATTAATATCGGGGAAATTATACTTAGGTGTAATTCTAACCTGTAAATATTTAGGTTGTAAATATTTAGATTAGTTAATTTTCTCATAATTAATTAAAATAAAAAAATTGAAAAATTAAAAAAAAAACTTAAAATTTTTTCTAAGGACTTGTTGATGTTTGCATGCGTAGAGCCAGGAGTTTTGATTGCTTTCCTCTAGATCCTGAAATCGAACGAACTCTTTGGAAAATTCGAAAGGACTCTGGGAAATTTATAGCTCCGCTGCAACACACGATGGCAGAAAATAGGGAAATCAGGACCGTTGGGGATTATGCGGTGCCGACGATTAGAGGATATTATACTAGCATTAGGCCACCAGCAGTCCCTGCTAATAATTTTGAAATTAAGCCGTCCATCCTCCAGATGATCCAGACCTCTTTTCAGTTCAGTGGGCTTCCACACGATGACCCACATGCTCATCTCGGGCAATTCTTGGACTTTTGCAACACTTTCAAACACAATGGATTATCTGATGATGCACTCAGGTTTAGATTATTCCCCTTCTCACTTAAGGATAGGGTGAGACACTGGTTGACCTCCCTACCTCCAAGATCAATTTCCACATGGGACGAGTTAGCCCACCAATTTCTAGCCAAATTTTTCCCTCCTTCTAAAATGGCCAGACTCCGTAGCGATATATCCTCCTTTGCCCAGTACGACTCTGAATCTCTTTACGAGGCATGGGAACGATATAAGGAGCTTCTTAGGAAGTGTCCTCACCACGGCCTACCTCTATGGCTGCAAGTCCAGACCTTCTACAATGGACTTACAAGCCAGAATAAGACCATAGTGGACACTACTTCGGGTTGAGCCTTGATGTGCAAAACAGAGGAGGAGGCTTATGAGTTGCTAGACAAGATGGCGGCTAACAACAATCAATGGTCCTCGAAAAGGCAATTGCCAAAAAAATCGGCGGGTATATATGAGCTTGACACGCTGTCCACCTTGACCTCTCAGATCGCCAATCTTACAAAGAAGGTGGAGTCGCTCAGTACCCAACCTAATCCTTCCAACAATCCTAACCCAGTATTTTCTATCCAAAGTCCTTTTCTCTCATGTGATCTGTGTAGTGGTACCCACGCTGTGGATATGTGTCCACTTAACCTAGAATCGGTTCAGTACATTGCCCCTAAGCAACAGAACAACCCTTTTTCAAACACCTATAATCTAGGGTGGAAGGACCATCCAAACTTTTCTTGGAGTCAAAACAAAGGGTAAGCTTCTAATTCTAGACCAGTAGGATCCCCAGGTTTTCAAGCTCCACAGGTTCAGGTACCACCATAGCATCAATTTCCTCACACCCACCACCTCCATATCCACATCATCCACCTAATCATTCCCCTCCATCCCACTTCCATCAACCACCACCACCACTGTGAGACCCCGTATATGTATAGCTATATATAGGAACATAGAAATGTAAATGAAATCATAAGTATGATGATACATTTGTAATGTGATGTATATGCAATGTAAGTCCATAAGATAATGTACGCACTTGTAATAATAATCGTAATTATACATACAAGTTGCATCATGAATGAGTATGAAGAAATGAACTTAAACATGAGAAGAATGTGAATGAAATGGAATATGAGTAGTGTTGTAAAATGGAAGGAAAGATTTATATAAGTTGTATACTTCCATTCGGGCAATATCGTGTATATTTGGTTATACAAAGATTGCCCACAAGTTTTAATACGTGCTAAGTGTGATTGGATGGTATTTTTTTAAGTCTCAAGGAGGGATGAATGAGGAAAGGACTATGGAGGTAAATTGAGGAAGTTTTGAATGAAGTTGTTACAGACAAATTGCAGAAAATCTGTAAATATGAAGGCCAGATCGATCTCATAGGATGAGAGATCGATCTGGAAGAGCCAGAATGCTCTTATGTGAGTAATGGAATGGAGCAGATCGAGCTCCAAAGGAATCAGATCGATCTCCTTAGCTCTCGGGTTGGAAGCAGATCGATCTCCCTTAAAACCAGATCGATCTCCTTAAGCTTCTGTTCGACAGCAGATCGATCTCAAGCCTAAACAGATCGATCTCCTGCCTTTAAAATGTCTTAGAAAAGCGAGATTTTTAGAGGACCAGATCGATCTCCACCTAAGGAAGATCGATCTCATCAAGTTAAATCTATAAATAGGAGCAGTTGGATCAGCAGATTTTGGGATAAACCATTTCTTTTCACTTCAACTCAAAAACCTAGCTTTCTCACTCCTAAATCTAGCCATTTTCAGTAAGATTTGAGGAAAAGCTATTAGAGACAAAGTCGTTCACGTCTAAGAGAAGAACAACATAGTCTAGAGGCATTTCCCCATTTGACGGATTCAAGGAATAAAGGGCATTTCTAATTGGAGCAAAGAGAAAATCTAAGGAGGTAAGTTCTAGTGCACAAATCCAAGTACATTGGTCTAATTAATGATTATGAAGTTAATTGGGTGTGCACCTTATGGGTAGAACTACCTAGAATGGCATGAAATGAATATAACTTAGAAATGGTCTAGTGTGAGAAAGTGGAATGTAGAAGTGTTAATGATGAATGAGATATCTTGAGAGGATGATTATGTTGTGGGCATGGTTTGGGTATGTTGATATTGAGATAAAATTATGAGATTTACCACAAGGGGTAAAATGTGTATTTAAGGCATTGGATAAATGCTTAGTTGAATAAGAGTTAGAAACGTTAACTCAAGTGTTTGATGGATGAATTTCAGTTTCGGATGATACGCTGGAGCAAGTCAAGATGAGAATGCGAGAAGGGTAAAGGAGGATAGCTGCACATAAGTAAAGCGAGGTAAGGGACTGTGTGTTAGCTATAGAGATGTTTGTGCGTATTTTACGGCAATTTCGTAGATATATTGTTAGAACTAGTACGATATTATAATTCTATGAAATGATATGGAAGCATGAAAAGTACTATGATGTATATATGTATTGAGAAATAGGATAGGGTAAGGAAATAGCATGATATGCATGTTTTCAATGTTTTTCTCTATTTTACATTGATCTTGATGATTGAGAAATGTTGATGATAGGTTGGCTAATTTTACATGTTTTAGCATGAAGAGGCATGCTGTATGAATAAACATGTTTTGAGTTTTAAAAAGAGAAAATAGCCATCTATCAGTTTTGAGATGAGATTTGGTGCTGAAGCGCTAGCTCACACCCGTTTTAATGCCTTTGATGTACCGTGCTGGAGTTTTAACTCGCACGATGGTTTTGAGAAAGTGCGAAAACTTTGCTCGCACTTGTTTTATTGAGTTGAGGTAAAACTAGGGGTCTGGGACCCAAGGGGATACCAGCCGACAGCCATTTGAACGGGCTGGGCCTTAACGATAGATCGTACCACGCTGGAGCCTTGCGATGACTGTGTGTCACGCTGGTTGCTCGCCTGGTATATGAGACATGGTTTAGGATGAAAAGTCCATCGGAGTTGGAGTATGGACTTGGGTCCACGGTCTTACGTAGAACAGTGTAGTTGTCCAGTGGTATACTATGTACCATGCTGGGAGCACGTGAGTACGAGTATCGCGTAGATGACACACGACATATCTTTACCGTGAGTATACGAGGAGATGAGGTTGATTGAGATAAGCCGGAGGGCGAGACTGACCCATTCCCCTTCAGGCGAAGTGATGCCCTGTGCACACCTGATCAATGAGGCTTGGGATCACTGACTATGGCCATATGTCATGGATATTTGATTGCCGAAAATTCCATGCCTGTCTCAGAGATTCGAGAAACAGAGATTGTCAGACCCGAATTTTTTGATTTACGTATGTAGCTTGTACCTTATGATTCCTATGTGTACGAACATTATATTTTCATAGTTGAATCATAAGAAGAGTATTTACTACATGCTATTAATTATTTGAGAAATTAAAAAATGCATGTGAGCTATATAACAGCGAGATAAGGGTTAAAATGATTCCCGAGCAAGTACAGGGGTAAAACGGTCAATTGATCGAAATCCGACATAAATCCGATGAGACAATTTCATTAAAAATATGAAATTGAAGAATCTTGATCAAAAACGGGGTAAATATTTAATTTCGAATCAAATTAATCAAGATACGAAGTTATTTAATATTTTTAGAATTTTTACCTCGAAAAACGAGCTCAAAAATTGTAGAAAAATATATTGAAAAGATAAAATCGGACTGATAATTTCATTTACGGACTAAATGAATTTAATAAGAATTTTTGAGATATTTTTGGGATATTTTAGTATTTTATTATTATTTTAAGTAATAAAATAATAATAAAATTGTATTAAAAAAAAAGAGATCAGAAGTAAAAATCAGGGAGAGAGAAAGTTGAGAGAAACGAACCAAAATCGACGGAGAGAAGACCTACCGGACGGCGAGCACCGGCAACCCCACGGCCGAGCCATAGGCCGAAAAAGGAAGAGGAGGTCTGTACGCACCCATCGGCACCGGCAACGCGCGTCACCGACGCCGGACGCCGACGAATCGAAGAGGAATAGCCGCGGGGGAAGAGAGAGGAATTCGACGGCCACCGGCGGTGCTTAGGCCCGATTGAGGCCCGATAATCGTTCCCCAGGCTGTGGCGCTCCGAACGATGGCAGTGGCACCCGGAGAACCGGTCGGACGACGTCCGCACGGCCAAAAGACCCCTGAACTGGTCGGCGATTCAGTGGAGAACTTTCTAAACTGAACCAGACCGGACCGGTTCAGCCAAGGAGAAAAGGGGAAAAGAAGAAAAAAGAAGGAAAAAGGAAAAAAGAAAATTTTTGAGAATTCACCGGACTTCGGGTAAGTCGATACGAGGTCAAAAGTGACTGATTTGATTTTCGATAAATTTATTTAAATTATATTTAATCGAAAATTGACCCGAAGTTAAATATACAAAATTGTGCAGTTCGACGATTAATTCCGAACGGAAGCCCGATCGAACTCCGATTTGTGCACCATTGCATAATCTCAGGTAAGTAAAGCTTATTTACGACAAATTCTGTGATTAACGCGTATTTCAGATTTATTTTACGCAATTCGGATTAAATTTTGGATTTAGTGAATTATATTCGAAATTTCGAATAAATTGTCATAAATGATATACGGGCTATCCAAAGAGTTTGGAATAAAGCCCAATGGGTATTGATAGGCCCAATGAGTCGATAGACCCTGCTGAAGGAAATTAATACGGGAAAAACGAGCTTAATACGGATTAAGGCCCAATTAAAGTGTTAAGGCCCATTAAGAATAAACGGGCCCATTTAAGTGAAATGAACTGTATTAAATATGTAATACAGTGGGAAACGTGTAATTAATCCAGTGAGTGGTTAAATGCAGCTCCAGAGTCATATTGAGAGTTGACCGGACTGCGAGATTTAGACAGCACGGAGGAAGAGAGGTCACACTACGTGATCCGAGGTAAGGGATCTTTGTGAGCTCTTAGAGATAGCTGTATGTATTTTTAGCGTCGTTTACATACACTTAAATTTCGTATAGCGTATGAATATGAAATTTTTGGATAGTACCTAAATATGAGAAAATTACGAAAATACCCCTAGACCCTGGGAAAAATTTGAAAATGCATAAAGTGCATGAACATGATGTTTTACATGTGGAAAAGAGGTTTTGTGAAACCAAAATGATGGACTGGCTCACGATTTGACAGTATGCATTAAATTGCACGTTTTTATGAAATGTGTGTTTTGCATCGTTTTACGTATCACACTCGATTTTGAGTACCACTGTTATGGAAAATAGAGCCAGCTGTCTATTTGTGTGTGTGAAATCATGTTGGAGCTATGAGGTCTGTGGATTTATCCAGATCCGCTCGCACTTGATTTTTGTTGTGATTTGTGATTGAGATCGTGCTGGAGCCCACAGGTTGAGTTGGAGGCTGTCGTAGTAGGGGCCCAAAGGGGTCACCTGTGGTAGGCAGGACCTCACACACTGACTTACTCGCACTAGATCTGAGACGACAGGTTATGGTTGATAATTTATTTGGTTGGGGTGGTGAGCTTTTGACTCAGGCACCTACAACTATGTGGTAATTGTACTGTGGTTCACAGAGTACGTTGTACCGTGTAGACAACATGGAGTACACTGTACCGTGCAACTATGGGATGTGAGGATTGCGTCTTTGGACTGGGCATGCTTTGTCATTGCTCTGATTTGTGATAGTCCTTAGATAGGAGTCGATAGACAGACTAATCCCCTCCTCGGACTCTGAGATACCCTTGCACACCTAGCTAGTGATAGCTCGAGGTCTCAGACTTTGGTCAAATGTCTTATGGATTTGTGTGGATCCCTGCCTAGTCTCACCTAATTTTATTGGTTTCTATAACGAAACTAATTGTGATTTGATTTCTGTGATGAAAACCATTTGAAATGAAAACATGATTTAAAAGTGAGTTTCAATACTGAACACAGAAATATTTTACTCTGAACGAGTTTTGACATTCAGTTTTTAAGCAGTAAATTGCTATGTGTTTTAACTATAATGGTTTTGTGAATGCTATGGATTTTCAGCATAAACCATGCATTATAAGCATCGTAGATAGTATGGTTATCTACCTGCTTTCATTTATTCCTTACTGAGCGCGTTAGCTTATCCCTTTTTTCATCTCTCCACAGATTAGCCATAGTGCTTCTGAGAGCTCTGTGATAGATTTCTGTATTTTCCTTCCGCTAGCAGCTGTTATCACATTGCGAAAGATATACACACTTTTGAAATCTTTTGTATCTAAATATGACAGGGTACAGTGATGTATTTATATTAATACTGGGATGTAAACTAATGTAAACGAACGTAAAAGTTCTGTAAATTATTATAAGTACAACTTCTTATTATGGATGCGTGAGAAGTGAATGAATTAAAGTATATGGGAGTGATCGACTGACATCGATTCATAGCCCAACTGTCCGTATGTGTAGTCGTGATGTGTGAGAATTAATAATATAAATGTAAGGAATTCGGGTCATGACAGAAGTGGTATCAGAGCCAAGTTGGTCTGATATGAATCGTTGTTAGTAACTAAGGAAGTTTACATCCCATTATCACTGTGCTTTGTTTAGATACAATTGTGTATACCTGGTTGTGATTTCACTGAAATTTATGTTATATATACAGGAAATATATAGGATGTCTGACAAACATCGTAGTAGAGGAGAGAGTTCTCGATATCAAGGGCACGGAGATAGACCCGAGAGACGAAGTAGATCCTCATCTAGACATACTTCTCGAGAACCATCTGAGAGTTCTGGCTCTCGCGACTTGAGATTAGAGCGACGCCTTGATACAGTGGTGACATTATTGGGGCAGTTTATAGCTAGTTTTGGCAGTGCCCAGGGTACAGCAGGACAGGCTGCACCGACTGTTGCAGCAGCTACACGTGAGACCCCTGCGCCTGCACAGCCTGCACCAACACCACAGAGAGTTGAACCACTACAGGCTCCTCCTGTTCAGCCTGCACCTCCTCCAGTAGTCCCTCTTCAGGGTTATGATGATAATCTGGAGTATAGTTGTGATCTAGACAGATTGACACAGTTTCAGAAGCTACAACCTCCGTCATTTAGTGGGGTGAAGAATCCGGTAGTGGCAGAGGACTGGATTAATAGAATGGAGAAACTTTATAGATTCTCCGGATGCTCTACTACTGAGAAAGTGGCTTTTGCTTCTTTTATGCTAGAGGGTGAAGCGGAACACTAGTGGAAGTCCATTATGCCTATTCTATCAGCTGGACATCAGGTAATTACTTGGGAGATGTTCTTAGACGCCTTTAGGGGGCAATACATTCTAGACACTGCTCAACGGAAGTTACAGAATGAATTTTCAGGTTTGACCCAAGGAGGTAAGTCAGTGGACGAGTATGAATCTCGGTTTACATCTCTGGGCAGATATGATCCTGATACCATGGGCAGTGAACGAAAGAAAGTTCGTAAGTTTATGGAAGGCCTGAGACCATCATTTAGAGCTCGACTGGCCCCGTTGGATATTTCGACATATGGGGAAGCAGTTAGACGAGCTCAGCTGTGTGAGCAGGATTACGAGCTCCATGTGTTAGAGTATGGGAAGGGTGGTAAGGGCAAAGATAGAGACCGAAAGAGATTTGGGGATGACAGGGGTAGTAGAGAGGGGAAGAGGCCTTTTAGTGGGCGACAAAAGATCGATGAGTCGCGGAGTAGGGCAGTTAGACCCCCTGTATATCCGACAGCAGCTCCGGCTCGGAGTATTGTGATTGGAGGTCCCCGACCAAATCTTGATCGATGTAGACTTTGTGGAGGACTCCACGGGAACCGACCTTGTTATAGGATATCAAGAGCATGCTTTAGGTGTGGTAAGACCAGACACATGATGAGAGATTGCCCGGAACCAATTAAAGCGTCTTCTCAGAGGGGTAAGGAACCAGAGAAAGTTCCACATGTTATTCCTGCTCCGAGAAGGACAGCCACGGCTGAGGAGAAAGGGAAGCAAGTCGTTGGCCAAGGCAGAGTGTATGCACTTGACCAGGGCGCTGCAGATGCTTCACCGGATGTGGTGAAAGGTTTTATTACGTATGTGGTTGACTTAGATAAGGCACAATCGGAATTGACTGACATTCCTGTGATCAGAGAGTTTTCAGATGTCTTTCTTGGTGACTTGCCAGGGTTACCACCAGACAGAGAGATGGAGTTCTGTATTGATTTGGTACCTAGTACTGAGCCTATATCCAGACCACCGTACAGGATGGCCCCAATTGAGTTATTGGAACTGAAGAAGCAGTTACAGGATCTTTCGGATAAGGGGTTCATTAGACCGAGCGTCTCACCTTGGGGAGCTTCGGTCTTGTTCGTTAAAAAGAAGGATGGAAGCCTCCGACTGTGCATAGATTACCGGTTGTTGAATAAGGCTACCATTAAGAACAAGTACCCCCTTCCACGTATTGATGATCTGTTGGATCAGCTTAGATGAGCACAGATCTTTTTCAAGATCGATCTGAGGTCTGGGTACCATCAGTTGAGGATCCGAAGTGAAGATGTACCTAAGACAGCTTTTCGTACCCGTTATGGTCACTATGAGTTCTTGGTTATGCCTTTCGGGTTAACGAATGCTCTTGCAGCTTTTATGGCTTTGATGAACGATGTGTTCAAGCCATACCTGGACCGATTTGTGATCGTCTTTATCGATGATATATTGGTGTATTCGAAGTCCAGGGAGGAACATGAGCAGCACTTGAGTATTGTTCTGCAGACCCTCCGAGAGAAGCAGTTATATGCCAAGCTCAGTAAGTGTGACTTCTGGTTAGAACAAATATCATTTCTGGGTCATATGGTATCGAAGGACGGGGTGTCTGTTGATCCGTCCAAGATAGAGGCAGTAGTTCAATGGGAACAACCCAGGACAGTCACTGAGACCAGGAGTTTTCTAGTTTAGCTGGGTATTACAGACGGTTTGTAGAGGGTTTCTCAGAATTAGCTGTTCCTTTGACTCGTCTCACTCGAAAGAATGTTTCATTTGAGTGGGATGATAAGTGTGAGAAAAGCTTTAGAGAGTTGAAGCAGCGACTGACCACGGCATCGATTCTCACCATTCCGACCAGTTCAGGAGGTTTCTCTGTATATACGAATGCATCGGGACAGGGACTGGGCTGTGTATTGATGCAGGATGGGAAAGTAGTTGCTTATGGATCCCAACAGCTTAAGGACCATGAGAAGAACTATCTGACCCATGATTTAGAGTTGGCAGTCATAGTGTTTGCACTGAAAATATGGCGCCACTATTTGTATGGTGAGAAATTTCAGGTATTTATTGATCACAAAAGCCTGAAATATTTGTTTTCACAAAAAGAATGGAATATGAGGCAACGTAGATGGTTAGAGCTTCTGAAGGACTATGATTGTGAGATCATGTATCATCCGGGCAAGGCGAATGTAGTTGCCGATGCTTTGAGCCGAAATAGCCTTGGGATGGTATCATACATGATGATCAGGGAACATGAGCTGCTAGAGCAGTTTGTGAGTCTCAGTTTAGATGTGACACCTTCTGATACTGACACATATTGTGTGATAGCTAGTCTGAGATTGGAACCGAATTCGATTGACTGGATCAGACAAGCTCAGCGTATTGATCGCTTCTGTGTTGATATGGTTAGTCAGATTCAGATGGGTACTTGTGCCGATTTTGAGTTGAGCACTGATGGATTACTGAGATTCAGAGGCAGAGTGTGCGTTCCCAATGATCCTGAGTTGAGAAAACTCATTTTGTTCAAAGCTCATTCATCACGTTATACGTTGCATCCGGGGAGCAATAAGATGTATCAGAATCTTCAGAAAGTGTATTGGTGGTCAGGGATGAAGAGAGATGTGGCGGAGTTTGTGGCCAAGTGTTTGGTATGTCAACAGGTTAAGGTAGAGCATCAAAAGCCTGCAGGGTTATTGTAGCCTCTACCTATACCGACATGGAAATGGGAGCACATCACCATGGATTTTATCATGGGTTTACCGAGGACCCAACGGAACCATGATTCCATTTGGGTGATTTTGGATAGATTGACGAAATCAGCTCACTTCTTAGCTATGAGAGCTACAGATACTCTGAGTGCGTTGGCGAATCTATATGTACGGGAGATTTTGAGGCTACATGGCGTTTCAGTGAGTATTGTGTCAGACAGGGATTCCCGCTTTACTTCTCACTTTTGGGAACACTTTCAGGAAGCCATGGGAACCCGATTGAGCTTCAGTACAGCTTTTCACCCTCAGTCCGATGGTCAGTCAGAGAGAACCATCCAGACTTTGGAGGATATGTTGAGAGCTTGTGTGATGGATTATAGAGGCTCCTGGGATGACCATTTGCCATTAGCCGAGTTCGCCTATAACAATAGTTATCACTCGAGTATTGGGATGGCACCGTATGAAGCGTTATATAGTCGTAGGTGTCGATCTCCGATTGGATGGGAAGAAGTGGGTGATCGGAAGATGTTTACTCTCGATTTGGTGCAGCAAGCCTCTGAGGATGTTCGATTGATATGTGACAGATTGAGGACAACTCAGAGTAGGCAGAAGAGCTATGCTGACACGAGACGCAGACCTTTGGAGTTTATGGTCGGTGAGTCAGTATTCTTGAAAGTATCTCCTTCTAAGGGGATTATGAGATTCGGGAAGAAGGGTAAGCTAAGTCCTCGCTACATTGGACCATTTGAGATCTTGGATCGAGTGGGAGACAAAGCTTATAGGTTGGCATTGCCACCGGATTTAGCCAGTGTACATTACGTCTTCCACATTTCGATGCTTCGGAAGTATCACCCGAATCCGGCGCATGTGATTAGTTATGAGCCGTTGGAGCTCAGTGAGGACATGTCATATGTTGAGAGGCCGATTCGGATACTGGATAGGAAGGAGAAGGTTTTGAGATCGAAGACTATCGAGTTAGTGAAAGTTTTATGGCAGCATCACACTTTCGAGGAGGCTACTTGGGAGTTAGAGAGCTTGATGCGAGAGAAGTACCCCCAGTTGTTTGATGATTGATTTGGTTCTAATTTGGAGGACCAAATTCTTTTAGTTGGGGAGAATTGTCAGACCCGAATTTTTCGATTTACGTATGTAGCTTATACCTTATGATTCCTATGTGTACGAACATTATATTTTCATAGTTGAATCATAAGAAGAGTATTTACTACATGCTATTAATTATTTGAGAAATTAAAAAATGCATGTGAGCTATATAACAGCGAGATAAGGGTTAAAATGATTCCCGAGCAAGTATAGGGGTAAAACGGTCAATTGATTGAAATCCGGTATAAATCCGATGAGACAATTTCATTAAAAATATGAAATTAAAGAATCTTGATAAAAAACGGGGTAAATATTTAATTTCGAATCAAATTAATCAAGATACGAAGTTATTTAATATTTTTAGAATTTTTACCTCGAAAAACGAGCCCAAAAATAGTAGAAAAATATACCGAAAAGATAAAATCGGACTGATAAATTCATTTACGGACTAAATGAATTTAATAAGAATTTTTGGGATATTTTTGGGATATTTTAGTATTTTATTATTATTTTAAGTAATAAAATAATAATAAAATTGTATTAAAAAAAAAGAGATCAGAAGCAAAAATCGGGGAGAGAGAAAATTGAGAGAAACGAACCAAAACCGACGGAGAGAAGACCCACCGGACGGCGAGCACCGGCCACCCCACGGCCGAGCCAGAGGTCGGAAAAGGAAAAGGAGGTCCGTGCGCACCCATCGGCACCAGCAACTCGCGTCACCAACGCCGGACGCCGGCGAATCGAAGAGGAATAGCCGCGGGGGAAGAGAGAGGAATTCGGTGGCCACCGGCCGTGCTTAGGCCCGATTGAGGCCCGATAATCGTTACCCAGGCTGTGGCACTCCGAACGGTGGCAGTGGCACCCGGAGAACCGGCCGGACGACGTCGGCACAGCCAAAAGACCCCTGAACCGGTTGGCGGTTCAGTGGAGAACCTTCTAAACTAAACCAGATCAGACCGGTTCAGCCAAGGAGAAAAGGGGAAAAGAAGAAAAAAGAAGGAAAAAGGAAAAAAGAAAATTTTTGAGAATTCACCGGACTTCGGGTAAGTCGATACGAGGTCAAAAGTGACTGATTTGATTTTCGATAAATTTATTTAAATTATATTTAATCAAAAATTGACCTGGAGTTAAATATACAAAATTGTGCAGTTTGACGATTAATTCCGAACGGAAGCCCGATCGAACTCTGATTCGTGTACCATTGCATAATCTCAGGTAAGTAAAGCTTATTTACGACAAATTATGTGATTAACGCGTATTTCATATTTATTTTACGCAATTCGGATTAAATTTTAGATTTAGTGAATTATATTCGAAATTTCGAATAAACTGTCATAAATGATATAGGGCTATCCAAAGAGTTTGGAATAAAGCCCAATGGGTATTGATAGGCCCAATGAGTCGATAGACCCTGCTGAAGGAAATTAATACGGGGAAAACGGGCTTAATATGAATTAAGGCCCAATTAAAGTGTTAAGGCCCATTAAGAATAAACGGGCCCATTTAAGTGAAATGAACTGTATTAAATGTGTAATACAGTGGGAAATGTGTAATTAATCCAGTGAGTGGTTAAATGTAGCTCCAGAGTCATATTGAGAGTTGACCGGACTGCGAGATTTGGGTAGCACGGAGGAAGAGAGGCACACTACGTGATCCGAGGTAAGGGATCTTTGTGAGCTCTTAGAGATAGCTGTATGTATTTTTAGCGTCGTTTACATACACTTAAATTCCGTATAGCGTATGAATATGAAATTTTTGGATAGTACCCAAATATGGAAAAATTACGAAAATACCCCTAGACCCGGGGAAAAATTTGAAAATGCATAAAGTGCATGAACATGATGTTTTACATGTGGAAAAGAGGTTTTGTGAAACCAAAATGATGGACTGGCTCACGATTTGACAGTATGCATTAAATTGCACGTTTTTATGAAATATTTGTTTTGTACCGTTTTACGTATCACACTCGGTTTTGAGTACCACTGTTGTGGGAAATAGAGCCAACTGTCTATTTGTGTGTGTGAAATCATGTTGGAGCTATGAGGTCTGTGGATTTATCCAGATCCGCTCGCACTTGATTTTTGTTATGATTTGTGATTGAGATCGTGCTGGAGCCCACGGGTTGAGTAGGGGGCTGTCGCAGCAGGGGCCCAGAGGGGTCGCCTGTGGTAGGCAGGACCTCACACACTGATTTGCTCGCACTAGATCTGAGTCGACAGGCTATGGTTGATAATTTATTTGGTTGGGGTGGTGAGCTTTTGACTCAGGCACCTACAACTATGTGGTAATTGTACTATGGTTCACGGAGTACGTTGTACCGTGTAGACAACATTGAGTACACTGTACTGTGCAACTATGGGATGTGAGGATTGCGTCTTTGGACTTGGGCATGCTTTGTCATTGCTCTGATTTGTGATAGTCCTTAGATATGAGCCGATGGACAGACTAATCCCCTCCTCGGACTCTGAGATACCCTTGCACACCTAGCGAGTGATAGCTCGGGGTCTCGGACTTTGGCCAAATGTCTTATGGATTTGGGTGGATCCCTTCCTAGTCTCACCTGATTTTATTGGTTTCTATAACGAAACTAATTGTGATTTGATTTCTGTGATAAAAACCATTTGAAATGAGAACATGATTTAAAAGTGAGTTTCAATACTGAATACATAAATATTTTACTCTAAACGAGTTTTGACATTCAGTTTTTGAGCAGTAAATTGCTGTGTTTTAACTATAATGGTTTTGTGAATGCTATGGATTTTCGGCATAAACCATGCGTTATAAGCATCGTAGATTGTATGGTTATCTACCTGCTTTCATTTATTCCTTACTGAGCGCGTTAGCTCACCCTTTTTTTTTCATCTCTCCACAGATTAGCCATAGTGCTTCTGAGAGCTCTGTGGTAGATTTCTGTATTTTTCTTCTGCTAGCAGCTGTTATCACATTGCGAAAGGTATACGCACTTTTGAAATCTTTTGTATCTAAATATGACAGGGTACAGTGATGTATTTATATTAATATTGGGATGTAAACTAATGTAAACGAACGTAAAAGTTCTGTAAATTATTATAAGTACAACTTCTTATTATGGATGCATGAGAAGTGAATGAATTAAAGTATATGGGAGTGATCGACTGACATCGATTCATAGCCCAACTGTCCGTATGTGTAGTCGTGATGTGTGAGAATTAATAATATAAATGTAAGGAATTCGGGTCACGACAGAGATAATCTCAGAAAAGAAAGAGATTTGCAGAAAAAGTGAATTAAGAGAAGAAAGAGATTTTGTGTTTTTGATAAATCTCTGATTTAACATTTGTGTCGTGAGGGCACTATTTATGAGCATATTTTAAATGGAAGCTCGACATATTTGATTGACACGAAAATACTATTGAGAAATATATGTTT
The DNA here is from genome assembly GCA_033439115.1 of Firmiana major. Classification (NCBI taxonomy): domain Eukaryota; kingdom Viridiplantae; phylum Streptophyta; class Magnoliopsida; order Malvales; family Malvaceae; genus Firmiana; species Firmiana major. The sequence goes on along the minus strand of CM065904.1, from coordinate 15,721,778 downwards.
AAATGCATTTTTCGTATGATATTTCCATTTATACTGAAAACATGGTTTTGGTTTATACATGTATGGGCTATGTAGGTTGCTAGCATATATTTCCTTACTGAGTTGTGGCTTGCTCATCCCACTATTTCCCCCCTCCAGGTACTAAGAAGTAAGAGAGCGGTGGTCTCTAGGTCTTTTGTGTTGAACAGCTCCCACAATTTCGCAAAGGTATAAGATTTTATACACGAGTATTTTATATCTAATTTATTGTATCGCACAGTTATATCTTGGAATTGTAAACAGTATTATGGGGATGATATGTAAGCACATGGTATTTATACAATTGATTTTGTATATCTACACACACACGCCTGGGAGTGTGAATTAAAGATTTAAATCTTCCGCTGTAAATGAATGAATTTTAGGAATTGCATCTTCTCACATCCCAACCGTAGTAGAGAATGTATGGATAGAAGGGTTCCCAGAAGTGGGGTGTGACAGATTTGGTATCAGAGCATGGTTGGTCTGATGTGAGTTAATGTTTAGGATTAAGAAAACATACATCCCCAAGTTACTGTGCGATACTTAGATACAAATGTGTGTATGGAGCTGGTAGTGAATTAAATGTTTGTTATAACGCAGGAAAGTTATCAGGCTAGTGAGTTATGCCTGAGAGACACCGCAAGAGGGGAGAGAGCTCGAGAGCTCTAGGGCGAAATGACAGGACTGAGAGGCACAGTAGATCATCCTCTAGTCCTGAGCCCCAGGAACAGATAGAGACTTCTGATCCTTGAATAACTCGATTAGAGGAAGACATGCGCACGATGATGACCATGATGGGTCAGATCATGGCTAGGTTTGAGGGTACACCTAGTACAGCGGGACAGGCTGCACCGAATCCCCCAGCAGCTGCACCTGAACCTGAGAATGTTGCACCTGCACAAGCTGAATCGGTTAGGCCACGGGAACCTCATATTCAACCAGTACCTCCTCCAGTAGCCCCACAGCAGTATGATGATGATTTGAGGTATGGATATGACTGTGATATGGAGAGATTAAGGCATTTTATGGACTTTAAGCCTCCTTCGTTTAGCGGGGTAAAGGATCCGACAGTGGCTGAGGACTGGAACAGTCAGATGGAGAAGTTATTCGACTTCTGTAGATGTTCAGCTACGGAGAGAGTAGCGCTTGCGGCCTTTGTATTGAGAGGCGAAACAGAGCACTGGTGGAAGTCCACCAGGCCGATGTTGAGAGCTCAAAGTATGGCTATCACTTAGGATATGTTCTTGGGAGTTTTCAGAGAGCAATACATCCCAGATACTGCTCGACGTAGACTACAGATGGAATTTCTGAATCTGACTCAAGGGAATCGAACAATTGATGAGTACGAGTCACGATTCACTTCACTGGGTAGATATGATCTGGACTCGATCAGGAGTGAGGCTATCAGAGTCCATAAATTTGTAGATGGACTGAGGCCTTCGATTCGAGCGAAGTTGGCCCCATTTGATGTTGCTACATATAGAGAGGCTGTGCGACGGGCCTAGTTATGTGAGCAAGATTATGACTTGTAGACTTCTGAGTTTAGTTGGGGTAAGGACAAGGGTCTGAGGAAGCTGGGAGATGGCAAGAGTGCAAATTTGGTCGAAAATTCATGAGTAAGCGTCGGAGAGAGGCAAATGAGTTCCAAAAAAAGGTTGCTAGACCTTTTATGCCTCCGACTCAGACACCATCCAGGGGTATAATGATTGGTGGACATCGACCGACTACAGATCAGTGTAGACTATGTGGTCGATACCATGGTGGTAGGCCATGTCATCTTCAGGGTACTCGATGCTTCAGATGTGGTAAATTTAGACATTATGCCAGAGAGTACCCGGAGATAGTTGAGGCAATTCCACAGAGGGGTAAAGAGCCAGAGAGGGTTCCTATAGTTGCACCTCCTGCAAGAAAGAAAGCCTTGACTGAAGAAAAGGGAAAACAAGTTGTGGGTCAAGGCAGGGTATATGCGATAGACCAGGCATCGACTGATACCTCTTCTGAAGTGATAAAAGGTACAATCTTGATTTTCAATTTGGAGGTTATAGCTTTGTTTGATTCTGGTGCTACGCATTCCTTCATATCACCTGCATGTGCATCAAAGTTAAAAGGTTTTGTAGAACCTACATACTTGAGTAGGACTTTACTAATAAGTATTCCAATGAGAGTTAGCCAATTAGTTGAGCAAGTGTATAAAGATTGTAAAGTGAGGGTGGGAGATAAGTGCATGACAGCTAACTTGATTTTATTGAATATGTATGACATTGATGTAATCTTAGGAATAGATTGGTTAGCCACCAATCATGCTGTCATAGACTGTCATTCTAAGTCCATTAAGTTTTCTCTACCTGAAGAATGTGTTGTAAGATTTTAAGAGAATAAATGAAATCTTAAATTTTGTGTTAAGTAAAGTACTTTGGTATAAATGACTTGAGTGTTGTTTTGAAGGTTTTGTTGCTTATGTGGTGGATTTGAACAAAGTACATCCAGATATGGAGGACATCCCAGTGGTCAAAGAATTCCCTAATGTCTTTCCAGACGATCTACTAGGATTGCCACCCGATAGAGAAATGAAATTCGGTATAGACTTGATGCCTGGAACCGAACCAATATCCAAGTCACCATATAGGATAGCTCCAGTTGAGTTAGAGGAATTAAGGAAACAACTGTAAGAGTTGCTAGAGAAGGGGTTCATAAGACCGAGCGTCTCACCGTAGGGAGCCCCAGTATTATTTGTGAAGAAGAGAGATGGGAGCCTCAGGTTGTGCATCGACTATCAGATGTTGAACAAGGCTACCATCAAGAATAAGTATCCCTTGCCACACATTAACGATTTATTGGATCAGCTTCGGGGAGCACAGATCTTTTCCAAGATAGATTTGAGGTTTGGGTATCATTAATTGAAGATTCGGAAGGAGGATGTGTCCAAGACAGCATTTGGTACCCGCTATGGCCATTACGAATTCCTAGTGATGCCTTTTGGGTTGACCAATGTGCCGACAGCTTTTATGGCGCTAATGAATGAAGTATTCAAGCCATACCTGGACCAGTTCATAATTGTTTTCATTGATGATATATTGGTGTATTCAAGGTCCAGAGAAGAGCATGAGCAACACTTGAGGATTATTTTGCAGACCATCCGAGAGAGAAGGTTATATGCCAAGCTTAGTAAATGTGACTTTTGGCTAGAACAGATTTCTTTTCTAGGCCATGTTGTATCGAAGGATGGGGTGTCAGTAGATCCATCCAAGATTGAGGTCGTTGTTCAGTGGGAACAACCTAGGACAGTCACAGAGATCAGAAGCTTTCTGGGTTTGGCTAGTTACTACAGGAGATTTGTAGAGGGTTTCTCTAGATTGGCTGCTCCATTGACACGTCTTACGAGAAAGAGTGTGGAGTTTTCATGGGATGAAGCTTGTGGGAGAAGTTTCCAGGAACTTAAGTGCAGATTAACCACCGCGCCAGTTCTTATCATCCCTAACAGTTCAGGGAATTACTCAGTGTATACAGATGCTTCGCATCAAGGACTAGGCTGTGTTTTGATGCAAGATGGAAGGGTAGTAGCTTATGGATCTAGACAGCTGAAGGATCATGAGAAGAACTACCCCACTCATGATTTGGAGTTAGCGGCAGTAGTGTTTGCGTTGAAGATATGGCGCCACTACTTATATGGTGAGAGATTTCAGATCTTTACGGATCACAAGAGTCTAAAATATCTATTCTCACAGAAGGAGTTAAATATGAGACAGAGAAGGTGGTTAGAACTCCTCAAGGACTATGATTGTGAGATCTTGTACCATCCGGGGAAGGCAAATATGGTTGTCGATGCATTGAGTCGGAAGAGTCTCAGGTTGGTATCACATATGATGGTTAGAGAGCACGAGTTGTTGGAACAATTCACGAACCTTAGTCTGGATATGACCCTACCTAAGATTGGCAACTATGGGATTATTGCTAGCTTGAGATTAGAACCAGAGTTGATTGAGAGAATCCGACAAGCTCAGCAAATTGATCAATGGTGTATTGACATGATTAGCTAAATTCAAAAAGGGAAGGGTGCCGATTTTATATTGAGTTCAGATGGAATACTAAGGTTTGGAGATAGACTATGTGTTCCTAAGGATATAGAGCTGAGGAAGCTGATCTTATCAGAGGCTCACTCGTCGAGATATACGATACACCCGGGGAGTAGTAAGATGTATCAAAATCTCCGAAAGGTATATTGGTGGTTTGGAATGAAGAGAGACATAGCTGAGTATGTCGCTAGATGTCTCGTTTGTCAGCAAGTAAAAGTCAAACATCAGAAACCAGGAGGATTATTACATCCTTTACCGATACCAACATGGAAGTGGGAACATGTCACCATAGATTTTGTGATGGGGTTACCGAGAACCCGTAGGAACCATGATGCGATATGGGTGATAGTAGATCGGTTAACGAAATCAGCACACTTCTTAGCTATGAGATCTACAGATACCTTGAGTGCACTGACGAACCTGTATGTGCGAGAAATAGTGAGATTGCATGGAGTCCCAGTGAGTGTTGTTTCTGATCAGGATGCTTGCTTCACTTCCCACTTTTGGGGACATTTTCAGGAAGCGATGGGGACCCAGTTGAGTTTTAGCACCGCTTTTCATCCTCAAACAGATGGTCAGTCAGAGAGGACTATACAGACCCTGGAGGATATGTTAAGAGCGTGTGTGCTGGATTTTAGAGGCTTATGGGACGATCACTTGCCATTGATTGAGTTCGCCTACAATAACAATCATCACTCAAGTATTGGTATGGCCCCTTATGAGGCACTATACGGTCGTAGATGTCGATCGCCCATTGGTTGGGAAGAAGTTGGTGACAGACAGTTGCTCGCTCCCGATTTGGTTAAACAAGCCTCCGAGGATGTTCAGATAATATGCGAGAGGCTGCGAACGGCTCAAAGTCGACAAAAGAGCTATGCTGACAGAGACGGAGACCACTTGAATTTGATATTGGTGAGTCCGTATTTTTGAAAGTATCTCATTCTAAGGGAATAACGAGGTTTGGGAAGAAAGGAAAATTAAGTCCTCGTTACATTGGTCCCTTCGACATTTTGGATAGAGTAGGAGATGGAGCATATAGGCTAGCCTTGCTACCTGAGCTAGCAGAAGTCCACAATGTCTTTCACGTTTCTATGCTTCGGAAGTACTACCCGGATTCGACACATGTAATTAGCTATGAGCCGTTAGAGCTTAAGGAGGATATGTCGTATGTCGAGAGACCAATCCAGATGTTGGACAGAAAAAAGAAGGTGTTGCGGAACAAGACGATTTCATTGGTTAAAGTTTTGTGGCAACATCACACTGTGGAAGAGGCTACATGGGAACTGGAAAGTTTGATGCAGGAAAAGTATCCTGAGTTATTCACAGATTGAATTGGTTCTAATTTAGAGGACCAAATTCTCTAAGTGGGGGAGAATGTGAGACCTCGTATATGTATAGCTGTATATAGGAACATAGAAATGTAAATGAAATCATAAGTATGATGATACATTTGTAATGTGATGTATATGCAATGTAAGTCCATAAGATAATGTACGCACTTGTAATAATAATCGTAATTACACATACAAGTTGCATCATGAATGAGTATGAAGAAATGAACTTAAACACGAGAAGAATGTGAATGAAATGGAATATGAGTAGTGTGGTAAAATGGAAGGAAAGATTTATATAAGTTGTATACTTCCATTCGGGCAATATTGTGTATATTTGGTTATACAAAGATTGCCCACAAGTTTTAATACGTGCTAAGTGTGATTGGATGGCATTTTTTTAAGTCTTAAGGAGGGATGAATGAGGAAAGGACTATGGAGGTGAATTGAGGAAGTTTTGAATGAAGTTGTTGCAGAAAAATTACAGAAAATCTGGAAATATGAAGGCCAGATCGATCTCATAGGATGAGAGATCGATCTGGAAGAGCCAGAATGCTCTTATGTGAGTAATGGAATGGAGCAGATCGATCTTTAAAGGAATCAGACCGATCTCCTTAGCTCTCGGGTTGGAAGCAGATCGATCTCCCTTAAAACCAGATCGATCTCCTTAAGCTTCTGTTCGACAGCAGATCGATCTCAAGCCTCGACAGATCGATCTCCTGCCTTTAAAATGTATTAGAAAAGAGGGATTTTTAGAGGATCAGATCGATCTCCACCCAAGGAAGATCGATCTCATCAAGTTAAATCTATAAATAAGAGCAGTTGGATCTGTAGATTTCGGGATAAACCATTTCTTTTCACTTCAACTCAAAAACCTAGCTTTCTGACTCCTAAATCCAGCCATTTTCAGTAAGATTTGAGGAAAAGCTATTAGAGACAAAGTCGTTCACGTCTAAGATAAGAACAACATAGTCTAGAGGCATTTCCCCATTTGACGGATTGAAGGAATAAAGGGCATTTCTAATTGGAGCAAAGAGGAAATCCAAGGAGGTAAGTTCTAGTGCACAAATCCAAGTACATTGGTCTAGTTAATGATTATGAAGTTAATTGGGTGTACACCTTGTGTGTAGAACTACCTAGAATGGCATGAAATGAATATAACTTAGAAATGGTCTAGTGTGAGAAAGTGGAATGTAGAAGTGTTAATGATGAATGAGATATCTTGAGAGGATGATTATGTTGTGGGCATGGTTTGGGTATGTTGATATTGGGATAAAATTATGAGATTTACCACAAGGGGTAAAATGTGTATTTAAGACATTGGATAAATGCTTAGTTGAATAAGAGTTAGAAACGTTAACTCAAGTGTTTGATGGATGAATTTCAGTTTCGGATGATACGTCAGAGCAAGTCGAGATGAGAACGCGAGAAGCGTAGAGAAGGATAGTTACACACAAGTAAAGCGAGGTAAGGGACTATGTGTTAGCTATAGAGATGTTCATGCGTATTTTACAGCAATTTCGTAGATATATTGCTAGAACTAGTACGATATTATAATTCTATGAAATGATATGGAAGCATGAAAAGTACTATAATGTATATATGTATTGAGAAATGGGATAGGGTAAGGAAATAACATGATATGCATGTTTTCAATGTTTTTCTCTATTTTACATTGATCTTGATGATTGAGAAATGTTGATGATAGGTTGGCTAATTTTACATGTTTTAGCATGAAGAGGCATGCTGTATGAATAAACATGTTTTGAGTTTTAAAAAGAGAAAATAGCCATCTATCAGTTTTGAGATGAGATTTGGTGTTGAAGCGCTAGCTCACACCCGTTTTAATGCCTTTGATGTACCGTGCTGGAGTTTTAACTCGCACGATGGTTTTGAGAAAGTGCGGGAACTTTGCTCGCACCTGTTTTATTGAGTTGAGGTAAACCTGGGGGTCTAGGACCCAAGGGGATACCAGCTGACGGCCATTTGAATGGGCTGGGCCTTAACGATAGATCGTACCGTGCTGGAGCCTTGCGATGACTGTGTGTCACGCTGCTTGCTCGCCTGGTATATGAGACATGGTTTAGGATGAAAAGTCCATCGGAGTTGGAGTATGGACTTGGGTCCACGATCGTACGTAAAACAGTGTAGTTGTCCGTTGGTATACTATGTACCGTGCTGGGTGCACATGAGTACGAGTATCGCGTAGATGACACACGACGTATCTTTACCGTGAGTATACGAGGAGATAAGGTTGATTGAGATGAGCCGGAGGGCAGGACTGACCCATTCCCCTTCAGGCGAAGTGATGCCCTATGCACACCTGATCAGTGAGTCTTGGGATCACTAACTATGGCCAAATGTTGTGGATATTTGATTGCCGAAAATTCCATGCCTGTCTCAGAGATTTGAGAAACAGAGATAATCTCAGAAAAGAAAGAGATTTGCAAAAAAATTGAATTAAGAGAAGAAAGAGATTTTGTGTTTTTGATAAATCTCTGATTTCACATTTGTGTCGTAAGGGCACTATTTATGAGCATATTTTAAATGGAAGCTCGACATATTTGATTGACACGAAAATGCTATTGAGAAATATATGTTTAAATGCATTTTTCGTATGATATTTCCATTTATACTGAAAACATGGTTTTGGTTTATACATGCATGGGCTATGTAGGTAGTACGATATCTACCTGGTAGCATACATTTCCTTACTGAGCTGTGGATTGCTCATCCCACTATTTTCCCCCTCCAGGTACTAAGAAGTAAGAGAGCGGTGGTCTCTAGGTCTTTTGTGTTGAACAACTCCCACAATTTCGCAAAGGTATAAGATTGTATACACGAGTATTTTATATCTAATTTATTGTATCGCATAGTTATATCTTAGAATTGTAAACAGTATTATGGGGATGATATGTAAGCACATGGTATTTATACAATTGATTTTGTATATCTACACACACACACCTGGGAGTGTGAATTAAAGATTTAAATCTTCCGCTGTAAATGAATGAATTTTAGTAATTGCATCTTCTCACAGCCCAACCGTAGTAGATAATGTATGGATAGAAGGGTTCCCAGAAGTGGGGTGTGACAACCACAACCCCAGCATTCACCTGCAGCTGATAAGAAACCCTCTCTTAAGGAAATGTTCACAACAATCTTGCAAAATCAAGCAGTTTCAATTAAGAACCTAGAGGTTCAGGTAGGACAGATAGCAAACGCTCTTAGTCAACGTCCTCAGGGGACCCTTCCTAGTAACACTGAAGCCAATCCTATTAGGCAAAGGGAAGGGAAGGAACATGTGAAAGCTATCACCCTTAGGAGTGGCAGAGAGCTAGTAACTCCCCCTGTTAAGTCCAGACCTGACCAGCCCATAGTTGCAAAACCCATAGGTTCTAGTGAAGCAGCTTAAAAGGAGCAAGAATCAAAAGATCAAGCTGCAAAGGAAACAAAGCCATGCATTTCTTCACCTTTACCTGTTTCTTTGTCACAACCTTCTTTAACCTCTGATGCTACAAATGTTCCCACTACATCTCCTCCTGTTAGGCCACCAATCCCTTTTCCTTAGAGATTTCACAATAAAAAACTGGACTAACAATTTGTAAAATTCCTTGAGGTTTTTAAGAAACATCACATTAACATTCCATTCGCAGATGCCTTAGAGCAAATGCCAAGCTATATGAAGTTTATGAAGGACATCCTCTCTAGGAAAAGAAGATTGGAAGATTACGAAACAGTGGCCTTAACTGAGGAGTGTAGTGCCATTATCCAGAGAAGGTTACCCCCAAGCTCAAGGATCCTGGGAGTTTTACCATACCATGCACTATTGGAAATTTATTCTTTGTTAGAGCCCTATGCGATCTAGGAGCTAGTATAAATTTGATGCCACTATCTATTTATCATAAGTTAGGAATAGGGGATGCCAATCCCACCACAGTGACCCTCCAATTGACCGATCGATCAATTAAATATCCGAAGGGGGTCATTGAGGATGTCTTAGTGAAAGTGGACAAGTTTATTTTCCCTGTAGATTTTATCGTGTTGGATATGGAGGAAGACAGGGAAGTCCCAATCATACTAGGCAGACCATTCCTAGCAACTGGTAGAACTTTAATAGATGTACAGAAGGGGGAGTTAACAATGAGAGTTCAAGATCAAGAAGTCAAGTTTAATGTGTTCAAATCTCTAAGGTTTCCTAATGACTCTCATGATTGTTTTAGGATAGATTTAGTGGATAAGGACATCACTGAGGAGTTTTTCAAGACACATCTTTTAAACCCTTTAGAAGCTTACTTAGTGAAATCTGTTGATCTTAGAGAATACAGTGAAGATGATGATGAGGTCTGCGAGACTTTACAGTTATTAGAGGTCACTCCTTTTGAGGAAATTGCCCAATTTGAGACACTAGACTCTTCATCTATTCCAGCTTCAAATATCTTTCCATCCACCAGTGATCCTCCAGCATTAGAACTCAAACCTTTACCCTCACACCTTAGGTATGCTTACTTAGGTGAATCCTCCATACGACCGGTAATAGTATCTACTACTCTCTCCAGTGATCAGGAAGCAAAATTACTACAAGAGCTAAGAGAGCATCAGAAGGCTATAGGCTAGTCTATCTCTGACCTTAAGGGTATTAGTCCCTCTATCTGTATGCATAAGATACTATTGGAGGAAAGGTATAGGTCATCCATAGAGCACCAGCGTCGATTGAACCCTGTAATGAAAGAAGTTATCAAGAAGGAGATCATTAAGTGGTTAGATGCAGGGATTATCTATCCCATTTCTGACAGTGCTTGGGTGAGCCCAGTACAATGTGTCCCTAAAAAGGGAGGGATGACAGTGATCGAGAATGAAAATAATGAGCTCATCCCCACTAGGACTGTCACTGGTTGGTGAGTATGTATGGATTATAGGAAACTCAACAAGGCCACCAAGAAAGACCACTTCCCTTTACCCTTCATTGACCAAATGTTAGATCAATTAGCTGGTCACGAATTCTACTGTTTACTAGATGGATACTCTGGGTACAATCAGATAGCTATAGCCCCCGAAGACCAACAAAAGATTACCTTTACCTGTCCCTATAGGACCTTTGCTTTTAGAAGAATGCCTTTTGGCCTATGCAATGCAACTGCTACATTCCAGCATTGCATGATGGCCATATTCCATGATCTGGTGGAGGATTTTCTTAAGGTTTTCATGGATGATTTCTCAGTATTTGGGGATAGTTTTGATTTATGTTTACAGAATTTAGCACTAGTGCTGAGGAGGTGTGAAGGAACAAACTTAGTGCTTAATTGGGAGAAATGCCACTTTATGGTGAAAGAAGGCATAGTGCTAGGGCACAAAATCTCTGCTAGGGGAATAGAAGTGGATAAGGCCAAGGTGGAAATTATTGAGAATTTACCTCCCCCTACCACTGTAAAAGGAATTAGAAGTTTCCTGGGCCATGCAGGATTTTACAGAAGGTTCATTAAGGATTTTTCACAGATATCTAAACCTTTATGTAATCTCTTTGATAAGGACACTGTGTTTTGCTTAGATGAGAAATCCTTAGAAGCATTTAAGACTTTGAAGGAAAAATTAGTTATAGCCCTTGTAATCATAGCTCCAAATTAGAGTTTACCTTTTGAGCTTATGTGTGATGCAAGTAATTATGCTGTCGGGGCTGTATTAGGACAAAGAAGAGGAAGAGTCTTTTATGCTACTTACTACGCAAGCAAAACACTTAATGAGGCCCAGATGAACTATGCTACTACCGAGAAGGAGCTGTTAACTGTAGTATTTGCCTTTGATAAGTTTCGCTCCTATCTCATTGGTATTAAGGTAGTAGTATATATTGATCATGCTGCCATTAATGTGAGATCTGAGAATTTTAGACATATTTTAATAATGTAATAAGAATTTGAAGTGTAATTTATTGAATTAAATGAATTGTGGGAATTATAATTGGAGATTTATATGTTAAGTGTGTAAAATAGGCATGAAGCATGAGGACAGATCGATCTGGGAGAAGGAGAGATCGATCTGGTGAGTTAAGAATGACGAGGGATGGGAAATTTGAGAAGCAGATCGATCTCCAATGGAAGAGATCGATCTCTTTATGAATCTGTTTGAGAAGGGATCGATCTCATGAGGAAGAGATCGATCTCCAAATGAATCTGTTTGAGAAGGGATCGATCTCATGAGGAAGAGATCGATCTCCAAATGCTTCTGTTTGGGGAGAAGATCGATCTCTTTAGGAGCAGATCGATCTCATAAAGCCATAAAGAGATCGATCTCACCCCTCGACAGATCGATCTCCTGGGCATAAAATTACCCAGATCGCCCCCAAATTTCAAACACAGATCGATCTCAGCAAGAGGCAGATCGATCTCCTACCTCCAATCTATATAAGGGACCCGTGTTTTCTCCTGAAATCTCACTTTCTCTCTCTTCCAAACCTCCATTTTTCCAAAAACCTAGTTTCTCACTCCTCCAAATCACCCATTTCCGGCCGAATCAGCTATTGTGGGAAGAAGGAAAGTTGTTCCTCATCAAAGGGAGAACAACATACTTGGAAATCGAAGGACGAATCGGATCGAGGCGTGAGTTGTGCGTCTCACAAACTTTGGGTAATTTCTAAACCTCGATCTTGATATTTGAGTTGATTTTGATGTTATTGGTGGTTGTAATTGTGTTGAAATGGTTGAGAAATGACTGGGGATTGATTAAATTTCAATGTGGTAGGAGTGATATGTATATTTGAGAATTTTGGTGAATTTAGGAAATTGTGAGCTATAAATGGAAAATTGGACAATATGGAGAATTAGCCTAAATAATTGGCATGAGGAATGTAGGATATTGGGATATTGTGAATGAGGTTGTAGCTTAGGGTTGAGTTACGAGAAATCAAGAGAATTGAGGTGTTATGAGCAATTATGCTCGATTTTGAGAATTGAGGTTATGTGATGTGGAGTATTGATGTTTTAACATCGTTTGGACAGCTCGGGAGTTCCAGAGTGGAATGCGAGACTAGTCCGTGATACGGGGGGAACGATTGCACTATACGAGGTGCAAAGAGGTAAGGGAAAACTAAACCATTTTGTGTATGTATTTTGATGAATTGTTATCATGAACCATGATTTGAGAATACAAGCATGTTTTGTGTTGTGATGTAACTGCACACGGTTTTTATAGCCGGTTGGAGCCCATTATTTTATGAGTTTATAAGCTAAGTGTGAAATTACTTTATAAACCTTTGAGCTGCGTGAAAAGTAAATTGGGCTCTACGTTAAGGCGATATTGAGATTTGAGAAAATGTGTGCATGTTTTACCGGTTGGAACTCGATTTTTATATGTGTTTTTTTGTTGAGTACACAAATGTTTTAAATGAGTTTTTAAGAGAAAACCATTATGAGTTCTACGTGAAGGCATAACGTTTTATAAGATAATGGCTAATGATAGAGACTTAGGCGTGTCATGTTGAACACACATCGGGCATTGCTCTGGTAGCATATAAGACCGATATAGTGGGACGCCTGGGAACCGACCCAGGGACCACGGGCCTTGCTCTGGTAGCATATAAGACCGATATTGTGGGACGCCTGGGAACCGACCCAGGGACCACAGGCATTGTTCTGGTAACATATAAGTCCGATTATTCCTCCGCTCTGGTAGCGTTGGGAGGCATTGCTCTGGTAGCATGTAAGACCGAGAGAGTGGGCCGCCTGGGAACCGACCCAGGGACCACGTGTCGTGTGCATTAGGCGAGGCATTGCTCTGGTAGCAAGTAAGGCCGGGCCTTGTTCTGGTAACATATAAGTCCAATATACTTTGCACACGACCATATTGTCGACGTTCCCTCTATACGAGGATGCCTGGGATGCGCACCCAGAGGAGCTTATATATATTTGATGTGCCATGACGAGTTTTAATTGAGTTTTATTGCCTAGTCTCGTTTTACACATGAGTTGTGTTTTGTGACCTTGTCACGTGTGATTTACCGAGGTGATTTTTATCACGTATTTGAGAACAGCCATTATTGCATATCTTTACACAGGCTTGTGAGTGCTCGATGTGGAGCCTTTTATCTTCATGTTTTCACATGATTTAACGAGTTATGAGATGATGTTTTGAGAACTTTCATGCTACGATTTCAAATGAGCTTTATGAACAAATACATATTTGTGATGTGTGAAATGGTTTATATAACTGATTCCTTTACCCCCTTACTGAGCGATTTAGAAGCTCACCCTATTTTCCTCCCCCTCCCAGAGTACTTCAAGTGAAGAAGGATCTCCCTGCGGCGTACGGAGTAGTGGCTAGTGGAGGACTTGAGCTCCAGGCCCTATATATATTGTATTTGAGGTATATTTTATCTTTTCATGTACCCAGACTATTAATGTGATTACAGACACTTGAAGTATGTTATTGTAGGGGATGTATTAGGATTAATTAACTTGTAATCGAGTAATGGGTATAACACAATAATTATTATATCATGATGAGATCCTGAGGCATGATAATTATGATGATGTATGACACTGCACAGGAATGCACCTTTAATTGTGAATTAATGAACAAAAAGTTTTAAATTAGCCCTATTTTTCGCATTTTCGGGGCGTGACAGAGTTTTCTTGGTATCAGAGCTTAGGGTGCCTAGTACTGTCAGTGTCGGTTAAGTGAAATAGAATACATCCCAAGTGTCTATAATAGTCTGGTCATGAACTGAAATTGAGGATTGAGATTTCAATCAATTTTGATATGTACGCGCAGGAGACGAGTTGAGATTGAGAATGAGTAAACGACGAGGTCGTTCGAGGAGGCAGGCAGAGTCCCCTCCACCACCTGTCCCACAACCAGAGAGTCCTAACTCTCGATTTAATCGGATTGAGACCGATGTGAGGCAAGGTTTTGAGCAGATGGCAGCGTTATTCGCGCAACACTTTGGAGTTAATGCCTCGGATACTACCCCTACACCACCACCAGGACCTCCCATACCCACAGTGCCTCCCGTCACTCAGCCTGAGGACAGAAGTAAGGTCCGACTAAAGGAATTTTTGAAGATGAATCCACCCGCATTTAGGGGAAAGAAGGATCCTACAGAGGCTGAGGAGTGGTTGACGGAGTTGAGAGTTATATTTGATTTACTGGGATGCACCGATGCTGAGAGAGTCAGTATGAGTGCCTATATGCTGAAGGGGAGAGCTCGAGATTGGTGGAGTACTACCCAGGGTATCTTGATGTCCCGCCAGGATGTGATTGGTTGGGAAGAGTTCCAGACAGCTTTTAGAACCCAATATGTACCGCGAGCCGCCCAGAGGAGGAAACAGGCCGAGTTTTTGAGTTTGGTACAGGGTGACATGTCGGTGGATGACTATGAGAGCCAGTTCACCGCACTACTGAGATATGACCCAGAGACCTTCAAGAGTGAAGAGCTCCGCACAGAGAAGTTTGTGTATGGGCTGAAGCCCGTCATCAGAGATAGATTGATGGGGCTATGTATTACTGAGTTTGGAGACGCTCTGAGACGAGCGCAAGAGGTTGAAAGAGGAATTGAAATGGTACAATCTCAGAATGAGCTCAGAGCAGTGCATAAAGATAAGGGCAAGAGGCCAGCGATTTTTCAGTCAGAGGCTCGGAGAGGTTCCTTCAGAAGAGGAAGGATCGAGGTACAGAAGGACAGATTGGAGAGACCCAGAGCCTATCCTATTATCAAGGAGACCCCTCGTTACGTCAGGCCTGAGACAAGGTTTTGTAGAGACTGTGGCCGATCGCATGAGGGAAGTTGTACTAGGTCGATCCATGGATGTTTTAGATGTGGCGACATGGGTCACAGAGTTAAAGACTGTCCCCAACCCCAGATACCGCATGCTCCGGAGCCCACTAGACAGCAGCCTCAGAGAGTGGATCCCCGGAGACGGGCCACTGCGGCAGAGAAAGGGAAGAAACCTGTGGCACAGGGACAAGTGTTTGCCCTGGATAAGGAGACCGCAGACGCTTCGGCAGAAACCATAAGAGGTACACTCTCTGTCTGTAATTATGAGGCTCATGTGTTGATTGATTCAGGATCCACGCATTCGTTTATTTCTGAGCATTTTGCATGTAGACTAAACTTGAAGTTTGAACCTCTAGAATATATACTACATGTAAATACCCCTATGCGTGAATCCCAGAGAACTGAGTTAATCTGTAGAGAATGTGAAATCAAGGTGGGAGATAGAGTGATGTTAGCAGATCTAATCATGTTGAGTATACATGGGTTTGATGTAATTCTGGGGATGGATTGGTTGGCGACCAATCGAGTGAGTCTAGACTGCTACACTAAGATTGTAACTTTCTCCCTACCTGAACCTTATAGTGTACAATTGAGATGTTGAGGAAATGATTATGTGGATTTCTAGTGAGTAATTTGAGAATTTTAACATTATTTTGGAGAATAATAAATGTGATTATTTATGTGAAGGTTATGAGACACTCATCTCAGACGATGAGCGGGAACATCCGAGGATTGAGGATATACCTGTGGTTTGTGAATTTCTGGATGTTTTCCCAGATGAATTGCCAGGTTTACCACCGGAGAGAGAGCTGGAGTTTACCATTGATTTGGTACCAGATACTCAGCCGATCTCTAAACCTCCGTACAGAATGGCATTAGTGGAGCTTAAGGAATTAAAGAGACAACTGCAGGAGTTATTGGATCAAGGGTTCATTAGGCCCAGTGTTTCACCGTGGGGAGCGCCAGTGTTATTTGTTAAGAAGAAGGATGGCAGTCTCAGATTATGTGTGGACTACCGGTTGTTGAATAAAGCCACGGTGAAGAATAAATACCCATTGCCCAGGATTGATGATCTACTTGATCAGTTAAGAGGGGCATCAGTCTTTTCTAAGATCGATTTGAGATCGGGCTATCACCAATTGAAGATTAAGGAGGAAGATATTCCAAAGACGGCCTTCAGGACAAGGTATGGCCATTACGAATTTCTGGTGATGTCCTTTGGATTGACGAACGCCCCTGCAGCATTTATGAGATTGATGAACGAGGTGTTCAGAGACTATCTGGATAAGTTTGTGATAGTCTTTATCGATGATATCCTGGTGTACTCTCGATCGTATGAGGAGCATGCACAGCATTTGTGGTTAGTACTTCAGATACTCCGAGATAAGCAATTATACGAAAAGCTTAGTAAGTGTGAGTTTTGGCTGAACCGGATAGCTTTCCTTGGGCATGTAGTCTCAGAGGAAGGAGTATCAGTGGATCCGAGTAAAATAGCAGCTGTGCTTAATTGGGAGAGGCCGAGGACAGTGACTGAGATACGAAGCTTCCTTGGTTTGGCAGGGTATTACAGGAGATTTGTGGAAGGATTCTCGAGGATTGCCGCTCCTTTGACTAAGCTCACGCGTAAGGAGACTCCGTTCATATGGACTGATCAATGTGAGCTCAGTTTTCAAGAGTTAAAGAGGAGATTGACAGTGGCACCTGTGTTAACTATCCCTGAGGGATCAGGAGGATTTTCGGTATATAGTGATGCATCTCATCAAGGATTGGGGTGTGTGCTTATGCAGCACGGGAGAGTGGTTGCATATGGATCGCGACAGCTGAAAGACCATGAGCGAAATTACCCCACGCATGATTTGGAGTTAGCCGCTGTGGTATTTGCTTTGAAGATCTGGCGACACTACTTATATGGGGAAAGATTCCAGATCTTCACTGATCACAAGAGTTTGAGATATCTCTTTGATCAGAAAGAATTAAACATGAGACAAATGAGATGGATGGAACTCCTTAAGGATTATGACTGCGAGATTCTTTATCATCCGGGTAAGGCGAATGTGGTTGCTGATGCCCTGAGCAGGAAGAGTATGATATCTGCTATGATGATCAGGGAATGGGATTTGTTAGAGCAGTTCGCCGAACTTCGGATCAAAGTTAAAGAGGTAGAGACTGGATTTTTGGCTAGTCTGCGGATAGAGCCCAGGATCATGGATCAGATTAGAACTGGGCAGCGCAGTGATCAGAGATTGATAGACATGGTTAGCCAAGCTGAGCAGAGTTCGCAGTCGGATCTCACCATCCGTGAGGATGGATTATTGAGGTTCAGAGGACGGATTTGTGTACCGGACGATGATACCCTGAAGAGACAGATATTGAGAGAATCCCACTGCTCGCGATACACCATGCACCCAGGGAGTACTAAGATGTACCGAGACTTGAAAAAGGTGTATTGGTGGAGTGGTATGAAGCGAGATGTGGCAGAGTATGTGGCCAGATGTTTGGTATGCCAGCAAGTGAAAGCTGAGCATCGGAAGCCCGGAGGACTACTACAGCCCTTACCTGTACCTACATGGAAATGGGAGCATGTCACTATGGACTTTATTATGGGTTTACCGAGGACCCGGAGAGGTCGCGACGCGATATGGGTCATTGTGGATAGATTGACCAAGAGTGCCCACTTCCTTGCCATCAAGAGCACAGATACTGTGGATGCCTTAGCTGAGCTATATGTCAGCGAGATA
The DNA here is from genome assembly GCA_033439115.1 of Firmiana major. Classification (NCBI taxonomy): domain Eukaryota; kingdom Viridiplantae; phylum Streptophyta; class Magnoliopsida; order Malvales; family Malvaceae; genus Firmiana; species Firmiana major. The sequence goes on along the minus strand of CM065904.1, from coordinate 15,703,849 downwards.
GCTAGATTACATGGGGCTCCAGTGAGTATTACTTCGGATAGAGATTCCCGATTTACTTCCAGATTCTGGACCCAGTTTCAGGAGTCCATGGGATCTCGATTGAGTTTTAGTACCGCCTATCATCCTCAGACAGATGGTCAGTCAGAGAGGACTATTCAGACCCTGGAGGATATGTTGAGGGCGTGTACGATGGATTTTAAGGGATCATGGGATGATCACCTGCCCCTAGCAGAGTTTGCATACAATAACAGCTATCATGCGAGTATTGGAATGGCACCTTTTGAGGCTCTATATGGTAGGAGGTGTAGATCTCCTGTAGCTTGGGAAGAAGTCGGTGACAGAAAGATAAATGCTCTTGTTGAGCAAGCTGTACAGAGTGTGAAACTCATATGTGAGAGGTTACGGGCTGCACAGAGTAGACAGAAAAGCTACGCGGATGTGCGTAGACGGCCACTTGAATTTGAGGTTGGTGATACAGTATTTCTGAGAGTATCACCGAGCAAGGGTATCATGCGATTTGGGAAGAAAGGAAAATTGAGTCCTCGATACATAGGACCATTTGAGATTCTTGAGAAAGTGGGAGAGGTAGCTTACAGATTAGCATTACCCCCATAGATGTCCGGAATACACAACGTTTTTCATGTATCTATGTTGAGGAAGTACCACCCGGACCCTTCTCATGTTATAGAGTATGATGAGATGGACATACAGGAGGACATGAGCTACATTGAGGAACCCGTCCGGATTCTCGATAGAAAAGAGAAGGTACTGAGAACCAAGAGCATCCCATTAGTGAAAGTCTTGTGGAGGCATCACTCAATGGAAGAGGCGACGTGGGAACTAGAGAGTCTCATGAAGGAGAAATACCCCCATCTATTCTGACTAGTTGAGTTGAATTTGGAGGACCAAATTCTTTTTAAGGTGGGGAGGATGTGAGATCTGAGAATTTTAGACATATTTTAATAATGTAATAAGAATTTGAAGTGTAATTTATTGAATTAAATGAATTGTGGGAATTATAATTGGAGATTTATATGTTAAGTGTGTAAAATAGGCATGAAGCATGAGGACAGATCGATCTGGGAGAAGGAGAGATCGATCTGGTGAGTTAAGAATGACGAGGGATGGGAAATTTGAGAAGCAGATCGATCTCCAATGGAAGAGATCGATCTCTTTATGAATCTGTTTGAGAAGGGATCGATCTCATGAGGAAGAGATCGATCTCCAAATGAATCTGTTTGAGAAGGGATCGATCTCATGAGGAAGAGATCGATCTCCAAATGCTTCTGTTTGGGGAGAAGATCGATCTCTTTAGGAGCAGATCGATCTCATAAAGCCATAAAGAGATCGATCTCACCCCTCGACAGATCGATCTCCTGGGCATAAAATTACCCAGATCGCCCCCAAATTTCAAACACAGATCGATCTCAGCAAGAGGCAGATCGATCTCCTACCTCCAATCTATATAAGGGACCCGTGTTTTCTCCTGAAATCTCACTTTCTCTCTCTTCCAAACCTCCATTTTTCCAAAAACCTAGTTTCTCACTCCTCCAAATCACCCATTTCCGGCCGAATCAGCTATTGTGGGAAGAAGGAAAGTTGTTCCTCATCAAAGGGAGAACAACATACTTGGAAATCGAAGGACGAATCGGATCGAGGCGTGAGTTGTGCGTCTCACAAACTTTGGGTAATTTCTAAACCTCGATCTTGATATTTGAGTTGATTTTGATGTTATTGGTGGTTGTAATTGTGTTGAAATGGTTGAGAAATGACTGGGGATTGATTAAATTTCAATGTGGTAGGAGTGATATGTATATTTGAGAATTTTGGTGAATTTAGGAAATTGTGAGCTATAAATGAAAAATTGGACAATATGGAGAATTAGCCTAAATAATTGGCATGAGGAATGTAGGATATTGGGATATTGTGAATGAGGTTGTAGCTTAGGGTTGAGTTACGAGAAATCAAGAGAATTGAGGTGTTATGAGCAATTATGCTCGATTTTGAGAATTGAGGTTATGTGATGTGGAGTATTGATGTTTTAACATCGTTTGGACAGCTCGGGAGTTCCAGAGTGGAATGCGAGACTAGTCCGTGATACGGGGGGAACGATTGCACTATACGAGGTGCAAAGAGGTAAGGGAAAACTAAACCATTTTGTGTATGTATTTTGATGAATTGTTATCATGAACCATGATTTGAGAATACAAGCATGTTTTGTGTTGTGATGTAACTGCACACGGTTTTTATAGCCGGTTGGAGCCCATTATTTTATGAGTTTATAAGCTAAGTGTGAAATTACTTTATAAACCTTTGAGCTGCGTGAAAAGTAAATTGGGCTCTACGTTAAGGCGATATTGAGATTTGAGAAAATGTGTGCATGTTTTACCGGTTGGAACTCGATTTTTATATGTGTTTTTTTGTTGAGTACACAAATGTTTTAAATGAGTTTTTAAGAGAAAACCATTATGAGTTCTACGTGAAGGCATAACGTTTTATAAGATAATGGCTAATGATAGAGACTTAGGCGTGTCATGTTGAACACACATCGGGCATTGCTCTGGTAGCATATAAGACCGATATAGTGGGACGCCTGGGAACCGACCCAGGGACCACGGGCCTTGCTCTGGTAGCATATAAGACCGATATTGTGGGACGCCTGGGAACCGACCCAGGGACCACAGGCATTGTTCTGGTAACATATAAGTCCGATTATTCCTCCGCTCTGGTAGCGTTGGGAGGCATTGCTCTGGTAGCATGTAAGACCGAGAGAGTGGGCCGCCTGGGAACCGACCCAGGGACCACGTGTCGTGTGCATTAGGCGAGGCATTGCTCTGGTAGCAAGTAAGGCCGAGCCTTGTTCTGGTAACATATAAGTCCAATATACTTTGCACACGACCATATTGTCGACGTTCCCTCTATACGAGGATGCCTGGGATGCGCACCCAGAGGAGCTTATATATATTTGATGTGCCATGACGAGTTTTAATTGAGTTTTATTGCCTAGTCTCGTTTTACACATGAGTTGTGTTTTGTGACCTTGTCACGTGTGATTTACCGAGGTGATTTTTATCACGTATTTGAGAACAGCCATTATTGCATATCTTTACACAGGCTTGTGAGTGCTCGATGTGGAGCCTTTTATCTTCATGTTTTCACATGATTTAACGAGTTATGAGATGATGTTTTGAGAACTTTCATGCTACGATTTCAAATGAGCTTTATGAACAAATACATATTTGTGATGTGTGAAATGGTTTATATAACTGATTCCTTTACCCCCTTACTGAGCGATTTAGAAGCTCACCCTATTTTCCTCCCCCTCCCAGAGTACTTCAAGTGAAGAAGGATCTCCCTGCGGCGTACGGAGTAGTGGCTAGTGGAGGACTTGAGCTCCAGGCCCTATATATATTGTATTTGAGGTATATTTTATCTTTTCATGTACCCAGACTATTAATGTGATTACAGACACTTGAAGTATGTTATTGTAGGGGATGTATTAGGATTAATTAACTTGTAATCGAGTAATGGGTATAACACAATAATTATTATATCATGATGAGATCCTGAGGCATGATAATTATGATGATGTATGACACTGCACAGGAATGCACCTTTAATTGTGAATTAATGAACAAAAAGTTTTAAATTAGCCCTATTTTTCGCATTTTCGGGGCGTGACAATTAAGTACTTAGTCTCTAAGAAGGATGCAAAGTCGAGGTTGATTCGATGGATCCTCCTACTACAGGAGTTTGACTTGGAGATTAAGGACAGGAAAAGTACAGAGAATCAGGTTGCTGACCATCTATCTAGATTAGAGAATGGACTTAAAGAAGATGGTACAGCTATTAATGAGTCCTTTCCTGATGAGCAGCTATTTACTTTCGGGCACTCCAGATTGCCTTGGTACGCTGATTTTGTAAATTATCTGGTGAGCAATGTGATGCCACCTGATTTGACTACCCAACAAAGGAAAAAGTTTTTGAGTGATGTCAAGTATTATGTTTAAGATGAACCCTTCCTATACAAGCAATGTAAAGATCAGATTTTGAGAAGGTGTGTTCCCATGGAAGAAGTAGAGGATATACTTAGGCATTGCCATTCTTCTGATTATGAAGGGCATTTTGGAGGAGAGAGGACAGCAGCCAAGGTTTTGCAATCTGGATATTACTGACCCATGTTATTTAAGGATGCAAACTACTTTGTGCTGAAATGTGATAGATGTAAGAATGTAGGTAATATTTCCAAAAGAAATGAGATGCCTCTGACTAATATTTTAGAAGTAGAACTCTTTGATGTCTGGGGCATTGATTTCATGGGACCATTTGTTCCTTCATATGGCAACCTCTATATTCTTGTGGCTGTGGACTATGTGTCAAAATGGGTTGAAGCAATGGCTTTACCAACTAATGATGCTAAGGTGGTGGTAAGATTTTTAAAGAAGAATATTTTCACACGATTTGGCACACCTAGGGCTATCATTAGTGATGGAGGATCCCACTTTTGCAATCGAAGTTTTGATGGGTTGTTAAAGAAATATGGGGTCAAACATAAGGTAGCCACTGCTTATCACCCACAGACGAGTGGCCAAGTAGAGTTGTTCAATAGGGAAATTAAAGGGATATTGGAGAAAACAGTGAACCCAAGTAGGAAGGACTGGTCCATTAGGTTTGAGGATGCACTTTGGGCCTATAGGACAGCCTTCAAAACACCTTTAAGAATGTCCCCTTGTCATCTTGTGTATGGTAAAGCCTGTCATCTACCAGTAGAGCTTGAGCACAAGGCCTATTGGGCCCTTAAGAACCTGAATTTCAATTTAGAGGCAGCAGGGCAGAAGAGGCTACTACAGCTTAATTAGTTAGATGTGTTCAGGTTGTAGGCATATGAGAATGCCAAGCTCTACAAGGAAAAGACTAAGCGATGGCATGATAAGAAAATTAAGAAGAGACACTTCGAGCCAGGCCAGCAGGTTCTGTTGTTTAATTCACGCTTGAAGTTATTTCCAGGAAAGCTTAAGTCTAGGTGGTCAGGTCCCTTTACCATTACACAAGTATTCCCTCATGGAGCCATTGAAATTATGGATGAAACCCTGAATCAACCCTTTAAGGTTAATGGGGGCAGACTGAAACACTATTTTAGGGGAGGATTTGATCGTCAGCATTCTGTGACCACTTTAGCTGACCCTCCTACTTCTGATCCTGCTACTTAGCTTCATTTTTCTTTATCACTTTTTGTACAGTTCTTTTCTTTTCTGTTGTTTTTTTCTTTATTTATTCTGCAGATGTCTCTTCTAGAATTACATTTTTAATCAAGCTTCAATTGCTCATCATCGTCATAAAGGGGAGTACTCTGTTCCTGAACTTCAATTCTTACATTATCTGCACACTGAGGATACTGTGCACTTCGAGTTTGGGGGAGGGGATATTATTTGAGCAGTTTTCAAAAATTTGAGCAAAATTGAAAAAATTTTCAGAATTTTTTCAAAAATCTGAGCTTAAACTGTTTGATTTTGGGATGATTTAGTGCTTAGCATGTAGTTTTCCCATATTCCGATGATATGACCCCATGATTAAGTATGATTTTGATTGACTGAGAAGCATGATTATAGGAAAAGCATGAAGTTGAGTTCTTGAATTTGTCTTGATTCTGATTGTGATTTCCTCATTTTATGCACATGTCATGTCATGAATCTGTATATTTATTTAGAGAAAGCTTATGTGGACATAGGGTTGCATTTGTTCAATAGATTTTGTGCATCATATTCTAGAATTTGTTTGATCCAATCTTGAGGCGAAATATTAGATCACACTTAATTAGAGAGATGATTTAGGCCATCTTTGGATCGTTTAAGCCTTCCGAGCCATGCCTGTACATACTTTACCCCTAGTCACCCATCTGGGCCAAATAAGCTTTTCTCTGTAAATACACCTGCATAATTTCCTTAGCTTAAACTCTTTTCCTATCCCTTACCCCGAAAGCATAGAAAGTCATTGGATATATTTTGAGCTTTGTACATATGGGTACTTGGTGATACTGAAAATTCGAAAAAAAATGTGAAGAAAAAGAAAAAGAAGAAAGAAGAAGAAGAAAAATACAAAAATATAATAAAATGTCTAGTGAAATAAATTAGTTTGGGGGAAATAATATGAGCTCTTACATTAAAGATCCTAGAAGGTAATGCATGTTAAGGGGTAATTAAACCTAAATAGACTTTATCATACCTTAACCCGAGCCTGACATTACAAGCTTAATAAAGTCCTATTGATCTTTGATTGAGTATGACTACATTAGTGGAGAGATTAGTGAAAAGCAAACTTATGAGAATGATCACTTGTCATTGACTTTGCACTTACTATGTTTGCATAATCTGATCCGAATAATGTACTTTGAAGTGACTTTGACATTTTTCACACACGCACGAGGAGTCCAATTTGGGGTAGGACTTATGATTGAATGATTCTAAGTGTTTGACTTGTAATTGTGATTCTTTTAGATCATAGTCTGTACTTTATCTTTGAGGATAATATTGGGAAAATTATTATATTTTGTACTTGTCGTTCCTACAATTGTTTTGTTTTGCTTGAGGACAGGCAAAAGCTCAAGTTTGGGGGTGTGATAATTCTATTTTTTATATAGAATTATTTGTGCTTAAATCCCTAATTATTTATTTAATCACCATATTATTTTATTAATAATCCCCTTTATTTAATTAAAATTCTTTAATGTGCAGATAAATTAAATCCAGATGAAACTCAGTCGTTGCAGTCAAAATTGGGCTGAAAATGAGCTAAAGGAGATTGGACCACTTCAAATTTTGCAGACCGAGTCACCAGTCGTCTGGACACGCGTGATGCCGGGTGTTCATATTTTATTTGCTCTGAAACGATAAAATCAACAGACACCGAGTGAATATTTTGGAAGGCACACGCCGGGCCACACCACACAGCTAATTGGACAAACCGACAAGTGACGTGGAAATATATATTCTGCAGCAAATCAATTGAAGACAAGTGGCCAAATGATGTCAACTCATCTAGGATGAAAAATTACAATTGTATCCCTATGTTTGTGTATAAATAGAACATGATGGCAATTAAAAATGCATGTAGGTTAGGGTAGAATAGCTTTTAGATTAGTTTTAAAAGTTTTCCTTAGAATTTTCGCATAGTTTTACAAGTTGTTTACTGTTCATTCACTATTCACTTTATGGAATTATTTGTTTCATTCTCTAATTTCATGGTGTTTCATTAGCAATCTTGTTTCACCTTGTTCTTCTTTTCAGTTTGAAGAAATCCATTACTGTATGTTTCTTATTTAGTTAGTTGTAGATGAAAGTTGATGAAAAATGAGTTACGTCTCTATTACTACCTCTCGGTTTCAAAGAATTTATATAGTTTTTCTTTAGATTTCGGTTGCAATGGTGTTACTGCTTTAAGTCATTTGATCACTTGGATATTTATTCTTCTTTCATTCCTCCCTTTCGGTTCTGATGCTTTGATGTGGTGTTATGCCGAGCATTATTCCACATCGAATGCAATGTGGAATCACGGCAAGAGGAGCGAAAATTGAAAATAACCGAGGATTCATCTTTATTTTCTGCATTCAAGTTGCGTTTTTTTTTTTTTTTTTCTTTCTAGCTTTGTATTCGTTCTTTTTAGCATTTTGAAGCTGTATTGGTTTCTTTTGTTTTACTGGCAGTGGTTAATGTTGATGAGCAGTTGCCATTCGAGGCATTAGAACCTCATGGGTGCAAGGGCAGAACATCATGTTGCCTCTCTGTTCTTCTCTGTTTCATAATTTATTTACTGTTCATTGCTTTGTCTTATGATTTGTTGTTTGATGCTGCATTTTGTAAGGTAAGGGTTTTGTAGAATGGATGCTGGTTGGAAAACTAAGCAGAATCCAGCTGCATGAGGCAATGAGGACAGGCTCCAATAGCTCCTCTGTTCACGCTAACTTACTGCAGTTTTCTTTCATTACCGATTTTACAAATTCTTTTTTTTATTTATTATTATTCCTTTTTGGTTCAAAATGATGCAACTATCGGTTAAGTTTTCTATTGATTTTTAATCATTTAAACTTGGTCATTAACTGTATGCTCTTATTTAGATTCAATAGGGTCATTTCTCACTTGGCTGCAACAAGAGAAGAGATAACATTAGTGCATGATGTTGCTCGAGTCTGCAGCTGATTACAAGGTAGAAATGCAGAAAGGACATACTGTAGAAAAGGAATCGCAGTATTGAAGAAAGAAACGTTCACTGGCAGGACAGGCCAAGGAACGTTACCTGGAGCAGGAGCTGTGCAGCATTCACAGTACCTGGAGCAGAGGACAAGATCAGCAGCAACCTGGAGCATCCAAAGCAGGCACTAGATATGGGTGATGGTCGGTAATGACTTGCTGGGAACAGACTGACAGTAACCAGTGCAGAGGTCGCGGATGTGTAGGTGACGGACAGAACCGTTGGCAGTCCTGCAAGCTTGTACAACCCGAGCAGCAGCACCTGTAAATGAATTTGACAAAGAAGACAAATGAACAGTGCTGACTTACGGGACCACTTTGGCAATTTTGCTAAGGCCATGTTTGTCTTGATCATTGTAGTTGTTTAATTCATTTTGCATGCATTTTAGTTAATTTCAATTTTATTAGTTAGCTTAGTTAGTTGATTTCTTATGTGCATGATTAGTCATAGTCCAATTGATTGATTAGTCTCGAATTTATATTTAATTATGCCATTAGTTAATTTTATTTTAGTAATAGTTTTTCCAATTAGAATTAATTTAGATTAAACTCATTTTATGCATTTTTAATTTAGTCTTCATTTTGATTAAATCTTAGGTTAGTTTAAATTGCAATTTTTATTATGTAGATTAATTTTCATGCACATTTCATTTTAAGTTTGTGTAAGTTTTAGTTTAATTAATTTTATTTTTTTATTTTTTATTTGCATTTTAATTGCGTTAATTCATTTTAACTGTTTTAATTTTCTTTTGTAGGTCATTTGCTTTTAATTGCTCGGAGTACCATAAGTAAATTTTGCTCGGTTTTATTTCCTTTACTTCTTATTATTTTATTACTTTTCAGTATTTTTAATTAGCTTTAGTAGATCACCCTCTTTAATTTCATAATTTGCTAGGATATACTTAGGGTAATGTTAACCGGTAGTTAATTAGGCTAACCAACTTCTCTGTGGGACGATAACTCAGGACTCAAATCACATTATTACTTGTACAACCCGTGCACTTGCAGACATATATATATATATATATGTATATGTATATATGTATACTAGGAAAAATTTAAAATGGATAAATAATGATATATATAAATATATTGTAATGTGTAGTATGTATTATATAGGTAGTAATAAATAAATAAATAAAAATAGGATGAAATGAAATAAAATGAAAAATAGAATGAAAATGAACACAAAACAATAAAACAAAAACAAAATACTAACACTAAACAAAAACAAACAAATAATATCTATCTATATATTAATATAATCTATATATATATTAATATAATATATCTTAATATAACATATATATATATATATATATATATTAATATAATATATATTATATTGTACGGATTTGGCTTTCAAAGAAAGCCAATTCCGTTTGCTTCATTTCGAGAGAGGCAGACCATCTCTGCTTGGGTGGGAAACAATGAGGAGAGAAAGAAGAGAAAGAAGAGAAGGAAGGGTGGTTAGCTGAGGGGAAAAGGGAGGAGAAGGAAAGAAGGAAAGGGAAGAAAAAGGAGAGATGGAAGAGTATGCTGTTCAGCCGAGGGAGAAAGAGAGAAAAGAAAAGAGAAAAAAAAAAGAAGAAGAAGGAAAGGGGGAAGAGAGGTTGAGGAAGGAAGGAAAGGGCTCTCGGCACAGCAATTTGGGGCTTTCATGTCTTGCTGAGTTCAGGGATAAGAGGGGTTGAAGCAAGCGGAAGTCAGGTGCGTTTCCTGGGTTAAAACAGAAAACAACAGGGGAAGTTTCAGGGGCTGGAAATCGAGAGAGAGTGAAAACCGAGGTTGAAGGAAGTAAACCTGAAATGGGCTGGAAAATTTTAAGGCAGGAAACAAGAGAACGAAAGAAAGAGGGAGGCGGTGCAAGGAGAAAAAAAGCTGAAGCTTAGCTGACTAAAGGAAAGAGACAGCGAAACAGAGGATGAAGAATTGCTCGGATTGGCTAAGTTCCGAGGAGGCTGGTGGATACTCCAGCTAGCACCGAAACAGAAGGGTAGTGGAGGAGAAAAGAACAAGCTTAAGGCTGAAGAACTACCTGATGGTTGGAACAGCAATTGAAACCGAGCAGAGCATCTCGAGTAGGGGACTGACAGGTGAGAAAGGAAACTGACGATGGTGTTGCAGAACATGGATGATGAAGGCGATGGCCGAGAGGCAGGGGAGAGGAAGCAAAAGGCAGACCGAGAAACCTTGAGAAGTGTTAGCAAAGAGTTAAGCTACAAAGAGTTCAAAGGAAAAAGCTGGAAAGCATAGGAAAAAAAGGGTAAATTTATATATATACATATTTGATATAAATATATATATATATATATATATATATATATATATATATATATATATATATATATATGTGTGTGTGTGTGTGTTGGGATATAAGCATGTTAGTGTGAATTAAGGTGTATGTGAAATAAAAATGGGAGAGATGAAAAATAGACAAAAATATCTATGTATATATATATATATATATATATTTATTTGTTTATTTATGTGATGAGGAAAAAGGAAATTAAGTGATAAAATGTATGTATGTATATACTTAGGTGTATATACAAATGGGTATATATAATATAAGATAAATGTGTATGTTAGTTTATGTACATACAAAGAATATATACATGTGATAAGGCAAGATGAAAGCAAATAATAATATATATAGGAATATATATATATATATATATATATATATATATATATATATACATGTAGATGTCTATAATAAATGTGTATGTTAATATTTGTATATAAAAAATAATATATAGTAAGGACAATATATAAACGTGCGTGTTAGCCTAGGTATGTACAATAATACGTACACACGAAGTAGTAACGAATAGGTTACGATTTTAACGCAATTTGGACAATTCGCATGAATAGGGTGCTAAGTATACAATTTCGGTGTAGGTGATCGTAGAAGGAATTAAAGGAGGTACTAGGAGGCGTCACCACTCAAATTCGAAAATTTCGATAAATCGAGCTAAAGGGTGTAATTTAAGATGGTAATGGTATCCCTACCCTTAGACTCTGATTTATTTATGTGTTTTCGTGCCTTCTCGTGCAACCCTTGATTGTAAAACAAAACCTGACACCTAATAAGCCCAAGATTTATTTGATCATGTTTTCGAGATAAAGAAATGCTATATGAAATTAAATGCATAGTTTCAGCATGATTTCTGAATAAATGTCATGGTTTCGACTTATGTATGAATTGATTTCATGTTTTGAAAGAAATGAAATTTGGTATGTGAACTTGTGCTTGAGAAATGAAATTTGTTTTCGAAAGACGATTGTGGGGGCCACCTCTTAAGTCCTACGAGAACAAAGTGCCACACAGTCTTTCTGTTTTAATGAAAGAGTTTTCAGATTTTCAAGGAATTCGATTTTATTACTCGATATGAGTTTATGAGCTATAAAAACCCAAGTAAGATTTTGAAAACTCTATTTTGAGACAAAATGGCATTGTATAGTGGAATTGTGGGGGCCACCTCTTGAGTCCGACGGGAGCAAAGTGCCACGCAATTTTCATAATGACATGTGAACGTGGAGGCCACCTCTTGAGTTCGACGGAAGCAAAGTGCCACGCGGATCACAAAGACATGCGAACATGGGGGCCACCCCTTGAGTCCGACAGGAGCAAAGTGCCACGCGGTTCACAAAGACATGCGATTGTGGGGGCCACCTCTTGGGCTCTGTGGGAGCAAAGTACCACACAGTCTGTATGACTGTGGGGGGCACCTCTTGAGTCCTACAGATGCAAAGTGCCATACGGTCAATGCATTTTTGTCATGCGCGCCTTTGTGGCGAATATGAATTCTGCCTTCGGGCATGTTTATGATTTCCCTATACGGAGGATGATTTTGTTATTGCTGCATGACAATTTTATAAGTTAGCCAAGTCTCTATCCGATATGAACTATGCTATAAGATTTTGATTCTTCGATATATGTTTCTGCATCAGTTATACTTTTGAAGTTCTATCAGTTTTGAAATATTCTGGAGTTCTGTATGTTTCGATCGATTGTGATGTAACTGAATAGATTTGTTACTTCGAAATTATATTTCTATCGATTATGTTTTATATATACGCTTTTTGAAAGCTATGTGATATTTGTAAAGAACCGCTATCTCTTAGTTTTATCATGCATTCAATGTGATTTAGCCACCATGATCATTTTAAATGTGTTTCTTACTGGGCTTTTTCCCGAAAGCTCACCCCTCAACCTTTCAGATTATTTGCAGTGATCTACAGACAATACCTACCACGTACACGACGTAGGCTGGTGGGAAAGAGCTACCCTAGGCTACTTTTTGTACACTCAGAAAGGTATACAATTACATTCTTGTACCAGACATATTTGCATGCATAGACATATATTGGGAATATTTTGTTGGGATGTAATTTGTAAGGAATACAATGTAAAGGATTCTACTTCTGGGATTATATTTTGAGATGATTTGTAGTAAATCGAAATGGATGTATTGGGTTGTAAATGTGGATGTGGAATGCATGCTTGGTAGTTGTAGATGTCTAGGAGTGTTAAAACAATTGAATTGCAGGTGGGTAGGCTCATATATAAGCTGTTATGTTGCCGAAATTTCTATCGGCCATATAAGTCAAAATATGGAATTTAAATATAACTTCGGGTATGGAATTAAGAAAAGTGATTTGACACTGAACAACTCAGCACGTTTTGTTTCTACATATACCATGTAGGTGGCTCAATTTCAAAGAATGGTTTTAAAACCAAAATCAGCACATGCCAAGTGGTATTTTATGTAAATTGATAAAACTTCAGCTAGCCTACCCATATATTTATTGAAAAGCATTAAAATCCATCAAGAACACTCAGTTCTTGCTTTTCATGACTTTTTTTAAAAGTGGAAATTTTTACCCGTCACAAGGGCAAAATCATCATTTACCCTTCCAGGTCGAAATAAATATTATTAACTTTGTTAAAAAGTCGTATTTCGTAGTAAAAACACTCAAAACATGCTATTTATGTATGTTCCAACACAATATTAACTTTTCCAAAATTTCCCTTAGTAGGGGTAAAACGATAATTTTTTTATATGGGGTCTCTACCGATATTTTCCATATTCGAAAATCTATATACAATTTAATTATTTGAAAATCTACCCAAAAGCTACCTCTAGCTACTCACAAAATTCCCTTACCTTAATTTATTCTGATCATTCTACCTTTTCCATCGCTACCGATCACCCGATCCGTTTAACTCTCAGTATGTTCTCTGGAGCTACAAATAATCATTTATCAGGTTAAATACAGTACATTTTACTTGTATTTCACTTTTACTGGGCTTAATTTAGAGCATTAGGCTCGTTTACTCTTATTGGGCCTGTTGCACCTTAATGGGCCTTACTCAGTCTTAATTTTATTTTCACTTACTATTAACTTAATTTGGGCATATTGGGCTCATCAAGCCCATTAACACTTATTGGGCCTCGGTTTAGGCTCTTTGGACAGCTCATACAATTATTTACGACAATAAATTTCCAATTCCAAAACATAATTCATTTTATACGGAAATAAATCTGTAACTTATGCGATGAATTTCTAACGCGCATAATTATACAAGTCGTAAATGAGATTTACTTACCCGAGATTCTGTTATAGCACGTAAATCGAGGTTGACCCGAACTCTCATTTGTTCCCAATTGTCGTGCTACACGTTTGCGTAATTAAATCGGGTCAATTTCAGTCAATTCTAATTTTAAATAAATTTTTCAAAAATTAAATCAGTCAATTTTAACCGCTTACCGGCTTACCCTTAGCCCGATTGCATCATCAAATTTATCTCCCAATTTTTCCTCTTTTTTTCCTTCTTTTTTTCCCTTTTTTTCGGCTAAACTGGTTCGGACCGGTTCAGACCACCCTTCTACTAAACTGGTCCGACCCGGTTCAGTGCCAATCTCACTGTTTGAACTCTTTTCTGGTCGGTTCTTCATCGGCTTCCTTTTCCAGCTGGTCCGTCTGGCCACGCGAAGTGTGGATCTGGTGGTGGCCACGCTCGGATCGATGGCGATGTGGTCGGTTCAGCCTTTTCTTTCCTCGACGTCGCTGCAGTTTTTCCTCTCTCGATCGGCGCCGTTTCTCATCGATTCACGCTTGGATCAGCGCCGTTGGTCGCCCCCTCTGGTCGGTGGCAAGGCGTTCCCCTTTCTTCCGGCCTCAATTCGCCTCTCTTCCCTCACTTTCCTCTCAGTTTTCCATTTCTCTCTCTCAGTCGCCAGTCGTCATTCCTCTTCCCTCTACCAGTGCCGGCGATGGCTCGGTTGCCTCTCCCTTCGGCCTCTCGCCTGGTTGCGTCCGCCGGTGGCCTCCGTTTGGTGAGGTAGAAGGGAAGGCTGGGGTTCCCTCAGCTTGTCTTCTATTTCCTTCTTTTTTCTAGAATCGCGAGTTAGCGATTTTTTTTAAATATATTATATTATATTAAAATATAATATAATATATTATATGACATATAATATATTATTATAATATATTATATACCTAAATATCCAATTATTTATTTATTTTTATTTTCTCAAAAATATTTTTCCACATTCCCGAGGTGGAAAAATTTTTGGGTTATCTAAATAAATCCATATCTTAATCAATTAAACCTGAAATTCAATTATTTCTTCTTTATTGATCAAGATTTCCTAAATCCATGTTTAAAATAACGATTTCTTAAGGAATTCACACTGAATTTCGGGTCTTACAATCTTCCCCACATTAAGAAATTTGGTCCTCCAAATTAGAACCAAGTCAATCCTCGAATAACTGGGGATGTTTCTCTCGCATCAGGCTCTCTACTTCTTATGTAGCTTCCTCCAAAGTGTGTTGCTACCAGAGAACCTTGATCAAAATGATTGTCTTCGATCGCAATACCTTCACCTTGCTATCCAATATCCGAATCGACTTCTCTACATATGACGTATCCTAACTGAGCTCTAACGGTTCATACCGAATCACATGTGTCGGATCCGGGTGATACTTCTGAAGCATCGAAATGTCAAACATGTCACGCCCTGAAAATGCGAAAAATAGGGCTAATTTAAAACTTTTTACTCGTTAATTCACAATTAAAGGTGCATTCCTGTGCAGTGTCATACATCATCATAATTGTCATGCCTCAGGATCTCATCACAACATAGTGTATATTGAATCATATACATTACTCAATTCCAAGTTAATTAATCCTAATACATCCCATATAATGATATACATCAAATGTCTGCAAATACATTAATAGTCTGGGTACACGAAAAGATAATATACCTCAAAGTACAAATTATATAGCCTGGAGCTCGAATCCTCCACTAGCCACTACTCCGTACGTCGCAGGGAAGTCCTTATTCACTTGAAGAACTCTGGGGGGGAAAAGAAAAACAGGGTGAGCTTCTAAATCGCTCAGTAAGAGGGGTAGGGGACTCATTTCATAAACCAAAATGCACATCACAAAGCATTTATTTGTATGTGAAACTCATTTGAAAACCATAGCATGAAAATACTCAAAACGACACTCTCATGTGTCAAATCATGTGAAAACATGAAGTAAAAAGGCTCACTCTAGAGCAAAACAAAGCATGTGAAAATACGCGTTAAACGCTTTCTCAAATAACGTGGCATAGCCACTGATTTAAAATCACACGTGGCATAGCCACAATACACGCGTGGCAAAGCCACTGAATTATTTTCTCACGTGGCATAGCCACAAAACACACGTGGCAACGCCACCGAATTATTTTCTCACGTGGCATAGCCACAAAATAGGGTTTCTCAACGTGGCACTGCCACCAATGGGGTTTTCTCAACGTGGCACTGCCACCAATGGGTTTCTCAACGTGGCACTGCCACCAATGGGGTTTTCTCAACGTGGCGCAGCCACCAATGGGTTTCTCAACGTGGCACAGCCACCAATGGGGTATACGTGGCACAGCCACCAATGGGGTTTTCTCAACGTGGCACAGCCACCAATGGGGTATACGTGGCACAGCCACCGATTGGGTATACGTGGCACAGCCACCAATGGGGTTTTCTCAACGTGGCACAGCCACCAATGGGGTATACGTGGCACAGCCACCGATTGGGTATACGTGGCACAGCCACCAATGGGGTTTTCTCAACGTGGCACAGCCACCAATGGGGTATACGTGGCACAGCCACCGATTGGGTATACGTGGCACAGCCACCAATGGGGTTTTCTCAACATTACCAGAACGGAGAAGAATTCGGGCTTACATGCTACCAGAGCAATGCCCGGTGTGTACTCACAACTACACACCCAAGTCTTATTACATAAGACAGGTTTGCCTTCACGTAGAACTCGTAATGGTTTTCTCTCATAAAACTCATTTGAAATCGTTTTGTACTCAACGCAAAACGTAGTAAAACCGAGTTCCAACCGGCAAAGCACACGCACACATTTCTCAAATCACAATATTGCCTTAACGTAGAGCCCAGTTATAAACTCATAAAACATCGGGCTCCAACCGGCTATAAAATCGTGTGCAGTTCAAATCTCAACACAAAACTCTCAACATGCTTGTTTATAAATCATAAATCATGCTATAACAGTTTACAAATCACATACACAAATGGTTTAGATTTCCCTTACCTCTTTGCACCTCGTATAGTGCAATCGTTTCCCCCGTATCACGGACTAGTCTCGCATTCCACTCTGGAACTCCCGAGCTGTCCAAACGATGTTAAAACATCAATACTCCACATCACATAAGCCTCAATTCTTAAAATCGAGCTTAATTGCTCATAACACCTCAATTCTCTTGATTTCTCGTAACTCAACCCTAAACTACAACTCTATTCACAATATCCCAATGTTCGATATCTCTAATACCAATTATCTACGCTAATTCTCCACATTGTCCAATTTTCCATTTATAGCTCACAATTTCCTAAATTCACCAAAATTCTCAATATGCGTATCACTCCTACCACATTGAAATTTAATCAATCCCTAGTCATCTTTCAGCCATTTCAACACAAATTCAACCACCAATAACATCAAAATCAACTCAAATATCAAGATCGAGGTTTAGAAATTACCCAAAGCTTGTGAGACGCACAACTCACGCCTCGATCCGATTCGTCCTTCGATTTCCAAGTATGTTGTTCTCCCTTTGATGAGGAACAACTTTCCTTCTTACCACAATAGCTGATTCGGCCGGAAATGGGGGATTTGGAGGAGTGAGAAACTAGGTTTTCGGAAAAATAGAGGTTTGGAAGAGAGAGAAAGTAAGATTTCAGGAGAAAACACGGGTCCCTTATATAGACTGGAGGTAGGAGATCGATCTGTCTCCTGGGGAGATCGATCTGCGTTTGAATTTTGGGGACGATCTGGGCCATTTTATGCCTAGGAGATCGATCTGTCGAGGGGTGAGATCGATCTCTTTATGGCTTTATGAGATCGATCTGTGCCTTGAGGAGATCGATCTTCTCCCAAACAGAAGCATTTGGAGATCGATCTCCTCCTCATGAGATCGATCTTCTCTCAAACAGATTCATTTGGAGATCGATCTCTTCCTCATGAGATCGATCCCTTCTCAAACAGATTCATAAGGAGATCGATCTCTTCCATTGGAGATCGATCTGCTCCTCAAATTTCCCCTTCCTCGTCATTTTTAATTCACCAGATCGATCTCTCCTTCTCCCAGATCGATCTGTCCTCATGGATCAAGCTTATTTTACACACTTAACACATAAATCTCCAATTATAATTCCCACAATTCACTTAGCTCAATAAATTACACTTCAATTTATTATTACATCATTAAATATGTCTGAAATTCTCAGATCTCACATCCTTCCCACCTTAAAAAGAATTTGGTCCTCCAAATTCAACTCAACTAGTCAAAATAGATGGGGGTATTTCTCCTTCATGAGACTCTCTAGTTCCCACGTTGCCTCTTCCCTTGAGTGATGCTTCCACAAAACTTTCACTAATGGGATGCTCTTGGTTCTCAGTACCTTCTCCTTTCTATCGAGAATCCGGATGTGTTCCTCAGTGTAGCTCATGTCCTCTTGTATATCGATCTCGTCATACTCTATGACATGAGAAGGGTCCGGGTGGTACTTTCGTAACATAGACACATGAAAAACGTTGTGTATTCCGGACATCTGTGGGGGTAATGCCAATCTGTAGGCTACCTCTCCCACTCTCTCAAGAATCTCGAATGGTCCTATGTATCGAGGACTCAATTTTCCTTTCTTCCCAAATTGCATGATACCCTTGCTCGGTGATACTCTCAGAAATACTACATCACCAACATCAAACTCGAGTGGCCGTCTACGCACATCCGCGTAGCTTTTCTGTCTACTCTGTGCAGCCCGTAACCTCTCACATATGAGTTTCACACTCTGTACGGCTTGCTCAACAAGCTCGGGAGCATTTATCTTTCTGTCACCGACTTCTTCCCAAGCTACAGGGGATCTACACCTCCTACCATATAGAGCCTCAAAAGGTGCCATTCCAATACTCGCATGATAGCTGTTATTGTACGCAAACTCTGCTAGGGGCAGGTGATCATCCCATGATCCCTTAAAATCCATCGTACACGCCCTCAACATATCCTCCAGGGTCTGAATAGTCCTCTCTGACTGACCATCTGTCTGAGGATGATAGGCGGTACTAAAACTCAATCGAGATCCCATGGACTCCTGAAACTGGGTCCAGAATCTGGAAGTAAATCGGGAATCTCTATCAGAAGTAATACTCACTGGAGCCCCATGTAATCTAGCTATCTCGCTGACATATAGCTCAGCTAAGGCATCCACAGTATCTGTGCTCTTGATGGCAAGGAAGTGGGCACTCTTGGTCAATCTATCCACAATGACCCATATCGCGTCACGACCTCTCCGGGTCCTCGGTAAACCCATAATAAAGTCCATAGTGACATGCTCCCATTTCCATGTAGGTACAGGTAAGGGCTGTAGTAGTCCTCCGGGCTTCCGATGCTCAGCTTTCACTTGCTGGCATACTAAACACCTGGCCACATACTCTGCCACATCTCGCTTCATACCACTCCACCAATACACCTTTCTCAAGTCTCGGTACATCTTAGTACTCCCTGGGTGCATGGTGTAACGCGAGCAATGAGATTCTCTCAGTATCTGTCTCTTCAGGGTATCATCGTCCGGTACACAAATCCGTCCTCTGAACCTCAATAATCCATCCTCACTGATGGTGAGATCCGACTGCGAACTCTGCTCAGCTTGGCTAACCATGTCTATCAATCTCTGATCACTGCGCTGCCCAGTTCTAATCTGATCCATGATCCTGGGCTCTATCCGCAGGCTAGCCAAAAATCCAGTCTCTACCTCTTTAACTCTGATCCGAAGTTCGGCGAACTGCTCTAACAAATCCCATTCCCTGATCATCATAGCAGATATCATACTCTTCCTGCTCAGGGCATCAGCAACCACATTCGCCTTACCCGGATGATAAAGAATCTCGCAGTCATAATCCTTAAGGAGTTCCATCCATCTCCTTTGTCTCATGTTTAACTCTTTCTGATCAAAGAGATATCTCAAACTCTTGTGATCAGTGAAGATCTGGAATCTTTCCCCATATAAGTAGTGTCGCCAGATCTTCAAAGCAAATACCACAGCGGCTAACTCCAAATCATGCGTGGGGTAATTTCGCTCATGGTCCTTCAGCTGTCGCGATCTATATGCGACCACTCTTCCGTGCTGCATAAGCACACACCCCAATCCTTGATGAGATGCATCACTATACACCGAGAATCCTCCTGATCCCTCAGGGATAGTTAACACAGGTGCCGCTGTCAATCTCCTTTTTAATTCCTGAAAACTGAGCTCACATTGATCAGTCCATATGAACGGAGTCTCCTTACGCGTGAGCTTAGTCAAAGGAGCGGCAATCCTCGAGAATCCTTCCACAAATCTCCTGTAATACCCTGCCAAACCAAGGAAGCTTCGTATCTCAGTCACTGTCCTCGGTCTCTCCCAATTAAGCACAGCTGCTATTTTACTCGGATCCACTGATACTCCTTCCTCTGAGACTACATGCCCAAGGAAAGCTATCCGGTTCAGCCAAAACTCACACTTACTAAGCTTTCCGTATAATTGCTTATCTCGGAGTATCTGAAGTACTAACCACAAATGCTGTGCATGCTCCTCATACGACCGAGAGTACACCAGGATATCATCGATAAAGACTATCACAAACTTATCCAGATAGTCTCTGAACACCTCGTTCATCAATCTCATAAATGCTGCAGGGGCGTTCGTCAATCCAAAGGACACCACCAAAAATTCGTAATGGCCATACCTTGTCCTGAAGGCCGTCTTTGGAATATCTTCCTCCTTGATCCTCAATTGGTGATAGCCCGATCTCAAATCAATCTTAGAAAAGACTGATGCCCCTCTTAGCTGATCAAGTAGATCGTCAATCCTGGGCAGTGGGTATTTATTCTTCACCGTGGCTTTATTCAATAGCCGGTAGTCCACACATAATCTGAGACTACCATCCTTCTTCTTAACAAACAGTACTGGTGCTCCCCACGACGAAACACTGGGTCTAATAAACCCTTGATCCAATAACTCCTGTAGTTGTTTCTTCAATTCCTCAAGTTCCACTAATGCCATCCTGTAGGGAGGTTTAGAGATCGGCTGAGTATCCGGTACCAAATCAATGGTAAACTCCAGCTCTCTCTCTGGTGGTAAACCTGGCAATTCATCTGGGAAAACATCCAAAAATTCGCAAACCACAGTATATCCTCAATCCTCGGATGTCCCCGCTCATTGTCTGAGATGAGTGTCTCATAACCTTCACATGAATAATCATATTTAATAATCTCCAAAATAATGTTAAAATTCTCAAATGACTTACTAGAATTCCATATATACATTTCCTCAATATCTCAACCGTACACTGTAAGGTTCAGGTAGGGAGAAAGTTACAATCTTAGTGTAGCAGTCTAAACTCACTCGATTGGTCGCCAACCAATCCATTCCCAGAATTACATCAAACCCATGTATACTCAACATGATTAGATCTGCTAACATCACTCTATCTCCCACCTTAATTTCACACCCTCTACAGATTAACTCAGTTCTCTGGGATTCACGCATAGGGGTATTTACATGTAGTATATATTCTAGAGGTTCAAACTTCAAGTTTAATCTACATGCAAAATGCTCAGAAATAAACGAATGCGTGGATCCTGAATCAATCAACACATGAGCCTCATAATTACAGACAGAGAGTGTACCTCTTATAGTTTCTGCCGAAGCGTCTGCGGTCTCCTTATCCAGGGCAAACACTCGTCCCTGTGCCACAGGTTTCTTCCCTTTCTCTGCCGCAGTGGCCCGTCTCCGGGGATCCACTCTCTGAGGCTGTTGTCTAGCGGGCTCCGGAGCATGTGGTATCTGAGGTTGGGGACAGTCTTTCACTCTGTGACCCATGTCACCACATCTGAAACATCCATGGATCGACCCAGTACAACTTCCCTCATGCGATCGGCCATAATCTCTACAAATCCTCATCCCCGGCCTGACATATCGGGGGGCCTCCTTGATAATAGGATAGGCTCTGGGTCTCTCCAATCTATCCTTCTGCACCTCAATCCTTCCTCTTCTGAAGGAACCTCTCCGAGCCTCTGACTGGAAAAGTGCTGGCCTCTTGCCCTTATCTCTATTCACCGCTCTGAGCTCATTCTGGGATTGTACCATCTCAATCCCTCTTTCAACCTCTTGTGCTCGTCTCAGAGCATCTCCAAACTCGGTAATACATAGCCCTATCAGTCTATCTCTAATAACGGGCTTCAACCCATACACGAACTTCTCTGTGCGGAGCTCTTCACTCTTGAAGGTCTCTGGGTCATATCTCAGTAGTGCGGTGAACTGGCTCTCATAGTCATCCACCGACATGTCACCCTGTACCAAACTCAAAAACTCGGCTTGTTTCCTTCTCTGGGCGGCTCGTGGTACATATTGGGTTCTAAAAGCTGTCTGGAACTCTTCCCAACCAATCACATCCTGGTGGGACATCAAGATACCCTGGGTAGTACCCCACCAATCTCGAGCTCTCCCCTTCAGCATATAGGCACTCATACTGACTCTCTCAGCATCGGTGCACCCCAGTAAATCAAATATAACTCTCAACTCCGTCAACCACTCCTCAGCCTCTGTAGGATCCTTCTTTCCCTTAAATGCGGGTGGATTCATCTTCAGAAATTCCTTTAGTCGGACCTTACTTCTGTCCTCAGGCTGAGTGACGGGAGGCACTGGGGGTATGGGAGGTCCTGGTGGTGGTGTAGGGGTAGTATCCGAGGCATTAACTCCAAAGTGTTGCGCGAATAGCGCCGCCATCTGCTCAAAACCTTGCCTCACATCGGTCTCAATCCGATTAAATCGAGAGTTAGGACTCTCTGGTTGTGGGACAGGTGGTGGAGGGGACTCTGCCTGCCTCCTCGAACGACCTCGTCGTTTACTCATTCTCAATCTCAACTCGTCTCCTGCGCGTACATATCACAATCGATTGAAATCTCAATCCTCAATTTCAGTTCATGACCAGACTATTACAGACACTTGGGATGTATTCTATTTCACTTAACCGACACTGACAGTACTAGACACCCTAAGCTCTGATACCAAGAAAACTCTGTCACGCCCCGAAAATACGGAAAATAGGGCTAATTTAAAACTTTTTACTCGTTAATTCACAATTAAAGGTGCATTCCTGTGCAGTGTCATACATCATCATAATTGTCATGCCTCAGGATCTCATCACAACATAGTGTATATTGAATCATATACATTACTCAATTCCAAGTTAATTAATCCTAATACATCCCATATAATGATATACATCAAATGTCTGCAAATACATTAATAGTCTGGGTACACGAAAAGATAATATACCTCAAAGTACAAATTATATAGCCTGGAGCTCGAATCCTCCACTAGCCACTACTCCGTACGTCGCAGGGAAGTCCTTATTCACTTGAAGAACTCTGGGGGGGAAAAGAAAAACAGGGTGAGCTTCTAAATCGCTCAGTAAGAGGGGTAGGGGACTCATTTCATAAACCAAAATGCACATCACAAAGCATTTATTTGTATGTGAAACTCATTTGAAAATCATAGCATGAAAATACTCAAAACGACACTCTCATGTGTCAAATCATGTGAAAACATGAAGTAAAAAGGCTCACTCTAGAGCAAAACAAAGCATGTGAAAATACGCGTTAAACGCTTTCTCAAATAACGTGGCATAGCCACTGATTTAAAATCACACGTGGCATAGCCACAATACACGCGTGGCAAAGCCACTGAATTATTTTCTCACGTGGCATAGCCACAAAACACACGTGGCAACACCACCGAATTATTTTCTCACGTGGCATAGCCACAAAATAGGGTTTCTCAACGTGGCACTGCCACCAATGGGGTTTTCTCAACGTGGCACTGCCACCAATGGGTTTCTCAACGTGGCACTGCCACCAATGGGGTTTTCTCAACGTGGCGCAGCCACCAATGGGTTTCTCAACGTGGCACAGCCACCAATGGGGTATACGTGGCATAGCCACCAATGGGGTTTTCTCAATGTGGCACAGCCACCAATGGGGTATACGTGGCACAGCCACCGATTGGGTATACGTGGCACAGCCACCAATGGGGTTTTCTCAACGTGGCACAGCCACCAATGGGGTATACGTGGCACAGCCACCGATTGGGTATACGTGGCACAGCCACCAATGGGGTTTTCTCAACGTGGCACAGCCACCAATGGGGTATACGTGGCACAGCCACCGATTGGGTATACGTGGCACAGCCACCAATGGGGTTTTCTCAACGTTACCAGAACGGAGAAGAATTCGGGCTTACATGCTACCAGAGCAATGCCCGGTGTGTACTCACAACTACACACCCAAGTCTTATTACATAAGACAGGTTTGCCTTCACGTAGAACTCGTAATGGTTTTCTATCATAAAACTCATTTGAAATCGTTTTGTACTCAACGCAAAACGTAGTAAAACCGAGTTCCAACCGGCAAAGCACACGCACACATTTCTCAAATCACAATATTGCCTTAACGTAGAGCCCAGTTATAAACTCATAAAACATCGGGCTCCAACCGGCTATAAAATCGTGTGCAGTTCAAATCTCAACACAAAACTCTCAACATGCTTGTTTATAAATCATAAATCATGCTATAACAGTTTACAAATCACATACACAAATGGTTTAGATTTCCCTTACCTCTTTGCACCTCGTATAGTGCAATCGTTTCCCCCGTATCACGGACTAGTCTCGCATTCCACTCTGGAACTCCCGAGCTGTCCAAACGATGTTAAAACATCAATACTCCACATCACATAAGCCTCAATTCTTAAAATCGAGCATAATTGCTCATAACACCTCAATTCTCTTGATTTCTCGTAACTCAACCCTAAACTACAACTCTATTCACAATATCCCAATGTTCGATATCTCTAATACCAATTATCTACGCTAATTCTCCACATTGTCCAATTTTCCATTTATAGCTCACAATTTCCTAAATTCACCAAAATTCTCAATATGCGTATCACTCCTACCACATTGAAATTTAATCAATCCCTAGTCATCTTTCAGCCATTTCAACACAAATTCAACCACCAATAACATCAAAATCAACTCAAATATCAAGATCGAGGTTTAGAAATTACCCAAAGCTTGTGAGACGCACAACTCACGCCTCGATCCGATTCGTCCTTCGATTTCCAAGTATGTTGTTCTCCCTTTGATGAGGAACAACTTTCCTTCTTACCACAATAGCTGATTCGGCCGGAAATGGGGGATTTGGAGGAGTGAGAAACTAGGTTTTCAGAAAAATGGAGGTTTGGAAGAGAGAGAAAGTAAGATTTCAGGAGAAAACACGGGTCCCTTATATAGACTGGAGGTAGGAGATCGATCTGTCTCCTGGGGAGATCGATCTGCGTTTGAATTTTGGGGACGATCTGGGCCATTTTATGCCTAGGAGATCGATCTGTCGAGGGGTGAGATCGATCTCTTTATGGCTTTATGAGATCGATCTGTGCCTTGAGGAGATCGATCTTCTCCCAAACAGAAGCATTTGGAGATCGATCTCCTCCTCATGAGATCGATCTTCTCTCAAACAGATTCATTTGGAGATCGATCTCTTCCTCATGAGATCGATCCCTTCTCAAACAGATTCATAAGGAGATCGATCTCTTCCATTGGAGATCGATCTGCTCCTCAAATTTCCCCTTCCTCGTCATTTTTAATTCACCAGATCGATCTCTCCTTCTCCCAGATCGATCTGTCCTCATGGATCAAGCTTATTTTACACACTTAACACATAAATCTCCAATTATAATTCCCACAATTCACTTAGCTCAATAAATTACACTTCAATTTATTATTACATCATTAAATATGTCTGAAATTCTCAGATCTCACAGAACACATTGTGGATACCTGCTAATTCTAGTGGTAACTCCAACCTACAAGACTTATCTCCACTTTGTCCAATATTTAAAAAGGGTCTAATACAATAAAACTCAATTTACCTTTTTCCCAAATTTTGTTATGCCTTTAGAAGGAGAATTTTCAAAAACACTGTTTCACTCTCGGTGAATTCCAATGGTCTTCGTCTCTTGTCAGCATAGCTTTTTTTTTTGTCTACTCTGAGGCGTTCTTAATCTCTCACCTATAATTGAACATCTCAAAGGCTTATCTTACCAGATCGGGAGCAAATATCTGTCTGTCACTCACTTCTCCCTATCCAATCGAGGAACAACAACTACAGCAATACAATACCTTTTCGATACTCGAGTAATAACTATTGTTGTAGGCAAATTTGACTAATAACAAGTGATCATCCCAAGAGCCTTTCAAATCCATTTCGCACGCTCTCAACATATCTTCTAGAACCTGTACAGTCCCCTCTGACTGACCATCTGTCTGAGGATAGAACTGTGCTAACACTCAACTGGGTTCCAATAGCTCCCTGAAAAATGTTCTCAGAAGTGAGAAGTGAAGTGGGAATCCCTATTTGATACAATGCTCGCTGGATAGTTACATGGTGTTCCACAATCTCACTTATACATAAATCTGCCCATGCACTCAGAGTATCAATAGCTTTCATAGTTAGGAAGTGGCAGACTTAGTCAATCTATTGACTATCACCCAAATAGCCTTGTGATTCTTGCAGGTCCTCTGTAACCCATCACGAAATTCATGGTAACATGCTTCCATTTCTATGTCGATATAGGTAGAGGATGCAATAACCCTGTAGACTTCTGGTGCTCTACCTTACTCTGTTGACATACGAGATACTTTGCTACAACTCTACGATGTCTCTTTTCATGCCTGACCACCAATACCCTTATAGAGATTCTGATACATTTTTATTACTCCCTTGATGCACTGCATACCTCGACTAGTGAGCTTCTGTCAATAACAATCTCATCAATTGTGGGTCTTTAGGAACACTTAATCTGCCTCAAAACCTCAGTAAGCCATCATCACTAATTGTGAACTCTGTCACTGTACCTCTCTGAGTTTGACTCACACTATCGACACCCTACCGATCATCACACTAAGCCTATCAAATCCGATCAACCAAATCTGGTTCTAATCTTAGGCTAGCTATCACATAATCACTGTTAGCATTAGAAGGGGCCACATCTCTATTGAGGCTCACAAACTGCCTAACAGCTCACACTCCCTGACCATCATATGTGATACCATCTCAAGGCTCTTTCTGCTCAAGGCATCAGTCACTACATTAGCCTTACTCGGGTGGTATAATATCTCATAATCATAGTCCTTCAGAAGCTCTAACCCTCTTTGTGATCTCATATTCAACTCATTCTGTGCAAATAATACTTAAGGCATTTATGATCATTGCATACATGAAATGCCTCATCGTATAAGTAGTGGCACCATACCTTCAGTGCAAGCACTATGCTACCAATTCCAAATCATGGGTCGAATAGTTTCTCTCATGGTCCTTAAACTATCTAGATCCATAAACGACTATCTTCTTGTTTTGTATCAATACATAGCCTGATCCTTATTTTGATGCATCCATATATACTGAGAAACCTCTTAAGCTGTTGGGTATGGTGGTCAATTTATCCTTCAATACATCAAAACTCACAGAAGCTACTTTCACACTTATCATCCCGCTCATATACAACCTTCTTCCAAATGAGACGTGTCAACAGAGTAGCTAACTTAGAAAATCCCTCCACAAACTTCTATAATATATAGCTAAACACAGGGAACTCTTGATCTCAGTGATTGTCTTGGGCTGTTCCCACTGAACTACAGCCTCAATCTTGGATGGGTTTACTGACACTCCATACCCCAATACAAAATGGCCTAGAAATGAAATCTGCTCTAGCCAGAAGCGACATTTACTGAGTTTAGCATACCACTACTTCTCTTGGAGGGTCAGTAATACAATCCTCAAGGGATTCTCATGATCTTCCTCGGACTCCAAATACACCGAAATATTATCAATAAAGATGATAACCAATCGGTCCAGGTAAGGTTTAAATACCTCGTTCATCAATGCCCTAACAGGTATGAAAAGGTGTCTTGGTTACCTCCACATCATTACTCATTCTGTTTGTACAATCATTCACTCCTTTATTTAAATCATTACACCTTTCATCACTTGTCAAAAGGTACAATACATTTTTCAAGGTGAAACATCACTATCTTTGAATAGCAATATAAACAACATAGTCTATAGCCGACCAATTTGGGAATGGATTAGTTTACCTCAAAATCATTCATATTCAATTGAATAAGATCGACTGACATATCCTTTTCTCCCACTTTCAACTCACAAATCTCTACATACATATGCAGTTAGCTGACTCTCCTTCATTGGGGTGATAACTATCAGTATTTTACCTAAAAGGTATAAGCTTCACATCTTTCAATAACTTATATGCTAATGAAGGCGATTTGAATAAATGTGTGGCACCAGAATTAGTTAAAATAATTGCTTTAATATTCACAATTAGGGTGGTACTTTCCACCATATTAGATGAAGATCAGTGGTGTCCTAATCCAAGGCATACACTCGCCCTCGACCAACAACCTATTTCCCACTTCTCTTCGGCTGTGGCTTTCTTTCCTGGTGTAGAGGTATCAACAGGGGTTATCTCTGGCTCTTTGCCCTTCCGTGGGGCAGTCTTACCCTGCTCTGGGCAATCATTGAATAGATGGCCCATCTTACCTCTCTAAATGCATGTTTTAGTCAATAAGATGGGAGGCCTATTTCCATGGTATCCACCACACATCTTACACGACTTAGTAGTAGGTCGAGGTCCTCCAATCACAATACCCCTCATAGGCGTTGAAACTGGATACACTAGGGGCATACTAATCATCTTACCCCGTGACTCATCAACCCTAAATCTCTTGCCAAATGGCCTCTTTCCCACTCTGACACCTTTGTCATCCACTATTCTCTTTCCGTCTCTATTTCGGTCCTTATTACCTTTCCCAAACTCAGAGGCGTGCAACTTATAATCTTATTCACACCACTATGGTCTGTGCACTACCTCGTCGTATGTAGTGATATCTAACAGGGCCAATCAGACTCTGATAGACAGTCTGAGCCCTTCCATGAATTTACGAACCTCTCGACTCTCACTGTTCATAGTGTCGGGGTCACACCTGCCAAGGGATGTAAATCAAGATACATACTCGTCAATTGACTTGTTTCTCTGGGTCAGAGTAAAAAATTTTATCCATAAATTCCTCTGAATAGTGTTAGGAATATACTATCTCTATGCATCCAGAATTACCTCTCATGTCAGCTCTGGATGTCTAACTCTTAAGATAGGTTGAGAGGACTTCCATCCATGTTCCATCTCATCCTCCAACATAAACACATCAAAGTCATTTTCTCGATCGACATACACCGATAGAACCCATACAACTTTACTATCTCATTCATTTAGTCCTGAACAGCTACTGGGTTCTTTACCTCGCTAATTACCGGTGGTATGAACTTTTAAAATTGCCTTAACTTGTCCAGCTTATAATCATATTCCAAATCATTACCACTCCGCTGTAGAGCTACAGGTGAAGATGTATCCTAAACCGGTGGGGTGTTGGAGTCTCTATAGTCTGAGGCATCTGTGCAGGCTATGCAGCTGGGTCTCGTTATCCTTCAACTCCCTGCATAGACTGAGTATACAACTCCAAAATATTCTCCACACTCTGCTTCAACCTTGTGAAGCGTGTCTCAAAATCGTCCAATTTCACTGTGAAACCCTGTGGGACCCTGTGGGGCATGCTTAACGTCAGCCTCCACCTCAATCTCATCCTATGTCTCATGTGATGACTCAGTACGACTCTTAGGCCTACCTCTACGGCCTCGAGTACATGTACTCGCCCCTCTACCACAACGGCTATCAGTTATAATGACTATATTCTTGCATTCATAACCATTCATTAGTATAATCCTATCTCGGTATACACAGTTATATCTAAACAAAACACAGTAATGTGGGGATGTAACTTTCCAACTTACTAATACCGGCTCATATCAGGCTAACTCAACTTTGATACCACCTCTGTCATGACCCCTTTTTACCAAAAATCGCTATAAATTTTTTGTTTTTTCCTTTCATTTCCCGATCGTGAATATTCTCACCACTAAACAGTTGGGTTATGAGTCAGTATTAGTCACCCATTACCATCTACCATGCCATTTATCTTTTAATTTATTCAAAACCAAACACGTATACTCGTAGTTGAGGTTTTACACCTGTACGTGTTTACTAATATTGACATCCCTCATATTACATTCCTAAATGATTACTGTGCTATTACATGTTTAGATACAAAATGATACCAGGGTGTATACCTTTAGATGATGGGAAGCAGCAGATACCAAGATGCAAGTCCTCAGTCGCTCACTAACTACTGTGAGTGCTCTGTAAAAGAGGGAAAATAAGGGGGGTGAGCAAACCATGCGCTCAGTAAGGCAATCGTGTGAGCAAGTAGATAACCACATTATCTACATGATCATGATGCCATGCATTAAATCATTCTTTTTCAAAATCATACTTAAATACGAGTTTCATGCATACTTTTATGCGAGATAAAATCATTCGTATAAAGCAATTCATTTCGTGAAATGACAGATAAAGCATGGAATTATATGTCATGCTTTTTAAATAATTCACATTATGTCAAAACATGCCATTTCTTTCAAATCGACAATTCATTTCATGAAATGACAGATAAATCATGGAATTATACGTCATGCTATTTAAATAATTAACATTATGTCAAAACATGTCATTTGTTTCAAATCGACATCTGCCCTAAAGTCATCAGGACTCAATCCCAAAACATAAAATCATGAAATCACAAAATCAAGTAATAAGTAACATGTGATTTCACAAAGCAAGTGACATGCGAGACTAGGCAAGAATCATGGTAATAACTCTATGACTATGGCCATATCCTCTATGATCCCAAGCTACATGGATCCTAGTATGCGGGGTATCACATCACATTTGAGGCTACCCCAGGAGGTGGGTACCAAACCTTCCTACCAGCCAATCAAATCACTAGTCCGAAGATTACACATCATATATCACGGCACAGTACAACATACTCCATGCTGTAAGCATGGTACAGCTTACACCTCATGCCCACGTCATCTCAATATCCAACACCATGTCTCAAAATGCACGTGCGAGCATATTAAATTAGTGTGACACATAGTCTACACAATGCTTTCAGCACGGTTTTATGCATGTGATATAAAAATCTAGTGCAAGCAAAGCTCCTAGCACTATGTCATATATAAAATCATGTAAAATCGAGTGCAAGCCAAGCTTCCAACACTCTGTATAAATCATGTCAAATCTCGTGCAAGCAATGCTCTCAGCACGTTTTGTTTCCACATATCCCATGTAGGTGGCTCAATTTCAAAGAATGGTTTTAAAACCAAAATCAGCACCTGCCATGTGGTATTTTATGTAAATTGCTAAACCTTCCGCCAGCCTACCCATATCTTTGTTGAAAAGAATTAAAATCCATCAAGAACACTCAGTTCTTGCTTTTCATGATTTTTTCTAAAAGTGAATTTTTACCCTTCATAGGGGCTAAATCATCATTTACCCTTTCAAGTCTAAATAAATATTATTAACTTTGTTAAAAAGCAGTATTTCATAGTAAAAACACTCAAAACATGCTATTTATGCATGTTCCAATACAATCCTAACTTTTTCAAAATTTCCCTTAGTAGGGGTAAAACGGTAATTTTCCTATATCGGGTCTCTACCGATATTTTTCATATTCGAAAATCCATATAAATTTAATTATTCAAAAATCTTCCCAAAAATATGTATAGCTACCTTTAGCTACTCATAAAATTCTCTTACCTCAATTTATTCTGATCACTCTACATTTTCCATCGTTACTGATCACCCTATCCGTTTTACTCTTAGTATGTTCTCTGGAGCTACAGATAATCATTTATCGAGTTAAATACAGTACATTTTACTTGTATTTCACTTTTATTGGGCTTAATTTATAGTATTGGGCCCATTTACTTTTATTGGGCCCGATTGCACCTTAATGGGACTTACTCAGTCTTAATTTCATTTTCACTTACTATTCACTTAATCTGGGCCTATTGGGATCATCAAGCCCATTAACACTTATCGGGCCTTGGTTTAGGCTCTTTGGACAGCTCATACAATTATTTACGACAATCGATTTCCAATTCCAAAACATAATTCATTTTATACGGAAATAAATCCGTAACTTATGCGATGAATTTCTAACACGCATAATTATACAAGTTGTCGTAAATGAGATTTACTTATTGAGATTCTGTTATAGCACGTAAATCAAGGCTGACCCGAATTCTCATTTTTCTCCAATTGTCGCGCTACACGTTTGTGTAATTAAATCGGGTTAATTTCAGTCAACTATAATTTCAAATAAATTTTTCAAAAATTAAATCGGTCAATTTTGACCCTCT
This sequence comes from Firmiana major, assembly GCA_033439115.1. Taxonomy (NCBI): domain Eukaryota; kingdom Viridiplantae; phylum Streptophyta; class Magnoliopsida; order Malvales; family Malvaceae; genus Firmiana; species Firmiana major. The sequence continues at coordinate 15,671,583 of CM065904.1, read as the reverse complement.
TACCGGCTTACCCTTAGCCAGATGATTACATCACTAAATTTTTCTCCTATTTTTTCTATTTTTTTCTTATTTTTTCCCTCTTTTCTGGCTGAACTGATTCGGATCGGTTCAAACCACCCTTCCACTTAACCGGTCTGACCCAGTTCAATGCCAATCTCGTCGTTCAGACTCTTTTTCAGACGGTTCTTCACCAATTTTCTTTTCCAGCTAGTCCGTCTGGCCATGCGAAGCACGGATCTGGTGGTGGCCACGCTCGAATCGAAGGCGTTGTGGCCAGTTCGGCCTTTTCTTTCCTCGGCGTCACTAACGTTTTTTACTCTCCCGATCAGCACCGTTTCTCATCGATTCGCACTTGTATCGGTGTCGTTGGTTGCCACCGCCCTTATTCCAGCCTCCGTTCGCCTCTCTTCCCTCTCTTTCCTCTCTATTTTCCATTTCTCTCTCTCTCTCTCAGTCGTCAGTCGTCGTTCCTCCTCCTTCTACCGCCGTCGGCGATGGCTCGACTGCCTCTCCCTTCGGCCTCTTGCCTGGGTGCGTCCGTTGGTGGCCTCCGTTCAGTAAGGCAAAAGGGAAGGCTGGGGTTCCCTCGGCTTGTCTTCTGTTTCCTTCTTTTTTCCAGAATCGCGATTTCACGATTCTGTTTTTTTTTTTTAAAATATATTATATTATATTAAAATATAATATAATATATTATATGACATATAATATATTATTATAATTTATTATTTACCTAAATATCCAATTATTTATTTATTTTTATTTTCTCAAAAATATTTTTCCATATTCCCGAGGTGGAAAAATTTTCGGGTTATTCAAATAAATCCATATCTTGATCAATTGAACCTGAAATTCAATTATTTCTTCTTTATTGATCAAGATTTCCTAAATCCATTTTTAAAATAACGATTTCTTAATGAATTTACATCGAATTTCGGGTCTTATCAGATCAACCACAGTTATTAGAGGCTACACTGATCGTTAACAAACCTAGTTAGGGAAAAAAAATTTAGTGAAAATTTTGTTAAATCGGGATGTTACAAAGTTAGTATCAGAGCCTAGTTTGTCTAGTATGAATCAATGTAGTTGGGTTAGAATTAAGGTTACATGCCATAGTTTGTGCTTGGTTGAATATAAACTGTGTAACTGCTTAAATTTATACCAATTTCTCTTGTTTTTGTATGGTAAATGTCACGACCCAATACTACCAAAATCAGGACAAATTTTTCATTTTTGGAAAGTCTTTCTTACCTCCTCGTGACATATCATTCTAAACAAGTCGGGCTGTGAATCAATATCGATATACCCTTTGTAACCATTAAAATATCACACGTACATATATATATATATACATATATATATATACTGACATCAATCATATTATAATAGAGTGGTCGGTATGTTTATACATCATATAATTCTATATTTACAACCCCAAATATTCCTTCATATACAATACTGTGCTGTAAGCATACTAATACAAAATTCTATACGTGGTGTATACCTGACAGTCGATGGGAATCGCAAATAATCAGCTATGTCGTCTACTCTCTACACCCGCTATCTCTATGGTGGAAACACTGAAAGTGGGTGGAAAATGAAAGGGTGAGCTCCACATGCTCAGTAAGGCAATAATACAAACGGGTAGATAACTATACTATCTACATGCTGATAAGAAATCATGATATATGTGAGCATGAGGTAAAAACAATGATATGCCATATATATAATATCATTTGTTCTAAAATAGGAAATTGGCATATAAAACATGGAATAATTCTCATGTGAAAACATCTCATGCTCAAATGAATCAACATGTTTAAAACACCCCATCTGGGTTAAATATGATACACTCAAGGAATTAAATCCATTTCAATAAAATACTTTATCTTAAAATTTTCGTTATAAAATCACCCTTCTCACAGGGTTACAAATCAATGAAAGTTTCATAAAATCCCTCAATGGGAATAAACCAAACTCAATTGAAACCATAAGAAAATTGGAGCCTAACCCCTCACTCGGGTCTACCCTAGTCTATCAAGACCAAAAGTTATATCATGTGAGACATGTAGGTGATTATATCAGTAATATCCAGGACTATGGCCATAACCTCGTGATCCCTGGCACACGGATCCTAGTGTGCGGGGTGTCACACCTGAAACGGGAGGTAGGTCAGTCCTACCTGCCAGAACAGCATAATATCAGGATTGCGAGGGCAAGACTTGCTGTCTCGTGGCTAATGCCACTCCACTCCAACAATCCCCACGGTACAGCATACTCCGCGTGACATACACGGTACAACATACTCCGTGAACCCAAGCTCAATCAGGGGTGCCTGTAATAGGTCTTATCCACCCATGTCAAGTATGTCTCAGTATGCACGTGTGAGCATATCATCTCACTGTGACACACAGTCTACAGGAGGCTGCAACACGGCTATATGCATGTCATATAAATCCATGTGCGAGCGAAGCTCTAGCACGGTTTTATAGAAATCAATAAAATTTACGTACGAGCAGCGCTCCAGTACAACTTAAACTGATTATAAATTCAATTCAAATCCATATACGAGCATTGCTCTAGTACGGATATGTATAAAAACTCAATGAAAACCTCGTATGAGAAAAACTCCAGTACAGTAGTCATATGAAATAAATCTATAAAATAGTACGAGCAAGGCTCCAACACTCTCTATATGAGTTAAAATATAAAATCTAGTGCGAGCAGTGCTCAAGCACGGTTAAAACTCATATAACACTGATAGGTAGCTCAATTTTATCAAAACATGCTAAATAAATATCAATTAGCACCTAACATGTGCCTTTTCACTTAAAACATGAAAATAATAGCCAACATATCCATAAATTGCTTGAATTAAAGCAATATCATCATGAAAACATTAAAATCATGAATTTCATGAAATTTCATAGCCTTACTACCTTTTTTGAAAATTTCCTAACTAGGGGCAAAATAGTCTTTTGTCACTATTTCCATATATTTCCTTAAAAATTATTATTCTGTTTTTGGGTAGCCTAATGAATTTAACGTAATGTAAATCCCCACGAAACTACGTACAGCTACCTCTAAGTGCTCATAAAATTACCTTACCTGGAATCACGAGCGAGCTTATCCCGACTCGACCGTACCAGATCTCTTAGTCCAATTCGCTCGTCAACGGAGCTGCATTTAATCACTTATGGGTTCAGTTAAAATTTACTGATCAGTATTTCACTCTTACTGAACGAATCTAAAGCTCTGGGCCCGTTTTACTCTATTGGGTCCGATTGCACTTTAATGGGCCTCAACCCCTTTTTCAGCCCGTTTCCACTTTTTAAATCCGTTCTTCGGGTTTACTGGGCTCATTTGGCTTATCAATAATCATCGGGCTTCGTTTCAAACTCATTGGATTGCCCAGATACTATTTACGATAATTACTTTGAAATTTCGAATAAAATTCCTTTTATACAGAATTAATCCGTAAAATCCGTAAAATAATCTCAACTCTGCATTTAGGGACTCATATTATCATAATTAAAATGTACATACCCAATATGATGCGGGGTACAAAAATCGGAGCTAAATCGGCTCTCGTTCGGGCTTTGTAGTAACACTGCACAATTATATAAATCCGGGTCATTTTTCATCAATAAAATATTAAATTGAATTCCTGGGATTTATCCGCAGTTCAATCCCGACTCTCGGTCACTTACCCGAATTTCGAGTCGTCCCCAGGTACTTTTCTTCCCTTTTTCCCTTTTCTTTCTTTTTTTTCCTTTTCTTTTTCTTTTTCTTTTTTTTTCTTTTTTCATTTTCTTCCTCCTCGACTACGGTGCCGTTTTGGCCTACTCACCGTCGCCGGCAATCCCGGCCGTCACACCGGCAGCCACTAGGCTCGAAAGAACCTCCTCAGCCAGGGGATCGTTCGGCTGGGTCGAATCGGAGCTGGGGCACCGCCGTTTGCCAGAACTGACGCGATTTCTCCTCGGATTTTTCATCCGTCGATTTGTCGAAAATATGGGACATCGGCGCACATTACCAGTACCGTTGGAACCGCCGGACTTTGATCGACTTTTTTTGACCGTCAGCTGGGCTCGTCAGCTGTCGGTGGCTCGTCGGGCTCCTCGGGTTCTTCACGGGTTTCGCGGGTTGGTTTCCGGGTTTTCTTCTCTCACCCTGATTCTTTCAGATTTTCGTTTTTCTTTTTTTTTCTTTATTTATTTATTTATTTATTTATTCATTCATTTATTATTATTTTAATACATTAAAATATATTAAAAATACCCAAATATCTTAAAAAATATCTTAAAAATTATTATTTAATTCATTTAATCAATAAATGAATTTATCAGTCTATTTTCGTCTTTTCGATATATTTTTTGATTATTTTTTGGATAATTGTTTTTTGAATTAAAATTCCCGATTAATTTCGAATTAATTCTGATTAATTCCCATAAATTCCAATAAATTTATATCTAGATCAATTGGACTCGAATTTAAATATTTTCCTCGGTATTGATCCAGATTTCGCAAATTCCATATTTTAATGAAAATTACTTATCGAATTTATACCGAATTTTGGTCTTTTGACCATTTTACCTTTGCACGTGTTCGGTACTAAATTGAATCGACTTTCTTTCATAAATCCAAAAATCTTTTCCCTATTTTCAATTCCTTATTTTCATTCAACTCGATTAAATTCCTTATTCGATTTTATGTACGTTATTTCGTTTCATCCACATTTATCAGATCCGAATCAACCATCTTATGAATCCATTAACATATAATAATGTCATACAATATGGAATCATAAGGAATGTCATACAAAGATGCGGATCTCACAATCTCCCCCACTAAAAAAAAAAAAATTGGTCCTCCAAATTAGAACCAAATCAATCGGTAAACAACTCCGGGTACTTCTCATGTATCATGCTCTCTAGCTCCCAGGTAGCTTCCTCCAGAGTGTGATACTGCCACTGAACCTTCACCAAGGAGATCGTCTTGGATCGCAATACCTTCTCATTCCTATTCAAAATCTGAACCGGTCTCTCAACATAGGTCATACTGTCAATGAGCTCTAACGGCTCGTAGTGAATTACATGTGACGGATCCGGATGGTACTTCCGAAGCATAGAAACATGGAAGATACTGTGTACACCTGCCAACTCTGGTGGCAATGCCAATCTATAGGCCTTATCTCCCACTCACTCTAGAATCTCAAAGGGTCCAATAAAACGATGGCTCAGTTTACCTTTCTTACCGAACCTCATGATACCCTTGGAAGGAGAAACTCTCAAAAACACCGACTCACCCTCTGCAAACTCTAGTGGTCTGCATCTCCTGTCAGCGTAACTCTTCTGTCGACTCTGAGCTGTCTGCAATCTATCGCATATCAATCTGACATCCTCAGTAGCCTGCTGTACCAAGTCAGGAGCAAATAATAGTCTGTCACCAATCTTTTCCCATCCAATAGGGGAACAACATCTGCGCCCATACAGTGCCTCATACGGTGCCATCTCAATACTCGAGTGGTAACTGTTATTGTAGGCGAACTCGGCTAATGGCAAATGATCATCCTAGGAGCCTCCAAAATCCTGCACACACGCTCTCAACATATCCTCCAGAGTCTGTATAGTCCTCTCTAATTGACCATCTGTCTGAGGATGGAAAGCGGTGCTAAATCTCAACTGGGTCCCCAACGCTTCCTGAAAGTGTTCCCAAAAATGGGAAATGAAGCGGGCATCCCTATCAGAAACAATGCACACTGGAATGCCAAGTAGCTTGACAATCTCTCGAACATATAAATTTACCAACGTACTCAGAGCATCTGTAGCTCTCATAGCTAAGAAATAGGCGGACTTCGTCAGTCTATCCACAATCACCCAGATGGCATCGTGACTTCTGCGGGTCTTAGGTAATCCCATCACAAAATCCATGGTGACATGCTCCCACTTCTATGTCGGTATCGATAGAGGTTGCAATAATCCTGCAAGCTTCTGATGCTCTACCTTTACCTGCTGACAGACGAGACATCTCGCAACAAACTCTGCTATGTCTCTCTTCATCCCAGACCACCAATAAACTCTCCAGAGATTCTGATACATCTTCGTACTCCCCGGATGTACTGTATGTAAACCCCACAAATTTTCTACGTTTAACCCGATTATATAAAAATAAAAATAATATATATTAATGGAAATATGACTATTCATTGTAGGACTCGAGGACTATAGGGACCGAGAAGCCCGTGAATTATTGGGAACCCGAAGATACAAGGAGTGATAAGACGAATGTGAGTATAGAGGGATTAGAGAATTTTAATTTGTTAAATGGAAAATTGTTGATGTAAAACACTTGTATCGAGAACTTATGAAGAATGATGGAATCCCGATATTATTTTAATTTTGAAATAAGGAAAATCTCATGGAAGGCATGATATTATGTCTTTGGATAAATTATATAAGAAAATGTATATATGTAGATATGTACATAGGTGAATATGTATGTATATATATATATATATACACACACACATATGTACTAACATTTAAATAAAAGGAAAGGTATATGTATATATATATACATAGGTATAATATAAATATATATATATATATATATATATATATATATATATATATATATATATATATATATATATACTAGACAATTTAAAATGGAAAAATGATGATATACATATATATGACAAATATATATATATATATATGCATTGTAAAGTATAATGTATAAGACATTTAAAATAAAAATAAATAAATGACAATGACAATACATAGACAATATATTTATACTAATATAATGTATAAATATACATTGATACACTATATAGGAGTGGGTATAAAATATAATAACCATACAAATACATAACAATTAATACCTACATACTAATATAATATATATATATTAAACTAATATATATATATAAATATATTATGGCATGTACGGAATTGGCTTAGAAAAACCAATTTCGTCTACCACTGTTGTAATTGGAAAGGAAATCAAACAAAAACAGAGGAGGCTCGGGTGGGAAAAAAAGAAGAGAGAAAGAGGAGAAGAGAAGAAGAAGAAAAGAGGGAGGAAAGGAAAGGGAAGCAGTCTGCCGGGGAAGAAGAAGAAGGAAAGGAAAGAAAGGAAAGGATAAAGGGGGAAAGCTGGTCAGGGAAGAAGGGAAGAAGAGAAGCAGGGTAGGAAAGAGGAAGAAGAAAAGAGAGAGAGAATCGATCGGCTGGAAAGGAGAAGAGAGGAAGAGAAGAAATGGGGACTGACCGAGAGAGAGAGGATTGGAAAGGAGGGAGAAGAGTGAGCAAAAAGAGAAGGGGAGAGCTGTCCTGCCGAGGAAGAAGAAAAGGAAAGGGAAGAGCAGGAAGGAGAAGAAGAAAGGGGGGGAACCGAAGGGAGGTGCTGGAAATCATGAGGTGAGGAAAAGAAAAACAGATGAGGAAAGAGCCGAGAGAGTTGAAGCTGAATGCTGACCGAGAGCCTCTGATTGAAGCAGCACCGAGAAGGAAGGAAACTGAGGCAGGACCGAGAGCTAAACTGGAACAAAGGAGGATCGGTGAGGCAGAACAGGGCAATCCGAGAGGAACTGTAGCTGGTCGATGGAGGTGACCAGGAAACCGGGGAAGCCAAGCAGGGGATGAACCAGGTGAGGATGATGCAGCCGTAGCCGAGGAAAAAAAGGGGGGAGGAAGAAGAAGAAATAAAAGCTGAAAAAAGGGGAAAAGAAAAGAAAAGAAGAAAGAAAAAAAAAGAGAAAAAGAAAGGAAGGTAAGATTTATGTATATACATGCATATTTAATTTACATGTATATATATAGATTGAATTTTAAGCATGATTAGTATAAATTTAAATGGTGTAAAAAAAAAAGGGGTAGTGATGAATGATGCATAAAGGGAGAGGTAGATGCATGTATGTATATATATATATATATATATATATATATATATATATATATATATATATATATATATATGTATATTTATGTGAGGGTGCATAAATGGAAACAAGTAAAAATGATATATATATATATATACATATATCCATGTGGGTATGTATGAGTATACATATACATATATTGAGTATTTACTTAGGTGTACATATAAAGGAATGTATGAGAGATGTGTATATACTAGGAGGTATATACAAATGAAGGTATAAGATAAGAATGTGTTTTAATATATGTACATACATGGGATGGATACATGTGATGAGGAAAGAAATGAAAACAAATAATGATAAATATATAGGAATATATATACATACATACTCGCTAGTATATACATGTAGTTGTATATAATAATAGGTATACCGAGGTGTGTACATACAAAAATAATATAGGGTAAGGAAAATATATATACGTACGTGAATAGCCTAGGTATGCACGATTAAACGTACACATGAGGAAGAACAATTAGGTTACGATTTTAACGTATTTCGAGTGACTCGTATGAATAGGAAGCTAAGTAAACTACCTTCGATGTAGGTAAAATGTAGACAAAATTGACGGAGGTGTTGGAAGGCGTCATTTCACGAACGTGAGATATCCGATACATCGAGGTAAGGGGTATTATTTAACTTAGTTCTGATATTGCATATTTGTTTCACCGATAAATGATCTTATGAAAGAGCATATAATTTGAAATGATTTATCAATACTTCCATACTTGCGAAGCATGTTTTAAATTGTCGAAATGTTCCCCGAGTATTTTTCATGTTGTGAAATGAATTTCCTAAGGTATGAACTGTATGGATGTTTTACATTTATTTATGTTTTTATATCCATATTGTTAAAGAAACTTTCGACAATTTTAAAAGTATTTAAGAAAAGAAATTTGTTTTCGAAAGGGGATTGTGAGGGTCACCTCTTGAGTCCTACGGGAACAAAGTGCCACACAGTCTTTCAGTTTTATGAAAGAGTTTTCAAATTAAAAGGAATTCGATTTTATTACTCGATATGAGTTTATGAATTATAAGACCCAAGAAAGATTTTGGAAACTCTGTTTTGAGACTATAGGCTTCATGCATGGTTACTTCTTGTGGTGTTCCGGCTACACCACTTGAGGTGCCGGTACGTTGGCCCCTTTACCAATTGACTCAACCTTTGTGGAAGATGTTGTGCTACTGGTGGTTTACGATGATGTTTTGGTAGTATCTCATGCCCGCGCAGCACGGATGAATGTTCCCCGCACGGTGAGTGCCACAGGTGCCCGTGCCCTAGCTATGTGCTAGTATATGATAAGAAATAAGAAGATACTACCTATGTTTATAATTATCATTGCTGTACGAACCTGATCCATTCTACAGCCCCCTTACTATGGCCATAGGTATGATGACTCTCCAATGGAGAATGACACGTATCGCATGACTTAGTTATAGCCTAGTCTCCTCGATTTGATTATGAAAATCGACTATGATGAATGAATATGTGTTTTCATGTTTACGAAATGATTATGAAATATGCATGAAATGTTTACGAAATGATTATGAAATATGCATGGAATGTTTACGAGACGATTATGAAATATGCATGAAATGTTTACAAAATGACTATGAAATATTCATGAAATGTTTACAATATGATTTACGAAATGTTTATGAAAAGTTGTAAAAGGGTTAAGCAGGTTGATGGTTTTATTGACACGCATGTTTTATGACGATTATGCATGAAATCGAAATTTTTGTATTACATTAAGTTTCATTCCATGAACAATTTCAAATACTTTTATATGTCAGAACTGTTTTAATAGTACTATCTTACTGGGCTTTTCCCCAAAAGCTCACCCCTCTACCTCCAGATCTTTTGCAGTGTATCTATAGACGCTACCTGCTGCGTACACGACGTAGACTGGTGGGAGAGCTACCATAGGCTACTTTTTATACACGTAAGAAAGGTATACATTTACTTTCCTGTACCAGACATATCTGTACGCACAGACACATATAATAGAAATAATTTGTTGGGATGTAATTTGTAAAGAAATGATGTAAAGAATATGATTCTTGGGATTAGGTTGTAAGATGATTGGTATTAATTGATATCAATATATTGAGTTGTAAGAGTGAATTGAGAAAGTATGCTTGGTAGTTGTAGATATCTAGGATTGTTGGAAAGCATGCTTGGCAGTTGTGGATATCTTGGATTGTCGAAAACAACTGAATTGCAGGTGGGTAGGCTCATATATAAGCTGTTATGCTGTCAAAATTTCTATCGGCCATATAAGTTAAAGTTTGGAAATTAATTACAATTACGAGTAAAGATATAGGAAAAGTGTTTTGACATTGCACAGGAATACAACCTAAGTGAATAAAGAAATAAGTGGGTAAAAAAAAATTTATCCCGATTTTCAAGGGTCGTTACAGTTTAAGCTGGTATCAGAGCAATGGTTATCTAGTACTGTCAGTGTCAAAAATAAGGATTAAATTACATCCCAATGTCTGTGCTTGTCTGGTAGTAGGTAATGTATACCTAATGAATGTAAGACTTGATCTTTGGAATTACGCGCAGGTATTAGATCACTGCACGATGAGTGGAAGACGCGAACGTACTCGGAGGTAGGCTCAGCCACTTCCATCTCCTCCACCGTAGTTAGAGGGCCTCAATACACGTATGGCTCAGTTTGAGCAGCGGTTGGAGCAGTGTCTTGAGCGAGGATTGGAGTCAATAGCTACCATGATTGCCCAACATCTAGGGGCACACGTTTTCGATTCAGTTGGCACAGTACCAATTTCTACTCCTATACCGACTCATCCACAAGCAACACCACCTCCTCCTCCACAAGTTCCTCCAATACCTATGGTGCCTCAACCTCTTGTACAGGCCCGGAGAGAGGAGAGGAATATCGGTAGAATGAGGAATTTTCAGAGGATGAAGCCTCCAGCATTTAAGAGAAATAACAGGGATAAGAGTAAGCGAACGGAGTCTGTGAGACAAGACTTTTAGAGGGGCCAACCTAAGAGATAGAGGACAGATGAGTCTTAATAGGATTGATAGGCCCACGACCCCTATAGCTACCCCATAGACTACCAGAGGCTTCCAGCAGTACGACAGATTTTGCACTAGATGTGGTAAATTTCATAGAATTGCATGTCACTGGTCCACAGGGAGCAGCTTTAGGTGTGGACAAAAGGGGCACATGATTAAGGATTGCCCACAGAAGCAGATTCCACAGCCCCTGGAGCCACCACGACAACTTGAAAGGTAAACTCCCCAGAGACAAGTCCCACTGAGATGGGCTAATGCAGCAGAGAAAGGCAAGAAGCCTGTCACTCATGGAAGGATCTTTACCTAGGCTCAATGTGTAAGACCCCGTATATGTATGATGGTAATATGTATAATTGGATCAAATAATTTGAATGGACTTGTAATGTAAAGTATGATTGATGTAAGTCCATGGATTCAATGTATGTATGTGTATATGAATTGTAACGTACATACAAGTTTCATTGAGTACGAATATGAAGAAATGAGCTCTGGCAAGTGATGGATGTGATTGAAACTCAAGATGAGTAGTGTGGTAAAATGGAATGGAGTTATGTTTCCATTTGGTTTTATGTAGCATACCTTTGAACATACAATGAATGCACACAAGTTTCAATGTGCATAAGGTATGAATGGATGCCATCTTCAAGTTATAAAGGTGGATGGATGAGAAAATGGCCATGGTAATAGATTAAGGATGTGTTGGTATGAGTTGTAGCAAGGAAACTGCAGGAAATCTGGAAAACGTGAGGGCCAGATCGATCTCATAGGATGAGAGATCGATCTGGAAGAGCCAGGATGCTCTTATTTGGGCGAAAGAATAGAGCAGATCGATCTCCAATGGAGCCAGATCGATCTCCTTAGCTCTCTGTTTGGGACCAGATCGATCTCATGCTTTGACAGATCGATCTCATGCTTCAACAGATCGATCTCATGCTTCGACAGATCGATCTCAAGCTTAAAAATGTCGTGAAAAAGAGGGATTTTAAGGGATCAGATCGATCTCCTCTTGAAACAGATCGATCTCCCCAAGCTATTTCTATATAAGGAGGGCTGAAAATCTGGAAATCTCAAAAAAACATATTAACCTCCCATTTTCAACCCAGAAACCTAACTTTCCCTCTCTAAAATCAGTCATTTTCAGTGAGATTTGAAGAGAGATCATTAGAGGCAAAGTTGTTCCTATCAAAGAGAAGAACAACATAGTGAGAGGGCATTTTCCCATTTTTGGAATTGAAGGAGTTAAGGGCATTACCATTTGGAGCAAGAAGAAAAATCATATTGGTAAGATTCTAACACTCCAATCCAAATGCATTAGCTATTAAATTGATTTTGGAGTTGGTTGGTATGAGTATTGATGGATAAACTATCTAGGAATGTAGTGGAATTGGTGTGACCTAGAAATCAAAAATGGGTATAATGTGAGAATATGTGGGATTGAATGAGCTTATGATTTATGGCATGCTAAAGTTGTTATTGGGGTAATGTTTATGATTTTAGATGGAATTACATGGTGAGTTGGAGGAATTGTGAAAATGGGTATGTATATGATTGATAAATGCCATAGTGAGGGGATTCATGAAATATGAACACTATGAGCTTTATGTCGATTTGATATCGATTTTGAATAAGATAATAGGCCTAAGAAGATCCATAGACTCGAGCTATGGGTAAAGTAATGAAACGAGGCCCAATAAGCTTTAATAGAGGCTATAGATTAAATTAGATATAGCAAGCACAAGGGTTGCATTATATGGATCGAATATAATGCGGGATACGATTTTGTGCAGTCCCGAAGAGTTCGTTGAAGACGAATCAAACCGTACGAGTAAGCAGCTTAAGGAAGTGGAATCACGCATCGCGATTCCAGGTAAGGGAATTTTGTGAGTATATAGAGGTAGCTGCTCGTACTTTGAATTTGTGGGTGAATATTGGGTGTTTATGAAATGCATGGTTGCTCAAAAAAATGTTGATGGTATTCGTGAATGATGATGAGTATATGCGTGTTTTTGGATTTGAAGTGGATTTTATGAAATGGGATAGTAAGGCTAATAATTGCATAAATCTAATGTTTTGATGCTTTTCAAAATGAAATTGCTTGGTTTTAAAGCAAGCTTGTAGATGGGTCGGCTAATATTGTATTGTGGTGGTGGAAAAGCATTTGTGGTGCTAAACACGATTTCCGAGATTGTTTTATTGTGTATGAGCCGCTTATCGTAATTGTATGACATAAATCGCGCTAGAGCCTCGCTCGCGTTGGATTTCTATGTTTTCATTTGTATGAAACGTGCTGGAGCTTAGCTCGCACCTTGATTGGAAATTATGTTGATGCTTATAAACCGTACTGGAGCTTTTGCTCGTACGTGGCTTTTGAGTGGTTGTTTTATGAGTATAACCGTACTAGAGCTATGCTCGTACTCGTCTCTTTACGAGAGGATGCATGAGTCGTGCTAGAGATTTGCTCGCACAAGTTTGCACATTGTGATAAGCATAAGGTTGTGAAAGTTGGTAAGATCCTTAATCCTTACATCCTTAAGCCTTACATCCTTAAGCCCAGAGAGGCGGGGAGGCTCTGTTAGGCGGGGAGGCTCTGTTTGGTGGGGAGGCTCTCTTACGGTGGGATCCTTAAGCCAACATCCTTAAGCCCAAAGAGGCGGGGAGGCTCTGTTAGGCAGGGAGGCTCTCCTACATGGGTACGGTAAAGGTAAGATCCTTAAGCCCTACATCCTTAAGCTAACATCCTTAAGCCAACATCCTTAAGCCCAAAGAGGCGGGGAGGCTCTGTTAAGCGGGGAGGCTCTGTTCGGTGGGGAGGCTCTCTTACGGAAAGGATCCTTAAGCCCTACATCCTTAAGCTAACATCCTTAAGCCAACATCCTTAAGCCCAAAGAGGCGGGGAGGCTCTGTTAGGCGGGGAGGCTCTGTTCGGCAGGGAGGCTCTCATTCATGGAATATGGAAAACTCTTGGTATGGGGTAGATAAGACCTAGGAATGGCACCCCCAATCACGATATGAGTTACGGAGTACGCTGTACCGTGTATATCACATGGAGTACGATGTACCGCATGATGGTTATGTGATGAGAAAGCCTGGCGAGGGATAATCCATCTTCGTGCCAGTATGATACCCTGCACACTTGGATGCGTATGGTCTGGGATGATTTATGATGTAATGGTCCACATAGGCACTTTTGATATAGTGACCTATTTTTTATACACATGCGTGAATTGTGAAATGAAAATGTGGTTGTGATTGTGAGTTGATTTGGTGGTGTTTATGATGTTGGTTTAAAAAGGAGGTTTCTTAATGAATTACCCTTTTTATGAAATTAAATGAGATCGAGCATGAGATGATTTATACATGATGTTTTCTACCATGTTTTATATTCCAATGCACATGATTTTGATACATGATATATATGTATATTCACATGGCATAGTTTTATTCCTCATGCTCCTACTATAAATGATTTATGCATAACACTATCAGCATGTAGATAGAGTAGTTATCTACCATGCTTGCATTATTGCCTTACTGAGCGTGTGGTTGCTCATCCCACTCTATTTTTCCCCTTACAGAGCGTGCATAGTAGCCCAGTGAGGACTGAGGCGTGTTATTTTGGACTCCGCTGCATCTCCATCGCTAAGAGGTATATACACAGTGATTCTTTTTGTATCTAAACAATGTAAAAGCACAGTATTCTTTTGAGCTGTAATTATGGGGGATGTAGATGTCAGTAAAACATGTATTCGTATAAGTACACGATTAAATGCAAATGTATGACATCGTTTTAATTAATTGAGAATGAATGAGATGTGGTGTTTATTATTGACTCACAGCCCAACAGTGTGTGGTGAGTTTAGTTCACGACCAGGTGAGGTCACAGTAAAACGCGAAAAATTTTCAGTGATTTTCGATTAAAGAGAATGGAATTGGGTCGTGACAGAGATTGGTATCAGAGCTGTGTTGGCCTGATGTGAGTCATTAATAAAACATAGGAAAGTACATCCCCATAGTACTGTGCTTTTGTTTAGATATAACTGTGTATACCGTGATGGATTGAGTTTAATGAATTATTATAATACAGGAAGTTAGGCACTATGCTAGTTACACGCCAAGGTAGAGGGGTGAAAACGCGTGCTAGAGGCCGTAGAGGTAGGCCTGAGAGCCGTGCGGAGCCACAGACTGAGCAGGCTCCACAGAACCCTGCTGAGAGAGCAGAGGATACTGAGGCTCGCTTCGCTAGGTTAGAGCGGAGTATCGAGAGTTTGGTGGAGATAGTCACGCAGGCCTTGGGCACCGGTGACAGACGAGGTCCCGCGGTACAGCCTACTACAGAACAGGCAGCTGCAGAGGCGGAGAGACCTCAGACTGCTGAGACAGCTACAGTTACACCACCTCCAGCTCAGGATATAGCTTCTCCTATCGCTCCACAGCAGAGCGGTAGTGATTTGGGTTATGACTGCGACTTGAGCAGGTTGCGAGAGTTTCAAGCGCTAAAACCCCCAGTGTTTAGAGGGGTGAAGGACCCAGTGATTACGGAGGATTGGGTGTATGAGATGGAGAAACTGTATAGGTTTTTTCGATGCACTTCAAGTGAGAAGGTAGCCTTTGCCGTGTTTATGTTGAAAGGCGAGGCCGAGCATTAGTGGAGGTCCACCAAGGTTATTTTGAGGGCCAGACACTCTGAGATCTCGTGAGAGATATTTCTAGAGGCCTTCAGGAGACAGTATATTCCAGCTACCGCACAGAGGAAATTACGGATGGAATTTATGAATTTGGTTCAGGGGAACCAAACTGTGGACGAGTATGAGTCCAAGTTTATGTCATTGGGAAGATATGACCCTGACACGATGGGTAGTGAGACCCGAAAGATTCAGAAGTTCATGGATGGATTGAGATTGGCCATCCGGACTAAGTTAGCTCCCTTTGACATCTTAACTTATGAGGAGGCTGTACATAAGGCTCAGTTATGTGAGCAAGACTTCGAGTGAAATGCCTCCGAGCTTGGGAGAGTCAGTGTTAGGGAGGACAGAGATCGGAAGAGATCCGGGTTTGGAAGAGTGGCCAAGAGAGATGGCCAAAGATTTTTCGAGAAGAGGCCAAAGATTGAGGGGGTGTAGGAGAGAGCTGCTAGACCTCCCGTATACCCAGCCTTGACTGCGCCAAGGGGTATGACTATTGGAGGACCACGACCTACTACTGATCAGTGTAGGAGATGTGGGAGATTTCACGAGAATAGACCCTGTCTGATGACCCCTATGGTGTGTTTTAGATGCGAGAGACCAGGACATATAGCTAAGTATTGTCCCGAGAAGATGGAGATTGCCCCACAGAAGGGCAAGGAGCCTGAGGGAGCTCCAGTTGAGATAGCAGCCCCGAGGAGGAGGGCTACAGCTGAGGAAAAAGGGAAACAGGCTGCGGGTGTGAGCAGAGGAAGAGTACATGCACTGGACCAGGACACTGCAGACGCATCGACGGATGTGATTAAAGGTACCATCCGAATCTTTGATTTAGAAGCATTGGTATTATTTGATCCTGTTGCCACGTATTCTTTCATAGCACCTTCCTTTGCACATAAATTGTTGAAATATGTGAAACCAACATTGTTGGATAAAATGTTGATGATTTCCACAGCCATGAATGATAGTCAATTGACTGAGCATGTATGTAGGAATTGTAAGTTAAAGATAGAGGGGAAGGAAATGATAGCCAATCTGATTTTATTGAATATGAATGATTTTGATGTAATTTTGAGAATGGATTGGTTAGCTACCAATCGTGTTGTGATGGATTGTCATGCCAAAACATTGATGTTTTCAGGATTAGACAACCTTATTGTAAATTTTGATGAAAAGAAATGATATGAAACTTGTATGATTATTGTAAATCAAGGAGTATGATTTTAAATTGCATATTGCTTAGGAGATAAATTATTGTTTATGATAAATGTTGAATTTGGAGTGATGGTTTATGTTACTAACGATGGAGAGGATAATGTGAAGGGTTCATTGCATATGTGGTCGATATAGATGAAGCACACCCGAAATTGAGGGACATACCCGTAATTACGGATTACCCTGATGTCTTTTCGGATGAATTACCAGGACTACCACCTGAAAGGGAAATGGAATTTTGCATTGAGTTAGTGCCTGGTACAGAGCCGATATCGAAATCACCCTATAGAATGGCTTCGATAGAATTGGAAGAGCTGAAGAAACAGCTGCAAGAGTTACTGGAGAAGGGGTTTATTAGACCGAGTGTCTCACCTTGGCGAGCACCAGTTCTATTTGTAAGGAAGAAGGATTGTGAGATCTGAGAATTTCAGACATATTTTATTGATGTAATAATAATTTGAGTATAATTTATTGAGCTAAGTGAATTGTGGGAATTATAATTGGAGATTTATGTGTTAAGTGTGTAAAATAAGCATGATCCATGAGGACAGATCGATCTGGGAGAAGGAGAGATCGATCTGGTGAGTTAAAAATGACGAGGAAGGGGAAATTTGAGGAGCAGATCGATCTCCAATGAAAGAGATCGATCTCCTTATGAATCTGTTTGAGAAAGGATCGATCTCATGAGGAAGAGATCGATCTCCAAATGAGTCTGTTTGAGAGAAGATCGATCTCATGAGGAGGAGATCGATCTCCAAATGCTTCTGTTTGGGGAGAAGATCGATCTCCTTAGGAGCAGATCGATCTCATAAAGCCATAAAGAGATCGATCTCACCCCTCGACAGATCGATCTCCTAGGCATAAAATTGCCCAGATCGTCCCCAAAATTCAAACGCAGATCGATCTCATCAAGAGGCAGATCGATCTCCTACCTCCAGTCTATATAAGGGACCCATGTTTTTCTCCTGCAAACTCACTTTCTCTCTCTTCCAAACCCATTTCCACCGAAAACCTATCTTTCTCACTCATCCAAATCCCCCATTTTCGGTCGAATCAGCTGTTGTGGCAAGAAGGAAAGTTGTTCCTCATCAAAGGGAGAACAACATACTTGGAAATCGAAAGACGGATCGAATCGAGGCAAGAGATAAGCTCTCCACAAGCTTTGGGTAATTTCTAAACCTCGATCTTGATAGTTGAGCTGATTTTGATGTTATTGGTGGTTGTAATCGTGTTGAAATAGTTGAGGAATGATTAGGGATTGATGAGATTGTAATGTAGTGGGATTAATGTTGATATTTGGAAATTGTGGCAATTTTGAGGATTGTACTATAACCGGAAATATAGACAAGGTAATAAATTAGCGTAGATAATTGGTATTAGAGATGTAGAACTTTGAGATATTGAAAATGAGGTTGTAGTTTAGGGTTGAGTTACGAGAATCAAGGGATTTGAGGTGTTATGAGCAATTATGCTCGATTTTTGAGAATTGAGATTTATGTGATGTTGAGTATTGATGTTTTTAACATCGTTTGGACAGCTCGGGAGTTCCAGAGTGGAATGCGAGGCTAGTCCGTGATATGGGGGAACGATTGCACTATACGAGGTGCAAAGAGGTAAGGGAAATCTAAACCATTTGTGTATGTGAATTGCAAACTGTTTTAGCATGATTTACGATTTATAAACAAGCATGTTGAGTGTTTTGTGTTGAGATTAAACTGCACACAATTTTATAGCCGGTTGGAGCCCAATGTTTTATGAGTTTATAACTGGGCTCTACGTTAAGGCAATATTGTGATTTGAGAAATGTGTGCGTGTGCTTTGCCGGTTGGAACTCGATTTTACTACGTTTTGTGTTGAGTACAAAACGATTTCAAATGAGTTTTATGAGAGAAAACCATTACGAGTTCTACGTGAAGGCAAACCTGTCTTATGTGATAAGACTTGGGTGTGTAATTGTGAGTACACACCGGGCATTGCTCTGGTAGCATGTAAGCCCGAATTCTTCTCCGTTCTGGTAACGTTGAGAAACCATTTGGTGGCTGTGCCACGTATACCCAATTGGTGGCTGTGCCACGTATACCCAATCGGTGGCTGTGCCACGTATACCCCATTGGTGGCTGTGCCACGTTGAGAAACCCATTGGTGGCTGTGCCACGTATACCCCATTGGTGGCTGTGCCACGTTGAGAAACCCATTGGTGGCTGTGCCACGTATACCCAATCGGTGGCTGTGCCACATATACCCCATTGGTGGCTGTGCCACGTTGAGAAACCCATTGGTGGCTGTGCCACGTATACCCCATTGGTGGCTGTGCCACGTTGAGAAACCCATTGGTGGCTGTGCCACGTATACCCCATTGGTGGCTGTGCCACGTTGAGAAACCCCATTGGTGGCAGTGCCACGTTGAGAAACCCTATTCAGTGGCTATGCCACGTGAGAAAATAATTCAGTGGCTTTGCCACGTGTGTTTTGTGGCTATGCCACGTGAGAAAATAATCGGTGGCTTTGCCACGTGTGTATTGTGGCTATGCCACGTGTGATTTTAAATCAGTGGCTATGCCACGTTATTTGAGAAAGCGTTTAACGCGTATTTTCACATGCTTTGTTTTGCTCTAGAGTGAGCCTTTTTACTTCATGTTTTCACATGACTTGACACATGAGAGTGTCGTTTTGAGTATTTTCATGCTATGGTTTCCAAATGAGTTTCACATACAAATAAATGCTTTGTGATGTGCATTTTGGTTTATGAAATGAGTCCCCTACCCCCCTTACTGAGCGATTTTTGAAGCTCACCCTGTTTTTCTTTCCCCCCAGAGTTCTTCAAGTGAATAAGGACTTCCCTGCGACGTACGGAGTAGTGGCTAGTGGAGGATTCGAGCTCCAGGCTATATAATTTGTACTTTGAGGTATATTATCTTTTCATGTACCCAGACTATTAATGTATTTGCAGACACTTGATGTATGACATTATATGGGATGTATTAGGATTAATTGACTTGTAATCGAGTAATGGGTATAATACAATATTTATTATATCATGATGAGATCCTGAGGCATGATAATTATGATGATGTATGACACTGCACAGGAATGCACTCTTAATTGTGAATTAATGAGTAAAAAGTTTTAAATTTGCCCTATTTTTCGCATGTTCGGGGCGTGACATAGTTTTCTTGGTATCAGAGCTTAGGGTGTCTAGTACTGTCAGTGTCGATTAAGTGAAATAGAATACATCCCAAGTGTCTGTAATAGTCTGGTCATGAAATGAAATTGAGGATTGAGATTTCAATCGATTGTGATATGTACGCGCAGGAGACGAGTTGAGATTGAGAATGAGTAAACGACGAGGTCGTTCGAGGAGGCAGGCAGAGTCCCCTCCACCACCTGTCCCACAACCAGAGAGTCCTAACTCTCGATTTAATCGGATTGAGACCGATGTGAGGCAAGGTTTTGAGCAGATGGCGGCGCTATTCGCGCAACACTTTGGAGTTAATGCCTCGGATACTACCCCTACACCACCACCAGGACCTCCCATACCCCCAGTGCCTCCCGTCACTCAGCCTGAGGACAGAAGTAAGGTCCAACTAAAGGAATTTTTGAAGATGAATCCACCCGCATTTAAGGGAAAGAAGGATCCTACAGAGGCTGAGGAGTGGTTGACGGAGTTGAGAGTTATATTTGATTTACTGGGATGCACCGATGCTGAGAGAGTCAGTATGAGTGCCTATATGCTGAAGGGGAGAGCTCGAGATTGGTGGAGTACTACCCAGGGTATCTTGATGTCCCACCAGGATGTGTTTGGTTGGGAAGAGTTTCAGACAGCTTTTAGAACCTAATATGTACCACGAGCCGCCCAGAGAAGGAAACAGGTCGAGTTTTTGAGTTTGGTACAGGGTGACATTTCGGTGGATGACTATGAGAGCCAGTTCACCGCACTACTGAGATATGACCCAGAGACCTTCAAGAGTGAAGAGCTCCGCACAGAGAAGTTTGTGTATGGGTTGAAGCCCGTTATTAGAGATAGACTGATGGGGCTATGTATTACCGAGTTTGGAGATGCTCTGAGACGAGCACAAGAGGTTGAAAGAGGGATTGAGATGGTACAATCCCAGAATGAGCTCAGAGCGGTGAATAGAGATAAGGGCAAGAGGCCAGCACTTTTCCAGTCAGAGGCTCGGAGAGGTTCCTTCAGAAGAGGAAGGATTGAGGTGCAGAGGGACAGATTGGAGCGACCCAGAGCCTATCCTATTATCAAGGAGACCCCACGATATGTCAGGCCGGAGATGAGGATTTGTAGAGACTGTGGCCGATCGCATGAGGGAAGTTGTACTGGGTCGATCCATGGATGTTTCAGATGTGGTGACATGGGTCACAGAGTGAAAGACTGTCCCCAACCTCAGATACCACATGCTCCGGAGCCCACTAGACAACAGCCTCAGAGAGTGGATCCCCGGAGACGGGCCACTGCGGCAGAGAAAGGGAAGAAACCTGTGGCATAGGGACGAGTGTTTGCCCTGGATAAGGAGACCGCAGACGCTTCGGCAGAAACTATAAGAGGTACACTCTCTGTCTGTAATTATGAGGCTTATGTGTTGCTTGATTCAGGATCCACGCATTCGTTTATTTCTGAGCATTTTGCATGTAGATTAAACTTGAAGTTTGAACCTCTAGAATATATACTACATGTAAATACCCCTATGCGTGAATCTCAGAGAACTGAGTTAATCTGTAGAGGATGTGAAATAAAGGTGGGAGATAGAGTGATGTTAGCAGATCTAATCATGTTGAATATACATGGGTTTGATGTAATTCTGGGGATGGATTGGTTGGCAACCAATCGAGTGAGTTTAGACTGCTACACTAAGATTGTAACTTTCTCCCTACCTGAGCCTTACAGTGTACAATTGAGATATTGAGGAAATGATTATGTGGATTTCTAGTGAGTAATTTGAGAATCTTAACATTATTTTGGAGAATATTAAATGTGATTATTCATGTGAAGGTTATGAGACACTCATCTCAGACGATGAGCGGGAACACCCGAGGATTGAGGATATACCTGTGGTTTACGAATTTCTGGATGTTTTCCCAGATGAATTGCCAGGTTTACCACCAGAGAGAGAGCTGGAGTTTACCATTTATTTGGTACCAGATACTCAGCCGATCTCTAAACCTCCCTACAGAATGGCATTAGTGGAACTTGAGGAATTGAAGAAACAACTACAGGAGTTATTGGATCAAGGGTTTATTAGACCCAGTGTTTCACCGTGGGGAGCGCCAGTATTGTTTGTTAAGAAGAAGGATGGTAGTCTCAGATTATGTGTAGACTACCGGCTACTGAATAAAGCCACGGTGAAGAATAAATACCCACTGCCCAGGATTGACGATCTACTTGATCAGCTAAGAGGGGCATCAGTCTTTTCTAAGATTGATTTGAGATCGGGCTATCACCAATTAAGGATCAAGGAGGAAGATATTCCAAAGACGGCCTTCAGGACAAGGTATGGCCATTACGAATTTCTGGTGATGTCCTTTGGATTGACGAACGCCCCTGCAGCATTCATGAGATTGATGAACGAGTTGTTCAGAGACTATATGGATAAGTTTGTGATAGTCTTTATCGATGATATCCTGGTGTACTCTCGGTCGTATGAGGAGCATGCACAACATTTGTGGTTAGTACTTCAGATACTCCGGGATAAGCAATTATACGGAAAGCTTAGTAAGTGTGAATTTTGGCTGAACCGGATAGCTTTCCTTGGGCATGTAGTCTCAGAGGAAGGAGTATCAGTGGATCCGAGTAAAATAGCAGCTGTGCTTAATTGGGAAAGACCGAGGACAGTGACTGAGATACGAAGCTTCCTTGGTTTGGCAGGGTATTACAGGAGATTTGTGGAAGGATTCTCGAGGATTGTCGCTCCTTTGACTAAGCTCACGCGTAAGGAGACTCCGTTCATATGGACTGATCAATGTGAGCTCAGTTTTCAAGAGTTAAAGAGGAGATTGACAGCGGCACCTGTGTTAACTATTCCCGAGGGATCAGGAGGATTCTCGATGTATAGTGATGCATCTCATCAAGGATTGGGGTGTGTGCTGATGCAGCATGGAAGAGTGGTCGCATATGGATCGCGACAACTGAAAGACCATGAGCGGAATTATCCCACGCATGATTTGGAGTTAGCCGCTGTGGTTTTTGCTTTGAAGATCTGGCGACATTACTTATATGGGGAAAGATTCCAGATCTTCACTGATCACAAGAGTTTGAGATATCTCTTTGATCAGAAAGAGTTAAACATGAGACAAAGGAGATGGATGGAACTCCTTAAGGATTATGACTGCGAGATTCTTTATCATCCGGGTAAGGCGAATGTGGTTGCTGATGCCCTGAGCAGGAAGAGTATGATATCTGCTATGATGATCAGGGAATGGGATTTGTTAGAGCAGTTCGCCGAACTTCGGATCAGAGTTAAAGAGGTAGAGATTGGATTTTTGGCTAGCCTGCGGATAGAGCCCAGGATCATGGATCAGATTAGAACTGGACAGCGCAGTGATCAGAGATTGATAGACATGGTTAGCCAAGCTGAGCAGAGTTCGCAGTCGGATCTCACCATCAGTGAGGATGGATTGTTGAGATTCAGAGGACGGATTTGTGTACCGGACGATGATACCCTAAAGAGACAGATATTGAGAAAATCACACTGCTCGCGATACACCATGCACCCAGGAAGTACTAAGATGTACCGAGACTTGAGAAAGGTGTATTGGTGGAGTGGTATGAAGCGAGATGTGGCAGAGTACGTGGCCAGGTGTTTAGTATGCCAGCAAGTGAAAGCTGAGCATCGGAAGCCCGGAGGACTACTACAGCCCTTACCTGTACCTACATGGAAATGGGAGCATGTCACTATGGACTTTATTATGGGTTTACCGAGGACCCGAAGAGGTCGTGACGCGATATGGGTCATTGTGGATAGATTGACCAAGAGTGCCCACTTCCTTGCCATCAAGAGCACAGATACTGTGGATGCCTTAGCTGAGCTATATGTCAGCGAGATAGCTAGATTACATGGGGCTCCAGTGAGTATCACTTCTGATAGAGATTCCCGATTTACTTCCAGATTCTGGACCCAGTTTCAGGAGTCCATGGGATCTCGATTGAGTTTTAGTACCGCCATCCTCAGACAGATGGTCAGTCAGAGAGGACTATTCAGACCCTGGAGGATATGTTGAGGGCGTGTACGATGGATTTTAAGGGATCATGGGATGATCACCTGCCCCTAGCAGAGTTTGCGTACAATAACAGCTATCATGCGAGTATTGGAATGGTACCTTTTGAGGCTCTATATGGTAGGAGGTGTAGATCCCCTGTAGCTTGGGAAGAAGTCGGCGACAGAAAGATAAATGCTCCCGAGCTTGTTGAGCAAGCCGTACAGAGTGTGAAACTCATATGTGAGAGGTTACGGGCTGCACAGAGTAGACAGAAAAGCTACGCGGACGTGCGTAGACGGCCACTCGAGTTTGATGTTGGTGATGCAGTATTTCTGAGAGTATCACCGAGCAAGGGTATCATGCGATTTGGGAAGAAAGGGAAATTGAGTCCTCGATACATAGGACCATTTGAGATTCTTGAGAAAATGGGTGAGGTAGCTTACAGATTAGCATTACCCCCACAGATGTCCAGAATACACAACGTTTTTCATGTATCTATGTTGAGGAAGTACCACCCGGACCCTTCTCATGTCATAGAGTATGATGAGATGGACATACAGGAGGACATGAGCTACATTGAGGAACCCGTCCGGATTCTCGATAGAAAAGAGAAGGTACTGAGAACCAAAAGCATCCCATTAGTGAAAGTCTTGTGGAAGCATCACTCAAGGGAAGAAGCGACGTGGGAACTAGAGAGTCTCATGAAGGAGAAATACCCCCATCTATTCTGACTAGTTGAGTTGAATTTGGAGGACCAAATTCTTTTTAAGGTGGGGAGGATGTGAGATCTCAGAATTTCAGACATATTTTATTGATGTAATAATAATTTGAGTATAATTTATTGAGCTAAGTGAATTGTGGGAATTATAATTGGAGATTTATGTGTTAAGTGTGTAAAATAAGCATGATCCATGAGGACAGATCGATCTGGGAGAAGGAGAGATCGATCTGGTGAGTTAAAAATGACGAGGAAGGGGAAATTTGAGGAGCAGATCGATCTCCAATGAAAGAGATCGATCTCCTTATGAATTTGTTTGAGAAAGGATCGATCTCATGAGGAAGAGATCAATCTCCAAATGAATCTGTTTGAGAGAAGATCGATCTCATGAGGAGGAGATCGATCTCCAAATGCTTCTGTTTGGGGAGAAGATCGATCTCCTTAGGAGCAGATCGATCTCATAAAGCCATAAAGAGATCGATCTCACCCCTCGACAGATCGATCTCCTAGGCATAAAATTGCCCAGATCGTCCCCAAAATTCAAACGCAGATCGATCTCATCAAGAGGCAGATCGATCTCCTACCTCCAGTCTATATAAGGGACCCGTGTTTTTCTCCTGCAAACTCACTTTCTCTCTCTTCCAAACCCATTTCCACCGAAAACCTATCTTTCTCACTCATCCAAATCCCCCATTTTCGGCCGAATCAGCTGTTGTGGCAAGAAGGAAAGTTGTTCCTCATCAAAGGGAGAACAACATACTTGGAAATCGAAAGACGGATCGAATCGAGGCAAGAGATAAGCTCTCCACAAGCTTTGGGTAATTTCTAAACCTCGATCTTGATAGTTGAGCTGATTTTGATGTTATTGGTGGTTGTAATCGTGTTGAAATAGTTGAGGAATGATTAGGGATTGATGAGATTGTAATGTAGTGGGATTAATGTTGATATTTGGAAATTGTGGCAATTTTGAGGATTGTACTATAAACGGAAATATAGACAAGGTAATAAATTAGCGTAGATAATTGGTATTAGAGATGTAGAACTTCGAGATATTGAAAATGAGGTTGTAGTTTAGGGTTGAGTTACGAGAATCAAGGGATTTGAGGTGTTATGAGCAATTATGCTCGACTTTTGAGAATTGAGATTTATGTGATGTTGAGTATTAATGTTTTTAACATCGTTTGGACAGCTCGGGAGTTCCAGAGTGGAATGCGAGGCTAGTCCGTGATACGGGGGAACGATTGCACTATACGAGGTGCAAAGAGGAAAGGGAAATCTAAACCATTTGTGTATGTGAATTGCAAACTATTTTAGCATGATTTACGATTTATAAACAAGCATGTTGAGTGTTTTGTGTTGAGATTAAACTGCACACGATTTTATAGCCGGTTGGAGCCCAATGTTTTATGAGTTTATAACTGGGCTCTACGTTAAGGCAATATTGTGATTTGAGAAATGTGTGCGTGTGCTTTGCCGGTTGGAACTCGGTTTTACTACGTTTTGCGTTGAGTACAAAACGATTTCAAATGAGTTTTATGAGAGAAAAACATTACGAGTTCTACGTGAAGGCAAACCTGTCTTATGTGATAAGACTTGGGTGTGTAGTTGTGAGTACACACCGGGCATTGCTCTGGTAGCATGTAAGCCCGAATTCTTCTCCGTTCTGGTAACGTTGAGAAACCATTTGGTGGCTGTGCCACGTATACCCAATTGGTGGCTGTGCCACGTATACCCAATCGGTGGCTGTGCCACGTATACCCTATTGGTGGCTGTGCCACGTTGAGAAACCCATTGGTGGCTGTGCCACGTATACCCCATTGGTGGCTGTGCCACGTTGAGAAACCCATTGGTGGCTGTGCCACGTATACCCAATCGGTGGCTGTGCCACGTATACCCCATTGGTGGCTGTACCACGTTGAGAAACCCATTGGTGGCTGTGCCACGTATACCCCATTGGTGGCTGTGCCACGTTGAGAAACCCATTGGTGGCTGCACCACGTATACCCCATTGGTGGCTGTGCCACGTTGAGAAACCCCATTGGTGGCAGTGCCACGTTGAGAAACCCTATTCAGTGGCTATGCCACGTGAGAAAATAATTCAGTGGCTTTGCCATGTGTGTTTTGTGGCTATGCCACGTGAGAAAATAATCCGGTGGCTTTGCCACGTGTGTATTGTGGCTATGCCACGTGTGATTTTAAATCAGTGGCTATGCCACGTTATTTGAGAAAGCGTTTAACGCGTATTTTCACATGCTTTGTTTTGCTCTAGAGTGAGCCTTTTTACTTCATGTTTTCACATGACTTGACACATGAGAGTGTCGTT
Source organism: Firmiana major (assembly GCA_033439115.1). NCBI lineage: Eukaryota > Viridiplantae > Streptophyta > Magnoliopsida > Malvales > Malvaceae > Firmiana > Firmiana major. The sequence continues at coordinate 15,644,451 of CM065904.1, read as the reverse complement.
TTGAGTATTTTCATGCTATGGTTTCCAAATGAGTTTCACATACAAATAAATGCTTTGTGATGTGCATTTTGGTTTATGAAATGAGTCCCCTACCCCCCTTACTGAGCGATTTAGAAGCTCACCCTGTTTTTCTTTCCCCCCAGAGTTCTTCAAGTGAATAAGGACTTCCCTGCGACGTACGGAGTAGTGGCTAGTGGAGGATTCGAGCTCCAGGCTATATAATTTGTACTTTGAGGTATATTATCTTTTCATGTACCCAGACTATTAATGTATTTGCAGACACTTGATGTATGACATTATATGGGATGTATTAGGATTAATTGACTTGTAATCGAGTAATGGGTATAATACAATATTTATTATATCATGATGAGATCCTGAGGCATGATAATTATGATGATGTATGACACTGCACAGGAATGCACTCTTAATTGTGAATTAATGAGTAAAAAGTTTTAAATTTGCCCTATTTTCCGCATGTTCGGGGCGTGACAAGGATGGAAGCCTCCGACTGTGTATAGATTACCGGTTGTTGAATAAGGCCACCATTAAGAACAAGTACCCCCTTCCAAGAATCGATGATTTGTTGGATCAGCTCCAGGGAGCCGAAGTATTTTCTAAGATAGATCTGCGGTCAGGGTATCATCAATTAAGGATCAGGAGTGGAGATGTACCCAAGACAACATTTCGTACCCGTTATGGCCACTACGAGTTTTTGATGATGCCATTCGGATTGACGAATGCTCCCGCAGCATTTATGGCATTGATGAATGATATATTTAAGCCATACCTGGATAAGTTTGTGATTGTTTTCATAGATGATATTTTGGTGTACTCTAAGTCCAGGGAAGATCATGAGGAGCACTTGAGGATAGTTCTGCAGACCCTTCGAGAGAGAGAATTGTATGCCAAACTTAGCAAGTGTAACTTTTGGTTGGAACAGATCTCATTTCTGGGGCATGTTGTGTCAAAGGATGGGGTATCGGTGGATCCATCCAAGATAGAGGCAGTTGTACAGTGGGAACAGCCCAAGACAGTAACTGAGATCAGAAGTTTCCTGGGATTGGCAGGATATTATCAGAGATTTGTAGAGGGTTTCTCCAGACTAGCTACTCCGTTGACACGCCTCACGCGTAAGGATGTTAAGTTTACATGGGATGAGGCATGTGAGAGGAGTTTTGAGGAGCTCAAGCGTCGATTGACAACTGCTCCAGTTCTCACCATTCCTACCAGCTCAGGAGGATTCTCGGTGTATACGGATGCATCACACCAGGGACTGGGCTGTGTGCTTATGCAGGATGGGAAGGTAGTTGCCTATGGATCTAGATAGTTGAAAGATCATGAGAGGAACTACCCGACACATGATTTGGAGTTGGCGGCCGTAGTATTTTCTTTGAAAATATGGCGCCACTATCTCTATGGTGAGAAATTTCAGGTGTTCACAGATCATAAGAGCCTTAAGTACCTGTTCTCGCAGAAAGAGCTGAATATGAGACAGAGGAGATGGCTCGAACTCCTGAAGGACTATGATTGTGAAATCATGTACCACCCGGGTAAGGCAAATGTAGTTGCCGATGCTTTGAGTAGAAAGAACCTTGGGTTGGTGTCTTATATGATGGTACGGGAACATGAATTGTTAGAACACTTTGCAAACCTCAGTTTAGATGTAACCCCACCTGGATCTGAGAGACTTGAGATAATGGCTAGTTTAAGACTAGAGCCAGAGTTGATTGGCCGTATTCGGCAAGCCCAGCAGAGCGATCGACGGTGTATCGATTGGCTGAGGCAGATACAGACAGGTGTGGGTATTGATTTTGAGCAGAGTGCTGACGGCTTATTGAGGTTCAGAGGCAGAGTATGCGTTCCCAGGGATCCTGAGATCAGAAGAATGATTTTATCAGAGGCTCACTCATCAAAGTATACGATACATCCGGGAAGTACCAAGATGTATCAAAACCTTTGGAAGGTTTATTGGTGGTCTGGAATGAAGAGAGACATTGCTAAATATGTCGCTAAGTGTCTCGTTTGTCAGCAAGTGAAGGTAGAGCATCAGAAGCCTGCAGGATTATTGCAGCCTCTACCGATGCCGACATGGAAGTGGGAGCATGTCACCATGGATTTTGTGATGGGGTTGCCGAGGACCCGTAGAGGTCATGATGCCATATGGGTTATTGTGGACTGGTTGACTAAGTCCGCCCATTTCTTGGCTATGAGAGCTACCGATACACTGAGTCAGTTGGCGAACCTGTATATTCGAGAGATAGTACGGCTACATGGTGTACCAGTGAGCGTTGTTTCTAATAGGGATGCCCGCTTCACTTCCCATTTTTGGGAACATTTTCAGGAAGCGCTGGGGACCCGATTGAGTTTTAGCACCGCTTTTCATCCTCAGATAGATGGGCAGTCGGAGAGGACTATATAGACCCTCGAGGACATGTTGAGAGCGTGTGTGCTGGATTTTAGAGGCTCCTGGGATGACCACCTGCAGTTAGCCGAGTTCGCTTATAATAATAGCTATCATGCTAGTATCGGGATGGCACCCTATGAGGCATTATACGGGCGTAGATGCCGTTCCCCTATTGGATGGGAAGAGGTTGGTGACAGACAAATTTTTGCTCCGGACTTAGTGCAACAGGCATCTGAGGACGTCCAGTTGATATGTGAGAGATTACGGACAGCTCAGAGCCGGCAAAAGAGTTATGCTGACAAGAGACGAAGACCACTGGAGTTTGATGAGGGTGAGTCGGTGTTTCTGAGGGTATCACCATCGAAGGGTATTATGAGATTTGGTAAGAAGGGCAAGCTGAGCCCTAGATATATCGGACCCTTCGAGATTTTGGAGAGAGTGGGAGATAAGGCATATAGATTGGCATTGCCATCGGACTTGGCAAATGTCCACAACGTCTTCCACATCTCGATGCTTCAAAAGTATCACCCGGACCCGGCACACGTGATAAGATATGAGCCGTTAGAGCTCCATGAGAGTATGACGTATGTTGAGAAGCCGGTTCGGATATTGGATAGAAAAGAGAAAGTGTTGTGGAATAAGACAACTCCCTTGGTGAAAGTGCTTTGGCAACACCACACGGCGGAAGAGGCCACGTGGGAATTGGAGAACTTGATACGGGAGAAGTACCCCCAACTTTTTGAAGAGTGACTTGGTTCTAATTTGGAGGACCAAATTCCTTGAAGGAGGGGAGATTGTAAGACCCTGTATATGTATGATGGTAATATGTATAATTGGATCAAATAATTTGAATGGACTTGTAATGTAAAGTATGATTGATGTAAGTCTATGGATTCAATGTATGTATGTGTATATGAATTGTAACGTACATACAAGTTTCATTGAGTACGAATATGAAGAAATGAGCTCTGGCAAGTGATGGATGTGATTGAAACTCAAGATGAGTAGTGTGGTAAAATCGAATGGAGTTATGTTTCCATTTGGTTTTATGTAGCATACCTTTGAACATACAATGAATGCACATAAGTTTCAATGTGCATAAGGTATAAATGGATGCCATCTTCAAGTTATAAAGGTGGATGGATGAGAAAATGGCCATGGCAATAGATTAAAGATGTGTTGGTATGAGTTGTAGCAAGGAAACTGCAGGAAATCTAGAAAACATGAGGGCCAGATCGATCTCATAGGATGAGAGATCGATCTGGAAGAGCCAGGATGCTCTTATTTGGGCCAAAGAATAGAGCAGATCGATCTCCAATGGAGCCAGATCGATCTCTTAGCTCTCTGTTTGGGACCAGATCGATCTCATGCTTCAACAGATCGATCTCATGCTTCAACAGATCGATCTCATGCTTCGACAGATCGATCTCAAGCTTAAAAATGCCATTTAAAAGAGGGATTTTAAGGGACCAGATCGATCTCCTCTTGAAACAGATCGATCTCCCCAAGCTATTTCTATATAAGGAGGGCTGAAAATCTGGAAATCTCAGAAAAACATATTAACCTCCCATTTTCAACCCAAAAACCTAACTTTCCCTCTCTAAAATCAGCCATTTTCAGTGAGATTTGAAGAGAGATCATTAGAGGCAAAGTTGTTCCTATCAAAGAGAAGAACAACATAGTGAGAGGGCATTTTCCCATTTTTGGAATTGAAGGAGTTAAGGGCATTACCATTTGGAGCAAGAAGAAAATCATATTGGTAAGATTCTAACACTCCAATCCAAATGCATTAGCTATTAAATTGATTTTGGAGTTGGTTGGTATGAGTATTGATGGATAAACTATCTAGGAATGTAGTGGAATTGGTGTGACCTAGAAATCAAAAATGGGTATAATGTGAGAATATGTGGGATTGAATGAGCTTATGATTTATGGCATGCTAAAGTTGTTATTGGGGTAATGTTTATGATTTTAGATGGAATTACATGGTGAGTTGGAGGAATTGTGAAAATGGGTATGTATATGATTGATAAATGCCATAGTGAGGGGATTTATGAAATATGAACACTATGAGCTTTATGTCGATTTGATATCGATTTTGAATAAGATAATAAGCCTAAGAAGATCCATAGACTCGAGCTATGGGTAAAGTAATGAAACGAGGCCCAATAAGCGTTAATAGAGGCTATAGATTAAATTAGATATAGCAAGCACAAGGGTTGCATTATATGGATCGAATATAATGCAGGATACGATTTTGTGCAGTCCCGAAGAGTTTGTTGAAGACGAATCGAACCGTACGAGTAAGCAGCTTAAGGAAGTGGAATCACGCATCGCGATTCCAGGTAAGGGAATTTTGTGAGTATATAGAGGTAGCTGCTCGTACTTTGAATTTATGGGTGAATATTGGGTGTTTATGAAATGCATGGTTGCTCAAAAAAATGTTGATGGTATTCGTGAATGATGATGAGTATATGCGTGGTTTTGGATTTGAAGTGGATTTTATGAAATGGGATAGTAAGGCTAATAATTGCATAAATCTAATGTTTTAATGCTTTTCAAAACGAAATTGCTTGGTTTTAAAGCAAGCTTGTAGATGGGTCGGCTAATATTGTATTGTGGTGGTGGAAAAGCATTTGTGAGTGCTAAACACGATTTTCGGGATTGTTTTATTGTGTATGAGCCACCTATCGTAATTGTATGACATAAATCGCGCTAGAGCCTCGCTCACGCTGGATTTCTATGTTTTCATTTGTATGAAACGTGCTGGAGCTTAGCTCGCACCTTGATTGGAAATTATGTTGATGCTTATAAACCGTACTGGAGCTTTTGCTCGTACGTGGCTTTTGAGTGGTTATTTTATGAGTATAACCGTACTAGAGCTATGCTCGTACTCGTCTCTTTACGAGAGGATGCATGAGTCGTGCTAGAGATTTGCTCGCACAAGTTTGCACATTGTGATAAGCATAAGGTTGTGAAAGTTGGTAAGATCCTTAAGCCTTACATCCTTAAGCCTTACATCCTTAAGCTAACATCCTTAAGCCAAGAGAGGCGGGGAGGCTCTATTAGGCGGGGAGGCTCTGTTTGGTGGGGAGGCTCTCTTACGGTGGGATCCTTAAGCCAACATCCTTAAGCCCAAAGAGGCGGGGAGGCTCTGTTAGGCAGGGAGGCTCTCCTACATGGGTACGGTAAAGGTAAGATCCTTAAGCCCTACATCCTTAAGCTAACATCCTTAAGCCAACATCCTTAAGCCCAAAGAGGCGGGGAGGCTCTGTTAGGCGGGGAGGCTCTGTTAAGCGGGGAGGCTCTGTTCGGTGGGGAGGCTCTCTTACGGAAAGGATCCTTAAGCCCTACATCCTTAAGCTAACATCCTTAAGCCAACATCCTTTAGCCCAAAGAGGCGGGGAGGCTCTGTTAGGCGGGGAGGCTCTGTTAAGCGGGGAGGCTCTGTTCGGCAGGGAGGCTCTCCTTCATGGAATATGGAAAACTCTTGGTATGGGGTAGATAAGACCTAGGAATGGCACCCCCAATCACGATATGAGTTACGGAGTACGCTGTACCGTGTATATCACATGGAGTACGATGTACCGCATGATGGTTATGTGATGAAAAAGCCTGGTGAGGGATAATCCATCTTCGTGCCAGTATGATACCACGCACACTTGGATGCGTGTGGTCTGGGATGATTTATGATGTAATGGTCCACATAGGCACTTTTGATATAGTGACCTAGTTTTTATACACATGCGTGAATTGTGAAATGAAAATGTGGTTGTGATTGTGAGTTGATTTGGTGGTGTTTATGATGTTGGTTTAAAAAGGAGGTTTCTTAATGAATTACCCTTTTTATGAAATTAAATGAGATCGAGCATGAGATGATTTATACATGATGTTTTCTACCATGTTTTATATGCCAATGCACATGATTTTGATACATGATATATATGTATATTCACATGGCATAGTTTTATTCCTCATGCTCCTACTATAAATGATTTATGCATAACACTATCAGCATGTAGATAGAGTAGTTATCTACCATGCTTGCATTATTACCTTACTGAGCGTGTGGTTGCTCATCCCACTCTATTTTCCCCCTACAGAGCGTGCATAGTAGCCCAGTGAGGACTGAGGCGTGTTATTTTGGACTCCGCTGCATCTCCATCCCTAAGAGGTATATACACAGTGATTCTTTTTGTATCTAAACAATGTAAAAGCACAGTATTCTTTTGAGCTGTAATTATGGGGGATGTAGATGTCAGTAAAACATGTATTCGTATAAATACACGATTAAATGCAAATGTATGACACCGTTTTAATTAATTGAGAATGAATGAGATGTGGTGTTTATTATTGACTCACAGCCCAACAGTGTGTGGTGAGTTTAGTTCACGACCGGGTGAGGTCACAGTAAAACGCGAAAAATTTTCAGTGATTTTCGGTTAAACAGAATGGAATTGGGTCGTGACACAATGTGGTATGTAGGAATTGTAAAATCAAGGTAGGAGATAGGACCATATTATCAGATCTAATTTTGTTGAGCGTGTATGGCTTTGATGTAATTTTGGGTATGGATTGGCTAGCCACCAACCGTGTAAGTTTAGACTTCTACTCTAAGACTGTAACCTTCTCCTTACCTAGTAAGTTTAATGTATGCCTTGCAGTTAAGGAATAAAGTGTATGATTTTGACTATTAATGTAAGTTTTTGATGAACGTGTTGATGTGATAAATTATGGTATCTTACTTTCTATTGGGACTGAACCTTGAACCCTTATATTCATAACTAGTTTATGTGGTCAGGTCTAATGGCTAATAAAGGTATTTCAAATTACCTCCCCGCCTGAGAGACTTGACAACATCTAGAAGTACACATAACCTACAAATTGAAGTTGACAATCGTCAAATATGCATTCGAAGTTAGGATACCATTACTTGTGCGGTGAAGAATTGTGGAATTCTACTGATCATGAAAGATTAAATGTTGAATTACCCAAAGGTCGTCTGATACAAGAAAAAAAATATGGATGACTCGGGTTAGTGCTTTGAGCAGAAGTGATCACAGGATGACATTATGTATATTGATCAAGGACATTGGCTATTGAAATGTTTAACGAACCTCAACTGGATGTGGTTCCTTTCTGATACTAACATGTATTTCGTGATAGCGAGCCTGAGAGTGGGAAACTAGACGTGATTGATCGAATCGAGCAGACTCAGCGTACCGTATTAACGTAGCTAATCAAACCCATATGGGTGCTACGACAAGAATTGGTATTGGTATTAGTATTGATGATTTATAGAGATTTTAAAATGAAATAGTGACAATGAAAGAGCACGGTTACTATACTGGAAGAATGAATCAGAGAACCAATGGTATAAATAAGACTCTAAAGGTCGCACTGGTCACATGATTGATTAAGATAGGACGTGTTCGGGGTATAGAAGCATCCCTATAAACAAGGAAAGTTTTCTGACACATTATCAAATGATTTATCAAGTTACCCCTAAATTAAAAAGAGAAGTTCTAGAATTGATTTAGCAGGTGGTATCGAATTAATTACTCAAACCACTGTACTAAGTAACTTCGCTTGGATTAGAAATGCTGAGAGAACAATTATAAGGATTACATGAAAAGGAGATTATCGGACCAAGTGATTCACTTTGGAGTGTACCGGTGTTAAATTTTAAGGAGACCCGGAGTCATTTTAGGTCACGGTGTATTAAGGATGAGTGTAAGTAGGATTTTCCAAACAGAGGTGACATCTTAATTGGAAAGATTCAAACTATTATGAAAATTTAAAGTTGAGATATAAGGAAACGTCGGAATATGGATTACATATTGAATCTAAGGATTGTAACTTCTATATTTTTATGTCTTGAATGTGAGACTAAATTGGAATGAGGAAAGAGTTCTAATATAATTGATGTACGAAATGAGGCAAGTTTGAAATGAGACAAATCTTGAATATACGAGTCATATTGGATTAAGCGAAGTATGCAAGGAACGAATATTTTTGGTATGTGAATTGATTTGGATCAAGTGATATAAATTAAGAATAAGTTCTCATTAAGGATAAATGAGAAATTGTGGTAAGTTTGGTGTCTCAAACAATTATGCCCTAAGGCAAAAGATCTTAAAAGAGTTTCATTGTTCTCGGTACACCATGCACTCGGGAGGCACTAAGGTGTTCCATGATTTACGAAAGGTATATTGGTTGGTCGGTATGAAAAGAAATGTAGTTGAGTTGTGGTCAAGCATTTGATTTGCCAACAGATTAAGATCGAACACCAAAGACCAGTGGGGTCACTTAAGATTTTTTTTCCAGTGCCTACTTGGAAATGTGAGATCTGAGAATTTCAGACATATTTTAATGATGTAATAAGAATTTGAAGTGTAATTTATTGAGCTAAGTGAATTGTGGGAATTATAATTGGAGATTTATATGTTAAGTGTGTAAAATAAGCATGAAGTATGAGGACAGATCGATCTGGGAGAAGGAGAGATCGATCTGGTGAGTTAAAAATGACGAGGAAGGAAGAATTTGAGGAGCAGATCGATCTCCAATGGAAGAGATCGATCTCCAAATGATTCTGTTTGAGAAAGGATCGATCTCATGAGGAAGAGATCGATCTCCAAATGATTCTGTTTGGGAGAAGATCGATCTCCTTAGGAGCAGATCGATCTCATAAAGCCATAAAGAGATCGATCTCACCCCTCGACAGATCGATCTCCTAGGCATAAAATTGCCCAGATCGTCCCCAAAATTCAAACACAGATCGATCTCATCAAGAGGCAGATCGATCTCCTACCTCCAGTCTATATAAGGGACCCATGTTTTTCTCCTACAAACTCACTTTCTCTCTCTTCCAAACCCATTTCCACCGAAAACCTAACTTTCTCACTCATCCAAATCCCCCATTTCCGGCCGAATCAACTGTTGTGGCAAGAAGGAAAGTTGTTCCTCATCAAAGGGAGCACAACATACTTGGAAATCGAAAGACGGATCGAATCGAGGCAAGAGATAAGCTCTCCACAAGCTTTGGGTAATTTTTAAACCTCGATCTTGATATTTGAGATGATTTTGATGTTATTGGTGGTTGTCATTGCGTTGAAATAGTTGAGAAAGGATTAGGGAATTGATGAAATTGCAATGTAGTTGGAGTAATGTATATATTTGGTAATTTTGAGAATTTGTGCTATAAATGGAAATATAGACAATGTGGTGAATTAGTGTAGATGATTTAACATGAGAAATATAGGACGTTGAGCTATTGTGAATGAGGTTGTAGTTTAGGGTTGAGTTACGAGAACAAAGAGATTTGAGGAGTTATGAGCAATTATGCTCGATTTTAAGAATTGAGGTTTATGAGATAATTGAGTATTGATGTTTTAACATCGTTTGGATAGCTCGGGAGTTCCAGAGTGGAATGCAAGACTAGTCCGTGATACGGGGGAAACGATTGCACTATACGAGGTGCAAAGAGGTAAGGGAAATCTAAACCATTTGTGTATGTGATTTGTAAACTATTATAGCATGATTTATGGTTTATAAAACAAGCATGTTGAGTTTTGTGTTGAGATTAAATTACACACGATTTTATAGCCGGTTGGAGCCCAATGTTTTTATGAGTTTATAACTGGGCTCTACGTTAAGGCAATATTGAGATTTGAGAAATGTGTGCGTGTGCTTTGCCGGTTGGAACTCGATGTTTATTATGTTTTGTGTTGAGTACAAAACGATTTCAAATGAGTTTTATGAGAGAAAAACCATTACGAGTTCTACGTGAAGGCAAACCAGTCTTATGTGATAAGACTTAGGTGTGTAGTTGTGAGTACACACCGGGCATTGCTCTGGTAGCATGTAAGCCCGATTTCTTCTCCGTTCTGGTAACGTGAGAATAACCCATTCAGTGGCTGTGCCACGTATACTTAGTGGTCGTTGCCACGTTGAGAAACCCCATTGGTGGCTGTGCCACGTTATACCCCATTGGTGGCTGTGCCACGTTGAGAAACCCCATTGGTGGCTGTGCCACGTTATACCCCATTGGTGGCTGTGCCACGTTATACCCCATTGGTGGCTGTGCCACGTTGAGAAATCCTATTCTATGGCTATGCCACGCGAGAAATGAAATCTGTGGCTATGCCACGCGAGAAATTAAATCAGTGGCTTTGCCACGTGTGTTTTGTGGCTATGCCACTCGAGAATTTAAAACAGTGGCTATGCCACGTGTGTTTAGTGGCTGTGCCACTTGCATTACTATTTCAGTGATTTTATCACGTATTTGAGAAAGCGTTTATCGCGTTGTTTTCACATGCTTTGTTATTGCTCTAGAGTGAGCCTTTTACTTCATGTTTTTACATGATTTGAGATATGAGAATATCGTTTTGAGTACTTTCATGCTATGGTTTTCAAATGAGTTTCACATACAAATAAACATTTTGTGATGTGCATTTTGGTTTATGAAATGAGTTCCCTACCCCCCTTACTGAGTGATTTAGAGGCTCACCCTGTTTTCTTTCCCCCCAAAGTTCTTCAAGTGAAAAAGGATCTCCCTGCGACGTACAGAGTAGTGGCTAGTGGAGGATTCGAGCTCCAGGCCATATATATTGTATCTTGAGGTATATTTTATCTTTTCATGTACCCAGACTATTATTGTAATTGCAGACACTTGATGTATATCATTGTATGGGATGTATTAGGATTAATTAACTTGAGATGGATTAATGTATTTGATATGATATATAAATTCTAGTGATGAGATCCTGAGGAATGATAATTATGATGATGTATGACACTGCACAGGAATGCACCTTTAATTGTGAATTAACGAGTAAAAAGTTTTAAATTTGCCCTATTTTCCGCATTTTCGGGGAGTGACAGAGTTTTCTTAGTATCAGAGCTTAGGGTGTCTAGTACTGTCAGTGTCGGTTAAGTGAAATAGAATACATCCCAAGTGTCTGTAATATTCTGGTCATGAACTGAAATTGAGGATTGAGATTTCAATCAATTTTGATATGTACGCGCAGGAGACGAGTTGAGATAGAGAATGAGTAAACGACGAGGTCGTTCGAGGAGGCAGGCAGAGTCCGCTCCGCCACCTGTCCCATAACCAGAGAGTCCTAACTCTCGATTTAATCAGATTGAGACCGATGTGAGGCAAGGTTTTGAGCAGACGGCAGCGTTATTCGCGCAACACTTTGGAGTTAATGCCTCGGATACTACCCCTACACCACCACAAGGACCTCCCATGCCCCCAGTGCCTCCCGTCACTCAGCCTGAGGATAGAAGTATGGTCCGACTAAGGGATTTTCTGAAGATGAATCCACCCGCATTTAGGGGAAAGAAGGATCCTACAGAGGCTGAGGAGTGGTTGACGGAATTGAGAATTATATTTGATTTTTTGGGGTGCACCGATGCTGAGAGGGTCAGTATGAATGCCTATATGCTGAAGGGGAGAGCTCGAGATTGGTGGGGTACTACCCAGGGTATTCTGATGTCCCGCCAGGATGTGATTGGTTGGGAAGAGTTCCAGACAGCCTTTAGGACCCAATATGTACCACGAGCCGCCCAGAGAAAGAAACAAGCTGAGTTTTTGAGTTTGGTACAGGGTGACATGTCTGTGGATGACTATAAGAGCCAATTCACAGCGCTATTGAGATATGACCCAGAGACCTTCAAGAGTGAAGAGCTCCACACAGAGAAATTTGTGTATGGGTTGAAGCCCATCATCAGAGATAGGTTGATAGGGCTATGTATTACGTAGTTTGGAGATGCTCTGAGACGAGCACAAGAGATTGAAAGAGGGATTGAGATGGTATTATCCCAAAATGAGCTTAGAGCGGTGAATAGAGATAAGGGCAAGAGGCCAGCACTTTTCCAAACGGAGGCTCGGAGAGGTTCCTTCAGAAGAGGAAGGATTAAGGTACAGAAGGACAGATTGGAGAGACCCAGAGCCTATCCTATTATCAAGGAGACCCCTCGATATGTCAGGCCGGAGATAAGGGTTTGTGGAGACTGTGGCCGATCGCATGAGGGAAGTTGTACTGGGTCGATCCATGGATGTTTTAGATGTGGTGACATGGGTCACAGAGTGAAGGACTGTCCCCAACCTCAGATACCACATGCTCCAGAGCCCACTAGACAACAGCCTCAGAGAGTGGATCCCCGGAGACGGGCCACTGCGACAGAGAAAGGGAAGAAACCTGTGGCACAGGGACGTGTGTTTGCCCTGGATAAGGAGACCGCAGACACTTCGGCAGAAACTATAAGAGGTACACTCTCTGTCTGTAATCATAAGGCTCATGTGTTGATTGATTCAGGATCCATTCATTCCTTTATTTCTGAGCATTTTGCATGTAGATTAAACTTGAAGTTTGAACCTCTAGAATACATACTACATGTAAATACCCCTATGCGTGAATCCCAGAGAACTGAGTTAATCTGTAGAGGATGTGAAATAAAGGTGGGAGATAGAGTAATGTTAGCAGATCTAATCATGTTGAATATACATGGGTTTGATGTAATTCTAGGGATGGATTGGTTGGCAACCAATCGAGTGAGTTTAGACTGCTACACTAAGATTGTAACTTTCTCCCTACCTGAACCTTACAGTGTACAATTGAGATATTGAGGAAATGAATATGTGGAATTCTAGTAAGTAATTTGAGAATTTTGATATTATTTTGGAGAATATTAAATATGATTGTTCATGTGAAGGTTATGAGACACTCATCTCAGACGATGAGCGGGAACATCCAAGGATTGAGGATATACCTGTGGTGTGAGAATTTCTGGATGCTTTCCCAGATGAATTACCAGGTTTACCACCAGAGAGAGAGCTAGAGTTTACCATTGATTTGGTACCAGATACTCAGCCAATCTCTAAACCTCCTTACAGGATGGCATTAGTGGAACTTGAGGAATTGAAGAGACAACTACAGGAGTTATTGGATCAAGGGTTTATTAGACCCAGTGTTTCACCGTGGGGAGCGCCAGTACTATTTGTTAAGAAGAAGGATGGTAGTCTCAGATTATGTGTAGACTACCGATTGTTGAATAAAGTCACGGTGAAGAATAAATACCCATTGCCCAGGATTGATGATCTACTTGATCAGCTAAGAGGGGCATCAGTCTTTTCTAAGATTGACTTGAGATCGGGCTATCACCAATTGAGGATCAAGGAAGAAGATATTCCAAAGACGGCCTTCAGGACAAGGTATGGTCATTACGAATTTCTGGTGATGTCCTTTGGATTGACGAACGCCCCTGCAGCATTTATGAGATTGATGAACGAAGTGTTCAGAGACTATCTAGATAAATTTGTGATAGTCTTTATTAATGATATCCTGGTATACTCTCGGTCATATGAGGAGCATGCACAGCATTTGTGGTTAGTACTTCAGATACTCCGAGATAAGCAATTATACGAAAAGCTTAGTAAGTGTGAGTTTTGGTTGAACCGGATAGCTTTCCTTGGTCATATAGTCTCAGAGGAAGGAGTATCAGTGGACCCAAGCAAGGTGGAGGCTGTGCTTAATTGGGAGAGACCGAGGACAGTTACTGAGGTTCGAAGCTTCCTTGGTTTGGCAGGGTATTACAGAAGATTTGTGGAAGGATTTTCAAGGATTGCCGCTCCTTTGACTAAACTCACGCGCAAAGAGACTCCATTTATATGGACTGATCAATGTGAGCTCAGTTTTCAGGAATTAAAGAGGAGGTTGACAGCGGCACCTGTGTTAACTATTCCTGAGGGATCAGGAGGATTTTTGGTGTATAGCGATGCATCTCACCAAGGATTGGGGTGTGTGCTTATGCAGCACGGGAGAGTGGTCGCATATGGATCGCGACAGCTGAAAGACCATGAGCGGAATTACCCCACGCATGATTTGGAGTTAGCCGCTGTGGTATTTGCTTTGAAGATCTGGCGACACTACTTATATGGGGAAAGATTCCAGATCTTCACTGATCACAAGAGTTTGAGATATCTCTTTGATCAGAAAGAGTTAAAATGAGACAAAGGAGATGGATGGACCTCCTTAAGGATTATGACTGCGAGATTCTATATCATCCGGGTAAGGCGAATGTAGTTGCTGATGCCCTGAGCAGGAAGAGTATGATGTCTGCTATGATGATCAGGGAATGGGATTTACTGGAGCAGTTCGCCGAACTTCGGATCAGAGTTAAAGAGGTAGAGACTGGATTTTTGGCTAGCCTGCGGATAGAGCCCAGGATCATGGATCAGATTAGAACTGGGCAGCGCAGTGATCAGAGATTGATAGATATGGTTAGCCAAGCTGAGCAGAGTTCGCAGTCGGATCTCACCATCAGTGAGGATGGATTATTGAGGTTCAGAGGACGGATTTGTGTACCAGACGATGATACCCTAAAGAGACAGATACTGAGAGAATCCCACTGCTCGCGATACACCATGCACCCTGGGAGTACTAAGATGTACCGAGACTTGAGAAAGGTGTATTGGTGGAGTGGTATGAAGCGAGACGTGGCAGAGTATGTGGCCAGGTGTTTAGTATGCCAGCAAGTGAAAGCTGAGCATCGGAAGCCTGGAGGACTACTACAGCCTTTACCTGTACCTACATGAAAATAGGAGCATGTCACTATGGACTTTATTATGGGTTTACCGAGGACCCGAAGAGGTCGTGACGCGATATGGGTCATTGTGGATAGATTGACCAAGAGTGCCCACTTCCTTGCCATCAAGAGCACAGATACTGTGGATGCCTTAGCTGAACTGTATGTCAGCGAGATAGCTAGATTACATGGGGCTCCAGTGAGTATTACTTCTGATAGAGATTCCCGGTTCACTTCCAGATTTTGGACCCAGTTTCAGGAGTCCATGGGATCTCGATTGAGTTTCAGTACCGCCTATCATCCTCAGACAGATGGTCAGTCAGAGAGGACTATTCAGACCCTGGAGGATATGTTGAGGGCGTGTACGATGGATTTTAAGGCATCATGGGATGATCACCTGTCCCTAGCAGAGTTTGCATACAATAACAGCTATCATGCGAGTATTGGAATGGCACCTTTCGAGGCTCTATATGGTAGGAGGTGTAGATCCCCTGTAGCTTGGGAAGAAGTCGGTGACAGAAAGATAAATGCTTCCGAGCTTGTTGAGCAAGCTGTACAGAGTGTGAAACTCATATGTGAGAGGTTACGGGCTACACAAAGTAGACAGAAAAGCTACGCGGATGTGCGTAGATGGCCACTCGAGTTTGATGTTGGTGATGCAGTATTTCTGAGAGTATCACCGAGCAAGGGTATCATGCGATTTGGGAAGAAAGGGAAATTGAGTCCTCGATACATAGGACCATTCGAGATTCTTGAGAGAGTGGGAGAGGTAGCTTACAGATTAGCATTACCCCCACAGATGTCCGGAATACACAATGTTTTTCATGTGTCTATGTTGAGGAAGTACCACCCGGACCCTTCCCATGTCATAGAGTATGACGAGATGGACATTCAAGAGGACATGAGCTACACTGAGGAACCCGTCTGGATTCTCGATAGAAAGGAGAAGGTACTGAGAACCAAGAGCATCCCATTAGTGAAAGTTTTGTGGAAACATCACTCAATGGAAGAGGCAACGTGGGAACTAGAGAGTCTTATGAAGGAGAAATACCCCCATCTATTTGACTAGTTGAGTTGAATTTGGAGGACCAAATTCTTTTTAAGGTGGGGAGGATGTGAGATCTGAGAATTTCAGACATATTTTAATGATGTAATAAGAATTTGAAGTGTAATTTATTGAGCTAAGTGAATTGTGGGAATTATAATTGGAGATTTATATGTTAAGTGTGTAAAATAAGCATGAAGTATGAGGACAGATCGACCTGGGAAAAGGAGAGATCGATCTGGTGAGTTAAAAATGACGAGGAAGAAAGAATTTGAGGAGCAGATCGATCTCCAATGGAAGAGATCGATCTCCAAATGATTCTGTTTGAGAAAGGATCGATCTCATGAGGAAGAGATCGATCTCCAAATGATTCTGTTTGGGAGAAGATCGATCTCCTTAGGAGCAGATCGATCTCATAAAGCCATAAAGAGATCGATCTCACCCCTCGACAGATCGATCTCCTAGGCATAAAATTACCCAGATCGTCCCCAAAATTTAAACGCAGATCGATCTCATCAAGAGGCAGATCGATCTCCTACCTCCAGTCTATATAAGGGACCCGTGTTTTTCTCCTGTAAACTCACTTTCTCTCTCTTCCAAACCCATTTCCAAAGAAAACCTAACTTTCTCACTCATCCAAATCACCCATTTTCGGTCGAATCAGCTGTTGTGGCAAGAAGGAAAGTTGTTCCTCATCAAAGGGAGAACAACATACTTGGAAATCGAAAGACGGATCAAATCGAGGCAAGAGATAAGCTCTCCACAAGCTTTGGGTAATTTCTAAACCTCGATCTTGATATTTGAGATGATTTTGATGTTATTGGTGGTTGTCATTGCGTTGAAATAGTTGAGAAAGGATTAGGGAATTGATGAAATTGCAATGTAGTTGGAGTAATGTAGATATTTGGTAATTTTGAGAATTTGTGCTATAAATGGAAATATAGACAATGTGGTGAATTAGCGTAGATGATTTAACATGAGAAATATAGGACGTTGAGCTATTGTGAATGAGGTTGTAGTTTAGGGTTGAGTTACGAGAACAAAGAGATTTGAGGAGTTATGAGCAATTATGCTCGATTTTGAGAATTGAGGTTTATGAGATAATTGAGTATTGATGTTTTAACATCGTTTGGACAGCTCGGGAGTTCCAGAGTGGAATGCGAGACTAGTCCGTGATACGGGGGAAACGATTGCACTATACGAGGTGCAAAGAGGTAAGGGAAATCTAAACCATTTGTGTATGTGATTTGTAAACTATTATAGCATGATTTGTGGTTTATAAAACAAGCATGTTGAGTTTTGTGTTGAGATTAAATTGCACACAATTTTATAGCCGGTTGGAGCCCAATGTTTTTATGAGTTTATAACTGGGCTCTACGTTAAGGCAATATTGAGATTTGAGAAATGTGTGCGTGTGCTTTGCCGGTTGGAACTCGATGTTTATTATGTTTTGTGTTGAGTACAAAACGATTTCAAATGAGTTTTATGAGAGAAAAAACCTTACGAGTTCTATGTGAAGGCAAACCAGTCTTATGTGATAAGACTTAGGTGTGTAGTTGTGAGTACACACCGGGCATTGCTCTGGTAGCATGTAAGCCCGATTTCTTCTCCGTTCTGGTAACGTGAGAATAACCCATTCAGTGGCTGTGCCACGTATACTTAGTGGCCGTGGCCACGTTGAGAAACCCCATTGGTGGCTGTGCCACGTTATACCCCATTGGTGGCTGTGCCACGTTATACCCCATTGGTGGCTGACGTTATACCCCATTGGTGGCTGTGCCACGTTATACCCCATTGGTGGCTGTGCCACGTTGAGAAACCCTATTCTGTGGCTATGCCACGCGAGAAATTAAATCTGTGGCTATACCACGCGAGAAATTAAATCAGTGGCTTTGCCACGTGTGTTTTGTGGCTATGCCACGTGAGAATTTAAAACAGTGGCTATGCCACGTGTGTTTAGTGGCTGTGCCACGTGCATTACTATTTCAGTGATTTTATCACGTATTTGAGAATGCGTTTATCGCGTTGTTTTCACATGCTTTGTTATTGCTCTAGAGTGAGCCTTTTACTTCATGTTTTTACATGATTTGAGATATGAGAATATCGTTTTGAGTACTTTCATGCTATGGTTTTCAAATGAGTTTCACATACAAATAAACATTTTGTGATGTGCATTTTGGTTTATGAAATGAGTTCCCTACCCCCCTTACTGAGCGATTTAGAGGCTCACCCTGTTTTCTTTCCCCCCAGAGTTCTTCAAGTGAAAAAGGATCTCCCTGCGACGTACGGAGTAGTGGCTAGTGGAGGATTCGCACTCCAGGCCATATATATTGTACCTTGAGGTATATTTTATCTTTTCATGTACCCAGACTATTATTGTAATTGCAGACACTTGATTTATATCATTGTATGGGATGTATTAGGATTAATTAACTTGAGATGGATTAATGTATTTGATATGATATATAAATTCTAGTGATGAGATCCTGAGGAATGATAATTATGATGATGTCTGACACTGCACAGGAATGCACCTTTAATTGTGAATTAACGAGTAAAAAGTTTTAAATTTGCCCTATTTTCCGCATTTTCGGGGCGTGACAGGAAATGATTGCACATTACAATTTAGATGATCGTAGACAGAGGGACCCGAATGAATTTGGAGGACCAAATTCTTTTAAGGTGGGGAGAATGTAAACCCCACAAATTTCCTACGTTTAACCCGATTATATAAAAATGAAACTAATATATATTAATGGAAATGTGAATATTCGTTGTAGGACTCGAGGACTATAGGGACCGAGAAGCCCGTGAATGACCTGGAACCCGAAGATACAAGGAGTGATAAGACGAATGTGAGTATAGAGGGATTAGAGAATTTTAATTTGTTAAATGGAAAATTGTTGATGTAAAACACTTGTATCGAGAACTTATGAAGAATGATGGAATCCCGATATTATTTTAATTTCGGAATAAGGAAAATCTCATGGAAGGCATGATATTATTTTTTTGGATAAATTATATAAGAAAATGTATATATGTAGATATGTACATAGGTGAATATGTATGTATATATATATATATATATATATACACATATGTACTAACATTTAAATAAAAGGAAAGGTATATGTATATATTTATATATATATATATATATATATATATACACACACACATAGGTATAATATATATATATATATATAGATATATATATATATACTAGACAATTTAAAATGGAAAAATGATGATATGCATATATATGACAAATATATATTGTAAAGTATAATGTATAAGACATTTAAAATAAAAATAAATAAATAACAATGACAATACACAAACAATATATTTATACTAATATAATGTATAAATATACATTGATACACTATATATGAGTGGGTATAAAAATATAATAACCATACAAATACATAACAATTAATACCTACATAATAATATAATATATATATATATATATTAAACTAATATATATATATATATAAATATATTATGGCATGTACGGAATTGGCTTAGAAAAGCCAATTCCGTCTGCCACTGTTGCAATTGGAAAGGAAATCAAACAAAAACAGAGGAGGCTCGGGCGGGAAAAAAAGAAGAGAGAAAGAGGAGAAGAGGAGGAGAAGAAAAGAGGGAGGAAAGGAAAGGGAAGTAGTCTGTCGGGGAAGAAGAAGAAGGAAAGGAAAGAAAGGGAAGGGAAGAGGAAAACAGAAAATAGGAAAGCTGGTCGGGGAAGAAGGGAAGAAGAGAAGCAGGGTAGGAAAGAGGAAGAAGAAAAGAGAGAGAGAATTGGTCGGTTGGAAAGGAGAAGAGAGGAAGAGAAGAAAGGGGGACTGACCGAGAGAGAGAGGATTGGAAAGGAGGGAGAAGAGTGAGCAAAAAGAGAAGGGGGAAGAAAGAAGGGGAGAGCTGTCCTGCCGAGGAAGAAGAAAAGGAAAGGGAAGAGCAGGAAGGAGAAGAAGAAAGGGGGGAACCGAAGGGAGGTGCTGGAAATCGTGAGGTGAGGAAAAGAAAAACAGAGGAAAGAGCCGAGAGAGCTGAAGCTGAATGCTGACCGAGAGCCTCTGATTGAAGCAGCACTGAGAAGGAAGGAAACTGAGGCAGGACCGAGAGCTGAACTGGAACAGAGGAGGATCGGTGAGGCAGAACAGGGCAATCCGAGAGGAACTGTAGCTGGTCGATGGAGGTGAGCAGGGAACCGGGGAAGCCAAGCAGGGGATGAACCAGGTGAGGATGATGCAGCTGTAGCCGAGGAAAAAAAGGGGGGAGGAAGAAGAAGAAATAAAAGCTGAAAAAAAGGGAAAAGAAAAGAAAAGAAGAAAGAAAAAAAAAGAGAAAAAGAAAGGAAGGTAAGATTTATGTTTATTCATGCATATTTAATTTACATGTATATATATAGTTTGAATTATAAGCATGATTAGTATAAATTTAAATGGTGTAAAAAAAAAAGGGTAGTGATGAATTATGGATAAAGGGAGAGGTAGATGCATGTATGTGTATATATATATATATACATATATATATATATACATATATATGTATATATATATACATATATATGTATATATATATACATATATATGTATATATATATACATATATATGTATATATATATACATATATATGTATATATATATATATGTATGTATATTTATGTGAGGGTGCATAAATGGAAACAAGTAAAAATGATATATATATATATACATATATCCATGTGGGTATGTATGAGTATACATATACATATATTGAGTATTTACTTAGGTGTACATATAAAGGAATGTATGAGAGATGTGTATATACTAGGAGGTATATACAAATGAAGGTATAAGATAAGAATGTGTTTTAATATATGTACATACCTAGGATGGATACATGTGATGAGGAAAGAAATGAAAACAAATAATGATAAATATATAGGAATATATATACATACATACTCGCTAGTATATACATGTAGTTGTATATAATAATAGGTATACCGAGGTGTGTACGTACAAAAATAATATAGGGTAAGGAAAATATATATACGTACGTGAATAGCCTAGGTACGCACGATTAAACGTACACACGAGGAAGAACGAATAGGTTACGATTTTAACGTATTTCGAGTGACTCGTATGAATAGGAAGCTAAGTAAACTACCTTCGATGTAGGTAAAATGTAGACGAAATTGATGGAGGTGTTGGAAGGCGTCATTTTGCGAACATGAGATATCCGATACATCGAGGTAAGGGGTATTATTTAACTTAGTTATGATATTGCATATTTGTTTCACCTATAAATGATCTTATGAAAGAGCATATATTTTGAAATGATTTATCAATGCTTTCATACTTGCGAAGCATGTTTTAAATTGTCAAAATGTTCCCCGAGTATTTTCCATGTTGTGAAATGAATTTCCTAAGGTATGAATTGTATGGATGTTTTACATTTATTTATGTTTCTATATCCATATTGTTAAAGAAACTTTCGACAATTTCAAAAGTATTTAAGAAAAGAAATTTGTTTTCGAATGGGGATTGTGGGGATCACCTCTTGAGTCCTACGGGAACAAAGTGCCACACAGTCTTTCGGTTTTATGAAAGAGTTTTCAGATTGCAAGGAATTCGATTTTATTACTCGATATGAGTTTATGAATTATAAAACCCAAGAAAGAATTTAGAAACTCTGTTTTGAGACTATAGGCTTTATGCATGGTTCCTTCTTGTGGTGTTCCGGCTACACCACCTGAGGTGCCGGTACGTTGGCCCCTTTAGCAATTGACTCAAACTTTGTGGAAGATGTCGTGCTACTGGTGGTTTACGATGATGTTTTGGTAGTATCTCGTGCCCACGCAGCACGGATGAATGTTCCCCGCACGGTGAGTGCCACAGGTGCCCGTGCTCTAGCTATGTGCTAGTATATGATAAGAAATAAGAAGATACTACCCATGTTTATAATTATTATTGTTGTACGAACCTGATCCATTCTACAGCCCCCCTTACCATGGCCATAGGTATGATGACTCTCCAACGGAGAATGACACGTATCGTATGACTTAGTTTTAGCCTAGTCTCCTCGATTTGATTATGATAATCGACTATGATGAATGAATATGTGTTTTCATGTTTACGAAATGATTATGAAATATGCATGAAATGTTTACGAAATGATTATGAAATATGCATGAAATGTTTACGAAACGATTATGAAATATGCATGAAATGTTTACGAAACGACTATGAAATATTCATGAAATGTTTACGATATGATTTACGAAATGTTTATGAAAAGTTGTAAAAGGGTTAAGCAGGTTAATGGTTTTATTGTCACGTATGCTTTATGACGATTATGCATGAAATGGAAATTTCTGTATTACATTAAGTTTCGTTCCATGAACAATTTCAAATACTTTTATATGTCAGAACTGTTTTAATAGTACTATCTTACTGGGCTTTTCCCCAAAAGCTCACCCCTCTACCTCCAGATCTCTTGCAGTGTATCTATAGACGCTACCTGCTGCGTACACGACGTAGACTGGTGGGAGAGCTACCATAGGCTACTTTTTATACACATAAGAAAGGTATACATTTACTTTCTTGTACCAGACATATCTGTACACACAGACACATATAATAGAAATAATTTGTTGGGATGTAATTTGTAAGGAAATGATGTAACTAATATGATTCTTGGGATTAGGTTGTAAGATGATTGGTAATAATTGATATCGATATATTGAGTTGTAAGAGTGGATTGAGAAAGTATTCTTGGTAGTTGTAGATATCTAGGATTGTTGGAAAGCATGCTTGGTAGTTGTAGATATCTAGGATTGTCGAAAACAACTGAATTGCAGGTGGGTAGGCTCATATATAAGCTGTTATGCTGCTGAAATTTCTATCGGTCATATAAGTTAAAGTATGAAAATTAATTACAATTACGAGTAAAGAAATAGGAAAAGTGTTTTGACACTGCACAACAATACAACCTAAGTGAATAAGGAAATAAGTGGGTAAAAAAAAAATTTATCCCGATTTTCAAGGGTCAAGGGTTGTTACATTGTATATCTCGCTGAGTGAGCCTCTGATAAAATCATTCTCCTGATCTTAGGATCCTCGGGAACAGATATCCTACCGCGAAACCTCAGTAAACCATCAGTACTCAATGCAAAATCGATATCTGCACCTACCTGTACCTGACTCATCAACTAAATACATCCCTGATCACTCTGTTGAGCCTGTCGGATATGCTCAATCAACTCCGGCTCCAACCTCAAGCTCGCAATGATCTCAACTCTATCAATCTCAGGGGGTGCTATGTCCAAATTGAGGCTCGCGAACTGCTCTAATAGGTTATATTCCCGAACCATCATAAATGATACCAACCCTAGGCTCTTCCTGCTCACAGCATCAGCAACTACATTAGCCTTACCCGAGTGGTATAATATCTCGCAATCATAATCCTTCAGGAGTTCGAGCCACTCCTCTATCTCATGTTCAGCTCCTTCTGCGAGAATAAATACTTCAGACTCTTATGGTCTGTAAAAATCTGAAACTGTTCACCATATAGGTAATGGTGCCATATCTTCAGTGCAAACACTATGGCCGCCAACTCCAAATCATGGGTTGGATAGTTCCTCTCGTGATCTTTCAGCTGTCTAGATCTAAAGGTAACTACACTCCCATCCTGCATCAATACACAACCCAGTCCTTGATGCGATGCATCTGTATATACCATGAAACCTCCTAAGCGGGTAAGTATGGTGAGAATTGGAGCAGTGGTCAACCGACGCTTCAGCTGTTAAAAACTCCTCTCATAGGCATCATCCCACACAAACTCAACATTCTTCCGTGTGAGACGTGTCAACGGAGCAGCTAATTTGGAGAAACCCTCAACAAATCTCCTGTAGTATCCTGCCAAACCTAGAAACTCTGAATCTCCGTGACTGTCCTAGGTCACTCCTACTGAACAACTACCTCAATCTTGGATGGGTCCACTGACACCTCATCCCTCGATCTACATGGCCCAGAAAGAAATCTACTCCAATCAGAAGTCACACATACTAAGTTTGGCTTACAACTGTCTCTCTCTGAGGGTCTATAGTACTATCCTCAAGTGTTGCTCGTGGTCCTCCCTGGATCTGGAGTATACCAAAATATCATCGATAAACACAATAACAAATCGATCCAGGTATGGGTTGAACACATCGTTCATTAAAGCCATGAATGCTGTGGGGACATTAGTCAACCCGAATGGCATAACCAAAAACTCATAATGATCATAATGGGTCCTAAATGCTATCTTGGGCACATCTTCCCTCCGTATCCTCAGCTGATGATACCCAAACCTCAGATCAATCTTAGAAAAGACTTGTGCTCCCCGAATCTAATCCAACAAATCGTCAATGTGTGGAAAGGGATACTTATTCTTAATGGTAGCCTTATTCAACAATTTGTAATCCATACACAATCAGAGGCTGCCATCTTTCTTCCTCACAAACAAGATCGGAGCCTCCCAATGTGATACGCTCGATCTCACAAACCCCTTTTCAAGCAAATCTTGTAACTTCTTCCTCAGCTCCTCCAACTCAACTGGAGCCATCCTATACGGTGGTCTCAAAATCGGTTCTATACTAGGTACTAAATCTATCCCAAACTCCATCTTTCTGGCTGGTGGTAATCCTGATAAATCTTTTGGAAAGACATCAGGAAACTCCCTAACCACTAGAATATCTCTCAAATCCGATCGTACCTGGTCTGTATCAACCACATATGCGATGAATCCTTTAAAATATAAATCATAAAATCAGCAAAAATTTATTGCTCCATTTAGAACAACCACAGATTTCATTACTTTTTAGGAAAATTTTACAACACATCTTTCGGGGATATTGAACGTTAACGTCTTAGAAAAGCAATCTAACACAACACGATTTGCAGTCAACCAATCTATTCCTAGTATGACATCGAAGTCTCTCATATACATCAAAATAAGGTCGGCTGACATTTCTTTTTCCCCGACTTTCAACTTACAGTCCCAAACTACATACTCTACTAGCTGACTAGTGTTTATGGGGGTAAGTGTTAACAATTTACTACTCAAAGGAATAAGTTTTACATACCTAGATAGTTTATACGTAAATGAAGGTGATACGAATGAATGCATGGCACCAGGATCAATCAAAACAAATTCTTCTAAATCAAAGATCAAGATGGTACCTTTTACCATATCCGACGACTGATTTGCCGTATCCTGGTCCAAAGCATGAACTCGCCCTGTACCCATCACTTGCTTCCCTTTCTCTTCGGCAGTAGCTCTCCTCCTCTGAGCAGGAACCTAAACTGGAGCTCTCTTCGGCTCCTTGCCCTTCTGTAGGGCAGTGTCTTATCTCTCTGGGCAATCTCTCACCACATGCCCTGGCCTTCCACAACGATAACATACTATTGTAGTAGCTATAGGCACTAGACAAGGTCTGGTACCATGATATCTGCCACATCGCCTACATCAATTAGTAGTAGGGCGTGGTCCTCCAATGACAATGAATCTAGCTGGTGGTAAAGCCGGATAAACAGGGGGTCTATCTATCCTCTCCTGAACCTCCTCAATCTTCGGCCTCTTATCAGAGAGCCGTACACCTCTCCTGACAAATCTGTCTCTCCCGGGTCTCTTTCGATCTCTGTCTCGACTCCTACTAAACTTTCCTATCTTAGAGACATTCTGCTCATAATCCTGCTCACACAGTTGAGCTCTATGTACTGCCTCCTCATAAGTCGAAACATCAAAGGGAGCCAACTGAGATATGATAGCTGGTCTTAGTCCATCTATAAACTTCTAGACCTTCCAATCTTCACTACTCATCGTCTCTAAATCATATCTCCCTAAAGAAATGAATCGAGTCTCATACTCATCAATAGACTGGTTCCCCTGAACCAAACTCATAAATTCCATCCTCAACTTTCGTTGTGCAGTAACGGGAACATACTGCCTCCTAAAGGCATCAAAAAATATCTCCCATGTGACCTCAGCATGTCGAGCTCTTAAAATCGGCTCGATAGATCTCCACCAATGCTCTGTCGCTCCCTGAAATACAAATACGACAAAAGCAATCCTCTCAGTAGTAGTGCACCTAAAAAGCCTATATAACTTCTCCATCTGATACACCCAATCCTCAACTACTACTGGGTCCTTCCTCCTATGGAAGACTGGAGGTCTAAACATCTAAAAATGTCTAAATCTATCAAGGTCACACTTATATCCAGCATCCTGAGCTGGCTGGGGTCTCACTGCCTCGACAGCCTGAGCCTGAACCTCGGGTAACTCTGCGACCTGTGCTGGCATCTCAGGATCAGCTGCTGCCTGTCTAGTCGGATCTCGTCGATCTCTAGGCCCGAGCACTGCCTGCTACTCTACAATCTCAGCCAGGTCTCAATACTCCACTCAAGTCTAGCGAAGCGTGCCTCAGTCTCATTTGGTCTTACAGTAGTACCCTCGGGTACCTGACCAGTCTGTATACCATCACCACGGCCTCAAGGCCTGTCCCTATGGCCTCTAACACGTGTACTAGCCCCTCTACCACTGTGGGTGATCGGCATAATGTAAATCCTGTAATCCAAATTCATTTGTTAAGTAAATTCCCATCTAGTATACACTTTGACATCTCATACATCATAGTACTAAGGGGATGTAATTTTCCTTAACGACCACTATCGACTCTTATCCGACCAACTCTAATTCTTAATTGCATACTTATTAATACTGATTCACGTCTGGCCAACCTTCGCTCTGATACAACTTTTACTGTCATGACCCAATACTACCAAAATCAGTATAAATTTTTCACTTTTGGAAAATCTTTCTTACCTCCTCGTGACATATCCCTCTAAACAGGTCGGGCTATAAATCAATATCGATATACCCTTTGTAACAATTAAAATATCACACGTACATATATACATATATATATATACTGACATCAATCATATTATAATAGAGTGGTCTATATGTTTATACATCATATGATTCTATATTTACATCCCCAAATATTCCTTTATATATAATACTGTGCTGTAAGCATACTAATACAAAATTCTATATGTGGTGTATACCTGACAGTCGATGAGAATCACAGATAATCAGCTATGCTGTCTACTCTCTACACCCACTATCTTTATGGTGGAAACATTGAAAGTGGGTGAAAAATGAGAGGGTGAGCTCCACATGCTCAGTAAGGCAATAATACAAACGGGTAGATAGCTATACTATCTAAATGCTGATAAGAAATCATGATATATGTGAGCATGAGGTAAAAACAATGATATGCCATATATATAATATCATCTGTTCTAAAACAGGAAATCGGCATATAAAACATGGAATAATTCTCATGTGAAAACATTTCATGCTCAAATGAATCAATACGTTTAAAACACCCCATCTGGGTTAAATATGATACACTCAAGGAATTAAATCCATTTCAATAAAATAATTTATCTTAAAATTTTCATTATAAAATCACCCTTCTCACAGGGTTACAAATCAATGAAAGTTTCATAAAATCCCTCATTGGGAATAATCAAAACTCAATTGAAATCATAAGAAAATAGGGGCCTGACCCCTCCCTCGGGTCTACCTTGGTCTATCAAGACCAAAAGTTATATCATGTGAGACATGTAGGTGATTATATTAGTAATATCCAAGACTATGGCCATAACCTCGTGATCCCCGGCACACGAATCCTAGTGTGCGGGGTGTCACACCTGAAACGGGAGGTGGGTCGGTCCTACCTACCAGAACAGCATAATATCAGGATTGCGAGGGCAAGACTTGCTGTCTTGTGGCTAATGCCACTCCACTCCAACAATCCCCATGGTACAACGTACTCCACGTGACATACAGGGTACAACGTACTCCGTGAACCCAAGCTCAATCAGGGGTGCCTGTAATAGGTCTTATCCACCCATGTCAAGTATGTCTCAGTATGCACGTGTGAGCATATCATCTCACTATGACACACAGTCTACAAGAGGCTCCAACACAGCTATATGCATGTCATATAAATCCTTATACGAGCGAAGCTCTAGCACGGCTCCATGCATATTCATGATATCTGAAAACCTCGTGCGAGCGAAGCTCTAGCACGGTTTCATAGAAATCAATGAAATCTGTGTACAAGCAGCGCTCCAGTAAGACATAAACTGATTATAAATTCAATTCAAATCCATGTACGAGCATTACTCTAGTACGAATATGTATAAAAACTCAATTAAAACCTCGTATGAGAAAAACTCCAGTACAGTAGTCATATGAAATAAATTTGTAAAATAGTGTGAGCAAGGCTCCAGCACTTTCTGTATGAGTTAAAATATAAAATCCAGTGCGAGCAGTGCTCAAGCACGGTTAAAACTCATATAACACTGATAGGTGGCTCAATTTTATCAAAACATGTTAAATAAATATCAATTGGCACCTAACATGTGCCATTTCACTTAAAACTTGAAAATAATAGCCAACCTATCCATAAATTGCTTGAATTAAAGCAATATCATCATGAAAGCATTAAAATCATGAATTTCATGAAATTTCATAGCCTTATTATCCTTTTTGAAATTTTCCTAATTGGGGGTAAAATAGTCATTTGTCACTATTTCCATATTTTTCTGCAAAAATTATTATTCTGTTTTCAAGTAGCCTAATGAATTTAACGTAATGTAAATCCCCTCGAAACTACGTACAACTACCTCTAAGTGCTCATAAAATTCTCTTACCTAGAATCACGCGCGAGCTTATCCCGACTCGATCGTACCAGGTCTCTCAGACAAATTCATTCGTCTACGGAGCTGCATATAACCACATATGGGTTCAGTTCAAATTTACTAATCAGGATTTCACTCTTACTGATTGAATCTAAGGCTCTAGGCCTGTTTTACTCTATTGGGTCCGATTGCACTTTAATGGGCCTCGACCCCCTTTTTTAGCCCGTTTCCACTTTTTAAATGCCTTCTTCGGGTTTACTGGGCTCATTTGGCTTATCAATAATCATCGGAGTTCGCTCCAAACTCATTGGATAGCATGGATACTATTTATGATAATTATTTTGAAATTTCGAATAAAATTCCTTTTATGCAGAATTAATCCGTAAAATCCGTAAAATAATCTTAACTCTGCATTTAAGGACTCATATTATCATAATTAAACTGTACTTACCCAATATGATGTGGGGTACGAAAATCAGAGCTAAATCGGCTCTCGTTCGGGCTCTGTAGTAACACTGCACAATTATATAAATCCGGGCCATTTTTCATCAATAAAATATTAAATTGAATTCCCAGGATTTATCCGCAAGTCAATCCCGACTCTCGGCCACTTACCCAAATTTTGAGTCGTCCCCGGTTACATGTCTTCCCTTTTTTTCCCTTTTCTTTCTTTTTTTTTCCTTTTCTTTTTCTTTTTTTTCTTTTATCCTTTTCTTCCTTCTCAGCTATGGTGCCGTTTTGGGCTATTCACCGTCACCGGCAATCCCGACAGTCATGCCGGCCGCCACTGGGCTCAAAAGAACTGTCTCGGCTAGGGGATCGTTCGGTTGGGTCGAATCGGAGCTGGGGCACCGCTGTTCGCCGTAACCGACGCGATTTCTCCTCGAATTTTTTGTCCGTCGATTCGTCGGAAATATGGGACGTCGGCGCGCGTTACCGGTACCGTTGGAACCGTCAGACTTCGCTCTACCTTTTTCGACCGTCAGCTGGGCTCGTCGGCAGTCGATGGCTCGTCAGGCTCCCCGGGTTCTTCATGGGTTTCGCATGTTGGTTTTTGGGTTTTCTTCTTTCTCCCCGATTCTTTCAGATTTTCATTTTTCTTTTTTTATTAATTAATTTATTATTATTTTAATACATTAAAATATATTAAAAATACCCAAATATCTCAAAAATATCTCAAAAATTATTATTTAATTCATTTAATCAATAAATGAATTTCTCAATCTATTTTCGTCTTTTCGGTATATTTTTCGATTATTTTCGGGATAATTTTTTTAATTAAAATTTTCGATTAATTTCGAATTAATTTCGATTAAATTCCCATAAATTCCAATAAATTTATATCTAGATCAATTGGACTCGAATTTAAATATTTTCCTTGGTATTGATCCAGATTTCGTAAATTCCATATTTTAATGAAAATTACTTATCGAATTTATACCGAATTTTGGTCTTTTGACCATTTTACGCTTGCACGTGTTCGAGACTAAATTGAATCGACTTTCTTTCATAAATCCAAAAATATTTTCCCTATTTTCAATTCTTTATTTTCATTCAACTCGATTAAATTTCTTATTCGATTTTACGCACGTTATTTCGTTTCGTCCACATTTATCAGATCCTAATCAACCATCTTATGAATCCATTAACATAATAATGTCATACAATATGGAAATCATAAGGAATATCATACAAAGATGCGGATCTCGCAGTAAAGCTAAAACAAATGAGAGGGAAACCTATAATCAAACCTTAAGATGTGATCGAGTATCTTATGTAAGTCTCGGTAAAGTGTTATTTGAAGTCAATCGATTAAATTTAATTTAACGTGTTTATGGATTCGATTTGATAAGTGGGTTTTAAAATCTTTGAGGTTGGAAGTTATCCTGTAAGTATACGATTTGATTTGAAGGTATAAGTATGCTCTAAAAG
This sequence comes from Firmiana major, assembly GCA_033439115.1. Lineage (NCBI taxonomy): Eukaryota > Viridiplantae > Streptophyta > Magnoliopsida > Malvales > Malvaceae > Firmiana > Firmiana major. The sequence goes on along the minus strand of CM065904.1, from coordinate 15,613,729 downwards.
CGCATGATTTGATATGAAAGTATAAACACGTTTGAAAATATGTTTGGAATATAAGCACTTTTGAAAGTATATGATGTGATTTGAATGAATAAACATGTTTTGAAAATATATTATCGAATTTCAGTATGGATTTACAAATATATTTTGGAGATTATAAGCATGTTATGAAAGTTAAGAGTATTATTTTGGAAGAATAAGAAAAGATTAAGTATATAAGTTTATGTTTTGGTTTGTAAGTACATTTTGAAGGTTATGGGTACGATTTGGGAATTATAGGTATTGTTCGATAATGTATAAGACAATCTCAATGTTTTTAAAGTTCATGATATGACCTATGTTTCTCGGAGTTAATTGGCAAGCTCATTTAGAAGTTAAATTTGAATGTTTATGGTTAGGGTGTTATGAATTAATAGTTATGTTTTAGAAGCCCCGATTGAATAAGTGAGATACGAGATTAAGTTTGAAGGTTGTTACCTTGGAGGCTGTGCTTGGAAGTTTACATTTAGGGAGACAGGTTAGGAAATAATAATGTAAGACCCAATTTTTATCGTAATTGCTTACGATTCAAATGATGTAAACATGGTTTTATGTAAATTGAATCATAAGAAGAGTTGTACGAGAATGGAAAATGCAAATGGAATGAATGAAAATTTTCGACATGCATTTAAAGGTCAAATGAAGGTTGAAATGGCCACAGATGAAACGAATGGGATTCAGACCATTCAGATTGGAGATAAGAATTTAAAAGATGAAATGAGAAAGGGTTCGTGAAGGGAAGTTGGATTGGTTTGGTCTCGAACACGTTGAAGGGTAAAACAGTCAAAAGATTGAAATTCGGTATTAATTAGACAAGAAAATTTCATTATAAATATGGATTTGAGAAATCTTGATCAATAACGAAGAAATAATTAAATTTCGAGTCCAATTGATCAAGATATGAATTTATTGGAATTAATCAAAATTTTTATCGCAGAAAATTATCCTAAAATTATAGGAAAAATGCACCGAAAAGATGAAATAAGACAGATAAATTCATTTAATTAATTAAATGAATGAAATATGATTTTTTTTAGATATTTTGGCTGAAATATCATTTTTTATTTGAATAAATAATAATATAAAAAAGAAAAGAGGAGAGAAGAGAAATCGCGATTTGTGATTTCTGAAGAAGATGAAACCGATGGAACGGTTTCCCTCGGCTCCGATGAAACCGTCGGTGGACAATGCGAAGAGGCGGACGGCGAAGGGCGATCAACACCCAGGAAGCCGACTTGCACACCCATGCACAGTGAGATCGCTAGAGAACGCCAGATCGAGAGGGAGAGACCGCGAGAGAGAAGAAGGGATCGAGCGCCACCAACGCCAATTCAACCCACCCCGAGGCCAGTCGAAGATCCCCCTGGCGATGGCGTGCTGAAAATCGAGGATAGAAGAGAAGAGGCTGGATCGACCACTTTTCGACCAGTCCTAGCGAAACCGACACCAGATCCGTGCACCGGACAACCTCGCAGATCTGCTTGAGACGGAAGCTGGTGAAGAACCGACTGACGATGCTCCAAACGATGAAGGAGAAAATCGAACCGGACTGAACCAGCTGAACCGACCAGTCTAAATCGGACTGAACCGTACCGAACTGGTTCAGCCAGAAAAGAAAAGAAAAAGGGAAAGAGAAAAAGAGAAAAAATTGGAGAAAAATTTCAGTGGTGTAATCGAGCTATGGGTAAGACGGTAAGCGGTCAAAATTGATCGATTTAAATTTTAAAATATTTAATTTGATTAATATTTGGCTGAAAATTTACCCAGAAAAATATATAAATGTGTAGCTCGACAATTTGAGTCAAACAAGAGCTCGAGTCAACTTCGGTTTGCGTACCATCATGGAATCTCAGGTAAGTAACCCTTATTTACGATAATTTGCATAGTTATGTGTGTTAGAAATTTACCGCATAAATTACGGATTAATCCCGTATAAAATGAATTAAATTTTGGAATTTAAGATAAATTGTCGTAAATAATTAATTGAGCTATCCAACAGTTTCGAACGAGACCCAATAAATACTGATAGGCCCAATGAGCCCAATAGGCCTCGATGATGTGAATAGTAAGTGAAAAATGGGCTTAAGGCCGGTTAAGGCCCATTATGGTACAATCAGGCCTAATATGGGTAAACGGGCTCAATGATTTAAATTAAACCCAAAAAATATGAAATACAATTAATTATATTGTATTTTACTTGGTGAATAATTATACGCAGCTCCGGAGATTGGATTGGGAGTAAATCAGACTGCGTGACGAGACATCAGTGGAAAGGTCAGACTGTACAAAAAAATGAGGTAAGGGAATTTTGTGAGTAGCTAGAGGTAGCTACGCATATTTTTAATAGCTTTTGTATACACTGAAAATGTATAAAGGTCCTAGAAATGGATTAAAAATTTTAAGGACTCGGGATACGTAAAAGACTATTTTAACCCTACTGAGGGAAAATTCACCTAAGGATGGTGAAAGCATGACATGCATGAAATGCATGATTTGGAAGATTTCTATGAAATTTTATCAAAGCAAATTGGTAGGTTGGCCAGTAATTGCATAAATTTCACAAGATAACACTACTTAAGTGTTATTTAGATTTAAATGAAATTTCTTTGGAAAAAGGGCCATCTATCAAGTTTATATGGAAACAGATGGTGCTGGAGCATTTCCTCGCACTATATCTGAGTTTGTGAGTGTGTATAATGGTGCTGGAGTGGTTGCCTGCAATGATTTTTATTATTGTGAAATGCATGAGAGGTGTTGGAGCCTAGCTCGCACCCTGTTTTGACTTGATATGCATAAAAAGGTGCTAGAACGATGGCTCGCACTAGTTTTAATGATTTGACAAGCATGAGAGGTGCTAGAGCTTAGCTCGCATCTTGTTTTAATATGATAATTACATAAAAGCCGTACTGGAGCCTTGCTCGTACGTGATTTAATCGATTTAATATCGTAAAAGCCGTGCGGGAGTGTAACTTGCACGAGATTTGATTTATTTATGCATGAAACCATGCTGAAGCGTTGCTTGCAATGAAGTTTTGATTTTCTTGAGCATTCATTCGTGCTGGAGCATTGCTCGCACGAAGTTTTGAATGATTTATGTATGATATCGTGCTAGAGCATTGCTCGCACGAGGCTTTGATGGATTTTATGCATAAACCGTGTTGGAGCTTGCTCACATGTGATTTTATATGGATTTATAACTCTTTTAAAGTCGTACTGGAGTGCTGCTCGTACGCAGGTTTTACTAATTTTTATAAAACTATGCTAGAGCTTCACTCGCACGAGGTTTTCAGATATCATGAATATACATGGAGCCGTGCTTGAGCTTTGCTCGCACAAGGATTTATATGACATGCATATAGCCATGTTGGAGCCTCCTGTAGACTGTGTGTCACAATGAGATGATATGCCACACATGCATATTGAGACATAGGTTGGGTGGACAAGACCTACGGCAAGCACCCCCTGACTATGATTTGGGTTCATGGAGTACGTTGTACTGTGTATGTCACATGGAGTACGCTGTACCGTGGGGATTGTTAGAGTAGAGTGGCATTAGCCACGAGGTTATAAGCCTTGCCCTCACAATCCTAGTATTTATGTTGTTCTGGAGGCAGGACTAACCCATCTCCCATTTCAGGTGTGATGCCTTGCACACTAGGTACCGTGTATCTAGGGATCACTAAGATATGGCCATAGTCCTCGATGTTACTGATATAGTTACCTACATGTCTCACATGATATAACTTTTGGTCTCGATAGACCATGGTAAAACCGAAGGAGGGGTCAGGCCCCTGATTTTGTGATTTTCACTGAGATGTGATTTTCTACTATGATGATAGCTTTTTCAGAGGATTTTATGACATGTGACCCTAAAAGAAGGGTGATTTTATAACATAATTTTATAATGAATTTTTAATGAGTTTGAGATTGATTTATGAAATGATTGACCCAGAAGGGTTATTTTATACTGAGCTTTAATGAAGTGATTTAAATGCAGTAGCATGAGGAGTTTTCCATGCTTTAATTACAAATTCATGAAAAGAATTGTCTCTCATGATTTGTTTTACATGGCATGAAATAATGCATGATCTTAATTTACTTCATTCGAATTATGATTTACATAAAACGCCATTGATGCATGAATTGTATGATTTCTTTATGCACAAATAGTTTTTATAAACTATGGCATTAATCTATGCATGATTTCGTGCGTTAGATTTAAATGAAAAGAAATGGATTTAAGGGCATGGCATTATGAGCATGTAGATAGTGGAGCTATCTACTTACTTGCATAATTGCCTTACTGAGCGTGTGGTTGCTCACCCCCCCTTATTTTCATCCTCTACAGAGTACTTTCAGTAGTTTGAGTGCGGCTGAGGACTTGTATCTTTGGTATCCGCTGCGTCCCATCAAGAGACAGGTATACACATTTGTATAGTTTTGTATCTGAACATGTAAATGCACAGTACTGTAAACAGATATGATGTTGGGGATGTAAGGTTATGTAAATACCATTGTGAATGTATTTAGTTAAAGTCAAATGATAATAAATCTTGATGTGTGAATGTGAATGGTAAATAGGTGAGAGGGGACTAACAACGAATCATAGCCCAACTGTTGGTAGGATGGTCACGATAAGAGAAAGGTAAGAATTAAATAACAAACAAACGAAAAATTTGTAGTGATTTTTAGGTAATTAGGATCGTGACAAATAAAAATGTGAAAGCCAATTTTTCATACTATTGTTTATTTAAAAGCTAAGATGAGAAGTTTAAGACTTACTTAAGTATTCATGTAGGGCCGGGAGTAATAGAGATGCCCAAAATAGTGGCACGAAGCCCGAGACACACAATCTGAGGTAAGACTTTAAATTAAAGTATTCTTCAAGACAGTATGTTTATGAGTATGTTTTGGTGGTTAGAAAGTGAAACTAAGGTTTTGGAAGTGAAAAAGTTAGTAAAACTCGGTTAGCATTAAACTGAGAAATTGGACCCAGAAATTGAAATAAGTTTGGAATAAAATCTAGAAAATTAGTAAAAATTATTCTGAGGCCATAGGAAATTAACATAAGGTGTATTTTACTTAGGGAATCAAAATTGAGTGGAAATCTTGAGTTTCGGTGATCAAATTACTTTTTTAAGTAAATCGAAAACCTTAAGCAACTTCGATTGGTACTGACTAAGTCGGGCAAAATGAGCTCAAATAGGAAACTTTCTAAAACAAGTAGGCCCAAAATTTTTATGGGACATATTAGGGACTTATTATAACACATGAGAAGTGGAAATTTGGAAGAAATTGGGCTGAAAATATTTTTCATGGATTTTACAAAATAGGGCTGCAGGATACCCTGTCCTAAAAATTTGTTGACCCAACAAAAAGAATAAATTTGAAGACCTTTCAGAAAGTTTTTTACTGAGAATTTTTCCAACATAAAATTAAACTCAGTACACTTTCTAGGAAGGTAAAAACCAACCCTAACCGACTTAAGACCCAAGAGAACCATCTTCGACAAGTTACCGCAGATGTTCCTGGCTAGTCTGACTTGTACAATTGTTTCGGCCACCTTTTGGCCACTTTTAGAGTTTGGTCAAGAAGCATAAAATCTTCCCTCTTAAGTTATCTACAAGATATAAAAAATCCAGCCATAAAGAAGCTCGTTTTCTAGGTTAAAAGTTAGTAAGAAGAACAGGGGTAGAATCTACCCTGTTTCAAGGTAAGAGAGAAACTTAAATTTATAAGTTCTTGGTTGGTTTTTGAGCTTGTTTTTTATGATTCTAAGTTGTATACATGTTGATCTATAGCTGATAATCTTTTTCTGGATCAAGAAGAAGTGGTCAAAAATGGTAAACTAAGGTGAGAAGTTGATGGAAGATGATGATTCTTATATATGTTGATGTTGGTTGAATTTGGATAATTTTTGCATAAGTAGAATTTGAAGAAAAAGTTTCTAGTGTGAAGGGTAGTTTCGGTCAGCCTTAGATTCGTAGGGAGAAGATGAAATTTGGTTGTGTTGAATGTTGTAGAATGTTAGATTATTACAAAAAAGTCTGGTTCATAGCCCAGTTCAGTGGAAAATTAAAAAGTGTAAGAATCTGTAAATTAGGTATGTTCACAAGCATGAATTGGAGACTTGAATAAGTATTTAGGTTGTCAAGTTTATGAATTTGAAGTTAAAAGAAAAAAGATTATCGAAAATACCTTAAATTGACACTTTAATCGGTAAAACCAAGAAAGTAGGAAAAATGGCCGAAAACGAGTCTAATTGACCACGTTTAAGTTAGAAATGTATGAGAACATATATAAGGGTGGTTTGAATACTAACTGGGTTGTTTATGACAACTCGAGGTATAGACACGCAAAACTAGGAAAATCTGAGGCCCGACGATTGAGTGCTGTCCTAGCCCCGTTTAGGTAAGGGATGCAATTTAAAGTAGTAATGACTTCATATATCTATTTATATTTCATAAAATGGCTTGATAAACGTATGAAGAGTTTCTGAGGAAAACTCGAGCCTTTCCAATATAAATTCCCGAAATGAATAATACCCCGATTTAATCTTGAAACCAAATGTTTTTGTCTATGATATATGAGTTTTAATACAGAAATATTTTGTATTGGAAATTATATGATTTTATGATTTAAGTTTCAATATGATTTTAAGTATAAAAATAAGTAAAGAAATGTAAACCCCACAAAATTTTTCGGTACTTGGTTTTAAGTGATACTGATTGGGATTAAATTATGCCTGTGGTACAAAAAAAACAAACAAACAAGATTATATCTTAATGTTAATACGAGAGACTCAGACTTAGACGAGGTTGATTTACAAATTTTTCTTTTACATGTATATATATATATATATATATATATATATATATATATATATATATATATATATACATGATGGAATATTAAATAATTACCTAGAATTGGTTAGTAAATAAATGAGAATTTATTTGAAATACATGGATGAGAATACACATGTATATATACATATATATACATTTGTGCATGCTGTTGTAGATATATATATACACACACACGCATACAAGATTTATGTGTACAAATGCAGTGTGAATAGGAGTCTGAAGATAGGTAGCATATGTGAAAGATACGTGCATATATATATATATGGAGAATTTAATCAATACGTAGACATACATGTATTTATATATATATATATATATATATATATATATATATGCAATGTTTAATTTATTTCTCAAGATTAAAATATATGGGTGGAAGGGTATACAAATATGCATAGATAAATATACATATATGAAAGAAATACACCCATGTAAATATATGTGAATATATATATATATATATATATATATATATATATATATATATATATGAGAGTAGATGTATACAATACATGTATAGGACCGAGAGCCCATCCGTTTATTATATGGGCATACACGAAATTCAGATTAGTGGAGGAAATAATATGTACAGTAAATCAATATATTAGTTAAGTTGCGAAAAGAAAAGACAATGAGAGTCGATGGCAAAATCCACTCCCATTTTCTTTCCATCCTCACGCCACCAGGTTCACTCCCATCACATTTCCCTCACCATGCTCTCGGTCTTGTACCTTGCATGTGTATGAATGCAAGAAATCGAGAAATGTAAAGATAGCAGAAGAAGGAAACCAAAGCTGAAACAGGAGCAGGTAACGGAAACTGAAAATGAAATGATGTTGTACTAACATCAGTGTAGGAAACGTGAAGGAGAAAGAATGAAAATGATGGTTTTCGGTGAATAAAAATATATATATATATATTCGGAGCAATTGTTGAAGTCTGAAAACTGAAGTGAAAGGAAAGTGGCATGGGGAGTCTAATCACAGTAGGGAACGTGAAGAAAAAAAAAAAAGAAAGGCTGGCAGTTGGCAGGAGAGACTGAACAAGGAAACAATACATGTATATATATATATATATATATATATATATATATATATATATATATGCATGAGTTCATGAGTGTGGCGAAGAAGAAAGAAACGGAGCAGAAAAATGGAGAGTGGAAACGAAAATGGATTAAGGCTGGAAATGTGGGGAAAAGGAAATTGTCAACACACGAATTGGTAGTAGCTCGTGTGAAGATATACTGCTGGAGGAGACTGATTGAAGGCAGAAAATGATAAAACATAGGGAGAGAAAGCAAGGTTGATCCTCTGTTAAAATTAAACTGGACTAAGATGAGGCAGAGCAAAGAAAGGACCACGTTGCTTCTGTTGGAGGCTTGCGATGAGGAGGTTTCCTTACTGGGCAGAACAGAAATCGAAACAGAAGTCTCTCAGCTAAATTGGAGACTAGACGTCGGGCAAAATCTGAGGCGTGAAGAAGGGAGACGGACGTGGATGCCTGGAAACAAAGACAGCAGAAGGACATTGGAGGAGGCAGGAGCCGTAAAGAGGAGTCGGACTTGTGACCTGTAAACAGGAACATGAATTGGAAACAGAGGACATAGGTCCGCTGCAACCCGAAACCGAGGTTAATGGAGAAGATGATGATGGTGATGGGATGATGACCGAAGCGAGGGAGTGTTGGAATGATGATAGGATCGGGAGGATGATGAATGCGAGAAATAGAGGAGAACAGGCGAAACAGAGGCTGTTGGTAGACTGGTGTTCGAGGAAAGAAACAGAAAATGAAGAGCAAAGGGCGAAGAGTGATCATGAGCTAAAGTGTTTAGCTGTGAACAAGGAGCTCGGGTAGGGAGAAGAAGAGAAGATGATGAACAGTAACGGGTGGAAGGGAAGAAGAAAGAAAATGGTTAAAAGAAGTAGAAGTGGCGGGAAAGGACAAAGCAAAATTAAAAAAAAAAAGATGAATAGTGAAGTGATGAATAGTAAAAAAAGGAAAAGAAAAAAAATATATATATGTATATATAATAAAGGAAAGGAAGAAGGGAATTTATTTATATTATATATATATATTTGGAATAGAGAAAGAGACGCAAATAATTTGTGAAATCTCGGGAAAGAGTTTCAAAAAATTAACCGAGTGGATCGGGTTCGCCGACTCGCTAACTTGAAGCAATCAAGGATTACGAACAGACACCGAGGTAAGAAATTTATGCAAGTTTTAGAGATAACGGTACATATTTTATGATTTCAAGTGAATTTTCAAGTGAATTTTACGATTTCGACGCATCGTAGGTAATTTGAATAAATAGGATACTAAGAATACAAATTTCGATGTAGGAGAATCGCAGAAAGATTTAAAGGAGATACTTGGAGGCGTTACTACTCGAACTTGAAATTTTTGATAAATCGAGGTAAGGGGTATTATTTAACTTAGTTTTGATAATGCATTTTTGTTTCACCGATAAATGATTTTATGAAAGAGCATATGATTTGAAATGATTTATCAATGCTTTCATACTTGTGAAACTATTTACGAAGCATGTTTTAATTTGTCAAAATATTTCCCGAGTACCTTCCATGTTGTGAAATGAATTTCCTAAGGTATGAAGCGTATGGATGTTTTACATTTATTTATGTTTTTATATCCATATTGTTGAAGAAACTTTTGACAATTTCAAAAGTCTTTAAGAAAAGAAACTTGTTTTCGAAAAGAGATTGTGGGGGCCACCTCTTGAGTCCTGCGGGAACAAAGTGTCACACAGTCTTTCGGTTTTATGAAAGAGTTTTCAAAATTACAAAGAATTCGATTTTATTACTCGATATGAGTTTATGAGTTATAAAACCCAAGAATGATTTTGGAAACTCTGTTTTGAGACTATAGGCTTCATGCATGGTTACTTCTTGTGGTGTTCCGACTACACCACTTGGGGTGCCGGTACATTGGCCCCTTTAGTACTTGACTCAACTTGTGTGGAAGATGTCGTGATACTGGTGGTTTATGATGATGTATTGGTAGTATCTCGTGCCCGCGCAGCAATCATGAATGTTCCCCGCACGGTGAGTGCCACAGGTGCCCGTGCCCTAGCTATGTGCTAGTATATGATAAGAAATAAGAAGATACTACCCATGTTTATAATTATTATTGTTGTACGAACCTGATCCAATCTACAGCCCCTACCTACCATGGCCATAGGTATGATGACTCTCTACGGAGAATGACACGTATCGCATGACTTAGTTATAGCCTACTCTCCTCGATTTGATTATGAGAATCGACTATGATGAATGAATATGTGTTTTCATGATTATGAAATATTCATGAAATGTTTACGAAATGATTATGAATTATTCATGAAATGTTTGTGAAATGATTATGAATTATTCATGAAAGGTTTACGAAATGATTATGAAATATTCATGAAATGTTTATGAAATGATTATGAAATATGCATGAAATGTTTACGAAATGACTACGAAATATTCATGAAATGTTTACGAAATGACTATGAAATATTCATGAAATGTTTACAAATGTTCATGAAAGGTTTATGAAAAGTTGTAAAATGGTTAAGCATGTTATTTGTTTTAAAGACACGCATGCTTTATGACAATTTTGCATGAAATAACAATTTATGTATTGCATTAAGTTTCGTTCTATGAACAACTTCAAATGTTTTTATATATCAGAACTGCTTTAAGAGTATTACCTTACTGGGCTTTTCCCCAAAAGCTCACCCCTCTACCTCTCAGATTTTTGCAGTGAATTACAGTTAATAAATGTTGCGTAGACAACGCAGGCTAGCGGATATGAGCTTCCCCAAACTACCTTTTGTCTATGCGTGAGGTATACATTCTTATCTCTTTACCAAACTATTTGTATGCATAGACATTGTCAGACCCGAGTTTTTGATTTACGTATGTAGCTTGTACCTTATGATTCCTATGTGTACGAACTTTATATTTCATAGTTGAATCATAAGAAGAGTATTTACTATCATGCAATCAATTTATTGAGAATTAAAAATGCATGTAAGCTACATAACAGCGAGATAAGGGTTCAATTTATTTTCGAGCAAGTACGGGGATAAAACGGTCAATTGACCAAAATTCGATATAAATTCGATGAGGAAAGTTCATTAAAAATATGAAATCGAGAAATCTTGATCAATAACGGGGCAAATATTGAATTTCGAGTCCAATTGATCGAGATATGAATTTAATTAATATTTTTGGAATTTTTATCTCGAAAAATGAGCTCGAAAATAGTGAAAAAATATACCGAAAAGGTAAAATCAAACTGATAAATTCATTTACGGATTAAATGAATTTAATATAAATTTTTGAGATTTTTTGGGATATTTTTGGGATTATTATTATTATTTTAATGAGTAAAATAATAATAAAAATTAATTATAAAATGAAAAAAAAATGAAATCTGGAAAGGAAATTTTCGGGGAGAGAGAAACGGAAGGAAGCCGACGCAAACCGAGGGAAGAAGAGCTTGCCGGACCAGTCACCTCCGGCGACCAGCGGCCAGGCACGCGATCAGAAAAGGAAGGCCGACACCGTGCGACCTCCCAGCCACCAGGACGTGCGCCACCGGCGCCGGAATCCGGCGAATCGAAGGGAGAAAGCCGCGGAGGAAAAAAGGGCATTCGGCGGCCACCGACGGGAGTTGGCTCCGATCGAGGCCAACCGAGAGGTCCCCTGTCCAAGACGCGTCGAACGGCGGCAGCGGCACATCGGGAACCGGCAGAACGACGCGGGCACGACCAAAAAGGTACTGAACCGGTCGGCGGTCGGCGCATGTGTATAACGATTGTAAGTTAAGAGTAGGGGAAAAGGATATGACAGCCAATCTAATATTGCTAAGTATGAGTGACTTTGATGTAATATTAGGTATGGATTGGTTATCTGCAAACCATGCTGTTTTAGATTGTTATGCTAAGACAGTTATGTTTCCTAACCCTACGAAAGTTATTGTAAAGTTTGATAGGAAGAAATGAAAGAAATAAATATGTTGTTAATAAATAAAAATATTTTGCTGACTGAGAGATAAATATCTTGAAGGTTTCATTGCGTACATAGTGGATACGGATAAGGTACATCCGGAGTTGGTAGATATTCCTGTGGTCAGTGAGTACCCAGATGTTTTCCCGGATGAGTTGCCAGGGTTACCACCAGACAGAGAGATGGAGTTCTGTATAGATTTGGTGCCTGGTACTGAGCCTATTTCGAGACCACCGTATCGCATGGCCTTAGTTGAGCTGGAGGAGCTCAAGAGACAGTTACAGGAGCTGTTGGATAGGGGTTTTATCAGACCGAGTGTTTCACCATGGGGAGCACCGGTTCTGCTTGTAAGGAAGAAGGATGGAAGCCTCCGATTGTGTATAGACTACAGATTGTTGAATAAGGCTTTCATCAAGAATAGATATCCCCTTCCACACATTGACGACTTACTAGATCAGCTTCGGGGAGCGCAGGTCTTTTCTAAGATTGATCTGAGGTCTGGGTATCATCAGTTGAGAGTTCGGAGTGGAGATGTACCCAAGACAGCATTTAGGACTCGATATGGCCACTATGAGTTCCTAGTTATGCCATTCGGACTGACGAATGCTCCCGCAGCTTTCATGGCTTTGATGAACGATGTGTTCAAGCCATATTTGGATCAGTTTGTTATCGTATTCATCGATGACATATTAGTATATTCGAGATCCGAGGAGGAGCATGAGGAGCACCTCAGGATTGTATTACAGACTCTACGAGGGCAGCAGTTGTATGCTAAACTCAGCAAGTGTGATTTTTGGTTGACAGAGATCTCGTTTTTGGGACATGTAGTGTCGAGGGATGGTGTATCAGTAGATCCATCCAAGATTGAGGCTGTAGTTCAGTGGGAACAGCCGAGGACAGTTACCGAGATAAGGAGTTTTTTGGGTTTAGCAGGGTACTATCGGAGGTTCGTTGAGGGATTTTCGATGTTGGCTGCTCCGTTGACACGTCTCACTCGGAAGAATGTTGCATTCGTGTGGGACGAGGATTGTGAGAGGAGTTTTCAGGAGCTGAAGAGTCGATTGACCACCGCTCCGATCCTCACTATTCCTACCAGCTCAGGAGGATTTTCAGTATATACCGATGCTTCGCATCAGGGACTGGGCTGTGTGTTAATGCAGGATGGGAGGGTAGTTGCTTATGGATCCAGACAGTTGAAGGACCATGAGAAGAACTATCCGACCCACGATTTAGAGTTAGCAGCAGTAGTGTTTGCGTTGAAGGTATGGCGCCACTACTTGTATGGTGAGAAGTTTCAGATTTTTACCGACCACAAGAGCCTCAAGTACCTGTTCTCACAGAAGGAGCTGAACATGAGACAGAGAAGATGGCTAGAGTTTCTGAAGGATTATGATTGTGAGATACTTTATCATCCGGGTAAGGCTAATGTTGTAGCAGATGCTTTGAGTAGGAAGAGCCTTGGGATGGTATCGTATATGATGGTCAGGGAGCACAAGCTGCTAGAGCAGTTTGCTAGCCTCAGTTTGGGAGTTGTGCCTTCGGACAGAGATGCGGATTGTATGATTGCGAGTCTACGCTTAGAGCCAGATCTATTGGATAGGATCAGACAGGCTCAACAGACAGATCTGCAGTGCATCGATGTGATTGGTCAGATGCAGAGGGGCACAGCGATAGATTTTGAGTTGAGTTCTGATGGACTACTGAGGTACAGAAGGAGATTGTGTGTTCCCGAGGACCCAGAGCTCAGGAGATTGATATTGTCAGAAGCTCATTCATCGAGATACACGTTGCATCCGTGGAGTGGCAAGATGTATCAGAACCTTCGAAAGGTGTACTGGTGGTCAGGTATGAAGAGAGATGTGGCAGATTTTGTGGCGAGATGTCTCGTATGTCAGCAGGTGAAGGTAGAGCATCAGAAACCTGCAGGATTGTTGCAGCCTCTACCTATACTGATATGGAAATGGGAGCATATCACCATGGATTTCGTGATGGGTTTACCGAGGACCCAGAGGAATCACGATGCTATATGGGTGATCGTTGATAGACTGACGAAGTCAGCCCACTTCCTAGCTATGAGAGCTACCGATACTCTGAGTACATTGGCAGAGTTGTATGTACGCGAGGTAGTGAGGTTGCATGGTGTTCCAGTGAGCATTGTCTCAGATAGGGATTCCCGCTTCACTTCCCACTTTTGGGAACATTTTCAGGAAGGCATGGGAACCTAGTTAAGTTTGAGCACAGCTTTCCATCCTCAGACAGATGGTTAGTCAGAGAGGACGATACAGACTCTGGAGGATATGTTGAGAGCATGTGTGCTGGATTTTAGAGGCTCCTGGGATGATCATTTGCCACTAGCCGAGTTCGCCTACAACAACAGTTATCATTCGAGTATCGGGATGGCACCGTATGAGGCCTTATATGGTCGTAGATGTCGTTCCCCTATTGGATGGGAAGAAGTGGGTGACCGTAAGATTTTTTCTCCTGATATGGTTACACAGGCTTCTGAGGATGTCCGGTTAATAGTTGAGAGATTGAGGACAGCTCAGAGTCGACAGAAGAGTTATGCTGACAGGAGACGTAGGCCACTTGAGTTCGCAGTTGGTGAGTCCGTGTTTCTGAAGGTTTCTCCTTCCAAGGGTATAACAAGGTTTGGGAAGAGAGGTAAGCTGAGTCCTCGCTACATTGGACCCTTCGAGATACTTGATCGAGTGGGAGATAAGGCTTATAGGTTGGCATTGCCACCAAATTTGTCAGGCGTGCACAACGTCTTCCACATTTCAATGCTTAGGAAGTATCACCCGGATCCGACACATGTGATTAGTTATGAGCCTTTGGAGCTCAGTGAGGACATGTCATATGTTGAGAGGCCGATTAGAATACTGGATAGGAAGGAGAAGGTTTTGAGATCGAAGACTATCGGGTTAGTGAAGGTACTATGGCAGCATCACACTTCCGAGGAGGCTACTTGGGAGTTAGAGAGCTTGATGCGAGAGAAGCACCCCCAGTTGTTTGATGATTGATTTGGTTCTAATTTGAAGGACCAAATTCTTTTAGTTGGGGAGGATTGTCAGACCCGAGTTTTTGATTTACGTATGTAGCTTGTACCTTATGATTCCTATGTGTATGAACTTTATATTTCATAGTTGAATCATAAGAAGAGTATTTACTATCATGCAATCGATTTATTGAGAATTAAAAATGCATGTAAGCTACATAACAGCGAGATAAGGGTTCAATTTATTTTCGAGCAAGTACAAGGATAAAACGGTCAATTGACCAAAATTCGATATAAATCCGATGAGAAAAGTTCATTAAAAATATGAAATCGAGAAATCTTGATCAATAACGGGGCAAATATTGAATTTCGAGTCCAATTGATCGAGATATGAATTTAATTAATATTTTTGAAATTTTTATCTCGAAAAATGAGCTCGAAAATAGTGAAAAAATATACCGAAAAGGTAAAATCAAACTGATAAATTCATTTACGGATTAAATAAATTTAATATGAATTTTTGAGATTTTTTGGGATATTTTTTAGATTTTTATTATTATTTTAATGAGTAAAATAATAATAAAAATTAATTATAAAATGAAAAAAAAACAAACGAAATCTGGAAAGGAAATTTTCGGGGAGAGAGAAACGGAAGGAAGTCGACGCAAACCGAGGGAAGAAGAGCTTGCCGGACCAGTCACCTCCGGCGACCAGCGGCCAGGCACGCGATCGGAAAAGGAAGGCTGGCACCGTGCGACCTCCCAGCCACCAGGACGTGCGCCACCGGCGTCGGAATCCGACGAATCGAAGGGAGAAAGCCGCGGAGAAAAAAAGGGCATTCGGCGGCCACTGGCGGGAGTTGGCTCCGATCGAGGCCAACCGAGAGGTTCCCTGTCCAAGACGAGTCGAACGGCGGCAGCGGCACATCGGGAACCGGCAGGACGACGCCGGCACGACCAAAAAGGTACTGAACCGGTCGACGGTTCAGTGGAAAGTGACTGTGCTGAACCGGACCGGACCGGTTCAGCCAAGGAGAAAAGGGGAAAAAGAGGAAAAAGGAAAGAAAAAGGAAAAGAAAAATTTTTGGGATTTCACCGGACTTCGGGTAAGTCGATACGAGGTCAAAAGTGATCAATTTAATTTCTGATAAATTTATTTAAATTATATTTAATCAGAAATTGACCCGGAGTTAAATATACGAAATTGTGCAGTTCGATGATTAATTCCGAACGAAAGCCCGATCGAACTCCGATTCGCGCACCATCGCACAATCTCGGGTAAGTAAAGCTCATTTACGACAATTTATGTGATTTATGCGTATTTAAGATTTAATTTACGCATTTCGGATTAAATTTCGGATTTAGTGAATTATATTCAGAAAATTGAATAAAATGTCGTAAATGATATACGGGCTATCCAAAGAGTTTGGAATAAAGCCCAATGGGTATTGATAGGCCCAATGAGTCGATAGACCTTGATGAACGGACTTAATACGGATTAAGGCCCGATTAACGTGATTAAGGTCCATTAAGCGTACAAGGGCTAATTTAAGTGAAATAAACTGTATTAAATGTGTAATACAGTAAGAAAAGTGTAATTAACTCAGTGAATAATTAAATGCAGTTCCAGAGTCATATTGAGAGTTGACCGGACTGCGAGATTAGACAGCACAGAGGAAGAGAGGTCACACGACGTGATCCGAGGTAGGGGACTCTTGCAAGTAGCTAGAGATATCTGTGCATATTTTCGTTGGATTTTACATTCACTGAAATTGTTTGAGGGTCAGAAAAAATCTATAATAATTATAGGGACCCGATATGGGTAAATTACAATTTTACCCCTAGTTAGGCAAAAAGTGAAATTTTGGGAAAAGTGGTAAAAAGCATGAAAATGATGTTTTGAGTGGTTTTTACTGCTGTGTAGCAGAAGAGTAGGTGGATGGGCTAATGTTTTGAGGTCGATGTAAATTAAGCACACTTTATAGTGCTGATTTTAGTGATTTTTAACATCCCAATTTTTAAAGAGCCATCTACCGAATTATGTGGAAACAATCGTGCTAGAGCATAACTCGCACTTGATTTCAGATGTTTTTCTCATACATTAGTGCTGGAGGTTGACTCGCACTACATTTATTTGACATGCATGATAGAGTATTGGAGCATTGCTCGTACTCAGTTTTTATGTAATTTGTGCATGATAGAGTGCTGGAGCGATTAGCTCGTACTCGAGTTTTACATGAGATGCATGACCTGGTGCTGGAGGTTCACTCGCACTAGTGTTGATATTTTGACATGCATATACAGTGTTTTGAGGCGGAGTGTTGACTGTGTGTCACACTCAAGACGCGCACTGTAGTTTTTCGTGATATACACACATGTTAGAAAAAATCGTGACGATTTTCTCCGTGTAGACTGAGTGTCACACTGTTGAGATGTTCTCACGTGGATTTAGAGACATGGCATGTTAAAAACAACCTGATGAGCCCGAACGAGGGATAAGGGTTGGAGATCCACCTGATGAGCCCGAACGAGGGATAAGGGTTGGAGGACCAGCTGATGAGCCCCAACGAGGGATAAGGCTGAGGGTCCACAGAGTACGATGTACCGTGCGTGTGGCATGGAGTACATTGTACCGTGTTTTGTGTTGTGGAGTTGTGGAGGAGAGTTGTTGATAGCTGGCGGTTGTGATGGACTGACCCCCCTCCCGTTACAGCAGTGATAACCCGTACGCCGAGTACTGTGTTGCCTGAGATTTCACCACATGTTAGGATATGTACATAGTCCGGAGATGTTCTCTTACAGTAAGATCCTTAAGCCCAACATCCTTAAGCCAGAATAGGCGGGGAGGCTCTGTTCGACGGGGAGGCTCTCTTACATAGTCTAGAGAGATTGCATTTAGCCACTGAGTCTCGCATGATATATCACATGTATTTTATGATACGGGTAGACCTAAGGGATGGGTCGAAACCCAGTTTATTTGTGTTGTGATGAGAAATGCCATATTTCCTGTGTTTTGAATGTAAATGGCATATTTTATATAAAGGCATTCTTAAATGATTAAATATGCACGGTTTTGCATGAATACCTCTGATTGATAAACCAGCATGTGTTTAGTACATGGGATTTTAAATCTGTACTATATTATATATATTTCAAACATGCTTTTGAAATGAGAGAAGGAAAGGCAAAGCACTATTTTGAAGTAGATAGTATGGATGTCTACTTGCTTGCCTGATTTCCTTACTGAGCGCGTTGATAGCTCATCCCATTCATTTTCCCCCCATCTCTACAGATTCTCATCAGTAGATCGAGTCGGCCAGGGTATTGCATTCCTTTGATCCGCTGCCACTCCCCATCTAGCGAAAGGTATACACACGTGTACTCTTTTGTATCTAAACAATATATAAACACAGTGATGTACACGGTTTTAATGTTGGGGATGTAAATGTAATGATGTAATTATATTTAAGTATATGAATTTACTTATGATATGAAAGTCATGTACGTATGATACGTGAAAGAATGGTAAGGTATGTATGGATGAGAAGACTGATGCCTATTCACAGCCCAACTGTTGAGGAGATAAAGGTAAGCAAAAAGTGAAAAATTTATTGTGGTTTTTGGTAAAGTCGCGTGTGGGAGGAGGGCGTGACAGACATCTATTGAAAAAATGTGTCGGGATGAAATCTGTATAAGGATAAATGAAATGAAATATTTTTAAGGATTGACACTGAACAGGAATACAGCCTAAGTAAATAAAGGATTAAGTTGCAAGTGAATGGGTAAGTTCAAAAAAAAAATCCCTCGATTTTCAAGGGTCAAGAGTTGTTACATTTAGTGGTATCAGAGCAAAGGCTGTCTAGTACTGTCAGTGTCAATAATAAGGGTAAGATTACATCCTAAATTTTTTTGCTTATCTGGTTGTAGAGTAAGTATACCTAATTAAGTTAAGACTTAATGTTAGGTTTACGTAAAGAATCAGATCATGGGCTAGAGGCCGCAGAGATAGGCCTGAGAATCATGCAGAGTGGTTATATGAGACTCATAAATGATACTGAGGTTGAAACTGATGTTGAGCATGCCCCATCAGGTCCTATAGAAAGGACAGATGGTACTGAGATACACTTTTTTAAGATTGAGCGAAGTATGAAACATACTATGG
This sequence comes from Firmiana major, assembly GCA_033439115.1. Lineage (NCBI taxonomy): Eukaryota > Viridiplantae > Streptophyta > Magnoliopsida > Malvales > Malvaceae > Firmiana > Firmiana major. Next base: position 15,594,650 of record CM065904.1, on the reverse strand, counting down.
AAAATTGGGACACAGGCTATGTTAGGTGATGGGGTAGACGGGAGAATAGACAACCAGATTACTTCCGATACGCCCTCACAGCCTGTAGAGATGTTTCAGGGCTACAAATATACCTGCTCCTGTAGCTTCACAATAGAATGATGATGACTTGGGTTAGGAGTAGGAGCAACACGAGATGAGACAGTTTCAGAAGTGCAGATCGCCATTGTTAAGTGAGATAAAGGACCCAGTAATTATAGAGAACTGAATGAATGAGATTGAGGAGACTACGAATGAAATTTATGGGTCTGGTACAAGGAAATCGATTTGTCAATGAGTATGAATTATGATTTATATCCCTAGAAAGGTATAACCCAACGTTATAAGCAGTGAAGTTAAGAAATGTCTGTAAGTTCACTAACGGATAGAGACCGAGCTGATTTCGGAGGATAGTATGCTATTACATACTGAAATCAAGAATCTAATGGTACTAGAAGACTGGAAAATTTAAATTGGAAAACTTGCATGGATTCTTAGTGTATGACAGTGAGCTTAATAGACCGGGGGTAGTTTCAAGAGTTTAAGCCTCTATTTTTCAACCAGGTTAAGAATTCAATGATTCAGATTGTTGAATGAATGAGATAGAAAAGCTTGATGATTTTAGAAGTAACTCTACTGAGAAAGTTACTTTTACAACTTTTGTGTTAAAAGGATTGGAGAAGCTACACGAAATTTCAGAGTGTGCTACTATAAAGAAGTCGCCCTTGTAGCATCAATATCGAGATGGAGTGTCGAACTCGGAGGGAAATTCATCGATTTAATTCGAGAGCTGACATCAAAAAATTACATGGGATATATTCTGAAGGCCCTTAGGCGGCAGCACATTCCGGATGAATATGAAATTAAATTTATAGCTTTGGAAAAAGAATGATCTGGATAAGTAGAGATGTGAAATGGAGAAAATCCAGAAAACTCATAGGAGGTACTGAGATCCTCAATCGAGCTAAGTTAGCTCAACTTGATGTTATTTTGAGAGAGCAATGCGTAAGGCGCAACTATGGGAATATGATATATATACTTTCAAGGTTATTAAGGACATGAAAAGGTAAAGAGAGTGACAAAAGTAATGTACTAAGGAAGCAGTGAGAGTGATAGAGTAAAATCACCGTACCTGAAAGGATGAATTACAAGAACTAAAGGTATAAGTGAATGTCACACTGCTTACGAGATTGATAAAGTTAGGGCAGGTACGGATTAAAAAGACACCCTAGTAGACAGAGGGATTTCTAACACGTATTCGAATGATCTATTAGAGTTGCCACTAAATTGAAAGGTGAAGTTCTGAAATTGATTTAGCACCTGGCATCGAATTAATTATTCAGACCACTGTACTCAATGGCTTTGATTGAATTAGAAATGTTAAAGAAACAATTATAAGGATTACATGAAAAGGAGATTATAGGACCAAGTAATCCACTTTGGAGTGCACAAGCATCAATTGATAAGTAGATCTGGAGTCTTCTGGGCCACGATATGTCAAGAACGATAGTTAGTTGGATTTTCCTAAAACAGAGATTATAGATCAGGGGGAAAGACCTAAAACTCTTAAAGATGATTCAGAGTTTGAGACATATGGAGACTTTGGACTATGAATTATGTATCGAGTATAAAGATTGTGAATGGCTCATGCTTATGTTTCGAATGCGAGACTTAATTAGAATAAGGAAAGAGTTCTGATATAATTGATGTACGAAATGAGGCAAGTTTGAAATGTGATAGATTCTGAATACAAGTGATATTATGGACAAGAGATGTATACAATGTATGAATATTTCTGGTAAATTTAATTATTCAGATCAAATGATATGAACAGAGAATGAGTGTGACTAAAGGATAAATTGAAATTGACAGTCGAAATATTTGTGTTTGAAGTCAGGATACCATTACTTGTACTGTGAAGAATTATGGAATTCTACTAATCATGAAGGTTAAGTATTAAATTTTACAAACGCTGTTAAATACAAAAAAAAAATGATGAATGACTTGAGTTAATGCTTTGAGCAGAAGTGATTACGGGATGACATTACGTGTATTGGTCAAGGATATGAGCTACTGAAATATTTAGTGAACCTCAACTGGATGTAGTTCCTTTCTGATATTGACATTTATTTCATGGTAGTGAGTTTGAGAGTTGAGAACTAGAATTGATTGATCGAATCGAGCAAGCTCAGCATATTAATAAGTGTCGTATTGATGTAGCTAATCAAACCCAGATAGGTGCTACAACTAGCTTGAGTATTGGTACTGATAAGTTATTAAATTTTGAAGACAAAATTATCAAGTAGTCACGATATCCTCCATGTATTGATGCGACGCAAGTATCACCTAGATCCGACACACGTGACTGAGTATGAACCACTGGAATTGAAAGAGGATAGGACACGTGGAGAAATCGATTCGGATCTTGAACATGAAAGAAAAGGCATTGAGGTCTAAGATGATTCCTTTGGTCAAAGTTCTGTAGCAGTACCATGCTTTGAAAGAGGCCACGTGGGAATTAGAAAATTTAATGCGAGAGAAGTACCTACATTGTTTAAGGACTAAGGTATTCCTAAATTTGGGGACTAAATTTCCTTAGGTGGGGAGAATGTAAACCCCACAAAATTTTTTGGTACTTGGTTTTAAGTGATACTGATTGGGATTAAATTATGCCTGTGGTACAAAAAAAAAACAAGATTGTATCTTAATGTTAATATGAGAGACTCAGACTTAGACGAGGTTGATTTACAAATTTTTCTTTTACATGTATATACATATATACATGATGGAATATTAAATAATTACCTAGAATTGGTTAGTAAATAAATGAGAATTTATTTGAAATACATGGATGAGAATACACATGTATATATACATACATATACATTTGTACGTGCTATTGTAGATATATATATACACACACACGCATACAAGATTTATGTGTACAAATGCAGTGTGAATAGGAGTCTGAAGATAGGTAGCATATGTGAACGATACGTGTATATATATATGGAGAATTTAATCAAATACGTAGACATACATGTATTTATATATATATATATATATATATATATGCAAATTTTAATTTATTTCTCAAGATTAAAAAATATGGGTTCAAGGGTATACAAATATGCATAGATAAATATACATATATGAAAGAAATACACCCATGTAAATATATGTGAATATATATATGAGAGTAGATGTATACAATACATGTATAGGACCGAGAGCCCATCCGTTTATTATATGGGCATACACAAAATTCAGATTAGTGGAGGAAATAATATGTACAGGAAATCAATATATTAGTCAAGTTGTGAAAAGAAAAGACAATGAGAGTTTGTGGCCAAATCCACTCCCATTTTCTTTCCATCCTCACGCCACCAGGTTCACTCCCATCACATTTCCCTCACCATGCTCTCTGTCTTGTACCCTGTATGTGTATGAATGCAAGAAACCAAGAAATGTAAAGATAGCAGAAGAAGGAAACCAAAGCTGAAACAGGAGCAGGTAACGGAAACTGAAAATGAAATGATGTTGTACCAACATCAGTGTAGGAAACGTGAAGGAGAAAGAATGAAAATGATGGTTTTTGGTGAATAAAATATATATATATCTATATATATATATATTCGGAGTAGTTGTTGAAGTCTGAAAACTGAAGTGAAAGGAAAGTGGCGTGGGGAGTCTAATCACAGTAGGGAACATGAAGCAAAAAAAAAAAAAGAAAGGCTGGTAGTTGGCAGGAGAGACTGAACAAGGAAACAATACATATATATATATGCATGAGTTCAGGAGTGCGGCGAAGAAGAAAGAAACAGAGCAGATAAATAGAGAGTGGAACGAAAATAGATTAAGGCTGGAAATGTGGGGAAAAGGAAATTGTCAACACATGAATTGGTAGTAGCTCGTGTGAAGATATTCTGTTGGAGGAGACTGATTGAATGCAAAAAATGCTAAAACATAGGGAGAGAAAGCAAGGTTGATCCTCTGTTAAAATTAAACTGGATGAAGATGAGGCAGAGCAAAGAAAGGACCATGTTGCTGCTATTGGAGGCTTGCGATGAGGAGGCTTCCTTGCTGGGAAGAACAGAAATCGAAACAGAACTCTCTCGGCCATATTAGAGACTGGAGTCGGGCAAAATCTGAGGCGTGAACAAGGGAGACGGATGTGGACGCCTGGAAACAGAGATAGCAGAAAGACATTGGAGGAGGCAGGAACCGTGAGGAGGAGTCGGACTTGTGACCTGTAAACAGGAACATGAATTGGAAATAGAGGACATAGGTCCTCTGCAACCCGAAATCGAGGTTGATGGAGAAGATGATGATGGTGATGGGATGATGACCAAAGCGAGGGAGTGTTGGAATGATGATAGGATTGGGAGGATGATGAATGCGAGAAACAGAGGAGAACAGGCGAAATAGGGGCTGTTAGTAGACTGGTGTTCGAGGAAAGAAACAGAAAATGAAGAGCAAAGGGCGAAGAGTGATCATGAGCTGAAGTGTTTAGCCGTGAACAAGGAGTTCAGGTAGGGAGAAGAAGAGAAGATGATGAACGGTAACGAGTGGAAGTGAAGAAGAAAGAAAATGGTGAAAAGAAGTAGAAGTGGCGGGAAAGGACAAAGCAAAATTCAAAAAAAAAAAGATGAATAGTAAAAAAAAAAGAGAAAAGAAATATATATATATATATGTATATATAATAAAGGAAAGGAAGAAGGAATTTATTTATATTATATATATATTTGGAATAGAGAAAGAGATGTAAATAATTTGGGAAATCTCGGGAAAGAGTCTCGAAAAATTAACCGAGTGGATCGAGCTTGCCGACTCGCTAAGTTGAAGCAATCAAGGATTACAGACAGACACCAAGGTAAGAAATTTATGCAAGTTTTGGAGATAACGGTACATATTTTATGATTTCAAGTGAATTTTCAAGTGAATTTTACGATTTCGACGCATCGTAGGTAATTTGAATAAATAGGATACTATGAATACAAATTTCGATGTAGGAGAATCGTAGCAGGATTTAAGGGAGATACATGGAGGTGTTACTACTTGAACTTGAAATTTTCGATAAATAGAGGTAAGGGGTATTATTTAACTTAGTTCTGATAATGCAACAATCAAGAATTACGGACAGACACCGAGGTAAGAAATTTATGCAAGTTTTGGAGATAACGGTACATATTTTATGATTTCAAGTGAATTTTCTAGTGAATTTTAGGATTTCGACGCATCGTAGGTAATTTGAATAAATAGGATACTAAGAATACAAATTTCGATGTAGGAGAATCGTAGAAGGATTTAAGGGAGATACTGGGAGGCGTTACTACTCGAACTTGAAATTTTTGATAAATCGAGGTAAGGGGTATTATTTAACTTAGTTCTGATAATGCATTTTTGTTTCACCGATAAATGATTTTATGAAAGAGAATATGATTTGAAATGATTTATCAATGCTTTCATACTTGTGAAACTATTTACGAAGCATGTTTTAATTTGTCGAAATATTTCTCGAGTACCTTCCATGTTGTGAAATGAATTTCCTAAGGTATGAAGTGTATGGATGTTTTACATTTATTTATTTTTTTATATCCATATTGTTGAAAAAACTTTTGACAATTTCAAAAGTATTTAAGAAAAGAAACTTGTTTTCGAAAGGGGATTGTGGGGGCCACCTCTTGAGTCCTGCGGGAACAAAGTGCCACACAGTTTTTCGGTTTTATGATAGAGTTTTTAGAATTACAAGGAATTTGATTTTATTACTCGATATGAGTTTATGAGTTATAAAACCCAAGAAAGATTTTGGAAACTCTGTTTTGAGACTATAGGCTTCATGCATGGTTACTTCTTGTGGTGTTTCGGCTACACCACTTGGGGTGCCGGTACGTTGGCCCCTTTAGCACTTGACTCAACCTGTGTGGAAGATGCCGTGCTACTGGTGGTTTATGATGATGTATTGGTAGTATCTCGTGCCCGCGCAGCACTCATGAATGTTCCCCGCACGGTGAGTGCCACAGGTGCCCGTGCCCTAGCTATGTACTAGTATATGATAAGAAATAAGAAGATACTACCCATGTTTATAATTATTATTGCTGTACGAACCTGATCCAGTCTACAGCCCCCCTTACCATGGCCATAGGTATGATGACTCTCTACGGAGAATGACACATATCGCATGACTTAGTTATAGCCTAGTCTCCTCGATTTGATTATGAGAATCGACTATGATGAATGAATATGTGTTTTCATGATTACGAAATATTCATGAAATGTTTACGAAATGATTATGAATTATTCATGAAATGTTTGCGAAATGATTATGAATTATTCATGAAATGTTTGCGAAATGATTATGAATTATTCATGAAAGGTTTACGAAATGATTATGAAATATTAACGAAATGTTTATGAAATGATTATGAATTATGCATGAAATGTTTACGAAATGACTATGAAATATTCATGAAATGTTTGCGAAATGACTGTGAAATATTCATGAAATGTTTACAAATGTTCATGAAAGGTTTATGAAAAGTTGTAAAATGGTTAAACATGTTATTTGTTTTAAAGACACGCATGCTTTATGACGATTATGCATGAAATAACAATTTATGTATTGTATTAAGTTTCGTTCTATGAACAACTTCAAATGTTTTTATATATCAGAACAGCTTTAAGAGTATTACCTTACTGGGCTTTTCCCCAAAAGCTCACCCCTCTACCTCTCAGATTTTTGCAGTGAATTACAGTTAATAAATTCTGCGTAGACAACGCAGGCTGGCGGATATGAGCTTCCCCAAACTACCTTTTGTATATGCGTGAGGTATACATTCTTATCTCTTTACCAGACTATTTGTATGCACAGACATCTATTGAAAATAATATGTCGGGATGAAATCTGTATAAGGATAAATGAAATGAAATATTTTTAAGGATTGACACTGAACAGGAATACAGCCTAAGTAAATAAAGGATTAAGTTACAAGTGAATGGGTAAGTTCAAAAAAAAAATCCTTCGATTTTTAAGGGTCAAGGGTCGTTACAGGAAATAAGATTTTTCTGAGACTAGAGCCTACCATGATAGTGTTCGCTTTGCGCACGTTATGCTCGCTACTTGTGGTGTCCCAGCTCCGCCACCTGTAGTGCCTGTTCTGTATCGCCCGTGAAGTGTTAATCTTCGCCTCTGTGGTGTTTGTTTTCGCTACACATGGTGTATGTTCCGTAGTATCTCGTGCCCGCGCAGCACGTCTGTAGGTTATGTTACTCGTACGATGAGTGCCAATGGTGCCTGTGTTCTAGCTGTATGCTAGTTTGTGATAACCTGAAATTTTTTTCACTTTCAAAATTTATTTCGAAATTATGGGACAATATTCCCAGAGAAAAAATGTGTGTGTCTATATAAATATCTATATAGAAATAAATTAAATAATATATTATATTAATATATGGATATTAATATACTATATATTATTATATGTAAAATAAAATATATATATATACATGTAGATATTTAGATACATACATAATATAATGTAATAATATATTATATAATATCTAGATATGTTATATTATATTAAAATTTATGTTTATGTATTATATATATAACGAAAAAAAAGGAAAGGAGTTAGGGGAAGAGGCCCGACCCCTTCCTTTCTCTCCTCTGTTTAACAGAGAGAATGTGTCACGACCCAAAACTACCCAAAATCAGAGTAAATTTTTTGCATTTTGTTATTTTCTTTTCTGCTTACATGTCCTCCGATCGTGACCACACTCCACTAACAATTGGGTTGTGCGTCAATGCCAGTCTCACCATTCATTTATCATATAACTTAATTCTTTCTCAGTCATTTATAAGTGTTTACAATATTTATACATCCCCTAAAGTTACTTACAAACATGTCACTGTGCTATGCTTATTTAGATACCATATGTACAAGTGTATATACCTTAAATGATGGGCAGCAGTGGATATCCGGAATGCAATACTCAGTCGCCTCAACATCTACTGGAGATTATCTGTGTGAGAAAATGAAAGGGGTGAGCACATCAAGCTCAGTAAGGCAATCCAACGAACAAGTAGGTAACCATACTACCTACATGAACGTGGTGCCATGCATAAACCACCCTTTCTCCACACATTTCAAAACTGATGCAGTGATTCATGATGTCATGTAAAACACGTTCGCATGGAAAATTCAACATGCAACTCTTTTTAAATCATTTCTTTCTCATTTAAAAATTTCACAATAAAGTCAGGACTCAACCCCTCCTTCGGGTGATCCTGACTCACACAAAACCATGAAAATCAGTTTACATCACACATGGGTTTAAAAAAAAACATGGAAATAATCATCATGCAAATTTAGCTTAAAACCCAATTTCAATCATCGTCAAGATCATCAACATGCGAGACTAGGCAACATCTGTATATCGGTAATAACCAGGACTATGGCCATGTGTCCTCATGAGCCCCTCTGCTACACGGATCCAAGTGTGCGGGGTCTCACCCTGATTGGGAATCGCCCGAGAGGTGGGTCACTCCAACCCGTCAGTCTTATCCGATCCCACGCATCCGAAGATACCGTATCTGAAGATACCCCGTATCCGAAGATACCACACGGTACATCGTACTCCATGCTACTTGCACGGTACATCGTACTCCATGGACCCATATCATATCTCTATACTCATGCCATGTCTCAAAACGCACGTGCGAGCCTATTTAATCGGTGACACACAGTCTACCCGAAGCTCCAAGCATGGCTCATCGCATGTTCTCATAAAAATCAGTGGGGGGTGCGAGCGATGCTCCAGCACTCTCGTCAATTCAAGTAAAACTAGTGCGAGCTAAGCTTTAGCACTCTCATCAAATCATGTGAAAAATCTGGTGCGAGTTTAACTCTAGCACCGTGTCACGAAAATCATATATATTTATAAAATCTAGTGCGAGTTGGACTCCAGCACCAATGCATGTAAAACTCTAGTGCGAGCTCTCGTTCCAGCACTAATGCATGCATCACACAAATCAAAACATCATGCGAGCTGAGCTCTAGCACGTCACATGTCAATAAAAACACGTAGGCGGCTCTGTTTCCTTAAAACAGTTTTCACAACAATTTCATCATTGAAAATATGCAATGCTGTGCATTTTCCTTTCAAGGTTAGCCAGCCTACTCATGCATGCATCAAAACACCTCCAGAACGAGCAGGAACCTTAAAATTGTAAATTTTACCCTTAACAAGGGTATTTTGGTAATTACCCATTCGGGGCACTAAAATTGTTAACATACCTCTAGACCCTTCAGATAATTTAAAAGACTGCATATGAACTTTAAAATTTCGTAAAGTTACCTCTAGCAGTCCGTAGAATTCCCTTACCTTATTTTTCTGTAGAGTCTGACCTTTCCTTTTTCACTGATGTCTCGTCACGCAGTCCGATCTGTTCCCAATCCATTGTCCGAAACTGCGTATAAATATTCTTCAGGTCAGATATCATACAATTTAATTGTATTTCCTATTTTTTGGGCTTAATTTAAATCATTGGGCCCATTTACCCCTATTGGGCCCGATTGCACCTTAATGGGCCTTAATCGGCCTTAAGCCCGTTTTCCACTTAATTTTCACATTATCGAGGCCTATTGGGCTCATTGGGCCCACCAATAATTTATTGGGCCTCGTTCTAATTCTCGAATAGCTAAATTTATTATTTACGACAATTTACCTAAATTTTCATAATTTAATTTATTTTATGCGATAATTAAATTCGAAGCACGCATAACGATGTAAATTGTCGTAAATAAGGGTTACTTACTCGAGATTCCATGCTAGTACGTAAATCAAGGCTATCTCGAGCTCTCGTTTGACGTCGATTGTCGAGCTACACAATTTCATAAATTTTTGGGTAAATTTTCAGTCGAAAATTAATTAAATAAAATATTCCAAAATTTAAATCGGTCATTTTCGACGGCTACTGACTTACCCGTAGCTCGATTACATCGCCGGGATTGTTCTCCAATTTTTTTCTCTTTTTTTTTCCTTTCCTCATTGGCTGAACCGGTTCGGTCCGGTTCAGACCCGGTTCGGACCTGCCGGTTCACTCCGGTTTGGTCGGTTCAGGGCCTTGCCGGCCGGTTCTCCGCCAGCTTCCACCTCCAGTAGCTCCGCTGGGTCGTCCGCATCTCAGATCTACCCTCGATTTCGTCCAAGGCCGCCGGAAAGTCGCCGGTCCAGCCTGTTCTTTCCTGCCGTCGAAACCCATTTCTCTTTCCACCCTTTTCGGCATTTGCCGACAGTTTCGCCAGTCATTTTCGGCATCAATCAGCTCGGCATTAAGTGGGGAAGCTTTGGTTGGCAGTGGTCGGGGTTAAATCTGCGCCGGTGGTCGCCAATTTTGCTTCCTCTCTCCGCGGCTTCTCCCTCCGTTTTCGGCCTCCACCGGCGTCGGTGTGGCTCGTCGTCGGTACCAGGGAGGTCGTCGGCCTCTCCTCTTCCATTTTCGGCCCTTCGCCTGGCCGTTGATCGTCGGACGGTAGCCGATCGGTCTTCCTCATTTTCCGTCTGCTTTGTATTTCTCTCTCCCGACAATCCTTTCCTGATTCTTTCCTTTTTTTTTCAATTTATTAATTTATTTTTATATATTTATATATTTATATATTTATTTATTTATTTATTTTTATTATTTATTTATTTTATTAATATTTTAATCATTAAAAATACATTAAAAAATACCCAAAATATCTCTTTAAATATCCTTAAAGTTATTATTTAATTCTAAATTCATTTATTTAATTTTATTTAATTTATTTAATTTATCTTGACCCCTTTTTGATATATTTTTCGATTATTTTCGAGATTATTTTTCGAACAAAAAATTTCGATTAATCCTGATTAATTCCAATAAATTGATATCTTGATCAATTTAACCCGAAATTTAATTATTTCTTCGTTATTGATCAAGATTCTCAAATCCATTATTTTTAATTAATTTTTCTCATCGAATTTATACCGACTTTCGGTCTTTTGACCATTTTACCCTTGCACGTGTTCGAAGATTCCATTTCAGTCCTTTTGTATTTTTAATTTTCATGTTTTAACTAAAATCGGGTCTTACATAATCTCCCCCACTTAAGAAATTTGGTCCTCCAAATTAGAACCAAGTCATATAAGTCCACAGACTACTCTGGGTACATCAATCGTATCATACTTTTTAATTCTCATGTAACCTTTTTCCGGAGTGTAATACTACCAAAGGACTTTAATTAGGGAGATCGTCTTAATCCTCAATACTTTCTCTTTCCTGTTTAATGCCCGAATCAACTTTTTCAATATATTTATATTTGCACTGAGCTGAACTATTGGAGTTCATATCTGATCACCTATGCTGGATCTGGATAGTATTGCCGAAGTATCAAAAGATGGGACACATTGTGGATGCCTGTTTATTCAGGTGATAACGCCAACCTACAGGTCTTATCTCCCACTTGTCCAATCTCTCAAAAATTCCATTCAGCAAAACTTAATTTGCCTTCTTCCCGAGTATCGTTATGTCCTTATTCCCTTAGGACAAATAACTTCAACAATTACTGATTCACCCTCAGTGAATTCCAATGCTTTTTGTCTGCTCTGAGGTGTTCTTAATCTCTCACTCAACTGAACATCCTCAGAGACTTATTATACTAATTCGAAAGAAATTTCTATCTGTCACCCACTTTTTCTTATCCAAGTCGGGGAAACAACCCCTATGGCTATACTATGCCTCATATCTTGTTATCTCGATACTCAAGTGACACATGTCGTTATTAACGACTTAAATTTGTAATAACTGATCATCCCAGGAGCTTATAAAATCAATGGCACAAGCTTTCATCGTATCCTCCAGAACCTGTACAGTCCTCTCTAACTGACCATCTGTCTGAGGATGAAAAGCTGTGCAAATACTAAATCGGGTTCCCGTAGCTTCCTGAAAATATTCTCAGAGGTGGGAAGTGAAGTGGGAATCCCTATATGATACCATGCTCACTGGAACGCTACATAATGTTCCACAATCTTCCTTATACATAAATTCTCATACACACTCTGAGTATCTGGAGATTTCATAACCAGAAGATGGGTAGACTTAGTCAATTTAGCGACTATCATCTAAATAGCCTCGTGATTCATTTGAGTCCTCTATAACCCATCACAAAATTTATGGAGACTTGCTCCATTTCCGTGCCGTGTCGATATAAGTAGAGGCTGCAATAACCCCGCAGACTTTTAATACTCTTCCTTATTCTGCTGACATACTAGGCACTTTTCCACAATCTCTACCATATCTCTTTTCACATCTGACCACCAATACCCTTTTCAGAGATTTTATATATATATATTCGTTACTTTCCGTATGCACTGTATATCCCGAACAGTAAGCTTCTGACAATATTACTATCTCATCAACTGTGGTTCTGGGGAGCACTTATACTGTCTCTGAACCTCTCTGTAATTCATCAACACTCTCTGTGAACTTCGTCACTGTACCCTTCTGAATCTGACCCAAACTATCGACACCATGCCGATCATCACGTTAAGCCTATCAAATCCGAGCACTCTCATCCGGTTCTAGTCTCAGGCTAGCTGTCACACAATCACTGTCATCATCAGAAGGGATCACATCAACACTGAGGCTCACAACTGCTCTAGCAGCTCACGCTCCTTGACCATCATATGTAATACCATCCCGAGGCTCTTTCTGCTCAAGGCATCAGTCATCACATTGGCCTTTCCTTGGGGGTACAATTTTCCACAATCAAAATCTCTCAGAAGCTCTAACCCACTTTATTATTTCATATTTGACTCTTTCTGTGGAAACAGATACTTGGGGCTTTATGATCAGTGCATACCCAAAATTTCTCACCATATACATAATAGTACTGCATCCTCAGTACAAGTACTAATGCTGCCAACTTTAAATCATGGGTCAGATAGTTTATTTTATGATCCTTGAGTTGTCTGGATCCACAATCGACTATCTTCCCTATTGCATCAATACACAGCTCATTCATACACATGGAGAACCTCTTGAGCTGTTGGGTATGGTAAAAATAATCACGGTGGTCAATTCATACTTCATTACACCAAAACTCCTATCACGTCTATCATCCCATTCAAATACCACGCTTTCTTAGTTAAACGTGTCAACAAAGTATACCCTTTTTAGAACTCGCAGCAACCATCTGTAAAGGCAATTTTCTAATTATTGCTTATAATTTACCCTGGGCTTTAACTACACCCAACATATCATCAATAAGGATGATGACAAATCGGTCCAGGTAAAGTTTAAATAACTCATTGTAGTTGAGCTCCATTACATATTTTAATCGCCCATATCCTTGACCGATGTATGTATAAGCGTATAATCACTTCAAAATTGCTCACGTTCAAGGTACTAACCCGCGTCATTTCCTTTTTCTTATATTAACGGCTTTTATTAAATTTTAATATTTTAACCTTCATAATTAATCGAATTTTATAATTCTTTATCGTACTAGTAAAAGTATCCAAATTTTAAATTTATATCTTACTGTGGTTGATTTCAAGTTGTAGATTATATATATATATATTTCTAGACGCTGTCAAGTCCTCAGGCAGGGAGGTATTTTGAAATACCTTTATTAACCCTTAGACTTAACCATAATTACTTTACATATTAGTCCCTGTGATTACAATTCATATTCGCTACTATTCGCTTTAATCCAAATTACTTCATATCGTAAAGATGTTCTTACCTTGGATACGCCTCTTACTCCAATACATCTTGTATTCAGAATCAAGCATATCTTAAAGATTATATCCCTAGTGTATCAGTTATAACGAAACTCTGCCATTATTCATTTCGTGAGTACTATCATTTGCTCCTTTAATTTCAATCGTTGCACCCCTTTTTAGTACTTATCAAAACTTACAGTATACTTTTCAGGGGTAACCATATCACTATCTTAGGATAGAAATCCGAACTTCATAATATGCAGCCGATTACTTTATTCTCAAATATTACTTTAAATTATTCATAGTCCATTGAATAAAATCGGCTGACTTATACTTCTTCCCCCGTTTTTAACTTAAAATCTCTTCATAATTATTCCGTTAGTTAACCTTTCTCTATTGGGGTACTCATTTATCAGCATCGTGCCCAAGAGCGTAGGCATTTATGTCTTTTACTCACTTATATGCGAATGAAGGCGGTATAAAGAAATACGTGGTACCAGGATCAATTAACACAATTACTTCTTTATTCATAAGCAGTGTGGTATCTTTCACCACATCCTGTGAAATATCAGTAATGTCCTGGTCCAAAATATATACTCGCCTTTGTCTAACAGCCTACTTTCCTTTTCTCTTCGGTTGTGGCCTCCCTTTTCGATGCAACTATCTAAACAGGTTTTCTCTATCTCTTTACCTTTCTGTGGGGCAATCTCGCCCAACTTTGAGCAATCATAATAAATGGTCCGTCTTACCACACTTAACGGCCATTTTCATCTATAATATGTAGGTGTAGGTCCTACTTCCATGGTACTTACCACACATTCTACAGTGATCCGTAGCAGATCGGGGTTCTCCAATCACAATACCGCTCAAAAGTGCTACAATAGGATAACTGTGGCCTTACCAATCATCTTACCAACTGGTCTTTTACCAATTACCTTTTTCCCGTTCTGCCATCTCTAACATTCTCGATTCTCTTTTTGTCTCTATTTCAACCCTTACTACCTTTCCCAATCTCAAAGGCGTGCAACTCACAATCTTATTCACACCACTGTTGTTTACGCACTACCTCGACATAGGTAATGATACCTAACGGGGCCAATCGGACTCTAATTGACAATCTGAGCCCTTCCATAAACTATTAGACATCTCGACTGTCAGTGTTCATAGTGTCGAGGTAATATCTACCCAAGAATATAACTGAGTTTCATACTCATAATTCATACTTATCAACAAATCAATTCCTTTTAAACAATGTCCGGGATATTCTATCACCGAAATACATCCAAAAATATTTCTCTTGTCAACTCTGGATGTCTAACTCTTAAGTTGGGTCGAGCAGACTTCCATCAATGCTCCGACTTGCCCTCAAATCTTATGCATACTCTGAGCAATTTACTCCCAAAATATTCTCCACACTTCGCTTCAACCTCGCGAAGCGTGTCTCAATACTGTCCAATCTCTCTGTCGGACTCTGTGAGGCATGCTCAACATTAGCCTCCATTTCAATCTCATCATGATTCTCATAGGTCAACTCAGCACGATTAGCAGGCTCAGGTATACCTCTACGACCTCTGCCTCGTGCTCTACCTTCTCTATCGCGACTAATATTAGGCATTCCTGCATCCTCAACCATTTCTTAGTTAAAGCTCATCTCGATATACACTATGGTATCTAACCAAGCACAGTAACACGGGGATGTAATTTCCTAATTACTGACACTGACACACATCAGACCAATTTCTGCTCTGATACCACCTTTATATGTCACGACCCAAAACTATCCAAAATCAGAGTAAATTTTTCGCATTTTGTTATTTTCTTTTCTGCTTACCTGTCCTCCGATCGTGACCACACTCCACTAATAATTGGGCTGTGCGTCAATGCCAGTCCCACCATTCATTTATCATATAACTTAATTCTTTCTCAGTCATTTATAAGTGTTTACAATATTTATACATCCCCTAAAGTTACTTACAAACATGTCACTGTGCTATGCTTATTTAGATACAATATGTACAAGTGTATATACCTTAAATGATGGGTAGCAGCGGATATCCGGAATGCAGTACTCAGTCACCTCAACATCTACTGGAGATTATCTGTGTGAGAAAATGAAAAGGGTGAGTACATCAAGCTCAGTAAGGCAATCCAACGAACAAGTAGGTAACCATACTACCTACATGAACGTGGTGCCATGCATAAACCACCCTTTCTCCACACATTTCAAAACTGATGCAATGATTCATGATGTCATGTAAAACACGTTCGCATGGAAAATTCAACATGCAACTCTTTTTAAATCATTTCTTTCTCATTTAAAAATTTCACAATAAAGTCAGGACTCAACCCCTCCTTCGGGTGATCCTGACTCACACAAAATCATGAAAATCAGTTTACATCACACATGGGTTTAAAAAAAAAAGCATGGAAATAATCATCATGCAAATTTAGTTTAAAACCCAATTTCAATAATCGTCAAGATCATCAACATGCGAGACTAGGCAACATCTGTATATCAATAATAACCAGGACTATGGCCATGTGTCCTCGTGAGCCTCTCTGCTACACGGATCTTGGTGTGCGGGGTCTCACCTTGATCGGGAACCGCCCAGAAGGTGGGTCACTCCAACCCGTCAGTCTTATCCGATCCCACGCATCCGAAGATGCCGTATCTGAAGATATCCCGTATCTGAAGATACCCCGTATCTGAAGATACCACACAGTACATCGTACTCCAGCTACTTGCACGGTACATCGTACTCCGTGGACCCATATCATATCTCTATACTCATGCCATGTCTCAAAACGCACGTGCGAGCCTATTTAATCGATGACACACAGTCTACCTGAAGCTCCAAGCACGGCTCATCGCATGTTCTCATAAAAATCAGTGGGGGGTGCAAGCGATGCTCCAGCACTCTCGTCAATTCAAGTAAAACTAGTGCGAGCTAAGCTCTAGCACTCTCATCAAATCATTTGGAAAATCTGGTGCGAGTTAAACTCTAGCACCGTGTCACGAAATTCATATATATATATAAAATCTGGTGCGAGTTGGACTCCAGCACCAATGCATGTAAAACTCTAGTGCGAGCTCTCGCTCCAGCAGTAATGCATGCATCACACAAATTAAAACATCGTGCGAGCTGAGCTCTAGCACGTCACATGTCAATAAAAACACGTAGGCGGCTCTGTTTCCTTAAAATAGTTTTCACAACAATTTCATCATTGAAAATATGTAATGCTGTGCATTTTCCTTTCAAGGTTAGCCAGCCTACTCATGCTTGCATCAAAACACCTCCAGAACGAGCAAGAACCTCTTGTTCTTGCTCCTCTCAATTTTTCCTACAATTGTAAATTTTACCCTTAGCAAGGGTATTTTGGTAATTTACCCATTCGAGGCACTAAAATTATTAACTTACCTCTAGACCCTTCAGATAATTTAAAAGACTGCATATGAATTTTAAAATTTCGTAAAGTTACCTCTAGCAGTCTGTAGAATTTCCTTACCTTATTTTTCTGTAGAGTCTGACCTTTCCTTTTTCACTGCTGTCTCGTCACGCAGTCCGATCTGTTCCCAATCCATTGTCTGAAACTGCGTATAAATATTCTTCAGGTCAGATATCATACAATTTAATTGTATTTCCTATTTTCTGGGCTTAATTTAAATCATTGGGCCCATTTACCCCTATTGGGCCCAATTGCACCTTAATGGGCCTTAATCGGCCTTAAGCCCGTTTTCCACTTAATTTTCACATTATCGAGGCCTATTGGGCTCATTGGGCCCACCAACAATTTCTTGGGCCACGTTCTAATTCTCGAATAGCTAAATTTATTATTTATGACAATTTACCTAAATTTCCATAATTTAATTTATTTTATACGATAATTAAATCTGAAACACGCATAACGATGTAAATTATCGTAAATAAGTGTCACTTACCCGAGATTCCATGCTAGTACGTAAATCGAGATTGTCTCGAGCTCTCGTTTGACGTCGATTGTCGAGCTACACAATTTCATAAATTTTTGGGTAAATTTTCAGTCGAAAATTAATTAAATAAAATATTCCAAAATTTAAATCCATCATTTTCGACCGCTACTGACTTACACGTAGCTTGATTACATCGTCGGGATTTTTCTCCAATTTTTTTCTCTTTTTCTTTTTCCCTTTTTCTCTTTTTTTTCCTTTCCTCATTAGCTGAACCGGTTTGGTCCGGTTCAGACCCGGTTCGGACCCGCCAGTTCACTCCGGTTCGGTTGGTTCAGGGCCTTACCGGCTGGTTCTCCGCCGGCTTCCACCGCCAGTAGCTCCGCTGGGTCGTCCGCATCTCAGATCTGCCCTCGGTTTCGTCCAAGGCAGCCAAAAAGTCGCCGGTCCGGCCTGTTCTCTCCTGCCGTCGAAACCCATTTCTCTTTTCGTCGTTTTCGGCGTTTGCCGGCAGTTTCACCGGTCGTTTTCGGCATCAATCGGCTCGGCATTAAGTGGGGAAGCTTCGGTTGGCGGTGGTCGGGGTCAAATCTGCGCCGGTGGCTCCGATTTTACTTCCTCTCTCCGCGGCTTCTCCCTCCGTTTTCGGCCTCCTTCGGCGTCAGTGTGGCTCGTCGCCTGTACCAGGGAGGTCGCCGGCCTCTCCTCTTCCATTTTCGACCCTTCGCCTGGCCGTTGATCGTCGGACGGTGGCCGACCGGTCTTCCTCATTTTCCGTCTGCTTTGTATTTCTCTCTCCCCGACAATCCTTTCCTAATTCTTTCCTTTTTTTTTCAATTTATTAATTTATTTTTATTAATTAATTAATTAATTTATTTTATTAATATTTTAATCATTAAAAATACATTAAAAAAATACCCAAATATCTCTTTAAATATCCTTAAAATTATTATTTAATTCTAAATTCATTTATTTAATTTTATTTAATTTATTTAATTTATCTTAACCCCTTTTCGATATATTTTTCGATTATTTTCGAGATTATTTTTCGAACTAAAAATTTTGATTAATCCCAATTAATTTCAATAAATTGATATCTTGATCAATTTAACCCGAAATTTAATTATTTCTTCGTTATTGATCAAGATTCTCAAATCCATTATTTTTAATTAATTTTTCTCATCGAATTTATACCAACTTTCGGTCTTTTGACCATTTTGCCCTTGCACGTGTTCGAAGATTCCATTTCAGTCCTTTTGTATTTTTAATTTTCATGTTTTAACTAAAATCGGGTCTTACAGAATGAAACTAAGAAGACGAAGAGAGGAGGAGGAGAAGAGAGGTAGAGAAGAAATGAAACGACCGGAGAGGAGAGAGAGAGTCGTCGCTGGCCAGAGGAAGGGTGAGTCGTCGTCGGCGGCGTGAAAAACGGCCCCGGATCGGCAAAGGGAAGGAAGAAGCAGTGACGCCGAAAATGAGAAGGGGTGAACCGGCCACTTTCTGGCCAATCTAGGCGTAACATCACCAAACACATGCGTCGCGCGGCTAGACGGAGCGGCTGGAAATGGAAACCAATGAAGAATCGGCTGCTGGCACCAAATCAGAGGGAAACGATGTTGAACCAGTTCAGACCGGTTCAGCTAAAGGGAATGGGCTGAACTTGTTCGGCCAGAAAAGAGGAAAAAAAAGAAAAAAAAAGGGAGAAAAATTCGGTGATGCCTCGAGTTAAGGATAGGTCGGTAAGCGATCGGGTTTGACCATTTCAAATTTTGAAAATTTATTTAAATTTATATTTGACAGAATTTAACCCGATTTAAATAAATAAATGTGTAGTGCGACAATAGGCGACGAATAAGAGTTCGATTCAACCTCGATTTACGTGCTAGCATGAAAATTCAGGTAAGTAAACCCCACTTGCTACCACCTGTATTATTATACTGGTTAGATTTAATCGTATAAGTTATGATTTAATTTTGTATAAATTGTATTATGCATTGGAATTAAACAATTGTTGTAGCAAATAATTATTTGAACTTCTCGAAGACATATGTGAACCATCTAATTGATTTGAAAGATGTCAAGTGATGAATCAACTGGATTGGAAATACAAATTAATTTCTGCTTTGCAGTCTGGGTAATGAGAAAATGATACCTGGTCTTATTACAAAAATTTAACAATTTTGTAAATTATCGGTGTCCCGAGTTGGAACTTCGGACTATCGAAAATGCGATTTTAGGCCGTTTTGAGTTGTTTTTGAAACTCACGATGATTTTCAAACATTAAAATCATTACCTGACATTTTGTGGAAAATTTAGAAGATTATACAGATTTTTATATATATAATCTCATTTAATTGAGTTTTGGACTAAATAGAGCATATAACTTATTTAGCTTATGCTCAGTATTTCAGATTTAAGCATCAACTGCTTTCCATCTCGATTGCGATATGGATTTTGGAAACACGATTGTTGGACATTCTTCGTTTATGGACATTTTCGTTAAGTTAATTTGGATAGAGTATATATAGACCTTCGGATTTGTAATCAAAGATAGTACCCTAGTCACGAGGTAATTTCAACTCATTGATAGCTACAACGAGAAAGCCCTTATCGAAATATAATTGCGGACACCACTTATATTCATAAGATCGAATTATCAAACTCTACGAATGAGATATCGGGTTAGTAATTCCCTTTTAAGATGCAAAAAGCATCATATGGTATAGTTCTGAACTTAGAAAATTCTAAGTTAAATCCATAGTTGCAAGGTAGCATTATATGAAGTAAATTTAAGTTCTCGAACAGAAATTAGATAATGGTTGAGAATTATAAGTGTGAAAGAATACGTGATTGGAATATTGATAAGAATATAAAATTGATCAGTGTTCATTTAGATGTGAAGTAGCACCATGAAGTACAAGCTAATTTCGTAGATGCATGATAGCATCATATGGAATGAAATGAGTCCTAAAACATAAATTGAAGAATGTTTCAAGGACTAGGTGTGATTGGTATGAGCGATGGATAAGTGATCCTTGGGATATAAAGTAGCATCTTAAGGTATAAATTAGTTTCTGTTGATGCAAGGAAGCATCATACTAATTATCGGGTTCTAGAGTAAGAACCGAATGATGTTCAAGGATCATAAATGTTAAAGTATGTGGTAACATCGACGATAAGATTATCGAAAGGATATGTTCTTATGTGAACCTTGTTTTGCAATTGCATCTTAATGTATATTACGATTTTGTGAGATTTAGAAAGTTTACATTGATTTATATCTGCACTAAAGAAGCTTTAAATTCTCACTTACAACATGTTTTGAGAGTATATGAGACATACATCTCTGTGTTTTGGATTTAAGCCAACTCTGCTTTTATCCATAACATGATTAGCACGAATTTCAAAATGACAGGTAGCCCATGTTTGGTTACCTACGAATTCATGGCTTTTGTAAAATGTTTTGAAATGTAATTTGCTACGTTAAAATGAAAGTTTATGAAACTAGGTTTATGTATATGTGTGTTTTTCGAAACAGGATTTTCGTAAGGCTTTCTACAAAAACATTTGAAAATGATTTTGATAGGTTGCATATTAAACATATTAATTGTCATATTTTTCCATGATTTAAATTCTTTTTTATGCTTAGTTTTTAGATTTGACATATATTTGGTATTTTGTATTATACATGAAGGAATAGGAGCAGAATGGACGAAAGTTGTAAATTTTGATCAAGTCACAAAATTCGAAAATGTCTTGGTGTAAAGCATAGGTACGTCTAAGGTAGTGATAAGAATTGCAACTCAAATATGTGAATTCAAGTCAAGCTTCATCACTTGAAGCTGAATTTAACTTAAACAGTCTAAAGATGGCTAATGGAAGATTTTAATTATGAAGGGAGATATGGCATGGCTTTCTTTGGCAAAAAGAAATTAATGGTCAAGAAAGGAAAGGGTTGATTTGTAATCAAACTCAATCAGAAGTTTCCTTTTAAACAAGATTTTGGGGATAGGATATTTAGTATATATAGATTAAGAGAGGGGGATGGCAGGATCATCATCATAGAGATAAAAGATGTCATGACCCTCAACTTACCAAAATACATACAAATTTTTTGCATTTTCATGCATCATTTATCATTCGTCCTTACCTCAATCGTGAACAGCAACTCTCCTCAATAGTTGGGCTGTGTGTCTACGTCTAACTCACTCCGCTATACCAATTCAATTTGTATATTATTTATGAGTAAACACTTGTATAAATGTATATATATCAGAGTTGTTACATGTGTTCACATTGTTTTACATCCTCAATAGTTACATACAAAATGCCACTGTGCTACCGTAAGTTTAGATAAAAAATTACCATAGTGTGTATACCTTACACGATGGGATGCAGCGGATTACCAAAAGGGAACACCTCCAGTCACACTCAATCTATACTCAACACTCTGTAGAGAGGGAAAATAAGAGGGGTGAGCAAACCACACGCTCAGTAAGGCAATCATGCGAACAGGTAGATACTGTACTATCTACGTGATCGTGATGCCATGCTCAAAAGCATTTAGTTTATCATTTTATCTCAAAACATGAGTGTATGATTGTGTTAATGGTATGTAAAGCATTCATGCTATTAAAATCCAGTGCACATTCATTTCAAAGCATGGTATAAATCATCATGCATAATTCGCAATAAAGCATGGCATTATCCATCATGCGTTTTCTCAAATAAGCATGGCATTAACCATCATGCATTTTTCACAATAAAGCTTGGCATTAATCATCATGCTTCGGTGCACTTTAAACCATTAACAATCGATATCTCAAAACAATTCAATAGTTGTCAGGTCTCAACCCCTCCCTCGGACTGTCCTGACCCACAAATCATTTCAAACATGGATTCATTCACAAAGCATTAGACATGTGAGATAGGCAATTCAATATAAGGTAATAACCTTTAGGTCTATGGCCATAACTTGTGATACCGGCTACACAGATCAGGTGTGCGAGATATCACCACTATTTGCTTCCACACGGGAGGTGGGTCAAATCCAGCCCGTCGGTCTATAGTAGATCTCGTTCGAAGATGACACATCACAATCTCAACACGGTACAACATACTCCACGCTACATGCACGGTACAACGTACTCCATGGACCCAATCAACACATCATATCACGCCACATCCCAAAACACACGTGTGAGCCTATTTAATCGGTATGACCTCTTGTCTACCCGAAGCTCTTAACACGGCTATCAACATGTCAAAATCACAAACTACACGTGCGAGCCTATTTAATCGGTGCGACACCAAGTCTGCCCAAAGCTCCAAGCACGACAACAAATAAGGTGGGTATCTAGTGCGAGCTAAGCTCCAAGCACCATGCCAAAACTAGTATGAAATCCATGTGAAAACTAGTGCGAGATAAGCTCTAGCACTCATGTGTATAAAACACATCAAATCTCGTGCGAGTCATACTTTAGCACGCTTTCATTCTCACGAAATCACGTAGGTGGCTCAATCTTTGCAAAACATGGTTATCAACCAAATCACACCATTTCTTTTTGCAAATCATTTCAAATATTAGTCAACCTACCAACCATTTGCTAAAAAGCAATAAATCATGATTTTCAAAACATTATGTTTTTGTTTTCATGCACATTTCTCAAACACCCAACTTTTGCCCTTCAATCACCCAACATCATTTCCTAGTATCTCATGCATTCTAACAAAGCATTTAATGCTCCTAAATTACGCACAGATATCTCTAAGAGTCTATAGAATTCCCTTACCTAGATTTATTTGGTGGGACTCTTTTCCTCTTAGCTTCTCACGCTCTTGGCTCAACTCGCTCCGGCGTATCCTCGAAAGCTGCAATTTATTCATCATATGTTTGAGTTAGTATTTCTAACTCTCGTTCAACTATACATTCCACCCAATGCCTTAAACACTCATTTTACCCTTTTTGGGTAAGCCTTTCTATTCATTCCTTATTATTATCTTAAAATTATCTCCTTAACACCATTATCATCTCAAGACATCCCATTCATCATTTATTCCACCACATTTCACTTCTCACACTAACCCATTTCTAGGTTATATTCATTTCATGGCATTCTAGGTAGTTCTACCCACAATGTGCACGCCCAAATCTACTTCATAATCATCAACTAGACAAATGTACTTGGATTTGTGCACTAGAAACTTACCTCTTTGGATTTCCTCTTTGCTCCAAATAGAATTGCCCCTAGTTCCTTCAATCCAACAAATGGGTAAATGCCTCCAAACTATTTTGTTCTTCTCCTTGATGTGAACAACTTTGTCTCTAATAGTCTTCCCTCAAATCTCCTTGAAAATGGTTGGATTTAGAGAGAGAAAACTAGGTTTTGGGTTGGAAATCGAAGGAAATGGTTTTGTCCCGAAATCTGCAGATTTTCAACGCCCTTTTTTATAGAAATAACTTGAGGAGATCGATCTGCACAAGGAGGAGATCGATCTAGTCCTCTTAAATTCCTCATTTCCACGGTATTTTTAAGCACGAGAGCGATCTGTCAAAGCTTGAGATCGATCTGCTCCAAACAGAGAGCTAAGGAGATCGATCTGTATGCTTGAGGATCGATCTTTTCATTACAGATACTTATGAGATCGATCTAACCCCATTGGAGATCGATCTGCCCTATTCCTTTGCTCAAATACAAGCATTTTTTGCTCATCTAGATCGATCTCTCATCCTATGAGATCGATCTGACCTACATAATTTCCAGATTTTGCTGCAGTTTCCTGCAGAAACTTATACCAAAACATCCTTAATTTGCTGCCATGGTCATTTTCTCATCCAAACATCTTTGCGACTTGAAAATGGCATCCATTAATACTTCATACACATTAAGACTTATGTAGAATCTTAAACTTATGGACTTACATTACATACACTTCACTTATGAAATCATAGTATAGCTCCATTTACATTTCTATGTATATATTTCAATTATACATATACGGGGTCTCACATTCTCCCTCACTTAGAAAATTTGGTCCTCTAAATTAAAACCAATTCAATCTGTGAATAACTCGGGATATTTCTCCCCCATCAAACTCTTCAATTCCCATGTGGCTTCTTCCATAGTGTGATGTTGCCAAAGGACTTTCACCAAAGGAATTGTCTTTGTCCTCAACACTTTCTCTTTTCTGTCCAATACCCGAACTGGCTTCTCAATGTATGTCATACCCTCATTATGCTCCAAAGGCTCATATCTTATCACATGCGCCGGGTCCAGGTGATACTTCCTTAGCATGGATACGTGGAAAACGTTATGCATACTTGCCAATTTCGGTGGCAATGCTAACCTATAAGCCTTATCTCCCAGTCTCTCCAAAATCTCGAAGGGTCCGATATATCTAGGGCTTAGCTTGCCCTTCTTACCAAACCTCATAATACCCTTCGAAGGAGAAACTTTCAAGAACACCAACTCAGCCACATCAAATTCTAGTGGTCTATGTCTCTTATCAGCATAACTCTTTTGTCTGCTCTGAGTTGTCCGTAGTCTCTCATATATCAGTTGGACGTCCTTAGATGCTTGTCTAACCAAGTCGGGAGCAAAGATCTATCTTTCACCAACCTCTTCTCATCTAATAGGGGAACGACATTTACGCCCATACAATGCCTCATATGGGGCCATCCTGATACTCGCATGAAAACTGTTATTATAGGCGAACTCTGTGAGTGGCAAATGGTCATCCCAGGAACCTCCAAAATCCAACGCATATGCTCTCAACATATCCTCCAAGGTCTGTATAGTCCTCTCTGACTGAACATCTGTCTGAGAATGAAACGCAATGCTAAAACTCAACTGGGTCCCCATCGCTCCCAGAAGTGGGAAGTGAAGTGGGTATCCCAATCAGAAACAACGCTCACTGGAATTCCATGTAGCCTCAATATCTCGCCCACATACAAGTTCGCTAACTGGCTCAGAGTATTGATAGCTCTCATAGCTAGAAAATGGGTTGATTTCGTCAATCGATCCACAATCACCCATATGGCATCATGACCTCTGCGGGTCCTCGATAATCCCATCACAAAATCCATGGTGACATCTCCCACTTCCAAGTCGGTATCGGTAGAGGCTGCAATAACCCTACAGGCTTCTGATGCTCTACCTTCACCTGCTGATAAACGAGACATTTAGCAACATATTCAGTAATGTGCTTTTTCATCCCAGACCACCAATAAACCTTTCGAAGGTTTTGATACATCTTAGTACTCCCTGGATGTATCGTATACTTCGATGAGTAAGCCTCTGTCCAGATTAACCTTTTGATATCTGCATCATCAGGAACACATACCCTACCTCTAAACCTCAACAATCCATCTGAACTCAACTCAAAATCAATCTATGTGCCCATCTGTATCTGCCCGATAATATCACTGCACTATTGATCAAATTGCTGAGCCCATCGGATTCGATCTACCAGATCCGGTTCCAACTGTAGGCTGGCTATCATAATACCACCATCAGCACTGGGTGGGGTCACATCCAAATTTAGGTTCATGAACTATTCCAACAGCTCGTGCTCCCTAATCATCATAAATGATACCATCCCGAGATACTTCATACTAAATGCATTAGCAACCACATTTGCTTTACCTGGGTGGTACAGGATCTCACAATCATAATTCTTTAACAGCTCGGGCCATCTCCTCTATCTCATGTTCAACTCTTTTTACGAGAATAGGTACTTAAGGCTCTTATGATTTGTGTAAATCTGAAATCTCTCACCATAGAGATAGTGGCACCATATCTTCAATGAAAACACTATAGCCGCCAACTCTAAATCATGGGTCGGGTAGTTCCTCTCATGATCCTTTAATTATCTCGATCTATAGGCTACTACCTTCCCATCCTACATCAATACACAGCCTAGCCCTTAGTGTGAAGCATCCGCATACACTTGGTACCCTCCAGAGTTGGTAGGAATGGTGAGCACAAGAGCTGTAGTCAATCTCATTTTCAGCTCCTGAAAAATTTCCTCACACTTATCGTCCCACACAAATTCAATATTCTTTCTCGTGAGACGTGTCAAAAGAGCAGCTAACCTCAAAAATCCCTTTACAAACCTTCGATAATACCCAGCTAAACCCAAGAAACTCCTAATCTCTGTCACAGTCTAGGGTCTCTGCCACTGAACTACGGCCTCAATCTTAGATGGATCCACTGATACTCTATCCTTTGACACTATGTGACCCAGAAAAGAGATCTGTTCTAACTAAAAGTCGCACTTACTGAGTTTAGCGTACAACTTCTTCTCTCGAAGGGTCTGCAGCACTATCCTTAGGTACCGTTCATGCTCCTCTCTAGACCTTAAATACACCAGTATATTATCAATAAACACGATTACAAATCGATCCAAATACTAGTGGAATACCTCATTCATCAACGACATAAAAGCTTGTGGAGCATTCATCAACCCGAATGGCATAACCATAAACTCATAATGTCCATACCGGGCGTAAAAAGCTGTCTTAGGTACATCTCCACCTCGTATCTTCAACTGATGGTACCCTGATCTCAGATCTATCTTGGAAAAGACCTGTGCTCCCTTAAGTTGATCCAACAAGTCATCGATACGTGGAAGGGGATACTTATTCTTGATGATGGCCTTATTCAACAACCGGTAATCTATACATAGTCAGAGGCTTCCATCTTTTTTCCTTACAAACAGAACCGGTGCTCCCCAAGGTGAGACGCTTGGCCTGATGAACCCCTTCTCTAGCAACTCTTGTAACTGTTTCCTTAACTCTTCCAACTCAACTTGAGCCATTCTGTACGGTGGCTTGGATATCGGCTCTATACCAGGTGCCAAGTCTCTACCAAACTCCATCTCCCTATCTGGAGGTAACCCTGGTAACTCATCTGAAAAGACATCTGGAAATTCTTTAACCATTGGTATGCCTCCCAATTCTGGACGTGTCTTATCTGTCTCAATCACATAAGCGATGAACCCTTCACATTATTCTTTCCACCATTAGTAATCATAAATCATCATATTCACACACAAGATTGATAAACAAATTTAGCTTTCATACATCGTGTATCAAGATTGTACTCATCACACTTATAATAATTATGTTCTTTAATTTCATTTCACAAATTTTACTACAAGGTTGTCTATCTTTGGAAACATCAATGTTTTTGCATGACAATCCATAACAACATGATTTACAGCCAGCCAATCCATCCCTAGGATTACATCAAAATCACCCATATTTAGTAAATTTAAATCGACTGCCATTTCCTTACCTCCTATCCTTATCTTACAATCTCTATATACATGCTCAGTCAACTAATTATCATTCATAGGGGTAGATATCAACAACATCTTATCAGGCAATGTGGGTTTTACATGCTTCAACAAGTTACATGTAAAGGATGTTAAAATAAAGGAATGCGTGGCACCAGGATCAAACAACACAAATGTTTCTAAATCAAAGATTTGGATGGTACCTTTTACCACATCCGAAGATTGATCTGCAGTGTCCTGGTCCAGCGCGTGCACTCACCCTCTGCTTACACCCACTGCTTGCTTCCTCTTTTCCTCAGCTGTAGCCCTCCTCCTTGGGGAAGCTGTACTAATTGGAGCTCTCTTTGGCTCCTTGCCCTTCTATGGGGCTCTCTCTGTCATCTCTGGGTAATCTTTGATAATGTGCCCTGGCTTTCCACATCTGAAGCATACTACCTGAGGTCCAAGCATGGTTGAGTACCATGGTACCTACCACAGTTGATACACTGCTTTGTAGTAGACCGTGTCCCTCCAATCACAATTCCCTTAGTTGGAGTAATGGCCGGATACATGGGAGCATTAACTGTCCTCTCCGGGATCTCTTCGATCCTCGACCTCTTTCCAAAAAACCTCTTGCTTCCCTTATAACGGAAGCCTCTATCCATCACTGGTCTCTTCTTATCTCTGTCCCTCATCTTACCAACCTTTCCAAACTTTAAGGCAATCCAATCAACATCTTGCTCACATAATTGCGCCCTGCACACTGCCTCCTCGTAGGTCGGTATATCTAGAGGAACCAATCTGGACCTAATGGTCGGTCTCAATCCATCTACAAATTTTAGGATCTTTTCCACCTCATTACTCATTGTGTTGGGATCATATATGCCTAGGGAGATAAAAGTCATCTCATACTCATCCATAGTTCTGCTCCCTTGGGTCAGTCCCAAAAATGCCATTCTTATCTTTCTCTACGTCGTATCCGAAACGTACTATCTCCAGAATGCCTTCATAAATATATCCCAGTTGATCTCAGTATGTCGGGCTCTCAAAATAGGCCTGGTGGACTTCCACCAATGCTTTGTTGATCCCTTCAGCATAAAAGCTGTAAACGTTACCATCTCGATAGTAGTGCACTCAAAGAACCTATACAGCTTCTCGATCTCATTTATCCAATCCTCAGCAGCTACTGGGTCCTTAACTCCACTGAAAGACGGTGGTCCAAACTTCTAAAACTGTCGCAATCTGTCCAAATCACATCCATATCCCCAACCTCTACCGCCTAGGGTAGCAACAGGCGTAGGCACATCTTGTGTGGGTGGGGTATCTGTCATCTGTGGCCTCTGGGCTCCCCTTACCCATGCCTCAGGAGCTGCCGCCTACTCGGCATCACCCTATGTAGTGGGACTCTGTATACAGCCAACTCCAAGTAAGGATTGGGTGACCAACTCTAATATCATCTCAATGCTCTGCTCAATCCTCACGAAGCGAGCCTTAGTACTCTCGGGTCTCTCCTCTGGACCCTGTGGAGCGTGCTCAACCTCACCATCCACTTCAATATCATCTTGAACCTCGCGTGTTTCTGGCTCAACATTACCCCCAGACCTACCTCTATGGCCTCGAGCCTGCGCTCTCATCCCTCTACCGCGACTGGTATTAGGCATATTTACTCAATTCCCTACATTCACAACCAATTACTTTGTCAACCCATCGACACACACACAATTGTATCTAAACAAACACAGTAACATGGGGATGTAATTTTCCAACTTATCAAGTATTTTAGACACAACACACGTCAGACCAACTGAAGCTCTGATACAACTTCTGTCACGACCCTCAACTTACCAAAATACGTACAAATTTTTCACATTTTCATGCATCATTTATCAATCGTCCATACCTCAATCGTGAACAGCAGCTCTCCTCAATAGTTAGGCTGTGTGTCTACGTCTAACTCACTCCACTATACCAATTCAATTTGTATATGTCAGACCCGAATTTTTGTAGCTTGTACCTTATGATTCCTATGTGTATGAACACTATGTAATTATAGTTGAATCATAAGAAGAGTATTTACTAACATGCAATCGACAATTTGATAAATTAAAAATGCATGTAAGCTACATAATAGCGAGATAAGGGTTAAATTGATTCCCGAACGAGTGCAGGGGTAAAACGATCAAATGACTGAAATTCGGTATAAATTTGATAATACAATTTCATTAAAAATATGAAATTGAGGAATCTTGATCAAAATCGAGGAAAATATTTAATTTCGAGCCCAATTGATCAAGATATAAATTTATTAGAATTTATCGAAATTTTTACCTTGAAAAATGAGCCCAAAAATAGTGAAAAAATATACCGAAAAGGTAAAATCGGACTGATAAATTCATTTATGGATTAAATGAATTTAATATGATTTTTGGAGATATTTTTTGATATTTTTAGGATATTTATGGGATATTTATGGGATTTTTATTATTATTTTATAATAAAATAATAATAAAACTATATTATAAGTAAAAGAAAAAAAAAGGAAAAATGAAATCTGAAGAGAAATAGGGGAGAGTGAACAGAGGAAACGGAAGCAAGCCGACCCGAGGGAGAAGACCACCGGATGGCGAGCACCGGCCACCCCACGGGCAGGCAAGGGGCTGGAAAAGGAAGAGCATGTCCATGCGCACCCATCGGCACCGGTCACGCCATCCACCGACGCCAGACGCCGACGAATCAAAGAGGTGAAGCCGCGGAGGAAAAGAAGGAATTCGGCGGCCATCGACGGTGCTTGGTCCCGATCGAGCCCAGCCGAGTGTTGCCCAAGCTTAGGCGCGCCGAACGGCTGTGGTTATGCGTCGGGAACCGGTCGGAATATGCCAGCACGACCAAAGGATGCCTGAACCGGTCGGCGGTTCAGGGGAGAAGGTTCTGTGCTGAACCGGACCGGACCGGTTCAGCCAAGGAGAAAAGGGGAAAAAGAGGAAAAAGAAAGAAAAAGGAAAAGGAAAATTTTTGGGATTTCACTGGACTTCGGGTAAGTCGATACGAGGTCAAAAGTGACCGATTTAATTTTCGATGAATTTATTTAAATTATATTTAATCAGAAATTGACCCGGAGTTAAATATAATAAATTGTGCAGTTCGACGATAAATTCTGAACAGAAGCCCGATCGAACTTCGATTTGCATACCATCGCATATTCTCGAGTAAGTAAAGTTCATTTACGACAATTTATGTCATTATTGCGTATTTAAGATTTATTTTACGCATTTCAGATTAAATTCCGTATTTAGTGAATTATATTCAGAATTTTGAATTAAATATCGTAAATGATATACGGGCTATCCAAAGAGCTTGGAATAAAGCCCAATGGGTATTGATAGGCCCAATGAGTCGATAGACCCTGATGAAGGGAAATAATAAGTAGAAAACGGGCTTAATACGGATTAAGGCCCATTAAGGATTATTAAGGCCCATTAAGGGAAAATAGACTGTATTAATGTGTAATACAGTAGGAAAATTATGATTAACTTGAGGAATGGTTATTTACAGCTCCGGAGTTTACATTGAGAGCTGATCGGACTGCGGGATTTAGCAGCACCGAGGAAGTGAGGTCACGTGACGTGATCCGAGGTAAGGGACTTTTGCGAGTAGTTAGAGATACCTGCACGTATTTTCGTCTGTTTTTACATTCACTTAAAAACTCTGAGGGTCAGAAAAAGTGAATAATAATTTTGCGACCCGATAGTGGCAAATTACGATTTTACCCCTAGTTAGTCAAAAAGTCAACTTTTGTGAGAAGTTGCAAAAAAAGCATGGAAAATACTATTATGAGTGTTTAATTGCTATTAGCATGAAAATAAATAGATGGGCTAATGATTTTAAGGTTGATGTGACTTAAGCACACTTTATAGTGCTGATTTTAATGTTTTATAAACAATCCCTTTTAAATAGCCATCTATCATATTATGTGAGAATGAATCGTGCTAGAGCATAGCTCGCACTGGGATTCATATGTTTTTCACATATATTAGTGCTGAATTTTTATACGCACTAGATTTTCATGACATGCATGATAGAGTACTGGAGTTTTACTCGTACTCAGTTTTATATGATATATGCATGACACAGAGTGCTGGAGCGATTAGCTCGTACTCAAGTTTTACATGAGATACATGACAGAGTATTGGAGCGTTGTTCGTACTCGATTCTTCATGGTTTATACATGACATAGTACTGGAGCTATTGCTCGTACTTGATTTGATATATGCATAGCATAGTACTGGGAGCTATTGCTCGTACTTGATTTAATACATAAACTATGCATTGACCTAGTTGCTGGAGATTGCTCGCACTAGAGTTGAGTTTGTGATGTGAAACAGTGTTCGAGCGCAGTGTCGACTGTGTGTCGCACTCGAGGACGCACACTGTATGTGATATTATATACATGGTACCTATTCATGCCGCATTCTTGTGTGACTGAGTGTCATATTTTGAGAGGATGGCCAGCATGAGGGTATTTGTGAATGTGTTATAAATATTTCCATAGTTACGAGGGCTAAGTCCTATTGGAGGCACCCTGGCTGTGAGGGTCCACGGGTGTACTTTGTACCGTGTCTGAGTGCCACGAGGTGTACGCTGTACCGTGTGTTACGCATAGCTGACGGCTGTAGTGGACTGACCATCCTCCCGTTGCAGCAGTGATGCCCCGCACACCGAGATCTGTGTTGCTTGGGATCACATTTCGGATATGATCATAGCCAAGATACTATTTGCATTAAACCACAGAGTCTTACATGATATATCACATTGATTGACTGATTTAAACTGCGGACAGACCTGAGGGATGGGTCGGACTTCGATTTTGTGTTGTGAATCATTTGATGCCATATTTATTGTGATTTAAATATACATGGCTTGATTTACATAAAGGCATGATTTATATACGATGCATTGTTTTACACTACATGCCTACATTTGAGAAAGAAAGCATGATTTTCTGTACATGGGATTTATTCTGTACAAGTATATATATTATATTTCAAGACATGCTTTTTAAAGCGAGTAAAGGAAATAATGTTTTCAAGGCATAACATTATTTTAAGTAGATAGTGTTGATATCTACTTGCTTGCCTGATTTCCTTACTGAGCGCGTTGTATGCTCACCCCCCTTTCTTTACATCTCTCTACAGAGCCACAGTAGAGCGAGAGCTATCGAGGGATAGTGTCCCAGAGTCCACTGCTAGTTCCTATCGATCGCCAGGTATACTTATTATGTACAGTTGTGTATCTAAACATAGAAACAGCACAGTGATGTATACGTTATATATTATGGGGAATGTATTTGTATTAGATTTTATATAATCTTACATGTATAATAAAAGCAGTTACAGTCAGTAATAATATATTGACATGTATGTATGAAATGGATGATGTCGTAAGTGAGGACTCTGACATCGAATCACAGCCCAACCATTGAAGAGCGGAAAGGTAAGTTAAGAATGCGAAAAAATTATAGTGATTTTTGATAAAGTCATGGATTGAGAACGGGTCCCGACAGAATGGTATCAGAGCAGAGGTTGGTTTGATGTGAGTCGGTGTTAGAAAATATGAAAGTGTACATCCCCATTGTACTATGCTGTGTTTAGATATAACTGTGTATACCGGATAGGAGATGGACTAATTCATTATTATGAATGCAGGAACTTTGCCTGTATGGCAAATACGCGTAGTGGTAGAGGTATGAGAGGTAGAGCTCGAGGCCGGGGAGATAGACCCGAGGGACGAACTGCTGCCGGACCATTACCTACGCATGAGACTCCAGGTGCTACTGAGGCACCCGAGTGTGCCGAGACGCGCTTCACGAGATTAGAGCGTGGTCTTGAGACTATTATTGAGATACTGGCACAGACGATGCCAGGTAGGCAGAGACAGGAGGTAGGAGCTGCTACAGGAGAGGCAGTTGCCCCTGATACACCTACGCAGATAGCTGATGCACAGAGGACTGTAGATACTCCTACACCCCCACCGGTTTCGGGTGGTAGTGGATTAGGATATGGATGTGATCTGCATCGGTTACGAGAATTCCAGAAGTTTAGACCTCCATCCTTTAGTGGGGTTAAGGATCCAGTGGCTGCTGAGGAGTGGTTAGCAGAGCTGGAGAAGCTTTATGGATTCTTCAAGTGTACGACCTCGGAGATGGTCGCGTTTGCTGCGTTCCTACTGAAGGGAGCTGCAGAGCATTGATGGAAGTCCACCTGACCTATATTGAGATCCTGACAAACGGATATCAGTTGGGACATATTTCGGGAGGCCTTCAGGAGGCAGTTTGTTCCTGACATCGCACAGCGGAAACTACAGGCAGAATTTTTGGGACTACGCCAGGGGAGTCTATCTGTGGACGAGTATGAGACTCGATTCCTATCCCTAGGAAGATATGACCCGGATACCATGTACAGTGAGACCACGAAGGTCCACAGGTTTATTGACGGGTTGAGACCGGTGCTACGGTCTAAGTTGGTCCCATTAGACATAGTGACCTATGAGGAAGCAGTGCGCAGGGCGCAATTATGTGAGCAGGATTACGAGAGGAATGCTTTCGAGTTTAAGAAGTTTAGCCATAGCCGAGATGTACAGAGGAAGAGGTCGGCTAGAGATTTCAGTTATCGAGGAGGGAAAAAACTCTTCGGTAAGAGATCACGAGTAGAGGAGGTGCGAGAGAGATATGCTAGACCTCCTGCTTATCCGACTGTAGCCCCAGCAAAGGGCATTGTCATAGGAGGACAGAGACCTGCTGCAGATCAGTGCAGAAGATGCGGTAGATCACATGGAGATAGACCATGTTCACAGGGTGCTATGGTATGTTTTCGATGTGGGAAACAGGGGCACATGGCTAGAGAGTGCCCAGCGCCATTTGTGACTGCAACACAGAGGGGCAGGGAGTTTGATAGAACTCCAGCTGGTATGTCTGCTCAGAGAGGTAGAGCGACGGCAGAGGAGAAGGGAAAACAAGTGATGGGTCAAGGGCGAGTACATGCTTTGGACCAGGGAACAGCTGATGCTTCATCGGATGTGATTCGAGGTAACATCTTGATTTATGATATTGAAGCA
This sequence comes from Firmiana major, assembly GCA_033439115.1. Taxonomy (NCBI): domain Eukaryota; kingdom Viridiplantae; phylum Streptophyta; class Magnoliopsida; order Malvales; family Malvaceae; genus Firmiana; species Firmiana major. Next base: position 15,559,567 of record CM065904.1, on the reverse strand, counting down.
TATGTTTTAATTGATCCTGGTGTCACGCATTCTTTTGTATCGCCTTCATTTGCATGTAAATTAGCAAGACATGTAGAGCGTACACATTTATGTATGATGATGTTGATTAGTACGCCTATGAATAATAGTCAAGTTGTAGAATATGTATATAATGACTGCAAGCTGAGAGTAGGGGATAAGGAGATGACAGCCAATCTAATATTGCTAAGTATGAGTGACTTTGATATAATATTAGGAATGGATTGGCTATCTGCAAACCATGCTGTTTTAGATTGTTATGCTAAGACAGTTATGTTTCCTCACCCTACTAGATATGTTGTAAAGTTTAATAAGAATAAATGAAAGGAGTGGTTATGATTATTACGTGATTACTGATTTAGAAAACCTTCAACATATCAAGGTTTCATTGCGTACGTGGTAGATATGGATAAGGCACATCCGGAGTTGTCAGATATCACTGTGGTCAGTGAGTACCCAGATGTTTTCCCGGATGAATTGCCAGGGTTACCACCAGACAGAGAGATGGAGTTCTGTATAGATCTGGTACCTGGTATGAAGCCTATTTCGAGACCACCATATCGCATGGCCTTAGTTGAGCTGGAGCAGCTCAAGAGACAGTTACAGGAACTGTTGGATAGGGGTTTTGTTCGACCGAGTGTTTCACCTTGGGGAGCACCGGTTCTGTTTGTAAGGAAGAAGGATGGGAGCCTCCGATTGTGTATAGACTACCGATTGTTGAATAAGGCCACCATCAAGAATAGATACCCCTTCCACGCATTGACGACTTATTAGATCAGCTTCAGGGAGCACAGGTCTTTTCCAAGATTGACCTGAGGTCTGGGTATCATCAGCTGAAGGTTCGGGGTGGAGATGTACCCAAGACAGCATTTCGTACCCGATATGGCCATTATGAGTTCTTGGTCATAACATTCGGATTGACGAATGCTCCAGCTGCTTTCATGGCCTTGATGAACGATGTGTTTAAGCCATATTTGGACCAGTTTGTTATCGTCTTCATTGATGACATATTGGTGTATTCGAGATCCAAGGAGGAGCATGAGGAGCACCTCAGGATCGTGTTGCATACACTACGGGAGCATGAGTTATATGCTAAGCTCAGTAAGTGTGACTTTTGGTTGTCACATATCTCGTTTTTGGGACATATTATATCGAGAGATGGTGTATCAGTTGATCCATCTAAGATAGAGGCTGTAGTTCAGTGGGAACAGCCAAGGACAGTCACCGAGATCAGGAGTTTCCTGGGTTTAGCTGGATACTATCAGAGATTCGTTGAGGGATTTTCGAAGTTGGCTGCTCTGTTGACACGTCTTACTCGAAAGAGTGTACAGTTCATATGGAACGAGGATTGTGAGAAGAGTTTTGAGGAGTTGAAGCGTCGATTGACCACCGCTCCGATTCTCACTATCCCTACCAGCTCAGGAGGATTTACAGTGTATACCGATGCTTCGCATCAGGGACTAGGCTGCGTATTGATGCAGGATGGGAAGGTAGTTGCTTATAGATCCAGACAGCTGAAGGATCATGAGAAGAACTATTCGACCCATGATTTGGAGCTAGCTGCAGTAGTGTTTGCGTTGAAGGTATGGCGTCACTACTTATATTGCGAGAAGTTCCAGATATTTACCGACCACAAGAGCCTCAAGTATCTGTTCTCACAGAAGGAGCTGAACATTAGACAGAGAAGATGGCTAGAGCTTCTGAAGGACTACGATTACGAGATACTTTATCATCCGGGTAAGGCTAACGTTGTAGCCGATGCCTTGAGCAGGAAGAGCCTGGGGATGGTATCGTACCTGATGGTTAGGGAACATGATTTACTAGAGCAGTTTGCTAGCCTCAGTTTGGGAGTTGTGCCTTCTGACATGGATACAGGCTATGTGATAGCTAGTCTACGCTTGGAGCCGGATCTGTTGGACAGGATCAGGGTGGCTCAGCAAACTGATCCATTTTGTATGGATGTGGGTAGTCAGATGCAGAAGGGCACCGTGACTGACTTTGAGTTGAGTTCTGATGGACTACTGAGGTTCATAAGCAGATTGTGTGTTCCCGAGGATCCAGGACTCAGGAGATTGATATTGGCGGAAGCTAATTCGTCGAGGTATACGTTACATCCGGGGAGTAACAAGATGTATCAGAACCTCCGGAAGGTATACTGGTGGTCGGGTATGAAGAAAGATGTAGCAGACTTCGTGGTAAAGTGTCTCATATGTCAGCAGGTGAAGGTAGAGCATCAGAAACCTACAGGATTGTTGCAGCCTCTACCTATACCGACATGGAAATGGGAGCATATCACCATGGATTTCGTGATGGGTTTACCGAGAACCCGCAGGAATCACGATACTATATGGGTGATCGTCGGCAGACTGACGAAGTCAGCCCACTTCCTAGCTATGAGAGCGATCGATACTCTGAGTTCATTAACGGAACTGTATGTACACGAGGTAGTGAGGTTACACGGTGTACCAGTGAGCATAGTCTCTGATAGGGATTCCCGCTTCACATCCCACTTTTGGGGATATTTTCAGGAAGCCATGGGAACCCAGTTGAGTATGAGCATCGCTTTCCATCCTCAGACAGATGGTCAGTCAGAGAGGACCATACAGACTTTGGAGGATATGTTGAGAGCATGTGTGCTAGATTATCGAGGCTCCAGGGATGACCACCTGCCACTAGCCGAGTTCTCCTACAACAACAGTTACCATTCGAGTATAGGGATGGCACCGTATGAGGCTTTGTATGGCCGTAGATGTCGTTCCCCTATTGGATGGGAAGAAGTGGGTGACCGTAAGATTTTTGCTCCTGACATGGTTACGCAAGCATCTGAGGACGTCCGCTTGATAGTAGAGAGATTGAGGACAACTCAGAGTAGACAGAAGAGTTACGCTGACAGGAGACGTAGGGCACTAGAGTTTGCAATTGGTGAATCCGTGTTTTTGAGAGTTTCTCCTTCCAAGGGCATAGCGAGATTTGGGAAGAGAGGGAAACTAAATCCTCGCTATATTGGACCCTTTGAGATACTTGATCGAGTGGGAGATAAGGCGTATAGGTTGGCATTGCCACCGGACTTATCAGGTGTCCACAACGTCTTCCATATATCGATGCTTCGGAAGTATCACCCGGATCCATCACATGTGATTAGTTACGAGCCTTTGGAGCTCCGAGAGGACATGTCATATGTTGAGAGACCGATTCGGATATTGGATAGGAAGGAGAAGGTATTGAGATCAAAGACCATCGGATTAGTGAAGATTCTCTGGCAGCATTATACTTCAGAGGAAGCTACTTGGGAACTAGAGAGTCCGATGCGAGAGAAGTACCCTCACCTATTTGAGGACTGACTTGGTTCTAATTTGGAGGACCAAATTTTCTGAGTGGGGGAGGATTGTCAGACCCGGATTTTTGTAGCTTGTACCTTATGATTCCTATGTGTATGAACACTATGTAATTATAGTTGAATCATAAGAAGAGTATTTACTAACATGCAATCGACAATTTGATAAATTAAAAATGCATGTAAGCTACATAACAGCGAGATAAGGGTTAAATTGATTCCTGAACGAGTGCAGGGGTAAAACGATCAAATGACTGAAATTCGGTATAAATTCGATAATACAATTTCATTAAAAATATGAAATTGAGGAATCTTGATCAAAATCGAGGAAAATATTTAATTTCGAGCCCAATTGATCAAGATATAAATTTATTAGAATTTATCAGAATTTTTGCCTCGAAAAATGAGCCCAAAAATAGTGAAAAAATATACCGAAAAGGTAAAATCGGACTGATAAATTCATTTACGGATTAAATGAATTTAATATGATTTTTGAAGATATTTTTAGATATTTTTGGAATATTTATGGATATTTATGGGATTTTTATTATTATTTTATAATAAAATAATAATAAAAATATATTATAAGTAAAAAAGAAAAAGGAAAAATGAAATCTGAAGAGAAATCAGGGAGAGAGAATAGAGGAAACGGAAGCAAGCCGACCAGAGGAAGAAGACCACCGGATGGCGAGCATCGGCCACCCCACGGGCAGGCAAGGGGCCGAAAAAGGAAGAGCATGTCCATGCGCCCCCATCGGCACTGGTCACGCCATCCACCGACGTCGGACGCAGGCGAATCGAAGAGGTGAAGCCGTGGAGGAAAAGAAGGAATCTGGCAGCCATCGGCGGTGCTTGGTCCCGATCGAGCCCAGCCGAGTGTTGCCCAGGCTTAGGCGCGTCGAACGGCGGTGGTTATGCATCGGGAACCGGCCGGAATACGCCAGCACGACCAAAGGATGCCTGAACCGGTCAGCGGTTCAGGGGAGAAGGTTCTGTGCTGAACCGGACCGGACCGGTTCAGCCAAAGAGAAAAGGGGAAAAAGAGGAAAAAGAAAGAAAAAGGAAAAGGAAAATTTTTGGGATTTCACCGGATTTCGGGTAAGTCGATACGAGGTCAAAAGTGACCGATTTAATTTTCGATGAATTTATTTAAATTATATTTAATCGAAAATTGACCCGGAGTTAAATATAATAAATTGTGCAGTTTGACGATAAATTCTGAACGGATGCCCGATCGAACTTCGATTTGCGTACCATCGTATATTCTCGGGTAAGTAAAGTTCATTTACGACAATTTATGTCATTATTGCGTATTTAAGATTTATTTTACGCATTTCGGATTAAATTCCGTATTTAGTGAATTATATTCGAAATTTTGAATTAAATGTCGTAAATGATATACGGGCTATCCAAAGAGCTTGGAATAAAGCCCAATGGGTATTGATAGGCCCAATGAGTCGATAGACCCTGATGAAGGGAAATAATAAGTGGAAAACGGGCTTAATACGGATTAAGGCCCATTAAGGATTATTAAGGCCCATTAAGGGAAAATAGACTGTATTAATGTGTAATACAGTAGGAAAATTATGATTAACTTGAGGAATGGTTATTTACAGCTCCGGAGTTTACATTTAGAGCTGATCGGACTGCGGGATTTAGCAGCACCGAGGAAGTGAGGTCACGTGACGTGATCCGAGGTAAGGGACTTTTGCTAGTAATTAGAGATACCTACACGTATTTTCGTCTTCTTTTACATTCACTTAAAAACTCTGAGGGTCAGAGCAAGCGAATAATAATTATTGCAACCCGATAGTGGCAAATTACGATTTTACCCCTAGTTAGTCAAAAAGTCAACTTTTGTGAGAAGTTGCAACAAAAGCATGGAAAACACTATTGTGAGTGTTTAATTGCTATTAGCATGAAAATAAATAGATGGGCTAATGATTTTAAGGTTGATGTGACTTAAGCACACTTTATAGTGCTGATTTTAATGTTTTATAAACAATCCCTTTTAAATAGCCATCTATCATATTATGTGAGAATGAATCGTGCTAGAGCATAGCTCGCACTGGGATTCATATGTTTTCCACATATATTAGTGCTAGATTTTTATACGCACTAGATTTCCATGACATGCATGATAGAGTACTGGAGTTTTACTCGTACTCAGTTTTATATGATATATGCATGACACAGAGTGCTGGAGCGATTAGCTCGTACTCGAGTTTTACATGAGATACATGACAGAGTATTGAAGCGTTGCTCGTACTCGATTCTTCATGGTTTATACATGACATAGTACTGGAGCTATTGCTCATACTTGATTTGATATATGCATAGCATAGTACTGGGAGCTATTGCTCGTACTTGATTTAATACATGAACTATGCATTGACCTAGTTGCTGGAGATTGCTCGCACTAGAGTTGAGTTTGTGATGTGAAACAGTGTTCGAGCGCAGTGTCACTGTGTGTCGCACTCGAGGACGCACACTGTATGTGATATTATATACATGGTACCTATTCATGCCGCATTCTTGTGTGACTGAGTGTCACATTTTGAGAGGATGGCCAGCATGAGGGTATTTGTGAATGTGGTATAAATATTTCCATAGTTACGAGGGCTAAGTCCTATGGGAGGCACCCTGGCTGTGAGGGTCCACAGGTGTACTTTGTACCGTGTCTGAGTGGCACGAGGTGTACGCTGTACCGTGTGTTACGCATAGCTGACGGCTGTAGTGGACTGACCATCCTCCCGTTGCAGCAGTGATGCCCCGCACACCGAGATCTGTGTTGCTTGGGATCACATTTCGGATATGATCATAGTCCAGGATACTATTTGCATTAAACCACAGAGTCTTACATGATATATCACATTGATTGACTGATTTAAACTGCGGACAGACCTGAGGGATGGGTCAGACTCCAATTTTGTGTTGTGAATCATTTGATGCCATATTTATTGTGATTTAAATATACATGGCATGATTTACATAAAGGCATGATTTATATACGATACATTGTTTTGCACTACATGCCTACATTTGAGAAAGAAAGCATGATTTTCTGTACATGGGATTTATTCTGTACAAGTATATATATTATATTTCAAGACATGCTTTTTAAAGCGAGTAAAGGAAATAATGTTTTCAAGGCATAGCATTATTTTGAGTAGATAGTGTTGATATCTACTTGCTTGCCTGATTTCCTTACTGAGCGCGTTGTATGCTCACCCCCTTTCTTTACATCTCTCTACAGAGCGACAGTAGAGCGAGAGCTATCGAGGGATAGTGTCCCAGAGTCCACTGCTAGTTCCTATCGATCGCCAGGTATACTTATTATGTACAGTTGTGTATCTAAACATAGAAACAGCACAGTGATGTATACGTTATATATTATGGGGAATGTATTTGTATTAGATTTTATATAATCTTACATGTATAATAAAAGCAGTTACAGTCAGTAATAATATATTGACATGTATGTATGAAATGGATGATGTGGTAAGTGAGGACTCTGACATCGAATCACAACCCAACCATTGAAGAGCGAAAAGGTAAGTTAAGAATGCGAAAAAATTATAGTGATTTTTGGATAAAGTCATGGATTGAGAACGGGTCCTGACAGTATATTATTTATGAGTAAACACTTGAATAAATGTATATATATCAGAGTTGTTACATGTGTTCACATTTTTTTACATCCTCAATAGTTACATACAAAATACCACTGTGCTACCGTAAGTTTAGAAACAGAATTACCACAGTGTGTATACCTTACGCGATGGGATGTAGCGGATTACCAAAAGGGAACACCTCCAGTCACGCTCAATCTATACTCAACACTCTGTAGAGAGGGGGAAAATAAGGGGGTGAGCAAATCACACACTCAGTAAGGCAATCTTGAGAACAGGTAGATACTGTACTATCTACGTGAACATGATGCCATGCTCAGAAGCATTTAGTTCATCATTTTATCTCAAAACATGAGTGTCGATTGTGTTAATAGTATGTAAAGCATTCATGCTATTAAAATCCAGTGCACAATTCATTTCAAAGCATGGTATAAATCATCATGCATAATTCGCAATAAAGCATGGCATTACCCATCATGTGTTTTCTCAAATAAGCATGGCATTAACCATCATGCATTTTTCATAATAAAGCATGACATTAATCATTATGCTTCGGTTCACTTTAAACCATTAACAATTGATATCTCAAAACAATTCAACACTTGTCAGGTCTCATCCCCTCCCTCGGACTGTCCTGACCCACAAATCATTTCAAACATGGATTTATTCACAAAGCATTAGACATGTGAGATAGGCAATTTAATATAAGGTAATAACCTCTAGGTCTATGGCCATAACCTGTGATACCGGCTACACGGATCAGGTGTGCGAGATATCACCACTATCTACTTTCACACGGGAGGTGGGTCAAATCTATCCCGTCGATCCATAGCAAATCTCGTCCGAAGATGGCACATCACAATCTTAACACGGTACAATGTACTCCATGCTACATGCACGATACAATGTACTCCATGGACCCAATCAACACATCACATCATACCACATCCCAAAACGCACGTGTGAGCCTCTTTAATCGGTACTACCTCTTGTCTACCCGAAGCTCCTAACACGGCTATCAACATATCAAAACCCGAAGCTCCAAGCATGGCAAAAAATAAGGTGGGCATCTAGTGCGAGCTAAGCTCCAAGCACCATGCCAAAACCAGTTGAAATCCATGTGAAAACTAGTGCGAGCTAAGCTCTAGCACTCATGTAGAAAACACGTCAAATGTCGTGTGAGTCATACTTTAGCACGCTTTCATTCTCATGAAATCACGTAGGTGGCTCAGTCTTTGCAAAACATGGTTATCAACCAAATAACATCATTTCTTTTTGTAAATCAATTCAAATATTAGCCAACCCACCAACCATTTCCTAAAAAGCAAAAAATCATGATTTTCAAAACATTATGTTTTTGTTTTCATGCACATTTCTCAAACACCTAACTTTTTCCCTTCAATCACCCAACATCATTTCCTAGTATCTCATGCATTCTAGCAAAGCATTTAATGCGCCCAAATTGCGCACAGATATCTCTAAGAGTCCATAGAATTCCCTTACCTTGATTTACTTAGTGTGACTCTTTTCCTCTTAGCTTTTCACGCTCTTGGCTCAACTCGCTCCGACGTATCCTCGAAAGCTGCAATTTATTCATCATACGTTCGAGTTAGTATTGCTAACTCTCGTTCAACTATACATTCCACCCAATGCCTTAAACGCTCATTTTACCCTTTTTGGGTAAGCCTCTCTATTCATTCCATAATATTATCTTAAAATTATCTCCTCAACACCATTATCATATCAAGACATCCCATTCATCATTTATTCCACCACATTTCACTTCTCAGACTAACCCATTTCTAGGTTATATTCATTTCATGGCATTCTAGGTAGTTCTACCCATAATGTGCACATCCAAATCAACTTCATAATCATCAACTAGACAAATGTACTTGGATTTGTGCACTAGAAACTTACCTCTTTAGATTTACTCTTTGCTCCAAATAGAAATGCCCCTTGTTCCTTCAATCCCACAAATGGGTAAATGCCTCGAAACTATATTGTTCGTCTTCTTGATGTGAACAACTTTGCCTCTAATAGTCTTTCCTTAAATCTCATTGAAAATGGTTGGATTTAGAGAGAGAAAACTAGGTTTTGGGTTGGAAAGGGAAGGAAATGGTTTTGTCTCGAAATCTGTAGATTTTCAACACCCTTTTTATAGAAATAGCTTGAGGAGATCGATCTGCACAAGGAGGAGATCGATCTGTTCCCCTTAAATTCCTCTTTTCCATGACATTTTTAAGCACGAGATCGATCTGTCGAAGCTTAAGATTGATCTGCTCCAAACAGAGAGCTAAGTAGATCGATCTGTATGCTTGAGGATCGATCTTTTAATTATAGAATGCTTAGGAGTTGATCTGGCCCCATTGGAGATCGATTTGCCCTATTCCTTTTCTCAAATACAAGCATTTTTGGCTCATCTAGATTGATCTCTCATCCTATGAGATCGATCTGGCCTGCATAATTTTCAGATTTTACTGCAGTTTCATGCAGAAACTTATACCAAAACATCCTTAATTTGCTGCCATGGTCATTTTCTCATCTAATCATCTTTGAGACTTGAAAATGGCATCCGTTAATACTTCATACACATTAAGACTTGTGTAGAATCTTAAACTTATGGACTTACATTACATACACTTCACTTATGAAATCATAGTATAACTCCATTTACATTTCTATGTATATATTACAATTATACATATACGGGTCTCACAAAAGATACATTCTACTATTTTATTTTCCTTTAGGCAATTGAAAATTTCTTTGGTGTTTTTCTCTCAACTTTATGGCTTGCTAAGTTATTTAGTCCAACCAAAGGATAATTAAAGTTTTAAGTTCTTCAAGAATTGTGAGATCTAATTAGTTTTATCTTGTTCTTTTATAGCTTTACTATTCATATATCTTCTGTGGTTATTGAAATTATTGTTTTGATTGATTGTACAAAAAGGGCCCTTTGTTCAATTGTTAGGATAATATATTACTAATTAGAAACTTGAATATGTAATTGTTTGAGTATTCTAATATAAGTGGTAAATAACATAATTGATTACAGAGGGGTTTTCAATTCTATATTATGGAGATATATAATCTAGCTTAAATGAACCTACATGTGTGTTTGTTGGTTAGAATTGGTAGTCTTTCTAGTTTTTAATGTTGCTGGTAAATTAAATTTTAAGATCGTATCTAAGGTTGTTTATTGACAAGAGAAATAATTAGAGACTGTATCCTGATTATCGAAGAAGTAAGGAGGGATAAGTTGTTAGGTCGTTTCAATAACCATAACAAATTTGGTAAAGATTAAAAGAATCTATCTTTGCATCAAAGATCAATTCCATAAACCAATTCTAAAATTATTCCTTCGGTTTGATGCTTCATCATATTGATTTTCTTCCAACATTTTACTTAGTTATTTCTCTTTTCTATATTAATTTTTCATTTCATTTTCATTATAACAAATCCCCAAACATATTTTCTTTTTAAATCTTTTGCAAAAAAATAAATCTAACCAATCTTTGTGGGAAAAAACATTACTCATCTATACTGCAGTTTTAATTTATTTTTGAGTAGGAATTTCTATTGTTGGTCTTGACAGCCACCAATTTTTGGCGTCATTACCGAGGATTGGTTTTTAATTAGATTTATTTTGATGCCCCGTTCTTTTCGTGCAGGTGAATTAATCCCATACAATCCTGAGATTGGAAATACAGCTAAGAGGAATTGGAAGGAAGCTAAATTTCAAAAAGTACAGGAAGCTACATCTTCATCCCTTGGACTGAATTTAGCACTTGATTTGACCAATTCATCCAGTGATTCTGAGACTAAAGAGATAATGGCTAAAGGAGAGCAAACTTTAAGACAATTGGCTGCACCACCTGTTAATCAACAACCCCTTTGCATTCAATACCTGACTTTGCAAGCAGATTTTGAATTAAGGTCGTGTTTGATTCATTTGCTTCCCAAGTTCCATGGCCTTATGAATAAAGATCCTCACAAGCACTTAAAAGAATTTCATGTGGTATGTGCAATCCTGAAGCCACAAGGACTTACCGAAGAGCAAATCAAATGTGAGCTTTTCCATTTTCACTACCTGATAGAGCAAAAGATTGGTTGTTCTATTTACCTATTGGTTCTATAACCACGTGGACTGAAATGGTGAGACTATTCTTAGATAAATTTTTCTCTGCTTCAAGAGCTACCAGCATTAGAAGAGAGATATTGAGACTCTTCATGAATACTGGGAAAGATTTAAGCAACTTCGTGCAAGTTGTCCTCAACATGGGATTTTTGAACAACTCTTAATTTAATATTTTTATGAAGGATTGTTACCTATGGAAAGAAGGATAATGGATGCAGCTAGTGGAGGTGCTATAGTGAACAAGACTCCTAGAGAGGCTAGAGATTTGATTTCCACCATGGCTGCTAACTCTCAAGAGTTTGAATTCAGACAAGATATACCTCATAGATGAGTAGATGAAGTAAGTAGACATTCTCTTGAAAATCAAATAGCTAATCTAACATCTGTTGTTCAACAATTGGCTATAGGAATAAGAATGTGCAACAAGTTAAAGCCTATGGAATTTGTGCTGCTATTGGTCATCCAATAGACATGTGTCCCATACTTCAAGATGAACCTTATGAGCATGCCAATGCAGTTGGAGGATTTCCAGGTCCATCACAAAGGAATTATGATCCATATTTGAATACATATAACCTAGGGTGGAGGGACCATCCCAACTTGAGCTATGGAGCAAGACCTCAATTTCAGTACCTCCAATATAGACAGCCCGCTCCACAGCAACAACAACCATCTTCTAGTTCAGGTATGTCTTTTGAAGAAATTGTTAAATCACTTGTGACTAACACACAACAATTTCAACAGGAGATCAGGATAAACATCAGGAAGCTGAAGGATCAAATGAGTCAACTAGCAATTTCAGTGAGTAGATTGGAATCTCAAGGAAAATTGACCTCACAAACAATCATCAACCCCAAACAGAATGTTAGTGCAATGACCTTGAGGAGTGGAATCGAGTTGAAGGAGCCTAGCAAGACATTTTGAAAGCGCATTGCAGAGGAAGAAGCTGAAAAGGAAGTTGTCACATCCTAGCCACAACTTAATCACCTTAAGGAACCTAATGGCAAACAACAAAAAGTTTTGACACCAATTCCTCATTTTCCTTATAGATCATCTAAATCCAAAAAAGAGGAGGAAAAGGAAATTTTTGACATCTTTTACAAGGTTGAGGTAAATATCCCTTTACTTGATGCAATTAAACAGATACCTCGATATGCCAAATTTCTCAAGGAGTTGTGCACCAACAAAAAGAAATTGAAAGGTAATGAATTTGCAAGCATGGGTGAGAATATTTCAGCTGTTCTTCGAAAAATAGTTACCTCATAAATACAAGGATCCAGGTATGTTTACTATCCCTTGTAAGGTAGGCAATGTTAAAATTGAAAGAGCAATGTTAGATCTAAGAGCTTCAATTAATGTCATGCCTTTGTCTATTTATAAATCTTTGAATGTTGGACCATTAAAAGAAACTAGTGTGATTATTCAGCTTGCTGATAGATCTAACGTATATCCTGAAGGTGTTCTAGAAGATGTTTTGGTGCAAGTTAATGGATTGATTTTCCCTGTTGATTTTTACTTGCTTAATATGGATGAGGATGATTCATCTAAATCTTTAATTTTGTTGGGAAGACCTTTCCTAAAAACATATAGAACTAAAATTGACGTGTATGACGGTACACTAACAATGAAATTTGATGATGAAGTTATTGAGTTTAATATTAATGATGCCTATGAAAGCTCTAGGAAATACAAGGAAGAGATAAAAGCCTTTCATGATCGTATGGCCTCCAAAAAAAAATTTTATGTTGGTCAAAAGGTTATATTTTATCACTCTAAATTAAAATTATTTCTTGGTAAATTACGTTCTATGTGGTCAGGACCTTTTATTGTTATTAATGTATTTCCTCGTGGTGCAGTTGAAATCCAAAGTTTGGATACAGGTCAGAATTTTAAAGTCAAGGGTCATATCTTAAAGCCTTTTTATGAAGGTTTTCAAGTGCATGAAGTTGAATAAATTAAGTTGGAATATCCAAAATACAATTAAGCATGACTATGTCTAGCCAAAGACATTAAAGAAAGGCACTGTTTGGGAGGCAACCCAAAATTCCTCTTTATTTTCTGTTTAGCAAATATTTTTCTTAATTTTTTTATTTTATTAGTAGTAGATAAGATTTATATTTACTTTAGTGGATAAATGATGATTGCTAATAAGGCGTGAACATGCAATATATATATATATATTGTCAGGACCCATTCTCAATCCATGACTTTAACCAAAAACACTACAAATTTTTCGCATTCTTAACTTGCCTTTCTGCTCTTCAATGGTTGGGCAGTGATTCGATGTCAGAGTCCTCACTTACCACATCATCCAATATCATACAGACATGTCAACATACTATTACTGAGTGTACTTGCTTTTATTATATATGTAAGATTATATAAAATCTAATACAAATACATTCCCCATAATATAAAACGTATACATCATTGTGCTGTTTCTATGTTTAGATACACAACTGCACATAATATGTATACCTGGAGATCGACAGGAACTAGCAGTGGACTCTGGGATACTATCCCTCGATAGCTCTCGCTCTACTGCTGACGCTCTGTAGAGAGATGTAAAGAAAGAGGGGTGAGCATACAACGCGCTCAGTAAGGAAATCAGGCAAGCAAGTAGATATCTACACTATCTACTCAAAATAATGCTATGCCTTGAAGACATTATTTCCTTTACTCGCTTTAAAAGCATGTCTTGAAATATAATATATATACTTGTACAGAATAAATCCCATGTACAGAAAATCATGCTTTCTTTCTCAAATGTAGGCATGTAGTGCAAAACAATGCATCGTATATAAATCATGCCTTTATGTAAATCATGCCATGTATATTTAAATCACAATAAATATGGCATTAAATGATTCACAACACAAAATCGGAGTCCGACCCATCCCTCAGGTCTGTCCGCAATTTAAATCAGTCAATCAATGTGATATATCATGTGAGACTCTGTGGTTAAATGCAAATAGTATCCTGGACTATGATCATATCCGAAATGTGAACCTAAGCTATACGGAATCCTAATGTGCGGGGCATCACTGCTGCAACGGGAGGGGGGTCAGTCGATCACAACCGTCAGCTATATCCTCCTCAACTCCACAACAACACACGGTATAGCGTACACCTCGCGCCACTCAGGCACGGTACAAAGTACACCCGTGGACCCTGCATCACGGCCAGAGTGCCTACCATAGGTCTTAGCTCTCACACCCGTGGAATATCAACATCACAGTCAGGGTGCCAACTATAGGTCTTAGCCCTCGCACCTATGGAAATATCATACCACATCTCTAATACCCTCATGCTGGCCATCCTCTCAAAATGTGACACTCAGTCACACAAGAATGCGGCATGAATAGGTAACATGTAAATAATATCACATACAGTGCGCGTCCTTAAGTGCGACACACAGTCGACACTACGCTCGAACACTGTTTCACATTACAAACTCAACTCTAGTGCGAGCAACCTCCAGCAACTAGGTCAATGCATAGTTCATGTATTAAATCAAGTACGAGCAATAGCTCCAGTACCATGCTATGCACAATATCATCAAATCAAGTACGAGCCATAGCTCCAGTACTATGTCATGTATAAACCATGAAGAATCGAGTACGAGCAACGCTCCAGTACTCTGTCATGTATCTCATGTAAAACTCGAGTACGAGTTAATCGCTCCAGCACTCTGTGTCATGCATATATCATTAAAAGCTGAGTACGAGTAAAACTCCAGTACTCTATCATGCATGTCATGGAAATCTAGTGCGTATAAAAATCCAGCACTAAAGTATGTGGAAAACATATGAAATCCAGTGCGAGCTGTGCTCTAGCACGATTCATTCTCGCATAATATGATAGATGGATCTTTAAAAAGGGATTGTTTATAAAACATCAAAATCAGCACTATAAAGTGTGCTTAAGTCACATCAACCTTAAAATCATTAGCCCATCTATTTATTTTCATGCTAAACAGCAGTTAAACAATCACAATAATAGTTTCCATGCTTTTTGCAACTTTTCACAAAAGTTAACTTTTTTGGACTAAATAGGGGTAAAATCGTAATTTACCACTATCGGGTCTCAATAATTATTATTCACTTTCTTTGACCCTCAGAGTTTTTAAGTGAATGTAAAAGCAGACTAAAATACGTGCAGGTATCTCTAACTACTCGCAAAAGTCCCTTACCTCGGATCACGTCACGTGACCTCACTTCCTCGGTGCTGTTAAATCCTGCAGTTTGATCAGCTCTCAATGTAAACTTCGGAGCTGTAAATAACCATTCCTTAGGTTAATTATACTTTTCCTACTGTATTATACATTAATATAGTCTATTTTCCCTTAATAGGCCTTAATAATCCTTAATGGGCTTAACTAGGCCTTAATTTCATTTTCATTTTACTGTTCACTTTTGTTGGGCTTTTTGGGCTTGTGGGGCCCACCAACTCTTATTGGACTTGTACTAGGCCCATTACACCCTATTGGGCCTAAAAATTTTGGGCTTGGCCCATTGGGCCTCTCGACCACATGCCATGGCCGAGAGCTACCCATGTCTCGGTTTTACCATGGCATGCCATCCATGCCTATTATTTAGCCATTTTCACTTAGGTATTTTCACAAACACTTGGTAGGCAACATTACCAATCATCACATAGTTCATTTAGGCATTTTATCAAGCACCTTGATTGCCAACAAATTACATGTATTAATTAATCAAATTGATTAATTCTAATTACACCATTAACATTAATACATGTACACTAATCCATTTATGTCTAAAAATCATATTGACATAAATTAACATCCCATTAATCACTCTCGGCCTAACCCACTTCATGGTGATTTAATATGTTTCAATGCTTAAAACATATATCAACATACTTGAAATTATTCATACATTAACATATATGAAATTGGAAAATTAGAAAATATACCAATTGTTGTGTTCACCCTTTGGCCGAAACTTTGGAGGCTCTCGGTTTTCACTCTATGGCTCCTTGATAGCCAATTCCAACATATGTCAATCTCCTTTCAATTTGGAACAACTTCCATGAAGAATGCAAGTTCCAAATATGCCTAATTCCTAGTGATTTCTAGTGAGAGAAAGCTTCGAAAATATATTTCAATGGTTTCTTCTTCTAGCCGGATTTGGTGTGATGAAGATGACAATGGTGTGGCTGAATTTATAAGCCATATACTTAGCCATTAAGCTTTACTTTTCAGCCATTTAACTTGACTTTCCAAACCTTAGCCATGAGTCACCTTATGAGTCATCTTATGAGTCATAGTTAACTTTAACTATGGTTAGATATTTATCTTAAGGGCTTTTCCATTTGGGCTTCTCGGTTTGGGCTTTCCTAATGGGCTTTCGGGCTGAAATTTTTACTATGTCTCGGGCCTTTAATTGTCTCAAAATTTGGCCGATCAATTGGTCCAACAATTAGGTCTAAAGGACCTAAGAATTTCGATATACGTTTAGTATACCTTAATGGGCTTTAAAATTTTCACCTTAGGCCCATTACGTTTTTAACCATTAAATTAAATCCGAAATCCTTCCGAATAAATTTTCCTTACTTTTGGGGATGATTATCTTATATTCTGGCCAAGAACATTTTTCCCCAAATTTTCCTCCACACTTAGGTTAATTTTTAACCATGATTAGTCAACTATGGTAAAAGTCCACTTTCTTAACTATAGTTGACTTTTTCCTCAATCATTGACCATGTTGACTTTTTCTTAAAATTTTGAGAGTGTCATATCTTATGTCTTACACTCTCATTTTTATATTCCAATCGCTCCAGGTGGATAATTTCACCCGAAACTCCTTTTCTCGCCAAAAAGGTCCATTTTACCCTTTTTAGCTTTTACTCTCATTTTGTGTTTTCGGGTTTAAATCAAGCTGACTTCTCTTCATGAGCTCTCTACTCTCTCTTATTTTAAGTTCTTATTTTCAGTCAGAATGATTTAGAATAACTCGATTTAGCCTGTGATACCCATCGCTCACATTAGGCACTTTATGTAGCTTTTGTGTGTTAATTCATTTCAATAACACTTTAAGTCTAGTAAATACTCTTCTTATGATTCAACTATAATTACATAGTATTCATACACATAGGAATCATAAGGTACAAGCTACAAAGATCTGGGTCTGACAATCCTCCCCCACTCAGAATATTTGGTCCTCCAAATTAGAACCAAGTCACTCATCAAATAGGCGAGGGTACTTCTCTCGCATCAGACTCTCTAGTTCCCAAGTAGCTTCCTCTGAAGTATGATGCTGCCAGAGAATCTTCACTAACCCGATGGTCTTTGATCTCAATACCTTCTCCTTCCTATCCAATATCCGAATCGGTCTCTCAACATATGACATGTCCTCTCGGAGCTCCAAAGGCTCGTAACTAATCACATGTGCCGGATCCGGGTGATACTTTCGAAGCATCGATATGTGAAAGACGTTATGGACACCTGATAAGTCCAGTGGCAATGCCAACCTATACGCCTTATATCCCACTCGATCAAGTATCTCAAAGGGTCCAATGTAGCGAGGATTTAGTTTCCCTCTCTTCTCAAATCTCGCTATGCCCTTGGA
Organism: Firmiana major; assembly: GCA_033439115.1. NCBI lineage: Eukaryota > Viridiplantae > Streptophyta > Magnoliopsida > Malvales > Malvaceae > Firmiana > Firmiana major. Next base: position 15,541,849 of record CM065904.1, on the reverse strand, counting down.
AGGAGAAACTCTCAAAAACACGGATCACCAACTGCAAACTCTAGTGGCCTACGTCTCCTGTCAGCGTAACTCTTCTGTCTGCTCTGAGCTGTCCTCAGTCTCTCTACAATCAAGCAGACGTCCTCAGATGCTTGCGTAACCATGTCAGGAGCGAAAATCTTACGGTCACCCACTTCTTCCCATCCAATAGGGGAACGACATCTACGGCCATATAAAGCCTCATACGGTGCCATCCCGATACTCGAATGATAACTATTGTTGTAGGCGAACTCGGCTAGTGGCAGGTGGTCATCCCAGGAGCCTCAATAATCTAGCACACATGCTCTCAACATGTCCTCCAGAGTCTGTATGGTCCTCTCTGACTGACCATCTGTCTGAGGATGGAAAGAGGTGCTCAAACTCAATTGGGTTCCCATGGCTTCCTCAAAATGTCCCCAAAAGTGGGATGTGAAGCGGGAATCCCTATCAGAGACTATGCTCACTGGTACACCGTGTAGCCTCACTACCTCGAGTACATACAGTTCTGCTAATGAACTCAGAGTATTGGTAGCTCTCATAGCTAGGAAGTGGGCTAACTTCGTCAGTCTATCAACGATCACCCATATGGCATCGTGATTCCTGCGAGTTCTCTGTAAACCCATCACGAAATCCATGGTGATATGCTCCCATTTCCATGTCGGTATAGGTAGAGGCTGCAACAACCCTGCAGGTTTCTGATGCTCTACCTTCACCTACTGACATATGAGACACTTTGCCACGAAGTCTGCTACATCTCTCTTCATACCCGACCACCAGTATACCTTCCGAAGGTTCTGATACATCTTGTTACTCCCCGGATGTAATGTATACTTCAATCTCCCGAGTCCTAGATCCTCGGGAACACACAATCTGCCTCTGAACCCCAGTAGTCCATCAGAACTCAACTCAAAGTTAGTCACGGTGCCCTTCTACATCTGACTACCCACATCCATACAAAATGGATCAGTCTGCTGAGCCACCTTGATCCTGTCCAACAGATCCGGCTCCAAGCGTAGACTAGCTATCACATAGCCTGTATCCATGTCAGAAGGTACGACTCCCAAACTGAGGCTAGCAAACTGCTCTAGCAAATCATGTTCCCTAACCATCATGTACGATACCATCCCCAGGCTCTTCCTGCTCAAGGCATCGGCTACAACGTTAGCCTTACCCGGATGATAAAGTATCTCGCAATCGTAGTCCTTCAGAAGCTCTAGCCATCTTCTCTATCTCATGTTCAGCTCTTTCTATGAGAACAGATACTTGAGGCTCTTGTGGTCGATAAATATCTGGAACTTCTCGCCGAATAAGTAGTGGCGCCATACCTTCAACGTAAACACTACTGCAGCTAGCTCCAAATCATGGGTTGGATAGTTCTTCTCATGATCCTTCAGCTGTCTGGATCCATAAGCAACTACCTTCCCATCCTGCATCAATACGCAGCCCAGTCCCTAATGCGAAGCATCGGTATATACTGCGAATCCTCCTGAGCTGGTAGGGATAGTGAGAATCGGAGCGGTGGTCAATCGACGCTTCAACTCCTCAAAACTCTTCTCACAATCCTCGTTCCATGTGAACGGTGCACTCTTTCAAGTAAGACGTGTCAACGGAGCAGCCAATTTTGAAAATCCCTCAACGAATCTCCTATAGTATCCAGCTAAACCCAGAAAACTCCTGATCTCGGTGACTGTCATTGGCTGTTCCCATTGAACTACAACCTCTATCTTAGATGGATCAACTGATATACCATCTCTCGATACAACATGTCCCAAAAACGAGATCTGTGACAACTAAAAGTCACACTTACTGAGCTTAGCATATAACTCATGCTCCCGTAGCATCTGCAACACGATCCTGAGGTGCTCCTCATGTTCCTCCTTGGATCTTGAATACACCAATATGTCATCGATGAAGACGATAACAAACTGGTCCAAATATGGCTTGAACACATCGTTCATCAAAGCCATGAAAGCAGCTGGAGCATTCGTCAATCTGAATGGCATGACCAAGAACTCATAATGGCCATATTGGGTACGAAATGCTGTCTTGGGTACGTCTCCACTCCGAACCTTCAGCTGATGATACCCAGACCTCAGATCAATCTTGGAAAAGACCTGTGCTCCCTGAAGCTGATCTAACATGGAAGGGGGTATCTATTCTTGATGGTGGCCTTATTCAACAATCGATAGTCTATACACAATCGGAGGCTCCCATCCTTCTTCCTCACAAATAGAACTGGTGCTCCCCAAGGTGAAACACTCCGTCGAACAAAACCCCTATCCAACAGCTCCTGTAACTGTCTCTTGAGCTCCTTCAGCTCAACTAAGGCCATGCGATATGGTGGTCTCAAAATAGGCTCCGTACAAAGTACCAGATCTATGCAGAACTCCATCTCTCTGTCTGGTGGTAACCCTGGCAATTCATCTAGGAAAACATCTGGGTACTCACTGACCACAGTAATATCTGACAACTCTGGATGTGCCTTATCCATATCTACCACGTACGCAATGAAACCTTGATATGTTGAAGGTTTTCTAAATCAGTAATCATGTAATAATCATAACTACTCCTTTCATTTATTCTTATTAAACTTTACAACATATCTAGTAGGGCTAGGGAACATAACTGTCTTAGCATAACAATCTAAAACAACATGGTTTATAGATAGCCAATCCATTCCTAATATTATATCAAAGTCACTCATACTTAGTAATATTAGATTGGCTGTCATCTCCTTATCCCCTACTCTCAACTTGCAGTCATTAAATACATATTCTACAACTTGACTACTATTCATAGGCGTACTAATCAACATCATCATACATAAATGTGTACGCTCTTCATGTCTTACTAATTTACATGCAAATGAAGGCGATACAAAAGAATGTGTGGCACCAGGATCAATTAACACATATGCTTCAATATCATAAATCAGGATGTTACCTCGAATCACATCCGATGAAGCATCAGCTGTTCCCTGGTCTAAAGCGTGTACTCGCCCTTGACCCATCACTTGTTTCCCCTTCTCCTCTGTCGTCGCTCTACCTCTCTGAGCAGACGTACCAGCTGGGGTTCTATCAGGCTCCCTGCCCCTCAGTGGTGCAAATGCCTCCTGGCACTCTCTAGCCATATGCCTGTGTTTCCCACATCGGAAACATACCATAGCACCCCGTGAACACGGTCTATCTCCATGTGATCTACCGCATCTTCTGCACTGATCTGCAGTAGGCCTCTGTCCTCCCATGACAATGCCCTTTGCTGGGGCTACAGTCGGATAAGCAGGAGGTCTAGCATATCTCTCTCGTTCCTCCTCTACTCGTGATTTCTTACCGAAGAGTCTCTTCCCTCCTCGATAACTGAAATCTCTAGCCGACCACTTCTTCTGTATATCTCGGCTACGGCTAAACTTCCCAAACTCGAAAGCATTCCTCTCGTAATCCTGCTCACATAATTGCGCCCTGCGCACTGCTTCCTCATAGGTCACTATGTCTAATGGGACTAACTTGGACGGCAAAACCGGTCTTAACCCGTCGATAAACCTGTGGACCTTCCTGGTCTCACTATACATGGTATCCGGTCATATCTTCCTAGGGATAGGAATCGAGTCTCATACTCGCCCACAGATAAACTCCCCTGGTGTAGTCCCAAAAACTCTGCCTGTAGTTTCCACTGTGCGGTGTCGGGAACAAACTGCCTCCTAAAGGCCTCCCGAAATATATCCCAACTGATATCTGTGTGTCGGGATCTCAATATAGGTCGGGTGGACTTCCACCAATGCACTGCAGCTCCCTTCAGTAGGAACGCAGCAAATGCGACCATCTCCGAGGTCGTACACTCGAAGAATCCATAAAGCTTCTCCAGCTCTGCTAACCACTCCTCAGCAGCCACTGGGTCTTTGACCCCACTAAAGGATGGAGGTCTAAACTTCTGGAATTCTCGCAACCGATGCAGATCACATCCATATCCTAATCCACTACCACCCGAAATCGGTGGGGGTGTAGGAGTATCTACAGTCCTCTGTGCATCAACTGTCTGCGTTGGGGTATCAGGGGCAACTGCCTCTCCTGTCGCAGCTCCTGCCTCCTGTCCCTGCCTACTTGGCATAGTCTGTGCCAGTATCTCGATAATAGTCTCGAGACCACGCTCTCATCTCGTGAAGCGCATTTCTGCACACTCGGGTGCCTCAGTAGCACCTGGAGTCTCATGCGTAGGTAATGGTCCGGCAGCGGCTCGTCCCTCGGGTCTATCTCCCTGTCATCGAGCCCTACCTCTCGTAACTCTACCACTACGCGTATTTGCCATTTAGGCAAAGTTCCTGCATTCATAATAATGAATTAGTCCATTTCCTATCTGGTATACACAGTTATATCTAAACACAGCACAGTACTATGGGGATGTACACTTTCCTATTTTCTAACACCGACTAACATCAGACCAACCTCTGCTCTAATACCATTCTGTCAGGACCCATTCTCAATCCATGACTTTAACCAAAAACACTAAAAATTTTTCGCATTCTTAACTTACCTTTTCGCTCTTCAATGGTTGGGCTGTGATTCGATGTCAGAGTCCTCACTTACCACATCATCCAATATCATACATACATGTCAACATACTATTACTGACTGTACTTGCTTTTATTATATATGTAAGATTATATAAAATCTAATACAAATACATTCCCCATAATATATAACGTATACATCACTGTGCTGTTTCTATGTTTAGATACACAACTGTACATAATATGTATACCTGGCGATCGATAGGAACTAGCAGTGGACTCTGGGATACTATCCCTCGATAGCTCTCGCTATACTGCTGAGGCTCTGTAGAGAGATGTAAAGAAAGAGGGGTGAGCATACAACGCGCTCAGTAAGGAAATCAGGCAAGCAAGTAGATATCTACACTATCTACTCAAAATAATGCTATGCCTTGAAGACATTATTTCCTTTACTCGCTTTAAAAGCATGTCTTGAAATATAATATATATACTTGTACAGAATAAATCTCATGTACAGAAAATCATGCTTTCTTTCTCAAATGTAGGCATGTAGTGCAAAACAATGCATCGTATATAAATCATGACTTTATGTAAATCATGCCATGTATATTTAAATCACAATAAATATGGCATTAAATGATTCACAACACAAAATCGGAGTCCGACCCATCCCTCAGGTCTGTCCGTAATTTAAATCAATCAATCAATGTGGTATATCATGTGAGACTTTGTGGTTAAATACAAATAGTATCCTGGACTATGATCATATCCGAAATGTGATCCCAAGCTACACGGAATCCTAGTGTGCGGGGCATCATGTCACGACCCAAATTACCTAAAAATCCCTACAAAATTTTTGCTTTTCATTTCCTTACCCGTCGTGAACAATTACACTCCTAAACAGTTGGGCTATGATTCGGTGTTAGTACCTCTCACCTATTTATCATTCCATTTTCATATTTCATTTACATATCAATTTATTTAAACTAAATACATCCCCAATATTACATCCATATACAGTACTGTGCATCTATATGTTCAGATACAAAATTATATAAATGTGTATACCTGGTCTTGCTAAGAAGCAGCGGAAATGACTACTGTCGTTTTCTTCTACTGAATATACCCTGTGGGGTGGAAAATGAAAGGGTGAGCGAAACGTGCTCAGTAAGGCAATAATGTACGCAAGTAGATAACTATACTATCTACGTGCTGATAATGTCATGATGTAAAAATCGTTTACTTTCGGAGCATGAGGTAAGATCAAAACAATGCCACATGTATGTATATATCATATACAAGAAATCATGAAATCGACATATAAAGCACACATGGAAAATCATCATGTATGACATCTCATGCTCGTCACATTAAAACTCATTTGTTTAATCACAAACTCATCACTTTGAAACTTATTTGTTTCATCATAAATTCATCTCATTTAAAACTCATTTATTTCATTATAAACTCTCACTTTAAAACTCATTTGTTTCATTATAAAACAACTTCATCAAGGTCAAACCCATCTCTCGGGAATACCTTGATTCATCAAATCAAATCTCTTTTAAAAACATAAATCGGGACTACCCCTCCATCGGGTTTGTCCTGGTCTATCCAGACCGTATGATATCATGTGAGGCATGTAGGTTACTGTATGAAAAATCGAGGACTATGGCCATACTTTGTCCCTGTGATCCCAGGCACACGGATCCCGGTGTGCGGGGTATCATAACTGCAACGGGAGGTGGGGTCAAGTCCTACCCGCCAGAATATCGAGCAACATCGTAGAGTCATCATGACTGCACGGTACAGCGTACTCCGTGTGACATACACGGTACATCGTACTCCGTGGACCCATATCATAGTCTGGGGGTGCCTGCCGTAGGTCTTATCCAGCCCAATACTACGTCGACAACCAACCCATGTCTCAAAGTATATGTGCGAGCATCTCAACTCTCTGTGACACACAGTCTACAGGAGGCTTCCGCACGACTATATGCATGTCAACTCGCGTCTAGTGCGTTTATGTGAGCATCCTGCTGCCCGCCCCACACCAGGTCACAGGATTACGGAGCTCCAGCACCACGCTATGCATATGATGATATCTAAAATCTCGTGCGAGCGAAGCTTCAGCACGGTTTTGTGCACACACAAATTTCTCGTACGAGCAATGCTCTAGTACGGCTTTTCATGAGAAATAATTCAGTAAACTTGAGTGCGAGAAAGACTCTAGCACTCTTTTAGTCACGTAAATACGATAGGTGGCTCACTTTTAATAAAACATCTTTTAAAATAGTAACCGGTACAAACTGGTACCCTTTCGTAAAATTCACGAAATCAACAGCCCACCTATGTGTATATTTGCTTAATCAAAGCAATATAATCATATAAAACATTAAAATCATGAAATTCATGCAATTTCATAGCCTTACTACCCTTTTTGAAATTTTCTTAACTGGGGACAAAATAGTCATTTTCCTTTATTTATCTAAGCCCCGATTTTCGTAAAAATTATTACTTTATTTCTAGATGTTTTAATAAATTTCTAAGCCCTGTAAATCCCCTCTCAAAATACGCATAATTATCTCTATGCACCTAAAAAATTCCCTTACCTGGAAATCGCGCGTAGACTTAGCCTATCTCGATGATACCGAATCTCTCGGTCCAAGTGCGCGCCAACCAAAGGTACGTAACTGCATATAACCACATAGTCGAGATTAATTCACTTATCTTGATCGGTATATCGCATTTACTGACCAACTTTAAGGTATTGGGCCCTATCTACTTTATTGGGTCTCGGCCCAATTCAGCCCTTTTATATTTATTAATTCCCTTCTTCGGGTATACCGGGCTTATGCAGCTTACTAATAATTATCGAGCTTCGATCCAAATTCATTGGATAGCCCGTATACTATTTACGGTAATTTATTACAACTCCGAATTAATATTCCTTTCTATGCAAAATTAATCCATAATTCCGTAAAATAATTAAAGCTCGGTATTTAACGAACTCAGATTGCCGAAATTAAACTGTACTTACCCGATACGATGCGGGGTATGAAGATCAGAGCTCAATCGGCTCTCGTTCGGTCTCTGTCGTAAAGCTGCATAATTAGGTAAATCCGGATTATTTTTCATTAAAATAATATTAAATTAAATTTCCGAAATTCACCCGTAGGTCAATTTCGACCCTCGGTCAACTTACCCGAACCTCGAGTCGTCCCCGGTAATTTCTTTTCCTTTTTCCCCTTTTTCCTTTCTTTTCTTTCCTTTTCTTTCCTTTTCCTTTCTTTTCTTTCCCCTTTTCCTTCCTTTTCCCTCCTTTTCCTTCCTTTTCCTTTCGGCCAAACGACACCGTTCACTGCCACTTGCCGTCGCCGGCGTTTTCGGCGGTCTCACCGGCCAAGATCGATCTTAAAAGAACCGGCTTCCTCCACTGAGTGCGTCGGTGGTCTCCTTTCCGGCCCAGTCACGGTGGTTCACCGGCAATCACCCCGTTTCTCCCTCGGATTTTTGAAGCTCCGATCGGTCTGCTCCGGCCACCTGGCGGCGCGATTCCGGTGCCCACGTGTTCGCCGGACTCTCCTCTTCCTCCTGGTACCTTCGTCGGACGCGGACGGTAGCCGGTGTGTGGGGATCGGTGGTCGGTTCTCTCGGGTGGCAGACGGGTTCTGTTTCTCTTCTTTTTGGGTTTTTCCCGATTTCAGCCGTTTTTTTTTTAATTATCATTATTATTTAACCATTTATTTTATTATTAAAATATTCATTAAAATAGTCTAAATAATCTGAAAATATCTACAATATTATTATTTTATTCCAACAATTTAATTTAATTTAATTTAATTCATTTAGTTTTTAAATTATTTTTCCGGTATAATTCCTCCGTATTTTCGGGATATTGTCCCGGGTGACTTTTCGGTATTTCTAAAAATTTCGGATCTTGATCAATTGGACTCGAAATTGTATAATTCCTCATTATTGATCAAGATATCCTAATTCCTTATTTTTAATTAAATTTTTCTTATCGAATTTATCCCGAATTTTGATCTTTTGACCGTTTTACCCCTACACTTGTTTCAGAACCAAATTAACCTAACTTTCCTTCATACATCCACCATATTTTCTTATTTAATTTCGTATTTTTGGTAAACTTTATTTTCTTTCCTTCCTGTTTGGCTTGTGACCATTTCGATCCTTATTTAGCTACTTCCGACGTTCACCGAGATTTCATTTTTATTCTATTTGCAAAATATATTTCAGTCAAAGCTCTTCTTATGATTCATTGAATATATGTAAACGTACATCACATGAATCATAAGGAAATACATCAACAGATAATAAAAGTGGGTCTTACATAATCTCCCCCATTAAAAAAAATTTGGTCCTCCAAATTGGAACCAAATCAGTCTCTGAACAACTCCGGATACTTCTCTTTCATCAAACTTTCTAACTCCCAAGTTGCTTCCTCCGGAGTGTGATGCTGCCACAGTACTTTTACCGGGGGAATCGTCTTCGATCTCAATACCTTCTCCTTCCTATCCACAATCTGGATCGGTCTCTCGACATAGGACATACTCTCACTGAGCTCCAGTGGCTCGTATCTGATCACATGCGACGGATCCGGCTGATACTTCCGAAGCATGGAGATGTGGAAGACGTTATGGACATTTGCTAGCTCTGGTGGCAACGCTAGCCTATAAGCTCGATCTCCCACGCTCTCGAGTATCTCAAAAGGTCCTATGAAGCGGGGGCTCAACTTTCCTTTCCTTCTAAATCTAGTAATACCCTTGGAAGGAGAAACTTTCAAAAATACTGACTCCCCTGCTGTAAACTCCAACGGTCTACGTCTCCTGTCAGCATAACTCTTCTGTCGACTCTGAACTGTCCTCAACCTCTCACAAATCAACTGGACATCCTCAGAGGCCTGACGTATCAAATCGGGAGCGAATATCTGCCTGTCACCAACCTCCTCCCATCCTACAGGAGAACGACATCTACGACCATACAAGGCCTCATATGGTGCCATCTCGATACTCGAATGATAACTGTCACTATTGGCGAATTCGATTAGCAATCAACTGATCATTTCAGGAGCTTATAAATCAAGGGCACACGCTTTTATCAGATCCTCCAGAACCTGTACAGTCCTCTCTGACTGACCATTTGTCTGAGGATGAAAAGCTGTGCTAATACTCAGTCGGGTTCCCATAGTTTCCTGAAAAAATATTTCCCGAAATGTGAAGTGAAGCGGGAATCCCTATATGATACCATGCTCACTGGAACGCTACTTAATGTTCCACAATCTTCCTTATACATAAATCCTCATACACACTCTGAGTATCTGGGGATTTCATAACCAGAAGGTGGGTAGACTTAGTCATTCTATCGACTATCATCTAAATAGTCTCGTAATTCACCTGGGTGCTCTGTAACCCATCACGACATTCATGGAGACTTGCTCTCATTTTTCGTGCCGTGTCGATATAGGTAGGTGCTGCTATAACTCTGCAGACTTTTAATACTCTACCTTACTCTGCTGACATACTAAGCACTTTTCCACAATCTCTACCATATCTCTTTTCACATCTGACCACCAATACCCTTTTCGAGATTTCAATATATTCGTTACTTTCCGTATGCACCGTATATCCCGAAGAGTGAGCTTCTGACAATATTAGTATCTTATCAACTGTGGTCCTGGGGAGCACTTATACTGTCTCTGAACCTCTCTGTAAATCATTATCATACTCTGTGAACTCTATCACTGTACCCTTCTGAATCTGACCCACACTATCGACACCCTGTCGATCATCTCGCTAAGCCTGTCAACTCCGGGCACTCTCATCCGGTTCTAATCTCAGGTTAGCTGTCACATAATCACTGTCATCATCAGAAGGGATCACATCAATACTAAGGTTCACAATTGCTTTAGCTGCTCACGCTCCCTGACCATCATATGTGATACCATCCCAAGGCTCTTTATACTCAGGGCATCAGCCATCACATTAGCCTTTCCTGGGTGGTACAATTTTCACGATCAAAATCTCTCAGAAGCTCTAACCCACTATGTATTCTCATATTCGCCTCTTTCTGTGAAAAAAACAGATACTCGAGCTTTATAATCAGTGCATATCCACAATTTCTCATCGTGTACCTAATAGTACAATATCCTTAGTACAAATACTGTTGCCAACTTTAAATCATGGGTCAGATAGTTTATTTCATGATCAAGGAGTTGTCTGACTCCATACTTGACTATCTTCCCATTATACATCAATACACAGCTCCATCATAATTTTGAGGTATCCATGTCACATCTCTCATCTTATTTATCATCTCATTCTAAGACCACGTTTTCTTAATTAAACGTGTCAACCAAGTATATCCTTTTTTTGAACTCGCAGCAACCCATTTGTAAAAGCCATTTCTCAATTGTTGCTTATAATTTGCCCTAGACTTTAACTACACCCAATATATCATCGATAGGGATGGTTACAAATCGATATAATCCCTGACTCATTTACGCATGAGCGTATAAAATCCTTCTCAACCGCTTACGTTTTCAGGTACTAACCTGCGCCATTTCCTTTTCTTATCGTACCGGCTCTTATTAGATTTTTACTACGTTAACCTTTACGATTTGTCAAATTTTAATATTCCTATCGTCTTCGTGAAGGTATCCTAATGCATGAAGGTATTTATTATGACGATCGATTTCACGTTATAGGTTATATATACATACTTTTAGACGCTGTCAAGTCTTCAGGCGGGGAGGTATTTTGAAATACCTTTATTAACCTTCAAACTTAACCACAACTACGTTATATCTCAGTCTCTGTGGTCATAATTTATATTCGCTACTAGTTGCTTAATCCCAATTACTTCATATCTTAAGGGTATTCCTTACCTAGCATATGTCTCTTACTCCAATACATTTTGTATACGTAATCAAGCATATCTTATCTTAAAGATTATCTCCTTCGTATATCAATAATGACAAAACTCTTTCATTATTCATTCCGTGAGTACAATCCTTTACTCCTGTAATTTTCAACTATTGCACCCCTTTTTATTACTTAAAATCTCTATATCCATATTCTGTTAATTAATCATCCTCTATTGGGGTACTCATTTATCAATATTATGCCCAATAATGTAGGCATTCATGCCTTTTACTCACTTATATGCGAATGAAGGCGGTATGAATAAATGTGTGGCACCAGGATCAATGAACATATGTACTTCATTATTCATAACAAGTGTGGTATCTTACACCACATCTATGAGACATCAATAGTGTCCTGGCCCAAGACATCCTCTCGCCTTCGTCCAACAGCATACTTTCCTTTTTCTTTTCGGCTATCGCCTCCCTTTTCGTTACAGCTATACCAACGAAATTTTTCTCTATCTCTTTACCTTTCTGTGGGGCGATCTCGCCCAACTTTGTGCAACCAAAATCAATGGTCCATCTTACCGTACTTAACGACCATTTTCATCAATACCGTGTAGGTATAGACCCTCTTTCTGTGGTATCCACCACACATCTCACACTGCTTATAGTACTTACACTGCTACACCGCTTCGTAGCAGGTCGGGGTCCTCCAATCACAATGCCCCTCAACAGTGCCAAAATCGGATGCACTGAGGCCTTACCAATTATCTTAGTCCATTACTCATCAAATCTAATCTTTTACCAATTACCTTTTTCTCATTTTAACATCTCTGTCATTTCTCGATTCTCCTTTTCTGTCTCTATTTCGGCCCTCACTACATTTCCCAATCTTAGAGGCGTGCAATACATGATCTTATTCACGCAACTGTATTCTGCGCACTACCTCGACATAAGTAGCTAGCCAATCGGACTCTAATCGACAATTTGAGTCATTTCATGAACTTTTGGGCTTTTTCAACTCTCACTGTCCACAATATCGGGTTCATACTTGCCCAGGGATGTAATCTGAGATTCATACTCATCAATCAACTAATGACTATGGGCAGTGTAAGAAACTTTATCAATAAATTCCTTTAAGTAATGCCCGAAATATTCAGTCACCAGAGTACATCCAGAATATTTCTCATGTCGACTCCGGATGTCCAACTCTTAAGTTTGGTCGAGTGGACTTCTACCAATACTCCGCCTCGTTTCCAACATAAACGTATTTAAAAGTCACTTTCTCAGTCGACATACACCGAAAGAATCTGTACAACTTCGCTATTTATCGGAGGGATGTGAAAATCTCTATAGTATGAGGCATCTGTTTAGGCTTCACCCTGCCTATCCTCAACTACTTGCAATAGACTGAGTAAACAAGTCTGAAATATTTTCTACACTCCACTCCATCCACTTGGAGCGTGTCTCAATACTGTCTGATCACTCTGTCGGACTCTGAGAGGTATGCTCAACATTAACCTCTATTTCAATCTCATCCCGATTCTCATGGGTCAACTCAGCACGACTTAGCAGACTCAGGTCTACCTCTACGACCTCTGCCTCGTGCACTATCTCATCTTGAGTCTCATATCATGACTTATTTGATTCTCAAGCTGATCTCTACGACCTCGAGCATGTGTACTCGCCACTCTACCATAGCGGCTATCAGTTGTAAAAACTATATTCTTGCATTTGAAGCTAAAATCTTAGCTGCTGTTCCATCTTGATATACACAATTGTATCTAAACAATGCACAGTACATGGGGATGTAATTTACTTAACCACTAACACTGACTCATATCAGGCCAACTCTGCTCTGATACCATTAAATTTGTCACGACCCAAATTACCTAAAAATCCCTACAAATTTTTCGCTTTTCATTTCCTTACCCGTCGTGAACAATTACACTCCTAAACAGTTGGGCTATGATTCGGTGTTAGTACCTCTCACCTATTTACCATTCCATTTTCATATTTCATTTACATATCAATTTATTTAAACTAAATACATCCCCAATATTACATCCATATACAGTACTGTGCATCTATATGTTCAGATACAAAATTATATAAATGTGTATACCTAGTCTTGCTAAGAAGCAGCGAAAATGACTACTGTCGTTTTCTTCTACTGAATATACCCTGTGGGGTGGAAAATGAAAGGGTGAGCGAAACATGCTCAGTAAGGCAATAATGTAAGCAAGTATATAACTATACTATCTACGTGCTGATAATGTCATGATGTAAAAATCGTTTACTTTCGGAGCATGAGGTAAGATCAAAACAATGCCACATGTATGTATATATCATATACAAGAAATCATGAAATCGACATATAAAGCACACATGGAAAATCATCATGTATGACATCTCATGCTCTCACATTAAAACTCATTTGTTTAATCACAAACTCATCACTTTGAAACTTATTTGTTTCATCATAAATTTATCTCATTTAAAACTCATTTATTTCATTATAAACTCTCACTTTAAAACTCATTTGTTTCATTATAAAACAACTTCATCAAGTCAAACCCATCTCTCGGGAATACCTTGATTCATCAAATCAAATCTCTTTTAAAAACATAAATCGGGACTACCCCTCCATCGGGTTTGTCCTGGTCTATCCAGACCGTATGATATCATGTGAGGCATGTAGGTTACTGTATGAAAAATCGAGGACTATGGCCATACTTTGTCCCTGTGATCCCAGGCACACGGATCCCGGTGTTCGGGGTATCACAACTGCAACGGGAGGTGGGGTCAAGTCCTACCCGCCAGAATATCGAGCAACATCGTAGAGTCATCATGACTGCACGGTACAACGTACTCCGTGTGACATACACGGTACATCGTACTCCGTGGACCCATATCATAGTCTGGGGGTGCCTGCCGTAGGTCTTATCCAGCCCAATACTATGTCGATAACCAACCCATGTCTCAAAGTATATGTGCGAGCATCTCAACTCTCTGTGACACACAGTTTACAGGAGGCTTTCGCACGACTATATGCATGTCAACTCGCGTCTAGTGCATTTATGTGAGCATCCTGCTGCCCGCCCCACACCAGGTCACAAGCTTACGGAGCTCCAGCACCACGCTATGCATATCATGATATCTAAAATCTCGTGCGAGCGAAGCTTCAGCACGGTTTTGTGCACACACAAATTTCTCGTACGAGCAATGCTCCAGTACGACTTTTCATGAGAAATAATTCAGTAAACTTGAGTGCGAGAAAGACTCTAGCACTCTTTTAGTCACGTAAATACGATAGGTGGCTCACTTTTAATAAAACATCTTTTAAAATAGTAACCGGTACAAACCGGTACCCTTTCGTAAAATTCACGAAATCAACAGCCCACCTATGTGTATATTTGCTTAAATCAAAGCAATATAATCATATAAAACATTAAAATCATGAAATTCATGCAATTTCATAGCCTTACTACCCTTTTTGAAATTTTCTTAACTGGGGGCAAAATAGTCATTTTTCTTTATTTATCTAAGCCCCGGTTTTCGTAAAAATTATTACTTTATTTCTAGATGTTTTAATAAATTTCTAAGCCCTGCAAATCCCCTCTCAAAATACGCATAATTATCTCTATGCACCTACAAAATTCCCTTACCTGGAAATCGCACGTAGACTTAGCCTATCTCGATGATACCGAACCTCTCGGTCCAAGTGGGCGCCAACCAAAGGTACGTAACTGCATATAACCACATAGTCGAGATTAATTCACTTATCTTGATCGGTATATCGCATTTACTGACCAACTTTAAGGTATTGGGCCCTATCTACTTTATTGGGTCTCGGCCCAATTCAGCCCTTTTATATTTATTAATTCCCTTCTTCGGGTATACCTGGCTTATGCAGCTTACTAATAATTATCGAGCTTCGATCCAAATTCATTGGATAGCCCGTATACTATTTACGGCAATTTATTACAACTCCAAATTAATATTCCTTTCTATGCGAAATTAATCCATAATTCCGTAAAATAATTAAAGCTCGGTATTTAACGAACTCAGATTACCGAAATTAAACTGTACTTACCCGATACGATGCGGGGTACGAAGATCAGAGCTCAATCGGCTCTCGTTCGGTCTCTGTCGTAAAGCTGCATAATTAGGTAAATCCGGATTCTTTTTCATTAAAATAATATTAAATTAAATTTTCAGAATTCACCCGTAGGTCAATTTCGACCCTCGGTCAACTTACCCGAACCTCGAGTCGTCCCCGATAATTTCTTTCCCTTTTTCCCCTTTTTCCTTTCTTTTCTTTCCTTTTCTTTCCCTTTCCTTTCTTTTCTTTCCCCTTTTCCTTCCTTTTCCCTCCTTTTCCTTCCCTTTCCTTTCGGCCAAACGACACCGTTCACTGCCACTTGCCGTCGTCGGCATTTTCGGTGGTCTCACCGGCCAAGATCGATCTCAAAAGAACCGGCTTCCTCCCCTGAGTGCGTCGGTGGTCTCCTTTCCGGCCCAGTCGCGGTGGTTCGCCGGCAATCACCCCGTTTCTCCCTCGGATTTTCGAAGCTCCGATCGGTCTGCTCCGGCCACCTGGCGGCGCGATTTCGGTGCCCACGTGTTCGCCGGACTCTCCTCTTCCTCCTGGTACCTTTGTCGGACGCGGACGGTCGCCGGTGTGTGGGGATCGGTGGTCGGTTCTCTCGAGTGGCAGACGGGTTCCGTTTCTCTTCTTTTCAGGTTTTTCCCGATTTCAGCCTTTTTTTTTTAAATTATCATTATTATTTAACCATTTATTTTATTATTAAAATATTCATTAAAATAGTCTAAATAATCTGAAAATATCTACAATATTATTATTTTATTCCAACAATTTAATTTAATTTAATTTAATTTATTTAGTTTTTAAATTATTTTTCCGGTATAATTCCTCCGTATTTTCGGGATATTGTCCCGGGTGACTTTTCGGTATTTCTAAAAATTTCGGATCTTGATCAATTGGACTCGAAATTGTATAATTCCTCATTATTGATCAAGATATCCTAATTGCTTATTTTTAATTAAATTTTTCTTATCGAATTTATCCCGAATTTCGATCTTTTGACCGTTTTACCCCTACACTTGTTTCAGAACCAAATTAACCTAACTTTCCTTCATACATCCACCATATTTTCTTATTTAATTTCGTATTTTCGGTAAACTTTATTTTCTTTCCTTCCTGTTTGGCTTGTGACCATTTCGATCCTTATTTAGCTACTTCCGACGTTCACCGAGATTTCATTTTTATTCTATTTGCAAAATATATTTCAATCAAAGCTCTTCTTATGATTCATTGAATATATGTAAACGTACATCACATGAATCATAATGAAATACATCAACAGATAATAAAAGTGGGTCGTACACATCACTGCTGCAAAAGGAGGGGGGTCAGTCCATCACAATCGTCAGCTATATCCTCCTCAACTCCACAACAACACACGGTACAGCGTACACCTCGCGCCACTCAGGCACGGTACAAAGTACACCCGTGGACCCTGCATCACGGCCAGAGTGCCTACCATAGGTCTTAACTCTCGCACCCGTGGAATATCAACATCACAGTCAGGGTGCCTACTCTAGGTCTTAGCCCTCGCGCCTGTGGAAATATCATACCACATCTCTAATACCCTCATGCTAGCCATCCTCTCAAAATGTGACACTCAATCACACAAGAATGCGGCATTAATAGGTAACATGTAAATAATATCACATACAGTGCGCGTCCTTAAGTGCGACACACAGTCGACACTACGCTCGAACACTGTTTCACATCACAAACTCAACTCTAGTGCGAGCAACCTCCAGCAACTAGGTCAATGCATAGTTCATGTATTAAATCAAGTACGAGCAATAGCTCCAGTACTATGTCATGTATAAACCATGAAGAATCGAGTACGAGCAACGCTCCAGTACTCTGTCATGTATCTCATGTAAAACTCGAGTACGAGCTAATCGCTCCAGCACTCTGTGTCATGCATATATCATTAAAAGCTGAGTACGAGTAAAACTCCAGTACTCTATGATGCATGTCATGAAAATCTAGTGCGTATAAAAATCCAGCACTAAAGTATGTGAAAACATATGAAATCCAGTGCTAGCTGTGCTCTAGCACGATTCATTCTCACATAATATGATAGATGGCTCTTTAAAAAGGGATTGTTTATAAAACATCAAAATCAGCACTATAAAGTGTGCTTAAGTCACATCAACCTTAAAATCATTAGCCCATCTATTTATTTTCATGCTAAACAGCAGTTAAACAATCACAATAATAGTTTCCATACTTTTTGCAACTTTTCACAAAAGTTGACTTTTTTTGACTAACTAGGGGTAAAATCGTAATTTGCCACTATCGGGTCGCAATAATTATTATTCACTTTCTCTGACCCTCAGATTTTTAAGTGAATGTAAAAGCAGACTAAAATAAGTGCAGGTATCTCTAACTACTCGCAAAAGTCTCTTACCTCGGATCACGTCACGTGACCTCACTTCCTCGATACTGTTAAATCCTGCAGTCCGATCAGCTCTCAATGTAAACTTCGGAGCTGTAAATAACCATTCCTCAGGTTAATTATACTTTTCCTACTGTATTATACATTAAGACAGTCTATTTTCCCTTAATGGGCCTTAATAATCCTTAATGGGCTTAACTAGGCCTTAAGTCCATTTTCATTTTACTATTCACTTTTGTTGGACTTTTTGGGCTTGTGGGGCCCACCAACTCTTATTGGGCTTGTACTAGGCCCATTACACCCTATTGGGCCTAAAAATTTTGGGCTTGGCCCATTGGGCCTCTCGACCACATGCCATGGCCGAGAGCTACCCATGTCTCTATTTTACCATGGCATGCCATCCATGCCTATTATTTAGCCATTTTCACTTAGGCATTTTCACAAACACTTGGTAGGCAACATTACCAATCATCACATAGTTCATTTAGGCATTTTATCAAACACCTTGATTACCAATAAATTACATGTATTAATTAATCAAATTGATTAATTCTAATTACACCATTAACATTAATACATGTACACTAATCCATTTATGTCTAAAAATCATATTAACATAAATTAACATCCCATTAATCACTCTCGAACTAACCCACTTCATGGTGATTTAATATGCTTCAATGCTTAAAACATATATCAATATACTTGAAATTATTCATACATTAACATATATGAAATTGGAAAATTAGAAAATATACCAATTGTTGTGTTCACCCTTTGGCCGAAACTTTGGAGGCTCTCGGTTTGTACTCTATGGCTCCTTGATAGCCAATTGCAACATATGTCAATCTCCTTTCAATTTGGAACAACTTCCATGAAGAATGCAAGTTCCAAATATGCCTAATTCCTAGTGATTTCTAGTGAGAGAAAGCTTGGAAAATATATTTCAATGGTTTCTTCTTCTATCCGGATTTGGTGTGATGAAGATGACAATGGTGTGGCTGAATTTATAAGCCATATATACTTAGCCATTAAGCTTTACTTTTCAGCCATTTAACTTGACTTTCCAAACCTTAACCATGAGTCACCTTATGAGTCATCTTATGAGTCATAGTTAACTTTAACTATGGTTAGATATTTATCTCATAGGCTTTTCCATTTGGGCTTCTCGGTTTGGGCTTTCCTAATGGGCTTTCAGGCTAAAATTTTTACTATGTCTCGGGCCTTTAATTGTCTCAAAATTTGGTTGATCAATTGGTCCAACAATTCTGTCTAAAGGACCTAAGAATTTCGATATACGTTTAGTATACCTTAATGGGCTTTAAAATTTTCACCTTAGGCCCATTACGTTTTTAACCATTAAATTAAATCCGGAATCCTTCCGAATAAATTTTCCTTACTTCCGGGGATGATTATCTTATATTCTGGCCAGGAATATTTTTTCCCAAATTTTCCTCCACACTTATGTTAATTTTTAACCATGATTAGTCAACTATGGTAAAAGTCCACTTTCTTAACTATAGTTGACTTTTTCCTCAATCATTGACCATGTTGACTTTTTCTTAAAATTTCAAGAGTGTCATATCTTATGTCTTACACTCTCGTTTTTATATTCCAATCGCTCCTGGTGGATAATTTCACCCGAAACTCCTTTTCTCGCCAAAAAGGTCCATTTTACCCTTTTTAGCTTTTACTCTCGTTTTGTGTTTTTGGGTCTAAATCAAGCTGACTTCTCTTCATGAGCTCTCTACGCTCTCTTAGTTTAAGTTCTTATTTTCAGTCAGAATGATTTAGAATAACTCGGTTTAGCCTGTGATACCCATCGCTCACATTAGGCATTTTATGTAGCTTTTGTGTGTTAATTCATTTCAATAACACTTTAAGTCTAGTAAATACTCTTCTTATGATTCAACTATAACTACATAGTGTTCATACACATAGGAATCATAAGGTACAAGCTACAAAGATCTGGGTCTGACATATATATACATATATCAAAAGTGGGGTTTTCATAG
The DNA here is from genome assembly GCA_033439115.1 of Firmiana major. Taxonomy (NCBI): domain Eukaryota; kingdom Viridiplantae; phylum Streptophyta; class Magnoliopsida; order Malvales; family Malvaceae; genus Firmiana; species Firmiana major. The sequence goes on along the minus strand of CM065904.1, from coordinate 15,521,923 downwards.
GGCGTGCCCACGCCCTATCTAAAAACCTCTTCTATCGAAAACAAAAACCAGAAGTGGTGTTTGCATAAGGCGTGCGCACGCCTTATGACTAGAACCCTTCAGATTTTTATTTTTTTTTTATAGAAGATGCGTTTTCATAGGGCATACCCACGCCCTATCTAAAAACCTCTTCTGCCCATAAAAAAACAAAATAGAACATATGTTTTATTTTTATTTTTTTCTCTTCTCTTCAACTCATTTGTTTTCAACCTGCGGATACCTTCACGACTCTAAGCAACAGATCCGGTAGTAGCCATACCCACCAGAGTCGATCAACACAACATCGACATAACCCATTTGAGCCGTTACTTCACATCACCACACCCAGCTGCAAACCTCTCCAATTTCCAACCTGCAGCAACAGATTCGGCAACACCGAACCCACCAGAGCTGAACCCAGAGTTGCACTTGTCACTCTTTGTCACGACCCATTTTATCCTTTTTAACTGAAAATCCCTGTAATTTTTTCGCATTTTTTTCTTTCCTTACCCGATCGTGAACAAACTCACCACTACACAGTTGGGCTGTGAGTCAATAATAATCATCTCTCACCATTCATTCACAAATAAATCAAAAGAAGTGTCATTCATTTGAAATGTATGTTATACACTTGTACTTGACACGTTTTCTAACTTTGCATCTGTGAGACCCGATTTTTTATCCTAAGAGTAAATGGAATGAATAGAAATTTTCGAGTGAATTTAAAAATGCAAAAAAGATTTAAATGGTATTCCCGAACACGTGAAGGGTAAAATGATCAAAAGATCGAAACCCGGTATAATTTTGACAAGAAAATTTAATTAAAAATAGGGGATTGAGAAATCTTGATCAATAACGAAGAAATAATTAAATTTTGGGTTAAATTGATCAAGATATAAATTTATTTAATATTTTTGAAATTTTTTACCTCGGAAAATAATCCCAAAAGTAATCGAAAAAATATCGAAAAGGTAAAATCGGACTGAGAAATTCATTTACGGATTAAATGAATTTAATATGAATTTTTGGGATATTTTGGTTTTTAATAATATTTTAATGAATAAAATATTATTAAAAATAAATTCTAAATAAAATAAGTAAATGAAAAAAAATGAATTCTGAAATGAAAATCACATAAATAGAGGAAAATGGCGAAACCCAAAACCGAACAAGCCGAGATTGAGGAAGAGGTTCACCGACGAGCCACCGACGAGGCTTAGGGGCCGGCGAAGACAGCCCGACCTCGGGTGAACCATCATCGGCGGTGAAGCGCGCCGAGAACGGCAGAGAATGCCAAAAATGAAAGAGAGGCAGCGGGGGATGAAACTTCGATCGACGGCCATCGGCGCCGTTTTGACTCCAGCCGAGGCCCGATTTTGGATGCTTAGGTGCAGTCGAGCCTAACGGCACCGGAATCACGTCGGGAATTGGTCGGACGGCGTCGGAACGAGCAAATGATGTCGAACTGGAATGAACCGCCAAACCAAATCGGACTGAACCGGCAGTCTGAACCGGGTTGAATCGGATCGCACCGGTTCAACCAAAAAGAAAAGGAAAAAAAGAGAAAAAAAAGGGAAAAAGAAAAAAAGGAAAAAATTGGGGAAAATTTCAGTGATGCAATCGAGCTACGGGTAAGTCGGTAAGTGGTCGAATTGACCGATTTAAATTTTGAAACATTTAATTTGATTAATATCCGACTGGAAATTTACCCAAAAAAATATTAAATTGTGTAGCTCGACAATTGGCGTTAAACGAGTACTCGAGTTAACCTCGATTTGCGTACTATCATGGAATCTCGAGTAAGTAACCCTTATTTACGTTAATTTGCATCGTTATACATGTTGATGAATTACGGATTTAATTTTCGCATAAATGAATTAAATTTTGGAAATTTGAATAAATTGTCGTAAATACTAAATTGAGATATCCGAGAATTTAGAACGAGGCTAAATAAATACTAATGGGCCCAGAGAGCCCAATAGGCCTCGATAATATGAATAGTAAGTGGAAAACAGGCTGAAGACCGATTAAGGCCCATTAAGGTACAATCAGGCCCAATATGGGTAAACGGATCCAATGATCTAAATTAAGCCCCAAGAAATATGAAATATATTAAATTGTATTGTATTTGACCTGATGTATATTTATACGTAGTTCCAGAGAATTGATTGAGAGCAAATCAGTCGGCATGATGAGACATCAGTGAAAGGTCAGACTGTACAGAAAAATGAGGTAAGGGAATTGTGTGAGTAGCTAGAGGTAGCTACGCGTATTTTAATAGCTTTTCTGTACACTGAATATGTATGTATACTCTGATTATGTATAATGATCCTAAAAGTGGTTTAAATGATTTTAAGGATCTAAATAGGTAAAAAGGTTATTTTACCCCTATTGAGGGAAGTTCACCTAAGGATGGTGAAAGCATGACATGCATGAAATGCATGATTTAAGAACTTTTATGATTAAGAAATTTTATTGGTTTTAATCAAAGCAAAACGGTAGTTTGGCCAGTAATTGCATAAATTTCATAAGATAACACTACGTAGGTGTTATTTATATTTAAATGGAATTTCTTTGGAAAATAGGCCAACTATCAAGTTTATATGGAAATAGATAGTGCCGACACGTAGTTCGCACTATATCTACGTTTGTGGATGTGCATAAATGTGCTGGAGCGATTGCTTGCACTGACTTCTGTGACATCATATGCATGAAATGTGCTAGAACGGTTGCTCGCACTAAGTTTTATTATTGTGAAATGCATGAGAGGTGCTGGAGCCTAACTCGCACTCTGTTTTGACATGTTTGACATGTTTTGACTTGTTTTGACGTGGTATGCATAAACTGGTGCTGGAGTGATTGCTCGCACTAGTTTTTATGATTTAACATACATAAGAGATGCGGGAGCTTAGCTCGCATCCTATTTTGATATGATATTGCATAAAGTCGTGATGGAGTGTAACTCGCACGAGATTTGATTTAATTATGCATAAAGCCATGCTGGAGTGTAACTCACACGAGATTTGATTTACTGGAGCATTCAATTGTGCTGGAGCTTGCTCGCACAAAGTTTTATATGCTTTTTATAATTCATTTGAATACCGTACTGGAGTTTTTCTCGTACGAGGTTTTCACTGAGTTTTTATACATATCCGTACTTGAGCATTGCTCGTACGTGGATTTTACTTGAATTTATAATCAGTTTAAGTCGTACTAGAGCGCTGTTTGTACAGGAGCCGTGCTAGAGCTTCACTCGCATAGGGATTTATAGTACATGCATATAGCCATGTTGGAGCCTCCTGTAGATTGTGTGTCATAGTGAGATGATATGCTCACACGTGCATACTGAGACAGAGATGATATGGGTGGATAAGATCTATTGCAGGCACCCTTGATTGAGCTTGGGTTCACGGAGTACGTTGTACCGTGTATATCACGCGGAGTACGTTGTACCGTGGGGATTGTTGGAGTGGAGTGGCATTAGCCACGAGGCAGCAAGCCTTGCCCTCGCAATTTTGGTGTTATGCTGTTTTGGCAGGTAGGACGACCCACCTACCATTTCAAGTGTGATACCCCGCACACTAGGTACCGTGTTGTCAGGGATTCCTACGATATGGCCATAGTCCTCGATGTTACTGATAAAATTACCTGCGTGTCTCACATTATATAATTATTGGTCGATAGACCAGGGTAGACCCGAGGGAGGGGTCAGGCCCCCAATTTTATGATTTTAGGATACGTGACCCTGAAAGAAGGGTGATTTTATAACCGAAGCTTTATAATGAATTTTAATGACTTGTTTTATGAATTTGAGATTTACTTATGAGATAATTGACCCGGAGGGGATTATTTTATTCTACATTTTAATGAAATGATTTGAATGCAATAGCATGATGGTGTTTTCCATGCTTTTATTTCAAATTCATGATTTGTCTTACATGACATGAAAGGATGCATGATTTTGTTTTACTTCATGCAAATTATGATTTAAGGATGTCACATAAAATGCTATTGTTGCATGAATTACATGCTTTTCTATATGCACATATAGTTTTGGATAAACTATGTCATGATATATGCATGGTTTTGTGCTTGAGATTTTAATGAAAAGAAATGGATTTTAAGGGCATGGCATTATGAGCATGTAGATAGTGGAGCTACTACTTACTTGCATAATTGCCTTACTGAGCGTGTGGTTCGCTCACCCCCTTATTTTTCATCTTTTCAGAGCACTCACAGTAATTAGTAAGCGGATGAGGACTTACATGCTTGGTATCTGCTGCTTCCCATCAAGAGACAGCTATACACATTTGTATAGTTTTGTATCTAAATATGTAATGCACAGTACTGTAAACGAATATGATGTCGGGGATGTAGGGTTATAAATACCATTGTGTAGGTATTTAATTAAACTCAAAAGATAGTAAACTCTGATATATGAATGTGAATATGGCAATGGATTGGTAAATAGTGTGAGGTGACTAACACTGAATCATAGCCCAACTGTTTGTAGGATGGTCATGATGAGAGAAATGTAAGAATTAAATAATAATCGAAAAGCGAAAATAATTTACTCTGATTTTTAGGTAATTTGGGTCATGACAGGTTTAATGGTATCAGAGCTTAAGTTAGCTTGATATGAGTCGGTGTTAGTGGTTAAGGAAGTTTACATCCCCATGTATTGTGCATTGTTTAGATGCAATTATGTATATCGAGATGGAAGTGCAGTTAAGAATTTGGTTTTAAATGCAGGAATATAGTTATTAACAGATAGCTGCTATGGTTGAGAGGCGAGTACACGTGCTCGAGGCCGTAGAGGTAGGCCTGAGAGTCGTACTAAGTTACCACATGAGACTCGAGATGAATTGAAGTGGAGGCTGATGTTGAGTATGCCCCACAGAGTTCGACAAAGAGATCGGATAGAGTCCGACAAAGAGATCGGACAGTATTGAGACACGCTTTGCGAGGTTGGAGCGGAGTGTGGAGAATATTTTGAGAGCTAATTGCTCTGAGTATGTATGAGATTTGAGGGCGAGTCGAAACATTGGTGGAAGTCCACTCGACCCATCTTAAGTGTTAGACATCCATATTGGACATGAAAAGTAATTCTAGATGTATTCTGGTGACAGAATATCCCGAATATTGTTTAAAGGAGATTGCAGATAAAATTATTTACTCTGACCCAAGGGAACTAGTTGATTAACGAGTATGAATCTCAGTTTATATTCCTGGACAGATATGACTCGGACACTATGAACAGTGAGAGTCGAAATGTCTGAAAGTTCATGAAGGGCTCAGATAGTCAATTAGAATCCGATTGGGCCGTTAGATATCACTACCTATGCCGAGGTAGTGCGCAGACTATAGTTGTGTGAATAAGATCATAAGTTGCACGCCTCTAAGATTGGGAAAGGTAGTAAGGGCCGAAATAGAGACAAAAGAGAATAGAGAATGACGAAGATGTCAGAACTGAAAAAAGGTAGTTTGGTAAAAGAATAGAGCTGATGAGTCACTAGGTAAGATGATTGGTAAGGCCCCAGTGTATCCAAATACAGTATTTTTTAGGGGTATTGTGATTTGAGGACCCTGACATGCTCTGTAGCAATGAGAGCAATGTAATAGTGTAGCAGTGTAAACAGTGTAGAATATGTGGTAGTTACCACGAAAATAAGATGTTGGATGAGGGCGAGAGTATGCCTTGGACTAGGACACTATTGGTGTTTCATAGGATGTAATGGAAGATACCACACTGGTTGTGAATAATGAAGTAATTATTTTAATTAATCCTGGTGCTATGCATTTATTCATACCGCCTTCAATTGCTTATAAGCGAGTGAAAGATGAGAAGCCTGTACCCTTAAGCAAGATGATGATAGTTAGTTGATTTTCACTAACTGAATATGGGTATAGAGATTGTAAGTTAAAAATAGGGGTGAAAACATCACTGAAAGGTGTACTGTAAGTTTGACAAGTAAGGAAAGAGTTTGTCATAAGTGATATATGAAAAGAGATAAGCTTTGAGATGTGATAGATCTTGAATACGAGATATATTGGAATAAGATGTGTATGCAAGGTACGAATATCCTTGATATGTAAAGTAATTTAGATTAAGCAATATGTAGTGAATATGTATTGCGACCAAGGATAAGGGGTGGATATATCTACACCCAGTCCATGTGGTTAAGTTTGAGGGTTAATAAAGGTATTTCAAAATACTTCTCTGCTTGAAGATTTGTCAGCGTCTAGAAGCGCACACATAATCTATAAATTGAAATCGACAGTTGTAATATATATACATTGAAAATGTGGGTACCTTTGTTGGTACGATAAAGAAATATAGAATTTGATTAAACATGGAGGTTTAAAATTAAAATTTTATAAAAGTCGTTAATATAAGAAAAACGAAATGACACGAGTTAGTGTCTTGAACGGAAGCGAATTTGAAAAGACATTATACGTTTATGCGTACATAGGTCAAGGATATGAGTAATTGAAATATTCAGTGGAACTCAACTACGATAAAGTATTTAAACCTTACCTGGACCGATTGGTTGTCATCTTTAGCGATGATATTTGATGTATTCGAAGTCCAGGGAAGAGCATGAGTAGCAACAGGAAACTGTCTTACAGATGAGTTGTTGAGAGTTTCTTGAAATGGGCTGCTCAATTGACACATCTTGTTCAGAAAAAGATTTCATACGAGTGGTATGATAAGTATGAAAATGACTTCCATGAGTTTTGGTATATTGAAGTAATAAACTGACCACCGTAATTATTCTCACCATAACCAACAGCTCAAGAGGTTTCAGTATATATGGATACCTCAAAATAAGGATTGGGCTGTGTATTGATGTAAAATGGGAAGATAGTCGTTTATGGATCCAGACAATTCAAGGACCATGAGAGAAACTATCGGACCCATGATTTAGAGTTGGCAGCCATAGCGTTTGCACTAAAAGTATGACGCCACCGCTTAAATGGTAAGAAATTTTGGGTATGCACTAATCATAAAAGTCTCGAGTATCTATTTTCACAGAAAGAGTCGAATATGATAACCAAGAGGGTTAGAGCTTCTAAGGATTATGATTGTGAAAATTGTACCACCCAAGAAAGGCTAATGTAATGGCTGATGCCTTGAGTAGAAAGAGACTCGGGATGGTATCACATATGATGGTCAGGGAGCGTGAGCTGCTAGAGCAGCTGTGAGCCTCAGTAGTGATGTGATCCCTTCTGATGATGACGGTGATTTTGTGACAGCTAGCCTGAGGTTAGAACCAGATTTATATGATCGGATTTGCCAGGCTTAGCATGATGATTGGCATGGTGTCGATAGTGTGGGTCAGATTTAGAAGGGTATAGTGACAGAGTTCATAGTGAGTGATGATGACTTACAGAGGTTCAGAGACAGTATAAGTGCTCCTTAAGACCACAGTTGATGATGATAGTGTTATTGTCAGAAGCTCACTCTTCGGGATATACAGTGCATCCAGAAAGTAATAAATATATTAGAACCTCTGAAAAGGGTATTGGTGGTCAGATATGAAAAGAGATATGGTAGAGTTGTAGAAAAGTGTCTCGTATGTCAGCAGAGTAAGGTAGAGTACTAGAAGTTTGCAGGATTATTGCAGTCTCTACCTATATTGACACGAAAATTGGAACAAGTTACCAAGAATATCGTGATGGGTTACAGAGGACCAGGATAAATCACGAGGCTATCTGGGTGATAGTCGATAGATTGATTAAGTGTACCCACTTTCTGGTTATAAAATCCCCAGATACTTTGAGTGTGTAGGCAGATTTATGTGTATGGAAAATTGTGAAACATTATGTAGCGTTCCAATGAGCATGGTACCAGATAGGGATTCCCGCTTCACTTTTCACTTTTGGGAATATTTGTCTGGAAGCTATGAGAACCCGACTGAGTGTTAGCATAGCTTCCGTCCTCGGACAGATGGTCAGTCAGAGAAGACTGTACAGGTTCTAGAGGATGTGATGAGAGCGTGTGCCATTGATTTTATAAGCTCCTGGGATGATCATTTGTTACTAATCGAATTCGCAATAATGATAGTTGTCACTTGAGTATCGGGATAACATTTTATGAGGCATTGTATGGCCGTAGGGAGTTGTTCCCTGACTTGGATAAGAAGAAGTGGGTGACAGATAGAGAGTTGTTTCCAAATTGGTAAGACAAACCTCTAAGGATGTTCAGCTAATTTGCGAGAGATTAAGAACACCTCAGAGCAGACAGAAACGACTATGCTGACAAGAGACAGAAATGTCAGACCCGGATTTTTTGTAGCTTGTACCTTATGATTCCTATGTGTATGAACACTCTGTAATTACATAGTTGAATCATAAGAAGAGTATTTATTAACATGCAATCGACAATTTGAGAAATTAAAAATGTATGTAAGCTACATAACAGCGAGATAAGGGTTAAGTTGATTCCCGAACGAGTGCAGGGGTAAAACGGTCAAATGACTGAAATTCAGTATAATTTCGATAAGACAATTTCATTAAAAATATGAAATTGAGGAATCTTGATCAAAATCGAGGAAAATATTTAATTTCGAGCCCAATTGATCAAGATATAAATTTATTAGAATTTATCAAAATTTTCACCTCGAAAAATAAGCCCAAAAATAGTGGAAAAATATACCGAAAAGGTAAAATCAGACTGATAAATTTATTTACGGATTAAATGAATTTAACATGATTTTTTGAGATATTTTTAGATATTTTTGGGATATTTATGGGATATTTTGGGATTTTTATTATTATTTTATAATAAAATAATAATAAAAATATATTATAAAAAAAAGATAGAAACGGATTGAAAATCGGGGAGAGAGAACAAAGGAAACGGAAGCAAGCGGACCCGAGGGAGAAGACCATCGGACGGCCACCACCGGCCACCCTACGGCCAAGCAAGCGACCAAAAAAGGAAGAGGAGGACCGTGCGCATCCATCGGCACCGGTCAGGCCCTTCACCGACGCTGGACGCCGGAGAATCGAAGAGGAGAAGCCGCGGAGGAAAAGAAGAGATTCGACGGCCACCGGCGGTGCTTGGTCTCGATCAAGCCCAGCCGAGAGTTGCCCAGGCTGAGGCCCGTCGAACGGCGGTGGTGATGAGTCGGGAACCAGCCGGAAGTCGTCGGCACGACCAAAGGAAGCCTGAACCGGTCGACGGTTCAGTGAAGAAGGTTCTGTGCTGAACCGGACCGGACCGATTCAGCCAAGGAGAAAGGGAAAAAAGAGGAAAAAGAAAGAAAAAGGAAAAGAGAAATTTTTGGGATTTCACCGGACTTTGGGTAAGTCGATACGAGGTCAAAAGTGACCGATTTGATTTTCGATAAATTTATTTAAATTATATTTAATCAAAAATTGACCCGAAGTTAAATATATAAAATTATGCAGTTCGACGATAAATTCTGAACGGAAGCCCGATTGAACTTCGATTTACGTACCATCGCACAATCTCGGGTAAGTAAAGCTCATTTACGTCAAATTATGTGATTTATGCGTATTTAAGATTTAATTTATGCATTTCGAATTAAATTTTAGATTTAGTGAATTATATTCGGAATTTTGAATTAAATGTCGTAAATGATATACGGGCTATCCAAAGAGCTTGGAATAAAGCCCAATGGGTATTGATAGGCCCATTAAGGATTATTAAGGCCCATTAAGGGAAAATAGACTGTATTAATGTGTAATACAGTAGGAAAATTATAATTAACCTGAGGAATGGTTATTTACAGCTCCAGAGTTTACATTGAGAGCTGATCGGACTGCGAGGGTTAGCAGCACCGATGAAGTGAGGTCACTTGACGTGATCCGAGGTAAGGGACTTTTGTGAGTAGTTAGAGATACCTGCACGTATTTTCATCTGCTTTTACATTCACTTAAAAACTCTGCGGGTCAGAGAAAGTGAATAATAATTATTGCGACCTGATAGTGGCAAATTACGATTTTGCCCTTAGTTAGTCAAAAAGTCAACTTTTGTGAAAAGTTGCAAAAAGCATGGAAACTATTATTGTGAGTGTTTAACTGCTGTTTAGCATGGAAATAAATAGATGGGCTAATGATTTTAAAGTTGATGTGAATTAAGCACACATAATAGTGCTGATTTTAATATTTTAAACAATCCCTTTTTAAAGAGTCATTTATCATATTATGTGAGAATGAATCGTGCTAGAGCATAGCTGTAAGACCCGAATTTAGTTAAAAATACGAAATGAGTATGTTCGTGAAAGGAATGATTAAAATAGTCCCAAATTAAATGAAACGGGATTCGGACAGGAAATAAGGATTTAAAATGCAAAATGAATGAGTATTCATGAAGGGAAGTCAGGTTAAATTGATTCCGAAACAAGAGCAGGGGTAAAATGGTAAAAATATCGAAATTCAGTATTAGGACGATCAGAAAATTTTAATTAAAAATAAGGATGTAAGATATCTTGATCAATAATGGGGAAATTATACAATTTTGGGTCAATTGATCAAGATTCAAAAATTTTAAAAATATCGAAAAATTACAGGAACAATATCTCGAAAAGTACGAAGGAATAATATCAAAAATTTGGAGGAAAATGTATTTAATAAATTAAATTAAATTAAATAAATTAAATTGGAATAAATATAATATAAGTTGTAGATATTTTGGATTTTTATGGAGTATTTTAATGAATAGTGTAATAAGTTATAATAATAATAATAATAATAATAATAAAAGAGAGAATCTGAAAACAAAAAAAAAAAAGAGGAGAGAGAAAAGCTCGGGAGAACCTGAAAAATAGAACCGAAAGACGACCCGCGAACCCCCACCGACGATCCTAGCACACCAGCGACCGACAGGCTCCGACGAGGCCAGAGGAGGAAGAGGAGAGACCGGCGAGCACGTGGGCACTGGAATCACGCCGTCAGGTGACCGGAGGAAGCCGATCGGAGCGAAGGAAGATCGAGGGAGAAACGGGCTGATTTTCGGCGAACCACCGCGACTGGGCTGGAACGGAGGACACCAAAGCATTCAGGGGGAGAAGCCGGTTCTTTTGAGACCGGTCTTGGCCGGCAAGATCGTCGAAAACCTCGGTGACGACAAGTGGCAGGAAACGGCACCGTTTGGCTGAAAGGAAAGGGAAGGAAAAGGAGGGAAAAGGAAAGAAAGAGGAAAAGAAAAGAAAGGAAAAAGAGGAAAGGAAAGAAATTTACCGGGGACGACTCGAGATTCGGGTAAGTTGATCGAGGGTCGAAATTGACCTATGGGTAAATTCTGAAAATTTAATTTAATATTATTTTAATAGAAAATAATTCAGATTTACCTAATTGTGCAGCTTTACGACAGAGACCGAACGAGAGCCGATTGAGCTCTGATTTTCGTACCCCGCATCGTATCGGGTAAGTACAGTTTAATTTCGGCAATAAGAGTCCTTTAAATACAGAGTTTTAATTATTTTACGAAATTATGGATTAATTTCGCATAGAAAGGAATATTATTCGGAGTTATAATATAATTGCCGTAAATGGTATACAGGCTATCCAATGAATTTGGAACGAAACTCGATAATTATTGGTAAGCTGCATAAACCCGGTATACCCAAAGAACGGAATTAATAAATATAAAAGGGCTGAAATGGGCCGAGACCCAATGGGGTAGATAGGGCCCAATACCTTAAAGTTAGTTAGTAAATGCGATATACTGATCAAGATAATTGAATTGACCTCAACTGTATGGTTATATGTAGTTACGTTCCTTTGGTTGGCGCGCATTTGGGCTGAGAGATTCGGTATCATCGACGCAGGTTAAGTCTGCGCGCGATTCTAGGTAAGGGAATTTTGTAGGTATAGAGAGATACCTATACGTATTTTTGAGGGGATTTACAGGGTCTAGAATCTCTTAAACTATCTAGAAACGAAATAATAATTTTACGAAAATCGGGGCATAGGTGAATAAAGAAAAATAACGATTTTACCCCTAGGAGTAAAATTTACAAAAAGGGTAGTAAGGCAGATAAATTGCATGATTATCATGTTTTAATGTTTTATATGATTATATTGCCTTGATTTAAGCAAATATACACATAGGTTGGCTATTAATTTTGTGAAATATACGAAAGGGTACCGGTTTGTACCGGTTACTATTTTAAAAGATGTTTTATCAAGATTGAGCCACCTATCGTATTTACATGAATAAAAAGAGTGCTAGAGTCTTTCTCGCACTCAAGTTTACTGATTTATTCTCATGAAAAGCCGTACTGGAGCACTGCTCGTATGAGAAATTTGTGTGTGCACAAAACCGTGTTGGAGCTTCGCTCGCACGAGATTTTAGATATCATGATATGCATAGCGTGGTGCTGGAGCTTCGCTCGCACTAGACGTGAGTTGACATGCATATAGTCGTGCGGAAGCCTCCTATAGATTGTGTGTCGCAGAGAGTTGAGATGCTCGCACATATACTTTGAGACATGGGTTGGTTATCGACATAATATTGGGGTGGATAAGACCTAGGCAGGCACCTCCAGACTATGATATGGGTCCACGGAGTACGATGTACCGTGTATGTCACACGGAGTACACTGTACTGTGCAGTCATGATGACTCTATAATGTTACTTGATATTCTGGCGGGTAGGACTTGACCCCACCTCCTATTGCAGTTGTGATACCCCGCCACCAGGATCCGTGTAGCCTGGGATCACAGGACAAAGTATGGCCATAGTCCTCGATTTTCATACAGTAACCTACATGCCTCACATGATATCATACGGTCTGAATAGACCAGGACGAACCCGAGGGATGGGTAATATCTCGATTTATGTTTTTAAAAGAGATGTGATTTAATGAATCAAGGTATTCCCGAGAGATGGGTTTGACCTTGATGAAGTTGTTTTATGATGAAACAATGAGTTTTAAAGTGATGAGTTTATGATGAAACTAATAAGTTTTAATGTGACGAGCATGAGATGTCATACATGATGGTTTTTTCATGTGTGTTTTATATGTCGATTTCATGATTTCCCTTATATGATATATACATACATGTGGCATCGTTTTAGTCATTCCTCATGCTCAAGATATAAAGGATTTTATATCATGACATTATCAACACGTAGATAGTATAGTTATCTACCTGCTTACATTATTGCCTTACTGAGCACGTTTCGCTCACCCTTTCATTTTCCACTCCACAAGGTATATTCAGTAGAAGAGAGCGACAATAGCTTCGCAATTCGGTTATCCGCTGCTTCTTATCAAGATCAGGTATACACATTTGTACAATTTTGTATCTGAACATATAGATGCACAGTACTGTATATGGATGTAATATTGGGGATGTATTTAGTTTAATAAATTGATATGTAAATGAGATATGAAAATGGAATGGTATATAGGTGAGAGGTGACTAACACCGAATCATAGCCCAACTGTTTAGTAGTATAACTGTTCACGACGGGTAAGGAAATGAAAAAAGGAAAAAAAAATTTCACTCTGATTTTTAGGTAATTTGGGTCGTGACAGAGAATGGTATCAGAGCTGAGTTGGCCTGATATGAGTCGGTGTTAGTAGTTAAGTAAAATTACATCCCCATTACTGTGCATTGTTTAGATACAATTGTGTATATCAAGATGGAACAACAGCTAAGATTTTAGTTTCGAATGCAAGAATCTAGTTTTGTAATTGATAGCCGCTATAGTAGAGGGGCGAGTACACGTGCTCGAGGCCATAGAGATCGGTCTAAGAGTCGAATGAGTCTTCACATGAGACTCAAGATGAGATTGAGGTGGAGGCTGATGTTGAGCATACTCCACAGGGTCCTATAAAGAGACCAAACAGTATTGAGACACGCTCCAAGAGGATGGAGTGGAGTGTAGAAAATATTTCGGACTTGTTTACTCAGTCTATTGTAAGTAGTTGAGGATAGGCAGGGTAAAGCCTAAACAGATGCCTCAGACTATAGAGATTTTCACACCCCTCCGATATATAGCGAAGTAAAGAAACCAATAGTTACTGAGGACTGGGTGTATGAGATAGCGAAGTTGTATGAATTTTTCGGTGTATGTCGACAAAGAAAGTGACTTTTAAAATACATTTATGTTAGAGAGTTGAGACGAAACATTGGTGGAAGTCCGCTCGACCCATCTGAAGAGTTAGACGTCCAGAACCGACATGAGAAATGTTTCTGGATGTATTCTGGTGACGAAATATTTCAGACACTACTTAAGGGGAAATTACAGGTGAAATTTCTTACACTGCCCATAGTCATTGGTTGATTGATGAGTATGAATCTCAGATTATATCCCTGGGCAAGTATGAACCCGATATTGTGGGCAGTGAGAGTTGGGAAGCCCAAAAGTTTATGAAATGACTCAAATTGTCGATTAGAGTCCGATTGGCTCATTACCTATGTCGAGGCAGTGCGCAGAATATAGTTGTGTGAATAATATCAGGTGTTGTACGTCTCTGAGATTGGGAAAGGTAGTGAGGGCTGAAATAGAGACAGAAAGAGAATCGAGAAATGACAAAGATGTTAAAATGGGAAAATGTTAATTGTTAAAAGATTTAATTTGATGAGTCATGTAGTAAGATAATTGGTAAGGCCCCAGTGCATCCAATTTTGGCACTCTTGAGGGGCATTGTGATTGGAGGACCCCGACCTGCTACGAAGCAGTGTAGCAGTGTAAGCACTGTAAGCAGTGTGGGATGTGTGGTACCACGGAAGGAGGGTCTATACCTACACTGTATTGATGAAAATGGCCGTTAAGTGTGGTAAGACGGACCATTGATTTTGATTGCACAGAGTTGGGCGAGATCGCCCCACAGAAAAGTAAAGAGACAGAGAAAAACTTCGTTGGTATAGCTACAATGAAAAGGGAGGCCATAGCCGAAAAGAAAAAGAAAAGTAGGTTGTTGGACGAAGGCGAGAGGGTGTCTTGGACCAGGACACTATTGATGTTTCATGGATGTGGTGTAAGATACCACACTTGTTATGAATAATGAAGTACATATGTTTATTGATCCTGGTGCCACACATTTATTCATACCGCCTTCATTCGCATATAAGTGAGTAAAAGGCATGAATGCCTACACCCATGGGCACAATGCCGATAGTTAGTACCTCAATAGAGGAGGGTTAACTAATGAAATAATTATTAAGAGATTATAAGTTGAAAATAGGGGAAGAAGTATAAGTCAGCCAATTTTATTCAATAGACTATGAATAATTTGAAGTAATATTGAGAATAAATCTCAATTGGTCAGCTGTAAATTATGATGTTCAGAGTTCTATTCTAAGATAGTGATATGGTTACCCTTGAAAAGTATACTGTAAGTGTTGACAAGTGATAAAAAGGGGTGCAATAGTTAAAATTAAAGGAGTAAAGGATTGTACTCACGGAATGAATAATGAAAGAGTTTTGTCATGATTGATATACTAAGGAGATAATCCTTGAGATATGCTTGATTCTGAATACATGATGTATTGGAGTAAGAGGCGTATGCAAGGTAAGAACATCTTTACGATATGAAGTAATTAGGATTGAAGCAATTAGTAGCGAATATAAATTGTGACCACAGGGACTAATATGTAAAGTAATTGTGGTTAAGTCTAAGGGTTAATAAAGGTATTTCAAAATACCTCCCCGCCTGAAGGCTTGATAGCGTCTAAAAGTATATATATATATATAAAACCTATAACGTGAAATCGATCGTCGTAATAAATACCTTTAGCATTAGGATACCTTTACTAAGACGATAAGAATATTAAAGATTCAACAAATCATAAAGGTTAACATAGTAAAATTTAATAAGAGCCGTTAAGAAAAGAAAAGGAAATGACGCAGGTTAGTACCTGAAAACGTAAGCGATTTTGAAGGATCTAATACGCTTATGCGTAAATAAGTCAAGGATTGGACCGATTTGTAATCATCATTATCGATGATATGTTGGGTGTAGTTAAAGTCTAGGGCAAATTATAAGCAACAATTGGAAAATTACTTTTACAGATGGTTGCTGCGAGTTCTAAAAAGGGTATACTTTGTTGGCACGTTTAACTAAGAAAATGTGGTCTTTGAATGAGATGATAAATAAGATGATAGATGTGACATGAATTTCAGTGTAGTAAAGTATAAACTGACCACCGTGATTAATTTCACCATACCCAACAGCTCAAGAGGTTCTCAGTGAGTATGGATACCTCAAAATAATGAATGAGCTGTGTATTGATGGAAAAGGGAAAGATAGTCGATTATGAATCCAGATAAATCAAGAATCATGAAAGGACTATCCAGCCCATGATTTAAAGTTGACAACAATAATGGTTGTATTGAGTATATGACACTATTATGTATACGGTGAGAAATTTCAGATATGCACTGATCATAAAAGCCCCAAGTATCTGTTTTCACAGAAAGAGTCAGATATGAGAATAAAGAGGATTAGAGCTTCTGAGGGATTATGATTGTAGAAATTGTACCACCCAGGAAAGGCTAATGTGATGGCTGATGCCTTGAGTAGAAAGAACCTCGAGATGGTACCACATATGATGGTCAGGGAGCGTGAGCTGCTTGAGCAGTTGTGAGCTTTAGTTGTGATGTGCTCCCTTCTGATGATGATAGTGATTGTGTGACAGCTAGCCTGAGACTAGAACCGGATGAGAGTGCCCGGATTTGACAGGCTTAGCGTGATGATCAACATGGTGTCGATAGTATGGGTCAGATTCAGAAGGGTATAGTGATAGAGTTTACAGAGAGTGATAATGGCTTACTGAAGTTCAGAGACAGTATAAGTGCTCCCCAAGACCACAGTGATGAGATAGTGATATTGTCAGAAGCTCACTCTTCAGGATATTCAGTGCATCCGAGAAGTAATAAGTATATCAAAATCTTAGAAAGGTTATTGGTAGTCAGATATGAAAAGAGACATGGTAGAGATTGTGGAAAAGTGTCTCATATGTCAGCAGAGTAAGGTAGAACAAAAGAAGTTGCAGGGTTATTGCAGCTTCTACCTATATTGACATGAAAATGGGAACAAGTTACCATGAATTTCGTGATGGGTTATAGAAGACCCGAATGAATCACGAGACTATCTGGGTGATAGCCGATAAATTGACTAAGTTTACCCACCTTCTGGTTAGGAAATCCCCAGATACTCTGAGTGTGTAGACGGATTTATGTATATGAAAGATTGTGGAATACCAAGTATTTTCCAGTGAGCATTATATCATATAGGGATTCCAGCTTCACTTTTCATATCTGGGAATATTTTTCAGGAAGCTATAGGAACCCGACTGAGTATTAGCACAGCTTTCCATCCTCAGACAGATGGTCAGTCAGAGAGGACTGTACAGGTTCTGGAGGATCCGATGAAGGTGTGTGCCCTTGATTTTTTATGCTCCTGGGATGATCAATTATTACAAATCAAATTCGCCAATAGTGACAGTTGCCACTTGAGTATAGGGATAACAAGATATGAGGAAGTGTATGGCTGTAGGGGTTGTTCCCCAAATTGGATAAGAAAAAGTAGGTGACAGATAGAATTATTTTCGACTTTGGATAATAAGTCTCTGAGGATGTTTAGTTAAGGATGAGAGATTAAGAACACCTCAGAGCAGATAGAAAAGTATTGGAATTCACCGAGGGTGAATTAGTATGGTTGAAATGTTTCTTGTCCTAAGAGAATAAGGACATAGCGAACTTTTGGAAGAAGGTAAATTGAGTTTCCCTGGATTGAATCTTTTGAGAGATTGGACAAGTGGAAGATAAGATCTGTAGGTGGCATTTCCACTTGAATAAGCAGGCACCCACAATGTGTCCCATCTTTTGATGCTTCGGAAACACTATCCAGATCCAGCATAAGTGATAGGATATGAGATCCAACAGTTCAGCTTAATACAAATATAAGTATATTGAAGAAGTTGATTCGGGCATTAAACCGGAAAGAGAAAGTATTGAGGTTTAAGACGATCTCCCTAATTAAAGTCCTTTGGTAGTAGTACACTCCAAAAAGTCACTTGAGAATGACAGAGTATGATACGATAGGCATACCCGGAGTTGTTTATGAATCCATTTAATTTGGTTCAAATTTGGAGGACCAAATTTCCTTAAGTGGGGGAGATTATGTAAGACCCGAATTTAGTTAAAAATACGAAATGAGTATGTTCGTGAAAGGAATGATTAAAATAGTCCCAAATTAAATGAAACGGGATTCGGACAGGAAATAAGGATTTAAAATGCGAAATGAATGAGTATTCATGAAGGGAAGTCAGGTTAAATTGATTCCGAAACAAGAGCAGGGGTAAAATGGTAAAAATATCAAAATTCGGTATTAGGGCGATAAGAAAATTTTAATTAAAAATAAGGATGTAAGATATCTTGATCGATAATGGGGAAATTATACAATTTTGGGTTAATTGATCAAGATTCAGAAATTTTAAAAATACCAAAAAATTGCCGAAACAATATCTCGAAAAGTACGAAGGAATAATATCGAAAATTTGGAGGAAAATGTATTTAATAAATTAAATTAAATTAAATAAATTAAATTTGAATAAAAATAATATAAGTTGTAGATATTTTGGATTTTTATGGAGTATTTTAATGAATAGTGTAATAAGTTATAATAATAATAATAATAATAATAATAATAATAAAAGAAGAGAGAATCTGAAACAAAAAGAGGAGAGAGAAAAGCTCGGGAGAACCCGAAAAATAGAACCGAAAGACGACCCGCGAACCCCCACCGAAGATCCCAGCACACCGGCGACCGACAGGCTCCGACGAGGCCACGAGGAGGAAGAGGAGAGACCGGCGAGCACGTGGGCACCGAAATCACGCCGTCAGGTGACCGGAGGAAGCAGATCGGAGCGAAGGAAGACCGAGGGAGAAACGGGCTGATTTTCGGTGAACCACCGCGACTGGGCTGGAACGGAGGCCATCGACGCATTCAGGGGGAGAAGCCGGTTCTTTTGAGACCAGTCTTGGCCGACAAGATCGCTGGAAACGTCGACGAAGGCAAGTGGCAGGAAACGGCACCGTTTGGCCGAAAGGAAAGGGAAGGAAAGAGGAAAAGAAAAGAAAGGAAAAGGAAAGAAAAGAAAGGAAAAAGGGGAAAAGGAAAGAAATTTACCGGGGACGACTCGAGATTCGGGTAAGTTGACCGAGGGTCGAAATTGACCTACGGGTAAATTTTGAAAATTTAATTTAATATTATTTGAATGGAAAATAATCCGAATTTACCTAATTGTGCAGCTTTACGACAGAGACCGAATGAGAGCCGATTGAGCTTTGATTTTCGTACCTCGCATCGTATCGGGTAAGTACAGTTTAATTTCGACAATAAGAGTCCTTTAAATACAGAGTTTTAATTATTTTACGAAATTATGGGTTAATTTCGCATAGAAAGGAATATTATTCGGAGTTATAATATAATTGCCGTAAATGGTATATGGGCTATCCAATGAATTTGGAATTAAGCCCGATAATTATTGGTAAGCTGCATAAACCCGGTATACCCGAAGAAAGGAATTAATAAATATAAAAGGGCTGAAATGGGCCGAGACCCAATGGGGTAGATAGGGCCCAATACCTTAAAGTTGGTCAGTAAATGCGATATATTGATCAAGATAATTGAATTGACCTCAACTGTATGGTTATATGCAGTTACGTACCTTTGGTTGGCGCGCATTTGGGCTGAGAGATTCGGTATCATCGAGGTAGGTTAAGTCTGCGCGCGATTCCAGGTAAGGGAATTTTTAGGTATATAGAGATACCTATACGTATTTTTGAGGGGATTTACAGGGTCTAGAATCTCTTAAACTATCTAGAAACGAAATAATAATTTTGCGAAAATCGGGGCATAGGTGAATAAAGAAAAATGATGATTTTGCCCCTAGGAGTAAAACTTACAAAAAGGGTAGTAAGGCAGATAAATTGCATGATTATCATGTTTTAATGTTTTATATGATTATATTGCCTTGATTTAAGCAAATATGCACATAGGTTGGCTATTGATTTCGGGAAATATACAAAATGGTACCGGTTTGGACCGGTTACTATTTTAAAAGATGTTTTATCAAGATTGAGCCACCTATCGTATTTACATGAATAAAAAGAGTGCTAGAGTCTTTCTCGCACTCAAGTTTACTGATTTATTCTCATGAAAAGCCGTACTGGAGCATTGCTCGTACGAGAAATTTGTGCGTGCACAAAACCGTGCTGAAGCTTCGCTCGCACGAGATTTTAGATATCATGATATGCATAGCGTGGTGCTGGAGCTTCGCTCGCACTAGACGTGAGTTGACATGCATATAGTCGTGCAGAAGCCTCCTATAGACTGTGTGTCGCAGATAGTTGAGATGCTCGCACATATACTTTGAGACATGGGTTGGTTATCGACATAGTATTGGGGTGGATAAAACCTACGGCAGGCACCCCCAGACTATGATATGGGTCTACAGAGTACGATGTACCGTGTATGTCACACGGAGTACGCTGTACCGTGCAGTCATGATGACTCTATGATGTTACTTGATATTCTGGCGGGTAGTACTTGACCCCACCTCCCGTTTCAGTTGTGATAACCCGCACACCAGGATCCGTGTAGCCTGGGATCACAGGGACAAAGTATGGCCATAGTCCTCGATTTTCATACAGTAACCTACATGCCTCACATGATATCATATGGTCTGAATAGACCAGGACGAACCCGAGGGATGGGTAATGTCTCGATTTATGTTTTTAAAAGAGATGTGATTTAATGAATCAAGGTATTCCCGAGAGATGGGTTTGACCTTGATGAAGTTGTTTTATGATGAAACAATGAGTTTTAAAGTGATGAGTTTGTGATGAAACTAATAAGTTTTAATGTGACGAGCATGAGATGTCATACATGATGGTTTTTCCATGTGTGTTTTATATGTCGATTTCATGATTTCCCTTATATGATATATACATACATGTGGCATCATTTTAGTCATTCCTCATGCTCAAAATATAAAGGATTTTATATCATGACATTATCAGCACGTAGATAGTATAGTTATCTACCTGCTTACATTATTGCCTTACTGAGCACGTTTCGCTCACCCTTTCATTTTTCACCCCACAGGGTATATTCAGTAGAAGAGAGCGACAATAGCTTCGCAATTCGGTTATCCGCTGCTTCTTATCAAGATCAGGTATACACATTTGTACAATTTTGTATCTGAACATATAGATGCACAATACTGTATATGGATGTAATATTGGGCATGTATTTAGTTCAATAAATTGATATGTAAATGAAATATGAAAATGGAATGGTAAATAGGTTAGAGGTGACTAACACCGAATCATAGCCCAACTGTTTAGTTGTATAACTGTTCACAACGGGTAAGGAAATGAAAAAGCAAAAAAAAAAAAAATTCACTCTGATTTTTAGGTAATTTGGGTTGTGACAATAGCTCGCACTGGATTTCATATGTTTTTCCACATACATTAGTGCTGGATTTTGATACGCACTAGATTTCCATGACATGCATGATAGAGTACTAGAGTTTTACTCGTACTCAGTTTTATATGATATATGCATGACAGAGTGCTGGAGCGATTAGCTCGTACTCGAGTTTTACATGAGATACATGATAGAGTGCTGGAGCGTTGTCGTACTCGATTCTTCATGGTTTATACATGACATAGTATTGGAGCTATTGCTCGTACTTGATTTGATGATATTATGCATAGCATGGTACTGGAGCTATTGCTCGTACTTGATTTAATACATGAACTATGCATTGACCTAGTTGCTAGAGGTTTACTCGCACTAGAGTTGAGTTTGTGATGTGAAACAGTGTTTGAGCGGAGTGTCGACTGTGAGTCGCACTCAAGATGCACACTGTATGTGATATATAATACATGTTAAAACCCATGCCCGAGTCCTTGTGTGACTGTGTGTCACATCTTGTGAGAGGATATTCGCATGAGGGTAATATAGACGTGGTATGATATTCCATGGTTTGAGGGCTAAGACCTATGGCAGGCACCCTGACTGTGATGTAGGGTCCACGGGTGTACTTTGTACTGTGCCCGGGGGCACGAGGAGTACGCTGTACCTTGTGTTACGTATAGCTGACGACTATAGTGGACTGACCATCCTCCCGTTGCAGCAGTGATACCTCGAGCACCGAGATCTGTGTGGCCTGGGTTCACATATCGGATATAATCATAGTCCAGGATACTATTTACATTTCACCACAGAGTCTCACATGATATATCACATTGATTGATTGATTTAAATTGCGAACAGACCTGAGGGATGGGTCGGACTCCGATTTTGTGTTGTGAATTAATTAATGCCATATTTATTGTGATTTAAATATAAATGGCATGATTTACATAAAGGCATGATTTATATACGATGCATTGTTTTGCACTACATGCCTACATTTGAGAAAGAAAGCATGATTTCTGTACATGGGATTTAATCTGTACAAGTATATATATTATATTTCAAGACATGCTTTTAAAGTGAGTTAAGGAAATAATGTTTTCAAGGCATAGCATTATTTTGAGTAGATAGTGTAGATATCTACTTGCAAGTATATATCACATTGATTGACTGATTTAAATTACGAACAGACCTGAGGGATGGGTCGGACTCCGATTTTGTGTTGTGAATTAATTAATGCCATATTTATTGTGATTTAAATATAAATGGCATGATTTACATAAAGGCATGATTTATATACGATGCATTGTTTTGCACTACATGCCTACATTTGAGAAAGAAAGCATGATTTCTGTACATGGGATTTAATCTGTACAAGTATATATATTATATTTCAAGACATGCTTTTAAAGTGAGTTAAGGAAATAATGTTTTTAAGGCATAGCATTATTTTAAGTAGATAGTGTAGATATCTACTTGCTTTCCTGATTTCCTTACTGAGCGCGTTGTATGCTCACCCCCCTTTCTTTACATCTCTCTACAGAGCGTCAGCAGTAGAGCGAGAGCTATCAAGGGATAGTATTCCTGAGTCCACTGCTAGTTCCTATCGATCGCCAGGTCTACATATTTTGTACAGCTGTGTATCTAAACAGAGAAACAACACAGTGATGTATACGATATATATTATGGGGAATGTATTTGTATTAGATTTTATATAATCTTACATGTGTAATAAAAACAGTTACAGTCAGTAATAGTATATTGACATGTATGTATGATAATGGATAATGTGGTAAGCGAGGACTCTGACATCGAATCACAGCCCAACCATTGAAAAGAGGAAAGGTAAGTTAAAAATGTGAAAAATTTATAGTGGTTTTTGGTTAAGTCATGGATTGAGAATGGGTCCTGACAAGAAATCATTTGAATTCACCGAGGGTGAATCAGTATTGTTGGAAGTTATTTGTCCTAAAAGCATAAGGATATAACGAGATTCGGAAAGAGATTGGACAAAGTGGGAGATAAGACCTGTAGGTTGGCGTTACCACTTGAATTAATAGGCATCCACAATGTGTCCTATCTTTTGATACTTAAGAAATATTATCCGGACCTGATATATGTGATCGAATATGAGCTCCAACAGCTTAGCTCAATGAAAGTATAACGTATGATTGGAGAATCGATTCAGGTATTAAACAGGAAGGAGAAAGTGTTGAGATTTAAGATGATCTCCCTAGTTAAGTATGATGGTAGTATTACACTCCGGAGAAAGTCACTTGAGAATGACAGTATGTAATATGATAGTCATACTCGGAGTTGTTTAAGGAGTCATTTTACTTGGTTCTAATTTGGAGGACCAAATTTCTAAAGTGGGGGAGATTGTAAGACCCGATTTTTTATCATAAGAGTAAATGGAATGAATAGAAATTTTTGAGTGCATTTAAAAATGCAAAAAGGATTTAAATGGTATTCCCGAACACGTGAAGGGTAAAACGATCAAAAGATCGAAACCCGATATAATTTCAACAAGAAAATTTAATTAAAAATAAGGGATTCAGAAATCTTGATTAATAACGAAGAAATAATTAAATTTCGGGTTAAATTAATCAAGTTATAAATTTATTTAATATTTTTGAAATTTTTTATCTCAAAAAATAATCCCAAAAGTAATCGAAAAATATACCGAAAAAGTAAAATCAGACTGAGAAATTCATTTACGGATTAAATGAATTTAATATGAATTTTTGGGATATTTTAAATTTTTAATAATATTTTAATGAATAAAATATTATTAAAAATAAATTATAAATAAAATAAGTAAATGAAAAAAAAACGAATTCTGGAATGAAAATCGCGGAAATATAGGAAAATGGCGAAACCCAAAACCGAACAAGCCGAGACCGAGGAAGAGGTTCACTGAAGAGGCTTAAGGGCCAGCGAAGATGGCCCGACCTCGGGTGAACCATCAGCGACGGTGACGCTTACCGAGAATGGTGAAAACGAAGGAGAGGCCGCGGGGGAAGAAACTTCGATCGGCGGCCATCGACGGTGTTTTGACTCCAGTCGAGGCCTGATTTTGGATGCCTAGGTGCAGTCGAGCAGAATGGCACCGAAATCACGCCGAGAACCAGCTGGACGGCGCCGCAACGAGCAAATGATGTCGAACCAGACTGAACCGCGAAACTGAACCGGACTGAACCGGGTTGAACCGGACCGGACCGGTTCGGCCAAAAAGAAAAGGAAAAAAAGAGAAAAAAAGGAAAAACAAAAAGAGGAAAAAATTAGGGAAAATTCCAGTGATGCAATCGAGCTACGGGTAAGTCGGTAAGCGGTCGAATTGATCGATTTAAATTTTGAAACATTTAATTTGATTAATATCCGACTGGAAATTTACCTGAAAAAATATTAAATTGTGTAGCTCGACAATTGGCGTTAAACGAGGACTCGAGTCAGCCTCGATTTACTTACTATCATGGAATCTCGGGTAAGTAACCCTTATTTACGATAATTTACATCGTTATGCGTGTGGATGAATTACGGATTTAATTTTCACAGAAATGAATTAAATTTTGGAAATTTGAATAAATTGTCGTAAATACTAAATTGAGATATCCGAGAATTTAGAACGAGGCTAAATAAATACTGATGGGCCCAGTGAGCCTAATAGGCCTCGATAATGTGAATAGTAAGTGAAAAACGGGTTGAAGGTCG
Organism: Firmiana major; assembly: GCA_033439115.1. Taxonomy (NCBI): domain Eukaryota; kingdom Viridiplantae; phylum Streptophyta; class Magnoliopsida; order Malvales; family Malvaceae; genus Firmiana; species Firmiana major. The sequence goes on along the minus strand of CM065904.1, from coordinate 15,496,775 downwards.
ATTAAGGTACAATCGAGCCCAATATGGGTAAACGGGCCCAATGATCTAAATTAAGCCCCAAAAAATATGAAATACATTAAATTGTATTGTATTTGACCTGATGTATATTTATATGCAGTTCCGAAGATTTGATTGAGAGCAAATCAGACTGCATGACGAGACATCAGTGAAAGGTCAGACTGTACAGAAAAATGAGGTAAGGGAATTGTGTGAGTAGCTAGAGGTAGCTACGCGTATTTTAATAGTTTTTCTGTACACTGAATATGGATGTATACTCTGATTATGTATAATGATCCTAAAAGTGGTTTAAATGATTTTAAGGATCGAAATAGGTAAAAAGGTTATTTTACCCCTATTGAGGGAAGTTTACCTAAGGATGGTGAAAGCATGACATGCATGAAATGCATGATTTAAGCACACGTAGTTCACACTATATCTACTCTTGTGGATGTGCATAAATGTGCTGGAGCGGTTGCTCGCACTGACTTGTGTGACATCATATGTATGAAATGTGCTAGAGCGGTTGCTCGCACTGATTTTTATTATTGTGAAATGCATGAGAGGTGCTGGAGCCTAACTCGCACTCTGTTTTGACATGTTTGGCATGTTTTGACTTGTTTTGACGTGGTATGCATAAAATGGTGCTGGAGTAATTGCTCACACTAGTTTTTATGGTTTAACATGCATAAGAGATGCTGGAGCTTAGCTTGCATCCTGTTTTGATATGATATTGCATAAAGCCGTGCTGGAGTGTAACTCGCACGAGATTTGATTTAATTATGCATAAAGCCGTGTTGGAGTGTAACTCGCATGAGATTTGGTTTACTTGAGCATTCAATTGTGCTGGAGCTTGCTCGCACAAAGTTTTATATGGTTTTTATAATTCATCTGAATGTCAACCTGGAGTTTTTCTTGTACGAGGTTTTCACTGAGTTTTTATACATATCCGTATCTGAGCATTTCTCGTACGTGAATTTTACTTGAATTTATAATCAGTTTAAGTCGTACTAGAGCGCTGCTCGTACGCAAATTTTACTGATTTTTATGACAACGTGCTAGAGCTTCGCTCACACAAGATTTTCAGATATCATGAATATGCATGGATCCGTGTTAGAGCTTTGCTTGCATAGGGATTTATATTACATGCATATAGCCATGTTGGAGCCTCCTGTAGACTGTGTGTCACAGTGAGATGATATGCTCACACGTGCATACTGAGACAGAGAGGATATGGGTGGATAAGACCTATTGCAGGCACCCCTGATTGAGCTTAGGTTCACGGAGTACGTTGTACCGTGTATCTCACGCGGAGTACGCTGTACCGTGGGGATTGTTGGAGTGGAGTGGCATTAGCCACGAGGCAGCAAGCCTTGCCCTCTCAATCCTGATGTTATGCTGTTCTGGCGGGTAGGACGACCCACCTCTCGTTTCAGGTGTGATACCCGACACACTAGGTACCGTGTTGCCAGGGATCACTAAGATATGGTCATAGTCCTCGATGTTACTGATATAATCACATGCATGTCTCACATGATATAATTATTGGTCGATAGACCAGGGTAGACTCGAGGGAGGGGTCAGGCCCCCGATTTTATGATTTTAGGATACGTGACCCTGAAAGAAGGGTGATTTTATAACCGAAGCTTTATAATGAATTTTAATGACTTGTTTTATGAATTTGAGATTTACTTATGAGATAATTGTCCCAGAGGGGGCTATTTTATTCTGCATTTTAATGAAATGATTTGAATGCAATAGCATGATGATGTTTTCCATGCTTTTATTTCAAATTTATGATTTGTCTTACATGACATGAAAGGATGCATGATATTGTTTTACTTCATGCTAATTATGATTTAAGGATGTCACATAAAATGCTGTTGAAGCATGAATTACATGCTTTTCTATATGCACAAATAGTTTTGCATAAACTATGTCATGATATATGCATGGTTTTGTGCTTGAGATTTTAATGAAAAGAAATTGATTTTAAGGGCATGACATTATGAGCATGTAGATAGTGGAGCTATCTACTTACTTGCATAATTGCCTTACTGAGCGTGTGGTTTGCTCACCCCCCTTATTTTCTCTTCTTTTCAGAGCATTCACAGTAATTAGTAAGCGGCTGAGGACTTGCATGCTTGGTATCCGCTGCTTCCCATCGAGAGATAGGTATACACATTTGTATAGTTTTGTATCTAAATATGTAATGCACAGTACTGTAAACGAATATCATGTCGGGGATGTAGGGTTATAAATACCATTGTGTAGGTATTTAATTAAACTCAAAGGATAGTAAACTCTGATATATGAATGTGAATATGGAAATGGATTGGTAAATAGTGTGAGGTGACTAACACCGAATCATAGCCCAACTGTTTGGAGGATGGTCACGATGAGAGAAAGGTAAGAATTAAATAATAATCGAAAAGCGAAAAAAATTTACTTTGATTTTTAGGTAATTTGGGTCATGACAACATCCCCCACATTACAATACATAATGACTACTGTGCTTTTACATTGTTTAAATACAAAAAGAATCTCTGTGTATATACCTCTAGGTGATGGAGATGCAGCGAATGACTCAACGAAACACCTCAGTCCTCACTAGGCCATTATGTACACTCTGTAGAGGGGGAAAATAGATAGGGATGAGCAACCACACGCTCAGTAAGAGCATGGTAGATAACTACTCTATCTACATGCTAATAGTGTTATGCATAAATCATTTATAATCAGAGCATGAGAAAATAAAACGATGCCACATGTATATACATATATCATGTATTGAAAATCATGTGAATATGCATAAAACATGGAAATATCACCATGTAAAATCATCTCATGCTCATTCTCATTTAAATCTCATCACAAAAAGGGAAATTCATTTAAGAAACATCCTTTTAAAATCACCTCACATCTGTAAGACCCCGTATATGTATGGTGGTAATATGTATAATTGGATCAAATAATACTAATGGACTTGTAATGTAAAGTATGATTGATGTAAGTCCATGGATTCAATGTATGTATGTGTAATATGAATTGTAACGTACATACAAATTTCATTGAGTATGAATATGAAGAAATGAGTTCTGATAAGAGATGGATGTGATTTAAACTCAAGATGAGTAGTGTGGTAAAAATGGAATGGAGTTATGCTTCCATTTGGTTTCATGTAGCATACCTTTGGACATATAATGAATGCACACAAGTTTCAATGTGCATAAGGTATGAATGGAGGCCATTTTCAAATTATAAAGGTGGATGGATGAGAAAATGGCCATGGCAATAGATTAAGGGTGTGTTGGTATGAGTTGTAGCAAGGAAACTGCAGGAAATCTAGAAAACATGAGGGCCAGATCGATCTCATAGGATGAGAGATCGATCTGGAAGAGCCAGAATGCTCTTATTTGGGCGAAAGAATAGAGCAGATCGATCTCCAATAGAGCCAGATCGATCTCCTTAGCTCTCTGTTTGGGAGCAGATCGATCTTATACTTCGACAGATCGATCTCATGCCTAGACAGATCGATCTCATGCTTCGACAGATCGATCTCAAGCTTAAAAATGCCGTGAAAAAAAAGAGATTTTAAGGGACCAAATCGATCTCCTCTTGGACCAGATTGATCTCCCCAAGCTACTTCTATATAAGGAGAGCTGAAAATCTGGAAATCTCAGAAAAACACTTAACTTTACATTCTCAACCCAAAAACCTAACTTTTCCTCTCTAAAATCAACCATTTCTAGCAAGAATTAAAGAGAGACCATTAGAGGCAAAGTTGTTCCTATTAAAGAGAAGAACAACATAGTGTGAAGGCAATTGCCCATTGTTGGTATTGAAGGAGTTAAGGGCATTTCCATTTGGAGCAAGAAGAAAAATCATATTGGTAAGATTCTAATACTGCAATCCAAATGCATTAGCTATTTAATTGATTTTGGAGTTGGTTGGTATGAGTATTGATGGATAAATTACCTTTGAATGTAGTGGAATTGGTGTGACCTAGAAATCAAAAATGGGTATAATGTGAGAATATGTGGGATTGAATGAGCTTATGATTCATGGCATGCTAAAGCTGTTATTGGGGTAATGTTTATGATTTTAGATGGTTAGATGGAATTACATGGTGAGTTGGAGGAATTGTGAAAATGGGTATGTATATGATTGATAAATGCCATAGTGAGGGGATTCATGAAATATGAATACTATGAGCTTTATGTCGATTTGATATCGATTATGAATAAGATAATAGGCCTAAGAAGATCCATAGACTCGAGCTATGGGTAAAGTAATGAAACGAGGCCAAATAAGCTTTAATAGAGGCTATAGATTATATTGACTATAGCAAGCACAAGGGTTGCATAATATGGATCGAATATGATGCGGGATACGATTTTGTGCAGTCCTGAAGAGTTCGTTGAAGACGAATCGAACCGTACGAGTAAGCAGCTTAAGGAAGTGGAATCACGCATCGCGATTCCAGGTAAGGGAATTTTGTGAGTATATAGAGGTAGCTGCTCGTACTTTAAACTTGTGGGTGAATATTGGGTGTTTTTATGAAATGCATGATTGCTCAAATAAATGATTGATGGTATTCATGAACGATGATGAGTATATGCGTGATTTTGGTTTTGAAGTGGATTTTATGAAATGGGATAGTAAGGCTAATAATTGCATAAATCTAATGTTTTGATGTTTTTCAAAACGAAATTGCTTAGTTTTAAGCAAGCTAGGAGATGGGTCGGCTAGTATTGTATGGTTGTTGTGGAAAAGCATTTATGAGTGCAAAAACCCGATTGTCGGGATTGTTTTATTGTGTATGAGCCACCTATCGTATTTGTATGACATAAATCGCGCTAGAGCCTCGCTCGCGCTGGATTTCTATGTTTTCATTTGTATGAAACGTGCTGGAGCTTAGCTCGCACTTTGATTTGGAAATTATGTTGATGTTTATAAACCGTACTGGAGCTTTTGCTCGTACGTGGCTTTTGAGTGGTTGTCTTATGAGTATAACCGTACTAGAGCTATGCTCGTACGCGTCTCTTTACGAGAGGATGCATGAGTCGTGCTAGAGATTTGCTCACACAAGGTTGCACATTGTGATAAGCATAAGGTTGTGAAAATTGGTAAGATCCTTAAGCCTTACATCCTTAAGCCCTACATCCTTAAGCTAACATCCTTAAGCCCAAAGAGGCGGGGAGGCTCTGTTAGGCGGGGAGGCTCTCTTACGGTGGGATCCTTAAGCCAACATCCTTAAGCCCAAAGAGGCAGGGAGGCTCTGTTAGGCAGGGAGGCTCTCCTACATGGGTACAGTAAGATCCTTAAGCCCTACATCCTTAAGCCAACATCCTTAAGCCCAAAGAGGCGAGGAGGCTCTGTTAGGCGGGGAGGCTCTGTTCGGTGGGGAGGCTCTCTTACGGAAGGATCCTTAAGCCCTACATCCTTAAGCTAACATCCTTAAGCCAACATCCTTAAGCCCAAAGAGGTGGGAAGGCTCTATTAGGCGGGGAGGCTCTGTTAAGCGGGGAGGCTCTGTTCGGCAGGGAGGCTCTCCTTCACGGAATATGGAAAACTCTTGGTATGGGGTAGATAAGACCTAGGAATGGCACCCCCAATCACGATATGAGTTACAGAGTACGCTGTACCGTGTATATCACATGGAGTACGATGTACCGCATGATGGTTATGTGATGAGAAAGTCTGGCGAGGGATAATCCATCTTCGTGCCAGTATGATACCCCGCACACCTGGATGCGTGTGGTCTGGGATGATTTATGATGTAATGGTTCACATAGGCACTTTTGATATAGTGACCTAGATTTATACACATGCGTGAATTGTGGAATGAAAATGTGGTTGTGATTGTGAGTTGATTTGGTGGTGTTTATGATGTTGGTTTAAAAAGGAGGTTTCTTAATGAATTTCCCTTTTATGAATTTAAATGAGATTGAGCATGAGATGATTTATACATGATGTTTCTACCATGTTTTATATGCCAATGCACATGATTTTGATACATGATATATATGTATATTCACATGGCATAGTTTTATTCCTCATGCTCCTACTATAAATGATTTATGCATAACACTATCAGCATGTAGATAGAGTAGTTATCTACCATGCTTGCATTATTGCCTTACTGAGCGTGTGGTTGCTCATCCCACTCTATTTTCCCCCCTACAGAGCATGCATAGTAGCCCAGTGAGGACTGAGGCGTGTTATTTTGGACTCCGCTGCATCTCCATCGCTAAGAGGTATATACACAGTGATTCTTTTTTGTATCTAAACAATGTAAAATCACAGTATTCTTTTGAGTTGTACTTATGGGGGATGTAGATGTCAGTAAAACATGTATTTGTATAAGTACACGATTAAATGCACATGTATGACATCGTTCTAATTAATTGAGAATGAATGAGATGTGGTGTTTATTATTGGCTCACAGCCCAACAGTGTGTGGTGAGTTTAGTTCACGATCGGGTAAGGCCACAGTAAAATACGAAAAATTTTCAGTGATTTTCGGTTAAAGAGAATGGAATTGGGTCGTGACAGAGATTGGTATCAGAGCGGTGTTGGCCTGATGTGAGTCATTAATAAAACATAGGAAAGTACATCCCCATAGTACTGTGCTTTTGTTTAGATATAACTGTGTATACCGTGATGGATTGAGCTTAATAAATTATTATAATACAGGAAGCTAGGCACTATGCCAGTTACACGCCAAGGTAGAGGGGCGAGAGCACGTGCTAGAGGCCGTAGAGGTAGGCCTGAGAGCCGTACAGAGCCACAGACTGAGCAGGCTCCACAGAACCCTGTTGAGAGAGCAGAGGATACTGAGGCTCGCTTCGCTAGGTTAGAGCGGAGTATTGAGAGTTTGGTGGAGATAGTCATGCAGGCCTTGGGCGCCGGTGACAGACGAGGTCCCGCGGCACAGCCTACTACGGAATAGGCAGCTGCAGAGGAAGAGAGACCTCAGACTGCTGAGACAGCTACAGTTACATCACCTCCAGCCCAGGATATAGCTTCCCCTATCGCTCCACAGCAGAGCGGTAGCGATTTGGGATATGACTGCGACTTGAGCAGGTTACGAGAGTTTCAAGCGCTAAAACCCCCAGTGTTTAAAGGGGTGAAGGACCCAGTGATTACGGAGGATTGGGTGTATGAGATGGAGAAACTATATAGGTTTTTCCGATGCACTTCAGCTGAAAAGGTAGCCTTTACCGTGTTTATGTTGAAAAGCGAGGCCGAGCATTGGTGGAGGTCCACCGAGGTTATTTTGAGGGCCAGACACTCTGAGATCTCGTGGGAGATATTTCTAGAGGCCTTCAGGAGGCAGTATATTCCAGCTACCGCACAGAGGAAATTACGGATGGAATTTATGAACTTGGTTCAAGGGAACCAAACTGTGGACGAGTATGAGTCCAAGTTTATGTCATTGGGAAGATATGACCCTGACACGATGGGTAGTGAGACCCGGAAGATTCAAAAGTTCATGGATGGATTGAGATTGGCCATCAGGACTAAGCTAGCTCCCTTTGACATCTTGACTTATGAGGAGGCTATACATAAGGCTCAGTTATGTGAGCAAGACTTTGAGCGAAATGCCTCCGAGCTTGGGAGAGTCAGTGTTGGAAAGAACAGAGACCGGAAGAGATCCGAGAGGGATAGAGTGGCCAAGAGAGATGGCCAAAGGTTTTTCGAGAAGAGGCCAAAGATTGAGGAGGTACGGGAGAGAGCTGCTAGACCTCCCGTATACCCAGCCTTGACTGCGCCAAGGGGTATGACTATTGGAGGACCACGACCTACTACTGATCAGTGTAGGAGATGTGGGAGAGTTCATGGGAATAGACCCTATCTGATGGCCCCTATGGTGTGTTTTAGATGCGAGAGACCAGGGCATATAGCTAAGTATTATCCCGAGAAGATGGAGATTGCCCCACAGAAGGGCAAGGAGCCTGAGGGAGCTCCAGTTGAGACAGCAGCCCCGAGGAGGAGGGCTACAGCTGAGGAAAAAGGGAAACAGGCTGCAGGTGTGAGCAGAGGAAGAGTACATGCACTGGACGAGGACACTGCAGACGCATCGACGGATGTGATTAAAGGTACCATCCGAATCTTTGATTTAGAAGCATTGGTATTATTTGATCCTGGTGCCACGCATTCTTTCATATCACCTTTCTTTGCACATAAATTGTTGAAATATGTGAAACCAACATTGTTGGATAAAATGTTGATGATTTCCACACCCATGAATGATAGTCAATTAACTGAGCATGTATGTAGAGATTGTAAGTTAACGATAGAGGGGAAGGAAATGATAGCCAATCTGATTTTATTGAATATGAATGATTTTGATGTAATTTTGGGAATGGATTGGTTGGCTACCAATCGTGTTGTGATGGATTGTCATGCCAAAACATTGATGTTTTCAGGATTAGACAATCTTATTGTAAATTTTGATGAAAAGAAATGATATGAAACTTGTATGATTGTTGTAAATCAAGGAGTATGATTTTAAATGCATATTGCTTAGGAGATAAATTATTGTTTATGATAAATGTTGAATGTGGAGTGATGGTTTATGTTACTAACGATGGAGAGGATAATGTGAAGGGTTCATTGCATATGTGGTCGATATAGATGAGGCACACCCGAAATTGAGGGACATACCCGTAATTACGGATTACCCTGATGTCTTTCCAGATGAATTACCAGGACTACCACCTGAAAGGGAAATGGAATTTTGCATTGAGTTAGTGCCTGGTACAGAGCCGATATCGAAACCACCTTAGAATGGCTCCGATAGAATTGGAAGAGCTGAAGAAACAACTGCAAGAGTTGCTGGAGAAGGGGTTTATTAGATCGAGTGTCTCACCTTGGGGAGCACCAGCTCTATTTGTAAGGAAAAAGGATGGAAGCCTCCGACTGTGTATAGATTACCGGTTGTTGAATAAAGCCACCATTAAGAACAAGTACCCCCTTCCAAAGATCGATGATTTGCTGGATCAGCTCTAGGGAGCCGAAATATTTTCTAAGATAGATCTGCGGTCAAGGTATCATCAGTTAAGGATCAGGAGTGGAGATGTACCCAAGATAGCATTTCGTACCCGTTATGGCCACTACGAGTTTTTGGTGATGCCATTCGGATTGACGAATGCTCCTACAGCATTTATGGCATTGATGAATGATATATTCAAGCCATACCTGGACAAGTTTGTAATAGTGTTCATTGATGATATTTTGGTGTATTCCAAGTCCAGGGAAGATCATGAGGAGCACTTGAGGATAGTTCTGCAGACCCTCCGAGAAAGAGAATTGTATGCCAAACTCAGCAAGTGTAACTTCTGGTTGGAACAGATCTCATTTCTCGGGCATGTTGTGTCAAAGGATGGGGTATCAATGGATCCATCCAAGATAGAGGCAATTGTACAGTGGAAACAGCCCAAGATAGTAACTGAGATCAGAAGTTTCCTGGGATTGGCAGGATATTATTGGAGATTTGTTGAGGGTTTCTCCAGACTAGCTGCTCCATTGACACGCCTCACATGAAAAGATGTTAAGTTTACATGGGATGAGGCATGTGAGAGGAGTTTTGAGGAGCTCAAGCGTCAATTGTCCACTACTCCAGTTCTCACCATTCCTACCAGCTCAGGAGGATTCTCGGTGTATACGGATGCATCACACCAGGGACTGGGCTGTGTGCTTATGCAGGATGGGAAGGTAGTTGCCTATGGATCTAGACAGTTGAAAGATCATGAGAGGAACTACCCGACACATGATTTGGAGTTGGCGGCCGTAGTATTTGCTTTGAAAATATGGCGCCACTATCTCTATGGTGAGAAATTTTAGGTGTTTACAGATCATAAGAGCCTTAAGTACCTGTTCTCGCAAAAAGAACTGAACATGAGATAGAGGAGATGGCTCGAACTCCTGAAAGACTATGATTGTGAAATCATGTACCACCCAGGTAAGGCAAATGTAGTTGCCGATGCTTTGAGTAGAAAGAGCCTTGGGTTGGTGTCTTATATGATGGTACGGGAACATGAATTGTTAGAACACTTTGCGAACCTCAGTTTAGATGTAACCCCACCTGGATCTGAGAGACTTGAGATCATGGCTAGTTTGAGACTAGAGCCAGAGTTGATTGGCCGTATTCGGCAAGCCCAGTAGAGCGATCGACGATGTATCGATTGGCTGAGACAGATACAGACAGGTGTGGGTATTGATTTTGAGCAGACTGCTGATGGCTTATTGAGGTTCAGAGGCAAAGTATTCGTTCCCAGGGATCCTGAGATCAGGAGAACGATTTTATCAGAGGCTTACTCATCGAAGTATACGATACATCCGGGAAGTACCAAGATGTATCAAAACCTTCGGAAGATTTATTGGTGGTCTGGAATGAAGAGAGACATCGCTAAATATGTCGTTAAGTGTCTCGTTTGTCAGCAAGTGAAGGTAGAGCATCAGAAGCTTGCAGGATTATTGCAGCCTCTACCGATACCGACATGGAAGTGGGAGCATGTCACCATGGATTTTGTGATGGGGTTGCCGAGGACCCGCAGAGGTCATGATGCCATATGGGTTATTGTGGACCGGTTGACTAAGTCCGCCCATTTCTTGGCTATGAGAGCTACCGATACCTTGAGTCAATTGGCGAATCTGTATATTCGAGAGATAGTATGGCTACATGGTGTACCAGTGAGCGTTGTTTCTGATAGGGATGCCCGCTTCACTTCCCATTTCTTGGAACATTTTCAGGAAGCGCTGGGGACCCGATTGAGTTTTAGCACCGCTTTTCATCCTCAGACAGATGGGCAGTCAGAGAGGACTATACAGACCCTCGAGGATATGTTGAGAGCGTGTGTGCTGAATTTTAGAGGCTCCTGGGATGACCACCTGCAGTTAGCCGAGTTCGCTTATAATAATAGCTATCATGCTAGTATCGGGATGGCACCCTATGAGGCATTATACGGGCGTAGATGCCGTTCCCCTATTGGATGGGAAGAGGTTGGTGACCGATAAATTTTTGCTCCGGACTTAGTGCAACAGGCATCTGAGGACGTCCAGTTGATATGTGAGAGATTACGGACAGCTCAGAGCAGGCAAAAGAGTTATACTGACAAGAGACGAAGACCACTGGAGTTTGATGAGGGTGAGTCGGTGTTTCTGAGGGTATCACCATCGAAGGGTATTATGAGATTTGGTAAGAAGGGCAAGCTGAGCCCTAGATATATCGGACCCTTCGAGATTTTGGAGAGAGTGGGAGATAAGGCGTATAGGTTGGCATTGCCACCAGACTTGGCAAATGTCCACAACGTCTTCCACGTCTCGATGCTTCGGAAGTATCACCCGGACCCGGCACACGTGATAAGATATGAGCCGTTGGAGCTCCATGAGAGTATGACATATGTTGAGAAGTCGGTTCGGATATTGGACAGAAAAGAGAAAGTTTTGCGGAATAAGACAATTCCCTTGGTGAAAGTTCTTTGGCAACACCACACGACGAAAGAGGCCACGTGGGAATTGGAGAACTTGATACGGGAGAAGTACCCCCAAATTTTTGAAGAGTGACTTGGTTCTAATTTGGAGGACCAAATTCCTTGAAGGAGGGGAGATTGTAAGACCCCGTATATGTATGGTGGTAATATGTATAATTGGATCAAATAATACGAATGGACTTGTAATGTAAAGTATGATTGATGTAAGTCCATGGATTCAATGTATGTATGTGTAATATGAATTGTAACGTACATACAAATTTCATTGAGTATGAATATGAAGAAATGAGTTCTGACAAGAGATGGATGTGATTTAAACTTAAGATGAGTAGTATGGTAAAAATGGAATGGAGTTATGCTTCCATTTGGTTTCATGTAGCATACCTTTGGACATATAATGAATGCACACAAGTTTCAATGTGCATAAGGTATGAATGGAGGCCATTTTCAAATTATAAAGGTGGATGGATGAGAAAATGGCCATGGCAATAGATTAAGGGTGTGTTGGTATGAGTTGTAGTAAGGAAACTACAGGAAATCTGGAAAACATGAGGGCCAGATCGATCTCATAGGATGAGAGATCGATCTGGAAGAGCCAGAATGCTCTTATTTGGGCGAAAGAATAGAGCAGATCGATCTCCAATGGAGCTAGATCGATCTCCTTAGCTCTCTGTTTGGGAGCAGATCGATCTCATGCTTCGACAGATCGATCTCATGCCTAGACAGATCGATCTCATGCTTCGACAGATCGATCTCAAGCTTAAAAATGCCGTGAAAAAAGAGGGATTTTAAGGGACCAAATCGATCTCCTCTTGGACCAGATCGATCTCCCCAAGCTATTTCTATATAAGGAGAGCTGAAAATCTGGAAATCTTGGAAAAAGACTTAACTTTACATTCTCAACCCAAAAACCTAACTTTTCCTCTCTAAAATCAACCATTTCCAGCAAGAATTAAAGAGAGACCATTAGAGGCAAAGTTGTTCCTATTAAAGAGAAGAACAACATAGTGTGAAGGCAATTGCCCATTGTTGGTATTGAAGGAGTTAAGGGCATTTCCATTTGGAGCAAGAAGAAAAATCATATTGGTAAGATTCTAACACTCCAATCTAAATGCATTAGCTATTTAATTGATTTTGGAGTTGGTTGGTATGAGTATTGATGGATAAATTACCTAGGAATGTAGTGGAATTGGTGTGACCTAGAAATCAAAAATGGGTATAATGTGAGAATATGTGGGATGGAATGAGCTTATGATTCATGGCATGCTAAAGCTGTTATTGGGGTAATGTTTATGATTTTAGATGGTTAGATGGAATTACATGGTGAGTTGGAGGAATTGTGAAAATGGGTATGTATATGATTGATAAATGCCATAGTGAGGGGATTCATGAAATATGAACACTATGAGCTTTATGTCGATTTGATATCGATTATGAATAAGATAATAGGCCTAAGAAGATCCATAGACTCGAGCTATGGGTAAAGTAATGAAACGAGGCCAAATAAGCTTTAATAGAGGCTATAGATTATATTGACTATAGCAAGCACAAGGGTTGCATAATATGGATCGAATATGATGCGGGATACAATTTTGTGCAGTCCCGAAGAGTTCATTGAAGACGAATCGAACCGTACGAGTAAGCAGCTTAAGGAAGTGGAATCACGCATCGCGATTCCAGGTAAGGGAATTTTGTGAGTATATAGAGGTAGCTGCTCGTACTTTGAACTTGTGGGTGAATATTGGGTGTTTTTATGAAATGCATGATTGCTCAAATAAATGATTGATGGTATTCGTGAACGATGATGAGTATATGCGTGATTTTGGTTTTGAAGTGGATTTTATGAAATGGGATAGTAAGGCTAATAATTGCATAAATCTAATGTTTTGATGTTTTTCAAAACGAAATTGCTTGGTTTTAAGCAAGCTAGTAGATGGGTCGGCTAGTATTGTATGGTTGTTGTGGAAAAGCTTTTGTGAGTGCAAAAACCCGATTGTCGGGATTATTTTATTGTGTATGAGCCGCCTATCGTATTTGTATGACATAAATCGCGCTAGAGCCTCGCTCGCGCTGGATTTCTATGTTTTCATTTGTATGAAACGTGCTGGAGCTTAGCTCGCACCTTGATTTGGAAATTATGTTGATGTTTATAAACCGTACTGGAGCTTTTGCTCGTACGTGGCTTTTGAGTGGTTGTCTTATGAGTATAACCGTACTAGAGCTATGCTCGTACGCGTCTCTTTACGAGAGGATGCATGAGTCGTGCTAGAGATTTGCTCGCACAAGGTTGCACATTGTGATAAGCATAAGGTTATGAAAATTGGTAAGATCCTTAAGCCTTACATCCTTAAGCCCTACATCCTTAAGCTAACATCCTTAAGCCCAAAGAGGCGGGGAGGCTCTGTTTGGTGGGGAGGCTCTCTTACGGTTGGATCCTTAAGCCAACATCCTTAAGCCCAAAGAGGCGGGGAGGCTCTGTTAGGCAGGGAGGCTCTCCTACATGGGTACAGTAAGATCCTTAAGCCCTACATCCTTAAGCCAACATCCTTAAGCCCAAAGAGGCGGGGAGGCTCTGTTAGGCGGGGAGGCTCTGTTCGGTGGGGAGGCTCTCTTACGGAAGGATCCTTAAGCCCTACATCCTTAAGCTAACATCCTTAAGCCAACATCCTTAAGCCCAAAGAGGCGGGGAGGCTCTGTTAGGTGGGGAGGCTCTGTTAAGCGGGGAGGCTCTGTTCGGCAGGGAGGCTCTCCTTCACGAAATATGGAAAACTCTTGGTATGGGGTAGATAAGACCTAGGAATGGCACCCCCAATCACGATATGAGTTGCGGAGTATGCTGTACCGTGTATATCACATGGAGTACGATGTACCGCATGATGGTTATGTGATGAGAAAGTCTGGCGAGGGATAATCCATCTTCGTGCCAGTATGATACCCCGCACACCTGGATGCGTGTGGTCTGGGATGATTTATGATGTAATGGTTCACATAGGCACTTTTGATATAGTGACCTAGATTTATACACATGCGTGAATTGTGGAATGAAAATGTGGTTGTGATTGTGAGTTGATTTGGTGGTGTTTATGATGTTGGTTTAAAAAGGAGGTTTCTTAATGAATTTCCCTTTTATGAATTTAAATGAGATTGAGCATGAGATGATTTATACATGATGTTTCTACCATGTTTTATATGCCAATGCACATGATTTTGATACATGATATATATGTATATTCACATGGCATAGCTTTATTCCTCATGCTCCTACTATAAATGATTTATGCATAACACTATCAGCATGTAGATAGAGTAGTTATCTACCATGCTTGCATTATTGCCTTACTGAGCGTGTGGTTGCTCATCCCACTCTATTTTCCCCCTACAGAGCGTGCATAGTAGCCCAGTGAGGACTGAGGCGTGTTATTTTGGACTCCGCTGCATCTCCATCGCTAAGAGGTATATACACAGTGATTCTTTTTTGTATCTAAACAATGTAAAAGCACAATATTCTTTTGAGTTGTACTTATGGGGGATGTAGATGTCAGTAAAACATGTATTCGTATAAGTACAAGATTAAATGCACATGTATGACATCGTTTTAATTAATTGAGAATGAATGAGATGTGGTGTTTATTATTGGCTCACAGCCCAACAGTGTGTGGTGAGTTTAGTTCACGACCGGGTAAGGTCACAGTAAAATGCAAAAAATTTTCAGTGATTTTCGGTTAAAGAGAATGGAATTGGGTTGTGACACACATCTCATCACAAATCAAATTATCATTTCTTTAAATCACAAAATCCCACAAGGCTCGACCCCTCCCTCGAGTCTACCTTGGACAATCACAATCACACTCATGTATCAAAACCATGTGGTATTATGTAATATTAAATGAGATAGGTCACTATATCACAAATACTATGTTAGCCAACTATGTCATAAATCATCCCAGACCACATGGATCCCGGTGTACGGGGTATCATGCTGGAACGAAGGTGGGTTAGTTCTTCGCCAGACTTTCTCATCAGTAACTCAACCACGCGGTACAGCGTACTCCATGTGATATACATGTTACAACGTACTCGTGGACCCATATCATGGTTAGGGGTGCCAGCCATAGGTCTTATCTACCCCATATCATGTGTAACCGATATAGTCTCAAATACACGCAGGAGTATTTTCTTTTGATGTCAGATCCTATCCCCTCATGGCCTTGCTCGTCCCTTTTGGGTTCCCTGAACACCATATCAGGTCCTAGCCCCTCATGGCCTTGCTCCCCCCTTTTGGGTTCCCTGAATGGATTAATGTCAGGTCCTAGCCCCTCATGGCCTTGCTCGCCCCTTTTGGGTTCCCTGCACACTAATCTGTATTATCCTCACCACGACGTCATACATTACATAGTGTGAAAACCAGTGCGAGCTAAGCTTTAGCACGATATATGTGTAGTAAATAAACTTCATCGTACGAGCAACGCTCTAGTACGACATTTATGCATAAAAACATGAAGAAACCACGTACGACCATAGCTCCAGTACGGTTATATGCATAAGAAAATCACTCGAAATCCACGTACAAGGAGAAGCTCCAGTATGATTTACAAAACATCATCACAATTTTAAATCAAAGTGCGAGCGAAGCTCTAACACGTTTCAGACATACAAAAATACCAAAATCCTATGTGAGCGAGGCTCCAGCATGATTAAATTATATAGACACGATAGGCAGCTCATACACAATTAAAATAAATCTCAAATCATGTTTAGCACTTCACATGTGCTATTTCACAAAACCATTCAAACATTAGCCAGCCTGTTCGTTAATTTGCTCAAAACATAGCAATGTGTTTCTCAAAACACCAAAACATGTGGTTTATGCATTTATTAGTCTTACTATCCCCTTTTCAAGAATCATTTATAGAAACCAAATCATATACATTCTCATAGCTATTCACACATACCAACAATCATTTTCGTAAACCATCATGCATTTTATAACACCCGATATTCACCCACGAGTTCAAACTACGAGCAGCTATCTTTATATACTTATAGCATTCCCTTACCTGGAATCGCGTCGCGTGATTCCATTTCCTTAGAGCTACTTACTTGTGCGGCTCGATTCGTCTTCAACGAACTCTCCAGAACTGCACAAAGTTGTATATCACATCGATTTAGTCCATATAACACAACTCTTGTGCTTGTTATAGTCAATTCAACCTATAGCCTCCATCAATACTTCTAAGGCCTAGTTTTATCGTTCTACTCATATCTCTAGTTTATTGATTTCTTTTAGGCCTACTGATTTATACCAAATTGATATCAAATCGATATTAAGCTCATAGTGTTCATATTTCACCCATTTCTCCAATATGGCATTTTATCAAACATCTTATATATTCATTTTCATAAATTCTCTAAACTCACAATGTAACTTCATTTAACCATCTCAAATCATTCACATTACTTCAATAACAACTTTAGCATACCCATAAATCATCAACTTATTCAACCCATATCTTCTTACACTAAACTTATTCTAGGTTTCTAGGTCACATTAATTCCATCACATCCTAGGTAGTTTTAACCATCAATACTCATACAATTCAACTCCAAAATCAATAGATAGACAAATGTACTTGGGCCGAAGTCTTAGAAACTTACCAATCTAGTCTCTCTTCTTGCTTTAAAGGAAAATGTCCCTTGCTCCTTCAATACATTAAATGAGGTTTTGATTCCAAGGTATGTTGTTCTTCTCTTGGATAGGAGTAAGTTTGTATCAAATGGTCTTTCCCTAAATCTTATTGAAAATAGGTGGATTTAGAGAGAGAAAACTAGGTTTTGGGTTGGAATGGAAGAGTGAGATTGTTTTCCCAAAATTTACAGATTTCACTACTCCTATTTATAGAATTACTTAATGAGATCGATACTGTCGAGGGCTTGAGATCGATCTTGTCCTCTTAAATCCCTCATTTTCGTGACATTTGAAGGCATGAGATCGATCTGTTGAAAGCTTGAGATCGATCTGTCTCAGGCAGAGAGTTCAGGAGATCAATCTAGCGAGGAAGGAGATCGATCTACTCCAACTCGAGAGCTAAGGAAATCGATTTGCTTGCACTAAGGATCGATCTCTTCGTTTACAGAATGTTTTGTAGCTCGATCTGGCCCCATTGGAGATCGATCTGACCTATTTCATTGCTCGAATAAGAGCATATTTTGCTCTTCCAGATCAATCTCTCATCCTATGAGGTCAATCTGGCATTCATATTTCCAAATTTTTGCTGCAGTTTTCTGCAGTAACTTACACAAAACTTCCTCAATTTGCTGCCATAGTCATTTTCTCATCCGACCACCTTCAAGACTTGAAAATGACATCCATTCACACTTTATACGCATTGAAACTTGCGTGCATTCATTGTATAACCAAAGGTATACCATTCAAAACTAAATGGAAGTATAAATACTTATGCAATTTGTGTAACTTCATTCTATTTGCTGCACCACTCATTTTACATTTCGACCACATTCATCACATACCAAAGTCCATTTCCTCATATTCATACTTAATGAAACTTGTACGTACATCACAAACTCATATTACAAGTGTGTACATTAAATTTATGGACTTACATCACTTATGTTTCACATTACATGTACATCACATACTTATGAATTCATAAAGTTTACATCTGAAAATACGAGTCTTACACTCTTCACCTACCCGAGACATGTTCGAGTATCCACAGCTTCCCTCACGGGCTGCAACCCAGCTACCCCAAGACACCTTCACTGACATGCTCCACTAACAGCAGTAGCATCTTCAGACTGTAGACTCCTTCCATCGAGCTTTAAGCTCCATCGTGTCTTTACAGAACTGAGGGTCAAGCCTGTCACCTCTCTTCATTCAGCTTCACAATTCCAAACACCAGTAGTGGTCCACAGTCTAGCAACCTCTCTTAATGAAACAGTATAGCTACCGAATCCTTACACCCACCGAAGCTGAACCAAAGGTCACGTCTGTTTCAACAATTCGTGATCCAGCATCCTTCCTCCTTGCCTTACTCCTTCGCTTGGCTACAACAAAAGTTTTGCCTCACCCAGCAACAACAGCAACACTGCACCCGAGCAATCTATGCTTTTTTTTGTTAATTTTGTCAATTTATAAAAAAATAAAATAAAAAATAATAGTAATAAATTTGTGGTGGTCGATGAGTTTCAGATTTACCATTCCTATTATTATTAACATTATCTAATTTGGTTATTTTTACTTGTTTGTGCTTAACAATAGAAAGGTGTGAGGCACTGCTGGCATTCCTCTTGATGAGAGGCTTGAAGGACTTGCTCTTAGATTAGAAAGAATGAAATTAAACCAACTAGCTTTCTACCGACATTTGGGGTTCAATCCACCATTTCCCCCTCCTCAGTAGTCAATGCGATGCTTCGAAATGCTCAATATTTCTCAGGGGAGTTTTCTATTCCTCTTAATTCTTTTAAAGTTTATGAGCATTTATTTTGATACATTGGGGATAATGTATAGTCTAGGTGTGGGGGAGGGTATTTAATTGTGATTCTGCTGTTTGTTTCATTTTTCTTTCATTTTTGAAAATTTTCATGAAAATTTTTGTAAATCCAAAAAAAAAAAATTCTTGTTCCAAAAGGTACATTAGTTATTGTTTGTGATCTCTTTGAGTTCTAGATTTTTTCAATGCTTATCCCTTAAAAAAATGATTTACTTTTGTGCAAAATGGTTTTGAATTCTCAATAAAACATTGTGATTAGTTACTCTTGATTCATTGGATGGAAAAGTGTATAGGATCTAGCACATATAACCATTTTTGGTTAGAGTTGAGCCTATGAGCATTCATTACATCATGCTTCATTTCCTTGTTTGTGTGATTGTCATGCATAGTCGACTATTCTAGAACTTGTTCTGCCATACATGTCTCAGTCAACCCCTTTGATGACTAAGATGCAATAAATCAAATAAGGGCATTTAGTTTAAACACTACTTCTTGTTATTATTCCCTTCGTTTCAAGCCTACCCTTGTTATTATTAACCCCTACTAAAACCACTTTGAGCATGGCATTTTCTTTGGATTAAACCACATTACAAACCATGATAAACCCTTTTTGTTGATTTTTCCTCTTTTTGAACCTCAAATTGAAGAATCATATAGATTTATGCACTTCAAAATATTTTTGGAAAGATTGCAACATGTTGAAAATTTAATACTCCAAGCTATTACTTTCATTGAGTTCTTATCTTTTGAAAAAAAAAGAAAAATGAAGAAAAATAAAGAAAAAAATGATGAATAAATGAAGAGAAAAAGAAGTATCATTTTTATTCCTTGGAAGTTAGTTCTGAAGATAATGATGGAATTGAAATCATGTCAAAATTTGTTTGGATGAATGTGATGTGATTGAAGCAGTCTTTTGAAATAATTAAGTTGAGATTTGTGTGAAAAGTTTTGTATGATTCCTTCAATTTCTCTAACCTAAAAATTCCTTTGTCATACCTTACCTAAGCCCGTTACAACCCTTTTACATCCTTAGATTTTTGCATCCTAATTCATTCGTTGGTGGAAAGAGATGTGATGAATTTGTAAGCCTATTGTAAGAAATCTCCTATGCAGTGACTTGGGAGTTCATTGATATGTATACCTTAAACACTTAGAGTGTGATGAGTGAAAACCAATTGCGAGGGTGTTGGATCCTATGTACTTTATGAATTTAATTGAATCATTAAGGTGTTATTCATGTGTGAGAATTCACTTTAAAAACTTGTGTTTTAATTCTTGAAAGGAATGTGTTTTGGATGAGCATAGGAAGAGGATGAAGGAATGATGAGAAGAGATTATGAATTTAGACTATTGTATGCTTGAGGACAAGCAATGTTAAGGAGTGGGCAAATTTGATAGGTTGCACATTAAACATATTAATTGTCATATTTTCCCATAATTTAAATTCTTTTATATGCTTAATTTTTGGATTTGACTTATATTTGGTATTGTGTATTGTAGATGAAGGAATAGGAGGAAAATGGACTAAAGTTGCAATTTTTGATTAAGTCACAAAATCAAAAAAATGTCTTGGTGTAAAGCGTGGGCACGTCTAAGGCATTGACAAGAATTGCAACTCAAATATGTGAATTCAAGTCAAGCTTCATCACTTGTAACTGAATTTGACTTAAACAGTCTAAAGATGGCAAGTGGAAGATTTTAATTATGAAGGGAGATATGGCATGACTTTCTTCGGCAAAAAGAAATTAATGGTCAAGAAAGGAAAGAAGTTGATTTGTAATTAAACTCAATCAGAAGTTTCCTTTTGAACAAGATTCTAGGGCTAGGATATTTAGTATATTTAGATTAAGAGAGAGGGACGACAGGATCATCATATAGAGACACAAGATACATTCTACTATTTTATTTTCCTTTAGGCAATTAAAAATTTCTTTGGTGTTTTTCTCTCAACTTTATGGCTTGCTAAGTTATTTAGTCCAGTCAAAGGATAATTAAAGTTTTGGGTTCTTCAAGAATTGTGAGATCTAATTAATTTTATCTTGTTCTTTTACATCTTTACTATTCATATATCTTTTGTGCTTATTGAAATTATTATTTTGATTGATTATGCAAAAATGACCCTTTGTTTAATTGTCAAGATAATATATTACTAATTAGAAACTTGAATCCGTAATTGTTTGAGTATTATAATATAAGTGGTAAATAACATAATTGATTACAAAGAGGTTTTCAATTCTATGTTATGGAGATGTATAATTTAGCTTAAATGAACCTACACGTGTGTTTGTTGGTTAGAATTGGTAGTCTCTCTAGTTTTTAATATTGCTGGTAAATTAAATCTTAAAATCGTATCTAAGGTTGTTTATTGGCAAGAGAAATAATTAGAGATTGTATCTTGATTATTGAAGAAGTAAGGAGGGATAGGTTGTTAGGTAGTACCAATAACCATAACCAATTTGGTAAAGATTAAAAGAATCTATCTTTACATCAATGATCAATTCCATGAACCAATTCTAAAATTATTCATTTGGTTAGATGTTTCATCATATTAATTTTCTCCCAACATTTTACTTAGTGATTTCTCTTTTCTATATTAATTTTTCTTTTCATTTTCATTATAACAAATCCCCAAACATATTTTCTTTTTAAATTTTTTGCAGAAAAATAAATCTAACCAATCTTTGTGGGAAATGATCTTGCTCATCTATACTACAGTTTTAATTTATTTTTGAGCAGAAATTTATATTGTTGGTCTCGACAGCCACCAGATTTTAGTATGATAAGGAAGCAAGATTTTTTGAGACGACAAGCTACCAATAGTGTATGCTGAGTGCATAATCCTGCCCACTACTTGTGTTGTCCAGCTCTACCATACATAGGGTTAGTTTAGATTCACCTCTGTAGTGCCTATTCTGCCTTTGTGATGTCTGATTTCGCTACAAGTGGTGTCTATTTTATAGTATCTCACGCTCACACAACACGCACATATGTCACCTGCATGGTAAGTGTCACTGGTTCCTGTGCTCTGGCGATGTGCTAGTCAAATGATCAGATACTATCTTAGAATTGTTGTACGACTCAGGCCCAGTCTACAATCCCCATGGTGTAACGCCCCGAAAAAGTGGAATTTGGGCTAATTTAAATTTGTTTTTTTGTATAACTTGACTTCCTACTCAAGGTGTATTCCTGTGCAGTGTCAGCTTACTTCTTATCTTATCGTTATTACTCTTTCTCATATTCGATTATACTTATATCATTTTCAACAAAAATCCGACCTATCATTCTGTAAATTTCCAAAACATATACAAATATCCACAATCCCGTTGATTTTACTTATATCTCATTCACAGGAAACTCAAGAATTTCTTAAACATCAATATTTAATTTCATTATATCACAAAATGTCAAAACGACTCACTTTTCCCCCATTTACATACATGTAAGACTAGATTACATCCCAACGTTAACTTATATATAAGTGTCTGTAATGCATAAAGTGTCTGGTTACAAAATGAATTATACCTTAAGCGTTTACGAGAAATAGCCTGGGGAGAAAAGCGTCGACTAGCCTACGTCACATACACAGCAGACACTGGCGTTCACTGTAAATAATCTGAGAGGAGAAAAAAAGGGGGTGAACTTTAACTAGTTTAGTAAGAAGTGCATCAATATTAGTAACATTAATCGAAGCATATGATAGAATAATGGCAGAATTTCACATTTCAAAAAATATGATTAAAATCACACGATTACTTAAATCATCGGCTCATCATTACAATAAATCATAGTTCATAATAATTATGGAGACTAGGTATTACTATCTCTGTCATGAGAGCAATCATCACACCATCCTCAAACGAGGGCACCCTCCGAAGAGGGAATAAACTAATCATAGCCATGGCAAGGCTGTAGACTGGATCAGGGTCATATAGCATCGGCTCAACGCTGCCAAAGCGAAGCCCTCTCAACGCTATCAAAGCGAAGTCATCTCAACGTTACCAAAGTGGAGTCATCTCATCGCTACCAAAGCAGAGTCATCTCATCGTTACCAAAGCAAAGTCATATCAACGCTACCAAAGCAAAGTCATCTCAACACTACCAGAGCGGAGTCATAAGTCAATATGCAATCATTATGATCGATATATAGAAGTATGCATGCTGTGGTCAGGGTTGGGCATCACATGATCGACCCCCAGGTTTCCCTGAATCGCATTCTTTGAGCCCTTAGTCTCAAAATGTCCCATTATTATGCTGAAAATAGTTTGCATTCAACGTAGATCTCATAAAGTTTGCTTCGTAAATCTCATACACAGATAAATAATATATTTGTTCGCAAAACTTTAAAATCACGTAACTGAGCTTAATACGGCAAAACATGCACTCAAGTAAGAAAACTCGGCTATGTATTTTTTTCTCAGAAACTATGCTCACGTTATAAAACATTTTCATACTATCATTGCTTATTTGTAGATAAAGAATGCTTGCATTTAAAACTGGATGCATCCCTTACCTCTTACACCTTTGGTAACGCACTATCGTCGGGTTCCGAGTTTACCTCAATTTACATGTTGGATTCCCATTCACCTAAAATAATACCAACTCATCATATATAGATCAATTTCACTTTAACATATTCAAATATACATTTACTTTCTTAAAGTTTGACCAATTTTCACTTTTTGGTCAACTTTTCCTATTTTCTCAGTTTTATCGATTTAAGTACCGGTTTAAGCTATTCTTGCCAAATTTATTATTCTAAACTCACATCCATAATCGTAATAGTCTAAATATTCATTCACATATACTATTTATACTTGTCATCAAGCCCATTTTGCCAAATTTCATACTTTTCAGTTTTTCGTTAAACTAAGCTATAAACCGGACCTTTTCTGTATAATCTTAACAATTAACAACCTTGAATCAAACAACATTTCACCAAAACCTTAGGAATTCTATGCTGGCTAAAACTATACTGTCTATATGTCACGACCTCCCTTCCGCACGTGACCTACCAAAATCACCACAAATTTTTTGCATTTTACTTACCTCTCATTCTGTCATAATTCAACACCAAACCGTTGGGCTGTGATTCGATATTAGTCACCTCAACTACATTCATTCCATAATATGTATACATGTCAAGACAATTATTCTATTAGCTGTAAGTACTCTTTTCTTAAAAGTAAATTTAAATACAAAAATACGAATACTTGTACATATACATCTCTGACCGTACATTCGTCTACATAACTATGCATTTACAATGTTCAGTACAAACGTTCAAATGTGTATACCTTTCGTAAGATGGATATGTAGCGGATCAAGAAATACCAGTCCTCAGCCGTGTTGAACTACTGTGAACGATCTGTAGAGAGGGGAAATAAAAAGGGAGGGTAAGACCCAATTTTTATCGTAATTTCTTATGATTCATGTGATGTAAACATGGTTTTATGTAAATTGAACCATAAAAAGAGATTTACGTGAATGAAAATGTAATGAATAAAATTTCCCGAATGCATTTAAAGGTCAAATGTCGAATTGAAATGGTCACAAATTAAACGAATGTGATTCAGACTTGAGATAAGGATTTAAAACACGAAATGAGTGAGTGTTCATGAAGGAAAGTTGGACTGGTTTGATCCCAAACACATGCAAGGGTAAAACGATCAAAAGATCAAAATTTGGTATAAATTCGATAAGAAAAAAAATTTCATTAAAAATATGGAATTGAGAAATCTTGATCAATAACGAGGAAAATATTGAATTTCGAGTCCAATTGATCAAGATATGAATTTATTGGAACAAATCGAAATTTTCACTTCGAGAAATTATCCCGAAAATATTGAAAAAATATATCGAAAAGACGAAATAAGACAAATAAATTCATTTATAGATTGAATGAATAAAATATACATTTTAATGATATTTTGGGATTTTTTATAATATTTTAATGAATAAAATAATAATAAAATAAATTATAAATAATAAAAAAAAGAGGCAGAATTCGCGAAAACACGAAATAAAGAAAACAAAGCCTGAAGAAGCCAAAATCGAGGGAATCGGTTTCCCTCACCGGCGAGCCACCAGTGACTAGGAAGCCCAGGCGATGGCCGAAGAAGGACGATGAACATCGTGGGAACCATCAGCAGCTGTGAGCGCGCCGACGTCACCGAAAAGAGGAGATCGACGGAGGGGAGGCTGAAAGAGAGAAAAAGGAATCGACGGCCATCAATACCGTTTCAATCCAACCCGAGGCCCAACGAAGAACACCCAGGCCATGGCTCGTCGAACAGTATCAGAAACTGCCCGAGAACCAGTCGGACGAGATTTGATTTATTTATGCATATCATCTCACGGCATCAGAAACTGGAGTGTAACTCGCACGAGATTTGATTTATTTATGCATGAAACCGTGTTGGAGCGTTGCTCGCACGAAGTTTTGATTTACTTGAGCATTTATTTGTGCTAGAGCATTGCTCGCTCGAAGTTTTGAATAATTTATGTTTTAATGAATTTATCACTCTTTTAAAGTCGTATTGGAGTGCTGCTCGTACGCAGATTTTACTGATTTTTATGAAAACGTGTTGGCGCTTCGCTCGCACGAGTTTTTTGAATATCATGAATATGCATGGAGCCGTGCTGGAGCTTTGCTCGCACAAGGATTTATATGAAATGCATATAGCCGTGTTGGAGCCTACTGTAGACTGTGTGTCACAGTGAGATGATATACCCACACGTGCATACTGAGGCCCCCTGACTATGATTTGGGTTCACAAAGTACGTTGTACCGTGTATGTCACATAGAGTACGCTATACCGTGGGGATTGTTAGAGTGCAGTGGCATTAGCCACGAGGTTGTAAGCATTGCCCTCACAATCCTGGTATTTATGTTGTTCTGGCGGTAGGACTGACCCACCTCCCGTTTTAAGTGTGATACCCCACACACTAGGTACCGTGTAGCCAGTGATCAATAGGATATGGCCATAGTCCTCGATGTTACTGATATAGTCACCTACATGTCTCACATGATATAACTTTTGGTCTCGATAGACCAGGGTAGACCCGATGGAGGGGTCAGGCCCCCGATTTTTGTGATTTTCATTGAGATATGATTTTCTACTATGATGATAGATTCTTCAAAGGATTTTATGACTTGTGACCCTAAAAGAAGGGTAATTTTATAACAAAATTTTATAATGAATTTTTAATGAGTTTGAGATTGATTTATAAGATGATTGACTCAGAGGGGTTATTTTATGCTAAGCTTTAATGAAGTGATTTAAATGCAGTAGCATGAGGAGTTTTCCATGCTTTAATTACAAATTCATGAAAAGAATTGTCTCTCATGATTTGTTTTACATGGCATGACATAATACATGATTTTGATTTCCTTCATGCGAACTATGATTTTACATAAAATGCCATTGATGCATGAGTTGCATGATTTCTATATGCGCGAATAGTTTTTATAAACTATGACATTGATGTATGCATTATTTCGTGTGTGAGATTGAAACGAAAAATTTTTAGTGATTTTTAAGAAATTTGGGTCATGATAGTTTTTGGTATCAGAGCTGAGTTGGCCTGATATGAGTCGGTGTTAGTGGTTAAGGAAGTTTACATCCCCATATACTGTGCTTTGCTTAGATACAATTGTGTATATCGACATGGAATTGCAGCTAAGAATTTGGTTTTGAATGCAAAAATCTAATTATTATAACTGATAGCTGCTATGGTAAAGGGGTGAGAGAACACGTGTTCGAGACTTAAAATGAGATTGAAGTGGAGGCTAATGTTGAGTATGCCCTACAGAGTCCGACAGAGAGATCGGACAGTATTGAGACACGCTTCGTGAGGTTGGAACAGAGTGTAGAGAATATTTTGGGAGCTAATTGCCCAAAGTATGCATGGGATTTGAGGGCGAGTCGGAGCATTGGTGGAAGTCCGCTTAACCCATCTTAAGAGTTAGACATCTAGAGCTGACATGAGAGATAATTCTGGATGTATTCCGGTGACAGCATACCCCGAACACTGTTTAAAGGAAATTATAGATAAAATTCTTTACTCTGACCCAGAGGAATTGGTTGATTGACGAGTATGAAACTCAGCTTATATTCATGGGCAGGTATGACCCCGACACTATGAACAGTGAGAGTTGGGATGTCTGAAAGTTCATGGAAGGGCTCAAACGTTAATTAGAGTCCGATTGATCCCGCGAGATATCACTACCTATGCCGAGGCAGTGCGTAGACTACAGTTGTGTGAATAAGATCATGAGTTGCACGCCTCTAAGATTGGGAAATGTAGTAAGGGCCGAAATAGTGACAGAAAGAGAATAGTGCATGACAGAGATGTCAGAGGGGAAAAAAGGTAGTTTGGTAAGAGATTAGAGTTGATAAGTCACGAGGTAAGATGATTGGTAAGGCCTCAGTGTATCCAATTGCAGCACTTTTGAGGGGTATTATGATTGGAGGACCTGGACTTGCTACGGAGCAGTGTAGGATATGTGGTAGATACCATAGAAGTAGGCCCTACACCTTATTGACTAAAGTAGGCGTTAAGTGTGGTAAGACGGGCCATTTATTAAATGATTGCTCAGAGTTGGATGAGACTGCCCCATAGAAAGGCATAGAGATAGAGAAAGCCCTATTGATATCTCTGCATCGAAAAGGGAGGCCACAGCTAAAGAGAAAGGGAAAGTAGGTTGTTGGACGAGGACGAGTGTATGCCTTGGACCAGGACACTACTGATGTTTCATCTGATGTGGTGGAAGATACCACACTGGTTGTGAATAATGAAGTAATTATTTTAATTGATCTTGGTACCACGCATTTATGCATACCGCCTTCAGTTGCTTATAAGCTAGTGAAAGATGTGAAGCCTGTACCCTTAGGCAAGACGATGATAATTAGCTGATTATCACTAACTAAATATGGGTATAGGGATTGTAAGTTGAAATCGGAGGAAAAAGGATATGTAAGCCAATTTTATTTAATGGAATATGAATAATTTTGAAGTAATATTTGAGAATAGATTGATTCGGCTGCAAACTATGCTGTTTAGATTGCTATCCTAAGATAGTCATGTTTTCACCCCTGAAAAGTATACTGTAAGTTTTGATAAGTAATGAAAGGGGTGTAGCGATTGAAATTAAAGGAGTAAATGATTGTGTTCACGAAATGAGTAATGATGGGAATGTTTTCTCACTTGTGTGGTTAGTATGGATAAGGCACATTCAGAGTTAATAGATATCCTTATGGTCAGGGAGTTTCCTGATATCTTTCTGGATAATCTACCAGGGTTGCTACCCGTTAAAGGAATGGAATTTTGTATTGATTTGGTACCTGATACAGAGTCGATATCCTAACCGCGGTATAAAATGGCAATACTGGAACTGGAAGGACTGAAGAACAATTACAGGAGTTATTTGATAAGCATTCCTCAGACTGAATGAATAACTTGAGGATCACTTGTTCTGTTCGTGAAAAGAGAATGGAAGCCTCCAACTATGTATTGAATTTTGATTATCGAATGAGGCTACCATCAAGAATAAGTGTTTCCTCCCACTATAGATTATTTATTGGATTAGCTATGAAAAGCGCAAATCTTTTTAGATCTCGATTTGAAGTTTGGGTAACATCTGTTAAGAATTTGGAATGTGAATGTGCCCAAATTGATTTTCATAACCGTTAGGCCATTGATAAACAAGGTATCTAAACCTTACCTGGACCGATTGGTGGTCATCCTTAGCAATGATATTTTGATGTATTCGAAGTCCAGAGAAGAGCATGAGTAGCAACTAGAAACTGTCTTACAAACGAGGTTTTGTGAGTTTCTCAAAATGGGCTGCTCAGTTGACACATCTCGATTGGAAAAAGATTGCATGCTAATGGGATGATAAGTATAAAAATGGTTTCCGTGACTTTTGGTATATTGAAGTAATAAATTAACCATCGTAATTATTCTCACCCTAACCAACAGCTCAAGAGGTTTCAGTGTGTATGGATACCTCAAAATAAGGATTGGGCTGTGTATTGATGCAAAATAGGAAGATAGTCACTTATGGATCCAGACAACTCAAGGATCATGACAGAAACTATCTGACCCATGAATTTAAGTTGGCAGCGATAGTGTTTGTACTGAGTATATGGCACTACTATGTACACGATGAGAAATGTCGGGTATGCACTGATTATAAAAAGCCTCGAGTATCTGTTTTCACAAAAAGAGTAGAATATGAGATAATATAGAGGGTTAAAGCTTCTGAAGGACTATAATTGTGGAAATTGTACCACCCAAGAAAAACTAATGTAATGGCTGATGCCTTAGCAGAAAGAACCTCGGGATGGTACCACATATGATGGTCAGGGAGTGTGAGTTGCTAGAGCAGTTGTGAGCCTTAATAGTGATATGATCCCTTCAGATGATGACAGTGATTGTGTGACAGCTAGCCTGAGATTAGAATTGAATTTGAGTGATCGGATTTGACAGGCCCAGTGTGATGATCGACATGGTGTCGATAGTGTGGGTCAGATTCAGATGGGAACAATGACAGACTTCACAGTGAGTGATGATGACTTACTGAGATCCAGAGACAGCATAAGTGCTCCCCATGACCACAATTGATGAAATAGTGTTATTGTCAGAAGCTCACTCTTCGGGATATACAGTGCATCTGGGAAGTAATAAATATATCGAAATCTCTGAAAAGGGTATTGGTGGTCATATATGAAAAGAGATATTGTAGAGATTGTGGAAGTGTCTCGTATGTCAACAGATTAAGGTAGAGCAATAGACGTTTGCAGGGTTATTACAGCCTCTACCTATATCGACACAAAAATGGGAGTAAGTTACCATGCATATCGTGATGGGTTATAGAGGACCGCAGGAATCAGGAGGCTATTTGGGTGATAGTCGATAGATTGACTAAGTCTACCCACCTTCTGGTTATGAAATCCCGAGATACTCTGAGTGTGTAGGCAGATTATGTGTACCAAAAATTATGAAACACTATATAGCGTTCCAGGGAGCATGATATCAAATAGGGATTCCCGCTTCATTTCCCACTTTTGGGAACCTTTTTCAGGAAGCCATGGGAACCTAGTTGAGTGTTAGCACAGTTACTATCCTTAGACAGATGGTCAATCAGACAGGACTATACAGATTCTGGAGGATATGATGAGAGCATGTGCCATTGATTTTATAAGCTCATGGAATGATCAGTTGTTACTAATTGAATTCGCCAATTATGACAGTTATCACTTGAGTATCGAGATAACATTGTATGATATTCCCCGACTTGGATAAGAAGTGGGTGACAACTAGAGAATTGCTCCTGAATTGGTAAGACAAACCTCTGAGGATGTTCAATTGAATTGTGAGAGATTAAGAACACCTCAGAGCAGACAGAAAAGCTATGCTGATAAGAGACAGAAAACCATTGGAATTAACCGAGGGTGAATCAGTATTGTTGGAAATTACTTGTCCTAAGGGCATAATGAGATTAAGAAAGAAGGCAAATTGAGTTTCATTAGATTGAATCCTTTGAGATATTAGACAATGTGGGAGATAAGGCTTGTAGGTTGGCGTTACCACTTAAATTAGCAGGCATCCACAATGTGTTCCATCTTTTGATACTTCGAAAATACTATCCGAACCCAGCATATGTGATCGGATATGAGCTGTAGGAGCTCAATGAAAGTATAACATATGTTAAAAAAATTGATTTGAGTATTAGATGGAAGGAGAAAGTGTTGAGATTTAAGACGATCTCCCTAGTCAAAGTCTTTTGGTAGTATTACTCTCCGAAAAAAGTCACATGAGAATCAAAGAGTATGATGCGATAAACGTACCCGGAGTTGTTTATGGACCCATTTGACTTGGTTCTAATTTGGAGGGTCAAATTTCTTAAGTGGGGGAGATTATGTAAGACCTGATTTTTATCGTAATTTCTTATGATTCATGTGATGTAAATATGGTTTTATGTAAATTGAATCATAAGAAGAGATTTACGTGAATGAAAAATGCAAATAAAATGAATAAAAATTCTCGAATGCATTTAAAGGTCAAATGTCAGATTGAAATGGTCACAAATTAAATGAACGAGATTCGGACTGGAGATAAGGATTTAAAACACGAAATGAGTGAGTGTTCGTGAAGGGAAGTTGGACTGGTTTAATCCCGAACACATGCAAGGGTAAAACGGTCAAAAGACCGAAATCCGGTATAAATTCGATAAGAAAATAAATTTCATTAAAAATATGGAACTGAGAAATCTTGATCAATAACGAGGAAAATATTGAATTTCGAGTCCAATTGATCAAGATATGAATTTATTGGAATAAACCAGAATTTTCACTTCGAGAAATTATCCCGAAAATATTGGAAAAAATATACCGAAAAGATAAAATAAGATAGATAAATTCATTTATGGATTAAATGAATAAAATATAAATTTTAATGATATTTTGTGATTTTTTTATAATATTTTAATGAATAAAATAATAAAAAAATTATAAATAATAAAAAAAAAGAGACAGAATTCGCGCGCGAAAGATAGAAAATGAAGCCTGAAGAAGCCGAAACCGAGGGAATCTGTTTCCCTCACCGGCGAGCCACTGGCAACCAGGAACCCCAGGCGAGGGCCGACGAAGGGCGACGAACATCGTGGGAACCATCGGCAACCGCGACATGCACCGACGTGGCCGAAAACAGGAGATCGACAGAGGGGAGGCCGAAAGAGAGAAGAAGGAATCGCAGCCATCGGCGCCGTTTCAATCAACCTGAGGCCCGACGATGAACACGAAGGCCATGGCCCATCGAACAGCACAGAAAACTGCCCGAAAACCTGTCGGATGGCGTTGAAACGGCAAAGATGAGCCTGAACCGGTACAGACCGGTTTAGTGTAGTGCAGGTATGCTGAACCGAACTGGACCGGTTCAGCCAAAAAGAAAAGAAAGAAAAGAAAAGAAAAGGAAAAAAGGAAAAAAGAAAAAGAGAAAAAATTGGAAAAAATTCCAGCGATGCAATCGAGGTACGGGTAAGTCGGTAAGCGATCGAAATTGACCGATTTAAATTTTGAAATATTTAATTTGATAAATAATCGACTGAAAATTGACCTGAAAAAATATGTAATTGCGTAGCTCGACAATTGTCGTCAAACGAGAGCTCGAGTCAGCTTTGATTTACGTAGTATCATGGAATCTCGGGTAAGTAACCCTTATTTACGACAATTTGCATAGTTATACATGTTAAAAATTTACCGCATAAATTACGGATTAATTCCGTATAAAATGAATTAAATTCTAGAATTTAAGATAAATTATCGTAAATAATTAATTAAGTTATCAAAGAGTTTAGAACGAGGCCCAATAAATACTGATGGGCCCAATGAGCCTAATAGGCCTCGATAATGTGAATAGTAAGTGGAAAATGGGCTTAAGGCTGGTTAAGGCCCATTATGGTGCAATCGGGCCCAATAGGAGTAAACGTGCCCAATGATTTAAATTAAGCCCAGAAAATATGAAATACAATTAATTATATTGCAGCTGACATGATGAATAATTATACGCAATTCCGGATATTGGATTGGGAGCAAATCGGACTGCGTGATGAGACATCAGTGAAAAGGTTAGACTGTACAGAAAAATAATTAAGGGAATTTTGCGAGTAGCTAGAGTTATCTATGCGTATTTTTAACAACTTTTACATACACTGGAACTGTATAAAGATCCTAGAAATTGATTAAAAATTTTAAGGACCCGAGATGGGTAAAAGACTATTTTACCCCTACTGAGGGAAAATTCACCTAAGGATGGTGAAAGCATGACATACATGAAATGCATGATTTGAAAGCTTTCTGTTAAATTTTAGCAAAGGAAATTGGTAAATTGGTCAGTAATTGCATAAATTTCACAAGATAACACTACGTAAGTGTTATTAAGATTTAAATTAAATTTCTTTGGAAAATGGGCCAACTATCAAGTTTATATGGAAACAGATGGTGTTGGAGCATTTCCTCGAAATATCTCTGAGTTTGTGAGTGTGCATAAAAGATGCTCGAACAATTGCTTGCACCGATTTGTGTGACATCATATGCATGAAATGTGCTAGAGCGGTTGCTCGCACTGATTTTTACTATTGTGAAATGCATGAGCGGTGCTGGAGCCTAGCTCGCACCCTGTTTTGACTGTTTTGACTTGATATGCATAAAAAGGTGCTAGAGTGATTGCTCGAACTAGTTTTAATAATTTGACATGCATGAGAGGTGCTGGAGCTTAGCTCGCAACCTGTTTTGATATGATAATTGCATAAAAGCCGTATTGGAGCCTTGCTCGTACATGATTTAATCGATTTAATTGCATAAAAGCCGTGCTGGAGTGTAACTCGCACGAGATTTGATTTATTTATGCATGAAACCGTGCTGGAGAGTTGCTCGCACGAAGTTTTGATTTACTTGAGCATTTATTCGTGCTAGAGCATTGCTCGCACGAAGTTTTGAATGATTTATTTTTATATGAATTTATCACTCTTTTAAAGTCGTATTGGAGTGCTGCTCGTAGGCAGATTTTACTGATTTTTATGAAAAAGTGTTGGAGCTTCGCTCGCACAAGGTTTTCGGATATCATGAATATGCATGGAGCCTTGTTGGAGCTTTGCTCGCACAAGGATTTATATGACATGCATATAGCCGTGTTGGAGCCTCATGTAGACTTTGTGTCTGTCAGGACCCATTCTCAATCCATGACTTAACCAAAAACCACTACAAATTTTTTGCATTTTTAACTTACCTTTCCTCTCTTCAATGGTTGGGCTGTGATTCGATGTCAAACTCCTCGCTTACCATAATATCCATTATCATACATACATGTTAATAAACTGTTACTGACTGTAACTGAGATTATATAAAATCGAACACAAATACATTCCCCATTATATATATCGTATACATCACTGTGCTGTTTCTATGTTTAGATATATAACCGTACAAATTCTGTATACCTGGCAATCAATAGGAACTAGCAGTGGACTCAGGAATACTATCCCTCGATAGCTCTTGCTTTACTGATGCTCTGTAGAGAGAAGTAAAGAAAAGGGGGTGAGCATACAATGCGCTCAGTAAGGAAATCAGGCAAGCAAGTAGATATCTACACTATCTACTCAAAATAATGCTATGCCTTGAAAACATTATTTCCTTAACTCACTTTAAAAGCATGTCTTTAAATATTTATATGTATACTTGTACAGATTAAATCCCATGTACAGAAATCATGCTTTCTTTCTCAAATGTAGGCATGTAGTGCAAAACAATGCATCTTTATATAAATCATGCCTTTAGATAAATCATACCATGTATATTTAAATCACAATAAATATAGAATTTAAATCATTCACATCACAAAATCGGAGTCCGACCCATCCCTCAGGTCTGTCCGCAATTTAAATCAGTCAATCAATGTGATATATCATGTGAGACTCTGTGGTGAAATGCAAATAGTATCTTGGAGTATGATCATATCCGACATGTGATCCCAAGCAACACAGTACTCGGTGTACGGGACATCACTGTTGCAACGGGAGGGTGGTCAGTCCATTACAACCGTCAGCTATACAACAACACATGGTACAGCGTACTCCCATGCCCCGGGAACAGAATAAAGTATGCCCGTGGACCCTACACACAGTCGGGGTGCCTGCCATAGGTCTTAGCCCCCAAACCATGGAATATCATACCACGTCTATATTACCCTCATGCAGATATCCTCTCACAAGATGTGACACACAGTCATACAAGGACTCTAGCATGGGTATTAACATGTATTATATATCACAAACAGTGCGCGCCTTGAGTGAGACTCACAGTCAACACTTCACTTAAACACTGTTTCACATCACAAACTCAACTCTAGTGTGAGTAAACCTCCAACAACTAGGTCAATGCATAGTTCATGTATTAAATCAAGTACGAGCAATAGCTCCAGTACCATGCCATGCATAATATCATTAAATCAAGTACGAGTAATAGCTCCAGTACTATGTCATGTATAAACCATGAAGAATCGAGAACGAGCAACGCTCCAGTACTCTATTATGTATCTCATGTAAAACTCGAGTACGAGCTAATCGCTCCAGCACTCTCTCATGCATAAATCATATAAAACTGAGTACGAGTAAGAACTCTAGTACTCTATCATGCATGTCATGGAAATCTAGTGCGAATCAAAATCCAGCACTAATGTATGTGGAAAATACATGAAATCCCGTGCGAGCTGTGCTCTAGCACGATTCATTCTCACATAATATGATAGATGACTCTTTAAAAAGGGATGGTTTGCAAAATATTAAAATCAGCACTATAAAGTGTGCTTAAGTCACATCAACCTTAAAATCATTAGCCCATCTATTTATTTTCATGCTAAACAACAGTTAAACACTCACAATAGTAGTTTCCATGCTTTTTGCAACTTTTCACAAAAGTTAACTTTTTGATTAACTAGGGGTAAAATCGTAATTTACCACTATCGGGTCGTAATAATTATTATTCACTTTCTCTGACCCTCAGAGTTTTAAGTGAATGTAAAAGCAGACGAAAATACGTGCAGGTATCTCTAACTACTTCCAAAAGTCCCTTACCCGCAATCACTCGAGAAATTTCACTTTCTCTGCGCTGCTCTTTTCAGCAGTCCGATTTGCTCCTCCAATACTCTCTGGAGCTGCATATAACCATTTATCAGGTTAATTATACTTTTCCTACTGTATTTCACATTAAATACAGTCTATTTCCCTTAATTGTGCCCATTTACTCTAAATGGGCATAAATACTTTAATTGGGCCTTAATCCGTATTAAGCCCGTTTTCCACTTATTATTTCCCTTCATCAGGGTCTATCGACTCATTGGGCCTATCAATACCCATTGGTCTTTATTCCAAGCTCTTTGGATAGCCCTTATATCATTTACGACAGTTAATTCAAAATTTCGAATATAATTCACTAAATACGGAATTTAATCCGAAATGCGTAAAATAAAACTTTAATACGCAATAATCACATAAATTGTCGTAAATGACCTTTACTTACTCGAGATTATGCGATGGTATGTAAATCGAAGTTCGATCGGGCTTTCGTTCGGAATTAATCGTCGAACTGCACAATTTCGTATATTTAACTCCGGGTCAATTTTTGATTAAATATAATTTAAATAAATTTATTGGAAATCAAATCGGTCACTTTTGACCTCGTATTGACTTACCCGAAATCTGGTGAAATCCTAAAAATTTTCCTTTTCCTTTTTCTTTCTTTTTCTTTTTTTTCCCATTTTATCCTTGGTTGAACCGGTCCGGTCCGGTTCAGTGCAGAACCTTCTTCACTGAACCGTCGACCGGTTTAGGCTTCCTTTGGTCGTGCCGGCGTGTTCCAGCTGGTTCGCAACGCATCACCACCGCCATTCGGCGTGCCTCAGCCAGAGCAACAGTCGGCTAGGCTCGATCGGGACCAAGCACCACCCGTGGCCGTCGAATCTCTTCTTTTCCTCCGCGGCAATTTCCCTTCGATTCGTCGACGACTGGCATCGGTGGAGGGCGTGACCGGTGCCGATGGGTGAGCAAGGACCTCCTCTTCCGTTTTCGACCGCTTGTCTGGCTGTTGGGTCGCCGGATGCTCGCCGGTGACTCCTTCTTCCTCGTGTCGGCTTGTGTCGATTTCCTCTCCATTTTTTCTCTCTCCTCGCGTTCCAAATTTCAGATTTCCTTTTTTTTATAATATATTTTTATTATTATTTTATTATAAAAATAATAATAAAAATCTAAAAAATTTCACAAAATATCTAAAAATATCTCAAAAAATCATATTAAATTCATTTAATCCGTAAAATGAACTTATCAGTTCGATTTTACCTTTTTGGCATATTTTTCCACTATTTTTGGGCTCATTTTTCGAGGGAAAAATTCTGATAAATTCTAATAAATTTATATCTTGATCAATTGGGCTCGAAATTAAATGTTTTCCTCAATTTTGATCAAGATTCCTCATTTTCATATTTTTAATGAAATTGTCTTATCGAAATTATACCGAATTTCAGTCATTTGATCGTTTTACCCCTACACTTGTTCGGGAATCAACTTAACCCTTATCTCGCTGTTATGTAGCTTACATGCATTTTTAATTTTCTCAAATTGTCGATTGCATGTTAGTAAATACTCTTCTTATGATTCAACTATAATAACGGAGTGTTCATACACATAGGAATCATAAGGAATAAGCTACATAAAATCCGGGTATGACAATCCTCCCCCACTCAGAAAATTTAGTCCTCCAAATTAGAACCAAGTCAGTCATCAAATAGGTGAGGGTACTTCTCTCGCATCAGACTCTCTAGCTCCCAAGTAGCTTCCTCTGAAGTATGATGCTGCCAGAGATTCTTCACTATTCAAATGGTCTTCGATCTCAATACCTTCTCCTTCTTATCCAATATCCGAATCGGTCGCTCAACATATGACAAGTCCTCTCGGAGCTCCAAAGGCTCATAAATAATCACATGTGTCGGATCCGGATGATACTTCCGAAGCATCGATGTGTGGAAGACGTTATGGACACCTGATAAGTCTGGTGGTAATGCCAACCTATAAGCCTTATCTCCCACTCGATCAAGTATCTCAAAGGGTCCAATATAGCGAGGATTTAGCTTTCCACTCTTCCCAAATCTCGCTATGCCCTTGGATGGAGAAACTCTCAAAAACACGGATTCACCAACTGCAAACTCAAGTGGCCTACGTCTCCTGTCAGCATAACACTTCTGTCGACTCTAAGCTGTCCTCAATCTCTCAACTATCAACCGGACATCCTCAGAAGCCTGTGTAACTAAATCAGGAGCAAAAATCTTACGATCACCCACTTCTTCCCATCCAATAGGGGAACGACATCTACGGCCATACAAAGCCTCATACGGTGCCATCCCGATACTCGAATGTTATCGGTTGTTGTAGGCAAACTCGGCTAGTGGCAGGTGGTTATCCCAGGAGCCTCTAAAATCTAGCACACATGCTCTCAACATATCCTCCAAAGTCTGTATAGTCCTTTTTGACTGACCATCTATCTGAGGATGAAAAATGGTGCTCAAACTCAACTGGGTTCCCATGGCTTCCTAAAAATGTCCCCAAAAGTGGGAAGTGAAGCGGGAATCCCTATCAGAGACTATGCTCATTGGTACACCGTGTAACCTCACTACCTTGCGTACATACAGTTCAACTAATGAACCCAGAGTATCGGTCGCTCTCATAGCTAGGAAGTGGGCTGACTTTGTCAGTCTGTCGACGATCACCCATATAGCATCGTGATTCCTGCGGGTCCTTGGTAAACCTATCACGAAATCCATGCTAATATCTCCCATTACCATGTCAGTATAGGTAGAGGCTGCAAAACCCTGTAGGTGTCTGATCCTCTACCTTCAGTTGCTGACATACGGGACACTTTACCATAAAGTCTGCTACATCTCTCTTCATTCCTGACCACCAATATACCTTCTGAAGTTTCTAATACATCTTGTTACTCCCCGGATGTAACGTATACCTCGACGAATGAGCTTTCGCCAATATCAATCTCCTGAGTCCTGGATCCTTGGGAATACACAATCTACCTCTGAACCTCAGTAGTCCATCCGAACTCAACTCAAAATTAGTCACTGTGCCCTTCTGCATCTGACTACTCACATCCATACAAAATGGATCAGTCTGCTGAGCCACTCTGATCCTATCCAACAGGTCCGGTTCCAAGCATAGACTAGCTATCACATAGCCTGTATCCATGTCAGAAGGCACGACTCCCAAACTGAGGCTAGCAAACTGCTCTAGCAAATCATGTTCCCTAACCATCATGTACGATACCATCCCTAGGCTCTTCCAACTCAACGCATCGGCTACAACGTTAGCCTTACCCGGATGATAAAATATCTCACAATCGTAGTCCTTCAGAAGCTCTAGCCATCTTCTCTGTCTCATGTTCAGCTCTTTCTGTGAGAACAGATACTTGAGGCTCTTGTGGTCGGTAAATATCTAGAACTTCTCGCCATACAAGTAGTGGCGCCATACTTTCAATGCAAATACTACTGCTGCTAGCTCCAAATCGTGGGTCGGATAGTTATTCTCATGATCCTTCAGCTGTCTGGATCCATAACCAACTACCTTCCCATCCTGTATCAATACACAGCCCAGTCCCTGATGCGAAGCATCGGTGTACACTGTAAATCCTCCTAAGCTGGTAGGGATAGTGAGAATCGGAGTGGTGGTCAATCGACGCTTCAACTCCTCAAAACTCTTCTCACAATCCTCGTTCCATACGAACGATGCACTCTTTCGAGTAAGACGTGCAACGGAGCAGCCAACTTCGAAAATCCCTCAACGAATCTCTGATAGTATCCAGCTAAACCCAGAAAACTTCTGATCTCGGTGACTGTCCTCGATTGTTCCTACTGAACTACAGCCTCTATCTTAGATGGATCAACTGATACACCATCTCTCGATACAACATGTCCCAAAAATGAGATATATGACAACCAAAAGTCACACTTACGGAGCTTAGCATATAACTCCTGCTCTCGTAGAGTCTACAACACGATCTTGAGATGCTCTTCATGATCCTCCTTGGATCTCAAAAACACCAATATGTCATCGATAAAGACGATAACAAACTGGTCCAAATATGGCTTGAACACATCGTTCATCAAAACTAAGAAAGCAGCTGGAGCATTCGTCAATCCGAATGGCATGACCAAGAACTCATAATGACCATATCGGGTACGAAATGCTGTCTTGGGTACATCTCCACTCCGAACTTTCAGCTGATGATACCCAGACCTCAGGTCGATCTTGGAAAAGACCTGTGCTCCCTGAAGCTGATTTAACAAGTCGTCAATACGTGGAAGGGGGTATCTATTCTTGATGGTGGCCTTATTCAACAATCGGTAGTCTATACACAATCGGAGGCTCCCATCCTTCTTCCTTACAAACAAAATCGATGCTCCCTAAGGTGAAACACTCGATCGAACAAAACCCCTATCCAACAATTCCTGTAACTGTCTCTGGGCAATCTCTAGCCATATGACCCTGTTTCCCACATCGAAAACATACTATAGGAGTCAGCGGACACGGTCTACTTCCATGTTGTTTACCACATCTTTTGCTCTGATCAACAGCAGGTCTCTGTCCTCCTATGACAATGCCCTTTGCTGGGGCTGCAGTCGGATAAGCAGGAGGTCTAGCATATCTCTCTCGAGCCTCCTCCACCCGTGATCTCTTAACGAAGAATTTTTTCCCTCTTCGATAACTGAAATCTCTAGCCGGTCTCTTCTTCTGTATATCTCGACTACGGCTAAACTTTCCGAACTCGAAAGCATTTCTCTCGTAATCCTGCTCGTAAAGTTGCGCCTTGGGCATTGCTTCCTCATAGGTAACTATGTCTAATGGAACCAACCTGGACTGCAAAATTGGTCTCAACCCATCAATAAACCTATGGACCTTCTTGGCCTCACTATACATGGTATCGGGGTCATATCTCCCTAGGGATAGGAATCGAGTCTTATACTCATCCACAGATAAACTCCCCTGGTTTAGTCCCAAAAACTCTACCTGCAGTTTTCGCTGTGCGATATCGAGAAAAATTGCCTCCTAAAGGCCTCCCGAAATATCTCCCAACTGATATCTGTGTGTCGGGATCTCAATATAGGTCAGGTGGACTTCCACCAATGCTCTGCAGCTCCCTTCAGTAGGAACGCAGAAAATGCGACCATCTCCAAGGTCGTGCACTCGAAGAATGCATAGAGCTTCTCTATCTCCGCTAACCACTCCTTGACAGCTACATGGTCTTTAACCCCACTAAAGGATGGAGGTCTATACTTCTGAAATTCTCACAACCGATGTAGATCACATCCGTACCCTAATCCACTACCACCCGAAACTGGTGGGGGTGTAGGAGTATCTACAGTCCTCGGTGTATCAGCTGTCTGCGTAGGTGTATCAGGGGCAACTGCCTCTCCTATTGTAGCTCCTACCTCCTGTCTCTGCCTACCTGGCATCGTCTGTGCCAATATCTCGATAATCGTCTCTAGACTACGCTCTAATCTCGTAAAGCGTGTCTCAACACACTCGGGTGCCTCAGTAGCACCTGGAGTCTCATGCGTAGGTAATGGTTCGACAGAAGCTCGTCCCTCAGGTCTATCTCCCCGGCATCGAGCCCTACCCCTCGTAACTCTACCACTACGCGTATTTGCCATATAGGCAAAGCTCCTGCATTCATAATAATGAATTAGTCTGTTTCCTATCTGGTATACACAGTTATATCTAAACACAGCACAGTACTATGGGGATGTACACTTTCCTATTTTCTAACACCGACTCACATCAAACCAACCTCCGCTCTGATACCATTCTGTCAGGACCCGTTCTCAATCCATGACTTAACCAAAAACCACTACAAATTTTTTACATTTTTAACTTACCTTTCCTCTCTTCAATGGTTGGGCTGTGATTCGATGTCAGACTCCTCGCTTACCATAATATCCATTATCATACATACATGTCAATATATTGTTACTGGCTGTAACTGAGATTATATAGAATGGAACACAAATACATTCCCCATTATATATATCGTATACATCACTGTGCTGTTTCTGTGTTTAGATATATAATCGTACAAATTCTGAATGCCTGGCGATCGATAGGAACTAGCAGTGGACTCAGGAATACTATCCCTCGATAGCTCTCGCTCTACTGATGCTCTGTAGAGAGAAGTAAAGAAAGGGGGGTGAGCATACAACACGCTCAGTAAGGAAATCAAGCAAGCAAGTAGATATCTACACTATCTACTCAAAATAATGCTATGCTTTGAAAACATTATTTCCTTAACTCACTTTAAAAGCATGTCTTTAAATATTTATATGTATACTTGTACAGATTAAATCTCATGTACAGAAATCATGCTTTCTTTCTCAAATGTAGGCATGTAGTGCAAAACAACGCATCTTTATATAAATCATGCCTTTATATAAATCATGCCATATATATTTAAATCACAATAAATATGGCATTTAAATCTTAACATCACAAAATCGGAGTCTGACCCATCCCTCAGGTCTGTCCGCAATTTAAATCAGTCAATCAATGTGATATATTATGTGAGACTCTGTGGTGAAATGTAAATAGTATCCTGGAGTATGATCATATCCGACATGTGATCCCAAGCAACACAGTACTCGGTGTGCGGGGCATCACTGCTGCAACGGGAGGGTGGTCAGTCCATTACAACCGTCAGCTATACAACAACACACGGTACAACGTACTCCTATGCCCCTGGCACGATATAAAGTACGCCCGTGGACCCTACATCACAGTCGGGGTACCTGTCATAGGTCTTAGCCCTCAAACCATGGAATATCATACCACGTCCATATTACCCTCATGCAGATATCCTCTCACAAGATGTGACACACAGTTACACAAAGACTCTGGCATGGGTTTTAACATGTATTATATATCACATATAGTGCGCGCCTTGAGTGAGACTCACAGTCGACACTCCGCTCAAACACTGTTTCACATCACAAACTCAACTCTAGTGCGAGTAAACCTCCAGCAACTAGGTCAATACATAGTTCATGTATTAAATCAAGTACGAGCAATAGCTCCAGTACCATGCTATGCATAATATCATCAAATCGAGTACGAGCAACGTTCCAGTACTCTATCATGTATCTCATGTAAAACTTGAGTACGAGCTAATCGCTCCAGCACTCTCTCATGCATATATCATATAAAACTGAGTACGAGTAAGAACTCCAGTACTCTATCATGCATGTCATGGAAATCTAGTGCGAATCAAAATCCAGCACTAATTTATGTGGAAAATACATGAAATCCCATGCGAGCTGTGCTCTAGCACGATTCATTCTCACATAATATGATAGATGGCTCTTTAAAAAGGGATGGTTTACAAAATATTAAAATCGGCGCTATAAAGTGTGCTTAAGTCACATCAACCTTAAAATCATTAGCCCATCTATTTATTTTCATGCTAAACAGCAGTTAAACACTCACAATAGTAGTTTCCATGCTTTTTGCAACTTTTCACAAAAGTTAACTTTTGATTAACTAGGGGTAAAATCGTAATTTACCATTATTACGTCACAATAATTATTATTCACTTTCTCTGACCCTCAGAGTTTTTAAGTGAATGTAAAATCAGACGAAAATACATGCAGGTATCTCTAACTACTCACAATAGTCCCTTACCTGCAATCACTCGAGAAATTTCACTTTCTCCGCGCTGCTCGTTTCAGCAGTCCGATTTGCTCCTCCAATACTCTCTTGAGCTGCATATAACCATTTATCAAGTTAATTATACTGCATATAACCATTTATCAAGTTAATTACACTTTTCCTACTGTATTTCGCATTAAATACAGTCTATTTCCCTTAATTATGCCCGTTTACTCTAAACGGGCATAAATACTTTAATTGGGCCTTAATCCGTATTAA
This sequence comes from Firmiana major, assembly GCA_033439115.1. NCBI lineage: Eukaryota > Viridiplantae > Streptophyta > Magnoliopsida > Malvales > Malvaceae > Firmiana > Firmiana major. The sequence goes on along the minus strand of CM065904.1, from coordinate 15,453,240 downwards.
GCTCATTTTCCACTTATTATTTCCCTTCATCAGGGTCTATCGACTCATTGGGCCTATCAATACCCATTGGGCTTTATTCCGAGCTCTTTGGATTGCCCGTATATCATTTACGACATTTAATTCGAAATTTTGAATATAATTCACTAAATACGAAATTTAATCCGAAATGCGTAAAATAAAACTTAAATACGCAATAATCACATAAATTATCGTAAATGAGCTTTACTTACCCGAGATTATGTGATGGTATGCAAATCGAAGTTCGATCGGGCTTCCGTTCGGAATTAATCGTCGAACTGCACAATTTCGTATATTTAACTCCGGGTCAATTTTTGATTAAATATAATTTAAATAAATTTATCGAAAATCAAATTGGTCACTTTTGACCTCGTATCGACTTACTCGAAGTCCAGTGAAATCTCAAAAATTTCCCTTTTCCTTTTTCTTTCTTTTTCTTCATTTTCTCATTTTCTCCTTGGCTGAACAGGTCCGGTCCGGTTCAGCGCAGAACCTTCTTCACTGAACTGCCGACCGGTTCAGGCTTCCTTTGGTCGTGCCGGCGTCTTCCTGTCGATTCTCGATGCATCACCACCGTCGTTCGGCGCGTCTCAACCTGGGCAACACTCAGCTGGGCTCGATCGAGACCAAGCACCGCCGGTGGCCGTCGAATCTCTTCTTTTCCTCCACGGCAATTTCCCTTCGATTCGCTGGCGACCGACGTCGGTGGAGGGCGTGACTGGTGCCGATGGGTGCGCACGGACCTCCTCTTCCTTTTTCGGCCGATTGCCTGGCTGTTAGGTCGCCAGATGCTCGCCGGTGACTCCTTCTTCCTCGGGTAGGCTTACGTCGGTTTCCTCTCCATTTTTTCTCTCCCCGCGTTCCAATTTTCAGATTTCCTTTTTTTTATAATATATTTTTATTATTATTTTATTATAAAAAATAATAAAAATCCTAAAAATTTCCCAAAATATCTAAAAATATCTCAAAAAATCATATTAAATTTATTTAATCCGTAAATGAATTTATCAGTCAGATTTTACATTTTTTGGTATATTTTTCCACTATTTTTGGGTTCATTTTTTGAGGCAAAAATTTCTATAAATTCTAATAAATTTATATCTTGATCAATTGGGCTCGAAATTAAATATTTTCCTCAATTTTGATCAAGATTCCTCAATTTCATATTTTTCATGAAATTGTCTTATCAAAATTATACCGAATTTCAATCATGTGACCGTTTTACTCCTGCACTTGTTCGGGAATCAACTTAACCCTTATCTCACTGTTATGTAACTTACATGCATTTTTAATTTTTTCAAATTATCGATTGCATCTTAGTAAATACTCTTCTTATGATTCAACTATAATAACAGAGTGTTCATGCACATAGGAATCATAAGGAATAAGCTACATAAAATCTAGGTCTGATAATCTTCCCCCACTCAGAAAATTTGGTCCTCCAAATTAGAACCAAGTCAGTCATCAAATAGGTGAGGGTACTTCTCTCGCATCAGACTCTCTAGCTCCCAAGTAGCTTCCTCTGAAGTATGATGCTGCCAGAGAATCTTCGCTAATCCAATGGTCTTCGATCTCAATACCTTCTCCTTCCTATCCAATATCCGAATCGGTCGCTCCACATATGACAAGTCCTCTCGGAGCTCCAAAGGCTCATAACTAATCACATGTGCCGGATCCAGATGATACTTTCGAAGCATCAATATGTGGAAGACGTTATGGACACCTAATAAGTCTGGTCGCAATGCCAACCTATAAGCCTTATCTCCCACTCGATCAAGTATCTCAAAGGGTCCAATATAACGAGGATTTAGCTTTCCTCTCTTCCCAAATCTCGCTATGCCCTTGGATGGAGAAACTCTTAAAAACACGGATTCACCAACTGCAAACTCAAGTGGCCTACGTCTCCTATCAGCATAACACTTCTGTCGACTCTAAGCTGTCCTCAATCTCTCAACTATCAACCGGACATCCTCAGAAGCTTGTGTAACCAAATCAGGAGTAAAAATCTTACGGTCACCACTTCTTCCCATCCAATAGGGGAATGACATCTATGGCCATACAAAGCCTCATACGGTGCCATCCGGATACTCGAATGATAACTGTTGTTGTAGACGAACTTGGCTAGTGGCAGGTGGTCATCCCAGGAGCCTCTAAAATCTAACACACATGCTCTCAACATATCCTCCAGAGTCTGTATAGTCCTCTCTGACTGACCATCTGACTGAGGATGAAAAGCGGTGCTCAAACTCAACTGGGTTCCCATGGCTTCCTGAAAATGTCCCCAAAAAGTAGGAAGTGAAGCGGGAATCCCTATCAGAGACTACGCTCACTAGTACACCATGTAACCTCACTACCTCGCGTACATACAGTTCTACTAATGAACTCAGAGTATCGGTCGCTCTCATAGCTAGGAAGTGGGCTGACTTCGTCAGTCTGTCAACGATCACTCATATAGCATCGTGATTCCTACGGGTCCTTGGTAAACCCATCACGAAATCCAAGGTAATATGCTCACATTTTCATATCGGTATAGGTAGAGGCTGTAATAACCCTGCAGGTTTTTGATCCTCTACCTTCACTTGCTGACATACGGGACACTTTACCACAAAGTCTGCTACATCTCTCTTCATACCTGACCACCAATATACCTTCTGAAGTTTCTGATACATCTTGTTACTCCCCGGATGTAACGTATACCTCGACGAATGAGCTTTCACCAATATCAATCTCCTGAGTCCTGGATCCTCGGGAACACACAATCTACCTCTGAACCTCAGTAGTCCATCCGAACTCAACTCAAAATCAGTCACTGTGCCCTTTTGCATCTGACTACTCACATCCATACAAAATGGATCAGTCTGCTGAGCCACTCTGATCCTGTCCAACAGGTCCGGCTCCAAGCGTAGACTAGCTATCACATAGCCTATATCCATGTCAGAAGGCACGACTCCCAAACTGAGGCTAGCAAACTACTCTAGCAAATCATGTTCCCTAACTATCATGTACGATACCATCCCTAGGCTCTTCCTACTCAGGGCATCGGCTACAACGTTAGCCTTACCTGGATGATAAAGTATCTCACAATCGTAGTCCTTCAGAAGCTCTAGCCATCTTCTCTGTCTCATGTTCAGCTCTTTCTGTGAGAACAGATACTTGAGGCTCTTGTGGTCGGTAAATATCTGGAACTTCTCGCCATATAAGTAGTGGCACCATACTTTCAACGTAAATACTACTGCTGCTAGCTCCAAATCGTAGGTCGGATAGTTATTCTCATGATCCTTCAGCTGTCTGGATCCATAACCAACTACCTTCCCATCCTGCATCAATACACAGCCCAGTCCCTGATGCGAAGCATCGATGTACACTACAAATCCTCTTGAGCTGGTAGGGATAGTGAGAATCGAAGCGGTGGTCAATCGACGATTCAACTCCTCAAAACTCTTCTCACAATCCTCGTTCCATACGAACGGTGCACTCTTTCGAGTAAGACGTGTTAACGGAGTAGCCAACTTCAAAAATCCCTCAATGAATCTCCGATAGTATCCAGCTAAACCCAAAAAACTCCTGATCTCGGTGACTGTCCTCGGTTGTTTCCACTGAACTACAACCTCTATCTTAGATGGATCAACTGATACACCATCTCTCGATACAATATGTCCCAAAAATGAGATCTGTGACAACTAAAAGTCACACTTACAGAGCTTAGCATATAACTCCTGCTCTCGTAGAGTCTACAACACGATCCTGAGATGCTCCTCATGCTCCTCTTTGGATCTCGAATACACCAATATGTCATCGATAAAGACGATAACAAACTGGTCCAAATATGGCTTGAACACATTGTTCATCAAAGCCATGAAAGCAGCTGGAGCATAAGTCAATCCGAATGGCATGACCAAGAACTCATAATGGCCATATCGGGTACGAAATGCTGTCTTGGGTACATCTCCACTTCGAACTTTCAGTTGATGATACCCAGACCTCAGGTCGATCTTGGAAAAGACCTGTGCTCCCTGAAGCTGATCTAACAAGTCATCAATATGTGGAAGGGGGTATGTATTCTTGATGTGGCCTTATTCAACAATCGGTAGTCTATACATAATCGGAGGCTCCCATCCTTCTTCCTCACAAACAAAATCGAAGCTCCCCAAGGTGAAACACTCAGTCGAACAAAACCCTTATCCAACAGTTCCTGTAACTGTCTCTGGGCAATCTCTAGCCATATGACCCTTTTTCCCACATCGAAAACATACTATAGGAGTCAGCGGACACGATCTACTTCCATGTTGTTTACCGTATCTTTTGCACTGATCAACAACAGGTCTCTGTCCTCCTATGACAATGCCCTTTGCTGGGGCTACAGTCGGATAAGCAAGAGGTCTAGCATATCTCTCTCATGCCTCTTCCACCCGTGATCTCTTACCGAAGAATTTCTTCTCGCCTCGATAACAAAATCTCTAGCCGGCCTCTTCTTCTGTATATCTCAGCTACGGCTAAACTTCTCGAACTCGAAAACATTTCTCTCGTAATCCTGCTCATAAAGTTATGCTCTGCGCAATGCTTCCTCATAGGTAACCATGTCTAATGGAACCAACCTGGACCACAAAACCGGTCTCAACCCATCAAAAAACCTATGGACCTTCCTGGCCTCACTATACATGGTATCGGGGTCATATCTCCCTAGGGATAGGAATCAAGTCTCATACTCGTCCACAGATAAACTCCTCTAGTTTAGGCCCAAAAACTCTGGCTGTAGTTTCTGCTGTGCGGTATCGGGAATAAACTGCCTCCTAAAGGCCTTCGGAAATATTTCCCAACTGATATCTATGTTTTCGGATCTCAATATAGGTCGGGTGGACTTCCACCAATGCTCTGCAGCTCCCTTCAGTAGGAACGCAGCAAATGCGACCATCTCCGAGGTCGTGTACTCGAAGAATCCATAGAGCTTCTCCATCTCCGCTAACCACTCCTCGGCAGCTACAGGGTCCTTGACCCCACTAAAGGATGGAGGTATAAACTTCTAGAATTCTCGTAACCGATGTAGATCACATCTATTACCTAATCCACTACCACTCGAAACTAGTTGGGGTGTAGGAGTATCTACAGTCCTCGGTGCATCAGGTGTCTGCGTAGGTGTATCAGGGGCAACTGCCTCTCCTATCGCAGCTCCTGCCTCCTGTCTTTGCCTACTTGGCATCGTCTGTGCCAATATCTCAATAATTGTCTCAAGACTACGCTATAATCTCTAAAGCGTATCTCAGCACGCTTTGGTGCCTCAGTAGCACCTGGAGTCTCATGCATAGGTAATGGTTCGGCAGTAGCTCGTCCCTCGGGTCTATCTCCCCAGTCTCGAGCCCTACCCTCATAACTCTACCACTACATGTATTTGCCATATAGGCAAAGTTCCTGCATTCATAATAATGAATTAGTCCGTTTCCTATATGGTATACACAGTTATATCTAAACAAAGCATAGTACTATAGGGATGTACACTTTCTTATTTTCTAACACTGACTCACATCAGACCAACCTCCGCTCTGATACCATTCTGTCAGGACCCATTCTCAATCCATGACTAAACCAAAAACCACTACAAATTTTTTGCATTTTTAACTTACCTTTCCTCTCTTCAATGGTTGGGCTGTGATTCGATGTCAGTCTCCTCGCTTACCATAATATCCATTATCATATATACATGTCAATATACTGTTACTGACTGTAACTGAGATTATATAAAATCGAACACAAATACATTCCCCATTATATGTATCGTATACATCACTGTGTTGTTTCTATGTTTAGATATATAACCGTACGAATTCTGTATACCTGGCGATCGATAGGAACTAGCAGTGGACTCAGGAATACTATCCCTCGATAGCTCTCGCTCTATTGATGCTCTGTAGAGAGATGTAAAGAAAGGAGGTGAGCATACAATGCGCTCAGTAAGGAAATCAGGCAAGCAAGTAGATATCTACACTATCTACTTAAAATAATGCTATGCCTTGAAAACATTATTTCCTTAACTCACTTTAAAAGCATGTCTTTAAATATTTATATGTATACTTGTACAGATTAAATCCCATGTACAGAAATCATGCTTTCTTTTTGAAATGTAGGCATGTAGTGCAAAACAATGCATCTTTATATAAAACAATGTAGGCATGTAGTGCAAAACAATACATCTTTATATAAACCGTCAGCTATACAATAACACACAGTACAACGTACTGCCATGCCCCGGGCATAGTACAAAGTACACCCGTGGACCCTACATCACAGTCGGGGTGCCTGCCATAGGTCTTAGCCCTCAAACCATGGAATATCATACCACGTCTATATTACCCTCACGCAGATATCCTCTCACAAGATGTGACACACAGTCACACAAGGACTCTGGCATGGGTTTTAACATGTATTATATATCACATACAGTGCACGCCTTGAGTGCGACTCACAGTCGACACTCCGCTCAAACACTGTTTCACATCACAAACTCAACTTTAGTGCTAGTAAACCTCCACCAACTAGGTCAATGCATAGTTCATGTATTAAATCAAGTACGAGCAATAGCTCCAGTACCATGCTATGCATAATATCATCAAATCAAGTACGAGCAAAAGCTCCAGTACTATGTCATGTATAAACCATGAAGAATCGAGTACGAGCAAGGCTCCAGTACTCTGTCATGTATCTCATGTAAAATTCGAGTACGAGCTAATCGCTCCAGCACTCTCTCATGCATATATCATATAAAACTGAGTACGAGTAAGAACTCCAGTACTCTATCATGCATGTCATGAAAATCTAGTGCGAATCAAAATCCAGCACTAATGTATGTGGAAAATACATGAAATCCCGTGCGAGCTGTGCTCTAGCACGATTCATTCTCACATAATATGATAGATGGTTCTTTAAAAAGGGATGGTTTACAAAATATTAAAATCAGCACTATAAAGTGTGCTTAAGTCACATCAACCTTAAAATCATTAGCCCATCTATTTATTTTCATGCTAAACAGTAGTTAAACACTCACAATAGTAGTTTCCATGCTTTTTGCAACTTTTCATAAAAGTTGACTTTTTGATTAACTAGGGGTAAAATCGTAATTTACCACTATCGGGTCACAATAATTGTTATTCACGTTCTCTGACCCTCAGAGTTTTTAAGTCAATGTAAAAGTAGATGAAAATACGTGCTGGTATCTCTAACTACTCACAAAAGTCCCTTACCTGCAATCACTCGAGAAATTTCACTTTCTCTGCGCTGCTCGTTTCAGCAGTCCGAATTGCTCCTCCAATACTCTCTGGAACTGTGTATAACCATTTATCAGGTTAATTACACTTTTCCTACTGTATTTCACATTAAATACAATCTATTTCCTTTAATTGTGCCCGTTTACTCTAAAAGGGCATAAATACTTTAATTGGGCCTTAATCCGTATTAAGCCTGTTTTTCACTTATTATTTCCCTTCATCAGGGTCTATCGACGCATTGGGCCTATCAATACCCATTGGGCTTTATTCCAAGCTCTTTGGATAGCCCGTATATCATTAAGACAGTTAATTCAAAATTTTGAATATAATTCACTAAATACGGAATTTAATCCGAAATGCGTAAAATAAAACTTAAATACGTAATAATCACATAAATTGTCGTAAATGAGCTTTACTTACCCGAGATTATGCGATGGTATGCAAATCAAAGTTCGATCGGGCTTCCGTTCGAAATTAATCGTCGAACTGCACAATTTCGTATATTTAACTCCGGGTCAATTTTTGATTAAATATAATTTAAATAAATTTATCGAAAATCAAATCGATCACTTTTGACCTCGTATCGACTTGCCCGAAGCCTGGTGAAATCCCAAAAATTTTCCTTTACCTTTTTCTTTCTTTTTCTTCTTTTTCCCATTTTCTCCTTGGCTAAACCGGTCTGGTCCGGTTCAGCGCAGAACCTTCTTCACTGAACCGCCGACCGGTTCAGGCTTCCTTTGGTCGTGCCGGCATCTTTCGGCCTGTTCTCGATGCATCACCTCCGCCGTTCGGCGTGCCTCAGCCTAGGCAACACTCGACTGGGCTCGATCAGGACCAAGCATTGCCGGTGGCTGTCAAATCTCTTCTTTTCCTCCGCGGTAATTTCCCTTCGATTCGCCGGCGTCCGGTGTCGGTGGAGGGCGTGACCGGTGTCGATGGGTGCGCACGGACCTCCTCTTCCTTTTTCGGCCTCTTGCCTGGCTGTTGGGTCGCTGGATGCTCGCCGGTGACTCCTTCCTCGGGTCGGCTTGTGTCGGTTTCCTCTCCATTTTTTCTCTCTCCCTGCGTTCCAAATTTCAGATTTCCTTTTTTTTAATAATATATTTTTATTAATATTTTATTATAAAAATAATAATAAAAATCCTAAAAATATCCCAAAATATCTAAAAATATCTCAAAAAATCATATTAAATTCATTTAATCAGTAAATGAATTTATCAGTCCAATTTTACCTTTTTGGTATATTTCTCCACTATTTTTGGGCTCATTTTTTGAGGTAAAAAATTCCGATAAATTCTAATAAATTTATATCTTGATCAATTGGGCTCGAAATTAAATATTGTCCTCAATTTTGATCAAGATTCCTCAATTTCATATTTTTAATGAAATTGTCTTATCGAAATTATACCGAATTTCAGTCATTTGACCGTTTTACCCCTGCACTCGTTCGGGAATCAACTTAACCCTTATCTCGCTGTTATGTAGCTTACATGCATTTTTAATTTTCTCAAATTGTCGATTGCATGTTAGTAAATACTCTTCTTATGATTCAACTATAATAATAGAGTGTTCATACACATAGGAATCATAAGGAATAAGTTACATAAAATCCGTGTCTGACAGTGTCACAGTGAGATGATATGCCCACACGTGCATACTGACGCACCCCCTGACTATGATTTGGGTTTACAGAGTACGTTGTACCGTGTATGTCACGCAGACTACGCTATACCGTGGGGATTGTTGGAGTGGAGTGGCATTAGCCACGAGGTTGTAAGTCTTGCCCTCACAATCCTGGTATTTATGTTGTTCTGGCGGTAGGACTGACCCACCTCCCGTTTCAAGTGTGATACCCCACACACTAGGTACCTGTAGCCAGGGATCACTAGGATATGGCCATAGTCCTCGATGTTACTGATATAGTCACCTACATGTCTCACATAATATAACTTTTGGTCTCGATAGACCAGGGTAGACCCGAGGGAGGGGTCAGGCCCTCGATTTTTGTGATTTTCACTGAGATATGATTTTCTACTATGATGATAGATTCTTCAAAGGATTTTATGACTTGTGACCCTAAAAGTAGGGTGATTTTATAACAGAATTTTCTAATGAATTTTTAATGAGTTTGAGATTGATTTATGAGATGATTGACCCAAAGGGGTTATTTTATACTAAGCTTTAATGAAGTGATTTAAATGTAGTAGCATGAGGAGTTTTCCATGCTTTAATTACACATTCATGAAAAGAATTGTCTCTCATAATTTGTTTTACATGGCATGAAATAATGAATGATTTTGATTTACTTCATGCGAATTATGATTTTACATAAAATGCCATTGAGGCATGAGTTGCATGATTTCTATATGCATGAATAGTTTTTATAAACTATGACATTGATGTATGCATTATTTCGTACGTGAGATTTAAACGAAAAATTTGTAGTGATTTTTAAGAAATTTGGGTCGTCACAGGAGGTGAGCTCACAGCTTAGTATGGAAATTAGGCAAGCAATTAGATAACCACATTATCTACAAAATACAATGCTCATGCCACTGAATCATTTCCTTTTCGACTCATATCTAAAGCATGTGTCTTTCTTGAAACATTTATGCAATATATACATATAGATATAAATCATCAGTTATGACACTGAAAACATGTTGGTTTAATAATCTCAGCGGTTTATGCAAAACATTGCATTTCTCATGTAATTCATATAAATCACATTTTATCATGCCATTTCAATTAAATCAAAACAATATGGCATATCATCATGTTAAAAACATGGAAATCTGGGCCTCACCCATCCCTCGGGTTACCCTTTTCACACACAAAGTCACATGTTCAGATTATAAAATCATGTGATAATTCATTCAAGAAATCTCAAGTGAATGAAATGAGATAGGCGACTACATGTTTCGAGATTATGATCATTACTCATTTTTCGTGATCCAGGCTACACAGTACTTGGTGTGTGAGGTCTCACATTTGCTATAATGGGAGGTAGGTCAAATCCTCTACCGTCAGCTCATAACTCAATAATATCATGTACTCATGGTACATCGTACTCCATGTGATATACACGGTACAAAGTAATCGATGGACCCTATGCTCATAGTCGGGGTGCTTGCCATAAGTCTTAACCCTCATACTACGGATAATATTTTCGATAGCCTTCGATCATATCTTAAAATATTACATGTGCAAGCATATAATCAGTGCGAAACACAGTCAGTACAAGGTCCCAACACGACTGTTTCATGCTCTCTCTTTTCAAAACTGGTACATGCGAGTAAACTCCCAACACGACCACATGCACAAGTCATATAAATCTAGTGTGAGCAATGCTCCCAGCACTATGTCATGTAAAACTGAGTATGAGTAATGCTCCAATACTCTATCATGCATCAATCAATAAAACTGAGTACGAGCAATGCTCCCAGTACTCTATCATGCAGAAATTGCATTAAAATCAAGTACGAGAATATACTCAAGTACTATGTGATGCATATCTTATAAAATCTAGTGCGAGTATTCTCTAGCACCAATGGTTTTCACACAAACCGATAGATGGCTTATTCAAATTGAATTTCACTCAATCAAATCAAATCGTCACTCAAATGTGTTGTTTTTGCATATACATGAAAACATTAGCCATTCTATGAATGTAACTATAAATATTAGTCACAAACATGCTTCCTAAGCTTTTTATTTTATCGGTTCCTATCACAACTTTTCTATATACAGGATTTCATATACAGTATAATAATCAAAATTCTATTTGAAATACGTGTAGCTATCTCTAGCTACTCACGAAATTCCCTTACCTTGGATCACGTCACGTGACCTCACTTCCTCGGAGCTGTTAACTCTCGCAGTCCGATCAGCTTCCAATATCAACTTCTGAAGCTGTTAATAATAATCCACATCAATATACCTTAATATACTTGTTTTCACTTGCATGACTCTAAATCAATGCATTTAACTCCTCTCAATGCCTCAATCTCATCACTTTCTCCAATTATGGTATTTCACCATAATTCTCATATACCTATTTTCATTTCTCATCTATTCCAATTTATCTATTTCATAAAACCATTTTACAATCTTCCATACATACTTATTTCATCCTTAAATCCATGTTATGATCAAATTATTTTCAGCAATTCAAACATACACCAATCAACTCACCAGGACACCTATATTAGCATATATGAAGTTGGTGTATTGAATCTTACCTAGCTTGATTTTTCTCCTTTTTTCCAAATTTGGGAAAATTCACCTTTCTCCTTTAATCCTTGATTCCAACTTCTAGTTTCCAACTATGTTATTCTACTCTTGACTAAGAACAACTTTGCTGAAATGAATCTCACTCAAAACTGCTTGAAAGATGAAGATTTTTTGAGTAGAAAGGTTAGGTCACACTTTGGTTTTCAATGGGAATTGTTGCTCTCGAGAAAATGAAGTGCAGAGTCATGTATATATAGAATTACCCTTGGAGATCGATCTCCTAACGACATAAGATCGATCTGCCTTGTGTTTATCTCTTCAAAATTTAACTTTTTATGCTTAGGAGATCGATCTGGCCTTGATATGAGATCGATCTGATCTAAAACCCTTTGGAAATCGATATGCTTCAGCCAGAACTTGTTCAAGATCGATCTGCATCATGTGAGGGATTGATTTGCTCTTGTTGAGGAATTAATCTGCTTCTTGCAGATGTTGTGGCATTGCATTTCCAAGCTATGAGATCGATCTTCCTTGCTAATGGGATCGATCTGCTCCTCATCTACAGCAGTTCTGCTGTAATTTTCCTAGAATTTGACTGTAACAATGTGTAATGACCCTTGACCTTGAAAATTCAAGGAATTTTTTTTTAAGTTTTAAAGTCCTACTGATTCCTTCATTCACTTAGACTGCATTCCTGTTTAGTGTCGTTTCTTTTATCTTACTTATTCATCGATAATTATACTTAAATTAAATTTTACAACTAAATGGTCGATAGAAATTTTAGCAGCATAACGGCTTAAATATAAGCCTACCCACCTGTAAATCATATTCGTTAACAATCCTATATATCCACAACTATCAAACATGCTTCCCAATTTGCATCATCAAGTCAACATATATCCGTTCCAACTAAGATTAGTACCTTAAGATTAATTCTCAAAAGAGATATTCTTTACATTCGTTTTCTTACAAATTACATCCCAACAAAATATTTTCACTATATATTTGTGCTTAGAAAATGTGTATGGTAAAGGAATGCAATTGTATACCTCTGTGTGTACAAAAAGTAGCCTAGGGTAGCTCTTTCCACCAGCCTACATCGTGTACGCAGCAGGTAGCGTAGGTAGATCACTGCAAATAATCTGAAAGGAAGAGGGGTGAACATTCGGGAAAAAGTCCAGTAAGAAATGCATTTAAAATGATCATAGTGCTTAAAAGCATACAGAGTACATAATAACACCAAAAGGCGGCATTTCTTTACAAATATCACATCACTTTCAAAACGCATATCACGAAAAACACATTTAACAGGAACATGGTTTCGAAATAAGAAAACTTTAGTAGATCGATCAGAATCTTTCATGATATACAGAACTTTAAAAGCTTTGCTGAATAAATCACATATCAAAGAATCAAATCTTAAAACAGAGTTCGTTTCGGATGGAGACTAGGCTAGCTCATGTAATCGTCATGCGAAAATAACATATTCATCATCCGTAGAGGGAAAATCATAAACATGGTCATTTTCTCTACCTCACCTCACTTAAGAGGTCTTTCTGATTAGCTGGGCATTTTCGCTACTTCACCCCACTTAAGAGGTCTTTCTGGTTAGTTTGACCTTTTCGCTACCTCACCCCACTTAAGAGGTCTTTCTGGTTAGCTTGGCCTTTTAGCTACCTCACCCCACTTAAGAGGTCTTTCTGGTTAGCTTCATCCCAGGTAGTAAACATATACATCACGAAGGCAAGCATGACAATTATGCATTGACCGTGTAACACTTTGCATCTGTAGGACCCAAAAGGTGGCCCCCACAGTCACACAGACTTGTGTGGCACTTTGCTCCCACAAAACCCCACGATCGCATATCATTAAGCATTGCCTTTGTCTCAAAATAGAGTTTTCAAAATCTTTCTTGGGCTTCATAAGCCTTGTGAGGGCCTGGGCCTTTTGACTACCTCACCCCACCTAAGAGGTCTTTCTGGCTAGTCCATCCCAAGTGGGCCTCACTCACATATTTAAAATTCAAAATCAAAATTCAAATCAACTCTCTTTTGTGGTTGAAAACTCTTTCAGAAAATAGAGAAACTGTGCTCATATAACAGATTTCATTTCTTGCAAAACATGCAACAAGTTCATGTATAAGTCACAATCATCTCATTTCGTTTAAGAAATAAAATCAGAAAAACATGCTCATAGATTTTGAAGACATGCTCAAAACTCATGTATTTAAATTCATAAATCTTTCTTTTAGTTTCAGAAACATGGCAAGATAAAGCTGGGGCTCAATAAAAGTTGGGCTTGGTTTTGTTTAAATGTTAACTTGGACAAAAGAATGGACGCTTGCTATAAATTCTAATCATTTACTAAAATATTGTGTAACTCAAATATTTTCATAAATCCAAGTTTGAGGGAAAGGAGGATACTATTACCATTTTAAATTACACCCCTTACCTCGATTTATCGGGCGTTGAAGGTTCGAGTAATGACGCCTCCAAGTGTCTCCCTCTTTTCTTTCTACGATTTTTCTACATCGAATTTGGTATTCTTAGTATCCTTATTTAAATCGAATAGCTTACAATGCTTCAAAATCAAAATCTTATTAGCCTAAGGAAAATACCTTCGAAATTTAAATTCTAGCTCCTTAAGTTCGTATTAAACTATACATATTCAACCTTTGGAGCTCATCAATTTCCTCTTTTCTCCCTACTACTTGTAGAAATTTCTTTCCATTATAAACTTCATCATCACATTGATAAAATAAATAACCGCTATGTGCTATTTCTTTGTGTGTGTATACAATTGTACCAATATAGCAGGACATTTAATATTCATAAGCTCATATGCTAATACACACACTTGTATATAACCGTATAATTATACATTTTATCGATTTCACTATCTCATTTCATTTTCATCTTCAATATTCAATCCCATTTCTTGATAATCCTACTCATAATATTTAATTCCCTTGCCTAATTCTCAAAATCCCCAATTGTCCAATTAACCCTAGTTTCCAAATTTCTTCACAACCAAAATTTAAACTAATTCATACAACAATCATGCTTCCATAATGAAATTTATACAGAAATCAACTAGCTAAACCTTAGATTTTTACCTAGAAGTCACTGTACAAAAATGGGGAAATATATCAACTGGGTATTTTTTCCAGAATATATATATATTTTGAAACTGTAGCGTCGAAACAGGGTGGCCAGACGGGGTAGGACAGACAAGGGAGGTTGCTGGGGCTCGGGTTCAGTGGAAGGCCGGCGTCGGGCCTTCTCCGGCATTGTAGCAGCTCGCGAAACAGAGGAAAACTCCTCTGTTTCGTTTTATATTTCAGTCGAAGGGAGAGGGAGAAGGAAAGGGGAAAGGCTGCCGGTGGGTTGCTGGGCGACTTTTGTAAACCCCATAATTTTCCTACATCAAAAAAAAAAAAAGAGAGAAAGATATATACATATAAATATATTATAAACAAATAATAAATATATATTAATATTATATATATATTAATATAATATATATTTTTAAGGCATGTACGGAATTGGCTTTTAGCCAATTCTGTCTGCCATTTTCTTTCCCCCCCCCCACTGTTTTCGAATTAGAAAACGAAAAGGAAACAAGACAGAGAAGGCATCAGGCGAGCGGGAAAAAGCAAAGGAAATGGAAGAGAAAAAAAAAAAGAAAAGAAAAAGGAGAGAAGGGAAGCTGGAATCGGGCAACATTGAGATTGAGCTGGACAGAAACGAAACAGGGGAGCTGAAGTTGGGAACCGAAGCAAAGACTGAGAGCCTCTGATTGAAGCAGCACCCAGAAGGAAGGAGATTGAGGCGAGGAACCGAGACTGAAGAGTGGAGCCGAACCAGGAAAAGCAAACCTGGAATAGGCAAGCTGCTCGGGAAAGGAAGAAAGGAAGAAAGAAAAGGGGAAAAGAAATAAGAGGGAGCCGATCAGGAAGAGCAGGCCGAGAGGCAGGGGAGATCGCGGGAAGAAGAGGACTGAAATTTGGAGCATGCCGAGGGCTAGAAAATCGAGAAACCGAAGAGGAGCGGGCTGGGAATTAGCAAGAAATCGAGAAGTAGAGCAGAATTGAGACTGAAGAAGAAACAAACGAGAGTGAAGGCTGGAACCGAGGACATTAGGGAGGCTACAAACAGGGTTGGTAGCTGGTTGCATCGTGGCTGTTTTGGAGGCTGGAAACAGCTTGTGCAGGGGACTCTAGGAAGGGCAGTTCAAGGCTGATTTTGGGGTCTCCATTAGTTGAAAAAAAAAAAAAACAACAAGGCTGGCATTTGAGGGCTGGAAATGAGGTGTTGGGTCTGGAAAAGAGGGCTGATCAGTGGCTAAAACAGTGCTAGAAACAAGGCTGATTTGGGTGATGTTTGGGTGTTAAACGGGGGAAGGAATTGAAGTTGACCGAGAGTTGAGGGAGGAAAGGAGGTGAGAATCTAATGTATATATGTATGTTTAATTGTACATGTATATATATTTATGTGATTGTGTATAAGTATGATAAGGTAAAGTATATAGATGTATATACATGTATGTATATTCATTTTAAATGCAGATAAATGGGTGGTAGAAATAAGAATGTTAGTTATAGATTAAATTAGACAAAAAATGGAATGATGAGAAGTAGGCAAAGAAATATATATTTGTGATATTGAATAATGGAGACAAGTGATAATATATATATATATGTATTTATGTGAATAAAAAAAATATATATATATATGTGTATATTTGGGTATATACATATAGGTGTGTATAATAAAAGGGTATATTAGTATATGTACATATATTTGACAAATGAATAAGGAAAGCCAAGGATAAAATAAATATGAGTATATACTTAGGTGTATATACATATAGGAGTATACGAAAAATGTGTATATACTTGGGAGTATACGAAAAATAAGTGTATAAAATAAATGTGTTTTAGTATATGTACAAACAAGGACATATATATATATATATGTGATAAGGAAAAAAAATAGAAGACAATAATATATATATATATAGGGGTGTATATAGGATGAATTTGTGCTAGTATATATATATACAAAGAATGTATATATGAGATAGGAAAAGAGTGAAAACAAATAAATATATATGTAAGTATATATGTATATATATATATACACATATGGGAGTGTATATATATATGTATTTATGTGTAGATACATGTAGAGGCATATAATAAGGTGTATGCCAATAATTGTACATACAAAGTAATATGTGGTAAGAGGGAATATATAAACGTGCGTGTTGACTTAGGTGAGTACAATAATACGTACACACGCAGTAGTAATGAATAGGTTACGATTTTAATGCAATTCGGGTAATTCGCACGAATAGGGTGCTAAGTGTACGATTTCGTTGTAGGTGATCGTAGAAGGAATTAAGTGAGGTACTAAGAGACGTCACCACTCGAGCACGGAGATTTCGATAGATCGAGGTAAGGGGATATAATTTAAAACGGTAATAGTTACTTACCGAAACTCGATAAAGAAAGCTTGCAAAGACATGAAGTATGATTTTCATGCATGTTTATAAATTATATTTCTGATCAAGACTATGCTCTTCGTATTTATGTTTTTGAATAATCGTATATAACTGAATTTAATTTCGGAATAAGATGTCTTCTAAAATGATCTTTCGAATAAGATGATTTTAATTCGATGTTTTCATATATAAAAACTACAGTTGTTATGAGACTTAAGGGCCATTTATGTTGCATGTTTACGTTTGTCAACTTCGCCTGTGTGGCATCTGACTCGCCTGTGTGGCGTTTGAACTCGCCTGTGTGGCGCTTGTACTTCGCCTGTGTGGCGTCTGACTCGCCTGTGTGGCGTTTGACTCGCCTGTGTGGCGTTTGAACTCGCCTGTGTGGCGCTTGTATTTCGCCTGTGTGGCGCCTGGAGTTGTAGGACTGGTTAGCAGTGGGAGCGGGGCCCAGAGGGGTCTGGCGTGCTCCGGGGCCAGATCGCCTGTATTTCGCCTGTGTGGCGCCTGGAGTTGTAAGACTGGTTAGCAGTGGGAGCGGGGCCCAGAGGGGTCTGGCGTGCTCCGGGGCCAGATCGCCTGTATTTCGCCTGTGTGGTGCCTGTATTTCGCCTTTGTGGCGCCTGTATCTCGCCTGTGTGGCGCCTGTATTTCGCCTTCGTGGCGCCTGTATCCCGCCTTTGTGGCGTTTGAAATTACCTTTGGGTCCTGAATTCCTTCTACGGAGGATGATCAGGTTATTTTGCCGCGTGATAATTATATGGCCGATGTAGTCTCAATTTGAAAATTTAAACTCTGTTTTCATAACTGGATTTGTAGTATGTGATTTGATATATATACCTATTTGGAATTCTAAATGTACGACTAGTTTTACGTAATATCTGTTAAGTTCAAATACCTAGAGATTTATGTTTTGAATCTCGATGTTTATAAGTTTCCTTAATCTTTGAATATTATTATCAGTTTCAAAAAATATCATCATACGCATTATCATGTTTTATACATATTTAAATTGCTAGAATCGTTTTAAATACATCTTCTTACTGGGCTTTTTCCCGAAAGCTCACCCCTCTACCTCTCAGATTATTTGCAGTGATCCGTAGGCACTGCCTGCTGCGTACACGACATAGGCTGGTGGGGAGATCTCCTTAGGCTACTTTTTGTACACGCAGAAAGGTATACATTTATATTCCTGTACCAGACATAATTGTATGCACAGACACATTGGAAATATCAGTTGGGATGTAATTTTGTAAGGGACGATGTAAACATTACTACTTTGGTATAATGTTTTGAGATGACTAGTATTAAATTGAAATGGATGTGTTGAGTGGTAAAGATGAATTTGGAAAGTATGCTTGGTAGTGGTGGATATCTAGGATTGCAAAAAAAAAAAAAAAAACAACTGATTTGCAGGTGGGTAGGCTCATATATAAGTCGTTGTGCTGCCGAAATTTTTATCGGCCACATAAGTTAAAATATAGAAATTAATTAAAATCACGAGTAAAGTATTAGGAAAAGTGTTTTGACACTGCACAGGAATACAACCTAAGTGAATAAGGGAATAAGTGGGTAAAGTAAATTCAAAAAAAAATTTCTCTGATTTTCAAGGGTCAAGGGTCGTTACAGTTTAAAGTGGTATCAGAGCGAAGGTTGTCTAGTACTGTCAGTGTCGAAAATAAGGATTAAATTACATCCCAATGTCTGTGCTTGTCTGGTAGTAGGTAATGTATACCTAATGAATGTAAGACTTGATCTTTGGAATTACGCCCGGGTATTAGATCACTGCACGATGAATGGAAGACGCGGACGTACTCGGAGGCAGGCTCAGCCACCTCTAACTCCTCCACCGCACTTATAGAGCCTCAATACATGTATGGCTCAGTTTGAACAGCGGTTGGAGCAGTGTCTCGAACGAGGATTGGAGTCGATAGCTACCATGATTGCCCAACATCTAAGGGTAAACGTTTCCGATTCAGTTAGCACGGCACCAATTTTTACTCTGGTGCCGACTCCTCCACAAGCAACACCACCGCCTCCTCCACAAGTTTCGCCAGCACCTATGGCGCCTCAACCTCTTGTACAGGCTCGGAGAGAGGAGGGGGATATCGGTAGGATGAGGAATTTCCTAGAGATAAAGCCTCCAACATTTAAGAAAAAAAAAACAGGGATAAGAGTAAGTGAACGGAGTCTGTGAGACAGGACTTTCAGAGGGGCCAACCTAAGAGACAGAGGACAGATGAGTCTCAAGCTAGGAATGATAGGCCTACGGCTCCTATAGCTACCCCACAGACTACCAGAGGCTTCTAGCAGTACGATAGATTTTGCACTAGATGCGGTAAATTCCATAGTGGCGCGTGTCGCGGGTTCACAGGGAGCTGTTTTGGGTGTGGACAGAAGGGGCACATGGTAAAGGATTGCCCACAGAAGCAGATTCCACAACCCCTAGAGCTACCAAGACAGCCTGAAAGGCAAGCTCTCCTGAGATAAATCCCACAGAGATGAGTTACCGTGACAGAGAAAGGCAAGAAGCCTGTCACTCATGGAAGGATTTTTACCTAGACTCGATGTGGTATGTAGGAATTGTGAAATCAAGGTAGGAGATAAGATCATATTAGCAGATCTAATTTTGTTGAGCATGTATGGCTTTGATGTAATTTTGGATATGGATTGGCTAGCCACCAACCGTGTAAGTTTAGACTACTACTCTAAGACTGTAACCTTCTCCTTACCTAGTAAGTTTAATGTATGTTTTCTAGTTAAGGAACGAAGTGTATGATTTTGACTATTAATGAAGTTTTTGATGAATGTGTTGATGTGAAAGTTATATTGCATTCATCTCTGACACTAGTCAAGAATGTCCAAGTATTCTGGACCTATCTGTGGTATGCAAGTTTTCAGATGTTTCTTGAGGAACTACCGAGGCTACCACTGGAGAGAGAGTTGGAATTCACTATAGGTTTGGTAGTAGAGACACAGTCAATCTCGAAGTCTCTTTGTCGAATGAACTTTGTGGATCTTTAGGAATTGAAAAAGGAGTGGCAAAAACTGTTAGATAAAGGAAGTTCAAAGACCCATAGGAGATAATGAGATATTTAATCAAGCTAAGATGACTCCATTCGAAATTACTTTGAGGAAACAGAGCGCAAGGTGCGATTAGGATGATATGAATTGTATATTTCTAAAGTCACTAAGAAAGGGAAAGATAAAGAGAATAACGGAAAAGTGATCTACAAAGGAAATAGTGACAATGAAAGAACATAGTCACTATACTCGAAGAATGAATCAGGGAACTAAAGGTATAAATAAGACTCTAAAGGTCGCACTGCTTATATGATTGATATAGATAGGGAGTGTTTGGGGTATAGAAACATCCCTGTAAACAGGGAAAATTTTCTGACACATGATCAAATAATTTATCAAAGTTACCCCTGAACTAAAAGGGAAAGTTCTAGAATTGATTTAGCATCGAATTAAGTACACAAAACTACTGTACTGAGTGACCTTGCTTGGATGTGAAATGCTGAGAGGGCAATTATAAAAGTTATATGAAGGAGAGATTTTCGAATTGAGTGACCCACTTTGGAGTACACTGGCGTTAAAATTTAAAGGAACTCGGAGCCCCTTGGGTCACAGTGTATTAAGAACGAGTGTAAATAGGAGTTCCCAAGCCGAGGTTATATATATCAATGGGAAAAATCTGAAATAATATGAAAATTCAGAATTTTGAGATATAAGGAAACTTTAGAGAATGAGTTACATATTAAATCTAAGGGTTGTAACTTCAATATTTTTATGTTTTGAATATGAGACTTATTCTGGATAAGGAAAAAAAAAAAACTTTGCTATAGTTGATGTACGAAATGGGATAAGTTTTGAAAGGAGATAATCTTGGATATACGAGTCATATTAGAACAAGAGATGTATGCAAGGTACGAATATCTCCGGTATGTGAAATGATATGGGTTTCATAATGAGATTACCAAGGAACCGGAAGGGGCATGATACAATCTGGGTGGTCGTAGACAGATGGATCTGAATGAATTTGGAGGACCAAATTCTTTTAAGGTGGGGAGAATGTAAACCCCATAATTTTCCTATATCAAAAAAAAAAAAAGAGAGAAAGATATATACATATAAATATATTATAAACAAATAATAAATATATATTAATATTATATATATTAATATAATATATATTTTTAAGGCATGTACGGAATTGGCTTTTAGCCAATTCCGTCTGCCATTTTCTTTCCCCCCCCCCACTGTTTTCGAATTAGAAAACGAAAAGGAAACAAGACAGAGAAGGCATCAGGCGAGCGGGAAAAAGCAAAGGAAATGGAAGAGAAAAAAAAAGAAAAGAAAAAGGAGAGAAGGGAAGCTGGAATCGGGCAACATTGAGATTGAGCTGGACAGAAACGAAACAGGGGAGCTGAAGTTGGGAACCAAAGCAAAGACTGAGAGCCTCTGATTGAAGCAGCACCCAGAAGGAAGGAGATTGAGGCGAGGAACCGAGACTGAAGAGTGGAGCCGAACCAGGAAAAGCAAACCTGGAATAGGCAAGCTGCTCGGGAAAGGAAGAAAGGAAGAAAGAAAAGGGGAAAAGAAATAAGAGGGAACCGATCAGGAAGAGCAGGCCGAGAGGCAGGGGAGACCGCGGGAAGAAGAGGACTAAAATTTGGAGCATGCCGAGGGCTAGAAAATCGAGAAACCGAAGAGGAGCGGGCTGGGAATTAGCAAGAAATCGAGAAGTAGAGCAGAATTGAGACTGAAGAAGAAACAAACGAGAGTGAAGGCTGGAACCGAGGACATTAGGGAGGCTACAAACAGGGTTGGTAGCTGGTTGCATCGTGGCTGTTTTGGAGGCTGGAAACAGCTTGTGCAGGGGACTCTAGGAAGGGCAGTTCAAGGCTGATTTTGGGGTCTCCATTAGTTGAAAAAAAAAAAACAACAAGGCTGGCATTTGAGGGCTGGAAATGAGGTGTTGGGTCTGGAAAAGAGGGCTGATCAGTGGCTAAAACAGTGCTAGAAACAAGGCTGATTGGGGTGATGTTTGGGTGTTAAACGGGGGAAGGAATTGAAGTTGACCGAGAGTTGAGGGAGGAAAGGAGGTGAGAATCTAATGTATATATGTATGTTTAATTGTACATGTATATATATTTATGTGATTGTGTATAAGTATGATAAGGTAAAGTATATAGATGTATATACATGTATGTATATTCATTTTAAATGCAGATAAATGGGTGGTAGAAATAAGAATATTAGTTATAGATTAAATTAGACAAAAAATGGAATGATGAGAAGTAGGCAAAGAAATATATATTTGTGATATTGAATAATGGAGACAAGTGATAATATATATATATATATATGTATTTATGTGAATAAAAAAAAAATATATATATATATATGTGTATATTTGGGTATATACATATAGGTGTGTATAATAAAAGGGTATATTAGTATATGTACATATATTTGACAAATGAATAAGGAAAGCCAAGGATAAAATAAATATGAGTATATACTTAGGTGTATATACATATAGGAGTATACGAAAAATGTGTATATACTTGGGAGTATACGAAAAATAAGTGTATAAAATAAATGTGTTTTAGTATATGTACAAACAAGGACATATATATATATATATATATATGTGATAAGGAAAAAAAAATAAAAAACAAGAATATATATATATATAGGGGTGTATATAGGATGAATTTGTGCTAGTATATATATATACAAAGAATGTATATATGAGATAGGAAAAGAGTGA
The DNA here is from genome assembly GCA_033439115.1 of Firmiana major. Classification (NCBI taxonomy): domain Eukaryota; kingdom Viridiplantae; phylum Streptophyta; class Magnoliopsida; order Malvales; family Malvaceae; genus Firmiana; species Firmiana major. The sequence goes on along the minus strand of CM065904.1, from coordinate 15,430,446 downwards.
AAACAAATAAATATATATGTAAGTATATATGTATATATATATATATACACATATGGGAGTGTATATATATATGTATTTATGTGTAGATACATGTAGAGGCATATAATAAGGTGTATGCCAATAATTGTACATACAAAGTAATATGTGGTAAGAGGGAATATATAAATGTGCGTGTTGACTTAGGTGAGTACAATAATACGTACACACGCAGTAGTAATGAATAGGTTACGATTTTAATGCAATTCGGGTAATTCGCACGAATAGGGTGCTAAGTGTACGATTTCGTTGTAGGTGATCGTAGAAGGAATTAAGTGAGGTACTAAGAGACGTCACCACTCGAGCACGGAGATTTCGATAGATCGAGGTAAGGGGATATAATTTAAAACGGTAATAGTTACTTACCGAAACTCGATAAAGAAAGCTTGCAAAGACATGAAGTATGATTTTCATGCATGTTTATAAATTATATTTCTGATCAAGACTATGCTCTTCGTATTTATGTTTTTGAATAATCGTATATAACTGAATTTAATTTCGGAATAAGATGTCTTCTAAAATGATCTTTCGAATAAGATGATTTTAATTCGATGTTTTCATATATAAAAACTACAGTTGTTATGAGACTTAAGGGCCATTTATGTTGCATGTTTACGTTTGTCAACTTCGCCTGTGTGGCATCTGACTCGCCTGTGTGGCGTTTGAACTCGCCTGTGTGGCGCTTGTACTTCGCCTGTGTGGCGTCTGACTCGCCTGTGTGGCGTTTGACTCGCCTGTGTGGCGTTTGAACTCGCCTGTGTGGCGCTTGTATTTCGCCTGTGTGGCGCCTGGAGTTGTAGGACTGGTTAGCAGTGGGGGCGGGGCCCAGAGGGGTCTAGCGTGCTCCGGGGCCAGATCGCCTGTATTGCGCCTGTGTGGCGCCTGGAGTTGTAAGACTGGTTAGCAGTGGGAGCGGGGCCCAGAGGGGTCTGGCGTGCTCCGGGGCCAGATCGCCTGTATTTCGCCTGTGTGGCGCCTGTATTTCGCCTTTGTGGCGCCTGTATCTCGCCTGTGTGGCGCCTGTATTTCGCCTTCGTGGCGCCTGTATCCCGCCTTTGTGGCGTTTGAAATTACCTTTGGGTCCTGAATTCCTTCTACGGAGGATGATCAGGTTATTTTGCCGCGTGATAATTATATGGCCGATGTAGTCTCAATTTGAAAATTTAAACTCTGTTTTCATAACTGGATTTGTAGTATGTGATTTGATATATATACCTATTTGGAATTCTAAATGTACGACTAGTTTTACGTAATATCTGTTAAGTTCAAATACCTAGAGATTTATGTTTTGAATCTCGATGTTTATAAGTTTCCTTAATCTTTGAATATTATTATCAGTTTCAGAAAATATCATCATACGCATTATCATGTTTTATACATATTTAAATTGCTAGAATCGTTTTAAATACATCTTCTTACTGGGCTTTTTCCCGAAAGCTCACCCCTCTACCTCTCAGATTATTTGCAGTGATCCGTAGGCACTGCCTGCTGCATACACGACGTAGGCTGGTGGGGAGAGCTCCTTAGGCTACTTTTTGTACACGCAGAAAGGTATACATTTATATTCCTGTACCAGACATAATTGTATGCACAGACACATTGGAAATATCAGTTGGGATGTAATTTTGTAAGGGACGATGTAAACATTACTACTTTGGTATAATGTTTTGAGATGACTAGTATTAAATTGAAATGGATGTGTTGAGTGGTAAAGATGAATTTGGAAAGTATGCTTGGTAGTGGTGGATATCTAGGATTGCAAAAAAAAAAAAAACAACTGATTTGCAGGTGGGTAGGCTCATATATAAGTCGTTGTGCTGCCGAAATTTTTATCGGCCACATAAGTTAAAATATAGAAATTAATTAAAATCACGAGTAAAGTATTAGGAAAAGTGTTTTGACACTGCACAGGAATACAACCTAAGTGAAGAAGGGAATAAGTGGGTAAAGTAAATTCAAAAAAAAATTTCTCCGATTTTCAAGGGTCAAGGGTCGTTACAACTTTGGTCACCGACGATTGTAGAGGGGAAAGGATGACAGGCAAGTGGCGACCAAAAGGGAGAGAAAGGGGGGTCGGGTCTGTGTTTGGGTCGTCAATTTTGGGGTGTTTACACATTGATATCCAATTTGCTCAACTACCCATTTTGCATTTCTTACACATTTGGAACTAAAAAACATTCATTCCTTATGATTTAAATCCAATGTGACTTGTTTGTACATCACAAAATCAGAAAAGAGTACATATAAAATTACGGGCTTTACACTATAACAATCATTTCTTTGAATTCCACTTAACTAAAAATCCTTGAAACTCATCAAACATGAACATATCTCATCATCTTCATCATTCATCAAGTTTCTCTCACCTTTGACCAATGTTGACCACCTCTTTGATCCTCCAAATTGCTTATTAACTGTAAATCATAGCTTAGATTCACTCAAAAACACAAGAAAAAACAACTAGATTCATCCAAAATTTCAACTTTCTCTTACCTGTGAACAAGATAGTTCTGCACACTGTTTTTCTTTCTCAGATTTCACCTAGTAAATGAACTCTTTTTAAGCTGAATGTTTTATGTGTTATAGAGGATTGAAGGTGGAAGATTTCATCCTTTTGGTCAGAGTCTAAAAATGGACAGAAGGAGGTAAAAAATTCAATAATGGAGAGTGTATAGTGATGCCTGCAGAAATGTTCAAAGGGAGGTGAGAGCGCGTAGAGAATGGTTTTGGGATGTTTTTGGCTTCTTCAAAAATTTTAATGAATCCTCTTTATACCAAAAAAAATTAGGAGTCAAACGAGGTTCGGATGGTCAACTAATTTAAGGGTTTTTACTAACTGGTCAAATTACTGAAACAAGAAAGTTTGCTATTATGTTTTGTAAAATTCACAAAAATTAATTTTAGTCCAATTTCTTCCAAAATTCCACTTCTCAAGTGTTATAATATGTCTCTAGTATCTCTCATAAAAATTTGGGGTTCACTTGTTCAAGAAATTTTCCCCAATTAAGCTCATTTTATGCGATTCGATCAATACTGAGCAAAATAGCTTAAGCTTTTCGGTTGACTTTAAAAATTATTTCGATCCTCGAATGTCACGGCCCAAAAATCAGAGTAAATTTTTTGTTTTTCTTTCATACTTACCTGTTCTCTAATTGTGACCACACTCCACTAACAATTGGGTTGTGCGTCAATGTCAGTCCCACCATTCATTCACCATATAACTTAATTCCTTATTAAAGGAAAAGTAAACACATGAGTTTTTCACTAATTCTTTCCCATTCATTTACAAGTGTTTACAGTGTCTATACATCCCCGAAAGTTACTTACAAACATGTTACTGTGCTATTCTTATTTAGATACAATATGAACAAGTGTATGTACCTCAAATGATGGGCAGCAACGGATATCAAGAATGTAGTACTCAGTCGCCTCAAAGTCTACTGAAAGAAATCTGTATAGGAAAATGAAAGGGGTGAGCACATCAAGCTCAGTAAGGCAATCCTACGAACAAGTAGGTAACCATACAACCTACATGAACGTGGTGCCATGCATAATCCACCCTTTCTCCACATAATCTCAAAATAGATGCTACAATTCATGATGTCATGTAAAACAAGTTCACATATGGATTTCAAAGAGCATGGAAAACTCAACATGCAAATCGATTTAAATCATTTCATTCTCGTTAAAATTTCACAACACAGCCAGGACTCAACCCCTCCCTCGAGTGTTCCTGACTCACACAAAACCATGAAATCAAATACTTTTCAAAGCCATAGTAACATGCGATACAATGAATGTCATGTAAAACCAGTTTACATCACGAATGGTTTAAATAGCATGGAAATAACGTCATGCAAGTTTCAGTTTAAATTTCAGTTTCATTCTCATCAAAATCACATCTCAGTTAGGATCCAACCCCTCCCTTGGGTGATCCAAACTCACACAAAAGTCCATAAAACATGATTCTAAAAAACGTCAAGTAATAACATGCGAGATTAGGCAATATATATATCTCAGGCAACTAACCAGGAATATGGTCATATCCTCGTGATCCCTCTGCTACACGGATCCGGTGTGCGGGGTCTCACCACTATCGAGAACCGTCCTAGGGGGTGAGTTAGTCCATCCCATCAGTCCTGCCCGATCACTCGCATCCAAAGATGCCACTCGCATCCAAAGATGCCACATAATCAATCCCAGCACGATACAGTGTACTCCATGCTACTTGCATGGTACAACGTACTCCGTGGACCCATATCTCATATCAATAATTGTTCCTGTCTCAAAACGCACGTGCGAGCATATTTAATCGGCGTGACACAAAGTCTACCCGACGCTCCAAGCAGTGCTCATCGCATGTCCATAAAATCAGTGCGAGCGATGCTCCAGCACTTTCATAAAATCAAGGAAAATCTCGTGCGAGCAGAGCTCCAGCACACGTTTCATAAAATCTCATAAGATCTAGTGCAAGCTAAGCTCCAGCACTCTGTCAAAATCATGTAAAACTAGTGCGAGCTAGGCTCCAGCACTATGACATAAAAATCAAGTGAAAATCTGGTGCGAGTTAGACTTCAGCACCCTGTCACGAAAATCATATGAAAATCTGGTGTGACTTAGACTCCAACACCTATGCATGTAAAACTCTAGTACGAACCCTTGCTCTAGCACTAATGCATGCATCACACAAATGAAAACTCGTGCGAGCTGAGCTCTAGCATGTCACACTTTCATAAAATCACGTAGGCGGCTATGTTATCTCAAAACAATTTTCGAAAGAAAAGGTCACATTGTTGAAAATATGCAATGCTGTGCATTTTTATTTAAAAGCTAGCCAGCCTACTCATGCACGTGTCAAAACACCTAAAAAACAAGCAGGAACCTCTTGTTCTTACTCCTCAAAACTTTTCCCAATTTTAGAAATTTTACCATTCGTAAGGGTTTTTGGTCATTTGCCCATCCAGGCACTAAAATTCTTATTTTAAATCTAGACCCTTCAGACAATTTTAAGGAATGTAAATAATGTCAAAATTAAGTAAAGTTACCTCTAGCAGTCCATAAAATTCCCTTACCTGGAATCATGCGCGAGTTTATTCTATCTCGACCATACCAGATCTCTTATCACTCCAAACCAAGTATACGGAGCTGCATATAACCATGTATTTGGGTCAGTTCTAATGTACTTATCAATATTTCACTCTTACTGATCGAATCTAAAACACTGGGCCTGTTTTAATTTATTGGGCCTGATTGCACCTTAATGGTCCTCGACCCTTTTTTCAGCCTGTTTCCACTTACTAAATCCTTTCTTCGGGTCTATTAGGCTCATTTGGCTTACCAATACTCTTCGGGCTTCGTTCCAAACTCATTGAATAGCTCGTATATCATTTACAACAATTTATTCAAAAATCCAAATTTAATCTATTTTATTGCGAAAATAAATCTGAAATCCGTAAAATAAATTTCAATTTCCCAATAATCATACAATTGTCGTAAATGAGCTTTACTTACCCAAAATTATGCAATGGTGTGCAAATCGGAGTTCGATTGGGCTCACGTACACGATTTATCGTCAAACTGCACAATTTTATATTTAATTTCGGGTAAATTTTTGATCAAATATAATTTAAATAAATTTCTCAAAAATTAAATTTTCACTTTTGACCTCTTACCGACTTACCCGAAGTCCAGTGTATCCCCGGAAATCTTTCTCATTTTCCTTTTTCTCTTTTTTTCTTTCTTTTTCTCCATTTTTCCTCTCTTTCTTGGCTGAACCGGTCTGGTCCGGTTCAGCGTAGTTTCCTTTCCCTGAACCGACTGTCCAGTTCAGTCTCCTTTCGTCATTTCGATGTCGTTCGGTCAGTTCCCGGCGCCTCACTACCGTCGTTCGACGCGTCTCTGGCCGAGGAATCTTCGGTTAGCTTCGATATGGGCCAATCGCGGGTGGGATTGCCGGAATCACCTTCTCTCCCTTGCGGCTTCAACTAGTCGATCTGGCTGTTTTCGACGCTGTCGGTGCATGTTGTCGGTGCCGATGAGTTCACAGGGTCGTCCTCTCTCTTCGCCTGCCCCTCGCTTCGCCGCTTGGTTGCCGGTTGCTAGCCAGTGATGGGATCTCCTCAGTTCGCCTGACTTCACTTCTCAGTTTCCTCTGTTTCAATTTCGCAATTCGCGAAATCTTCAGAGATTTTTTTTAATTATTTTATTTTTATAATTATTTTATTATTATTTTAATCATTAAAATATATAAAAAACCAAAAATATCTTTAAAAATCTTATTTTATTCATTTAATCAATAAATGAATTTATCAGTCTTATTTCATCTTTTCGATATATTTTTTCAATATTTTCGGAATAATTTATTTCAATGTAAAAATTTCGATTAATTCCAATAAATTCATATCTTAATCAATTGGACTCGAAATTCAATATTTTCCTCGTTATTGATCAAAATTTCTCAATTCCATACTTTTTTTAATGAAATTTTCTTTATCGAATTTATACCGGATTTTGGTCTTTTGACCGTTTTACCCTTCTACACGTTCGGGACCAATTTAACCCGACTTTCCTTCTTGAACCCACTATAATTTCTCATTTAAAATTCATATCTCTTTCCGGACAATTCAAATCTTATAAATTTAATTTGAAATTTCTTAACTGTCTGTTTTCGAATTTTACGTACGTTCAACTACTCCATTCATATTTATATGATCAAAATCATCCGTCTTATGATTCCATTAACATTTAACAATATCCATACAATGTGTGAATCATAAGAAAATACGATAAAAATCAGGTCTTACATAATCTCCCCCACTTAAGAAATTTGGTCATCCAAATTAGAACCAGTTACTCTATAAACCACTCCGGATACTTCACACATATCATACTCTTACTCTCCAGCTCCTGTTTAAATTCCTCCGAAGTGTAATACTACCGAAAGACTTTAATTAGGGAGATCATCTTAAACCTCAACACCTTCTCCTTCCTGTTTAATAGCCGAATCTCATTATACATTTAGAAAGTGAAACTTTCAAACACACTGATTCACACTCGATGAATCCTCACTATCCCCATCTCTTGTCAGCATAACTTTTCTATCTATTCTGAGGTGTTCTCATTCTCTCACAATTAGCTGAACACTCTTAGAGGCTTATTATACTAGATCGGGAGCAATTTTCTATCTGTCACCCACTTCTTTCTATTCATTCGTAAAAGCAACCCTTACGGTCAAAAAATGCTTCACACAATGCCATATCGATACTCAAGTGATAACTATCGCTATGGGCAATTTAGCTAATAACAAATGATCATTCCAGGAGCTTCTAACATCAATTGCACAAGTTCTCATCATATCCTCTAGAACCCATACAGTCCTCTCTGACTGACCATCGTCTGAGGACGGAACGCTGTGCTCACACTCAACTGGGTTCCCATGGCTTCCTGAAACATGTTCCCATAAGTGGGAAGTGAAGCAGGAATCCCTATCTGATACAATACTCCCTGGAATGCTACCTATTGTTCCACAATCTTCTTACTTATATAAATCTGCTCACGCACTCAGAGTATCTATGGCTTTCATAACCAGAAAGTGGGTAGACTCAATCAATCTATTGACCATCACTCAAATAGCCTCGTGATTCCTACGGTCCTCTATAACCTGTCACAAAATCCATGGTAACCTGCTCCCACTTCCATGTTAGAATTGGTAGAGGCTGCAATAATCCTGCAGACTTCTAGTGCTCTACCTTAATCTACTGACATACGAGACACTTCGCCACAATTCTCCGATATCTTTCTCATCCCTGACCACCAATACCCTTTTTAAAAAATTCGGATATATTTTATTGCTCAGCAAATGCACTGTATATCCCAAATAGTGAGCTTCTGTCATTAACAATCTCAACAGTTGTGGTCCTTGGGAGCCATTATTCTACCTTCAAACTTCAGTAAGTTATCATCACTCACTGTGAACTCTGTCACGGTACCCAGCTGAATTTGACTAACACTATCAACACCCTGCCGATTATCATGCTAAGCCTGTCAAATCCGGTTCTAACATCAGGCTAGCTATCACATAATCACTGTCATCATCAGAAGGGATCACATCACTACTAAGGCTCACAAACTGCTTTACAGCTCATGCTTCCTGACCATTACCATTCCGAGGCTCTTTCTACTAAAAGCATCAGCCACTATATTAGCTATTTCTTGGGTGGTACAATATCTCACAATCATAATCCTTTAGAAGCTCAAACCCTCTTTGTTATTTCATGTTTATTTCTTTTCATGAAAACAGATACCTGAGACTTTTATGATCAGTGCATACCTGAAATTTCTCACCGTAAAACTAGTGGCGCCATACCCTCAAGGCATTACTATGGCTACCAACTTTAAATCATGGGTCGGATAGTCATTTCATGGTCCTTGAACTGTCTGGATCCATACATGACTATCATCTCATTATGCTTCAACACATAGCCCATTCTTGGTTTCAAGACATCCATATACCCTGAGAAACCTCTTAATCTGTTGGGTATGGTGAGAATAAATGCGGTGGTCAGTTCATACTTTAATACACCAAAACTCATGTCACGTCTATCATCCAATTCAAATACTACTTTTTCTAAGTTAAACGTGTCAATAAAGTAGTCCATTTCGAGAACTCTCAACAAATCATCTATAAAAACAATTTCCAATTATTACTTATGATTTTCCCTGGACTTTAAATACTCCCAAAATATCATCAATAAGGATGATAACAAATCGGTCCAGGTAAAGTTTAAATACCTCATTCATCAATGCCCTCACGAGTACAAAGAATTGTCTTGGGCATATCCATATTCCAAATTCTCAATGGATAATACCCAGACTTCCAATCGATCTAAAAAAAAATTACGCTATTCGCAGCTAACCCAATGGATCATCAATAGTAGAACGAAATACTTATTCTTACGTTGATACTATTCGATTCGACAAATCAAGTCTAGTTTTCAACTTTTAAGCTCACTACCACATAACAAATGTCAGTATGAGAAAAGAACCTCATCGTAGTTGAGTTCCACTAAATATTTTCATCACTCATATCCTTGACCTATGTACACATAAACGTATAATGTCATTTCGAAATCACTTCTGTTTAAGATACTAACCCGCGTCATTTCCTTTTTCTTATATTAACGGCTTTTATAAAATTTTAATTTTTAAACCTTCATGATTAATCGCATTCTATATTTCTTTATCGTACAAGTAAAGGTACCCTAATTTTAAATGTATATATTATGACTGTCGATTTCATTTAATAGGTTATATGTACTTCTAGACGCTGTCTAGTATTCAGGTGGGGAGGTATTTTGAAATACCTTTATTAACCCTCAGACTTGACCACATGGACTGGTTATGGATATATCCACTCCCTATCCTTGGTCGTAATTCATATCCACTACATATCGTTTAATCCAAATTACTTCACATATCAGAGATATTCTTACCTTGCATACCCCTCTTATTCCAATATATCTTGTATTCAAGATCTATCACATCTCAAAGCTTATCTCATTTCGTATATCAACTATAACAAAACTCTTCCATTACTTGTTAAAACTTACTGTACACTTTTCTAGGATGAAACATCGCTATCTTAGAATAGCAATTTCAACAACATAGTTTGCAACCAATCAATTTATTCCCCATATTACATCAAAACACTCAAATTTCATAGAATGAGATTGGTCTGCATGTTCCTTTCCCCCACTTTCAACTTACAATCTCTACCGACATATTCAATTAGCAGACTATCCTTCATTGGGGTGCTAACTATCAGCATTTTGCCTAATGATATAGGCTTCACATATTTCACTAACTTATATGCAAATGACGACGATATGAATAAATGTGTAGTACCAAGATCAATTAAAATAATTGTTTCAATATTAACAAGCTCAGTAAGGCAATCCTACGAACAAGTAGGTAACTATACAACCTACATGAATGTGGTGCCTTGCATAAACCACCCTTTCTCCACACAATTTCAAAACAGATGCTACAATTCATGATGTCATGTAAAACAAGTTCACATATGGATTTTAAAGAGCATGGAAAACTCAACATGCAAATCTATTTAAATCATTTCATTCTCGCTAAAATTTCACAACACAGTCAGGACTCAACCCCTCCCTCGGGTGTTCCTGACTGACACAAAACCATGAAATCAAATGCTTTTCAAAGCAATAGTAACATGCGATATAATGAATGTCACGTAAAACCAGTTTACATCACGCATCGTTTAAATAGCATGGAAATAACGTCATGCAAGTTTCAGTTTAAATTCCAGTTTCATTCTCATCAAAATACATCTCAGTCAGGATCTAATCCCTCTATCGGGTGATCAAACTCACACAAAAGACCACAAAACATGATTCTCAAAAATATCAAGTAGTAACATGCGAGACTAGGAAATATATATATATCTCAGGCAAATAACCAGGACTATGGCCAAATCCTTGTGATCCCTCTGCGACACGAATCTTGTGTGTGGGGTCTCACCACTATCGAGAATCGCCCCGGGAGGTGGGTCAGTCCATCTCGTCGGTCCTGCTCGATCACCTGCATCCGAAGATGCCACTCGCATCTGAAGATGCCACATAATCAATCCCAGCACAGTACAGCGTACTCGATGCTACTTGCACATACAATGTACTCCGTGGACCCATATCTCATATCAATAATCGTGCCTGTCTCAAAATGCACATGCGAACATATTTAATTTGTGTGACACACAATCTACCCAAAGCTCCAAGCACAGCTCATCGCATGTCTCATAAAATCAGTGCGAGCGATGCTACAGCACTCTCATAAAATCAAGAAAAATCTTGTGTGAGCAAACCTCCAGCATGCATTTCATAAAATCTCAAAAGATCTAGTGCGAGCTAAGCTCCAGCTGTCACGACCCAAAACTACCCAAAAATTAGAGTAAATTTTTCGCATTTTATTATTTTCTTTCATGCTTACCTGTCCTCTGATCGTGACCACACTCCACTAACAATTGGTCTGTGCGTCAATGCCAGTCCCACCATTCATTTACCATATAACTTAATTCTTTATCAGTCATTTATAAGTGTTTAGCTTATTTAGATACAATATATACAAGTGTATATACCTTAAATGATGGGCAGCAGCGGATATCCGGAATGCAGTACTCAGTCGCCTCAATATCTACTGGAGATTATCTGTGTGAGAAAATGAAAGGGGTGAGCACATCAAGCTCAGTAAGGCAACCCTACGAACAAGTAGGTAACCATACTACCTACATGAACGTGGTGCCATGCATAAACCACCCTTTCTCCACACATTTTAAAACCGATGCTATGATTCATGATGTCATCTAAAACAAGTTTGCATGGAAAATTCAACATGCAACTATTTCAAATCATTTCTTTCTCATTTAAAATTTCACAACAAATCCAGAACTCAACCCATCCCTCTGGTGGTCCTGACTCACACAAAACCATGAAAATCAGTTTATATCACACATGGGTTTAAAAAGGCATGGAAATAGCATCATGCAAATTTAGTTTAAAACCCAGTTTCAATAATCGTAAAGATCATCAACATGCGAGACTAGGCAACATCTGTATATCGGTAATAACTAGGACTATGGCCGTGTGTCCTCGTGAGCCCCTCGTCTACACGGATCCTAGTGTACGGGGTCTCACCCTGATCGGGAACCACCCGGGAGGTGGGTCAATCCAACCCGTCAGTCTTATCCGATCCTATGCATCCGAAGATGCCGTATCCGAAGATACCCCGTATCCGAAGATACCACAAGGTACATCGTACTCCATGCTACTTGCATGGTACATCGTACTCTGTGGACCCATATCATATCTCTATACTCATGCCATGTCTCAAAACGCACATGCGAGCCTATTTAATCGATGACACACAGTCTACCCGAAGCTCCAAGCACGGCTCATCGCATGTTCTCATAAAAATTAGTGGGGGGTGCGAGCGATGCTCTAGCACTCTCGTCAATTCAAGTAAAACTAGTGCGAGCTAAGCTCTAGCACTCTCATCAAATCATGTGGAAAATTTGGTGCGAGTTACACTCTAACACCCTGTCACTAAAATCATGTAAAATCTGGTGCGAGTTAGACTCTAGCACCGTGTCACGAAAATCATATATATATATAAAATTTGGTGCGAGTTGGACTCCAGCACCAATGCATGTAAAACTCTAGTGCGAGCTCTCGCTCCAGCACTAATGCATGCATCACACAAATCAATACATCGTGCGATCTAAGCTTTAGCACGTCACATTTAAATAAAAACACGCAGGCGGCTCTGTTTCCTTAAAACAGTTTTCAAAACAATTTCATTGTTGAAACTATGAAATGCTGTGCATTTTTCTTTCAAGGTTAGCCAGCCTACTCATGCATGCATCAAAACACCACCAGAACGAGCAGGAACCTCTTGTTCTCGCTCCTCCCAATTTTTTCTAAAATTGTAAATTTTACCCTTAATAAAGGTATTTTGGTAATCTGCCTATTCGGGGCACTAAAATTATTAACTTATTTCTAGACCCTTCAGATAATTTAAAAGGCTGCATATGACTTTGAAATTTCGTAAAGTTACCTCTAGCAGTCCGTAGAATTCCCTTACCTTATTTTTCTGTAGAGTCTGACCTTCCTTTTTCCACTGCTGTCTCGTCACGCAGTCTGATCTGCTCCCAATCCAATGTTCGAAACTGCGTATAATTATTCCTCAAGTCATATATTATACGATTTAATTGTATTTCCTATTTTCTAGGCTTAATTTAAATCATTGGGCCCATTTACCCCTATTGGGCACGATTGCACCTTAATGGGTCTTAATCAACCTTAAGCCCGTTTTCCACTTAATTTTCACATTATCGAGGCCTATTGGGCTCATTGGGCCCACCAACAATTTCTTGGGCCTCGTTCTAACTCTCGAATAGCTCAATTTATTATTTACGACAATTTATCTAAATTTCCATAATTTAGTTTATTTTATGCGGTAATTAAATTTGAAACACGCATAACGATGTAAATTATCGTAAATAAGGTTTACTTACCCGAGATTCCATGCTAGTATGTAAATCGAGGCTATCTCGAGCTCTCGTTGGATGCCAATTGTCGAGCTACACAATTTCATAAATTTTCGGGTAAATTTCCAGTCAAAAATTAATTAAATAAAATATTCCAAAATTTAAATCGGTCAATTTTGACTGCTACTGACTTACCCGTAGCTCGATTACATCGCCGGGATTTTTCCCCAATTTTTCCTCTTTTTCTTTTTCCCCTTTTCTCTTTTTTTTCCTTTCCTCATTGGCTGAACCGGTTCGGTCCGGTTCGGACCGTCGGTTCGCCCCGGTTCACTCCGATTCGGTGGGTTCACAGCCTTGCCGGCCGGTTCTCCGCTGGCTTTCGTCGCCAGTGGCTCTGCTGGGCTATCCGCAGCACGAATCTGCCCTCGATTTCGTCTAAGGCCGCCGAAAAGTCGCCGGTCCGGCCTGTTCTCTCCACCGTCGGTACCCATTTCATCTTTCCGTCGTTTCCAGTGTTTGCCGGTAGTTTCGCCGGTCGTGGCCACCACCAATCTGCTCGTCTGCGCTTGGGGAACCGCCTGCTAGAGTCGGTTGGGGCTAGCTTGCCGGCGAATGGCCGGATTTCTCTTTTCCTCCCCCAGTCGATTTTCTCTAATTTTCTCCCTCTTTCAGTCGCAGTTCACCGCCGTTCGTCGGCTGGTTGGTGCCGACGGGCACGGACGACTCGGCTGGTCACCTCTCCGGTGGTGTCCGGTGGTGAGGCCGACGGAGACGGGGCTAGTTCCTCGGGTTCCCCTTTCCGTTTACAGAATCGCGTCTCGCGATTCTGTTTCAGTTTTTTTTTCAATTCTTCTTTTTCTTTTTTTTATAATTTTATTAATTATTTTTATTATTATTTTAATCATTAAAATACTATTATTTTGTCAAAAATATCTAAAAAAATTATTAATTTATTCAATTAATCCCTAATTGAATTTATCAGCATTATTTCGACTTTTCGGTATATTTTTCGATTATTTTTGGGATTATTTTTCGAATTGAAAATTTCGATTAATCTCGATTAATTCCAATAAATTGATATCTTGATCAATTTAACCCAAAATAAATTTATTTCACATTTATTGACCAAGATTTCTCAATCCATTATTTTTAATAAATTTTTTCTTATCGACTTTACACCGGCTTTCGATCTTTTGACCATTTTGCCCTTGCACATGTTTGAGAATTCTATTTCAATCCTTTTGTATTTTAAATTTCGTGTTTTAACTAAGATCGGGTCTTACATAATCTCCCCCACTTAAGGAATTTGGTCCTCCAAATTAGAACCAAGTCAATGAGTCCATAGACTACTCCGGGTACATCAATCGTATCATACTTTTTAATTCTCATGTGACCTTTTTCCGGAGTGTAATACTACCAAAGGACTTTAATTAGGGAGATCGTCTTAAACCTCAATACTTTCTCTTTCCTGTTTAATGCCCGAATCAACTTTTTCAATATACTTATATTTGCATTTAGCTGAACTGTTGGAGTTCATATCCGATCACCTATGCTGGATCTGGATAGTATTGCCGAAGTATCAAAAGATGAGACACATTGTGGATGCCTGTTTATTCAGGTGATAACGCCAACCTACAGGTCTTATCTCCCACTTGTCCAATCTCTCAAAAATTCCATTCAGCAAAACTCAATTTGCCTTCTTCCCGAGTCTCGTTATGTCCTTATTCCCTTAGGACAAATAAGTTCAACCATACTGATTCACCCTCGGTGAATTCAATGCTCTTTGTCTGCTCTGAGGTGTTCTTAATCTCTCACTCAACTGAACATCCTCGGAGACTTATTATACTAATTCGAAAGAAATTTCTATCTGTCACCCACTTTTTCTTATCCAAGTTGGGGAAACAACCCCTACGGCCATACTATGCCTCATATCTTGTTATCCCGATACTCAAGTGACAACTGTCGTTATTGACGGATCCAATTTGTAATAACTGATCATCCCAGGAGCTTATAAAATCAATGGCACACGCTTTCATCGTATCCTCCAGAACCTGTACAGGCCTCTCTAACTGACCATCTGTCTGAGGATGGAAAGCTGTGCAAATACTAAATTGGGTTCCCGTAGCTTCCTAAAAATATTCTCAGAGGTGGGAAGTGAAGTGGGAATCCCTATATGATACCATGCTCACTGGAACGCTACATAATGTTCCACAATCTTCCTTATACCTGAATCCTCATACACACTTTGAGTATCTGGGGATTTCATAACCAGAAGGTGGGTAGACTTAGTCAACTTAGCGACTATCATCTAAATAGCCTCGTGACTCATCTGAGTCCTCTATAACCTATCACGAAATTCATGGAGACTTGCTTCATTTTCGTGTCGTGTCGATATAGGTTGAGGCTGCAATAACCCTGCAGACTTTTCATATTCTACCTTATTCTGCTGACATACTAGGCACTTTTCCATAATCTCTACCATATCTCATTTCACATCTGACCACCAATACCCTTTTCAGAGATTTCATATATATACTCGTTACTTTTCGTATGCTTGTATATCCCGAAGAGTAAGCTTCTGACAATATTACTATCTCATCAACAGTGGTCTTGGGGAGCACTTATACTGTCTCTGAACCTCTCTATAAATCATCGACACTCTCTGTGAACTCTGTCACTGTACCCTTTTGAATCTGATCCAAACTATCGACACCATGTCGATCATCATGCTAAGCCTGTCAAACTCGGGCACTCTCATCTGGTTCTAGTCTCAGGCTAGCTGTCACACAACCATTGCCATCATCAGAAGGCATCACATCACTACTGAGGCTCACAACTGCTCAAGCAGCTCTTGCTCCCTGACCATCATATGTAATACCATCCCGAGGCTCTTTCTGCTCAAGGCATCAGCCATCACATTAGCCTTTCCTGGGTGGTATAATTTTCCACAATCAAAATCTCTCAGAAGCTTTAACCCACTATGTATTCTCATATTCGCCTCTTTCTGTGAAAACAAATACTTGGGGCTTTATGATCAGTGCATACCCAAAATTTCTCACCATGTACACAATAGTACCATATCCTCAGTACAGGTACTATCGCTGCCAACTTTAAATCATGGGTCAGATAGTTTATTTCATGATCCTTGAGTCATCTGAATCCACAATCGACTATCTTCCCATTTTGCATCAATACACAGCTCATTTATTATTTTGAGTTATTTATACACACGGAGAACCTCTTTAGTTGTTGGGTATGGTGAAAATAATCACGGTGGTCAGTTCATACTTCATTACACCAAAACTCCTGTCACGTCTATCATCCCATTCAAATAGCACGCTTTCTTAGTTAAACGTGTCAACAAAGTATACCCTTTTTAGAACTCGCAACAACCATCTGTAAATGCAAATTTCAAATTGTTGCTTATAATTTTCCCTGGATTTTAACTACAGTCAACATATCATCAATAAGGATGATGACAAATCGGTCCAGGTAAAGTTTAAATAACTCATTGTAGTTGAGCTCCATTACATATTTTAATCGCCCATATCCTTGACCTATGTACGTATAAACGTATAATATCCCTTCAAAATTGCTCCCGTTCAAGGTACTAACCCGCGTCATTTCCTTTTTCTTATATTAATAGCTTTTATTAAATTTTAATATTTTAATCTTCATGATTAATAGAATTTTATAATTCTTTATCGTACTAGTGAAGGTGTCCAAATTTTAAATGTATATATCTTACCACGATCGATTTCGAGTTATAGATTATATATATATTTCTAGACGCTGTCAAGTCTTCAGGCGGGAAGGTATTTTGAAATACCTTTATTAACCCTTAGACTTAACCACATGGACTAGTTATGGTTATATCTACCCTTATCCTTGGTTATAATTCATATTTACTACTTATTGCTTTAATCCTAATGACTTCATATTGTAAAGATGTTCTTACCTTGTATACGCCTCTTACTCTAATACATCTTGTATTCAGAATCAAGCATATCTCAAAGATTATCTCCTTAGTGTATCAATTATAACGAAACTCTGTCATTATTCATTTCGTGAGTACCATCATTTGTTCCTTTAATTTCAACCGTTGCACCCCTTTTTAGTTCTTATCAAAACTTACATTATACTTTTCAGGGGTAACCATATTACTATCTTAGGATAGAAATCCGAACATCATAATATGCAGCCGACTACTTTATTCTCAAATATTACTTTAAATTATTCATAGTCCATTGAATAAAATCGGCTGACTTATACTTCTTCCTTCATTTTCAACTTAAAATCTCTTCATAATTATTCCGTTAGTTAACCCTCCTCTATTGGGGTACTCATTTATCAGCATTGTGCCCAAGAGTGTAGGCATTCATGTCTCTTACTCACTTACATGCAAATGAAGGCGGTATGAAGAAATACGTGATACCAAGATCAATTAACATAATTTCTTCTTTATCCATAAGCAGTATGGTATCTTTCACCACATCCTGTGAAACATCAGTAGTGTCCTGGTCCAGGACATACACTCGCCTTCGTCCAACAGCCTACTTTCCTTTTCTCTTCGACTGTGGCCTCCCTTTTCGATGCAGCTATCTCAACAGGGTTTTCTCTATCTCTTTACCTTTCTGTGGGGCAATCTCGCCCAACTCTGAGCATTCATAATAAATGGTCCGTCTTACTACACTTAACGACCATTTTCATCAATAATGTGTAGGTGTAAGTCCTACTTCCATGGTATTTACCACACATTCTATAGTGATCCGTAGCAGATTGAGGTTCTCCAATCACAATACCCCTCAAAAGTGCTACAATCGGATAACTGTGGCCTTACCAATCATCTTAGCCCATAACTCATCAAATCAAACCTTTTACCAAACTACCCTTTTTTCTCGTTTTGCCATCTCTATCATTCTCGATTCTCTTTCTATCTCTATTTCGATCCTTACTACCTTTCCCAATCTCAGAGGCGTGTAACACTCAATCTTATTCACACCACTATAGTTTACGCACTGCCTCGACATAGGTAATATCTCACGAGCCAATCGGACTCTAATCGACAATCTGAGCCCTTGCATAAACTTTTAGACATCTCGACTGTCACTGTCCATAGTGTCGAGGTAATATCTGCCCAAGAATATAATCGAGTTTCATACTCATAATTCATACTCATCAATAAATCAATTCTTTTGGGTCAGAGTAAGGATTTTATCTATCATTCATTTTAAACAGTGTCTGGGATATTCTATCACCGGAATACATCCAAAATATTTCGCATGTCAGCTCTGGATGTCTAACTCTTAAGATGGGTCGAGCGGACTTCCATCAATGCTCCGTCTCGCCCTCATATCTTATGCATACTCTGAGCAATTTGCTCCCAAAAATAGTCTCCACACTCTGCTCCAACCTCGCGAAGCATGTCTCAATACTGTCTGATCTCTCTGTCGAACTCTATGAGGCATGCTCAATATAAACCTCTATTTCAATCTCACCCTGATTCTCACAGGTCAACTCAGCACGATTAGCAGGCTTAGGCCTACCTCTACGACCTCTGCCTTGTGCTCTACCTTCTCTATCGCGACTAATATTAGGCATTCCTGCATTCTCAACCATTTCTTAGTTAAAACCCATCTCGATATACACTATTGTATCTAACTAAGCACAGTAACACGGGGATGTAATTTCTGAATTACTGACACTGACACACATTGGACCAATTTCGCTCTGATACCACCTTTATATGTCACGACCCAAAACTACCCAAAAATCAGAGTAAATTTTTCGCGTTTTATTATTTTCTTTCATGCTTACTTGTCCTCTAATCGTGACCACACTCCACTAACAATTGGGCTGTGCGTCAATGCCAGTCCCACCATTCATTTACCATATAACTTAATTCTTTATCAGTCATTTATAAGTGCTTACAATATTTATACATCCCCTAAAGTTACTTACAAATATGTTACTGTGCTATGCTTATTTAGATATAATATATACAAGTGTACATACCTTAAATGATGGGCAGCAGCGGATATCCGGAATGCAGTACTCAGTCGCCTCAATATCTACTGGAGATTATCTGTGTGAGAAAATGAAAGGGGTGAGCACATCAAGCTCAGTAAGGCAACCCTACGAACAAGTAGGTAACCATACTACCTACATGAACGTGGTGCCATGCATAAACCACCCTTTCTCCACACATTTTAAAACCGATGCTATGATTCATGATGTCATGTAAAACAAGTTTGCATGGAAAATTCAACATGCAACTATTTCAAATCATTTCTTTCTCATTTAAAATTTCACAACAAATCCAGGACTCAACCCATCCCTCTGGTGGTCCTGACTCCATGAAAATCAGTTTACATCACACATGGGTTTAAAAAGGCATGGAAATAGCATCATGCAAATTTAGTTTAAAACCTAGTTTTAATCATCGTAAAGATCATCAACATGCGAGACTAGGCAACATCTGTATATCGGTAATAACCAGGACTATGGCCATGTGTCCTCGTGAGCCCCTCTGCTACACGGATCCTAGTGTGCGGGGTCTCACCCTGATCGGGAACCGCTCGGGTGGGTCAATCCAACCCGACAGTCTTATCCGATCCCACGCATCCGAAGATGCTGTATCCAAAGATACCACGTATCCGAAGATACCTCGTATCTAAAGATACCGTATCCGAAGATACCCCGTATCCGAAGATACCTCGCGGTACATCGTACTCCATGCTACTTGCACGGTACATCGTACTCCGTGGACCCATATCATATCTCTATACTCATGCCATGTCTCAAAACGCACGTACGAGCCTATTTAATAGGTGACATATAGTCTACCCGAAGCTCCAAGCACGGCTCATCGCATGTTCTCATAAAAATCAGTGGGGGTGCGAGCGATGCTCCAGCACTCTCGTCAATTCAAGTAAAACTAGTGCGAGCTAAGCTCTAGCACTCTCATCAAATCATGTGGAAAATCTGGTGCGAGTTACACTCTAACACCCTGTCACAAAAATCATGTAAAATCTGGTGCGAGTTAGACTCTAGCACCGTGTCATGAAAATCATATATATATATATATAATCTGGTGCGAGTTGGACTCCAGCACCAATGCATGTAAAACTCTAGTGCGAACTCTCGCTCCAGCACTAATGCATGCATCACACAAATCAACACATCGTGCGAGTTGAGCTCTAGCACGTCACATGTAAATAAAAACACGTAGGCAGCTCTGTTTCCTTAAAACAGTTTTCAAAACAATTTCATCGTTGAAACTATGAAATGCTGTGCATTTTTCTTTCAAGGTTAGCCAGCCTACTCATGCATGCATCAAAACACCTCCAGAACGAGCAGGAACCTCTTGTTCTTGCTCCTCCCAGTTTTTCCTAAAATTGTAAATTTTACCCTTAACAAGGGTATTTTGATAATCTGCCCATTCGGGGCAATAAAATTATTAACTTATTTCTAAACCCTTCAGATAATTTAAAAGACTGCAGATGACTTTGAAATTTCGTAAACTTACCTCTAGCAGTCCGTAAAATTCCCTTACCTTATTTTTCTGTAGAGTCTGACCTTCCTTTTTCCACTGCTGTCTCGTCACGCAGTCTGATCTGCTCCCAATCTAATGTCAGAAACTGCGTATAATTATTCCTTAGGTCAGATATTATACGATTTAATTGTATTTCCTATTTTCTGGGCTTAATTTAAATCATTGGGCCCATTTACCCCTATTGGGCCTGATTCCACCTTAATGGGTCTTAATCGACCTTAAGCCCGTTTTCCACTTAATTTTCACATTATCGAGGCCTATTGGGCTCATTGGGCCCACCAACAATTTCTTGGGCCTCGTTCTAACTCTCGAATAGCTCAATTTATTATTTACGACAATTTATCTAAATTTCCATAATTTAATTTATTTTATGTGGTAATTAAATTCGAAACACACATAATGATGTAAATTGTCGTAAATAAGGTTTACTTACCCAAGATTCCATGCTAGTACGTAAATCGAGGCTATCTCGAGCTCTCGTTGGATGCCAATTGTCGAGCTACACAATTTCATAAATTTTCGGGTAAATTTCTAGTCGAATATTAATTAAATAAAATATTCCAAAATTCAAATCGGTCAATTTTGATTGCTACTAATTTACCCGTAGCTCGATTACTTCGCAGAAATTGTTTCCCAATTTTTCCTCTTTTTTTTTCCCTTTTTCTCTTTTTTTCCTTTCCTCATTGGCTGAACCGGTTCAGTCCGCTTCAAACCCGATTCGAACCGTCGGTTCACCCCTGTTCACTCCGATTCGGTGGGTTCACGGCCTTGCCGGCCGGTTCTCCGTCGGCTTACGCAGCCAGTGGCTCCGCTGGGCCGTCCGCAGCACGAATCTGCCCTCGGTTTCGTCCAAGGCCACCGAAAAGTCGTCGGTCCGGCCTGTTCTCTCCACCGTCGGTACCCATTTCATCTTTCCGCCGTTTTCGACGTTTGCCGGCAGTTTCGCCGGTCGTGGCCGCCACCAATCTGCTCGTCTGCACTTGGGGAACTGCCAGCTAGCGTCGGTTGGGGTTAGCTTGCCGACGAATGGCCGGATTTCTCTTTTCCTCCCCTAGTCGATTTTCTCTCGTTTTCTCCCTCTTTCGGTCGCCGTTCACCGCCGTTCGTCGGCTGGTCAGTGCCGACGGGCACGGGCGACTCGGCTGGTCACCTCTCCGGTGGCGTCCGGTGGTGAGGCCGACGGAGACGGGGCTGGTTCCTTGGGTTCCCCTTTCCGTTTACAAAATCGCGTCTCGCGATTCTGTTTCAGTTTTTTTTTTTCAATTCTTCTTTTTCTTTTCTTTTTTTTTATAATTTTATTAATTATTTTTATTATTTTTTTTAATCATTAAAATACTATTATTTTGTCAAAAATGTCTAAAAAAATTATTAATTTTTTCAATTAATCCCTAATTGAATTTATCAGTATTATTTTGACTTTTCGATATATTTTTCGATTATTTTTGGGATTATTTTTCGAATTAAAAATTTCGATTAATCCCGATTAATTCCAATAAATTGATATCTTGATCAATTTAACCCAGAATAAATTTATTTCACCTTTATTCACCAAGATTTCTCAATCCATTATTTTTAATAAATTTTTTCTTATCGAATTTACACCGGCTTTCGGTCTTTTGACCATTTTGCCCTTGCACGTGTTTGAGAATTCTATTTCAGTCCTTTTGCATTTTAAATTTCGTGTTTTAACTAAAATCGGGTCTTACACCAGCACTCTGTCAAAATCATGTAAAACTAGTCCGAGTTAGGCTCCGGCATTATGTCATAAAAATCAAGTGAAAATCTGGTGCGAGTTAGACTCTAGCACCCTGTCATGAAAATCATATGAAAATCTGGTGCGAGTTAGACTCCAGCACCTATGCATGTAAAACTCTTGTGCGAGCCCTTGCTCCAGCACTAATGCATGCATCACACAAATGAAAACTCGTGCGAGCTTAGCTCTAGCACGTCACACTTTCATAAAATCATGTAGGCGGCTCTTTTATCTCAAAACAATTTCTGAAAGAAATCACATTGTTGAAAATATGCAATGCTGTGAATTTTTATTTGAAAGCTAGCCAGCCTACTCATGCACGTGTCAAAACACCTTAAAAACAAGCAGGAACCTCTTGTTCTTGCTTCTCACATCTTTTCCTAATTTTGGAAATTTTATCCTTCACAAGGGTGCTTTGGTCATTTTCTCATCAGGGCACCAAAATTCTTATTTTAAATCTAGACCCTTCAGACAATTTTAGGTAATGTAAATGACATAAAATTGCGTAAAGTCACCTCTAGCAGTCCGTCAAATTCCCTTACCTGGAATCACGCATGAGTTTATTCTGTCTCGATCGTACCAGGTCTCTCAATCCAATTCGCTCCAAACCAAGTCTACGGAGCTGGATATAACCACGTATTTGGGTCAGTTCTAATATACTTATCAGTATTTCACTCTTACTGATCGAATCTAAAACACTGGGTCCGTTTTACTTTATTGGGCCTGATTGCACCTTAATAGGCCTCAACCCCTTTTTCAGCCTGTTTCCACTTATTAAATCCTTTCTTCGGGTCTATTGGGCTCATTTGGCTTATCAATACTTATCGGGCTTCGTTCCAAACTTATTGAATAACCCGTATATCATTTACAACAATTTATTCAAAAATCCAAATTTAATCTATTTTATTACGAAAATAAATCCGAAATCCGTAAAATAAATTTCAATTTCGCAATAATCATACAATTGTCGTAAATGAGCTTTACTTACCCGAAATTATGAGATGGTGCATAAATCGGAGTTCGATCGGGCTCATGTACGCGATTTATCATGAAACTGCACAATTTTATATTTAATTTCGGGTAAATTTTTGATCAAATATAATTTAAATAAATTTCCCTGAAATTAAATCGATCACTTTTGTCCTCTTATCGACTTACCCGAAATCCGATGTATCCTCAAAAATCTTCCCTTTTTTCCTTTTTTTTCTTTTTTTCTTTTTTTTCTCCCTTTTTCCTCTCTTTCTTGGCTGAACCGGTTCGATCCGGTTCAGTGCAGTTTCCTTTCCCTGAACTGACTGTCTGGTTCAATCTCCTTTTGTCGTTTCGGCGTCGTTCGATCGGTTCCTAGTGCCTCACTACCGTCGTTCAACGCGTCTCTGGCTGGGGAAGCTTCAATTAGCTTCGATCGGGGCCAATCGCAGGTGGGATCGCCAGAATCGCCTTCTCTCCCTAGCGGCTTCAACTCGCCGATCTGGCTGTTTTCGGCTCCGTCGGTGCTCATCGTCGGTGCCGATGAGTTCGTGGGGTCGTCCTTTTTCTTCGCTTGCCCCTCGCTTGGTCGCTTGGTTGCCAGTTGCTCGCCGGTGATGGGATCTCCTGGGTTTGCCTGTCTTCCCTTCTCTGTTTCCTCTGTTTCAGTTTCGCAATTCGCGGAATATTCAGAGATTTTTTTAATTATTTTATTTTTATAATTTATTTTTATTATTATTTTAATCATTAAAATATATTAAAAAACCAAAAATATCTTAAAAAATCTTATTTTATTCATTTAATCAATAAATGAATTTATCAATTTTATTTTGTCTTTTCGGTATATTTTTTCAGTATTTTTTGAATAATTTTTTTCGATGTAAAAATTTCGATTAATTCCAATAAATTTATATCTTGATCAATTGGACTCGAAATTCAATATTTTCCTCGTTATTGATCAAGATTTCTCAATTTCATATTTTTTTAATGAAATTTTCTTTTTCGAATTTATACCGAATTTTGGTCTTTTGACCCTTTTACCCTTCTACACGTTCGGGACCAATTTAGCCTGACTTTCCTTCTTGAACCCACTATAATTTCTCATTTAAAATTCGTATCTCTGTCCGGACAATTCAAATCTCATAAATTTAATTTGAAATTCCTTAACTGTCTGTTTTCAAATTTTACGTACGTTCGACTACTTCATTCATATTTATATTATCAAAATCATTCGTCTTATGATTCCATTAACATTTAACAATATCCATACAATGTGTGAATCATAAGAAAATATGATAAAAATCGGGTCTTACATCGAAACCTCCATATTTCCTCTTGATTTTAATTTCCCAAGTCACTTTCACTTATACTAATTTCTTATGGCCTCGAAATAATTTTCGTGAATTTCTAGAATTTATTCCGGATTTCTTCTTCTTATAGGCCCATTTGCTCAATTTAGGGGAAATCCGAGTTTCACTAACTTTTTCACTTTAACACCTTAGTTTCACTTTCTAATCATCAATTCATGTTTTAAATCATACTTTTGAAGAATTCTTAAACTTAGGTTTTTACCTCGAAGTGTGTGCATCGAGCTTCGTGCCACTATCTCGAGCTTCTCGAGCATTCTGGGCCCTACATGAACATTGACACGAGTCTTAGACTTCTCAGCTTAACTTAAAATGATTAGTAGTAGGGAAAAATTCAGGTTTCACACATGGCCAGGGATATGATGTTCCCTCTTCGAAGGATGCCCTCTTTTGAGGATGAAATATGTTTGCATGATAACTATTCGGATGTAGCCTAGTCTCCATGTTTCAGTATATGAGTGATTTGAGTTATGAAAGTAAGTAATTTATCTTAAAGTAAGTAAGTATGTATGTATACGTTGATAAAGGAAATATGTATATTTTATTTCAAAGTAAGTAACTATGTAAGTTTGATTTAAGTATGTATGTATGAATGTTTCATATCAAAATACATAAATAAATATTGTTTTATGTTTTGCTTAGATAATCAAGTAATTCGATGAAAGATGTTTCGAATTTCGAACTATGTTTTGAAAAGTGCTTTGAAATATGAAAATTATTTTGAAACGTGAAGAATGTTTTGAAATATGAAATATATTTTTGAAAATATTTTTATAAACATAAGCATGGTTCACGGAACATATCCTAACGATGTGAAATAAATATGTTGTTGCCTCCGCTAACAGGGAAGCAATAGTTAGTAATTGAGTCCCAACTGAAGGAATATAATGGTTAGTGTCACTGCTAACGTGTTAAAATAGTTAGTAAAAGATAGTACGAGATACGCTTCGAATTTCTATATATGTCTTGGAATAAGAACTACGTTTTGGAATAAGAACTACGTTTCGAGAACGAAGAGAGTTTGGAATATGAAAGATGTTTCGAATATAAGGATCTTATTTTGAATGGGAATATGTTTTGGATGTAAGACCAATCCCAAATAAGGTAAATGTTTCGATATATATGATGATGTGAAATAAGATTAGTTTTAAAGTATTATAAGCTTCGAATACGAGTGATGTATGAGTAAGTGATGTTTCAAAGTACAATTATTTTTAGTATATGAATATTGTTGATGTATGATATAATTTTGAGAATGATTGTGTCTGAAGGACGAATGAGGATGTCAATAAATTTTGGTTTGATGCATTTGACTTTGTTAGAATTTTGAATCCTTATGGCTATGTTCAATCCGGGTGGTCAGGTTTGATGGCTAATTAAGGTATTTTAAAATACCTCTCTGCCTGAAAAACTTGACAGCATCTAGAGCATACCCTAGTCCATAAAACCAAGAGAAATATGACATTTCGATAAGTTTCTATTGTAAAGTATGTTATGAAACAAGACATGTTTCAGAAAGTGATAAGTTCGGATAAGTGATAAGAAAGAATGATAGAATGGGAATAAATTAGAAATGCATTAGAAATTCAGTATCACGTAAGTTAATTCCTCAGTACTTGTGTGGTTTGCTTACTGAGCTTCACAAAGCTCACCCCTTTCTTCTTTCAATCAAAGGTTCAGACTAGAGGCATACTGGCATCATTATCAGTATCGACTTTGAAGTAAGGGCTTCAAGATCTGCAGCTTATAGTGGTATATTTGCTTATATTAATTTAATTTTCAGACAGTTACTTATTCGTACCTAGGTCGGGATGTGTCTTAAATTAAGAAATGATTACAAAAATTAATAAGTTAGACTGGGACCTTAGGTTCATAACCTTAAACCAAATTAGGTAATTTTGAGACCTAGAAATAGTTACGACTTTACTCATATGACGAACATGTAGGGAAACAAAAAATTGAAAAAACGTTGGCCCAAAATTTTCATACTTCTGCAATAAATTCCTTAAAATAAGTAGTTTTGGGTCGTTACATAGTTATACAGATACTACACCTGTTTTGTTGTACGACCCTAATCTAGTCTACAGCCCTTACCATGGTCATTAGTGTTTTATTCCCTCTACGGAGGATGATATTTCTGTCTGCATAATAGCTATACAAATTTAGCATAGTTTCCATGTTTTAATATATCAACGATTATGAATTATGAAAGTAAGTAGGTTTTATCAAATGTAAGTAAGTACGCAATTTTGATTAAGAAAGTATGTATGTATGTACGTTTTATTTCAAAGTATGTAAGTATTGTAAGTATGTACGTAAGTATGTTTTATTGCAAAGTACTTAAGTAAGTATTGTTTTGCTACTATACGTAAGTTAATGTATTTGATTAACGTAAGTATGCAAGTTTTGAAAAGCCTGTGTCACGACCCTCTTTCATCTAAAATCACTATAAATTTTTCGCTTTATTCGTTAACTTACCCTGTCGTGAAAAATTTCCTATACCAAATAGTTGAGCTATGATTCGGAGCTAGTTACCTCTTACCATACACAATGTCACTTAACATTTATATAAAAAAACTGTAGATACTTAAATTTCTTACATTAACTTCATTAATTCATACATGTCTACAAATGTTTACATCCCCGAATTTACATTTTCAAAAGTGTTACTGTGTTGTACTTGTTTAGATACAAAATGACAATAATGTGTATACCTCTCAGTGATGGGTCGCAGTGGACACTGGGAGTGCAAGTCTCTGCTCGCTCTCGACCACTATGGATGCTCTGTAGGGATGGAAAGTGTAACCACCGTGTGACACTTTGTTCCCACAGGATTCAAGAGGTGGCCCCCACAGTCGCACTCATACGTACTGTCCGCTTTGGAAGCCCCACTGGCCCCTCACAGCTTTATCGAGGTAAATACCCCAATTCGCGTCCTCAGAGGTTTGAACCTAAGACCTTAAAGTCTTTGTTCTTACACAAATGATACCAATTGTTCTACTAAGGACCCAGTAGTTTTAAAAACTGAATGAATGAGATTAAGGAAACTACGAATGAAATTTATAGGTCTAGCACAAGGAAATTGATTTGTCTATGAGTATGAATTATGAATTATATCCCTGAAAATGTATGACCCAATGTTATGGGCATTGAAGTCAAGAAAGCTATGTAAGTTCACTAACGGATAGAGACCGAGCTGATTTCGGAGGATGGTATGCTATTACATACTGAAATCAAGAATCCAATGGTAGTAGAAAACTGGAGAATTAAAGTAGAAAACTTGGATGGATTCTTAGAGTATGACTGTGAGCTTAATAGACTGGGACAGTTTCAAGAGTTTAAGCCTTCATTTTTCAACAAGGTTAAGAATTCAGCGATTCAGAGTGTTGAATGAATGAGATATAAAAACTTGATGATTTTAAAAGTAACTCTACCGAGAAAGATGCTTTTGCAACTTTTGTGTTAAAGAATTGGAGAAGCTACACAGATTTTCAGAGGGTGCTACTATAAAAAAAGGGGGTAGCCTTTGTAGCATCAATATCGAGATAGAAAGTCGAACTCGGAGGGAAGTTCCCCGATTTAATCCAAGAGCTAAAATCAGTAAATTACATGGGATATATTCTGAAGGCCTTTAGGTGGTAGCACATTCCAGATGAAATTAAGTGGAAATTATGGAAGAAATGATTGCAATCGAACATAAAATAACAAGTCTGTGGATGAATATGAAATTAAATTTCTAGCTTTGGAAAAGAGAACGATCTGGATAAGTAGAGATGTGAAACGGAGAAAAATCTAAGAAACTCATAGGAGATATTGGGATATTTAGTCAAGCTAAGATGACTCCAGTTGAAATGGTTTTGATGAAGCAGTGTGCAAGGCGTAATTATGATGATATGAATTGTATATATCTAAAGTCACTAAGAAATCTACAAGGGAAATAGTGACAATGAAAGAACACAGTCACTATATCGGAAGAATGAATCAGGAACTAACGGTATAAATAAGACTTTAAAGGTCGCACTGCTTACATGATAGATAAATATAGGACGTGTTCAGAGTATAGAAACATCCTTGTAAATAGAGAAAATTTTTTGACACATAATCAGATGATTTATCAGAGTTACCACTAAGTTGAAAGGTAAAGTCTGAAATTAATTTAGCAGTGGTATCGAATTAAATTATTTAGTCCATTGTACTGAATAGCTCTGATTAAATTAGAAATGCTAAAGAAGCAATTATAAGGATTATATAAAAAGGAGATTATTGGACCAGGTGATTCACTATGATGGGTGCTATAACCGAATTTGATATTGGTACTGATGTTTGTTGAAGTTTAGTGATAGAATATGTGTACCTGATGATTTGTAGTTAGGGAAAAAGATTTTATGAGAGGCTCAATAATCGAAATATACTCTATATTCAGAAAATAGTAAGATATAGCAAATCTTTGAAAGGTATAAGGGTAATCAAGTACATTAAGAGACATGACTATTTGGTGACTATATGTCAGTAAGGTAAGGTTGAATACGAGAAACCGATAAGATTATTAAAACCTTTACCCATGCCAATATGAAATTGAAGGAATGTGCTCAGGATTTTAAAGGCTCCTCGAAAGATCGTTGGCCAATGGTAGAATTGGCAAATAGAATCAGTTAACACTTAAGTATTGGAATGACACCTGGCGAAATGAGGTGCTGTCAAAGATGTTGTTCACTGATTGGATAGAAGAAGTGGGTAAAAGGAAGATATTCATCCTCGATTTGATTAGCAAGCTTTGGCAGAAGTGCGATTAAGTTGTGGGAAAATCGAGATCTTAGATCGAAAGAGAAGATATTGCAGTTTAAGACGAGTCCTCTGGTCATAGTTTTGTGGCAGTATCACACTTTGGAATAGGCCACGTGGGAATTAGAAAGTCTAATACGCGAGAAATAACCACACTTGTTTGAAAACAGAGGTAATTTTAAATTTGGGGGACCAAATTTCTTAAGAGGGGGAGAATGTAAACCCTAAGAATTTTCATGTACCAGGTTTAAATAATAATGGAGAATACGCTTATTGGTGGATAATTAAGTTGAATTATAATATGAGAAACTTGGACGAGGCTAAAATTACTAAAATATTTTGATTTAAGGAATAAATAATTACATGTGCTGCAAAGGGTATTCTTCAATTAAGGTACATAGGTATGGTACATAGATATAGATATATATATATATACATATACATAGAAACACAAGTGGAAACAAGAGTCTGAGGATTGGCTTCTAAAATGAAGCCAATCTTAAGAGATCCCAATAAAGATATAGGTGTACAGAGATATGTATGTAAAGCACCCGGACAAATGAAAGGGAAACATGAAAATAGGAAGCATGGAGCGGGAAAGCATGAAACAAAGTGGGGTTGGTGAGATGTTAATGTCTAGAAGGAGGAAAGAATAAGTATAATATTAACTATGACTGAACTGCATAGGAAATGCAAGACAACGGATTGAATTGACAGTACAGAAGATAGAGAAGGAAAAGAAGCAGGCATGTGACCGTTGTTTACAGCAGTGATGGAACAGGAGAGTAGGCTGCTTGGCCACTGCTGTAAATCTGCATCACAGCTAATGAGATATGGCAGACTAAATTAATAGGGATGGGGTGTTTAGGTGAAAGAAAAACCCGAGGTATAGGAAAAAATGTAGAACAGCTGTTAGAATTTGAACAAATCAAAAAGAAAAGAGGGAAAGGAACCGTGGGGAAACGAAGAAGGATAGCTGTTTGGTAGCTATAACAATGTGGTGCCTATTTCTGCCTAGGCACGGTAGTGAGGGATCAACCGATCGAAAGAAGAAAAGAAAGAGTAAGAGAGTAGGAGGAAAGATAGAGTACTGAAATATATATATATATATAAAGATAACATCAGTGGTATAGGTTATATAGGCCTGCACTACAGCAGAGGAAGAGAGGCCGAGTGGAAGACCTAAGCAAAAAAAAAAAAAACAAATTGGAGCAGTTGGAAAGGTCGGTGAACTGGAAATGATGCTGAAGCAGAGGGCTATGCGTGAGGACAGAGAGCTTGGCCCCTGAAATTTCTTGCAACCCGAGATGATGGCAGTAGCAGGGAATATGGACTGGACTGAAGGGTGACTGAAGGCTTAGACGGGGCTTGGAAACGGTAAGAAACAGTGGTGAACATGGAGGACAGACGCGAGGGAAAGACTGAAAAATTGGGGTAAACCGAAAGTGTGAGAGAGACCATAAACGAGAACAAGAAAGATGAAGGTGATGTTGGAAAAAAAAAGGATGATGGTGATGAAGGTGATGACCGAGAGATGATGAGGAAGGTGATGCCGAGAAGAGAAGAAAGAAACATGGGAGAAGGCAATGTTGGAGTAGACCGAGAAAGAAGGGGACGTGGGAACAAGCCACACCACAGAGTAGTTCTTGCTTCAGAAAATACTACAGCTGAATCTTGGTGAGGAGGATTTGTAAAGGTAGCATAGGGCAGACCAAGAAAATAGGAGGAGGGAGAGAGTGGAGAAGCTAAAGCCGCAGGACTGCTACCAAATCGGGAAGGAACTCGAGCAGTGATATAGGCGAGAAACAGAGGAGAACAGGCGAAATAAGGGTTGTTGGTAGACTGGTGTTTGAGGAAAGAAACAGAAAATGAAGAGCAAACGGCGAAGAGTGATCATGAGCTGAAGTGTTTAGCCGTGAACAAGGAGCTTGGGTAGGGAGAAGAAAAGATGATGAACAGTAACGGGTGGAAGTGAAGAATAAAGAAAATCGTGAAAAGAAGTAGAAGTGGCGGGAAAGGAGAAAGTAAAAAAAAATGCACGTTTTTTGTAACGACCTTGTGGCATTTTGTTCCCGCATGATTCAAAAGGTGGCCCCCATATTAGAACAATTGGTATCATTTATGTAAGAACAAAGACTTTAAGGTCTTGGGTTCGAACCTCTGAGGACGCGAATTAGGGTATTTACCTCGATAAAGCCGTGAGGGGCCTGTGGGGCTTCCAAAGCAGACAGTATGTATGAGTGAAACTGTG
The DNA here is from genome assembly GCA_033439115.1 of Firmiana major. NCBI lineage: Eukaryota > Viridiplantae > Streptophyta > Magnoliopsida > Malvales > Malvaceae > Firmiana > Firmiana major. Next base: position 15,398,667 of record CM065904.1, on the reverse strand, counting down.
AGGGCCACCTCTTAAATCTTGCGGGAACAAAGTGCCACACGGTCGTTATAAAAAACGCGCATTTTTTGTAACGACCGTGTGGTACTTTGTTCCCGTAGGATTCAAGAGGTGGCTCCCACAGTCTCACTCATACGTACTGTCCGCTTTGGAAGCCCTACAGGCCCCTCACGGTTTTATCGAGGTAAATACCCCAATTCACGTCCTCAGAGGTTCGAACCCAAGACCTCATAGTCTCTGTTCTTACACAAATGATACCAATTGTTCCAATAGAACAATTGGTATCATTTGTGTAAGAACAGAGACTTTGAGGTCTTGGGCTCGAACCTTTGAGGACGTGAATTGGGGTATTTACCTCGATAAAGCCGTGATGGGCCTGTAGGGCTTCCAAACCAGGCAATACGTATGAGTGAGACGGTGGGGGCGACCTCTTGAATCCTGTGGCAACAAAGTGCCACACGGTCGTTACAGAAAGTGAAAGGTTGAGAAACTACATGCTCAGTAAGAAAATAATGTAAGCAAGTAGACAACTACACTATCTACATGCATATAATGACATGATATCAAAATCATTTACATCTTGAGCATGAGGTAGATTAAAACCATGCCACATGAATATGTATATAGTTTATGGAAACTCATAAAAGCAGGTATGATATCAAATGTAAAATCAACATATAAAACATCTCATGCTCATCATATCAAAACTCATCACAATTCATTTAAATCAAATCTAATCCCGCCCTTTGGGAATACCTTGTGCATAAAATCACATTTCCTTTTTACAAAACCAAATCACGGGTGTCACCCTTCCTTCGGGTCTACCCAAGTCTATCAATAAAACATAATATCAAGTGAGGCATATAGGTTACATTTCAGAAATAAATTGGGAATAATAGCCATATATATATCCCTGTGATCCCAGGCTACGCAGATCCCGACGTCCGAGGTAAGACAACTGCAACGAGAGGTGAGGTTAGCCCTACTTGTACAATAACTCAACCAACTAGTCATCAAGACAACATGGTACAGCGTACTCCATGTGACATACACGGTACAACGTACTCCGTGGACCCAAACGGTATGAGGGTGTCTGCCATAGGTCTTAGCCCACATCATTGTCAAGAGTGTCTGCCATAGGACTTAGCCCACATGACTGTTTATCTAGGGGGCCTACCATAGGACTTAGCCCCATCATGGTTCGGGTGTGCCTGTCATAGGTCTTAGCTACCCTATACCATGCCGGTAACCATTTCATGTCTCAAAACATGCGTGCGATGTATCATCTCACCGTGACACATAGTCTACAGGTGGCATTAGCACGATTTTCTATAAAACCTATCAAATCTTCATACGAGCAATGCTCCAGTATGATTTTCATGCACAGTAAATCAGTAAAACCTAGTACGAGCAAGGCTCCAGAACTATCAGTATGAATCAAAGCATCAAAATCTAATGCGAGCTAAGCTCCAGCACTGTTTGCACTCACATAAATATGATAGGTGGCTCCAGTTAAAATATCAAGTATTTTCAAGGATAAAACTCAACACATGATCCGTGCTTTTTCATGTAATCACACAAAGCAATAGCCAACCTATCCTCATTTAATTCATATCTAAACATTTTATCAAGAAAACATCAAAGCCATGAAAATACATGCATTTTTGGATCCTTACTACCCCTTTCATAAAATTCCTACCAAGGTAAACTAATATTTTCCTTCCTTCTTTTCGGAACCTTTCATAAAAATTCTTAATACATTAATAGATAGCTAGAGAATTTTGTGCCCTATAGTTCCCTCAAAATACGTATAACTATCTCTAGGCATTTACAAAACCCCCTTACCTCGAATCACATCGAGTGTAGTACAAGTTCCACCACTGGAAGCTCATTCAATCCAACTTGCTCCTAATCCGATCTCTAGAGCTGCAAATATTCATCAATCACTTCGTCACAATTGATACATCTTATCAGACCTTATAGTATTAAGCTTACTCCATTTTCGTATTTGGCCAACATTATCTCGTTCCTAATCAATTTGGCTAGTAACCCATTTAGTTATCAAATCAAACACCTAATTTGCATGCTTAATCCTTAGTTCCTCAATTCATTCATGCATTTAACAGTTACCATATATGCGTATTTCCTCACTTTGCCCAATCCCATAATTTGCTTTCACAACACAATCTTGACATCATGCATATCACATTTCTAACACATTGATATAACCTATTCATCATCAACTCAACCACATTGTCTTTTCTCACACTAAACTAATTTTAGTTTATGCTTGTTTTTTACATTCTAGGTAGTTTCAATGATCAATACATACACCAATCTACTCATAACAACCACTAGATAAATATACTTAGTGTTGGTGTATTGGAAACTCACCTAGCTTAACTTTCTTCTTTTTTAAGTTTGGAAGACTCCTAAGCTCCTTCAATCCAATGAGTTGAATGTTGGCTCCAAGCTATGTTGTTCTCCTCCTCAAAATGAACAACTTTGGCTCTAATAGCTTTTTCCCAATTCTTTTTGGAACAAGGTGTATTCTAGAGAGAGAAAGCTTGGTATTTTTGGTGAAAATGGAAGAGGTGTGTTGGTTTGTTGAAGAAAAGGGTTTTACCGTAGGGCATTTATAGATTGAGAGTGATGAGATCTATGTGCTAGGGTGAAGAGATCGATCTTCCTTTGGTTTTAGCCATCGAATTCTTAGGTTTTAAAAAGAGGAGATCAATCTGCTCGTTGGGGACAGATCGATCTTGGCTTGGTAGAAGCTTGAGGAGATCGATCTGCTCGTTGGGGAGAGATCGATCTTGGCTTGGCAGAAGCTTGAGGAGATCGATATGCTCTTTACAGAATACAATGGAGATCGATATGCACTTAAGGGAGGATCGATCTGGGCTTGGCAGAGGCTAATGCAGATCGGTCTGCTCAGTGGGGAGATCGATTTGCTTAGTGGTGAGATCGATATGCGTTGGCAGATTCACTTGAAATTGCTCTGTTTGAACAAGGGATCGATCTGCCTTGAATAGGAGATCGATCTGGCCTTTATCTGCAGCCCTTTTGCTGTAACTTTTCTAGAATTTCCAAAGGAGAACTTGCATTCGATTGGTTCACTAGTTATTTTGTAATCTATTCACACTTCGAGCATGGAAAGACTCATTTCTTATGATTCACATATAATATGACTTGTGTGTATTACTTGAATTCATTAATGATACACAAATTCGTAATCCATGCTTTATCATTTCGTGTTTTAAGTCTTTATCTCCAGTCCAGATGCTTTAAGTTATATTCGTTTAGTTTGTGGCCACTTCAGCCCTTATTTAAGCTTTTCTTGCATCACGACACTCATTTATCCCATCGTAATTCATTCACATTTACATGATTCGAAAATCGTCTATCTTACAATTCCATTAACATATAATAGTGTCATACATACATAGGGTCTCAAAATCTTCCCCACTTAAAAAATTTGGTCCTCCAAATTAGAACCAAATCAGTCCGTAAACAACTCGAGATACTTTTCCCGTATCAAACTCTCCAACTCCCATGTAGCTTCTTCTGCAGTGTGATGTTGCCAAAGGACTTTCACTAAAGGAATCGTCTTCGATCTTAGTACTTTCTCCTTCCTATCCAATATTTGAATCGGTTTCTCAACATACGTCATGTTCTCGTTGAGCCCCAATGGCTTATATCTTATCACATGTGTCGGATCCGGCTGGTACTTCCATAACATAGAGATGTGGAAGATGTTATGAACGCCTGCTAGCTCAGGTGGCAATGCTAGCCTGTAGGCCTTATCTCCCACTCTATCTAATATCTCAAAGGGTCCAATGTAACGAGGACTTAACTTGCCTTTCTTTCCGAACCTCGTTATACCCTTTGAAGGAGAAACTCGCAAAAACACTGATTCACCCACTGTGAACTCTAATGGTCTTCGTCTCTTATCAGCATAACTCTTTTACTGCTCTGAGCTATCTATAACCTCTCACAAATCAACTAGACATCCTTAGAGGCTTGTCTCACTAAGTCGGGAGTGAATATCAGTCGGTCATCAACCTCTTCCCATCCAATAGGGGAACGACATCTACGGCCATACAAAGCCTCACACGGTGCCATCCCGATACTCGAATGATAACTGTTATTATAGGCGAGCTCTACGAGTAACAAATGGTCATCTTAGGAGCCTTCAAAATCCAAAGCACATGCTCTCAACATATCGTCTAAGGTTTATATAGTCCTATCTGACTGACCATCTGTTTGAGGATGGAAGGCTGTGCTAAAACTCAGTTGGGTCCCCATCGCTTCCTGAAAGTGTTTCCAAAAGTGAGAAGTGAAGCAGGCATCCCTATCAGAAACAACGCTCACTGGAACACTATGTAACCTCACTATCTCACGCACATATAGTTTCGCCAGTAAACTTAGAGTAACGGTAGCTCTCAAAACTAGGAAGTGTGCTGATTTCGTCAATCTATCCACTATCACCCAAATTGCGTCGTGTTTCTTGCGGGTCCTAGGTAAACCCATCACGAAGTCCATAGTGACATACTCCCATTTCCAAGTTAGTATAAGTAGAGGTTGCAATAGCCCTGAAGGCTTCTGATGCTCTACCTTCACCTGTTGATAGATGAGACACTTCGCCACATATTCAGCCACCTCTCTCTTCATTCTTGACCACCAATACACTCTCTGAAGATTCTGATACATCTTGTTACTTCTTGGATGCAGTGTATACTTCGTCCAATAAGCTTTTGTCAAGATGAACCTCCCGATCTCTGGATCATTGGGAATACATATGCTACCCAAGAACCTCAGTAAACCATCTGAACTCGGCTCAAATTTAGTCTCTGTGCCCCTATGTATCTACTCAATAATATCACTGTATTGTTGATCAATCTGCTGAGCCTACCGAATACGATCCACCAGATCTGGTTCCAATAGCAGGCTAGCTACCATAAAGCCATTATCAGTATCAGACGGGGTCACATCTAAATTAAGGCTCGCAAACTGTTCCAACAGCTTGTGTTCCCTGATCATCATATATGACACCAACCCGAGGTTCTTCTTGCTCAAGGCATCAACAACTACATTCTCCTTACCCAGGTGGTACATGATTTCACAATCATAATCATTCAGAAGCTCGAGCAACCTCATTTGTCTCATGTTTAACTCATTCTGTGAGAACAGATACTTAAGGTTCTCGTGGTCAGTAAATACTTGAAATTTCTCACCATAGAGGTAGTGGCACTATATTTCCAAAGTGAACACCATAGCTACCAACTCCAAATCATGGGTCAGGTAGTTCCTCTCATGATCCTTCAGTTGTCTAGACCCATATATGACTACCCTCCCATCTTACATCAGTACACAACCCAGTCCTTGGTGTGATGCATCCGTATATACAGAGAAACCTCCTCAGCTGGTAGGAATGGTGAGAATTGAAGCTAGTCAATCAACACTTAAGCTCCTGAAAACTCCTCTGACATGCCACGTCCCACATAAACTTAACATCCTTCCGTGTGAGACGTGTCAACGGAGCAGCTAGTCTAGAGAAACCCTCAACAAACCTCAGATAATAACCTACCAATCTCAGAAAACTTCTGATCTCAGAAACTGTCCTGGGTTATCCCCACTGAATAACTGCCTCAATTTTAGTTGGAGCTACTGATATCCCATCTTTCGATACAACATGACCCAGAAATGAGATCTGCTCCAACAAAAAGTTACACTTGCTGAGTTTGGCATATAACTCCTTCTCTTAGAGGGTCTGCAGAACTATCCTCAAATGTTGCTCATGGTCTTCCTTGGACTTGGAATAAACCAATATATCATCGATAAACACAATCACAAATTGATCCAGGTATGGCTTATATACATCGTTCATCAACGCCATAAATGCTGCGAGGGCATTCGTCAATCCGAATGGCATAACCAAGAACTCGTAATGGCCATAACGGGTACGGAATGTCGTCTTGGGTACATCTCCACTCCGTATCCTAAATTGATGGTACCCTGACCGTAGATCTATCTTTAAAAAGACTTGGGCTCCTCGGAGCTGATCCAATAGATCATCAATGCATGAAAGGGGATACTTGTTCTTAATGGTAGCCTTATTCAACAATCGGTAATCTATACACAGTCAGAGGCTCCCATCTTTCTTCCTCACAAACAAAATCAGAGCTTCTCAGGATGAGACGCTCGGTCTAATAAACCCATTCTCTAGCACTGGTTCTTCAGCTCCTCCAACTCAATCGGAGCCTTCCTATACGGTGGTCGAGATATCGGCTCAGTACCAGGTACCAACTCTATACAAAACTCCATTTCACAATCCGGTGGTAGTCCTGGTAGATCATCCGAAAAGACAGCAGGAAACTCCGCAACCACTTGAATGTCTCTCAATTCCGGACGGACCTTATCTATATCAACCACGTATGCAATGAACCCTTCACATTATTATTTCCACCGTTAGTAACACAACTTATCCTTAAAATTAGACTTATCAATTCCAACATAGAAATTTATCCATTTTGCTTACAATAAAATACTACTTTCATTACCTTTCAAGGAAATTTTATAATACATTTTTCGGGAAACTTACGGTAACACTATGTACCCCTAAAAATGTTACCGTCTTAGAAAAACAATCTAAAAAAACCTGATTTGCAGCCAACCAATCCATTCCTAAAATTACATCAAAATCATTCATATTTAATAGGAGAAGATCGACTGCCATCTCTTTTCGCCTATCTTCAGCCTACAACCCTTATACACATACTCAGTCAATTGATTGTCAATCATGGGCGTTGAGATCAATAACATTCTATCTAATGATGTAGGCTCAATATATTTTGACAACTTACATGCGAAAGAGGGCGATATGAAAGAATGCGTGGCACCAGGATAAAATAACACAAATGCTTCTAAGCAAAAAAAATTGGATAGTACATTTAATCACATCCGCTGATGCATCTGTTGTGTCCTGATCTAGTGCATGCACTAGCCCCCTGCCGACAACCTGCTTCCCCTTCTCAACGGCTATGACTTTCCTCTTCAGAGTCGAAGTCTCAACAAGAGCTCTCTTTGACTCCTTACCCTTTTGTGGGGCAGTCTCCATCATCTCGGGGCAATCCTGTACAACATTCCCTGGCTTCCCACAACGATAGCACACTACCAAAGACATCGGACAAGACCTGTTACCATGATATCAACCACATCTCCTACACTACTCGGTAGTCGGTCGTATCCCTCCAATAACTACACCTCTCGGCGACGGTGCTAAAGCTGGATATACTGGAGGTTTTACTATCCTCTCTTGTACCTCCTCAGTCCGAGGTCTCTTATCAGTTACTCTCAAACCTCCTCTTTTGATCAACCTATCAATTTTGGATCTCTTTCGGTCCCTGTCTTTACCTCTACTGATCTTTCCAAACTCGAAGGCATTTCACTCAATGTCTTGCTCACATAACTGCGCCCTATGCACAGCCTTCTCATATGTCGAAATATCGAATGGGACCAATCTGGATCTGATAGTTGGCCGCAATCCATCAATGAACTCCCTAACCTTCCTCGTTTCACTGCTCATCGTATCTGGGTCGTATCTCCGCGGGATATAAACCTCATCTCATACTCGTCTACAGATCTGTTCCCCTGAGTCAACCCAATAAACTCCATCTGCAACTTCCTTTGAGCAGTGTCCGAAACATACTGCCACACCCCATTTTTGGGTGCCCTATATCCATACATATACTACTAACGGTTGGGCTGTGAGTCAATGTAATTACTATATCTCATACATTTATAGCGAAAAAATTTAAAACTTTAATTCACACATTCTCAGGCGTGTGTAGATATACAAAATCAATTGTATAATGTATTATCTTTACATAACATCCCCATACAACTGTTTACATTTTCGATTCATGACTGTGTGATACATTACAATAGATACAAAATGCTCATGTTTATACAATTCTTATACCTTTGCAACTGGTGGGAGCTGTCTAATACAAAAGAGATCTGGAGACCACCGCACTGTCTTACTTCTCAATATCTGGAGGGGGGGAAAAGTGGGATGAGCAAACCATAGCTCAGTTAGGAAAAGAATGTTAACAGGTAGATATTATACTATCTACATAGCCCATGCATGCATAAATAAAACCATGTTTTAATATAAATGGAAATATTACTAGTAAAAGAATTTAAACATGCTTCTCACATAAGCATTTTCATAAAACTAATATCCAATACTTCCATTTAAAAACATGTCATAAAACAATGCTATCACAGTACAAACATTCAAATCAAGAGATTTATCAAATCACAATATCTCTTTACTTTTCTCAAATCATTTCTTTTCATCAAATCTCTTTCTTTTCTGAGTTACTCAATTTCTCTTATCTGTTAGACAGGTATGGAATTCTTAGCAATCAAATATCCACGACATATGGCTATAGTCAGTGATCACAGGCCTCACTGATCAGGTGTGTACAAGGCATCATTTGCCTAAAGAGGGATGGGTCAGTCCTACCCTCCGATTCATCTCAATCAACATTATCTCCCTCATCATATCACATATACTCGTACTCTCATGCACCCAGCACGGTACATAGTATACCAACGGACAACTATACAGTTTAACATACGACCATGGACCTGGTCCATCCATCCAACTCCGATGGACTCATCATCCTGAACCATGTCTCATATACTAGACGAGCAAATTAGTGTGACACACAGTCATCGCAAGGCTCCAATACGGTATCTCTCAGTGTGAGCAACTACTTCTAACACTGTGTCATATAAAACTCAGCAAAACTAGTGCGAGCAATGCTCCAGCACCTTTCTCAAAAATCATCGTGCGAGTTAAACTCCAGCACTACACATCAAACATGAAGACGTATGCGAGTGAAACTCCAGCATAGTCAAAATCATTAAAATGGGTGTAAGCTAGAGCTCCAACACCAATTCACATCTCAAATTCGATAGGTGGCTATTTTCTCTTTTAAAAACTCAAAACATGTTTATTTACGTAGCATGTCGTCCCATGTTAAACATGTAAAGCTAGCCAACATAATCATCATCATTTCTCAATTACAAAATCAACATATAGTTGAGAAAACATTAAAAAACATCGTATAGATGTAAAAACATTAAAAACATGCATGTCAGGCTGTTTTCCTTCCCACATTGCATTTTCACAATATATATATATATATCATAATACATTTCATGATCTCATATCATTTCATAGCTCAATAGCTAAACATGCTATCACTAGCGTCATAACTACTAAAATCATTGTAAAATATGTACAAATATCTCTATCGCTAATATACAGTCCCTTACCTCGAATCGTACTTGTATTTCCTTTATCTCGTTTACTCCGTTCATGATCTGGGTCAATCATGTTCCACGTATTCCAATCTACACGTGTAAATAATTAAGTTATTTTCTTTTCCATTTTTTAAACCTCCACATTGTCATCTATTTATCTATTCATACTTCCTAAGCCTTAAAATCATATCTCACCTTCCCACTAGCATCATTATACCTTCTTTCAAGTTTTCCATCACTTTTCCATAGATTTTCTTTTCATAAACCCCTCTTAATATTACTCACTCTTCTCTACAATCATCATTCCTATCAATATTTCACATACCATTCTACCCATTAAATGTCTAGAAGTCCATATTGAAAACTTGAGGGTTGAAAAGCTTACCTAGCTTAGTTTTAACCTTAGCAAAACTTGTGGTGGCCAAATCTTTTTCTCTTGGTCAAACCAATATGTGATTTTTGGGAATGTTGTTCTCCTTACTTCAAGGAACAACTTTCCCTTCTTGAGCTCCTTCAGATTCTTGCTGGAATATAGTGCTTTTTAGAGTGAGAAAACTTAGTGGTTGAGAGAAAATGGCATGTGTGGGTTTTGGTAGGGAAGAAATCTGATTTTCAGTCCAAATCCCATCCCCTTTTATAGATGCAGAGACATGAGATCGATCTGGTCCTTGAGGAGATCAATCTCTGCATGGTTTGGTAGTATTTTTACCTAACGTAATCTACTACCAAATTGATCTGCCTTCATAATGAGATCAATTTGTTTGCTAGCAAAATCCTTCATGGAGATCGATCTGCCTCTTGTAAGAGATCGATCTGCTCCTTACAGAATCTTAATGAGATCGATCTGTTGCTTAAGGGAGATCGATCTCTTCCAGGCTGAAAGTTAAGGAGATCGATCTGTGTTGTGAAGGATCGATTCCTTCTAGACAGAGACTTAAGGAGATCGATCTGCCTTTCCATGAGATCGATCTGCCATGGTCCATTGAACTGATTCTTGGCATTTTTATGAGAGGATATCGATCTCTCCTTCATATGAGATCGATCTCTCATCCCCTACACACTCATTTCTACATTTTTCTGTAGATTTTCCAACTACATACTCACCCTCATTTGGTTCATACCTCAATTTAAAATTCGTACACAATTAACATACAATGGTATCCATTCCATATAGTTCATAAGTATTAAAACTTGTGCATACAACTTGAAATTCATAGGTGTTTCATAGAATCCATAATCCTTACATTCCTTTTATCACTTATACACTTGTAACAAATGTACATATACATTTGATCTTCATAATAGTTACATGTGAAATTATAGGCATTACACATACTATCTCCGAAAGGCCTCCAAAAACACCTCCCACATGATTTCAATGTGTCGGGCTCTCAAAATTGGCCTGGTGGACTTCCACCAATACTCTGCCACTCCTTTCAACATGAATGCAGTAAAAGTGACCATCTCCGTAGTGGTGCACTCAAAGAACCCGTATTACTTCTTAATCTCATTTACCCAATCATTAGCAACCACTGGGTCCTTCACCCCACAAAATGATGGTGGTCTAAATTTTTAAAATTGTCGTAATCTCTCCAAATCACAACCATAACTCCACACTCTGCTACTCTGCTATGGAGCAATAGGTGATGCTGTATCCTGAACTGGTCGGGGTGTATCTACCACCTGTGGTATCTGTGCTGGCCATGTAGGCGTATTAAAAGCAACAGCCAGTTCAGCATAGCAGCCTTGGTAGTTAGGCCCTATCTCTCCCAGCTCCATACATAGTCTGAGCGACTAGCTCCATAATAGTCTCCAAACTCCACTCCAACCTAGCGAAGTGTGCTTCAATATCCCCTGGCCTCTTAGTAGGCTCTTGCGAGATCTGATCAATTAATGGCTCTGTACAGCTTTCAGGTTTCCCGCTCTAACCTAGCTAAGTGTGCTTCCCTTTACCACTGCGTGTAATAGGCATGATGCCTAAATTCCTACATCCATAGTTATTCATTAATCTAACCCATCAGATATACACATTTATATGTAAACAAAGTATAACAATATGGGGACGTAAATTTTCTTATTACTAACTCCGACTCATATCAGATCACATGATCCGTGCTTTTTCATGTAAACACATAAAGCAGTAGTGAACCTGTAAGACTTGTAAATTCCTATGTAATGTATATGATTCCAGAATGTACAGACAAGTTACATTTCATATGAATCACAAGTAATAGATGTTTTTAAGCCCTAAGTGTGAATGAAATGTAAAATGAGTATAAAAGCAAATGAATGGGAGTTTCACTTTGGAAATTTGGGAAAACTATAGCTAGAATGTTGTTGAACATAGGGCAAATCAATCTCATAGCCTTGAATTGCAAGCCAGGAATATTCTACAAGAGGGAGATCAATCTCATAGCCTTGAATTGCAAGCCAGGAACGTTCTGCAAAAGGGAGATCGATCCCTCACATAAGCAGATTGATCTCCACCCCAGGAAGATCGATCCCAAAGTGGTTCTGCATAGATGAGATCGATCTCATCCCTATAGTAGATCAATCTCAATTTATCTCGGCCAAGACCAGATCGATCTCATGCTATAGGCAGATCGATCTCCTACCCGTAATTATCGAGATTTTGAGGATTTTAAGCAAGGGGAGATTGATCTCCACCCCTTGGAGATCGATCTCATAATGTAAAATCTATATAAAAAAAAAGGCCACACAATCTATGCCTTCTTCTCCTGAACATTGAAAACCCTTCATATTTGAGCAAAAAACCTAGTTTCTCACTCTAGATTTTCAACACCTTCCAAAGAGATTTGAGGGAAATGTATTTGAGCAAAGTTGTTGCTTAAGAGGAGGAGAGCAACATAGTTGAAGACTAGAGGTTGGATCAAAGGGTTGAAGGAGAAAAAGAATCTCTCCTCACATTTGGTAAGAAAGAGAAAAATCAAGATAGGTAAGAAAGTTAAAATGGCATGAAGTTAATGATGATTTGAGTATGTAAAGATGCTGATAAGCATGTATAGATGATTTTAAAATACCTTTATGGAGTTCAAATGTTGGATTAGATGATGATTGAAAATGGGTAAAGGAAGTGTTCGATAAAATGCCATACAGAACGAAAATGGATTAAACTAAGATTGATGGATGCTTATTTGATACCGAAGGAACTCGATTTATAACCGGATAACTAGAAATCTGAGAAAAATAGAGGAAGTAATTGAATAAGGGTTTGAGTGACCCCATTCTAGAGTTGAATGAGTAGTATAATGAGTAATCATTGATGTTTCGACGTTATTTGGACAGCTCAAGAATTTGACTCGCGAGTCGAAGCTAGTCCATGAGACAGGAGTATTGCACCACCCAAGGTGCAAGAGGTAAGGGATGTAACCTTTTATGCATGTGTATTTCCTTACTAATGAAAATGCTTTGGTAGCATAAGATGAGTTCACAAATGACCATACTTATTGAGAAAAGTGTTTGATTGAGATTTATAACTTGAGCTCATATTTTACCGGTTTGAGCTCGATTTGTTTTTTAATCAAGTTATTTTTAAGCAAATATATTCTTGTATTTAAATGAGATTTACAAACAAAACTATCATGAGCTCTACGTGAAGGAAAAACCGTTTTCTACCTAATAATGGCATACTTTAATTTGAGACTAAAGGCTTGTCATGAAATTTACACATCGGTGGATACCTCCATTTGGGTAACGTGTGATGCCTCCGTTTTGGTAACGAGAGATGCCTTCGTTTTGGTAACGTGAGATGCCTCCATTTTGGTAATGAGAGATGCCTTCGTTATGCCTCTTTTTTGGTAACGTGAGATGCCCTCGTTGACGATGATATGATATGATATGATGTGATGTGATGATTTCATTCATGACTTTTATACTATGCCTAGTCTCCATCATTGTTTTGAGATATGACGTGTTTGTGAAATGGGATATTGATGTTTTGATGAACTGTGATTTTAATTACATATTTATAATCATGTCAATTATGCCATTATTACACTTATGCTTTAATGATGCTTTTTAAAGCTCATATGCACTTCTTACTGAGCGAAGTTGAAAGCTCACCCCCTCTTTTCCTCCCCCCACAGATTACTTACAATGAGCACTAGTACTTGCGACATACGTGACATAGGCTGGTGGACGAGACTCTCCCCAAGCTATTGCTTGTACACTCGAGAGGTATAATTCAATTCATTTTGCAACCCAGATAATTACGTAATACAGACACTTGTATTTGAGTAATATTGGATGTAATCAGATTGGTTTTAGTAAATGAATGGAGAAGTAGACTTCTTTTGATGTTTGGATATTTGATTAAGTGGATGTCGAGAGATCCTGGGATATTGATTGATGAGATAGAAATAAATTAACTGACACTGTATAGGAATGTAACGCAAGTAGGAAGTTTAAATTAAGAAAAAATTTTAAATTATCTCTATTTTTCGCGCTTTTGTGCTGTCACAGATTTGGTGGTATCAAAGCTGAGTTTGCCTTGTATTGTCAGTGTCAATTTTATGGAAATAGATTGCATCCCAAGTATCTTTAATTGTCTGGTAATTAATTGAATTGAACAATTAACATTGTAATTGATGTTTATGTGTACGTGCTGGTACGTAAGAGACAAATTATGAGGGGAAAATGAGTTCGTCCCCGGAGGCAGGCCAAGCCACCTCCACCACCTGAACACAGCCGGAGAGTCTTAACTCTCGAATTAATCGGCTTGAACAGGATGTGCGACAGGGGTTTGAGCAGATGACAACGCTATTTACGTAACATTTCAGGGCTAATGCCTCGGGTACCATGCTTACCCCGGCTCTTACACCACCACAAGATCGGTCCCCACCTCCTATACAGACTGACCCAATATCACCCGCCATTCAGCCTCCAGAGCAAACTAGGTCCGATGATGGAGGTAAGGGCTGGTTGAAGGACTTTCTTAAGATGAATCTGTCGACATTTAAAGTGGTGAAGGGTCCAACAGAAGTGGAGGAGTGGTTGACCAAGATGAAGGTTATTTTTGACTTTTTGGGATGCACTGATGCAGAGACGGTTAGTATGGGAATCTACATGCTTAAGGAACAAGCGCGGTGTTGGTGGAATACCACCTAGAGTATATTGACCGCCATCCATCCAATGATCAGCTGGGAGACTTTTCAGTTAGCTTTTAGAACCCAGTATATTCCTCGTGCTGCCCAGATGAAGATACAAGTAGAATTTTTGAATCTAGTACAAGGCGGCATGACAGATGAGTATGAGAACTAATTTACTGCTTTACTGAGATATGATCCGGAGACTGTCAAGGATGAGAAGCGTCGGACAGAGGGCTTTGTTTATGGGTTGAGACTAGCCATTCGAGATAGACTGATACAGCTCTCCATTACGGAGTTTAATGATGCTCAGAGATGGACGTAGGAAGTTAAGAGGGGACTAGAGTTGATATAGTCCCAGTCTGAGTCTCGAGTGATAATCATGGATAAGGGTAAGAGACCTGAAGCTTCCCACACCGACTTCAAGAGGGGTTCTTTTAAGAGACAAATGGTTGAGAGACCTAAAAAGAGATTTGATAGACCCAAAGTTCCTCCCATTACTATGGAGACCCTTCGAGGTGCCAGACCCAACACTAAGATCTGTAGAGACTGTGGTCGACCGCATGAGGGTGCTTGTTTTCAAGTACTACGAGGATGTTTTAGGTGCAAGGACATGGGTCACAAGGTAAATGATTGCCCACAGCTACAGAGACCACATCCTCAAGAGCCTTCTCGACAACAGCCTCGGAGGGTGATTCCCCAAAGACGAGTCACGGTTATTGATAAATGAAAGAAGCCTGTCACTGAGGGGTGTGTATTTGCTTTAGATAAGGCAGACACTTCGTCTAAGGCTATTAGAGGTACACTTCTTGTCTATAATCATGAGGCTCATGTGTTGTTTGACCTAGGTTCCATGCATTCCTTTATTTCTGTATACTTTGAATGTAAATTAAATTTAGAGCCTAAACCCCTAGATCATATTTTACATGTAAGTACACCTATGCGTGAGTCGCAGAGGACTGATATGGTATGTAGAAAGTGTGAGATTAAGTGATTTTAACAGATCTAGCTTTACTAAATATGTGTGGATTTGATGTGAATTTAGGGATGGATTGGTTGGCGACCAATTGCGTGAGTCTAGACTGCTACACTAAAACTGTAACTTTCTCCCTACCTGAAAAATTTAGTGTACGTTTAAATATTAAGGAATGAAAATGTGTGAAAATTATTGTGAGAAGTCTTATGAATATGATTATATTTTCTTAAAAACACTGATTAGACTATTGATGTGAAGGTTACATCGCATTCATCTCTGACATCAGCCGGGAACCTCCGAGGATAGAGGACATACCGATAGTATGCGAGTTTTCAGATGTGTTCCCAGATGAGTTATCGGGTTTACCACTGAAAAGAGAGCTGGAGTTCACTATCAATCTAGTGTCAGATACCCAACTAATCTCTAAACCTCCCTATAGGATGGAGATGGTTGAATTGGAAGAGTTAAAGAAACAGTTGCAAGAGCTGCTTGACCAGGGTTTTATTAGACGCAATGTGTCACCATAGGGAGCTCCGATTTTGTTTGTGAGGAAAAAGGATGGTAGCCTCAGGTTGTGCATAGATTATAGACTACTGAATAAGGCTATGGTGAAGAACAAATATCCCATACCAAGGATTGATGATTTGTTTGATCAGCTGAAATGGGCTTTTGTCTTTTCCAAGATTGACTTAAGATCGGGCTATCACTAGTTAAGGATAAAAAAAGAGGATATTTCAAAAACGGCCTTTAGAACTAGATATGGCCACTACGAGTTCTTGGTGATGCCTTTTGGCTTAACAAATGCCCTTGCTGCCTTCATGAGCTTGATAAACGAGGTATTTCGAGACTATCTAGATCAGTTTGTGATAGTCTTCATTGATGATATTCTTATATATTCTTGGTCCAAGAGGAACACACCCAACATTTACCGATTGTGCTTCAGACACTCCGAGACAAGCAGTTGTATGGAAAACTCAGTAAAAATGAGTTTTTACTAGATAATAGCTTTCTTCGGTCATATTGTGTCTAAGGATGGGGTATCAGTTGATCCCTCCAAGGTAGAAGCTGTACTTAATTGGGAGAGGTCGAGGACAGTTAAAGAGATTTAGAGTTTTTTGGGACTTGCAGGATATTACAGGAGGTTTGTTGAGAGGTTCTCTAAGATTGCAGCTCCTTTGACTAAGCTTACACGTAAGGACATTCCATTTATATGGTCAGATCGGTGTGAGCAAAGTTTCCAAGAGCTTAAACGATGATTAACCACAGCACCCATTTTAACGATTCCAAGTGGATCTAGAGGCTTCGCAGTGTATAGTGATGCTTCCCATATGGGTTTGGGGTGCATGCTAATGCAGCATGGAAGAGTAGTCGCTTATGGATCACGACAACTGAATGACCATAAGCGAAACTACCCCACGCACGATATGGAGTTAGACACAATGGTGTTTGCATTGAAAATATGGCGGCATTACCTATATGGGGAAAGATTTCAGATTTTTACTGACTATAAGAGTCTGAAGTATATCTTTGACCAAAAGAAGCTTAATATGATACAAAGACAATGGATGGAGCTCCTTAAGGACTATGACTATGAGATTTTGTTTCATGCAGAGAAAGCGAACGTAGTTGCAGATGCCCTGAGCAGAAAGAGCATGATTTCTGCTATGATGATCAGGGAAAGGGATTTATTGGAACAGTTCATCTGGCTCAAGATAAGAGTTGAGGAAGCAGAGGTCGAATTTATGGCTAGCCTATATATAGAGCCCAGTATTTTGGATCAGATTAGAACTAGACAGAGAAGTGAATAAAAGCTACTGGATTTGGTTAGCCAAGTTGATAAGAGCCTACAGTCAGATTTTACGATCAGTGATGATGGATTGTTGAGGTTTAAGGGCCGTATTTGTGTCTCGAGCAATGATACCTTGAAGCAGCAAATATTGAGGGAGTCTCACTTCTCCCGTTACACTATGGACCCAGGTAGTATCAAGATCTGCTTAAGGTGTATTGGTGGAGTGGTATGAAATGGGAAGTGGCAGAATTTGTGGCCAAGTGTTTAGTGTGTCAACAAGTAAAAGCTGAGCATCAAAAGCCCAGAGGATTACTTAAGTCCTTGCCAGTGCCAAAATGAAAATGGGAGCATATCACCATGGACTTCATCATAGGATTAGCGAGAACCCAAAGAGGTCATAATGTAATCTGGGTAATAATAGATAGATTAACTAAGAGTACCCACTTCCTTGCCATCAAAGTACAGATACCTTGAGTGCCTTAGCTGAGCTATATGTTAGAGAGATAGCTAGACTGCATGGGGCCCCAGTGAGTATAACATCTGATAGAGATTCCAAGTTTATCTCTAGATTTTGGACTCATTTTTAGGAAATCATGGGATCTCGATTGAATTTTAGTACCGCCTATCATCCTCAGATTGATGGTCAGTCCGAGCGAACTACACAGACCTTAGAGGATATGTTACGGGCGTGTACAATGGAA
The DNA here is from genome assembly GCA_033439115.1 of Firmiana major. Classification (NCBI taxonomy): domain Eukaryota; kingdom Viridiplantae; phylum Streptophyta; class Magnoliopsida; order Malvales; family Malvaceae; genus Firmiana; species Firmiana major. The sequence goes on along the minus strand of CM065904.1, from coordinate 15,380,760 downwards.
TTTAAGGGATCATAGGATGATCACCTGCCCCTTGCTGAGTTTACGTACAACAATAGCTATCATACGAGTATTGGTATGGCACCTTATGAGGTTCTATATGGTAGGAGGTGTAGATCCCCCATAGCTTGAGAAGAAGTGGGTGACAGAAAGGTAAATGCTCCTGATCTCGTTGAACAGGTAGTTTAGAATGTAAAGATTATTTGTGATAGATTACGGGCGGCTCAAAGTCGACAGAAGAGTTACGCTGATGTGCGTAGACAGCCACTTGAGTTTCAAACAGGAGATTTTATGTTCCTTAAAGTGTCTCCAAGTAAAGGTATCATGCCTTTGGGAAGAAGGGGAAGCTGAGTCCCCGATTTTATTGGTCCATTTGAGGTATTAGAGAGAGTGAGAGATGTCGTCTACCGGCTAGCTTTACGCCCACAGCTTTTCGTGATTCATAATGTCTTTCACGTCTCGATATTAAGGATGTATAATCTGGATCCCTCCCATGTCATCGAGTATGAAGTATTAGACATCCATGGAGACATGAGCTATGTAGAAGAACCTGTCTGAATCCTCGATAAGAGAGAAACGATACTTCGAACAAAGAAAATTTCGTTGGTAAAGGTTTTTTGGAAACACCACTCAACAGAAGAGGCAACTTGGGAGCTCGAGAGCATGATGAAAGAGAAGTATCCTTGACTTTTTGAGGAATGACCTGGTTCTAATTTGGAGGACCAAATTCTTTTAAGGAGGGGAGGAATGTAAGACCTGTAAATTCCTATGTAATCTATATGATTCCAAAATGTACAGACAAGTTACATTTCATACGAATCACAAGTAATGGTTGTTTTTAAGCCCTAAGTGTGAATGAAATGTAAAATGAGTATAGAAGCAAATGAATGAGAGTTTAACTCTGGAAATTTGGGAAAACTGCAGCTAGAATACTGCAGAACGTAGGGCAGATCGATCTTATTCCAAGGAGAGATCGATCTCATAGCCTTGAATTGCAAACCAAGAACATTCTGCAAGAGGGAGATCGATCCCTCACATAAGCAAATCGATCTCCACCCCAAGAAGATCAATCCCAAAGTGGCTCTGCCTAGATGAGATTGATCTTATCCCTATGGTAGATCAATCTCAATTTGTCTTGGCCAAGAGCAGATTGATCTCATGCTATAGGCAGATCGATCTTCTGCCTACAATTGTCGAGATTTTGAGGATTTTAAGAAAGGGGAGATCGATCTCCACTCCTTGGAGATTAATTTTATAATGTAAAATCTATAAAAAAAAAAGGCCAGACAATTCGTGCCTTCTTCTCCTGAACATTGAAAACCCTCCATATTTGAGCAAAAAACCTAGTTTCTCACTCTAAATTTTCAACACCTTCCAAAGAGATTTGAGGGAAATGTATTTGAGCAATGTAGTTGCTTAAGAGGAGGAGAGCAACATAGTTAAAGACAAGAGGTTGGATCAAAGGGTTGAAGGAGAAAAAGAATCTCTCCTCACATTTGGTAAAAAAGAGGAAAATCAAGATAGGTAAGATTTCAATGCACCAACTTCTACTATGATAATCTAAACATTTAGATGAGTTGATTTGGTATATATATTGTTGGCTTGAATGTTCAAAACACATGCTTAAGTAACCATGACCTAGAATGAGCTTAGAGAAAGAAAGTTGAAATGGCATGAAGTTAATGATGATTTGAGTATGTAAAGATGTTGATAAGCATGTATAGATGATTTCAAAATACCTTTATGGAGTCCAAATGTTGGATTAGATGATGGCTGAAGATGGGTATAGGAAGTGTTCGATAAAATGCCATAAAGAACGAAAATGGATTAAACTAAGACTAATGAATGCTTATTTGATACCGAAGGAACTCGGTTTATAACAGGATAAGTGGAAATCCGAGAAAAAAATAGAGGAAGTAATCAAGTAAGGGTCCGAGTGACCCTATTTTAGAGTTGAATGAGTAAAAGTGTGAAGTAGTAGTATAATGAGTAATCATTGATGTTTTGACGTTATTTAGATAGCTCGAGAATTTGACTCGTGAGTCAGAGCTAGTCCGTGAGACGAGAGTATTGCACCACCTAAGGTGCAAGAGGTGAGGGATGCAACCTTTTATGTATGTGCATTTCCTTACTAATGAAAATGCTTTGGTAGCATAAAATGAGTTCACAAATGAGCAAAACTTATTTAGAAAAGTGTTTGATTTGAGATTTATAACTTGAGTGCATGTTTTACTGGTTTGAGCTTAGTTTTGTGAATGGAGTTATTTTTGAGCAAATATATTCTTGTATTCAAATGAGATTTACAAGCAAAACTATCATGAGCTCTACGTGAAGGTGAAACTGTTTTCTGCATAATAATGACATGTTTTAGTTTGAGACTAAAGGCTTGTCATGAAATTTACACATCGGTGGATACCTCCGTTTTGGTAACGTGAGATGCCTCCATTTAGGTAACGAGAGATGCCTCCGTTTTGGTAACGAGAGATGCCTTCATTTTGGGAATGTGAGATGCCTCTATTTTGGTAACGTGAGATGCTTCCATTTTGGTAACAAGAGATGCCTCCATTTTGGTAACGTAAGATGCCCTTGTTGAGGATGGTATGATATGATATGATGTGATGTGATGATTTCATTCATGACTTTTATACTATGCCTAGTCTCCATCATTGTTTTGAGATATGACGTGTTTGTGAAATGAGATATTGATGTTTTTATGAACTGTTATTTTAATCACATATTTATAATCATGTCAATTATGCTATTATTACACTTATGCTTTAATGATGATTTTTAAAGCTCATATGCACTCCTTACTGAGCGAAGTTGAAAGCTCACCCCCTCTTTTCCTCCCCCCACAGATTAATTACAGTGAGTGCTGGTACTTACGGCGTACGTGACATAGGCTGGTGGACGAGACTCACTCCAGGTTATTGCTTGTACACAGAGTTAATTAATCCTAATACATCTCATACATCATTGTTTATCAAGTGTCTGTAAATACAACTTTAGTCTGGGTACATGAAATGTTAAATTATACCTCAAATACAATATACGGCCTCGAGCTCAAGTCCTCCACTAGCCACTACTCCGTACGTCGTAGGAAAACTCTCTTCACTTGAAGAAATCTGGGGGGAGATAAAAATAGGGTGAGCTTCTAAATCGCTCAATAAGAGGGGTAAGGGACTTATTAACAAAAATGATTAATTACACAACACAATCATTTTGTTTTGTAGGTGAAAGTCAAATAACTCAATAGAATACGTAGCATGAAATCATTAAAACATCATCATCATTTCACTTCTCTAAGATCATGCAGAAACATGAGAGTAAATAGCTTAGTATAAAACCCATAGTTACAAGCATATGGAAATAAGGATGCAATAATGGCTTTTCTCATAAAAACATGATAGAAATCACCTCAGTAATAATGCACGTGGTACAGCCACCAAAACCTAATCTCATGTGGAAAACGGAGATTAGGAAAATAAAACTCAGATAAAAACACCTGTCATGGCACACCAAAATAATCTCCTCTAGGTGCGCATCCCAGGCATTCTCAAAAGAAGGAACGTCGACAATATGGTCGTGTACATGGTGTATTGGTCTTACGTGTTATCAGAACAAGGCCCGAACTTACATTCTACCAGAGCAAGGCCTCTCCTCATGCACACTATCAGTCTTACATGCTACCAAAGCAAGGCCCGAACTTATATGCTACCAAAGCAAAGCCACCCAGCGCTACTAGAGCAGGGGTCATCTCACGTTACCAGAACGGAGGCATCTCTCGTTACCAAAACGGAGAAATAGCGAACTTACATGCTACCAGAGCAAGTCCCGAACTTAAATGCTATCAGAGCAAGGCCCGATGTGTTATCACATGACACGCCTAAGTCTCAATAACAGCCATTATCATATAAAACTGTTTTGCCTTCACGTAAAGCTCATAATGGTTTCTCTCATAAAATTCATCTGAAAACCCTTTTTGTACTCATTACAAAACATGTCAAAACCGAACTCAAACCGACAAAACTACGCACACATTTCTCAAAGCTCAGCACGCCTTAACGTAGGGCCCAAATCACATTTCACTATTTTAAACTTAAACGGTTTGTAAAACAATTTCACACATTGTTTACAACTCATAAAAGTTGGGCTCTAACAGGCTATAAAACCGTGTGCAATAAATCAATCACAACTCGTAAAACATGCTTGTTTTCTCAAAACGTTTCATGCTACAATTATCATCACAAAATCACATACACAATGAGTTTAGGTTTTCCCTTACCTCGTTGCACCTCGTATAGTGCAATCATTTCCCCCGAACGATAGACTAGCCTTGCATTCCTCTCTGGAACTCTCGGGCAGTCCAAATGATGTAAAAACATCATCAACACGTAATCACATTGTCTCTAATTTCAACATCGAGCATAACTGCTCACATTCTCATAATTTCTCAATACCTCGATGATTCTAACAACCCTAACCATTTTCAGCCTACTCATCACAACATCTATAACCACAATCATAGAAATCTATTTCCAAATCAAAGATTAAAGCTTAGAAATTTACCTAAAACTTGTGGAGTGCTCAATTCACGCCTCAGCTCAAACCATCCTTCGATTTCCAAGTATGTTGTTCTCTTTTTGATGAGAAATAACTTTCCCTCTTGCCACAACCTCTGATTCGAATGAAAATGGATGTTTTGGAAGAGAGAGAAAGCTAGGGATTTGATTTTCTTAAGAGAGAGAAGATGAACTCCAGCAAAACACATGGGTCTTTATATAGGCAGAGGGCAGGAGATCGATATGCTCTTATAGGAGATCGATCTGCCTTTAAATTTTGGGAATGTTCTGGACACTTTTTATGCCTACCAGATCGATTTGTCGAGGGGTAAGATCGATCTCATAATCTTGAGGAGATCGATATGCTCTTTGTTAGGAGATCGATCTGCATTTTACAAAAACATTTAGAGATCAATCAGCTTCCATTGGAGATTGATATACTCATTTAGATTTTCCATTCCTTGTCACTTTGGCCTACCAGATCGATCCCCTCTTCTCCAAGATCGATCTGGCCTCATAGTTTCACACTATGGTTGTACACTTGACATAAAATCTCTTTATATAATTGCCATAGTTTACTCCATTGATTATTTCTCATTCAGTACTCATTCATCACTTAGAAATCTTATTCCTTACTACCTCAATATATGAGTACATCACATTTAGCTAAATCAATAACACTTCATGTTCACTTTACAAAATTAGGTGTGTACAGATTTCTCAAGTCTCACACTTACTAGGCTTTAACAGAAGCTCACCCCCTTCTTCTTCATTTTAGATTAGCTGCAGTAAGACCGTTCAAATACTTGCGGGGTACTTTAGTTAGTACACGCTCAGGTATATCCTTTGATGTTTATTTCCAGACATTGGTAATGTACAAATACTGGTTTGCATATATATACTTTTGGGATGTAATCAATTGTCTTACGAATTAGGATTGTAAATGTTTCGAGAAGTAAATGAACTGTTGATGATGTTAAGTATGGAAATAGTGGTTGTTGTGGGATGTATAGTAAATTGAAAAAAATAGTAAATTTAAGAAAATAAAATCAACTGTTTGCGGATATAAATTATGGTTTCGATTATTGCAGGAAGGTAAGTTAAAGTATAAGAGGTTGTGCTGCCAAAATTCAGCCAACTTTAAATGATTAAAAGAATAAGCAATGGAAGAAACTATGTAACCTACACTGTACAGAATACAACCTAAGAAAGAAGATAAGAATAAAAAGAAAAAGTTACTCCTAATTTTCGTGCTCTCGGGGCGTTACAAAAAGGGTGAAATTGATAAGTATAATCATGCCTTACAGGTATACAATGTGAGTTGAATTGCTTAAGAGTTTATGATATGGTTTGTAGGATATTTCGAAAATATTTGAGGTAACCTAAAGGCAAGAAAGTGTAAGGCCCGTGAATTCTATGTACCCTTTATGATTCCATGTTGTACACACAAGTTAAATAATATGTGAATCATAAGAAATGGACCTTTTTATGCTCTACGTGTCAATCGAATGCAAAATGACTAGTGAAGCATTTAAATGCAATCTTTCCTTTGAAATTCTGGAAAAAATAGCAGCTGAAATCCTGCAGATGAATGCCAGATCGATCTTCAAACATGACAGGATCGATCTTGTAATTCCAGAATGAAATCACAAAGGTTCTATAGGCCAGCATATCAATCTCGATATGATTCTGCATAGAAAGGATTGATCGCCACCTAAAGGCAGATCGATCTCGATTTGATTCTGCCTAGAAAAGATCGATCCCTTCCTAAACACAGATCAATCTCCAATGGTTTCTGGCTAGAAAGGATCGATCTCTTCCCAATAGTAGATCAATCCCACAGCTTACTTATTGAATATTTGTATAGTTCAACCAAAGGAAGATCAATCTCACAACACTCATTTCTATTTAAAAGCACGACAGTGAGTCTTCTTCCCTAAAATATCAAATACCTATCCATTTTTAATAAGTGAACAAGTTTCTCACTCTAAAATATCATCACCTTCCAAACAGATTTGAGAAAGGTTGCTTTTAGCAAAGTTGTTCCTTGTGAGGAGGAGAATAACATAGTCAAAAACTAGTGGCTAAATTTCTAGATTTAAGGAGCAAGGTGTTTCTCCAATTTTGGCAAAAAGAGAAAGGTTAAGCTAGGTGAGTTTTCAATAAACCAACTTTAAGTATGTTAATCTAGACATTTTTATGAGTTGATTGATGTATGTATTGTTGGATGAAATATACTTGAGCATGCTTAATCATCCATGACCAAATATGGGTTTAGTTTGAGAAAGTGAGAGAAAGTTAATTTTACATGGATTTAATGATGATTTAAATATGTATTGATGTTATTAAGCATGTATACAAGATTCTAAGATGGTTTTGTGAGACTAATATGTTAGAATAGATGATGATTTAAAGTAGGCATAAGAGGTGTATGATGAAATGCCTTAGTGAAGGAAAGTGATGAAATTAAGGTAAGCACACCTAGTGTTTGCCGAAATGCCATGAGAGCTAGGCAACCATGGTGTCGGTCATGGCTAGGCGTGGTACACAATGTGTGAACAAATGGTCAAGTGGGCCAAACGTTGAGTATTCGGCTCAATAAAGCATTGTAGGCCTAAGGTCGACCTAATATGAATCAGTAGGCTTGATGAGCCCAATAGATTTTTGAGAAATAAATAGTATAATCGAAATGGACTAAAGAGAAAGTAAAGCCCAATAAGAGTAAAGAGGCCCAATAAGTTAAATCGATTGTAGTGAAAGTGAAATACAGATAAATAAACTATATTTAATATGATAAATAATTTCATACAGCTCCAGAGATTATATTGGGAGTGAATCGGACTGTGCGATCGAGCAGCTCTGAGGAAGTGGAATTACTCGACGCGATTCCAGGTAAGGGAATTTGTGAGTATTTAGAGGTAGCTACACGTATTTTGAGGGTATTTACAGGACATTAAATTTGCTTGACTACCTAGAAAAGAAATAATATTTTTTTACGAAAAAATTTAGGCATTGGTGAAAAAGATCGTTTTGCCCCTAGTTAGGAATTGTACAAAAAAGGTAGTAAGGCTAATAAATTGCAAGAATAACATGGTTTTTTTATATTTTTATGAAATATATTGCTTTGATTTAAGTAATTTATCGAAAGGCTGACTATTGATTTTCATGATTTACATGAAAAGGGGCACGTGTGAGGTGCCAATTTTGATTTTAAAAGTGTTTTATCGAAATAAAGCCGCCTATCAGATTTATATTAGTATAAATTGTGCTAGAGCCTTGCTCTCACTAGATTTTGATGATTTGACTTACACACAGAGTGTTGGAGCCTCACTCGCACTAAGTTTTACTGATTTTTTTGCATGAAAGTCGTACTAGAGCGTTGCTCGTATGAGGATTTTTGTATGTGCATAAAATCGTGTTGGAGCTTTGCTCGCATGAGATTTTGGATATCATGATATGTATGACATCATGCTGGAGCTTTGCTCACACTAGACATGATGTGACATGTATAAAGCCATGCTGGAGCCTCCTATAGACTGTGTGTCATAATGAGATGATATGCTCGCACGTGTATGTTGAGGCATGGGTTGGTTATCGACATGGTATGAGGTGGATAAGACTTATGGCAGCCACCCCCAGACTGTGATATGGGTTCATGGAGTACATTGTACCGTGTATGTCACACAGAGTACGCTATACTGTGTAGTCATGACTATGAGATTGGTGATTTGATATTCTAGCAGGTAGGACTGACCTACCTCCTGTTGCAGTCATGATACCCTACACACCGAGATCCGTGTAACCTAGGATCACAGGGACATAGTCCTCAATTTTTCCTATGCAATAACCTACATGCCTCATGTGATATCATACGGTCTAGATGGACTAGGGCAGACCCGAAGGAAGGGTTATGCCTCGATTTGTGATTTGAAAACGAAATGTGGTTTTAATGATGTGCTAATGAGTTTTACTAAGTTTTGATAATGTGTTAAACCTTGAGGGGTTGTTTTATGATGAGTTTTCAATGTGTTGAGCATGAGACGTTGACATGATGATTTTCCATGTTTACATGCCTATTTTTGTGTTTTCAGTACGTGATATATTTATATGCATGTGGCATAGTTTTAATTATACCTCATGCTCTAGATATAAATGATTTTTATATCATGACATTATAAGCATGTAGATAGTGTAGTTATCTACCTGCTTACATTATTGCCTTATTGAGCAAGATGTGCTCACCCTTTCACTTTCCACCCCTACAGAGCATCCACGTAGTTGAGAGTGGGTAGAGACTGCATTCCTATTGTCCACTGCTTCCCATTGAGACAAGGTATACACAGTTATATAGTTTTTGTATCTGAACATGTAAAAGCACAGTACTGTACTTGGATGGAATATCGGGGATGTAAACCTATGTAAATATAGTTATGAATGTAATTAGTTAAATTCAAAGGATAGTAGATCGTAATATGTAAATGTGATATGGAAATGGATGTTAAGGTAAGTAACATGACATGAGGGATTAATGTCGACTCATAGCCCAACTGTTAGTAGTGAAACTGTTCACAACGGATAAGGAAATGAAAAAAAGTGAAAAATTTGTAGTATTTTTGGTAGAATGGGTTGTGACAGAAAGTGTTTGGGAGACTACAATTTGATGGAGTAATCATTTAAATTGATAGACATATGTATAGTTTCAAGTTGATTCTAACAGATATATTGGTGTATACTAAGGTACTCTAGATTCCATAACATTCACAAGTTAGGATTCAAGGAAATGAGATACCTAAGATATCCTTTCGGTAACTACCCCTAAATTCTTGATTCAGACATAAAGGACACTCTATTTTGATGTTGTTGAAAGGTAAGCCCCTTCATATGAGTAAGTGTAGTACGATAATGTATGGGGTTTTCGATTGACTCAAGATATGTAGTAGGATATTGGAATCGTAAATCGATATGGAGAATTAATGAGGTAATACAAATATGTACTGAAGTTAGAACAAATGTTAAGTTCCCTTAAGATGGGAAGTCAAGAGTAACTGGGAGCGGGTTACTCCCAAAATTGCTAAAGGAGTTAATATAGCTCAAGCATTAAAAGGAGAAAGTGTAAATGATAGAATATGAGTTTCGATTGCTAAGAGGTAAGAAGGATGGGGTGTTAAGAATGGCAAGAGATTAGAGACATTTAAAGTAATCTCTTAGATGGTAAGCATGCAAGCTCGCGTCTATGTGACATACAGATGAGTATTTATCTATGTGGCATTTACGTTAACCTTGAATGCCATCGTGCTATGTGCTATGTATTATGTAATTTATGTTGTATGACAATGGTCCGGTCGCAGCTCCCCAGTTATTCACCTTACCAGTGAGATCAAGGTTGTAGCCATAGCCATGGATTTCGAAGGACTTCACTAGTTGCATGTTTAGTACCTGGAAAATCACTTAGTGTCACGGCCCATTTTTACCTAAAATCATTACAAATTTTTTGCTTTTTCCTTTCCTTTCCCGGTCGTGAACATTCTCACCACTAAACAGTTGGGCTATGAGTCAGTATTAGTCACTCTTTACCATCTACTATGCCATCTATCTTTTAATTTATTTAAAAGCAAACACATATACTTTATAATTGAGGTTCAATACTTGTACGTGTTTACTAATATTTACATCCCTCTTATTACATACCAAAATGATTACTGTGCTATTACATGTTTAGATGCAAAAATATACAAGTGTGTATACCTCTTGGTGATAGAAAGCAGCGGATAATAGGATGCAACTCCTCAACCATCACTAACTACTGTGTGTGCTTTGTATAGGGGGAAAAAGAAAGGGATGAGCTCACTAGCTCAGTAAGGCAATAATGCAAGCAGGTAGATAACTACACCGTCTACATGTTTATAATGGCATGATATACATATATCACGTGTCACGCCCTCCTCCCACACGCGACTTATCAAAAACCACAACAAATTTTTCACTTTTTACTTACTTTTCTCTCCTCAACAGTTGGGTTGTGATTAGGTATTAGTCTCCTCATCCACACATACATACATGTCATTCTAAATATTTATCGACTGTACGTACACTTTCTCATAAGTAAATTCATATACTTAATATAATTACATCATTACATTTACATCCCCAACATTAAATCGTGTACATCACTGTGTTTATGCATTGTTCAAATACAAAAGAGTGTGCATGTATATACCTTTCGCTAGATAGGGAGTGGTAGCGGATCAAAGGAATGTAATACCCTGGCTGACTCGATCTACTGACGAGAATCTATAGAGATGAGGAAAAATGAATGGGATGAGCTATCAACGCGCTTAGTAAGGAAATCAGGTAAGCAAGTAAACATCCATACTATCTACTGAAAATAGTGTTTTGCCTTTCCTTCTCTCAGTTCAAAAGCATGTTTCAAAATATATATAATATAGTACATATTTAAAATCCCATGTACTAAACACATGTTGGTTTATCAATCAGAGGCATTCATGAAAAACAGTGCATATTTAATCATTTAAGAATGCCTTTATATAAAATATGTCATTTACATTCAAAACACAGTAAATATGGCATTTCTCATCACAACACAAACAAATCAATCGGGTTCCGACCTATCTCTCAGGTCTACCCGTATTATAAAAACACATGTGATATATCATGCAAGACTCAGTGGCTAAATGCAATAACTCCGGACTATGGTCATATCCTAACATGGTGAAATCCCAGGCAACACAGTACTCGGTGTGCGGGTTATCACTACTGTAACAGGATGGGGGTCAGTCCTTCACAACCGCCAGCTATCAACAACTCTCCTCCACAACTCCACAACAAAACACGGTACATTGTACTCCATGCCACACGTACGGTACAACGTACACCTGTGGACCCTACATCATGGTCGGGGTGCCTGCTATAGGTCTTAGTCTCTCATACCATGGAAATACATCATAGTTGGGGTGCCTGCCATAGGTCTTAGCCCTCATATTATGGAATAAATGCCACATCTCTAAATCCACGTGCGAACATCTCTAGTGTGACACTCAGTCTACACAAGGAAATCATCACGATTTTTCTAACATGTTTATATATCACGTAAAACTATAGTGCGCGTCTTGAGTGTGACTCACAGTCAACGCTCCGCCTCAAAACACTATATATGCATGTCAAAATATCAAACACTAGTGCGAGTAAACCTCCAGCACTAGGTCATGCATAGTTCTCATTACAAATCAAGTACGAGCAAATCGCTCAAGTACTATGTCATATACAAATCATGAAGAATCGAGTACGAGCAACGCTCCAGCACTCTGTCATGCATCTCATGTAAAACTTGAGTACGAGCTAATCACTCTAGCACTCTATCATGCACAAATCACATAAAACTGAGTACGAGCAATGCTCCAGTACTCTATCATGCATGTCAAGTAAATGTAGTGCGAGTAAACCTCCAGCACTAATGTATGTGAAAAACATCTGAAATCAAGTGTGAGCTGTGCTCCAGCACGATTTTTTCCATATAATTCAGTAGATGGCTCTTTAAAAATAGAGATGTTTAAAATCATTAAAATCAATAATATAAAGTGTGCTTAGTTTACATCAACCTCAAACATTAGCCCATCCACCTACTCTTCTGCTACACAGCAGTAAAAGACCACTCAAAACATTATTTCCATGCTTTTTGAAACTTTTTCCAAAATTTAACTTTTTGCCTATTTAGGGGCAAAATCGTAATTTACCCATATCGGGTCCCTATAATATTATTGATTTTCTTTGACCCTCAAACAATTTCAATGAATGGAAAAGCGGAGGAAAATACGCACAGATATCTCTAACTACTTGTAAGAGTCCCCTACCTCGGATCACGTAGTATGACCTCTCTTCCTCTGTGCTGTCCAAACCTCGCAGTCGGGTCACTCTCAATATGACTCTGGAGCTGCATTTAACCATTCACTAGATTAATTTCACATTTCCTACTGTATTACACATTTAATACAGTTCATTTCACTTAATTGTGCCCGTTTACTCTAAATAGGCCTAAATACTTTAATTGGACCTTAATCCGTATTAAGCCCGTTTTCGACATATTATTTCCCTTCATCAGTGTCTATCAACTCATTGGGCCTATCAATACCCATTGGGCTTTATTCCAAGCTCTTTGGATAGCCCATATATCATTTACGATAGTTAATTCGAAATTCTGAATATAATTCACTAAATGTGAAATTTAATCCGAAATGCGTAAAATATATCTTAAATACGCAATAATCACATAAATCTTTGTAAATGAGCTTTACATATCCAAGATTATTTGATGGTATGCAAATCGAAGTTAGATCGGGCTTCCAATTCGAAATTTATCATCGAACTGCACAATTTTGTATATTTAACTCCGGGTCAATTTTCGATTAAATATAATTTAAATAAATTTATCAAAAATCAAATCGGTCACTTTTGACCTCATATCGACTTACCCGAAGTCCAGTGAAATCCCCAAAATTTTCCTTTATCTTTTTCTTTCTTTTTTCTTCTTTTTCCCCTTTTTTCCTTGGCTGAACCAATCCGGTCCGGTTCAGAATAGAAGGTTCTTCACTGAACCGCCGACCGGTTCAGCTCTTTTTGGTCGTGTTGGCGTCGTCTGGCCGGTTCTCCAAGTGTCGCTGCCGCTGTTCGATGGGCCACAACCTGGGGAAAGTTTGGCTTGCCTCGATCGGGACCAAGCACCACCGATGGCCGTCAGATTCCTCCTTTTCCTCCGCGGTAATTTCTCCTTCGATCTGCCGAATTTCGGCGTCGGTGGAGGGCGTTACCGGTGCCGATGAGTTCGCACGGAGTCCCTCTTCCTTTTTCAACCACTTGCCTGGCCATGGGGTCGTCGATGCTCGCCATCCGGTGGTGAGTTCCTCGGTTCGCTTCCATCGGTTTCCTTTCTCTTCAATTTTCTCTCTCCCTGCGTTTTTCAATCAGTTTTCTAATTTTTGATTTTCAATTTCTTTTTTATAATAGATTTTTATTATTATTTTATTCATTAAAATAATAATAAAAATCCTAAAATATCCCAAAAATTCATATTAAATTCATTTAATCCGTAAATGAATTTATGAGTCCGATTTTACCTTTTCGATATATTTTTTCACTATTTTTGGGATCGTTTTTCGAGGTGAAAATTTCAAAAATATTAAATAAATTCATATCTTGATCAATTGGACTCGAAATTCAATATTTTTTTTGTTATTGATCAAGATTTCTCAATTTCATATTTTTAATGAAATTTTCTTACCGAAATTATATCGGATTTCAGTCATTTGACCGTTTTACACCTGCACTCGTTCGGAAATCAACTTAACTCTTATCTCGCTGTTATGTAGCTTACATGCATTTTTAATTTCTTAAATTGTCAATTGCATGATAGTAAATACTCTTCTTATGATTCAACTATGAAAATATAACGTTCGTACACATAGGAATCATAAGGTACAAGCTACATACATAAATAAAAAACTCGAGTCTGACATCACGTACTGAAAACATGAAAATTAAAACTATACATATATCATGATATAAGAATCATTTATATCCAAAGCATGAGGTATAATTAAAACTAAGCCACATGTATATACGTATATCATGTACTGAAAATATGAAAATAGGCATGTAAACATGAAAAATCATCATGTCAACGTCTCATGCTCAACACATTGAAAGCTCATCATAAAACAACCACTCAAGGTTTAACACATTATCAAAACTTAGTAAAACTCATTAACACGTCATTAAATCCACATTTCATTTTAAACATGAGGAAATAGATAAAACTATGCCGCATGTGTATAAATATATCATCTTTTAAAACATCCCACAAGGCTCGACCCCTCCCTCGGGTCTACCCTGGATAACACAAATCATGTTTAGTGCATATAAAAACAATGTGATATCATGTGAGACAGGTGGTCACTGTATACAATCGAGGACTCTGTTGGCCAACTATGTCACTGTCATCCTAGACCACACAGATCCCGGTATGTGGGGCACCATGCTGTAACTGGAGGTGGGTCAATCCTACCCACCAGAATATAAATCAACATCATCACCACACGGTACAGCTTACTCCATGTGATATGCATGATACAACGTACTCCATGGACCTAGATGATAATCGAGGGTCCTGCCGTAGGTCTTATCTACCTCATACCATGTTTAACCGACTCAGTCTCAAGTGCACGTGCGAGTATCTCATCCGTGTGACTAATAGTCTACACGAGGCATCTAGCACGACTAGTTCAAGCATCTCATTCCTGTGACACATAGTCTACATGAGGCATCTAGCACAACTCATTACATATCACAGTATGAAAAGTCTAGTGCGAGCAAGGCTCTAGCATAATTTCATGCATAGTTAGTAAAAGTCCTCGTATGAACATGCTCTAGTATGATTTTATGCAAATTAAATAATGGTAAAAATCATTTACGAGGAAAGCTCCAGTACAGTTATATGCATAAGAAATAAATGAAATCCACGTACGAGCAAAAGCTCAGTACGGCTTGCATGCATCTCAACTCAAAATATGGTGTGAGCTAGGCTCCAGCACGTTTCATGCATGTCAAAATATCAAAATACAGTGCGAGCAAAGCTCCAGAATGATTAAACTCATATAAATCTAATAGGCGGCTCTATTTCAACAAAACACACTCAAAATCAAAGTTAGCACCTGACTCGTGCTGTTTCATGAAATTATGAAGTCCATAGCTATTAGTAAATTTTCTTAAATCGAAGCAATATATTTCATAAAAATATCAAAAACACAATATTCATGCAATTTATTAGCCTTACTACAATTTTTGTAAAATTTACTCCCAGTGGCAAAGTCATCTTTTTCACCTATATCCAATTTTTTTCGTAAAAATTATTATCTCTTTTCTAGGTAACCAACCAAATTTAATGCCTTGTAAATACCCTCAAAATACGTGTAGCTACCTCTAAATACTCACAAAAGTTCTTTACCTGAAATCGCGTCGAGTAATTCCACTTCTTTAGAGCTGCTCGATCGTGCAGTCCGATTTGCTCCCAATATAATCTCCAGAGCTGCACAAAATTATTATCATATTAAATACAGTTTATTTATTTGTATTTCACTTTCACTACAACGATTAAACTTATTGGGCTCATTTGCTCTTATTGGGCCTTACTTTCTCTTAAGTCCATTTCGATTGTACTATTCATTTCTCGAGAATCTATTGGGCCCATGTGAGATCTGAGAATTTTAGACATATTTTAATTATGTAATATGAACATGAAATACAATTTATTGAGCTAAGTGAATTGTGGGAATGATAATTGGAGATTTATATGTTAAGTGTTTAAAATAAGTGTGAAGCTATGAGGACATATCGATCTGGGAGAAGGAGAGATCGATCTGGTGAGTTAAAGAATTACAAGGAATGAGGAATTTAAGGAGCAGATCGATCTCCAATGGAAGAGGATCGATCTCCTTATGATTCTGTTTGAGAGAAGATCGATCTCATGAGGAAGAGATCAATCTCCAAATGATTCTGTTTGGGAGAAGATCGATCTCCTCAAGGAGCAGATCGATCTCATAAAGCCATAAAGAGATCGATCTCACCCCTCGACAGATCAATCTCCTAGGCATAAATTGCCCCAAATCGTCCCCAAAATTCAAATGCAGATCGATCTCATCAAGAGCCAGATCGATCTCCTACCCTCAGCCTATATAAGGAACTCCTGTTTTTCTCCTGCAATCTCACTTTCTCTCTCTTCCAACCCCCATTTTCACCGAAACCTAGCTTTCTCACTCATCCAAAGCACCCATTTCTGTCCAAATCAGAAGTTGTGGCAAGAAGGAAAGTTGTTCCTCGTCAAAGGGAGAACAACATACTAAGAAATCGAAGGGCGAATCGAATCGAGGCGTGGGTTGTGCACCTCACAAGCTTTGGGTAATTTCTAAACCTCGATCTTGATATTTGAGATGATTTTGGTGATAATGGTTGTTGTCATTGTGTTAAAATAGCTGAGAAATGATTAGGGATTGATGAAATTATAATGTGGTTGGAGTGATAATGATATTTAGCAATTTAGGAATTTTGAGCTATAAATGGAGATTTAGACAATGTGGTGTATTAGCATAGATATTGTGGCATAGGAAATATAGAATGTTGAGGTGTTGTGAGCGAGATTGTGGTGGAGTTATGAGAATTGAGAAATTTGAGGAGTTATGAGCAATTATGCTCGATTTTAAGAATTGAGGTTGATGTGATAGTTGAATATTGATGTTTTAACATCGTTTGGACAGCTCGGGAGTTCCAGAGTGGAATGCGAGGCTAGTCCGTGATACGGGGGAAACGATTGCACTATACGACGTGTAAAGAGGTAAGGGAAACTAAACCATTTGTGTATGTGATTTGCGAACTATTATAGCATGAATTGTGATTTATAAAACAAGCATGTTGAGTGTTGTGTTGTGATACAATTGCATACGATTTTTACAGCCGGTTAGAGCCCAATGTTTTTATGAGTTTATAACTAGGCTCTACGTTAAGGCAATATCGAGATTTGAGAAATGTGTGTGTGCTTTACCGGTTGAGACTCGATTTCAATATGTTTTGTGTTGAGTACAAAACGGTTTTAAATGAGTTTTATGAGAGAAAAACCACTATGAGTTCTACGTGAAGGCAAACTAGTCTTATGTGATTAAGACTTAGGTGTGTAATTTTGAGTAAACACTGGGCATTGCTCTGGTAGCATGTAAGCCCGATTCTTCTCCGTTCTGTTAACGTGAGAATAACCCATTCTGTGGCTATGCCACGTATACTTGGTGGCCGTTGCCACGTGAGAAACCCTATTTGGTGGCCATTGCCACGTGAGAACCCCATTTGGTGGCCGTTACCACGTGAGAATCCCATTTGGTGGCCGTTGCCACGTGAGAACCCCATTTGGTGGCCGTTGCCACGTGAGAACCCTATTTGGTGGCCGTTGCCACGTGAGAACCCTATTTGGTGGCCATTGCCACATGAGAACCCGATTTGGTGGTCGTTGCCACTTGAAACCCTATCCTGTGGCTGTGCCACGTGTAAATTTAACTCAGTGGCTATGCCACGTGTGCTTAGTGGCTGTGCCACGTGTGAATTTAAATCAGTGGCTATGCCACGTGTGTTTAGTGGCTGTGCCACGTGCATTATTATTACAGTGATTTTATCACGTTAATTGAGAAAGCGTTTATCGCATTATTTTCACATGCTTTGTTATTGCTCTAGACTGAGCCTTTTTACTTCATGTTTTCACATGATTTGAGACATGAGAATGTCGTTTTGAGTACTTTCATGCTATGGTTTTCAAATGAGATTAATGAGTTTCACATACAAATAAATATTTTGTGATGTGCATTTTGGTTTATGAAATGAGTCCCTTACCCCCTTTACTGAGCGATTTAGAAGCTCACCCTGTTTTCTTTCCCCCCAGATCTCTTCAAGTGAAAAGGGTTTTCCTGTGACGTACGGAGTAGTGGCTAGTGGATGACTTGAGCTCAAGGCCATATATTGTATTTTGAGGTATCTTTTATCTTTTCATGTACCCAGACAATTATCATAATTGCAGACACTTGATGTATAACATTGTATGGGATGTATTAGGATTAATTAACTTGAGATCAAGGAATCTATATGATATAATATATACTATTCAATGACGAGATCCTGAGGTATAATATAGGTGATGATGTATGACACTGCACAGGAATGCACTCTTAATTGTGAATTAATGAATAAAAAGTTTTAAATTAGCCCTATTTTTCGGGCTTCCGGGGCGTGACAGAGTTTTCTTGGTATCAGAGCTTAGGGTGTCTAGTACTGTCAGTGTCGGTTAAGTGAAATAGAATACATCCCAAGTGTCTGTAATAGTCTGGTCATGAACTGAAATTGAGGATTGAGATTTCAATCGATTCTGATATGTACACACAGGAGACGAGTTAAGATAGAGAATGAGTGGACGACGAGGTCGTTCGAGGAGGCAGGCAAAGTCCCCTCCGCCACCTGTCCCACGACCAGAGAGTCCTAACTCTCGATTTAATCGAATTGAGACCGATGTGAGGCAAGGTTTTGAGCAGATGGCAGCATTATTCGCGCAACACTTTGGAGTTAATGCCTCGGGTACTACTCCTACACCACCACAAGGACCTCCCATACCCCCAATACCTCCCGTCACTCAGCCTGATGATAGAAGTATGGTCCGACTGAAGGATTTTCTGAAGATGAATCTGCCCGTATTTAAGGGAAAGAAGGATCCTATAGAGGCTGAGGAGTGGCTGATGGAGTTAAGAATTATATTTGATTATCTGGGGTGCACCGATGCTGAGAGGGTCAGTATGAGTATCTATATGTTGAAAGGGAGAGCTCGAGATTGGTGGGGTACTACCCAGGGTATTCTGATGTCCTGCCAGGATGTGATTGGTTGGGAAGAGTTTCAGACAGCCTTTAGGACCCAATATGTACCACGAGCCGCTCAGAGAAAGAAACAAGTCGAGTTTTTGAGTTTGGTACAAGGTAACATGTCTGTGGATGACTATGAGAGCCAATTCACAGCGCTATTGAGATATGACCCAGAGACCTTAAGAATGAAGAGCTCCGTACAGAGAAATTTGTGTATGGATTAAAGCCCATCATCAGAGATAGATTGATAGGGCTATGTATTACTGAGTTTGGAGATGCTCTGAGACGAGCACAAGAGATTGAAAGAGGAATTGAAATGGTACAATCCTAGAATGAGCTCAGAGCAGTGAATAGAGATAAGGGCAAGAGGCCAGCGATTTTCCAAACAGAGGCTCGGAGAGGTTCCTTTAAAAGAGGAAGGATTGAGGTACAGAAGGGCAGATTAGAGAGACCCAGAGGTTACCCTAACATTAGAGAGACCCCTCGAGATGTCAGGCCTGAGACAAGGTTTTGCAGAAATTGTGGCCGAATGCATGAGGGAAGTTGTACTGGGTCGATCCATGGATGTTTTAGATGTGGAGACATTGGTCACATGGTGAAGGATTGCCCTCAACCTCAGAAACCACATGTCTTGGAGCCCACTAGACAACAGCCTCAGACAGTGAATCCCCAGGGACGGGCCACTACTGCAGAGAAAGGAAAGAGACCTGTTACCCAGGGACGTGTGTTTGCCCTAGATAAGGAGACCGCTGACACTTCTACAGAAACTATAAGAGGTACACTCTCTGTCTGTAATCATAAGGCTCATGTGTTGATTGATTCAGGATCCACGCATTCGTTTATTTCTGAGCATTTTGCATGTAGATTAAACTTGAAGTTTGAACCTCTAGAATATATACTACATGTAAATACCCCTATGCGTGAATCCCAGAGAACTGAGTTAATCTGTAGAGGATGTGAGATAAAGGTGGGAGATAGAGGGATGTTAGCAGATCTAATCATGTTGAATATACATGGATTTGATGTAATTTTGGGAATGGATTGGTTGGCAGCCAATCGAGTGAGCTTAGATTGCTACACTAAGGTTGTAACTTTCTCCCTACCTGAACCTTACAGTGTACGATTGAGATATTGAGGAAATGAATATGTGGAATTCTAGTAAGTAATTTGAGAATTTTTATATTATTTTGGAGAATATTAAATATGATTGTTCATGTGAAGGTTATGAGACACTCATCTCAGACGATGAGTGGGAACATCCGAGGATTGAGGATATACCTGTGGTGTGTGAATTTCTGGATGTTTTCCCAGATGAATTGCCAAGTTTACCACCCAAGAGAGAGCTGGAGTTTACCATTGATTTGGTACCAGATACTCAGCCGATCTCTAAACCTCCCTACAGGATGGCATTAGTGGAACTTGAAGAATTGAAGAAACAACTACAGGAGTTATTGGATCAAGGGTTCATTAGGCCCAGTGTTTCACTGTGGGGAGCACTGGTTTTATTTGTCAAGAAGAAGGATGGTAGTCTCAGATTATGCGTAGACTACCGGCTGTTGAATAAAGCCATGGTGAAGAATAAATACCCATTGCCCAGGATTGATGATCTACTTGATCAGCTGAGAGGGGCATCAGTCTTTTTTAAGATTGATTTGAGATCGGGCTATCACCAATTGAGGATCAAGGAAGAAGATATTCCAAAGACGGCCTTCAGGACGAGGTATGGCCATTATGAATTTCTGGTGATGTCCTTTGGATTGACGAATGCCCCTGCTGCATTTATGAGGTTGATGAAAGAAGTGTTCAGAGACTATCTGGATAAATTTGTGATAGTCTTTATTGATGATATCCTGATATACTCTCAGTCGTATGAGGGGCATGCACAGCATTTGTGGTTAGTACTACAGATACTCCGAGATAAGCAATTATATGGAAAGCTTAGTAAGTGTGAGTTTTGGCTGGATCGGATAGCTTTCCTTGGTCATATAGTCTCAGAGGAAGGAGTATCAGTGGACCCAAGCAAGGTAGAGGCTGTGCTTAATTAGGAGAGACCGAGGACAGTTACTGAGGTACGAAGATTCCTTGGTTTGGCAGGGTATTACAGAAGATTTGTGGAAGGATTTTCAAGGATTGCCGCTCCTTTGACTAAGCTCATGCGCAAAGAGACTCCATTTATATGGACTGATCAATGTGAGCTCAGTTTTCAGGAATTAAAGAGGAGGTTGACAGCGGCACCTGTGTTAACTATTCCTGAGGGATCAGGAGGATTTTCGATGTATAGTGATGCATCTCATCAAGGATTGGGGTGTGTGCTTATGCAGCATGGAAGAGTGGTCGCATATGGATCGCGACAGCTAAAAGACCATGAGCGAAATTACCCCACGCATGATTTGGAGTTAGCCGCTGTGGTATTTGCTTTGAAGATCTGACGACACTACTTATATGGGGAAAGATTCCAGATCTTCACTGATCACAAGAGTTTGAGATATCTCTTTGATCAGAAAGAGTTAAACATGAGACAAATGAGATGGATGGAACTCCTTAAGGATTATGACTGCGAGATTCTATATCATCTGGGTAAGGCGAATATAGTTGCTGATGCCCTGAGCAGGAAGAGTATGATATCTGCTATGATGATCAGGGAATGGGATTTGTTAGGGCAGTTCGTCGAACTTCGGATCAGAGTTAAAGAGGTAGAGACTGGATTTTTGGCTAGCTTACGAATAGAGCCCAAGATCATGGATCAGATTAGAATTGGGCAGCGCAGTGATCAGAGATTGATAGATATGATTAGCCAAGCTGAACAGAGTTCGCAGTCGGATCTCACAGTCAGTGAGGATGGATTATTGAGATTCAGAGGACGGATCTGTGTACCGAACGATGATACCCTGAAGAGACAGATACTGAGAGAATCCCACTGCTCGCGATACACCATGCACCCAGGGAGTACTAAGATGTACCAAGACTTGAGAAAGGTGTATTGGTGGAGTGGTATGAAGCGAGACGTGGCAGAGTATGTGGCCAGGTGTTTAGTATGCCAGCAAGTGAAAGCTGAGCATCGGAAGCCCGGAGGACTACTACAGCCCTTACCCGTACCTACATGGAAATGGGAGCATGTCACTATGGACTTCATTATGGGTTTACCGAGGACCCGAAGAGGTCGTGACGCGATATGGGTCATTGTGGATAGATTGACCAAGAGTGCCCACTTCCTTGCCATCGAGAGCACAGATACTGTGGATGCCTTAGCTGAGCTGTATGTCAGCGAGATAGCTAGATTACATGAGGCTCCAGTGAGTATTACTTCTGATAGAGATTTTCGATTTACTTCTAGATTTTGGACCCAGTTTCAGGGGTCCATAGGATCTTGATTGAGTTTCAGTACCGCCTATCATCCTCAGACAGATGGTCAGTCAGAGAGGACTATTCAGACCCTGGAGGATATGTTTAGGGCGTGTACGATGGATTTTAAGGGATCATGGGATGATCACCCGCCCCTAGTAGAGTTTGCATACAATAACAGCTATCATACAAGTATTGGAATGGCACCTTTTGAGGCTCTATATGGTAGGAGGTGTAGATCCCCTGTAGCTTGGGAAGAAGTCGATGACAGAAAGATAAATGCTCCCGAGCTTGTTGAGCAATCTGTACATAGTGTGAAACTCATATGCGAGAAGTTATGGGCTGCACAAAGTAGACAGAAAAGCTACGCGGATTTGCGTAGATGGCCACTCGAGTTTAAGGTTAGTGATGCAGTATTTTTGAAAATATCACAGAGTAAGGGTATCATGCGATTTGGGAAGAAAGGAAAATTGAGTCCTTGGTACATAGGACCATTCGAGATTCTTGAGAGACTGGGAGAGGTAGCTTACAAATTAGCATTACCCCCACAGATGTCCGGAATACACAATGTTTTTCATGTGTCTATGTTGAGAAAGTACCACCCGGACCCTTCTCATGTTATAGAGTATGATGAGATGGACATACAGGAGGACATGAGCTACACTGAGGAACCCGTCCGGATTCTCGATAGAAAGGAGAAGGTACTGAGAACCAAGAGCATCCCATTAGTGAAAGTTTTGTGGAAACATCGCTCAAGGGAAGAGGCAACGTGGGAACTAGAGAACCTCATGAAGGAGAAATACCCCAATCTCTTTAACTAGTTGAGTTGAATTTGGAGGACCAAATTCTTTTAAGGTGGGAGGATGTGAGATCTGAGAATTTAAGACATATTTTAATTATGTAATATGAACATGAAGTACAATTTATTGAGCTAAGTGAATTGTGGGAATGATAATTGGAGATTTATATGTTAAGTGTTTAAAATAAGTGTGAAGCTATGAGGACAGATCGATCTGGGAGAAGGAGAGATCGATCTGGTGAGTTAAAAATGACAAGGAAGGAGGAATTTAAGGAGCAGATCGATCTCCAATCGAAGAGGATCGATCTCCTTATGATTCTGTTTGAGAGAAGATCGATCTCATGAGGAAGAGATCAATCTCCAAATGATTCTGTTTGGGAGAAGATCGATCTCCTCAAGGAGCAGATCGATCTCATAAAGCCATAAAGAGATCGATCTCACCCCTCGACATATCGATCTCCTAGGCATAAATTGCCCCAAATCGTCCTCAAAATTCAAATGCAGATCGATCTCATCAAGAGCCAGATCGATCTCCTACCCTCAGCCTATATAAGGAACTCCTATTTTTCTCCTGCAATCTCACTTTCTCTCTCTTCCAACCCCCATTTTCATCGAAACCTAGCTTTCTCACTCATCCAAAGCACCTATTTTTGTCCAAATCAGAAGTTGTTGCAAGAAGGAAAGTTGTTCCTCGTCAAAGGGAGAACAACATACTAAGAAATCGAAGGACGAATCTAATCGAGGCGTGGGTTGTGCACCTCACAAGCTTTGGGTAATTTCTAAACCTCGATCTTGATATTTGAGATGATTTTGGTGATAATGGTTGTTGTCATTGTGTTGAAATAGCTGAGAAATGATTAGGGATTGATGAAATTACAATGTGGTTGGAGTGATAATGATATTTAGCAATTTAGGAATTTTGAGCTATAAATGGAGATTTAGACAATGTGGTGTATTAGCATAGATATTGTGGCATAGGAAATATAGAATGTTGAGGTGTTGTGAGCGAGATTGTGGTTTGTGGTGGAGTTATGAGAATTAAGAAATTTGAGGAGTTATGAGCAATTATGCTCGATTTTGAGAATTGAGGTTGATGTGATAGTTGATATTGATGTTTTAACATCGTTTGGACAGCTTGGGAGTTTCAGAGTGGAATGCGAGGCTAGTCCGTGATACGGGGGAAACGATTGCACTATACGAGGTGCAAAGAGGTAAGAGAAACTAAACCATTTGTGTATGTGATTTACGAACTATTATAGCATGAATTGTGATTTATAAAACAAGCATGTTGAGTGTTGTGTTGTGATACAATTGCACACGATTTTTATAGCCGGTTGGAGCCCAATGTTTTTATGAGTTTATAACTGGGCTCTACGTTAAGGCAATATCGAGATTTGAGAAATGTGTGCGTGCTTTGCCGGTTGGGACTCAGTTTCAATATGTTTTGTGTTGAGTACAAAACGGTTTTAAATGAGTTTTATGAGAGAAAAACCACTATGAGTTCTACGTGAAGGCAAACTAGTCTTATGTGATTAAGACTTAGGTGTTTAATTTTGAGTACACACCGGGCATTGCTCTGGTAGCATGTAAGCCCGATTCTTTTCCGTTCTGGTAACATGAGAATAACCCATTATGTGGCTATGCCACGTATACTTGGTGGCCGTTGCCACGTGAGAAACCCTATTTGGTGGCCGTTGCCACGTGAGAAACCCTATTTGGTGACCGTTACCACGTGAGAACCCCATTTGGTGGCCGTTGGCATGTGAGAACCCTATTTGGTGGCCGTTGCCACGTAAGAACCCTATTTGGTGGTCGTTGCCACGTGAGAACCCCATTTGGTGGTCGTTGCCACGTGAGAACCCCATTTGGTGGCCGTTGCCACGTGAGAACCCTAATTGGTGGCCGTTGCCACGTGAAACCCTATCCTGTGGCTGTGCCATGTGTAAATTCAACTTAGTGGCTATGCCACGTGTGCTTAGTGGCTGTGCCACGTGTGATTTTAAATCAGTGGCTATGCCACGTGTGTTTAGTGGTTGTGCCACGTGCATTATTATTACAGTGATTTTATCACGTTAATTGAAAAAGCGTTTATCGCATTATTTTCACATGCTTTGTTATTGCTCTAGACTGAGCCTTTTTACTTTATGTTTTCACATGATTTGAGACATGAGAATGTCGTTTTGAGTACTTTCATGCTATGGTTTTCAAATTAGATTAATGAGTTTCACATACAAATAAATATTTTGTGATGTGCATTTTGGTTTATGAAATGAGTCCCTTACCCCCTTTACTGAGCGATTTAGAAGCTCACCCTGTTTTCTTTCCCCCCAGATCTCTTCAAGTGAAAAGGGTTTTCCTGCGACGTACAGAGTAGTGGCTTGTGGAGGACTTGAGCTCCAGGCCATATATTGTATTTTGAGGTATCTTTTATCTTTTCATGTACCTAGACAATTATCATAATTGCAGACACTTGATGTATAACATTGTATGGGATGTATTAGGATTAATTAACTTGAGATCAAGTAATGTATATGATATAATATATACTATTCAATGACGAGATCCTGAGGTATAATATAGGTGATGATGTATGACACTGCACAGGAATGCACTCTTAATTGTGAATTAATGAATAAAAAGTTTTAAATTAGCTCTATTTTCCGCGCTTCCGGGGCGTGACAGCCCATCAAGCCTACTGATTCATATTGGGTCGGCCTTAGGCCCACAATGCCTTATGAGCGGAATACTCAACGCTTGGTCCACTTGACCATTCTGTCACGCATGGTGCGCCATGCCTAGCTATGGTTGACACCACGGTTGCCTAGCTCTCATGGTTATTTTGGCAAACACTTGGCGTGCTTGCCTTAAGTTCATCACTTTGCTTCACTAAGGCATTTCATCATACACCTCTTATACCTACTTTAAATCATCATCTATTCCAAACATAATGGTTTCACAAAACCATCTCAAAATCATGCATATAACATCACCAACACCATAGTATAATCAATTTATCATTAAATTAACCATAGCTCACTTTCTCACACTAAACCCATATTAGGTCATGAATGATTAAGCATGCTCAAAGATATTTCAGCCAACCATACAAACACCAATCAAATCAAAATATCTAGATTAACATAATTGAAGTTCGTGTATTGAAAACGCACCTAGCTTAACCTTTCTCTTTTGGCCAAAAATGGGGAAACACCTTGCTCCTTCAATCCAAAACTTCAACTATTAGTTTTTGACTATGTTGTTCTCCTCCTCACAAGGAACAACTTTGCTAAAAGCAACCTTTCTCAAATCTGTTTGGAAGGTGATGATATTTTAGAGTGAGAAAACTTGCTCACTTTGCTAAAATAGAGAGATATTTGTTAATCTGGGGAAGAAGACTCGTCTGTCGGGCTCTTCAATAGAAATAGGCATTTTGAGATCGATCTCCTAGGGTGAGAGATTGATTTTCCTTTGGTTGAACTACATAAATATTCGATAAGTAAATTGTGGGATCGTTCTGCTCTTGGGATGGGATTGATCTGCTCTTGGGAAGGGATCGATCCTTTCTAGCCAGAAACCATTGGAGATCAATCTATTTTTGGGTAGGGATCGATCCTCTCTATGCAGAATCACCTCGAGATCGATCTGCTCTGGGATGGGATTGATCCTTTCTATACAAAATTACCTGGAGATCGATCTGCTTGCCTATAGAACCTTTGTAATTTCATTCTAGAATTACAAGATCGATCCTGTCGTGAAGAGAGATCGATGTGGCATTCATCTGCAGGATTCCAGCTGCTAATTTTTTTAGATTTTCAAAGAAAAGATTGCATTTAGATGCTTCACTGATCATTTTTCATGCTGTTCACACTTAGAGCATAAAAAAGTTCATTTCTTTTGATTCACGTATTATATAACTTGTGTGTACAACATGGAATCATAAAGAAAACACGTAAAAGTACGAGCTTTACACTTAGTCTCCTTTGAAAGGATTTGGATAGGTGAGTACGGTTTCATGGATTGATTTCAATTTGATAAGCTATTTTGGTAATAGGTAAGTAAGGTTATTATCGAGCTCTTATGATTATGAATATGTTTAGGAAACGATAAATGATAGATGTTTGAAATTGGAGATCATTGGTTATTAAGATTATGCTACAAGGAAATATTTAAACATTTAGGGAATACTAAAGGAACCCCTATTGATGGTAGAAGTGTCAGTAGTCATAGATTGGTGTACAGTGATAAATATATGTTGAAGATACTGTGATTATGATGTGGATTTATTCGTTGATGTCGATGATTCATAAGAAGCTCGGGATTTAGAAACCTTGTGGATATAAAGGAGGTAAGGAAGGAAGGTGATAACTACTTGAAAGGTAACTTTGAGAAATTTGGAGGATCAAATTTTCTAAAATAGAGAGGACATAAAACCCTGATTTTTCATGGTATAAGCTCGATACTATATTGAATAAGTCAATTTTGTAATGTATGGGTGTTATGAGTTATTGGATTTGTTTGTAAAAGTCCTGAGTGTTTATGAATTAATGCCTTAAGATGATTGAAACTGAGATGAATTATGTTTATTGATTTTATGTATATGTGTGAAGTATAAAGTATAAGTTAAGGATTTGAATTTTTTGAGATGTTGTGGATGTTTTATTATTAGTTTGAATCTGTTTATGGATATATTACTGAAAGATTTTTGAGGTGTTATGATGTTGATAGAAGTTAAGGGTTAAAAGTTGGGTGTTTTTTAGGTTTGAACATTAAAAGAATGATGTTCCGTGCCAAGGGATTGATCCTCTACATTAGAAGGATCGATTCCCAATTGGTAGAAGCCAAAATTGAATAGTAAAAGAGAAAGGGATCGATCCCTTGAAGGCAGAATGCTTAAAACTTGCAGGAAAGCACAGAGGGATCAATCCCTTCCCTGAAAAGATCGATCTCCTTTTCACAGAATGTGTTATATTTGAAAGGGTGAAGATCGATTCCAAGTTAAAAGGATCGATCCCCTAAGCATCTGAAACCTTAAAATTGGGTTTTCAAGACATGGGACTAGTGAGGAAACACAAGGAACTCGAGAGGAAAGAAAGAAAGGGAAGAAAAAGGACAAATAGGAGAAAGAAAAGAGAAAAGAAGAAGAAAGAGAGAGAAATAACTCATAATACTCCAACCAAATAGCTCATAATACTTAAACCAAATCTTCCTCTCATTATTCTCTTCAATATCTCATTTTAAGGTTTAAAGGAAGCCATTTGGAGGTTAAAATTTTAGAGAGAAGTTCAACCATAGAAGGTAAGCTAGAGAGAGAAAGTTTAGGATCTTTATGAAATTGATATATGTGATGTTTTTAGGGTTTCTAAGCTTCATTATGTTGTTAATTTTCAGCAAAGCTATGTGGAATACTTCTTTTTGGCCATTTTAGGGTTTCTCTATAGAAATTTGGGTAAGGTAAAGATTTTCTAAAATTTCAAGATAAATATATGTTGTTATTGGTATTGTGATCTATTGATTGGCTAAAGTACATTTTTGAAATAAAATTGTCGAATGATGATTTAGGGCTTTGCCTTTAGTGACCTTAAGGTTATGTGGATGTACAGTGTATATGTATTGGTGTATGTTAATTAATAAACAAATTGGTATTGATTGATTGGAAGGAAAAGATGCCTTATTTGGGATTAAGGGCTCAAGTGACTAACCTTAGATTAGATGAATGCATGATGTTGGATAATAATAAATGGTGTATTGATCATAGTATGAAGTAAATAAGATTAAGATTGAATGAGGTAAATATTGAAAAGTGGAGGAAATTGAATGAAGCATTGAAGAGTGCTCTTGATTTCTTATGTAACCTTTAAGAAACGATTATGATGATGAAGTTAGTGATTGTTTGTATGGTATTGAAGTCTAATTAAATAAGTTTAATAATAATTAGACTTAAATGTGATGGTATTGCAGCTAAGAGATTTATTAGAAGAATGATGGCCTAGGCAATATATATACATATATGTATATATGCATTGCTTAGCCTAGCTTGGTGACAATGATTTGTTGTTGCCACATCGTTATCGAGGTAAGCGATTGCATATAGGAGACATGGGTATCTTAACCCAACCATAATAATAGTTCGGCCAAGTATATTTTGATATAACTATGCATATCAACATGATCGAATTTAAGTATTGTTTTAATAGGATATTATTGAGACAACTTCTTAGCTTTACGAAATTGCATTGATTTATAAAATCGTTTGAACAAACTTATTGTAAGGATTTTAAATAAAAGGTTTCCAAAATGTTTCCTTAAACGTAAATTGCCTTTGTTTTACAAAATTCTATTTATGAAATGGTTTATAATGTTTTTAAAATGAGAAGAGCTTTACTTGATTTGATGTAAATAAAACCAAATTGTTTTCACTAGGGGTTGTCAAACTTTTTGCTTTGAAACCATGATTCCATGGGATACTCATTCCCTTATTATATGTATAGTTATTGAACAAATTAGTTATGATTTTGAATTGGGAATCATGGATTGTATTATATGTTATTAAAGTTTCAAATTGTTTTAGACTTCGTACCCCCAGTACATGTTTTTTCCCTGGCATTTATGCTAATTGTATTGCATTGTTGGTTATTTGAGTTAGACATGTCTACAACTTCCCAGTGCTCGTTGATCCTATTGGACTGAGGACCCTTAACCATGACCATAGGTTACACTCTCCCTTTTTGTGACGTTCCTTCATGGAACAATTGCATCTCTTTGTGAGATGATTGCGCTCTTTTGTGGAACGATTGTATTGTTCATGTTACTCTCAGGATATTGCCTATTCTCTCAATTTCTATTAAAAGTATTGCATTGATTGTTTTTATGAATTAATTTAAATTGAAAGCATGAGTTTACAATGCAAGATGTGATTCGAAAGTATGTTTTGACATATATATATATATATATATATATATATATATATATATCGATTGATTGTTTTGATTTAAATTGAACTGCATTGTTTTAAATACCTCTTCTTTCTCATGTAACCTTTATTGGGCATTAGCTCACCCTCTCTTTCCTCCTTCACATACTATCTTCGCTAAACACCGAGAGTGACCTTTGAGTAGGCTTTGGAGTGTCTTTCCGCTACCTGCTTTTCACATTTTGAAAGATATATGCATAAATATATCGTTGGTTTGTATTTTAGGCAATTAATGCACAGTCAATGTATAGTCATTTTAGAGATGCAATGATAGATTATAATAGGTATCAAACATAGTCGATAGGCTGTATTGGATGTTGACTACAGCCTAATTATTGAAGTGTGATGTAATAGTCAACTCATTGATGAATTTACTCTTTTGTGGTGATTAATGAATGATGTTAAATCTCAATTAATTGAATGTATGATGTGTTTATGTGGAGTTTATATTGGATTCACATCACACCCAATTGCATGAGACTAGGACTACAAACATTTACAATGCGAGTTGACTAAATAAGATCAACCACAATGATTGAAGGCTACATTGATCGTTTACAACTATGGTAAGGAAAAGAAAAATTTAGTCCAAATTTCGCTAAATCATTAAAAGTTTCCACGGCAATTTAGGTTAGGTTTAGCAATTAATTCCAAATCTATTTAGCCTTGATTTTTCTATTGTTTTGGGACTTTCTAGGGGTTGTTTTGAGTTTATTTTAGGTGCATTTAGGTTGCATTAGTTTAGGTTAAGTTTAGGGCGAAGTTAGTTTAGGGTTTATTCCATTTTCCTTTCATTATCATGTATTAATTTAGAATTAGTTGCATTGCATTAAAGGAATTTTATTTGTTGTTTTAGTAAGCTCTTAATTATTGTTTCTGTGTTAAGTTGGCATTAATTTAGGGTTTAAGATATGCATTTAGGGTTACTTTAGGGTTAGGACATATTTCATGCATTTTAGTTTGTTTTCATTTTAATTTCCAAAATCCAAAAATATAATTATTCTCTTGCATCATTTTAGTTAATTTTTAGTAGTTAATTATGCATTACATTAGTTTAGCTGTCATTTAGAGTTAGGCTTAATTTAGGGTTTGCATTTTATATCATTTTAGGGTTAGAATTACCATTTAGGATTTTTAAGGTTTTTATTAGGAATTCATTTTATCATGCATTAGTTTAGGTTATTTTACATTTTTATTTCACTTAATTAAATTAGATACATGCATTTTTCATTTCATATTAGGATATTTTAGATATATTTTCATTAAGCTCATATTTTCTTATAATTGCATTTTAGTCTATTTTCATTATTGATTTTAATTTTGCTATTTTTCTTTTGCAATTACTTTTAATTTGCTATTTGGACTTTGTAAGTATTTTTATTTTAATTTTACTTTCAGTTTATTATTTTATTTGCTTATTTTTATATTTTTGTTTTATCATGCTTAGTAGACTTAGTGGATCACTCACATTCATAATTTGTTAGAATATATTTAAAATATAATTATCTAATAATTAAGTTAATTAATCTCTGTGGGATAATATTCTGAAATTTTAATTTCTATATTATTTGTGCGACTTGTACATTTGCAATAGATGCCATTTAAAATCAACACATACGTATTTTTTTTCAACAAATTCTCTAGGAAGGCTTCCAAGAGATATTGGAAGTTCACAATTGAAGTTTGTTGATTTTAATAACATGTGTAATCTGAAAGACGAAAAATATTGTGTATTCTTTCCCTCTCCAGTATGTACCAGCCAACTTCAAACGGCATGTGCCCAGACATGCAGCATATTTTACATTCGTTGTTCCCAACAAAAACTGGAAATGGACAATCCATTACATTGACACTGACCACAGGAAGTCTTTTTCTAAAAGTGGAAAAAAATTGTTGTTGATGACGACATTAGCATCAGCGATCAATGCAATTTCAGATAGACCGTTCCAACTTCATTCGAGATCATCATCAAACAGAACAGTTAACAAGTTGTACCATTGACTTTCAGTTCTACTTTGTTAAGAACACCAATATCATCCTTTCATGACCAATTTTATTCAATTCCTGTTTCCATAATTTGCATTTAAACATTCATATTTTCATGCCAATTGTGTAACATTATATTCTATTGCCACTGAGAAACAGCAAAAACCCAACAACGCGTTGGCAACTTTCTAGTTTTTCTAATCTAAGGATGTTAACTAACCTATTTAACTTAAATTAATTCTAATTAATCTAATCATAATCCACTCTATTAATATAATGTTAAGTTACCAAAATTACTCAAAATAATCTTCCTTAATCTAATCATATTCAAATAATGAAAGAAATTAACACAAATGGCCACAAACAAAACCTTCTAAAAAGAAATGAACCACATCGAAATCTTTCAATTGAAATCCATTATTTGAGTCCAATCTTTGATTATAGCTAATTTTCTAACAATGTGGAATATCGAAAAGGTGAATATAATTGGAAGTTTAATACTTCTATTTATAGGCTTAACAATTTGTCACATATTCAAAAAATTAATTATATACCCATTAAATAATAAAATTAAACATTAGAAGTTACTAATATTCAAAATTAAGCTTATGAATTACTATATAACATTCAAAATTATATTACGAATTACTAATATTCGAATATATAATAAAAAATTCTAACATTCAAAGCTAAATTTCAAGAATTATTAACAACTCGATCCATAAAACACTTTATTTCTTTTATTATTGAAAACATTCCACGACTACATATTCAAACCAAACAATGCAAATGCCGACAACAATTTGTAAAAAAAGTTGGGAGAGGGAGAGAAAGCGGAAGATTTGGCGGAATCTGAGGAACCTGACGACCCCGATGTTCCAGAACCAGACCTTGAATTCGACCCAGTTGCTTTGAACTTTTTAATCATAATCGGAAACTCACAAGTCCCGTTGGATGGATCCTGCTTGACAAGCTTGGCTAAGCCCTGGAAATCACACGCTGCTTTAGCCTGATCTTGCATTTGGTAGTACATGTTGAAAGCAACCGAGGCGTTCATTTCAAGGCCCATACCAGAGCATGAAGCTCCGGGTACTAAGGTTGTGCAGTCGGTATTATTACAAGCCCATTCAACCTTTACAGCCAAATCTTTTTGGTCGGGAGCATCCTTGTTATGCACGCACCACTGCCTTTCCAAGTATGGGACATCTTTTGCACCCACAAGTGGTTTCTTCTGCCCTTTTCCTGTAAGATCCAGTTGAAACTTGGGTTGTCCATCAAAGCTGAACATTCCCCAATGCCTCTCAAACATACCTGGATCAATACTCTTATAATCCTCATCCAACCAACTAAAGGCATACACATCAGGGTAATTTTTTGGTCGGAGTGGAGTTCCTTCCTTGCTAGCCATTTTCTTAAGCAGCCCAGTGTAGAATCTCTGAGCATTTTGTTTCGTGGCGTAAACATTACCATCCGTTGGCCATCCAACTTCCCCTACAATAATTGGTAAGTCTGGGGTTTTAGCCTTGATCAGTGCCGCAACGAGAGTGTCAATGTTGGCATCGAAAACATTATGATATTTAACTCCGTCGTCATCAAAATCCGTCGAGCTGTCATGATCGAAGAATGCGTATTCTTTGGGGAAGCCAGGATTTTGGTAGAGATTAAAAAAGGGATAGATGTTGATGACAAAAGGGGCATCATTTTCCTGGAGAAATACACATATTTGGCCCATGATATCTGCTATGTCGCCTCGAAAGATACCATCCGATGGTTTGATTGTAGGCGTCATGTAAACATCACCGTTAAGGGGCGTTGATACTTTGATGTCTTTTCCGACACCAGCCTCGTTCAGTGCCTTGAGAATGTTTTTCATTGCTGGGAATGTAGAGTTGGTATACATACCTTGGTAACTATTCAAGAATGGTTCATTTCCTACGGCCACGTACCTGTAAAATAATGGAAAACATCCAACAATTGGGTTTGATTAAGTACCCTTAACATCAAATGAAAAAGAAAATACCCTTAATTTTTTTATCAAGTACTATTTCATCGTCGTACAAGCATGTTCATGTTTCATATACTTTCATTTATACTTTTAATACTATTTTCCAATTCTATCCGCATTATTTCATAGGGAAACTATGCATGGTTACAACTTACTTGATATTAACACCCCCTTTACCAAGGTACGCAGTGATATTTTGTTTGACCCAAGCCTGTGCTGCACTGTATTTCTCAGACAATTCTGCCAAAAGAAGGTTGGGTATGCCTACCATGACCTCAATGTTGGTTCCAGCCAGAGCATTTAGAAGGGTGGAATCAGCATCGAAAAGCTTAACCTTTTTGATGCCATTGTCTTTGAACATGTTAACAACAATTTTTGGGTCCAGAGGGTGCGATGATATCATACCCCAATTGGCACCAAGCTCTTGTGCTATAACACTGGCAGGGACCAACGCCAATGCACATGCCCATAGGATTAGGATGACAGTGGCTCGAGCCATTGTTGGAGCCAGATCAAGGGAGAGTTCGGCCAGTTTTGTCAGGGAAAGGAGAATATATATAGCAACACTTTTTCTTTGTTATTTTGCATCTCTCAGACTTCGAGATTTATAAGAGTTTTTAACATCTGGTTTGATGTAGATTTAATGGCTGTGCGAAAAATTAGAGAAAGTGACCAGCTTTACTTGGTGAATTTTTGTTGTAGGAAGATTTCATCGCTAGATTTCGTTGGTAACTTGACTAGTGTTCCTAATATTAGTTTGTGTACAAATGGTGAACAATAAAGCTACCAGCAGCAGAGTACAAATTACAGGAAAAGCGTTTATATTTACAGTTGTTTCCTCACAATTTTGATTTTCTGACACGTTTTGCAACAAAACATAATGCAATATATGATCAAGATTGAGAAAATTAGAACGAAAGGGAAGAAAGTATATACTGTATACTATATAGCATTGAAATCAGCGGGAAAATGTTCCACCAACCAAAATAAATTTTAACGTTGAAATGGTAGTTTCATGTATTTTAGAAAATTTGTCTAAATTCTAAACATATGCTTATTATCAATATATATTATTTGTATATACTAAAAGAAGGGATCTTCAGTCACCGTTTCCAGCCGCTTCCATAACAGTGAGCCCCCCTCTCATGGGCACTGTTACAACAGTGCCTTTCTTTTTCTTTTTTAATTTTATCTTTCTCTTTTCTTTATTTCTCTGTATTTTAACTTGTTTATTCTTTTTTACATTATTTATTTAGTTACATAACTTTTTGATGCAATAACTTACCATTTTATGTATAATTATTAAGTGAATATAATAAATTGTAATGATAGATTTATAAATTTACTACATGAAGACCTGCCCGATTCGACGGGATCAACATCAACTTAATTGTGACTTAATAATTTAAAAAGCGTTTATTTTTTAAAAATACATGTGTCCCAAATAAAAATCAAAATGTAAAAATTTGGCAAAAAAAATAATTTAACCAAGTTTTACATATATAACAATAAAGAATGATGACAATTTTATATAATTTCATACTATAGTATGTCTTTATTTCATTAATTCAACCTGCTCTTCTTGAAATATTAACCATTGTTTTGTATTAGTTTTGATTTATGGAAATTACACCAACAAAATGTTGTAGTGGAATTTATTATTATCTTTATAAAAAACTGCTGTATATACATATGGCATATCATAAAAATCAAGTGATGATATTCTGTAAATTAAGCACTGAAAGAGCTAAATACTTGCATAACGAATACTTTGGTCCAGAATTTATTTATTTTCATGCTGTCTACATTTAGCTTCTATATCATCTATTTAGAAAGATTGAAAAAATTCTAGTGCATGGCCTTAGTCTTTGCTCTTTACACGTTTTAGCATACAATGCTTACTATATTTCAACCTCAAATCACCCAAATAAGATTGGTTAACTAAGAGAAACGCATATATTGATTTTAGAAGAAAATTAGAGGAAAAAGAGGATAAATTACTCAGTACTTTATGGATAAATTACTCAGTACTTTATCCTGACTTGTGAAACGGAATGTAAAGATAAAGGGATGCAACAAAAGGAAATCAAAACATGCCATTGAATATTTGCAAATTGTTCGATGGCCGAGATTCTGATCCCTGTCCACTAGGTGTTTCCAAGCCAACTTGAATGCTATCAGAAGATTTAAAACCATCTACCAAGCCATTAGCAGTTTTTATCTCATCTACAGAATGAACATAACCAAAAGTTTCTTGGATTTTTTACTGGAACCCTGATGATATTTTAGGGATCCTCTCAATGCCCTACTTTAAGTTTGTGCCTTAAGCATCCATAATTACAAATACAACTATGAGCTTTTCAAGAACATTTTCGGGCATAGCATCTTGCGAAGCTTTCATAATCATATCCCCTTGATTAACAGCAGCTAAGACCTGTACATACTTAGATTTTTACCATACCTAAAGATTCATATCCCTAAATTCTTTAATTCATGTATGCTAAATTTACTCTTTAATGTACCAAGCATTCCACACTAAAAGAATAATTTAAATTGGTAAAAAAATTATATAAGTTAAATTTACCGTCAAATACTTTTAAAAAGAGAACAAATATACATGCAACTAAACTAAGAAGAAAATTATGAACCAAGATAAGAAAGTGAATCATATATGGAAGGAAGTCAAATGTTGAATTTACTCATTCAAGGAATATATTATATATATTGTAAGACTTGTGCAGTTTAACATATCAAGAGACACACATGCACGGACAGGACCTTTAACATTAGCATATAACAATTTAACATGTTAACACACATGCACGGATAGGACCGTTAGCATTAGCATATCATTTTTTTATTGCTTAATTCAAACCTACGATTATACTCAAAGCAGATCATTGAGAATTCAAGGTTAGATATTGATAAACATTTACTGTAAGACCCGTAAATTTCTATGTAATGTATATGATTATTTGACGTACAAACAAGTTACATTACATATGGATTTTAAGAAATAAATGTTTTTGAGTTCTAAGTGTGAATGGATTTATAAATGAGTGTTGAAGTGATTGAGTATGAATTTAAATGGAAAAATTTGCAGTAAAAGGGTACAGGATGAAGCCAGATCAATCTCATGGCCTGAAAAACGCAATGTCAAGTATTCTGTAAGAGGGAGATCGATCCCTCACTCAAGCAGATCGATCTCTATTAGTCTCGGGCTAGACTAGATCGATCTCCCCTTAAGGTCAGATCGATCTCCTAAGCTCTTTGCTTGAGACAAATCGATCCTGTTTCATTGAGCAGATCGATTCCATGCAACATGACAGATCGATCTCATACATCAATAGATCGATCTCATGCCTACAAAATATCGAGAAAAGTGAAGGATTCAAGAGGGCTAGATCGATCTCCACCCTATACAGATCGATCTTATCAAGCTATTCTTATAAAAGGGAGCAGTTGGATCTACATTTCATGGGAACAAACTTCATTCTTCCATTTTCAGTCTTAAACCTAGCTTTCTCACTCTAAAATCACCCCATTTCTATAAAGATTTAAGAAAAAGTTATTAGAGCAAAGTTGTTCACTATAAAGAGAAGAACAACATAACTTGGAATTAATGCTTCATTGGTTGGATTGAAGGAGCAAAAGAGTGTTCTTATTGGAGCAAGAAGAAAATCAAGCTAGGTGAGTTTCTAGTACACCAACCCCAAGTACATTTATCTAGTTATTGATTTTAAGTTGATGAGTGTGTATATTAATTATTGAAAACTACCTAGAATGTAATGGAACAATTAAAACCTAGAATGAGCCTAGCGTGAGAAAGTGTGACATGGGTGAGTTAATGATAAATGGATTATGTTAAGGTGTTAGTGAAGTAATATGCAAGATGTTAAGATGATTGAACGAAGCTACATTGTAAAATTAGTCAAGTTATGAAAATAAGTATATAAGTGCTTGACAAAATTCCATAGTGAAGTAAATGATGAACAAGAGACACTATGAGCTTAAATATCGATTTAGTATGAATCAATAGACTCTCGAGAGATA
The DNA here is from genome assembly GCA_033439115.1 of Firmiana major. Lineage (NCBI taxonomy): Eukaryota > Viridiplantae > Streptophyta > Magnoliopsida > Malvales > Malvaceae > Firmiana > Firmiana major. The sequence continues at coordinate 15,342,595 of CM065904.1, read as the reverse complement.
AGTAGAGCAATAAAAAAAGGGGCTTTACAAGTAATAATGAAGGCTATAGGTTGAATCAACTATAGTAAATGCAAGAGTTGTGTTAAATTGGACTAAATTGACGTGAAGCGTAATCTCATGCAGTCCACGAGAGTTTGTTGGAGACGAATCGAACTGCAAAAATAAGCAGCTCTAAAGAAGAGGAAATCATTCGACACGATTTCCAGATAAGGGAATTTGTGAGTATATAGAGATAGTTGCTCATATTTTGTGGGTGAATATAGGGCTTTGTAAAATGCATGATTATCTAGAAAAGTGATTGATGGTATATGTGAATGACTACAAGTATATATATATATATATATATATATGTATAGGATTTGGTTTTGAAAGGATTCTTACAACGGGAATAGTAAGGCTAATAATTGCATAAATCGCATAACTTGATGTTTTTATGAAACATATCGCTTTGTTTTAAGTAAAATTGACGGACAGGCTGGCTAGTGCTTTCGTGATTTGTGAAATAACACATGTGAGGTGCTAAATTTGGTTTTGAGAGTGTGTTGTTGAAATAGAGCCACTTATTGTACCTATATGAGTTAAATCGTGCTGGAGTCTAGCTTGCACCATATTTGAGTAAATAATGTTTTATAAGTCATACTAGAGCTGATAGCTTGTACGTGGTTTCCATTGATTTTATTATGCATAAAATCGTACTGGAGCGTTGCTCGTACGAGGATATTTATTGATGATGCATGAAATTGTGCTAGAGCTTCGCTCGCACTAGATTTTCACACTGTGGTATGTATGAGCTATAGAGTTGGTAAGATCTTTAAGCCCAACATCCTTAAGCCCATTGAGGCGGGGAGGCTCTCTTACATTTGTAAGATCCTTAAGCCCAACATCCTTAAGCCCATTGAGGCGGGGAGGCTCTGTTCGGTGGGGAGGCTCTCTTACATTGGTAAGATCATTAAGCCCAACATCCTTAAGCCCATTGAGGTGGGCAGGCTCTGTTCGGTAGGGAGGCTCTCTTACATTGGTAAGATCCTTAAGCCCATTGAGGCGGGGAGGCTCTCTTACAATAAAGCGAAATGCTCCCACGTACGCTTGAGACGGTGTAGGCTATACATAGCATGAGGTAGATAAGACCTATGGCAAGCACCTCCAACCATGATATGGGTCCGTGGAGTACGTTGTACTATGTAGATCACATGGAGTACGCTGTACCGCGTGGTTGTGACATTATTTTGAAAGTTTAGCGAAGAACAAACCCCCCTTCGTTCCAGCATGATACCCCGCACACCTGGATCCATGTGGTCTGGGATGATTATGACATAGTTGGCTAACATAGTCTTTGATATATATATATAGTGATCACCTATCTCACATGATATTACATGGTTTTGCATACTGAGTATGATTGTGTTGTTCAGCGTAGACCCGAGGGGTCGAGCCTTGTGGGATTGTGTTTAAAGAAATGATATTTGTACTTGTGATGAGTTTTAATGATGATGAGCATGAGTGGTTTTACATGTTGATCTTTCCATGTTTTACATGCCCACTTCCATGTTTTTCAGTACATGATATATGTAAATACATGTGGCATAGTTTTTATATTTCCCCACCCTCTGATTATAAACGATTTATGCCATACATTTTTAGCATGTAGATAAGGTAGTTATCTACCATGCTTGTATTATTGCCTTACAGAGCGTGTGGTTGCTCATCCCCCCATTTTTCCCCTCTACAGAGCGCGTACAGTAGCCTTGTGAAGGACTGAGGCGTTATATTTTAGATATCCGCTGCTCTCCATCGCCAAGAGGTATACACACAGGGATTCTTTTTGTATCTAAACATGTAACAACAAAATAATTATTTAAATTGTAATAAAGGGGATGTAAGGGTTAAAAAACATGTCAAGCTTAAGTATATGATTTAAACTGTCAAATGTATGCTTTTGATTTATTGAAAAAAAATGTATGAAAATGGTAACCGTTACTGACTCACGGCCCAACTATAATTGTGAAGATTGTTCACGATCGAGCAAGATAAAGGTTAAAGCAAAAAAATTATAGTGATTTTTAGATGAAATGGATAAAAAGGATCATGACAGAGATTGGTGTCAGAGCTGAGTTGGCCTGATGTGAGTCAGTGACAATAAGTAGGAAAATTACATCCCCATATCACAGTGCTTTTGTTTAGATATAACTATGCATACCGAGATGAAATGAGACTAATAAATGGTTATGAATACAAGAAGTTAGACATTATGCATATTACATGCCGAGGTAGAGGGGCAGGCACACGTGCTAGAGGTCGTAGGGGTAGGCCCGAAGGCCTTGTGGAGCCACAAACTAACCAGGCTCCACAGGACCCTACTGAGAGATCAGAGGATACCGAGGCACGCTTCGCTAGGATAGAGCAGAGTATCGAGAGCCTCGTTGAGATAGTCGCACAGGCATTGGGTACCGGTGATAGACGAGGTCCCGCAGTGTAGCCTACTACTACTGAACAGGGAGCTGCAGAGCCAGAGAGGCCTCAGACTACGAGGATTGTCACACCACCCCCAGTACAGGATACAGCTTCTCTCATCGCTCCACAACCGAGCGACGGTGACCTGGGGTATGATTGTGAACTGAGTAGGCTATGCCAGTTTCAAGAGTTGAATCCTCCAGTATTTAGAGGAGTGAAAGACCTGGTTATTACTGAGGATTGGGTGTATGAGATGAAGAAATTGTATAGGTTCTTCATATGTACATTAACTGAGAAAGTGGCCTTTGCAGTATTTATGCTGAAAGGCGAGGCAGAACATTGGTGGAGATCCACCGAATCTATTCTGAGTGCCCGACACTCCGAGATCACATGGGAGATATTCTTGGAGGCCTTTAGGAGGTAATATATTCTGGCTACCGCACAGAGGAAATTGCGGATGAAGTTCATTAACTTGGTTTAAGGGAATTGTTCTGCGGACGAGTATGAGTCGAGGTTCATGTCTTTGGGGAGATACGACCTGGATACGATGAGCAGTGAGACTTGAAAGGTTCAGAAGTTTATGGACGGATTGAGATTAGCCATCCGGACTAAATTAGCTCCATTTGACATTCACACTTACGAGGAGGCAGTGCACATGGCATAGTTGTGTGAGCAAGACTTTGAGTGGAATGCTTCCAAGCTTAGAAAAGTTAGTGTTAGGAGAGATAGAGACCAGAAGAGATCCGAGACTGATAGAGTGGCCAAGAGAGGAGGCCAGAGACTATTTAAGAAGAGACCTAAGATTGATGAGGTGCAGGAAAGAGCTGCTAAACCTCCTATGTATCCAGCTTTAGCTCCACTGTGGGGTATGATCATTGGAGGACCACGTCTTACTACTGAGCAGTGTAAGAGATGTGGCAGATTCCATGGAACTAGGCCTTGTGTGACGATCCCTATGTCCTGTTATAGATGTGGGAGGCCAGGGCATATTGCTATACATTGTCCTATGATAATTGCGGCTTCCTCGCAGAAGGGTAAGGAGCCAGAGAGAGCTCAAGTTGAGACAGCTGCCTCGAGGAGGAGGGCTACAGCTGAGGAAAAAGGGAAACAAGCGGTTCGTGTTTGTAGAGGGCGAGTGCACGCACTGGACCAGGACACAACGGACATATCGACGGATGTGATTAAAGGTACTATCCTAATCTTTGATTTAGAAGCATTTGTATTATTTGATCTTGGTGCCACGCATTCCTTCATATTGCCTTCCTTTGCACATAAACTGTTAAAGCATGTAAAACCTATACTGTTAGATAAAATGTTGATGATTTCCACACCTATGAATAATAGTCAATTGACTGAGAATGTGTATAAGAGTTGTAAGTTGAGGATAGGAGGAAAGGAAACGGCAGTTGATTTAATTTTACTAAGTATGAGTGATTTTGATGTAATCTTAGGAATGAATTGGTTGGCTGCAAATCATATTGTTATGGATTGTCATGCTAAAACATTAATGTTTTCAGAGATAGATAATCTTGTTGTAAGTTTTGTTGAACAGAAATGAAGAACATGATCATTGTAAATGAAAAGAATATAATTTCAATCTATCATATTTAAGTGATGGGTTTATTTATTACTTATGAATGTTAAAGTGGTGACTTGTGTTGCTAACGGTGGAAAGGATAATGTGAAGGGCTCATTGCCTACGTGGTTGACACAGATAAGGCAGACCCAAAATTGAGAGACAGTCCAAGAGTGGCAAAATTTCCTGATGTCTTTTCGGACGAATTACCAGGGCTACCACCTGATAGGGAAATGAAGTTTTGCATAGAGTTAGTACCTGGTACAGAGCCGATATCTAAGCCACCATATAGAATGGCTCCGATAGAGTTGGAAGAGCTAAAGAAGCAATTACAAGAGTTGCTAGAGAATGGGTTTATTAGACCGAACGTCTCACCTTTGGGAGCTCTGGTTGTTTGTAAGGAAGAAGGATGGAAGCCTCTGACTGTGTATAGATTATCGGTCGTTGAATAAAGCCATCATTAAGAACAAGTACCCCCTTCCACGTATTGACTATTTGTTAGATCAGCTTCGTGGAGCACAGGTCTTTTCTAAGATAGACCTACGATCTAGGTACCATCAGTTGAAGATACAGAGTGGAGATATACCCAAGACAGCATTTCATACCCGTTATGGCCACTACTAGTTTTTGGTAATGCCCTTCGGATTAACGGAATGCCCCCGCAACATTTATGGCATTGATGAATGATGTATTTAAGCCATACCTAGACCAGTTTGTGATCGTGTTTATTGATGACATTTTGGTTTATTCCCAGTCCAGGGAAGATCATGAGCAGCATTTGAGGATAGTTCTGTAAACCCTCCGAGAGAATGAATTATATGCCAAACTCAATAAGTGTAACTTTTGGTTAGAGCAGATCTCATTTTGGGTCATGTGGATCCATCCAAGATTGAGGCAGTTGTACAATGGGAACAGCCCAAGACAGTTACTGAGATTAGAAGTTTTTTGGGATTGGCAAGGTATTATTGGAGATTTGTTGAGGGTTTCTCCAGACTAGCTGCTCCGTTGACACACCTCACGCGAAAAGATGTTAAGTTTGTGTGGGATGAGGCATGTGAGAGGAGTTTTCAGGAGCTTAAGCATCGGTTGACCACTGTTACAATTCTCACCATTCCCACAAGCTGAAGAGGTTTCTCTATGTATACGGATGCATCACACCAAGGATTGGGCTATATACTTATGCAGGATGGGAAGGTAGTTGCTATGGATCCAGACAGTTGAAGGATCACGAGAGGAACTACCCAGCTCATGATTTAGAGTTGGCAGTTGTAGTGTTTGCATTGAAGATATGGCGCCATTATCTCTATAGTGAGAAATTTCAAGTGTATACGGACCATAAGAGCCTTAAGTACATGTTTTCACAGAAGGAGTTAAATATGAGACAAAGAAGATAGCTCAAACTACTGAAAGATTATGTTTGTGAGATTATGTACCACTCGGGTAAGTTTAATGTAGTTATCGATGCTTTGAGCAGGAAGAACCTCGGGTTGGTGTCTTATATGATGGTTCGAGAACATGAGTTGTTGGAGTAATTTATGAGCCTCGGTTTGGAGGTAACCCCACCTAGATCAGAGAAATTGGATGTTATGGCTAGTTTGAGATTAGAGCCAGAGTTGATTTGTCGTATTCGACAGGCTCAGTAGAGCGATCGATAGTGTATCGATTGGTTGAGTCAGATATAGATAGGTGTGAGTATTGATTTTGAACTGAGTATAGATGGATTGAGGTTCAAGGGCAGAGTATGTGTTTCCGAGGATTCAAAGATCAGGAGGTTAATTTTATCAGAGGCTCACTCATCGAAGTACATGATACATCCGATGAGTATTAAGATGTATCAAAACCTTCGAAAAGTTTATTGTTGGTCTAGAATGAAAAGAGACATTACTGAATATGTCGCTAGATGTCTCATCTGTCAGCAGGTGAAAATAGAGCATCAGAAACTTGCAGAGTTATTACAGCCTCTGCTGATAATGACATGGAAATGAAAGCACATCACCATGGATTTTGTGATGGGATTATCGAGAACCCGTAGAGGTCATGATGCCATTTGTGTTATTATGGATATATTGACGAAGTCAGCCCATTTCCTAGCTATGAGAGCTACCGATACTCTGAATCAGTTGGTGAACTTGTATCTTCGAGAGATAGTTCAGCTACTTGGTGTACCAGTGAGAGTTGTTTTTGATCGAGATGCCCGCTTCACTTCCCACTTCTGGGAACATTTTCAGGAAGCGATGGGGACCAATTGAGTTTTAGCACCGCTTTTCATTCTCAGGCAAATGGTCAATCAGAGAGGACTACACAAACCTTGGAGGACATGTTGAGAGCGTGTGTGCTAAATTTTGGAGGCTCTTGGGATGACCACCTACCGTTGGTCGAGTTTGCCTATAATAATAGCTATCATGCGAGTATCGGGATGGCATCATATGAGGCATTGTGTGGACGCAGATGTCGATCCCTTATTAGATTGGAAGAGGTTGGTGACAGACAGATTTTTGCTCCTGATTTAGTGCAACAGGCCTCTGAGGACGTCCAATTGATATGTGAGAGATTACAGATAGCTCAGAGTCGACAAAAGAGTTATGCTGACAGGAGACAGAGATTGCTAGAGTTTGTTGTGGGTAAGTCAGTATTTTTGAGAGTTTCTCCCTTAAAAGGGATTATGAGATTCGGTAAGAAGGGAAAGTTGAGCCCTAGATATATCAGACGCTTCGAGATTCTGGAGAGAGTGGGAGATAAGGCTTATAGGTTAGCGTTGCCACCAGACTTAGCAAATGTTCATAACGTCTTCCACGTCTCTATACTTCGGAAGTATCACCCGGACCCAGCACATGTGATAAAATATAAGCCATTGGAGCTCAATGAGAGTATGACGTATATTGAAAAGCGGGTTTAGATATTGGATAGGAAGGAGAAGGTGTTGAGGTCGAAGACGTTTCCCTTGGTGAAAGTTCTTTGGCAATATCACACTCCGGAGGAAGCTACATGGGAGTTAGAAAGTATGATGCAAGAGAAGTATTCGAAGTTATTTTCAGATTAACTTGGTTCTAATTTGGAGGACCAAATTACATGAAGGAGGGAAAGATTGTAAGACTCGTAAATTTCTATGTAATGTATATGATTATTTGATGTACGGACAAGTTACATTACATATGAATTTCAAGAAATAATTTTTTTTGAGTTCTAAGTGTGAATGGATTGATAAATGAGTGTTGAAGTGATTGAGTATGAATTTAAATGGGAAAATTTGTAGTAAAAAGGGTGCAAGATGAAGCCTAGATCGATCCCATGCAAGGAGAGATTAATCTCATGGCCTGGAAAATGTAATGCCAAGCATTCAGCAAGAGGGAGATCAATCCCTCACTCAAGCAGATCGATCTCCATTAGTCTCGAGCTAGACCAGATTGATCTCCCCTTAAGGCCAGATAGATCTCCTAAGCTCTCTGCCTGAGACAAATCGATCATGTTTCATTGAGCTGATCGATCCCATGCAACATGACAGATCGATCTCATACAATCAATAGATCGATCTCATGCCTGCAAAATGTTGAGAAAATTGAAGGATTCAAGAGGGCTAGATCAATCTCCACCCTATGCAGATCGATCTCATCAAGCCATTCTTATAAAAAGAGAGCAATTGGATCTGCATTTCACAGGAACAAACTTCATTCTTCCATTTTCAATCTTAAACTTAGCTTTCTCACTCTAAAATCATCCCATTTCTATAAAGATTTAAGAAAATGCTATTAGAGCAAAGTTGTTCACTATAAAGAGAAGAACAACATAACTTGGAATCAATGCGTCATTGGTAGGATTGAAGGAGCAAGGAGTGTTCTTATTGGAGCAAGAAGAAAATAAATCTAGGTGAGTTTCTAGTACACCAACCCCAAGTACATTTATCTAGTTATTGATTTTCAGTTGATGAGTTTGTATATTAATGATTGAAAACTACCTAGAATGTAATGGAACAAGTAAAACCTAAAATGAGTCTAGTGTGAGAAAGTGTGACATGAGTGAGTTGATGATAAATGGATTATGTTGAGGTGTTAATGAAGTAATATGCAAGATGTTGAGTTGATTGAATGAAGCTACATTGTAAAATTAGTCAAGTTATGAAAATAAGTATATAAGTGCTTGACAAAATGCCATAATGAAGTAAATGATGAACTAGAGACACTATGAGCTTAAATATCGATTTAGTATGAATCAATAGACTCTCGAGAGATAAGTAGAGCAATAAAAAAGGGGCTTTACTAGTAATAGTGAAGACTATAGGTTGAATCAACTATAGTAAAGGCAAGAGTTGTGTTATATTGGACTAAATTGACGTGAAGCGTAATCTCTTGCAGTCCTGGAGAGTTCGTTGGAGATGAATCGATCTGCACAAATAAGTAGCTCTAAAGAAGAGGAAATCATTCGACGCGATTTTCAGGTAAGGGAATTTTGTAAGTATATAGAGATAATTGCTCGTATTTTTGGTTGAATATAGGGCTTTATAAAATGCATGATTATCTAGAAAAGTGATTGATGATATATGTGAATGACTCCAAGTATATATATATATATATATGTATAGGATTTGGTTTTGAAAGGATTCTTTCAAAGGGGATAGTAAGGCTAATAATTGCATAAATCGCATGACTTGACCTTTTTACGAAACATATCGCTTTGTTTTAAGCAAAATTGATGGACAAGCTAGCTAGTGCTTTCGTGATTTGTGAAATATCACATATAAGGTACTAAATTTGGTTTTGAGAGTGTGTTGTTGAAATAGAGCCGTCTATTATACTTATATGAGTTAAATCATACAGGAGCCTAGCTCGCACCATATTTTGAGTAAATAATGTTTTATAAGCCGTACTGGAGCTGATAGCTCGTACGTGGTTTCCATTGATTTTATTATGCATAAAATCGTACTAAAGCGTTGCTCATACGAGGATATTTGCTGATGATAAATAAAATCGTGCTAGAGCTTCGCTTGCACTGGATTTTCACACAGTGGTACGTATGAGCCGTGGAGTTGGTAAGATCCTTAAGCCCAACATCCTTAAGCCCATTGAGGTGGGAGGCTCTGTTCGGTGGGGAGGCTATTTTACATTGGTAAGATCCTTAAACCCAACATCCTTAAGCCTATTAAGGCGGGGAGGCTCTGTTCAGTGGGGAGGCTCTCTTACATTGGTAAGATCCTTAAGCCCAACATCCTTAAGACCATTGAGGCGGGAGGCTCTGTTCGGTGGGGAGGCTCTCTTACATTGGTAAGATCCTTAAGCCCATTGAGTCAGGGAGGCTCTGTTCAGCGGGGAGGCTATATTACATTAAAGCGAAATCCTCCCATGTGCGCTTGAGACAATGTAGGCTGTACATGGCATGAGGTAGATAAAACCTATGGCAAACACCCCCAACCATGATATGGGTCCGCGGAGTACGTTGTATCGTGTAGATCACATGGAGTATGTTGTACTGCGTGGTTGTGACATTGTTTTGAAAGTCTAGTGAAGAACTAAACCCCCTTTGTTATAGCATGATACCCCGCACACCGGGATCCGTGTGGTCTGAGATGATTATGACATAGTTGGCCAACATAGTCTTTGATATATGCATACTGATCACCTGTCTCACATGATATCACATGGTTTTGCACACTGAGTATGATTTTGTTGTTCAGGCTAGACCCGAGGGAGGGGTCGAGCCTTATGGGATTATGTTTAAAGAAATGATATTTCTACTTGTGATGAGTTTTAATGATGATGAGCATAAGTGGTTTTATATGTTGATCTTTCCATGTTTTACATGCCCACTTCGATGTTTTTCAGTACATGATATATGTATGTACATGTGGCATAGTTTTAATATTTCCCCATGCTCTGATTATAAACGATTTATGTGAAACCCTATATATGTATAACCTTGTATATATATGGAAGACCCTTAAATTCATAAGTACATATATGTATATGCTATGTGAAGCATAAATGATGTAAAGTCCATCAATTCAATGGACACACTTGTAATAGGAGTTTATGGTGTACGTACAAGTTTCATTAAGCAGGAATAAGAAGGAATGGACTTTTGTAGATGATGAATGTGAGTTGAGTAGAAAATGAGTAGTGTGGTAAAATAGAAGGAAGTTGCATGAGTGCATAAGCCTTTATACTTCCATTTGGTGTTGTATTGTATACCTTTGGTTATACAATGAATGCACACAAGTTTCAATGTATATAAAGTATGAATGGATGTCATTTTCAAGCCTTAAAGGTGATTGGATGAGAAAATGACTATGACAGCAAAATATAGGAAGTTTGGTGTAAGTTACTGCTGAAAATTGTAGTAAAATCTGGAAAATATGAATGAGAGATCGATCTCGTGGGATGAGAGATCGATCTGGAAGAGCAAAAAATGCTCTTGTTCGAGTAATGGAATAGGGACAGATCGATCTCCAAGAGGGCCAGATCAATCTGCTAAGCATTCTGTGAAGAAGAAATCGATCCCTAGAGGGCCAGATCGATTTTCGTAAGCTACTGACTTGGAGAAGATCAATCTCATTTGGAGAGCAGATCGATCTCCTTAAGGTTCTGTATTGTTTATATCGATCTCATGCTTGGGAACAGATCGATCTCATTGAGCTGAAAGGTCGGTCTCGAGAGGAAAAAGTGCAAGGTAAATCGATTTCATTGGAGAGCAGATCGATCTATTTGGAGAGCAGATCGATCTCATAGAGACAATTCTATAAATACTGGACTTCTACACTTCAGTTTGCACGAGAGAAACTATTCCATTCAATACCAAAAGTGTAACCTAACCCATAAACACTCGAAAACATCAGTTTGAGATCAGTTTTGAGTGAAACTTTGTTGAGCAAAGTTGTTCTTAGTGAAGAGGAGAACAACATACTTGGAAACAAGAGATTGAAATCAATGATTTCAAGAGCAAGGAGGATTTGTACAAATTTGGTGAAAAGGAAAGAAATCTCAGCTAGGTAAGATTTAATGCACCAAGTTAAAAATAGGTTAAACTAGGTGTGTTGATGAGTTTATTGGTATATATATGAATTGTTAGAAATGAAAGACTCACGAAAAATGAGCATGACCTAGTTATTGGTGTGAAAATGAGAAAGTAATGAGGAAATGAGGTTAACATGGATTTAATGATAGAATATGCATGTATGGAAGATTATGAGTTAATCTTATGAAATGCATATAATGGAAATAAGGAGTAATGAATATGGCTATAAGCAAAATGTGGTGTAAAACCATATTGGAAGAAAATAATGAAAAAATGATATGCTAAATTGAGATTTAGCAAATGAAATGAGTATGTTATAATATACTAACGTAAATACGTATAACAGCTTCAGAGAAACACATTGAAGCTGATCGACTGTGAGAGTGAGTAGAACCGAGCAATAGAGGTCACTTGACGTGATCCGAGGTAAGAGAGTTTCGTGAGTAGCTAGAGAAGGCTCCACGTACTTTGAATAGCATTTTGATATTATATGCTATATGAATTCCCATGAATAGGCATGATATTGGGATAGAAACCAAAGAGGATAAGTGTCTTTTATCCAAAAGACTAGGGTGAAAATACTTGAGAAGCATGTTGTGACCAAAATTCATGAGTTGCATGATAGAATGGCAATTGTTTTCATTTGTATGCGAAAAGATGCACATTTGAGTGCTTATTTTATTTGAATAGCCATCTATCAGGTTTTGTATGAAAACCATAAGTGCTAGAGATTACTCGCACTATATTTTGAGATATGCATCACATAGTACTTAAGTGTTTACTTGTACTACATATTTAATGCGATTTATGCATATTAGAGTACTAGGAGCATTGTTCGTACTCAGATTGTGATTGATGCATTGTAGAGTATTGGGACCTATGCTCATACTCAGTTTTACATGATAGAGTACTATGAGCTTAGCTCGTACTCAGTTTTCACATATTATACATTATAGTGTATTGGAAGCTTTGCTCATACTTGAGTTTTATATGACCTAGTGCTGGGAGTATTGCTCGCACTAGAGGTACATTATGTGATATGGTTGTGTTGGGAGTTTTACTCGCATGTGCCAGATTTTGAAAGGAGAATGAAATAGTCGTGTTGGGAGCCTGTGCTGACTATGTATCGCACTGATATATATATACTCACACGTGCATTATTTTGAGATATGGTAGAGGGCTATCGAAATAACCCATAGGTGTGAGGACTAAGACTCATGGCGAGTATCCTACCTTGAGATAGGGTCCATGGAGTACTATGTACCGTGTATGTCACATGGAGTACGTTGTATCGAGAGTACACGATGAGAATAAATTGTGAGTTGACAGCTAGGATTTGACCCACCTCCCGTTACAGCAATTGTGAAACCTCGCACACCGAGTACTGTGTTGCCTGGGATCACGAAAAATGAGTTATGATCATACACTCAGAATATGTAGTCGCCTATCTCCTTTCATGCTATGTATAATTGAATTTCTTGTATGAATTACCACATGGTTTTATGATATAAACATGTGAGTTTGTGAATTGTGAAAAGGGTAACCCGAGGGATGGGTGAGGCAGAGATTTCCATGTTTTTAAACATGATGAACGTCATATGTGTAAGAACCATATTTCATGTGTAACTTTATGGATTCATAAGTATGGTAATGTACTTGTAATGTGAAGTACAATTGATGTAAAGTCCATAAATATAATGTACATACGTGTAATATGAGTTTGTAATGTACATACAAATTTCATTGTGTATGAATATGAAGGATTGGGCTTTTGGATGTGATGAATGTGAGTGGAATGAGAAATGAGTAGTGTGGTAAATGGAATGAAGTTGCATGAATCTAAAATACTTTCATTTTGTCTTATATTGTATACCTTTGGCTAAACAATGAATGTACACAAGTTCTAATTTGTATAAAACTTGAATGGATGCCATTTTCAAGTCATGAAGGTGGTCGGATGAGAGAATGACCATGATAGTAAATTAAGAATGTTTGGGTGTGAGTTACTGCAGAAAAACTGCAGAAACTCTGGAAAATATGAAGGCCAGATCTATCTCATAGGATGAAAGATCGATCTGGAAGAGCCAGAATGCTCTTATTTGAGCAATGGTAAAGTAGATCGATCTCCAATGGGGCCAGATCGATCTCCTAAACATTCTGTAAAATAAAGATCGATCCTCAAGCCTACAGATCGATCTCCTTAGCTCTCTGGTTGGAGCAGATCGATCTCATCAAGTGATTTCTATAAAAAGGAAGCTGAAATCTGTAACTTTCAGGAAAAACATCACCACTTCCATTTCCAACCCAAAACCTAACTTTCTCACTCCTAAATCCACCTATTTCCATTAAGATTTGAGAGAGAGTTATTAGACACAAAGTTGTTCATTTCAAAGAGAAGAATAACATAGTTTGGAACCAATGTCTCATTACTTGTATTGAAGGAGCAATGAGCATTTCCCATTTAGAGCAAAAAGAGAAACTAGATTTGGTAAGTTTCTAATACTCCAGCCCAAGAACATTGTTTATTTATCAACTTTGGAGTTTTTTTGTATGGGTAGTGATGGTTGAAACTACCTAAGATGTATTTGAATAAGTTAAACCTAGAAAATGGAATAAGGCTAGTGTGCGAAAGTATAAATTGGATGAGTTGGTGATTATGGGATTTGTTAAGTTGTTATTTGAGTAATGTGGGTGATTTGAATAAGTCATGAGTTATATTGTGAGTTTAGAGAATTTAGGAAGATGGGTATATGAGATGCTTGATAAAATGCCATAGTGAGGAAATTGACAAAATATGAACACTATGAGCATAATGTCGATTCATTATGAATAAATAGGCCCAAAGGAATCCATGGACTGGAGATTTGAATAGAGAAATGAAACGGGGCCTTATAAGAGATGATAGAGGCTATAGAGTGAATTGACTATAGCAAACCCAAAGGTTGCGTTATAATATACTAAAATAATGTGAAATGCAATTATGTGCAGTTTCAGAGAGTTCGTTGGAGACGAATCGAACAACACACATAAGCAGCTTTAAAGAAGTGGAATCAAGCGACGCGATTCTAGGTAAGGGAATTCTATAAGTATATAGATGTAGCTGCTTGTATTTTGTGGGTGTATAGGGCTTTGGAAATGTGCATGAGTTTATAGAAATGTGTTTGACAATTTATGGAAGTAACTATGAGTATTTGTATGAGATTTGGTTATTGAAATAGTATTATAAAGAAATGGGATAGTAAGGCTAATAATTGCATAAATCAAATGATTTGAATGTTTTCACAAAATATATTACTTTGTTTTAAGCAAATTGATGGATAGGCTAGCGAGTGTCTGAATGATGTTGTGTGATAGCACATTCGAGGTGCTAAATGTGTTTTGAGATTGGTTTTTGAATGTTTATGAGCCGCATATCATATTTATGTAAATTAAACCATGCTAGAGCCTAGCTCGCACTGGATATTAATGTTTTCCCATGTTTGAAATGTGCTGGAGCTTAGGTCGCACTTTCATTTGAATTGTGGTAATATTTTATAAACCGTATTGGAGTTTCTGCTTGTACGTGACTTTTGCGTGATTTTCTTATGCGTATAAACGTACTGGAGCTGTGCTCGTACGTGGTTTCTTTATGATATGATGCATGAGTCGTGCTATAGCTTTGCTCGCACAAGTTTGCATATTGTGGCACGTATGATGCCATGGAGGTGGTAAGACCCTCAATCCCTACATCCTTAAGCCTGAGGAGTCGGAGAAGCTCTGTTAGGCAGGGAGGCTCTGTTCGGTAGGGAGGATCTCTTAGGTAAGATCCTAAAGCCCTACATTCTTAAGCCTGAAGAGGTGGGGAGGCTCTGTTAGGTGGGGAGGCTCTCTTACGGAAGGATCCTTAAGCCAACATCCTTAAGCCCTAGAGGGGTAGGGAGGCTCTGTTCAGCAGGGAGGCTCTCCTACGTGAGTATGACAAGTTTTTGGTATGGGTAGATAAGACCTACGACTGGCACCCCCAACGGCGATATGGGTCCGTAGAGTACGCTGTACTGTGTATATCACATGGAGTATGATGTACAGCGTTATGGTTATGTGATAAGAAAGTCTGGCGAGGGATAATCCACCTTCGTGCCAGCACGATACCCCACACACCTGGATGCTTGTGGTCTAGGATGATTTATGATGTAATTAGCCGACATAGTCACTTGTGATATTGTGATCTGGTTTTTATTACATATGTGTGATTGTGATTGCCCAATGTAGACCCGAGGGAGGGGTCGAGCCTTGTGGGATTTGATTTGTGAAATATTAATGATGTTTGTGATTGAGAAAATGATTTGTGTTGGGATGATATGTATTGAGAAAGAGATGTGATTTCAAAAAGGATGTTTCTTAAATGAATTGCCCTTTTATGTGGGATTTGACGATTGATGAGCATGAGATGGTTTGTACATGATAATTTTACCATGTTTTATATGCCAATTTCCATGATTTATACACATGATATATATACTCATATGGCATAGTTTTAAATTCCTCATGCTCATGTTATAAAGATTTATGCAAAACATTATCAGCATGTAGATAGAGTAGTTATCTACCATGCTTGCATTATTACCTTACTGAGCATGTGGTTGCTTATCCCTCTCTATTTTCCCCCTCCTATAGAGCGTACATAGTGGCCCAGTGAGGATGAGGCGTTGTATTTTGGTAAGAGGTATACACATGAAGATTCTTTTTGTATCTAAACAATTGTAAAAGCATAGTAGTCTTTTGAGTTGTAATTATGGAGGATGTAGATGTCAGTAGTCATATTTTGTATAAATAAATGATTGACGTTCAAATGTATGACATCACTTTTATTAACTGAGAATGGTTATTGCGAGTGGATTATTATTGACTCACAGCCTAACAGTGTAGTGGTAAGTTTGTTCACGATCGAGTGAGGAAAAGAATAAATGCAAAAAATTTGTTGTGATTTTCGAGAAAAAGAATGAAATGGGTCGTGATAGAGATTGGTATCAGAGCTGTGTTGGCCTGATGTGAGTTAGTAATAAAATGTAGGAAAGTACATCTGCATATTACTGTGCTTTTGTTAAGATATAACTGTGTATACATGATGGATTGAGTTTGATAAATGATTTTAATACAGGAAGTTAGGCATTATACCAATTACGCGCCAGGGTAGAGGGGCGAGAGCACGTGCTAGAGGCCGTAAAGGTAGGCCTGAGAGCCGTGTGAAGCCACAGACTGATCCAGCTCTGCATGACCCTGCTGAGAGATCAGGATACTAAGGCTCGCTTCGCTAGGATAGAGCGGAGTATAGAGAGCCTAGTAGAGATTGTCACACCGGCACTGGGTGCCAGTGATAGACAAGGTCCCGTAGCACAACCTACTACTGGACAGGCAGCTGCAAAGGCGGAGAGACCTCAGACTGTGGAGACTGCTACTGTTACACCACCCCCAGTCCAGGATACAGCTTCTCCCATCGCTCCACAGAATAGCGGTAGTGAGTTGGGTTATAACTGCGAGTTGAGCAGATTGCGAGAGTTCTAAGGGTTGAAACCTCCAGTGTTCAGAGGGGTGAAGGACCCAGTAATTACTGAGGATTGAATGTAGTAGATGGAGAAACTGTATTGAGTCTTTAGATGTACATCAGCTGAGAAGGTAGCCTTTACCGTGTTTATGTTAAAAGGTGAGGCAGAACATTGGTGGAGATCCACCGAAGCTATTTTGAGGGCTAGACACTTTGAGATTTTATGAGAGATAATTTTAGAGGCCTTCAAGAGGCAATACATCCTAATCATTGCACAGAGGAAATTACGAATGGAATTTATGAATTTGGTTCAGGGGAACCGTACTGTGGACGAGTATGAGTCCAAATTCATGTCTTTGGGGAGGTATGACCCAGATATTATGGGTAGTGAGACCCGGAAGATTCAAAAGTTCGTTGATGGATTGAGATTGGCCATTCGAACTAAGCTAGCCCCATTTGATATTCAGACTTATGAGGAGGCTATGCACAAGGCTCAGTTATGCGAAAAAGATTTTGAGCGGAATATCTCCGAGCTTAGGAAGATTAGTGTCAAAAGAGATAAAGACCGGAAGAGATTTGGGATGGATATAGTGGCCAAGAGGGGAGGCCAGAGATTTCTTGATAAGAGACCTAAGATTAAGGAGGTACAGGAGAGAGCTGTTAAATGTCTAGTGTACCCTGCTTTGACTGCACCGAGGGGTATGTTTATTGGAGGACCACGGCTTACCACTGATCGGTGCAGGAGATGTGATAGATTTCATGGGACTAGGCCTTGTCTGATGACCCCTATGGTGTGTTACCGATGCGAGAAACTAGGACATATAGCTAAGTATTATCCTGAGAAGATAGAGACTGCCCTACAGAAGGGCAAAGAGCAGGAGAGAGCTCCAGTTGAGGCAGCCGCCCCGAGGAGGAGGGCTACAGCCGAAGAGAAGGGGAAACAGGCAGGGGGTGTGAGTAGAGGAAGAGTGCACACGTTGGACTAGGACACTGCAGACACATCGATGGATGTGATTAAAGGTACCATCCGAATCTTTGAATTAGAAGCATTGGTATTATTTGATCCTAGTGCCACGTATTCCTTCATATCACCTTCTTTTACACATAAATTATTAAAACATGTGAAACCAACATTGTTGGATAAAATGTTGATGATTTCCACACCCATGAATGATAGTCATTGAGCATGTATGTATAGGTTGTAAATTAAAGATAGATGGAAAGGAAATGGCAGCCGATTTAATTTTTTTGAACATGAATGACTTCGATGTAATCCTAGGAATGGATTGGTTGGCTGCCAATCGTGTTGTGATGGATTGCCATGCTAAGACATTGACGTTTTCAGGATTAGGCAATCTTATTATAAATTTTTGATGAAAAGTAATGAAAGCACATGATTGATATAAATGAAAAGAGTATGATTTAATTTAATGCTTAAGAGATGAATGTACTATTTATTTTGAATATGGATATGATGACTGGTGATACTAACGGTGGAAAGAAAGATGTGAAGGTTCATTGCCTACGTGGTCGATATAGATGAGGCACACCCAGAATTGAAGGATATACCCGTAATTACAGATTACCCTGATGTCTTTCCGGACGAATTACCAGGACTACCACCTGAAAGGGAAATGGAATTTTGCATAGAGCTAGTGCCTAGTACAGAGCCGATATCAAATCCACCCTATAGAATGGCTCCGATAGAATTGGAAGAGCTAAAGAAGCAGTTGTAAGAGTTGCTGGAGAAGGGGTTTATTAGGTCGAGTGTCTTACCGTGGGGAGCTCCGGTTCTATTTGGAAGGAAGAAGGATGGAAGCCTCCGACTGTGTATAGACTATCGGTTGTTGAATAAGGCCACTATTAAGCACAAGTACCTCCTTCCACGCATAGATGATTTGTTGGATCAACTCCGAGGAGCCCAAGTATTTTCAAAGATAGATCTGCGGTCAGGATACCATCAGTTGAGGATCAGGAGTGGAGATGTACCAAAGACAGCATTTTGTACCCGTTATGGCCACTACAAGTGCTTGGTGATGCCATTCGGATTGACGAATGCCTCTGTAACATTTATGGCACTGATGAATGATATGTTTAAGCCATACCTGGACACGTTTGTGATTGTGTTTATCGATGACATTTTGGTATGTTCCAAGTCTAAGGAAGATCATGAGGAGCACTTGAGAGTAGTTCTGCAGACCCTCCGAGAGAAAGAATTATGTGCCAAACTCAGCAAGTGCAATTTTGGTTAGAACAGATCTCATTTCTGAGCCATGTTGTATCGAATGATGGGGTATCAGTGGATCCATCCAAGATAGAGGCAGTTATACAATGGGAACAGCCAAGATAGTTACTGAGATCAGAAGTTTTCTG
Organism: Firmiana major; assembly: GCA_033439115.1. Lineage (NCBI taxonomy): Eukaryota > Viridiplantae > Streptophyta > Magnoliopsida > Malvales > Malvaceae > Firmiana > Firmiana major. The sequence continues at coordinate 15,323,672 of CM065904.1, read as the reverse complement.
AGATTGGCTGGGTATTAACGGAGATTTGTAGAGGGTTTCTCCAGATTAGCTGCTCCATTGACACGCCTCACACGGGAAGACGTTAAGTTTGTGTGGGATGAGGCTTGTGAGAGGAGTTTTAAGGAGTTTAAGTGTCGATTAACCACTGCTCTAGTTCTCACCATTCCTACCAGCTCAGGAGGTTTCTTGGTGTATACGGATGCATCACACCAGGGACTTAGCTGTGTTCTTATGCAGGATGGGAAGGTAGTTGCTTATGGATCTATGATAATTCTATATTTTTTAGAATTATTTGTGCTTAATTTTCTAATTAATTATTTAAATCCACAATTTATTTTGTTAATTATCCCCTTTATTTAATTAATATTCCCATGTTTGCAGATAAATCAAATTCGAATGAATTTTGAAAATTTCGGTAGAAAATGGATTGTAATTGGGCTAAAATAGAGATTGGACCACACAGACAACACGAGCCATGCCACCTAGCACATCCAATTGGACAAAAAGAGAGATGACATGGAAATATCTTTTCAAGGAGCCAATGGTGTGAAGACAAGTGGCCAAAAAAATGCCAACTCATCTAGTATGAAAAAATTACAATTGTACCCCTAAGTGTGTGTATAAATAGGAAAGGATGGCAATTGAAAAAAAGATATGTAAGTTAGGAGTAGTGTTAGTGTTGAAGTAGTGTTAGTATAAAACTAGTTAATGTAGTCTAATGTAGTCTAGAGTAGAATAGCTTTTAGATTAAATTTTTAGGATTTACTTTCCCTTTTCTTTTAGTTTCCCGTTAGCTCCATTTTCACTTGTAATGTTCATTCCATTTTTATGTTCTTCATTTTCTAGTCTTGGATAATATTTTTTTAATGGAATTCAATATCATCTTCATGCTCTGGGTTTGGTAAAAATTAGCTCTTTTATTTTTCAAGTTTTATCTACATAGATTATATTTTCTAGCTAGCTCTTGGTTTGAGCTTCTTTGGTGCATTCGAGTGACATGAATGGTTTATTCCTTCTTCTACCTTGTGATTCTGTTGCCTAGATGCGGATTGATGCTGAGTATTGTCCACATCAAGAGCAAAGTGGAACATGGTTGGAGAAGAGCATGAAACAATCCGAGAGAGTTGAGTTCCCTGTCAATGGAAGAAGCTCACAGGTGGTGTTGTATTGTTATCTTTATTTCCTTTCGGTGTTAAGTTTGTATTCACCTTTGCATCTTTGTTCTTCCTTTTCCTTATTTCATTTTTAGTTACATGCAATTCATGATTTGATTCTTGCTTGCATTTAATCATTAGCATCCATATTAATTGTTCCTGCATTTTCTTACTTCCGAAATCCATTTTAATTGCTGCATTGTTACCTCGGCAGTTTCTGGTTACTATCACTTGATTCATTTGCAGTTTTATGTTGGGTAGACTCATTGCCATGTAGTGAAGAGCAGATAATAGTGCCCGTGGGAGCATTGGAGAGCATCCACAATCATCCTCTGTTCTGCTCTGTTTCGATATATGGTTACTGTTTCTATAAATGTTGTGCTAACTGGTTTTTCTTGCTTTGTTGTTAAGGTCATTGACGAGGAACGAGCATGCTGCAGTAGACGTGTGCTGGGCATGCGAGGAATGAGCAGCAACAGCAGTGCAGAATAGAGCAGACCGAGAGCAGCTGCATCACTCGTAGCGCCTGGAGCCTGGAGCAGCAGTAAGGCAGGAGCATGAGCCAGTAGCTGGAGCAAAATGGGGAGTTGTTATTGCTAGAGTTGGAAGCAAATACAGGAGCAGAAGTCGTGACCTGAAGTAGGAGCAGGTCTGGCTAGAAAATACAGCTTGAAGCAGGTGGTAACGTGATGTGTTGTTGCAGGTAAGGATGCTGTACACGGAACCGAGAATGGGAGCTGGACATGCCTGGGTAGCAAAAGCAGGTAGAGACGTACAATCTGCATGTGGTAGCTGGGCAGAGATCGTAGATGTGCAGCAGTTAGCTGGTCAGACCGAGGACAGCAGCCTGGAGTAGAGGACAACCCGAGAGCACTTGGAAATGAAAATAAACAATGAAGAAGACGTGCACAGTGGTGTTATCGGGACCACTTTGATGTTTTGCAATTTGCTAAGGCTTTTTTTGGCTAGTGCATTGTAGCTAATTAATTCATTTTCATGCATTTTTAGTATAGTTTAATTTCAATTTAATTTGTTAGCTTAGTTTAGAGTCTTTAATTAAATTGCATGTTAGTATTCTTGCTTAGTGGTATAAAACTTTGTTTTAATTAGGTTGATAGTTAGTTAAGTGTTCATTTAGAATTAGATTAGGGGTAAATTTATTTCATTAAATCTTAAGTTAGTTTAAATTACCTTTTGATTAAGTAGTTTAATTGCATTTTAGGTTTGTTAATTTTAGTTTAATTAATCTTGCTTTGTTATTTTCATAATTGCATTTTATTTTAATTACGTTAATTAATTTTAATAGTTTTAATTATTTTTGTAGGTATTTTCTTTTAATAGCTTGGAGCACTGTAAGTAAATTTTGTTCGGTTTTATTTTCTTTAGTTCTTATTATTTTATTGCTTTCCAGTATTTTTAATTCTAGCCATGTAGATCACTCCCTTAAATTTCATAATTTGCTAGAATATACTTAGGGTAAGATTAACCGGTAGTTAATTAGGCTAACCAACTTCTCTGAGGGACGATAACTCGGGACTCAAATCCCATTATTACTTGTATGACCCGTGCACTTACGGACAATACCCTTAGGTCGTGTCAAGTTTTTGGCACTGTTGTCGGGGAAGTTTTAATTAGTCGTTAATTAATATCGGTGAAATTATGCTTAGGTGTAATTCAAGCTTGTAAATATTTAGGTTGTAAGTATTTAGAAGTTTAATTAAAATCAAAAAAATTGAAAAATTAAAAAACTTCAAAAGAATTTTTCTAATGACTTTTAGATGTTTGCATGCATAGTGCCAGGAGTTATGATAGCTTTCCTCTAGATCCTGAAATTGAAAGAACCCTTAGGAAAATTCGAAAGGATTCTAGGAAATTAATAGCTACGCTACAAAACATCATGGCAGAAAATAGGGAAATTAGATCTGTTGGAGATTATGCGGTGCCGACGATTGGAGGATATTATATCGGCATTAGGCCACCAGCTGTCCCTGCAAACAATTTCAAAATTAAACCTGTAATCCTTTAAATGATCCAGACTTCTTTACAGTTCAGTGGGCTTCCGTATGACGACCCACATGCTCACCTCGGGCAATTCCTAGACCTGTGCAACACGTTCAAGCATAATGGATTATCTGATGATGCGCTTAGGCTTAGATTATTCCTCTTCTCGCTTAGGGATAGGGCACGAAACTGGTTAACCTCCTTGCCTCCAGGATCCATTTCTACATGGGATGAGTTAGCCCATCAATTTCTAGCTAAGTTTTTCCCTCCCTCTAAAATGGCCCAACTCCATAGTGACCTATCTTCCTTTGCCCAATTTGATGCAGAATCTCTTTATGAAGCATGGGAATGATGTAAGGAGCTTCTTAGGAAGTGCTTCATCATGGTCTACCTTTGTGGCTGCAAGTCCAGACCTTCTACAATAGACTTACAAGCCAAAATAGGACCATTGTTGACACTGCTGCGGGTGGAGCCCTGATGTACAAAACAGAGGAGGAAGCTTACGAGCTCTTAGACAAGATAGCGGCTAACAACTATCTATGGTCCTCGGAGAGGCAATTGCCAAAGAAGCCGACGGATATTTATGAGCTCGACACACTGTCTACCTTGACCTCTCAAATCGCTAACCTTACGAAGAAGGTAGAGTCGCTCAGTACCGAACATAATCCTTCCACCAATGCTAACCCTGTTTATTCTGTCTAAAGTCCCTTTCTTTCCTACAAGCTGTGTAGTGGTACCCAGTCTGTAGATAGGTGTCCACTTAACTTAGAATCGGTTCAGTACGTTGCCCCCCTAAGCAACAAAACAACCCTTTTTCAAACAGCTATAATCTAGGGTGGAGGAACCATCCTAACTTTTCTTAGAGCCAAAACCAAGGGAAAACTTCTAATTCTAGACCTGTGGGACCCCCTAGTTTTCAAGCTCCACTGGTTCATGTACCACCACAGCCGCAATTTCCATATCATCCGCCTCATCAACCATCCCCACCTCAATTTCAGCATCATCCACCTCACTTCCATCAACCACCACCACCACCACAACCCTACCATGCACCAGCAGCTGAGAAGAAGCCTACACTAGAGGAAATGTTCACCACTATCCTATAAAACCAAGCTACCTCAATTAAGAACTTAGAAGTTCAGGTTGGACAAATAGGAAATGCTCTTAGCCAGCGTCCTCAAGGGACCCTTCCTAGTAACACCGAAGCCAATCATGTTAGGCACAGGAAGGGTAAGGAACATGTGAAAGCCATTACCCTTAGGAGCGGTAGAGAGCTAGATGATGATCCACAAGTTAAGTCCCAACCTGAATAGCACATAGTTGAAAAACCCATAAGTTCTAACGAAGTAGCTCAGAAAGAGCAGGAACCAAATGATCAGGTTGCAAAGGAATCTAAAGTAGGCGCTTCTTCATCTTTACCTTCTTCTACTTCACAACCTTCCTCATCCTCTGATGCTACACATGTTACCACTACATCCCTTCCAGTTAGACCACCAGTACCTTTTCCTCAAAGGTTTCAAAACCAAAAGCTTAATCAACAATTCTCCAAATTTCTTGAGGTTTTTAAGAAACTTCACATCAACATTCCTTTCGTAGATGCTTTAGAGAAAATGCCAAGTTATGTGAAGTTTTTGAAGGATATCCTCTCTAGGAAAAGAAGGTTGGAAGACTATGAGATGGTGGCCTTAACTGAGGAATGTAGTGCAATTATTCAGAGGAAATTACCCCCCAAGCTCAAGGATCCTGGGAGTTTTACCATACCCTGCACTATTAAAAATTTATTCTTTGGTAGAGCCCTGTGTGATTTAGGAGCTAGTATAAATTTGATGCCTTTGTCTATCTATCAGAAGTTAGGAATAGGGGATGCCAAGCCCACCACAGTGACCCTCCAGTTGGCTGATCGATCAATTAAATATCCGAAGGGGGTCATTGAGGATGTGTTAGTAAAGGTGGACAAATTTATTTTCCGTACGGATTTTATTATTTTAGACATGGAGGAAGACAGGGAAGTCCCCATTATACTAGGCAGACCTTTCCTAGCGACTGGTGGAACCTTAATTGATGTACAAAAGGGGGAGTTAACTATGAGAGTCCTAGATCAAGAGGTGATATTTCATGTTTTCAAACCTTTGAAGCTCCCTGATGACTCTCAAGAGTGTTTTAAGATGGATGTTGAGGAGGATATAAGGCTTAAGCATAGGAAATATGAGAGAAAGAAGGAAGTAGATAGAGCTAAGGAGGAGATAACTGTCAACATTCTGTCACCACTTTGGATGACCCTCCTACTCTTCGCCTTGCTATTGAGTGTTGTTTTCTTCAGCTGCATTTGAAGTGGCTATATTTTTCTTTTCACTTTGTATATAGTTCTTTTTCTTTTTTCTTTTCTGTTGTTTCTTTCTTTGTTTATGTTACAGATTTCTTTTCTAGTATTATGCTTTCAATCAAGCTTCAGTTGTTCATCATTATCAGAAAGGGGAGTACTCTGTTCTTGAACTTAAATTCTTATATTAATTGCACACTGAGGACACTGTGCACTTTAAGTTTGAGGGAGGGGATATCACTTGAGCAATTTTGTGAAAAATTGCAAAAAATTTCAAATTTTTTTTGAAAATCCGAGAAAGAATTTTTAAAATTTTTTCGATAATATGAGATTAAATTGTTTGATTTTGGGATGATTTAGTGCTAGCATGTAGTTTTCCCATATTCCGATGATATGACCCCATGATTTAGTTTGACTTTGATTGACTGAGAAGCATGATTAGAGGAAAAGCATGAAGTTGAATTCTTGAATTTGTCTTAATGCTGATTGTGCTTGCCTCATCTTATGAATATGTTATGTCATGAATCGGTATATTTATTTAGAGAAAGCTTATGTGTACATAGGATTGCACTTGTTCAATTGATTTGGTGCATCATATTCTAGAATTTGTTTGATTTGAGCTCGAGGTGAAATATGAGATCACACTTAATTAGGGAGATGATTTAGGCCATCTTTGGATCGTTTGAGCCTTTCTAGCCTTCCTTGTACATATTCTACCCCTAGTCACCCATCTAGGCTAAATAAGCTTTTCTCTGTAAATATTTCGACAAAATTTTCCTTAGCTTAAATACTCTGTTCCTATCCCTTACCCCAAAAGCATGAAAAGTCATTTGGATATATTGTGAGCTATATGGATATTAAGTGATAGTGAAGGAGTATGTAACAAAAAAATGAAAAAGAAAGAAAAAGAAAAAGAAAAGAAGAAAGAAGGAAAATACAAAAATAGAATAAAAAGCTTAGTGAATTAAATAAGTTTGGGGGAAATGATTTGAGCTCTTACATTAAGATCCTAGAAGTAATGCATGTTAAAGGCTAATTAAAGCTAAATCGACTTTATCATACCTTAGCCCCAGCCTTAAATTACAAGCTTAATGAAGTCCTATTGATCTTTGATTAAGTATGACTACATTAGTGGAGAGAGAAGTGAAAAGCAAACTTATGGGAATGATCACATGTCATTGACTTTGCATTCACTGTATTTGCATAATCTGATCCGAGTGATATACTGTGAAGTGACTTTGACATTTTTCACACATTCACGAGGAGTCCAATTTGGGTTAGGACTTCTGATTGAATGATTCTGAATGTTGAACTTGTAATTGTGAGTCTTTGAGATCATAGTTTGCACTTTTTCTTTAAGGATGATATTGGGGAAATTATCGTGTTTAGTACTTGTTATTCCTATAATTATTTTGTTTTGCTTGAGGACAAGCAAAAGCTCAAGTTTGGGGGCGTGATAATTCTATATTTTTTAGAATTATTTGTTTTTAATTTTCTAATTAATCATTTAAATCCCCAATTTATTTTGTTAATTATCCCCTTTATTTAATTAAAATTCTCATGTTTGCAGATAAATCAAATCCGGATGTATTTTAAAAATTTCGATAGAAAATGGACTGGAATTGGGCTAAAATCGAGATTGGACCACATAGACAACACGAGCCATGCCACCTAGCACATCCAATTGGATAAAAAGATAGATGACATGGAAATATCTTTTCAAGGAGCCAATGGTGTAAAGACAAGTGGCAAAAAAAATGCCAACTCATCTAGGATGGAAAAATTACAATTGTACCCCTAAGTGTGTGTATAAATAGGAAAGGATGGCAATTGAAAAAAAGATATGTAAGTTAGGAGTACTGTTAGTGTAGAAGTAGTGTTAGTGTAAAACTAGTTAATGTAGTCTAATGTAGTCTAGAGTAGAGTAGTTTTTAGATTAAATTTTTAGGATTTACTTTCCCTTTCTTTTAGTTTCCCGTTAGCTCCATTTTCACTTGTAATGTTCATTCCATTTTTATGTTCTTCATTTTCTAGTCTTGGATAATATTTTTTTTCAATGGAATTCAATATCATCTTCATGCTCTCAGTTTGGTAAAAATTAGCTCTTTTATTTTTCAAGTTTTATTTACATAGATTATATTTTCTAGTTAGCTCTCGGTTTGAGCTTCTTTGGGGCATTCGGGTGGCATGAATGGTTCATTCATTCTTCTACCTTGTGATTATGTTGCCTAGATGTGGATTGATGCTGAGCATTTGTCCACATCAAGAGCAAAGTGGAACATGGTTGGAGAAGAGCATGAAGCAATCCGAGAGAGTTGAGTTCCCTGTCATTGGAAGAAGCTCACGGGTGGTGTTGTATTGTTATCTTTATTTCCTTTCGGTGTTAAGTTTGTATTCAACTTTGCATCTTTGTTCTTCCTTTTCCTTATTTCATTTTTAGTTGCATGCAATTCATGATTTGATTCTTACTTGCATTTAATCATTAGCATCCATATTAATAGTTCCTGCATTTTCTTACTTTCGAAATCCATTTTAATTGCTACATTGTTACCTCGGCAGTTTCTGGTTACTATCACTTGATTCATTTGCAGTTTTATGTTGGGTAGACTTATTGCCATGTAGTAAGGAGCAGATGATGGTGCTCGTGGGAGCATTAGAGAGCATCCACAATCACCCTCTGTTCTGCTCTGTTTCGATATATGGTTACTATTTCTATAAATGTTGTGCTAACTGGTTTTTGTTGCCTTGTTGTTAAGGTCGCTGAGGTGAAGTTGGGCATGCGAGGAACGAGCATACTGAAGTAGACGTGAGCTGGGCATGCGAGGAATGAGCAGCAACAGCAGTGCAGAACAGAGTAGACTGAGAGCAGCTGTATCACTCATAGCACCTGGAGCCTAGAGCAGCAGCAAGGCAGGAGTATGAGCTAGTAGCTGGAGTAGAATGGGGAGCTGTTATTGCTGGACTTAGAAGCAACTGCAGGAGCAGAAGTCGTGACCTGAAGTAAGAGTAGGTCTGGCCAAAAAATACAGCTTGAAGCAGGTGGTAACGTGATGTGTTGTTGCAGGTAAGGATGCTGTACACGGAACCGAGAATGGGAGCTGGACACACCTGGGCAGAAAAAGCAGGTAGAGACGTGCAATCTGTATGCGGTAGCTAGGTAGGTATCGCAGATGTGCAGCAATTAGCTGGTCAGGCCGAGGACAACAGCCTGGAGCAGAGGACAACCCGAGAGCACCTGGAAATGAAAATAAACAATGAAGAACACGTGCACAGTGGTGTTATCGGGACCACTTTGATGTTTTGCAATTTGCTAAGGCCTTGGGTGGCTAGTGCATTGTAGCTAATTAATTCATTTTCATGTTTTTTTTAGTATAGTTTAATTTCAATTTAATTTGTTAGCTTAGTTTAGAGTCTTTAATTAAATTGCATGTTAGTATTCTTGTTTTATTAAGTTGATAGTTAATTAAGTGTTCATTTAGAATTAGATTAGGGGTAAATTTATTTCATTAAATCTTAAGTTAGTTTAAATTGCATTTTGATTAAGTAGTTTAATTGCATTTTAGGTTTTTTAATTTTAGTTTAATTAATCTTGCTTTGTTATTTTCATAATTGCATTTTATTTTAATTGCGTTAATTAATTTTAACATTTTTAATTATTTTTATAGGTATTTTCTTTTAATAGCTTGGAGCACTGTAAGTAAATTTTGCTTGGTTTTTTTTCTTTAGTTCTTATTATTTTATTGCTTTCCAGTATTTTTAATTCTAGCCATGTAGATCACTCCCTTAAATTTCATAATTGGCTAGAATATACTTAGGGTAAGATTAACCGGTAGTTAATTAGGCTAACCAACTTCTCTGAGGGACGATAACTCAGAACTCAAATCTCATTATTACTTGTACAACCCGTGCACTTGTGGACAATACCTTCAGATCGTATCAATCTAGACAGTTGAAAGATCACGAGAGGAAGTACCCGATACATGATTTGGAGTTGGTGGCCATGGTGTTTGCTTTGAAAATATGGCGCCACTACCTCTATGGTGAGAAATTTCAGGTGTTCATAGATCATAAGAGCTTTAAGTACCTGTTCTCGCAAAAAGAACTGTATATGAGACAGAGGAGATGGCTCGAACTCCTGAAGGACTATGATTGTGAAATCATGTATCACCCAGGTAATGCAAATGTAGTTGTCGATGCTTTGAGTAGAAAGAACCTTGGGTTGGTGTCTTATATGATGGTACGGGAGCATGAATTTTTGGAACACTTTACGAACCTCAGTTTGGATGTAACCTCACCTGGATCGGAGAGATTTGATATCATGCTAGTATGAGATTAGCGCCAGAGCTGATTGGCCGTATTCGACAGGCCCAGCAGAGCGATTGACGATGCATCGATTGGCTGAGGTAGATAAAGACAGGTGTGGGTATTGATTTTGAGCTGAGTGCTAATGGGTTATTGAGGTTCAGGGGCAAAGTATGTGTTCCCGAGGATCTTGAAATCAGGAGGCTGATTTTATCAGAGGCTCACTCATCGAGGTACACGATACATTCGGGGAGTACCAAGATGTATCAAAACCTTCGGAAGGTTTAGTGGTGGTTTGGAATGAAAAGAGCCATTGCTGAATATGTCGCTAAGTGTCTCGTTTGTCAGCAGGTGAAGGTAGAGCATCAAAAGCCTACAGGTTTATTACAGCCTCTACCGATACCGACTTGGAAGTGGGAGCATGTCACCATGGATTTTGTGATGGGATTGCCGAGGAATATGGGTTATTATGGACTGGTTGACTAATTCCACCCATTTCTTGGCTATACGAGCTACCGATACACTGAGTCAGTTGGTGAACCTATATATTCAAGAGATAATACGGCTACATGGTGTTCTACTGAGCGTTGTTTCTGATAGGGATGCTCGCTTCACTTCCCATTTCTGGGAACATTTTCAAGAAGCGTTGGGGACCCGACTGAGTTTTAGCACCACTTTTCATCCTCAGATAGATGTGCAGTCAAAGAGGACTATGCAGACCCTGGAGGATATGTTGAGAGCCTGTGTACTAGATTTTGGAGGCTCCTGGGATGATCACCTGCAGTTAGCTGAGTTCGCCTATAATAACAGCTATCATACGAGTATCGAGATGACACCCTATAAGGTAATGTATGGACACAGATGTCGATCCCCCATTGGATGGGAAGAGGTTGGTGACAGACAAATTGTTGCACCTGACTTGGTGCAATAGGCATCTAAGGACGTCCAATTGATATGTGAGAGATTACAGACAGCTCAGAGTCGAAAAAAGAGTTATGTTGATAAGAGACGAAGACCACTAGAGTTTGATGTAGGTGAGTCGGTATTTCTAAGGGTTTCACCATCAAAGGGTATTATGAGATTTGGTAAGAAGCACAAGTTGAGCCCTAGATATATCAGACCCTTCGAGATTTTGGAAAGAGTGGAAGATAAGGCATATAGGTTGGCATTGCCATCGGACTTGGAAAATGTTCATAACGTCTTCCATGTCTCTATGCTTCAGAAGTATCACACGGATCCGGCACATGTGATAAGATATGAACTGTTGGAGCTCAATAAGAGTATGACGTATGTTAAGAAGCCAATTCAGATATTGGACAGAAAAGAGAAAGTGTTACGGAATAAGACAATTCCCTTGGTGAAAGTTCTTTGGCAACATCACACGGTGAAAGACGCCACATGGGAATTGGAGAATTTGATACGGGAGAAGTACCCCCCCAACTACTAGTATCACCTGCAGAAAGCTACTAGATTTTGCTTTCAAGTGGTCGTCTACTGTCATGACCCTCCATGACTTAACCAAAACCACTACAAATTTTTCGTATTTGTAACTTACCTTTCCTCTCTTCAATGGTTGGGTTGTGATTCGATGTTAGCTTCCTTGCATATCATCTCATCCAATATTATACATACATGTCAATATACTGTTACTGACTGTAACTTCTTTTTATAATACGTGTGAGATCATATAAAAGCTAATACAAATACATTCCCCATAATATATATCGTATACATCACTGTGTTGTTTCTATGTTTAGATACATAACTGTACAAAATATGTATACCTGTCGATAGATAGGAAATAGCAGCGGACAACAGGAATACTATCCCTCAAATGCTCTCACTCTACTGCTGATGCTCTGTAGAGAGATGTAAAAGAAAGGGGGGTGAGCATTCAATGCGCTCAGTAAGGAAATCAGGCCAGCAAGTAGACATCTACACTATCTACTCAAAATAATGCTATGCCTTGAAAATATCATTTCCTTAACTCACTTTAAAAGCATGCTATTAAATATATATATATACTTGTACAGATTAAATCCTATGTATAGAAATCATGATTGCTTTCACAAATGTAGGCATGTAGTGCAAAATAATGCATCTTTATAATATCACAATGCCTTTAGATAAATCATGCCATGTATATTTAAATCACAGTAAATATGGCATTTAAATTATTCACAGCACAAAATCGAATTTTGACCCATCCCTCAGGTCTATCCATGTCTTAAGTAAATCAATCAATCAAGTGATATATCATGTGAGACTTTGTGGTGAAATGCAATAATATCCTAAACTATGGCCATATGCTATAATGGTGATCTCAGGATACACGGAATCCTAGTGTGCGGGGCATCATTGCTACAACAAGAGGGGGGTCAATCCATCACAACACCAGCTATCAACTCCTCAACTCCACAACACCACATGGTACAGTGTACTCCATGCCACTGCACGGTACAACGTACTCCGTAGACCCTACATCACAGTCAGGGTGCCTGCCATAGGTCTTAGCCCTCAAACCATGGAATATCATACCACGTCTCTAAATCCACATGCGAACCTCTCATAGTGTGACACTCAGTCTACACGAGGGAATCAAGCATGGCTTTCAACATGTATTATATATCACATAAATTACAGTGCGTGCCTTTGAGCACAACTCACAGTCGACACTCCGCTCAAACACTGTTTCACATCACAAACTCAACTCTAATGCGAGTAAACCTCTAACAACTAGGTCAATGCATAGTTCATGTTTCAAATCAAGTACGAGCAATAGCTCCAGTACCATGCTATGCATAAAACTCATCAAATCAAGTATGAGCAATAGCTCAAGTACTATGTCATGTATCTCATGTAAAATTTGAGTACGAGCTAATCGCTCCAGCACTCTATCATGCATAAATCACATAAACTAAGTACGAGTAATAACTCCAACACTCTATCATGCATGTCATGGAAATCTAGTGCAAATCACAATCCAACACTAGTATATGTGGAAAATATATGAAATGAAGTGCGAGCTGTGCTCTAGCATAATTTATTCTCACATAATTCAATAGATGGCTCTTTAAAAAGGGATGATTTTCAAAACATCAAAATCAACACTATAAAGTGTGCTTAATTCATATCAACCTTAAAATCATTAGCCCATCTATTTATTGTTATGCTAAATAGTAGTAAAACACTCAAAATGATGATTTTCATGCTTTTTACAACTTTTCACAAACGTTGACTTTTTTCCTAACTAAAGGTAAAATCGTAATTTACCACTATCGGGTCACAATAATTATTATTCACTTTTTCTGACCCTCAGAGTTTTTAAGTGAATGTAAAAGCAGATGAAAATACGTGCAGGTATCTCTAACTACTCACAAAAGTCCCTTACCTGCAATCACTCGAGAAATTTTACTTTCTCAATGCTGCTCGATCCAACAGTCCGATTTGCTCCTCCAATAATCTCTGGAGCTGCATATAACTATTTATAAGGTTAATTATATTTTTCCTACTGTATTTCACATTAAATACAGTCTACTTCCCTTAATGGGCTTTAATAAACCTTAATGGGCCTAACTATTCCTTAAGCCCATTTCCATTTTACTATTCATTTTCGTTGGGCCTATTGTAAGACCCACTTTTTATTTCTTATTGATGCATTCCTTATGATTCATGTGATGTACACTTCCACATATTAATTGAATCATAAGGAGAGCTTTGACGAATTAAATTTGCAAATAGAATAAAATGAAATATCGGTGAATGTATGCAGCAGCCAAATACGGGCCGAGATGGCCATAGGTTAAACGAAAGGGATCAAAATTAAGTTGATGAAAAATACGAATTTAAAATAAGAAAAGATAGAGAATGTATGAAGGAGAATCGGGTTAACTTGGTTCTGAGACAAGTGTAGGGGTAAAACGGTCAAAAGATCAAAATCAAGTATAAATTCGATAAGAGAATTTTAATTAAAAATAAGGATTTAGGACATTTTGATCAATAATGAGGAATTTATAAAATTTCGAGCCCAATTGATCAAGATCCAATATTTTTAGAAATACCGAAAAGTCACTCCGGACAATATCCCAAAAATACGAAGAAATTATATCGGGAAAAAGGTTAAAAATATAATAAATAAATTAAATAAAATTAAATAAATTTATTTGGAATAAAATAATAGATTTTGTAGATATTTTTAGAATATGTTGAATATTTTAATGATTATTATAATAATAAAATAATTTATAAATAATAATAATAATAAAAAAGCTGAAACTCGAAATCGGGAAAACTCGAAAACAAAATCGAACTGCAGCTCGTGAAACCCGTGACCCACGAGCGACGCCATCGGCGACAGACGATGCCGACGAAGAGCCGAGGAGAAAGAGAAGAGGCCGACGAGCTTGTTGACACCGGAGACGCCCTGTTTGGAAGCCGAAAACTGCCGATCGGAGGAGAGAAAAAAACCGAGGAGAAATGGCCTGATTCCCGGTGACTCACGCTAGTTGGGCATGAACGGAGGCCACTAACGTGATCGGGAGGAGGAGGCGATCCTTTTGAGACCGGTAGCTGCCGGTGAAACCGTAGGAAACGCCGGCGACGGCAAAGGGTAGAAAACGACACCGTTTGGCTGAAAGGAAAAGGAAGGGAAAAGAAGGAAAAAGGGAAGGAAAAGAAAAGAAAAGAAAAGAAAAGAAAGAAAAAGGGAAAAAAGGAAAGAAAAATTACCGGGGATGACTTGAGATTCGGGTAAGTTGACCGAGGGCCGAGATTGACCTACGGGTAAATTTTGAAAATTTAATTAATATAATATTTAATGGAAAATAACCCGGATTTACCTAATTGTGCAGTTTTACGATAGAGCCCGAACGAGAGCCGATTGAGCTCCGATTTTTGTACCCCGCATAACATTGGGTAAGTATATTTTAATTACGAAAATATGAGTCCTTTAATACAAAGTTTCGATTATTTTTACGAAATTTACGGATTAATTCTGTATAAAAAGGAATATTATTTGGAATTGTAACGTAATTATCGTAAGTAGTATACGGGCTATCCAATGAGTTTGGAACGAAGCCCGATGATTATTGGTAAGCTGAATGAGCCATGTAAACCCGAAGAAGGGATTTAATAAGTATAAATGGGCTGAAAATGGGTCGAGGTCATTAAGGTGCAATTGGACCCAATAAAGTAAAACAGGCCCAATACTTTAGATTGATCAGTGAATGTGACATATTGATAAAGATAAGTGAATTGACCCAAATATGTGGTTATATGCTGTCAGACTCGTATTTTATGTAGCTTGTTCCTTATGAGTCCTATGTGTATGAACACTCTATTATTATAGTTGAATCATAAGAAAAGTATTTACTAGATTTAAAGAATATGTGAAATGTTTTAACACGCATAAACTACATAAAAGCCTAATGTGAGCTATAAGAGTCACAGGCTAAACCGAGTGGATCTGAATCATTTTGACTAAAAATAAGAACTTAAAATGAGAAAATATAGAGAGCTTATGAAGGAAAGTCAGTTTGATTTAGTTCCGAACACAGAGAACGAGAGTAAAAGCTAAAAGGGGCAAAATGGACCTTTTTAGCGAGTTAAGGTATTTAAGGTATTTCGGGTGTATTTACCTACCGAAAATGGCTAAAACGTAAAGACGAGAGTGTAAGACATAAGATATGACACTTTTAAAATTTTGAGAAAAAGTCAACTTGGTCAAGGATGAAGGAAAAAGTCAACTATATTTAAGAAAAGTGGACTTTTACCATAGTTGACTAACCATGGTTAAAAATTAACCTAAGTATGGAGAAAAAATTGGAGAAAAATATTCTTGGTCAGAATACAAGATAATCATCCCTGGAAGTAAGGAAAATTTATTCGGAAGGATTCCAGATTTAATTTAATGGATAAAAACGCAATGGGCCAAAGTTGAAAATTTTAAACCCCATTAAGGTATCATAAGTGTGAGTCAAATTCGGGAAGCCCAATTGGCCAAATTGTTGGGCCAATTTGTGGGCCCAATATTGAGACAATTGAAGGCCCAATAGGTAGTAAAAATTTCAGCCTAAAAGCCCAAAGGAAAAGCCCAAATCGAGAAGCCCAATTAAAAGCCCATTAGTATAAGTTAAAAGCCATTAATGAAAGGTAACAAAGTCTAAAATGATAATCATTACCTAAACTTTTTGAAATCAATTAAGGTGGCTTGATTTTAGCTTAATGACTAAGTAATGGACTTATAAATCCCAGCCAACACATAATCATCTTCATGCTTTCATTTTTGGCAAAGTGAAGAAACCATAACCGAAAAGTTTTCTAAGCTTTCTCTCACTAGAAATCACTAGGAAAAAAGTATATTTGGAACTTGCAATCTTCATGAAAGTTATTCCAAATTGAGAGGAGAGTGACATATGTTGGAATTGGCTATCAAGGAGCCATAGTGTGCAACCCGTGAGGCTTCAAAGTTTTGGCCAAGTGTGAACACAAATACTAGGTATAATTTCAAGCTTCCAACTTCATATATGTTAATCTATGAGTTATATGGAGTTGATTGGTATATGTTTTATGGATTGAAAAACATGAAAACACTATGAATATGTGATGGTCAAAAGTTGGTATATGAGTTTTGATAAATACCCATGTGATTTTAAGACATGTATAGGTTTATATGCATGTAGACATAATTATGGCATGGTTAGTTATAATCAATTTGTTCATATGGATGGTGGTATGATATTGGCACATAAGGTGTTTGATAAAATGCCAACATGAACTATAGGAAAGGCTTAAGACATGCCAACCAAGTGTTTGTGAAAATGCCTAAGGGAATTTGGCTAAACAAATGGACATGGACGGCATGCCATGGTGTGACCCGACATAGGATTTTCTCGACCATGGCATGTGGTCGAGAGGTCCAATGGGTCAAGCCTAATTATTTTAAGCCCAATGTGATGTTATGGGTCTCGAATAAGCCCAATAAGAGTTGGTGGGCCCCACAAGCCTAATAGGCCCAATGAAAATAAATAGTAAAATGGAAATGGGCTTAAGGCATAGTTAGGCTTATTAAGGTTTATTAAAGGCCATTAAGGGAAATAGACTGTATTTAATGTGAAATACAGTAGGAAAAGTATAATTAACCTGATAAATTGTTATATGCAGCTCTAGAGATTATTGGAGGAGCAAATCGAACTACTGGATCGAGCAGCATTGAGAAAGTAAAATTTCTCGAGTGATTGCAGGTAAGGGACTTTTGTGAGTAGTTAGAGATACCTGCACGTATTTTCGTCTGCTTTTACATTCACTTAAAAAAACTATAAGGGTCAGAGAAAGTGAATAATAATTATTGTGACCCGATAGTGGCAAATTACGATTTTACGCTTAGCTAGGAAAAAAGTCAACTTTTGTGAAAAGTTGTAAAAAGCATGGAAACCACCATTTTGATTGTTTTACTGCTGTTTAGCAGAAGAATAAATAGATGGGCTAATGTTTTTAAGGTTGATGTGAATTTAGCACACTTTATAGTGCTGATTTTGATGTTTTAAAAATCATCCATTGTTAAAGAGCCATCTATCATATTATGTGAGAATAAATCATGCTAGAGCATAGCTCGCACTTGATTTCATATATGTTTCCACATATATTAGTACTGGATTGTGATTCGCACTAGATTTTCATGACATGCATGATAAAGTGCTAGAGTTATTACTCGTACTCAATTTTATATGATTTATGCATGAGAGAGTGCTGGAGCGATTAGCTCGTACTCAAATTTTACATGAGATGCATGACAGAGTGCTAGAGTGTTGCTCGTACTCGATTCTTCATGATTTATACATAGCATAGTACTAGAGCTATTGCTCGTACTTGATTTGATGATATTGTGCATAGTATGGTACTGGAGCTGTTGCTTGTACTTGATTTGAAACATGAACTATGCATTGACCTAGTTGCTGGAGGTTTACTCGCACTAGAGTTGAGTTTGTGATGTGAAACAGTGTTTGAGCGGAGTGTTGACTGTGACTCGCGCTCAAAGGCGCGTACTGTAATGTGATATATAATACATGTTGAAAACCATGCTTGATTTCCTCGTGTAAACTGAGTGTCACACTATGAGAGGTTCGCATGTGAATTTAGAGACGTGGTATGATATTCCATGGTTTGAGGGCTAAGACCTAAGGCAGGCACCCCGACTATGATGTAGGGTCCACAGAGTACATTGTACCGTGCGAGTGGCATGGAGTACACTGTACCATGTGGTGTTGTGGAGTTGAGGAGGATATAGCTGGAGGTTGTGATGGACTGAGCCCCCTCCCGTTGCAGTAGTGATGCCCCGCACACCGAGATCTATGTTGCCTGGGATCACCATTATTGGATATGGCCATAGTCCAGGATATTATTACATTTTTCATTTCACCATAGAGTCTCATATGATATATCACCTGATTGACTGATTTATTTACGGATAGACCTGAGGGATGGGTCGAAATCCAATTGTTGTGATGTGAATGATTTAAATGCCATATTTACTGTGATTTTAATATACATGGCATGATTTTTATTAAGGCATTGTGATATTATAAAGATGCATTATTTTGCACTAAATGCCTACATTTGAGAAAGCAAGCATGATTTCTGTACATGGGATTTAATCTGTACAAGTATATATATATATATATAAATATATACTTAAAGACATGCTTTTAAAGTGAGTTAAGGAAATGATGTTTTCGAGGCATAGCATTATTTTGAGTAGATAGTGTAGATGTCTACTTGCTTGCCTGATTTCCTTACTGAGCGCGTTGTATGCTCACCCCCTTTCTCTTACATCTCTCTACAGAGCATCAGTAGTAGAGTGAGAGCCTTTGAGGGATAGTATTCCTGTTGTCCACTGCTATTTCCTATCGATCGAAAGGTATACATATTTTGTACGGTTATGTATCTAAACATAGAAACAACACAGTGATGTATACGATATATATATATATATTATGGGGAATGTAGTTGTATTAGCTTTTATATGATCTCACAGATATTATAAAACAAAGTTACAGTCAGTAACAGTATATTGACATGTATGTATGATAATGGATGATATGGTATGCGAGGAAGCTAACATCGAATCACAGCCCAACCATTGAAGAGAGGAAAGGTAAGTTAAAACTGTGAAAAATTGTAGTGGTTTTGGTTAACTCAGGATGGGTCTTGACTTATGCAGTTCCGTAGACTTGGTTGGCGACATTTGGACTGAGAGATCGGGTATTATCGAGGCGGGATAAGTTTGCACGTAATTTCAGGTAAGGGAATTTTATAAGTGAATAGAGATATCTATACGTATTTTGAGAGGATTTACAAGGCCTAGAATTTTTTAAAGTATCTAGAAACAAAATAATATTTTTTACGAAAATCGGGGCATGGGTGAATAAAGAAAAAGATGATATTGCCCCTGAGAGTAAAATTTATAAAAAAGGTAGTAAGGCAAATAAATTGCATGATATCTTGTTTTAATGTTTTATATGAATGTATTACTTTGATTTAAGCAAATATGCACATAGGTTGGCTATTGATTTCATGAATTATATGAAAGGGTACCAGTTTGTACCGGTTACAATTTTAAAAGATGTTTTATCAAGATTGAGCCACCTATCATACTTACACGAGTAAAAAGAGTCCTAGAGTCTTACTCGCACTTAATTTTACTGATTTATTACTCATAAAAAGTCGTACTAGAGCATTGCTCGTACGAGAAATTTTGTGTGTGTACAAAAGTCGTGCTGAAGCTTTGCTCGCACGAGATTTTAGATATCATGATATGCATAGCGTCGTGCTGGAGCTTCGCTCATACTAGACATGAGTTGACATGCTATAGTCATGCGGAAGCCTCCTGTAGACTATGTGTCGCAGAGAGTTGATATGCTCACACGTATACTTTCAGACATGGGTTGGGTATCGACATAGTATTGGGGTGGATAAGACCTACGGCAGGCACCTCCAGACTATGTTATGGGTCCACGGAGTACGTTGTATCATGTATGTCACACGGAGTATGCTGTACCATGCAGTCATGATGACTCGATGATGTTACTTGATATTCTGGCGGGTAGGATTTGACCCCACCTCCTGTTACAGTTGTGATGCCCCGCACACCAGGATCCGTGTAGCCTAGGATCACAGGGACATAAAATGGCCATAGTCCTCGATTTTTCATACAGTAACCTACATGCCTCACATGAAATCATACGGCCTGAATAGACCAGGACAGACCCGAAGGAGGGGTAATGTTTCGATTTATGTTTTTAAACGAGATGCGATTTAATGAATCAAGGTATTCCCGAGGGATGGGTTTAGCCTTGATGTGGTTGTTTTATGATGAAACAAATAAGTTTTAACGTGATGAGTTTATGATGAAACAAATAAGTTTTAACGTGATGAGCATGAGATGTCATACATGATGATTTTTCCATAGTTGTTTTATATGTCAATTTCATGATTTCTCTTATATGATATATACACATGTGGCATCGTTTTAGTCTTACCTCATGCTCCAAATATAAACGATTTTATATCATGACATTATCAGCACGTAGATAGTATAGTTATCTACCTGTTTACATTATTGCCTTACTGAGCTAGTTATGCTCACCCTTTCATTTTCCACCCTCCACAAAGCATCTATAGTAGTTGAGAGCGGGTAGAGACTGCATTCCTGGTTGTTCGTTGCTCCTATCGCAAATTAGGTATACACATCGTACAGTTTTGTATCTAAACAAATAATAGCACAATTTTGTAACGAAATATACTTATAGGGGATGTAAATATATGAAAACATATGTATTTACAGTTTTATAATATATGTACTTATTTTTACCATGTTAAGAATGATATGGTCAAATGGGATAAGAGTTAGGATTATTACTGACTCATAGCCCAACTCGTTAAAAATGAAAATTGTCACGAGGAGGTGAGAAGTATAGAAAAAGAGAAAAATTTGTAGTGATTTTGTTGGAACGGTTCGTGACACCTATTGGGCTTGTGGGGCCCACCAACTCTTATTGGGCTTATTCTAGACCCATTACATCTCCTTGGGCCTAAAATAATTGGGCTTGGCCCATTGGACCTCTTGGCCACATGCCATGGCCGAGAGCACCCCATGCCGTTGGTCACACCATGGCATGCCGTCTATGTTCATTTCCTTGGCTAATTCACTTAGGCATTTTCACAAACACTTGGTTGGCAATATTCTTAAGCATCACATAGTTCATTTAGGCATTTTATCAAACACCTTGATTGCCAACTTAATACATGTATTAATTAATCAAATTGATTAATTCTAACTATACCATAATCATTACCACATGTACATTAACTCATTTATGCCTTAATATCATATGGGCATTCATCAATATTTCACTACTCACTCTAGGCCTAACCATGATCATAGTGATTTCATATGTTTCAATGCTTAAAACATATACCAATATGCTTAAAATCATTCATACATTAACATATATGAATTTGAAAGCTTGAAAATATACCTAGTATTTATGTTCACACTTGGCTGAAACTTTGGAGCCTCACGGTTTGCACACTATGGCTTCTTGATAGCCAATTCCAACATATGTTACTCTCCTCTCAATTTGGAACAACTTTCATGAAGAATGCAAGTTCCAAATATGCCTAAATCCTAGTGATTTCTAGTGAGAGAAAGCTTGGATAAATGTATTTCAATGGTTTCCTTGTGTAGCCGAGAATGGTATGGTGAAGATGACAATGGTGTGGCTGATTTTATAAGTCATTTACTTAGACATTAAGCCTTACTTTTCAGCCATTAAAATTGACTTCCTAAGGTCTAGTTATGAGTCACCGAATGAGTCATCTAATGAGTCATAGTTAGCTTTAACTATGGTTAGATATTTACCTAATGGGCTTTACAATTGGGCCTCTTGGTTTGGGCTTTCTTAATGGGATTTTGGGCTGAAATTCTTACTATACCTCGGGCCTTTTATTTTCTCAATATTTGGCTTATCAATCGGTCTAACAATTTGGTCTAAGGGACCTAAGAATTTTGATCTACGTTTAGTATACCTTAATTGGCTTTAAAATCTTCACTTTAGGCCCATTACGTTTTTAACCATTAAATTAAATCCACAATCCTTCCGAATAAATTTTCCTTACTTTCGGGGATGATTATCTTGTATTCTGACCAAGAATATTTTTCTCCAATTTTTTTCTCCATACTCAGGTTAATTCCTAACCATGGTTAGTCAACTATGGTAAAAATCCACTTTTCTTAACTATAGTTGACTTTTTCCTTAATCATTGACCAAGTTGACTTTTTTTCAAAATTTCAAAAGTGTCATATCTTATGTCTTACACTCTCGTCTTTACGTTTTGGCCATTTTCGATAGGTAAATACACCCGAAACACCTTAAATACTTTAACTCGCTAAAAGGTCCATTTTACCCTTTTTAGCTTTTACTCTCGTTCCTTATGTTCAGAACTAAATCAAACTGACTTTCCTTCATAAGCTCTCTATATTTTCTCATTTTAAGTTCTTATTTTCAGTCAGAATGATTCAGATCCACTCAGTTTAGCTTGTGACTCTTATAGCTCACATTAGGCTTTTATGTAGCTTATGCGTGTTAAATCATTTCACATACTCTTTAAATCTAGTAAATATTCTTCTTATGATTCAACTATAATAATAGAGTGTTCATACACATAGGAATCATAAGGAACAGGCTACATAAAATACGAGTCTGAGAGTTTATAATGTACATACAAATTTCATTGTGTATGAATATGAAGGATTAGGCTTTTGGATGTGATGAATGTGAGTGGAATGAGAAATGAGTAGTTTAGTAAATGGAAGGAAGTTGTATGAATCTAAAATACTTCCATTTGGTCTTATATTGTATACCTTTGGCTATACAATGAATGCACACAAGTTCCAATATGTATAAAACTTGAATGGATGCCATTTTCAAGTTATAAAGGTGGTCGGATGAGAAAATGATCATGGCAGCAAATTAAGAATGTTTGGGTGTGAGTTGCTGCAGAAAAACGACAAAAAATCTAGAAAATATAAAGGTCAGATCGATCTCATAGGATGAGAGATCGATCTGGAAGAGCCAGAATGCTCTTCTTTGAGCAATGGAATAGAGCAGGTCGATCTCAAATGGGGCCAGATCGATCTCCTAAACATTCTGTAAAATAAAGATCGATCATCAAGCCTACAAATCGATCTCGTTAGCTCTCTGGTTGGAACAGATCGATCTAAAGCTTTGACAGATCGATCTCATGCTTGAAAATGTCGTGAAAAAGAGAAATTTAAGGGGAATAGATCGATCTCCTCCTAGTGCAGATTGATCTCATCAAGTGATTTCTATAAAAAGGTGCTGAAATCTGTAACTTTCGAGAAAAGCATCACCTTTTCCAATTTCAACCCAAAACCTAACTTTCTCACTCCTAAATTCACCCATTTCCATTAAGATTTGAGAGGGAGTTATTAGACACAAAGTTGTTCATTTCAAAGACAAGAACAACATAGTTTGGAACCAATGTCCCATTGTTTGTATTGAAGGAGCAAGGAACATTTCTCATTTGGAGCAAAAAGAGAAACTAGATTTGGTAAGTTTCTAATACTTAAACCCAAGAACATTGTTTATTTATCAACATTGGAGTTTATTTGTATGGGTAGCGATGGTTGAAACTACCTAAGATGTATTTGAATAAGTTAAACCTAGAAAATGGAATAAGTCTAGTGTGAGAAAGTATAAATTGGATGAGTTGGTGATTTATGAGATTTGTTAAGTTGTTATTTAAGTAATATGGGTGATTTGAATTGGTCATGAGTTATATTGTGAGTTTAGAGAATTTAGGAAGATGGGTATATGAGATGCTTGATAAAATGCCATGTGAGGAAATTGATAAAATATGAACACTAGGAGGTTAATATCGATTCATTATGAATAAATAGGCCTAAAGGAATCCATAGACTCGAGATTTGAATAGAGAAATGAAACGAGGCCTTATAAGAGATGATAGAGGCTATAAAGTGAATTGACTATAGCAAACCCAAAGGTTGCGTTATAATAGACTAAAATAATGTGAAATGGGATTATGTGCAGTTCCGAAGAGTTTGTTGGAGACGAATCAAACCACACACGTAAGCAGCTTTAAAGAAGTGAAATCAAGCGACGCGATTTCAGGTAAGGGAATTCTGTAAGTATATAAAGGTAGCTGTTCATATTTTGTGGGTGTATAAGGCTTTGGAAATGTGCATGAGTTTATAGAAATGTGTTTGACAATGTGTGGAAGTAACTATGAGTATTTGTATGAGATTTGGTTGTTGAAGTAGTCATATAAAGAAATGGGATAGTAAGGCTAATAATTGCATAAATCAAATGTTTTGAATATTCTCACAAAACATATTGCTTTGTTTTAAGCAAATTGATGGATAGACTGGCTAGTGTATGAATGATGTTGTGTGATAGCACATGCGAGGTGCTAAATGTGTTTTGAGATTGGTTTTTGAATGTTTATGAGCTGCCTATCATATTTATGTAAATTAAACTGTAGTAGAGCCTAGCTCGCACTGGATATTGATGTTTTTCCATGTTTGAAATGTGCTGGAGCTTAGGTCGCACTTTCATTTGAATTGTGGTAATATTTTATAAACCGTACTGGAGTTTCTGCTCGTACGTGACTTTCGAGTGATTTTCTTATGCGTATAAACGTACTGGAGCCGTGCTCATATGTGGTTTCTTTATAATATGATGCATGAGTTGTGCTATAGCTTTGCTCGCACAAGTTTGTACATTGTGGCACGTATGATGCCGTGGAGGTGGTAAGACCCTCAAGCTCTACATCCTTAAGCCAACATCCTTAAGCCTGAGGAGGTAGGGAGGCTCTATTAGGCAGGGAGGCTCTGTTCGATGGGGAGGCTCTCTTAGGTAAGATCCTCAAGCCCTAAATCCTTTAGCCTGAAGAGGTGAGGAAGCTCTGTTCAGTGGGGAAGCTCTCTTACAGAAGGATCCTTAAGCCAACATCCTTAAGCCCTAGAGGGGTGGAGAGGTTTTGTTCAGCAGGGAGGCTCTCCTACATGTGTACGACAAGTTCTATGTATGGTGTAGATAAGACCTACGACTGGCACCCCCAGTCGCGATATGAGTCCGCGGAGTATGCTGTACTGTGTATATCACATGGAGTACGATGTACCGCATGGTGGTTATGTGATAAGAAGGTCTGGCAAGGGATAACCCACCTTCGTGCCAGCACGATACCTCGCACACCTGGATGCGTGTGGTCTAGGATTATTTATGATGTAATTAGCCCACATAGTCACTTGTGATATAGTAACCTAGTTTTTATTACATATGTGTGATTGTGATTGCCCAAGGTAGACTCGAGGGAGGGGTCGAGCCTTGTGGGATTTGATTTGTGAAATAGTAATGATGTTTGTGATTGAGAAAATGATTTGTGATGGGATGATATGTATGAAGAAAGAGATGTGATTTCAAAAAGGATGTTTCTTAAATGATTTGCCCTTTTATGTGGGATTTGACGATTGATGAGCATGAGATGGTTTGTACATGATGATTTTACCATGTTTTATATGCCAATTTCCATGATTTATACACATGATATATATACTCATGTGGCATAGTTTTAAATTCCTCATGCTCTTGTTATAAGGATTTATGCAAAACATTATCAGCATGTAGATAGAGTAGTTATCTATCATGCTTGCATTATTGCCTTATTGAGCGTGTGGTTGTTCATCCCTCTCTATTTTCCTCCTCCTACAGAGCGTACATAGTGGCTCAGTGAGGACTGAGGCATTGTATTTTGGATATCCGCTACCATCCATTGCTAAGGGGTATATACATGAAGATTCTTTTTGTATCTAAACAATTGTAAAAGCACAGTAGTCTTTTGAGTTGTAATTATGGGGGATGTAGACGTCAGTAGTCATATTTTGTATAAATAAATGATTTACGTTCAAATGTATGACATCACTTTATTAACTGAGAATGGATATTGCGAGTGGATTATTATTGACTCACAGCCCAATAGTGTAGTGGTAAGTTTGTTCACGACCGAGTGGGGAAAAGAATAAACGCGAAAAATTTATAGTGATTTTCGGCAAAAA
The DNA here is from genome assembly GCA_033439115.1 of Firmiana major. Lineage (NCBI taxonomy): Eukaryota > Viridiplantae > Streptophyta > Magnoliopsida > Malvales > Malvaceae > Firmiana > Firmiana major. Next base: position 15,297,742 of record CM065904.1, on the reverse strand, counting down.
GAATGAAATGGGTCGTGACAATATGATTTGATTTAAATGCATGCCATGATATATAAGATTTATGAAATTACATGAGAAATTAAGTGTTTTGCATAAAATGATGAGGTTGTTAAACCAACATATTACCGATTTTATAACTGATGTTTTGTATCTATATATATAAATATATATAATTTGCATAATGATTTGAGAGAGAGAGATGCATGCTATAGATATGGATAGTGTAAGGAAACGATTTCGAGGCATAAGCCTAATTTTCTTACTGAGCTGTGAGCTCACCCCCTTATTATTTCCCCTTTTTTAGAGCATACACAGCAGGTGGACACGGCTGAGGACTGACATTTCCTGATATCCGCTGCATAACCCTCTTATGAGAGGTATACACACTTGGTATTTTGTACTGAACATTGTTTAAGCACAACTATTTAAATAAAGTACGGTTGGGATGTATAAGTATAGATAAATGTATTAATGTACAAGAGTTTATATTATAGAAAAGAATATTAAATTTTATACATGTTATGAATGAGTGTAAATGGGTGACTAATATCGAATCACAGCCCAACGTTTGATGTGAGAGATGGCAGAAGAAGAGGTAAGTGAAAAAAAATTTGTGGTGAATAAGGTAGGTCGCGTGTAGGGGAAGGGCGTGACAGAATGGTATCAGAGCAGTGTTGGTCTGATGTGAATCGATATTAGTAATTAAAAAATATACATCCCCATAGTACTATGCTTTGTTCAGTTACAATTGTGTATACGAGATGGATATCAGACTAATTAATGATTATAAATGTAGGGATTTAGCCATTATGGTTAACACTCGCCATGGTAGAGGGGATAGAGGTAGGGCTCGAGGCCGTAGAGGTAGGCCAGAGACTCGAGATGAGGTTATTGGTCAGACTAAGGTACCAGAGAGTACCGAGGCATGTTTCGAGAGACTAGAACATCGCCTAAAGACCATAGTGGAGATACTAGCATAGACAATGCCAGGAGGACAAGGACATGAGGCAGAGACTGCGCCTGGAGAGGCAGCTGCACTTGATACACCTATACCCCCACCAATTCTGGATATGTCATCACAGGTCATTGCATGACAGGGCAGTATGGATGTGATTTGGATAGACTCCGACAATTCTAGAAACTTGGACCTCCAACTTTTCATGGGATTAAGGACCCAGCTTTGGTGGAGGAATGGATAGGAGAAATGGAGAAGTTATACGGATTTTTTGAGTGTACGACTTCAGAGATGGTGGTATTTGCTACTTTCCTACTAAAGCGGACTGCAGAGCATTGGTGGAAGTCCACCCGACCCATATTGAGAGCCTAACATATAGAGATTAGTTGGGAGATATTTTTGGATGCCTTCAAGAGGCAGTTTGTTCCAGATACGGCTCAGCGGAGGCTGCAGGCTGAATTTTTAGGGTTGAGTCAGGGGAGTCACTCAGTGGATGAGTATGAGACCAGATTTTTATCTCTGGGGAGATATGACCCTGAGACCATGAGTAGTGAGACTAGGAAGGTCCGCAGATTCATCGATGGACTGAAACCAGTATTGCGGTCTAAAGTAGTTCCATTCGACATTTCTACCTACGATGAGGCAGTGCGCAGGGCGCAACTCTATGAACAAGATTATGAGAGAAATGCCTCAGAGTTCAGAGCAGTTGTAAAAGGTAGAGCCAGAGATAGAAAGAGGCCGGTGAGTGATAGTGCTCAAGGGTTTAGTTATCGAGGAGGGAGGAAACTCTTCGGTAAGAGACCCAGGATCAAGAAAGTACAGGAAAAGATTGTGAGATTTCCTGCATACCCGGCTATAGCTCTAGCTAGAAGAGTTGTGATTAAAGGACAGAGGCCTACCACTGAGTAGTGCAATCGATGTGGTAGATTCCATGGAGGTAGACCTTATCCTATTTCTAGTGGTTTATGTTATCGATGTGGGAAGCCAGGCCATATGGCTAGAGTTTGCTAAAAGGTGATGGATATTGCCCCACAAAAATGTAAAGAGCTTGAGAGAGCTCTAACTAATACGTCTTCTCCGATGAGGAGAGCGACAGTAAAAGAGAAAGGGAAACAAGTTATGGGATGAGGGCGAGTGTATGCCTTAGACCAGGGGACAGCCGATGCTTCTTCGGATGTGATTAGAGGTAACATCCTGATATATGATTTAGAAGCACATGTTTTAATTGATCTTGGTGCCACGCATTCATTTGTATCGCCTTCATTTGCATGTAAGCTAGAAAAGCATATAGAGCATACACCCCTGAGTAGAATGATGTTGATTAGTATGCCTATGGATAATAGTCAGCTAGTGGAATATGTGTTAAAAGATTGTAAGATGAAAGTAGGGAAAAAGGACATGACAACCAATCTAATACTGTTAAGCATGAGTGATTTTGATGTAATCTTAGGAATTGATTGGTTATTGTCAAACCGTACTATTTTAGATTGTTATGCTATGACAGTTATGTTTCCTAACCCTAAAAAATATGTTTTAAAGCTTGATGCAAATAAATAAAAGTAGTAGTTATGATTTGTGATTTATAATGTACTATGCTGACTGAGAAATATATATATTAAAGGTTTTATAGTGTACGTGGTTGATACGGATAAGGTACATTCGGAGTTGGCAGACATTCATGTGGTTCGTGAATTCCCAGATGTCTTTTCGGATGAATTGCCAAGGTTACCACCAGACAGAGAGATGGAGTTCGATATAGACTTGGTGCCTGATACTGAACATATATTGAAACCACCATATCGCATGGCCTTAGTTGAGCTAAAGGAGCTCAAGAAACAATTGCAAGAGTTGTTGGATAGGGGTTTTATTAGACCGAGTGTTTCACCGTGGGGAGCACCTATTTTGTTTGTAAGAAAGAAGGATGGAAGCCTCCAATTATGTATAGATTAAAGATTGTTGAATAAGGCAACCATCAAGAATAATTATCCCCTTCCACGCATTTATGATCTATTATATCAGTTTCGGGGAGCGCAGGTCTTTTCTAAGATTGATTTGAGGTCTAGGTATCATCAGCTGAGAGTAAGGAGTGGAGATGTGCCCAAGACAACATTGAGGACCCGATATGGCCATTATGAATTTTTGGTTATGCCATTCGGATTGACGAATGCTCTTGTAGCTTTCATGGCTTTGATGAACGATGTGTTGAAGCCATATTTCGATCAATTTGTTATCGTTTTCATAGATGACATTTTGATATATTCTAAATCTGAGGAAGAGCATGAGAAGCACCTCAGGATTGTACTGCAGACTCTACGAAGGCAGAAGCTATATCCTAAAATCAATAAGTGTGATTTTTGGTTAACATAGATCTCGTTTTTGGGACATGTTGTGTCAAAGGATGGTGTATCAGTGGATCCATCCAAGATTGAGGTTGTAGTTTAGTAGGAATAGCCGAGGACAGTCACCGAGATCTGGAGTTTCTTGGGTTTAGTAGGGTATTATCAAAGATTCATAGAAGGATTTTTGAAGTTAGCTGCTCCGTTGACACGTCTCACTCAGAAGGGTGTAGCATTTGTATGGAATGAGGATTGTGAGAAGATTTTTCAGGAGTTGAAGAGTCGATTGACTACTGCTCCAATTCTCACTATCCCTCACATCAGGGACTGGGCTGTGTATTGATGCAAGATGGGAAGGTAGTTGCTTATGGATTCAGACAGTTGAAGAACCATGAGAAGAACTATCCGACCCATGATTTGGAGTTAGCAACAGTGGTGTTTGCATTAAAGATATGGCGCCACTACTTGTATAAAGAGAAATTCTAGATTTTTATCGACCACAAGAGCCTTAAGTATCTGTTCTCACAGAAAGAATTGAACATGAGACAGAGAAGATAGCTAGAGCTTTTAAAAGACTATGATTATGAGATACTTTATCATCCAGGTAAGGCTAATGTTATAGCTGATGCATTGAGCATGAAGAGCATTAGGATGGTATCACATATGATGCTCAGGGAACATGAGTTGCTAGAGCAGTTTGCTAACCTCAGTTTGGGATTTGTGCATTCTCATATGGATACAAATTGTGTGATTACTAGTCTACGCTTGGAGCCAGATCTGTTGGACAGGATCAGGCAAGCTCAGCAGACTGATCCGCATTGCATTAACATGAGTAGTCAGATACAGAAGGGTACACAGACTGATTTTGAGACAAGTTCTGATAGACTTTTGAGGTTTAGAGGCAGATTGTGTGTTCCCAATAACTCAGAGCTTAGGAGATTGGTATTGATGAAAGCTCATTCGTCGAGGTACGTGTTACATCCGGGGAGTAATAAGATGTATCAGAATCTCCAGAAGATGTACTGGTGGTCAGGTATGAAGAGAGATGTAGTGAAATTCATGGCAAGATGTCTCTTGTGTCAGCAAGTGAAGGTAGAGCATCAGAAACCTGCAGGATTATTACAGCCTCTACCTATATCGAAATGGAAATGAGACTATATCACCATGGATTTTGTGATGGGTTTACCAAGGACTCGAAGGAATCACAATATGATATGGGTGATAGTTGATAGACTGACGAAGTCAGCCCACTTTTTAGCTATGAGAGCTACCGATACTTTGAGTTCTTTAGCAAAGTTGTATGTACGCGAGGTAGTGAGGTTACATGGTATTCTAGTGAGTATTGTTTCAGATAGGGATTCTCGCTTCACTTCCCACTTTTGGGAACACTTTCTGGAAGCCATGGGAACCCAGTTGAGTTTGAGCACCGTTTATCATCCTCAGATAGATGGTCGGTCAGAGAAGACCATACAGACTTTGGAGGATATGTTGAGAGCATGTCTGCTGGATTTTAGAGGCTCTTGGGATGATCATTTTTCACTAGTCGAATTTACGTACAACAACAGTTATCATACGAGTATCAGGATGGCACCGTATAAGGCTTTGTATGGCCGTAAATGTCGTTCCCTTATTGGTTGGGAAGAAGTGGGTGATAGAAAGATTTTTTCTCCTGATTTGGTTACACAAGCCTCTGAGAATGTTCGATTGATAGTTGAGAGATTAAGGACAACTCAGAGTAGATAGAAAAGCTATGCTGACAAAAGACGAAAACCACTTGAATTCGCAGTTGGTGAATCAATATTTCTGAAGGTTTCTCCGTCCAAGGGTATAGAGAGATTTGGGAAGGGAGGTAAGTTGAGTCCTCGCTATATTGGACCCTTTGAGATACTAGACAGAGTGGGAGATAAGGCGTATAGTTTAGCTTTGCCACCAGAATTATTGGGAGTGCACAATGTCTTCCACATTTCGATGTTGATGAAGTATCATCCAGATCCAAATCATGTGATTTGGTATGAGCCATTGGAGTTCAAAGATGATTTGACCTATGTACAAAAACTGATTTGGATACTGGATAGAAAGGAGAAAATATTGAGGAATAAGACTATCGGGTTAGTGAAGAATCTCTGCCAGCATCACACTTCAGAGGAAGCTACTTGGGAGATAGAGAGCCTGATGCGAGAGAAATATCCCCATTTGTTTGTAGAGTGACTTAGTTCTAATTTGGAGGATCAAATTTTTTTAAGGAGGGGAGGATTGTAAGACCCTTAAATTCATAAGTACATATATGTATATGCTATGTGAAGCATAAATGATGTCAAGTCCATCAATTCAATGTACACACTTGTAATAGGAGTTTGTGGTGTACGTACAAGTTTCATTAAGCAGGAATAAGAAGGAACAGACTTTTGTAGATGATGAATGTGAGTTAAATGGAAAATGAGTAGTGTGGTAAAATGGAAGGAAGTTGTATGAGTGCATAAACCTTTATACTTCCATTTGGTGTTGTATTGTATACCTTTGGTTATACAATGAATGCACACAAGTTTCAATGTATACAAAGTATGAATGGATGTCATTTTCAAGCCTTAAAGGTGATTGGATGAGAAAATGACTATGACAGCAAAGTGTAGGAAGTTTGGTGTAAGTTACTGCAGAAAACTGCAGTAAAATCTGGAAAATATGAATGAGAGATCGATCTGGAATAGTAAAAAATGCTCTTGTTCGAGTAATGGAATAGGGACAGATCGATCTCCAATAGGGCCAGATCGATCTGCTAAGCATTTTGTGAAGAAAAAATCGATCCCTAGAGGGCCAGATCGATTTTCTTAAGCTACTGACTTGGAGAAGATCGATCTCATTTGGAGAGCAGATCGATCTCCTTAAGGTTCTGTGTTGTTCAGATCGATCTCATACTTGGGAATAGATCGATCTCATTGAGTTGAAAGGTCAGTTTCGAGAGGAAAAAGTACAGGGCAGATCGATCTCATAGAGACAATTCTATAAATACTGGACTTCTGCACTTCAGTTTGATCGAGAGAAACTATTCCATTCAATACCAAAAGTGTAACCTAACACATAAACACCAGGAAACTTCAGTTTGTGATCAGTTTTGAGTGAAACTTTGTTGAGCAAAGTTGTTCTTAGTGAAGAGGAGAACAACATACTTGGAAACAAGAGATTGAAATCAATGATTTAAAGAGTAAGGAGGATTTGTACAAATTTGGTGAAAAGGAAAGAAATCTCAGCTAGGTAAGATTTAATGCACCAAGTTAATATATGTTAAACTAGGTGTGTTGATGAGTTTATTGGTATATATATGAATTGTTAGAAATGAAAGACTCATGAAAAATGAGCATGACCTAGTTATTGGTGTGAAAATGAGAAAGTAATGAGGAAATGATGTTAACATGGATTTAATGATAGAATATGCATGTATGGAAGATTATGAGTTAATCTTATGAAATGCATATATTGGAAATAAGGAGTAATGAATATGGCTATATGCAAAATGTGGTGTAAAACCATATTGGAAGAAAATAATGAAAAAATGATGTGCTAAATTGAGATTTGGCAAATGAAATGAGTATGTTACAATATACTAACGTAAATACGTATAACAGCTTCGGAGAATCACATTGAAGCTGATCGGACTGCGAGAGTGAGTAGAACCGACGAATAGAGGTCACTTGACGTGATCCGAGGTAATGAAATTTTGTGAGTAGCTAGAGATGGATCCACGTACTTTGAATAGCATTTTGATATTATATGCTATATGAATTCCCATGAATAGGCATGATATTGAGATAGAAACCAAAAAGGATAAGTGTGTTTTATCCAAAAGACTAGGGTGAAACTACCTGAGAAGCATGTTGTGACCAAAATTCATGAGCTTCATGATAGAATGGCAATTGTTTTCATTTGTATGCAAAAACATGCACATTTGAGTGCTTATTTGATTTGAATAGCCATCTATAAGGTTTTGTGTGAAAACCATAAGTGCTAGAGATTACTTGCACTATATTTTGAGATATGCATCACATAGTACTTGAGTGTTTACTCGTACTACATATTTAATGCGATTTATGCATATTAGAGTACTGGGAGCATGCTCGTACTCAGATTTTGATTGATGCATTGTAGAGTATTTGGAGCTATGCTCATACTGAGTTTTACATGATAGAGTACTAGGAGCTTAGCTCGTAGTCTGTTTTCACATATTATACATTATAGAGTATTGGGAGCTTTGCTCATACTCAAGTTTTATATGACCTAGTGCTGGGAGCATTGCTCGCACTAGAGTTACATTATGTGATATGGTCATGTTGGGTGTTTTACTCGCACGTACTAGATTTTGAAAAGAGCATGAAATAGCCGTGTTGGGAGCCTGTGCTGACTGTGTGTCGCACTGATATATATATGCTCACACGTGCATTATTTTGAGATATGGTAGAGGGCTATCGAAATAACCCATAGGTGTGAGGACTAAGACTCATGGCGAGCATCCTAACTATGAGGTAGACTTGTAGTATGTGGACTAAGACTCATGGCGACCATCCTGACTACGAGGCATATCCACCGTGTATGTCACATGGAGTACGTTGTACCATGAGTACACGATGAGAATAAATTGTGAGTTGATGGCTAGGATTTGACCGACCTCCTGTTACAGTAATTGTGAGACCTCACACACCGAGTACTGTGTTGTCCAGGATCACGAAAAATGAGTTATGATCATACACTCGGAACGTGTAGTCGCCTATCTCCTTTCATGTTATGTATAATTGAATTTCTTGAATGAATTACCATATGGTTTTATGATATAAATTGTGAGTTTGTGAATTGTGAAAAGGGTAACCCGAGGGATGGGTGAGGCCCAAATTTTCATTTTTTAAACATGATGAACATCATATGATTTGATTTAAATGCATGGCATGATATATGAGATTTATGAAATTACATGAGAAATGCAGTGTCTTGCATAAAATGTTGAGGTTGTTAAACTAGCATATTACCAATTTTATAACTGATGCTTTGTATCTATATATATATATATATATATAATTTGCATAATGATTTGAGAGAGAGATGCATGCTATAGATACAGATAGCGTAAGGAAACGATTTTGAGGCATAAGCATTGTATTTTGTAGATAGTGCGATTATCTACTTGCTTGCCTGATTTCCTTACTGAGCTGTGAGTCAACCCTTATTATTTCCCTTTTTTCAGAGCATACACAATAGATGGACACGGTTGAGGACTGAGATTTCCTGATATCCACTGCATAAGCCTCTTGTGAGAGGTTTACACACTTGGTATTTTGTACTGAACATTGTATAAGCACAGCTATGTAAATAAAGTACGATCGGGATGTATTAGTACAGATAAATGTATTAATGTACAAGAGTTTATATTATAGAAAAGAATATTAATTTTTATGCGTGTTATGAATCAGTGTGAATGGGTGACCAATATCAAATCATAACCCAACGTTTGATGTGAGAGATGGCAGAAGAAGAGGTAAGTGAAAAAGAATTATGGTGAATAAGGTAGGTCGTGTGTGGGGGAAGAGCGTGACAATATGTATATTGGATTATGAAATGAATACACCAAGTTTTAAAGTGTATATCGAGTGTAAGAAGGATATTTCCGTGAGTGGAATGTAAATATATTGAATTTTGAGTGGTGTGGTAATATGGAATAAAGATTGCATGAGTTGTGCACTTCCATTTGATTTTGTATTATATACCTTTGGTTATAAGAAGATTTCACATAAGTTTTAATGTGTATAAAGTATGAATGGATGCCATTTTCAAGTTTTAAAGGTAACTGATTGAGGAAATGACTATGGTAGCAAATTAAGGATGTTTTGGTGTAAGTTTCTGCAGAAAACTATAGTAAAATCTGGAAAATATGAATGCCAGATCGATCTCATAGGATGAGAGATCGATCTGGAAGAGCCAGAATGCTCTTATTTGAGCAATAAGAACAGGGCAGATCGATCTCCACTGGAGCCAGATCGATCTGCTAAACATTCTGTAAATTAGAAGATCGATTTTTAAGGCAAGCAGATCGATTTCCTTAGCTCTTGGGTTGGAGCAGATCGATCTCCTTCCTAGCCAGATCGATCTCCTTAACTCTCTATCTGAGATAGATCGATCTCATACCTTCAAATGTCATGAAAATGAGGAATTTTAAGAGGACCAGATCAATCTCAAGCGCTCGACAGATCGATCTCATCAAGCAGTTCTATAAATAGGAGCAGTTGAATCTACAGATTTCGGGACAAAACCTCACTCTACCATTTTCAACCCAAAACCTAGTTTTCTCTCTCTAAATTTGCCAAATTTCATAAAGATTTGAGGGAAGGCTATTAGATGCAAAGTTGTTCACATCAAATAGCAAAACAACATAGCTTGGAGACATTTCCCCATTTGTTGTATTGAAGGAGCTAGGAGTATTACTATTTGGAGAAAGGAGGAAATCCAAATAGGTGAGTTTTTAGTGCACCAATCCAAGTACATTTGTTTAGTTATTGATTATGAAGTTGATTTGGTGTGCATATTAATGGTAGAACTACCTAGAATGCCATGAAACAATTATAACCTCGAAATGGGTTAGTGTGAGAAAGTGAAATGTAGAGGTATTAATGATGAATGAGATATTTTAAGGTGATAATGGTGTTGTGGGTATGAATTTAAGATGGTGTTATGGAATGAATTGTAAGACTTACCAAAAAAGAGTAAAATGAGTATTTAAGGCATTTGGTAAAATACATAGTTGAATGAGAATTAGCAACATTGACTCAAGTGTTTGGATGAATGAATTGCAGCTCCCGAGGATATACCAGAGCAAGTTGAGCCAAAAACGTGAGAAGCTAAGAGGAAGAGAGTCGCACCCCGAGTAAATCGAGGTAAGGGAATTGTGTGGACTCTTAGAGATATCTGTGCCAATTTGGGCGCTTAATGTTTTCTAAAATGCATGTGGAAATAGGAAATGAAATGGGTGATTGAAGGGTAAAGAGTTGGGTTTTGAGAAATGTGCATGAAAACAAAAGCATGATGCTTTAAAAACCTTGTTTTGTTACTTTTTAGCAAGTGATTGGTGGGTTGGCTAACATTTGAAATGATTTGCAAAAGAAATGATTTGATTTGGTTGATAACTATGTTTTGCAAAGAATTGAGCCATCTACATGGGTTTCGTGAGAATGAAAGCATGCTAGAGTATGACTCGCATGAGTGTTGATGTGTTTTCATACGCATGAGTGCTGGAGCTTAGCTCGTACTGGTTTTCACTTGTATTTCTTTGATGTTGTGCTGGAGTTTAGCTCGCACAGATTTTATACTGGTTTTAACATTGTGCTAGAGCATAGCTCACATTAGATGTCCACAATACTTGTTGCCATTCTTGAGATTTCTCGCACGTGGTTTTTGACATGTTGATAGTCATGCTAGGAGCTTCGGATAGACTGGGTGTCACACCGATTAAATAGGCTCGCACGTGCATTTTGAGATGTGGCATGATATGATGTGTTGATATGGGCCCACGGAGTACACTGTACCGTGCAGGTAGCCTGAAGTACATTGTACCGTGTTCAGATTGTGATATGCCGTCTTCGGACGATGTTTAGATTTACTATGGATTGGCGGGCTGGACGTGACCCACCTCCCGTATGGAAGTAGATAGTGGTGATACCCCGTACACCTAATCAGTGTAGCTTGGGATCATAGGATATGGCCATAGTCCTAGAGGAGATTTCCCTTATTATATTGCCTATCTCACATGTCTCTATTGATTTTATGAATAAATCCATGTTTGAATATGTTTTGTGGGTCAGGACAGTCCGAGGGAGGGGCTGATTCCTGATCAGTATTGATTTTATTAAGATGAAATAATGTGATTTGCTTGAGAAAGAATGATTAATGGCTTTAAAGTGCACTTACGCATTATGGTTTTCCATGCCTTATTTTTGAAATATGCATGATGGTTATTCCATGCTTTGAAAATTGATTTGTGCACTGAGTTTAAATAACATGACTTCCTTTACATGCCATTAACACAAGCATGAACTAATACTTTCAGAAGTGAATTAGAAATTGTATGGTTTTGAGCATGGCATCACGATCATGTAGATTGTGCTATATCTACTTGTTCTCATGATTTGCCTTACTGAGCGTGTTGTTTGCTCACCCCCTTATTTTCCCCTCTCTACAGAGCATTGAGTATAGACAGAACTGGAGGTTTCCTTTTGATATCCACTGCATCTCATCGTGTAAGGTATACATACTGATGTAATTTTGTATCTAAACTTTCCATAGCATAGTAACATTTTATATGTAATCATTGGGGATGTAAAGCAATGTAAACACATGTAAACAGTGACTCTGATTTATTTATATAAGTGTTTACTTCTAAATTATAATGCAAATTAAATTGTTATGGTCGGATGAGGTGGACACTGACATACAGCCCAACTGTTGAGAGTGTAGTTGATCACGATCAGATTAAGATAAGAAATGAATAATAAATAATGTCTGAAAAGCGAAAAATTTGGGACGAAGTTTGGTAAGTTGAGGGTCGTGACAATTTATGTCATGACATTATTAGCATGTAGATAGGGTAGTTATCTACCATGTTTACATTATTGCCTTACTGAGCATGTGGTTGCTCATCCCTCCATTTTCCCCCTCTACAGAGCGCGTACAGTAGCCTTGTGAAGGACTGAGGCGTTATATTTTGGATATCCGCTATTCTCCATTGCCAAGAGGTATACACATAAGGATTCTTTTTATATCTAAACATGTAACAGCACAGTAATTATTTGAATTATAATACGGGGGATGTAAATGTTAGAAAACATGTCAAGCTTAAGTATATCATTTAAACTATCAAATGTATGCTTTTGATTTATTGAAAAAAAATGTATGAAAATGGTAATCGTTACTGACTCATAGCCGAACTATAATTGTGAGGATTGTTCACGACGGGGCAAGATAAAGGTTAAAGCGAAAAATTTATACTGATTTTTAGATGAAATGGATAAAAAGGGTCATAACATTTACAATGCTCACCTCCCTTAACGTAGATAGGTTTCCAGCATGTAACCAACATAGTGAAAGGATAACTTGGTATTTCATTGAATAAAATAAATATCCCATAGTTCAACATGCTATAGAACATTAGTAAAGAAAGAAAGAAATTTTCTCCATCATACCCAATACAACAAGCCTTGTTTATCAGGCTTGATAGAATCTATAGTGATGACAAAAGTATCCACTCAAGTTAAATGCCCCATGTGTTGATTTGGTTATGAAGATTATCATATTAAATACCCATTAAAGATGTTCTTTATGTTACTCATAAATTAAATTTAATTGAGTGAATATACCTTGGCAGGGTGCTTACTGTTAGTATGCACATAATTTAAGGTCCTTGCTATTCCACATCCCACCTTGTATCTTTAACTTTAACCAAATGCAGTGGGATCCTTTTTCTTACCTGAATAGTAAGCAACTAAGAAGTTAACTTTTGAAATCACTTTTCATTCTCAAAACTACGAATATTATACATATACATATCGTGAAATTATCCCTAAGAAAATGTTCTAAGATTAGGATATCCTTAATCTTAGAGCTGGTGGTTTTACTTACAATGAAAGAGTTCAGAGGTTTGTTATAGAATAAATTGGTGATAAGTTGCAGAGAATGAAATAGTGAATTAAGACCAAGAAGAAGAAGAACAATTGAGAGAAAATTGAATATTCATTTCATAATCATGCCTTCTATACAGTTCTTGTATTTGAGCTAGGACAGTAATAGAATTCTCCTGATTACTAAGGTCCAATGCTATCCAGACACTAGTCATACTCCTTTATCCTAGAATACTACTATAACTAACTAACTAACGGCTATTCATAATTCTATTAAAATAGAATTTTCATGCTTAATTTTTGAATTAATTATTTTAATCCCCATATTATTTTATTAATTATACCCTCAATTTAATTAAAATTCTCATGTTTGCAGATAAATTAAATTCGGATGAACATCAGTCATTTCAGTAGAAAATAGACTTAAAATGGGCTTAAAAGGACACATTGGCTATCACATGCCACATCGCACATCCAAGTAGACAAGAAGACAAATGACATGGAAATATCTTCTCTAAAGCAAATGGAGTGAAGACAAGTGGCAAAACAATGCCAACTCATCTAAGATTGGAAATTACCTTTGTACATCAAATTTTGTGTATAAATAGAATATGATGAGCAATTGGAAACCAAGTAGAAAGTAGAGTAAAGTAATTTTTAGGGTAAAAGTAGGAGTAGAGGTAGTGTTTAGAATAGTTTAAGTTTTATTTTAAAAAGTTTTATTGTTAGGTTTTATTTTCTTTCCTAGTTTTCATTTTCAAGCTTTTCATTTACGGGTAGCCACCATTGTTATAGAATTTTACAAGCTTCCATTTTATTTTCTTTAAATGAAAAAAGATTCCTTTCAGTTGCTATTAATTTCTTTTACTGCACTTGTTTTCATTCTTCTGTTGTTGCTTATTCGGGTTGATGGAAGGGTTAGTGATAGTAGACCAGTATTTAACATTTCTATGCTTTTCCTTACATTTTCCTTTGGTTGCGATTTGAGTTCTGTTACAGCATAAATTTTTGCATAACCCAAGTCTCACTACCTTCATTTACTCTTTGGTTTTCTTTCTTTGTTTTTCTACTGCTCATTCATATATAGCTACAGTCACTCTGTTATGCTTCGATCATTACTGCCAGTGTCTTGTTCTGGTGCTTTGATGCGGGTTCGATGCTGAGCACTGTTCCCGCATTGCTGGCATAGTGGAACGACAATGGCGGATCAGAGGAAGAAGCTTTACGTGGCCACGAGAATTTTTTGCTTTTGTGTTAAGGCTTTCTCTACTATTGGTTTAGTTTTTAGCTACTGCTTTTACTTATTTCTCTTCTGCTAGTGTTAGTTTTCAGCATGTTCTATTTTTCTTGATTTCGACTTTGTTTGCCGGTATTACTGTGTTGTGCCGAGGAGCTGGTGTTTGGTTGTATAATTGAAGCTGGCGAGAGGTTGTGTGATAGATAGTTTCTTCTTCATTCTGTTGTGGCAGCGTGAAACGAGGGTAGTGGCTATTGTTCAAGGTTGAAGCAAAGCAGTAGGGTGGTGTTACAAGCTGCTATGAATCACGAGTGAAGCTGATTGTCTCTGCCTTCCTATACCCTCTGTTCTGCTCTATTTCAAGTTGATTGCACTGTTCATCATCTTTATTTTGTTGTTATTCAGTTCTAAACCCGTATTGGCTTTATGTCTCAAGTTTTTATTGCTGTAATCCTTCACCATTATTGAGTTGCTGAGTATACATTGGTAGGGTGTAGCTAAAGGATGCAGAGGTTGTGTAACCAAGCTCGGGTCCAGCCCCTGTCTCCATTTTCTGTATTTTTTCCTTTTACTCATTTACACCTCTAATTATCTGCTTCAGTGATTATAGAATTAGCTTAAGTTTTATTTGTCCAAATGTTAATGATTCTTTTATAAGTTGCATAAGCTTAGCTCTTCCCGTTATTGTGTACATTTGTGCATGTTATTTACTGCTTAGTCAGCCAAAAGTTTCTGGTGTGTGTGTTGCAATGGTTACTATCACAGGTGCATGACAGGAGGTTTTCCTTCTTCCTCAATGTGTGGCTTGGCTGCTGGTGCTTGAGACGTGCGACTCGGCATCAGTGAAACAAGCAGAACAGAAATGGTCTGTAATTGAAGCAGCTACTGATGATATTTTTGGTAGTGTGTTCGGTACACAATTGTTGTTGGTTGCTGTCCTTGTACTACTGTTGCAGTGAAGTGGCGTGGTAGAGGTGCTGCTGAATATCTGCTGGCACATTTAGACTGAAGTAGGAGCTGGTGGCATGGCTGGCAGAGAAGCAGGATGTGATGCAAGGTTGGAAAAGGTTGTTGGTAGTTTGCGAAGGCGTGGAAGGGCATGGTCTCCGATAATTTCTGTTCCATTTGGCTTCAGCATTTTATAATAATAGTATAAGTAGTTTAGTTTATGTTTTGATGGGTTATTGTATTAGTTTTAGTTTTAGCTAGTAAGTTGATTCTAGTTTAATTAGGATTAGACATCTAGTTATAACAAAATATTTTATTTTTCATGCATAATTTAGATTAGATTTCATTATTCATTTAAGTATTTTATTAATTTAGTAATGATCTAGAGCTGTATTTAATTTGGGGTTATCAATTTAGGCATTTAGGGTTAAAGTTATAGTTAGGGATTTTTAGAATTTTTATTAGAGTTTTATTTCATTAAACCTTAGGATTATTTTATTTTATGTTTTTTATTTTTATTAATTAATTAGATTAAATACATGCACATTTTATTTTTAAATTAGGATTGTCTAGTTTTATTCTAGTTATTTTTATTTCCTTATTTTCTTAATTGCAATCTTTAAACTATTTGCACTAATTAATTTTAGTTTTAGTATTGTTCTTTTGCAGGATATTGTTTTTATTTGCTTAAAACTCTGTAAGTAATCGTCGCTCTATTTTTATTTATTTCATTTTTATTGTTTTTCAGTACTTTTTAAATTAAACCTTGTAGATCACACATTCAATTTTCATAAATTGCTATGATATACTTAGGGTAAAATTAATTGGTACTTAGTTAGGCTAATTGAATTCTCTGTGGGACGATAATTTGGGACTCAATTCCCATTATTACATGTACGACTCGTTCACTTGCGGTTAACACGTCTAGGTAACTTAGGAAGGGCGATGTATCAAGTTTTTGGTGCCGTTGTCGGGGAATCATAATTAGCCATTAAGTAATATCAATGAAATTATGCTTAGGTATAATTCTAGTTTTGTACATATCTAGGTTATAAATATTTAGAGCATTAATTTCGAGTAGTTAATTTTCTCTCTCTATGAAGAAAAAAAATAATTTTTTTTTAAAAAAAAAAGCATTAGGACTTAAGCACTATTTTGGGGGAGGATTTGACCATCAACATTCTATTACCACTTTAGCTGATCCTCCTACTTCTGATCCTGCTACTTAGCTTCATTTCATTTTATGCTGTTTTATTTTTCTTTTCACTTTTTGTATAGTTCTTTTCTCTTTTCTGTTGTTTCTTTCTTTGTTAGATAGCCTTTGCAACTACACTCTCTCATCAAGCTTCAATTGTTCTTCATCATCAGATAGGGGAGTATTTTATTCTTGAGCTTCAATTCTTATATTATCTGCACATTGAGGACACTGTGCACTTTAAGTTTGGGGGAAGGGGATTCACTTGAGTAATTTTAAAAATTTTTTAGCAGAATTGCAAAATTTTTCGAACATATGAGCTTACATTGTTTTATTTTTGGATGATTTAGTGCTTAGCATGTAGTTTTCCCATATTCCGATGATATAACCCATGATTTAGTCTGACTTTGATTGAATAAGAAGCATGATTATAGGAAACGCATGAAGTTAAAGTCTTGAATTTGTCTTGATTCTAATTGTGATTTCCTCATTTTATGCACATGTCATGTCATGAATCTGTATACTTATTTAGAGAAATCTTATGTGGACATAGGATTGCATTTGTTCAGTTGATTTTGTGCATCATATTCTAGAATTTGTTTGATCTTATCACACTTAATTAGGGAAATGATTTAGGCCATCTTTGGATCGTTTGAGCCTTTCCAGACTATTTGCACTAATTAATTTTAGTTTTAGTATTGTTCTTTTGCAAGTTATTGTTTTTATTTGCTTAAAACTCTATAAGTAATCATCGCTCTATTTTTATTTATTTTATTTTTGTTGTTTTTCAGTAATTTTTAAATTAAACCTTGTAGATCACATGTTCAATTTTCATAAATTGCTAGGATATACTTAGGGTAAAATTAACTAGTACTTAGTTAGGTTAACTGAATTCTCTGTGGGACGATAATCCAGGACTCAATTCCCATTATTACTTGTACGACCTGTGCACTTGCGGTTAACACGTCTAGGTAACTTAGGATGGGCATGTTAGCTATCAACAACTTATTTATTAACTCTGCTCACTCTGACTATCTAACTCAGCCTTCAATTTAGTTATCCAATTCAACATTTACTTTAGCTGCATCCATCACTCTGCTACCTTTGTACCTCGTCGTGCACTCATCATCACCTTTGCTCCAACTCCTTTTTCTCCTTCAACATCCATAACATTACCCTCTCATTCATTTAAACCTCATTCCCAAGGATCAAAGGATGGAAATTTAGATTGAAGAATTGAGAAGTCTTCCCAAGTTGCATTTTCTATACTCAAATTCGACCATACCACCAACAGTTGTGTCATTGCCTTGTTGTTTCTTTTCACTATTCTTTTGTCAATCACTGTTGCTGGATATACTAAGGGTTGTCCATTTTCACCAACTTTGGGTGGAGGTGTATTGGCTACAATCTTACTCCTAATCTTCTTTTTTAAAAGACTCACATGCAAAAATAGATGCAAATTAGGATGTGGAGGTAGTTGTAATTTGTAGACTACCTTACTAACTTTAGCTATCATAGGATATGGGCCAAAATATTTAGAGGCTAGTTTTAAATTCTTCCATATGGCTAAGGATATTTGCTTGTATGGCTATAGCTTCAAATAAACTTAATCACCAAGTTTAGAACACCCTTTCAGATTTGTTTCTCTCAGCATTTAATTTCATCATATGCTAAACCTTCTCCAACTGATCAACCAACAACTTACTTAGCTTTTCTTTTTCTTTTAAAAGCTCCCCTACAGTAACTACTCTAGCCTCTGCACTAATATCCTAATTGAATCCAAGAGGTTTATAGCCATATAAAGCCTTGAAGGGTGTCATGTTTAAAGTTATGTGAAAGCTAATGTTGTAACACTACTTAGCTAGAGGTATTGCTTGTGCCTACTTCTTTGGAGTTAAAGAGCACATACACCTAAAGTATTGCTCAACATATTGGTTTAACCTTTCAGTTTGGCCATCAGTCTCAGAATGTTATACAGTGTTGAGAAATACACTACTACCAAACATCTTCATCAGTTCCTACCATACTGGACTGATGAAGATTTTATCTTTATTAGAAATGATTTTCTTTTTGGGAACCTTAGAGTTTAACAACCTAATTTAAGAAGAGTTTGCTACTTTTGTAGCAGTATAAGGGTGAGACAATGCTAAAAATTGAGCATATTTAGTGAATTTATCTATGACAACAAGATTGTAGTTAAAGTTCAGAGATTAAGGTAAGACTTCCACAAAGTTCATAGTAGCCACTTTCCATATTTTCTTGAAAATAAGCAGTGGTTATAACATCCTTGGATATGTAGTATGCTCATTCTTATTTCTTTAACACACTTCACACTGTTGCACATACACTTGCACATGCTACATCATCTTTAGCCAGTAAAAATACAACTTTAACTTATAATAGGTAGCTTGCACCCCAAAATGGCCTCCTTAAGGAGAATCTTGAAGCATTTGCACCACATGAGCTCTTAGTTGCCCATATTACCTAAGTAAACTTTGCTCTTGAACCTTAAGATCCCATGAGTAAATGAATAGTGAGGCATACTATCTGAATTCACAATAAGAGCTACTATCTTTTCCTAGGCAACCTCATCTCCAACATAGCTCAACTCTACTTCTGTTATCTATTGAGAATAGTAGCAGTTGAATTTAGGGTATACAACACTCATGTATCCTCTAACTGCCTAGATAAAGCATTTACCACAATATTAGTGGTAAGTGTCGAAGTCACCAAAAATTAAATTTTCTACACTACTAATAGATAGTAGAGTAAGTTTGGTTTTAAATCTTGTAAAACCTATTTTGAAGGCATGAAACGATGCATTAAGTTTGTGAATGTTTTGAAATGTAGAAGAAAGTATGTTTTGAGACTTTGGCACCTTTAGTTTATGCCGACATGGCAATCATGTTGGTGTGCATGTCTGTGTAACATGTAACATCTACTATGGTTAGTTTACCGCAAGGTGAGTGTCGAGTGGTACCCATACTCATGCCAAGCCTTTGCTTCGTGCTTGGTACTGTGTATGCAACCTTAACTGTAACTATGATTTTATAACTATGATTTTGGAGCTCTTAGACATTAATCATGTCTATAACCGACCATGGCCATCGATCTTATTCTCCCTTTTCGGGACATACGCTCATTGCATGATTACTATAGGGACCCAACCTTGTCTTCACCTTCTGATTTTCATGTATGTTTTCGAAATTAATATGGTTTATGTTTTCGAAAATTATTATGATTATGATTTGATCTGTAAGTTATGTTTTCAAATGAGCAATTATGATTTGGCTTTAAACAAATAATTTCAAATTAGCATTGTATTCGCATTAAAGCATGATTTCATAAATGCATAAATGATTTGAATGCAGCAACATCTGTTTTTCCACTATCTGCTCTGCATGTATTCCTTATTAGACGTAAAACTCACCCCTTTAAATTTCATGTAGTGACCATCGTAAAGTACACAACTTAGGCTACTGGACAGAGAGTGTGAAATTCCATATATGTATGACTTTATTATATATTAATGGAATAATAAGACGGATAATTTTGATCATATATATATGTGAATGAAATTTCAAAGAGAATACATGAATACTCATGAATCCATATAATGAATAAATAAGGACTTAAAGCACGAAATGAGAAGAGTTCGTGAAAAGAAGTTGATTCGATTTGATCCCGAACATAGAGAAGTAGTAAAAATGATGAAAAGGGGCATTAACGAGCTCAACAAGGATCGTTTGAGTTGTTTTAGCAAATCCACCTCCAAAAAATGACTGAAACGTAAGGACGCGTAAGGCATGTGAATTCTGTGTACCTTTTATGATTTCATCATGTACATACATGTAATACTCGATTTTTATCGTATTTCCTTATGATTCACACATTGTATGGATATTGTTATATGTTAATGGAATCATAAGACGAATGATTTTGATCATCTAAATATGAATGAAGCAGTCGAACGTACGTAAAATCCGAAAACGGACAGTTAAGGAATTTCAAATTAAATTTATGAGATTTGAATTATCCGGACAAAGATACAAATTTTAAAAGAGAAATTATAGTAGGTCCAAGAAAGAAAGTCGGTCTATTGGTCCCGAACGTGTAGAAGGGTAAAATGGTCAAAAGACCAAAAATTCAGTATAAATTCGATAAGAAATTATTATTAGAAATATGAATTTAGGAAATCTTGATCAATACCGAAGAAATTACTGAATTCTAAGTCCAATTGATCAAGATACGAATATAGTATGATTAACCGAAGTTTTGTTTCGGGACACTGTGTAAGACCCGAAATTAAATCGTAAATTTTTATGAGGGATGAAAATGGTTAAAAGACCGAAAGTCGGTATAAATTCGATAAGAAAAATTTAATTAAAAATAATGGATTGAGAAATCTTGGTCAATAACGGTGAAATAAATTTATTCTGGGTTAAATTGATCAAGATCCAGAATTTTTAGAAATACCGAAAAGTCATTCGGGACAATATCCCAAAAATACGAAGAAATTTTACCGAAAAAATGATTAAAAATATAATAAATGAATTAAATTAAATTAAATTAAATTGTTTGGAATAAAATAATATAATTGTAGATATTTTTAGAATATGTTTGAATATTTTAATGAATATTTTAATAATAAACTAATTTATAAATAATAATAAATTAAATTAAATTAATAAAAGAAATAAAAAAAAGATTCAGAAACGGAAAATCGGGGAGAGAGAAGGAAGAGAGAAACGAAAAGGGGAACTCGAGGACCAGCCCCGTCTCCGTTGGCCTCATCACCGGATGCCACCGGAGAGGTGACCAGCCGAGTCGCCTGCGCCCGTCGGCACAAACCAGCCGACGAACGGCGGTGAACGGCGACCGAAAGAGGGAGAAAACGAGAGGAAACCGACGGGGGGAGGAGAAGAGAAATTCGGCCATTCGCCGGCAAGCTAGCCCCAACCGACGCTAGCTGGCGGTTCCCCAAGCGCGGACGAGCAGATTGGTGGTGGCCACGACCGGCGAAACTGCCGGCAAACGCCGGAAACGGCGGAAAGAGAAATGGGTTTTCGACGGAAGAGGAGAAAGGCCGGACCGACGACTTTCCGACGGCCTTGGGCGAAACCGAGGGCAGATCTGAGATGCGGATGACCCAACGGAGCCACTGACGAGGGAAGCCGACCGAGAACCGACCGGCAAGGCCCTAAATCGGAGCGAACCGGAGTGAACCGACGGTCTGAACCGGGTCTGAACCGGACCAAACCGGTTCAGCCAATAAGGAAAGGAAAAAAATAGAGAAAAAGGAAAAAAAAGGGAAAATTTGAGTAAAAATCCCGGCGATGTAATCGACCTACGGGTAAGTCAGTAGTGGTCGAAAATGACTGATTTAAATTTTTGAATATTTTATTTAATTATTATTCGACTGGAAATTTACCCGAAAATTTATGAAATTACGTAGCTCGACAATTGGAATCCAACGAGAGCTCGAGACAGCCTCGATTTACGTACTAGCATGGAATCTCGGGTAAGTAACCCTTATTTATGACAATTTACATCGTTATGCGTGATATGAATTTAAATTCCGCATAAATTGAATTAAATTTTGGAAATTTAGATAAATTGTCGTAAATAATAAATTTAGCTATTCGAGAGTTAGAATGAGGCCCAAGGAATTGTTAGTGGGCCCAATGAGCCCAATAGGCCTCAATAATGTAAAAATTAAGTGAAAAACGGGCATAAGGCCGATTAAGGCCCATTAAGGTGCAATCGGGCCCAATAGGGATAAATTGGCCCAATGATTTAAATTAAGCCCAGAAAGTATTAAATACAATTAAGTTGTATAATATTTGACCTGAGGAATATTTATACGCAGTTTCGGATATTGGATTGGGAGCAGATCGGACTGCGCGATGTGACATCAGAGGAAAGGTCAGACTCGACAGGAAAATAAGGTAAGGGAATTTTGCGGACTGCTAGAGGTAACTTTAGGAAATTTTAAGTTCATTTGCAGTCCTTTAAAAATTATCTGAAGGGTCTAGAGGTCAAATAATAATTTTAGTGCCCCGAATAGGCAAATTACCAAAATACCCTTTTTAAGGGTAAAATTTACAAATTTAGGAAAAATTGGGAGGAGCAAGAACAAGAGGTTTCTGCTCGTTCTGGAGACATTTTAATGCATGCATGAGTAGGCTGGCTAACCTTGAAAGAAAAATGCACAGCATTTCATAGTTTCAACGATGAAATTGTTTTGAAAACTGTTTTGAGGAAACAGAGCCGCCTACGTGTTTTTATTGACATGTGACGTGCTAGAGCTTAGCTCGCACTATGTTTTGATTTGTGTGATGCATGCATTAGTTCTGGAGCGAGAGCTCGCACTAGAGTTTTACATGCATTGGTGCTGGAGTCCAACTTGCACCAGATTCTTTTTATATGATTTTCGTGACACGGTGCTAGAGTCTAACTCACACCAGATTTTCACATGGTTTGCATACAGAGTGCTAGAGCTTAGCTCGCACTAGTTTTACCTGATTTGATGAGAGTGCTGAGCATCGCTCGCACTGATTTTATGAGAACATGCGGTAAGCCGTGCTTGGAGTAGTGGGTAGACTGTGTGTCACCGATTAAATAGGCTCGCACGTGCATTTTGAGACATGGCATGAGTATAGAGACATGATATGGGTCCACGGAGTATGATGTACTGTGCAAGTAGCATGGAGTACGATGTACCGTGTGGTATCTTCGGATACGGCATCTTCGGATGCGGCATCTTCGGATGCATGGGATCGAATAAGACCGACGAGATGGATTGACCCACCTCCCGGGCGGTTCTCGATCATGGTGAGAACCTGCGCACTAGGATCCGTGTAGCAGAGGAACTCCCGAGGACACATGGCCATAGTCCTGGTTATTACCGATATACAGATGTTGCCTGGTCTCGCATGTTGACGACTTTGATGAGATTAAAACTAGGTTTTTAAAATCAAACGTGCATGATGATTACTTCCATGCATTTCAAACTCATGTGTGAATGTAAATCGATTTTTTATGGTTTTATGTGAGTCAGGACCACCCGAGGGATGGGTTGAGTCCTGGCCTTATTGTGAAATTTTAAACGAGAAAGAAATGATTTGAAATAATTGCATGTTGAATTTTTCCATGCGAATGGATTTGCATAACATCATAACTCATATCATCTGTTTTAAAATGTGTGGAGAAAGGGTGGTTTATGCATGGCACCACGTTCATGTAGGTAGTATGGTCACCTACTTGTTCATAGGATTGCCTTACTGAGCTTGATGTGCTCACCCCTTTCATTTTCTCACACAGATAACCTCCAGTTGAAGTGGAGGTGACTCAGTACTGCATTTCGGATATCTGCTGCTGCCCATCATTTAAGGTATATACACTTATACATATTGTATCTAAATAAGCATAGCACAGTAACATGTTTGTAAGTAACTTTAGGGGGATGTATAAATATTGTAAACAATTATAAATGACTAGAGAAGAAATAAGTACTATGGTAAATGAATGGTGGGACGGCATTGATGCAGTGCCCAATTGTTAGTGGAGTGTGGTCACGATCAGAAGACAGGTATGAATTTAACTAAGAAAATAACAAAACGCGAAAAATTAACTCTGATTTTCGGGTAATTTGGGTCGTGACATATAAAGGTGGTATCAGAGCAAAAATTGGTCTGATGTGTGTCAGTGTCAGTAATTAAAAAATTACATCCCCGTGTTACTGTGCTTGGTTAGATACAATAGTGTCTATCGAGATGGGTTTTAATTAAGAAATGGTTGAGAATGCAGGAATGCCTAATATGAGTCGCGTTAGATGAGATAGTGCACGAGGCAGAGGTCGTAGAGGTAGACCTGAGTTTGCTAGTCGTGCTGAGTTGACTTGTGAGAATCAGGATGAAATTGAAATGAAGGCTAATGTTGAGCATGCCCCACTGAGTCCGACAGAGAGATCGGACAGTATTGAGACACGCTTCGCGAGGTTGGAGCGGAGTGTGGAGATTATTTTGATGAGCTAATTGCTCAGATTATGAATGAGATTCGAGGGCGCAGCGGAGCATTGGTGAAAACCCACTCGACCCATCTTAAGTGTTAAACATCCAGAGCTAAGATGAGAAATGTTTATGGATGTATTCCGGTGATAGGATATCCTGCACATTATTTAAAAGAAATGATAGATAAAAGTCCTTACTCTTAACCATAGGATTTGATTTATTGATGAGTATGCTTATGAGTATGAAAGTCAATTATATTCCTGGGCAGATATTACCTCGACACTATGAGCAAGTGACAGTCGAGATGTCTAAAAGTTCATGAAATGGCTCAACTTTTCAATTAGAGTCCAATTGGCTCGTAAGATATTACCTATACCGAGGCAGTGCGCAGATTTACAGTTGGGTAAATAAGAACATGAATTGCACGCCTCTGAGATTGGGAAAGGTAGTGAGGGCTGAAATAGAGATAGAAAAGAGAATCGAGAAATGACAGAGATGTTAAAATGGGAAAATGGTAATTGGTAAAAGATTTAATTTGATTTAATTTGATGAATCATAGAGTAAGATAATTGATAAGGCCCCAGTGCATCCAATTTTGGCACTCTTGAGGGGTATTGTGATTGAAGGACCTCGACCTGCTACGAAGCAGTGTAGCAGTGTAAGCACTGTAAGCAGTGTGGGATATGTGGTGGATATCACGGAAGGAGGGTCTATACCTACACTGTATTGATGAAAATGGTCGTTAAGTGTGGTAAGACGGACCATTGATTTTGATTGCACAGGGTTGGGCGAGATCGCCCCACAGAAAAGTAAAGAGATAGAGAAAAACTTCGTTAGTATAGCTGCAACGAAAAGGGAGGCCATAGCCGAAAAGAAAAAGGAAAAGTAGGCTGTTGGACGAAGGCGAGAGGATGTCTTGGACCAGGACACTATTGATGTTTCATGGATATGGTATAAGATACCACACTTGTTACGAATAATGAAGTACATATGTTCATTGATCTTGGTGCCACATATTTATTCATACCGCCTTCATTCACATATAAGTGAGTAAAAGGCATGAATGCCTACATCATTGGGCACAATACTGATAAATGAGTACCCCAATAAAGGAGGATTAATTAACGGAATATGGATATAGAGATTTTAAGTTGAAAACAGGGGTGAAAACATCACTGAAAAGTATACTGTAAGTGTTAACAAGTGATAAAAAGGGGTGCAACAGTTGAAATTAAATGAGTAAAGGATTGTACTCACGGAATGAATAATGAAAGAGTTTTGTCATGAGGGATATACGAAAGGAGATAATCTTTAAGATAAGATAGATCCTAAATACAAGATGAATTGGAGTAAGAGACATATGCTAGGTAAGGAATACCCTTAATATGCGAAGTAATTGGGAATAAGTGATAAGTAGGGAATATAAATTATAACCAAGGATAAAGATGGATATAACCATAACCATTCTATGTGGTTAAGTCTGAAGGTTAATAAAGGTATTTCAAAATACCTCCCTGCCTGAAGACTTGACAGCGTCTAAAAGTATATATATAACCTATAACGTGAAATCGATCGTCGTAATAAATACCTTTAGCATTAGGATACCTTTACTAAGATGATAAGAATATTAAAATTCGACAAATCATAAAGGTTAACATAGTAAAATTTAATAAGAGCCGTTAAGATAAGAAAAGGAAATGACGCAGGTTAGTACCTGAAAACGTAAGCGATTTTGAAGGATCTTATACGCTTATGCGTAAATAAGTCAAGGATATGGACGATTGAAATAAGTAGTGGAGCTCGACTACGATGAAGTATTTAAACTTTACCTGGACCGATTTGTAATCATCATTATTGATGATATGATGGGTGTAGTTAAAGCCCAGGGCAAAATTGTAAGCAACAATTGGAAATTGCTTTTACAGATGGTTGTTGCGAGTTTTAAAAAAGGTATATTTTTTTTGTTGACACGTTTAACTAAGAAAACGTGGTCTTTGAATGAGATGATAAATAAGATGATAGATGTGACATGAATTTAGGTGTAGTGAAGTATGAACTGACCACCGTGATTAATTTCACCATACCCAACAGCTCAAGAGGTTCTCAGTGAGTATGGATACCTCAAAATAATGAAGGAGCTGTGTATTGATGTATAATGGGAAGATAGTCAATTATGGAGTCAGACAACTCCTTGATCATGAAATAAACTATCTGACTCATGATTTTAAGTTGGCAACGGTAGTATTTGTACTGGGGATATCGTACTATGATGTACAGGGTAAAAAATTTTGGATATGCACTGATCATAAAGCCTCGAGTATCTGTTTTTCACAGAAAGAGGCGAATATGAGAATACATAGTGGGTTAGAGCTTCTGAGAGATTTTGATTGTGAAAATTGTACCACCCAGGAAAAGCTAATGTAATGGCTGATGCCTCGACTAGAAAGAGCCTCAGGATGGTACCCCATATGATGGTCAGGGAGCATGAGCTGCTAGAGCAGTTGTGGACCTCAGTAGTGATGTGATCCCTTCTGATGATGACAGTGATTATGTGACAGCTAGCCGTAGATTAGAACCGAATGAGAGTGCCCGAATTTGACAGGCTTAGCGTGATGATCGGCATGGTGTCGATAGTTTGGGTCAAATTCAGAAGGGTACAGTGATAGAGTTCACAGAGTGTGATGATGATTTACAGAGGTTCCGAGACAGTATGAGTGCTCCCCAAGACCACAGTTGATGGGATAGTAATATTGTCAGAAGCTCACTCTTCGGGATATACGGTGCATACGGAAGGTAAAGAATGTATCAAAATCTCGGAAAGGGTATTGGTGGTCAGATATGAAAAGAGACATGGTAAAGATTGTGGAAAAGTGCCTAGTATGTCAGCAGAATAAGGTAGAGTATTAAAAGTCTGCAGGGTTATTGCAGCCTCTACCTATATCGACACGGCACGGAAATGGGAGTAAGTCTCCATGAATGTCGTGATGGGTTACAGAGAACCCAGGTGAATTACGAGGCTATTTGGATGATAGTCGATAGAGTGACTAAGTCTACCCACCTTCTGGTTATGAAATCCCCAAATACTCAGAGTGTATATGAGGATTTATGTGTAAGGAAGATTGTGGAACATTAAGTAGCGTTCCAGTGAGCATGGTATCATATAGGGATTCCCGCTTCACTTCCCACCTCTGAGGATATTTTTAGGAAGCTATGGGAACCCGACTGAGTATTAGCACAGCTTTCCATCCTCAGACAGATGGTCAGTTAGAGAAGACTGTACAGATTCTGGAGGATCCGATGAAAACGTGTGCCCTTGATTTTTTTATGCTCCTGGGATGATCAGTTATTACAAATCGAATTCGCCAATAGTGACAGTTATCACTTGAGTATCGGGATAACAAGATATGAGGCAGTGTATGGCTATAGGGGTTGTTCCCTAAATTGGATAAGAAAAAGTGGGTGACAAATAGAATTATTTTCGACTTTAGATAATAAGTCTCTGAGGATGTTTAGTTAAGGATGAGAGATTAAGAACACCTCAGAGCACATAGAAAAGTATTGGAATTCACCGAGAGTGAATTAGTATGGTTGAAGTGTTTCTTGTCCTAAGAGAATAAGGACATATCGAACTTTTGGAAGAAGGTAAATTGAGTTTCACTGGATTGAATCTTTTGAGAGATTGGACAAGTGGAAGATAAGACCTGTAGGTGGCATTTCCATTGAATAAGCAGGCACCCACAATGTGTCCCATCTTTTGATGCTTCGAAAATAGTATCCAGATCCAGCATAGGTGATAGGATATGAGATCCAACAGTTCAGCTTAATGTAAATATAAGCATATTGAAAGTTGATTCGGGCATTAAACAGGAAAGAGAAAGTATTGAGGTTGAAGATGATCTCCTTAATTAAAGTCCTTTGGTAGTAATACACTCCGAAAAAGGTCACATGAGAATTTAAGAGTATGATACGATCGATGTATCCAGAGTTGTATATGGATTCATATGACTTGATTCTAATTTGGAGGACCAAATTCCTTAAGTGGAGGAGATTTTTAAGACCCGAAATTAAATCGTAAATTTTTATGAGGGATGAAAATGGTCAAAAGACCGAAAGTCAGTATAAATTCGATAAGAAAAATTTAATTAAAAATAATGGATTGAGAAATCTTGGTCAATAAAGGTGAAATAAATTTATTCTGGGTTAAATTGATCAAGATCCAGAATTTTTAGAAATACCGAAAAGTCATTCGGGACAATATCCCAAAAATACGAAGAAATTTTACCGAAAAAATGATTAAAAATATAATAAATGAATTAAATTAAATTAAATTAAATTGTTTGGAATAAAATAATATAATTGTAGATATTTTTAGAATATGTTTGAATATTTTAATGAATATTTTAATAATAAACTAATTTATAAATAATAATAAATAAAAATAAATTAATAAAAGAAATAAAAAAAAGATTCAGAAACGAAAAATCGGGGAGAGAGAAGGAAGAGAGAAACGAAAAGGGGAACCCGAGGACCAGCCCCGTCTCCGTCGGCCTCACCACCGGACGCCACCGGAGAGGTGACCAGCTGAGTCGCCTGCGCCCGTCGGCACCAACCAGCCTACGAATGGCAGTGAACAGGGATCGAAAGAGGGAGAAAACGAGAGGAAACCGACAGGGGGAGGAGAAGAGAAATCCGGCCATTCGTCGGCAAGCTAGCCCCAACCGACGCTAGTTGGCGGTTCCCCAAGCGCGGACGAGCAGATTGGTGGCGGCCACGACCGGCGAAACTGCCGGCAAACGCCGAAAACGACGAAAAGAGAAATGGGTTTTCGACGGAAGAGGAGAAAGGCCAGACCGACGACTTTTCGGCGGCCTTGGGCGAAACCGAGAGCAGATTTGAGATGCAGACGACCCAGCGGAGCCACTGGCGGCGGCAGCCGGCGGAGAACCGACCGGTAAGGCCCTGAACCGGAGCGAACCGGAGTGAACCGGAGTGAACCGACGGTCTGAACTGGGTCTGAACCAGACCGAATCGGTTCAGCCAATGAGGAAAGGAAAAAAAGGAGAAAAGGGAAAAAAAAGAGGAAAAATTGAGGAAAAATCTCGACGATGTAATCGAGCTACAGGTAAGTTAGTAGTGGTCGAAAATGATCGATTTAAATTTTGAAATATTTTATTTAATTATTATTCGATTGAAAATTTACCCAAAAATTTATGAAATTGTGTAGCTCGACAATTGGCATCCAACGAGAGCTCGAGATAGCCTCGATTTGCGTACTAGCATGGAATCTCGGGTAAGTAACCCTTATTTATGACAATTTACATCGTTATGCGTGATATGAATTTAAATTCCACATAAATTTATTTAAATTTTGGAAATTTAGATAAATTGTCGTAAATAATAAATTTAGCTATTCAAGAGTTAGAATGAGGCCCAAGGAATTGTTAGTGGGCCCAATGAGCCCAATAGGCCTCGATAATGTAAAAATTAAGTGGAAAACAGGCTTAAGGTCGATTAAGGCCCATTAAGGTGCAATCGGGCCCAATAGGGATAAATGGGCCCAATGATTTAAATTAAGCCCAGAAAGTATTAAATACAATTAAGTTGTATAATATCTGACCTGAGGAATATTTATACGCAGTTCCAGACATTGGATTGGGAGCAGATCGGACTGCGCGACGTGACATCAGAGGAAAGGTCAGACTCGACAGGAAAATAAGGTAAGGGAATTTTGCGGATTACTAGAGGTAACTTTACGAAATTTTAAGTTCATTTGCCATCCTTTAAAAATTATCTGAAGGGTCTAGAGGTCAAATAATAATTTTAGTGCCCCGAATGGGTAAATTACCAAAATACCCTTGTTAAGGGTAAAATTTACAAATTTAGGAAAAATTGGGAGGAGCAAGAACAAGAGGTTTCTGCTCGTTTTGGAGACATTTTAATGCATGCATGAGTAGGCTGGCTAACCTTGAAAGAAAAATGCACAGCATTTCATAGTTTCAACGATGAAATTGTTTTGAAAACTGTTTTGAGGAAACAGAGCCGCCTACGTGTTTTTATTGACATGTGACGTGCTAGAGCGTAGCTCGCACAATGTTTTGATTTGTGTGATGCATGCATTAGTGCTGGAGCGAGAGCTCGCACTAGAGTTTTACATGCATTGGTGCTGGAGTCCAACTCGCACCAGATTCTTTTTATATGATTTTCGTGACACGGTGCTAGAGTCTAACTCACACCAGATTTTCACATGGTTTGCATACAGAGTGCTAGAGCTTAGCTCGCACTAGTTTTACTTGATTTGATGAGAGTACTGAGCATCGCTCGCACTGATTTTATGAGAACATGCGATAAGCCGTGCCTGGAACAGCGGGTAGACTGTGTGTCACCGATTAAATAGGCTCGCACGTGCGTTTTGAGACATGGCATGAGTATAGAGACATGATATGGGTCCACGGAGTACGATGTACCGTGCAAGTAGCATGGAGTACGATGTACCGTGTGGTATCTTCGGATACGGTATCTTCGGATGCGGCATCTTCGGATGCATGGGATCGGATAAGACCGACGAGATGGATTGACCCACCTCCCGGGCGGTTCTCGATCATGGTGAGAACCCGCACACTGGGATCCGTGTAGCAGAGGCACTCTCGAGGACACATGGCCATAGTCCTGGATATTACCGATATACAGATGTTGCCTGGTCTCGCATGTTGACGACTTTGATGAGATTAAAACTGGGTTTTTAAAATCAAACGTGCATGATGATTACTTCCATGCTTTTCAAACCCATGTGTGAATGTAAATCGATTTTTTATGGTTTTATGTGAGTCAGGACCACCCGAGGGATGGGTTGAGTCCTGGCCTTGTTGTGAAATTTTAAACGAGAAAGAAATGATTTGAAATAATTGCATGTTGAATTTTACCATGTGAATGGATTTACATAACATCATAACTCATATCATCTGTTTTAAAATGTGTGGAGAAAGGGTGGTTTATGCATGGCACTACGTTCATGTAGGTAGTATGGTCACCTACTTGTTCGTAGGATTGCCTTACTGAGCTTGATGTGCTCACCCCTTTCATTTTCTCACACAGATAATCTCCAGTTGAAGTGGAGGCGACTCAGTACTGCATTTCGGATAACCGCTGCTGCCCATCATTTAAGGTATATACACTTGTACATTTTCTATCTAAATAAGCATAGCGCAGTAACATGTTTGTAAGTAACTTTAGGGGGATGTATAAATATTGTAAATAATTATAAATGACTGGAGAAGAAATAAGTACTATGGTAAATGAATGGTGGGACTGGCATTGACACACAGCCCAATTGTTAGTGGAGTGTGGTCACGATCAGAAGACAAGTATGAATTTAAGTAAGAAAATAACAAAACGCGAAAAATTAACTCTGATTTTTTGGGTAGTTTGGGTCGTGACACACTGTTTCAGAAACACGGGGAAAATTATACCGAAAAAATAATTAAAGAAGATAAAAATATATTTAATTAATTAAATATATTAATTTAAGGAATAGTGTAGATATTTTGTCAAAAAAATAATTTTTTATTCAATAAAATAATATTATAATAATTAATTAATTAATTAATTAAAAAAACTCAAAACTGCGAAATTTGCGATTCTAAAGAAAATGAAGGAAAACAAAGCAGAAGCTCGAGAGCCCTCTCTGTACCGGACAACCACCGGTGACTTGGACGGCCAAAGAACGATGGTATGCCCTGAAGGTATTATCCGCAAGTGCACGGGTTTTATAAGTAATAAAGGGATTTGAGTCCCAAGTTATCGTCCCACAGAGAAGTTGATTAGCCTAATTAACTACCGGTTAATCTTACCCTAAGCATATTCTAGCAAATTATGACATTTAAGGTGGGTGATCTACTAAATCTGAAAATCAAAAGTACTGAAAACAATAAAATAATAAAAGCTAAATAAAACCGAGTTGAAAATTACTTACTGAGCTCTACGCAATTAAAAAAAATACCTACGAAAATAATTAAAACAGTCAAAATGAATTAATGCAACTAAAATAAAATGCAAATATGAAAATAAAGCAATAAAATTAATTAAACTAAAATTTAAACAAACTTAAAATAAAAATGCATGTAATTAAACTAATAAAAATTGTAAATTAAACTAAACTAAAATTTAATGAAAATAAAGGCTAAATTAAAAATGCATGAAACACATTTAATCTAAATTAATTCTAAATGCATCTAAACTAAAATAAAGTCCTAAAACATTTAATATAAAATTAACTACTAACTAAAAATTAACACTACAAATTAAATTAACATGCAAAGTTATTAAAACTAACCTACCAATTAATAAAAACTAACAACTAATTAAAGATTAAAGTATGAAATAACCAATTAAATGGTCAAACAAGGCCTTAACTGGAATTGCAAATCAAGTGGTCCCGATGCAAGTACTGCACACTGTCTTCTTTGTTCTCCCATTTTTGGTTTTGCCTCCAGGTGATGCTAACATGCTTTCGGTCTGCTTTCTGCTCCTGCCGTGCGGCTACAGGACATCCCACGTTTCTGCCCAGCTCGCCAGGGTCCCGTGCACCGTACTGTGCACATTGCATCATTTCCAGGCTTGCTCAGTTTGCTATCCGACAATCTGCTACGACAATCTGCTACACGGGTGTTGCTCCAGGAGATGTCCTGTTTCTGCTGTTTGCTGCTCCAGCTCCCGATTCTGTGCCAGCTGCTGTCTTGGTGATCTCGATTCTGTTCCAACTTCATTCTAGCTGCTGTCTGCTGCATTTCAAGGTGCTGCAAGTGCAAACCGGCTGCTATCCTGCTTCTGTACCACATTGCTCTGGACAATAGCAGACAGAACAAGATGACAAGGGGCTGGACTCGATCCTGGTTGTCCATTCTCTGCAACCTTCAGCTGCAACCTCTCAACATCTTCTTCAGCAGCTTAGTGATGGTGAAGGAATACAACACAGCACTGGAATCTTGAAAAAGAACTAATACCAGCTTGATATTGAATAACACAAAATAGCAGCAATGAATAGTGAAAATAACGTGAAACAGAGCTAAACAGAGGACCAATATAGAACCCCTGTAAATTGTAATTGTTTACTCATCCTAAGCTATGTCTACACAGCAGTAAACTGGTTCTGATCAACAAGCAAAAGACAAGATGAAAAAGAGCATGTAAATACAACTAATGTAAAACCGAGACAAGTAATTGACATTCAGTAGAAAATAAAAAAAAGTTAATAGGCACTAGGGTACAGGCTCATTGAATTGCAGATATTGAAAAATGAAAAAGAGTTCAACTAGCAGTGCATTGCTAACTAAAAACTTACAACCGAAAAGAACTAAGTAAAGATTAACAACAAAGAAAATTAACCCAAGTTATCAATACCCGTAAATCACATAAACTTGGAAAACTTGTCTTCTCGGGTTGCTTCGATTCCTCATCCTAATGCTGTGATCCCACATTACCATTGATGTGGAAATAATACTAGGCATTAAAACCACATCAAAGCATCAGAATCAAAGGCAGTGACGGATGAAACCAATTAGCTCGAATGAACATTGAAGAACAAAGGGTGATTCTGACAGATGAACAAACCGAGAGCATGATTAAGTAATAACAAAACAAAAACATCTATAAACAGGAAGCAACCCGAGAGCAACTACCATAAAAAACAATTAAACTTTTCAGAATAATCCGAGCATGAAATTAAAGAAATGGAAGCTTAACAAAACCGAAAATAAGGAAAGGAAATTGATTGCCATGAACAGTAAAAACAAATGTTAAAGAAAAGCTATTCGAAAATTTAAAGAAAGCTTTAAAATTAACCTAAAAACTATTCTACCCTAATTTACCTCCCTCTACTCCTAAATTACTTTTATTCTAACCTAGGCTACCCCTTTTCAATTGCCATCTTTTTTTATTTATAAACACACTTAGGGGTACAATTGTAATTTTTCCATCCTAGATGAGTTGGCATTGTTTGGCCTCTTGTCTTCACACCATTGGCTCCTTGAAAAATAATATTTTCATGTCATCTGTCTTTTTGTCTAATTAGATGTGCTAGGCTCGTGTTGTCCGCGTGGTCCAGTCTCGATTTAGCTCAATTTTGGTCCATTTTCTACCGAAATATTCAAAATTCATCCGGATTTAATTATCTGCAAACATGAGAATTTTAATTAAATAAAGGGGATAATTAACAAAATAAATTGGGGATTTAAATAATTAATTAGGAAATTAAACGCAAATAATTCTAAAAATATAGAATTATCACACCCCCAAACTTGAGCTTTTGCTTGTCCTCAAGCAAAACAAAATAATTGTAGGAATGACAAGTATTAAACACAATAATTTCCCCAATATTATCCTCAACGAAAAAGTACAGACTATGATCTTAAAGATTCACAATTACAAGTCCAACATTCAAAATTATTCAATTATAAGTCCAAACCCAAATTGGACTCCTTGTGAGTGTGTGAAAAATGTCAAAGTCACTTCACAGTACATTACCCGGACTAGATTATGCAAACACAGTGAATGCAAAGTCAATGACATGTGATCATTCTCATAAGTTTGCTTTTCACTTCTCTCTCCACTAATGTAGTCACACTTAATCAAAGATCAATAGGACTTCATTAAGCTTGTAATATAAGGTTGGGTTTAAGGTATGATAAAGTCAATTTAGGTTTAATTACCCCTTAACATGTATTACTTCTAGGATCTTAATGTAAGAGCTCAAATCATTTCCCCTAAACTTATTTATTTCATTAAACTTTTTATTCTATTTTTGAATTTTTCTTCTTCTTTGTTTCTTTTCTTTTTCTTCTTCTTCTTTTGTTTTTTTTTTTTTTTGAACATTCACTATCACCAGATACCCATATGTACAAAGCTCAAAATATATCCCAATGACTTTCATGCTTTCGGGGTAAGGGATAGGAACAAAGTATTTAAGCTAAGGAAAAAAAATTGAGCAGGTGTATTTATAGAGAAAAACTGATTTGGCCCAGATGGGTGACTAGGGGTAAAATATGTACAGGGATGGCTCGAAAGGCTCAAACGATCCAAATGGCCTAAATCATCTCCTTAATTATGTGTGATCTAATATTTCACCTCGAGACAAGATCAAACAAATTCTAGAATATGATGCACAACATCAATTGAGCAAATGCAATCCTAGGTCCACATAAGCTTTCTCTAAATAAATATACAGATTCATGATATGACATGTGCATAAAAATGAGGAAATCACAATCAGAATTAAGACAATTTCTAGAATTCAACTTCATGCTTGTCCTATAATCATGCTTCTTAGTCAATCAAAATCAGACTTAATCATGTGGTCATATCATCGGAATATGGGAAAACTACATGCTAAGTACTAAATCATCCCAAAATCAAACAATTTAAGCTCAGATTTTCGAAAAATTTTGAAATTTATTTTTCAATTTTGCCCAAAATTTCAAAAAATGCTTAAGTGATATCCCCTCCCCCAAACTTAAAGTGCAGAGTGTCCTCAGTGTGCAGATAATATAAACATTTAAGCTCAAGAACAGAGTACTCCCCTTTCTGATGATGATGATGAACAACCGAAGCTTGATTGAAAGTATAAAACCAGAAAAGAAATCTGTAAAATAAACAAAGAAAGAAACAGCAAAAAAGAAAAAGAACTATATACAAAAAGTGAAAAGGAAAACACAGTCACTTCAAATGCAGCTGAAGAAAACAACACTCAGCAGCAGGGCGAAGAGTAGGGGGGTCAGCCAAAATGGTGACAGAATGTTGACAGTTAATTCCTCGTTAGCTCTATCTACTTCCTTTTTTTTTCTCAGATTTCTTATGTTCAAACATTTTATCTTCCTTAACCTCCATCTTAAAACACTCTTGAGAGTCATCAGGGAGCTTCAAAAGTTTGAAAACATTAAACTTTACTTCCTGATCTTGGATTCTCATCATTAACTCCCCC
This sequence comes from Firmiana major, assembly GCA_033439115.1. Taxonomy (NCBI): domain Eukaryota; kingdom Viridiplantae; phylum Streptophyta; class Magnoliopsida; order Malvales; family Malvaceae; genus Firmiana; species Firmiana major. Next base: position 15,261,441 of record CM065904.1, on the reverse strand, counting down.
TTTTGCACATCAATTATCATCCTACTAGTAGGTAGGAAAGGTCTGCCTAAAATAATTGGGACTTCCCCGTCTTCCTCCATATCTAGTACAATAAAATCTGCAGGGAAAATAAACTTGTCCAACTTTACTAAGACATCCTCAATGACCCCCTTTGGATATTTAATGGATCGATCCGCTAGCTGAAGGGTCACTGTGGTAGGCTTGGCATCCCATATTCCTAACTTATGATAGATAGACAATGACATTAAATTTATACTATCTCCTAAATCACACAGGGCTCTACCAAAGAATAAATTTCCAATAGTGCAGGGTATGGTAAAACTCTCGAGATCTTTGAGCTTGGGGGTAATCTCCACTGGATAATGGCACTATATTCCTCAGTTAAGGCCACCGTCTCATAATCTTCTAATCTCCTTTTCCTATAGAGGATATCCTTCAGAAACTTCACATAACTTAGCATTTGCTTTAAAGCATCTGCGATAGGAATGTTGATGTGAAGCTTCTGAAAAACCTCAAGAAATTTGACGAATTGTTGATCTAATTTTTGACTTTAGAACCTCTGAGGAAAAAGTACTGGTGGTCTAATTGGAAGGGATGTAGTGGAAACAGGTGTAGCATCTAAGGATGATGAAGGCTGTGAAGTAGAAAATGGTATAATGAAGAAGTTCCTAGCTTGGATTCTTTTACAGCCTGATCCTGATCTTCCTGCTCTTTCTGAGTTGCTTCTTTGGGACTTATGAGTTCTTCAACTATAGGCTCAACAAGATTGGACTTAACTTGAGGCTCCTCTAGCTCTTTGCCGCTCCTAAGGGTGATGGATTTAACATGTTCCTTACCCTCCCTTTGCCTAACAGGATTAGCTTCAGTGTTACTAGGAAGGGTCCCTTGAGCACGTTGACTAAGAGCATTTGCTATTTGTCCTACCTGAACCTCTAAGTTCTTAATTGAAGTAGCTTGATTTTGCAGGATAGTCGTGAACATTTCCTCAAGTGAGGGTTTCTTCTCAGCTGCTGGTAAGTGCTGGGGTTGCATAGGTTGTGGTGGTGGTGGTGGTGGTTGATAGAAGTGAGGTGGATGATGCTGAAATTGAGGTGGGGATGGTTGATGGTATGGAAATGGATGGTGTGGAAATTGTGACTGTGGTGGTACCTGAACCGGTGGAGCTTGAAAACTAGGGGGTCCTAAGGTCTAGAGCTAAAATTTTACCCTTGGTTTTGGCTCCAGGAGAAGTTAGGATGGTTCCTCCACTCTGGATTATAGGTGTTTGAAAAAGGGTTGTTCTGTTGCTTAGGGGGGGCAACATACTGAATCGATTCTAAGTTGAGCGGACACCTATCTACAGAGTGGGTACCACTACACAGCTCGTAGGAAAGAAAAGGACTTTGGACAGAATAAATCGGATTAGGACTGGTAGAAGGATTATGCTGGGTACTGAGCGACTCTACCTTCTTCGTAAGGTTAGCTATTTGAGATGTCAAGGTAGACAGCGTGTCGAGCTCATAAATATCTGCCGACTTCTTAGGTAACTGCCTCTCTGAGGACCATAGATAGTTGTTAGCAGCCATCTTTTCTAACAACTCGTAAGCTTCCTCCTCTATTTTCAACATTAGCACTCCACCAGCAGCAGCGTCAACAATGACCCTATTCTGGCTTGTAAGTCAGTTGTAGAAGGTCTGGACTTGCAGCCACAAAGGTAGGCCATGGTGAGGACACTTCCTAAGAAGCTCTTTATATCGTTCCCATACTTCGTAAAGAGTTTCTGAGTCGAACTGGGAAAAAGACGATATATCACTACGGAGTCTGGCCATTTTAGAGGGAGGGAAAAACTTAGCTAAAAATTGATGGGCTAACTCGTTCCATGTAGAAATGGATCCTGGAGGTAAGGAGGTTAACCAGTGTCGCGCCCTATCCCTAAGTGAGAAAGGGAATAATCTAAGCCTAAGTGCATCATCAGATAATCCATTGTGATTGAACGTGTTGCACAAGTCCAGGAATTGCCCAAGGTGAGCATGTGGGTCATCATGTGGAAGCCCACTGAACTGTAAAGAAGTCTAGATCATCTGAAGGATTGCAGGCTTAATTTCAAAACTGTTAGCAGGGACAGCTGGTGGCCTAATGCCGGTATAATAACCTCCAATAGTCGGCACCGCGTAATCTCCAACGGTCTTAATTTCCTTATTTTCTGCCATCGTGTTTTGCAGCGGAGCTATAAATTTCCTAGAGTCCTTTCAAATTTTCCTAAGAGTGCGTTCAATTTCAAGATCTAGATGAAAGCAATCAAAACTCCTGGCTCTAAGCATGCAAACATCAGAAAGTCCTTAGAAAAAAGTTTTTTAAGTTTTTTTTTTCAATTCACTAATTTAGATTAAACTTCTAAATATTTACACCCTAAATATTTACAAGCTAGAATTACACCTAAGCATAATTTCACCGATATTAATTAACGACTAATTAAAACTTCCCCGGTAATGGGGCCAAAAACTTGATACGCCCTGAAGGTATTATTCGCAAGTGCACGGGTTGTACAAGTAATAAAAGGATTTGAGTCTCGAGTTATCGTCCCACAGAGAAGTTGATTAGCCTAATTAACTACCGGTTAATCTTACCCTAAGTATATTCTAGCAAATTATGAAATTTAAGGTGGGTGATCTACTAAATCTGAAAATTAAAAGTACTGAAAAACAATAAAATAATAAAAACTAAATAAAACCAAGCAGATAATTACTTACCGAGCTCTACGCAATTAAAAGCAAATACCTACGAAAATAATTAAAACAGTCAAAATGAATTAACGCAACTAAAATAAAATGCAAATATGAAAATAAAGCAATAAAATTAATTAAACTAAAATTTAAACAAACTTAAAATAAAAATGCATGTAATTAAACTAATAAAAATTGCAAATTAAACTAAACTAAAATTTAATGAAAAAAAGACTAAATTAAAAATGCATGAAACACATTTAATCTAAATTAATTTTAAATGCATCTAAACTAAAATAAAGTCCTAAAACATTTAATATAAAATTAACTACTAACTAAAAATTAACACTACAAATTAAATTAACATGCAAAGTTATTAAAACTAGCCTACCAATTAATAAAAACTAATAACTAATTAAAGATTAAAGCATGAAATAACCAATTAAATGGCCAAACAAGGCCTTAACTGGAATTGCAAATCAAGTGGTCCCGATGCAAGTACTGTACACTGTCTTCTTTGTTCTCTTATTTTTGGTTTTGCCTCCAGGTGATGCCAACATGCTTTCGGTCTGCTTTCTGCTCCTGCCGTACGGCTGCAGGACATCCCACGTTTCTGCCTAGCTCGCCAGGGTCCTGTGCACCGTACTTTACACAATGCATCATTTCCAGGCTTGCTCAGTTTGCTGTTCGACAATCTGCTACGACAATCTGCTACACGGGTGCTGCTCCAAGAGATGTCCTGTTTCAGCTGTTTGCTGCTTCAGCTCCCGGTTCTGTGCCAGCTGCTGTCCTGGTGATCTCGGTTCTATTCCAGCTACATTCTAGCTGCTGTCTGCTACATTTCTAGGTGCTGCAAGTGCAAACCAGCTGCTGTCCTGCTTCTGCACCGCACTGCTTTCGGCAACAGCTGACAGAACAAGAGGACAAGGGGCTGGACCCGATCCTGGTTGTCCACTCTCTGCACCATTCAGCTGCAACCTCTCAACATCTTCTTCAGCAGCTTAGTGATGGTGAAGGACTACAACAATGAACTGGAATCTTGAAAAAGAACTAATACCAGCTTGATATTGTATAACACAAAATAGCAACAATGAACAGTGGAAATAACGTGAAACAGAGCTAAACGGAGGATCAATATATAATCCCTGTAAATTGCAATTGTTTACTCATCCTAAGCTATGTCTACACAGCAGCAAACTGGTTCTTATCAACAAGCAAGTAGGGGTGTAAAACGGGCTCAAGCCCGCGGGTTGGTCCGTAAAAACCGCGGGCTTTTAACGATCCGGTCTATTAATATGTGATCCGTTTATAAACGAGCTTATACGGGTCAAGCCCGTCGGGTAAATAATTTATACGGGCCAACCCGTACGGATACGGGCTAACCCGCGGGCTATTTTACCAACACACCAATCAAACCTAAGTCCTAAATCATTCTCATTCTACCTATTCTAATTTCTAAAGTTTAAACAAACAAAACTACAAAAATAAAAAATTAAAAATTTACCAAAATAATGTTATTGTATTTTTATTTAATAATTGAAAATTTTATTTTATAGGTTGGAAAGATGATGAGGAAAACAAAGATAAATTGGTGGAAGAATCAAATGATTCAAATCATTTGAATAATGAGATTAACTCACAAGTTTAATGTTGTTTGATGTAGAGTTTAATGGATGCTTGTAGATTTTATGACTTTTAAACTTATTTACTATTCTTTATTTAATTATTTAGACCATAATATTATGTTATGTGTAATTTGTATTTGTAATGCGAGTTTGTTTAATGGATATTATGTTTGTGGATTTTATTTTTATTGAGATTAATATAATAATATTTGTAGAACTATTTTCACAATTTTATGACTTGCTTGCTTATGATATAATATATTGCTTATGCTGAAATATATATATATATATATATATATTACAAACTCATAATTTGCTTTTGTACATAATATATTGTTTTATGTGACTAACTTACAATTTGAAATTAAGTGGAGAACTCCAAATCATTTTGGTTTTTACTTTGAACTTGTTATATTTGATCATGAATGAACTAAAATTTCTCTTGTTAAAAAAATTGCAAATTAAACTTTGTATTTTAGTTTCAAATCTATGTGATTTGATTTTATAACAATTTTGGTTAATTCCCAAAGCCCAATAATCATTTAACAAATTAAAATTAGACTTAATTAAGTGTTTAGACTCAATTCGTTATTTTTTAAAGTCCAATTCTTTATTTCCAAAAAAAAAAGTTAAGTTAGCCCGCGGGCCGATCCGGCCCGCATTAGAATCGGATCGGTCTCCACAAATTTAATCCGTTTAAATGCGGGCCTAAACGGGCTCAACCCGCTTAAACCCGTATCCGTATTAATCCGCACCGGTCCGCACCGTTCGACCCGTTTTACACCCCTACAAGCAAGAGACAAGATGAAAAAGAGCATGTAATTACAAGTAATGTAAAATCGAGACAAGTAATTGCCATTCAGTAGAAAATAAAAAAAAGTTAACAGGCAGTAGGGTGCAGACTCATTGAATTGCAGATATTGAAAAATGAAAAGGAGTTCAACTAGCAGTGCATTGCTAACTAAAAACTTACAACTGAAAAGAACTAAGTGAAGATTAGCAACAAAGAAAATGAACCCAAGTTATCAATACTCGTAAATCACACAAACTTGGAAAACTTGTCTTCTTGGGTTGCTTCGATTCCTCCACCTACTGCTGTGATCCCATATTACCATTGATGTGGAAATAATACTGGGCATTAAAATCACATTAAAGCATCAGAATCGAAGGCAGTGACGGATGAAACCGATTAGCTCGAATGAACATTGAAGAACAAAGGGTGATTTTGACGGATGAACAAACCGAGAGCATGATTGTAATAACAAAAAAAACTATAAACATGAAGCAACTCGAGAGCAACTACCATAAAAAAAATTAAACTTTTCAGAATAACCAGAGCATGAAATTAAGGAAATGAGAGCTTAACAAAATCGAAAATAAGGAAAGGAAATTGATTGCCATGAACAGTAAAAAATTGTTGAAAAAAAGCTATTCGAAAATTTAAAGAAAGCTTTAAAATTAACGTAAAATCTATTCTACCCTAATTTACCTGCCCCTACTTGTAAGACCCGAATTTAATTAAAATACGAAAATTAAATAAGAAAAGATGGGGGGATGTATGAAGGAAGGTCGGGTTAAATTAATCCCGAATATGTGCAAGGGCAAAATGGTCAAAAGACCAAAGGTCGGTATAATTTTCGATAAGGAAATTTAATTAAAAATATGGATTTAAGAAATCTTGGTCAATAAAAGTGAAATAAATTTATTTCGGGTTAAATTGATCAAGATATTAATTTATTGGAATTAACCGGGATTAATCGGGATTTTTAGTTCGGAAAAATAATCCCGAAAATAATCGAAAAATATACCGAAAAGTCACCCGGGACAATATCCCAAAAATACGGGGAAATTATACCCGAAAAAGAGGTTAAAATATAATAAATAAATTAAATTAATTAAATTAATTAAATTAGAATAAAATAATAATTTTAAGGGATATTTGGGTATTTTTAGTGTATTTTAATGAATAAAATAAATTGTTAAATAATAATGATAATTCAAAAAAAAAAAGAGGGTCGGGGAGAGAGAAAGAAAGAAACAGAAACGGAAGACGAAAAACGAAGCCCGAAACCGAGGAACCACCAGCGGGCTGTCCGGCGGCCAGGGACCCCAGGCGAGGGCCGGCGAAGACGGCCCGACCTCAGGCAACCTATCAGCGGCGACGACGCGCCGTGGGAACGCCGGAATCCGGCGAAAAACGGAGGAGAAGGCCGCGGGAAAGAGAAGGCCACCGGCGGCGAACGACGGCGATTCAGGTGGAACCAAGGCCCGATTTCGAAAGCCCAGGCGACGGCGGTCCTTTCTGCACCGGTAGCAGCCGGCGAAACGGCCGGAATCGCCGATGACGGCCAAAAGAGGGAAACGGGTCCGACGGCGAAGAGGAGAACAGCCGGACCGGCGGCATTCCAGCGACGTTGAGGCGAACCGAGGCCAGATTCGAGGTGCGGACGACCCAGCGGAGCCACTGGCGGTGGAAGAACCGGCCGGAAAAGGGGTGAACCGGTGGTGAACCGGTCGAACCGGGGTGAACCGGCGGTCTGAACCGGTCCGAACCGGACTGAACCGGTTCAGCCAAAAAGAGGGGAAAAAGGGAGAAAAAGGGAAAAGAAAAAAGAGAAAAAAATTGGAGAAAATTTCGGTGATGCAATCGAGCTTCGGGTAAGTCGATAAGCAGTCAAATTGACCCGATTTAAATTTGGAATATTTTATTTAATTAAATTTCGACCGAAAAGTTTACCCGAAAATGTAATTAATTGTGTAGCTCGACGATTGGCATCCACCGAGGGCTCGAGACAGCCTCGAATTTCGTACTAGCATGGAGTCTCGGGTAAGTGACCCTTATTTACGACAATTACCTCGTTATGCGTGATATTGATTTAAATTCCGCATAAATTGAATTAAATTATGGAAATTTAGATAATTATCGTAAATAGTGAATTTAGCTATTTGAGAGCTAGGACGAGGCCCAATAAATTATTGGTGGGCCCAATGAGCCCAATAGGCCTCGATAAAGTGAAAATTAAGTGGAAAACGGGCTTAAGGCCGATTAAGGCCCATTAAGGTGCAATCGGGCCCAATAGGGGTAAATGGGCCCAGCGATTTAAATTAAGCCCAGAAAAGATTAAGTACAATTAAACTATATGTTATCTGACCTGAGGAATGTTAATACGCAGTTCCGGGCATTGGATTGGGAACATATCGGACTGCGCGACGGGACTACATTGGAAAAGAAAAGGTCAGACTCGACAGGAAATTAAGGTAAGGGAATTCTGCGGACTGCTAGAGGTAACTTTACGCAATTTTAAATTCATACGCAGTCCTTTAAAATTAACTAAAGGGTCTAGAGGTCGAAGAACAATTTTAGTGCCCCGAATGGGCAAAATTACTAAAATACCCTTGTTAAGGGTAGAATCTAAAAATTTAGGAAAAAATTGGGAGGAGCAAGGACAAGAGGTTCCTGCTCGTTCTGGAGGTATTTCAACGCATGCATGAGTAGGCTGGCTCACTTTTAAAGAAAAATGCATAGCATTGCATATCTTAATTGTTGTGATTTCTGTGAAAACTATTTGGAAATAACCGAGCCGCCTACATGTTTTTATTTACATGTGACGTGCTAGAGCTCAGCTCGCACGATGTTTGATTTGTGTGATGCATGCATTAGTGCTGGAGCGAGAGCTCGCACTAGAGTTTTACATGCATAGGTGCTAGAGTATAACTCGCACCAGATTTCACATGCTTTTGCGTGACACGGTGCTAGAGTCTAACTCGCACCAGATTTTATAAGATTTTCATACAATTTATATACAGAGTGCTGAGCATAGCTCGCACTAGTTTTACTGGATTTGTGGAGTAGCGCTGTCTGCCCTTGGAGTCAGCCAAAAGGCTCAACAGGCTCAAAAGACCTCTTAAGTAGGGTGAGAGTGAGGGATGAGGTTGGCGGCCTTGTGGAGATGTAAAGCGGGCTCTGCCAAGTTTACTTGATTTGATGAGAGTGCTGAGCATCGCTCGCACTGATTTTTATGAGAACATACGATGAGCCGTGCTTGGAGCATCGGGTAGACTGTGTGTCACCGATTTAATAGGCTCGCACGTGCGTTTTGAGACATGGCAACGAGTATGGAGTTATGAAAACCTCTGTGGGAAGCAGGCCATTTGGGCTGGAGTACCTAGAGTGATATGGGTCCATGGAGTACGATGTACCGTGCAAGTAGCATGGAGTACGATGTACCGTGGGGTATCTTCGGATACGGTATCTTTGTGATACAGGGTATCTTCGGATACGGTATCTTTGTGATACGGTATCTTTGTGATACGGGGTATCTTCGGATACGGCATATCTTCGGATACGGCATCTTCGGATGCATAAGATCGGATAAGACTGACGGGTTGGATTGACCCACCTCCCGGGCAGTTCTCGATCAGGGTGAGACCTCGCACACTGGGATCCGTGAAGCTAGAGGGACTCACGAGGACATATTGGCCAGTCCTGGTTATTACCGATATACAGTATTGCCTAGTCTCGTATCTTGTATATATATACGTATGTTTTCGATATCGATGCTTTTGAGAAACTCAATTTCCATGGTTTTGTGTGAGTCAGGATCACCCGAAGGAGGGGTCGAGTCCTGACTTCATTGTGAAATTTTAAATGGGAAAGAAATGATTTAAAATGAATTGCATGTTGAATTTTCCGTGTAACTTGATTTACATAACGAAATGATTTAAAATGAATTGCATGTTGAATTTTCCGTGCAACTTGATTTACATAACATCATGACGCATATCATTTGTTTTAAAATGTGTGGAGAAAGGAGTGGTTTATGCATGGCACCACGTTCATGTAGGTAGTATGGTTACCTACTTGTTCGTAGGATTGCCTTACTGAGCTTGATGTGCTCACCCCTTTCATTTCTCCCACAGATAATCTCCAGTTGAAGTTGAGGCGACTCAGTACTGCATTCCGGATATCCGCTGCTGCCCATCAACATAAGGTATTATATACACTTGTACATATTGTATCTACATAAGCATAGCACAGTAACATGTTTGTAAGTAACTTTAGGGGATGTATAAATAATGTAAACAATTATAAATGACTGGAGAAGAAATAAGTTAGATGGTAATTGAATGGTGGGACTGGCATTGACGCACAGCCCAATTATTAGTGGAGTGTTGGTCACGATTCGAGGACAGGTAAGAATTTAAGAAAATAATAAAATGCGAAAAATTAACTCTGATTTTTGGGTAGTTTGGGTCGTGACACTACTCCTAAATTACTTCTATTCTAACCTAGGCTACCCCTTTTCAATTGCCATATTTTTCTATTTATACACACACTTAGGGGTATTATTATAATTTTTCATCCTAGATGAGTTGGCATTGTTTGGCCATTTGTCTTCACACTTTTGGCTCCTTGAAAAATAATATTTCCATGTCATCTGTCTTTTTGTCCAATTGGATGTACTAGGCTCATGTTGTCTGCATGGTCCAGTCTCGATTTTAGTTCAATTTCGATCCATTTTCTATCGAAATATTCCAAATTGATCCGGATTTAATTTATCTGCAAACATGAGAATTTTAATTAAATAAAGGGGATAATTAACAAAATTAATTGGGGATTTAAATAATTAATTAGGAAATTAAGCTCAAATAATTATAAAAATATAGAATTATCAAACGACAGGCGAGGGGCGACGATCATCATGGGAGCCTCCAGGAGTCGCGATGGGCACGGACTGTGCCGAAAAAGGGAGATCGACGAAGGAACTTGTTGAGGGGAGAAGAGGAAGATTCTGGCTGTTCCACCGCCGATCAGCCTGATCTAAGGCCAGTCGAAGCTTCCTTTGCTCGAGACGAGACAAATGATTGCAGCAAAGCGACGGGAAATGGCTGGAATCGCCAGTGACGGTGGTGAGGGCGAAACGGCGTCGAACCACGGAGAAGGAAAGGAAAAAAAAAAAGAAAAAGAAAAGAAAAAGAAAAAGAAAAAGGAAAAAAAAAGTGGAAAAATTGGAAAAAAAATTTTGGTGATGTAATTGAGCTACGGGTAAGCCGGTAAGCGGTCGAAATTGATCAATTTAATTCTCGAGATAATTTTTTAAATTATATTTGATCAAAATTGACCCGATAAATGTATAAATGTGTAGCTCGATAATTGACGACAAACGAGAGCTCGAGTCAACCTCGATTTACATATCAACACGGAACCTCGGGTAAGTGAAGTCAATTTCTATAAATTAGATAGTTATACGAGTTAGGAATTAATTGTGTACGTTGCGATTTAATTTTCGTATAATTTCGTAATGTTTGGAATTGGAAATTAATTATCGTAAATAACTGTATAAGCTATCCAAAGAGCCTAGAACGAGGCCCAATAAGCGTTGAGGGCCCAATGAGCCCAATAGGCCTCAATGATGTGAATAGTAAGTGGAAATGGGTGTAAAATCGGAGTAAGGCCCATTAAGGTGTAATCGGGCCCAATAAGAGTAAACAGGCCCAGTATTTTAAATTTAATCTCAATAAAGGTTAAATATGGATAAGTGTATTGTATTTAACCCGATAATGGTTATATGCAGCTCCGAAGATTTAATTGGGAGCAAATCGAACAGAGCAAAATTCTCTGCTTTGGAAAAGTCAGACTATATAGAGAATCGAGGTAAGGGAATTTTGTAAGCGTTTAGAGATAGCTGCGCGTATTTTTGGGGTTATTTACATTACTTAGAATTTCATAAGGCATCTAGAAATAAAATAATAATTTTTACGAAAATCGAGGTATATGTGAAAATTACGATTTTTCCCCTAGTTAGAAAAATTTCAAAAAGGGTAGTAAGGCTACGAAATTGAATGATTTTCTTGTTTTTGATATTCTTATGATTATGTTGCTTTAATTTAAGCAAATTATGGATAGGCTGGCAGTTTATTTCATGTTTTTACATGAAAGGGCACGAGTTAGGTGCCAGTTGTGATTTTTTATTGTTTTAGTGAAATTGAGCAGCCTATAATGTTTTTATGAGTTTTAAATCGTGCTGGAGCACTGCTCGCACTGGATTTTATATTTTAACTCGTATGCAGAGTGCTGGAACCTTCCTCGCACTGAGTTTTACAAAATTGCTTTACATAACTATCGTACTGGAGCTTTTGCTCGTACGAGGTCTATACCATTTTATATACATATTCGTACTTGAGCTATGCTCATACGTGGATTTTACTTGGTTTTCTGCATCCATACTAGAGAATTGCTCATACGAGAATTTAAATTCGATTTATAATTATTTTAAGTCGTACTGGAGCGCTGCTCGTACGCAGATTTCTTTGATTTTTATGAAACCATGCTGGAGCTTCGCTCGCACGAGAGTTTTTCTGATATCATGAATATACATCGAGTCGTGTTGGAGCTTCGCTCGCACATGAATTTTATGACATGCATATGACCATGCTAGAGCCTCCTGTAGATTGTGTGTCATAGTGAGAAGATATGCTCGCACGTGCAGATTGAGACATGGGTTGGTTATCGACATGGCTTGGAGTGGGATAAGACCTATGGGAGGCACTCCCAGACTATCATATTGGGTTCATGGAGTACGTTGTACTGTCTATGTCACACAGAGTACGTTGTACCATGTAGTCATGACTATTATATTCACGTGATGTGATATTCTGGCAGGTAGGGTGACCCACCTCCCGTTATAGTTATGATATCTCGCACACCGGGATCCGTGTAGCCTGGGATCATAGGGACAGAGTCCTCAATTGTTTCCATACAGTAACCTGCATGTCTCACATGATATATATTTGATTAGTCTTGTTAGACCAGGGTAGACCCGAGGGAGGGTTGGAGCCCTGATTTGTGATGATTTCATGAAATGTGGTATTAAATGAGGAATTGATCAGTTTTATAAGGATATTAATGATTTTAAAGATGTGTTGAATCCCTTTGGAATTGTTTTGATGAGTTTTACTGTACCGAGCATGAGAGGTTTTACATGAGATGTTTTTCATGTTTTACATACCGATTCATGTTTTGCGATATATGATATACTCATACATGGCATGGTTTTAATTACCTCATGCTCGAGATATAAATGTTTTGCATGTCATGCCTTTACCAGCATGTAGATAGTGTAGTATCTATCTGCTTGCATTATTGCCTTACTGAGCTAGTGAGCTCACCCTTTCATTTTCCACCCTATAGGGTACATTCAGTAGAAGAGAGCGACATTAGTCTTGCATTTCGGTTATCCGTTGCTTCCTATCAAGACCAGGTATACACATTCGTATAATTTTGTATCTGAACATATAGAGGCATAGTACTATACACGGATGTAATATTGGGGGATGTATTTAGTTAAAATAAATTGATATGTAAATGAAATATGGAAAATAGATGTTAAGGTAAGTAACATGGCAAGAGGGACTAACATCGACTTATAGCCCAACTGTTAGTAGTGAAACTGTTCACGACGGGTAAGGAAATGAAAAAGAGAAAAATTTGTAAGGGTGTTTAGGTAAAAGGAGGTCGTGACAGAGGTGGTATCAGAGCTGAGTTAGCCTGACATGAGTCGGCGTCAGTGGTTAAGTAAATTTACATCCCCATGTACTGTGCATTGTTTAGATACAATTGTGTATATCAAGATGGAAGTGCAGCTAAGAATCAGTTTCGAATGTAAGAATATAGTTTTTATAACTGACAGCCGCTATGGTAGAGGGGCGAGAATACATGCTTGAGGCCATAGAGATAGACTTGAGAGTCGAAATAGACATCACATAAGACTCAAGATGAGATTGAGGTGGAGGCTGATGTTGAGCATACTCTACAGGGTCCTATAAAGAGACCAGACAGTATTAAGACACGTTTCACGATGATGGAATGGAGTGCAAAAAATATTTTAGAGTTTTTTACTCAGTCTATGCAGGTAGTTGTGGATAGGTAGGGTAAAGCCTGAATAGATGCCTCAGACTATAGAGATTCCCATACCCCTTCGGTATTTAGCGAAGTAAAGAAACTAATAGTAACTGAGGACTGGGTGAATGAGATAGCGAAGTTGTATGGTTCTTTTGGTGTATGTCGACTGAGAAAGTGAGTTTTAAATACATTAATGTTGGAAGGTGAGGCGGAGCATTGGTAGAAATCTGCTCGACCCATTTTAAGAGTTAGACATCGAGGACTGATATGGGAGATAATTTTAGATGCATTTCGGGTAAAGTATATCCCGAATATTGCTCTGAGGAAGTTACAGATGAATTTATGAGTTTAGTTCAAGGAAACCAAATCTATTGATGAGTATGAATCTCATATTACATCCCTGGGCAGGTATGAACTCGATATTGTGGACTGTGAGAGTCGAAAGGTCTAAAAGTTCATGGAAGGACTCAGATCATCTATCAAAGTTGATTGGCTCGTTAGATAGCACTATTTACGATGAGGCAGTGCGCATATCACAGTGTGTGAATAAGATTAGGAATTGCATGCCTCTGAGTTTGAGAAAGGCAATAAGGACCGAAATAGAGACAGAAAGGAAATAGTGGATAACTGAGATGTCAAAGCCGAAAAGAGGCAGTTTGGTAGGAAATTTAGAGTTAGTGAGTTATAGGGTAAGATTATTGGTAAGCCCCAGTGTATCCAGTTTCAACGCTTACACAGATATTGTGATTGGAAGACCCCGACCTGCTAATGAGCAGTGTTGGATGTGTGGTAGTACGACGAAAATAAGCGGTTGAATGAGGGCGAGTGTATGCCTTGGACCAAGACACTATTGATGCTTCATTTGATGTGGTGTAAGGTACCACATTGATTGTTAATATTGAAGCAATTATTTTAATTGATCCAGGTACTACACATTTATTCATATCGTCGTCATTTGCATATAAGTTACTGAAATATGTGAAGCCTATATCATTAGGCGAAATGTTGATAGTTAGCACCCCAATGAAGGATAGTCTGCTAATTGAATATGTCAGTAGAGATTGTAAGTTGAAAGTGGGGGAAAGGAACATGCAGACCAATCTCATTCTATGAAATATGAGTGTTTTGATGTAATATGGGGAATAAATTGATTGGTTGCAAACTATGTTGTTGAAATTACTATTCTAAGATAGTGATGTTTCACCCTAGAAAAGTGTACAGTAAGTTTTAACAAGTAATGAAAAAGTTTTGTTATAGCTGATATACGAAATGAGATAAGCTTTAAGATGTGATAGATCTTGAATACAAGATATATTGGAATAACAGGCATATGCAAGGTAAGAATATTTTGATATGTGAAGTAATTTGGATTAAGCGATATGCAGTGAATATGAATTACGACCAAAGATAATAGGGGGATATATCCACAACCAGTCCATGTGGTCAAGTCTAAAGGTTAATAAAGGTATTTCAAAATACCTCCATGCCTGAAGACTTGACAGCATCTAGAAGTACACATAACCTATAAATTGAAATCGACAGTCGTAATATATACGTTTAAAATTAGGGTACCTTTACTTGTACGATAAAGAAATATAGAATTTGATTAATCATGAAGGTTTAAAAATTAAAATTTTATAAAAGCCGTTAATATAAGAAAAAGAAAATGACACGGGTTAGTATCTTGAACAGAAGCGATTTCGAAATGACATTATACGTTTATGCGTACATAGGTCAAGGATATGAGTGATTGAAATATTTAGTGGAACTCAACTATGATGAGGTTCTTTTCTCATACTGACATTTGTTCTGTGGTAGTGAGCCTAAGAGTTGAAAACTAGACTTGATTTATCAAATCGAACAGGATCAGCGTAAGAATAAGTATTCAGTTCTACTATTGATGATCCATTGGTTTAGCTACGAAGAGCGCAAATTTTTTGAGATCAATTAGAAGTCTGAGTTTCATTCGTTGAGAATTTGGAATGTGGATGTGCCCAAGACAATTATTTGTACTCGTTAGGGCATCGATGAATGAGGTATTTAAACTTTACCTAGACTAATTTGTTATCATCCTTATTGATGATATTTTGGGTGTATTTAAAGTCCAGGGAAAATCATAAGCAACAATTGGAAATTATTTTTACAGATGATTTGTTGAGAGTTCTCGAAATGGACTACTTTGTTTACACGTTTAACTTAGAAAAAGTTGTATTTGAATGGGATGATAGACGTGACAGGAGTTTTGGTGTATTGAATTATGAACTAACCACCGCATTTATTCTCACCATACCCAATAGATTAAGAGGTTTCTCAGGGTATATGGATGTCTTGAAACCAAGATTGGGCTGTGTGTTGAAGCAAAATGAGATGATAGTCACATATGGATCCAGACAGTTCAATGACCATGAAAGGACTATCCGACCCATGATTTAAAGTTAATAGCCGTAGTAATGCACAGAGGGTATGGTGCCACTACTTTTACGGTGAGAAATTGCAAGTATGCAATGATTATAAAACTCCCAAGTATCTGTTTTCATAAAAAGAAATAAATATGAAATAACAAAGAGGGTTTAAGCTTCTGAAGGATTATGATTATGAGATATTGTACCACCCAGGAAATAGCTAATATAGTGGCTGATGCTTTGAGCAGAAAGAGCTTCGGGATGGTAATGGTCAGGGAGCATGAGCTGTAAAGCAGTTTGTGAGCCTTAATAGTGATGCGATCCCTTCTGATGATAACAGTGATTATGTGACAGCTAGCCTGATGTTAGAACGGAATTTGGTTGATCGGATTTGATAGGCTTAGCATGATAATCGGCAGGGAGTCGATAGTGTTAGTTAGATTCAGATGGGTACAATGACAGAGTTCACAGTGAGTGATGATGACTTACTGAAGTTTTAAGGTAGAATAATTGTAAGACTTGTATTTTTGGATGTAAACGTTATGAAATCATGAGTATGGTGATGTAATTGCAATGTAAGCATAAGTGGTGTAAGTCCATGGATTCAATGTACATACTTGTAATATGATTTTGTAATGTACACACAAGTTCCATTTTATATGAATATGAAGAAATGAACTTTTATAAGTGATGAATGTAAGTGGAATGAGAAGTGAGTAGTGTGGTAAATGGAAGGAAGTTACATGAATCTAAATAAATCCATTTGGTCTTATATTGTATACCTTTGGCTATACAATGAATACACATAAGTTCTAATGTGTATAAGGTATGAATGAATGCCATTTTCAAGTCTTAAAGGTGGTTGAATGAGAAAATGACTATAGCAGCAAATTGAGGATGTTTTGTGTGAATTTACTGTAGAAAAACTGCAACAAAATTTGGAAAATATGAAGGTCAGATCAATCTCATAGGAAGAGAGACTGATCTCGAAGAGCCAGAATGCTCTTATTTGAGCAATGGAATAGAGCATATTGATCTCCAATGGGGTCAGATCGATCTCCTAAATATTCTGTAATGAAAAGATCGATCCTCAAGCATACAAATCGATCTCCTTAGCTCTCTGGTTGGAGCAGATCGGTCTCAAGCTTCGACAGATCGATCTCATGCTTAAAAATGCCGTGAAAAAGAGGAATTTAAGGGGACTACATCGATCTCCTCCTAGTGCAGATCGATCTCATCAAGTGATTTCTATCAAAAGGGCGCTGAAATCTGCAACCTTCGGGAAAAACATCACCCTTTCCATTTCCAACCCAAAACCTAACTTTCTCACTCCTAAATCCACCAATTTCCATTAAGATTTGAGAGGGAGTTATTAGACACAAAGTTGTTCATTTCAAAGAGAAGAACAACATAGTTTAGAACCAATGTCCCATTGTTTATATTGAAGGAGCAGGGAGCATTTACCATTTGGAGCAAAAAGAAAAACCAGATTTGGTAAGTTTCTAATACTCCAGCCCAAGTACATTGTTTCTTTATCAACTTTGGAGTTTATTTGTATGGGTAGTGATGGTTGAAACTACCTAAGATGTATTTGAATAAGTTAAACCTAGAAATGGAATAAGTCTAGTGTGAGAAAGTGTAAATTGGATGAATTGGTGATTTATGGGATTTGTTAAGTTGTTATTTGAGTAATGTGGCTGATTTGAATGGGTCATGTGGAGTTATATTATGAGTTTAGAAAATTTATGGAAAATGAGTATGTAAATGCTTGATAAATGCCATAGTGAAGAAATCAAGGAAATATGAACACTATGAGCTTAATATCGATTCATTATGAATAAACTGGCCTAAAGGATCCATAGACTCGAGATATGAATAGAGAAATGAAACGGGGCCTTATAAGAGATGATAGAGGCTATAGAGTGAATTGACTATAGCTGTGAGATCTGAGAATTTTAGATATATTTTAATGATGTAATAAGAACTTGAAGTGTAAATTATTGAGCTAGATGAATTGTGGGAATTATAATTGGAGATTTATATGTTAAGTGTGTAAAATAGGCATGAAGTATGAGGACAGATCGATCTGGGAGAAGGAGAGATCAATCTGGTGAGTTAATAATGACGAGGAAGGAGGAATTTGAGGAGCAGATCGATCTCCAATGGAAGAGATCGATCTCCAAATGATTCTATTTGAGAAAGGATCGATCTCATGAGGAAGAGATCGATCTCCAAATGATTCTGTTTGGGAGAAGATCGATCTCCTTAGGAGCAGATCGATCTCATAAAGCCATAAAGAGATCGATCTCACCCCTCGACAGATCGATCTCCTAGGCATAAAATTGCCCAGATCGTCCCCAAAATTCAAACGCAGATCGATCTCACCCCTCGACAGATCGATCTCCTACCCTCAGCCTATATAAGGAACCCCTGTTTTTCTCCTGCAAACTCACTTTCTCTCTCTTCCAACCCCATTTCCACTAAAAACCTAACTTTCTCACTCATCCAAAACACACATTTTCGGCCAAATCAAGAGTTGTGGTAAGAAGGAAAGTTGTTCCTCATCAAAGGGAGAACAACATACTTGAAAATCGAAGGACGAATCGGATCGAGGCGTGGGTTGTGCGTCTCACAAGCTTTGGGTAATTTCTAAACCTCGATCT
Organism: Firmiana major; assembly: GCA_033439115.1. Classification (NCBI taxonomy): domain Eukaryota; kingdom Viridiplantae; phylum Streptophyta; class Magnoliopsida; order Malvales; family Malvaceae; genus Firmiana; species Firmiana major. Next base: position 15,243,147 of record CM065904.1, on the reverse strand, counting down.
CGATATTTGAGATGATTTTGATGATATTGGTGGTTGTCATTGTGTTGTGATAGCTGAGAAATGATTAGGGATTGATGAAATTGCAATGTGGTTGGAGTGATAATGATATTTAGCAATTTTGGTAATTTTAGGAATTTTGAGCTATAAATGGAAATTTAGACAAATGTGGTGAATTAGCATAGATAATTGGTATTAGAAATGTAGAACGTCGAGATGTTGTGAATGAGAGTGTAGTTTGGGATAGAGTTACGAGAATCAAGGGATTTGAGGAGTTATGAGCAATTATGCTCGATTTTGAGAATTGAGGTTGATGAGATATTGGGTATTGATGTTTTAACATCGTTTGGACAGCTCGGGAGTTCCAGAGTGGAATGCGAGGCTAGTCCGTGATACGGGGGAAATGATTGCACTATACGAGGTGCAAAGAGGTAAGGGAAATCTAAACCATTTGTGTATGTGATTTGTAAACTATTATAGCATGATTTGTGGTTTATAAAACAAGCATGTTGAGTGTTGTGTTGAGATTTAATTGCACACGGTTTTTATAGCCGGTTGGAGCCCATAATTTTATGAGTTTATAAGCTGAGTGTGAAATTGCTTTATAAACCGTTGAATTTTGTGTGAGTAATGAATTGGGCTCTACGTTAAGGCAATATCGAGATTTGAGAAATGTGTGCGTGTTTTGTCGGTTGGAACTCGATTTTATTATGTTTTGTATTGAGTACAAAACAGTTTTCAAATGAGTTTTATGAGAGAAAAACCACTATGAGTTCTACGTGAAGGCAAACCAGTCTTATGTGATAAGACTTAGGTGTGTAGTGGTGAGTACACACCGGGCATTGCTCTGGTAGAATGTAAGCCCAATTTCTTCTCCGTTCTGGTAACGTGAGAATAACCTATTCTGTGGCTATGCCACGTATACTTGGTGGCCGTTGCCACGTGAGAAACCCCATTGGTGGCCGTTGCCACGTGAGAAACCCCATTGGTGGCCATTGCCACGTGATACCCTATTGGTGGCCGTTGCCACGTGATACCCCATTGGTGGCCTTTGCCACGTGATACCCCATTGGTGGCCGTTGCCATGTGATACCCCATTGGTGGCCGTTGCCACGTGATACCCTATTGGTGGCTGTTGCCACGTGATACCCCATTTGGCGGCCGTTGCCACGTGAGAAACCCAATTTGGTGGCCGTTGCCACGTGAAACCCTATTCAGTGGCTATGCCACGAGTGAATTTATATCAGTGGCTTTGCCACGTGAGATAGTGGCTATGCCACGTGTGAATTTAAATCAGTGGCTATGCCACGTGTGTTTTGTGGCTATGCCACGAGTGAATTTAAATCAGTGGCCATGCCACGTGTGTTTTGTGGCTATGCCACGTGTGAATTTAAATCAGTGGCTATGCCACGTGTGTTTAGTGGTTGCTCCACGTGCATTACTATTTCAGTGATTTTATTCACGTGCATTGAGAAAGCGTTTATCGCATTATTTTCACATGCTTTGTTATTGCTCTAGAGTGAGCCTTTTTACTTCATGTTTTCACATGACTTGAGACATGAGAATGTCGTTTTGAGTACTTTCATGCTATGGTTTTCAAATGAGTTTCACATACAAATAAGTATTTTGTGATGTGCATTTTGGTTTATGAAATGAGTTCCTTACCCCCTTTACTGAGCGATTTAGAAGCTCACCCTGTTTTCTTTTTCCCCCCAGATTTCTTCAAGTGAAAAGGGTTTCCCTGCGACGTACGGAGTAGTGGCTAGTGGAGGACTTGAGCTCCAGGCCATATATTGTATTTTAAGGTATCTTTTATCTTTTCATGTACCTAGACAATTACTGTAATTGCAGACACTTGATGTATAACATTATATGGGATGTATTAGGATTAATTAACTTGAGATGGATTAATGTATTTGATATGATATATAAATTCTATTGATGAGATCCTGAGGAATGATGATTATGATGATGTATGACACTGCACAGGAATGCACCTTTAATTGTGAATTAACGAGTAAAAAGTTTTAAATTAGCCCTATTTTTCGCATTTTCAGGGCGTGACAGAGTTTTCTTGGTATCAGAGCTTAGGGTGTCTAGTACTGTCAGTGTCGGTTAAGTGAAATAGAATACATCCCAAGTGTCTGTAATAGTCTGGTCATGAACTGAAATTAAGGATTGAGATTTCAATCGATTTTGATATGTACACGCAGGAGACGAGTTGAGATAAGGAATGAGTAAACGATGAGGTCGTCCAAGGAGGCAGGCAGAGTCCCCTCCGCCACCTGTTCCACGACCAGAGAGTCCTAACTCTTGATTTAATCGGATTGAGACCGATGTGAGGCAAGATTTTGAGCAGATGGCAGTGTTATTCACGCAATACTTTGGAGTTAATGCCTCGGATACTACCCCTACACCACCACAAGGACCTCCCATACCCCCAGTGACTCTCGTCACTCAGACTGAGGACAGAAGTATGGTCCGACTAAAGGATTTTCTGAAGATGAATCCACCCGTATTTAAGGGAAAGAAGGATCCTACAGAGGCTGAGGAGTGGTTGACGGAATTGAGAGTTATATTTGATTTTTTGGGGTGCACCGATGCTGAGAGGGTCAGTATGAGTGCCTATATGCTGAAGGGGAGAGCTCGAGATTGGTGAGGTACTACCCAGGGTATTCTGATGTCTCGCCAGGATGTGATTGGTTGGGAAGAGTTCCAGACAGCCTTTAGGACCCAATATGTACCACGAGCCCCCAGAGAAAGAAACAGGCTGAGTTTTTGAGTTTGGTACAGGGTGACATGTCTGTGGATGACTATGAGAGCCAATTCACAGCGCTATTGAGATATGACCCAGAGACCTTCAAGAGTGAAGAGCTCCGCACAGAGAAGTTTGTGTATCGGTTGAAGCCTGTCATCAGAGATAGATTGATAGGGCTATGTATTACGGAGTTTAGAGATGCTCTGAGACGAGCACAAGAGATTGAAAGAGGAATTGAAATGGTACAATCCCAGAATGAGCTCAGAGCGGTGAATAGAGATAAGGGCAAGAGGCCAGCACTTTTCCAAACGGAGGCTCGAAGAGGTTCCTTCAGAAGAGGAAGGATTGAGGTGCAGAAGGGCAGATTAGAGAGACCCAGAGGGTACCCTAACATTAGAGAGACCCCTCGAGATGTCAGGCCAGAGACAAGGTTTTGCAGGAATTGTGGCCGAATGCATGAGGGAAGTTGTACCGGGTCGATCCATGGATGTTTTAGATGTGGAGACATGGGTCACATGGTGAAGGATTGCCCTCAACCTCAGAAACCACATGGATTGGAGCCTACTAGACAACAGCCTCAGAGAGTGGATCCCCGGAGACGGGCCACTGCGGTAGAGAAAGGGAAGAAACCTGTGGCACAGGGACGTGTGTTTGCCCTGGATAAGGAGACCGCAGACACTTCGGCAGAAACTATAAGAGGTACACTCTCTGTCTGTAATCATAAGGCTCATGTGTTGATTGACTCAGGATCCACGCATTCCTTTATTTCTGAGCATTTTGCGTGTAGATTAAACTTGAAGTTTGAACCTCTAGAATATATACTACATGTAAATACCCCTATGCGTGAATCCCAGAGAACTGAGTTAATCTGTAGAGGATGTGAAATAAAGGTGGGAGATAGAGTGATGTTAGCAGATCTAATCAAGTTGAATATACATGGGTTTGATGTAATTCTGGGGATGGATTGGTTGGCAACCAATCGAGTGAGTTTAGACTGCTACACTAAGATTGTAACTTTCTCCCGACCTGAACCTTACAGTGTACGATTGAGATATTGAGGAAATGAATATGTGAAATTCTAGTAAGTAATTTGAGAATTTTAATATTATTTTGGAGAATATTAAATATGATTGTTCATGTGAAGGTTATGAGACACTCATCTCAGACGATGAGCGGGAACATCCGAGGATTGAGGATATACCTGTGGTGTGTGAATTTCAGGATGTTTTCCCAGATGAATTGCCAGGTTTACCACCAGAGAGAGAGCTAGAGTTTACCATTGATTTGGTACCAGATACTCAGCCGATCTCTAAACCTCCCTACAGGATGGCATTAGTGGAACTTGAGGAATTGAAGAGACAACTACAGGAGTTATTGGATCAAGGGTTTATTAGACCCAGTGTTTCACCGTGGGGAGCGCCAGTACTATTCGTTAAGAAGAAGGATGGTAGTCTCAGATTATGTGTAGACTACCGATTGTTGAATAAAGCCACGGTGAAGAATAAATACCCATTGCCCAAGATTGATGATCTACTGGATCAGCTAAGAGGGGCATAAGTCTTTTCTAAGATTGATTTAAGATCGGGCTATCACCAATTGAGGATCAAGGAAGAAGATATTCCAAAGACGGCCTTCAGGACGAGGTATGGCCATTACGAATTCCTGGTGATGTCCTTTGGATTGACGAACGCCCCTGCAGCATTTATGAGATTGATGAACGAGGTGTTCAGAGACTATCTAGATAAATTTGTGATAGTCTTTATTGATGATATCCTGGTATACTCTCAATCATATGAGGAGCATGCACAACATTTGTGGTTAGTACTTCAGATACTCCGAGATAAGCAATTATACGGAAAGCTTAGTAAGTGTGAGTTTTGGCTGAACCGGATAGCTTTCCTTGGTCATATAGTCTCAGAGGAAGGAGTATCAGTGGACCCAAGCAAGGTGGAGGCTGTGCTTAATTGGGAGAGACCGAGGACAGTTACTGAGGTACGAAGCTTCCTTGGTTTGGCAGGGTATTACAAAAGATTTGTGGAAGGATTTTCAAGGATTGCCGCTCCTTTGACTAAGCTCATGCGCAAAGAGACTCCATTTAAATGGACTGATCAATGTGAGCTCAGTTTTCAGGAATTAAAAAGGAGGTTGACAGCGGCACCTGTGTTAACCATTCCTGAGGGATCAGGAGGATTTTCGGTGTATAGTGATGCATCTCATCAAGGATTGGGGTGTGTGCTTATGCAATACGGAAGAGTGGTCGTATATGGATCGCGAAAGCTGAAAGACCATGAGCACAATTACCCCACGCATGATTTGGAGTTAGCCGCTGTGGTATTTGCTTTGAAGATCTGGCGACACTACTTATATGGGGAAAGATTCCAGATCTTCACTGATCACAAGAGTTTGAGATATCTCTTTGATCAGAAAGAGTTAAACATGAGACAAAGGAGATGGATGGAACTTCTTAAGGATTATGACTGCGAGATTCTTTATCATCCGGGTAAGGCGAATGTAGTTGCTGATGCCCTGAGCAGGAAGAGTATGATGTCTACTATGATGATCAGGGAATAGGATTTGTTAGAGCAGTTCGTCAAACTTCGGATGAGAGTTAAAGAGGTAGAGACTGGATTTTTGGCTAGCCTGCGGATAGAGCCCAGGATCATGGATCAGATTAGAACTGGGCAGCGTAGTGATCAGAGATTGATAGACATGGTTAGCCAAGCTGAGCAGAGTTCGCAGTCGGATCTCACCATCAGTGAGGATGGATTATTGAGGTTCAGAGGACGGATTTGTGTACCGGACGATGATACCCTAAAGAGACAGATACTGAGAGAATCCCACTACTCGCGATACACCATGCACCCAGAGAGTACTAAGATGTACCGAGACTTGAGAAAGGTGTATTGGTGGAGTGGTATGAAGCGAGACGTGGCAGAGTATGTGGCCAGGTGTTTAATGTGCCAGCAAGTGAAAGCTGAGCATCGAAAGCCTGGAGGACTACTACAGCCTTTACCTGTACCTACATGGAAATGTGAGCATGTCACTATGGACTTTATTATGGGTTTACCGAGGACCCGAAGAGGTCGTGACGCGATATGGGTCATTGTGGATAGACTGACCAAGAGTGCCCACTTCCTTGCCATCAAGAGCACAGATACTGTGGATGACTTAGCTGAACTGTATGTCAACGAGATAGCTAGATTACATGGGGCTCCAGTGAGTATTACTTCTGATAGAGATTCCCGATTTACTTCTAGATTTTGGACCCAGTTTCAGGAGTCCATGGGATCTCGATTGAGTTTCAGTACCGCCTATCATCCTCAGACAGATGGTCAGTCAGAGAGGACTATTTAGACCCTGGAGGATATGTTGAGGGCGTGTACGGTGGATTTCAAGGGATCATGGGATGATCACCTGCCCCTAGCAGAGTTTGTATACAATAACAGCTATCATGCGAGTATTGGAATGGCACCTTTTGAGGCTCTATATGGTAGGAGGTGTAGATCCCCTGTAGCTTGGGAAGAAGTCGATGATAGAAAGATAAATGCCCCCGAGCTTGTCGAGCAAGCTGTACAGAGTGTAAAACTCATATGTGAGAGGTTACAGGCTGCACAAAGTAGACAGAAAAGCTACGCGGATGCGTGTAGACGACCACTCGAGTTTGACGTTGGTGATGCAGTATTTCTGAAAATATCATCGAGTAAGGGTATCATGCGATTTGGGAAGAAAGGGAAATTGAGTCCTCGATACATAGGACCATTCGAGATTCTTGAGAGAGTGGGAGAGGTAGCTTACAGATTAGCATTACCCCCACAGATGTCTGGAATACACAATGTTTTTCATGTGTCTATGTTGAGGAAATACCACCCGGACCCTTCCTACATCATAGAGTATGACGAGATGGACATTCAAGAGGATATGAGCTACACTGAGGAACCCGTCCAGATTCTCGATAGAAAGGAGAAGGTACTGAGAACCAAGAGCATCCCATTAGTGAAAGTTTTGTGGAAACATCACTCAATGAGGCAACGTGGGAACTAGAGAGTCTCATGAAGGAGAAATACCCCCATCTATTTTGACTAGTTGAGTTGAATTTGGAGGACCAAATTCTTTTTTTAGGTGGGGAGGATGTGAGATCTGAGAATTTTAGATATATTTTAATGATGTAATAAGAACTTGAAGTGTAAATTATTGAGCTAGATGAATTGTGGGAATTATAATTGGAGATTTATATGTTAAGTGTGTAAAATAAGCATAAGTATGAGGACAGATCGATCTGGGAGAAGGAGAGATCGATCTGGTGAGTTAATAATGACGAGGAAGGAGGAATTTGAGGAGCAGATCGATCTCCAATGGAAGAGATCGATCTCCAAATGATTCTGTTTGAGAAAGGATTGATCTCATGAGGAAGAGATCGATCTCCAAATGATTCTGTTTGGGAGAAGATCGATCTCCTTAGGAGCAGATCGATCTCATAAAGCCATAAAGAGATCGATCTCACCCCTCGACAGATCGATCTCCTAGGCATAAAATTGCCCAGATCATCCCCAAAATTCAAACGCAGATCGATCTCACCCCTCGACAGATCGATCTCCTACCCTCAGCCTATATAAGGAACACCTATTTTTCTCCTGCAAATTCACTTTCTCTCTCTTCCAACCCCATTTCCATCGAAAACCTAACTTTCTCACTCATCCAAAACACCCATTTCTGGCCAAATCAAGAGTTGTGGTAAAAAGGAAAGTTGTTCCTCATCAAAGGGAGAACAACATACTTGGAAATCGAAGGACGAATCGGATCGAGGCGTGGGTTGTGCGTCTCACAAGCTTTGGGTAATTTCTAAACCTCGATCTCGATATTTGAGATGATTTTGATGATATTGGTGGTTGTCATTGTGTTGTGATAGCTGAGAAATGATTAGGGATTGATGAAATTGCAATGTGGTTGGAGTGATAATGATATTTAGCAATTTTGGTAATTTTAGGAATTTTGAGCTATAAATAGAAATTTAGACAAATGTGGTGAATTAGCATAGATAATTGGTATTAGAAATGTAGAACGTCGAGATGTTGTGAATGAGAGTGTAGTTTGGGGTAGAGTTACGAGAATCAAGGGATTTGAGGAGTTATGAGCAATTATGCTCGATTTTGAGAATTGAGGTTGATGAGATAATTGGGTATTGATGTTTTAACATAGTTTGGACAGTTCGGGAGTTCCAGAGTGGAATGCGAGGCTAGTCCGTGATACGGGGGAAATGATTGCACTATACGAGGTGCAAAGAGGTAAGGGAAATCTAAACCATTTGTGTATGTGATTTGTAAACTATTATAGCATGATTTGTGGTTTATAAAACAAGCATGTTGAGTGTTGTGTTGAGATTTAATTGCACACGGTTTTTATAGCCGGTTGGAGCCCATAATTTTATGAGTTTATAAGCTGAGTGTGAAATTGCTTTATAAACCGTTGAATTTTGTGTTAGTAATGAATTGGGCTCTACGTTAAGGCAATATCGAGATTTCAGAAATGTGTGCGTGTTTTGCCTGTTGGAACTCGATTTTATTATGTTTTGTATTGAGTACAAAACAGTTTTCAAATGAGTTTTATGAGAGAAAAACCACTATGAGTTCTACGTGAAGGCAAACCAGTCTTATGTGATAAGACTTAGGTGTGTAGTGGTGAGTACACACCGGGCATTGCTCTGGTAGCATGTAAGCCCGATTTCTTCTCCGTTCTGGTAACGTGAGAAACCTATTCTGTGGCTATGCCACGTATACTTGGTGGCCGTTGCCACGTGAGAAACCCCATTGGTGGCCGTTGCCACGTGATACCCTATTGGTGGCCGTTGCCACGTGATACCCCATTGGTGGCCATTGCCACGTGATACCCTATTGGTGGCCGTTGCCACGTGATACCCTATTGGTGGCCGTTGCCACGTGATACCCCATTTGGTGGCCGTTGCCACGTGAGAAACCCAATTTGGTGGCCGTTGCCACGTGAAACCCTATTCAGTGGCTATGCCACGAGTGAATTTATATCAGTGGCTTTGCCACGTGAGATAGTGGCTATGCCACGTGTGAATTTAAATCAGTGGCTATGCCACGTGTGTTTAGTGGCTATGCCACGAGTGAATTTAAATCAGTGGCCATGCCACGTGTGTTTTGTGGCTATGCCACGTGTGAATTTAAATCAGTGGCTATGCCACGTGTGTTTAGTGGCTACGCAACGTGCATTACTATTTCAGTGATTTTATTCACGTGCATTGAGAAAGCGTTTATCGCATTATTTTCACATGCTTTGTTACTTCATGTTTTCACATGACTTGAGAGATGAGAATGTCGTTTTGAGTGCTTTCATGCTATGGTTTTCAAATGAGTTTCACATACAAATAAGCATTTTGTGATGTGCATTTTGGTTTATGAAATGAGTTCCTTACCCCCTTTACTGAGCGATTTAGAAGCTCACCCTGTTTTCTTTTCCCCCCCAGATTTCTTCAAGTGAAAAGGGTTTCCCTGCGACGTACGGAGTAGTGGCGAGTGGAGGACTTGAGCTCCAGGCCATATATTGTATTTTAAGGTATCTTTTATCTTTTCATGTACCCAGACAATTACTGTAATTGCAGACACTTGATGTATAACATTATATGGGATGTATTAGGATTAATGAACTTGAGATGGATTAATGTATTTGATATAATACATAAATTCTATTGATGAGATCCTGAGAAATGATGATTATGATGATGTATGACACTGCATAGGAATGCACCTTTAATTGTGAATTAACGAGTAAAAAGTTTTAAATTAGCCTTATTTTCCGCATTTTCGGGGCGTGACAATAGTAAACCCAAAGGTTGCGTTATAATAGACTAAAATAATGTGAAATGCAATTATGTGCAGTTCCGGAGAGTTCGTTGGAGACGAATCGAGCCGCACACGTAAGCAGCTTTAAAGAAGTGGAATCAAGCGACGCGATTCTAGGTAAGGGAATTCTGTAAGTATATAGAGGTAGCTGCTCGTATTTTGTGGGTGTATAGGGCTTTGGAAATGTGCATGAGTTTATAAAAATGTGTTTGATGATGTATAGAAGTAACTATGAGTATTTGTATGAGATTTGGTTGTTAAAATGGTATTATAAAGAAATGGGATGTTAAGGCTAATAACTGCATAAATCAAATGTTTTAAATGTTTTCACAAAACATATTGCTTGTTTTAAGCAATATTGATGAATAGGCTGGCTAGTGTTTGAATGAGGTTGTGTGATAGCACATGTGAGGTGCTAAATGTGTTTTGAGATTTGTTTTGAATGTATATGAGCCGCCTATCAACTATATGAATTAAATCGCGCTGGAGCCTCGCTCGCGCTAGATTTTAATGTCTTTATTTGTATAAAACGTGCTAGAGCTTAACTCGTACCTTGATTTAGAAACGATGATGATGTATTATAAATCGTACTGGAGCTGTGCTCGTACGTGGTTTCTTTATGATATGATGCATGAGTTATGCTAGAGCTTTGCTCGTAGAAGTTTACACATTGTGGCACGTATGATGCCGTGAAAGTTGGTAAGATCCTCAAGCCTATATCCTTAAGCTCGAGGAGGCGGGGAGGCTCTGTTAGGCAGGGAGGCTCTGTTCAATGGAGAGGCTCTCTTACGATAAGATCCTCAAACCCTACACCCTTAAGCCAGAGGAGACGGGGAGGCTCTCTTACAGAAGGACCCTTAAGCCAACATCCTTAAAGCCCTAGAGGGGTAGGGAGGCTCTGTTCGGTAAGAAGGGTCTCCTACATGAGTACGACAAGTTCTTGGTATGGGATAAATATGACCTATGATTGGCACCCCCAACCACGATATGAGTCTATGGAGTACGATGTACCGTGTATATCACATGGAGTACAATGTACAGCGTGCTGATTTTGTGATGAGAAAGTCTGGTGAGGGAATATCCACCTTCATGTCAGCACGATACCTCGCACACCTGGACGCAGGTGGTCTGGGATGATTTATGATGTAGTTGGCCCACATAGACACTTGTGATATAGTGACCTGGGTTTTATACATATGTGTGATTGTAATTATTCAAAATAGACCCGAGGGAGGGGTCGAGTCTTGTGGGATTTGATTTCTGAAATGGTAATGATGTTTGTGATTGAGAAAATGATTTGTGATGGGATGATATATGCTTGAGAAAGAGGTGTGATTTCAAAAGGATGTTTCTTAGATGAATTACCCTTTTCTATGAGATTTAACAATTGATGAGCATGAAATGATTTGTACATGATGATTTTACCATGTTTTACATGCCAACTTCCATGATTTAAATACATGATATATGTATATTCATATAACATAGTTTTAATTCCTCATGCTCCTGTTATAAATGATTTATGCATAACATTATCAGCATGTAGATAGAGTAGTTATCTACCATGCTTGCATTATTGCCTTACTGAGCGTGTGGTTGCTCATCCCTCTCTATTTCCCCTCCTACAGAGCGTGCATAGTAGCCCTGCGAGGACTAAGGCACTTTATTTTTGGACATCCACTGCTTCCATCACTAAAAGGTATATACCCAGGATTCTTTTTGTATATAAACAATGTAAGGGCCCAGTAACCATTGAGTTATAATTATGGGGGATGTAGATGTCAATAATCATATTTTGTATAAGTGAATGACGGACTTTCATGTAATGACATCACTTTTATTAACTGAGAATGAATGTTACGAGTGGATTATTATTGACTCACAGCCCAACATTGTAGTGGTAAGTTTGTTCACGATGAGTAAGGAAAGGAATAAATGCAAAACATTTATTGAGATTTTTGGTAAAAAGAGGATAAAATGGGTCTTGACAATAATGGCTCCCAAGGACCACAGCTATTGAGATTGTAAATGACAAAAGCTCACTATTTGGGATATACATTGCATTCCCTGAGCAATAAAATATATCAAAATTTTTTAAAAAGTTATTGGTGGTCAGGCATGAGAGAGATATCAGAGAGTTATGACGAAGTGTCTCGTATGTCAGTAGATTAAGGTAGAACACTAGAAGTCTATAGGATTATTATAGCCTCTACCAGTTCTGACATGGAAGTGGGAGCATGATACCATGGATTTTGTGACAGGTTACAGAGGACCGTAGGAATCACGAGGCTATTTGAGTGATGGTCGATAGATTGACTGAGTCTACCCACTTTCTGGTTATGAAAGCCATAAATAATCTAAATGCGTGAGCGGATTTATATAAGTAAGAAGATTGTGGAACAATAGGTAGCATTCCAGGGAGTAGTATCAGATAGGCATTCATGCTTCACTTCCCACTTCTGGGAACATGTTTCAGGAAGCCATAGGAACCCAGTTGAGTGTGAGCACAACATTCCATCCTCAGATAGATGGTCAGTCAGAGAGGACTGTACGGGTTCTGGAGGATATGATGAGAACATGTGTAATTGATGTTAAAAGCTCCTGGAATGATCATGTTTTATTAGCTAAATTGCCCACAGCGATAGTTATCACTCTAGTATCGATATGGCATTGTGTGAAGCATTGTTTGGCCGTAAGGGTTGCTTTTTCTAATGGATAGAAAGAAGTGGGTGACAGATAGAAAATTGCTCCTGATCTAGTATAGTAAGCCCTTGAGGGTGTTCAACTGATTGTTAGAGAATGAGAACACCTCAGAATAGATAGAAAAGTTATGCTGACAAGAGATGGGGATCGTGAGGATTCATCAAGTGTGAATTAGTGTGTTTGGAAGTTTCTCTTTCTAAAGGTATAATGAGATTTGGGTATTAAATGTAAACCCCACAAATTTCCTACGTTAATTTAATTATATAAAAATGAAAATAATATATATTAACAGAAGCGTAAATATTCGTTGTAGGGATCGAGGACTATAGGAACCGAGAAGCCCGTGGGATGACCGGGAACCCGAAGATACAAGAAGTAATAAGGCGAATGCAAGTACGGATGGAATTAGAAAATTTTAATTTGTTATTCGAAAAGTGTCGATGTAAACACTTGTATTGAGAACACATGGAGAATGATGGAATCCCGATATTATTTTAATTTCGGAATAAGGAAACTCTCATGGAAGGCATGATATTATGTCTTTGGATAAATTATATAAGAAAATGTATATATGTAGATATATACATATATACTAGACATTTTAATAAAAGAAAAATAATATATATGGCATATATATTATTTAGTGTGTAGATTTAATATATAGTGTTAACTAATAGATAAATAAAACATGAGACAAATAAATAATAATAATAAAAATGATGAAGTGAAATAAAAGGAAATGAGATGAATACAAAACAAAAATCAAACATTAAACAAAAAAAGACAAACAAACAAAAATAATAATACTAACACAAAATAAATAAAACAAATAATATATAATATACATATACTAATATAATATACATACATTAAACTAATATATATATAAATATATCAAGGCATGTACGGAATTGGCTTAGAAAAGCCTATTCCGTCTGCCACTGTTTTCAATTGAAAACAAGGAAAAGAAATCAAACAAAGCAGAGGAGGCTCGGGCGGGAAAAGAAAATAAGGAAGAGAGAAAGAGAAGAGGAGAAGAAAAGAAGGAAAGGAAGAGAGGTCTGGCCGGGAGAGGAAGAAAACCAGGAAAGGAAAAGAAGTGGTTCTGCCGAGGAAGAAGAGAAGGGAAAGAAAAAGAGGGACTGACCGAGAGAGAGAGGGCTGAAAAGGAGGAAGGAGCAGAGCTGAATCGGGAAGCTGGAACAGAGGCAAGTGAGGAGGAAAGGAAACAAAACTAGGACTGAAGAGAGGCAGAACCGAGGGAGATGGAGACCAAATTTGGAGCTGGAATGGTGAGCTGAAGAGAGGGGCTAAAACAGGGAGCTGGAAAACAGAACCGAGAGGGAAGAAATTAATTGGATTGAAGCAGTACCGTGAAGGCTGATCAAGTGTGTGTGCAGTGGATGAGAAGAGAGTTTTGGGGTGTCCTGGAGAGTTGTTCTAAGGAAGTGATCGGGGGCTGTGAAGGGTGAATTATGCCACAAAATAGAGTGGCAGATTGGTGTGATAAGAGGCAGCAACAGAGGCAGTAACGGCAGCTGAAGAAAAACCAAAAAAACAGAATCGGGACTGGAGAGGCAGCAGCTGACCGAGGAAGAAGAACCCAATTGTCGGAAGCAGAACGGAGAGGAATGAAGGCAGAAGCAACGGTGTGACAAGGGGAGAGATTGTGGAAGACACTAGGAAGCATAAACAGGGGAGAAAGTATTGGAAACGAGAGGAACAAAGAGAAAGGGGCTGGAACCGAGAGCTGGAAGAGAGGAAGAAGAAGAAATAAAAGCTGGAAAAAAAAAGGGAAAAGAGAAAAAGAAAGGAAGGTAAAATTTAAGTATATTCATGCATATTTAATTTACATGTATATATATAGATTTAACTATAAGCAAGATTAGTATTAATTTAAATGGTGTAAGAAGAAGGGGGTAGTGATGAATGATGGATAAAGGGAGAGCTAGATGCATGTATGTATATATGTATATTTATGTGAGGGTGAGTAAATGGGAACAAGTAAAAATGATATATATAAATATATACATATATCCATGTGGGTAGGTATGAGTATACATATACATATATTGAGTATTTACTTAGGTGTACATATAAAGGAATGTATGAGAGATGTGTATATACTAAGAGGTATATACAATTGAAGGTATAATGTAAGAATGTATTTTAATATATGTACATACATGGGATGGATACATGTGATGAGGACAAAAATGAAAACAAATAATGATGCATATATAGGAATATACATACCTACATATTTGCTAGTATCCACATGTAGTTGTATATAATAGTAGGTATACCGAGGTCTATGTGCACATACAAAATAATGTGGTAAGGGAAAATATATAAACGTGCGTGTTGAGTTAGGTACGTACAATAATACGTACACACGCAGTAGTAATGAATAGGTTACGATTGTAACGCAATTCGGATAATTCGCATGAATAGGGTGCTAAGTGTACGATTTCGTGGTAGGTGATCATAGAAGGAATTAAGGGAGGTACTAAGAGACGTCACCACTCGAGCACGGAGATTTCGATAGATCGAGTTAAGGGGATATAATTTAAAACGATAATAGTTACTTTCTGAGTTGTGATTATAGAATACTCACAAAGACATAAAGTATGATTTTTCATGCATGTTTCTAAATTATATTTCTGATCAAGACTATGCTCTCTATGTTTATGTTTTTGAATAATTGTATATAACTGAATTTAATTTCGGAATATGAGCATGTCTTTTAAAATGATTTTTCGAATAAGATGAATTTATTTCGATATTTTCGTATATGAAAACTATAGTTGTTATGAGACTAAGGGCCATTTATGTTGCATGTTTACGTTTGTCAATTTCGCCTGTGTGGCGTCTGACTCGCCTGTGTGGCGTTTGAACTCGCCTGTGTGGCTCTTGTATTTCGCCTGTGTGGCGTCTGACTCGCCTGTGTGGCGTTTGAACTCGCCTGTGTGGCGCTTGTATGTCGCCTGTGTGGCGTCTGACTCGCCTGTGTGGCGTTTGAACTCGCCTGTGTGGCGCTTGTAATTCGCCTGTGTGGCGCCTGTATTTCGCCTTCGTGGCGCCTGTAATTCGCCTGTGTGGCGCCTGTAATTCGCCTTTGTGGCGCCTGTATTTCGCCTTCGTGGCGCCTATAATTCGCCTGTGTGGCGCCTGTATTTCGCCTGTGTGGCGCCTGTAATTCGCCTTTGTGGCGCCTGTATTTCGCCTTCGTGGCGCCTGTAATTCGCCTGTGTGGCGCCTGTATTTCGCCTGTGTGGCGCCTGTAATTCGCCTGTGTGGCGCCTGTAATTCGCCTTCGTGGCGCCTGTATTTCGCCTTCGTGGCGCCTGTAATTCGCCTTCGTGGCGCCTGTAATTCACCTTTGTGGCGCCTGTATTTCGCCTTCGTGGCGCCTGTAATTCGCCTTCGTGGCGCCTGTATTTCGCCTTCGTGGCGCCTGTAATTCGCCTTCGTGGCGCCTGTATTTCGCCTTCGTGGCGCCTGTAATTCGCCTTCGTGGCGCCTGTATTTCGCCTTCGTGGTGCCTATACCCCGCCTTTGTGGCGTCTGAAATTACCCTTGGGTCCTGAATTCCCTCTACGGAGGATGATCGGGTTATTTTGCCGCGTGATAAATTGGTTATTGCCGCGTGATAAATTCGTTATTGTCACATGATAATTTTATGGCCGATGTAGTCTCAATTTGAAAATTTAAACTTTGTTTTCAGAACCGGATTTGTAGTATGTGATTTGATATGTATTCCTGTTTGGAATTCTGAATGTACAACTAGTTTTACGTAATATCTGTTAAGTTCAAATACCTAAAGATTTACGTTTTGAATATCGATGTTTCTAATTTTCCTTAATCTTTGAATTCTATTATCAGTTTCAGAAAGTATCATCATACGTATTATTATGTTTTATACATATTTAAATTGCTAGAATCGTTTTAAATACATCTTCTTACTGGGCTTTTTTTCCCGAAAGCTCACCCCTCTACCTCTCAGATTACTTGCAGTGATTCGTAGACGCTACCTGCCGCGTACACGACGTAGGCTGGTGGGGAGAGCTCCCTAGGCTACTTTTTGTACACGCAGAAAGGTATACATTTACATTCCTGTACCAGACATAATTGTATGCACAGACACATTGGAAATATCAGTTGGGATGTAATTTTGTAAGGGACGATGTAAACATTACTACTTTGGTATAATGTTTTGAGATGACTAGTATTAAATTGAAATGGATGTGTTGAGTGGTAAAGATGAATTTGGAAAGTATGCTTGGTAGTGGTGGATATCTAGGATTGCAAAAAAAAAACAACTGATTTGCAGGTGGGTAGGCTCATATATAAGCCGTTGTGCTGCCGAAATTTTTATCGGCCACATAAGTTAAAATATAGAAATTAATTGTGATTACGAGTAAAGTATTAGGAAAAGTGTTTTGACACTGCACAGGAATACAACCTAAGTGAATAAGGGAATAAGTGGATAAAGTAAATTCAAAAAAAAAAAAAATTTCCCCGATTTTCAAGGGTCAAGGGTCAAGGGTCGTTACATTAAACAAGAAGGAGAAGGTGTTGAGGTTTAATATGATCTCCCTAATTAAAGTCTTTCGGTAGTATTACACTTCAGAGGAATTTAAATAGGAGCTGGAGAGTAAAAGTATGATATGTGTGAAGTATCCGGAGTGGTTTACAGAATAACTTGGTTCTAATTTGGAGGACCAAATTTCTTATGTAAACCCCACAAATTTCCTACATTTAATTAGATTATATAAAAAATGGAAATAATATATATTAACGGAAGTGTGAATATTCGTTGTAGTGCTCGAGGACTATAGGGACCAAGAAGCCCGTGAATGATCGGGAACCCGAAGATACAAGAAGTGATAAATCAAATGCAAGCACAGAGGGGCTTGGAAAATTTTCATTTGTTAGTTGAAAATTGTTGATGTAAACACTTGTATCGAGAATTTATGAAGAATGATGGAATCCCGTTATTATTTCATTTTCGAAATAATGAAAATTTCATGGAAGGCATGGATATTATGTCCTTGGGTAATTTTACAAGAAAATGTGTATATATAGATATAGATATATATATATATATATTTATATATATATATATATATATATTTGTATACATAGGTGTACATGTATGTATATATATACATGACATTTAAATAAATGGATAATAATATATATATATATATATATATACACTATGAAATGTATAGTAGATAATATATAAGTGTTAATAAATAATAAATTAAGCAAGAGACAAAAAAAAATGAAATGGGAAACAACAAAAAATTAAATAAAACAACAAACAAAGAAAAAAATATGTCAATACCAAAGAAATAATAAACAAATATATATATATATATATATATATTTATATATATCTTAAAGTAATATATATAAATATATGGCATGTACGAAATTGGCTTAGAAAAGCCAATTTCGTCTGCCACATTCAGATTGAAAGGAACAATTCAAAATAGAGGAGTGTTGGGCAGGAAATAGAAGAGGAGAAAAGAAGAAGAGGCTCGGTCGGGTGGAGAGAAGGAGAAGGAAAAGAAAGGAAGAGAAAGAAGAGAAGGGAAGGGAGAGGAGAAGGAAGCAGTCCAGTCGAGAGAGAAATGAAAGAAAGAAAAGGGAAGCTGTCCAGCCGAGTGAGGAAGAAAGAAAGGAAGAAAAGAAAAGAGAAGGAAAGAAAGGGGCTGTTGGCCGAGGAAGAGAGGAGAAGAAAAAAAGAAAGGAAGGGAAGAAGAAGAAGAAGAGAAGAGGAAACCAAAGCTAGGATCAGGGACGCGAGGAAGGGGGATAAGAAATTGAAGCTGACTGGGGCAGAGGACGGGGCTGGAAATTGGAGCAAATTGAAGTAAGCAGAGCAAACCGAGGCTTGAATTGAATCAGTGTAAAACTTGGAACGTGAAACGGAGCAGAAGAGCTGCTGCTGGAATCTAGGGTTATTGCTGTGCAGACTGGAATCAGTGAAGCCATGAAGCAGGGGTAGTACCAGGAACATGCAGAGCAGTAACGTGGGTTGCTGTGAGTATTGCTGGAAGAGGAGTCTATCGTCCTGCTGTCGTTTTGTTTGATCCTGCTACTGTGGTGAGACACAAAGAAAACAGTGAAGAAGAGAAAACAAGGATGATGATGATGGAAGGCTGGAAATCGAGATTGAGTGAAGAGAGAATGGGACCGTGAGCTGAAGGGAAGAGGAGAACCGAGGAAGCCAAATTGGAGATGGAAACCGAGACCAAATTGGAGCAGACCGAGAAGCTGGGCAGAAAGAGAGGAAGAAGAAGAACAATCGGGATAGTGAGGGCTGGAACCGAGAGAAAAGAAAAGAAGAAAAGAAAAAAAAAAGAAGAAAAAGAAAATAGAAAAGGTAAATGGTATATTTATGTATATATGTATATTTAATATACATGTACAAATAGATTGAGATATAAGCATGTTAGTGTAGATTTAATTAGACAAAAATGGGAATGATGAGGAGTAGGCAAATATGTATATGTGATAAGGAGAAAAAATGGGAAAACAATAATAATATATATATATATATATATATATATATATTTAGGAGCATATACATATAGGTGTATATAATGAATGGATATGCTAGTATTTGTAAAAAAAAAAAAAATGTATGCATATGTGGTAAGGAAAAATGAAAAACAATGATAATATATATATAGGAGTGTATATATATATATATATATATATTTATTTATTTAGGTGCATATACATGTGGGGTTATATAAGATGAATGTGTGCTAGTATATGTATATACAAAGAATGTATATATATGAGATAGGGAAACATGAAAACAAATAAAAGTATATATATATACATATAGGAGTGTGTGTATATATATATATATATATATATATATATATGTTCATGAGTATATACATGTAGATGTATATAATAAGGTGTATGTCAATATTTGCACGTACAAAATAATATGTGGTAAGAGAAAATATATAAACGTGCGTGTTGGCCTAAGTATATACAATAATACGTACACACGTAGTAGTAACGATAGGTTACGATTTTAACGCAATTCGGATGATTCGCATGAATAGGATGCTATGTAAACGATTTTGGTGTAGGTGAATCGTAGAAGGAATTAAAGGAGGTACTAAGAGGCGTCACCGTTCGAATTTGAGATATCCGATAAATCGAAGTAAGGGGTACTATTTAACTTAGTTCTGATAATGTATTCTTGTTTCACCGATAAATGATTTTATGAAAGAGCATGTGATTTGAAGTGATTTATCAATGCTTTCATACCTGTGAAATTGTTTACGATACATGTTTTAATTTATCGAAATATTTTTCGAGTACCTTCCATGTTGTGAAATGAATTTTCTAAGGTATGAAGCATATGGATGTTTTACATTTATTTATGTTTTTATATCCATATCGTTAAAGAAACTTTTGACAATTTCAAAAGTATGTAAGAAAAGAAACTTGTTTTCGAAAGGGGATTGTGGGGGCCACCTCTTGAGTCCTGCGAGAACAAAGTGCCACACAGTCTTTCGATTTTATGAAAGAGTTTTCAGATTACAATGAATTTGATTTTATTACTCGATATGAATTCATGGGTTATATAACCCAAGAAAGATTTTAAAAACTTTGTTTTGAGACTATAAGCTTCATGCATGGTTACTTCTTGTGGTGTTCCGGCTACACCACTTAGGGTGCCGATACGTTGGCCCCTTTAGCGCTTGACTCAACCTGTGTGGAAGATGCCGTGCTACTGGTTATTTATGATGATGTATTGGTAGTATATCATGCCCGCGCAGCACTCATGAATGTTCCCCGCACGGTGAGTGCTGCAGGTGCCCATGCCCTAGTATGTGGTAGTATATGATAAGAAATAAGAAGATACTACCCATGTTTATAATTATTACTGCTGTACGAACCTGATCCAGTCTACAGCCCCCTTACCATGGCCATAGGTATGATGACTCTCCACGGAGAATGACACGTATCGCATGATTTAGTTATAGCCTAGTCTTCTCGATTTGATTATGAAAATCGACTATGATGAATGAATATGTGTTTTCATGATATATACAAAAATTGGTTACGACCGATATGCTTCATGAAATGATTATGAAATATTCATGAAATGTTTATGAAATGATTATGAAATATGCATGAAATGTTTACGAAATGATTATGAAATATTCATGAGATGTTTACGAAATGACTATGAAATATTCATGAAATGTTTATGAAATGATTATTAAATATTCATGAGATATTTACGAAATGGCTATGAAATATTCATGAAATGTTTACGAAATGATTTATGAAATGTTCATGAAAGGTTTATGAAAAGTTGTAAAATGATTAAGCATCTTATTTGTTTTAAAGACACGCATGCTTTATGACGGTTATGCATGAAATGAAAATTTATGTATTGCATTAAGTTTCATTCTATGAACAACTTCAAATGCTTTTATATATCAGAACTGCTTTAAGAGTATTATCTTACTGGGCTTTTCCCCAAAACCTCACCCCTCTACCTTCAGATCATTTGCAGTGAATCTATAGACACTACCTACCGCGTACACGACGTAGGCTGTGGGAAAGACCTACCCTAGGCTACTTTTTGTACATGCAGAAAGGTATACATTTACATTCTTGTACCAGACATATCTGTATGCACAGACACGTATATTGGGAATATTTTTGTTAGGATGTAATTTGTAAGGAAATGATGTAAAGAATATGATTCTTGGGATTAGGCTGTAAAATGATTGGTATTAATCGATATCGATATATTGAGTTGTAAAAGTGGATTGGGAAACTATGTTTGGTAGTTGTAGATATCTAGGATTGTTGGAAAGCATGGTTAGTAGTTGTGGATATCTAGGATTGTCGAAAACAACTAAATTGCAGGTGGGTAGGCTCATATATAAGCCATTATGCTGTCGAAATTTCTATCGACCTTATATGTCGAAGTATGGAAATTAATTATAATTAAGGGTAAATGTCACGACCCAAATTACCTAAAAATCAGAGTAAATTTTTTTTCGCTTTTTAATTTCCTTACTCATCGTGAACAGTTACACTACTAAACAGTTAGGCTATGATTCGGTGTTAGTCACCTCTCACCTATTTACCATTCCATTTTCATATTTTATTTACATATCAATTTATTTAAAATAAATACATCCTCAATATTACATCCATGTACAGTACTATGCCTCTATATGTTCAGATACAAAAATTATACAAATGTGTATACCTGGTCTTGATAAGAAGCAGTAGATATGACTACTATCGTTCTCTTCTACTGAATATACCTTGTGGGGTGGAAAATGAAAGGATGAGCGAAACTTGCTTAGTAAGGCAATAATGTAAGTAGGTAGATAACTATACTATCTACGAGCTGATAATGTCATGATATAAAATCATTTACTTTTGGAGCATAAGGTAAGACTAAAACGATGCCACATGTATGTATATATCATATAAGAGAAATCATGAAATCGACATATAAATCAAACATGGAAAATCATCATGTATGACATCTCATGCTCGTCACATTAAAACTTATTTGTTTCATTACAAACTCATGACGTTAAAACTTCTTTGTTTTATCATAAAACAACCTCATCAAGGTCAAACCAATCTCTCGGGAATACCTTGATTATTAAATCGCATCTCATTTAAAAACATAAATCGGGACATTACCCATCCTTCGGGTTTGTCCTGGTCTATCCAGACCGTATGATATCATGTGAGGCATGTAGGTTACTGTATGAAAAATCGAGGACTATGGCCATAATTTGTCCCGGTGATCCCAGGCTACACGGATCCCGGTGTGTGGGGCATCACAACTGCAACGGGAGGTGGGGTCAAATCCTACCCGCCAGAATATCAGGTAATATCATCGAGTCATCATGACTGCACGGTACAGCATACTCCGTGTGATATACACGGTACATCGTACTCCGTGGACCCATATCATAGTCTGGGGGTGCCTGCCATAGGTCTTATCCACCCTAATACTATGTCGATAACCAACCCATGTCTCAAAGCATACGTGCGAGCATCTCAACTCTCTGCGACACACAGTCTATAGGAGGCTTCCGCACGACTATATGCATGTCAACTCACGTCTAGTGCGAGCAAAGCTCCAGCACCACGCTATGCATATCATGATATCTAAAATCTCGTGCGAGCAAAGCTCCAGCACGGTTTTGTACATACACAAATTTCTCGTATGAGCAATGCTCCAGTACGTCTTTTCATGAGTAATAAATCAATAAACTTTAGTGCGAGTAAGACTCTAGCACTCTTTTTACTCGTGTAAATATGATAGGTGGCTCAATCTTTATAAAACATCTTTTAAAATAGCAACTGGTCCAAACCGGTACCGTTTCGTATAATTCATAAAATCAACAGCCAACCTATGTGCATATTTGCTTAAATCAAAGCAATACATTCATGTAAAACATTAAAACAAGATAATCATGCAATTTATCTACCTTACTACCCTTTTTGTAAATTTTACTACCAGGGGCAATATCGTCTTTTTCCTTTATTCACCTATGCCCTGATTTTCACAAAAATTATTATTTCGTTTTCTAGATACTTAAAGAAATTCTAGGCCGTTTAAATCCCTTCAATAAAGACGTATAGAAATTTCTATGCACCTACAAAATTTTCTTACCTAGATTCACGCGCAAACTTATCACGTCTCGATAATATTTGATCTCTCAATCCAACTGGGCGTCAACCAAGTCTACGAAGCTGCATATAACCACATAACTGTGGTCAATTCAATTATCTTTATCAGTATATCACCTTTACTGATCAAATCTAACTTACTTGGCCCGTTTTACTTTATTGGGCCCAATTGCACCTTAATAGGCCTCAACCCATTTTCAGCCCGTTTATACTTATTAAATCCCTTCCTCGGGTTTACTGGGCTCATTCAGCTTACCAATAATCGTCGGGCTTCATTCCAAACTCATTGGATAGCCCGTATACTATTTACGGTAATTACATTGTAATTCCGATTAATATTCCTTTTTATACAGAATTAATCCGTAAATTTCGTAAAATAATCAAAACTCTGTATTAAAGGACTCATAATCGTAATTAAAATATACTTACCTAATATGATGTGGGGTACAAAAATCGGAGCTCAATCGGCTCTCGTTCGGGCTTTGTCGTAAAACTGCACAATTATTATTTTTAATTCCGGGTTAACTTCCGGTGTATCCCCGAAAATTCTTTCCCTTTTTCCTTTTTCTCTTTTTCTCCTTTTTTCCCTTCTTTCTTGGCTGAACAGGTTCAGTTCGGTTCAACCCGATTCAGACCGGTTCGGTTCAGCCCGATTCACTCCGGTTCGGTCGGTTCAAGGCCTCGCCAATCGATTCTCCATTGGCTTCCATCGCCAGTAGCTCCATGAGGTCGTCCGCAGCTCGGATCTGGTCTCGGTTTTGCATGAGGTGGCCGGGAAGTGGTCGATCCGACCACTTCTCCTTTCCAGCGTTAGTGGCCTCCTCATTTTTCGTCGTTGCCGATGCTGGCCGCCGTTTCCCCGGCTGTTTTCGCCCCCATTCGGCTCGGCATCAAGTGGGGTTCCTTCGGTGGCCGGTGGTCGGAGTCAATCCGTCGGATTCCGGTGTCGGTGGGCTGCACCGCTGGTACCAGGGAGGTCGCCGGCCTCTCTTCTTCCTTTTCCGACCCTCACTTGGCCGATTGGTCGTCGGACGGTCGACGGTGGTTCGGATCTTCCTCGGTTTCGTTTTTCATTTTCTATCCTCTTTCTCTCTCCCTGAATTTTCGATTTCTCTCCTTTTTTTGAATTAATTTAATTTTTATTTATTATTATTTATAAATTAGTTTATTATTATTTTATTCATTAAAATAGTCAAAAATATTCAAAAATATCTAAAAAAAATCAATTTTTTATTCCAAATAATTTTATTTAATTTATTTATTATATTTTAAACCCTTTTCGGTATATTTTCTCGGTATTTTCAGGATATTGTCCCGAACGAAAATTTTGATTAATTCCACTAAATTCATATATTGATCAATTTAATCCGAAATTTAATTATTTCTTCGTTATTGATCAAGATTCTCAAATCCATTATTTTTAATAAAATTTTCTTATCGGATTTATGCCGAATTTCGATCTTTTGACCATTTTACCCATGCACTTGTTTGGGATTAATTTAGATCGAGTTCCTTTCACGAACACTCATTTATTTTGCATTTAAATCCTTATCTTCAGTCCAAATCCCAGTCGTTTAATTTGTGACCATTTTCATCCCTCATAAAAATTTACGATTAATTTTTTGGGTCTTACATAATCTCCCCCACTTAAGAAATTTGGTCATCCAAATTAGAACTAAGTTAGTTGGATCCATAAACAACTTCGAGTACGTTTATTGTATCATATCCTTTAATTCCCATGTGACTTTTCCGAAGTGTAATACTACCAACATACTTTAATTTGGGAGATCGTCTTAAATCTCAACACTTTCTCCTTCCTGTTTTAATACCTGAATCAAGTTTTCAATCATACGTTATACTTTCATTGAGATGAGTTGTTGAAGCTCATAGCTGATCACATACGTTGGGTCCGGATAATATTTTCGAAGCATCATAAGAAAGGACACATTGTGGATGCCTGCTAATTCAGGTAGTAATGTCAACCTACAGGCCTTGTCTCCCACTTTGTCCATCACTCAAAAGATTCAATCTAATGAAACTCAATTTGCTTTCTTTCCGAAGCTCGTTATATCCTTAGGACCAACAACTTCCAACAATACTAATTCTCCCTCGGTAAATTCCAATGGTTTCTGTCTCTTGTCAGCATAGTTTGTCTATCTGCTCTGAGGTGTTCTTAATCCTTCACAATTAACTGAACATCCTCAGAGGTTTGTCTTACCAATTCGGGAATAATTTTCTATCTGTCACCCACTTCTTCTTATCCAAATCGGGGAAAAAACCCTTACGGCCATACAATGCCTCATCTGAAGTCATCCTGATACTCAAGTGACAACTATCATTATTGATGAATTCGATTAGTAACAATTGATAATCCCAGAAGCTTATCAAATCAATGGCACACGCTCTCATCATATCCTCCAAAACCTATACAGTCCTCTCTAACTGACCATCTGTCTGAGGATGGAAAGCTATGCTAACACTCAGTTAGGTTCCCAATAGCTTCCAACAATATTCCCAGAAGTGGAAAGTGAAGAGGGAATCCCTATATGATACAATGCTCACTGGAAAAATACTTGGTGTTCCACAATTTTCCATACACATAAATCCGCCTACACACTCAGAGTATCTGGGGATTTCCTAACCAGAAGGTGGGTAGACTTAGTCAATCTATCGATTATCACCCAAATAGCCTCGTAATTCATTCGGGTCTTCTATAACCTATCACAATATTCATGGTAACTTGTTCCCATTTTTGTGTTGATATAGGCAGAAACTGCAATAACCCTGCAACTTCTTTTGTTCTACCTTACTCTGCTGACATACGAGACACTTTTTCCATAATCTCCACTATATCTCTTTTCACATCTGACCACAAACACCCTTTTCTAAGATTTCGATATATTTATTACTTCTCGGATGTATTGTATCTCCCGAAGAGTGAGCTTCTGACAATATCACTACCTCATCAACTATGGTCCTGGGGAGCACTTATACTATCTCTGAACCTCAGTAAGCCATCATCTCTCTTTGTGAACTCTGTCACTGTACCCATCTGAATCTGACCCACATATCGACACCTTGTCGATCATCACGCTAAGCATGTCAAATTCGGTTACTCAAATTCGGTTCTAATCTCAGGCTAGCTGTCACACAATCATTGTCATCATCAGAGGGGATCACATCACTATTGAGGCTTACAACTGCTCTATCAGCTCACGCTCCCTGACCATCATATGTAATACCATCCCGAGGCTCTTTCTGCTCAAGGCATCAGCCATCACATTAGCCTTTCTTGGGTGGTACAATTTTCCATAATCAAAATCTCTCAGAAGCTCTAACCCACTATGTATTCTCATATCCGACTCTTTCTGTGAAAACAGATACTCGGGGCTTTTATGATCAGTGCATACCTAAAATTTCTCACCGTATACATGGTATTGTCATATACTCAATACCACTATCACTGTCAACTTTAAATCATGGGTCGGATAGTCTCTTTCATGATCCTTGAGTTGTCTGGATTCATAATTGACTATCTTCCCCTTTTGCATCAATACATAGCCCATTCATTATTTTGAGGTATCCATAGACTCATGAGAAACCTCTTAATCTGTTGGGTATGGTGAGAATAAATGCAGTAGTCAGTTTATTACTTCAATACACCAAAACTCCTGTTACGCCTATCATCCAATTCAAATACAACTTTCTCTAAGTTAAACGTGTCAATAAAGTAGACCATATTGAGAACTCGCAACAAACCATCTATAAAAGCAATTTCCAATTGTTGCTTATAATTTTCCCTGAACTGTAAATACATCCAAAATATCATCAATAAGGATGATAACAAATCGGTCCAGGTAAAGTTTAATTAGCTCATCGTGGTTGAGTTCCACTGAATATTTCAATCACCCATATCCTTGACCTATATGCGCATAACGAATAATGTCCTTTCAAAATCGCTTCCGTTGAAGCTACTAACCCGCGTCATTTCCTTTTTAACGACTTTTATAAAATTTTAAATTTTTAAACTTTCCTGATTAATCAAATTCTATATTTCTTATCGTACCAGTAAAGGTACCCTTATTTTAAACGTATATTTTACGAGTGTCGATTTCAATTTATAGGTTATGTGTTTACTTTTAGACGCTGTCAAGTCTTCAGGCGGGGAGGTATTTTGAAATACCTTTATTAACCCTCAGACTTGACCATAATTACTTTACATATCAGTCCATGTGGTCACAATTCATATTCTCTACTAATTGCTTAAATATAAATTACTTCACGTATCAGAGATATTCGTACATTACATACGGCTCTTATTCCAATCTATCTCTTTTCGTATATCACTTATAACAAAACTCTGTTATTACTCATTCCGTGAGTATAATCATTTGCTCCTTTAATTTCAATCACTACTCTCCTTTTTTTTTTTGGTCAAAACTTATCGTATACTTTCCAAGGGTAACAGAGCACTGTCTTAGAATAGAACTCTGAACATCATAATTTGCAGCCAACTAATTTATTCTCAAATATTACATCAAATTATTCATAGTCTATTGAATAAAATCGACTGACTTATACTTCTTCCCTCGTTTTCAACTTATAATCTCTTAATAATTATTTCGTTAGTTAACACTCCTCTATTGGGGTACTAACTATCAGCATTGTGCCCACGGATGTAGGCATTCACGTCTTTTACTAACTTATATACAAATGAAGGCGGTATGACTAAATACGTGGCACCAGGATTAATTAAAATAATTACTTCACTATTCTTAACTAGTGTGGTATCTTTCACCACATCATATGAAACATCAATAGTGTCCTGGTCCAAGGTATACACTCGCCCTCATCCAACAACCTACTTTCCCTTTTCTCTTTGGCTATAGCCTCCCTTTTTCGGTGCAAAGATATCAACATGATTTTCTCTGTCTCTTTACCCTTCGGTAGGGCAGTCTCACCCACTCTGAGCAATCATTAATTAAGTGACCCGTCTTACCACACTTAACACCTATTTTAGTCGATAAAGTGTAAGTGTAGGCCTTACTTCTGTGGTATCTATCACACATCTTACACTGTTTACACTGCTACACTGCTACATTGCTTATACTGCCACACTGCTATACTGCTCACCCTGCTAACATTGCTCCGCTGCTTATCTTGTTTACCCTACTACAGAGCAGGTCGGGGTTCTCCAATCACAATACCCCTCAAAAGTGCTGAAATTGGACGCACTGGGGCCTTACCAATCATCTTACCCCGTGACTCATCAACTCTAATCCCTTATCAATTGGTCTATTTCCCGCTCTCACATCTCTGTCATTCTCTATTCTCTTTTGTCTCTATTTCGGCCCTTACTACCTTTCCCAATCTCAGAGGTGTGCAACTCATGATCTTCTTCACGCAACTATATTCTGCGCACTACCTCGACATAGGTAATGAGCCAATCAGACTCTAATCGATAATTTGAGCCCTTTCATGAACTTTTGAGCTTTTCCGACTCTTACTGCCTATGGTATAAGGTTCACACCTGCCCAGAGATATAAATTGATTTTAATGTCATCAATCAACTAGTGTCTATGGGTCAGTGTAAGAAATTTTAATTATAATTTCCCTTAAGTAGTGTCCGGGATATTCTGTCACCGGAATACATCCAAAAATATTTCTCATATCGGCTCTGGACGTCTAACTCTTCAGATAGGTTGAGCGGACTTCCACCAATGCTCCGCCTCACCCTCTAATATAAATGTATTTAAAAGTCACTTCTCAATCGACATACATCGAAAGAATCCATACAACTACGCTAACTCATTCACCCAGTCCTTAGCAACTGTTGGTTTCTTTACTTCGCCAAATACCGGAGGGGTGTGAGAATCTCTATAGTCTGAGGCATCTGTTTAGGCTTTACCCTGCCTATCCTTAACTACATGCATAGACTTTGTGAACAACTCCGAAATATTTTCTACACTTCACTCCATCCTCTCGGAGCGTGTCTCAATACTGTTGGGTCTTTTTATAGGACACTGTGGAGTATGCTCATCACCATCCTCCACCTCACACTTATCTTGAGTCTCATATGACGACTCATTCGACTCTTAGGCCTATCTCTATGGCCTTGAGCACGTGTACTCGCCCCTCTACCATAGCGGCTATCAGTTATAAAAAATATATTATTGCAGTCGAAACTAAATTCTTAGCTGTTGTTCCACCTTGATATACACAATTGTATCTAAACAATGCACAGTACACGAGGACGTAAATTTACTTAACTACTAACACCGACTCATATCAGGCCAACTCTGCTTTGATACCACCTTTTCTGTCACGACCTAAATTACCTAAAAATCAGAGTAAACTTTTTTTCGCTTTTTAATTTCCTTACCTGTCACGAACAGTTACACTACTAAACAGTTGAGCTATGATTCGGTGTTAGTCACCTCTCACCTATTTACCATTCCATTTTCATATTTCATTTACATATCAATTTATTTTAAATAAATGCATCCCCAATATTACATCCATGTACAGTACTATGCCTCTATATGTTCAGATACAAAAATTATACAAATGTGTATACTTGGTCTTGATAAGAAGCAGCGGATATGACTACTGTCATTCTCTTCTACTGAATATACCCTGTGGCGTGGAAAATGAAAGGGTGAGCGAAACTTGCTCAGTAAGGTAATAAAGTAAGCAGGTAGATAACTATACTATCTACGTGCTGATAATGTTATGATATAAAATCGTTTACTTTTGGAGCATGAGGTAAAACTAAAACGATGCCACATGTATGTATATATCATCTAAGAGAAATCATGAAATCAACATATAAATCAAACATGAAAAATCATCATGTATGGCATCTCATGCTCGTCACATTAAAACTTATTTGTTTCATTACAAACTCATCACGTTAAAACTTATTTGTTTTATCATAAAACAACCTCATCAAGGTCAAACCCATCTCTCAGGAATACCTTGATTCATTAAATCGCATCTCATTTAAAAACATAAATCGGGACATTGCCCATCCTTCGGGTTTGTCCTGGTCTATCCAGACCGTATGATATCATGTGAGGCATGTAGGTTACTGTATGAAAAATCGAGGACTATGGCCATAATTTGTCCCTGTGATCCCAAGCTACATGATCCCGGTGTGCGGGGCATCACAACTGCAACGGGAGGTGGGGTCAAATCCTACCCACCAGAATATCAAGTAACATCATCGAGTCATCATGACTGCACGGTACAACGTACTCCGTGTGACATACACAGTACATCGTACTCCGTGGACCCATATCATAGTCTGGGGGTGCCTGCCATAGGTCTTATCCACCCCAATACTATATCGATAACCAACCCATGTCTCAAAGTATACATGCGAGCATCTTAACTCTCTGCGACACAGTCTACAGGAGGCTTACGCACGACTATATGCATGTCAACTCATGTCTAGTGCGAGCGAAGCTCCAGCACCACGCTGTGCATATCATGATATCTAAAATCTCGTGCGAACGAAGCTCCAGCACGATTTTGTACATACACAAATTTCTCGTAAGAGCAATGCTCCAGTACGGCTTTTCATGAGTAATAAATCAATAAACTTTAGTGCGAGTAAGACTCTAGCACTCTTTTTACTCGTGTAAATATGATAGGTGGCTCAATCTTTATAAAACATCTTTTAAAATAGTAACCGGTCCAAACCGGTACCCTTTCGTATAGTTCATAAAATCAACAGCCAACCTATGTGCATATTTGCTTAAATCAAAGCAATACATTCATGTAAAAAATTAAAACAAGATAATCATGCAATTTATCTGCCTTACTACCCTTTTTGTAAATTTTACTACCAGGGGCAATATCATCTTTTTTTTATTCACCTATGCCCCGGTTTTCACAAAAATTATTATTTCATTTTCTAGATACTTAAAAGAATTCTAGGCCCTTTAAATCCCCTTAATAAATAGTATAGAAATCTCTATGCACCTACAAAATTCCCTTACCTCGATTCACGCGCAAACTTATCTCGTCTCGATAATATCCGATCTCTCAATCCAACTGCGCGTCAACCAAGTCTACGAAACTGTATATAACCACATAACTGGGGTCAATTCAATTATCTTTATCAGTATATCACCTTTACTGATCAAATCTAACGTACTGGGCCCGTTTTACTTTATTGGGCTTAGTTGCACCTTAATAGGCCTTGACCCATTTTCAGCCTGTTTATACTTATTAAATCCCTTCCTCAGGTTTACTGGGCTCATTCAGCTTACCAATAATCGTCGGGCTTCGTTCCAAACTCATTGGATAGCCCGTATACTATTTACAGTAATTACGTTGCAATTCCGATTAATATTCCTTTTTTTACAGAATTAATTAGTAAATTTCGTAAAATAATTGAAACTCCGTATTAAAGGACTCATAATCGTAATTAAAATATACTTACCCAATATGATGCGGGGTACAAAAATCGGAGCTCAATCGGCTCTCGTTTGGGCTTTGTCATAAAACTGCACAACTATTATATTTAATTCCGAGTTAATTTTCGATTAAATATAATTTAAATAAATTTCTCGGAATTCAAATCGATCACTTTTGACCTCGTATCGACTTCCCCGAAGTCCGGTGTATCCCTGAAAATTCTTCCCCTTTTTCTTTTTTCTCTTTTTCTCCTTTTTTTCCCTTCTTTCTTGGTTGAACCGGTTCAGTCCGGTTTAACCCGATTCAGACCAGTCCGGTTCAAATCGGTTCAGACCAGTTCGGTTCAGCCTAGTTCACTCCAGTTCGGCCGGTTCAGGGCCTCGCCGGTTGGTTCTCCATCGGCTTCCGTCGCCAGTAGCTCTACGAGGTCTTCCGCAGCTCGGATCTGGTCTAGATTTCGCACGAGGTGGAATGGAAGTGGCCGGTTTGGCCTCTTCTCCTTTTCGGCTTCAGTGGCCTCCTCGTTTTACGCCATTTCCAGCGCTGACCATCGTTTCCCCTGCTGTTTTCGCCCCCATTCGGCTCGGCATCACGTGGGGTTCCTTCGGTGGCCGGTGGTTGGAGTCAAGTCGACGTCGGTGGCCGCCGATTTGGCTTCTCCTCTCCGTGGCTTCTCTCCCTCGATCCGTCTGATTCCGACGTCGGTGGGCTGCACCGCCGGTACCAGGGAGGTTGCCGGCCTCTCCTCTTCCTTTTTCAACCCTCACTTGGCCGATTGATTGCCGGACGATCGACGGTGGTTCGGGTCTTCCTCGATTTCATTTTTCATTTTCTATCCTCTTTCTCTCTCCCTGAATTTTCAATTTCTCTCCTTTTTTTTGAATTAATTTAATTTTTATTTATTATTATTTATAAATTCGTTTATTATTTTTTTTATTCATTAAAATAGTCAAAAATATCTAAAAAAATTAATTTTTTATTCCAAATAATTTTATTTAATTTATTTATTATATTTTTAACCCTTTTCGGAATATTTTCTCCGTATTTCATGATATTGTCCTGAACGAAAATTTCGATTAATTCCAGTAAATTCATATCTTGATCAATTTAATCCGAAATTTAATTATTTCTTCGTTACTGATCAAGATTCTCAAATCCATTATTTTTAATAAAATTTTCTTATCGGGTTTATACCGAATTTTGATTTTTTAACCATTTTACCTTTGCACTTATTCGGGATTAATTTAAACCGAGTTCCTTTCACGAACACTCACTCATTTTGCATTTAAATCCTTATCTTCAGTCCAAATCCCAGTCGTTTAATTTGTGACCATTTTCATCCCTCATAAAAATTTACGATTAATTTTTTGAGTCTTACAGTAAAGAATTAGGAAAAGTGTTTTAACACTTCACAGGAATACAACCTAAGTGAATAAGGGAATAAGTGGGTAAATTAAATTCAAAAAAAATTTCCCCAGATTTTCAAGGGTCAAGGGTCGTTACATCTTAAGTGGGGGAGATTATGTAAGATCCGATTTTTTATCGTATTTCCTTATGATTCACACATTGTATGAATATTGTTATATGTTAATGGAATCATAAGACGGATGATTTTGATCATATAAATATGAATGAAGTAGTCGAACGTACGTAAAATTCGAAAAAAGACAGTTAAGGAATTTTAAATTAAATTTATGAGATTTGAATTGTTCGGACAAAGATACGAATTTTAAATGAGAAATTATATTGGGTCCAAGAAGGAAAGTCGGTTAAAATTGGTCCCGAACGTGTAGAAGGGTAAAATGGTCAAAAGACCTAAAATTCGGTATAAATTCGATAAGAAATTATTATTAAAAATATGAATTTAGGATATCTTAATCAATATCGAATAAATTATTGAATTTCGAGTCCAATTGATCAAGATACGAATTTAGTATGATTAACAGAAATTTTTTTTCGGGACACTATTTCGAAAACACGGGGAAAATTATACCGAAAAAATAATTAAAGAAGATAAAAATATATTTAATTAATTAAATAAATTAATTTAAGGAATAGTGAAGATATTTTGTCAAAAAAATTATTTTTTATTCAATAAAATAATAATATAATAATTAATTAATTAATTAAAAAAACTCAGAATCGCGAAATTTGCGATTTTGAAGAAAATGAAGGAAAACAAAGCAGAAGCCCGAGAGCCCCCTCTGTACCGGATGACCACCAGCGACTTGGACAGCTAGGGAACGACCGGGGAGGGGTAACGATCATCGTGGGAGCCTCCAAGAGTCGCGACGGGCACGGACGGCGCCAGAAAAAGGAGATCGACGAAGGAACTTGTCGAGGGGAGAAGAGGAAGATTTCAGCCGTTCCACCTCCGATCAGCCCAATCCAAGGCTAGTCGAAGCTTCCTTTGCCCGAGACGAGCCGAATGGCGCTAGCAAAGTGCCTGGAAATGGCCTGAATCACCAGCGACGGTGGTGAGGGTGAAACGATGTCGGACCGAGGAGAAGGAAAGGAAAAAAAAAGAAAAAGAAAAAAAAAGAGAAGAAAAAGAAAAAGGAAAAAAAGAGAAAAAATTTGGGAAAAAATTTCGGTGATGCAATCGAGTTACGGGTAAGCCGCTAAGCGGTCAAAATTGATCGATTTAATTCTTGGGATAATTATTTAAATTATATTTTATCGAAATTGACCCGATAAATGTATAAATGTTTAGCTCTATAATTGATGACAAACGAGAGCTCGAGTCAGCCTCGATTTACGTATCAACATAGAATCTTGGGTAAGTGAAGCTTGATTTTTATAAATTGGATAGTTATACGAGTTAGGAATTAATCGCGTACGTTGCGATTTAATTTTCGTATAATTTTGTAATGTTTGGAATTGGAAATTAATTGTCGTAAATAATTGTATAACCTATCCAAAGAGCCTAGAACGAGGCCCAATAAGCATTGAGGTCCCAATGACCCCAATAGGTTTCGATGATGTGAATAGTAAGTGGAAATGGGCGTAAAACCAGAGTAAGGCCCATTAAGGTGTAATCAGGCCCAATAAGAGTAAATAGGCCCAACATTTTAAATTTAAGCTCAATAAAGGTTAAATATGGATAAGTGTATTTTATTTAACTCGATAATGGTTATATGCAACTCCGAAGATTTAATTGGGAGCAAATCGGACTGAGCGAAATTCTCTGCATTGGAAAAGTCAGACTGTACAGAGAATCGAGGTAAGAGAATTTTGTAAGCGCTTAGAGATACTTGCGTGTATTTTTTGGGTTATTTACATTACGTAGAATTTCATTAGGTATCTAGAAATAGAATAATAATTTTTACGAAAATCAGGGTATATGTGAAAATTACGATTTTGCCCCTAATTAGGAAATTTTCACAAAGGGTAGTAAGGCTATGAAATTTCATGATTTTCATGTTTTTGATATTCTTATGATTATGTTGCTTTAATTTAAGAAAATTATGGATAGGCTGGCTGTTTATTTCATGCTTTTACATGAAATGGCACGAATTAGGTGCCAGTTGTGATTTTTTGATTTGTTTTAGTGAAATTGAGCAGCCTACCATGTTTTTATGAGTTTTAAATCGTACAGGAACACTGCTCGTGTTAGATTTTATATTTTAACTCATATAAAGAGTGCTGGAACCTTACTCGTACTGAGTTTTACAAACTTGCTTTACATGACTAACGTACTGGAGCTTTTGCTCGTACGAGGTCTTTACCATTTTATATACATAGCCGTACTGGAGCTGTGCTTGTACGTGGATTTTACTTGGTTTTATGCATCTGTACTAGAGCATTGCTCGTATGTGAATTTAAATTGGATTTATAATTATTTTAAGTTGTACTGGAGCGTTGCTCGTACGCAGATTTCATTGATTTTTACGAAACCATGCTGGAGGTTTGCTCGCACGAGGGTTTTTCTGATATCATGAAAATGCATGGAGTCATGCTGGAGCTTCGCTAGCACAGGAATTTTATGACATGCATATTACCATGTTGGAGCCTCTTGTAGACTGTGTCACAGTTAGAAGATATGCTCGCACGTGTAGATTACGAGATGGGTTGGTTATCGACATGGTTTGCAGTGGGATAAGACCTATGGCAGGCACCCCCAAACTGTGATATTGGGTTCATGGAGTAAGTTGTACCGTATATGTCACACGGAGTACGCTGTACCATGTAGTCATGACTATTGTATTATCGTGATGTGATATTCTGGCAGGTAGGGTGACCCACCTCCCGTTACAGTTGTTATACCCTGCACACCGATATCTGTGTAGCCTGGGATCACAGGGACATCCTCCTCGATTGTTTTCATACAGTAACCTGCATGTCTCACATGATATATATTTGATTGGTCTTGTTAGACCAGGGTAGACCCGAGGGAGGGATTGAGCCCCGATTTGTGATGATTTCATGAAATGTGGTATTAAATGAGAAATTGATGGGTTTTATGAGGATATTAATGATTTTAAAGATGTGTTGAATCCCTTTGGGATTGTTTTGATGAGTTTTACTGCACCGAGCATGAGAGGTTTTACATGATATGTTTTTCATGTTTTACATGCTGATTCATGTTTTACGATATATTATATACTCAAACATGGCATGGTTTTAATTGCCTCATGCTCGAGATATAAATGTTTTGCATGTCATGCCTTTACCAGCATGTAGACAGTGTAGTTATCTACCTGCTTACATTATTGCCTTATTGAGCTAATGAGCGCACCCTTTCATTTTCCACCCTACAAGGTACATTTAGTAGAAGAGAGCGACAATAGTCTTGCATTTCGGTTATCCGCTGCTTCCTATCAAGACTAGGTATACACATTCATATGATTTTGTATCTGAACATATAGAGGCACAATATTGTACACAGATGTAATATTGGGGATATATTTAGTTAAAATAAATGGAAAATAGATGTTATGGTAAGTAACATGACGGAGGGACTAACATCGACTCGTAGCCCAACTGTTAGTAGTGAAACTATTCACGACGGGTAAGGAAATGAAAAAGTAAAAGATTTGTATGGGTTTTTAGGAAAAAAGGATGTCGTGACAATACAAGTTACATTATATATGAATCATAAGGATTGGATATTTTTAAGCTCTAAGTATGAATGAAATGCAAAATGAGTATTGAAGCAATTGAATGTGGATTTCCTTTGAATTTCTAAGAAAAATTGCAGCTGGAATACTGCAGATGAAGGGCAGATCGATCTTAGTGTAAGAGGAGATCGATCTCATTGTGCTCGAAACGCAGAACCAAAGCATTCTGTAAAAGGGAGATCGATTCCTCATTTGAGCAGATCGATCTCGATATGCTTCTACCTAGCAAGGATTGATCTCATCCCTAAAGACAGATCGATCTCTAAAGGATTCTGGCTAGCAAAGATCGATCTCTTCCCAAAGCCAGATCGATCTCTACAGCCTTCTGCCAAACAAGGATCGATCTCATCCCATCAAGAGATCGATCCCACCTTCAACAAACTAAATGTCGAGAGAGTTCAAAGCAAGGGAAGATCGATCTCTTACCCTTGGAGATCGTTCTCATAATGCAATTTCTATAAAAAGGGGCATCAGTCGAGCCTTCTTCCCAAAAAATCCCAAAACCTCTCCATTTTAGCAAAACAACCTAGTTTTCTCACTCTAAAATATCCTTACCTTCCCACCACATTTGAGAAAAAGCTATTTCAGTAAAGTTGTTCCCTGTGATAAGGAGAACAACATACTTTGGAATCAACATTCAACTTGTTGGATTGAAGGAGCAAAGGGTCTTCTAATTTCGAACAAGAGAAAAGTCAAGCTAGGCAGTTTTCAATACACCAACTCCAAGTATGTTTATCTAGGCATTGTTATGAGTTGATTGGTGCATATATTGTTGGTTGAAACTACCTAGAGTATGATGAATCAACCATGACAAAAATAGGTTTAGTGTGAGAAAATGAGATATGGTTGATTTACTGATGAATGGGTTATACTAAGGTGATAGTGATGTTATAATGCATGAGTTTAAGATGGTTTTATGGAATCAATTAATAGGATTTTGTGAAGTTATGAAATGTGCGTATAAGGTGTCAAGACCAATTTTTCCTAAAAACCCTAGAAAATTTTCACTTTTTCATTTCCTTACCCGTCGTGAATAGTTTCACTACTAACAATTGGGCTATGAGTCGATGTTAGTCCCTCCTATCATGTTACTTACCTTAACATCTATTTTCCCTATTTCATTTACATATAAATTTATTTTAACTAATTACATCCCCAATATTACATCCGTGTACAGTACTGTGCCTCTATATGTTCAGATACAAATATTATACGAATGTGTATACCTAGTCTTGATAGGAAGCAGCGGATAATCGAAATGCAAGACTAGTGTCACTCTCTTCTACTGAATGTACCTTGTAGGGTGGAAAATGAAAGGGTCAGCGCAACTTGCTCAGTAAGGCAATGATGCAAGCAGGTAGATAACTACACTATCTACATGCTGGTAAAGGCATGACATGTGAAACATTTATATCTCGAGCATGAGGCAATTAAAACTATGCCATGTATGAGTATATCATATATCGTAAAACATAAATCGACATGTAAAACATGAAAAACATCTCATGTAAAACCTCTCATGCTCGATACAATAAAACTCATCAAAAATATCCCAAAGGTATTCAACACATCTTTAAAATCATTAATATCCTCTTAAAACCCATCAATTTCTCATTTAATACCACATTTTGTGAAAATTGTCACAAATCGGGGCTCGACCCCTCCTTCGAGTCTACCCTGGTCTAACAAGACCAATCAAATATATATCATGTGAGACATGCAGGTTACTGTATGGAAATAATCGAGGACTATGTCCCTATGATCCCAGGTTACATAGATCCCGGTGTGCGAGGTATCACAACTGCAACGGGAGGTGGGTCAAATCCTACCTGCCAGAATATCAAGTAATGCGAACACAATAGTCATGACTACATGATACAACGTACTCCGTGTGACATACACGGTACAACGTACTCCATGAACCCAATATCACAGTCTGGGGATGCCTGCCATAGGTCTTATCCCACTCCAAACCATGTCAATAACCAACCCATGTATCAATCTACACGTGCGAGCATATCTTTTCACTGTGACACATAGTCTACAGGAGGCTCCAACACGGTCATATGCATATCATAAAATTCCTGTGCGAGTGAAGCTCTAGCACGGCTCCATGCATATTCATGATATCAGAAAAACCCTCGTGCCAGCGAAGCTCCAGCACGGTTTCATAAAAATCAATGAAAATTGCGTATGAGCAGCACTCCAAAACGACTTTAAAATAATTATAAATCCAATTTAAATTCACGTACGAGCAATACTCTAGTACGGATGCATAAAACCAAGTAAAATTCACGTACGAGCACAGCTCCAGTACGGTTATCATGTAAAGCAAGTTTGTAAAACTCAGTGCGAGTAGTGCTCCAGCATTCTGTATATGAGTTAAAATATAAAATCTAGTTCAAGCAGTGCTCTAGCACGATTTAAACTCATAAAAACATGATAGGCTGCTCAATTTCACTAAAACAAATAAAAAATTACAACTGGCACCTAATTCGTGCCCTTTCATGTAAAAACATGAAATAAACAGCCAGCCTATCCATAATTTGCTTAAATCAAAGCAATATAATCATAAGAATATCAAAAACATGAAAATCATGCAATTTCATAGCCTTACTACTCTTTTTAAAATTTTCCTAACTAGGGGCAAAATCGTAATTTTTACATATACCTTGATTTTCGTAAAAATTATTATTCTATTTCTAGATACCTTATGAAATTCTACGTAATGTAAATAACCCAAAAAATACGCGCAGGTATCTCTTAGCACTTACAAAATTCCCTTACCTCGATTCTCTGTACAGTTTGACTTTTCCACTTATGTCTCGTCATACAGTTCGATTTGCTCTCAATCAAATCTCTAGAGCTGCATATAACCATTATCGAGTTAAATACAATACACTTATCCATATTTAACCTTTATTAAGCTTTAAATTTAAAGTGTTGGACCTGTTTACTCTTATTGGGCCCGATTACACCTTAATGGGCCTCGACCCATTTCCAGCCCGTTTTCACTTATTAAATCCTTTCTTTGGGTCTATTGGGCTCTCAATACTTATTGAGCTTCGTTTCAAACTCTTTGGATAGCCCGTATATCATTTACGACAATTATTTCAAAAATACGAATATAATTTATTAATTACAGAATTAAATCCGAAATTAGTAAAATAAATCTTTAATACACGAATAATTACATAAATTATCATAAATGAGCTTTACTTACTCGAGATTATGCGATGGTGCGTAAATCGAAGTTTGATCGTCTCATGTATACGATTTATCATCGAACTGCACAATTTTATATTTAATTTCAGGTTAATTTTTGATCAAATATAATTTAAATAAATTTCTCAAAAATCAAATCGGTCACTTTTGACTTCTTACCGACTTACTCGAAGTTTGGTGTATCCCAAAAAATATTCTCCTTCTTCCTTTTTCTCTTTTTCTTCCTTTTTCTCCTCTCTTTCTTGGCTGAACCGGTTCGATCCCGTTCAACCCAATTCAGACTGGTCCAGTTCAGCCTGATTCACTTCTTGCTGAATCGGTCCGTACAGGTTCAGGCTTCCCCGTCGTCATTCATGGCGTTTTCGACCGGTTCCCCGCTCGTTTCTGTGAGACCCCGTATATGTAAAGTTGTAATGTGTAATGAATGTGAATGGACTTGTAATGTAAAGTATGATCGATGTAAGTCCATGGATTCAATGTATGTATGTGTAATATGATTTGTAACGTACATACAAGTTCCATTGAGTATGAATATGAAGAAATGAGTTCCTATAAGTGATGGATGTGATTGAAACTCAAAATGGGTAGTGTGGTAAATGGATGAAAGCTGCATGAATATAAATGCTTCCATTTGGTTATATATAGTATACCTTTGGACATACAATGAATGCACACAAGTTTCAATATGCATAAGGTATGAATGGATGCCATTTTCAAGTTATAAAGGTGGATAGAAGAGAAAATGGCCATGGCAGCAGATTAAGGATGTGTTGGTGTGAGTTGCAGCAAGGAAACTGCAGGATATCTGGAAAGTATGAAGGCCAGATCGATCTCATAAGATGAGAGATCGATCTGGAAGAGCCAGAATGCTCTTATTTGGGCAATGGAATAGAGCAGATCGATCTCCAATGGGGCCAGATCGATCTCTTAAGCATTCTGTGATGAAAAGATCGATCCTCAAGCACCCAGATCGATCTCCTTAGCTCTCTGTTTAGGACCAGATCGATCTCATGCTTCGACAGATCGATCTCATGCTTAAAATTTCATGAAAATGAGAGATTTAAGGGGACCAGATCGATCTTCTCAAGCTATTTCTATAAAAAGAGGGCTGAAAATCTGAAAATTTTGAGAAAAACACCAATCTTCCATTTCTAACCCAAAAACCTAACTTTCTCTCTCTAAAATCAGCCATTTCCAGCAAGAATTGAGGGGAGACCATTAGACATTGAGTTGTTCATCTTGAGGAAGAGAACAACATAGTTGGAACCCAAAATCCCATTGTTGGTATTGAAGGAGATAAGGGCATTGGCATTTAGAGCAAGAAGAAAAATCATATTTGGTAAGATTCTAACACTCCAATCCAAGTACATTGTCTATTTAATTGATTTTGAAGTTGTTTGGCATGAGTATGTATGGATGGAAACACCTAGGTTGTGTTAGAAACTAATGTGACCTAGAAAATGGAATGCCTCTAGTGTGAGAGTGTGATTTGGGGAGTTGGTGGTTTATAGGCATGCTAAAGTAGTTAAATGAGTAATGTGGAGTTATAATGTGAGTTTAAGTGGAATTATGAAAATGAGTATGTATATGCTTGATAAAATGCCATAGTGAGGGAATTCATGAAATATGAACACTATGAGCTTAATGTCGATTTAATATCGATTCGGAATAAGTTAATAGGCCTAAGAAGATCCATAAACTCGAGTTATGGGTAAAGTAATGAAACGAGGCCATATAAGCGTTAATAGAGGCTATAGATTAAATTGACTATAGCAAGCACAAGGGTTGCATTATATGGATCGAATATAATGTGAAATATGATTGTGTGCAGTCTCGAAGAGTCCGTTGGAAACGAATCGAGTGGTACGAGTAGCAGCTTTAAGGAAGTGGAATCACGCATCGCGATTCCAGGTAAGGGAATTCTGTAAGTATATAGAGGTAGCTGCTCGTAATTTACGGGATTATAGGGTGTTTATGAAATGTATGAACGTTTGAGAAATTGGTTGTTTGGTATGCGAAAATAGTTTTGAATATTGGATGATTTGATTTTACATGGATGTATAAAAAGGGATAGTAAGGCTAATAATTGCATAAATCACGTGTTTTGAATGCTTTTACAAAACACAATGCTTTGATTTGAGCAAATAAAAGGATAGGCCGGCTAGTACTTGAATGATGCTGTGAAATAGCCCATGTGAGGCGCTAAGCATGTTTTGAGATGTTTTGAATGCATGTGAGCCGCCTATCGTGTGTATGTGATTGAATTCGCGCTAGAGCCTCGCTCGCGCTAGATTTCTATGTTTTCAGTTGTGTGAAATGTGCTTGAGCTTAGCTCGCACTTTAATTTGAATTGTGACGATATTTTATAAACCGTACTGGAGCTTACGCTCGTACGTGGATTTGAGTGGTTTTTCTTATGCATATAACCGTACTGGAGCTATGCTCGTACGTGGTTTCTTCATATTTTTATGCATAAATGCCGTACTGGAGCGTTGCTCGTACGAAGTGATTGGTTTTGATGCATGAATTCGCGCTAGAGCGTAGCTCGCGCTGGTTTTCACACTGTGGTATGTATGAGGCCGTGGTGAGAGATACAGATTGGTGTTCAGGGAACCCAACAGGCCTAACAGACCTCTTGAGTAGGGTGAGGGTGAGGGGCTAGGACCTGACATAATCCATTCAGGGAACCCAACAGGCCTAACAGACC
Source organism: Firmiana major (assembly GCA_033439115.1). Classification (NCBI taxonomy): domain Eukaryota; kingdom Viridiplantae; phylum Streptophyta; class Magnoliopsida; order Malvales; family Malvaceae; genus Firmiana; species Firmiana major. Next base: position 15,200,631 of record CM065904.1, on the reverse strand, counting down.
TCTTGAGTGGGGTGCGGGTGAGGGGCTAGGACCTAAATCAGGGAACCCAACAGGGGCGAGCAAGGCCATGAGGGGCTAGGACCTGGTATTGAGGTTACTCCCACGCGCTCTTGAGACTATAAAGGTTACACTTGGTATGGGGTAGATAAGACCTATGGCAGGCACCCCCAACCTTGTTATGGGTCCGCGGAGTACGATGTACCGTGTATATCACATGGAGTACGATGTACCGCGTGGTGGTTACTTGAATTGAGAAAGTCTGGCGGAGAACTAACCCACCTTCGTACCAGCATGATACCCCGCACACCGAGATCCATGTGGTCTGGGATGATATGTGACGATTCGCCAACGTAGTCACTTGAGATATAGTAACCTTTCTCCTTGCTTGATTTACTTACTACCACATGATTTTAAATCTCTAAGTGTGATTTGTGATTGTTTAAGGTAGACCCGAAGGAGGGGTCGAGCCTCGTGGAATTGATTTGTGAAATGAAAATGAGGTTGTGATTGTGAATTGATGTGATGAGATTATATGTGTTTGAGAAAGAGTTTTATGACGTGGGTTTAAAATGGAGGTTTCTTAATGAATTGCCCTTTTTATGAATTTAAATAAGATTGAGCATGAGACGATTTATACATGATGTTTTTACCATGTTTTATATGCCAATGTACATGGTTTTGATACATGATATATATATGTATACTCATATGGCATAGTTTTATTCCTCATGCTCCTACCATAAATGATTTATGCATAGCACTATCAGCATGTAGATAGAGTAGTTATCTACCATGCTTACATTATTGTCTTACTGAGCGTGTGGTTGCTCATCCCTCTCTACTTTCCCCCTCTTACAGAGCGTGCATAGTAGCCCAGTGAGGACTGAGGCATTGTGGTTTTGGACATCCGCTGCTTCCATCGTCGGAAGGTATATACACAGGATTCTTTTTGTATCTAAACAATGTAAAAGCACAGTAGTCTTTTGAGTTGTAATTATGGGGGATGTAGATGTTAGTGAACATAACTTGTGTAAGTTAATGATTAACTTATAAATGTATGACATCGCTTTATTTAACTGAAAATGAATGAGATGTGATGTTTATTATTGACTCACAGCCCAGCAATGTGGTGGTAAGTTAGTTCACGACCGAGTAAGGTAACGGTAAAACATGAAAAATTTTCAGTGATTTTTGGTTAAAGAGAATGAAATTTGGTCGTGACAAAGATTGGTATCAGAGCTGTGTTAGCCTGATGTGAGTCATTAATAAAACGTAGGAAAGTTCATCCCCATAGTACTGTGCTTTTGTTTAGATATAACTGTGTATACCATGATGGATTGAGCTTAATAAATTATTATAATACAGGAAGTTAGGCACTATGCCAGTTACACGCAAAGGTAGAGGGGCAAGAGCACGTGCTAGAGGCCGTAAAGGTAGGCCTAAGAGCCGTGCGGAGCCACAGACTGAGTAGGCTCCACAGAACCCTGCTGAGAGAGCAGAGGATACTGAGGCTCGCTTCGCTAGGTTAGAGCAGAGTATTGAGAATTTGGTGGAGATAGTCACGCAGGCCTTGGGCGTCGGTGACAGACGAGGTCCCGCGACACAGCCTACTACTGAACAGGCAGCTGCAGAGGCAGAGAGACCTCAGACTACAAAGACTGCTACTGCTACACCACCTCCGGCCCAGGATACAGATTCTCCTATCGCTCCACAGCAGAGTGGTAGTGATTTGGGTTATGACTGCGACTTGAGTAGGTTGCGAGAGTTTCAAGCGCTGAAACCCCCAGTGTTTATAGGGGTGAAGGACCCAGTGGTTACGGAGGATTAGGTGTATGAGATGGAGAAACTGTATAGTTTTTTCGATGCACTTCAGCTGAAAAGGTAGCCTTTACCGTGTTTATGTTGAAAGGCGAGGCCGAGCATTGGTGGAGGTCCACCGAGATTATTTTGAGGGCCAAACACTCTGAGATCTCGTGGGAGATATTTCTAGAGGCCTTCAGGAGACAGTATATCCCAGCCACCGCACAGAGGAAATTGTGGATGGAATTTATGAATTTGGTTCAGGGGAACCATACTGTGGATGAGTATGAGTCCAAGTTTATGTCCTTGGGGAGATATGACCCGGACACGATGGGTAGTGAGACTCGAAAGATACAAAAGTTCATGGATGGATTGAGATTGGCCATCCGGACTAAGCTAGCTCCCTTCGACATTATGACTTATGAGGAGGCTGTACATAAGGCTCAGTTGTGTGAGCAAGACTTTGAGCGAAATGCTTCAAGCTTGGGAGAATTAGTGTTAGAAAGGACAGAGACCGAAAGAGATCCGGGAAGGATAGAGTGGCCAAGAAAGGAGGCCCAAGGTATTTTGAGAAGAGACCTAAGATCGAGGAGGTGCAGGAGAGAGCTACTAGACCTCCCGTATACCCAGCCTTAACTGCACCGAGGGATATAACTATTGGAGGACCACGACCTACCACGGATAAGTGTAGGAGATGTGGGAGATACCATCGGACTAGGCCATGTCAGATGCCCCATGTTTTGTGTTTTATCTGTGGGAGGCCAGGACATATATCGAGGTTCTGCAATGAGATGATTGAGACTGCCCCACAGAAGGGCAAGGAGCCTGAGGGAGCTCCTGTTGAGACAGCAGCCCCGAGGAGGAGGGCTACGGCTGAGGAGAAAGGGAAACAGGCTGCGGGTGTGAGCAGAGGAAGAGTACATGCACTGGATCAGGACACTGCAGATGCTTCGACGGATGTGATTAAAGGTACCATCCGAATCTTTGATTTAGAAGCATTGGTATTATTTGATCCTGGTGCCACGCATTCTTTCATATCACCTTCCTTTGCACATAAATTGTTGGAATATGTGAAACCAACATTGTTGGATAAAATGTTGATGATTTCCACACCCATGAATGATAGTCAATTGACTGAGCATGTATGTAGAGATTGTAAGTTAAAGATAGAGGGGAAGGAAATGATAGCCAATCTGATTTTATTGAATATGAATGATTTTGATGTAATTTTGGGAATGGATTGGTTGTCTACCAATCGTGTTGTGATGGATTGTCATGCTAAAACATTGATGTTTTCAGGATTAGACAATCTTATTGTAAATTTTGATGAAAAGAAATGATATGAAAATAACATGTTTGTTGTTAATAAAGGAGTATGATTTTAAATGCATATTGCTTGAGAGATAAATTATTGTTTATGATAAATGTTAAATGTGGAGTGATGGTTATGTTACTAACGATGGAGAGGATAATGTGAAGGGTTCATTGCATACGTGGTTGATATAGATGAGGCACACCCGGAATTAAGGGACATAGCCGTAATTACAGATTTCCCTGATGTCTTTTTGGATGAATTACCAGGGCTACCACCTGTAAGGGAAATGGAATTTTACATTGAGCTAGTGCCTGGTACAGAGCCGATATCGAAACCACCCTATAGAATGGCTCCGATAGAGTTAGAAGAGCTGAAGAAGCAGCTGCAAGAGTTGCTGGAGAAGGGGTTTATTAGACCGAGTGTCTCTCCTTGGGGAGCACCGGTTCTATTTGTAAGGAAGAAGGATGGAAGCCTCCGACTGTGTATAGATTACCGGTTGTTGAATAAGGCCACCATTAAGAACAAGTACCCCCTTCCAAGAATCGATGATTTGTTGGATCAGCTCCAGGGAGCCGAAGTATTTTCTAAGATAGATCTGCGGTCAGGGTACCATCAGTTGAGGATCAGGAGTGGAGATATACCCAAGACAGCATTTCGTACCCGTTATGGCCACTACGAGTTTTTGGTGATGCCATTCGGATTGACGAATGCTCCCGCAGCATTTATGGCATTGATGAATGATATATTCAAGCCATACCTGGATAAGTTTGTAATAGTGTTCATTGATGACATTTTGGTGTATTCCAAGTCCAGGGAAGATCATGAGGAGCACTTGAGGATAGTTTTGCAGACCCTCCGAGAGAGAGAATTGTATGCCAAACTCAGCAAGTGTAACTTTTGGTTGGAACAGATCTCATTTTTGGGGCATGTTGTGTCAAAGGATGGGGTATCGGTGGATCCATCCAAGATAGAGGCAGTTGTACAGTGGGAACAGCCCAAGATAGTAACTGAGATCAGGAGTTTTCTGGGATTGGTAGGATATTATCAAAGATTTGTAGAGGGTTTCTCCAGACTAGCTGCTCCATTGACACGCCTCACGAGAAAAGATGTTAAGTTTGTGTGGGATGAGGCATGTGAGAGGAGTTTTGAGGAGCTTAAGCGTCGATTGATGACTGCTCCAGTTCTCACCATTCCTACCAGCTTAGGAGGATTCTCGGTGTATACGGATGCATCACACTAGGGACTGGGCTGTGTGCTTATGCAGGATGGGAAGGTAGTTGCCTATGGATCTAGACAGTTGAAAGATCATGAGAGGAACTAGCCGACACATGATTTGAAGTTGGCAGCTATAGTATTTGCTTTGAAAATATGGCGCCACTATCTCTATGGTGAGAAATTTCAGGTGTTCACAGATCATAAGAGCCTTAAGTACCTGTTCTCACAGAAAGAGCTGAATATGAGACAGAGGAGATGGCTCGAACTCCTGAAGGACTATGATTGTGAAATCATGTACCACCCGAGTAAGGCAAATGTAGTTGCCGATGCTTTGAGTAGAAAGAACCTTGGGTTGGTGTCTTATATGATGGTACGGGAACATGAATTGTTAGAACACTTTGCGAACCTCAGTTTGGATGTAACCCCACCTGGATCCGAGAGACTTGAGATCATGGCTAGTTTGAGACTAGAGCCAGAGTTGATTTGCCGTATTCGGCAAGCCCAGCAGAGCGATCGACAGTGCATCGATTGGCTGAGGCAGATACAGACAGGTGTGGGTATTGATTTTGAGCAAAGTGCTGATGGCTTATTGAGGTTCAGAGGTAGAGTATGCGTTCCCAGGGATCCTGAGATCAGGAGAATGATTTTATCAGAGGCTCACTCATCGAAGTATACGATACATCTGGGAAGTACCAAGATGTATCAAAACCTTCGGAAGGTTTATTGGTGGTCTGGAATGAAAAGAGACATTGCTGAATATGTCGCTAAGTGTCTCGTTTGTTAGCAAGTGAAGGTAGAGCATCAGAAGCCTGCAGGATTATTGCAGCCTCACCGATACCGACTTGGAAGTGGGAGCATGTCACCATGGATTTTGTGATGGGGTTGTCAAGGACCCGTAGAGGTCATGATGCCATATGGGTTATTGTGGACCGATTGACTAAGTCTGCCCATTTCTTGGCTATGAGAGCTACCGATACACTGAGTCAATTGGCGAACCTGTATATTCGAGAGATAGTACGGCTACATGGTGTACCAGTGAGCGTTGTTTCTGATAGGGATGCCCGCTTCACTTCCCATTTCTGGGAACATTTTCAGGAAGCGCTGGGGACCCGACTGAGTTTTAGCACCGCTTTTCATCCTCAGACAGATGGGCAATCAGAGAGGACTATACAGACCCTTGAGTATATGTTGAGAGCGTGTGTGCTGGATTTTAGAGGCTCATGGGATGACCACCTGCAGTTAGCCGAGTTCGCTTATAATAATAGCTATCATGCTAGTATCGGGATGACACCCTATGAGGCATTATACGGGCGTAGATGCCATTCCCCTATTGGATGGGAAGAGGTTAGTGACAGATAGATTTTTGCTCCGAACTTAGTGCAGCAGGCATCTGAGGACATCCAGTTGATATGTGAGAGATTACGAACTGCTCAGAGCCGGTAAAAGAGTTATGCTGACAAGAGACGAAGACCACTGGAGTTTGATGAGGGTGAGTCGGTGTTTCTGAGGGTCTCACCATCGAAGGGTATTATGAGATTTGGTAAGAAGGGCAAGCTGAGCCCTAGGTATATCGGACCCTTCGAGATTTTGGAGAGAGTGGGAGATAAGGCGTATTGGTTGGCATTGCCATCGGACTTGACAAATGTCCACAACGTCTTCCACGTCTCGATGCTTCGGAAGTATCACCCGGACCCGACACACATGATAAGATATGAGCCGTTGGAGCTTCATGAGAGTATGACGTATGTTGAGAAGCCAGTTCGGATATTGGACAGAAAAGAGAAAGTGTTACGGAATAAGACATTTCCATTGGTGAAAGTTCTTTGGCAACATCACACGGCGGAAGAGGCCACATGGGAATTGGAGAACTTGATACGGGAGAAGTACCTCCAACTTTTTGAAGAGTGACTTGGTTCTAATCTGGAAAACCAATTTCCTTGAAGGAGGGGAGAATGTGAGACCCCGTATATGTAAAGTTGTAATGTGTAATGAATGTGAATGGACTTGTAATGTAAAGTATGATCGATGTAAGTCCATGGATTCAATGTATGTATGTGTAATATGATTTGTAACGTACATACAAGTTCTATTGAGTATGAATATGAAGAAATGAGTTCCTATAAGTGATGGATGTGATTGAAACTCAAAATGGGTAGTGTGGCAAATGGATGAAAGCTGCATGAATATAAATGCTTCCATTTGGTTATATATAGTATACCTTTGGACATACAATGAATGCACACAAGTTTCAATGTGCATAAGGTATGGATGGATGTCATTTTCAAGTTATAAAGGTGGATAGATGAGAAAATGGCCATGGCAGCAAATTAAGGATGTGTTGGTGTGAGTTGCAGCAAGGAAACTGCAGGAAATCTGGAAAGTATGAAGGCCAAATCGATCTCATAAGATGAGAGATCGATCTGGAAGAGCCAGAATGCTCTTATTTGGGCAATGGAATAGAGCAGATCGATCTCCAATAGGGCCAGATCGATCTCCTAAGCATTCTGTGATGAAAAGATCGATCCTTAAGCACCCAGATCGATCTCCTTAGCTCTCTGTTTGGGACCAGATCGATCTCATGCTTCGACAGATTGATCTCATGCTTAAAATTTTGTGAAAATGAGAGATTTAAGGGGACCAGATCGATCTTCTCTTGGACCAGATCGATCTCCTCAAGCTATTTCTATAAAAGGAGGGCTGAAAATCTAAAAATTTCAGGAAAAACACCAATCTTCCATTTCTAACCCAAAAACCTAACTTTCTCTCTCTAAAATCAGCTATTTCCAGCAAGAATTGAGGGGAGACCATTAGACATTGAGTTGTTCATCTTGAGGAAGAGAACAACATAGTTGGAACCCAAAATCCCATTATGGGTATTGCAGGAGATAAGGGCATTGACATTTGAAGCAAGAAGAAAAATCATATTTGGTAAGATTCTAACACTCCAATCCAAGTACTTTGTCTATTTAATTGATTTTGGAGTTGTTTGGCATGAGTATGTATGGATGGAAACACCTAGGTTGTGTTAAAAACTAATGTGACCTAGAAAATGGAATGCCTCTAGTGTGAGAGTGTGATTTGGGGAGTTGGTGGTTTATAGGCATGCTAAAGTAGTTAAATGAGTAATTTGGAGTTATAATGTGAGTTTAAGTGGAATTATGAAAATGAGTATGTATATGCTTGATAAAATGCCATAGTGAGGGAATTCATGAAATATGAACACTATGAGCTTAATGTCGATTTAATATCGATTCAGAATAAGTTAATAGGCCTAAGAAGATCCATAGACTCGAGTTATGGGTAAAGTAATGAAACGAGGCCATATAAGCGTTAATAGAGGCTATAGATTAAATTGACTATAGCAAGCACAAGGGTTGCATTATATGGATCGAATATAATGTGAAATATGATTGTGTGCAGTCTCGAAGAGTCCGTTGGAAGCGAATCGAGTGGTATGAGTAGCAGCTTTAAGGAAGTGGGATCACGCATCGCGATTCCAGGTAAGGGAATTCTGTAAGTATATAGAGGTAGCTGCTCGTAATTTGCGGGATTATAGGGTGTTTATGAAATGCATGAACGTTTGAGAAATTAGTTGTTTGGTATGCGAAAATAGTTGTGAATATTGGATGATTTGATTTTACATGGATGTATAAAAAGGGATAGTAAGGCTAATAATTGCATAAATCACGTGTTTTGAATGCTTTTACAAAACACAATGCTTTGATTTGAGCAAATAAAAGGATAGGCCAGCTAGTACTTGAATGATGCTGTGAAATAGCCCATGTGAGGCGCTAAGCATGTTTTGAGATGTTTTGAATGCATGTGAGCCGCCTATCGTGTGTATGTGATTGAATTCGCGCTAGAGCCTCGCTCGCGCTAGATTTCTATGTTTTCAGTTGTGTGAAACGTGCTTGAGCTTAGCTCGCACTTTGATTTGAATTGTGACGATATTTTATAAACCGTACTAGAGCTTACGCTCGTACATGGATTTGAGTGGTTTTTCTTATGCATATAACCGTACTGGAGCTATGCTCGTACGTGGTTTCTTTATATTTTTATGCATAAATGTCGTACTAGAGCGTTGCTCATACGAAGTGATTGGTTTTGATGCATGAATTCGCGCTAGAGCGTAGCTCACGCTGGTTTTCACACTGTGGTATGTATGAGGCCGTGGTGAGAGATACGGATTGGTGTTCAGGGAACCCAACAGGCCTAACAGACCTCTTGATTGGGGTGAGGGTGAGGGGCTAGGACCTGACATAATCCATTCAGGGAACCTAACAGGCCTAACAGACCTCTTGAGTGGGGTAAGGGTGAGGGGCTAGGACCTGAATCAGGGAACCCAACAGGGGCGAGCAAGGCCATGAGTGGCTAGGACCTGGTATTGAGGTTACTCCCACGCGCTCTTGAGACTATAAAGGTTACACTTGGTATGGGGTAGATAAGACCTATGGCAGGCACCCCCAACCTTGTTATGGGTTCGCGGAGTACGATATACAGTGTATATCACATGGAGTACGATGTACCGCGTGGTGGTTACTTGAATTGAGAAAGTCTGGCGGAGAACTAACCCACTTTCGTACCAGCATGATGCCCCGCACACCGAGATCCGTGTGGTTTAGGATGATATGTGACGATTGGCCAACGTAGTCACTTGAGATATAGTAACCTGTCTCCTTGCTTGATTTACTTACTACCACATGATTTTAAATGTCTAAGTGTGATTTGTGATTGTTTAAGGTAGACCCGAAGGAGGGGTCGAGCCTCGTGGAATTGATTTGTGAAATGAAAATGAGGTTGTGATTGTGAATTGATGTGATGAGATTATATGTGTTTGAGAAAGAGTTTTATGACGTGGGTTTAAAATGGAGGTTTCTTAATGAATTGCCCTTTTTTATGAATTTAAATGAGATTGAGCATGAGACGATTTATACATGATGTTTTTACCATGTTTTATATGCCAATGTACATGGTTTTGATACATGATATATATGTATACTCATATGGCATAGTTTTATTCCTCATGCTCCTACCATAAATGATTTATGCATAACACTATCAGCATGTAGATAAAGTAGTTATCTACCATGCTTGCATTATTGCCTTACTGAGCATGTGGTTGCTCATCCCTCTCTACTTTCCCCCTCCTACAGAGCCTGCATAGTAGCCCAGTGAGGACTGAGGCATTGTGGTTTTGGACATCCGCTGCTTCCATAATCAAAAGGTATATACACAGGATTCTTTTTGTATCTAAACAATGTAAAAGCACAGTAGTCTTTTGAGTTGTAATTATGGGGGATGTAGATGTCAGTGAACATAACTTGTGTAAGTTAATGATTAACTTATAAATGTATGACATCACTTTATTTAACTGAAAATGAATGAGATGTGATGTTTATTATTTACTCACAGCCCAACAATGTGGTGGTAAGTTAGTTCACGACCGGGTAAGTTAACGGTAAAACATGAAAAATTTTCAGTGATTTTCAGTTAAAGAGAATGAAATTGGGTCGTGACAGTTTCTGGCGCCAATCGGTGCACCTGCACTGGAGGAGTATTCAACTAGGGTCGGGGTTGGCCGAATCGGCGTCGGTGGCTCCAATTTCTCTTCTCCCTCTATGGCACTCTCCCTCTCGATCCGGCGTTCTTCGGCGACGGTGGGGCGCGTTGCTGGTGGCAGGAGGTCCGTACGGTTGTCGACCATCTTTTCCGACCCTTCGTGTGGCCGCTGGTCGCCGATGCTGGCTCGTCCGGTAGTCTCTTCTTCCTCGACTTTCTTCACTTAGTTTCTCTTCGTTTTCATGTTTCTGAACTTTCGTTTCCTTTTTTTATTTAATTTATTTATTTATAATTTATTTTTAATATTATCTTATTCATTTAAATATTATTATTTTTACCAAAATATCTAAAAAATTTATATTTAATTCATTTAATCTATAAATGAATTTCTCGGTATTATTTCAGCTTTTTGGTATATTTTTTTGATTATTTTCAGGATAATTTCTTGAGGTGAAAATTCTGATTAATTCCAATAAATTCATATCTTGATCAATTTAACCCGAAATTTAATTATTTCTTCGTTATTGATCAAGATTCTCAAATTCGATATTTTTAATTAAATTTTCATATCAAATTTATACCGACTTTCGATCTTTTGACCGCTTTACCCTTCAACGTGTTCAAAAATTCCATTTCAATCCTTCATAAGAAATTACGATTTAATTCGGGTCTTACATAAGGTGTTTGTGAAAATGCATGAATGAGTGGAAAACTAAGGTTTAAGCATGCATGCCAAGTGCTTAACAAATAACTAAGTTAATTATTAGCCAAAATTGGCTAGGAGTGGCATGATGGATGTTCGGCCACCATGCCATGGCCGAATGTAATCATGGGCTAAGTTTGATACAATAAGGTCCAATAAGATATAACGATAATGATGAAGTTCTAAAACGAGTTATCAGTATTAACTGAAGTGATTGATGAACGTTTACAGCTTCAGAGATTGGATTAGGAGCAAATTTTGATTGGACGAGCTTCCAGTGGTGAAACTTGTACTACGCTCAACGTGATTCGAGGTAAGGGGGTTTTGTAAGTGCCTAAAGGTAGCTATACGTATTTTGAGGGGATTTATAAGGCGTGAATTTCCTAAGCTATCTAATAATACAATGAGAGTTTTGAAGAAGGTTTTGAAAATAAGGAAAGAAAAATGATTTTATCTTGGTAGAGAATTTTATGAAAAGGGTAGTAAGGATCCTAAAAATGCTTGGATTTTCATGACTTTGATTTTTTCATGATGAAATGCTTTGATATGAATGAAATGAGGATAGGTTGGCTATTGTTTTATGTGGTTGCATGAAATAGCACGGATTGTGTGCTAAGTTGTATTTTTTAAAATACTTTATTTAAATTAGAGCCACCTATCATATTTGTGTGAGTACAAATAGTGCTGGAGCCCTGCTCGAACTAGTTTTTACTGACAACATGCATGAAAACTATACTGGAGCCTTACTCGTACGTTGTTTAATATTGACTTACTATGCATGAAAGCCATACTAGAGTGTAGCTCGTACAAGGATTTTATATATTTTACAAAAAAAACGTGCTGATGCTTTGCTCGAACGAGATTTTGGTTATCATGACATGTATAAACTGTGCTGAAACCTCCTGTACACTGTGTGTCACAGTGAGATGATATATCGCACGCGTATTTTGAGACGTGAGATGGTTACCGACATAGTATAGGGTGGTTAAGACCTATGGCAGGCACCCCCGAACCATGATGTGGGCTATGTCCTATGGCAAGCACCTCAAAATAGTTATGTGGGCTAAGTCCTATGGCAAGCACCCCAGACAATGATGTGGGCTAAGACCTATGGTAGGCACCCTCAGACCATGTGGGTCCACGGAGTACGTTGTACCGTGTATGTCACACGGAGTACGCTATATTGTGTAGTCTGATGACTAGTTGGTTAAGTTATTGCATGAGTAAGGTTGACCTCACCTCTCATTGCAGTTGTGATACCCCGCACGTCGGGATCCGTATAGCCTGGGATTACAGGGATTTATACAAGGCCATTATTCCCAATTTGTTTTCTAAATGTAACCTACATGCCTCACGTGATATCATAATTTGTGATGAACCTAGGTAGACTCAAAGGAGGGGTGACACCCTTGATTGTGTTTTTATAAGAAATGTGGTTTTTGCACAAGATGTTCCCAATGAGTGGGATTAGTTTTGATTTAAGTGATTTATGATGTGTTTTGTTATGGTGAGCATAAGATTTTTTTTTTTTCATGATGATTTTCCATGTGTTATCATGCTTGATTTTATGAGTTTTCGTATATTCTATACATATCTATGTGGCATGGTTTTATTTTGCCTCATGCTCCTAATGTAAATGATTTTATATCATGTCATTATCAGCACGTAGATAGTGTAGCTGTCTACCTGCTTGCATTATTTCCTTACTGAGTAAGTTGTGCTCACCCTTTCACTTTCTATCTCCACAGAGCATACATAATGGTTGAGAGTGAGCAGAGACTTGCTATCCCAGTGTCCGCTGCTGCCCATCGTCGAGAGGTATACACATTAATATCATTTTGTATCTGAACAAGTACAACACAACAATATTTTGAAATGTAAATTTAGGGGATGTAAATATTTATAGACATGTACGAATTAATGAAGTTCAATATAAACAATTTAAGTGTTTACAGTTATTGTATATAAATGTTAAATGATACGATTTATGGTAAGAGATAACTAACTACGAATCATAGCTTAACTATTTGGTGTTGGAAACTATTCACGACGGGGAAGTTAATAAATAAAGCGAAATATTTGTAGTGATTTTAGATGAAGGGGGGTCGTGACAGAGAGTCTAACCAGGCTACGTTTTGTACTTTGTGAGATATATAACCTCTTTTTTATGTTTAATCTTAGAAGATTGTAAGCATAGATTCATATATTCTTTTTGGCATATGGATGTGCACATGGGATGTAATTTAGAATCACTACCATTTATCAATTAAGTGATGACGTAAATACCTGGGCAGCTATGATTTTTGGGAATTTATGGCTTAAACCACTGCAATCGTGATTGTGGATTATGGTTAAAGGTATGACATCATTCTTAATGTTAAATGAGATCAAGAATTAAAAGAGAATCACTAATAAATCAGTAACGATTAGCTAACTAGACTAATTAACATCTACACCACGTGTTGAGAACTGTAAGGTTGATAAGAAAAATTTCGTCTGAAATTTCGCGTTCATGGGGACGTTACATTTTTGTGAAACCTATAAGTCTCAAGGACTAAGGTTTCGTGATATTAGATATATGTTTTCGGGTTTTGTTATTCATTTTGGAAACCATGTCATGATTTTTACGCTATTTTAATCGTTGCATGGCATTATGTGAACAGATTTAAAAGCTTGCACAAATTTTTACCTGCATACCAAAAACTTTAAAATCTCTTTGTCAGTATGTTTTGATCTGATATGGACATACAATTTAGTTGCCTATGTATTTTATTTTCAGAATAAGCATATACTGCTCTTCGTATTCATGATTTAATGATAATCTCAAAACATGCTATTTCGATTTGTTTTGCTTGTATATGGCTTATTTGCTTTACTAAATCACTGATAAAGCATATGGAGACAGCTCAAGTACTTGTACTCTAATATGTGTATTTCAGCTTGTCTGACAACCAGTTGGGCAGGTTCCAGTCATATTTGATCACTAAGATCAAAGCACTTTGGATATATGGTCATAAGTTTACCCTAGTTTCCGAGGTAGTTTTCGTTACTCATTAATAGCTATAATAGGAAGAAGTTTTTGTCGGGATAATGGTACTTATGCCTATATGCATCTAACTATGTTTTCAAATTATGTACACATCCATTTGATTCATATTTTGAAACATGTGAAAGTTCATCTGTTTTGTATTTTAAGCCCTTTGATAATTTGTTTGATCTGTATGTTTGAACTATATGCACATTTCATTTGATATGTGTTTCGATTTGTGAAAAATTTTGACATTTGTATTTGAAATATGTTTTTCGTATAAGCTATGGATTTGTTTGGTTTTCATTTCAAAGGAAATCATGTGTTATGTATAAGCTTTGAGCTTTCGTTTTATAATACTGTTATCATATTTCATATAAGCTTTTGGAACCATGTGTATACATTTTCCAATCTGTATGCATATGTTTTCTAAACCATGTAGAGATTTTACATTGCATTATCCTTCATGGTATTGTTTTGTGGGAACCCTATAAGCTTGCATTTATACTAATTTATCCACAAAAAGCTTTGCTTCTTAGGTAAGTATGTATTGATAAGATATGAGATTTTTGTATTTACTGGATTTAGCACAATTACTGATTATCCTTTATATTCTCAATTTTCAAAACATGCTTTTAGATTTTAGAACATGCTTTTAGACTACCTTTTACAGTCATGACCATTTTAGCCCTATCTAACTGGGATTGTAATAATAGGCATATTTTCGTCCCCAGCTGACGGGGATTATAATATTTTGCACATCTTTAGGCCCCAAGTAACGGGGATTATAATAGTTAGCAAACGATCATGTGTATGTAATTGTGTGTCAAAAATAAGTTTTCTGAATAATACAATTTCAGTATCCTTATAAGCTTCAGTTTTTAGTATGCATATGTATCAGTTTTATGTATATGTATCAGTTTTTTTGTATACGTTCAATTTTAGAAAATGTTTTTGTTTTCATATAAATTTCCATTTTCGGTATATGCATATGTTTTTCATATATGCTTCAATTTTTAGCATATGTATCAGTTTTGGTTTGGTGATTTCCGTATGTATAAGTATATGTTTCTGAAAGAAATTATGGTTTTTCACACATGCATCGTTTTCAGTAACCGATATCTGAACTATAAAATTTTTTGTATTCGCATAGTGTGGTCAGGTTACAAGGAAAGCTGAGGTACTTCAAAGTATCCTCCCCTCCTAATGACTTTAGCAGCATCTTAGTACGTATTCTACCGAGGATATCGATTGTAATTTGTTATCGATTTTATGAACTCTTTTTGTTATCACATGCATAAAAATACAATATTTTGTATGTTATTACCTCTGTACTTGTGTTGGATAACCTATTAAGCTCCCCAAAGCTCACTCCTTTTATTTTCATCATAGGTTAAAAAGAGAATAAGAGATTATTGACATCACTATCCGGCTTTGAGGTTAAGGCTTCAAAGATCTCACAATGCATATTCAGTATACTTTATATTGTTGTTTAAATGTGTTTATTTTCATACAATTTTACTATCAGTACATGAGTCGGGATGTGTATTATGTTAAATATGATTATGTACGTAAAGTTTTAAGTCTTCAGATGTAAATTAATAATTAGTGGTAAAGAAATTAGAACCTAGAACAAATAGCAATAAGTCAGTAAATATTTTATTGGACTGGGACCTTAGGCAAGAGGCCTTAAACTGAGTTATGTGAATAGTAACCTAATGATATTGTTGTAAGACCCGAAATTTAATCGTAAATTTTACGAGGTAGAAAAATATTCACAAATTTAAAGGAATGAGACTCGGACTAAAAATAAGGATCGAAATGGCCACAGGCCAAACGGGAAGGGAAGAAAATAAAATTTATCGAAAATACAAAATTAAATAGGAAAATATGGTGGAAGTATGAAGGAAAGCTAGGTTAATTTAATCCCGAAATAAGTGTAGGGGTAAAACGGTCAAAAGATCGAAATTCGAGATAAATACGATGAGAAAAATTTAATTAAAAATAAGGAATTAGGATTTCTTGATCAATAATGGGAAATTTTATAATTTCGAGTCAAATTGATCAAGATCCGAAATTTTTAGAAATACCGAAAATGTCACCCGGGACGATATCCCGAAAATACGAAAGAATTATACCGGAAAAATAATTTAAAAACTAAATAAATTCAATTTAATTTAATTAAATTAAATTGGTGAATAAAATAAAATTTTTGTAGATATTTTCAGAATTTTTAGAGTATTTTAATGATTAATTTAATAATAAATGAATAGTTAAATAATAATAAAGATAAAAAAAAAAAAAAGAGAACTGAAACCCGAAAACCAGAAAAACGCAACCCGTTTCGCACCGTGAGAACCCATCGTCGATCTCGACCACCGGCGACCATTCGACGCCCGACGAAGCTTCCAGGAGCAAGAGCGAAGTCCGGCGAACCCATAGGCACCGGAACCGAGCCGCGAGGTGGCCGGAGGAGCCCGATCCGAGCTCCGAAAATCCACGGGAGAGAAGAGGTGACCGCCGGCGAACCACCGCACCTGGGCCGGAAAGAGGGGTACCGGTGTGTTCAGGGGAGGAAGCCGGTCATTTTGGTACCGGTCTTGGCCGGTAAGACCGCCGGAATCGCCGGCGACGGCAAGAGGCAGTGAGGAGCTTCAAAACGGCACCGTTTGGCAGGAAGGAAAGGGAAGGAAAGGGAAGGAAAAGAAAGGAAAAGAAAAGGAAGGAAAAGAAAGGAAAGGGAAGGAAAAGGAAGGAAAGGGGAAGAAAATTATCGGGGGACGACTCGAGGTTCGGGTAAGTCGACCGAGGGTCGATATTGACCTACGGGTGAATTTCGGAAATTTAATTTAATATTATTTTAATGGAAAATAATCCGGATTTACCTAATTATGCAGTTTTACGACGGAGACCGAACGAGAGCCGATCGAGCTCCGATCTTCGTACCCCGCATCGTATCGGGTAAGTACGATTTAAATTCGGCATTAAGATTTCTTTAAATATCGATTTTAAGTATTTTACGGAATTACGGATTAATTTCACATAGGAAGGAATATTAATTCGTAATTGCAATAAATTACCGTAAATGGTATACGGGCTATCCAATGAACTTGGATCGAAGCTCGATAATTATTAGTAAATCGCATAAGCCCGGTAAATCGATAATTTTTGATTGGCGCGCATTTGGACCGAGAAGTTCGATATCTTCGAGATAAGCTAAGTCTACGCGCGATTCCAGGTAAGGGAATTTTATGAGTATTTAGAGGTAGCTATACGTAATTTTAAGGGGATTTACAGTACGTTAAATTCAGTAGGCTACCCAAAAATAGAATAATAATTTTTACGATAAAAATATGGAAATAGTGAAAAATGACCATTTTGCCCCCAGTTAGGAAAATTTCAAAAAGGGTAGTAAGGCTATGGAATTGCATGAATTTCATGATTTTAATGTTGTTTATGATTATATTGTTTTGATTTAAGCAGATATGAACATAGGTCGGCTATTGATTTCGTGAACTATACGAAAGGGTACCGGTTTGTACCGGTTACCAATTTTAAAGATGTTTTGTCAAAATCTAGCCACCTATCGTATTTTATACAAGTAAAAAGGAGTGTTAGAGTCTTACTCGCACTCAAGTTTACCGAATTATTTTCATGAAAAGCCGTACTGGAGCATTGCTCGTACGAGAAATTTGTGTGTGCATAACACCGTGCTGAAGCTTCGCTCGCACGCGATTTTAGATATCATGATATGCATAGCGTGGTGCTGTGATGAGACCGTAAGCCTGTGACCTGGTGTGGGGCGGGCAGCAGGATGCTCACATATGCACTAGACGCGAGTTGACATGCATATAGTCGTGCGGAAGCCTCCTGTAGACTGTGTGTCGCAGAGAGTTGAGATACTCGCACGTAAACTTTGAGACATGGGTTGGTTATCGACATAGTATTGGGCTGGCTAAGACCTACGGCAGGCACCCCCAGACTATGATATGGGTTCACGGAGTACGATGTACCGTGTATGTCACACGGAGTACGCTGTACCGTGCAGTCATGATGACTATTATGTTACTTGATATTCTGGCGGGTAGGACCTGACCCCACCTCCCGTTACAGTTGTGATACCCCGCACGCCGGGATCTGTGTGCATGGGATCACAGGGACATAGTATGGCCATAGTCCTCGTTTTTCATACAGTAACCTACATGCCTCACATGATATCATACGGTCTGGATAGACCAGGACAAACCCGATGGAGGGGTAGTCCCGATTTGTGTTTTTAAAAGCGATGGGATTTCCGATTTATGTTTTTAAAAGAGATGAGATTTAATGAATCAAGGTATTCCCGAGGGATGGGTTTGACCTTGATGAAGTTGTTTTATGATGAAACAAATCGGTTTGTGATTAAACGAATAACTTTTAAAGTGAAGAGTTTTTGATGAAACTAATAAGTTTTTGATGTGACGAGCATGAGATGTCATACATGACGATTTTTCCATGTGTGCTTTATATGCCGATTTCATGGTTTTTTTTAATATGATATATACATACATGTGGCATTGTTTTAGTCATATCTCATGCTCCGAAAGTAAACGATTTTTACATCATGACATTATCAGCACGTAGATAGTATAGTTATCTACCTGCTTACATTATTGCCTTACTGAGCACGTTTCGCTCACCCTTTCATTTTTCACCCCACAGGGTACACCCAGTAGAAGAGAGCGACAATAGCTTCGCAATTTGGTTATCCGCTGCTTCTTATTAAAACCAGGTATACACATTTATATAATTTTTGTATATGAACATATAGATGCACAGTACTGTATATGGATTTAATATTGGGGATGTATTTTGTTTAAATAAATTGATATGTGAATGTGAATACAAAAATAGAATGGTAAATAGGTGAGAGGTGACTAACACCGAATCATAGCCCAACTGTTTAGAAGTGTAACTGTTCACGACTGGTGATGATTATAAAAAAAAAAGCGAAAAATTTGTAGGGATTTTTAGGTAATTTGGGTCGTGACAATTTAATGGTATCAGAGCTTAAGTTGGCCTGATATGAGTCGGTGTTAGTGGTTAAGTAAATTTACATCCCCATGTACTGTGCATTGTTTAGATACAATTGTGTATATCAAGATGGAACCGCAGCTAAGAATTTAGTTTCGATTGCAAGAATATAGTTGTTATAACTGATAGCCGCGATGGTAGAGTGGCGAGTACACATACTAGAGGCCATAGAGATCGGCCTGAGAGTTGAATGAGTTGTCACATGAGACTCAAGATGAGAATGACGTGGAGGCTGATGTTGAGCATGCCCCACAGAGTCCGACAGAGAGATCGGACAGTATTGAGACGCGCTTCGCGATGTTGGAGCGGAGTGTGGAGATTATTGTGAGGAGCAAATTGCTCAGATTATGTATGAGATCAGAGGACGCGTTCTGAGGGGAGTTCCCCATATGAGACAAAGCCGTGCGGGCTGAGGCCCAAAGCGGACAATACGTTGGACTTGTGGCGTTGTTGGACCACCCGTTGTTAGACCACCATCGTTGTGCGTGGGCCCATGAGGGGTGGCCATGGCCGATGGCAGGGGTTGGCCGGGCAGGGGTTGGCCGTCACATAGTAGAAGATATTTCGAACTTGTTTACACAGTCTATTGCAGATAGTTGAGGATAGGCAGAGAAAAGCCTAAACAGATGCCTCAGACTAAAGAGATTTTCATACTTCTGGTATATAGCGAAGTAAAGAAACCAATACTTGTTGAGGACTGGGTGAATGAGATTACAGAGATGTATGAATTCTTTCGGTGTATGTCGACTAAGGAAGTGACTTTTAAAATACATTTATGTTGGAGGGCGAGGCGGAGCATTGATGGAAGTCCGCTCGACCCATCTTAAGAGTTAAATATACAGAGCTAAGATGAGAAATATTCTGGATGTATTCCGGTGACAGAATATCCCGGACACTGTATAAGAAAAATTACAGATAGAGTTTCTTACACTGCCCATAGTCATGGGTTGATTGATGAGTACGAATCTCAAATACATCCCTAGGCAAGTATGAACCCGATATTATGGACAGTGAGAGTCGAAAAACCTAAAAGTTCATGTAAGGACTCAAATTTTCAATTAGAGTCCGATTGGCCCGTGAAATATTACCTATGCCGAGGCAGTGCGTAGATTTGCAGTTGGGTAAATAAGAACATGAATTGCACGCCTCTGAGATTGGGAAAGCTAGTGAGGGCCGAAATAGAGACAGAAGAGAATCGAGAAATGACGAAGATGTCAGAGCGGGAAAGAGACCAGTTGGTAAGAGATTAGATTTGACGAGTCATGGAGTAAGATAATTGGTAAGACCCCAGTGCAACCGATTTTGGCACTCTTGAGGGGTATTGTGATTTGAGGACTCTGACTTGCTACAGAGTAGGGTGGCAATGTAGCAGGGTAAGCAAGATAAGCAGTATAGCAGTGTAGCAGTGTAAGCACTGTAAGCAGTGGGAGATGAGTGGTGGATACCACGGAAGGAGGGTCTATACCTACACTGTATTGATGAAAATGGCCGATAAGTGTGGTAAGACGGACCATTGATTTTTGATTGCTCAGAGTTGAGCGAGATTGCCCCACAGGAAAGTAAAGAGATAGAGAAAAATTTCGTTGGTATAGCTGCAACGAAAAGGGAGGACATAGCCGAAAAGAAGAAGGAAAATAGGCTGTTGGACGAAGGCGATAGGATGTTTTGGACCAGGACACTATTGATGTTTCATGGATGTGGTGTAAGATACCACACTTGTTATAAATAGTGAAGTAATTATTTTAATTGATCCTGGTGCCACGGATATATTCATACCGTCTTCATTCGTATATAAGTGAATAAAGGCATGAATGCCTACATCATTGGACACAATACTGATAAATGAGTACCCCAATAGAGGAGGATTAATCAACGGAATATGGATATAGAGAATTTTAAGTTGAAAACAGTGGTGAAAACATCACTAAAAAGTATACTGTAAGTGTTGACAAGTGATAAGAAGGGGTGCAACGGTTGAAATTAAAGGAGTAAATGATTGTACTCACGGAATGAATAATGACAAGAGTTTTGTCATGATTGATATACGAATGAGATAATCTTTGAGATATACTTGATTTTAAATACAAGATGTATTGGAGTAAGAGGCGTATGTAAGGTAAGAACATTTTTACGATATGAAGTTATTAGGATTGAAGCAATTAGTAGCGAATATAAATTGTGACCACATAGACTGAGATATAACGTAGTTGTGGTTAAGTCTGAAGGTTAATAAAGGTATTTCAAAATACCTCCCCGCCTGAAGACTTGACAGCGTCTAAAAATATACATATAACTTATTACGTGAAACCGGTTGCCGTAATAAATACTTTTAGCATTAGGATACCTTTAATAAGACGATAAGAATATTAAAATTCGACAAATTATAAAGGTTAACATAGTAAAATTTAATAGGAGCCGTTAAGATAAGAAAAGGAAATGGCGCAGGTTAGTACCTGAAAACGTAAGCGGTTGAGAATGATCTTATACGCTTATGCGTAAATAAGTCAAGGATTAGATCGACTTGTAATCATCATTATCGATGATATGTTGGGTGTAGTTAAAGTCTAGGGCGATTTATAAGCAATAATGGGAAGATGATTTTTACAGATGGATTGCTGCGAGTTCTAAGAGGATATACCTGGTTGACACGTTTAACTAAGAAAACGTGGTCTTTGAATAAGATTATAGATGTGACATGAATTTTGGTGTAATGAAGTATGAACTGAACACCGTGATTAATTTCACCATACCCAACAGCTCAAGAGGTTCTCAGTGAGTATGGATACCTCAAAATTATGAAGGAGCTGTGTATTGATGAATAATGGGAAGATAGTCAATTTTGGAGTCAGACAACTCCTTAATCATGAAATAAACTATCTGACCCATGATTTAAAGTTGGCAATAGTATTTGTACCGAGGATATGGTACTATTATGTACAGGGTGAGAAATTGTGGATATGCACTGATCATAAAGCCCGAGTATCTGTTTTCACAGAAAGAGGCTAATATGAGAATACATAGTGGGTAAGAGCTTCTGAGAGATTTGATTTGTGAAAATTGTACCTTCCAGGAAAGGCTAATGTGATGACTGATGCCTTGAGCAGAAAGAGCCTCGGGATGGTACCACATATGATGGTCAGGGAGCGTGAGCTGCGAGATGCAGTTGTGAGCCTCAGTATAGATGTGATCCCTTCTGATGATGACAGTGATTGTGTGACAGTTAGCCTGATGATTAGAACCGGATGAGAGTGCCCAGATTTGCCAGGCTTAGCGTGATGATCGGCATGATGTCGATAGTGTGGGTCAGATTCAGAAGGGTACAGTGAGAGAGTTCACAGTGGGTGATGATGAGTTACTGAGGATTTCGAGACAGTATGAGTGCTCCCCAGGACCGCAGTTGATAAGATAGTAATATTGCCAGAAGCTCACTCTTCAAGATATACAGTGCATACGGAAAGTAAAGAAATATATCGAAATAGCAAAAATGGTATGGGTGGTCAGATGTGGAAAGAGATATTGGTGGAGCTTGTAGAAAAGTGCCTAGTGTGTCAGCAGAGAAAGGTAGAGTATTAAAAGTCTGCAGAGTTATTGCAGCACCTACCTATATCGACACGGCACGAAAAATGAGAGCAAGTCTCCATGAATTTTAAGATGGGTTACAGAGGACCCAGGTAAATCAGGAGATTATTTGGATGATAGTCGTTAAGTTGACTAAGTCCACCAACCTTCTGGTTATGAAATCCCTAAATACTCAGAGTGTATATGAGGATTTATGGGTAAGTAAGATTGTGGAACATTAAGTAGCGTTCCAGTGAGCATGATATCATATAGGGATTCCCGCTTCACTTCCTACTTTGAGGAATATTGTCAGGAAGCTATGGGAACCTGACTGAGTATTAGCACAGCTTTTCATCCTCAGACAGATGGTCAGTCAGAGAGGACTGTACAAGTTCTGGAGGATCCGATGAAAGCGTGTGCCCTTGATTTTTATGCTCCTGGAATGAGCAGTTGATTTCTAATTGAAGTTGCCAATAACGACTGTTGGCACTTGAGTATTGGGATAACAAGATATGAGGCAGAATATGGCTGTAGGGGTTGTTTCCCCAAATTGGATAAGAAAAGTGGGTGACAGAATAGAATTACTTTTAACCTTGGATAATAAATCTCTGAGAATGTTTAGTTAAGGATGAGAGATTAAGAACACCTCAGAGCAGATAGACAAGTATTGGAATTCACCTTTGGTGAATTAGTATGATTGAAAGTTACTTGTCCTAAGAAAATAAGGACATAGCGAACTTTTGGAAGAAGGTAAATTGAGTTGCGCTGGATTGAAGATTTTGAGAGATTAGACAAGTGGGAGATAAGACCTGTAGATTGGTGTTGTCACCTGAATTAACAGGCACCCACAATGTGTCTCAGCTTTTGATGTTTCGGAAATACTATCCAGATCCAGCATAGATGATGGGATATGAGATCCAACAGTTCAGCTTAATGCAAGTATAAGTATATTGAAGAAGTTGATTCGGGCATTAAACAGGAAAGAGAAAGTATTGAGGATTAAGATAATCTCCCTAATTAAAGTTCTTTTGGTAGTAATACACTCCGGAGAAGGTCACATAAGACTTTAAGAGTATGATACGATTAATGTACCCGGAGTTGTATATGGACTCATCTGACTTGGTTCTAATTTGGAGGACCAAATTTCTTAAGTGGGGGAGATTTGTAAGACCCGAAATTTAATCGTAAATTTTACGAGGTAGAAAAATATTCACAAATTTAAAGGAATGAGACTCGGACTAAAAATAAGGATCGAAATGGCCACAGGCCAAACGGGAAGGGAAGAAAATAAAATTTATCGAAAATACAAAATTAAATAGGAAAATATGGTGGAAGTATGAAGGAAAGCTAGGTTAATTTAATCCCGAAATAAGTGTAGGGGTAAAACGGTCAAAAGATCGAAATTCGAGATAAATACGATGAGAAAAATTTAATTAAAAATAAGGAATTAGGATTTCTTGATCAATAATGGGAAATTTTATAATTTCGAGTCAAATTGATCAAGATCCGGAATTTTTAGAAATACCGAAAATGTCACCCGGGACGATATCCCGAAAATACGAAAGAATTATACCGGAAAAATAATTTAAAAACTAAATAAATTCAATTTAATTTAATTAAATTAAATTGGTGAATAAAATAAAATTTTTGCAGATATTTTCAGAATTTTTAGAGTATTTTAATGATTAATTTAATAATAAATGAATAGTTAAATAATAATAAAGATAAAAAAAAAAAAAGAGAACTGAAACCCGAAAACCAGAAAAACGCAACCCGTTTCGCACCGTGAGAACCCATCGTCGATCTCGACCACCGGCGACCATTCGACGCCCGACGAAGCTTCCAGGAGCAAGAGCGAAGTCCGGCGAACCCATAGGCACCGGAACCGAGCCGCGAGGTGGCCGGAGGAGCCCGATCCGAGCTCCAAAAATCCGCGGGAGAGAAGAGGTGACCGCCGGCGAACCACCGCACCTGGGCCGGAAAGAGGGGTACCGGTGTGTTCAGGGGAGGAAGTCGGTCATTTTGGTACCGGTCTTGGCCGGTAAGACCGCCGGAATCGCCGGCGACGGCAAGAGGCAGTGAGGAGCTTCAAAACGGCACCGTTTGGCAGGAAGGAAAGGGAAGGAAAGGGAAGGAAAAGAAAGGAAAAGAAAAGGAAGGAAAAGAAAGGAAAGGGAAGGAAAAGGAAGGAAAGGGGAAGAAAATTACCGGGGGACGACTCGAGGTTCGGGTAAGTCGACCGAGGGTCGATATTGACCTACGGGTGAATTTCGGAAATTTAATTTAATATTATTTTAATGGAAAATAATCCGGATTTACCTAATTATGCAGTTTTACGACGGAGACCGAACGAGAGCCGATCGAGCTCCGATCTTCGTACCCCGCATCGTATCGGGTAAGTACGATTTAAATTCGGCATTAAGGTTTCTTTAAATATTGATTTTAAGTATTTTACGAAATTACGGATTAATTTCACATAGGAAGGAATATTAATTCGTAATTGCAATAAATTGCCGTAAATGGTATACGGGCTATCCAATGAACTTGGATCGAAGCCCGATAATTATTAGTAAACCGCATAAGCTCGGTATACCCGAAGAAGGGAATTAATAAATAAAAGAGGGCTGAAATGGGCCGAGACCAAATAGGGTAAATAGGGCCCAATACTCTAAAGTTGGTCAGTAAATACGATATACTGATTGAGATAAGTGAATTAACCTCGATTTCATGGTTATATGCAGTGACGTATTTTTGATTGGCGCGCACTTGGACCGAGAAGTTCGATATCTTCGAGATAAGCTAAGTCTACGCGCGATTCCAGGTAAGGGAATTTTATGAGCATTTAGAGGTAGCTATACGTAATTTTAAGGGGATTTACAGTACGTTAAATTCAGTAGGCTACCCAAAAATAGAATAATAATTTTTACGATAAAAATATGGAAATAGTGAAAAATGACCATTTTGCCCCCAGTTAGGAAAATTTCAAAAAGGGTAGTAAGGCTATGGAATTGCATGAATTTCATGATTTTAATGTTGTTTATGATTATATTGTTTTGATTTAAGCAGATATGAACATAGGTCGGCTATTGATTTCGTGAACTATACGAAAGGGTACCGGTTTGTACCGGTTACCAATTTTAAAGATGTTTTGTCAAAATCTAGCCACCTATCGTATTTTATACAAGTAAAAAGGAGTGTTAGAGTCTTACTCGCACTCAAGTTTACCGAATTATTTTCATGAAAAGCCGTACTGGAGCATTGCTCGTACGAGAAATTTGTGTGTGCATAACACCGTGCTGAAGCTTCGCTCGCACGCGATTTTAGATATCATGATATGCATAGCGTGGTGCTGTGATGAGACCGTAAGCCTGTGACCTGGTGTGGGGCGGGCAGCAGGATGCTCACATATGCACTAGACGCGAGTTGACATGCATATAGTCGTGCGGAAGCCTCCTGTAGACTGTGTGTCGCAGAGAGTTGAGATACTCGCACGTAAACTTTGAGACATGGGTTGGTTATCGACATAGTATTGGGCTGGCTAAGACCTACGGCAGGCACCCCCAGACTATGATATGGGTTCACGGAGTACGATGTACCGTGTATGTCACACGGAGTACGCTGTACCGTGCAGTCATGATGACTATTATGTTACTTGATATTCTGGCGGGTAGGACCTGACCCCACCTCCCGTTACAGTTGTGATACCCCGCACGCCGGGATCCGTGTGCATGGGATCACAGGGACATAGTATGGCCATAGTCCTCGTTTTTCATACAGTAACCTACATGCCTCACATGATATCATACGGTCTGGATAGACCAGGACAAACCCGATGGAGGGGTAGTCCCGATTTGTGTTTTTAAAAGCGATGGGATTTCCGATTTATGTTTTTAAAAGAGATGAGATTTAATGAATCAAGGTATTCCCGAGGGATGGATTTGACCTTGATGAAGTTGTTTTATGATGAAACAAATCGGTTTGTGATTAAACGAATAACTTTTAAAGTGAAGAGTTTTTGATGAAACTAATAAGTTTTTGATGTGACGAGCATGAGATGTCATACATGACGATTTTTCCATGTGTGCTTTATATGCCGATTTCATGGTTTTTTTTTATATGATATATACATACATGTGGCATTGTTTTAGTCATATCTCATGCTCCGAAAGTAAACGATTTTTACATCATGACATTATCAGCACGTAGATAGTATAGTTATCTACCTGCTTACATTATTGCCTTACTGAGCACGTTTCGCTCACCCTTTCATTTTCCACCCCACAGGGTACACCCAGTAGAAGAGAGCGACAATAGCTTCGCAATTTGGTTATCCGCTGCTTCTTATTAAAACCAGGTATACACATTTATATAATTTTTGTATCTGAACATATAGATGCACAGTACTGTATATGGATTTAATATTGGGGATGTATTTTGTTTAAATAAATTGATATG
Source organism: Firmiana major (assembly GCA_033439115.1). Classification (NCBI taxonomy): domain Eukaryota; kingdom Viridiplantae; phylum Streptophyta; class Magnoliopsida; order Malvales; family Malvaceae; genus Firmiana; species Firmiana major. The sequence continues at coordinate 15,173,925 of CM065904.1, read as the reverse complement.
TGAATGTGAATACAAAAATAGAATGGTAAATAGGTGAGAGGTGACTAACACCGAATCATAGCCCAACTGTTTAGAAGTGTAACTGTTCACGACTGGTGATGATTATAAAAAAAAAAGCGAAAAATTTGTAGGGATTTTTAGGTAATTTGGGTCGTGACAATTGTGTACATTGCTTACATGACAAACTAGTGTTAAAGAAAACATGAAAAACGTTTAGCCTAGAATTCCATACTACCACTATAAGTTACTAAAAAGTCATGTTCTTTGGGATATGACATTCTTGAATCTCATCATCCAAGAATTTAGCTCCAAGATGATTTCTGTAAGACCCATAAATTCATATGTATTCTTTATGACTTTGTGATATACAGACAAGTTACATTTGATATGAATCATAAGAAATGAATATTTTTAAGTTCCAAATGTAAATGAAATGTAAAATGAGTAGTGATGCAATTGAATGTGAAGTTATCTTTGAAAATATAGGAAACTTGCAGTTGGAATACTGCAGATGAAGGGCAAATCAATCTCATTGCAAGGGGAGATCGATCTCATCACCTTGAAATACAATGCCAAGCATTCTGTACAAAGTAGATCGATCCCTCATTCAAAGCAGATCGATCTCAGATGAATTCTGGTTGAGACAGATCGATCTCTAAAGGGTTCTGGATAGCATAGATCGATCTCTTCTCAAGGCCAGATCGATCTCTAAGTGATTCTAATTGGCCAAGATCAATCCCATACCAAGAGGCAAATTGATCCTACCTTCTAAATGTCGAATTCTGAAGAGTTAAGACACAGGGCAGATCGATCTCTCATTTCTAGGAGATCATTCTTATAAGGCAATTCTATAAAAACTCGACGATGCATCTTCTTCCCTGAAAACATCAAATTCCTCCATTGAAACAAAGTGAAACCTAACTTTCTCACTCTATAAATCATCACCTTTCAATCAGTTTTGAGAGAGATTTATTTCAGCAAAGTTGTCCCTTGTGAGGAGGAGAACAACATAGTTGAAAACTAGAAGCTGAAATCAAGGATTAAAGGAGCAAAGTGATTTTTCCCAAATGGGCAAAAAGAGGAAAAATCAAGCTAGGTAAGAGTTCAATACACCAAGTTCAAGTATGTTAAAATAGGTATCTTGGTGAGTTGATTGGTGTATGTTTTATTGGTTGAAAACACCCATGAACATGCTAAATCCTCAATGACCTAAAATGAGCTTATTGTGATTTAGTGAGAGAAAGTTGATTTTGCATCGATTTAATGATGATTTAAGCATGTAGTGATGTTATTAAGCATGTATATATGATTGTAAGATACTTTTGTGAAATACATGTGTTGGAATAGATGATGAATGAAAATAGGTATATGAGATGTATGGTGAAATGCCATAGTGGGAGAAAATGATGAACTTGAGGCATTGGGAGATTAATGTCCGTTCAATTCAAATCAGTAGACTTGATAAGTCTAATAGGTTCTTAAGAAATGAATTGTAAAATCGCAATGGACTTAAGAGAGAGTAAGGTCCAATAAGATGTAATAAGGCCAAATGGGTGTAAAAGGTCTAATGCATTGATTTGAAATTCATCCGAGTGAAAATTAAGTATATTAAGATATAATGATGTGAATGGTTATCTACAACTCCGAAGTTTATATTGGGAGCTAATCGGACGCGAGGTTTAGCAGCACCGAGGAAGTGAGGTCACGTGACGTGATCAGAGGTAAGAGAATTTTGTGAGTAGCTAGAGGTAACTATACGTATTTCGGATAGATTTTTGGGTATTTAAATTGTATATGGATTTTCGAATATGGAAAAATTTCAGTAGGGACCCGATAAGGTAGAATTGTGATTTTACCCAAATTAAGGGTAAAAAGCTTAAGAAGTATGTTTGTAACTAGTTTGAACGTTGTTTGACAGTTGCATAGATAGATTGGCTAATGTTTTCATGTTATATGCAAAAACAACACATTATAGTGCCGATTTGATTTAATTGAGTGAATTTCAATTAAAATAAGTCATTTATCGACTTGTGTGAAAACCAACCGTGCTAGAGCACAACTCGCACTAGATTTTACAAGATATGCACCATATAGTACTGAAGTATTTCTCATACTTGATTTTAATGCGATTTGTGCATAATAGAGTACTGGAGCGTTGCTCGTACTCAATTTTACATGACATAGTGCTGGGAGCATTGCTCGCACTAGATTTATATGACTTGTGCATGAGGTTGTGCTGGAGTTTACTCGTACGTATCGGTTTTGAAAGAGAAAGCATGAAATAGTTATGCTGAGAGCTTGTGCAGACTTTGTGTCGCACTGATTATATGCTCTCACGTGCATTTTTAAGATATGGCCGAGGGCTATCGAAACCATTATACATGGTATGAGGGCTAAGACCTATGGCAGACACCCTAACCTTCATATTGGGTCCATGGAGTACTTTGTACCGTGTATGTAACATGGAGTACGATGTATCATGAGTACACGATGATATAGAGTTGTTAGCTAACGGTTGAGGATTTAACCCACCTCCCGTTACAGCAAATGTGAGGCCCCACACACAGAGTACTGTGTAGCCTGAGATCATGAAAAAATGGGATATGATCATAATCCTTGAACATGTAGTCGCCTATTTCATCTCACTTCATTTCACTGGATATTTCTTGGTTGAATTATCACATGATTTTTTAAATTGGACATGTGACTTTATGAATTGTGAAAGGGTAACCCGAGGGATGGGTGAGGCTCGGATTTCCATGTTTTTACATGATGATATGCCATCTTTGTTTTGATTTAATTGATATGGCATAATGAAATGTGATTTACAATATTTACATAACAATGCAATGTTTTGCATAAATTGCTGAGGTTATTAAACCGACATGTTTTCAGTCCATACTGATGATTTGTATCTATATATATACTTGCATAAATGTTTCAAGAAAGATACATGCTTTAGATGTGAATTGAAAAGGAAATGATTCAATGGCATGAGCATTATCTTTTGTAGATAGTGTGGTTATCTACTTGCTTGCCTTATTTCCTTACTGAGCTGTGAGCTCACCCCCTTTTTATTTCCTCCTCTCTACAGAGCATTCACAGTAGTTGAGCGTGACTGAGGACTGCTATTCCTTTATCCTTTGTATACTCATCATACGAAAAGTAGTACTGAATAATGTAAAAGCACAGTTATGTAAACGAATGTACTGTCGAGGATGTATATGTACATGTAAATGTATTAATGTATATGAGTTTACTTTTAAGAAAAGAGTACTTACAGTTAATAGATAATTATGTTGACATGTATGCATGCTATGAAATGAATGTGGTTGAGATGACTAATATCGAATCACAGCCCAACAGTTTGGTGATTGAATTATGACAGAAGGAAAGGTATGTAAAATGTGAAAAATTTGTAGTGGTTTTTTGGTAAGTCACGGGCGGTCGTGACAATTTCACACACGTTCTTGGCTTTGTCAAACCAAAGTCGTTAAAGTGCGTAGCTTCTAACATTGATCCACACGAGTAATGCACGAACCTTCCGTAAGGTAGAATCGGGTTATGGTTCCAGCTATACTAGTAGCTTAAATTTCTTGAAACTTACCACTAAAGAATATCAAGAACAATTTCCACTATAAGTTACCGAAAAGTCACCTCCTTCAGGATGTTATATTCTTGAATCACGTAATTCAAGAATTTAGCTCCAAGATGATTTCACACACGTTATTGCCTTTGGCAAACCAAGGTCGTTCAAGTGCCTAGCCTTTAACATTGATCCACACAAGCAATGCACAAACCTTCTGTAAGGTAGAACGGGGTTATGGTTGCAACTATGCTAGTAGATTAAGTTTCTTAAAACTCATCACTAAGGAATATAAAAAACAATTCTTGATTTGTAGAGGGAGAGTACAAGGTGACAATTACAAGGTTTCCAGTAAGGTTTCTGTCAAAAAAATTTGTAACTACTCTAGATAATAGCTCCAACAAGTATATTAACCATTGTGATAAAATCCTGCAAGGTATCGCAAATACCAGAGGACCTTCCTCTTTCTTTAATTGTTGCGAATCACAAGGATTTTTCCAGAGTTCTTCTTATACTTCACAGGGAATCCAAGTGGTAGTATGCCACAAGTCACAGGGTTTCTTTCTTTTAATGTGTCGCCAACTACAAGGTGCAAAGAGTTTTTAGCGGCCGACCATAACAAGGATTAAATACCCTTAGGATATATAAATCCTACTAGGCTTTGGATACAAATTGTGATTATTTTCATTAATGACCAAGTCTTTATTAAATCATTTAATTGACTTATGGTCCATCACCCAATTGAACTCCTTTTGATTAGATTAGCCCAATTTATGCTCTATTAATTAAAGGATGGGTTTTGTAATTTAATTAAACCTTTTAATTAAATTTTCTTGAACAAACATATTTTAGGCAAGCCCATTAATTCTTTTAATTAATAATTGAGCCAATGGATTTGATCAAACCCCTAAATTAAATCTATTTTAATTGAATGTTGGTTTTTTATGATTTAATAAAATGTTTAATTAAATGCACTTAATTAAACACAAATAATTAAGTCTACATGATTATAATTCTTTCTTATTAAGTTCAAATAGAAAATTTCAAATATTTCAATCCACGACTCTTTTTAAATTCATATATTGCTCTTTGTGTGTGACCCATTACATTTTCCAACATGTTGACAATAAATTTATATTTTCATTTAAATTTATAGATCATGTGTGGTATTTAGCAATGCATCATGATCGCCCAAATGTTAAAAAAAGTCAATTCTTAAAAAATTGATATAAAAGTTAAAATGGTTTGACCAACCTTTTAGGTGCAGTATCTCAATGTACCTTAATCCTTTTACCAACAATATCTCAGAAAGAACTAAAACTTGGTTATGTATTTGCTTTAAGTATATTTCCATATATATCCTCAAGCTTCGAATATTAATATTTCTCAAGAAGTGTTTTGGCCAAAGACTTAATGAGATAATACAAGTTTGGATACATAAGATATTATCCTTTTAAAGTCATTTGGGGAGATGAATTTTCATATTAACTACTTATTTACTTTCATATGCTTCAAGTCATACCCAAAAACATCTGTTTTAGGCATTTATCCTTGCGAACCTCTAAAGATAAAATCAAGGAATGATGATACACATATAAGATCACTTGGCATATCATGCCAAAGGATCACTTACACTACTGACACATGGGAGTGTATTTTATAGACATTCAAGTGACACCATCAAATGGAACTCCTACTTCAAGTCACGTTCAGTGAACTCATTCTCTAATAAGCATCTACATGTTATCCTCAAATATGTCTATATTTTAATTTATAAGAATAATTGCTTACTTTATAAGTAAAGAGACTTAGCATGTACTAATCCTTGAGCACTGACAGTGCCTTGTCTTGATAATACAATTACCAGAATAGTTTAGGAACTAAGCTTTTATGCATAAGGATTCCCATACTTGTAACCACATTACAAATCCTTTGCAAAGCTTGTATTGTTCTATGGGCTTCGCCTCATCCTAAAGTCATTATGTGTCAATATAACTGACTAAGATGGCGAAGCGAAACCTTTCAGGTCACTTCATTAAGCGAACATGTTTTGCTATGGTTCCATGCCTTTCACCAAGTGAGTTGGCTCTAGGGTATAAGGTAATAGATGTAGCAATACTGAAGCTTTTGTTGTTGTTAAAGCCTGAGAGTTTGTTAGGACATGAATTTCACAAATATACTATTGAAAGGGGATGCTCTAGGAATTATAATTCAGATAATTAAAAAACACACAAGATCTATCTTCACTAAAAAAAAAAAAAAACTTTGGGGAAGAAGCTAGGATTAGAATAAGAGATTTTCAAGTTTGGAATATAAAACATGTTAGAAGACAAGCTAATATGGTAGCTCACCTATTAGGAAAATCTAATTTTAATATTTTAAATGACAAATATTGAATAGAATAATGTCTTGCTAACATATCCACTTTTTTTAGTATAGTAAAACAAGTTTGAGCAAAAATCCTCTCTATATCTCATAGGCATGTAAACCTTTAAAGGAAAATAATAACAAATATATATACTATAATAAATCTTCAAGAATAATAATACAATAATTATAACTAAAACAAAATAAGGCAAAAATATAAACAAAGTGAACCAAAATGTATCACAGAGTTTCCTTAAAACAAATTTTCCCTTTCACTATAGGTGTTGGAGTAAATTAGGTTCCCGTCTCTCAGAATACAACAGTAACCAAGTAGCAAATGCACACCACCAACCTACTTTAATCGAACTTTCAAATGCTCAAACTCTATCATATTGAGAATTTAATTTGGAACATCTAAAACTAAGAGCTAAGAAAAAGAAATTAGAGAGACGCTAGAGAATATGTTTTTAGGGTGAAAAACAAATGAAAGGAGGTCCCCATTTATAGCCTTCATCTAAGGGCATTTTGGTCCTGTAAATTTTTTAATTAAATCCAAAAACTGATTTAGCTATTTATTCGAATGATAGTTATACATTTTAAATTTAAGCCAGTGGCAATTATAAATATGAAATTTAATTAAATCAATTTAATCTAATGGCAGTTAAAAATCCAATGGCAATTACAATAGGTATTGATTTTTCAGTCACCCATGTATCTTTTCGAATGTATAAACTTTTGACTATCTAAAAATAAATTTTCACACAAATTTTAGCTTCTAAATGGATATTAAATGGCTCATTAAATGACCATTTTACAACAATCCCCAAACGAATGAAAAATTAAAAGATAAGACTAGAAGAATGAAACGGAAGTTTTGAATAAAAAGCTTTTGACCTTAGTGATAGAGTTCATTAGTCGAAACCATTTAACCTTCCTTTTGAACCTTCCTTTGTGAATGTTTATTTACTTTAATGGTTGATAAGTAGTTGTGATGACTTTGAATTGTTCTACCATTTGGGTAAATGATGACATATGTCACATAAGAATCTTTCATGAAAAACATTTAGTTCTCACTGTTTTGTTTATTTCAAAATCTTTGTTGTCTTCTTCAATTCAAAGTATAACAATTAGTTCTTTAATGTTCATCTCTTTTCGCTTGTGTTTATTGTAATTTTTGAAATCCATCCATAAAGGAGGCAACTTCTCAATAATAGGGACAACTTGGAAGGTTTCACTCAAATTCATTTCCTTAGCATGAATCTCTTGTAAGATGAGTTAAGTCTCTTGAGCTTGATTGATCTCTGCCTTGGGCTTGTCCATTTATGATCTAGGGAGCGACCAACCACAAATTTCTTGATCTCAGCATCCCTGATCTTATTTTTATGGTCCAAATACTCCCACAACTCTTTTTGTTGTTTTCTTTGAGCTATAATCATTGTATAAAGAATTCGTTAACTTATTCATGACAAAATTTCGTCAAACAAAGTCAAAATGTTTCCAAGCATCCATAGCATTGATGGATATCATGCTCATTCTTATTGAATTTGAGAGCATCCTCAATCAAGAATCTCACAAGATTAAAGGTGGTCAGATAGAACAACATTTCTACTGCCACCTCTAGAAGTTTAAACTATTAAACTTCTTCGGTTTCTCTCTATGGTTCACAGTTACCTATATAGGAAGGATCAAAACTTGAGTAGCCATAGGACAGGTCTCAACATTAGTTTCAGTTGCCAATTTTGAAAGTTACAATCAATTATACCTCAATTTTTAGAATTAACAATGTATATCAAAATAAATATAATAATTTTATTATTCCCCTTTCTCAACTAGGATGTTGAGCAACTTAATACTACTCAATAGAAAGTTCCCAAGGAAAGCTGGAAGGGTTACAAGTGGTTCCACTTAAAACACAGTCTCTCTAGACAAAACTAACTAATCGCAATAATTCATAGTTCAACACAATACTTAGAACTTGTTAGACTCTGTTTTAAGATTGTAGGAAAAAAATAACAGCTAATATATATATATATATACTAGAAAAAATCTTCAAGAACAATAATACAATAATTATAATGGAAACAAAATTAGGCAGAAATACAACCAGAGTGAATCAAGGCCCATGTGCTACTCAATTTCATTAGGACAAAATTGTATTTTCACCATAAGTGCCTGAGTAAGTTAGGCATCTGTCTTCCAAGAAACAATGGTAACTAAGTAGCAGAGTGTCACGACCTCCTTCCGTGACTTACTAAAAACCACTATAAATTTTTTCTTTCACTTTTTACTTACCTTTTCTCTCCTCAATAATTGGGCTGTGATTCGGCATTAGTCGTCTCATTCATACTCATCTTATCACATCATACATACATGTCATCATAAATATCTTTTGACTGTACGTACATATTTCTCATAAGTAGATTTATTTACATTACATAATTACATCCCAAGTATTACAAACGTGTACATCACTGTGCTTATACATTGTTCAGATACAAAATAGTATGCGATGTGTATGCCTTTAACTCAATAGGAAATGGCAGTAGACAAAAGGAATGTTATACTTCAGCCGACTCAATCTACTGCGGATGATCTGTAGAGAGGGGAAAATAAAGGGGGATGAGCAAACAATGCGCTCAGTAAGGAAATCAGGCAAGCAAGTAAACGTCCACACTATCTACTGAAAATAATGTTTTGCCTTTCCTTCTCTCATCTCAAAAGCATGAATCAAAACTGATATAATAGTAGTATAGAATAAATCCCATGTACTTAAAATCATGCTGAGTTATCGAACATAGGCATTCATGCAAAACAGTGCATCTTTAAAATTTTGGAATGCCTTTATAGGAATCATTGTCATTTACTTATAAATCACAGTAAACATGGCAGTTCACAACACAACACAAACATCGATTTTCGACCCATCCCTCAAGTCTAACTGTATCATGAAAACAAGCGATATATCATGTGAGACTCAGTGGCTCAATACAATACTCTCTTAGACTATGGCCATATCCTATAATGGTGAAATTCCAAGCAACACAGATCCTAGTGTGCGGGTTATCACTACTATAACGGGAGGGGGTCAGTCCATCACAACCGCCAGCTATAAACTCCTCAACTCCACAACTCCACCACACGGTACAGTGTACCCCATGCCACTCGCACGGTACAACGTACACCCGTGGACCCTCTCCTCATGGTCGGGTTACCGGCCATAGGTCTTATCCCTTACACCATGGACATACATCATAGTCGGGGTGCTTGCCATAAGCCTTAGCCCTCATACTATGGAAAGTAAGTGCCACGTCTCTAAATCCACGTGCGAACATCTCACAGTGTGACACTCAGTCTACACGAGGAAATCTTCAAGATTTTTTTAACATGTCTTATATATCACGTAAAAACTACAGTGCACGTCTTGAGTGTGACTCACAATCAACACTCCGCCTCTTAAACACTATGTATGCTTCTCAAAATATCAAACACTAGTGCGAGTAACCTCTAGCACTAGGTTAATGCATAATTCTCATGTAAAATTCGAGTATAAGCTATGCTCCCAATACTTCATGCATTAATAAATGAAAACTGAGTACGAGCGATGCTCCTAGTACTCTATTGCATCAATCACAAAATTGATTACAAGTGATCCTCTCAGTGCTCTAATATGCATAAATAGCATTAAAATCTAGTACGAGTAAACACTCAAGTACTATGTGATGCATATCTTAAAATATAGTGTGAGTAATCTCTAACACTTATGGTTTTCACACAAAACCAGATAGATGGCTTGTTCAAATCACCATTCACCCAAGTCAAATCAAATTAGCAGTACAATGTGATGTTTTTCGCATATGCATGAAAACATTAGCCATTCTATCATGCAGCTCATGAATTATGGGTCACAACATGCTTCTAAGGCTTTTTATCCTATATTTGAAAAAAATCACACTTTATCTCATTAATACTCATCACAACACATGCCTATTTCATGGAATTCATATAGAGTATATCGAAATTCTATTCAAAATACGTGTAGCCATCTCTAGCTACTCACGAAATTCCCTTACCTCGGATCACGTCAAGTGACCTCTCTTCCTCGTTTCTGCTCACTCTTGCAGTCTGATCAGCTTCCAAGGAAATTTTCGAAGCTGTTATAATTATTGGCATTAGTATATTGCTATATACTCATTTCATTCGCTAAATCTCAATTTAATACTTAAATCTCATCATTTTCTCCAAATATGGTCTAAAGCCATTTTTTACATCTACCTATATTCATTTCTCCTCATTTTAAAATTATACATTTCATATTATTACCTTATAATCTTCCATACATGCATATTCCATCATTAACTCTATGTTCACACCATTTCTTCATCATGTTCTCATTTTCATGCCATAACTAGGTCAGGTACATTTCTCATGATCCTTTCATTTCCAACAAGTCATACATATACCATTTAACTCATCAATACATATAGTTTAACATATATCAACTTGGTGCATTAAATCTTACCTAGCGGAGATTTCCTTACTTTGTCACCAAAATGGTAAAATCCTCCTTGCTCTTGAAACCTTTGATCTCAATCTCTTGTTTCCAAGTATGTTGTTCTCCTCTTTGCCAAGAACAACTTTGCTCACTTATACCTCAATCAAAACTGAATGCAAACTGAAGTTTTCTAGTGTAAAAATGTTAGGTTACACTTTTTCTCTTAAATGGAATAGTTTCTCTCATGCAAACTGAAGTGCAGAAATCCAGTATTTGTAGAATTGTCTCTATGAGATTGATCTACTCTCCAATGAGATTGATCTGCCATGCACTTTTTCCTCTCGAAACCTACCTTTCAGGCTTAATGAGATCGATCTGCACAACACAGAACCTTAAGGAGATCGACCTGCTCTTGCATGAGATCGATCTGTTGCAAGTCAGTAGCTTAAGGAGATCGATCTGGCCTCATTGGAGATCGATCTGCTATGTTCCATTCCTCGAACAAGAGTAGTTTTGGCTTTTCCAAATCGATCTCTCATTCATATTTTCTAGATTTTACTGCAGTTTTCTACAGTAACTTACACCAAACTTCATTTATTTTGCTGCCATAGTCATTTTCTCATCCAATCACCTTTAAGGCTTGAAAATGACATCCATTCCTACTTTATATATAATAAGACTTGTGTACATTCATTGTATAACCAAAGGTATACAATTTACAACCAAATGGAGTATAACCATTTATGCAACTTATACATACTTCATTCCATTTTACCACACCACTCATTTTCCATTCCACTCACATTCATCATCTACAAAAGTCCATTTCTTATTATTCATACATAATGAAACTTGTACGTACATCACAAATTTATATTACGAGTGTGTACATTTAATTTATGGACTTTACATCTTTTATGCTTCACATAGCATGTAAATGTATATACTTATGAATTTAAGGGTCTTACAATTCTCCCCTCTTTAAAAGAATTTGGTCCTCCAAATTAGAACCAAGTTACTCTACATACAAATGGGGATATTTCTCTTACATCAGACTCTCTAGCTCCCAAGTAGCTTCTTCTGAAGTGTGATGCTGCCAGAGAATATTTACTAACCCGATGGTCTTATTCCTCAAAACTTTATCCTTTCTATCTAATATTCGGATTGGTTTCTCTACATAAGTTAGATCATCTTTGAGCTCCAATGGCTCATACTGAATCACATTATTTGGATCTAGATGATAATTCCTCAACATCGAAATGTGGAAGACATTGTACACTCCTGATAAATCCGGTGGTAAAACCAATCTATATGCCTTATCTCCCACTCTATCCAGTATCTCAAAGGGTCCAATGTAGCGAGGACTCAATTTACCTCTCTTTCCAAATCTCGCTATACCCTTGGAAGGAGAAACCTTCATAAATATTGACTCACAAACTGCGAATTCAAGTGGTATTCGTCTCCTGTCAGCATAGCTCTTTTATCTACTCTGAGCTGTCCTTAATCTCTCAATAATCAACTCGACATCCTCAGAGGCTTGTGTAACCAAATCAGGAGCAAAAAACTTTCGATCACCCACTTCTTCCCAACTGATAGGGGAACACATCTATGGCCATATAAATCCTCATACGGTGCCATTTCGATACTCGCATGATAACTGTTATTGTCGGCGAACTCGGCTAGTGGCAAATGATTATCCCATGATCCTCTAAAATCCAGCACACATGCTCTCAACATATCCTCCAGAGTCTGCATGGTCCTCTCTGACTGACCATCTATCTGAGGATGATAAGCGGTGCTGAAACTCAATTAGGTTCCCATGGCTTCCTGAAAATGTTTCTAAAAGTAGGAAGTGAAGCGGAATCATTATTCGAGACAATACTCACTGGAATACCATGCAACCTCACTACCTCGCGTACATACAGTTTCGCCAATGCACTTAGAGTATCGGTAGCTCTCATAGCTAGAAAATGGGCTGCCTTCGTCAATCTATCAACTATCACCCATATAGCATCGTGATTCCTTTGGGTCCTCGATAAACCCATCATGAAATCTATGGTGATATGCTCCCATTTTCATGTCGGTATAGGTAGAGGCTGCAATAACCCTGCAGGTTTCTGATGCTCTACATTCACTTGCTGACATGCAAGACATTTTGCCACAAAATTCGTAACATCCTTCTTCATACCTGACCACCAGTACACTTTCTGAAGATTCTGGTACATCTTGTTACTCCCCAGATGTAACGTGTACATCGACGAATGAGCTTCCGAAAATATCAATCTCCTAAGCTCTAGGTCCTCGGGAACACACCATCTACCTCTAAACCTCAGAAGTACATCTGAACTTATCTCAAAGTCAGTTACTGTGCCCTTCTACATCTGACTACTCATGTCCATGCAATACGGATCAGTCTGCTGAGCCTGTCTAATCATGTTCAATAGATCCGACTCTAAGCATAGACTAGTAATCATACAGTCCATATCCATATCAGAAGGCACAACTTCCAAATTGAAGCTAGCAAACAGCTCTAGCAACTCATGTTCCCTAACCATCATATGCGATACCATCCCAAGGCTCTTTCTGCTCAAAGCATCGGCTACAACATTAGCCTTACCCGAAAGATAAAGTATCTCATAATCGTATTCTTTAGAAGCTCTAGCCATATTCTTTGTCTCATGTTCAATTCTTTCTTTGAAAATAGATACTTAAGGCTCTTGTGGTTGGTAAATATATGGAATTTCTTTCCATAAAAGTAGTGGTGCCATACCTTCAACGGAAACACTACTACTGCTAACTCCAAATCATGGGTCGGATAGTTCTTCTCATGGTCCTTCAGCTGTATGGATCCATAAGGAACTACCTTCCCATCCTGCATCAATACACAGCCCAGTCCCTGATGTGAAGCATTGGTATATACTGAAAATCCTCTTGAGCTGATAGGGATAGTGAGAATCGAAGCAGTAGTCAATCGACTCTTCAACTCCTAAAAACTCTTCTCACAATCCTTGTTCCACACAAATGCTACACCATTCTAGTGAGACGTGTCAACGGAGCAGCTAACTTGAAATATCTTTTTACGAAGCTTCGATAATATCCTGCTAAACCCAAGAAACTCATGATCTCGGTAACTGTCCTCGACTGTTCCCACTGAACTACAGCCTCAATCTTAGATGGATCCACTAATACACCATCCTTCGACACTAGATGTCCCAAAAACGAGATCTGTGACAACCAAAAATCACACTTTTTGAGTTTAGCATATAGCTTCTGCTCTTGTAAAGTCTACAATACAATCCTGAGGTGTCTCTCATGCTCTTCCTCAGATTTAGAGTATACCAAAATGTCATCGATGAAAACGATAGCAAACTAATCCAAATATGGCTTGAACACATCGTTCATCAAAGCCATGAAAGCTACGGGAGCATTCCTCAATCCGTATGGCATAACCAAGAACTCATAATGGCCATATCGGGTCTTAAATGCTGTCTTGGGCACATCTCCACTCCTTACCCTCAGCTGATACCCATACCTCAAATCAATCTTAGAAAAGACCTGCGCTCCTTGGAGATGATCTAACAAATCATCAATGTGTGGAAGGCGATATCTATTCTTGATGGTTGCCGACTTCAACAATCCCTAATCTATACATAATCGAAGGCTTCCATCTTTCTTCCTTACAAACAAAATCGGTGATCCCCACAGTAAAACACTCGGTCAAATAAAACCCTTGTCCAACAGCTCCTGTAACTATTTCTTGAGCTCCTCTAGCTCAACTAAGGCCATGCGATACGATGGTTTCGATATAGGTTCTGTACCAGGCAACAAGTCTATACAAAATTCCATCTCTCTGTCTAGTGGTAACCCTGGCAATTTATCCGGAAAGACATCTGGGAATTCACTAACCACAGGAATGTTTGCCAACTCTGGATCTACCTTATCTGTATCAACCATGTACGTTATAAAACCTTCAACATATTCTTTTCTCAGTTAGTATAGTACATTATAAATCACAAATCATAACGATTACTTTTATTTCTTTGCATCAAACTTTACAACATATTGTTCAGGGTTAAGAAACATAGCTGTCTTAGCATAACAATCTAAAATAGCATGGCTTGCAAATAACCAATCCATACCTAATATTACATCAAAGTCACTCATACTTAACAATATCAGATTGGCTATCATATCCTTTTCCCCTATTCTCAACTTCCAATTATTTAACACATACTCCACTAGCTGACTATTATCCATAGGCATACTAATCAACATCATCCTACTTAAAGGTGTACGCTTTATATACTTTGCTAGTTTACATGAAAATGAAGGCGATACAAATGAATGCATGGCACCAAGATCAATTAAAACATATGCTTCTAAATTATAAATCAGGATGTTACCTCTAATCACATCCGTCAAAGCATCCGCCGTGTCCTGGTCCAAAGCGTGTACTCGCCTCTGACCTATCACCTGCTTCCCCTTCTCCTCTGCTGTTGCTCTCCTCCTCGACGCAGACATATCAACTGGAGCTCTCTCTGGCTCCTTACCCTTCTGTGGGGTAGTCTCAACCATCTCTGGGTAAACTCTAGCAATATGCTCTGGTTTCCCACATCAGAAACACATAATAGGACTCATTGGACAAGGTCTACCACCATGGTATCTACCACATCTACTGCACTGATCAGTAGTAGGCCTCGATCCTCTAATCATAATGCCCTTCGCCAGAGTTATATCGGGTATGTAGGAGGTCTAACTAGTCTCTCTCATACCTTCTCTATCCGTGGTCTCTTACCGAAAAGTCTCTTCCCTCCTCGATAACTGAAACCTCTGTCTCTAATCGATCTCTTCCTATCCTTCTCTCGGCTCCGACTGATCTTCTCAAACTCAGAGGCATTCTGTCATGACCCTCAACTTACCAAAAATCATCACAAATTTTTCTTTTTTGATGCATTATTTATTTTTTGTCCTTACCTTACCTCGATCGTGATCAGATGACCTCTCAACAATTAGGCTGTGCGACAATGTCTACCTTATCCAATCAACAATTTACTTTGCATTATAATTTAGAAGTAAACACTTGTATAAATAAATCAGAGTTGTTGTTTAAATGTGTTTATATTGCTTTACATCCCCAATAGTTACATACAAAATGCTATTGTGCTATAAAAAGTTTAGATACAAAATACATCAGTGTGTATACCTTACGTGCTGGGATGCAGCGAATACTAAAAAGGAAAGCCTCTAGTCACTCTCAGTCTATACTCAAAGCTCCATAGAGAGGGGAAAATAAGGGGGTGAGCAAACCACACGCTCAATAAGGCAATCATGCGAACGGGTAGATACTACACTATCTACGTTATCATGATGCCATGCTCAAAACCATACAGTTTCTCATTCACATCTCAAAAGCATTAGTTCATGCTTGTGTTAATGGCATGTAAAGCAAATCATGCTATTTGTTAGTGCACAAATCAAATTCAAAGCATGACATAAATCATCATGCATATTTCATAAGTAAGGCATGGAAAACCATCATGCGTAAGTGCACTTTAAAAGCCATTTTCATCATTTCTCAAGCAAATCATGCTTTCTCATCTCAATTAAATCAACACTCATCAGGTCTCAGCCCCTCCCTCAGACTGTCCTGACCCACAAAGCATTTTAAACATGGATTTATTCATAAATAGTAGACATGTGAGATAGGCAATATAATAAAGGAAATCTCCTCTAGGACTATGGTCATATCCTGTGATCCCAAGCTACACTGATCAGGTGTACGGGGTATCACCACTATTTGCTTCCACACGGGAGGTACGTCTAGCCTGTCGGTTAATAGCAGATCTAAACATCGTCCGAAGATGGCACATTAGAATCTCGACACGGTACAACATACTCCATGCTACCTGCATGGTACAGCATACTCTGTGGACCCATATCAACACATCATATCACGCCACATCTCAAAAATGCACGTGCGAGCCTATTAATCGGTATGACACCCAGTCTACCCGAAGCTCCTAGCACGACTATCAACATGTCAAATTCTAAAAAATGCATGTGCGAGCCTATTTAATCGGTGTGACACCTAGTCTACCTGAACCTCCTAGCACGACAACAAGTATGATGAGCATCTAATGCGAGCTAAGCTCCAACACCATGCCAAAACCAGTATAAAGTCTATGCGAGCTCAACTCTAGCACAACATCATAAAAATCCATGTGAAAACTAGTGCGAGCTACGCTCTAGCACTCATGCGTATGAAAACACATCAAATCTTGTGCGAGTCATACTCTTGCACGCTTTCATTCTAACGAAATCCATTTAGGTGGCTCAATTCTTTGCAAAACATGGTTATCAACCAAATTAAATCTTTTCTTTTGCAAATCATTTCAAATGTTAACCAGCCCACCAATCACTTGCTAAAAAGCAACAAAACAAGGTTTTCAAAGCATCATGCTTTTGTTTTGATGCATATTTCTCAAAACCCAACTCTTTACCCTTCAATCACCCAATATCATTTCCTGGTATCCCATGCACTCTAGCAAAATATTTAAGTGCCTAAATTGTACACAGATATCTCTAAGAATCTACACAATTCCCTTACCTCGATTTACTCGGGATGCGACTATCTTCCTCTTCGCTTCTCATGTTCTTGGCTCAACTTGCTCCGATATATCCTTGAGAGCTACAATTCATTCATCCAAACACTTGAGTCAATGTTGCTAACTCTCATTCAACTATGTATTTTACCTAATGCCTTAAATACTCATTTTACCCCTTTTGGGTAAGTCTTACAATTTATTCCATAACACCATCTTAAATTCGTATCCACAACACCATTATCACCTTAAGATATCCTATTCATCATTTATTCCTCTACATTTCACTTTCTCACACTAACTCATTTTTAGGTTATAATTGTCCCATTGCATTCTAGATAATTTCTACCATTAATAAGCACACCAATCAACTTCATAATCAATAACTAAACAAATGTACTTGGATTGGTGCTTTAGAAACTCACCACTTTGGATTTCCTTCTCACTCCAAATGACAATGCTCCTTGTCCCATAAATCCAACAAATGGGGGAATGCCTCCAAACTATGTTTTTCTTCTCCTTGATGTGAATAACTTTGCGTCTAATAGCCTTCCCTCAAATCTTCTTGAAAATGGGTGGATTTAGAGAGAGAAAACTAGGTTTTGGGTTGAAAATGGTAGAGTGAGGTTTTATCCCAAAATCTGCAGATCAAACTGCTCATATTTATAGATTTAGCCTGATGAGATCGATATGCCTTGGGTGGAGATCGATCTGGTCCTCTTAAAATCCCTCTTTTTCACGATATTTGAACGCAAGAGATTGATCTGTCGAGGGCTTCAGATCGATCTATCTTAGGCAGAAAGTTTAGGAGATCGATCTGGCTAGAAAGGAGATTGATCTGCTCCTACCTGAGAGCTAAGGAAATCGATATGCTTGCCTCAAAATCGATCCTCTCATTACAGAATGTTTAGCAGATCGATCTGGCTCCATTGAAGATCGATCTGACCTATTCCCTTGCTCGAATAAGAGCATTTTGGCTCTTCATATCGATCTCTCATCCTATGAGATCGATTTGGCCTTCATATTTCCAGATTTTGCTGCAGTTTTCTGTAAAAACTTATATCAAGCAAATCCTTAATTTGCTGCCATAGTCATTTTTGGTACGAGCCTAGTGCCTACTATAAGTGACCTAGACATTCTATCTGCAAGTGCACGAGTCGTACAAGTAATAATGGGATTTGAGTCCCGAATTATCATCCCACAGAGAAGTTGATCAGCCTAATTAACCATCGATTAATCATACCCTAAGTATATCCTAGCAAATTATGAAGTCTTAGTGGGTGATCTACAAAGCAAAAATTAAAAATACTGAAAACAATAAAAATTATAAACTGATGAAAATAAAATAGAGCAAAAATTACTTACAAACCTATGAGCAATTAAAAACAACAATTGGCACTGTTCATATTCTTCATCAATTTGGTCTCGGTTTGTCCAGGTGCTATGCTAGTTCTGCTCTCGGTCTGTTCGTGCCTGCTGTCTGCTGCACGTCCTCAGCCTGCCTAGCTCAGGTGCTGTCCTGTGTCGCTTGCATCGGTAGTGCATGTCCCAGCTATCTGCTTCAGGTGCTGGTTTGTAGCTTTGTCCAAGTACGGTCCTCGGCATGCCATATGTGTTGTACTGTCCTGTAACGTTACACCCAGTAGGCAAACTTCCCTGGGATAAGTTTCGATCGATTCTCGCCACTGACACGCCCTAAGGGTATTATCCGCAAGTACACAGGTCGTACAAGTAATAATTGGATTTGAGTCCCGGAATTATCGTCCAACAGAGAAGTTGACTAGCCTAATTAACTACCAGTTAATCTTACCCTAAGCATATCCTAGTAAATTATGAAATTAAAGATGGTGATCTACTAAGGCTAATTAAAAAATACTGGAAAGCAATAAAAACTAAAGGAAATAAAACCGAGCAAAATTTACTTATAGTACTCCACGCAATTAAAAGCAAATAACCTACAAAAGAAAATTAAAACAGTTAAAATGAATTGATGCAATTGAAATGTGAATATAAAAATAAAGGAATTAATTAAACTAAAATTTAAACAAACTTAAAATGAAATGTGCATGCAAATTAATCTAATTAATAAAAATTACAATTTAAAATAACCTAAGATCTAATAAAATAAAATCCTAGAAAAATAATCATAAATTTAAATGTCTAAACTAATGAATCTAAAATTACTCCTAAATATATCTAAATACTAAATTAACACTAAAATCTAACTAATGCATGAAACACATTTTTGGAATTTTCACTAAAACTTAAAATGCATAAAATGAGTTTATCTAAATTAATATTAAGCACAACCCCTAATACTAGAATAAAAATTAATTACAAATTTAACCAAATCTAAGTTAAACTAATGAAACAAAGAAAATATAACTAACATGCAATTGAGAAATCAACAACCTAATCTAACTAATAAACTTGAAATTAATCTATCTAATAATGCATGTAAAATGAATTAAACCACTACAATAAGCTAGCCAAACGTGGCCTTATCAATTAATAAACAAAGTGGTCCCTATTTTTGTATGCAAGTGCACTGTTGCACTGTCTTCTCCGTTGTGCTGCACTACCTCCAGGTGCTACGGACATGCGGCTAGTCTGCTTAGTCCTGTACTCTGCTTCTGCCGTGCGGCTGATCCCAGCTGCTGTCCTGCCCAGCTAGCAGCCTGGTCCAACATGCTGTCTGCTTCACACGTCCTCTACCCAGCTACTGTCTACTGCAACATGTTGCTTCTTGTTTCTGCATCATTCAGCTCGTGTGAAATAGTCGGGTACTAAGGGATTACTTCAACAGCAGCAGCAGCTGCATCCTTGTCACGACCCAAATTTCCTAAAATCACTACAAATTTTTCGCTTTTTCGCTTTTTCATTTTCTTACCCGTCGTGAACAGTTACACTACTAACCAGTTGGGCTATGATTCGGTGTTAGTCACCTCTCACCTATTTACCATTCAATTTTCATATTTCATTTACATATCAATTTATTTATACTAAATACATCCCCAACATTACATCCATATACAGTACTGTGCATCTATATGTTCAGATACAAAATTATACGAATGTGTATACCTGATCTTGATAAGAAGCAGCGGATAACCGAGATGCGAGACTATTGTCGCTCTCTTCTACTGAATATACCCTGTGGGGTGGAAAATGAAAGGGTGAGCGAAACGTGCTTAGTAAGGCAATAATGTAAGCAGGTAGATAACTATACTATCTACGTGCTGATAATGTCATGATATAAAAATCGTTTACATTTGGAGCATGAGGTATGACTAAAACGATGCCACATGTATGTATATATCATATAAGAGAAATCATGAAATCGGCATATAAAGCACACATGGAAAATCATCATGTATGACATCTCATGCTCGTCACATTAAAACTTATTTATTTCATCATAAACTCTTCACTTTAAAACTCATTTGTTTAAGCACAAAACTCATCACTTTGAAACTTATATGTTTCATCATAAATTCATCACATTTAAAACTCATTTATTTCATCATAAACTCTCACTTTAAAACTCATTTGTTTCATTATAAAACAACTTCATCGAGGTCAAACCCATCTCTCGGGAATACCTTGATTCATCAAATCACATCTCTTTTAAAAACATAAATCGGGACTACCCCTCCATCGGGTTTGTCCTGGTCTATCCAGACCGTATGATATCATTTGAGGCATGTAGGTTACTGTATGAAAAATCGAGGACTATGGCCATACTATGTCCCTGTGATCCCAGGCTACACGGATCCCGGTGTGCGGGGTATCACAACTGCAACGGGAGGTGGGGTCAAGTCCTACCCGCCAAAATATCAAGTAACATCATAGAGTCATCATGACTGCACGGTACAGCGTACTCCGTGTGACATACACGGTACATCGTACTCCGTGGACCCATATCATAGTCTGGGGGTGCCTGCCGTAGGTCTTATCCACCCCAATACTATGTCGATAACCAACCCATGTCTCAAAGTATGCGTGCAAGCATCTCAACTCTCTGTGACACACAGTCTACAGGAGGCTTCCGCACGACTATATGCATGTCAACTCACGTCTAGTGCGAGCGAAGCTCCAGCACCACGCTATGCATATCATGATATCTAAAATCTCGTGCGAGCGAAGCTCCAGCACGATTTTGTGCACACACAAATTTCTCGTACGAGCAATGCTCCAGTACGGCTTTTCATGAGAAATAAATCAGTAAACTTGAGTGCGAGTAAGACTCTAGCACTCTTTTTACTCGTGCAAATATGATAGGTGGCTCAATTTTAATAAAACATCTTTGAAAATAGTAACCGGTACAAACCGGTACCCTTTCATATATTTCACGAAATCAATAGCCAACCTATGTGCATATTTGCTTAAATCAAAGCAATATAATCATATAAAGCATTAAAAACATGAAATCATGCAATTTATCTGCCTTACTACCCTTTTTGTAAATTTTACTCCCAGGGGTAAAATTGTCATTTTTCCTTTATTCACCTATGCCCCGATTTTCGCAAAATTATTTTCTCGTTTCTAGATAGTTTAATAAATTCTAGACCCTGTAAATTCCCTCAAAAATATGTATAGGTATCTCTATATACCTACAAAATTCCCTTACCTGGAATCGCATGCAGACTTAACCTGCCTCAATGATACCGAATCACTCAGGCTAAATGTGCGCCAACCAAAGGTACGTAACTGCATATAACCATACAGTTGAGGTCAATTCAATTATCTTGATCAGTATATCGCATTTACTGACCAACTTTAAGGTATTGGGCCCTATCTACCTTATTTGGTCTCGGCCCATTTTAGCCCTTTTTATATTTATTAATTCCCTTCTTCGGATATACCGGGCTTATGCAGCTTACTAACAGCTTACTAATAATTATCGGGCTTCGATCCAAATTCATTGGATAGCCCGTATACCATTTACGGCAATTTATTACAACTCTGAATTAATATTCCTTTCTATGCGAAATTAATCCATAATTCCGTAAATTAATTAAAACTCGATATTTAAAGAACTCTGATTGCCAAAATTAGACTGTACTTACCCGATACAATGCGGGTTACGAAAATCAGAGCTCGATCGGCTCTCGTTCGATCTCTGTTGTAAAGCTGCACAATTAGGTAAATCCGGATTATTTTTCATTAAAATAATATTAAATTAAATTTTCAAAATTTACCCGTAGGTCAATTTTGACCCTCGGTCAACTTACCCGAATCTCGAGTCGTCCCCGGTAATTTCTTTCCTTTTTCCCCTTTTTCCTTTCTTTTCTTTCCTTTTCCTTCCTTTTCCTTTCTTTTCTTTCCTCTTTCCTTTCTTTTCCCTCCTTTTCCTTCCCTTTCCTTTCGACCAAACGGTGCCGTTTACTGCCAATTGTTGTCGCCGGCGTTTCCGGCGGTCTCACCGGCCAAGAATGGTCTCAAAAGAACCGGCTTCTTCCCCTGAGTGCGTCGGTAGCCTCCGTTCCAGCCCAGACGCGGTGGTTCGCCGAAAATCAGCTCGTTTCTCCGTCGGTCTTCCTTCGCTCCGATCGGCCTGCTCCGGCCACCTGGCGGCGTGATTCCGGTGCCCACGTGCTCGCCAGTCTCTCCTCTTCCTCCTGGTAGCTTCGTCGGAGCCTGTCAGTCGCCGGTGTGCTGAAATCGGCGGTCGGTTCTCACGGGTAGCAGTCGGGTTACGTTTTTCTTGTTTTCGGGTTTTCCCGATTTTCAGGCTTTTTTTTTTGTTTCAGATTCTTTTTATTATTATTATTATTATTATTTAACCATTTGTTTTATTATTAAAATATTCATTAAAATATTCAAATATATTCTAAAAATATCTACAACTATATTATTTTATTCCAAACAATTTAATTTAATTTAATTTAATTTTATTTTATTTTTTTAATCATTTTTTTCGGTGTAATTTCTCCGTATTTTCGGGATATTGTCCCGAATGACTTTTCAATATTTCTAAAAATTTCGGATCTTGATCAATTGGACTCAAAATTGTATAATTCCTCATTATTGATCAAGATATCCTAAATCCTTATTTTTAATTAAATTTCCTTATCGAATTTGTTCCGGCTTTCGGTCTTTTGACCATTTTGCCCTTACACATGTATGGAATTAATTTAACCCGACTTCTCTTCACGAATACTCATTCATTTCGTATTTTAATTAAATTCGGGTCTTACAAATCTCCCCCACTTAAGGAATTTGGTCCTCCAAATTAGAACCAAGTCATATGAGTCCATATACAACTCCGGGTACATCGATCGTATCATACTCTTAAATTCTTATATGACCTTCTCCGGAGTGTATTACTACCAAAGGACTTTAATTAGGGAGATCATCTTAAACCTCAATACTTTCTCTTTCCTGTTTAATGCCCGAATCAACTTATCAATATACTTATATTTTCATTAAACTGAACTTTTGGAGTTCATATTCGATCACCTATGCTGGATCTGGATAGTATTGCCGAAGTATCAAAAGCTGAGACACATTGTGGGTGCCTGTTAATTCAGGTGATAACACCAACCTACAGGTCTTATCTCCCACTTGTCCAATCTCTCAAAAGATTCAATCCAGCGAAACTCAATTTACCTTCTTCCAAAAGTTCGCTATGTCCTTATTCTCTTAGGACAAGAAAAATTTCAACCATACTAATTCACCAAGGGTGAATTCCAATACTTGTCTATCTGCTCTGAGGTGTTCTTAATCTCTCATCCTTAACTAAACATTCTCAGAGACTTATTATCCAAAGTCGAAAATGATTCTATCTGTCACCCACTTTTTCTTATCCAATTTGGAGAACAACTCCTACAGCCATACACTGCCTCATATCTTGTTATCTCGATACTCAAGTGACAACTGTCACTATTAGCGAATTCGGTTTGTAATAACTGATCATCCCAGGAGCTTATAAAATCAATGGCACACGCTTTCATCGGATCCTCCAGAACTTGTACAGTCCTCTCTGACTGACCATCTGTCTGAGGATGAAAAGCTGTGCCAATACTCAGTCGGATTCTCATAACTTCCTGAAAAATATTCCTCGAAATGGGAAGTGAAGCGGGAATCCCTATATGATACCATGCTCACTGGAACGCTACTTAATGTTCCACAATCTTCCTTACACATAAATCTTCATATACAGTCTAAGTATTTGGGGATTTCATAACCAGAAGGTGGGTAGACTTAGTCACTCTATCGACTATCATCTAAATAAAATAGTCTCGTGATTCATCTGAGTCCTCTATAACCCATCACGAAGTTCATGGAGACTTGCTCCCATTTTCGTGCCGTGTCGATATAGGTAGAGGCTGCAATAACCCTGTAGACTTTTAATACTCTACCTTATTCTGTTGACATACTAGGCACCTTTCCACAATCTACACTATATCTCTTTTCATATCTGACCACCAATACTCTTTTCTAAGATTTCGATATATTTCTTACTTCTAGGATGCACTGTATATCCCGAAGAGTGAGCTTCTGATAATAACTCTACCTCATCAACTATAGTCTTGGGGAGCACTTATACTGTCTCTGAACCTCAGTAAGCCATCATCTCTCTCTGTGAACTTTATCGCTGTACCCATCTGAATCTGACCCATACTATCGACACCATGCCGATCATCACGCTAAGCCTGTGCAATAAAGGCACACTCATCCGGTTTTATTCTCAGACTAGCTGTCACATAATCACTGTCATCATCAGAAGGGATCACATCATTATTGAGGTTCACAACTGCTCTAGCAGCTCCCACTCCTTGACCATCATATGTAATACCATCCCGAGGCTCTTTCTACTCAAGGCATCAGCCATCACATTAGCCTATCCTGGGTGGTACAATTTTTTTTTTCACAATCAAAATCTCTCAGAAGCTCTTACCCACTATATATTCTCATATTCACCTCTTTCTGTGAAAAACAGATACTCGGGGCTTTTATGATTAGTGCATATCCAAAATTTCTCACCCTGTACATAATAGTACCATATCCTCGGTACAAGTACTACCGCTACCAACTTTAAATCATGGGTCAGATAGTTTATTTCGTGATCAAGGAGTTGTCTGACTCCATAATTGACTATCTTCCCATTATACATCAATACACAGCTCCTTCATTATTTCGAGGTGTCCATACTCACTGAGAACCTCTTGAGCTGTTGGGTATGGTGAAAATAATCACGGTGGTCAGTTCATACTTCACTACACTGAAATTCATGTCACATCTATCATCTTATTTATCATCTCATTCAATGACCACGTTTTCTTAGTTAAACGTGTTAACCAAGTAGACCGTATTGAGAACTCGCAACAACCCATTTGTAAAAGCAATTTCCCAATTGTTGCTTATAATTTGCCCTAGACTTTGACTACACCCAACATATCATTAATAAGGATGATTTCAAATCGGTCCAGATAAAGTTTAAATACTTCATCGTAGTCGAGCTCCACTACTTATTTCAATCGTCCATATCCTTGACTTATTTACGCATAAGCGTATAAGATCCTTCAAAATCACTTACGTTTTCAGGTACTAACCTGCGTCATTTCCTTTTCTTATCTTAACGGCTCTTATTAAATTTTACTATGTTAACCTTTATGATTTGTCGAATTTTAATATTCTTATCGTATTAGTAAAGGTATCCTAATACTGAAGGTATTTATTACGACGATCGATTTCACGTCATAGGTTATATATACATACTTTTAGACGCTGTCAAGTCTTCAGGCGGGGAGGTATTTTGAAATACCTTTATTAACCCTCAGACTTAACCACAATTACTTTATGTATCGGTCCATGTGGACACAATTCATATTCACTACTAATTGCTTTAATCCAAATTACTTCACGTATCATAGATATTCCTACCTTGCATACGTCTCTTATTCCAATATATTTCGTATTTAGGATCTATCATATCGCAAAGTTTATCTCTTTAGTGTATCAATTATAACGAAACTCTTGTCATTATTCATTTCGTGAGTATAATCCTTTACTCCTTTAATTTCAACTGTTGCACCCCTTTTTATCACTTGTCAATACTTACAGTATACTTTTCAGTGATGTTTTCACCCCTGTTTTCAACTTAAAAGTTCTATATTCATATTCCGTTAATTAATCCTCCTCTATTGGGGTGCTCATTTATCAGTATTATGCCCAATGATGTAGGCATTCATGCTTTTTACTCACTTATATGTGAATAAAGGCGGTATGAATAAATGTGTGGCACCAGGATCAATGAACATATGTACTTCATTATTCATAACAAGTGTGGTATCTTACACCACATCCATGAAACATCAATAGTGTCCTGGTCCAAGACATCCTCTCTCCTTCGTCCAACGGCCTACTTTCTTTTTTCTTTTCGGCTATGGCCTCCTTTTACGTTGCAGCTATACCAACGAAGTTTTTTTGTCTCTTTACTTTTCTGTGGGGCGATCTTGCCCAACTCTGTGCAATCAAAATCAATGGTCCGTCTTACCACACTTAACTGCCATTTTCATCAATACAGTGTAGGTATAGACCCTCCTTCCGTGGTATCCACCACACATCCTACACTTCCTACACTGCTACGCTGCTTACACTGTTCCACAGCAGGTCGAGGTCCTCAAATCACAACTCTAATCTCTTACCATCTGGTCTCTTTCCCGCTCTGACATCTCTGTCATTCTCTATTCTCTTCTGTCTCTATTTTAACCCTTACTAACTTTCCCAATCTCAGAGGCGTGCAACACATGATATTATTCATGTAACTGTATTCTGTGCACTGCCTCGACATAAGTAGTGAGCCAATCAGACTCTAATCGACAATTTGAGCCCTTTCATGAACTTTTGGGCTTTTCGACTCTCACTGTCCACAATATCGGGTTCATGCTTGCCCAGGGATGTAATTTGAGATTCATACTCATCAATCAACCAATGACTATGGGCAGTGTAAGAAACTTTATCTGTAATTTTTCTTTAAGCAATGTCCGGGATATTCTGTCACCGGAATACATCCAAAAATATTTCTCATGTCGGCTCTGGACGTCTAACTCTTCAGATAGGTCGGGCGAACTCCCATCAATGCTCCGCCTCGCCCTCCAACATAAATGTATTTTAAAAGTCACTTTCTTAGTCGACATACACCGAAAAATCCATACAACTTCGCAATCTCATTCACCCAGTCCTCAACAAGTATTGGTTTCTTTACTTCGCTATATACCGGAGGGGTGTGCAAATATCTATAGTCTGAGGCATCTGTTTAGGCTTTACCCTGCCTATTCTCAACTACACGCATAGGTTGAGTAAACAACTCTGAAATATTTTCTACACTCCACTCCATCCTCTTGGAGTGTGTCTCAATATTGTTTGGTCTCTTTATAGGACCCTGTGGAGTATGCTCAACATCAGCCTCCACCTCACTTTCATCTTGAGTCTCATGTGACAACTCATTCGACTCTCAGGCCTATCTTTACGGCCTCGAGCATGTGTACTCGTCACTCTACCATAGCGGCTATCAGTTATAACAACTATATTCTTGCATTCGAAACTAAGTTCTTAGCTGCACTTCCATCTTGATATACACAATTGTATCTAAACAATGCACAGTACATGGGGATGTAAATTTACTTAACCACTAACACCGACTCATATCAGGCCAACTCTGCTCTGATACCATTAAATTTGTCACGACCCAAATTTCCTAAAATCACTACAAATTTTTCGCTTTTTCGCTTTTTCATTTTCTTACCCGTCGTGAACAGTTACACTACTAACCAGTTGGGCTATGATTCGGTGTTAGTCACCTCTCACCTATTTACCATTCAATTTTCATATTTCATTTACATATCAATTTATTTAAACTAAATACATCCCCAACATTACATCCATATATAGTACTGTGCATCTATATGTTCAGATACAAAATTATACGAATGTGTATACCTGATCTTCATAAGAAGCAGCGGATAACCGAGATGCGAGACTATTGTCGCTCTCTTCTACTGAATATACCTTATGGGGTGGAAAATGAAAGGGTGAGCGAAACATGCTCAGTAAGGCAATAATGTAAGCAGGTGGATAACTATACTATCTACGTGCTGATAATGTCATGATATAAAAATCGTTTACATTTGGAGCATGAGGTATGACTAAAACGATGCCACATGTATGTATATATCATATAAGAGAAATCATGAAATCGGCATATAAAGCACACATGAAAAATCATCATGTATGACATCTCATGCTCGTCACATTAAAACTTATTTATTTCATCATAAACTCTTCACTTTAAAACTCATTTGTTTAATCACAAAACTCATCACTTTGAAACTTATATGTTTCATCATAAATTCATCACATTTAAAACTCATTTATTTCATCATAAACTCTCACTTTAAAACTCATTTGTTTCATTATAAAACAACTTCATCGAGGTCAAACCCATCTCTCGGGAATACCTTGATTCATCAAATCACATCTCTTTTAAAAACATAAATCGGGACTACCCCTCCATCGGGTTTATCCTGGTTTATCCAGACCGTATGATATCATGTGAGGCATGTAGGTTACTGTATGAAAAATCGAGGACTATGGCCATACTATGTCCCTGTGATCCCAGGCTACACGGATCCCGGTGTGCGGGGTATCACAACTGCAACGGCAGGTGGGGTCAAGTCCTACCCGCCAGAATATCAAGTAACATCATAGAGTCATCATGACTGCACGGTACAGCGTACTCCGTGTGACATACACAGTACCTCGTACTCCGTGGACCCATATCATAGTCTGGGGGTGCCTGCCGAAGGTCTTATCCACCCCAATACTATGTCGATAACCAACCCATGTCTCAAAGTATGCGTGCGAGCATCTCAACTCTCTATGACACACAGTCTACAGGAGGCTTCCGCACGACTATATGCATGTCAACTCACGTCTAGTGCGAGCGAAGCTCCAGCACCATGCTATGCATATCATGATATCTAAAATCTCGTGCGAGTGAAGCTCCAGCACGATTTTGTGCAAACAGAAATTTCTCGTACGAGCAATGCTCCAGTACGGCTTTTCATGAGAAATAAATCAGTAAACTTGAGTGCGAGTAAGACTCTAGCACTCTTTTTACTCGTGTAAATATGATAGGTGGCTCAATTTTAATAAAACATCTTTGAAAATAGTAACCGGTACAAACCGGTACCCTTTCGTATATTTCACAAAATTAATAGCCAACCTATGTGCATATTTGCTTAAATCAAAGCAATATAATCATATAAAGCATTAAAAACATGAAATCATGCAATTTATCTGCCTTACTACCCTTTTTGTAAATTTTACTCCCAGGGGCAAAATTATCATTTTTCCTTTATTCACCTATGCCCCGGTTTTCGCAAAATTATTTTCTCGTTTCTAGATAGTTTAATAAATTTTAGACCCTGTAAATCCCCTCAAAAATACGTATAGGTATCTCTATATACCTACAAAATTCTCTTACCTGGAATCGCGTGCAGACTTTACCTGCCTCGATGATACCGAATCTCTCAGCCCAAATGTGCGCCAACCAAAGGTACGTAACTGCATATAACCATACAGTTGAGGTCAATTCAATTATCTTGATCAGTATATCGCATTTACTGACCAACTTTAAGGTATTGGGCCCTATCTACCTTATTTGGTCTCGGCCCATTTTAGCCCTTTTTATATTTATTAATTTCCTTCTTCGGATATACGGGGCTTATGCAGCTTACTAATAATTATCGGGCTTCGATCCAAATTCATTGGATAGCCCGTATACCATTTACGGCAATTTATTACAACTCCGAATTAATATTCCTTTCTATGCGAAATTAATCCATAATTTCGTAAATTAATTAAAACTCGGTATTTAAAGAACTCTGATTGCCAAAATTAAACTGTACTTACCCGATACAATGCGGGTTACGAAAATCAGAGCTCGATCGGCTCTCGTTCGATCTCCGTCGTAAAGCTGCACAATTAGGTAAATTCGAATTATTTTTCATTAAAATAATATTAAATTAAATTTTCGAAATTTACCCGTAGGTCAATTTTGACCCTCGGTCAACTTACCCAAATCTCGAGTCGTCCCCGGTAATTTCTTTCCTTTTTCCCCTTTTTCCTTTCTTTTCTTTCCTTTTCCTTCCTTTTCCTTTCTTTTCTTTCCTCTTTCCTTTCTTTTCCCTCCTTTTCCTTCCCTTTCCTTTCGGCCAAACGGTGCCGTTTACTGCCAATTGTCGTCGTCGACGTTTCCGGCGGTCTCACCGGCCAAGACCGGTCTCAAAAGAACCGGCTTCTTCCCCTGAGTGCGTCGGTAACCTCCGTTCCAGCCCAGACGCGGTGGTTCGCCGGAAATCAGCTCGTTTCTCCGTCGGTCTTCCTTCGCTCCGATCGGCCTGCTCCGACCACCTGGAGGCGTGATTCCGGTGCCCACGTGCTCGCCAGTCTCTCCTCTTCCTCCTGGTAGCTTCGTCGGAGCCTGTCGGTCGTCGGTGTGCTGAAATCGACGGTCGGTTCTCACGGGTAGCAGTCGGGTTGCGTTTTTCTTGTTTTCGGGTTTTCTCGATTTTCAGGCTTTTTTTTGTTTCAGATTCTTTTTATTATTATTATTATTATTATTTAACCATTTGTTTTATTATTAAAATATTCATTAAAATATTCAAATATATTCTAAAAATATCTACAACTATATTATTTTATTCCAAACAATTTAATTTAATTTAATTTAATTTAATTTAATTTAATTTTATTTTGTTTTTAATCATTTTTTTCGATATAATTTCTCCGTATTTTCGGGATATTGTCCCGAATGACTTTTCGGTATTTCTAAAAATTTCGGATCTTGATCAATTGGACTCGAAATTGTATAATTCCTCATTATTGATCAAGATATCCTAAATCCTTATTTTTAATTAAATTTTCTAATCGAATTTGTTCCGGCTTTCGGTCTTTTGACCATTTTGCCCTTACACATGTTTGGGATTAATTTAACCCGACTTCTCTTCACGAATACTCATTCATTTCGTATTTTAATTAAATTCGGGTCTTACAAGCGTTTTTATGTGAGAACCCTGCTGCCCGCCCCACACCAGGTCACAGGTTTACGGCGAACTCATCACAAACCCGTATTGTCCTCTCTGGGCCCACTGACCCTCAAGGTTTTGCTCCACTGGGGGGGCAAGCCCATCTCCCAGGAGACGCGTCCCAGGAGGCTCGAACTCGGGTCAACACCCTTGTTCTTGCGCTCCTGTTGCCAATGAGCCAAGTTGGCTCATTGGCAACAGGAGCGCAAGAACAAGGGTGTTGACCCGAGTTCGAGCCTCCTGGGACGCGTCTCCTGGGAGATGGGCTTGCCCCCCCAGTGGAGCAAAACCTTGAGGGTCAGTGGGCCCAGAGAGGACAATACGGGTTTGTGATGAGTTCGCCGTAAGCCTGTGACCTGGTGTGGGGCGGGCAGCAGGGTTCTCACAATCCTAGTCTAACATCATCTTCAGCCTCCTCGGTACCCAACTTTATTCTCAGCAACAATCACAACAAAGCAATAAAACCAGTTAGCACACAACTTATAGAAACAGTAAGCAATAACTGAAACAGAGCATAATAGAGAGTAAAAATGAAACCAAGAGTGACTTTATGCTCCTACGGATTACTTCATGAGACTCTACACCGACAAATTCATCCTAACCTTTACACTAACCATTAACAAGCAGAAAATGAACAAATAACTATAATGTGGACTGAAATGCAGTAAATGACATGATTAAAGAAACATAATGAAAGTGTAGTAAAAATAGAAACTAAACTCTAAATGTAGCCACAAACCGGATCATGAATTGTAACCAAATAACAATGAAATAAGGAATGAACAATGACGCATAGCTGAATACAAACTTAACACCGAAAGGAAATAAAAATCACAACTACACAGCAATCGTGAGCTTCTTCCATTGACAGTGAACTCAACTCCTCGGATTACTTCACTTTCTCCTCTAACCATGTTCCACTTTGCTCATGATGTGGACAAATGCTCAGCATCAATCCACATCAAAGTAACAGAATCAAAAGGTGGAAGAATGAATGAAGATATCCTACAACCCGATTGCTCAAACAGGGACAAACCGAAAGCTAAAATCAAACTAATGGTTTGTCAAACAAATATAGAAATGGATTTGGAAACCGAGACTTTGATAATGAAAGCTTTAAATTTCTATTAAAAACGTCACTAAATAAGAAACATCCAGCAATGGATTTTTGCAAACCGAACAAGAAGAAAAAGATGAACAAGATTTGCTAATGAAATACCATGAAATTAGAGAATGAAACAAATAATTTCACAAAGTGAATAGTGAATGAACAGTAAACAACTTGTAAAACTATGCGAAAATTCTAAGGAAAACTTTTAAAATTAATCTAAAAGCTATTCTACCATAACCTACATACATTTTCAATTGCCATCATGTTCTATTTATACACAAACATAGGGGTACAATGGTAATTTTTCATCCTAGATGAGTTGGCATTATTTGGCCAGTTGTCTTCAATTGATTTGCTGCAGAATAGATATTTCCACGTCACTTGTTGGTTTGTCCAGTTGGCTGTGCGATGTGGCCCGACGTGTGCCTTCCAGAATATTTTCTCGGTGTCTGTTGATCTTATCGTTTCGGAGCAAATAAAATATGGACACCTAGCATCAAGCGTGTCCCAACGACTGGTGACTCGGTCTGCAAAATTTGAAGTGGTCCAATCTCCTTTAGCTTATTTTCAGCCCAATTTCGATTGAAACGACTGAGTTTCATCTGGATTTAATTTATCTGCACATGAAAGAATTTTAATTAAATAAAGGGCATTATTAATAAAATAATATATGGATTAAATAAATAATTTGGAATTTAAGCACAAATAATTCTATAAAAAATAGAATTATCACACCCCAAAACTTGAGCTTTTGCTTGTCCTCAAGCAAAACAAAACAATTGTAGAAATGATAAGTACAAAACATAATAATTTCCCCAATATTATCTTCAAAGATAAAATACAGACAATAATATCTAAGATTCACAATTACAAGTCAAACACTTAGAATCATCCAATCATAAGTCCTAACCCAAATTGGACTTCTCATGTGTGTGTGAAAAATGTCAAAGCCACTTCAAAATACTTTATTCGGATCAGATTATGCAAGCACAGTGAATGCAAAGTCGATGACATGTGATCATTCCCATAAGTTTGCTTTTCACTAATCTCTCCACTAATGTAGTCACACTTACTCAAAGATCAATAGGACTTCATTAAGCTTGTAATGTAAGGCTGGGGCTAAGGTATGATAAAGTTGATTTAGGTTTAATTACCCCTTAACATGCATTACTTCTAGGATCTTTAATGTAAGAGCTCTAATTATTCCCCCAAACTTATTTATTTCACTAAACATTTTATTCTATTTTTGTATTTTTCTTCTTTCTTCTTTTTTCTTTTTCTTTTTCTTTTTCTTCACTTTTTTTTTTAGATTTTTCACTATCACCAGGTACCCATATGTACAAAGCTCAAAATATATCCAATGACTTTCCATGCTTTCCGGGTAAGGGATAGGAAAAGAATGCTTTAGGCTAAGGAAAATAACGCAGGTGTATTTACAGAGAAAAGTTTATTTGGCTCAGATGGGTGACTAGGGATAAAGTATATATAGGGATGGCTCGAAAGGCTCAAACGATCCAAAGATGGCCTAAATCATCTGCCTAATTAAGTGTGATCTAATATTTCACCTCGAGACAAGATCAAACAAATTTTAGAATATGATACACAAAATCTACTGAACAAATGCACTCCTATGTCCACATAAGCTTTCTCTAAATAAATATACAAATTCATGACATGACATGTGCGTAAGATGAGGAAATCACAATCAGAATCAAGACAAATTCAAGAATTCAACTTCATGCTTTTCCTATAATCATGCTTCTAAGTCAATCAAAATCATACTTAATCATGGGGTCATATCATCGTAATATGGGAAAACTACATGCTAAGCACTAAATCATCCCAAAATCAAACAATTTAAGCTCAGATTTTCGAAAAAAATTTAAAAAAATTTTCGATTTTGCTCAAATTTTTAAAAACTGCTCAAGTAATATCCCCTCCCCCAAACTTGAAGTGCACAGTGTCCTCAGTGTGCAGATAATGTAAGAATTGAAGTTCAGGAACAGAGTACTCCCCTTTCTGATGATGATGAACAATTGAAGCTTGATTAAAAATGTAATTCTAGAAGAGACATCTGCAAAATAAACAAAGAAAGAAACAACAGAAAAGAAAAGAACTGTACAAAAAGTGAAAAAGAAAAATGAAGCTAAGTAGCAGGATTAGAAGTAGGAGGGTCAGCTAAAGTGGTCACAGAATGCTGACGATCAAATCCTCCCCCAAAATAGTGTTTCAGTCTGCCCCCATTAACCTTAAAGGGTTGATTTAGGGTCTCATCCATAATTTCAATGGCTCTATGAGGGAATACTTGTGTAATGGTAAAGAGCCCTAACCACCTAGACTTAAGCTTTCTTGGAAACAACTTCAAGCATGAATTAAACAACAGAATCTGCTGGCCTGGCTCGAAGTGTCTCTCCTTAATTTTCTTATCATGCCATCGCTTAGTCTTTTCCTTGTAGAGCTTGGCATTCTCATATGCCTGCAACCTGAACTCATCTGACTGATTAAGATGTAGCAGCCTCTTCTCCCCTACTGCCTCTAAATTGAAATTCAGGTTCTTAAGGGCCCAATAGGCTTTGTGCTCAAGCTCTACTGGTAGATGACAGGCTTTACCATACACAAGCTGATAAGGGGACATTCCTAAAGGTGTTTTGAAGGCTGTCCTATAGGCCCGAAGTGCATCCTCTAACCTAATGGACCAGTCCTTCCTACTTGGGTTCACTGTTTTCTCTAATATCCCCTTAATTTCCCTATTGGACAACTCTACTTAGCCACTCGTCTATGGGTGATAAGTAGTGGCTACCTTATGTTTGACCCCATATTTCTTTAACAGCCCATCAAAACTTCGATTGCAAAAATGGGATCCTCCATCACTAATGATAGCCCTAGGTGTGCCAAATCGTGTGAAAATATTCTTCTTTAAAAATCTTACCACCACCTTGGCATCATTAGTTGGTAAAGCCATTGCTTCAACCCACTTTGACACATAGTCCACAGCCACAAGAATATAGAGGTTGCCATATGAAGGAACAAATGGTCCCATGAAATCAATGCCCTAGACATTAAAGAGTTCTACTTCAAAAATATTAGTGAGAGGCATCTCATTTCTTTTGGAAATATTACCTACCCTCTGACATCTATCACATTTCAGCACAAAGTAGTCGGCATCCTTAAATAACGTGGGCCAGTAATATCCAGATTGTAAAACCTTGGCTGCTGTCCTCTCTCCTCCAAAATACCCTCCATGGGAACACACCTTCTCAAAATTTGATCTTTACATTGCTTGTGTAGGAAGGGTTCATCCCAAACATAATACTTGACATCACTCAAAAACTTTTACCTTTGTTGGGCAGTCAAATCAGGTGACATCACATTGCTAACTAGATAATTTACAAAATCAGCATACCAAGGCAATCTGGAGTGCCCGAAAATAAATAGCTGCTCATTAGGAAAGGACTCATTAATAGCTGTACCATCTTCTTTAAGTCCACTCTCTAATCTAGATAGATGGTCAGCAACCTGATTCTCCGTACCTTTCCTATCCTTAATCTCCAAGTCAAACTCCTGTAGTAGGAGGTCCATTGAATCCGCCTCGACTTTGCATCCTTCTTGGAGACTAAGTATTTAATGGTAGCATGATCAGTATATACTACTACCTTAGTACCAATGAGATAGGAGCAAAACTTATCAAAGGCGAATACCACAGCTAACAGCTCCTTCTCGATAGTAGCATAGTTCATCTGAGCCTCATTAAGTGTTTTGCTTGCGTAGTAAATAGCATAAAAGACTCTTCCTCTTCCTTGTCCTAGTACAGCCCCGACAGCATAATCATTTGCATCACACATAAGCTCAAAAGGTAAACTCCAATCTGGAGCTATGATTACAGAGGCTGTAACTAATTTTTCCTTCAAAGTCTTAAATGCTTCTAAGCATTTCTCATCAAATCAAAACACAGTGTCCTTCTCAAGGAGATTACATAAAGGTTTAGATATCTGCGAAAAATCCTTAATGAACCTTCTATAAAATCCTGCATGGCCCAGGAAACTTCTAATTCCTTTTACAGTGGTAGGGGGAGGTAACTTCTCAATAATTTCCACCTTGGCCTTATCCACTTCTATCCCCCTAGTAGAGATTTTGTGCCCCAACACTATACCTTCTTTTACCATGAAGTGGCATTTCTCCCAATTAAGCACTAAGTTTGTTTCTTCGCACCTCTTCAGCACTAGTGCTAAATTCTGCAAACATAAATCAAAGCTATCCCCAAATACAGAGAAATCATCCATGAAAACCTCAAGAAAATCCTCCACCATATCATGGAATATGGCCATCATGCAACGCTGGAATGTAGCAGGTGCATTACATAGGCCAAAAGGCATTCTTCTAAAAGCAAAGGTCCCATAGGGACAGGTGAAGGTAGTCTTTTCTTGGTCTTTCGGGGCCATAGCTATCTGATTGTAACCGGAGTATCTATCCAACAAACAGTAGAATTCGTGACCAGTAATCGATCTAACATCTGGTCAATAAAGGGTAAAGGGAAGTGGTCTTTCCTGGTGGCTTTGTTGATTTTCCTATAATCCATACATACTCGCCAACCAGTGACAGTCCTAGTGGGGATGAGCTCATTATTTTCATTCTCAATCACTGTTATCCCTCCCTTTTTAGGGACATATTGTACTGGGCTCACCCAGGCACTGTTAGAAATGGGATAGATAATCCCTGCATCTAACCACTTAATGATCTCCTTCTTGACAACTTCTTTCATTACAGGGTTCAATCGACACTGGTGCTCTATGGATGACCTATACCCTTCCTCTAATAGTATCTTATGCATACAGATAGAGGGACTAATACCCTTAAAGTCAGAGATAGACCAGCCTATAGCCTTCTGATGCTCTCTTAGCACTTGTAGTAATTTCGCTTCCTGATCACTGGAGAGAGCAGCAGATACTATTACCGGTGGTGTGGAGGATTCACCTAAGTAAGCATACCTAAGGTGTGAGGGTAAAGGTTTAAGTTCTAATGCTGGAGGATCACTGGTGGATGGAAAGATATTTGAAGCTGGAATAGATGAAGAGTCTAGTGTCTCAAATTTGGTAATTTCCTCAAAAGGAGTGACCTCTAATAACTATAAAGTCTCGTAGACCTCATCATCATCTTCACTGTATTCTCTAAGATCAACAGATTTCACTAAGGAGGCTTCTAAAGGGTTTAAAGGATGTGTCTTGGAAAACTCCTCAGTGATATCCTTATCCACTAAATCCATCCTAAAACAATCATGAGAGTCATCAGGAAACCTTAGAGATTTGAACACATTAAACTTGACTTCCTCATCTTGAACTCTCATTGTTAACTCCCCCTTCTGTATATCTATTAAAGTTCTACCAGTTGCTAGGAATGGTCTGCCTAATATGATTGGGACTTCCCTATCTTCCTCCATGTCTAACACGATAAAATGTGTAGGGAAAATAAACTTTTCCACTTTCACTAAGACATCCTCAATGACCCCCTTCGAATATTTAATTGATCGATCGGCCAACTGGAGGGTCACTGTGGTGGGCTTGGCATCCCCTATTCTGAACTTATGATATATAGACAATGGCATCAAATTTATACTAGCTCCTAGATCGCACAAGGCTCTACCAAAGAATAAATTTCCAATCATGCATGGTATGATAAAACTCCCGGGATCCTTGAGCTTGGGGGGTAACCTTCTCTGGATAATGGCACTACACTCTTCAGTTAAGGCCACCATTTCATAATCTTCCAATCTTCTTTTCCTAGAGAGGATGTCCTTTATAAACTTCACATATCTTGTCATTTGCTCTAAGGCATCTACGAATGGAATGTTGATGTGAAGTTTCTTAAAAACCTCAAGGAATTTTACAAATTGTTGGTCCAGTTTTTGATTTTGAAATCTC
Source organism: Firmiana major (assembly GCA_033439115.1). Lineage (NCBI taxonomy): Eukaryota > Viridiplantae > Streptophyta > Magnoliopsida > Malvales > Malvaceae > Firmiana > Firmiana major. The sequence goes on along the minus strand of CM065904.1, from coordinate 15,135,756 downwards.
TGAGGAAAAGGGACTGGTGGTCTAACAGAAGGAGATGTAGTGAAAACTTTTGTAGCATCTGAGGGTAAAGAAGGTTGTGACAAAGAAACAGGTAAAGGTGAAGAAATGTCTGGCTTTGTTTCCTTTGCAGCTTAATCTTTTGATCTTTGCTCCTTCTAAGCTGCTTCATTAGAACCTATGGGTTTCGCAACTGTGGGCTGGTCAGGTCTGAATTTAACAAGGGGAGTTACTAGCTCTCTGCCACTCCTAAGGGTGATAGCTTTCACATGTTCCTTCCCTTCCCTTTGCCTAACAGAATTGGCTGTTACTAAGAAGGGTCCCCTGAGGACGTTGACTAAGAGCGTTTGCTATTTGTCCAACCTGAACCTCTAGGTTCTTAATTGAAGCTGCTTGATTTTGTAAGATTGTTGTGAACATTTCCTCAAGATAGGGTTTCTTATCAGCCACAGGTGAATGCTGGGGTTGTGGTGGTGGTGGTTGACGGAAGTGGGATGAATGGGAATGATTAGGTGGATGATGTAGATATGGAGGTGGCGGGTGGTGAGGAAATTGATGTTATGGTGGTACCTGAACCTGTGGAGCTTGAAAACCCGGGGGTCCTACTGGTCTAGAATTAGAAGCTTGCCCTTGGTTTTGGCTCCAAGAAAAGTTCAGATGGTTCCTCCACCCTAGATTATGGGTATCTGAAAAAGGGTTGTTCTGTTGCTTAAGGGCAATGTACTGAACCGATTCTAGATTAAGTGGACACCTATCCACAGCGTGGGTACCACTACACAGATCACAAGATAGAAAAGGACTTTGGACAGAAAACACAGGGTTAGGATTGTTGGAGGGATTAGGTTGGGTACTAAGCGACTCCACCTTCTTTATAAGATTGGCGATCTGAGAGGTCAAGGTGGACAGCGTATCAAGCTCATAATACCCATCGATTTCTTTGGCAATTGCCTTTCTGTGGACCATTGATAGTTGTTAGCCGCCATCTTGTCTAGCAACTCATAAGCCTCCTCCACTATTTTGCACATCAAGGCTCCACCCGAAGTAGCGTCCACTATGGTCCTATTCTGGCTTGTAAGTCCACTGTAGAAAGTCTGGACTTGCAGCCATAGAGGTAGGCCGTGGTGAGGGCACTTCCTAAGAAGCTCCTTATATCGTTCCCATGCCTCGTAAAGAGATTCAGAGTCGTACTGGGCAAAGGAAGATAAATCGCTACGAAGTCTGGCCATTTTAGAGGGAGGAAAGAATTTGGCTAGAAATTGGTGGGCTAACTCGTCCCATGTAGAAATTGATCCTGGAGGCAGGGAGGTCAACCAGTGTCTTGCCCTATCCCTAAGTGAGAAGGGGAATAATCTAAGCCTGAGTGCATCATTAGATAATCCATTGTGTTTGAATGTGTTGCATAAGTCCAAGAATTGCCCAAGATGAGCATGTGGGTCATCATGTGGAAGCCCACTGAACTGCAAAGAGGTGTGGATCATCTGGAGGATGGACGGCTTAATTTTAAAATTATTAGCAGGGTCTGCTGGTGGCCTAATGCCAGTATAATATCCTCTAATTGTCGGCACCGCATAATCCCCAACGGTCCTGATTTCCCTATTTTCTGTCATCGTGTGTTGAAGCAGAGCTATAAATTTCCTAGAGTCCTTTCGTATTTTCCTAAGAGTTCGTTCGATTTCAGGATCTAGAGGAAAGCAATCAAAACTCCTTGCTCTACGCATGTAAACATCAAAAAGTCCTTAGAAAATTTTTTTAAGTTTTTTAAATTTTTCAATTTTTTTATTTTAATTAATTATGAGAAAATTAACTAATCTAAATATTTACAACCTAAATATTTACAAGCTAGAATTACACCTAAGTATAATTTCCACGATATTAATTAACGACTAATTAAACTTCCCCGGTAACGGTGCCAAAAACTTGACACGCCCTAAGGGTATTATCCGCAAGTGCACGAGTCGTACAAGTAATAATGAGATTTGAGTCCCGGAATTATCGTCCCACAGAGAAGTTGACTAGCCTAATTAACTACCGGTTAATCTTACCCTAAGTATATCTTAGCAAATTACGAAATTAAAGAGGGTGATCTACTAAGGCTAATTAAAAAATACTGGAAAGCAATAAAAACTAAAGGAAATAAAACCGAGCAAAATTTACTTACAGTACTCCACGCAATTAAAAGCAAATAACCTACAAAAGAAAATTAAAATAGTTAAAATGAATTGATGCAATTGAAATGTGAATATAAAAACAAAGGAATTAATTAAACTAAAATTTAAACAAACTTAAAATGAAATGTGCATGCAAATTAATCTAATTAATAAAAATTGCAATTTAAACTAACCTAAGATCTAATAAAATAAAATCCTAGAAAAATAATCATAAATTTAAATGTCTAAACTAATGAATCTAAAATTACTGCAAAATATATCTAAATACTAAATTAACACTAAAATCTAACTAATGCATGAAACACATTTTTGGAATTTTCACTAAAACTTAAAATGAATAAAATGAGTTTATCTAAATTAATATTAAGCACAACCCCTAATACTAGAATCAAAATTAATTACTAATTTATCCAAATATAAGTTAAACTAATGAAACAAAGAAAATATAACTAACATGCAATTGAGAAATCAACTACCTAAGCTAACTAATAAACTTGAAATTAATCTATCTAATAATGCATGTGAAATGAATTAAACCACTACAATAAGCTAGCCAAACGTGGCCTTATCAATTAATAGACAAAGTGGTCCCGATTTTTGTATGTAAGTGCATTGTTGTACTGTCTTCTCCGTTGTGCTGCTCTGCCTCCAGGTGCTACGGACATGCGGCCAGTCTGCTTTTTCCTGCACTCTGCTTCTGTCGTGCGGCTGATCCCAGCTGCTGTCCTGCCCAGCTAGCAGCCAGCTCCAACATGCTGTCTGCTTCACACGTCCTCTGCCCAGCTACTGTCTGCTGCAACATGTTGCTTTTGGTTTCTGCATCATTCAGCTCGTGTGAAATAGTCAGGTGCCAAGGGATTACTTCAACAATAGCAGCTGCATCCTAGTCTAACATCATCTTCAGCCTCCTCGGTACCCAACTTTATGCTCAGCAACAAGCACAACAAAGCAACAAAACCAGTTAGCACACAACTTATAGAAACAGTAAGCAATAACCGAAACAGAGCATAACAGAGAGTAAAAATGAAACCAAGAGTGACTTTATGCTCCTACGGATTACTTCATGAGACTCTACACCGAAAAATTCATCCTAACCTTTACACTAACCATTAACAAGTAGAAAATGAACAAATAACTATAATGTGGACTGAAATGCAGTAAATGACATGATTAAAGAAACATAATGAAAGTGCAGTAAAAATAGAAGCTAAACTCTAAATGTAGTCACAAACCGGATCATGAATTGTAAGCAAATAACAATGAAATAAGGAATGAACAATGATGCATAGCTGAATACAAACTTAACACCGAAAGGAAATAAAAATCACAACTACACAACAACCGTGAGCTTCTTCCATTGACAGTGAACTCAACTCCTCAGATTACTTCGCTTTCTCCTCTAACCATGTTCTACTTTGCTCATGATGTGGACAAATGCTCAGCATCAATCAACATCAAAGCAACAGAATTAAAAGGTGGAAGAATGAATGAAGATATCCTGCAACCTGATTGCTCAAATAGGGACAAACCGAAAGCTAAAATCAAACTAATGGTTTATCAAACAAATATAGAAATGGATTTGGAAACCGAAACTTTGATAATGAAAGCTTTAAATTTCTATTAAAAATGTCACTAAATAAGAAACATCCAGCATTGGATTTTTGCAAACCGAACAAGAAGAAAAAGATGAACAAGATTTGCTAATGAAATACCATGAAATTAGAGAATGAAACAAATAATTTCATAAAGTGAATAGTGAATGAACAGTAAACAACTTGTAAAACTATGCGGAAATTCTAAGGAAAACTTTTAAAATTAATCTAAAAGCTATTCTACCCTAACCTACATACATTTTCAATTGCCATCATGTTCTATTTATACACAAACATAGGGGTACAATGGTAATTTTTCATCCTAGATGAGTTGGCATTATTTGGCCACTTGTCTTCAATTGATTTGCTGTAGAATAGATATTTTCACGTCACTTGTTGGTTTGTCCAGTTGGCTATGCGATGTGGCCCGGCGTGTGCCTTCCAAAATATTCGCTTGGTGTCTGTTGATCTTATCGATTTGGAGCAAATAAAATATGGACACCTGGCATCACGCGTGTCCCAACGACTGGTGACTCGGTCTGTAAAATTTGAAGTGGTCCAATCTCTTTTAGCTCATTTTTAGCCCAATTTTGACTGAAACGACTGAGTTTCATCTAGATTTAATTTATCTGCACATTAAAGAATTTTAATTAAATAAAGGGGATTATTAATAAAATAATATGGGGATTAATTAAATAATTAGGAATTTAAGCACAAATAATTCTATAAAAAATAGAATTATTAGCCACCTTACAGCAGCACAAATATTTCATATCGTGCCTCAGCTGCAGCTCTTGTTGCCCATGTAGATCAGCTGTAGTAGCTAACTAGCACCAGAGCTTAGTAGCAAAAACTCTACAACAACAACCTCAGTTGCTATTTGCGTCTACCCCCTGGTACCATCCTCTCATCAAGCAACTGATCCATCTCTGCATTGCCTCTGCACGTCCTGCAAACTGTCGATAGTCTTTGCCTTATACAAATTCTGCCTCCTCAGTCCCAGCCGCCACCATTTGGCTTGTGTCTGCCTCCAATACCTGTAATAACTGCCCGAGAATGTCCAATAGCTGGAACAGCAGCAGTCTAGCCTCCTGTAGTAGCACCCTTCAACAAATACTATATAATCTAAACAGAAAATCAGCAAAAACACAAAGGCAACCGAGCAACATGGATTAATGCTGATTACACAAACAAACTCAAATGAACAGTGCAATAGTTAAAGAATAGAGTAGAACAGAGGAGAGTGTGTAACCCATGTCCACTCCATTAGTTTACTCATCCTATGCTCTACTCCACACGGTAGCAACAACAAGCAAAGTAGCAACTAAGAAAAATATAAAATGCTGAAAGCTAACACTTGAGAACTAAACCAAAAATAAAGAAAGCCATTAAACAGAAAAACATAAAGGTCCAGTGGCCACGGCTTGTCATTTTTTTTTCAACTCAGAACAGTGAAATTTTCTTTATAAGATTTGAAGAAATTGGAGACAATACTAGTAAAGATGTGATGAAACAATACCCGAATGACACACTACTGAACTATAAACAAAAGAAAGAAAACAAAAAACATAAAAACTGATAAAATGCACAATCTGGAAAATGGAAGATAAACTAAATAAAGAAAAATAATCAGTGAATAAAATTGAAACAAGAGCAACAGGTTGAGTATTATGGCTTCTGTCACAAGCCCCTCATACCTCATTGCAATAGAAACCAACATAGTGAAATGAAATAGCGAAGAAGTAAGAGAAATCCAACTTTTGTAACCTAAAAACTTGTAAAAATAAACATATTTATGGAAGCAATCAACATGAACTACAAAAGAACTAAGAAAGAAATGAAACTTTTCATCAATAGAATAAAGGAAGTTATTGTGAACAGTAAAGATTGAAAATAAGAACAATGGTAGCTAAAAAAAACACTATGCGGAAAGCTTAAAAAAAAAACTTAAAGCTACCCTAAATTAAAACTACTCCTAAATTACTCTACCCTAAAACTACTTCTAGGCTACTCTAAATTCTACACTACTTACCCTATTTGATTTTTTCAATTGCCAACATGTTCTATTTATACACACACTTAGGGGTATAATGGTAATTTTCCATCCTAGATGAGTTGGCATTGTTTGGCCACTTATCTTCATTTGATTTACTGCAGAGTAGATATTTTCACGTCACTCGTCTTTTTGTCCAATTGGTTGTGTGATGTGGCCTGACGTGTGTCTTCTAGAAGGTTGGCACGGTGTCTATCGATCTTATCGTTTTGGAGAAAATAAAATACGGACACCTGACATCACGCATGTCCAGATGACTGGTGACTCGATCTGCAAATTAGAAGTGGTCCAATTTCCTTTAGCCCGTTTTCAACCTAATTTTGACTGAAACGACTGAGTTTCATCCGGATTTAATTTACCTGCACATTAAAGAATTTTAATTAAATAAAGGGGATTATTAATAAAATAATATGGGGATTTAAATAATTAATTAGGAAATTAAGCACTAATAAATCTATTAAAAATAGAATTATCAATTTTCTCATCCAGTTACCTTTAAATCTTGAAAATGACATCCCTTCATACTTTATTCACATTAAAACTTGTGTGTATTCCTCGTACAACCAAAGATATACAATACAAAAACCAAATGGAAGCATAAAGGATCACACCACTTATGCAACTTCATTCCATTTTACCACACTAATAATTTTTCATTCCACTCACCCTCATCATATACAAAAGTCCATTTCTTCGTATTCTTACATAATGAAACTTGTACGTACATCACAACTTTTATTACAAGTGTGTACATTGAATTTTATGGACTTTACATCACTTATGAATTCATAATTACTTGCTCCAAAGTCATCCATATTATACTTCCATTTACACATATATACAAAGTTATACATATATGGGGTCTCACATTCTCCCCCACTTAGAAAATTTGGTCCTCCAAATTGGAACCAATCATTCCGTGAACAACTCGGGATACCTCTCCCGATCACTGCCATGGTGCGCTCAGTCCCTACTCTGCGATGCATGGTGACAATAAGTAACAATAAGCAAGATGGAAATAAATAACTAAATAAAGGAAAAACAGGAAATGTAGTGATGAACAAATGCAAAACTGAGAAGAATGACTAACATGCAGTAGAAAATAACAGAAGCTAGCATTAATATGCAGTAAAGATTAACATTTGCATAGTTCAATCAATGAAACAAGAACAAAACCTTTCAAGGATACTAGCAATAAACTGAAAAGAAAGAAGCAACACTTAACAACAGAACATTAAAATGAGATTGTCAATATTTGTACTGCACATAAATGAGATTCCAGTACCATCGGGTTGTTTCATTCCTTTCTCTAACCGAGGTTCCACCTTGCCATTGATGTGGATAAATGCTAAGCATCAACTCACATCAAAGCATCAAAACCAAAAGGGAGAAACAAAGGAAGAAGTGGTTCCCGAATGCACCAAGAGAAGAAAACCGAGAGCTAGGAAAATAAAGATTGCTTCAACAAAAACATAAAAAGTTTAGGAAAATCGAGAATCAGAGAAAGAGATGCAAACACTTTCCATCAACTTTCAATGTATCAAATGCAAAGGAAATAACTTTGAAATTATGAACTACAAATAACCGAGCAAAGAAAATGAAAAACTTCATAAAAAACATTAAGAAAGTTCCATGAACAGTAAAATTGTTTGATTAAGAAAAAGAAAAAAAAAACTATTCGAAAATTCCTAACAAAGGAAGCTTAGAAATTAACTTAAAAGCTATTCTACTGTAAAATTACATCTACTCCTACTCCTAAATTACATTCTTTTTCAATTGCCATCCATGTCTTATTTATACACACAAAAGGGGTAAAATTGTTGTAAGACCCAATTTTTATCGTAAGAGCAAAGGGAATAAATAGAAATTTTTTAGTGCATTTAAAAATGCAAAAAGGATTTAAATGGTATTTCCAAACACGTGCCAGGGTAAAATGGTCAAAAGATCGAAACCCGATATAATTTCGATAAGAAAATTTAATTAAAAATAATGGATTTGATAATCTTGATAAATAACGAAGAAATAATTAAATTTCGGGTTAAATTGATTAAGATATGAATTTATTGGAATAAAACCGAAATTTTCACCTCGAGAAATTATCCTGAAAATAATCGAAAAATATACTGAAAAGGTAAAATCGGACTGATAAATTCATTTACGGATTAAATGAATTTAATATGATATTTTTAGAAATTTTGAGAAATTTTAATATTATTTTAATGATTAAAATAATATTTAAATAAATTATAAACAAAAAAAACTGAAATTCGCAAATTGGAAAAAGCGAAACAGAGGAAAAATGGAGAAACGAAGTAGCAAACCGAGATCATCGGACGAGCCATCACCAACGGCCAGGGACCCCAGGCGAGGGCTGAGGAAGGGCGACGAGCCTCGTGGGAACCACTAGGAGCCGGCACGCGCGCTGAAAACGGTGAAAAATGCCAGATCGACGGAGTGAGGGTTGCGGCAGAGAAGCCTTGATTCATCGGCGATGGCGCCGTTTTGACTCCAGACGAGGCCCGATTATGGAAGCCCAGGCCGTGGTGCACCGATTGGTGCTGGAATCACACCGGGAACCTATCAGACGGCACCGAAAGGACCAAATGTTGCCTGAACCGGTCGAACAGGACTGAACCTTTGAACCGAACCTGACTGAATCGACAGTCTGAACCGGGTTGAATCGGACCGAACCGGTTCAGCCAAAAAGAAAAGGAAAAAGGAAGAAAAAAAGGAAAAAGAAAAGAGGAAAAATTGGGGAAAAATTTCAGTGATGTAATCGAGCTACGGATAAGTCAGTAAGCGGTCGAAATTAACCAATTTAAATTTTGAAATATTTAAATTGATTAATATCCGATTGGAAATTTACCCAAAAATATATTAAATTGTGTAGCTCGACAATTGACGTCAGACGAGAGCTTGAGACAGCCTCGATTTGCATATTATCATGGAATCTCAAGTAAGTAACCCTTATTTACGATAATTTGCATCGTTATACGTGTTAGATAAATTATGAATTTAATTTTCGTATTAAATGAATTACATTCTGGAAATTGAGATAAATTATCGTAAATAATTCATTGAGATATCCGAGAATTTACAACGAGGTCTAATAAATACTGATGGACCCAGTGAGCCCAATAGGCCTCGATGATGTGAATAGTAAGTGAAAAACGAGCTTAATATGGGTAATTGCCTATTATGGTGCAATCGGGCCCAATATGGGTAAACGAGCCCTATGATTTAAATTAAGCCCAGAAAATATGAAATACAGTTAATTGTATTGTATTTGACCTGATGAATATGTATCTGCAGTTTCAGAGATTGGATTTGGAGCAAATCAGACTATGTGACGAGTCATCAGTGGAAAGGTCAGACGGTACAGAAAAATAAGGTAAGGGAATTGTGTAAGTAGCTAGAGGTATCTACGCATATTTTAATAGCTTTCTGTACACTGATTATGTATGTATACACGATTATTGTATTATGATCCTCAAAGTGGTTTAAATGATTTTAAGGATCGAAATAGGTAAAGACTATTTTACCCCTATTGAGGGAAGTTCACCTAAGGATGGTGAAAGCATGACATGCATGAAATGCATGATTTAAGGAATTTTTCGATTAATGAATTTTCTTGATTTTTAAGTAAAGCAAATCGGTAGATTGTCCAATAATTGCATAAGTTTCACAAAATAACAGTACGTAAGTGTTATTAAGATTTAAATGAAATTTCTTTGGAAAAAGGGCCAACTATCAAGTTTATATGGAAACAGATAGTGCTGGCATATAGTTCGCACTATATCTGCGTTTGTGAGTGTGTATAAATGTGCTTGAGCGATTGTTCACACCGACTTGTGTGACATCATATGCATGAAATGTGCTAGAGTGGTTGCTCGCACTGATTTTTATTATTGTGATATGCATAAGAAGTGCTTGAGCTTAGCTCACACTCTGTTTTGACTGTTTTGACGATTTTGACTGAATATGCATAAAAAGGTACTGGAGCGATTGCTCACACTAGTTTTAATGATTTGACATGCATGAGAGGTGCTGGAGCTTAGTTCGCATCTTGTTTTGAAATGATATTTCATAAAAGTCGTACTGGAGTGTAACTCGCACGAGATTTGATGTATTTATGCATAAGCCGTACTGGAGCGTTGCTCGTACGAAGTTTTGATTTACTTGAGGATTCATTCGTGTTAGACCATTGTTCGCACGAAGTTTTATATGGTTTTATAACTCATTTTTAAGTCATACTGGAGTTTTTCTCATACGAGGTTTCACTGAGTTTTTATACATATCCGTACTAGAGCATTGCTCGTACATGGATTTTACTTGAATTTATAATTATTTTAAGTCATACTGGAGCGCTGCTCGTACGTAGATTTCATTGATTTCTATGAAATCGTGCTAGAGCTTCGCTCGCACGAGGTTTTCTGATATCATGAATATGCATGGAGCCGTGCTAGAGCTTCGCTCGCACAGGGATTTATATTACATGCATATAGCCGTGTTGGAGCCTCCTGTAGACTGTGTGTCACAGTGAAATGATATGCTCACACGTGCATACTGAGACAGAGATGATATGGGTGGATAAGACCTATTACAGGCACCCCTGATTGAGTTTGGGTTCACAGACTACGTTGTACTGTGTATGTCACGCGGAGTACGTTATACCGTGGGCATTATTGGAGTGGAGTGGCATTAGCCATGAGGCAGCAAGCCTTGCCCTCGCAATCCTGGTGTTATGCCGTTCTGGCAGGTAGGACGACCCACCTCCCTTTTAAGGTGTGATACCCCGCACACTAGGTACCGTGTTGCCAGGGATCACGAGGTTATGGCCATAATCCTATGTTGTTACTGATAGTCACCTACATGTCTCACATGATATAATTATTGGTCGATAGACCAGGGTAGACCCGAGGGAGGGGTCAGGCCCCCTATTTTATGATTTTATGATTTATGACCTTGAAAGTAGGGTGGTTTTATAACCAAAGTTTTATAATGAATTGTTTTATGAGATGATTGACCCGAAAGAGTTAGTTTATACTGCAGTTTTAATGAAATGATTTGAATGGAATAGCATGATGGTGTTTTCCATGCTTTCATTTCAAATTCATGATTTGTCTTACATGACATGAAAGAATGCATGATCTTGTTTTACTTCATGCTAATTATGATTTAAGGATGTCTCATAAATTGTTATTGATGCAAGGATTACATGATTTATATATGCACAAATAGTTTTGATAAACCCTGTCATGGATATATGCATGATTTTGTGCGTGAAATTTTAAATGAAAAGAAATGGATTTAAGGGCATGGCATTATGAGCATGTAGATAGTGGAGCTATCTACTTACTTGCATAATTGCCTTACTGAGCGTGTGGTTTGCTCACCTCCCTTATTTTCCCATCTTTTCAGAGCACTCGCAACAGTTATTGAGCGGCTGAGGACTTGCAATCTTGGTATTCACTGCTTCCCATCGAGAGACAGGTATACACATTTGTATAGTTTTGTATCTAAATATGTAATGCACAGTACTGTAAACGATTATGATGTCGGGGATGTAGAGTTATAAATACCAATGTGTATGTATTTAGTCAAAGTCAAACGATAGTAAACTCTTATATGTGAATGTGATTATGGAAATGGAATGGTAAATAGGTGAGAGGTGACTAACACCGAATCATAGCCCAACTGTTTGTAGGATGGTCACGATGAGAGAAAGGTAAGAATTAAATAATAAATGAAAAAGTGAAAAATTTACTCTGATTTTTAGGTAATTTGGGTCGTGACAATTGTAATTTTCCATCCTAGATGAGTTGGCATTGTTTGGCCACTTGTCTTCACACCATTGGCTCCTTGAAAAGATATTTCCATGTCATCAGTTTTCTTGTCCCATTGGATGTGGTAGGTGGCATGGCTCGTGTTGTCCGCATGGCTCAATCTCGATTTTAGCCCAATTTTGGTCCATTTTCTTCCGAAATATTCAAAATTATCCAGATTTAATTTATCCGCAAACATGAGAATTTTAATTAAATAAAGGGGATAATTAACAAAATAAATTGGGGATTTAAATAATTAATTAGGAAATTAAGCACAAATAATTCTAAAAATATAGAATTATCATAGCCCCAAACTTGAGCTTTTGCTTGTCCTCAAGCAAAACAAAATGATTGTAGAAATGACAAGTACAAAACACAATAATTTTCCTAATATCATCCTCAAAGAAAAAGTACAAACTATGATCTCAAAGACTCACAATTATAAGTCTAGCACTTAGAATTATTCAATCATAAGTCCTAACCCAAATTGGACTCCTCATGAGTGTGTGAAAAATGTCTAAGTCACTTCACAGTACATTATCTAGATCAGATTATGCAAACACAGTGAATGCAAAGTCAATGACATGTGATCATTCCCATAAGTTTGCTTTTCACTTCTCTCTCCACTAATGTAGTCACACTTAACCAAAGATCAATAGGACTTCATTAAGCTTGTAATGTAAGGCTGGTGTTAAGGTATGATAAAGTCGATTTAGGTTTAATTACCCCTTAACATGCATTACTTCTAGGATCTTTATGTAAGAGCTCCAATTTATTTCCCCTAAACTTATTTATTTTATTCTATTTTTGTATTTTTCTTCTTTCTTCTTTTCTTTTTCCTTTTTTTCTTTCTTTTTTCATTTTTTTTACATACTCTTTCACTATCACTTAATACCCATATAGCTCACAATATATCCAAATGACTTTTCATGCTTTCGGGGTAAAGGATAGGAAAAAAGTATTTAAGCAAAGGAAAATTTTGCAAAATTATTTACAGAGAAAAGTTTATTTGGCCCAGATGGGTGACTAGGGGAAGCATATGTACAAGGAAGGCTAGAAAGGCTCAAACGATCCAAAGATGACCTAAATCATCTCCCTAATTAAGTGTGATCTAATGTTTCGCCTCGAGATCAGATCAAACAAATTCTAGAATATGATGCACCAAATCAGCTGGACAAATGCAATCCTATGTACACATAAGCTTTCTCTAAATAAATATACTGATTCATGACATGACATGTGCATAAGATGAGGCAATCATAATCAGAATTAAGAGAAATTCAAGAATTCAACATCATGCTTTTCCTATAATCATGCTTCTTAGTCAATCAAAGTCAAACTAAATCATGGGGTTATATCATTGGAATATGGGAAAACTACATGCTAAGCACTAAATCATCCTAAAATCAAACAATTTAAGCTCATATTATCGAAAAAAATTTGAAAATTCTTTCTCAGATTTTCGAAACAATTTTGAAATTTTTTCCAATTTTTCACAAAATTGCTCAAGTGATATCCCCTCCTCCAAACTTAAGGTGCACAGTCCTCAGTGTGTAGATAATATAAGAATTTAAACTCAAGAATACAGTACTCCCCTTTCTGATGATGATGAACAACTGAAGCTTGATTAAAAGCATAATACTAGAAAAGAAACCTGCAACACAAACAAAGAAAGAAGCAACAAAAAAGAAAAAGAAAAACAAACTATACACAAAGTGAAAAAGAAAACACAGTCACTTCAAATGCAAGTGAAGAAGACAACACTCAGCAGCAGGGTGAAGAGTTGGAGGATTAGCCAGAATGGTGATAGAATGTTAACATTTAAATCCTCCTGAGCTCTATCTACTTCCTTCTTTCTCTCAGATTTCCTATGCTTAAGCCTTATATTCTCCTCAATCTCCATCTTAAAACATTCTTAAGAGTCATCAGGGAGCTTCAAAGGTTTGAATACATTAAACTTCACTTCCTGATCTAGGACTCTCATAGTTAACTTCCCCTTTTATACATCAAATAAAGTTCTACCCATCACTAGGAAAGATCTGCCTAGTATAATGGGGACTTCTCTGTCTTCCTCCATGTCTAAACAATAAAATCCGCAGGAAAAATAAATTTGTCCACCTTTACTAACACATCCTCAATGACCCCCTTTGGATATTTAATGGATCGATCTGCTAGCTGAAGGGTCACTGTAGTGAGCTTGACATCCCCTATTCCTAACTTCTAATAGATAGACAAAGGCATTAGATTGATACTAGCTCCCAAATCACATAAGGCTCTACCAAAGAATAAATTTCCAATAGTGCATGGTATGGTAAAACTCCCGGGATCCTTGAACTTGGAGGGTAATTTCCTCTGGATAATGGTACTACATTCCACAGTTAAGGTCATCGTCTCATAATCTTCCAGTCTTCTCTTCCTCGAGAGGATATCCTTTAGAAACTTCACATAACTTGGCATTTGCTCTAAGGCATTTGAGAAAGGAATGTTGATGTGAAGTTTCTTAAAAACCTCAAGAAATTTGGCGAATTGTTGATCCAGTTTTTGATTTTGGAACCTCTGAGGAAAAGGTACTGGTGGTCTAACCGAAGAGGAGGTAGTGGAAACATGTATAGCATCAGAGGGCGAGGAAGGCTGTGAAATAGAAGAAGGTATAAATGAAGAAGTGCCTAGCTTGGATTCTTTTGCAGTCTGATCCTGACATTCCTGCTCTTTCTGAGCTACTTCTTTAAAACTTATAGGTTTTTCAACTATGGGCTCAACAAGATTGGACTTACTTTGTGGCACATCTAGCTCTTTGCCGCTCCTAAGGGTAATGGATTTGACATATTCCTTACCCTTCATTTGCTTAACATGATTAGCTTCAGTGTTACTAGGAAGGGTCCCTTGAGGACGTTGGCTAAGAGCATTTGCTATTTGTCCTACCGGAACCTCTAAGTTCTTAATTGACGCAGCTTGATTTTGTAGGATAGTCGTGAACATTTCCTCAAGTGAGGGCTTCTTCTCAGCTGCTGGTGCATGGTAAAGTTGTGGCCGCGTAGGTTGTAGTGGTGGTTGTGGTTGATGGAAGTGAGGTGGATGATGTTGAAATTGAGGTGGGGATGGTTGATGAGGCGGATGATATGGATATTATGACTGTGGTGGTACCTGAACCGGTGAAGCTTGAAAACCAGGGAGTCCTACAGGTCTAGAGCTAGAAGTTTGCCCTTGGTTTTGGCTCCAGGAGAAGTTAGGATAGTTCCTCCACCCTGGATTATAGGTGTTTGAAAAAGGGTTGTTCTATTGCGTTTGAGAAGGGGCAACATACTGAACTGATTCTAAGTTGAGTGGACACCTATCTATAGAGTGGGTACTACTACACAGCTCGCAGGAAAGAAAAGGACTTTGAACAGAATACACAGGGTTAGGACTAGTGGGAGGATTATGTTGAGTACTGAGCGACTCTACCTTCTTCGTAAGGTTAGCGATTTGAGAGGTCAAGGTAGACAGTGTAGCTCATAAATACCCATCGACTTCTTTAGCAATTGCCTCTCCAAGGACCATAGATAGTTGTTAGCCGCCATCTTTTCTAACAACTTGTAAGCTTCCTCCTCTGTTTTACACATTAGCGCTCCACCCGCAGCAGCATCAACAATGGTCCTATTTGGGCTTGTAAGTCCATTATAGAAGGTCTAGACTTGCAACCACAAAGGTAGGCCATGGTAAGGGCACTTCCTAAGAAGCTCCTTATATCGTTCTCATGCTTCGTAAAGAGTTTTAGAGTTGTACTGAGCAAAGGAAGATATGTCACTACGGAGTTTGGCCATTTTAGATGGAGGGAAAAACTTAGCTAGAAATTGATGGGCTAACTCGTCCCATGTAGAAATGGATCCTGAAGGCAAGGAGGTTAACCAGTGTCGCGCCCTATCCCTAAGCGAGAAGGGGAATAATCTAAGCCTAAGCGCATCATCAAATAACCCATTGTGTTTGAACGTGTTGCACAAGTCCAGGAATTACCTAAAGTGAGCATGTGGGTCATCGTGTGGAAGCCCACTAAACTGTAAAGAGTTCTGGATCATTTGGAGGATGGAAGGCTTAATTTTGAAATTATTAGCAGGGACAGCTGCTGGCCTAATGCCGGTATAATATCCTTCAATAGTCGGTATTACATAATCTCCAACGGTCTTAATTTCCCTATTTTCTGCCATGATGCTTTGCAGCAGAGCTATAAATTTCCTAGAATCCTTTCAAATTTTTCTAAGTGTTCGTTCAATTTCAGGATTTAAAGGGAAGTAATCAAAACACCTGGCTCTATGCATGCAAACATCAGAAAGTCATTAGAAATTTTTTTTTAATTAAATGGAGAAAATTAACTAAACTAAACTAAGGATCTAAATATTTACAACCAAAATATTTACAAGTTAGAATTACACCTAAGCATAATTTTACCGATATCAATTAACGACTAATTAAAACTTCCTCGGCAACGGCGTCAAAAACTTGATACGATCTAAACTATTGTCCGCAAGTGCACGGGTCGTACAAGTAGTAATGGGATTTGAGTCCCGAAATTATCATCCCACAGAGAAGTTGACTAGCCTAATTAAGTACCGGTTAATCTTACCCTAAGTATATCTTAGCAAATTATGAAGTTGTAATGGGTGATCTACATAGCTAGAATTAAAAATACTAAAAGCAATAAAATAATAAAAACTATAAAATAAAGAAAATAAAATCGAGCAAAATTACTTACAGTGTTCCACGCAATTAAAATAAAAAACCTACAAAAATAATTAAAACAATTAAAACTAATTAGCGCAATTAAGATAAAATGCAATTATGAAAATAACAAAGTAAGATTAATTAAACTAAAATTAAACTAACCTAAAATGCACTTAAACTACTTAATCAAAATGCAATTTAAACTAAGTTAAGATTTAATGAAATAAATTTACCCCTAATCTAATTCTAAATGAACACTTAATTAACTATCATCCTAATTAAAACTAAGTTTTATACTACTATGCAAGAATACTAACATGAAATTTAATTAAAGACTCTAAACTAAGCTTAACAAATTAAATTGAAATTAAACTATACTAAAAATGCATGAAAATAAATTAATTAACTACAATGAACTAGCCGAACAAAGCCTTAACAAATTTTAAATCATCCAAATCCCTCTATTCACTGTTCATATCTTCAATTTGCATTTTCCAGATGCTCTCGGTTTGTCCTTTGGTCCAGGCTATTGTCTTCTGTTCAGCTTTCATTCTCGGTCTGTCATGCACTACTGAGTCAGATGCACACTGCAACTTGCTCCAGGCTGCTCTAGGTTTGCCATCTAACTACACAGGCCCTCCAGCTGTTGTCCATGCTGCATCTAGACTGCCTGCTGCTGCTCTCGTTCTGCTCCAAGCTGCTGTTTGTGCTGTCTCCAATCGGCCGACAACCTCTGCATCAGTTGTTGTCCAGGTTCACATATCTGCTGCATCCAGTCTGTCCACACCTCTCGGGTTGTCTTCTGCTCCAAGCGTTGTTTTCGGTCTGCCCAGCTAACTGCTACAGGCCACTGTCCTCTGGTCTAGGCTGTTCCTCGGTCTAGTGCTTTTGCTCCGGGCGTTAGCTACTGCTTATGTCGATGGCTTTTGCTTTGTACTACTGCAACTGTTTCGGTTTGCAACAAACTTACAGGACATGACCTTTGCTCTTGCTGTCCAGCATCAACATCCACCATGCCAGCACACAATGCAGCAGAAAATAATGAGCAATGCAGATTACAAACAACACAGAGATGAACATTAACATTACACTAAAACAGAGCATAACAGAGTGCGGTTGTTAATCCCCGATCACTGCCATGGTGTGCTCAGTCCCTACTCTGCGATGCATGGTGACAATAAGTAACAATAAGCAAGATGGAAATAAATAACTAAATAAAGGAAAAACAGGAAATGTAGTGATGAACAAATGCAAAACCGAGAAGAATGACTAACATGCAGTAGAAAATAACAGATGCTAGCGTTAATATGCAGTAATGATTAACATTTGCATAGTTCAATCAATGAAACAAGAACAAAACCTTTCAAGGATACCAGCAATAAACCGAAAAGAAAGAAGCAACACTTAACAACAGAACATTAAAATGAGATTGTCAATATTTGTACTGCACATAAATGAGATTCCAGTAGGATTGGGTTGTTTCATTCCTTTCTCCAACCGCGGTTCCACCTTGCCATTGATGTGGATAAATGCTAAGCATCAACCCACATCAAAGCATCAAAACCAAAAGGGAGAAACAAAGGAAGAAGTGGTTCCCAAATGCACCAAGAGAAGAAAACCAAGAGCTAGGAAAATAAAGATTGCTTCAACAAAAACATAAAAAGTTTAAGAAAATTGAGAATCAAAGAAAGAGATGCAAACACTTTCCATCCAACTTTCAATCAATCAAATGCAAAGGAAATAACTTTGAAATTATGAACTACAAATAACCAAGCAAAGAAAATGAAAAACTTCATAAAAAACATTAAGAAAGTTCCATGAACAGTAAAATTGTTTGATTGAGAAAAAGAAAAAAAAACTATTCAGAAATTCCTAACAAAGGAAGCCTAGAAATTAACCTAAAAGTTATTCTACCCTAAAATTACATCTACTCCTACTCCTAAATTACATTCTTTTTCAATTGCCATCCATGTCTTATTTATACACACAAAAAGGGTAAAATTGTAATTTTTTATCCTAGATGAGTTGGCATTGTTTGGCCACTTGTCTTCACACCATTAGCTCCTTGAAAAGATATTCCCATGCCATCGATTTTCTTGTCCCATTGGATGTGCTAGGTGGTATGGCTCGTGTTATCCGTGTGGCTCAATCTCGATTTTAGCCCAATTTTGGTCCATTTTCTATCGAAATATTCAAAATTCATCCGGATTTATTTTTCTGCAAACATGAGAATTTTAATTAAATAAAGGAGATAATTAACAAAATAAATTGGGGATTTAAATAATTAATTAGGAAATTAAGCACAAATAATTCTAAAATATAGAATTATCAGGAGCTTGTTCAAGGTCAATGGGCAGCGTATAAAGCATTATTATGGAGAGGGAGTGCATAAACTAGACAGCATTCCCCTTGGTGAACCGAACTAAAGAGATTGGAAGCAGTCTGGCTGAAGACTTAAAATTTAGTGCTTTTGGGAGGCAACCCAATTTATATTTTTAGGATTCTTAGTTTTTAATCTTGTTTTATTTTATTTAATTTTAGTAGTTTGTTTTTATTTTTCTTTTATTTGATTAGTTTTTGTTTTATTTTTCAGGTATATGCATGAGAAGAGCATAGTTTGGAAGATTAATTGTCATGATCCTTTAAGACAGAATGCATGGGTGTGTGACCAATGAAAGGAAAAGAAACATTTTGCAAGGGCTTTAGTAGCTTCAGAATCAACAATCCGAAACAGAAAAGAAACGAAAATGGTTTTTCAAGAAAGGAAGTGAAGAGATACGTGACTAGTAACTAAGCTGGGAGACTAAATTTTTTTTCAATTGAAGAAGTGAGGGCCAAATAATGTTTGCATAGGTGAGAAAAAGAAAGTCAGAAAGAGCATGAGAAGAAATTATGTCAAAGAAGGAAACAAATGTCAGAAATTTTCAAAGATGGGTAAATGGAATACACATGTCAATGTTTTATTGGAAGACGGATTCCCTTATCCTGTCAACCCCACTTGTTATTCGGTTAAGCCAATAACTCCCCCAAAGAACCCTACCAAACTAATTTGAAATAGGCGGCCGAACCTTTTACATACTCAAACTCTCTCTTTTTCTAGTAATGCATTTTCCTTTGTTCTCTTGAAAGTACCCCGACAAACCCCACTGCCATTATTTTTCTCTCTTTTGATCTTGTTGTTTTCTGCTGATTTGGTAGTTTCGCCATCAAATTTTTGTGGGTTCGCTATCTTGGTGGTCCCGAAACCCTTGGGGGAAGAAGAAAGTGTTTTCTTGTCGGATTGTTTCTGTGATAAAGACATAAAGTGGTCTAACTCCATCTTACGTGATTTCAATTTCGGGTATTTTCCTTATCTCTTCAATCATTTTCGATCTTCTCTCAGTTATCCTTTTGGTTTCTATAACTTGGATTTTTGAAGCTCTTCTCGGTTTGATAAATTTTTGTTGGAGAAATTCTGGCTGTGAAGCAATTGTTGGGTCTATTTTGTGTGCTCGTCCGATTGGGGTCAGCTGAAAATTATTCTTGTCAATTTTTGATTCCATTGGTAATGGCACCCAAAGCCCGAGCCAGACGAAACCTGGAAAGTTTGAGTCAAGCGATGATAGCTCAGCCCCATCTCCACAGAGGGAAGAGCTAGTCATCACCGGTTATGATCCCTCTAGATTTGTAAACAGCTAAGCAGCAGAAAATTTCAAGAAAATCATGGGTAAAAACATGATTATCGAAAGGAGTTTTCGGCCTGATATTGGTGGCTGGGATATGTATTCTGAGTTTTTGAGAGATTTCGGGTTGTTGAAATTGGCAGGGTAACCTAAAGACGCCATCCTTGATGTAGTCTAAGAATTTTATGCTAATGCCATGGAGAGGACTCATTTGACCTCCGAAGTTAGGGGTGTTCTTATTCCTTACAACGCCAACGCCATTAATATCTATCTGGATCTTCCGCAAGAGGTGCAGGATGAGTATACCAACTATGTCGCAGCTATACACACTAATTCTGATGAGCTGGTCCGGGTCATTAACTAACTAACAATCTCATATACCCATTGGCAGAAGAGGCCAGAGGCTGAATCTATGGCCTTCCCTTCCAATCGACTTCAATATGGTCTTCATGAATGGTATGATTTTATTTGTTCTTGAATCATGCCTACAATCCATAAAAGTAGCGCCGATGAGGATCGAGCTGCTCTCTTTTACTGTATTTTGGCTAGCAAGATTGTTGATTTGGGATCCATTTTTTTTTTATCCATGCAAGAGTTCATACGCAGGGAAAATAGAAGGGGTTTACCTCACCCTTCATTGGTTTGTGGACTCTGTAAGAAATATGGAGTATATTGGACTGAGCTTGAACCAAGACTGACAAGGAAATCTGTAATCACTTTCAAAAATCCTCGGGTACCTCTGACTCAAAGAGAAGTTACTACTCCTGCTGCACCACCACCACCTTCTGTTGGTACTTTTGCTGGTCCATCCGCTGCACCTTCCACCACTTTCAGCTCCATTGTAACTGTGCTTAATGAGATTAAAGAGTTGTGAATGGAGATGCAAAATAATGACTGAGACTATAGGACTTTTTGTGTGTATGTTGCCAATTACAATCGATCATTGGTACAGTACCTAAATATGAGGGGTCAAGAAGGAGAGGTGGTATTTCCCTTACCACCACAATGGTGTATGCCACCACAGGGAGAGGTAGCTGATGATGATGATGATGACATGGAAGAAGATGCTCCAGAGGAACCTGATGCTGAAGATGGCTCAGAGGAGGATTTGGACAGCTAGACTACCCCAGGGAAGTCCTCTTTAATACTTTTTCATATTCATTTAGGACAATGAAAATCTTAAGTTTGGGGGAGTTATTGGCTGTGCTCTATGCCATGCTTTGTTTTGTTTTATGTGCCTGTTTCAATTTTTTTTATGTGCCTGTTTTCATATTTTTAGCAGTTTTTATTTATTTCAAATTTATATGTTTTTGTGAAAATTATACTCGGTTTTACAGATTAGTTTTCTGGATTGTGGCCGAAGATGGATTTTGCAAGGAACTGATAAATTTTTGTTTAAATGGATGATTTTATTGTTTGAGTATTGGTATATGGATAGAAAGCTTCACTTGAATCTTTACACTTCAACTTATGCACCGATCATATTCAGTTTATGTACTTACTATGTTGATTTGTGAAACCAAAAAGACTCTAGAACTTGATTAGCTATTAGTTGAGGTGAAATTGATAGACCATGCATGATTAGGAAAATGATCTAGGCCATTTTTGTTTTGAGCTTAAGCCTTTCAAGCCTACCCAATTATATTAATCCTTTGGAAAACCCTTTGAGCCTAATTTTTCCATTTTGTTGTTATCTAACCATATTACAAGCCATGGCCTAATTGTTTGATTATCCTATTCTTTTGGTCCCTTACTTAAAGTACTATCAATCAAAATTTTTGGATTGAGGGATGAGCTCAAAAGAAAATAGGGGTGGTTTATAAATTGTTAGTTTGAGAACTTGAATGTTACAAGCAAGGGTTTGTTCTCGGGTCTTGATAAAAATTTAGTGTCATATGCAATTACAAGTAGTGAAAAACAAATCTTAAATTCAGGAGTATGACACTGTGGATGGAAAAAAAATCAAACTCGACAATGAATAAAGATTGGGTAGTGATTCATGAGCTCAAAACAAATTAAATCCAAAGGTGATTACAGTGCTTTAGGTGGATTAAACTTCATGTTGTATCCTTTATCCCACCTAAACCCGAGCCTTACGTTACAACCCTTGAAAAGTCCTTTTGATTCTTGGTTATGCATGAGTCTTTATTAGTGGAGAGTAGTAGTTAATTCAAGCATATGAAGTCTTGTGTTTAATTCTTATTTAGGTTTCGCATTAACACTTGAGTGCATGAATTTGAGTAAATGATTATGCACACACACACAAGTGGAAAGTGAAAAGTGAAGGGGAATTGGTTTGCTTTAATTGACTTAAACAATATAAATCTGAAATTTGTCTTAAGTTGAGAACCTTGTGAATTCTTGAGGAAAATCTCAATTTAGTATGACAAGCATGTGAGCTGAGTATGGTTGAGAGTCTTTAATTACTCTGTTTCTAGTATGTCTTTGCTTGAGGATAAGCAAATTTCTAAGTTTCGGGGTATTTGTTAGCACTGAAATTTATATATGTTTAAGACCCTTTTTACTTAGTTATTTGATTTGTTCTTTGCATTATTAGGTATGTTTTATGTGTTTTGTCCACTTGTGCAGTAAAAAGAACAATTTGGAGAAGTTAAAGCTTTTGGAGCTGTTTCTGATGATTCCGTGAAGAATTGAAGTTATAGGATGCTGATCGTGACTTATGCTGCAGTAATAGAAGAAACTGGATAGTGCAGAGTAGATCTGAGGAATTAATACCATTGTCGCAGCATAGTAGTTTGACTAGGGCAACACTGTTTTTCCACGTGGCCTCTTTTTATCAGAATTTCGAAGGAGACTGCGGCAGAGGACTTCAAGATTGATTTAGCTCCATAGAAACTCTATCTTTTACATCTTTTTCCACCTATTTTTATTATTGGGATGATAAATTGGAATTCTTAGATGTTTATTATGATGTTCAGGAACTAAACTTCATTTTCCTAGAATCGATGTAACCAACTTTGGGCAGATTGCAATTACTTTGTGATGATTGTTTGGATGATTTCAGTTATGCTTATTTAGTCTATTTGTTCTTAATGCTCTAGTTGATTGGCCACCAATTGGATGAATTAGTATAGGAATCCGGCACTCAGGAGAGGGGATTATTTATATGCACAAGGGTAGATTAACACAGGACATTGTTGAATCGGGAGGTTGACAAATCGTATGAGTCATAGAGAAACAGAATTACTATTGCTTAATGAACTCTATTATTTAATTCTGAATCGGGAGGTTAGGATTAGATAATCTGGGTATGACTGTTTAAAACTCAGGAGAGATAAACAGGAAATAGTTTCGGCTATAAACAAGTTGAAATCAAAAGAACATTTGATCAAAAGAATTGTATGAATCCTAGTTAGGTGAAATCGAGTTCTAGGAATATTTTGCCATTGAAATTTTCATTCTTAATTATTATGATTATTTTAATTAAATTGTTCCGTAGTTAATCATTAAAGTAATAAATAGGATTTTAACCAACATTCATTAATTTTCTAAATAAAGCTTAAGGTTGTTGATTACAGTGATTAGCGGTAGACACAGTTCCCTGTGGGACTATACTCATATTTACTCTATACTCAAAAATTGACCTGTGCACTTGCAGTAGTGTTCCATAAAAGGACAACAGTCAACCGATCCACAATCACCCATATGGCATCATGACCTCTGCGAGTCCTCGGTAACCCATCACAAAATGCATGGTGACATGCTCCCACTTCTAAGTCGGTATCGGTAGAGGCTGCAATAACTCTGCAGGCTTCTGATGCTCTACCTTCACCCGCTGACAAATGAGACACTTAGCGACATATTCAGCAATGTTTTTCTTCATCCCAGACCACCAATAAACTTTTCGAAGATTTTGATACATCTTAGTACTCCCTTGATGTATCGTATACCTCGATGAGTGAGGCTCTGTCAAAATCAACTTCCTGATCTCTGGATTATCGGGAACACATATCCTATCTCTGAACCTCAACAACCCATCTGAACTCAACTTAAAATCTGTCTCTGTACCCCTCTGTATCTGCCTGACAATATCACTACACTGCTTATTAATTCGCTGAGCCCGTCAGATTCGATCTACCAGATCCAGTTCCAACTGCAAGCTAGCTATCATAAATCCACGATCAGTGTCAGGCGGGGTCATATCCAAACTGAGATTAGTGAACTGTTCCAATAACTCGTGTTTCCTGAACATCATGAATGACACTAACTCGAGATGTTTTCTACTCAATGCATCAGCAACTATGTTTGCCTTACCTGGGTGGTATAGGATCTCACAATCATAATCCTTTAAAAGCTCGAGCCATCTCCTCTGTCTCATATTCAACTCTTTCTATGAGAACATGTACCTAAGGCTCTTATGATCACTGTAAACCTGAAATCTTTCACCATAGAGATAGTGACGCCATAGTTTCAATGCAAACACTACGGTCGCCAACTCCAAATCATGGGTTGGATAGTTTCTCTAATGATCCTTCAACTATCTAGACCCATATGCAACTACCCTTCCATCCTGCATAAGTACACAGCCCAGTCCTTG
Source organism: Firmiana major (assembly GCA_033439115.1). Lineage (NCBI taxonomy): Eukaryota > Viridiplantae > Streptophyta > Magnoliopsida > Malvales > Malvaceae > Firmiana > Firmiana major. Next base: position 15,111,203 of record CM065904.1, on the reverse strand, counting down.
GTGTAAGGCATCCGTATACACCGAGAAACCTCTTGAGCTGGTAGGAATGGTGAGTACAGAAGCTGTAGTCAATCTCCTTTTCAACTCCTAAAAACTTTCCTCACACTTATCATCCTACACAAATTCAACATTCTTTCTCGTGAGATGTGTCAAAAGAGCAGCTAATCTCGAGAATCCCTCCACAAACCTTCGATAATATCAAGCTAAACCCAGGAAACTTTTGATCTCTGTCATTGTCTGTGGTCTTTTCCACTATATCACTGCCTCAATCATTGATAGATCCACTAACACTCTATCCTTCGATACTGTATGACCCAGAAAAGAGATTTGTTCCAACCAAAAGTCGCACTTACTGAGTTTAGCGTATAACTTCTTCTCTTGGAGGGTCTGTAGCACTATCCTTAGGTGTTGTTCATGCTCCTCTGTAGATCTTGAATACACAAGTATATCATCAATAAATATAATAACAAATCGATTCAAATACTAGTGAAATACCTCATTCATCAATGACATAAAAGCTGCGGGAGCATTTGTCAACCCGAATGGCATAACCATAAGCTCATAATGTCCATACTGAGTACAAAAAGCTATCTTGGGTACATCTCCACTCTGTATCTTCAACTCATGAAACCCAGATCTCAGATCTATTTTGGAGAAGACCTGCGCTCCCTTAAGCTGATCCAACAAATCATCAATACGTGGAAGAGGGTATTTATTCTTAATGGTGGCCTTATTCAACAACCAATAATCTATACACAGTCGAAGGCTTCCATCCTTCTTCCTTACAAACAGAACCGGTGCTCCCCAAGGTGAGACGCTCAGCCTGATGAACCCCTTCTCTAGCAACTCCTGTAACTGCTTCCTTAATTCTTCCAACTCAACTTAAGCCATTATGTACGGTGGCTTGGATATCGGCTCTGTACCAGGTGCCAAATCTATACCAAATTCCATCTCTCTATCTGGAGGTAACCCTGGTAATTCGTCCGAGAAGACATCTGGGAATTCTCTGACCACTAGGATGTCTATCAACTCCGAATGTGCCTTATCCATCTCAATCACATAAGCGATGAACCATTCACATTATCCCTTCCACCCAACATAAACCATCACACCACATACACAATTGATAAACAGATTCATCTCTCAAGTATTCTGAATTTAAATAATACTTTTCTCATTTATAAAGATCATGTCATTTTATTTCATTTCACGAAACTTACAACAAAATTATCTGTTTCTAGAAAAGTCAATGTTCTAGCACGACAATCCATAACAACATGGTTTACAGCCAACCAATCCATCCCTAGGATTAAATCAAAATCACTCATATTTAATAAAATTAAATTGGCTGCCATTTCTTTACCTCCTATCCTCATCTTACAATTCCTATATACATGCTCAGTTAACTGGTTATCATTCATAAGGGTAGATATCATCAACATCTTATCTAGCAGTGTGGGTTTTACATGCTTCAACAATTTACATGCGAAGGATGGCGATATAAAGGAATGTGTGGCACCAGGATTAAACAATACATATGCTTCTAAATCAATGATTTGGATGGTACCTTTAACCACATCTGAAGATTGATCCGTAATGTCCTGGTCCAATGAGTGCACTCATCCTCTGCTCACACCCACTGCCTGCTTCCCCTTTTCCTTAGCTGTAGCCCTCCTCCTCGAAGCAGCTGTCCCAACTGGAGCTCTCTCTGGCTCCCTGCCCTTCTATGGGGCTCTCTCTAACATCTCTGGGCAATCCTTGATTATATGCCCTGGTTTCCCATATCTAAAGCATACTACAGGAGGTCCATAACATGGTCTAGTACCATGGTACCTGCCACACTTGTCGTACTACTCTATAGTAGGTCGTGGCCCTTCGATCATAATTCCTTTTGCTGGAGCTATGGCTAGATACATGGGAAGATTAACTGTCCTCTCCCGAATCTCCTCGATCCTCGGCCTCTTCCCAGGAAACCTCTATCTTCCCATATAACTAAAGCCTCTATCCATCACTGGTCTCTTCTTATCTTTATCCCTCGCTTTACCAACCTTCCCAAACTCTAAGGCGATTCTATCAATTTCTTGTTCACAAAATTGCGCCCTGGGCACTGCCTCCTCATAGGTTGGTATATCAAGGGGAACCAATCTGGACTTGTTGGTTGGTCTCAGTCCATCCACAAACTTCTGGATCTTCTCGACCTCATTAGCCATCGTATTAGAATCATATCTACCCAAGGAGATAAAGGTCGTCTCATACTCATCCACAGTCCTACTCCTTTGGTTCAGTCCCAAAAATACCATTTTCATCTTCCGTTGTACGGTATCCAGAACATACTGTCTTTGGAAAGCCTCTAAAAACACATCTCAGCTAATCTTCATATGTCGGGCTCTCAAAATAGGCCTGGTGGATTTCCACCAATGTTCTGCTTATCCCTTTAGCATAAATGCGATAAACGCTACCATCTCGATAGTAGTGCACTTGAAGAACCCATATAACTTCTTGATTTCATTTATCCAATCCTTTGTAGCTACTAGGTCCCTAACTCCACTGAAAGATGGCGGTCTAAACTTCTGAAACTACAGTAGTCTATCAAAATCACATCCATAACCCCAGCCTCTACTGCCCTATGGTGTACCAACAGGTGTAGACATTTCCTGTGCGGGTGGTGGTGTAGGTGTATCTATCATCTAAGGTCTCTGAGCGGGTCATGCCCGTGCCTCAGGAGCTGTCGCTTGCTCGGCATCACCCTGTGTAGTGGGACTCTGTCTGCCCCCAACTCCAAGCAACGATTGAGTAACCAACTCCAAGATTATCTCTATGCTCCGCTCAATCCTCGCGAAGCATTCCTCAGTATTCTCGGGTCTCTCCTCTGGACCCTGTAGAGCATGCTCAACCTCAACCTCCATCTTAATCTCTTCCTGAGCCTCATGTGTTTCTAGCTCAACACTACCCCCAGGCATACCTCGACGGCCTATAGCTTGCGCTCTCGTCCCTCTACTGTGACTCGTGTTAGGCATAATGTTTCACTTCCCTACATACACATCAATTTCTTAGTCAACCCATCGACACACACAATTGGATCTAAACAAACACAGTAACATGGGGATGTAATTTTTTAACTTATTAAGTATTTTAGACATCGACACACATCAGACCAACTCGAGCTCTGATACCAACTTCTGTCACGACCCTCAACTTACCAAAAATCATCACAAATTTTTCATTTTTCATGCATTATTTATTTTTCGTCCTTACCTTACCTCGATCGTGATCAGTTGACCTCTCAACAGTTGGGTTGTATGTCAATGTCTACCTCATCCAATCAACAATTTACTTTGCATTAAAATTTAGAAGTAAACACTTGTATAACTAAATCAGAGTTGTTGTTTACAAGTGTTTACATGTGTTTACATGTGTTTACATGTGTTTACACTACTTTACATCCCCAATAGTTACATACAGAATGCTACTCTACTATAGAAAGTTTAAATACAAAATTACATCAGTGTGTATACCTTATACGATGGGATGTAGCAGATACCAAAAGAGAAAGCCTCCAGTCGCTCTCAGTCTATACTCAAAGCTCTGTAGATAGGGGAAAATAAGGGGAGGTGAGCAAATCACATGATCAGTAAGGTAATAGGTAGATACTGCACTATCTACGTGATCGCGATGCCTTGCTCAAAACCATACAGTTTCTCATTCACATCTCAAAAGCATTAGTTTATGCTTCTGTTAATGGCATGTAAAGTAAATCATACTATTTGTTAGTGCACAAATAAAATTCAAAGCATGACATAAATCATCATGCATATTTCATAAGTAAGGCATGGAAAATCATCATGCGTAAGTGCACTTTAAAAGCCATTTTCATCATTTCTCAAGCAAATCATGTTTTCTCATCTCAATTAAATCAACACTCGTCAGGTCTCAGCCCCTCCCTCGGACTGTCCTGACCCACAAATCATTTCAAACATGGATTTATTCATAAATAGTAGAAATGTGAGATAGGCAATATAATAAGGGACATATCCTCTAGGACTATGGCCATATCATGTGATCCCAAGCTACACTGATCAGGTGTGTGGGGTATCACCACTATCTGCTTCCACACAGGAGGTGGGTCATGTCCAGCCCGTCGATACATAGCAAATCTAAACATCGTCTGAAGATGGCACATCACAATCTCAACACGGTATAATGTACTCAATGCTACCTGCACGGTACAGCGTACTCCGTGGACCCATATCAACACATCATATCACACTGCATCTCAAAATTGCACTTGCGAGCCAATTTAATCGGTACGACACCCAGTCTATCCAAAGCTCCTAGCACGGCTATGAACATGTCAAATTCTCAAAACGCACGTGCGAGCCTATTTAATCGGTGCGACACCCAGTCTACCCGAAGCTCCTAGCACGACCACAAGTATGATGGGCATTTAATGTGAGCTAAGCTCCAGCACCATGCCAAAACCAGTATAAAGTCTGTGCGAGCTCAACTCTAGAACAACATCATAAAAATCTATGTGAAAACTAGTGCGAGCTACACTCTAGCACTCATGCGTATGAAAACACATCAAATCTCATGCGAGTCATACTCTAGCACTCTTTCATTCTCACGAAATCCATGCAGGTGGCTCAATTCTTTGCCAAACATGGTTATCAACCAAATCAAATCATTTCTTTTGCAAATCATTTCAAATGTTAGCCAACCTACCAATCACTTGCTAAAAAGCAATAAAACAAGGTTTTTAAAGCATCATGCTTTTATTTTGATGCACATTTCTCAAAACCCAACTCTTTGCCCTTCAATCACCCAATATCATTTCCTAGTATCACATGCACTCTAGCAAAACATTTAAGTGCCTAAATTGCGCATAGATATCGCTAAGTGTCCACACAATTCCCTTACCTCGATTTACTCGGGGTGCGACTCTCTTCCTCTTAGCTTCTCACGTTCTTGGCTCAACTTGCTTTGGTATATCCTTGAGAGTTGCAATTCATTCATCCAAACACTTGAGTCAATGTTGCTAACTCTCATTCAACTATGCATTTTACCCAATGCCTTAAATACTCATTTTATCCCTTTTGGGTAAGTCTTACAATTTATTCCATAACACCATCTTAAATTTGTACCTACAACACCATTATCACCTTAAGATATCCTATTCATCATTTATTCCTCTACATTTCACTTTCTCACACTAACCCATTTCTAGGTTATAATTGTCCCATTGCATTCTAGATAATTTTTACCATTCATAAGCACACCAATCAACTTCATAATCAATAACTAAACAAATGTACTTGGATTGGTGTTTTAGAAACTCACCTCTTTGGATTTCCTTCTCACTCAAAATGACAATGCTCCCTGTCCCCTATATCCAACAAATGGTGGAATGCCTCTAAGCTATGTTGTTCTTCTCCTTAATGTGAACAACTTTGCGTCTAATAGCCTTCCCTTAAATCTTCTTAAAAATGGATGGATTTAGAGAGAGAAAACTAGGTTTTGGGTTGAAAATGGTAGAGTGAGGTTTTGTCCCGAAATTTATAGATCCAACTACTCCGATTTATAGATTTAGCTTGATGAGATCGATCTGCCTTGGGTGGAGATCGATCTGGTCCTCTTAAAATCCCCCTTTTTTACGACATTTGAACGCAGGAGATCGATCTGTCGAGGGATTGAGATCGATCTGTCTCAGGCAGAAAGTTTAGGAGACCGATCTGGCTAGAGAGGAGATCGATCTGCTTGCCCCAAAATCGATCCTCTCATTATAGAATGTTTAGTAGATCGATCTGGCTCCATTGGAGATCTATCTAGCCTATTCCCTTACTCGAATAAGAGTATTTTGGCTCTTCCAGATCGATCTCTCATCCTATGAGATCGATTTGGCATTCATATTTCCAGATTTTACTGCAGTTTACTGTAGAAACTTATATCAAGCAAATCCTTAATTTACTATTATAGTCATTTTCTCATCCAGTTACCTTTAAGTCTTGAAAATGGCATCCCTTCATACTTTATACACATTAAAACTTGTGTGTATTCCTCTTACAACCATAGATATACAATACAAAAACCAAATGGAAGCATAAAGGTTCACACCACTTATGCAACTTCATTCCATTTTACCACAGTACTCATTTTTCATTCCACTCACATTCATCACATACAAAATTCCATTTCTTCGTATTCTTACAAAATGAAACTTGTACGTACATCACAACTCTTATTACAAGTGTGTACATTGAATTTTATGGACTTTACATCACTTATGAATTCATAATTACTTGCTCCAAAGTCATCTATATTATTCTTCCATTTACACATATATACAAAGTTATACATATATGGGGTCTCACACATTCCTCTCATAGTCTTGCTCACATAATTGCGCCCTGCGCACTACCTCATCATATGTACCAATGTCCAATGGTACCAATCTAGACCGTAACACTGGTCTCAATCCATCTATAAATCTGCGAACCTTTCTAGTCTCGTTGTATATGGTATCGAGGTCATACCTTCCCATGGCTAAAAATCTAGTCTCGTACTCGTCCATTGAAAGACTTCCCTGGCTCAACCCCAAGAACTCGGCCTGCAGCCTCCTCTGTACCATTTTGGAACAAACTATCTTCTGAAGGTATCCAGAAATATCTCCCAACTAATCTCAGCATGTCAAACTCTCAATATGAGCATGGTGGACTTCCACCAAAGCTTTGTCGTTCCCTTCAGTAGGAACGCTGCAAATGCGACCATCTCTGAAGTCGTACACGTAAAGAATCCGTACAACTTCTCCATCTCTCCAATCCACTCCTCAGCGGCAACTGGATCTTTGACCCCAGAAAAGATGGAGGACCAAGCTTCTGGAATTGTCGCAATCTATCTAAATCACACTCGTATCCCTATCCATTACTATCCTGAACTGGTGGGGGTATAGGAGTACCTGCAGCCTGTGGCATCTCAGGTACAGGCATTACTATCCTGAACTGGTAGGGGTATAGGAGTATCTGCAGCCTGTGGCATCTCAGGTATAGGCTGTGTAGGTGGATCAGGTGCAACTGCGTCTCCTGTCGCAGTCTCTGCATCCTATCCCTATCTACTTGGCCTGGTCTGTGCCAGCAAATCCACTATGATCTCTAGGCTACGTTCAATCCTCATGAAGCATGCCTCCACAGTCTCTGGTACCTCAGTCTGACCAGTAGTCTCATCTCGGGTCTCTAGCCTAGCTCTACGGCCTTGAGCCCTACCTCTCACCCCTCTACCATGGCTGGTATTAGCCATATAGACCAAATTCCTGCATTCACAACCGTAAATTAGTCTGATTCCCATCTTGTATACACAATTGTAACTGAACAAGCATAGTAATATGGGGATGTACACTTTCCTAAACTAATTACGCTCTGATACCATTCTGTCACGACCTCCTTCCGTGACTTACCAAAAACCACTACAATTTTTTTTGCTTTTTACTTACCTTTCTCTCATCTACAGTTGGGCTGTGATTCGGCATTAGTCGTCTCATTCATACTCATCTTATCACATCATACATACATGTCATCATAAATATCTTTTGACTGTATGTACATATTTCTCATAAGTAGATTTATTTACATTACATAATTACATCCACAGTATTACAAACGTGTACATCACTGTACTTATACATTATTCAGATATAAAATAGTATGCGATGTGTATACCTTTAACTCAATGGGAAATGGCAGCGGACAAAAAGAATGCTATACTTCAGTCGGACTCAATCTACTGTGAATGATTCTGTAGAGAGGGGAAAATAAAGAGGGATGAGAAAACAACGTGCTCAGTAAGGAAATCAGGCAAGCAAGTAGACGTCCACACTATCTACCAAAAATAATGCTTCGTCTTTCCTTCTCTCATCTCAAAAGCATGAATCAAAACTGATATAATAGTAGTACAGAATAAATCCCATGTACTTAAAAATCATGTTGAGTTATCGAACATAGGCATTCATGCAAAACAGTGCATCTTTAAAATTTCGAAATGCCTTTATAGAAATCATTGCCATTTACTTATAAATCATAGTAAACATGGCAATTCACAACACAACACAAAAATTGATTTTCGACTCATCCCTCAGGTCTAACCGTATCATGTGAGACTCAGTGGCTAAATGCAATACTCTCCTGGACTATGGCCATATCCTATAATGGTGAAATCCCAAGCTACACAGATCTCGATGTGAGGGTTATCACTACTGTAAAGGGAGGGGGTCAGTCCATCACAACCGCCAGCTATAAACTCATCAGCTCCACAACTCCACCACACGGTACAGTGTATTCTATGCCACTCGCACGGTACAATGTACACTCGTGAACCCTCTCCTCATGGTCTGGTTACCTGCCATAGGTCTTATCCCTCACACTATGGAAATACATCATAGTCGGGGTGCTTACCATAAGTTTTATCCCTCATACTATGAAAAATAAATGCCACGTCTCTAAATCCACGTGCAAACATCTCACAGTATGACACTCAGTTTACAAGAGGAAATCGTCACGGTTTTTCTAACATGTCTTATATATCACGTAAAAACTACAGTGCGCATCTTGAGTGTGACTCACAATCAACACTCCGTCTCTTAAACACTGTGTATGCATCTCAAAATATCAAACACTAGTGTTGAGTAACCTCTAGCACTGGGTTAATGAATAATTCTCATGTAAAACTCGAGTATGAGCTATGCTCCCAATACTCTATCATGCATTCATCAATGAAAACTGAGTACGAACGATGCTCCCAGTACTCTATATGCATCAATCACAAAACTGAGTATGAGCGATGCTCCAGTACTCTAATATGCATAAATAGAATTAAAATCTAGTACGAGTAAACACTCAAGTACTATGTGATGCATATCTTAAAATATAGTGCGAGTAATCTCTAGAACTTATGGTTTTCACACAAAACCAGATAGATGGCTTGTTCAAATCACCACTCACCCAAGTCAAATCAAATTAGCATTTAAATGTGATATTTTTCGCATATACATGAAAACATTAGCCATTCTATCATACAACTCATGAATTATGGGTCACAACATACTTCTAAGGCTTTTTATCATATTTTTGAATAAAATCACATTTTATCTCATTAATGCTCATCACAACACATGCCTATTTCAGGGAATTCATATAGAGTATAATATCAAAATTCTATTCAAAAGACGTGTAGCCATCTCTAGCTACTCACGAAATTCTCTTACCTTGAATCACGTCAAGTGACCTCTCTTCCTCGTTTCTGCTCACTCTTGCAATCCGATCAGCTTCTAAGGAAATTTTTGAAGCTGTTATAATTATTGGCATTAGTATATCGTTATATACTCATTTCATTTGCCAACTCTCAATTTAATACTTAAATCTCATCATTTTCTCCAAATATGGTCTAAAGCCTTATTTTACATATACCTATATTCATTTCTCCTCATTTCAAAATTATGCATTTCATACTATTACCTTATAATGTTCCATACACTCATATTCCATCATTAAATCAATGATCACACCATTTCTTCATCATGTTCTCATTTTCATGCCACAACTAGGTCATGTACATTTCTCATGATCCTTTCATTTCCAACAAGTCATACATATACCATTTAACTCATCAATACACCTAGTTTAACATATATCAACTTGGTGCATTAAATCTTACCTAGCTTAGAATTCTTTCCTTTGTCACCAAAATGGTAAAATCCTCCTTGCTCTTGAAACCTTTGATCTCAATCTCTTGTTTCCAAGTATGTTGTTCTCCTCTTTGGCAAGAACAACTTTGCTCGCTTATACCTCACTCAAAACTGAATGCAAATTGAAGTTTTCTAGTGTAGAAATGTTAGGTTACTCTTTTTCTCTTGAATGGAATAGTTTCTCTCGTGCAAACTGAAGTGCAAAAGTCCAGTATTTATAGAATTGTCTTTATGAGATCGATCTGCTCTCCAATTAGATCGATCTGCCATGCACTTTTTCCTCTCGAAATCAACCTTTCAGGCTTAATGAGATCGATCTGCTCCTAACATGAGATCGATCTGCACAACACAGAACCTTAAGGAGATCGATCTGCTCTTGCATGAGATCGATCTGTTGCAAGTCAGTAGCTTAAGGAGATCGATCTGGCCCCATTGGAGATCGATCTGCTCTATTCCATTCCTCGAACAAGAGCAGTTTTAGCTTTTTCAGATCGATCTCTCATTCATATTTTCCAAATTTTACTGTAGTTTTTTGCAGTAACTTACACCAAACTTCATTTATTTTGCTGCCATAGTCATTTTCTCATCCAATCACCTTTAAGGCTTGAAAATGACATCCATTCCTACTTTATATACAATAAGAATTTTCTTCATTCATTGTTTAACCAAAGGTATACAATTTACAACTAAATGGAGTATAACCATTTATGCAACTTATGCATACTTCATTCCATTTTACCACTCCACTCATTTTTCATTCCACTCACATTCATCATCTACAAAAGTCCATTTCTTATTACTCATACATAATGAAACTTGTACGTACTTCACAAATTCATATTACGAATGTGTACATTCATTTATGGACTTTACATCTTTTATGCTTCACATAACATGTACATGTATATACTTATGAATTTGAGGGTCTTACATAGAGGCACACCACCAATCTACTTCAATCAAACTTTCAAATACCCGAACTCTATCACACTAATATTTAACTTGGAACACCTAAAACTAGGAGCTAAAAGAAAAAATAAACTTTAGAGGAAAGTTGTAAAATATATATTTTGGTGTGTAAAACAACTACAAGGAGATCCCCTTTTATAGCCTCCATCCGAGCGCATTTTGGTCATTTAAATTTTTTAAATTAAATCCAAAAATTAATTCAATTATTTATTCTAATGACAGTTACAAATTTTAAATTTACATTATTGGTTAGGGAATTTATGACTGCATCTAGGTGGAATTTATTTCCATTAGCTATCAAAGAACATATCCTTTCCACCAATTCAGACCACTCTTTTATGTTACATTCTTCTAACAATCAACTTACTTAGTAAGGTGAGGTCATGTGGACTAAGCATAGCGGCTATGAAGACATCATATCTACTATATGGAGGACCATGAAGTAGTTGATTTCACGTATATAGTTTTCAAACTAGCTACATGCGGTCATACATTGTATACGTGAAATTGGTGTGAGTTTGGTAAGCTTGAGCATCAAATTCGAGATTCCACATCTACTCTTGGCCATATGATGCAGGTGCCTTTGACAGACTGGTATTGGCCAGAAATATCATGGAGATAATTACACCTTCGAAACTTGTTACACTCGGAAAAGATAATGTGGAGGCAACGATCCAAGGTATTATAGCTCCTAGAAGAGGGATCGAAAAACACGTTATTTCCATGCTATGGCTTCCCATAGAAGAAGATATAATGTTATCCTCCGAATGTACTTTAGTGATAATGTTATTTTAGACAGTTAGGATGCTATTCATAAAGAGATTACTAGCTATTTCACATACACTTTCACCACAAGAGGTTTTGTTTCATCTGATATTATTGTCTTCGATATTGTTAGGAGAGTTTCAGACAAGGATAATAATTGTCTCCAAGCTGAATTTGTTGATGAAGTTATAAGTGCACTGCATCAGATGCATACAAGAAAATCTCGTGGTTCGGATGGCCTGACGATTGCATTTTTCCAGTCCTAGCGGCACATATTGGGTGCTGAATTGACCAAACGTGTGTTGGGTTTTCTAAGTGGTGCCTTAGACATCAGCAGTATCAATAGCACTACCATTGTGATTATTTCGAAGGTCTTTGCACCTCATACCATTAAATATTACTGGTCAATCAACCTGTTCAACGTTATTTATTAATTCATTTCTAAAATTCTTGTTAACAATTGTTGTCATGACCCTTTTCATCAATTTCATCTAAAAATAATTATAAATTTTTCACTTTTTCATTTCCTTACTCGGTCATGAACAACTCTCACAAATACAGTTGGGTTGTGAGTCAGTAATAATCACCCTTTCCATCCATTTTTCAATTAATCAAAGCATACATTTGAAAGTTTAAGTCATATACTTATACATGACATGTTTTATAACATTTACATCCCCCATATTACAATTCAAAATGATTACTGTGCTTTTACATGTTTAGATACAAAAAGAATCCCTGTGTGTATACCTCTTGGCGATGGAGAGCAGCAGATATCCTAATACAACACCTCAGTCCTTCACTAGGCTACTATATGTGCTCTGTATAGGGGGAAAGTGAATGGGATGAGCAACCACATGCTCAGTAAAGCAATAATGCAAGCATGATAGATAACTACACTATCTACATGCTTATAGTGTCATGCATAAAATCATTAATATCCCAAGCATGAGGAAATATTAAAACTATGCCACATGTATATACATATATCATGCACTAAAAACATGGAAATAGGCATGTCAAACATGGAAAGATCATCATGTAAAACCTCTCATGCTCATCATCATTAAAACTCATCATAAAAAGGAAAACTCAACACAAAACATCCCTCAAGATTTATCACTTTCTCAAAACACGTCAAAATTGATCACAAATAACAATACCATCTCTTTAAACACAATCTCACAAGACTTGACCCCTCCCTCGAGTCTACCCTGGACAACACAATCAAACTCAGTATACAAATTCATGTGATATCATGTGAGACAGGTGGTCACTATATATATCAAGGACTATGTTGACCAACTATGTCATAATCATCCCAGACCACACGGATGCCGGTGTGTGGAGTATCATGCTGGAACGAAGGTGTGTTAGTTCTTCGCCAAACTTTTTAATCAACATCTCAAACCACAAGGTACAACGTACTCCGTGTAATATATCATGGTTGGGGGTGCCAGCCGTAGGTCTTATCTACCCCATGCCATGTATAACCTACTCAGTCTCAAGTGCATGTGCGAGCATCTCATCCATGTGACTAGCAGTCTACACGAGCCATCAAACACGAATCATTACATATCACTGTGTGAAAACCAGTGCGAGCTAAGCTCCAGCACGATTCATGTAATCATCGATAAATTCCCTCGTACGAGCAGCGCTCCAGTATGACTTTTATGTATTATAAATAATGAGGAAATCACATACGAGCATAACTTCAGTACGGTTATATGCATAAGAAAATCAATGGAAACCACGTACGAGCTAAAGCTCCAGTACAATTTATAAGACATCATATCTCAAAACATGGTCCGAGCTAGGCTCCAGCACATTTCATACATGTTAAAACATCAAAATCCAGTGCGAGCGAAGCTCTAGCATGATTTAACTCATACAAATCCGATAGACAGCTCCATTTTAACAAAACAAATTCAAAATCACAATTGGAACCTAACTCGTGCTATTTCATGAAATCATGGAAATTAAATAGCCAGCCTATCCGTAAGTTTGCTTAAATAAAATCAATGTATTTTGTAAAAATACCAAAAACATGATAATTATGCAATTATTAGCCTTACTATCCCTTTTTGTAAGATTCACTTCAAAAACCAAATCATATATATTCGTAGTCATTCACACAACTATTTATTCTTTTCTAGATAACCAATCAATTGCAAAGCCCTATACACACCCACAAAATATGTGCAGCTATCTCTAAGTACTTACAAAATTTCCTTACCTGGAATCGAGTCGAGTGATTCCGCTTCCTTAGAGCTGCTCGATTGTGCAGTTTGATTCGCCTCCATTGAAATCTCTAGGACTGCATGAAATTACGTATCACATTAATTAAATCCAATGGAATAAGATTCTTACGTTCACTATAGTCGATTCGACCTATAGTTTTCATTTACACTTATAATGCCACATTTTCCCTCTTAAATCCATTTTGATTGTTCTATTAATTTCTCGATAGTCTATTGAATCTCTTTAGGCCTATCGATTCACACTAAATCGGTATTAAGCTCATAGTGCCTCTAGTTCATCATTTACTTCACTATGGCAATTTATCAAACGCCTCGTATGCTCATTTTCATCATTTGACTAATCTCACAATGTAGCTTTATTCAATCATCTCAAAGTCATACATATCACCTCACTAACACCTTAGTATAAGCCATTTATCATCAACTCAACCATATCACATTTTCGCACACTAACTCATTCTAGGTTATGCTTGTTCCATTACATTCTAGGTAGTTTCAATCATCAATACATACATCAATCTACTCACAACCACAACTAGATAAATATACTTTGAGTTGGTGTATTAGAAACTCACCTAGTTTGACTTTCCTCTTGCTCCAAATAAGAACACTCCTTAGCTCCTTCAATCCAACAAATGAAGTGTTGTTTCCAAGTTATGTGGTTCTTCTCCTCACAACGAACAACTTTACTTTAATAGCTTTTTCTCAAATCTTTGTGTAAATGTGATGGTTTTAGAGTGAGAAAGCTAGGTTAATGTTAAAAATGGAGGAAATGGATTTATTCCCATGAAATGCAGATCCAACTGCCCTATTTTTATAGAAAAATCCTTAGGAGATTGATCTGCATAGGGTGGAGATCGATCTGGCCTTGCTTGAATCCTTCAGAATTTTGACAATTTGCAAGCAGGGGATCGATATGTTGAATGCATGAGATCGATCTACTCAAGGTAATGAGATCGATATGTTTGAGGTAGAAGGCCTTGGAGATTGATCTAGCCTTAAGAGGAGATCGATCTGGCCTATCTAGAGACCAATGGAGATCGATCTGCCTTGGTCCAACCCGAAACAACATGAGATCAATCTTCTTGAGTGAGGGATCGATCTCCCTCTTACAGAATGCTTGGCATTGTGTTCTCCATGCTATGAGATCTATCTCTCCTTGCATGGGATCGATCTGGCATGCTTCCTGCAGCATTCTAATTGCAATTTTCTCAAATTTTCTAAGTTAAACTTCCATCCAATTGATTCTATACTCATTTTACGATTTATTCACACTTAGAACATACAAATATCTATTTCTCCTAATTCCTATGTAATGTAGCCCGTACATTCAATAATCATAAACATTACATAGAAATTTATGGGTCTTACAATTGTAGCATATATTACTAAGAATTATTGGGGATGTTCAAGGTGTTTTTGTCCTATGGCGGAATATTGTTGACAATGCGATGGTTCATTTAAGATCTTCAATGACATGAAAACCAGGACAAGTGGACACATGGGTGATGTGGCTCTTAAGTTGATATGTCCAAGGCATATGATCGGGTTGAATGGCATTATTTGAAGGGGGTGATGAGGTCTTTCAGTTTTTCTAATAGATGGATCTCATTAATAATGAAGTGTCAGCATATTATTACATATTTGGTTCAAATTAATAAGATACTCAGTAGAAAAATTGTTCCGACCTGGGGCATATGTTAGGGGGACCCTTTATCCCCTTACATTTTCATCCTTTGTGTTGAAGGATTATCTTATCTTTTCCAACGAGATATGGCAAAAGATAATCTACATGGAGTTAGTATTGCTTGGCATGCCCCATTCAATTTCGCACTATCTGTTTGCGAATGGTTTTCTTTTTTTTAGAGCTACTGCAATAGTATATGATGTGGTGATGTATGTGTTGCAAATATACGAATTTGAAACTAGACAACTATTAAACTTGCAAAGTTCAACGATTTGCTTCAGCTACTTTGTTTCCCATAATAGAACTGGCAAATGTAGACATGACACGAGTGACATTACACGAACACACTACGAAAAAACCACATCTAAATACGTGTTAGACACGAAAATACGTTTTCTTAAATTATATCACACGAATACACGTGTAAGATATGGAAATAATATATGCTTATGGGAGGAGTTGAACCTTGGCCAGATAGGTTTTTTTGTAAGCATTTACCAAGTTAACCACCATATTATATTGAAATAATATGAAATGAAAATTAATTTATATCTTAAAATAAATTAACAGTTTAATCAATATTGCAAAAAAAATAAATTAATAAATTAAATATGAAATTAAATTAGTTAAATCTTTTAAAACAATAAAAATTTAAATTATGAAAATAAAGTATTGAAATTAGGAAAAAATTGTTGTAAGTTAAGTTACAGTTAACAATTTTTACATATATGATATTATAATGAATAAATATATATAATAATATTTTTTTATAATGTATAAAATATAAATATTGTATTATAATAATAAGAGATTTTATAATTAATTATTTTGTATCATTGACACTAACGTTGTATCACATGATATGATGATGAGAGTTTACACTTTATAGAATTATAAATTTACAATACAGTAAGAGATTTTATATTTTATTCTATATTAATTATCACATTATAAAAATTATAATAACATAATATTTTGTAAACCCTCCCCCCTCCCCCGCCCGGGATATTTTTCGGTACTTGGTTTTAAGTTATATCAATTGGGATTAAATTTATGGTTATATGCGGATAATTAAATTAAATTATGTTTTAATATGACATATTTGGAAGAATTAATTAAATAAAGTACATTACGCCTAAGAATAAATAAATATGGGTATATGCAAAAATATATGTATATATAAATAAACATGCACAACTGTTGTCGAGAGCCCTCCTATCGTGCTCACCTATATGGATATTCATATATACATATACACATCAATTGATTGAATGGATGACTAGCTGGTTCGGTGGGCAAGGAAAGGGAAAACTGCAGTAGCAGGTGAGAAGAAATTATGAAAGAAGATGGCTTGTAGAAGTCTGAAGCTTAACAGAATAGAGGAGCCAACTCGAGGTAAAAACTAAGTCTACTGCAGTTGTATTTTACTGTAGCATAAGAAAAAGGAAAGAGAGGAAATCGATACAAGCGGGCAGGCTTGATGAAGGAAAAGAGAAAAGAAAAGAAACTGAAACTAAAAACACAAAACAGAGGGAGGAATCGGGAAACCCGATCCTCCCTTGATTTTCTTCACCGACGAGGACACGAAGGGAGACGAAGCGCGAGATGGCTGGCGAAGGGAAGACCGGCATGATGGGAGTGCCCGAACACCACCATGAGCCTGGCTTCGCCGGTGACGAAGAGATTGGAGGGGTAGAAGCCGAAAGGGGGAAGGGGAGAAACTGGCGAGCTCGACGCTGATTTGCCCAGCCTCAGGCCAACGGAAGACTCCTCAGGTGAGGCCGAACCACGTGGTGGAGGAATCGACCGGAGAACCAACCGGTAGCGTCGGGAACGGCGAAAGAGAAGGCTGAATCGATACGGATCGGTTCAGTAAAATGGATATGGGCTGAACCGGTCTGAACCGGTTCAGCCAAAAAAAAGAAGAAAAAAAAGGAAGAAAAATTCGATGATGAATTGGGCTAAGGATAAGCTGGTAAGCGATCGAAATTGACTGTTTTAATTTTCAAAAAATTTATTTGAATTTATATTTGACTGAAATTGAACCGGTTTATATATATAATGTGTAACGCTACAATAGGTGACCAACGTGAATTCGATCAAGCCTCGATATGCATGCCATCACAGAATCTTAGCTCCGGAGAATATAATTGGAGCTATACGGACCGGGTGATTAACAGTGGAAGAGATAGAAGCGAAATCGACCTTTAAAGAGGTAAGGGAATTCTGTGAGCTGTTAGAGATAGCTATACGTACACGTTTTGACTTCCAGTATGAAAATAAATACTGTGGATAAAATAGCTCTCCAAATATCTAGGTATGAACCTGTCACGACCCAAAAATCAGAGTAAATTTTTCGTTTTTCTTTCATATTTAATTTTTTTACCTTCCTCTCATCGTGACCATCCTACCAACAGTTGGGCTATGATTCAGTGTTAGTCCCCTCACTCTACTTACCATTCCATTTCCATGTTACATTCACAATTTCATTTACATAACTTTACATCCCCGACGTCATATAAATTTATAGTACTGTGCATTTACATATTTGGATACAAAAACCATACAAGTGTGTATACCTTTTCTCGATGATGGGAAGCAACGGATACCAAGAATGCAAGTCATCAGCCGCTCACTATCTACTGCAAGTGGTCTGAAAAGAGGGGAAAATAAGGGGGTGAGCAAACCACGCGCTCAGTAAGGCAATCATGCAAGTAAGTAGATAGCTCCACTATCTACATGCTCATAATGCCATGCCCTTAAATCCATTTCTTTTCGTTTAAAGCTCGAGCACAAAATCATGCACACATCAATTTCATAGTTTATAAAAGTTGTTCGTGCTTATGGAAATCATGCAACTCATGCCTCAATGGCATCTCATGTAAAATCATACAACGCATGAATTAACTCAAAATCATGCAATTGCGATTAAAGCATGGATAACCTCCTCATGCTAAAACATTTCATTTCATGAATTATAAACAAGCATGGAAAATACATCATGCTGAGTTTCCACAAGACCGTAGAAAACATTTTAATTCATTTCATGAATCCACATCCATCACACTCATCAGGACTCAGGTGATCCTGATCCACATAAAATCACTTATTTCCAAACATTTTCGAAAACATTGAAAATTCCATTTATTCACAACAAAACCAATATCATCAGTCAGGATCCAACCCCTCCCTCGGGTGGTCCAAACTCACACAAAAGCCACGCATTCTCAAGCTTTCAAAACATCAGATAGTAACATGCGAGACTAGGCAATATGTATATCAATATCTTAGGCAAATAACCAGGAGTATGGCCATATACTCGTGATCTCACTGCTACACGGATCCTGTGTGCGGGGTCTCACACTATCGGGAACTGCCCCGAGAGGTGGGTTAGTCCATCCCGTTTGTCTTACCCGATATCTCATATCTGAAGATGCCACTCACATCCGAAGATGCCACATAATCAATCCCAGCACGGTACAGCGTACTCCATACTACTTATACGGTACAACGTACTCTGTGGACCCACATCTCATATCAATAATTGTACCTGTCTCAAAATGCATGTTCGAGCATATTTAATCGGTGTGACACACAATCTACCCGACGCTCCAAGCATGACTCATCGCATGTCTCATAAAATCAATGTGAGCGATGCTCCAGCACTCTCATAAAATCAAGGAAAATCTCGTGCGAGCAAAGCTCCAGCACGCGTTTCATAAAATCTTATAAGATCTAGTGCGAGCTAAGCTCTAGCACTCTGTCAAAATCATATAAAACTAGTGCGAGCTAAGCTCTAGCACTGTGTCATAAAAATCAAGTGAAAATCTCGTGCGAGTTAGACTCCAGCACCCTGTCACAAAAATCATATGAAAATCTGGTGCGAGTTAGACTCCAACACCTATGCATGTAAAACTCTAGTGCGAGCCCTTGCTCCAGCACTAATGCATGCATCACACAAATCAAAACTCATGCGAGCTAAGCTCTAGCACATCTCATGCATGTCAAATCATTAAAACTAGTGCGAGCAATTGCTCCAACACCTTTTTGTGCATATCATGTCAAAATAGGGTGTGAGCTAGGCTCTAGCACCTCTCATGCATTTCACAATAATAAAAATCAGTGCGAGCAACTGCTCTAGCACATTTCATGCATATGCTGTCACACAAGTTGGTGCGAGCAACCGCTTCAACACCATTATGCATACTCACAAACTCAGATATAGTGCGAGAAAATGCTCCAGCACCATCTGTTTCCATATAAACTTGATAGTTGGCCCATTTTCCAAAAAAATTCCATTTAAATCTAAATAACACTTACGTAGTGCTATCTTATGAAATTTATGCAATTACTGGCCAATCTATCAATTTACTTTGCTAAAAAGTCACGATAATTCCTCAAATCATGCATTTCATGCATGTCATGCTTTCACCATCCTTAGGTGAATTTTTCCTCAGTAGGGGTAAAATAGTCTTTTAACCATCCCGGGTCCTTAAAATTTTTAATCCATTTCTAGGATCTTTATACAGTTTCAATGTATGTAAAAACTGTTAAAAATACATGTAGCTACCTCTAGCTACTCGCAAAATTCCCTTACCTCATTTTTCTGTACAGTTTGACCTTTCTACTGATGTCTCGTCACGCAGTCCGATTTGCTCCCAATCCAATCTTCGAAACTGCATATAAATATTTATCAGGTCAAATACAATATAATTAATTGTATTTCATTTTTTTGGGCTTAATTTAAATCATTGGGCCCGTTTACCCCTATTGGGCCCGATTGTACCATAATGGGCCTTAATCGACCTTAACCCCGTTTTTCACTTACTATTCACATTATCAAGGCCTATTGGGCTCATTGGGCCCATCAGTATTTATTAGGTCTCGTTCTAAACTCTCGGATAGCTCAATTAATTATTTATGACAATTTATCTCAAATTCCAAAATTTAATTCATTTTAAACAAAATTAATCTGTAATTTATACGATAAATTTTTAACACGCATAACTATGCAAATTGTCGTAAATAAGGGTTACTTACCTGAGATTCCATTATAATACGTAAATCGAGGTTGACTCGAGCTCTCGTTTGATGTCAATTGTCGAGCTACACAATTACATATTTTTTCGGGTCAATTTTCAGTCTAATATTAATCATATTAAATATTCCAAAATTTAAATCAATCAATTTCGATCGCTTACCGGCTTACCCGTAACTCGATTGCATCACTGAAATTTTTTCCTAATTTTTCCTCTTTTTCTTTTTCCTCTTTTTCTTTTTCTTTTCTTTTCTTTCTTTTCTTTTTAGCTGAACCAGTTCAGTCCGGCTCAGCATAACTACACTGCACTGAACCGGACCGTACCGGTTCAGGCTCATCTTCATCGTTTCGGCACCGTCCGACCGGTTCTCTGGTAGTTTTCGGTGCTGTTCGGCACATCATCGCGAGGGGAACCTTCGACTGGCCTTAGGGTGGGTCGAAACGGCGCCATCACCTGCGAATCCCCCTTATCATCCCCTGTGCCACTCTCCCTCTCGATCCGGCGACGTTGGCGCCCGTGGGTGTGCTGGTCAGCTTCCTGGGGTGCCAATTGCCCTTCGTCGTCCGCCTCTTCGCAACGTCCGCCGGTGTTTTCATCGTAGCAGGGGAAATTATTTCCCTTGTTTTTTGGCTTCCTTCGTTTCGTTTCTTCAAAAATCGCAATTCGCAATTTCTTCTTTTTTAGTTATAATTTATTTTATTATTATTTTATTCATTAAAATATTATAAAAACCCAAAATATCTTCAAAAAATCTTATTTTATTCATTTAATCAATAAATAAATTTATCAGTGTTATTTCGTCTTTTCGATATATTTTTCCAATATTTTTGGGATAATTGTTTAAAGTAAAAATTTCGATTAATTTCAATAAATTCATATCTTGATCAATTGGACTTGAAATTTAATTATTTTCCTCGTTATTGATCAAGATTTCTCATTTCCATATTTTAATGAAATTTTTCTTATCGAATTTATACCAATTTCAATCTTTTAACCGTTTTACCCTTCAACGTGTTCAGGACCAAACCAACACAACTTTCCTTCACGAACCCTTTCTCATTTCATGTTTTAAATTCTTATCTCCAATCTAAATGGTCCAAATCCCATTCGTTTATTTTGTGACCATTTCAATCCTTTATTTGACCTTTAAATGCATTCGAGAATTTTTATTCATTCCATTTGCATTTTTTTCATTCATATACAAGTCTTCTTATGATTCAATTTACATAAAACCACGTTTACATCATTTGAATCATAAGAAATTACAATAAAAATCAATTCTTACAGAACCTAGTGATAAAAAAATTCTCTACTACACCTAAATTCTGTCTAATTTGTACTGTAAATGTACCACCACTGCACTGTTGCATGAATTGCATATTTTATGAAGGTTTTCTGTCTACTACTGTTTCTAACTAGACACTGATAGATTGGTTCACGTTTTTACTATCTGCATAAAACTGCGCATTTTCTAAAGTTAAGCATGCAGTCTCCACTCATGCTTCGTTGACCTTCTGTTTTCTGTTTTGAACTCTAATTTTAATACCGTTTTTTAGGAAACTCAGCCATCTATTGATTTTTCTGATGTAAATATGGAAATTGTGCTTGAACCGAGTGCTGACTGTATGTTACACTAAAATGCTCACACGTGATTTTGAGACAAAGGCATCGAGTGATTTCTGATACTAGGGTTGTCACGACCCTTTTTCATCCATTTCATCTAAAAATCACCATAAGTTTTTCGCTTTATTCGTTAACTTACTCGGTCGTGAACAACTCTCACCGATTATAGTTGGACTATGAGTCACTATTAATCACCATTTACCAATCATCTTTCAATTAATCAAAAGCAAACACATACATTTGAAATTTTAACTTCTATACTTTTACATGTTTGCTGGTATGACTACACCCACTCTAAATTATCCAGACGTGTTAACTGCAAGTGCACGGGTCGTATAAGTAATAATGAGATTTGAGTCTCGGATTATCGTCCTACAGAGAATCTAATTAGCCTAATTAAGTACCGATTAATTTTACCCTAAGTATATCCTAGCAAATTATGAAAATTCAGTGGGTGATCTTGTAACGACCCAAATTTACTGATATTTTGGTTGGGCTACAAGTCGATATTAGATTAGAACAGTATTCAGTGTGATTAAATTTTTTTCTCAGTAACAAATTTAAATAGAATATGTTCACATTCCCCATACACATCTTGTATTGCATTACTGTACTTACAAAATTTTAGATACAAAAGAATTTCTTACAACTGGGTATACCTTCGATGCAGAAATACGCTCCGCGAAATCTTAACTATGCGGAATGCCTTACTAACGGAAGCGATCCCAGCTACAGAGGAACTCTGTGGATGAAAGTAAGGGGGTGAGCTCAACATGCTCAGTAAGAAAAACCCCATAGCAGGTAGATAAATATACTACCTACAAAATATATATATTTTTATATTGCTAAATCCAGAAAAGTTTCACCGATGATTTTCTCAGATACCAGGTTCAGAATTCAGAAAACAGATTTAGCATCGGCAAAAGCACAAATACCAGAAACAGATTTCTCAGAAACAGAATATGTATCAGTAATACATTTAACTACTGTTATAAATCCAGAAGATTCAGAGTTTTTCAGTAGCAAAGCAGATT
The DNA here is from genome assembly GCA_033439115.1 of Firmiana major. Lineage (NCBI taxonomy): Eukaryota > Viridiplantae > Streptophyta > Magnoliopsida > Malvales > Malvaceae > Firmiana > Firmiana major. The sequence goes on along the minus strand of CM065904.1, from coordinate 15,088,095 downwards.
CCCAAATATTTCAGTTCAAGTAGACAAATTTAATAAATATTTTCAAATAGACGAGACAAGGCATGCATGCTATCAGATATCAGAAATGACTATTGGCCAATATCGGTGACTTCGGGCAATTCACGGGCCCGGTGTGCCGGGATGTCAATCGCCGTGGGAGTGGTCAGCTACCCAAACAGCTCACAGATCAGAATGTCCGAAGACCAGAAACAGAATCAGAAGCACGGTACATCGTACTCGTGGACCACAGATACAGATACAGAACAGAAGTGCAGCATGATCTCACCAACGCCTTTGTCTGAAAAATCAGTGCGAGACGGACCGTACGACACACAGTCAGTACGCGCACAAGCACATTTCATCAGAATAATTTTATAACAAATCGTTTTTCCTTAAATCACATATAAGTTCATTTGTTTTATGAAATCGTTCAAAACAGGCTAACTAGCCCTTTTCGAAAAATCTCAGAAAATCGTCTATAAAAATTCAAAATTCAAGATTTTCAATAATTAAACAAAATTCAAGTCATACCGTAATTTCTGCAAATCATTTAAATTAAATCCGTAAAATTTGATTGCTCAACCAGGCTAAAATCTCTAATTTTTCAGTCATAAAACTCGACCTAGTCTTTTTGGTAATTTCGATACTACGATATTCAACCTAAATTTTATATCTATAAATGTACGGAAATTATGCATATTCATCTCTAGCAGCGATGAGAATTTTCCTTACCTCGGTGTCTGTTCGCGATCCTCGGTTGTCTCGACGTAGCGAGTCGACGAATCCGGTCCACTCGGATTATTTCGGTCGAAGCCTTTTTCCCCGGGTTTTCAAATTTAGTACACTAATTTTCCTTCTCCTATTTTTCCTCTATTATCTATAATATATATATATATATATATATTTTTTCTTTTCTTCCTTTTTTTTCTTTTTCAGCTACTGTTCACTATTCTCCAATTTAAATCTTCCCGCCACTTTCTTCATTTCTTTTCTTCTTCACTCCGACTACTGTTCATCATCTTCCATTTTAGCCTTATGTTTCGCGCCTCATATTCCCTCCCTTCATCACCATGTTTCCTTCTTCTTCCTTACTCCGACGCTTCCCGTCTCACCTCTCTTACCGCCGGTGCTCCTCTCCCACCATCACCTCCACTAGCCAGCTCTTCAAGGGAGGAGGAAGCCCATGGTTTTCGACTGGTTTACCTCTCGGCTACCACTCATCCATCGTTTCTTCTCGATCTGTCATCATCATCGTCGGGTTCTACCACCATTCTCACCACTTTGCCAGCATCAGTGCCCCTCTATTTCCTCCGTTTCTTGCGCCTATGTCCAGCCCCCTATCACCATTCAAGTTATGCCTCTCTCAGTCTTTGCTCTGTTTTTCTGCTCACGGGTTCAGGTTTTCAGTTTTGGCTCTCGACTACCTGGTTTATCACTCTTTTCTAATGCCTCTGCGCCGGTGTCGATATTCTCCAGCCATCCATAGCTTCATCAACAAAACAGAGGTGGAAGACGGCCCTTGTTCCACGCGACTGCCTCCCCGATTTCACCCCCGTTTCCAGCCTGTCGACTCCCCTGTCTGTGCCTGTATACTCTCGGGGTCACTGGGTTTTACAGGGCTGCCTTCTTCCCTTGTTCAACAAGGCCATCATCTTCCTTACCTATTCTAATTTCCACCTAAACCGAACGGGCCTGGTAGACATCAACATGTCCTCTGCGTTTCATCATGTTTCCAGCAGTCCCCCTCACGTTATCTATTGTTTCAATTTTGGTTTTCTCAATCTTTCATCTATCTCTCTTCCTTACTGCCCTTAGTTTTCTGTTTTGGTTTTTCCAGATGTTGTAGCTCTCGATTCTCTCTTCCCCTCCTATTTCTGGTGCCAGGAAATGGGTTAATAAATCATGAAGTGTTGTATGTTACAGGTTGATAGCGTGGTGCTCTATCTTTGGCAAAGCAGGTAGGGTGAAATGAAAAGGTTGGGTGGCGTGAAAATGTAAGGAAATGTGAGTGGTTTCAGTATCTGTTCCTTTACGTCTTTCGGTGGCAGTTCAGTGCTTCTGTTTCCTACTCATCCACTGCTGCTACCTATTACTACTGGCTTCACATTTCCTTCTTTTTTTTTTTTTTTTTGCCAGAGTAACCACCCTGTTGTAGCTTCCTACCCAAGTACATATGAAAATATATATTTCATCATTCTTTCTCTTTGTCGAGGATCATTCTCGGTTTCTTTACCTGTTTTTGTTTCAACCTTATCATTTTATCATCCCCATATATCTCTTTTCACCCAAAGCCTCTCGGTCTCATTCATTTATATATATATATATATATATATATATATATATATATATATATATATATATATATATATATATATATATATATATATATATATATATATATTTATGTATATATATGTATGTATTTATTATCTTCTCTTATGTATGTATATATATATTTATATGTACACTTATATGTAAGCATGTGCATTGGTTCCCAATTATACATGTGTATACTTGTATACCTTGTACACACACATATATATAGATATATATATCTATACATAAGTCTGGGGAAGTAAATAAAATATTGCATGTAGTATGAAAAATAATATTAGTCTTATACTTACACTTAAATCAATTCACCCATACTCATATATTAAATCTTAATTTCCTTGAGTGTTACTCATAGCTAACATTGAGTGTATTGAAGATTTACGGTATTTACATTCTTCCCACCTTGGAAAATTTGGTCCCCAAATTTAAAGGTACATCAGTCCTATAATAACTCAGGGTATTTCTCTCGCATTAAAATTTTCAATTCCCACGTGGCTTACTCCGAAATGTGATACTGCCACAGACCCATGACTAAGGAATTGTCTTAAACCTCAATGCATTTTTTTTCCTATCCAAGATCTGAATCAATTTCTCAACATATGTCATCTCCTCTTTCATTTCCTGTGGTTCATACTTATCACTTGAGTTGGATCTTGATTATACTTTTGAAGCATCAATACTTAGATGTCGTTGTGGGTACCTGATATTTGTAACGCTAATCTATTAACCTGTTTCTCACTCGATTTAAGATTTCGAAAGGTTCAATATAGCATGGACTTAATCTTCTTTGCTTTCCAAATCTTTATGTGCTATTGGGAGGAGAAACTTCCAAAAATCTAAATCTCCTACTGAAAATTCCAACGACCATCATCTTTGGTCAGCATAACTCTTTTGCTTGTTTGAGTTCTTCTCAACCTTTCACAATTTAGTTGAATATTTTCAGAAACTTGCTTAACCAAATTACGAGTAAATATCTTTCTTTCACCCACTGCATCCATTAAATCAATGAACGACATTTTTGACCATACTATACTTCATATGGTATCATTTTGATACTTTAGTGTTATTTGATATTATGCGCAACTTCACTAATTGACAATTTATCCTTCCAGGAGCCTTTAAAATCTTGGAACATGTTTTCAATTCCATATAGGCAAGGGTAATAACCTCATAAACTTTTTTTGGTATCCCTTAACCTGTTGACGTATGAGACACTGGTCTCTTTTCCTCTATTTTCCTCAATTTCTTATAATATATATACTTATATAAATATAAATATATATATTTATTACATACCCTTTTCTTTCTTTTTTTTTTCACTAATTTATAATCCTTGTTTGGGGAATCTAATTGACATTCATTCTTAATACAACGTGACCCAGAAGACTCTGAGTCTCCTTAAAAATTAACACCAGTACACTCCCAAGTTGGTCACTCAGTCTATAATCCTCTTTTCATATAGTCCTCGTAAGTGCTTTTTCAGCATTTCTAATTTAGTCAAAGCCATTTAGTATTGTGATCTGAATAATTAATTGGATACCACTGATAAATCAATTTCAAACTTCATCTCTCAATTTAGTGGTAATTCTGATAGATCATCCAAACACGTGCCGAAAATCTCTCTGTTTACTAGGGTGTCTTTTCACTCCGAACACGCCCTAACTTTATCAATCATATAAACAATGTGACTTTCGTTTATACTTTTTGTTCTGTAATTCATTTTTTTCCAATTACAGTGACTTTACTCTATCACTCTCACTTCTTCCTTTGTATATCTCTTTCCTGTCACTCTCTTTACCTTTTCATTTTCTTAATAACCTCGGAATATACATTTCATATCATCATAGTTGCGCCTTACACACTGCTTCCTCAAAATAACATCAAATGGAGCTAAACTAGCTCGACTGAGGATCTCGGTATCTCTTAAGAATTTTTTGGACTTTCTCTGTTTCACATCTCTACTTATCCGGATCATACTCCTTCTAAATCGATTTAATTTCATATTCATTCTCAGACTCATTTTCTCATCTCTAATTCAGTCATTTCAACTATAATTTCCAATATACCTCATCCAGCATGTATTGCCGTCTAAAAGCCTCCAAAAACATTTTCCATATATTTCTCTAATTTTTGGCTCTCAGGTTAAATCAAGAAACTTCCCTCCGAGTTCGATTTTTCATTTCAGTACTGATGCTACAAGGGCTACTTTCTTTATAGTAGCGTACTCTAAAAATCCGTGTAACTTTCTCAATTCTTTACCAAAAAAAAATTGCAAAGAACTTTCTCGGTAGAGTTACTATAAAATTCCATAGGATTTCTCTGTCTCACTTATCCAATCTTCCACAATCATTAGATTTCTTAACTCCACTGAAAAACGGAGGGTTAAACTTCTGAAGTTGCCTCTATTAGGTTTACAATCGTACCCAACGAATTCATATAAATTCTTCCAATTCATTTATTCCAGTTTTTCGTCACCTTTGAATTTTAACTCCAGTATATAATAGTGTATCATCTTTCGAAATCAACTCGGTCGTTCTTTTAGTCACACCTTAATCATTATCATTATCACAGGGCCACTATCACTTGACCCGATAATATCATCATCGTTTCCATGTCCTGCTCAAATCTTACGAAGCGGACTTCAAAATTTCCATTGAAACTATAAGATGTACACTAAGACGAGGGTTCATTACACCTCTCGAGCCTATCTCTACGGCCTCGAGGAATGGTTCATTTCCATCTACCAATGTGGCTATAATACTAATCAGCTATATCTATCAGTTTCCCTTCATTCATTGACACAATTTTCTATAATACACAGTCAGGTATACCCGTTTGTATCTAAACAACGTACAGTAATGCCAGGGATGTGAACTTTCTAAGTCTTTTTCACTTTTAATATCGACTCGTATCAGACCAACCTTGCTCTGATACCACTTCTGTAACGACCCAAATTTACTGATATTTTGGTTGGGCTGCAAGTCGATATTAGATTAGAACAGTATTCAGTGTGATTAAATTTTTCTCAGTAACAAATTTAAATAGAATATGTTCACATTCCCCATACACATCTTGTATTGCATTACTGTACTTACAAAATTTTAGATACAAAAGAATTTCTTACAACTGGGTATACCTTCGATGCAGAAATACGCTCCGCGAAATCTTAACTATGCGGAATGCCTTACTAACGGAAGCGATCCCAGCTACAGAGGAACTCTGTGGATGAAAGTAAGGGGGTGAGCTCAACATGCTCAGTAAGAAAAACCTCATAACAGGTAGATAAATATATTACCTACAAAATATATATATATATTTTTATATTGCTAAATCCAGAAAAGTTTCATCGATGATTTTCTCAGATACCAGGTTCAGAATTCAGAAAACAGATTTAGCATCGGCAAAAGCACAAATATCAGAAACAGATTTTTCAGAAGCAGAATATGTATCAGTAATACATTTAACTACTGTTATAAATCCAGAAGGTTCAGAGTTTTTCAGTAGCAAAGCAGATTCTCAGATATTTCAGTTCAAGTAGACAAATTTAATAAATATTTTCAAATAAACAAGACAAGGCATGCATGCTATCAGATATCAGAAATGACTATTGGCCAATGTCGATGACTCCGGGCAATTCACGGGCCAGGTGTGCCAGGAAGTCAATCGCCGTGGGAGTGATCAGCTACCCAAACAGCTCACAGATCAGAATGTCCGAAGACCAGAAACAGAATCAGAAGCACGGTACATCGTACTCGTGAACCACAGATACAGATACAAAACAGAAGTGCAGCATGATCTCACCAACGCCTTTGTCTCAAAAATCAGTGCGAGACGGACCGTACGACACACAGTCAGTACGCGTTCAAGCACATTTCATCAGAATAATTTTATAACAGATCGTTTTTCCTTAAATCACATATAAATTCATTTGTTTTATGAAATCGTTCAAAACAGGCTAACTAGCCCTTTTTCAAAAAATCTCAAAAAATCGTCTATAAAAATTCAAAATTCAAGATTTTCAATAATTAAACAGAATTCAAGTCATACCGTAATTTTTGCAAATCATTTAAATTAAATCCGTAAAATTTAATTGCTCAACTAGGCTAAAATCTCTAATTTTTTAGTCATAAAACTCGACCTAGTCTTTTTGGTAATTTCGATACTGCAATATTCAACCTAAATTTTATATCTACAAATGTACGAAAATTACGCATATTCATCTCTAGCAGCGATGAGAATTTTCCTTACCTCGATGTCTGTTCGCGATCCTCGGTTGTCTCGACGTAGCGAGTCGACGAATCCGGTTCACTCGGATTATTTCAGTCGTAGCCTTTTTTCCCGGGTTTTCAAATTTAGTACACTAATTTTCCTTCTCCAATTTTTCCTCTATTATCTATAATATAAATATATATATATATATATATATATATATATTATTTTCTTGTCTTCCTTTTTTTTCTTTTTCAGCTACTGTTCACTATTCTCCAATTTAAATCTTCCCGCCACTTTCTTCATTTCTTTTCTTCTTCACTCCGACTACTGTTCATCATCTTCCATTTTAGCCTTATGTTTCGCGCCTCATATTCCCTCCCTTCATCACCATGTTTCCTTCTTCTTCCTTACTCCGACGCTTCCCGTCTCACCTCTCTTACTGCCGGTGCTGCTCTCCCACCATCACCTCCACTAGCCAGCTCTTCAAGGGGCGAGGAAGCCCATGGTTTTCGACTGGTTTACCTCTCGGCTACCACTCATCCATCGTTTCTTCTCGATCTGTCATCATCATCGTCGGGTTCTGCCACCATTCTCACCACTTTGCCAGCATCAGTGCCTCTCTATTTCCTCCGTTTCTTGCGCCTATGTCCAGCCCCCTGTCACCGTTCAAGTTATGCCTCTCTCAGTCTTTGCTCTGTTTTTCTGCTCACGGGTTCAGGTTTTCAGTTTTGGCTCTCGACTACCTGGTTTATCACTCTTTTCTAACGCCTCTGCGCCGGTGTCGGTATTCTCCAGCCATCCATAGCTTCATCAACAAAACAGAGGTGGAAGACGGCCCTTGTTCCACGCGACTGCCTCCCCGATTTCACCCCCGTTTCCAGCCTGTCGACTCCCCTGTCTGCGCCTGTATACTCTCGGGGTCACTGGGTTTTACAGGGCTGCCTTCTTCCCTTGTTCAACAAGGCCATCATCTTCCTTACCTATTCTAATTTCCACCTAAATCGAACGGGCCTGGTAGACATCAACATGTCCTCTGCGTTTCATCATGTTTCCAGCAGTCCCCCTCACGTTATCTATTGTTTCAATTTTGGTTTTCTCAATCTTTCATCTATCTCTCTTCCTTACTGCCCTTAGTTTTCTGTTTTGGTTTTTCCAGATGTTGTAGCTCTCGATTCTCTCTTCCCCTCCTATTTCTGGTACCAGGAAATGGGTTAATAAATCATGAAGTGTTGTATGTTGCAGGTTGATAGCGTGGTGCTCTATCTTTGGCAGAGCAGGTAGGGTGAAATGAAAAGGTTGGGTGGCGTGAAAATGTAAGGAAATGTGAGTGGTTTCAGTATCTGTTCCTTTACGTCTTTCGGTGGCAGTTCAGTGCTTCTGTTTCCTACTCATCCACTGCTGCTACCTATTACTACTGGCTTCACGTTTCCTTCTCTTTTTTTTTTTTTGGCCAGAGTAACCACCCTGTTGTAGCTTCCTACCCAAGTACATATGAAAATATATATTTCATCATTCTTTCCCTTTGTCCAGGATCATTCTCGGTTTCTTTACCTGTTTTTGTTTCAACCTTATCATTTTATCATCCCCATATATTTCTTTTCACCCAAAGCCTCTCGGTCTCATTCATATATATATATATATATATATATCCCTTTGTCGAGGATCATTCTCGGTTTCTTTACCTGTTTTTGTTTCAACCTTATCATTTTATCATCCCCATATATTTCTTTTCACCCAAAGCCTCTCGGTCTCATTCATTTTTATATATATATATATATATATATATATATATATATATATGTATGTATTTATATATCTTCTCTTATGTATGTATATATATATATATATTTATATATACACTTATATGTAAGCATGTGCATTTGTTCCCAATTATACATTGTATACTTGTATACCTTGTACACACACACACACACACATATATATATATATATATCTATACATAAGCCTGGGGAAGTAAATAAAATATTGCATGTAGTATGAAAAATAATATTAGTCTTATACTTACACTTAAATCAATTCACCCATACTCATATATTAAATCTTAATTTCCTTTAGTGTTACTCATAGCTAACATTGAGTGTATTAAAGATTTACGGTATTTACAGATCTACAAGGCTTAAATTAAAAAGTATTGAAAAAATAAAAATTATAAAATAAAGAAAATAATAAAAATAGAGCAAAGATTACTTACAACTCTCCAAGCAAATAAAAGCAATAACCTGCAAAAGAACAGTAATGAAACTAAAATTAATTAGTGCAAATAGACTAAAATGTAAATATAAGTAAAATAAATAACACTAGAAAATTTCTAATAAAATTGCATGTATATTAATCTAATGCAAAATAATTTATCCTATGATCTAATGAAATTAAATTCTAGAAATTTAAAGAAATTTCTAAATAAAACTAAGAACTAAATACTTATATGATGACCCTGAATTAAATATAACTCTAACTAATTACTAACTTAATAAAATAATAAAACAAAATCTAAATAATGCATGAGAAATAAATATTTTTGGATTTTTTAAATCTAAAATGAGAACTAAATTAAAAATGCATGAAACAGTTTTACTCTAATTTAATTCTAAAAGCAACTCATAAATTCTACACTAACATTAAGTCTTAAATCCTATTATATAAAATCAACTATTAACAGAATTAAAATTAAGAATTAAATTAACAAACAAAGAAACTATAACTAACCTACAATTTACTTTAACACTTTACCTAAGCTAACAACTAATAAAAGGAACAAAAACAATTAAACGGAATAATATAAAAGCATGAAACATTAATTTGAAACATTTCTAAGTTGCCAAACATGGCCTTAAACAATTTCCAGCCAACTTAGTCTCGTGCACTGTACTGTACACGCTTCACATTCTGTTCTGCTCCAGGTGTTATCCGACGCCTACCATGCTGCTGCCTTCACTGTACAAAATCTTACTGCTATAAGCAGTACTACAGCAGCCTTGAGCACCTTGCTACTTCCAGCTTCAATCAGCCATCGTCCTTCAGCAGACAACAAAGAATGCACATCAGTTAGCGCAGCAGTAGACCGGCCTCCACGGTACAATTTTCCTGCATCACAGATTGTGCTCTGCTACAACCGAATGGAAACAACACAACAACTATGTTAGCGAACTCCAAACCTCCTCCTGCTTCAGTCCAGCAGCAACCATGATACAAAATAACATTAGTAAATGAATGCAAAAACAAGGTGCAACAAAGAAGATGCAAGACGTTGTAACAAGAGATTGCAACTTGTATTATCCAAGCTTTGAAACCGACATATGAACTTAGATAAGTGAAAGATTGATTATTAAGAACCGAGCAAAACATAAAAGAAATGAGCAGAATCGAGGCAGACAAATTAGACATCAAATAATTTAACACTAACTACTATCCTAGAGGAATAAAAAAAATGTAATCATAAGACTGAACATGAAGAACTGTAACAATGGAATAAACTGCAACAAAGAAAACAACCCTCGTTGCTCGTGTAGCTGCCTTCTGCTTCAGTCCATCGCTCATCAGCTTGACCTCAACCTGAGCGACTCAGCTGCAACAACAATAAAAAGATTAATGCAAAGCCAAGGCAGATTAAGAGTGAACAATAGGTAAAATCGTGGAACAGAGTGAAAGAAAACTCCTGCCACTGCTGCTATACTACACCACACGGCAGTGATCCTGCCATCTTCAATACCAACCAGTGAGTAAAGTAAAAAGAACATATTGAGATGAAATGCAATGCAAAGTAAGTGAAATAATCTAGATATTGAAATGCAAAAATCGGGAGCTAGTACGTTAAATGCAGTAAAAAGATGAATGAATATAATGCAGTAAATGAAAGGAGACAATGAGAAAGAAACAATCAGGTGATAATATGCATTCAACTTAAAGTAGAGAAGGCATGAAGAAAATCTATAACTAAACTTAAACCAAAACAGCAAACCACCATGAACCAGAGAAGAGAGAAGGCAACAACAGCCACGCCTTGCTTCATTTTAGGCTACTACCACTGTGGTTCCACGCCATTAACGCGAAAACAATGCCCAGCATCAAATCCACATCAAAGCACCAAAACAAGTCACTAGCAGTAGTGATTGAAGCTTAACAGATTATTTCAAGCAATACCCGAATAAGTAGCAAAAAGAAACCAAATGGTATGCAATCCGAGAACTGGACAGAAATAATGAGTAAAAAAAAATCAATGGAAAGAAACCTTGCTTAAGTAAAGAAAATAAAAATTTAACTGTGCAACAGAAAGAAAATGCAAACCGAGAGCAATAATGGAAAAATGAAAGCTTTTCATTGAAACTTAAACATTAAAACAATAAGGGAATTGAAATTTGGGCAAACCGAGAAGAAATATGGTAGCTGCTGTCACCAGCCAATGTGAAAGGCTTAAAAGAAAACATAAGGAAAATATAAAACCTAGCACTAAAATTTTAACCTAAAAAAAAAAAACTAAAGCTACCCTAAAAAAAAAACTCCTTTTCAATTGCTCATCATATTCTATTTATACACAAATTTGGGGGTACAATTGTAATTTTCAATCATAGATGAGTTGGCATTGTTTGGCCACTTGTCTTCATTCCATTCGCTTTAGAGAAGATATTTCCATGTCACTTGTCTTTTTGTCCACTTAGATGTGCGATGTAGCCCGACGTGTGTCGTCTAAAAGGTGGGCACGGTATCTGTCGATCTTATCTTTTCGAGGCGAATAAAATACGAGCACTCGGCATCACACATGTCAACATGAATGCTGACTCGGTCTGCGAATTGAGAGTGGTCTAGTCTCCTATTAGCCATTTTTCAGCACATTTTCGACTGAAACGACTGAGTTTCATCCGGATTTATTTTACCTACACATTAAAGAATTTTAATTAAATTAAGGGGATAATTAATAAAATAATATGGGAATTAAAATAATTAATTAAGAAATTAAGCACAAATAATTCTATTTTAATCGAATTATCATTTGCTAACACTTACATCCCCCATATTACAATTCAAATTGATTACTATGCTATTACATGTTTAGATACAAAAGATTTCTTGTGTGTATACCTCTTAACGATAGAGAGTAGCCGATGTCTGGACACAACTCCTCAGTCCCTCACTAGACTACTATGTATGCTCTGTAGAGGGGGAAAGTGAATGGGATGAGCAACCACACGCTCAGTAAGGCAATAATGCAAGCATGGTAGATAACTACGCTATCTACATGCTTATAATGTCATGGCACAAAATCATTAAAATCCAGAGCATGATGAAATATTAAAACTATGTCACATGTATATACATATATCATGTACTAAAAAACATGAAAATAGGCATGTAAACATGGAAAACCATCATGTAAAACTTCTCATGCTCATTGAAATAAAGCTCATCATAATAAGGAAAACTCTTCACAAAGCCATCCCTCGGGATTTAGCACTTTCTGAAAACATAGTAAAACTCATCTCTTAAAAAAATTCCATCAAGGCTTGAACCCTCCCTCAGGTCTACCCAAGAAAACACAATTTATGATTGGTATATGAAACCATGTGATATCATGTAAGACAAGTGGTCACTATAAAATCGAGGACTCTATTGGCCAACTATGTCATTATCATCTTATACAACATGGATCCCGGTGTGCAGGGCATCATGCTAGAACGGAGGTGGGTTAGCCCTTCACCAGACTTTCAAATCAACATCATAACCTCACGGTACAGTGTACTCCATGTGATATACACGATACAAAGTACTCTGTGGACCCATATCATGGTTGGGGGTGCCTACCATAGGTCTTATCTACCCCATGCCATGTATAATATATTCAATCTCAAGTGCGCGTGCGAGCATCTCATCCGTGTGACTAGCAGTCTACACGAGGCATCCAGCATGGCTCCTGCGAGCATCTCATTCGTGTGACATAAAGTCCACACGAGGCATCCAACACGACTCACTACGTATCACAGTGTGAAAAGCACAGTGCGAGCAAAGTTGTAGCATGATTTCATGCTTCTTCATTAAATACTCTCGTACAAGTAACATTCTAGTACGGTTTTATGCATAACAAGCAATGAGAAAATCACGTACGAGCATAGCTCCAGTATGATTATATGCATAAAAAAATCAATGGAAGCCCACGTAAGAGCAAAAGCTCTAGTACGACATATAAAACATCACATAATTCTGATAAGTAGCTCTATTTCAACAAAACACGTTCAAACCATAGTTAGCACCAAACTCATGCTATTTCACAAAATTATGAAGTCAATAGCCAGCTTATCCTTAGATTTGTTTAAACCAAAGTAATGTATTTTGTAAAAAAATATCAAAACATGATGTTTATGCAAATATTAGCCTTACTACCCCTTTTTTAAGATTCACTTCCAAAACCATCTATATCTGAAATTGTTCTTACAAATCATTACTTCTTTTCTAGACAATCGAGCAATTACAAAGCCCTATAAATACCCTCAAAATTCGTGCAGCTACCTCTAGATACTCACAAAATTTCATTAGCTGGAATCGTGTCGAGTGATTCCACATCCTTAAAGCTGCTCGATCGTGCAATTCGATTCGCTTCCAATGAAATCTTCGGAGCTGTACAAATTACTTATCACATCAATTTAACCCAATACAACACAATTCTAGCATTTATTATATTTGATTCGACTTATTGTTTTCATTAACACTTATAAGAACTTACTTTCTCCCAAGCCCGTTTTCAATTGTACTATTCGTTCCTCGAGAACCTATTAGTTCCACCAAGCTTATTGGTTCACACTAAATTGGCATTAAGCTCATAATGCCTCTAGTTCATCATTTCTTTCACTAGGAAAATTTATCAAACACCTTTTATGCCCATTTTCAGTCATCACCTATTCCAACATATATATTTTACAAAACTATCTTAGAATCATCTATACATGCTTACTAACATCTCTACATGCTTAAATCATCATCAACTCCATGCCATTTCAACTTTCTCTCACTACACCCATTCTAGGTCATGGTTGTTTAAGCATGTATATGAACATTTCAGCCAACATTATATACACCAATCAACTCATCAAAATGTCTATATTAACATACTAGAAGGTGGTGTATAGAAATCTTACCTAGCTTGGATGTTTCCTCTTTTTTGCCAAATTGGGGAAAAACCTCTTTTCTCCTTCAATCCAAAGTTTGAGCTTCCAATCTTTGACTATGTTTTTCACTCCCTCACTAGGATCAACTTTGCTCAAATAGCTTTTTCCTTAATATTTTTGGAATGCAAGGATATCATAAAGTTAGAAAACTAGGTTGTTTTTGGTTAAAATGGAAGATTTCAGGATTTTTGGGAAGAAAGCTCGATAGTCAAATCCTTTTTATAGTAATGGCGTTATGAGACGATCTCCAAGGGTGGAGATCAATCTCCCCTTGCTTAAATCCATTCAGAATTTGACAATGCAGGCTAGGGGATCAATCTGCCTTTTGAATGAGATCGATCAGCTCAAAGGGATAGGATCGATCTTTGTTCATGAGATGAGATTGATCTCGACCAGGTAGAAGGCTTCAGAGATCAATTTGGCCTTATGAGGAGATCAATCTGGCCCAAACAGAAGCAACTTGAGATCAATCTGCTTTGAGTGAGGGATCGATCTCCCTCTTCCAGAATGCTTGGCATTGTGTTTCCAGGCCATGAGATCGATCTCTCTTTGTAATGAGATCGATCTGCCCTTAATCCTGCAACATTTCAGCTGTAATTTTCTAGATTTCGTAATGTTAGACTCATATTCAACCACTTCAATACCCAATTTGCATTTAATTCACACTTAACACTCAAAAGCATCTAATTCTTATGATTCATATATCGTGTAATTTGTCTATACATCATGAAAGTCATAAGATTACATAGAAATTCACGGGCCTTACATTCCTTCCATCCTTCAAGAGATTTGGTCCTCCAAATTAGAGCCAAGTTAACCTTAGAATAACTCTGGGTACTTCTCTTGCATCATACTCTCCAACTCCCAGGTAGCTTCCTCTGGAGTGTGATATTGCCAAAGAACTTTCACTAAGGGAATCGTCTTCAACCTCAGTACCTTCTCTTCCTATCCAATATTTGAACCTGCTTCTCAACATATGACATACTCTCATTGAGCTCCAATGGCTCATATCTTATCACATGTGTCGGGTCCGGATGGTACTTCTAAAGCATAGAGACGTGGAAAACGTTATGAACACCTGCTAACTCCGACGGCAATGCCAACCTATAAGCCTTATCTCCCACTCTCTCCAGAATCTCGAAGGGTCTAATATATCAAGGGCTTAACTTACCCTTCTTACCAAACCTCATAATCCTTTTCGAGAGAGAAACTTTCAAGAATACAGACTCACCCACAGTAAACTCCAGTGGTCTTCGTCTCTTGTCAGCATAACTCTTTTACTGGCTCTGAGCTATCTATAACCTCTCACATATCAATTGGACATCCTTAGAGGCTTGTTGCACTAAATTGGGAGCAAAAATTTATCTATCACCAACCTTTTCCCATCCAATAGGGGATCGACATCTGTATCCATACAATGCCTCATAGGGTGTCATCCCGATACTCGCATGATAGCTATTATTATAGGTGAACTCGACTAATGGTAGGTGATCATCCTAGGAGCCTCTAAAATCTAGCACACATGCTCTCAACATATCCTCCAAGGTCTGTATACTCCTCTCTAACTGACCATCTGTCTGAGGATAAAAAGCGATGCTAAAACTCAATTGGGTCCCTATCGCTTCCTAAAAATATTCCTAAAAATAAGAAGTGAAGTGGGCATCTCGATCGAAAACAATGCTCATTGGAACACCATGTAACTAAACTATCTCTCGAACATACAAGTTTGCTAACTGACTCAAAGTATCAGTAGCTCTTATAGCTAAGAAATGGGCTGACTTCGTCAGCCGATCCATAATTACCCAAATGGCATCATGACCTCTACAGGTCCTCGGTAAACCCATCACAAAATCTATTGTGATGTGCTCCCACTTCCATGTAGGTATCGGTAGAGGCTGCAACAGCCATGCAAGCTTCTGATGCTCTACCTTCACTTGTTGACAGATGATACATCTAGCGACATACTCAGCTATATCTTTCTTCATTACATACCATTAATAAATTTTTTGAAGGTTTTGATACATCTTGGTACTCCTTGGATGTATCGTATACCTCGATGAGTGAGCCTCTGATAAAATCAAGCTTCTGATCTTTGAATCCTCGAGAACACATATCCTGCCCCTGAATCTTAGCAAACCATCTGTACTTAGCTCAAAATAAGTACCCACACCTATCTGTACCTGTTTCACCCAATCGATACACTGTCGATCACCCTGTTGAGCTTGTCGAATACAACTAATCAATTCAGGCTCCAATCTCAAACTAGCCACAACATCAAATCTCTCTGTATCAAGTAGGGCTATATCCAAACTAAGGTTCGCAAACTGCTCCAACAACTCATGTTCCCGAACTATCATATAAGACACTAACCTAAGGTTCTTTCTGCTCAAGGCATCGGTAACTACATTCGCCTTACTCGGGTGGTACATGATTTCACAATCATAATCCTTAAGGAGTTCAAGCTATCTTCTCTGTCTCATATTTAACTTTTTCTTCGAGAATAGATACTTAAGGCTTTTGTGATCCGTATATACCTAAAATTTCTCACCATAGAGATAGTGGCGTCATATCTTCAACGTAAACACTACGACCACTAACTCTAAATCGTGAGTCGGATAGTTCCTCTCGTGATTCTTCAACTATCTGGATCCATAGGCAACTACCTTCCCATCCTGCATAAGTAGATAGTGTAAGACCCGTATTTTCAGATATAAACCTTATGAATTCATAAGTATGGTGATGTACTTGTAATGTGAAGTGTAAGTGATGTAAAGTCCATGAATTCAATGTACACACTTGTAATGAGAGTTTGTGATGTACGTACAAGTTTCATTATGTATGAATATGAAGAAATGGACTTTTATATGTGATGAATGTGAGTGAAATGCAAAATGAGTAGTGCAGCAAATGGAATAAAGTCGTATGAGTTGCATAAACCTTTGTACTTCCATTTGGTTTTGTATTGTATACCTTTGGTTATACAATGAATGCACACGAGTTTTAATGTGTATAAAGTATGAATGGATGTCATTTTCAAGTCTTAAAGGTGATTGGATGAGAAAATGACTATGGCAAAAAAATTATGGATGCTTGTGTGAGTTACTGCAGAAAACTACAGTAAAATCTGAAAAATATGAATGCCAGATCGATCTCATTGAAGGAGAGATCGATCTGAAAGAGCCAAAAATGCTCTTATTCGAATAATAGAACAAGGCAGATCGATCTCCAATGTTGCCAGATTGATCTTCTAAACATTCTGTAATGAAGAGATCGATCTTTAATGCAAGTAGATCGATTTCCTTAGCTCTCGGGTTGGAGCAGATCGATCTCCTCCCTTAGCCAGATCGATCTCCTTAACTCTCTGCCTGAAGCAGATCGATCCCAAGCCTTCGACAGATCGATCTCGCGCCTAAAAAATATCATGAAAATGAGGGATTTAAGAGGATCAAATCGATGTCAGACCCTCGACAGATCGATCTCATTAAGCAATTTCTATAAAAGGAGTAGTTGAAATCTGCAAATCATGGAAACAACCCCATTCCCCCATTTTCAACCCAAAATCTAATTTTCTCTCTAAATCATCCTATTTCCAATAAGATTTGAGGAAAGACCATTAGATACAAAGTTATTCATATCCAAGACAAGAATAACATACTTTAGAATCAAAGCCTCATTTGTTGGATTGAAGGAGCAAGGGACATTTTCATTTGGAGCAAGAAGAGAAACTAGATTGGTAAGTTTCTAATACTTCAGCCCAAGTACATTTGTCTATTTATTGATTTTGGAGCTGATTTGTATGTGTATTGATGGTTAAAACTACTTAGGATGTGATGGAACTAGTGTGACCTAGAAAATAGAATGAATCTAGTGTGAGAAAATGTGATTTGGATGAGTTGGTGATGTATAGGATTATGCTAAGTTGTTATTAAAGTAATGGGAATGATTTGAGATGGTTAAATGAAGCCACATTTTTTAGGATAGTCAAGTTATGAAAATGAGTATATAAAATGTTTGATAAAATGCCATAGTGAAGAAATTAATGAAATATAAACATTATGAGCTTAATATCGATTTAATATTGATTTAGTATGAATCAATAGGCCTAGAAGAATCAATAGACTTGAGATATGAGTAGAACAATACAACGAGGCCTTATAAGTGTTAATGGAGGCTACAGGTTGAATCGACTATAGCAAACACAAGAGTTGTGTTGTATTGGACTAAATTGGTACGATATACGATTTGTACAGTTTTGGAGAGATTGTTGGAGACGAATCGAACCGCACAAGTAAGTAGCTCTAAAGAAGTGGAATCACGCAACGCAATTCCAAGTAAGGGAATTCTGTGAGTATATAGAGATAGCTATTCATACTTTGAACTCGTTGATGAATATAGGGCGTTTATGAAATGCATGATTATTTAAGAAAATGATTGTTGATGTGCGTGAATAGCTATAAGTATTTGTATGGGATTTGGTTTTGAGGTGGATTTTATGAAAAGGGATTAGAAAGGCTAATAATTGCATAAATCATATGTTTTCAATGGTTTCACGAAACACATTGCTTTGTTTTAAGAGAATTAATGTATGGGCTGGCTAGTGTGTAAATGAATTTGTGAAATAGCGCATGTGAGGTGCTAATCATAATTTTGAGATTGTTTTGATTGATTATGAGCCGCCTATCTTCTTTGTGTGAATTAAATCGTACTGGAGCCTCGCTCGCACGGGATTTTGGTATTTTCACATGTATGAAACATGCTGGAGCTTCGCTCGCATTTTGATTTGAAATTGTGATGATGTTTTATAAATCGTACTGGAGTTTTTCTCGTACGTGGATTTCGAGTGGTTTTTCCTATGCATATAACCATACTGAAGCTATGCTCGTACGTGGTTTTCTCATGAATTTATGCATAAATGTCGTACTAGAGAGTTACTCGTATGAGGAGATTTATCTATGATGCATGTATCATGCTAGAGCTTAGCTCGCACAGCTTTTCACACTGTGGTATGTATGATATCATGGTGAGGGTAATACGGATTAATTTCAGGAACCCAAAAGGGGCGCGTAAGGCCATGAGGGGCTAAGACCTGATATTAATCCATTCAGGGAACCCAAAAGGGGTGAGCAAGGCTATGAGGGGTTAGGACCTGACATTAAGCCATTAAAGGAACCCAAAAGGGGCGAGTAAGGCCATGAGGGGCTAGGACCTGACATTAGAAATACTCCCACGTGCATTTGCTACTATATCGGTTACACATGGCATTGGGGTAGATAAGACCTACGACTGGCACCCCCAACCATGTTATGGGTCCACGGAGTACGTTGTACCGTATACATCACATGGAGTACGCTGTACCACGTGGTTGAGTTACTGATGAGAAAGTCTAGCGAAAAACTAACCCACCTTCGTTCCAACATGATACCCCGCACACTGAGATCCGTGTGGTCTGGGATGATTTATGACATAGTTGGCCAACATAGTCCATTGAGATATAGTGACCTATCTCACTGATATTACATAATACCACATGGTTTTATACACGAGTGTGATTGTGATTATGATTGCCCAAGGTAGACCCGAGGGAGGGGTCGAGCCTTGTGGAATTTTGATTGAAAAATGATAATGATATTTGTAATAGGGAGATGATTGTGATGGGATTTTAACGTGGTTTGAGAAAGAGATGAATTTAAAAAAGATGTTTCTTAAATGAATTGCCCTTTTTAATGAACTTTAATGAGAATAAGCATGAGATGGTTTTACATGTTGATATTTCCATGTTTTATGCCTATTTACATGATTTTCAATACATGATATATGTATATACATGTGGTATAGTTTTATTTCCTCATGCTTCGATTATAACCGATTTATGCATAACATTATCGGCATGTAGTTAGAGTAGTTATCTACCATGCTTGCATTATTGCCTGACTGAGCGTGTGGTTGCTCATACCTCTCTACTTCCCCCTCTATACATAGCGTACATAGTAGCCCAGTGAGGACTGAGGCGTTGTATTTTGGACATCCGCTGCTTTCATCGCCAAAAGGTATACACACAGGGATTCTTTTGTATCCAAACCTGTAAAGGCACAATAGTCATTTTGTATTGTAATGTGGGGGATATAACAGTTATAAAACGTATCATGTATAAGTGTATAACTTAACTTTCAAATGAATGACACTTCTTCTGATTAATTTGAGAATGAATGATGAGTAATGATTGTTATTGACTCACAACCCAACTGTGTAGTGGTGAGTTGGTTCACGACCGGGTAAGGAAAGGAAAATAAAAAAAATTTACAGTGATTTTTAGACGAATTGGATAAATAGGGTCGTGATAGAGATTGGTATCAGAGTTGAGTTGGTCTGATGTGAGTCAGTAATAAAACGTAGGAAAATTTCATCCCTATATTGTTGTGCTTTTGTTTAGATATAATTGTGTATACGGTGATGGATTGAGTCTAATAAATGATTATGGATATACGAAGTTAGGCAGTATGCCTGTTACGCGTCAAGGTAGAGGAGCGGGAGCACATGCTAGAGGCCGTAGAGGTAAGCCTAAGAGCCGTACGGAGCCATATACTGATCAGGCTCCACAGGACCATGCTGAGAGAGCAGGAGATACAGAGGCACGCTTCAGTAGGATAGAGCAGAGTATTGAGAGCCTAATGGAGATAGTCACACAGGTATTAGGTACTGGTGATAGACAAGGTCTCGCAGCATAGCCTACTACTACTGGACAGGCAGCTGTAGAGGCGGAGAAACCTCAGACTGCAAAGACTACTATAGTTACACGCCCAGTACAAGATACAGCTTCACCTATCACTCCGCAGCCGAGCGAGAATGACCTGGGGTATGATTGTGACTTGAGCAGATTGAGACAATTTCAGGAGTTGAAACCTCCAGCGTTTAGAAGGGTAAAGGACTCGGTGATGACAAAGGATTGGGTCTATGAGATGGAGAAACTATACAGATTTTTCAGATGTACATCAGCTGAGAAAGTGGCCTTCGTAGTGTTTATGTTGAAGGGCGAGGCAGAACATTGGCGGAGATCCACCGAGGCTATTTTGAGGGCCAAAAACTCCGAGATTACTTAGAAGATATTCTTGGAGGCCTTTAGAAGCCAGTACATCTCAGCCATCGCATAGAGAAAATTACTAATGGAATTTATGAATTTGGTTCAGGGGAACCGTATTGTGGATGAATATGAGTCACGATTTATGTATTTGGGAAGATATGACCCGAATACGATGGGTAGTGAGACTCGAAAGATTCAGAAGTTCGTTGATGGATTAAGATTGGCCATCTGAACTAAGCTAGCCCCATTTGACATTCATACTTATGAAGAGGTTGTACACAAGGCTCAGTTATGCGAGCAGGACTTTGTGCGAAATGCTTCTGAGTTTGGAAAGATTAGTGTCAGAAGAGATAGAGACCAGAAGAGATCCGAGATGGATAGAGTGGCCAAGAGGGGAGGCCAGAGATTTTTCGAGAAGAGACCCAAGATTGAAGAGGTGTTAGACCTCTCGTGTACTCGACTTTGATTGCACCGAGGGGTATGGTTATTGGAGGACCATGACCTACTACTAATCAGTGTAGGAGGTGTGGCAGATACCATGGGACTAGACCTTGTCAGATGCCCCCTGTCTCATGTTATAGGTGTGGGAAGCCCGGATATATTTTGAGATATTGTACTGAGATGATTGAGACTACCCCACAGAAGTGTAAGGAGCCAAAAAGAGCTCCAGTTGAGACAGTTGCCCCGAGGAGGAGGGCCACGGCTGAGGAAAAAGGGAAACAAGCAGTAGGTGTGAGCAAAGGAAGAGTACAAGCACTGGATCAGGACACCGCAGATACTTCAATGGATGTGATTAAAGGTACCATCCTAATCTTTGATTTAGAAGCATTGGTATTGTTTGATCCTGGTGCCACACATTCCTTTATATCGTCATCTTTTGCACATAAATTGTTAAAGCATGTAAAACCCACACTGCTAGATAAGATGTTGATGATATTTACCCCTATGAATGATAGTCAATTGACAGAGCATGTATATAGAAATTGTAAGATAAGGATAGGAGGTAAAGAAATGGAAGCTGATTTAATTTTATTAAATATGAATGATTTTGATGTAATCCTAGGAATGGATTGGCTGGCTACAAATCGAGTTGTTATGGATTGTCATGCTAAGACATTGATGTTTTTAGGATTATACAACCTTATTGTAAACTTTGATAAAAAGAAATGAAATGACATGATCTTTATAAATGAGAAGAGAATGATTTTATTTAATCTACATGAGAGATGAATTTATTTGTTTGTGTTGAATGTTGATGTGATGACTTGTAATACTAACGGTGGAAAGGATGATGTGAAGGGTTCATTGCATACGTGGTTGACATAGATAAGGCACACCGAAATTGAGAGACATTCCAGTGATTACAAAATTTCTTGATGTCTTTCCGGACGATTTGTCAGGGCTACCACTTAAAAAGGAAATGAAATTTTGCATAGAGTTAGTACCTGGTACCGAGTCGATATCTAAACCACCGTATAGAATGGCTCCGATTGAGTTAGAAGAGCTGAAGAAACAGCTGCAAGAGTTGCTAGAGAAGGGGTTTATTAGACCGAGTGTCTCACCTTGGGAAGCACCGATTCTATTTGTATGGAAGAAGGATGGAAACCTTCGACTGTGTATAGATTACCGTTTGTTGAATAAGGCCACCATTAAGAACAAGTACCCCCTTCCACGCATAGATGATTTGTTGGATCTGCTTTGAGGAGCCCAAGTATTTTTAAAGATAGATCTGCGGTCAAGGTACCATCAGTTGAGGATACAGAATGGAGATGTACCCAAGATAGCATTTCGTACCTATTATGGCCACTACGAATTTTTGGTTATGCCATTCGGATTGACGAATACCCCCGCAACATTTATGGCATTGATGAATGATGTCTTTAAGCCATACCTGGACAAGTTTGTGATTGTATTTATTGATAACATATTGGTTTATTCCAAGTCCAGGGAAGATCGTGAGGAGCACTTAAGGATAGTTCTGCAGACCCTCCGAGAGAAAGAGTTATATGCCAAACTCAGTAAGTGTAACTTTTGATTAGAGCAAATCTCATTTCTGAGCTATGTCGTGTCAAGGGATGGAGTATCAGTAGATCCATCCAAGATTAAGGTACAATGGGAACAGCCTATGACAGTTACTGAGATTAGAAGTTTTTTGGGATTGACAGATAATTATCAGAGATTTATTGAGGGTTTCTCCAGACTAGTTACTCCATTGACACGCCTCACGCGGAAAGACATTAAGTTTGTATGGGATGAGGCATGTGAGAAGAGTTTTGAGGAGCTTAAGTGTCGATTGACCACTACTCCGATTCTCACCATTCCTACCAGCTCAGGAGGTTTCTCGGTGTATATGGATGCATCACACCAGGGACTAGGTTCTGTGCTTATGCAAGAAGGGAAGGTAATTGCCTATAGATCTAAACAGTTAAAAGATCACGAGAGGAATTACCCGACACATGATTTGGAGTTGGCGGTTGTGGTGTTTGCTTTAAAAATATGGCACCACTATCTCTATGGTGAGAAATAGGTTTTTACAGATCATAAGAGCCTTAAGTACCTGTTCTCGCAGAAAGTGTTAAATATGAGACAGAGGAGACGGCTCGAACTCCTTAAAGATTATGATTGTGAGATCATGTACCACTCGGGTAAGGCAAATGTAGTTACCGATGCTTTGAGCAGGAAGAACCTAGGGTTGGTGTCTTATATGATGGTACGAGAACATGAGTTGCTAGAACAATTTACGAACCTCAATTTGGATGTAACCCCACCTGGTTCAGAGAGACTTGATATCATGGCTAGTATGAGATTAGAGCTAGAGTTGATTGGCCATATTTGACAGGCTCGGCAGAGCGATCGACAGTGTATCGATTGGTTGAGTCAGATACAGGCAGGTGTGAGTATTGATTTTGAGTTAAGTACAGATGGCTTATTGAGGTTCAGAGGCAAAGTATGTGTTTTTGAAAACCTTGAGATCAGGAGATTGATTTTATCAGAGGCTCACTCATCGAAGTACACGATACATCCAGGGAGTACCAAGATGTATCAAAACCTTCAAAAGGTTTATTGGTGGTCCGAAATAAAAAAAGACATTGCTGAATATGTTGCTAACTGTCTTGTTTGTCAGCAGGTGAAGGTAGAGCATCTGAAGCCTACAGGGTTATTGCAGCCTCTACCGATACCGACATGGAAGTGGAAGCATGTCACCATGGATTTTGTGATGAGATTGTCGAGGACCCGTAAAGGTCATGATGCCATATAGGTTATTATGGATCGGTTGACTAAGTCAGCATATTTCTTAGCTATGAGAGCTACCGATACTCTGAGTCAGTTGGCGAACTTGTATGTTCGAGAGATAGTACGGCTACATGGTGTTCGAGTGAACGTTGTTTCTGATAGGGATGCCAACTTCACTTCCCATTTCTGGAAACATTTTTAGGAAGCGATAGGGACCCACTTTAGTTTTAGCACCGCTTTTAATCCTCAAACAGATGGGTAGTCAAAGAGGACTATACAGACCCTGAAAGATATGTTGAGAGAGTGTACTGGATTTTGGAGGCTTTAGGGATGATCACCTACAGTTGGTCGAGTTCACCTATAATAACAGTTATCATGTGAGTATCGGGCACCCTATGAGGCACTGTATGGACGTAGATGTCGATCCCCCATTCGATAGGAAGAGGTTGGTGACAGATAGATATTTGCTCTGAACTTAGTACAACAAGCATCTGAGGACATCCAATTGATATGTGAAAGATTAGGGACAGCTCAAAGCAGGCAAAAGAGTTATGCTGACAAGAGACAAACCACTAGAGTTTGATGTGGGTGAGTCAGTACTTCTGAGAGTTTCACCTTCGAAAGGTATTATGAGATTTGGTAAGAAGGGCAAGCTGAGCCTTAGATATATCGGACCCTTTGAGATTTTGGAGAAAGTGGGAGATAAGGCGTATAGGTTGGCATTGCCACCAGACTTGGCAAATGTTCACAATGTCTTCCACGTCTCTATGCTTTGAAAGTATCACCCGGACTCAACACATGAGATCAGATATGAGCCATTGGAGCTCAATAAGAGTATGACATATGTTGAGAAGCCATTTCAAATATTGGACAGAAAAGATAAGGTATTAAGAACAAAGACAATTCCCTTGGTGAAAGTTCTTTGGCAACATCACACGGTGGAAGAGGTTACATGGGAATTGAAGAGTTTGATACGGGAGAAGTACCCGAAATTGTTCTTACAAATCATTACTTCTTTTTTAGACAACTGAACAATTACAAAGCCCTATAAACACCCTCAAAATACATGCAGCTACCTCTAGATACTCACAAAATTCCCTTACCTGGAATCGCGTCGAGTGATTCTACTTCCTTATAGCTGCTCAATTGTGCAATTCGATTCGCTTCCAATGAAATCTCTGGAGCTGCACAAATTACTTATCACATCAATTTAACCAAATACAACACAATTATCGTGTTTATTATATTCGATTCGACTTATTATTTTCATTAACACTTATAAGACCTCACTTTCTCCCAAGCCCTTTTTCGATTGTACAATTCATTTCTCGGGAACCTAATAGTTCCACTAAACTTATTGGTTCACACTAAACCGGAATTAAGCTCATAATGCCTCTAGTTCATCATTTTCCTTCACTATGGAAATTTATCAAGCACCTCTTATGCCCATTTTCAATCATCATCTATTCCAACATATATATTTCACAAAACTATCTTAGAATCATCTATACATGCTTACTAACATCTCTACATGTTTAAATCATCATCAACTCCATGCCATTTCAACTTTATCTCACTACCCCCATTCTAGGTCATGGTTATTTAAGCATGTATATGAACATTTCAGCCAACATTATATACACCAATCAACTATCAAAATGTCTACATTAACATACTAGAAGGTGGTGTATAGAAATCTTGCATAGCTTGGCTTTTTCCTCTTTTTTACCATTAGGGAAAAACCTCTTTTCTCCTTCAATCCAAAGTTTGAGCTTCCAATCTTTGACTATGTTGTTCACTCCCTCACTAGGAACAACTTTGCTCAAATAGCTT
Organism: Firmiana major; assembly: GCA_033439115.1. NCBI lineage: Eukaryota > Viridiplantae > Streptophyta > Magnoliopsida > Malvales > Malvaceae > Firmiana > Firmiana major. The sequence goes on along the minus strand of CM065904.1, from coordinate 15,062,229 downwards.
TTTCCTTAATCTTTTTGGAAGGTAAGGATATCCTCGAGTGAGAAAACTAGGTTGTTTTTGGTTAAAATGGAAGATTTTGGGATTTTTAGGGAAGAAAGCTCGACAGTCAGATCCTTTTTATAGTAATCGTGTTATGAAATTGATCTCCAAGGGTGGAGATTGATCTCCCCTTGCTTAAATCCCTTCAGAATTCGACAATGCAAGTGTGACGCCCCGGAAACGCGAAAAACATGGGACATTTAAAACTTATTTTCATCGATACACAATTTTGGGTGTATTCTTATGCAGTGTCATACATCACGATATATATATATTATAAAACTTTCACCTTAGGATCTCATCATCTAATATTGATATATCATACCATATACATTCCTCAATTCAGAGTTAATTAATCCTAATACATCTCATACATTATTATTCATCAAGTGTCTGTAATTACTACTTTAATCTGGGTACATGAAATATTAAAGTATACCTCAAGATACAATATTTTAGCCTGGAGCTCAAATCCTCCACTAGCCACTACTCCGTACGTCACAGAAAAACTCTCTTCACTTGAAGAAATCTGGGGGGATATAAAACTAGGGTGAGCTTCTAAATCGCTCAGTAAGGGTAAAGGACTCATTAACAAAAAATGATTAATTATACAGCACAATCATTTTGTTTTGTAGATGAAACTCAATAAGCTCAATAAAAAACGTAGTATGAAATCATTAAAACATCATTATCATCTCATTTCTCTAAGATCATGCAGAAACATGAGAGTAAATGGCTCAGTATGAAAACCATAGTTACAAGCATATGGAAATAAGGATGCGATAATGGTTTTTCTCGTAAAAACGTGATAAAAATCACCTCAGTAGTAATGCACATGGCAAGGCCACAATCTCATGTATAAAATGGAGACTAGGCAATAAAAACTCAGATAAAAACATCCGTTATGGCACATCAAAATAATCTCTTCTGGTTGCGCATCCCAGGCATCCTCAAAAGAGGGAACGTCGACAATATGGTCGTGTACATGGTGTATTGGTCTTACATGTTACCAAAACAAGGCTCGAACTCACATGCTACCAGAGCAAGGCCTCTCCTCATGCACACTATCGGTCTTACATGCTACCAAAGCAAGGCCCGGACTTACATGATACCAAAGTAAGGCCACCCAGCGCTACTAGAGCGGGGGTCATCTCACGTTACCAAAATGGAGGCATATCTCGCTACCAAAGCAGAGGAATATCGAACTTTTATGCTACCCGAGCAAGGCCCGAACTTATATGCTACCAAAGCAAGGCCCGATGTGCTATCTCATGACACACCTAAGTCTCAGTAATAACTATTACCATATAAAACCGTTTTACCTTCATGTAGAGCTCATAATGGTTTCTCTCATAAAACTCATCTGAAAACTTTTTTGTACTCATCACAAAACATGTCTAAATCGAGCTCAAATTGGCAAAACTAGGTACACATTTCTCAAATCTCAGTACGCCTTAACATAGAGCCCAAATCTCATTTCACTTTTTAAACTCAAACAGTTTGTAAAACAATTTCACACTTTGTTTACAACTCATAAAAATTGGGCCCCAACCGGCTATAAAACTATGTGCAATAAATCAATCACAACTCGTAAAACATGCTTGTTTCTCAAAACATTTCATGCTACAATTATCATCACAAATCACATACACAAATGAGTGTAAGTTTTCCCTTACCTCGTTGCACCTCGTATAGTGCAATCGTTTCCCCCGAACGACGGATTACCCTTGCATTCTTCTCTGGAACTCTCGGGTTGTCCAAACGATATAAAAACATCATCAACACGTCATCACATTGTCTCTAATCTCAACATCGAGCATAATTGCTCACATTCTCATAATTCTCAATACCTCAATGATTCTAACAACCCTAACTATTTTCAGCCTACTTATCACAACATCTACAGCCACAATCGTAGAAATCTACTTCAAAATCAAGGATTAAAGCTTAGAATTTTACCCAAAACTTGTGGAGTGCTCAATTTACACCTCAGCTCAAATTGTCCTTCGATTTCCAAGTATGTTGTTCTCCTTTTGTTGAGGAACAACTTTTCCTCTTGCCACAACCTCTTATTCAAATAGAAATGGATGTTTTGGAAGAGAGAGAAAATTAGAGATTCGACCAAAATGGGGGTTTTTAATTTTTTGGAGAGAGAAACGATGAATTCCAACAAAAACACAGGGGTCTTTATATAGGCAGAGGGCAGGAGATCGATCTGCTCTCGGGTAGAAATTGATCTGCCTTTGAATTTGAGAATGTTTTAGGTGATTTTTATGTCTACCAGATCAATCTGTCGTAGGGGCAAGATCAATCTCATAATCTTAAGGAGATCGATCTGCTCCTTGTGAGGAGATCAATTTGCATTTTACAGAAACATTTAGATATCGATCCCTTTGAGGCAGAATCATAAGGAGATCGATTTGCTCATTTATATTTCTCATTCCTTGTCACTTTGGCCTACCAGATCGATCCCCTCTTCTTCAAGATCGATCTTACCTCATAGTTTCACATAGGGTTGTATGTTTGGCATAAAATCTCAATACATAATTGCCATAATTTACTCCATAGACTATTTCTCATTTAATACTTAACAATTTCATTCCTTACCGCCTCAATATATTAGTACATCACATTTAGCTCAATTAATTACACTTCATGTTCACATTACAAAATTAGATGTGTATAAAATTCTCAGGTCTCACAGCAGGCTAAGGGATCAATCTGCCTCTTGAATGAAATCGATCTGCTCAAAGGGATAGGATCGATCTTTGTTCATGGGATGAGATCGATCTCGACCAGGCAGAAGGCTTCAGAGATCGATCTGGTCTTAGGAGGAGATCGATTTGGCCCATCCAGAGGCAACAAGAGATCGATCTACCTTATGGGAGGAGATCGATCTGGCCCAAACAGAAGCAACTTGAGATCGATCTGCTTTGAGTAGAGATCGATCTCCCTCTTCTAGAATGCTTGGTACTGTGTTTCCAAGCCATGAGATCGATCTCTCCTTGTAGTGAGATCGATCTGGCCTTCATACTGCAGCATTTCAGCTACAATTTTCTCGATTTCTCAAAGTTAAACTCATATTCAACCACTTCAATACCCAATTTGCATTTAATTCACACTTAACACTCAAAAGCATCCAATTATTATGATTCATATATTGTGTAGTTTATCTGTACATCATGGAAGTTATAAGATTACCTAAAAATTCGTGGGCCTTACAAGGGTGGTAAATCCTTTGCTAACCTAGGCGTTCCCAACTATTCTGTATCTGTACTAGGGTCCACGGAGTACGTTGTACCATGTGACAAACACAGAGTACAATGTACCGTGTATTTTAGTCTTCAGACTTCTGAACTGTTTATCTGGCCAACGGGTTGGATTGACCCATCCCCCCAAAGGCGTGTGGCACTTGCGCACACCTGGCCCGTGAGGCGCAAGGTCACTGACTATGGCCATATGTCATTTGATTTTCTGAATGCTCAGCCTAGTCTCTCTGACTAACCTGGTTTTCTATTCTGTTTTGAACTCTGAATCGATTCTAATTTTTGTACTAAATTAGTTTTTGTATGATCTGAATTCTGAACCAAACTGGTTTCTGATCTATTTCTAACTCTGAATATGATTCTAAACTCTTAACTGGTTTTTATTTTCTGATCTGTTCTTTTATTGATTTTGTATATTGTTTTTTATCTGATTTATGGACTAGTTCTGTCTGTTATTTTTGAACTGTTTTCTGGAATGATTCTATTTTCTGATTCTGATCTGGTTTTCTAGAATGATTCTGTTTACTAATTCCAAATCTGATTTCTGAACCGTTTCTGAACTGTAATGAACTACATATTTTTGAACTGATTTCTATATGATTTCTAAAGAGATTTTTGAATTAACATCGAAACTGATTTTAAATGGTACGAGACTGCATGTATTAATACATGACATGACATTATCAGCTTGTAAATGGTATAGTTATCTATCTTCTTGTATAATTACCTTACTGAGTGTGTTATGCTCACTCCCTACTTTCCTCCCTACAGATTTTTTATAATAGAAAGTTACGCTGCGATTGTCTTGCTTCATATTGTTACCGCTTCCCATCAGCGTAAAGGTATATGAAAGTTTTTGTATATGAACATGTATATGCACAGTAATATAATTTGTAAACATGGGGGATGTGAATTATTATAAATACAATCATGTATACGTTTGTGATTTAAGAAAGAATGAATGAAAAAAATTTATTTGTGTATTTTTATATCGATATGAAATGAATGAATGTCCAAGGATAGAGTGGATAACATTGACTCAGTGTCCAACCAGATCTAGAGTAAAATTAAATTTGACACGCGAAAAAAGTAGTAAGGAATTAAGTGAAATCGGGTCGCGACAGAGGTGGTATCAGAGCGAGGTTGGACTGAATTGAGTCGATGTTAGTAGCTAGGAAAATGTACATCCTCATGTTATTGTGCATTGTTTAGATACAATTATGTATACCAAGCCGTGTAATAGTATAAAAAATTAATTGTATATACAAGATATGTCTGATAGACGTCGCGACAGTAAGGGAGAAAGTCACGCTCTCGAGATCGTAGAGTTGAGCCTGAGAGATGTAGTGAGTCAACCTCTGACAGAAACCTATCGGATCCCACAGAGACCACTGAGGCATGCTTCACAAGGTTAGAGCGGAGTGTGGACACCATTGTGGAACTATTTACTCAGGTTATATCTAGGTTGAGGGCAGACAGGGCTCAGCTGCACAGACTACTGCTACTGAACAAGTAGCTGCTGCTGATACACCTACATAACCTGCACCTATAACTATAGCTCCACAGCAGGTTGGTGATGATCCCGGATATGATTGTGAATTGGAACGACTGAGGCAGTTTCAAAAATTTCAGCTTCCATCATTCACTGGCGTTAAGAATCCAGTAGTGGCAGAGAAATGGATTAACTGAATAGAGAAATTATATGGGTATTTTCGATGTTCGACTACTGAGAGAGTGGTTTTTGCCATATTCATGTTAGAGGGCGAGGCAGAGCACTGGCGGAAGTCTGCCTGACCCATTCTGAAAGCTAGACATCCCATAATGACTTAGGAAATATTTTTAGATACATTCCGGAGGCAGTAAATTCCAGACATTGCTCAGAGGAAACTACAGATGGAGTTTTCATTCTAAACCAGAGGAGCCGATCTGTTGACTAGTATGAGTCTAGATTCACATCTTTAGGCAGGTATGACCCAAATACTATAGCAGTGAGGCTAAGAAAGTCAGAAACTTCATAGAAGGGCTCAGACCGTCTACCCGAGCTCGCTTGGCCCCGTTATATATCACTACCTACGATGAGGTAGTGTGCAGAGCACAATTGTGCAAACAAGATTATGACTTGCACGCCTCTGAGTTTGGGAAGAATGAAAGGGGCAGAGACAAGTATAGAAAGAGAACAGTGGAAGATAGAGGCTCTAGAGAGGGAATGATGCCTTTTGGAAAGAGATTGAGGGTTGATGAGTCACGGGGTGAGGGTGGTAAGGCCCTAGTGTATCCGACTTCAGCTCTAACCAGGGGTATTGTGATTGATAGACCCCGACCTACCACAGACCAGTGTAACATAAATGGGAGGTATCATAGTGATAGCTTCTGTTTTAGGGCTTCTGAAGCGTGTTTTAGATGCGAAAAGACTGGCTACTTCGTCAAAGATTATTTTGAACCTCTAATCCCGATCGTACAGAGACCAAAGGAGCCACAGAAAGCTCCCTCTAGTTCTTCGGCTCAGAAAAGGAAAGCCACAACCGAGGGAAAATGGGAAACAAGTTGTTAGCTGTGGTCGTGTGTATGCGATGGACCAAGACATCACAGATGCTCCATATGAGGAGAGTTAGTCAGTGGATTGGACATGTGTATAGCAATGGTAAGTCCCGAATAGAGAGTTGAGATATGACAGCTAACCTTGTCCTACTGACATGGACAATTTTGATGTAATGCTGAAAATGGGTTGGTTGACTGTAAATCGTATAGTTTTAGATTGTTATACTAAGATGATAACTTTTCCTTTATCTGTAAGATAGGTTGTAAAGTTTCTGAAAAGAAATGAATGTAGTTACTGTAATTGAAAGAGGGAATGTACTGTACAAATTGTATTGATGATATGGTGAGAAATTTAGGTAATTACTAACCACGAAAGCCTCAAATAATTATTTTCATAAAAAGAATTGAACATGAGGTTACGTAGATGGTTATAGCTTCTAAAAGAGTGGTGATCGTGAAATTCTGTACCACCCAGGTAAGGCAACTGTTGTAACTGATGCCTTGAACAGAAAGAGCCTCAGGATGATATTATATATGATGGTTAGGGAACACAAGCTCTCAAAGCAAATTGTAACCCTCAGTTTACATATTATCTATTCTGATAATGACAGTAACTGTATGCTAGCTAGCCTGAGATTGAGATCGGATTCGATTGACCCGATACGACAGGCTTAGCATAGTGATCTGTACTGTATTGATATGACGAGTCAGGGTAAACCTGCAGTCGATGTTGTGGGCCGAGAGTGCTGGCCATGATCTACTGAGGGGATGCCAGCCGACGACTTGTGAACGGGCTGGACCTTAAAAAGAAAAGCGTAGGTATAATAAATCATTTTTTTAATGACTTGTATAATAATAATAATAATGATAAGAAGAATTTACAACATTTATTTTAATAAAAAATATATTTGATTTATTTTAAATAATATTATAAGTTTATAACTTATAGTAAATTATTTTAATTTATATTAAAAAAAAAAACTAATCGGCTAAGCCTAGTAAGCTACCTAAGCAAGAAGACTAAAGTCTAAAGACTAAAGACTAAAATTAAAATATTAAAATTATTACTAAATAATAATATTGAGCAAAAATAAAAAAATAAAAAACCCCTAAAGACTAAAGACTCGCTAAAGTAAAAGCTATAAACTAAATGTTTCTCAAACTCAGACCTTGCTTGCGCCGCTCCCTTCCATTTCTGATTCAAGTCTTTCGAATCTCGCCTCATCCTCACTCACAGACTCGTATCTTTCTTGTTGTCGCCTGATCTACGCCGTTCCTCGTCGCTCCTCACTCATTCTCTTTACGCTGGTCACTCAGTCTCTCTACGTCACTCCGTCACATCTCTCTCAGCTCTAACCTCCATTGCTCCTTGTGCCTCTGACCTTCGTTGATTATGTTTTTATTTTTAATCGTGTCATCCGTGTTGTGTTTATTCGTATCGTGTTTAATTGTATCAGCTTTATTTTTTTCGTGTTTATCGTGTTGTGTTGTGTCATGTGACACGGATAATTATAACATATCAATCGTGTCGTGTCACGTGTCACACGTATAAAATATGTGTCGTGTGCATGTTTACAATTTAAAAATGTTTTATAATTCGTTTTGTATTCGTGTTTCATAAATTCGTGTCTTGTCTTGACTCATGTCGTGTCGTGTCATGACACGGAGATACAGATTGCTAGGTCTATCCCATGATGAGAGGCATGCATTAATAAAAAGGCTACATGTCAACAGGTTCTTTGTCAACGATAAGTATCTTGGATCGCCTGTTCTTTTTGGTCGTTCAAAGATGTTAGAGTTTCAAATTCTCAAAGATCGATTATGGAGTCATGTATAGGGATGGTGATAACTCTGTAAAATAAAGTTATTTATGTACTTAATTTCATTAATTTTGCTTAATCCTCAAGTGAACTATATTAATTATCTTTTAATTTTTATTAATTTTCTCTAATTCTGTAGATAAATAATTTTTTTTTTATAAAAATCAAGTGATTTAGGGATTTTTAGCTTCAAGAGGGCAAAAAATGGACATGGATTCACTTACATGGGATTTTTCTTGCCAACTAAGATTTCACATGGCATTCTCATATTTAACGAACAAGAAGTCACATGGAAATTCCAACTCATCACATGGGCTTCATATGAATTTCACATGGGCTTTGCCACATGAGAGCTTAAGTGGACTAAAAGACAAAATTTGTGGTTATTGAAGGAGTAATCCATGGGCTGATTTGGAGCTTAGGATTACATGAAAATATCTTGTCATTAAGGCCATTTATGTTAAGATACATGGTAATTAATTACCACTCATCCACTTTCTGAAATATCCTCTTTACCCTTATTAATGTAATGTATTTAAGCAAATTATGGGGGAATGGAGCAGGGGGTGGCTACCCTAGGATTAGAATTTTTTTTTTGGGCTCATTTTTATGCTTTCTTAGTGTAGAAGAGTAACCAATTTATTTGCTTTATGTTCTTTAAATTCCATTTACATTTCCTTTTTTTTGTTAATTTATTCAATTTAAGCACTTTTCTTTTCAATTTTTCATTTAATCCTTATTGTTTCTTTGATTCCATCACCTTATCTTCATCTTTTCTAATATCTTATCTTCTATTTTTATTTTAGATTGAGCTTTAATTCATAGAAACTTAAAAAGGTTGAAAACTACCTCCATAGCCTTTGTGATTAAGCTTGATTCACATTTAATTTCTTACTTGTTTTAACTATTATTTTGACTTTTTCTTTGCTGTTTGGGAAGCTTATTTACTATTTTTATCTTGATTTTTAAGTTCTAAAACAGTTTCTAAGTAGTTAAAAATGGTTATTCAAAGTTAGGAATCATAAAAATTAAACTATTTTGCATTTTAGTTTTTCGTTCTTCATTTTTTCTCTACTTGGCGTCTTTTTCTGGATTTTTTTAGGTTGATTTAGCTATTGTTTTATGGCTATATTTTATTCATTTAGGTAGAATTTTATTATTGTAAGATCATATTTTATTTTAGTAATTTTTATATTAGCATTAGTATAGGTTTCATGACTTTTCAATAGACATTTTCTTGGATTTTTCTGATCCATTAGGCGTCAGTTTTAGGCGGGTTGATTTTAGGGGTTTCTTAGCTTAATTTAAGTCACACTTAGATCATATTTTAATTAGGTAATTTCAAAGATTAGTTTATGTTGCATAACTCATCATTTAGTTGCATTTCTCACCATTTCTCCCCTGTTTTAGGCGTCCTTGCCCATGATTTCTATAGCTAGTGTTTTGCCTCATTTTAGATATTATTTAAGTGCATTTAGGTGTTAATTAAGTCATACATTCATTAAATAATTTTTAGGAAACCTTAGGTAATTTTTTTATTGCATTTAAATCACAATTTGGTAATTAATCTTCATGTTAGGCGTCCTTCACTGTGCCGATTTCTAGGTTAGTTTTGTGTTCTGTTTTAGGGTCCATTTAAGATCATTTGATTAGGGTTAAATCATTTTAGGGTTAAGTAATTAGGGATTAATAGTTATAATGCATTTAAGTTAGCTGGTTTAGCATTTTAGGTTAGGTTTTGCATATTAATTCAAGTCTCTCCATGATTTAATTTTCATTACTATTTGGTTAATTTAGGGGCCGTTAGGATTTGCTTCATGCATTAGTTAAGTAGAGTTTAGGGTTTAAATCATGCATTTAGGGTTAGTTTAGGGTTATAATCCATTTCATGCATTTTTAGTTTGTTTTCATTTCAATTTCCAGAATTGAAAAATATTTTAATTTCCATGCATCATTTAAGTTAGTCGTTAGTAACTAATTATGCGTTTTGTTAGTTTAGCAATCATTTAGGGTTAGGATTACTTTTCAGATTTGTACTTTAGGTTAGAATTACATTTAAGATTTTTAGGTTTTTATTAGGATTTCATTTTATCATACATTAGTTTAGGTTATTTGGTATTTTTATTTCATTCAATTAAATTATATACATGCATTTTTCATTTCATATTAGGATTTTTTAGATTTATTTTCATTATTTGCATATTAGACCTGTATTTTCTATTATTTGCATTTTGTCCCATTTGCTCTATTGATTTTAATTTTATTATTTTTCTTTTGTGGTTGCTTTATATTTCCTATTTGGATTTTGTAAGTATTTCTATTTTCATTTTCTTTTCACTATTTTTATTTTTTTATTTTATTTTCTTATTTTTCTTGTAATTAGCTTTGGTAGATTACCTTTTTCCATGATTAACTAAAATATACTTACGGTGTAATTATTTGATAATTAGTTAAGTTAACTACTTTCTATAGGACAATATTTCGGATTCACCTCCATATTACTTAGAGTCCATCTATACTCAGCACGTAATTACATTTAAGGTCCACAAATGGCAAGTAAATTATTGCCGTTTGCGGGGAAGAGTGTCCTCATCAAGTCGGTTGCAATGGCATTGCTACAATACTATATGGCTTGTTTAAAGCTCCCATCTTTTGTGCTCTCGAAATTAAATAGTATTGTTGGTACTGGTAGTAAAAGACGGATCCATTAGAAGAAATTTGACGACCACTGTTGCTCTAAATTTGATGGCGGGTTGGGTTTTAAGGATTTTGAATCCTTCAACTTGGCACTCTTACCAAAACAATGGAGGCGATTGGTTCATAATGCATCTTCTTTATGTTATCGGTTGTTCAAAGGTAGAAACTTTCCCACTACCAGTATTTGGAAAGCTTCAGCAGGACATTGAGCCTCTTATTTATGGAAGAGTTTACTCCAAGGTAAGGAAGTTATGGATGCGGGGTTGCTTTGGCGTGTAGGTGATCGTCTACTTATTGATGTATGGCACGATAGATGGATACATAAACCGTGTCTGCACTTTACAGGAGCACGTACGCCCATGAAAGTTTCACAGTTGATTAATCCTTCTGATCGCACATGGAATATGGAGATGTTGCAAGAGCTATTTACTAAGGATGACTGTGAATTCATTTTACGCATTCCTCTCTCCACAGTTGTCATACTGGGTAAGTTGATTTGGGCTGCTTCAAGAATGGGGAATTATAGTGTGAAATCAGCTTATCATATAGCACGTCAACTACTAAGCAAGCCTTTGGGACAGTTCCATAATTGGTTTTTATGTTGGAAGGCAATCTAATCTCTTCACACTCTGCCAAAGGTTCAGTTTTTCATGTGGCGCTTGGTCCATAATATCCTGCCTACAACTGGCATGCTATGATCGAGACACATTCTAGTGATGGAGTGCTGTCCTGCATGTGGTTCGTTTGAGGAAACATGGTTTCACAGCATTTTCCAGTGTAAACTGAGTGTTGAAGTTTGGGAGTTAATGTACAATGGATAAACCAAATTTCTTAGGCCCCTTCAACAGGGATGCTGTTCTGGGACTATTTGTTTAATCGACTACAAGACACGGGTGATCAAGAGAAGTTTGTGGTTGTCTGCTGGTTGTTGGGGAAAAATCGCAATACTGCTCTCCATGATAACACTTGCAGATCTCCATCGTTTATTGCTTATCAAGCAGCTGAGTTACTACAGGAGTGTGCTACCTCCTTTTCGCCCAAAATCTCTGCTGCTCTACATTCACAAGCAAGCAGTTGGCAAGTGCCGCTAGAGGGCTTCACCAAAATTAATGTTGATGCAACATTTACGGGGTTTCATGCAATTCCAAGAGTAGTTATTAGAACATCTGTGGGAACTGTTCTACATTGTGTGGTGACAAGGAAGCCAAATGTCTCAGATTCATTGTATGCAGAGGTTTTGGTTACAGTTTGGGTTGGACATGGCAAATGAATGTGAGCTTCGTTCATTCATACTAGAAAGTGACTGTCTATAGGCAGTTCAAGAGTTAACCACCACACAGGTTTACTTCAGGGAGAGGGGTTGTCTTCTTGAACCCTGATGTTTCTGATTTGCAATAATAAGGAATATCCATTCCATGATCAAAAACATTTTTACATCGTTGCCAGCTACAAATATGAAATTTTATTTAGATAATTTTATCTAATAATAGATACAAATCTAATGACAATTACAATAAGTATTAATTTTTTTCATCTTTATTTTTTCAATGTATAAACTTTTTAATAATACAAAGTGAATTTTTATTCAAACTGTAACATCTAAATGACTATTAAATAGCTTATTAAACAAAAATTTTGCAACAACTAGACGCTCCAAGATATCTTCATGTTAAAGCTTAACTAGACTAGGCGGAGGCATGTGAAGTCGTTGCCAGAATACGGATCCTGGCCATGTTAGCTAAAATGTCCACATAACAATTTGCTTCCGTAAACACAAGTTTCAGTGAACAAAATCCAATATCTCTTTACCAAATTCGGGCATTTATGAATCAATTTATTTTGGTAAATATAAAATTTTCTTAATAGCTAATAAAAAATCTGATTTAACGATAATCTTCCTACAACCAAAGTTCCAAGCCAATAACAAAACCCGCACAATGTAAATTTCAGTTTTACCGATGCACCCTTAGGCTATGCTTGGTACATGAGAAAACTGAATGGATGGAAAGTGGTGGAAAGAAAAGTGAAAGAAAAACAAATTTTAAGTTGCTTAGTATAAAAAAGAAAAATGGGAAGAAAAGAAAATAGGAAGGATGAACATTTTCTTTCCCGCTTCACAAATGACAATCTGTTCATATTGGACAGATAAGTGGAAAGAATATATTGATTGGCTGAGTAAATAAGTAAAAGTACATAATTACCCCTAGTCGGTTTCCCTTTACCAAACAGTGCGGGTTTTTGAACACTCTCCTGGCATCGTTATTTGATTGCTTCTTTACTTATTTACGTAAATAATAAAATCATTATTAATTATAAATAATAAATCATTAAATAATTAATATTAATCAATTGATCATTAATTAATTTTAATTAATTTTTTATAATAATTAATTATTTAAAATTTAATTAACCATCTATGATTAATTATTAATTAAATAATCATTAATAATTAATTATTAATTAATTATTTTGACCAAATTTTTTTTTAAAAAAATATTTCATTACAAATGATAAAATTAATAAATACCAAAAAAATTATACTTAATAAATATTTGCATAAAGGGTAAGATTGTAAAATCATTTTAAGTTTAATTTTCTTTCTTCTCGGTTTTCAATTCTACCAAGCAATAGAAAGAAAAAATATATATATTTTTGCATCCATATTTTTTTATCTTTTCTACCAAGCACACTTTAAGAAAAAAAATTAGTTTTCTATCTTTCAATTTTTCATCTTTTCAGTTTTTTTCCACCCTACCTAGCAAAGCTTTGGTCCTATTCCTTGATGAATCCAAATAGTTACCCACCTCTACCAACCTTACATTGACCTCCTGTCGAAAGTTGACTCAGATTCGTCTAATTTTTTATTGCTTTTTTCCAGTCTTTTTAGATCACAGCGAAAGTATGAAGTAATTATACTCTAATACCAACTAACAGGATCGGTTGCCTTCCATTTGCCTTCCACAAGCGTACTAAACATAAGCAGTTTGCAAATCAGACATAGAACCAAGGGATTTTAGCCAGTGCTTAAGATCAAGAGCCCTCTTGACATAAACGTCAAGCCGTGGCTTGACTTTTATGAAATTATGCTTTTTACCACGGTAGCCTACTTCAATAATCCCTTGGTACAGCATAAACATTAAGGTTCTACAGATCAATGGTCTGATTAACAATTTCATAAGCTTTCTGATGCAGAAGATCCACTGCTGTAGCAATTGTAGAGCATACAACTTATGTAATTGTAAACTATGTTATAGAACAAAACAATGAATCATACTAACGAAGTAAAGAAAATAACCAAAGAGAGAATTTAGAAACTTATAGTCGTATTTCAAAAAGGTTTTTACAAAGATAGGTAAGATTTTTCTATGCCTTTACTTCATGAAGGAAGCTTTCTTATATAGGCATGAAAAAGTAAGAAAAATAGTAAAAGTGAATAGTTCCTAAAGTACAATAATTTCTAATAATTTCCATCTAACAATGGATATGCATGAATATATCTAAACATTTAAAACATGTAGGTGACATGACATGATAGGTGAATAGTACAAAGTTAAAAGCACAATGAAGGAAAATTCGCGCATCAAAAAGAAAACTTGCTTAGACTTGACTTGTCTTGGCATAAAGTTGCATTGACTTGATATTCTTTTATTTTATAGCTGTGATAATTTTATATTTTTAAAATTATTTGTACTTAATTTTTTAATTAATTATTTAAATCTTTAATTTATTTTGTTAATTATCCTCTTTATTTAATTAAAATTCTCATGTTTGCAGATAAATTAAATCCGGATGAATAATGGACCGAAATTGGCCTAAATTCGAGATTAAGCCACGCGGACAACATGAGTCATGCCACCTAGCACATCCAATTGGACAAGAAGACCGATGACATGAAAATATCTTTTCAAGGAGCGAATGATGTGAAGACAAGTGGCCAAAAAAAGTCAACTCATCAAGGATGTGGAAATGACATTTTTACCCATAGTGTGTTTTTAAATAGGAAAGGATGACAATTGAAAGAGGAGAAAAAAAATTTAGGACTAGAAGTAAATGTAATTTTAGGAGTAGGAGTAGAAGTAAGGTAGCTTAGAGTAGTTTAGTTTGAGATTACATTTTCAAGATTTACTTTCTTATTTTCTTTTGTCTTTCGTTGGCTTCCAATTTCACTTTTAATTTGCATTCCATTTTTATGTTATCAATTTTCTAGTCTTGGATAATTTTTCTATTCAATGGAAATCAGCATCATTAGCTCTTCTCGGTTTTGTTTAAGTGATTGCTCTGTTTTTTTTAGTCCACTTCATAGTTTACATATTTTACATTTTCCAAGTAGCTCTCGGTTTGCAAGAGGATTACTTATGTTTTTAGTTGAAAAAAATCTTCATTTTGCCTAGTGTAGCTCTCAGCTTGGTGCATTTTTCTCGATTGGACAGAGGGAATGATGCTGGTGACTGAACCAAAGTCACCTTGCATCACTTGCTTCATGTCATGAATCACTACTCCCATTTTATTTACTGTTAATGATTTCTGAAAACTCCATTTCTTTTATTTTGGAACTTGCATTAGCAAAAACTTAGGATTTGTTTCTAGCGTCTGCTTGATGAGTACCTTATGGGCATGAGAAGCTGAACTGAGGTAAAGTATTTCTCACTGGAGCTGGGACCAGAAGCGTGGAAGGCCATTCTTGTTGCTGTCCAGGGGGTTGCTGCTTTGCTTCACTGCTGTTGCTGTCGAGGAGAAGAGTTAGCAGGGGACGGTGCAATGAGACTTGGAGAGGAACTAGTTGCTGCGATGATGAACGATTGGACAAGCTGCTAGAGGTAGCAGCTAGACGGTGTCCTGGCAGCAATCAGGAACCATTTCCCACTCTGTTTAGCTCTATTTCATTGTTGAGTTGAATGCAAGAGTGTAGGACAGAGCACGCTGAAAGCAGCAGCATAACAGAAGCAGGACAACAGCTAGTTTGAACCTGCAGCACCTGGAAATGCAGCAGTCAGCAGCTGGAATGAGCTGACCCCGTGAGCACCTAGAACCAAGACACACCTGGACAAACCAAAAAGAAGTAACGCCTGGAACAGTAGCAGATTGTAGGACCGGATGCAGTAGACTGACAGTAGCTGGAACCGAGAATGCCTGGTGCAGCAGGGAGCAGAAGCAGACCTTGCTTGGAACAGTTTCTGGTTAGAACCCGAGAGCAAGCAAAATGCAACGGGACAGTTGCCAAAAATGTGAAAGTCTGGAAATAAGCATGATTTGGAAGACATGTGAATAGTATTTGGAGGGATAATTATATGGTTTAAAAATGCTTAAGGCTTGTTTGGCAATTACCTTATGCACAATAATCAATTTTTCTTGATTAGTTCATGAAGTAGATTTAATTATGTACTTAGCTTATTTTTATTTTTATCATGCATTAGTTAAGTTAGATTAAACTTGTTACATGCATTAGTTAAATTTTATTGTTAAATTAGTAATTAGATATAGTTAGGATTAGTTTAGAGTTAATATTTTAGACATGTAGTTTTATAGTTATTTTCTTAATTTCCTAGGACTTTATTTTTATTAAGTTTTAGTTTAGCTTAAATTGCATTTTAATTGCAATTTTAGGATAGTTTAATTGTAGTTTAATTAATCTTGCTTTATTATTTTCATAATTGCATTTTATTTGCGTTAATTAGTTTTAACTGTTTTAATTTTTTTGTAGGTTTTTTATTACATGGAGCACTATAAGTAATTTTTCTCGGTTTTAATTTCTTTATTTTATAGCTTTTATTATTTTATTGCTATCAGTATTTTTAATTCTAACTATGTAGATCACCCACCTTAATTTTATAATTTGCTAGAATCTACTTAGGGTAAGATTAACCGGTAGTTAATTAGGCTAGTCAAGTTCTCTGTGGGACGATAACTCGGGACTCAAATTCCATTATTACTTGTACGACCCGTGAACTTGCGGACATATACCTTTAGGGCCCATCAAGTTTTTGGCGTCGTTGCCGGGGAAGTCTTAATTAGCCATTAGTTAATATCGGTGAAATGATGCTTAGGTGTAATTCTAGCTTGTAAATATTTAGAAGTTCAATCTAGATTAGTTAATTGAAAAATTAAAATCAAAAAAATTGAAAATTTTAAAAATTCAAAAATTCAAAAGAATTTTCTAAGGACTTTTCGATGATTGCATGCATAGAGCCAGGAGTTTCGATTGATTTCCTTTAGATCCTGAAATTGAACGGACACTTAGAAAAATTCGAAAGGATTCTAGGAAATTTATAGCTCCGCTGCAATTCACCATGGCAGAAAATAGGGAAATTAGAACTATTGGAGATTATGCGATACCGACAATTGGAGGATATTATTCCGGCATTAGGCCACCAGCTGTCCCTACAAATAACTTTGAAATTAAGCCCGCAATCCTCCAGATGATCCAAACTTTTCTACAGTTCAGTGGGCTTCCACACGATGACCCACATGCTCACCTTGGGTAATTCTTAGACTTGTGCAACACGTTTAAACACAATGGATTATCTGATGATGCGCTTAGGCTTAGATTATTCCCCTTCTCGCTTAGGGATAGGGCACGACACTGGTTAACCTCCCTGCCTCCAAGATCCATTTCTACATGGAACGAGTTAGCCCATCAATTTCTATCTAAGTTTTTCCCTCCCTCTAAAATGGCCCAACTCTGTAGTAATATATCTTCCTTTGCCCAGTACAACTCTGAATCTCTTTACGAAGCATGGGAACGATATAAGGAGCTTCTTAGGAAGTGCCCTCATCATGGTCTACCTTTGTGGCTGCAAGTCCAGACCTTCTACAACGGACTTACAAGCCCAAATAGGACTATTGTTGACGCTGTTGCGGGTGGAGCGCTAGTGTGTAAAACAGAGGAGGAAGTTTACGAGTTGTTAGAAAAGATGGTGGCTAACAACTATCTATGGTCCTCGGAGAGGAAAATGCCAAAGAAGCCGACGGGTATTTATGAGCTTGACACACTGTCTACATTGACCTCTCAAATCGCTAATCTTATGAAGAAGGTAGAGTCGCTCAGTACCCAACATAATCCCCCCACTAGTCCTAACCTTGTGTATTCTGTCCAAAGTCCTTTTCTTTCCTGCGAGCTGTGTAGTGGTACCCACTCTGTAGATAGGTGTTCGCTCAACTTAGAATCAGTTTAGTATGTTGCCCCCCTAAGCAACAGAACAACCCTTTTTCAAACACCTATAATCCAGAGTGGAGGAACCATCATAACTTCTCCTAGAGCCAAAACCAAGGACAAACTTCTAGCTCTAGACCTGTAGAACCCCCTAGTTTTCAAGCTCTACCGGTTCAGGTACCACCACAATCGCAATTTCCATATCACCTGCCTCATCAACCATCCCCACCACAATTTCAGCATCATCCATCTCACTTCCATCAATCACCACCACCACCACCACCACCACTTACGCAGCCACAACTTTACCATGCACCAGCAGCTGAGACGAAGCCCTCGCTTGAGGAAATGTTCACGACTATCCTGCAAAATCAAGCTGCTTCAATTAAGAACTTAGAAGTTCAGGTTGGACAGATAACAAATGCTCTTAGCCAACGTCCTCAAGGAACCCTTCCTAGTAACACTGAAGCTAATCCTGTTAGGCAAAGGGAATGTAAATAACATGTAAAATCCATCGCCCTTAGGAGTGGCAAAGAGCTAGATGAGCCACAAAGTAAGTCCAATCCTGTTGAGCCCATAGTTGAAAAACCCATAAGTTCTAACGAAGCAGCTCAGAAAGAGCAGGAACATCAGGATCGGGCTGCAAAAGAATCCAAGCTAGGCACTTCTTCATCTATACCTTCTTCTTCTTCATTGCCTTCCTCGTCCTCTGATTCTACACAGGTTCCCACTACATTGCCTCTAGTTAGACCACCAGTACCTTTTCCTCAGAGATTCCAAAACCAAAAGCTTGAACAACAATTTGCTAAATTTCTTGAAGTTTTTAAGAAACTTCACAGCAATATTCCTTTCGCAGATGCTTTAGAGCAAATGCCAAGTTATGTGAAGTTTCTAAAGGATATCCTCTCAAGGAAGAGAAGACTGGAAGATTATGAGACGGTGGCCTTAACTGAGGAATGTAGTACCATTATCTAGAGGAAATTACCCCCCAAGCTCAAGGATCCCGGGAGTTTTACCATACCATACACTATTAGAAATTTATTCTTTGGTAGAGCCCTGTGTGATTTAGGAGCTAGTATAAATTTGATGTCATCATCTATCTATCAGAAGTTAGGAATAGGGGATGCCAAGCCCACCACAGTGACCCTTCAGTTGGTTGATCGATCAATAAAATATCCGAAGGGGGTCATTGAGGATGTCTTAGTAAGGGTGGACAAGTTTATTTTTCCTGCTTATTTTATTGTTTTGGACATGGAGAAAGATAGGGAAGTCCCCATTATACTTGGTAGACCTTTCCTAGCGACGGGTAGAACAGTAATTGATGTACAAAAGGGGGAGCTAACGAAGAGAGTCCAAGATCAGGAAGTAAAGTTTAATGTTTTCAAACCTTTGAAGCTCCCTGATGACTCCCAAGAGTGTTTTAAGATGGAGATTGAGGAGAATATAAGGCTTAAGCATATAAGATCTGAGAGAAAGAATGAAGTAGATAGGGCTCATGAGGAGTTAACTGTCAGCACCCTGTCACCACTTTGGATAACCCTCCTACTCTTCGCCTTGCTGCTGAGTGTTGTTTTCTTCAGCTGCATTTGAAGTGGCTGTGTTTTTATTTTTCACTTTGTATATAGTTTGTTTTTCTTTATCTTTTCTGTTGTGTCTTTCTTTGTTTTTGTTGCAGGTTTCTTTTCTAGTATTATGCTTTCAATCAAGCTTCAGTTGTTCATCATCATCAGAAAGGAGAGTACTCTGTTCTTAAGCTTAAATTCTTATATTATCTGCACACTGAGGACACTGTGCACTTTAAGTTTGGGGGAAGGGATATCACTTGAGAAATTTTGTGAAAAATTGGAAAAAATTTCAAATTTTTTTCGAAAATCTGAGAAGGAATTTTCAAAATTTTTTCGATTATATGAGCTTAAATTGCTTGATTTTTGGATGATTTAGTACTTAGCATGTAGTTTTCCCATATTCCGATGATATGACCCCATGATTTAGTATGACTTTGATTGATTGAGAAGCATGATTATAGGAAAAGCATGAAGTTGAATTCTTGAATTTGTCTTAATTTTGATTGTGATTGCCTCATCTTATACACATGTCATGTCTGAATCGGTATATTTATTTAGAGAAAGCTTATGTATACATATGATTACATTTGTTCAATTGATTTTGTGCATCATATTCTAGAATTTGTTTGATCTAATCTCGAGGCAAAATATTAGATCACACTTGATTAGGGAGATGATTTAGGCCATCTTTGGATCGTTTGAGCCTTTCTAGCCTTCCTTGTATATATTTTACCCCTAGTCACCCATCTGGGCCAAATAAGCTTTTCTCTGTAAATATACCTGCGTTATTTTCCTTAGCTTAAATACTTTGTTCCTATCCCTTAACCCAAAGGCATGAAAAGTCATTGGGATATATTATGAGTTATATGGGTATTAAGTGATAGTGAAAGAGTATGTATAAAAAAAAATGATGAAAAAGAAAGAAAAAGAAAAAGAAAAGAAGAAAGAAGAAAAATTCAAAAAAAAATGTTTAGCAAAAGAAATAAGTTTGGAGGAAATAATTAGAGCTCTTACATTATAGATCCTAGAAGTAATGCCTGTTAAGGGGTAATTAAACCTAAATCGACTTTATCATACCTTAGCCCCAGCCTTACATTACAAGCTTAATGAAGTCCTATTAATCTTTGGTTAAGTGTGACTACATTAGTGGAGAGAGAAGTGAAAAGCAAACTTATGGGAATGATCACATGTCATTGACTTTGCATTCACTGTGTTGCATAATCTGATCTGGATAATGTACTGTGAAGTGACTTAGATATTTTTCACACACTCACGAGGAGTCCAATTTGGGTTAGGACTTATGATTGAATAATTCTAAGTGCTGGACTTGTAATTGTGAGTCTTTGATTTCATAGTCTGTACTTTTTCTTTTAGGATGATATTGGAGAATTATTGTGTGTTGTACTTGTCATTCCTACAATCATTTTGTTTTGCTTGAAGACAAGCAAAAGCTCAAGTTTAGGGGTGTAGCTGTCATAAGGTCTTCTTAATTATAAAAGGAAAGCTTCATATGCATAATTATACATGCATTTAGATAGGGAAACTTTTTTTTCCTCACATTATTGACAATCTACTTGAAAATCTTCTTCATTACTGTCGGTGAGATAATTATTTAACCACTCGAAGGGGTCTTCGTCATAGGGCCTCGTTAATACATTTCCATATCCATCATAACCATTTAAGGTTTGATAATAATGAGGACTTTTAAGAATTTCTCTTATCCATGCCGTGTCACTAGGTTCTTGCCAATAAGGATTAATTGAAAATGATACACATCAACAAAACTGTAAAGATCAAGGTTAGAAAATCTATTGCTTATTTGGTCAAACTGGTTATCACCAAATTTATTGATTTTACTGAGGTTATGATGAAGCCAGTTAATGTAACCTTTGGAATACCACCACCAGGGTTCTTTATGTGATACCTCGGAAGTGAGGAAATAGGGACTAATGTTTTCCTTTAATCTTATTTTCTTACTTAGGTTGCATTCCTATACAGAACATGTTACTTAATTCTGTTTTACTTAATCCTTTAATCATTTAAGATTTGCTAGAAATTTCGACAGCATAACCTCTTATATTTTGACCAACCTTCCTGCAATGAAATAAAATTTATAATCGTAATGCAGTTGCTTTTACTTTTTAAACTTTACCATCTCACAATTCAAAATATATTACCATTACATCAACTATATTCATACTTAACATCATCAACATTGCATTGTTTCCCAAGATGTTTATCTACAACTCTGTAACATTAGATTACATACCATAAGTATACATATACAATCCAGTATCTATACAATACCATTGTCTGAAAATAAACATCAGGGAATATACCTGAGCGTGTACTAAAGTTAGTCTGAGAGGCTCAAAATTCACCAGGCTACTTGAGTACTTAGCAATAGCTAAGCATATTCTAATGCAGGTATTCTGAAATGGAGTAAAAAAGGGATGAGCTTCTAATAAAGCTCAGTAAGGAAAGCATTTAAAGAAATCCTGACAAATTCTAAAAACATGTGGAAATCAGGGTTAACATGCTTTCGTACTTACTTAAATCCATTGGTATAAACTTACATGCTTACTTTCAAATAAAACATTTGTACATATATACTTATGAAATTCGATTTACATAATGCTTACTTTCTTTGAAATAAAGTATACTTACTTTGAAATAAAGTATACTTACATACATGCTTACTTTAGCAAACTTATGTACTTATTTGCTTTGAAATTTAACAAGCATACATACATACTTACTTGCTTAAAATTCACATACTTCTTACTTACTTTCTTTCATACTTAAAACGTTCATACATTAAAACATGGAGACTGGCTATGTCCGAATAGCTATCATGCAAACATTCGTCTTCCTCCGTAGAGGGAATTCTGTACTGATGGCCATGACAGAGGCTGTAGGCGAGATCAGGGTCGTACAACAAATAAACGTAGTATCTGAATAAACATTCTACTAGTGCATAGCTAAGGTACGAACACCAGTGGTACTCACCGTGCAAGAGACATACATGCGTGCTATGCGGGCACGAGATACTACGAAACATACGCCACGTGTAGCAAACTCAAACACCACAAAGGGGGAGACAAATACTACACGAGCAAAACGTAACAAGCACCACAAGGGGCGGAGTGTCACGCCCTTCTCCCACACATGACCTTACCAAAAACCACAACAATTTTTTTCACTTTTACTTACCTTTATCTCCTCAACAGTTGGGCTGTGAATAGTTATTAGTCTCCTCATCCATACATACCTTACCATTCTTTTTCGTATCATACATACATGACATTCATATCATAAGTAAATTCATATACTTAAATATAATTACATCATTACATCCCCCATATTAAAATGTGTACATCACTATGTTTATACATTGTTCAGATACAAAAGAGTACGCATGTGTATACCTTTCGCTAGATGGGGAGTGGCAGCGGTCCAAAGGAATGCAATACCTCAGCCGACTCAATCTACTGACGAGAATCTGTAGAGATGGGGGGAAAATGAATGGGATGAGCTATCAACATGCTCAGTAAGGAAATCAGGCAAGCAAGTAGACATCCATACTATCTATTGAAAATAGTGCTTTGCCTTTCCTTCTCTCAATTCAAAAGCATGTTTAAAATATATATAATATAGTACAGATTTAAAATCCCATGTACTAAACACATGCTGGTTTATCAATCAGAGGCATTCGTGCAAAACAGTGCATATTCAATCATTTAAGAATGCCTTTATATAAAATATGCCATTTACATTCAAAACACAGTAAATATGGCATTTCTCATCACAACACAAACAAATCAATCGGGTTCCGACCCATCCCTCAAGTCTACCCGTATCATAAAACACATGTGATATATCATGCGAGACTCAGTGGCTAAATGCAATCTCTCTAGACTATGTAAGAGAGCCTCCCCGCCGAACAGAGCCTCCTTGCCCACTCTGACTTAAGGATGTTGGGCTTAAAGATCTTACCGTAAGAGAGCATCTCTGGACTATGGCCATATCCTAACATGTGGTGAAATCCCAGGTAACACAGTACTCGGTGTACGGGTTATCACTGCTGTAACGGGAGGGGGGTCAGTCCATCACAACCGCCAGCTATCAACAACTCTCCTCCACAACTCCACAACACAAAACACGATACAGTGTACTCCATGCCACACGCACGGTACAACGTACACCCGTGGACCCATACATCATGGTCGGGGTGCCTGTCATAGGTCTTAGCCGCTCATACCATGAAAATACATCATAGTGGGGTGCCTGCCATAGGTCTTAGCCCTCATACTATGGAATAAATGCCACGTCTCTAAATCCACGTGAGAACATCTCAACAGTGTGACACTCAGTCTACACGGAGGAAATCGTCACGATTTTTCTAACATGTCTATATATCACGTAAAACTACAGTGCGCGTCTTGAGTGTGACTCACAATCAATGCTCCACCTCAAAACACTGTATATGCATGTAAAAATATCAACACTAGTGCGAGTAAACCTCCAGCACTAGGTCATGCATAGTTCTCATTTCAAATCAAGTACGAGCAAATCGCTCAAGTACTATGTCATGTACAAATCATGAAGAATCGAGTACGAGCAACGCTCCAGCACTCTGTCATTCATCTCATGTAAAACTCGAGTACGAGCTAATCGCTCCAACATTCTATCATGCACAAATGACATAAAACTGAGTACGAGAAATGCTCCAGTACTTTATAATGCATGTCAAATAAATGCAGTGCGAGTAAACCTCCAGCACTAATGTATGTGAAAAACATCTGAAATCAAGTGCGAGTTGTGCTCCAGCACGATTGTTTCCACATAATTCGGTAGATGACTCTTTAAAAATAGGGATGTTTAACATCATTAAAATCAACACTATAAAGTGTGCTTAGTTTACATTGACCTCAAAATATCATTTTCATGCTTTTTACAACTTTTCCCAAAGTTTCACTTTTTGCCTAACT
Source organism: Firmiana major (assembly GCA_033439115.1). NCBI lineage: Eukaryota > Viridiplantae > Streptophyta > Magnoliopsida > Malvales > Malvaceae > Firmiana > Firmiana major. Next base: position 15,038,163 of record CM065904.1, on the reverse strand, counting down.
AGGGGCAAAATCGTAATTTACCCATATCGGGTCCCTATAATATTATCAATTTTCTCTGACCTTCAAAATAATTTCAGTGAATGTAAAATCCAACAAAAATATGCATAGATATCTTTAACTACTTGCAAGAGTCCCCTACCTCGGATCACGTAGTGTGACCTCTCTTCCTCTGTGCTGCTCTAATCTGGCAGTCCGGTCAACTCTCAATATGACTCTGGAGTTACATTTAACCATTCACTGGATTAATTTCATGTTTCCTACTGTATTACACATTTAATACAGTTCATTTCACTTAAATGAGCCCGTTTACTCTTAATGGGCCTTAAACACTTTAATTGGGCCTTAATCCGTATTAAGCCCGTTCATCAGGGTCTATCGACTCATTGGGCCTATCAATACCCATTGGGCTTTATTCCAAGCTCTTTGGATTGCCCGTATATCATTTATGACATTTTATTCAATTTTTTCGAATATAATTCACTAAATCTGAAATTTAATCCGAAATACGTAAATTAAATCTTAAATACGCATAAATCACATAATTTGTCGTAAATGAGCTTTACTTACCTGAGATTGTACGATGGTGTGTAAATCGAAGTTCGATCGGGCTTTCGTTCAGAATTTATAATCGAACTGCACAATTTTGTATATTAAACTCCGGGTCAATTTTCGATTAAATATATTTTAAATAAATTTATCGAAAATTAAATTGGTCACTTTTGACCTCGTATCGACTTACCCGAAGTCCGGTGAAATTTCAAAAAATTTTCTTTTTCTTTTTCTTTCTTTTTCCTCTTTTTTCCCTTTTCTCCTTGGCTGAACCGGTCCAGTCCGGTTCAGTTTAGAAGGTTCTGCCCTGAACCGCCGACCGGTTCAGGTAAGTTTTGGCCTTGCCGGCGTCATCCGGCCAGTTCTCCAGGAGCTGCTGCCACCGTTCGATGCGCCAAAGCCTGGGGATCGTTCGGTTGGGCTCGATCGGACCCTAGCACCGTCGGTGGCCGTCGGATTCCCTTCTCTTCTCCGCGGCCTTCAACTCCGTCGATCTCCCTTTTCCGGCGCTGGTGAGGCGAGTTACCGGTGGCTGGGAGGTCGCACCATTGCCTTCTTCCTTTTTTCGACCGTTTGCTGGCCGCTGGGGTCGCCGGTGCTCGCCGTCCGGTGGTTCTTTTCTTTTCCGTCGGTTTGGTCTCTCACGCGGTTTCTCTCTCTCTGCGTTTTTCTTTCCAATTTCAGATTTTGTTTTTTTTTTCTTTATAATATATTTATAATATTATTTTAATCCTTAAAATAATATTAAAAATCCTAAAATATCCCAAAAATATCTCAAAAATTCATATTAAATTCATTTAGTCCGTAAATGAATTTCTTAGTCCGATTTTACCTTTTCGGTATATTTTTTCACAATTTTCAAGCTCATTTTTCGAGGTAAAAATTCCAAAAATATTAAATAAATTCATATCTTAATCAATTGGACTCGAAATTCAATATTTGCCCTATTATTGATCAAGATTTATCGATTTCATATTTTTAATGAAATTTCCTCATCGGATTTATACCGAATTTCGATCAATTGACCGTTTTACCCCTGCACTTCCTCGAAAATCACTTTAACCCTTATTTCGCTGTTATGTAGCTTACATGCATTTTTAATTCTCAATAAATCGATTGCATGATAATAAATACTCTTCTTATGATTCAACTATGAAATATAACGTTCGTACACATAGGAATCTTAAGGTATAAGCTACATATGTAAATCGAAAACTCGGGTCTGACACGAAGTTAGAGCACCACAAGTAGTAGGCATGATATGCACACAACATATGCTATGGGGTAGCCCTCTAGTCTAAAAAAAACCATACTTCTTTACTTGCTTTTATACATACGTAAAATCATTTGAAATTGAAATCTTAAAACCATAAAGTTTATGATATAAAATATTAGTATATTAAAACTCATGCTTGGTATACCAAAAACGGCTGGGTTCAGGAATTAAATCAGGTTTCTATTCCTAACGGAAAGGCTCGATTTTTCCTCGAAAACTCTATACATTCATAAAATCATTTAATGTAATATAAACAGGTACATGATGCCATTACAACTTTAAATTACATCTCTTACCTTAACGGGGCTAGGGCAGTGCTAAATCGCTAGGTCTCGGGTTTGTCTCGTTTTACGTTTCGATACCTCAAGCTGCCATAAACAACCCATTTAGTATTCAAATTATCCTTATTTCATATTCTTATTCATTTACAACTTAAGCGGGGTTAATCAGACCCTTTTTTGGCCATTTTTCTTACTTTTTCGATTTTACTGATTAAATTGCCAGTTTAAGCTAATTTCGTCAATTTTGTTCTTCTAACTTCAAATTCATAAACTTATCAACCTAATTTCTTATTCAAGTCTCTAATTCATCTTGTCAAACATGTCAAATTTCCCATTCTCATTATTCTCAGTTTTTCACTGAACTGTGCTATAAACCTGACTTTTTCGGTATAAATTTAACTGTCGATAACCTTAAACTCAATCAAATTTCATCTCTACCCTAACATTTACATGCTGGCCCAACCTACACAAGTCCATAGAAATTATTTCTCAACTTTCTACTTAACTAAAAATCATCCAACAACATCAAGCATTAACATATCTCAACATCATCATCTTCCATCAAATTTACCTCAAGTTTGACCAACTTTGACCAATTCTTTTTGATGGCTCTACCGAGAGGGGGGTGAATCGATTTTCTAACGTTAATAGCAAATTTTAATTTAATCCTATTTTAATTTGCAAATGAAAGTAAGCAATATAACAAAATTAAACAATTTAATGCAAGATAGGGAAGAGAGAAACAAACACAATCGTTTATAGAGGTTCGGCCAAACTCTTGCCTACGTCCTATCTCCTTGACCTTCTTGTCAAGTGCTTTCTTACTCTCCTTCAACAGAAGTTTACAATGTTCCTTTTGCAGGTTAAGGAATAACCTCTCTACCCTTTGTAATATGAAAATGTATTCACCCTTTTACAATTTATCTCACAGAGGAACAATCCTCTTCTCTCTCAAGATAAGGATGAATACAAAAATGAAGCTTTAATGTAGGTAGGACAAATACAGCTTTTGCACTTAAGCTTATACAATAAATCTCAATAAATGAGGACTGAAGACACAAGGAATGAAAGTGTTGAAAGCTTGAGAATGTAGAAAATATGCAGCAATAATGTCTCTCTTCTCTTTGTCTTCAATGCTTGGTTAAATACTGAAGGATTAGTAGTTGGAGCATTAAATGCTGTTTTTCCCGTTGAGATTTTGCAGAAACTAGCCGTTGGGTACCTCCAGTAGTGTGCCAGATCGATCTACCTTCTTGGTCAGATCGATCTCTTAGTTATAAATCCTGCAAGATCAAAGCACAAAAACACAAGGAGATCGATCTCATAGGTTAGCAGATCGATCTGTTAATTTGAAAATGCTAGGGAAGATCGATCTGTCAAATAGGCAGATCGATCTTCCAATCTCTCTGTTTGAGGCAAGATCGATCTACAGATCGATCTGCCATGCAGTTTCGTAGTGGGGAGATCGATCTCTCAATACCTCAAATCGATCTACTTAGCTCTCTGACTTTGAGAAGATCGATCTCTTCCTTACCAGATAGATCTCATAAGTTCTCTGTTTGAGTGTGGATCGATCTTTCAGATCGATCTATACTCTTATGCTTTTAAAGGAGATCGATCTCTTCCTAGACCAGATCGATCTCTCAACTCTAGCTTTAGCCAGATCGATCTCTTAACCTTTGCAGATCGATCTCACTCTTCCTTAATACCTTTGTAAAGGTTCAAGGCTTGGCAGATCGATATCGATCTCTCATCAACAGAACTCTAAGTTCTGGTACTGATAACCTCTAAACATGTCTTTATATCATTTTTATATTATTGAATTTACTTGTTTTGTCATTTCAAAATATATTAACTCAACACTTTTTTATCCGTAAAAGCTTTTAAGCTGTAAATCAACATGTATACATCTTAAAAACACTAAGAACAACATTAAAAACCAACTAAAAACTTTCAAATTTAAGTTATTCTCTCACCTCAGAACATGGCAGATTCTACCCCTATTCTTCTTTCTAGTTTTTCACCTAGCAAACAACCTTCTTTTTGGCTGGATGTTTTATATGTTATAGAAGGCTTAGGATGGAAGATTTTATCCTTCTTGGCCAAAGTCTAGAATTGAAAGAATGTACCTAGAATTTTAAGGCTCCTGGAAGGACCAATTGCTAATTAGCAAATATTACATATAATCAGTTACCACTCAAGTGTGTAAATGACGCCATATGAAACGTAGTATAACCAAAAATGTCACTTACCGATTAGATGGAAGAAGTGGGTGAAAAGAAGATAATTGTTCTCGATTTAGTTAAGGAAGTTTATGAAGATATTCAATTAATTTGTGAAAGGTTGAGAACAACTCAGAATAAGCAAAAGAGCTATGCTGACCAAAGACGATGGTCCTTGGGATTTACAGTAGGAGGTTTGGTGTCCTAGAAGTTTTTCCTTCCAATAGCATAAAGAGATCTAGAAATAAGGGAAAGTTAAGTTCCCATTACACCGGACCTTTTGAGATCTTAGAACCGAGTGGAAGACAAGGTACACAGATTGGCCTTACCTCCGGCATTAGCAAGTATTCACGAAATCTTCCACATATCAATGCAATGCAAGTATCACCCAAGTCCGACACATGTGATTAAGTATGAACCACTGGAATTGAAAGAAAATATGAAACATGTGGAGAAATTGATTCGAATCTTGGACAGGAAAGAAAAGGTATTAAGGTCTAAGATGATTCCTTTAGTCAAGATTTTATGACAGTATCACATTTCAGAGGAAGCCACGTGGGAATTAGAAAGTTTATGCGAAAGAAGTACCCACAATTATTTGAGGACTGGTGTACTTTAAATTTGGGGACCAAATTTCCTAACGTGGGGAGAATGTAAATACCATAAATTTTCATGTATTTGATTTTATCAATGTTTAATTGTTAAGCCATTGAGATTAAAACGCGCATTCTGGTATACAATTAAGTTTAGTTATATTTTGCATAGGAGGAACCTGGGGGAATTTTAATTAATCCAGGCATTCAATTTAATAGAACAAAATTTTATAGGTTAATGATATTTCTTATGATATACAAATGCCATATTTGACTAAATATATTTGGTACATCACAAGTAAAATTTAGTAGAGTACATTAGCCCTATGAAGAAATAAATATAAGTATAAGTATATACATGTCTATCTATATAGGTATATACATATATATATATATATATATATATATATATATATATATATATGTCAATGTTGTGACGCCCCAGAAGCGCAGAAAATAGGGTAAACTTATTTTCATCAATACACAATTCTGGGTGCATTCCTGTGTAGTGTCATGCATCATCATATGTATACATTATAAAACTTTCACCTCAAGATCTCATCATCTAATATTTATATATCATAGCATATACAATTCTCAATACAAATTTAATTAATCCTAATACATCTCATACATCATTACATCAAGTGTTTGTAAATACAACTTTAGTCTGGGTACATGAAATATTAAAGTTTACCTCAAAATACAATATACGGCCTGGAGCTCAAGTCCTCAATTAGCCATACTCCGTACGTCACAGGAAACTCTCTTCACTTGAAGAAATCTGGGGGATATTAAAATAGGGTGAGCTTCTAAATCACTCAGTAAGGAGGGATATGGGACTCATTAACAAAAATGATTAATCACTCAGCACAATCATTTTGTTTAGTAAATGAAACTCAATAAACTCAGTAGAAAACGTAGCATGAAATCATTAAAACATCATTCTCATCTCATTTCTCTAAGATCATGCAGAAATATAAGAGTAAATAGCTCAGTATGAAAATCATAGTTACAAGCATATGGAAATAAGGATGTGATAATGGCTTTTCTCGTAAAACGTGATAAAAATCACCTCAATAGTAATGCACGTAGCACAGCCACAAAACACAATCTCATGTGTAAAACTGAGACTAGGCAAATAAAATTCAGATAAAAACATCAGTCATGGCACATCAAAATAATCTCCTCTGGGTGCGCATCCCAAGCATCCTCAAAGATGAAATATCGACAATATGGTCGTATACATGGTGTATTAGTCTTACGTGTTGCCAAAACAAGGCCCGGACTTACATGCTACCAGAGCAAAGCCTCTCCTCATGCACACTATTGGTCTTACATGCTACCAAAGCAAGGCCACCTAGTGCTACCAGAGCAGGGGTCATCTCACGTTACCAGAACGGAGGCATCTCTCGTTACCAAAATGAAGGAATATCGGACTTACATGCTACCAGAGCAAGGCCCAGACTTACATGCTACCAGAGCAAGGAACGATGTGTTATCACATGACACGCCTAAGTCTCAATATCAGCCATTATCATATAAAACTGTTTTGCCTTCACGTAAAGCTCATAATGGTTTCTCTCATAAAACTCATTTGAAAACGTTTTTGTACTCATTACAAAACATGTCAAATCCGAGCTCAAACCGGCAAAACCATGCACACATTTCTCAAATCTCAGTATGCCTTAACGTAGAGCCTAAATCCCGTTTCACATTTTAAACTCAAACGGTTTGTAAAACAATTTCACACTTTGTTTATAACTCATAAAAATTGGGCTCCAACCGACTGTAAAACCTTGTGCAATAACTCAATCACAACTCATAAAACATGCTTGTTTTCTCAAATAACATTTCATGCTACAATATCATCACAAATCACATACACAAATGAGTTTAAGTTTTTCCTTACCTCGTTGCACCTCGTATAGTGCAATCATTTCCCTCGAACGACGGACTAGCCTCGCATTCCTCTCTGGAACTCCTAGGTTGTCCCAACGATGTAAAAACATCATCAATATACCATCACATTGTCTCAAATCTCAACATCAAGCATAATTGCTCACATTCTCATAATTTCTCAATACCTCAATAATTCTAACAACCCTAACCATTTTCAGCCTACTCATCACAACATCTACAGCCGCAATTGCAAAAATCTACTTCCAAATCAAAGATTAAAGCTTAAAAATTTACCCAAAGCTTGTTGAGTGCTCAATTCACGCCTCAGCTCAAATCATCTTTCGATTTCTAAGTATGTTGTTCTCCTTTTGATGAGGAACAACTTTCCCTCTTGCCACAACCTCTGATTTGAATGAAAATGGGGGTCTCAGAGGAGAGAGAAAGCTAGGGATTTTAGTTTTCTAGAGTGAGAGGATGGTTTCCAGTAAAAACACAGGGGTCCTTATATAGGTGGAAGGCATGAGATCGATCTGCTCTTGGGTGAAGATCGATCTACCTTTGAATTTTTGAACGTTTTAGGCACTTTTTATGCCTACCAAATCGATCTGTCATGGGGGCAAGATCGATCTCATAATCTTGAGGAGATCGATCTACTCTTGTAGGAGATCGATTACTTTAAGGCAGAATCATAAGGAGATTGATCTGCTTTCAATGAAGATCGATCCCCTCTTCTCCAAGATTGATCTGACCTCATAATTTCACTCTATGGTTGCACATTTGGCATAAAATCTCCATATATAATTGCCATAGTTTGCCCCATTGATTATTTCTCATTCAATACTCATCCATCACTTAGAAATTTTATTCTTTACTACCTCAATATATGAGTACATCACATTTAGCTCAATTACCTACACTTCATGTTCACATTACATAATTAGATGTGTATAAAATTTTTAGGTCTCAAAAATGTATATACATATGTATATACATATATAAATCTACATAAACTATAAACAGCCACCTGCCGTGAGCTCCTTGAGTAACTTATAGAAAGGTATACTTATATACCTATATTTATATGTACATATGGGATAGGATGATTCTGTTGGTAAAGGAAGGAAAACAAAATATTAATAGCAGGTAAGGAAATGAAAGGATAAGGGGATGATGTCCACGGTAGGGATGATATCTAGACATCCTAGGAGTGGATAGACTAGTGATTGAACTGAAAAGATAAAGGAAGAGTTGAAGTGTTAAAGTGAGTATAAATAATATATATATATATATGGATATGTTCAGTACATATGCTAGAAATGGCAGGTGTGAAACATGTATTTACCTTGCTGAAAAACAGTAACAATGTAAGAAACAAGATAGGAAAACGTGAATAGGAAATGTTGAAGCTTCAGCAATTTGGTAACCCACCCCCTGCATCCTATACCTCTACCGAACCCCCTGCATCTTCACACCATCAGCACCGATTAATTTTGTGCAGACATGGAGAACTGAAATAAGAAGAAACGAGAGCAGTAAAAGTGATAAAGACGAGAGTGTAAAATAAGAGTAAAAGGAAAGGAAGGGGACTGTTAGTGCGGAAGACATGCATTATGGCTAAAGACAGATGGGAGGAGTTGAGGAAATACATATATGAAAAGTAGAAATAGAAGAAGAAATAGTCGAGAAGTGAATAGGATAATCCAGAGGATAAAAATGAAATAAAATTTAAGAAAAGAAGACTGAAGCTGTGAAACTAAGGAGAATGTAGAAGAAGGAAAACAGAGGGGGAATAGAAGAGTGAAATGGGCAGAAATAGAGTAGAAGAGAAGTAGGAGCAGGTGAGGAAGAGAATTGAGGAAGAGAAGTCAGGAAAGGAGATGGAAACTGAAACAAAAGAGAAGAGAGAGAGTGAAGAAGCTGAAGTCACCGACTGCCACTAAATCGGGAAGGAACCTGAGCAGTGATATAGGCAAGATAAAAGAGATGTGATTGGTGTGAGGTGGTAATATAGGTCCAGTCGCCAGTGCTAGCAGCCTAGAGATGTGAAAGAAGAGAGGCGACTCCCTCTTGTTACTGGTCCAAGGAGGAAGATGATGGAGGATGATTAGCAAGTCGGGAACAGAGGCTGAAACCGAGAGCTTGGCTGCCTGGGGGAGGAAGCCTCTTTACATGAACGAGTGATCGAAAACTAGGACTTGGACGGGAGAGGGTGACGAAGAAGCCACCCCAGAGTGAAGAAGAGGAGAAGAGAAGAGAGGCGTGAGGTCTCTCAGTGAAAAAGAAGGGGGACGTGAACAGTGATGACTGTGAAGAAACAAAGAGGAAGAAGTGAGAAAATGGTTTTGGTGGGAAGGTTAAAAAATATATATATGATTAATTAATTTAGGCATATATATATATATAAAATTATATATATTTGGGATAGAGAAGAAGGCGCAGAGAGTTTGGGAAAACCAGGGGAAACGACAGTCGAAAATATCTGTTCAAAATTTTAGAGAATAAATCGATTAAAGCAGACCCACCGACTAGCTACGTTGAGGCAATCGAAGACTACAGACAGACACCAAGGTAAGGAATTTATGCAAGTTTTAGAGATAACTGTACGTATTTTATGACCTTCGGTAGCTAGATAGATACAGATACTGTAGAGAATATAGAAATGAAAAAAAATCTAGGTAAAAACCTAGAGATTGAAATTCCTATATTACCCCTATGTATAGACTGAATTGAACTGAAAAGTGTTGAAAATTCATAATTACATAAATGGCATGTTTCAGTGTTTTCATCATTGAAATATGGTTTCCATCGGTAATGGATAGGTTGTCTATCATTTTTACTGTCTGCATAATGATAATTCTATTTTTATAGAATTATTTGTGCTTAATTTTCTAATTATTTATTTAATCCCCATATTATTTTATTAATTATACCCTTTATTTAATTAAAATTACTTAATGTGCAGATAAATTAAATCTGGATGAAACTCAGTTTCAGTAAAAAATGGGCTGAAATCGGGCTAAAAGAGATTGGACCACGTCAAAATTGCAGACAGAGTCACCAGTCGTCTGGACATGTGTGATGCTAGGTGTCCGTATCTTATTCGCTCCGAACCGATAAGATCGATGGACACTGTGCCAACCTTTTGGAAGACACACGCCGGGCCACATCGCACAACCAATTAGACAAAAAGACCGATGACGTGGAAATATCTACTCTGCAGCAAATAAAATGAAGACAAGTGGCCAAACAATGCCAACTCATCTAGGATGGAAAATCACCAATGCACCCTTAAATGTGTATATAAATAGAAAATGATGGCAATTGAAAAGAGTGTGTAAGCTAGGGTAGAATGGTTTTTTTTTTTTTAGGTTAACTTTACATTAAAAGTTTTACCTTCCTTGTTTTCTTTTCTTGAATAGCTTTTTTTAGCCTCCATTTTTTATTAGCTATTGTTCTATTCAATTTAGTTTTATTATGTAAAGCTCTTGTTTTTAAGTTTATGAGTATCGTTGCTTAGAATTTGTTCTTTATCATTTCAGTTTACTTACCTGTTACCATCTTATTCTTGCTATAAGTTTTAATCCATTTTTAGTTGTAGTCTAAAGCATTTGCAATGCTTTAATCATCAATGCCGATCATTATGTTCTGATTCATTATTGTTGGTCTCATATGTTGGGATTAATCTATGTATTGACTTGCACTACTGAAATGGTGGAACAATATTGGCTTGATTGAGAAATGAAGGAAACCGTGGCTACTGGAAATCACTATGTTGATGTTTGATAAATTTTCTTCACGTATGGCTTAGTTTCACGTATTAATTTTCAAATTGTCTATTCTTCTTATCTTATTTGAATATATTCTGTCTAATGCCGAGTGAGCTTCTTTTGTTTTCTTTTTTTCTTTGTGTGGTCCGCTGATCATGAATGAAGAAATAAGTCAATTGATAAAAAAAATCTTGCTCTTTTCTCATCTGTTCTTCATCATGTTCTTAGTTTTATTTCTTCAGTTTGGATTGTTGGTTCTCTCGGTGTAATTTTTATTTTCTTCAGATATTAGCAGTCTCTCTTCTCAGTTATATTACCAGTAATTTTACTTTGCTTCATGTTTAGTTTTTTGTCTCTTAAACCGTGAATGTTGCAGTGAATGGGTGTATGTGTCTCCTCTGTTGTCCCCTGTCCACGTTCTACAGTACATGATTAGTTTTTTTATGTTAAGCTACTGGATTTAAGCTTTTCATGATTTCTATTCATTGTCTTAGATTCACTTTATGATCATGTGTGCATGTTGAAGCAGCACTAGACAGGAAGTGTATTTGGTGCATGATGCGGACAGGAAATGAATGTTGATAAGGAAATGGTGTTAATCCAAGAATGTGCAGCAAATAGCAGGTTGTGAGCAGTATCTGGAGTAAGTTATGGACTGCATCTGGATGCAATAGTGAAGAACGATGCTAAGAGGCAGTAGCAGCACCTGGAGCAGAAGCCACGGACGAGTACTGGCACCTAGACAGAATCGAGAAACAGCAGGCAGCACCTGGAGCAGCCAAGAAGAAATGGGAATAGTGCACAGTACACATGCTCGAGACCACTTGGTTTCTAATTTCGGTTAAGGCCTTGTTTGGCCCCATTTCCTTTGTTTAATTAAATGTTGATTGCATTTTTATTATTTTGATTGTTTTCATTAATTGTTAGTTTAGGATAGTTGTTAATTGATAAATGCAGGTTAAATCTAATGTTTTAAGTTTTTAATTTAATCGTTAGTTTTAATATTTAGTTAAAAGTTAATTTTATATTACATGTTTTAGGACTTAATTTTAGTAATTTATGAGTTGCATTTAGGATACACTTAGATTAAAATCATTTTATGCATTGTTAAATTTTCATTTTAAATTGAAATATCCAAAAATAGTATTTATCATGCATTAGTTAGATTTTATTGTTAAGTTAGTAATTAGAAATAGTTAGGATTAGTTTAGAGTTAATATTTTAGACTTTTAGATTTGTAGTTAATTTCTTAATTTTTCTAGGATTTTATTTCATTAAATTTTAGGTTAGCTTAATTTGCATTTTGATTAAGTAGTTTAATTGCATTTTAGGTTTATTCAATTTTAGCTTAATTAAATTTTGTTTCTTTATTTTCATATTTGCATTTTAGTTTAATTGCGTTAATTAATTTTAACTGTTTTAATTATTTTTGTAGGTATTTGCTTGGAGCATTGTAAGTAAATTTTAGCTCGGTTTTATTTTCTTTAGTTTATAGCTTTTATTATCTTCAGTACTTTTAATGTTAGCTTTGTAGATCACCCATTAAAACTTCATAATTTGCTAGGATATACTTAGGGTAAGATTAACTGGTAGTTAATTAGGCTAATCAACTTCTCTGTGGGACGATATTCTGGGACTCAAATCCCATATTACTTGTACGACTCGTACACTTGCGGACAATACGTCTAGTTCGTACCAAGTTTTTGGCGCCGTTGCCGGGGAAGTCTTAATTAGCCATTAATTAATATCGGTGAAATTATGCTTAGGTGTAATTCTAGCTTGTAAATATTTAGGTTGTAAATATTTAGAGCTTTACTTAGGTTAGTTAAATTTTCTCATAATTAATTTAAAAAATGAAAAATTAAAAAGCTTAAAATTTTTTTAAGGACTTTGTGATGTTTGCTTGCGTAGAGCCAGGAGTTAGGATTGCTTTCCTTTAGATCCTGAAATTGAAAAAAATCTTAGGAAAATTCGAAAGGATTTTAAGAAATTTATAGCTTTGCTGCAAAACACCATGACCGAAAATAGGGAAATCAGGACCGTTGGAGATTATGCGATGTCGACAATTGGAGGATATTATACTGGCATTAGCCCACCAGCTGTCCCTGTAAACAATTTTGAAATTAAGCCTTCCATCCTCCAGATGATCCAAACTTCTCTGCAGTTCAGTGGGCTTCTGCATGACGACCCACATGCTCATCTCGGACAATTCCTAGACCTGTGCAACACATTCAAGCACAATGGATTATCTGATGATGCTTTTAGGCTTAGATTATTCCCCTTCTCGTTTAGGGATAGGGCGCGACACTGGTTAACCTCCTTACCTCCAGGATCCATTTCTACATGGGACGAGTTAGCCCATCAATTTTTAGCTAAGTTTCTCCCTCCCTCTAAAATGGCTAGACTTCGTAGTGACATATCTTCCTTTACCCAATTTGATTCGAAAACTTTTTACGAAGCATGGGAACGATATAAGGAGCTTCTTAGGAAGTGCCCTCATCATGGCCTACCTTTATGGCTGTAAGTCCAGACCTTCTACAATGGACTTACAAGCCAAAATAGGACCATTGTTGACGCTGCTGCGGGTGGAGCGCTAATGTGTAAAACAGAGGAGGAAGCTTACATGTTGTTAGAAAAGATGACTGCTAACAACTATCTATGGTCTTCGGAGAGGCAATTGCCAAAGAAGTCGGAGGGTATTTATGAGCTCGACACGCTGTCTACCTTGACCTCTTAAATCGCTAATCTTACGAAGAAGGTAGAGTCACTCAGTACCCAACATAATCATTCCACCCGTCCTAACCTTGTGTTTTCTATCCAAAGTCCTTTTCTCTCTTGTGATCTGTGTAGTGGTACACACTCTATGGATAGGTGTCTGCTTAACTTAGAATCAGTTCAGTATGTTGCCCCCCTAAGCAACAGAATAACCCTTTTGCAAACACCTATAATCTAGGGTGGAGAAACCATCCTAACTTCTCCTGGACCACCTGGTTTTCAAGCTCTACCGGTTCAGGTACCACCATAGCATCCATTTCCTCATCATCCGCCTTCTCATCACCTATACCCACCTTAGCAATTTCAACATCACCCATCCCCACATCAATTTCATCTTCCACCACCACAACCTATGCAGCCCCAACATGTACTTACACCAGCAGCCGAGAAGAAGCCCTCGCTTGAGGAAATGTTCACGAATATCCTACAAAATGAAGTTGCCTTAATTAAGAACTTAGAAGTTCAGGTTAGACAAATAGCTAGTGCTCTTAGCCAGCGTCCACAAGGGCCTTCCCCAGTAATACTGAAGTTAACCCTATTAGACAAAGGGAGGGTAAAGAACATGTGAAATCCATCACCCTTAGGAGCGGCAGAGAGCTAGATGATGATCCACAAGTTAAGTCCTAACCTGAACAGCACATAGTTGAAGAATCCTTAAGTTCTAACGAGGCAGCTCAGAAAGAACAGGAACCTAAAGATCAGGCTGCAATGGAAACAAAGCTAGGCTCTTCTTCATCTATACCTTCTTCTACTTCACAGCCTTCCTCGTCCTCTGATGTTATACATCTTTCCATTACATCCCTTCCAGTTAGACCACCAGTACCTTTTCCTCAAAGGTTCCAAAATCAAAAACTTGATCAACAATTTGCTAAATTTCTTGAGGTTTTTAAGAAACTTCACATCAACATTCCTTTCGCAGATGCCTTAGAGCAAATGCCAAGTTATGTGAAGTTTTTGAAGGATATCCTCTTGAGGAAGAGAAGATTGGAAGAGTATGAGACGGTGGCTTTAACTGAGGAATGTAGTGCAATTATTCAGAGGAAATTACCCCCCAAGCTCAAAGATCCTGGGAGTTTTACCATACCCTGCATAATTGGAAATATATTCTTTGGTAGAGCCCTGTGTGATTTAGGAGCCAGTATCAATTTGATGCCTTTGTCTATCTACCAAAAGTTAGGAATATGGGATGTCAAGCCTACCACAGTGACCATTCAGCTAGTAGATCGATCCATTAAATATTCGAAGGGGTTCATTGAGGATGTGTTAGTAAAGGTGAACAAGTTTATTTTCCCTACGGATTTTATTGTATTAGACATGGAGGAAGATAGGGAAGTCTCTATTATACTAGGCAGACCTTTCCTAGCTACTAGTACAACCTTAATTGATGTACAAAAGGGGGAGTTCACTGTGAGAGTCCTGGATCAGGAGGTGACATTTCGTGTTTTCAAACCTTTGAAGCTCCCTGATGACTCTCAAAAGTGTTTTAAGATGGATGTTGAGGAGGATATAAGGCTTGAGCACAAGAAATCAGAAAGAAGGAAGGAAGTAGATAGAGCTCAAGAGGATTTAACTGTTAACATTCTATCACCACTTTGGCTGATCCTCCTACTCTTCACCCTGCTGCTGAGTGTTGTGTTCTTTAGTTACATTTGAAGTGGCTTTGTACAAGTGCATTTGAAGTGGCTTTGTACAAGTTAAACCCGGCGTGTGTCTTCTGAAAGCATGAAAAGTCATTGGGATATATTGTGAGCTTTGTACGTATGGGTATCTGGTGATAGTGAAAGTTCGAAAAAAAAATTTGCAAATGAAAGAAAAAAAAGAAAGAAGAAAAATACAAAAAAATAGAATAAAATGTTTAGCAAAAGAAATAAGTTTGAGGGAAATAAATATGAGCTCTTACATGAAAGATCCTAGAAGTAATGCATGTTAAGGGGTAATTAAACCTAAATTGACTTTATCATACCTTAACCCTAGCCTTACATTACAAGCTTAATGAAGTCCTACTGGTCTTTAGTTAAGTGTGACTACATTAGTGGAGAGAGAAGTGAAAAGCAAACTTATGAGAATGATCACTTGTCATTGACTTTGCATTCACTGTATTTGCATAATCTGATTCGAGTAATGTACTGTGAAGTGGCTTTGACATTTTCACACACACACGAGGGGTCCAATTTAGGTTAGGACTTGTGATTGAATGATTTTGAATGTTGGACTTGTAATTGTGAGTCTTTGAGATCATGTTCTGTACTTGATCTTTGAGGATGATATTGGGGAAATTATTCTGTTTAGTACTTGTCATTCCTACAATTGTTTTGTTTTGCTTGAGGACAAGCAAAAGCTCAAGTTTGAGGGTGTGATAATTCTATTTTTTATAGAATTATTTGTGCTTAATTTCCTAATTATTTATTTAATCCCCATATTATTTTATTAATTATCCCCTTTATTTAATAAAAGTTCTTTAATGTGCAGACAAATTAAATCCGGATGAAACTCAGTCGTTTCAGTAAAAAATGGGCTGAAATCGTGTTAAAAGAGATTGGACCACGTCAAAATTTGTAGACCGAGTCACCAGTCGTCTGGACACGCGTGATGTCAGGTGTCTGTATTTTATTCGCTCCGAAATGATAAGATCGACGAAAATCGTGCCAACCTTCTGGAAGACACACGCCGGGCCACATCGCACAACCAATTGGACAAAAAGACTGATGACGTGGAAATATCTACTTTGCAGCAAATAAAATGAAGACAAGAGGCCAAACAATGCCAACTCATCTAGGATGAAAAATCACCAATGTACCCTTAAATGTGTATATAAATAGAAAATGATGGCAATTGAAAAGGGTGTGTAAGTTAGGGTAGAATAGTTTTTTTTTAGGTTAACTTTACATTAACAGTTTTACCTTCCTTGTTTTCTTTTCCCGAATAGCTTTTTTCAGCCTTTATATTTTTTTATTAGCTATTGTTCTATTCAATTTAGTTTTATTATGTAAAGCTCTTGTTTTTAAGTTTATCAGTATCGTTGCTTAGAATTTGTTCTTTATCATTTCAGTTTACTTACCTGTTACCATCTTATTCTTGCTATAAGTTTTAATCCATTTTTAGTTGTAGTCTAAAGCATTTGCAATGCTTTAATCATCAATGCCAATCATTATGTTCTGATTCATTATTGCTGGTCTCATATGTTGGGATTAATCTGTGTATTGACTTGCAATATTGAAATAGTGGAACAATATTGGCTTGATTGAGAAATGAAGGAAACCATGGCTATTGGAAATCACTATGTTGATGTTTGATAAATTTTCTTTACGTATGGCTTAGTTTCACGTATTAATTTTCACATTGTCTATTCTTCTTATCTTATTTGAATATAATCTGTCTAATGCCGAGTGAGCTTCTTTTGTTTTCGTTTTTTCTTTGTGTGGTCCGCTGATCGTGAATGAAGAAATAAATCAATTGATAAAAAAAAGTCATGCTCTTTTCTCATCTGTTCTTCATCATGTTCTTAGTTTTATTTCTTCGGTTTGGATTGCTGGTTCTCTCGGTGTAATTTTTATTTTCTTCAGATATTAGCAGTCTCTCTTATCAGTTATATTACCAATAATTTGGCTTTGCTTCATGTTTATTTTTTTGTCTCTTAAACTGTGAATGTTGCAGTGAATGGGTGTATGTGTCTCCTCTGTTGTCCCCTGTCCACGTTCTTATTTATTGTACATGATTAGTTTTCTATGTTAAGCTACTGGATTTAAGCTTTCAATGATTTCAATTCATTGTTTTAGATTCACTTTGTGATCATGTGTGCATGTTGAAGCAGCACTAGATAGGAAGTGTATTCGGTGCATGATACAGACAGGAAATGAATGTTGATAAGGAAATGGTGTTAAGCCGAGAATGTGCAGCAAATAGCAGGTTGTGAGCAGTATCTGGAGTAAGTTATGGACTGCATTTGGATGCAACTGTGAAGGACGGTGCTAAGAGGAAGAAGCAACACCTGGAGTAGAAGCCACGGACGAGTACTGGCACCTAGACAGAACCGAGAAATAGCAGGCAGCACCTGGAGCAGCCTAGAAGAAATGGGAAAAGTGCACAGTACACATGCTCGGGACCACTTGGTTTCCAATTTCGGTTAAGGCCTTGTTTGGCCCCATTTCCTTTGTTTAATTTAATGTGGATTGCATTTTTATTATTTTGATTGTTTTCATTAATTGTTAGTTTAGGATAGTTGTTAATTGATAAATATAGGTTAAATCTAATGTTTTAAGTTTTTAATTTAATATTTAGTTTTAATTTTTAGTTAAAAGTTAATTTTATATTATATGTTTTAGGACTTAATTTTAGTAATTTATGAGTTTCATTTAGGATACAGTTAGATTAAAATCATTTTATGCATTGTTAAATTTTCATTTTAAATTGAAAAATCCAGAAATAGTATTTATCATGCATTAGTTAGATTTTATTGTTAAGTTAGTAATTAGAAATAGTTAGGATTAGTTTAGAGTTAATATTTTAGACTTTTAGATTTGTAGTTAATTTCTTAATTTTTCTAGGATTTTATTTCATTAAATTTTAGGTTAGCTTAATTTTGCATTTTGATTAAGTAGTTTAATTGCATTTTAGGTTTGATCAATTTTAGCTTAATTAAATTTTGTTTCTTTATTTTCATATTTGCATTTTAGTTTAATTACGTTAATTAATTTTAACTGTTTTAATTATTTTTGTAGGTATTTGCTTGGAGCATTGTAAGTAAATTTTAGCTCGGTTTTATTTTCTTTAGTTTATAGCTTTTATTATCTTCAGTACTTTTAATGTTAGCTTTGTAGATCACCCATTAAAACTTCATAATTTGCTAGGATATACTTAGGGTAAGATTAACCGGTAGTTAATTAGGTTGATCAACTTCTCTGTGGGACGATATTCTAGGACTCAAATCCCATATTACTTGTACGACCCGTGCACTTACAGATAATACGTCTAGTTCGTACCACATAAAATAGCACGTTTTACGAAATTAAACATGTTTGAGTGTGAGAAATACCATGATGGGTTACCCCCAGGAAGTCTCCACTCACATATTGATTGAACACAGTTTTTTTATACAGAACATGAATTTTTATATTATTTTTGAAAGAATTAAACCACCTATCCGATTTTCGAATGAAACGATTCTGGAACGCGTGCTGATTGTATCACACAGACTAACTCGCACAGACTAGATATGCTTAAGCGCATGCTGAGTATGTGTCACACAGCCTGACTTGCACTGACAAGACGTGTTTGAGTGTTTGCAGACTGTGTCGCATTGTCTGACTCGCACGAGATTTTAAAATGATACATGAGTAAAACCATGTTGGAGCCGTTGTGTATTGCAATGTGATCTTGCACTAACCTGCTCGTATTAGATTTTGAGACAAGGTGTTGGTTGATATTGATGCTGGGGGGTAAATCCGTGAGATTACTCGGTACCCTTAGTCATATTGTATTGTATCGAGGTCCTTGAATTACGTTGTATCGTGTGGATGCACATGGAGTATGTTGCACCGTGTATTGAGTCTTAAGACTACTAGATTGAAATGAATTGAATTGTATTGATTAGCCGATGGGCTGGACTGACTCATCCCCCCTGAGGCGTATGACACTTGCGCACACCTGGCTCGTGAGGCGTAGGGTCACTGACTATGGCCATATGTCGACTGTATTGTTATTGATTGAATCCTAGCCTAGTCTCAGTGAACTGAATTGTATATTGATAGAAATAAAAACGAATTGAACTGTTTACTGATTGGATAAAATGTTTTAAAGAAAAGAAATCAAGTGTTTGACTACATAGATTGAGCAGTAAATGGTTTCATCGTACCGACCATTTTGAATGGATATATTTTAGATATGGTAAGGTATTGTATTGGAAATGGAGTGTGATTGAAAATGTTTTTCTCAGAAAGTGCATCGATTGTGAATCGTTTTCAGTATTAACGAATTGAATAATATGCAAGTGCTTTACAGTGTTTTATAATTGATCATGGCCTACACTATAAGGATGTAGGTAGTATGGTTGTCTACTACTTATATAAGTTTCTTACTGAGCGTGTTAAGCTCACTCCATACTTTCCTCCACAGAGTCCCAACAGTAACTTGGACGCTTTTGTTAGTAAGGCATGTCGCATAGCTATGGTTCCGCGAAGTATCTTTCTGAGTTGAAGGTATATCCAGTTGTGAGAAATTTTTTTATATATAAAATTTTTATAAGTATAGTAATGCATACGAGATGTGTATGTGGAATGTGAACATATTTTGTTCAAATTTGTTACTAAGAAAGAAAATTAATCAGACTGAGTATTGTTTTGACCTAATATCGACTTGTAGCCCAACCAAATTATGTGGAAATTTGGGTCGTTAGAAGCACAGATCTTTTTCAAAATTGATCTGAGATAAGGGTATCATCAGTTAAAGATCAGGAGTGAGGATGTACCTAAGACAGCTTTCAGAACCTGTTACGGATATTATGAGCTTTTAGTTATTCCTTTCGAGTTGACGAATGCTCCTGTAGCTTTCATGGCACTAATGAACGAAGTGCTTAAGACGTACCTGGACAGATTTGTCATAGTTTTCATTGATGATATTTTGGTGTATTCCAAGTCCAGAGAAGAACATGAGCAATATTTGAATGGTTCTGCAAACCCTCAGGGAGAAGAAGTTTTATGCTAAGCTCAATAAGTGTGATTTTTGGTTGAATCAAATAGCATTTCTGGGTCACGTTGTGTCTAAGGACGGGGTGTCTGTAGATCCGTCTAAGGTTGAGGCTATAGTACAGTAGGAAAAACCCAAGGCTGTTATTGAGATTCGGAGTTTTCTGGATTTGGTTGGATATTACAGAAGGTTTGTTAAGGGTTTCTCTAGGTTGGCTGCTCCTCTGACACAACTTACAAGGAAAAATGTTAAGTTTGAGTGGAGTGACACATGTGAAAGGAGCTTATAGGAGTTGAAGCACGAACTGACCACCACACCTGTCACGACCCTTAACTTACTAAAATACGTACAATTTTTTCGCATTTTTATGCGTCATTTATTAATTATCCTTCCTCGATCGTGAACAACCACACTCTCAATAGTTAGGCTGTGTGTCAACGTCTACATCATCCATCCATAACAAATTAATTTCAAAAGTAAACACTTTCATGAATACATCAGAGTTACTATTTACAAGTGTTTACATTTCTTTACATCCCCATTGTTTACGTAAAAAATGCTACTGTGCTATGTCTAGTTTAGATACAAAATAATTCAAGTGCGTATACCTTTAATGATGGGATGCAGTAGATACCAAAAGGGGAAAGCCTCCAGTCACGCTCAATCTATACTCAACACTCTGTAGAGAGGGGAAAATAAGGGGGTGAGCAAACCACACACTCAGTAAGGCAATCATGTGAACAGGTAGATACTGCATTATCTACGTGATCGTGATGTCGTGCTCAAAAGCATTTCGTTCATCATTTTAACTCAAACATGAGTGTATGATTGTGTTAATGGTATGTAAAGCAATTCATGCTATTAAAATATAGTGCACAAAATCCCATCCAAAGCATGGTATTAACCATCATGCATATTTCATAAGTAAGGCATGGCATTAATCATCATGCATATTTCACAAGTAAGGCATGGCATTAAACATCATGCATCTGTGCACTTTAAAAACCATTAACATACTTTCATCTCCGAACACATTCAACTCTAGTAAGGATTCTGTCCCTCCCTCAGACTATCCTGACCCACAAAATGTTTCAAACATGGATTTATTCTCAAAATAATAGACATGTGAGATAGGCAATTCAATGAGGGAAATAACCTCTAGGTCTATGGCCATAGCCTGTGATACCGATTACACGGATCAGGTGTATGGGATATCACCACTATCTGCTTCCACACGGGAGGTGGGTCAAATCCTGCCCGTCGGTCCATAGCACATCTTGTCCGAAAACGGCATATCACATCTCAACACGATATAACATACTCCATGCTACCTGCACGGTACAACGTACTCCATGGACCGACATCAACATACCACATCACGCCACATCTCAAAACACACGTGTGAGCCTATTTAATCAATACGATCTCTTGTCTACCCAAAGCTCCTAACACGGCTATCAACATGTCAAAATACCAAAAATGCACGAGTGAGCCTATTTAATCGGTGCGACACCTAGTCTACTCGAAACTCCAAACACGACACAAATAAGGTGGGCATCTAGTGCGAGCTAAGCTCCAAGCACCATGCAAAAACCAATATAAAAATCCATGTGAAAACTAGTGCGACCTAAGCTCCAACACTCATGCGTATAAAACACATCAAATCTCGTGCGAGTTATGCTCTAGCACGCTTTTATTCTCACAAATAGGTGGCTCAATTCTTTGCAAAGTATGGTTAACAAACCAAAACAACTCATTTCTTTTGTAATTCATTTTAAATGCCGGCTAACCTACCGATCATTTGCTAAAAAGCAATAAAACATGATTTTCAAAGCATTATGCTTTTGGTTTCATGCACATTTCTCAAACACCGAACTTTTGCCCTTCAATCACCCCATTTCATTTCCTAATATCTCATGCATTCTAGCAAAGCATTTAATGAGCCCAATTTGTGCACAGATATCTCTAAGAGTCCACACAATTCCCTTACCTCGATTTACTTGAGTGCGACTCTCATTTCCTCTTAGCTTCTTACGCTCGTTGCTCGCCTTGTTCCGATGTATCCTCGAAAGTTGCGATTCAAATCATCCAAACCACTTGAGTTAAAGTTGTTAACTCACATTTGACCTCATAAGTCAATATAACCCATCTTTGCATTTACCAATGCCTTAATCCACATTTTACCCCTTTTTGGTAAATCTCACAATTTATTTAGTAACAACACCTTAAAATCATACCCCAACACTATTATTAACTTCAATATATCCCATTCATCATTAATCTCAACAAATTTCACTTTCTTACACTAGACCATTTCTAGGTCATGGTGGATTCATTACTTCCTAAGTAGTTTCCACCCTTTCTATGCACACCAAACAACTCCAAAGATCAATATCTACACAATGTACTTGAATTATTTCATTTAGAAACTCACCTAGTTGATTTCCTCTTTGCTCCAATGGAAATGCACCTTGTTCCTCAAATCCAACAAATGAGGAAAATGCCTCCAAGCTAAGTTGTTCTTCTCTTCGATGTGAACAACTTTATGTCTGATAGCCTTCCCTAAAATCTTTTTGAAAATGGCCGGATTTAGAGAGTAAAATCTAGGTTTTTGGTTGGAAATGGGAAAGATTGGTTTTTGTCTCAGAAATGCAGATCCAACTGCTCCATATCTATAGATTCATCTTGATGAGATCGATCTGCCTTATGTGGAGATCGATCTGGTCCTCTTAAAAATCCCTATTTTCCAAGACATTTTGAAGGTAGGAGATCGATCTATCGAGTAGGGGAGATCGATCTTGCTTCAAATAGAGAGTGAAGGAGATCAATCTGGTCTTAGGGGAGATCGATCTGCTTCAAACTTGAGAGCTACGGAGATCGATCTATTCCATTAAGGATTGATCTGCATTTTACAGAATGAGCTAGGAGATCAATCTGGCTCCCTTGGAGATCGATCTGCTCTATTCCATTGCTCAAATAACAGCTTTTTGGCTCTTCTAGATCGATCTCTCGTCCTATGAGATCGATCTGACCTTCATATTTCTAGATTTTCTGTAGTTTTTCTGCAGCAACTCATACTCAAACTTCATCCCTTTTGTTGCCATGGTCATTTCCTCATCTAATCATCTTTGAGACTTGAAAATGGCATCCCAAAATACTTCATACACAGTAAAACTTGTGTAGAATCTTTGTATATCCAAAGGTATATGATATAAACAAATGGAAGTGCACAACTTATGCAGATCTTCCTTCCATTTTACCATACTACACATATTCCATTCTACTCACATTCTTCACATGTTTAAGTCCATTTCTTCATATTCATATATAATGAAACTTGCATGTACAATCACAACTCTTATTACATGTGTGTACATTTAATTTATGGACTTTACATCATTTATACTTCACATTACAAGCACATCACTATTTACATATATATACAAAGTCGTGCTTAGACATATATGGGGTCTCACATTCTCCCCCACTTAGAAAATTTGGTCCTTTAAATTGGAACCAATCATTCTGTGAACAACTCGGGATACTTCTCCCGCATTAAACTCTCCAATTCCCATGTGGCTTCTTCCACCATGTGATGTTACCAAAGAACCTTCACCAAGGGAATTGTCTTTGTCCTCAACACTTTGTCTTTTCTGTCCAATACCTGAACTGGCTTCTCAATGTATGTCATACCCTCATTGAGTTCCAATGGCTCATATCTTATTACATGCGTCGAGTCTGTGTGATACTTCCTTAACATGGATATGTGGAAGACATTATGCACACTTGCCAACTCTGGTGGCAATGCCAATCTATAAGCTTTATCTCCCACCTTATCAAGTATCTCAAATGGCCCTATATACCGAGGGCTTAACTTCCCCTTCTTCCCGAATCTCATAATTCCCTTCGAAGGAGAAACTTTCAAGAACACCGACTCACCCACATCAAACTCTAGTGGTCTCCGTCTCTTGTCAGCATAACTCTTTTGTCGGCTCTAAGCTGTCCGTAATCTCTCACATATCAATTGGACGTCCTCAGATGCCTGTCGCACTAAGTCTGGAGCAAAAATCTGTCTGTCACCAACCTTTTCCCATCCAATAGGGGAACGACATCTACGCCCATATAATACCTCATATGGTGTCATTCCAATACTCGCATGAAAAATGTTATTATAGGCGAACTTTGCGAGTGGCAAATGGTCATCCCAGGAGCCTCCAAAATCCAATGCACATGCACTCAACATATCCTCCAGGGTCTTTATAGTCCTCTCTAACTGACCATCTATCTGAGTATGAAACGCGGTGCTAAAACTCAACTGGGTCCCCATCACTTCCTGAAAATGTTCCCAAAAATGGGAAGTGAAGCGGGCATCCCTATTAGAGACAATGCTCACTGGAATTCCATGTAGCCTCACTATCTCGCGCACATATAGATTCGCTAACTGGCTCAGAGTATCAGTAGCTCTCAAGCTAGAAAATGGGCTGACTTCGTCAATCGATCCACAATCACCCATATGGCATGATGACCTCTGTGGGTCCTCGGTAATCCCATCACAAAATCCATGGTGACATGCTCCCACTTCCAACTCGGTTTCGGTAGAGGCTGCAATAACCCTGCAGGCTTCTGATACTCTGCCTTCACCTGCTGACAAACGAGACACTTAGCAACATATTAAGTAATATGTTTTTTCATCCCAGACCACCAATAAACCTTTCGAAGGTTTTGATACATCTTAATACTCCCTGGATGTATTGTATACTTTGATGAGTGAGTATCTGTCAAGATCAACCTTCTGATCTTTACATCATCAGGAACACATATTCTACCTCTGAACCTCAATAATCCATCTGAACTCAATTCAAAGTCCGTCTCTATACCCCTCTGTATCTGCCCGATAATATCATTGCACTGCTGATCAACTCGCTGAGCCTGTTGGATTCGATCTACTAGATCCGGTTCCAACCGTAGGCTAGCTATCATAAATCGACTATCAGCGTCAAATGAGGTTATATCCAAACTGAGGTTCGTGAACTGTTCCAACAGCTCATGTTCCTTAACCATAATAAATGACACCATCTCGAGATGCTTTCTACTTAATGCATCAGCAACCACATTTGCTTTCCCCGAGTGGTACTGGATCTCACAATCATAATCCTTTAAGAGCTCGAGCTATCTCCTCTGTCTCATGTTCAACTCTTTCTGCAAGAACATGTATTTAAGGCTCTTGTGGTCCCTAAACACTTAGAATTTCTCTCCATAAAGGTAGTGGTGCCATATCTTCAGCGCAAACACCACCGCTCCCAACTCCAAGTCATGGGTCGGGTAGTTCCTCTCATGATCCTTTAACTGCCTTGATCCATAGGCTACTACCTTCCCATCCTGCATCAATACGCAGCCCAATCCTAGGTGTGAAGCATCCGTATACACCGAGAAACCTCCTGAGCTGGTAGGAATGGTGAGGATCGGAGCTGTGGTTAATCTCCTTTTCAACTCCTCAAAGTTTTCCTCACACTTATCGTCCTGTACAAACTCTACATTTTTCCTTATAAGACGTGTCAATGGAGCAGCTACTCTTGAGAATCCCTCTACAAAGCTTCGTTAATAACCAACTAAACCCAGGAAACTTTTGATCTCTGTCAGTGTCTGGGGTCTCCGCCACTATGTCACTGCCTCAATCTTTGATGGATCCACAGATACTCCATCCTTCGATACTATATGACCCAGAAAAGAGATTTGTTCCAACCAAAAGTCGTACTTATTGAGTTTAGCATAAAACTTCTTCTCTCTGAGGGTCTGTAGCACTATCCTTAGATGCCTCTCATGCTCCTCTCTAGATCTTGAGTACACCAGTATGTCATCAATAAACACAATAACAAATTGATCTAAATACTGGTGAAATACCTCATTCATCAATGACATAAAAGCTGTGAGAGCATTCGTCAACCCGAATGGCATAACCATAAACTCATAATGTCCATACCGGGTGTGAAAAGCTATTTTGGGTACATCTCCACTCCGTATCTTCGACTGATGGTACCCTAATCTCAGGTCTATCTTAGAAAAGACCTGCGCTCCCTTAAGCTGATCCAACAAGTCATCGATGCGTGGAAGTGGATACTTATTCTTGACGGTGGCCTTATTCAACAACCGATAATCTATACACAGTCAGAGGCTTCCATCTTTCTTCCTTACAAACAGAACTGGTGCTCTCTAAGGTGAGACGCTCGGCCTGATGAACCCCTTCTCCAGCAACTCTTGCAGCTGTTTCCTTAGTTCTTTCAATTCAACTTGAGCCATTCTGTAGGGTGGCTTGGATATCGGCTCTATACCAGGTGCCAAATCTATACCAAACTCCATCTCCCTATCTGGAGGTAACCCTGGTAATTCATCCAGGAAGACAATATTCCTTGACCACTGGTATGTCTCTCAATTTCGGACGTGCCTTATCCGTCTCAATCACATAAGCGATGAACCCTTCACATTATTCTTTCTACCACTAGAAATCATAAATCATCACAAAAACATATATAATTTGTAAATTAGATTCATCTCTAAATTATCATTTCTTTTCATTTCACCAATTTTACAACAAGATTGTCTATCTTTGGAAACACTAATGTTTTTGTGTGACAATCCATCACAACATGATTGGCAGCCAACCAATCCATACCTAGGATTACATCAAAATCACTCATGTTTAATAAAATTAAATTGGCTGCCATTTCTTTACCTCCTATCCTCATCTTACAATTCCTATACGTATCTTCAGTCAACTGACTATTATTCATAGGGGTAGATATCATTAACATTTTATCTAGCAGTGCAGGTTTTACATACTTCAACAATTTGCATGCAAAGGATGGCAATATAAAGGAATCGTGGCACCAAGATCAAACAGCACAAATGCTTCTAAATCAAAGATTTGGATGGTACCTTTAACCACATCCTAAGACTGATCTGCAGTGTCTTGGTCTAATGCGTGCACTCATCCTTTGCTTACACCCACTGCCTGCTTCCCTCTTTCCTCAGCTGTTGCCCTCCTTCTTGGGGCAGCTGTACCAATTGGAGCTCTCTCTGGCTACTTGCCCTTCTGTGGGGCTCTCTCTGTCATCTCTGGGCAATCTTTGATTATGTGCCCTGATTTCCCACATCTAAAGCATACTGCAGGATGTTCATAGCTTGGTCGAGTCTCATGGTACCTACCACACTTGTCGCACTGTTCTGTCGTAGGCTGTGGCCCTCCAATCACAATTCCCTTAGCAGGAGCCATGGCCGGATACATGGGAGTATTTACTATCCTCTCCCGAATCTCTTCGATCCTCGGCCTCTTTCCAGCAAACATCTTGCTTCCCTTAAAGTTAAAGCCTCTATCCATCATTGGTCTTTTCTTATACTTATCCCTCACTTTTCTGACTTTTCTAAACTCTAAGGCAATTCTTTCAACATCTTGTTCACACAATTGTGCCCTGCGCACTGCCTCCTCGTAAGTCGATATATCTAGAGGAACCAATCTGGACCTGATGGTCGGTCTCAATCCATCCATAAATTTTTGGATCTTCTTGACCTTATTACTTATAGTGTTAGAATCATATCTGCCTAGGGAGATAAAAGTCATCTCATACTCGTCCACTGTTCTACTCCCTTGGGTCAGTCCCAAAAATGCCATCTTTAGCTTTCGCTGTGCGGTATTTGAGACATATTGTCTTCGAAATGCCTCCAAAAATATATCCCAGCTGATCTCAGTATGCTGGGCTCTCAAAATAGGCTTGGTGGACTTCCACCAATGTTCTGCGATCCCTTCAGCATAAACGCGACAAATGCTACCATCTCGGTAGTAGTGCACTCAAAGAACCCATACAGCTTCTCGATCTCATTTATCTAATCCTCAGTAGCTACTGGGTCCTTTACTCCACTGAAAGACGGTGGTCCAAACTTCTAGAACTGTTGCAGTCTATCCAAATTGCATCCATATCCCAAACCTCTACTGCCTGGTGTAGCAACAAGCGTAGGCACATCCTGTGTGGGTGGGGTATCTGTCGTTTGAGGTTTCTAGGCTTGCCTTGCCCGTGCCTCGGGAGCTACCGCCTGCTCGACATCACCCTGTGTAGCGGGACTCTGTCTACTGCCAACTCCAGGTAAAGATTGGGTGACCAACTCCAATATCATTTCAATGCTCCGCTCAATCCTTGCGAAGCGAGCCTTAGTACTCTCAGGCCTCTCCTCTGGACCCTGTGGAGTGTGCTTAACCTCAACCTCCACTTCAATATCATCCTGAGCCTCGTGTGTTTCTGGCTCAACACTGCCCCTAGGCCTACCTCTACGACCTCGAGCCTATGCTCTCATCCCTCTACCGCGACTGGTATTAGGCATATTGTTTCACTTCCCTACATACACATAAAATTCTTAATCGACCCACCGACACACACACAATTTGTATCTAAACAAGCACAATAACATGGGGATGTAATTTTCCAACTTATTAAGTATTTTAGACACGACACACGTTAGACCAACTCGAACTCTGATACCAACTTCTGTCACGACCCTTAACTTACCAAAATACATACAATTTTTTTGTATTTTCATGTGTCATTTATTAATCATCCTTCCTCGATCGTTAATAACCACACTCTCAACAGTTGGGCTGTGTGTCAACGTCTACCTCATCCATCCATAAAAAATTAATTTCAAAAGTAAACACTTTCATGAATACATCAGAGTTACAGTTTACAAGTGTTTACATTTCTTTAAATCCCAATGTTTACATACAAAATGCTACTGTGCTATGTCTAGTTTAGATACAAAATAATTCAAGTGTGTATATCTTTAGCGATGGGATGCAGCGGATACCAAAAGGGGAAAGCCTCCAGTCACGCTCAATCTATACTTAACACTCTGTAGAGAGGGGAAAATAAGGGGGGTGAGCAAACCACATGCTCAGTAAGGCAATCATGTGAACACGTAGATACTGCACTATCTAAGTGATCGTGATGTCGTGCTCAAAAGCATTTCGTTCATCATTTTATCTCAAACATGAGTGTATGATTGTGTTAATGGTATGTAAAGCAATTCATGCTATTAAAATATAGTGCACAAAATCCCATTTAAAGCATGGTATTAACCATCATGCATATTTCATAAGTAAGGCATGGCATTAATCATCATGCATATTTCATAAGTAAGGCGTGGTATTAAACATCATGCATCTGTGCACTTTAAAAACCATTAACATACTTTCATCTCCAAACACATTCAACTCTAGTAAGGATTCTGTCCCTCCCTCAAACCATCCTGACCCACAAAATATTTCAAACATGGATTTATTCTCAAAATAATAGACATGTGAGATAGGCAATTCAATGAGGGAAATAACCTCTAGGTCTATGGCCATAACCTGTGATACCGATTACAAGGATTAGGTGTATGGGATATCACCACTATCTGCTTCCACACGGGAGGTGGGTCAAATCCTGTCCGTCGATCCATAGCAGATCTTATCCGAAGACGGCATATTACATCTCAACACGATACAACATACTCCATGCTACCTGCACGGTACAACGTACTCTGTGGACCGACATCAACATATCACATCACACAACATCTCAAAACACATGTGTGAGCCTATTTAATCAGTACGATCTCTTTTCTACCCGAAGCTCTTAACATGGCTATCAACATGTCAAAATACCACAAATCCATGAGTGAGCCTATTTAATCGGTGCGACACCCAGTCTACTCGAAACCCCAAACACGACACAAATAATGTGGGCATCTAGTGTGAGCTAAGCTCCAAGCACCATACCAAAACCAATATAAAAATCCATGTGAAAACTAGTGCGACCTAAGCTCCAGCACTCATGCGTATAAAACACATCAAATCTCATGCGAGTCATACTGTAGCACGCTTTTATTCTCACGAAAACCATGTAGGTGGCTCAATTCTTTGCAAAGTATGGTTAACAAACCAAAACAACTCATTTCTTTTGTAATTCATTTTAAATGCCGGCTAACCTACCAATCATTTGCTAAAAAGCAATAAAACATGATTTTCAAAGCATTATGCTTTTGGTTTCATGCACATTTCTCAAACACCAAACTTTTGCCTTTCAATCACCCCATTTTATTTCCTAATATCTCATGCATTCTAGCAAAGTGTTTAATACACCCAATTTGAGCACAGATATCTCTAAGAGTCCACACAATTCCCTTACCTCGATTTACTTGAGTGCGACTCTCTTTTCCTCTTAGCTTCTTACGCTCTTGGCTCGCCTTGTTCCGGTGTATCCTCGAAAGCTGTGATTCAAATCATCCAAACCACTTGAGTTAAAGTTGTTAACTCACATTTGACCTTATTAGTCAATATAACCCATCTTTGCATTTACTAATGCCTTAATCCACATTTTACCCCTTTTTGGTAAATCTCACAATTTATTTAGTAACAACACCTTAAAATCGTACCCCAACACTATTATTAACTTTAATATATCCCATTCATCATTAATCTCAACACATTTCACTTTCTCACACTAGACCATTGCTAGGTCATGGTGGATTCATTACTTCCTAAGTAGTTTCTACCCTTTCTATGCACACCAAACAACTCCAAAGATCAATATATACACAATGTACTTGAGTTATTTCATTTAGAAACTCACCTAGTTGATTTCCTCTTTGCTCCAATGGAAATGCACCTTGTTCCTCAAATCCAATAAGTGAGGAAAATGCCTCCAAACTAAGTTATTCTTCTTTTCAATGTGAATAACTTTTTGTTTGATAGCCTTCCCTCAAATCTTCTTGAGAATGGCTGGATTTAGAGAGCAAAATCTAGGTTTTTGGTTGGAAATAGGAAAGATTGGTTTTTGTCTTCAAAATGCAGATCCAACTGCTCCATATTTATATATTCAGCTTGACGAGATCGATCTGCCTTGGGTGGAGATCGATCTGGTCCTCTTAAAAATCCTTCTTTTCCAAGACATTTTGAAGGCAGGAGATCGATCTGTCGAGTCGGGGAGATTGATCTTACTTTAAACAGAGAGTCAAGGAGATCGATGTGGTCTTAGGGGAGATCGATCTGCTTCCAACCCGACAGCTAAGGAGATTGATTTGTTTCTTTAAAGATTGATTTGCATTTTATAGAATGAGCTGGGAGATCGATCTGGCTCCCTTAGAGATCGATCTGCTCTATTCCATTACTCAAATAAGAGCTTTCTGGCTCTTCCAGATCGATCTTTCATCCTATGAGATCGATCTAACCTTCATATTTCTAGAATTTTTGTAGTTTTTCTGCAGCAACGCATACTCAAAATTCACCCCTTTTGTTGCCATGGTCATTTGCTCATTCAATCATCTTTGAGGCTTGAAAATGACATCTCATAATACTTTATACACAGTAAAACTTGTGTAGAATCCTTATATATCCAAAGGTACATGGTATAAACTAAATGGAAGTGCACAACTTATGCAAATCTTCCTTCCATTTTACCATACTACTCATATTCCATTCTACTCACATTCTTCCCATGTTTAAGTCCATTTCTTCATATTCATATATAATGAAACTTGCATGTACAATCACAACTCTTATTACATGTGTGTATATTTAATTTATAGACTTTACATCATTTATACTTCACATTACAAGCACATCACTATTTACATATATATACAAAGTCGTGCTTATACATATATGGGGTCTCATAACACCTATATTGACTATCCCCGCTAGTTCGGGAGACTTTTCGATGTATATAGATGTATCTAGTCAAGGTTTGGGATTTGTATTAATGCAAGATGAGAGGGTAGTGGCTTATTGTTCTTATCAATTAAAAGACCATGAGAGGAACTATCAGACCCATGATTTAGAATTAGAGCCGTAGTGTTTGCACTGAAAATATAGCGCTATTACCTGTATGGAGAGAAGTTTCAAATCTTCACAGACCATAAGAGCCTCAAGTATTTATTCTCTCAGAATAAGTTAAATACGAGGTAGAAGAGGTGGATAGAGCTTCTGAAGGACTATGACTGTGAGATCCTGTACCACCCGAGAAAAGCCAACGAAGTAGCAGACGCATTAAGCAGGAAGAACATCGAGATGGTATCATAGATGATGATTCAGGAATACAAACTGTTGAAACAGTTTGTGAACCTCAGCTTGGATATTAAGCCATCTGACACTGCCAATTGTGGTGTGATAGCTAGCCTGAGAATAGAACCAGACTTGATTGACAGAATCCGACAAGCTCAACGTACTGATAAGTACTGTGTAGATATGGTCGGTTAAGTCCAGTTGGGCACTGTGACAGATTTTGAAGTTAGCCCTGATGGTTTATTGAGGTTTAGAGGTAGAGCTGTGTTCCCGATGATGCACAGTTGAAGAAACTGATATTCCAGAAGCTCATTCCTTGAGGTATACATTGCACCCCAAAAATAATAAGATGTATCAAAATTTATGAAAAGTGTACTGGTGGTCAGGGATGAAAAAATGTGGCTGAACTTGTGGTCTGGTGTCTTATGTGTCAGTAAATTGAGGTAGAACATTAGAAACCTGCAGGGTTGTTACAACCTCTATCAATACCCACATGAAAGGGGAGCATGGTACCATGGATTTCATTATGAGGTTGCCAAGTACTTGGAGGAACCATGATGCGATTTGGGTAATCGTTGATAGATTAACAAAGTCTGACCACTTCCTAGTACCAATAAGCATTGTATCTGACAGGGATTCTTGGTTCACTTCACACTTCTGGGAACATTTCTAAGAAGCCATGAGAACCCAAATGAATTTTAGCATAGCTTTCCATCCTCAGACAGATGGGCTGTCAGAGAGAATCATTCAGACATTAGAGGATATGTTGAGAGCTTATGCTCAAGATTTTAAAGGCTTTTGGGATGACCATTTACTGCTAGCGGAGTATGCATACAATAGCAGTTATCACTCAAGTATCAGAATGGCACCCTATGAAGTATTGTATGGTCGAAGGTGTCGATCACCAATCATATGGGAAGAAGTGGGTGAAAGAAAGATAATTGCTCCCGATTTGGTTAAGCAAGCTTCTGAGGATGTCTGATTGATTTGTGAGAGGTTGAAAACAACTCAGAGTAGGCAAAAGAGTTATCTTGACCAAAAACGAAGACCCTTGGAATTTTCAGTTGGAGATTCGGTGTTTTTGAAAGTTTCACCTTCCAAGGGCAGAATGAGATTTGGAAAAAAAAATGGAAACTGAGTCCCTGTCCTTTCGAGATCTTAGACCAAGTGGGAGACAAAGCTTACAAATTGGCGTTACCTTCAAAATTATCAAGTATTCATAATGTCTTCCACATTTTGATGCTTCGTAAATATCATTCAAATTTGACACATGTGATAAAATACGTGCCACTAGAGTTGAAGGAGGATGTGACCTATGTGGAAAATTCAATTCGGATAGTGAACATGAAAGAAAAAATATTACGGTCTGAGAAAATTCCACTAGTTAATGTTCTGTGGCAATACCACACCTCGGAGGAGGCTATGTGGGAATTAGAAAGTTTAATGCAGGAGAAATATCCAGGTTTATTTGAGAACTGATGTATTTGTAAAATTTGGTCCCCAAATTTTCAAGGTAGGGAGAATGTAACTGACATGAATTTTCATGTAATCGGTCTTATTAAGGAACAACAATTAAACTATGGAGATTAAAATTGGTTTCCTTGGTTAATGATTTTAATTAAATTATAGCTAAGCTAAGGTATGAATGATTTTCTATGAAAAGGAAGTACAAGTACTAAATTTAATTTAATTCAAAATACTACAAGGAAATTTAGCAAGTAAACATCGATGTATATGTGTGTATATATATATATACATATACATACATTATTAAATATATACATATATATGGCTTAATCATTTTTGTTTAAGCTAAGAATATTGGTGCATTTATATATATGTGTGTGTGTGTGTGTGTGTGTGCATAGGTATGTAAATATAAATATACTTGTATATTTATAAAATTTCATGGACAACCGTATGAGAGGATAAAACATAGATAAGCATATATGTGCTCGTACTGATGCATTAGAGGGAAGGTTGTGCTGCAGACTAACCAGGGCGCACTGATTTTCAAGAGTAGATAACGGGATGAAGAAGATGTATATATATAATAGGAATAATGGGAAAGAAACAGATGGGCAGACAAGAAAACGAAGCATGGAAGCTGCAGCCAATAGTGGAAAAATATTTATGTAAAACTGCGAACTAAAGTGGGAGCAGGTGTTAGGGGGATTCTATGAAAGAAGATCTAATGGTCTGCTCTAGGCACATACCAGCGTAAGGTGATAGAAGTAGGAAGTAATGATGAAACATGATAAGGAGTGATGGTCTGCTACATGAGAAGATTAAAACCGAGAAGTTAAAACTTGCAGGCTATGGTGTAGACTCAAACGTGAGTGGCAAGGGTTAGAAATGAGATGAAAATAAGAGCAGATCGAGGAAGGTGTGGGAGTGAGTCTGTAGTTGATAACAAA
This sequence comes from Firmiana major, assembly GCA_033439115.1. NCBI lineage: Eukaryota > Viridiplantae > Streptophyta > Magnoliopsida > Malvales > Malvaceae > Firmiana > Firmiana major. Next base: position 15,003,612 of record CM065904.1, on the reverse strand, counting down.
TGTGAGGCCGAGGATAAGTCCCCTGTAAAACTCGAGACTATAGAGAGAACAAGTGAGAAAAAAATTGAAGCTCAGCAGAAGAAGGAAAAGAGACAATGAAATAGTGGTTGACAGGCCTGGAGAAGCAGTAGCTGGAGCCAACGTCATCAGTATAGGGGGCGTTAAATCGAGAATTAGAATATATCGATTTACCTCTATTTTAGTTGCTGGAAACAAAGGAAACGTTGTCATCTCTAGGAAATCGAGAGTTGAGTGAGCTAGGGAAAAAGGAAAAGATGTGATGAAGTGTTGAGGTTTAGGACAGTTACAGGGGGATTTTAGTTTGTTTAGAGGTCAGTTGAAGCGGTGGATATAGGGAATTGCCTCGCTTGGAGCAGCAAGTGAAGCTATCTCTATTTTTTTCACTCATTGCTGGAACGGGAATGAGGAAGAAATATGACAAGTAGCAGTTATAAGGATTAACAACAACTAAAGAGGAAAACTGAAGCCAGGGAAGGATCGAAGCTGAAAACAGAATAGAGAGGAAAGAAAACCAAAGCTGGAAAATCAGAGGAAAACGAAACAAGCAAGAGACCGAGAGAGGCGGAGCGAACAGTGGAGGCATTGGTAGACGGTGAGTTGGAAATAGTGAGAGAGAGAGGAACACCGACGCCGGCGCGGAGGCATTAAGATGACAAAGGTGGCAACACCACGAGCTAATGAAGACTTGGTGAGCAGGAACCACGAGTAACAAAAACAAAAAATAAAGAAGAAAGAAAAAGAAAAGGTGGGAAAGGAGAAAAGATTTGAAAAAAAGAGAGAATATTTATTTATATATATGTGTGTATGATTGTATATATATATATACACATATATATAAATAAAAATAAAAATATTTTGAGATAGGAGAGAAGGCACAGAGAAATTGCGACAACCTGAAGGAAGGAGCTCTGAGAAATAAATCGAGTGGACCGGACTCGTTGACCCACACTACTGAGGCATCAAGAACTACGGACAAACATCGAGATAACGAAAATTCTATGTGCTGCTAGAAATAAATGCACGTAATTTTTTGTGCATTTGTATATATGCATCCCAGGCCGTTTATACCGATATCAAAAATTTAGAATGCATTAGACTGCTTTTATAATACCAAAAATTATAAAAAAAAAATTTATCTCAATTTTTTAGCCTTTTTGATACCGTTATAAGGTTAAATTAGTTTAAATAAACTCCGATATAATTTTAATTGTTGACTTTAGATCGAAAATAGTTGGATTTGATTTCTTTGTACCGAGTACTGGAATTTTTCATCGAAAAATGGCTAGTCAACCTTTTTTGAATTGTTTTGTGAAACAAATTGAATTTATATTTGATTAAAAGAAAAATGATCTGTTTATAAGAAATACTGATGTCATGTGCTTGACTGCGTGCCGACTGTGTGTTGCATTGTTCGACTTGAACTGATTTTGAGACAAAGGCGATGATTAGTTATGCTCCACTGTTAATGTTACTATATAACGTTGTCACAGCAGTCATTGTTTGTGGGCCCACAGGGGTGGCTATGGCCGGCTGGGCTGGTCCATTACATAAGTGGTGAACTGTTTTTTTCTGTGGTCTACGGAGTATGATGTACCGCGTAGAATCCACCCGAGTACGATGTACCGTGTTTCTGATTCTAGTCTTTGGACATTCTGATGTGTGAGCTGTTTGGGTAGCTGACCACTCCCATGGAAATTGACATCCTGTCACACTTGATTAGTGATTGCCCCGAGTCACCGACATTGGCCAATAGTCATTCTGATATCTAATATAGCATGTACTACCTTGTCTCGTCTATTTGATTTTTCTAAATTATCTGCATGTACTATGTTATCTGGAAACTGTTTATCCTACTACTGAAAGTTTTTGGATTTCTGTATTTACCACAGAAAAATTGATTACACTACCGTAGTTTGTTCTATTTCTAACTTCTAATCTTGATATTTTTGGATTTTCCAAGTTATCTGTAAACCTTTATGAAAATTTTCTATTTTTGGCAAATATATGTATATTTTAGGTAGTGTATTTATCTACCTGCTATGGGGTTTTCTTACTGAGCACGTTAAGCTCACCCCTTATTCTTCTCCACATATCCTTATCAGTAGTGAGACCGCCTTTTTAAGTTGAATTATTTTGCACAGCCACACGTCAGTGAAGTGCTCTTTCGCGTTAAAGGTATACCCAAGATAGACATTTATTTTGTATCTAACATTTTGCAAGTACAGTAATGTATAGAAGATGTGACTGGGGATTGTGAAGAAGATTATTTTGTATATGAACAATTACGTTGATCAAATGGAAAGGTATTACCATTGTTTTAGTTAAATATGTCACCTAGAAATGAAATTGAGTACTCGTATTTATTGTTTCTGATCTATTATCGACTCGTAGTGTGAGACCTCATGTATGTATGACTTATTTATATGTAAATGAAAGTAAAGGTTAAATAAGGGCCGAATTGGCCACAAACTAGATGAACAAAATTTTAAGCATTCGAATTGCAAATAAGGATTTAAACACAAAATGATAAGGTATGGACTGTGAATTCTAAGTATCCTTTATGAATTCAAGCAATACGCATAAGTCATATAGTATGTGAATCATATGAAATGAGTCTTTCCATGCTCTAAGTGGGATTAAAATGCAAAATGAGTATTGGAGTAATGAAATAGGAGTTTACCTTTAAAAAATATGGGAAAATGCAGCAGGAATGCCCTAGATGAAGGCCAGATCGATCTCCTATTCAAGGCAGATCGATCCCTTAAGCAAGCAGAACAATTCCAAGTGAATCTGCCAAGGCTAGATCGATCTCTCCATTGAATAGATCAATCTCCCCAATGAGCAGATCGATCTGTATTTACCTCTGCCTAGCAGAGATCGATCCCTTCCTAAGTACAGATCGATCTCCATTTGATTTTGTCAAGAGCAGATCGATCTGCTGTTACCTCTGCCAAGCAAAGATCGATCTCTCCCCAATGAGCAGATTGGTCTCTCCCATTTCAAACATGAAAATTCGATGGCTAAACCCAAGGAAAGATCAATCTCTTCACCCTAGCAGATCGATCTCATCACCCCTGCTCTATAACAACCCCATGATAAAACCCCATTCTTCAGCAAACTAAACATTCCCCTCCATTTTTACCCAAAAAGTAAGCTTTCTCTCTCTAGAATACCACCATTTCCAAAAAGATTTAAGAAAAAGCTATTAGATGAATGTTGTTCATCTTGAGGAGGATAACAACATACCTTGAAGCCAACATTCAACTTGTTGGATTGAAGGAGCAAAGGAGTCTTCAAATTTGGAAAAGCGGAAAGTCAAGCTAGGTGAGTTTTCAATACACCAACTCTAGGTACAAGCTAGATGAGTTTTCAATACACCAACTCTAGGTACATTCATCTAGATGTTGTTGTGAGTAGATTGGTTTATGAATTATTGATAGAAACTACCTAGAATGTAATGAATCAAGCATTATCTAGAATGAGTTTAGTGTGAGAAAATATGATACTGTTACTTAAATGATAAATGGATTATGCCAAGGTGTTAGTAATGTGATATGCATGATTTTGAAATGGTTGGGTGAAGTCACATTATGGGATAGGTAAAGGTGATGAAATGTTCATATATGATGTTGTAGAAATGTATGAATGAAAGGTAATTTATGGATAAAACATCTATGCCAAGTGTTGATGAGTTACTAAGTGAGTTGCTAGCTAAATTGACTAGGAATGGCATAATGATGGCCAAATGTGATACGGGGTCAAACTTAATGAAATAGGCTCGATAAGATATACCGACTAGTTGAAATCAAAATACGAGTTATCAGTATTGACTCATATGGTTGATGAATATTTGTAGCTCTCGGGGATATATCCGGAGCAAGTTGAGCCAAATCACGAGAAACGGGAAAGGAAGGAAGAGTTGCTTCCAATAGAATTGAGGTAAGGGAATTGTGTTAGCCTTAGAGATATCTGTACACCTTTTTGGGTGCATGGGTGATTTCTTAATGTATCTAAGGGTCTTGGAATGAAATGGTTGTTTGAAGGGCAAAGAAATCAAGGAATTTTGAGAAACGTTCATGGACAATAAGAATCATGAGGTTTTGAATCTTTTTACTGCTTTTAGCATGTGAAATGGGTAGGTTGGCTAGTATTTTAAGTGATTTGCATGAAAATAGCTCGGTTTGGGTTCTTATAACCATGCTTTACAAAAGAATGAGCCACCTACATGAGTTTTTGGAAACAAAACGTGCTAGAGCGTTGCTCGCACGAGATTTGATGTGTTTATATGTGCATTAGTGATGGAGCATAGCTCACACTAGAATTTTACCTGCATGAGTGTTGGAGCCTAGCTCGTACTAGTTTTCACATGGATTTTATGGTATTGTGCTAGAGCCTAGCTCGCACTAGTTTTTATACTAGTTTTGACATTGTGTTAGAGCGTTGCTCGCACTAGATCTCCACTATACTTGTTGTCGTTCTTAAGACTACTCGCACGTGGTTATATGACATGTTAGGAGCCGTGTTGGGAGCTTCGGGTAGGCTGTGTGCCACGCCGATTAAATAGACTCACACGTGCGTATTAAGATGTGGCAGTGTATGATGTGATGATATGGGTCCGCGGAGTGCGTTGTACCGTGCATATAGCATGGAGTATGTTGTACCGTGTATGAATAATATATATTATCTTCAAACGATGGATACTTTGCTATGGATCGACAGGTTAGACGTGACCCATCTCCCGTGCGGAAGCAGATAGAGGTGATGCCCCTCACACTAGGATTTGTGTAGCCTGAGATCACAAAGAATATGGCCATAGTCCTAGTTATTACCCTTATTATATTATTTGCCTATCTCACATATCTTGTTTTATGATGATCATTGTTGAAATGTGTTTGTGGGTTAGGACAGTCCATGGGAGGGGTTGAGTCCTGACAAATGGTGATTTGCATTGAAGTGTGTTGCGTTTTTAAATGCTTATAAGTGCACTTTGCATGATGATTTACCATGCTTTGATTTCGATTTACACATGATGATTTTTCGTGCTATGTTTTACGAACTGTGTACTGATTTAAATAACATGAATTGCTTTACATGTCATGAAACAAATATGAACTAATGTTTTGGAGTATGACAAGTAAATGTGTGATTTAAGCATGGCATCACGATCACATAGATAGTACAGTTATCTACCTGCTCGTACGATTGCCTTACTGCGTGCGTGGTTTGATCACCCCTCTTATCTTCCCTCTCTACAGAGAACTTATAGTAAATAGAGAAAGCGACTGAGGATTGGATTTTAGTGCCCGCTGCATCCCATCACACGAGGTATACACATTTGTATAGTTTTTGTAATTAGACAAGTCAAAGCAAAGTAATATCTTTAAATGTAATTTTTGGGGATGTAAAGGATTGTAAGCACATGTAAACGACAACTTTGATTTAGAAATACAAGTGTTTACGTTTAAATGAATTGTAAATTGAAATAATTTGATTCAGATGAGATTTACACCGATACACAGCCCAACTGTTGGTGGTGTAACTATTCACGATCAGGTAAGGTAAAGGCAAAGAACAAACAATAAGAAATGGACCAAATAATAAACGAAAATGAAAAATTTGTAGTTGCTTGAGGGTCGTGATAATTTATTTGTTATGAGAGCAGAGTTGGTAGGATGTGTGTCGGTGTCAAAATTTAGGAAAATTACATCCCAATGTTATTGTGCTTGTCTAGGTACAACTATGTATATCGAGATGGGTTTGACTAAGAAATGATTGTGAATGTAGAAATCTTAGCATAATGCCTAACACAAATTGCGGTAGAGGGGCGAGAGCATAAGCTAGAGGCCGTAGGAGTAGGTCTGGGGGCCGTGCTGAGTCGATACCACATGAGGCTCACGAGGAGGTAGAGGTGGAGGCTAATGTTGAGCATACTCCACAGGGTCTGAGGCACGCTTTGTGAAGATAGAGTGGAGCTTAGAGGTGATTTTGGAATTGATTGCTTAGACAATGCCTGGAGTTGGGGACGGGCTACAGGAGGTGATGCAGAACAACCGGTTGCTTCTGAGATGCCTGCATAGCCAGCCCAAGAATCGCAGACTACCGATACTCCCACACCCCTACCAGCATAGGATACACCTTCTACTGTTTCTCCACCACAGGGTAGAAGAGATTGGGGTTATGTATGTGACCTAGATAGGTTACGAAAGTTTCAAAAATTTAAGCTGCCATCTTTCAGTGGAGTTAAGGACCTAGTAGTTGCGGAGGACTGGGTGAATGAGATTGAGAAACTATATGGGTTTTTCAAGTGCTCTACTACCAAGATGGTAGCGTTTGTCGCATTAATGCTAAAAGGATCAGCATAGCATTGGTAGAAGTCCACCAGACCTATTTTGAGAGCCCAACATACAAAGATCAGCTGAGATGTATTTTTGGAGGCCTTCTGGAGGCAATATGTTCTGGATATTTCACAACAGAGACTGCAAATGGAATTCTTAGATTTGACCCAAGGGAACAGATCAGTGGATGAATATAAGAAAAAATTTATCTCCCTGGGCAGGTATGATCCTTATACGATAGACAGTGTGGTCAAGAAGGTCCAAAAGTTTATGGATGGACTGAGACCAGCCATCAAATCTCCATTAGTCCCTTTTGACATACCGACCTATGAGGAGGTAGTGCATAGGGCATAGTTGTGTGAGCAAGATATTGAGCGGGTTACCTCAGAGTTTGAAAAGGTTGGTAGAGTGAGGGATAGAGACAGGAAGAGACAAACAGTGGATAGAGGCTTCAGTTATAGAGGAAGCAAGAGATTTTTTAGGAAAAGGTCGAGGATTGAAGAGATCTTGGAGAGGACAGTTAAGCCTCCTGTGCAACCGGCCATAGCTCCAGCAAAGGGAATAGTGATTGGAGGGCCACGACATAATACAGAACAATACAGTAAGTATGATAGGTACCATGAAACTCGACCATGTTATAGATCTCCTGCAGTATGTTTCTGATGTGGGAAGCCAGGGCATGTGATTCGAAATTGCCCAAAGAAGACTGAAGGTGCCCCACAGAAGGGTAAGGAGCCGGAGAGAGCTTCAGCTGATACTCGCACTTCGAGACGGAGGATGATAACTGAAGAAAAGGGGAAGCAGGTAGTTGGCAGAGGGCGAGTACACGTACTGGACCAGGATACTACAGATTAGTCGTTAGATGTGGTGAAAGGTACCATCTTGATCTTTGATCTTGAGGCTTATGTTTTGATAGATCTTGGTGCCACACATTCATTTGTATCGCATGCATTTGCATATAAATTATTTAATTATGTGAAGTTTACCCCGTTAAGGAGGAGGATCTTGAGAAGCACTCCCATGAATAATAGTCAGCTGGTGGAATATGTGTTTAGGGGTTGTAATTTAAAAGTAGGGGAAAAAGAAATGTCTGCTGACTTTATTTTAATGTATATGAAAGACTTTGATGTAATCCTAGGAATGGATTGGTTGGCTGCAAATCGTGTTGTAGTTTATTATTTTTCTAAGATGGTAACGTTTCCAGGGATAGATAGTATTACCGTAAGTTTCCCCAAACAATGTAATATAAAATCCCCTTGAAAAGTAATGAAAGCAGCTGTGGTTTTAAGTGGAATAGATAAATTTCTATACTGATTTAATGATTGATATTTTGAAAGGTAATATTGCGTATGTGGTTGAGACGGATAAGGCATACCCAGAATTACGAGACATCCAGTGGTCAAGGAATTTCCAAATGTCTTTTCGGATGATTTACCAGGATTACCACTAGATAGAGAAATGGAGTTTTGTATAGATTTGGCACCTGGTACAGAGTTGATATCTAAGCCACCATATAGAATGGCTCCGATTGAGTTGGAGGAACTAAAGAAGCAGTTACAGGAGATATTGGATAAGGGGTTCATTAGACCAAGTGTATCGCCTTTGGGAGCATCGGTACTGTTTGTAAAGAAGAAAGACGGGAGCCTCCGATTGTGTATTGATTATAGATTGTTGAATAAGGTGACCATCAAGAATAAATACCCTCTTTCACTCATCGATGACTTGTTGGATCAGCTTTGGGGAGCGTATGTCTTTTCTAAGATAGATTTGAGATCTGGGTACCATCAGTTGAGAATTTGGGATGAAGATGTACCCAAGATAGCTTTCTGCACTCGGTATGGTCACTTTGAGTTTATGGTTATGCCATTTGGGTTGATGAATGCTCCCATAGCTTTTAGGTCGTTGATGAATGAGGTGTTTCACCAGTATTTGGATTGGTTCATTATCGTATTCATCAATGATATTCTGGTGTATTTGGGGTCTAGAGAAGAGCATGAACAACACCTAAGGATAGTGCTACAGACCATCCGAGAGAAGAAGTTATACGTTAAACTCAGTAAGTGTGACTTTTGGCTAGAACAGATCTCCTTTCTGGAACATATTATATCGAAGGATGGTGTGTCAGTGGACCCATCCAAGATTGAGGCAGTGGTTCAGTGGTAAAGACCCTAGACAGTCAAGGAGATCAGAAGTTTCTTGGGTTTAGCTGGATATTATCGATGGTTTGTTGAGGGATTTTTGAGATTGGCTACTCCATTGACATGTCTCACGAGAAAGAATGTTGAATTTGAGTGGGACGATAAATATGAGAAGAGTTTTCAGGAGTTGAAGAGGAAATTAACCACAGCTTCGATTCTCACCATTCCTACTAGCTCAGAAGGTTTTTTTGTACACATAGATGCTTCGTACCATAGACTAGGCTGTGTACTGATGCAGGATGGGAAGGTAGTAGCCTATGGATCTAGACAACTAAAAGATCATAAGAGGAACTACTCGAACCACGATTTAGAGTTGGCAGCCATGGTATTTGCTTTGAAAATATGGCGCCATTATCATTACGGTGAGAAATTTCAAGTATTTACTGACCATAAAAGCCTTAAGTATCTGTTCTCATAGAAGGAATTGAACATGAGACAGAGGAGGTGGCTCGAGCTTCTGAAGGATTATGATTGCGAGATCTTATACCACCAGGGTAAGGTGAATCTTGTAGCAGATGCACTGAGTAGGAAGCACCTTGGGTTGGTATCATATATGATGATTAGGGAACACGAACTGTTGGAACAGTTTGCGAGCCTCAATTTGGATGTGACCCCATGTGATATTGATAGCGGCTTTATGGTAGCTAGCTTACGGTTGGAACCGAATCTGGTAGATCATATTCAGCAGGCTCCGCAGATTGATCAGCAATGTAGTGATATTATTGGGCAGATACAAAGAGGTATAAAGACTAATTTTGAGTTGAGTTCAGATGGTTTGATGAGGTTTAGGGGCAGGATATGTGTTCCCAATGATCCAGAGATCAGGAGGTTGATTTTATCAGAGGCTCACTCAATGAAGTATACACTGCATCCGGGAAGTAACAAGATGTATCAGAACCTCCGGAGAATGTATTAGTGGTCAAGAAAGAAGAGAGCTGTAGCTGAATATGTGGCTAAGTGTCTCATCTGTCAGCAGGTAAATATAGAGCATCAGAAGCCTACAGGGCTATTGTAACCTCTACCTATACCGACTTGGAAATGAGAGCATTTCACTGTGGACTTCGTGATGGGTTTACCTAGGACCTGTAGGAATCACGATGCTATTTGGGTGATAGTGGACAGATTAACGAAATCGGCACACTTCCTAGCTATGAGAGCCACTAATACTCTGAGTACACTGGCAAAACTATATGTGCGCAAGATTGTAAGGTTGCATGGTATTCCAGTGAGAATTCTTTTTTATTGGGATACCCGCTTCACTTCCCACTGTTGGGAACATTTTCAGGAAGCGATGGGGACCCAACTGAGTTTTAGCACAGCGTTCCATCCTTAGACAAATGGTCAGTCAAAGAGGACTATACAGACCCTAGAGGATATGTTGAGAGCGTGTACATTAGATTTTGAAGGCTATTGGGATGACCATTTGCCACTCGTAGAGTTCGCCTACAATAATAGCTATCATTCGAGTATCGAGATGGCACCGTATGAGGCTTTGTATGGCCGAAGATGACGTTCCCCTATTGGATGGGAAGAGGTAAGTGACCGACTGATATTTGCTCTCGACTTAGTGAGACAAGCCTCTGAGGACGTTCAATTGATTTATGAAAGGTTACGGACAGTGCAGAGCAGACAAAAGAGCTACATTGACAAGAGACGACCATTGGAGTTCACAGTGGGTGAATCAGTGTTTTTGTGAGTCTCTCATTCCAAGGGAATAACGAGGTTTAGAAAGAAAGGAAAGTTAAGTCCTCGTTATATTGGACCCTTTGAGATACTTGATAGAGTTGGAGATAAGGCCTACAGGCTAGCATTGCCACATGAGCTAGCAGGCGTTCATAACGTCTTCCACATCTCTATGTTATGGAAGTACCACCCAAATCCAGCACACGTGATAAGATATGAGCCATTGGAGCTCAACGAAAGCATGTCATATGTTGAGAAGCCGATTCGGATATTGGATAGGAAGGAGAAGGTGTTTAGATTAAAGACGTTCCCCTTAGTGAAAGTCCTTTGGTAGCACCACACTGCAGAAGAAGCTACATAAGGGTTGGAGAGTTTGATGTCGGGGAAGTACCCCGAGTTATTCATGGACCGATTTGGTTCCAATTTAGAGGACCAAATTTTCTTAGAGGAGGAGATTGTGAGACCCCATGTATGTATGACTTATTTATATGTAAATGAAAGTAAATGTTAAATAAGGGCTGAAGTGGCCACAAACTAGATAAGCAGAACTTTAAGCATTCGAATTGCAAATAAGGATTTAAACATAAAATGATAAGGCATGGACTGTGAATTCTAGGTATCCTTTATGAATTCAAGCAATATGCATAAGTCATATAGCATGTGAATCATAGGAAATGAGCCTTTCCATGCTCTAAGTGGGATTAAAATGCAAAATGAGTATTGGAGTAATGAAATAGGAGTTTACCTTTTTTAAAAATCTGGAAAAATGCAGTAGGAATGCCCCAGATGAAGGCCAGATCAATCCCTTGAGTAAGCAGAACAATTCCAAGTGAATCTACCAAGGCCAGATCGATCTCCCATTGAGCATATCGATCTGTATTTACCTTTGCCTAGCAGAATCGATCCCTTCCTAAGTGCAGATCGATCTCTCCCCATGAGCAGATCGATATGCTGTTGCCTCTGCCAAGCAAAGATCGATCTTTTCCCAATGAGTAGATCGATCTCTCTCATTTCAAACCTTTAAATTCGATAGCTAAAACTAGGGAAGGATCAATCTCTTCACCTTAGCAGATCGATCTCATCACCCCTGCTCTATAAAAACCCCACGGTAAAACCCTATTCTTCAGCAAACCAAACATTCCCCTCTCTAGAATACCACCCTTTCCAAAAAGATTTGTGAAAAAGCTATTAAAGCAAAGTTGTTCATCTTGAGGAGGAGAACAACATACCTTGGAGCCAACATTCAACTTATTGGATTGAAGGAGCAATGGAGTCTTCAAATTTGAAAAAGAGGAAAGTCAAGCTAGGTGAGTTTCTAATACACCAACTCTAAGTACATTCATCTAGATGTTGTTGTGAGTAGATTGGTATATGAATTGTTGATAGAAGCTACCTAGAATGTAATGAATCAAGCATTATCTAGAATGAGTTTAGTGTGAGAAAATATGATATTGTTACTTAGATGATAAATGGATTATACCAAGGTGTTAGTAATGTGATATGCATGATTTTCAAATGGTTGGGTGAAGTCACATTATGGGATAGGTAAAGGTGATGAAATGTACATATATGATGTTGTAGAAATGCATGAATGAATGGGAATTTATGGATAAAACATCTACGCCAAGTGTTGATGAGTTACTAAGTGAGTTGCTAGCTAAATTGACTAAGAATGGCATAATGGTGGCCAAATGTGATAATGGGTCAAACTTAATGAAATAGGCTCGATAAGATATATCGACTATTTGAAGTCCGAATATGAGTTATTGGTATTGACTCATATGTTTGATGAATATTTGCAGGTCCCGAGGATATATCAGAAGCAAGTTGAGCCAAATCGCTAGAAGCGGGAAACGAAGGAAGAGTTGCTTCCAAGAGAATTGAGGTAAGGGAATTATGTTAGCCTTAGAGATACCTGTACAGCTTTTCGGGCGCATGGGTGATTTCTTAATGTATCTAAGGGTCTTAGAATGAAATGGATTTTTGAAGAGCAAAGAAATCGGGGAATTTTGAGAAAAGTTCATGAAAAATAAGAATCATGAGGTTTTGAATCTTTTTACTGGTTTTAGCATGTGAAATGTGTAGGTTGGCTAGTACTTTAAGTGATTTGCATGAAAATAGCTCTATTTGGGTTCCTATAACCATGTTTTTCAAAAGAATGAGCCACCTACATGAGTTTTGTGGAAAAAAACATTCTAGAGCGTTGCTGGCATGAGATTTGATCTGTTTATATGTGCATTAGTGTTGGAGCATAGCTCGCACTAGAATTTTACATGCATGAGTGCTGGAGCCTAGCTCGCACTAGTTTTCACATGGATTTTTATGGTATTGTGCTAGAGCCTAGCTCGCACTGATTTTTATACTAGTTTTGACATTGTGCTGGAGCGTTGCTCGCACTAGATGTCCACTATACTTGTTGTCGTGCTTGAGACTACTCGCACGTGATTATATGACATGTTGGGAGTCGTGATGGGAGCTTCGGGTAGGCTGTGTGCCACGTCGATTAAATAGGCTCGCACGTGCATATTGAGATGTGGCAGTGTATGATATGATGATATGGGTCCGCGGAGTATGTTGTACCGTGCATATAGCATGGAGTACGTTGTACCGTGTATGGATAATATATATATACTGTCTTCGAACGATGGATACTCTGCTATGGACCGACGGGTTGGACGTGACCCACTGCCCATGTAGAAGTAGATAGAGGTGATACCTCGCACACTAGGATTCGTGTAGCCTGGGATCATAAAGGATATGGTCATAGTCCTAGTTATTACCCTTATTATATTATTTGCCTATCTCACATGTCTTGTTTTATGATAATCCATGTTGAAATGTGTTTGTGGGTCAGGAAATTCCATAGGAGGGGCTGAGTCCTAACAAATTGTGATTTGTATTGAAGTGTGTTGAGTTTTGAAATGCTTATAAGAGCATTTTGCATTATGATTTACCATGCTTTGATTTCAATTTACGTATGATGATTTTCCATGCTATGTTTTAAGAACTGTGCATTGATTTAAATAGCATGAATTGCTTTACATGTCATGAACACAAGTATGAACTGATGTTTTGGAGTATGACAAGTAAATGTGTAATTTAAGCATGGTATCACGATCAGGTAGATAGTACAGTTATCTACCTGCTCACATGATTGCCTTACTGAACGCCTGATTTGCTCACTCCCCCCTTATCTTCCCCCTCTACAGAGCACTTACAGTAAATAGAGAAAACGATTGAGGATTGGATTTTGTTGTTTGCTGCATCCCATCACACAAGGTATACACATTTGTATAGTTTTTGTATTTAGACATGTTAAAGCAAAGTAATATCTTTAAATGTAATTTTTGGGGATGTAAAGGATTGTAAACACATGTAAACAACAACTCTGATTTAGAAATACAAGTGTTTACGTTTAAGTGAATTGTAAATTGAAATGATTTGATTCAAATGAGATTTACACTGATACACAACCCAACTGTTGGTGGTGTAACTGTTCACGATCAGGTAAGGTAAAGACAAAGAACAAATAATAAAAAATGGATCAAATAATAAATGAAAAATGAAAAATTTGTAGTGGATTTTCAGTGGATTGAGGGTCGTGACACGTAGCCCAACCAAATGTGTTGTAAAAAGGGTCGTTACAAAGTGGCAGAGGGATATTCTTCCAATTTCAACCATCTCATGTCAATGCAAGATTTGAATGTTCAGATTTGTAGTCTCATGATTATCCTATTTTAATGCAATAATTGCTTTTTATTGCAATACGTGGAGTTTTGCCCAAACATGTAAGATATGCTATCATAAGATTTTGTTTGTTCTTTAATGCCAGTTGTTGATGTGTCCAAGTTAGATGAGATACAAAGAAATATCATGACTACCTTGTGCTTGCTGGAAAAATACTTTCCCCCTTCATTTTTAATATCATGATTCATTTAATGGTTCACATCGTTTGAGAGATCCAAATTTATGGACCAGTTTTCCTTTCATGGATGTAACCATTTAAAAGATACATAAAGGTGTTAAAATGGTATGTTTAGAATCGTATTAGGCTAGAAAGATGCATTAGAGAGTTCTATATTGCTGAGGAAGCTATTGAATTTTGTACTAAATATTTGTTAGATTTCAAAGCAATAGGCATTAATATCCAGGACCGACCAATCTGGTAGGTTGAACGTTATTAAGCGGTAAAGTTGTGAAGGTCAGCCATGATATTTTGGTGTAAGCACATATTTATATCCTGAGGAATACTGAAGAAGTAGAGTCTTATATAGACTAATCTTCGAACTCCTCTAATTAGTTTCCTAACTATAAATGTAGATATCTAATGAACCAAATTAATTTTACATGTATATATTGCATTTGAAGATATTAAAGGCCAACAATCTTAGAGAAGCCAGAAGAAAAGATGCACATAATCGCACCTTCATTACTTGATTCAAGCAAAGAGTTCGTAAGGCGTAATTTATACTATTAGTTTCAAGCATGAAATGCATTTGCAATCGGTTTGTTATGTTTATTGCACAACCTTCTTCATATTGTGTAGATTGTAAAAGAGCTAATGACCAACAAAAATGGTAGATTATTATGTGCTCAATGTTGTAGTCTTTAAATTTGATTAGGTGTAGTATTGGTTTTAAAAAGTGAATTGCCTTTCACCCTTGTTGATTGAATTGGATTTAATCCTACTCCTTCATTTCGGTTGTTCATGCAAAGCAAATCTTTTATATTGAAGATCCAAGTGATGCATAATGGCCTATTATCTTGTTGCCCCCACAAAAAGATAGGAGTTATTTAAATGATGAGGTGGAAAACATTGTGATGGAACATCGTTCTATTACTAAATCACTACCAATATTTGATTTATTTAATTTTGATAATAACTTAAACTCTAATTATATGAGGGATGATTTTGAAGGAACTTGGATTTAGGTTTGCACTTTAAAGATTCAGTCAGCTTATGTATTTGCAGTTCAGAGACTTTGTTCAATATGCATGTTGATTATTTTGTATAAAATTGTAATATTAATTTGAATAATTTTATTCTTAATGGAATATGGCATTTATATATTTTGACAAATAATATCTTTTATTTCCTAAATCGAAGACTAATACCATATTCTTTAACTTTGTTAAACAAAATCTTATATCGTAAAGACTAAAGACGACAATTCTTAAAAACAACATAGTTTAATTTACTAACAGAGTCTACATTTTAAGAGTGTAGCGTTGTCTAAAATCGAAATAAATATTTCTAAAAATTAAACACAGACATAATTATGTTAAAGATAGAGTATGGTTTTGCATAAAAACTGTGAGTAATATTGATTGTTTTGTATAAAATCACACTATTAATTTTGAGTCAATTTATTTAGATAATTTATTGTTGGTTGAATACAATATTTATATGTCTTGACAAAAAATATCTTTAAGTACCTAAACCGTAGACTAATACCATATTCTTTAGCTTTGTTAAACAAAATCATATACAAAAAAGACTAAAGACAACGTAGTTAGCATTCTAAAAAGACAATGCTTTAGGAGTACAACGTTGTCTAAAATTAGAATAAATATTTCAAAAAATGGAACAAAGGCATCACTAAGCTAAAGATAGACTATGGTTTTTACACAATAACAATACTCCAATGTTGATTATTTTGTATAAAATTACAATATCAATTTTGTGTCAATTAATTCAAATAATTTTATTCTTAATGGAATATGCATTTATATATTTCGACAAACAATATCTTTTATTTCCTAAACCATAGATTAATATTATATTAGTTAACTTTAATAAACAAAATTATATACTATAAGACCATGTTTGGTGTACGAGATAAGAATAGAATAAGATAATACAACATTGTGGATAAAATAAGATTAGATGATATCATCCTATCCTATATTTAGTGTTTACAAGGATTAATAATAAGACATGATGATTTTTCTATATCTTTCATCATATTTACTATGTGTAAAATTAAAAATAGCATAAATGATTTTTTTGCAATACTCTTTTTTAAAGCAACATAATTTATGTTTATAATTTTTTGTTATAAATATAAATAAAAATTTAAAAGGTTATATATTATTTATGATATTATTATTAAAATTTAAATTAATTAATTGATTTTTTACAAAAAATTATTCATTTAAAAAATTTAATTTACTTTTTAAAAAACTGTAATATGCTAAAAATTCTCTCTAATTTTCACTCTTTTCTTTTCTTTCATTTTTTGTTTTTATTTTTTTATATGATATATTTACAATAATGTAATTAAATTGGAAGTTGAATATATTTATTTTAGAAAAAAATTAGTTTTTTATGAAATAAGTTAATTTTTTTAGTTACATTAATTTTTTTTTTAAAAAAAAGAAAATTATGAATTTTTTTGCTAATTAAAAGGAAAAACGAGTTAAATTTAATAATTTTAAAATTTTTTAAATATATATATAATTATTAATAATTTTATTGTTAATAGTTACTTTTCTTCCCTTTCTCCTTCTTCTTTACTTTTCTTATGGGCAAAATGAAAAAATAAATTTAAACTTATATTTATTTTAATAGTTTCTTCCTTTTCTTTGTTTTTGCCAATTAGAAGGAAAAAGAAAAATACGAGTTAAATTTAATAAGTCCAATTTTCTGATCTAAAAAAACTATAATTTCTAATAATTTAATGGTTAACAGTTATTTTCTGTGAGATCTGAGAATTTTAGATATATTTTAATGATGTAATAAGAACTTGAAGTGTAATTTATTGAGCTAAGTGAATTGTGAAAATTATATTTGGAGATTTATGTGTAAGTGTTTAACATAAGTGTGAAACTAAGAGGTCAGATCGATCTTGGGGAAGGAGAGATCAATCTGGTGAGTTAAAAATGACAAGGAAGGAGGAATTTAAGGAGCAGATCGATCTCCAATGGAAGAGGATCGATTTCCTTATGATTCTGTTTGAGAGAAGATCGATCTCATGAGGAAGGGATCGATCTCCAAACGTTTCTGTTTGGGAGAAGATCGATCTCTTCAAGGAGCAGATCGATCTCATAAAGCCATAAAGAGATCGATCTCACCCCTTGACAGATCGATCTCCTAGGCATAAAATTGCCTCAAATCGTCCCCAAATTCAAATGCAGATCGATCTCATCAAGAGCCAGATCGATCTCCTACCCTCAGTCTATATAAGGAACCCCTGCTTTCTCCTGCAATTTTATTTTCTCTCTCTTCCAAACCCCATTTTCACCGAGCCCTAGCTTTCTCACTCATCCAAGGCAACCATTTTCGTCCAAATCAGAGGCTGTGGCAAGAAGGCAAGTTGTTCCTCATCAAAGGGGGAACAACATACTTGGAAATCGTAAGACGGATTGAATCGAGGCAAGAGATAAGCTCTCCACAAGTTTTGGGTAATTTCTAAACCTCGATCTTGATATTTGAGATGATTTTGGTAATGATAGTTGTGGGAATTGTGTTGAAGTAGTTGGAAAATGATTAGGGATTGATTAAATTACAATGTAGTTGGAGTGATGTTGATATTTACCAATTTTGGTAATTTTGGGAATTTTGAGCTATAAATGGAAATTCAGACAATGTGGCGAATTAGCATAGATAATTTGGCATGAGAAATGTAGGACGTTGAGATGTTGTGAATGAGATTGTAGTTTGGGGTAGAGTTACGAGAATCAAGAGATTTGAGGTGTTATGAGCAATTATGCTCGATTTTGAGAATCGAGGTACTGTGATGATGAATATTGATGTTTTAACATCGTTTGGACAGCTCGGGAGTTCCAAAGTGGAGTGCGAGGCTAGTTCGTGACAAGGGGAAAACAATTGCACTATACGAGGTGCAAAGAGGTAAGGGAAACTAAACCAATTGTGTATGTGATTTTGGACTATTATAGCATGATTTGTGAGATATAAAACAAGCATGTTTGATGTGTTGTGTTTTGATGAGAATGCACACGATTTTTATAGCCGGTTGGAGCCCACTGTTTTTATGAGTTTATAATTGGGCTCTACGTTAAGGCAATATCGAGATTTGAGAAATGTGTGCGTGCTTTACCGGTTGGAACTCGATTTTAATATGTTTTGTGTTAGTACAAAACGGTTTTCAAATGAGTTTTATGAGAGAAAAGCCACTATCAGTTCTACGTGAAGGCAAACCAGTCTTATGTGATAAGACTTAGGTGTGTGATTTTGAGTACACACCGGGCATTGCTGTGGTAGCATGTAAGCCCGATTCTTCTCCGTTCTGGTAACGTGAGATTCCCCATTCTGTGGCTATGCCACGTATATTTGGTGGCCGTTGCCACGTGAGAACCCTATTTGGTGGCCATTGCCACGTGAGAACCCTATTTGGTGGCCGTTGCCACGTGAGATTCCCCCCCCCCATTCAGTGGCTATGCCACATATATCTGGTGGCCGTTGCCACGTGAAACCTTATCCAGTGGCTGTGCCACGTGTGAATTTAAATCAGTGGCTATGCCACGTGTGTTTAGTGGCTGTGCCACGTGTGAATTCAAATCAGTGGCTATGCCACGTGTGTTTAGTGGCTGCGTCATGTGCATTATTATTATAGTGATTTTATCACGTTTATTGAGGAAGCGATTATCGCATTATTTTCACATGCTTTGTTATTGCTCTAGACTGAGCCTTTTTACTTCATGTTTTCACATGATTTGAGATATGAGAATGTCGTTTTAAGTACTTTCATGCTATGGTTTTCAAATAAGTATAATGAGTTTCACATACAAATAAATATTTTGTGATGTGCATTTTGGCTTATGAAATGAGTCCCTTACCCCCTTACTGAGCGATTTAAAAGCTCACCCTGTTGTCTTTCCCCCTAGATTTCTTCAAGTGAAAAAGGGTTTCCCTGCGACGTACGGAGTAGTGGCTAGTGGAGGAGTTGAGCTCCAGGCCATATATTGTATTTTGAGGTATCTTTTATCTTTTCATGTACCCAGACAATTATTGTAATTGCAGACACTTGATGTATAACATTATATGGGATGTATTAGGATTAATTAACTTGAGATCTTGAGGTATGATAAAAATGATGATGCATGACACTGCACAAGAATGCACTCTTAATTGTGATTTGATGAGGAAAAAGTTTTTAAATTTACCCTATTTTTCGAGTTTTCGTGGCGTGACAGAGCTTTTTTGGTATCAGAGCTTAGGGTGTTTAGTACTGTCAGTGTCGGTTAAGTGAAATAGAATACATCCCAAGTGTCTGTAATAGTCTGGTCATGAACTGAATCTGAGGATTGAGATTTCAATCGATTTTGATATGTACGCGCAGGAGACGAGTTAAGATAGAGAATGAGTGGACGACGAGGTCGTTCGAGGAGGCAGGCAGAGTCCCCTCCACCACCTACCCCACAACCAGAGAGTCCTAACTCTCGATTCAATCGGATTGAGATCGATGTGAGGCAAGGTTTTGAGCAGATGGCAGCGTTATTCGCGCAACACTTTGGAGTTAATGCCTCGGGTACTACTCCTACACCACCACCAAGACCTCCTGTACCCCCAGTACAGATGGATCCAGTGCCTCCCGTCACTTAGCCTGAGGACAGAAGTATGGTCCGACTGAAGGATTTTTTGAAGATGAATCCACCTGCATTTAGGGGAAAGAAGGATCCTACAGAGGCTGAGGTGTGGCTGACGGAGTTAAGGATTATATTTGATTATCTGGGGTGCACCGATGCTGAGAGGGTCAGTATAAGTATCTATATGTTAAAGGGGAGAGCTCGAGATTGGTAGGGTACTACCTAGGGTATTCTGATGTCCCGCCAGGATGTGATTGGTTGGGAAGAGTTTCAGACAGCCTTTAGGACCCAATATGTACCACGAGTCGCCCAGAGAAACAAACAGGCTGAGTTTTTGAGTTTGGTACAGGGTGATATGTCTGTGGATGACTATGAGAGCCAATTCACCGTGCTATTAAGATATGACCCAGAGACCTTCAAGAATGAAGAGCTCTGCACATAGAAGTTTGTGTATGGATTGAAGCCCATCATCAGAGATAGATTGATAGGGCTATGTATTACCGAGTTTGGAGATGCTTTGAGATGAGCACAAGAGATTGAGAGGGGAATTGAAATGGTACAATCCCAGAACGAGCTCAGAGCGGTGAATAGAGATAAGGGCAAGAGGCCAGCGATTTTCCAAACAGATGCTCGGAGAGGTTCCTTCAAAAGAGGAAGGATTGAGGTGCAGAAGGGCAGATTAGAGAGACCCAGAGTTTACCCTAATATCAGGGAGACCCCTCGAGATGTCCGGCCTGAGCTAAGGTTTTGCAAAAATTATGGTCGAATGCATGAGGGAAGTTGTACTGGGTCGATCCATGGATGTTTTAGATGTGGAGACATGGGTCACATGGTGAAGGATTGCCCTCAACCTCAGAAACCACATGTCTTGGAGCCCACTAGACAACAGCCTCAAAGAGTGAACCCCCAGAGACGGGCCACTACTGCAGAGAAAGGAAAGAGACCTGTTACACAGGGACGTGTGTTTGCCCTAGATAAGGAGGCCGTTGACACTTCTGCAGAAACTATAAGAGGTACACTCTCTGTCTGTAATCATAAGGCTCATGTGTTGATAGATCCAGGATCCACGCATTCGTTCATTTCTGAGCATTTTGCATGTAGATTAAATTTGAAGTTTAAACCCCTAGAATATATACTACATGTAAATACCCCTATGCGTGAATCCCAAAGGACTGAGTTAATCTGTAGAGGATGTGAAATAAAGTGGGAGATAGAGTGATGTTAGCAGATCTAATCATGTTAAATATTCATGGGTTTGATGTAATTTTGGGAATGGACTGGTTGGCAACCAATCGAGTGAGTTTAGACTGCTACACTAAGATTGTAACTTTCTCCCTACCTAAACCTTACAGTGTACGGTTGAGATATTGAGGAAATGAATATGTGGAATTCTAGTAAGTAATTTGAGAATTTTAATATTATTTAGGAGAATATTAAATATGATTGTTCATGTGAAGGTTATAAAACACTCATATCGGATGATGATGGGGAACATCCGAGGATTGAGGATATACCTGTGGTTTGTGAATTTCTGGATGTTTTCCCAGATGAGTTACCAGGTTTACCACCAGAAAGAGAGCTAGAGTTTACCATTGATTTGGTGCCAGATACTCAGCCAATCTCTAAACCTCCCTACAGGATGGCTTTAGTGGAACTTGAGGAATTGAAGAAACAACTACAGGAGTTATTGGATCAAGGGTTTATTAGACCCAGTGTTTCACTGTGGGGAGCACCAGTATTATTTGTTAAGAAGAAGGATGGTAGTCTCAGATTATACGTAGACTATCGGTTGTTGAATAAAGCCACGGTGAAGAATAGATACCCATTGCCCAGGATTGATGACCTACTTGATCAGCTGAGAGGGGCATCAGTCTTTTCTAAGATTGATTTGAGATCGGGCTATCACCAATTGAGGATCAAGGAAGAAGATATTCCAAAGACGACCTTCAGGACGAGGTATGACCATTATGAATTTCTGGTGATGTCCTTTGGATTGACGAACGCCCCTACAGCATTTATGAGATTGATGAACGAGGTGTTCAGAGACTATCTAGATAAATTTGTGATAGTCTTTATTGATGATATCCTGGTATACTCTCAGTCGTATGAGGAGCATGCACAGCATTTGTGGTTAGTACTTCAGATACTCCGAGATAAACAATTATATGGAAAGCTTAGTAAGTGTGAATTTTGGCTGGATCAGATAGCTTTCCTTGGTCATATAGTCTCAGAGGAAGGAGTATCAGTGGATCCAAGTAAAGTGAAGGCTGTGCTTAATTGGGAGAGACCAAGGACAGTTACTGAGGTGCGAAACTTCCTTGGTTTAGCAGGGTATTACAGAAGATTTGTGGAAAGATTTTCAAGGATTGTCGCTCCTTTGACTAAACTCACGCGCAAGGAGACTTCGTTCATATGGATTGATCAATGTGAGCTCAGTTTTCAGGAATTAAAGAGGAAGTTGACAGCGGCACCTGTGTTAACTATCCTTGAGGGATCATGAGGATTTTCGGTGTATAGTGATGCATCTCATCAAGGACTGGGGTGTGTGCTTATGCAGCATGAAAGAGTGGTCGCATATGGATTGCGACAGTTGAAAGACGATGAGCGGAATTACCCCACGCATGATGCGGAGTTAGTCGCTGTGGTATTTGCCTTGAAGATCTGGCGACACTACTTATATGGTGAAAGATTCCAGATCTTCACTGATCACAAGAGTTTGAGATATCTCTTTGATCAGAAAGAGTTAAACATGAGACAAAAGAGATGGATGGAACTCCTTAAGGATTATGACTACGAGATTCGATATCATCCGGGTAAGGCGAATGTAGTTGCTGATGCCCTGAGCAGGAAGAGTATGATATCTGCTATAATGATCAGGGAATGGGATTTACCGGAGCAGTTCACCGAACTCCGGATCAGAGTTAAAGAGATAGAGACTGGATTTTTGGCTAGCTTGCGAACAGAGCCCAGGATCATGGATCAGATGAGAAATGGGCAGCGCAGTGATCAGAGATTGATAAATATGGTTAGCCAAGCTGAACAGAGTACGTAGTCGGATCTCACAGTTAGTGAGGATGGATTGTTGAGATTCAGAGGACGGATTTGTGTACCGGACGATGATACCTTAAAGAGACAGATACTGAGAGAATCCCATTGCTCGCGATACACCATGCACCCCGGGAGTACTAAGATGTACCGAGTTTTGAGAAAGGTGTACTGGTGGAGTGGTATGAAGCGAGACGTGGCAGAATATGTGGCCATGTGTTTAGTATGCCAGCGAGTGAAAGCTGAGCATCGGAAGCCCGGAGGACTACTACAGCCCTTACCTATACCTACATGGAAATGGGAGCATGTCACCATGGACTTTATTATGGGTTTACCGAGGACTCGAAGAGGTCGTGACGCTATATGGGTTATAGTGGATAGATTGACCAAGAGTGCCCACTTCCTTGCCATCAAGAGCACAGATACTGTGGATGCCTTAGCCGAGCTGTATGTCAGCGAGATAGCTAGATTACATGGGGCTCTAGTGAGTATTACTTCTGATAGAGATTCATAGTTTACTTCCAGATTTTGGACCCAGTTTCAGGAGTCCATGGGATCTCGATTAAGTTTCAGTACCGCCTATCATCCTCAGATAGATGGTCAGTCAGAGAAGACTATTCAAACCCTGGAGGATATGTTGAGGGCGTGTACGATGGATTTTAAGGGATCATGGGATGATCACCTGCCCCTAGTAGAGTTTGCGTACAATAACAGCTATCATGCGAGTATTGGAATGGCACCATTTGAGGCTCTATATGGTAGGAGGTGTAGATCCCCCGTAGCTTGGGAAGAAGTCGGTGACAGAAAGATAAATGCTCCTGAACTTGTTGAGCAAGCTGTACAGAATGTAAAACTCATATGTGAGAGGTTACGGGCTGCACAGAGTAGACAGAAAAGCTATGCGGATGTGCGTAGACGGCCACTCGAGTTTGATGTTGGTGATGCAGTATTTCTGAAAATATCACCGAATAAGGGTATCATGCGATTTGTGAAGAGAGGGAAATTGAGTCTTCGATACATAGGACCATTCGAGATTCTTGAGAGAGTGGGAGAGGTAGCTTACAGATTAGCATTACCCCCACAGATGTCCAGAATACACAATGTTTTTCATGTGTTTATGTTGAGGAAGTACCACCCGGACCCTTCTCATGTCATAGAGTATGATGAGATGGACATACAAGAGGACATGAGCTACACTGAGGAACCCGTATGGATTCTCGATAGGAAGAAGAAGGAACTTAGAACCAAGAGCATCCCATTAGTGAAAGTTCTGTGAAAACATCACTCAATGGAAGAGGCAACGTGGGAACCGGAGGATCTCATGAAGGAGAAATACCCCCAGCTATTTGGCTAGTTGAGCCAAATTTGGATGACCAAATTCTTTTAAAGGTGGGGAGGATGTGAGATCTGAGAATTTTAGATATATTTTAATGATGTAATAAGAACTTGAAGTGTAATTTATTGAGCTAAGTGAATTGTGAAAATTATATTTGGAGATTTATGTGTAAGTGTTTAACATAAGTGTGAAACTAAGAGGTCAGATTGATCTTGGGGAAGGAGAGATCGATCTGGTGAGTTAAAAATGACAAGGAAGGAGGAATTTAAGGAGCAGATCGATCTCCAATGGAAGAGGATCGATCTCCTTATGATTCTGTTTGAGAGAAGATCGATCTCATGAGGAAGGGATCGATCTCCAAACGTTTCTGTTTGGGAGAAGATCGATCTCTTCAAGGAGCAGATCGATCTCATAAAGCCATAAAGAGATCGATCTCACCCCTTGACAGATCGATCTCCTAGGCATAAAATTGCCTCAAATCGTCCCCAAATTTAAATGCAGATCGATCTCATTAAGAGCCAGATCGATCTCCTACCCTCAGTCTATATAAGGAACCCCTGTTTTCTCCTGTAATTTTATTTTATCTCTCTTCCAAACCCCATTTTCATCGAGCCCTAGCTTTCTCACTCATCCAAGGCACCCATTTCCGTCCAAATCAGAGGCTGTGGCAAGAAGGAAAGTTGTTCCTCATCAAAGGGAGAACAACATACCTGGAAATCGTAAGACGGATTGAATCGAGGCAAGAGATAAGCTCTCCACAAGTTTTGGGTAATTTCTAAACCTCGATCTTGATATTTGAGATGATTTTGGTAATGATAGTTGTGGGCATTGTGTTGAAGTAGATGGAAAATGATTAGGGATTGATGAAATTACAATATAGTTGGAGTGATGTTGATATTTAGAAATTTTGGTAATTTTGGGAATTTTGAGCTATAAATGGAAATTTAGACAATGTGGTGAATTAGCATAGATAATTTGGCATGAGAAATGTAGGACGTTGAGATGTTGTGAATGAGATTGTAGTTTGGGGTAGAGTTACAAGAATCAAGAGATTTGAGGTGTTATGAGCAATTATGCTTGATTTTGAGAATTGAGGTACTGTGATGATGAATATTGATGTTTTAACATCGTTTGGACAGCTCAGGAGTTCCAGAGTGGAATGCGAGGCTAGTCCGTGACAAGGGGGAAACAATTGCACTATACGAGGTGCAAAGAGGTAAGGGAAACTAGACCAATTGTGTATGTGATTTTGAACTATTATAGCATGATTTGTGAGTTATAAAACAAGCATGTTTGATGTGTTGTGTTTTGATGAGAATGCACACGATTTTTATAGCCGATTGGAGCCTAATGTTTTTATGAGTTTATAATTGGGCTCTACGTTAAGGCAATATCGAGATTTGAGAAATGTGTGCGTGCTTTGCCGGTTGGAACTCGATTTTAATATGTTTTGTGTTGAGTACAAAACGATTTTCAAATGAGTTTTATGAGAGAAAAACCACTATAAGTTCTACGTGAAGGTAAACCAGTCTTATGTGATAAGACTTAGGTGTGTGATTTTGAGTACACACCAGGCATTGCTGTGGTAGCATGTAAGCCCGATTCTTCTCCGTTCTGGTAACGTGAGATTCCCCATTCTGTGGCTATGCCACGTATATTTGGTGGTCGTTGCCACGTGAAACCCTATCCTGTGGCTGTGCCACGTGTGAATTTAAATCAGTGGCTATGCCACGTGTGTTTAGTGGTTGTGCCACGTGTGAATTCAAATCAGTGGCTATGCCACGTGTGTTTAGTGGCTGCGCCACGTGCATTATTATTACAGTGATTTTATCATGTTTATTGAGAAAGCGATTATCACATTATTTTCACATGCTTTGTTATTGCTCTAGACTGAGCCTTTTTACTTCATGTTTTCACATGATTTGAGATATGAGAATGTCGTTTTGAGTACTTTCATGCTATGGTTTTCAAATAAGTATAATGAGTTTCAAATACAAATAAATATTTTGTGATGTGCATTTTGGTTTATGAAATGAGTCCCTTACCCCCTTACTGAGCGATTTAGAAGCTCACCCTGTTTTCTTTCCCCCCAGATTTCTTCAAGTGAAAAAGGGTTTCCCTGCGACGTACGGAGTAGTGGCTAGTGGAGGAGTTGAGCTCCAGGCCATATATTGTATTTTGAGGTATCTTTTATCTTTTCATGTACCCAAACAATTATTGTAATTGCAGACACTTGATGTATAACATTGTATGGGATGTATTAGGATTAATTTGTGAGATCTGAGAATTTCAGACATATTTTAATGATGTAATAATAATTTGAAGTGTAATTTATTGAGCTAAGTGAATTGTGGGAATTATAATTGGAGATTTTTATGTTAAGTGTGTAAAATAAGTATGAAGTATGAGGACAGATCGATCTGGGAGAAGGAGAGATCGATCTGGTGAGCTAAAAATGATGAGGAAGGAGGAATTTGAGGAGCAGATCGATCTCCAATGGAAGAGATCGATCTCCAAATGATTCTGTTTGAGAAAGGATCGATCTCATGAGGAAGAGATCGATCTCCAAATGATTCTATTTGGGAGAAGATCGATCTCCTTAGGAGCAGATCGATCTCATAAAGCCATAAAGAGATCAATCTCACCCCTCGACAGATCGATCTCCTAGGCATAAAATTGCCCTGATCGTCCCCAAAATTCAAACACAGATCGATCTCATCAAGAGGCAGATCGATCTCCTACCTTCAGCCTATATAAGGAACCCGTGTTTTCTCCTGAAATTTCACTTTCTCTCTCTTCCAACCCCCATTTTTCTGAAAACCTAACTTTCTCACTCCTCCAAATCACCCATTTTTGACCGAATCAGCTGTTGTGGTAAGAAGGAAAGTTGTTCCTCATCAAAGGGAGAACAACATACTTGGAAATCGAAGGACGAATCGGATCGAGGCGTGAGTTGTGCGTCTCACAAGCTTTGGGTAATTTCTAAACCTCGATCTTGATATTTGAGCTGATTTTGATGCTATTGGTGGTTGTCATTGTGTTGAAATAGCTGAGAAATGATTAGGGATTGATGAAATTTCAATGTGGTTAGAGTGATATGATATTTAGCGATTTTGGTAATTTTAGGAATTTTGAGCTATAAATGGAAATATAGACAATGTGGAGAATTAGCCTAGATAATTGGCATGAGAAATGTAGGACATTGAGATATTGTGAATGAGGTTGTAGTTTAGGGTTGAGTTACGAGAAATCAAGAGATTTGAGGTGTTATGAGCAATTATGCTCGATTTTGAGAATTGAGGGTATGAGATAATTGAGTATTGATGTTTTAACATCGTTTGGACAGCTCGGGAGTTCCAGAGTGGAATGCGAGGCTAGTCCGTGATACGGGGGAAACGATTGCACTATACGAGGTGTAAAGAGGTAAGGGAAATCTAAACCTTTTGTGTATGTGAATTGTAAACTATTTTAGCATGAATTGTGATTTATAAAACAAGCATGTTGGGTTTTGTGTTGAGATTAAATTGCACACGATTTTATAGCCGGTTGGAGCCCAATGTTTTTATGAGTTTATAACTGGGCTCTACGTTAAGGTAATATTGAGATTTGAGAAATGTGTGCGTGTGCTTTGTCGGTTGGAACTCGATTTTATTACGTTTTGTGTTGAGTACAAAACGATTTTTAAATGAGTTTTATGAGAGAAAAACCATTACGAGTTCTACGTGAAGGCAAACCAGTCTTATGTGATAAGACTTAGGTGTGTAGTTGTGAGTACACACCGGGCATTGCTCTGGTAGCATGTAAGCCCGATTTCTTCTCCGTTCTAGTAACGTGAGAATAACCTATTCTGTGGCTATGCCACGTAAAATTGATGGCTGTGCCACGTTGAGAAACCCCATTGGTGGCTGTGCCACGTTATACCCCATTGGTGGCTGTGCCACGTTATACCCCAATTGGTGGCTGCGCCACGTTGAGAAACCCTATTCTGTGGCTATGCCACGCGAGAAATTAAACCAGTGGCTTTGCCACGTGTGTTTTGTGGCTATGCCACGTGAGAAATTAAATCAGTGGCTATGCCACGTGTGTTTAGTGGCTGTGCCACGTGCATTATTTTTACTGTGATTTTATCACGTTATTTGAGAAAGCGTTTAACGCGTTATTTTCACATGCTTTGTTATTGCTCCAGAGTGAGCCTTTTACTTCATGTTTTCACATGACTTGACACATGAGAGTGTCGTTTTGAGTACTTTCATGCTATGGTTTTCAAATGAGTTTCACATACAAATAAACCTTTTGTGATGTGTATTTTGGTTTATGAAATGAGTTCCTTACCCCCTTTACTGAGCGATTTAGAAGCTCACCCTGTTTTCCTTTCCCCCCAGAGTTCTTCAAGTGAATAAGGACTTCCCTGCGACGTACGGAGTAGTGGCTAGTGGAGGATTCGAGCTCCAGGCCATATATATTGTATCTTGAGGTATATCTTATCTTTTCATGTACCCAGACTATTATTGTAATTGCAGACACTTGATGTATATCATTGTATGGGATGTATTAGGATTAATTAACTTGTAATCGAGTAATGGGTATAATACAATATTTATTATATCATGATGAGATCCTGGGGAATGATAATTATGATGATGTATGACACTGCACAGGAATGCACCTTTAATTGTGAATTAACGAGTAAAAAGTTTTAAATTAGCCCTATTTTCCGCATATTCGGGGCGTGACAGAGTTTTCTTGGTATCAGAGCTTAGGATGTCTAGTACTGTCAGTGTCGGTTAAGTGAAATAGAATACACCCCAAGTGTCTGTAATAGTCTGGTCATGAACTGAAATTGAGGATTGAGATTTCAATCGATTGTGATATGTACGCGCAGGAGACGAGTTGAGATAGAGAATGAGTAAATGACGAGGTCGTTCGAGGAGGCAGGCAGAGTCCCCTCCGCCACCTGTCCCACAACCAGAGAGTCCTAACTCTCGATTTAATCGGATTGAGACCGATGTGAGGCAAGGTTTTGAGCAGATGGCAGCGTTATTCGCGCAACACTTTGGAGTTAATGCCTCGGATACTACCCCTACACCACCACAAGGACCTCCCATACCCCCAGTGCCTCCCGTCGCCCAGCCTGAGGATAGAAGTATGGTCCGACTAAGGGATTTTCTGAAGAAGGATCCACCCGCATTGAGGGGAAAGAAGGATCCTACCGAGGCTGAGGAGTGGTTGACGGAATTGAGAATTATATTTGATATCCTGGGGTGCACCGATGCTGAGAGGGTCAGTATGAGTGCCTATATGCTGAAGGGGAGAGCTCGAGATTAGTGGGGTACTACCCAGGGTATTTTGATGTCCCACCATGGTGTGATTGGTTGGAAAGAGTTTCAGACAGCTTTTAGGACCCAATATGTACCACGGGCCGCTCAGAGAAAGAAACAGGCCGAGTTTTTGAGTTTGGTACAGGGTGACATGTCTGTGGATGACTATGAGAGCCAATTCACGGCGCTATTGAGATATGACCCAGAGACCTTCAAGAGTGAAGAGCTCCGCACAGAGAAGTTTGTGTATGGATTGAAGCCTGTCATCAGAGATAGATTGATAGGGCTATGCATTACTGAGTTTGGAGATGCTCTGAGATGAGCACAAGAGATTGAAAGAGGGATTGAGATGGTACAATCCCAGAATGAGCTCAGAGCGGTGAATAGAGATAAGGACAAGAGGCCAGCACTTTTCCAAACAGAGGCTCGGAGGGGTTCCTTCAGAAGAGGAAGGATTGAGGTGCAGAGGGACAGATTGGAGAGACCCAGAGCCTATCCTATTATCAAGGAGACCCCTCGATATGTCAGGCCGGAGACAAGGTTTTGTAGAGACTGTGGCCGATCGCATGAAGGAAGTTGTACTGGGTCGATCCATGGATATTTTAGATGTGGTGACATGGGTCACAGAGTGAAGGATTGTCCTCAACCTCAGATACCACATGCTCCGGAGCCCACTAGACAACAGCCTCAGAGAGTGGATCCCCGGAGACGGGCCACTGCGGCAGAGAAAGGGAAGAAACCTGTGGCACAGGGAGAGTGTTTGCCCTGGATAAGGAGACCGCAGACACTTCGGCAGAAACTATAAGAGGTACACTCTCTGTCTGTAATTATGAGGCTCATGTGTTGATTGATTCAGGATCCACGCATTCGTTTGTTTCTGAGCATTTTGCATGTAGATTAAACTTGAAGTTTGAACCTCTAGAATATATACTACATGTAAATACCCCTATGCGTGAATCCCAGAGAACTGAGTTAATCTGTAGAGGATGTGAGATAAAGGTGGGAGATAGAGTGATGTTAGCAGATCTAATCATGTTGAATGTACATGGGTTTGATGTAATTCTGGGGATGGATTGGTTGGTGACCAATCGAGTGAGTATAGACTGCTACACTAAGATTGTAACTTTCTTCCTACCTGAACCTTACAGTGTACGATTGAGATATTGAGGGAATGGTTATGTGGATTTCTAGTAAGTAATTTGAGAATTTTGATATTATTTTGGAGAATATTAAATATGATTGTTCATGTGAAGGTTATGAGACACTCATCTCAGACGATGAGCGGAAACATCCGAGGATTGAGGATATACCTGTGGTTTGTGAATTTCTGGATGTTTTCCCAGATGAATTGCCAGGTTTACCACCAGAGAGAGAGCTGGAGTTTACCATTGATTTGGTACCAGATACTCAGCCGATCTCTAAACCTCCTTACAGGATGGCATTAGTGGAACTTGAGGAATTAAAGAGACAACTACAGGAGTTATTGGATCAAGGGTTTATTAGACCCAGTGTTTCGCCGTGGGGAGCACCAGTACTATTTGTTAAGAAGAAGGATGGTAGTCTCAGATTATGCGTAGACTACCGACTGTTGAATAAAGCCACGGTGAAGAATAAATACCCACTACCCAGGATTGATGATCTACTTGATCAGCTGAGAGGGGCATCAGTCTTTTCTAAGATTGATTTGAGATCGGGCTATCACCAATTGAGGATCAAGGAAGAAGATATTCCAAAGACGGCCTTCAGGATAAGGTATGGCCATTACGAATTTCTGGTGATGTGCTTTGGATTGACGAACGCCCCTGCAGCATTTATGAGATTGATGAACGAGGTGTTCAGAGACTATCTGGATAAATTTGTGATAGTCTTTATTGATGATATCCTAGTGTACTCTCGGTCGTATGAAGAGCATGCACAGCATTTGTGGTTAGTACTTCAGATACTCCGAGATAAGCAATCATATGGAAAGCTTAGTAAGTGTGAGTTTTGGCTGAACCGGATAGCTTTCCTTGGTCATATAGTCTCAGAGGAAGGAGTATCAGTGGACCCAAGCAAGGTGGAGGCTGTACTTAATTGGGAGAGACCAAGGACAGTCACTGAGGTGCGAAGCTTCCTTGGTTTGGCAGGGTATGACAGAAGATTTGTGGAAGGATTTTCAAGGATTGCCGCCCCTTTGACTAAGCTCACGCGCAAAGAGACTCCATTTATATGGACTGATCAATGTGAGCTCAGTTTTCAGGAATTAAAGAGGAGGTTGACAGCGGCACCTGTGTTAACTATTCCTGAGGGATCAGGAGGATTCTCAGTGTATAGTGATGCATCTCACCAAGGATTAGGGTGTGTGCTTATGCAGCACAGAAGAGTGGTCGCATATGGATTGCGACAGCTGAAAGACCATGAGCGGAATTACCCCACGCATGATTTGGAGTTAGCCGCTGTGGTATTTGCTTTGAAGATCTGGCGACATTACTTATATGGGGAAAGATTCTAGATTTTCACTGATCACAAGAGTTTGAGATATCTCTTTGATCAGAAAGAGTTAAACATGAGACAAAGGAGATGGATGGAACTCCTTAAGGATTATGACTGCGAGATTCTATATCATTCGGGTAAGGCGAATGTAGTTGCTGATGCCCTGAGCAGGAAGAGTATGATATCTGCTATGATGATCAGGGAATGGGATTTGTTAGAGCAGTTCGCCGAACTTCGGATCAGAGTTAAAGAGGTAGAGACTGGATTTTTGGCTAGCTTGCGGATAGAGCCCAGGATCATGGATCAGATTAGAACTGGGCAGCGCAGTGATCAGAGATTGATAGACATGGTTAGCCTAGCTGAGCAGAGTTCGCAGTTGGATCTCACCATCAGTGAGGATGGATTGTTGAGATTCAGAGGACGGATTTGTGTACCGGACGATGATACCCTAAAGAGACAGATATTGAGAGAATCCCACTGCTCGCGATACACCATGCACCCAGGGAGTACTAAGATGTACCGAGACTTGAGAAAGGTGTATTGGTGGAGTGGTATGAAGCGAGACGTGGCAGAGTATGTGGCCAGGTGTTTAGTATGCCAGCAAGTGAAAGCTGAGCATCGGAAGCCCGGAGGACTACTACAGCCTTTACCTGTACCTACATGGAAATGGGAGCATGTCACTATGGACTTTATTATGGGTTTACCGAGGACCCGAAGAGGTCGTGATGCGATATGGGTCATTGTGGATAGATTGACCAAGAGTGCCCACTTCCTTGCCATCAAGAGCACAGATACTGTGGATGCCTTAGCTGAACTGTATGTCAGCGAGATAGCTAGATTACATGGGGCTCCAGTGAGTATTACTTCTGACAGAGATTCCCGATTTACTTCTAGATTCTGGACCCAGTTTCAGGAGTCCATGGGATCTCGATTGAGTTTCAGTACTGCCTATCATCCTCAGACAGATGGTCAGTCAGAGAGGACTATTCAGACCCTGGAGGATATGTTGAGGACGTGTACGATGGATTTTAAGGGATCATGGGATGATCACCTGCCCCTAGCAGAGTTTGCATATAATAACAGCTATCATGCGAGTATTGGAATGGCACCTTTTGAGGCTCTATATGGTAGGAGGTGTAGATCCCCTGTAGCTTGGGAAGAAGTCGGTGACAGAAAGATAAATGCCCCCGAGCTTGTTGAGCAAGCCTTACAGAGTGTGAAACTCATATGTGAGAGGTTACGGGCTGCACAGAGTAGACAGAAAAGCTACGCGGATGTGCGTAGACGGCCACTCGAGTTTGATGTTGGTGATGCAGTATTTCTGAGAGTATCACCGAGCAAGGGTATCATGCGATTTGGGAAGAAAGGGAAATTGAGTCCTCGATACATAGGACCATTCGAGATTCTTGAGAGAGTGGGAGAGGTAGCTTACAGATTAGCATTACCCCCACAGATGTCTGGAATACACAACGTTTTTCATGTGTCTATGTTGAGAAAGTACCACCCGGACCCTTCTCATGTCATAGAGTATGACAAGATGGACATTCAA
The DNA here is from genome assembly GCA_033439115.1 of Firmiana major. NCBI lineage: Eukaryota > Viridiplantae > Streptophyta > Magnoliopsida > Malvales > Malvaceae > Firmiana > Firmiana major. The sequence continues at coordinate 14,970,106 of CM065904.1, read as the reverse complement.
GAGGATATGAGCTATACTGAAGAACCCGTCCGGATTCTCGATAGAAAGGAGAAGGTACTGAGAACCAAGAGCATCCCATTAGTGAAAGTTTTGTGGAAACATCACTCAATGGAAGAGGCAACGTGGGAACTAGAGAGTCTCATGAAGGAGAAATACCCCCATCTATTTAACTAGTTGAGTTGAATTTGGAGGACCAAATTCTTTTTAAGGTGGGGAGGATGTGAGATCTGAGAATTTCAGACATATTTTAATGATGTAATAATAATTTGAAGTGTAATTTATTGAGCTAAGTGAATTGTGGGAATTATAATTGGAGATTTTTATGTTAAGTGTGTAAAATAAGCATGAAGTATGAGGACAGATCGATCTGGGAGAAGGAGAGATCGATCTGGTGAGCTAAAAATGACGAGGAAGGAGGAATTTGAGGAGCAGATCGATCTCCAATGGAAGAGATCGATCTCCAAATGATTCTGTTTGAGAAAGGATCGATCTCATGAGGAAGAGATCGATCTCCAAATGATTCTGTTTGGGAGAAGATCGATCTCCTTAGGAGCAGATCGATCTCATAAAGCCATAAAGAGATCGATCTTACCCCTCGACAGATCGATCTCCTAGGCATAAAATTGCCCAGATCGTCCCCAAAATTCAAACACAGATCGATCTCATCAAGAGGCAGATCGATCTCCTACCTCCAGCCTATATAAGGAACCCGTGTTTTCTCCTGAAATTTCACTTTCTCTCTCTTCCAACCCTCATTTTTCCGAAAACCTAACTTTCTCACTCCTTCAAATCACCCATTTTTGGCCGAATCAGCTGTTGTGGTAAGAAGGAAAGTTGTTCCTCATCAAAGGGAGAACAACATACTTGGAAATCGAAGGACGAATCGGATCGAGGCGTGAGTTGTGCGTCTCACAAGCTTTGGGTAATTTCTAAACCTCGATCTTGATATTTGAGCTGATTTTGATGCTATTGGTGGTTGTCATTGTGTTGAAATAGCTGAGAAATGATTAGGGATTGATGAAATTTCAATGTGGTTAGAGTGATATGATATTTAGCGATTTTGGTAATTTTAGAAATTTTGAGCTATAAATGGAAATATAGACAATGTGGAGAATTAGCCTAGATAATTGGCATGAGAAATGTAGGACATTGAGATATTGTGAATGAGGTTGTAGTTTAGGGTTGAGTTACGAGAAATCAAGAGATTTGAGGTGTTATGAGCAATTATGCTCGATTTTGAGAATTGAGGGTATGAGATAATTGAGTATTGATGTTTTAACATCGTTTGGACAGCTCGGGAGTTCCAGAGTGGAATGCGAGGCTAGTCCGTGATACGGGGGAAACGATTGCACTATACGAGGTGCAAAGAGGTAAGGGAAATCTAAACTTTTGTGTATGTGAATTGTAAACTATTTTAGCATGAATTGTGATTTATAAAACAAGCATGTTGGGTTTTGTGTTGAGATTAAATTGCACACGATTTTATAGCCGGTTGGAGCCCAATGTTTTTATGAGTTTATAACTGGGCTCTACGTTAAGGCAATATTGAGATTTGAGAAATGTGTGCGTGTGCTTTGTCGGTTGGAACTCGGTTTTATTACGTTTTGTGTTGAGTACAAAACGATTTTTAAATGAGTTTTATGAGAGAAAAACCATTACGAGTTCTACGTGAAGGCAAACCAGTCTTATGTGATAAGACTTAGGTGTGTAGTTGTGAGTACACACCGGGCATTGCTCTGGTAGCATGTAAGCCCGATTTCTTCTCCGTTCTAGTAACGTGAGAATAACCTATTCTGTGGCTATGCCACGTAAAATTGGTGGCTGTGCCACGTTGAGAAACCCCATTGGTGGCTGTGCCACGTTATACCCCATTGGTGGCTGTGCCACGTTATACCCCATTGGTGGCTATGCCACGTTATACCCCATTGGTGGCTGTGCCACGTTATACCCCAATTGGTGGCTGCGCCATGTTGAGAAACCCTATTCTGTGGCTATGCCACGCGAGAAATTAAACCAGTGGCTTTGCCACGTGTGTTTTGTGGCTATGCCACGTGAGAAATTAAATCAGTGGCTATGCCACGTGTGTTTAGTGGCTGTGCCACGTGCATTATTTTTACTGTGATTTTATCACGTTATTTGAGAAAGCGTTTAACGCGTTATTTTCCCATGCTTTGTTATTGCTCCAGAGTGAGCCTTTTACTTCATGTTTTCACATGACTTGACACATGAGAGTGTCGTTTTGAGTACTTTCATGCTATGGTTTTCAAATGAGTTTCACATACAAATAAACCTTTTGTGATGTGTATTTTGGTTTATGAAATGAGTTCCTTACCCCCTTTACTGAGCGATTTAGAAGATCACCTTGTTTTCCTTTCCCCCCAGAGTTCTTCAAGTGAATAAGGACTTCCCTGCGACGTACGGAGTAGTGGTTAGTGGAGGATTCGAGCTCCAGGCCATATATATTGTATCTTGAGGTATATCTTATCTTTTCATGTACCCAGACTACTATTGTAATTGCAGACACTTGATGTATATCATTGTATGGGATGTATTAGGATTAATTAACTTGTAATCGAGTAATGGGTATAATACAATATTTATTATATCATGATGAGATCCTGGGGAATGATAATTATGATGATGTATGACACTGCACAGGAATGCACCTTTAATTGTGAATTAACGAGTAAAAAGTTTTAAATTAGCCCTATTTTCCGCATATTCGGGGCGTGACATAATTAACTTGAGATCCTAAGGTATGATAAATATGATGATGCATGACACTGCATAGGAATGCACTCTTAATTGTGATTTGATGAGTAAAAAGTTTTTAAATTTGCCCTATTTTCCGCGTTTCCGGGGCGTGACATTTTCTTCCCTTTCTCCCTCTTTTTTTCTTTTCCTACTGGCAAATAAAATTTAGAAAAAAAATAAAAAGGAGAATAAAAATAAAATTTGAAGGTAAGAAAAATCTAGTTTAAAAATATATTTTACTATAATTTTTATGTTTAATAATTTATTTTATAAAAAATGATTTAAAATTTTGATAATATCCAAAAAATATTTTTAAAAAAAATAAATTTTAAGAAAATATTATGTTACTAAATTATAGTTTTTCTTTATTCAAAAACAAGAAAAAAAAGGAAAAGAAAGAAAAAAAGTAAAAAGTGAAAAAGAAGGAAAAATTTTAGGATTAATTAATTAAATAATGATTCTTAATATTTTTATGAATCCCAAAATTTTCTCACTTTATTTCTTATTTGGAAAACTAAGAAATAATTGAGAACTTTGAATAATGTTGTGCGGGCTTGAAACCATCGAAGTACTTGGGTTAGTGGCGTGGGACCTAGCGACATGCAAATCGAGGTAAGACTCGAAGCCCGAGAATTACTTAATAATTATATGTTTGATCACGAAATGATGTGTAGAAGTGGAAACTATGGTATTGGAAGTAAAAAATTAGTAAAACTCGGGGGTTTACGAGAAACCAAGAAAATGGGCCTAGAAAAGGAAATAAATTCAGGCTAAATTTTAGGAATTCTCAAAAATTATTCTGAGACCATAGAAAATTAATGTAAGGTGAAATTGACTTGGGAAATAAAAATCAAGTGGAAATATGGAGGTTTCAGGCTTTGAATTAAATTTTAAAGTCACTCGAAAGCATTAAGCCATTTTGCTTGGTATTGACCAAATCACGCAAAATGGGCTCAATCGGGAAACGTTTCTTAAACAAGTGACCCCCAAATTTTTATGGACAACACTAGAGACATATTATAACACTTGGGAAGTGAGAATTTGAAGAAAATTGAACTAGAAATAATTTTTAGAGATTTTACAAAACAGAACAACAAGCTATCCTGTTCTAGTCACCTGACCACCTGATATAAACTCATATATAAGTTGACCATCCGAACACATATTGACACCCCAATTATTTTCCAGAAAATAGACTCTTAAGGATTTCTAAAGAAGCCAAGAAAACCCAGAGAAATTTCTCACGTGCCCTCACCTCCCTCTGAAAGTCGCCACACATGTTACTGTACACTTCCCCTTTCTTGAATTTTTCAACCCCCTTTTGTCCATCTTTAGACTTCATCCAAGAAGGATGAAATCTTCCCCTTCAAGTCCTATATAACATATAAGAAAAATAATCTCAAAATAAGTCCATTTACTAGGTGAAATCTGAGAAAGCAAATAAGAGGCAAAACTGTCTTATTTCGGGTAAGTGAAGAAATTAATTTTTGAAAGTTTTTGGTTGAGTTTTCTTGTAGTTTTTGATGATTCTAAACTCTATACATGTTAATTTACAGTTAAGGATCAATTTTGAGAATAAAAAATGTGGTTAACCTTAGTCAAAGGTGAGAGAAATTGAGAAATGATCATGATCATAAGATATGTTCATGTTAGATGTTTTCTAAGGATTTTTAGTTAAGTGGAATTGGTTGAATTAATTTCTATGAGATTGTATGTGCTTGGTCAGCATAGGGTTTGACTTATTTTGGTGGAATTTGGATGAATTTGGTGTTAATAATTGTTAAATTTATGCCGAAAAAGTTTGATTTATAGCTTAGCTAAGTGAAAAATCGAAAAGTGCAAGAATTGGTGAAATTAGAAGATGAGAAGCATGAATTATGGTCATGAATGAATATGTAGGTTATTAAGTAAGTGAATGTGAAAGTAAAATAATGAAATTGGTCAAAATAGCTTAAACCGGCACTTAAATCGGTAAAATCGAGAAAATAGGAAAGTTGACCGAAAAGTCAAAATTGGTAAACCTTTATTAGATTAAATCCATAATTGAGTATGTTAAAATGAAATTGAGTAATATTTGATGATTTGGTATCGTTTTGGGCAGCTTGGGAATTTGGCACGTAAATTGAGGTAATACCGAGACCTGACAATTTTGCGTTGCCCTAAGGTCTAAGAGGTAAGGGATGTGATTTAAAGTATTATTGGTACTCTAATACCTTACTTAAGTTTATAAATGTGTTGAGTATACTTGCTTTTACGAAAAGTATTTTCAATCTTGAAAAGTTACTATTCACTCTAAAATCGAGAAACTCGAAAGAAAAGCCATATTTTTCAAGCTCTTTAAAATGTACTTTTGGTATCTGTGAAATGTTTTGAAATGCTATTTGCTATGTGAAAATGAAAATTTATGAATTGATGTTATGTATCTGAAATGAAATAAAAGTATGATTTCTTATGAGTTTACGGGTTAATGGACCCGAGAAATGATTTAAAAGAAATGTTTTAAGACTGAAGCTATATGTAATATATGTGATCTGTCATGAGCTGCCCGTGTGGGACTTGGACCATCGTGGAACATGCCTCATACAATCTGGTGTACGTTTAGTCCCTTGTGGTGCATGTTGAATCGCGTCAGGTATTTGTACCACTCAGTGCATTGTTTCCACCACTCTCTTTTTCCAGATATATATGTTTAGTGGTGAGTGGCATTGTACAACCCTAATCCAGTCTACAGTCTCTTACCATGGCCATCGGTACTCTGTTTAAGTGAATTATCTATGCGAATTTCCTATGTGAAATGTATACGTGAACATGACTTTTATCGCTATGTAAATCTGCCTAGTCTCCATGAAATGACTTAATATGATTTGAAAGAAAGAGTATTAAGCTACGTGATTTAAATGTTATGTACTCTAACTTGATTTGCTCTTTAAATGAGCTACGTGATATATGCAATGCGAGATGAAATCCTTCAGGATATTTGATACTTGATTTATATGCTACGTGATTTATAAGATATTTGAAAACAAATAAGCTATGTGATTTTATATGCTACGAGATTTATAAGTTGCATGGTTTACAAATTACATGATACTAATGTAAGGCCCGTGAATTTTTATGTAATCTTATGATTTCTATGATCTACAGACAAGTTACACAATAAATGAACCATAATAATTGGATATTTTTTAGTGTTAAGTGTGAATGAAATGCAAAATAGGTATTGAAGTGATTGAATGGGAGTTTAACTTTGAAAAATCTGAGAAAATTACAGTAGGAATGCTGCAGATGAAGGGCAGATCAATCTCATTGCAAGGGGAGATTGATCTCATTGCCTTGAAATATAATACCAAGCGTTCTGTAAGAGGGAGATCAATCCCTCATTCAAAGCAGATCGATCTCAAGTTGCTTATGTTTGGGCCATATCGATCTCCTCTTATAAGGCAGATCGATCTCTACTTGCCTCTGGCCAGTAAAGTTTGATCTCTTCTTTATGGCCAGATCGATCTTTAATGTCCCCTACCTGGTAAAGATTGATCCTATCCCTTCAGCAGATCGATCTCATACAAATAGGCAGATCGATTCCCTAGCCTGCATTGCCAAATTCTGAAGTTTAAACAAGGGCAGATCGATCTCTCACCCTAGGAGATTGATCTGATGAGGTAAATTCTATAAAACCTGACAGCTGAATCTTCATTTCCACGAGACATCCCAAATTTCTTCCATTTTTAACAATAACCTAGCTTTCTCACTCTAAAAATCATCACCTTCCAATCAGTTTTAAGAGAAGTTCCTTTAAGCAAAGTTGTTCCTAGTGAGGAAGAGAACAACATAGTCAAAGATTGGAAGCTCAAACTTTGGATTGAAGGAGAAAAAAGGTTTTTCCCTAATTTGGCAAAAAGATGAAAAAGTCAAGTTAGGTAAGATTTCAATACACCATCTTCTAGGATGTTAATCTAGACATTTTGATGAGTTGATTGGTGCATATAATGTTGGCTAAAATGTTTATGTACATGCTTAAACAACCATGATCTAGAATGGGCTTAGTGAGAGAAAGTTGAAATGGCATGGAGTTGATGATGGTTTAAACATGTAGAGATGTTAGTAAGCATGTATAGATGATTCTAAGATAGTTTTGTGAAATACATTTGTTGGAATGGATGATGATTGGACATGGGCATAAGAGGTGTTTGATAAATTGCCATAGTGAAGGAAATGTTGAACTAGAGGCATTATGAGTTTAATGTCGATTTAGTGTGAATCAATAGACCTAAAGAGTTCAATAGATTCTCGAGAAATGAATAGAGCAATCAAAATGGGCTGAAGAGAAAGTGAGGCCTTATAAGTGTTAATGAACCCAATAAGTCGAATTGACTATAACAAACTTGAGAATTGTGTTATATTGAGATACATTGATGTGATAAGTAATTTCGAGCAACTCCAAAGATTTCATTGGGAGTAAATTGGATTGCGCGATCGAGCAGCTCTAAGGAAGTGGAATTGCTCAACACAATTTCAGGTAAGAGAATTTTGTGAGTATCTAGAGGTAGCTGCACGTAATTTGAGGGTGTTTATAGGGCTTTGTAATTGCTTGGTGATCTAGAAAAGAATTAATGATTTATACGAACAATTTCGGATATAGATGATTTTGGTTTTGGAAGTGAATCTTACAAAAAGGGTAGTAAGGCTAATAAATTACATGAATGTCATGTTTTGATATTTTTACGAAATACTTTGCTTTGGTTTAAGCAAATCTACGAATAGGCTGGTTATTGACTTCATAATTTCATGAAATAGCACGAGTCAGGTGTTACCTGTGGTTTTAAGCGTGTTTTGTTGAAATAGAGCCGCCTATCCGATATATATGAGTTAAATCGTGTTGGAGCTTCGTTCGCACTGGATTTTGATGTTATAGTATGCATGAAATGTGTTGGAGCCTAACTCACACTATGTTTTAAGTTGTGATGTTTTATAAGCTGTATTAGAGCTTTTGCTCGCACGTGAGTTTCCAATGATTTTCTTATGCATATAACCGTACTAGAGCTATGCTCGTACGTAATTTTCCTCATTATTTATTTTGCATAAAGTCGTACTAGAGCGTTACTCGTACGAGGGTATTTACTAATGATACATGAAATCGTACTAGAGATTTGCTCGCATTGGGTTTTTCACACTGTGATATGTAATGAGTCGTGCTGGATGCCTCATGTAGACTTTGTGTCACACAAATGAGATGCTCGTACGAGCCGTACTGGATGCCTTATGTAGACTGCTAGTCACACAGATGAGATGCTCGCATGTGCACTTGAGACTGAGTAGGTTATACATGGCATGGGGTAGATAAGACCTACGACTGGTACCCCCAACCATGATATGGGTCCACGGAGTACGTTGTATCGTGTATATCACATGGAGTATGCTGTATCGTGTGGTTATGATGTTGACGTAAAAGTTTAGCGGTAGGATTAACCCACCTCTGTTCCAGCATAATGCCTCCCACACCGAGATTCGTGTGGTCTAGGATGATAATGACATAGTTGGCTAACAGAGTCCTCGATTATATATAGTGACCACCTGTCTCACATGATATCACATGGTTTTATATATCGAACATGATTTGTGTTGTTCAGGGTAGACCCAAGGGAGGGGTCGAACCATGTAGGATGTTTTTAAAGAATGATAAGTTATTTGTGATGAGTTTTACTAATGTTTTTACAAGGTGTTAATCCTGAGGGGATGATTTATGATGAAATCCATGATTTGTGAAGAAACTGATGAGTTTTATTATGATGAGCATGAGATGTTTTACATGATGATTTCTCATGTTTACATGCCTATTTCGATTTTTTTTTTCACTACATGATATATGTATATACATGTGGCATAGTTTTAATATTTCCTCATGCTCTGGCTATTAATACTCTTTATGCATGACATTATAAGCATGTAGATAATGTAGTTATCTACCATGCTTGCATTATTGCCTTACTGAGTGTGTGGTTGCTCATCCCATTCATTTCCCCCCTCTACAGAGTGCAAACAGTAGTCTAGTGAGGGACTGAGGAGTTGTATCCGAATATATGCTGCTCTTCATCGCTAAGAGGTATACACATAGGAAATCTTTTTGTATCTAAACATATAATAGCACAGTAATCATTTTGAATTGTAATATGAGGGATGTAAGTGTTAGCAAACATGTATAAGTATAGACTTTAAACTTTCAAATGTATGTGTTTGCCCTTGATTAATTGAAAGATGAATGATATATGATGATTAATACTGACTCATAACCCAACTGTTATTGGTGAGAGTTATTCACGACCGGGAAAGGAAATGAGAAAGTGAAAAAAAATTATGGTGATTTTTAGATGAAAAGGATGAAAAGGGGTCATGAGAGAGATTGGTATCAGAGTTGAGTTGGCCTGATATAAGTCGATATTAATAAGTAGGAAAGTTACATCCTCATATTACTATGCTTTTGTTTAGATATATTTATGTATACTGAGATGAAATAAGACTAATATATGGTATAGATACAGGAAATTTGGCATTATGCTTGTTACCCGTTGAGGTAGAGGGGCGAGTTCACGTGCTAGAGGCCATAGGGGTAGGTCTGAGTGCCGTACAGAGCCACAAACTGATCAGGCTTGACCGAACTCTCTTGAGAGACTAGGGGATACTGAGGCATGCATCGCTAGGATAGAGCGGAGTATTGAGAGCCTTGTGGAGATAGTCACGCAGGTGTTGGGTGTTGGCGATAAACGAGGTCTAGCCATACAGCCTACTACTACTAGACAAGCAGCTGCAGAGACAGAGAGACCTCAGACTACAAAGACTGTTACACCACCTCAAGTCAGGATACGGCTTCTCCTATCACTTTATAGTCGAGAGGAAGTGACCTGGGTTATGATTGTGAGTTGAGTAGGTTACGATAGTTCCAAGAGTTGAAACCTCTACTATTTAGTGGAGTGAAGGACCTGGTTGTTGCTGATGATTGGGTATATGAAATGGAGAAATTGTATGGGTTCTTCAAGTGTATGTTGACTGAGAGGGTTATCTTTGTCGTATTTATGAATTTGGCGAGGCAGAGCACTGGTGGAGATCCACCATATCTATTCTGAGAACTCAATATCTCGAGATTACATAGGAGATATTCTTGGAGGCCTTTAGGAGGCAGTATATTCCAGCCACTGCACAAAGGAAGCTGTGAATGAAGTTTATGAATTTGGTTTAGGGGAACCGCTTCGTCGACGAATATGAGTCCAAGTTCATATCCTTGGGGAGGTATACCCTAATACGTTGAACAGTGAGGCTATGAAGGTCCAAAATTTCATGGATAGACTGAGACCAGCCATCAAATCTAGATTAGCACCGTTTGACATCCTCACTTATGAAGAGGCAGTGCGCACAACGCAGTTATGTGAGAAGGACTTTGAGCAGAATGCCTCTGAATTTGGGAAGGTTAGTGGCGTAAGAGATAGAGATCGGAAGAGATTCGGGGTTGATAGAGTGGTCAAGAGAGGAGGTTAGAGACTGTTTGAGAAGAGGCCAAAGATTGAGGAATTGCAGGAGAGAGTTGATAAACCTCTTGTGTACCCAGCTTTAGCTCCACCGAGGGGTATAGTCATTGGAGGACCACGGCCTACTACCAAGCAGTGTAGGAGATGTGGTAGATTTCATGATACCCGGCCTTGTCCGACGACCTCTGTTGTGTGTTACAGATGTGGGAAGCCAGGACATATAGTGAGGTATTGTCCAAAGATGATTGAGACAGCCCCACATAAGGGTAAGGAGTCGGGGAGAGCTCCTATTGAGACTTTTGCTTCAATGAGGAAAGCTACAGCTGAGGAAAAAGGGAAACAGGCGGTTGGGAAATGACGAGTACATGCACTGGACTAGGACACCACAGACGCTTCAACGGATGTGATTAAATGTACCATCCTAATTTTTGATTTAGAAGCATTTATGTTATTTGATCCGAGTGCCACGTATTCCTTTATATCGCCTTCATTTGCCCATAAGTTATTAAAGCATGTAAAGCCCACATGTTAGATAGAATGTTGATTTCTACATCTATGAATGATAGTGAGTTGACTGAGTATGAATATATGAATTGTAAGTTGAAGATAGGGGAAAAGATATGACAGCCGAATTAATTCTATTGAGTATGAGCGATTTTGATGTAATTTCAGGAATGGATTGGTTGGCTGTAAATCGTGTTGTTTTGGATTGTTATGCTAAGACAGTGATGTTTTCAGAGATAGATAACCTTATTGTAAGTTTTGTTGGAAAGAAATGAAGGAACATGATTTTTGTAAATGGGAAGAGTATAATTTTAATCCATCATATTAAAGAGATGAATTTGCTTGTTCATCGTGAATGTTAATGTGATGACCTATGTTACTAATGGTGGAAAAGGATAATGTGAAGGGTTCATTGCATACGTGGTTGACACAGAAAAGGCACACCCAAAATTAAGAGGCATTCTAATGGTTCGAAGTTTCCTGATGTCTTTTCGAACAATTTATGAAGGCTACCACCCGACAGGGAAATGGAATTTTGCATAGAGTTAGTACCTAGTACAGAGCCGATATCTAAGCCACCGTATAGAATGGCCCCTATTGGGTGGAGCTAAAGAAGTAGCTGTAATAGTTGCTAGAGAATGGGTTTATTAGACCGAGCGTCTCACCCTGGGGAGCATCGGTTTTGTTTGTGAGGTAGAAGGATGGGAGCCTCTGACTGTGTATAGATTACCGGTTGTTGAATAAGGCCACCATTAAGACCAAGTACCCCTTTCCACGCATTAAAGATTTGTTGGATCAACTCCGGGGAGTACAGGTCTTTTCAAAAATAGATCTGCGATCTGGGTTCCATCAGTTGAGGATAGGGAGTGGAGACGTACCCAAGACAGCATTTCGTACCTGTTATGACCACTATGAGTTCCTGGTTATGCCATTCGGATCGACGAATACCCCCGTATCATTTATGGCTTTGATGAATGATGTATTTAAGCCATACCTAGACCAGTTTGTGATACTGTTCATCGATGACATATTGGTTTATTCTAAGCCTAGGGAAGATCATGACCAGTACTTGAGGATAGTTTTGCAGACCCTCCGTGAAAAGGAATTATATACCAAACTCAGTAAGTGTAACTTTTGGTTGGAACAGATCTCATTTTTGGGCCATGTTGTATCGAAGGATGGGGTATCAGTAGATCCATCCAAGATTGAGGCAGTCGTACAATGGGAACAACCCAGGACAGTTACTGAGATCAGAAGTTTATTTGGATCGACAGGGTATTATCAGAGATTTGTAGAGGATTTCTCTAGACTAGCTGCTCTGTTGACACGTCTCACACGGAAGGATGTTAATTTTGTGTGGGACGAGCCGTGTGAGAGGAGTTTTCTGGAGCTTAAGCATCGGTTGACCACTGCTCCGATTCTCACCATTCCTACCAGCTCAGGAGGTTTCTCTGTGTATATGGATGCATCACACCAGGGACTGGGCTGTGTACTTATGTAGGATGTGAAGGTAGTTACCTATGGATCCAAACAGTTCATAGACCACGAGAGGAACTATCCGACTCATGATTTAGAGTTAGCGGACATAGTGTTTGCATTGAAGATATGACGCCACTATCTTTATGGTGAGAAATTTTATGTATATACGAATCACAAAAGCCTTAAGTGTCTGTTTTCTTAGAAAGAGTTGAAAATGAGACAGAGAAGATGGCTCGAACTCCTGAAGGACTATGATTATGAAATAATGTACCACCCGAGTAAGGCGAATGTAGTTGTCGATTCCTTAAGCAAGAAGAACCTTGGGTTGGTGTCTTAAATGATGGTTCGAGAACACGAGTTGTTGGAGCAATTCGTGAACCTCAGTTTGGATGTAGCCTCATCTGATACAGAGAGATTTGATGTTGTTGCTATTTTGAGATTGGAACCAGAGTTGATTAGTCGTATTCGATAGGCTTAGTAGGGTGATCGACAATTTATCAATTGGTTGAGATAGGTACAGACAGGTGTAGGTACTGATTTTGAGCTGAGTACAGATGGATTGCTGAGGTCAAGGATAAGATATGTGTTCCCGAGGATCCAGAGATCAGGAGATTGATTTTATTAGAGGCTCACTCATCGAGGTACATGATACAGTCAAGGAGTACCAAGATGTATCAGAACCTTCAAAAAATTTATTGGTGGTCGGGAATGAAGAGAGATATTGCTGAGTATGTCGCGAGATGTCTCTTTTGTCAGTAGGTGAAGGTAGAGCATCAGAAGCCTGTAGGGTTATTGTAGCCTCTACCGATACTAACGTGGAAGTGGGAGCACGTCACCATGGATTTTGTGATGGGTTTACCGAGGACTCGCAGAGGTTATGATGCCATTTGGGTGATTATGGATTGGTTGACAAAGCAGCCCATTGTTTAGCTATGAGAGCTACTGATACTCTGAGTCAGTTGGCGAACTTATATGTTCAAGAGATAGTTCGGTTACATGGTGTTCTAGTGACCGTTGTTTCTGATCGGGATACCCACTTCACTTCCCATTTTTGGGAACATTTTCAGGAAGCAATGGGGACCCAATTGAGTTTTAGCACCGCTTTTCATCCTCAGTCAGATGGTCAGTTAGAGAGGGCTATACAGACTTTGCAGGATATGTTGAAAGCGTGTGTGCTGGATTTTAGCTTCTGGGATGATCACCTACTGTTAGCCTAATTCGCTTATAATAATAGCTATCATGCGAGTATTGGGACGACATCATACGAGGACTATATAGACGCAGATGCCAATCCCCTATAGGATGGGAGGAGGTTGGTGATAGATAGATTTTTTCTCCCGATTTAGTGTGGCTAGCCTCTGAAGACGTCTAGTTGATATGTGAGAGGTTACAGATAGCTCAGACTAGCAAAAGAATTATGCTAACAGGAGACGGAGACCACTGGAGTTTACTGTAGGTGAGTTGGTCTTCTTGAGAGTTTCTCTCTCGAAAAGGATTATGAGGTTCGGTAAGAAGGGTAAGTTGAGCCCTCGGTATATCAGGCCATTCGAGATTCTAGAGAGACTGGGAGATAAGGCTTTTAGGTTGACATTGCCGCTGAAGTTAGCAGGTGTTCATAACGTCTTCCACGTCTTCATGCTTCGAAAGTACCACCCGGACCCGGCACATGTGATAAGATATGAGCCATTGGAGCTCGATGAGAGTATGTTGTATGTTGAGAAGCTGGTTCAGATATTGGATAGGAAAGAGAAGGTGTTGAGGTCAAAGATGATTCCCTTAGTGAAAGTTCTTGGTAATATCACACTCCGGAGGAAGCCACCTGGGAGTTGGAGAGTATGATGTAAGAGAAGTACCCGGAGTTGTTCTCAGGCTGACTTGGTTCTAATTTGGAGGACCAAATTTCTTGAAGGAGGGGAGGAATGTAAGGCCCGTGAATTTCTATGTAATCTTATGATTTCTATGATGTACAGACAAGTTACACAGTAAATGAACCATAAGAATTGGATATTTTTCAGTGTTAAGTGTGAATGAAATACAAAATGGGTATTGAAGTGATTGAATGAGAGTTTAACTTTGAAAAATATAGCAAAATTGCAGTAGGAATGCTGCATATGAAGGGCAGATTGATCTCATTGCAAAGGGAGATCAATCTCATTGTCTTGAAATACAATGCCAAGCATCAGTTAGGGGGAGATCAATCCCTCATTCAAAGCAGATCGATCTTAAGTTGTTTCTGTTTGGGCTAGATCGATCTCCTCCCATAAGGCAGATCGATCTCTAGTTGCCTCTGGTTAGCAAAGATCGATCTCTTCTTTAGGGTCAGATAGATCTCTAAAGTCTCCTGCCTGGCAAAGATCGATCCTATCCTTTGAGTAGATCGATCTCATACAAATAGGCAGATCAATCTCCTAACCTGCATTACCGAATTTTGAAGTTTAAATAAGGGTAGATCGATCTTTCACCCTAGGAGATCGATCTAATGAGGCAAATTCTATAAAACCCGACAGCTAAGACTTCATTTCCACAAGACATCCTAAATTTCCTCCATTTTTAACAATAACCTAACTTTCTCACTCTAAAAATCATCACCTTCCAATCAGTTTTGAGAGAAGTTCCTTTGAGCAAAGTTATTCCTAGTGAGGAAGAGAACAACATAATCAAAGCTTGGTAGTTCAAACTTTAGACTGAATGAGAAAAGAGGTTTTTCCCTAATTTGGCAAAAAGAGGAAAAAGGCAAGCCAGTAAGATTTCAATACACCATCTTCTAGTATGTTAATCTAGACATCTTGATGAGTTGATTGGTGTATATAATGTTGGCTAAAATGTTCATGTACATGCTTAAACAACCATGACCTATAATGGGCTTAGTGAGAGAAAGTTGAAATGGCATGGAGTTGATGATGGTTTAAACATGTATAGATGTTTGTAAGCATGTATAGATGATTTTAAGATAACTTTATGAAATCCATATGTTGGAATGGATGATGATTGGAAATGGGTATAAGAGGTGTTTGATAAATTGCCATAGTGAAGGAAATGATGAATTAGAGGCATTAAGAGCTTAATGCCAGTTTAATGTGAATCAATAGACCTAAAGAGTTCAATAAATTCTCGAGAAATCAACAGAGCAATCAAAATGGACTGAAGAGAAAGTGAGGCCTTATAAGTGTTAATGAACCCAATAACTCGAATCGACTATAATATACACGAGAATTATGTTATATTAGGTTAAATTGATGTGATAAGTGATTTCGTGCAGCTCCAGATATTTCATTGGGAGCAAATAGGATTGCGCGATCGAGCAGCTCTGAGGAAGTGAAATTACTCGACGCAATTCCAGGTAATGGAATTTTATGAGTATCTAGAGGCAGCTGCATGTATTTTGAGGGTGTTTATAGGGCTTTGTAATTGCTTAGTTATCTAGAAAAAAATTAATGATTTGTACGAACGATTTCGGATATAGATGATTTTGGTTTTGGAAGTGAATTTTACAAAAAGGATAGTAAGGCTAATAAATTGCATGAATGTCATGTTTTGATATTTTTACGAAATACATTGCTTTGGTTTAAGAAAATCTACGAATAGGCTAGCTATTGACTTCATAATTTCATGAAATAGCACGATTCAGGTGCTAACTGTGGTTTTGAGCGTGTTTTGTTGAAATAGAGCCGTCTATTCAATATTTATGAGTTAAATCGTGTTGGTGCTTCGCTCGCACTGGATTTTGAAATTTTAATATGCATGAAATGTGCTAGAGCCTAACTCACACCAAGTTTTGAGTTGTGATGTTTTACAAGTCGTACTGGAGTTTTTGCTCGTACGTGGGTTTCCATTGATTTTCTTATGCATATAACCATACTGGAGCTATGCTCGCATGATTTTCCTCATTATTTATTATGCATAAAGTCGTACTAGAGCGTTGCTCGTACGAGGGTATTTACTGATGATGCATGAAATCGTGCTAGAGCTTTGCTCACACTGGGCTTTTCACACTGTGATATGTAATGAGTCGTGCTGGATACCTCATGTAGACTTTGTGTCATACAGATGAGATGGTCGCAGAGCCATGCTGGATGCCTCGTGTAGACTACTAGTCACACGGATGAGATGTTCGCACGTGCACTTGAGACTGAGTAGGTTATACATGGCATGGGGTAGATAAAACCTACTGCAGGCACCCCCAACCATGATATGGGTCCATGAAGTACGTTGTGCCGTGTATATTACATGGAGTACGTTGTACCATGTGGTTATGATGTTGAGGTAAAAATCTGGCGTTAGGATTAACACACCTCTATTCCAGCATGATGCCTTGCACACCGGGATCTGTTTGGTCTGGATGATAATGACATAGTTGGCCAATAGAGTCCTCAATTATATATAGTGACCACCTGCCTCACATGATATCACATGGTTTTATATACCGAACATGATTTTGGTTGTCCGAGGTAGACCAGACGGAGGGGTTGAACCTTGTGGGATGTTGTTAAAGAATGATAAGTTGTTTGTGATGAGTTTTACTAATGTTTTGACAAGGTGTTAATCCTGAGGGGATGATTTATGATGAAATCCATAATTTGCGAAGAAACTGATGAGTTTTATTTTTATAAGCATTAGATGTTTTACATGATGATTTCCCATGTTTACATGCCTATTTTCATGTTTTTTTTTCGGTACATGATAGATGTATATACATGTGGCATAGTTTTAATAATTCCTCATGCTCTGGCCATTAATAATCTTTATGCATACATTCTAAGCATGTAGATAGTGTAATTATCTACCATGCTTGCATTATTGCCTTATTGAGCATGTGGTTGCTCATCCCATTCATCCCCCCTCTACAAAGCGCACACAATAGTCTAGTGAGGGACTGAGGAGTTGTATCCGGATATCCGCTACTCTCCAAAACCAAGAGGTATACACATAGAAAATCTTTTTGTATCTAAACATGTAATAGCATAGTAATCATTTTGAATTGTAATATGAGGGATGTAAGTGTTAACAAACATGTATAAGTATAGAACTTAAACTTTCAAATGTATGTGTTTGCCCTTGATTAATTGAAAGATGAATGGTATATGATGATTAATACTGACTCATAGCCTAACTGTTATTGGTGAGAGTTGTTCACGACCAGGAAAGGAAATGAGAAAGCGAAAAAAAAATTATGGTGATTTTTAGATGAAAAGGATGAAAAGGGGTCGTGACAACTAATCATGGTATCACATGTGCTTTGAGTTGACTTTCGAAACTAAATATGTTTTGGTTTATTTCACGTGCATGATATTTTATAAAGCTTGAATTACAATGTTTTGCTTTTACATGTTTTATTGCGAAGACTGCTTTAAATGCATGTCTTACTGGGCTTGAAGAGCTCACCCCTTTCTTTTCATCTCCTAGTTTATCTTAAGTGAAATATCACCCCTACCTGCCGTACAATAGTCATGGACGAGTGGACTCAGCACCTCTTTAGGCTATCTTCAACACTACTAAGGTATATTTTTACTTTATCTACCAGACTTCCTGTAAAGCATAAACAATGTTGTAATAACATTTTGGGATGTAAAATAAGGAAATATGAATGTAAATAAAGTTGTAGTAATGCAGTTTAAATCATATTATATATTCTAGATATGTAAAGTGTGGGAACGAGAATAGATGTATTGATAAGTAAAGAAAATAAATTAAAATCGACTGGTCGCGATTACAAACTGCATTTTATACATTAAAGAAAGATTAAGAAATTAGCACTAATAGGAATACAACTTAAGTAAAGGATATATAAAAAAAATTAGCTCATTTTTTCGCATTTCTGAGGTATCACAGTTTACTTGGTATCAGAGCAAAAGTTGTCTAGTACTGTCAATGTCAACTAGAAAAGTCAAATTACATCCCATATTGTCTATGTCTGTCTGGTTGTAAAGTAAGTATAACTGTTAAGTTATGATAAAAATTTTGGTATATGTGCAAGTAAACGATCACTGAAACTGTGAGTGGTAGGAAAGGCCATCCATGGAGACAGGCACAACGTCCTCCGCCATCTCCCCCCCAACTTGAGAGCCATACTGATAGAATAAGGAGGCTCGAAAGAAATAGTACAAGGTATGAGGGAAGGATTAAATGCTTTGACTACATAATTACCTAGTAGTTTGGGGAAAATACTTCTGTTACTGATGCCACTCCTGCACCTGTACCTATTCCTCCCCCACCACAGAATCCTCCAGTAGCCCCAACACCTCAGCTTGCAGTTCCATAGCCTAGGGATGAAAGAGACACCCACCTGTACCTATTCCTCCCCCACCACAGAACCCTCCAGTAGCCCTAGCACCTTAGCTTGTAGTTCCATAGCCTAGGGATGAAAGAGACGCCCAGAGGCTGCGAGATTTCTTGAAACTGAGTCCCCCAGAGTTTACAGGGGTGAAGGATCTGATCAAGGCTGAGGGATGGTTATTAGACCTTGATACATCATTTCTGTATCTAAGGTGCACAGATACAGAGAAAGTGACTATGTCCAGTTATATGCTCAGAGAAGAGACCAAGTTCTGGTGGAGGTCCACACAGACAGTCTTAGCTGAAAACCCATCAGATATTACATGGGATGCCTTCCTCAATGCATTCAAGGCCTAGTACATTTCACTTACAGCACAAAAGAAGATGCAGAAAGAGTTTTTGACTTTGACTCAGGGTAGGCGACTGTAGATCAGTATGAGAGTCAGTTCACTACCCTATTGAGATATGTGCCTTACACCTTTAGGGATCCCGTACGCCGGATTGAGAGATTCTTATCAAGTCTAAGATCAGGGATCCGAGACAGATTACTGGAATTCCAGTTTGTGGATTTCAAGGATACTCTAGTCGAGCTCAGGAAGTTGAAAGGGGCCTAGATGTGACACGAGTTAAGCATGGGTACAGAGCTAAGGATCGAGATAAGGGAAAGGGGATACTGGCATCCCGATTTGATATGAGAAGGAGCCAACCGAAGAGGCAGAGAACAGAGGAGCCTCAAACATGGGCTGGGAAGCCCAAAACCCCCATAGGTAGTACTACCACTGCCCGAAGCCTTAGGACAATAGTGCTGCGATGTAAGAATTGTGGCAAGTTGCATTTTGAAGAATGTCGTTGGGCTACGAGTACCTGCTTCAAATGTGGAGAGATAGGACATTTGATTAAAGGTTGCCCAATAATGAGACCTTATAAACCTCGAGAATAATTGAAATAGATTGAGAGGTAGGTACAGATTCCCCTGAGATAGGTCCCACAGCGGAAAGCAATAGCTGCAGATATGGGTAAAAGGCCCATCTCATAGGGACATGTGCGAGCCATAGACGGGGAGACAACTGACATCTCCTCCGATACTATCAGAGGTACGCTTATGGTTTGTAATTGTCGCGCACATGTTTTATTTGATTCAGGTGCTACACACTCTTTTATCTCCCCATAATTTGCATGTAAATTACATCTATAAGCTAAACCTTTAGATCACATGTTACGTATTAGCACACCCATGCACGAATCCCAATTGACTGATATGGTGTGTAAAAATTATGAGATTAAGGTAGGAGATAGAAAGTTGTTAGCAGATCTAATTTTATTGAATATTATGGGTTTGATGTAATTTTGGACATGGATTGGCTAGCTGCTCATCGTGTAAGTCTAGACTGCTACACTAAGACCCTGACCTTCTCCTCACCCGAAAAGTTTGATGTATGTTTTGTTAACAAGAAATAAAGTGCATGGTGTTAAACCTTACGAAGTTATCGGGTATTAAATTAAAAAGTCACTAACCGTATAGTTCTTGTGAAGGTTATATTACCTTTATTTTTTACAACAGCCGGGAACTGCCAAGTATTCAGGATGTTTCGGTTGTATGTGAGTTTTTCGATATCTTTTCGGAAGATTTACAAGGGCTGCCACCATAGAGAGAAGTTGAATTTGTAATTGATCTAGTGCCCGACACTCAGCCTATCTCCGAGTCACCTTATCGAATGGCATTGATCGAATTGGAGGAATTGAAAAAGCAGTTACAAGAATTGTTCGATAAGGGATTTATTAGGTCGAGTGACTTAAAGGGGTGCTCCGGTACTGTTTGTCAGAAAGAAATATGGCAGTCTTCGTTTGTGTATTGACTATAGATGGTGGTTGTCGAGACCAACAATAATAAATCCTACTCAAAATAAATTAAAACTGCAGTATAGTTGAGTAAGGTCGTTTCCCAAGAGATTGGTAAGATTTATTTTTCTGTAAAATATTAAAAAGTAAAATGCGGATTTTGGGAAAATGAAAATAAAAATTAAATTAAAATCTAGGCAAGTAAAATCGCTATATAAAATATTTGAAGAAAATTAATATAATGAGAACATCCAACCAAAGGAATAATTTTAGAACGGGTTCATGGAATTGATCATTGATGCAAAAATATATTCTTTTAATCTTTACCAAATTGGTTATGGTTATTGGTACGACCTAACAACCTATCGCTCCTTACTTTTTCGATAATTAGGATACGATCTCTAATTATTTCTCTTGCCAGTTAAACAACCTTAGATACGATCTTAAGATTTAATTTACCAACAGCATTGAAAACTAGAGAGACTACCAATTCTAACCAACAAACACACATGTAGGTTCATTTAAGCTAGATTATATATCTTCTTAACATAGAATTGAAAATCTATCTATGATAAATTATGTTATTTACCACTTATAGTAGAATGCCTAAACAATTACGGATTCAGGTTTCTAATTGGTGATATATATATCCTGACAATTGAACAAAGGACCCTTTTTGCACAATCAATCAAACCAATATTTTAAACAAGAACAGAAGACATATAAATAATAAAGATATAAAAGAACAATATAAAACTAATTAGATCTCACAATTCTTGAAGAACCCAAACTTTAATTATCCTTTGGCTAGACTAAAAATTTAGCAAGACATAAGTTCAGAGAAAAACACAAAAGAAAAATAAAAACATATGAAGATTCAGTTCTCTCTCCCTAGCCACTCTTAGTCTATAAATACTAGATATCCTAGCCCTAGAATCTGTTTCTAAAGGAAAGTTCTCTGATTGAGTTTGATTACAATTAAACTTCTTTCCTTTTTCCACCACTTGCCAAGATAGTAATTGCATATCTTTTCCTTAATAATTAAAATCTTCCACTTGCCATCTTTAGACTGTTTAAGTCAACTTCAACAACAAGTGATAGATCTTGACTTGACTTCCAAGATTTCTTTTGATTTTGTGACTTGAGTAGAATTTGCAGCTTTTAATCCATTTTGTCCATTTTCCTTCATTCACAATACAAAATAGAAAATATAAGTCAAATCAAAAAATTAAGCATATAAAAGAATTTAAATCATGGAAAAATATGACAATTAATATGTCTAATATGCAACTTATCAAATTCCCCCACACCTAAACCTTGCTTGTCATCAAGCATACAATAGTCTAAATTCATAATCTCTTCTCATCATTCCTTCATACTCTTCCTATGCTCATCTAAAACACATTCCTTTCAATAATTAAAACAAGCGTTCTTAAAGCGAATTCTCATAACACACATGAATAGCACTTTAATGATTCAATTAAATTCATAAAGTACAAAGGATCAAACACTCTCGCAATTGGATTCCATTCATCACACTCTAAGTGTTTAGGGTATATATATCAATAAACTCTCAAGTCATTGCATAGAATATTTCTTACCTTAAGCTTGCAAATTCATCACATCTCTTCCACCAATGAATGAATTAAGATGCAAAAATCTAAGGGTCTAAAAGGGTTGTATCGGGGCTTAGGTAAGGTATGATAAAAGGATTTTTAGGTTAAAGAAATTGAAAAAATTATACAAAACTTTTCACTCAAAACTCAACTTAATGATTTCAAAAGACTGCTTCAATAACATAATTTTTAGAACTAACTTCCAAGCATTAAAAATTGCACTTCTCTTTTTATTTTTCATTTTCATTTTTTTCTTCTTTTCTTTTCTCTTTTTTTTTTCAACTTTTTTTTTTCTCGTTTTTCTTTTTCAAAAGAGAAGAAGTCAATGAAAGCAATAGCTTGAAATACTAAATTTTCAACATATGCAATCTTTCCAAAAATATATTGAAATTTCATGTGCATAAGTTTATATGATTTTTCAATTCAAGGTTCAAAAAGAGGGGAAAATCAACAAAAGGGTTTATTATCGCTTATAATGTGGTTTAATTCAAAGAAAATGTCAGGCTCAACGTGGTTTCTCTAGGGGTTAATAATAACAAGGGTAGGCTAGAAAAGAAAGGGTTTAATGACAAGAAAAAGGGTTTATCATAATTGCCCTTATTTGATTTATTGCATCATATTCATCAAAGGAGTCGATTAAGACAGGTATGACAGAGCAAGTTCTAGAATAGTCAACTATGCATGACAATCACGCAAACAATGAAATGGAGCATGATGTAATGAATGCTCTTAGGCTCAATTCTTACAAAAAAGGGTTATATGTGCTAGATCCTATACACTTTTTTCATCTGATGAATCAAAAGTAACTAATCACAGTGTATTAATGAGAATTCAAAATTATTTTGCACATATGTAAATCACAATTTTTTTTTTCATGGGATAAGCATTGGAAAAATCTAGAATTCAAAGAAATCACAAACAATAACTACTGTACCTTTTGGAGTAAAAAATTTTTTTGATTTGCAAAAATTTTCATGAAAATTAATCAAGAATGAAAGGAAAAGAAAACAAACAGCAGAGTCATAATTAAATACTCTCCCCCACACCTAGACTATACATTGTCCCCAATGTATTTAGAGAAGTGCTCGTAAACTTTAAAGGAACAAGAGAATTGAAGAAACTTCCCTGAAAAAGATTGAGCAGCTTGAAACATTGCGTTGATTTTCACTACGTTGCCAATTCAATTTCCACTGTGAGTCATTGAAAATTTCCTCATACCGTGCTATTGTTAATCTCCAATAAGTAAAAATAACTACACCAAATCAGATAATGTTAAGGATAAAAATGGTATAGTTGAAACTAGTCGACCACCACAACAAATTTCATTTTTTTTCAATTTTTTTTCTTGAATTATATTTTCTTTCTTTTTTTTTTGAAAAATATAGCAAAATAAAAAACCAAAAAAACAGAGATTGTTCGTGGTGGCCTCTGTTGCTGAGCTTGTTCTGCTGTTTCGGTGCTACAGAGGGCTGATGGAGCTGGGAGGAGCGAGGTCACTGCTACTGCCGATGGGTCGGTTGTCGCCGGTATTGGGGAAGGATTGGTGCTGGGACTGCTGTGATAGGAGAAGGGGTTGGGTGAGGACTTAAAGCTCGACGAAACCAAGGCTTCGGGTTAGCTGGGAGCAGCTCAGGAACCTCGGAGCTTTGGGTTGGTGATGCAGGTTCGGTTCTATGATGGTTGATTGGTGAAGGGGTCTCAGGTCAGTGGCTGTTTACTACTGCCGGAATGTTGCTGCTGTCGGTGCTGGAAAGAAAGGAGTAGTGGGCTACTGTAGTGGAGTTGGAATGGGTTTTGCAGCACTCGATGAAGCTCGAGAGAAGCAGGGGCGACTGTTGGAATGGTCAGAGAAGAGGATGCTCGGTGAGGTGAGATTGCCAGAGCTGGGTACTGTTGTTTAGAAGTTGTCTACAGCAGTCGACTGCCTATATATGTATCTCAGCTCCGGTGGGTACTGCTCGGGGCTGTGACTGGTGCAAGAACCTACAAATTGAAGAGTGAAGATGGTGCCGAGAAGGATTAATGGTTGCTGCAGATGATTGTTGTTGTCAACAGGGAGCTCGGCGAGGGAGTCTGGCGTGTGCTACAGTCGGTATTGGGAGTTCGAGCTGCCGAAAGTTACTGGGTTCGTCGGTGCGGTTAATCTCGGCTCCGATGGTTCTGCCGAGAAGTGGACTGTAGCCTGCAAGTAAAAAGAGAAAAAATAAAATTAAGGAAAGAAAGAAAATAATAATAAGAAAAATAAGTAAATAAATACATATGTGATTTTATATTTTTTTTGGCAAAAGAACTCTTTTAATAGGGCGTGGGCACGCCTTATTAGAAGACCTCTTCTGATTTTTTTTTTGAAAAAAACAGAAGTGCTCTTGTCATAAGGCGTCACTCCTTATTCAAACACTTCTTCTATTTTTTTTTTCAAAACAAATATAAATCTTATTTAATACTAATAAAACAACAAGAATTAAGAAAAATAGTTTCGAATAAAAAAATAAATAAATAAAGAGAAATTTTGGGTTGCCTCCCAAAAAGCGCCCTTTTTTTTAAAGTCTTTGGCTAGACATAGTCATGCTCAATTATATGTTGGACATTCCAACCTAATTCGTTCAACTTCATGCACTTGTAAACCTTCGTAAAAAGGCTTTAAACGATGACCCTTGACCTTAGAGATCTGACCTGTATCCAAACTTTGAATTTCAATTTTACCAGGAGGAAACATGTTAGTAACAATATAAGGGCCTAACCATCTAGAACGAAATTTATTAGGAAATATTTTTTATTTAGAATGAGATAGTATAACTTTCTAACCAATATAAAATTTTTTCTTGGAAACTATATGATCATGAAAAGCCTTTATCTCTTCCTTGTAAATCCTAGAACTCTCACAGTCATTATTGATATTAAACTTAATGATTTCATCATCAAATTCCATTGTGAGTGTACCATCATGCACATCAATTTTAGTCCTAGATGTTTTTAAGAAAGGCCTTCCTAGCAAAATTAAAGATCTAGATAAATCATCATCCTCCATATCAAGCACATAAAAATTAGCAGGAAAGATCAATCCATTTACTTGCGCCAGAACATCCTCTAGAATACCTTCAGGATAAACGTTAGATCTATCAGCAAGTTGAATAATCACACCAGTCTCTTTTAATGATCCAACATTCAAAGATTTATAAATAGACAAAGGCATGACATTAATTGAAGCTCCTAGATCTAACATTGCTCTTTCAATTTTAAGATTACCTACCTTACAAGGGATAGTAAACATACCTGGATCCTTGCATTTAGGAGGTAACATTTTCTGGAGGACAGCTGAAACATTCTCACCCATGCTTACAAATTCGTTACCTTTTAATTTCCTCTTGTTGGTGCACAACTCCTTAAGAAACTTTACATATCGAGGTACCTGTTTAATTGCATCAAGTAAAGGAATATTTGCCTCAATTTTATGAAAGATGTCAAAAATCTCCTTTTCCTCTTCCTCCTTTTTGGATTTGGATGATCTAAAAGGAAAAGGAGGAATTGGTGCTAAAACTTTTTGTTGCATGACATTAGGTTCCTTAGGGTGGTCCAACTATGGCTGGGATGCAGTAACTTCCTTTTCAGCTTATTCTTCTGGAATGCGCTTTCGGGTTGTCTTACTAGACTCCCCTAACTCAGTGCCACTCCTCAAGGTCATTGTACTAACATTTTGTTTGGGGTTGATGACTGTCTACGAGGGCAGTTTTCCTTGAGATTCCAGTCTGCTCACAGAAGTGGCTAGCTGACTCATTTGATCTTCCAGCTTCTTGATGCTTGTCCTTGTCTCCTGTTGAAATTGTTGTGTGTTAATTTCAAGTGATTTAATAATTTCTTCAAGAGACATACCTGAACTTGAAGATGGTTGATGTTGTTGTTGTTGTGGAGCAGGCTGACTATATTGAGAATTCTGAAATTGAGGCCTTGCTCCGTAGATAAAGTTGGGATGATTTCTCCACCCTGGGTTATAAGTATTTGAATATGGATCATGATTCCTTTGTGGTAGACCTGGAAATCCTCCAACTGCATTTACGTGCTCATGAGGTTCATCTTGAAGTGTGGGGCACATGTCGGTTGGGTGTCCAGTAGCAGCACAAATTCCACAGCCTTTACCTTGTTGTACATTTCCCATTCCTATAGCCATTTGTTGAACAACAGATGTTAGATTAGCTATTTGACTTTCAAGAGAATGTGTATTTACCTCATTTACTCTTCTATGAGGTATGTCTTGTCTGAATCCAAATGTTGGGAGTTGGCAGCCATGGTGGAAATCAAATCTCTAGCCTCTCTAGGCGTCTTATTCAGAATCACACCTCCACTGGCTATGTCCATCATCCTTCTTTCCATGGGTAACAATCCTTCATAAAAATATTGAATTAAGAGTTGTTTGGAAATCCCATGTTGAGGATAACTTGCACAGAGTTGCTTAAATCTTTCCCAGTATTTGTGAAGAGTCTCAATATCTTTTTGCTTAATTCCACATATCTCTCTTCTAATGTTGGCAGCTCTTGAAGCAGGGAAGAATTTGTCAAGGAACAATCTCACCATTTCAGTCCACGTGGTTATAGAACCATGAGTTAAATAGAACAACCAATCTTTTGCTCTATCAGCTAGTGAGAACGGGAAAGCTCGCATTTTGATTTGCTCTTCAGTAACTCCTTGTGGTTTCAGGCTTGCACATAACACATGAAATTCTTTTAAGTGCTTGTGAGGATCTTCATTCTCAAGACCATGAAACTTGGGAAGCAAATGGATCAAACCCGATCTTAACTCAAAATCTGCTTGCAAAGTTGGATAATGAATGCAGAGCGGTTGTTGATTGACGGGTGGTGCAGCCAACTACCTTAAAGTTTGCTCTTCTTCAGCCATTATTTCTTCAGCACCTGCACGAAAAGAATGAGGCAGTAAAATAAATCTAATTAAAAACAAATCCCTGGCAACGGTGCCAAATTGGTGGTTGTCGAGACCAACAATAATAAATCCTACTCAAAATAAATTAAAACTGCAGTATAGTTGAGTAAGGTCGTTTCCCAAGAGATTGGTAAGATTTATTTTTCTGCAAAATATTAAAAAGTAAAATGGGGATTTTGGGAAAATGAAAATAAAAATTAAATTAAAATCTAGGCAAGTAAAATCGCTATATAAAATATTTGAAGAAAATCAATATAATGAGAATATCGAACCAAAGGAATAATTTTAGAACGGGTTCATGGAATTGATCATTGATGCAAAAATAAATTCTTTTAATCTTTACCAAATTGGTTATCGTTATTGGTACGACCTAACAACCTATCCCTTCTTACTTCTTCGATAATCAGGATACGATCTCTAATTATTTCTCTTGTCAGTTAAACAACCTTAGATACGATCTTAAGATTTAATTTACCAACAACATTGAAAACTAGAGAGACTACCAATTCTAACCAATAAACACACATGTAGGTTCATTTAAACTAGATTATATATCTTCTTAACATAGAATTGAAAATCTATCTATAATCAATTATGTTATTTACCACTTATAGTAGAATGCCTAAACAATTATGGATTCAGGTTTCTAATTGGTGATATATATATCCTGACAATTGAACAAAGGACCCTTTTTGCACAATCAATCAAACCAATAATTTAAACAAGAAGAGAAGACATATAAATAATAAAGATATAAAAGAACAATATAAAACTAATTAGATCTCACAATTCTTGAAGAACCCAAACTTTAATTATCCTTTGGCTAGACTAAAAATTTAGCAAGACATAAGTTCAAAGAAAAACACAAAAGAAAAATAAAAATATATGAAGATTCAATTCTCTCTCCCTAGCCACTCTTAGTCTATAAATACTAGATATCCTAGCCCTAGAATCTGTTTCCAAAGGAAAGTTCTCTGATTGAGTTTGATTACAATTAAACTTCTTTCCTTTTTCCACCACTTGCCAAGACAGTAATTGCATATCTTTTCCTTAATAATTAAAATCTTCCACTTGTCATCTTTAGACTGTTTAAGTCAACTTCAACTACAAGTGATAGATCTTGACTTGAATTCCAAGATTTTTTCTGATTTTGTGACTTGAGTAGAATTTGCAGCTTTTAATCCATTTTGTCCATTTTCCTTCATTCACAATACAAAATAGAAAATATAAGTCAAATCCAAAAATTAAGCATATAAAAGAATTTAAATCATGAGAAAATATAACAATTAATATGTCTAATATGCAACTTATCAATAGACTGTTGAATAAGACAATGATAAAGAAAAAGTATCCTCCACCAAGAATAGATGACTTGTTTGATCAGTTAAGATGGGCCTTAGTGTTCTCAAAAATAGATCTGAGATCGAGTTATCATCAATTGAGGATTAAGGAGGCTGATGTACCGAAGACAACTTTTCATACTTGATACGGGCAATATGAAGTTTTGGTGATGCCCTTTAGACTGACTAACGCCCCTGCTGCTTTTATGAATTTGATGAATGATATTTTTTGAGAATATTTGGATGAGTTTGTGATCGTGTTCATTAATGACATACTGATTTATTCTAAGTCTCAGGAGGAGCACGAGCAACATTTGAGAATTGTGTTCCAAACTCTTCGTGAGAAGAAACTATATGGAAAATTCAGTAAATGTGCATTATGGTTAAAATAGATTGCCTTCCTGAGACACATAGTTTCTAAGGACGGGGTGTCTGTAGATCCGTTCAAGGTGGATGCAGTATTAAAATGGAAGAGACCGAGGACAGTGATAGAGGTTTAAAGTTTCCTGGGATTAGCAGGATACTATTGAAGGTTTGTTAAAGGATTTTCCCAAATTGCAGCTTCACTGACAAAATTGACCGATAAGAATGTTCGATTTGAGTGGTCTAATCAATGTGAGCAGAACTTCCAAGGGCTCAAATGTCGGTTAACCACAACACCAGTCTTGATCATTCCGAGCTGTTCATGAGGATTTACAGTTTATAGTGATACCTCCTACCAGGATTTGGGTTGTGTGCTAATGTAGAATGGTAGAGTGGTTGCTTATGGTTCTCGCCATCTAAAGGACCATTAGCGTAACTATCCCACTCATGATATGGAATTAGCTGCAGTAATTTTTGTACTGAAGATATGGCGATATTACTTTTATGGTGAAAGATTCCAGATTTTCACTGACCATAAGAGTCTCAAATATATTTTTTATCAAAAGAAGCTTAATATGAGACAGCGGAGATGGATAGAGCTCTTGAAGGATTATGACTATGAGATTTTGTACCATTCAAGTAAGGTTAATGTGGTAGCAGATGCCCTCAGTAGAAAAGGTATAGTGTCATATATGATGATTAAAGAATGGGACTTGTTAGAACAGTTCGCTGAGCTCAGAATCAGTGTTGATGAGGTTGAGGATGGGTTTATGGCTAGCTTATAGATGGAGCCTAATATATTGGATCAGATCAGGGCAAGACAGAGGAATAATCAAAAGTTATTGGATATGGTTAGCCAGGCTGAGTAGAGATCACAATCAGACTTATTGGTCAGTGATGATGGGTTGTTAGGATTTCGGGGTCGTATTTGTGTGCCCCATGATGACACCTTGAGACAGAACATTCTGAAAGAGTCTCATTGTTCTCAATTCACCATGCACCCAGGTAGTACTAAGATGTACCATGATCTTCAAAAAATGTATTGGTGGATAGGAATGAAGAAAGATGTGGCAGATTTGGCGGCTAGATATTTAGTTTGCCAACAGATTAAGGCTGAGCACCAGAAGCCAGCAGGACTGCTTAAGTCACTACCGGTGCCTACTTGGAAATGTGAGCATATTACTATGGATTTTATTATGGGGTTACCGAGGACCCAGAGAGGTCATGATGCAATCTGGGTGATTGTGGATAGACTGACAAAGAGTGTCCACTTCCTTTCCATTAAGAGCACTAATTCTCTGGATAAGCTAGCAATAAGCTAGTAGAACTGTATGTCCAAGAGGTGGCACGATTACATGGAGCCCCTGTGAGTATTACTTCTGATAGAGATTCTCGGTTCACTTCAAGATTTTGGACTCGTTTTCAGGAAGCCATGGGATCTTGACTAAATTTGAGCATCGCATATCATCCTCAGACAGACGGTCAGTCCGAGCGGACCATTCAAACCTTAAAGGATATGTTAAGGGCGTGTGCACTAGATTTTAAGGGCTCATGGGATGATCATTTGCCTCTCGCTGAATTTGCCTATAATAACAGTTATCATGCTAGCATTGCTATGACTCCTTATAAAGCTCTATATGGCAGGAGATGTAGGTCATCGATTTCATGGGAAGAAGTGGGTGATAGGAAAATACTTGCTCCCGAACTGGTGGAACATACAGCTAAAGGTGTTCAGTTAATCTGTGATAGATTGAGGACAACACTGAGTAGACAAAAGAGTTATACAAATATGTGAAGACGTCCTCTAGAATTTCAAGTTGTGGACTTTATATTTGTAAAGGTTTCTCTGATGAAGGGTGCCGCATGTTTCGGGAAGAAAGAGAAGCTATGTCCTCGCTTCATTAGTCCATTTGAAATATTGGTGAAAGTGGGAGACATTTCCTACCGACTTCCACTACCCGCACAGTTGTCGGGAATACATATGTCTTTCATGCTTCCGTGTTGAGGAAGTATTATTCGGACCCTTCTCATGTCATCGAGTACAAACCGTTGGAGATTCAGGAGGACATGAGTTATATTGAAAAACTGATCTGGATCCTCGACAGAAAAGAGAAAGTACTTCGATATAAGATGATTCCATTGGTAAAGGTTCTCTGGCGACACCACTTAACAAAAGAAGCTACGTGGGAGCTAGAGACCCGCATGAGAGAGAGGTACCCGCAGTTATTCGATGGACAGCTTGAATTTGAAGGACCGAATTCCTAAAAGGTGGGGAAAAATGTGAAACCCAAAATTTTCCCACTTTATTTCTTATTTGGAAAACTAAGAAGCAATTGAGAACTTGGAATAATGTTGTGCAGGCCCGAAACCACCGAAGCACTCAGGCTAGTGGCGTGGGGCCCGACAGCATGCAAACCGAGGTAAGGCTCTAAGTCCAAGAATTACTTAAGAATTACATGTTTGAACATGAAATGATGTGTAGAAGTGGAAACTAAGGTATTGGAAGTGAAAAAGTTAGTAAAACTCGGGTTTACAATAAACCGAGAAAAATGGCCTAGAAAAGGAAATAAATTCGGGATAAATTCTAGGAATTCCAAAAAATTATTCCGAGACCATAAAAAATTAATGTAAGGTGAAATTAACTTGGGAAATAAAAATCAAGTGGAAATATGGAGGTTTCGAGGATTGAATTAAATTTTAAAGTCACCTGAAAGCATTACACCATTTTGCTCGGTATTGACCAAATCACGCAAAATGGGCTTAATTAAGAAAGTTTTTATTAAACAAGTGACCCCTAAATTTTTATGGGCAATAGTATAGACATAGTATAACACTTCGGAAGTGATAATTTGAAAAATATTGGACTAGAAATAATTTTTGGAGATTTTACAAAATAGAACAGTAAGCTATCTTGTTGCAGCCACTGACTACCTGATAGAAACTCATGCATAAGTTGACCATCCGAACACATATTGACCCCTCATTTTCTTTGATAGAAAATAGACTTTTAAGACTTTCTGAAAAAGCCAAGGAAACCCATATAACTTTCTCACGTGCCCTCACCTCCCCTCTGAAAGTCGCCACACATGTTACTGTACACTTCCCCTTTCTTGAATTTTTCGACCCCCTTCTGTCCATCTTTAGACTCCGACCAAGAAGGATGAAATCTTCTCCTTCAACTCTTGTATAACATATAAAACAATCAGCTCAAGATAAGACTATTTACTAGGTGAAATCTAAGAAAGAAAATTGGGAGGCAAAACTATCCTGTTTCAGGTAAATGAAGAAATCAATTTTTGAAAGTTTTTGGTTGAGTTTTCTTGTAGTTTTGGATGATTCTAGGCTTTATACATGTTAATTTACAGTTAAGGATCAATTTGGAGAATAAAAAATGTGGTCAACCTTGGTCAAAGGTGAGAGAAACTTGGGGAATGATGATGATCATGAGATATATTCATGTTAGATATTTTCTAAGGATTTTTAGTTAAGTGGAATTGGTTGAATTGATTTCTATGAGATTACAAGTGTTTGGTCAGCATAGGGTTAGACTGATTTTGGTGGAATTTGGATGAATTTGGTGTTAATAACTATTAAATTTATATCGAAAAGTTCTGGTTTATAGCTTAGCTAAGTGACAAACCGAAAAGTGCAAGAATTGGTGAAATTGGAAGATGACAAGCATGAATTATGGTCATGAATGATTATATAGGTTATTAAGATAGTGAATGTGAAAGTAGAATAATGAAATTGGTCAAAATATCTTAAACCGACACTTAAATCGGTAAAATCGAGAAAATAGAAAAGTTGACCAAAAAGTCAAAATTAGTCAACCTTTATGAGATTAAATCCATAATTGAGTATGTAAAATGAAATTGGGTAATATTTGATGATTTGGTATCGTTTTAGGTAGCTTGGGAATTCGACATGTAAATCGAGGCAATCTCGAGACCTGACAATTTTATGCTACCCCAAGATCTACGAGGTAAGGGATGTGATTTAAAGTAGTATTGGTATTCTTATACCTTACTTAAGTTTATAAATGTGTTGAGTATACTCGCTTTTACGAAAAGTATTTTCAATCCCGAAAAGTTACTATACACTCAAAAATCGAGAAACCCGAAAGAAAAGCCCTATTTTTTGAGCTCTTTAAAATGTACTTTTGGTATCTGTGAAATGTTTTGAAATGCAATTTGCTAAGTGAAAATGAAAATTTATGAATTGATGTTATGTATCTGAAATGAAATAAAAGTATGATTTTTTATGAGCTTACGGGTTAATGGACCAGAGAAATGATTTAAAAGAAATGTTTTGAGACTGAGGCTATATGTAATCTATGCTATCTGTCATGAGTTGCCCGTGTGGGATCCGGACCATCGTGTAACATACCTCATACCACCTAGTGTACGTTTAGTCCGTTGTGGTGCATGTTAAACTGCGTCGGGTATTTGTACCACTCGGTGCGTTGTTTCTGCCACTCTCTGTTTCAGGATATATATGTTTAGTGACGAGGGGCACTGTACGACCCTAATCCAGTCTACAGTAACTTAGCATGCCATCGGTACTCTATTTAAGTGAATTATCTATCCAAATTTCCAATGTGAAATGCATGCGTGAACATGACTTTTATCGCTATGTAAATCTGCCTAGTCTCCATGAAATGACCCAGTATGATTTGAAAGAAAGAGTATTAAGCTACATGATTTAAATGTTATGTACTCTGACTTGATTTTCTCTTTGAATGAGCTACGTGATATAAGCTATGCAAAATGAAATCCTACGGGATATTTGATACGTGATTTACATGCTACATGATTTATAAGATATTTGGAAACAAATATGCTATGTGATTTTATATGCTATGAGATTGATAAGTTGCATGGTTTACAAATTACATGCTATTAATCATGATATCACATGTGCTTTGACTTGACTTTCAAAACTAAATATGTTTTGGTTTATATTTAGGTGCATGATATTTTCTAAAGCTTAAATTACAATGTTTTTCTTTTACATGTTTTATTGCTAAGACTACTTTAAATGCATGTCTTACTGGGCTTGAAGAGCTAACCCTTTCTTTTCACTTCATAGATTATCTTCAGTGAAATATCACCCCTACCTGCCGTACAGTAGTCGTGGACAGGTGGACTCAGCCCCTCTCTAGGCTATCTTTATCACTAGTAAGGTATATTTTTACTTTATCTACCAGACTTCTTGTAAAGCATAGACAATGTTGTAATAACATTTTGGAATATAAAATAATGAAATATAAACGTAAATAAATTTGCAGTAATGCAATTTAAATCATATTGTATATTCTAGATATGTAGAGTGTGGGAACGAGAATAGATGTACTGATAAGTAAAGAAAATAAACTAAAATCGACTGGTTGCGATTATAAACTGTGTTTTGTACATTAAAGAAAGATTAAGAAATCAGCACTAATAGGAATACAACTTACATAAAGGATATATAAAAAAAATTTGCCCATATTTCCACATTTTCGAGGTGTCCAATTTTATTGAATGTTTAAATTAATTTTTAAATATAAATTTTAAATGTAAAATAAATAAAATATGAGTGTTTATTTTTAATCCCTTAGGATTAAAAATAATCTTACCTTTTTGGAGAGGATTGCATTATCTTATATTAAGAGAATGACTAATCCTCTTTGCAAGTCAATCCTTCACTTGAAGTGTGCATCAAACAAAGGATAGGATGATTATCATTTTATCTTATCCTATCCATCATCTTATACACCAAACATGACCTAAAAACTAAAGACTATTGTTTTGTAAAATAACATAGTCTGATTTTCTAACATAGACTACATTTTATAAATAACGTTGTCTAAAATCGAAATAAATATCTCTTAAAATTGAAACAGAGTTGTGTAACGTCGCAACATAGCGGAATTATAGACAAACTTTTAATTTACTTATGTTCGTCTACGGTTAGTATAGTACTTACTTACTTTCGTTGGTTTTATTTGATCATCTCAATCAGTATTTTCCTTTAGTCCTGGTCCCATTTTAAACATACGTAATGTGATCCTAAATTAACTCCAAGATACAAACATACATGCTATTTATTCATCAAACATAGCTCTTATGTCATCTATTGTCATGACCTCCCGTGACTTACCAAAAACCACCACAAATTTTTTTGCATTTTACTTACCTTTCCTTCTATCATAACTTAACACCAAACCGTTGGGCTATGATTCGATATTCGTCACCTCAACCACATTCATTCTATAACATGCATACATGTCAATACAATTATCTATTGACTGTAAGTACTCTTTTCTTAAAAGTAAACTCATATACATTAATACAAATACTTGTACATATACATCCCCTACGGTACATTCATTTACATAACTGTGCCTTTACATTGTTCAGTACAAAACGTTTCAAATGTGTATACCTTTCGTAAGATGGGTATGGAGCGAATAAAGGAATACCAGTCCTCCGCCGTGTCCAACTACTATGAACACTCTGTAGAAAGGAGGAAATAAAAAATAGGGTGAACTCACAGCTCTGTAAGGAAATAAGGCAAGCAAGTAGATAACTACACTATTTACAAAATACAATGCTCATGCCTTGAAATCATTTCCTTTTCGATTCGTATCTAAGGCATGTGTCTTTCTTGAAACATTTATACTATATATATAGATACAAATCATCAGTATGAACTAAAAACATGCTGGTTTAATAATCTCAGCAATTTATACAAAACGTTGCATTTCTCATGTTATTACTATAAATCACATTTTATCATGCCATTTCAATTAAATCAAAACAATATGGCATTTCATCATGTAAAAACATGGAAATTTGGGCCTCACCCATCCTTCGAGTTACCCTTTCACACACAAGGTCACATGTCAAGGCTCAATCCATCACTTGGTTCTACTCAATTTATAAAAACTCATATGACAATTCAAATAAGAAATATCAGTAAGGTGAGATAAGAGACTACTTGTTCTAAGATTATGATCATAACTCATTTTTCGTGATCTCAGACTACACAGTACTCAGTGTGCGGGGCCTCACATTTGCTATAAAAGGAGGTGGGTCAAATCCTCACCCGTCAGCTTATAACTCTATATCATCGTGTACTCACGGTACATCGTACTCCATGTGATATACACGGTACAAAGTACTCCATGGACCCAATCCTCATAGTTAGGGTGCCTGCCATAAGTCTTAGCCCTCATATCATGGATAATAGTTTCGATAGCCCTCGGCCATATCTCAAAATTGGCAAGTGCGAGCATATAATTGGTGTGACACACAGTCTACACAGGCTCCCAGCACGGCTGTTTCATGCTATCTCTTTCAAAACTGGTACGTGCGAGTAAACTCTAGCATGAACTCATGCATATGGTCATATAAAACTAGTGCGAGCAATGCTCCCAGCACTATGTCATGTAAAACGAAGTATGAGCATTGCTCCAATACTCTATTATGCATCAATTAATAAAACTAAGTACGAGCAACGCTCCAGTACTCTATTATGCACAAATCGCATTAAAATCTAGTACAAGAAATACTCAAGTACTATGTGATGTATATCTTATAAATTATAGTGCGAGCATCACTCTAGCACGAATGATTTTCACACAAATCGATAGATGACTATTTCAATTGAAATTTACTCAATTAAATTAAATCGGCACTATAACGTGTTATTTTCACATATATCATGAAAACATTAGCTAGTCTATCTATGCAACTGTCAAAACTAGTCACAACCATTCTTCCTAAGCTTTTTACCCTTAATTTGGGGTAAAACCAAAATTTTACCTTATCGGTACCTACTGAAACTTTTCTATACTAAGAAATCCATATACAATACAAATAATCGAAATTCTATTCGAAATATGTGTAGCTACCTCTAGCTACTCATGAAATTACCTTACCTCTGATCACGTCGCGTAACCTCACTTCCTCGGTGCTGCTAAACATCGCAGTCCGATCAGCTTCCAATATAAACTCCGAAGCTGTAGATAAACATTCACATCAGTATACCTTAATATACTTAATTTTCACTTGCATGAATTTCAATTCAATGCCTTTATCCCTTTTTACACTCATTTGGCCTTATTACTTCTCATGGGACCTTTATTAGACCCGGATTTCTATGTAGCTTGTACCTTATGATTCCTATCTGTATGAACGCTCTTTTATTATAGTTGAATCATAAGAAGAGTATTTACTAGACTTAAAGTGTTAGTAAAATAATTTAACACGCAAAAGCTACATAAAAAGCCTAATATGAACTATAAGAGTCACAAGCTAAACCAAGTGGATCTGAATCATCCTGACTGAAAAAAAGAACTTGAAATGAGAAAGTATAGAGAGCTCATAAAGGAAAGTCAGCTTGATTTAGTCCCGAACATAGAAAACGAGAGGAAAAGCTAAAAAGGGTAAAATTGACCTTTTTGGCGAGTTAAGGTATTTAAGGTGTTTCGGGTGAAATTATCCACCGGGAACGGTTGAAACATAAATATGAGAGTGTAAGACATAAGATATGACACTTTCAAAATTTTGAGAAAAAGTCAACTTGGTCAATGGTTAAGAAAAAAGTCAACTATAGTTAAGAAAGTGGACTTTTACCATAGTTGACTAATTAAGGTTAAAAATTAACCTAAGTATGGGGAAAAAAATTGGAGAAAAATATTCTTGGCTGGAATACAAGATAATCATCCTCGAAAGTAAGGAAAATTTATTTGGAAGGATTTCGGATTAAATTTAATGGTTAAAAACGTAATGGGCCTAAGGTGAAGATTTTTAAAGCCTATTAAGGTATACTAAAAGTATATCGAAATTCTTAGGTCCCTTAGACCGAATTGTTGGAACAATTGATTGGCCAAATATTGAGACAATTAAAGGCCCAAGGTATAGTAAAAATTTCAGCCCGAAAGCCCATTAAGAAAGCCCAAACCGAGAAGCCCAAATTGAAAGCCCATGAGATAAATATCTAACCATAGTTAAAGCTAACCATGACTCATAAGTTGACTCATTAGGTGACTCATGACTAAGGCTTGGAAAGTCAAGCTTAATGACTGGAAAGTAAAGCTTAATGGCTAAGTAAGTGGCTTATAAAATCAGCCACACCATTGTCATCTTCATCACACCAAATTCGGCTAGAAGAAGAAACCATTGAAACAAATTATCCAAGTTTTCTCTCACTAAAAATCACTAGGAATTAGGCATATTTGGTACTTGCATTCTTCATGGAAGTTGTTCCAAATTGAAAGGAGAGTGACATATGTTGGAATTGGCTATCAAGGAGCCATAGAGTGCAAACCGAGAGCCTCCAAAGTATTCGGCAAAGGGTGAACACAGCAATTGGTATATTTTCTAGTTTTCAATTTCATATATGTTAATGTATGGATGATTTTAAGTATATTGATATATGTTTTAAGCATTGAAACATATTAAATCACTATGATGTTGGTTAGGCCGAGAGTGAGTGGTGAGATATGGATTTATGTCCATATGATTTTAAGGCATAAATGGATTAATTTACATGTGTTAATGATTATGATGTAATTAGAATTAATCAATTTGATTAATTAATACATGTAATTAGTTGGCAATCAAGGTGTTTGATAAAATGCCTAAATGAACTATATGATGTTTAAGAAAGTTTCCAACCAAGTGTTTGTGAAAATGCCTAAGTGAATTGGCTAGACAAATAGGCATGGATGGCATGCCATGGTGTAACCGATGGCATGGATAGCTCTCGGCCATGGCATGTGGCCTAGAGGCCCAATGGGCCAAGCCCAAATATTTTAGGCCCAATGTGAAGCAATGGATCTTGAACAAACCCAATAAGAGTTGGTAGGCCCCACAAGCTTAATAGGCCCAACGAAAATGAATAGTAAATTAAAAATGGGCTTAAGGCATAGTTAGGCCCATTAAGGATTATTAAAGCCCATTAAGGGAAATAGACTGTATTTAATGTGAAATACAGTAGGAAAAAGTGTAATTAACCTGATAAATGGTTATATGCAGCTCTAGAGATTATTGGAGGAGCAAATCGGATTGCTGAAACGAGCAGCGCAGAGAAAGTGAAATTTGTCGAGTGATTGCAGGTAAAGGACTTTTGTGAGTAGTTAGAGATACATGCACGTATTTTCGTCTGCTTTTACATTCACTTAAAAACTCTGAGGGTCAGAGAAAGTGAATAATAATTATTGTGACCCGATAGTGGCAAATTACGATTTTACCCCTAGTGAGTCAAAAAGTTAACTTTTGTGAAAAGTTGTAAAAAGCATGGAAACCACTATTTTTAGTGTTTAACTACTGTTTAGCAGGAGAATAAATAGATGGGCTAATGATTTTAAGGTTGATGTGAATTAAGCACACTTTATAGTGTTGATTTTGATGTTTTGTAAATCATCCCTTTTTAAAGAGCCATCTATCATATTATGTGAGAATGAATCATGCTGGAGCATAGCTTGCACTAGATTTCATATATTTTCCACATACATTAGTGCTGGATTTTGATTCGCACTAGATTTCCATGACATGCATTATAGAGTACTGGAGTTATTACTCGTACTCTGTTTTATATGATATATGCATGAGAGAGTGCTGGAGCGATTAGCTCGTACTTGAGTTTTACATGAGATGCATGACAGAGTGCTGGAGCGTTGCTCGTACTCGATTCTTCATGATTTATACATGACATAGTACTGGAGCTATTGCTCGTACTTAATTTGATGATATTGTGCATAGGATGGTACTGGAGCTATTGCTCGTACTTGATTTAATACATGAACTATGCATTGACCTAGTTGCTGGAGGTTTACTTGCACTAGAGTTGAGTTTTGTGATGTGAAACAGTGTTTGAGCGGAGTGTCGACTATGAGTCGCACTCAAAGGCGCGCACTGTATGTGATATATAATACATGTTAAAACCCATGCTTGATTCCTTGTGTGACTAAGTGTCACATTATGTGAGAGGATATCTGCATGAGGATACTAGAGACATGGTATGATATTCCATGGATTGAGGGCTAAGACCTATGGTAGGCACCCCGACTGTGATGTAGGGTCCACGGAGTACGTTGTACCATGCATGTGGCATGGAGTACACTGTACCGTGTGCTGTTGTGGAGTTGAGGAGGATATAGCTAGCGGTTGTGATGGGCTGACCCTCCTTCCCGTTGCAGCAGTGATGCCCCGTACACCGAGATCTGTGTTGCTTGGGGTCACATGTCGGATATGATCATAGTCCAAGATACTATTTACATTTCACCACAGAGTCTCACATGATATATCACTTGATTGACTGATTTAATTTCGGACAGACCTGAGGGATGGGTCGGACTCCGATTTTATGATGTGCATGATTTTGGACAGACCTGAGCGCGTTGTATGCTCACCTCCTTTCTTTACATCTCTCTACAGAGTATCAGCCGTAGAGTGAGAGAAATTGAGGGATAGTATTCCAGAGTCCACTGCTAGTTCCTATCGACCGTCAGGTATACAAATTTATACGGTTATATATTTAAACATAGAAACAGCACAGTGATGTAAACGATATATATTATGGGGAATGTATTTGTATTAGCTTTTATATAATCTCACATGTATTACAAAAAAAGCAGTTACAGTCAGTAACAGTATATTGACATGTATGTATGATAATGGATAATATGGTAAGTGAGGATTCTGATATCGAATCATAGCCCAACCATTGAAGAGAGGAAAGATAAGTTAAAAATGTGAAAAATTTGTAGTGGTTTTTGGTTAAGTCATGGATTGAGAACGGGTCCTGACACAATGGTATCAGAGCCGAGGTTGGTCTGATGTGAGTCGGTGTTAGAAAATTAGAAAGTGTACATCCCCATAGTATTGTGCTGTGTTTAGATATAACTGTGTATACTAGATAGGAGACGGACTAATTCATGATTATGAATGCAGGAACTTTGCATATATGGCAAATAAGCGAAGTGGTAGAGGTACGAGAGGTAGGGCTCCAGGTCGTGGAGATAGGCCTGAGAGACGAGCTGCTGCCGAACCATTACCTACGCATGAAACTACAGGTGCTACTGAGGCACCCGAGTGTACTGAGATGTGTTTTACGAGATTAGAGCGTAGTCTTGAGACAATTGTAGAGATGTTGGCACAGACGATGCCATGTAGGCAAGGACAGGAGGCAGGAGCTGCGACAGGAGAGGTAGTTGCCCCTGATACACCTACATAGACAGCTCATGCACCGAGGACTGTAGACACTCCTACACCCCCACCAGTTTCAGGTGGTAGTGGATTAGGGTACGGATGTGATCTACATAGGTTGCGAGAGTTCCAGAAGTTTAGACCTCCATATTTTAGTGGGGTCAAGGACCTTGTAGCTGTTGAGGAGTGGGTGGCGGAGATGGAGAAGCTTTATGGATTCTTCGAGTGTACGACCTCGGAGATGGTCGCATTTGCTGCGTTCCTACTGAAGGAAGCTGTAGAGCATTGGTGGAAGTCTACCCGACCTATATTGAGAGCCCGACACACAGACATTAGTTGGGAGATATTTCGAGAGGCCTTTAGGAGGCAGTTTGTTCCCGATACCGCATAGCGAAAACTACAGGCAGCGTTTTTGGGACTGAACAAGAGGAGTTTGTCAGTGGACGAGTATGAGACTCGATTCCTATCCCTAGGGAGATATGACCCAGATACCATGTATAGTGAGGCTAGGAAAGTCCACAGCTTTATCGATGGGTTGAGACCGGTTCTACGGTCCAGGTTAGTTCCATTAGACATAGCGACCTATGAGGAAGCAGTGCGCAGGGTGTAACTGTGTGAGCAAGATTACGAGAGGAATGCTTCTGAGTTCAGGAAGTTTAGCCGTAGCTGAGATATACAGAAGAAGAGGTCGGCTAGAGATTTCGGTTATCGAGGAGGGAAGAAACTCTTTGGTAAGAGATCATGTGTGGAGGAGGCACAAGAGAGATATGCTAGACCCCCTGCTTATCCGATTGTAGCCCCAGCAAAGGGCATTATCATAGAAGGGCAGAGACCTGTTGTCAATCAGTGCAGAAGATGCGGTAAACAACATGGAGGTAGACCGTGTCCGCTAACTCCTATTGTATGTTTTCGATGTGGGAAACAGGGGCATATAGCTAGAGCTTGCCCAGAGATGGATAGTACTACACCACTGAGGGGCAAGGAGCCTGATAGAGCTCCAGCTGGTACGTCTGCTCAGAGAGGTAGAGCGACGGCAGAAGAAAAGGGGAAACAAGTGATGGGTCAAGGGCGAGTACATGCTTTGGACCAGGGGACAGCTGATGCTTCATCGGATGTGATACGAGGTAACATCCTGATTTATGAAATTGAAACATATATTTTAATTGATCCTGGTGCCACGCATTCTTTTGTATCGCCTTCATTTGCATGTAAATTAGCAAGACATGTAGAGCGTACACCATTATGTATGATGATGTTGATTAGTACGCCTATAAATAGTAGTCAAGTTGTAGAATATGTATTTAATGACTGCAAGTTGAGAGTAGGGGATAAGGAGATGATAGCCAATCTGATATTACTAAGTATGAGTGACTTTGATATAATATTAGGAATGGATTGGCTATCTGCAAACCATGCTGTTTTAGATTGTTATGCTAAGACAGTTATGTTTCCTAACCCTACTAGATATGTTGTAAAGTTTAATAAGAATAAATGAAAGGAGTAGTTATGATTATTACATGATTTCTGACTTAGAAAACCTTCAACATATCAAGGTTTCATTGCGTACGTGGTAGATATGGATAAGGCACATCCGGAATTGTCAGATATTACTGTGGTCAGTGAGTACATAGATGTTTTTTCGGATGAATTGCCAGGGTTACCACCAGACAGAGAGATGGAGTTCTGTATAGATCTGGTACCTGGTATGGAGCCTATTTCTTAACCACCATCTCGCATGGCCTTAGTTGAGCTGGAGGAGCTCAATAGACAGTTACAAGAGCTATTGGATAGGGGTTTTGTTCGACCAAGTGTTCACCTTAGGGAGCACCGATTTTGTTTGTGAGGAAGAAGGATAGGAGCCTTCGATTGTGTATAGATTACCGATTGTTGAATAAGGCCTCCATCAAGAATAGATACCCCCTTCCACGCATTGACGACTTGTTAGATCAGCTTCAGGGAGCACAGGTCTTTTCCAAGACTGACCTGAAGTCTGGGTATCATCAGCTGAAAGTTTAGAGTGGAGATGTACCCAAGACAGCATTTCGTACCCGATATGACCATTATGAGTTTTTAGTTATGCCATTCGGATTGACGAATGCTCCAACT
The DNA here is from genome assembly GCA_033439115.1 of Firmiana major. Classification (NCBI taxonomy): domain Eukaryota; kingdom Viridiplantae; phylum Streptophyta; class Magnoliopsida; order Malvales; family Malvaceae; genus Firmiana; species Firmiana major. The sequence continues at coordinate 14,927,186 of CM065904.1, read as the reverse complement.
GCTTTCATGGCTTTGATGAACGATGTGTTCAAGCCATATTTAGACCAGTTTGTTATCGTCTTTATTATGACATATTGATATATTCGAGATCCAAAGAGGAGCATGAGGAGCACCTTAGGATCGTGTTACAGACTCTACGAGAGCATGAATTATATGCTAAGCTCAGTAAGTGTGACTTTTGGTTATCATAGATCTCGTTTTTGGGACATGTATCGAGAGATTGTGTATCAATTGATCCATCTAAGATAGAGGTTATAGTTCAGTGGGAACAGCCGAGGACAGTCACCGAGATCAGGAGTTTTCTGGGTTTAGCTGGATACTATCGGAGATTCGTTGGGGGTTTTCAAAGTTGGCTGCTCCGTTGATATGTCTTACTTTAAAAAGTGTACCGTTTGTTTGGAACGAGGATTGTGAGAAGAGTTTTGAGGAGTAGAAACGTCGATTGACCACCGCTCCAATTCTCACTATCCATACCAGCTTAGGAGGATTTGCAATGTATACTGATGCTTCGCATCAGGGACTGGGCTGTGTATTGATGCAGGATGAGAAGGTAGTTGTTTATGGATCTAGACAGCTGAAGGATCATGAGAAGAACTATCCAACCTATGATTTGGAGCTAGCAGTAGTAGTGTTTGCATTAAAGGTATGGCACCACTACTTGTATGGCGAGAAGTTCCAGATATTTACCGACCACAAGAGCCTCAAGTATCTGTTTTCATAGAAAGAGTTGAACATGAGACAGAGAAGATGGCTAGAGCTTCTGAAGGACTACGATTGTGAGATACATTATCATCCGGGTAAGGCTAACGTTGTAGCCGATTCCTTGAGCAGGAAGAGCCTAGGGATGGTATCGTACATGATGGTTAGGGAACATGAGTTGCTAGAGCAGTTTACTAGCCTCAGTTTGGGAGTCGTGCCTTCTGACATGGATATAGGCTATGTGATAGCTAGTCTACGCTTGGAGCCGGATCTGTTGGACAGGATCAGAGTGGCTCAGCAGACTGATCCATTTTGTATGGATGTGAGTAGTCAGATGCAGAAGAGCACAGTGACTGACTTTGAGTTGAGTTCTGATGGACTACTGAGGTTCAGAGTCAGATTGTGTGTTCTCGAGGATCTAGGACTCAGGAGATTGATATTCGTGGAAGCTCATTCGTCGAGGTATACGTTACATCTGGGGAGTAACAAAATGTATCAGAACCTCCAGAAGGTATACTAGTGGTCGGGTATGAAGAGAGATGTAGCAGACTTTATGGCAAAGTGTCTCATATGTTAGCAGGTGAAGGTAGAGCATCAGAAACCTGCAGGGTTATTGCAGCCTCTACCTATACCGACATGGAAATGGGAGCATATTACCATGGATTTCGTGATGGGTTTACGGAGAACCCGCAGGAATCACGATGCTATATGGGTGATCGTCGACAGACTGACGAAGTCAGCCCACTTCCTAGCTATGAGAGCGACCAATACTCTGAGTTCATTAGCAGAACTGTATGTACGCGAGGTAGTGAGGTTACACGGTGTACCAGTGAGCATAGTCTCTGATAGGGATTCAAACTTCACTTCCCACTATTGGGGACATTTTCAGGAAGCCATGGGAACCCAGTTGAGTTTGAGCACCGCTTTCCATCCTCAGACAGATGGTCAGTCAGAGAGGACTATACAGACTCTGGAGGATATGTTAAGAGCATGTGTGCTAGATTTTAGAGGCTCCTGGGATGACCACCTGGCACTAGCCGAGTAAGCCTACAACAACAGTTATCATTTGAGTATCGAGATGGCACCGTAAGAGGCTTTATATGGTCGTAGATGTCGTTCCCCTATCGGATAGGAAGAAGTGGGTGACCGTAAGATTTTCACTCCGGATATGGTTACACAAGCATCTGAGGACGTCCACTTGATATTAGAGAGACTGAGGACAGCTCAGAGCAGACAAAAGAGTTACGCTGACAGGAGACGTAGGCCACTAGAGTTTGCAGTTGGTGAATCAGTGTTTTTTAGAGTTTCTCCTTCCAAGGGCATAGCAAGATTTGGGAAGAGAGGGAAACTAAATCCTTGCTATATTGGACCCTTTGAGATACTTGATCGAGTGGGAGATAAGGCGTATAGGTTGGCATTGCCATCGGACTTATCAGGTGTCCATAACGTCTTCCACATATCGATGCTTTGGAAGTATCACCCGGATCTGGCACATGTGATTAGTTACGAGCCTTTGGAGCTCCGAGAGGACTTGTCATATGTTGAGAGACTGATTCGAATATTGGATAGAAAGGAGAAGGTATTGAGATCGAAGACCATCGGGTTAGTGAAGATTCTCTGGTAGCATCATACTTCAGAGGAAACTACTTGGGAGCTAGAGAGTCTGATGTGAGAGAAGTACCCTCATCTATTTGATGACTAACTTGGTTCTAATTTGGAGGACCAAATTTTCTGAGTGGGGGAGGATTGTCAGACCCGAATTTCTATGTAGCTTGTACCTTATGATTCCTATGTGTATGAACACTCTGTTATTATAGTTGAATCATAAGAAGAGTATTTACTAGACTTAAAGTGTTAGTAAAATCATTTAACACGCAAAAGCTACATAAAAAGCCTAATGTGAACTATAAGAGTCACAGGCTAAACCGAGTGGATCTAAATCATCCTGATTGAAAATAAAAACTTAAAATGAGAAAGTATAGAGAGCTCATAAAGGAAAGTCAGCTTGATTTAGTCCCGAACACAGAAAACGAGAGGAAAAGCTAAAAAGGGTAAAATGGACCTTTTTGGTGAGTTAGGGTATTTAAGGTGTTTCGGGTGAAATTATCCACCAGGAACGGTTGAAACATAAAGACGAGAGTGTAAGACATAAGATATGACACTTTCGAAATTTTGATAAAAAGTCAACTTGGTTAATGGTTAAGGAAAAAGTCAACTATAGTTAAGAAAGTGGACTTTTACCATAGTTGACTAATCAAGGTTAAAAATTAACCTAAGTATGGAGAAAAAAATTGGGGAAAAATATTCTTGGCTGGAATACAAGATAATCATCCCCGAAAGTAAGGAAAATTTATTCGGAAGGATTCCAGATTAAATTTAATGGTTAAAAACGTAATGGGCCTAAGGTGAAGACTTTTAAAGCCCATTAAGGTATACTAAAAGTATATCGAAATTCTTAGGTCCCTTGGACCGAATTGTTGGACCAATTGATTGGCCAAATATTGAGACAATTAAAGGCCCGAGTTATAGTAAAAATTTCAGCCCGAAAGCCCATTAAGAAAGCCCAAATGGAAAGCCCATGAAATAAATATCTAACCATAGTTAAAGCTAACCATGACTCATAAGGTGACTCATTAGGTGACTCATGGCTAAGACTTGGAAAGTCAAGCTTAATGGCTAGAAAGTAAAGCTTAATAGCTAAGTAAGTGGCTTATAAAATCAGCCACACCATTGTCATCTTCATCACACCAAATTCGGCTAGAAGAAGAAACCATTGAAACAAATTATCCAAGCTTTCTCTCACTAGAAATCACTAGGAATTAGGCATATTTGGAACTTGCATTCTTCATGGAAGTTGTTCCAAATTGAAAGGAGAGTGACATATGTTGGAATTAGCTATCAAGGAGCCATAGAGTGTAAATCGAGAGCCTCCAAAGTATTCAACAAAGGGTGAACACAACAATTGGTATATTTTCTAGTTTTCAATTTCATATATGTTAATGTATGAATGATTTTATGTATATTGATATATGTTTTAAGCATTGAAACATATTAAATCACTATGATGTTGGTTAGGCCGAGAGTGAGTGGTGAGATATGGATTTATGTCCATATGATTTTAAGGCATAAATGGATTAATTTACATGTGTTAATGATTATGGTGTAATTAGAATTAATCAATTTGATTAATTAATACATGTAATTAGTTGGCAATCAAGGTGTTTAATAAAATGCCTAAATGAACTATATAATGTTTAAGAAAGTTGCCAACCAAGTGTTTGTGAAAATGCCTAAGTGAATTGGCTAGACAAATAGGCATGGATGGCATGCCATGGTGTAACCGATGGCATGGATAGCTCTCGGCCATGGCATGTGGCCGAGAGGCCCAATGGGTCAAGCCCAAATATTTTAGGCCCAATGTGAAGTAATGGGTCTAGAACAAGCCCAATAAGAGTTGGTGGGCCCCACAAGCCCAATAGGCCCAACGAAAATAAATAGTAAAATGAAAATGAGCTTAAGGCATAGTTAGGCCCATTAAGGATTATTAAAGCCCATTAAGAGAAATAGACTATATTTAATGTGAAATACAGTAGGAAAAAGTGTAATTAACCTCATAAATGGTTATTTGCAGCTCCAGAGATTATTGGAGGAGCAAATCGGACTGCTGAAACGAGCAGCGCAGAGAAAGTGAAATTTCTCGAGTGATTGCAGGTAAAGGACTTTTGTGAGTAGTTAGAGATACCTGCACGTATTTTCGTCTACTTTTACATTCACTTAAAAACTCTGAGGGTCAGAGAAAGTGAATAATAATTATTGTGACCCGATAGTGGCAAATTACGATTTTGCCCCTAGTTAGTCAAAAAGTCAACTTTTGTGAAAAGTTGTAAAAAGCGTGGAAACCACTATTTTGAGTGTTTAACTGCTGTTTAGCAGGAGAATAAATAGATGGGCTAATGATTTTAAGGTTGATGTGAATTAAGCACACTTTATAGTGCTGATTTTGATGTTTTGTAAAGAGCCATCTATCATATTATGTGAGAATGAATCGTGCTGGAGCATAGCTCGCACTGAATTTCATATATTTTCTACATACATTAGTGCTGAATTTTGATTCGCACTAGATTTTCATGACATGCATTATAGAGTACTGGAGTTATTACTCGTACTCTGTTTTATATGATATATGCATGAGAGAGTGCTGGAGCGATTAGCTCGTACTAGAGTTTTACATGAGATGCATGACAGAGTGCTGGAGCGTTGCTCGTACTCGATTCTTCATGATTTATACATGACATAGTACTGGAGCTATTGCTTGTACTTAATTTGATGATATTGTGCATAGCATGGTACTGGAGCTATTGCTCATACTTGATTTAATACATGAACTATGCATTAACCTAGTTGCTGGAGGTTTACTCGTACTAGAGTTGAGTTTTGTGATGTGAAACAGTGTTTGAGCGGAGTGTCGACTGTGAGTCACACTCAAAGGCACGCACTGTATGTGATATATAATACATGTTAAAATCCATGCTTGATTCCTTATGTGACTGAGTGTCACATTATGTGAGAGGATATCCGCATGAGGATACTAGAGATGTGGTATGATATTCCATGGTTTGAGGGCTAAGACCTATGGCAGGCACCCCGACTGTGATGTAGGGTCCACAGAGTACGTTGTACCATGCATGTGGCATGGAATACAGTGTACCGTGTGGTGTTGTGGAGTTGAGGAGGATATTGCTGGCGGTTGTGATGGACTGACCCCCCTCCCATTGCAGCAGTGATGCCTCGCACACCGAGATCTGTGTTGCTTGGGATCACATGTCGGATATGATCATAGTCCAGGATACTATTTACATTTCACTTAATTTACTGATTTAATTGCGGACAGACCTGAGGGATGGATCGGACTCCGATTTTGTGATGTGAATGATGTAAATGCCATATTTATTGTGATTTAAATATACATGGCATGATTTATCTAAAGTCATGATTTATATAAAGATGCATTGTTTTACACTACATGCCTACATTTGAGAAAGAAAGCATGATTTCTGTACATGGGATTTAATCTGTACAAGTATACATATATATATATATTTAAAGACATGCTTTTAAACTGTGTTAAGGAAATAATGTTTTTAAGGCATAGCATTATTTTGAGTAGATAGTGTAGATATCTACTTGCTTGCCTGATTTCCTTACTGAGCGCGTTGTATGCTCACCCCCCTTTCTTTACATCTCTCTACAGAGTATCAGCCGTAGAGTGAGAGCTATTGAGGGATAGTATTCCTGAGTCCACTGCTAGTTCCTATCGACCGTCAGGTATACAGATTTATACGGTTATAGATCTAAACATAGAAACAGCACAGTGATGTATATGATATATATTATGGGGACTGTATTTGTTTTAGCTTTTATATAATCTCACATGTATTACAAAAAATCCAGTTACACTCAGTAACAGTATATTGACATATATGTATGATAATGGATAATGTGGTAAGTGAGGATTCTGACATCGAATCATAGCCCAACCATTGAAGAGAGGAAAGGTAAGTTAAAAATGCGAAAAATTTGTAGTGGTTTTTGGATAAGTCATGGATTGAGAATGGGTCCTGACAACCTTATTCTTTCTTAATCCTTTCCAACACATGTATTTCACAAAACTGTCTTACAATCATACATACATGCTTAATAACATCACTACATGCTTCAATCATCATTGAATCCATGCCTACTCAATTTTCTCTCATTTTCTCACATCCAAGCTAAAACTCTAGGCCATGGAGATTTAACATGTTCAAGGTGTTTTCAACAAACTACACATACACCAATCAACTCACTAAGACATCTATATTAACATATTTGAAGTTGGTGCATTGAATCTTACCTAGCTTGATTTTTCCTCTTTTTGTCAAATTAGGGAAAATTCACTTTGCTCCTTCAATCATTGATTTCAACTTCTAGTTTCTAAATATGTTATTCTCCTCTTCACAAGGAACAACTTTGCTGAACTAAATCTCACTCAAAACTGATTGAAAATGATGATTTTTGGAGTAAAAAGGTTAGGTTTCACTTTGTTCCAAATGAAGGATTGGTTGTTTCTCGGGGAAATGAAGGTGTAGAAGTCCAGTATAGATAGAATTGCCCTTGGAGATCGATCTAGTAACCATGAGAGATCGATCTGCCCTATGTTTATCTCTTCAGATTTTGATTCTAAGAAGGTGAGATCGATCTGCTCCTTAGTATGAGATCGATCTACTCTGTGTCATTACTCTTCCAAAATTCGACATTAAGAAGGAGAGATCAATCTGCTCCTTAATATGAGATCGATTTGCCTTTTGGTATGAGATTGATCTGTGCTATGCAGAACCCTTTGGAGATTGATCTGTCTCAACCAGAACCTATCCAAGATCGATCTGCTTTGAATAAGGGATCGATCTCCCCCTTGAAGAATGCTTTGGCATTATGTTTCAAGCCATGAGATCAATCTCCCCTTGCTTATGAGATCGATCTACCCTTCATCTACAGCATTCTTGCTACAAGTTTCCTAGAAAATAAATGTTAACTTCATATTCATTTGCTTAACCACTCAATTTGCTTTTCATTCACATTTGAGACTTAAAAACACTCATTTCTTATGATTTATATCAAATGTAACTTGTCTATACATCATGAAATCATAAGAATACATATGTATTTACGGGCCTTACATTCCTCCCCTCCTTAAAAAAATTTGGTCCTCCAAATTAGAACCAAGTTAATCATTAAACAACTGGGGGTGTTTCTCTCGCATCAGGCTCTCTAGCTCCAAGTAGCCTCCTCTGAAGTGTGATACTACCAGAGAACCTTAACTAACTCGATGGTTTTCGATCTCAGGACTTTCTCCTTCCTATCCAATATTTGAATCAGTTTCTCTACATATGTCAAATCATCCTTGAGCTCCAATGGCTCATACCGAATAACATGTGTCGAATCTGGATGATACTTCTGAAGCATCGAAATGTGAAAGACATTATGCACTCTCGATAAGTCCGGTGGCAACGCCAACCTATATGCCTTATCGCCCACTCGATCAAGTATCTCAAAGGGTCCAATGTAGTGAGGACTCGGCTTACCTCTCTTCCAAAATCTCGCCATACTTTTAGAAGGAGAAACCTTCAAAAACACTGATTCACCAACTGTGAATTCAAGCGGTCTCCATCTCCTATCAGCATAGCTCTTCTGTCTACTCTGAGCTATCCTCAATCTCTTAACAATCAACCGGACATCCTCAGAGGCCTGTGTAACCAAATCAGAAGTAAAAATCTTTCGGTCACCCACTTCTTCCCAACCAATAGGGGAGCGACATCTACGGCCATACAAAGCCTCATACGGTGCCATTCAGATACTTGCATGATAACTGTTGTTGTAGGTAAATTCAGCTAGTGGTAAATGATCATCCCAGGGGCCTCTAAAATCTAGCACACACGCTCTCAACATGTCCTTCAAAGTCTGTACAGTCCTCTCTGACTGACCATCTATCTTAGGATGGAAAGCGGTGCTTAAACTCAACTGGGTTCCCATGGCTTCTTGAAAATGTTCCCAAAAGTGGGAAGTGAAGTGGGAATCCCTATCCGAGATAATGCTCACTGGAACACCATGTAACCTCACTACCTCGCGTACATACAACTTTGCCAATGAACTTAGAGTATCGGTAGCTCTCATAGCTAAGAAGTGAGCTGACTTCGTCAGTCTATCAACAATCACCCATATAGCATCGTGATTCCTCATGGTCCTCGGTAAACCTATCATAAAATCCATGCTGATATGCTCCTATTTCTATGTTGGTATAGGCAAGGATGTAATAATCCTGCAGGTTTCTAATGCTCTACCTTCAGCTGCTGACATACGAGACATCTTGCCATGAAATTCGCCATGTCCTTCTTCATACCTGACCACCAGTACACCATCCGGAGGTTTTGGTACATCTTGTTACTCCTCGGGTACAACGTGTAACTCGAAGAATGAGCTTTGGACAATATCAATCTCCTGAGCTCTGGGTCCTCAGGAACATACAATCTACTTTTGAACCTCAGTAGTCTATCTGAACTTATCTCAAAATCAGTCACTGTCCCCTTCTGTATCTGACCAATCATATCAACATAATATAGATCAATCTGCTGAGCCTGTCTGATCCTATCTAACAGATCTGGCTCCAAGCATAGAGTAGCAATCATATAGTCCGTATCCATGTCAGAAGGCACAACTCACAAACTGATGCTAGCAAACTGTCTAGCAACTCATGTTCCCTGACCATTATATACGATACCATCCCAAGGCTCTTCTTGCTCAAAGCATCAGCTACAATGTTTGCCTTACTCGGATGATAAAGTATCTTACAATCATAGTCCTTCAGAAGCTCTAGTCATCTTCTTTGTCTTATATTCAGCTCTCTCTGCAAGAACAGATACTTGAGGCTCTTGTGGTCGGTAAAAATCTGAAACTTCTCACCATACAAGTAGTGGCGCTATACCTTCAACGCAAACACTACTGTTGCTAACTCCAAATCGTGGGTCGGATAGTTCTTCTCATGGTCCTTCAGCTGTTTGGATCCATAAGCAACTACCCTCCCATCCTGCATTAATACAAAGCCCAGTCCCTGATATGAAGCATCGATATACACTGAAAATCCTCCTGAGCTGGTAAGGATAGTGAGAATCGGAGCGGTGGTCAATAGACGTTTCAGCTCTTGAAAACTCCTCTCAAAATCATCATCCCACACGAATGCTACACCCTTCCGAGTGAGACGTGTCAACGGAACAACTAACTTCGAAAATCTCTCAATAAATCTCCGATAATACCCTGCTAAACCCAGAAAACTCCTTATCTCAGTGAATGTCCTCAGCTGTTCCCATTGAACTACAGCCTCAATCTTGGATGGATCTACTGATACTCTATCTCTCGACACAACGTGTCCCAAAAACGTGATATGTGCCAACCAAAAGTCACACTTATTGAGTTTAGCATACAACTTCTGCTCTCGTAGGGTATGCAATATAATCTTGAGGTGCTTCTCATGCTCCTCCTCGAATCTCGAGTATATCAATATGTAATCGATGAAGACGATAACAAACTGATCTAGATATGGTTTGAACACATCGTTCGTTAAAGCCATGAAAGCTACGGGAGCATTCGTCAATCCGAATGGCATAACCAGAAACTCATAGTGGGCATATCAGGTTCGAAACACTATCTTGGGTACATCTCCACTCCGAACTCTCAACTGATGATATCCAAACCTCATATTAATCTTGGAAAAGACATGCACTCCCCGGAGCTGATCCAACAAATCATCAATGTGTGGAAGGGGATACCTATTCTTGATGGTAGCCTTATTCAACAATCTGTAATCTATACACAATCAGAGGCTTCCATCTTCTTCTTCATAAAAAAATTGGTACTCCCTAAGGTGAAACACTCAGTCTGATGAACCTCCTATCCAACAACTCCTGTAACTATCTCTTGAGCTCCTCCAGCTCTGCTAAGGCTATGCGATACGATGGTTTCGATATAGGTTTAGTACCAGGCACCAAATCTATATAGAACTCCATTTCTCTGTCCGGTGGTAGCCTTGGCAATTCATCCAGAAAGAAATATGGGAACTCACTAACCACAAGAATATCTGCCAACTCTAGATGTGCCTTATCCGTATCAACCACGTATACAATAAAACCTTCAATATTTTCATTTCACAGTTAGCATAGTGCATTATTTATGGTAACCATAGCTACTACTTTCATTTCTTTTCATTAAACTTTACAACGTAATTCATAAGGGTATGAAACATAACTGTCTTAGCATAACAATCTAACATAGCATGGTTTGCAGATAAGTAATCCATTCCTAAGATTACATCAAAATCACACATACGTAACAATATTAGATTTACTGTTATATCATTTTCCCCTACTCTTAGCTTGCAGTCCTTTAACTCATATTCAACTAGCTGACTGTTATCCATAGGCGTACTGATCAACATCATCCTACTTAAACATTTACACTCTATATGTTTTGCTAACTTACATGCAAATGAAGGTAATACAAATGAATGTGTGGCACCAGGATCAATTAAAACATATGCTTCTAAATCATACATCAAGATGTTACCTCTAATCACATTCGACGAAGCATCCATCATGACCTGGTCTAAAGCATGTACTCACCCTCGTCCAAGGACCTGTTTCCCTTTCTCCTCTGCCGTCGCTTTCCTCCTCGGAGTAGACATGTCTGCTGAAGCTCTCTCCAGCTCCTTACCCTTCTGTGGGGTAATATCGATAACCTCTGGGTAAACTCTCGCCATATGCCCTGGCTTCCCACATCTGAAGCACAACCCGCTAGAAATAGGAGAAGGTCTACCTCCATGGAATCTACCACATCTACTACACTACTCAGTGGTAGGCCACGGTCCTTCAATAATAACACCTCTACCTGGAGCTATTGTCGGATATGCAGGAGATCTAATAGTCTTCTCTTGTACTTCCTCGATCTGTGGTCTCTTACTGAAGAGTCTCATCCCTCCTTGATATCTGAAACCTCTGGCACTGTCACTCATCGGCCTCTTCCTATCTTGGTCTCTACCCTTGCCAACTGTTTTTAACTAAGAGACATTCCTTTCATAGTCTTACTCACAAGGTTGCGCCCTGCGCATTGCCTCGTCATAGGTAGAGATGTCAAATGGAACTAATCTAGATCGTAATACTCGTTTTAGTCCATCAATAAACCTGCGGACCTTCCTGGTCTCACTACTCATAGTATCGGGGTCATACCTACCCAGGGATATAAATCGTGTCTCGTACTCATCCACTGACTGAGTCCTCTGGCTTAACCCCAAGAATTCCATCTGCAGCTTTCGCTGCGCTGTGTCTGGGACATATTTCCTTCTGAAGGCATCCAAAAAGATATCCCAAGTGATCTCTGAGTGTCGTGCTCTTAATATAACCCTAGTGGACTTCCACCAATGCTCTGTCGATCCCTTTAGTAGAAACGCAGCAAACACAACCATCTTGATCGTAGTACATTCAAAGAATCCATATAGCTTCTCCATCTCTCCCAACCAAACCTCTACATCAACGGGGTCCTTAACCCCACTAAACGACGATGGTCCAAGCTTTTGGAACTGTCACAATCTATCAAGCTCACAACCATACCCCAACATACTACCGCCCTGTCGTGGAGTAACATGAAAAGGCGTGTCCGGTGTGGGTAGGGGTGTAGGAGTATCTTTAGGTTGTGGCGTCTGAGCTGGTTGGACAGGCGTACCAGGGGCAACTGTCTCTCCAAGCGCAATCCCTGCATCTTGCCCCTATCCACCTAACAAAGTCTGTGCCAGTAACTCTACTATAGTCTCAAGGTGATGCTTTAATCTTGTGAAGCATGCCTCGATACTCTCTGGTACCTAAGTGAGACCTATCGTCTCATCTCAGGTCTTAGGCCTACCTCTACGACCTCGAACCCTACCTCTAGCCCCTCTACCATGGCTGGTATTAGCCATAATGGCTCAATTCCTACATTCATAACCATTTATTAGTCTAACTCCCATCTCGTATAAAATTGTAACTAAATAAAGTACACTAATATGAGGATGTACACTTTCTTAAATAATAATACCGACTCACATCAGACCAACTCGGCTCTGATACCATTCTGTCACAACCTTCTCCCATGACTTAACAAAAACCACCACAAATTTTTCGCATTTTACTTACCTTTCCTTCTATCATAACTCAACACCAAACCATTGGGCTGTGGTTTGATATTAGTCACCTCAGCCACATTCATTCCATAACATGCATACATGTCAATACAATTATCTATTGACTGTAAGTACTCTTTTCTTAAAAGTAAACTCATATACATTAATACAAACACTTGTACATATACATCCCCGACGATACATTCGTTTACATAATTGTGCCTTTACATTGTTCAGTACAAAACGTTTCAAATGTGTATACCTTTCGTAAGATGGGTATGCAACGGATAAAGGAATACCAGTCCTCAGTCGTGTCCAACTACTGTGAACGCTCTGTAGAGAGGAGGAAATAAAAAGGGAGTGAGCTCACAGGTCAGTAAGGAAATAAGGCAAGTAGATAACTACACTATCTACAAAATACAATGTTCATGCCTCGAAATCATTTCCTTTTCGATTCGCATCTAAAGCATGTGTCTTTCGTCAAACATTTATGCAATATATATATATAGATACAAATCATCAGTATGAACTGAAAATGTGATCGTTTAATAATCTTAGCAATTTATACAAAACGTTACATTTCTCATGTAATTAATATAAATCACATTTTATCATGACATTTCAATTAAGGCTATCTTCAGCACTAGTAAGGTATATTTTTACTTTATCTACCAGAATTCTTGTAAAGCATTGACAATGTTGTAATAACATTTTGGAATGTAAAATAAGAAAATATGAATGTAAATAAAGTTGTAGTAACGCAGTTTAAATCATATTGTATATTCTGGATATGTAAAGTGTGAGAACGAGAATAAATGTACTTATAAGTAAAGAAAATAAATTAAAATCGACTGGTTAAGATTATAAACTGTGTTTTATACATTAAAGAAAGATTAAGAAATTAGCACTGATAGGAATACAACTTAAGTAAAGGATATAAAAAAATAGCTCATTTTTTCGCATTTTCGAGGTGTCACAATTTTACTGAATGTTTAAATTAATTTTTAAATATAAATTTTAAATGTAAAATAAATAAAATATGAGTGTTTATTTTTAATCCCATAGGATTAAAAATAATCTTTACCTTTTTGGAGAGGATTGCATTATATTATATTAAGAGAATGACTAATCCACTTTGCAAGTCAATCCTTCACTTGATGTGTGCATCAAACAAAGGATAGGATGATTATCATTTTATCTTATCCTATCCATTATCTTATACACCAAACATGACCTAAAAACTAAAGACTATTTTTTTGTAAAATAACATAGTCTAATTTTCTAATGGAGACTACATTTTATAAATAACGTTGTCTAAAATCGAAATAAATATTTCTTAAAATTGAAACAAAGATGTGTAACGCCTCAAAATAGCAGAATTGCAGACAAACTTTTAATTTACTTATGTTCGTCTAAAGTTAGTGTAGTACTTACTTACTTTCGTTGGTTTTATTTGATCATCTCAATTAATATTTTCCTTTACTCCTGGTTCCATTTTAAAGATGCATAATGTGTAAGACCTGTATTTTTGGATGTAAACGTTATGAAATCATGAGTATGTTGATGTAATTACAATGTAAGCATAAGTGGTGTAAGTCCATGGATTCAATGTACATACTTGTAATATGATTTTGTAATGTACACACAAGTTCCATTTTATATGAATATCAAGAAATGGACTTTTATAAGTGATGAATGTGAGTGGAATGAGAAGTGAGTAGTGTGGTAAATGGAAGGAAGTTACATGAATCTAAATACTTCCATTTGGTCTTATATTGTATACCTTTGGCTATACAATGAATACACACAAGTTCTAATGTGTATAAGGTATGAATGGATGTCATTTTCAAGTCTTAAAGGTGGTTGGATGAGAAAATGACCATGACAGCAAATTAAGAATGTTTGGGTGTGAGTTGCTGCAGAAAAACTGCAAAAAATCTGGAAAATATGAAGGCCAGATCGATCTCATAGGATGAGAGATCGATCTGGAAGAGCCATAATACTCTTATGTGAGCAATGGAATAGAGCAGATCGATCTCCAATTGGGCCAAATCGATCTCCTAAACATTCTGTAAAATAAAGATCGATCCTCAAGCATACAGATCGATCTCCTTAGCTCTCTGGTTGGAGCAGATCGATCTCATGCTTGAAAATGTCGTGAAAAAGAGGAATTTAAGGGGACCAGATCGATCTCCTCCTAGTGCAGATCGATCTCATCAAGTGATTTCTATAAAAAAGGGCGCTGAAATCTACAACTTTCGAGAAAAACATCACCTTTTCCATTTCTAACCCAAAACCTAACTTTCTCACTCCTAAATCCACCCATTTCTATTAAGATTTGAGAGGGAGTTATTAGACACAAAGTTGTTCATTTCAAAGAGAAGAACAACATAGTTTGGAACCAATGTCCCATTGTTTGTATTGAAGGAGCAAGGAGCATTTCCCATTTGGAGCAAAAAAAAAAAAGAGAAACTAGATTTGGTAAGTTTCTAATATTCCAGCCCAAATACATTGTTTATTTATCAACTTTGAAGTTTATTTGTATGAGTAGTGATGGTTGAAACTACCTAAGATGTATTTGAATAAGTTAAACCTAGAAAATAGAATAAGTCTAGTGTGAGAAAGTATAAATTGGATGAGTTGGTGATTTATGGGATTTGTTAAGTTGTTATTTGAGTAATGTGTGTGATTTGAATTAGTCATGAGGATTTATATTGTGAGTTTAGAGAATTTATGAATATGGGTATATGAGATGCTTGATAAAATTCCATAGTGATGAAATTGACGAAATATGAACACTATGAGCCTAATATCGATTCATTATGAATAAATACGCCTAAAGGAATCCATAGACTCGAGATATGAATAGAGAAATGAAACGGGGCCTTATAAGAGATGATAGAGGCTATAGAGTGAATTGACTATAGCAAACCCAAAAGTTGCGTTATAATAGACTAAAATAATGTGAAATGCGATTATGTACAGTTCCAGAGAGTTCTTTGGAGACGAATCGAACCGCACACGTAAGCAGCTTTAAGGAAGTGGAATCAAGCGACGCGATTCCAGGTAAGAAAATTCTGTAAGTATATAGAGGTAGCTACTCGTATTTTGTGGGCGTATTGGGCTTTTGAAATGTGCATGAGTTTATAGAAATGTGTTTGACGATATATGGAAGTAATTATGAGTATTGGTATGAGATTTGGTTGTTGAAATAGTATTATAAAGAAATGGGATAATAAGGCTAATAATTGCATAAATCAAATGTTTGAATGTTTTGACAAAACATATTACTTTGTTTTAAGCAAATTGATGGATAGGCTGGCTAGTGTTTGAATGATGTTGTCTGATAGCACATGAGAGGTGCTAAATGTGTTTTGAGATTGGTTTTTGAATGTTTATGAGTCGCCTATCATATTTATGTGAATTAAACTGTGTTAGAGCCTAACTCGCACTGGATATTGATGTTTTCCCATGTTTGAAATGTCCAGGAGCTTAGCTCAAACTTTCACTTGAATTATGGTAATATTTTGTAAACTGTACTAGAGCTTCTGCTCATAAGTGACTTTCGAGTGATTTTCTTATGCGTATAAACGTACTGGAGCTGTGCTCATATGTGGTTTCTTTATGATATGATGCATGAGTCGTGCTAGAGTTTTGCTCGCACAAGTTTGCACATTGTGGCACGTATGATGTCCTGGAGGTTGGTAAGATCCTCAAGCCCTACATCTTTAAGCCAACATCCTTAAGCCTTGGAGGGGTAAGGAGGCTCTGTTCGGTCGGGAGGCTCTGTTCGGTCGGGAGGCTCTCTTACGGCAAGATCCTCAAGCCCTACATCCTTAAGCCCGAGGAGGCAGGAAGGCTCTGTTCTGTGGGGAGGCTCTCTTACGAAAGGATCCTTAAGCCAATATCCTTAAGCCCGAGGAGGTGGGGAGGCTCTGTTCGATGGGGAGGCTCTCTTACAGAAGGATCCATAAGCCAACATCCTTAAGCCCTAGAGGGGTGGGGAGGCTCTGTTCAGCAAGGAGGCTCTCCTACATGAGTAGGGTAAGTTCTTGGTATGGGGTAGATAAGACCTACGACTGGCACCCCCAACCACGATATGAGTCCGCGGAGTACGATGTACCATGTATATCACATAGAGTATGATGTATCGCGTGGTGATTTTGTGATGAGAGAGTCTGGCGAGGGATAATCTACCTTTGTGCCAACACGATACCCCGCACACCTAGATACGTGTGGTCTGGGATGATTTATGATGTAGTTGGCCCACATAGTCACTTGTGATATAGTGACCTGGTTCTTATTACATATGTGTGTTTGTGATTGAGAAAATGATTTGTGATGGAATGATATGTATTTGAGAAAGAGATGTGATTTCAAAATGACGTCTCTTAAATGAATTGCCCTTTTCTATGAGATTTAACGATTGATGAGCATGAGATGATTTGTACATGATGATTTTACCATGTTTTATATGCCAATTTCCATGATTTAAATACATGATATATGTATACTCATATGGCATAGTTTTAATTCCTCATGCTCCTGTTATAAATGATTTGTGCATAACATTATCAGCATGTAGATAGAGTAGTTATCTATCATGCTTGCATTATTACCTTACTGAGCGTGTGGTTGCTTATCCCTCTTTATTTCCCCCCTGTGGTTGCTCATCCCTCTCTATTTTCCCCCTCCTACAAAGCGTACATAGTGGCCCAGTGAGGATTAAGGCATTTTGTTGAGACATCTGCTGCATCTCCATCACTCAGAGGTATATACACAGAGATTCTTTTTGTATCTAAACAATTGTAAAAGCACAGTAGTCATTTGAATTGTAATTATGAGAGATGTAGATGTCAGTAAACATGTTCTGTATAAGTGAATGATTTAACTTCAAATGTACGACATCGCTTTTATTAACTGGGAATAAATGTTAAGAGTGGATTATTATTGACTCACAGCCCAACTGTGTGGTGATGAGTTGTTCACGACCAGGTAAGGTAAGAAAAACGCGAAAATTTTCTAGTGATTTTCGGTAATAAAAGGATAAAATGGGTCATGATATAATGTGATCCTAAATTAACTCCAACATGTAAACATACATGCCATTTATTCATCAAACACAGCTCTTATGTCATCTATTATCACGACCTCTCGTGACTTACCAAAAACCACCACAAATTTTTCGCATTTTACTTACCTTTCCTTCTATCATAACTCAACACCAAACCGTTGGGCTGTGATTCGATATTCGTCACCTCAGCCACATTCATTCTATAACATGCATTCATGTCAATACAATTATCTATTGACTGTAAGTACTCTTTGCTTAAAAGTAAACTCATATACATTAATACAAATACTTGTACATATACATCCCCAACGGTACATTCGTTTACATAACTATGCATTTACATTGTTCAGTACATAACGTCTCAAATGTGCATACCTTTCGTAAGATGGGTATGCAACGGATAAAGGAATACCAGTCCTTAGCCGTGTCCAACTACTGTGAACGCTCTGTAGAGAGGAGGAAATAAAAAGGGGGTGAGCTCACAGCTCAGTAAGAAAATAAGGAAAGCAAGTAGATATCTACACTATCTACAAAATACAATGCTCATGACTTGAAATCATTTCCTTTTCGATTCGCATCTAAAGCATGTGTCTTTCTTGAAACATTTATGCAATATATATATAGATACAAATCTTCAGTATGAACTAAAAACATGCTGGTTTAATAATCTCAACAATTTATACAAAACGTTGCATTTCTCATGTAATTAATATAAATCACATTTTATCATGTCATTTCAATTAAATCAAAACAGTATGGCATTTCATCATGCAGAAACATGGAAATTCAGGCCTCACCCATCCCTCGGGTTACCCTTTCACACACAAGGTCACATGTCGAGGCTCAACCCATCACTCGGGTCTACCCAATTTATAAAAACTCATGTGACAATTCAAATAAGAAATATCTGTAAGGTGAGATAAGCGACTACTTGTTTCGAGATTATGATCATAACTCATTTTCGTGACCCCAGGCTACACAGTACTCGGTGAGCGGGGCCTCACATTTTTTGTAACGTGAGGTGGGTCAAATCCTCACCTATCAACTCACAACTCTATATCATCATGTACTCACGGTACATCGTACTCCATGTGATATACACAGTACAAAGTACTCCATAGACCCAATCCTTATAGTCAGGGTATCTGTCATAGGTCTTAGCCCTCAAACCATGGATAATAGTTTCAATAGCCCTCAGTCACATCTCAAAATTGGCACGTGCAAGCATATAATCGATACAACACACAATCTGCATAGGCTCACAGCACGACTGTTTATGCTATATCTTTCGAAACTGGTACGTGCGAGTAAACTCCAGCACGAACTCATGCATATGGTCATATATAACTAGTGTAAGAAATGCTCCCAACACTATGTCATGTAAGACTGAGTATGAGCAATGCTCCAATACTCTATTATGCATCAATCAATAAAACTGAGTATGAGCAACGCTCCAGTACTCTATCATGTACAATTCGCATTAAAATCTTGTACGAGAAATACTCAAGTATTATGTAATGCATATCTTATAAATTATAGTGTGAATATCACTCAAGCACTAATGGTTTTCACACAAATCGATAGATGGCTTATTTCAATTGAAATTCACTCAATTAAATCAAATCGGCACTAGAACATGCTATTTTCGTATATATCATGAAAACATTAGCCACTCTATCTATGCAACTATCAAAACTAGTCACAACATGCTTCCTAAGCTTTTTACCCTTAATTTGGGGTAAAACCAAAATTTAACTTTATCGGTTCCTACCGAAACATTTCTATACTCAAAAATCCATATACAATACAAATAATCAAAATTCTATTCGAAATACGTATAGCTACATCTAGCTACTCATAAAATTCCCTTACCTCTGATCACGTTGTGTGACCTCACTTCCTCGGTGCTGCTAAACCTCGCAGTCTGATCAGCTTCCAATATAAATTTTGAAGTTGTAGATAACCATTCACATCAGTTTACCTTAATATACTTAATTTTCACTAGCACGAATTTCAATTCAATGCCTTTAGCCCTTTTTACACTCATTTGGCCTTATTACTTCTCATGGGACCTTATTCTTTCTTAAGTCCTTTCCAACACATGGATTTCACAAAACTATCTTACAATCATACATACATGCTTAATAACATCACTACATGCTTCAATCATCATTGAATCCATGCCTACTCAATTTTCTCTCATTTTCTCACATCCAAGCCAAAAATCTAGGTCATGGAGATTTAACATGTTCAAGGTGTTTTGAACCAACAACACATACACCAATCAACTCACCAAGACATCTATATTAGCATATTTGAAGTTGGTGTATTGAATCATACCTAGCTTGATTTTTCCTCTTTTTGTCAAATTGGGGGAAATTCACTTTGCTCCTTCAATCCTTGATTTCAACTTCTAGTTTCCAACTATGTTGTTCTCCTCCAAACAAGGAACAACTTTGCTGAAACAAATTTCACTTAAAACTGATTGAAAGTGATGATTTTTGGAGTAGAAAGGTTAGGTTTCACTTTGTTCCAAATGAAGGATTGGTTGTTTTTCAGGGAAATGAAGGTGCAGAAGTCCAGAATATATAGAATTGCCCTTTGAGATCGATTTGCTAACCATGAGAGATCGATCTGCTCTTTAGTATGAGATCGATCTGCTCTGTGTCATTACTCTTCCAGAATTCGACATTGAGAAGGTGAGATCGATCTGCTCCTTAATATGAGATCGATCTGCCCTTTGGTATGAGATCGATTTGTGCTATGCAGAACCCTTTGGTGATCGATCTGTCTCAACTAGAACCTATCCAAGATCGATCTGCTTTGAATGAGGGATCGATCTCCTCCTTACAGAATGCTTTGGCATTGTGTTTCAAGCCATGAGATCGATCTCGCCTTGCTTATGAGATCAATCTACCCTTCATCTGCAGCATTCTTGCTGTAATTTTCCCAGATATTCAATGTTAACTTCATATTCATTTACTTAACTACTCAATTTGCATTTCATTCACATTTGGGACTTAAAAACACTCATGTCTTATGATTTATATCAAATGTAACTTGTCTGTACATCACAAAATCATAAGAATACATAGGAATTTATGGGCCTTACATCTATATTTGACTACCATAAGATATGATAAATATTTAAATAGACTTACACATCGCACCTCAAATCTAAGATATAGTTTTCAATAGATCCTGTAAACCCCACAAATTTTCTTGTACTCAACCTTAAGTGAACTGATTGAGATTAAATATGTACTTATTGGAAGAAATTAATCGAATTTGTGGTTTAGACATGAGAAACTGAAGAGAAGTAAAATTAAAATGACTACCGTGATAGTATTATAAATCTTGGTAATGTCTAATAATTTTAATAACAAAGATTGACTCCGCTTATTTAGGCTAATCCGAAATCATGACCGAATCAAATTTTTCTGTTTATCGAATAGATGATTTTAATGCCAAATTGTATTAAAAATTTATTAGATTATCTAGCATCATCATTAGTAGATTTTAATAAATTCATAAAGTGAAATTTGGCTTTGCATCTTTGCCAAACAAAATTCGCCATGACTAATTAGTTTGTACATTTATTTAGTAATGATAGTGTTCCACGGTAAAGAATAAGAAATAAGAGGTGATGAGTTCGGGTCAACAAGGAAACATGAAGAAGAAAAAGAAATTTAAAGTAAGGATCAAGGCTCTCGATTTTTAAAGGGGAACAAGGCAGCTAGCACCTGGTTTGGCTTCCAATAAAGCCAAACCCGAGAATCATTTTCTGCTGCAGTAAAACTGTAGTAGAAAATGTGGGGAGGAGTCGATGATAATGATGGCACAACATAAAGGGGAAATGTGAGAAACGAATAAGCTGCAGCAGAGAAAGAGAGGAAGAAAGGAAAAGTCGAAGCACCTGTAGGCCAAAGAAAATGAGGTGTACAGCAGCTGCTCAGTGGAATAAAATACATATATACATTATATAATGGAGCTGGAAACGTGAAATGATGCAGAGGAGCAGTGTGGCATGTATTTTACTGAAGAAGTGCCCAGTTTCTAACAAGGGAAAAGAGGCAAACTTGAGGATTATAGATCATAGGTGAGGTCGTATTACTTGCATGTGATCTGATTTTTGCTGGAAAGATAATGTGAGAAGGAAATGAGAGCAGGAAAGGAAGAGAAAACGTAGTTATATATATTACAAATGGAAACTGTAGCAAGGAAAGAGAACAAATCAAGAGGCAACTTGAAGAAGGAAAAGAAAAGGAAGTAGAAGAACGTGTTAGGTTGTTGGGAAAAGAAAAAAACCTTTGAACAATTGAAAAGCCTGAACATAGTAGAACTGCATTTAATGGAACGAATAAAATAATATAGAATAAGAGTTGTTAAATCTGAAAATTGTATGAGGCAGAAAACGTGATGGAAAGGGTGATTGTTGAAGCCAGACCGAGAACAGTTTCTTTAGTAAACTGCAGCGGGAAATTAAAAAAAAAAAAAAAAAACTAGAGAGAAATGATGTCGCTAGAAACAGAGGAAAGTAAGCTAGGGTAAAATAAGGGAATAGAAAAGAGTGTGCTGCAATCTGCAGAGGTTCAGTGAGAAAAAACAGACATGATGGCCTTAGAGCTGGAAAGGTGCGTGGAAGCAGAAAGAAAAAATGAGAGAAACAGAGAACGAGAGACACGAGTGAGAACTGGGAAAGAGAAGGAGGAACCACCATCAAGGCTCGACCGTTTTTGAGGAAGCAGTAACAGAACTCTTCTTTTCCTTATTAACAAAACGAACGAGAGAGGGGAACAGAAGGAAGAAGGCGAAGAAGAGAGCTGCGTGAAGACAATGGCAGGAGTTTTTTTGTTTAGAGCTGAATGCGGTCGAGTGAGGAAGCAGGCGCGGCTTGCCGCATTACAATTGGCGTGACTAAAGCAGGGGAACTTTCATCCTCTGAAAAAATATGCAGGCGCGAGGTGAGAAAGAGAGCAGGAGAGGAAGTCATGCAGGAGAGTTGAAAATCGAATTGAAGCAAGAGCTATTTTTGGTCAGCTACAGTAGAGGAAGAGAGAAACAAGAGTTGTGGTTGGGAAAGCAGGGAAGTGATGCGATCAGTATGGAAAATTGAAACAAGCCACATAGAGAAGAAAGTGTAGAACCGAGAAACCCGACAATGCAATAGCCTTGGCTTTCCTCTTGGTTTTTCTTGGAGGCGAGGCGTTTTGGCTGAAAGAATGGCGTGAAAGGAGAGACGAATGAGGGTACCTGGAAACAGGGAGAAAGGCGTTGGAGCAGGGAGAACCAAGAGGGAAGAGAGTGATAGTCGGGGCAGAGCTGAAAGGAAGATGATGATGGTGGTGGCAGAAACGTGGACAATAAAGGGTGGGAGAATCGGGGAGAATGAATGAGGAAATGGCAGCGACCAGAATGATGGAAGACGATGAACAGTGCCGCGAGAATGATGAACAGTGAAAGAGAAGTAAAAGGCGCGAAGAAGAAGAAAGTTAAAAAGAAAAAGAAAAAAGAAAGAAATAAATAAAAAGAAAGAAGAGAATAATATATATATATATATATATATAAATAGTAGTGAATAGAAATATTGAAGACAGAGAAGAGTGTGTAGAGAAATTTAGGAAAACTCGGGGGAGAACGGTTCAGAAATGTTTCACAAGTATTAAATTCAAACTCTGGATAAATCGATTAGAGCAGACCCACTATTGAGGACTACTGATAGACACCAAGGTAAAGAAAAATATTGTGAGCGGTTAGTGATATCTATACGTATTTTCTATTGGACCTTAGATATAAATACTAGGAAAATTTTACAGTAAGAAAAGTTGTTGTGAGCTGTTAGTGATATTTACACGTATTTTCAATAGAATTGTAGACATAAAATCCTAGGCCGATTTTATGGTTATTGAAATTATAGAATACTCTAGACCGATTTTATTGTCACTGAATTTATAGAAGAACTTTAGTCTCAGTTAATCGACCTATCTTTACCGATATAAATTTATTTATTTTATTTATATAAATATCAATGTAGTTTTAAATATTGATTTTAATTGAAAAATCCGTAGTTTTAATTGCCATAGACTGCACACTGAGAATTTTAACCGAAAAAGGATGATCCAACCTCTTTCGAATTGTTTTATGTACCGAACTAAATTTTTAAAAAATAGTTTAATGAAAATGAACTGCTTATAAATTAGTACTGTTATAATGTGCTTGAGCGCGTGCTGACTGTGTGTCGTATGCCTGACTCGCACTGATTTTGAGGCAAAGGTGATGGTTAATCATGCTGCACTGTTACTGCAACTGTTATTGTAGTCCACAGAGTACGATGTACCGTGCAACACGCATGTGAGTACGCTATACCATGCTATTGGTCTTCGGACATACTGTATTGTGAGCAGTTTGGGTAGCTGACCACTCCCACAAAGATTGACATCCTAGTACACCTGATCAGTGATGCTCGGAGTCACCGATATTGGCCAATTGTCATACTGATTATCGTTAATAGCATGTTCTGCCTTGTCTTGTCTATTTGATTTACTGAACTGACCATATTGTAAGACTCGTAATTTTAACATGTATTCTTTATGGTTTTGTGATGTATGGACAAGTCACATTTGATATAAATCATAAGGAATGAATGTTTCTAAGTTGCAATTGTGTACGAAATGTAAAACGGGTAGTTAAGCAAAGTTAATATCAATGTAACAGTGAATTTTGGGAAAACTTGCAGCATAACTGCTTCAGAAGAGGAGCAGATCGATCTCTCATTCAATGCAGATCGATCTTGGATAGGTTCTGGGTAGAACAAATCGATCTCATGTAAGGGCCAGATCGATCTCCTTAAGGTTCTGAGTAAAGCAGATCGATCTCATGCTTAAGAGCATATTGATCCCCTAAGCTTGAAAGGTCGGTTCCTGAAAGGAAAAAAGCAGGACAAATCGAACCCTCATCGTTAGCAGATCTATCCCATAGAGCAATTCTATAAATACACGGCTCTACAACCTCTATTTTCCTGAGAAACATCAAACCTTTCATGAACCAAAGTTAAACCTAACCTTTCTACACCAGAAATCTTCATCTTTCAAGTAGTTTTGAGTGAAATTTAGTTCAGTAAAGTTGTTCTTAGTAAAGAGGAGAACAACATACTTGGAAACAAGAAGTTGGAATCAAAGATTGAAGAAACAAGGTGGATTTTGCCAATTTTGGTGAAAAAGAAGAAAGTTCAAGCTAGGTAAGATTCAATACACCACTTTGATATGTGCTAATCTAGGTGACTTGGGGAGTTGATTGGTGTATGTTTAAATTGCTGAAAATAAATGGATCATGAAAAATATCCATGACCTAGTTATTAGTATGAAATTGAGAAAATGATGAGGAAGTTACGTAAACATGGATTAAATGATGGAATAAGCATGTATGGAAGATTGTAAGGTAGTTTTGTGAAATACATGAACTGGAATAGATGAGAAATGAATATATATATATATGAAATATATGGTAAAATACCATAATGGGAGAAGTAATGAGATTAAGGAATTGAGAGTAGTTAAAAGGAGTGATTTAGAGTCATGCAAGTGAAAACAAAGTATATTAAAGTATACTGATGTGAATGACTATTTACAGCTTCGAAGTTGATATTGAAAGCTGATCGGACTGCGAGGTTTAGCAGCACCGAGGAAATGAGGTCACACAACAGGATTCGAGGTAAGGGAATTTCGTGAGTAGCTAGAGATAACTACATGTATTTGGAGTAGAATTTGAATAACTATATTATATATGAAATTCCATGTATAGCGATGTTCGGTAGGATCTGATAAGTTAAAAAGCTTAGGAAGCATGTGGGTGATTAAATTCAACATATTTTGAATGTGTATGGATAGAATGACTAATATTTTCATGTATATTCGAAAACAGCACATTTGAGTGCCGATTTGACTTGATTGGGTGAAATTCAATTTAAATAAGCTATCTATCGAGTTTGTGTGTAAGCCATTAGTGCTAAAGAGTACCGCACTATATTTTATGATATATGCATCATATAGTACTTGAGTATATTCTCGTACTAAATTTTAAATGCGATTTATGCATTATAGAGTATTGGGAGCAGTGCTCATACTCAGTTTTACATGATAGAGTATTGGGAGCATTGCTTGTACTCAGTTTTCATTGATTGATGCGTTATAGAGTATTGGGAGCATTGCTCATATTCGGACTTTTACATGACATTGTGCTGGGAGCATTGCTCACACTAGATTTTGTCACTTGTGTTATGGTCATGCTGGGAGTTTACTCGTACGTACCAGTTTTAAAAGAGAAAGCATGAAACAGTCGTGTTGGAAGCCTGTGCTGACTATGTGTCGCACCAATTATATGCTCACACGTGCAATATTTTGAGATACGGCTAAGGTTTATCGAAAATATTATCCATAGTATGAGGACTAAGACTTATGGTAAGCATCCTGACTATGAGGTATATCCAAGGTATGAGGACTAAGACTTATGACAAGAACCCCGACCTTGAGATTGGATCCATGGAGTACTGTGTACCGTGTATATCACATAGAGTACGTTGTACCGTGAGTACACGATGTGAGTGAGTTGTGAGCTGACGGTAGAAGATTTGACCCATATCCCGTCACAGAAATTGTGAGACCCCGCACACCGAGTACTGTGTAGCTTGGGATCACGAAAAATGAGTTATGATCATAATCTCGGAACATGTAGTCACCTATCTCCTTTCATGCAAAATTGAGTTTCTTAAATGACTTATCACATGCTTTTATAATCTAAACATGTGAACTTGTGTGTGATAAAGGGTAACCCGAGGGATGAGTGAGGCCTAGAATTCCAAGTTTTTAAACATGATGATATGCTATATTATTTTTATTTAATTGAATGGCATGATAAATGTGAATTTTATGAAATTACATTAGAAATGCAATGTTTTGTATAAACTGGTGTGATTATTAAACCAGCATGAATTAAGTTTTGTAACTGATGATTTATATCTATATGTATATATTGCATAAAAGTTTCAAGCCATATGCATGCTTTAGATATGAATCGATAAGAAAGTGATTTCAAGGCTTGAGCATTGTATTTTGTAGATAGTGTGGTTATTTATTTGCTTGCCTGATTTCCTTACTGAGCTGTGAGCTCACCCCCATTTTATTTCCCCTCTCTACAGAGCGTTTACAGTAGTCGAACACGGCTAAGGACTGGTACTCCCTGATCCGCTGCATATCTATCTTACGAGAGGTATACACTATCACACCCCACTTTCGGGTGTCCTTATCCATACTTATGCTACTACGGTTGGGCTGTGAGGCGATGCAATTACTAAAGTTCCATTAATTTACAGCGGAAATATTTAAAATTTAATTCACACTCCCAGGTGTGTAAATATACAAAATTAATTGTATAATAATATCTCTACATAACATCCCCATAGAACTGTTACATTTCTAAGGTATAACTGTGCGATACAAGGTAATAGATACAAAATTTTCTTATGTATACAAATCTTATACCTTTACGATTGGTGGGAGCTGTCCAACACAAAAAGAGATCCAGAGACCACCGCTCTCCTACTTCTCAGTATCTGGAGGGGAAAAATAGTGGGGTGAGCAAACCACAGCTCAGTAAGGAAATGAATGCTAGTAGATAGGGATTGTACTACCTACATAGCCTATGCATGTATAAAGTAAAGCCACGTCTCAATGTAAATGAAAATATTTCTAGCATATGCATTTAAACATTTCTTCTCACATATGCATTTTCATGAAAACAAAGTATATAATACTCCCATTTGAAAAACATGTCATAAATGATGCTATCATAGCACGAGCATTCAAAAGCGAGAGGTTTATCAAATCACAACTCTCTTCGCTTCTCTCAAATCATTTTTTTCTGAATTTACTCAATTTCTCGTATCTCTGAGATAGGCATGGAATTTTTGACAATCTAATATCCACGACGTATGGCCACTGTCAGTGATCCCAGGGCTCACGGATCAGGTGTGCACAGAGCATCACTTCGTCTGAAGGGGGATGGGTCAGTCCTACTGTCACACCCCACTTCTGGGAACCCTTCTATCCATACTTACTCTACTACGGTTGGGCTGTGAGAAGATGCAATTACAAAAATTCATTCATTTACAGCGGAAGATTTTAAACTTTAATTCACACTCCCAAGTGTGTGTGTAGATATACAAAATCAATTGTATAAATACCATGTGCTTACATATCATCCCCATAATACTGTTTGCAATTCCAAGATATAACTGTGCGATACAATTAATTAGATACAAAATACTCGTGTATACAATATTATACCTTTGTGGATTGTGGGAGCTGTTTGACACAAAAGACCTAGAGACCACCGCTCTCTTACTTCTCAGTACCTGGAAGGGAAAAATAGTGGGATGAGCAAATCACAGCTCAGTAAGGAAATGAATGCTAGCAGGTAGATATCGTACTACCAACGTAGCCTATGAATGTATAAACCAAAACCATGTTTTCATTATAAATGGAAATATCATACGAAAAATGCATTTAAACATATTTTTCTCAATAGCATTTTCGTGTAGATCAAATATATCAAGCTTCCATTTAAAACATGCTCATAAATAGTGCCCTCACGGCACAAATGTGAAATTAGAGATTTATCAAAAACACAAAATCTATTTCTTTTCTCAAATCACTCTTTCCCGCAAATCTCTTTCTTTTCTGAGATTGTCTCTATTTCTCGAATCTCTGAGACAGGCATGGAATTTTCGGCAATCAAATATCCACGACATATGGCCATAGTCAGTGATCCCAGGCCTCACTGATCAGGTGTGCACAGGGCATCACTTCGCCTGAAGGGGGATGGGTCAGTCCTGCCCTCCGGCTCATCTCAATCAACCTCATCTCCTCATATACTCACGGTAAGGATACGCCGTGTGTCATCTACACGATACTCATACTCACGTGCACCCAGCACGGTACATAGTATACCAACGGACAACTAAACTGTACTACGTACGACCGTGGACCCAAGTCCATACTCCAACTCCGATAGAGTTTTCATCCTAAACCATATCTCATATACCAGGCGAGTAAGCAGCGTGACACACAGTCATCGCAAGGCTCCAGCGCGGTACGATTTATCGTTAAGGCCCAGCCCGTTCAAATGGCTGTCGGCTGGTATCCCCTTGGGTCCTAGACCCCCAGGTTTACCTCAACTCAATAAAACAGGTGCGAGCAAAGCTCCTGCACTTTCTCAAAACCATCGTGCGAGTTAGAACTCCAGAACGGTACATCAAAGGCATTAAAACGGGTGTGAGCTAGCACTTCAACACCAAATTTCATCTCAAAACTGATAGATAGCTATTTTCTCTTTTTAAAACTCAAAACATGTTTATTCATACAGCATGCCTCTTCATGCTAAAACATGTAAATTTAGCCCACCTATCATTAACATTTTTCAATCATCAAGATCAATGTAAAATAGAGAAAAATATTGAAAACATGCATATCATGCTATTTCCTTACCCCATCCCATTTCTCAATACATATATACATCATAGTACTTTTCAGGCTTCCATATCATTTCATAGAATTATAGTATCGTACTAGTTCTAGCAATATATCTACGAAATTGCTGTAAAATACGCACGAACATCTCTATAGCTAACACACAGTCCCTTACCTCGCTGTACTTGTGTGCAACTATCCGCCTTTATGCTTCTCGTGTTCTCATCTCGACTTGCTCCAGCGTATCATCCGAAACTGAAATTCATCCATCAAACAATTGAGTTAACGTTTCTAACCTTATTCAACTAAGCATTTATCCAATGCCTTAAATACACATTTTACCCCTTGTGGTAAATCTCATAATTTTATCCCAATATCAACATACCCAAACCATGCCCACAACATAGTCATCCTCTCAAGATATCTCATTCATCATTAACACTTCTACATTCCACTTTCTCACACTAGACCATTTCTAAGTTATATTCATTTCATGCCATTCTAGGTAGTTCTACCCAAAATGTGCACACCCAATTAAAT
Organism: Firmiana major; assembly: GCA_033439115.1. Classification (NCBI taxonomy): domain Eukaryota; kingdom Viridiplantae; phylum Streptophyta; class Magnoliopsida; order Malvales; family Malvaceae; genus Firmiana; species Firmiana major. The sequence continues at coordinate 14,897,614 of CM065904.1, read as the reverse complement.
TCATAATCATTAACTAGACCAATGTACTTGGACTTATGCACTAGAACTTACCTCATTGGATTTCCTCTTTGCTCCAGTTAGAAATGCCCTTTATTCCTTCAATCCGATAAATGGAGAAATGCCTCTAGACTATGTTGTTCTTCTCCTAGACGTGAACAACTTTGTCTCTAATAGCTTTTCCTCAAATCTTACTGAGAATGGCTGGATTTAGGAGTAAGAAGGCTAGGTTTTTGAGTTGAAGTGAAAAGAAATGGTTTATCCCGAAATCTGCAGATCCAACTGCTCCTATTTATATATTTAACTTGATGAGATCGATCTTCCTTGGGTGGAGATCGATATGGTCCTCTAAAAATCCCTCTTTTCTAAGACATTTTAAAGGCAGGAGATCGATTTGTCGAGGCTTGAGATCGATCTGCTGTCAAACAGAAGCTTAAGGAGATCGATCTGGTCTTAGGGGAGATCGATCTGCTCCATTCCATTACTCACATAAGAGCATTCTGTTCTTCCAAATCGATCTCTCATCATATGAGATCGATCTGGCCTTCATATTTCTAGATTTTCTGCAGTTTTTCTGCAACAAATTCATTCAAAACTTCCTCAATTTACCTCCATAGCCCTTTCCTCATTCATCCCTCATTGAGACTTAAAAATGTCATCCAATCACACTTAGCATGTATTAAAACTTGTGGGCAATCTTTGTATAACCAAATATACACGATATTGCCCGAATGGAAGTATACAACTTATATAAATCTTTCCTTCCATTTTACCACACTACTCATATTCCATTTCATTCACATTCTTCTCGTGTTTAAGTTCATTTCTTTATACTCATTCATAATGCAACTTGTATGTATAATTACGATTCTTATTACAAGTGCGTACATAATCTTATGGACTTACATTGCATATACATCACATTGCAAATGTATCATCCTACTTATGATTTCATTTACATTTCTATGTTCCTATATACAGCTATGCATATACGGGGTCTCACATTCTCCCCCACTTAGAGAATTTGATCCTCCAAATTAGAACCAATTCAATCTGTGAATAACTCGGGATACTTTTCCAGCATCAAACTTTCCAGTTCCCATGTGACCTCTTCTACAGTGTGATGTTGCCACAAAACCTTAACCAATGAAATCATCTTGTTCTGCAACACCTTCTCTTTTCTATCCAATATCCAGATCGGTCTCTCGGCATACGACATATCCTCCTTGAGCTCTAACGGCTCATAGCTAATTACATGTGTCAGATCCGGGTAGTACTTTCGAAGCATAGAAACGTGGAAGACATTGTGGACTTCTGCTAGCTCAGGTGGCAAGGCTAGCCTATATGCTCCATCTCCCACTCTATCCAAAATCTCGAAGGGACCAATGTAACGAGGACTTAATTTTCCTTTCTTCCCAAACCTCGTTATTCCTTTAGAAGGAGATACTTTCAAAAATACAGTCTCACTAACATCAAATTCAAGTGGTCTCTGTCTCCTGTCAGCGTAGCTCTTTTGTCGACTTTGAGCCGTTCGTAGCCTCTCGCATATTATCTGAACATCCTCGGAGGCTTGTTTAACCAAATCGAGAGCGAGCAACTGTCTGTCACCAACTTCTTCCCAACCAATGGGCGATCGACATCTACGACCGTATAGTGCCTCATAAGGGGCCATACTAATACTTAAGTGATAACTGTTATTGTAGGCGAACTCAATCAATGGCAAGTGATCATCCCATGAGCCTCTAAAATCCAGCACACACGCTCTCAACATATCCTCTAGGGTCTGTATAGTCCTCTCTGACTGACCATCTGTTTGAGGATGAAAAGCGGTGCTAAAACTTAACTAGGTCCCCATCGCTTCCTGAAAATGTCCCCATAAGTGGGAAGTGAAGCGGGCATCCCGATCAGAAATAACACTCACTGGGACTCCATGCAATCTCACTATTTCTCGCACATATAGGTTCGCCAGTGCACTCAATGTATCTGTAGATCTCATGGCTAAGAAATGTGCCGATTTCATTAACCGATCTACTATCACCCATATCGCATCATGGTTCTTACGGGTTCTCGGTAATCCCATTACAAAATCCATGGTGACATACTCCCACTTCCATGTTGGCATCGGTAGAGGTTGTAATAATCCTCCTGGTTTCTGATGTTCGACCTTTACTTGCTAACAAATGAGACATCTAGCGACATACTCAGCTATGTCTCTCTTCATTGCAGACCACCAATATACCTTTCAAAGATTTTGATACATCTTACTACTCCCCGAATGTATCGTATATCTCGACGAGTGAGCCTCTGATAAGATCAGCTTCCTCAGCTCTAAATCCTTAGGAACACATATTCTATCTCCAAACCTTAGTATTCCATCTGAACTCAATATAAAATCGACACCCTTCCCCTTCTGAATTTGGCTAATCATGTCAATACACCATTGATCAATTTGCTGAGCTTGTTGGATTCTCTCAATCAACTCCTGTTCTAATCTCAAGCTAGCAAAAATCCCATAGTTGCCAATCTCAGGTAGGTTCATATCCAGACTAAGGTTGGTGAATTGTTCCAACAACTCGTGCTCTTTAACCATCATATGTGATACCAACCCGAGACTCTTCTGACTCAATGCATCGGCAACCACATTTGCCTTCCCCGAGTGGTACAAGATCTCACAATCATAGTCCTTGAGGAGCTCTAACCACCTCCTCTGTCTCATGTTTAATTCCTTCTGTGAGAATAGGTATTTTAGACTCTTATGATCTGTAAAGATCTGAAATCTCTCACCATATAAGTAGTGGCGATATATCCTTAACGCAAACACTACGGTCGCTAACTCTAAATCGTGAGTGGGGTAGTTCTTCTCATGATCCTTCAGCTGTCTAGATCCATAAGCTACTACCCTTTCATCTTATATCAAAACACAACCTAGTCCTTGATGCGAAGCATCTGTATACACCGAGTAATTCCCGAACTGTTAGGGATGATAAGAACTGGCGCGGTGGTTAATCTGCGCTTAAGTTCCTGAAAACTCCTCTCACAAGCTTCATCCCATGAAAACTCCACACTCTTCCTCGTAAGACGTGTCAATGGAGTAGCCAATCTAGAGAAACCATTTACAAATCTCTTGTAGTAACCAGCCAAACCCAGAAAGCTTCTGATCTCTGTGATTGTCCTAAGCTGTTCCCACTGAACAACGGCCTCAATCTTGGATGGATCTACTGACACCCCATCCTTTAATACAACATGGCCTAGAAAAGAAATCTGTTCTAGCCAAAAGTCACATTTACTAAGCTTGGCATACAACCTTCTCTATCGGAGGGTCTGTAAAATAATCCTCAAGTGCTGCTCATGCTCTTCTTTGGACCTTGAATACACCAATATATCATCAATGAAAACAATTATGAACTGGTCCAGGTATGGCTTGAATACTTCATTCATTAGAGCCATAAAAACTGCTGGCGCACTGGTCAACCTAAAAGGCATCACTAGGAATTCGTAATGGCCATAGCGGGTACAAAATGCTGTCTTAGGCACATCCTTCTTTCGAATCTTCAATTGATGATACCCAGACCTCAAATCTATCTTGGAGAAGATCTGTGCTCCCCGAAGCTGATCCAATAAATCGTCAATGCATGGCAAGGGGTACTTATTCTTGATGGTAGCCTTGTTTAAAATCTGTAGTCGATGCACAACCTGAGGCTCCTATCTCTCTTCTTCACAAATAATATCGGGGCTCCCCATGGTGAGACGCTCGGTCTTATGAACCCCTTCTCTAGCAACTCTTACAGCTATTTCCTTAATTCCTCTAGCTCAACTGGAGCTATCCTATATGGTGACTTGGATATTGGTTCAGTTCTAGGTGTCAAGTCTATACCAAACTCCATTTCTCTATCGGGTGGCAATCCTGGTAGATCATTTGGAAAGAAATCAGGGAATTCTTTGACCACTGGGATGTCCTCCATATCCGAATGTACTTTGTTCAAATCCACCACATAAGGAACAAAACCTTTTATCACTTCAGAAGAGGTATTAGCCGATGCTTGGTCTATCGCATAGACCCTACCTTGACCCACAACTTGTTTTCCCTTTTCTTCAGTCGAGGCTTTCTTTCTTGCAGGAAGTGCAACTGTAGGAACCCTCTCTGGCTCTTTACCCCTCTATGGAATTACCTCAACTATCTCCGGGCACTCTCTGGCATAATATCCAAATTTACCACATCTGAAGCATCAGATACCCTGAAGATGACATGACCTACCACCATGGTATCGACCACATAGTCTACACTGATCTGTAGTCGGTTGGGGTCCACCAATGATTATACCCCTGGTTGGTGTCTGAGTCGGAGGTATAAAAGGTCTAGCAACCTTTTTCTGGAACTCATCTGCCTCTCTCCGACGCTTACTCATGAATTTTTGACCAAATTTGGCGCTCTTGCCATCTCCCAGCTTCCTCAGACCCTTGTCCTTACCCCAACTAAACTCAGAAGTCTACAAGTCATAATCTTGCTCACATAACTGGGCCTGTCACACAGCCTTTCTATATGTAGCGACATCAAATGTGGCCAACTTCGCCCGGATCGAAGGCCTCAGTCCATCTACAAATCTACGGACTCTGATAGCTACACTCCTGATCGAGTCCGAATCATACCGACCCAATGAAGTGCATCGTGACTTGTACTCATCGAATGTTCGATTCCCTTGAGTCGATTCAGAAATTCCATCTGTAGTCTACGTCGCGCAGTATCTGGGATGTATTGCTCTCTGAAAACACCCAAGAACATATCCCAAGTGATAGCCATACCTTGAGCTCTTAACATCGACTTGGTGGACTTCCACCAGTGCTTTACTTCGCCACTCAATACAAAGGCCGCAAGCGCTGCTCTCTCCGTAGCTGAACATCTACAGAAGTCAAATAACTTCTCCATCTGACTGATCCAGTCCTCAACCATTGTCGGATCCTTTACCCCGCTAAACGAAGGAGGCTTAAAATCCATAAAATGCCTCAATCTCTCCATATCGCAGTCATATCCATACCCCAAATCATCATCATACTGCTGTGGGGCTACTGGAGGAGGTACTAGTCGAATATGAGGTTCTCGTGGCCTAACCGGTTCAGCTTGTGCAGGTGCAACATTTTCAGGTTCAGGTGCAGCTGCTGGGGGATTCGGTGCAGCCTGTCCCGCTGTACCAGGTGTACCCTCAAACCTAGCCATGATCTGACCCATCATGGTCATCATCGTGCGCATGTCTTCCTCAAATCGGGCTATTCGAGGATCAGAACCCTCTATCTGTTCCTGGGGCTCATGACTAGAGGATGATCTATTGTGCCTCTCAGTCCTGTCATTTCACCCTAGAGCTCTCGAGCTCTCTCCCCTCTTGCGGTGTCTCTCAGGCATAACTCACTAGCTTGATAACTTTCCTGTGTTATAACAAACATTTAATTCACTACCAGCTCCGTACACACATTTGTATCTAAATATCGCACAGTAACTTGGGGATGTATGTTTTCTTAGTCCTAAACATCAACTCACATCAGACCAACCATGCTCTGATACCAAATCTGTCACACCCCACTTCTGGGAACCCTTCTATCTATACTTACTCTACTACGATAAAGCTGTGAGAAGATGCAATTACTAAAATTCATTCATTTACAGTGGAAGATTTAAAACTTTAATTCACACTCTCAGGTGTGTGTGTAGATATACAAAATCAATAGTATAAATACCATGTGCTTACTTATCACCCCCATAATACTGTTTACAATTCCAAGATATAACTGTGTGATACAATAATTAGATACAAAATACTCGTGTATACAATCTTATACCTTTGCGGATTATGGGAGCTGTTTGACACAAAAGACCTAGAGACCACCGCTCTCTTACTTTTCAGTACCTAGAGGGGAAAAATAGAGGGATGAGCAAACCACAGCTCAGTAAGGAAATGAATGCTAGCAGGTAGATATCGTACTACCTACGTAGCCCATGCATGTATAAACCAAAACTATGTTTTCATTATAAATGGAAATATCACACGAAAAATGCATTTAAACATATTTTTCTCAAAAGCATTTTTGTGTAGATCAAATATATCAAGCTTCCATTTAAAACATGCTCATAAATAGTGCCCTCACGGCACAAATGTGAAATCAGAGATTTATCAAAAATATAAAATCTCTTTCTTTTCTCAAATCACTCTTTCCCGCAAATCTCTTTCTTTTCTGAGATTGTCTCTGTTTCTCGAATCTCTGAGACAGGCATGGAATTTTCGGCAATCAAATATCCACGACATATGGCCATAGTCAGTGATCCCAGGCCTCACTGATCAGGTGTGCATATGGCATCACTTCGCCTGAAGGGGTTGGGTCAGTCCTGCCCTCCGGCTCATCTCAATCAACCTCATCTCCTCATATACTCACGGTAAGGATACGCCATGTGTCATCTACGCGATACTCGTACTCACGTGCACCCAGCACGGTACATAGTATAACAACGGACAACTACACTGTACTACGTATGACCGTGGACCCAAGTCCATACTCCAACTCCGATGGACTTTTCATCCTGAACCATGTCTCATACACCAGGCGAGCAAGCAGCGTGACACACAGTCATTGCAAGGCTCCTGCGCAGTACGATTTATCGTTAAGGCCTAGCCCATCAAATGGCCGTCGACTGGTATCCCCTTGGGTCCCAGACCCCTAGGTTTACCTCAACTCAATAAAACAGGTGCGAGCAAAGCTCCCGCACTTTCTCAAAACCATCGTGCGAGTTAGAACTCCAGCACGATACATCGAAGGCATTAAAACGGGTGTGAACTAGCGCTTCAATACCAAATTTCATCTCAAAACTGATAGATGGCTATTTTCTCTTTTTAAAACTCAAAACATGTTTATTCATACAGCATGCCTCTTCATGCTAAAACATGTAAATTTAGCCCACCTATCATTAACATTTCTCAATCATCAAGATCAATGTAAAATAAAGAAAAACATTGAAAACATGCATATCGTGCTATTTCCTTACCCCATCTCATTTCTCAATACATATATACATCATAGTACTTTTCAGGCTTCCATATCATTTCATAGAATTATAGTATCGTACTAGTTCTAGTAATATATCTATGAAATTGCTGTAAAATACGCACGAACATCTCTATAGCTAACACACAGTCTCTTACCTCGCTTTACTTGTGTGCAACTATCCGCCTTTATGCTTCTCGTGTTCACATCTCGACTTGCTCTGGCGTATCATCCGAAACTGAAATTCATCCATCAAACACTTGAGTTAACGTTTCTAACTCTTATTCAACTAAGCATTTATCCAATGCCTTAAATACACATTTTACCCCTTGTGGTAAATCTCATAATTTTATCCCAATATCAACATGCCCAAACCATGCCCACAACATAATCATCCTCTCAAGATATCTCATTCATCATTAAGACTTCTACATTTCACTTTCTCTCACTAGACCATTTCTAAGTTATATTCATTTCATGCCATTCTAGGTAGTTCTACCCATAATGTGCACACCCAATTAACTTCATAATCATTAACTAGACCAATGTACTTGGCCTTGTGCACTAGAACTTACCTCCTTGGATTTCCTCTTTGCTACAGTTAGAAATGCCCTTTATTCTTTCAATCCGACAAATGGAGAAATGCCTCTGGACTATGTTGTTCTTCTCTTAGACGTGAACAACCTTATCTCTAATAGCTTTTCCTCAAATCTTATTGAAAATGGCTGGATTTAGGAGTGAGACAGCTAGGTTTTTGAGTTGAAGTGAAAAGAAATGGTTTATCCGAAATCTGTAGATCCAACTGCTCCTATTTATATATTTAACTTGATGAGATCGATCTTCATTGGGTGGAGATTGATTTGGTCCTCTAAAAATCCCTCTTTTCTAAGACATTTTAAAGGCAGGAGATCGATTTGTCGAGGCTTGAGATCGATCTGCTGTCAAACAGAAGCTTAAGGAGATCAATCTGGTCTTAGGGGAGATCGATCTGCTTCCAACCCGAGAGCTAAGGAGATCGATCTGATTCCTTTGGAGATCAATCTGCTCCATTCCATTACTCACATAAGAGCATTCTGGCTCTTCCATATCGATCTCTCATCCTATGAGATTGATTTGGCCTTCATATTTCCAGATTTTCTACAGTTTTTCTGTAACAACTTCATTCAAAACTTCCTCAATTTACCTCCATAGTCCTTTCCTCATTCATCCCTCCTTGAGACTTAAAAATGCCATCCAATCACACTTAGCACGTATTAAAACTTGTGGGCAATCTTTGGATAACCAAGTATACACAATATTGCCCGAATGGAAGTATACAACTTATATAAATCTTTCCTTCCATTTTACCACACTACTCATATTCCATTTCATTCACATTCTTCTCGTGTTTAAGTTCATTTCTTCATACTCATTCATGATGCAACTTGTATGTATAATTACGATTCTTATTACAAGTTCGTACATAATCTTATGGACTTACATTGTATATACATCACATTGCAAATGTATCATCCTACTTATGATTTCATTTACATTTCTATGTTCCTATATACAGCTATACATATACGGGGTCTCACACCTACCCTCCAGCTCATCTCAATCAACCTCATCTCCTCATATACTCACGGTACAAGGTATATCATGTGTCATCTATACGATACTCGTACTCACGTGCACCCAGCACGGTACATAGTATACCAACGGATAACTACACAGTACTACGTACGACCGTGGACCCAAGTCCATACTCCAACTTCGATGGACTTTTCATCTTGAACCATGTCTCATATACTAGGTGAGCAATCAGCGTGACACACAATCAACGCGAGGTTCCAACGTGGTACGATTTATTGTTAAGGCCCAGCCCGTTCCGAGGCCGTCAGCTGGCATCCCCTTGGGTCCCAAATCCTCAAGTTTACCTTAACTCAGTAAAAATATGAGTGAGCTAACACTCTAGCACATTATCATTATAAAACCACGTGCGTGTCACGCTCCAGCACGGTTTATCAAATCATGCAGATGTATGCGAGTCAAACTCCAGCATAGTCAAAATCATTAAAACAAGTGTAAGCTAAAGCTCCAACACCATTTCACATCTCAAATCCGATAGGTGGCTACTTTCTCTTTTAAATCTCAAAACATGTTTATTTATGCAGCATGCCTTTCCATGCTAAAACATGTAAAACTAGCCAACCTATCATTATCATTTCTCAATCACAAATCAATACAAAACTGAGAAAAACATTGAAATCATGCATATCATGCCATTTCCTTACCCCATCCCATTTCTCAATACATATATATCATAGTACATTTTATGCTTCCATATCATTTCTAAGAATTGTAATATCGTACTAATCATAGCGATATATCTACGAAATTACCGTAAAGTACGTACAAACATCTCTATTGCTAACACACAATCCCTTACCTAGAATTGTCTGCGTATTTCCTTTGTCACGTATGCTCCGTTCGCGATCCGGGTTAGCCGTGTTCCACGCTCTTCCAATCTACACACATAACCATTGAGTCATTTCTTTTCTTTCTCCCAAATATCCTCATTGTCACTTATTCTCCCATTTATACCTTTCAAGCCTTTAAATCATATTTCACTTTTCCATTTGTATCAATTATCTCATTAAACTATTTCTTAAGCTTTCCATAGATTTCCCTCTTCTTAAATTTCTCTTAAGTTATCTACCATTTCTCATGGATCTTCTCTCCATAAGTCCCTTTCAATATTACTCACTCATCATTTCTAACAATATTTCACATCTCATTCAACCCATAAATGTCTAGAAACCATATTTAGAAGCTTGAAGGTTAGAGAGCTTACCTTTTTACTTAGTCAAACTTGTGGTAGCCACAACTCCTTCTCTTGACCACACTAATGTGTGATTTTTTTAGGAATGTTGTTCTCCTTACTCCAAGAAATAACTTTCCCTTCTTGAGCTTCTTCCAAAATTGGCTGGAATGTGGTGATTTCTAGAGTGAGAAAGCTTGGGTCTTGAGAGAAAATAGCAGGTGAGGTTTGGTAGGGGAAGAGTTTTGAGTTTTCATCTCAATCCCGTGCTCTTTTTATAGATGCAGGCTTATGAGATCGATCTGGTCCTTGTAGAGATCGATCCCTGCACATTTGGTAGTCCTTTTCACCTAACGTAACCACTCCCAGATTGATCTTCTCCCTTGATGAGATTGATCTGTCGAAGGGTAATTTTCCTTTTGGAGATCGATCTGCCTCTTGTAGGAGATTGATCTTCTCTTTATAGAACCCTTAAGGAGATCAATCTGTCTAGTCTTGAGATCGATCTGTCTCAAACAGAGAGTTAAGGACATTGATCCTCTTATCTTAAAATCGATCTTCTCATTACAGATTGCTTAGCAGATCGATCTGGCTCCATTGGAGATCGATCTGTCCTGTTTCATAGCTCAAAATAAGAGCATTTTGGCTCTTCCAGATCGATCTCTCATCCTATAAGATCGATCTGTCATGCATATTTCTAGATTTTTACTACAATGTTTTGCAAAAATTCTCTCACACACATCCTTAATTTGCTGCCATAGTCATTTCCCCATTCATCCATCCTTGAGACTTGAAAATGGCATCCTTTCATACTTCATACACTTTAAAACTTGTGTAGAGTCTTTGTATAACCCAAAGTGTATAATGTAAGCTAAATAAAAGTGCACACTCATGCAAATCTCTCTTCCATTTAACCACACTATGTATTTTTCATTCCACTCACATTCTTCATATATCAAAGTCCATTTTTTCATATTCATGCTTAATGCAACTTGTACATACATCACAACTCTTACTATAAGTGTGTACGTTCAACTTATGGACTTTATAGCACATATGTTTCACATTACTAGTACATCATCATACTTATGAATTCATTTACATATGTTCAAGGTTAAACCTATACGGGGTCTCACATACACATTCGAACATTTTGTACTGAAAATGTAAAAGCACCGTTATGTAAATGAATGTACGATCGGGGATGTATATGTATAAGTATTTGTATAATGTATATGAATTACTTTTAAGGAAGAGTAATTTCTGTCAATAGATAATTGTATTGACATGTATGTATGTTGTGGATGAATATGGTTGAGGCGACTAATATCGAATCACAGCCCAACTATTTAGTGTTGAGTTATGACAAAAGAAGAGTTTGGTAAAAAAAATTTGTGCTAATTTTGGTAGGTCATGGGAATGGAGGTCATGACAGAATGGTATTAAAGCTAAGTTGGTCTAATGTGAGTCGGTATTAGTAATTAGGAAAGTGTACATCCCCCTAGTATTATGCTTTGTTCAGTTATAATTGTGTATACAAGATGGAAATAAGAGTAATTAATGGTTATTAATACAGGAATTTAGCTATTAAGGCTAATACCAGCCGTAGTAGAGGGGTTAGAGGTAGGGCTCGAGGCCGTAGAGCTAGGCCAAAGACCCGAGATGAGACTACAAGTCCCACCGAGGTACCAGAGAGTATCGAGGTACGCTTTACGAGATTAGAGTGTCGCCTGAAGACCATAGTGGAGTTACTGACACAGACTATGCCAAGAGGACAAGGATAGGATGCAGGGATTGCACCTAGAGAGGCAGCTGCACCTGGTAAGCATACACAGCCAACTCATGTGCCACAGCCTACAGATACACCTACACCCCCACAGTTCAGGATATGCCATCTCATGTTACTACATGATCGGGTGGTAGTACGTTGGGGTATGGTTGTGATCTTGACAGACTACGATAATTTCAAAAGCTTGGACCTCTATCTTTTCGTGGGGTCAAATACCCAGTTTTGGCTAAGGAGTAGATAGGAGAGATGTAGAAGTTGTACGGATTCTTTGAGTGTACAACTTCAGAGATGGTCGCATTTACTGCGTTCCTACTGAAAGGGATGACAAAGCATTGGTAGAATTCCACCCGACCCATATGGAGAGCCCGAAATACAGAGATCAGTAGAGAGATATTTTTGAATGCCTTCAGGAGGTAATTTGTTTCAAATACAGCCTACTGAAGGCTACAGACTGAGTTTTTGGGGTTGAACCAGGGGAGTCATTCAGTAGATGAGTATGAGACTAGATTTCTATCATTGGGGAGGTATGACCCCGATACCATGAGTAGCGAGACTCGAAAGGTTTACAGATTCATAGAAAGACTGAGACCAGTGTTACGGTCTAAACTGGTTCCGTTTGACATCTCTACCTTTGATAAGGCTGTGCGCAGGGCGCAACTATGTGAGCAACACTATGAGTGGAATGTCTTTGAGTTTAGGACAGTTGGAAAGGGTAGAGATCGAGATAAGAAGAGGTCGATGAGTAACAGTGCCAGAGGTTTTGAATATCGAGAAGGGAGGAGACTCTTCAGTAAGAGACCAAAGATCGAGAAATTATAGGAGAAGGTTATTAGATCTCCTGCATACCCGGCCATAGCTCCAGCTTGAGGGGTTATGATTGGAGGATCGAAGCCTACCACTGAGCAGTGCAGTAGATGTGGTAAATTCCATGGAGGTAGACCTTATCCTGTTTCTAGTGGATTGTGCTTCAGATGTGGAAAGTCAGGGCATATAGCTAGAGTTGCCTAGAGGTTATTAATATTGCCCCACAGAAGGGCAAGGAGCCTGAGAGAGCTCCAGCTGATACATCTGCTCCAAGGAGGAGAGCGACCGTAGAAGAGAAAGGGAAGCAGGTCATTGGGCGAGGGCGAGGACGAGTACATGCCTTGGACCAGGGTACAGCTGATGCTTCGTCGGATGTGATTAAAGGTAACATCCTGATGTATGATTTAGAAGCACATGTTTTAATTGATCCTGGTGCCACATATTCATTTATATCGCCTTCATTTGCTTGTAAGTTATCAAAGCATGTAGAGCGTACACCTTTAAGTAAGATGATGTTGATTAGTATGCCTATGGATAACAGTCAGCTAGTTGAGCATGTGTTAAATGATTACAAGCTAAGAGTAGGGAAAAAGATATGACAGCCAATCTAATATTGTTAAATATGAGTGATTTTGATGTAATCTTAGGAATGGATTAGTTATCGTAAAACCATGTTGTGTTAGATTGTTATGCTAAGATAGTTATGTTTCCTAACCTTGAAAAATATGTTGTAAAGTTTGATGAAAAGAAATGAAAGTAGTAGTTATGATTACAATAAATAATATACTATGCTAACTGAGAAATGAATATATTAAAGGTTTTATTGTGTACGTGGTTGATATGGATAAGGTACATCCGAAGATAGCAGATATTTCTGTGGTTAGTGAATTCATAGATGTCTTTTCGGATGAATTGCTAGGGTTACCACCAGACAGAAAGATGAAATTTTGTATAGACTTGGTGCCTGGTACTGAACCTATATTGAAACCACGTATCTCATGGCCTTAGTTGAGCTGGAGGAGCTCAAGAGACAGTTATAAGAGTTGTTGGATAAGTGGTTCATCATATCGAGTGTTTCGCCTTGGGGAGCACCGATTTTATTTGTAAAGAAGAATGATGGGAGCCTCAGATTGTGTATAAATTACAGATTATTGAATAAGGCAACCATTAAGAATAGGTATCCCCTTCCATGCATTGATGACTTGTTGGATCAGCTCCGAGGAGTGCAAGTCTTCTTTAAGATTGATCTGAGGTCTGGGTATCATCAGTTGAGAGTTCGGAGTGGAGATGTACCCAAGACAACATTTATGACCCGATATGGCCACTATGAATTCTTGGTTATACCATTCGGATTGACGTATGCTCCCGTAGCTTTCATGGCCTTGATGAATGATGTGTTCAAGCCATATTTGTATCAATTTGTTATCGTCTTCATCGATGACATATTAGTATATTCGAAATTTGACAAAGAGAATGAGAAGTACCTCAAGATTGTATTGTAGACTTTACGCGAGCAGAAGTTGTATGCTAAACTCAGTAAGTGTGATTTTTAGTTGTCATAGATCTCGTTTTTGGGACACGTTGTGTCGAGGGATGGAGTATCAGTAGATCCATCCAAGATTAAGGCTATAGCTCAGTGGGAACAGCCGAGAATAGTCACCGAGATCAAGAGTTCCCTGGATTTAGCAAGATATTATCAGAGATTCATTGAAGGATTTTTGAAGTTAGCTGCTCTGTTGACACGTCTCACTCGAAAGGGTATAGCATTTGTGTGGAATGAGGATTATGAGAAAAGTTTTCAGGAGTTGAAATGTCGATTGACCACCGCTCTGATTCTCACTATCCCTACCAGCTCATGAGGATTTTTAGTGTATACCGATGCTTCGAATCAGGGATTGGGCTGCGTATTGATGTAAGATGGGAGGGTAGTTGCTTATGGATCCAAATAGTTGAAGGACCATGAGAAGAACTATCCAACCCACGATGTGGAGTTAGCAGCAGTAGTGTTTGCGTTGAAGGTATGATGCCACTACTTATATGGTGAGAAATTCTAAATTTTCACCGACCACAAGAGCCTCAAGTATCTTTTCTCGTAGAAAGAGCTGAACATGAGACATAGAAGATGGCTAGAGATTTTGAAGGACTATGATTGTAAGTGTGAGACCCCGTACATGTATAGCTATGTATATAGGAACATGGGAATGTAAATAAAATCATAAGTAAGATGATGTATTGTAATGTGAAGTGTATGCAATGTAAGTTCATAAGATTATGTACGCACTTGTAGTAAGAATTGTGAATATACGTACAAGTTGCATTATGAGTGAGTAGGAAGAAATAAACTTGAAACGAGAAGAATGTGATCGAAATGGGATGTGAGTAGTATAGTAAATGGAAGGAAAGATTTACATAAGTGTATATTTCCATTTGAGTAATATCGTATATATCTGGTCATACAAAGATTCTACACAAGTTTTAATGTGTATGTAGTGAGGATGGATCCCATTTTCAAGTCTCAAAGATGAATGAAAGAGGAAATGATCATGGTAGTAAATTAAGGGTGTTTGGTAAGGGTTGTTGCAGAAAAACTACAAGAAATCTAGAAATTGTGAAGGCCAGATCGATCTCATAGGATGAGAGATCGATCTGGGAGAGCCAGAATGCTCTTATGTGAGAAATGGAAGGGAATAGATCGATCTCCAAAGGAAGCAGATCGATCTCCTTAGCTCTCGAGTTGGAAGCAGATCGATCTCCCATAAGACTAGATCGATCTCCTTAAGCTTCTGTTTGACAGCAGATCGATCTCCAGTCTCGACAAATCGATCTCATACCTTTAAAACGTCTCAAAAAAGAGGGATTTTTGAGAAACAGATCGATCTCCACCCAAGGAAGATCGATCTCATCAAGTCAAAACTATAAATGGGAGCAGTTGGATCATCAAAATTTCGGGACAAACATTTCCATTTCACTTTAACTCAAAGAAATCTAGTTTCTCACTCCTAAATCCAGCCATTTTCAGTGAGATTTAAGGAGAGGCTATTAGAGACAAAGTTGTTCACATCAAAGAGAAGAACAACATAGTCTAGAGGCATTTCCCCATTTGATGGATTGAAGAAATAGAGGGCAATCCTAATTGGAGCAAGAGGAAATCCAATGAGGTAAGTTCTAATGCACAAATCCAAGTACATTGGTTTAGTTAATGCTTATAAAGATATTTGGGTGTGCATATTGTGGATAGAACTACCTAGGATGGTATGAAATGAATATAACTTAGAAATAGTCAAGTGTGAGAAAGTGGAGTGTGGGAGTGTTTATGATGAATGAGATATCTTGAGTGGATGAGTATGTTGTGGAAATGGTTTGGAAATGTTGATATTAGGATAAATTGTGAGATTTACCACAAAGGGTAAAAATGTGTAATTAAGGCATTGGATAAATGCTTAGTTGAATAAGAGTTAGAAACATTAACCCAAATGTTGGTGGATGAATTTCAGTTTCGAATGATACGCCGGAGCAAGTCGAGATGAGAACGCGAGAAGCATAAAAGCGGATAGTTGAACACAAGTAAAACGAGGTAAGGGACTGTGTGTTAGCTATAGAGATGTTCGTACGTAATTACAGCAATTTCGTAGATATATTGCTAGGACTAGTACGATATTATAATTTTATGAAATGAGATGGAAGTATGAAAAGTACTATGATGTATATATGTATTGAGAAATGGGATAGGGTAAGGAAATAGCATGATATGCATGTTTTCAATGAAATTCTCAATTTTATATTGTTATTGATGATTGAGAAATGTTGATGATAGGTTGGCTAATTTTACATGTTTTAGCATGAAGAAGCATGCTGTATGAATAAACATGTTTTGAATTTTAAAAAGAGAAAATAGCCATCTATCAGTTTTGAGATGAGATTTGGTGTTGAAGCGTTAGCTCACACCCGGTTTAAAGCCTTGATGTACCATGCGGGAGTTTTAACTCGCACGAGGGTTTTGAGAAAGTGCGGGAACTTTGCTCGTACCTGTTTTGTTGAGTTAAGGTAAACCTGGGGGTCTGGGACCCAAGGGGATACCAGTCGATGGCCAATTGAACGGGCTGGCCCTTAACGATAGATCGTACCTCGCTGAAGCTTTGCGTTGACTGTGTGTCACGCTGCTTGCTCACCTGGTATATGAGACATGGTTTAAGGATAAAAAGTCCATCGGAGTTGGAGTATGGACTTGGGTCCACGGTTGTACGTAGAACAGTGTAGTCACCCGTTGGTATACTATGTACCGTGCTGGGTGCACGTGAGTATGAGTATCGCGTAGATGACACACGACGTATCTTCACCGTGAGTATACGAGGAGATGAGGTGGATTGAAATGAGCCGGAGGGTAGGACTGACCCATCCCCCTTCAGGCGAAGTGATACCCTGTGCACACCCGATCAGTGAGGCCTGGGATCACTGACTGTGGCCATAAGTCGTGGATATTTGATTGCCGAAAATTCCATGCCTGTCTCAGAGAATCGAGAAACAGAGACAATCTCAGAAAAGAAAGAGATTTGCGAGAAAGAATGATTTGAGAAGTGAAAGAGATTTCGTGTTTTAATAAATCTCTGATTTCACATTTGTGCCATGAGGGCACTATTTATGAGCATGTTTTAAATGGAAGTTTGACATTTGATTTACACGAAAATGCTATTGAGAAATATGTGTTTAAATGCATTGTTCGTATGATATTTCCATTTATAACGAAAACATGGTTTTGGTTTATGCATACATGGGCTATGTAGGTAGTACGATATCTACCTGCTAGCATACATTTCCTTACTGAGCCGTGGTTTGCTCATCCCACTATTTTCCCCTTCCAGGTACTGAGAAGTAAGAGAGCGGTGATCTCTAAGTCTTTTGTGTTGAACAGATCCCACAATCCGCAAAGGTATAAGATTTGTATACACGAGTATTTTGTATCTAATATATTGTATCGCACAGTTATATCTTGGAATTGTAATCAGTATTATGGGGATGATATGTAAGCACATGGTATTTATACAATTAAGTTTGTGTATTTACACACACACCTGGGAGTGTGAATTAAAGTTTTAAATATTCCGCTGTAAATAAATAAATTTTTAGTAATTGCATCTTCTCACAGCCCAACCGTAGTAGAGAATGTATGGATAGAAGGGTTCCCGAAAGCGGGGCATGACAGTAAGATACTTTATCATCTGGGTAAGGCTAACGTTGTAGCTGATGCTTTGAGCAGGAAAAGCCTTGGGATGGTATCGTATATGATGGTTAGGGAACATGAGTTGCTAAAGCAGTTTGCTAGCCTCAGTTTTGGAGTTGTGCCTTCTGACATGGATACTGGCTGTATGATTGCTAGTCTACGCTTAGAGCCAGATCTATTAGATAGAATCAAACAAGCTCAGCAGACTGATCCGTATTACATTGATGTGAGTAGTCAGATATTGAGTGGCACAGTGATAGATTTTGAGATGAGTTCTGATGAACTACTGAGGTTTAGAGGCAGATTGTGTGTTCTCGAGGACACAGAGCTCAAGAGATTGATATTGACAAAAGCTCACTCTTCGAGGTACACATTACATCCGGGGAGTAACAAGATGTATCAGAACCTCTGAAAGGTGTACTGATGGTCAAGTATGAAGAGAGATGTGGCAGAGTATGTGGCAAGATGTCTTGTATGTCAGCAAGTGAAGGTAGAGCGTCAGAACCCTATAGGGTTATTGCAGCCTCTACCTATACCGATATGAAAGTGGGAGCATATCACCATGGATTTCGTGATGGGTTTACCGAGGACCCAGAGGAATCACGATGCGGTATGGGTGATTGTTGATAGACTGACGAAGTCAGCCCACTTTTTAGCTATGACAGCTATCGATACTCTGAGTTCATTGGCAGAGTTGTATGTACGCGAGGTAGTGAGATTACATGGTATTCCATTGAGCATTGTCTCAGATAGGGATTCCCGCTTCACTTCCCACTTTTGGGAACATTTTCAGGAAGCCATGGGAACCTAGTTGAGTTTGAGCATCGCTTTTCATCCTCAGACAGATGGTCAGTCAGAGAGGACTATACAAACTCTGGAGGATATGTTGAGAGCGTGTGTGCTAGATTATAGAGGCTCTTGGGATGATCATTTGCCACTAGCCGAATTCGCCTACAACAACAGTTATCATACGAGTATTGGGATGGCACCGTATGAGGTTTTATATGGCCGTAGATGTCGTTTTCCTATTGGTTGGGAAGAAGTGGGTGACAGAAAGATTTTTGCTCCTAACCTAGTTACAGAAGTCTCTGAGGATGTCTGGTTAATTGTTTAGAGATTAAGGACAGCTCAGAGTAGACAGAAAAACTACCCTGACAAGAGACGAAGACCACTTGAGTTTGCAATTGGTGATTCATTATTTCTGAAGGTTTCTCCTTCCAAGGGTATAACGAGATTTAGGTAGAGAGGTAAGCTAAGTCCTCGCTACATTAGACCCTTTGAGATACTTGATCGAGTGGGAGATAAGGCATATAGGTTGGCCTTGCCACCGGATTTATTGAGAGTGCATAATGTCTTCCACATTTTGATGCTATAGCAGTATCATCCAGATCCAAACCATGTAATCCGGTATGAGCCATTGGAACTCAAGGATGACTTGACAAAAGTAGAGAAATCGATCCAGATACTGGATAGAAAGGAGAAAGTCTTGAGAAATAAGACCATTGGGTTAGTAAAGATTCTCTGGCAACATCACACGCCAGAAGAGGCTACTTGGGAGCTAGAGAGTCTGATGCGAGAGACATACCCCCAGTTGTTTGAAGAGTAACTTGGTTCTAATTTAGAGGACCAAATTTCTTAAGGTGGGGAGGATTGTAAGACCTATAATTTTAACATGTATTCTTTATGGTTTTGTGATGTATGGACAAGTCACATTGGATATAAATCATAATGAATGAATGTTTTTAAGTTGCAATTGTGTACAAAATGTAAAACGGGTAGTTAAGCAAAGTTAATGTCAATATAATAGTGAATTTTGAAAAAAAATGTAGCAAAACTGCTTCAGAAGAGCAGCAGATCGAACTCTCATTCAATGCAGATTGATCTTGGATAGGTTCTGGGTAGAATATATCGATATCATGTAAGGGCTAGATCGATCTCCTTAAGGTTCTGAGTAAAGCAGATCGATCTCATGCTTAAGAGCATATCGATCCCCTAAGCTTGAAAGGTTGATTCCTCAAGGGAAAAAGGCAGGATAGATCGATCCCTCATCGTTAGCAGATTGATCCCATAGAGCAATTCTATAAATACACGGCTCTACAACCTCTATTTTCCCGAGAAACATCAAACCTTTCGTAAACCAAAGTTAAACCTAACCTTTCTACACCAGAAATCTTCATCTTTCAAGTAGTTTTGAGTGAAATTTAGTTCAGCAAAGTTGTTCTTAGTAAGGAGGAGAACAACATACTTGGAATCAAGAAGTTGGAATCAAAGATTGAAGAAACACGGTGGATTTTGCCAATTTTTGTGAAAAAAAGGAAAGTTCAAGCTAGGTAAGATTCAATACACCACTTTGATATATGCTAATCTAGGTGACTTGGGGAGTTGATTGGTGTATGTTTAAATTGCTGAAAATAAATGGATCATGAAACATATCCATAACCTAGTTATTGGCATGAAATTGAGAAAATGCTGAGGAAGTCAAGTAAACATGGATTAAATGATGGAATAAGCATGTATGGAAGATTGTAAGGTAGTTTTGTGAAATACATGAATTGGAATAGATGAGAAATGAATATAGATATATGAAATATATGGCAAAATACCATAATGGGAGAAGTAATGAGATTAAGGCATTGAGAGTAGTTAAAAGCATTGATTTAGAGTCATGCAAGTGAAAACAAAGTATATTAAGGTATACTGATGTGAATGACTATTTACAACTTTGAAGTTGATATTGAAAGCTGGTCAGACTGCGAGGTTTAGCAGCATCGAGGAAATGAGGTCACACAACGAGATCCGAGGTAAGGGAATTTCGTGAGTAGCTAGAGATAGCTACATGTATTTGGAATAGAATTTCAATAACTATATTCTATATGAAATTCCATGTATAGTGACGTTCGATGGGAGCTGATAAGTTAAAAAGCTTCGGAAGCATGTGGGTGATTAAATTCAACATATTTTGAATGCGTACGGATAGAATGGCTACTGTTTTCATGTATATGCGAAAACAACACATTTGAGTGCCGATTTGATTTAATTGGGTGAAATTCAATTTAAATAAGCTATCTATCGGGTTTGTGTGTAAGCCATTAGTGCTAGAGAATACTCGCATTATATTTTATGACATATGCATCACATAGTACTTGAGTATATTCTCATACTAAATTTAAATGTGATTTATGCATTATGGAGTATCGGGAGCATTGCTCATACTCAGTTTTACATGATAGAGTATTGGGAGCATTGTTCGTACTCAGTTTTCATTGATTGATGCGTTATAGAGTATTGGGAGCATTGCTCGTACTCAGCTTTCATTGATTGATACTCGGATTTTTACATGACATGGTGCTGGGAGCATTGCTTTCACTAGATTTATGTCACTTGTGTTATGGCTGTGCTAGGAGTTTACTCGCACATACCAATTTTAAAAGAGAAAGCATGAAACAGTCGTGTTGGGAGCCTGTGATGACTGTGTGTCGCACCGATTAGATGCTCACATGTGCAATATTTTGAGATATGACTGAGGGCTATCGAAAATATTATCCAAAGTATGAGGACTAAGACTTATGGCAAGCATCCCGACTATGAGGTATATCCAAGGTATGAGGACTAAGACTTATGGCAAGTATCCCGAGCTTGAGATTGGGTCCATGGAGTACTGTGTACAGTGTATATCACATGGAGTACGTTGTACCGTGAGTACACGATATGAGTGAGTTGTGAGCTAACAGTAGAGGATTTGACCCACCTCCCGTTACAGCGATTGTGAGACCCCGCACACCGAGCACTGTATAGCCCGGGATCACGAAAAATAAGTTATGATCATAATCTTGGAATATGTAGTCGCCTATCTCATTTTGTGCAAAATTAAGTTTCTTGAATGACTTATCACATGGTTTTATAATCTGAACATGTGAACTTATGTGTGATAAAGGGTAACCCGAGGGATGGATGAGACCCAGATTTCCATGTTTTTAAACATGATGATATGCCATATTATTTTGATTTAATTGAAAGGCATGATAAATGTGAATTTTATGAAATTACATGAGAAATGCAATGTTTTGCATAAACTGCTGTGATTATAAAACCAGTATGAATTCAGTTTTGTAACTGATGATTTATATCTATATGTATATATTGCATAAAAGTTTCAAGCCAGATGCATGCTTTAAATATGAATCGATAAGGAAATGATTTCAAGGCATGAACATTGTATTTTGTAGATATGTAGTTATCTACTTGCTTGCCTGATTTCCTTACTGAGCTGTGAGCTCACCCTTTTTTTATTCCCCCTCTCTACAGAGCGTTCACAGTAGTCAAACACGGCTGAGGACTGGTATTCCCTGATCCGCTGCATATCCATCTTACGATAGGTATGCACATTCGAACATTTTGTACTGAATAATGTAAAAGCACAGTTATGTAAATGAATGTACGTTCGAGGATGTATATGTACAAGTATTTGTATAATGTATATGAATTACTTTTAAGGAAGAGTAATTTCAGTCAGTAGATAATTGTATTGACATGTATGTATGTTGTGGATGAATATGGTTGAAGTGACTAATATCGAATCATAGCCCAACTATTTGGTGTTGAGTTATGACAGAAGAAGAGTAGGTAAAAAAAATAAAATTTGTGGTGATTTTGGTAGGTCACGGGAAGGGAGGTCGTGACACGTATGAATTGCACTATTGTATAGAAATCATTATTCTACCGTATAAAGTTTTAGAAACTATGTTTATTATAGTTTAATGTTTATACTATCGATATTGAAACTGTTGTTGATTTCCAACTCTGATTTTACTTGATTGCTCAGTATATTTTTACATAATAACCCTATTATACAAATATGTAGATAGTGTATTTATCTATCTGCTATACATTTTTCTTACTAAGCACGTTAAGCTCACTCCTTATTTTCCCCACAAAGATTCATAAGTAGCTGGACCTCTTTAGTAAGTAGGATTATTTTTCACAGCCATAGTTCCGTGGAGTATTGTTCTGCATCAAAGGTATACCCAGATTTAAGTACTCTTTTGCATCTAAAATTTTTGTAAATACAGTAATGCATAGGAAAATATATCTGGGGAATGTGAACAGTGATAATTTTGTAAAAGAACAGTTATGTAAATTAATTGGAAATTACCTTTATTGGTTTTTGTTAAAAACTGTTACCAAAAAAATGTGTTTATGTAGACGGTTTCATGGTATTGATCCAGTATCGACTCGTAGCCCAACCATATTATACAATAAAATGGATTGTTACAGAAGTTGGTATCAGAATAAGGTTGGTCTGATATGAGTCGATGATAGGAGTTAAAAAATTTGGAAAGTTCACATCCCCAACATTACTGTATTTTGTTTAGATACAAATGGTTATACCTTGCTATATTTTACTGAGAAATTGTGTCATTAAATGAAGGAAACCTAGTAGATATGGCTGGTAGGTATTGCAACTATACAAGTAGACAAGAGGAAATAATTTCTCAAAGTCGTAGAGATAGGTCCAAGAGATATAGTGAATCCTTAATTGATCGTGCACCTCATTGTTCAACCAAAAATTCTGAAACTCGTTTTGCAAGATTAGAGCAGATACAATGACGATATAGTTTAGTCAGGTTATGGGACACATTAATAGTTTGCAGGGCATGGTTGGACCTTTTATTTTTGCTATGCCATCACCACCCTATCTACACAGACTAATCTCGAACTGTCGTCTACCCAATCACTAGTAGTATCAAAGGCCTCAGCAGAGCCTCATTCAGCCTTATAACAACGTAATAGTAAGAATGATAATTTAGGATATGACTGTGACATAGAGAGAGACTGAAGCAGTTTCGAAAGTTAGTCCACTATTGTTTACTAGAGTCAAGAATCCGGTTACAATGGAAAACTGGACTAAAGAAATGGAAAAGTTATACGGATTCTTAAGGAGTACTACTATTAAGATAGTAGCTTTTGCAGCCTTGATATTAAAATGGGAAGCCAGACCTTGGCGGAAGTCCCCTGATTTTTTACGAGGACTCGACATTAGAGAGTTACATGGGATATGATTCTGTATACTTTAGATGACAATACAACCCGAACATTGCACAACGGTAATAATTGAATGAAATGTTTGAATTGGACATAAGGTATAAGTCTGTGGATGAATATGAATCAAAATTTATAGTCTTGGAATAAGTATAATCTGGATATGTTGAGTTGTGAAATGAAAAAAGTCAAGAAACTCATAGAAGAGACTGGGATCCTCAATCGAGCTAAGTTAGCTTCATTTGATGTTATTATTTATAAGGAAGCAGTGCGCAAGACACAACTGTGTGGAGGAGATGCATGTCTTTGAAGTACTAGAAAAGGAAATGTAAAGACCATGACTAAAAGAGATCATTTTACTGAAGACAAGGAAGTAATGAAAGAGTAAAGTTAATGTAACTGGAAGAATGAATTACTAAACTAACTGTATGAATGAAATATTTAAGCCTTACCTGGATAAATTTGTTTTAGTATTTATCGATGATATTATGGTGTATCCTAAGTCCTAGGAAGAAACATAAGCAGCCATTGAGAACTGCTTTACAAACCATCAGAGAGAAGAGAATGTATACCAAGTTCGGTAAATGTGATTTTGATTATAACAAATATCTTTTCTGGGTCACATTGTATCAAGAACGGGTGTTAATTGGATTCTTCCAAAACGAGGTTATAGATCAGTAGGAAAGACCCAAAATTGCTAAGAAGATTCAGAGTTTTTGGGTTATAAAGAGACTTTGGAATATGAAATACGTTTCGAATATAAAGATTGTAATTTGTATATGCTTATGTTTCGAATGCAAGACTTAATTCGAATAAGGAAAAAGTTTCGTTATAATTGATGTACGAAATGTGACAAGTTTTAAAGTGTGATAAATTTGAATACAGGTTATATTTTGGATAAGAGATGTATATGATGTATGAATACTTCTAGTATATCGAATGATTCGGATTAAGTGAAATGAACTGAGAATGGTTGTGTCCAAAGGATAAATGAGAATTGTGACAAACTTTATTTTCTACTTTCAACCGTCAATGGAATTTTGAACCTTTATGATTATATTTAGTTCATGTGGTCAGATTTGATGGCTAATTAAGGTATTTTAAAATACCTCTCTGCCTGAAAAATTGAACAGGGTCTAGAAATGTTTTAGTCCATGACCCATAATTTAAGTCGTAATATTTGAATTGAAGTTAAGGCACCACTACTTGTGTGGTAAGGGATTATAGATTTTTACTGATCATGAAAGTTTTAGATATTAAATTTCACAAAAGGAATTAAACATAAGATGAATAAATGGCCAAAGCTAGTACCTCGAGCGAAAGGAACTTCAGGATGGTGTCATATAAAACGGTTAGGGAACGCAAATTGTTGGAACATTCTGTGAACCTCAAATTGGATGCAGATCTTCTGATACTGATGGTTATTGTACTGTAGATAACCCAAGATTTGAAAACTAGACTTAATTGATCGAATCATGTAGGCTCAGTGTAACGATAAGTACTGTATTAATGTAGCTAATCAGATCTAGATGGGTACTACAACAAATTTGGTATTGATACTGATGGTTTATTGAGGTTCAGAGATAGAATATGTGTACTTGATGATTCACAGTTAAAGAAGATGATTCTATCAGAAGCTCAGTCATCGAGATATCTTTACAAACTAGAAAGTAGTAAGATGTATTAAAATCTCTGGAAAGTATATTGGTAATCAGTATGATAAGAGATATCGTTGAATTTATCATTAAATGTTTCATATATCAGTAGATTAAGGTAGAGCATCAGAAACTTACAAGGTTATTACAATCCCTACCTGTGACAATATGGAAATGAGAGCATATACTACTATGGATTTCATCAAGGGTTAACCAAGAACCTGAAAGAATCATAACGCCATCTGGGTAATTGTAGATAGACTGACTAAGTCATCCCACTTTTAGCTATGAAATCGACTGATACTCTGAGTGCCTTGGGGAAATTGTACATACATGAAATTGTGAGGCTACGTGGTGCTCCAGTGAGTATCGTTATTGAAAAGGATTCTCGATCAGCCATGGGAACCTAATTGAATTTTAGCACAGCTTTCCATTCTCAAACCGATAGTTAGTCAGAAAGGATTATTCAGACCTTAGAGGATATGTTGAGAGTTTATGCTCAAGATTTTAAAGGCTCATGAGATAACCATTTGCCACTAGCGGAGTTTCCATATAATAACAATTACCACTCAAGTATCAGAATGACATCGTACAAAGCTTTGTATGGTCGAAGGTGTCGTTCGCCAATCAGATAGGAAGAAGTGGGTGAAAGAAAAATAATTCCTCTCGATTTGGTTAAGCAAGCTCCTAAGGATATTCAATTAATTTGTGAAAAGTTGAGAATAGCTTAAAGCAGACAGAAAAGTTACGATGACCAAAGACGAAGACCTTTGGAATTTTTAGTAGGAGATTCGGTGTTTTTGAAAGTCTCTCCTTCCAAGGGCATAGTAAGGTTTAGGAAGAAAGGAAAATTAAGTCCTCATTATATTAGGTCTTTCAAGATCTTAGACCGAGTTGGAGACAAAGCTTACAGATTGGCTTTACCCTCAGAGTTATGGTGTCTTCCACGTATCGATGCTACGCAATTATCTTCCATATCCGACGCATGTGATTAAATATGAACCGCTGGAATTGAATGAGGATATGACATATGTGGATAAACCAATACGGATCTTGGATAAGAAAGAAAAAGCATTACGGTCTAAGACAATCCCTCTGATCAAGGTTCTATGGCAATATCACACTTCAGAGGAGGCCACTTAGGAATTGGAAGGCTTCATGCGAGCAAAATACCCACATCAGTTCGAGGACTAACTTAGATTTAAATTTTAGAGACCAAATTTTTTAAGGTGCGGAGAATGTAAACCTCACAAATTTTCTTGTACTCGGGATTAAGTGAATTGATTGAGATTAAATATGTACTTATTGGAAGAAATTAATCGAATTTATGTTTTTGACATGAGAAACTGGAGAGAAGTAAAATTAAAATGAATACCGTGATAGTATTATAAATCTCGATAATGTCTAATAATTTTAATAACAAAGATTGACTCCGCTTATTTAGGCTAATCCAAAATCATAACCGAATTAGATTTTTCTATTTATCGAATAGATGATTTTAATGCCAAATTATATTAAAATTTTATTAGATTATATAGCATCGTTATTAGTAGATTTTAATAAATTCATAGAGCAAAATTTGGCTTTGCATCTTTACCAAACCGAAATTTGCCATGACTAATTAGTTTGTACATTTATTTAGTGATGATATTGTTCGACGGTAAAGAATAAGAAATAAAAGGTGATGAGTTCGGGTCAGCAAGGAAGCATGAAGAAGAACTAGAAATTTAAAGTAAGGATGAAGGCTCTCGATTTTTAAAGGGGAACAAGGAAGCAACCAGCTGGTTTGGCTTCCAATGAAGCCAAACTCGAGAATCATTTTCTGCTGCAGTAAAACTGCAGCAGAAAATGTGGGGAGGAGACGATGATGATGATGATGGCACGGCACTAAGGGGAAACTTGAGAAATGAATAAGCTGCAGCAGAGAGAGGGGAAGAAAGGAAAAATAGAAGCACCTGTAGGCCGAAGAAAATGAGGTGTACAGTAGCTGCTCAGTGGAATAAAATACATATATACATTATATAATGGGGCTAGAAAAGTGAAATGATGCAGAGGAGCAGTGTGGCGTGTATTTTTCTGAAGAAGTGCTCGGTTCCCAACAAAGGAAGAGAGGCAAATGTGAGGATGACAGACTGTAGGTGAGGTTATATTACCTGCATGTGATCTGATTTTTGTGGGAAAGATAACGTGAGAAGGAAATTGGAGCAGGAAAGGAAGACAGAACGTAGTTAAATATATATATATATATATATATATATATATATATATATATATATATATATTACAAATGCAAACTGCAGCAAGGAAAAGAGAACAAATCGGGAAGTAACCAGTAGAAGGAAAAGAAAAGGAAGCAGAAGAACGTGTTAGGCAGTTGGGAAAAGAAAATAACCTTTGAACAATTGAAAGGCCTGAACATGGCAGAACTGCATTTAATGGAACGAATAAAATAATATAGAACAAGAGTTGTTAACTCTGAAAATTGTATGAGGCAGAAAACGTGACGGAAAGCGTGATTGTTGAAGCTAGACCGAGAGCAGTTTCTTTAGTAAACAGCAGCGGGAAATTAAAAAAAAAAAAAACTAGAGAGAAATGATGTCGCTGGAAACAGAAGAAAATAAGAAGGGGTAAGACACGGGAATGGAAAAGAGTGTGCTGCTGCAGGCAATCTGCAACGGTTCGGTGAGAAAAGAGAGACATGATGGCCTTGGAGGTGGAAAGGTGTCACACCCCACTTCTGGGAACCTTTCTATCCATACATTCTCTACTACGGTTGGGCTGTGAGAAGATACAATTACTAAAATTCATTCATTTACAGCGGAAGATATAAATCTTAATTTACACTCCCAGGTGTGTGTAGATATACAAAATCAATTGTATAAATACCATGTGCTTACATATTATCCCCATAATACTGTTTACAATTCCAAGATATAACTGTGCGATACGATAAATTAGATACAAAATACTCGTGTATACAAATCTTATACCTTTACGGAATTGTGGGAGCAGTTCAACACAAAAGACCTAGAGACCACCGCTCTCTTACTTCTCAGTACCTGGAGAGGGAAAATAGTGGGATGAGCAAACCACAGCTCAGTAAGGAAATGTATGCTAGCAGGTAGATATCGTACTACCTACATAGCCCATGCATTCATAAAGCAAAACCATATTTTCGTTATAAATGGAAATATCATACGAAAAATTCATTTAAACATATATT
The DNA here is from genome assembly GCA_033439115.1 of Firmiana major. Classification (NCBI taxonomy): domain Eukaryota; kingdom Viridiplantae; phylum Streptophyta; class Magnoliopsida; order Malvales; family Malvaceae; genus Firmiana; species Firmiana major. Next base: position 14,869,060 of record CM065904.1, on the reverse strand, counting down.
TCTCAATAGCATTTTCATGTAAATCGAATATCAAGCTTCCATTTAAAACATGCTCATAAATAGTGCCCTCACGGCACGAATGTGAAATTAGAGATTTATCAAAAACGCAAAATCTCTTTCTTTTCTGAGATTATCTCTGTTTCTCGAATCTCTGAGACAGGCATGAAATTTTCGGCAATCAGCTATCCACGACATATGGCCATAGTCAGTGATCCCAGGCCTCACTGATAGGTGTGCACAGGGCATCACTTCGCCTGAAGGGGAATGGGTCAGTCCTGCCCTCCGGCTCATCTCAATCCACCTCATCTCCTCGTATACTCACAGTGAAGATACGTCGTGTGTCATCTACGCGATACTCGTACTCACGTGCACCCAGTACGGTACATAGTATACCAACGGATAACTACACTGTTCTACGTACGACCGTGGACCCAAGTCCATACTCCAACTCCGATGGACTTTTCATCCTAAACCATGTCTCATATACCAGGCGAGCAAGCAGTGTGACACACAGTCAACGCAAAGCTCCAGCGCGGTACGATCTATCGTTAAGGCCCAGCCCGTTCAAATGGTCGTCGGCTGGTATCCCCTTGGGTCCCAGACCCCCAGGTTTACCTCAACTTAACAAAACAGGTGCGAGCAAAGTTCCCGCACTTTCTCAAAACCCTCGCGCGAGTTAAAACTCCAGCACGGTACATCAAGGCATTAAAACGGGTGTGAGCTAGCGCTTCAACACCGAATCTCATCTCAAAACTGATAGGTGGCTATTTTCTCTTTTTAAAACTCAAAACATGTTCATTCATACAGCATGTCTCTTCATGCTAAAACATGTAAAATTAGCCAACCTATCATCAACATTTCTCAATCATCAAGATCAATGTAAATTAGAGAAAAACATTGAAAACTTGCATATCATGCTATTTCCTTACCCTATCCCATTTCTCAATACATATATACATCATAGTGCTTTTCATGCTTCCATATCATTTCATAGAATTATAATATCGTACTAGTTCTAGCAATATATCTACGAAATTGCTGTCAAATACGCACGAACATCTCTATAGCTAACACACAGTCCCTTACCTCACTTTACTTGTGTGCAACTGTCCACCTTTATGCTTCTCACGTTCTCCTCTCGATTTGCTCCGGCGTATCATCCGAAACTGAAATTCACCCATCAAACACTCGAGTTAACGTTCCTAACTCTTGTTCAACTAGACATTTATCCAATGCCTTAAATACACATTTTACCCCTTGTGGTAAATCTCATAATCTTTATCCCAATATCAACATGCCCAAACCATGCCCACAACATAATCATCCTCTCCAGATATCTCATTCATCATTAACACTTCTACATTCCACTTTCTCACACTAGACCATTTCTAAGTTATATTCATTTCATGCCATTCTAGGTAGTTCTACCCACGAGGTGCACACCCAATTAACTTCACAATCATTAACTAAACCAATGTACTTGGATTTGTGCACTAGAACTTACCTCATTGGATTTCCTCTTTGCTCCAATTAGAAATGCCCTTTATTCCTTATATCCGACAATGGGGAAATGCCTTTAGACTATGTTGTTCTTCTCTTTGACGTGAACGACTTTGTCTCTAATAGCTTTTCCTCAAATCTTACTGAAAATGGCTGGATTTAGGAGTGAGAAAGCTAGGTTTTTGAGTTGAAGTGGAAGGAAATGGTTTATCCCGAAAAATATGCAGATCCAACTGCTCCTATTTATAGTTTTGACTTGATGAGATCGATCTTCCTTGGGTGGAGATCAATCTGGTTCTCTAAAAATCCCTCTTTTCTAAGACGTTTTAAAGGCAGGAGATCGATTTGTCGAGGCTTGAGATCGATCTGCTGTCGAATAGAAGCTTAAGGAGATCGATCTGGTCTTAGGGGAGATCGATCTGCTGTCGAACAGAAGCTTAAGGAGATCGATCTGGTCTTAAGGGAGATCGATCTGCTTCCAAACCGAGAGCTAAGGAGATCGATCTGATCCCTTTGGAGATTGATCTGTTCCCTTCCATTACTCACATAAGAGCATTCTGGCTCTCCCAGATCGATCTCTCATCCTATGAGATCGATCTGGCCTCTATATTTCCAGATTTTCTGCAGTTTTTCTGCAACAACTCCCTTCAAAACTTCCTCAATTTACCTCCATAGTCCTTTCCTCATTCATCACTCCTTGAGACTTAAAAATGTTATCCAATCACACTTAGTATATATTAAAACTTGTGGGAAATCTTTGTACAACCAAATTTTCACGATATTTCCCGAATGGAAGTATACAACTTATAAAAATCTTTCCTTCCATTTTACTACACTACTCATATATCATTTCAATCACATTTTTCTTGTGTTTAAGTTCATTTCTTCCTACTCATTCATAATGCAACTTGTACGTATAATCACGATTCTTATTACAAGTGCGTACATAATCTTATGAACTTACACTGCATATACTTCACATTACAAATGTATCATTATACTTATGATTTTATTTACATTCCCATGTTCCTATATACAGCTATACATATACGGGGTCTCACATTCTCCCCCACTTAGAGAATTTGGTCCTCCAAATTTGAACCAATTCAATCTGTGAATAACTCAGGATACTTTTCCCGCATCAAACTTTCCAGTTCCCATGTGGCCTCTTCCATAGTGTGATGTTACCACAAAACCTTAACCAATGAAATCGTCTTGTTCCGCAACACTTTCTCTTTTCTGTCCAACACCCTGATCGGTCTCTCGACATACGACATGTCCTCCTTGAGCTCCAACGGCTCATAGCTAATTACATGTGTCGGATCCGAGTAGTACTTCCGAAGCATAGAAACGTGGAAGACATTGTGGACTTCTGCTAGCTCAGGTGGTAAGGCTAGCCTATATGCTCCATCTCCCACTCTATCCAAAATCTCGAAGGGACCAATGTAACGAGGACTTAATTTTCCTTTCTTCCCAAACCTCGTTATTCCCTTAGAAGGATATACTTTCAAAAATACAGACTCACCAACATCAAACTCAAGTGGTCTCTGTCTCCTGTCAGCGTAGCTCTTTTGTCGACTTTGAGCTATTCGCAACCTCTCGCATATTATCTGAACATCCTCGGAGGCTTGCTTAACCAAATCGGGAGTGAGCAACTGTCTGTCACCAACTTCTTCCCAACCAATGGGCGATCGGCATCTACGACCGTATAGTGCCTCATAAGGGGCCATACCAATACTTGAGTGATGACTGTTATTGTAGGCGAATTCAATCAATGGTAAGTGATCGTCCCATGAGCCTCTAAAATCCAGCACACACGCTCTCAACATATCCTCCAGGGTCTGTATAGTCCTCTCTGACTGACCATCTGTTTGAGGATGAAAAGCGGTGCTAAAACTCAATTGGGTCCCCATCTCTTCCTGAAAATGTCCCCAAAAGTGGGAAGTGAAGCGGGCATCCCGATCAGAAACAACACTCACTGGGACTCTATGCAACCTCACTATTTCTCGCACATACAGGTTCGCCAGTGCACTCAATGTATCTGTAGATCTCATGGCTAAGAAATGTGCCGATTTCGTTAACCGATCTACTATCACCCATATCGCATCATGGTTCTTACGGGTTCTCGGTAACCCTACCCACTTCCATGTTGGTATCGGTAGAGGTTGTAATAATCCTCCTGGTTTCTGATGTTCGACTTTTACTTGCTGACAAATGAGACATCTAGCGACATACTCAGCTATGTCTCTCTTCATTCCAGACCACCAATATGCCTTTCGAAGATTTTGATACATCTTACTACTCCCCGGGTGTATCGTATATCTCAACGAGTGAGCCTCTGATAAGATCAGCTTCCTCAGCTCTAAATCCTTAGGAACACATATTCTATCTCCAAACCTTAGTATTCCATCTGAACTCAATATAAAATCGGCACCCTTCCTTTTTCGGATTTGGCTAATCATGTCAATACACCATTGATCAATTTGCTGAGCTTGTCGGATTTTCTCAATCAACTCCGGTTCTAATCTCAAGCTAGCAATAATCCCATAGTTGTCAATCTCAGGTAGGGTCATATCCAGACTAAGGTTCTGAATTGTTCCAACAACTCATGCTCTCTAACCATCATATGTGATACCAACCCGAGACTCTTCTGACTCAATGCATCGGCAACCACATTTGCCTTCCCCGGGTGGTATAAGATCTCACAATCATAGTCCTTGAGGAGTTCCAACCACCTCCTCTGTCTCATGTTTAACTCTTTCTGTGAGAATAGATATTTCAGACTCTTATGATCCGTAAAGATCTGAAATCTCTCACCATATAAGTAGTGGTGCCATATCTTCAACGCAAACACTACGACCGCTAACTCCAAATCATGAGTGGGGTAGTTCTTCTCATGATCTTTCAGTTGTCTAGATCCATAAGCTACCACCCTTCCATCTTGCATCAAAGCACAGCCTAGTCCTTAATACGAAGCATCTGTATACACCGAGTAATTCCCTGAACTGTTAGGGACGATAAGAACTGGCGCGGTGGTTAATCTGCGCTTAAGTTCCTGAAAATTTCTCCCACAAGCTTTATCCCATGAAAACTCCACACTCTTCCTCGTAAGACGTGTCAATGGAGCAGCTAATCTAGAGAAACCCTCTACAAATCTTCTGTAGTAACCAGCCAAACCCAGAAAACTTCTGATCTCTGTGATTGTCCAAGGTTGTTCTCACTGAACAACGGCCTCAATCTTGGACGGATCTAATGACACCCCATCCTTCGATATAACATGGCCTAGAAAAGAAATCTGTTCTAGCCAAAAGTCACATTTGTGAAGCTTGGCATATAGCCTTCTCTCTCGGAGGGTCTGCAAAATAATCCTTAAGTGCTGCTCATGCTCTTCTCTGGACCTTGAATATACCAATATATCATTAATGAACACAATTACGAACTGGTCCAGGTATAGCTTGAATACTTCGTTAATTAGAGCCATAAAAGCTACCGGCGCATTGGTCAACCCAAAAGGCATCACTAAGAATTCGTAATTGCCATAGCGGGTACGAAATGCTGTCTTGGGCACATCCTCCTTCCGAATCTTCAATTGATGATACCCAGACCTCAATTCTATCTTTGAAAAGATCTGTGCTCCCCGAAGCTGATCCAATAAATCGTCAATGTGTGGCAAGGGGTACTTATTCTTGATGGTAGCCTTGTTCAACATCCGATAGTCGATGCACAACCTGAGGCTCCCATCTCTCTTCTTCACAAATAATACCGGGGCTCCCCATGGTGATACGCTCGGTCTTATGAACCCCTTCTCTAACAACTCTTACAGCTATTTCCTTAATTCCTCTAACTCAACTGGAGCCATCCTATATGGTGACTTGGATATTGGTTCGGTTCCAGGCGTCAAGTCTATACCGAATTCCATTTCTCTATCAGGTGGCAATCCTGGTAGATCGTCTGGAAAGACATCAGGAAATTCTCTGACCACTGGGACGTCCTCCATATCCGGATGTACTTTGTTCAAATCCACCACATAAGCAACAAAACCTTCAAAACAACACTCCAGTCATTTATACCAAAGTACTTTACTTAACACAAAATTTAAGATTTCATTTCCTCTCTTAAAATCTTACAACACATTCTTCAGGTAGAGAAAACTTAATGGACTTAGAACGATAGTCTATGACAGCATGATTGGTGGCTAACCAATCCATTCCAAAAATTACATCAATGTCATACATATTCAATAAAATCAAGTTGGCTATCATGCACTTATCTCCCACCCTCACTTTACAATCTTTATACACTTGCTCAACTAATTGGCTAACTCTCATTGGAGTACTTATTAGTAAAGTCCTACTCAAGTATGTGGGTTCTACAAGACCTTTTAACTTAGATGCACATGCAGGTGATATGAAGGAATGCGTAGCACCAGAATCAAACAAAGCTATAACCTCTAGATTGAAAATCAAGATTGTACCTTTTATCACTTCAGAAGAGGTATCGGCCGATGCCTGGTCTATCGCATACACCCTGCCTTGACCCACAACTTGTTTTCCTTTTTCTTCAGCCGAGGCTTTCTTTCTTACAGGAGGTGCAACTGTAGGAACCCTCTCTGGCTCCTTACCCCTCTGTGGAATTGCCTCAACTATCTCCGGGCACTCTCTGGCATAATGTCCAAATTTACCACATCTGAAGCATCGGGTACCCTGAAGATGACATGGCCTACCACCATGGTATCGACCGCATAGTCTACACTGATCTGTAGTAGGTCGGGGTCCACCAATCACTATACCCCTGGCTGGTGTCTGAGTCGGAGGCATAAAAGGTCTAGCAACCTTTTTCTGGAACTCATCTACCTCCCTCCGACGCTCACTCATGAATTTTTGACCAAATTTGGCACTTTTGCCATCTCCCAGCTTCCTCGGACCCTTGTCTTTACCCCAACTAAACTCAGAAGTCTGCAAGTCATAATCTTGCTCACATAACTGGGCCCGTCGCACAGCCTCTCTATATGTAGCAACATCAAATGGGGCCAACTTCGCTCGGATTGAAGGCCTCAGTCCATCTACAAATCTACGGACTCTGATAGCTTCACTCCTGATCGAGTCCGGATCATATTGACCCAGTGAAGTGAATCGTGACTCGTACTCATCAACTGTTCGATTCCCTTAGGTCAGATTCAGAAATTCCATCTGTAGTCTCCATCGAGCAGTATCTGGGATGTATTGCACTTTGAAAACACCCAAGAACATATCCCACGTGATAGTCATACCTTGAGCTCTCAACATCGGCCTGGTGGACTTCCACCAGTGCTCTGCTTCGCCTCTCAATACAAAGGCCACAAACGCTACTCTCTCCGTAGCTGAACATCTACAGAAGTCGAATAACTTCTCCATCTGACTGATCCAGTCCTCAGCCACCGTCGGATCCTTTACCCCACTAAACGAAAGAGGGTTAAGGTCCATAAAATGCCTCAATCTCTCCATATCACAGTCATATCCATACCCCAAATCATCATCATACTGCTGTGGGGCTACTGGAGGAGGTACGTGTCGAATATGAGGTTCCCGTGGCCTAACCGGTTTAGCTTGCGCAGGTGCAACATTCTCAGGTTCAGGTGCAGCTGCTGGGGGATTCGGTGCAGCCTGTCTCGCTGTACCAAGTGTACCCTCAAACTTAGCCATGATCTGACCCATCATGGTCATCATCGTGTGCATGTCTTCCTCCAATCGAGTTATTCGAGGATCAGAAGCCTCTATCTGTTCCTGGGGCTCATGACTAGAGGATGATCTACTGTGCCTCTCAGTCCTGTCATTTCGCCCTAGAGCTCTCGAGCTCTCTCCCCTCTTGCGATGTCTCTCAGGCATAACTCACTAGCCTGATAACTTTCCTGCATTATAACAAACATTTAATTCACTACCAGCTCCGTACACACATTTGTATCTAAATATCGCACAGTAACTTGGGGATGTATGTTTTCTTAGTCCTAAACATCAACTCACATCAGACCAACCATGCTCTAATACCAAAACTATCACACCCCACTTCTGGGAACCCTTCTTTCCATACATTCTCTACTACGGTTGGGCTGTTAGAAGATGCAATTGCTAAAATTCATTCATTTAAAGTGGAAGATTTAAATCTTAATTCACACTACCAGGTGTGTGTGTAGATATACAAAATCAATTGTATAAATACCATGTGCTTACATATTATCCCCATAATACTGTTTACAATTCCAAGATATAACTGTGCGATATGATAAATTAGATACAAAATACTTGTGTATACAAATCTTATACCTTTACAAAATTATGGGAGCTGTTCAACACAAAAGACCTAGAGACCACCGCTCTCTTACTTCTCAGTACTTGGAGGGGGAAAATAGTGGGATGAGCAAACCACAGCTCAGTCAGGAAATGTATGCTAGCAGGTAGATATCGTACTACCTATATAGCCCATGCATGCATAAACCAAAACCATGTTTTCATTATAAATGGAAATATCATATGAAAAATGCATTTAAACATATATTTCTCAATAGCATTTTCGTGTAAATCGAATATCAAGCTTCCATTTAAAACATGCTCATAAATAGTGCCCTCACGACACGAATGTGAAATTAGAGATTTATCAAAAACACAAAATCTCTTTCTTTTCTTAATTCACTTTTGTCTGCAAATCTCTTTCTTTTCTGAGATTATCTCTGTTTCTCGAATCTCTGAGACAGGCATGGAATTTTCAGCAATCAGCTATCCACGACATATGGCCATAGTCAGTAATCCCAGGCCTCACTGATCAGGTGTGCACAGGGCATCACTTCGCCTGAAGGGGAATGGGTCAGTCCTGCCCTCCGGCTCATCTCAATCCACCTCATTTCCTCGTATACTCACGATGAAGATACGTCATGTGTCATCTACGCGATACTCGTACTCACGTGCACCCAGCACGATACATAGTATACCAATGGATAACTACACTGTTCTACGTACGACCGTGGACCTAAGTCCATACTCCAACTCCGATGGACTTTTCATCCTAAACCATGTCTCATATACCAGGCGAGCAAGCAGCGTGACACACAGTCAACGCAAAGCTCTAGCATGGTACGATCTATCATTAAGGCCCAGCCCGTTCAAATGGCCGTCGGCTGGTATCCCCTTGGGTCCCAGACCCCCAGGTTTACCTCAACTCAACAAAACAGGTGCGAGCAAAGTTCCCGCACTTTCTCAAAACCCTCGCGCGAGTTAAAACTCCAGCACGGTACATCAAGGCATTAAAAAGGGTGTGAGCTAGCGCTTCAACACCGAATCTCATCTCAAAACTGATAGGTGGCTATTTTCTCTTTTTAAAACTCAAAACATGTTTATTTATATAGCATGTCTCTTCATGCTAAAACATGTAAAATTAGCCAACCTATCATCAACATTTCTCAATCATCAAGATCAATGTAAATTAGAGAAAAACATTGAAAACATGCATATCATGCTATTTCCTTACCCTATCCCATTTCTCAATACATATATACATCATAGTACTTTTCATGCTTCCATATCATTTCATAGAATTATAATATCGTACTGGTTCTAGCAGTATATCTACGAAATTGCTGTCAAATACGCACGAACATCTCTATAGCTAACACACAGTCCCTTACCTCACTTTACTTGTGTGCAACTGTCCACCTTTATGCTTCTCGCATTCTCCTCTCGATTTGCTCTGGCGTATCATCCGAAACTGAAATTCACCCATTAAACACTCGAGTTAACGTTCCTAACTCTTGTTCAACTAAGCATTTATCCAATGCCTTAAATACACATTTTACCCCTTGTGGTAAATCTCATAATCTTTATCCCAATATCAACATGCCCAAACCATGCCCACAACATAATCATCCTCTTCAGATATCTCATTCATCATTAACACTTCTACATTCCACTTTCTCACACTAGACCATTTCTAAGTTATATTCATTTCATGCCATTCTAGGTAGTTCTACCCACAAGGTGCACACCCAATTAACTTCACAATCATTAACTAAACCAATGTACTTGGATTTGTGCACTAGAACTTACCTCATTGGATTTCCTCCTTGCTCCAATTAGAAATGCCCTTTATTCCTTAAATCCGACAATGGGGAAATGCCTTTAGACTATGTTGTTCTTCTCTTTGACATGAACGACTTTGTCTCTAATAGCTTTTCCTCGAATCTTACTGAAAATGGCTGGATTTAGGAGTGAGAAAGCTAGGTTTTTGAGTTGAAGTGGAAGGAAATAGTTTATCCCCGAAAATCTGCAGATCCAACTGCTCCTATTTATAGTTTTGACTTGATGAGATCGATCTTCCTTGGGTGGAGATCGATCTGGTCCTCTAAAAATCCCTCTTTTCTAAGACATTTTAAAGGCAGGAGATCGATCTGTCGAGGCTTGAGATCGATCTGCTGTCGAACAGAAGCTTAAAGAGATCGATCTGGTCTTAGGGGAGATCGATCTGCTGTCAAACAGAAGCTTAAGGAGATCAATCTAGTCTTAGGGGAGATCAATCTGCTTCCAACCCGAGAGCTAAGGAGATCGATCTATTCCCTTCCATTACTGACATAAGAGCATTCTGGCTCTCCCAGATCGATCTCTCATCCTATGAGATCGATCTGGCCTCTATATTTCCAGATTTTCTGCAATAACTCCCTTCAAAACTTCCTCAATTAACCTCCATAGTCCTTTCCTCATTCATCGTTCCTTGAGACTTAAAAATGTCATCCAATCACACTTAGTATATATTAAAACTTGTGGGAAATCTTTGTACAACCAAATTTTCACGATATTTCCCGAATGGAAGTATACAACTTATAACAATCTTTGCTTCCATTTTACTACACTACTCATATACCATTTCAATCACATTCTTCTCGTGTTTAAGTTCATTTCTTCCTACTCATTCATAATGCAACTTGTACGTATAATCACGATTCTTATTACAAGTGCGTACATAATCTTATGAACTTACACTGCATATACTTCACATTACAAATGTATCATTATACTTATGATTTTATTTACATTCCCATGTTCCTATATACAGCTATACATATATGGGGTCTCACAAAAGGTGCTTGGAAGCAGAAAGAAAAAATGAGAGAAACAGAGAACGAGAGACACGAGTGAGAACTGGGAAAGAGAAGGAGGAACCACCATCAAGGCTCGTTCGATTTTGAGGAGGCAGTAACAGAACTCTTCTTTTCCTCATTAATGGAACGAGCGAGAGAGGGGAACAGGAGGAAGAAGGCGAAGAAGAGAGCTGCGTGAAGACAATGGCTGGAGTTTTTCGGTTCAGAGCTGAATGACGTCAAGTGAGGAAGCAGGCGCGACTTGCCGCACTGCAATTGGCGTGACTGAAGCAGGGGAACTTTCGTCCTCTGCCGAAGCAAGGGCTATTTTTGGACAGCTGCCGTAGAGGAAGAGAGAAACAAGAGCTGTGGTTAGGGAAGCAGGGAAGTGATGCGATCAGTAAGGAAAAATTGAAACAAGCCACATAGAGAAGAAAGTGTAGAACCGAGAAACCCGACAATGCAACAGCCTTGGCTTTCCTCTCGATTTTTCTTAGATACGAGGCATTTTGGCTGAAAGAATGGTGTGACAGGAGAGACGAGTGAGGGTACCTGGAAACAGAGAGAAAGGCGTTGGAGCAGGGAGAACTAAGTGTAAGATTCGATATTATTTAAAACACGAAATGAGAAAAGATCAAATAAAGGATTGAAATGGTAGTCTCGAACATGTGTAAGGATAAAACGGTCAAAAAATCGAAATTCGGTATTTATCGTGACAAAAAAATTTAATTAAAAATATGAGATTGAGAAATATTGATCAATAACGAAGAAATAATTAAATTTCGGGTTAAATTGATCAAGATATGAATTTATAGGAATTAATCGAAATTTTTACATCGAGAAATTATCCCCAAAATAATCGAAAAATATACTGAAAAGACAAAATAAGATTGATAAATTCATTTAGTGATTAAATGAATTAAATAAGAAATTTTTAAAATATTTTTGGGATTTTAATATTATTTTAATGATTAAAATAATAATAAAATAAATAAATAAATAAATAAAATAAAAAAAAGAATCGCGAGTCGCAATTATGAAGGAAAAATGAAGGCAAAACAAGGGAGCCCTTTGCCTCCATTGACAGACGGAGACCACCGACGGTCGTTGAATCGGTCGGTAGAACTGCGGCTAGCGCCAGCAACAGAGGCAGAAAGGAAAGTCACCAACGTCGAAAAGGAGAAAAGCCCGACCAGCCACTTTCTGGCCAGCCATGGCGAAATCGAGGGCAGATCCGCGCACCGGACGACCCGGGGAGCTACTGACGACGGAAGCCGATGAAGAACCGACAGGCAAAGGCTCGAACTGGCCGAACAGGACTGAACCGACTGGACCGGGCATAACCGGACCGAACTGGTCAGCTAGAAAAGAAGAAAAAGAAAGAGAAAAAAGGAAAAAGAAAAAGAGAAAAAATTGGGGAAAAATTTCAGTGATGTAATCGAGCTACGGGTAAGTCGATAAGCGGTCGAAATTGACCAATTTAAATTTCAAAATATTTAATTTGATTGATATCCGACTGAAAGTTGACTCAAAAAAATATGTAATTGTGTAGCTCGACAATTGACGTCAAACGAGAGCTTGAGATAGCCTCGATTTACGTACTATCATGGAATCTCGGGTAAATAACTCTTATTTACAACAATATTGTATCGTTATGCGTGTTAAAAATTTACCCCATAAATTACGGATTTAAATTCCACTTGAAATGAATTATATTCTGGAATTAGAGATAAATTGTCGTAAATAATTAATTGAGCTATCCGAAAATTTAGAATAAGGCTCAATAAATACTAATGGGCCCAATGAGCACAGTAAGCATCGATAATGTAAATAGTAAGTGAAAAACGGGCTTAAGGTCGATTAAAGCTCATTATGGTACAATCGGGCCCAATATGGGTAAACAAGCCCAATGATTTAAATTAAGCCTAGAAAATATGAAATACAATTAATTGTATTGAATTTGACCTAATGTATATTTATACGCAGTTCCGAAGATTTGATTGAGAGCAAATCGAACTGCATGACGAGACATCAGTGGAAAGGTCAGACTGTATAGAAAAATGAGGTAAGGGAATTGTGTGAGTAGCTAGAGGTAGCTACGCGTATTTTAATATACATTGAATATGTATGTATACACAGAATATTATAAAGGTCCTAGAAATAGATTAAAGATTTTAAGGACTCGAAATAGGTAAAAATGCTATTTTACCCCTATTGAGGAAATTCACCTAAGGATGGTGAAAGCATGACTTGCATGAAATGCATGATTTAAGAAATTTTCAGATTTAAGGAATTTTCTTGGTTTTTAAGCAAAGCAAATCGATAGATTGACCAGTATTTGCATAAATTTCACAATATAACACTACGTAAGTGTTATTAAGATTTAAATGAAAATTATTTGGAAAATGAGCCAACTATCAAGTTTATATGGAAACAAATAGTACTGGTGCATAACTCGCACTATATCTACGTTTGTGAGTGTGCATAAAACGTGCTTGAGCGGTTGCTTGCACCGACTTGTGTGCCATCATATGCATGAAATGTGCTAGAGCGGTTGCTCGCACTGATTTTACTATTGTGAAATGCATGAGAGGTGCTAGAGCTTAGCTCACACTTTGTTTTGACTGTTTTGACTTAATATGCATAAAAAGTGCTAGAGCGATTGCTCGCACTAGTCTTAATGATTTGACATGCATGAGAGGTGCTGGAGCTTAGCTCGCATCCTGTTTTGATATGATAAATGCATAAAAGCCATGTTGGAGTGTAACTCGCACGAGATTTGATTTATTGATGCATAACACCGTGTTGGAGCTTGCTCGCATGAAGTTTTATATGGATTTATAACTCATTTTAAAGACGTACTAGAGTACTACTCGTACGTAGATTTTACTGATTTTTTTTTGAAATCGTGCTAGAGCTTCGCTCGCATAAGATTTTTAGATATCATGAATATGCATGGAGCCATGTTAGAGCTTCGCTCGCATAGAGATCTATATGACATGCATATAGCCGTGTTGGAGCCTCCTGTAGACTGTGTGTCACAGTGAGATGATATGCCACACGTGCATATTGAGACATATTTAGTATGGGTGGATAAAACCTATTGTAGGCACCCCCCTGACTGAGATTAGGTTCACGAAGTACGTTGTACCGTGTATGTCACGCGGAGTACGCTGTACCGTGGGGATTGTTGGAGTAGAGTGGCATTAGCTACTAGACAACAAGTCTTTCCCTCGCAATCCTAATGTTATGTTGTTCTGGCGGCAGGATTGACCCACCTCCGTTTCAGGTGTGATACCCCGCACACTAGGTACCGTGTAGCCAGGGATCACTAGGTTATGGCCATAGTCCTCGTTGTTACTGATATAGTCACCTACATATCTCACATGATATAACTTGTGGTCTTGATAGACCAGGGTAGACCCGAGGGAGGGGTCAGGCCCCCGATTTTATGATTTTCTATTATGATGATAAGTTTTTCAGAGGATTTTATGAAATGTGTCCTTGAAAGAAGAGTGACTTTTATAAAAAAATTTTATAATGAATTTTTAATGAGATTGATTTATGAGATGCTTAAACCCTTCGGGTTATTTTATACTGCAGTTTTAATAAAGTGATTTAAATGCAATAGCATGATGAGTTTTCCATGCGTTAATGATAAATTCATGGAAAGAATTGTTTCTCATGATTTGATTTACATGACATGAACTAATTTATGATCCTGATTTAATTCATGCTAATTATGATTTTATAATGTTACATAAAATGCCTGTGATGCATGAATTACATGATTTCTATATGCACAAATAGTTTTGATAAACTATGGCATTGAAATATGCATGATTTTGTGCGTAAGCTTTTAACGAAAAGAAATGGATTTTAAGTGCATGACATTATGAGCATGTAGATAGTGGAGCTATCTACTTACTTGCATAATTGACTTACTGAGCGTGTGGTTTGCTCACCCCCTTATTTTCCCATCTTTTTAGAGCACTCGCAGTAGTTAGTGAGCGGCTAAGGACTTGCAATCTTGGTATCCGCTGCTTCCCATTGAGAGTCAAGTATACACATTTGTATAGTTTTGTATCTGAACATGTAATGCACAGTACTGTAAACGTATATGATGTCGGGGATGTAAGGTTATGTAAATACCATTGTGTATGTATTTAGTTAAAGTCAAAAGATAGTAAACTCTTATATGTGAATGTGATTATGGAAATGGAATGGTAAATAGGTGAGAGGTGACTAACACCGAATCATAGCACTGCTTGGTAAGATGGTCACGATGAGAGAAAGGTAAGAATTAAATAATAATCGAAAAGTGAAAAATTTGTAGTGATTTTAGATAATTTGGGTCGTGACACCAAGAGTGAAGAGAGTGGTAGCCGGGGTAGAGCTTAAAGGAAAATGATGATGCTAGTGGCAGAAACATGGACAATGAAGGGTGGCAGAATCAGGGAGAATGGATGAGGAAATGGCAGTGACGAGAATGATGAAAGACGATGAATAATACCGCGAGAATGATGAACAGTAAAGGAGAAGTAAAAGGCGAGAAGAAGAAGAAAGTTAAAAAAAAAATGAAAAAAGAAACAAAGAAAGAAAAAAAGAAAGAGGAGAGTAATATATATTTATATATATAGTAGTGAATAGGAATATTAAAGACAGAGAAGAGTGCGCAGAGAAATTTAGGGAAACTTAGGGGAGAACAATTCAAAAATGTTACACAAGTATTAAATTCAAGCCTCTAAGAAATAAACCGATTAGAGCGGACCCACTGACACGCATCATTGAGGAGTTGAGGACTACTGACAGATACCGAGGTGAGAAAAATTGTTGTGAGCTATTAGTGATATCTACATGTATTTTCTGTTAGACAGTAGATATAATTCTAGGAAAATCTTACAGTAAGGAAAATTGTTGTGAGCTGTTAATGATATTTACACGTATTTTCGGTAGAATTGTAGGCATAAAATCCTAGGTCGATTATATGGTCATTGAAATTATATAATACTCTAGACCGATTTTATAGTCACCGAATTTATAGAAAAACTTTAGCCTCAGTTAATTGGCTTATCTTTACCGATATAAATTTATTTAGCTTATTTATATAAATATCAATGCAGTTTTAATTATTGATTTTAATAAAAAAATCACTAGTCTTAATTGCCATAAACTGCACACTAAGGATTTTGACCGAAAAAGTATGAGCCAACCTCTTTTGAATTGTTTTATGTACCGAACTGAATTTTTTTAAAAATGGTTTAATGAAAATGAACTGCTTATAAATTAGTACCATTATAATGTGCTTGAGCGCGTGTTGATTGTGTGTCGCACGACCTGACTCGCATTGATTTTGAGGCAAAGGCGATGGTTAATCATGCTGCATTGTTACTGTTATTATACTACTACTGTTACTATGGTCCACGGAGCACGATGTACCGTGCAACACACATGTGAGTACGCTGTACCGTGCTATCGATCTTCAGACATACTATACTGTGAGTCATTTGGGTCGCTGATAAGTCGTACGGCGATTGACATCCCAGCACACCTGATCAGTGATGCTCGGAGTCATCGACATTGGCCAATTGTCATACTGATTATCGTTAATAGCATGTTCCTCCTTGTCTCGTCTATTTGATTTACTGAACTGACCATATGAATTGCACTATTGTATGAAAATCGTTATTCTACTGTATAAAGTTTTAGAAACTGTGTTTATTGCAATTCAATGTTTATACTATCGAATATTGAAACTGTTATTGATTTTCAACTCTGATTTTACTGGATTGCTCAGTATATTTTACATAATAACCCTATTATGCAAATATGTAGATAGTGTATTTATCTATCTGCTACGTATTTTTCTTACTGAGCACGTTGACCTCACTCATTTTTTCCCCACAGAGCTTCATCAGTAGTTGGACCGTTTTCGCAGGTATGATTATTTTCCACAGCCATAGTTTCGTGGAGTATTCTTCTACGTCAAAGGTATACTCAGATTTAAGTATTCTTTTGTATCTAAAATTTTTGAAAGTACAATAATGCATAGGAAAATATATATGGGGAATGTGAACGGTGATCATTTTGCAAAAGAACAGTTATGCAAATTAATTGGAAAGTACCTTTATTGGTTTTTGTTCAAAACTGTTGCAAAAAAAATGTGTTTATGTAGACGGTTTCACGGTATTGATCCAGTATCGACTCGTAGCCCAACCATATTATACCATAAAATGAGTCGTTACAGATCCTTATCGTAGCCTAACGTTACATCCCAAGGTACACGTATAAAAACTATCGGATAAATGTTTGAAATATAAACTAAAGATATACCTTTCAGATGAATTAAGCGGGCAATGGAAAGTATCACAACCTGAAGGACACGAAATTTTAATAATTTATTGCGGAAGTTCAAAAATTTGGGCTAAATTTTCCATTTTTCTTTTAACACTTGTTTGTCATGTGAGATCAATTTTACAATATTTCTAAGTCTCAAACTACCTAACTTGGTTTAAGGTTATGAACCTAAGGTCCCAGTCTAATTTCTTATTAACTCTCCTAATCATGTTTTAATACAATACACATCCCGACACATGCACTGAAAGGTATCTGTCTGAAAAAGTATAATTAAACAGTATAAATAAATATACTGATATAAGTTGCGAGATCTTAAAGCATTTACTTCGAAGTCGATACTGACATCGATGCCAATACACCTCTAGTCTGAACCTGTGATAGAAAATAGAAGGGGTGAGCTTTAGGGAAAGCTCAATAAGTAAACCACATAAGCACAGAGGTAATAGCATACAAGATACTGGATTTCTAATGCATCTTTAACGCATTTCCATTCGATTATTCTTTCTTATCACTTATCCGAATCACAATTCGAAACATCGAAAGTCACACTTTCCTTAGGTTTACGGACTAGAATATTATCTAGACACTGTCAAGTATTCCATGTCACGACCCTCAATCCACCAAAAATATATTACAAATTTTTCATTTTTCGTTATTTATTTAATCCATTTCTTATTGTTTGCTCTCTATCTTGACCTTACCTAATCGTGAAGCACTACACCTTCAACAGTTGGGTTGTCTATCGGTGTCAATCTCATCCAATCATACCATTTCAAATTACGATTCATTTAAATGTAAACACTTATATTTCTAAATCAGAGTTACTGTTTACATGTGTTTTCAATCTTTTACATCCCCAAAATTACATTTAAAGATATCACTGTGCTTTGACATGTCTAGATACAAAACTATACAAATGTGTATACCTCGTGTGATGGGATGCAGTGGATACCAAAATTCCAATCCTCAACTGCCTACTATCTACTGTAAGTGCTCTGTAGAGGGGGAAAATAAAGGGGGTGAGCAAACCATGCGTTCAGTAAGACAATCATGCGAGCAGGTAGATAAATGTACTATCTACGTGATCGTGATGCCATGCTTAAATCACACATTTACTTGTCATACTCCAAATCGTATGTTCATGCTTGTGTTCATGCCATGTAAAGTAATTCATGCTAATAAAAATCAGTGCACAGTTCTCAAAACATAGCATGAAAATAAGGCATGGTAAATCATTATGCAAAGTTCACTTATAAAGCATTTCAAATCTTAACACAAACTAATACAAAATCATCACTTGTTAGGACTCAGCCCCTTCCTTGGACTATCCTGACCCACAAACATATTTCAAAACATGGATTTCTCATTCAACAATAGACATGTGAGATAGACATACAATGTCAATAAGGGTAATAACTAGAACTATGGCCATATCCTCTATGATCCCAGGCTACACGGATCCTAGTGTGCGGGTATCATCTTTATCTGCTTTCGCATGGGAGGTGGGTCAAGTCTAACCCGTCGATCCATAGCAGAATATCCATCTTTCGAAGATGGCATATATATAACATCACACACGGTACAACGTACTCTGTGCACCCATATCATCACATCATACACTGCCACATCTCAATACGCACGTGCGAGCCTATTTAATCGGCGCGGTACACAACTTACCCAAAGCTCCCAGCACAGCTCCCAACATGTCATAAAACCATGTGCGAGTAATCTCTAGCATGACAACAAGTGTAATGGACATATATTGCGAGCTATGCTCCAACACCATGTTAAAACTCGTATGAAAACTAGTGCGAATTAGACTCCAGCACAATGTCATAAAATCCATGTGAAAACTAGTGCGAGCTAAGCTCCAGCACTCATGCAATGTACTCTAGTGTGAGCATCGCTCCAGCACTAATGCACGTATAAAACACGTCAAATCTTGTGCGAGCAGTGCTCTAGCACGTTTTATTTCCACAAAACTCATGTACGTGGCTCATTCTTTGCAAAGCATGGTTATGAAACCAAATCAAGCTACTTTTTGTGCAAATCCTTTCAAATGCTAGCCAACCTACCAATCACATGCTAAAAGCAATAAAAAGATTTCAAAGCATCATGCTCTTGCTTTTCATGCACATAAACCTAATTCTTTACCTTTCAAACATCCATTACGTCCTAAGACCCTTAGATATATTAAAAATTACCCATGTGCCCGAAAGGCGTATAGATATCCCTAGGGCTAACACAATTCCCTTGCCTTGATTATCTTGGAAGCAACTCTTCCTTCTTTTCCCGCTTTTCGCGATTTGGCTCAACTTGCTCCGGGTTTATCCTTGGGAGCTGCACACATTCATAAATCATATGAGTCAATACCGATAAATCATATTCAGATTTCAACTAATCGATATATCTCATCGAGCATATTTCATTAAGTTTGACCCATTATCATATTTGGTCATCATTATGCCATTTCTAGTCAATTTAACTAGCAACACACTTGGTTACTTATACCCTTAGCATAAATGTTTATCCAGAATCTTCCATCATTTATGCATTCTCTACAACACCATTTATGCACATTTTTATCACTTGACTAATCTCACAATGTGGCTTCATCCAATCATCTCAAAATCATGCACATTACTCCACTAACAACTTGATATAATCTTTTGCATCATCTAATCAACCATATTCTATTTTCTCACACTAAACTCATTCTAGGTTATGCTTGTTTCATTACATTCTAGGTAGTTTCAATCAATAATATATACACCAATATACTCACAACAACAACTAGATAAATATACTTAGAGTTGGTGTATTGGAAAATCACCTAGCTTGACTTTCATCTTTTCCAAGTTTGAAGCCTCCTTTGCTCCTTCAATCCAATAAATGAGATGTTGACTCCAAGCTATGTTGTTCTTCTCCTCACAATGAACAACTTTGCTCTAATAGCTTTTCCTCAATTCTTTTTGGAAGATTGTGTATTCTAGAGAGAGAAAGCTTGGTATTTTGGGTAAAAATGGAAGAGATGTTGGTTTGTTGAAGAAAAAGGTTTTCCCGTGGGGTTTTTATAGATTGAGAGTGATGAGATCGATCTGATAGGGTGAAGAGATCGATCTTCTTTTGGTTTTTGCCATCAAATTCTTAGGTTTGAAATGGGAGAGATCGATCTGCTTATTGGGGAGGGATCGATCTTGGCTTGGCAGAAGCTTGAGGAGATCGATCTGCTCATAGGGAGAGATCGATCTGCTCTTAAGGGGGGATTGATCTCAGCTAGGCAGAGGCAATGCGGATCGATCTGCTCATTAGGGAGATTGATATGCTCTATAGGGAGATAGATCAGGCCTTGGCAGATTCACTTGGAATTGTTCTGCTTGCACAAGGGATCGATCTGCCTTGGGTAGGAGATCGATCTGGCCTTAGTCTGGGGCATTTCTTGCTGCATTTTCCTAAAAGTTTCAAGGGTAAATTCCTATTTCATTACTCCAATACTCATTTTTCATTTTAATCCTACTTAGAGCATGGAAAGACTCATTTCCTATGATTCACATACGATATGAATTATGTGTATTGCTTGCATTCATAAAAGAGTGCTTAGAATTCACGGTCCATGCATTATTAATTCGTGTCTTCATTCCTTATCTTCAATTCGATTTGCTTAAAGTTCTATTCGTGTAGTTTATGGCCACTTCAACCCTTATTTAACCTTTACTTGCATTATGACACTCCTTCATCCCATATACAATTCATTCACATTCAGTTGATCCAAAAATTATCCATTTTATAATTCCATTTACATATCTTACAAAATTATACATACATGGAGTCTCACATTTCAAGCAGAGATGTATTTTGAAATACCTTAATCAGCCATCAAAACTGACCACCCAAACTGAATATACCCATAGGGGTTCAAAATTTGAAAGGTAGTTTAATGTAGAAAACCAAAGTTTAATGTAATCCAAACATGTAAGCTTTTCCCTCTTGAATTGCTTGCATCCATATTTGTTCTTAAAACACAACAATTTTCTGAGATCATATCATACAATCAGAAAACATATCACATATCGAAATATATTCATATCTCAAAAACATCTCTTGTTCAAAACATAACTCATATTCGAAACTTGTCACACATCAAAACATGTCTTATTTCGATACATAATCTATAGCGAAACATCTTCCTTATTCGGAATAGGTCTCGCATCCAAAACATATTCACATCCAAAATATAGTCCTTATCTGAAACACATTTCATATTCAAAACATATTTCTTATCCGAAATATATCACATCGAGGTATATTCATATATCTGAAACATATTTCATATTCTGAAACCCTCTTCATAGTTTAAAACGTAGTTCTTATTTCAAAACATACTTCATAATTCGAAACGTATATCATACTTTCTTTGCTAACTATTTTAACTCGTTAGCAAGGACACTACTGACTATTATATCCCGTCAGCTGGGGCTAAATCACTAACTATTATCATCTCCGTTAACAAAGGCCACGACATATTTATTCCATATCATTAGGATATGTTCTGTGAACCATGCTCATGATCATAAAACATTTTCGAAAACATATTTCATACTTCAAAACATTTTTTAGATTTCAAAACACATTTCATATTTCAAAACATATTTTAATGCATATTTCAAAATCTGAAACACACTTCATATGATCACTATTTTAATCTGGGATCGAAGAAATTTCAGAATTCCGAAATATATGACCATTGCAAACTATTACAACCAGTTAGATGGGCCCAAAATTACCAACTACTATATTTCCTGTTAGCAGGGGCCAAAATATTGCCAACCATTATATCCCGTTAGCAAGGGCAGAAACATTACAAATTATAATATACCCTGTTAGCAAGGGCCGAAACATTGCCAACTATTTTGTACCATTAGCAAAGGCCAAAACATTTGCTATTTATATCGCCAATATCATGCTAGATCATTCCTAACTATTATCAATCCCTCTAGTAGGGGCCAAAAATGGTCATGGCAAACTATTATCGCCTTCAGCTAAGGCAAAACATTTAGTTGTAAAAGCTATCAGAACGCATGTTCTAAAGTCACTTCTAATCACATTATGGATAAAAGCAGAGTTAGCTTAAATCTAAAACACAGAGACGTATGTCTCACAAACTTTCAAAATATGCATTGAGTGAGATTTTAAAGCTTTTTAAATGCAGGTGTAAATCGATGCAAGCTTTCTAAATCCTAAAAAATCATAATATGCATCGAGATGCAATTTTTAATTCAAAATAATGTTCATATAAGAACATATCCTTTTTGATAATCTTATCGCCGATATTTTCACATACTTATAACACTTAAGATCCTTGGACATCATTTGCTTCTTGCCCTAGGACCTGATTAGTCTGTTCGATGCTACCTCACATCAAAGGAATTAATTTGTACCTTAAGATGCTACTCCTAAGGATCACTTATCCATTTGATATTCTTATCCAAATCAAAGATGTATGGTTCGATAAAATTCGTATCATGTTTATTTATTAGAAAATAATTCTGAAACCATAAAGTTTGATGATTAGATCATACGAATATAGGCGAAGTCCATAAGTATATCCCGATAAAGGCTTTTTCACTGTAACTATCAATGAACCGAAACTACCCTGAAAACTAAGGTGTTACCTATGGTCATAGATCCAAAAGTCTTCAATCCTAGTGATTAGCCAGAACCGAAACGTGTCACGTCACGCAACATCAGTCCTAGCGATTAGCCAGAACCGAAACCTGTCACGACAACGTCAGATAAGCCAAACTGCTCGTATAAAGGTCGTAAACTCAGGGCTATCTCCATATGCTCTATTAGGAATAACATAGCCAAAATGCCCATAAACGATAAAACATTCGAAAATCACGTTTCCAAAAGTTATATAATAATCGAGACGGAAAACAGTTTATGCTTAAATCCAAAAACTCTAAGCATAAGCTAAATAAGCTATGTGCTCCAATCAATCCAAAACAAATTCAAAATGAGATTATAAAGCAATACATACATACAGATAAAAATCTGTGCAAGCTTTTGAATCTCCCACACAATGCCTTACAATGATTTTGATGTATGAAAATCATCCTAAGGTTCAAAACATGTTAAAGCGAATCTAAATCACATTTCTGATAACACAAGTACCTTTGTTCGAAACATATAGACAATTTACGAAATTTTTGCAATAAGATCGGGTAATAATTGCTCATTACCCAGGCTACAAAGTAGAGAACAATTTCTATTCCCAATCCAGTTACTTCTGTCACGACCTCAATCCATAACTTACCGTAAACCACTACAAATTTTCTCACTTTTTACTTACTTTTCTCTTCACCACAATTGGGCTGTGATTCGACATTAGTCATCTCATTCATACTCACCATATCACATCATACATACAGGTCATCATAAATAACTTTCGACTGTATGTACATATTTCTCATAAGTAAATTTATTTACATTAACGTAACTACATCCCCAATATTACAAACGTGTACATCACTGTGCTTATACATTGTTCAGATACAAAATTTGGCGTGATGTGTATACCTTTAACTCTATGGGAAATGGCAGCAGACAAAAGGAATGCTATACCTCAGCTGGACTCACTCTACTGCGTATGATCTGTAGAGAGGGGAAAATAAAGGGGGTGAGCAAACAACGCGCTTAGTAAGGAAATCAGGCAAGCAAGTATACGTCCACACTATCTATTGAAAATAATGTTTTGCCTTTCCTTCTCTCATCTCAAAAGCATGTATCAAAACTGATATAATAGTAGTACAGAATAAATCCCAAGTACTTAAATCATGCTGAATTATCAAATGTTGGCATTCATGCAAAATAATGCATCTTTATAAAATTCAGAATGCATTTATATCAATCATGCCATTTACATATAAATCACAGTAAATATAGCAGTTCACAACACACACAATCATCGGTTTCTGACCTATCTCTCTCAAGTCTAACCGTATCATGAAAACAAGTGATATATCATGCGAGACTCAGTAGCTAAATGCAATACTCTCCTGGACTATGGCTATATCCTATAATGGTGAAATCCCAGGCAACACAGATCTCGGTGTGCTGATTATCACTGCTGTAACGGGAGGGAGGTCAGTCCATCACAACCACCAGCTATAAACTCCTCAACTCCACAAGTCCACCACACGGTACAGTGTACTCCATGCCACTCTTACGGTACAACGTACACCCATGGACCCTCTCCTCATGGTCGAGATACCTACCATAGGTCTTAGTCCTCACACCATGGAAATACATCATAGTCGGGGTGCTTGCCATAAGTCTTAGCCCTCATACTATGGAAATCAATTGCCACATCTATAAATCCACGTGCGAACATCTCAACAGTGTAACACTCAATCTACACGAAGGAAATCGTCACGATTTTTCTATAACATGTCTTATATATCACGTAAAAACTACAGTGCACGTCTTGAGTGTGACTCAAAATCAACACTCCGCCTCTTAAACTATGTGTATGCATCTCAAAATATCAAATACTAGTGCGAGTAACCTCTAGTACTAGGTTAATGCATAATTCTCTTTTCAAATCAAATACGAGCTATCGCTCTAGTACGATATCATGTATAACTCATGAAAAGCCGAGTACGAGCAATGCTCCCAGTACTCTACCATGTAAAACTGAGAATGAGCAAAGCTCCCAATACTCTATATGCATCAATCACAAACTGAGTACGAGCTATGCTCCCAGTACTCTAACATGCATAAAATCACATTTAAAATCAAGTACGAGTATATACTCCAGTACTTTATGATGCATCTCTCAAAATATAGTGCGAGTATCCTCTAGCACTTATGGTTTTCACACAAAACCAAATAGATGGCTATTCAAATCACATTTCACATAAGTAAATCAAATAAGCACTCAAATGTGTTGTTTTCTCATATATGTAAAAACATTTGCCATTCTATCATGCAGCTTATGCATTTTGGATCATAACATGCTTCTAAGGTATTTGCACCCTATTTTTGAATAAGATCACACTTTATCTCATTGGTTCCTATCACAACATGTCTATTCAGGGAATTCATATAGAGTATAATATCAAAACTCTAATTCAAATATACGTGTAGCCATCTCTAGCTACTCACGCAATTTCCCTTACCTCGGATCACGTTAAGTGACCTCACTTCCTCGATTTTGCTCACTTTTGCAGTTCGATCAGCTTCCATGATGATTTTCAAAGCTGTTATAATTATTGGCGTTAGTATATCATTATATACTCATTTCATTTGCTAAATCTCAATAAAACTCATCAATCTCACTATTTTCTTCCATACATGCATATTCCATCATTAAAACAACGTTAACACCATTTCCTCATCATTTTCTCAAATTCTCACCAATATCTAGGTCATGGTGATTTTTCAGTATCCTTTCATTTCCAATAAGTCATATATATACCAATACACTTATCAATACACCTAGTTTAAAATATATCAACTTAGTGCATTAAATCTTACCTAGTTGAGATTTCCTTCCTTTGTCACCAAAATGGTAAAATCCTCTTATCTTCCTCAAATCTTGTTTCCAATCTCTTGTTTCCAAGTATGTTATTCTCCTCTTTGCCAAGAACAACTTTGCTTAGTTATGCCTCACTCAAAACTGAATATAAACTGAAGTTTTCTAGTATTTCTTGGCTAGGTTTAGGTTTAGTTCTCGAATGGAATAGTAACTCTCGGGAAAATGAAGTGCAGAAGCCCAGTATTTATAGAATTATCTCTATGAGATCTATCTCCTACCATAGGAGATCGATCTGCTCTGCATTTTTCCTCTTGAAACCGACCTTCTAGACTTAATGAGATCGATCTGCTCCTAGCATGAGATCGATCTGCACAACACAGAACCTTAAGGAGATCGATCTACTCTTGCATGAGATCGATTTGTTGCAAGTCAGTAGCTTAAGGAGATCGATCTGGCCCCATTGGAGATCGATCTGCCCTGTTCCATTGCTCTTGTTCGAGCATTTTTGGCTCTTCCAGATCGATCTCTCATCCCATGAGATCAATCTCCTATTCATATTTTCCAGATTTTACTGTAGTTTTCTACAGTAACTCACACCAAACTTCCTCAATTTTGCTACCATAGTCATTTTCTCATCCAACCACCTTTAAGGCTTGAAAATGACATCCATTCACACCTTATACATATTAAAACTTGTATGTATTCTTTGTATAACCAATGGTATACAATATATCCCAAATGAAAGTATAAAACTCATTCCATTTTACTTAACCACTCAAAACTCAAGATATTCCTATTTCACTCATGGAATTATCCCTCTTACACTTGTTCTATACTATAAACTTGCATGTATTCATTCCATACACATTTACAAGCTTCACATATACATTCCTCACAATTTTCATTATCTGTGACTTATGCACACATCACAAAGTCATAAAGAGTACATTATTACAGAAATGCGGATCTTACTACTTCACTACGTTTCATATTTCAAATTGATCAAAAGGTTCACAAACTTCTTCAAAAAGTTCAAACAAAGCATTTACGATATCAAAGGTTGATTCGAAACATAAGGCAATTTGTACGGGATTAACTCACAGCTTATGCCATTGAACTTAACTCATATGCCAATACATGTTGTAGTAAGTGAGGTTCACTTACCCAAGATTCCATGATGGCATGCAAATTGAGGCTTAATTGAACTCGAGTTCATCACCTATTTTCACGCTACACGATTAAATATTTAAACCGAGTCAGTATTGGTCAAATATAAATTCAAATAAATTTTTAAAAAATTAAAACGGTCAAATTCGATCGCTTACTAGTTTATCCTTAAACCGAGGCATCACAAAATTTTTTCCCTTTTTTTCTTTTTTTTTTGGTTGAGCCGATTCAGACCTGTTCAACCCATTTCCTTTCTATTGAATCGGTCCGAATCGGTTTAACCTTTATCTTCACCGATCAGTCTCGTCGATCGGTTGTCAGCTGGTTTTCGCATCCAGTAGCTCCATACGGCTGCGCGACACATAGGGTTGGCGACGGTAAGCTTACGCTGCAAGGATGAGGCCGATTCAGCCTCTTCTTCTTCTTCTTCACGACATTGCCCACTTTCTTTCTCCTTGATCCGTGCCTCTATTGTTGGACTTCCTCTGGGTTGGCACTGACAGCTGCTCATCTCCCTTTCCTCGATCGGCTGGCACCTGCCCTCTCTCCCCTAGTCGATCTCTTTCCTGTTTCTCTTCATTGTTTTCTCCTCTGTTTACAGATGAGAAAACGAGAGAGAGAGAGAGAGAGAGAGAGAGAGAGAGAGATCGGGTTTTCCAATCCTTCTCTTTTTTGATATATATTAATATATATAATATATTACATAACTAAATATCTAAATATATAACTTATTATTATAATATATTATATATAAATATCTATATATATTATTTTATATATTTCTATATATATATTTATTTAATATATATATGTATGGACACATTTTTTTTCTTTAAAGAAATATTATCCCGTACTTCCAAGATAAATTCCTAAGGTGAGAAATTTTGGGTTATCACAGAAAGTGCTTTTTGAGCTTACTCAAGGGAAGCTCCTTCAATGCCTACCTATAAGAAATCCGTGAAGGAGAACAGAGGTGGGTGAGGCTCCAAGTCTAACCACCTAAATAGTGGTGCTTTTCTAGTCCTACATGTTCATCTGAAAATAAAGGGGTGAGCTAACATACTCAGTACGAAATATGTTTGCAAGCACAATAGCATAAAAATAGTGATGATGGTAAATGAATACAATTTAAACCATGCAATTAGTTCAAAATACTTATTAAACTGATACAAAATATAGGCATATTTCATATTATACTTAACAGACATCCTTGACAAAACTTATCAAATTGAATACAGAATCAAAACAATTTTTGCATCAAAATTGATACTAAATCAAATAATGGAAACTAGGCTAAATCCTAATAGTTATATGTTACTGAAAAAGTTATGAATTCTTAAGCTCAAGGGAGACATAGCATGCGAGACCTTGAGCTCACAAGCAACGCACCAACAATAGGGACCTATGGCCATGATCGATTCTATAGTAACTCATGGACAAGTGATCACTCGGAGCAGTAGATGTGTCTAAGTCTAAAAGCAATCATAAGAAAGGTGTCAATCGGCACAACTGAAGCATATACTAAATTGCCTGAAATCTCAAAACAATGTTCAAAACTCATAGTGAGCCAGTCAGCCTTACATTTGAGATAACATTAAAAGCGTTGCAAATCACTTTTTTTAGAATAATGGGTCATTTAGAGTTTCAAAAGTACACTTTAGTTCAAAATCTAAAGAGGGGATGGATCTTCTTGGTGTAGGAGATTGGTTCCTAAATGACAAAATGCTTCTGTCTTGAGTAAAAAATAGAGGGAATCAATCCCTACCTCATGGGATTGGTTGTTGTGCGTAAAATATAATTTGATTAGGGTTTGACTCCCAAGCCCAAATCAAAACATTTCATGTAAACCCTTTTTCATGTCAAAAGCATTCATGATGCGCTTACAAAACCTATAATGCTCTTAAACCATTTCAAAACTAATGGGTATGAACGTAGGTTTCACTACGTTTCTAAAATAGACTAAGTTAATGGTTTCCAACTCTTTTATGCACTAAACTTGTCCTTTTTGGACATTATCATACCAACAAGCATTTCCCTTACCTTTTAGGTGCAACACTTGTCACTAACAAACCTTAGCTCCCTTCCTCGACATCAAGCACTCCTTGAAGCACTTGGTTGCACATTTATAATAGTGTCCATTAGCTTCTCAACTCATAACACAATGTATAGTCATTACATAGTTCAATTACGGTTAAACCTTAAAGTTGACATTTCACACTTCTCCTTAATAAATCCTTTTAGTCTAAAACACAATTCAAGTTCTAATTATCAACACATATAACTTCTATGGCTTTCTTAATCATTCTTAATGTCATTTCATTCACCAAGTTCATCAATTTAACAATTCCTACATAAAACTGCAATTTCATCACATTTAACTCTAAATCATTATTCCACAAATTTATTTTCAACAATTTAATTTGCAAATCAATAGATCATAATACCAATAATAACATATAATTATCTTAAGATTTTAGAAAATCTTTACCTTATAGAGAGAGAAACACTAGTTTTTTTCTTTCTCTAAGCTTCCACACCAACAATCACCTTCAAACCACAAATACTCATTCAAATATCACCTAATGATATAAAATAAACCATACCCGTCAATTTAAAGCCAACATTAAAGCTTCTTACCTTGATTCTCTTTTTTTTTTAAAACCAAAACCCTATTTTCTTTCTTCATTTTCTTCCTTTCTCTCACTCATATCTTTCTCTAGATCTAGTGTTTTTTGAAGAAATGAAGGTTGGAAATTGGATTGGGTTGAATACCCTTGCTTTTTGTCATTTCTTTTCCCATTCTTTTTCCTTTTTTTCTTTTTCTTTTCTCATTTTCCTTTCTCCCTTTCGGTTTTCCTTCTTTTCCTTTAAGTTTCTCATGTTTTAGAAAACTTTTAAAAGCTTCAAGACACCAAGGGATCGATCCCTTCCCTTTAAAATGACTAAATTCATTATTATGGGTTGAGGGGATCGATCCCTATAAGATAAATTGCTCAATTTGAGCATTCAAACTTTAAGGGATCGATCCCTTATTTTAGGGGATCTGTCCCTTAACTCAGGGGATCGGTCATTTGACCTGAAACTTCATCATTTTGATGCTCTAACTCTAAAATCACATAATATTTCAATCCTAAAACTTCTACCAATCATGCAATCACTCAAATCAATCCTTAATGCATCCATAAACACATTCAACTCATCAATAACATATCCACACATCTTTTATGATCATAATCCATAACTTATACTTAATCCCTAAAACACACATAAAGTTAATAATCACAAGTTATCTCAATCCAAAATCACCTTCATACATTGATTCCAGAACATCTATATTCTTAAAAAGTACATCCAACAATGCATAACATATATACATTACAAAATTAACTTATTCAATATAGAGATACGCTTGCATGATGGAAATTCGAGGTTTTACATTTTCCCTATCATAACAAATTTGGTCTTCTAAAGTTTTCAAAGTTACATTTAAAGTAGAAGGCACCTTCATTTTCTACTTCCTATATATCTACAAGCTTTCCAAATCCCGAGTAGCCTCTTATGAATCATCAAATAGTTATTTAGCAAATCCATATCATAATTGTAGTATCTCCTACACATACTTATCACTTTATACCACAATTATGACCACTAAAACTTCTATTATCTGTAGAGGTTCTTTCATTTTTTTTGGTAGTAATCCACCAAATATTTAAAGATTCCCTCGTTGTTTACTCCTCATAGCCGATGATCTCTAATCTCAAACATCTATTACTTACTGATTTTCTGAACATTCTTTTTTATCATAACACCTCAATATAAGTCTTGCTTACCTATTCCCATAATTGCTTACCAAACTAAAGACAATTTTTAAACTGAACTTACCTATCCAAACCTTTTTAGGGAAGGTTAAGTAATTTTCTCATGCAGTAATCATGTGACAAGTGAAGTCCCTCGAAATCTATGTCTATGGTTAAAACCTCAATCTCACTGGTCAGGTAAGTAACTGAGGAGCCGTGATGCAAACAATGTCATGTAGTTAGAATTACACAACTCATAACACACAGCACGGGGCCAATCATAGGAAAGAGAGGTGTTACTAAGGCACGTACTTAGCTACATGTCATCTAGATATGAGCCTGTATGATTACCACCCTGGCAATTACTTAGATGTCTTAAATTTCCTTCTATCCTTGACATCTTATCATTCTTATCTTGTAGCCAGCAAACTCCCATTCTATCATTTACACTTCCCCCTTTGCATGCCTAAGCTATATTAACCTCGATCGATCTAAATTTAGAACTCACCCTAGCATCATCAGTCATTTACCTTCTTTGGTAATTTTGGGAATAACCAGCTTCTAATCACTCTATACCTCTCATCTTAAGGGAACTCAACAACTTGTTTTCCACTTTTATAACTATTCGTGTACCTCGTTTATACTATACCTTGATCCAAAATCCCAAATCATACTTCATACTTTAAGTTAATCGAACCTCAGACATCACCAGAAAACCCTTGCACCTATGATGGGTTTTACTTTCCAATAACATTTTAATAAAGTATCCTCTAAAACTAGGTTGGAATTTTGTAGTATTCATCAAAAGGACACCTTAGCATCTCATTTCCCTTAATCCTACTTATGAAATCCATGGAATCTAATGCACCTTAGCATATATTAGTGCACCCATTAAAATCAACTTAACACCCTGCAAGTGCATATAACTAAAAGGATTGTTAAATTAGACCATAGTCTCTTGAGACACTCTTACACCTTCAAACTATAACACATACCTTCCAAACATTCCATAAATCACATGATAAACTCTCGAGTGATCCAATTTACATTGTATACCCGTAAGACATGAGCATATTTTCTCACTTTAATATTTTTACTTTCACAACCTATACCCCAAAGTGCAACTCCTAAGTACAGCCTCCGGAGTATCAACCTAATTACCAAAATATACTTACCGAATCAAAAGTTTAGGTCGTGCATTGATACCGACGAAGCCCACTCTAAGTGACCTAGACGTTCTATCCGCAAATGCACGGGTCATACAAGTAATAATGGAATTTGAGTCCCGAATTATCGTCCCACAGAGAAGTTGAATTACCTAATTAAGTATTAGTTACTCTTACCCTAAGTATATTCTAGTAAATTATGAATTTTAAGAGAATGATCTACAAGGCTAGAAATACTGTAAATAATAAAAACTATAAATTAGAGAAAATAAAACTGAGCTAAAATTACTTACAGAGCTCCGAGTAATTTAAAAGCAACAACCTACAAAAGATAATTAAAACAATTAATAAATGCAATTAAAAATGCAAATATGAAAATAAGAAACAAAATTAATTAAACTAAAATTCAACAACCCTAAAAATAAAATATGCATGTAATTAAACTAATTAATAAAAATGCAAACTAACCTAAAGTCTAATAAAGTAAAACTTCTATTAATCCTAATGAAATTCTTAAATCAAACTAAGAAATTAACTACCTATAAAATAATCCTAATTAAATTTAACTTTAACTAATTACTAACACTAAAACAAAATCTAATTAATGCATGAGAAATATTTTTGGATTTTTCAATTTAAAATGCAAACTTATTAAAATTACCTAAAATAATTCTACTACTAATTTTAATTATGTACTACCTAAACACTAAATTTAATTCTAAATTCCTAAATTGAACTAAGTTTATACTAATAAGCAAGGAACAATAATATCTAAATTAAACTAAACCTATGATCTAAGCTAACAAATAACATTAAAAGAAATACTAAAATATAATAGTAAGTATGCATGAAAAATGGAATTGTGCAAAAGTTAAATGTCAAACGTGGAATTGCTTAGTTTCCTAGCTGGCCTCGGTCTCGACTACTGGCACTGTGCAATTCTTGCTCCAGGCGGCTGTTCCATTCTCTGTAATGCCTATCTCCTGCTTTTCTGACCAGCATGCCCTCTGCTTCAGATTTCTACACTATACTATACCGCCAGTCGTGCCTCTGTCCTGCTAACCATTGCAGTGCTGCACCTTACTTCACGCACACTAGCATGTCACAAACTGCCTTGCTTCTATCATTAGCAAGCCATGCTCCTGATCTCGATTCTTGCTCCAGTACTGCTCTCAGTTTGATCCAGATGATGTCCTCAACTATGTCCAGGTTTGTTCATTCCCTGCAATTGGCGTGCACAGCATCACCCGTCCCTGCATTTACAGAATCATCTCATCAGCAATGCCAAACTGAACTTGCAGCAAAATGTACACTCAGCTCCTGCTTCAAATCAGTAACCAATAGAGGTCGGTAGTGACACTCCTGCGATACATGTTCAGTAGCACCAAGGTTACGTCAAGGAAGGCTCGGTAACTGCAGCAGGTAGGAGTTGTCAAGAGCAACGCAGAGCACGGTAACAACAAGTAATATTATCCCTGCTGAATGTGCACAATTAAGCATCCTTCAATACTTAGCAAAGCAGACTTGGGAATAAGAGAAAACACTAGTAAAGAAAATATGTAATATGAACTTTCCAAGCAGTAAATGAAGAATAACAGCTTAAAGGAACTGATACTAAAAGCTAAAACAAAATGCAAAAAATGAACAGTAAACGGATGGGAAAACAGGGGAGAACAGAGGAGCAATACATTTGCTTTGAAGAGGTACTATAACAAGGAATAAATAAAAAAAGCAAGAGAAAATAAAAGCAACAACACATGAAACAAAAAAATGAAAATAAGAAGAAAATCAAATGGCTCGATCTCCTTGCCAACAGCGTCGTTCCTAGCACTGGAGTCGACGACAGTTCAGTCCCGTTCAGATTGTCACCCAACTAGAATATTCAAGAAACTAAAATAAAAAATGGCTACAAATAAAATAAAAATAAAACAGTACTGTATAAACAGATTGAAGATGTGAGACCCCGTATATGTATAATTGAGAATATGTACATAGAAATGTAAATTAAATCATAAGTATGATGATATACTTGTAATGTGAAGTATATGTAATGTAAGTCCATGAGTTTAATGTACACACATGTAATAAGAGTTGTGATTGTACATACAAGTTACATTATGTATGAATGTGAAGAAATGGACTTAAACATGTGGAGAATGTGAGTAGAATGGATTATGAGTAGTGTGATAAATGGAAGGAGAACTGCATAAGTTGTGCACTTTCATTTGGTTTTTATCATGTACCTTTGGATATACAAAGATTCTACATAAGTTTTAATGTGTATGAAGTATTAATGGATGTTGTTTTCAAGTCTCAAAAGTGATCGAATGAGAAAATGACTATTGCAAGTATGAGTTATTGCAGAAAAATTGTAAAGAATCTGGAAATATGAAGGTTAGATCGATCTCATAGGATGAGAGATCAATCTGAAAGAGCCAGAAAGCTCTTATTTGAGCAATGGAATCGAGCAGATCGATCTCCAAGTGAGCCAAATCAATCT
The DNA here is from genome assembly GCA_033439115.1 of Firmiana major. Taxonomy (NCBI): domain Eukaryota; kingdom Viridiplantae; phylum Streptophyta; class Magnoliopsida; order Malvales; family Malvaceae; genus Firmiana; species Firmiana major. Next base: position 14,834,934 of record CM065904.1, on the reverse strand, counting down.
CCTAGCTCATTCTGTAAAATGCAGATCGATCCTTAATGGAACAGATCGATCTTCTTAGCTCTTAGGTTGGAAGCAGATCGATCTTTCCTAAGACCAGATTGATCTCCTTGACTCTCTGTTTGAAGCAAGATTGATCTTCCTTACTCAGCATATCGATCTCCTGCCTTCAAAATGTTTTGGAAAAGAGGGATTTTAAGAGCACCAGATCGATCTCCACCCAAGGCAGATCGATCTTATCAAGCTGAATCTATAAATATGGAGAAGTTGGATCTGCATTTTTGAGACAAAAACCAATCTTTCCCATTTCTAACCTAAAACCTAGCTTTCTCACTCCTAAATTCACACATTTTTAGTAAGATTTGAGGGAAAGCTATTAAAGATAAAGTTGTTCACATCAAAGAGAAGAACAACATAGTTCGGAGGCGTTTCTCCACTTGTTGGATTGAAGGATCAAAGGTGCATTTCCATTAGAGCAAAGAGGAAATCAAACTAGGTGAGTTTCTAAATGAAATAACTCAAGTACATTGTGTAGACATTGATCTTTGGAGTTGTTTCGTGCGCATAAAAAGGGTAGAAACTACTTAGAAAGTAAAGAATCCACCATGACCTAGGAATGGTCTAGTGTGAGAAAGTGAAATGTGTTGAGATTAATGATGAATCAGATATATTGAAGATAATAATAGTGTTGTGGTATGATTTTAAGGTGTTGTTAGTGAATAAATTGTGGGACTTACCAAAAAGGGGTAAAATGTGGATTAAGGCATTGGTAAATACAAAGATGGGTTATATTGACTAATGAGGTTAAATGTGAGTTAACAACTTTAACTCAAGTGGTTTGGATGATTGAATCGCAGCTTTCGAGGATACACCAGAATAAGGCGAGCCAAGCGCGCAAGAAGCTCAGAGGAAAAGAGAGTCGCACTCAAGTAAATCGAGGTAAGGGAATCGTATGGACTCTTAGAGATATCTGTGTAGAATTTGGGTGCTTAAATGCTTTGCTAGAATGCATGAGATATTAGGAAATGAAATGGGGTGATTGAATGGCAAAAGTTGGGTGTTTGAGAAATGTGCATAAAAACAAAAGCATTATGCTTTGAAAATCATGTTTTATTGCTTTTTAGCAAATGATTGGTAGCGTGGCCGACATTTGAAATGAATTACAAAAGAAATGAGTTGTTTTGGTTTGTTAACCATACTTTACAAAGAATTGAGCCACCTACTTGGTTTTCATGAGAATGAAAGCGTGCTAGAGTATGACTCGCACGAGATTTGATATGTTTTATACGTATGAGTACTGGAGCTTAGCTCGCACTATTTTTCACATGGATTTTTATATTGGTTTTGGCATGGTGCTTGGAGCTTAGCTCGTACTAGATGCCCATCTTATTTGTGTCGTGCTTGGAGCTTCAAGTAGACTGGGTATCGCACCAATTAAATAGGCTTGCACGTGCATTTGTGATTTTTTGACATGTTGATAGCCGTGTTAGGAGCTTCGGGTAGACAAGAGGTCATACCGATTAAATAAGCTCACATGTGCATTTTAAGATGTGGCATGATGTGATATGTTGATATGGGTCCACGGAGTACGCTGTTCAGTGCAAGTAGCATGGTGTACGTTGTACTGTGTTGAGATGTGATATGCAGTCTTTGGATGAGATCTACTATTGACCAGCAGGCAAGATTTGACCCACCTCCCGTGTGAAAGTAGATAGTGGTGATATTCCACACACCCGATCTATGTAGCCAGTATCACAGGTTATGGCCATAGACCTAGAGGTTATTTCCCTTATTAAACTGCCTATCTCACATGTCTAATGCTTTAAGAATAAATCCATGTTTAAAATGTTTTGTGGGTCAAGATAGTCCGAGGGAGGGACTGAATCCTGACTAGAGTTGAAGTGTTTTGAGATGAAAGTATGTTAATGGTTCTTAAAGTGCACAGATGCATGATGTTAAATGCCATGCCTTACTTGTGAAATATGCATGATGATTAATGTTGTGCCTTACTTATGAAATATGCATGATGGTTAATGCCATGCTTTGAATGGGATTTTGTGCACTATATTTTAATAGCATGAATTGCTTTACATACCATTAACACAATCATACACTCATGTTTAAGATAAAATGATGAACTAAATGCTTTTGAGCACGGCATCACAATCACGTAGATAGTGCAGTATCTACCTGTTCGTATGATTGCCTTACTAATCGTGTGGTTTGTTCACCCCTTTATTTTCCCCCTGTCTATAGAGATTTAAGTATAGATTGAGTGTGACTGGAGGCTTTCCCTTTTTGGTATCCGCTGCATCCTACCCCTAAAGGTATACACACTTGAATTATATTGTATCTAAACTAGACATAGCACAGTAGCATTTTGTATGTATACATTGGGGATGTAAAGCAATGTAAACACTTATAAACAGTGACTCTGAAGTATTCATGAAAGTGTTTACTTTTGAAATTAAATTGTTATGGATGGATGAGGTAGACATTGACACACAACCCAACTGTTGAGAGTGTGGTTGTTCACGATCGAGGAAAGATGATTAATAAATGACGGATGAAAATGCGAAAAATTTATACGTATTTTGGTAAGTTAAGGGTTGTGACAGAAGTTGGTATCAAAGCTCGAGTTAGTCTGATGTGTGTCGATGTCTAAAATACTTAATAAGTTAGAAAGTTACATTCCCTGTTATTGTGCTTGTTTAGATACAAATTGTGTGTGTGTCGATGGGTTGACTAGGAAATTTATGTGTATGTAGGGAAGTGAAACTATATGCCTAATACCAGTCACGATAGAGGGATGGGAGCACAGGCTCGAGGCCATAGAGGTAGGCCTGGGGGTAATTTTGTGCCAGAAACACGCGAGGCTCAGGATGATATTGAGGTGGAGGCTGAGGTGGAGCATGCTCCACAGGGTCCAGAAGAGAGGCCTGAGAGTACAGAGGCTCGCTTCGCGAGGATTGAGTGGAGCATTGAGATGATATTGGAGTTGGTCACCCAATCTTTACCTAGAGTTGGTGGTAGACAGAGTCCCGCTACACAGGGTGATGCCGAGCAGGCGACAGCTCTTGAGGCATAGGCACGACCAGCCCAGAGACCTCAGACGATAGATACCTCACCTGCGTAGGATATGCCTACACCTGTTGCTACACCACAGGCTAGTAGAGGTTAGGGATATGGATGTGATTTAGATAGACTGTGGTAGTTCTAAAAGTTTGGACTGCTGTGTTTCAGTGGAGTAAAGGACCCAGTAGTTGTTGAGGATTGGATAAATCAGATCGAGAAGCTGTACGGGTTCTTTGAGTGCACTACTATCGAGATGGTAGCGTTTGCCGCGTTTATGTTGAAGGGATCAGCAGAACATTGGTGGAAGTCCACCAAGCCTATTTTGAGAGCCCGGCATACTGAGATCAGCTGGGATGTATTTTTGGAGGCATTCCGGAGACAATATGTCCCAGATACCTCACAACGGAAGCTAAAGATGGCATTTTTAGGACTGACCGAAGGGAGCAGGACTGTAGATGAGTATGAGACGACCTTTATCTCCCTGGACAGGTATGATCTCAATACTATGAGTAATGAGGTCGAGAAGATCCAAAAATTTATGGATGCATTGCGACCGATCATCGGGTCCAGATTAGTTCCTCTGGACATTTCGACCTACGAGGAGGCAGTGCGCAGGGTGCAATTTTGTGAACATGATGTTGATAAAATGGCCTCAGAGTTTGGGAAAGTCGGTAAAGTAAGGGACAGGGATAAGAAGAGACCAATGATGGATAGAGTCTTCAGCTATAAAGGAAGCAAGAGATTTTCTAGAAAGAGGCCAAGGATCAAAGAGATCCAGGAGAGGACAGTAAGACTCCCATGTATCCAGCCATAACTCTAGCTAAGGGAATTGTGATTGGAGGGCCACGACCTACGATAGAGCAGTGCGATAAGTGTGGCAGGTACCATGGAACTCAACAATGCTATGAACATCCTACAGTATGCTTTAGATGTGGGAAACCAAGGCACATAATCAGAGATTACCCAGAGATGACAGAGAGAGCTCCACAGAAGGGCAAGGAGCTAGAGAGAGCTCCAGTTGGGACAGCTACTCCGAGGAGGAGGGCTACAGTTGAGGAAAAAGGAAAGCAAGTAGTGGGTGTGAGTAGAGGACGAGTGCATGCACTGGACCAGGACATTGCAAATAAGTCTTCGGATATGGTAAAAGGTACCGTTCAAATCTTTGATTTAGAAGCATTTGTACTATTTGATCCTGGTGCCACGCATTCTTTTATATCGTCGTCCTTTGCATGCAAATTGTAGAAGTATGTAAAACCCACACTACTAGATAAGATGTTAATGATATCTACCCCTATGAATGATAGCCAGTTGACTGAACATGTGTATAGGAATCGTAAGATGAGGATAGGAGGTAAGGAAATGGCAGCCGATTTAATTTTATTAAATATGAGTGATTTTGATGTGATCCTAGGAATGGATTGGTTGGCTGTCAATCATGTTGTTATGGATTGTCATGTAAAAACTTTAATGTTTCCAAAGATAGACAATCTTGTTGTAAAATTGGTGAAATGAAAAGAAATGATAATTTAGAGATGAATCTAATTTACAATTTATATATGTTAATGTGATGAATTATGATTACTAATAGTGGAAAGAATAATGTGAAGGATACATTGCTTATGTGATTGAGACGGATAAGGCACATCCGGAATTGAGAGACATACCAGTGGTCAGGGAATATCCAGATGTCTTCCAAGGTTACCTCCAGATAGGGAGATGGAGTTTGGTATAGATTTGGCACCTGGTACAGAGCTGATATCCAAGCCACCATACAGAATGGCTCAAGTTGAGTTGGAAGAACTAAGGAAACAGCTGCAAGAGTTGCTGGAGAAGGGATTCATCAGATCGAGTGTCTCACCTTGGGGAGCACCGGTTCTGTTTGTAAGGAAGAAGGATGGAAGCCTCCGACTGTGTATAGATTACCGGTTGTTGAATAAGGCCACCATCAAGAATAAGTATCCCCTTCCACGCATCGATGACTCGTTGGATCAGCTTAAGGGAGCATAGGTCTTTTTTAAGATAGATATGAGATCTGGGTACCATCAGTTGAAGATACAAAGTGGAGATGTACCCAAGACAACTTTTCACACCCGGTATGGACACTATGAGTTTATGGTTATGCCATTCGGGTTGACGAATGCTCCCGTAACTTTTATGTCGTTGATGAATGAGATATTCCACCAGTATTTGGATCGATTTGTGATTGTGTTTATTGATGATATACTGGTGTACTCAAGATCTGGAGAAGAGCATGAAAGGCATTTAAGAATAGTGCTACAGACCCTCTGAGAGAAGAAGTTGTACGCTAAAGTTAGCAAGTACGACTTTTGGTTGGAACAGATCTCTTTTCTGGGTCATATAGTGTCGAAAGATGGAGTATCAGTGGATCAATCTAAGATTGAGGCAGTGATACAGTGGCAGAGACCCCAGACAGTGACAGAGATCATGTCACGACCCTTAACTTATAAAAATACGTACAAATGTTTCGCATTTTCATGCGTCATTTATTAATCAACCTTCCTTGATCGTGAACAACCACACTCTCAACAGTTGGGCTGTGTGTCGATGTCTACCTCTTCCATCCATAACAATTTAATTTCAAAAAGTAAACACTTTCTTGAATACATCAGAGTTACTGTTTACAAATGTTTACATTGCTTTACATCCCTAATGTTTACATACAAAATGCTACTGTGCTATGTCTAGTTTAGATACAAAATAATTCAAGTGTGTATACCTTTAGAGATAGGATGCAACGGATACCAAAAAGGGAAAGCCTCTAGTCACGCTCAATCTATACTCAAGTCTCTATTGAGAGGGGAAAAATAAGGGGGTGAGCAAACCACATGCTCAGTAAGGCAATCATGCGAATAGGTAGATACTGCACTATCTACGTGATCGTGATGTCGTGCTGAAAAGCATTTAGTTCATCATTTTATCTCAAACATGAGTGTATGATTGTGTTAATGGTATGTAAAGCAATTCATGCTATTAAAATATAGTGCACAAAATCCCATTCAAAGCATGACATTAACCATCATGCATATTTCATAAGGCATGGCATTAATCATCATGCATGTTTCACAAGTAAGGCATGGCATTAAACATCATGCATATGTGCACTTTCAAAACCATTAACATACTTTCATCTAAAAACACTTCAACTCTAGTCAGGATTTGGTCCCTCCTCGGACTATCTTAACCCAGAAAACATTTCAAACATGGATTTATTCTCAAAGCATTGACATGTGAGATAGGCAGTTCAATAAGGGAAATATGGCCATAACTTGTGATACCAGCTACACAGATCAGGTGTGTGGGATATCACCACTATCTCCTTTCACACAGGAGGTGGGTAAAATCCTGCCCATCGATTCATATCAGATCTCGTCCGAAGATAACATATCACATCTCAACACGGTACAACATACTACATGCTACCTGCACGGTATAACGTACTCCATGGACCCACATCAACATATCATATCACGCCACATCTCAAAATGCACGTGTGAGCCTATTTAATCGGTACGACCTCGTCTACCCAAAGCTCCTAACACGGCTATCAACATGTTATAATATCATAAATGCACGTGCGAGCCTATTTAATCAGTGCGACACCCAGTCTACTTGAAGCTCCAAACACGACAATAAATAAGGTGGGCATCTAGTGCGAGCTAAGCTCCAAGCACCATGCCAAAACCAGTATGAAATCCATGTGAAAACCAGTGCGTGCTAAGCTCTAGCACTCATGCGTATAAAACACGTCAAATCTCGTGCAAGTCATACTCTAGCACGCTTTCATTCTTACGAAAACAATGTAGGTGGCTCCTTTCTTTGCAAAGGGTGGTTAACAAACCAAAACAATTCATTTCTTTTGCAATTCATTTCAAATGCTCGCCAACCTACCAATCACTTGCTAAAAAGTAATAAAACATGATTTTCCAAAGCATTATGCTTTTATTTTCATGCACATTTCTCAAACACCCAAATTTTTCCCTTCAATCACTCAATTTCATTTCCTAATATCTCATGCATTCTAGCAAAGCATTTAAGCACCCAAATTGCACACAAATATCACTAAGAGTCCATACAATTCCCTTACCTCAATTTACTTGAGTGCGACTCTCTTTTCCTCATAGCTTCTTGAGCTCTTGGCTCGCCTTATTCCGATGTATCTTTGGAAGCTACGATTCAATCATCTAGTCAATATAACCCATCTTTGCATTTACCAATGCCTTAATCCATATTTTACCCCCTTTTGGTAAATCCCACAATTTATTCACTAACAATACCTTAAAATCATACCACAACACTATTATTAACTTCAATATATCCCATTCATCATTATTCTCAACACTTTTCACTTTCTCACACTAGACCATTCCTAGGTCATGGTGGATTCATTACTTCTTAAGTAGTTTCTACCCTTTCTATGCATACTAAACAACTCCAAAGATCAATATCTACAGAATGTACTTGAGTTATTTCATTTAGAAACTCTCCTAGTTTGATTTCCTTTTTGCTCCAATGGAAATGCACATTTGATCCTTCAATCCAACAAGTGGGGAAATGCCTCCAAACTATGTTGTTCTTCTCTTTGATGTGAACAACTTTGTCTCTAATATCTTTCCTTCAAATCTTACTGAAAATGTGTGGATTTAGGAGTGAGAAAGCTAGGTTTTAGGCTGGAAACGGGAAAGATTGGTTTTTGTCTCAGAAATGCAGATCCAACTGCTTCATATTTATAGATTCAGCTTGATAAGATCGATCTGCCTTGGGTGGAGATCGATCTGGTCCTCTTAAAATCCCTCTTTTCCAAGACATTTTGAAGTAGGAGATCGATCTGTCGAGTAAGGGAGATCGATCTTGCTTCAAACAGAGAATCAAGGAGATCGATCTGGTCTTATGGGAGATCAATCTGCTTCTAACCCGAGAGCTAAAGAGATCGATCTGTTCCATTAAGGATCGATATGCATTTTACAGAATGAGCTAGGAGATCGATCTGGCTCCCTTGGAGATCGATCTGATCTATTCCATTGCTCAAATAAGAGTTTTCTGGCTCTTCTAAATCGATCTCTCATCCTATGAGATCGATATGACCTCCATATTTTCTAGATTTTTTGTAGTTTTTCGCAGAAACTTATACTCAAACTTCATCCCTTTTGTTGCCATGGTCATTTCCTCATCCAATCATCTTTGAGACTTGAAAATGACATCCCATAATACTTCATACACATTAAAACTTGTGTAGAATCTTTGTATATCCAATGGTGCATGATATAAACCAAATGGAAGTGCACAACTTATACAAATCTTCCTTCCATTTTACCATACTACTCATATTACATTCTACTCACATTCTTCACATGTTTAAGTCCATTTCTTCATATTCATATATAATGAAACTTTTATGTACAATCACAACTCTTATTACATGTGTGTACATTCAATTTATGGACTTTACATCATTTATACTTCATATTACAAGCACATCACTATTTACATATAAATACAAAGTCGTGTTTATACATATATGAGGTCTCACATTCCCCCCCACTTAGAAAATTTGGTCCTCCAAATTGAAACCAATCATTCTGTGAATAACTCGGGATACTTCTCCCGCATTAAACTCTCCAATTCCCATGTGGCTTATTCTACAGTGTGATATTGCTAAAGAACTTTCACCAAGGGAATTATCTTTGTCCTCAACACTTTATCTTTTCTATCCAATATCTGAACTGGCTTCTCAATGTATGTCATACCCTCATTGAGCTCTAATGGCTCATATCTTATTACATGTGCCGGGTCTGGGTGGTACTTCCTTAGCAAGGATATGTGGAAGACGTTGTGAACACTTGCCAATTCTGGTGGCAATGCCAATCTATAAGCCTTGTCTCCCACTCTCTCCAAAATTTCGAAGGGTCCAATGTATCTAGGGCTCAGCTTGCCATTCTTACCAAATTTCATAATTCCCTTCGAGGGAGAAACTTTCAAGAACACCGACTCACCCACATCAAACTCTAGTGGTCTCCGTCTCTTGTCAGTATAACTCTTTTACCGGCTCTGATCTGTCCGTAATCTCTCACATATCAATTGGACGTCCTCAGATGCCTACTGCACTAAATTTGGGGTAAAAATCTGTCTGTCACCAACCTCTTCCCATCCAATAGGGGAACGGCATCTACGCCCATACAATGCCTCATATGGTGCCATCCCGATACTCGCATGAAAACTGTTATTATAAGCAAACTCTGCGAGTGGCAAATGGTCATCCCAGGAGCCTCCAAAATCCAATGCACAAGCTCTCAACATATCCTCTAGGGTCTGTATAGTCCTCTCTGACTGACCATCTGTCTGAGGATGAAACACGATGCTCAAACTCAACTAGGTCCCCATCGCTTCTTGAAAACGTTTCCAGAAATGGGAAGTGAAGCGGGCATCCCTATCAGAGGCAACGCTGACTAGAATTTCATGTAGCCTCACTATCTCACGCACATATAGATTCGCTAACTGGCTCAGAGTATCAGTAGCTCTTATAACTAGAAAATGGGCTAATTTCATCAACCGATCCACAATTGCCCATATGGCATCATGACCTCTCCGAGTCCTCGGCAATTCCATCACAAAATCCATGGTGACATGCTCCCACTTCCATGTCGGTATCGGTAGAGGCTGCAATAACCCTGTAAGCTTTTGATGCTCTACTTTCACCTGCTGACAAACGAGACACTTAGCAACATATTCAGCAATGTGCCTTTTCATCCCAGACCACCAATAAACCTTTCGAAGGTTTTGATACATCTTAGTACTCCCTAGATGTATCATATATTTCGATGAGTGAGCCTCTATCAAGATCAACCTTCTGATCTACATCATCAGGAACACATATCCTACCTCTGAACCTCAACAATCCATCTGAACTCAACTTAAAATCAATCTTTGTGCCCCTCTGTATCTGTCCGACAATATCATTGCACTATTGATCAACTCGCTGAGCCTGTCGAATTCGATCTACCAGATCCGGTTCTAACTGCAGGCTAGCTACCATAACACCACCATCAGCACTGGGCAGGGTCACATCCAAACTGAGGTTCGTGAACTGTTCTAGCAGCTCGTGTTCCCTGATCATCATAAATGATACCATCTCGAGATGTTTCATACTCAATGCATCAGCAACCATATTTGCTTTACCCGGGTGGTACAAGATCTCACAATCATAATCCTTTAAGAGCTTGAGCTATCTCCTCTGTCTCATGTTTAACTCTTTCTGCGAGAACAGGTATTTAAGGCTCTTGTGATCTATGTAAACCTAAAATCTCTCACCATAAAGGTAGTGGCGCCATATCTTTAGCGTAAACACCACTGCTGCTAAGTCCAAATCATAGGTCGGGTAGTTCCTCTCATGAGCCTTCAATTGTCTAGATCCATAAGCTACTACCTTCCCATCCTGCATCAATATGCAACCTAGTCCTAGGTGTGAAGCATCCGTATACACCGAGAAACCTCCTGAGCTGGTAGGAACGGTAAAGATCGGAGCTATGATTAATCTCCTTTTCAACTCCTCAAAGCTTTCCTCACAATTATCGTCCCACACAAACTTTATATTTTTCCTCGTGAGATGTATCAATGGAGCAGCTAATCTTGAGAATCCCTCAACAAACATTCGATAATACCCAGCTAAAACCAGGAAACTATTGATCTCTGTCACTATCTGGGGTCTCTGCCACTGTGTCACTACCTCAATCTTTGATGGATTCACTAACACTCCATCCTTCGACACTAAATGACCCAGAAAAGAGATCTGTTCCAACCAAAAGTCACACTTGCTGAGTTTAGCGAACAACTTCTTCTCTCGGAGGGTCTGTAGCACTATCCTTAAATGTCTTTCATGCTCCTCTCTAGATCTTGAGTACACCAGTATATCATCAATAAACACGATTAAAAATCGATCCAAACACTGGTGGAATACCTTATTCATCAACGATATAAAAGCTACGAGAGCATTCGTCAACCCGGATTGCATAACCATAAACTCATAATGTCCATACCGGGTGTAAAAAGCTATCTTGGGTACATCTCCACTCCGTATCTTCAACTGATGGTACCCTGTTCTCAGATCTATCTTGGAAAAGACCTGTGCTCCCTTAAGCTGATCCAACAGGTCATCGATGCGTGGAAGGAAATACTTATTCTTGATGGTGTCCTTATTCAACAACCGGTAATTTATACACAGTCGAAGGCTTCCATCCTTCTTCCTTACAAATAGAATTGGTGCTCCCCAAGGTGAGACACTCGGCCTGATGAACCCCTTCTCCAGCAACTCTTATAGTTGTTTCCTTAGTTCTTCCAACTCAACTTGAACCATTCTGTCGGGTGGCTTGGATATCGGCTTCGTACCAGGTGTCAAATCTATAACAAATTCCATCTTTCTATCTGGAGGTAACCCTAGTAACTCATCCGGAAAGACATCTAGAAATTCCTTAACCACTAGTATGTCTCCCAATTTCGGACGTGCCTTATCTGTCTCAGTCACATAAGCGATGAACCTTTCACATTATTCTTTCCACCATTAGAAAGCATAAATCATCACATCAACATAAATAATTTTGTAAATTAGATTATACTCTTCTCAATTGCAATAACATATTCTTTAATTTCATTTCACCAAATTTACAACAAGGTTGTCTATCTTTGGAAACATCAAAGTTTTTACATGAAAATCCATCACAACATGATTGGCAGCCAGCTAATCCATCCCTAGGATTACATTAAAATAACTCATATTTAATAAAATTAAATCGGCTGCCATTTCCTTTCCTCCTATCCTCATCTTACAATTCCCATACACATGTTCAGTCAACTGGCTATCATTCATAGGGGTAGATATCATTAACATCTTGTCTAGCAGTGTGGGTTTTACATGCTTCAACAATTTACATGCAAAGGATGGCGATATAAAGGAATGCGTGGTACCAGGATTAAACAGTACAAATACTTCTGAATCAAAGATTTGGATGGTACCTTTTACCACATCCGAAGATTAATCAGCAGTGTCCTGGTCCAGTGTGTGTACTCGTCCTCTGCTCACACCCACTGCCTGCTTCCCTTTTTTCTTAGCTGTAGCCCTCCTCCTCGGAGCAGCTGTCCCAACTGGAGCTCTCTCTGGCTCCTTGCCCTTCTGTGGGGCTCTCTTTGTCATCTTTGGGCAATATCTGATTATGTGCCCTAGCTTCCCACATCTAAAGCATACTACCTGAGGTCCATAGCATGGTCGAGTACCATGGTAACTGCCACACTTATTGTACTGCTCTGTTGTAGGCTGTGGTCCTCCAATCACAATTCCTTTCACTGGACCTAGAGCCGGGTACATGGGAGGAATAACTATCATCTCTCGAATCTCCTCAATTCTTGGCCTCTTCCCAATAAACTTCTTGCTTCCCTTATAACTGAAGCCTCTATCCATCACTGGTCTCTTTTTATCTATGTCCCTCATCTTACTAACCTTCCCAAACTCTGAGGTAATCCTATCAACATCTTGCTCACACAATTGCGCCCTACGTATAGCCTCCTCATAGGTTGGTATGCCCAAGGGAACCAACCTAAACTTGATGGTCGGTCTCAATCCATCCACAAACTTTTAGATTTTCTCAGCCTCATTACTCATCGTATTGGGATCATACCTACCTAGGGAGACAAAGGTTGTCTCATACTCATCCACTGTCTTACTCCTTGGGGTCAGTCCCAAAAATGCCATCTTCATCTTCGTATGTACAGTATCCGAAACATATTATCTCTGGAAGGCCTCTAAAAACACATCTTAGCTGATCTCTGTATGTCGGGCTCTCAAAATAGGCCTGGTGGACTTCCACCAATGTTCTGTTGATCCCTTCAGCATAAACGTGACAAACGCTACCATCTCAGTAGTAGTGCACTCAAAGAACCCATACAGCTTCTCGATCTCATTTATCCAATCCTCAACAGCTAGTAAGTCCTTTACTCCACTAAAAGACGGTGGTCCAAACTTCTGGAACTACCGCAGTCTATCCAAATCACAACCGTAACCCCAGCCTCTACTAGCTTGTGGTGTAGCAATCGTTGTAGGCACATCCTATGTGGGTAGGGTATCTGTCGTCTGAGGTTTCTGGGCTGGGTGTACCTGTGCCTCAGGAACTACCACCAGCTCGACATCACCTTGTGTAGCGGGACTCTATCTACAGCCAACTCCAGGTAAAGATTAGGTGACCAACTCCAATATCATCTTTATGCTCCGCTAAATCCTCGCGAAGCGAGCCTCGGTACTCTCGGGCCTCTCCTCTAACCCCTATAGAGCGTGCTCAACTTCAGCCTCCACCTCAATATCATCCTAAGCCTTGTGTGTTTTTGGCTCAAAATTTCCCCCAAGCCTACCTCTACGGCCTCGAGCCTGTGCTCTCATTCCTTTACCGCGACTGGTATTAGGCATATAGTTTCACTTCCCTACGTACACATAAATTTCTTAGTTAACCCATCGACACACACACAATTTGTATCTAAACAAGCATAGTAACAAAGGGATGTAACTTTCCAACTTATTAAGTATTTTAGATATCGACACACGTCAGACCAACCTGGCTTTGATACCAACTTCTGTCACGACCCTTAACTTACCAAAATACGCATAAATTTTTCGCATTTTCATGCTTCATTTATTAATCATCCTTCTTCGATCGTGAACAACCACACTCTCAGCAGTTGGGCTGTGTGTCCATGTCTACCTCTTCCATCCATAACAATTTAATTTCAAAAGTAAACACTTTCATGAATACATCAGAGTTACTGTTTACAAGTGTTTACATTGCTTTACATCCCCAATGTTTACATACAAAATGCTACTGTTCTATGTCTAGTTTAGATACAAAATAATTCAAGTGTGTATACCTTTAGCGATGGGATGCAGCGGATACCAAAAAGGGAAAGCCTCCAGTCACGCTCAATCTATACTCAAATCTCTGTAGAGAGGGGGAAAATAAGGGGGTGAGTAAACCACACGCTTAGTAAGGCAATCATGCAAACAGGTAGATACTGCACTCTCTACGTGATCGTGATGCCGTGCTCAAAAGCATTTAGTGCATTATTTTATCTCAAACATGAGTGTATGATTGTGTTAATGGTATGTAAAGCAATTCATGCTATTAAAATATAGTGCACAAAATCCCATTCAAAGCATGGCATTAACCATCATGCATATTTCATAAGTAAGGCATGACATTAATCATCATGCATGTTTCACAAGAAAGGTATGGTATTAAACATCATGCATATGTGCACTTTAAAAACTATTAACATACTTTCATCTCAAAACACTTCAACTCTAGTCAGGATTCGATCCTTCCCTCGGACTATCCTGACCCACAAAACATTTCAAACATGGATTTATTCTCAAAGTATTAGACATGTGAGATAGGCAGTTCAATAAGGGAAATAACCTCTAGGTCTATGGCCATAACCTGTGATACTAGCTATATGGATTAGGTGTGCGGGATATCACTACTATCTGCTTCCACACGGGAGGTGGGTCAAATCCTGCCCATCGATCCATAGCAGATCTCATCCGAAGATGGCATATCACATCTCAACACGGTACAACGTACTCCATGCTACATGCACGGTACAGCGTACTCCGTGGACCCATATCAACATATCACATCACGCTACATCTCAAAACGCACGTGCGAGCCTATTTAATCGGTATGACCTCTTGTCTACCCGAAGGTCCTAACACGACTATCAACATGTCAAAATATCATAAATACACGTGTGAGCCTATTTAATCGATGCGACACCCAGTCTACCCGAAGCTCCAAGCACGACAACAAATAAGGTGGGCATCTAATGCGAGCTAAGCTCCAAGCACCATGCAAAAACCAGTATGAAATCCATGTGAAAACTAGTGCGAGTGAAGCTCTAGCACTCATGTGTATAAAATACGTCAAATCGCGTGCGAGTCATACTCTAGTATGCTTTCATTCTCACGAAAACAATGTAGGTGGCTCATTTCTTTGAAAAGTGTTGTTAACAAACCAAAACAACTCATTTCTTTTACATTTCATTTCAAATGTTCACCAACCTACCAATCACTTGCTAAAAAGTAATAAAACATGATTTTCCAGAGCATTATGCTTTTATTTTCATGCACATTTCTCAAACCCCCAACTTTTGCCCTTCAATCACCCTATTTCATTTTCTAATATCTCATGCATTCTAGCAAAGCATTTAAACGCCCAAATTGCGCACAGATATCTCTAATGACAATGGACCTTTGATCTTTTAATCCTTCAATGGAAATGCACCTTTGATCCTTCAATCCAACAAGTGGGGAAATGCCTCCAAACTATGTTATTCTTCTCTTTAATGTGAACAAATTTGTCTCTAATAGCTTTCCCTCAAATCTTACTGAAAATGTGTGGATTTAGGAGTGAGAAAGCTAGGTTTTAGGTTAGAAATGGGAAAGATTGGTTCTTGTCTCAAAAATACATATCCAACTGCTCCATATTTATAGATTCAGCTTAATAAGATCGATCTGCCTTAGGAGATCAATCTGTCGAGTAGGGAAGATCAATCTTGCTTCAAACAAAGAGTCAAGGAGATCGATCTGGTCTTAGGGGAGATCGATCTACTTTCAACCCGAGAGCTAAGGAAATCGATCTATTCCATTAACGATCGATCTACATTTTTTAAAATGAGCTAGGAGATCGGTCTGGCTCCCTTGGAGATCGATCTGCTCTATTCCACTGCTCAAATAAGAGCTTTCTGGCTCTTTCAGATCGATCTCTCATCCTATGAGATCGATCTGACCTCCATATTTTCTAAATTTTTTGCAGTTTTTTTTTTTTTTTACAGAAACTCATACTTAAACTTTATCCTTTTTGTTGCCATGGTCATTTCCTCATCTAATCATCTTTGAGACTTGAAAATGACATCCCATCATACTTCATACATATTAAAACTTGTGTAGAATCTTTGTATATCCAAAAGTGCATGATATAAACCAAATGAAAATGCACAACTTATGCAAATCTTCCTTCCATTTTACCATACTACTCATATTCCATTCTACTCACATTCTTCAAATGTTTAAGTCCATTACTTCATATTCATATATAATGAAACTTATATGTACAATCACAACTCTTATTACATGTGTGTACATTTAATTTATGGACTTTACATCATTTATACTTCACATTACAAGCACATCACTATTTACATATATATACAAAGTCGTGCTTATACATATATGAGGTCTCACAGATCAGACGTTTCCTAGGTTTAGCTGGGTATTATCGACGGTTTGTAGAGGGATTCTTAAGGTTAGCTGCTCCTTTGACACGTCTCACAAGAAATAATGTGGAGTTTGTGTGAGACGATAAGTGTGAGGAAAGCTTTGAGGAGTTGAAAAGGAGATTAACCACAACTCCGAGCCTCACCGTTCCTACCAGCTCAAGTGGTTTCTTGGTGTATACGGATGCTTCACACCTAGGACTGGGCTGCGTATTGATGCAGGATGGGAATGTAGTAGCCTATGGATCTAGACAATTGAAGGATCATGAGAGGAACTACCCGACCTATGATTTGGAGCTGGCAGTGGTGGTGTTTGCACTGAAGATATGGCGCCACTACCTTTATGGTGAGAGATTTCAGGTTTACACAAATCACAAGAGCCTCTAATACCTGTTCTCGCTGAAAGTGTTAAACATGAGACAGAGGAGATGGCTCGAGCTCTTAAAGGATTATGATTGTGAAATCCTATACCACTCGGGTAAAGGAAATGTGGTTGTTGATGCATTGAGTAGGAAGCATCTTAGGATGGTATCATTTATGATGATCAGGGAACATGAGCTATTGAAACAGTTCACAAACCTTAGTTTAGATGTGACCTCGCCTAGTGCTGATTGTGGTGTTATGGTAGCTAGCCTGCAGTTGGAACCAGATCTGGTAGATCGAATCCGACAAGCCCAGCTAGTTGATCAGTAGTGCAGTGATATTGTCGGCAGATACAGAGGGGCACAGAGATGAATTTTGAGTTAAGTTCAGATGGATTATTGAGGTTCAAAGGTAGGATATGTGTTCCTGATGATAAGGAGATCAGAAGGTTGATCTTGACAGAGGCTCACTCATCGAAATATAGGATACATCCAGGGAGTACTAAGATGTATCAAAACCTTCAAAAGGTTTATTGGTGGTCTAGGATGAAAAAACACATTGCTGAATATGTTGCCAAGTGTCTCGTTTGTCAGCAAGTGAAGGTAGAGCATCAGAAGTCTGAGGATTATTGCAGCCTCTACCGATACTGACATGGAAGTGGGAGGATGTCACCATGGATTTTGTGATGGGATTACCAAGGACCCGGAGAGGTCATGATGCCATATGGGTGATTGTGGATCGGTTGACGAAATCAGCCCATTTTCTAGCTATGAGAGCTATCGATACTCTGAGCCAGTTAGCGAATCTATATGTGCGCGAGATAGTGAGGCTACATGGAATTCCAGTGAGCGTTATCTCTGATAGGGATGCCCGCTTCACTTTCCATTTTCGGGAACGTTTTTAGGAATTGATGAGGACCCAGTTGAGTTTTAGCATCGCGTTTCATCCTTAGACAGATGGTCAGTCAGAGAGGACTATACAGACCCTAGAGGATATGTTGAGAGCGTGTGCATTGGATTTTGGAGGCTCCTGGGATGACCATTTTCCACTCGTAGAGTTCGCTTATAATAACAGTTTTCATACGAGTATCGAGATTTCACCATATGAGGCATTGTATGGGTGTAGATGCCATCCCCCCATTGGATGGGAAGAGGTTAGTGACAGACAGATTTTTGCTTCAAACTTAGTGCAGCAGGCATCTGAGAACGTCTAATTGATATGTGAGAGATTACGAAAAGCTCAGAGTCGACAAAGGAGTTACGTTGACAGGAGACAGAGACCACTAGAGTTTGGTGTGGGTGAGTCGGTGTTCTTGAAAGTTGCTCATTCGAAGGGAATTATGAGATTTGGTAAAAAAGGTAAGCTGAGCCCTAGATACATCGGACCCTTCGAGATTTTGGAGAGAGTGAGAGATAAGGCATACAGGTTGGCATTGCCACCAGAGTTGGCAACTGTTCATAATGTCTTCCATATATCCATGTTAAGGAAGTATCATCCAGACCCGGTGCATGTGATAAGATATTAGCCATTGGAGCTCAATGAGGGTATGACATACATTGAGAAGCCAGTTCGGATATTGTATAGAAAAGATAAAGTGTTGAGGATAAAGACAATTCCCTTGGTGAAAGTCCTTTGGCAACATCACACTGTGGAAGAAGCCACATGGGAATTGAAAAGTTTGATACGGGAGAAGTATCCCGATATATTTCCTGGATTGAATTGGTTCCAATTTGGAGGATTAAATTTTCTAAGTGAGGGAGAATGTGAGACCCTGTATATGTATAATTGAGAATATGTACATAGAAATGTAAATGAAATCATAAGTATGATGATATACTTATAATGTGAAGTATATGTAATGTAAGTCCATGAGTTTAATGTACATACATGTAATAAGAGTTGTGATTGTATATACAAGTTACATTATGTATGAATGTGAAAAAATGGACATAAACATGTGGAGAATGTAAGTAGAATGCATTATGAGCAGTGTGGTAAAATGGAATGAGAATTGCATAAGTTGTGCACTTCCTTTTGGTTTATATCATGTACCTTTGGATATACAAAGATTCTACACAAGTTTTAATGTGTATGAAGTATTAATGGATGCTGTTTTCAAGTCTCAAAAGTGATCGAATGAGAAAATGACTATGGCAGCAAATTAAGGATGTTCAAGTATGAGTTGCTGCAAAAAAACTGTAGAAAATCTAGAAATATGAAGGTTAGATCGATCTCGTAGGATGAGAGATTGATCTGGAAGAGCCAGAAAGCTCTTATTTGAGCAATGGAATAGAGTAGATTAATCTCCAAGGGAGCCAGATCGATCTCCTAGCTCATTTTGTAAAATGCATATCGATCTCGTCAGCTCTCAGGTTGGAAGTAGATCGATCTTCCCTAAGACCTGATCTCCTTGACTTTCTGTTTGAAGCAAGATCGATCTTCCCTACTCGACAGATCGATCACCTACCTTCAAAATGTCTTAAAAAATAGGGATTTTAATAGGACCAGATCGATCTCCACCCAAGGCAGATTGATCTTATCAAGTTGAATCTATAAATATGGAACAGCTAGATCTGCATTTTCGAGACAAAAACCAATCTTTCCCATTTCCAACCTAAAACCTAGCTTTCTCACTCCTAAATTGACACATTTTCAGTAAGATTTGAGGGAAAGCTATTAGAGACAAAGTTGTTCACATCAAAGAGAAGAACAACATAGTTTGGAGGCGTTTCCCCACTTGCTGGATTGATTGAGGGAAAGCTATTAGAGACAAAGTTGTTCACATCAAAGAGAAGAACAACATAGTTTGGAGGTGTTTCCCCACTTGTTGGATTGAAGGATCAAAGGTGTATTTCCATTGGAGCAAAGAGGAAATCAAACTAGGTGAGTTTCTAAATGAAATAACTCAAGTAAATTATATAGACATTGATCTTTGGAGTTGTCTGGTGCGCATAGAAAGGGTAGAAACTACTTAGGAAGTAATGAATCGACCATGACTTAGGAATGGTCTAGTGTGAGAAAGTGAAATGTGTTGAGATTAATGATGAATGGGATATATTGAAGTTAATAATAGTGTTGTGGTATGATTTTAAGGTGTTGTTAGTGAATAAATTGTGGGATTTACCAAAAAGGGGTAAAATGTGGATTAAGGCATTGGTAAATGCAAATAAAATAAAAATAAAACAGTACTGTATAAACGGATTGAAGAATCGAAGAAAGGATTGGAAAAAAAAATAAGACAGTATGGCTTCCTAAACACATTCTCAGCTACCCATAATTGCTCCACGCTGCTCCTAAGGGAGTAAGCAATCGGTAGCCTCAAGGAATGAATTCTGTCTCGGCCAACTGATGAAACATATAAGTGAACTAATGCAGAATAAACAAAGTGTAAAATAAAAGTGCTGGGAAGAACAATGAAACAGTTGTCATCGGGTTGAATATTATGAAATCTATCTTAAAGTAAAGAGTGAAACAAAGATTGGAAGAAAGGCTAAATGAAAATCTGCTCTCATTAAAGTAATCTTAAGTATGCCATAAACAGTAGCCAAGTGAAAACAAGAACACTGGTGGTTTTCAAATAGAAATAAAATTGAAACCAACGGGAAAGCTTCTTAAAAACAAGGAAAAAATAAAACAAAAAACTATTCTACCTACATTACTCGAACTAATTCTACACTAAAACTACTTAGTTTTCTTCAATTGCTATCACGCTCTATTTATACACACACTTAGGGGTACAATGGTAATTTTTCATCCTAGATGAGTTGGCATTGTTTAGCCACTTGTCTTCATTTTATTTGCTGCAGAGTAGATATTTCCACATCATCCGTCTTCTAGTACACTTAGTTGTGCGATGTGGCCCGGGGGGTGTCTTTTAGAGGGTTGGCACGATGTCCGTCGATCTTATCATTTTGGAGTGAATAAAATATTAACACCCAACATCCCACGTGTCCAGACGACCGGTGACTCGGTTTGTAAAATGGAAGTGGTCCATTTTCCTTTAGCTCGTTTTCAGCCCATTTTTGACTGAAAATACTGAGTTTCATCTGGATTTAATTTACCTGCACATTACAGAAATTTAATTAAATAAAGGGGATAATTAACAAAATAAATTGGAGATTTAAATAATTAATTAGGAAATTAAGCACAAATAATTTTATTTTTATAGAATTATCACACCCCCAAACTTGAGCTTTTGCTTGTACTCGAGAAAAACAAAATTCATGCAGGAATGACAAGTACCAACATGATAATTTCCCCAATATTATCCTCAAAGAAAAAATACAGACTATGATCTCAAAGATTCACAATCACAAGTCCAACATTCAGAATCATTCAATCATAAGTCCTAACCAAAATTGGACTCCTCGTGTGTGTGTGTGAAAATGTCAAAGCCACTACTCAGTACATTACCCGGATCAGATTATCCAAACACAGTGAATGCAAAATCAATGACAAGTGATAATTCTCATAAGTTTTCTTTTCACTTCTCTCTCGACTAATGTAGTCACACTTAATCAAATATCAATAGGACTTCATTAAGCTTGTAATGTAAGGCTGGGGCTAAGGTATGATAAAGTCGATTTAGGTTTAATTACCCCTCAACATGCATTACTTCTAGGATCTCCAATGTAAGAGCTCAAATTTATTTCCCTTAAACTTATTTATTTCACTAAACATCTTATTCTATTTTTGTATTTTTCTTCTTTCTTCTTTTTTTTTCCAACATATATATATATATGTATATATATATATGTATACATATACATACATCTATATACATGTATACATATACATATATATACATATATATATATATACATATATATATACTCCTTCACTATCACTTATATACATATATATATACTCCTTCACTATCACTTAATACCCATATGTATATCCCAATGACTTTTCATGCTTTCGGGGTAAGGGATAGGAACAGAGTATTTAAGCTACAGAAAAAATTTTGCAGGTGTATTTACAGAGAAAAGCTTATTTGGCCCAGATGGGTGACTAGGGGTAAAATATGTACAAGGATGGCTAGAAAGGCTCAAACGATCCAAAGATGGCCTAAATCATCTCCCTAATTAAGTGTGATCTAATATTTCGCCTCGAGATAAGATCAAACAAATTCTAGAAACAAAATCAACTGAACAAATGCAATCCTATGTCCACATAAGCTTTCTCTAAATAAATATAGCGATTCATGACATGAGATGTGCATAAGATGAGGCAATCACAATCAGAATTAAGACAAATTCAAGAATTCAACTTCATGCTTTTTCTATAATCATGCCTCTTATTCAATCAAAGTCAGACTAAATCATGGGATCATATCATCGGAATATGGGAAAACTGCATGGTAAGCACTAAATCATCCCAAAATCAAACAATTTAAGCTCATATTTTTGAAACAAATTGAAAATTTTTCCAATTTTTCCCAAAATTGCTTAAGTGATATCCTCTCCCCCAAACTTAAAGTGCACAGTGTCCTCAGTGTGCAGATAATGTAAGAATTTAAGCTCAAGAACAGAGTACTCCCCTTTCTGATGATGATGAACAACCGAAGCTTGATTGAAAGCGTAATACTATAAAAGAAATCTGCAACATAAACAAAGAAAGAAACAATAGAAAAGAAAAAGAAAAAGAACTATATACAAAGTGAAAAGAAAAATACAACCACTTCAAATGCAGCTGAAGAAAACAACACTCAGCAGCCAAAGTGGTGACAAAATGTTAACAGTTAAATCCTCCTGAGCTCTATCTACTTCCCTCCTTCTTTCAGATTTCTTGTGCTCAAGCCTTATATCCTCCTCAATCTTCATCTTAAAACACTCTTGAGAGTCATCGGGGAGCTTCAAAGGTTTGAAAACATTAAACTTCACTTCCTGATCCTGAATTCTCATTGTTAACTCCCCCTTTTGTACATCAATTAAAGTTCTACCAGTTGTTAGGAAAGGTCTGCCTAGTATAATAGGGACTTCCCTGTCTTCTTCCATGTCCAACACGATAAAATCCACAAGGAAAATAAATTTGTCCACCTTTACCAGAACGTCCTCAATGACCCCCTTCGAATATTTATTGGATCGATTAGCCAGTTGAAGGGTCACTGTAGTGGGCTTGGCATCCCCTATTCCTAACTTCTGATAGATAGAAAAAGGCATTAGATTTATACTAGCTCCTAAATCACACAGGGCTCTACCAAAGAATAAATTTCCAATAGTGCAGGATATGGTAAAACTCTCGGGATCCTTGAGTTTGGGGGTAATTTCCTCTGGATAATTGTACTCTGGATAATTGCACTACATTCCTCAGTTGAGGCCACCGCCTCATAATCTTCCAATCTTTTTTTCCTACAGAGGATGTCCTTCAAAAACATCACATAACTTGGCATTTGCTCTAAAGCGTCTGCGAAAGGAATGTTGATGTGAAGTTTCTTAAAAACCTTAAGAAATTTAGCGAATTGTTAGTCAAGCTTTTGGTTTTCAAACCTCTGAGGAAAAGGTACTGGTGGTCTAAGTGGTAGGGATGTAGTGGTAACATGTATAGCATCAGAGGACGAGGAAGGATGTGAAATAGAAGAAGTTATAGATGAAGAAGCAACTAAATTAGATTCCTTTGCAGCCTGATCCTGATGTTCCTGCTCCTTCTGAGCTGCATCTTTAGAACCTAAGGATTCTTCAACTATGGGCTATTCAGGTTTGGACTTAACTTGTGGTTCATCTAGCTCTTTGTCGCTCCTAGGGGTGATGGCTTTCACATGTTCTTTACCCTCCCTCTGCCTAACAGGATTGGCTTCGGTGTTACTAGGAAGGGTCCCTTGAGGACGCTGGCTAAGAGCATTCACTATTTGTCCAACCTGAACTTCTAAGTTCTTAATTGAGGCAGCTTGATTTTGCAAGATCATTGTGAACATTTCCTCAAGCGAGGGCTTCTTCTCAGCTGCTAGTGCATGTAAATGTTATGGCTGCATAGGTTGTGGTGGTGGTTGATGGAAGTGAGGTGGATGATGCTGAATTGTTGTGGGGATGGGTGATGAGGCGGATTGTATGGAAACTACTGATGTGGTGGTACATGAACTGGTGGAGCTTGAAAACTAGGGGGTCCTACAGGTCTAGAATTAGAAGATTGCTCTTGGTTTTGGCTTCAGGAAAAATTAGGATGGTTCCTCCACCCTGGATTGTAGATGTTTGAAAAGGGGTTGTTCTGTTGCGTCTGAGAAGGGGCAACATACTGAACCGATTCTAAATTAAGTGGACACCTATCTACAGAGTGTGTACCACCACACAGATCACAAGAAAGAAAATGACTTTAGATAGATTACACTGGATTAGGACTGGTGGAAGGATTATGCTGGGTACTGAGTGACTCTATCTTCTTCGTAAGGTTAGCGATTTGAGAGGTCAAGGTAGACAGCGTGTCGAGCTCATAGATACCCATCGACTTCTTAGACAATTGCCTCTCTGAGGACCATAGATAGTTGTTAGCAGCCATCTTGTCTAACAACTCGCAAGCTTCCTCCTCTGTTTTGCACATTAGGGCTCCACCCGCAGCAGCGTCAACGATAGTCCTATTTTGGCTTGTAAGTCCGTTGTAGAAGGTCTGGACTTGCAGCCCTAAAGGTAGGCCATGATAAGGACACTTCCTAAGAAACTTCTTATATCGTTCTCATTCTTTGTAAAGAGATTCAGAATCGAATTAGGCAAAGGAAGATATGTCACTACGGAGTCTAGCCATTTTAGAGGGAGGGAAAAACTTAGCCAAAAATTGATGGGCTAACTCGTTCCATGTAGAAATGGATCCTGAAGGTAAGGAGGTTAACCAATGTCACGCCCTATCCCTAAGCGAGAAGGGGAATAATCTAAGCCTAAGCGCATCATCAGATAATCCATTGTGCTTGAATGTATTGTATAGGTCCAGAAACTGCCCGAAGTGAGCATGTAGGTCGTCATGCGGAAGCCCACTGAACTGTAGAGAGGTTTGGATCATCTGAAGGATTGCAGGCTTAATTTCGAAATTCTTCATAGGGACAGATGGTGGCCTAATATTGGTATAATATCCTCCAATTGTCGGTATTGCGTAATATCCAACAGTCCTAATTTCTCTATTTTCTGCCATGATGTTTTGCAGTGGAGCTATTAATTTCCTAGAATCCTTTCAAATTTTCCTAAGAGTTTGTTCAATTTCACGATCTAGAGGAAAGCAATTAAAACTCTTGGCTCTACACATGCAAACATCAAAAAGTCCTTAAAATGTTTTTTTAAGTTTTTAAATTTTTCAATTTTTTTGAGAGAAAATTAACTAATCTATATTAAAGCTCTAAATATTTACAAGCTAGAATTACACCTAAGCATAGTTTCATCGATATTAATTAATGGCTAATTATCTTCCCCGGCAACGACTCAAAAACTTGATACCGACTAAGCTCACTCTAAGTGACCTAAACGTTCTATCCGCAAGTGCACGGATCGTACAAATAATAATGAGATTTGAGTCCCGGATTATCGTCCCACAAAAAAGTTGAATTACCTAATTAAGTATCGGTTACTCTTACCCAAGTATATTCTAGCAAATTATGAATTTTAAAGGAGTGATCTACAAGGCTAGAAATACTGTAAATAATAAAAACTATAAATTAGAGAAAATAAAACTGAGCTAAAATTACTTACAGAGCTTCGAGTAATTTAAAAGCAACAACCTACAAAAGATAATTAAAACAATTAATAAACGCAATTAAAAATGCAAATATGAAAATAAGAAACAAAATTAATTAAACTAAAATTCAACAACCCTAAAAATAAAATATGCATGTAATTAAACTAATTAATAAAAATGCAAACTAACCTAAAGTCTAATAAAGTAAAACTTCTATTAATCCTAAAGAAATTCTTAAATCAAACTAAGAAATTAACTACCTATAAAATAATCCTAATTAAATTTAACTCTAAGTAATTACTAACACTAAAACAAAATCTAATTAATGCATGAGAACTATTTTTGGATTTTTCAATTTAAAATGCAAACTTACTTAAAATTACCTAAAATAATTCTACTACTAATTTTAATTTTGTACTACCTAAACACTAAATTTAATTCTAAATTCCTAAATTTAACTAAGTTTATACTAATAAGCAAGGAACAATAATATGTAAATTAAACTAAACCTAATATCTAAGCCAACAAATAACATTAAAAGAAATACTAAAATATAATAGTAGGTATGCATGAAAAATGGAATTATACAAAAGTTAAATGCCAAACGTGGCCTTGCTTAGTTTCCCAGCTAGCCTCGGTCTAGACTACTGGCACTGTGCAATTCTTACTCCAGGCGACTGTTCCATTCTCTGCAATGCCTATCTCCTGCTTTTCTGACTAGCACACCCTCTGCTTCAGATTTTTACACTGTACTATACCGCCAGTCGTGCCTTTGTCCTGCTAACCATTGCATTGCCGCACTTTACTTCATGCACACCAGCAGGTCACCAACTGCCTTGCTTCTATCATCAGCAAGCCATGCTCCTGCTCTCGGTTCCTGCTCCAATACTGCTCTCGGTTTGATCCAAATGATGTCCTCAGCTGTGTCTAGGTCTGTTCATTCCCCGAAATTGGCGTGCACAACATCACTTGTCCTTGCATTTATAGAATCATCTCATCAGTAATGCTAAACTAAACTTGCAGCAAAATATGCACTCAGCTCCTGCTTCAAATCAGTAACCAACAAAGGCCAGTAGTGGCACTCTTGCGACACATGTTCAGTAGCACCAAGGTTGCTTCAAGGAAGGCTCAGTAACTACAGCAAGTAGGAGTTGTCAAGAGCAATGCAGAGCACGGTAACAACAAGTAATATTATCCCTACTGAACGTGCACGATCAAGCATCCATCAATACTCAGCAAAGCAGACCTGGGAATAAGAGAAAACACTAGCAAAGAAAATATGTAATATGCACTTTCCAAGCAGTAAATAAAGAACAACAGCTTAAAGGAACTAAAACTAAAAGCTAAAACAAAATGCAAAAAATGAACAGTAAATGGGTGGGAAAACAGGGGAGAACAGAAGAGTAATGCATTTGCTTTGAAGAGGTACTAGAACAAGGAATAAATATAAAATGCAAGAGAAAATAAAAGCAACAACATATGAAACAAAAAAATGAAAATAGGAAGAAAATCAGATGGCTCGATCTCCTTGCCAACAGCGTCGTTCCTAGCACTGGAGCCAGCGGTAGTTTAGTACCATTCAGATCGTCACCCAACTAGAATATTTAAGAAACTAAAATAAAAAATGGCTACAAATAAAATAAAAATAAAACAGTACTGTATAAACGGATTGAAGAATCGAAGAAAGGATTGGAAAAAAATAAGACAGTATGGCTTCCTAAACACATTCTCAGCTACCCATAATTGCTCCACGCTGCTCCTAAGGGAGTAAGCAATCGGTAGCCTCAAGGAATGAATTCTGTCTCGGCCAACTGATGAAACATATAAGTGAACTAATGCAGAATAAACAAAGTGTAAACTAAAAGTACTGGGAAGAACAATGAAACAGTTGTCATCGGGTTGAATATTACGAAATCTATCTTAAAGTAAAGAGTGAAACCAAGATTGGAAGAAAGGCTAAATGAAAATCTGCTCTCATTAAAGTAATCTTAAGTATGCCATAAATAGTAGCCAAGTGAAAACAAAAACATTGGTGGTTGCCAAATAGAAATAAAATTGAAACCAACGGGAAAGCTTCTTAAAAACAAGGAAAAAAATAAAACAAAAAACTATTCTACCTACACTACTCGAACTACTTCTACACTAAAACTACTTAGTTTTCTCCAATTGCTATCATGCTTTATTTATACACACACTTAGGGGTACAATGGTAATTTTTATCCTAGATGAGTTAGTATTGTTTGGCCACTTGTCTTCATTTTATTTCCTGCAGAGTAGATATTTTCACGTCATCCGTCTTCTAGTACACTTAGCTGTGCGATGTGGCCCGACGGATGTCTTTCAAAGGGTTGGCATGGTGTCCGTCGATCTTATCATTTCGGAGCGAATAAAATATTAACACCCGACATCCCACGTCTCCAGACGACTGGTGACTCGGTCTGTAAATTAGAAGTGGTCCAGTTTCCTTTAGCCCATTTTCAGGCCATTTTTTACTGAAACGACTGAGTTTCATCTGGATTTAATTTACCTGCACATTACAAAATTTTAATTAAATAAAAGGTATAATTAACAAAATAAATTAGGGATTTAAATAATTAATTAGAAAATTAAGCACAAATAATTCTATTTTCATAGAATTATCATGCATACCATTCCGTAACTCTCACATGTAAACCTTCAATATTAACTTCCCTACATGTTTATTAGATTTAAATCTAAGAAACATAAGTCATATCCTGCACTCCATGAAATGAAACTTGTCTTACATACATTCAGAATAATATTAATAATTTCCTAGAAAATTCTTTTCTAGTCTCCCGATGTACTTAATTGCTTAAATTCTCTCATATACCACCAGAACAACATTGGTAACTTCCAAACACATATTTATATATAAATCCATACAAAATCCTACAGTACATTTTTAAAAAACATACATTTCTATTCACTTAATTCCAAAACAAAGTCCCTAAACATGAACTTTCAGTTACATCACCTAAAATAGGTATACTAAACAGAATCTAAGGCATATTCTTTACATCATAAATAAAAAACTCAGCTAGCTCCTTGGCCAGTATAGATATTTATCCTTAAGTTATAACTTACTTGCCCTTTTCAACAGCCCTAACTTTTCTTTTACGAGTAAACTCCTACACCTATCCTTGAGTAATTGCCATTTGTGGACAATCCCTGATTAGGAGGCCTACTTGTCCACAAAAGAAAATACACCCATAGCCCAATAATAGGATTTGGTATTGCGCTTCTTGCCACAAACCTTACAAACGTTGCCGGTACTTTGAGTTGTAGTAGTGGTAGTAGTAGGAATGGTAGCAACAGGCCTAATCTCCTATTAATAGGACACCGTGAACTTTGGTTTCTTCTTGAAACCCCGAGAGCCCTTCTTTTGCGAGGAATCACCATCCACAGGCTGCTTTTCTTTGTCCTTTCCACTAGAACCATAATCGACCTGGTGGGGTCTAAACTCTTGCCCTACCGATCGGGCTCTCCGGATAACCTCATCACAAATTGTGGCGTCTTGTGGAGTCAGTCTAACACAAGTAGATGGTTGAGGCACTGAGGGAAGGATGGGTTAATATCTATCGATTCCTTAGGTAATAGTATTATCGTCGGTATGTTGCACCATCATGGTTGATGGGATGGCGATCATACTATTAAATCTCTGCTCGATCCTCTGCTCGAGTTAAATAATCCTTATGTTAGGGCTCCAGGCTATGGAGGAGATAGAACTTAGGGAGCTTACCTCATGGTTTACCTCGTCTACCACTTATAATGTTGCTTACCCTATACCAAAATCGTTCAATTTTAGTATAACATTGAGCAGTTATACATAGTTTGTATTCAAACTAGCACAAACCATTGGTCTAGCTCTAATTCTAACCTAACTACACTAAATCATGCTAGACAAACCATGCTTTAATACAATTCTATAACGTCCTAAAATAGCGTAACTGCAAACTAACTTTATAATTTACTTACTTATGTTTGTCTACGCTTAGTGTAGCACTTATCTACTTTCGTTAATCTTATTTAATCATCTCAATGATTATTTTCCTTTAGTCTTAGTCCCATTTCAAACGTATGTGGAGTGATCCAAAATTAACTCTAATATACATACATACCATTTATTCATCAAACATAGCTATTGCATCATCTATATTTGACTACCATAGGATATGATAAACATTTAAATAGACTTACACATGCCTCAAAGCTAAGATATAGTTTTCAATAGATGTTTATCGTAGCCTAATGCTACATCCCAAGGTACACGCATAAAGACTAGGTACCTTTCAAATGAATTAAACGTGCGATAGAAAGTGCTTGCTAAGCTTACTTAAGGGAAGCACCATTGGTGCCTACCCATAAGAAATCCGTAAAGGAGAAAAGAGTGGGTGAGGCTCCAAATCTAGCCACCCAATAATGGAGCTCCGCTTGTCCTACAAGTCATTTTGAAAATAAAGGGTAAGCTAACACGCTCATTAAGAAACATATTTGTAAGCATTATAGCATCAAAATAGTGATGATGGTGAACAAATACATTTTAAACCATGCAATTAGTTCAAAATACTCATTAAACCAATACATAATATATGCATACTTCTAATTATACTTAACAAACATACTTGTCAAAACTTATCAAACCGAATACTGAATCGCAACAATTTCTACATCAAAACTAATACCGAATCAAATAATGGAGACTAGGCTAAATCCTTATAGTTATATACTACTAAAATAGTAATGAATCTCTAACATTAAGGGAGACATAGCACGCGAGACCTTAAGCTTATGAATAACGCAGCAACAATAGAGACTTATGACCACGATTGATTTCATAGTAACTCATGGACAAGTGAGCATTAAAGGCCAGGTCTAGTAGCAACTATAAGAAAGGTGCCAATCAACATAATTGAAGCATATACTAAGTTGCTCGTCGTCTCAAAATAATGTTCAAAACTTATAGTGAGCCATTCAGCCTCACGTTTAAGAAAACATTAAAAGCGACTCAAATTTTACCAATCAAAGTAATTAATATCATAGTTAGATTGATAAAGCATGCATAAATGTGATGTAAATCACTTTCGTATAACAATGGGTCGTTTAGAGCTCCAAAAGTACACTTTAGTTCAAAATCTAAAGAGGGGATCGATCCTCTTGGTGTAGGGGATCAGTCCCTAAATGATGGAATGCTTTTGTCCTGATCGAAAAACAGAGGGGATCGATCCCTACCTCATTGGGATCAATCCCTAGTGTATAAAATGTCATTTGGCTGGGTTTTTTTGTCCTAAGCCCAAATCAAAACAATTCAAAACCTCAAACAGATTTCATGTAAACCATTTTCATGTCAAAAGCATTGATGATACGTTCACAAAGCCTATCGTGCTCTCAAACCTTTACAAAGTTAATGGCTATAAACCTAGGTTTTAGTACATTTTTTAAATAGGCTTAATGGTTTCCTATTGTCTTGACACTAAACATGTCCTTTTTGGACACTATCATACCAACAAAAATATCCCCTACCTCTTAGGTGCAACACATGTCACTAACAAGCCTTAGCTCCCTTTCTCGACTCCAAGTTTCCCTTGAAGCACTTGGCTACACTTCCATAATAGTGTCCATTAGCTTCTCAACTCATAACACAATGCGTAGTCATTACATAGTTTAATTACGGTTAAACCTTAAAGTTGACATTTCACATTTCTCCTTAATAAATCCTTTTAGTCTAAAACACAATTCAAGGTCTAATTATCAACACATATAACTTCATGGCTTTCTTAATCATTCTTAACGTCACTTCATTCATCAAGTTCATCAATTTAACAATTCCTATATTAAACTTCAATTTCATCACATTCAACCCTAAATCATTATTCCACAAATTTATTTTCAACAATCTAATTATGCAAATCAATAGATCATAATACTAATAAAAACATATAATTATCTTAGGATCTTAGAAAATCCTTACTTGTAGAGAAAGAAACCCTAGCTTTGTCTCTCTCGAAGTTCCACACCAATAATCACCATCAAACCATATATAATCAATCAACAATCACTTAATAATCTTAAATAAACCATACCTATCAATTTAACACCAACATTAAAGATTCTTACCTTGATTCTCCCTATTTGGAACTAAAAACCCATTTTTCCTTCTTCATTTTTCTTCATTTCTCTCACTCAAATCTTTCTCTAAATTTAGTGTTCTTTTAAAGAAATGGAGGTTGGGAATAGGAATGGGTTCAATCCCGTAGATTTTCTCCTTCTTTTTCCCTTTTTTTTTTGTTTTTTCTATCTCTTTTCTCTTTTTCCTTTCTCCCTTTCGAAATTCCCTCTTTCCCTCTAAGTTTCCCATGTTGTAAAGACTTTTAAAAGCTTTAGGACATTAGAGGATCGACCGTTTCCCTTTAAAATGCCCAAATTCACGATTCTGGGTTGATAGGATCAATCCCTCTATGCTAAACTGCTCAATTTAAGTATTATGACTTTAAGGGATCAATCCCTTATCCTAGAGAATCAATCCCTTAGCTAAAAGGATCTGTCCCTTGACTTAGGGGATCTATCTTTTTACTTGGAACTTCATCATTTTAATGCTTTAACTCCAAAATCACCCAATATTTTGTGAGACCTGAGAATTTTATGCACCTTAGTCATAGGATTTGCAATGTGAAAATTTTAATGGGTGAATGTAATTATGTTATATCGATGTATACGCAAGTTTTAAATCTAATGAAGTATATGGAGATGAAGTTTTTAAGTCTTAAATGTGCATGGATTGAAATATGGACTATGGAGTGGAATATGATAAGTTTTACATTGAATTTCCTACAAATTTGTGCAGTAGTAGTAGGATCTGTGAATGCCAGATCGATCTCCAAGGGAAGAGAGATCGATCTCATGGCTCCAGAATGCAAAAAATGTACAAAAGTAGGAAAGCGGATCGATCTCATAAGGGAGAAGATCGATCTCAAGCTGCCTTTGCCTAGCAAAAGTCGATCATATCACAATGGCAAATCGATCTCCTTAAGTCTCAACCTAGAAGAGATCGATCTCCACCCTCTACCAGATCGATCTTATAGTTGTTAATGGAGCAATAGGAGCAGGTTAAATCAAGCAGAGATCAATCTCCATCAATGCCAGCTCAATCTCATATGCCCTGCCTATATAAGAATCATGAGATTTTACCTGAAAACCGAGCCTCTCTCACCTACAAACCCTAACACTCACCATTTTCACCCAAACCAAGCTTTCTTTCTCTAAGATTTGCCATATTCTAGACAAATTAAACAAAGTGGTAAGAGACAAAGTTGTTCCTCTTGGTGAAGAGAACAACATACTAAAAGATCAAAGATTGGATTTAACAAAGGAAATGGGCAAGCATTCTACAAGTTGGTCAAGATGAGATAAGTACAAACCCTAACACTCACCATTTTCACCCAAACCAAGTTTCTCTCTCTAAGATTCACCATATTCTAGACAAAATTAAACAAAGGGGTAAGGGATAAAGTTGTTCCTCTTGGTGAAGAGAACAACATACTAGAAGATCAAAGATTGGATTTAACAAAAGAAATGGGTAAGCATTCTACAAGTTGGTCAAGAGGAGATAAGTTAGGTGAGCTCACAAGATCCTTTTTTTTTCTTAAGCATTATCATTATATATGTTGGTAAATGGGTATATGTGTATATAAAGGCATATTTGGTTGGAAATGCCTAAGTCATGGGGGAAACAACCAATGAGTATAGTTGTGTAATGAAA
This sequence comes from Firmiana major, assembly GCA_033439115.1. Classification (NCBI taxonomy): domain Eukaryota; kingdom Viridiplantae; phylum Streptophyta; class Magnoliopsida; order Malvales; family Malvaceae; genus Firmiana; species Firmiana major. The sequence goes on along the minus strand of CM065904.1, from coordinate 14,801,744 downwards.
TGTGAATATCTTGTGATGATTACGAGCTAGCTTAAGTGATGGTAAAGATGTACGAGAAGTTTTAAGATAATGCGGGTCTTTAGGAGTGGTAATTTGGATATAGTATAAGTATAGGTATAAATGAGGTGAAGAGATAAATGAGAGTGATGCATATTGACAATTTAATGATGTTTGGACAGCTCGAGAATCCAACATGGGAAACGAGACTAGTCCGAGGATCGAAGGATATTGTACCACTCAAGGTGCAAGAGGTAAGGAAAATAAAATGTTTATGTATGTGAGTTTCTAAAATGATGAAAATACATTTTTAGTGTGAAAAAGAGTTTGATGAATGAGCATGTTTATGAGAAATGAGATGAATTGATGTTTTGATGAACGTGTGAGTGTTTTGCCGGTTTGAGCTCGACTTTGATGAGTTTGTGTAATTGTGAAAATGATGATTTATAACCGAACTGAGTTTTGTGATAACCACTATGAGCTCTACGTGAAGGTAAAATGATTTTAATACAACAATGGCATATTTTACTAAGACTATGGCTTGTCAAGAGATGCACATCGATACTCCGCTTGATAGCGTCGAGTGGCCTTGCTCTGGTAGCATGTAAGACCAAGCCTTGCTCTAGTAGCATGTAAGATCGATACCTCCGTTCTGGTAATGAGAGATGACCTCGCTCTGGTAGCGATGGGTGGCCTTGCTTTGAGTAGCATGTAAGACTGCAGCTGTACACTCTGATCAAGTCTACAACGAATGATGGCCATGTATTGATGTCAATTTTTCCATCTTAGGAGGATGTCCACCTAGGGGATGATGTGATTTGATGTGATGTGCCTATGACGATGATTTTATCTGAGTTTTATTAAATGCCTAGTCTCGATGTGAGACCCCATATATGTATAACCTTGTATATGTGTAAATGGTGATGTATTTGTAATGTGAAGCATAAATGATGTAGAGTCCATAAGTTCAATGTACACACTTGTAATAAGAGTTGTGATGTACGTACAAGTTTCATTATGTATGAATATGAAGAAATGAACTTTTATATGTGATGAATGTGGGTGGAATGGAATAAGAGTAGTGTGGTAAAAAAGAATGAAGATTGCATGAGTTATGTACTTCCATTTGGTTTTATATTGTATACCTTTGGTTATACAAAGATTTCACGCAAGTTTTAATGTGTATAAAGTATGAATGGATGACATTTTTAAGTCTTAACGGTAACTGAATGGGGAAATGACCATGGCAGCAAATTAAAGATGTTTGGGTGTGAGTTACTGCAGAAAACCTATAGAAAATCTGAAAAATATAAAGGTCATATTGATCTCATAGGATAAGAGATAGATCTAGAAGAGCTAAAAATGCTCTTATTCGAGCAATGGAATAGGGTAGATCGATCTCCAATGGAGCCAGATCGATCTCCTAAACATTCTGTAAAATGAGGATTGATTCTTAAGGCAAACAAATTGATTTCCTTAGCTCTCAAGTTGGAGCAGATCTATCTCCTCCCTAGCCAGATCGATCTCCTTAAGCTACTGCCTGAGAAAATCGATCTCAAAGTTTCGATAGATCGATCTCATGCTTTCAAATTATCATGGAAAAGAGGGATTTTAAGAGGATCATATCGATTTCCACCCAAGACAGATCAATCTCATCAAGCTAATCTATAAATAGGCACAGTTGAATTTGCAGATTTAGGGAAACACTCTCACCTCACATTTTCAACTCAAAACCTAGTTTCTCTCTCTAAATCCACCTATTTTCAAGAAGATTTGAGGGAAGGCTATTAGACGCAAAGTTGTTCACATCAAGAAGAAGAACAACATAGATTGAAGACATTACCTCATTTGTGGTATTGAAGGAGCTAGGAGCATTGTCATTTGGAGTGAGAAGGTAATCCAAAGAGGTGAGTCTCTAAATGCACAAAACTAAGTACATTTGTGTAGTTATGGATTTTGAAGTGATTTTATGTGCATATTAATGGTAGAAACTATCTAGAATACAATGGAAGGATTATAACCTAGAAGTGGGTTAGTGTGAGAAAGTGAAATGTAGTGGAATAAATGATGAATAGGACATCTTAAGATAATAATGATATTGTGGGTATGGATTTAAGATGTTGTTATCGAATGAATGGTGAGACTTACCCAAAAAGGGTAAAATGAATAGTTAAGGCATTGGGTAAAATGCATAGTTGAATGAGAGTTAGCAATACTAACTTGAGCATTTGATGAATGAATTGCAGCTTCCGAGGATACACCGGAGCAAGTTGAGTCAAGAGCGCGATAAGCGTAAGGAAAAGAGTCGCACCCCGAGTAAATCGAGGTAAGGGAATTGTGTGGACTCTTAGAGATATCTGTGCGCAATTTAGGCACTTAAAAGTTTTTCTAGAATGCATGTGATACTAGGAAATGATATTAGGTGATTGAAGGGTAAAGAGTTGGGTTTTAAGAAATGTACATGAAAACAAAGGCATGATGCTTTGGAAACCTTATTTTGTTGTTTTATAGCAAGTGGTTGGTGGGTTGGCTAACATTTGAAATGATTTGCAAAACAAATGATTTGATTTGGTTAATAACCATGTTTTGCAAAGAATTGAGCCACATACATGGATTTCGTGAGAACGAAAGCATGCTAGAGTATGACTCGCATGAGTTTTGATGTGTTTTCATATGCATGAGTGCTAGAGCATAGCTCGAACTAGTTTTCACATGGATTTTTGTGATGTTGTGCTAGAGTTGAGATCGCACAGACTTTACACTAGTTTTGGCATGGTGCTGGAGCATAACTCGCATTAGATGCCCACCATCCTTGTTGTCATGCTAGGAGCTTCGGGTTGACTGGGTGTCGCACTGATTAAATAGGCTCGCACGTGCATTTTTTAGAATTGACATGTTGATAGTCGTGCTAGGAGCTTCGGCTAGACGAAAGGTCGCACTGATTAAAAAGGCTCACACATGCATTTTTTAGATGTGGCGTGATATGATGTATTGATATGGGTCCACAGAGTACGCTGTACCGTGCAGGTAGCATGGAGTACGTTGTACCGTGTTAAGATTATGATATGCCGTCTTCATACGAGATCTGCTATGGATCGATGGGCGGGACGTGACCCACCTCCCGTGTGGAAGCAGATAATGGTGATACCCCGCACACCTGATTAGTGTAGCTTGGGATCACAGGATATGGCCATAGTCCTAGAGGATATTTCCCTTATTATATTACCTATCTCACATGTCTATTGCTTTATGAATGAAATCCATGTTTTGAAATGATTTGTAGGTCAGGACGGTCCGAGGGAAGGGCTGACGTCCTTTAAGTGTTGATTTGTTTGAAATGAGAAAGTATGTTAATGGTTTTAAAGTGCAGAAATGCATGATGATTAATGCCATGTTTTACTTATGAAATATGCATGATGATTAATGTCATGCTTTACTTATGAAATATGCATGGTGATTAATGTCATGCTTGAATTTGATTTGTGCATTAACAAATAGCATGAATTGCTTTACATGCCGTTAACACAAGCATGAACTCATGTTTTGAGATGAAATGATGAAATGAATGTATTTGAGCATGGCATCACGATCACATAGATAGTACAGTATCTACCTGTTCGCATGATTACCTTACTGAGCGTGTGGTTTGCTCACCCCCTTATTTTTCCCTCTCTACAGAGATTTGAGTATAGATTGAGAGTGACTGGAGGCTTTCCCTTTTTGGTATCTGCTGCATCCCATTGTTTAAGGTATACACACTAATGTAATTTTGTATCTAAACCTTCGATAGCACAGTAGCATTTTGTATGTAACTATTGGGGATGTAAAGCAGTGTAAACCTATGTAAACAACACTCTGATTTATTTATACAAGTGTTTACTTATAAACTATATTGCAAATTCAATTATTGTGGTTGGATGAGCTAGATATTGACACACAGCCCAACGGTTTGAGAGTGTAGCTGATCATTATCGAGGTAAAGTAAGGACGAATAACAAATAATGTATGAGAAGCAAAAAATTCGCTCTGATTTTTAGTAAGTTGAGGGTCGTGACAGAAGTTGGTATTAGAGCTAAGTTGGTCTGACATGTGTCGATGTCTAAAATACTTAATAAGTTGAAAAATTACATCTTCATGTTACTGTGATTGTTTAGATACAATTGTGAGTGTCGATGGGTTGACTAAGAAATTTATATATGTAGGGAATTGGGTAATATGCCTAATACCAGTCGCGGTAGAGGGGCGAGGGCGTAAGCTAGAGGCCGTAGAGTTAGGCCTGAAGGTAGTGTTGAGCTAGAAACACATGAGGCTCAGGAAGATATTGAGGTGGAGGCTGAGGTTGAGCATGCTTCACAAGGTCCAGAGGAGAGACCTGAGAGTACTGAGGCACGCTTCGCGAGGATTGAGTAGAGCATTGAGATGATCTTGGAGTTGGTCACTCAATCGTTGCCTGGAGTTGGGGGTAGACAGAGTCCCGCTATAGAGGGTGATGCCTATCAGGCAGCAGCTCCTGAGGTACGGACACGACCAGTCAGAGACCTCAGATGACAGATGCACCTACACCCCCACCTACGTAGGATATGCCTACACCTATTGCTATACCACAAGGCAGTAGAGGCTGGGGTTACGATTTTAATTTGTACAAACTGCGACAGTTCCAGAAGTTTGGATCACCATTTTTCAGTGGAGTTAAGGACCCAATAGCTACAGAGGATTAGATAAATGAGATTTAGAAGTTATATGGGTTCTTCGAGTGCACTACTACCGAGATGGTAGCGTTTGCCGCTTTCATGCTGAAGGGATCAGCAGAACATTGGTGGAAATCCACCAGGCCTATTTTGAGAGCCTGACATATAGAGATTAGCTGGGAGGTATTTTTAGAGGCCTTCTGGAGACAGTATGTACCGGATGTTGCACATCGAAAGATGAAGATAGCATTTTTGGGACTGACCCAAGGGAGTAGAACTGTGGATGAGTATGAAACGACTTTTATCTCCCTGGGCAGATATGATCCCAACACGATGGGTAATGAAGTCAAGAAGATCCAAAAGTTTGTAGATGGATTGAGACCGACCGTCAGGTCCAGATTGGTTCCCTTGGATATATCGACCTACGAGGAGGTTGTGCGCAGGGCACAATTGTGTGAGCAAGACATTGATAGGATCGCCTCAGAGTTTGGGAAAGTCGGTAAAGTGAGGGATAAAGATAAGAAGAGACCAGTGATGGATAGAGGCTTTAGTTATAAGGGAAGCAAGAGGTTTTTTGGAAAGAGGCCGAGGATCAAGGAGATTCGGGAAGGGGCAGTTAATCCTTCCATGTATCCGACCACCGCTCCAGCTAAGGGAATTATGATTGGAGGGCCACGACCTACTACAGAGTAGTGTAGCAAGTGTGGCAGGTACCATGGTACTCGACCATGCTATGGACCTCCTACATTACGCTTTAGATGTGGCAAACAGGGGTACATAATTAGGGATTGCCCAGAGATGACAGAGAGAGCCCCACAGGAGGGCAGGGAGCCAGAGAGAGCTCCAGTTGGGACAGTTGCTCAGAGGAGGAAGGCTACAACTGAGGAAAAGGGAAACAGGCAGTGGGTGTCAGCAGAGGATGAGTGCAAGCACTGGACCAGGACACTGCAGATCAATCTTGGGATGTGGTTAAAGGTATCATCCGAATCTTTGATTTAAAAGCATTTGTATTGTTTGATCCTGTGCCACACATTCCTTTATATCACCATCCTTTGCATGTAAATTGTTGAAGCATGTAAAACCCACACTGTTAGATAAGATGTTGATGATATCTACCCCTAAGAATGATAGTCAATTGACTGAGCATATATATAGGAATTGTAAGATAAGGATAGAAGGTAAAGAAATGGCAGCCGATTTAATTTTATTAAATATGAGTGATTTTGATGTAATCCTAGGGATGGATTGGCTGGCTGTAAACCATGTTGTTATGGATTATTTGTAAGAACCTTGATGTTTTTAGGACTAGACAATCTTATTGTAAACTTTGATGAAAAGAAATGAAATGACATGATCTTTATAAATGAGAAGAGCTTGATTTTAATTCATAATACTTGAGAGATGAATTTGTTTATCAATTATGAATGTTAATGTGATGATTGTGTTACTAACGATGGAAAGGATAATATGAAGGATACATTGCTTATGTGGTTGAGATGGATAAGGTACGTCCGGAGTTGATAGACATTCCAGTGGTCAGGCAATTTCCAAATGTCTTCCTGGATGAATTACCAGGGTTACCACCATATAGGGAGATGGAATTTGGTATAGACTTGGCACCTGGTACAAAGCCGATATCCAAGCCATCGTACAGGATGGCTCAAGTTGAGTTGGAAGAACTAGGGAATAACTATAATAGTTGTTGGAGAAGGGGTTCATCGGGCCGAGCATCTCACCTTGGGGAGCACCGGTTCTGTTTGTAACGAAGAAGGATGGAAGCCACCGACTGTGTATAGATTACCGGTTATTGAATAAGGCCACCATCAAGAATAAGTATCCCCTTCCACGCATCGATGACTTGTTGGATCAACTTAAGGGAGCATAGGTCTTCTCCAAGATAGATCTGAGATCTGGGTACCATCAGTTGAAGATACGGAGTGGAGATGTACCCCAGATAGCTTTTCGTACCGGTATGGACATTATGAGTTTATGGTTATGCCATTCAGGTTGACGAATGCTCCCAGAGCTTTTATGTCGTTGATGAATGAGGTATTTCACCAGTATTTGGATCGATTTGTAATTGTGTTTATTGATCACATACTGGTGTACTCATGATCTAGATAGGAGCATGAACAGCACTTAAGGATAGTGCTACAGACCCTCCAAGAGAAGAAGTTGTACGCTAAACTCAGTAAATGTGACTTTTGGTTGGAATAGATCTCTTTTCTGGGTCATATAGTATCGAAGGATGGTGTATTAGTGGATCCATCAAAGATTGAGGTAGTGATACAGTGGCAGAGACCCCAGACATTGACAGAGATCAAAACTTTCCTGGGTTTAGCTGGATATTATCGAAGGTTTGTGAAGGGATTCTCAAGATTAGCTGCTTCGTTAACACGTCTCACGAGAAAAAATATAGAGTATGTGTGGGACAATAGATGTGATGAGAGCTTTTAGGAGTTGAAAAGGAGATTAACCACAGCTCTGATTCTCACCATTCCTACCAGCTCAGGAGGTTTCTCGGTGTATACGGATGCTTCGCACCAAGGACTGGGCTGTGTATTGATGCAAGATGGGAAAGTAGTAGCTTATAGATCAAGACAGTTGAAGGATCATGAGAGGAACTACCCGACCCACGATTTAGAGTTGGCGACCGTAGTGTTTGCATTGAAAATATGGTGCCACTATCTTTATGGTGAGAGATTTCAAATTTACACAGATCATAAGAGCCTTAAGTACCTGTTCTCGCAGAAAGAGTTGAACAAGAGATAGAAGAGATGGCTCGAGCTTTTAAAGGATTATGATTGTGACATCTTATACCACCCGGGGAAGGCAAATGTAGTTACTAAGGTATTGACTAGAAAGCATTTCAGGTTAGTGTCATCCATGATGGTCGGGGAACACGAGCTGTTAGAACAGTTCACGAACCTCAGTTTGGATATGACCCCGCCTAACATTGATAGTGGATTTATGATAGCTAGCCTGCAGTTGGAACCAAATCAGGTAGATCGAATCTGGCTGGCTCAACGGATTCATTAGTAGTGAAGTGATATTGTCGGGCAGATACAGAGGGGTATAGAGACAGACTTGGAATTGAGTTCAGATGGCTTGTTGAGGTCCAAAGGTAGGATATTTGTTCCCGATGATTCAGATACAAATATAACGTGACTATATCACTGTACAATATTATTTAGATACAAATATATATGTGTGTGCATACCTTGATGTTGCTGGATAGCTGTGTGTAAAAGATAGCAAGATGGACGCAACTTATACACTCTACTGAAATGCTCTGTAGAGGAGGGAAAAATAAAGGGATGAGCATAACATGCTCAGTAAGAAATATATGAAAGCAGGTAGATAACCATACTATCTACGATGCTCATAATGCATGTTTTATCATCTTGTAAAACAAATGCATTTACTTTTCAAAACAATTGCATTAATATATGAAAGCATGTAGATAATCATACTATCCACGATGCTCATGATGTATGGTTTATGCCGAAAAACTCATGGCATTCACAAAACCATTATAGTAAAACACATAGCAATATACTGCCAAAAACCAAATATCAAAACTTATTCGGAGTAAAATAATTTTGTGTTTAGTATTAAAACTTACATTTAAATCATATTCTCATTTCAAAAGGCTTCATCACAAAAATCAAATCACAATTAGTTTCATCATCGAAACCAATCAAATAGATGAGACTAGGTAGGGATTTCCACACCAATCCAAGGGACAATTGGCCAAAGTCCGAGACCCACTAGCTATCATGGATCAGGTGTGCCGGGTGTCTATGAGTCCGATGAGGGGATTAGAATATCCATGGGCTCCTATCTAAGGACTATCAAGAATCAAAGTAATGACACAGCATGCCCGAGTCCAAAGACGCAATCCTCACATCCCATAGTTGCAAGGTACAGTGTAGTCCATGTTGTCTACACGGTACAGCGTACTCCGTGAACTACAGTATAATTACCACAGAGTTGTAGGTGCCTGAGTCACAAGCTTACCACCTGAACCAAATAAATTATCAACCATAGCCTGTCATCTCAAATCTAGTGCGAGCAAGTCAGTGTGACACACAGTCAAACACGAGGGCTCTAGCACGATCTCAATCACAAATCACAAGAGAATCCAATGCGAGTAATGCTCTAGCACGATCTGTCCATATGCAAACCAAAATCAAGTGTGAGCGGATCTGGATAAATTCATAGATCTTATCATAGCTCAATCACGATTTCACACACACAAAATAGACAGCTGGCTCTATTTCCCACTGCAGTGGTACTCAAAACCAAGTTCGATATGCAAAATGGTACAAAACAGAGTGAGAGGGCAACATCCCATCAAATCACTCGTTAATCAAATCACATTTCAGAAAAATGTGCAAATTTAATGCATACAGTCAAATAATGAGCCAGTCTATCATTTTAGCTTCACAAAATCTCTTTTTCACAGAGAAAACATGGATTTCATGCACTTTATGCATTTCCAAAATTCTTGGGTCTAAGGGTATTTTCGTAATTTTTCCATATTTTGGTACTATCCAAAAATTTCATATCCATACTCTATACGAAATTTAAGTGAATGTAAACAACGATGAAAATACGTATAGTTATCTCTAAGAGCTTGCATAAATCCTTTACTTGGAATCCAATCGAATGCATTTTTTTTTCACTTTTCGAAATTAGACTATCCGGCTCCGAATATATCTCCTGGAGCTGCAGATAGTTATCAATCACATTAATTAAGTCAGATAACTCATTTATCCTATTCTATGATGTTTATTTCATCAAATGGGCCCAATTGCTCTTACTGGACCTCGTTGCCTCTTATTGGACACAACTCTATTTTAAGTCAATTTCGTCTTTACTATTTATTTTGTCACAGCCCACTGGGCTACTTAGGCTCATTAACAATTATTGGGCCATCTTTGGGGCCCATTAACACTTCCATCACGTTATGTTAAGCCTTTTCTAACATAAAGCATTTTATATGGAGTTAATCCGTAACTTATGACCTAACTCGTATAACTACACAAATTATAGTAAGAAAGATTCACTTACCCGAGTTTTCGTGATGGCTCGAAATTTGAGGTTCGATCGAATTCATATTTGTCGCCTATTGTCTCGCTACACATTTATATATTTAACCAAGGTCAATTTCGGTTAAATATAATTTCAAATAATTTTTTCGAAAGTTAAATCTATCAATTTCGACTGCTTACCGGCTTATCCGTAAACCCGAGGCATCACCAAAATTTTTCCAAATTTTTTTCTCTCTCTTTTTTCTCTCTCCTACTGAATCGGTTCGGACTGGTTCAACCACTTTCACACTGAACCAGTCTGAACCAGTTCAGTAGCCATTTCGCCGTTGCCGACTCTGGCGGTCGGTTCCTGACGCGATTCCACCGCCAATCGGCTCGACTTCGCCCCTAGAGCCTTCTTTTGGCCTCGTCTTGGGCCAAAATTTCCATTCTCTCCTGCGGCTTCAACCTCTCTGATCTCTTTTTTTTTGGCGACTTACGGCGCGTGGTGGCCGTCAAGCGTTCCCCTGTACCGGTCGTCCCTTCGACCAGCACCCATCGCGCCGTCTGCCTTTGGTTTGCCTTCGGTGAGGAAAAGTCGAAGGAGGTCAGTTTCCTCGGTTCCTAGTGCGGATTTCCATGCATCGATGACTTGTTGGATTAACTTAAGGGAGCGTAGGTCTTCTCCAAGATAGATCTGAGAATTGGGCACCATCAGTTGAAGATACAGAGTGGAGATGTACCCAGGATAGCTTTTCGCACCCGGTATGGACATTATGAGTTTATGGTTATGCCATTCGGGTTGACGAATGCTCCCGCAGATTTTATGTCGTAGATGAATGAGGTATTTCACCAGTATTTGGATCGATTTGTTATTGTGTTTATTGATGACATACTGGTGTACTCATAATCTAGAGAGGAGCATGAACAACACCAAAGGATAGTGTTACAGACCCTCCGAGAGAAGAAGTTGTACGCTAAACTCAATAAGTGCAACTTTGGTTGGAATAGATCTCTTTTCTTGGTCATATAGTATCGAAGGATGGTTTGTCAGTGGATCCATCAAAGATTGAGGTAGTGATACAGTGGCAGAGACCCGAATAGTGACAGAGATCAGAAGTTTCTTGGCTTTAGTTAGATATTATGAAAGGTTTGTGGAGGGATTCTCAAGATTAGCTGCTCCATTGACACGTCTCACGAGAAAAAATGTGGAGTATGTCTGGGATGATAGATGTGATGAGAGCTTTCAGGAGTTGAAAAGGAGATTAACCACAGCTCTGATTCTCACCATTCCTACCAGCTCAGGAGGTTACTCGGTGTATACGGATGCTTCGCACCAAGGACTGGGCTGTGTATTGATGCAGGATGGGAAGGTAGTAGCCTACAGATCAAGACAATTGAAGGATCATGAGAGGAACTACCCGACCCACGATTTAGAGTTAGCGACCGTAGTGTTTACATTGAAAATATGGTGCCACTATCTTTATGGTGAGAGATTTCAGGTTTAGACAGATCATAAGAGCCTTAAGTACCTGTTCTCGCAGAAAGAGTTGAACATGAGATAGAAGAGATGGCTCGAGCTTTTAAAGGATTATGATTATGAGATCCTGTACCACACAAGGGAGGTAAATGTAGTTGCTGATGCATTGACTAGAAAGCATTTCAGGTTAGTGTCATCCATGATGGTTAGGGAACACGATCTGTTAGAACAGTTCATGAACCTCAATTTGGATATGACCCCGTCTGATGCTGATAGTGGATTTATGATAGCTAGCCTGCAATTGGAAGTGGATCTGGTAGATTGAATCTGGCAGGCTCAGCGGATTGATCAGCAGTGCAGTGATATTGTCGGGCAGATACAGAGGGATACAGAGACGGACTTTGAATTGAGTTGAGATGGCATGTTGAGGAACTACATGTGTTCCTGATGATCCAAAGACCAAGAAGTTAATCTTGACAGAGGCTCACTCATCGAGGTATACGATACATCCAGGGAGTACTAAGATGTATCAAAACCTTCGAAAGGTTTATTGGTGGTTTAGGATAAAGAAAGACATTGCTGAATATGCCGCTAAGTGTCTCGTTTGTCAGCAAGTGAAGGTAGATCATCAGAAACTTACAGGGTTATTGTGCCTCTACCGATACAAACTTGGAAGTGGGAGCATGTCACCATAGATTTTGGGATGGGATTGTCGAAGACCTATAGAGGTCATGATACCATATGGGTGATTGTGGTTCGGTTGACGAAGTCAGCCTATTTTCTAGCTATGAGAGCTACTGATACTCTGAGCCAATTAGCGAACTTGTACGTGCGCGAGATAGTGAGACTACATGGAATTCCAATGAGCGTTGTTTTTTATAGGGATGCCTACTTCACTTCCCACTTCTGGGAACATTTTCAGGAAGTGATGGGGACCCAGTTGAGTTTTAGCACCACGCTATGGCTGCCAACTCTAAATCATGGGTCAGATAGTCTTCTCATGGTCCTTAAGTCGTTTGGATCCATAAGCAACTATCTTCCCATTCTGTATCAATACACAGCTCAGTCCCTATCTCGAGGCATCTGTTTATATAGAGAAACCTCCTGAGCTGTTTGGTATGGTGAGAGTAAGTGCGGTGGTGTCACGCCCCGAATATGCAGAAAATAGGGCTAATTTAAAACTTTTTACTCGTTAATTCACAATTAAAGGTGCATTCCTATGCAGTGTCATACATCATCATAATTATCATTCCCCAGGATCTCATCATGATATAATAAATATTGTATTATACCCATTACTCGATTACAAGTTAATTAATCCTAATACATCCCATACAATGATATACATCAAGTGTCTGCAATTACAATAATAGTCTGGGTACATGAAAAGATAAAATATACCTTAAGATACAATATATATGGCCTGGAGCTCGAATCCTCCACTAGCCACTACTCCGTACGTCGCAGGGAAGTCCTTATTCACTTGAAGAACTCTGGGGGGAAAGAAAAACAGGGTGAGCTTCTAAATCGCTCAGTAAAGGGGGTAAGGAACTCATTTCATAAACCAAAATGTACATCACAAAGGTTTATTTGTATGTGAAACTCATTTGAAAACCATAGCATGAAAGTTCTCAAAACAATATTCTCATATCTCAAATCATGTGAAAACATGAAGTAAAAAGGCTCACTCTAGAGCATTAACAAAGCATGTGAAAATAACGCGTTAAACGCTTTCTCAAATAACGTGATAAAATCACAGTAAAAATGATGCACGTGGCACAGCCACTAAACACGCGTGGCAAAGCCACTGATTTAAATTCTCACGTGGCATAGCCACAAAACACACGTGGCAAAGCCACTGATTTAATTTCTCGCGTGGCGTAGCCACAGAATAGGGTTTCTCAACGTGGCGCAGCCACCAATGGGGTATAACGTGGCACAGCCACCAATGGGGTATAACGTGGCACAGCCACCAATGGGGTTTCTCAACGTGGCACAGCCACAGAATAGGTTATTCTCACGTTACCAGAACGGAGAAGAATTCGGGCTTACATGCTACCAGAGCAATGCCCGGTGTGTACTCACAACTACACACCTAAGTCTTATCACATAAGACTGGTTTGCCTTCACGTAGAACTCGTAATGGTTTTTCTCTCATAAAACTCATTTGAAATCATTTTGTACTCAACACAAAACGTAATAAAAACCGAGTTCCAACCGGCAAAGCACACGCACACATTTCTCAAATCTCAATATTGCCTTAACGTAGAGCCCAGTTATAAACTCATAAAAACATTGGGCTCCAACCGGCTATAAAATCGTGTGCAATTAAATCTCAACACAAAACTCAACATGCTTGTTTTATAAACCACAATTCATGCTAAAATAGTTTACAATTCACATACACAAATGGTTTAGATTTCCCTTACCTCTTTGCACCTCGTATAGTGCAATCGTTTCCCCCATATCACGGACTAGCCTCGCATTCCACTCTGGAACTCCCGAGCTGTCTAAACGATGTTAAAACATCAATACTCAACATCACATAAACCTCAATTCTCAAAATCGAGCATAATTGCTCATAACTCCTCAAATCTCTTGATTTCTCGTAACTCAACCCTAAACTACAACCTCATTCACAATATCTCAATGTCCTACATTCCTCATGCCAATTATCTAGGCTAATTCTCCACATTGTCTATATTTCCATTTATAGCACAAATTCTCAAAATTACCAAAATTATCAAATATCTACATTACTCCAACTACATTGCAATTTCATCAATCCCTAATCCTTTCTCAACTATTTCAACGCAATGACAACCACCAATAGCATCAAAATCAGCTCAAATATCAAGATCGAGGTTTAGAAATTACCCAAAGCTTGTGAGACGCACAACTCACGCCTCGATCCGATTCGTCCTTCGATTTCCAAGTATGTTGTTCTCCCTTTGATGAGGAACAACTTTCCTTCTTGCCACAACAGCTGATTCGATCGGAAATGGGGGATTTGGATGAGTGAGAAAGTTAGGTTTTCAGAAAAATGGGGGTTGGAAGAGAGAGAAAGTGAAATTGCAGGAGAAAACACGGGTTCCTTATATAGGCTGGAGGTAGGAGATCGATCTGCCTCTTGATGAGATCGATCTGCGTTTGAAATTTGGGGACGATCTGGGCAATTTTATGCCTAGGAGATCGATCTGTCGAGGGGTGAGATCGATCTCTTTATGGCTTTATGAGATCGATCTGCTCCTAAGGAGATCGATCTTCTCCCCAAACAGAATCATTTGGAGATCGATCTCTTCCTCATAAGATCGATCCTTTCTCAAACAGATTCATAAGGAGATCGATCTCTTCCATTGGAGATCGATCTACTCCTCAAATTTCTCCTTTCTCGTCATTTTTAACTCACCAGATCGATCTCTCCTTCTCCCAGATCAATCTGTCCTCATAGTTCATGCTTATTTTACCCACTTAACACATAAATCTCCAATTATAATTCTCACAATTTACTTAGCTCAATAAATTACACTTCGAATTCTTATTACATCAATAAAATATGTCTGAAATTCTCAGATCTCACATCCTCCCCACCTTAAAAAGAATTTGGTCCTCCAAATTCAACTCAACTAGTCAAATAGATGGGGGTATTTCTCCTTCATGAGACTCTCTAGTTCCCACGTTGCCTCTTTCATTGAGTGATGTTTCCATAAAACTTTCACTAATGGGATGCTCTTGGTTCTCAGTACCTTCTCCTTTCTATCGAGAATCCAGACGAGTTCCTCAGTATAGCTCATATCCTCTTGTATGTCCATCTCATCATACTCTATGACATGGGAAGGGTCCGGGTGGTACTTCCTCAACATAGACACATGAAAAACATTGTGTATTCCGGACATCTGTGGGGGTAATGCTAATCTGTAAGCTACCTCTCCCACTCTCTCAAGAATCTCGAATGGTCCTATGTATCGAGGACTCAATTTCCCTTTCTTCCCAAATCGCATGATACCCTTACTCGGTGATACTCTCAGAAATACTGCATCACCAACATCAAACTCGAGTGGCCATCTACGTACATCCGCGTAGCTTTTCTGTCTACTCTGTGCAGCCCGTAACCTCTCACATATGAGTTTCACACTCTGTACGGCTTGCTCAACAAGCTCGGAAGCATTTATTTTTCTGTCACCGACTTCTTCCCAAGCTACAGGGGATCTACACCTCCTACCATATAGAGCTTCAAAAGGTGCCATTCCAATACTCGCATCATAGCTGTTATTGTATGCAAACTCTGCTAGGGGCAGGTGATCATCCCATGATCCCTTAAAATCCATCGTACACGCCCTCAACATATCCTCCAGGGTCTGAATAGTCCTCTCTGACTGACCATCTGTCTGAGGATGATAGGCGGTACTAAAACTCAATCGAGATCCCATGGACTCCTGAAACTGGGTCCAAAATCTGGAAGTAAACCGAGAATCTCTATCAGAAGTAATACTCACTGGAGCCCCATGTAATCTAGCTATCTCGCTGACATACAGTTCAGCTAAGGCATCCACAGTATCTATGCTCTTGATGGCAAGGAAGTGGGCACTCTTGGTCAATCTATCCACAATGACCCATATCGCGTCATGACCTCTCCGGGTCCTCGGTAAACCCATAATAAAGTCTATAGTGACATGCTCCCATTTCCATGTAGGTATAGGTAAGGGCTGTAGTAGTCCTCCGGGCTTCCGATGCTCAGCTTTCACTTGCTGGCATACTAAACACCTGGCCACATACTCTGCCACGTCTCGCTTCATACCACTCCACCAATACACCTTTCTCAAGTCTCGGTACATCTTAGTACTCCCTGGGTGCATGGTGTATCGCGAGCAGTGGGATTCTCTCAGTATCTGTCTCTTCAGGGTATCCTCGTCCGGTACACAAATCCGTCCTCTGAACCTCAATAATCCATCCTCACTGATGGTGAGATCCGACTGCGAACTCTGCTCAGCTTGGCTAACCATATCTATCAATCTCTGATCACTGCGCTGCCCAGTTCTAATCTGATCCATGATCCTGGGCTCTATCCGCAGGCTAGCCAAAAATCCAGTCTCTACCTCTTTAACTCTGATCCGAAGTTCGGCGAACTGCTCTAACAAATCCCATTCCCTGATCATCATAGCAGATATCATACTCTTCCTGCTCAGGACATCAGCAACCACATTCGCCTTACCCGGATGATATAGAATCTCGCAGTCATAATCCTTAAGGAGTTCCATCCATCTCCTTTGTCTCATGTTTAACTCTTTCTGATCAAAGAGATACCTCAAACTCTTATGATCAGTGAAGATCTGGAATCTTTCCCCATATAAGTAGTGTCGCCAGATCTTCAAAGCAAATACCACAGCGGCTAACTCCAAATCATGCGTGGGGTAATTCCGCTCATGGTCTTTCAGCTGTCGCGATCCATATGCAACTACTCTTCCGTGCTGCATCAGCACACACCCCAATCCTTGGTGAGATGCATCGCTATACACCGAAAATCCTCCTGATCCCTCAGGAATAGTTAACACAGGTGCCGCTGTCAATCTCCTCTTTAATTCTTGAAAACTGAGCTCACATTGGTCAGTCCATATAAATGGAGTCTCTTTGCGCGTGAGCTTAGTTAAAGGAGCGGCAATCCTTGAAAATCCTTCCACAAATCTTCTGTAATACCCCGCCAAACCAAGGAAGCTTCGTACCTCAGTGACTGTCCTCGATCTCTCCCAATTAAGCACAGCCTCCACCTTGCTTGGGTCCACTGATACTCCTTCCTCTGAGACTATATGACCAAGGAAAGCTATCCGGTTCAGCCAAAACTCACACTTACTAAGCTTTCCGTATAATTGCTTATCTCAGAGTATCTGAAGTACTAACCACAAATGCTGTGCATGCTCCTCATACGACCGAGAGTACACCAGGATATCATCAATAAAGACTATCACAAATTTATCCAGATAGTCTCTGAACACTTCATTCATCAATCTCATAAATGCTGCAGGGGCGTTCGTCAATCCAAAGGACATCACCAGAAATTCGTAATGGCCATACCTCGTCCTGAAGGCCGTCTTTGGAATATCTTCTTCCTTGATCCTCAATTGGTGGTAGCCCGATCTCAAATCAATCTTAGAAAAGACTGATGCCCCTCTTAGCTGATCAAGTAGATCATCAATCCTGGGTAGTGGGTATTTATTCTTCACCGTGGCTTTATTCAACAGCCAGTAGTCTACGCATAATCTGAGACTACCATCCTTCTTCTTAACAAATAGTACTAGCGCTCCCCACGGCGAAACACTGGGTCTAATAAACCCTTGATCCAATAACTCCTGTAGTTGTCTCTTCAATTCCTCAAGTTCCACTAATGCCATCCTGTAAGGAGGTTTAGAGATCGGCTGAGTATCTGGTACCAAATCAATGGTAAACTCCAGCTCTCTCTCTGGTGGTAAACCTGGCAATTCATCTGGGAAAACATGCAGAAATTCACACACCACAGGTATATCCTCAATCCTCGGATGTTCCCGCTCATCGTCTGAGATGAGTGTCTCATAACCTTTACATGAATAATCATATTTAAAATTCTCCCAAAATAATATTAAAATTCTCAAATTACTACTAGAATTTCACATATACATTTCCTCAACATCTCAACCGTACACTGTAAGGTTCAGGTAGGGAGAGAGTTACAATCTTAGTGTAGCAGTCTAAACTCACTCGATTGGTCACCAACCAATCCATTCCCAGAATTACATCAAACCCATGTATATTCAACATGATTAGATCTGCTAACATCACTCTATCTCCCACCTTTATCTCACATCCTCTACAGATTAACTCAGTTCTCTGGAATTCACGCATATGGGTATTTACATGTAGTATATATTCTAGAGGTTCAAACTTCAAGTTTAATCTACATGCAAAATGCTCAGAAATAAACGAATGCGTGGATCTTGAATCAATCAACACATGAGCCTCATGATTACAGACAGAGAGTGTACCTCTTATAGTTTCTGCCGAAGTATCTGCGGTCTCCTTATCCAGGGCAAACACACGTCCCTGTGCCACAGGTTTCTTCCCTTTCTCTGCCACAGTGGCCCGTCTCCGGGGATCCACTCTCTGAGGCTGTTGTCTAGTGGGCTCCGGAGCATGTGGTATCTGAGGTTGGGGACAGTGGTTCACTCTGTGACCCATGTCACCACATCTAAAACATCCATGGATCGACCCAGTACAACTTCCCTCATGCATTCGGTCACAATCTCTGCAAAACCTTGTCTCAGGCCTGACATCTCGAGGGGTCTCTCTGATATTAGGGTAACCTCTGGGTCTCTCTAATCTGCCCTTCTGTACCTCAATCCTTCCTCTTCTGAAGGAACCTCTCCGAGCCTCTGTTTGGAAAAGTGCTGGCCTCTTGCCCTTATCTCTATTCACCGCTCTGAGCTCATTCTGGGATTGTACCATCTCAATCCCTCTTTCAATCTCTTGTGCTCATCTCAGAGCATCTCCAAACTCAGTAATACATAGCCCTATCAATCTATCTCTGATGACGGGCTTCAACCCATACACAAACTTCTCTGTACGGAGCTCTTCACTCTTGAAGGTCTCTGGGTCATATCTCAATAGCGCTGTGAATTGGCTCTCATAGTCATCCACAGACATGTCACCCTGTACCAAACTCAAAAACTCGGCCTGTTTCTTTCTCTGGGCGGCTCGTGGTACATATTGGGTCCTAAAGGCTGTCTGGAACTCTTCCCAACCAATCACACCATGGTGGGACATCAAAATACCCTGGGTAGTACCCCACCAATCTCGAGCTCTCCCCTTCAGTATATAGGCACTCATACTGACCCTCTCAGCATCGGTGCACCCCAGAATATCAAATATAATTCTTAATTCCGTCAACCACTCCTCAGCCTCTGTAGGATCCTTCTTTCCCTTAAATGCGGGTGGATTCATCTTCAGAAAATCCCTTAGTCGGACCATACTTCTATCCTTAGGCTGGGCGACGGGAGGCACTGGGGGTATGGGAGGTCCTTGTGGTGGTGTAGGGGTAGTATCCGAGGCATTAACTCCAAAGTGTTGCGCGAATAATGCTGCCATCTGCTCAAAACCTTGCCTCACATTGGTCTCAATCAGATAAAATCGAGAGTTAGGACTCTCTGGTTGTGGGACAGGTGGCGGAGGGGACTCTGCCTGCCTCCTCGAACGACCTCGTCGTTTACTCATTCTCTATCTCAACTCGTCTCCTGCGCGTACATATCAAAATTGATTGAAATCTCAATCCTCAATTTCAGTTCATGACCATACTATTACAGATACTTGGGATGTATTCTATTTCACTTAACCGACACTGACAGTACTAGACACCCTAAGCTCTGATACCAAGAAAACTCTGTCACGCCCCGAATATGCGAAAAATAGGGCTAATTTAAAACTTTTTACTCATTAATTCACAATTAAAGGTGCATTCCTGTGCAGTGTCATACATCATCATAATTATCATTCCCCAGGATCTCATCATGATATAATAAATATTGTATTATACCCATTACTAGATTACAAGTTAATTAATCCAAATACATCCCATACAATGATATACATCAAGTGTCTGCAATTACAATAATAGTCTGGGTACATGAAAAGATAAAATATACCTTAAGATACAATATATATGGCCTGGAGCTCGAATCCTCCACTAGCCACTACTCCGTACGTCGCAGGGAAGTCCTTATTCACTTGAAGAACTCTGGGGGGAAAGAAAAACAGGGTGAGCTTCTAAATCGCTCAGTAAAGGGGGTAAGGAACTCATTTCATAAACCAAAATGCACATCACAAAGGTTTATTTGTATGTGAAACTCATTTGAAAACCATAGCATGAAAGTTCTCAAAACAATATTCTCATATCTCAAATCATGTGAAAACATGAAGTAAAAAGGCTCACTCTAGAGCATTAACAAAGCATGTGAAAATAACGCGTTAAACGCTTTCTCAAATAACGTGATAAAATCACAGTAAAAATGATGCACGTGGCACAGCCATTAAACACGCGTGGCAAAGCCACTGATTTAAATTCTCATGTGGCATAGCCACAAAACACACGTGGCAAAGCCACCGATTTAATTTCTCGCGTGGCGTAGCCACAGAATAGGGTTTCTCAACGTGGCGCAGCCACCAATTGGGGTATAACGTGGCACAGCCACCAATGGGGTATAACATGGCACAGCCACCAATGGGGTATAACGTGGCACAGCCACCAATGGGGTTTCTCAACGTGGCACAACCACCAATGGGGTTTCTCAACGTGGCACAGCCACCAATGGGGTTTCTCAACGTGGCACAGCCACCAATGGGGTTTCTCAACGTGGCACAGCCACAGAATAGGTTATTCTCACGTTACCAGAAAGGAGAAGAATTCGGGCTTACATGCTACCAGAGCAATGCCCTGTGTGTACTCACAACTACACACCTAAGTCTTATCACATAAGACTGGTTTGCCTTCACGTAGAACTCGTAATGGTTTTTCTCTCATAAAACTCATTTGAAATCGTTTTGTACTCAACACAAAACGTAATAAAAACCGAGTTCCAACCGGCAAAGCACACGCACACATTTCTCAAATCTCAATATTGCCTTAACGTAGAGCCCAGTTATAAACTCATAAAAACATTGGGCTCCAACCGGCTATAAAATCGTGTGCAATTAAATCTCAACATAAAACTCAACATGCTTGTTTTATAAACCACAATTCATGCTAAAATAGTTTACAATTCACATACACAAATGGTTTAGATTTCCCTTACCTCTTTGCACCTCGTATAGTGCAATCGTTTCCCCCATATCACGGACTAGCCTCGCATTTCACTCTGGAACTCCCGAGCTGTCCAAACGATGTTAAAACATCAATACTCAACATCACATAAACCTCAATTCTCAAAATCGAGCATAATTGCTCATAACTCCTCAAATCTCTTGATTTCTCGTAACTCAACCCTAAACTACAACCTCATTCACAATATCTCAATGTCCTACATTCCTCATGCCAATTATCTAGGCTAATTCTCCACATTGTCTATATTTCCATTTATAGCACAAATTCTCAAAATTACCAAAATTATCAAATATCTACATTACTCCAACTACATTGCAATTTCATCAATTCCTAATCCTTTCTCAACTATTTCAACGCAATGACAACCACCAATAGCATCAAAATCAGCTCAAATATCAAGATCGAGGTTTAGAAATTACCCAAAGCTTGTGAGACGCACAACTCACGCCTCGATCCGATTCGTCCTTCGATTTCCAAGTATGTTGTTCTCCCTTTGATGAGGAACAACTTTTCTTCTTGCCACAACAGCTGATTCGGTCAGAAATGGGGGATTTGGATGAGTGAGAAAGTTAGGTTTTCGGAAAAATGGGGGTTGGAAGAGAGAGAAAGTGAAATTGCAGGAGAAAACATGGGGTTCCTTATATAGGCTGGAGGTAGGAGATCGATCTGCCTCTTGATGAGATCGATCTGCGTTTGAAATTTGGGGACGATCTGGGCAATTTTATGCCTAGGAGATCGATCTGTCGAGGGGTGAGATCGATCTCTTTATGGCTTTATGAGATCGATCTGCTCCTAAGGAGATCGATCTTCTCCCCAAACCGAATCATTTGGAGATCGATCTCTTCCTCATGAGATCGATCCTTTCTCAAACAGATTCATAAGGAGATCGATCTCTTCCATTGGAGATCGATCTGCTCCTCAAATTTCTCCTTCCTCGTCATTTTTAACTCACCAGATCGATCTCTCCTTCTCCCAGATCGATCTGTCCTCATAGTTCATGCTTATTTTACCCACTTAACACATAAATCTCCAATTATAATTCCCACAATTTACTTAGCTCAATAAATTACACTTCGAATTCTTATTACATCAATAAAATATGTCTGAAATTCTCAGATCTCACAGGTGGTCAGTCGTTGCTTTAGTTCTTGAAAACTCTTCTCACATGCACTGTCCCACTCAAATGCAACATTCTTCCGAGTGAGACGTGTCAACGAAGTAGCTAAATTTTGAGAAATCCTCTACAAATTGGCGGTAATATCCCGCCAAAACCCAAAAATGATATCTATTCCAACTAGAAATCACACTTACTAAGCTTCGCATATAGCTTCCTCTCTCTGAGGATCTGTAGCACAATACTCATATGCTGCCCATGCTCTCCCCTGAACTTTGAATACACCAGAATGTCATCAATGAATACTATGACAAATCGGTCCAGGTATAACTTGAGCACTACATTCATTAATGCCATAAAAGCTACAGGAGCATTTGTTAACCCGAAGGCATAACCTACTACCGTGGTATGTACCACATGCTCTACATTGATCTGTAATCGGTCGGGGACCTTAAATTACTATACCCCTAGCTGGAGTTGAGACCTGATACATGGGGGGCTTAATCATTCTACCCCGTGACTCATCGACCCTCAATCGTCCAACAAATGGTCTCTTCCTCACTCAGACACTAGGGTCCTCTGTTGATCTCTTCTGATCTCTATTCTTGCCCTTCATGACCTTACCAAACTCGAAGACGTGCATCTCATAGTCTTGCTCACACAACTGAGCTCTACGCACGGCCTCCATGTAATTCGTGATGTCAAATAGGGCAAATCTGGCTCTGATAGAAGGTTTCAATCCCTCCATCAACTTACGGACCCTCCGCATCTCACTGGTCATGGTATCCAGGTCATACCTTCCTAGGTTTATGAATCAAGACTTATACTTGTCTACTGACCTGTTCCCCTGGATCAGACTAAGAAATTCCATCTGTAATCTCCGCTGAGCAGTGGCTGGGAGATACTGCCTTCCAAAGGCATCCAAAAAGATCTCTCAGTCAATTACTTGATATATGTAGCTCTCAGGATGGGTCGGGTGAATTTTCACCAATACTCTACCTCGTCCTCAATCATGAATATAGCAAAGGTCACTCTCTCAGTGGTCAAACATCGAAAAAGCCATATAGCTTCTCCAACTGGTTGATCCAATCCTCTGCTACTAAAGGGTTCTTAACCCCACTAAACGATGGAGGCTTTAGCTTCTGAAACTACCTCAATCGGTCAAGTTCACAATCATACCTTGAATCCTCACCAGTCTGCTGTGGAACTACAGGTAGTGGTATAAGAGTCTCAACAGCACATGGCATAGGTGCAAGCTATGTAGGTACAGGTATCTCAGGAGCAGTTGTTGGCTCAATATGAGTCGTCTGAGCAGTCAGACCTTGCCTACTCTCTAACCTAGCCATAACTAAGTTAGCCTGAGTGAACAACTCCATAAATGTGTTCCAACTCCGCTCTAATCTCGTAACACGAGTATCAGTAGTCTCAATTAGACCTGATGGGACATAATCATATGACGATTCACAAGGGCTCTTAGACCTATCGCTACGTCTCTCGGACATCTCTCTATGGCGTCGAGAGCGCTAACTCTCCCCTCTTCTGTAATGTCTATCAGACATCCTGATCGTCTCACATACACAGTCAATTTTTTACAGTTTAATCACAGCTTGGTATACACAACTGTATCTAATAATGCACAGTGACATAGGGATGTATACTTTCTAACTACTGAGCTTGACTCACATTAGACCAACACTGCTCTGATACCACTTCTGTCGTGACCCAAATTCTAAAAAATCACTACAAATTTTTCGCGAACTTACCACACTTCACTTGTTAGGTTGTGAGTCAATATCCATCACTCAATTTCATATATTATATATATGCATAACAGGCAATGCTTTCGTCTCAGGCACTAACATTCGCGGAAGCTCATTAAGTTATCATTTCATAATTAGAAATTTGTTTACATTACCTAACATATACATCCCCCATATAACGTAACTACATCACTATACAATATTATTCAGATACAAATATATATATGTGTCTATACCTTGATGCTGCTGGATAGCTGTGTGTAAAAGATAGCAGGATGGACGCAGCTTATACACTCTACTGAAATGCTCTGTAGAGGAGGGAAAAATAAAGGGATGAGCATAACACGCTCAGTAAGAAATATATGAAAGCAGGTATATAACCACACTATCTACGATGCTCATAATGCATGTTTTATCATCTCGTAAAACAAATGCATTTACTTTTCAAAACAATTGCATTAATATATGAAAGCATATAGATAATCTTCCTATCCACGATGCTCATGATGCATGGTTTATGCCGAAAACTCATGGCACTCACAAAAACATTATAGTAAAACACATAGCAATTTACTGCTAAAAATCGAATATCAAAACTCATTCGGAGTAAAATAATTCTGTGTTTAGTATTAAAATTCACATTTAAATCATATTCTCATTTCAAATGGTTTCATTACAAAAATCAAATCACAATTAATTTCATAATCGAAACAAATCAAATAGATGAGACTAGGCAGGGATTTCCACACCAATCCAAGGGACAATTGGCCAAAGTCTGAGACCCACCAGCTATCACGGATCAGGTGTGCCAGGGTGTCTCTGAGTCCGATGAGGGGATTAGTCTATCCATCGGCTCCTATCTAAGGACTATCAAGAATCAGAGCAATGACACAGCATGGCCGAGTCCAAAGACGCAATCCTCACATCCCATAGTTGCACGGTACAGTGTACTCCATGTTGTCTACACGGTACAGCATATTCTGTGAACCACAGTACAATTACCACACAGTTGTAGGTACCTGAGTCACAAGCTTACCTCCCTAACAAAATAAATTATCAACCATATCCTGTCATCTCAGATCTAGTGCGAGAAAGTTAGTGTGACAGACAGTCCAACACGAGGGCTTCAGCATAATCTCAATCACAAATCACAACAGAATCCAATGCGAGCAGTGCTCCAGCACGGTCTGTTCATATGCAATACCAAAATCAAGTTCGAGTGGATCTGGATAAATTCATAGATCTTATCATAGCTCAATCATGATTTCACACACAAAATAGACAGCTGGCTCTATTTCCCACCACAGTGGTACTCAAAATCGAGTGCGATATGCAAAATGGTACAAAACAGAGTGAGAGGGCATCATCTCATCAAATCACTCGTTAATCAAATCACATTTCAGAAAAACGTAGAAATTTAATGCATACAGTGAAATAATGAGCCAGTCTATCATTTCATCTTCACAAAATCTCTTTTTCATAGAGAAAACATGGATTTCTTGCACTTTATGCATTTCCAAAATTCTTGGGTCAAGGGTATTTTTGTAATTTTCTCATATTTAGGTACTATCCAGAAATTTCATATCCATACTCTATACAAAATTTAAGTGAATGTAAACGACGATGAAAATACGTACAGCTATCTCTAAGAGCTCGCATAGATCCCTTACCTGGAATCCAGTCGAATGCATTTTTTTTCACTTTCCGAAATCAGTCTATCCTGCTCCGAATATATCTCCTGGAACTGTAGATAGTTATCAATCACATTAATTAAGTCGGATAACTCATTTATCCTGTTCTATGCTGTTTATTTCATCAAATGGGCCCAATTGATCTTATTGGGCCTCGTTGCCTCTTATTGGACACAACTCTATTTTAAGTCAATTTCGACTTTACTATTTATTCTATCACGACTCATTGGGCTACTTAGGCTCATTAACAATTATTGGGCCATCTTTGGGGCCCATTAACACTTCCATCATGTTATGTTAAGCCTTTTCTAACAAAAGCATTTTATACAGAGTTAATCCGCAACTTATGCAATTAATTCATAACTCGTATAACTACACAAATTATAGTGAATAAAATTCACTTACCCGAGTTTTCGTGATGGCTCAAAATTCGAGGCTCAATCGAATTCATATTTGTGGCCTGTTATCTCACTACACATTTATATATTTAACCAAGGTCAATTTCGATCAAATATAATTTCAAATAAATTTTTTGAAAGTTAAATCGGTCAATTTCGACCGCTTACCGGCTTATCCGTAAACCCGAGGCATCACCGAAAGTTTTCCTAATTTTTTTCTCTCTCTTCTTTCTCTCTCCTACTGAACCAGTTTAGATCGGTTCAACCTCTTTCATGCTGAACCGGTCCGAATCGGTTCAGTAGCCATTTCGTCATTGCTGACGCTGGCGGCCGGTTCCTAGCGCGATTCCGCCACCAATCGGCTCAGTTTCGCCCCTAGAGCCTTCTTTTGGCCTTGCCTTGGGTCGATCGACGCCGGATTCCTCCGAAATTTCCCTTCTCTCCCGCTGCTTCAACCTCTCCGATCTCCCGTTTTTCGGTGACTCACGGCTCGTGGTGGCTGTCGAGCGTTCCCCAGGTGCCGGTCGTCCCTTCACCCATCACCCCTCACGTCGTCCGCCCCTGGTTCGTCGCTGGTGTGGAAAAGTCGAAGGAGGTAGGTTTCCTCAGTTCCTCGCGCGGGTTTCCAGTTTTCGCTTCTTTTTTTTTCGTTTTCTTTTTTTTTTTAGATTTCTTTTCATTTCGTTTTTTTTTTTCCTTTAATATACTATATTATATTTTAATATAACATAATATAGTATAAAATATCTTATAATATTATTATAATAATAATAAAATAATAAAATATCTTTTATTATTATTATAATATTATTACAATGTAATTTATATACATTGGTATCCGCACATACATGTACATAGATATATTATTTTTAGACACCCATTTTTCTATATATACTTTATATGTATATATAGACATCATTATTCATTTTTATTTTCTTGGAAATATTTTTCCATATTTTCGAAATAATTCCCGAGATGAAAAAGTTTTGGGTTTTCACCATAAATTGATATTTTGATCAATTGGACTTGAATTTTAATTATTTCTTCTTTATTGATCAAGATTACACGAATCCATATTTAAAATGTCAATTTCTTAAAGAAATGACACTGAATTTTTGGGTCTGACATTGGATGATTGGTAGAAGTTTAAGGGTTGAAAGATGTGACAGCCCGGAAGCGCGGAAAGTATGGCTAATTTAAAATTTTCTTATATTAAACCTCTTACTCGGGTTGCTTTCCTATATAGTGTCATTTAATCACTTGTATTTATAATAAATCATAACCCCCAAGATCACACGATTTCTATTTCATAAACCCAATTACAAATTATCTAGAAGAAATCAATCCACAAAACACGATTCATTTTCCTCATATCATCTTAATTACATCCCAAAATACTTAATACAAATGTCTGTATTCAAAATGAACTGAATTATACCTTATGCGTGTACAAGAGATAGCCTAGGGAGAACTTGTCCACCAGCCTATATCATGTACGCGGCAAGTACTATCATGCTAACTGCAAGAAATCTGAAGGGGGAAGGAAAAAGGGTGAGTTCTCAAAACGCTCAGTAAGGAGGATAAGGGAAAGTTACAAAATCATCATCACAACACAATATGATAGAAATATTCGAGCATGTAAAGCGTTATAAAAATAACGACAAAAACAAAGACATCTGCATAACTCACGTGATAAAGATCACAAATCATGATAACATCAAATCTCATTTCGTGATAGAAATCACAGTTGTAAACACACCATTCATTAAAGAAATCGAGTGTCATGACCCTCAACTTACTAAAAATCAGCGCGAATATTTCGCTTTTCATACATTATTTATTATTTGCCCTTACCTTACCTCGATCGTGATCAGCTACACTCTCAAACCGTTGGGCTGTGTGTCAATATCTACCTCATCCAACCACAATAATTAAATTTGCAATATAGTTTACAAGTAAACACTTGTATAAATAAATCAGAGTGTTGTTTACATGGGTTTACACTGCTTTACATCCCCAATAGTTACAAATAAAATGCTACTGTGCTATCGAAAGTTTAGATACAAAATTACATCAGTGTGTATACCTTAAACGATAGGATGCAGCGGATACCAAAAAGGGAAAGCCTGCAGTCGCTCTCCATCTATACTCAAATCTCTATAGAGAGGGGAAAATAAAAGGGGTGAGTAAACCACATGCTCAGTAAGGCAATCATGTGAACAGGTAGATACTGCACTATCTATGTGATCGTGATGCCATGCTCAAATCCATTCATTTCATCTTTTCATCTCAAAACATGAGTTCATACATGTGTTAATGGCATGTAAAGCAATTCATGCTATTTGTTAATGCACAAATCAAATTCAGGCATGGCATTAATCATCATGCATATTTCATAAGTAAAGCATGGCATTAATCATCATGCATTTGTGCACTTTAAAACCATTAACATACTTTCTCATTTCAAACAAATCAACGCTTATCAGGACGTCAGCCCTTCTCTCGGACTGTCCTGATCCACAAATCATTTCAAAACATGGATTTCATTTATAAAGCAATAGACATGTGAGATAGGCAATATAATAAGGGAAATCTCCTCTAGGACTATGGCCATATCATGTGATCCCAGGCTACACTAATCAGGTGTGTGGGGTATCACCACTATCTACTTCCACATGGGAGGTAGGTCACGTCTAGCCTGTCGGTCAATAGCAGATCTCGTCCGAAGACGGCATATCACAATCTTAACATGGTATAACGTACTCCATGATACCTGCACGATACAGCGTACTCCATGGACCCATATCAACAAATCATATCACGCCACATCTAAAAAAATCACGTGTGAGCCTATTTAATCGGTGCGACCTCTTGTCACCCGAAGCTCCTAGCACGGCTATCAACATGTCAATTCTTAAAAAAGCACATGCGAGCCTATTTTATTGGTGCGACACCCAGTCAACCCTAAGCTCCTAGCATGACAACAAGTACGGTAGGCATCTAATGCGAGCTATGCTCCAGCACCATGCCAAAACCAGTGTAAAGTCTGTGCGAGCTCAACTCTAGCACAACATCACAAAAGTCCATGTGAAAACTAGTACGATCTACGCTCTAGCACTCATGCGTATGAAAACACATCAAATCTCATACGAGTCACACTCTAGCATGCTTTCGTTCTCACGAAATTGATGTAGGTGGCTCAATTCTTTGCAAAACATGGTTATCAACCAAATCAAATTATTTCCTTTGCAAATCATTTCAAATGTTAGCTAACCAGCCAATCACTTGCTAAAAAGCAACAAAACAAGGTTTCCAAAGCATCTTGCTTTTGTTTTCATACACATTTCTCAAAACCCAACTCTTTGCCCTTCAATCACCCAATATCATTTCCTAGTATCCCATGCATTCTAGCAAAACATTTAAGCGCCCAAATTGTGCACAGATATCTCTAAGAGTCCACACAATTCCCTTACCTCGATTTACTCGAGGTGCAACTCTTTTCCTTATGCTTATCGCGCTCTTGACTCAACTTGCTCCGATGTATCCTCGGGAGCTGCAATTCATTTATCAAACGCTCGAGTTAGTGTTGCTAACTCTCATTCAACTATGCATTTTACCTAATGCCTTAACTATTCATTTTACCCTTTTTGGGTAAGTCTCACCATTCATTCCATAACACCATCTTAAATCCATACCCACAATACCATTATCATCTTAAGATGTCTTATTCATCATTTATTCCACTACATTTCACTTTCTCACATTAACCCACTTCTAGGTTATAATCCTTCCATTGTAATCTAGATAGTTTCTACCATTAATATGCACATAAAATCACTTCAAAATCCATAACTACACAAATGTACTTAGTTTTGTGCATTTAGAGACTCACCTCTTTGGATTTCCTTCTCACTCCAAATGACAATGCTCCTAGCTTTTTCAATACCACAAATGAGGTAATGCCTTCAAGCTATGTTGTTCTTCTCCTTGATGTGAAAAACTTTGTGTCTAATAGCCTTCCCTCAAATCTTCTTAAAAATGGGTGGATTTAGAGAGAGAAAACTAGGTTTTAGGTTGAAAATGGTGAGGTGAGAGTGTTTCTCGAAATCTACAGATCCAACTGCACCTATTTATAGATTAGTTTGATAAGATCGATTTGTCTTGGGTGGAGATCGATCTGATCCTCTAAAAATCCCTTTTTTCCATGACAATTTGAAGGCGTGAGATCGATCTGTCGAAACCTTGAGATCGGTCTGTCTCAGGCAGTGGCTTAAAGAGATCAATCTGGTTAGGGAGGAGATCAATTTGCTCTAACCCGAGAGCTAAGAAAATCGATCTGTTTGCCTTAAGAATCGATCCTCATTTTACTGAATGTTTAGGAGATCGACCTGGCTCCATTGGAGATCGATCTACCCTATTCCATTGCTCGAATAAGAGCTTTTTTTTGCTCTTCCAGATCGATCTCTCATCCTATGAGATCGATCTGGCCTTCATATTTTCTAGATTTTCTATAGTTTTTCTGCAGCAACTCACACCCAAACATCCTTAATTTGTTGCCATGGTCATTTCTCCTTTCAGTTTACCTTCAAGACTTGAAAATGACATCCATTCATACTTTATACACATTAAAACTTATGTGAAATCGTTGTATAACTGTCAAGACCCTTCCTTGACTTAACCAAAACCAGTACAAATTTTTGCATTTTAACTTACCTTTCTCATCATAAATGGTTGGGCTGTGATTCGATGTCAGAATCCTCGCTTACCATATCATTCATCCATTTAAATACATACAAGTCAATACATTATCTACTGACTGTAATTTCTTTTATAATGTATGTGAGCTCATATAAAATCTGATACAAATACATTCCCCATAATATATATATCGTATACATCACTGTACTGTTTCTATGTTTAGATACATAACCATACAAAATATGTATACCTGTTGATCGATAGGAAATAGCACGGACAACAGGAATACTATCCCTCAAGCACACTCACTTTACTGTTGATGCTCTGTAGAGAGATGTAAAAGAAAGGGAGGTGAGCATATAACGCGCTCAGTAAGGAAATGAGGCAAGCAAGTAGACATCTACACTATCTACTCAAAATAATTCTATGCCTTGAAAACATCATTTCCTTAACTTATTTTAAAAGCATGTCTTTAAATATATATATATACTTGTACAGATTAAATCTCATGTACAGAAATCATGCTTTCTTTCTCAAATGTAGGCATGTAGTGCAAAATAATGCATCTTTATAATATCACAATGCCTTTAGATAAATCATGTCATGTATATTTAAATCATAGTAAATATGGCATTTAAATCAATCACAACACAAAATCAGATTTCGACCCGTCCCTCAAGTCTATCTGTATCTTAAATAAATCAGTCAAGTGATATATCATGTGAGACTCTGTGGTGAAATGCAATAATATCCTAGACTATGGCCATATCCTATAATGGTGATCCTAGGCAACACAGTACCGATGTGTGGGCAATCACTGCTGCAACGGGAGGGGGGTCAGTCCATCACAACCGTCAGCTATAACCTCCTCAACTCCACAACACCACACGGTTCAATGTACCCCATGCCACTTACACAGTACAACATACTCCGTGGACCCTACATCAAGGTCGGGGTGCCTGTCATAGGTCTTAGCCCTCAAAACATGGAATGTCATACCACGTCTCTAAATCCACATGCAAACCTCTCATAATGTGACACTCAGTCTACACGAGGAAATCAAGCATGGTTTTCAACATGTATTATATATCACATAAATTACAGTGCATGCCTTTGAGCGCGACTCACAGTCGACACTCCGCTCAAACACTGTTTCACATCACAAACTCAACTCTAGTGCGAGTAAACCTCCAGCAACTAGGTCATGCATAGTTCATGTTTCAAATCAAGTACGAGCAATAGCTCTAGTACCATGTTATGCACAAAACTCATCAAATCAAGTACGAGCAATAGCTCCAGTACTATGTCATGTATAAATCATGAAGAATCGAGTACGAGAAACGCTCTAGCACTCTATCATGCATCTCATGTAAAATTTGAGTACTAGCTAATCGCTCCAGCACTCTCTCATGCATATATCATATAAAACTGAGTACGAGTAATAACTCCAGCACTCTATCATGCATATCATGAAAATCTAGTGTGAATCACAATCCAGCACTAATATATGTGAAAAATATTTGAAATCAAGTGTGAGCTGTGCTCTAGCACGATTTATTCTCACATAATTTGATAGATGGCTCTTTAAAAAGGGATGATTTTCAAAACATCAAAATCAGCACTATAAAGAGTGCTTAATTCACATCAACCTTAAAATCATTAGCTCATCTATTTATTCTTCTGCTAAACAACAGTAAAATAAAAAAATGGTGGTTTCCATGCTTCTTACAACTTTTCACAAAAGTTGACTTTTTTCCTAACTAAGGGTAAAATCGTAATTTGCCACTATCAGGTCACACTAATTATTATTCACTTTCTCTAACCCTCAGAGTTTTTAAGTGAATGTAAAAGCAGACAAAAATATGTGTAGGTATCTCTAACTACTCACAAAAATCCCTTACCTGCAATCACTCCAGAAATTTTACTTTCTCAACGCTGCTCAATCCAGCAGTCCAATTCATTCCTCTAAAAATCTCTGGAGCTGCATATAACCATTTATCAGGTTAATTATATTTTTCCTACTGTATTTCACATTAAATACAGCCTATTTCCCTTAATAGGCTTTAATAAACTTTAATGGGCCTAACTATGCCTTAAGCCCATTTCCATTTTACTATTC
The DNA here is from genome assembly GCA_033439115.1 of Firmiana major. Lineage (NCBI taxonomy): Eukaryota > Viridiplantae > Streptophyta > Magnoliopsida > Malvales > Malvaceae > Firmiana > Firmiana major. The sequence goes on along the minus strand of CM065904.1, from coordinate 14,768,922 downwards.
ATTTTCGTTAGGCCTATTCGACTTGTGGGGCCCACCAACTCTTTTGGGATTATCTGAGACCCATTACATCACATTGGGCCTAAAAGAATTTGGCTTGGACCATTAGACCTCTCGGGCCACATGCCATGGCCAAGAGCATCCCATGTCGTCGGTCACACCATAGCATGTCGTCCATGTCCATTTGTTTAGCCAAATTCACTTAGGCATTTTCACAAACACTTGGTTGGCATGTCTTAAGCCTTTCCTATAGTTCATGTTGGCATTTTATCAAATACCTTATGTGCCATATCTGTCACGACCCAAATTACCTAAAAATCCCTACAAATTTTTTCGCTTTTTCTATACTCCTTACCCGTCGTGAACAGTTCCACTACTAACAGTTGGGCTATGATTCGGTGTTAGTCACCTCTTCCCTATTTATCATTCAATTTTCATAATTTATTTACATATCAATTTATTTAAACTAAATACATCCCCAATATTACATCATATACAGTACTGTGCATCTATATGTTCAGATACGAAATTATATAAATGTGTATACCTGGTCTTAATAAGAAGCAGCGGATAACCGAATTGCGAAGCTATTGTCGCTCTCTTCTACTGAGTGTACCCTATGGGGTGGAAAATAAAAGGGTGAGCGAAACGTGCTCAGAAAGGCAATAATATAAGCAGGTAGATAACTATACTATCTACGTGCTGATAATAGTATGATATAAAAATCGTTTATATTTGGAGCATGAGATATGACTAAAACGATGCCATATGAATGTATATCGTATAGAAGAAATCATGAAGTTGCATATAAAATCAACATGGAAATTCCTCATGTATGACATCTCATGCTCGTCACATCAAAATCTATTAGTTTCATCGTAAATCCTTCACCTTAAAAACTTATTTGTTTAAATCAAAACTCATCACATCAAGGCTAAACCCATCACTTGGGAATACCTTGATTCATAAAATCAGATCTCTTTTTAAAAGCATAAATCGGGACTACCCCTCCATCGGGTTTGTCCTAGTCTATCTAGACCGTATGATATCACGTGAGGCATGTAGGTTACTGTATGAAAAACGAGGACTATGGCCATACTATGTCCCTGTGATCCCAGGCACACGGATCCCGGCGTACGAGGCACCACAACTGCAACGGGAGGTGGGGTCAAGTCCTACTCGCCAGAATATCGAGTAACATCGTAGTCATCATGACTGCACAGTACAGCGTACTCCGTGTGACATACACGGTACATCGTACTCCGTGAACCCATATCATAGTCTGGGGGTGCCTGCCATAGGTCTTAGCCAGCCCAATACTATGTCGATAACCAACCCATGTCTCAAAGTTTACGTGCGAGTATCTCAACTCTCTGCGACACACAGTCTACAAGAGGCTTCCGCACGACTATATGCATGTCAACTCGTGTCTAGTGTGAGCGAAGCTCCAACACCACGCTATGCATATCATGATATCTAAAATCGCGTGCGAGCGAAGCTTCAGCACGGTGTTATGCACACACAAATTTCTCGTACGAGCAATGCTCCAGTACGGCTTTTCATGAAAATAATTCGATAAACTTGAGTGCGAGTAAGACTCTAACACTCCTTTTTACTTGTATAAATACGATAAGTGGCTAAGTCTTTGCAAAACATCTTTTAAAAATAGTAACAGGTACAAACCGGTACCCTTTCGTATAATTCAATAAAGCAATAGCCAACCTATGTTCGTATTTTCTTAAATCACAGCAGTCTATTCATATAAAGCATTAAAATCATGAAATTCATGCAATTTCATAGCCTTACTACCCTTTTTGAAATTTTCCTAACTGGGGGCAAAATGGTCATTTTTCACTATTTCCATATTTTTATCGTAAAAATTATTATTCTGTTTTTGGGTAGCCTAATGAATTTAAGGTACTGTAAATACCCTCAAAATTACGTACAGCTACCTCTAAGTGCTCATAAAATTCCCTTACCTGGAATCGCGCGTAGACTTAGCTTATCTCGAAGCTACCGAACCTCTCGGTCCAAGTGCGCGCCAAACAAAGATACGTCACTGCATATAACCACGTAATCGAGGTTAATTCACTTATCTCGATCAGTATATCGCATCTACTGACCAACTTTAAAGTATTGGGCCCTATTTACCCTATTTGGTCTCGGCCCATTTCAGCCCTTTTATATTTATTAATTCCCTTCTTCGGGTATACCGGGCTTATGCGATTTACTAATAATTATCGGGCTTCGATCCAAGTTCATTGGATAGCCCGTATACCATTTACGGCAATTTATTGCAATTACGAATTAATATTCCTTCCTATGTGAAATTAATCCGTAATTCCGTAAAATACTTAAAAATCGATATTTAAAGAAATCTTAATGCCGAATTTAAATCGTACTTACCCGATACGATGCGGGGTATGAAGATCAGAGCTCGATCGGCTCTCGTTCGGTCTCCGTCGTAAAACTGCATAATTAGGTAAATCCGGATTATTTTCCATTAAAATAATATTAAATTAAATTTCGAAATTCACCCGTAGGTCAATATCGACCCTCGGTCAACTTACACGAACCTCGAGTCGTCCCCCGAAAATTTTCTTTCTCTTTTTCCCTTCTTTTCCTTTCTTTTCTTTCCTTTTCTTTCCCCTTTTCCTTCCTTTTCCTTCCCTTTCCTTCCCTTTCCTTCCAGCAAAACGGCACCGTTTTTGATCTCCTCACTGCCTCTTGCCGTCGCCGGCGGTTCCGGCTGTCTTACCGGCCAAGACCGGTACCAAAATGACCGACTTCCTCCCTTGAACACACTGGTACCCTTCTTTTCGGCCCAGGTGCGGTGGTTCGCCGGCGATCACCTCTTCTCTCCCTCGGATTTTCGGAGCACGGATCGGGCTCCTCCGGCCACCTCGCGGCTCGGTTCCGGTGCCTATGGGTTCGCCGGACTCTGCTCTTGCTCCTGGAAGCTTCGTCGGACGTCGAACGGTCGCCGGTGGTCGAGATCGGCAGTGGGTTCTTCTCGGGTGCGAACGGGTTTCGGTTTCCTTTGGTTTTTCGGGTTTTTCGATTTCCAGTTCCTTTTTTTTTTTCATCATTATTATTTAACTATTCATTTTATTATTAAAATAATCAATAAAATAGTCAAAAGAAATCTGAAAATATCTACAAAAATTTTATTTTATTCACCAATTTAATTTAATTAAATTAAATTAAATTTATTTAGTTTTTAAATTATTTTTCCGGTATAATTCCTCCGTATTTTCGGGATATCGTCCCGGGTGACATTTTCGGTATTTCTAAAAATTCCGGATCTTGATCAATTTGACTCGAAATTATGAAATTCCCCATTATTGATCAAGAAATCCTAATTCCTTATTTTTAATTAAATTTCTCTTATCGTATTTATCCCGAATTTCGGTCTTTTGACCGTTTTACCCCTACACTTATTTCGGGATTAAATTAACCTAGCTTTCCTTCATACTTCCACCATATTTTCCTATTTAATTTTGTATTTTCGATAAATTTTATTTTCTTCCCTTCCCGTTTGGCCTGTGGCCATTTCGATCCTTATTTTTAGTCCGAGTCTCATTCCTTTAAATTTGTGAATATTTTTCTACCTCGTAAAATTTACGATTAAATTTCGGGTCTTACAAATCTCCCCCACTTAAGAAATTTGGTCCTCCAAATTAGAACCAAGTCAGATGAGTCCATATACAACTCCGGGTACATTAATCGTATCATACTCTTAAAGTCTTATGTGACCTTCTCCGGAGTGTATTACTACCAAAAGAACTTTAATTAGGGAGATTATCTTAATCCTCAATACTTTCTCTATCCTGTTTAATGCCTGAATCAACTTCTTCAATATACTCATATTTTCCTTAAACTGAACTTTTAGAGTTCATATTCGATCATCTATGCTGGATCTGGATAGTATTGTCGAAGAATCAAAATCTGAGACACATTGTGGGTGCCCGTTACTTCAGGTGATAACACCAATCTACAGGTCTTATCTCCCACTTGTCTAATCTCTCAAAATCTTCAATCCAGCGCAACTCAATTTACCTTCTTCCAAAAGTTCGCTATGTCCTTATTCTCTTAGGACAAGTAACTTTCAACCATACTAATTCACCAAGGGTGAATTCCAATACTTGTCTATCTGCTCTGAGGTGTTCTTAATCTCTCATCCTTAACTAAACATTCTCAAAGACTTATTATCCAAGGTTAAAAGTAATTCTATTCTGTCACCCACTTTTCTTATCCAATTTGGGGAAACAACCCCTACAGCTATATTCTACCTCATATCTTGTTATCCCGACACTCGACTGCCAACTGTCGTTATTGGCGACTTTAATTAGAAATCACTGATCATTCCAGGAGCTTGTAAAATCAATGGCACACGCTTTCATCGGATCCTCCAGAACTTGTACAGTCCTCTCTGACTGACCATCTGTCTGAGGATGGAAAGCTGTGCTAATACTCAGTCGGGTTCCCATAGCTTCCTAAAAATATTCTCTGAAGTAGAAAGTGAAGCGGGGATCCCTATATGATATCATGCTCACTGGAACGCTACTTAATGTTCCACAATCTTACTTACCCATAAATCCTCATATACACTCTGAGTATTTAGGGATTTCATAACCAGAAGGTGGGTGGACTTAGTCAACTTAACGACTATCATCCAAATAGTCTCCTGATTTACCTGGGTCCTCTGTAACCCATCATAAAATTCATGGAGACTTGTTTCCATTTTCGTGCCATGTCGATATAGGTAGGTGCTGCAATAACTCTACAGACTTTTAATACTCTACCTTACTCTGCTGACACACTAGGCACTTTTCCACAAGCTCCACCAATATCTCTTTCCACATCTGACCACCCATACCATTTTTGCGATTTTGATATATTTCTTTACTTTCCGTATGCACTGTATATCCCGAAGAGTGAGCTTCTGGCAATATTACTATCTTATCAACTGTGGTCCTGGGGAGCACTCATACTGTCTCGGAATCCTCAGTAACTCATCATCACCCACTGTGAACTCTATCACTGTACCCTTCTGAATCTGACCCACACTATCGACATCATGCCGATCATCACGCTAAGCCTGGCAAATCCGGGCACTCTCATCTGGTTCTAATCATCAGGCTAACTGTCACACGATCACTGTCATCATCAGAAGGGATCACATCTATACTGAGGCTCACAACTGCATCTCGCAGCTCACGCTCCCTGACCATTATATGTGGTACCATCCCGAGGCTCTTTCTGCTCAAGGCATCAGTCATCACATTAGCCTTACCTGGGAGGTACAATTTTCATAAATCAAAATCTCTCAGAAGCTCTAACCCAATATGTATTTTCATATTCGCCCCTTTCTGTGAAAACAGATACTCGGGCTTTATGATCAGTGCATATCCACAATTTCTCACTATGTACATAATAGTACCATATCCTCGGTACAAATACTACCGTTGCCAACTTAAAATCATAGGTCAGATAGTTTATTTAATGATCAAAGAGTTGTTTGTCTCCAAAATTGACTATCTTCCCATTATACATCAATACACAGCTCCATCATAATTTCGAGGTATCTATACTCACTGGGAACCTCTTGAGCTGTTGGGTATGGCGAAATTAATCAAGGTGGTCAGTTCATACTTCGCTACACCAAAATCCATGTCACATCTATCATCTTATTTATCATCTTATTCAAGACCACGTTTCTTAGTTAAACGTGTCAACAAGGTATATCCTCTTAGAACTCGCAGCAATCCATCTGTAAAAATCATCTTCCCATTATTGCTTATAAATCGCCCTAGACTTTAACTACACCCAACATATCATCGATAATGATGATTACAAGTCGATCTAATCCTTGACTTATTTACGCATAAGCGTATAAGATCCTTCTCAACCGCTTACGTTTTCAGGTACTAACCTGCGCCATTTCCTTTTCTTATCTTAACGGCTCCTATTAAATTTTACTATGTTAACCTTTATAATTTGTCGAATTTTAATATTCTTATCGTCTTATTAAAGGTATCCTAATGCTAAAAGTATTTATTACTGCAACCGATTTCACGTAATAAGTTATATGTATATTTTTAGACGCTGTCAAGTCTTCAGGCGGGGAGGTATTTTGAAATACCTTTATTAACCCTTAGACTTAACCACAACTATTGGTTATGGTTATACCCATCTTTGTCCTTGGTTATAATTTGTATTCGCTACTAATTGCTTCAATCCTAACTACTTCGCATATCATAGAGATGTTATTACCTAACATACGTCTCTTACTCCAATACATCTTGTATTTGGGATCAACATATCTCAAAGATCATCTCCTTCATATATCAATCATGATAAAACTCTTTCATTATTGATTTCGTGAGTACAATCCTTTACTCCTTTAATTTCAACGGTTGCACCCCTTTTTATTACTTGTCAACACTTACAATATGTTTTTCAGTGATGTTTTCACCCCTGTTTTCAACTTAAAATTCTCTATATCCATACTCCGTTAACTAATCCTCCTCTATTGGGGTACTCATTTATCAGTATTATACCCAACGATGTAGGCATTCATGCCCTTTTACTCACTTATATGTGAATGAAGGCGGTATGAATAAATATGTGGCACCAGGATCACTGAACATATGTACTTCATTATTCTTAACAAGTGTGGTATCTTACACCACATCCATGAAACATCAATAGTGTCCTGGTCCAAGACATCCTCTCGCCTTCGTCCAACAACCTACTTTCCTTTTTTTTTCTTTTCGGCTATGGCCTCCTTTTCCGTTGTAACTGTACCAACGAAGTTCTTCTCTATCTCTTTACTTTCCTGTGGGGCAATCTCGCTCAACTCTGAGCAATCAAAAATCAATGGTCCGTCTTACCACACTTATCGGCCATTTTCATCAATACAGTGTAGGTATAGACCCTCCTTCCGTGGTATCCACCACTCATCTCCCACTGCTTACAGTGCTTACACTGCTACACTGCTATACTGCTTATCTTGCTTACCCTGCTACATTGCAACCCTACTCTGTAGCAAGTCAGAGTCCTCAAATCACAATACCCCTCAAGAGTGCCAAAATCGGTTGCACTGGGGTCTTACCAATTATCTTACTCCATGACTCGTCAAATCTAATCTCTTACCAACTGGTCTCTTTCCCGCTCTGACATCTTCGTCATTTCTCGATTCTCTTCTGTCTCTATTTCGGCCCTCACTAGCTTTCCCAATCTCAGAGGCGTACAATTCATGTTCTTATTTACCCAACTGCAAATCTACGCACTGCCTCGGCATAGGTAATATTTCACGGGCCAATCGGACTCTAATTGAAAATTCGAGTCCTTACATGAACTTTTAGGTTTTTCGACTCTCACTGTCCATAATATCGGGTTCATACTTGCCCAGGGATGTATTTGAGATTCGTACTCATCAATCAACCCATGACTATGGGCAGTGTAAGAAACTCTATCTGTAATTTTCCTTATACAGTGTCCGGGATATTCTGTCACCGGAATACATCCAGAATATTTCTCATCTTAGCTCTGTATATTTAACTCTTAAGATGGGTCGAGCGGACTTCCATCAATGCTCCGCCTCGCCCTCCAACATAAATGTATTTTAAAAGTCACTTCCTTAGTCGACATACACCGAAAGAATTCATACATCTCTGCAATCTCATTCACCCAGTCCTCAACAAGTATTGGTTTCTTTACTTCGCTATATACCAGAAGTATGAAAATCTCTTTAGTCTGAGGCATCTGTTTAGGCTTTTCTCTGCCTATCCTCAACTATCTGCAATAGACTGTGTAAACAAGTCTGAAATATCTTCTACTATGTGACGGCCAACCCCTGCCTGGCCAACCCCTGCCATCGGCCATGGCCACCCCTCATGGGCCCACGCACAACGATGGTGGTCTAACAACGGGTGGTCCAACAACGCCACAAGTCCAACGTATTGTCCGCTTTGGGCCTCAGCCCGCACGGCTTTGTCTCATATGGGGAACTCACCTCAGAACGTGTCCTCTGATCTCATACATAATCTGAGCAATTTGCTCCTCACAATAATCTCCACACTCCGCTCCAACATCGCGAAGCGCGTCTCAATACTGTCCGATCTCTCTGTCGGACTCTGTGGGGCATGCTCAACATCAGCCTCCACGTCATTCTCATCTTGAGTCTCATGTGACAACTCATTCAACTCTCAGGCCGATCTCTATGGCCTCTAGTATGTGTACTCGCCACTCTACCATAGCGGCTATCAGTTATAACAACTATATTCTTGCAATCGAAACTAAATTCTTAGCTGCGGTTCCATCTTGATATACACAATTGTATCTAAACAATGCACAGTACATGGGGATGTAAATTTACTTAACCACTAACACCGACTCATATCAGGCCAACTTAAGCTCTGATACCATCTTTTCTGTCACGACCCAAATTACCTAAAAATCCCTACAAATTTTTTCGCTTTTTCTATACTCCTTACCCGTCGTGAACAGTTCCACTACTAACAGTTGGGCTATGATTCGGTGTTAGTCACCTCTTCCCTATTTATCATTCAATTTTCATAATTTATTTACATATCAATTTATTTAAACTAAATACATCCCCAATATTACATCATATACAGTACTGTGCATCTATATGTTCAGATACGAAATTATATAAATGTGTATACCTGGTCTTAATAAGAAGCAGCGGATAACCGAATTGCGAAGCTATTGTCGCTCTCTTCTACTGAGTGTACCCTGTGGGGTGGAAAATGAAAGGGTGAGCGAAACGTGCTCAGTAAGGCAATAATATAAGCAGGTAGATAACTATACTATCTACGTGCTGATAATAGTATGATATAAAAATCGTTTATATTTGGAGCATGAGATATGACTAAAACGATGCCATATGAATGCATATCGTATAGAAGAAATCATGAAGTTGCATATAAAATCAACATGGAAATTCCTCATGTATGACATCTCATGCTCGTCACATCAAAATCTATTAGTTTCATCGTAAATCCTTCACCTTAAAAACTTATTTGTTTAAATCAAAACTCATCACATCAAGGCTAAACCCATCACTCGGGAATACCTTGATTCATAAAATCAGATCTCTTTTTAAAAGCATAAATCGGGACTACCCCTCCATCGGGTTTGTCCTGGTCTATCTAGACCGTATGATATCACGTGAGGCATGTAGGTTACTGTATGAAAAACGAGGACTATGGCCATACTATGTCCCTGTGATCCCAGGCACACGGATCCCGGCGTGCGGGGCATCACAACTGCAACGGGAGGTGGGGTCAAGTCCTACCCGCCAGAATATCGAGTAATATCGTAGTCATCATGACTGCATGGTACAGCGTACTCTGTGTGACATACACGGTACATCGTACTCCGTGAACCCATATCATAGTCTGGGGGTGCCTGCCATAGGTCTTAGCCAGCCCAATACTATGTCGATAACCAACCCATGTCTCAAAGTTTACGTGCGAGTATCTCAACTCTCTGCGACACACAGTCTACAAGAGGCTTCCGCACGACTATATGCATGTCAACTCGCGTCTAGTGTGAGCGAAGCTCCAACACCACGCTATGCATATCATGATATCTAAAATCGCGTGCGAGCGAAGCTTCAGCACGGTGTTATGCACACACAAATTTCTCGTACGAGCAATGCTCCAGTACGGCTTTTCATGAAAATAATTCGGTAAACTTGAGTGCGAGTAAGACTCTAACACTCCTTTTTACTTGTATAAATACGATAAGTGGCTAAGTCTTTGCAAAACATCTTTTAAAAATAGTAACCGGTACAAACCGGTACCCTTTCGTATAATTCAATAAAGCAATAGCCAACCTATGTTTGTATTTGCTTAAATCACAGCAGTCTATTCATATAAAGCATTAAAATCATGAAATTCATGCAATTTCATAGCCTTACTACCCTTTTTGAAATTTTCCTAACTGGGGGCAAAATGGTCATTTTTCACTATTTCCATATTTTTATCGTAAAAATTATTATTCTGTTTTTGGGTAGCCTAATGAATTTAAGGTACTGTAAATACCCTCAAAATTACGTACAGCTACCTCTAAGTGCTCATAAAATTCCCTGACCTGGAATCGCGCGTAGACTTAGCTTATCTCGAAGCTACCGAACCTCTCGGTCCAAGTGCGCGCCAAACAAAGATACGTCACTGCATATAACCACGTAATCGAGGTTAATTCACTTATCTCGATCAGTATATCGCATCTACTGACCAACTTTAAAGTATTGGGCCCTATTTACCCTATTTGGTCTCGGCCCATTTCAGCCCTTTTATATTTATTAATTCCCTTCTTCGGGTATACCGGGCTTATGCGATTTACTAATAATTATCGAGCTTCGATCCAAGTTCATTGGATAGCCCGTATACCATTTACGGCAATTTATTGCAATTACGAATTAATATTCCTTCCTATGTGAAATTAATCCGTAATTCCGTAAAATACTTAAAAATCGATATTTAAAGAAATCTTAATGCCGAATTTAAATCGTACTTACTCGATACGATGCGGGGTACGAAGATCAGAGCTCGATCGGCTCTCGTTCGGTCTCCGTCGTAAAACTGCATAATTAGGTAAATCCGGATTATTTTCCATTAAAATAATATTAAATTAAATTTCGAAATTCACCCGTAGGTCAATATCGACCCTCGGTCAACTTACCCGAACCTCGAGTCGTCCCCCGAAAATTTTCTTTCTCTTTTTCCCTTCTTTTCCTTTCTTTTCTTTCCTTTTCTTTCCCCTTTTCCTTCCTTTTCCTTCCCTTTCCTTCCCTTTCCTTCCAGCAAAACGGCACCGTTTTTGATCTCCTCACTGCCTCTTGCCGTCGCCGGCGGTTCCGGCGGTCTTACCGGCCAAGACCGGTACCAAAATGACTGGCTTCCTCCCTTGAACACACTGGTACCCTTCTTTCCGTCCCAGGTGCGGTGGTTCGCCGGCGATCACCTCTTCTCTCCCTCGGATTTTCGGAGCACGGATCGGGCTCCTCCGGCCACCTCGCGGCTCAGTTCCGGTGCCTATGGGTTCGTCGGACTCTGCTCTTGCTCCTGGAAGCTTCGTCGGACGTCGAACGGTCGCCGGTGGTCGAGATCGGCAGTGGGTTCTTCTCGGGTGCGAACGGGTTTCGGTTTCCTTTGGTTTTTCGGGTTTTTCGATTTCCAGTTCCTTTTTTTATTTTTCATCATTATTATTTAACTATTCATTTTATTATTAAAATAATCAATAAAATAGTCAAAAGAAATCTGAAAATATCTACAAAAATTTTATTTTATTCACCAATTTAATTTAATTAAATTAAATTAAATTTATTTAGTTTTTAAATTATTTTTCCGGTATAATTCCTCCGTATTTTCGGGATATCGTCCCGAGTGACATTTTCGGTATTTCTAAAAATTTCGGATCTTGATCAATTTGACTCGAAATTATAAAATTCCCCATTATTGATCAAGAAATCCTAATTCCTTATTTTTAATTAAATTTCTCTTATCGTATTTATCCCGAATTTTGATCTTTTGACCGTTTTACCCCTACACTTATTTCGGGATTAAATTAACCTAGCTTTCCTTCATACTTCCACCATATTTTCCTATTTAATTTTGTATTTTTGATAAATTTTATTTTCTTCCCTTCCCATTTGGCCTGTGGCCATTTCGATCCTTATTTTTAGTCCGAGTCTCATTCCTTTAAATTTGTGAATATTTTTCTACCTCGTAAAATTTACGATTAAATTTCGAGTCTTACAATATCATACAACCATCCATATGAACAAATTGATTATAACTAACCATGTCATAATCATGTATACATGCATATCAACCTATACATGTCTTAAAATCACATGGGTATTTATCAAAACCCATTTACCAACTTTCGACCATCACATGTTCATAGTGTTTTCATGTGTTTCAATCCATAAAACATATACCAATCAACTCCATATAACTCATAGATTAACATATATGAAGTTGGAAGCTTGAAATTATACCTAGTATTTGTGTTCACACTTGGCCGAAACTTTGAAGCCTTATGGTTTGCACACTATGCCTCCTTGATAGCCAATTCCAACATATTTTACTCTCCTCTCAATTTGGAACAACTTTCATGAAGATTGCAAGTTCCAAATATGCCTTTTTCCAAGTGATTTCTAGTGAGAGAAAGCTTGGAAAACTTTTCGGTTATGGTTTCTTCACTTTGCCGAAAATGAAAGGATGAAGATGATTATGTGTTAGCTGGTATTTATAAGTCCATTACTTAGTAATTAAGCTAAAATCCAGCCACCTTAATTGACTTCCAAAAAGTTTAGGTAATGGTTATCATTTTAGACTTTGTTACCTTTCATTAATGGCTTTTAACTTATACTAATGGGCTTTTTAATTGGGCTTCTCGGTTTGGGCTTTCTTAATGGGTTTTTGGGCTGAAATTTTTACTACCTATTGGGCCTTCAATTGTCTCAATCTTGGGCCCACAACTTGGCCCAACAATTTGGCCCATTGGGCTTCCCAAATTCGACCCACACTTATGATACCTTAATGGGCTTTAAAATTTCCAACTTTAGCCCATTGCGTTTTTAACCATTAAATTAAATCCGAAATTCATCCAAGTAAGATTTTCTTACTTTGGAGGATGAATATCTTATATTCTAGCTAAAATTATTTTTTCCCAATTTTTTTCTCCATACTTTGGTAATTCCTAACCATGGTTAGTCAACTATGGTAAAAGTCCACTTTTCTTAACTATAGTTGACTTTTTCCTTAATCATTGACAAAGTTGATTTTTTTTCAAAATTTCAAAAGTGTCATATTTTATGTTTTACACTCTCGTCTTTATGTTTTGGTCGATTCCAGGAAGTGAATATACCTAAAACACCTTGAACGACTTAAAAGGTTTGTTTTACCCCTTTTTTGGCATTTACTCTACCTCTATGTGTTCGGGACCAAATCAAACTGACTTTCCTTCATGAACTTTCTATATTTTCACATCATAAGTTCTTCTCTTTAGTTAAAATGATTTAGATCCATTTGGTTTAACCTGTAGCCCTCATAGTTCACATTAGGCCTTTATGTAGCTTTTAAGTGTTAAAGCATTTCACTAACACTTAAATCTAGTAAATACTCTTCTTATGATTTAAATAACTCAATACATGTTTGTACATGTATAAATCATAAGGAACAAGCTACATAAAAATACGGGTCTGACAATAACCAAAGGTATACAATACAAAACCAAATGGAAGTACATAACTCATGCAATCTTCATTCCATTTTACCACACTACTCTTATTCCATTCTACCCACATTCATCACATACAAAAGTCCATTTCTTCATATTCATACATAATGAAACTTGTACGTATATCACAACTCTTCTTACAAGTGTGTACATTTAACTTATGGACTTTACATCATTTATGCTTTACATTACAAATACATCACCATTTACACATATACAAGATTATACATATATGGGGTCTCACATTCTCCCTCACTTAGAAATTTTTGTCCTCCAAATTAGAACGAAATCATTCTGTGACAAGGTCGGGATACCTTTCCCTCATCAAACTCTTCAATTCCCATGTGGCCTTTTCCACCGTGTGATGTTGCCAAAGAACTTTCACCAAGGGAATTATCTTTGTCCTCAACACTTTCTCTTTTCTATCCAATATTTGAACTGACTTCTCAACGTACATCATACTTTCATTGAGCTCCAAAGGCTCATATCTTATCACATGCGCCGGGTCCGAGTGGTATTTTCGTAACATGGATACGTGGAAGACGTTATGTACACTTGCCAACTCTGGTGGCAATGCCAACCTGTATGTCTTATCTCCCACCTTATCAAGTATCTCAAATGGTCCTATATACCGAGGGCTAAACTTTCTCTTCATCCTGAATCTCATGATCCCTTTTGAGAGAGAAACCTTCAAAAATATTGATTCACCCACCATAAACTCTAGTGGTCTCCGTCTCTTATCAGCATAACTCTTTTGTCTGCTCTGAGCTGTCCGTAACCTCTCACAAATCAATTTGACATCCTTAGAGAATTGTCTAACCAAGTCAAGAGCAAAGATCTGTCTGTCACCAACCTCTTCCCATCCAATAGGGGAACGACATCTCCACCCGTATAATGCCTCATATGGTGCCATCCCGATACTCGCAAGAAAACTGTTATTATAGGCGAACTCTGCGAGTGGAAAATGGTCATCCCGGAGCCTCTAAAATCCAATGCACACACTCTCAACATATCCTCCAGGGTCTGGATAGTCCTCTCCGACTGACCATCTGTCTGAGGATGAAACGTTTGCACTGAAGATATGGCGCCACTATTTGTACGATGAGAAATTTTAGGTATTCACTGATCATAAGAGCCTCAAGTATCTGTTTTCACAGAAAGAATTAAATATGAGGTAAAGATGATGAGTAGAGCTTTTGAAAGACTATGAATGTGAGATACTTTATCATCTGGGTAAAGCGAATGTAGTCGCTGATGCCTTGAGTAGAAAGAGCCTTGGAATGGTTTCGTACATGATGGTTAGGGAACAAGAACTGTTAGAGCAGTTTACTAGCCTCAGTCTGGATATAAACCCTTCTGACACTAATGCATATTGTGTGATAGCTAGTCTGAGATTAGAACCAGATTTGATTTATGGGATCAGACAAGCTCAACATATTGATCACTTTTATGTTGATATGCATAGTCAGATACAGATAGGTAGAGTGACTGAGTGCACAGTTAGTGATAATGGCCTGCTGAGATTCAGAGGTTGAAATTGCATTCCCGATGAGATGGATTTTATCTGAAGCTCATTCATTGAGGTATACATTATATCTGAGGAGTAATAAGATGTATCAGAATCTTTCGAGAATGTAATGGTGGTCAGACATGAAGAAAGATGTTGCAGAGCTTGTGGCTAAGTTCCTTACATGTCAACAGATTAAGGTAGAGCATCAAAAGCCTACGGGTTATTACAGCCTCTACTTATATCGACATGGAAATGGGAGCGTATCACCATGGATTTTCTCATGGGTTTACCAAGGACCCGACGAAACCATGATGCAATTTGTGTGATTGTGGAACGATTGACGAAGTCAACTTCCTTCTTAGTTATGAGAGCTACGGATACTCTGAGTGCGTTGACGAATTTGTATGTATGGGAGATTATAAGGCTACATGGTGTTCTAGTGAGTATTGTGTCTGATAGAAATTCCCGCTTCACTTCCCACTTTTGGGAACATTTTCAGGAAGCTATGGGAACTCGATTGAGTGTCAATACAGCTTTTCACACTCAGTCTGATGATCAGTCAAAGAGAACCTTCCAGACATTGAAAGATATGTTGAGAGGTTGTGTGATGGATTTTAGAGGCTCCTGGGATGACCATTTGCCATTAGCCAAATTTGTCTATAACAACAGTTATCACTCGAGTATTAGAAGGGCACCGTATAAGGCGTTATATGGTCGTAGGTGTCGATCTTTAATTAGATAGGAAGAAGTGAGTGACCGAAAGATGTTTACTCCCGATTTAGTGAAGCAAGCCTCTGAGGATGTCCAATTGATATGTGAGAAATTGAGGACAGCTCAGAGCAGATAAAAAAGCTACGCTGACATGAGACAAAGGCCTCTGGAATTCTCCGAGAGTGAATCAGTATCTTTGAAAGTTTCTCCCTTGAACGGGATAATGAGATACTGGAGCGAGTGGGAGATAAGGCCTGTAGGCTAGCCTTGACACCTAAGCTAGTAGGCATCCATAACGTCTTCCTTGTGTTCATGCTTCAAAAGTATCATTCGGACCCGGTACAAGTGATTTAGTATGAGCCATTAGAGCTCAAGGATGATATGTCGTATGTAGAGACGTCAATTCGAATACTGGATAGGAAAGAGAAAGTGTTATGGACTAAGACGATCTCTTTGGTTAAGGTTCTCTAGTAGTACCACACTTCAAAGGAAGCTATGTGAGAATTGGAGAGCCTGATGCAAGAGAAGCATCCTAATTTACTTGAGAATTGACTTTGTTCTAATTTAGAGGATCAAATTTCTTAAGGTGGAGAGGAATGTCAATCCTGAAAATTTAGTGTCATTTCCTTAAGAAATTGACATTTTAAACATGGATTCGTGTAATCTTGATCCATAAAAAAGAAATAATTAAAATTCAAGTCCAATTGACCAAGATATCAATTTATGGTGAAAACCCAATACTTTTTCATCTCGGGAATTATTTCAAAAATATGAAAAAATATTTCCAAGAAAATAAAAATGAATAATGATGTCTATATATAAATATAAAGTATATATAGAAAAATGGGTGTCTAAAAATAATATATCTATGTACATGTATGTGCGGATATCAATGTATATAAATTACATTGTAATAATATTATTATTATAATAATAAATAATAATAAAAGATATTTTATTATTTTATTATTTTATTATTATAATAATAATATTATAAGATATTTTATACTATATTATATTATATTAAAATATAATATAGTATATTAAAGGAAAAAAAACGAAATGAATAGAAATCTGGAAAAAAAATAGAAAACGAAAAAAAAAGAAACGAAAACTGGAAACCCACGCGAGGAACTGAGGAAACCGACCTCCTTCGACCTTTCCTCACCGGCGGCGAACTAGAGGCGGATGGCATGAGGGGTGCTAGTCGAAGTGACAACCGACACAGGGGGAACGCTCTACAGCCACCACGGGCCGTGAGTCGCCAGAAAACGGGAGATCGGAGAGGTTGAAGCCGCAGGAGAGAAGGGAAATTTCGGTGGAATTCGACGTCGATCGACCCAAGAAGAGGCCAAAAGAAGGCTCTAGGGGCAAAGCCAAGCCGATTAGGGATGGAATCGCGCTGGGAACAGGTCGCCAGCACGTACAACGGCGAAATGGCTACTGAATTGGTTCGGACCGGTTCAGTGTGAAAGAGGTTCAACCGGTCCGAACCGATTCAGCAGGAGAGAGATAGAGGAGAGAGAAAAAAATTAGAAAAATTTTTTGTGATGCCTTGGGTTGACGGATAAGCCGGTAAGCAGTCGAAATTGACCGATTTAACTTTCGAAAAATTTATTTGAAATTATACTTGACAAAAATTGACCTTGGTTAAATATATAAATGTGTAGCGAGACAATAGGCGACAAATATGAATTCGATCGAGCCTCAAATTTTGAGCCATCACGAAAACTCGGGTAAGTGAATCTTAGTATAATTTGTGTAGTTATACGAGTTAGGAATTAATTACATAAGTTGCGGATTAACTCTGTATAAAATGATTTATGTTAGAAAAGGCTTAACATAACGTGATGGAAGTGTTAATGGGCCCCAAAGATGGCCCAATAATTGTTAATGAGCCTAAGTAGCCCAATGGGCCATGACAGAATACATAGTAAAGTCGAAATTGACTTAAAATAGAGTTGTGTCCAATAAGAGGTAATGAGGCCCAATAAGAGTAATTGGGCCCATTTGATGAAATAAATCGAATAGAATAGGATAAATGTGTTATCAGACTTAATTAATGTGATTGATAACTATCTGTAGCTCCAGGAGATATATTCGGAGCCGAATAGACTGATTTCGAAAAGTGAAAAAAAAAAAGGCAATCGACTGGATTCCAGGTAAAGGATCTATGTAAGCTCTTAGAGATAGCTATATGTATTTTCATCGCCGTTTACATTCACTTAAATTTCGTATAGAGTATGGATATGAAACTTTTGGATAGTACCCAAATATGGGAAAATTACAAAAATACCCTTAGACCCAAGAATTTTGGAAATGCATAAAGTGCATGAAATCCATGTTTTCTCTGTGAAAAAGAGATTTGTGAAGCTGAAATGATAGATTGGCTCATTATTTGACTGTATGCATTAAATTTGCACGTTTTCTGAAATATGATTTGATTAACGAGTGATTTGATGGGATGTTGCCCTCTCACTCTGTTTTGTACTGTTTTGCATATTGAACTCGGTTTTGAGTACCACTGTGGTGGGAAATAGAGCCAGCTATCTATTTTGTGTGTGTGAAATTGTGATTGAGCTATGATAAGATTTGTGAATTTATGCAGATTCGTTCGCACTTGATTTTGGTATTGCATATGGACAGACCATGCTGGAGCATTGCTCGCATTGGATTCTGTTGTGATTTGTGATTGAGATCGTGCTAGAGCCCTCATGTTTGACTATGTGTCACACTGACTTGCTCGCACTAGATCTGAGACGACAGGTTATGGTTGATAATTTATTTGTTTGGGGTTGTAAGCTTGTGACTCAGGCACCTACAACTGTGTGGTAATTGTACTATGGTTCACAGAGTACGCTGTACCGTGTGGAGTACACTGTACCACGCAACTATGAGATGTGAGGATTGCATCTTTAGACTCGAGCATGCTGTGTCATTGCTCTGATTCTTGATAGTCTTTAGATAGGAGCCGATGGATAGACTAATCCCCTCCTTGGACTCAGAGACACCCTAGCACACCTGATCTGTGATAGCTGGTGGGTCTCGGACTTTGGCCAATTGTCCCTTAGATTGGTGTGGAAATCCCTGCCTAGTCTTATCTATTTGATTAGTTTCGGTGATGAAACTAATTGTGATTTGATTTGTGTGATGAAACCATTTGAAATGAGAATATGATTTAAATGTGAGTTTTAATACTAAACACAAAATTATTTTACTCCGAATGAGTTTTGATATTCGGTTTTCGGTAGTAAATTGCTATGTGTTTTACTATAATGGTTTTGTGAATGCCATGAGTTTTTCGGCATAAACCATTTATCATGAGCATCGTGGATAGTATGATTAACTACCTGTTTTCATATATTAATGCAATTATTTTGAAAAGTAAATGCATTTGTTTTACGACATGATAAAACATACATAATGAGCATCGTAGATAGTGTGGTTATCTACCTGCTTTCATATATTTCTTACTAAGTGTGTTATGCTCATCCTTTTATTTTTTCCTTCTCTATAGAGCATTTCAGTAGAGTGTATAAGCTGCGTCTGTCCTGCTATCTTTTACACACAGCTATCCAGCAGCATCAAGGTATACACATACACACACACATATATATTTGTATTTGAATAATATTGTACAGTGATATAGTCATGTTATATGGGGGATCTATATGTTAGGCAATGTAAAGGAATTTCTAATTATGAAATGATAACTTAATGAGCTTCCGCGAATGTTAGTACCTGAGACAAAAGCATTGCCTGTTATGCATATATATAATCTATGAAACTGAGTGATGGATATTGACTCACAACCCAACAAGTGAAGTGTGGTAAGTTCACGAAAAATTTATAGAGATTTTTTAGAATTTAGGTCGCGACAGAAGTGGTATCAGAGCACTGTTGGTCTGATGTGAGTCAGTATCAGTAGTTAGAAAGTATATATCCCCATGTCATTGTACATTATTAGATACAATTGTGTACACCAAGCTGTGGTTAAATTGTGAAAATTGATTGTGTATGTGGGACAATCAGGATGTCTGATAGACATCGCAGCAGAGTGGAGAGTTAGCGTTCTCAGGACCATAAAAAGAGGTTCGAGAGACGCAGTGATAGGTCCGAGATCCCCTGTGAATCGTCATATTATTATGTCTTATCACGTCTAATTGAGACTGCAGATACTCGTGTTACGAGATTATAGCGGAGTTGGAACACATTGATGGAGTTGTTCACTCAGGCTAACTTGGTTATGGCTAGGTTAGAGAGTAGGCAAGGTCCGACTGCTCAAACGACTCATACTGAGCTAGCAGCTGCTCCTGAGACACCTGTGCCTACACAACTTACACCTATGCCACGTGCTGTTGAGACCCTTGTACCACCACCTGTAGTTCCATAGCAGAATGGTTAGGATTCAAGGTATGATTGTCAACTTGACCGATTGGGGCATTTTCAGAAGCTGAAGCCTCCATCGTTCAGTGGGGTCAAGAACCCTTTAGTAGCAGAGGATTGGATCAACCAGTTGGAGAAGCTATATGGCTTTTCTGATGTTTGACCACTGAGAGAGTGGCCTTTGCTATATTCATGATTGAGGGCGAGGCAGAGTATTGGTGAAAATTCGCTCGACCCATCCTGAGAGCTATATATATCAAGTAATTGACTGAGAGATCTTTTTGGATGCCTTTAGGAGGCAGTTATCCTAACCACTGCTTAGCGGAGATTACAGATGGAATTTCTTGGTCTGATCCAGGGGAACAAGTTGGTAAACAAGTATGAGTCTTGATTCATAAACCTAGGAAGGTATGACCTAGATACCATGTACAGGGAGATGCGAAAGGTCCGTAAGTTGATGGAGGGATTGAGACCTTCCATCAGAGTCAAATTTACCCTATTGGACGTCACGACTTACAAGGAGGTCGTGCGTAGAGCTCAGTTGTGTGAGCAAAACTATGAGATGCACGTCTTCGAGTTTAGTAAGGGAAAGAATAGAGATCAGAAGAGATCAACAGAGAACCGTAATGTCTGAGTGAGGAAGAGACCGTTTGTTAGACAATCGAGGGTCGATGAGTCACGGGGTAGAATGATTAAGCCCCCCATGTATCAGGTCTCGACTCCAGCTAGGGGTATAGTAATTTAAGGACCCCGACCAATTATAGATCAATGTAGAGCATGTGGTAGATACCACGGTAGTAGGTTATGCCTTTCAGGTTAACGAATGCTCCTGCAGCTTTTATGGTATTAATGAATGGAGTGCTCAAGTTGTACCTAGACCGGTTTGTCATAGTATTCATTGATGTCATTCTGGTGTATTCGAAGTCCAGGGAAGTGCATGGGCAGCATATGAGTATTGTGCTATAGATCCTCAGAGAGAGGAAGCTATATGTGAAGCTTAGTAAGTGTGATTTCTAGTTGGAACATATATCATTTTTGGGTATTGGCTGGATATTATCGTCAATTTGTAGAGGATTTCTCAAAATTTAGCTACTCCATTGATAGGTCTCACTCAAAAGAATGTTGCATTTGAGTGGGACAGCGCATGTGAGAAAAGATTTTAGGAGCTAAAGCAGCGACTGACCACCGCACTTACTCTCACCATACCAAACAGCTCAGGAGGTTTCTCTGTATATGCAGATGCCTCGAGATAGGGACTGAGCTGTGTATTGATGCAGAACGGGAAGATCGTTTCTTATGGATCCAAACAACTTAAGGATCATAAGAAGACTATCCGTCCTATGATTTAGAGTTGGCAGCCGTAGCATTGTGTCAAAACTCAACCAGGTCCCTATCGCTTCCTAAAAATGTTCCCAAAAGTTAGAAGTGAAGCAGGCATCCCGATCAGAAACAACGCTCATTCGAATTCCATGTAGCCTCACTATCTCGTGCACGTACAAGTTCATTAACTGGCTTAGAGTATCAGTAGCTCTCATAGCTAGAAAATGGGCTGACTTCGTCAACCGATCCACAATCACCCATATAGCATCATGACCTCTATGGGTCCTCGACAATCCCATCACAAAATTCATGGTGACATGTTCCCCTTCCAAGTCTGTATCGATAGAGGCACAATAACCCTGCAGGTTTCTGATGCTCTACCTTCACCTGCTGACAAACGAGACACTTAGCGACATATTCAGCAATGTCTTTCTTCATCCCAAACCACCAATAAACCTTTAGAAGGTTTTGATACATCTTAGTACTCCCTGGATGTATCATATACCTCGATGAGTAAGCCTCTGTCAAGATTAACTTCTTGATCTTTGGATCATCAGGAACACATATCCTACCTTTGGACCTCAACAAGCCATCTAAACTCAATTTAAAGTCTGTCTCTGTACCCCTCTGTATCTGCCCGACAATATCACTGCACTGCTGATCAATCCGTTGAGCCTGCCTGATTTGATCTACCAGATCTGGTTCTAACTGCAGGCTAGCTATCATAAATCCACTATCAGTGTCAGGCGAGGTCATATCCAAACTGAGGTTCATGAACTGTTCTAACAGCTCGTGTTCCCTGACCATCATGGATGACACTAACCTGAAATGCTTTCTAGTCAATGCATCAGTAAATACATTTACCTTCCCCCGGTGGTACAGGATCTCACAATCATAATCCTTTAAAAGCTCAAGCCATCTCTCTATCTCATGTTCAACTCTTTCTGCGAGAACAAGTACTTAAGGCTCTTATGATCTATGTAAACCTGAAATCTCTCACCATAAAGATAGTGGCACCATATTTTCAATGCAAACACTATGGCCGCCAACTCTAAATCATGGGTCGGTTAGTTCCTCTCATGATCCTTCAATTGTCTTAATCCGTAGGCTACTACCTTCCCATCCTGCATCAATACATAGCCCAGTCCTTGGTGCGAAGCATCTGTATACACCGAGAAACCTCCTGAGCTGGTAGGAATGTTGAGAATTGGAGCTGTGGTTAATCTTCTTTTCAACTCCTGAAAGCTCTCATCATATCTATCGTCCCACACATACTCCACATTTTTTTCTCATGAGACGTGTCAACGGAGCAGCTAATCTTGAGAATCCATCCACAAACCTTCGATAATATCCAGCTAAACCTAGGAAACTTCTTATCTCTGTCACTGTATGGGTCTCTGCCACTGTATCACTACCTCAATCTTTGATGGATCCACTGACACACCATCCTTCGATACTATATGACCCAGAAAAGAGATCTATTCCAACCAAAAGTTGCACTTACTGAGTTTAGCGTACAACTTCTTCTCTCGGAGGGTCTGTAGCGCTATCTTTAGGTGCTGTTCATACTCCTCTCTAGATCATGAGTACAGTATGTCATCAATAAACACAATAATAAATCGATCCAAATACTGGTGAAATACCTCATTCATCAATGACATAAAAGCTGCGGGAGCATTCGTCAACCCGAATGGCAAAACCATAAACTCATAATGTCCATACCGGGTGTCGAAAGCTGTCTTAGGTACATCTCCACTCCGTATCTTCAACTAATGGTACCCAGATCTTAGATCTATCTTAGAGAAGACCTACGCTACCTTAAGTTGATCCAACAAGTCATCGATGAGTGGAAACCCGTGCGAGGAACCGAGGAAATTGACCTCCTTCGACTTTTCCTCACCGGTGGCCAACCAGAGGCGGACGGCGTGAGGGGTGCTGGGCGAAAAGACGACAGACACCGAGGGAACGCTCGACAGCCACCACGCGCTGTGAATTGGTAGAAAACGGGAGATCGGAGAGGTTAAAGTCGCGGGAGAGAAAGGAAATTTCGACGAAATCAGGCGCCAATCGACCCAAGACGAGGCCAAAAGAAGGCTCTAGGGGCGAAGCCGAGCCGATTGGCGATGAAATCGTGCTCGGAATCGACCTCCAGCACCGGCAACGACAAAATGGCTACTGAACCAGTTCAGACCAGTTCAATGTGAAAGAGGTTGAACCGGTCCGAACCGGTTCAGGGGAGAGTGAAAGAGGTTGAACTAATCCGAACCGGTTAAGTTGATCCAACAAGTCATCGATGCATGGAAACCCGCGCGAGGAACTGAGGAAACCAACCTCCTTCGACTTTTCCACACCTGTGACGAACCAGATGCGGACGACGCAAGGGGTGATAGGTGAAGGGAAGACCGGCACCAAGGGAACGCTCGACAACCACCATGCGCCGTGAGTCACCGAAAAACGGGAGATCGGAGAGGTTGAAGCAGCGGGAGAGAAGGGAAATTTCGAAGGAATCCGGCGTCGATCGACCCAAGACGAGGCCAAAAGAAGGCTCAGGGGCAAAGCCGAGCCGATTGGCGACAGAATCATGCTGGGAATCGCCCGCCAGCACCGGCAACAATGAAATGGCTACTGAATCGGTTCGGATCGATTCAGTGTGAAAGAGGTTGAACCAGTCTAAATCGGTTCAGTAGGAGAGAGAAAGAAGAGAGAGAAAAAAATTGTGAAAACTTTTGGTGATGCCTCGGATTTACGGATAAGCCTGTAAACGGTCAAAATTGATCGATTTAACTTTCAAAAAATTTATTTGAAATTATATTTGACCGAAATTGACCTTAGTTAAATATATAAATGTGTAGTGAGACAATAGGCCACAAATATGAATTCGATCGAGCCTCAAATTTTGAGCCATCAAGAAAACTCGGGTAAGTGAATCTTATTCACTATAATTTGTGTAGTTATACGAGTTAGGAATTAATCGTATAAGTTGCGGATTAACTCTATATAAAATGCTTTATGTTAGAAAAGGCTTAACATAACATGATGGAAGTGTTAATGGGCCCCAAAGATGGCCCAATAATTGTTAATGAGCGTAAGTAGCCCAATGGGCCATGACAAAATAAATAGTAAAGTCGAAATTGACTTAAAATAGAGTTGTGTCCAATAAGAGGCAACGAGGCCCAATAAGAGCAATTGGGCTCATTTGATGAAATAAATAGCATAGAACAGGATAGATGAGTTATCCGACTTAATTAATGTGATTGATAACTATCTGCAGCTTCGAGAGATATATTCGGAGCCGGATAGACTGATTTCGGAAAGTGAAAAAAAATACATTCGACTGGATTCCAGGTAAGGGATCTATGCGAGCTCTTAGAGATAATTGTATGTATTTTCATCATCGTTTACATTCACTTAAATTCGGTATAGAGTATGGATATGAAATTTATGGATAGTACCCAAATATGGAAAAATTACAAAAATACCCTTAGACCCAAGAATTTTGGAAATGCATAAAGTGCCTGAAATCTATGTTTTCTCTGTGAAAAAGAGATTTTGTAAAGCTGAAATGATAGACTGGCTCATTATTTGACTGTATGCATTAAATTTGCACGTTTTTCTGAAATGTGATTTGATTAACGAGCAATTTGATGGGATGTTGCCCTCTCACTCTGTTTTGTACCGTTTTGCATATCGCACTCGGTTTTCAGTACCACTATGGTGGGAAATAGAGCCAATTGTCTATTTTGTTTTTATGAATACGTGATTGAGCTATGATAAGATCTGTGAATTTATCTAGATCCGCTCGCACTTGATTTTGGTATTGCATATGAACAAACCGTGCTGGAGCACTACTCGCATTTGATTCTGTTGTGATTTGTGATTGAGATCGTGCTGGAGCCCTCGTGTTGGACTATCTGTCACACTGACTTGCTCACACTAGATTTGAGACGACAGGCTATGGTTGATAATTTATTTGGTTAGAGTGGTAAGCTTGTGACTCAGGCACCTACAACTGTGTGGTAATTGTACTGTGGTTTACGGAGTACACTGTACCGTATAGACAACATGGAGTACACTGTACCATGCAACTATGGGATGTGAGGATTGCGTCTTTGGACTCAGGCATGCTGTGTCATTACTCTAATTCTTGATAGTCCTTAGATAGGAGCCGATGGATAGACTAATCCCTCTTTGAACTCAGAGACACCTTGGCACACCAGATCCGTGATAGCTGGTGGGTCTCGGACTTTAGCCAATTGTCCCTTGGATTGGTGTGGAAATCCCTGCGTAAATTGCTATGTGTTTTACAATAATGGTTTTGTGAATGCCATGAGTTTTTCGGCATAAACCATGCGTCACTAAAATCGTGGATAATATGATTATCTACCTTCTTTCATATATTAATGCAATTGTTTTGAAAAGTAAATGCATTTGTTTTACGAGATGATAAAACATGCATTATGAGCATCGTAGATAGTGTGGTTATCTACCTTCTTTCATATATTTCTTACTGTGCGTTTTATGCTCATCCCTTTATTTTTCCCTCCTCTACAAAGCATTTTAGTAGAGTGTATAAGCTGTGTCTGTCTTGCTATCTTTTACACATAGCTATCCAGTAGCATCAAGGTATACACACACACACACACATATATATATATTTGTATCTGAATAATATTGTACAGTGATGTAGTCACGTTATATGGGGGATGTATATGTTAGGTAATGTAAACGAATTTCTAATTATGAAATGATAACTTAATGAGCTTCCGCGAATGTTAGTGCCTGGGACGAAAGCATTGCCTGTTATGCATATATATAATATATGAAACTGAGTGATGGATATTGACTCTCAGCCCAACAAGTGAAGTGTGGTAAGTTCGCGAAAAATTTGTAGTGATGTTTTAGAATTTGGATCGCGACATCCAACTCCTCAAATAAATCCTCAACACATCCATAAACACATTTAAATCTCAATAACATATCACACATCTATATGATCCAAGTCTATAACTTAATCCATCAAACGCACATAGAGTCAATAAACACAAGTTATCTCAATCCACAATCATCCTAATACATTGATTCCATGACATCCATAATCCTTACAAGTATATCCAACAATTCATTACAGATATACTTTATAAAATTAACTTATTCAGTATGGAAATAAGCTTGCACAACAAGAATTCGGGGTTTTACAAGATGTCAAGTTAAAGTTAGACTCTAATTTTTTAGGTTCCATAAGAAAGAAAATACATACAAGATTAAGTTTTAATATTATCTCAATTAAAAAAGTATCAGTAGCTTTAAATTAATAATTTCAAAAAAATTTGAAAAAAGGAACAAATATTAATAAAGTTATATAGATAAACTACGTTTTATATGGTAACTGTACTATTTTAATATTCTTTTCAATTATTATTTATATATATATATATATATATATCAAAGCAAACTTAGTAAATAGAAGTCAGAACCTTATTAAACTTCTCCTCACGTGTTGTTTAATTTCAAAATTGAAAGACCTCAAAAACTCTTTCAAACCTCATCTAGTTTTTTATATTGAAATAATCCTTTTAAATCGTTTCCTCTTTGTGTTTTCATCAAAATATCATTTCTGATTTCTACAGTTTAATTTATACTATTTTTTCTTTTTTAAGATTTGAAAAAAATATTTTTTTTACTTTCTAATATTATTTGTAGATTATTTGAAGATGTTTACTTACAGATCATTTAGTACTTTACTTGCTAAACTTTGTTTGTTTTCAGTGTAAAGAAAACCCTTCTAAACCATTATCTTTCTCAGTTTGTACCAAAACCCCTTTTTTCTGACTTCTGAGTTTAATTTCTACTCTTTTTTAGTTTTAGGGTTTGATAAAAAATATTATTTTGTTTACTTTGTCACTTTTTTTGTAGATTATTCGAAAAAGATTTTTATTTGCAAGTTATCTAGTAATTTACTTGCTAACCTTATATTGTTCTTGATGTTGAGAAAACTCTTTCAAATTGTTTCCTCCATGGATTTGTGTTAACATCCTTTTTCCGATTTCTATGATTGATATCTTCTATTTTTTACTTTTAGGGTTTGATAAAAAAAATAATATTTTAAACACTTTGTCATTTTTTGAATATTATTTCAAGTAGATTTTTGTTTGGATGTCATCTAGTAAACTAGTAAGGTGGAAGCTGTCAGACAATGTAAGAACTGAGAATTTTATACACATATAATTATGTAATGTGAAACATGAAGTGTAATTGATTGAGCTAAATGTGATGTACTCTTATATTAAGGTGGTAAGGAATGAAATTTCTAAGTTGTCACGACCCTCAACTTACCAAAATACGTACAAATTCTTCGCATTTTCATGCAACATTTATTATTCGTCCTTACCTCAATCGTGAACAGCAACTCTCCTCAATAGTTGGCCTGTGTGTCGACGTCTAACTCACTTCACCATACCAATTCAATTTGTATATTATTTATGAGTAAACACTTGTATAAATATATATATCAGAGTTATTACATGTGTTTATATTGTCTTACATCCCTAATAGTTACATACAAAATGCTACTGTGCTATCGTAAGTTTAGATACAAAATTACAACAGTGTGTATACCTTACGCGATGGGATGCAACGGATTACTAAAAGGGATAAGCCTCCAATCACGCTCAATCTATACTCAACACTCTGTAGATAGGGGGAAAATAAGGGGGTGAGCAAACCACATGCTCAGTAAGGCAATCATGAGAACAGGAAGATACTGCACTATCTACAAGATCGTGATGCCATGCTCAAAAGCATTTAATTCACATTTTATCTCAAAACATGAGTGTATGATTGTGTTAATGGTATGTAAAGCATTCATGCTATTAAAATCCAATGGACAATTCAATTCAAAGCATGGTATAAATCATCATGCATAATTCACAATAAAGCATGGCATTATCCATAATGCATTTTCTCAAATAAACATGGCATTAACCATCATGCATTTTTTTCACCATAAAGCATGGCATTAATCATCATGCTTCGCTAGACTTTAAACCATTAACAATCGATATCTCAAAACAATTCAACACTTGTCAGGTGTCAACCCCTCCCTTGGACTATCCTGACCTACAAATCATTTCAAACATGGATTTATTCACAAAGCGTTAGACATGTGAGATAGGCAATTTAATAAAAGGTAATAACCTCTAGGACTATGGCCATAACCTGAAATACCGGCTACACGGATCAGGTGTGCGGAATATCACCACTATCTACTTCCACGCGGGAGGTGGGTCAAATCCTGCCCATCGGTCCATAGCAGATCTCGTTCGAAGACGGCATATCACATCTCAACACGATACAAAATACTTCATGCTACATGCACGGTACAACATACTCTGTGGACCCACATCAACATATCATATCACGCCACATCTCCAACGTACGTGTGAGCCTATTTAATCGGTATAACCTCTTGTCTACTCAAAGCTCCTAACACAGCTATCAACATGTCAAAATATCACAAATGCACATGCGAGCCTATTTAATCGGTGTGACACCCAGTCTACCCGAAACTCCAAGCACGGTAACAAGTAAGGTAGGCATCTAATGCGAGCTAAGGTCCAAGCACCATACCAAAACCAGCATGAAATCCATGCGAGAACTAGTGCGAGCTAAGCTCTAGCACTCATGTGTATAAAACACGTCAAATCAGGTGCGAGTCATACTCTAGCACACTTTCATTCTCACGAAAACAATGTAGGTGGCTAATTTCTTTGCAAAGTGTGGTTAACAAACCAAAACAACTCATTTCTTTTGCAATTCATTTCAAATGCTAGCTAACCTACCAATCACTTGCTAAGAAGCAATAAAACATGATTTTCCAAAGCGTTATGCTTTTATTTTCATGCACATTTGTCAAACACCCAACTTTTGCCCTTTAATCACTTAATTTCATTTCCTAACATCTCATGCATTCTAGCAAAGCATTAAGTGCCCAAATTGCGCACAGATATCTCTAAGAGTCCACACAATTTCCTTACCTAAATTTACTTGAGTGTGACTCTCTTCCTCTTAGCTTCTTGTGCTCTCGGCTCGCTTTACTCCGGTATATCCTCGGGAGCTGCGATTTATTCATCAAACACTTGAGTTAACGCTCTTAACTCGCATTTTGACTTCAGTAGTCAATATAATTCATCTATGCATTTACCAATGCCTTAATCCACATTTTTTTCCTTTTAGGTAAATCTTATAATTTATTCACTAACGACATCTTAAAATCATACCCATAACACTATTATCACCTCTAGATATCCCATTTCTCATTCATCTCCATACATTCCACTTTCTTACACTAGACCATTTCTAGGTCATAATCATTCCAATGAATTTTAGATACTTTCTAACAATACTAAGCACCCCAATCAACCCCAAACATCAATAGCTTAACAATGTACTTAAGTTGGTGCTTTAGAAAATCACCTCTTTGGATTTCCTCTTTACTCCAAATAGAAATGCCTCTTGCTCCTTCAATCCAATAAATGGGTAAATGCCTCCAAACTATGTTGTTCCTCTCTTTAATGTGAACAACTTTGCCTCTAATAGTCTTCCCCCAAATCTCCTTGAAAATGGTTGGATTTAGAGAGAGAAAACTAGGTTTTGGGTTTGAAATGGAAGGAAACGACTTTGTCTTAAAATATGCAAATCGAACTGCTCCTTTTTATAGATTCAGCTTGATGAGATCGATCTGCCTTGGGTGGAGATCGATCTGGTCCTTTTAAAATCCCTCTTTTCCAAGACATTTTTAAGTAGGAGATCGATCTGTCGAATAGGGGAGATCGATCTGCTTCAAATAGAAGGTTAAGGAGATCGATCTGGTCTTAGGGGAGATCGATCTACTCTATTCCATTGCTCAAATAAGAGCTTTCTGGCTCTTCCGGATCGATCTCTCATCCTATGGGATCGATCGGGCCTTCATATTTCCAAATTTTCTACAGTTTTTCTGCAACAACTCACACCAAAACAACTTAAATTTGCTGCCATGGTCATTTCCTCATCTGATCATCTTTGAGACTTGAAAATGATATCCCATAATACTTCATACACATTAAAACTTGTGTAGAATCTTTGTATATCCAAAGATACATGATATAAACCAAATGGAAGTGCACAACTTATGCAATTCTCCTTCATTTTACCACACTACTCATAATCCATTCTACTCACATTCTCCACATGTTTAAGTCCATTTCTTCACATTCATACATAATGTAACTTATATGTACAATCACAACTCTTATTACATGTGTGTACCTTAAACTGATGGACTTACATTGCATACATTTCACTTATGAATTTGTAGTATAACTCTTTTTACATTTCTTTGTACATATTACAATTATACATATACAGGGTTCACATTCTCCCCCACTTAGAAAATTTGGTCCTCCTAATTAGAACCAATTTAATTCGTGAACAACTCGGCATACTTCTCCAGCAT
Organism: Firmiana major; assembly: GCA_033439115.1. NCBI lineage: Eukaryota > Viridiplantae > Streptophyta > Magnoliopsida > Malvales > Malvaceae > Firmiana > Firmiana major. Next base: position 14,738,227 of record CM065904.1, on the reverse strand, counting down.
CAAACTCTCCAATTCCCATGTGGCCTCTTCCGCAGTGTGATGTTGCCAAAGTACTTTCACCAAGGGAATTGTCTTTGTCCTCAACACTTTCTCTTTTCTCTCCAATACCTGAACAGGCTTCTCAACGTATGTCATACCCTCGTTGAGCTCCAATGGCTCATATCTTATCACATGTACTGGGTCTGGGTGATACTTCCTTAACATGGATACGTGAAAGACGTTATGCACACTTACCAACTCTGGTGGCAATACCAATCTATAAGCCTTATCTCCCACCTTATCAAGTATCTCAAATGGCCCTATATATCGAGGGCTCAACTTTACCTTCTTCCCGAATCTCATAATTCCCTTCGAAGGAGAAACTTTTAAGAACACCGACTCACCCACACCAAACTCTAGTGGTCTCCGTCTCCTATCAGCGTAACTCTTTTGCCGACTCTGAGCTGTCCGTAATCTCTCACATATCAATTGGACGTTCTCAGATGCCTGCTGCACTAAGTCTGGAGAAAAAATCTGTCTATCACCAACCTTTTCCCATCCAATAGGGGAACAGCATCTACGCCCATACAATGCCTCATATGGTGCCATCCCGATACACGCATGAAAACTGTTATTATAAGCGAACTCTGCGAGTGGCAAATGGTCATCCCAGGAGCCTCCAAAATTCAGTGCACATGCTCTCAACATATCCTCTAAGATCTGTATAGTCCTCTCTAACTGACCATTTGTCTGAGCATGAAACGCGATGCTAAAACTCAATTGGATCCCCGTTGCTTCCAAAAAACGTTCCCAGAAATGGGAAGTGAAGCGGGCATCCCTATCAGAAACAACGCTCACTGGAATTCCATGTAGCCTCACTATCTCGCGCACATATAGATTCGCTAACTGGCTCAGAGTATCGGTAGCTCTCATAGCTACAAAATGGGCTGATTTCATCAACCGATCCACAATCACCAATATGGCATCATGACCTCTACAGGTCCTCGGCAATCCGATCACAAAATCCATGGTGACATGCTCCCACTTCCATGTAACACGCCCTAAACGTATTACCGTAAGTGCATGGGTCATATAAGTAATAATGGGATTTGAGTCCCGAGTTATCGTCCCACAGAGAAGTTGACTAGCCTAATTAACTACCGGTTAATCTTACCCTAAGTATATTCTAGCAAATTATAAAATTAGGGTGAGTGATCTACATAGCTAGAATTAAAAATACTGAAAGCAATAAAATAATAAAAACTATAAAATAATGAAATTAAAACCGTGCAAAATCACTTACAGTGCTCCACGCAATTAAAATAAAAAACCTACAAAAATAATTAAAACAGCTAAAACTAATTAACGCAATTAAAATAAAATGCAATTATGAAAATAACAAAGAAAGATTAATTAAACTAAAATTAACAAACCTAAAATGCAATAAGACTACTTAATCAAAATGCAATTTAAACTAACTTAAGATTTAATGAAATAAATTCACCCCTAATCTAATTCTAAATGAACACTTAATTAACTATCATCCTAATTAAAACTAAGTTTTATACTACTATGCAAGAAAACTAACATGCAATTTAATTAAAGACTCTAAACTAAGCTTAACAAATTAAATTGAAATTAAACTTATACTAACAATGCATGAAAACGGATTAATTGCTACAATGCACTAGCCAAACAAAGCCTTAACAGCTTTTAAATCATCCAAATCCCTTCATCCACTGTTCATATCTTCAATTTGCATATTTTCATTTCCAACTATGGTCTCGGGTTGGTTGTCTAGGCGTGTCCACTGCTGCAGCAACCTTCACCAACTCTGTTGCATCCAGTCTGTCCATGGCTCTCGGTTTCATGCATTTCTTCTCCTTTGCCCATCATTCTGGCTACCAGACATGCTCTACACGTCTCCAACTGCTTCGGTTTCATTCATCAGCTTCATTTTCTGCCATGTCGCTACTTGCTTTTGCTGCCCAGGTGTAGTCTTGCCCACTGCTGCACATCCTCAGCTCTCGGTTCTGTAAGTGATGTCTGCTGCAAGTGTTGCTGTCCTGGTGATTGAAGAAAAGAGGGATGCAGCAGATGGAGCTAAATCACCCAGCATGGTACCATCTAATCGTGTACCAAATATCCCGACGTCAGTTCCTACTACCAGCTTCTGCGTTGTTCTTATGCAATGGCTTCATCCCGCAACTAGCCTGTCTAACGTTTACTGCAGCATGCTCATTCCTCACATGCCCAACTTCACCTCAGCGACCTTACAGCAAGGAAACAAAAACCATTTAACACAACATTTACAGAAACAGTAACCATATACCGAAACAGAGCAGAACAGAGGGTGATTATGGATGCTCTTCAATGCTCCCACGGGCACCATCATTTGCTCCTCACTACATGGCAATGAGTCTACCCAACCTAAACTGCAAATGAATCAAGTAATAGTAACCAGAAACTGTCGAGGTGACTATGCAGCAATTAAAATTAAAGAGGTAAGAAAATGCATAAACTATTAATATGGATGCTAATGATTAAATGCAAGTAAGAATCAAATCATGGATTGCATGCAACTAAAAATGAAGTAAGGAAAAGGAAGAAAAAAAATGCAAAGCTGAACACAAACTTAACATCGAAAGGACATAAAAGATAACAGCTACAACACCACCCTCGGGCTCCTTCCATTGACAGGGAACTCAACTCTCTCGGTTTGCTTCATACTCTTCTCCAACCATGTTCCACTTTGTTCTTTGTTGGCTCTACTGAGAGGGGGGCTGAATCGGTTTTCTAATAATAATGACAAATTTAACTTAATTCAAATTTAATTAACAATTAATAAATGAACAATATAATGAAATGAATTAAATTAAAGCAAGATAGGGAAGAGAGTAACAAACACAATCGTTTATAGAGGTTCGGTCAATCTCTTGCCTACGTCCTCTCTCCTTGACCTTCTTGTCAAGTGCTTTCTTTCTCACTTTCAACAGAAGTTACAATATCCTTTTTCAGGTTAAGGAATAACCTCTCTACCCCTTTTAAACAATGGTGTATTCACCCTTTTACAAAATTTATCTCACTGAGGAACAATCCTCTTCTCTCTTAAGGATAAGATGAATACAATACCAAGCTTTTAATGTGGGTAGGACAAATACAGCTTTTGCACACAAGCTTATACAATAAATTCAATGAATGAGAATTGAAGACAAAAGGAATGAAGGAATTAAACTCTTGAGAATATACAGAATGTGCAGTAATTGTGTCTCTCCTCTCATTGTCTTCAATGCTTGATTATATACTGAAGGATTGATAGTTGGAGCATTAAATGCAATTTTTCCCGTTGAGATTTTTGCAGAAAGAGCCGTTGAAAACCTCCAGTAGAGTGCCAGATCGATCTGCCATCTTGACCAGATCGATCTCTTAGTTATAATCCCTGCAAAATCAAGGCAAAAAGAAGCAAGGAGATCGATATCATATATGAGCAGATCGATCTCATAATTTAAAAATATTAGGGCAGATCGATCTGTCGAACAGGCAGATCGATCTTTCAATCTCTCTGTTTGAGGCATGATCGATCTATAGATCGATCTGCCAGGTAATCTCGTAGTGAGGAGATCGATCTCTCATTAACCCATATCGATCTCCTTAGCTCTTTGACTTTGGGGAGATCGATCTCTTCCTATACCAGATCGATCTCTTGAGCTCTCTGTTTGAGTATAGATCAATCTTACAAATCGATCTACTGCCTTTACCTTTGTTTTAGGGGAGATCGATCTCTTGCTATACCAGATCGATCTCATCAGCATCTTTTACTAGGCAGATCGATCTTATAACCCTTATAGATCGATCTCAATCTTCCTTGATACCTTTGAACAAGTTCAAAGCTTAGCAGATCGATCTCATGTCTTCATGAGATCGATCTCTCATCCAAGAAAACTCAGAAGATCGATCTTTTATAACCCAGATCGATCTCTCATCCAAGAAAACCCAGGAGATCGATCTCTCATAACCCAGATCGATCTCTCATCTACAGAAACTTAAGTTCTGGTACTGATAACCCCTAAACATGTTTTTATATCATCTTTATATTATTGAATTTACTTGTTTTGTCATTTCAAAATATATTATCTCAACAATCTCCCCCTTTTTGATATGACAAAACCTATTCAATCAACATGTTTAGTTACATATTTTCATTTTGCACAAGCTCCCCCTTACTTTTGGCTTTTGGCCACTTAACTTTCTTAACTCCCCCTCATTTTAATCATTCCTTTAAACCATTAGACATGATTCTTTAACATATTTAAAACTATATTTAAACATGTTTTCTTATTCTTCTCCCCCTTTTTGTCATATCAATGACACTTAAAAGTTTAAACAGAGCAATTTAACGTTCAACACACTTTTCATTCCAAAATAGTAAGTCAGTATAGCACATTGCAACAATAGCTAACATATCATTTCATTCAAGCAAATGTGGTTTTCAAAACACCAACTAATAATGTCAAAACATTAGCCAAACTAGTTCTACCAACTAAGTCCTAAGGTGCACGAGGGAAGCGATAACGTGAGTACGAGTGACTTGAAGCTCATCATACATCGCCTGCTGGGTGGCATGAAGGTTTGTGAAACCTTCATCTACCTTCCGGTTCAGCTCCATTATCATTGTCACAATGGACTCCATGCCAGTGGGTGCAGTGGGCTGAGCAGAGGAAGAGGATGGACCCTCAGTCGGTGCAGCAGGTGGAGCAAGGGGCTCGTCTGTGGGATCTTCCTCCATGGCTGCTGCAGGCTGCTGTTCCCGCTTCTTCTTCCAATCCCCTCGGAAGTCTTTGTAGTATCCCATGTGGTGAAGTGTTTCGATGTTTAGGACGCTCTTTGGGGAGGGCAGTTCACCCGTTTCACAACTGCAGTCCACTCCAAGTCGTTGTAGAAAGTATGCCAATGGTTGCGGAAAAACTATCATGGTGGCTTGGCCGCGTACGATCTTCAACCAATCTTCATAGATAAAATGGACAAGGTTGGGTTTTTTACTTGTGGAGTGGATGTGGTGTATCCAAAAATGATCTAACCTCCTAATGGTAGAATGACGGGTACCGAAAGGATGAAGATTCCATGAGATAATGAGGTGGAGTAACCGTTGGTGCATTGGGAGGTCACTCGCCTTATCCCCGGGAAGGTCAAACTCCAAGGGGACTTCCTCATCTTCATTGGTCAAGCCTTCATTGCTTATGTGGAAAGCTTGGGCTAAGACATCAGGGTCTATTGCAATGGACTTACCCATGACATATGTTGAAAACTCGAGAATTTTACAAGTATCGTCAGGATCATATGTGAGTTCGGCATTTGAAAAGAATGCCCTGACGATGTTTGGGGGTACGGGAGTATTGATTTTGAGAAACGAAATCCACCCAAACTCTTCAAATTTGGGTAGATAGGGAAAATCAATGCGATTTAAGAAAGAAAAATCGATGGTTCGCCAATGTTTAATTGGCATGGTGGAAAAATACTCTTCATATCTCTTCCTTTTTGCAGGTGTTTTAAAACACCTGTTAAAGGTAGTGACTGAAGAGGTAGAAGGTGGTTGGGAGGAGGTTGGTCTAGATTCTCATCAATCTGGAGGGAGAATCGAGAGATGAGGTGCGACAGGATTTTAGGGATTTGAGATTTTGGAGATTTGAAATTTGGGGATTTTTCGCCAGTTTTTATAGTCCAGGGTACAGGAGATCGATCTGTCGGACGACAGATCGATCTGTCATTTCCAGAAGCCCGAAGAGATCGATCTGTGGCTCCACAAGATCGATCTTCAGAATACAGAAGCTTGAGGAGATCAATCTGTTGTATGCACAGATCGATCTGCTATTTGACAGAGGCTTAGGGAGATCGATCTTCAAAATACAGAGGTTTGAGGAGATCGATCTGTCGTATGCACAGATCGATCTGCTGTTTAACAGAGGCTTAAGGAGATCGATCTTATGGATAGAAGATTGATCTGCCTAGCTTAACCTTAATGCTTTAGGCTTATTTGAAGTATGGAGATCGATCTATATTGATAAGAGATCGATCTCTCATACTCTTTGCCCAGAAAAATCTTTGAAAAGCTCTTTTAAAACAGACTTAAAATCAAGATTTTGAAGCATATACATCTGAAGGAACGTTCATGAGTCCTAATTCACCTCTAAGGACACAAAACCTATCTCTATCAAGAGGTTTGGTGAATATATCAGCTATTTGATGTAGGGTGTCAATATACTCTAGAATTATATCTCCCTTTTGCACATGGTCTCTAAGGAAATGATGCCTAATCTCAATGTGCTTAGTTCTAAAGTGTTGAATGGGATTTTTAGATAGATTGATAGCACTGGTATTATCACATTTAATAGAGACTTGTTTCATGTCAATACCATAATCTTTCATTTGTTGTTTTATCCACAACACTTGAGTACTACAACTACCTGCTGCTATGTATTCAACTTCAGTTGTAGACTGAGCCACACTGTTTTATTTCTTAGAGAACCAGGATATTAATCTATTCCCTAAGAATTGGCAAGTACCTGAAGTACTTTTCCTATCTATTTTGCATCCCCCAAAATCTGCATCTGAAAATGCATAAAGTGTAAAAGTGGAGTCCTTGGGGTACCAAAGTCCTAGAGATGGAGTGTCCTTAAGGTATCTAAGGATCCTTTTAGTTGCTAATAAGTGTGATTCCTTAGGAGAGGATTGAAACCTAGCACAAAGGCATACACTAAACAATATATCTGGTCTACTTGCAGTTAAATAGAGCAATGAGCCAATCATAGACCTATAGAGTTTAATGTCTACACACTTACCACTTTCATCTTTATCAAGCTTGATGTTGGTGCCCATTGGAGTTGCTTGAGGTTTACAATTGTCCATTCCAAATCGCTTGAGCAAATCCTTAGTATACTTTGCTTGATTGATGAAGGTTCCATCCTTTGTTTGCTTCACTTGAAGTCCCAAGAAGAAAGTGAGCTCTCCCATCATGCTCATTTCATATTCACCTTGCATGATCTTAGCAAACTCTTGGCATAAAGATTCATTGGTTGATCCAAAAATAATATCATCTACATACACTTGAACAACTAGTAAATCTTTATTTTTATTTTAATAAACAAAGTGGTATCTACTTTTCCTCTTGAAAATCCTTTCTCTATTAGGAATTTTGACAATCTTTCATACCAAGCTCTAGGAGCTTGTTTCAAACCATAGAGTGCCTTAGAAAGTTTGAAAACATGTTCAGGAAATTCATGATTTTCAAAGCCAGGAGGTTGCTCAACATAGACTTCTTCATTAATGAAACCATTCAAGAATGCACTCTTTACATCCATTTGATATAACTTGAAGTTTTTATAACATGCAAAGGCAAGTAACATTCTTATTACCTCTAGTCTAGCTACCAGTGCATAGGTTTCATCATAGTCTATACCTTCTTCTTGTCTATAGCCTTGTGCAACTAACCTAGCCTTGTTTCTTATGATCACACTATTTTCATCCATCTTGTTCTTGAATATCCATTTAGTTCCAATTATAGAGTGATCACTAGGCCTAGGAACTAGTTTCCATACTTTGCTTCTCTCAAATTGATTTAATTCTTCTTGCATTGCTAGGAACCAATTATTGTCATCTAAGGCTTCATTGACATTTCTAGGTTCTATTTGAGATACAAAGGCTATATATTGACACATATTCCCTAGAGATGATCTAGTTCTAACTCCAAGAGTTGGATCTCCTACTATTTCACAATCCTTTACATATCCTAACTCTCTTGGTGCTCTAGACTCTCTCTCTAATATCTCTATTTCTTCTTCATCTTCTTTATTCAAGTCAAGTTTTTCTAATAAATCATCTTCTAAGTTTGGAATTTCCTCCAAGTTTTCATCAAATATTCCAACATCCTCATCATTGGTTGAATCTTAGATACATCATTTGACTCATCAAATATTACATGAATTGATTCTTCAACCATCAATGTTCTTTTGTTATAGACTCTATAAGCCTTTGAATTCAAGGAATATCCAAGAAAAATTCCCTCATCACTCTTGGCATCAAATTTTCCTAAATTATCTTTACCATTATTCAAGACAAAACATTTGCAGCCAAAAGGATGGAAGTAGCTAATGTTAGGCTTCTTACCTTTGTATAGCTCATAAGGAGTTTTCTTTAGCATGGGTCTAATCATAGCTCTATTAATGATATAGCAAGATGTGTTTATAGCTTCAGCCTAAAAATATTTTGGTAAATTATTTTCACACAACATGGTTCTAGCCATTTCTTCCAATGTTCTATTTCTTCTCTCAACTACTCCATTTTGTTGTGGTGTCCTATGGGCTGAAAAATTATGGCTAATTCTTTGATCATTGCAATACTCATCAAATCTTATATTTTCAAATTCCTTGCCATGATCACTTCTAATACTAGTTATTGTGTATCCTTTTTCATTTTGATTCACTTTTGTATAAGCTATGAATTTTTCTAAGGCTTCATTTTTTACTCTCAAAAAGAACACCCAAGTGTACCTAGTGTAATCATCAACTATTACAAATCCATAGTGTTTCCCACCAAGGCTTGTTGTTCTAGTTGGTCCAAATAAATCTAGGTGGAGTAATTGAAGAGGCCTAGAGGTGGATACACTATTCTTAGGCTTAAATGTTGTCCTTTTATGTTTTCCTTTAACACAAGCTTCACATATTTTTTCATAATCAAAGGACATCTTAGGCAATCCTATAACTAGATCCTTTCGAGCTAACTTAGAAAGTACATGCATGCTAGCATGACCTAGTCTTCTATGCCATAACCAAGATTCTTTTTCTTTGTCTACCATTAGGCATATGTTTTCATTCTTAAGTTCATTAAGATAGACAATGTATATATTACCTTGTCTATGGCCTAAGAGAAGAACTTTATTTGACTTAGGATCTATAACATGACATTTCATGCAATCAAAAATTACTTTGTAACCTTTGTCACAAAGTTGACTTATGCTTAGTAAGTTATGCTTTAGGCCCCTAACTAACAATACTTTTTCTAAAGAAAAGTAGTCATTACCTATTCAGCCACTCCCTTCAACTTGGCCTTTGGAGTTGTCCCCAAATGTGACTTCTCCACCAACCTTTGATTTAAATGAATTGAAGTGGCTTCTATCACCCGTCATGTGCCTTGAGCATCCACTATCTAAGTACCAAGCTTCCTTTATCTTAGCTTTATGGCACTGCTCAATCACCTACAAAAAGATTCAAACTCAAGTCTTAGGTACCCAAATTCTCTTGGATCCTTTGAGGTTAGTGAATGCAATTCTTGATCCCTTTGGGATCCATTTTGCTAATGCATTAACATCTTTTGAGTTAATTAATTCTTTTGGAACCCATATCCTTTTTACTATTTTTCCTTTAAGAGTGGTTAACTTCTTATTGCAATTATGTGATGTATGTCCCTTTCTATCACAATATGAACAAATAGTTGAAGGTTTATGCAAGCTCTTTCTAGCAATGAAGCTTTTGAGATGAGTCTCTCTACTTTCTCCATTATATCCTAACCCATTTTTATCAAAGGATGCTTTTTGAGTTTCTAGCATGTTATCTAGCTTTTGTTGTCCCATATAAAATCTATTAAAGGAATTATGTAAATTACTATTTTTCTCTTTTAGATCACAAATTTCAAGATTAGTAATTTCTAGTTTCTTTTCACATTCTAATTTGTCCTCTAGAATTAACTCATTTCTTTCTTCAATTTAGATATTATTTTCTTATATTTCATACTCATGCATTCATATTCCAATGCAAGATCATCAAATGCATCTTGCAATTCATTAAAAGAATATTCATTGAGGTTTGAAGTTAACTTTTCATCCTCAATAGCCATGAAGCACAAGTTGGCAATATCCTCATTTGAGTCATCATCGGAGCAGTCACTGTCGCTCCATGTTGCCACCATTGCCTTCTTTTTGTGGAACCTATCATTGGACCTTTTAAGAAGAGGGCAGTTAAACTTTATGTGTCCTGGTTTTTTACATTCATAACACACAATTGTATCTTTTCTACCTACCTCTTCCTGATCTCTCTTGTAGTTTCTCCTATTACTACCACTAGCTCTTATTCTCATGAATTTATTAAATCTTTTAGCAAACATTGCCATCTCAAGATCCTCTTCACTACCACTCTCATTCTTAATCTCCTCTTGAGCAGTAGATTTTAGAGCAACTCCCACTTTCTTGGGTGGCTCTTCATTTCTTCTCAACTTCATCTGATAAGTGAGTAGTGATCCTATTAATTCATCTAAAGACAATGTGTGAGGATCCTTAGATTCCTCAATTACAGTCACTTTAGCTTCCCATGATTTAGGTAAGCTATTTAATATTTTCTTGACCATTTCAATATTAGAGTATATTTTTCCTAAGGACTTTAATCCATTAATTACATCAGTAAATCTAGTGAACATATCACTAATTGATTCTCCTTCCTTCATCCTAAATAGCTCATAATCATGTGTGAGCATTCCTACGTTAGTCTCCTTTACTTGGGTTGTACCTTCATGAGTTATTGCCAATTTGTCCCAAATTTGTTTGGCATTGTCACATCCGGAGACTCTATTGTATTCATTTGGCCCTAAAGCACAAAAGAGAGTGTGCATGGCCTTAGCATTTAGTTGGGCACATTTAACATCATTTGAGTCTCATTCTTCTTCTTCCTTAGGGATATCTCTTCCCTCTATTCTTTTTGTGGGGATTTGAGGTCCTTTAGTTATAATCCTCCACACCTCATAATCATTTGCTTGAATGAATAACATCATCCTAGTCTTCCAATAGGCATAATGTTCCCCATTGAACATAGAAGGCCTAACCGTAGAATTCCCCTCTCCTACCAAACTAGTTGCTACATTGTTATGAGCCATTTGATCGTTTCTAACTCTTAGGAAGTTGTTCCTATGTGATTAAAGAGTCCTTGCTCTGATACCAATTGTTGGCTCTACCGAGAGGGGGGGTGAATCGGTTTTCTAATAATAATGACAAATTTAACTTAATTCAAATTTAATTAACAATTAATAAATGAACAATATAATGAAATGAATTCAATTAAAGTAAGATAGGGAAGAGAGTAACAAACACAATCGTTTATAGAGGTTCGGTCAATCTCTTGCCTACGTCCTCTCTCCTTGACCTTCTTGTCAAGTGCTTTCTTTCTCACTTTCAACAGAAGTTACAATATCCTTTTTCAGGTTAAGGAATAACCTCTCTACCCCTTTTAAACAATGGTGTATTCACCCTTTTACAGAATTTATCTCACTGAGGAACAATCCTCTTCTCTCTTAAGGATAAGATGAATACAATACCAAGCTTTTAATGTGGATAGGACAAAAATAGCTTTTGCACACAAGCTTATACAACAAATTCAATGAATGAGAATTGAAGACAAAAGGAATGAAGGAATTAAACTCTTGAGAATATACAGAATGTGCAGTAATTGTGTCTCTCCTCTCATTGTCTTCAATGCTTGATTATATACTGAAGGATTGGTAGTTGGAGCATTAATTGCAATTATTCCCGTTGAGATTTTTGCAGAAAGAGCCGTTGGAAACCTCCAGTAGAGTGCCAGATCGATCTGCCATCTTGACCAGATCAATCTCTTAGTTATAATCCCTACAAAATCAAGGCAAAAAGAAACAAGGAAATCGATCTCATATATGAGCAGATCGATCTCATAATTTGAAAATATTAGGGCAGATCGATCTGTAGAACAGGCAGATCGATCTTCCAATCTCTCTGTTTGAGGCATGATCGATCTATAGATCGATCTGCCAGGTAATCTCGTAGTGAGGAGATCGATCTCTCATTAACCCAGATCGATCTCCTTAGCTCTCTGACTTTGGGGAGATCAATCTCTTCCTATACCAGATCGATCTCTTGAGCTCTCTGTTTGAGTATAGATCGATCTTATAGATCGATTTACTGCCTTTACCTTTGTTTTAGGGGAGATCGATCTCTTGCTATACCAGATCGATCTCATCAGCATCCTTTACTAGGCAGATCGATCTTATAACCCTTATAGATCGATCTCAATCTTCCTTGATACCTTTGAACAAGTTCAAAGCTTAGCAGATCGATCTCATGTCTTCATGAGATCAATCTCTCATCCAAGAAAACTCAGGAGATCGATCTTTTATAACCCAGATCGATCTCTCATCTAAGAAAACCCAGGAGATCGATCTCTCATAACCCAGATCGATCTCTCATCTATAGAAACTTAAGTTCTGGTACTGATAACCTCTAAACATGTTTTTATATCATCTTTATATTATTTAATTTACTTGTTTTGTCATTTCAAAATATATTATCTCAACATTCTTGATGTGGACAATTACTCAGCATCAATCCACCTCTAGGCAACAGAATCACAAGGTAGAAGAATGAATGAACCATTCATGTCACCCGAATACACCAAAGAGGTTCAAACCGAGAGCTAACTAGGGGAAATGGCTATGTAAAATAAAACTTGAAAAAACAAAGAGTTGATTTAACAAAACCAATAAGCTTGGAATGATAAATTGATTGACATGAAAATGAATTATCCAAAGACTAGAAAAATAAAGAACATAAAAATGGATTGAACAATAAAAGTAAATGGAAGCTAACGGGAAACTAAACAAAAAGAAACAAGGAAAAATAAATCCTAAGATTAATTCTAACACTATACTACTCCTAACTTACATTACCTTACACTACTCCTACTCCTACCTTACACACTTTTTTAATTGCCATCCATGTCTTATTTATACACACAAAAGGGGTATAATTGTAATTTCTACATCCTAGATGAGTTGGCATTTTTTTGGCCACTTGTCTTCACACCATTGGCTCCTTGAAAAGATATTTCCATGTCACCGGTCTTCATGTCCAATTGGATGTGCTAGATGACATGGCTCGTGTTGTCCGCGTGGCTCAATCTCGATTTTAGCCAAATTTTGGTCCATTTTCTATCGAAATATTCAAAATTCATCCGAATTTAATTTATCTGCAAACATGAGAATTTTAATTAAATAAAGGGGATAATTAACAAAATAAATTGGGAATTTAAATAATTAATTAGGAAATTAAGCACAAATAATTCTAAAAATATAGAATTATTACACCCCCAAACTTGAGCTTTTGCTTGTCCTCAAGCAAAACAAAATGATTATAAGAATGATAAGTACAAAACACAATAATTTCTCCAATATTATCCTCAAAGAAAAAGTACAGACTATGAAATCAAAGACTCACAATTACAAGTCCAGCACTTAGAATTATTTCAATCATAAGTCCTAACCCAAATTGGACTCCTCGTGAGTGTGTGAAAAATGTCTAAGTCACTTCACAGTACGTTATCCGGATTAGATTATACAAATACAGTGAATACTAAGTCAATGACATGTGATCATTCCCATAAGTTTGCTTTTCACTTCTCTCTCCACTAATGTAGTCACGCTTAACTAAAGATCAATAGGACTTCATTAAGTTTGTAATGTAAGGCTGGGGCTAAGGTATGATAAAGTCGATTTAGGTTTAATTACCCCTTAACACGCATTACTTCTAGGATCTTCAATGTAAGAGCTCAAATTATTTCCCCCAAACTTATTTATTTCACTAAAAAGTTTATTTAATTTTTGTATTTTCTTCTTTCTTCTTTTTTTTCCTTTTCTTTTTCTTTTTCTTTTTCTTTTTCATTTATTTTTTTTGGATACATACTCCTTCACTATCACTTAATACACAAATAGCTCACAATATATCCCAATGACTTTTCATGCTTTTGGGGTAAGGGATAGGAAAAAAATATTTATGTCACGACCCAAATTACCTAAAAATCAGAGTAAATTTTTTGTTTTTTCATATATTATTTAATTTTTACCTTTCTCTCATCGTGACCATCATACAAACAGTTGGGCTATGATTTGGTGTTAGTCACCTCTTACCTATTTACCATTCCATTTCCATATTCACATTCATATATCAGAGTTTACTATCCTTTGACTTTAATTAAATACATACACAATGGTATTTTTTAACCCTCGACATCATATCCATTTACAGTACTGTGCATTACATATTTAGATACAAAACTATACAAATGTGTATATCTGTCTCTCGATGGGAAGCAGCGGATATCAAGCATGCAAGTCCTCAACCGCTAAAAAACAATTGTAAGTGCTCTGAAAAGATGGGAAAATAAGGGGGGTGAGCAAACCACACGCTCAGTAAGGTAATTATGCAAGTAAGTAGATAGCTCCACTATCTACATGCTCATAATGCCATGCCCTTAAATCCATTTCTTTTCATTAAATCATCAAGCACAAAGTCATGCAAACATCAATGACTTAGTTTATAAAACTGTTCGTGCATATATAAATCATACTACTTATGCATCAAAGCATTTTATGTGACATTATTAAATCATAATAAGCTTGAATTTAATCAAGATCATGCAGTCTTTCATGTCATGTAAGACAAATCATGGATTTCAAATGAAAGCATGGAAAACATCATCATGCTACTGCATTTAAATCAATTCATTAAAACTGCAGTAAAAACTAACCCTTCCGGGTCAATCATCTCATAAAACAATTCATTTAAAATTCATTGTAAAACTTCGGTTATAAAACCACCCTTCTTTCAGGGTCACATATCAGAAGATCATAAAATCATCAAATCGTAAAATCGGGGGCCTGACCCCTCCTTCGGGTCTACCCTGGTCTATCGACCACAAGTTATATCATGTGAGACATGTAATTGATTATATCCGTAACATTGAGGACTATGGCTATATCCTAGTGATCCCTGACAACACGGTACCTAGTGTGCGGGGTATCACACCTGAAACGGGAGGTGGGTCGTCCTACCCGCCAGAACAGCATAACACCAGGATTGCGAGGGCAAGGCTTGCTGCCTCGTGGCTAATGCCACTCCACTCCAACAATCCCCATGGTACAGCGTACTCCGCGTGACATACACGATACAACGTACTCCGTGAACCCAAGCTCAATCAGGGGTGTCTGTAATAGGTCTTATCCACCCAAATCATCTCTGTCTCAGAATACACGTGTGAGCATATCATCTCATTGTGACACACAGTCTACAGGAGGCTTCAACACGGCTATATGCATGTAATATAAATCCCTGTACGAGCGAAGCTCTAGCACGGCTCGATGCATATTCATGATATCTGAAAATCTCGTGCAAGCGAAGCTCTAGCATGGTTTCATAAAAATCAGTAAAATCTGCGTACGAACAGCGCTCAAGTACGACTTAAACTGATTATAAATTCAAGTAAATTCCACGTACGAGCAATGCTCTAGTACGGATATGCATAAAAACTCAGTGAAAATCTCGTACGAGAAAAACTCCAGTACGACATTCAAATGAATTATAAAACCATAAAAAACTTTGTGCGAGCAACGCTCCAGTACAAATGAATGCTCAAGTAAATCAAATCTCATGCGAGTTACACTCCAGCACGGCTTTATGCATAAATTAATCAAATCTCATGCGAGTTACACTCCAGCACGGTTTTATGCAATATCAAATCAAAACAGGATGCCAGCTAAGCTCCAACATCTCTCATGCATGTCAAATCATTAAAACTAGTGCGAGCAATCACTCCAGCACCATTTTATGCATACCACGTCAAAACAAATCCAAAACATGTCAAAATAGAGTGCGAGCTAGGCTCCAGCAGCTCTCATGCATATCAAATGATAAAATCAGTGCAAGTAACCACTTTAGCACATTTCATGCATATGATGTCACACAAATCGGTGTAAGCAACCGCTCATGCACATTTATGCACATTCACAAACGCAGATATAGTGCGAACTACATGTCGGCACTATCTGTTTTCATATAAACTTGATAGTTGACCTATTTCCAAAGAAATTCATTTAAATACAAATAACACTTACGTAGTGTTATCATGTGAAATTCATGCAATTACTGGCCAATCTATCGATTTGCTTTGATTAAAACCAATAAAATCCTTAAACCGTAAATTTCCTTAAATCATGCATTTCATGCATGTCATGCTTTCACCATCCTTAGGTGAACTTCCCTCAATAGGGGTAAAAAAGACATTTCACCTACTTCGATCCCTAAAAATCATTTAAACCACTTTTAGGATAATTACACAATAATCGCGTATACATACATAATCAGTGTATACAAAATCTATTAAAATATGCGTAGCTACCTCTAGCTACTCACACAATTCCCTTACCTCATTTTTCTGTACAGTCTGATCTTTCCACTGATATCTCGTCACGCAGTCCGATTTGCTCTCAATCCGATCTCCGAAACTGCGGATACATATTCATCAGGTCAAATACAATACAATTAATTGTATTTCATATTTCTTGGGCTTAATTTAAATCATTGGGCCCGATTGCCCATATTGGGCCCGATTGTACCATAATGGGCCTTAATCGGCCTTAAGCCCATTTTCCCACTTACTATTCACATTATCGAGGCCTATTGGGCTCACTGGGCCCATCAGTAATTATTAAGCCTCGTTCTAAATACTCAGATATCTCAATTTAGTATTTACGACAATTTATCCAATTTTTCTAGAATTTAATTCATTTATGCGAAAATTAAATCCGTAATTCATCAACACGCATAGCGATGTAAATTGTCGTAAATAAGGGTTACTTAACCGTGATTCCATGATAGTATGCAAATCGAGGCTGTCTCAAGCTCTCGTTTGATGCCAATTGTCGAGCTACACAATTTAATATTTTTTCGGGTAAATTTCCAGTCGGATATTAATCAAATTAAATATTCTGAAATTTAAATTGGTCAATACGACCGCTTACTGACTTACCCGAAGCTCGATTGCATCACTGAAATTTTCCCCAATTTTTCCTCTTTTTCTTTTTCCCTTTTTCTTCCTTTTTTTTCCTTCTCTTTTTGGCTGAACCGATCCGATCTGGTTCAACCCGGTTCAGACCGTCGGCTCAGTCAGGTTCGACCGATTCAGTGCCTTACCGGCCGGTTCTCCGCCAGTTTTCGTCGCCAGTGGCTCCGCTGGGTCGTCCGCATCTCGGATCAGTTTCGTTCAAGACCGCCGAAAAGTGGTCGGTCCGACCTGTTCTCGTTTCCACCATCGACACTTCTCTCTTTCTCGCCATTTTCGGCGCTGGTCGCCGTTCTACCCGCCGTTACTGCCACAAATCGAGCCACCTGTGCCTGGGGGATGCTCGGCTGGTGGTGGCCGACCTCGAATCAGCGTCGGTCGTCGAGAAAAGCCTTTCTCCCTCTCAGTTCTCTTTTCCTCTCTCTTTCTCTCGTCGATCCTCTCTCTTCACCGTCGATCACCGCCTGGGTCGACGTCAGCTGTCTTCGCCTGGTGGGTGCGCCACCGGCCGCTCCGTTCGATGAAGGTAAGGGGCTCGGCCTCGTCGGCTTTTCCAGAAATCGCGTTTTCGTGATTTCTGCTCTTTTTTATTATTATTATTATTATTATTATTATTTTATTTTTAATAATATTTTAATCAATTAAAATATTATTAAAATCCAAAAATATCTGTAAAAAAATACTATTTTATTCATTTAATCCGTAAATGAATTTCTCAGTCCAATTTTGCCTTTTTGATAAATTTTTCAATTATTTTCGGGATTATTTTTCGATACGAAAATTTTGGTTTATCCCAATAAATTCATATCTTGATCAATTTAACCCGAAATTTAATTATTTCTTCGTTATTGATCAAGATTTCTAAATCTCATATTTTTAATTAAAGTTTCTTGTCCCGATAAATATCGAATTTTGGTCTTTTGATCGTTTTACCCTTGCACTTGTTAGGAAATTCCATTTCAATCCCTTTGCATTTTTAAATGCACTTGAAAATTTCTATTTATTCCCTTTTTGCCCTTACGATAAAATCAGGTCTTACAATCTCCCCCACTTAAGAAATTTGGTCCTCCAAATTAGAACCAAGGCAAAAGAGTCCATAAACAACTCCGGGTACATCTATCGTATCATATACTGTCATCCTCAAGTGACTTTCTCCGGAGTGTAATACCCGAATCGATTTTCCAATCATACGTTATACTTTTATTGAGCTAAGCTATTGAAGCTCATATCCGATTACATATATCGGTTCCGGATAATATTTCTTAAGTATCAAAAGATAGGGCACATTGTGGATGCCTGTTAATTCAAGTGGTAATGCCAACCTACATGTCTTATCTCCCACTTGTCCAATATCTCTATCCGAATCTCGTTACGTCCTTAAGATAAGTAACTGCCAATAATACTAATTCACCCTCAGTGAATTTCCAATGGTTTCCCGTCTCTTGTCAGCATAGCTTTTCTATATTCTCTGAGGTGTTCTTAATCTCTCACAAATCAACTGAACGTCCTCAGAGGTTTATCTTACCAATTCGAGAACAAATCTCTATCTGTCACCCACTTCTTATCCAAGTCGGGAACAACTCCCTACGGCTATACAATGCCTCATATAATCTCATCCTGATACTCGAGTGATAACTGTCATTGTTGGCAAATTCGATTAGTAACACTGATCATCCCAAGAGCTTATAAAATCAATGACACACGCTCTCATCACATCCTCCAAAACCTGTACAGTCCTCTCTGACTGACCATCTGTCTGAGGATGGAAGCTGTGCTAACACACAATCAGGGTCCCATAGCTTCCAAAAATAATATTCTCAGAAGTGGGAAGTGAAGCGAGAATCCCTATCTGATACCATGCTCCCTGGAACGCTACATAATATTGCACAATTTTCATACACATGAATCCGTCTACACACTAAGAGTATCTGGAGATTTTCATAGTCAGAAGGTGGTAGACTTAATCAATCTATCGACTATCACCCAAATAGTCTCGTGATTCCTCCGGGTCCTCTGTAATCCCATCACGATATCCATGGTAACTCGTTCCCATTTTTGTGTCAATATAGGTAGAGGCTGCAATAACCCTGCAACTTCTTTTACTCTACCTTAATCTGCTGACATACGAGACACTTTGCTACAATCTCTACATTGCCTCTTTTCATATCTGACCACCAATACCCTTTCCAGAGATTCTGATATATTTATTATTTCTCGGATGCACTGTATATCCCGAAGAGTGAGCTTTTGACAATTATATTATCTCAACACTGTGGTCCTAGGGAGTACTTATACTATCTCTGAACCTCTGTAAGTCATCATCACTCACTATGAACTCTGTCACTATACCCTTCTGAATCTGACCCACATCATCGACACCATGCCGATCATCACGCTAAGCCTGGCAATTCCAATCACTCAAATCCAGTTCTAACCTCAGGCTAGCTATCACAAAATCACCGTCATCATCAGAAGGGATCACATCACTACTGAGGCTCACAACTGCTCTAGTAGCTCACGTTCCCTGACCATTATATATGATACCATCCCGAGGCTCTTTCTGTTTAAGGCATCAGCCATTACATTAGCCTTTCCTGGGTGGTACAATTTTCACAATCATAATCCTTAGAAGCTCTAACCCTCTTGGTTATCTCATATTCGACTCTTTCTGTGAAAACAGATACTCGGGGCTTTTACGATCAGTGCATACCCAAAATTTCTTACAATATAAATGGTGGTGCCATACTTTCAGTGTAATCGCTACGGCTGCCAACTCTAAATCATGGATTGGATAGTTTCTCTCATGGTCCTTGAACTAACTGGATCCATAAACGACTATCTTCCCATTTTATATCAATACACAGCCCAATCCTTATTTAGATATCCATACACACTGAAACCTCTTGAGCTGTTGGTTATGGTAAGAATACTTACGGTGGTTAGTTTATTACATCAATATACCAAAACTCACCGAAGCCATTTTCATACTTATCATCTCACTCGTCTGTAATCTTTTTCCCGAACGAGGTGTGTCAACTGAGCAGCCAATTTCGAGAAACTCATAACACCTCGTATGTAAGACAGTTTTCATTTACTACTCGTGCTTTTCCCTGGACTTCGAATACATCAAAATATCATCGCTAAAGATGACAACCAATCGGTCCAGGTAAGCTTTAAATACCTCATCGTAGTTGAGTTCCACTAAATATTTCGATCACCCATATTCTTGACCTTTGTACGCATAAACATATAATGTCATTTCGTAATCGTTTCTGTTCAAGCTACTAACCCGCGTCATTTCTTTTTTTTCTTATATTGACGGCTTTTATAAAATTTTAATTTTTTAAAGCTTCATGATTAATCAAATTTTGTATCTCTTTATCTACCAGCAAAGGTACCCAAATTTTAAATGTATATATATTACGATTGTCGATTTCAATTTATAGCTTATGTGTGCGCTTCTAGACGCTGTCAAATCTTCAGGCAGGGAAGTATTTTGAAATACTTTTATTAACTCTCAGACTTGACTACATACCGTTTAATCCAAATTACTTTGCATATCAAGGATATCCTTACCTTGCATACGCCTCTTATTCCAATACATCTCGTATGCAAGATCTATCACATCTCTCACTCGCTTATAAGCAACTGAAGGCGGTATGAATATATACGTGGCACCAGGATCAATTAAAATAATTATTTCATTATTCACAACCAGTGTGGTATCTTCCACCACATCATATGAAAATCAATGGTGTCCTGGTCCAAGACATACACTCACCCTCGTCCAACATCTTATTTACGTGGTATCTACCACACATCTTACACTGCTTACACTTGCTTACACTACTTACACTGCTTCGTAGCAGGTCGGGGTCCTCAAATCACAATACCCCTCAAAAGTATTGAAATTGAATACACTGGGGCCTTACCAATTCATCTTATCCCGTGATTTATCAATTACCTATTTCCCGTTCTGACATCTCTGTCATTCTCTATTCCCTTTTGTGTCTCTATTTCGGCCCTTACTACCTTTCTTCCAATCTCAGAGGCGTGCAACTCATAATCTTGTTCACACAACTGTAGTCTGCCCACTGCCTCGGCTTAAGTAGTGATATCTAACGACTCAATTGGACTCTAATTGTCAATCTGAGCCCTTCCATGAACTTTCAGACATTTTGACTTTCACTGTTCGTCATGTCCGAATCATATCTGCCCAGGAATAAACTGAGTTTCATACTCATTAATCAACCAGTTCCTCTGGGTCAGAGTAAAGAATTTTATCATTAATTTCCTTTAAACAGTGTCCGGGATATTTTGTCACCGGAATACATCTAGAATTATGTTTCATATCCATTTTGGATGTCTAACTCTTAATATGGGTCGAGCGGACTTACACCAATGCTTCGACTCACCCTCAAATCTCATACATACTTTGAGCAATTAGCTCATAAAATATTCTCTACACTCCGCTCCAACCTCGCAAAGCGTGTCTCAATACTGTCCGATCTCTCTGTCAGACTCTGTCCGATCTCTCTATCAGACTCTGTGGGGCATGCTCAATACCAGCCTCCACGTCAATCTCATCTTGAGTCTCATGTGGCGACTCAGTGCGACTCTCTGGCCTACCTCTACGTCCTCGAGCTCGTGTACTCGCCACTTTATCATAGCGGCTATCAGTTAATGAGTTTATTCTTGCATTTAAAAACAAATTCTTAGCTGCACTTCCATCTCGATATACACAATTGTATCTAAACAATGCACAGTACATGAGGATGTAAACTTCCTTAACCACCAACACCGACTCATATCAGGCCAACTCAAGCTCTGATACCAAAAACTGTCATAACCCAAATAACCTAAAAATCAAAATAATTTTTTTACTTTTTCATATATTATTTAGTTTTTACCTTTCTCTCATCGTGACCATCCTACAAACAGTCAGGCTATGATTCGATGTTAGTCACCTCTTACCTATTTACCATTCCATTTCCATATTCACATTCATATATCAGAGTTTACTATCATTTGACTTTAATTAAATACATACACAATGGTATTTTTTTAACCCTACATCCCCGACATCATATCCATTTACAGTACTGTGCATTACATATTTAGATACAAAACTATACAAATGTGTATATCTGTCTCTCGATGGGAAGCAGCGGATATCAAGCATGCAAGTCGTCAGTCGCTCAATAACTATTGTAAGTGCTCTGAAAAGATGAGAAAATAAGGGGGTGAGCAAACCACACGCTCAGTAAGGCAATTATGCAAGTAAGTAGATAGCTCCACTATCTACATGCTCATAATGTCATGCCCTTAAATCCATTTCTTTTCAATAAATCATCAAGCACAAAGTCATGCAAACATCAATGACTTAGTTTATAAAACTGTTCGTGCATATATAAATCATACTACTTATGCATCAAAGCATTTTATGTGACATCATTAAATCATAATAAGCATGAATTTAATCAAGATCATGCAGTCTTTCATGTCATATAAGACAAATCATGGATTTCAAATGAAAGCATGGAAAACATCATCATGCTACTGCATTTAAATCAATTCATTAAAACTGCAGTAAAACTAACCCTTCCGGGTCAATCATCTCATAAAACAATTTATTTAAAATTCATTATAAAACTTCGGTTATAAAACCACCCTTCTTTCAGGGTCACATATCAGAAGATCATAAAATCATCAAATCGTAAAATCGGGGGCCTGACCCCTCCTTCGGGTCTACCCTGGTCTATCAGACCACAAGTTATATCATGTGAGACATGTAATTGATTATATCCATAACATCGAGGACTATGGTCATATCCTAGTGATCCCTGGCAACACGGTACCTAGTGTGCGGGGTATCACACCTGAAACGGGAGGTGGGTCGTCCTACCCGCCAGAACAACATAACACCAAGATTGCGAGGGCAAGGCTTGCTGCCTCGTGGCTAATGCCACAACACTCCAACAATCCCCACGGCACAGCGTACTCCGCGTGACATACACGGTACAACGTACTCCGTGAACCCAAGCTCAATCAGGGGTGCCTATAATAGGTCTTATCCACCCAAATCATCTCTGTCTCAGAATGCATGTGTGAGCATATCATCTCACTGTGACACACAGTCTACAGGAGGCTCCAACACGGCTATATGAATGTAATATAAATCCTTGTGCGAGCGAAGCTCTAGCACGGCTCAATGCATATTCATGATATCTGAAAATCTCGTGCGAGCGAAGCTCTAGCATGGTTTCATAAAAATCAGTAAAATCTGTGTACGAGGAGAGCTCAAGTACGACTTAAACTGATTATCAATTTAAGTAAATTCCACGTACAAGCAATGCTCTAGT
Source organism: Firmiana major (assembly GCA_033439115.1). Taxonomy (NCBI): domain Eukaryota; kingdom Viridiplantae; phylum Streptophyta; class Magnoliopsida; order Malvales; family Malvaceae; genus Firmiana; species Firmiana major. Next base: position 14,714,988 of record CM065904.1, on the reverse strand, counting down.
ACGGATATGCATAAAAACTCAGTGAAAACCTCGTCCGAGAAAAACTCCAGTACGGCATTCAAATGAATTATAAAACCATAAAAAACTTTGTGCGAGCAACGCTACAGCACAAATGAATGCTCAAGTAAATCAAATCTCGTGCGAGTTACACTCCAGCATGGCTTTATGCATAAATTAATCAAATCTCGTGTGAGTTACACTCCAGCACAGCTTTATGCAATATCAAATCAAAACAGGATGCGAGCTAAGCTCTAACATCTCTCATGCATGTCAAATCATTAAAACTAGCTCGAGCAATCGCTCCAGCACCATTTTATGCATACCACGTCAAAACAAATCCAAAACATGTCAAAACAGAGTGCGAGCTAGGCTCCAGCAGCTCCCATGCATATCAAATCATAAAATTAGTGCGAGCAACCGCTCTAGCACATTTCATGCATATGATGTCACACAAATCGGTGCGAGCAACCGCTCAAGCACATTTATGCACATTCATAAACGTAGATATAGTGCGAACTACATGTCGACACTATCTATTTCCATATAAACTTGATAGTTGGCCTGTTTCCAAAGAAATTCATTTAAATACAAATAACACTTACGTAGTGTTATCATGTGAAATTCATGCAATTACTGGCTAATCAATCGATTTGCTTTGATTAAAACCAATAAAATCCTTAAACCATAAATTTTCTTAAATCATGCATTTCATGCATGTCATGCTTTCACCATCCTTAGGTGAACTTCCCTCAATAGGGGTAAAATAGACATTTCACCTATTTCGATCCCTAAAAATCATTTAAACCACTTTTAGGATAATTATACAATAATCGCGTATACATACATAATCAGTGTATACAAAATCTATTAAAATATGCGTAGCTACCTCTAGCTACTCACACAATTCCCTTACCTCATTTTTTTGTACAGTCTGACCTTTCCACTGATGTCTCATCACGCAGTCCGATTTATTCTCAATTCGATCTCTGAAACTGCGGATACATATTCATCAGGTCACAATACAATTAATTGTATTTCATATTTCTTGGGCTTAATTTAAATCATTGGGCCCGATTACCCATATTGGGCTCGATTGTACCATAATGGGCCTTAATCGGCCTTAAGCCCGTTTTCCCACTTACTATTCACATTATCGAGGCCTATTGGGCTCACTGGGCCCATCAGTAATTATTGAGCCTCGTTCTAAATACTCGGATATCTCAATTTAGTATTTACAACAATTTATCCAATTTTTCCAGAATTTTATTCATTTATGCAAAAATTAAATCTGTAATTCATCAACACGCATAGCAATGTAAATTGTCGTAAATAAGGGTTACTTACCCGTGATTCCATGATAGTACACAAATCGAGGTTGTCTGGAGCTCTCGTTGGATGCCCATTGTCGAGCTACACAATTTAATATTTTTTCGGGTAAATTTCCAGTCAGATATTAATCAAATTTAATATTCCAAAATTTAAATCGGTCAATTCGACCGCTTACCGACTTACCCGACACTCGATTGCATCCCTGAAATTTTTTCCAATTTTTTCCCGTTTTCTTTTTCCCTTTTTCTTCCTTTTTTTTCTTCTCTTTTTGGCTGAACCGGTCCGGTCCGGTTCAACCCGGTTCAGACCGCCGGTTCAGTACGATTCGATCGGTTCAGTGCCTTACCGGCCAGTTCTCTGCCGGTTTTCGCCGCCAGTGGCTCCGCTGGGTCGTCCGCTTCTCAGATCTGGGATTGATTTCGTTCAATGCCGCCAGAAAGTGGCCGGTCCGGCCTGTTCTCCTTTTCGCCGTCGGCACTTCTCTCTTTCTCGCCGTTTTCGACGTTGGCCGCCGTTCTACCCACAATTATTGCCACAAATCGAGCCGCCTGCGCCTGGGGGATGCTCAGCTGGTGGTGGCCGGCCTCGAATCGACGTCGGTCGCCGTGAAAAGCCTTTCTCCCTCTCGGTTCTCTTTTCCTCTCTTTTTCTCTCGTCGATCCTCTCTCTTCACCCCCGATCACCGCCTGGGTCGACGTCAGCTGTCTTCGCCTGGTGGGTGCGCCGCCAGCCGCTCCGTCCGATAAAGATAAGGGGCTCGGCCTCGTCGGCTTTTCTATAAATCGCGTTTTGGCGATTTCTGCTCTTTTTTTTAATTTTATTTTTAATAATATTTTAATCAATTAAAATATTATTAAAATCCAAAAATATCCTTAAAAAATAATATTTTATTCATTTAATCCGTAAATGAATTTCTCAGTCCGATTTTACCTTTTCGGTATATTTTTCGATTATTTACGGGATTATTTTTTGACACAAAAATTTCGGTTTATCCCAATAAATTCATATCTTGATCAATTTAACCCGAAATTTAATTATTTCTTCGTTATTGATCAAGATTTCTAGATCTCATATTTTTAATTAAATTTTCTTGTCCCGATAAATATCGAATTTTGGTCTTTTGACCGTTTTGCCCTTGCACGTGTTAAAAAATTCCATTTCAATCCCTTTACATTTTTAAATGCACTCAAAAATTTTTATTTATTCCCTTTTTACCCTTACGATAAAATCAGGTTACAATTTAAGATAAGGAAACAAAAATAAGCAGGTGTATTTACAGAGAAAAACTTATTTGGCCCAGATGGGTGACTAGGGGTAGAATCTGTACAAGGATAGCTAGAAAGGCTCAAACGATCCAAAGATGGCCTAAATCATCTCCCTAATTAAGTGTGATCTAATTTTTCACCTCGAGACTAGATCAAACAAATTCTAGAATATGATGCACAAAATCAACTGAAAAAATACAATCCTATGTACACATAAGCTTTCTCTAAATAAATATACAAATTCATGACGTGACATGTGCATAAGATGAGGCAATCACAATCAGAATTAAGAAAAATTCAAGAATTCAACTTCATGCTTTTCCTATAATCATGCTTCTTAGTCAATCAAAGTCAGACTAAATCATGGGGTCATATCATCGGAATATAGGAAAACTAATGCTAAGCACTAAATCATCCCAAAATCAAACAATTTAAGCTCATAATATCAAAAAAAATTTGAAAATTCTTTCTCAGATTTTCAGAAAAATTTTGAAATTTTTTCCAATTTTTCCCAAAATAGCTCAAGTGATATCCCCTCCCCCAAACTTAAAGTGCACAGTGTCCTCAATGTGTAGATAATATAAGAATTTAAGCTCGAGAACAGAGTACTCCCCTTTCTGATGATGATGAACAACTGAAGCTTGATTGAAAGCATAAAACTCGAAAACAAACCTGCAAAATAAACAAAGAAAGAAACAACCGAACAGAAAAAGAAAAATGAACTATATACAAAGTGAAAAGAAAAACACAGCCACTTCAAATGCAGCTGAAGAAGAAAACACTCAGCAACAGGGCGAAGAGTAGAAGGGTCATCCAGCGTTGTGACAAAATGTTAACAATTAAATCCTCCTGAGCTTTATCTACTTCCCTCCTTCTCTCAGATATTATATGTTTAAGCCTTATATTCTCCTCAATCTCCATCTTAAAACATTCTTGAGAGTCATCAGGGAGCTTCAAAGGTTTGGAAATATTAAACTTCACTTCCTGATCTAGGACTCTCATAGTTAACTCCCCATTTTGTACATCAATTAAGGTTCTACCAGTCTCTAGGAAATGTCTGCCTAGTATAATGGGACTTCCCTGTCTTCCTCCATATCCAAAATAATAAAATCTGCAGGAAAAATAAACTTGTCCACCTTTACTAAGACATCCTCAATGACCCCCTTCGGATATTTAATTGATCGATCAGCTAACTGGAAGGTCACTGTGGTGGGCTTAGCATCCCCTATTCCTAACTTATGATAGATAGACGATGGCATCAAATTTATACTAACTCCTAAATCACACAAGGCTCTACTAAAGAATAAATTTCTAATAGTGTAGGGTATGGTAAAGCTCCCGGGATCTTTGAGCTTGGGGGGTAATCTTCTCTGGATAATGGCACTACATTTCTCAGTTAAGGCCACCGTCTCATAATCTTCCAATCTCCTTTTTCTAGAGAGGATATCCTTCAGAAACTTCACATAAATTGGCATTTGCTCTAAAGCATCTGCGAAAGGAATGTTAATGTGGAGTTTCTTAAAAACCTCAAGAAATTTGGTGAATTGTTGAGCCAATTTTTTATTTTGGAACCTCTGAGGAAAAGGTACTGGTGGTCTAACCAGAGATGATGTAGTGGAAACATGTATAACATCAGAGGACAAGGTAGGCTGTGAAATAGAAGAAGGTATAGATGAAGAAGTGCCTAGCTTGGATTCTTTTGCAGCCTGATCCTGATGTTCTTGCTCTTTCTGAGCTGCTTCGTTAGAACTTATAGGTTTCTCAACTATGGGCTCAACAGGATTGGACTTACTTTGTGGCTCATCTAGCTCTTTGCCGCTCCTAAGGGTAATGGATTTGACATATTCCTTACCCTCCCTTTGCTTAACAGAATTAACTTCAGTGTTACTAGGAAGGGTCCCTTGAGGACATTGGCTAAGAGCATTTACTATTTATCCTACCTAAACCTCTAAGTTCTTAATTGAAGCAGCTTGATTTTGCAGGATAGTCATGAACATTTCCTCAAGCGAGGGCTTCTTCTCAGCTGCTGGTGCATGGTCGGGTTATGGTGGTGGTGGTTGATGGAAGTGAGGTGGATGATGTTGAAATTGAGGTAGGGATGGTTGATGAGGTGGATGATATGGAAATTGCGGCTGTAGTGGTACATGAACTGGTGGAGCTTGAAAACTAGGGGATTCTACAGGTCTAGTGCTAGAAGTTTACCCTTGGTTTTGGCTCCATGAAAAGTTAGGATAGTTTCTCCACCCTGGGTTGTAGGTGTTTGACAAGGGGTTGTTCTGTTACTTCTGAAGTAGAGCAACAAACTGAACCGATTCTAGGTTAAGTGGACACCTATCTACAGAGTAGGTACCACTACACAGATCGCATGAAGGGAAAGGACTTTGGACAGAATAAATCGGATTAGAACCGGTAGAAGGATTATGTTGGGTACTGAGCGATTCTACCTTCTTCGTAAGATTAGCGATTTGAGAGGTCAAGGTAGACTGTGTGTCGAGCTCATAAATACTCGCCGACTTCTTTGGCAATTGCCACTCTGAAGACCATAGATAGTTATTAGCAGCCATCTTGTCCAAGAGCTCGTAAGCTTCCTCCTCTGTTTTACACATTAGTGCTCCACCCGCAGTAGCATCAACAATAGTCCTATTATGGATTGTAAGTCCGTTGTAGAAGGTCTAGACTTGCAACCACAAAGGTAGGCCATGGTGAGGGCACTTCCTAAGAAGCTCCTTATATCGTTCCCATGCTTCATAAAGAGATTCAGAGTTGAATTAGGCAAAGGAAGATATATCGCTATGGAGTCTGGCCATTTTAGAGGGAGGGAAAAACTTAGCTAGAAATTGATGGGCTAACTCGTCCCATGTAGAAATGGATCCTGGAGGCAGGGAGGTTAACCAGTGTCTCGCCCTATCCCTAAGTGAGAAGGGGAATAGTTTAAGTCTAAGTGCATCATTCGATAATCTATTGTGTTTGAACGTGTTACACAAGTCCAGGAATTGCCCAAGGTGACCATGTGGGTCATCGTGTAGAAGCCCACTGAACTACAATGAAGTCTAGATCATCTGGAGAATTGTGGGCTTAATTTCAAAATTGTTAGCAGGGACAGTAGGTGGCCTAATGCCGGTATAATATCCTCTAATCGTCGGCATTGCATAATCTCCAACGATTCTAAATTCCCTATTTTCTGCCATGATGTTTTGCAGCGGAGCTAATAATTTCCTAGAATCCTTTCGAATTTTTCTAAGTGTTCAATTTCAGGATTTAATAGAAAGCAATCATAACTCCTGGCTCTACGCATGCAGTCATCAAAATGTCCTTAGAATTTTTTTTTTAAGTTTTTTAATTTTTTAATTTTTTGTATGAGAAAATTAACTAAACTAAACTAAGGATTTAAATATTTACAACCTAAATACTTACAAGCTAGAATTACACCTAAGCATAATTTCACCGATATTAATTAACGACTAATTAAAACTTCCCTTGCAACGCGCCAAAAACTTGACACGCCCTAAACGTATTACTACAAGTGCACGGGTCGTACAAGTAATAATGGGATTTGAGTCCCGAGTTATCGTCCCACTGAGAAGTTGACTAGCCTAATTAACTACTGGTTAATCTTACCCTAAGTATATTCTAGCAAATTATAAAATTAAGGTAAGTGATCTACATAGCTAGAATTAAATAATAAAAACTATAAAATAAAGAAATTAAAACCGAGCAAAATCACTTACAGTGCTCCACGCAATTAAAATAAAAAACTTACAAAAATAATTAAAACAGTTAAAACTAATTAACGCAATTAAAATAAAATGCAATTATGAAAATAACAAAGCAAGAGTAATTAAACTAAAATTAACAAACCTAAAATGCAATAAGACTACTTAAACAAAATGCAATTTAAACTAACTTAAGATTTAATGAAATAAATTTACCCCCTAATCTAATTCTAAATGAATACTTAATTAACTATCATCCTAATTAAAACTAAGTTTTATACTACTATGCAAGAATACTAACATGCAATTTAATTAAAGACTCTAAACTAAGCTTAACAAATTAAATTGAAATTAAATTTATACTAACAATGCATGAAAATGGATTAATTACTACACTACACTAGCCAAACAAAGCCTTAACAACTTTTAAATCATCCAAATCCCTCCATTCACTGTTCATATCTTCAATTTGCATATTTTCATTTCCAGCTATGGTCTCGGGTTGGTTGTCTAGGCGTGTCCACTGCTGCAGCAACTTTCACCAACTCTGCTGCATCCAGTCTATCCATGGCTCTCAGTTTCGTGCATTTCTTCTCCTCTGCCCATGCTTCTGGCTACCAGACATGCTATACACGTCTCCAACTGCTTCGGTTTCATTCATCAACTTCATTTTCTGCCATGCCGCTACTTGCTTTTGCTGCCCAGGCATTGCCTTGCCTACTGCTGCACGTCCTCAGCTCTCGGTTCTGGAAGTGATGTTTGCTGCAGGTGTTGCTGTCCTGGTGATGGAAGAAAAGAGGGATGCAGCAGCTGGAGCTAAATCACCCAGCACGGTACCATCTAATCATGTACCAAATATCCCGGCGTCAGTTCCTACTACCAGCTTCTGCGCTGTTCTTCTGCAATGGCTTTATCCCGCAACTAGTCTGTCCTATGCCCAGCTAATGTCTACTGCAGCATGCTCGTTCCTCGCATGCCCAACTTCACCTCAGCGACCTTACAGCAAGGCAATAAAAACCAGTTAACACAACATTTACAGAAATAGTAACCATATACCAAAACAGAGCAGAACAGAGGGTGATTATGGATGCTCTTTAATACTCCCACGGGCACCATCATTTGCTCCTCACTACATGGCAATGAGTCTACCCAACGTAAAACTGCAAATGAATCAAGTGATAGTAACCAGAAACTGTCGAGGTGACTATGCAACAATTAAAATTAAAGAGGTAAGAAAATGCATGAACTATTAATATGGATGCTAATGATTAAATGCAAGTAAGAATCAAATCATGGATTGCATGCAACTAAAAATGAAGGAAAAGGAAGAAAAAAAAGGCAAAGCTGAACACAAACTTAACACCGAAAGGACATAAAGATAACAACTACAACACCACCCGTGGGCTCCTTCCATTGACAGGGAACTCAACTCTCTCAGTTTGCTTCATACTCTTCTCCAACCATGTTCCACTTTGCTCTTGATGTGGATAATTACTCAGCATCAATCCACCTCTAGGCAACAGAATCACAAGGTAGAAGAACGAATGAACCATTCATGTCACCCGAATACACCAAAGAGGTTCAAACCGAGAGCTAACTAAGGGAAATGGCTATGTAAAATAAAACTTGAAAAAACAAAGAGTTGATTTAACAAAATCGAGAAGCTTGGAATGATAAATTGATTGACATAAAAATGAATTATCCAAGACTAGAAAAATCAAGAACATAAAAATGGATTGAACAATAAAAGTAAATGGAAGCTAACAGGAAACTAAACTAAAAGAAACAAGGACAAATAAATCCTAAGATTAATTCTAACACTATACTACTCCTAACTTACATTACCTTACACTACTCCTACTCCTACCTTACACACTTTTTCAATTGCCATCCATGTCTTATTTATGCACACAAAAAGGGTATAATTGTAATTTCTACATCTTAGATGAGTTGGCATTTTTTTGGCCACTTGTCTTCACACCTTTGGCTCCTTAAAAAGATATTTCCATGTCACCGGTCTTCTTATCCAATTGGATGTGCTAGGTGGCATGGCTCGTGTTGTTCACGTGGCTCAATCTCGATTTTAGCCCAATTTCGGTCCATTTTCTACTGAAATATTCAAAATTCATTCGGATTTAATTTATCTGTAAACATGAGAATTTTAATTAAATAAAGGGGATAATTAACAAAATAAATTGGGGAATTAAATAATTAATTAGGAAATTAAGCATAAATAAATTTAAAAATATAGAATTATCACCATGTTAGTATCGGTAGAGGCTGCAATAACCCTGCAGGCTTTTAATGCTTTACCTTCACCTGCTGACAAACGAGACACTTAGCAACATATTCAGCAATATGTTTTTACATCCCAGACCACCAATAAACCTTTTGAAGGTTTTGATACATCTTAGTACCCCCTGGATGTATCGTATACTTCGATGAGTGAGCCTCTGTCAAGATCAACCTTCTGATCTCTGCATCATCAGGAACACATATCCTACCTCTGAACCTCAACAATCCATCTGAACTCAACTCAAAATCAATCTTTATGCCCCTTTGTATCTGCCCAACAATATCACTGCACTGCTAATTAATTTGCTGAGCTTGTCGAATTCGATCTATCAGATCCGGCTCCAACTGCAGGCTAGCTATCATAAATCCACTATCAGCGTCAGGCGGGGTCATATCCAAACTGAGGTTTGTGAACTGTTCCAACAGCTCGTGTTCCCTGATCATCATAAATGATACCATCTCGAGATGCTTCCTACTAAATGCATCAGCAACCATATTTGCTTTACCCGGGTGGTACAAGATCTCACAATCATAATCCTTTTACAGCTTGAGCCATCTCCTCTGTCTCATGTTCAACTCTTTTTGCGAGAACAGGTACTTAAGGCTCTTATGATCTGTGTAAATCTGAAATCTCTCACCATAGAGATAGTGGCGCCATATCTTCAATGCAAACACTACGGTCGCCAACTCTAAATCATGGGTCAGGTAGTTCTTCTCAAGATCCTTTAACTGTCTCAATCCATAGGCTACTACCCTCCCATCCTGCATTAATACACAGCTCAGCCCTTGGTGTGAAGCATCTGCATACACCAAGTACCCTCCAGAGCTGGTAGGAATGGTGAGCACAGAAGGCATAGTCAATGTCTTTTTCAGCTCTTGAAAACTTTCCTCACACTTATCGTCCCACACAAATTCAACATTCTTCCTCGTGAGACGTGTCAAAGGAGCAACTAACCTCAAAATCCCTCTACAAACCTTCGATAATACCCAGCTAAACCTAGGAAACTTCAGATCTTTGTTACTGTCTGGGGTCTCTGCCACTGAACTACGGCCTCAATCTTAGATGGATCCATTGATACTCCATCCTTCGATACTATGTGACCCAGAAAAGAGATTTCTTCCAACCAAAAGTCACACTTACTAAGTTTAGCATACTGAGTTTAGCGTACAACTTCTTCTCTCGAAGAGTCTGCAGCATTATCCTTAGGTGTCATTCATGCTCCTCTCTAGACCTTGAATACACCAGTATATCATCAATAAACACAATAACATACCGATCCAAATACTAGTGGAATACCTTATTTATTAACGACATAAAAGCTGTGGGAGCATTCGTCAACCCGAATGGCATAACCATAAATTCATAATGTCCATACCGGGTGCGAAAAGTTATCTTGGGTGCATCTCCACTCTATATCTTCAACTGATGATACCTTGATCTCATATCTATCTTGGAAAAGACCTGCGCTCCCTTAAGCTGATCCAAAAAGCCATCGATGCGTGGAAGGGGATACTTATTCTTGATGGTGGCCTTATTCAACAATCGGTAATCTATACACAGTCGGAGGCTTCCATCCTTCTTCCTCACAAACAGAATTGGTGCTCCCCAATGTGAGATGCTCGGCCTAATGAAGCCCTTCTCTAGCAACTCTTGCAACTGTTTCCTTAATTCTTCCAACTCAACTTGAGCCATTCTGTACGGTGGCTTGGATATCGGCTCTGTACTAGGTGCCAACTCTATACCAAATTCTATCTCTCTATCTAGAGGTAACCCTGGTAACTCATCCGAAAAGACATCTAAAATTCCTTAACCACTGGTATGTCTTCCAATTTCGGACATGCCTTATCCATCTCAATCACATAAGCGATGAACTCTTCACATTATTCTTTCCACCATTAGAAATCATAAATCATCACATCAACATATATAAGTTGTAAATTAAATTCATCTCTAAATTATCATGTAACTAGATTATACTCTTCTCAATTGTAATAACATATTCTTTCATTTCATTTCACTAAATTTACAATAAGGTTGTCTATCTTTGGAAACATCAAAGTTTTTGCATGACAATCCATCAGAACATGATTGGAAGCCAGCCAGTCCATACCTAGGATTACATCAAAATCAGTCATGTTTAATATGATCAAATCGGTCGCCATTTCTTTACCTCCTATCTTCATCTTACAACTTCTATACACATGCTTAATCAATTGACTATCATTCATAGGGGTAGATATCATCAGCATCTTATCTAGCAGTGTGGGTTTTACATGCTTCATCAATTTACATGCAAAGGATGGTGATACAAAAGAGTGCGTGGCACCAGGATCAAACAGTAAAATGCTTCTAAATCAAAGATTTGGATGGTACCTTTAATCACATTTGAAGATTGATCCATAGTGTCCTGGTCCAACGCGTGCACTCGCTCTCTGCTTACAGCCACTGCTTGTTTCCCCTTTTCCTCAGCTGTAGCCCTCCTTCTTAGAGTAGCTGTCCCAACTAGAGCTCTCTCTGGCTCCCTGCCCTTCTGTAGGGCTCTCTCTGTCATCTCTGGGCAATCTCTAATCATGTGCCCTGATTTCCCACATTTGAAACATACTGTAAGCTGTCCACAGCAAGGTCGAGTACCATGGTACCTACCACACTTATCGCACTGCTTTGTCATAGGCCGTGGCCCTCCAATCACAATTCCTTTAGCTAGAGCAATGGTCGGATACATGGGAGTACTAATTGTCATCTCCCGGATCTCATCAATCCTCGACCTCTTTCCAGAGAATCTCTTGCTTCCTTTATAACTGAGGCCTCTATCCATCATTGGTCTCCTTTTCTCCTTGTCCCTCATCTTGCTAACCTTCCCAAACTCTGAGGTGATCCTATCAACATCTTGTTCACACAATTGCACCCTACGCACTGCCTCCTCGTAGGTCGGTATATCCAAGAGAACTAGTCTAGACCTGATGGTTAGTCTCAATCCATCCACAAATTTATGGATCTTTTCGACCTTATTACTCATAATGTTGGGATCATATCTGCCCAAGGAGATAAAGGTCGTCTCATACTCATCCACAGTTCTGCTCCCTTGGTTCAGTCCCAAAAATGCCATTCTTATCTTTCTCTACGTCGTATCCAGAACATACTGTCTCCGAAAAGCCTCCGAAAACACATCTCAGCTGATCTCAGTATGTCGAGCTCTCAAAATAGGTCTGGTGGACTTCCACTAATGTTCTACTGATCCCTTCAGCATAAAAGTGGCAAACGCTACCATCTCGGTAGTAGTGCACTCAAAGAACCCATACAACTTCTCAATTTTACTAATTCAATCCTCAGCTACCACTGGGTCCTTAACTTCGCTGAAAGACGACGGTCCAAACTTCTGGAACTATCGCAGTCTATCCAAATCACAACCGTAACCCCAACCTCTACTAGCCTGTGGTGTAGCAACAGGTGTAGGCATATCCTGTGCAGGTGGGGGTGTAGGTGTCTCTATCGTCTGAGGTCTCTGGGCTGGTCATGCCCGTGCCTTAGGAACTGCCGCCTGCTCGACATCACCCTCTGTAGCGGGACTCTGTCTACCGTCAACTCCAGGTAAAGATTGGGTGACCAACTCCAATATCATCTTAATGCTCTACTCTATCCTAGCGAAGCGAGCCTCAGTACTCTAGGGTCTCTCTTCTGGACCCTATGGAGCATGCTAAACCTCAGCCTCCACCTCAACATCATCCTGAGCCTTGTGTGTTTTCGGCTCAACACAACCCCCAGGCCTACCTCTACGGCCTCAAGCCTGTGCTCTCATCCCTCTACCGTGACTAGTATTAAGCATAATGTTTGACTTCCCTACATACACATCAATTACTTAGTCAACCCATCGACACACACTCAATTGTATCTAAACAAGTACAGTAACATGGGGATGTAATTTTTCCAACTTATTAAGTATTTTAGACATGACACACGTCAGACCAACTGAAGCTCTGATACCAACTTCTGTCACGACCCTCAACTTACCAAAATACGTAAAAAAAATTTGCATTTTCATGCAACATTTATTATTCGTCCTTACCTCAATCGTGAACAGCAACTCTCCTCAATAGTTGGGCTGTGTGTCGACGTCTAACTCACTCCACCATACCAATTCAATTTGTATATTATTTATGAGTAAACACTTGTATAAATGTATATATCAGAGTTGTTACATGTGTTTACATTGTTTTACATCCCCAATAGTTACATACAAAATGCTACTGTGCTATCATAAATTTAGATACAAAATTACAACAGTGTGTATACCTTACGCGATGGAATGCAGCGGATTACCAAAAGGGATAAGCCTCCAGTCACGCTCAATCTATACTCAACACTCTGTAGAGAGGGGAAAAATAAGGGAGTGAGCAAACCACATGCTCAGTAAGACAATTATGTGAACAGGTAGATACTGCACTATCTACGTGATCGTGATGCCATGCTCAAAAGCATTTAATTCATCATTTTATCTCAAAACATGAGTGTATGATTGTGTTAATAGTATGTAAAGCATTCATGCTATTAAAATGTAGTGCACAATTCAATTCAAAGCATGGTATAAATCATCATGTATAATTCACAATAAAGCATGGCATTACCCATCATGCATTTTCTCAAATAAGCAGGGCATTAACCATCATGCATTTTTTTCACAATAAAGCATGGCATTAATCATCATGCTTCGGTGCACTTTAAACCATTAACAATCGATATCTCAAAATAATTCAACACTTGTCACGTCTCAGCCCCTCCCTCAGACTGTCTTGACCCACAAATCATTTCAAACATGGATTTATTCACAAAGCATTAGACATGTGAGATAGGCAATTCAATAAGAGGTAATAACCCCTAGGACTGTGGCCATAACCTGTGATACCGGTTACACGGATCAAGTGTGCGGGATATCACCACTATCTGCTTCCATACGGGAGGTGGGTCAAATCCTGCCCGTCGATCCATAGCAAATCTCGTCCGAAGATGGCATATCACATCTCAACACGGTACAACGTACTCTATGCTACATGTACGGTACAACGTACTCCGTGGACCCACATCAACATATCATATCATGCTACATCTCAAATGCACGTGTGAGCCTATTTAATCGGTACGACCTCTTGTCTACCCGAAGCTCCTAACATGGCTATCAACATGTCAAAATAGCACAAATGCACATGCGAGCCTATTTAAATGATGTGACACCCAGTCTACCCGAAGCTCCAAGCACAGCAACAAGTAAAGTGGGCATCTAATGCGAGCTAAGCTCCAAGCACTATGCCAAAACTAGTATAAAATCCATGTGAAAACTACTGCGAGCTAAGCTCTTGCACTCATGTGTATAAAACACGTCAAATCATGTGCGAGTCATACTCTAGCACACTTTCATTCTCACGAAAACAATATGTGGCTCATTTCTTTGCAAAGTGTGGTTAATAAACCAAAACAACTCATTTCTTTTGAAATTCATTTCAAATGGTAGCCAACCTACTAATCACTTGCTAAGAAGCAATAAAACATGATTTTTCAAAGCACTATGCTTTTTTTTTCATGCACATTTGTCAAACACCCACTTTTGCCCTTCAATCACCTAATTTCATTTCCTAACATCTCATGCATTCTAGAGAAGCATTAAGCGCCCAAATTGCACAAAGATATCTCTAAGAGTCCACACAATTTTCTTACCTCGATTTACTTGAGTGTGACTCTCTTCCTCTTAGCTTCTTGTGCTCTTGGCTCGCTTTGCTCCGGTATATCCTTGGGAGCTGCGATTTATTCATCAAACACTTAAGTTAACACTCTTAACTCGCATTTTGACTTCACTAGTCAATGTAATTCATCTATGCATTTACCAATGCCTTAATCCACATTTTTTCCCTTTTACGTAAATCTGATAATTTATTCACTAACGACATCTTAAAATCATACCCATAACACTATTATCACCTCTAGATATCCCATTTTTCAGTAATCTCCATCTATTCCACTTTCTCACACTAGACCATTTTCAGGTCATAATCATTCCAATGCATTTTAGATAGTTTCTAACAATACTAAGCACCCCAATCAACACCAAACATCAATAGCTTAACAATGTACTTAAGTTGGTGCTTTAGAAACTCACCTCTTTGGATTTTCTCTTTGCTCCAAATAGAAATGCTCATTGTTCCTTCAATCCAACAAATGGGTAAATGCCTCCAAATTATGTTGTTCCTCTCTTTAATGTGAACAACTTTGCCTCTAATAGTCTTCCCTCAAATCTCCTTGAAATTGGTTGGATTTAGAGAGAGAAAGCTAGGTTTTGGGTTTAAAATGGAAAGAAATGACTTTATCCTGAAATCTGCAGATCCAACTGCTCCTATTTATATATTCAACTTGATGAGATCAATCTACCTAGGGTGGTGATCGATCTAGTCCTCTTAAGATCCCTCTTTTCTAAGACATTTTGATGTAGGAGATCGATCTGTCGAATAGGAGAGCACTACAAGAAAAAGAGGCAACAGCGACGGAATTAGCGACAAAATTTTCGTCATTAATTCTAGCATTCTGTTGCAAATGAGTTTTTGCGACGAAATTAGCGATGAAATTTTCCGTCGCTAATTCCGTCGCTAAATTTGAAGTCACTGAAAGTTTTTCGTCGCTAAAGAAAAATTTTCTTCGGTAATTCCGTCGCAAATAAATTTCGTCGGTGAAAACTTTTTTCGATAGAATTTCGACGCTGTTTTTTTCGTCGCAAAATTTAATCCGCGAAGGATTTCTGTCGCTAAAAATTCCGACGGTAAAAAGAATCAGAGACGGATATGGTTCCATCGGTAAAATAATCAGCGACGAAAATCCGTCGGGAATAATTCCGTCGCTGAGACATTTTAGCGACGAAAATTCGTCGCTGATATTACTATTTGATTTAATGAAATTTTCGTCGCTAAAGTGTTTCAGCGACGAAAATTTCCGTCGCTAATAATTCCGTCGCTGAAACATTTTAGCGACGGAAATCCGTCGCTGATTTTTAATGAAATTTTCGTCGCTAAAGTGTTTCAGCGACAGATTTTCGTCGCTAATTTATATATTTATTTTTGTTAATTAATTAAATTTTTCGTCACTAATAGGATTTAGCGACGGATTTTCGTAGCTAATTTAACTATATATTTTTTAATATTTTTCTCTTAAATCTGTATACCTAAAATAATGAAACAGAGCTGTAGAAATCGATAAAAACAAACATAAAATATATATCACAATTACATGTCAAAACTAACATCAACTACTAATTGAAAATCATCATCATATACAGTCCGATCAAATCATCATCACAAATATCATCCAGAATTCATAAGAAAATAAAATAAAATGTGTACTCTCACTGATTAGGGTGACCTCCAGATCCAGACGGTCCAGGTCCAGGTGCTCCTGTGTTATTGGCATTCCTTGCCATCAAGTTCATCATCTGATCCATAAAATCAGACAACTTTCCTTCCATATTATCAATCTTGTTTGAAATGACTCTGACATCCTCTTTCACTTGCTGCACCTCTAAATTTGTGTCAGGAGTACCCATCACACCAGGAGTAGGATAAGGAAAAGGACTATAAGCTGAATGAGATGCGCAAGAAGATTAGGTGGAACCAGAGGCAAATGCAATGTTTGTGCCTATTTGTAAATCAAGGCGATGTGGCCTAGTCCCAAATCCGTACGTATGTGTACGCGTACTCTCCATCCCTCCAATTACCTCACACCATGCAGCTCGATCAAAAGGAGGATGGGTGCTTATATCCTCGCCGTATTTCTGAGTCAATGAAGTAGCGTACTTTTCCTACAATGTAATTAGAAGAAGGATAATAAACAGTAAACTTTAATAACGGGAAAACCATATTAGAAGCCAATAGAATGCATTACGTACACTGACAGATTTGGATTTATTGTCCACATAATCACCATCTCCACCTAAACGTCTATGCGTCTGATCAAACAATTCTTTATATGTCGGTGCTCGACCTAGACGTTTCGTCTACAATACAAGATATGCAATTTTTCATAAAAAGATATGAAATTCGAGTAATGAATAAAAATTACATTTAAATAAAAATATATGAAAGTCAACAGTAAAATAAATAAAATTATTATTTGGACTTACCATCATATACTCATGTACCGGAAAAGAAACAGAACCACTCGTATGCTTTGTTATCGTTCCTTCTTTTTTCGTCAACCGATTCTGTTTTCCTTTTTTGACTTCGCCTCCCACCTTTCAGTCCCCCATTCATTCTCAATTAATTGATCCCATATTTGGACTGAAATCCACTTCGACTTGTTGTACCCTTTACATTCAGATATTTTATCCGTATTAAAATATTGCATTGCTTGTCTTCTCTCCAACTACAGCAGGTCTCTAAAACGTGACTTGCATAAGTGCTCCCAAATTGTATAGACATTATTGGTTTGGTCAGCAGACCACCTGAACTTCTCATGCAAACAAAAACAAATGATAATTATCATTTCGATACGTTTATGACAAATTATCAAGTTATTTACTTCAAAGTAATGTACTTGAAATTTATTCCACATCTGTGCTTTCACTTCATTTGGAACCGTTTTCCATGTTGGCCATGGTTCCTAGTAATGTTGTTTAATTAAATTGGATATAGTCCTCACACCCTTCGAGTCTTCAAAAGAACTGCCAATCAAAAAACAAGATATCGCCAAATATTATACCATATTTAATATCATAGTTGTATGAAAATAAAACAAAAGTAGAAGCAATATACCGGTTACCAAGTGGCGTCAGGAATAACCTATACTCTGGGTTTTGCGGTGTTTCAAGGCTTTGATTTGGGCCTCTTGTTCTTTTCCGACCACTACCACTACCACCACTCTCACTCCCACTCCCACTACCACCCGCAGTTTGTGTAGCCTCCTCATTAGATATTCTTCGCCCAGGTAATGGTTCTTCTACCGCTGATGGAGGAGCTGGAATGGCATCATCATCGTCGTCGTCATCATTATCAGGAGCTGGATCAGGTCGACTCGAAGATGGATTTGGTTGGGCGAGAGGTTGAGAACGAGGCTGATTTAGACGGTGAGCTAAAGGTCGATCACGAGCCTGAGCATCAGTTGGAGTAGGCTGCTAAGATTGAGGCTGAACGTCAAAGTCAAGATTATAGTCAAACTCCAATCCAGGTGGAGGAGACTTGGACCTATGTGATCGTTGTGCTAACTTTTTCAATCTTCTCATCTACAATACAGATAAACAAATTATCTTTATAAATAAGTAAATGAAGTCCAATAATATCTATTTTACAATCTAATGTTTAATTCTTACTATTCATTATTGTAATCACTGTCATCTTCTCTATCATTACCAACTGTTTTATCATTCCATACTTCTTCTTCTTCTTCTTCTTCTTCTTCTTCTTCTTCTTCTTCTTCTTCTTCTTCTTCTTCTTCTTCTTCTAATTCTCCTTTCAGTCCCCCATTCATTCTCAATTAATTGATCCCATATTTGGACTGAAATCCACTTCGACTTGTTGTACCCTTTACATTCAGATATTTTATCCGTATTAAAATATTGCATTGCTTGTCTTCTCTCCAACTACAGCAGGTCTCTAAAACGTGACTTGCATAAGTGCTCCCAAATTGTATAGACATTATTGGTTTGGTCAGCAGACCACCTGAACTTCTCATGCAAACAAAAACAAATGATAATTATCATTTCGATACGTTTATGACAAATTATCAAGTTATTTACTTCAAAGTAATGTACTTGAAATTTATTCCACATCTGTGCTTTCACTTCATTTGGAACCGTTTTCCATGTTGGCCATGGTTCCTAGTAATGTTGTTTAATTAAATTGGATATAGTCCTCACACCCTTCGAGTCTTCAAAAGAACTGCCAATCAAAAAACAAGATATCGCCAAATATTATACCATATTTAATATCATAGTTGTATGAAAATAAAACAAAAGTAGAAGCAATATACCGGTTACCAAGTGGCGTCAGGAATAACCTATACTCTGGGTTTTGCGGTGTTTCAAGGCTTTGATTTGGGCCTCTTGTTCTTTTCCGACCACTACCACTACCACCACTCTCACTCCCACTCCCACTACCACCCGCAGTTTGTGTAGCCTCCTCATTAGATATTCTTCGCCCAGGTAATGGTTCTTCTACCGCTGATGGAGGAGCTGGAATGGCATCATCATCGTCGTCGTCATCATTATCAGGAGCTGGATCAGGTCGACTCGAAGATGGATTTGGTTGGGCGAGAGGTCGAGAACGAGGCTGATTTGGACGGTGAGCTAAAGGTCGATCACGAGCCTGAGCATCAGTTGGAGTAGGCTGCTAAGATTGAGGCTGAACGTCAAAGTCAAGATTATAGTCAAACTCCAATCCAGGTAGAGGAGACTTGGACCTATGTGATCGTTGTGCTAACTTTTTCAATCTTCTCATCTACAATACAGATAAACAAATTATCTTTATAAATAAGTAAATGAAGTCCAATAATATCTATTTTACAATCTAATGTTTAATTCTTACTATTCATTATTGTAATCACTGTCATCTTCTCTATCATTACCAACTGTTTTATCATTCCATACTTCTTCTTCTTCTTCTTCTTCTTCTTCTTCTTCTTCTTCTTCTTCTTCTTCTTCTTCTTCTAATTCTCCTTTCAGTCCCCCATTTATTCTCAATTAATTGATCCCATATTTGGACTGAAATCCACTTCGACTTGTTGTACCCTTTACATTCAGATATTTTATCCGTATTAAAATATTGCATTGCTTGTCTTCTCTCCAACTACAGCAGGTCTCTAAAACGTGACTTGCATAAGTGCTCCCAAATTGTATAGACATTATTAGTTTGGTCAGCAGACCACCTGAACTTCTCATGCAAACAAAAACAAATGATAATTATCATTTCGATACGTTTATGACAAATTATCAAGTTATTTACTTCAAAGTAATGTACTTGAAATTTATTCCACATCTGTGCTTTCACTTCATTTAGAACCGTTTTCCATGTTGGCCATGGTTCCTAGTAATGTTGTTTAATTAAATTGGATATAGTCCTCACACCCTTCGAGTCTTCAAAAGAACTGCCAATCAAAAAACAAGATATCGCCAAATATTATACCATATTTAATATCATAGTTGTATGAAAATAAAACAAAAGTAGAAGCAATATACCTGTTACCAAGTGGCGTCAGGAATAACCTATACTCTGGGTTTTGCGGTGTTTCAAGGCTTTGATTTGGGCCTCTTGTTCTTTTCCGACCACTACCACTACCACTACTCTCACTCCCACTCCCACTACCACCCGCAGTTTGTGTAGCCTCCTCATTAGATATTCTTCGCCCAGGTAATGGTTCTTCTACCGCTGATGGAGGAGCTGGAATGGCATCATCATCGTCGTCGTCATCATTATCAGGAGCTGGATCAGGTCGACTCGAAGATGGATTTGGTTGGGCGAGAGGTCGAGAACGAGGCTGATTTGGACGGTGAGCTAAAGGTCGATCACGAGCCTGAGCATCAGACGGAGTAGGCTGCTAAGATTGAGGCTGAACGTCAAAGTCAAGATTATAGTCAAACTCCAATCCAGGTAGAGGAGACTTGGACCTATGTGATCGTTGTGCTAACTTTTTCAATCTTCTCATTTACAATACAGATAAACAAATTATCTTTATAAATAAGTAAATGAAGTCCAATAATATCTATTTTACAATCTAATGTTTAATTCTTACTATTCATTATTGTAATCACTGTCATCTTCTCTATCATTACCAACTGTTTTATCATTCCATACTTCTTAATTGATTGACTTCTTCATATTCGCCACTACTATGAACAGTCGGGTTGTCCAATTCGTCTGAATATGCAACTATTCTAGGGTTCGAAACTTCCACTTCTTGGTAAACTCCTTCGTTCAAATCTAGAATCTGTCCACCGTCATTTCGTCGAAGATTAAATCTACTCCGTGCATTTGTTTTGAATACGGCCCACCAATGACGACGATCTTTTTTTGTAGAAGGATAAGGACTAAAGTACACTTGTTGGCTCTGTTCAGCTAATATAAAAGGTTCGTTACTGGCAAGTATAGATTTATGCTTGATATCAACAAGACCGTGACGGGGATCAACATGAAGACCTCATTCTATATCAAACCAATGACACTTGAATAACACAACTTTATTTCCAATTCCAAAGTACTCTAATTCGATTATATCTGTCAGTATGCCATAAAAATCACGATCAATATCATTGTAGCAGATTCCTTTGACACAAACACCATTGTTCATTGTTTTTCGAGATCGACCATAATCTAACGTATGAAACTTGAAACCATTTACAAAATAACCTTGATAACTCCTGATCATACGTCCAGGACCATGAGAAATCTCAATAATACATGGATCTGTTTGAGTGGCATGTTCAAATACCCGAAACCCCGCAAACCTAGCATTAAAATTTTAAAATTTATGTTCAAACTATTGATTGTTCTATTTTTATAGTACTTACAAATTGTTTAAGCCATTTTGGAAAATGATCATGACGTGCTTTCTCTAATTGTGCATCGCTGATATTCCGATGATCTCTTTTAATCATATTATCAAATGACCTACAATGTCATTTGAAACTAAATAAGATAACTATATCAGCCATATTATTTAACATTAAACGATGAGTTAGATTTAGATAACTTACTCAATATAGGGGACTATTTCCTCACAATTCATTAACACGTATATACACGCAGCATTGTAGTCATCTTCCTCTAAGTATCGAGCATTATTTTTTATTGGCCCAATTGGTCGACCTGGACATCTAAAAATGGACAAACGTCCCATCGGATCGACATCTCCTCCATCATCATTATGTGGTGGACGGGTCAATCTTGTTTGAACTTCAGGTTCAAAATACAAGGCACAAAAGTTTCCAATCTTCTCCCTTATGTATGCCATACATATCGACCCTTCTAGATGATCTGGATTTTTCATTTTCTTTTTTAAGTGATGCAAAAACTTGAAGTGAATATTGTAAGCAATAAAATTTTATTAACTTTTTCAGATAGAATATTTGGGATGATAAATATTAGTATAACATTGAATAATAATTAACTATAAGTGATTACCTTTCAAAAGGATACATCCATCGATATTGCACTGGACCACCCACCATAGCCTCATAAGGCAAGTGGATTGGAAGATGCTCCATACAATCAAAAAATGAAGGGGGAAAGATCTTCTCTAATTTGCAAATGGTTTGTACAATATTCCTTTGCAAAACTTGCATGTGATCTACACGTATTTTCGATGAGCATACATCTCTGAAAAAATGAGATAGCTCTGTGATTGCATCCCAAATTTGATTTGGGACAAAATCATGAATAGCTATTGGAAGTAAGCACTGCATAAAAATGTGACAATCATGAGATTTCATTCCGTAGAACTTGCATTCATCGACATTAACACACCTAGCTATATTTGATGCAAACCCATCAGGAAGCCTTAACTCTTTAACCCAAGCACATAGTCATTTTTGCTCCCCCTTGCTTAGAGTTAATGAAGCTTTAGGCTTTAATGTTTTTCCATTACTGTTCACCAATTCTAATTCTTTTCTTTTGCAAATGAAGGCCATATCCATTCTTGCATTTGTATTATCTTTAGTTTTCCCCTTAAAATCCATCAGCGTGTTAAACAAATTGTCAAAAATATTTTTCTCAATATGCATGACATCCAAATTGTGTCGAATAAGATTGGTATGCCAATAAGGCAATTCCTAGAATATACTCTTCTTCACCCAATTATGAGATACCCCAAACCCTGGAGGTTTTTATGGACCACATTTTGTACCGTATGGTAAATCGTTGATTGCATCTAATTGTTGCAATACTTCTTCACCTGACAATCTCTGCACTGGAGGATCATGATCTACCCTTTTACTAAATTTGTTACGTTGCCTCCTGAAAGGATGATTAGGAGGTAAAAATTGACGATGACAATCGAAAAAGCAAGGCTTTCGTCCATACTGCAACCTAAAGGCCTTTGTACGTTCCATGCAATAAGGACAAGATAATCGACCATGGGTGCTCCACCCAGACAACATTCCATAAACAGGGAAGTCATTAATCGTCCATAACAATGCGGCCCTTAACATAAAATGCTGTTTTCTGTGAGCATCATAAGTCTCAACACCATGTTCCCACAACACCTTTAACTCATCAATTAAAGGTCTCAAGAAAACATCAATGTTATGTGATGGACTTTTTGTCACGACCCGAATTACCTTAAAAATCAGAGTAAATTTTTCGCTTTTTCAGTTATTATTTAATTCTTACCTTTCTCTCGTCGTGACCATCCTACAACACAGTTGGGCTATAATTCGGTGTTAGTCACCTCACACTATTTAACATTTCATTCCCATAATCATATATCAGAGTCTACTATCCTTTTGACTTTAAATAAATACATACTCAATGGTATTTACATGACTCTACATCCCCGACATCATATCCATTTACAGTACTGTGCATTACATATTTAGATACAAAACCATACAAATGTGTATACCTGTCTCTCGATGGGAAGCAGCAAGCAGCGGATATTAAGCATGCAAGTCCTCAGCCGCTCAATAATTATTACAAGTGCTCTGAAAAGATGGGAAAATAAGGGGGGTGAGCAAACCACACGCTCAGTAAGGCAATTATGCAAGTAAGTAGATAGCTCCACTATCTACATGCTCATAATGCCATGCCCTTAAATCCATTTCTTTTCATTTAAAATTACACGCACAAAGTCATGCATATTCAATGCCATAGTTTATCCAAAACTATTTGTGCATATATAAATCATGTAACTCATGCATTCAAAGCATTTTATGTGACATCATTAAATCATATTAAGCATGAATTTAATCAAGATCATGCAGTCTTTCATGTCATGTAAGACAATTCAAGGTTTTCAAATGAAAGCATGAAAAACACATCATGCCACTGCATTTAAATCAATTCATTTAAAACGCAGTATAAAATAACCCCTCAGGGTCAATCATCTCAAAACTCATAAAACAATTTGTTATATTTCATTATAAAACTTGAGTTATAAAACCACCCTTCTTTCAGGGTCACATATCATAAAATCATCTGAAATCATCAAATCATCAAATCGGGGGCCTGACCCCTCCTTCGGGTCTACCCTGGTCTAACAGACCACAAGTTATATCATGTGAGACAATAAGGTAATTATCAGTAACATCGAGGACTATGACCATATCCTAGTGATCCCTGGCAACACGATACCTAGTGTGCGGGGTATCACACCTGAAACGGGAGGTGGGTCGTCCTACCCGCCGCTAGAACAGCATAACACCAGGATTGCGAGGGCAAGGCTTGCTGCCTCGTGGCTAATGCCACTCCACTCCAACAATCCCCACGGTATAGCGTACTCCGCGTGACATACACGGTACAAAGTACTCCGTGAACCCAAGCTCAGTCAGGGGTGCCTGTAATAGGTCTTATCCACCCAAATCATCTCTGTCTCAAAATGCACGTGTGAGCATATCATCTCACTGTGACACACAGTCTACAGGAGGCTCCAACACGGCTATATGCATGTAATATAAATTCCTGTGCGAGCGAAGCTCAAGCACGGCTCCATGCATATTCATGATATCAGAAAATCTCGTGCGAGCGAAGCTCCAGCACGGTTTCATCAAAATCAGTAAAATCTGCGTACGAGCAATGCTCCAGTACGGCTTAAACTGATTATAATTTCAAGTAAAATCCACGTACGAGCAATGCTCTAGTACGGATATGTAAAACAACTCGGTGAAAATCTCGTACGAGAAAACTCCAGTACGACATTCAAATGAATTATGAAAACCATATAAAACTTTGTGCGAGCAACGCTCCAACACAAATGAATGCTCAAGTAAATCAAATCTCGTGCGAGTTAAACTCCAGCACGGTTTTATGCATAATTAAATCAAATCTCGTGCGACTTACGCTCCAGCACGGCTTTATGCAATATCAAATCAAAACAGGATGCGAGCTAAGCTCCAACATCTCTCATGCATGTCAAATCATTAAAACTAGTGCGAGCAATCGCTCCAGCACCATTTTATGCATATCACGTCAAAACAAATCAAAACATGTCAAAACAGAGTGCGAGCTAGGCTCCAGCAGCTCTCATTTCACAATAATAAAAATCAGTGCGAGCACCATGCTCTAGCACATTTCATGCATATGATGTCACACAAGTCGGTGCGAGCAACTGCTCAAGCACATTTATGCACATTCACAAACGCAGATATAGTGCGAACTACGTGTCGGCACTATCTGTTTCCATATAAACTTGATAGTTGGCCTCTTTTCCAAAGAAATTTCATTTAAATATTAATAACACCTACGTAGTGTTAATTTGGGAAACTTATGCAATTATTGGCCAATCTATCGATTTACTTTGATTAAAACCAATCAAATCTTTAATTCGAAAAATTCCTTAAATCATGCATTTCATGCATGTCATGCTTTCACCATCCTTAGGTGAACTTCCCTCAATAGGGGTAAAATAGTCTTTTCACCTATTTCGATCCTCAAAATTATTTAAACCACTTTTAGGATCTTTATACATCATCAAGGCATACATACATATTCAGTGTACAGAACACTATTAAAATACGCGTAGCTACCTCTAGCTACTCACACAATTCCCTTACCTCATTTTTCTGTACAGTCTGACCTTTACACTGATGTCTCGTCACGCAGTCCGATTTGCTCCAAATTCAATCTCCGGAACTGCGGATACACATTCATCAGGTCAAATACAATACAATTTAATGTATTTCATATTTTTCTGGGCTTAATTTAAATCATTGGGCCTGTTTACCCATATTGGGCCCGATTGCACCATAATGGGCCATAATCGGCCTTAAGCCCGTTTACCACAATTTATCGAGGCCTATTGGGCTCATTGGGCCCATCAGTAATTTATTTAGCCTCGTTCTAAATTCTCAGACAACTTATAAATTATTTACGACAATTTATCCAATTTTTCAGAATTAAATTCATTTATGCGGAAATTAAATCCGTAATTTATGCGTTAAATATCAATCACGCATAACGATATCAAATTGTCGTAAATAAGGGTCACTTACCCATTATTCCATGATAGTACTCAAATCGAGGCTGTCTCGAGCTCTCAGTTGATGCCAATTGTCGAGCTACACAATTAAATATATTTTCGGGTAAACTTTCAGTCGATTATTTATCAAATTAAATATTCCAAAAATTAAATCGGTCAATTTGACTGCTTACCGACTTACCCGAAGCTCGATTGCATCACAGGAATTTTTTCCAATTTTTCCTCTTTTTCTTTTTCCCTTTTTTTCTTCCTTTTTCCTCTCTTTTTGGCTGAACTGGTCCGGTCCGGTTCAACCCGGTTCGGACCGTCGGTTCAGCTCGGGTCCGGTTCGGCTCAGACCGCCGGTTCAGTCCAGTTCACCCATCATTTTTCCATTCCGGCGTCGTCCGGCCGGTTCCCGATGCGATTCCGGTGCCGTTCGACGCGCCATGGCATGGGCTCCCTAAATCGGGCTTCGGTTTGTCTCGAATCCGCGCCGATGGCCGTCGATCGAGCTTTCTCTTCCGGGGCATCCTCTCCATTTTTCGATGTTTTTCGACGACTCCACGGCGCGTCCTGGCCACTGGTGGTTCGCCCGAGGTCGGCCGACCTTCGCCGACCCTCACCGGTCCCTCAGCCTCGCCGGTGGTGGCTCGTCCGGCCTCTCTTCTTCCTCGACTTTCCTTCGCGTTTTCTGTTTCTTTTCGCCTCTGTTTCTGTTTCTTTTCTGTTTCGTTTGCTCTCTGTTTCAGAATTGTTGTTTGTTTTGTTTTTTTTTTTTAACATTATTTATTTATTTATAATTAAATTTTATTATTATTTTATTAAATAAAATAATAATAAAATTCCCAAAAATATCTAAAATAATTCTATTTTATTCATTTAATCCGTAATAAATTTCTCAGTCCAATTTTACCTTTTCGGTATATTTTTTGATTATTTTCGGGATTATTTTTCGATACAAAAATCTCGGTTTATTCCAATAAATTCATATCTTGATCAATTTAATCCGAAATTTAATTATTTCTTCGTCATTGATCAAGATTTCTCATTCTCATATTTTTAATTAAATTTTCTTGTCCCGATTAATACCGAATTTTGGTCTTTTGACCATTTTGCCCTTGTACGTATTCGGGAATACCATTTAAGTCCTTTTGCATTTTTAAATGCACTCAAAAATATCGGGTCTTACAATCTCCCCCATTTAAGAAATTTGGTCCTCCAAATTAGAACCAAGTAATATGAGTCCAGAAATAACTCCGGTTACATCTATTGTATCATATACTGTCATCCTCAAGTGACTTTCTCCGAAGTGTAATTCTACCATCATACTTAACTAGGGAGATCATCTTAAACTTCAATACTTTGTCCTTCCGTTTAATGCCCGAATCGATTTCTCCAATCATACGTTATATTTTCATTGAGCTAAATTGTTGG
Organism: Firmiana major; assembly: GCA_033439115.1. NCBI lineage: Eukaryota > Viridiplantae > Streptophyta > Magnoliopsida > Malvales > Malvaceae > Firmiana > Firmiana major. Next base: position 14,687,818 of record CM065904.1, on the reverse strand, counting down.
AGCTCATATCCAATCACATATATCGGATCCGGATATTATTATCAAAACATCATAAGATAGGACACATAGTGGATGCCTGTTTATTCAAGTGGTAATGTCAACCTACACGTCTTATCTCCCACTTGTCCAATATCTCTATCCGAATCTCGTTACGTCTTTATGACAATTAACTGTCAACAATAATGATTCACCCTTGGTGAATTTCAATGGTTTTCGTCTCTAGTTAGCATAGACTTTTCTGTCTGCTCTGAGGTGTTCTTAATCTCTCACAAATCAACTAAACATCCTCAGAGATTTGTCTTACCAATTCGAGAACAATTCTCTATTTGTCACCCACTTCTTCTTATCAAAGTCAGGGAACAACTCCCTACGGCCATACACTGCCTCATATAAAATGTTATCCCGATACTCAAGTGACAACTGTCATCTCTGACGAATTTGATTAGTAGCAACTGATCATCCCAGGAGCTTATAAAATCAATTGCACACGCTCTCATCACATCCTCCAGAACCTGTACAGTCCTCTCTGACTGACTATCTGTCTGAGGGTGGAAGTTGTGCTAACACACAATCAGGGTCCCATAGCTTCCAAAAACATATTCCCAGAAGTGGAAAGTGAAGCGGGAATCCCTATCTGATACCATGCTCACTGGAACGCTACACAATGTTTCACAATATTCCACACACATAAATCCGCCTATACACTTAGAGTATCTAGGGATTTTCATAACCAGAAGGTGGGTAACTGAATCAATCTATCAACTATCACCTAGATAGCCTCGAGATTCATTCGGGTCCTCTGTAACCCATCACGAAATCCATGGTGACTTGTTCCCATTTCCGTGTCAATATAGGTAGAGGCTGTAATAACCCTGCAACTTCTTTTACTCTACCTTACTCTACTGACATACGAGACACTTTTTCGCAATTCTCTACAATATCTCTTTTCATATCTGACCACCAATACCCTTTTCAGAGGTTCTGATATATTTATTACTTCTCGGATGCACTGTATATCCCGAAGAGTGAGCTTCTGACAATAGCACTTTCTTATCAACTATGGTCCTGAGGAGCACTTATACTGTCTCTGAACCTCTGTGAGTCATCATCACTCACTGTGAACTCTGTCACTATACCCTTCTGAATCTGACCCACACTATCGACACCATGCCGAAATCATCACGCTAAGCCTGGCAAATTCGGTCACACAAATCCGGTTCTAACCTCAGGCTAGCTGTCATAAAATCACTGTCATCATCAAGAAGGGATCACATCACTACTGAGGTTCACACTGCTCTAGCAGCTCACGCTCCCTGACCATCATATGTGATACCATCCCGAGGCTCTTTCTGCTCAAGGCATCAGCCATTACATTAGCCTTTCCTGGGTGGTACAATATTCACAATCATAATCTTTAGAAGCTCTAACCCTCTTGGTTATCTCACATTCTACTTTTTCTGTGAAAACAGATACTTGGGGCTTTTACGATCAGTGCATACCGAAAATTCTTACCATTTATGTGGCGGCGCCATACTTTCAGCATAAACGCTACGGCTGCCAACTCTATATCATGGGTCGGATAGTTTCTCTCATGGTCCTTGAACTAACTGGATCCATAAACGACTATCTTCCCATTTTACATTAATACATAGCTCAATCCTTATTTGGAGGTATCCATACACACTGAAACCTCTTGAGCTGTTGGTTATAGTGAGAATACTTACAGTGGTCATTTCATTACTCCAATATACCAAAACTCATTGAAGCTATTTTCATACTTATCATAACACTCGTATGAAATCTTTTCCCGAATGAGACGTGTCAACTGAGTAGCCCATTTTGAGAAACTCTCAACACCTCGTCTGTAAGACAGTTTTCTGTTGCTACTCATTCTCTTCCCTGGACTTCGAATACATCATAATATCATCACTAAAGATGACAACCAATTGGTCCAGGTAAGGTTTAAATACCTTAACGTAGTTGAGTTCCGCTTAATAATTCAATCACTCATATCCTTGACCTATGTGCGCATCAACGTAAAACGTCATTTTGAAATAGCTTCTGGTCAAGCTACTAACTCGCGTCATTTCCTTTTTTTTCCTTATAGTAACGGCTTTTATAAAATTTTAAATTTTTTGAACTTCATGATTAATGAATTTCTATATCTTTTTATCATACCAATAAAGGTACCCAAATTTTAATTGCATATATATCCCAATTGTCGATTTCAATTTATAGCTTATGCGTGCGCTTCTAGACGCTGTCAAATCTTCAGGCAGGGAGATATTTTGAAATACCTTTATTAACCCTCAGATTTAACCACATCGACTGGGTGTAGATATATCTACCCCTTATCTTGGTCGCAATCCATATACACTACATATTGCTTAATCCAAATTACTTTGCAGATCAATGATATCCTTACCTTGCATATGCCTTTTATTCCAATATATCTCGTATGCAGGATCTATCACATCTCCAATCTTATCTCCTTTCATATATCACTTATGACAAACTCTTTCCTTACTTGTCAAGTTACAATACACTTTTCAGTGATATTTTGACCCCTATTTTCAACTTACAATCCCTATACCCATATTCAGTTAGTGAAAATCAACTAACTATCATCCTCTTCATGCTTAAAGGTATAGGCTTCACATTTTTCACTAACTTATAAGCAACTGAAGGCGGTATGAATAAATGCGTGGCACCAGGATCAATTAAAATAATTTTTTTTCATTATTTACAGCCAGTGTGGTATCTTCCACCACATCATATGAAACATCCATAGTGTCCTGGTCCAAGGCATACATTTGCCCTCGTCCAACATCTTATTTTCATGGTAACTACCATACATCTTACACTGCTTACACTGCTACTCTGTTATACTGTTACGTAGCAGGTCGGGGTCCTCGAATCACAATACCCCTCAATAGTGTTGAAATTAAATACACTGGGGCCTCCAATCATCTTACCTCGTGACTCATCAACTCTAAGCTTTTACCAAACTACCTTTTTCCCGTTCTGACATTCTTGTCATCCTCTATTCTCTTTTGTCTCTATTTTGGCCCTTACTACCTTTCTCAATCTCAGAGGCGTGCAACTCTTGATCTTATTTACACAATTGTAGTCTGCGCACTGCCTCGGCATAGGTAGTGATATCAAACGGGCAAATCGGACTCTAATTGATAATCTGAGTCCTTCCATGAAATTTCAAACATCTCGACTCTCACTGTTCATCGTGTCCGAGTCACATCTGCCCAGGAATATAAACAGAGTTTCATACTCGTTAATCAACATGTTCCTCTAGGTCAGAGTAAAGAATATCATCTGTTATTTCCTTTAAAACAATATCCGGGATATTCTGTCACCGGAATACATATAGAATTTTTTTCCATGTCCATTCTGGACGTCTAACTCTTCAAATGGGTCGAGCGAACTTCAATTAATGCTCCCACTCGCCCTCAAATACCATACTTATTCTGAGCAATTAGCTCTCAAAATAGTCTCCACACTCCGCTCCAACCTCGCGAAGCGTGTCTCTATACTATCTGATCTCTCTATCAGACTCTGTCCGATCTCTCTGTCGGACTCTGTGGGGCATGCTCAATACCAGCCTCCACGTCAATCTCATCACGAGTATCATGTGGCGACTCAGTACAACTCTCGAGCCTATCTCTACGGCCTCGAGCTCGTGTACTCGCCTCTCAACCATAGCGGCTAACCGTCAATGAGTCTATTCTTGCATTTAAAATCAAATTCTTAGCTGCACATCCATCTCGATATACACAACTGTATCTAAGCAATGCACAGTACATGGGGATGTAAACTTTCTTAACCACTAACACCGACTCATATCAGGCCAACTCAGTTCTGATACCATTAAACCTGTCACGACCCGAATTACCTTAAAAATCAGAGTAAATTTTTCGCTTTTTCATTTATTATTTAATTCTTACCTTTCTCTCGTCGTGACCATCCTACAACACAGTTGGGCTATGATTCGGTGTTAGTCACCTCACACTATTTAACATTTCATTCCCATAATCATATATCAGAGTCTACTATCCTTTTGACTTTAAATAAATACATACTCAATGGTATTTACATGACTCTACATCCCTGACATCATATCCATTTACAGTACTGTGCATTACATATTTAGATACAAAACCATACAAATGTGTATACCTGTCTCTCGATGGGAAGCAGCAAGCAGCGGATATTAAGCATGCAAGTCCTCAGCCGCTCAATAATTATTACAAGTGCTCTGAAAAGATGGGAAAATAAGGGGGGTGAGCAAACCACACGCTCAGTAAGGCAATTATGCAAGTAAGTAGATAGCTCCACTATCTACATGCTCATAATGCCATGCCCTTAAATCCATTTCTTTTCATTAAAAATTACACGCACAAAGTCATGCATATTCAATGCCATAGTTTATCCAAAACTATTTGTGCATATATAAATCATGTAACTCATGCATTCAAAGCATTTTATGTGACATCATTAAATCATATTAAGCATGAATTTAATCAAGATCATGCAGTCTTTCATGTCATGTAAGACAATTCAAGGTTTTCAAATGAAAGCATGAAAAACACATCATGCCACTGCATTTAAATCAATTCATTTAAAACGCAGTATAAAATAACCCCTCTGGGTCAATCATCTCAAAACTCATAAAACAATTTGTTATATTTCATTATAAAACTTGAGTTATAAAACCACCCTTCTTTCAGGGTCACATATCATAAAATCATCTGAAATCATCAAATCATCAAATCGGGGGCCTGACCCCTCCTTCGGGTCTACCCTGGTCTAACAGACCACAAGTTATATCATGTGAGACAATAAGGTAATTATCAGTAACATCGAGGACTATGACCATATCCTAGTGATCCCTGACAACACGGTACCTAGTGTGCTGGGTATCACACCTGAAACGGGAGGTGGGTCGTCCTACCCGCTAGAACAGCATAACACCAGGATTGCGAGGGCAAGGCTTGCTGCCTCGTGGCTAATGCCACTCCACTCCAACAATCCCCACGGTACAGCGTACTCCGCGTGACATACACGGTACAAAGTACTCCGTGAACCCAAGCTCAGTCAGGGGTGCCTGTAATAGGTCTTATCCACCCAACTCATCTCTGTCTCAAAATGCACGTGTGAGCATATCATCTCACTGTGACACACAGTCTACAGGAGGCTCCAACACGGCTATATGCATGTAATATAAATTCCTGTGCGAGCGAAGCTCAAACACGGCTCCATGCATATTCATGATATCAGAAAATCTCGTGCGAGCGAATCTCCAGCACGGTTTCATCAAAATCAGTAAAATCTGCGTATGAGCAATGCTCCAGTACGACTTAAACTGAATATAATTTCAAGTAAAATCCACGTACGAGCAATGCCCTAGTACGGATATGTAAAACAACTCGGTGAAAACCTCATACGAGAAAACTCCAGTACGACATTCAAATGAATTATGAAAACCATATAAAACTTTGTGCGAGCAACGCTCCAACACAAATGAATGCTCAAGTAAATCAAATCTCGTGCGAGTTAAACTCCAGCACGGTTTTATGCATAATTAAATCAAATCTCGTACGACTTACGCTCCAGCACGGCTTTATGCAATATCAAATCAAAACGGGATGCGAGCTAAGCTCCAACATCTCTCATGCATGTCAAATCATTAAAACTAGTGCGAGCAATCGCTCCAGCACCATTTTATGCATATCACGTCAAAACAAATCAAAACATGTCAAAACATAGTGCGAGCTAGGCTCCAGCAGCTCTCATTTCACAATAATAAAAATCAGTGCGAGCACCATGCTCTAGCACATTTCATGCATATGATGTCACACAAGTCGGTGCGAGCAACTGCTCAAGCACATTTATGCACATTCACAAACGCAGATATAGTGCGAACTACGTGTCGGCACTATCTGTTTCCATATAAACTTGATAGTTGGCCTCTTTTTCAAAGAAATTTCATTTAAATATTAATAACACCTACGTAGTGTTAATTTGGGAAACTTATGCAATTATTGGCCAATCTATCGATTTACATTGATTAAAACCAATCAAATCTTTAATTCGAAAAATTCCTTAAATCATGCATTTCATGCATGTCATGCTTTCACCATCCTTAGGTGAACTTCCCTCAATAGGGGTAAAATAGTCTTTTCACCTATTTCGATCCTCAAAATTATTTAAACCACTTTTAGGATCTTTATACATCATCAAGGCATACATACATATTCAGTGTACAGAACACTATTAAAATACGCGTAGCTACCTCTAGCTACTCACACAATTCCCTTACCTCATTTTTCTGTACAGTCTGACCTTTACACCGATGTCTCGTCACGCAGTCCGATTTGCTCCAAATTCAATCTCCGAAACTGCGGATACACATTCATCAGGTCAAATACAATACAATTTAATGTATTTCATATTTTCTGGGCTTAATTTAAATCATTGGGCCTGTTTACCCATATTGGGCCCGATTGCACCATAATGGGCCATAATCGGCCTTAAGCCCGTTTACCACAATTTATCGAGGCCTATTGGGCTCATTGGGCCCATCAGTAATTTATTTAGCCTCGTTCTAAATTCTCAGACAACTTATGAATTATTTACGACAATTTATCCAATTTTTCAAAATTAAATTCATTTATGCGGAAATTAAATCCGTAATTTATGCGTTAAATATCAATCACGCATAACGATATCAAATTGTCGTAAATAAGGATCACTTACCCGTTATTCCATGATAGTACTCAAATCGAGGCTGTCTCGAGCTCTCAGTTGATGCCAATTGTCGAGCTATACAATTAAATATATTTTCGGGTAAACTTTCAGTCGATTATTTATCAAATTAAATATTCCAAAAATTAAATCGGTCAATTTGACCGCTTACCGACTTATCCGAAGCTCGATTGCATCACATGAATTTTTTTCAATTTTTCCTCTTTTTCTTTTTCCCTTTTTTTCTTCCTTTTTCCTCTCTTTTTGGCTGAATCGGTTCGGTCCGGTTCAACCCCGCCGGTTCAGCTCGGGTCCGGTTCGGCTCAGACCGCCGGTTCAGTCCGGTTCACCCATCATTTTGCCATTCCGACGTCGTCCGGCCGGTTCCCGGTGCGATTCCGGTGCCGTTCGGCGCGCCATGGCTTGGGCTCCCTAAATCGGGCCTCGGTTTGTCTCGAATCTGCGTCGATGGCCGCCGATCGAGCTTTCTCTTCCGCGGCATCCTCTCCGTTTTTCGGTGTTTTTCGGCGACTCCACGGCGCGTCCTGGCCGCTGGTGGTTCGCCCGAGGTCGGCCGACCTTCGCCGACCCTCACCGGTCCCTCAGCCTCGCCGGTGGTGGCTCGTCCGGCCTGTCTTCTTCCTCGACTTTCCTTCGCGTTTTCTGTTTCTTTTCGCCTCTGTTTCTGTTTCTTTTCTGTTTCGTTTGCTCTCTGTTTCAGAATTGTTGTTTGTTTTGTTTTTTTTTTTAACATTATTTATTTATTTATAATTAAATTTTATTATTATTTTATTAAATAAAATAATAATAAAATTCCCAAAAATATCTAAAATAATTCTATTTTATTCATTTAATCCGTAATAAATTTCTCAGTCCGATTTTACCTTTTCGATATATTTTTCGATTATTTTCGGGATTATTTTTCGATACAAAAATCTCGATTTATTCCAATAAATTCATATCTTGATCAATTTAATCCGAAATTTAATTATTTCTTCGTCATTGATCAAGATTTCTCATTCTCATATTTTTAATTAAATTTTCTTGTCCCGATTAATACCGAATTTTGGTCTTTTGACCATTTTGCCCTTGTACGTATTCGGGAATACCATTTAAGTCCTTTTGCATTTTTAAATGCACTCAAAAATATCGGGTCTTACACTTTTCCTTCCCGGATTTATCATATTGAGAAACAAATATGGTTGCTTCATGCACATCCATGGAGGTAAATTGTAAACAGCAAGTATTACTGGCCAACAAGAGTATGATCTCGATGCCGGGCCATAAGGACAAAATCCATCAGCACACAAACCAAGTCTTACATTCCGAGGATCAGCAGCAAACGATTGGTGGATACTATCGAATTTTTGCCATGCCTCCCCATCAGCAGGATGATTGAGCACTCCGTTAGTATTTCGACTTTCAACATGCCATGTCATAAACTTAGCATTTACTGACGACATAAAAAGCCTTTGCAACCTCAGAATTAATGGCAAATAATGTAAAATCTTATAAGGTATCTTTTTTCCTCGTCCACCAACTGTTGAGATAGGTTTATATCGAGGTTGACCACATATTTGACAATACTCATCCTCTACATATTCTTTATCAAACAACAAACAATTATTCTTGCATGTGTCTATTTTAACATAACTAAGACCCAATTTTTCTAGCTTCTTATTCATTTCATAGTTGGTTTGTGGTAAATTATCATCCTCTGGTAACATAGGCTTCATAATCCCCAATAAACGATTGAAGCATGCTTCACTTATATTAAACTCTGACTTCCAGTTCAAAAGTTATGAAACAGCCGATAATGTTGTGTGCATTGAACAACCAGGCCATAGTTGTTCTTCTGCATCATTCAATAGAGAATAGAAGTATGTAGCAGATGAATCTGGATGTTGCTCCTCACTTCTTGAATTGTTAACCGAATTACCAATTACGTCATCATCCATTTGAAAAGCATCCGTAACCATTCTAACATATGGATTTTGTCCCTCAGGTCTCACCCCAGATAGTGGATCAACTGTTTCATTTATATTTTATGATGACTGTCCTTCTTCAATTTCTTTGTGTTGATTCCAAGTGGTATACCCAACAACAAAACCTTTGTAATAAAGGTGTTTCCGCACCTTATCGACTTCCAAGAAATGTTTATTCATACATTTGCTACAAGGACATTTAATTCTATTTCCACTAACTACCTCAGGATGACAAAATGCAAAACTAATTAAATCTTCAACTCCATTCAAAAATTCATCTCTAATGAATCCATCTACATCTAATCGATAATACATCCAAGATCTATCCTTATTCATTTTTCACACAGAATACAGTATCAGAAAAAATAGAATAACAATTACACTCTATCACCAAATAATTTTTTCCAATTAAGTAAAATCAATTTAATTTGTAACTGCATATAAGAAAATTTAACATCTACAATAACAAAATAAATAATTGAAAAGGATAAATCCGTCCTTATTACAAAATAAATCAAATTAGCTAACATACATATATTTAGGTTTAAATATTAGAACTGAATGTGTGGAGTATTTTATTTAAAGTCCTAAGTTTCCTTAGAAAATTCGGCAGCATAACGACTGTAATTTGTCTCTACCCAACCTACAAATAATACTATATAGCAGTCCAAATCATCAATACAAATCATGCATATTAAATCATCTCAACAACCTTAGTTATCCACAACTAACAATCATGCTTTATAATCACATCAGCAACCACAATATCATAAATCAATTTTTGTATGAATAATAAATCATTAAAGAATAATTCATAATCTTAGCTAAAATAATTATAAATCAATTAACAAAATGAAAATAATTTGACTCTTATCACATTATTTTAATCATTTGACAGAAATTTGAACCCAAAAATTATGTCACCAGCGTGTTCATATGTAGCCTACGCCAAACCAAATAATCACCAACAACAATAATAATAATAATAACATTTATATAACAAATTTATTAGTTATAATTAATAAAAAAAATTGATATCATAATAATTTTACCTTCAGAATGAACTTATTTGCTCTTGCCTTCTAGTTCAATATGGCTTCAAATCCTTTGTTTTTTGCTTGCTTTCATGCACGCACGTTACCTCTCTTCCTATGAAGGAGAGAAACAACATCATTTTGTTAAGGCATACATAGAGTTTTATTTTATTGATCAAATACTCAAAATCTGCAAATAATCCAAAATTAAACTACAAATTCAATTAAATATTCCAAATTTAAACAACAAATTCAATTAAATAAACAACAACTTCAAATAAATTATAACTAAATTTAATTATTATGATATCAATAATACTAATTATCAGTCGACTTGGCATGTGAGCCTGTGAAGAAGGTCTCAAACAAGAAATAGTAGGTCTTTGAAAACCTTTACAACTAGAAATAGTAGGCAGGCATTTTTTTTTTTTAAGTTTTGTTTTGCTTTTTTAGCAAAGAAATCAAAGTATTAAGTTCATAGCTTTTTTTGGAGTTTTTTAGGGTTCTCAAAACATGTGAATGGATCAAATGAATAGGGTAAAGTGAGAGAATTGGTTAAAACAAAAATCAAGAAATGTAGATACTCTTGCCACAATATAATTATACTCAAAGATTAAAACAGTTGTAAGATTTACACCAAACCAAACTGAATATAAGTTCTAGTAACTAGATTTCAAAGAAATTAGGATTAAAAAGTTTCCATCCCTTAGAGGAGATTCTCAAGTTCTACTACAGAATAAACAACAATTTTTTGAAGATACTTCTACTGTAGGTAATTCAACATAGGATCCTAATAGCAAGAACCATTCCCTAGCACCAAACATCTCGTATAGGAGAGGAATACAACATACTGTTTGGAGGGGGGAGGGGGGAGGGGGGAGGGGGGAGGGGTTTACAAGCAAAAGGGAAGCAACCATTATAAGAAAATAAAAAATAAAAATAGAACTTGCCTTTGAGAAAAGATTAATAAGGCACCCATAGCTGATAACTGAGGGAATAAATCCACATTCCCGCAGCAAAATTCTAGCAAAAGTTAGCACAGGGAAGAAGTTAAGTATAGTCAGTATAACAAGTTCTTCTAGTGAAACATTGCAAGTAATTAGCCTCTTTGATGAAGAATTTACACCCTTGATCCAATTAGAACCCAATTTACTGGAAATTTGATAAACTATTCTGGACTAATGGAAACTGGAAATTATATAAACTATTCCAACAAACTGTAATGTGGAGACAGCTAAAACAACACTCCCACATCATTATATAAACTATTCTGGACTAATGGAAACTGGAAATTTGATGATCAAGACTTTTCAATCATGAATTGTACTACCAACCTCTAGATTTTGGAACGGTACATCACCTAACCGCATGGACGGTTCTTATTTCATGAAGCTGAAACACACCCATGTCGTATATATATAATTTCGAAGCCACCTTCAACACAACAATGTATATATATAAGTGTGTGTGAGTAGGATACCTGATGGATTGAAGTCGCGATTTGGTGATAAATTTGGGGGAACGGGAGGAAGTCGAGCTATGGTGAAACTAATTGTTGCCGATTTCGCGATTTGAAGTCAGAAGGGAGTGGAGACCCAAATGAAAGGAAACAGAAATGAGGGAACCGGAGTGGGCCTCGGTCGGTCTGGAACGGGTAATGCTCCGGTCACCGATGGAACAGAGGCAAAGTGCAGAAGAAAATGGGGAAACCTGAATTCGATTCACGCCAGGGAGGGGGGAGATCATAAGCGGTAAGGAAGAGAGGGAGATCCAGACGTTCGGTGGAGCTGGGTTGTTGCCGTCGGTGAAGACAAACAGCACAGAGGGCGGAGATCGGGGCTGGACAGGCGAGAGATCGGGTGAAGTAGAGGAGAAATCGGGTGAAGCGAAGGAGAAATCGGGTGAAGAGATCGGGTGAGGAAATCTGGGAACTCTGTCGCTGATATGTTTCAGCGATGGATAAAAATTATTAAAAAAATTTTAAAAAATTTTAAAAAAATTGGTTCAAACAGCGACGGAATTCCGTCGCTGAAATACATCAGCGACGAAATTAATCACCGACGAAATTCCGTCGCTGATATGTTTCAGCGACAGATAAAAAGTAGTAAAAAAATTTTAAAAAAATGGGTTCAAACAGCAACAGAATTCCGTCACTGAAATATTTCAGAGACGAAATTCATCACCGACGAAATTTCGTCGCTAATATGTTTCAGCGACGAAAAAAATAATAAAAAAATTTAAAAAAAAGGGTTCAACCAGCGACGGAATTAATCACCGACGAAATTTCGTCGCTGATATGTTTCAGCGACGGAAAAAAAATAGTAAAAAAATTTACAAAAAAGGGATTCAATCAGCGACGGAATTTCGTCGCTAAAACATTTCAGCGACGGAATTAATCACCTACGAAATTTCGTCTCTGATATGTTTCAGCGACGAAAAAATAAGTTAAAAATTTTTTAAAAAATGGGTTCAATCAGCGACGGAATTTCATCGCTGAAATACATCAGCGACGGAATACACTGCTCTCCATCTAGCGACGAAATTCCGTAGCTGATTCATTTTAGCGACGGAATAATAGAAAACTTAAATTTCAAAAAATTCGATTGTCTTCAGCGACGGAATTCCGTAGCAAAATCCGTCGAAAAATGTAAATTATATATTTGAAATGTATAGCGACGAAATTTCGTCGCAAATCCGTCGCTAATTTATTTTTTTACCAACAGAATTATTTCGTCGGTAAAATTCAGTCGCTGAAAGTATGTTTTCTTGTAGTGGAGATCGATCTGCTTCAAACAAAAGGTTAAGGAGATCGATCTGGTCTTAAGGGAGATCGATCTGCTTCCAACCCGAGAGCTAAGAAAATCAATCTGTTCCATTAAGGATCAATCTGCTCTATTCTATTGCTCAAATAAGAGCTTTCTGGCTCTTCCAGATCGATCTCTCATCCTATGGGGTCGATCTGACCTTCATATTTCTAGATTTTTTACAGTTTTTCTGTAATAACTCACACCAAAACAACTTAAATTTGCTGCCATGGTCATTTCCTCATCTGATCATCTTTGAGACTTGAAAATGATATCCCATAATACTTCATACACATTAAAACTTGTATAGAATCTTTGTATATCCAAAGGTTCATGATATAAACCAAATAGAAGTGCACAACGTTTAAGGCACATTCATACATAATGTAACTTATATGTACAATCACAACTCTTATTACATGTGTGTACCTTAAACTGATAGACTTACATTACATACACTTCACTTATGAATTTGTGGTATAACTCTTTTTACATTTCTATGTACATATTACAATTATACATATACGGGGTCTCACATAAGTGATGAATGAGTATTGAATGAGTAATAATCAATAGAGTGAATTATGGCAATTATGTATTGAGATTTAATGCCAAGAGTGCAACCATAGTGTGAAACTATGATGTCAGATCAATCTTGGAGAAGAGGGGATCGATCTAGTAGGCCAAAGTGACAAGGAATGGGAAATCTAAACGACAAATCGATCTTCAATGGAAGAAGATCGATCTCCTTATGATTATGCCTCAAAGGGATCAATCTCCTATGGAAGCAGATCGATCTCCAAATATTTCTGTAAAATGCAGATCGATCTCCTCACAAGGAGTAGATCGATCTCCTCAAGATTATGAGATCGATCTTGCCCCCACGACAGATCGATCTGGTAGGTATAAAAAGTGCCTTAAACGTTCTCAAATTCAAAGGCAGATCGATCTCCACCCAAGAGCATATCGATCTCATGCATTTCTCATATATAAGGACCCCTATGTTTTTCCTGGAAATCATCCTCTCTCTCCAGAAAAACCAAAATCCCTAGCTTTCTCTCTCTTCCAAAATGCCCATTTTCATTCGAATATGTGGTAAGAAGGAAAGTTGTTCCTCATCATAAAGAGAACAACATACTTGGAAATCGAAGGACGATTTGAGCTGAGGCGTGAGTTGAGCACTCCACAAGTTTTGGGTAAATTTTTAAGCTTTAATATTTGATTTGGAAGTAGATTTCTGCGATTGTGGCTGTAGATTTGTGATAAGTATACTAAAAATGGTTAGGGTTGTTAGAATTATTGAGGTATGAGAAAGTATGAGAATGTGAGCAATTATGCTTGATGTTGAAATTAGAGACAATGTGATAACGTGTTGATGATGTTTTTACATCGTTTGGACAGCCCGAGAGTTTCAGAGAGGAATGCGAGGCTAGTCCATCGTTCGGGGGAACGATCGCACTGTATGAAGTGCAACGAGGTAAGGGAAAACTTAAAACTCATTGTGTATGTGATTTTGTGATGATAAGTGTAGCATGAAACGTTTTGATAAACAAGGATGTTTTACGAGTTGTGATTGAGTTATTGCACAAGGTTTTATAGTCGGTTGGGGCCCATATAAGTTGTAAACAAAATTTGAAATTGTTTTACAAACCGTTTGAGTTTAAAATGTGAAACGGGATTTGGGCTCTACGTTAAGGCATGCTAAGATTTGAGAAATGTGTAAGTACAAAACGATTTCAGATGAGTTTTATGAGAAAAACCATTATGAGCTTTACGTGAAGGCAAAACGGTTTTATATGATAATGGCTGATATTGAGACTTAGGCGTGTCATGAGATAGCACATCGGGCCTTACTTTGGTAGCATATAAGTTCAGCCCTTGCTCTGGTAGCATGTAAGTCCAATATTCCTTCATTTTGGTAGCGAGAGATGCCTTCGTTCTGGTAACGTGAGATGACCCCCACTCTGGTAGTGTTGGGTGGCCTTGCTTTGGTAGCATATAAGTCCGAGCCTTACTTTGGTAGCATGTAAGATCGATAGTGTGCATGAGGAAAGGCCTTGGTCTGGTAAGATATAAGTCCGGGCCTTGTTCTGGTAACACGTAAGACCAATACACCATGTACACAACCATATTGTCGACATTCCCTCTTTGAGGATGCCTGGGATGTGCACCCAGAGGAGATTATTTTGATGTACAATGACGAATGTTTTTATCTGAGTTTATTTGCCTAGTCTTCGTTTTACACATGAGATTGTGTTTTGGTGGCTGTGCCACGTGCATCATTACTGAGGTGATTTCTATCACGTTTTTACAAGAAAAGCCATTATCACATTCTGATTTTCATATGCTTGTAACTATGGTTTTCATACTGAACCATTTACTCTCATGTTTCTTCATGATTTTAGAGAAATGAGATGAGAATGATGTTTAATGATTTCATGCTACGTTTTCTACTGAGTTTATTGAGTTTCACTTACTAAACAAAATGATTGTGCTGTGTGATTAATCATTTTTGTTAACGAGACGCTTACCCCCTTACTGAGCGATTTAGAAGCTCACCCTATTTTTATATTCCCCCCAGATTTCTTCAAGTGAAGAGAGTTTTCTGTGACATACAGAGTAGTGGCTAGTGGAGGACTTGAGCTCCAGGCCTTATATTGTATTCTGAGGTATACTTTAACATTTCATGTACCCAAACTAAAGTTGTATTTACAAAAACTTAATAAACGATGATGTATGAGATGTATTAGGATTAATTAAATCTGTATTGAGGATTGTATTTGGTATGATATATGAATATTAGATTATGAGATCCTGTGGTAAAAGTTTTATAATATATATATATATATGATGATGCATGATACTGCACAAGAATACACCCAGAATTTTGTATTGATATAAATAAGTTTTAAATTTACCCTATTTTTTTGCGCTTCCGAGGCGTCACAGACAACTATTTCAAAGATTAGGTTTCTTTTTTATTGTAGAAATAACATATCAAAATAATATTACATCAAGTTCACTGCAGACATCTAGCAAGTGCACACAAACAATTTATGTTACACGTACGTGTTGACTTCTTTCTCTATAATTTGAATTAGGTGAAATGATGTGAATATAAAATATATATGCTATTTTATGTGATTAATTTTTTAATTATAGTGAAATGCCTTTTTATCTACAACTTTACACATTTACATATATTTTGTGTTGAAGGTGATGCAAACTAGGGTATTAACAGATATTGACCTCAATTATTTACGAGAGGTCTTGAGCATTGTAAGTTTAAGCTAGCTAGGTAGCTAGGATGTTAAAAGATGTTGACTAAACCCTTAAACCGAACATATAAAAAGCCAACTTTCATGCCCAATCCCTCAAATAAATTTCAAAGTTGGTCCTAAGTCAGAAAACCTATGGTCGATGATGTAAGCTTGGCAATTCTAATGGCGTTAGCAATATTGACGGTCTCGATAATGACTCTAGAAACCATTTGTGAGAGTTCTTTTGCAGAAAAACTTCTGTTGTTAAGGATAAAGTTTAAGGAGAATACCAAAGTTTAAAGTTCTTAATAAGTTCATTGTTATGAAAAAGAGGTATAAGAAAATTTTGTAGTAGTTACATTTTTATTTGTTAAGATTTGTATAATGACATTAGTTTATGGTAATGTAGTCTATTGATATAATATATCAAATTATTCAAAAAAATATACAGGAAGAGTTTAAGTTCCAATAGTAGTGGCAACAACTCTTGCTCCATTACCAATGTGTGGAACTATCCCGCTTTTGTCCAGTTTTTTACTATCATTCAGCAACTTTATGTCATTACATAAGTCTGAACCGCACCTAAATCTAATATCCAAGAATTGATGGTGACATTAGAAAGGTTAACTCAATCATATTGATCATCTAGTGATCATCTACCTTCCTTTTATTGAGAACAATTCCTAAATTGATATTCCCTTTAAAACGATTTAGGCAAGCTGCACCGATTATGCATCGCAAAACAGTGTTTATATTACTCACTCCGACAACCTAAGTATAGATAAAGTATAATTAGTTCTTTATGTCATAACCAAATTAAGACAAAGCATTAAATCTTTGCTTAGTTTTCCCATTGAACAGAAGTCTCTTCAAGGTATGTCTAATGGGCTGGATTGGATTTGCAGTCCTTGGTTCATTTAAAAGTAGGCCTAAACGAAGTTGTGACAAATGAGAATTTTTCACTCTTGGAAAGTAATTTAATGTGTTATTGGAAGCCTTTTAATTGTTAAGAACTATTGAGGATTATGAGGATATGGAAATGGTGAATTAAGTATGAGAATTAACAGAATTTAGATTTATGAGAATTAAGAGAAATTATAAATTATGAGAATTAAGTGTTACAATTATGAGAATTAATCTTGGAAAATAATTCATTTGAATTACTTGGAACTATGAAATTAAACGAATAATGTGATTATGATTATTTTATAATTAGATATTGGAAGTGAGTTAAATGGATTAAAGTTATGAAAATCTAATTGAGGAATGAGCAATTTGTCTTCATTTGATTATAACTTTTCATAAAGGAATCCAAATGATAAGAAATTTGTCTTCATTTGATTATAACTTTTCATAAAGGAATCCAAATGATAGGAAATTTTTGGTAGGAAATTTTGATTTAGGTGATTCAAATTTTGTTGGAGAGTTAACTCAAAAACCAATCCAACCATATATTGTAAGACCCGAATTTTATCGTAATGTCGTATGATTCAAATGATTTATACGTGGATGAAAAATGCAAATGGAATGAATAAAAATTCCTGAATGCATTTAAGGATCAAATGAAGAATTGAAATGGTATTCCCGAACACGTTGAAGGGTAAAACAGTCAAAAGAGAGAAATTCGGTATAAATTCGATAAGAAAATTTTAATTAAAAATAAGGATTTAGGACATCTTGATCAATAATGAGAAAATTATCAAATTTTGAGTCCAATTGATCAAGATCCAGAATTATTTAGATTTACCAAAAATTCACTCGGGACAATATCCCGAAAATACGAAGAAAATATACCAGAAAAGGGTTAAAATACAATAAATTAATTAAATTAATTAATTTAAATAAAATATAATTTTTTGGTGGATATTTTATAATTTTATATTATTTTAATGAATATAATAATAATATAATAAATTAAAAAAATAAAATAAAATTAAAAAAAAAACTGAAACAGAAATTGAAAACGCAAAGAGAGAGGAAAGAAAACGAAACGAAGAAGCCGAAACCGAGGAGATGACCGGACAACCAGCGGCGACCCAGCAGCCAGGCGAAGGGCCGAAAAAGGAAGAGGACGTCGACGCTACCTCCCTGGTACCAGCAACGCGGCCCACCAACGTCGAAATCTGGCGGATCGAGAGAGAGAAGCCGCGGAGAGGAGAAGCGAAATCGACGACCACCGACGCCGATTCAGCCCTAGCCACCGCCAACCGAAGCTCCCTTATTCGATGGCGCGCCGATGGATGCCGAAAATAGCCGGAGAAAATGACGGTCGGCGCCGAAAACGGCGAGAAAGGAAAATGGGTATCGACGTCGGAAGGGAGAAGAGCCGGACCGACCACTTTTCGACCATCGTTAGTGAAACCGAGGCCAGATTCGTGAATCGAACTACCCCACGAAGCTACTGGAGGTGAAAACCGACGAAGAACCGACCGGCAGAGCTCCAAATGGCGAAGAAGAAAATCGAACCGGACTAACCGGACTGAACCGGGTTGAACCGGACCCAACCGGTTCAGCCAAGAAAGAGAGGAAAAAGGAAGAAAAAGAGAAAAAGGAAAAAGGAGAAGAATTTTTGGGGATACACCGAACTTCGGGTAAGTCGGTAAGAGGTCAAAAGTGACCGATTTGATTTCCAAAAAATTTATTTAAATTATATTTGATCGAAAATTAACCTGGAATTAAATATAAAATTGTGCAGTTCGACGATAACTTCCGAACGTGAGACGATCGAACTTCGATTTGCACACCATCGTATAATCTCGGGTAAGTAAAGCTCATTTACGACAATTTATGTAATTATTCGCGTATTAAAGATTTATTTTATGAATTTCAGATTTAATTCCGCATTTAGTGAATTATATTGGAATTTGTTAATTAATTGTCGTAAATGATATACGGGCTATCCAAAGAGTTTGAAACGAAGCCCAATGGGTATTGAGAGCCCAATAGACCCGAAGAAGGGATTTAATTAGTGGAAACAGGCTGAAAATGGGTCGAGGCCCATTAAGATGCAATCGGGCCCAATAAAGTAAAACGGACCCAGTGTTTTAGATTCGATCAGTATAAGTGAAATACTGATAAGTATATTAGAACTGACCTAAATATGTGGTTATATGCAGCTCCGTAGACTTGGTTGGAGCAAATTTGGATTGAGAGACCTAGTATCATCGAGACAGGATAAGCTCGCGCATGATTCCAGGTAAGGGAATTTTACGGACTGCTAGAGGTAACTTTACAATCTCTTAAAGTGTCTGAAGGGTTTAGATTTAAGAAAAAATTTTAGTGCCCCGGATGGGCAAATTATCAAAATATCCTTGTGAAGGGTAAAATTTCCAAATTTAGGAAAAGTTGGGAGGAGCAAGAACAAGAGGTTTTTGCTTGTTCTCGAGGTGTTTTGACACATGCATGGGTAGGCTGGCTAACTTTTAAATAAAATGCACAGCATTGCATAACTTTAATCAATGTTGATTTTCTCTGAAATTGATTTGAGAAATGTAGCCGCCTACGTGATTTTCTAGAAATGTGACGTGCTAGAGCTCAGCTCGCACGCGTTTTGATTTGTGTGATGCATGCATTAGTGCTGGAGCAAGAGCTCGCACTAGAGTTTTACATGCATTGGTGCTGGAGTCTAACTCGCACCAGATTTTCATATGATTTTCGTGACAGGGTGCTAGAGTCTAACTCGCACCAGATTTTCACTTGAATTGTTATGACAGAGTGTTGGAGCCTAGCTCGCACTAGTTTTACATGATTTTGACAGAGTGCTGGAGCTTAGCTCGCACTAATCTTATGAGATTTTATGAAATGCGTGCTGGAGCTTTGCTCGCACGAGATTTTTCTTGATTTTATGAGAGTGTTGGAGCATCGCTCGCACTGGTTTTATGAGAACATGCGATGAGCCGTGCTTGGAGCGTCAAGTAGACTATGTGTCACGCCAATTAAATAGGCTCACACGTGCGTTTTAAGACAGGGCATGAGTATGGATATGAGATATAGGTCACGGAGTACATTGTACCGTGCAAGTAGCATGGAGTACGCTGTGGGATTGATTATGTGGCATCTTCGGATGCGTGGCATCTTCGGATGTGAGTGATCGGACAGGGCCGACCGGATGGACTGACCCACCTCCCGGGCGGTCCCCGATCGTGGTGAGACCCTGCACACTAGGATCCGTGTAGCAGTGGGATCACGAGGACATATGGCCATAGTCCTAGTTATTTGCCTGAGATATACATATATTGTCTAGTCTCGCATGTTGATGTTTTGAGAAACTCGTTTTGTGGATTTTTGTGTGAGTCTGGATCACCCGAGGGAGGGGTTAGATCCTGACTGAGATAAGATTTTGATGAGAATGAAACTGGGTTTTAAATTGAATTTGCATGATGTTATTTCCATGCTATTTAAACCCATGAGTGATGTAAACTGATTTTACATGACATTCATTGTATCGCATGTTATTATAGCTTTGAAAAGCATTTGACTTCATGATTTTGTGTAAGTCAGGAAACACCTGAGGGATGGGTTGAGTCCTGACTTTGTTGTGAAATTTTAACGAGAATAAAATGTTTTAAATGGATTTGCATGTTGAGTTTTCCATGCTCTTTGAAATCCATATTTGAACTTGTTTTACATGACATCATGAATTGTCGCATCTATTTTAAATGTGTGGAGAAAGGGTGGTTTATGCATGGCACCACGTTCATGTAGGTAGTATGGTTACCTACTTGTTCGTAGGATTGCCTTACTGAACTTGATGTGCTCACCCCTTTCATTTTCCTACACAGATTTTCTCCAGTAGACTTTGAGGCGACTGAGTACTGCATTCCTGATATTCGCTGCTGCCCATCAATTGAGGTATATACACTTGTACATATTGTATCTAAATAAGAATATCACAGTAACATGTTTGTAAGTAACTTTCGGGATGTATAAACACTTGTAAATGAATGGGAAAGAATTAGTGAAAAACGCATGTGTTTACCTTTCATTTAATAAGAAATTAAGTTATATGATGATTAAATGGTGGGACTGGCATTGACGCACAGCCCAATTGTTAGTGGAGTGCGGTCACGATCAAAGGACAGGTAAGTATGAAACAAAAACGAAAAAATTTACTCTGATTTTTGGGTCATGACATATATGGCATGTGTCTAATGTGACTTAATACTAGTGAATGAAGTGAGCTTATGTGCAATAAAACGTGCTAGTAGACCAGTGATAAAGAACTGAGTGTAACTTTTGGTAGAAAACTTCAATTGAAGTGAATCAATTTAGAACTTACCAAAACGTTGGGAAGTTTTAAAAACAAATTTATTAAAAGGAAGAATGTAAAGTAATCAAATTTACTATTGAATAAATAAAAATTTCTTCGAACTCAAGAGTAATTTCATATGATAATTTTTCTTAAAAAGTTATAATAAAATAAGCTGAAAAATGAAAATTTTATTATGTAAGAAATAAGTAAACAATAAAGTTTAAATTTAAATGGAAATCTTTCCAATTATGGAATTAAATGGAAATCACAAGTGGTGAATTTCTCGAATTTCCTAGGCATGGAATATTTCAAATCTTACCAAGAGTATTAGAAAGATATTTTAATATTCCAATAAAGAGGGTTTTTTATTTAAATAAAAGATCATGTAAGTTTCAAATAATAAATTGTAAATTATAAAATTTTCAATTATTAAATAATAAGTCTTAAAGAATTCTTAAGTGAAAAATTTTTAATTTAGAACTTACCAAAAGCGTAAGTAAGTTTTTAAAACAAATTTATTATAAGGACAAATGTAAAATAATCAAAATTACTATTAAATAAATAAAAATTTCTTCAAATTCAAGAGTAATTTCATATGATAATTTTCTTAAAAAGTTTCTAAGTGAGGAATTTTATTTAAATCTTATCAAAGGTGTTGGAAACATTTCAAGAAATGTAGAAATAAAATAAAATAATTAAGAAAGGTAAAATATTTTAAGTTAATAAACTAAGACAAAGGTAAAAATGAATTCTTAGAATAAATCTACGAAATCTTAAACACTCTGGGTGAGAAAATTCCTTCAGTTATATCGAAAGTGTCAAAAAAGTCTTAAGAAAATTTTCAATATCTATATGATAAAAATTAACGAAACAAGGACAATAAGAAAAAGAAAATTAGTAGACCATTTAATCGAAATCATTTTAAAGATAACATAAACTTAATTAGGCACAACTTTAAGAGAAACGTTAGAGGATATGAACACCTTGCTTATACGTAACCATAGTCCCGAACCCTAAATTTGAAATATAGATCAATCCTTATCTTTAGTTTGAATAAGTGTCCAATCATATCTTTGTTAGAATAATTGGTAGTGATTCAGTAGGTTTATGTCTAACGATTAGGTTTCAAGAGTCGATACTTTATGGAAAATGATAAACCAAATGCTTTGAACATGTAATCTAAAACTTTTAAGAATAGATTATCAAGTCTTATGTGTCACTGATCAACTGAATCTTTGATAGTAACCAAGGCTATTGCAAGCTTCCTAGAAAATGGCATTTGCCTTGAAACTTCATATATATTTTTTGTACTCAAGTTTTTCAACAATGGTGCTTTTCCTGATGGCGGATTCTTATGGGCCCTGTGAGGGTTAAGCCCATATTTTATTTTTTTTATTTTTTTTTGTGGGTAACTTGAAGTTCAATTTAAAATTTATGTCATAGTTATATGCTTTAATATTAAAATTTCAAAGTTAAAAAGAATTAGCGATCTTATTAATTACTATAAGAATGATTAAAATTATAAATGATAAAGTCATGTATCCATTAATTTAGTTGTTGACACTAACATATACTCGTTGCCAATGCTACAATAAAAAGAACATTTTCAATAATAAATATTTCAAAAATTCATTTTTGTAATCAAATGGAAAATCAATGTTTAAATGAAAATCTAACGGTGTGTATTAAAAAAAGTTTGTTCAAAAGTATTATTAACAAAACTCCTGTGTAACATTTCAAAATATGAAAATCACATAAAAATAATTGCAAAGATTTTAACAATTATGACTCAATATGGAAGTTTCAATTTTTTTATTATTACTTTTATCATTATTATTTTTCTTATTTTTTTTACAATATAAAATATAATATATCTGAATTAAGCTTTCAGTAAATAAAATTTTTAGCTACGCTACTGCTTTCAGGAGATTAAAAGGCATGAAACTGATGAGCTGATATGTTTAGAGTTGTTTGACTTGATTTTTTTAGAAGAAATTAAACCGATATGTCAATGTATTATTGTGACTTGACTTGGGTCTATTTTAGAAGCATATCAATACATGTTTGATAAACACTGAGAAACAATAAAAAAACATGCATTTGTAATTTGAATAATATAATCAAGATGTGTTTTGATAACACAAATTAAAATCAAACAACTATTGTCTATCTCTGACCATTGTCGTTCAAGAAAATGACCATGCTCCATTAATCACATATAAGTACTATCTCATTTTGTAATGTATCTTTTATTCTTTTATTTAATTTTTCATCATAATTACCATAAAATTATTTTATAAGTAATATATAGACTAAGCTCAAATTCATATATGATAACTGAAAAGAGTTTGTTCGTGCCATCAACATTAACTTTTATTATTTTGGAAGTTTATCTTTTATCCTTATTATAATTATAATTATAATAATAAACTTAAATAGGATTTTTTTTGGTTATTTAAAATACTTATCATGAATATTTTGTTATGGAATTGTAGAGCGGCAGGAAATAAGAAGTTCCTGCGAGATTTTAGAGAGATAGTTCGATGCAAGAAGCCAAATATAGTAGTTTTAGTTAGGCTGAGAAGAGGTAGAGCAAGAAGGATAGTGAAGAAGTTGGATTTTTATACTTATAGTATCGCAATCCTGATGGGTTTTCAGAATGGATATGAACATGCTGGGATTCAATAACTGGAGGTGTTGCTTAAATATAAGAATCTCATGCATGCGTTGGTACGTGAAAATCGGAATCAAGAGCGGTTACTTTCGGTAGTCTGTGCAAGCACTAGCTTCGAAGAGCGTTATTCACTTTGGAAAGGGTTATCAGACTTGGCAAATACAGTTCATATACTATGGATGATTGATAGGTGATTTTAATGAGGTTAGTGCTGCATCTGAAAATAGATGAGGAAATGTGGTTTCAATGAATAGAATTAACGCATTTAATGAAATGATGACGAATTGTAGTTTATTGGATTTGGGTTTCTAAGGTAACAAATTTATGTAGTGTAATAGACGTAGGGGAACAACCAAGGTTCAGGAAAGACTAGATAGAGCTTTGGTTAACCCGAGCTGGAACATGTTATTCCCGGATACAATGGTCATACATTTACCGTGCATGCACTCAGATCATTGGCCATTGCTATTGAAGTGCACTTGAGAATGGGGTGTTGACAAATCCAAACGTCTGCTTAGATTTGAGAGTATGTGGTTGGGGATTGCAGCAGTAGAGGAAATGGTAAAACAAAGTTGGTCTAGGATGGAAGAAAATGTTGTTAGGAAGATGGAAAAATTGCAAAAAAAAAAAAAATTAAGGGAATGGAACAGAAGTCTGTTTGGTAATATCTTTAGGGCCAAGAAGATGTTATTCTCATCAGCTTAAAGTTTTAGGTCGGGCATTGATTAGAGGGTATAATATTGTTTTATGCTAGGAAGAACATTTTTTATTTCAAAAATCTAGGAAACAATGGATTCATGATAGGGATAGAAATACGAAATGCTTCCATCTATCAACTATATGCAGAAGGAGTTAAAATATAATCGAAATGTTAAAAGATTTGAATGGGATTTGGGTTACCGATCAAGATAGTTTGAAGGTCTTGGTGACAGATTTCTACAAAAAATTGTATTTTTTAGAAGACCAGCAACGGATGCTAATTGATATACCTCATCCGGCATGGTTACAGGAGGACCAGGTTACTATGTTGGATAAATCGGTTGATATTGATAAGGTTAGGAGTGCCTTGTTTCAAATGAAACCTTGGAAGTCACCAGGATGGATGGGTTTTAGGCTGGAAGTTTTCAGCATTACTGGGATATAGTTAAAGAATCATTATTTATATTGGTAAGTGGTGCATTCACAAAGGATGTTTTGCAAAGGGGTTGAATGAAACATTAATGGTGCTGATCCCATAGATTAATAATCCAGAGAGTCTAAAAAATTTTAGGCCCATCAGTTTTTGTTCGGTAGCATACAAACTCATTACAAAGGTCTTAGTGAACAGGCTATGACCATATCTTGGAGAATTGATTATGCCAGGTCAAAGTAGTTTTATTTCTGGTCAATAAGCATCTGGTAATGTGTTGTTGGCGCAAAAATCTATACACGTGATAAGAAAGTCGAAATGAAGAATGGATTATTGGCCATAAAGATTGATTTAGAAAAAAGCATATGACAGAGTAAGATGGGACTTTTCCAGAGGAAACCTTAAGATATTTTAGGTTTTTTGAGAAATAGATAAAGCTAATTATGTTGTGTGTGAAACACTACAATGTCGGTCCTTTGGAATGATGAGAAGCAAGATAGTTTCAATGTATAGAGAGGACTTCGTCAAGGGGATCCCTTATCACCTTACCTTTCTATGTTATGTATAGAAAAGTTGGGACACCTTATTGATTCGAAAGTGCAAAGTGGTAGGTTGAAGACCATTTCGGTAGGTGGAGCTGTGAAGATATCCCATTTGTTTTTGCGGATGATATCTTTTTATTTAGCAGAGCTTCACCTGACCAGGTGAGACAGATTAAAAACTTACTAGACAGTTTTTGTAATGTATAGGGTGATAAGGTGAATTTATAAAAGTCTAAAATGTTTATATCGCTAAAGGTGGAGACTAGGAAAGCTAGGAGGTGAGTAATATTCTTGGTATTCAATAACCATATCTTGGGGTACCACTATTACATGGGAGATTAAAAAAGGAAATTTTTTAAAAGGCAATTGATAAAGTGCGAACTCTCTTGGCAGGATGAAAGTACAAGTATTTATCTTTGGCAGGGAGGGCAACATTGATTAAATCCATTACTTCAGCGATTCCATCACATATGATGATGACAATGTTCTTGCTAAAGAATGTACGTGCGTTGATTGATAAACTGAAAAGAAGGTTTTGTAGGGTGGAAATGATTCAAGAAGAGGCATTTCTTTAGTTAATTGGGGTGAGGTATGTAGGCCTAGGCAAGAGGGGGGCCTAGGACTAAGATGTATGGAGAAGTAGAATCAGATTTTAATATAAAAAATGGCTTAGAGATTTTTGATGGAGCAAAGCAGGTTCTGGTCTAGCTTCCTCAAAGCAAAATGTGAGTAAATGGTGATGTGCTAAGAAGGATGTAGGGATTGCATGTATTGAAAAAGCATTAGTCCTGTTCATGGAAACATATAGTTGGTGCCTACAAGTTGATAAGGAAGGGGATGGCTAGAAGGATTGAAAATGGGAAAGATACAAAATTGTGGACTGACTTATGGCTTCATAAACCCACTGTAGACGCTGTAAAGGAAATTAACACTAATAGGATAAATGAACTAGTGAACAATTACGTATTGCCTAATGGAGATGGGATACTTAACATATTTTTTCATACCACCGTTTGACATTGCGTTAAAAATAATGGGAACACCATTGCCAAGATTGAGTGGGGTTAAAGACAAGTAGATATGGCGAGGTATATCAGGTGGTGAATTTACGGCCAAATCAGCCTATAAGTTGGAGTTGGAAGTAAAAAATGAAGGACAAAGGGATGACTGGTCATGGCTATGGAAATTACCAACACCATCACTCTGGTTACATTTTAAGTGGTTAGTGAGGAGGGATAGAATCTTGACAAATGGACTAACGGCTAGATGGGGAATGACGGATAATCCTGCATGTAACATATGTGGTTGAGGGGAAGAATTGACATTACTCGTCCAAAGGGATTGCTCAGTAACAACCAGGATTTGGCAAAAAATACAGTATGGGGGAGACATTAATTTCTTCAGTGAATTGCTGGAGGGCTGGTTAATTCAGAATTTGAGACAACGGATAATAGTGGGGTTGGCATAGCACTTTCATTGCAGCCTGCTGGTACCTTTGGAAAAGAAGATGTTAGGTAGTCTTCAGTACAGAGGATAGTGATGATGGAGAGCTGTTGCAAGAAAATAAATTTGTCAACGTAATACTTTCGGCTGCTGCAAAGTCATCTTGTTCCATGGAAAAAATGGAAACAAGCAAGATGATAGAGTAATATTTTGGCAAAGCGCCTCTTGAACAGTTTGCAAGAATTAATACAGATGGGTCATCGGTGAACAACCCAATAGTGTCAGGAGCTCTGGGTGTCATTCGATCGAATATAAGGCAGTGGTTGATAGGATTTCGGGCTCATTTGGGGGTATGTTCTAACATAGATGCTGAACTCCAAGCAGTTCGATATGGTCTGTTGCTAGCATGGTAGAGAGTGTAACATGTGAGCTGGATGCTAAGGTTGTGTAAGAATTAATTAGTTTGGCGTCAGTAGAGTTTCACGCTCTTGAAGGAATTATAGAATATTCGACATTTGGTTGGTGGAGCTTGGAGATGTAAGTTTCAGCATGTCTTAAGGGAAGGCAATTTTGTAGTAGATGCACTAACTAATTAATTGAATTATCAATAGTCGTTTTTTTAAACAATGATCACACGCCACCAATGCCTGTGTACCAAAGTGTTGAGGTTGGTGGTTGGCTGTAGAGAACTTTTAAATAAATATCAAAAAATACTTTTCACGCTACAATAATTTGGAAACAAGAATATCTTCAAATAAAAAGATAATTTTAAACTCAATGAAATTACTAAAATAATCAAAACACTTTCTTATTCTTCATGTCTTTTTTCTATTTGTTTCGCCCTTTTTCAATTTAAACTTTATTTCTGCCCTGATTCTTATCCTTTTTAAATTCTACTAATAAAAAAATCAAACAAGTAGATAACAAGGAATCGAAAATAAAAAAAGGTAAAAGTTTGAGAAAAAAACATTGTTTCATGAAGATTACGTTCCCGTGCAAGCATGATTTGGGCAAAAACAATATTTGGTTCTGTTATTTTCGTTTTTGAATTCTATTTCAGAGTATTGCTTTTGTAAATTCATATTATTGTTGGGTTTTATGGGGTTCCCTCCTATGTGAAAAAATCCATAGTTTTGGGTCACATTTGACCTTTTGTTTTTAGCCCATTTTTAGGCATTTCACTAAGACTTTAAGAGGTTAAAAATGTGTGGGGGCTGCTGCTTTTTTTTAACCTAACAAAAATTACAGAACTGGGAGAAAGAGCAGATTTTGAAACTCTATCCAGCCTTCATCAACTTGACGATCGGAGGGTCTTTTGTTGTCCGATTTAGCTGATTTTTTGACAGTGGGAAGTGGACACGTAGACGCCGATATTGGACGGTTGATTTTTCCATCAGGCTACTGTAGCATTCTAAATCGGGTCTGAACAGCGGTTGTGTTTTTGGGTGAAATCTCCAATTTTCCTCTTTTGTTCTTAGTGATAACTTGATGATTGTTAAGAATGGAGTTGTGTACTCATTGTAGGAGCTAAGAACATTATTCTGTAAGAACTTTCTCTTGATAGTGAAGCCTTTTGAGTGGACTCTTAAGTCCCGTGGTTTTTACCCTTCGATTTGAAGGGGTTTTCCACGTAAAAATTGATTGTCTCTTGTGTTTGCTGTTACGATTGATTTTTGGCAGTTTTTACCTGCTGAAATTATATTATTTAATTGCCATTGTGATATCATAGTTGCACATTTGATTAATTGGGTGAGAAAGAGCTTTCGAATTTGCTTCCGCTTTTATTCGATAAGTTTGTTTTCTGCCCTACAATAGGCATCAGAGCTTGGTTGGTATTTGTGTGACTATGGATATTAGTACAAGTAGAATGATCTTATTAAATGGCACAAACTATCCTTTGTGGAAGAATAAAATGAAAGATTTGTTATTTGTGAAGTCCTTGCATCTTCCAGTGTTTGCTACTCAAAAGCCTTAAGGTAAGAGTGATGAGGAATGAGATTTTGAGCATCAGCAAGTTTGTGGGTTTATTCGGCACTTTGTTGAAGAAAATGTTTACAATCACATTGAGCAAGAGATGCATGCTAAGACTTTGTGGAATAAGTTAGAGAACTTGTACGCTTCAAAGAGTGGTAATAACAAGTTGTTCTTGCTTAAAAAAATGATGCAGCTGAAGTATACAGATGGAACATCAGTAGCTGATCACTTAAATGAATTTCAAGGTGTTATAAATCAGTTACTTGGCATGGGAGTTAAATTTGATGATGAGGTGATAGGACTTTGGCTACTTGCTACTTTGCCAGATTCTTGGGAAACACTTCGAGTTTCACTTGTTAATTCTGCTCCTGATGGTGTTGTGACCATGGAACTTATGAAGAACGGTGTTTTGAATGAAGAAGTGAGAAGAAAGTCTCAAGGTTCTTCATCACATTCTGAGGTCCTTGTTACAGAGAATAGGGGGAGAAGTAAAAACAAGAGTGAAAGGGGTAGAGATAAAAGTCGAAGCAAGTCAAAGTCAAAATATAAAAATCTTGAGTGTCATCATTGTGGCAAGAAGGGTCATATAAAAAAGTATTGCTCTAAGTGGAGGAGAGAAAACAAGGGTGGCAGTGATAAACAAGACAAGAAAGATCAGGACAATAATGATCGTGTTGCTACTGCTAGTTCTGATGATCTGTTAATTATTTGTGATAAGAATGTGATCAACATAACATTTCAAGAGACAAGATGGGTGATAAATAGTGGCGCTTCTCTTCATGTTACTCCACGTAAGGAATTTTTCACTTCTTATACACCCGGTGACTTCGGTGTATTGAAGATGGGTAATGATGGCTTGTTACCTGTTATTGGTATGAGGGATGTCTGTTTAAAGACTAATAATGGGACAGAGTTGACACTTAGAAATGTTAGGCATGCACCGGATATCAGTTTGAATTTGATTTCTACAGGAAAGCTTGATGATGAGGGATATTGTAACACCTTTTATGATGGGCAGTGGAAATTGTGTAAAGGCTCCTTAGTTGTGGCTCGGGGAAGGAAGTGTTTAAACTTGTATTTGATGCAGGCTTCGATTTCTGGAGGCACTGTTAATGTAATGGCAAACGAAAATTCAGTTGGGTTGTGGCACAAACGACTCAGTCACATGAGAGAAAAGGGGCTTAGCTGCTTAATCAAGAAAAATCAACTTCCAGGATTAAAAAGTGCTACATTAGAGAAGTGTCATCACTGCTTAACTTGTAAGCAAAGGAGAGTTTCTTTTAAGAGCCATCCTCCTTCAAGAAAATCAGATTTGTTAGAGTTGGTACATTCAAATGTTTGTGGTCCTTTAAGGGTAAGATCACATAGTGGTGCGCTTTATTTTGTGACCTTTATTGATGACCATTCAAGGAAACTTTGGGTCTATTCATTGAAAACAAAAGACCAAGTCCTTGATGTGTTCAAACTTTTTCAAGCTTCAGTTGAGAGGCAGACAGGGAAGAAGTTAAAGTGCATCCGTTCTGATAATGGTGGCGAGTACAGTGGACCATTTGCTGAGTATTGCCGCCAACAGGGAATCAAACATCAGAAGACACCTCCTAAGACACCACAGTTGAATGGCTTGGCTGAAAGAATGAATAAAACTCTGATTGAGAGAGTTAGATGTTTGCTTTCAGATGCAAAGTTGCCTAGACCTTTTTGGTGTGAAGCTTTATATACAGTGGCTCATGTGATTAATTTGTCTCCTAGTGTTTCTTTGCAGGGTGACGTTCCAGATAAAGTTTGGTTTGGTAAGGACGTCTCTTATAATTATCTGTGAGTGTTTGGCTGTAAGGCATTTGTTCATGTCCCAAGGGATGAGAGGTCCAAGTTAGATGTCAAAACTCATCAGTGTATATTTCTTGGTTACGGTCAGGATGAATTTGGGTATAGGTTGTATGATCTAATTGAAAATAAGCTTATCAGAAGCAGAGATGTAGTGTTCTTTGAGGATCAGACTATTGAAGACATTAATAAGGTAGAGAAAGAAACCCCACAGGATAGTCATGACTTGACTGATATGGATCTTAATCCTTCAACTCCTTCACCAAATCCAATTGAGAATGACGTGCCAGAAGATGTTCATGATGGCCAGCATGGATTAGAGAGTTTAATGCTCCGATGGATGGTGATGTGGATAATCAGCAACAGGCAACCATGACTCCACCAGCAGTTCCACTTCGAAGATCTACTAGAGATCGACAGCTTTCTATGAGATATCCTCCTGATGAGTATGTTCTTCTAACTGATGGGGGAGAACCAGAGTGTTATGAAGAGGCTATGGAGAGTGAACACAAAGATCAGTAGGTTGATGCTATGAAAGATGAACTTAAATCTTTGCATGACAACCACACATTTGAGCTGGTGAAACTACCTAAAGGCAAGAGAGCTTTGAAAAATCTGTGGGTTTATAGGTTAAAGCAAGATGAGAATGCTTCATGTCCACGTTACAAAGCTCGATTGGTTGTCAAGGGTTTCAGTCAAAAAAGGGGGATTGACTTTGAGGAAATATTCTCACCGGTTGTAAAAATGTCTTCTATCAGAACCATATTAAGTTTGGCAGCCTACTATGATCTAGAAATTGAACAGATGGATGTGAAAACAGCTTTCCTTCATGGTGATTTGGAGGAAGAGCTCTACATGGAGCAACTACAGGGTTTCAGTGTAGAAGGGAAAGAAGATTATGTGTGCAAGTTGAAGAAAAGCTTGTATGGTCTTAAGCAAGCTCCTAGACAGTGGTATAGAAAGTTTGAGTCTGTTATGGGGGAGCATGGCTACAAAAAGATTACATCAGATCATTGTGTCTTTGTTCAGAAATTCTCTAACGATGACTTTATTATTTTATTGCTCTATGTTGACGATATGCTCATTCTTGGCCGTAATGCTTCTCGGATTGACAAGTTGAAGCAAGATTTGAGTAAGTCCTTTGCAATGAAGGACTTGGGACCGGCAAAGCAGATCCTTGGCATAAGGATTACACGTGATAGAATGGCCAAGAAGTTGTGGTTATCACAGGAGAAGTACATTGAAAAAGTACTTCAGAGGTTTAACATGGATAGATCTAAAATGGTGGGCACTCCATTTGCTACCCACCATAGATTAAGTGTCAAGAAAAGTCCCTCAACGGAAGAAGAGAAGGAAGACATGCAAAAGGTTCCTTATGCTTCAGCAGTGGGCAGTTTGATGTATGCAATGGTTTGCACCAGACCTGACTTAGCCTTTTCTGTTGGTACTGTTAGTCGGTTCCTTTCTAACCCAGGCAGAGAGCATTGGAATGCAGTGAAGTGTATTTTGAGATATCTTCGGGGTACTTCCAACTTGAAGCTTTGTTTCGGTAGTGAGAAACATGTTCTAGTTGGGTATACAGATTCTGATATGGCTGGAGATATTGATTCTAGAAAGTCTACTTCAGGTTACTTAATCACTTGTGCAGGGGGAGCTGTGGCTTGGCAATCTAGACTGCAAAAGTGTGTTGCGTTGTCTACTACTGAGTCAGAGTTTATTGCAGTGACTGAAGCATCCAAAGAGTTGCTATGGATGAAGAAATTTATGTATGAACTCAGTTTTACACAGAAGAGGTATGTGTTGTTTTGTGATAGCCAAAGCGCTATACATCTTGGTAAGAATTCAACTTTCCATGCTAGATCTAAACATATTGATGTGATGTATCATTGGATACGAGATGTTCTAGATGCTAAATTACTAGAACTTGAGAAAATTCATACTGATGATAATTGTGCTGAAACGTTGACTAAAGCTTTGCCAAGAGGAAAGTTTGAAATATGTTGCTTGTTCGCCGGATTGGCGAACACTTTCTGTGAGGTCCCGCCTCCACAAGGCCGCCCACTGCCTCCCTGGGCTGACCAAGCCCCTCACTCATCCAAATTGTTCGCTCTGGGCCCACTAGCCCTCATGGTTTTCTTTCGCGTCCCCAGAGGCTTGAACTTGGGACTAACACCAACGTGGCTCAATGGTACCAGGAGTGCAAGCATGTTAGTCCCAAGTTCGAGCCTCTGGGGACGCGAAAGAAAACCTTGAGGGCCAGTGGGCCTAAAGAGGACAATACGGTTGAGGGACGATGTCACAGCAGTCGGCCCAGGAAGTCAGCTCAGGGAGGGTGTTAGTCCCGGCCCTGTGGAGGCGGTCCTGTGGAGGCTGGGCTGGGCCGTCACACCTCCACATAGTCAGGAGGGGGAGATTTGTTGGGTTTTATGGGGTTCCCTCCTATGTGGAAAAACCCATAGTTTTGGGTCACATTTGGCCTTTTGTTTTTAGCCTATTTTTAGGCCTTTCACTAAGAATTTAAGAGGTTAAAAATGTGTGGGGGATGTTGCTTTTTTTTAACCTAACAAAAATTACAGAATTGGGAGAAAGAGCAGATTTTGAAACTCTGTCCAGCCTTCATCAACTTGACGATCGAAGGGTCTTTTGTGGTCCGATTTAGCTGATTTTTTGACAGTGGGAAGTGGACACGTAGACGTTGATATTGGACAGTTGATTTTTCCATCAGGCTACTGTAGCATTCTAAATTGGGTCTGAACAGTGGTTGTGTTTTTGGGTGAAATCTCCAATTTTTCTCTTTTGTTCTTAGTGATAACTTGATGATTATTGAGAATGGAGTTGTGTACTCATTGTAGGAGCTAAGAACATTATTCTGTAAGAACTTTCTCTTAATAGTGAAGCCTTTTGAGTGGACTCTTAAGTCCCGTGGTTTTACCCTTCGATTTGAAGGGGTTTTCCACGTAAAAATTGATTGTCTCTTGTGTTTGCTGTTACGATTGATTTTTGACAGTTTTTGCTTGTTGAAATTATATTATTTAATTGCCATTGTGATATCGTAGTTGCACATTTGATTAATTGGGTGAGAAAAAGCTTTCGAATTTGCTTCCGCTTTTATTCGATAAGTTTGTTTTCTGCCCTACAATTATTAGAAGCAATTTTGTAATTATCTTGTATTTTTACTTATTTTGTTCATGATTTTGCTGAATGCTTTGTTGGTTTCAATTTTCATGTTTAAATTGTGTGTTTAGGTTTTGTTTTCTGCATCTTTTCTTGTTTCAGTTTCTTCCTTCATCTTAGTGTTCTGTTTTGGATTTCGTAAAATAATATAAAAATCAAACAAATACGTACGTAACAAAACATACCTATTGATTTTGCTAAGAATTTTGGATTAGGATTCCCAAATTTTGGGTTTTTAGATTTTTAGTCCGAGTAAAGATGATTTAATTTAAAAAAAATAAAACAATGAAAAAGGGGGAAAATGGGGATTTTGTATTTAGTTTAAGGATATATTAGTAATTTCATTATAATTTTAAGAAGTGGGAAGAGTATACATACATAAATATATATATATATATTTATCACACCCCACTTTCAGGTGTCCTTTATCCATACTTACGCTGTAAGACCCGATATTTTTGAGTGCATTTAAAAATGCAAAAGGACTAAAATGGTATTCCCGAATACGTGCAAGGGCAAAATGGTCGAAATATCAAAATTCGATATTAATCGGGACAAGAAAATTTAATTAAAAATATGAGAATGAGAAATCTTGATCAATGATGAAGAAATAATTAAAATTTTGGGTTAAATTGATCAAGATATGAATTTATTGGAATAAACCGAGATTTTTGTATCGAAAAATAATCCCGAAAATAATCAAAAAATATACCGAAAAGGTAAAATCAGACTGAGAAAATTATTTACAGATTAAATGAATTAAATATAATTTTTTTAAGGATATTTATGCATTTTAATATTATTTTATTGAATAAAATAATATTAAAAGTTAATTATAAATAAATAAATAATAAATGAAAAAGTGAAAAAAAATTTACTCTGATTTTTAGAT
The DNA here is from genome assembly GCA_033439115.1 of Firmiana major. Classification (NCBI taxonomy): domain Eukaryota; kingdom Viridiplantae; phylum Streptophyta; class Magnoliopsida; order Malvales; family Malvaceae; genus Firmiana; species Firmiana major. The sequence continues at coordinate 14,653,073 of CM065904.1, read as the reverse complement.
AATTTGGGTCGTGACAGGTTTAATGGTATCAGAGCTTGAGTTGGCCTGATATGAGTCGGTGTTAGTAGTTAAAGAAGCTTACATCCCTCTGTACTGTGCATTATTTGGATACAATTGTGTATATCGAATGGAAGTGCAGCTAAGAATTTAGTTTTAAATGCAAGAATATACTTATTAACTGATAGCCGCTATGGTTGAGAGGCGAGTACACGAGCTCAAGGCCGTTGAGGTAGGCCCATGAGTTGTACTGAGTCGCCACATGAGACTCGAGATGAGATTGACATGGAGGCTGATGTTGAGCATGCCCCACAGAGTCCGATAGAGAGATCGGACAGAGTCTGACAGAGAGATCAGACAGTATTGAGATACGCTTCGCGAGGTTGGAGCGGGGTGTGGAGAATATTTTGTGAGCTATTTGCTCAAGGTATATATGAGATTCGAGGGCGAGTCGGAACATTAATTGAAGAGTTAGACATCCAGAATGGATTTGAAAAGTAATTCTAGATGTATTTCGGAGACAAAATATCCCGGACATTGCTTAAAGGAAATTACAGATGATAGTATTTACTCTGACCCAGAGGAACATATTGATTAACGAGTATAAAACTTAGTTTATTCCTGGGCAGATGTGACTCGGACACGATGAACAGTAAGAGTCAAGATGTCTGAAAGTTCATGGAAGGGCTCAGATTGTCAATTAGAGTTCGATTAGCCCGAGATATCACTACCTATGTCGAGGCAGTGCGCAGACTGCAGTTGTGTGAATAAGGCCATGAGTTGCACGCCTCTGAGATTGGGAAAGGTAGTAAGGGCCGAAATAGAGACAAAAGAGAATAGAGAATGACAGAGATGTCAGAACGGGAAAAAGGTAGTTGGTAAAAATTTTGAGCTGATAAATCACGGGGTAAGATGATTGGTAAAGCCCCAGTATATCTAATTTCAATACTTACGAGGGGTATTGTGATTTGAGGACCCCGACCTGCTACGGAACAGAGTAGCAGTGTGAACAGTGTAAGATGTGTGGTAGTTACCACGGAAATAAAATGTTGGATGAGGGTGAGTGTATGCCTTTGTCATGCCCCGCTTTCGGGAACCCTTCTATCCATACATTCTCTACTACGGTTGGGCTGTGAGAAGATGCAATTACTAAAAATTTATTTATTTACAGCGGAATATTTAAAACTTAAATTCACACTCCCAGGTGTGTGTGTAAATACACAAAATTAATTGTGTAAATACCAAGTGTTTACATATCATCCCCATAATACTGATTACAATTCCAAGATATAACTGTGCGATACGATATAATAGATACAAAATACTCGTGTATACAAATCTTATACCTTTGCGGATTGTGGGAGCTGTTCAACACAAAAGACTTAGAGATCACCGCTCTCTTACTTCTCAGTACCTGGAGGGGGAAAATAGTGGGATGAGCAAACCACGGCTCAGTAAGGAAATGTATACTAGCAGGTAGATATCGTACTACCTACATAGCCCATGCATGCATAAACCAAAACCATGTTTTCGTTATAAATGGAAATATCATACGAACAATGCATTTAAATACATATTTCTCAAGAGCATTTTCGTGTAAATCAAATGTCAAACTTCCATTTAAAACATGTTCATAAATAGTGCCCCCATGGCACGAATGTGAAATCGGAGATTTATTAAAACACAAAATCTCTTTCACTTCTCAAATCATTCTCTTTCACAAATCTCTTTCTTTTTCTGAGATTGTCTCTGTTTCTCGATTCTCTGAGACAGGCATGGAATTTTAGGCAATCAAATATCCACGACTTATGGCCACAGTCAGTGATCCCAGGCCTCACTGATCGGGTGTGCACAGGGTATCACTTCGCCTGAAGGGGGATGGGTCAGTCCTACCCTCCGGCTCATCTCAATCCACCTCATCTCCTCGTATACTCACGGTGAAGATACGTCGTGTGTCATCTACGCGATACTTGTACTCACGTGCACCCAGCACGGTACATAGTATACCAACGGGTGACTACACTATTCTACGTACAACCGTGGACCCAAGTCCATACTCCAACTCCGATGGACTTTTTATCCTTAAACCATGTCTCATATACCAGGCGAGCAAGCAGCGTGACACACAGTCAACGCAAAGCTCCAGCGCGGTACGATCTATCGTTAAGGCCCAGCCCGTTCAATTGGCCGTCGGCTGGTATCCCCTTGGGTCCCAGACCCCCAGGTTTACCTTAACTCAACAAAACAGGTACGAGCATAGTTCTCGCACTTTCTCAAAACCTCCGTGCGAGTTAATCTCCCGTACGGTACATCAAGGCTTTAAACCGGGTGTGAGCTAACGCTTCTACACCAAATCTCATCTCAAAACTGATAGATGGCTATTTTCTCCTTTTAAAAATTCAAAACACGTTTATTCACATAGCATGCCTTTTCATGCCAAAACATGTAAAATTAGCCAAACTATCATCAACATTTCTCAATCATCAATAACCATGTAAAATGGAGAATTTCATTGAAAACATGCATATCATGCTATTTCCTTACCCTATCCCATTTCTCAATACATATTTATACATCATAGTACTTTTCATATTTCCACATCATTTCATAAACTTATAATATCGTACTAGTCCTAGTAATATATCTACGAAATTGCTGTAATTACGTACGAACATCTCTATAGCTAACACACAGTCCCTTACCTCGTTTTACTTGTGTGCAACTATCCGCCTTTACGCTTCTTGCGTTCTCATCTCGACTTGCTCCGGCGTATCATCCGAAACTGAAATTCATCCATCAACATTTGAGTTAATGTTTCTAACTCTTATTCAACTAAGCCTTTATCCAATGCCTTAATTACCCATTTTTACCCTTTGTGGTAAATCTCCCAATTTATCCTAATATCAACATTTCCAAACCATTTCCACAATATACTCATCCACTCAAGATATCCCATTCATCAAAAATACTCCCACATTCCACTTTCTCACACTTGACTTTTTCTAAGCTATATGCATTTCATACCATCCTAGGTAGTTCTATCCACAATATGCACACCCAAATATTTTTATAATCATTAACTAAACCAATGTACTTGGATTTGTGCATTAGAACTTACCTCATTGGATTTCCTCTTGCTCCAATTAGGATTGCCCTCTATTTCTTCAATCCTTCAAATGGAAAAATGCCTCTAGACTATGTTGTTCTTCTCTTTGATGTGAACAACTTTGTCTCTAATAGCCTCTCCTTAAATCCCACTGAAAATGGCTGGATTTAGGAGTGAGAAACTAGATTTCTTTGAGTTGAAGTGAAATGGAAATGTTTGTCCCGAAATTCTGATGATCCAACTGCTCCCATTTATAGGTTTGACTTGATGAGATCGATCTTCCTTGGGTGGAGATCGATCTGTTCCTCAAAAATCCCTCTTTTCTGAGACGTTTAAAGGTAGGAGATCGATCTGTCGAGGCTGGAGATCGATCTGCTGTCAAACAGAAGCTTAAGGAGATCGATCTGGTCTTATGGGAGATCGATCTGCTTCCAACCCGAGACCTAGAGAGATCGATCTGGTCTTAGGGGAGATCGATCTTCTCCCAACCCGAGAGCTAAAGAGATCGATCTGCTTCCTTTGGAGATCGATCTGTTCTCTTCCATTTCTCACATAAGAGCATTCTGGCTCTCCCAGATCGATCTCTCATCCTATGAGATCGATCTGGCCTTCACAAATTCCAGATTTCCTGCAGTTTTTCTACAATAACCCTTACCAAACACCCTTAATTTACTACCATGATCATTTTCTCATTCATTCATCTATGAGACTTCAAAATGGGATCCATCCTCACTACATACACATTAAAACGTGTGTAGAATCTTTGTATGACCAAATGTATACGATATTGCTCAAATGGAAATATACACTTATGTAAATCTTTCCTTCCATTTTACTATACTACTCATATTCCATTTCGATCACATTCTTCTCGTATTCAAATTCATTTCTTCCTACTCATTCATAATGCAACTTGTACGTATAATCACAATTCTTACTACAAGTGCGTACATAATCTTATGAACTTACATTGCATACACTTCACATTACAATACATCATTTTACTTATGATTTTATTTACATTCCCATGTTCCTACATACATAGCTATACATATACGGGGTCTCACATTCTCCCCCACTTAAAGAATTTGGTCCTCCAAATTAGAACCAATTCAATCTGTGAATAACTCGGGATACTTTTCCCGCATCAAACTTTCCAGTTCCCATGTGGCCTCTTCCACAGTGTGATGTTGCCACAAAATCTTAACCAATGAAATCGTCTTGTTCCGCAACACCTTCTCTTTCCTGTCCAACACCCTGATCGGTCTCTCGACATGCGACATATCTTTCTTGAGCTCCAACGGCTCATAATTAATTACATGTGTCGGATCCGGGTAGTACTTCCGAAGCATAGAAACGTGGAAGACATTGTGGACTTCTGCTAGCTCAGGTGGTAAGGCTAGCCTATATGCTCCTTCTCCCACTCTATCCAAAATCTCGAAGGGACCAATGTAACGAGGACTTAATTTTCCTTTCTTCCCAAACCTCATTATTCCCTTAGAAGGAGACACTTTCAGAAATACAGACTCGCCAACATCAAACTCAAGTGGTCTCCGTCTCTTGTCAGCGTAGCTCTTTTGTCGACTTTGAGCTGTTCGCAGTCTCTCGCATATTATCTGAACATCCTCGGAGGCTTGCTTAACCAAATCGGGAGCGAGCAATTGTCTGTCACCAACTTCTTCCCAACCAATGGGCGATCGGCATCTACGACCGTATAGTGCCTCATAAGGGGCCATACCAATACTTGAGTGATGACTGTTATTGTAGGCGAACTCAATCAATGGCAAGTGATCGTCCCATGAGCCTCTAAAATCCAGCACACACGCTCTCAACATATCCTCCAGGGTCTGTATAGTCCTCTCTGACTGACCATCTGTCTGAAGATGAAAAGCGGTGCTAAAACTCAACTGGGTCCCCATCGCTTCCTGGAAATGTCCCCAAAAGTGGGAAGTGAAGCGGGCATCCCTATCCGAAACAACACTCACTGGGACTCCATGCAATCTCACTATTTCTCGCACATACAGATTCGCCAGTGCACTCAATGTATCTGTAGATCTCATGGCTAAGAAATGTGCCGATTTCGTTAACCGATCTACTATCACCCATATCGCATCATGGTTCTTACGGGTTCTCGGTAACCCCATCACAAAATCCATGGTGACATGCTCCCACTTCCATGTTGGTATCGATAGAGGTTGTAATAGTCCTCCTGGTTTCTGATGTTCGACTTTTACTTGCTGACAAATGAGACATCTAGCGACATACTCCGCTATGTCTCTCTTCATTCCAGACCACCAATATACTTTTCGAAGGTTTTGATACATCTTACCACTCCCCGGGTGTATCGTGTATCTCGACGAGTGTGCCTCTGATAAGATCAGCTTTCTCAGCTCTAAATCCTTAGGAACACATATTCTATCTCCAAACCTTAGTATTCCATCTGGACTCAATATAAAATCAGCACCCTTCCCTTTCCGGATTTGGCTAATCATGACAATACACCATTGATCGATTTGCTGAGCTTGTCGGATTCTCTCAATCAACTCCGGTTCTAATCTCAAGCTAGCAATGATCCCATAGCTGCCAATCTCAGGTAGGGTCATATCCAGACTAAGGTTCGTGAATTGTTCCAACAACTCGTGCTCTCTAACCATCATATGAGATACCAACCCGAGACTCTTCCGACTCAATGCATCGGCAACCACATTTGCCTTCCCCGGGTGGTACAAGATCTCACAATCATAGTCCTTGAGGAGTTCCAACCACCTCCTCTGTCTCATGTTTAACTCCTTTTGTGAGAATAGATATTTCAGACTCTTACGATCCGTAAAGATCTGAAATCTCTCACCATATAAGTAGTGGCGCCATATCTTCAACGCAAACACCACGGCCGCTAACTCCAAATCGTGAGTGGGGTAGTTCTTCTCATGATCCTTCAGCTGTCTAGATCCATAAGCTACTACCCTTCCATCTTGCATCAAAACACAGCCTAGTCCTTGATGCGAAGCATCAGTATACACCAAGTAATTCCCTGAACTGTTAGGGATGACAAGAACTGGCGCGGTAGTTAATCTGCGCTTAAGCTCCTGAAAACTTCTCTCACATGCTTCATCCCATGAAAACTCCACACTCTTCCTCGTAAGACGTGTCAATGGAGCAGCTAATCTAGAGAAACCTTCTACAAATCTCCTGTAGTAACCAGCCAATCCCAGAAAACTTCTGATCTCTGTGACTGTCCTAGGTTGTTCCCACTGAACAACTGCCTCAATCTTGGATGGATCTACTGACACCCCATCCTTCGATATAACATGGCCTAGAAAAGAAATCTGTTCTAGCCAAAAGTCACATTTGTTAAGCTTGGCATATAACCTTTTCTCTCGAAGGGTTTGCAAAATAATCCTTAAGTGCTGCTCATGCTCTTCTCTGGACCTTGAATACACCAATATGTCATTAATGAAAATAATCACGAATTGGTCCAGGTATGGCTTGAATACTTCATTCATTAGAGCCATAAAAGCTGCCGGCGCATTGGTCAACCCAAAAGGCATCACTAAAAATTCGTAATGGCCATAACGGGTATGAAATGCTGTCTTGGGCACATCCTCCTTCCGAATCTTCAATTGATGATACCCAGACCTCAGATCTATCTTGGAGAAGATCTGTGCTCCCCGAAGCTGATCCAATAAATCGTCAATGCGTGGCAAGGGGTACTTATTCTTGATGGTAGCCTTGTTTAACATCCGATAGTCAATGCACAACCTGAGGCTCCCATCTCTCTTCTTCACAAATAATACCGGAGCTCCTCATGGCGAGACGCTCGGTCTTATGAACCCCTTCTCTAACAACTCTTGCAGCTGTTTCCTTAATTCCTCTAACTCAACTGGGGCCATCCTATATGGTGACTTAGATATTGGTTCGGTTTCAGGCGTCAAGTCTATACCGAATTCCGTTTCTCTATCAGGTGGCAATCCTGGTAGATCATCTGGAAAGACATCAGGGAATTCTCTGACCACTGAGATGTCCTCCATATCCGGATGTACTTTGTTCAAATCCACCACATAAGCAACAAAACCTTCAAAACAACACTCAAGCCATTTATACCAAAGTACTTTACTTAATACAAAATTTAAGATTTCATTTCTTCTCTTAAAATCTTACAACACATTCTTCAAGTAGAGAAAACTTAATAGACTTAGAATGACAGTCTATGACAGCATGATTGGCGGCTAACCAATCCATTCCAAAAATTACATCAATGTCATACATATTCAACAAAATCAAGTTGGCTGTCATGCACTTATCTCCCACCCTCACTTTACAATCTTTATACACTTACTCAACTAATTGGCTAACTCTCATTGGAGTACTTATTAGTAAAGTCCTACTCAAGTATGTGGGCTCTACAAAACCTTTTAATTTAGATGCACATGCAGGTGATATGAAGGAATGCGTAGCTCCAGAATCAAACAAAGCTATAACCTCTAGATTGAAAATCAAGATTGTACCTTTTATCACTTCAGAAAAGGTATCAGCCGATGCCTGGTCTATCGCATACACCCTGCCTTGACCCACAACTTGTTTTCCTTTCTCTTCAGTCGAGGCTTTCTTTCTTGCAGGAGGTGCAACTGTAGGAACCCTCTCTGGCTCTTTACCCCTTTGTGGAACTGCCTCAACTATCTCCGGGCACTCTCTGGCATAATGTCCAAATTTACCACATCTGAAACATCGGGTACCCTGAAGATGACATGGCCTACCACCATGGTATCGACCGCATAGCCTACACTGATCTGTAGTCGGTCGGGGTCCACCAATCACTATACCCCTGGCTGGTGTCTGAGTCGGAGGCATAAAAGGTCTAGCAATCTTTTTCTGGAACTCATCTACCTCTCTCCGACGTTTACTCATGAATTTTCGACCAAATTTGGCACTCTTGCCATCTCCCAGCTTCCTCGGACCCTTGTCCTTACCCCAACTAAATTCAGAAATCTGCAAGTCATGATCCTGCTCGCATAACTGGGCCCGTCGCACTGCCTCTCTATATGTAGCGACATCAAATGGGGCCAACTTCGCTCGGATCGAAGGCCTCAGTCCATCCACAAATCTACGGACTCTGACAGCTTCACTCCTGATCGAGTCCGGATCATATCGACCCAGTGAAGTGAATCGTGACTCGTACTCATCAACTGTTCGATTCCCTTGAGTCAGATTCAGAAATTCCATCTGTAGTCTCCGTCGAGCAGTATCTGGGATGTATTGCTCTCTGAAAACGTTCAAGAACATATCCCACGTGATAACCATTCCTTGAGCTCTTAACATCGGCCTGACGGACTTCCACCAGTGCTCTGCTTCGCCTCTCAATACAAAGGCCGCAAGTGCTACTCTCTCCGTAGCTGAACATCTACAGAAGTCGAATAACTTCTCCATTTGACTGATCCAGTCCTCAGCCACCGTCGGATCCTTTACCCCGCTAAACGAAGGAGGCTTAAAGTCCATAAAGTGCCTCAATCTCTCCATATCACAGTCGTATCCATACCCCAAATCATCATCATACTGCTGTGGGGCTACTGGAGGAGGTACCGGTCGAATATGAGGTTCCCGTGGCCTAGCCGGTTCAGCTTGCGCAGGTGCAACATTCTCAGGTTCAGGTGCAGCTGCTGGGGGATTCGGTGCAGCCTGTCCCGCTGTACCAGGTGTACCCTCAAACCTAGCCATGATCTGACCCATCATGGTCATCATCGTGCGCATGTCTTCCTCCAATCGAGTGATTCGAGGATCAGAAGCCTCTATCTGTTCCTGGGGCTCATGACTAGAGGATGATCTACTGTGCCTCTCAGTCCTGTCGTTTTGCCCTCGAGCCCTCGAGCTCTCTCCCCTCTTGCGGTGTCTCTCAGGCATAACTCACTAGCCTGATAACTTTCCTGCGTTATAACAAACATTTAATTCACTACCAGCTCCGTATACACATTTGTATCTAAATATCGCACAGTAACTTGGGGATGTATGTTTTCTTAGTCCTAAGCATCAACTCACATCAGACCAACCAAGCTCTGATACCAAGCCTGTCATTCCCCGCTTTCGGGAACCCTTCTATCCATACATTCTCTACTACGGTTGGGCTGTGAGAAGATGTAATTACTAAAAATTTATTTATTTACAGCGGAATATTTAAAACTTAAATTCACACTCCCAGGTGTGTGTGTAAATACACAAAATTAATTGTGTAAATACCAAGTGTTTACATATCATCCCCATAATACTGATTACAATTCCAAGATATAACTGTGCGATACGATATAATAGATACAAAATACTCGTGTATACAAATCTTATACCTTTGCGGATTGTGGGAGCTGTTCAACACAAAAGACTTAGAGATCACCGCTCTCTTACTTCTCAGTACCTGGAGGGGGAAAAATAGTGGGATGAGCAAACCACGGCTCAGTAAGGAAATGTATACTAGCAGGTAGATATCGTACTACCTACATAGCCCATGCATGCATAAACCAAAACCATGTTTTCGTTATAAATGGAAATATCATACGAACAATGCATTTAAATACATATTTCTCAAGAGCATTTTCGTGTAAATCAAATGTCAAACTTCCATTTAAAACATGTTCATAAATAGTGCCCCCATGGCACGAATGTGAAATCGGAGATTTATTAAAACACAAAATCTCTTTCACTTCTCAAATCATTCTCTTTCACAAATCTCTTTCTTTTTCTGAGATTGTCTCTGTTTCTCGATTCTCTGAGACAGGCATGGAATTTTAGGCAATCAAATATCCACGACTTATGGCCACAGTCAGTGATCCCAGGCCTCACTGATCGGGTATGCACAGGGTATCACTTCGCCTGAAGGGGGATGGGTCAGTCCTACCCTCCGGCTCATCTCAATCCACCTCATCTCCTCGTATACTCACGGTGAAGATACGTCGTGTGTCATCTACACGATACTTGTACTCACGTGCACCCAGCACGGTACATAGTATACCAACGGGTGACTACACTATTCTACGTACAACCATGGACCCAAGTCCATACTCCAACTCCGATGGACTTTTTATCCTTAAACCATGTCTCATATACCAGGCGAGCAAGCAGCGTGACACACAGTCAACGCAAAGCTCCAGCGCGGTACGATCTATCGTTAAGGCCCAGCCCGTTCAATTGGCCGTCGGCTGGTATCCCCTTGGGTCCCAGACCCCCAGGTTTACCTTAACTCAACAAAACAGGTACGAGCATAGTTCTCGCACTTTCTCAAAACCTCCGTGCGAGTTAATCTCCCGCACGGTACATCAAGGCTTTAAACCGGGTGTGAGCTAACGCTTCTACACCAAATCTCATCTCAAAACTGATAGATGGCTATTTTCTCCTTTTAAAAACTCAAAACACGTTTATTCACATAGCATGCCTTTTCATGCCAAAACATGTAAAATTAGCCAAACTATCATCAACATTTCTCAATCATCAATAACCATGTAAAATGGAGAATTTCATTGAAAACATGCATATCATGCTATTTCCTTACCCTATCCCATTTCTCAATACATATTTATACATCATAGTACTTTTCATATTTCCACATCATTTCATAAACTTATAATATCGTACTAGTCCTAGCAATATATCTACGAAATTGTTGTAATTACGTACGAACATCTCTATAGCTAACACACAGTCCCTTACCTCGTTTTACTTGTGTGCAACTATCCGCCTTTACGCTTCTTGCGTTCTCATCTCGACTTGCTCCGGCGTATCATCCGAAACTGAAATTCATCCATCAACATTTGAGTTAATGTTTCTAACTCTTATTCAACTAAGCCTTTATCCAATGCCTTAATTACCCATTTTTACCCTTTGTGGTAAATCTCCCAATTTATCCTAATATCAACATTTCCAAACCATTTCCACAACATACTCATCCACTCAAGATATCCCATTCATCAAAAATACTCCCACATTCCACTTTCTCACACTTGACTTTTTCTAAGCTATATGCATTTCATACCATCCTAGGTAGTTCTATCCACAATATGCACACCCAAATATTTTTATAATCATTAACTAAACCAATGTACTTGGATTTGTGCATTAGAACTTACCTCATTGGATTTCCTCTTGCTCCAATTAGGATTGCCCTCTATTTCTTCAATCCTTCAAATGGAAAAATGCCTCTAGACTATGTTGTTCTTCTCTTTGATGTGAACAACTTTGTCTCTAATAGCCTCTCCTTAAATCCCACTGAAAATGGCTGGATTTAGGAGTGAGAAACTAGATTTCTTTGAGTTGAAGTGAAATGGAAATTTTTGTCCCGAAATTCTGATGATCCAACTGCTCCCATTTATAGGTTTGACTTGATGAGATCGATCTTCCTTGGGTGGAGATCGATCTGTTCCTCAAAAATCCCTCTTTTCTGAGACGTTTAAAGGTAGGAGATCGATCTGTCGAGGCTGGAGATCGATCTGCTGTCAAACAGAAGCTTAAGGAGATCGATCTGGTCTTATGGGAGATCGATCTGCTTCCAACCCGAGACCTAGAGAGATCGATCTGGTCTTAGGGGAGATCGATCTTCTCCCAACCCGAGAGCTAAAGAGATCGATCTGCTTCCTTTGGAGATCGATCTGTTCTCTTCCATTTCTCACATAAGAGCATTCTGGCTCTCCCAGATCGATCTCTCATCCTATGAGATCGATCTGGCCTTCACAAATTCTAGATTTCCTGCAGTTTTTCTACAATAACCCTTACCAAACACCCTTAATTTACTACCATGATCATTTTCTCATTCATTCATCTATGAGACTTCAAAATGGGATCCATCCTCACTACATACACATTAAAACTTGTGTAGAATCTTTGTATGACCAAATGTATACGATATTGCTCAAATGGAAATATACACTTATGTAAATCTTTCCTTCCATTTTACTATACTACTCATATTCCATTTCGATCACATTCTTCTCGTATTCAAATTCATTTCTTCCTACTCATTCGTAATGCAACTTGTACGTATAATCACAATTCTTACTACAAGTGCGTACATAATCTTATGAACTTACATTGCATACACTTCACATTACAATACATCATTTTACTTATGATTTTATTTACATTCCCATGTTCCTACATACATAGCTATACATATACGGGGTCTCACAGCCTTGGACCAGGACACTATTGATGTTTCATATGATGTGGTAGAAGATACCACACTGGTTAAGAATAATGAAGTAATTATTTTAAATTGATCCTGGTGCCACGCATTTATTCATACTACCTTCAGTTACTTATAAGTTAGTGAAAAATGTGAAGCCTTTACCCTTAGGCATAAAGATGATGGTTAGCTGATTTTCACTAACTGAATATGGGTATAGAGATTGTAAGTTGAAAATATGGGTGAAAACATCCCTGAAAAGTGTATTGTAAGTTTGAAAAATAATGAAAGAGTTGGTTATAAGTGATATATGAAAGGAGATGAGCTTGGAGATGTGATAGATCCTACATACGGAATATATTGGAATAAGAGGTGTATGCAAGGTAAGGATGTCCTTGATATGCAAAGTAATTTGGATTAAGCGGTATGTAGTCAAGTCTGAGGGTTAATAAAGGTATTTTAAAATACATCCCTGCCTGAAGACTTGAAAGCGTCGATAAACGCACACATAAGCTATAAATTGAAAATCGATGGTCATGAAATATATACATTTTAAATTTGGGTACCTTTACTGGTATGATAAAAAGATATAGAAATTCATTAATCATGAAAGTTTAAAAATTTAAAATTTTATAAAAGCCGTTACTATAAGGAAAAAGGAAATGACGTGGGTTAGTAGCTTGACCAGAAACGATTTCGAAATGACATTTTACGTTTATGCGTATAAAGGTCAAGAATATGAGAATTTGAAATATTGAGTGAAACTCAACTATGATAAGGTATTTAAACCTTACCTGGACAGATTGGTTATCATCTTAAGCGATGATATTATGATGTATTCGAAGTCCAGGGAAGAGAATGAGTAGCAACAGAAAACTGTCTTACAGACGAGGTGTTGAGAGTTTCTCAAAATGGGCTACTCAGTTGACACGTCTCATTTGGAAAAAGATTTCATACGAGTAGTATGATAAGTATGAAAATGGCTTCAATGAGTTTTGATATATTGGAGTAATGAACTGACCACCGTAAGTATTCTTACTATAACTAACAGCTCAAGAGGTTTCAGTGTGTATGGATACCTCAAAATAAGGATTGGGCTGTGTATTGATGTAAAATGTGAAGATAGTCGTTTATGGATCTAATTAGTTCAAGGACCATGAGAGAAACTATCCGATCCATGATTTAGAGTTGGCAGTCGTAGTGATTACACTGAAAGTAAGGCGCCACCATTTATACGGTGAGACATTTCGGATATGCACTGATCGTAAAAGCCCCGAGTATCTGTTTTCACAGAAAGAGTCGGATGAGATAACCATGAGGGTTAGAGCTTTTAAGGATTATGATTGTGAACATTGTACCACCCAGGAAAGGCTAATGTAATGGCTGATGCCTTGAGCAGAAAGAGCATCGGGATGGTATCACATGTGATGGTCAGGGAGCAAGAGCTGCTAGAGCAGTTGTGAACCTCAGTAGTGATGTGATCCCTTCTGATGATGACGGTGATTGTGTGACAGCTAGCCTGAGGTTAGAACCGGATTTGAGTAACCGGATTTGTCAGGCTTAGCGTGATGATCGGCATGGTGTCGATAGTGTGGGTCAGATTCAGAAGGGTATTGTGACAGAGTTCACAGTGAGTGATGATGACTTGCAAAGGTTCAGATACAGTATAAGTGCTCCCCAGGACCATAGTTGATGATATAGTATTATTGTCAGAAGCTCACTCTTCGGGATATACAGTGCATCCGAGAAATAATAAATATATCAGAATCTCTGAAAAGGGTATTGGTGGTCAGGTATGAAAAGTGATATTATAGAGATTGTGGAGAAGTGTTTCCTATGTCAGCATATTAAGGTAGAGTAAAAGAAGATGCAGAGTCATTGCAGTCTCTACCTATAGTGACACAAAAAATGGGAACAAGTTACCATGAATTGCGTGATGGGTTACAGAGGACCCTAATGAATCACGAGGCTGTCTGGGTGATAGTCGATAGACTGATTTAGTTACCCACCTTCTGTTTATGGAAATCCCTAGATACTCTGAGTGTGTAGGCGAATTTTTATGTATGAAAAATTGTGGAACATAATGTAGCGTTCCAGGGAGCATGATATCATATAGGGATTCCCGCTTCACTTTCCACTTCTGGGAATATGTTTTTGGAAGCTATGGGACCCTAATTGAGTGTTAGCACAGCTTCCACCCTCAGACAGATGGTCACTCAGAGAGGACTGTACAGGTTCTGGAGGATGTGATGAGAGCGTGTGCCATTGATTTTATGAGCTCCTGGGATGATCAGCTGCTACTAATCAAATTCCCAATGATGACAGTTGTCACTTGAGTATCGGGATAACATTTTATATGAGGCAGTGTATGGCCGTAGGGAGTTGTTCCCTGACTTTGATAAGAAGAAGTGGGTGACAGATAGAAAATTGTTCCCGAATTGGTAAGACAAACCTCTGAGGATGTTCAGTGGATTTATGAGAGATTAAGAACACCTCAGAGCAGATAGAAAAGCTATGCTGACAAGAGACGAGAAATCATTGGAAATTATCCGAGGGTGAATCATTATTATTGACAGTTACTTGTCCTAAGGACGTAACGAGATTCAGATAGAGATATTGGACAAAGTGGAACATAAGACCTGTAGGTTGACATTACCACTTGAATTAGCAGGCATCCACTATGTGTCCTATCTTATGATGTTTTAGAAAGAATATCCGGACCCAGTATATGTGATCAGATATGAGCTTCAACGGCTTAGCTCAATGAAAGTATAACATATGATTGGAAATCGATTCGGGCATTAGACGGAAGGAGAAAGTATTGAAGTTTAAGATGATCTCCCTAGTTAAGTATGATGGTAGAATTACACTCCGAAGAAAGTCACTTGAGGATGACAGTATATGATACGATAGATATACGCGGAGTTATTTATGGACTCATATTACTTGTTTCTAATTTGGAGGACCAAATTTCTTAAGTGGGGGAGATTGTAAGACCCGATATTTTTGAGTGCATTTAAAAATGCAAAAGGACTAAAATGGTATTCCCGAATACGTGCAAGGGCAAAATGGTCGAAAGACCAAAATTCGATATTAATCGGGACAAGAAAATTTAATTAAAAATATGAGAATGAGAAATCTTGATCAATGATGAAGAAATAATTAAAATTTTGGGTTAAATTGATCAAGATATGAATTTATTGGAATAAACCGGGATTTTTGTATCAAAAAATAATCCCAAAAATAATCGAAAAATATACCGAAAAGGTAAAATCAGACTGAGAAAATTATTTACAGATTAAATGAATTAAATATAATTTTTTTAAGGATATTTATGCATTTTAATATTATTTTATTGAATAAAATAATATTAAAATTTAATTATAAATAAATAAATAATAAATGAAAAAGTGAAAAAAAATTTACTCTGATTTTTAGATAATTTGGGTCGTGACAGGTTTAATAAATTCATTTATAGATTAAATGAATTAAATAATAATTTTTGAAGATATTTTGTAATTTTAATATATTTTAAGGAATAAAATATTATTAAAAATAAATTATAAATAAATAAAAAAAAACGCGAATTGGAATCGCGAGAAACAGAAACAGAGAAGAAGAAACGCGAAAGGCGAAACCGAGGAAGAGACGCCGGACGAGCCACCACCGGCGAGGCTGAGGGGCTGGTGAGGGTCGGCGACGGTCGACCGACCTCGGGCGAACCACCAGCGGCCAGGACGCACCGTGGAGTCACCGAAAAAACACCAAAAAGCGGAGAGGATGCCGCGGAAGAGAAAGCTCGATCGACGGCCATCGGCGCCGATTCGAGACAAACCGAGGCCCGATTTAGGGGGCCCATGCCATGGCGAGCCGAACGGCACCGGAATCGCGTCGAGAACCGGCCGGACGGCGCCGACACGACCAAAGGATAACTGGACCGGCCGAACCGGACTGAACCGGCTGAACCGGACCCGAGCTGAACCGGCGGTCCGAACCAGGTTGAACCGGACCGAACCGGTTCAGCCAAAAATAGAGGGGAAAAAAAGGAAGAAAAAGGGAAAAAGAAAAAGAGAAAAAATTGAAAAAAATTCCTGTGATGCAATCGAGCTTCGGGTAAGTCGGTAAGGGTCAAATTGACCGATTTAATTTTTAGAATATTTAATTTGATAAATAATCAACTGAAAGTTTACCCGAAAATATATTTAATTGTGTAGCTCGACGATTGACATCAATAGAGAGCTCGAGATAGCCTCGATTTGTGTACGATCATGGAATAACGGGTAAGTGACCCTTAATTTACAACAATTTGTATCGTTATGCGTGATTGATATTTAACGCATAAATTACAGATTTAATATTCGCATAAATGAATTAAATTCTGGAAAATTGGATAAATTGTCGTAAATATTAAATTGAGATATCCGAAAATTTAGAACGAGGCTAAATAAATTACTGATGGGCCCAATGAGCCCCATAGGCCTCGATAACGTGTGGTAAACGGGCTTAAGGCCCATTAAGGTGCAATCGGGCCCAATATGAGAAACGGGCCCAATGATTTAAATTAAGCCCAGAACATATGAGATACAATTAATTGTATTGTATTTGACCTGATGAATGTGTATCCGCAGTTCCAGAGATTTGATTTGGATTTGGAGCAAATCGGACTGCGTGACGAGACATCGATGTAAAGGTCAGACTGTACAGATAAATGAGGTAAGGGAATTGTATGAGTAGCTAGAGGTAGCTACGCATATTTTAATAGATTTTGTATACACTGATTATGTATGTATACGCGATTATTGTAAAATGATCCTAAAAGTGGTTTAAATGAATTTTAAGGATCGAAATAGGTGAAATGTCTATTTTACCCCTATTGAGGGAAGTTCACCTAAGGATGGTGAAAGCATGACATGCATGAAATGCATGATTTAAGGACTATTATGGTTTAAGAATTTTATTGGTTTTAATCAAAGAAAATTGATAGATTGGCCAGTAATTGTTTAAATTTCACAAGATAACACTACGTAGGTGTTATTTATATTTAAATGGAAATTTCTTTGGAAAAGAGGCCAACTATCCAGTTTGTATGAAAACAGATAGTGCCGACACGTAGTTCGCACTATATCTGCGTTTGTGATTGTGCATAAATGTGCTTGAGTGCTTGCTCGCACCGACTTGTGACATCATATGCATGAAATGTGCTAGAGCATGGTGCTCGCATTGATTTTTAATATTGTGAAATGAGAGCTGCTGGAGTCTAGCTCGCACTCTGTTTTGACATGTTTTGACATGTTTTGATTTGTTTTGACGTGGTATGCATAAAATAGTGCTGGAGCGATTACTCGCACTACTTTTAATGATTTGACATGCATGAGAGATGCTGGAGCTTAGCTCGCATTATGTTTTGATTTAATTATGCATAAAAGCCGTGCTGGAGTGTAACTCGCACGAGATTTGATTTAGTTATGCATAAAGCCGTGCTGGAGTATAACTCGCACGAGATTTGATTTACTTGAGCATTCATTTGTGCTGGAGCGTTGCTCGCACAAAGTTTTATATGGTTTTCATAATTCATTTGAATGTCGTACTGGAGTTTTTCTCGTACGAGGTTTTCACTGAATTTATATACATATCCGTACTAGAGCATTGTTCGTACGTGGAATTTACATGAAATTATAATCAGTTTAAGTCATACTGGAGCGCTGCTCGTACGCAGATTTCACTGATTTTTATGAAACCGTGCTAGAGCTTCGCTCGCATGAGATTTTCTGATATCATGAATATGCATGGAGCCGTGCTTGAGCTTCGCTCGCACATGGATTTATATTACATGCATATAGCCGTGTTGGAGCCTCCTGTAGACTGTGTGTCACAGTGAGATAATATGCTCACACGTGCATTCTGAGACAGATGATATGGGTGGATAAGACCTATTACAGGCACCCCTGACTGAGCTTGGGTTCACGGAGTACTTTGTACCGTGTATGTCACGCGGAGTACGCTGTACCGTGGGGATTGTTGGAGTGGAGTGGCATTAGCCACGAGGCAGCAAGCCTTGCCCTCGCAATCCTGGTGTTATGCTGTTCTGGCGGGTAGGACGACCCACCTCCCGTTTCAGGTGTGATACCCCGCACACTAGGTACCGTGTTGCCAGGGATCACTAGGATATGGTCATAGTCCTCGATGTTACTGATAATTACCTGATTGTCTCACATGATATAACTTGTGGTCTGTTAGACCAGGGTAGACCCGAAGGAGGGGTCAGGCCCCCGATTTCATGATTTTATGATTTGTGACCCTGAAAGAAGGGTGGTTTTATAACTGAAGTTTTATAATGAAATTTATTGAATTGTTTTATGAGTTGATTGACCCGAAAGGGTTAGTTTTTACTGCAGTTTTAATGTATTGATTTAAATGCCGTAGCATGTGAAGTTTTCCATGCTTTCATTTGAAATCCATGTTTTGTCTTACATGGCATAAAAGACTGCATGATCTTGATCTAATTCATGCCTAATATGATTTAATGATGTCACATGAAATGCTTTGAATGCATGAATTACATGATTTGTATATGCACAAATAGTTTTGGATAAACTAAGTCATTGATGTTTGCATGACTTTATGCTTGATGATTTTAATGAAAAGAAATGGATTTAAGGGCATGGCATTATGAGCATGTAGATAGTGGAGCTATCTACTTACTTGCATAATTGCCTTACTGAGCGTGTGGTTTGCTCACCCCCCTTATTTTCCCATCTTTTCAGAGCACTTGAAATAATTATTGAGCGGCTGAGGACTTGCATACTTGGTATCTGCTGCTTCCCCTCGAGAGACAGGTATACACATTTGTATAGTTTTGTATCTAAATATGTAATGCACAGTACTGTAAACGGACATTGATGTCGGGGATGTAGAGTTATAAATACCAATGAGTATGTATTTAATTAAAGTCAAAGGATAGTAAACTCTGATGTATAAATGTGATTATGGGAATGAAATGTTAAATATTGTGAGGTGACTAACACCGAATCATAGCCCAACTGTGTTTGTAGGATGGTCACGACGAGAGAAAGGTAAGAATTAAATAATAAATGAAAAAAATGAAAAATTTACTCTGATTTTTAGGTAATTCGGGTCGTGACATACGCTACTACGGTTGGGTTGTGAGGCGATGCAATTACTAAATTTTCTTGAATTTACAGCGAAAATATTTAAAATTTAATTCACACTTCCAGGTGTGTAAATATGCAAAATTAATTGTATAATAATATCTTTATATATCATCCCCATAAAACTGTTCATTTCTTAGGTATAAATGTGCGATACAAGATAATAGATATAAAATACTCTTGTGTATACAAATCTTATACATTTACGATTGGTGGGAGCTGTCTAACTCAAAAGGAATCTAGAGACCACCGCTCTCCTACCTCTCAGTACCTGAATGAGGAAAATAGTGGGATGAGCAAACCACAGCTCAGTAAGGAAATAAATGCTAGCAGGTAGATATCGTACTACCTACAAAGCCAATGCATGTATAAACCAGAAAACCATGTTTTCAATATAAATGGAAATATTATACGAAAATGCATTTAAACATACATTTCTCATTTGCACTTTCATGTAAATCATATATGTCATGCTTCCATTTTAAAACATGATTCATAAAATAATGTCATCACGACACAAGTGTTTAAATCAGATATTTATAAAAACACAAAATCTCTCTACTTTCTCAATCATTTATTTTCCTCAAATCTCTTTCTTTTTTGAGTTTTCTCTGTTTCTCGAAACTCTGAGACAGGCATGAAATTTTTGACAATCAAATATCCACGACATATGGTCATAGTCACTGATCCCAGGCCTCACTGATCAGGTGTGCACAGGGCATCACTTCACCTGAAGGGAGATGGGTCAGTCCTACCCTCGGGCTCATCTCAATCAACCTCATCTCCTCATATACTCACGGTATAAGGTACGTCATGTGTCATCTACGCGATACTCGTACCCACGTGCACCCAGCACGATACATAGTATATCAACGGATAACTACACAGTACTACGTACGACCGTGGACCCAAGTCCATACTCCAACTCCGATGGACTTTTCATCCTGAACCATGTCTCATATACCAGGCGAGCAATCAGCGTGACACACAGTAATTGCAAGGCTCCAGCGCGGTATGATTTATTGTTAAGGCCCAGCCCGTTTTGAGGCCGTCGACTGGTATCCCCTTGGGTTCTAGACCCCCAAGCTTACCTCAACTCAGTAAAAACAAGTGCGAGTAATGCTCCAGCACTTTTCTCAAAACCATCGTGCGAGTTAAACTTCAGCACGGCACATCAAAAACATAGAAACATGTGCGAGCTAACACTCCAACACATAGTCAAAGTCATTAAAACAGGTGTGGGCTAGAGCCCCAACACCAACCTCATTTCAAATCTGATAGATGGCTATTTTCTCTTTTTAAAACTCAAAACATGTTTATTTATTCAGCATGCCTCTTCATGCTAAAACATGTAAAATTAGCCAACCTATCATCATCATTTCTCAATCACCAATATCAATACAAAATTGAAAAAAACATTGAAAACATGCATATCATGCTATTTTCTTACCCCATCCCACTTCTCAATACATATATATATATATATATATATATCATAGTACATTTCATGCTTCATATCATTTCATAGAATCATAGTATCGTACTAATTCTAGTAATATATCTACGAAATTACCGTAAAATACGTACGAACATCTCTATAGCTAACACACAGTCCCTTACCTCGAATCGTACGCGTATTTCCTTGGTCACGTATGCTCCGTTCGCGATCCGGGTTAGCTGTGTTCCACGTTCTTCCAATCTAAACACATAACCATTAAGTTATTTCTTTTCTTTCTCCCGAATATCCTCATTGTCACTTATTCTCCCATTTATATCTTTCAAGCCTTTAAATCATATTTCACTTTTCCATTTGTATCACTTATCTCATTAACTATTTCTTAAGCTTTTCATAGATTTTCCTCTTCTTAAATTTCTCTTAACATTACTCACTCATCACTACAAATCATTCTTATCATCATTTTGCATACCATTCAACCTATACAATGTCTAGAATCCTGATTTAAAGCTTGAGGGTTGAAGAGCTTACCCTTTTTTCTTAGTCAAACTTGTGGTAGCCACAACTCCTTCTCTTGACCATACCAATGTGTGATTTTTGGGTATGTTGTTCTCCTTGCTCCAAGGAATAACTTTCCCTTCTTGAGCTTCTTCCAAAACTGGCTGAAATGTGGTGATTTCTAGAGTGAGAAAGCTTAGGTCTTGAGAGAAAATGGCAGGTTAGGTTTGGTGGGGGAAGAGTTCTGAGTTTTCATCTCAATCCCATGCTCTTTTTATAGATGCAGGCTTATGAGATCTATTTGATCCTTGTAGAGATCGATCTCTGTACATTTGGTAGTCCTTTTCACCTAACATAACCACTCCCAGACCGATCTTCTCCCTTGATAAGATCGATCTGTCGAAAGGCAATTTTTCTTTTGGAGATCGATCTTCCTCTTGTAGGAGATCGATCTGCTCTTTACAGAACCCTTAAGGAGATCGATCTGTTTAGTCTTGACATCGAGCTGTCTCAAACAGAGAGTTAAGGAGATCGATCCTCTTGCCTTAAAATCGATCCTCTCATTGCAGAATGCTTAGTAGATAGATCTGTCCTGCTCCATAGCTTAAAATAAGTTCATTTGGCTCTTTCAGATCGATCTCTCATTCCATGAGATCGGTCTGACCTTCATATTTTTCAGATTTTCTACAATTTTTCTGCAGTAACTTCACTTAGAACATCCTTAATTTGCTGCCATAGTCATTTCCTCATTCATCCATCATTGAGACTTGAAAATGGCATCCAATTACACTTAGTACATATTAAAACTTGTGTGTATGTCTTGCATGACCAAATACATACAATATATAACTAAATGGGAACATAAAAATTTGCACCACTTATACAATTTCATTCCACTTTATTCCACTACTCATTCATCATATATCAAAGTCCATTTCTTCGTAATCATACTTAATGCAACTTGTACATACATCACAACTCTTAGTACAAGTGTGCACATTCAACTTATTGACTTTGCATCACATATACTTTACATTACTAGTACATTACGATATTTCATGAATTCATTCACATATGTATAAGGCTAAACCTATACGGGGTCTCACAATATATATAATTATCTTATATACTGTCAGTGAAAGTTTTTGACTTCACAAGCCTTAGGATTATGAGTATAAGTAATACAGTGGTGCTCGCAAGCTACTCGAGCAAAATTCGAATTCAGCTCGATTTTGTTGAGTCGAGCTCAAGCTACTCAAACTATCGAGCGAGTTGAATTCGAGCACTTAAATACCTGGCTCGAGTAGCTCACAAGCCTAATCGAGTCTCGAGCTTTTACATATTTTAATAATATATATTATTATATAATAATATTTATATAATAAGCGTAAGAGCGAGCTCGAGTCAAGCCTTAGAATCGAGCTCGAGTTCGAGCAAAAAATCGAACTTATATAATCGAGTCTAATCGAGCGAGCTCAAGTAATTTGAACTCGATCTTGAGCCGAGCTCGAGTTTAAAAAATAAAGCTCGACCGAGCTCGAGCCGAGTATCGAACACCGAGTTTTTGAGTCAAGCTCGAGCTCGAGCACCTCACTGTATCGGCTCGACTCGATTACACCCCTAGTTAGGATCATTAAATATATCCTTTATATATATATATATATAATTATCTTATATACTGTCAGTGAAATTTTTTAACTTCACAAGCATTAGGATCATTAAATATATCCCTTAAAAATATTTAAAAGATAATAAATAAATAAAATAGGACATATGTAATCATCTTAACCTCATTTGTAAAATTAAAAGATTCTACTTGCGGTGTATAAGATAATTATTCTATATATGTTTATTGAAGATTGTAATGTATTTTATAGTGAGATTTAAAGATTAATTTTTATAGAATTTCTAAATGCATTATTTTTTTTACTCTTTAAATTTCAATATTTTTTAAGACGAAAAAAATCATTGTATGAAAAGACAAATTTACTATAATAAACATTTAACTCTTCTTTTCTCTCTTCCCTTTCTTCATCTCTCGTTACTCTTCTTCTTATTCTCCAATTAAGGTGACTAAACCCTAAATTTTTTTTATTGTTGTATTCTCTCTAAACAAATTATATAAAATTTAAGTGAAAATAGTCATTATGATAGCATTGAAGAGTATGAATCTATGGAACTACTAGAAGTATGCTTCTACAAGATCAAATGGAAAAAATTCTGATAAATTTTCATATCTTACAGCCCGCACAAGTGAATTTGCGTAGATTGAAGTTTCGTGCGCAAGTTGCCTTGCGCGTAGAGTTTGTCTCAACGCAAATTCACTTGCGGTAGGTTGAGTAACCTGCACAAATTCACTTGTGCGGGTAGCAAGACATGAGTATCGAAAAAAATTATTTTTAAACTCTAAATTCATAACAACAAAACAATAATTATATTTGAATTTGAAGTAATCATGGAAGAGCGATGAAACAGATGGAAATGGAGCGATGTAACAATGGCATTTTGAAAAAAAAAGAAATCGAAGAAAACGTTGAGTTATTTCACAAGTCAATTTTTGTAAATTACTGAACTATATTTAATAATTTTTTATAATATAAATAGAAGTGTAGTACAAAGAGTAAAAAATATAATATAAAAAATAATCCAATAATTTTTGAAGTGTATATAAAAAGTTTCTTGGCTTTAATCTACTGCCTATCCCCCTCCAACCCACATACACCTTTTTTTTTTTTTTTTTATTGTTTCATCTTCCTCTTCTTCCTCCTCGTCGAGTCCCTTTACTTCCCGCGTTACAAGAACTTCTCTAATAGACACAATTTATCAATTGAATCAACGGAAAAAACTGTAATTGCTTACATTGGCTGCATGCTTAGATTTAGATGGAGGCAGCGCGTGAACTGATTAGCAGCAGTTTTATTGTTTCCTTCGAGAAAAGCTGCTTTATACTTTCAGGTGGCTTCCATAGACACAGGTGAGGGATGGACCTACAATCTACTGTTTGATCTTACAGATACATTTCGATGCTGATGATGCACTCTCTTCTCTTCTATTCTCTTCTCTTCTCTTCTCTCTTATTGGAAAGCCTGTCTTTTTCACCTCTAGGGATTTTTTTTCGGCTAAAATTAATGTGATGAGATTTATCATTTAAAAATCGGATACTTTTGCTTAAAATGTGAGAAACGTAATTGATTTTACAATTTAAAACTTATACGAGCGAGAATGATATTAAAATAAAGTTTTTTTAAAATAATAATTTTAAAATTTAAATTTTATTTAAATACCATTCTCATGAAAAACCTTTTATTTGTTTGTTTGATAATCATTTTTTCCTATCAAGTTACTTTTACATATTCCACCATTAACTTATCATCCGCTTGCTTCTCACAGCATCTTTAACATCGCATTTTCAGTGCAGTAAAGTTGGTCATAATAAAACAAAATGATAAAAAATAAGATTATTTTTCTACTTTTATTTTTAATTTTTTTTATAAATTTATTAAAAATATTTTTTATTATTATACTTTAACCGCTCCACGCCTTTGCTGAAGAATGTTAAAACAAGAAAAAGAAGCAATTTCACAGGGATGAAAAATACCTCAAATTGAGCAGAAATTCTTTAGTATTCCTAATGTCTAGTACCCACACTTCCCTGGGGCACGTGAAATTCAGAGATTGGTAGAATGCTGTTTGTTCATCATTAATATTACTTTACCAATGTGCAATTTCCACTACAACCGCGGACCCAGTTTTTCTTTTTCTTTTATAATCTTGGTTTAACAATGAAAAAAAACACTTTAATCTAGCATACTAATTTTTCTTTTATATTAATATTATGTAAAATTATATTTATATCATATAAAATTATATTTTTATCATATAAAAATTTTATGTTTATATAAAATATAGAATTTTGGTTTTTAATTTTAACTGTATGCCTATATAATTTTTATTTAATTTTTATTTATATTATTTTTATATCTTTTATTTGTATAGTATTATTTTATTGTGCCAAGTATTCTAATGTCGATAGTAACTCCTATTAAAATCATCACAAAAAATGAATTTTTAAACTACACTAAAATCATACCACTTCATATAATTTTGAAAACATATAATCAATATTATAAACTCATTCTCATTAAATCAATTGTTATTAATTCACATTAATTATTATCATCAACATCAACAATGGGCTTACAAAAATACATAATAAAAATTAAGTATTATTTTGAAAAAATATAAAAAATGAGATAAAAAAATATTGATAAAAAAACATTTTTTTTTCAATTTAAGGTTTTGAAATGAACTTTTAAAATCATTTCCAATTAAAATCAAAATTTTTAAAGAAGTTAAAAAAAATAAAAAAAGATAAAATTTCTGATAAAAAGTTTTATCCCAAGAAAACAATAAAATAAAAAACCGATTAAATTTTAAATAAAAATAAATTATTTAATATATAAAAGTGTATAACATTAATTATATATCTTTCAAAAATAATTAAAAATCAAATTTTTATTAAGCACTAAAATCTCAAATTTTTGGACGATTATGATATAAATTCAACTCTCTAATCCCACGTCCCAGGCCCAAGAGCGAGAAGGGTCATGTCAAGTGTCAATGACAGCTTAACCCTGGGTACGGTATGGCACGGGGTGACATGGGACGAGTGTCTGCAACGACAGGATCAAGACAACAGATGGCAGAGAGAAATTTACACTTGATAGAGAGCAAGGGAAATGAAAGGAAAAAAAGAGGAAGAAGACAACAAAATTTGGGACCGTGGTGTAATCATTCCATGGAAATTGAGATGTTTGATGATAACCTGTTAACCCGGCCATCCTATCCCTGTTACTTTTTCTTTTTTTTCTTTTCAATTGACGCCAGATCATTTAGAAAAAAATAACAATAATCAAGGAGTATACGAAGATTACACTTTTGCTGTGACTAGTGAGTTTCGATAAAAAAAAAGAAAAAAAAAAACGAATGGCTGATGCATCTCACCTTTGATTATGTCCCACTCAAATGCTACTCATATATTTTGCTTTGTTTCTCTTTTTTCGTGCTGTTCCTTTTGCAAGAGCAGACTGGTCCAAAATCTCCTCATTTTGATTCGCACAGATATGCTGATACAGTAGTATTCACCCTTCAGTTCATCTCTTTACATAGCTAATGATTTATTCAATTTTTTTTTCCTTTTTCTGATTAAATTTTGATAACTTATTTCCAAGGAGACATATCAAAATAAACTTATTAGAATTTAAATTTTCAATTTAATTTTTCAAATAAAATTGCATGAATAAATAAAAATTTGGATCATAGTCAAAAAAGTTTTAATATATTTAAAGGTGAGGATATGACTTTTATTCATGTTATGAGGAAAGAAAACTTTTTGACCGATCATGTTACCAAATAGGAAGTTAATCGATTTGATTGTATGAATGTAATTTTTCTATTGGTCCAATAAAGTTTAAATTTTCACAATATATATAACTAACAAATACAACAAATTAATTATTCATTGAAACAAGATCACTTTGACTGAACTTAGCAAAAACAATGTTGTTTAAAATCTAAAAAAAAAAAAAAGTAGAGTTTTCCCCTGCATGCTTGCACTTTAAAATCTTTATTCCCTAATGGAGTTGTTTTAAATTTATTTACTAATAACACATTTGGTTCACATAATAGAAAAGAGAGTAAATGGAAAATTTATGGGAATAGGAAAAAAAAAAAGGAATATAAGTGTAATTAATATTATGTTATTTGGCTGGTGTAATGGAATACTTCTTCAGAGTTTATTTTTTTGTTTGGTTTGTATTAAGAATAAGGTAAAAATAAGTTATATAATGACCAAAATTCCCTCCAGTTAAATTTATTATCTTTTTATTATATTTTTATTTTCATTTTGCTGATTACCAAATTACCCCTTCTTTTTATATTTTAATTACCAAAATATTGTATTCTTTGCTATTAATCAAAACACTATCTCTCAACATAATTACCAAAAAATCCTCTTTCTCTCATCTTAATTACCAAAATGCTTTTTCATTTTCCTTTTAAATTAGCAAATCATCCTCTTTTCTCATAATTTTCAACGAGAACTCTCCTGAATTTATCATATTTTACTTGTATTTTGTGAAACCCCATACTTCATGTACTTTAGGTGGACTCATTAAGTATAATAATACAAGTTTAGTGATTAATGAATGAAAATGCAATTATTGAGGCCAAATGTACATTTTGTGTATTAAGGTTGCATAAAATGGCTAAATAAGTTATAAAAGGCGTTAATAAATGGAAAATGAGTGAAATAAATGAATGGTGATGAGAAATCGAAGCAAGTGTAAATGAGTATGTTTAATGTGTTGGAAAGGTTGGAAACCTTGGATGATGTTTTGGGGTGAAATTGGTGTGATTTGGGGAAGGTTTTCACAGTGAAAAATCTGTAAAAAAAAAAAATGTAGTTCTAGTATGAAGGGAATTGGGTAGAATTACATTCTGCCAAGAAGGGACCGATCCTTTAGCCTTAATGGATCGATCCCCTACCCCTAGAAATGGAAAAATTTACATTTTGCCAAGAAGGGATCGATCCCTACCCTCAAGGATCAATCTCCTACTAGCTGAGAGTTTTTAGGAGTGCAATCTTGCCTCAAGCTACCGATCCTCTCAAGCAAGGGATCGATCCCTTATGACTTGCCTGCTCCTATTAAAACTCGAAATACCTAAAAATCCTTACCCAATTCATTCGCTCTCTTGACACTCTCTTAAAAACCGAAGGAAACGAAAGGAAAATGAAAGAACAAAGAAAGGAAAGGAAGAAAATGAGGAAAGGAAAAGAACCCAACCCAAGAAACTTAAGCTACTTCTTCTACTCACCACCCCTTTCAACATATCTTCATTTTGAAGCTTTGGGAAGAGGATTGAAGACATGATTCTAGAGAGAAGTTAGAGCTCCTCAAGGTAAGTTAGAAAGAGAAAATCTCTAACCTTTAAGCTATGAATTTATGATGATATTATGATGGAGCTAAGGTCATTATGGTGTTTCCTTGTAGTAAAGAAGCTTTGAAAGGTGTCTTTGGGCTTAGTCAAACCTAAGGTTTGGAGGTAAGGTATTTTATTAAATTTTGAATTCAAT
This sequence comes from Firmiana major, assembly GCA_033439115.1. Taxonomy (NCBI): domain Eukaryota; kingdom Viridiplantae; phylum Streptophyta; class Magnoliopsida; order Malvales; family Malvaceae; genus Firmiana; species Firmiana major. Next base: position 14,624,555 of record CM065904.1, on the reverse strand, counting down.
ATATGTGATGCCTGGATGAAGGATCCATGAATTGACTAAAGTAGATTCTTAATAAAAATAGGAAAAGTTGATTTAGGGTTTGACTATCATATAAAGTGTTTTGTGGAAAGAATGAAAGCTTAAAGGGTAATTATGATACTTTTGGATAATGTGTGGTGGTAGAAAGCATTTATGGTAACAAGAGTTATAAATGAGCAAAAGCATGACTCCTTTCGGTTGTTAGTGATATGGGACATAAAGAATAAATGACTAAGCATGTTTATAGAAAAGTAATTAATGCATTGAATTCATTTGGCAGCTAGGTTAATTAAGAAGGCATACGGTTAAAGGGAAAAGTAAGTGGTGCTAAAGCCTTAGCTTGATCTTATAGTGAATTTAAGGTAAGGGGTGTATGTGGAAGTTAGTAGTAATCAACTAAAATTGTTTTCAATGCATGCTTTGTAATGGAAATTGATTTTGGAAGAAATTTTGGATCTCAAGCCTTAAAACGTATTTTTAGACTGTATGTTAGCTTATGTCATATTTCAATCACGCTAAAAGCATTTTATCACAAAACAAGAGCTTTATGGACATCTTCAAATTGTTTTCTTGATATTTTGGATGGTTTAGGATTGAAAACCCAAAAAAAAATGCATATTGGTGTACAAAGGACCGATCCCCTAGGGTGTGGGACTGATCTCTCTCCACAGTCTTGAAAGGGGTTTTGCATTCTGATTTTTTAGGATCGATCCCCACTTCATAGGTTTAATTTAAAAGCATTACAAACCTATTTTAAAGGCATAAAGCAGCCCACTACTATTACGAAAGGTTTTCAAAGATTATGTACTATGTCTTAGAAACCAATTTTCAAATAGGAAATAAGTGAGGTATTTTATGAGGCATAAAGTATGATTTCGTTTTGGATTACCTATGTTTTTAGATATGCTTTAATAACTAAGTTTGAGATTTAGCACTTATAGTTGATGCCTGTGGGCAGTCATGCGAGTGAGTATCTTTACGAGATATGTAACATTCCCACGGTTAGCTTTCTCACATGGTGAGTGCCGAATGGTGCCAATGCTTATACTAAACCAGTGCTTTATACTTAGTTCTATGTGTGAGACCAAAAATGATAACTTTGACTTTGGTAACTATGATTTTGGACATTGTATGACCTTGACCTAGTCTACAATAAAACCATGGCCATTGGTGCACTTTTCCCTATAATAAGGACTTATGATTTCAGAGCATGATCATTATAATGATAATTGCCTGGTCTCTATCTATGTTTTTGGACTATGATTTTGGATAAGTTTTTGGACTATGTTTCAGTTATGATTTCGATCTATGATTTATGCTTCAGTCTCCATTTATGTTTTTAGAATCATAGTCATAATACTTTTGAAAGCATTGATAATAAAGATGTCCAAAAACATAAATTGAAAGCATAAATCATAGATCAAAATCATAACTGAAACAGAGTCCAAATACATATATAAAATCATAGCCCAACAACATAGATGAAGATTAGGCAATCATCCCTATAGTGATAATGCTCTGAAATCATAAGTCCCTATTAGAGGGAGAAGTGCACCAAAGGCTATGGTCTTACTATAGACTGGATTCAAGGTTATACACTGTCCAAAATCATAGTTACCATTTTTGGTCAAACACATAGAACCAAGCACAAAGCATTGGTCTAATATGAGCATGGGTACCATTCGACATTCAACATGTGGAAAAGCTAACCATAGGAATGTTGTATGTCTCTTAAAGATGCTTACCCGCATGACTGCCATGCAAGTATCAACTATGGGTACCAAGTCTCAAAACATAGTTTCGAAAGCATATCTAAAAACATTGGTAATCTAAAATGAAATCATACTTTATGCCTCATAAAATGGCCTATTCATTTCCTATTCAAAAATCGGTTTCTAAAACATAGTACACAATCTTTGGAAACCTTTCGTAATAGTAATAGGTTGGTTTCTACCTTTAAAATGGGTTTACAAAGCTTTTAAACCAAACCTGTGAAGTGGGGATTGATCCCTTAGATGTAGGGGATCAGTCCCAAAAAGTCATAATACAAAACCCCTTTCAAAACCTTATAGAGGGATCAATCTCATACCCTATGGGATCGGTCTCTTCTACATTAATCTGTATTTTTCTAGGTTTCCAACCCCAAAACCATCTAAAAACAGTAGGAAAATAGTTTTAAGAAGTTTATAAAGCTCTTGTTTTATGATAAAATGCTTTTGCCATGATTGAAATATGACCTAAGCTAACTTATGGTCTAAACATACATTTTAAGTCCTGGGATCCTAAATTTCATCCAAAATCAAATTTCCATTACAAAGCATGCATTGAAATCAATTTTAGTTGGTTACTACAAACTTTCACATACACCTTTTATCTTAAATTCATCACAAGATCAAGCTGAGGCTTTGACACCACTCACTTTTCCCTTTAAACGGATGCCTTCTCAATAAGCCTAGCTGCTAAATGAATTTAATGCATTAATTACTAATCTATAAACATGCTTAGTCATTTATTCTTATGTCCCACATCACTAACAACCGAAAGGAATCATGCTTTTGCTCTTTTATAACTCTTGACATCATATATGCTTTTTACTCCCATATATTATCCAAAAGTGTCATAAATACCCTTTAAGTTTTCATTATTTCCATAAAACACCTTATATTATAGTCACACGCTAAAAGTTCCTTATGATCAAACTCTAAATAAACTTCTCATATTTTTACTTAGGAATCTACTTTAGCTAATTCATAGATCCTTCATCCAAGCATCACATATATTAAATCACAATTTAATAAAATACCTTACCTCTAAGCCCTAGGATTGACAAAGCCCAAAGACACCTTTCAAAGCTTCTTTACTATAAGGAAACACCATAATGACCTTAGCTCTATCATAATATCATAAAAAATTCATATCTTGAAGGTTAGAGGTTTTCTCTTTCTAACTTACCTAGAAGAGCTCTAACTTATCTCTACAATCTTATCTTCAATCCTCTTTTAAAACATTCAAAATGAAGATATGTTGAAGAGGGTGGTGAGTGGAAGAAATAGCTTAAGTTTCTTGGATTCGGTTCTTTTCCTTTCTCATTTTTCTCCATTTCCTTGGAGCATGATTACTATAGGGATAATTGCCTAGTTTCTTCTTATGATTTTGGATTTACAATTTTGGATATAACTTTAGACTATGTTTTAGTTATGATTCTAATCTATGCTTTCAAATATGATTTTAACTTATGATTTCGAATTATGCTATTGATCTATGTTTTTGGACATGTTCATAATTTACATTTTCGAAAGTATTATGATCATGATTTCGGAATTGATGTACTATGCATGTTTTCAGTTACAAGCAAGATGTTTTCACTATCCTACTCCTGCATGTATCTCTTACAAGGCTTTTCCCAAAGCTCACCTTGTAAGACCCGAAAGTTGGTGTCATTTTTTAAGAAGTTCTTATTTTAAACATAGATTCATGAAAATCTTGATCAATAAAGAAGAAATAATTGAATTCCAAGTCCAATTAATCAAGATACAAATTTATTGTGATAACCCGAAATTTTCTTCCCTGGGAATTATTTCAGAAATATGAAAGAAATATTTTCTGAAAAATAAAAATAAATAATGATGTCTATATATACGCATAAAGTATATATAAAAAAAATTTGGATGTCTAAATATATACGTGTGTATGTGAAAATCAATGTATATATACTACATTGTAATAATATTTTTATAATAATAATATACATAATATGAGATATTTATTATTGTATTATTATCATAATATTATTATATTATAGATATTTTTATCTATGTATTAAATTATATTATATTAAAAATATAATATAATATATAAAAAAAAGGTAAAAAAAAAAAAAGAATTGGGGTCGAGCGAGTCGCGCGACCCCAAAGCAAAGGGAATTACGAAAAAATCGATTCCTTCAGTCTTCTGCCTCTCCGAACGGAGGCCACCGGAGGGCGAACCTCGACAGGAAGTCAATGAGGGAGAGGATAGGCTATCGAAGGCACCGACAGCCCGAAGGAACGACGACCGGCGCCCGCGCGCGAGAGAGAGAGAGAGAGAGAGAGAGAGAGAGAGAGAGAGAGAGAGAGTGTGTGTGTGTGTGTGTGTGTGTGTGCGTGTGTGTGTGTGTAAGACCCGATTTATTTAAAACACAAAATGAGTGAATGTTCGTGAAAAGGAAGTTGGAATGGTATTCCCGAACACGTTGATGGGTAAAAAGGTCAAAAGATCAAAATTCGGTATAAATTCAATAAGAAAATTTAATTAAAAATATGGATTTGAGAAATCTTGATCAATAACGAAGAAATAATTAAATTTCGAGTCCAATTGATCAAGATATGAATTTATTGGAATTAATCAAAATTTTCACTTTGAAAAATTATCCCGAAAATATTGAAAAAATATACCGAAAAGACGAAATAAGACAGATAAATTCATTTATTGGTAAAATGAATTAAATAATAATTTTTGAAGATATTTGAATTTTTTAATATATTTTAATGAATAAAATAATAATAAAATTAATTATAAATAAATAAAAAAGAAGGAATCGCGATTTACGATTCTGAAAGAAATAGAAGATGAAAGCGAAGAAGGCCGATGCCTTTTGCCTCCACCGACAGATGACCACCGGTGACTTAGAGACGCCGAGGAAGCCCAGACGAGAGGCGGCCACCACTAGCACCAACGAACCGACGAACGATGAGAGAACGCAGGTGAGAGAAAGGAAGAGAGAAGCCGAGAGAGAAAAAGAGAAATCTGACGATCGACGTCGATCTAGGCTCGACCACCACCAGCAGAGCGTTCCTCAGGTGAAGACCGACCGATCGATGGCTGCATCAGCTAGTGGAACGGCTGGCAACGCCGTCAACAACGGCAGAAAGGGAAGGCTCCGACGCCGGAGGAGAGAAGAGCCGAACCGGTCACTTTTCGGCCACCTCTGGCCAAACCAACCCCAGATCCAAGCTTCGGGAGATCTCGCGGAGCTGCTGGCGACGGAAGTAGACGAAGAATCGATTGGTGAAACCCTGAACTGGGTCAAATTGAATTGAATCGGCTGAACCGAATCGGTCTGAACTGGGTTGAACCGGTTCAGCCAGAAAAGAAGAAAAAAGAAAAAGAGGAAAAATTGGAAAAAAATTTCCAATGATGCAATCGAGCTACGGATAAGTCGGTAAGCGATCAAAATTAACCGATTTAAATTTTTGAATATTTAATTTGATTAATATCCGACTGAAAATTGACCCAGAAAAATATGTAATTATGTAGCTCGACAATTGACGTCAAACGAGAGCTCGAGTCAGCCTCGATTTACGTACTATCATGAAATCTCGGGTAAGTAACCCTTATTTACGACAATTTACATCGTTATGCGTGTTAGAAATTACTGCATAAATTACGAATTTAATTTTTATATAAAATGAATTATATTCTGGAATTAGAGATAAATTGTCGTAAATAATTAATTGAGCTATTCGAGAGTTTAGAACGAGGCCAAATAAATACTGATGGGTCCAATGAGCCCAATAGGCCTCGATAATGTGAATAGTAAGTGAAAATGGGCTTAAGGCTGATTAAGACCCATTATGGTATAATCGAGCCCAATATGGGTAAACGGGCTCAATGATTTAAATTAAGTCTAGAAAATATGAAATACAATTAATTATATTGTATTTGATCTGATGAATATTTATCCGCAGTTTCAGAGATTAGATTGGGAGCAAATCGAACTGCGTGACGAGTCGTCAGCGGAAAGGTCAGACTGTACAGAAAAATGAGGTTAGGGAATTGTATGAGTAGCTAGAGGTAGCTACGCGTATTTTAATAGCTTTTGTATACACTGAAAATGTATAAAGGTCCTAGAAATATGTATAAAGATTTTAAGGACGCGAAATAGGTAAATGACTACTTTACCCCTATTGAGGGAATTCACCTAAGGATGGTGAAAGCATGACATGCATGAAATGCATGATTTAAGGAATTTTCTGATTTAAGGAATTTTCATGGTTTTTAAGCAAAGCAAAATAATAGATTGGCCAGCTATTGTATAAATTTCACAAGATAACACTACGTAAGTGTTATTAATATTTAAAGGAAATTTCTTTGGAAAATGGGTCAACTATCAAGTTTATATGGAAACGGATAGTGATAGCGCATAGCTCGCACTATATCTACATTTGTGAGTGTGCATAAAATGTGCTAGAGCGGTTGCTCGCACCGACTTGTGTGACATCATATTCATGAAATGTGCTAGAGCGGTTACTCGCACTGATTTTATTATTGTGAAATGCATGAGAGGTGCTAGAGCCTAGCTTGTACCCTGTTTTGACTGTTTTAATTGTTTTGGACTGTTTTGACTTGATATGCATAAAAAGGTACTGGAACGATTGCTCGCACTAGTTTTAATGATTTGAAATGCATGAAAGGTGCTGGAGCTTAGCTTGCATCCTGTTTTGATATGATAATTTCATAAAAACCGTACTAGAGCGTTGCTCATACGAAGTTTTGATTTACTTGAGTATTCATATGTGTTGGAGCATTGCTCGCACGAGGCTTTGATGGATTTTATGCATAAACCGTGTTGGAGCTTGCTCGCACGTGATTTTATATGGATTTATAACTCATTTTAAAGTCGTATTGGAGTGCTACTCGTACGCATATTTTACTGATTTTTATGAAACCGTGCTAGAGCTTCGCTCTCACGAGGTTTTTAGATATCATGAATATGCATGGAGCCGTGCTAGAGCTTCGTTTGCACAAGGATTTATATGACATGCATATAGCCATGTTGGAGCTTCCTGTAGACTCTGTGTCACAGTGAGATGATATGCCCACACGTGCATACTGAGACAGAGATGGTATGGGTGGATAAGACTTATTACAGGCACCCCCTGACTAAGATTGGGTTCACAGAGTACGTTGTACCGTGGGGATTGTTGGAGTGGAGTGGCACTAGCCACGAGGCAGCAAGCCTTGCCCTCATAATCCTGATGTTATGTTGTTCTGGCGGCAGGATTGACCCACCTCCCGTTTCAAGTGTGATACCCCGCACACTAGGTACCGTGTAGCCAGGGATCAATAGGTTATGGCCATAGTCCTTGATGTTATTGATATAGTCCCTACATGTCTCACATAATATAACTTGTGGTTTTGATAAACCAGGGTAGACCCGAGGGAGGGGTCAGGCCCTCGATTTTGTGATTTTCTACTATGATGCTAGATTTTTCAGAGGATTTTATGAAATATGTCCCTAAAATAAGGGTGACTTTTATAACATAATTTTATAATGAATTTTTAATGAGATTGATTTATGAGATGCTTAACCCCTTCGGGTTATTTTATACTGAGCTTTAATGAAATGATTTAAATGCAGTAGCATGAGGAGTTTTCCATGCTTTAATCACAAAATCATGAAAATGATTGTCTCTTATGATTTGTTTTACATGGCATGAAATAATGCATGATCTTGATTTACTTCATGCGAATTATGATTTTACATGAAATGCCATTGATGCATGAGTTGCATGATTTCTATAAGCACAAATAGTTCTTATAAATTATAGCATCAACGTATGCATGATTTTGTGCGTGATATTTAAACGAAAAGAAATGGATTTAAGGGCATGGCATTATGAGCATGTAGATAGTGAAGCTATCTACTTACTTGCATAATTACCTTACTAAGCGTGTGGTTGCTCACTCCCCTTATTTTCTCATCTTTTCGGAGCACTCACAGTAGTTAGTGAGCAGTTAAGGGCTTGCATTCTTGGTATCCGTTGCTTCCCATCGAGAGACAAGTATACACATTTGTATAGTTTTGTACCTGAACATGTAAATGCACAGTACTGTAAATGTACATGATGTTGGGGATGTAAGGTTATGTAAATATCATTGTGTATGTATTTAGTTAAAGTGAAAGGATAGTAAATTCTAATATATGATTATGGAAATGGAATGGTAATTAGTGTGAGGGAGCTAACACCGAATCATAGCCCAACTGTTAGTAGGATGGTCACAATGAGAGAAAGGTAAGAATTAAATAATAAATGAAAAATGAAAAATTTGTAATGATTTTTGGTAATTTGGGTTGTGAGAGAGAGAGAAAGAGAGAAATGGCGAGACCAAGAGAAAAAAGAGAGAGAAAGAGAGGAAAAAAAGAGGAGAAAGGTCGGGGGAAGGGAGACGCCGGCTAGAGGGGCGAAGAAGAGTTACCACCGATGCCAGCTCAGCCAAAAATTTGACGAAAAAAGGCGAAAACAATGAAGAGGAGAGAGCACAGTGACGCTGAAAGAGGAGAAGGCCAAACCGACCTCATCGGCGTCGATCCGAGCGTGGCCACCACCAGATCCATGCCTCGCGTGGCCAGACGAACCAATTGGAAGTGGAAGCTGACGAAGAACTGGCAGACAGAGGCTCGAACAACGAGGTTTAGTGATGAACCGGTTCGAACTGGTTCAGCTGAAGAGAAGGTATTGAACCGGATCAAACTGGTTCAGCCAGAAAAAGAAGAAAAAAAGGGAAAAAGGGGAAGAAAAATTCGATGATGCACCAAGCTACAGATAAGACGGTAAGCGATCGAAATTGATCGATTTAATTTTTGAAAAATTTATTTGAAATTATATTTGACTGAAATTGACCCGGGTTAAATATATAAATGTGTAGTACGACAATTGGCGATGAACGTGAATTCGATCGAGTCTCGAATTGCAAGCCATCACGAAAACTCGGGTAAGTGAATCTTACTTGCTATAACTTGTATAGTTATACAAGTTAGGAATTAATCGCATAAGTTACGGATTAACTCCGTATAAAATGCTTTATGTTAGAAAAAGGCTTAAGATGGCGTGGTGAAAGTGTTAATGGGCCCTACGGATGGTCCAATAATTTTTAATGGGCCTAAGGAGCCTAATGGATCGTGACAAAATAAATAGTAAAGTTGAAATTGGCTTAAAATATAGTTGGGCCCAATAAGAGGCAACAAGGCTCAATAAGAGCAATTAGGCCCATTTGATGAAATAGACTGCATAGAAAAAGTTAAATGAGTTATCAAACTTAATTGATGTGATTGATAATTATCTGCAGCTTCAGGAGATATATTTGGAGCCGAATAGACTGGTTTACGGAGAGTGAAAAAAGGTGAAAAAAGAGTATTCGATGAGATTTCAAGTAAGGGATCCATGCTAGCTCTTAGAGATAGCTGTACATATTTTCATCGTCGTTTGCATTCACTTAAATTTCGTGTAGAAAATGGATATGAAATTTTTGGATAGTACCCAAATATGGGAAAAATTACGAAAATACCATTAGACCCGTGAATTTTTGGAAATACATAAAGTGCATGAAATCCATGTTTTCTTTGTGAAAAAGAGATTTTATAAAGCTGAAATGATAGACTGGCTTATGATTGGACTGTATGCATTAAATTGCACATTTTTCTAAAGTATGATTTGATTGACGAGTGATTTAATGGGATGTTACCCTCTCACTCTGTTTTGTACCGTTTTACATATTGCACTCGGTTTTGAATACCATTGTTGTGAGAATTAAAGCCAGCTGTCTATTTTGTGTGTGTGAAATTATGTTGGAGCTATAATGAGATCTGTGGATTTATCCAGATTCGCTTGCACTTGATTTTGGTATGGCATATGAACAGACCGTGCTGGAGCACTGCTCGTACTGGGTTCTGTTGTGATGTGTGTTGAAACCGTGCTGGAGCCCTCGTGTAGGCTGGGTGTCACACTGACTTGCTCACACTATATTTTAGACAAGTGATGGTTGATTTCTTATATTGAGGTGGTAATACCTTGAGATTACTCGATTCCCTCAGTATGCTAGGATCCACAGAGTACGCTGTACTGTGTGATGAGACATGGAGTACACTGTACCGTGCAGTCTTTGGACTTCTATCACTCTTTAGACTTCTGATTGACCCACGGGATGGATTGACCTACCTCCCTGAGGTATATGATATCCCGTACACCTGATCCGTGATACCTGGAATCATCGACTATGTACATATGTCCATTGCTATTATCATTGAATCTCATCCAAGTCTTCAGAATAATCAGATTGTTGAATTGCTTATTGATTGTAAGGCCCATAAATTTTTATGTATTCTTTATGATTTCGGGATGTACAAACAAGTTACATTATATATGAGTTATAAGAAATGAATATTTTTAAGTTCTAAGTGGGAATGGAATGCAAAATGGGTATTGAAGTAATTGAATGTGAAGTTACCTTTGAAAATCTGGGAAAATTTTAGTTGGAATGCTGCAGATGAATGGTAGATCAATCACAGATGAAGGGGAGATCGATCTCATGGCCTTGAAATACAATGCCAAAGCATTCTGCAAGAGGGAGATCGATCCCTCATTCAAAGAAGATCGATCTCAAGTTGCTTCTGCTTTGACAAGATCGATCTCTTACCATAAGACAAATTGATCTCTAATTGCCTTTGGTTAGCAAAGATCGATCTCTTTTCAAGGCCATATCGATCTCTAAAGTCCTCTGCCTAGCAAAGATCGATCATATCCCTTGAGCAGATCGATCCCATCCAAAAAGGTAGATCGATCACCTAGCCTGCATTGTCAAATTTTGAAGGAGTTTAAACAAGGGCAGATCAATCTCTCACCCTAGGAGATCGATTTGATGAGGCAAATTCTATAAAACCCGATGGTTAAGTTCTTCATTTCACGAAATGACTCATCTTCCTTCATTTTAAATAAGTGACCTAGCTTTCTCACTCTAAAATCATCACCTTCCAATCAGATTTGAGAGAGATTCCTTTGAGCAAAGTTGTTCCTAGTGAGGAAGAGGACAACATTGTCAAAGATTGGAAGCTGAAACTTTGGATTGAAAGAGCAAAGTAATTTTCCCCCAATTTGGCAAAAAGAGAAAAAAGTTAAACTAGGTAAGATTTCAATACACCATCATCTAGTATGTTAATCTAGACATTTTGATGAGTCGATTGGTGTATGTATTATTGGCTGAAACATCCATAAGTATGCTTAATCCTCCATGACTTATAATAGGCTTAGTAAGAGAAAGTTGAAATGGCATGGGGTTAATGCTGATTTAAGTATGTAGAGATGTTAGTAAGCATGTGTACATAATTCTAAGATAGTTTTGTGAAATACATATGTTGGAATAGATGATGATTGAAAATGGGCATAAGAGGTATATGATGAAATGCCATAGAGAAGGAAAATGATAAACTTAAGGTATTGTGAGAGTAATGCCGGTTCAGTACGAATCAATAGACTTGATGAGTCTACTAGATTCTCGAGAAATGAATAGTATGATCGAAATGGACTTAAGAGAGAGTAAAGTCTAATAAGACGTAACGAGGCCAAATTAGTGTAAAATGCCCCAATGCATTAAATTAAACTTCATGCAAGTGAGAATTAGGTATATTATGATGTACTGACATGGGAAGTAAATGCTTGCATCTCCTGGAGATATAATTGGAGCCGATAAGACCGGATTACGAGCATTGGAAATCAAGGAAAGTGATTCAAGCGTGATTCAAGGTAAGGGATTTATGCGAGCTATTAGAGATAGCTGTACGTATATTTCTTGCCTTCTGTGTACAAAAGAATATTATAAAATATATAGATATTTGAATATCTACGTGAAAGCTAAGTGTAAGAAGAAGCTTATATGCATAAATTGCATGCCTTCCATGTCTTGATTGTGAAAAGACGCTTTGTGAATGTTTTGTAAGTGATTGAGAAGAGTAATAATAGACTGGCTTCCAATTTAACTATTTACCATAAAAATACATGTGTTTTTAAGTGAAAAAAAATTTAACGAGTGATTGAAGAGAGATTGCCCTCTCACTCATACTTAGTGAATGAAGCCATCTATTTCTTTTTCTGTGTAAATTTGTTCTAGAGCCAAAGTAGCAACGGTAGATTTACCAGTCTTGCTCGCACAACATTTAAAAAAAAAGATTTTAAGAAAAGCAAAAGGTGCTAGAGTTGAGTGAAACTATGTGATCCACTCGAGAGCTCGCACTAGATTTTAGGAATCATGCTAGAGCCATCGAGTACTGCTAAGTGATCTTACTCTGACTATGCTCGCATGTGATCCCTCGATTTAAAGTGATTATAAGCAAAACCGTGCTAGAGGCCTTAAGTATTGTTATGTGATCTTACGTTGAGTTGCTCGCACGTGGTTTTATAGACTTTACTGTGTGATAAGCAAAATTATGCTAGAGGTCTCAGGTATTGCTGTGTGATCTTACGCTGAGTTGCTTGCATGAGGTTTTATAAGCTTTCTGTGTGATGAGACAAACTATGCTAGAGGCCTCAGGTATTGCTGTGTGATCTTACGCTGAGTTGCTCACACGAGGTTTTATGGTTTTTGCTGTGTGATGAGTAAAACCGTGCTGGAGCCGTCGTGTATTGCTGAGTGATCTTGCACAGACCTGTTCACAAGTGATTTTGAGACAAGAGAATGGGTGATAAGGATCCACGGGAGCACGCTGTACTATGAGCGTTAGCCACAGAGAACGATGTGTCATGATATCTTAGTGATTTCTGTGTGAGTAGAAGAGATGGTTGATCCGCCTCCCCAAGCATGGGTTTCCCATACACCTGATCAGTGATGTCTAGAATCCAGACAATGGCCATAAGTCTTTTATCTGTGTGATATGACATTTTGTCACTACTGTGTGAGGTGACATATGTCCCCCTGCTGTGTGATACTAGGTGACATGATATCCTATCCTATGTCTCAAGTTATAAATTTTCTACGTGCAAAGAAATGTCTAAGTGTGTACTGTGTGAATTGAAAAAGAAGTTGTGTGATTTTAAAAAGTATACTGTGTGATTCTGTGTGATTTGATAAAGAAATATGCATATACCCATCTAGCGAATTAATGATTTTTCAATTGATGGAAGTTATTTTAAAGGAATGCATATGTTTTATAAGGAAAATGAATGTATATATTTTAAGCATGTAGATAGTGTAGTTATCTACTTGCTTTCATATTTTCCTTACTGAGCCTGTTAGCTCACTGCCTTATTTTCCTCCTTTACAGATCCTACGCAGTAGTGAGTTACTGCAGTTGTTCCTGCTACGGTGTTCTCCAGTTCTCTAGCAGTACAGAGGTATACACTAAGGAGAGAAAAATTTTGTATCTCGTAAATTAGTGCATAGTAAAGCTATCTTTTGTACGAAAGGGATGTATATAATAGAAATTGATGTAAACGCTTCCGTATATTTATAAAAGTATAGTTTCTATTTCATTTGATAAATTAAATGAATTTAAATTATAAAATGGATGAGTTGTGGATATGGATGTTAACTCATAGCCCAACTGTTTGTAGTAAGTTAAGTCACAGGAAGAGGTGTGTGACAGATGTGGTATCATAGCTGAGTTGGTCTGATGTGAGTCAATATCCATAGTTAGGAAATTATACATCCCTAAAGTATTGTACATTATTTGGATACAATTGTGTATACCAAGTTGGAAATGTGACTAACACACTTGTTATTGAGTATGCAGGATTTCGGATAGATGGCGCACTCGTAGAGGAGAGAGTTCGCGCTCTCAGAGCATAGAGATAAGCCCGAGAGGCACAGTGGGTCCAGTTCTAGTAGAATCCACCTGGTCTTAGTGATGCTGCTGGGGCACATATAGCGCAAATACAACGTAGTGTAGACACAGTCATGAAGATGTTTACACAGGCGATGACCAGATTTGAGGGTAGACAAGAGAACCCTACTAGTTAGGCTACTACACCTAAGAGACATGAGCCTCTATAGCCTACACTGAGACCTCAGGCTGTAGAGGCAGAGATTCCTGCACCTCCTCCAGTTCAGGATATTCCCCCACCAGTTTAGGATCCTGTAGCTCCACAACTGGTTGGTGGTGAAGGAGTTTATGATTGTGATCTAGGTAGATTGAGACAGTTCAGGAAGTTTGGACCACCTTCATTTAGTGGGGTGAAAGACCCAGTGTTACCGGAGCATTGGATTCGTAGTATGGAGAAACTTTACAGATTTTTCCATTGTTCTACCACAGAGAAGGCCACCTTTACAGCTTTTGTATTAGAGGGTGAGGCTGAGCATTGGTGGATGGCCACACAGCCGATTCTGAGTGCACGACACCCGATTGTGACTTAGGACATATTTCTGGATGCCTTTAGGAGGCAGTACATTCCAGCCATTGCTTAGAGGAAGATGCAGATGGAATTTATGAATTTGACTCAGGGGAACCATACAATTGATAAGTATGAGTCTGGGTTCACATCCCTGGGCATGTATGACACAATCACCATGAGCTATCAGGACAAGAAGGTTCTGAAATTTATGGAGGGAGTGGGACCTTCGATTCAGAGCTCATTTGGCCCTATTTGACATTACCACATATGACGAGGCAGTACGCAGAGCTTAGCTATGTGAGCAGGACTATGAGTTGCATGCCTTAGAGTTAAGTAAGAGTGGTGAGGGCAGAGATAGAGACTGGAAGAGGTCAGTTGATGATAGAGGATTTAGAAAGGGTTGAAGGTTATTTAGTAAAGGGCTAAAGATTGAGGAGGTACGAGAGAGGCCTACGAAGCCTCCAGTGTATCTAGCCTTACCTCCACCATCGAGGGGTATAGTTATTGGCAGACCCCGACCTACCACCGAACAGTGCAAGATGTGTGGTAGATATCATGGGAGTAGGACATGCCATTTGGTGATGAGGTCATGTTACAGATGCGGTAAACCTGGGCACATAGCTCGTGAATGCCCAGAGTTGGTTGATTCAGCCCCACAGAAGGGCAAAGAGCCAGAAAAAGCTACAGTTGAGACACCGACTCCTAAGAGGAGGGCCACAGCTGAAGGGAAAGGGAAGCAAGCTGTTGGTCGAGGGCGAGTGTTTGCATTGGACCAGGTATCTGCAGAAGCTTGCACAGATGTGATTAAAGGCACCATCCTAGTCTTTGATTTTGAAGCATTAGCATTAATTGATCCTGGTGCCACGCATTGATTTATATCGCTTTCATTTGCATGTAAATTGTTCGAACACGTGAAACTTGTACCTTTAGGTAAAATGTTGCTTATAAGCACTCCATTGAGAGATAATGTAGTAACTGAGTATGTATGTAAAGATTGTAAGTTAAAAGTAGGGGAAAAGGATATGTTTGCCAATCTTATTCTGTTAAACATGAAGGATTTTGATGTAATACTAGGAATGGATTAGTTGGCTGTAAACCATGCTGTTTTAGACTATTATGCTAAGACAGTAATGTTTTCCACCCCCGAAAAGTATGTTGTAAAATTTGTAAAGTAATGAAAGAAGTAGTAAATTACTTCCAAGGATGGATGATTTTACTAACAAATGTGATCATAATATGTTGAAGGTTTTATTGCATATGTGGTTGATTGGATAAGGCACACTCGAAATTAGTTGACATCCTAGTAGTTAAAGAGTTCCCCAATGTCTTTTAGAAAGAATTACCAGGATTGCCACGAGACAGAGAGATGGAGTTCTGTATTGATTTGGTACCTGGAACTAAACTGATGTCCAAACCACCATATAGAATGACTTCGATTGAGTTGGAGGAGCTAAAGAGACAGTTACAAGAGTTGTTGGATAAGGGGTTTATCAGATCGAGTGTGTCACCTTGAGGAGCACCGATTCTGTTTGTAAAGAAGAAAGATGGGAGTCTCCGACTGTGTATAGATTATCGGTTGTTAAACAAGGCTACCATCAAGAATAAGTATCCCCTTCCATGGATTGATGATCTATTAGATCAGTTACAGGGAGCACAGATCTTTTCGAAGATTGATCTGAGGTCTAGGTATCATCAGTTGAGGATTCAGAGTAGAGATGGGCCTAAGACAGTGTTTCGGACCCGTTATGGCCATTATGAGTGTTTGGTTATGCCATTTGGGTTGACGAATGCTCTTGCAGCATTTATGGCATTAATGAATGATGTATTTAAGCCATACCTAGACAGCTTCATGATTGTTTTTATAGATGACATATTGGTGTACTCGAAGTCCAAAGAAGAGCATGAGCAACATTTGAGAACAGTGTTACAGACCCTCCGAGATTAGGAGTTGTATGCTAAACTCAATAAATGTGATTTTTGGCTGAGTGAGATATCATTTTCGAGTTATGTAGTCTCGAGAGATAGGGTATTAGAGGATCCGTCTAAGATAAAGGTTGTGGTATAGTGGGGGAGATCCAAGACGGTTACAGAGATTCGTAGTTTTTTGGGTTTAGCAGGTTATTATCGACGGTTTGTTGAGGGATTCTCTAAGCTGGCTGCTCTGTTGACACGTTTCACTCAGAAAAATATGGCATTTGAGTGGGATGAGAATTGTGAAAAGAGTTTTCATGATTTGAAACATAGACTGACTACCACACCTATTCGCACCATACCCACCAGCTCAGGAGGTTACTCAGTGTATACAGATGCCTCGAGATAGGGACTGGGCTGTATGTTGATGTAGGACGGAAAGGTAGTAGCCTATGGATCCAGACAGCTTAAGGATCATGAGAGGAACTATTTGACCCATGATTTAGAATTGACAGCCATGGTATTTGCATTAAAGATTTTGCGCCACTACTTGTACAATGAGAAATTTTAGGCATTCACAAATCATAAGAGTCTCAGATATCTGTTTTCGCAGAAAGAGTTAAATATGAGATAGAGACGATGGATAGATCTTCTGAAGGATTATGATTGTGAGATACTATACCATCCGAGAAAGGCTAATATTGTGGCTGATGCCCTGAGTAGAAAGAGCCTCGGAGTGGTATCGTACATGATGGTCAGGGAATATGAGCTGCTCGAGCAGTTTGCTCATCTTAGTCTGGATATAGACCCTCTTGATGTTGACAGTGACTTTGTGATAGCTAGCTTGTCAGTGGAAGCAGATTTGATTGACCGGATACGATAGGCTCAGCATACCGATCTACTGTGTCATGATTATGCAAGTCTAATTCAGAGGGGTGATGTGGCCGATTTCTTAGTGAGTGATGATGGCCTACTGAGGTTTAGAGGTAGGATTTGCGTTCCCGATGACCCAGAGCTAAAGAGATTGATTTTGACAGAAGCTCATTCATCGAGATATACATTGCATCTGGGGAGTAACATGATGAATCAGAATCTCCGAAAAATGTATTGGTGGTCAGGGATGAAAAGAGATATCGTAGAGTTTGTGGCGAAATGTCTAGTATGTCAGCAAGTGAAGGTAGAACATCAGAAGCCTGCTGGATTATTGCAGCCTCTACCTATACCGACTTGGAAATGAGAGCATGTCACCATGGATTTCATCATGGGATTGCCGAGGACGAAGAGGAACCATGATGCTCAATGGGTAGTGGTAGATAGATTGACAAAATTCGCCCACTTTCTAGCCATGAAATCCACAGATACTCTGAGTACTTTGGCAGAGTTGTATGTACGGAAAATCGTGAGGCTACATGGTGTTCCAGTGAGCATTGTATCAGATAGGGATTCTCACTTCATTTCCCACTTTTGGGAACATTTTCAAGAAGCTATGGGAATATTCGATTTGCTTCACTACTCGTTTTGCATTTCATTCACATTTGAAACTTAAAAACATTCATTTCTTATAATTCATATCAAATGTAACTTGTCTGTACATCACAAAATCATAAAGAATACATGTGAATTTACTGGACTTACATTCCTCCTCTCCTTCAAGAAATTTGGTCTTCCAAATTAGAACCAAGTTATTCTTCAAACAACTGGGGGTGTCACTCTCGCATCAGACTCTCTAGCTCCCAAATAGCCTCCTCTGAAGTGTGATGCTGCCAGAGAACCTTCACTAACCCGATAGTCTTCGACCTCAAGACTTTCTCCTTCCTATCTAATATCCGAATTGGTTTCTCTACATATGGAAGATCATCCTTGAGCTCTAATGGCTCATACCGAATCACATGGATCAGATCTGGATGATACTTCCGAAGCATCGAAATGTTGAAGACATTATGTACTTTCGATAAGTTCGGTGGCAAAGCCAACCTATAGGCCTTATCTCCCACTCTATTAAGTATCTCAAAGGGTCCAATTTAGTGAGGACTCAGCTTACCTCTCTTCCCGAATCTTGCTATACCCTTGGAAGGAGAAACCTTCAGAAACACTGACTCACCAACTACGAACTCAAGTGGTATTCATCTCTTGTCAGCATAGCTCTTCTATCTACTCTGAGCTGTCCTCAGTCTCTCAACAATAAACAGGACATCCTCAGAGGCCTGTGTAACCAAATCAGGAGCAAAAATCTTCCAGTCACCCACTTCTTCCCAACCGATAGGGGAACGACATCTACGACCATAGAAAGCCTCATAAGGTGCCATCCCGATACTCACATGATAACTGTTGT
Organism: Firmiana major; assembly: GCA_033439115.1. NCBI lineage: Eukaryota > Viridiplantae > Streptophyta > Magnoliopsida > Malvales > Malvaceae > Firmiana > Firmiana major. Next base: position 14,606,156 of record CM065904.1, on the reverse strand, counting down.
TGTAAGCAAATTCAGCTAGTGGTAAATGATCATCCTAGGAGCCTTTAAAATCTAGCACACATGCTCTCAACATGTTCTCCAGAGTCTGTATAGTCCTCTCTAACTAGTTATCTGTCTAAGGATGAAAAACGATGCTCAAACTCAACTGGGTTCCCATGGCTTCATGAAAATGTTCCCAAAAATAGGAGGTGAAGCGAGAATCCCTATTAGAGACAATGCTTATTGGAACACCATGTAACCTCACTACCTCGCGTACATACAATTCTGCCAATGAACTCAGAGTATCGATAGCTCTTATAGCTAAGAAATAGGTTGACTTCGTCAGTCTATCAAAGATCACCCATATCGCTAACATACGAGACATCTTGCCATGAAATCCGCTAACATAAGAGACATCTTGCCACGAAATCTGCCACATCTCTCTCCATACTTGACCACCAGTACACCTTTCAGAGGTTTTGATACATCTTGTTACTCCCTGGATGTAACGTGTACCTCGAAGAATAAGCTTCCGAAAAAATCAATTTCTTGAGCTCTAGGTCCTTGGGAGCACACACCCTACCTCTGAACTTCAGTAATCTATCAGAACTTATATCAAAATCAGTCACTGTGCCCTTCTATATCTGACCAGTCATATCAATGCAATATGGATCAGTTTGCTGAGCCTGTCTGATCTTATCCAACAGATCTGGCTTTAAGCGTAGACTAGCAATCATACAGTCTGTATCCATGTCAAACGACACAACCCTAAAACTGAGGCTAGCAAATTGCTCTAGCAACTCATGTTCCCTAACCATTATATATGATACCATCCCAAGGCTCTTCTCGCTCAAAGCATCAACTACAACGTTAGCCTTACTCGGATGATAAAGTATCTCACAATCATAGTCCTTCAGAAGCTCTAGCCATCTTTTCGATATCATGTTCAACTTTTTCTGCGAGAACAGATACTTGAGGTTCTTTTGGTAGGTAAAAATTTGAAATTTCTCACCATACAAGTAGTGGTGCCATACCTTCAACGCAAACACTACTGCTGCTAACTCCAAATTGTAGGTCAGATAGTTCTTCATATGGTCCTTCAACTGTCTGGATCCATAAGCAACTACTCTCCCATCCTGCATCAATACACAGCTCAATCCCTGATGCGAAGCATCAGTATACACTAAAAATCCTCTTGAGCTGGTAGGGATAATGAGAATCGGAGTGGTGGTCAATCGACGCTTTAGCTCCTGGAAACTCCTCTCACAATCATCGTCCCACATGAATGCTACACTCTTCTGAGTGAGACGTGTCAATGGAGCAGCCAACTTCGAAAATTCCTCAACGAATCTCCGATAATATCCTGCTAAAACTAGAAAACTCCAGATCTCGGTGACTGTCTTCGACTATTTCCACTGAACTACAGCCTCAATCTTGGATGGATATACTAATACTCCATCCCTCGACACAACGTGTCCCAAAAACGAGATTTGTACCAGCCAAAAGTCACACTTACTGAGTTTAGCATACAGTTTCTGCTCTCGTAAGGTCTGCAGTACAATCCTGAGGTGCTGCTCATGCTCCTCCTTGGATCTCGAGTATACCAATATGTCATCGATGAAGACGATAACAAACTGATCATAATATGGCTTGAACACATCGTTCATCAAATCCATGAAAGCTGTGGGAGCATTCGTCAATCCGAATGGCATAACTAAGAAGTCATAGTGGCCATATCGTGTCCTAAATGCTGTCTTGGGCACCTCTCCACTCTGAACTCTCAATTGATGATACCCAGACCTCAGATCAATCTTATAAAAGACTTGTGCTCCACGGAGCTGATCCAATAAATCATCAATGCGTGGAAGGGGATACCTATTCTTGATGGTAGTCTTATTCAACAATCTGTAATCTATACACAATCAGCAGCTTCCATCCTTCTTCTTCATAAACAAAATCGATGCTCCCCAAGGTAAAATGCTCGGTCTGATGTACCCCCTATCCAACAACTCTTGTAACTGTCTCTTGAGCTTCTCCAGCTCAACTGAGATCATTCGATACAATGGTTTCGATATAGGTTCAGTACCAGGCACCAAATCTATACAGAACTCCATCTCTTTGTCTGGTGGTAACCCTAACAATTCATCTGGAAAGACATCTGGGAACTCACCAACCACAAGAATATTTGCCAACTCTGGATGTGCCTTATCTGTATCAACCACGTACGCAATGAAACCTTTAATATTTTCATTCCGCAGTTAGCATAGTACATTATTTATTGTAACCATGACTACTACTTTCATTTATTTTTATTAAACTTTACAACATAATTCGTAAGGGTAGGAAACATAACTGTCTTAACATAACAATCTAGCACAACATGGTTTGACGATAATCAATCCATTCATAAAATTACATCAAAATCACTCATACTTAACAATATTAGATTGGCTGTCATGTCCTTTTCCCTTACTCTTAGCTTGCAATCATTTAACACTTACTCAACTAGCTGACTATTATCCATAGGTGTATTGATTAACACCATCCTACTTAAAGGTGTACGCTCTACATGTTTTGCTAACTTACATGCAAATGAAGGAGATACAAATGAATGCGTGGCATCGGGATAAATTAAAACATATGCTTCTTAATCATACATCAGGATGTTACTTCTAATCCCATTCGACGAAGCATCATCCATGACCTGGTCCAAGGCCTATACTCGCCCTCGTCCAATAATCTGCTTCCCATTCTCTTCTGTTGTCGCTCTCATCTTCGGAGCAAACATATCAGCTGGAGCTTTCTTCGGCTCCTTGCCTTTTTGTAGGGCAATATTAACAATCTTTGGGCAAACTCTCACCATATGCCCTGGCTTCCTACATCTGAAGCACAATCCACTTGAAATAGGATAAGGTCTATCGCCGTAGAATCTACCACATCTACTACACTGCTCAGTGGTAGGCCTCGATCCTCTAATAACAACACCTCTAGTTGGAGCTATAGCCGGATATGTAGGAGATCTAACAATCTTCTCATGTACCTCATCGATCCGTGGTCTCTTACCAAAGAGTCTCCTCCCTTATCGATATCCGAAACCTCTGGCACTGTTACTCACCGGCCTCTTCCTATCTCGGTCTCTACCTTTGCCAAGTGTCCTGAACTCAGAGAAATTCCTCTCATAGGCCTGCTCACAAAGTTGCACCCTGCGCACTGCCTCATCATAGGTAGAGATATCAAATGGAACTAGTCTAGATCGTAATACTGGTCTCAGTCCATCAAAAAATCTGCGGACCTTCCTGGTCTCACTATTCATACTATCAGGGTAATACCTATCCAGGGCTATAAATAGTGTCTCGTACTCATCCACAGTCTGAGTCCCTTGGCTCAACCCCAAGAATTCCATCTACAGCTTTTGCTGCGCTGTGTCCGGGACATACTGCCTCCTAAAGGCATCCAAAAAAATAACCCAAGTGATCTCTGAGTGTCGTGCTCTCAATATAACCCTGTTGGATTTCCACAAATGCTCTGTCGAACCCTTTAGTAGAAAAGTAGCAAACGTGACCATCTCGATCGTCGTACACTCAAAGAATCCATTAAGCTTCTCCATCTCTCCCACCCAATCCTTTGCAACAACAGGGTCTTTCACCCCACTAAACAATAGAGGTCCAAACTTCTGAAATTGTCGCCATCTATGAAACCATACCCTAAAGTACCACTACTCTGTAATGGAGCAACATAAGAAGGCGTATCCTAAGCTGGTGGGGGTGTAGGAGTGTCTGTAGGCTGTGGCGTCCGAGCTGGTTATATAGGCGAACCAGGTGCAGCTGTCTCTCCAGGCGCAGTCTCTGCATCCTGCCCCTGTCCACCTAGCAAAGTCTGTGCCAGTAACTCTACTATAGTCTCAAGGCGATGCTCTAATCTCATGAAACGTGCCTCGGTACTCTCTGGTATCTGAGTGGGACATGTTGTCTCATCTCGGGTCTCAGGCCTACCTCTACGACCTCGAGCCCTACCTTTAGGCCTTCTACCACTGCTGGTATTAGCCATAACGGCTCAATTCTTGCATTCATAACTATTAATTAGTCTGACTCCCATCTTGTATACATAATTGTAACTGAACAAAGCACAGTAATATGGAGATGTAGACTTTCCTATAGACTAATATCGACTCACATCAGACCAACTTCGCTCTAATACCATTCTTTCACGACCCCCTGTGACTTACCAAAACCCACTACAAATTTTTCACATTTTGCATTTTTCTTACCTTTCCTTCTGTCATAATTCAACACCAAACCGTTGGCCTGTGATTCGATATTAGTCACCTCAAACACATTCATTCCATAGCATGCATACATGTCAACACAATTATTTATTGACTGTAAGTACTCTTTCTCATATTTAATTTACATATATTAAATATAAATACTTGTACATATACATCCCCGGCCATACATTCGTTTATATAACTGTGCTTTTACATTGTTCAGTACAAAACGTTCGAATATATATACCTTTCGTAAGATGGGTATGTAGCAGATAAATGAATACCAGTCCTCAGCCGTATTCAACTACTGTGAACGCTTTGTAGAGAGGAGGAAATAAAAAGGGGGTGAGCTCACAGCTTAGTAAGGAAATAAAGCAAGCAAGTAGATAACCACACTATCTACAAAATATAATGCTCATGCCATTAAATCATTTCCTTTTCGATTCGTATCTAAGGCATGTATCTTTCTTGAAACATTTATGCAAGTATATATATATATATATATATATATATATATATATATACAAATCGTCAGTATGAACTAAAAACATGTTGGTTTAACAACCTCAGCAATTTATGCAAAACATTGCATTTTCATGTAATTATTATAAATCACATTTTATCATGCCATATCAATTAAATCAAAACAAAAATGACATATCATCATGTAAAAACATGGAAATTCGGGTCTCACCCATCCCTCGGGTTACCCTTTCACAATTAACAATGTCACATATCCAATTAATAAATCATGTGACAATTCAAACAAGAAATCTCAAGGGAGTGAAACGAGATAGGCGACTACATGTTCGAAGATTATAATCATATCTCATTTTTTTGTGATCCCAGGCTTCACAGTACAGTACTCGGTGTGCGAGGCCTCACATTTGCTGTAACGGGAGGTAGGTTAAATCCTCAACCATCAACCAACAACTCTATATCATTGTGTACTCACGGTACATCATACTCCATGTGACATACACGGTACAAAGTACTCCATGGACCTAATCCTCATAGTTTGAGTGCCTGCCATAGGTCTTCATCCTCATACCATGGATAATAGTTTCAATAGCCCTCGGCCATATCTCAAAAATTTGCATGTGTTAGCATATAATCGGTGCGACATACAGTCTGCACAGGCTCCTAGCACGGTTGTTTCATGCTATCTCTTTCAAAATTGATATGTGCGAGTAAACTCCAACACGACCACAACAACAAGTCATATAAATCTAGTGCAAGCAATGCTCTCAGCACTATGTCATGTAAAACTGAGTATGAGCAATGCTCCAATACTCTATCATGCATCAATCAATAAAACTGAGTACGAGCAACGCACCAATACTCTATCATGCACAAATCTCATTAAAAGCAAGTACGAGAAATACTCAAGTACTATGTGATGCATATCTTATAAAATCTAGTGAGAGTATTCTCTAGCACTAATGGTTTTCATACAAACCGATAGATGACTTATTTCAATTGAAATTCACTCAATTAAATCAAATCAGCACTATAACGTGTTGTTTTCGCATATAACATGAAAACATTAGCCAGTCTATCTGTGCAACTGTCAAACAATGTCAAAACTAGTCACAAATATGCTTCCTAAGCTTTTTACCCTTAATTCAGTTCCTACCGAAAGTTTCCATATTCGAAAATCCATATACGATTTAAATACTCAAATTTCTATCCAAAATACGTATAGCTACCTCTAGCTACTCACAAAATTCCCTTACCTCGGATCACGTCACGTGACCTCACTTTCTCGGCGCTGTTAAATCTCACAGTCTGATCAGTTTTCAATATAAACTCCAAAGCTATAGATAACCATTCACATCAGTTTACCTTAATATACTAAATTTTCACTCGCATGAATTTCAAATCAATGCATTTAGCCCTTTTAAAACCCATTTAGCCTTATTACATCTCATTGGACCTTACTCTCTCTTAAGTCCATTTCGATTTTACAACTCATTTCTTGAGAACCTATTAGACTCATCAAGTCTACTGATTCAAATTGAACTGGCATAAATCTCCCAATGCCTCAAGTTCATCATTCTCTCACATTATGGTATTTCACCATACATCTCATATACCTATTTTCATTCCTCATCTATTCTAATACATGTATTTCATAAAACTATCTTACAATCATATATACATGCTTAATAACATCATTAAATCGATGCCTACTCAACTTTCTCTCATTTTCTCACACCAATCCAAATTCTAGGTCATGGAGGATTAGCATGTTCATGGATGTTTTCAGCCAACAAAACATACACCAATCAGCTCACCAAGATACCTATATTAACATACTTGAAGTTGGTGTATTGAAATCTTACCTAGCTTGATTTTTCCTCTTTTTGCCAATTTGGGGGAAATTTACCTTGCTCTTTCAATCCTTGATTTCAATTTCTAGTTTTCAACTATGTTGTTCTCCTCCTCACAAGGAACAACTTTGCTCAAACAAATCTCTCTCAAAACTGATTGAAAGGTGAAGATTTTTGGAGTAGGAAAGTTAGGTTTTCACTTGGTTTCAATGGGGATTTTTGTTTCTTGGAGAAAGAAGGGGCAGCAGTCGGGTTTATATAGAATTGCCTTAAGAGATCGATCTCCTAGTAGTGAGAGATCGATCTGCCCTATGTTTATCTCTTTAGAATTCGACCTTTAGAAGGTAAGATCGATCTGCCTCTTGGTATGAAATTAATCTGCTTCAAACAGAATCACTTAGAGATCGATTTGGCCCATGAGAAGAGATTGATCTCTGCTATCAAGAACCCTTTAGAGATCGATCTGTCTCAACCAGAATTCACCCAAGATCGATTTGCTTTGAATGAGGGATCGATCTCCCTCTTGCAGAATGCTTGGCATGGTATTTCAAGGCGATGAGATCGATCTCCCCTTGCTAATGAGATTGATCTGCCCTTCATCTGCAGCATTCCTGCTGCACTTTTCCCAAAAATTCAAAGGTATATTCATATTCGATTTGCTTCAGTACTCGTTTTGCATTTCATTCACATTTTAAACTTAAAAACATTCATTTCTTATGATTCATATCAAATGTAACTTGTCTATACATCACGAAATCATAAAGAATACATGTTATTTTTTAGATAGATCTTAAAAACCTCATGGTGCAAATTCTAAAACTTCTAGGAAAAGATAAAGTTTAAAGTTCCATGCCTTTCCTAGTGAATGAAGCTCTTTCCAAGATCAAATTTAAAGTTTCATGCCTTTCCTCATGAAGGAGCTTTAAAGAAAAATAAAAGAATGGGACAAAATGGATGTCTAATACAATTTTGTTTCATATCAAATGCAAAAAGAGTAACTGTAGACACTTCATTTTGTATGGAGTCTTAATTTGTAGAACCAAGAGTAGAAATAGATTTAATTTGAGTAACTAAGTTAACTTGTTAAGTTGAGTAATTAATTTAATTTGCAATTTTAAAATTAATTATGATAATTTGGGAACTTAAGAAACATTAGATTACATTGGTGAATTAGGATTAAATTAATTAACATTGAATTAAGTTTGTTAAATTTAGGGTAATATATAGATTAATTTTAATTTTTTTGGTCGGGTTGGATTAATAAAGTTAATTTTGATTTTAGGATTAGGATTACTATTAAAAAATAAAAATTAGAAAATTGGAAAACGAACAAAATGAAAAGAAAAAAAAAGCAAAAAAAAAAAAAAAAAAGAGAATTGGAGGTAGCGTTTTACTTGGATATACATCAAGATCTAACAGATAATCTTTAGATTAGGCATGGAAAATATACGGGTCATCCCTAAATAAAACTTTATATCGGATAAGTTATAAGGAGAATCCTAAATGAAATGAAACAGATTATTTATATAAACTGATAAGAACCCAAAATTGAGGAGAGGACTAAAAATTAGAAAGGACATTTTTGGAAAGGAATCATCGTACAGAACTGAGGGAAGAAAGGAACTAGAATGAAAAAAAAAAAAAAAAGAATCCAAAAAAGACAATCAGAATCATAAGAGAAAAACCAAAAAGAAGGAAGTTTTTGGGTTTCTTTTTAGAAGTCAAGTTATGGGAAGTTGGTGAGGAATTTTTTTTTTTTTTTTAGCGTGGGTGGGGGAGGGGTTTTGAGATTTTGGTTCAATAATGATAAAGGCAAAGGAGTATATGGAGCTTTCTTTTGAATGAGGGGTTGACGGCTCAATAGTGACTGGTGGTGGCTAAAGAAATGGCGGCCGAACTTAGAAGCTTGTCGGGTCTACATGGGTATAGTGAAGAAAGAAGTATGTTTAAAGAAAAAAAGACGAAGAAGAAAATTATGAGAAAAAAAATAAAGACGAAAAAAGTGGGCCAATGATGGAACCAATCTAAATTGTTAGGCGCTATTAGTACAGCGACTGATTTTATTTTTCGTACTTGACCTCAAAATTAAGGCTTCAATGATCATGGGTCGGATATGCATCAACCTTAAATGATATGCATCAACCTTAAATTATATACTAATAATTTTTATACAAATTTAAGTTTATTTTGATTTGAAATTTTAATCTTGATTTTTAGCTGAGATTCGTTTTTTATTTTATAACGTAAACTCGAGTTCGACCAGACTTAAATATTATTTTAATTTTTGGTATTTTAATTTTTCTTTATTTGCTTTTTTAAATTCATTTAATTTCTTTTAAATTTAATTTGATTTGTCAAAATTTAGATGTTAATTTTCATATTAAATATATAATTATTTATATTAATTAATAATTTTTATATATAATTATATTATTTTTAGTAAATATATTAAAAAAACTTTTAATTTTAATTATGTTTGGGTTAGATCGAATTCGAGCTTTAAAGGTTCAAGCTCGGGCTCGACCTAGTTTTGGAGGTTTAAAATTTTTGCCTAAATCCATTAATTGCATTCGATATTTTTGCTCAAACTTGATCAAATATAGGGTAGGCCTTCGAGTTTGAGTAGGTAATCCAAGCTTTGAGCAAATCTACATTTGGGTATAATATATATTTTATTGTTTTTGTCTATTATTTGCATACTTTTCCTTTATATATTTTTATTCATATCAATAAATTTTTTTAGAAAATATATGTTCTTTGAAATAAATAATGTTTTAATACGTATTTTGAGGATGATTGTGAATTGTCTTGAATTTTTATTACGAAACATCAAAAAGATAAGAATAAATCAAATAAGCCAAGACTATTTTGATGACGAGATTTTTAAAGTGGTTTCAAATATGTAACATCTAAGAAATTCTTAAGTGAAAAATTCATATTTGAACTTGACCAAAATGATAGAAGGTTGAACTGATAATTTCAATAAAAAATAATCAATGTTGCTTTCAAATAAATAAATAAATAATAATAATAATAATAATAATAATAATAATAATAATAATAACCATCATCATCACTATCGATTCATCTAAAGCTTAGATCATGTATAAATTTATCATAAATAGAATAAATGAAAAGGAACATAGAATATTCAAATGATAGAATTCTTAGAGTGGTTACGAATGTGTAACATCTAATAAATTCTTAGATTAGAAATTTTTGTTGAATTTGGTCAAAATGGTGGGAAATTCAAATGAGTAAAAGGGGTAGAAATAAGATATATATATATATATATATATATATATATATAATTAGAAAAATTAGGAATGATCATAAAACACTTAATTCATCTAATACGGAGCCTCTTTGAGGGAGTCTAATGTAATTACTTGAATATTCTTGAGGTGAGGAATACTTTTTAAGATTTCACCTAGAATGATGGTGATGATTTAGAAAAATTTCCTATATTAATTATATAAAAAATTATTAACACTTATAAGCAAACATAAGAGACCTAAGACCAGGTTAGTACTTTTTAGGATGGGCGTGTAAGGGTGCCAATCCTTCCCTTTGTGTAATCATACTCTCAAACCTTGGGTCTTTTTCAACATAGATGTGAATAACTGACCAATCACACCTTATGATAGAATGGTTAATGGCGACTTATTAAGTTTGGCTAATAGGTTACGATTTAAGTCTTAACTCGTTATATCAATGTTGGTGAAAGGTTTGTACTACTAATTATATAGGAACAACTCATCTCACAACTCGAAAGGCGGGACTTTTCTTATCCTTCACTGCGAAAGTACAGAATTTTGGGCTAAATTTTCCTTTTTCTTACTTTTCCTTACCATTCGTTTTATGTTATGAGCATAGTTCTATAGTAGTTACCAGTTGATATCTACTTCATATTATTTAAATTAATTTATCTAAGGACCCGGGCCAAACGTACTAAAATTTACTTTCTTTACAAAAGTAAAGAAAACCAAGGTTTCATTTACATCCCTTTACATAACACTTTAAAAAAGTAATTAAATTTAACATGCACACATCTCGACTCATGTACTAAAATTAAACTATCTGAATTAACACATACTTACTGAACATATGAGCTATGTGATCTCTGAAGCCTCCAATTCTAAGTCGGATATTGACGTCGATGCCAATGCATTTCTTATTTGAACCTGTGATGGAAGGTAAATGGGGTGAGCTTTGGGAAAGCTCAATAAGTAATCCAACACAAGTATTGAAAAGTTAACACAAAAATACTAAATTCAATGCATGACTAACTTCTTCATGTTCACATCATCTTTCTTATATTACCTCCACATTATATTTCGAACCTTATCAAAATAATAACTTTTTAAGTTTTGTAATTGGAATAGTATCTAGATATCGTCAAGTCTTTTAGGTAGAAAGGTATTTTGAAATACCTTGATTGGTCATCAAACTTGACCACCTAAAAACTGAATTACACAATTGAAACATCTTTCACATGTTTTCTTAGTCCGAAAGATACATCACACCTTAAAACATATTTCATACATCGAAACGTTTTTCAAAATCTAAAACACATTCGACATCCTCTTATCATATATCAAAACATCTTTCATAATCTGAAACATATTGCACATTACATAATCTGAAACATAACATACTTCCATTATTGAACACATACTTTAAATATCCAAACATCTTTCATATGCTTATCGCTAATTATTTTAACCGTTAGTAAGAGTATTACTAATTATTATATCCCATTAGTAGGGACATCATCACTAACTATTATAATCCTCATTAGCAAGGGTCACGTCATATTTATCTTACAACATATCCGTATCATGTCCATATTCCTACTATCACATCACTTTCACATTCGTATCCTTACATCATATTACATTAATAGGACATGTTCTGTAATGCTTAGGTTTATAGAACATATCAGAAAACATCTTTCTTTTCATAAACCATATTTGGTAAAAACATGTTTGGTAAAACCATTTCATATTGAAATAATCACTATTCTAACCCGTGATCAAGGTTATCTTGAAAATCATAATATTCATGAAAATTGCTAACATTATCGATCGTCAGCTAAGCCATACATACTAACTATTGTAATGTCTGTCAGCTAAGGGGTACATATCAACTATTATAGGCAGTCAGCTAGGCCATACACATCGTTAACTATTATAACCCATTAGCAGGGTCCAAAACATCGCTAACTGTTATTAAGCCCATAAAAAAGGCGATACATACTTATTATTATAATGCCAGTTAGCTAGGACCAACATACTAACTATTATAAAGCCCATCAGCTAAAGCCATCATACTAATTATTATAAGTTCTATCAGCTAAGGCCATCATACTAACTATTATAAGGTCTGTCAGCTAAGGTCATCATCATGGTCGTGGCTAACTATTTTTGCATGTCAGCTAAGCAAAACAGTGAAGCCTTGAAAAGCTATTTGTGTGCATGTTTAAAATCATATTAAATCATATTGGATTCAAAGAAAAATATGCTTAATTGGAAAAAATAAAAAAAATATGTCTATGATATTTGCAAAACATGTTATCAGTGAGTTTTTAAAGCTTTATAAATCTCACAAAACTCATTTTATGCATAAAGATGTAAGTAATACAAAAACTATGGTTCATATTAGCACATATCCTCATTCTCATCATCATCATCATCATCATTATCATCATCATCATCATCATCATCATCATCATCATCATCATTATCATCATCATCATCATCCATAATATCGGTTGGCTTTACTGTTTATATACATCAGAAGTCAGTAATATATCAAATATAGTTTACCTCTTTGAACTACAAAACATAACCTTTGAAGGCTTTCACATTAGGGAATCAATCCTATGCCTCTTAGGGATCAGTCATGTAAGACCCGTATTTTTGGATGCAAACTTTATGAAATCATGAGTATGGTGATGTATTTACAATGTAATGTATAAATGATGTAAGTCCATGGATTCGATGTACATACTTATAACATGAGTTTGTAATATACACACAAGTTTCATTTTATATGAATATGGAGAAATGGACTTTTCTAAGTGACGAATGTGATTGGAACTCAAAATGAGTAGTATGGTAAAATAGAATGAAGTTGTACTTCTATTTCGCTTGGTATGGTATACCTTTGGCTATACCATGAATACACACAAGTTCTAATGTGTATAAAGAATGAATGGATGCCATTTTCAAGTCTTAAAGGTGGTTGGCTGAGAAAATGACCATAGCAACAAATTAAGGATGTTTTGTGTGAAGTTACTGCAGAAAACTGCAGCAAAATCTAGAAAATATGAAGGGCAGATCGATCTCATAAGATGAGAGATTGATCTAGAAGAGCAAAAATACTTTTATTTGAGCAATGGAACAAGACAGATCAATCTCCAATGGAACCAGATCGATCTGCTAAACATTCTGTAAAACGAGGATCGATTCTTAAGGCAAACAGATCGATTTCCTTAGCTCTCGGGTTAGAGCAGATTGAACTCTCATGGATGCAGATCGATCTCCTTAAGCTACTGCCTGAGACAGATCGATCTTAAGCTTTCGACAGATCGATCTCATGCATTAAATTGGCATGAAAATGAGGGATTTAAGAGGATCAGATCGATCTCTTGATTTGTCAGATCGATCTCATCAAGTGATTTCTATAAAAAGGAGCAGTGAAATCTGTAATTTTTTCGAGATAGAACATTTCCTTTCCATTTTCCACATAAAACCTAGATTTTATCTCTCTGAAATCAGCCATTTCCAATAAGAATTGAAGGGGAGCTATTAGATACAAAGTTGTTCATCTTGAAGAAGAGAACAACATAGTTGGGAATCAAAACCTCATTGTTGGTATTGAAGGAGCAAGGAACATTTCCCTTTCGAGCATGAAGAGAAACTAGATTTGGTAAGTTTCTAAGATTCCAACCCAAGTACATTGTCTATTTAATTGATTTTGGAGTTGATTGGTATGTATATTGATGGTTGAAACTACCCAGGATGAAATGGAACTAATGTGAGCTAAAAAATAGAATGAGTCTAGTGTGAGAAAGTGTGATTTGGGTATGTTGATGATTTATGGATTATGTTAAGTTGTTATTGGAGTAATGTGGGTAATTTGGGATAATTAAATGGAGTTGCATTGTGAGTTTGGGAAAAATTTTGGAAAATGAGTATGTAAATGCTTGATAAATGCCATAGTGAAGAAATCAATGAAATATAAACACTATGAGCTTAATATCGACTTAATATCGATTTTGAATGAGTTAATAGGCCTAAAAGGATCCATAGACTCGCGTCATGGGTAGTGTAATGAAACAAGGCCTCATAAGCATTAATAGAGACTATAGGTCGAATCGATTATAGTAAATGCAAGAGTTGGATTATAATGGGCTAAAATGTTGTGAAATACGTTTATGTGCAGTTCCGGAGAGTTCGTTGGAGACAAATCGAACCGCACAAGTAAGCAGCTTTAAGGAAGTGGAATCACGCGTGCGATTCCAGGTAAGGGAATTCTGTAAGTATATAGAGGTAGCTGCTCGTATTTTATGGGTATATAGGGTGTTGTAAAAATGCATGCGTATTTAGAAATGTGCTTGACGATGTATGGAACAACTATGAGTATTTGTATGAGATTTGGTGGTTTGAAAAGGTATTATAAAGAAATGGGATAAGAAGGCTAATAATTGCATAAATTAAGTGTTTTTGAATGTTTCACAAAACACAATGCTTGTTTTGGGTAAAGAAAAGGATAGGCTGGCTAGTGTTTTATTAATGTTATGGAATGGCACATGTGAGGTGCTAATTATGTTTTGAGATTTGTTTTGAATGTATATGAGCCACCTGTCTTGTCTATGTGATTCAAATTGTGCTGGAGCCTCGCTCGCGCTAGATTTCGATGTTTTCATTGTATGAAAAGTGCTGGAGCTTCACTCGCACCTTGATTTGAAACTATGTTGATCTTTTAAAAACCATACTAGAGCTTCTGCTCCTACGTGGATTTCGAGTGGTTTTGTATGCATATAATCGTACTGGAGCTATGCTCGTACGTGGTTTCATCATGTTTTTATGCATAAATGTCATACTAGAGCGCTGCTCGTACGAGGTGATTTAACGATAATACATGAATCATGCTAGAGCTTAGCTCGCATAGGTTTTCACACTATGGTATGTATGATGCCATGGTGAGGGTAATACGGATTGGTGTTCAGGGAAGCCAACAGGCCTAATAGACCTCTTGAGAGGGGTAAGGGTGAGGGGCTAGGACCTGACACTAATCCATTCAGAGAACCGAACAGGCCGAACAGACCTCTTGAGTGGGGTGAGGGTGAGGGGCTATGACCTGAATCAGGGAACCCAAAAGGGGTGAGCAAGGCCATGAGGGGCTAGGACCTAATATTAAGAGCACTCCTACGTGTACTTGAGACTATATAGGTTACACTTGGTATAAGGTAGATAAGACCTATGGTAGGTACCCCCAACCATGATATGGGTTCACAGAGTACGCTGTACCATGTATGTCACATGTAGTACGATGTACCGCGTGGTGGTTACATGATGAGTAAGTCTGGCGGAGAATTAACCTACCTTCGTTCCAGCATGATACCCCGCACACCGGAATCCGTATGGTCTGGGATGATTTATGATGTAGTTGGCCAACATAGTCCATTGAGATATAGTGACCTGTCTCCTTGCTTATTACATAATACCACATGGTTTTGATACTTGAGTGTGATTCGACTGTCCAAGGTAGACTCGAGGGAGGGGTCGAGCCTTGTGGAATTTGATTTGTGAGATGGTAATGATGTTTGTGGTTAGGAAAATGATGTGTGATGGGATTGTATGTATTGAGAAAGAGATGTGATTTCAAAAGGATGTTTCTTAAATGAATTGCCATTTTCTATGGGATTTGACGATTGATGAGCATAAGATGATTTGTACATGATGATTTTACCATGTTTTACATGCCAATTTACATGATTTTTGCTACATGATATATGTATACTCATATGGTATAGTTTTAATTCCTCATGCTCCTGTTATAAATGATTTATGCATAACGTTATCAGCATGTGGATAGAGTAGTTATCTACCATGCTTGCATTATTGCCTTACTGAGCGTGTGGTTGCTCATCCCTCTCTACTTTCCCTCTCTACATAGCGTGCATAGTTACCCAGTGAGGATTGAGGCATTTTGTTGGGTCATCCGTTGCATCTCCATCACTAAGAGGTATATACACAGAGATTCTTTTTGTATCTAAACAATGTACAAGCACAGTAGTCAATTTGTATTGTAATGTGGGGGATGCAAAAGTTAGAAAACGTGTCATGTATAACTTAACTTGAAATGAATGACACATCTTTTGATTATTTGAGAATGAATGTTGTGGGTGTTTATTATTGACTCACTGCTTAACCATGTAGTGGTGAGTTTGTTCACGACCGGGTAAGGAAAGGAAAACGTAAAAAATTTATAGTGATTTTCGGTTAGAAAGGATAAATTGGGTCACGACAGAGATTGGTATCAGAGCTGAGTTGGCCTGATGTGAGTCAGTATTAAAACGTAGGAAAAGTATATCCCCATATTACTGTGCGTTTGTTTAGATATAACTATATATACCGTGATGGATTGAGCTTAATAATGGTTATGAAATACAGGAAGATAGGCATTATGCCTATTACACGCCAAGGTAGAGGGGCGAGAGCTCGTGCTAGAGGTCATAGAGGTAGGCTTGAGAGCCACAGACTGGTCAGGCTCCACAGAACCCTGCTGAGAGATTAAGGGATACAGAGGCTCGCTTCGCTAGGATAGAGCGGAGTATAGAGAACCTAGTTAAGATAGTCACTCAAGCATTGGGTGCCGGTGACAGACGAGGTCCTGCAGCACGGCCTATTACTGGACAGGCAGCTGCAAAGGCAGAGAGACCTCAGGTTATTGAGACGGTGACACCCCCGGTACAGGATACGGCTTCTCTTATCGCTCTACAGTAAAGCGATAGTGATTTGGGTTATGACTGTGAGTTGAGCAGGTTGCGAGAGTTCCAAGGGTTGAAACCTATAGTATTCAGAGGGGTAAAGGACCCAGTAATTACTGAGGATTGGGTATATGAGTTGGAGAAACTATATCGGTTCTTCAGATGCACACCAGCTGAGAAGGTAGCTTTTGTCGTGTTTATGCTAAAAGGCGAGGCAGAGCACTGGTGGAGATCCACCGAGGCTATTTTGAGGGCCTGACACTCTGAGATTACATGAGAGATATTTTTGGAGGCCTTCAGGAGACAGTACATTCCAACTACCGCATAAAGGAAATTGCGAATGAAATTCATGAACCTGGTTCAGAGGAATCGTACTGTGGACGAGTATGAGTCTAAGTTTATGTCCTTGGGGAGATATGACCCGGACACGATGGGTAGTGAGGCCCAGAAGATTTTGAAGTTCGTTGATGGGTTGAGGTTGGCTATCGGAACTAAGTTAGCTCCTTTTTACATTTAGACTTATGAGGAGGCGGTACACAAGGCTCAGTTATGCGAGCAAGACTTTGAGTGGAATTCCTTCAAGCTTGGGAAGATTAGTGTTAGAAGAGACAGAGATCAAAAGAGATTCGAGAAGGATAGAATGGCCAAGAGGGGATGTGAGACCCCGTATAGGTTTAACCTTAAACATATGTAAATGAATTCATAAGTATGATGATGTACTAGTAATGTGAAGCATATGTGATACAAAGTCCATGAGATTAATGTACACACTTGTAATAAGAGTTGTGATGTACGTACAAGTTGCATTAAATATGAATATGAAGAAATGGACTTTGATATATAATGAATATGAGGGGAATAAAATATGAGTATTGAAGTAAAATGGAATGAAATTGCATAAGTTATGCACTTCCATTTAGTTATATATTGTATATATTTGGCTATACAAAGATTTCCCACAAGTTTTAATATGTATTAAGTCTGATTGGATGCCATTTTAAAGTCTCAAGGAGGGATGAATGAGGAAATGACTATGGCAGCAAATTAAGGAGGTTTTGAATGAAGTTGCTGTAGAAAACTGCAGCAAAATCTAGAAATATGAATGACAGATTAATCTCATGGGATGAGAGATCGATTTGGAAGAGCCAAAATGACCTTATTTTAAGTAATGGGACAAGACAGATCGATCTCCAATGGAGCCAGATCGATCTGCTAGACATTCTGTAATGAGAAGATCGATTTTAAGGCAAGAAGATCGATCTTCTTAACTCTCTGTTTGAGAATAGATCAATCTCAAGACTCGACAGATCGATCTCCTTAAGGGTTCTGTAAGGAGCAGATCGATCTCCTACAAGGGGAAGATTGATCTCCAAGAGGAAAATTGCCCTCGACAGATCGATCTCATCATGGAAGAAGATTGATCTTGTAGTGGTTGTGTTTGGTAAAAAGGACTACCAAACCTTGCAGAGATCGATCTCCACAAAGGCCAGATCGATCTCATTTCTCTGCATCTATAAAAACAGCATGGGATTGAGATGAAAACTCAAAACTCTTCTCCCACCAAACCTCACCTGCCATTTTCTCTCAAAAACCCAAGCTTTCTCACTCTAAAAATCACTACTTTGCAGTCGAAATCTGAAGGAGCTTAAGAAGGAAAAGTTGTTCCTTGAAGCAAGGAGAGCAACATACCCAATAATCTCACATTGGTGTGATCAAGAGAAGAAGTTGTGGCTACCACAAGTTTGACTAAGTAAAAGGGTAAGCTCTTCAACCTTCAAGCTTCTAAATATGGTTTCTAGGTATTTGTGGGTTGAATGAGATGTGAAATGTTGATATGAAAGATGAATGCAGTGATAGGTGAGTAGTATTAAGGGAGATTTATAAAGAGGAAATCCATGGAAAAATGATGGAAAGCTTTATAGATGATAAAATGATGTTAGTGGAAAGGTGAAATGTGATTTGAAGGATTTGAGGAGTATGAATAGATAAATAGAAGACACTGTGTATATTTAGTAGATGAAAACAAAAAATAACTTGATGATTTATACGTGTAGCTCGAAATACATGAGACACGACTAACCCGGATCGCAGACGGAGCAAAACGTGACAGAGGGGATACGAGCGCAATTTGAGGTAAGAGACTGTGTGTTAGCTATAGAGATGTTCATACCTATTTTAAGACAATTTCATAGATATATCTCTAGAATTAGTACGACATTACAATTCTATGAAATGATATGGAAGCATGAAATATACTATGATATATATGTATTGAGAAATGGGATGGGGTAAGGAAATAGCATGATATGCATGATTTCAGTGTTTTCTCAATTTTGTATTGATGTGGTGATTGAGAAATGATAATGAAAGGTTGGCTACTTTTACATGTTTTAGCATGGAAAGACATGCTGCATAAATAAACATGTTTTGAGTTTAAAAGAGAAAATAGCCACCTATCGGATTTGAGATGAGATTGGTGTTGGAGCTCTAGCTCACACCCATTTTAATGACTTGACTATGTGCTAGGGTGTTAGCTCACACATGTTTCTATGCTTTTGATGTGCCGCGCTGGAGTTTAACTCGCACGATGGTTTTGAGAAAAGTGCTGGAGCATTGCTCGCATTTGTTTTTAATGAGTTGAGGTAAACCTAGGGGTTTGGGACCCAAAGGGATGCCAGTCGACGGCCTTTGAACGGGCTGGGCCTTAACAATACCTTGTACCGCGCTGGAACCTTGCGATGATTGTGTGTCAGGCTGCTTGCTTGCCTGGTATATGAGACATGGTTCAGGATTAAAAGTCCATCGGAGTTAGAGTATGGACTTGGGTCCACGGTCGTACGTAGTACTGTGTAGTTGTCCGTTAGTATACTATGTACCGTGCTGGGTACACGTGAGTACGAGTATCGCGTAGATGACACATGGGGTACCTTATATCATGAGTATATGAGGAGATGAGGTTGATTGAGATGAGCCGAAGGGTAGGACTGACCCATCCCCCTTTAGGCAAAGTGATGCCTTGTGCACACTTGATCAGTGAGGCCTGAGATCACTAACTATGGCCATATGTCATGGATATTTGATTGCCGAAAATTCCATGCCTATTTCAGAGATTCGAAAGGTTTGAGGAAAAAGAAATGATTGAGAAAAGAAAGAGATTCTTGTGTGTTTGATAAATCTCTGATTTAATCACTTGTGTCGTGAGAGCACTGTTTTATGAAACATGTTTCAAGTGAAAATATTAAATATTTGTATTCATGAAAATGCCAAATGAAAAATATATGTTTACTGCATTTTTCGATGATATTTCCATTTATAATGAAAACATGGTTTTGTTTTATACATGCATGGGCTATGTAGGTAGTACGATATCTACCTGTTAGCATTCATTTTCTTACTGAGCTGTGGTTTGCTCATCCCACTATTTTCCCCCTCCAAATACTGAGAAGTAGGAAAACGGTGGTCTTTGGATCTCTTTTGCATTAGACAACTCCCATCAATTGTAAAGGTATAAGAACAGTATACACAAGAGCATTTTGTATCTATTATCTTGTATCGCATAGTTATACCTAAGAAATGTAACAGTTTTATGGGGATGATATGTAGAGATATTATTATATAATTAATTTTGTATATTTACACTCCTGGGAGTGTGAATTAAATTTTAAATATTTTCGCTGTAAATTCAAGGAACTTTAGTAATTGCATCGCCTTACAACCCAACCGTAGTTGAGTAAGTATGGATAAAAGACACCCGAAAGTGGGGTGTGGTAGGGGAGGCCAGATATTTTTCGACAAGAGACCTAAGATCTAGGAGGAGCAGGAGAGAGCTGCTAGACCTCCGGTGTACCCTGCTTTGACTGCACCGAGGGGTATGGTTTTTGGAGGACCACAACCTACTACTGATCAGTGTAGGAGATGTGAAAGATACCATGGGACTAGACGCCCCCTGTGTCATTTTTTAGGTGTGGGAAGCCCGAACATATCTCGAGATACTGTACTAAGATGGTTGAGACTGCCCCACAGAAGGGTAAGGAGCAAGAGAGAGCTCTAGTTGAGACAACTGCCCCGAGGAGGAGGCCATAACTGAGGAAAATGGGAAGCAGATAGTGGGTGTGAGCAGAGGAAGAGTGTACGCATTGGACCAGGACACTGCGGATGCATCGACGGATGTGATTAAAGGTACCATCCGAATATTTGATTTAGAAGCATTGGTATTATTTGATCCTGGTGCCACGCATTCTTTCATATCGCCTTCCTTTACACATAAATTGTTGAAGCATGTGAAACCTACATTGCTGGATAAAATGCTGATGATTTCCACACCCATGAATGATAGTCAATTGACTGAGCATGTATGTAGAGATTGTAAGTCAAAGATAGAGGGAAAGGAAATGACAGCCAATTTAATTTTATTGAATATGAATAATTTTGATGTAATATTGGGAATGGATTGGTTGGCTGCCAATCATGTTGTTATGGACTGTCATGCTAAGACTTTGATGTTTCCAGAGATAGGAAATCATGTTGTAAGATTTGTGAAATGAAATAAAAGAACCTGATTTCTATAAATGAAGAAGGTATGATCTTATTGAATTTATTTGAGAGGTGAATTCCTATGTTTATCTGAATATTGATGTGATGATTTGTGACACTAACAGTGGAAGGAATGATGTGAAGGTTTCATTACCTACGTGGTCGATATAGATGAGGCACACCCAGAATTGAGGGACATACCCGTAATTGCGGATTACCTTGATGTCTTTCCGGACGAACTACCAAGACTACCACCTAAAAGGGAAATGAAATTTTGCATAGAGTTAGTGTCTAGTATAGAGCCGATATCGCCATATAGGATGGCACAGATTGAGTTAGAAGAGCTGAAGAAACAACTGCAAGAGTTGCTAGAGAAGCGATTTATTAGACTGAGTGTCTCATCTTAGGGAGCACCGGTTCTATTTGTAAGGAATAAGGATGGAAGCCTCTGACTGTGTATAGATTATCGGTTGTTGAATAAGGGCACCATTAAGAACAAGTACCCCCTTCCAAGGATCGATGATTTGTTGGATCAACTCCGAGAAGCCCAAGTGTTTTCTAAGACAGGTCTGTGATCAGGGTACCATCAGTTGAGGATCAGGAGTGGAGATGTACCCAAGACAGCATTTCGTACTTGTTATGGCCACTACAAGTTCTGGTGATGCAATTCAGATTGATTAATACCCCCGCGACATTCGATGCGCCGATGAATGATATATTCAAGCCATACCTGGAAAAGTTTATGATTGTGTTTATTGATGACATTTTCGTTTATTCCTAGTCCATAGAAGATCATGAGGAGCACTTAAGGATAGTTTTGCAGACCCTCCGAGAGAAAGAGTTGTATGCCAAACTCAGTAAGTGTAACTTTTGGTTAGAGTAGATCTCATTTCTGGGCCATGTTGTGTCGAAGGATGGGGTATCAGTGGATCCATCTAAGATAGAGGTAGTTGTATAGTGGGAATAGCCCAAGACAGTTACTGAGATCATAAGTTTTCTAAGATGGACAGGCTATTATCAGAGATTTGTAAAGGGTTTCTCTAGACTAACTGCTCCGTTGACACACCTCACGCGGAAAGATGTTAAGTTTGTTTGGGATGAAGCATGTAAGAGGAGTTTTGAGGGTCTTAAGTGTCGATTGACCACTGCTCCAGTTCTCACCATTCTTACCAACTCAAGAGGATTCTCAGTGTATACAGATGCATCACACCAGGGGCTGGGCTGTGTGCTTATGTAAGATGGGAAGGTAGTTGCCTATGGATCTAAATAGTTGAAAGATCACGAGAGGAACTACTTGACGCATGATTTAGAGTTGGCAGCCGTGGTGTTTACTTTGAAAATATAGCGCCACTACCTTTATGGTGAGAAGTTTCAGATATTTACAGATCATAAGAGCCTTAAGTACATGTTCTCACTGAAAGAGTTGAACATGATACCGAGGAGATGGCTCGAGGTCGTAAAGGATTATGATTATGAAATCATGTACCACCCGGGTAAGGCAAATGTAGTTGTCGATGCCTTAAACAGGAAGAACCTCGAGTTGGTGTCTTATATGATGGTACAAAAACACGAGTTGTTAGAACAAATAGCGAGCCTCTGTTTGGATGTGATCCCACCTGGTTCAGAGAGACTTGAGATCATGGCTAGTGTTAGACTGGAGCTAGAATTGATTGGCTGTATTCGGTAGGCTCAGCAGAGCGATCGAGTGTATCGATTGGCTGAGACAGATACAGACAGGTGTAGGTATTGATTTTGAGCTGAGTGCTGATGGGCTATTGAGGTTCAGAGGCAGAGTATGTGTTCCCGAGTATCCTGAGATCAGGAAGTTAATATTTTCAGAAGCTCACTCATCGAAGTACACGATACATCCAAGGAGTACCAAGATGTATCAAAACCTTCAGAAGGTTTATTGGTGGTTTGGAATGAAAAGAGACATTACTGAATATGTCGCTAAGTGTCTCGTTTGTCAGCAATAAAAGCTAGAGCATTAGAAGCCTGCAGGGTTATTGTAGCCTCTACCGATACCAATATGGAAGTGAGAGCATGTCACCATGGATTTTGTGATGGGATTGTCGAGGACCTACAGAGGTCACGATGCCATATGGGTTATTGTGGATCAGTTGACCAAGTCAGCCCATTTCTTAGCTGTGAGAGCTACCGATATGGCACTTATGAGTTCTTGGTCATGTGTCACGCCCCGAAAACGCGAAAAATAGGGCAAATTTAAAACTTTTTACTCATTAATTCACAATTAAGGGTGCATTCCTGTGCAGTGTCATACATCATCATAATTATCATGCCTCAGGATCTCATCATAATATAATATATATTATATTAAATACATTACTCAATTCCAAGTTAATTAATCCTAATACATCCCATACAATGTTATACATCAAGTGTCTGCAATTATGATAATTGTCTGGGTACATGAAAAGATAAAAGATACCTCAAAATACAATATATATATGGCCTGGAGCTCAAGTCCTCCACTAGCCACTACTCCGTACGTCGCAGGAAAACCCTTTTCACTTGAAGAAATCTGAGGGGAAAGAAAATAGGGTAAGCTTCTAAATCGCTCAGAAAAGGGGGTAAGGGACTCATTTCATAAACCAAAATGCACATCACAAAATATTTATTTATATGTGAAACTCATTAATCTCATTTGAAAACCATAGCATGAAAGTACTCAAAATGACATTCTCATGTCTCAAATCATGTGAAAACATGAAGTAAAAAGGCTCAGTCTAGAGCAATAACAAAGCATGTAAAAATAATGCGATAAACGCTTTCTCAATTAACGTGATAAAATCACTGTAATAATAATGCACGTGGCACAACCACTAAACACACGTGGCATAGCCACTGATTTAAATTCACACGTGGCATAGCCACTAGACACACGTGGCATAGCCACTGAGTTAAATTTACACGTGGCACAGCCACAGGATAGGGTTTCACGTGGCAACGGCCACCAATTAGGGTTCTCACGTGGCAACGGCCACCAAATAGGGTTTCTCACGGGGCAACGGCAACCAAATGGGGTTTCTCACGTGGCAACGACCACCAAATAGGGTTTCTCACGTGGCAACGGCCACCAAATGGGGTTTCTCACGTGGCAACGGCCACCAAATAGGGTTTCTCACGTGGCAACGGCCACCAAGTATACGTGACATAGCCACAGAATGGTTTATTCTCACATTACCAGAACGGAGAAGAATCGGGCTTACATGCTACTAGAGCAATGCCCAGTGTGCACTCAGAATTACACACCTAAGTCTTAATCACATAAGACTAGTTTGCCTTCACGTAGAACTCATAGTGGTTTTTCTCTCATAAAACTCATTTGAAAATCGTTTTGTACTCAACACAAAACATAATAAAACCGAGTTCCAACCGGCAAAGCACGCACACATTTCTCAAATCTCGATATTACCTTAACGTAGAGCCCAATTCATTACTCACACAAAATTCAACGGTTTATAAAGCAATTTCACACTCAGCTTATAAACTCATAAAATAATGGGCTCCAACCGGCTATAAAAATCGTGTGCAATTGTATCACAACACAACACTCAACATGCTTGTTTTATAAATCACAAATCATGCTATAGTAGTTCGCAAATCACATACACAAATGGTTTAGTTTCCCTTACCTCTTTGCACCTCATATAGTGCAATCGTTTCCCCCGTATCACGGACTAGCCTCGCATTCCACTCTGGAACTCCCGAGCTGTCCAAACGATGTTAAAACATCAATATTCAACTATCACATCAACCTCAATTCTCAAAATCGAGCATAGTTGCTCATAACTCCTCAAATTTCTCAATTCTCATAACTCCACCACAAACCACAATCTCGCTCACAACACCTCAACATTTTATATTTCCTATGCCACAATATCTATGCTAATACACCACATTGTCTAAATCTCCATTTATAGCTAAAAATTCCTAAATTGCTAAATATCATTATCACTCCAACCACATTGTAATTTCATCAATCCCTAATCATTTCTCAGCTATTTCAACACAATGACAACAACCATTATGATCAAAATCATCTCAGATATCAAGATCGAGGTTTAGAAATTACCCAAAACTTGTGGAGAGCTTATCTCTTGCCTCGATTCGATCCCTTTGATGAGGAACAACTTTCCTTCTTGCCACAACTTCTGATTTGGACGGAAATGGGTGCTTTGGATGAGTGAGAAAGCTAGGTTTCAGTGAAAATGGGGGTTGGAAGAGAGAGAAAGTGATATTGCAGGAGAAAAACAGGAGTTCCTTATATAGGCTGAGGGTAGGAGATTGATCTGGCTCTTGATGAGATCGATCTGCATTTGAATTTTGGGGACGATTTGGGGCAATTTATGCCTAGGAGATCGATCTGTCGAGGGGTGAGATCGATCTCTTTATGGCTTTATGAGATCGATCTGCTCCTTGAGGAGATCGATCTTCTCCCAAATAGAATCATTTGGAGATCGATCTCTTCCTTATGAGATCGATCTTCTCTCAAACAGAATCATAAGGAGATCGATCCTCTTCCATTGGAGATCGATCTGCTCCTCAAATTCCTCCTTCCTTGTCATTTTTAACTCACCAGATCGATCTCTCCTTCTCCCAGATCGATCTGTCCTCATAACTTCACACTTATTTTAAACACTTAACATATAAATCTCCAATTATCATTCCCCAATTCACTTAGCTCAATAAATTACACTTCAAATTCTTATTACATATTTAAAATATGTCCGAAATTCTTAGATCTCACATCCTCCCCACCTTAAAAAGAATTTGGTCCTCCAAATTCAACTCAACTAGTCAAATAGATGGGGTATTTCTCCTTCATGAGATTCTCTAGTTCCCACGTTGCCTCTTCCATTGAGTGATGTTTCCACAAAACTTTCACTAATAGGATGCTCTTAGTTCTCAGTACCTTCTCTCTTCTATCGAGAATCTGGACGGGTTCCTCAGTGTAGCTCATATCCTCTTGAATGTCTATCTCGTCATACTCTATGACATGAGAATGGTTCGGGTGGTACTTCCTCAACATAGACACATGAAAAACATTGTGTATTCCAGACATCTGTGGGGGTAATACTAATCTGTAAGCTACCTCTCCCACTCTCTCAAGAATCTCGAATGGTCCTACGTATCGAGGACTCAATTTCCCTTTCTTCCCAAATCGCATGATACCCTTACTCGGTGATATTTTTAGAAATACTGCATCACCAACCTTAAACTCAAGTGGCCGTCTACGCACATCCGCGTAGCTTTTCTGTCTACTTTGTGCAGCCCGTATCTTCTCACATATGAGTTTCACACTCTGTATGGCTTGCTCAACAAGCTCGGGAGCATTTATCTTTCTGTCACCGACTTCTTCCCAAGCTACAAGGGATCTACACCTCCTACCATATAGAGCCTCAAAAGGTGCCATTCCAATACTTGCATGATAGCTGTTATTGTATGCAAACTCTGCTAGGGGCAGGTGATCATCCTATGATCCCTTAAAATCCATCGTACACGCCCTCAACATATCCTCGAGGGTCTAAATAGTCCTTTCTGACTGAGCATCTGTCTGAGGATGATAGGTGGTACTGAAACTCAATCGAGATCCCATGGACTCCTGAAACTGGGTCCAAAATCTGGAAGTAAATCGGGAATCTCTATCAGAAGTAATACTCACTGGAGCCCCATGTAATCTAGCTATCTCACTGACATACAGCTCAGCTAAGGCATCCACAGTATCTGTGCTCTTGATGGCAAGGAAGTGGGCACACTTGGTCAGTCTATCCACTATAACCCATATAGCGTCACGACCTCTACGGGTCCTCGGTAAACCCATAATAAAGTCCATAGTGACATGCTCCCATTTCCATGTAGGTACAGGTAAGGGCTGTAGTAGTCCTCCGGGCTTCCGATGCTCAGCTTTCACTTGCTGGCATACTAAACACCTGGCCACATACTCTGCCACGTCTCGCTTCATACCACTCCACCAATACACCTTTCTCAAGTCTCGGTACATCTTAGTACTCCCTGGGTGCATGGTGTATCGCGAGCAGTGGGATTCTCTCAGTATCAGTCTCTTTAGGGTATCATCGTCCGGTACACAAATCCGTCCTCTGAATCTCAACATTCCATCCTCACTGATGGTGAGATCCGACTGCGAACTCTGCTCAGTTTGGCTAATCATATCTATCAATCTCTGATCACTGCGCTGCCCAGTTCTAATCTGATCCATGATCCTGGGCTCTATTCGCAAGCTAACCACAAATCCAGTCTCTATCTCTTTAACTCTGATCCGAAGTTCGACAAACTGCTCCAGTAAATCCCATTCCCTGATCATCATAGCAGATATCATACTCTTCCTGCTCAGGGCATTAGCAACCACATTTGCCTTGCCCGGATGATATAGAATCTCGCAGTCATAATCATTAAGGAGTTCCATCCATGTCCTTTGTCTCATGTTTAACTCTTTCTGATCAAAAAGATATCTCAAACTCTTGTGATCAGTGAAGATCTGGAATCTTTCCCCATATAAGTAGTGTCGCCAGATCTTCAAAGTAAACACCACAGCGGCTAACTCCAAATCACGCATAGGGTAATTTCGCTCATGGTCTTTCAGCTGTCGCGATCCATATGCGACCACTCTTCCATGCTGCATAAGCACACACCCCAATCCTTGATGAGATGCATCACTATACACTGAGAATCCTCCTGATCCCTCAGGAATAGTTAACACAGGTGCCGCTGTCAACCTCCTCTTTAATTCCTGAAAACTGAGCTCACATTGATCAGTCCATATAAATGGAGTCTCTTTGAGCATGAGCTTAGTCAAAGGGGTGGCAATCCGGGAAAATCCTTCCACAAATCTTCTGTAATACCCTGCCAAACCAAGGAAGGTTCGTACCTCAGTAACTGTCCTCGGTCTCTCCCAATTAAGCACAGCCTCCACCTTGCTTGGGTCTACTGATACTCCTTCCTCTAAGACTATGTGACCAAGGAAAGCTATCCGATCCAGCCAAAACTCACACTTACTAAGCTTTCCATATAATTGCTTATCTCAGAGTATCTGTAGTACTAACCACAAATGCTGTGCATGCTCCTCATACGATCGAGAGTATACCAGGATATCATCAATAAAGACTATCACAAATTTATCCAGATAGTCTCTGAACACCTCGTTCATCAATCTCATAAATGCTGCAGGGGCGTTTGTCAATCCAAAGGACATCACCAGAAATTCGTAATGGCCATACCTTGTCCTGAAGGTCGTCTTTGGAATATCTTCTTCCTTGATCCTCAATTGGTGATATCCTGATCTCAAATCAATCTTAGAAAAGACTGATGCCCCTCTCAGCTGATCAAGTAGATCATCAATCCTGGGCAATGGGTATTTATTCTTCACTGTGGCTTTATTCAACAACCGATAGTCTACGCATAATCTGAGACTACCATCCTTCTTCTTGACAAATAAAACCGGTGCTCCCCATGGTGAAACACTGGGCTTAATGAACCCTTGATCCAATAACTCCTGTAGTTGTTTCTTCAATTCCTAAAGTTCCACTAATGCCATCCTGTAGGGAGGTTTAGAGATCGACTGAGTATCTGGTACCAAATCAATGGTAAACTCCAGCTCTCTCTCTGGTGGTAAACCTGGCAATTCATTTGGGAAAACATCCAGAAATTCACACACCACAGGTATATCCTCAATCCTCGGATATTCCCTCTCATCGTCTGAGATGAGTATCTCATAACCTTCACATGAACAATCATATTTAATATTCTCCAAAATAATATCAAAATTCTCAAATTACTTACTAGAATTCCACATATTCATTTCCTTAATATCTCAATCGTACACTGTAAGGTTCAGGTAGGGAGAAAGTTACAATCTTAGTGTAGCAATCTAAGCTCACTCGATTGGCTGCCAACCAATCCATTCCCAAAATTGCATCAAATCCATGTATATTCAACATGATTAGATCTGCTAACATCACTCTATCTCCCACCTTTATCTCACATCCTCTACAGATTAACTCAGTTCTCTGGGATTCACGCACAGGGGTATTTACATGTAGTATATATTCTAGAGGTTCAAATTTCAAGTTTAATCTACATGCAAAATGCTCAGAAATAAACGAATGTGTGGATCCTGAATCAATCAACACATGAGCCTTATGATTACAGACAGATAGTGTACCTCTTATAGTTTCTGCAGAAGTGTCAGCGGTCTCCTTATCTAGGGCAAACACACGTCCCTGTGTAACAGGTCTCTTTCCTTTCTCTGCAGCAGTGGCCCGTCTCGGGGGATTCACTCTCTGAGGCTGTTATCTAGTGGGCTCTAATACATGTGGTTTCTGAGGTTAAGGGCAATCCTTCACCATGTGACCCATGTCTCCACATCTAAAACATCCATGGATCGACCCAGTACAACTTCCCTCATGCATTCGGCCACAATTTTTGCAAAACCTTGTCTCAGGCCTGACATCTCGAGGGGTCTCTCTAATGTTAGGGTACCCTCTGGGTCTCTCTAATCTACCCTTCTGTACCTCAATCCTTCCTCTTCTGAAGGAACCTCTCCGAGCCTCTATTTGGAAAATCGCTGGCCTCTTGCCCTTATCTCTATTCACCGCTCTGAGCTCATTCTGGGATTGTACCATTTTAATTCCTCTTTCAATCTCTTGTGCTCGTCTCAGAGCATCTCCAAACTTAGTAATACATAGCCCTATCAATCTGTCTCTGATGATGGGCTTCAATCCATACACAAATTTCTCTGTACGGAGCTCTTCATTCTTAAAGGTCTCTAGGTCATATCTCAATAGCGCGATGAATTGGCTCTCATAGTCATCCACAGACATGTCACCCGGTACCAAACTCAAAAACTCAACCTGTTTCTTTCTCTAGGCGGCTCATGGTACATATTGGGTCCTAAAAGCTGTCTGGAACTCTTTCCAACCAATCACATCCTGGCGGGACATCAGAATACCCTGGGTAGTACCCCACCAATCTCGAGCTCTCCCTTTCAACATATAGATACTCATACTGACCCTCTCAGCATCGGTGCACCCCAAATAATCAAATATAATTATCAACTCCGTCAGCCACTCCTCAGCCTCTGTAGGATCCTTCTTTCCCTTAAATGCGGGCGGATTCATCTTCAGAAAATCTTTCAGTCGGACAATACTTCTATCATCAGGCTGAGTGACGGGAGGTATTGGGGGTATGGGAGGTCCTTGTGGTGGTGTAGGAGTAGTACCCGAGGCATTAACTCCAAAGTGTTACGCGAATAACGCTGCCATCTGCTCAAAACCTTGCCTCACATCGATCTCAATCCGATTAAATCGAGAGTTAGGGCTCTCTGGTTGTGGGACAGGTGGCAGAGGGGACTCTGCCTGCCTCCTCAAACGACCTCGTCGTCCACTCATTCTCTATCTTAACTCGTCCCCTGCGCGTACATATCAAAATCGATTGAAATCTCAATCCTCAATTTCAGTTCATGACCAGACTATTACAGACACTTTGGGATGTATTCTATTTCACTTAACCGACACTGACAGTACTAGACACCCTAAGCTCTGATACCAAGAAAACTCTGTCACGCCCCGAAAACGCGAAAAATAGGGCAAATTTAAAACTTTTTACTCATTAATTCACAATTAAGGGTGCATTCCTGTGCAGTGTCATACATCATCATAATTATCATGCCTCAGAATCTCATCATAATATAATATATATTATATTAAATACATTACTCAATTCCAAGTTAATTAATCCTAATACATCCCATACAATGTTATACATCAAGTGTCTGCAATTATGATAATTATCTAGGTACATGAAAAGATAAAGGATACCTCAAAATACAATATATATATGGCCTGGAGCTCAAGTCCTCCACTAGCCACTACTCCGTACGTCGCAGGAAAACCCTTTTCACTTGAAGAAATCGGGGGGGGGGGGGAAGAAAACAGAGTGAGCTTCTAAATCGCTGAGTAAAGGGGGTAAGGGACTCATTTCATAAATCAAAATGCACATCGTAAAATATTTATTTGTATGTGAAACTCATTAATCTCATTTGAAAACCATAGCATGAAAGTACTCAAAATGACATTCTCATGTCTCAAATCATGTGAAAACATGAAGTAAAAAGGCTCAGTCTAGAGCAATAACAAAGCATGTGAAAATAATGCGATAAACGCTTTCTCAATTAACGTGATAAAATCACTGTAATAATAATGCACGTGGCACAGCCACTAAACACACGTGGCATAGCCACTGATTTAAATTCACACGTGGCATAGCCACTAGACACATGTGGCATAGCCACTGAGTTAAATTTACACGTGGCACAGCCACAAGATAAGGTTTCACGTGGCAACGGCCACCAATTAGGTTTCTCACGTGGCAACGGCCACCAAATAGGGTTTCTCATGTGGCAATAGCCACCAAATGGGGTTTCTCATGTGGCAACGGCCACCAAATAGGGTTTCTCACGTGGCAACGGCCACCAAATGGGGTTTCTCACGTGGTAACGACCACCAAATAGGGTTTCTCACCTGGCAACAGCCACCAAGTATACGTGGCATAGCCACAGAATGGGTTATTCTCACGTTACCAGAACAGAGAAGAATCGGGCTTACATGCTACCAGAGCAATGCCCGGTGTGTACTCAGAATTACACACCTAAGTCTTAATCACATAAGACTAGTTTGCCTTCACATAGAACTCATAGTGGTTTTTCTCTCATAAAACTCATTTGAAAACCGTTTTGTACTCAACACAAAACATAATAAAACTGAGTTCCAACCGGTAAAGCACGCACACATTTCTCAAATCTCGATATTGCCTTAACGTAGAGCCCAATTCATTACTCACACAAAATTCAATGGTTTATAAAGCAATTTCACACTCAGCTTATAAACTCATAAAATAATGGGCTCCAACCGGCTATAAAAATTGTGTGCAATTGTATCACAACACAACACTCAACATGCTTATTTTATAAATCACAAATGATGCTATAGTAGTTCGCAAATCACATACACAAATGGTTTAGTTTCCCTTACCTCTTTGCACCTCGTATAGTGCAATCGTTTTCCCCGTATCACGGACTAGCCTCGCATTCCACTCTGGAACTCCTGAGCTGTCCAAACGATGTTAAAACATCAATATTCAACTATCACATCAACCTCAATTCTCAAATCGAGCATAATTGCTCATAACTCCTCAAATTTCTCAATTCTCATAACTCCACCACAAACCACAATCTCGCTCACAACACCTCAACATTCTATATTTCCTATGCCACAATATCTATGCTAATACATCACATTGTCTAAATCTCCATTTATAGCTAAAAATTCCTAAATTGCTAAATATCATTATCACTCCAACCACATTGTAATTTCATCAATCCCTAATCATTTCTCAGCTATTTCAACACAATGACAACAACCATTATGATCAAAATCATCTCAGATATCAAGATCGAGGTTTAGAAATTACCCAAAACTTGTGGAGAGCTTATCTCTTGCCTCGATTCGATCCGTCTTTCGATTTTCAAGTATGTTGTTCTCCCTTTGATGAGGAACAACTTTCCTTCTTGCCACAACTTCTGATTTGGACAGAAATGGGTGCTTTGGATGAGTGAGAAAGCTAGGTTTCGGTAAAAATGGGGGTTGGAAGAGAGAGAAAGTGAGATTACAGGAGAAAAATAGGAGTTCCTTATATAGGCTGAGGGTAGGAGATCAATCTGCCTCTTGATGAGATCGATATGGATTTGAATTTTGGGGACGATTTAGGGCAATTTATGCCTAGGAGATCGATCTGTCGAGGGGTGAGATCGATCTCTTTATGGCTTTACGAGATCAATCTGCTCCTTGAGGAGATCGATCTTCTCCCAAACAGAATCATTTGGAGATCGATCTCTTCCTCATGAGATCGATCTTCTCGCAAACAGAATCATAAGGAGATCGATCCTCTTTCATTGGAGATCGATCTACTCCTTAAATTCCTCCTTCCTTGTCATTTTTAACTCACTAGATCGATCTCTCCTTCTCCCAGATCGATCTGTCCTCATAACTTCACACTTATTTTAAACACTTAACATATAAATCTCCAATTATCATTCCCCAATTCACTTAGCTCAATAAATTACACTTCAAATTCTTATTACATATTTAAAATATGTCCGAAATTCTTAGATCTCACATCATGCCATTCGGATTGACGAATGCTCCAGCTGTTTTCATGGCTTTGATGAACGATGTGTTCAAGCCATATTTGGACCAGTTTGTTATCGTCTTCATCGATGACATATTGGTGTATTCGAGATCCAAGGAGGAACATGAGGAACACCTCAGGATCGTGTTGCAGATGCTATGGGAGCATGAGTTATATGCTAAGCTCAGTAAGTGTGACTTTTAGTTGTCACAGATCTCATTTTTGGGACATGTTGTATCGAGAGATGGTGTATCAGTTGATCCTTCTAAGATAGAGACTGTAGTTCAGTGGGAATAACCAAGGACATTCATCGAGATCTGGAGTTTTTTAGGTTTAGCTGGATACTATCAGAGATTCATTGAGGGATTTTTGAAGTTGGCTGCTCCGTTGACACGTCTTACCAGAAAGAGTGCACGGTTCATATGGAATGAGGATTGTGAGAAGAGTTTTGAGGAGTTGAAGCGTCGATTGACCATCGCTCCGATTCTCACTATCCCTACCAGCTCAGGAGGATTTATAGTGTATACCGATGCTTCGCATCAGGGACTGGACTGCGTGATGCAGGATGGGAAGGTAGTTGCTTATGGATCCAGACAGCTGAAGGATCATGAGAAGAACTATCCGACCCATGATTTAGAGCTAGCTGCAGTAGTGTTCGCGTTGAAGGTATGGTGCCACTACTTATATAGCGAGAAGTTCTAGATATTTACCGACCACAAGAGCCTCAAGTATCTGTTCTCACAGAAAGAGCTGAACATGAGACAGAGAAGATGGCTAGAGCTTCTGAAGGACTACGATTGCAAGATACTTTATCATCCGGGTAAGGCTAACGTTGTAGCCGATGCCTTGAGCAGGAAGAGCCTGGGGATGGTATCGTACATGATGGTTAGGGAACATGATTTGCTAGAGCAGTTTGCTAGCCTCAGTTTGGGAGTCGTGCCTTCTGACATGGATACAGGCTATGTGATAGCTAGTCTACGCTTGGAGCGGGATCTGCTGGACAAGATCAGAGTAGCTCAGCACACTGATCCATTTTGTATGGATGTGGGTAGTCAGATGTAGAAGGGCACCGTGACTGACTTTGAGTTGAGTTCTCATGGACTATTGAGGTTCAGAGGCAGATTGTGTGTTCCAGAGGATCCAGGACTCAGGAGATTGATATTGGCGGAAGCTCATTCGTCGAGGTATACGTTACATCCGGGGAGTAACAAGATGTATCAGAACCTCCGGAAGGTATACTGGTGGTCGGGTATGAAGAGAGATGTAGCAGACTTAGTGGCAAAGTGTCTCGTATGTCAGCAGGTGAAGGTAGAGCATCAGAAACCTGTAGGATTATTGCAGCCTCTACCTATACCGATATGGAAATGGGAGCATATCACCATGGATTTCGTGATGGGTTTACCGAGAACCCGCAGGAATCACGATGCTATATGGGTGATCGTTGATAGACTGACGAACTCAGCCCACTTCCTAGCTATGAGAGCGACCGATACTCTGAGTTCATTAGCGAAACTGTATGTACGCGAGGTAGTGAGGTTACACGGTATACCAGTGAGCATAGTCTCTGATAGGGATTCCTGCTTCACATCCCACTTTTGGGGACATTTTTCAGAAGCTATGGGAACCCAATTGAGTTTGAGCACCGCTTTCCATCCTCAGACAGATGGTCAGTCAGAGAGGACCATACAGACTCTGGAGGACATGTTGAGAGCATGTGTGCTAGATTATCGAGGCTCCTGGGATGACCACCTGCCACTAGCCGAGTTCACCTACAACAACAGTTATCATTCGAGTATCAGGATGGCACCGTATGAGGCTTTGTATGACCGTAGATGTCGTTCCCCTATTGGATGGGAAGAAGTGGGTGACCATAAGATTTTCGCTCCTGACATGGTTACGCAAGCATCTGAGGAGGTCCGCTTGATTGTCGAGAGACTGAGGACAGCTCAGAGCAGACAGAAGAGTTACGCTGACAGGAGACGTAGGCCACTAGAGTTTGCAGTTGGTGAATCTGTGTTTTTGCGAGTTTCTCCTTCCAAGGGCATAGCGAGATTTGGGAAGAGAGGGAAACTAAATCCTCGCTATATTGGACCCTTTGAGATACTTGATCGAGTGGGAGATAAGGCATATAGGTTGGCATTGCCACCGGACTTATCAGGTGTCCACAACGTCTTCCACATATCGATGCTTCGTAAGTATCACCCGGATCCGGCACATGTGATTAGTTACGAGCCTTTGGAGCTCCGAGAGGACATGTCATATGTTGAGAGACCGATTCAGATATTGGATAGGAAGGAGAAGGTATTGAGATCGAAGACCATCGGGTTAGTGAAGATTCTCTGGCAGCATCATACTTCAGAGGAAGCTACTTGGGAGCTAGAGAGTCTGATGCGAGAGAAGTACCCTCACCTATTTGATGAGTGACTTGGTTCTAATTTGGAGGACCAAATTTTCTGAGTGGGGGAGGATTGTCAGACCCAGATTTTTTGTAGCATATTCCTTATGATTCCTATGTGTATGAACACTTTATTACATAGTTGAATCATAAGAAGAGTATTTACTAACATGCAATCAACAATTTGAGAAATTTAAAAATGCATGTAAGCTACATAACAGCGAGATAAGGGTTAAGTTGATTCCCGAGCGAGTGCAGGGGTAAAACGATCAAATGACTGAAATTCGGTATAATTTCGATAAGACAATTTTATTAAAAATATGAAATTGAGGAATCTTTATCAAAATCGAGGAAAATATTTAATTTTGAGCCCAATTGATCAAGATATAAATTTATTTGAATTTATCAAAATTTTTACCTCGAAAAATGAGCCCAAAAATAGTGAAAAAATATACCGAAAAGGTAAAATCGGACTGATAAATTTATTTACGGATTAAATGAATTTAATATGATTTTTTAAGATATTTTGAGATATTTTTGGGATATTTTTGGGATATTTATGGGATTTTTATTATTATTTTATAATAAAATAATAATAAAAATATATTATAAAAAAAGAAACGGATTGAAAATCGGGGAGAGAGAATAGAGGAAACAAAAGCAAACCGACGGA
Organism: Firmiana major; assembly: GCA_033439115.1. Lineage (NCBI taxonomy): Eukaryota > Viridiplantae > Streptophyta > Magnoliopsida > Malvales > Malvaceae > Firmiana > Firmiana major. The sequence goes on along the minus strand of CM065904.1, from coordinate 14,569,751 downwards.
AGAAGAAGACCACCGGACCGCGAGCACCGGCCACCCCACGGGCAGGCTAGCGGCCGAAAAAGAAAGAGGAGGACCGTGAGCACCCATCGGCACCGGTCATGACCTCCACCAACGCCGGACGCCGGCGAATCGAAGAGGTGAAGCCGCGGAGGAAAAGAAGGAATCCGGCGGCCATCGGCGGTGCTTGGTCCCGATCGAGCGCAGCCGAGTGTTGCCCAGGCTTAGGAGTGCCGAACGGTGGTGGTGATGCGTCGGGAACCGGTCGGAATACGTCGGCACGACCAAAGGATGCCTGAACCGGTCGGCGGTTCAGGGGAGAAGGTTCTGCGCTGAACCGGACCGGACCGGTTCAGCCAAGGAGAAAAGTGGAAAAAGAGGAAAAAGAAAGAAAAAAGAAAAGAAAAATTTTTGAGATTTCACCGAACTTCGGGTAAGTCGATACGAGGTCAAAAGTGACCGATTTGATTTTCGATGAATTTATTTAAATTATATTTAATCGAAAATTAACCCGGAGTTAAATATAATAAATTGTGCAGTTCGACGATAAATTCAGAACGGAAGCCCGATCGAACTTTGATTTGCGTACCATCGCATATTCTCGGGTAAGTAAAGTTCATTTACGACAATTTGTGTCATTATTGCGTATTTAAGATTTATTTTACGCATTTCAGATTAAATTCCGTATTTAATGAATTATATTCAAAATTTTGAATTAAATGTCGTAAATGATATACGGGCTATCCAAAGAGCTTGGAATAAAGCCCAATGGGTATTGATAGGCCCAATGAGTCGATAGACCCTGATGAAGGGAAATAATAAGTGGAAAACGGGCTTAATACGAATTAAGGCCCATTAAGGATTATTAAGGCCCATTAAGGGAAAATAGACTGTATTAATGTGTAATACAGTAGGAAAATTATAATTAACCTGAGGAATGGTTATTTACAGCTCCGGAGCTTACATTGAGAGCTGATCGGACTACGGGATTTAGCAGCACCGAGGAAGTGAGGTCACGTGACGTGATCCGAGGTAAGGGACTTTTGCGAGTAGTTAGAGATACCTACACATATTTTCGTTTGCTTTTACATTCACTTAAAAAACTCTGAGGGTCAGAGAAAGTGAATAATAATTATTGCGACCCGATAGTGGCAAATTACGATTTTGCCCCTAGTTAGTCAAAAAGTCAACTTTTGTGAAAAGTTGCAAAAAGCATGGAAACAATTATTGTGAGTGTTTAATTGCTGTTTAGCATGAAAATAAATAGATGGGCTAATGATTTTAAGGTTGATGTGACTTAAGCACACTTTATAGTGCTGATTTTGATGTTTTATAAACAATCCCTTTTTAAAGAGCCATCTATCATATTATGTGAGAATGAATCGTGCTAGAGCACAGCTTGCACTGGATTTCATATGTTTTCCACATATAGTAGTGCTGGATTTTTATACGCACTAGATTTCCATGACATGCATGATAGAGTACTGGAGTTTTACTCGTACTCAGTTTTATATGATATATGCATGATAGAGTGCTGGAGCGATTAGCTTGTACTCGAGTTTTACATGAGATATATGACATAGTACTGGAGCTATTGCTCGTACTGGATTTGATAATTGTGCATAGCATAGTACTGGAGCTATTGCTCGTACTTGATTTAATACATAAACTATGCATTGACCTAGTTGCTGGCGATTGCTCGCACTAGAGTTGAGTTTGTGATATGAAACAGTGTTCGAGCGTAGTGTCGACTGTGTGCCACACTCGAGGGCGCACACTGTATGTGATATTATATATATGGTACCTATTCATGCCGCATTCTTGTGTGACTGAGTGTCACATTTTGAGAGGATGGCCAGCATGAGGGTATTTGTGAATGTGGTATGATATTTCCACAGGCAAGAGGGCTAAGACCTATGTTAGGCACCCTGACTGTGATGTTGATATTCCACGGGTGCGAGAGCTAAGACCTATGGTAGGCACTCTGGCCGTGAGGACGGGTCCACGGGTGTACTTTGTTCCATGCCTGAGTGGCGCGAGGTGTACGCTGTACCGTGTGTTGTTGTGGAGTTGAGGAGGATATAGCTGACGGTTGTGACGGACTGACCCCCCTCCCATTGCAGCAGTGATGCCCCGCACACCGAGATCTGTGTTGCTTGGGATCACATGTCAGATATGATCATAGTCCAGGATACTATTTGCACTTAACCACAGAGTCTTACATGATATATCACATTGATTGAATGATTTAAACTGCGGACAGACCTGAGGGATGGGTCGAACTCCGATTTTGTGTTGTGAATCATTTGATGCCATATTTATTGTGATTTAAATATACATGGCATGATTTACATAAAGGCATGATTTATATACGATGCATTGTTTTGCACTACATGCCTACATTTGAGAAAGAAAGCATGATTTTCTGTACATGGGATTTATTCTGTACAAGTATATATATTATATTTCAAGACATGCTTTTAAAGCGAGTAAAGGAAATAATGTTTTCAAAGCATAGCATTATTTTGAGTAGATAGTGTTGATATCTACTTGCTTGCCTGATTTCCTTACTTAGCGCGTTGTATGCTCACCCCCTTTCTTTACATCTCTCTACAGAGCGTCAGTAGAGCGAGAGCTATCGAGGGATAGTGTCCCAGAGTCCACTGCTAGTTCCTATCGATCGCCAGGTATACCTTTATGTACAGTTGTGTATCTAAACATAGAAACAGCACTGTGATGTATACGATATATATTATGGGGAATGTATTTGTATTAGATTTTATATAATCTTACATGTATAATAAAAGCAAGTACAATCAGTAATAGTATGTTGACATTTATGTATGATAATGGATGATGTGGTAAGTGAGGACTCTGACATCGAATTACATCCCAACCATTTAAGAGCGAAAAGGTAAGTTAAGAATGCGAAAAATTTATAGTGATTTTTGGATAAAGTCATGGATTGAGAACGGGTCCTGACAGTGCTCCTATCTGATATATATGTGTATATCTATATATACATATATATTTTTTTACCCCACTTAAACACTGCCATACTCTGTCTTTCGACCTGCTTCAGTCTCATTTCTTTCTCCCGTGTCCTGCAGCCCTCCACTTTTCTTTTTTCCTGACTTCCTTATTTCCTTTCCTTTCACGTTTCTAACATCTACTATCTGCTCCCTTCATCATCATTTCATATTGTTTTTTATATATATAGTATTTTTTATATATTTATATAATCAAAATAAATGTATATTTATATATACATTTATATCAAAATAAATTTATATATGCATTTATATAATAAAAATAAATGTATATTTATAAAATCAAAATATAATTAATATATATACTTTTATATATACATTTACATCAAAATAAATTTACATGTACATTTACATATATTCATTTATATATGCATTTATATAATCAAAATAAATGTATATTTATATATGCATATTGTTATTATTATTATTAGTTTATTTTCATAAATCAGATTTTTAATAGAATTATCAACCTAACCTAATCTCGCCTTTCCCGACATGATTAATTTAATTATTCGTAAGAAAAATAAAATAAAATTTAAATCGAGTAACACTCGAGAGGAATTTCGAAAAATTTTAGGAGTTTACAACCTTAGCTAGGGTAGCAGCATGTTGCTCCAACTTATCTTGAATATTATCAAACCTTAACTCTATTCTTCAAAATTTTTGTTACAGGACTTGAAGCATTAATCAATCTTACTCAAATCAGGATTTTCTGTCACGACCGCCCGTGACTTACCAAAACCCACTCCAAATTTTTTGCATTTTGCATTTTTCCTTACTTTTCCTTCTGTCATAATTCAACACCAAACCGTTGAGTTGTGATTCGATATTAGTCACCTCAACCACATTCATTCCATAGCATGCATGCATGTCAACACAATTATCTATTGACTGTAAGTACTTTTTCTCATATTTAATTTACATATATTAAATACAAATACTTGTACATATACATCCCCGACCGTGCATTCGTTTATATAATTGTGCATTTACATTGTTCAGTACAAAACGTTCGAATGTGTATGCCTTTCGTAAGATGGGGATGCAACAGATAAAAGAATACCAGTCTTCAGCCATGTCCAACTACTATGAACGCTCTGTAGAGAGGAGGAAATAAAAAAGGGGGTGAGCTCACAGCTCAGTAAGGAAATAAGGCAAGCAAGTAGATAACCACACTATCTACAAAATAATATGCTCATGCCATTAAATCATTTCCTTTTCGATTCACATCTAAAGCATGTATCTTTCTTGAAACATTTATGCAAGTATATATATATAGAGATAAAAATCATCAGTATGAACTGAAAACGTGCTGGTTTAATAACCTCAGCAATTTATACAAAACATTGCATTTTCATGGAATTACTGTAAATCACATATCATTATGCCATATCAATTAAATCAAAACAAAGATGGCATACTGTCATGTAAAAACATGAAAATCCGGGCCTCACCCATCCCTCGGGTTACCTTTTCACAATTCACAAAGTCACATGTCCAATTTATAAATCATGTGATAATTCAAACAAGAAATCTCAAGTGAGTGAAATGAGATAGGCGATAACATGTTCAAAGATTATGATGATATCTCATTTTTTGGTGATCCCAGGCTACACAGTACTCGATGTGTGGGGCCTCACATTTGCTGTAACAAGAGGTAGGTCAAATCCTCAACCGTCAACCAACAACTCTGTATCATTGTGTATTCAGGGTACATCATACTCAATATGACATACACGGTACAAAGTACTGCATGTACCCAAACCTCATAGTCGGGGTTCCTGCCATAGGTCTTAGCCCTCATACCATGGATAATAGTTTCGATAGCCCTCGTCCATATCTCACAAATTGCACGTGTGAGCATGTAATCGGTGTGACATAGTCTGCAAAGGCTCCCAGCACGGCTGTTTCATGCTATCACTTTCAAAACCGGTACGTGCGAGTAAACTCCATCACGACCACAAGCACAAGTCATATAAATCTAGTGCGGGCAATGCTCCCAGTACTATGTCATGTAAAACTGAGTATGAGCAATACTCCAATACTCTATCATGCATCAATCACTAAAATGGAGTACGAGCAACGCTCTAGTACTATATCATCGCATTAAAATCAAGTACGAGAAATACTCAAGTACTATGTGATGCATATAATGTAAAATCTAGTGTGAGTATTACTATAGCACTAATGATTTTTCACACAAACTGATAGATGTGTTATTTTAATTGAAATTCACTCAATTAAATCAAATCGACACTATAACGTGTTGTTTTTGCATATAACATGAAAACACTAGCCAAATCTGTTTATGCAACTATCAAAACTAGTCACAAACATGCTTCCTAAGCTTTTTACCGTTAATTCGGGTAAAATCACAATTTTACCTGTCGGTTCCAACCGAAGGTTTCAACATTCAAAAATCCATGTACGATTTAAATACTCAAAATCTATCCGAAATACGTATAGCTACCTCTAGCTACTCACAAAATTCCATTACCTCTGATCACGTCATGTTACCTTACTTCCTCGGTGCTGTTAAACCTCGTAGTCCGATTAGCTTTCGATATAAACTCCGAAGCTGTAGATAACCATTCATATTAGTATACCTTAATATACTAAATTTTTACTTGCATGAATTTCAATCAATGCAGTTAGCCCTTTTTACACTCATTTGGCCTTATTACATCTCATTGGACCTTACTCTCTCTTATGTCCATTTCAATTTTACCATTTATTTCTCGAGAACCTATTAGACTCAACAAGTCTATTGACTCAAATTGAACCGACATAAATCTTCCAATGCCTCAAGTTCATCATTTTCTCCCACTATGGCCTTTCGCCATGCATCTTATATACCTATTTTCATTCATCATCTATTCCAACACATGTACTTCACAAAACTACCTTACAATCATATATATACATGCTTAAATCATCATTTAATCCATTCCTAATCAACTTTCTCTCATTTTCTCACACCGAGCCTGAATTCTATGTCATGGAGGATTAACATGTTCATGGATGTTTTCAGCCAACAAAACATACACCAATCAACTCACCAAGATACCTATATTAACATACTTGAAGTTGGTGTATTTGAAATCTTACCTAGTTTGATTTTTCCTTTTTTTTCCAAATTGGGGGAAATCCAATTTGCTCATTCAGTCCTTGATTTCAACTTCTAATTTTCAACTATGTTGTTGTCCCCTTCACAAGGAACAACTTTACTGAAATAAATCTCTCTCAAAACTGATTGGAAAGTAAAGATTTTTAGAGTAAGAAAGTTAGGTTTCCACTTGGTTTCATTGGGGATTTCTGTTTCTCAGAGAAGGAAGGTACAGTAGTCGGATTTATATAGAATTGCCTTAGGAGATCGATCTCCTAGGAATGAGAGATCGATCTGCCCTATGTTTATCTCTTCAGAATTTGACCTTGAGAGGCTACAATAACCCTGCAGGTTTCTGATACTCTACCTTCAGATGCTGATATACGAGTCATCTTGCCACAAAATCTACCACATCTTTCTTCATACCTTACCACCAATACAACTTTCAAAAATTTTGGTACATCTTGTTACTCCTAGATACAATGTGTACTCTGAAGAATGAGCTTTTGACAAAATTAATTTATGGAGTTCTAGGTCATCGAGAACACACACTCTACCTCAGAACCTCAGTAATGCATCATAACTCAACTCAAAATCAGTCACTGTGCCCTTCTGTATCTGACCAGTCATATCAATGTAATACAAATCAGTATACTGAGCTTGTCTAATCCTATCCAATAGATCTGGCTCCAAGCGTAGACTAGTAATCATATAGTCTGTATCCATGTTAGAAGGCATAACTCTTAAACTGAGGCAAGCGAACTGCTCTAGCAAGTCATGTTCCCTGACCATCATATACGATACCATCCTTAGGGGTGTAATCGAGTCGAGTCGAGCGATACAGTGAGGTGCTCGAGCTCAAGCTCGACTCGAAACTCGATGCTCGATACTCGGTTCGAGCTCAATCAAGCATTATTTTTTAAGCTCGAGCTCGACTCGAGATCGAATTCGAGCTACTCGATTAGGCTCGATTAGGCTCGATTATATAAGTTCGATATTTTTCTCGAACTCGATTAAGCTCGATTAGGCTCGATTAGGCTCGATTAGGCTCGATTAGGCTCGAATCATTATATAAATATTATTATATTATTAAAATATATAAAAACTCGATGCTCGATTAGGCTCGTGAGCTACTCGAACCGGGTATCTAAGTGCTCGAATTCGACTCGCTCGATAGCTCGAGTAGCTCGAGTTCGAACTCGACTCGACTAAAATCGAGTCGAATTTGAGTTTTATTCAAGTCGAGCCTGAGTAGCTTGCGAGCACCACTGTATCGTTTACACCCCTAACCATCCTAAGGCTCTTCCTGCTCAAAGCATCAGCTACAACGTTAGCCTTACCCGGATGATAAAGTATCTCACAATCATAGTCCTTTAGAAGCTCTAGCCATCTTCTCTGTCTCATGTTCAGCTCCTTCTATGAGAACAGATACTTGAGGCTTTTGTGGTCGATAAAAATTTGAAACTTCTCACCATACAAGTAGTAGCACCATACCTTCAACGTAAACACTATTGCTGCTAACTCCAAATCAAGGGTCGGATAGTTTTTCTCATGGTCCTTCAGTTGTTTGGATCCATAAGCAACTACTCTCCCATCATACATCAATACACAGCTCAATCCCTGACGCGAAGCATCGGTATACACTGAAAATCCTCCTGAGCTGGTAGGGATAGTGAGAATCAGAGCGGTGGCCAATCGACGCTTCAGCTCCTGAAAACTCCTATCACAATCATTGTCCCACATGAATGCTACACCCTTGTGAGTGATACCAGCTCAGTACACTGATGCATGATGATTTTTCATGCCTTATGAATTAAATATGCATGATGGTTTTCCATGCTTTGAATTTGATTTGTGCACTGAATTAATAGCATGATTTGCTTTACATGCCATTAACACAAGCATGAACTAATGCTTTTGAGGTGTGAATGAGAAATTGTATGGTTTAGAGTATGGCATTACGATCATATAGATAATGTAGTATCTACCTGTTCGCATGATTGCCTTACTGAGCGAGTTGTTTGCTCACCCCCTTATTTTCCCCCTCTCTACAGAGCATTGAGTATAGATTGAGGACGACTAGAGGCTTCCTTTTTGGTATCCATTGTATCCCATCGCGAAAGATATACACACTTGTATAATTTTGTATCTAAACTTGCCATAGCATAGTAGTATTTTGAATGTAACCATTGGGGATGTAAAGCAATGTAAACACATGTAAACAACAACTCTGATTTATTTATACAAGTGTTTACTTCTAAATTTTAATGCAAATTAAATTGTTATGGTTGGATGGGGTAAACATCGACATAGAGCCCAACTGTTAAGAGTGTAGCTGTTCACGATCGGAGTAAGATAAGAATGAATAATAGGTAATGTTTGAGAATCGAAAAACTTACGATGATTTTTGGTAAGTTGAGGGTCGTGACAGAAGTTGGTATCAAAGCTGAGTTGGCTTGACGTGTGTCGATGTCTAAAATACTTAATAAGTTGAAAAATTACATCCCCAAGTTACTATGCTTGTTTAGATACAAATTGTGTGTGTGTGTCGATGGGTTGACTAAGAAATTGATGTGAATGTAGGGAATTAAGCATTATGCCTAATACCAGTCACGGTAGAGGGGCGAGAGCGCAAGCTAGAGGCCATAGAGGTAGGCCTGGGGGTAGTGTTCAGCCAGAACCACATGAGACTCAGGAAGAGGTTGAGGTGGAACTGAGGTTGAGCATGCTCCACAGGGCCCAGAAGAGAGACCCGAGAGTACTGAGGCATGCTTCCCGAGGATTGAGCAGAGCGTAAAGATGATCTTGGAGTTGGTCACTCAATCGTTACCTGGAGTTAGGGGCAGACAGAGCCCCACTACATAGGGTGATGTTAAGTAGGTGGCAGCTCCTGAGGCACGGGCTCGACCAGGATAGAGACCTCTGACGATAGATACACCTACACCCCCATGCGCATAGGATATGCCTACACTATTGCTACACCATAGGGCAATAGAGGTTGGGGTTACTGTTGTGATTTGGTAGATTACGGCAGTTTCAGAAGTTTGGACCACCGTCTTTCAGTGGAGTTAAGGACCCAGTAGTTGCAGAGGATTGGATAAATGAAATTGAGAAGTTATATGGGTTCTTTGAGTGCACTATTATCGAGATGGTAGCGTTTGCCAGATTCATGCTGAAGGGATCAACAGAACGTTGGTGGAAATCCACTAGGCTTATTTTGAGAGCCCGACATACAGAGATCAGTTGGGATGTATTTTTGGAGGCTTTCCGAAGACAGTATGTTCTGGATACCGCACAGCGGAAGCTAAAGATGGCATTTTTGAGACTGACCCAAGGGAGTAGGATGGTGGATGACTATAAGACGACCTTTATCTCCCTGGGCAGATATGTTCCTAATACGATGGGTAATAAGGTCGAGAAGGTCCAGAAGTTTGTGGATGGACTGAGATCAACCATCAGGTCCAGATTGGTTCCCATGGATATACCGACCTATGATGAAGCAGTACGTAGGGCGCAATTGTGTGAATAAGATATCGATAGGATCACCTCAGAGTTTGGGAAAGTCGGTAAGGTGAGGGAACGAGATAAGAAGAGACTAGTGCTAGATAGAGACTTCAGTTATAAGGGAAGCAAAAGATTTTTTGGGAAGAGGCCAAGGATTGAGGAGATCAGGGAGAGGATAGTTAATCCTCCCATGTATCCAGCCATAGCTTCAGCTAAGGGAATTGTTGAGTTAATATATTTTGAAATGACAAAACAAGTAAATTCAATAATATAGAAATGATTTAAAACATGTTTAGAGGTTATCAGTACCAGAAACTAAGTATTTAAGGATGAGAGATCGATCTGGTGAGATGAGAGATCGATCTCCTGGGTTTTCTAGTATGAGAGATCGATCTCATGAGAATATAAGATCGATCTGCTAAAAGATTAAAATCTGAAAGAAACTGTATAAGATGTTGAGGAAGTAGAGATCGATCTGTAAGGGTTATAAGATCGATCTGTAAATTACAGAATGTCTATGAGATCGATCTGGTCTAGGAAGAGATCGATCTCCTCTAAAATAAAGGGTAAAGGTAGTAGATCGATCTGTAGATCGATCTATGCTCAAACAGAGAGTTTATGAGATCGATCTCCTGTGGATAGAGATCGATCTCCTCAAAGTCAGAGAGTTAAGGAGATCGATCTAGGGTGTTTAGAGATCGATCTCCTCTCTACGAGAATACTTGCTAGATCGATCTGGAGATTGATCTTGCCTCAAACAGAGAGATTGGAAGATCGATCTGCTGGTTCGACAGATCGATCTTCACTAACATTTTCAAATTGTAAGATCGATCTCTACAAATATGAGATCGATCTCCATGATTCAAGTTGCTTTGTAATCGTAGGAAATTAAACTAAGAGATCGATCTGGTCATAATGGGAGATCGATCTGGCACTCTACTGGAGGTTCCCAACGGCTCTTTCTGTAAATTCTTCAATGGGAAAAACAACATTAAATGCTCCCACTACCAATCCTACTGTATAAAATTAAGCATTGAAGACACTGGAAAATAAGACACTATTGCTGTAAATTCTGTATATTCTCTAGAAATCTTTTCCAACATTCTCTTTGTCTTCAAACATCATTTATTGATATTGTTGTAAAAAAATCTCTGTGGAGAAGCTATTCTATCCTACCCTCAAGAGAAAGCTTTATCTTGTATTCATCTCTAATTTAAGAGAGAAGAGGAGAGTTCCTCTGTGAGATAATTTTGTAAAAGGGTGAATATTTGTCTGTGTAAAAAGGGTAGAGAGGTTATTCCTTAACCTGTAAAAGGGAGTCTGTAACAGCTATTGATAGAGTGAAAGAAAGCACTTGACAAGGAGGTCAAGAAGAGAGGACGTAGGCAAGAGATTGGCTGAACCTCTATAAACTACTGAGTTTGTTGTTTCCTTCCCTTATCTTCTTTCAATTTATTGCATTACATTATATTGATTATTCTTTACTTTCAATTAGATTTAATTAAGTTTAAATTTACCATTAACCTTAGAAAATCGATTCACCCCCCTCTCGGTAGAGCCAACAGGAATTATGATTGGAGGGCCACGACCTACTATATAACAGTGCAGCAAGTGTGGTAGGTGCCATGATACTCGACCATGCTATGGACCTCCTGCAGGATGCTTCAGATATGGGAAACCAGGGTACATAATCCAGGATTGCCCAGAGATGACAGAGAGAGTCCCACAGAAGGGTAAGGAGCCAGCGAGAGCTCCAGTTGGTACAGCTGCTCCGAGGAGGAGGGCTACAGCTAAGGAAAAGGGGAAGCAAGCAGTGGGTTTGAGTAGAGTACGAATGCACGCACTGGATCAGAACACTGCGGATCAGTCTTCGGATGTGGTTAAAGGTACCATCCAAATCTTTGATTTAGAAGCATTTGTATAGTTTGATCCTGGTGCCACGTATTCCTTTATATCACCATCCTTTGCACATAAATTGTTGAAGCATGTAAAACCCACACTGCTAGATAAGATGTTGATGATATCTACCCCTATGAATGATTGTCAATTGACTAAGCATGTATATAGAAATTGTAAGATGAGGATAAGAGGTAAAGAAATGGCAGTAGATTTAATTTTATTAAATATGAGTGATTTTGATGTAATCCTAGGAATGGATTGGCTAGCTGCAAACCATGTTTATGGATTGTCGTGCTAGAACATTGACTTTTCCAGAGATAGATAATCTTGTTGTAAGTTTTGTGAAATCAAATGAAAGACATGTTTAATATAAATAAAAAAAGTATGATCTTAATACATGATATTCGATAGATGAATTTGTTTATCAACTATATATGTTAATGCGATGATTTGTGTTACTAACGGTGGAAAGGATAATGTGAAGGGTTCATTGCTTATGTGATTGAGACGGATAAGGCACGTCCGGAGTTGATAGACATCCCAATGGTCAGGGAATTTTCAGATGTCTTTTCGGATGAATTACCAGGGTTACCTCCAGATAGAGAGATGGAATTTGTATAGATTTGACACCTGGTACAGAGCCGATATCCAAGCCACCGTACAGAATGGCTCAAGTTGAGTTGAAAGAATTAAGGAAGCAATTACAGGAGTTGTTGGAGAAGGGGTTCATTAGGCCGAGCATCTCTGTCACGACCCAAATTACCTAAAATCACTAAAAATTTTTCGGTTTTCATTTATTATTTAATTCTTATCTTTCTCTCATCGTGACCATCCTACAAACAGTTGGGCTATGATTCGGTGTTAGTCACCTCTCACCTATTTACCATTCCATTTCCATAATCACATTCATATATCAGGATTTACTATCCTTTGACTTTAACTAAATACATATACAATGGTATTACATCACCTTACATCCCCGACATCATATCCATTTACAGTACTGTGCATTACATATTTAGATCCAAAACTATACAAATGTGTGTACTTGTTTCTCAATGGTAAGCAGCGGATACCAAGAATGCAAGTCCTCAGTTGCTCACTAACTACTGCGAGTACTCTGAAAAGATGGGAAAATAAGGGGGTGAGCAAACCACACGCTCAGTAAGGCAATTATGCAAGTAAGTTGATAGCTCCACTATCTACATGCTCATAATGCCATGCCCTTAAAATCCATTTCTTTTCGTTAAAAGCTTACGTACAAAAGCATGCATATTTTAATGCCATAGTTATAAAAACTATTCGTACATATAGAAATTGTGCAACTTATGCATCAATCGCATTTTATAGAAAATCATAAAATCATACCTAGCATGAATTGAATCAAGATCATGTACTAGTTCATCCCATTTAAACCAAATCATGAGAAACAATTATTTTCATGAATTTATCATTTAAGCATGGAAAACTCATCATGCTACTGCATTTAAATCACTTCATTAAAGCTGTAGTATAAAATAACCCGAAGGGTTTAAGCATCTTAATAAATCAATCTCATTAAAAATTCATTATAAAATTCTATTATAAAAGTCACCCTTCTTTCAGGGGCACATTTCATAAAATCCTCTGAAAAACCTATCATCATAATAGAATATCATAAAATCGGGGGCCTGACCTTCCCTCGTGTCTACCCTGGTCTATCGAGACCACAAGTTATATCATGTGAGACATGTAGGTGACTATATCAGTAACAACGAGGACTATGGCCATAACCTAGTGATCCCTGGCAACACGGTACCTAGTGTGCGGGGTATCACACCTGAAACGGGAGGTGGGTCGGTCTTACCCTCCAGAACAGTATAACATCACGATTACGAGGGCAAGGCTTGCTGCCTCGTCGATAATTCCACTCCACTCCAACAATCCCCACTGTACAGAGTAGTCCGCGTGACATACACGGTACAACGTACTCCGTGAACCCAAACTCAGTCAGGGGTGCCTATAAGAGGTCTTATCCACCCATACCATCTCTGTCTTAGTATGCACGTGTGGACATATCATTTTACTGTGACACAAAGTCTATAGAAGGTTCCAACACAGCTATATGCATGTCATATAAATCCCTGTGCCAGCGAAGCTCTAGCACGGCTCCATGCATATTCATGATATCTAAAAATCTCGTGCGAGCGAAGCTCTAGCACAGTGTCATAAAAATCAGTAAAATCTGCGTATGAGTAACACGCTAGTACGACTTTAAAATAATTTATAAATCCATATAAAATCATGTGCGAGCAACGCTCCAGCATGAATTAATGCTCGAGTAAATCAAAACTTCGTGCGAGCAATGCTCCAGTACGGCTTTATGCATAAATACGTTAAATCTCGTGCGAGTTACACTCTAGCCTAGCTTTTATGCAATATCATATCAAAATTGGATGCGAGCTAGGCTCCAGCACCTCTCATGCATGTCAAATCATTAAAACTAGTGCGAGTAATCGCTATAGCACCTTTTTATGCATATTCAGTCAAACTAGTCAAAACCGTCAAAACAGTCAAAACAGGGTGAGAGTTAGGCTCCAGCACCGCTCATGCATTTCACAATAATCAAGATCAATGCGAGCAACCGCTCTAGCACATTTCATGAATATGATGTCACACAATTCGGTGCGAGAAATCGCTCAAGCACATTTTATGCACACTCACAAACACAGATATAGTGCGAGCATGTGCTAGCACTATCTATTTCCATATAAACTTGATAGTTGGCCTATTTTCCAAAGAAATTTTATTTAAATCTAAATAACACTTACGTAGTGTTATCTTGTGAAATTTATACAATTACTGGCCAATCTACCGATTTGCTTTGCTTAAAAACCAAGAAAATTCCTTAATTCAGAAAAATCCTTAAATCATGCATTTCATGCATGTCATACTTTCACCATCCTTAGGTGAACTTCCCTCAATAGGGGTAAAATAGTCTTTTCCTATTTTGAGTCCTTAAAATCTGTAAACCATTTTTAAGACCTTTGTACAATATCAATGTATACATACATATTCAGTGTATACAAAAGTTATTTAAAGTACGCGTAGCTACCTCTAGCTACTCACACAATTCCCTTACCTCATTTTCTGTACAGTCTGACATTTCCACTGATGTCTTGTCAAGCAGTCCGATTTGCTCTCAATCAAATCTCCGAAACTACGTATAAATATACATCAGGTCAAATACAATACAATTAATTGTATTTCATATTTTCTGGGCTTAATTTAAATCATTGGGTCCGTTTACCCATATTGGGCCTGATTGCTCCATAATGGGCCTTAATCGACCTTAAGCCCGTTTTCAACTTACTATTCACATTATTGAGGCCTATTTGGCTCATTGGGCCCATCAGTATTTATTGAGTCTCGCTCTAAACTCTCAGATAGCATAATGAATTATTTACGATAATTTATCTCTAATTCTAGAATTTAATTCATTTAATGCGAAAATTAAATCCGTAATTTATGCGGTAAATTTTTAACACGCATAACGATGTAATATTGTCGTAAATAAGGGTTACTTACCCGAGATTCCATGATAGTACGTAAATCGAGCTGACTCGAGCTCTCGTTTGACGTCAATTGTCGAGCTACACAATAATATATTTTTTCGGTTCAATTTTCAGTCATATTAATCAAATTAAATATTCCAAAATTTAAATCGGTCAATTTCGACCGCTTACCGGCTTACCCGTAGCTCGATTGCATAACTGAGATTTTTCCCCAATTTTCCCCTTTTTTCCCTTTTTCTCTTTCTTTTCTTTTCTTTTTGGCTGAACCGGTCCGGTTCGATTTAGCATATCCTCACTGCGCTGAACCGACCGTATCGGTTCAAGCATCATTTTTCCATTCCTATGTCGTCTGGCCGGTTCTCAATGTGATTTCGGTGCTAATCGACACGCCACGGCCTGGGCGTTCATCATCGGGCCTCGGGTGGCATCGAATCGGCGCCGATGGCCACCAGTCTCCTCTCAACCTTTTCGGCGTCCCTTCCGTCGATCTCCCAATTCCAGCTTCTCCACGGTGCGTCGCCGTCGCTGGTGGGTCACCTGATGTCGGGCTGCCTTCGCTGGCCCCTCAGCCTCGCTGGTAGTCGTCGGATGGAGGGATTTTGTTTCCCTCGATTCTGTTTTCTCCGTTTCGCCATTTGCTTTTCTGTTTCGATATTCAATTTTTTTTATTATTTATAATTTATTTTAATAATATTTTTTTCATTAAAATATTATGAAAAATCAAAAAAATATCTAAAAAAATTATATTTTATTAATTTAATCAATAAATGAATTTATCGGTCTTATTTTATTTTTTCGGTATATTTTTCGATTAGTTTTAGGGTAATTTCTCGAAGTGAAAATTTCGGCTAATTCCAATAAATTCATATCTTGATCAATTGGACTCGAAATTTAATTATTTCTTCGTTATTGATCAAGATTTATCATTTCCATATTTTTAATTAAATTTTCTTGTCACGATAAATACTGAATTTCGATCTTTTGACCGTTTTACCCTTGCACGTGTTCGGGACTACAATTTCAATTCTTCATTTGATCTTTTCTCATTTAGTGTTTTAAATAAAATCGGGTTTTACAATCTCCCCCACTTAAGAAATTTGGTACTCCAAATTAGAACCAAGTCAAACGGGTCCATATACTACTCCGGTATGTCTATCACATCATACTTTTTAATTCCCATGTGACTTTTTTCGGAGTGTAATACTACCAACAGATTTGACTAGGGAGATCATCTTAAACCTCAACACATTCTCCTTCCATCTAATACCCGAATCGATTTTTTTTTCAACATAAGTTATATTTTCATTGAGCTAAGCTGTTGGAGCTTATATCCAATCACATATGCTGGGTCCGGATAGTATTTTCGAAGCATTATAAGATAGGACATATTGTGGATGCTTGCTAATTCAGGTGGTAACGCCAACCTATAGGTCTTATCTCCCACTTTGTCCAATCTCTCAAGGGATTCATCTAACGAAACTCAACTTGCCTTCTTTTCGAATCTCGTTATGCTCTTTGGACAAATAACTGCCAACAATACTAATTCACCCTCGATGAATTCCAATGGTTTTCTGTCTCTTGTCAGCATAGCCTTTCTGTCTGCTCTGTGGTGTTCTTAATCTCTCACAAATCAACTGAACATCCTCAGAGGTTTGTCTTATCAATTCGAGAACAATTCTCTATCTGTCACCCCTTTCTTCTTATCCATGTCAAGAAACAATCTAAAGTCATACCACGTCTCATACAATGTTATCTCGATACTCAAGTGATAACTGTCATTATTGGCGAATTCGATTAGTAACAACTGATCATCCTAGGAGCTTATAAAATCAATGGCACACGCTCTCATCATATCCTCCAAAACCTGTACAGTCCTCTGTGATTGACCATCTATCTGAGGATAGAAAGCTGTGCTAACACTCAATCGGGTTCCCATCGCTTCCTAAAAAATATTCCAAGAAATGGGAAGTGAAGCAGGAATCCCTATCTGATACCATGCTCACTGGAACGCTACATAATGTTCCACAATTTTTCGTACACATAGTTTCGCCTACGCATTTAGAGTATCTGGGGATTTTCATAACTAGAAGGTGGGTAGACTTAGTCAATCTATCGACTATCACCCAGATAGCCTCGTGATCCATTCGGGTCCTCTATAACCCATCACGAAATATTCATGGTAACTTGCTCCCATTTTCGTGTCAATATATAAGTAGAGGCTGCAATAATCCTGCAGACATCTAGTACTTTACCTTAATCTGCTGACATACGAGACACTTTTCCACAATTGTACAATGTCTCTTTTTATATTTGACCACCAAAACCCTTTTCAGATATTCCAATATATTTATTATGTCCCGATGCACTGTATATCCCGAAGAGTGAGCTTCTGAAAATAACACTATCTTATCAACTGTGGTCTTGGGGAGCACTTATGCTGTCTCTGAACCTTTGTAAGTCATCATCATTCACAGTGAACTTTGTCACTGTACCTTTCTGAATCTGACCCACACTATCGACACCATGCCGATTATCACGCTAAGCCTGGCAAATCCGATCACTCAAATCCGATTCTAACCTCAGTCTAGCTGTCATAAAATCACCGTCATCATCAGAAGGGATCACATCACTACTGAGGCTCACAACTGCTCTAGCAACTCACGCTCCCTAACCATCATAAGTGATACCATCTTGAGGCTCTTTCTGTTTAAGGCATCAACCATTACATTAGCCTTTCCTGGGTGGTACAATGTTCACAATCATAATCCTTAGAAGCTCTAACCCTCTTGGTTATCTCATATTCAACTCTTTCTATGAAAACAGATACTCGGGGTTTTTACGATCAGTGCATACCCAAAATTTTTTACCATTTAAGTGGTGGCGCCATACTTTTAGTGTAAACGCTACGGCTATCAACTCTAAATCATGGGTCAGATAGTTTCTATCATGATCCTTGAACTACCTGGATCCATAAATGACTATCTTCTCATTTGCATCAATACACAACCCAATCCTTATTTTGAGGTATCCATACACACTGAAAAACCTCTTGATCTATTGGTTATGGTGAGAATAATTACGGTGGTCAGCTTATTACTTCAATATACTAAAACTCACCGAAGCTACTTTCATACTTATCATCCTACTGACATACAATCTTTTTCGAACAAGATGTGTCAAATGAACAGCCCATTTCGATAAACTCTCAACAACTCGTCTGTAAGACAGTTTCCTGTTGCTAGTCATGCTCTTCCCTGGACTTCGAATACATCAAAATATCATCGTTCAAGATGACAACCACTCGGTCCAGGTAAGGTTTAAATACCTCATCATAGTTGAGTTCCACAAAATATTTCAATCACCCATATCCTTGACCTATGTACGCATAAACGTATACTGTCATTTCGAAATCGCTTCCGTTCAAGATACTAACCCACGTCATTTCCTTTTTCTTATATTAACGGCTTTTATAAAATTTTATTTTTTTAAACCTTCATGATTAATCGAATTCTATATTTCTTTATCGTACCAGTAAAGGTACCCAAATTTTAAATGTATATATTACGACTGTCGATTTCAATTTATAGGTTATGTGTGCGCTTCTAGGCGCTGTCAAGTCTTCAGGCAGAGAGATATTTTGAAATACCGTTATTAACCCTCAGATTAACCAAATGGACTGGGTGTGGATATATCCTCTCCTTATCCTTAGTCACAATTCATATTCACTACATATCACTTAATCAAAATTACTTTACATATCAAGATATTCTTACCTTGCATACGCCTCTTATTCCAATATATCTCGTATTCAGGATCTATCACATCTTAAAGCTTATCTCTTTTCATATATCACTTATAACAAACTCTTTCATTACTTGTCAAAACTTACAGTATACTTTTCAGGGGTGAAAGCATCACTATCTTAGGATAGCAATCTAAACAGCATAGCTTGTAGCTGAATCAATCTATTCTTAAATATTACTTCAAAATTATTCATATTCTATTGAATAAAATCGGCTGACATATCTTTTTTCCTCCGTTTTCAACTAACAATCCCTATACCCATATTCAGTTAGTGAAAATCAGCTAACTATCGTCATCTTGCCTAAGGATACAGGTTTCACATCTTTCACTAGCTTATAAGCAAATGAAGGCGGTATGAATAAATGTGTGGCACCAAGATCAATTAAAATAATTACTTCATTACTTACAACCAGTGTGGTATCTTCCACCACATTAGATGAAATATCAGTAGTGTCCCGATCCAAGGCATACACTCGCTTTCGTCCAACATCTTATTTCTGTGGTATCTACCACACATCCTACACTGTTTCGTAGCAGGTCGGGATCTTCCAATCATAGTACCCCTCAAAAGTACTGTATTTGGATACACTAGGGCCTTACCAATCATCTTACCCCGTGACTCAACAGTTCTAAGCTTTTACCAACTACCTTTTTCTCGTTCTGACATCTCTGTCATTCTCTATTCTCTTTTTGTCTCAATTTTGGCCCTTACTACCTTTTCCAATCTTAGAGACATGCAACTCATGATCTTATTCACACAACTGTAGTCTGCGCACTGCCTCGGCATAGGTAGTGATATCTAATGGGGCCAATAGGACTCTAATCAATAATTTGAGCCCTTCCATGAACTTTCAAACATGTCGACTCTCATTGTTCATAGTGTCGAAGTCATATCTGGGCAGGTATATAAACTGAGTTTCATACTCATCAATCAACCAGTTCCACTGGGTCAGAGTAAAGCATTTTATCTGTAATTCTCGTTAAGCAGTGTCCGGGATATTTTGTCATCGGAATACATCTAGAATTACTTTCCCTATCCATTTTGGATGTCTAACTCTTAAGATGGGTCGAGCAAACTTCCACCAATGCTCCGACTCGCCCTTAAATCCTATGAATACTTTGAGTAATTAGCTCGCAAAATATTCTCCACACTCCGCTCTAATCTCGTGAAGCGTGTCTCAATACCATCCAATCTCTCTGTCGGACTCTGTGGGGTATGCTCAACTTCAGCCTCCACTTCAATCTCATCTGGAATCTCATGTGGAGACTCAGTACGACTCTCAGGCCTACCTCAATGGCCTCGATCTCGTGTACTCGCCCCTCTACCATAGCGACTATCAATTTATGAGTCTATTCTTGCATTCAAAACAAATTCTTAGCTGCAATTCCATCTCGATATACACAATTGTATCTAAACAATGCACAGTACATGGGGATGTAAACTTTCTTAACCACTAACACCGACTCATATAAGGCCAACTCAGCTCTGTAACCAAAAACTGTCATGACCCAAATTACCTAAAATCACTATAAATTTTTTGCTTTTTATTTATTATTTAATTCTTACCTTTCTCTCATCGTGACCATCCTACAAACAGTTGGGCTATGATTTGGTGTTAGTCAACTCTCACCTATTTACCATTCCATTTCCATAATCACATTCATATATCAATATTTACTATCCTTTGACTTTAACTAAATACATATACAATGGTATTACATCACCTTACATCCCCAACATCATATCCATTTGCAGTACTATGCATTACATATTTAGATACAAAACTATACAAATGTGTATACCGGTTTCTCAATGGGAAGCAGCAGATACCAAGAATGCAAGTCCTCAATCGCTCACTAACTACTGCGAGTACTCTAAAAAGATGGGAAAATAAGGGGGAGAGCAAACCATACGCTCAGTAAGGCAATTATGCAAGTAAGTAGATAGCTCCATTATCTACATGCTCATAATGCCATGCCCTTAAAATCCATTTCTTTTTGTTAAAAGCTTACACACAAAAGCATGCATATTTCAATGCCATAGTTATAAAAACTATTCGTACATATAGAAATTGTGCAACTTATGCATCAATAGCATTTTATGGAAAATCATAATTAGCATGAATTAAATCAAGATCATGTACTAGTTCATGCCATTTAAACCAAATCATGAGAAACAATTCTTTTCATGAATTTATCATTTAAGCATGGAAAACTCATCATGCTACTGCATTTAAATCACTTCATTAAAGCTGCAGTATAAAATAACCCAAAGGGTTTAAGCATATCAATAATCAATAAATCAATCTCATTAAAAATTCATTATAAAATTCTATTATAAAAGTCACCTTTCTTTCAAGGACACGTTTCATAAAATCCTCTTAAAAACCTATCATCATAATATAAAATCATAAAATCGGGGACCTGACCCCTCCCTCGGGTCTACCCTGGTCTATCGAGACCACAAGTTATATCATGTGAGACATGTAGGTGACTATATCAGTAACAACGAGGACTATGGCCATAACCTAGTGATCCCTGGCAACACGATACCTAGTGTGCGGGGTATCACACCTGAAACGGGAGGTAGGTCGGTCCTACCCGCCAGAACAGCATAACATCAGGATTACGAGGGCAAAGCTTGCTGCCTTGTGGCTAATGCCACTCCACTCCAACAATCCCCACGGTACAGCGTACTCCGCGTGACATACACGGTACAACGTACTCCGTGAACCCAAGCTCAGTCAGGGGTGCCTGCAATATGTTTTATCCACCCATACCATCTCTCTCTCAGTATGCACGTGTGGACATATCATCTCACTGTGTGACACAGTCTACAGGAGGTTCCAACAAGGCTATATGCATGTCATATAAATCCCTGTGCCAGCGAAGCTCTAGCACAGCTCCATGCATATTCATGATATCTAAAAATCTCGTGTGAGCAAAGCTCTAGCACAGTGTCATAAAAATCAGTAAAATCTGTGTACGATAACACTTCAGTACGACTTTAAAATAAGTTATAAATCCATATAAAATCATGTGCGAGCAATGCTCCAACATGAATGAATGCTCAAGTAAATCAAAACTTCATACGAGCAACGCTCCAGTACGACTTTATACATAAATACATTAAATCTCGTGCGAGTTACACTCCAGCATGACTTTTATGCAATATCATATCAAAACTGGATGCGAGCTAGGCTCCAGCACCTCTCATGCATGTTAAATCATTAAAACTAGTGCAAGCAATCGCTCCAGCACCTTTTTATGCATATTTAGTCAAAACCGTCAAAACCGTCAAAACAGGGTGCCAGCTAGGCTCTATCACCTCTCATGCATTTCACAGTAATAAAAATCAGTGTGAGCAATAGCTCTAGCACATTTCATGCATATGATGTCACACAAGTCGGTGAGAGCAATCACTCAAGCACATTCACAAACGCAGATATAGTGCGAGCTATGTGCCAGCACTATCTGTTTCCATATAAACTTGATAGTTGGCCTATTTTCCAAAGAAATTTCATTTAAATCTAAATAACACTTACGTAGTGTTATCTTGTGAAATTTATACAATTACTGGCCAATCTACCGATTTGCTTTGCTTAAAAATCAAGAAAATTCCTTAATTCAAAAAATTCCTTAATTCAAAAAATTCCTTAAATCATGCATTTCATGCATGTCATGCTTTCACCATCCTTAGGTGAACTTCCCTCAATAGGGGAAATATAATCTTTTCCTATTTTGAGTCCTTAAAATCTTTAAACCATTTTTAGGACCTTTGTACAATATCAATGTATACATACATATTCAGTGTATACAAAAGCTAGTTAAAGTACGCGTAGCTATCTCTAGCTACTCACATAATTCCCTTACCTCATTTTCTATACAGTCTGACATTTTCACTGATATCTCGTCATCCAGTTCGATTTGCTCTCAATCAAATCTTCGAAACTGTGTATAAATATACATCAGGTCAAATATAATAGAATTAATTGTATTTCATATTTTCTAGGCTTAATTTAAATCATTGGGCCCGTTTACTCATATTGGGCCCGATTGGACCATAATGGGCCTTAATCGACCTTAAGTCCGTTTTCCATTTACTTTTCATATTATCAGGCCTATTGGGCTCATTGGGCCCATCAGTATTTATTGAGTCTTGTTCTGAACTCTCATATAGCTTAATGAATTATTTACGACAATTTATCTCTAATTGCAAAATTTAATTCATTTAATGAGAAAATTAAATCCGTAATTTATCCAATAAATTTCTAACACGTATAACGATGTAATATTGTCATAAATAAGGATTACTTACCCGAGATTCCATGATAGTATGCAAATCGAGCTGACTCAAGCTCTCGTTTGACATCAATTGTCGAGCTGCACAATTATATATTTTTTCAGGTCAATTTTCAGTCGGATATTAATCAAATTAAATATTTCAAAATTTAAATCGATCAATTTCAACCGCTTACCGACTTACCCGTAGCTCGATTGCATCACTGAGATTTTTCTCCTTTTTCTTTTTCCATTTTTCTCTTTCTTTTCTTTTCTTTTTGGCTGAACCAGTCCGGTCCGGTTCAGCATACCCTCATAGGCTAAACCGACCGTATCGGTTCAGGCCTCATTTTGCCGTTTAGACGTCGTCCGGTCGGTTCCCGACGTGATTTCGATGCCAATCTGCGTGCCATGGCCTAGGCATTCATCATCGGGCCTCAGGTGCCGTCGAATCGGTATCGATGGCCTCCAATCTCTTCTCTCCCTTTTCGGCCTCCCCTCCGTCAATCTCCCGATTCCAGCTTCTCCACGGTGCGTCGCCGCTACTGGTGGGTCGCCCGATGTCGGGTTGCCTTCGCCGGCCCTCGCCGGCCCCGCAACCTCGTCGGTGGTCGTCGGATGGAGGGATTTCATTTCCCTCGATTTTGTCTTCTCCGTTTCGCCATTTGCTTTTCTGTTTCGCGATTCAAGTTTTTTTATTTATAATTTATTTTAATAATATTTTATTCATTAAAATATTATTAAAAATCTAAAAATATCTAAAAAAATTATATTTTATTCATTTAATCAATAAATGAATTTATCGATCTTATTTTGTTTTTTGGTATATTTTGTCGACTATTTTCAAGGTAATTTCTCGAAGTGAAAATTTCGATTAATTTCAATAAATTCATATCTTGATGACTCGAAATTTAATTATTTCTTCGTTATTGATCAAGATTTCTCATTTCCATATTTTTAATTAAATTTTCTTGTCACGATAAATACCGAATTTTGGTCTTTTGACTGTTTTACCCTTGCACGTGTTCGGGACTACCATTTCAATCCTTCATTTGATCTTTTCTCATTTTGTGTTTTAAATAAAATCGAGTATTACAATCTCACCTTGGGGAGCACCAGTTTAGTGTGTAAGGAAGAAGGATGGAAACCTCTGACTGTGTATAGATTATCGGTTGTTGAATAAGGCCACCATCAAGAATAAGTACCCCCTTCCACACGTCGATACTTGTTTGATCAGCTTAGGGGAGCACAAGTTTTCTCCAAGATAGATTTGAGATCTGGGTATCATAAGTTGAAAATTCAGGAGGGAGATGTACCCAAAACCACTTTCCTCACCCGGTATGGACATTGTGAGTTTATGGTTATGTCATTCAGGTTGACAAATCCTCCCGCAGCTTTTATGTCGTTGATGAATGAGGTATTTCACCAGTACTTGGATCGATTTGTTATTATGTTTATTGATGATATACTGGTGTACTCAAAAACTAGAGAGGAGCATGAACAGGATTTAAGGATAGTGCTACAGACCCTCCGAGAGAAGAAGTTGTACGCTAAACTTAGTAAGTGCGACTTTTGGTTGGAACAGATCTCTTTTCAGGGTCATATAGTATCAAAAGATGGTGTGTCAGTGGATCCCTCAAAGATTGAGGCAGAGATACAGTGGCAGACACCCCAGACAGTGATAGAGATTAGAAGTTTCCTAGGTTTGGCTGGATATTATCGAAGGTTTATCGACGAATTCTAGAGATTAGCTACTCCTTTGACACGTATCACGAGAAAGAATGTTGAATTTGTGTGGGATGATAAGTGTGAGGAAAGTTTTCAGGAGTTGAAGCGTCGTTTGACTACAGCTCCGATACTCACCATTCCTACCAGCTTAGGAGGTTTCTCGATGTATACGGAGGCATTACACCAAGGACTGGGCTGTATACTCATCCAGGATGGGAAGGTAGTAGCCTATGGAACAGGATAACTGAAGGATCATGAGAGCAGCTACCGGACCCATGATTTAGAGTTGGCGGCCGTAGTGTTTGTATTGAAAATATGACGCCAATATCTCTATGGTGAGAGATTTCAGGTTTACACTGATCATAAGAGCCTTAAGTAGCTGTTCTCACAAAAAGAGTTGAACATGAGACAAAAGAGATAGCTCAAACTTTTAAAAGATTATGATTCTGAGATCTTATACCACCCGGGTAAAGCGAATGTAGTTGCTGATGCACTGAGTAGGAAGCATCTTGGGTTGGTGTCATTTTTTATGATTAGGGAACATGAGCTGTTGGAACAGTTCACGAACCTCAGTTTGGATATGACCCCGCCTGACGCTAATAGTGATTTTATGATAGCTAGCCTGCAGTTGGAATTGGATCTGGTAGATCAAATTCGGTAGGCTCAACGAATTCAACAGTATAGTGATATTGCCAGGTGGATATAGAGGGGTACAGAGATTGAATTTGAATTGAGTTCAGATGGATTGTTGAGGTTCAGAGGTAGGATATGTGTTCCCGATGATCCAGAGATAAGAAAGTTGATCTTGACAGAGGCTCACTCATTGAGGTATACAATACATCCAGGGAGTACCAAGATGTATCAGAATCTTTGAAAGGTTTATTCGTGGTTTGGGATGAAGAAAGACATTACTGAATATGTCGCTAAATGTCTCGTTTGTTAGCAGGTGAAGGTAAAGTATCAGAAGTCTGCAGGGTTATTGCAGCCTCTACCGATACCTACTTCGAAGTGGGAGAACGTCACCATGGATTTTGTGATGAGATTACCAAGGACCCGCAGAGGTTATGAAGCCATATGGGCGATTGTGGATCGGTTGACGAAATCAGCCCATTTCCTAGCTATGAGAGCTAACGATACTCTGTGCCAGTTAGCGAACTTGTATGTGCGTGAGATAGTGAGGCTACATAGAATTCCAGTGAGCATTGTTTCTAATAGGGATGCCCACTTCACTTCCCATTTTTGGAAACATTTTCAGGAAACGATGGGGACACAGTGGAGTTTTAGCACCGCATTTCATCCTCAGACAGATGGTCAGTCATAGAGGACTATACAGACCTTGGAGGATATGTTGAGAGAGTGTGCGTTGGATTTTGGAGGCTCTTGGGATTACTATTTGTCACTCGCAGAGTTCGTCTATAATAACAGTTTTCATGCGAGTATCGGGATGGCCATATGAGGCATTGTATGGGCGTAGATGTTGTTCCCCTATTGGATGGGAAAAGGTTAGTGATAGACATATCTTTACTCCTGACTTGGTCAAATAAGCCTCTGAGGATGTCTAGTTGATTTGTGAGCAGTTATGGACAACTCAGAGCAGACAAAAGAGATATGCTGACAAGAGATAGAGACCACTAGAGTTTATGGTGGGTGAGTCAGTGTTTTTGAAGGTTTCTCCCTCGAAGGGGATTAAGAGATTCAGGGAGAAGGGGAAGTTGAGCCCTCGATATATAAGGCTATTTGAGATACTTGATAAAGTGGGAGACAAGGCATACAAGCTAGCATTGGCACCTGAACTAGCGAATGTACATAACATCTTCCACATATCCATGTTATAGAAGTATCACCTGGACCCGACACATGTGATAAGATATGAGCCGTTGGAGCTCAATGAAAGTATGACGTACGTTGAGAAGCCAGTTCAGATATTAGATAGAAAAGAGAAAGTGTTGAGGACAAAGACCATTCCTTTGGTGAAAGTTCTATGGCAACATCACACTGTAGAAGAGGCCACATGGGAATTGGAGAGTTTGATGTGGGAGAGGTATCCCGAGTTATTCACAGAGTGATTGGTTCCAATTTGGAGGACCGAATTTTCTAAGTGGGGAAGAATGTAAGACCCCATATATGAATAATGACACGCCTTAAAGGTAATGTCCGCAAGTGCACGGGTCGTACAAGTAATAATGGGATTTGAGTCCCAAGTTATCGTCCCACAGAGAAGTTGACTATCCTAATTAACTACCTGTTAATCTTACCCTAAGTATATTCTAGCAAATTATAAAATTAAGGTGGGTGATCAACATAGCTAGAATTAAAAATACTGAAAGCAATAAAATAATAAAAGCTATAAAAGAAAGAAATTAAAACCGAGCAAAATTACTTAAAGTGCTCCATGCAATTAAAATAAAAAACCTACAAAAGAAATTAAACAGTTAAAACTAATTAACGCAATTAAAATAAAATGCAATTATAAAAATAAAGTAATAAAATTAAACTACAATTAAACTAACCTAAAATGCAATTTTAAACTACTTGATCAAAATGCAATTTAAACTAAACTAAAACATAATGAAAATCAAGACTAAATTAAAAATGCATGAAACACATTTAATCTAAATTAACTCTAAATGCATCTAAACTAAAATAAAATCCTAAATCATTTAAGATAAAACTAACTACTAACTAAAAATTAACACTACAAATTAACATGCAAAAATATTAAAACTAACCTACCATTATAATTGACTAAACTAACTAACTAACAACTAACAAATGCATGAAAATGGATTAATTGCTATAATGCACTAGCCAAACAAGCCTTAACCAATTTAAATCAACAAAGAAATCCCTCCATTCACTGTTCACGTCTTTCACATTTTGCATATTTTCATTTCCAGGCTTCGGTCTGTCCAGGCAGGCTGCTGTTTGTCCTCTGGTCCAGGCTTTTGCCTGCTGTTTGGCCTCCATTCTTGGTATGTCATGCAATACTGAGACTGCAACTTGCTCCAGGCTAATCTAGGTCTGCATTCGTTCTGCTCCAGGTTGCTGTTCGTGCTCTCTAATTGGCCTGCAACCTCTGCATCTGTCGCTGTCCTGCTGCATTCTGCTTCTGTTATTTTTGCCCTAGTGTGTCTCGGTTCCAGGTGCTCACGGGTTGTCCTCTGCCCAGCTATTGCATACAGCCTTCACAAGTCCACTTGTTGTCCTGCATCTGCCATGCTTTCTCTTGGATCCATTGCCCAGGTGTGTCCAGCTTGCTGTATGCAACTCTCACCAACTCTGCCTCGGTTCCGTGTGCTCCTTCCTGCAACAAGCTTAGCACGTCTCCAACTGCTTCAGCTTTATCAGCCTATTGCATTTGCGTTTATCTGGCTCTTGGACTGCACGCGACCTGCTGTGCCCACGGTACCAGCTTACTTCTTACTCCCGATTTTGTACAGCACATTGGCTTTAGAACAGAGCAGAGCATAGAGGAATGATGATCCTCGTCTACTGCAGCAATGCAACCCGGCTAGCTTCTGTTCTGCTCAGCTGCCTTCCTGTCATCCCTCCTGTAAAGTCTTGCAATAATAAAATAGCTTGAAACAGAGTAAACCGAATCAACTAATTACTGCTAAATCGAGGAATGAGAGAGCAACATGGGCTATGCCTTGCTTCATTTTCTGCTTAGCCTACTGTTCCACTGTGCGAGTAATGCAAGAACAGAATCTGATGTTGAACTTGTACCACTGCACCAGAACAAGGTAAGACGAGAACAACATGCTTCAGCTAGGCAGCCCTCAAATGTTTCTCACCAAATTAAGCTAAAGCAAACATAAAAAATAAGAAAAGAAATAATTACCAACAACATGTAAAAGGATGAGGAGGGAGTCATAAAACAAAGAAAAATAGTGAATAAAACTAGTAACCCGAGAATGAAACCAATCAAGAAAGCAAAATCGAGAACTAGAAGTAACAAAAGCTTGCTTTTCATAAAGAAAATGTAAATTCCATGAACAATAACTAAAACAAACTTTAAAAATGCTAACCGAAAAAAAATACTTGGAAAGTTAAACTAAAAACAAATTTAAAAACTAAAGCTACTTTAGAATTACAACTACTTCTAATTTACTCTACACTACTCCTAACTACACTACATTACATACTCCTAAATTACATTCTCTTTCAATTGTCATCCTTTCCTATTTATAAACATACTAGGGGTAAAATTGTAATTTCTACATCCTTGATGAGTTGGCATTTTTTTTACCACTTGTCTTCACACCATTGGCTCCTTGAAAAGATATTTCCATGTCATCTGTCTTCTTGTCCAATTGGATGTGCTAGGTGGCATGACTCGTGTTGTCAGCATGGCTCAATCTCGATTTTAGCCCAATTTCGGTCCATTTTCTACCGAAATATTCAAAATTCATCCGGATTTAATTTATCTGCAAACATGAGAATTTTAATTAAATAAAGGGGATAATTAACAAAATAAATTGGGGATTTAAATAATGAATTAGGAAATTAAGCACAAATAATTCTAAAAATATAGAATTATCACACCCACAAACTTGAGCTTTTGCTTGTCCTCAAGCAAAACAAAATGATTGTAGGAATAACAAGTACAAAACACAATAATTTCCC
This sequence comes from Firmiana major, assembly GCA_033439115.1. Taxonomy (NCBI): domain Eukaryota; kingdom Viridiplantae; phylum Streptophyta; class Magnoliopsida; order Malvales; family Malvaceae; genus Firmiana; species Firmiana major. The sequence continues at coordinate 14,540,202 of CM065904.1, read as the reverse complement.
TAATATCATCCTAAAAAAAAGTACAGACTATGAAATCAAAGACTCACAATTACAAGTCCAGCACTTAGAATTATTCAATCATAAGTCCTAACCCAAATTGGACTCCTCGTGAGTGTGTGAAAAATGTCTAAGTCACTTCACAGTACATTATCCAAATCAGATTATGCAACACAATGAATGCAAAGTCAATGACATGTGATCATTCCCATAAGTTTGCTTTTCACTTCTCTCTCCACTAATGTAGTCACACTTAACCAAAGATTAATAGGACTTCATTAAGTTTGTAATGTAAGGCTGGGGCTAAGGTATGATAAAGTCGATTTAGGTTTAATTACCCCTTAACATGCATTACTTCTAGGATCTATAATGTAAGAGCTCTTAATTATTTCCCCCAAACTTATTTCTTTTACTAAACATTTTTTTTTATTTTTCTTCTTTCTTCTTTTCTTTTACTTTTTCTTTCTTTTTCATCATTTTTTTTATACATACTCTTTCACTATCACTTAATACCCATATAGCTCATAATATATACTAATGACTTTTCATGCTTTTGGGGTAAGGGATAGGAACAAAGTATTTAAGCTAAGTAAAATAACGCAGATATATTTACAGAGAAAAGCTTATTTGGCCCAGATGGGTGACTAGGGGTAGAATATGTACAAGGAAGGCTAGAAAGGCTCAAATGATCCAAAGATGGCCTAAATCATCTCCCTAATCAAGTGTGATCTAATATTTAACCTCGAGATCAGATCAAACAAATTCTAGAATATGATGCACAAAATCAACTGAACAAATGCAGTCCTATGTACACATAAGCTTTCTCTAAATAAATATACCGATTCATGACATGACATGTGCATAAGATGAGGAAATCACAATCAGAATCAAGATAAATTCAAGAACTCAACGTCATGCTTTTCCTATAATCATGCATTTCAGTCAATCAAAGTCAGACTAAATCATGGGGTCATATCATCGGAATATAGGAAAACTACATGCTAAGCACTAGATCATCCCAAAATCAAACAATTTAAGCTCATATTATCGAAAATATTTTGAAAATTCTTTCTCAAATTTTTGAAAAAAAATTGAAATTTTTTCCAATTTTTCACAAAATTGCTCAAGTGATATCCTCTCCCCCAAACTTAAAGTGCATAGTATCCTCAGTGTGCAGATAATATAAGAATTTAAGCTCGAGAACAGAGTACTCCCATTTCTGATGTTGATGAACAACTGAAGCTTGATTGAAAGCATAAAACTAGAAAATAAACTTGCAAAATAAACAAGGAAAAAAACAACAGAAAAGAAAAAGAAAAATGAACTATATACAAAGTGAAAAGGAAAACACAGCCACTTCAAATGCAGCAGAAGAAAACAACACTCAGTAGCAGGGCAAAGAGTCGGAGGGTAATCCAAAGTGGTGACAGGGTGCTGATAGTTAAATCCTCCTAAGCCCTATCTACTTCCTTCTTTCTCTCAGATATTATATGCTTAAGCCTTATATTCTCCTCAATCTCCATCTTAAAACACTCTTGAGAGTCATCAGGGAGCTTCAAAGGTTTGAAAACATTAAACTTTACTTCCTGATCTTGGACTCTCATCGTTAACTCCCCCTTTTGTACATCAATTACTGTTCTACCAGTAGCTACGAAAGGTCTACCTAGTATAATGGGGACTTCCCTGTCTTCCTCCATGTCCAACACGATAAAATTCGCAGGTAAAATAAACTTGTCCACCTTTACTAAGATATCCTCAATGACCCCCTTCGAATATTTAATTGATCGATCAGCCAACTGGAGGGTCACTGTGGTGGGCTTGGCATCCCCTATTCCTAACTTATGATAGATAGACAATGACATCAAATTTATACTCGCTCCTAAATCGCATAGGGCTCTACCAAAGAATAAATTTCCAATAGTGCATGGTATGGTAAAGCTCCCAGGATCCTTAAGCTTAGGGGGTAATTTCCTCTGGATAATGGCACTACATTCCTCAATTAAGGCCACCACCTCATAGTCTTCCAATCTCCTTTTCCTAGAGAGGATATCCTTCAGAAACTTCACATAACTTGGCATTTTCACTAAAGCATCTGCGAAAGGAATGTTGATGTGAAGTTTCTTAAAAACCTCAAGAAATTTAGCAAATTGTTGTTCAAGCTTTTGGTTTTGAAACCTTTGAGGAAAAGGTATTGGTGGTCTAACCGGAGGGGATGTAGTGGAAACATTTGTAGCATCAGAGGGCGAGAAAGGCTGTGAAGTAGAAGAAGGTATAGATGAAGAAGCACCTAGCTTTGATTCTTTTGCAGCTTGATCTTGATGTTCTTTTTCTTTCGGAGCTGCTTCGTTAAAACTTAAGAATTCTTCAACTATGTGTTGTTCAGGTTGAGACTTAACTTATGGATCATCGTCTAGCTCTTTGCCGCTCCTGAGGGTAATGGCTTGCACATGTTCCTTACCCTCCCTTTGCCTAACAAGATTGACTTCGGTGTTACTAGGAAGGGTCTCTTGAGGACGCTGACTAAGAGCATTCACTATTTGTCCTACCTGAACCTCTAAGTTCTTAATTGAAGCTGCTTGATTTTGCAGGATCGTTGTAAACATTTCCTTAAGCGAGGGCTTCTTTTCAGCTGTTGGTAAGTGCTGAGGTTGCGGTGGTGGTGGTGGTTGATGGTAATGAGGTGGATGATGGTAAAAATGAGGTGGGGATGGTTGATGGTATGGAAATGGATATTGCGACTGTGGTGGTACCTGAACCAGTGGAGCTTGAAAATTAGGGGGTTCTACAGGTCTAGAGCTAGAAGTTTGCCCTTGGTTTTGGCTCCAGGAGAAGCTATGATGGTTCCTCCACCCTGGGTTGTAGGTGTTTGACAAGGGGTTGTTCTGTTGCTTCTAAAGTGGAGCAACATATTAAACTGATTCTAGGTTAAGTGGACACCTATCCACAGAGTGTGTACCACTACACAGATCGCATGAAGGGAAAGGACTTTGGACAGAATAAATTGAATTAGGACTGGTAGAAAGATTATGCTAGGAACTGAGCGACTCTACCTTCTTCATAAGATTAGCGATTTGAGAGGTCAAGGTAGACAGTGTGTCGAGCTCATAAATACCCGTCAGCTTCTTTGGCAATTGCCTCTCCAAGGACCATAGATAGTTGTTAGCCGCCATCTTGTCCAAGAGCTTGTAAGCTTCCTCCTCTGTTTTACACATTAGCGCTCCACCTGCAGTAGCGTCAACAATGGTCCTATTCTAGCTTGTAAGTCCGTTGTAGAAGGTCAGGACTTGCAGCCATAATGGTAGGCCATGGTGAGGGCACTTCCTAAGAAGCTCCTTATATCTTTCCCATGCTTCGTAAAGAGATTCAGAGTCGTACTGGGCAAAGGAAGATATATTACTACGGAGTTGGACGATTTTAGAGGGAGGGAAAAACTTAGATAGAAATTGATGGGCTAACTCGTCCCATGTAGAAATGGATCCTGGAGGCAGGGAGGTTAACCAATGTCGCGCTCTATCCCTAAGTGAGAAGGGCAATAATCTAAGCCTAAGCGCATCATCAGATAATCCATTATGTTTGAACGTGTTGCACAAGTCTAGGAATTGCCCAAGGTGAGCATGTGGGTCATCGTGTGGAAGCCCACTGAACTGTAAAGATGTCTGGATCAATTGGAGGATTGCGGGCTTAATTTCGAAGTTGTTAGCAGGGACAGCTGGTGGCCTAATGCCGGTATAATAACCTCCAATAGTCGGCATTGCATAATCTCCAACGGTCTTAATTTCTCTATTTTCTGCCATCGTGTTTTGCAGCGGAGCTATAAATTTTCTAGAGTCCTTTCGAATTTTTCTAAGAGTGCGTTCAATTTTAGGATCTAGAGGAAAGGAATTAAAACTCCTGACTCTACGCATGCAAACATCAACAAGTCCTTAGAATTTTTTTTTAGGTTTTTAAATTTTTTAATTCTTTTTAATTAATTAATTAAGAGAAAATTCAAATAACCTAAGTAGGGCTCTAAATATTTATAACCTAAATATTTACAAGCTAGAATTACACCTAAGCATAATTTCACTGATATTAACTAATGGCTAATTAAGACTTCCCCGGCAACAACGCCAAAAACTTGACACGCCCTAAAGGTAATGTCCGTAAGTGCACGGGTCGTACAAGTAATAATGGGATTTGAGTTCCGAGTTATCGTCCCACAGAGAAGTTGACTAGCCTAATTAACTACCGGTTAATCTTACCCTAAGTATATTCTAGCAAATTATAAAATTAAGGTGGGTGATCAACATAGCTAGAATTAAAAATACTGAAAGCAATAAAATAATAAAAGCTATAAAATAAAGAAATTAAAACCGAGCAAAATTACTTACAGTGCTCCATGCAATTAAAATCAAAAACCTACAAAAGAAATTAAAACAGTTTAAACTAATTAACGCAATTAAAATAAAATGCAATTATGAAAATAAAGCAATAAAATTAAACTACAATTAAACTAACCTAAAATGCAATTTTAAACTGCTTGATCAAAATGCAATTTAAACTAAACTAAAACTTAATGAAAATCAAGACTAAATTAAAAATGCATGAAACACATTTAATCTAAATTAACTCTAAATGCATCTAAACTAAAACAAAATCCTAAAACATTTAAGATAAAACTAACTACTAACTAAAAATTAACACTACAAATTAACATGCAAAAATATTAAAACTAACCTACCATTATAATTGACTAAACTAACTAACTAACAACTAACAAATGCATGAAAATGGATTAATTGCTACAATGCACTAGCCAAACAAGCCTTAACCATTTTAAATCAACAAAGAAATCCCTCCATTCACTGTTCACGTCTTTCACATTTTACATATTTTCATTTCCAGGCTTCGGTCTGTCCAGGCTTGCTGTTGTTTGTCCTCTGGTCCAGGCTTTTGCCTGCTGTTCGACCTCCATTCTCGGTATGTCATGCAATACTAAGATTGCAACTTGCTCCAGGCTACTCTAGGTCTACATTCGTTCTGCTCCAGGTTGTTGTTCGTGCTCTCTAATCGGCCTGCAACCTCTGCATCAGTCGCTGTCCTGCTGCATTCTGCTTCTGCTGTTTCTGCCCTGGTGTGTCTCGGTTCCAGGTACTCACGGGTTGTCTTCTACCCAGCTACTGCATAAAGCCTTCACAAGTCCACTTGCTGTCCTGCATCTGCCATGCTTTCTCTTGGATCCATTGCCCAGGTGTGTCCAGCTTACTGTCTGCAACTCTCACCAACTCTGCCTCTGTTCCGTGTGCTCCTTCCTGCAACAAGCTTAGCACGTCTCCAACTGCTTCAACTTCATCAGCCTACTGCATTTGCGTTTATCTGGCTCTTGGACTGCACGCGACCTGCTGTGCCCATGGTACCGGCTTGCTTCTTACTCTCGATTCTGTACAGCACATTAGCTTTAGAACAGAGCAGAGCAGAGAGGAATGATGATCCTCGTCTACTGCAGCAATGCAACCCGGCTAGCTTCTGTTCTGCTCAGCTGCCTTCCTGTCATCCCTCCTGTAAAGTCTTGCAATAATAAAATAGCTTGAAGCAGAGTAAACCGAATCAACTAATTACTGCTAAACCGAGGAATGAGAGAGCAACATGGGCTATGCCTTGCTTCATTTTTTGCTTAGCCTACCGTTCCACTGTGCGAGTAATGCAAGAACAGAATCTGATGTTGAACTTGCACCACTGCACCAGAGAAGGTAAGATGAGAACAACGTGCTTCAGCTAGGCAGCCCTCAAATTTTCTCACCAAATTACGCTAAAGTAAACATAAAAAAAAAGAAACAATTACCAACAACAAGTAAAAGGATGAAGACGGAGTCATAAACAAAGAAAAATAGTGAATAAAACTAGTAACCCAAGAATGAAACCAATCAAGAAAGCAAAACTGAGAACTAGAAGTAACAAAAGCTTGCTTTTCATAAAGAACATGTAAATTCCATGAACAATAACTAGAACAAACTTTAAAAATGCTAACCGAAAAAAAATACTTGGAAAGTTATACTAAAAACAAACTTAAAAACTAAAGCTACTTTAGAATTACAACTACTTCTAATTTACTCTACACTACTCCTAACTACACTACATTACATACTCCTAAATTACATTCTCTTTCAATTGTCATCCTTTCCTATTTATAAATATACTAGGGGTAAAATTGTAATTTCTACATCCTTGATGAGTTGGCATTTTTTTTGGCCACTTGTCTTCATACCATTGGCTCCTTGAAAAGATATTTACATGTCATCGGTCTTCTTGTCCAATTGGATGTGCTAGGTGGCATGACTCGTGTTGTCCGCGTGGCTCAATCTCGATTTTAGCCCAATTTTGATATATTTTCTACCGAAATATTCAAAATTCATCCGAATTTAATTTATCTGCAAACATGATAATTTTATTTAAATAAAGGGGATAATTAACAAAATAAATCGGGGATTTAAATAATTATTTAGGAAATTACGCACAAATAATTCTAAAAATATAGAATTATCAAATAACCTTGTATATATGTAAATGGAATTATAATATAGATGATTTTGGATCAAGTAAATGTGAATGAACTTCAAATGAGAATGAATGAGTATCATGGATGCATGTGAAAGTTAAATAAGGGTTGAAGTAGCACAAACTAGGTAAATGAAAACCTCATGCATTCGAAATAAGTATAAGGACGTGAAATGTATAAATGAGTGTAAAACGAGGAATTATACGAACCTTTTTTTATTTCTAATTGATACATACAAGTTTCATAATATGAAAGTCATAGGAAATGAGCCTTACCAAGCTCTAGATGGATATGGATTGCAAAATGACTAGTCAAGCAATCGAAGGCAAGTTAACCTTTAAAAATTATGGGAAAACTACAGTGGAAATGCAGAAAATGAAGGCCATATCGATCTCACATTCAAGGAAGATCCATCTATTGTCCAAGATGAGGCGATTTGGAGTGAAATAAGCAAGGCAGATCGATCTTCCCAATTGTCTAGATCGATTTGCATTTGCCTCTGCCAAGCCTAGATCGATCCCCCACTCAAGTTGATCGATCTCCTTAACTCTCGGGTTGGAGCAGATCGATCTCCCCTTAAGACCAGATCGATCTCCTTAGCTCTCTGCCTAAGACAGATCGATCTTGTTCCAATGAAATCGATCGATCTCATTCACTGAAGCAGATCAATCTTAAGCCCTCGACAGATCGATCTCCTACTTTCAAAATGTCGTGAAAATGAGAAATTTAGGCAAGGCAGATCAATCTCTACCCAATGTAGATCGATCTCATCAAGCCAATTCTATAAATAGGAGCAATTGAAATATGCATTTTACGGGACAAACCATTCCTTTCCATTTTCAGTCCAAAAACCTCGCTTTCTCACTCCTAAATCCATCCATTTTCATTAAGATTTGAGGGGAAGCTATTAGATACAAAGTTGTTCATATCAAAGAGAAGAACAACATAGCTTGGAGTCATTTCCCCATTTGTTGGATTTAAGGAACAAGGAGCATTTCCATTTGGAGTAAGGAGGAAATCAATCTAGGTGAGTTTCTAATGCACCAATCCAAGTTTATTTACTTAGATATTGATTTTGGAGTAGATTGGTATGTATATTAATGGTAGAAACTACCTAGAATGCAAAGGAACAATTATGACCTAGAATGAGTCTAGTGTGAGAAAGTGAAATGTATTGGAATTAATGATAAATAGGATATCTTAAGGTGATAATGGTGTTGTGAGTATGATTTTAAGATGGTGTTATGGAATGAATTGTAAGACTTACCCAAAAAGGGTAAAATGCGTATTTAAGGCATTAGGTAAAATGCATAAATGAATGAGAGAGTAAGGGTAGAGTATTTCACATCAAGTCCTAAACAAGTAATTAAGTGAGTTACTAGATAAATTAGTTGGAAATGGCTTGATGATGGCCAAATGCAAAAATGGGCCAAACTTAATGAAATAGGCTCAATGAAATATATTGATTAGTTAAAGTCAAAATGTGAGTTAGCAACATTAACTCAAGTGATTGGTGAATGATTTGCAGCTTCCGAGGATACACCCGGAGCAAGTTGAGCCAAAGCGTGAGAAGCTAAAAGGAAGAGAGTCACACCCCGAGTAAATCGAGGTAAGGGAATTGTGTGGACTCTTAGAGATATCTGTGCGCATTTTGGGCGCATTATGTTTTCTAGAATGCATGTGGTAATAGGAAATGAAATGGGTGATTGAAGGGCAAGAGTTGAGTTTTGAGAAATGTGCATGAAAACAAAAGCATGACGCTTTGAAAATCTTGTTTTATTACTTTGTAGCAAGTGATTGGTAGGCTGGCTAACATTTTGAAATAATTTGCATAGGAAATGACTTGATTTGGTTTATGACCATGCTTTGCAAAGAATTAAGCCACCTACATGGATTTCATGAGAATGAAAGCGTGCTAGAGTATGACTCGCACGAGATTTGATGTGTTTTTATACGCATGAGTGCTGGAGCTTGGCTCACACTAGTTTTTCACATGGAGTTTCTATGATGTTGTGCTAGAGCTTAGCTTGCACATATTTTATACTGGTTTTGACATGGTTCTTGAGCATAACTCACATTAGATGTCCACCATACTTGTTTGCTGTGCTTGAGATTACTTGCATGTGGTTTTATGACATGATTGATAGTCGTTCTAGGAGCTTAGAGTAGACTGGGAGTTGCACCGATTAAATAGGCTCGCACGTGCATATTGAGATTGGCATGATATGATGTGATGATATGGGTCCACGGAGTACGCTGTACCCTGCAAGTAGCATAGAGTACGTTGTACCGTGTTGAGATCGTGATATACCGTCTTCAGACGATGTTTAGTTCTTCTATGGACCAGCGGGTTAGACATGACCCACCTCCCGTGCGAAAGCAGATAGAGGTGATACTCCGCACACCTGATCAGTGTAGCCTGGGATCACAGAGGATATGACCAAAGTCTTAAAGGATATTTCCCTATTATATTGCCTATCTTACATTCTCTTAATTATGAATGAATCCATGTTTTGAAATGCATTGTGGGTCAAGACAGTCCGAGGGAGGGGCTGAGTCCTGACAAGTGTTGGTTTTATTAAGATGAGAAAGCATGATAATGGCTTTAAAGTGCACTGATGCATGATGATTTTCCATGCCTTATGAATTAAATATGCATGATGGTTTTCCATGCTTTGAATTTTATTTGTGCACTGAATTAATAGCATGATTTGCTTTACATGCCATTAACACAAGCATGAACTAATGCTTTTGAGGTGTGAATGAGAAATCGTATGGTTTTGAGCATGGCATCACAATCACATAGATAGTGTAGTATCTACCTGTTCGCATGATTGCCTTACTGAGCGCGTTGTTTGCTCACCCCCTTATTTTTTCCCCTCTCTACAAAGCATTGAGTATAGACTGAGGGCGACTGGAGGTTTCCTTTTTGGTATCTGCTACATCCCATTACGAAAGGTATACACACTTGTATAATTTTGTATCTAAACTTCCCATAGCACAATAGTATTTTGAATGTAATCATTGGGGATGTAAAGCAATGTAAACACATGTAAACAATAACTCTGATTTATTTATACAAGTGTTTACTTCTAAATTTTAATGCAAATTAAATTGTTATGGTTGGATGGGGTAAACATCAACACAGAGCCCAACTGTTAAGAGTGTAGTTGTTCATGATCGGAGTAAGATAAGAATGAATAATAAATAATGTCTAAAAAGCAAAAAATTTGCGACAATTTTTGGTAAGTTGAGGGTTATGACACCGGCTTCTTGCCATTCTGTGGGGCAATATTGATAATCTCTGGTCATGCTCTTGCCATATGCCCAGGCTTCCCACATCTGAAGCACAATCCACCAGAAATAGGACAAGGTCTACCGCTATGGAATCTACCACTTCTAGTACACTGCTTAATGGTAGGCCTCGGTCCTCCAATAACAACACCTTTTGTTAGAGCTATAGCCGGATATGCAGGAGATCTAACAGTCTTCTCCAATATTTCCTTGATCTGTGGTTTCTTACCAAAGAGTTTTTTCCCTCCTCGAAAATCTGAAACCTCTAGCACTATCACTCACCGGCCTCTTCCTATCTCGGTCTCTACCCCTGCCAACTGTCTTGAACTCAGAGACATTCCTCTCATAGTTCTGCTCACAGAGTTGCGCCCTACGCACTGCCTCATCATAGGTAGAGATATCAAATGGAACCAGTCTAGACTATAATACTGGTCTTAGTCCATCAATAAATCTGTGAACCTTCATGGTCTCACTACTCATAGTATCGGGGTCATGCCTACCCAGCGATATAAATCGTGTCTCGTACTCATCCACAGACTGAGTCCCCTGGCTCAACCCTAAGAATTCCATCTGCAGCTTTCGCTATGCTGTGTCCGGAACATACTACCTCTTTGAAGGCATCCAAAAAGATATCACAAGTGATCTCTGAGTGTCGTGCTCTCAATATAACCCTGGTGGACTTCCACCAATGCTTTGTCGATCCCTTCAGTAGGAATGCATAAACGCGACCATCTCGATTATCATACACTCAAAGAATCCATATAGCTTCTCCATCTCTCCTAGCCAATCCTCTGTAATAACGGGGTCCTTCACCCTACTAAAAGACGAAGGTCCAAACTTCTGGAACTGTAGCAATCTATCAAGCTCACAACCATACTCCAAATTACTACCGTCCTGTTGTGGAGCAAAAGGAGAAAGCATATCCTGAGCTGGTAGGGGTGTAAGAGTATCTGTAGGCTGTGATGTTTGAGCTGGTTGTACAGGCGTACCAGGTGCAGCTGCCTCCCCAGTAGCAGTCCCTGTCTACCTGGCATAGTCTGTACCAGTAACTCCATTATAGTCTCAAGGCGACGCTCTAATCTCGTGAAATGTGCCTCGGTACTCTCTGGTACTTGAGTGGGACATGTCGTCTCATCTCGGGTCTCAAACCTACCTTTACGTCCTCGAGCCCTACCTCTAGCCCTTTTACCACGACTGGTATTAGCCATAATGGCTCAATTCCTGCATTTATAACCATTAATTAGTCTGACTCCCATCTCGTATACACAATTGTAACTGAATAAAGCATAGTAATATAGGGATGTACACTTTCCTAAATACTGATACCGACTCACATCAGACCAACTCTGCTTTGATACCATTCTATCATGACCGCCCGTGACTTAGTAAAACCCGTTACAAATTTTTCGTATTTTGCATTTTTCCTTACCTTTCCTTCTATCATAATTCAACACCAAACTGTTAGGTTGTGATTCGATATTAATCACCTCAACCACATTCATTCCATAGCATGCATGCATGTCAACACAATTATCTATTTACTGTAAGTACTCTTTCTCATATTTAATTTACACATATTAAATACAAATACTTGAACATAGAATGCAGCGGATAAAGGAATACCAGTCCTTAGCCGTGTCCAACTACTATGAACGCTCTGTAGAGAGGAGGAAATAAAAAAGGGGATGAGCTCACAACTCAGTAAGGAAATAAGGCAAGCAAGTAGATAACCACACTATCTACAAAATAATATGCTCGTGTCATTAAATCATTTCCTTTTTGATTCACATCTAAAGCATATATCTTTCTTGAAACATTTTTGCAAGTATATATATATAGATACAAATCATAAGTATGAACTGAAAACATGTTGGTTTAATAACCTTAGCAATTTATGCAAAACATTGCATTTTCATGTAATTACTGTAAATCACATATCATTATGCCATATCAATTAAATCAAAACAAAGATGGCATATCATCATGTAAAAACATGGAAATTCGGGCCTCACCCATCCCTTGGGTTACCTTTTCACAATTCACAAAGTCACATGTCCAATTTATAAATCATGTGATAATTCAAACAAGAAATCTCAAGTGAGTGAAACGAGATAGGCGACTACATGTTCGAGGATTATGATCATATCTCATTTTTTCGTGATCACAGGTTACACAGTACTCGTTGTACGGGGCCTCACATTTGCTGCAACGGGAGGTGGGTCAAATCCTCAACCGTTAACCGATAACTCTATATCATCGTGTCCTCACGGTACATTGTACTCCATGTGACATACACATATAAAGTGCTCCATGAACCCAAACTTCATAGTCGGGGTGCTTGTCATAGGTTTTAGCCCCCATACCATGGATAATAGTTTCGATAGCCCTCGACCATATCAAGAAAATGGCACGTGCGAGCATATTATCGGTGCGACACACAGTCTGCACAAGCTCCCAGCATGGCTATTTCATGCTATGTCTTTCAAAATTGGTACATGCGAGTAAACTCCAGCACGACCACAAGCACAAGTCATATAAATCTCGTGCGAGCAATGCTCCCAGCACTATGTCATGTAAAATTGAGTATGAGCAATGCTCCAATACTCCATCATGCATCAATCTATAAAACTGAGTACGAGCAACGCTCCAGTACTCTATCATACACAAATCGCATTAAAATCAAGTACGAGAAATACTTAAGTACTATGTGATGCATATCATGTAAAATCTAGTGCGAGTATTACTCTAGCACTAATGGTTTTTCACACAAACCGATAGATGACTTATTTCAATTGAAATTCACTTAATTAAATCAAATCGACACTATAACGTGTTGTTTTCGCATATAACATGAAAACATTAGCCAAATCTATTTATGCAACTATCAAAACTAGTCACAAGCATGCTTCCTAAGCTTTTTACCATTAATTGGAGTAAAATCACAATTTTACATTGTCGGTTCCTATCGAAAGTTTCAACATTCAAAAATCCACATACGATTTAAATACTTAAAATCTATCCAAAATATGTATAGCTACCTCTAGCTACTCACAAAATTCCCTTACCTTTGATCACGTCACGTTACCTACTTCCTCTGTGCTGCTAAACCTCGCAGTCCGATTAGCTTTCAATATAAACTTTGAAGCTGTAGATAACCATTCACATCAGTATACCTTAATATACTAAATTTTTACTTGCATGAATTTTTATCAATGCAGTTAGCCCTTTTTACACTCATTTGGCCTTATTACATCTCATTAGACCTTACTCTCTCTTATGTCCATTTCGATTTTACCATTTATTTCTCGAGAACCTATTAGACTCAGCAAGTCATTGACTCAAATTGAACCGACATAAATCTTCCAATGCCTCAAGTTCATCATTTTCTCCCACTATGGCCTTTCGCCATGCATCTTATATACCTATTTTCATTCATCATATATTCCAACACATGTATTTCACAAAATTACCTTACAATCAAATAGACAAGCTTAAATCATCATTTAATCCATTCCTAATCAATTTTCTCTCATTTTCTCACACCAAGCCTAAATTCTATGTTATGGAGGATTAACATGTTCATGGATGTTTTCAGCCAACAAAACATACACCAATCAACTCACCAAGATACCTATATTAACATACTTGAAGTTGGTGTATTTGAAATCTTACCTACTTTGATTTTTCCTTTTTTTGCCAAACTGGGGGAAATCCACTTTGGTCCTTCAATCCTTGATTTCAACTTCTAATTTTCAACTATGTTGTTGTCCCCTTCACAAGGAACAACTTTGCTGAAATAAATCTCTCTCAAAACTGATTGGAAGGTGAAAATGTTTGGAGTAAGAAAGTTAGGTTTCCACTTGGTTTCAATGGGGATTTCTGTTTCTCGGAGAAGAAAGGTACAACAGTCGGGTTTATATAGAATTGCCTTAGGAGATCGATCTCCTAGCAGTGAGAGATCGATCTACCCTGCGTTTATCTCTTCAAAACTCGACCTTGAGAGCGATCTGCTCTATAGTATGAGATTGATATGCTTCAAATAGAATCACTTAGAGATCAATCTGGCCCTTGAGAAGAGATTGATCTGTGCTATCCAGAACCCTTTAGAGATCGATCTACCTTAACCAGAATTCATCCAAGCTCTATTTGCTTTGAATGAGGGATTGATCTCCCTCTTGTAGAATGCTTTGGCATTGTATTTCAAGCCATGAGATCGATATGCCCTTCATCTGTAGGATTCCTGCTGTAATTTTCCCAAAAATTCAAAGGAATATTCATATTCAATTTGCTTCACTACTCGTTTTGCATTTCATTCACATTTGGAACTTAAAAATTCTCATTTCTTAAGATTCATATCAAATGTAACTTGTCTGTACATCACGAAATATTAAGAATACATAAGAATTTATGGGCCTTACATTTTCACTATTAGAATACATGATTATAACCTGCAAGAAACATTAGTAAAATAGCAAAAAGACCTCTCGTGTTTACACTCAATACACACAAAAGTGTAACACTTACACCCGTGTTTCACACAATTTAATATCGCTTTTCTCTACTAATGTTACTCACACACTCTTGCTTTTTTCCTTTACACAACTTTACTCTATAGGTTCTATATCAAACTCAAGAATCAATCAAAAATCAGTTATGGAATTTCAACTATCAACCAATATGAGCACAAGACTTAATTAATGGAAAATTTGGGTAGTTGATGCAAGTAGAAAATTTTTTGAGTTAGAAAAAAAAACAAAATCTCAAAGCTAAAAAAAATAAAATAACTACCTCAAAATTGTTGATGAAGCACACCTCTTCAAATTGCATTTAACGTTGCACTTGCTACATATGATCTTTTGAATTACCTCAGAGCTTTTTTCTTCTTTTCTTTTTTTCTTACTTTTTCCCTTTTTTTTTGTTTTCATCTCTTTTTCAACTAGAATAAACGAAAAAGAAAGAAAGACCAGCAAGCTAGATGATAATGAGAGGTTTAATATGAGATCGTGTCAACTCTTGAAAAAACAAGATAGTTTTAGTGATAGCTTGCACGACAAGAAACAAGAGGAAACAGTGGATTGAGAAACGAGACTATTTTAATGTGAAATTAGAGCTTTTAAAGGTTTCTTAGTGAGCAAGAAAACTTTTAGAGTTTGATAGGGTTAACGACTTAGATGGCAAATAAAGCTTTGACTTGGTCAAGAACTTGTCTTGAAAACAATGAAAAAGGCACAAGAACGCAACAACAAAAAAGACTCCTACGAATCAAACCTAAACTCTGATGCCAAATGCAATGAACCTCACAGAAAGAAGAAGAGATTCAAAGAAGACCACAAAGAACACACAAGAACAAACTCAAAAATGCAGCAAATAAAAAACAAAGTATTAAAGATGGAAAACCTAGATCAGTTGTGTAGAAACACAAAAACTTATGGTATTGGACCTAGACCCGTTGCTTAGCAAAGCAAGAACTTTAAGTATAAATTGATGGAAGATAGAAGGGCGCCACAAGGAAGATCTTGATAGTTTCAAGAGTTTCTAAGAGAACCAAAGAGAAAGAAGACTCTCAATATTACAACTCAAATCAATTGTGTTCTTCCTAATAGGATACATGCCTATTTATAGCTAAAACAATCTTGCAGCAAAAGAAATAACAAGTTTTGTAGAAATAGAAAGTCTTGCAAACAAAGAAATAATAAGTCTTACAGAATGCAAAAAAAGAAATAGCAAGTCTTGTAGAAAAAAATGACAATCCTACTTAATAGCATACTAAATAAAAAAAATGGATTTAGCTTGAATTAATTTAAGACAATATTTAACTTAATAAAACATAATAAAATAATATAGCCCAATAGTAATGGCCCAAATGGTATGTTCGGCCCAAAGTGCATTCGGCCCAATACATTTAAATCTTCAAGAAGGTTGTACTTGGACTTGAATTAAGTTGTAGAAGACTTTATTATCAACCATCTTTAAACTTTGTTGGGCTTTCTCTCTAACAATATCAATGAGACCAGCCAAGGCTTGTTGCATCCTCTTAGTTTTAGCTCTTGTCATTGGACTTCCATAGATACTCATCGGATCACGGTCATCACGAACATGACTTGGGCTTGGTGAGCTTGATTGGCCTCCATCAAAAACAATATCTTGATTCCACACAATTACATATATATACCATTAATTGTAACTTTCTTTACTATTTTTCGATAAAATTCTACTTAAAATTCTTCATAATCCTATATATATTTGAAAAAAGTACGAATTAAATAACTTTTTGTTTTGCTTCAATCACCTCATATATGTGAATATATATGTGCACGTGTGTGTGTGTGTGTGTCTATATATATATATATGCGTTTATACACTTTAGATTAGAACTTGAAATTATTACAAGCAAAGTCGAATGACAAATGAAATTTCAGATTTATATCAATCATCAAAAGACCAATGGATTCTAGCCCACTCATATATGTTGCCTTGTAAAATGTAGTTGAAAGTAATTGAGAAACTAAATATGTCACGACCCATCCTGACTTCCCCAAAAATCACTACAAATTTTTTGCATTTTTAACTTACCTTTCCTCTCCTAAATGGTTAGGCTGTGATTCAATGTTAGCTTCCTCGCATACCATATCATCCATTATCATACATACATGTCAATATACTGTTACTGACTGTAACTTCTTTTATAATACATATGAGATCATAAAAAATCTAATATAAATACATTCCCCATAATATATATCGTATACATCACTGTGCTTTTTCTATGTTTAGATACATAACCATACAAAACATGTATACCTGTAGGAAATAGCAGCGGACAACAGGAATACTATCCCTCAAAACCTCTCACTCTACTGCTGATGCTCTGTAAAGAGATGTAAAGAAAGGGGGTGAGCATACAACGCACTCAGTAAGGAAATCAGGCAAGCAAGTAGACATCTACACTATCTACTCAAAATAATGTTATGCCTCAAAACGTTATTTCCTTAACTCATTTTCAAAGCATGTCTTTAAAATATATATATATATACTTGTACAGATTAAATCCCATGTACAGAAATCATGCTTTCTTTATCAAATGTAGGCATGTAGTGCAAAATAATGTATCTTTAAAATATCACAATGCCTTTAGATAAATATGCCATTTATATTTAAATCACAGTAAATATGGCATTTAAATCATTCACAACACATTGGAGTCCGACCCATCCCTCAGGTCTGTCCGCAATTAAATCAGTCAATCAGGTGATATATCATGTGAGACTCTGTGGTGAAAATGCAAATATGCAATAGTATCCTAGACTATGATCATATCCGATAATGGTGATCTTAGGCAACACAGTACTCGGTGTGCGGGGCATCACTGCTGCAACGGTAGGCGGGTCAATCTATCACAACCACTAGCTATATCCTCCTCAACTCCACAACACCACACGGTACAGTGTACTCCATGCCACATGCACGATACAACGTACTCCGTGGACCCTACATTACAGTCGGGGTGCCTGCCATAGGTCTTAGCCCTCAAAACCATGGAATATCATACCACATCTCTAAATCCTCATGCGAACCTCTCATAGTGTGACACTCAGTCTACACTAGAAAATCAAGCATGGTTTTCAACATGTATTATATATCACATACAGTGCGCGCCTTTGAGCGCGACTCACAGTCGACACTCCGCTCAAACACTATTCACATCACAAACTCAACTCTAGTGTGAGTAAACCTCCAGCAACTAGGTCAATGCATAGTTCATGTTTCAAATCAAGTACGAGCAATAGCTCTAGTACCATGCTATGCACAAAACTCATCAAATCATGTATGAGCAATAGCTCTAGTACTATGTCATGTATAAATCATGAAGAATCGAGTACAAGCAATGCTCCAGTACTCTGTCATGCATCTCATGTAAAACTCGAGTATGAGCTAAACGCTCCAGCACTTTCTCATGCATAAATCACATAAAACTGGGTACGAGTAATAACTCCAGCACTCTATCATGCATGTCATGGAAATCTAGTGCGAATCAGAATTCAGTACTAATATATGTGGAAAATATATGAAATCCAGTGCGAGCTATGCTCCAGCACGATTTGTTTTCACATAATATGATAGATGACTCTTTAAAAAAGGGATGGTTTATAAAATATCAAAATCAGGACTATAAAGTGTACTTAATTCACATCAACCTTAAAATCATTAGCCCATCTATTTATTCTTCTGCTAAACAGCAGTAAAACACTCAAAATGATGGTTTCCATGCTTTTTACAACTATTCACAAAAGTTGACTTTTTGACTAACTAGGGGTAAAATCATAATTTGCCACTATCGGGTCACAATAATTATTATTCACTTTCTCTGACCCTCAGAGTTTTTAAGTGAATGTAAAAGCAGATGAAAATACGTGCAAGTATCTTTAACTACTCACAAAAGTCCCTTACCTCGGATCACGTCAAGTGACCTCACTTACTCGGTGCTGCTCAATCTCGGAGTCCGATCAGCTCTCAATGTAAACTCCAGAGCTGTAAATAACCATTCATCAAGTTAATTATACTTTTCCTACTGTATTTCACATTAAATACAGTCTATTTCCCTTAATGGGCTTTAATAAACCTTAATGGGCCTAACTATGTCTTAAGCCCATTTCCATTTTAGTATTCATTTTCGTTGGGCCTATTGGACTTGTGGGGCCCACGAACTCTTATTGGGCTTGTCCTAGACCCATTACATCATATTGGGCCTAAAATAATTGGGCTTGGCCCATTGGACCTCTCGGCCACATGCCATGGCCGAGAGCATCCCATGCCGTCGGTCACACCATGGCATGCCGTCCATGTCCTTTTGTTTAGCCAAATTCACTTAGGCATTTTCACAAACACTTGGTTGGCATGTCTTAAGCCTTTCCTATATTTCATGTTGGCATTTTATCAAACACCTTATGTGCCAATATCATACAACCATCCATATGAACAAATGATTATAACTAACTATGCCATAATCATGTCTACATGCATATCAACCTATACATGTCTTAAAATCACATGGGTATTTATCAAAACTCATATACCAACTTTCGGCCATCACATGTTCATAGTGTTTTCATGTGTTGAATCTATAAAACATATACCAATCAATTCCATATAACTCATAGATTAACATATATGAAGTTGGAAGCTTGAAATTATACCTAGTATTTGTGTTCACACTTGGCCGAAACTTTGAAGCCTCACGGTTTGCACACTATGGCTCTTTGATAGTCAATTCCAACATATGTCACTCTCCTCTCAATTTGGAACAACTTTCATGATGATTGTAAGTTCTAAATATGCCTTTTTTCCTAGTGATTTCTAGTGAGAGAAAGCTTGGAAAACTTTTCGATTATGGTTTCTTCACTTTGCCGAAAATGAAAGGATGAAGATGATTGTGTGTTGGCTGGTATTTATAAGTCCATTACTTAGTCACTAAGCTAAAATCCAACCACCTTAATTGACTTCCAAAAAGTTTAGGTAATGGTTATCATTTTAGACTTTGTTACCTTTTATTAATGGCTTTTAACTTATTCAAATGGGCTTTCAATTGGGCTTCTCAGTTTGGGCTTTTCCTTTGGGCTTTTGGGCTGAAATTTTTTACTACCTATTGGGCCTTCAATTGTCTCAATATTGGCTCCACAAATTGGCCCAACAATTCGGCCAATTAGGCTTCCCAAATTCGGCCCACAATTATGATACCTTAATGGGCTTTAAAATTTCCAACTGTGGCCCATTTCGTTTTTAACCATTAAATTAAATCCGAAATTCATCCAAATAAATTTTCCTTCGGAGGATGATTATCTTGTATTCTGACCAAGAATATTTTTTCCAATTTTTTCTCTATACTTAGGTTAATTTTTAACCATGGTTAGTCAACTATGGTAAAAGTCCACTTTTCTTAACTATAGTTGATTTTTTCCTTAATGTAACGACCCGTGACCTATAAAAATTCAGGGTAATTTAATTTTTTTTTTTGGGATTTTGACTTGTAACTTAATTCTTTATTCACTTAGGCTGTATTCCTGTTCAGTGTCAATCCTAAAAAATATTCAATTTCATTATTCTTATACAAGTTTCATCCCGACACATTCTTTCAATAGATGTCTGTGCATACAAACGGTCTGGTAAAGAGATAAGAGTATATACCTCATGCATGTACAAAATAGTCTGGGGAAGCTCATATCCGCCAGCCTACGTCGTCTACGCATCATTTATTAACTGTAATTCATTGCAAGATCTGAGATGTAGAGGGTTGAGCTTTCAGGAAAAAAGCCCAGTAAGAAGAATGCATTTAAAATGATCTTAGTGATTCAAATATGTAGAAAACATAAACATACGTATAATGATTTCTTTTTGAAACTAATATAAAGAGCATTCAAAATTAAGGAAAATCAGAAATATCGAGATTCAAAACGCAATCTTTTAAGTACGTGAAACTTAACAGATATTACGTAAAACTGGTCGAACATTCAGAATTCCAAACTGGAATACATATCGAATCACATACTACAGAATCCGTTTCTGAAATTAGAGTTTAATATTCAAAATGAGACTACATCGGCCCACATAATTATCACGCGGCAATAACAAATTTGTTACGCGGCAAAGAACCAAGTCATCCTTCGTAGAGGGAATTCAGAACCCAAAGGTAATTTCAGACGCCACAAAGGCGAAGTAAAGGTGCCACGAAGGTGAAATATAGGTGCCACAAAGGCGAAATACAGGCGCCACACAGGAGAAATACAGGCGCCACGAAGGCGAAATACAGGCGCCACGAGGGCAAAATACAGGTGCCACGAGGGCAAAATACAGGCACCACGAGGGTGAAATACAGGCGCCACATAGGCGAGTTCAAACGCCACACAGGCGAGTCAGACGCCACACTGGCGAAGTTGACAAGCGTAAGCATACAACATAAATGGCCCTTAGTCTCAAAACATAGTATAGTTTTCATATGCGAAAAACATCGAAATAAAATCATCTTATTCGAAAGATCATTTCAGAAGACATGCTCTTATTCAGAAGTCAAAATTCAGCTATATGCAATTATTCAAAAACACAAATACAGAGAGCATAGTCTTGATCAGAAATATAATTTAGAAACATGCATGAAAATCATACTTCATGTTTTTATAAGCTTTCTTTAATCAAGGTTCAGAAAGTAACTATTACCATTTTAAATTATATCCCCTTACCTTGATCTATCGAAAATCCTGAGTTTGAGTAGGGACGCCTCCAAGTATCTCCCTTAAATCCTTCTACGATTCTCCTCGGTGTCTGTCTATCATCCTTGATTGCTTCGACTTAGCGAGTCGGCGAGCCCGACTCTCCCGACTTATTTCACCGAAAATTTTAAATAAATATTTTCGATCGCCTTTTTCCTCGGGTTTTCTTGAATCCTCGATGTCTTCGTTGTTCCTTTAAATATATAATAAATATACACAGTACAATTTTGACAGTTCACAAGTAATTTTTCTACAACATAAATAAATATATATAATTTCCTAAATTCGTATCTACGAAAATCATCGAAAAATACGTGCATTCATCTCTATAGCACACTGTAATCTTCCTTACCTCGGTATTTGCATGTAGTCCTAGATACCTTTGCATCTGGAGTCAGTGGATCAGATCTTCTCGTTAATTTTTCCTTCCCGAAACTCTTTCCCCGGATTCTTTAATTTCCACAGTACCTTTTTTTCCTATTTCCAATATGGTTCCATTTATATATACATATATCCTTTTATATATATATATATATAATAATCTCCTTGTCTTTTCTTCTTCTTTCTTTCTTTTTTTTTTGAATCATTTTCGGTTTCCCTCCATTTCCTTCTTTCTTCTTCAGTTGCTGTTGCCCGTGGTTCTTATTCACCACGCCTTCTCCAGCTTGCGGCGTCGCCTGACTAGCCTCCCTTTCGCCACTTTGTTCAGAATGGGTGGCCTTCCGTTCACTCCATCTCCGGTGGTCTCCAACTACCCGTTCACCTCGCTCTATGCGGTCTCCTCCCTCTTCTCAATCGTACTCTGGTTTCCAGCTTTCTCCTTCCTTCTGCCTTCACTGTTCCAGCTATCTTCCCAGCCAAAGAAACCATTCCTCACAGTCCCATTTCAGCGCCCGATCTACCCTTGATTAGCCCCAAATTACTACCGTTTCAGCCGCTGCCATTTGCCCAGTTTTCTAGCCTCTGTTTCACTGAACTTCCTCTGTTACGTTCTCCTTATCTCTCGGTTTCTACTTCTCCTTCCCTAGTCCATCAGCCTCCTCTCCAATATTTCTTCCCCTGTTCCAGCTCTTATTATTGTTCAGCAACCCATTCCCATGACCCATTTGCTTTCTACTGCTGCCAACAGCAGTCTTCAGGCTGCTTACTCCTTTCTCTTCATTCCCTCCGAACTGCCCCAATAATAATTTTCTCTCCTCCCCGAACCACTGCAGATTTTCTACTATTGTACTCCAGGATTCATGGTGTATATATATATATATACTGACTATATTATGTCTATTTATATATATCTATATATATATTTGTTGCCTTTCAGCAGGCTTCCCTGCTTCGATCGGTATTTCGCACCCTTGAATTTCCCATCTTCACTTGCTCTTTCCTGCAATAGCCTCACCTTCCTTGCTACTGCTTTCACCGACTCCTTCTTTTCACGTTTCCTATTGTTTTTAGCTTCTTCATTTTGTTTCGGTTTTTCTCCCACAAACCACTGTAATCCCAACTTCTACAGTTATGCTCCCTTTCTTTTCCTACCGAAAATTGTCATCACCCCACGTTTTATTTCTTATTTTGGTTGCAAACATCCATGCCATCAGTCTGCAACAAGTCATCACACTTACAATCTTCTCTTTATTCCCGTGTACCATGCCAATATATTTTACATATATAAGCATTTCCTTACCTTAACTTCCTGCTACACTGAAATGACAATATATATATGTACAGAGGCTCTCTCTCGGGTTTCGGTTAAAACCTGCTTTTAGCCCCCATTTTATTTTTCAGTTAAATCCCATCTCCTTTCCTCTTACCCACCTAACACAGCCAGTCATCTTTTCAATCAGTCGGTAAATATATGTGGATATAAATATCCATATAGGTAAGCAAGATAGGAGTAGGGGTGTAATCGAGTTGAGCCGAGTCGATACAATGAGGTGCTCGAGCTCGAGCTCGACTCGAAACTCGGTGCTCGATACTCTGCTCGAGCTCGATCGAGCTTTATTTTTTAAGCTCGAGCTCGGCTCAAGATCGAATTCGAGCTACTCGATTAGGCTCGATTATATAAGCTCATTTGCTCGAACTCGATTAGGCTCGATTAGGCTCGAATCATTATATAAATATTATTATATTATTAAAATATATAAACTCGATGCTCGATTAGGCTCGCGATCTACTCGAGCCGGGTATTTAAGTGCTCGAATTCGACTCGCTCGATAGTTCGAGTAGCTCGAGGTCGAGCTCGACTCGACTAAAATGAGCCGAATTTGAGTTTTGCTCGAATCGAGCCCGAGTAGCTTGCGAGCAACACTGTATCGTTTACACCCCTAGATAGGAGGGCTCTCGGCTGCACTGTGTATGTATGTTTATTTATACGTTCCTTTCATTTCCTACAGCCTTGAAAGTATCTTGTATACCGAATGGGCTCTTGTGATCATATACATGTGTACATATATCTATGTACTCTCATATATATATATATATATAAATGTATATAAATACATACATATATATATATATATATATAAATGTGTGCATTCAATCTTACATATTTAATTATATGTGTATATTTATATTTCTTTGTATATATATATATAAATATATATTTTTCTATACTCTAATCTTGAGAAATAATTGAAATGTTGCGTACACACACACACACACACACACACACATATATATATATGTAAATACATTATAGCTACGTATTTGATTTAATTTACAATGTAGCGTAAAAATAGGGTTAGTCTAATATTTATTCTCAAATTAATTTACCCACATTCACACATTTAACTTTAATTGTCTAAGTTATTATTAATAAACAACATCAAGTACTTTGAAAATTTTACGGTATTTACATTCTCCCCACCTTAGAAAATTTGGTCCCCAAATTTAAAAGTACACTTGTCCTTAAACCGATGCAGGTACTTCTCTCACATTAAGCTCTCTAATACCCACGTGGCCTCTTTCGAAGTATGGTACTGCCATAAAATCTTGACCAAAGGAATCGTCTTAGATATCAATGCCTTATCTTTCTTGTCTAAGATCTGAATCAGTTTCTCCACATGTCATATCCTTTTTCAATTCCAGTGGTTCATGCTTAATAATATGTGTCGGATCTGGGTGATACTTGTGTTGCATTGATACGTGGAAGATATCGTGAATACTTGATAATTTCGGCAGTAAGGCCAATCTGTGTATCTTGGCTTTCACTCGGTTTTAAGATCTCAAGAGGTCTAGTATAATGAGAATTTAACTTTTCTTTCTTCCCAATCAATCGGTGAATGACACCTTCGAGTATGCAATACTTCGTATAGTGTCATTTCGATACTTGAGTGGTAATTGATATTATATGCGAACTTTATTAATTTGCAATTAGTCCTTCCAAGAGCCTTAGAATTCTAGGTACATGCTCTCAATTTCATATTGACATAGTTAAGATAGTGATAACCCCATAGGCTTCTGTACTCTATCATAACCTGCTGACGTATGAGTCAGTTAGTCACACATTTAGTTATACACTTCTCGTACTTGATTGCCAATATACCTTCAGGAAATTTAATAAATCTTTACTATTCTCCGAATGCGAAGAATATCTCTAGGAATGAGTCCCTGACGACATCAATTCCTTTAACTATAGATCATTTGGTTCACAATTCTTTTTTTTTTAATTATCAATACCAATACACAAGTAATTGCAGCACCCATCTGGTCTGACCAGCTACATCAATTATATTAAAACTCTTTCCTTATTCCAATTAAGTCTCGCATTAGAAATATAAGCATGAGTAGTTTACAATATTTAGACTCGATACGTAATTCATATTCCAAGGTCTCCCTATATCTCAAGCTCTGAATCATCTTTAAGAGTTTTGGGTCTTTCCCACTAATCTATAATTTCTACTTTGGGAGAATCCAATTAACTCTCGTTCTTGACATATTGTGACCCAAAAGAGTCCAGGTCTCCCTAACAATTAATGCTAGTACACTCTAAAGTGGATCACTCAATCTGATAATTTTCTTATCATATAATTCCTGTAATTACTTTTTCAGCACTTCAAATTCAATTGAAACTTTTCAATACAGTGGTTTGAATAATAAATTCAATATAAAGTACTACATCACCTCCAGAACTTCACTTTTCAATTTAGTGACAACTCTGATAGATCATCCGAACACGTGTCGAAAATCCTTCTGTCTACTGGGTGTCTTTTTAATCCGTACATGCCCTAACTTTATCAATCCCGTAAGCAGTGTGACCTTCACTTATACCTTTAGTTTTGTAATTCATCTTTTCAGTTATGGTGATTTTATTCTATCATCCTCACTGCTTCCTTAGTACATCTCTTTTCTGTCACTCTCTTAACCTTTTTATTTTCTTAGTAAGCTCGAAATATGCATTTCATATCATCACAGTTGCGCCTTGCGCACTGCTTCCTTAAAATAACATCCAATGGAGCTCATTTAGCTCAATTAATGATCTTAGTGCCTCCTACGAGTTTCCTGAATCTCATCCATTCAGTTCTCTATAACTACCGGGTCCTTTATCCCATTTATCAATGGCGATCTGTAATCCTTAAATTGTCTCATCTAGTGTAGCTCCTACTCCTAACTCAAGTCATCATCATTCTATTGTGGAGCTACAGGAGCAGGCATATTTGTAGTTCTGAAACATCTCTATAGGTTGTGCGAGCGTATCAAAAGTAATATGCCTGTCTATTCTTCTGTCTACTACATCACCTAACATAGCCTGTGCCAAAATTTTCCATAATATGTTCAATACTCCACTCAATCGTAGCAAAGTGTATCCCAATATCATATGTCCTTTCCACAAGACCTGATGGAACACGCTCAACATCAATTTCAATCTCGGTATCATTCATGAGCCTCATATGATGACTCTGCATGATTCTCAGGCCTATCTATGCGGCCTCTAGCCCATGATCTGATTCCTCACGTAAACCCAGTATTAAGTCTTAACTTAATTTAATTAGGTATACTTACTCTACAGCCAGAAAAACACAGACATTTGTGATGTAATCTTATCCTTATTATTGACACTGACAGTACTAAACAGCTTTAGCTCTGATACTACTTAAACTGTAACAACCCGTGACCTATAAAAATTTATGGTAATTTAATTTTTTTTGGGACTTTGACTTGTAACTTAATTCTTTATTCACTTAGGCTGTATTCCTGTTCAGTGTCAATCCTTAAAAATATTCCATTTCATTTATTCTTATACAGGTTTCATCCTGACACATTACTTTCAATAGATATCTGTGCATACAAACGGTCTGGTAAAGAGATAAGAGTACATACCTCACGCATGTACAAAATAGTCTGGAGAAGCTCATATCCTCCAGCCTACGTCATTTACGCAGCATTTATTAACTGTAATTCACTGCAAGGATCTGAGATGTAGAGGGGTGAGCTTTTGGGGAAAAAAGCCCAGTAAGAAGAATGCATTTAAAATGATCTTAGTGATTCAAATATGTAGAAAACATAAATATACGTATAATGATTTCTTTCTGAAACTAATATAGAGGGCATTCAAAATTAAGGAAAATCAGAAACATCGAGATTCAAAACGCAATCTTTTAAGAACGTGAAACTTAATAGATATTACGTAAAACTGGTCGTACATTCAGAATTCCAAACAGGAATACATATCAAATCACATACTACAAAATCCGTTTCTAAAATCAGAGTTTAATATTCAAAATGAGACTACATCGGCCCACATAATTATCACGCAGCAATAACAAATTCGTTACGCGGTAAATAACCAAGTCATCCTCCGTAGAGGGAATTCAGAACCCGAAGGTAATTTTAGACGCCACAAAGGCGAAGTACAGGCGCCACGAAGGTGAAATACAGGCGCCATGAAGGCGAAATACAGGCGCCACAAAAGCTAAATACAGGCGCCACGAAGGTAAAATACAGGGGCCACGAGGGTGAAATACAGATGCAACGAGGGTAAAATACAGGCGCCACGAGGGTGAAATACAGGCGCCACGAGGGCGAAATACAGGCGCCACGAGGGCAAAATACAGGCGCCACACAGGCTAGTTCAAACGCTACACAGGTGAGTCAGACGCCACACAGGCGAAGTTGACAAGCGTAAGCATACAACATAAATGACCCTTAGTCTCAAAACATAGTATAGTTTTCATATGCAAAAACATCGAAATAAAATCATCTTATTCGAAAGATCATTTCAAAAGACATGCTCTTATTCAGAAGTCAAAATTCAGCTATATGTAATTATTCAAAAACACAAATACAAAGAGCATAGTCTTGATCAGAAATATAATTTAGAAACATGCATGAAAATCATACTTCATGTTTTTATAAGCTTTCTTTAATCAAGGTTCAGAAAGTAACTATTACCATTTTAAATTATATCCCCTTACCTCAATCTATCGAAAATCCTGAGTTCGAGTAGGGACGCCTCCAAGTATCTCCCTTAAATCCTTCTACGATTCTCCTCGGTGTCTGTCTGTAATCCTTGATTGGTTCGACTTAGCGAGTCGACGAGCCCGACTCTCCCGACTTATTTCACCGAAAATTTTAAATAAATATTTTTGATCGCCTTTTTCCTCTGGTTTTCTTGAATCCTCGATGTCTTTGTTGTTTCCTTCAAATATACAATAAATATACACAGTATAATTTTGACAGTTCACAAGTAATTTTTCTACAACATAAATAAATATATATAATTTCCTAAATTCGTATCTACGAAAATCATCGAAAAATACGTGCATTCATCTCTATAGCACACTGTAATCTTCCTTACCTCAGTATTTGCATGTAATCCTAGATACCTTTGCGTCTAGAGTCAATGGATCCGATCTTTTCGTTAATTTTTCCTTCCCGAAACTCTTTCCCCAGATTTCTTAATTTCCAAAGTGCCTTTTTTTTTTCCAATTTCCAATGTGGTTCCATTTATATATACATATATCCTTTTATATACATATATATGTATATATATATAAAAAAATAATCTCCTTTTTTTTTTTTTTTTTGAATCATTTTTGGTTTCCCTCCATTTCCTTCTTTCTTCTTCAGTTGCTGTTGCCCGTGGTTCCTTTTCACCACGCCTTCTCCAGTTTGCGGCGTCGCCTGTGTAGCCTCCCTTTCTGCCACTTTGTTCGGCGTTGGTGGCCTTCCGTTCACTCCATCTCCGGTGGTCTCCAACTACCCGTTCACCTCTGCTCTATGCGGTCTCCTCCCTCTTCTCAGTCGTACTCTGGTTTCCAGCTTTCTCCTTCCTTCTGCCTTCATTGTTCCAGCTATCTTCCTAGCCAAAGAAACCATTCCTCATAGTCCCATTTTAGTACCCGATCTACCCTTGATCAGCCCCAAATTACTACATTTCAGCCGCTGCCATTTGCCCAGTTTTCCAGCCTCTGTTTCACTGAACTTCCTCTGTTACGTTCTCCTTATCTCTCGGTTTCTACTTCTCCTTCCCTAGTCCATCAGCCTCCTCTCCAATATTTCTTCCCCTGTTCCAGCTCTTATTATTGTTCAACAACCCATTCCCATGAGCCCTCTGCTTTCTACTGCTGCCAACAGCAGTCTTCAGGCTGCTTACTCCTTTCTCTTCATTCCCTCCGAACTGCCCCAATAATAATTTTCTCTCTTCCCCGAACCACTGTAGATTTTCTACTATTGTACTCCCGGATTCACGGTGTATATATATATATTTATATATATACTGACTGTATTATGTCTATATATATATATATATTTGTTGCCTTTCAGCAGGCTTCCCTGCTTCGGTCGGTATTTCGCACCCTTGAATTTCCCATCTTCACTTGCTCTTTCCTACAACAGCCTCACATAAATCTCCTTTCCTTGCTACTGCTTTCACCGACTCCTTCTTTTCACGTTTCCTATTGTTTTTAGCTTCTTCATTTTGTTTCGGTTTTTTTCCCCCAAACCACTGTAATCCTAACTTCTACAGTTATGCTCCCTTTCTTTTCCTACCGAAAATTGTCATCACCCCACGTTTTCTTTCTTGTTTCGGTTGCAAACGTCCATGCCATCAGTCTTTAACAAGTCATCACACTTACAGTCTTCTCTTTATTCCCGTGTACCATGCCAATATATTATACATATATAAGCATTTCCTTACCTTAACTTCCTGCTACACTGAAATGACAATATATATATGTACAGAGGCTCTCTCTCGGGTTTCGATTGAAACCTGCTTTTAGCCCCCATTTTATTTTTCAGTTAAATCCCATCTCCTTTCCTCTTACCCACCTAACACAGCCAGTCATCTTTTCAATTAGTCGGTAAATATATGTGGATATAAATATCCATATAGGTAAGCAAGAGAGGAGGGCTCTCGGCTGCACTGTGTATGTATGTTTATATATACGTTCCTTTCATTTCCTACAGCCTTGAAAGTATCTTGTATACCGAATGGGCTCTTGTGATCATATACATGTGTACATATATCTATGTACTCTCATATATATATATATACATATATATATATATATATAAATGTGTGCATTCAATCTTACATATTTAATTATATGTGTATATTTGTATTTCTTTGTATATATATATTTCTCTATACTTTAATCTTGAGAAATAATTGAAATGTTGCGTACACACACATACATATATATATATATATGTAAATACATTATAGCTACGTATTTGATTTAATTGTCCATGTAGCGTAAAAATAGGGTTAGTCTAATATTTATTCTCAAATTAATTTACCCACATTCACACATTTAACCTTAATTGTCTAAGTTATTATTAATAAATAACATCAAGTACTTTGAAAATTTTACGGTATTTACACTTAACCATTGACCAAGTTGGCTTTTTCTCAAAATTCTGAAAGTGTCATATCTTATGTCTTACACTCTCGTCTTTACATTTCAACTGTTCCCAATAGATAATTACACCCGAAACACCTTAACTTTCTAAAAAGGTCCATTTTACCCTTTTTAGCTTTTACTCTCGTTCTCTGTGTTCGGAACTAAATCAAACTGACTTTCCTTTATAAGCTTTCTATATCTTCTCATTTTAAGTTCTTATTTTCAGTCAGAATGATTCAGATCCACTTGGTTTAACCTTTAGCCCTCATAGCTCACATTAGGCCTTTATGTAGCTTTTAAATGTTAAAGCATTTCACTAAGACTTAAATCTAGTAATTACTCTTCTTATGATTTAAATAACTCAATACATGTATGTACATGTATAAATCATGAGGAACAAGCTACATAAAAATACGGGTCTGACAAAAAATGCCAAAAACAACAAAAGCTAAAAACTGTTTACTTTTTTTTTAACAATGCAACCAAGATCTAGTGTAGAAAATTAACATTCAAAAAACAAAGAAAACAAATTAAATAGAATTCTTACGTCAATAAACTAAAATGAAAAAGAACAAGAAATACCTTATACACAATATTAAATTATAGCAGCATTTGAATATTTATTCCTTTTCATTTGACATGTCCTGCGATCATGCCTTGGTTGTTTACAAAGTTCACAACGAGTTTTTGTTTGACATTCATTGATATCCATATTGATTCTAATTCATGTTGATTATTGTGGACCTTTTTTTTTTAAATGTTTACGATTAGGACCTGGTAATGACTAAGCGATATTAAGCTCTAGCAAATAAGTTTCACGAGGAATTGGATTAAACTTAGGTGCCCAATTTTGATAATAATTTTCAATAGAATAATACTCTTTTATATATTACCAACTATCAAGAACTAACATTCCACATACAGCCATCACATTTGATCAAAGAAACTTATAAATTTGCCATTTTCCTCATGCACATGTTCCTTTATCAAGTTGAACAACTTGTTTATTATGACCTTATTGCATTCTTTCACCATAAGTTGCAGTTATTACTTCAAACACTCTTTTCTTTCAATCAAATAAGATAAAATCATGTTTGTTGGCCTTTTCCGAATAACCTTGAAGTTTAGTTGTAACATGAGGGGTGTACAAGTTTCATTTTGCTAATACCTATAATGCAAAGCCTCGTCTAGTGCTAAAAGAGTTAACCAATCAGTAAAAGCTTAATTGTAACATGAAGTTTAGTTGTAACATGAGGGGTGTACAAGTTGCATTTTGCTAATACCTCTAATGCAAAGCCTCGTCTAGTGCTAAAAGAGTTAACCAATCAGTAAAAAGCTTAATTGTACACATTTAGTGGTAGGTAAATTACAAGTTCCTTTTAACACACTATTGAACAGCTCAGATAAATTAGTTGTAATTATTTTGTAGCGTCGACCACCATCATGTGCCAATGCCCATTCTTACCCTGGCATTTCATTTAACCATTTTCGAGCTTCAGGATTAATCTTTTCTATATCTTTCATTATGGCATAATGTTTCCATAACCGATATGCATTCTAGCTCTATAGATAAGAATTTCAAATTTTTACTATGAAACTTATCGTTAAAATTCCAACATATATCACAAGAAAAATCAATGACAAGCCTATGGTTCTTTCCATCTAGAGTCAAGATCATTCTCTGCAACATGAATACCACAATGATGATTAGATATCAAGCAAGTCACTTTTCATTGAGTGACTTTCTCTTTAGTGAAAGTAAGAAACCATCTTCAATTATCAAAAATTCTTTCCCAGCAATAGCAAATGCAAGTTGGAAAAGTCGGTTGCCATTTGCTCACATAAAAATGAGTATCGTCAATACTTATAATTAGTCTACATTACTTAAACCCTTCAATGGATGGTATAAAAGCCCAAAAAGAAATACTCCTAATACTCTGACAGTATAATCTTGCAATTGCTTAAATTTTCACGTAACAATCATCCCAATATACTTTTCAAGTGCATAAGAAAATCTAGGTAATACTCTATAAGAAGTGTCCCAATCACCAAAAACATTTGTGATGGACCACATTTTCTTGTATAAAACATCATAAGAAAATTTCTCCTACCTTGGCATTTAAGACTATAACTGAAATGAAAGTTTCAACTTTTACTTGGCATTCAATCTCATGTGCTAACAAATTTGGATTTAGTTTTGGGTGATCACAACTCAACCTTGGGTAAACACACATGTATAAGGACCATCATGTAAGGCTCGTACCTTCATATGTATCCCTTTTGATTCTATAAAGTATACACTTATTACATGTAATACAAATCATAAGAGATGTAAGGTCCATGAATTCAATGTACACACTTGTTATATGATTTTGTGATGTACACGCAAGTTACGTTATATATAAATCATAAGAAATGGACCTTTTTAAGTGCTAAGTGTGAATAAAATGCAAAATGAGTGGTGAACCAAATGAATGCAAGTTATCCTTTAGAAATCTGGGAAAAATTGTAGCTGGAATGCTGTAGATGAAGGGCAGATCGATCTCATTGCAAAGAGAGATCAATCTCATTATCTTGAAATGCAATGCCAAAACATTCAGCAAGAGGGAGATCGATCCCTCATTCAAAGCAGATCGATCTCCAATTACCTCTGCCTAACAAGGATCGATCTCATCCCCAAAGGTAGATCGATCTCGGATGGATTCTGGCTAGCAAAGATCGATCTCTTCACCAAGCTAGATCGATTTCTAAAGCCTTCTGCCGGATAAAGATCGATCATATCCCTTAAGCAGATCAATCCCATCCAAGAGGCAAATTGATCCCCTAGCCTGCATATCAAATTTTGAAGGAGTTCAAACAAGGGGAGATCGATCTCTACCCTTGGAGATCGATCTCATAATGTGAATTCTATAAAAAGCCTAACAATTCAGGCCTTTTTCCTCAGACATTGAAAAACCTTTCCATTTTAAGTAAAGTAATCTAGTTTCTCACTCTAGAATACCACCCTTTCCAAAAAAATTTGA
Source organism: Firmiana major (assembly GCA_033439115.1). Classification (NCBI taxonomy): domain Eukaryota; kingdom Viridiplantae; phylum Streptophyta; class Magnoliopsida; order Malvales; family Malvaceae; genus Firmiana; species Firmiana major. The sequence goes on along the minus strand of CM065904.1, from coordinate 14,507,252 downwards.
GGAAAAGCTATTTGAGCAAAGTTATTGCTTAAGAGGAGGAGAACAATATAATCGAAAACTACAAGTTGAGTTGATCGATTGAAGGAGAAAAAAGATTTTCCCCAAATTTGGCAAAAAGGGAGAAAGGTCAAGCTAGGTAAGATTTCAATACACCAACTTCAAGAATGTTAATCTAGGCATTCCTATGAGTTGATTGGTGTATGAAATGTTAGCTAAAAATATACTTGAGCATGTTTAATCTTCCATGACCTAAAATAGGCTTAGTGTGAGAAAGTGAGAGAAAGTTGCTTAGGCATGGAGTTGATAATGATTTAAGCATGAATTGATGTTATTAAGCGTGAATAAATGATTATGAGATGATTTTGTGAAATTAGTTAACGAAAATGGATGATGTTATGAAATGTACACCTAAGGTGTTTGAGAAAATGCATAAGTGAATGGATTAAACTAAGGTTATTAGATGTTTATTTAATACCAAAGAAACTCGATTTATAACTAATATAAGTGAAAACCTAGTGAATAGAGGAAGTAATGAAATAAGGGTTCGAATGTCCCCATTTTAGTTTTGAATGAATAAAAGTATGAAGTAGAGGTATAATGTGTATTTATTGATGGTTTGACGTATAATTGGGTAACTCGAGAATTTGACACGTGAATCGAAGCTAGTCTGAAAACCTGAGAATATTGCACCCCCAGGGTGTAAGAGGTAAGGGATGCAATCCATTTTATGTATATGTATTCTTTACAGATCGAAAATGCTTTGGTAGCATGAAAACATTTTATTAATGGGCATATGTTTTGAGAAAAACGTTTAACTTGAGATTTCTTACTTGAGTACATGTTTTGTTGGTTTGAGCTCAGTTTCGTGATTTGAATGTTTTGCGAACAAATATACTTTATAATTGAATGAGATTTATAAAGCAAAACTATTATGAGCTCTATGTGAAGGCAAAACTATTTTCAGCATCACAATGGCATGTTTTTTAGGCTAAGTACTTTTCATGATATCTGCACATCGATAGCTCCATTTTGGTAACGTGAGATGCCTCCGCTTTGGTAGTGTGAGATGCCTCCATTTTAGTAGTGTGAGATGCCTCCGTTTTGGTAATGTGAGATGCCTCCATTATGGTAACGTGAGATGCCTTCGCTTTGGTAGTGTGAGATGCCTCTGTTTTGGTCGCGTGAGATGCCTCCGTTTTGGTAACGTGAGGTGTCTCTGCTTTGGTAGTGTGAGATGCCTCTATTTTGGTAATATGAGATGCCTCTATTTTGGTAACGTGAGATGCCTCCGCTTTAGTAGTGCGAGATGCCTCCGTTTTGGTAACGTGAGATGATTCCCTCGTTTGAGGATGCCCTCGTTTGAGGATGCCCTCATTGAGGATGATGCGATATGATGATTTACTTTCATGACACTTATATTATGCCCAGTCTTCATAACTGTTTTGAGAAATGACGTATTGTGAAATTGTGATAACGATGTTTTAATGAATTGTGATTTTAATCACGTGTTTATAGATATGTGAAAGTATGCCATTATTACACTTATGCTTTGATAATGATTTCTAAATCTCATATGCACTCCTTAGTGAGCTAGTTGAAGCTCACCCCTTCTTTTTCCTCCCCCATAAATTATTTACAATGAGTGCTAGTACCTGTTGCGTACGTGACATAAGCTGGTGGATGAGACTCTCTCCAGGCTATTGCTTGTACATGCGAGAGGTATAATTCAATTCATTTTGTATCCAGACAATGATGTAATGCAGACACTTATATTTAAGTAACATTGGGATGTAATCAGAACGATATATGTATATAAAGTAGGAAGGTGGATTTCTTTTGATACCATGCTATTTGGCTGAGTAAATGTTAATGTTGAGAGATCCTTGGGATATTGGGTGATGGATTAGAAATAAAATCAGCTAAATTATGAATATCATGAATGAGCAGTTTAATAAGTATAGATATGAGAATAACTGGCACTGTATAGGAATACACCACGAGTAAGAAGTTTAATTTTAAGAAAAATTTTAAATCATCCCTATTTTTCGTACTTCCATGCTGTCACAGATTTGGTGGTATCAGAGAGAAGGGTGTCTAGTGTTGTCAGTGTCGATTAATTGGAAATAGATTACATCCTAAGTGTCTGTACTTGTCTGGCTATGAATTGAATGTAACAATTAAAATTATAACCAAGTTTAATGTCTACACATAGGTACATAAAAGTTAGGATTTGAGGGGGAAACGAGGTCATCCCCGGAGGCAGGCACATCCACCTCCACCACCTGCCCCATAGCCAAAGAGTCCTAACTCTCGAATTAATTGGCTGGAGCAGGATGTACAATAGGGGTTTGAGCAGATGGCAACGCTATTTGCGTAACATTTCGGGGCTAATGCCTCGGGTACCACATCTACCCCGGCTCCTACACCTACACCACCACATGATCCGCCCCCACCTCCTATACAGACTGACCCAGTGCCACTCGCCACTCAGCCTTCGGCATAGACTAGGCCTGATGATGGAGATATAGGTCGATTGAAGGACTTTCTTAAGATGAATCCGCCAGCATTTAAAGGGGTGAAGGGTTCAGCAGAGGCGGAGGAGTGGTTGCCATAGATGAGGATAATATTTGACTTTCTAGGGTACACTGATGCGGAGAGGGTTAGTATTAGTACCTACATGCTTAAGGATCAAGCATGATGTTGGTGGAGTACCACCCAAAGTATATTAACTGCCATCCATCCAGTGATCAGCTGGGAAACTTTTCAGTCAGCCTTCAAGACCCAATATATCCCTCGCGTTGCCTAGAGGAAAATACAAGTAGATTATCTGAATTTAGTTCAAAGCAGTATGACAGTCGACGAATATGAGAATCGGTTCACCGCTTTGTTGAGATATGATCCGGAGATTGTCAAAGATGAGGAGCACCGTACAAAGCGATTTGTATATGGGCTGAGACCAGCCATTCATGATAGATCAATGGGGCTCTGCATTATTGAGTTTGAGGATACTTTGAGACAGGCACAGGAAGTTGAGAGGGGACTAGAGTTGATACAGTCCTAGTCTGACTTCCAGGTGATAATCAAGGATAAGGGTAAGAGACCAGCAGCTTCCCACATCGACTTTAGGAGGGGTTCTTTTAAGAGACGAATGATCGAGGGACCTAAAGGGAGAGTGGATAGACCCAGGGTTCCTCTCATTACTATGGAGACCCCTCGAGGTGCCATACCCAACACTAAGATCTGCAGAAACTATGGTCAACCACATGAAGGTACTTGTTTCTGGATACTACGAGGATGTTTTAGATGCTGGGAAATGGGTCACAGGGTGAAGGACTTCTCGCAGTTATAGAGACCACATCCTCAAGAGCCTCCTCGACAGCAACATCAAAGAGTGATCCCCTAGAGACGGGCCATAGCTACTGATATGGGAAAGAAGCCTATCACAGAGGGCATGTATTTGCTTTGGATGAGGAGACTGCAAACACTTCTTCCGAGGCTATACGAGGTACACTTCTTGTCTGTAATTATGAGGCTCATGTATTGTTTGACCCAGGGTCCACGCATTCTTTTATTTCAGTACACTTTGCATGTAATTTGAATTTAGAGCCTGAACCCCTAGCTCATATTTTACATGTAAGTACACCCATGCGTGAGTCGCAGAGGACTGTTATGGTATGTAGAAAGTGTGAGATTAAGGTGGGAGATAAGGTAATGTTAGCAGACCTAGCTTTATTAAATATGTGTGGTTTTGATGTGATTTTAGGGATGGATTAGTTAGTGGCCAATCGCGTGAGTCTAGACTACTACACTAAGATTGTAACTTTCTCCCTACCTGAAAAATTTAGTGTACATTGGAATGTTAAGGAATAAAAATGTGTGAAATTTTTTGTGAGAAATCTTAAGGTATAATTATGATTTCCAGAAAACACTGATTAAATTATTGATATGAAGGTTACATCGCACTCATCTCCGATATCAGTCGGGAACATTCCAGGATAGAGAACATACCTGTAGTATGTGAGTTTCTGGATTTTTCCCAGATGAGTTGCTAGGTTTACCACTAGAGAGAGAGCTGGAGTTCACTATTGATTTAGTGCCAGATACCCAGTCGATCTCTAAACCTCCCTATAAGATGGCATTGGTTGAATTGTAGGAGTTAAAGAAATAGTTGCAAGAGCTACTTGACCAGGGTTTTATTAGACTTAGTGTGTCACCATGGGGAGCCTTGGTTTTGTTTACGAGGAAAAAAGATTGTAGTCTCAGATTGTGCATAGATTACAAACTACTGAACAAGGCTACGATGAAGAGCAAATACCTCATCCCAAGGATAGATGACTTGTTTGATCAGTTGAGATGGGCTTCTGTCTTTTCTAAAATTGACTTAAGATCGGACTATCACCAGTTAAGAATCAGGAAAGAGGATATTTCGAAAACGGTCTTCAGAACTAGATATGGCCACTATGAATTCTTAGTGATACCTTTTGGTTTAACGAATACCTCTACTGCTTTCATGAGTCTGATGAATGAGGTATTTCGAGATTATTTAGATCAATTTGTGATAGTCTTCATTGATGATATTCTCACATATTCTCGGTCTTGAGAAGAACATGCACAGCATTTGAGGATCGTGTTGTAGATACCCCGAGATAAGCAGCTTTATGGAAAGATTAGCAAGTGTGAGTTTTGACTGGATCAGATAGCTTTCCTTGGTCACATTGTATCTAAGGACAGAGTGTCAGTTGATCTGTCTAAGGTAAAGGTTGTACTTAATTGGGAGAGACCGAGGACAGTTACAAAGATTCGAAGTTTTTTGGGACTTGCATGGTATTACAGGAGGTTTATTGAAGGATTCAACAAGATTGCAGCTCCTATGACTAAGCTTACACGCAAGGATGTTCCTTTTATATGGTCTGAGCACTGTGAACAAAGTTTCCTAGAGCTTTAACATCGATTAACTATAACACCCGTTTTGTTACCCCAAGTGGATCTGAGGGCTTCGTAGTGTATAGTTATACTTCCTATTAGGGTTTGGGGTGTGTACTCATGCAGTACGGAAGAGTAGTCACTTATGGATCATGTCAGCTGAAGGACCATGAGCAGAACTACCCCACGTATGATTTGGAGTTAGCCACAGTGGTGTTTGCATTAAAGATATGGCAGCATTGCCTGTATGGGGAAAGGTTTCAGATCTTCACTGATCATAAGAGTCTAAAGAATATCTTTGACCAGAAGGAGCTTAATATGAGACAAAGACGATGGATGAAGCTCTTTAAGGAATGCGATTATGAGATTTTATACCATTCAGGGAAGGCGAATGTAGTTACTAATGCCCTGAGCAAAAAGAGCATGGTTTCTGTTATGATGATCAGGGACTTGAATTTATTGGAACAGTTCGTCAGACTCAGAATCAGAGTTAAGGAAGTAGAGGTCGGATTTATGGCTAGCCTACGAATAGAGCCTAGTATTTTGGATCAGATTAGAACCGGACAGAGAAGTGATCAGAAGCTACTGGATTTGGTTAGCCAAGCGAAAAAGACCTTGCAGTTAGATTTTACGGTTAGTGATGATGGATTGTTGAGGTTTAAGGGCCATCTTTGTGTTCCAAGCAATGATACTTTTAAGCAGTAAATTTTGAGGGAGTCTCACTATTCTCGTTACACCATGCACCTAAGTAATACTAAGATGTACCAAAACTTGCATAAGGTGTATTGGTGGAGGGGTATGAAACGGGAAGTGGCGAAATTTATTGCTAAGTGTTTGGTGTGTCAATAGGTAAAAGTTGAGCATCAGAAGCCCGGAGGATTACTTAAGTCCTTGCCAGTACTTAAGTGGAAATAGGAGCATATCACTATAGACTTTATCATGGGATTACCGAGGACTTGGAGAGGTCATGATGTAATTTGGGTGATAGTAGACAGATTAACTAAGAGTGCCCACTTCCTTGCCATCAAAAGCACAAATACTTTGAGTGCCTTAGCAGAGTTATATGTTAGAGAGATAGCTTGATTGCATGAGGCCCCAGTGAGTATTACATCTGATAGAGATTCCAGGTTTACTTCCAGATTTTGGACTCATTTTCAGGAAGTCATGGGATCTCGGTTGAATTTCAGTACCGCCTATCATCCTCTGACTGACGGTCAGTCCGAGCGGACTATACAAACCTTAGAGGAGATGTTGCGGGCATATATGATAGACTTTAAGGGATCATGGGATGATCACCTACCCCTTGTCGAGTTTTCTTACAACAATAGCTATCATGCTAGTATTGATATGGCACCGTATGAGGCTCTGTATGGTAGGAGGTGTAGATCCCATAGCTTGGGAAGAAGTGGGTGACAGAAAGGTAATTGCTCACGACCTCGTTAAATAGGCAGTTCAGAATGTAAAGATTATTTGTGATAGATTACGGGCTGCCGACAAAAGAATTACACTGATGTGCATAGACGGCCACTTGAGCTTCAAACTGGAGATTTTGTGTTTCTTAAGGAGTTTCCAAGTAAAGGTATCATGCACTTTAGGAAGAAGGGGAAGCTGAGTCACCATTTTATTGGTCCGTTTAAGGTATTAAAGAGAGTGTGAGATGTCGCCTATCGGTTAGCTTTGCCTCCACAGCTTTTCAAAATACATAACGTCTTCCACGTTTCCATGTTGAGGAAGTATAATCTAAATCCCTCCCTTTTCATCGAGTATGAAGCATTAGATATCCAAGGAGACATAAGCTATGTAGAAGAACTTGTTCGGATCCTCGACAGGAAAGAAAAGGTACTTCAGACAAAGAGAATCTCGTTGGTAAAGGTTCTCTGGAAGCACCACTCAACATAAGAGGCAACTTGGGAACTAGAGAGCTTGATAAAAGCGAAGTACCCTCGAGTTTTTTAGGAATGACTTGGTTCTAATTTGGAGGACCAAATTTCTTTAAGGAGGGAAGGAATGTAAGGCCCATACCTTCTTATCTATCCCTTATGATTCCATAAGTATACACTTGTTACATGTAATATGAATCATAAGAGATGTAAGATCTGTGAATTCAATGTACACACTTGTTATATGATTTTGTGATGTACACACAAGTTACGTTATATATGAATCATAAGAAATGGACCTATTTAGGTGCTAAGTGTGAATAGAATGCAAAATGAGTGGTGAAGCAAATGAATGCAAGCTATCCTTTGGAAATCTGTGAAAAATTACAGTTGGAATGCTGCAAATGAAGGGCAGATTGATGTCATTACAAGGAGAGATTGATCTCATTGCCTTAAAATGCAATGCCAAAACATTCTGCAAGAGGGAGATCGATGCCTCATTCAAAGCAGATCGATCTCCAATTGTCTATGCCTAATAAGGATCGATCTCATCCCCAAAGGCAGATCGATCTCGAATGGATTTTGGCTAGCAAAGATCGATCTCTTCACCAAGCCAGATCGATCTCTAAAGTCTTCTGCTAGGCAAAGATCGATCCTATCCCTTAGCAGATTGATCCCCTAGACTGTATATTAAATTTTGAAGGAGTTCAAACAAAGGGAGATCAATCTCTACCATTAATCTCATAATGTGAATTCTATAAAAAAACCCGACAATTTGTGCCTTCTTCCTTAAACATTGAAAAACCTTTCCATTTTAAGTAAAGTAACCTAGTTTCTCACTCCAGAATACCACCCTTTCCAAAAAGATTTGAGGAAAATCTATTTGAGCACAATTATTGCTTAAGAGGAGGAGAACAATATCATCGAAAACTAGAAGTTAAGTTGATCGATTGAAGGAGAAAAAGGATTTTCCCCAAATTTGGCAAAAGGGAGAAAAGTTGAGCTAGGTAAGATTTCAATAAACCAACTTCAAGTATGTTAATCTAGACATTCCTATGAGTTGATTGGTGTATGAAATGTTGGATAAAAATATACTTGAGCATGTTTAATCTTCCATGACCTAGAATGGACTTAGTGTGAGAAAGTGAGAGAAAGTTTCTTAGGAATGGAGTTGATTATGATTTAAGCATAAATTGATGTTATTATGCATGAATAAATGATTATGAGATGGTTTTGTGAAATTAGTTAACGGAAATAGATGAAGGTATGAAATGTACACCTAAGGTGTTTGAGAAAATGCATGAATGAATGGATTAAACTAAGGTTATTAGATGTTTATTTAATATCGAAGAAACTCATTTTATAACTATGATAACTAAAAAATCGAGTGTATAGAGAAAGTAATCAAATAAGGGTCTGAATGACCCTATTTTAGTTTTGAATGAATAAAAGTGTGAAGTAGAGGTATAATGAGTATTTATTGATGGTTTGACGTATTGTAAGACCCGAATTTAATTAAAATACAAAAATTAAATAAGAAAAGATGGGGGACGTATGAAGGAAGTCGGGTTAAATTAATCCCGGACACGTGTAAGGGCCAAATGGTCAAAAGATCGAAAGTCGGTATAATTTCGATAAAGGAATTTAATTAAAAATATGGATTTAAGAAATCTTGGTCAATAAAAGTGAAATAAAATTATTTCGGATTAAATTGATCAAGATAGTAATTTATGAAAATTAATCGGGATTAATCGAGATTTTTAGTTCGAAAAAAAAAAAATAATCCCGAAAATAATCGAAAAATATACCGAAAGGTCACCCGGGACAATATCCCGAAAATACGGAGAACTCATACCCGAAAAAGGATTAAAATAAATTAAATTAAATTAAATTAATTAATTAAGAATAAAATAATAATTTTAAGAGGTATTTGGGTAGTTTAATATATTTTATTGAATAGTAAAATAATTAAAATAAATAAAAATAATAATAAAATTGATAAAATAAGAAGAAAAAAAAAGTAATTGAAACAAAAAAAAAAGGGGGTCGGGGAGAGAGAAAGAAAGAAACAGAAACAGAAAAGCAGAGAAACGGAAGCTGTGTCGGGGGAAGAGGCCGAACGACCACCGGCGATCCCTGTCCCAGGCCGCCCACCGGAAAAGGAAGCCCGACGCCCGACGAACACGATGGTACCGGCGGTGCAGCTTACCGACGCCGGAGGAAGCCGAACGGAGGGAGAGAAACCCGCGGGGAAAACGGTGTCGATGCCGGCGATCCACGGCAGCTGGAGGCGATCGGCGGGTACCGATGTGACCAGGAGGAGGAGCCGGTCCTTTTGAGACCGATATTGGCCGACGAAATCGCCGGAATCCGCCGGATCGGGAGGAGATAGCCGCGAGGGGAGAAGAGCTGATTCCCGGCGATCGGCGGCGATTCAGGCTCGGCCACCCCTAGCCGAATGTCCCCGAGGCCAAGGCGAGTCGATCGGTGGTAGCCACAACCGTCGAAGTGGCCAGAAAACGCCGGAAACGGCGGAGGAAAGGAAATGGGTCCGACGGCCGAGGGAGAACTGCCGGACCGGCGGCGTTCCGGCGAGCTTGACCCAAACCGAGGGCAGATCTGAGACGCGGACAACCTCACGGAGCCACTGGCGGTGGAAGCCGGCGGAGAACCGGCCGACAAGGCAGCGAACCGGCGGTGAACCGGTTGAACCGGGGTGAACCGGCCGGCTGAACCGGTCCGAACCGGACTGAACCGGTTCAGCCAAAAAAGAGGAGAAAAAGGGGAGAAAAAGGGAAAAGGAAAAGAGAAAAAAATTGGGAAAAATTTTGGTGATGCAATCGAGCTTCGGGTAAGTCGGTAAGCGGTCGAATTGACCGATTTAAATTTCGGAATATTTTATTTAATTAATTTCCGACTAGAAATTTACCCGGAAAATGTAATTAATTGTGTAGCTCGACGATTGGCATCCACCGAGGGCTCGAGACAGCCTCGATTTGCGGACTAGCATGGAATCTCGGGTAAGTGATCCCTATTTACGACAATTTTCTCGTTATGCGAGATGTTGAGTTAATTTCCGCATAAATTGAATAAAATTATGGAAATTTAGATTAATTGTCGTAAATATTTAATTTAGCTACTCGAGAAGTAGAACGAGGCCCGATAAATTATTGGTGGGCCCAATGAGCCCAATAGGCCTCGATAAGTGGGAATTTAGTGAAAAGCGGGCTTAAGGTCGATTAAGGCCCATTAAGGTGCAATCGGGCCTAATAAGGGTAAACGGGCCCAATGATTTAAATTAAGCCCAGAAAGTAATAGATACAATTAAATTGCATAATATCTGACCTGAGGAATGTTAATACGCAGTTCCGGGCATTGGATTGGAAGCATATCGGACTGCGCGATGGGACTACATTGGAAAAGAAAAAGGTCAGACTCGACGAGAATCGAGGTAAGGGAATTCTGCAGACTGCTAGAGGTAACAGTATGCAATTTTAAATTCATATGCAGTCCTTTAAAACTAATTGAAGGGTCTAGAGGTCGAAGAACAATTTTAGTGCCCCGTATGGGCAAAATTACTAAAATACCCTTGCTAAGGGTAAAATTCTAAAAATTTAGGAAAAATTGGGAGGAGCAAGAACAAGAGGTTCCTGCTCGTTCTGGAGGTATTTCAACGCATGCATGAGTAGGCTGGCTCACCTTGAAAGATAATGCATAGCATTGCATATCTTAACTGATGTGATTTCTGTGAAAACTATTTGGAAATAACCGAGCCGCCTACATGTTTTTATTTACATGTGACGTGCTAGAGCTCAGCTCGCACGATGTTTGACTTGTGTGATGCATGCATTAGTGCTGGAGCGAGAGCTCGCACTAGAGTTTTACATGCATAGGTGCTAGAGTATAACTCGCACCAGATTTCACATGCTTTTGCGTGACATGGTGCTAGAGTCTAACTCGCACCAGATTTTACATGATTTTCATGACAGGGTGCGAGAGTTTAACTCGCACCAGATTTTATAAGATTTTCATACGATTTGTATACAGAGTGCTGAGCCTAGCTCGCACTAGTTTTACTGGATTTGTGGAGTAGCGCTGTCTGCCCTTGGAGTCAGCCAAAAGGCCCAACAGGCTCAATAGACCTCTTAAGTAGGGTGAGAGTGAGGGATGAGGTTGGCGGCCTTGTGGAGATGTAAAGCGGGCTCTGCCAAGTTTACTTGATTTGATGAGAGTGCTGAGCATCGCTCGCACTGATTTTTAAGAGAACATACAATGAGCCGTGCTTGGAGCATCGGGTAGACTGTGTGTCACCGATTTAATAGGCTCGCACGTGCGTTTTGAGACATGGCAACGAGTATTGAGTTATGAAAACCTCTGTGGGAAGCAGGCCAATTGGGCTGGAGTACCTAGAGTGATATGGGTCCATGGAGTACGATGTACCGTGCAAGTAGCATGGAGTACGATGTACCGTGGGGTATCTTCGGATACGGTATCTTTGTGATACAGAGTATCTTCGGATATGGTATCTTTGTGATACGGGGTATCTTTGTGATACGGTATCTTCGTGATACGGGGTATCTTCGGATACGGCATCGACGGATGCGTGAGATCGGATAAGACTGACGGGTTGGATTGACCCACCTCCCGGGCAGTTCCCGATCAGGGTGAGACCTCGCACACTGGGATCCGTGAAGCTAGAGGACTCACGAGGACATATTGGCCAGTCCTGGTTATTACCGATATACAGTATTGCCTAGTCTCGTATCTTGTATATATATACGTATGTTTTCGATACCGATGCCTTTGAGAAATTCTATTTCCATGGTTTTGTGTGAGTCAGGATCACCCGAAGGAGGGGTCGAGTCCTGACTTCATTGTGAAATTTTTAAAGAGAAAGAAATGATTTAAAATAATTGCATGTTGAGTTTTCCGTACAACTTGATTTACATAACATCACAACATCATATCATATGTTTTAAAATGTGTGGAGAAAGGGTGGTTTATGCATGGCACCACGTTCATGTAGGTAGTATGGTTACCTACTTGTTCGTAGGATTGCCTTACTGAGCTTGATGTGCTCACCCCTTTCATTTTCTCCCACAGATGATCTCCAGTTGAAGTTGAGGCGACTCAGTACTGCATTCCGGATATCCGCTGCTGCCCATCAACATAAGGTATATACACTTGTACTTATTGTATCTACATAAGCATAGCACAGTAACATGTTTATAAGTAACTTTAGGGGATGTATAAATAATATAACAATTATAAATGACTGGAGAAGAAATAAGTACTGGGGTAGATGTATGGTGGGACTGGCATTGACGCACAGCCCAATTAGTAGTGGAGTGTTGGTCACGATTCGAGGACAGGTAAGAATTAAAGTAAGAAAATAATAAAAACGCGAAAAATTAACTCTGATTTTTGGGTAGTTTGGGTCGTGACATATGAAAGTGGTATCAGAGCATAATTGGTCTGATGTGTGTCAGTGTCAGTAATTAGGAAATTACATCCCCGTGTTACTGTGCTTAGTTAGATACAATAGTGTATATCGAGATGGGCTTGACCAAGAAATGGTTGAGAATGCAGGAATGCTTAATATGAGTCGCGTTAAATGAGATAGTGCACGAGGCAGAGGTCGTAGAGGTAGACCTGAGTCTGCTAAGTCGTGCTGAGTTTGACTTATGAGAACCAGTGTGAAATTGAAATGGAGGCTAATGTTGAAAATGCCTCACAGAGTCCGACAGAGTGATCGGACAGTATTGAGACACGCTTCGCGAGATTGGAGCGGAGTGTGGAGATTACTTGAGGAGCAAATTGCTCAGATCATGTATGAGATCAGAGGGCGCAGCGGAACAGTGGTGGAAACCCGCTCGACCCATCTTAAGAGTTGAGATGAGAAATATCTTGGACATATTCCGGTGACAGGATATCCCGGACATGATTTAAAGGACATTTCAGATTAAAGTCCTTACTCTGACCTAGAGGATTTAATTTATTGACGAGTATGGAGACTCGGTTATGTTCTGGGCAGATATTACCTCGACACTATGAAAAGTGACAGTCGAGATGTCTAAAAATTTATGGAAGGGCTCAGATTGTCAATTAGAGTCTGATTGGCCCGTGAGATATTACCTATACCGAGGCAGTGCACAGATTTACAGTTGGGTAAATAAAAACACGAATTGCACGCCTCTGTGATTGAGAAAGGTAATGAGGGCCGAAATAGAGACAGAAAGAGAATCGAGAAATGACAAAGATGTTAAAAATGGGAAAATGGTAATTGGTAAAAGACTAGATTTGATGAGTCATGGAGTAAGATAATTGGTAAGGCCCCAGTGCATCTAATTTTGGGCACTCTTGTGGGCATTGTGATTGGAGGACCCCGACCTGCTACGAAGTAGTGTAGCAATGTGAGCACTGTAAGCAGTGTGAGATGTGTGGTGGATACCACGAAAGGAAGGTCTATACCTATACGGTATTGGTGAAAATGGTCGTCAAGTGTGATAAGACAGACCATTGATTTTGATTGCTCAGAGTTGAGCGAGATTTTCCCACAGGAAAAGTAAAGAGACAGAAAAAAAAATTTCGTTGGAATAGTTACAACGAAAAGGGAGGACATAGCCAAAGAGAAAAAGGAAAGTAGGCTATTGGACGAAGGCGAGAGGATGTCTTGGACCAGGACACTATTGATGTTTCATGGATGTGGTGTAAGATACCACACTTATTATGAATAATGAAGTACATATGTTTATTGATCCTGGTGCCACACATTTATTCATACCGCCTTCATTCACATATAAGTGAGTAAAAAGGCATGAATGCCTACATCATTGGACACAATACTGATAAATAAGTACCCCAATAGAGGAAGATTAATTAACGGAATGTAGATATAGAGATTTTAAGTTGATATAAAGGGGTGCAACGGTTGAAATTAAAGGAGTAAAGGATTGTACTCACGGAAATCAATAATGAAAGAGTTTTATCATGATTGATGCACGAAGGAGATAATCTTTGAGATAAGATATGCTTGATTATAAATACAAGATGTATTGGAGTAAGAGATATATGCTAGGTAAAGAACATCCTTACGATATGAAGTCATTAGGATTAGAGCAATGAGTAGCGAATATAAATTATAACCAAGGATAGAGATGGGTATAACCATAACCAGTAGTTGTGGTTAAGTCTGAAGGCAAATAAAGGTATTTCAAAATACCTCCCCACCTGAAGACTTGACAGCGTCTAGATAGATATATATATATATAACCGATAACGTGAAATCAATCATCGTAATAAATACCTTTAGCATTAGGATACCATTATTAAGACAATAAGAATATTAAAATTCGACAAATCCTAAAGATTATCATAGTAAAAATTTAATAAGAACCGTTGAGATAAGAAAAGGAAATGACGCAGGTTAGCACCTGAAAACGTAAGCGGTTGAGAAGGATCTTATACGCTTATGCGTAAATAAGTCAAGGATTGGACCGAATTGTAATCAGCAGTAACGGTGATATGCTGGGTGTAGTTAAAGCCTAGGGCGAATTATAAGCAACAATTGGCAAATGACTTTTACAATGGGTTGCTGCGAGTTCAAAAAGGATATACTTTGTTGACACGTTTAATTATGAAAACGTGGTCATTGAATAAGATGATAAATAAGATGATTGATGTGACGTGAATTTGGCGTGATGAAGTATGAACTGACCACCGTGATTAATTTCACCATACCCAACAGCTCAAGAGGTTCTCAGTGAGTATGAATACCTCGAAATAATGAATGAGCTGTGTATTGATGTATAATGGGAAGATACCCATGATTTAAAACTGGCAACAGTATTTGTACCGAGGATATGGTACTATTATGTACAGGGTGAGAAATTGTGGATATGCACTGATCATAAAGCCCGAGTATCTGTTTTTACAGAAAGGCGAATATGAGAATACATAGTGGGTTAGAGCTTCTGAGAGGTTTTGATTGTGAAAAAAATTGTACCACCCAGGAAAGGCTAATGTGATGGCTGATGCCTCGAGTAGAAAGAGCCTCGGGATGGTACCACACATGATGGTCAGGGAGCGTGAGCTGCGAGATGCAGTTGTGAGCCTCAGTAAAGATGTGATCCCTTCTGATGATGACAGTGATTGGTATGATTGTGTGACAGCTAGCCTGATGACTAGTACCGGATGAGAGTGCCCGGATTTGCCAGGCTTAGCGTGATGATCGACCGGATGTCGATAGTTTGGGTCTGATTCAGAAGGGTACAGTGATAGAGTTCACAGTGGGTGATGATGAGTTATTGAGGATTCAGAGACAGTATAAGTGCTCCCCAGGACCACAGTTGATGAGATAGTGATATTGTCAGAAGCTCACTCTTCGGGATATACAGTGCATACGGAAGTAAAGAAATATATTGAAATCTTGAAAAGGGTATGGGTGGTCAGATGTGAAAAGAGATATTGGAGAGGTTGTAAAAAGTGCCTAGTGTGTCAGCAGAGTAAGGTAGAGTATTAAAAGTCTGCAGAGTTATTGCAGCACCTACCTATATCGACACGGCACGGAAAATGAGAACAAGTCTCCATGAATTTCATGATGGGTTACAGAGAACCCAGGTGAAATTACGAGGCTATTTGGATGATAGCCGACAAATTGACTAAGTCCACCCACCTTCTGGTTATGAACTTCCCAGATACTCAGAGTGTGCATGAGGATTGATGTGTAAGGCAGTTTGTGAAACATTATGTAGCGTTCCAGTGAGCATGGTATCATATAGGGATTCCCGCTTCACCTCTTACTTCAGGGAATATTTTTTAGGAAGCTATGGGAACCCGACTAAGTATTAGCACAGCTTTTCATCCTCAGACAGATGGTCAGTCAGAGAGAACTGTACAAGTTCTGGAGGATCCGATGAAAGCGTGTGCCACTGATTTTATAAGCTCCTGGAATGATCAGTTGATTTCTAATTAAAGTTGCCAATAACGACAGTTGGCAGTTGAGTATCGGGATAACAATATATGAGACAGTGTACGGCTGTAGGGGTTATTCCCCGAGTTGGAAAAAAAAAAGTGGGTGACAGATAGAATCATTCTGATTTTGGGGATAATAAGTCTCTGAGGATGTTTAGTTAAGGATGAGAGATCAAGAACACCTCAGAACAGATAGAAAAATATTGGAATTCACCCTTGGTGAATTATTATGGTTGAAAGTTACACGTCCTAAGAGAATAAGGACATAGCGGAACTTTTGGAAGAAGTAAATTGAGTTGAGCTGGATCGAATCCTTGAGAGATTGGACAAGTGGGAGATAAGACCTGTAGGTTGTTGTTAATCACTTGGATTAACAGGCACCCACAATGTGTCCCAGCTTATGATGCTTCGGTACTACTATCCAGATCCAGCAGAGGTGATAGGATATGAACTCCAAAAGTTCAGTTTGAGGAAAATACAAGTATATTGAAGAAGTTGATTCGGGCATTAAACAGGAAAGAGAAAGTATTGAGGTTTAAGACGATCTCCCTAATCAAAGTCCTTTGGTAGTAATACACTCCGGAGAAGGTCACATAATAATTTAAAAGTATGATACAATCGATATACCCGGAGTTGTATATGGACTCATATGACTTGGTTCTAATTTGGAGGACCAAATTCCTTAAGTGGGGGAGAATTGTAAGACCCGAATTTAATTAAAATACAAAAATTAAATAAGAAAAGATGGGGGACGTATGAAGGAAGTCGGGTTAAATTAATCCGGGACACGTGTAAGGGCCAAATGGTCAAAAGATCGAAAGTCGGTATAATTTCGATAAAGGAATTTAATTAAAAATATGGATTTAAGAAATCTTGGTCAATAAAAGTGAAATAAAATTATTTCGGATTAAATTGATCAAGATAGTAATTTATGAAAATTAATCGGGATTAATCGAGATTTTTAGTTCGAAAAAAAAAAAAATAATCCCGAAAATAATCGAAAAATATACCGAAAGGTCATCCGGGACAATATCCCGAAAATACGGAGAACTCATACCCGAAAAAGGATTAAAATAAATTAAATTAAATTAAATTAATTAATTAAGAATAAAATAATAATTTTAAGAGGTATTTGGGTAGTTTAATATATTTTATTGAATAGTAAAATAATTAAAATAAATAAAAATAATAATAAAATTGATAAAATAAGAAGAAAAAAAAAAGTAATTGAAACAAAAAAAAAAGGGGGTCGGGGAGAGAGAAAGAAAGAAACAGAAACAGAAAAGCAGAGAAACGGAAGCTGTGTCGGGGGAAGAGGCCGAACGACCACCGGCGATCCCTGTCCCAGGCCGCCCACCGGAAAAGGAAGCCCGACGCCCGACAAACACGATGGTACCGGCGGTGCAGCTTACCGACGCCGGAGGAAGCCGAACGGAGGGAGAGAAACCCGCGGGGAAAACGGTGTCGATGCCGGCGATCCACGGCAGCTGGAGGCGATCGGCGGGTACCGATGTGACCAGGAGGAGGAGCCGGTCCTTTTGAGACCGATATTGGCCGACGAAATCGCCGGAATCCGCCGGATCGGGAGGAGACAGCCGCGAGGGGAGAAGAGCTGATTCCCGGCGATCGGCGGCGATTCAGGCTCGGCCACCCCTAGCCGAATGTCCCCGAGGCCAAGGCGAGTCGATCGGTGGTAGCCACAACCGTCGAAGTGGCCGGAAAACGCCGGAAACGGCGGAGGAAAGGAAATGGGTCCGACGGCCGAGGGAGAACTGCCGGACCGGCGGCGTTCCGGCGAGCTTGACCCAAACCGAGGGCAGATCTGAGACGCGGACAACCTCACGGAGCCACTGGCGGTGGAAGCCGACGGAGAACCGACCGGCAAGGCAGCGAACCGACGGTGAACCGGTTGAACCGGGGTGAACCGGCCGGCTGAACCGGTCCGAACCGGACTGAACCGGTTCAGCCAAAAAAGAGGAGAAAAAGGGGAGAAAAAGGGAAAAGGAAAAGAGAAAAAAATTGGGAAAAATTCCGGTGATGCAATCGAGCTTCGGGTAAGTCGGTAAGCGGTCGAATTGACCGATTTAAATTTCGGAATATTTATTTAATTAATTTTCGACTAGAAATTTACCCGAAAAATGTAATTAATTGTGTAGCTCGACGATTGGCATCCACCGAGGGCTCGAGACAGCCTCGATTTGCGGACTAGCATGGAATCTCGGGTAAGTGATCCCTATTTACGACAATTTTCTCGTTATGCGAGATGTTGAGTTAATTTCCGCATAAATTGAATAAAATTATGGAAATTTAGATTAATTGTCGTAAATATTTAATTTAGCTACTCGAGAAGTAGAACGAGGCCCGATAAATTATTGGTGGGCCCAATGAGCCCAATAGGCCTCGATAAGTGGGAATTTAGTGAAAAGCGGGCTTAAGGTCGATTAAGGCCCATTAAGGTGCAATCGGGCCTAATAAGGGTAAACGGGCCCAATGATTTAAATTAAGCCCAGAAAGTAATAGATACAATTAAATTGCATAATATCTGACCTGAGGAATGTTAATACGCAGTTCCGGGCATTGGATTGGAAGCATATCGGACTGCGCGATGGGACTACATTGGAAAAGAAAAAGGTCAGACTCGACGAGAATCGAGGTAAGGGAATTCTGCGGACTGCTAGAGGTAACAGTACGCAATTTTAAATTCATATGCAGTCCTTTAAAACTAATTGAAGGGTCTAGAGGTCGAAGAACAATTTTAGTGCCCCGTATGGGCAAAATTACTAAAATACCCTTGCTAAGGGTAAAATTCTAAAAATTTAGGAAAAATTGGGAGGAGCAAGAACAAGAGGTTCCTGCTCGTTCTGGAGGTATTTCAACGCATGCATGAGTAGGCTGGCTCACCTTGAAAGAAAATGCATAGCATTGCATATCTTAACTGATGTGATTTCTGTGAAAACTATTTGGAAATAACCGAGCCGCCTACATGTTTTTATTTACATGTGACGTGCTAGAGCTCAGCTCGCACGATGTTTGACTTGTGTGATGCATGCATTAGTGCTGGAGCGAGAGCTCGCACTAGAGTTTTACATATAACTCGCACCAGATTTCACATGCTTTTGCGTGACATGGTGCTAGAGTCTAACTCGCACCAGATTTTACATGATTTTCATGACAGGGTGCGGGAGTTTAACTCGCACCAGATTTTATAAGATTTTCATACGATTTGTATACAGAGTGCTGAGCCTAGCTCGCACTAGTTTTACTGGATTTGTGGAGTAGCGCTGTCTGCCCTTGGAGTCAGCCAAAAGGCCCAACAGGCTCAATAGACCTCTTAAGTAGGGTGAGAGTGAGGGATGAGGTTGGCGGCCTTGTGGAGATGTAAAGCGGGCTCTGCCAAGTTTACTTGATTTGATGAGAGTGCTGAGCATCGCTCGCACTGATTTTTAAGAGAACATACAATGAGCCGTGCTTGGAGCATCGGGTAGACTGTGTGTCACCGATTTAATAGGCTCGCACGTGCGTTTTGAGACATGGCAACGAGTATTGAGTTATGAAAACCTCTGTGGGAAGCAGGCCAATTGGGCTGGAGTACCTAGAGTGATATGGGTCCATGGAGTACGATGTACCGTGCAAGTAGCATGGAGTACGATGTACCGTGGGGTATCTTCGGATACGATATCTTTGTGATACAGAGTATCTTCGGATACGGTATCTTTGTGATACGGGGTATCTTTGTGATACGGTATCTTCGTGATACGGGGTATCTTCGGATACGGCATCGACGGATGCGTGAGATCGGATAAGACTGACGGGTTGGATTGACCCACCTCCCGGGCAGTTCCCGATCAGGGTGAGACCTCGCACACTGGGATCCGTGAAGCTAGAGGACTCACGAGGACATATTGGCCAGTCCTGGTTATTACCGATATACAGTATTGCCTAGTCTCATATCTTGTATATATATACGTATGTTTTCGATACCGATGCCTTTGAGAAATTCTATTTCCATGGTTTTGTGTGAGTCAGGATCACCCGAAGGAGGGGTCGAGTCCTGACTTCATTGTGAAATTTTTAAAGAGAAAGAAATGATTTAAAATAATTGCATGTTGAGTTTTCCGTGCAACTTGATTTACATAACATCACAACATCATATCATATGTTTTAAAATGTGTGGAGAAAGGGTGGTTTATGCATGGCACCACGTTCATGTAGGTAGTATGGTTACCTACTTGTTCGTAGGATTGCCTTACTGAGCTTGATGTGCTCACCCCTTTCATTTTCTCCCACAGATGATCTCCAGTTGAAGTTGAGGCGACTCAGTACTGCATTCCGGATATCCGCTGCTGCCCATCAACATAAGGTATATACACTTGTACTTATTGTATCTACATAAGCATAGCACAGTAACATGTTTGTAAGTAACTTTAGGGGATGTATAAATAATATAACAATTATAAATGACTGGAGAAGAAATAAGTACTGGGGTAGATGTATGGTGGGACTGGCATTGACGCACAGCCCAATTAGTAGTGGAGTGTTGGTCACGATTCGAGGACAGGTAAGAATTAAAGTAAGAAAATAATAAAAACGCGAAAAATTAACTCTGATTTTTGGGTAGTTTGGGTCGTGACACGTATAAATGGGCAGCTTAAGAATTTGACATGTGAATCAAAGCTAGTCCAGAAACCTAAGAATATTGCACCCCCAACCTGCAAGAGGTAAGGGATGCAATCCATTTTGTGCATATGTATTCTTTGCCAATCGAAAATGCTTTTGTAGCATGAAAAGATTTTATTAATGAGCATATGTTTTGAGAAAAGCGTTTAACTTGAGATTTCTTACTTGAGTGCATGTTTTGCTGGTTTGAGCTCGGTTCCGTGATTTGAATGTTTTGCGAACAAATATACTTTATAATTCAATGAGATTTATAAAGCAAAACTATTATGAGCTCTACATGAAGGCGAAACTATTTTCAGCGTCATAATGGTATGTTTTTTAGGCTAAGGACTCATCATGATATCTGCACATCGATACCTTCGTTTCGGTAACGTGAGATGCCTTCGTTTTGATAACGTGGGATGCCTTCGCTTTGTTAGTGTGAGATGCCTCCATTTTGATAACGTGAGATGCCTCCGTTTTGCTAATGTGAGATGCCTCCGCTTTGGTAGTGTGAGATGCCTACGTTTTGGTAACATGAGATGCTTCTGTTTTGGTAACGTGAGATGCCTCCTCTTTGGTAGTACGAGATGCCTCCATTTTGGTAACGTGAGATTATTCCCTCATTTTAGGATGCCCTCATTGAGGATGATGCGATGTGATGATTTGCTTTCATGACACTTATATTATGCCTTGTCTTCATAACTATTTTGAGAAATGACGTATTGTGAAATTGTGATAACGATGTTTTGATGAATTGTGATTTTAATCACGTGTTTATAGATATGTGAAAGTATGTCATTATTACACTTATGCTTCGATAATAATTTCTAAATCTCATATGCACTCCTTACTGAGCTAGTTGAAGCTCACCCCCTCTTTTTCCTCCCCCATAGATTATTTACAATGAGTGCTAGTACCTGCTGCGTACGTGACATACGCTGGTGGACGAGACTCTCCCCAGGCTATTGCTTGTACACGCGCGAGGTATAATTCAATTCATTTTGTATCCAGACAATAATGTAATGCAGACACTTATATTTAAGTAACATTGAGATGTAATCAGAATGATATACGTATATAAAGTAGGAAAGTTGATTTCTTTTGATACCATGCTATTTGGTTGAGTAAATGTTGATGTTGAGAGATCCTTGGGATATCAGGTGATGGATTAGAAATAAAATCAACTAAATTGTGAATATCATAGATGAGCAATTTAATAAGTATAGATATGAGAATAACTGGCACTGTACAGGAATACACCACAAGTAGGAAGTTTAATTTTAAGAAAAATTTTAAATCAGCCATATTTTTCGCGCTTCCGGGCTATCACACATCATATTGAGTAATCTCAAAAAGTTCATGACTTTTACATTGATACGCACGAACCCTCTATTTGCATCCACTTTCCCGATGTCTTTTACGCCTCAATGACCATATCTTTTTTCTTTTTTTTTTTCCATCACTTTATATTTTTGGTGTCTCTTAATGGAGTATAATTGCAAAGCTTTTTTTCAATTCAACATAATCTTGAAAAATTAAGTCTTTCCTAAACTCAAGTTCAGGATTCTAAGCATAACATTGAGTTTGTGGTGTCCAATTAATAGTAATAACATCATCAACTAGATCAATATTAGTGAAGCAACTAGATCAATATTAGTGAAGAATGGCAAGTCCAACTTATGAAGTAGTACCCCCAAAATGGTAATATATATTTCCAAGTTGACTTCTTCAAAATCCCCTTACTCTTCATATTCCTCATTTTCTTCTTCAAATACCTCATTATTCAGATTCACATTCTTGAATATATCATTAGGTTTAAAATAAACTAGTTGTTCAATTGCAGTTATGTTTACACTTAGATCTGTGTCATATTGCTAATAGTTTCATAATTCGAGAATCTAAAAATATTACTATTAACTGATACTTGACTTTCCATGGTAGGCTTTTTGCTAAATGGCAAAAATGGATGATTAGCATGGTGGACATTAGTATGATTCAATAAAGTGTCAATGTTTTGGTGTTAACAGTTGAGCAAGTGGAAAAAAACTCTTGGATTGACTCTTATGTTTGGTACGTTCAATAAAGATTGATTCCACTTCTAAATACAATTCAACATTATTGATTGAGGGATGAATAGATGGAATTTCTAGCATGAAATCTATATTGTAATCATCCACTATAAGTAAGCAAATATAATTAATGATCGATGATTGTTCTATTCTTAGATGCTGACAAACCAAATTTTACCATGTGCGCTCTCTATCAAATCCCATAATGCAGTACCTCTCATCTAAAAGCTTGTTGAATTCGTTTTACGCTTTGATTTAATTACTCACAAAAGAGGGCCATAATAACACAAGACATTTAATTCTTTTGTAATGCTACATTTCTAGTAACAAAACACTGGAATTTTTCTACCTAGCATAACCAATTAGCATTGAAACATTAAAAAATAATTATTAGTTCATTGTCATAAACTATGTAAATGATTATCATCAATATAAAAAATGTAATGTTAATCATTTTTTTCAAAAAAAGAAATAAAAATATCTACGAAAAGCTACAATATGCCAATATATACAGGATATAAAATTGCCTTAAGAGCTGTAAAGGGAATTTCTTATCCTAGTAGATAATTGATCATGGAGGATGGACAAACATTATTCAAGATCTGCCCACATAAAAGAGTTAATGAGCGTCAACGTGAATAAATGTTCCATGTTGTCTTTTATTTGTGACTTTAACTAGCTGTTTAGTATTAATTTGTTTCACTTCCTATCTTTGTGTTCCATACAGAATGTCACCTTTTAAAAATTGAAGAACTTTACTGGGGACTCAGGTTTAAGAAGAAGATCACCGAGTTTTGAAAATAGTTCAAATAGGTGGCTTCCCACTGTTACTAAGGCTACTTTAAGGTAAAGCTCTTCATTTTCTTTAGTGAATTTGTACAAAACCTTTATGCTTTTATAATGTTTGAAGTTGCATGGGAAGATTGTAAGACCTGTATTTTCAATTGTAACCTAAGGAATTCATAAGTATATACATGTACATGTTATGTGAAGCATAAATGATGTAAAGTCCATAAATTGAATGTACACACTTGTAGTATGAGTTTGTGATGTACACACAAGTTTCAGTATGTATGAATGTGAAGAAATGAACTTTTCTAAGTGATTAGTGTGAATGGAATGTAAAATGGGTAGTGTGGTAAAATGGAATGAAGTTTCATGAGTTTTACACTTCCATTTGGCTTTGCATTGTATACCTTTGGTTATACAATGAATGCACACGAGTTTTAATGTGTATAAAGTATGAATGGATGGATGTCATTTTCAAGTCTTAAAGGTGGTTAGATAAGAAAATGACTATGGCAGTAAAACTAGAGATGTTTTGTGTGAGTTACTGTAGAAAACTGCAGTCAAATCTGGGAAATATGAATGCCAGATCGATCTCATTGAAGGAAAGATCGATCTGGAAGAGTAAAAAATGCTCTTATTCGAGTAATGGAACAGGGAAGATCGATCTCTAAGGGGGCCAGATCGATCTGCTAAGCATTCTATGTAAAAGGAATTGATTTCCTTAGCTCTCGGCCAAGAGAATATCGATCTTATCCTTGTGCCAGATCGATTTGTTTAGCTCTTTACCTGGAAGTGTATAGGATCTAGCACACATAACCCTTCTTTTTTGGTGAGATTTGAGTCTATGAGCATCCATTACATCGTGCTCCATTTCCTTGTTTGTGTGATTGTCATGCATAGTGTATTATTCGAGAACTTGCTCTGCCATACATGTCTCAGTCAACCCGTTTGATGAGTATGATGCAATAAATCAAATAACGGCATTTAGGTTAAACCTATTTTCTTGTCTTTATACCTCTTCTTTTCAAGCCTACCCTTGTTATTATTAAACCCCAGAGAACCCATGTCACGCCCCGAAAGTGCGGAAAATAGGGCAAATTTAAAACTTTTTACTCGTTAATTCACAATTAAAGGTGCATTCCTGTGCAGTGTCATACATCATCATAATCATCATTCCTCATGATCTCATCAATAGAGTTTATATATCATATCAAATACATTAAGCCATCTCAAGTTAATTAATCCTAATACATCCCATACAATGATATACATAAAGTGTCTGCAATTACAATAATAGTCTGGGTACATGAAAAGATAAAATATACCTCAAGATACAATATATATGGCCTGGAGCGCGAATCCTCCACTAGCTACTACTTCGTACGTCGCAGGGAGATCCTTTTTCACTTGAAGAACTCTGGGGGGAAAGAAAACAGGGTGAACTTCTAAATCGCTCAGTAAGGGGGTAAGGAACTCATTTCGTAAACCAAAATGCACATCACAAAATGCTTATTTGTATGTGAAACTCATTTGAAAACCATAGCATGAAAGTACTCAAAACGAGATCCTCATGTCTCAAGTCATGTGAAAACATGAAGTAAAAAGGCTCACTCTAGAGCAATAACAAAGCACGTGAAAATAATACGATAAACGCTTTCTCAATGCACGTGAATAAAATCACTGAAATAGTAATGCACGTGGCACAGCCACTAAACACATGTGGCATAGCCACTGGTTTAAATTCACAAGTGGCATAGCCACAAAACACACGTGGCATGGCCACTGATTTAAAATCACTCGTGGCATGGCCACTAAACACATGTGGCATGGCCACTGATTTAATTTCACATGTGGCACAACCACTATCTCACGTAGCAAAGCCACTGATTTACTTTCACACGTGGCACAGCCACAGAATAGGGTTTCACGTGGCAACGGCCATCAAATTAGGTATCACGTGGCAACGGCCACCAAATTGGGTATCACGTGGTAACGGCCACCAATGGGGTATAACGTGGCAACGGCCACCAATGGGGTATAACGTGGCAACGGCCACCAAGTATACGTGGCATAGCCACAGAATGGGTTATTCTCACGTTACCAGAATGGAGAAGAAATCGGGCTTACATGCTACCAGAGCAATGCCCGGTGTGTACTCAAAATTACACACCTAAGTCTTATCACACAAGACCGGCTTGCCTTCACGTAGAACTCATGATGGTTTTTCTCTCATAAAACTCATTTGAAATCGTTTTGTACTCAACACAAAACATAATAAAAATCGAGTCCCAACCGGCAAAGCACACGCACACATTTCTCAAATCTCGATATTGCCTTAACGTAGAGCCCAGTTATAAACTCATAAAAACATTGGGCTCCAACCGGCTATAAAAATCATGTGCAGTTGTATCTCAACACAACACTCAACATGCTTGTTTTATAAACCACAAATCATGCTATAATAGTTTACAAATCACATACACAAATGGTTTAGATTTCCCTTACCTCTTTACACCTCGTATAGTGCAATCGTTTCCCCCGTATCACGGACTAGCCTCGCATTCCACTCTGGAACTCCCGAGCTGTCCAAACGATGATAAAACATCAATACTCAAAATCGAGCATAATTGCTCATAACACCTCAATTCTCTCGATTCTCATAACTCTACCCTAAACTACAACCTCATTCACAACATCTCGACGTTCCACATTTCTAATACCAATTATCTATGCTAATTCACCACATTTGTCTAAATTTCCATTTATAGCTCAAAACTCCTAAAATTACCAAAATTGCCAAATATCAACATTACTCCAACTACATTGTAATTCCATCAATCCCTAATCATTTCTCAGCTATTTCAACACAATGACAACCACCAATATCATCAAAATCATCTCAAATATCAAGATGGAGGTTTAGAAATTACCCAAAGCTTGTGAGACGCACAACCCACGCCTCGATCCGATTCGTCCTTCGATTTCCAAGTATGTTGTTCTCCTTTTGATGAGGAACAACTTCCCTTTTTGCCACAACCTCTGATTCGACCGAAAATGGGTGATTTGGATGAGTGAGAAAGTTAGGTTTTCGGTGAGAATGGGGTTGGAAGAGAGAGAAAGTGAGTTTGCAGGAGAAAAACAGGGGTTCCTTATATAGGCTGAGGGTAGGAGATCGATCTGTCGAGGGGTGAGATCGATCTGCGTTTGAATTTTGGGGACGATTTGGGTAGTTTTATGCCTAGGAGATCGATCTGTCGAGGGGTGAGATCGATCTCTTTATAGCTTTATGAGATCGATCCGCTCCTAAGGAGATCGATCTTCTCCCAAACAGAATCATTTGGAGATCGATCTCTTCCTCATGAGATCGATCCTTTCTCAAACAGAATCATTTGGAGATTGATCTCTTCCATTGGAGATCGATTTGCTCCTCAAATTCCTCCTTCCTCGTCATTTTTAACTCACCAGATCAATCTCTCCTTCTCCCAGATCGATCTGTCCTCATACTTCATGCTTATTTTACACACTTAACATATAAATCTCCAATTATAATTCCCACAATTCATCTAGCTCAATAAATTACACTTCAAATTCTTATTACATCATTAAAATATGTCTGAAATTCTCAGATCTCACATCCTCCCCACCTTAAATAGAATTTGGTCCTCCAAATTCAACTCAACTAGTTAAATAGATGGGGGTATTTCTCCTTCATGAGACTCTCTAGTTCCCACATTGCCTCTTCCATTGAGTGATGCTTCCACAAAACTTTCACTAATGGGATGTTCTTGGTTCTCAGTACCTTCTCCTTTCTATTGAGAATCCGGACGGGTTCCTCAGTGTAGCTCATGTCTTCTTGAATGTCCATCTCGTCATACTCTATGACGTGGGAAGGGTCCGGGTGGTACTTCCTCAACATAGACACATGAAAAACATTGTGTATTCCGGACATCTGTGGGGGTAATGCTAATCTGTAAGCTACCTCTCCCACTCTCTCAAGAATCTCGAATGGTCCTACGTATCGAGGACTCAATTTCCCTTTCTTCCCAAATCGCATGATACCTTTACTCGGTGATATTTTTAGAAATACTGTATCACCAACCTCAAACTCGAGTAGCCGTCTACGCACATCCGCGTAGCTTTTCTGTCTACTTTGTGCAGCCCGTAACCTCTCACATATGAGTTTCACACCTTGTACGGCTTGCTCAACAAGCTCGGGGGCATTTATCTTTCTGTCACCGACTTCTTCCCAAGCTACAGGGGATCTACACCTCCTACCATATAGAGCCTCAAAAGGTGCCATTCCAATACTCGCATGATAGCTGTTATTGTACGCAAACTCTGCTAGGGGCAGGTGATCATCCCATGATCCCTTAAAATCCATCGTACACGCCCTCAACATATCCTCCAGGGTCTGAATAGTCCTCTCTGACTGACCATCTGTCTGAGGATGATAGGCGGTACTGAAACTCAACCGAGATCCCATGGACTCCTGAAACTGGGTCCAAAATCTAGAAGTAAATCGGGAATCTCTATCAGAAGTAATACTCACTAGAGCCCCATGTAATCTAGCTATCTCGCTGACATACAGTTCAGCTAAGGCATCCACAATATCTGTGCTCTTGATGGCAAGGAAGTGGGCATTCTTGGTCAATCTATCCATAATGACCCATATCGCGTCACGACCTCTTCGGGTCCTCGGTAAACCCATAATAAAGTCCATAGTGACATGCTCCTATTTCCATGTAGGTACAGGTAAAGGCTGTAGTAGTCCTCCGGGCTTCCGATGCTCAGCTTTCACTTGCTGGCATACTAAACACCTGGCCACATACTCTGTCACGTCTCGCTTCATACCACTCCACCAATACACCTTTCTCAAGTCTCGGTACATCTTAGTACTCCCTGGGTGCATGGTGTATCGCGAGCAGTGGGACTCTCTCAGTATCTGTCTCTTTAGGGTATCATCGTCCGGTACATAAATCCGTCCTCTGAACCTCAATAATCCATCCTCACTGATGGTGAGATCCGACTGCGAACTCTGTTCAGCTTGGCTAACCATATCTATCAATCTTTGATCACTGCACTGCCCAGTTCTAATCTGATCCATGATCCTGGGCTCTATCCGCAAGCTAGCCAAAAATCCAGTCTCTACCTCTTTAACTCTGATCCTAAGTTCGGCAAACTGCTCCAGTAAATCCCATTCCCTGATCATCATAGCAGATATCATACTTTTCCTGCTCAAGGCATCAGCAACTACATTCGCCTTGCCCGGATGATATAGAATCTCGCAGTCATAATCCTTAAGGAGTTCCATCTATCTCCTTTGTCTCATGTTTAACTCTTTCTGATCAAAGAGATATCTCAAACTCTTGTGATCAGTGAAGATCTAGAATCTTTCCCCATATAAGTAGTGTCGTCAGATCTTCAAAGCAAATACCACAGCGGCTAACTCCAAATCATGCGTGGGGTAATTCCGCTCATGGTCTTTCAGCTGTCGCGATCCATATGCGACCACTCTTCCGTGCTGCATAAGCACACACCCCAATCCTTGATGAGATGCATCACTATACACCGAGAATCCTCCTGATCCCTCAGGAATAGTTAACACAGGTGCCGCTGTCAACCTCCTCTTTAATTCCTGAAAACTGAGCTCACATTGATCAGTCCATATAAATGGAGTCTCTTTGCGCGTGAGCTTAGTTAAAGGAGCGGCAATCCTTGAAAATCCTTCCACAAATCTTCTGTAATACCCTGCCAAACCAAGGAAGCTTCGAACCTCAGTAACTGTCCTCGGTCTCTCCCAATTAAGCACAGCCTCCACCTTGCTTGGGTCCACTGATACTCCGTCCTCTGAGACTATATGACCAAGGAAAGCTATCCGGTTCAACCAAAACTCACACTTACTAAGCTTTCCGTATAATTACTTATCTCGGAGTATCTGAAGTACTAACCACAAATGTTGTGCATGCTCTACATACGACCGAGAGTATACCAGGATATCATCAATAAAGACTATCATAAATTTATCTAGATAGTCTCTAAACACTTCATTCATCAACCTCATAAATGCTGCAGGGGCGTTCGTCAATCCAAAGGACATCACCAGGAATTCGTAATGGCCATACCTCGTCCTGAAGGCCGTCTTTGGAATATCTTCTTCCTTGATCCTCAATTGGTGATACCCCGATCTCAAATCAATCTTAGAAAAGGCTGATGCCCCTCTTAGCTGATCAAGTAGATCATCAATCCTGGGTAGTGGGTATTTATTCTTCACCGTGGCTTTATTCAACAACCGGTAGTCTACACATAATCTGAGACTACCATCTTTCTTCTTAACAAATAGTACTGGCGCTCCCCACGGCGAAACACTGGGTCTAATAAACCTTGATCCAATAACTCCTGTAGTTGTCTCTTCAATTCCTCAAGTTCCACTAATGCCATTCTGTAAGGAGGTTTAGAGATCGGCTGAGTATCTGGTACCAAATCAATGGTAAACTCCAGCTCTCTCTCTGGTGGTAAACCTGGCAATTCATCTGGGAAAACATCCAAAAATTTACACACCACAGGTATATCCTCGATCCTCGGATGTTCCCGCTCATCGTCTGAGATGAGTGTCTCATAACCTTCACATGAACAATTATATTTAATATTCTCCAAAACAATGTTAAAATTCTCAAATTACTTACTAGAATTTCACATATTCATTTCCTCAATATCTCAATCGTACGCTGTAAGGTTCAGGTAGGGAGAAAGTTACAATCTTAGTGTAGCAGTCTAAACTCACTCGATTGGTTGCCAACCAATCCATCCCCAGAATTACATCAAACCCATGTATACTCAACATGATTAGATCTGCTAACATCACCCTATCTCCCACCTTTATTTCACATCCTCTACAGATTAACTCAGTTCTCTGGGATTCACGCATAGGGGTATTTACATGTAGTATATATTCTAGAGGTTCAAACTTCAAGTTTAATCTACATGCAAAATGCTCAGAAATAAAGGAATGCGTGGATCCTGAGTCAATCAACACATGAGCCTTTTGATTACAGACAAAGAGTGTACCTCTTATAGTTTCTGCCGAGGTGTCTACGGTCTCCTTATCCAGGGCAAACACACGTCCCTGTGCCACAGGTTTCTTCCCTTTCTCTGCCGCAGTGGCCCGTCTTCGGGGATCCACTCTCTGAGGCTGTTGTCTAGTGGGCTCCGGAGCATGTGGTATCTGAGGTTGGGGACAGTCCTTCACTCTGTGACCCATGTCACCACATCTAAAACATCTACGGATCGACCCAGTACAACTTCCCTCATGCGATCGGCCACAGTCTCTACAAACCCTTATCTCCGGCCTGACATATCGAGGGGTCTCCTTGATAATAGGATAGGCTCTGGGTCTCTCCAATCTGTCCTTCTGTACCTCAATCCTTCCTCTTCTGAAGGAACCTCTCCGAGCCTCTGTTTGGAAAAGTGCTGGCCTCTTGCCCTTATCTCTATTCACCGCTCTGAGCTCATTCTGGGATTGTACCATCTCAATCCCTCTTTTAATCTCTTGTGCTCGTCTTAGAGCATCTCCAAACTCAGTAATACATAGCCCTATCAATCTATCTCTGATGACGGGCTTCAACCCATACACAAACTTCTCTGTGCGGAGCTCTTCACTCTTGAAGGTCTCTGGGTCATATCTCAATAGCGCTATGAATTGGCTCTCATAGTCATCCACAGACATGTCACCCTGTACCAAACTCAAAAACTCAGCTTGTTTCTTTCTCTGGGCGGCTCGTGGTACATATTGGGTCCTAAAGGCTATCTGGAACTCTTCCCAACCAATCACATCCTGGCGGGACATCAGAATACCCTGGGTAGTACCCCACCAATCTCGAGCTCTCCCCTTCAGCATATAGGTACTCATACTGACCCTCTCAGCATCGGTGCACCCTAGAAAATCAAATATAACTCTCAATTCCGTCAACCACTCCTCAGCCTCTGTAGGATCCTTCTTTCCTTTAAATGCAGGTGGATTCATCTTCAGAAAATCCTTTAGTCGGACCATACTTCTGTCCTCAGGCTGAGTGACGGGAGGCACTGGGGGTACAGGAGGTCCTTGTGGTGGTGTAGGGGTAGTATCCGAGGCATTAACTCCAAAGTGTTGCGCGAATAACGCTGCCATCTGCTCAAAACCTTGCCTCACATCAGTCTCAATCCGATTAAATCGAGAGTTAGGACTCTCTGGTTGTGGGACAGGTGGCGGAGGGGACTCTGCCTGCCTCTTCGAACGACCTTGTCGTTTACTCATTCTCTATCTCAACTCGTCTCCTGCGCGTACATATCAAAATTGATTGAAATCTCAATCCTCAATTTTAGTTCATGACCAGACTATTACAGACACTTGGGATTTATTCTATTCCACTTAACCGACACTGATAGTACTAGACACCCTAAGCTCTGATACCAAGAAAACTCTGTCACGCCCCGAAAGTGCGGAAAATAGGGCAAATTTAAAACTTTTTACTCGTTAATTCATAATTAAAGGTGCATTCCTATGCAGTGTCATATATCATCATAATCATCATTCCTCAGGATCTCATCAATAGAGTTTATATATCATATCAAATACATTAAGCCATCTCAAGTTAATTAATCCTAATACATCCCATACAATGATATACATCAAGTGTCTGCAATTACAATAATAGTCTGGGTACATGAAAAGATAAAATATACCTCAAGATACAATATATATGGCCTGGAGCTCGAATCCTCCACTAACCACTACTCCGTACGTCGCAGGGAGATCCTTTTTCACTTGAAGAACTCTGGGGGGAAAGAAAACAGGGTGAGCTTCTAAATCGTTCAGTAAGGGGAGTAAGGAACTCATTTCGTAAACCAAAATGCACATCACAAAATGCTTATTTGTATGTGAAACTCATTTGAAAACCATAGCATGAAAGTACTCAAAACGACATCCTCATGTCTCAAGTCATGTGAAAACATGAAGTAAAAAGGCTCACTCTAGAGCAATAACAAAGCACGTGAAAATAATGCGATAAACACTTTCTCAATGCACGTGAATAAAATCACTAAAATAGTAATGCACATGGCACAGCCACTAAACACACGTGGTATAGCCACTGGTTTAAATTCACACGTGGCATAGCCACAAAACACACGTGGCATGGCCACTGATTTAAAATCACTAGTGGCATGGCCACTAAACACACGTGGCATGGCCACTGATTTAATTTCACACGTGGCACAGCCACTATCTCATGTGGCAAAGCCCCTGATTTACTTTCACACGTGGCACAGCCACAGAATAGGGTTTCACGTGGCAACGGCCACCAAATTAGGTATCACGTGGCAACGGCCACCAAATTGGGTATCACGTGGCAACGGCCACCAATGGGGTATAACGTGGCAACAGCCACCAATGGGGTATAACGTGGCAACGGCCACCAATGGGGTATAACGTGGCAACGGCCACCAAGTATACGTGGCATAGCCACAGAATGGGTTATTCTCAAGTTACCAGAACGGAGAAAAAATCGGGCTTACATGCTACCAGAGCAATGCCCGGTGTGTACTCAAAATTACATACCTAAGTCTTATCACACAAGACCGGCTTGCCTTCACGTAGAACTCATGATGGTTTTTCTCTCATAAAACTCATTTGAAATCGTTTTGTACTCAACACAAAACATAATAAAAACCGAGTCCCAACCGACAAAGCACACGCAGACATTTCTCAAATCTTGATATTGCCTTAACGTAGAGCCCAGTTATAAACTCATAAAAACATTGGGCTCCAACCGGCTATAAAAATCATGTGCAGTTGTATCTCAACACAACACTCAACATGCTTGTTTTATAAACCACAAATCATGCTATAATAGTTTACAAATCACATACACAAATGGTTTAGATTTTCCTTACCTCTTTGCACCTCGTATAGTGCAATCGTTTCCCCCGTATCACGGACTAGCCTCGCATTCCACTCTGGAACTCCCGAGCTGTCCAAACGATGATAAAACATCAATACTCAAAATCGGGCATAATTGCTCATAACACCTCAATTCTCTCGATTCTCATAACTCTACCCTAAACTACAACCTCATTCACAACATCTCGACGTTCCACATTTCTAATACCAATTATCTATGCTAATTCACCACATTTGTCTAAATTTCCATTTATAGCTCAAAACTCCTAAAATTACCAAAATTGCCAAATATCAACATTACTCCAACTACATTGTAATTCCATCAATCCCTAATCATTTCTCAGCTATTTCAACACAATGACAACCACCAATATCATCAAAATCATCTCAAATATCAAGATGGAGGTTTAGAAATTACCCAAAGCTTATGAGACGCACAACCCACGCCTCGATCCGATTCGTCCTTCGATTTCAAAGTATGTTGTTCTCCTTTTGATGAGGAACGACTTCCCTTCTTGCCACAACCTCTGATTCGACCAGAAATGGGTGATTTGGATGAGTGAGAAAGTTAGGTTTTCGGTGAAAATGGGGTTGAAAGAGAGAGAAAGTGAGTTTACAGGAGAAAAATAGGGGTTCCTTATATAGGCTGAGGGTAGGAGATCGATCTATCGAGGGGTGAGATCGATCTGCGTTTGAATTTTGGGGACGATCTGGGTAATTTTATGCCTAGGAGATCGATCTGTCGAGGGGTGAGATCGATCTCTTTATGGCTTTATGAGATCGATCTGCTCCTAAGGAGATCGATCTTCTCCCAAACAGAATCATTTGGAGATCGATCTCTTCCTCATGAGATCGATCCTTTCTCAAACAGAGTCATTTGGAGATCGATCTCTTCCATTTGAGATCGATCTGCTCCTCAAATTTCTCCTTCCTCGTCATTTTTAAATCACCAGATCGATCTCTCCTTCTCCCAGATCGATCTGTCCTCATACTTCATGCTTATTTTACACACTTAACATATAAATCTCCAATTATAATTCCCACAATTCATCTAGCTCAATAAATTACACTTCAAATTCTTATTACATCATTAAAATATGTCTGAAATTCTCAGATCTCACAACCCACTTTGAGCATGGCCTTTTCTTTGGATTAAACCACATTACAAATAGTGAAAAACCCTTTTTTTGTTGATTTCCCCCTCTTTTTGAACCTCGAATTGAAGAATCATATAAACTGATGTAAGACCATAATTTATGTATTATATTCCTTATGATTCCCATGTGTAAGCATTTAATTATGTTAGTTGAATCATAAGAAGAGTGTTTACTGAAATGAAAGTGCAAATGGAGCAAACAAATGCTTATAAGTCATGAAAGCCCAAATAAGGGCTTTAATGACCACAGGCTAAATAGAAGGGATGTCAACCATTCTGACTGAAGAAAAGAACTTAAAACAACAAAATATAGAGGGTACAAGAAGGAAAATTGGTTTGGTTTGGTCCAAAATATGTTGAAGCAGTGGAAATGCCAAAAAGGGCCTAAATGAGCCCGAAATGGACAGTTTGAGGTGTTTTTAATGATTTCACTTCTCGGAAGTGCCTAAAACACTGAGATGGGAGTTTTAACCATGAGAAATTACACTTTTGGATTTTTGAACAAAAGTCAAACATGTCAATGGTCAAGGAAAGTCAAAGTTAGCTTTGAAAATGTTGACTTTAACCATAAAGCTAACAATGGTTAAAATTTGATAATTCTATGAAAATAGAGTTATTGATATTTAATTTCTTAATTAACTATTTTAATCCCCATATATTTTATTAATTATCACCTCATTTTAATTAAAAATCTCATGTTTGCAGATAAATTAAATCCAGATGAATTTCAATCATTTCAGTAGAAAAATGGACTGAAAATGAGCTAAAAAGGAATTGGACCACTACCATTTTGTCTTGTAGCATGAGTCACCATTCTTTTTGACACATGTGATGCCAAGTGTCCATATTTTATTCACATTTGAAGGATAAGATCAAAGGACACTTTGACCATCTCATGGAAGACACAAGCCATGCCACCTTGCACATCCAAGTGGACAAGAAGACAAATGGCATGGAAATATCTTCTCTAGAAGCTAATAGTGTGAAGACAAGTGGCCAAACAATGCCAACTCATCTATGATTAAAATTCCCATTTGTACCCTCATTTTGATATGTATAAGAAGAAAAAGATGAGACAATTTTAGGTAGTAGTTTTTAGAGTAGTTTTTAGTCTAGATTTTTTTTTGGTTGGTTGATAGGTTTCTTTTAGGTTAGTTTTATATTTCTTTTATTTATTTTTTTGTTCTTACGTTGTGTGGATGCGGATGACAGTAGCCTTGTCTTCAAAGTTTCTTCATCGTGTTTGGCTTTAAGTTTCTCTCTTCTTCAATTTAGTGACTGTTTTAAGTTGAAACTATCTTTTCAGCACTTTCTTTTATGTTTTAAGATTGATTTAGAGATACTTTACATTAGTTTGTCAAACTTTTTAATTAAGTTTTGTTTAACTAAATGAATTTAGGGAAATTCAGATCTACTTGAATTTTGTTTCTGCTCTTTAATTTCTTTGATGTTTCATGATTTCTTTTATTGTTTTTAATCACTCTTGAGCTTCCTACTTAATTACTTCAGATTAAAAGTAATTAATTTAGGTTAGAATTTAAACAATTTCATCAATGTTAGCATTATTGATTTCCCTATTTCTTACACTTCAGTTTCTATCTTGTATTCACGTTTCTGCATTCTCTTGGTTTACTGTCACGACGTTCTGGAATGGAAGCAGGAAGGTGACTATTACATTGATGTGTAACATTGCTGGCTGCTTGATTTTGGGTTGGAGGGACAACAGTCGCTCATCGCATTTTCTTTTGGGATTTTTTCTTGTTTCACATATTTTAGATTAGAATTAGCTTAAAGGTGGAGAAACGAACTGAGCGACAGTAGCTTTACACGTATTTTTCTTGTTATTGCAAATTTTTTTTTTTTAGTCTTCAGTTTGAATCTTTCCTTGAAGTTTATTGGATTTTCATTGAGCTTTAGACGGTTTACTCATTTTCTATTAAAACTCAAGCTTCTCGTGCATCTTAATCAAATAAAATTATAGTTTTTTTTATTTCTTTTCCATGTTCTATTTTCGAATTAGGTTCACTGTTTAAGTGTTCCCTTAATATTTTTGGTATTAGTTTCTTTATGTTTCTGTCTTCTGCTTTCTCGGTTTCTTTGTAAGATTCTCTTCCTTATATATTTAATACATCCCTTATTTGGACTTAGGTTCAAGCTATGTTAAATCTCAGTTGTTGTCAGTTTTGAATTCAGTCTTATTTTGTCCTACGTTGTTCCCTCTTGGTCTAATCATCGGGTGCGTGTACCTGTGTCATTGTTGCTAGTTTGCTGTTGTGTTCCTATGTCGAGGAAGGTGTAGGTAAAGTTGCTTGTTGGCCTATGCTGTGCGTGTTCGGTATATAGTAGGAATGTAGTGGAAGCAGGCCATGAGGATCAGGTCATGGTTGGTTGTTGGTTTGCCTGTGTCGCTGCGTGAACCTGGGTGCTTTGTTTGCCGCAAGAGGTACTGATCTATGGCTGACTATGTTGCGAGCTGCTGGTTCATTGTCTGGGACATGGTGCACATAAAGCAGATGATGGTGTGATTGGTTTGCAGGGGACTTATGCGCATGAATTTGGTGTTGCTCTGTTGTGTGACTGTTAAGGCAGAAGATGCATGACAGTGCATGAGGCACGACATAAGCTGATTGAAGCAGGTGCGTGGATAGCAAGCGCAAGGACAGAATGTTGGTACTGGAGGCAAAGACGCATGGCAACTGCTGGTTTTTGGTAGTTTTAGTTACAATAGTTTAATAGTTTAATATTAGTAGTTGAACGTTATTTTAATTTAGTACAACTTTTAACTAGTTTAGGTAGCATTTTAATAGTTTAATTAATTTGCATATGTTTAAGATTATTAGATTTAATTTTTTTAGATTTTATTTTAGATTAAATTTTAGTTTTTATGCAATTGAAATTTTAATTTCATTATTTTCATGCATATATTTAGGATTTAGTTGATTTTCATTTTAGGAAACTGTTTATTGTTCTGAGTATATACTAGTATGATTTTAATGTGAATAGTATATTAGTGTAGTGCTTCTGTATTGTATTTAGAGTTAGTTTAGGGGTAGAATCATTTTATGCATCATTAGTATAGTTTTCATTTTAAATTTTTAAAGCCAAAAGATATTTTATTTCTCATGCATCATATAGAATAGATTTTATTATTTATTTAGGCATTTGATTAATTTAGTAATTATCTAGAGCTAAATATAATTTAGGGTTATCAATTTAGGCATTTAGGATTAAAGTTATACTTAGGGATTTTTTATTGAATTTTTATTGGAATTTCATTTCATTAGGTCTTAAGTTAGATTCTTTTTTCTTTTTTTTTTTAATTAGATTAAA
The DNA here is from genome assembly GCA_033439115.1 of Firmiana major. NCBI lineage: Eukaryota > Viridiplantae > Streptophyta > Magnoliopsida > Malvales > Malvaceae > Firmiana > Firmiana major. Next base: position 14,469,539 of record CM065904.1, on the reverse strand, counting down.
CTAATGTCAATTTTATTTTCAAATTAGGATTTTCTAGTTTTAATCTATTTATTTTATCTTTATTTTCTTATATTTGTATCTTTAGTCAATTTACACTAATTAATTAGAGTTTTAATATTTTCTTTCTTTTGCAGATTCTCGCTTTTATTTTGCTTAGAGTTTTGTGTGTAATTTTTGCTCAATTTTACTTTATTTAGTGCTTTTATTATTTTCCTTGCTTTCCAATATTTTCAAATTAAACTTTGTAGATCACTCGTTTAATATTCATAATTTGCTAGGATATACTTAGGATAAAATTAACTGTTACTTAGTTAGGCTGACTGTGTTTCTTTGTGGGACGATAATCTGGGACTCAGTTCCCTTTATTACTTGTGCGACCCGTTCAATTGCGGTATACACGTCAGGAAGGACGTAACCAAGTTTTTGGCGTCGTTGCCGGGGAACCACGCTTAGCCATTGACTAATATAGGTGAAATTATGCTTAGGTATACTTCTAGTTTTGTACATACTTATGTTGTAAATATTTAGAGCCTTAATTTAGATTAGTTAATTTCCTTCCTCAAAAAAAAAAAATTCCTTAGGGCCTCTGGATGACTACATGCATAAAGCCAAGAGCTTTGACTGCTTTCCTTTAGATCCTGAAATAGAAAGAACACTTAAAAAAATCAGGAAGGACTCTAGAAAAATAGTTGCTCCGCTGCAAGACAAGATGACTGAAAACAAAGAGATCAAGATAGTGGGAGACTATGTTATCCCAACCATAAGAGGTTACTACACTGGCATTAGGCCACCAGCTGTCCCAGCAAACAACTTTGAGATTAAGCCTTCGATCCTCTAAATAATCCAAACTTCGCTTCAGTTCAGTGGGCTTCCCCATGATGACCCACATACTCACTTAGGGCATTTTCTAGATCTGTGCAATACTTTCAAGCATAATGTACTCTCGGACGATACACTTGGGCTTAGGCTATTTACCTTCTCTCTTACGGACAGAGCTAGACACTGTTGACCTTTTTACCTCCTGGATTCATCTCCACCTGGGATGAGTTAGCCCATCAGTTCTTAGCCAAGTTCTTCCCTTCTTCCAAAATGGCTAAACTATGCAGTGATATATCTTCCTTTGCTCAATTCAACTCTGAGTCCCTTTATGAGGCATAGGAACGATACAAAGACCTTCTTAGGAAGTGTCCCCATCATGGCCTGCCTTTATGGCTTCAAGTCCAAACCTTCTATAACGGACTCATTAGCTAGAATAGGACCATAGTCAATGCTGCTGCGGGAGGAGCTTTGCTGTGTAAGATGGAGGAAGAAGCTTATAGTTTGCTGGGTAAGATGGCAGCTAACAATTATCAGTGGTCATCAGAGAGGCATATACCTAAGAAAGCTATGAGTATTTATGAGTTGGACACACTTTCTACCTTAACTTCTCAAATTGCCAATCTCACAAGGAAGATAGAGTCTCTTAGTACCCAGAATAGTTCTGCCAATAGTCCCAGTCCTATTTTAACTGTCCAAAGTCCCTTCATCTCATGCACTTTGTGTGGTGGTACACACTCAATTGATAGGTACCCATTAAACTTAAAGTTTGTTCAATAGATTGCCCCACCTCAAAGGCAACAAAACAATCCATTTTCGAGCACCTATAATCCAGGGTGGAGGAATAACCTTAATCTTTCTTGGAACCAAAATCAGGGGCAGTCTTCTAATCATAGACCTATAGGACCTCCTAGTTTTTAGGTTCCACCTATTCATGTACCACCACCTTAACAGCTTCCATATCATCAGTCTAATCATTCCCATCACCCACATCAGTTTCAACATCATTCACCACCACTGCCACCAATGCAGCCCCAACACTTACTTGCACCAGTAGCTGTAGCTGAGAAGAAGCCTTCACTTGAGGAGATGTTCAATACTATCCTACAGAATCAAGCTGCCTCTATTAAGAATCTAGAAGTCTAGAAGTTTAGGTTGGACAGATAGCTAGTGCTCTCAACTAGCGTCCACAAGGGACCCTCCCCTGTAATGCTGAAGCTAACCATGTCAGACAGAGAGAGGGTAAGGAGTATGTTAAGGCCATAACCCTTAGGAGCGGTAGAGAGTTAGATGATCCACATGATAAGTCCAGTCCTGTTAAGACCATAGTGGTAGAGCCACTAGGTTCTAAAGAGGCAGTTCAAAAAAAGCAGAAACAAGATGATCAGGCTACAAAGAAAACTAAGTCAGGCACTTCTTCATCTTTATCTTCTTCTTCACAGCCTTCCTCTTCATCTGATACTACACCAACTACCACTACACTTCCTCCAGTTAGACCCCCATTACCTTTTCCTCAGAGGTTCCAAAACCAAAAGCTTGATCAACAATTTGCTAAATTTCTTGAGGTGTTTAAGAAGCTTCACATTAACATTCCTTTCACGGATGCTTTAGAGCAAATGCCCAGTTATGTGAAGTTCATGAAGGATATCCTCTCGAGGAAGAGAAGACTAGAAAATTATGAGACAGTGGCACTTACTGAGGAGTGTAGTGTCATCATTCAGAAGAGATTACCCCTTAAGCTCAAAGATCTAGGTAGTTTTACCATACCTTACACAATAGGAGATTAGTTCTTTGGTAAAGCCCTATGTGATCTAGGAGCTAGTATTAATTGCATGCCTTGGTCCATATACCAGAAGTTAGGAGTAGGAGATGCAAAGCCTACCATAGTGACCCTTCAATTAGCTTAAAGATCTATTCAGTATCCGAAGGAGATCATTGAGGATGTTCTAGTTAAGGTGGACATGTTCATTTTCCATACGGACTTTATTGTGTTAGATATGGAGGAAGATAGGGAAGTCCCCATCATTCTAGGCAGACCCTTCTTAGCTACTGGTAGGATATTGATTGATGTGCAAAAGGGGGAATTGACCATGAGAGTTGAAGATCAGGAAGTAACATTTAACGTTTTCAAATCTTTAAGGTTCCCTTATGACTCTCAAGATTGTTTTAGGATGGACATGGTAGACCCATTTTTAGTGATATATACCTTGTGATTCATACGATGTAACACAATTTTACATGTTAATTGAATCATAAGAAGAGCTTTAGTTTGAATGAAGTTGCAAAGAGAATGAATGAACATCCATGAATCCATGTAAAGGTTAAATAAGGGCTGAAATGGCCATAAATTAAACGAATGGAACTCAAATAATCAGACCGAATATAAAGACTTAAAAACACGAAAGGATAATGCAAGGACTGCGAATTCTAAGTATCTTTTATGATTCCAAGTAGTACACATAAGTCACATTGTATGTGAATCATAAGAAATGAACTTTCCCATGCTTTAATTGGGATTAGAATGCAAAATGTCTAGTGAAGCAATCAAACGTAAGTTTTCCTTTAAATTTTAGGAAACAATCTACAGGCAGAAACCTGTAAATGAAGGCCAGATCGATCTCTTATTCAAAGCAGATCGATCTCTCATTCAAGCAAATCGACCCCCATGTGATTTTGTAAGGAACATATCAATCCCTTTCTAGGTGCAGATCGATCTCCATTTGATCCTGCCAGGAGCAGATCGATCTCTCCTTATGAGAAGACCGATCTTCATTTGCTTCTCCCTAGTAAGGATCAATCCCTTCCCAAATAACAGATCGATCTCTCCCCACAAGCAGATCGATCCCAAATTATTTCTACCTAGCAAAGATCAATCCCTTCCCAAAGAGCAGATTGATCTCTCACTTACAAGTCTGAATATTTTGATGGTTCAAAACCCAAAGAAGATCTATCTCTCACATACAGACCTGAATATTTTGATAGCTCAAACCAATAGGAGATCGATCTCATACCCTAGGAGATTGATCTCACCACCTATGTTCTATAAAAACCCGACGGTCAAACCTTCTTCTTCTTCAGTAAATCAAAACATTCCTCCATTTTTACCCAAAAAGAGTAAGCTTTCTCACTCTAGAATAACTCCCCCTTCCAAAAATATTTGAGAAAAAGCTATATTAGCAAGGTTGTTCATTGTGGGGAGGAGAACAACATAGCTTGGAACCAACATTCAACTTGTTGGATTGAAGGAGCAAAAAGGTCTTCTCATTTCGGACAAGAGAAAAGTCAAGCTAGGTGAGTTTCCAATAAGCCAACTCTAAGTATGGTTATCTAGATATTGTTAGGAGTTGATTGGTATATGTATTATTGGTTGAAACTACCTAGAATAGGATGAATCATTCATGACCTAAAATGGGTTTAGTGTGAGAAAATGAGATATGGTGGATTTTAATGATAAATGGATTATATCAAGGTGTTAGTAATGCTATAAGCATGATTTTGAGATGGTTTTGTGAAATAATTTTATGGAATAGGATGAAGTTATATAATGTGCCTATAAGATGTTTATGAAAATGCAAGAATAAATGGAAGAACTAAGGTTAGAGTAATGCAAGCCAAGTGCTTGATTAGATAACTAAGAGAGTTTGCTAAACCAAATTGGCTAGGAATGGCTGGATGGGTGTTCGTCCACCATGCCATGGCCAAATGTGATATAGGCCAAGCTTGAATTCAATCGACTCGATGAGGTTGATGGATCTAGAATTTGATCCAATGAGTGAAAATGGACCTAAGGAGCCCCATGGACTTAGGTGTAATGACTAGTATAATTGAAATGGACTTAAGAGAGAATTAGGCTCAATGAGATATATCAACTAGGATGAAGTCAGATTATGAGTTATCAATATTGACTCATGTGATTGATGAATGTTTGTAGCTCCCGAGGATAAATCCAGAGCAAATTGAGCCAATCACGAAAAGCGGGAAAGGAAGAAAAAGTTGTTTCCGAGTGAATTGAGGTAAGAGAATTGTGTTGGCCCCTAGAGGTATCTGTATGCATTTTCTGGTGCATTATGGTTTTCTATAATGTTTGTGGGTCATATGAAAAGAAATAGATATTTGAAGGGCAAAGAAATTAGGATTTCTGTAAAAGTTCATGAAAAACAAGAACATGATGTTGTTGAGTCTTTTACTGCTTTTTAGCATGTGAATTTGTAGCCTTGCTAGTGTTTAATTGGTTTGCAAGAAAATAGCAGTGATTTGATTTGATAATCATTCTTTGCATACAAATGAGCCACCTATACGAGTTTTGTGGAAACAAGGCGTGCTAGAGCGCTACTCACACGAGATTTGATATGTTTAAACATGCATTAGTGCTAGAGCGATGCTTGTACTAGAGTTTTTACATTAAAGAGTGTTGGAGCTTAGCTCGTACTAGTTTTCACATGGATTTTATGGCACAATGTTGAAGCGTTGCTCGCACTAGATGTTAACTCTACAATGCAGCGATGCTAGAGATTACTCGCACGTGATTTTTATGACATGTTGGGAGCCGTGCTAGGAGCTTTGGGTAGTGTCACACCCCACTTTCGGGTGCCCTTCATCCATACATACACTACTTATGGTTGGGCTGTGAGACGATGCAATTACTAAATTCCATAAATTTACAGCGAAAATATTTAAAACTTTTTACACTCCCAAGTATGTGTAGATATACAAAATCAATTGTTTAATGTATTAACTTTACATAGAATCCCCATAGAACTGTTCACAATTCTAATTCATGATTGTACGATACCTGATAATAGATACAAAAATACTCATGTGTATACAAATCTTTATACCTTTGCAACTGGTGGGAGCTGTCCAATACAAAAAGGGATCTCAAGACCACCGTACTGCTCTACTTCTCAATATCTAGAGGGGGAAAAGTAGTGGGATGAGCAAACTACAGCTCAGTAAGGAAAAGGATGCTAATAGGTAGATATTATACTGTCTACCTAAAACCATGTTTCAATATAAATGGAAATATTACTAGAAAATGTATTTTCATGAAAACAAGTATACGATATTCCCATTTTGAAAACATGTCGTAAGTAATGCTATCATAGCACGAGCATTCAAATCAAGAGATTTATCAAATCATAAAATCTCTTTGCTTTTCTCAAATCATTTCATTTTTGAGTTTCTCAATTTCTCTTATCTCTGAGATAGGCATGGAATTCTCGACAATCTAATATCCATGACATATGGCCATAGTCAGTGATCCCAGGCCTCACTGATCGGGTATGCACAGGGCATCACTTCACCTGAAAGGGGATAGGTCAGTCCTATCCTTCGGCTCATCTCAATCAACATCATCTCCTCATATCACATATAGTCACGGTACAAGGTATGCCATGTGTCATCTACGCGATACTCGTACTCACGTACACCCAGCACGGTACATAGTATACCAATGAATAACTACACAGTTCAACGTACGACCGTAGACCCAGTCCATAGACTAACTCTAATGGACTTTTTATCGTGAACCATGTCTCATATACCAGGCGAGCAATCAGCAGGACGTACAGTCATCGTAAGGCTCCAGCGCGGTACGTTTTATTATTAAGGCCTAGCCTATTCCAAGGCCGTCGGCTGGTATCTCTTTGGGTCCCAGACCCCCAGGTTTACCTCAACTCAGTAAAAATGGTGCGAGCAATGCTCCAACACTTTTTTCAAAACCCATCGTGCGAGATGAACTCCAGCATGTATATCAAAACATAGAAACATGAGTGACCTAAAACTCTAGCACATTATCATTATAAAACCTCATGCAAGTCACGCTCCAGCACGGTTTATCAAAACATGTAGACATATGCGAGTGAAACTCCAGCATAGTCAAAATCATTAAAACGGGTGCGAGCTAGAGCTCTAACACCAATCCACATCTCAAATATGATAGGTGGCTATTTTCTCTAATAAAAACAAAACTCAAAACATGTTGGTTTACGTTGCATATCGTCCCATGCTAAACATGTAAAACTAGCCAACCTATCTATCCTCATTTCTCAATCTCAAAATCAATACATGGTTAAGAAAACATCAAAACATTATGTAGATGTGAAAACATAAAAAACATGAATGTCAGGCTAATTTCCTTCCCACATCCCATTTTCACAAAACTTAAAAAATATCATAGTACATTTCATGATTTCATATCATTTCATAGCTCAATGTAATAATTCTAGCGTCATAACTATCAAAATTGCAGTAAAAATACGTACGAATATCTCTATCGCTAACATACAGTCCTTTACCTCAAATCGTGTGCGTATTTCCTCCCTCACATTTGCTTCGTTCGCGATTCGGGTTATCCGTATTTTGCGTATTTTAATCTACACGTGTAAATCATTAAGTTATTTTCCTTTTCCTCTACTAGACATACACATTGTCTTCTATTTCTCTATACATACTTCCCAATCCTTAAAATCACATTTCACCCTTCCCATTTGTACTCACCATATCTCATCCTACATTTTCCATCACTTTCCCATAGATTTCCCTTCATAAACGCCTCTTAACATCACTCAACCATCACTACAATCATTATTCCTATCTATATTTCATATATTATCCAGCTCACAAATGTCTAGAAACCTATATTTAAGCTTAAAGGTTGAAGAACTTACCCCTTTACTTAGTCAAACTTGTGGTAGCCAAAACTCCTTCTCTTGGTCACACTAATGTGTGATTTTTGGGTATGTTGTTCTCCTTGCTTCAAGGAACAACTTTCCCTTCTTGAGCTTCTTCCAAAACTGGCTGGAATGTAGTGATTTTTAGAGTGAGAAAGCTTAGGTCTTTGAGAGAAAATGGCAGGAGCGAGTTTGGTGGGAGGGAACTCTGATTTTCAATCCAAATCCTGTGCCCTTTTTATAGATACAGAGACATGAGATCGATCTGGTCCTTGTGGAGATTGATCTTTGCAAGGTTTGGTAGTCATTTTTAAGAACGCAACTACTACCAAATTGATCTTCTTCCATGATGAGATTGATCTGTTTGCAGGTAAATTCCTTCTTGGAGATTGATTTGCCTCTTGTAGGAGATCGATCTGCTCTTTACAGAACCTTATGGAGATCGATCTGCTGAGGTTTGAGATCGATTTGTCTTAAACAGAGAGTTAAGGAGATCGATGTGTCTTCCTATGAGATCGATCTGCCTAGTTCCATTCGACAATTTCTGGGCATTTTATGAGGGGTGATCGATCTCTCCTTCATATGAGATCGATCTCTCATCCCCTGCACCCTTATTTTCTATAGATTTATGTAGATTTTTGCCTATACACTCATCCAAATTTACTGCATACCATAATTTCCATTCCGTGCACACTTTACACACAATGGCAACCATTCCACCTAGTTCATAGTTAATGAAACTTGTGTACACAACTTAGAATCATGGAGGTTTCGTTAAATTTCCAAAATCCTTACATTCCTTTTTATCACTTATACACATGTAAAAATACATATACATGCATCATAGCTTCTCAAGCTATTTTTGTAACAACGTACGTGTACATTATATCTTTATAAAACAGATACATGGGAAGTTACAGGTATTACAGGTAGGCTGTGTGCCACGCCGATTAAATAGACCCGCATGTACGTATTGAGATGTGGCAGGATACGATGTGATGATATGGGTCCACGAAGTACGTTGTACGGTGCATATAGCATGTGGTACACTATACCGTGTTTGGATATGATATATATACCGTATTCAGACGAAAGTTAGATCTGCTATGGGTCGGTGGGTTGGACATGACCTACCTCCCGTGCGGAAGCAGATAGAGGTGATACCCCGCACACTAGGATTCGTGAAGTCTGACATCACAGAGGATATGGCCATAGTTGTAGCTATTTCCCTTATTATTATTTTCCTATCTCACATGTCACTTAATTTATGATAAATCCATGTTTTTAAATTGTTTTGTAGGTCAAGACAGTCCATGAGAGGGACTGAATCTTGACGAATGGTGAATTTTGTGATGATTTGTTTTGAGTAAGAAATGCTTTTAAATGCACCTCGCATGATGATTTTTCATGCTTTAATTACTATTTGTGCATGATGATTTTCCATGTTTTGTTTAAGAATTGTGCACTAATTTGAATAGCATGAATTGCTTTCTATATCATGAACACGTGCATGAACTGATGTTTTGGAGTATGACAAGTAAATGCTTGGTTTTATGCATGGCATCACGATCACGTAGATAGCGCAGTTATCTACTTGCTCACATGATTGCCTTATTGAGCACGTGGTTTGCTCACCCCCTTATTTTCCCCTCTACAGAGCACTTTCAGTAGATAGACAGCGACTAAGGATTGGATTTTGGTGTTCGTTGCATTCCATCACACAAGGTATACACATTTGTATAGTTTTTGTATCTAGATATACCATAGCACAATAATATTTTGAATGTAACTTTTGGGGATGTAAAGAATTGTAAACACATGTAAACAGCAACTCTGATTGAGAAATACAAGTGTTTACGTTTAAATGAATTGTAATTTGGAATAGTTTGGTTGGATGAGATTGACACCGATACACGGCCCAACTGTTGGTGGTGTAGCTGTTCACGATCAAGTAAGGTAAGAGTAAAGAACAAACAATAACTAATGGAACGAAAAATGAAATATTTGTAGTGGGTTGAGGGTCGTGATGGGTTTACCCAGGACTCGCAGGAATCACAATGCAATTTGGGTAATAGTGGATAGATTGATGAAGTCGGCATACTTCCTAGCTATGAGAGCCACTGATACTCTGAGTACTCTGGCGGAATTGTATGTGCGTGAGATAGTGAGGCTGCATGGTGTTCCAGTGAGCATTATTTCTGATCGGGATGCCGGTTTCACTTTCCACTTTTAGAAATACTTTCAGGAAGCGATGGGGACCCAAATGAGATTTAGCACAGCTTTTCATCCTCTGACAGATGGTCAGTCAGAGAGGACTATACAGACCCTGGAGCATGTGCATTGGATTTTGGAGGCTCCAGGGATGACCATTTACCACTCACAGAGTTCGCCTATAATAACATTTATTATTCGAGTATCAGGATGGCACCATATAAGGCTTTGTATGGCCGTAGATGTCGTTGCCCTATTGGATGGAAAGACATGGGTGATCGACAAATATTTGCTCTCGATTTAGTGAGACAGGCCTCTGAAGACATCCATTTGATCTGTGAGAGGTTACAGACAGCTCAAAGCTAACAAAAGAGTTATGCTGACAGGAGAAGGAGACCATTGGAGTTTATAGTGGGTAAATCGGTATTTTTGTGAGTTTCTCCTTCCAAGGGTATAATGAGGTTCAGAAAAAAAGGAAAGTTAAGTCCTCGTTACATTGGACCCTTTGAAATACTTGATAAAGTGGGAGATAAGTCCTATAGGCTAGCCTTGTCACCTTAGCTAGCAGGCGTTCACAACATCTTTCACATCTCTATGTTATGAAAGTACCACCCGGATCTGACACATGTGATAAGATATGAGCCGTTGGAGTTCAACGAAAGCATTCGTATATTGAGAAGCTAGTTCATATATTGGATAGGAAGGATAAGGTGTTGAGGTCAAAGACGATTCTATTAGTGAAAGTTCTTTGGCAGCATCACACAGGGGAGGAAGCTACATAAGAATTGGAGAGTTTGATGCGAGGAAAGTACCCTGAGTTATTCACCAACTGATTGGTTCCAATTTGGAGAACTAAATTTCCTTAGTGAGGGAGATTATGTAAAACCCATTTTTTTATGTATACCTTATGATTCATATAATGTAACACAATTTTACATGTTAATTGAATCATAAGAAGAGCTTTGGCTTGAATGAAGTTGCAAAGAGAATGAATGGACATCCATGAATCCATGTAAAGGTTAAATAAGGGCTGAAGTGGCCACAGACTAAACGAATGGAACTTAAACAATCAGACTGAATGTAAAGACTTAAAAACACGAAATGATAATGCAACGATTGTGAATTCTAAGTATCTTTTACGATTCTAAGCAGTACAAACAAGTCACATTGTATATGAATCATAAGAAATGAACCTTTCCATGCTTTAAGTGGGATTAGAATGCAAAATGACTAGTGAAACAATCAAAGGCAAGTTTTTCTTTGAATTTTGGGAAAAATCTGCAGTTGGAAACCTGTAGATGAAGGCTAGATCGATCTCTTATTCAAGTAAATTGACCCCCATGTGATTCTGTAAGGAATAGATCGATCCTCATTTGATCCTGCCAAGAGTAGATCGATCTCTCCCTATGAGTATATTAATCTCCATTTGCTTCTGCCTAGCAAGGATCTATCCTTTCCCAAAGAGCAGATCGATCTGAGATCGATCCTTACTTGTTTCTTCCTAGCAACGATCGATCATTTCCCAAAAAGCATATTGATCTCTCACTTAGAAGTCTAAATATTTCGATGGTTCCAAACCCAAAGAAGATCGATCTCTTCCCACATAGCAGATCGATCTCTCACATACATACCTGAATATTTCACTAGCTCAAACAAAGGGAAGATCGATCTCTTACCCTAGGAGATCGATCTCACCACCCCTATTCTATAAAAACCCGACTGCCAAACCTTTTTCTTTAGTAAATCAAAACATCCCTCCATTTTTATCGAAAAAGGGCAAGATTTCTCACTCTAGAATACCACCCTTTTCCAAAAAGATATGAGAAAAAGTTATTTGAGCAAAGTTGTTCATTGTGAGGAGGAGAACAACATAGCTTGGAACCAACATTCAACTTATTGGATTGAAGGAGCAAAAAGGGTCTTCTTATTTTGGACAAGAGAAAAGTCAAGCTAGGTGGGTTTTCAATAAGCCAACTCTAAGTATGGTTATCTAGATGTTGTTGGGAGTTAATTGGTGTATGTATTGTTGGTTGCAACTACCTAGAATAGGATGAATCATTCATGACCTAAAATGGTTTTAGTGTGAGAAAATGAGATATGGTGGATTTTAATGATAAATGGATTATATCAAGGTGTTAGTAATACTATAAGCATGATTTTGAGATGATTTTGTGAAATAAGTTTATGGAATAGGATGAAGTTATATAATGTGCATATAAGGTGTTTGTGAAGATGCATGAATAAATGGAAGAACTAAGGTTAGAGCAATGCAAGCTAAGTGCTTGATTAGATAACTAAGAGAGTTTGCTAAACCAAATTGGTTAGGAATGGCTGGATGGGTGTTCGTCCACCATGCCATGGTCGAATGTGTTATAGGCAAAGCTTGAATTCAATCGATTCGATGAGGTTGATGGATCTAGAATTCGGTCCAACGAGTGAAAATGGACCTAATAAGCCCTATGGACTTAAGTGTAATGATTAGCATAATCGAAATGGACTCAAGAGAGAATCAGGCTCAATGAGATATATCGACTAGGATGAAGTTAGATTTTGAGTTATCAATATTGACTCATATGATTGATGAATGTTTGCAGCTCTCGAGGATAAATCCGGAGCAAATTGAGGTAATCACGAAAAGCGAGAAAGGAAGAAGAAGTTGCTTCCGATTGAATTGAGGTAAGGGAATTATGTTGGCCCCTAGAGGTATCTGCACACGTTTTCGGGCGCATTATGGTTTTCTAGAATGTTTGTAGGTCATAGGAAACGAAATAGATGTTTAAATGGCAAAGAAATTGGGATTTTTGCAAAAGTTCATGAAAATCAAGATGTTCTTATGTCTTTTATTGCTTTTTAGCATGTGAATTGGTAGGCTGGCTAGTATTTAAATGGTTTGCAAGAAAATAGCATTGATTTGATTTGATAACCATTATTTGCATACAAATGAGCCACCTACATGAGTTTTATGGAAACAAAGCGTACTAGAGCACTGCTCGTACGAGATTTGATAAGTTTATACATGCATTAGTGCTGGAGCGATGCTCGCACTAGAGTTTTTACATGCAAGAGTGCTAGAGCCTCGCTCGTACTAGTTTTCACATGGATTTTATGGCATGGTGTTGGAGCGTTGCTCGCACTAAATGTCTGCTCTACATTACAATCATGCTAGAGATTACTCGTACATGATTTTTATGACATGTTGGGAGTCGTGCTAGAAGCTTCGGGTAGGCTGTGTGCCACGTCGATTAAATAGGCTCGTACGTGCGTATTGAGATGTGGCAAGATACTATGTGATGATATGGGTTCACGGAGTACGTTGTACCATGCATATAGCATGGGGTACGTTGTACCGTGTATGGATATGATATATATACCGTCTTCGGACGAATGTTATATCTGTTATGGACCAGTGGGTTGGACGTGACCCACCTCTCGTGCAGAAGTAGATAGAGGTGATACCTCGCATACTAGGATCCGTGTAGCTTGAGATCACAGAGGATATGGCCATAGTCCTAGTTATTTCCCTTATTATTATTTGCCTATCTCACATGTCACTTAATTTATGATAAATCCATGTTTTTAAATTGTTTTGTGGGTCAGGACAGTCCAAGGGAGGGGCTGAATCTTGACGAATGGTGAATTTTGTGATTATTTGTGTTGAGTAAGAAATGCTTTTAAGTGCACCTCGCATGATGATTTTCTATACTTTAATTACTACTTGTGCATGATGATTTTTCATGCTTTGTTTAAGAATTGTGCACTGATTTGAATAGCATGAATTGCTTTATATATCGTGAACACGTGCATGAACTGATGTTTTGGGGTATGGAAAGTAAATGCTTGGTTTTATGCATGGCATCACGATCACGTAGATAGTACAATTATCTACTTGTTGTATGATTGCCTTACTGAGCACGTGATTTGCTCACCCCCATTTTTCCCCCTCTACAGAGCACTTTCAGTAGATAGAGAGCGACTGAGGATTGGATTTTAGTGTCCGCTGCATCCCATCGCACAAGGTATACACATTTGTATAGTTTCTGTATCTAGACATACCATAGCACAGTAATATTTTGAATGTAACTTTTGGGGATGTAAAGAATTGTAAACACATATAAACAACAACTCTGATTAAGAAATACAAGTGTTTACGTTTAAATGAATTGTAATTTGAAATGGTTTGGTTGGATAAGATTGACACTGATACACAGCCCAACTATTGGTGGTGTAGCTATTCACGATCAAGTAAGGTAAGAGTAAAGAGCAAACAATAAATAATGGAACAAAAAATGGAAAATTTGTAGTGAATTTTCGATGGGTTGAGGCTCGTGACAGGACATTGTAGATAGAGACATCACCTAGGAGTTCTCTAAGACACACCTATTTAACCCTTTAGAAGCATCCTTGGTGAGATCAGTTAATCTTAAGGAATACAATGAGGATGATGATGATGTTTATAAGGCTTTACAGTTGTTAGAGGTTACTCCCCTCGTGGAAATTGTCCTATTGGAAACTTTAGACACTTCATCTACTCCAGCTTTAGATGTCTCTCCATCCACTAGTGATCCTCCAGCTTTAGAGCTTAAGTCCTTACCCTCACACCTTTGATATGCTTATCTCTGTGAGTCCCCCACTAGGCCAATGATAGTGTTTGCTGCTCTCTCCATTGATCAAGAGGAGATATTACTACAGGTTTTAAGAGAGCACCACAAACCTATAGGCTGGTATATTTCTGATCTCAAGTGTATTAGTCCCTTAATATGTATGCACAAGATACTATTGGAGGAAGGGTATAGGTCGTCAGTAGAGCCCCAGTGTAGGTTAATCTTGTGGTGAAAGAAGTGGTCAAAAAGGAGATAATTAAGTGGTTGGATGCTGGAATCATATATCTCATTTCTGACAGTACTTAGGTGAGCCCAATTCAATGTATCCCTAAGAAAGGAGAGATGACTGTGATTGAGAAGGAGAACAATGAGCTCATACCCACTAGGACTGTCACTGGTTGGCGAGTATGTATGGACTATAGGAAACTTAATAAGGCCACAAGGAAAGACCACTTCCCTCTACCCTTTTATTGACCAGATGCTAGATAGATTAGCTGGTCATGAGTTCTACTACCTGCTAGAGGGGTAATCTGGGTATAATCAGATAGCTACAGCCCCAGAGGACAAAGAAAATACCACTTTCACATGTCCCTACGGGACGTTTACTTTTAGGAGGATGCCTTTCGGCCTATGCAATGCACCTGCTACCTTTCAACATTGCATGATGACCATATTTCATGATATGGTGGAGGATTTTCTAGAGGTCTTTATGGATGAGTTTTCTATATTTGGGGAGAGCTTTGATCTTTGCCTGCACAATTTGGCACTTGTTCTGAAGAGATGTCAAGAAACGAATTTGGTGCTTAATTGGGAGAAGTGTCATTTTATGGTTAAGGAAGGTATAGTACTTGGACATAAGATATCTACTATAGGGATAGAAGTGGATAGAGCTAAGGTGAAAATCATTGAGAAGTTTCCTTCCCCTACCTTTGTTAAGGGAATTAGGAGTTTTCTAGGCCATGCAAGATTTTACAGAAGGTTCATAAAGGACTTTTCCTAGATCTCAAAGCCTTTGTGTAACCTTCTGGAAAAAGATATTGCATTCTGTTTTGATGAGCGTTGCTTAGAAGCATTTAAGACTTTGAAGGAGAAGTTAGTTACAGCCCTTGTAATCATAGCTCCAAATTTGAGTTTACCTTTTGAGCTGATGTGTGATGCGAGTGATTATGCAGTTGGGGTTGTACTTGGACAAAGAAAATGAAAAGTCATTTATGTTATTTATTATGCAAGTAAGACTCTGAATGAAGCCCTGTTCAACTATGCTACTACCGAGAAGGAGTTGTTTGCTATAGTGTTTGCTTTTGATAAGTTTCGCTCCTACCTCATTGGCACTAAGGTGGTAGTATATACTGATCATGCTGCCATTAAGTACCTAGTTTCCAAGAAGGATGCAATGCCTAGATTGATTAGATGGATCCTCCTACTATAGGCGTTTGACTTGGAGATTAGGGATGGGAAAGGGACAGAGAATTAGGTTGCTGACCATTTATCTATATTAGAGAGCGAACTTAAAGAAGATAGTATAATAATTAATAAGTCCTTTCCTAATGAGCAGTCATTTGCTTTTGGGCACTCCAGTTTGCCCTAGTATGTTGATTTTGTGAACTATTTGGTGAGCAATGTGATGCCACCAGATTTGACTGCCCAACAAAAGAAGTTTTTGAGTGATGTCAAGTATTATGTGTGGGATGAGCTTTTTCTGTACAAGCAATGTAAAGATCAGGTTTTAAAGAGGTGTGTTCCCATGGAAGAAGTAGAGGATATACTTAGACATTGTCATTCTTCTGATTATGGAGGACATTTTAGAGGAGAAACGATAGCTGCTAAGGTTTTACAATTTGGATATTACTGGCCCACCTTGTTTAAAGATGCCTACTACTTTATGATGAAATGTGATTTATGTAAGAGGGTAGGTAATATTTCCAAAAGAAATAAGATGCCACTGACTAATATTTTGGAATAAAGCTTTATTATCTTTGGGGCATAGACTTCATGGGACCTTTTGCTCTTTCATATGGCAATCTCTACATTTTGGTAGCCGTAATGGGTTGAAGTAATGGCTTTACCAATTAATGATGCCAAGGTGGTGATAAGGTTTTTGAAGAAGAATATTTTTATGAGATTTGGCACATCTAGAGCCATCATTAGTGATAGGGGATCCCATTTTTGCAACAAGAGTTTTAATGGGCTTTTAAAGAAATATGGGGTTAAGCAAAAGGTAGCCACTGTTTATCACCTACAAACTAGTGGTTTGGTAGAGTTATCCAATAGGGAGATTAAGGTGATGTTAAAGAAGATAGTGAATTCAAGTAGGAAGGATTGGTCCATTATGCTAGATGATGCACCTTGGACCTATAAGATAGCCTTCAAAACACCTATAGGGATATCCCCTTATTAGCTTGTTTATGGTAAGGCTTGTCATTTGCCAGTGGAGCCTAAGCATAAGGCCTATTGGGCCTTTAGGAACCTAAATTTCAATTTAGATGTAGCGGTGGAGAAGTGGCTGCTATAGCTGAACTAGTTAGATGAGTTTAGGTTACAAACATATGAGAATGCCAAGCTCTACAAGAAAAAGACTAATCGATGGCATGATAAGAAAATAAATGAAAGACACTTCGAGCCACGCCAACAAGTATTGCTTTTCAATTCTCACTTGAATTTGTTTCCAGGAAAGCTTAAGTCTAGATGGATAGGACCCTTCACCATTACACAAGTATTCCCTCATGGAGCCATTGAGATCATGGATGAGACCCTGAAGCAACCCTTTAAAGTTAATGGGTGTAGACTTAAGCACTATTTTGGGGGAGGGGATTTGATCGTCAGCATTCTGTTACCATTTTGAATGATCCTCCTACTTCTGATCCTGTTACTTAGCTTCACTTCATTTAAGGTTGTTTTATTTTTCTTTTCACTTTTTGTATAGTTCTTTTTCTCTTTTCTGTTGATTCTTTCTTTGTTTCTTATGTAGATAGCCTTTGTAGCAAAGGCTTTCATCAAGCTTCACATGTTCTTCAACATCAAATAGGGGAGTATTCTATTCTTGAGCTTCAATTCTTATATTATCTACTCACTGAGAACACTGTGCACTTTAAGTTTGGGAAAGGGGATTCACTTGAGCATTTTTGAAAATTTTTAGGCAGAATTGTTCAATTTTACAAAAATATGAGCTTACATTATTTGATTTAGTACTTAACATGTGGTTTTTCCCATATTCTGATGATATAACCTCATGATTTAATCTGACTTTGATTGAATAAGAAGCATGATTGTACGAAAAGCATGAAGTTGAATTCTTTAATTTATCTTGATTCTGATTGTGATTTCCTCATTTTATGCACATGTCATGCCATAAATCTGTATACTTATTTAGAGAAAGCTTATGTGGACATAGGATTGCATTTATTCAGTTGATTTTATGCATCATATTCTAGAATGTGTTTGATCTTCTCTCGATACCAAATATTAGATCACACTTGATTAGGGAAATGATTTAGGCCATCTTTTGATTGTTTGAGCCTTTCCATCCTTCCTTATACATATTTTACCCCTTGTCACCCATCTGGGCCAAATAACTTTTCTATGTATATTCACCTGCACATTTTTTCCTTAGCTTAAACACTATTTTCCTATTCCTTACCTCGAAAGCGTGTAATTTCACTAGGATATATTTTGAGCTATGTACATATGGGTTATAGGTGATAGTGAAATCTCCAAAAAACAAAAAGGAAAGAAGAAGAAGAAAAATACAAAAGTAGAATAAAAATGTTTAGCAAAAATAAATAAGTTTGAGGGAGTAATTATGAGCTCTTACATCAAAGATACTAGAAGTAATGCATGTTGAGGGGTAATTAAACCTAAATCGACTTTATCATACCTTAGCCCTTACCTCACATTACAAGCTGAATGAAGTCCTAATTGATCTTTGGTTAAGTGTGACTACATTAGTGGAGAGAGAAGTGAAAAGCCAACTTATGGGAATGATCACTTGTCATTGACTTTGCATTATCGTGTTAGCATAATCTGGTCTGGGTAATGTACTGTGAAGTGGCTTTGACATTTTCACACACACACACGAGGAGTCCAATTTGGGTTGAGACTTATGATTGAATGATTCTGTGTGTTAGACTTATAATTGTGAATCTTTGATATCAGAGTTTGTACTTTTTCTTTGAGGATAATATTGGGAAAATCAATATGTTTGGTACTTGTCAGTTCGTACATATGTTTTGTTTTGCTTGAGGACAAGCAAAAGCTCAAGTTTGGGGGCATGATATTTCTATGAAAATAGAGTTATTTATATTTAATTTCCTAATTAACTATTTTAATCCTCATATTATTTTATTAATTATCCCCTCATTTAATTAAAAGTCTCATGTTTGCAGATAAATTAAATCCAAATGAATTTCAATCATTTCAGTAGAAAATGGACTGAAAATAAGATAAAAAGGAATTAGACCACTACCATTTTGTCTTGTAGCATGAGTCACCATTCTTCTTGACACATGTGATGCCAAGTGTCCATATTTTATTCACCTTTGAAGGATGAGATCAAAGGACACCTTGGCCACCTCATGGAAGACACAAGTCATGCCACCTTGCACATCCAAGTGGACAAGAAGACAAATGACATGGAAATATCTTCTCTAGAAGCTAATGGTGTGAAGACAAGCGGCCAAATAATGCCAACTCATCTAAGATTAAAATTCCCATTTGTACCCCCATTTTGATGTGTATAAAAAGAAAAAGATGAGACAATTTTAGGTAGTAGTTTTTAGAGTAGTTTTTAGTCTAGAGTTTTTTTTTTTTTGGTTGGTTGCTAGGTTTCTTTTAGGTTAGCTTTATATTTATATATATATATATATATATATATATATATATATATATTTTACTCTTACGTTGTGTGGAGACTGGTGATAACAGCCATGTCTTCAAAGTTTCTTTATCGTGTTTGGCTTTGAGTTTCTTTGTTCTTCAATTTAGTGACTATTTTAAGTTGAAACTATTTTTTCAGCACTTTCTTTTATGTTTTAAGATTGATTTAGAGATACTTTACATTAGTTTGTCAAACTTTTTAATTAAGTTTTGTTTAGCCAGTTGAATTTAGGGAAATTCATATCTACTTGAATTTTGTTTCTACTCTTTAATTTCTTTAATGTTTCATGATTTCTTTTATTGTTTTTAATCACTCTTGAGCTTCCTACTTAATTACTTCAGATTTAAAGTAATTAATTTAGGTTAGACTTTATACAATTTCATCAGTGTTAACATTATTGTTTTCCCTGTTTCTTGCACTTCAATTTTTGTCCTGTATTCACGTTTCTGCATTCTCTTGGTTTACTGTCACGACGTTCTAGAATGGAAGCAGGAAGGTGACTATTACATTGATGTGTAACGTTGCTGGCTGCTTGATTTTAGGCTGGAGTGACAACAGTCGTTCATCACATTTTCTTTTGGGAATTTTTCTTGTTTGATGTATTTTAGATTAGAATTAGCTTAAAGGTGGAGAAACGAACTAAGCGACAGCAGCTTTAGATGTATTTTTCTTGTTATTGCAATTTTTTTTTTTAGTCTTCAGTTTCAATCTTTCCTTGAAGTTTTTTGGATTTTCATTTAGCTTTAGACGGTTTACTCATTTTCTATTAAAACTCAAGCTTTTCGTGCATCTTAATCGAATAAAATTATAGTTTTGCTTTTATTTCTTTTCCATGCTTTGTTTTCGAATTTGGTTCATTGTTTGAGTGTTCCCTTAATATTTTCAATATTAGTTTCTTTAAGTTTCTATCTTCTGCTTTCTCGGTTTCTTTGTAGGATTCTTTTCTTTATATATTTAATACATCCCTTGCTTGTTAGTTTTAAATTCAGTCTTGTTTGGCCCTTTTCTGTTCCCTCTTGGTCTAATCATCGGGTGCGTGTACCTGCGTCATTGTTGCTAGTTTCCTGTTGTGTTCCTATGTCGAGGAAGGTGTGGGTAACGTTGCTTGTTGGTATATGCTGCGTGTGTTCGGTATATAGCAGGAACGTGGCAGAAGCAGGCCATGAGGATCAGGACATGGTTGGTTATTGGTTTGCCTATGTCGCTGTGTGAACCTGGGTACTTTGTTTGCTGTAGGAGGTGCTGATATATGGCTGACGACGTTACCAGCTGCTGGTTCACTATCTGGGACATGGTGCACATGGAACATATGGTGGCGTGATTGGTTTGCAGGGGACTTGTGCCCATGAATTTGGTGTTGCTCTGTTATGTGACTGTTGAGGCAGATGACGCATGGCAGTGCATGAGACGCGACAGAAGCAGATTGAAGCAGGTGCGTGGATAGCAGGTGCAAGGACAGAATGTTGGTACTGGAGGCAGAGACGCATAGCCGCTGCTGGTTTTTGGTAGTTTTAGTTACTATAGTTTAATAGTTTAATATTAGTAGTTTAATGTTATTTTAATTTAGTACAACTTTTAATTAGTTTAGGTAGCATTTTAATAGTTTAATTAATTTGCATATGTTTATGATTATTAGATTTAATTTCTTTAGATTTTAGTTTAGATTAAATTTTAGTTTTTTATGCAATTGAAATTTTTATTTCATTATTTTCATGCATATATTTAGGATTTAATTGATTTTCATTTTAGGAAACTGTTTATTGTTTTGAGTATATACTAGTATGATTTTAATGTTAATAGTATATTAGTGTAGTGGTTATGTATTGCATTTAGAGTTAGTTTAGGGGTAGAATCATTTTATGCATCTTTAGGATAGTTTTCATTTTAAATTTTAAAAGCCGAAAAATATTTTATTTCTCATGCATCATTTAGAATAGATTTTATTATTTATTTAGGCATTTTATTAATTTAGTAATTATCTAGAGCTAAATATAATTTAGGGTTATCAATTTAGGCATTTAGGATTAAAGTTATACTTAGGGATTTTTTTTTTGAATTTTTATTGGAATTTCATTTCATTAGGTCTTAGGTTAGATTATTTTGCATTTTTTAAATGAGATTAAACCCATGCAAATTTTATTTTCATATTAGGATTTTCTAGTTTTAATCTATTTATTTTTAATATTTATTTTCTTATATTTGCTTCGTTAGTCAATTTAAACTAATTAATTAGAGTTTTAGTATTTTTTTTCTTTTACAGATTCTCGCTTTTATTCTACTTGGAGCTCTGTGAGTAATTTTTACCCTATTTTGCTTTATTTTAGTGTTTTTATTATTTTCTTTGCTTTCCAGTATTTTCAAATCAAACTTTTTAGATCACTTTTAAATATTCATAATTTGCTAGTATATATTTAGGGTAAAATTAATTGGTACTTAGTTAGACTAACGTGTTTCTCTGTGGGACGATAATCTGAGACTCGGTTTCCTTTATTACTTGTGCGACCCGTGCACTTGCGGTATACACATCTAGGAAGGACGCACCAAAATTTAACCCAACCAAGGTTAAAGAGTGGGAAAAATTATTTTTGGCTAAAACACTCAATTTTCAGCCTCTTGTATGGGGAAATTTAATTTAATTTGATTTAATTTAATTTTGGATTAAATTAAAAGGGTAGAAATTGATAGGCCAACTAATAGAATTTTTTAAGCCCGTTAAGCTTAATTGAGTATGGGTCGAAATTGTACAAGTAATTGGGCCAAATTGTTGGGCCATTGGATGGGCCCAAATTGAAGTAAATTGAAGGCCCAATTACCTATGAAAATCCAACCTAATAACATTGAAGAAAAGCTCAAAATTGAAAGCCCAAAAGGTAAGCCCAAAACTAAAACCCATTAGAAAATGTTTAAGTCCAAAACCAATGGTTCAAGCCCAAAACCATTAAGCCCACAACATGGGCTAAAATTTCAAGACAATTAAACATGATTAAGTCTTAAGAACTAAGGAAATTCGGCAATCATCATCATCTTCACCAAACCGAACCTAAGGCCACCATTTTTGCTTAAGTTAACAAGCTTTCTCACTCTAGAAATCACTAACCTAAAGGCATATTTGGAACAAGTGATCTTCATGGAAGTTGTTCCAAATTGAGAGAGGAGTAACATACCTTGAAATCAACACTTAAAGAGCTGAATTGAACAACCTGAAATCCCTTGAAGTTTCGGCTAAGAAGGGAACAGTAAGCTAGGTGAGTTCTCAACCTTCCAACTTTAAGTATGTTTACCTAGGGATTATTCTAAGATGACTGGTATATGAATTGTATAGCAAAACAACCTAAAACACCATGAACACAAGTTGGCTGAAATGGGTATGGTGACGTTTGATGAATACCCATGTTGTTTAAATGCATGTATGGATTGGTTAAGATGCATGGATGATGATGGTATGATTAATTGTGATCAATTTGTTGAATTTGATAGTTGTATGAAGTTGGAATGTAAGGGTTTGATGAAATGCCTTAATGAACCATGGAAATAGCTTAAGACATGCCATCTAAGTGTTTGATGAAATGCCTAAGTGAGATTATGGCAAGGTTGGCGTGGTGATGGCAAGCAATCGGCTAAGGGTGGCGTGATGGTTCATGGTCACCATGCCATGGCTGAGAGGTTTAATGGGTCAAGCCGTTATGGTCTTGACCTAATAAGGCTAATAGGCCTCAGATAAAGCCCAATAAGTTTTAATGGGCTTAGTGAGCCCAATGGGTTTTAATAGAATGAATAGTAAAGTGAAAATGGGCTTAAGAAAAGGTTAGGCTCATTAAGGTGTAATAAGGCCCAATAAGAGTAAATGGGTCCAATAAGTTAAAACGACCATAAAAACCCAAGAATTATAATTATCAAGTTAAAATAATGCAATAAATAATTATCTGCAGTTCCAGAGATTATACTTGTAGCTAAACAAATTGAGTGATTCGGTAGCGTTGGAAAAGTAAGCACGCTCGACATGATTCGAGGTAAGGGAATGTTGTGAGTAGTTAGAGGTAGCTACGCGTATTTTTGAAAGCATTTACAAGGACTTAAAAATTCTGATGGTTGTAGAAATGAAATAAATTTTATAGTGACCTGATTTAGGTAAATTACGATTTTACCCCTATTAAGGGTAATTTTACAAAAATTTGGTAAAGTCATGAAATGCATGAAATGCATATTTTTTACTATTTTTACTGCTTTTTATCAAGTACATGGATAGGTTGGCCAATGTTTGCATGATATGCATAAAAGAGCACATTTCTGGTGCTGATTGTGATTGAGAAACTATCTCTTTGAAATTGAGCCACCTATCGAGTTGTATGAAAACGATTCGTACGGGAGCTTCGCTCGTGCTGAGTTTTGATATTACACCATGCATAAAACGTGATGGAGCCTTGCTCGCACTGTATTTTGATATAATATGTGTGATAACGTGCTGAAGCATTGCTCTCACTATACTTTGACATGATATGCATAAAAGTCATGTTGGAGCTTTACTCGTACGAGCTTTTCTTATGATATGCATAAAACCGTGCTGGAGCTTTACTCACATGAGATTTGATATGACATGCATAAGGCCGTGCTACAGCCTCATGTAGACTATGTGTCACACTGATATGATATGCTCACACATGCAATTTGAGACATGGCATGGGTGATTGACATGATATGAGGTCCACAGAGTACGTTATACCGTGTATGTAGCACGGAGTACGCTGTACCGTGCAGTCTTCAAAATATACGAGTCTTCGACTATATGATATTATGGGCTGGTGGGTAGGATTTGACCCACCTCTTGTTACAACATAATGCCCCGCACATTTGGATTCGTGTAGCCTGGGATCACAGATCAGGATATGGCCATAATTCCTATATTCTTTGTAAGACCCGTATTTCATTTGTAACCTTATGACTTCGTACGTATGTCTATGTACATGTACTGTGAGTCATAAGTGATGTAAAGTCCATAAAATTGATGTACACCCTTGTAATATGAGTTGGGAATGTACACACAAGTTTCATTATGTATGAATATGAAGAAATGGACTTTTGTATGTGATGAATGTGAGTGGAATAAAAAATGAGTAGTGCAGCAAATGGAATGAAGTTGCATAAGTTGCATAAATCTTTGTACATTCATTTAGTCTTGTATTGTATACCTTTGGTTATACAATGAATGCACACAAGTTTTAATGTGTATAAAGTATGAATGGATGTCATTTTCCAGTCTTGAAGGTGGTTGGATGAGAAAATGACTATGGCAGCAAAATTAAGGAGGTTTTGTGTGAGTTACTGCAGAAAAATGCAGCAAAATCTGGAAAATATGAATGTCAGATCGATCTCATAGGATGAGAGATCGATCTGGAAGAGCAAAAAATGCTCTTATTCGAGCAATGGACCAGGGCAGATCGATCTCCAATAGGGCCAGATCGGTCTACTAAACATTATGTAAAGAATATATCAATCCTTAATGCAAGCAAATCGATTTCCATAGCTCTCGGGTTGGAGGAGATCGATCTCCTCCCTAGCTAGATCGATCTCCTTAAGCTAGTGCCTGGAACAGATCGATCTCAGACCCCCGACAGATCGATCCCATGCATTCAAATTGGCATGAAAATGAGGGATTTAATAGGACCAGATCGATCTCCACCTAATGCAGATCAATCTCATCAAGCAATTTCTATATAAGGAGCAGTTGAAATCTATAAATTTTGGGAAACAACCTCACTCTTCCATTTCAACCTAAAACCTAACTTTCTCACTCCTAAATCCACCCATTTCCAGTAAGATTTGAGGAAAGACCATTAGATACAAAGTTGTTTACATCCAAGAGAAGAACAACATACTTTGGAATCAAAGCCTCATTTGTTGGATTGAAGGAGCAAGGGACATTTTCATTTGGAGTAAGAAGAGAAACTAGATTGGTAAGTTTCTAATACTTCAGCCCAAGTACATTTGTCTATTTATTGATTTTGGAGATGATTTGTATGTGTATTGATGGTTAAAACTACTTAGGATGTGATGGAACTAGTGTGACCTAGAAAATAGAATAAATCTAGTGTGAGAAAATGAGATTTGGATGAGTTGGTGATTTATGATTATGCTAAGTTGTTATTAAAGTAATGTGAATGAATTGAGATGGGTAAATAGAGCCATATCTTTGAGGATAGTCAAATTATCGAAATACGTATATGAGATGTTTGGTAAAATGCCATAGTGAAGAAATTAATGAAATATGAACACTATGAGCTTAATATCGATTTAATATCAATATAGTATGAATCAATAGGCCTAAAAGAATCAATAGACTCGAGATATGAGTAAAACAATAAAACGTGGCCTTATGAGTATTAATGGAGGTTATAGCTTGAATCGACTATAGCAAACACAAGAGTTATGTTATATGGACTAAATTGATGTGATAAACGACTTTGTACAGTTTCGGAGAGTTCGTTGGAGACAAATTGAACCGCACAAGTAAGCAGCTCTAAGAAAGTGGAATCACGCGACGCGATTCTAAGTAAGGGAATTCTGTGAGTGTATAGAGATAGTTGTTCGTACTTTGAACTCGTGGGTGAATATGGGGCGTTTATGAATTGCATGATTGATTAAGAAAATGATTGTGGGTATATATGAATGACTACAAGTGTTTGTGGTGTATGATTTGGTTTTGAAATGAAATTTGTAAAAAGTGATTAGTAAGGCTAATAATTGCATAAATCACGTGTTTGAATGTTTTCGCATAACACAATGCTTTGTTTTGAGCAAATTAACGGATAGGCTGGCTAGCGTTTAAATGACTTTTTGAAATAGCTCATGTGAGGTGCTAATCATGATTTTGAGATTGTTTTGGTTGATTATGAGCCATCTATCGTGTTTGTGTGAATTAAATCATGTTGGAGCCTTGCTCGCACTGGATTTTGATATTTTCACATGTATGAAACGTGCTGGAGCTTAGCTCGCACCTTGGTTTGAAACTGTGATGATGTTTTGTAAACCGTATTGGAGCTTCTGCTCGTACATGTGACGCCCCGAAAACACGTAAAATATGGTAAATTTAAAACTTTTTATTCATCAAATCACAATTAAGGGTGCATCCCTGTGCAGTGTCATACATCATCATACTTATCATGCCTCAGGATCTCATCATAAATTAGTATATATCATATCATATCATATCATATCATATCATATACATTACTCAATTCCGAGTAAATTAATCATAATACATTCCATACATCATTGTACAACAAGTGTCTGTAATTATAACTCTCGTCCGGATACATGAATATTAAATCTATACCTCAATACACAAAATACGGTCTGGAGCTCAAGTTCTCCACTAGCCTCTAATCTATATGCCGCAGGGAACTCACTTTACTTAAAGAAATCTTGAGGGGGAAGAAAACAGGGTGAGCTTCTAAATCGCTCAGTAAGGGGGTAAGGGAACTCAGTTATATAAGCCATATCACAATTATGTATTTGTATATGAAACTCAGTATACTCATTTGAAATTGTAGCATGAAAGTTCTCAAAACATCATCATCTCGTAGCTCATAAATCATGTGAAAACATGAAGTTAAAAAGGCTCAATATGGAGCATTCACAAGCATGTCTAAATATATGCGATAATGGCTTTTCTCAAAATATGTGATAAAATCACCTCAGTAAATAGCACGTGACAAAGTCACAAAACACAACTCATGTGTAAAACGAGACTAGGCAAAAACTCATATAAAACTTGTCATGGCACATCAAATATATATAATCTCCTCTGGGTGCGTATCCCAGGCATCCTCGTAAGAGGGAACATCGATAATATGGTCGTATGCATGGTATATTGGACTTATATGTTACCAGAACAAGGCCCGGCCTTACATGCTACCAGAGCAATGCCTCGCCTCATGAACACTATCACGTGGTCCCTGGGTCGGTTCCCAAGCAACCCACTCTCTCGGTCTTAAATGCTACCAAAGCAAGGCCACCCAGCGTTACCAGAACGGGGGTAATCTCACGTTACCAAAACGGAGGCATTACCAAAACGGAGGAATATCGGACTTACATGTTAACAGAGCAAGGCTCGGACTTACATGCTACCAAAGCAAGGCCTCCCAATGCTACCAAAGCGGAGGAATAATCAGACTTACATGTTACCAGAACAAGGCCCGTGGTTCCTGGGTCGGTTCCCAGGCGTCCCACTATATCGGTCTTACATGCTACCAAAGCAAGGCCTGATGTGTATTCAACATGACAGCCTAAGTCTCAATCATTAGCCATTATCTTATAAAACATTTTGCCTTCACGTAGAACTCATAATGGTTTTCTCTCATAAAACTCATTTAAAACATTCGTGTACTCAACACAAAACATATTAAAACCGAGTTCCAACCAGCAAAACATGCACACATTTTCTCAAGTCTCAACATTGCCTTAACGTAGAGCCTAATTTACTTTTCACGCAAACTCAACGGTTTATAAAGCAATTTCACACTAAGCTTATAAAACTCGAAAAATAATGGGCTCCAACCGGCTATAAAAATCGTGTGCAATCTTATCACAACACAACACTAAACATGCTTGTATTCTCAAATCATGGTGCATGCTACAAACAGTTCATCAAAACACATACACAAATGGTTTAGTTTTCCATTACCTCTTTGCACCTCGTAAAGTGCAATCGTTCCCCCATATCATGGACTAGCCTAACATTCCACTCTGGAACTAAAAACATCAATAACCCAACTCAATCGCATTATTGAGCACACATTTGCTCATTTTCTCATTAACACCTTAATTAACTTAAATCTTCACAATTCTATCACAACTCACATTCTCACCCACTACATCTCAAAATTCTACATTTCTCGTACTATATTCCACGCTAAATTCACCACATTGTCTCACTTCCAATTTATAGCCATAATTCCTAAAATTACCATAATTGCATAATAACATCTCTACTCCAACAAAATCATAGTTTCATCAATCCCTAAAATTTTCCAACTATTTCCTCATAATGCCCATGCTCATAATCACCAATGATTACTTAAAAATCAAAGATCGAGGTTTAGAGAATTACCTAAACTTGTGGAGTGCTCAACTCACAACTCGATTCGATTCGTCGTTCAATTTCCAAGTATGTTGTTCTCCTTTGGGTGGGCAACAACTTTCCTTCTTGCCACAACTCTTGATTTGGAGGAAAATGGGCGATTTGGAAGAGAGAGAAAGCTAGGGTTCGGCTGAAATGGAGGTTTGGAAGAGAAAGAAAAGATGAAATGCAGGAAAACACAGGGGTCCTTTTATAGATAGAAGGTAGGAGATTGATATGGCTCTTGATGAGATCGATTTGCATTTGAATTTTGGGACGATTTGGGGCAATTTTATGCCTAGGAGATCAATCTATCGTGGGGTAAGATCGATCTCTTAATGGCTTCAGGAGATCAATCTGCTCCATTTATGAGATCGATCTCTAGTTTATAGAATGCTTCATGAGATCGATCTGCTCCTTGAGGAGATCGATCTTCTCCCAAACAGAAACATTTTGAGATTGATTCCTTCCTCATGAGATCAATCTCTTCAATGCAGAATCATAAAGAGATCGATCCTCTTCCATAGGAGATCGATCTGCTCACTTAATTTCCCCTTTCCTCGTCATTTTTAACTTACCAGATCGATCCTCTCTTCTCCAAGATCGATCTGGCCCCATAGTTTCACACTTTAACATATAAATCTCCAAATATAATTTCCACAATTCACTACTTTGATTATTTCTCATTCATTACTTATACATTTCACTCAGCTCAATAAATTACACTTCAAGTTCATATTACATAATTAAAAATATGTCTAAAATTCTCATATCTCACATCCTCCCCTCCTTAAAAAGAATTTGGTCCTCCAAATGCAACTCAACTTGTCTAATAGATGGAGGTATTTCTCCTTCATGAGACTCTCTAATTCCCACGTTGCTTCTTCTACTGAGTGGTGTTTCCACAAAACTTTCACTATTGGGATGTTCTTGGTTCTAAGTACCTTCTCATTTCTATCGAGAATCCGGACGGGTTCTTCAGTGTAGCTCATGTCCTCTTGTATGTTCATCTCTTCATACTCTATGACATGAGAAGGGTCCGGGTGGTACTTCCTTAACATTGGTACATGAAAGACGTTGTGTATTCTGGACATATGTGGGGGTAATGCCAATCTGTAGGCTACCTCTCCCACTCTCTCAAGAATCTCGAACGGTCCTATGTATCGAGGACTCAATGTTCCTTTCTTCCCAAATCGCATGATACCCTTGTTCGGTGATACCTTAAAAAATACTGCATCACCAACATCAAACTCGAGTGTCGTCTACGCACATCCGCGTAGCTTTTCTATCTACTTTGTGCAGCCCGTAACCTCTCACATATGAGTTTCACACTCTGTACAGCTTGCTCAACAAGCTCGTGAGCATTTATCTGTCTGTCATCGACTTCTTCCCAAGCTACAGGGGATCTACACCTCCTATCATATAGAGCCTTAAAAGGTGCCATTCCAATACTCGCATGATAGCTATTATTGTACGTAAACTCTACTAGGGGTAGGTGATCATCCCATGATCCCTTAAAATCCATCGTACATGCCCTCAGCATATCGTCCAGGGTCTGAATAGTCCTCTCTGACTGACCATCTTTCTGAGGATGATAGGAGGTACTAAAGCTCAATCGAGATCCCATGCACTCCTGAAACTGGGTCCAAAATCTGGAAGTAAATCGGGAATCTCTGTCAAAAGTAATACTCATTGGAGCCCCATGTAATCTAGCTATCTCGTTGACATACAACTCAGCTAAGGCATCCACAGTATCTGTGCTCTTGATGGCAAGGAAGTGGGCACTCTTGGTCAGTCTATCGACTATAACCCATTTCGTATCACGACCCCTCTGGGTCCCCGGTAAACGCATAATACAGTCCATGGTGACATGCTCCCATTTCCATGTTGGTACAGGTAAAGGCTGTAGTAGTCCTCTGGGTTTTCGATGCATAACTTTCACTTGCTGGCATACTAAACATTTGGCCACATACTCTGCCACGTCTCGTTTCATACCACTCCACCAGTACACCTTTCTCAAGTCTCGGTACATCTTAGTACTCCCTGGGTGCATGATGTATCGCGAGCAGTGGGATTCTCTCAGTATCTATCTCTTCAGGGCATCATCGTCCAGTACATAAATCCATCCTCTTAACCTCAACAATCCATTCTCACTGATTGTGAGATCCGACTGCAAAGTCTGCTCAGCTTGGCTAACTATATGTATCAATCTCTGATCATTGCGCTGCCCAGTTCTAATCTGATCCATGATCCTGGGCTCTATTCGCAGGCTAGCCAAAAATCCAATCTCTACCTCTTTAACTCTGATCCGAAGTTCGGCAAACTGCTCCAATAAATCCCATTCCTTGATCATCATAGCAGATATCATACTCTTTCTGCTTAGGGCATCAGCAACTACGTTCGCCTTACCCGGATGGTATAAAATCTCGCAGTCATAGTCCTTAAGGAGTTCCATCCATCTCCTTTGTCTCATGTTTAACTCCTTCTTATCAAAGAGATACCTCAAACTCTTGTGATCAGTGAAGATCTGGAATCTTTCCCCATATAAGTATTGTCGCCAGATCTTCAAGGTAAAAACCACAGCAGCTAACTCCAAATCATGCATGGGGTAATTCCGCTCATGGTCTTTCAACTGTCGCGATTCATATGCGACCACTCTTCCGTACTGCATAAGCACACACCCCAATCCTTGATGGGATGCATCATTATAAACAGAAAATCCTCCTGATCCCTCTTGAATAGTCAACACAGGTGTCGCTGTTAATCTCCTCTTTAACTCCTGAAAATTGAGCTCACACTGATTAGTCCATATAAATGGAGTCTCCTTACATGTGAGCTTAGTCAAAGGAGCGGCAATCTTGGAAAATCCTTCCACAAATCTTCTATAATAGCCTACCAAACCAAGGAAGCTTTGTACTTTAGTAACTATCCTCGGTCTTTCCCAATTAAGCACAGCTTCTACCTTACTTGGATCTACTAATACTCCTTCCTCTGAGACTATATGACCAAGGAAAGCTATCCGATCCAGCCAAAACTCACACTTATTAAGCTTTCCATATAATTGCTTATCTCAGAATATTTGAAGTACTAACCACAAATGCTGTGCGTGATCCTCATATGACCGAGAGTACACCAAGATATCATCAATAAAGACTATCACAAACTTATCTAGACAGTCTCTGAACACCTCGTTCATTAATCTCATAAATACTGCAGGGGCATTCGTCAGTCCAAGGACATCACTAGAAATTCATAATGGCCATACCTTATCCTGAAGGCCGTCTTCAAAATATCTTCTTCTTTAATCCTCAATTGGTGATAGCCCAATCTCAGATCAATCTTAGAAAAGACTGAGGCCCCTCTCAGCTGATCAAGTAGATCATCAATCCTCGGCAATGGATATTTATTCTTCACCGTGGCTTTATTTAATAATCGGTAGTCTACGTATAATTTGAGACCACCATCCTTCTTCTTAACAAATAAGACTGGTGCTCCCCACTGTGAAACACTGGGTCTAATAAACCCTTGATCCAATAACTCCTGTAGTTGTTTCTTCAATTCCTCAAGTTCCACTAGTGCCATCCTGTATGGAGGTCTAGAGATGGGCTGAGTATCTGGTACCAAATCAATGGTAAACTCCAGCTCTCTCTCTGGTGGCAAACCTGGCAACTCATCTAGGAAAACATCCAAAAATTCGCACACCATAAGTATATTCTCCATCCTCGGATGTTCCCGCTCATCATCTGAGATGAGTGTTTCATAACCTTCACATGAACAATCATATTTAATACTCTCAAGAATAATATTGAAATTTCAGATTACTTACTAGAATTCTACATATTCATTTTCTCAATATTTCAACCGTACACTGTAAGGTTCAGGTAGGGAGAAAGTTACAATCTTAGTGTAGCAGTCTAAACTCACTCGATTGGTTGCTAACCAATCCATTCCCAAAATTACATCAAACCCATGTATATTTAACATTATTAGATCTGCTGACATTACTCTATCTCCCACCTTTATTTCACATCTTCTACCGATTAACTCAGTTCTCTGGGACTCACGCATAGGGGTATTTACATGTAGTATATACTCTAGAGGTTCAAACTTCAAATTTAATCTACATGCAGAATGCTCAAAAATAAACGAATGCGTAGATCCTGGATCAATCAACACATGAGCCTTATGATTACAGACAGAGAGTGTACCTCTTATAGTTTCTACAGAAGTGTCCACAGTTTCCTTATCCAGGGCAAACACACGTTCCTATGTAACAGGCTTCTTCCCTTTTTCTGCAGCAGTGGCCCGTCTCTGGAGATTCACTCTTTGAGGCTGCTGTCTAGTAGGCTATAGAGCATGTGGTATCTGAGGTTGAGGACAGTCCTTTACTCTGTGACCCATGTCACCACACCTAAAACATCTGCAGATCGACCCAGTACAACTTCCCTTATGCGATCGGCCACAGTCTCTACAAACCCTTATCTCAAGCCTACCATATCGAGGGGTCTCCTTGATGATAGGATAAGCTCTGGGTCTCTCCAATCTACCCTTCTATACCTCAATCTTTCCTCTCCTAAAGGAACCTCTCTGAACATCTACTTGGGACATTGCTAGCCTCTTGCTCTTATCCCTAGTCACTGCTCCGAACTCACTCTGAGATTGTACAATTTTAATTCCCCTCTCAATCTCTTGTGCTCGTCTCAGAGCATCTCTAAACTTAGTAATACCAACCTAATCAATCGATCTCTGATGATGGGCTTCAATCCATACACAAATCTCTCTGTACGAAGCTCTTCATTCTTGAAGGTTTCTAGATCATATCTTAGCAGAGCAGTAAATCGGCTCTCGTAATCATCCACAGACATGTCGCCCTGTACCAAACTCAAAAATTCTGCTTGCCTCCTTCTCTGGGCATCTCGTGGTACGTATTGGGCTCTGAAGAATGTCTGAAACTCTTCCCAGCCAATCACATCCTAGTGGGATATCAGAATACCTTGGATAGTACCCCACCAATCTCGAGCTCTCCCTTTCAACATATAAGCACTCATACTGACCCTCTCAACATCGATGCACCCCAGATAGTCAAATATAACTCTCAACTCTATCAGCCACTCCTCAGCCTTTGTAGGATCCTTCTTCCCCTAAATACGGGTGGATTCATTTTCAAAAAGTCCTTCAGTCGGACCATACTTCTATCATCAGGCTGAGTGACGGGAGGTACTGGGTCCATCTACACTGGGTCCATCTAGGGTTCGATTGAAATTGAGGTTTGGAAGAGAGAGAAAAGATGAAATACAGGAAAACACAAGGGTCCTTTTATAGACAGAGGGTAGGAGATTGATCTGGCTCTTGATGAGATCGATCTGTATTTGAATTTGGGGATGATTTGGGGTAATTTTATGCCTAGGAGATGGATCTGTCGTGAGGTAAGATCGATCTCTTAATGGCTTCAGGAGATCGATCTGCTCTATTTATGAGATCGATCTCTAGTTTACAGAATGCTTCATGAGATCGATCTGCTCCTTGAGGAGATCGATCTTCTCCCAAACAGAAACATTTTGAGATCGATTCCTTCCTCATGAGATCAATCTCTTCAATACAGAATCATAAAGAGATCGATCCTCTTCCATTGGAGATCGATCTGCTCACTTAATTTCCCCCTTCCTCATCATTTTTAACTTACCAGATCGATCATCTCTTCTCTAAGATCGATTTGGCCCCATAGTTTCACACTTTAACATATAAATCTCCAAATATAATTTCCACAATTCACTACTTTGATTATTTCTCATTCATTACTTATACATTTCACTCAGCTCAATAAATTACACTTCAAGTTCATATTACATAATTAAAAATATGTCTAAAATTCTCATATCTCACAGTACGTGGATTTTGAGTGGTTTTCTTATGTATATAACTGTACTGGAGCTATGCTCGTACGTGGTTTCTTCATTTTTTATGCATAAATGTCGTACTAGAGCGTTGCTCATACGGGGAGGTTTATCTATGATGCATGTATCATTCTAAAGCTTAGCTTGCACAGGTTTTCACACTGTGGTATGTATGATGACGTGGTGAGGGTAATACGAATTGGTGTTTATGGAACCCAAAAAGGGCGAGCAAGGCCATGAGGGGCTAAGACCGGACATCAAAGAGAAATACTCTCACGTGCACTTGAGACTGAGTAGGTTACACGTGGTATGAGGTAGATAAGACCTACGGCTGGCACCCCCATCCATGATATGGGTCCGCGAGTACATTGTATCATGTATATCACATAGAGTATACTATACCGCATGGTTGAGCTGCTGATGAGAAAGTCTAGCGAAGAACTAACCTGCCTTCGTTCCAGCATGATATTTCACACATCGAGATCCGTGTGGTCTAGGATGATTTAAGACATAGTTGGCCAATATAGTCTACTGAGATATAGTGACCTATTTCACCTAATATTACATAATACCACATGGTTTTGATACATGAGTGTGATTGTGATTGTGATTGTCCAGGGTAGAGCTGAGAGAGGGGTCGAGCCTTGTGGGATTTGTCATTTAAAGAAATTGTAATTTGATTTATGATGTGATGTGGTGGAATTTGAAAAGTGATTTGTGATGAGATGTGATGTGATTTAAAAAGGATGTTTCTTAAATGAATTTTCCTTTTTGTGATGAGTTTTAATGAGACTGAGCATGAGATGATTTTACATGTTGAGATTTCCATGTTTTATGCCTATTTACATGATTTTCAATACATAATATATGTATATACATGTGGCATAGTTTTATTTCCTCATGCTCCGATTATAAACGATTTATGCATAACACTATTAGCATGTAGATAGAGTAGTTATCTACCATGCTTGCATTATTACCTTACTGAGCGTGTGGTTGCTCATCCCTCTCTACTTTACCCTCTCTACAAAGCGTACATAGCAGCCCAGTGAGGACTGAGGCGTTGTATTTTGGATATCCGCTACTTCCATCACCAAAAGGTATACACATAGGGATTCTTTTTGTATCTAAACATGTAAAGGCACAGTAGTCATTTTGTATTGTAATGTGGGGGATGTAAAAGTTAGAAAATGTGTCATGTATAAGTGTATGACTTAATTATCAAATGAATGACACTTCTTTGGATTAATTCGAGAATGAATGATGAGTGATGATTATTATTGACTCACAGCCCAACTGTGTAGTGGTGAGTTAGTTCACGGCCGGGTAAGGAAAGGAAAATGCAAAAAATTTATAGTGATTTTCGGTCAAAAAGGATAAAATGGGTCGTGACATGCTTACCACAATACTTGCCTAATCTCGTATGCTACATGGTTTATATAAATACATGAATTTATATGGTTTTATATGAATCAAGGTATCCCGGGGGACAGGAGGAGCCTTGATATATGTTACATGAACACATGTTTTATATGATTTCATATGGATCGAGATAGCCCTAGGAGAGGGTTGAGTCCTGATACTTTTTTACTTGTTCAGAGTAAAAAGCATTTTGGCATAAAATGACATGATATAAATGTGTTAAATGTGAAAAAGTACATGTCCATAACTAAATTACATGAAACGCCCATTTATGCGTGAGATTTTGTGATTTCCACAAACACAAAACTTGTTTGTACATTGCATAGGTGTATGCATGAACTCATGTTTCAGGCATGAAATGGAAAGAAAATGATCTAAAGTCTGGCATTATGATCATATAGATAGTGTAGTTATCTACTTGCTTGCATAATTGCCTTACTGTGTCACGCCCCGAAAATGCGGAAAATAGGGCAAATTTAAAACTTTTTACTCATTAATTCGCAATTAAAGGTGCATTCCTATGCAGTGTCATACATTACCATAATTATCATGCCTCAGGATCTTATCATAATATAGCGTATATTGAATCATATACATTACTCAATTCCAAGTTAATTAATCCTAATACATCCCATATAATGTTATACATCAAGTGTCTGCAATTACAATAATAGTCTGGGTACATGAAAAGATAATATACCTCAAAGTACAAAATATATAGCCTGGAACTCGAATCCTCCACTAGCCACTACTCCGTACGTCGCAGGGAAGTCCTTATTCACTTGAAGAACTCTGGGGGGAAAGAAAAACAGGGTGACCTTCTAAATCGCTCAGTAAGGGGGGTAGGGGACTCATTTCATAAACCAAAATGCACATCACAAAACATTTATTTGTATGTGAAACTCATTTGAAAACCATAGCATGAAAGTACGCAAAACAACACTCTCACGTGTCAAGTCATGTGAAAACATGAAGTAAAAGGCTCACTCTAGAGCAATAACAAAGCATGTGAAAATAACGCGTTTAACGCTTTCTCAAATACGTGATAAAATCACAGTAAAGAATAATGCACGTGGCACAGCCACTGAACACACGTGGCAAAGCCACTGATTTAAATTCTCACGTGGCATAGCCACAAAACACACGTGGCAAAGCCACTGATTTAATTTCTCACGTGGCATAGCCACAAAATAGGGTTTCTCAACGTGGCACAGCCACCAATGGGGTATAACGTGGCACAGCCACCAATGGGGTTTTCTCAACGTGGCACAGCCACCAATGGGGTTTAACGTGGCACAGCCACCAATGGGGTTTTCTCAACGTGGCACAGCCACCAATGGGGTTTAACGTGGCACAGCCACCAATGGGGTTTTCTCAACGTGGCACAGCCACCAATGGGGTTTAACGTGGCACAGCCACCAATGGAGTTTTCTCAACGTGGCACAGCCACAGAATAGGTTATTCTCACGTTACCAGAACGGAGAAGAATTCGGGCTTACATGCTACCAGAGCAATGCCCGGTGTGTACTCACAACTACACACCCAAGTCTTATCACATAAGACAGGTTTGCCTTCACGTAGAACTCGTAATGGTTTTCTCTCATAAAACTCATTTGAAATCGTTTTGAACTCAACACAAAACGTAATAAAACCGAGTTCCAACCGGCAAAGCACACGCACACATTTCTCAAATCACAATATTGCCTTAACGTAGAGCCCATTTATAAACTCATAAAACATTGGGCTCCAACCGGCTATAAAATCGTGTGCAATTTAATCTCAACACAAAACACTCAACATGCTTGTTTTATAAACCACAAATCATGCTAAAACAGTTTGCAATTCACATACACAAATGGTTTAGATTTCCCTTACCTCTTTGCACCTCGTATAGTGCAATTGTTTCCCCCGTATCACGGACTAGCCTCGCATTCCACTCTGGAACTCCCGAGCTGTCCAAACGATGTCACAACATCAATACTCAATATCACATAAACCTCAATTCTCAAAATCGAGCATAATTGCACATAACTCCTTAAATCCCTTGATTTCCGTAACTCTATCCCAAACTACACCCTTATTCACAACATCTCAACGTCCTACATTCCTCATGCCAATTATCTAGGCTAATTCTCCACATTGTCTATATTTCCATTTATAGCTCAAAATTCCTAAAATTACCAAAATCACTAAATATCATTATCACTCTATCCACATTGAAATTCATCAATCCCTAATCATTTCTCAACTATTTCAACACAATTACAACAACCAATAACATCAAAATCAGCTCAAATATCAAGATCGAGGTTTAGAAATTACCCAAAGCTTGTGAGACGCACAACTCACGCCTCGATCCGATTCGTCCTTCGATTTCCAAGTATGTTGTTCTCCCTTTGATGAGGAACAACTTTTCTTCTTGCCACAACAGCTGATTTGGCCGGAAATGGGTGATTTGGATGAGTGAGAAAGCTAGGTTTTCAGAAAAATGGGGGTTAGAAGTGAGAGAAAGTGAAATTTCAGGAGAAAACACGGGTTCCTTATATAGACTGGAGGTAGGAGATCGATCTGCCTCTTGATGAGATCTATCTGTGTTTAAAATTTGGGGACGATCTGGGCAATTTTATGCCTAGGAGATCGATCTGTCGAGGGGTGAGATCGATCTCTTTATGGCTTTATGAGATCGATCTGCTCCTAAGGAGATCGATCTTCTCCCCAAACAGAATCATTTGGAGATCGATCTCTTCCTCATGAGATCGATCCCTTCTCAAACAGATTCATAAGGAGATCGATCTCTTCCATTGGAGATCGATCTGCTCCTCAAATTTCTCATTCCTTGTCATTTTTAGCTCACCAGATCGATCTCTCCTTCTCCCAGATCGATCTGCTCCTTAAATTTCTCCTTCTTTGTCGTTTATAACTCACCAGATCGATCTCTTCTTCTCCCAGATCGATCTGTCCTCATACTTCATGCTCATTTTACACATTTAACATATAAATCTCCAATTATAATTCCCACAATTCACTTAGCTCAATAAATTACACTTCAAATTCTTATTACATCATTAAAATATGTCCGAAATTCTCAGATCTCACATACTGACCTAGTGAGCTCACCCTTTCCATTTCCACATTCCACAGAGCACTTTCAGTAGCTAGAGAGCGGCTGAGGACTTGCATTCCGACATCCGCTGCTTCCCATCAATCAAAAGGTGTACACATTCGTATAGTTTTATACCTAAACATGTAACAGCACAGTGATGAATACAGATATATTATCGTGGATGTAAATGTTTGTAAAATGTGTAAGCTTATGTAAATACACGTTATGAAATATAACTATTTACAGTAATAAGATAGAGGATCTTGATATGTGAATGTGATAAGAAATGAATGATAAGATAGGTAACATGATATGACTAATGTCGAATCATAGTCCAACTGTTAATATGATGGTCACGAAGGGAAAAGGTAAAGAAAAGGTGAAATATTTGTAGTGTTTTTGGGTAAAAAGATGTCGTGACAGAGGTATCAAAGCGGAGTTGGTCTAATATGAGTCGGTGTTAGTGTTTAGGAAAGTTTGCATCCTCATGTTACTATGCTTTGTTTAGATACAAATGTTTATTCAAAGATGGGATTTGACTAAGCAATGGTTGTGAATGCAGGAATCGAGTCATTATTACTAATAGCAGCCGTGGTAGAGGGGCGAGAGCACGGGCTAGAGGGCGTAAGGATAGGTCTAAGAGCCAAGACGAGTCTTCGTCTAATCATGCTCCACAGGGTCCCACTGAAGAATTAGAGAGTACTGAGGCACACTTTGCGAGAATAAAGTGAAGCCTATAGAATATTATGGAGCTATTTGCTAAGACTATACATGGAGCCAAAAGTAGATAGGGCCCAGCGGCATAGGCTACTAATATTGGATAGGCAGCTATTCTTGATACGCCTGCACAGCCTGCACTGATGTGCCAAACCACAAATACTTCCACACCCCTACTAGTTTAGGATACGCCTTCACCAGTTGCTCCATAATAAAGTGGTAGTGATTTGGGATATGATTATGAGCTAGATAGATTACGACAGTTTCAGAAGTTTAAACCGTCGTCATTTAATAGGGTGAAGGACCAAGTAGTTGTTAAGGACTGGGTAAATGAGATTGAGAAGTATTATGGGTTCTTTCGATGCACGACAACTGAAAGGATTGCCTTTGTCGTGTTCATACTGAAGGGAGAGGCAGAGCATTGGTGGAAGTCCACTAGACCGATACTGAGGGTTCAACATTCTGAGATTAGTTAGGAAATCTTTTTTGATGCTTTCTGGAGGAAGTACGTTCCAGATACGGCCCGTAGGAAGTTATAGATGGAGTTCATAAGTTTGGTTCAGGCGAACCGATCTATCAATGAGTATGAGTCAAAGTTCATATCATTGGGAAGATATGACCCGAACACTATGAACAGTGAGACTAAGAAGGTCTGAAAGTTTATGGATGGACAGAAATTGGCTATCAGGTCCAGACTGGTTCTTCAGATATCTTCACTTACGAAGATGCAGTGCATAGGGCGTAGCTATGTGAACAGGATTATGATCAGAATGCCTCTGACCTTGGTAAGATTGGCAGAAGTAGAGAGAGATATAAAATGACCAATGGGTGATAGAGGTTTCAGTTTCCAAGGAGGAGAAGACTTTTTTATAAGTGGCCAAGGATCGAGGACATACGAGAGATAAGTGTTAGACCTCTTTTGTATTCGGCCATAGCTTCAGCGAAGGGTATAGCTATTGGAGGACCATGACCCAATACAGATCAGTGTAGTAAGTGTGGTAGGTACCATGGTAGTAGGCCTTGTTATGTGGCTACTAGAGCATGTTACAGATGTGGTAAAATAGGGTATTTAATGAAGAATTACCCATAGTTGATTGAAACTGCCCCACAGAAGGGCAAAGAGCTAGAGAAAGCCCTTGTTGATACCTCTGCTTCGAGAAGGCGAGCCACAGTTGAAAAGAAAGAGAAACAGGTGGTTGGCCGAAGGTGAGTACATGCATTGGACTAGGACACTACGGATGCTTCAGCGGAAGTAATTAAAGGTACTATCCTAATTTTTTATCTTGAAGCATTTGCTTTGTTCGACCCTGGTGCTACGCATTCATTTGCATCGCTTCATTTACATATAAGTTATTGAAATATGTGAAGCTTACACCGTTAAGTAGAATGTTGCGATTAGTACACCTTTGAATAATAATCAGCTAGCTGAGTATGTGTATAGAGATCATAAGCTAAAAGTGAGAGAAAAGGATATGTCAACCGATCTTATTCTGTTGAATATGAATGATTTTGAGGTAAACCAATCCATTCCCAAATTTGTTGGCTGTAAACCATGTTGTTTTAGATTGTTACTCTAAAATGGTAATGTTTTCAACCCTAAAAAAGGTATTGTAAAATTTACTACAAAGGAATGAAAGAATGTAGTAATTGTAAATGGAAAAGTATAGTTATTGTAATGAAGAGAATGAATTTCGGTGCTAACAGTATGGATAATGTTCTGAAGGTTCTATTACATACATGGTTGATGCGAGTAAGGCATGTCCAGAGCTGACAGATATTTCAGTGGTCAAGGAGTTTTCTGATGTTTTTTTCGGATGATCTATCAAGGTTACCACCAGATAGAGAGATAGAGTTTTATATAGATTTGGTGCCTGG
Organism: Firmiana major; assembly: GCA_033439115.1. Classification (NCBI taxonomy): domain Eukaryota; kingdom Viridiplantae; phylum Streptophyta; class Magnoliopsida; order Malvales; family Malvaceae; genus Firmiana; species Firmiana major. Next base: position 14,428,241 of record CM065904.1, on the reverse strand, counting down.
TACAGAGTCGATGTCAAGACCCGTTCTACCAAAATTACTACAAATTTTTCACTTTTTCTATACTTCTCACCTCCTTGTGACAATTTCAATTTTTAACGAGTTGGGCTATGAGTCAGTAATAATCCCAACTCTTATCCCATTTGATCATATCATTCTTACCATGGTAATCATGTTAGAATTTCAAACAGTATAATAATAAGTATATATGTTTTTATATATTTACATCCCCCATAATTATATTCGTTACAAAACTGTGCTATTATTTGTTTAGATACAAAACTGTACGATGTGTATATCTGATTCGTGATGGGAGCAGTGGACAATCAGGAATGCAGTCTCTATCCACTCTCAACTACTGCAGATGCTCTGTGGAGGGTGAAAAATGAAAGGGTGAGCATAACTAGCTCAATAAGGCAATAATGTAAGCAGGTAGATAACTATACTATCTACGTGCTGATAATGTCATGATATAAAATCGTTACTAAAACGATGCCACATGTATACATATATATAAGAGAAATCATGAAATCGACATATAAAACAAACATGGAAAAATCATCATGTATGACATCTCATGCTCATCACGTTAAAACTTATTTATTTCATCATAAAACAACCATATCAAGGCTAAACCCATCTCTTGGGAATACCTTGATTCATTAAATCGCATCTCATTTAAAAACATAAATCGGGACATTACCCCTCCTTCGGGTCTATCCTGGTCTATTCAGACTGTATGATATCATGTGAGGCATGTAGGTTACTGTATGAAAAATTGAGGGCTATGGCCATATTATGTCCCTGTGATCCCAGGCTACACGGATCCTGGTGTGCAGGGCATCACAACTGTAATGGGAGGTGGGGTCAAATCCTACCCGTCAGAATATCAAGTAACATCATCGAGTCATCATGACTGCACGGTACAGCATACTCCGTGTGACATACACGGTACAACGTACTCCGTGGACCCATATCATAGTCTGGGGGTGCCTGGCGTAGGTCTTATCCACCCCAATACTATGTCGATAACCAACCCATGTCTCAAAGTATACATGCGAGCATATCAACTCTCTGCGACACACAGTCTACAGGAGGCTTCCACACGACTATATGCATGTCAACTCACGTCTAGTGCGAGCGAAGCTCTAGCACGATGCTATGCATATCACGATATCTAAAATCTCGAGCGAGCAAAGCTCCAGCACGATTTTTGAACGCACACAAATTTCTCGTACGAGCAATGCTCCAGTATGGCTTTTTATGAGAAATAAATTAGTAAAATTTAGTACGAGTAAGACTCTAACACTCTTTTTACTCATGTAAATATGATAGGTGGCTCAATCTTGATAAAACATCTTTTAAAATCGTAACCGGTACAAACCGATACCTTTTCGTATAATTCATGAAATCAACAGCCAACCTATGTGCATATTTGCTTAAATCAAAGCAATACATTCATATAAAACATTAAAACATGATAATCATGCAATTTATTTACCTTACTACCCTTTTTGTAAATTTTACTCCTAGGGGCAATATCGTCTTTTTCTTTATTCACCCATGCCTCGAGTTTTCATAAAAATTATTATTTCATTTCTAGATACTTTAAGAAATTCTAGGCCCTGTAAATCCCCTCAAAAATACGTATAGGTATCTCTATGCACTTACAAAATTCCCTTACCTGGAATCACGCGTAAACTTATCCCGTCTCGATAATACCCGATCTCTCAGTCCAAATGCGCGCCAACCAAGTCTACAGAACTGCATATAACCACATATTTTGGGTCAATTCACTTATCTTTATCAGTATGTCACATTCACTAATCAATCTAAAGTACTGGGCCCGTTTTACTTGATTGGGTCCAATTGCACCTTAATGGGCCTCGACCCATTCTCAGCCCATTTATACTTATTAAATCCCTTCTTCGGGTTTACTGGGCTTATTTAGCTTACCAATAATCAATGGGTTTCGTTCCAAACTCATTGGATAGCCCGTATACTATTTACGATAATTACGTTACAATTCTGAATAATATTCCTTTTTATACAAAATTAATTCGTAATTTTTGTAAAATAATTTAAACTCTGTATTAAAGGACTCATATTATCGTAATTACAATATACTTACCCAATATGATGTGGGGTACAAAAATCGAAGCTCAATCGGATCTCGTTCGAGCTTTGTCGAAAAACTGCACAATTAGGTAAATCCAGGTTATTTTCCATTAAATATAATATTAATTAAATTTTTAAAATTTACCCGTAGGTCAATCTCGACCCTCGGTCAACTTACCCGAATCTCAAGTCATCTCCGATAATTTTTCTTTCCCTTTTTCTTTCTTTTCTTTTCTTTTCCTTTCCTTCCCTTTTTCCTTCCTTTTCCTTCTAGCCAAACGGTGTTGTTTCTGCCCCTTTGACATCACCAGTGTTTTCGGCGGTTTCACCGGCAGCTACCAGTCTCAAAAGGACCGCCTCTTCCTCCTGAACTCGTCGGTGGTCTCCGTTCACGCCCAGCAGCCGTGGTTCACCGGGAATCGACCTGTTTCTCCTCGATTTTTCTCTCCCTCCGATCGACGGCTTTCGACTTTTAGACGGCGCGTCTCCGGTGCCAACAGCTTCGCCGGCCTCTCCTCTTTCTCCTCGGTTCTTCGTTGGGGGTCGTCGGTCGCCGGTGGCTTGGGTCGTGGGTCACGAGTTCCGCGGGTTGCTTTTTGATTTCTATTTCTCGGGTTTTTTCCCGATTCAATTTCAGCCTCTTTGTATTATTATTATTATTATTATTATTTTTATTATTATTATTATTATTATATTCATTAAAATAGTCAAAAATATTCTAAAAATATCTACTAATTTATTATTTTATTTCAAATTAATTAATTTAATTTAATTTAATTTATTTATTATATTTTTAACCATTTTTTCGGTATAATTTCTTCGTATTTTTGGGATATTGTCCCGAGTGACTTCTTGGTATTTCTAAAAAATTTTGATCTTGAACAATTGGACTCAAAATTGTATAATTTCCTCATTATTGATCAAGATGTCCTAAATCCTTATTTTTAATTAAAATTCTCTTATCGAATTTATACCGAATTTTAATCTTTTGACCGTTTTACCCCTGCATTTGTTTTGGAACCAATTTAACCTGATTTTCCTTCATACATTCACTATCTTTTCTTCTTTTAAATTTGTGTTTTTCGTCAACTTAATTTCGATCTCTTTCGTTTGACCTATGGCCATCTCGGTCCGTATTTGGCTACTGCATACATTCACCGATGTTTCGTTTTATTCTATTTGCAAATTTAATTCAATCAAAGCTCTTCTTATGATTCAATTAATATGTGAAAGTGTACATCACATGAATCATAAGGAAATGTATCAACAATAAATAAAAAGTGGGTCATACAGCCGATCTCGAAACCACCATACCAAATTGCCCTAGTTGAGTTGGAAGAGTAAAAGAAGTAGTTACAGGAACTATTAGATAAGGGATTTGTTTGACCGGGTGGTTTATCTTGGAGAGCACCGATTTTATTCGTAAAGAAGAAGGATAGGAGCCTCTGACTGTGTATTGATTACGAGTTGTTGAATAAGGCCACCATCAAGAATAAATATCCCCTTCGATGCATAGATGATCTCTTAGATCAACTTCGTGGAGCACAGATCTTTTCTAAGATATATTTGAGGTCTAGGTACCATCAGTTGAAGATTCGAGATGACGATGTACACAAGACAACTTTTCAGACCCGATATGGCCACTATGAGTTTTTGGTTATGCTATTCGGATTGACAAATGCTCCTATAGCTTTTATGGCTTCGATGAATGATGTGTTTAAGCCATACCTAGACCGATTCGTCATAGTGTTTATCAATGACATTTTGATTTATTCTAAGTCCAAGGAATAACATGAGCAGCACCTGAGGATTATTTTACAGACCCTCCGAGAGAAAGAGTTATATGCTAGACTCAGTAAATGTGACTTCTAGATAGAGTAGATCTTATTTTAGGCCATGTTGTATCAAAGGATGGTGTGTCAGTTGACTTATCTAAGATCGAGGTTGTAGTCCAATGGGACAAGCCCAAGATAGTCACAGAGATTAGAAGTTTTCTTAGTTTGGCTAGTTATTACCGACGGTTTATGGAGGGATTTTCAAAGTTGGCTGCTTCGTTGACTGGTCTCACTCGGAAGAAGGTTGCATTTGAATGGGACGACACATGTGAGAAGAGTTTCCAAGAATTGAAGTGTCGATTGATCACCGCTCTGATTCTCACCATTCCTACCAGTTCAGGAGGTTTTTCTGTATATACAGATGCTTCACACCAAGGAATGGGTTGTGTATTGATGCAGGATGGGAAGGTAGTTGCTTATGGATCTCGACAGTTAAAGGACCATAAGAAGAACTATCCGACCTACGATTTAGAGTTGGCAGTCGTAGTGTTTGCGTTGAATATATGGTGCCACTATCTATATGGTAAGAAATTTCAAATATTTACTGATCACAAGAGCCTCAAGTATTTGTTATCGCAGAAGGAGCTGAATATCAGACAGAGAAGATGGCTGAAACTTTTGAAGAATTACGATTGTGAGACACTTTATCATCCGAGTAAGGCTAATGTTGTAGCTGATGCTCTGAGCAATAAGAGCCTTGGGATGGTATCGTATATGATGGTTCGAGAACACGAGCTGTTAGAGCAGTTTGCGAGCCTCAGCTTGACTGTAGCCCTTTCTAACATTGATACTGACTATGTGATAGCTAGCCTGATGTTGGAACCAAATCTGGTAGACAGAATCCGACATGCTCAGCATAGTGTTCGGCAGTGTATCAATATGACTAGTCGAATTCAGATGGGTACAAGTACTGATTTTGAGTTGGGCAATAATGGACTTTTGAGGTTCAAAGGTAGGGTATACGTTCCCAATGATCCAGAGCTCAGGAGATTGATTTTATCAGAAACATATTCGTTGAAGTATACATTGCATCTGGGGGAGCAATAAGATGTATCAGAATATTCAAAAGGTGTATTGGTGGTCAGGTATGAAGAAGGATGTGGCGAGTATGTGGCAAGATGTCTAATCGTCAGCAAGTGAAGGTAGAGCATCAGAAGCCTACAGGATTATTGTAGCCTCTGCCTATATCGATTTGGAAATTGGAGCATGTCACCATGGAATTCGTGATGGTCTTACCGAGGACCCACAAGAATCACGATGCTATTTGGGTAATTATGGGTGGATTGACTAAGTCAGCCCACTTCCTAGCTATGAAAGCTACCGATTCTCTGAGTACATTGGCGAAGTTATATGTGCGTGAAGTAGTGAGACTACATGGTGTTCCAGTGAGTATTGTTTCTTATAGGGATTCCTGTTTCACTTCCCACTTTTGGGAACATTTTCAGGAAGCCATAGGGACCAGATTGAGTTTTAGCACAAGTTTTCATCCTCAAACAAATGGTTAGTCAGAGAGGACTATACAGACTCTAGAGGATATTTTGAGAGCATGTGTGCTAGATTTTAAAGGCTCCTAGGATGATCATTTGCCACTAGCTAAATTCGCCTATGATAACAGTTATCATTGGAGTATCGGGATGGTACCATACGAGGCACTATATGGCAGTAGATGTTGTTCCCCTATTGGATGGGAAGAAGTGGGTGATTGAAAGATATTTGCTCCTGATTTGGTCATCCTAGCCTCTGAGGATGTTCAGTTAATATGTGAGAGATTGAGAGCAGCTCAGAGCAGACAGAAGAGCTATGCTGGCAAGAGATGAAGGCCACTAGAATTCACAGTTAGTGAATCAATATTTCTGAAGGTTTCTCCATCTAAGGGTATAGCGAGATTCGGGAAGAGAGGTAAACTGAGTCCTCGTTATATTGGACCCTTTGAGATATTGGAAGAAATGGGAGATAAGGCCTATATGCTAGCATTGCAACCAAAGCTAGCGGGCGTTCACAATGTCTTCCACATTTCAATGCCTCGGAAGTATCACTTGGATCTGGCACATGTGATTCAATATGAGCCATTGGAGCTCAGGGAAGATATGTTATATGTGGAGAAGTCGATTTGGATACTGGATAGGAAGGAGAAGGTATTGCAATCGAAGACAATTGTTTTGGTTAAGGTTCTCTGGTAGCACCACACTTCGGAAGAAGCTACGTGGGAAATAGAGAGCCTGATGAGAGAGAAACATCCCCAGCTATTTGAAGATTGACTTAGTTCTAATTTGGAGGACCAAATTTCTTAAGGTGGGGAGGATTGTAAGACCCAAATTTCTGTATTATATTCCTTATGATTCCCATGTGTAAACATTTAATTATGTTAATTGAACCATAAGAATAGTGTTTACTGAAATGAAAGTGCAAATGGAGCAAACAAATGCTTATAAGTCATGAAAAGGCCAAATAAGGGCTATAATGGCCACAGGCTAAACAGAATGGATGCTAACCATTCTGACAGAAGAAAAGAACTTAAAACAGTAAAATATAGAAGGTGCAAGAAGGAAAGTTGGTTTGGTTTGGTCCCAAATACGTTGAAGCAGTGGAAATGCCAAAAAGGGACTAAATGAGCCCGAAATAGACTGTTTGAGGTGTTTTTAACAATTTCACTTCCCGGAAGGAACCAAAATGCAGAGATGGGAGTTTTAACCATGAGAAACTACACTTTTAGATTTTTGAACAAAACTCAAACGTGTCAATGGTCAAGGAAATTCAAAGTCATCTTTGAAAATGTTAACTTTGACCATGAAAGCTAACCATGGTTAAAATTTAACCTAACCAAGGTTAAAGAGTGGGCAGAATTATTTTTGGCTAAAACACTCAATTTTCAGCCTCTTGTATAAGGAAAATTAATTTAATTTAATTTAATTTTGGATTAAATTAAATGGGCAAAAATTGATAGGCCAACTAATGGAATTTTTGAAGCCCGTTAAGCTCAATTGAGTATGGGTCAAAATTGTACAAGCAATTGGGCCAAATTGTTGGGCCATTGGATGGGCCCAAATTAAAGCAAATTGAAGGCCCAATTACCTATGAAAATCCAACCCAATAACATTGAAGAAAAGCCCAAAATTGAAAGCCCAAAAGATAAGCCCAAAACCAAAACCCATTAGAAAATGTTTAAGCCCAAAACCAATGGTTTAAGCCCAAGACCATTAAGCCCACATCATGGGCTGAAATTCAAGACAATTAAACATGATTTAAGTCTTGAGAACTAAGGAAATTCGGCAATCATCATAATCTTTACCAAACCGAACCTAAGGCTACCATTTTTGCTTAATTTAACAAGCTTTCTCACTCTAGAAATCACTAACCTAAAGGCATATTTGGAACAACTGATCCTCATGGATGTTGGAAAAAAAGTAGTGAAGTGATCTTTGGCTAATTCCATTGTTTCCGATCGAGTGAGAATATCTTATGCACTTAGGTCAAAAGGGAGTTCCTCAGTGACCCAGTTCTTTCTTTGAGCCGAGCCAAAGCCAAGTAGTTCGGCTAAGCTTCATGGCATTTATAAGGCTCTGTAGCCAGAGTATAAAGTCAGGTTCAGTCGAAGAGATCGAAGTAAAGTCATCAATTAAACCATTCGCATGGTGTCCCCTATTGAGAGAGGAGTAACATACCTTGAAATTAGCACTCAGAGATCTGAATTGAGCAACTCGAAATCCCTTGCTGTTTCGATCAAAAAGGGAACACTAAGCTAGGTGAGTTTTCAAGCTTCCAACTTCAAGTATGTTTACCTAGGGATTATTCTAAGATGATTGGTATATGAATTGTATAGCAAAACAACCTAAAACACCATGAACACATGTTGGCCAAAATAGGTATGGTGACTTTTGATGAATACCCATGTTTTTTAAATGCATGTATGGATTGGTTAAGATACATGGATGATAATGGTCTGATTAATTGTGATCAATTTGTTGAATTGGATAGTTGTATGAAGTTGGCATGTAAGGGTTTGATGAAATGCCTTAATGAACGATGAAAATAACTTAAGACATGTCATCCAAGTGTTTGATGAAATGCTTAAGTGAGACTATGGTAAGGTTAGCGTGGTGATGGCTAGTCGGCTAAGGGTGGCATGATGGTGCTTGGCCATCATGCCATGGCCGAGAGGTGTAATGGGCCAAGCCGTTATGTTCTCGGCCCAATAAGGCTAATGGGCAATGGGCCTAGTGAACCCAATGGGCTTTAATAGAATGAATAGTGAAGTGAAAATAGGCTTAAGACAGAGTTAGGCCCATTAAGGTGTGACAAGGCCCAATAAGAGTAAATGGGCCCAATAAGTTAAATCGACCATAGAAACATAAGAATTATAATTATCGGGTTAAACTAATGTGATAAATAATTATCTGCAGCTCCAGAGATTGTACTAGGAGCTAAACAGACTGAGTGATTCGGTAGCATTAGAAAAGTAAGCACGCTCAACATGATTCGAGGTAAGGGAATTTTGTGAGTAGTTAGAGGTAGCTACGTGTATTTTTGAAGGCATTTGTAGGGACTTAAAAAGTCTGAAGGTTATAGAAATGAAATAAATTTTATAGTGGTCGAATATGAGTAAATTACGATTTTACCCCTATAAAAGGGTAATTTTACCAAAATTTGGTAAAGTCACGAAATGCATGTTTTCGACTATTTTTACTGCTTTTTAGTAAGTACATGGATAGGTTGGCTAGTGTTTGCATGATTTGCATAAAAGAGCACATTTCTGGTGCTGATTATGATTGAGAAACTATCTCTTTGAAATTGAGCCACCTATCGAGTTGTGTGGAAACGATTCGTGCTGGAGCTTCGCTTGCATTGATTTTTGATATTGCACCATGCATAAAAAGTGCTGGAGCCTTGCTCGTACTGTATTTTGATATAATATGTGTGACAATGTGCTAGAGTATTGCTCGCACTATACTTGGACATGATATGCATGAAAGTCGTGTTGGAGCTTTACTCGCACGAGAGTTTCTTATGATATGCATAAAACCTTGTTAGAGCTTTACTCATACGAGATTTGATATGACAAGCATAAGGTCGTGCTAGAGCCTTGTGGAGAATGTGTGTCACACTGATATCATATGCTCGCACATGCAATTTGAGACATGGCATGGGTGATTGACATGATATGGGGTCCACAGAGTATACTGTAGCCTGTACGTAGCACGGAGTACGTTGTACCGTGCAGTCTTCGGACTATATGATATTATAGGCTGACGGGTAGGATTTGACCCACCACTCGTTACAACGTGATGACCTGCACACTAGGATCTGTGTATCCTGGGATTACAGATCAGGATATGGCCATAGTTCCTATATGCTTACCACAATACCTGCTTAATCTCACATGCTATATGGTTTAATAAATACGTGAATTCATATGGTTTTATATGATCAAGGTATCTCGGGGGACGGGAGTGTGAGATCTGAGAATTCTATACATATCTAATTATGTAATGTGAACTTGAAGTGTAATTTATTGAGCTGAATATAATGTACTCATACATTGAGGTGGTATGGAATGAATTTCTAAGTGATGAATGAGTCATGAATAAGATTTTATGTTAAGTGTTTAACCAAGGTGTGAAACTATGAGGCCAGATCGATCTCGAAAAAGAGAGGATCAATCTAGTAGGCCAAAATGACAAGGAAGGAGGAAATTAAGTGAGCAGATCAATCTCCTATGGAAGAGGATCGATCTCCTTATGATTTTGTAATAAAGAGATCGATCCCATGAGGAAGAAATCCATCTCATGAAGCATTCTGTAAACTGAAGATTGATCTCATAATTGGAGAAGATCGATCTCATAAAGCCATTAAAAGATCGATCTCACCCCACAACAGATCGATTCCTAGGCATAAAATTGCCCCAAAACATTCCCAAATTCAAATGCAGATTGATCTCATTAAGGACCAGATCGATCTCCTACCCTCCGTCTATAAAAGGACCCCTATGTTTTCCTGCATTTCATCTTTTCTCTATCTTCCAAACCTTCATTTCAGCCGAGCCCTAGCTTTCTCTCTCTTCCAAAGTTTCCATTTCTGTCCAAATCGAAGGTTGTAGCAAGAAGGAAAGTTGTTCCTCATCCAAAAGAGAACAACATACTTGGAAATCGAAAAACGGATTGAATCAAGGCAATAGTTGAGCACTCCACAGGTTGGGTAAATTTCTAAACTTCGATCTTGGATTTTTAAGTGATTTTGGTGAGTATGGTTGTAGGCATTGTGATGAAATGGCTAGGAAATGGTTAGGGATTGATGAAATTATGATTTTTGTTCGAGTAAAGATAACATTATACAATTTGTGGTGATTTGGGATTTTTGACTATAAATTTGGAATTGAGGCAATGGGGTAAATTTCGCATGGAATATGGCATGAGAAATGTAGGATTTGAAATAATGTGAATTATGATGGAATTGTGAGAATTGAGTTGTTTGAGTATTTAACGAGAATATGAGAAAATATGTGCTCGATGATGTGATTGAGATAGCTTATTGATGTTTTAACATCGTTTGGACAGCCCAAGAGTTTCAGAGAGGAATGGAAGGCTAATCCGTGATACGGGGGAAACAATTGCACTATACGAGGTTCAACGAGGTAAGGGAAAACTTAAACTCATTTGTGTGTGTGTTTTGTGACAATATTGTAGCATGAATTGTGATTTGAGAAAACAAGCATATTTTATGAGTTGTGAATGAGTATTGCATACGATTTTATAGCCGATTGGGCCCGACTTTTATGAGTTGTAAACTAAGCATGAAAATGTTTTACAACCGTTTTTTGTTTAAAACGTGAAAAGAGATTTGGGCTCTACGTTAAGGTGTACTGAGATTGAGAAATGTGTGCATGGTTTTGCCAGTTGGAACTCAATTTTAACATGCTTTGTCTTGAGTACACAATTATTTTAAATGAGATTTATGAAGGAAAACCATTATGAGTTCTACGTGAAGGCAAAACGTTTTATATGATAATGGCTAATGATTGAGACTTAGGCGTGTCATGTCGAATACACATGAGGCATAGGTTTGGTAGCATGTAAGGCCGATATTATTCCCTGTTTTGGTAGCGTTGGGAGGCATTGCTTTGGTATCATGTAAGACCGATATTATTCCTCGCTTTGGTAGCCCTGGGAGGCATTGCTTTGGTAGCATGTAAGACCGATATTTTTCCCCATTTTGGTGGTGCTGGGAGGCCTTGCTTTGGTTGCATTTAAGTCCGACCCTTGCTTTGGTAACATGTAAGACTGATAGTGTACATGAGGAGAGGCATTGCTTTGGTAGCATGTAAGACCGGCCGGGCCTTGTTTTGGTAATGCGTAAGTCGAATATACCATGTACACGACTATATTGTCGACATTCCCTCTTTTGAGGATGCCTGGGATGCACACCCAGAAGAGATTATTTTGATGTGCCATGATGAATTTTATATGAGTTTTCTTGCCTAGTCTCCTTTTTATACACATGAGATTGTGTTTTGTGGCTGCGCTATGTGCATTACTATTGAGGTGATTTTTATCACGTTTTATGAGAAAAATCATTCTCACATACTGATTTTCACATGCTTGTAATTATACTTTGTACTGAGTTATGTACTCTCATGTTTTACATGATTTTAGAGAATGAGATGAGAATGATGTTTTATTGAGTCATGCTACACTTTTATCGAGTTTTCAACTACAAAACAAATGATTGTGTTGTGCGAATCATTAATTGTAATGAGTCCCTTACACGGTACAGTGTACTCCATGCCACATGCACGATACAACGTACTCTGTGGACCCTTCATCACAGTCGGGGTGCCTGTCATAGGTCTTAGCCCTCAAAACCATGGAATATCATACCACGTCTCTAAATCCTCATGCGAATCCTCTCACAGTGTGACACTCAGTCTACACGAGGAAATCAAGCATGGTTTTCAACATGTATTATATATCACATACAGTGCGCGCCTTTGAGCACGACTCACAGTCGACACTCCACTCAAACACTGTTTCACATCACAAACTCAGACTCTAGTGCGAGTAAACCTCCAGCAACTAGGTCAATGTATAGTTCATGTATCAAATCAAGTACGAGCAACCATGCTATGCACAATATTATCAAATCAAGTACGAGCAATAGCTCCAGTACTATGTCATGTATAAATCATGAAGAATCGAGTACGAGCAACGCTTTAGTACTCTGTCATGCATCTCATGTAAACTCGAGTACGAGCTAATTGCTCCAGCACTCTCTCATGCATATATCATATAAAACTGAGTACGAGTAAGAACTCTAATTCTCTATCATGTATGTCATGGAAATCTGGTGCGAATCACAATCTAGCACTAATATATGTGGAAAATATATGAAATCCAGTGCGAGCTGTGCTCCAGCATGATTTATTCTCGCATAATATGATAGATGGCTCTTTAAACAGGGATGATATATAAAACATCAAAATCAGCACTATAAAGTGTGCTTAATTCACATCAACCTTGAAATCATTAGCCCATCTATTTATTCTTCTGCTAAACAGCAGTAAAACACTCAAAATGGTGGCTTCCATGTTTTTTACAATTTTTCACAAAAGTTGACTTTTTGACTAACTAGGGGTAAAATCATAATTTACCACTATCGGGTCACAATAATTATTATTCACTTTCTCTGACCCTCAGAGTTTTTAAGTGAATGTAAAAGCAGACGAAAATACGTGCAGGTATCTCTAACTACTCACAAAAGTCCCTTACCTATAATTACTCGAGAAATTTCACTTTCTCTGCGCTGCTCGATTCAGCAGTCCAATTTGCTCCTCTAATAATCTCTGGAGCTGCATATAACCATTTATCAGGTTAATTACACTTTTCCTACTGTATTTCACATTAAATACAGTTTATTTCCCTTAATGGACTTAAAAAAATCCTTAATGGGCCTAACTATGCCTTAAGCCCATTTTTATTTTACTATTTATTTTTGTTGGACCTATTGGGCTTGTAGGGCCCACCAACTCTTATTGGGCCTAAAATATTTAGGCTTGGCCCATTGGACCTCTCGGCCACATGCCATGGCCGAGAGCTATCCATGCCGTCGGTCATGCCATGGCATGCCATCCATGCCTATTTCCTTAGCCAATTCACTTAGGCATTTTCACAAACACTTGGTTGGAAACATTTTAAAACATCACATAGTTCATTTAGGCATTTTATCAAACATCTTGATTGCCAACTTACTACATGTATTAATTAATCAAATTGATTAATTCTAATTATGCCATAATCATTAACACATGTACATTAATCCATTTATGTCTTAAAATCATATGGGCATTCATCAATATTTCACTACTCACTCTCAGCCTAACCAAGATCATAGTGATTTCATATGTTTAAATGCTTAAAACATATACCAATATACTTAAAATCATTCATACATTAACATATATGAAATTTAAAACTTAAAAATATACCAATAGTTGTGTTCACACTTAGCCGAAACTTTAGAGGCTCACAGTTTGCACTTTATGGCTCCTTGATAGCCAATTTCAACATATGTCACTCTCCTTTCAATTTGGAACAACTTTCATGAAGAATGCAACTTCCAAATATCCCTAATTCCTAGTGATTTCTAGTGAGAGAAAGCTTGGACAATGTATTTCAATGGTTTCTTCTTCTAGCCGAGAATGGTGTGGTGAAGATGACAATGGTGTGGCTGACTTTATAAGCCACTTACTTAGCCATTAAGCCTTACTTTCCAGCCATTAAGATTGACTTCCTAAGGCTTAGTTATGAGTCACCTAATGAGTCACCTTATGAGTCACCTTATGAGTCATGTTTAGCTTTAACTATGGTTAGATATTTATCAAATGGGCTTTCCATTTGGGCTTCTCGGTTTTGGCTTTTAGGCTGAAATTTTCACCATACCTCGAGCCTTTAATTGTCTAAATATTTGGCCAATCAATCGGTCCAACAATTCGGTCTAAGGGACCTAAGATTTCGATCTACGTTTAGTATACCTTAATAGGCTTTAAAATCTTCACTTTAGGCCCATTACGTTTTTAACCATTAAATTTAATCCAGAATCCTTTCGAATAAATTTTCCTTACTTCCGAGGATAATTACCTTGTATTCTAACTAAGAATATTTTTCCCTAATTTTTTCTCCATACTTCGGTTAATTTCTAACCATGGTTAGTCAACTATGGTAAAAGTCCACTTTTCTTAACTATAGTTGACTTTTTCCTTAACCATTGACCAAGTTGACTTTTTCTCAAAATTTTAAAAGTGTCATATCTTATGTCTTACACTCTCTTCTTTACGTTTCAACCGTTCCTGGTAGATAATTACACCCGAAACACCTTAACTAGCTAAAAACATCTATTTACCCTTTTTAGCTTTTTCTCTCGTTCCTTGTGTTTGGAACTAAATCAAGCTGACTTTCCTTCATGAGCTCTCTATATTTCTCATTTTAAGTTCTAATTTTTCAGTCAGAATGATTCAAATCCACTTGGTTTAGCCTGTGACTCTTATAGCTCACATTAGGCTTTTTATGTAGCTTTTGCGTGTTAAATCATTTTACTAACACTTTACATCTAGTAATTACTCTTCTTATGATTCAACTATAATAATAGAGTGTTCATACACATAGGAATCATAAGGTACCAGCTACATAAAATACGGGTCTGACAAAAGAGATTTGGCCTCTACGTAAAAGCGTACTGGGATTGAGAAATGTGTGCGTGGTTTTGTCGGTTGGAACTTGGTTTTAACATGTTTTGTGTTGAGTACACAATTGTTTTAAAGAGATTTATGAAGGAAAACCATTATGAGTTCTACGTGAAGGCAAAACGTTTTATATGATAATGGCTAATGATTGAGACTTAGGCGTGTCATGTCAAATGCACATCAGTCATTTGGTAGCATGTAAGGCCAATATTATTCCTCGCTTTGGTAGCGCTAGGAGGCATTGCTTTGGTAGCATGTAAGACTGATATTATTCCCCGCTTTGGTAGCGCTGGGAGGCATTGCTTTGGTAGCATGTAAGACTGATATTTTTCCCCACTTTGGTAGCGTCGGGAGGCCTTGTTTTGGTAGCATGTAAGTCTGGGCCTTACTTTGGTAGCATGTAAGACCGATAGTGTACATGAGGAGAGGCATTGCTTTGGTAGCATGTAAGGCCGGGCCTTATTTTAGTAACACGTAAGTCCAATATACCATGTACACGACTATATTATTGACATTCCCTCTTTTGAGGATGCCTGAGATGCGCACCCAGAAGAGACTATTTTGATGTGCCATGATGAATTTTATATGAGTTTTCTTGCCTAGTCTCCTTTTTATACACATGAGATTGTGTTTTGTGGCTGCACCACGTGCATTACTATTGAGGTGATTTTTATCACGTTTTATGAGAAAAGCCATTATCACATACTGATTTTCACATGCTTGTAATTATACTTTGTACTGAGTTATGTACTCTCATGTTTTACATGCTTTTAGAGAATGAGACAAGAATGATGTTTTATTGAGTCATGCTATGCTTTTAACGAGTGTTCAACTACAAAACAAATGATTGTGTCATGCGAATCATTAATTGTAATGAGTCCTTTACCCCCTTACTGAGCGATTTAGAAGCTCACCCTATTTTATCTTCCCCCATATTTCTTCAAGTGAAAAGAGTTCCTTGCGACGTACGGATTAGTGGCTAGTAGAGGATTTGAGCTCCAGGTTACATATTGTACTTGAGGTACATTTTAATATTTCATGTATCCAGACTTGATGTACAGAAACTTGATGTACTATGATGTATGGGATGTATTAGGATAATTAATTTGAAATTGAGGAATGTAAATGGTATAATATTTATTCATGAGATGATGAGATCCTGAGGTGAAAGTTATAAATTATGTATGATGATGTATGACACTGCACAGGAATGCACCCTTAATTGTGAATTAATGAGTGGAAAAGTTTTAAATTTGCCTTGTTTTCCGCTTTTCCGGGGTGTCACAGGGAGGAGCCTTGGTATATGTTACATGAACACATGTTTTATATTGTTTCATATGGATCGGGATAGCTCGAGGAGAGGGCTGAGTCCTGATACTTGTTTTACTTGTTCAGAGTAAAATGCATTTTGGCATAAAATGACATGATATAAATGTGTTAAATGTGAAAAGTACATGTCCATAACTGAATTGCATGCAATGCCCATTTGTGTGTGAGATTTCATGATTTCCATAAGCACAAAAATTGTTATGTACGTTGCATAGGTGTATGCATGAACTCATGTTTCAGACAAGACATGGAAAGCGAATGATTTAAAGTTTGGCATTCTGATCATGTAGATAGTGTAGTTATCTACTTGCTTGAATAATTGCATTTGTCATGCCCTTCTCCCATACATGACCTACCAAAATCACCACAAATTTTTCACATTTCACTTACCTCTTCTTCTGTCATCTCTCACATCAAACGTTGGGCTATGATTCGATATTAGTCACCCATTCACACTCATTCATAACATGTATAGAATTTAATATTCTTTTCTATAATACAAACTCTTGTACATTAATACATTTATCTGTACATATACATCACGACCGTATGTTAATTTACATAGCTGTGCTTATACAATGTTCAGTACAAAATATCAAATGCGTATACCTATTACAAGATGGATATGCAGCGGATATCAGGGAATGTCAATCCTCAGCTGTGTCCACCTACTGTGGATGCTCTGAAAAGAGAAATAATAAAGGGGTGAGCTCACAGCTCAGTGAGGAAATCAGGCAAGCAAGTAGATAACCGCACTATCTATAAAATACTATGCTCATGCCTTGAAATCTTTCCCTTACCCATTTTGTATCTAAAACATGCATCTCTCTCAAAACTTTATGCAATATATATATATAGATACAAAACATCAGTTATAAAACCTGGAAATATACTAGTTTAACAACCTCAGCATCATTTGCATAAATACTGCATTTCTCATGTCATTTCATAAATCTCATAATTATCATGCCATTCGTTTAAATCAAAATCATATGGCATTCATCATGTTTCAAAACATGGAAAATTGGGCATCACCCATCCCTCGGGTTACCCTGCTCACTATTCACAAACTCACATGTTCATATCATAAAACCATGTGGTAATTTATTCAAGAAATTCAATTAGCACGAAAGGAGATAGGCGAAAACATGTTCCGAGCATATGATCATAACTCATTTTCCATGACCCCAGGCTACACAAAACTCGGTGTACGGGGTCTCACAATTGCTGTAACGGGAGGTGGGTCAAATCCTAGTTGTCAGCTCATAACTCACTTTCATCGTGTACTCACGGTACAACCTACTCCATGTGACATACATGGTACACAGTACTCCGTGGACCCTATCTCAAGGTGGGATGCTCACCATGAGTCTTAGTCCTCATACCTCGGATATACCTCATAGTCGGGATGTTCGCCATGAGCCTTAGTCCACATACTACGGGTCTACCCCATAGTTAGGATGCTCGCCATGAGTCTTAGTCCTTACACCTATGGGTTATTTCAATAGCCATCTGCCATATCTCAAAATATTGCACGTATGAGCATATATATATATATCTATGCAACACCCAGTCAGCACAGGCTCCCAACACGATTGTTTCATGCTCTTTTCAAAACTGGTACGTGCGAGTAAAACTACCAACACGACCATATCACAATATCACAACTCTAGTGTGAGCAATGCTCCCAACACTATGTTATGTAAAAACATGTCTGAGCAAAGCTCCCTATACTCTATAATGTATAATATGTGAAAATTGAGTACAAGCTAAGGTCCTAGTACTCTATCATATAAAACTGAGTATGAGCTTAGCTCCCAATACTCTATAATGCATCAATCACAATCTGAGTACGAGGAATGCTCCCAATAGTCTAACATGCATAAATCACATTAAAAATCTAGTACGAGTATAACTCAAGTACTATGTAATGGATATCTCAAAATATAGTGCGAGTAATCTCTAGCACTAATGGTTTTCACACAAAACCTGATAGATGGCATATTCGAATCACAATTTACCCAAGTAAATCAAATAAGCACTCAAATGTGCATGTTTTCGCATATACATGAAAACATTTTTCATTCTATCATGTAACTCATGAATCTTAGTCACAACATGTTTCTAAGGTATTTTCACCCTATTTTTGGATAAAACACACTTATCCTCTTTGATTTCTATCGCAACATCAGGCCTATTCATGGGAATTCATATAGCATATAATATCAAAATGCTATTCAAAATACGTGGAGCCATATCTAGCTACTCACGAAATTCCCTTACCTCGAATCACATCAAGTGACCTCACTTCCTCGGTACTACTCACTCTCGCAGTTCGATCAGCTTCCATTGTGATTTTCAAAGCTGTTATAGTTATTTGTATTAGTATATTGTAATATACTTATTTCATTTGCTAAATCTCAACTCCATGCATCATTCTCATTATTTTCTTCCAATATGGTGTCATGCCATATTTTCCTTATAGCTATATTCATTACTCCTTATTTTCACTTTATGCATTTTATAAGATTAACTTATAATCTTCCATACATGCATATTCTATCATTAAATCCATATTAACATCACTTCCTCATCATTTTCTCACTTTCACACCAATAGCTAGGTCATGCTCATTTTTCATGATTTTTTCATTTCCATCAATTCATATATATACCAATAAACTCATCAATACACCTAGTTTAACATATATCAACATGGTGCATTAAATCTTACCTAGCTAAGATTTCCTTCCTTTTTCACCAATTTGGGACAAATCCTCCTTGCTCTTGAAATCCTTGATTTCAATATCTTGTTTCCAAGTATGTTGTTCTCCTCTTTGCTGTCAGGCCCCAGAAGCATGAAAAACAAGGCAAATTTAAATTTTTTTCTACATCAATACACATATCTAGGTGCATTCCTGTACAGTGTCATGCATCATCATCATATATAAATTATAAAGTTACACCTCAGGATCTCATCACCACATATTCATATATCATAGCGCATACAACCCTCAAGAGAGATTTTAATTAAGTCCTAATACATCTCATACATCGTTGTTCATCAAGTGTCTGTAAATACAACTTTAGTCTGGGTACATGAAATGTTAAAGCATACCTCAATTACAATATATGGCCTGAAGCTCAAGTCATCCACTAGCCACTACTTTGTACGTCGCAGAAAAAACTCTCTTCACTTGAAGAAATCTGGGGGGATATAAAAACAAAGTGAGCTTCTAAATCGTTCAGTAAGGGGGTAAAGGGCTCATTGATAAAATGATGATTTGCACAGTACAATCATTTTGTTTTGTGCATGAAAACCCAATAAACTCAGTAGAAAAATGTAGCATGAATAATTAAAACATCATCTCAACTCATTTCTCAAAGCTCATGTAGAAACATGATAATAAATGACTCAATACAAAACCATGGTTATAAGCATGTAGAAAATAGGATGCGAAAATGGCTTTTCTCATAACAACATGATAAAAATCACCGCAGTAGTAATGCATGTGACGCAGCCACCAAACACAATCTCATGTGTAAAACGAGACTAGGCAAATAAAACTCATATAAAAATTCATCATGGCACATTATTATAATTCTCCTCTTGGTGCGCTTCCTATGCATCCTCAAAAGAAGGAACGTCGATAATATGGTCGTGTACATGGTATATTGGACTTACGCGTTACCAGAACAAGGCCCGGCCTTACATGAAACCAGAGCAAAGCCTCTCCTCATGCACACTATCGATTTTACATGCTACCAAAGCAAGGCCCAGACTTACATGCTACCAAAGCAAGGCCTCCCAATGCTACCAAAGCGGGGGAAAACATCGGACTTACATGCTACCAGAGCAAGGCCACCCAGCGCTACCAGAGGGGGGTCATCTCTCTTTACCAGAATAGAGGCATCTCTCATTACCAAAACGGAGGAATATCAGACTTACATGCTACCAAAGCAAAGCCTGATGTGTATTCAACATGACATGCCTAAGTCTCAATAATAGTCATTATCATATAAAATCATTTTACCTTCACATAGCGCTTATAATGGTTTTTCTCATAAAACTCATCTCAAAACCGTTTTGTACTCAACACAAAACATGTCAAAACCGAGCTCAAACTGGTAAAACCACGCACACATTTCTCAAATCTCAGTACGCCTTAACGTAAAGCCCAAATCACTTTTCACTTTTTTTTTAAACTTAAATCGGTTGTAAAACAATTTCACATTTAGTTTACAACTTATAAAAATTAGGCCCCAACCGGCTATAAATCTGTGTGCAATAACTCATTCACAACTCATAAAAACATGCTTGTTTTCTCAAATCACATTTTATGCTACAATATCATCACAAAATTGCATACACAATTGAGTTTAAGTTTTCCCTTACCTCGTTACACCTCGAATAGTGCAATCGTTCTCTCGTATCACGGACTAGCCTTGCATTCCTCTTTGGAACTCTCGGGCTGTCCAAACGATGTTAAGACATCAATAATTCATCTTAATCACATTATCGAGCAGATTTTTGCTCATATTCTCATTAAATACTACAAATCTCATTTTTCTCATATTCCTATCATAATCCACATTCTCATCCACTACATTTCAAATCCTAGTTTTTTTATGCATAATATTCATGCCAAAATCACCTTATTACCTCAATTCCAATTTATAGCCAAAATCCCAAAATTACCAGAAATTGTATAATATCATCATCACTCCAAACAAAATTACAATTTCATCAACTCTAATCATTTCCTAGCTATTCCATCACAACACACATAGTCACAGTCACCAAAATTACCCCAATATCAAAGTTTAAAGCTTAGAAATTTACCCACAACTTTTGGAGAGCTCTATTCACACCTCGACTCAATTCGTCGTTCGATTTCTAAGTATGTTATTCTCCTTTGGATGAGGAACAACTTTCACTCTTGCCTCTGCCCGAGATTTGAATGAAAATGGGGGTTTTAGAGGAGAGAGAAAGCTAGGGTTATGAAAATGGCGATTTAGGAGAGAGAGAGATCGATTTCCAGAAAAATAAAGGGGTCTTTATATAGTCCGAAGGTAAGAGATTGATCTGGTGCTCGATGAGATCGATCTCTCTTTGAATTTGGGAACGTTTTGGGGTAATTTTATGCCTAGGAGATCGATCTGTCATGGGGTGAGATCGATCTCATAATCGCTTCATGAGATCGATCTACTCCCTGAGGAGATCGATCTTCTGTTTATAGAATACTTCATGAGATAGATCTGCTCCTTAAGGAGATTGATCTTCTCTTTACAGAAATATTTGGATGTCGATCTGCTTGCCTATGAGATCGATCTGCCTATCAGTTCTTGCACATTTCCTGCATTCTTGAGCTATGATTGATCTCATCCTTGGAGATCGATCTGGCCTTCACAGATTGCACTGCTGCTGCATAAATTTGCAGAAAACTCAATGTAAAACTTCCCAAAATCTACCCCATAGTCCATATTTCAATCCATACACATTCAGGACTTAAAAACCTCATCTTCTTATACTTCATCATATTTAAACTTGCGTGTACATTAACATATCATAATTACATAAACCAAATTACAATTCTCATAATTGGGGTATATAAAATTCTCAGTTCTCACATTTACCAAGAACAACTTTGCTTAACTATATCTCACTCAAAACGGATCACAAACTGAAGTTTCCTAGTGTTTATGGATTAGGTTTAGCTTTTGGTATTGACTGAAATAATGTTTCCCGTGAAAACTGAAGTGTAGAAGTCCAGTATTTATAGAATTGTCTCTATGAGATTGATCAGCTCTCCAATGAGATCGATCTACCCTACATTTTTCCTCTCGAAACTAACCTTTCAAGCTTAATGAGATCGATCTGCTCCAAGGGTGAGATCAATCTTCTCCAAGTCAGTAGCATTTGCAGATCGATCTGGCCCTTCAGGGGATCGATTCCTTCTACATAGAATGTTTAGCAGATCGATCTGTCCCCCTTTGAGATTGATCCGGCCTTGTTCCATTGCTCGATTAAGAGCATTTTTTGCTCTTCTAGATTGATCTTTCCTTCAATGAGATCGATCTAGCCTTCATATTTTATAGATTTTTTTGCAGTTTTCTGCAATAACTCATACCAAACTTCATACATTTTGCTGCCAGTCATTTTCTCCTTCAATCACCTTTAAGGCTTGAAAATGACATCCATTCATACTTTATATACATTAAAACTTGTGTGCATCCATTGTATAACCAAAGGTATACAATACAAAACCAAATGGAAGTATAAATATTCATGCACTCATGCAAACTTCTTTCCATTTTACCACACTACCTAAAATGCCATATATTCTCATTCACCAAATACAAAAGTCCATACTACATATTCATATATAATGAAACTTGTACGTACATCACAAGCTCATATTACAAGTGTGTACATTGAATTCATGGACTTTACATCATTTATGCTTCACATAGCATGTACATGTATACACTTATGAATTCATAAGGTTGCAACTGAAAATACGGATCTTACAATCCTCCCCTCCTTAAAAGAATTTGTTCCTCTAAATTAGAACCAAGTTACTTTACAAACAAATAGGGATTTCTCTCTTGCATCAGACTCTCTAGCTCCCAAGTAGCTTCCTCTAAAGTGTGATGCTGCCAGAGAATCTTCACTAACCCGATAGTCTTATTCCTCTAGACTTTTTCCTTTCTATCCAGTATCTTTATTGGTCTCTCTATATATGTCAAATCATCTTTGAGCTCCAATGAATCATACCAAATCACATGAGCTGGATCTAGATGATACTTCCTTAACATTGAAATGTGGAAGACATTGTGCACTCCCGAAAAATCTGGTGGTAAAGCCAATCTATATGTCTTATCTCCCACTCTATCCAGTATCTCGAAGGGTCCAATGTAGCGAGGACTCAACATACCTCTCTTCCCAAATCTCACTATACCTTTGGAAGGAGAAACCTTTAGAAATACTGATTCACCAACTACGAATTCAAGTGGTCTCCGTCTCTTGTCAGCATAGCTTTTCTGTCTACTTTGAGCTGTCGTCAATATCTCAATAATCATCCTGACATCCTTAAAGGCTTGTGTAACTAAATTAGGAGCAAAAATCTTTCTGTCAACCACTTCTTCCCAATTGATAGGGGAATGACATCTATAGCCATACAAAGCCTCATACGGTGCCATCCTGATACTCGCATGATAACTGTTGTAGGCGAATTCAGCTAGTGGCAAATGATCATCCCAGGAGCCTCTAAAATCCAGCACACACGCTCTCAACATATCCTCCAAAGTTTGTATAGTCCTCTCTGACTGACCATTTGCCTGAGGATGATAAGCGGTGCTCAAACTCAACTGGGTTCCCATGGCTTCCTGAAAATGTTCCCAAAAGTGGGAAGTGAAGCGAAAATCCCTATCCAAAACAATGCTCACTGGAATACCATGTAACCTCACTACCTCGCGTACATACAACTCTGCCAATGCATTCAGAGTATCGGTAGCTCTCATAGCTAAAAAGTGGGCTGACTTCGTCAGTCTATCAACTATCACCCTAAACCCATCATGAAATTCATGGCGATATGCTCCCATTTCCATGTTGGTATAGGTAGAGACTGCAGTAACCTTACAGGTTTCTGATGCTCTACCTTCACTTGCTAACATACGAGACATCTCACCATGAATTCCACTACATATCTCTTCATACCTGACCACCAGTACACCTTCTGAAGATTCTGGTACATCTTGTTACTCCCCGAATGTAGTGTGTACCTCGATAAATGAGCTTTTGTCAATATCAATCTCCTGAGCTCTAGGTCCTTGGGAACACATACTCAAAATCAGTCACTGTACCCTTCCATATCTGATAAATCACATCAATGATATACGTATTAGTTTGCTAATCCTGTCTGATCCTATCCAACAGATCCGGCTCTAAGCGTAGACCAGCAATCACACAGTCTGTATCCATGTCAGAAGGCACAACTCCTAAACTGAGGCTAGCAAACTGCTCTGATACCATCCCAAGGCTCTTTCTGCTCAATGCATCAGCTACAACATTAGCCTTACCGGATAATAAAGCATCTTACAATCATAGTCTTTCAGAAGCTCTAGCTATCTTCTCTATCTGATGTTCAATTCTTTCTGTGAGAACAGATACTTAAGGCACTTATGGCCAATAAAAATTTAGAATTTCTCTCTATACAAGTAGTGACGCCATACCTTCAACGCAAACACTACTGCTGCTAACTTCAAATCGTGGGTCGGATAGTTCTTCTCATGATCCTTCATCTGTCTGGATCCATAAGCAGCTACCCTCCCATCTTGTATCAATACATAGCCCAATCCCTGATGTGAAGCATCGGTATACACTGAAAATCCTCTTGAGCTGGTAGGGATAGTGAGAATCAGAGCAGTATTCAATCAACTCTTCAACTCCGAAAAACTCTTCTCATAATTGTCATCCCATACAAAAGCTATAACCTTCCGAGTGAGACGTGTCAACGGAGTAGCTAACTTTAAGAATCCTTCTACGAATCTCCAATAGTGTCCTGCTAAACCCACAAAACTCTTGATCTCAAAGACTGTCTTTAGTTATTCCCACTGAACTACAACCTCAATCTTGGATAGATCCATTAATTCACCATCCTTTGACACAACGTGTCCCAAAAATGAGATTTGTTATAACCAAAAATCACACTTATTGAGTTTAGCATATATCTTCTGCTCTCGTAGGGTATGCAATACAATCTTGAGGTGCTTCTCATGCTCTTCCTTAGATTTAGAATATATCAAGTTGTCATCTATGAAAACGATAACAAATTGATCCAAATATGGCTTGAACACATCATTCATCAAAGCCATGAAAGCTTCGGGAGCATTTGTCAATCCGAATATCTGAATGGCATAATCAAAAACTCATAATGGCCATATCGAGTCCTAAATGCTGTCTTGGGTACATCTCCACTCCGAATTCTCAACTGATGATACCCAGACCTCAAATCAATCTTAGAAAAGACTTGCGCTCCTCGAACTTGATCCAACAGATCATCAATACGTGGAAGGGGATATCTATTCCTGATGGATGCCTTATTCAACAATCGATAATCTATACATAATCGGAGGCTTCCATCCTTCTTCTTTATAAACAGCACCAGTGCTCCCTAAGGTGAAACACTCGGTTTGATGAAACCCTTATCCAACAACTCATGTAATTGTTTCTTGAGCTCCTCCAGCTCAACTAAGGCCATGTGATATGGTGGCTTCGATATAGGTTCAGTACCATGCACTAAGTCTATACAGAACTCCATCTCTCTTTTCAGTGGTAATCTTGGCATTTCATCCGGAAAGACATCTGGGAACTCACTAACCATAAGAATATCTTTCAACTTCGGATGTACCTTATTCGTATCAACCACGTACGCAATAAAACCTTCAACATATTCATTTATCAGTTAGCATAGTACATTATCAATCACAAATCATAACTACTACTTTTATTTCTTTGTATCAAGCTTTACAACATATTTTTTCAAGGTTAGGAAACATAACTGTCTTAGCATAGCAATCTAATACAGCGTAGTTTCATGATAACCAATCTATTCCTAAGATTAGATCAAAATCACTCATGCTTAACAGTATTAGATTGGTTGTCATGTCCTTTTCCCCTACTTTTAGCTTACAACAATCATTTAATATATATTCCACTAGCTGACTATTATTCATGGGCGTACTAATCAACATCATCCTACTCAAAGGTGTACGCTCTACATGCTCTTTTATTTTACATGCAAATAAAGGCAATACAAATGAATACGTGGCACCGGGATCAATTAAAACATGTGCTTTTAAATCATATATCAGGATGTTACCTCTAATCACATCCAAAGAAGCATTGGCTGTCCCCTGGTCCAAGGCATACACTCGTCCTCGTCCCATGACTTATTTCCCTTTTTTTTTGTCGCTCTCCTTCTTAAAGCAAACGTATCAGCTGGAGCTCTCTCAGGCTCTTTACCCTTCCGTGGGAAAATATCCATCACCTCTTGGCACACTCTAGCCATATGGCCTGGCTTCCCACATCTGCAGCACAAACCACTAGAGACAGGACAAGGTCTACCACCGTGAAATCTACCACATCGACTGTACTGCTCAATGGTAGGCCTCTGTCCTCCAATCATAACCCCTCTAGTTGGAGCTATAGTCGGGTATGCAGGAGATCTAATAATCCTCTCATGTACTTCCTCGATCTTTGCTCTCTTACCGAACAGTCTCCTCCCTCTTCGATATCCAAAACCTTAAGCACTGTCACTCACCGGCCTATTTCTATCTTTGT
Organism: Firmiana major; assembly: GCA_033439115.1. Taxonomy (NCBI): domain Eukaryota; kingdom Viridiplantae; phylum Streptophyta; class Magnoliopsida; order Malvales; family Malvaceae; genus Firmiana; species Firmiana major. Next base: position 14,401,889 of record CM065904.1, on the reverse strand, counting down.
CTCTACCTTTTCCAACTGTTATGAACTCTGAGACATTCCCCTCATAATCTTGTTCACAGAGTTACACCCTGGACACTGCATCATCGTAGGTACAAATGTCGAATGAAACTAGTTTAGACAGTAATATTGGTCACAATCCATCGATGAATCTGTGGACCTTCCTGGTCTCGCTACTCATGGTGTCAGGGTCATACCTTCCCAAGGATAAAAATTTGATCTCATATTCATCCACTGAATGACTTCCCTGGCTTAACCCCAAAAATTTGACCTTCAGCCTCCGCTAAGCGGTATCTGGAACAAACTGCCTCCTGAAGGCATCTAGAAACATCTCCCAACTGATCCCTACATGTTAGGCTCTCAATATGGGTCGGGTGGACTTCCACTAATGCTCTATAGTCCCCTTCAGTAGGAAAGTAGTAAATGCGACCATATCTGAAATCGTACACTCAAAGAATCCGTACAACTTCTCCATCTCTCTTATCCATTCCTCTGCCAACACTGGGTCCTTAATCCCACAGAAAGTTAGAGGTCTAAGTTTCTGGAATTGTCAAAGTCTGTCCAAATCATAACCATACCCCAAAACATTACCACCCTATCATGCAGTGACCTGTGATGGCATATCCTGAACTAGTGGGGGTGTAGGTATATCAGGTGTAGCTGCCTCTCCAAGCACAGTCTCTGCATACTGTCCTTGTCCTCCTAGCATTGTCTGTACCAGTATCTCCACTATGGTCTCTAGGCGATATTCCAGTCTCTCGAAATGTGCATCAATACTCTCTGGTACTTCAGTAGGACCAACAGTCTCATCTTGGGTCTCTGGCCTACCACTATGGCCTCGAGCCCTATCTCTAGCCCCTCTACCACAATGAGTATTAACCATAATGGCTTAATCCCTGCATTTATAATCATTAATTAGCTTGATATCCATCTCGTATACACAATTGTAACTGAACAACGCACAGTACTATAGGGATGTATAATTTAATAATTACTAATATCGATTCACATCAGACCAACACTGCTTTGATAACATTCTGTCACGCCCTTCTCCTACACATGACCTATCGAAATCTCCATAAATTTTTTGTATTTCACTTACCTCTTCTTCTGTCATCTCTCACATCAAACATTGGTTTATGATTCGATATTAGTCACCCATTCACACTCATTCATAACATATATAGAAGTTAATATTCTTTTCTATAATACAAACTCTTACACATTAATACATTTATCTGTACATATGCATCCTGACCATACGTTAATTTACATAGTTGTGCTTATACAATGTTCAATATAAAATGTCAAATGAGTATACCTCTTACAAGATGGATATGTAGCGGATATCAGGGAATGTCAGTCCTTAGCCATGTCCAACTACTGTGGATGTGTCACGACCCAAAACTACAAAAAAATCAGAGTAAAGTTTTTGCATTTTATTATTTTCTTTCATACTTACCTGTCCTCTGATCGTGACCACACTCCACTAACAATTGGGTTGTGCATCAATGCCAGTCCCACCATTCATTTACCATATAACTTAATTCTTTCTCAGTCATTTATAAGTGTTTACAATATTTATACATCCCCTAAAGTTACTTACAAACATGTTACTGTGCTATACTTATTTAGATACAATATGTACAAGTGTATATACCTTAAATGATGGGCAGCAGCGGATATCCGGAATGCAGTACTCAGTCGCCTCAACATCTACTGGAGATTATCTGTGTGAGAAAATGAAAGGGGTGAGCACATCAAGCTCAGTAAGGAAATCCTACGAACAAGTAGGTAACCATACTACCTACATGAACATGGTGTCATGCATAAACCACCTTTTCTCCACACATTTCAAAACTGATGCTATGATTCATGATGTCATGTAAAGCAAGTTTGCATGGAAAATTCAACATGCAACTATTTCAAATCATTTCTTTCTCATTTAAAATTTCACAAAAAATCCAAGACTCAGCCCATTCCTTGGGTGGTCCTGACTCACACAAAACCATGGAAATCGATTTATATCACACATGGGCTTAAAAAGCATGGAAATAACATCATGCAAATCTGATTTAAAACCCAGTTTCAATCATCATCAAGATCATCAACATGCGAGACTAGGCAACATCTGTATATCGGTAATAACCAGGACTATGGTCGTGTGTCCTCGTGAGCCCCTATGCTATACGGATCCTAGTGTGTGGGGTCTCACCCTGATCGGGAACCACCCGGGAGGTAGGTCAATCCAACCCGTCAGTCTTATCCGATCCCACGCATCTGAAGATGCCGTATCCGAAGATACCCCGTATCTGAAGATACCGTATCTGAAGAAACACTGTATCCGAAGATACCACACGGTACATCGTACTCCATGCTATTTGCACGGTACATCGTACTCCGTGGACCCATATCATATCTCTATACTCATGCCATGTCTCAAAACGCATTGCGAGCCTATTTAATCGGTGACACATAGTCTACCCGAAGCTCCAAGCACGGCTCATCGCATGTTCTCATAAAAATCAGTGGGGGGTTCGAGCGATGCTCCAGCACTCTCGTCAATTCAAGTAAAACTAGTGCGAGCTAAGCTCTAGCACTCTCATCAAATCATGTGGAAAATCCGGTGCGAGTTACACTCTAACACCCTGTCACGAAAATCATGTAAAATCTGGTGCTAGTTAGACTCTAGCACCGTGTCACGAAAATCATATATATATATATAAAATCTGGTGCGAGTTGGACTCCAACACCAATGCATGTAAAACTCTAGTGGGAGCTCTTGCTCCAGCACTAATGCATGCATCACACAAATCAACACATCGTGCGAGCTGAGCTCTAGCACGTCACATGTAAATAAAAACACGTAGGCGGCTCTGTTTCCTTAAAACAGTTTTCAAAACAATTTCATCGTTGAAACTATGAAATGCTGTGCATTTTTCTTTCAAGGTTAGCCAGCCTACTCATGCATGCATCAAAAACCCTCCAGAACGAGCAGGAACCTCTTGTTCTTGCTCCTCCCAATTTTTTCTAAAGTTGTAAATTTTTACCCTTAACAAGGGTATTTTGGTAATTTGCCCATTCGGGGCACTAAAATTATTTATTTACTTCTAGACCCTTTAGATAATTTAAAAGACTGCATATGACTTGAAATTTCATAAAGTTACCTCTAGCAGTCCGTAGAATTCCCTTACCTTATTTTTCTGTAGAGTCTGACCTTTTCGTTTCCACTGCTGTCTCGTCACGCAGTCTGATTTACTCCCAATTCAATGTTCGAAACTGCGTATAATTATTCCTCAGGTCAGATATCATACAATTTAATTGTATTTCTTATTTTCTGGGATTAATTTAAATCATTGAGCCCATTTACCCCTATTGGGCCCGATTGCACCTTAATGGGCCTTAATCGACCTTAAGCCCGTTTTCCACTTAATTTTCACATTATCGAGGCCTATTGGGCTCATTGGGCCCACCTACAATTTATTAGGCCTCGTTCTAACTCTCGAATGGCTCAATTTATTATTTACGACAATTTATCCGACTTTCCAAAATTTAATTTATTTTGTGGGATAATTAAATCCGAAGCACGCATAACGATTTAAATTATCGTAAATAAGGGTCACTTACCTGAGATTCCATGCTAGTACGTAAATCGAGGCTATCTCGAGCCCCTGTTGTGTCACCCCTCGAAAATGCAGAAAATAGGGCTAATTTAAAACTTTTTACTCGTTAATTCACAAATAAAGAGTGCATTCCTGTGCAGTGTCATACATCATCATAATTATCATGCCTCAGGATCTCATCATGATATAATAAATATTGTATTATACCCATTACTCGATTACAAGTCAATTAATCCTAATACATCCCATATAATGTCATACATCAAGTGTCTGTAATTACAATAATAGTCTGGGTACATGAAAAGATAAATATACCTCAAAGTACAAAATATATAGCCTGGAGCTCGGATCCTCCACTAGCCACTACTCCGTACGTCGCAGGGAAGTCCTTCTTCACTTGAAGAACTCTGGGGGAAAGAAAAACAGGGTGAGCTTCTAAATCGCTCAGTAAGGGGGGTAGGGGGCTCATTTCATAAACCAAAATGCACATCACAAAGTATTTATTTGTATGTGAAACTCATTTGAAAACCATAGCATGAAAATACTCAAAACGACACTCTCATGTGTCAAGTCATGTGAAAACATGAAGTAAAAAGGCTCACTCTAGAGCATTAACAAAGCATGTGAAAACAACGCGATAAATGCTTTCTCAAATAACGTGGCATAGCCACTGATTTAAAATCACACGTGGCATAGCCACAATACACACGTGGCAAAGCCACTGAATTATTTTCTCACGTGGCATAGCCACAAAACACACGTGGCAAAGCCACTGAATTATTTTCTCACGTGGCATAGCCACAGAATAGGGTTTCTCAACGTGGCACTGCCACCAATGGGGTTTCTCAACGTGGCACTGCCACCAATGGGGTTTCTCAACGTGGCACTGCCACCAATGGGGTTTCTCAACGTGGCACTGCCACCAATGGGGTTTCTCAACATGGCACTGCCACCAATGGGGTTTCTCAACGTGGCACAGCCACCAATGGGGTTTTCTCAACGTGGCACAGCCACCAATGGGGTTTTCTCAACGTGGCACAGCCACCAATGGGGTATAACGTGGCACAGCCACCAATGGGGTATACGTGGCACAGCCACCAATGGGTTTTCTCAATGTGGCACAGCCACCAATGGGCTTTCTCAACGTTACCAGAACGGAGAAGAATTCGGGCTTACATGCTACCAGAGCAATGCCCGGTGTGTACTCACAACTACACACCCAAGTCTTATCACATAAGACAGGTTTGCCTTCACGTAGAACTCGTAATGGTTTTCTCTCATAAAACTCATTTGAAATCGTTTTGTACTCAACACAAAACATAGTAAAACCGATTTCCAACCGGCAAAGCACACGCACGCATTTCTCAAATCACAATATTGCCTTAATGTAGAGCCCAGTTATAAACTCATAAAACATTGGGCTCCAACCGGCTATAAAATCGTGTGCAGTTCAAATCTCAACACAAAACTCTCAACATGCTTGTTTATAAATCATAAATCATGCTATAACAGTTTACAAATCACATACACAAATGGTTTAGATTTCCCTTACCTCTTTGCACCTCGTATAGTGCAATCGTTCCCCCGTATCACGGACTAGCCTCGCATTCCACTCTGGAACTCCCGAGCTGTCCAAACGATGTTAAAAACATCAATACTCAACATCACATAAATCTCAATTCTCAAAATCGAGCATAATTGCTCATAACACCTCAAATCCCTTGATTCTCGTAACTCAACCCTAAACTACAACCTCATTTTCAATATCTCGAAGTTCTACATCTCTAATACCAATTATCTACGCTAATTTACCACCTTGTCTATATTTCTGTTTATAGCACAATCCTCAAAATTGCCACAATTTCCAAATATCAACATTAATCCAACTACATTACAATCTCATCAATCCCTAATCATTCCTCAACTATTTCAACACAATTACAACCACCAATAACATCAAAATCAGCTCAAATATCAAGATCGAGGTTTAGAAATTACCCAAAGCTTGTGAGACGCACAACTCACGCCTCGATCCGATTCGTCCTTCGATTTCCAAGTATGTTGTTCTCCCTTTGATGAGGAACAACTTTCCTTCTTACCACAATAGCTGATTCGGCCGAAAATGGAGGATTTGGAGGAGTGAGAAACTAGGTTTTCGAAAAAATAGAGGTTTGGAAGAGAGAGAAAGTGAAATTTCAGGAGAAAACACAGGTTCCTTATATAGACTGGAGGTAGGAGATTGATCTGCCTCTTGATGAGATCGATCTGTGTTTGAAATTTGGGGACGATCTGGGCAATTTTATGCCTAGGAGATCGATCTGTCGAAGGGTGAGATCGATCTCTTTATGGCTTTATGAGATCGATCTGCTCCTAAGGAGATCGATCTTCTCCCCAAACAGAAGCATTTGGAGATCGATCTCCTCCTCATGAGATCGATCTTCTCTCAAACAGATTCATTTGGAGATCGATCTCTTCCTCATGAGATCGATCCCTTCTCAAACAGATTCATAAGGAGATCGATCTCTTCCATTGGAGATCGATCTGCTCCTCAAATTTCCCCTTCCTCGTCATTTTTAACTCACCAGATCGATCTCTACTTCTCCCAGATCGATCTGTCCTCATGGATCATGCTTATTTTACACACTTAACACATAAATCTCCAATTATAATTCCCACAATTCACTTAGCTCAATAAATTATACTCAAATTATTATTACATCAATAAAATATGTCTGAAATTCTCAGATCTCACATCCTCCCCACCTTAAAAAGAATTTGGTCCTCCAAATTCAACTCAACTAGTCAAAATAGATGGGGGTATTTCTCCTTCATGAGACTCTCTAGTTCCCACGTCGCTTCTTCCCTTGAGTGATGCTTCCACAAGACTTTCACTAATGGGATGCTCTTGGATCTCAGTACCTTCTCTTTTCTATCGAGAATCCAGACGGGTTCCTCAATGTAGCTCATGTCCTCCTGTATGTCCATCTCATCATACTCTATGACATGAGAAGGGTCCGGGTGGTACTTCCTCAACATAGATACATGAAAAACGTTGTGTATTCCGGACATCTGTGGGGGTAATGCTAATCTGTAAGCTACCTCACCCACTTTCTCAAGAATCTCAAATGGTCCTATGTATCGAGGACTCAATTTCCCTTTCTTCTCAAATCGCATGATACCCTTGCTCGGTGACACTCTCAGAAATACTGCATCACCAACATCAAACTCGAGTGGCCGTCTACGCACATCCGCGTAGCTTTTCTGTCTACTCTGTGCAGCCCGTAACCTCTCACATATGAGTTTCACACTCTGTACGGCTTGCTCAACAAGCTCGGGAGCATTTATCTTTCTGTCACCGACTTCTTCCCAAGCTACAGGGGATCTACACCTCCTACCATATAGAGCCTCAAAAGGTGCCATTCCAATACTCGCATGATAGCTGTTATTGTACGCAAACTCTGCTAGGGGCAGGTGATCATCCCATGATCCCTTAAAATCCATCGTACACGCCCTCAACATATCCTCCAGGGTCTGAATAGTCCTCTCTGACTGACCATCTGTCTGAGGATGATAGGCGGTACTAAAACTCAATCGAGATCCCATGGACTCCTGAAACTGGGTCCAGAATCTGGAAGTAAATCGGGAATCTCTATCAGAAGTAATACTCACTGGAGCCCCATGTAATCTAGCTATCTCGCTGACATACAGCTCAGCTAAGGCATCCACAGTATCTGTGCTCTTGATGGCAAGGAAGTGGGCACTCTTGGTCAATCTATCCACAATGACCCATATCGCGTCACGACCTCTTCGGGTCCTCGGTAAACCCATAATAAAGTCCATAGTGACATGCTCCCATTTCCATGTAGGTACAGGTAAGGGCTGTAGTAGTCCTCCGGGCTTTCGATGCTCAGCTTTCACTTGCTGGCATACTAAACACCTGGCCACATACTCTGCCACATCTCGCTTCATACCACTCCACCAATACACCTTTCTCAAGTCTCGGTACATCTTAGTACTTCCTGGGTGCATGGTGTATCGCGAGCAGTGGGATTCTCTCAGTATCTGTCTCTTCAGGGTATCATCGTCCGGTACACAAATCCATCCTCTGAATCTCAACAATCCATCCTCACTGATGGTGAGATCCGACTGCGAACTCTGCTCAGCTTGGCTAACCATATCTATCAATCTCTGATCACTGCGCTGCCCAGTTCTAATCTGATCCATGATCCTGGGCTCTATCCGCAGGCTAGCCAAAATCCAGTCTCTACCTCTTTAACTCTGATCCGAAGTTCGGCGAACTGCTCTAACAAATCCTATTCCCTGATCATCATAGCAGATATCATACTCTTCCTGCTCAGGGCATCAGCAACCACATTCGCCTTACCCGGATGATAAAGAATCTCGCAGTCATAATCCTTAAGGAGTTCCATCCATCTCCTTTGTCTCATGTTTAACTCTTTCTGATCAAAGAGATATCTCAAACTCTTGTGATCAGTGAAGATCTGGAATCTTTCCCCATATAAGTAATGTCGCCAGATCTTCAAAGCAAATACCACAGCGGCTAACTCCAAATCATGCGTGGGATAATTCCGCTCATGTTCTTTCAGTTGTCGCGATCCATATGCGACCACTCTTCCGTGCTGCATAAGCACACACCCCAATCCTTGGTGAGATGCATCACTATACATCGAGAATCCTCCTGATCCCTCAGTAATAGTTAACACAGGTGCCGCTGTCAATCTCCTCTTTAACTCTTGAAAACTGAGCTCACATTGATCAGTCCATATGAACGGAGTCTCCTTACGCGTGAGCTTAGTCAAAGGAGCGGCAATCCTCGAGAATCCTTCCACAAATCTCCTGTAATACCCTGCCAAACCAAGGAAGCTTCGTATCTCAGTCACTGTCCTCGATCTTTCCCAATTAAGCACAGCTGTTATTTTACTCGGATCCACTGATACTCCTTCCTCTGAGACTACATGCCCAAGGAAAGCTATCCGGTTCAGCCAAAATTCACACTTACTAAGCTTTCCGTATAATTGCTTATCCCGGAGTATCTGAAGTACTAACCACAAATGCTGTGCATGCTCCTCATACGACCGAGAGTACACCAGGATATCATCGATAAAGACTATCACAAACTTATCCAGATAGTCTCTAAACACCTCGTTCATCAATCTCATAAATGCTGCAAGGGCGTTCGTCAATCCAAAGGACATCACCAGAAATTCGTAATGGCCATACCTTGTCCTAAAGGCCGTCTTTGGAATATCTTCCTCCTTGATCCTCAATTGGTGATAGCCCGATCTCAAATCAATCTTAGAAAAGACTGATACCCCTCTTAGCTGATCAAGTAGATCGTCAATCCTGGGTAGCGGATATTTATTCTTCACCGTGGCTTTATTCAATAGCCGGTAGTCCACACATAATCTGAGACTACCATCCTTCTTCTTAACAAATAGTACTGGCGCTCCCCACGGCGAAACACTGGGTCTAATAAACCCTTGATCCAATAACTCCTGCAGTTGCTTCTTCAATTCCTCAAGTTCCACTAATGCCATCCTGTAGGGAGGTTTAGAGATCGGCTGAGTATCCGGTACCAAATCAATGGTAAACTCCAGCTCTCTCTCTGGTGGTAAACCTGGCAATTCATCTGGGAAAACATCCAAAAATTCGCAAACCACAGGTATATCCTCAATCCTCGGGTGTTCCCGCTCATCATCTGAGATGAGTGTCTCATAACCTTCACATGAATAATCACATTTAATATTCTCCAAAATAATGTTAAGATTCTCAAATTACTCACTAGAAATCCACATAATCCTTTCCTCAATATCTCAATTGTACACTGTAAGGCTCAGGTAGGGAGAAAGTTACAATCTTAGTGTAGCAGCTAAACTCACTCGATTGGTCGCCAACCAATCCATTCCCAGAATTACATCAAACCCATGTATACTCAACATGATTAGATCTGCTAACATCACTCTATCTCCCACCTTAATTTCACATCCTCTACAGATTAACTCAGTTCTCTGGGATTCACGCATAGGGGTATTTACATGTAGTATATACTCTAGAGGTTCAAACTTCAAGTTTAATCTACATGCAAAATGCTCAGAAATAAACGAATGCATGGATCCTGAATCAATCAACACATGAGCCTCATAATTACATACAGAGAGTGTACCTCTTATAGTTTCTGCCGAAGCGTCTGCGGTCTCCTTATCCAGGGCAAACACACGTCCCTGTGCCACAGGTTTCTTCCCTTTCTCTGCTGTAGTGGCCCGTCTTCGGGGATCCACTCTCTGAGGCTGTTGTCTAGTGGGCTCCGAAGCATCTGGTATCTGAGGTTGGGGACAGTCCTTCACTCTGTGGCCCATGTCACCACATCTGAAACATCCATGGATCGACCCAGTACAACTTCCCTCATGCGATCGGCCACAGTCTCTACAAATCCTCATCTCCGGCCTGACATATCGTGGGGTCTCCTTGATAATAGGATAGGCTCTGGGTCGCTCCAATCTGTCCCTCTGCACCTCAATCCTTCCTCTTCTGAAGGAACCTCTCCGAGCCTCTGACTGGAAAAGTGCTGGCCTCTTGCCCTTATCTCTATTCACCGCTCTGAGCTCATTCTGGGATTGTACCATCTCAATCCCTCTTTCAACCTCTTGTGCTCATCTCAGAGCATCTCCAAACTCAGTAATACATAGCCCCATCAGTCTATCTCTAATGACGGGCTTTAACCCATACACAAACTTCTCTGTGCGGAGCTCTTCACTCTTGAAGGTCTCTGGGTCATATCTCAGAAGTGCGGTGAACTGGCTCTCATAGTCATCCACCGACATGTCACCCTGTACCAAACTCAAAAACTCGGCTTGTTTCCTTCTCTGGGCGGCTCGTGGTACATATTGGGTTCTAAAAGCTGTCTGGAACTCTTCCCAACCAATCACATCCTGGTGGGACATCAAGATACCCTGGGTAGTACCCCACCAATCTCGAGCTCTCCCCATCAGCATATAGGTACTCATACTGACTCTCTCAGCATCGGTGCACCCCAGTAAATCAAATATAACTCTCAACTCCGTCAACCACTCCTCAGCCTCTGTAGGATCCTTCTTTCCCTTAAATGCGGGTGGATTCATCTTCAGAAATTCCTTTACTCGGACCTTACTTCTGTCCTCAGGCTGAGTGACGGGAGGCACTGGGGGTATGGGAGGTCCTGGTGGTGGTGTAGGGGTAGTATCCGAGGCATTAACTCCAAAGTGTTGCGCGAATAGCGCCGCCATCTGCTCAAAACCTTGCCTCACATCGGTCTCAATCCGATTAAATCGAGAGTTAGGACTCTCTGGTTGTGGGACAGGTGGTGGAGGGGACTCTGCCTGCCTCCTCGAACGACCTCGTCGTTTACTCATTCTCAATCTCAACTCGTCTCCTGCGCGTACATATCACAATCGATTGAAATCTCAATCCTCAATTTCATTTCATGACCAGACTAATACAGACACTTGGGATGTATTCTATTTCACTTAATCGACACTGACAGTACTAGACACCCTAAGCTCTGATACCAAGAAAACTCTGTTACGCCCCGAAAATGCAGAAAATAGGGCTAATTTAAAACTTTTTACTCGTTAATTCACAAATAAAGAGTGCATTCCTGTGCAGTGTCATACATCATCATAATTATCATGCCTCAGGATCTCATCATGATATAATAAATATTGTATTATACCCATTACTCGATTACAAGTCAATTAATCCTAATACATCCCATATAATGTCATACATCAAGTGTCTGTAATTACAATAATAGTCTGGGTACATGAAAAGATAAATATACCTCAAAGTACAAAATATATAGCCTGGAGCTCGAATCCTCCACTAGCCACTACTCCGTACGTCGCAGGGAAGTCCTTATTCACTTAAAGAACTCTGGGGGGAAAGAAAAACAGGGTGAGCTTCTAAATCGCTCAGTAAGGGGGGTAGGGGGCTCATTTCATAAACCAAAATGCACATCACAAAGCATTTATTTGTATGTGAAACTCATTTGAAAACCATAGCATGAAAATACTCAAAACGACACTCTCATGTGTCAAGTCATGTGAAAACATGAAGTAAAAAGGCTCACTCTAGAGCATTAACAAAGCATGTGAAAACAACGCGATAAACGCTTTCTCAAATAACGTGGCATAGCCACTGATTTAAAATCACACGTGGCATAGCCACAATACACACGTGGCAAAGCCACTGAATTATTTTCTCACGTGGCATAGCCACAAAACACACATGGCAAAGCCACTGAATTATTTTCTCACGTGGCATAGCCACAGAATAGGGTTTCTCAACGTGGCACTGCCACCAATGGGGTTTCTCAACGTGGCACTGCCACCAATGGGTTTTCTCAACGTGGCACTGCCACCAATGGGGTTTTCTCAACGTGGCACTGCCACCAATGGGGTTTTCTCAACGTGGCACAGCCACCAATGGGGTTTTCTCAACGTGGCACAGCCACCAATGGGGTATAACGTGGCACAGCCACCAATGGGGTATACGTGGCACAGCCACCAATGGGTTTTCTCAACGTGGCACAGCCACCAATGGGGTTTCTCAACGTTACCAGAACGGAGAAGAATTCGAGCTTACATGCTACCAGAGCAATGCCCGGTGTGTACTCACAACTACACACCCAAGTCTTATCACATAAGACAGGTTTGCCTTCACGTAGAACTCGTAATGGTTTTCTCTCATAAAACTCATTTGAAATCGTTTTGTACTCAACACAAAACGTAGTAAAACCGAGTTCCAACCGGTAAAGCACACGCACGCATTTCTCAAATCACAATATTGCCTTAATGTAGAGCCCAGTTATAAACTCATAAAACATTGGGCTCCAACCGGCTATAAAATCGTGTGCAGTTCAAATCTCAACACAAAACTCTCAACATGCTTGTTTATAAATCATAAATCATGCTATAACAGTTTACAAATCACATACACAAATGGTTTAGATTTCCGTTACCTCTTTGCACCTCGTATAGTGCAATCGTTCCCCCGTATCACGGACTAGCCTTGCATTCCACTCTGGAACTCCCGAGCTGTCCAAACGATGTTAAAAACATCAATACTCAACATCACATAAATCTCAATTCCCAAAATCGAGCATAATTGCTCATAACACCTCAAATCCCTTGATTCTCGTAACTTAACCCTAAACTACAACCTCATTTTCAATATCTCGAAGTTCTACATCTCTAATACCAATTATCTACGCTAATTTACCACCTTGTCTATATTTCTGTTTATAGCACAATCCTCAAAATTGCCACAATTTCCAAATATCAACATTAATCCAACTACATTACAATCTCATCAATCCCTAATCATTCCTCAACTATTTCAACACAATTACAACCACCAATAACATCAAAATCAGCTCAAATATCAAGATCGAGGTTTAGAAATTACCCAAAGCTTGTGAGACGCACAACTCACGCCTCGATCCGATTCGTCCTTCGATTTCCAAGTATGTTGTTCTCCCTTTGATGAGGAACAACTTTCCTTCTTACCACAATAGCTGATTCGGCCGAAAATGGAGGATTTGGAGGAGTGAGAAACTAGGTTTTCGAAAAAATAGAGGTTTGGAAGAGAGAGAAAGTGAAATTTCAGGAGAAAACACAGGTTCCTTATATAGACTGGAGGTAGGAGATTGATCTGCCTCTTGATGAGATCGATCTGTGTTTGAAATTTGGGGACGATCTGGGCAATTTTATGCCTAGGAGATCGATCTGTCGAAGGGTGAGATCGATCTCTTTATGGCTTTATGAGATCGATCTGCTCCTAAGGAGATCGATCTTCTCCCCAAACAGAAGCATTTGGAGATCGATCTCCTCCTCATGAGATCGATCTTCTCTCAAACAGATTCATTTGGAGATCGATCTCTTCCTCATGAGATCGATCCCTTCTCAAACAGATTCATAAGGAGATCGATCTCTTCCATTGGAGATCGATCTGCTCCTCAAATTTCCCCTTCCTCGTCATTTTTAACTCACCAGATCGATCTCTACTTCTCCCAGATCGATCTGTCCTCATGGATCATGCTTATTTTACACACTTAACACATAAATCTCCAATTATAATTCCCACAATTCACTTAGCTCAATAAATTATACTCAAATTATTATTACATCAATAAAATATGTCTGAAATTCTCAGATCTCACATCCTCCCCACCTTAAAAAGAATTTGGTCCTCCAAATTCAACTCAACTAGTCAAAATAGATGGGGGTATTTCTCCTTCATGAGACTCTCTAGTTCCCACGTCGCTTCTTCCCTTGAGTGATGCTTCCACAAGACTTTCACTAATGGGATGCTCTTGGTTCTCAGTACCTTCTCTTTTCTATCGAGAATCCGGACGGGTTCCTCAATGTAGCTCATGTCCTCCTGTATGTCCATCTCATCATACTCTATGACATGAGAAGGGTCCGGGTGGTACTTCCTCAACATAGATACATGAAAAACGTTGTGTATTCCGGACATCTGTGGGGGTAATGCTAATCTGTAAGCTACCTCACCCACTTTCTCAAGAATCTCAAATGGTCCTATGTATCGAGGACTCAATTTCCCTTTCTTCCCAAATCGCATGATACCCTTGCTCGGTGACACTCTTAGAAATACTGCATCACCAACATCAAACTCGAGTGGCCGTCTACGCACATCCGCGTAGCTTTTCTGTCTACTCTGTGCAGCCCATAACCTCTCACATATGAGTTTCACACTCTGTACGGCTTGCTCAACAAGCTCGGGAGCATTTATCTTTCTGTCACCGACTTCTTCCCAAGCTACAGGGGATCTACACCTCCTACCATATAGAGCCTCAAAAGGTGCCATTCCAATACTCGCATGATAGCTGTTATTGTACGCAAACTCTGCTAGGGGCAGGTGATCATCCCATGATCCCTTAAAATCCATCGTACACGCCCTCAACATATCCTCCAGGGTCTGAATAGTCCTCTCTGACTGACCATCTGTCTGAGGATGATAGGCGGTACTAAAACTCAATCGAGATCCCATGGACTCCTGAAACTGGGCCCAGAATCTGGAAGTAAATCGGGAATCTCTATCAGAAGTAATACTCACTGGAGCCCCATGTAATCTAGCTATCTCGCTGACATATAGCTCAGCTAAGGCATCCACAGTATCTGTGCTCTTGATGGCAAGGAAGTGGGCACTCTTGGTCAATCTATCCACAATGACCCATATCGCGTCACGACCTCTTCGGGTCCTCGGTAAACCCATAATAAAGTCCATAGTGACATGCTCCCATTTCCATGTAGGTACAGGTAAGGGCTGTAGTAGTCCTCCGGGCTTTCGATGCTCAGCTTTCACTTGCTGACATACTAAACACCTGGCCACATACTCTGCCACATCTCGCTTCATACCACTCCACCAATACACCTTTCTCAAGTCTCGGTACATCTTAGTACTTCCTGGGTGCATGGTGTATCGGGAGCAGTGGGATTCTCTCAGTATCTGTCTCTTCAGGGTATCATCGTTCGGTACACAAATCCGTCCTCTGAATCACAACAATCCATCCTCACTGATGGTGAGATCCGACTGCGAACTCTGCTCAGCTTGGCTAACCATATCTATCAATCTCTGATCACTGCGCTGCCCAGTTCTAATCTGATCCATGATTCTGGGCTCTATCCGCAGGCTAGCAAAAATCCAGTCTCTACCTCTTTAACTCTGATCCGAAGTTCGGCGAACTGCTCTAACAAATCCCATTCCCTGATCATCATAGCAGATATCATACTCTTCCTGCTCAGGGCATCAGCAACCACATTCGCCTTACCCTGATGATAAAGAATCTCGCAGTCATAATCCTTAAGGAGTTCCATCCATCTCCTTTGTCTCATGTTTAACTCTTTCTGATCAAAGAGATATCTCAAACTCTTGTGATCAGTGAAGATCTGGAATCTTTCCCCATATAAGTAATGTCGCCAGATCTTCAAAGCAAATACCACAGCGGCTAACTCCAAATCATGCGTGGGATAATTCCGCTCATGGTCTTTCAGTTGTCGCGATCCATATGCGACCACTCTTCCGTGCTGCATAAGTACACACCCCAATCCTTGGTGAGATGCATCACTATACACCGAGAATCCTCCTGATCCTTCGAGAATAGTTAACACAGGTGCCGCTGTCAATCTCCTCTTTAACTCTTGAAAACAGAGCTCACATTGATCAGTCCATATGAACGGAGTCTCCTTACGCGTGAGCTTAGTCAAAGGAGCGGTAATCCTCGAGAATCCTTCTATAAATCTCCTGTAATACCCTGCCAAACCAAGAAAGCTTCGTATCTCAGTCACTGTCCTCGGTCTTTCCCAATTAAGCACAGCTGCTATTTTACTCGGATCCACTGATACTCCTTCCTCTGAGACTACATGCCCAAGGAAAGCTATCCGGTTCAGCCAAAATTCACACTTACTAAGCTTTCCGTATAATTGCTTATCCCGGAGTATCTGAAGTACTAACCACAAATGCTGTGCATGCTCCTCATACGACCGAGAGTACACCAGGATATCATCGATAAAGACTATCACAAACTTATCCAGATAGTCTCTGAACACCTCGTTCATCAATCTCATAAATGCTGCAAGGGCGTTCGTCAATCCAAAGGACATCACCAGAAATTCGTAATGGCCATACCTTGTCCTAAAGGCCGTCTTTGGAATATCTTCCTCCTTGATCCTCAATTGGTGATAGCCCGATCTCAAATCAATCTTAGAAAAGACTGATGCCCCTCTTAGCTGATCAAGTAGATCGTCAATCCTGGGTAGCGGATATTTATTCTTCACCGTGGCTTTATTCAATAGCCGGTAGTCCACACATAATCTGAGACTACCATCCGTCTTCTTAACAAACAGTACTGGCGCTCCCCACGACGAAACACTGGGTCTAAAAAACCCTTGATCCAATAACTCCTGCAGTTGCTTCTTCAATTCCTCAAGTTCCACTAATGCCATCCTGTAGGGAGGTTTAGAGATCGGCTGAGTATCCGGTACCAAATCAATGGTAAACTCCAGCTCTCTCTCTGGTGGTAAACCTGGCAATTCATCTGGGAAAACATCCAGAAATTCGCAAACCACAGGTATATCCTCAATCCTCGGGTGTTCCCGCTCATCATCTGAGATGAGTGTCTCATAACCTTCACATGAATAATCACATTTAATATTCTCCAAAATAATGTTAAGATTCTCAAATTACTCACTAGAAATCCACATAATCCTTTCCTCAATATCTCAATTGTACACTGTAAGGCTCATGTAGGGAGAAAGTTACAATCTTAGTGTAGCAGTCTAAACTCACTCGATTGGTCGCCAACCAATCCATTCCCAGAATTACATCAAACCCATGTATACTCAACATGATTAGATCTGCTAACATCACTCTATCTCCCACCTTAATTTCACATCCTCTACAGATTAACTCAGTTCTCTGGGATTCACGCATAGGGGTATTTACATGTAGTATATACTCTAGAGGTTCAAACTTCAAGTTTAATCTACATGCAAAATGCTCAGAAATAAACGAATGCATGGATCCTGAATCAATCAACACATGAGCCTCATAATTACAGACAGAGAGTGTACCTCTTATAGTTTCTGCCGAAGCGTCTGCGGTCTCCTTATCCAGGGCAAACACACGTCCCTGTGCCACAGGTTTCTTCCCTTTCTCTGCCGCAGTGGCCCGTCTCCGGGGATCCACTCTCTGAGGCTGTTGTCTAGTGGGCTCCGAAGCATCTGGTATCTGAGGTTGGGGACAGTCCTTCACTCTGTGGCCCATGTCACCACATCTGAAACATCCATGGATCGACCCAGTACAACTTCCCTCATGCGATCGGCCACAGTCTCTACAAATCCTCATCTCCGGCCTGACATATCGTGGGGTCTCCTTGATAATAGGATAGGCTCTGGGTCGCTCCAATCTGTCCCTCTGCACCTCAATCCTTCCTCTTCTGAAGGAACCTCTCCGAGCCTCTGACTGGAAAAGTGCTGGCCTCTTGCCCTTATCTCTATTCACCGCTCTGAGCTCATTCTGGGATTGTACCATCTCAATCCCTCTTTCAACCTCTTGTGCTCATCTCAGAGCATCTCCAAACTCAGTAATACATAGCCCCATCAGTCTATCTCTAATGACGGGCTTCAACCCATACACAAACTTCTCTGTGCGGAGCTCTTCACTCTTGAAGGTCTCAGGGTCATATCTCAGAAGTGCGGTGAACTGGCTCTCATAGTCATCCACCGACATGTCACCCTGTACCAAACTCAAAAACTCGGCCTGTTTCCTTCTCTGGGCGGCTCGTGGTACATATTGGGTTCTAAAAGCTGTCTGGAACTCTTCCCAACCAATCACATCCTGGTGGGACATCAAGATACCCTGGGTAGTACCCCACCAATCTCGAGCTCTCCCCTTCAGCATATAGGTACTCATACTGACTCTCTCAGCATCGGTGCACCCCAGTAAATCAAATATAACTCTTAACTCCGTCAACCACTCCTCAGCCTCTGTAGGATCCTTCTTTCCCTTAAATGCGGGTGGATTCATCTTCAAAAATTCCTTTAGTCGGACCTTACTTCTGTCCTCAGGCTGAGTGACGGGAGGCACTGGGGGTATGGGAGGTCCTGGTGGTGGTTTAGGGGTAGTATCCGAGGCATTAACTCCAAAGTGTTGCGCGAATAGCGCCGCCATCTGCTCAAAACCTTGCCTCACATCGGTCTCAATCCGATTAAATCGAGAGTTAGGACTCTCTGGTTGTGGGACAGGTGGTGGAGGGGACTCTGCCTGCCTCCTCGAACGACCTCGTCGTTTACTCATTCTCAATCTCAACTCGTCTCCTGCGCGTACGTATCACAATCGATTGAAATCTCAATCCTCAATTTCATTTCATGACCAGACTATTACAGACACTTGGGATGTATTCTATTTCACTTAATCGACACTGACAGTACTAGACACCCTAAGCTCTGATACAAAGAAAACTCTGTCACGCCCCGAAAATGCGGAAAATAGGGCTAATTTAAAACTTTTTACTCGTTAATTCACAAATAAAGAGTGCATTCCTGTGCAGTGTCATACATCATCATAATTATCATGCCTCAGGATCTCATCATGATATAATAAATATTGTATTATACCCATTACTCGATTACAAGTCAATTAATCCTAATACATCCCATATAATGTCATACATCAAGTGTCTGTAATTACAATAATAGTCTGGGTACATGAAAAGATAAATATACCTCAAAGTACAAAATATATAGCCTGGAGCTCGAATCCTCCACTAGCCACTACTCCGTACGTCGCAGGGAAGTCCTTATTCACTTGAAGAACTCTGGGGGGAAAGAAAAACAGGGTGAGCTTCTAAATCGCTCAGTAAGGGGGGTAGGGGGCTCATTTCATAAACCAAAATGCACATCACAAAGCATTTATTTGTATGTGAAACTCATTTGAAAACCATAGCATGAAAATACTCAAAACGACACTCTCATGTGTCAAGTCATGTGAAAACATGAAGTAAAAAGGCTCACTCTAGATCATTAACAAAGCATGTGAAAACAACGCGATAAACGCTTTCTCAAATAACGTGGCATAGCCACTGATTTAAAATCACACGTGGCATAGCCACAATACACACGTGGCAAAGCCACTGAATTATTTTCTCACGTGGCATAGCCACAAAACACACGTGGCAAAGCCACTGAATTATTTTCTCACGTGGCATAGCCACAGAATAGGGTTTCTCAACGTGGCACTGCCACCAATGGGGTTTCTCAACGTGGCACTGCCACCAATGGGGTTTCTCAACGTGGCACTGCCACCAATGGGGTTTCTCAACGTGGCACTGCCACCAATGGGGTTTTCTCAACGTGGCACAGCCACCAATGGGGTTTTCTCAACGTGGCACAGCCACCAATGGGGTATAACGTGGCACAGCCACCAATGGGGTATACGTGGCACAGCCACCAATGGGTTTTCTCAACGTGGCACAGCCACCAATGGGGTTTCTCAACGTTACCAGAACGGAGAAGAATTCGGGCTTACATGCTACCAGAGCAATGCCCGGTGTGTACTCACAACTACACACCCAAGTCTTATCACATAAGACAGGTTTGCCTTCACGTAGAACTCGTAATGGTTTTCTCTCATAAAACTCATTTGAAATCGTTTTGTACTCAACACAAAACGTAGTAAAACCGAGTTCCAACCGGCAAAGCACACGCACGCATTTCTCAAATCACAATATTGCCTTAATGTAGAGCCCAGTTATAAACTCATAAAACATTGGGCTCCAACCGGCTATAAAATCGTGTGCAGTTCAAATCTCAACACAAAACTCTCAACATGCTTGTTTATAAATCATAAATCATGCTATAACAGTTTACAAATCACATACACAAATGGTTTAGATTTCCCTTACCTCTTTGCACCTCGTATAGTGCAATCGTTCCCCCGTATCACGGACTAGCCTCGCATTCCACTCTGGAACTCCCGAGCTGTCCAAACGATGTTAAAAACACCAATACTCAACATCACATAAATCTCAATTCTCAAAATTGAGCATAATTGCTCATAACACTTCAAATCCCTTGATTCTCGTAACTCAACCCTAAACTACAACCTCATTTTCAATATCTCGAAGTTCTACATCTCTAATACCAATTATCTACGCTAATTTACCACCTTGTCTATATTTTCGTTTATAGCACAATCCTCAAAATTGCCACAATTTCCAAATATCAACATTAATCCAACTACATTACAATCTCATCAATCCCTAATCATTCCTCAACTATTTCAACACAATTACAACCACCAATAACATCAAAATCAGCTCAAATATCAAGATCGAGGTTTAGAAATTACCCAAAGCTTGTGAGACGCACAACTCACGCCTCAATCCGATTCGTCCTTCGATTTCCAAGTATGTTGTTCTCCCTTTGATGAGGAACAACTTTCCTTCTTACCACAATAGCTGATTCGACCGGAAATGGGGGATTTGGAGGAGTGAGAAACTAGGTTTTCGGAAAAATAGAGGTTTGGAAGAGAGAGAAAGTGAAATTTCAGGAGAAAACACAGGTTCCTTATATAGACTGGAGGTAGGAGATCGATCTGCCTCTTGATGAGATCGATCTGTGTTTGAAATTTGGGGACGATCTGGGCAATTTTATGCCTAGGAGATCGATCTGTCGAAAGGTGAGATCGATCTCTTTATGGCTTTATGAGATCGATCTGCTCCTAAGGAGATCGATCTTCTCCCCAAACAGAAGCATTTGGAGATCGATCTCCTCCTCATGATATCGATCTTCTCTCAAACAGATTCATTTGGAGATCGATCTCTTCCTCATGAGATCGATCCCTTCTCAAACAGATTCATAAGGAGATCGATCTCTTCCATTGGAGATCGATCTGCTCCTCAAATTTCCCCTTCCTCGTCATTTTTAACTCACCAGATCGATCTCTCCTTCTCCCAGATCGATCTGTCCTCATGGATCATGCTTATTTTACACACTTAACACATAAATCTCCAATTATAATTCCCACAAATCACTTAGCTCAATAAATTATACTCAAATTATTATTACATCAATAAAATAAGTCGGAAATTCTCAGATCTCACACGTTGAATGCCAGTTGTTGAGCTACACAATTTCATAATTTTTCGGGTAAATTTTCAGTCGAAAATTAATTAAATAAAATATTCCAAAATTTAAATCGGTCAATTTCGACTGCTTACCGACTTACCCGTAGCTCGATTACATCGTCGAAATTTTTCTCCAATTTTTCATCTTTTTCTTTTTCCCTTTTTCTCTTTTTTTCTCTTTCCTCATTGGCTGAACCGGTTCGGTCCGGTTCAGACCCGGTTTGGACCCGTCGGTCCACTCTGATTCGACTGGTTGAGGGCCTTGCCGACCGGTTCTCCGCCGGCTTTCACCGCCAGTGGCTCCACTGGGTCGTCCGCATCTCAAATCTGGGGTCGACTTCAGTCGAGGTCGCCGAAAAGTCACCGGTCCGGCCTTTCTCTTCTTCCATCGGAACCCATTTCCATCTCTGTCGTTTTCGACGCCGTTCGTCAGTTTCGGCAACTGCCACCACCACCAATCTGCTCATCTTGGCCTCGGGGGTGTTCGGCTGGGGGTGGGGTTGGCCAGATCGGCGTCGTTCGTCGCCGATCGGAGCTCTTTCTTCCTGCGGCTTCTCCTGCCGTTTTCGGCCTCCTCCGGCATCGGTTTGGCGCGTCGCCGGTACTAGGGAGGTCGCCTGAAGCTCCTCTTCCTTTTTTGGTGGTCGTGGCCCCTCATCCAGCGCCTGTGGTGGCTCGCCGGTGATGGTTTCCTCGATGGTTTCCATTTTCGCGCGACTTTCGCGTTTTCGATCTTCTTTTTTTTATTAATTATTTTTATTATTATTTTAATCATTAAAATACTATTATTTGTCAAAAATATCTAAGAAAATTATCAATTTATTCAATTAATCCCTAATTAAATTTATCAGTATTATTTCAGCTTTTCGGTATATTTTTCGATTATTTTCGGAATGATTTTTCGAATTAAAAATTTTGATTAATCCCGATTAATTCCAATAAATTGATATCTTGATCAATTTAACCCAGAATAAATTTATTTCACCTTTATTGACCAAGATTTCTCAATCCATTATTTTTAATAAATTTTTCTTATCGAATTTATATCGATTTTTGATCTTTTAACCATTTTACCCTTGCACGTGTTCGGGATTAATTTAACCCGACTTCCCTTCACGAACACTCACTCATTTCGCCTTTTAAATCTTTATCTCCCGTTTGAATTCCATTCGTTTAAATTTATGACCATTTTTAATCCTTTATAATGAATTAAGATATAATTCGGGTCTTACATAATCTCCCCCACTTATGGAATTTGGTCCTCCAAATTAGAACCAAATCATATGAGTCCATAGACTACTCCGGGTATATCAATCGTATCATACTTTTTTAATTCTCATGTGACCTTTTTTCGGAGTGTAATACTACCGAAGGACTTTAATTAGGGAGATTGTCTTAAACCTCAATACTTTCTCTTTCCTGTTTAATGCCCGAATCAACTTCTTCAATATACTTATATTTGCATTGAGCTAAATCTGTTGGGGTTCATGTCTGATCGCCTATGCTGGATATGGATAGTATTGCCGAAGTATCAAAAGATGTGACACATTGTGGATGCCTGTTTATTCAAGTGATAATGCCAACCTACAGGTCTTATCTCCCACTTGTCCAATCTCTCAAAATTTTCATTTAACAAAACTCAATTTGCTTTCTTCCTGAGTCTCGCTATGTCCTTATTCCCTTAGGACAAATAACTTCAACAATTACTGATTCACCATCGGTGAATTCCAATGCTTTTTGTCTGCTCTGAGGTATTCTTAATCTCTCACTCAACTGAACATCCTCAGAGACTTATTATACTAATTCGGAAGAAATTTCTATCTGTCACCCACTTTTTCTTGTCTGAGTCGCGGAACAACCCCTACAGCCATACTCTGCCTCGTGATTTATTTGAGTCCTCTATAACCCATCACAAAATTCATGGAGACTTGCTCCCATTTCCTTGCCGTGTCGATATAGGTAGAGGCTACAATAACTCTGCAGACCTTTAATACTCTACCTTATTCTGCTAACATACTAGGCACTTTTTTCACAATCTCTACCATATCTCTTTTCACATCTGACCACCAATACCCTTTTCAGAGATTTCATATATATATTCGTTACTTTCCGTATGCACTGTATATCCCGAAGAGTAAGCTTCTGACAATATTACTATCTCATCAACAGTGGTCCTAGGGAGCACTTATACTGTCTCTGAACCTCTCTGTAAATCATCAACACTCTCTGTGAACTCTGTCACTGTACCCTTCTGAATCTGACCCAAACTATCGACACCATGCCGATCATCACGCTAAGCCTATCAAATCCGGGCACTCTCATCCGGTTCTAGTCTCAGGCTAGCTGTCACATAATCACTGTCATCATCAGAAGGGATCACATCAACACTGAGGTTCACAACTGCTCTAGCAGCTCACGCTCCCTGACCATCATATGTAATACCATCCCGAGGCTCTTTCTGCTCAAGGCATCAGCTATCACATTGGCCTTTCTTGGGTGGTACAATTTTCCACAATCAAAATCTCTCAGAAGCTCTAACCCACTATATATTCTCATATTTGCCTCTTTCTGTGAAAACAGATACTTGGGGCTTTATGATCAGTGCATACCCAAAATTTCTCACCATGTACATAATAGTACCATATCCTCAGTACAAGTACTACCGCTGTCAACTTTAAATCATGGGTCAGATAGTTTATTTCATGATCCTTGAGTTGTCTGGATCCAAAATCGACTATCTTCCCTTTTGCATCAATACACAGCTCATTCATACACACGGAGAACCTCTTGAGCTGTTGGGTATGGTGAAAATAATCACGGTGGTAAGTTCATACTTCACTACACCAAAATTTCATGTCACATCTATCATGTCATTCAAATACCACGTTTTCATAGTTAAACGTGTCAACAAAGTATACCCTTTTTCAGAATTCGCAACAACCATCTATAAAAGCAAATTTCTAATTGTTGCTTATAATTTTTCCTGGACTTTAAATACACCCAGCATATCATCAATAAGGATGATGACCAATCGGTCCAGGTAAAGTTTGAATAACTCATTGTAGTTGAGCTCCACTACATATTTCAATCGCCCATATCCTTGACCTATGTATGCATAAGCGTATAATCACTTCAAAATTGCTTCTGTTCACGATACTAACCCGCATCATTTCCTTTTTCTTATATTAACGGCTTTTATTAAATTTTAATATTTTAACCTTCATAATTAATTGAATTTTATAATTCTTTATCGTACTAGTAAAAGTATCCAAATTTTAAATTTATATCTTACCACGATCGATTTCAAGTTATAGATTATATATATATTTCTAGATGCTGTGAAGTCTTCAGGCGGGGAGGTATTTTGAAATACCTTTATTAACCCTTAGACTTAACCGTAATTACTTTACATATCAGTCCCTGTGGTCACAATTCATATTCGCTACTAATTGCTTTAATCCTAATGACTTCATATCAAAAAGATGTTCTTACCTTGCATACGCCTCTTACTCCAGTACATCTTGTATTCAAAATTAAGCATATCTCAAAGATTATCTCCTTAGTGTATCAATTATAACGAAACTCTGTCATTATTCATTTCGTGTGTACCATCATTTGTTCCTTTAATTTCAACCGTTGCACCCCTTTTTAGTACTTATCAAAACTTACAGTATACTTTTCAGGGGTAACCATATCACTATCTTAGGATAGAAATCCAAATATCATAATATGCAGCCGACTACTTTATTCTCAAATATTATTTTAAATTATTCATAGTCTATTAAATAAAATCGGCTGACTTATACTTCTTCTCCCGTTTTCAACTTAAAATTTCTTCATAATTATTCCGTTAGTTAACCTTCCTCTATTGGGGTACTCATTTATCAGTATCGTGCCCAAGAGTGTAGGCATTCATGTCTTTTACTCACTTATATGCGAATGAAGTCGGTATGAAGAAATACGTGGTACCAGGATCAATCAACACAATTACTTCTTTATTCATAAGTAGTGTGGTATCTTTCACCACATCCTGTGAAACATCAGTAGTGTCCTGGTCCAAGACATACACTCGCCTTCGTCCAACAGCCTACTTTCCTTTTCTCTTTGGCTGTGGCCTCCCTTTTCGATGCAGCTATCTCAACAGGGTTTTCTCTATCTCTTTACCTTTCTGTGGGGCAATCTCGCCTAACTCCGAGTAATCATAATAAATGGTCCGTCTTACCACACTTAACAGCCATTTTCATCTATAATATGTAGGTGTAGGTCCTACTTCCGTGGTATTTACCACACATTCTATAGTGATCCGTAGCAGATCAGGGTTCTCCAATCACAATACCCCTCAAAAGTACTACAATCGGATAACTGTGGCCTTACCAATCATCTTAGCCCATAACTCATTAAATCAAATCTTTTACTAAACTACCTTTTTCCCGTTCTGACATTTCTGTCATTCTCAATTCTCTTTCGCTCTCTATTTCGACCCTTACTATCTTTCCCAATCTCAGAGGCATACAACTCACAATCTTATTCACACCACTGTAGTTTACGCACTACCTCGACATAGGTAAGATCTCATGGGCCAATCGAACTCTAATCGACAATCTGAGCCCTTCCATAAACTTTTAGACATCTCGACTATCACTGTTCATAGTGTCGAGGTAATATCTGCCCAAGAATATAACCGAGTTTCATACTCATAATTCATACTCATCAATAAATCAATTCCTTTTAAACAGTGTCTGGGATATTCTATCACCGGAATACATCCAAAAATATTTCGCATGTCAGCTTTGGATGTCTAACTCTTAAGTTGGGTCGAGCGGACTTCCATCAATGCTCCGTCTCGCCCTCATATCTTATGCATACTCTGAGCAATTAGCTCCCAAAAATAGCCTCCACACTTCGCTCCAACCTCACGAAGCGTGTCTCATTACTGTCCAATCTCTCTGTCGGACTCTGTGAGGCATGCTCAACATTAGCCTCCATTTCAATCTCATCCTGATTCTCACAGATCAACTCAGCACGATTAACAGGCTCAGGTCTACCTCTACGACCTCTACCTCATGCTTTACCTTCTCTATTGCGACTAATATTAGGTATTCCTGTATTCTCAACCATTTCTTAATTAAAACCCATCTCGATATACACTATTGTATCTAACCAAGCACAGTAACACGGGGATGAAATTTCCTAATTACTGACACTGACACACATCAGACTAAATTTTGCTCTGATACCACCTTTATATGTCACGACCCAAAACTACAAAAAAATCAGAGTAAATTTTTCGCATTTTATTATTTTCTTTCATGCTTACCTGTCCTCTGATCGTGACCACACTCCACTAACAATTGGGCTGTGCGTCAATGCCAGTCCCACCATTCATTTACCATATAACTTAATTCTTTCTCAGTCATTTATAAGTGTTTACAATATTTATACATCCCCTAAAGTTACTTACAAACATGTTACTGTGCTATGCTTATTTAGATACACTATGTACAAGTGTATATACCTTAAATGATGGGCAGCAGCGGATATCCGGAATGCAGTACTCAGTCGCCTCAACATCTACGGGAGATTATCTGTGTGAGAAAATGAAAGGGGTGAGCACATCAAGCTCAGTAAGGCAATCCTACGAACAAGTAGGTAACTATACTACCTACATGAACGTGGTGCCATGCATAAACCACCCTTTCTCCACACATTTCAAAACTAATGCTATGATTCATGATGTCATGTAAAACAAGTTTGCATGGAAAATTCAACATACAACTATTTCAAATCATTTCTTTCTCATTTAAAATTTCACAATAAATCCAGGACTCAACCCATCCCTCGCGTGGTCCTGACTCACACAAAACCATGAAAACCGGTTTATATCACACATGGGTTTAAAAAGCATGGAAATAACATCATGCAAATCTGATTTAAAACCCAATTTCAATCATCGTCAAGATGATCAACATGCGAGACTAGGCAACATCTGTATATCGGTAATAACCAGGACTATGGCCGTGTGTCCTCGTGAACCCCTCTGCTACACGGATCCTAGTGTGCGGGGTCTCACCCTAATCGGGAACCGCCCGAGAGGTGGGTCAATCCAACCCGTCAGTCTTATCCGATACCACGCATCCGAAGATGCCGTATCTGAAGATACCCCATATCTGAAGATACCGTATCCGAAGATACCCCGTATCCGAAGATACCACACGGTACATCGTACTCCATGCTACTTGCACGGTACATCGTACTCCGTGGACCCATATCATATCTCTATACTCATGCCATGTCTCAAAACGCACGTGCGAGCCTATTTAATCGGTGACACACAGTCTACCCGAAGCTCCAAGCACGGCTCATCGCATGTTCTCATAAAAATTAGTGGGGGAGCAAGCAATGCTCCAGCACTCTCGTCAATTCAAGTAAAACTAGTGCGAGCTAAG
The DNA here is from genome assembly GCA_033439115.1 of Firmiana major. Lineage (NCBI taxonomy): Eukaryota > Viridiplantae > Streptophyta > Magnoliopsida > Malvales > Malvaceae > Firmiana > Firmiana major. Next base: position 14,374,119 of record CM065904.1, on the reverse strand, counting down.
CTCTAGCACTCTCATCAAATCATGTGGAAAATCTGGTGCGAGTTACACTCTAACACCCTGTCACGAAAATCATGTAAAATCTGGTCCGAGTTAGACTCAGCACTGTGTCACGAAAATCATATATATATATATATATAAAATCTGGTGCGAGTTGGACTCCAGCACCAATGCATGTAAAACTCTAGTGTGAGCTCTCGCTCCAGCACTAATGCATGCATCACACAAATCAACACATCATGCGAGCTGAGCTCTAGCACGTCACATGTAAATAAAAACACGTAGGCAGCTCTGTTTCCTTAAAACAGTTTTCAAAACAATTTCATCGTTGAAACTATGAAATGCTGTGCATTTTTCTTTCAAGGTTAGCTAGCCTACTCATGCATGCATCAAAACACCTCCAGAACGAGCAGGAACCTCTTGTTCTTGCTCCTCCCAATTTTTTCTAAAATTGTAAATTTTTACCCTTAACAAGGGTCTTTTGGTAATTTTCTCATTCGGGCCACTAAAATTATTTATTTACTTCTAGACCCTTCAGATAATTTAAAAGACTGCATATGACTTGAAATTTCGTAAAGTTACCTCTAGCAGTCCGTAGAATTCCCTTACCTTATTTTTCTGTAGAGTCTGACCTTTCCTTTTCCACTGCTGTCTCGTCACGCAGTCCGATTTACTCCCAATCCAATGTTCGAAACTGCGTATAATTATTCCTCAGGTCAGATATCATACAATTTAATTGTATTTCCTATTTTTTGGGCTTAATTTAAATCATTGGGCCAATTTACCCCTATTGGGCTCGATTGCACCTTAATGGGCCTTAATCGGCCTTAAGCCCGTTTTCCACTTAATTTTCACATTATCGAGGCCTATTGGGCTCATTGGGCCCACCAACAATTTATTGGACCTCGTTCTAACTCTCGAATGGCTCAATTTATTATTTATGACAATTTATCTGACTTTCCAAAATTTAATTTATTTTATGGGATAATTAAATCTGAAGCACACATAACGATGTAAATTATCGTAAATAAGGGTCACTTACCCAAGATTCAATTCTAGTACGTAAATTGAGGCTGTCTCGAGCTCTCGTTGGATGCCAATTGTCGAGCTACACAATTTCATAATTTTTCAGGTAAATTTTCAGTCGAAAATTAATTAAATAAAATATTCTAAAATTTAAATCGGTCAATTTCGACCACTTACCGACTTACCCGTAACTTGATTACATCGTCGGGATTTTTCTCCAATTTTTCCTCTCTTTCTTTTTCCCTTTTTCTCTTTTTTTCTCTTTCCTCATTGGCTGAACCGGTTCAATCTAGTTCAGACCCGGTTCGGACCCGTCGGTTCACTTTGGTTCACTCCGATTCGACCGGTTTAGGGCCTTGCCGGTCAGTTCTCCGCCGGCTTCCATCGCCAATGGCTCCGCAGGGTCATCCGCATCTCAGATCTGGGGTCGGCTTCGGTCAAGGTCGCCAGAAAGTCGCCGGTCCGACCTTTCTCCTCTTCCATTGGAACCCATTTCCATCTCTGCCGTTTTCAGAGCCGTTCGTCAGTTTCGGTGACTGCCACCACCACCAATCTGCTCATCTTGGCCTCGGGGGTGTTCGGCTGGGGGTGAGGTTGGCCAGATCGGTGCCGTTCACCGCCGATTGGAGCTTTTTCTTCCCGCGGCTTCTCCTACCGTTTTTGGCCTCCTCCGTCGTCGGTTTGTCGCGTCGCCGGTACCAGGGAGGTCACCTGAAGCTCCTCTTCCTTTTCTGGTGGTCGTGGCCCCTCATCCGGCGCCGGTGGTGGCTCGTCGGTGATGGTTTCCTCGGTGGTTTTCGTTTTCGCGCGACTTTCGCGTTTTCGATCTTCTTCTTTTTTATTAATTATTTTTATTATTATTTTAATCATTAAAATACTATTATTTGTCAAAAATATCTAAGAAAATTATTAATTTATTCAATTAATCCCTAATTAAATTTATTAGTATTATTTCGGCTTTCCGGTATATTTTTCGATTATTTTCGGAATGATTTTTCGAATTAAAAATTCTGATTAATCCCGATTAATTTCAATAAATTGATATCTTGATCAATTTAACCCAGAATAAATTTATTTCACCTTTATTGACCAAGATTTCTCAATCCATTATTTTTAATAAATTTTTCTTATCGAATTTATACCAATTTTTGGTCTTTTGACCATTTTACTCTTGCACGTGTTCGGGATTAATTTAACCCGACTTCCCTTCACGAACACTCACTCATTTCGCATTTTAAATCCTTATCTCCCGTTTGAATTCCATTCATTTAAATTTGTGACCATTTTTAATCCTTTATAATGAATTACGATATAATTCGGGTCTTACAGGATGCTCTGAAAAGAGGGAAATAATAAGGGGGTGAGCTCACAGCTCAGTAAGGAAATCACACAAGCAAGTAGATAAACGCACTATCTATAAAATACTATACTCATGCCTTGAAATCTTTCTCTTACCCATTATGTATCTAAAACATGCATCTCTCTCAAATCTTTATGCAATATATATATAGATACAAAACATCACTTATAAAAACTGGAAATATGTTGGTTTAATAACCTCAACATCATTTTCATAAATACTGCATTTCTCATGTCATCTCATAAATCTCATAATTATCATGCCATTCGTTTAAATCAAAATCATATGGCATTCATCATGTTTCAAAACATGAAAAACTGGGCCTCACTCATCCCTCGAGTTACCCTTTTCACAATTCACAAACTCACATGTTCATATCATAAAACCATGTGGTAATTCATTCAAGAAATTCAATTAGCACGAAAGGAGATATGCGACAACGTGTTCTGAGTGTATGATCATAACTCATTTACGTGATCCCATGCTACACAGTACTTGATGTGCGGGGTCTCACAATTGTTGTAACGGGAGGTGGGTCAAATCCTAGTCGTCATCTCACAACTCACTCTCATCGTGTACTCACGGTACAACCTACTCCATGTGACATACACGATACACAGTACTCCATGGACCCTATCTCAAGGTGGGATGCTCACTATGAGTCTTAGTCCTCATACCTTGGATATACCTCATAGTCGGGATGCTCGCCATGAATCTTTGTCTACATACTATGGGTCTACCTCATAGTTAGGATGCTTGCCATGAGTCTTAGTCCACACACCTATGGGTTATTTCAATAGCCCTTTGCCATATCTCAAAATATTGCATGTGTGAGCATATATATATATATGTGCAACACCCAGTCAACACAGGCTCCCAACAGAGTTGTTTCATGCTCTTTTCAAAACTGGCACGTGTGAGTAAAACTCCCAACACGACCATATCACAATATCACAACTCTAGTGCGAGCAATGCTCCCAACACTATGTTATGTAAAAACACGAGTATGAGCAAAGCTCTCAATACTCTATAATGTATAATATGTGAAAACTGAGTACAAGCTAAGCTCCTAGTACTCTATCATATAAAACTGAGTATGAGCATAGCTCCCAATACTCTATAATGCATCAATCACAATCGGAGTACGAGCAATGTTTCCAGTACTCCAACATGCGTAAATCACATTTAAAATCTTGTATGAGTATAACTCAAATACTATGTGATGCATATCTCAAAATATAGTGCGAGTAATCTCTAGCACTTATGGTTTTCACATAAAACCTGATAGATGGCATATTTAAATCACTCTTCACCCAAGTAAATCAATTAAGCACTCAAATGTGCATGTTTTCGCATATACATGAAAACATTTGCCATTTTATCATGTAACTCCTGAATCTTAGTCACAACATGTTTATAAGGTATTTTCACCCTATTTTTGGCTAAAACACACTTATCCTCTTTGATTTCTATCGTAACATCATGCCTATTCATGGGAATTCATATAGCATATAGTATCAAAATGCTATACAAAATACATGGAGCCATCTCTAGCTAATCATGAAATCCCTTACCTCGGATCACGTCAAATGACCTCACTTCCTCGATACTGTTCACTCTCGCAGTCCGATCAGCTTCCACCGTGATTTCTGAAGCTATTATAGTTATCTATGTTAGTATATTATAATATAATCATTTCATTTACTAAATCTCAACTCCATGCATCATTCTCATTATTTTCTCCCAATATGGTGTCATGCCATATTTTCCTTATAGCTATATTCATTACTCCTTTTTTCCACTTTATGCATTTCATAAGATTAACTTATAATCTTCTATACATGCATATTCTATCATTAAATCCATATTAACATCACTTCCTCATCATTTTCTCACTTTCACAATGCTTCCATTACCTAGCTGAGATTTCCTTTCTTTTTCACCAATTTGGTACAAATCCTCCTTGCTGTTGAAATCCTTGATTTCAATCTCTTGTTTTCAAGTATGTTGTTCTCCTCTTTGCCAAGAACAACTTTGCATAAACTATATCTCACTCAAAAATAATCACAAACTGAAGTTTCCTAGTGTTTATGGATTAGGTTTAGCTTTTGGTATTGAACCAGAGATCGATCTGCCCTCCAATGAGATCGATCTGCCCTACATTTTTCCTCTCGAAATCGACCTTTCAAACTTAATGAGATCAGTCTGCTCTCAAGCATGAGATCGATCTATTCTAGGCAGTAGCTTAAGGAGATCGATCTGCTCCAAGGGTGAGATCAATCTTCTCCAAGTCAGTAGCGTTTGGAGATCGATCTGGCCCTTCAGGGGATCGATTCCTTCTACACAAAATGTTTAGTAGATCGAGTTGTCCCCTTGGAGATCGATCTGGCCTGTTCCATTGCTCAATCAAGAGTATTTTTGGCTTTTCTAGATCGATCTTTCCTTCAATGAGATCGATCTAGCATTCATATTTTCCAGATTTTTTTACGATTTTCTATAGTAACTCGTACCAAACTTCATACATTTTGCTGTCATAGTCATTTTCTCATTCAATCACCTTTAAGGATTGAAAATGACATCCATTCATACTTTATATATATTAAAATTTGTGTGCATTCATTGTATAACCAAAGGTATACAATACAAAACTAAATGGAAGTATAGAGATTCATGCACTCATGCAAACTTCCTTCCATTTTACCACACTACCTAAAATTCCATATATTCTCATTTACCACATATAAAAGTCCATTTTTGCATATTCATACATAATGAAACTTGTACATACATCACAAGCTCATATTACAAGTGTGTACATTTAATTCATGGACTTTACATCATTTATGCTTCGCATAGCATGTACATGTATACACTTATGAATTCATAAGGTTGCAACTAAAAATACGGGTCTTACAGCCTTACTGAGCTAGTGAGCTCACCCTTTTCATTTCGCCCTTCTACAGAGCCCTTTCAGTAGCTATAGAGCGGCTGAAGGCTTGCATTTCGACATCTGCTGCTTTCCATCAATCGAAAGTATATACATTTGTATAGTTTTGAACCTAAACATGTAATAGCACAGTGATGAATATGGATGTATTATCGGGGATGTAAATGTTTGTAAAATGTGTAAGGTCATGTAAATACATGTTATGAAATATAAGTATTTACAATTATAAGATAAAAGATCCTAATATGTGAATGTGATAAGAAATGAATGATAAGATAGGTAACATGATATGACTAATGCCAAATCATAGCCCAACTCTTAATAAGATGGTCATGAAGGGAAAAAGGTAATGAAAAAATGAAAAATTTGTAGTGTTTTTGGTTAAAAAGAGGTCGTGACAACTTATGCACATGAAACTTCAAATTATTTTTGGAAAAATTGCAACATGTTGGAAATTTAGTGTTCCAAACTATTACTTTCATTAAGTTTTTCTCTTCTTAATAAAATAGGAAAAAGAAAGAAAAAAATAGCGAGAGGGGAGGAGAAATGCAATTTTCATTGCTTGGAAGTTAGTTCTGAAGAGTGTTATGGATTTGAAATCATGTCAAGACTTGTTCATTGATCGTACTTTATTTGTGGTCCAATCAAGGGTACTCATTATATATTGGGATAAATGTGATGTGAGTGAAGCAGTCTATTGAAATCATTTAGTTGAGTTTTGTGTGAAAAGTTTTGTATGACTCCTTTAGTTTCTTTAACCCAAAAATCCCTTTGCCATACCTTACCTAAGCCTCGTTACAACCCTTTTAGACCCTTAGATTTTTGCATCCTAATTCATTAATTGGTGAAAAAGTTGTGATAAATTTGCAAGCCTATGGTAAGAAATCTTCTATGCAATGACTTGAGAGTTCATTGATATATATACCCTAAATACTTAGAGTGTGGTGAGTGAAATCCAATTGCGAGGGTGTTAGATCCTTAGTACTTTATGAACTTTATAAAATCATTAAGATGCTTTTCATGTGTGTTATGAGAATTCACTTTAAGAATTTGTGTTTTAATTCAGAAAAAAATGTTTTGGATTAGCATAGAAAGAGGATGAGAAGAGATTATGAATTTAGACTATTGTATGTTTGAGGACAAGTAATATTTAAGTGTGGGGGAATTTGATACGATGCAAATTAAACATGTTAATTGTCATATTTTCCCATGATTTAGATTCTTTTATATGTTTAATTTTTAGATTTGACTTATGCTTTGTATTTTGTATTATTAGATGAAGGGCTAAGAGCACAATGGACTAAAGTTGTAAATTTTGTTTGGAACAAATCAAGTCTCAAAACCAAAGGATGTCGTGGTGTTAGGTGTGGGCACGTCTAAGGCAGTGACGGGAAATACAACTCAAATATATGAATTCAAGTCAAGCTCCATTATCTGTAACTAAATTTGACTTAACCAGTCTGAGGATACTAACTAGAGGATTTTAATTATTGATTAAGTGACATGGCATGGCTTTCTTGGGCAAAAAACAATTAATTATCAAAGAATGAAAGAAGCTGACTTGTAATTAAACTCAGAGAAGTTTCTTTTGGAAACAAATCTAGGGTTAGGCTATTTAGAATTTATTATTATTATTATTATTATTATTATTATTATTATTATTATTATTATTATTATTATTATTATTATTATTATTATATATATAAGGCTAAGAGAGGGGGACGGCTACATACATTCTACTATTCTCTTTCTTTGAGCAATGGAAGACTTTCTCTTTTTCTTTGATGTTTTTCTCTTAACTCCATGGCTTGCTAAATTATTTAGTCCAGCCAAAGGATAATTAAAGACTTGGGTTTTTCAAGAATTATGAGATCTAATTAGTTTTTATTTTGTTCTTTTATGTCTTTTCTATTTATATATTTTCTATGCTTATTGAAATTATTGTTTTGATTGATTGTGCAAAAATGGTCTTTTGTTCAATTGTCAAGATAATATATCACCAATTAGAAACTTGAATCCGTAATTGTTTTGGTATTCTAATACTAGTGGTAAATAACATGATTGATTACAAAGATGGTTTTCAATTCTATGTTAAATTGATATATAATCTAGCATAAATAAACCTACTTGTGTGTTTTTTGGTTAGAATTGGTAGTTTCTCTAGTTCTTAATGTTGTTGGTAAATTAAATCGTAAGATCGTATCTAAGGTTGTTTAGTAGCAAGAGAAATAATTAGAGATCGTATCCTGGTTATCGAAGAGGTAAGGAGAGATAGGTTGTCAGGTCGTACCAATAACCATAACCAATTTGGTAAAGATTAAAAGAATCCATCTTTGTATCAATGATCGATTCTGTGAACCCATTCTAAAATTTTTCCTTTAGTTGGACGTCTCAACATATTGATTTCTTTTCATTCTTTTCAATTGCAGAAAAATGGATCTATCCTCATATATTTTCTTTTTATTCTTTTCATTTGCAGATAAAAAAATCTAACCAATCTCTGTGGGAACGACCTTACTCATCTATACTACAGTTTTAAAATTTATTTTTAAGTAGGAATTTAAAATAATTTCTTTTCTTATTTTTAGGCTTAGGTGTTATTTCTTCACCCTCACCATAGCCATCAACCATTTTCTTCTTATGCAGTCTGAGCCAACAGTCATTGCTGGAATTCCACTTAATAAGAGACTTGAAGAAATTAAACTCCGATTAGAAAGAATGGAATTGAACAAAATGGCATTCTACAAACATATTGGGTTCAATGCACCATTTCCCCCTCCTCAGTAGTTAATGCAGTGTTTCAAGATGCTCAATTTTTTTCAGGAGAGCTTTCTATTTCTCTTGATACTTTAAAGTTTATGAGCATTTATTTTGATATATTGGGGACAATGTATAGTCTAGGTGTAGGGAGGGTCCTCAATTGTGGTTTTGCTGTTTGTTTCATTTTTTTCATTTTTGTTAATTTTTCATGAAAATTTTTGCAAATCCAAGAAATTTTGTTCCAAAAGGTACATTAGTTATTGTTTGTAATCTCTTTGAGTTCTAGATTTTTCCAATGCTTGTCCACTGAAAAAAATAAATGATTTACTTATGTGTGAAATGGTTTTGAATTCTCTTTAAAACACTGTGATTAGTTACTTTTGATAAGTTGGATGGAAAAGCGTATATGATCTAGCACATATAACCCTTCCTTTTTAGTGAGATTTGAGTGTATGAGCATCCACTACATCATGTTCCATTTCCCTATTTATGTGATTGTCATGCATAGTCGACTATTCTAGAACTTGCTCTGCCATACATGTCTCAATCAACCCCTTTGATGAGTAGGATGCAATAAATCAAATAATGGCATTTAGGTTAAACCATTTTTCTTGTCATTATATGTCACGCCCTCCTCCCACACGCGACTTTACCAAAAACCACAATAAATTTTTCACTTTTTGCTTACCTTTATCTCCTCAACAGTTGGGCTGTGAATAGGCATCAGTCTTCTCATCCATACATACCTTACCATTCTTTCACGTATCATACGTACATGACTTTCATATCATAAGTAAATTCATATACTTAAATATAATTACATCATTACATTTACATCCCCAACATTAAAACTGTGTACATCACTGTGTTTATATATTGTTCAGATACAAAAGAGTACGCGTGTGTATACCTTTCGCTAGATGGGGAGTGGCAGCGGATCAAAGGAATGCAATACCCTGGCCGACTCGATCTACTGATGAGAATCTGTAGAGATGGGGGGAAAATGAATGGGATGAGCTATCAACGCGCTCAGTAAGGAAATCAGGCAAGCAAGTAGACATCCATACTATCTACTTGAAAATAGTGTTTTGCCTTTCCTTCTCTCATTTCAAAAGCATGTTTAAAATATATATAATATAGTACAGATTTAAAATCCCATGTACTAAACACATGCTGGTTTATCAATCAGAGGTATTCATGCAAAACCGTGCATATTTAATCATTTAAGAATGCCTTTATATAAAATATGCCATTTACATTCAAAACACAGGAAATATGGCATTTCTCATCACAACACAAATAAACTAGGTTTCGACCCATCCCTTAGGTCTACCCGTATCATAAAATACATGTGATATATCATGCGAGACTTAGTGGCTAAATGCAATCTCTCTAGACTATGTAAGAGAGCCTCCCTGCCGAACAGAGCCTCCCCGCCTATTCTGGCTTAAGGATGTTAGGCTTAAGGATCTTACTGTAAGAGAACATCTCCGGACTATGTACATATCCTAACATGTGGTGAAATCTCAGGCAACACAGTACTCGGTGTGCGGGTTATCACTGCTGTAACAGGAGGGGGGTCAGTCCATCACAACCGCCAGCTATCAACAACTCTCCTCCACAACTCCACAACACAAAACACGGTACAATGTACTCCATGCCACACGCACGGTACATCGTACTCCGTGGACCCCCAGCCTTATCCCTCGTTCGGGCTCATCAGCTGGTCCTCCAACCCTTATCCCTCGTTCGGGCTCATCAGGTGGATCTCCAACCCTTATCCGTCGTTCGGGCTCATCAGGTTGTTTTTAACATGCCATGTCTCTAAATCCACGTGAGAACATCTCAACAGTGTGAGACTCAGTCTACACGGAGGAAATCGTCACGGTTTTTTCTAACATGTGTGTATATCATGAAAAACTACAGTGCGCATCTTGAGTGTGACACACAGTCAACACTCCGCCTCAAAACACTGTATATGCATGTCAAAATATCAATACTAGTGCGAGTGAACCTCCAGCACCAGGTCATGCATCTCATGTAAAACTCGAGTACGAGCTAATCGCTCCAGCACTCTATCATGCACAAATCACATAAAAACTGAGTACGAGCAATGCTCCAATACTCTATCATGCATGTCAAATAAATGTAGTGCGAGTCAATCTCCAGCACTAATGTATGTGAAAAACATCTGAAATCAAGTGCGAGTTATGCTCTAGCACGATTGTTTCCACATAATTCGGTAGATGGCTCTTTAAAAATAGGGATGTTAAAAATCACTAAAATCAGCACTATAAAGTGTGCTTAATTTACATCGACCTCAAAACATTAGCCCATCCACCTACTCTTCTGCTACACAGCAATAAAAACCACTCAAAACATCATTTCCATGCTTTTTACCACTTTTCCCAAAATTTCACTTTTTGCCTAACTAGGTGCAAAATCGTAATTTACCCATATCGGGTCCCTATAATTATTATAGATTTTCTCTGACCCTCAAACAATTTCAGTGAATGTAAAATCCAACGAAAATATGCACAGATATCTCTAGCTACTTGCAAGAGTCCCCTACCTCGGATCACGTCGTGTGACCTCTCTTCCTCTGTACTGTCTATCTCGCAGTCCAGTCAACTCTCAATATGACTCTGGAGCTGCATTTAATTATTCACTGAGTTAATTACACTTTTCTTACTGTATTACACATTTAATATAGTTTATTTCACTTAAATTGGCCATTTTACGCTTAATGGGCCTTAATCACGTTAATCAGGTCTTAATCCGTATTAAGCCCGTTCATCAAGGTCTATCGACTCATTGGGCCTATCAATACCCATTGGGCTTTATTCCAAACTCTTTGGATAGCCCGTATATCATTTACGACATTTTATTCAATTTTTTGAATATAATTCACTAAATACGAAATTTAATCCGAAATGCGTAAATTAAATCTTAAATACGCATAAATCACATAAATTGTCGTAAATGAGCTTTACTTACCCGAGATTGTGCGATGGTGCGCGAATCGAAGTTTAATCGGGCTTCCATTCGGAATTAATCGTCGAACTGCACAATTTCATATATTTAACTCTGGGTCAATTTCTGATTAAATATAATTTAAATAAATTTATCAGAAATTAAATTAGTCACTTTTGACCTCGTATCGACTTACCCGAATTCCGGTGAAATCCCGAAAATTTTTCTTTTCCTTTTTCTTTCCTTTTTCCTCTTTTTCCCCTTTTCTCCTTGGCTGAACCGGTCCGGTCCGGTTCAGCACAGTCACTTTCCACTGAACCGACCGACCGGTTCAAGCTCCTTTCGCCGTTCCAACGCCGTCCGACCGGTTCTCCGGCCGATTCCACCGCCAAATGGTTCAGCCTCACCTCTAGAAGCTTCTTTTGGCCTCGTCTGGGGTTTACCGACGCCGGATTCCGTCGAATCCATCTTTCTCTCCCGCGGTTTCCCTCTCGCAGATCTCACCGCCGACGGCGTTTCCAGGCACGTGATGGCCGTCGAGCTCTTCCCCGGTGCCAGTCGTTCCGTTGCCCAGCCTTCCTCACGCCGTCGGCCGCTGGTTCGTCGTCGGCGACTCCTTCTCTCTCGGTTGGCTTCACACGGTTTTGCTCTGTTCTCTCTCCCCGAAATTTCTCTTCAGATTTCACTTTCTGTTTCTTTTTTTTTTTATAAAGAATTTTTATTATTATTTTATTCATTAAAATAATAATAAAAATCCCAAAAATATCCCAAAAATTCTCAAAAATTCTAATTAAATTCATTTAGTCCGCAAATGAATTTATCAGTCCGATTTTACCTTTTCGGTATATATTTTCCACTATTTTTGGGCTCATTTTTCGAGATAAAATTTCAAAAATATTAATTAAATTCATATCTCGATCAATTGGACTCGAAATTCAATATTTTCCTCGTTATTGATCAAGATTTCTCGATTTCATATTTTTAATGAAATTTTCTCATCGGATTTATATCGAATTTTGGTCAATTGACCGTTTTATCCCTGTACTTGCTCGAAAATAAATTGAACCCTTATCTCGCTATTATGTAGCTTACATGCATTTTTTTTAATCGATTGCATGGTAGTAAATACTCTTCTTATGATTGAACTATGAAATATAAAGTTCGTACACATAGGAATCATAAGGTACAAGCTACATACATAAATCAAAAACTCGGGTCTGACAATCCTCCCCAACTAAAAGAATTTGGTCCTCCAAATTAGAACCAAATCAATCATCAAACAACTGGGGGTGCTTCTCTCGCATCAAGCTCTCTAACTCCCAAGTAGCCTCCTCGGAAGTGTGATGCCGCCATAGTACCTTCACTAACCCGATAGTCTTCGATCTCAAAACCTTCTCCTTCCTATCCAGTATTCTAATCGGCCTCTCAACATATGACATGTCCTCACTGAACTCAAAGGCTCATAACTAATCACATGTGCCGGATCCGGGTGATACTTCCTAAGCATCGAAATGTGGAAGACGTTGTGCATGCCTGACAAATCTGGTGGCAATGCCAACCTATAAGCCTTATCTCCCACTCGATCAAGTATCTCGAAAGGTCCAATGTAGCGAGGACTCAGCTTACCTCTCTTCCCAAACCTCGCTATACCCTTGGAAGGAGAAACCTTCAGAAACACGGACTCACCAACTGGGAACTCAAGTGGCCTACGTCTCCTGTCAGCATAACTCTTCTGTCGACTCTGAGCTATCCTCAATCTCTCAACTATCAACCGGACATCCTCAGAAGCCTGTGTAACCATATCAGGAGCAAAAATCTTACGGTCACCCACTTCTTCCCATCCAATAGGGAAACGACATCTACGGCCATACAAGGCCTCATGCGGTGCCATCCCGATACTCGAATGATAACTGTTGTTGTAAGCGAACTCGGCTAGTGGCAAATAATCATCCCAGGAGCCTCTAAAATCTAGCACACATGCTCTCAACATATCCTCCAGAGTCTATATCGTCCTCTCTGACTGACCATCTGTCTGAGGATGGAAAGCTGTGCTCAAACTCAACTGGGTTCCCATAGCTTCCTGAAAATGTTCCCAAAAGTGGGAAGTGAAGCGGGAATCCCTATCCGAGACAATGCTCACTGGAACACCATGCAACCTCACTACCTCGCGTACATACAACCTTGCCAATGTACTCAGAGTATCGGTAGCTCTCATAGCTAGGAAGTGGGCTGACTTCGTCAGTCTATCAACGATCACCCATATAGCATCGTGATTCCTCTGGGTCCTCGGTAAACCCATCACGAAATCCATGGTCATATGCTCCCATTTCCATGTCGGTATAGGTAGAGGCTGCAACAATCCTGCAGGTTTCTGATGCTCTACCTTCACCTGCTGACATACGAGACATCTCGCCACAAAATCTACCACATCTCTCTTCATACCTGACCACCAGTACACCTTCCGGAGGTTCTGATACATCTTGCCACTCCCCGGATGCAACGTGTACCTCGATGAATGAGCTTCTGACAATATCAATCTCCTGAGCTCTGGGTCGTCGGGAACACACAATCTCCCTCTGTACCTCAGTAGTCCATCAGAACTCAACTCAAAATCTATCGATGTGCCCCTCTGCATCTGACCAATCACATCGATGCACTGCAGATCTGTCTGCTGAGCCTATCTGATCCTATCCAATAGATTTGGCTCTAAGCGTAGACTCGCAATCATACAATCCACATCTCTGTCCGAAGGCACAACTCCCAAACTGAGGCTAGCAAACTGCTCTAGCAGCTCGTGCTCCCTGACCATCATATACGATACCATCCCAAGGCTCTTCCTACTCAAAGCATCTGCTACAACATTAGCCTTACCCGGATGATAAAGTATCTCACAATCATAATCCTTCAGAAGCTCTAGCCATCTTCTCTGTCTCATGTTCAGCTCTTTCTGTGAGAACAGGTACTTGAGGCTCTTGTGGTCGGTAAAAATCTGAAACTTCTCACCATACAAGTAATGACGCCATACCTTCAACTCAAACACTACTGCTGCTAACTCTAAATCGTGGGTCGGATAATTCTTCTCATGGTCCTTCAACTGTCTGGATCCATAAGCAACTACCCTCCCATCCTGCATCAACACACAGCCCAGTCCCTGATGCGAAGCATCGGTATATACTGAAAATCCTCCTGAGCTGGTAGGAATAGTGAGGATCGGAGCGGTGGTCAATCGACTCTTCAGCTCCTGAAAACTCCTCTCACAATCCTCGTCCCACACGAATGCAACATTCTTCCGATGAGACGTGTCAACGGAGCAGCCAACTTTGAAAATCTCTCAACGAACCTCCGATAGTACCCTGCTAAACCTAGAAAACTCCTGATCTCGGTAACTGTCCTCGGCTTTTCCCACTGAACTATAGCGTCAATCTTGGATGGATCTACTGATACACCATCCCTCGACACTACATGTCCTAAAAATGAGATCTCTGTCAACCAAAAATCACACTTGCTGAGTTTAGCATATAGCTACTGCTCTCGTAGAGTCTGTAATATGATCCTGAGGTGCTCCTCATGCTCCTCCTCGGATCTCGAATATACTAATATGTCATCGATGAATACGATAACAAACTGATCCAAATATGGCTTGAACACATCGTTCATCAAAGCCATGAAAGCTGCGAGAGCATTCGTCAGTCCGAATGGCATAACTAGGAACTCATAGTGGCCATATCGAGTCCTAAATGCTGTCTTGGGTACATCTCCACTCCGAACTCTCAACTGATGATACCCAGACCTCAGATCAATCTTAGAAAAGACCTGCGCTCCCCGAAGCTGATCTAGTAAGTCGTCAATGCGTGGAAGGGGATATCTATTCTTGATGGTAGCCTTATTCAACAATCTGTAGTCTATACACAATCGGAGGCTTCCATCCTTCTTCCTCACAAACAGAACCGGTGCTCCCCACGGTGAAACACTCGGTCTGATAAGACCCCTATCCAACAGCTCCTATAACTGTCTCTTGAGCTCCTCCAGCTCAACTAAGGCCATGCGATATGGTGGTCTCGAAATAGGCTCACTACCAGTCACCAAATCTATACAGAACTCCATCTCTCTGTCTGGTGGTAACCCTGGCAACTATTCCGGGAAAACATCTGGGTACTCACTTACCACAGGAATATCTACCAACTCCGGATGTACCTTATCCGTATCCACTACGTACGCAATGAAACCTTCAAGATATTTATCTCTCAGTCAGCAAAATATTTTTATTTATGAACAACATATTTATTTCTTTCATTTCTTCCTATCAAACTTTACAATAACTTTCGTAGGGTTAGGAAACATAACTGTCTTAGCATAACAATCTAAAACAGCATGGTTTGCAGATAACCAATCCATACCTAATATTACATCAAAGTCACTCATACTTAGCAATATTAGATTGGCTGTCATATCCTTTTCCCCTACTCTTAACTTACAATCGTTATACACATGCTCAACTAGCTGACTGGAATCCATAGGCGTACTAATCAACATCATCATCTTTAAAGGAGTACGCTTTACATGCTTTTCTAACTTACATGCAAATGATGGTGATACAAATGAATGTGTGGCACCAGGATGAATTAAAACATATGCTTCTAAATCATAAATCAGGATGTTACCTCGAATCACATCCGTAGAAGCATCAGCTGTGTCCTGGTCCAAAGCATGTACTCGCCCTTGACCCATCACCTGCTTCCCCTTCTCCTTTGCCATCGCTCTACCTCTCTGAGCCGACGTACCAGTTGGAGCTCTATTATGCTCCCTGCCCTTCTGTGGGGCAATCACATATGTCTTTGGGCACTCTCTAGCAATATGCCCCTGTTTCCCACATCGAAAACACACAACAGGGCTCAACGGACAAGGTCTACTACCATGATGTCTACCACATCGGCTGCACTGATCAGTAGTAGGCCTCGGTCCTCCAATCACAATGCCCTTCGCCGGAGCTATGGTCGGGTATGTAGGAGGTCTGACTGGTCGCTCTCGCACCTACTCTATCTGTGGTCCCTTACCGAAGAGTCTCCTCCCTCCTCGATAACTGAACCCTCTATCTCTAGCCTGCCTCTTCATCTGTCTATCTCGGCTCCGACTGAACTTCCCAAACTCAGAGGCATTTCTCTCGTAATCCTGCTCACAAAGCTGCGCCCTGCGCACTGCCTCATCATATGTACCAATGTCCAGTGGTACCAATTTAAACCGCAACACCGGTCTCAATCCGTCTACAAACCTGCGGACCTTCCTAGTCTCGCTGTACATGGTATCGGGATCATATCTCCCCAGAGCCAAAAATCTAGTCTCGTACTCATCCACTGTGAGACTCCCTTGGCTCAATCCCAAAAACTCGGCCTGCAGTCTACGCTGCACTGTATCAGGAATAAACTGCCTCTTGAAGGCCTCTAGAAAGATCTCCCAACTAATCTCAGCATGTCGAGCTCTCAGTATCGACCTGGTGGACTTCCACCAATGCTCTGCCGTTCCCTTAAGTAGGAACGTAGCAAATGCGACTCTCTCAGAAGTCGTACACTCAAAGAAATTGTACAACTTCTCCATCTCGCTAATCCACTCCTCTGCATGAGCTGGGTCCTTGACCCCTCGAAAAGATGGAGGTCCAAGCTTCTGAAACTGTCGCAACCAATCCAAATCACACCCATATCCTCTACCACCCTGAGCTGGTGGGGGTGTAAGAGTATCAGTAGTCTGTGGCCTCTGTACAGGCTACGCAGGTGTATCAGGTGCAACTGCCTCCCCTATCGCAGTCTCTGCATCCTGCCTCTGTCTACCTGGCAAAGTGTGTGCCAACAACCCTACTATCACCTCCAGGCTACGCTCTATCCTCGTGAAGTGTGCCTCAATCGTATCTGGTACCTCAGTAGTACCTGGGGGTGTATGGGTAGTCGAAGACTCACCCTGGCTAGCCGACCTACCTCTATGGCCTCCAGCCCTACCCCTCGCCCCTCTACCACGGCGGGTATTAGCCATAATGGATCAATTCCTGCATTCACAAACATTAATTTGTCAACTTCCCATTTGTATACACAATTGTAACTGAACAAAACACAGTGATTTGGGGATGTACATTTTTCTAATTACAAATGCCTAGACACATCAGACCAACTACGCTCTGATACCACTCTGATCACGCCCTCCTCCCACACGCGACCTTACCAAAAACCACAATAAATTTTTCACTTTTTGTTTACCTTTATCTCCTCAACAGTTGGGCTGTGAATAGGAATCAGTCTTCTCATCCATACATACCTTACCATTCTTTCACGTATCATACGTACATGACTTTCATATCATAAGTAAATTTATATAGTTAAATATAATTACATCATTACATTTACATCCCCAACATTAAAACCGTGTACATCACTGTGTTTATATATTGTTCAGATACAAAAGAGTACGCGTGTGTATACCTTTCGCTAGATGGGGAGTGGCAGCGGATCAAAGGAATGCAATACCCTGGCCGACTCGATCTACTGATGAGAATCTGTAGAGATGGGGGGAAAATGAATGGGATGAGCTATCAACGCACTTAGTAAGGAAATCAGGTAAGCAAGTAGACATCCATACTATCTACTTGAAAATAGTGCTTTGTCTTTCCTTCTCTCATTTCAAAAGCATGTTTAAATATATATATAATATAGTACAGATTTAAAATCCCATGTACTAAACACATGCTGGTTTATCAACCAGAGGCATTCATGCAAAACCGTGCATATTTAATCATTTAAGAATGCCTTTATATAAAATATGCCATTTACATTCAAAACACAGGAAATATGGCATTTCTCATCATAACACAAATAAACTGGGTTTCGACCCATCCCTTAGGTCTACCCGTATCATAAAATACATGTGATATATCATGCGAGACTCAGTGGCTAAATGCAATCTCTCTAGACTATGTAAGAGAGCCTCCCCGCCAAACAGAGCCTCCCCGCCTATTCTGGCTTAAGGATTTTGGGCTTAAGGATCTTACTGTAAGAGAACATCTCCGGACTATGTACATATCCTAACATGTGATGAAATCTCAGGCAACACAGTACTCGGTGTGCGGGTTATCACTGCTGTAACGGGATGGGGGTCAGTCCATCACAGCCGCCAGCTATCAACAACTCTCCTCCATAACTCCACAACACAAAACACGGTACAATGTACTCCATGCCACACGCACAGTACATCGTACTCCGTGGACCCCCAGCCTTATCCCTCGTTCGGGATCATCAGCTGGTCCTCCAACCCTTATCCCTCGTTCGGGCTCATCAGGTGGATCTCCAACCCTTATCCCTCGTTCGGCCTCATCAGGTTGTTTTTAACATGCCATGTCTCTAAATCCACATGAGAACATCTCAACAATGTGACACTCAGTCTACACGGAGGAAATCGTCACGATTTTTTTTTAACATGTGTGTATATCACGAAAAACTACAGTGCGCGTCTTGAGTGTGACACACAGTCAACACTCCGCCTCAAAACACTGTATATGCATGTCAAAATATCAACAATAGTGCGAGTGAACCTCCAGCACCAGGTCATGCATCTCATGTAAAACTCGAGTACGAGCTAATCGCTCCAGCACTCTATCATGCACAAATCACATAAAAACTGAGTACGAGCAATGCTCCAATACTCTATCATGCATGTCAAATAAATGTAGTGCGAGTCAACCTCCAGCACTAATGTATGTGAAAAACATCTGAAATCAAGTGCGAGTTATGCTCTAGCACGATTGTTTCCACATAATTTGGTAGATGGCTCTTTAAAAATAGGGATGTTAAAAATCACTAAAATCAGCACTATAAAGTGTGCTTAATTTACATCGACCTCAAAACATTAGCCCATCCACCTACTCTTCTGCTACATAGCAGTAAAAACCACTCAAAACATCATTTTCATGCGTTTTACCACTTTTCCCAAAATTTCACTTTTTGCCTAACTAGGGGCAAAATTGTAATTTACCCATATCGGATCCCTATAATTATTATAGATTTTCTCAGACCCTCAAACAATTTTAGTGAATGTAAAATCCAACGAAAATATGCACAGATATCTCTAGCTACTTGCAAGAGTCCCCTACTTCGGATCACGTCGTGTGACCTCTCTTCCTCTGTGCTGTCTATCTCGCAGTCCGGTCAACTCTCAATATGACTCTGGAGTTGCATTTAATTATTCACTGAGTTAATTACACTTTTCTTACTGTATTACACATTTAATACAGTTTATTTCACTTAAATTGGCCCTTTTACGCTTAATGGGCCTTAATCACGTTAATCGGGTCTTAATCCGTATTAAGCCCGTTCATCAAGGTCTATTGACTCATTGGGCCTATCAATACCCATTGGGCTTTATTCCAAGCTCTTTGGATAGCCCGTATATCATTTACGACATTTTATTCAATTTTCTGAATATAATTCACTAAATCCGAAATTTAATCCGAAATGCGTAAATTAAATCTTAAATACGCATAAATTACATAAATTGTCGTAAATGAGCTTTCCTTACCCGAGATTGTGCGATGGTGCGTGAATCGGAGTTCGATCGGGCTTCCGTTCGGAATTAATCGTCGAACTGCACAATTTCGTATATTTAACTCCGGGTCAATTTCTGATTAAATATAATTTAAATAAATTTATCAGAAATTAAATTGGTCACTTTTGACCTCGTATCGACTTACCCGAAGTCCAGTGAAATCCCAAAAAATTTTCTTTTCCTTTTTCTTTCCTTTTTCCTCTTTTTCCCCTTTTCTCCTTGGCTGAACCGGTCCGGTCCGATTCAGCACAGTCACTTTCCACTGAACCGGCCGACCAGTTCAGGCTCCTTTCACCGTTCCGGCGCCGTCCGACCGGTTCTCCGGCCGATTCCACCGCCAAATGGTTCGACCTCGCCTCTAGAGGCTTCTATTGGCCTCGTCTGGGGTTTACCGACGCCGGATTCTGTCGAATCTGTCTTTCTCTCCCGCTATTTCCCTCTCGCAGATCTCACCGCCGACGGCGTTTCCAGGCCCGTGATGGCCGTCGAGCTCTTCCCCGGTGCCGGTCGTTCTGTTGCCCAGCCTTCCTCGCGCCGTCGGCCGCTGGTTCGTCGCCGGTGACTCCTTCTCTCTCGATCGGCTTCACACGGTTTTGCTCTGTTCTCTCTCCCCGAAATTTCTCTTCAGATTTCACTTTCTGTTTCTTTTTTTTTTATAAAGAATTTTTATTATTATTTTATTCATTAAAATAATAATAAAATTCCCAAAAATATCCTAAAAATTTTCAAAAATTCTAATTAAATTCATTTAGTCCGCAAATGAATTTATCAGTCCGATTTTACCTTTTCGGTATATTTTTTCCACTATTTTTGGGCACGTTTTTCGAGATAAAATTTTAAAAATATTAATTAAATTCATATCTCGATCAATTGGACTCGAAATTCAATATTTTCCTCGTTATTGATCAAGATTTCTCGATTTCATATTTTTAATGAAATTTTCTTATCAGATTTATATCGAATTTTGGTCAATTGACCGTTTTATCCCTGTACTTGCTCGAAAATAAATTGAACCCTTATCTCGCTATTATGTAGCTTACATGCATTTTTTTTTAATCGATTGCATGGTAGTAAATACTCTTCTTATGATTCAACTATGAAATATAAAGTTCGTACACATAGGAATCATAAGGTACAAGCTACATATGTAAATCAAAAACTCGGGTCTGACATTATACCCCTTCTTTTCAGGCCTACCCTTGATATTATTAACCCCTAGAGAAACCACTTTGAGCCTGACCTTTTCTTTGAATTAAATCACATTACAAACCGTGATAAACCTTTTTTGTTGATTTTTTCCCTCTTTTTGAACCTCGAATTGAAGAATCATATAGACTTATGTACATGAAACTTCAAATTACTTTTGAAAAGATTGTAACATGTTGAAAACTTAGTGTTCCAAGCTATTACTTTCATTAAGTTCTTCTCATCCTGAAAAAAAAAATAAAAATAAAGAGAGAGGAGGAAAAGTGTAATTTTCATTGCTTGGAAGTTAAGTCTGAAGAGTGTGATGGAATTAAAATCATGTCAAGACTTATTCATTGATCGTACTTTATTTGTGGTCCAATCAAGGGTACTCATTGCATATTTGGATGAATGTGATGTGATTGAAGCAGTCTATTGAAATCATTGATCTGAGTTTTGTGTGAAAAGTTTTGTATGACTCCTTCAATTTCTTTAACCCAAAAATCGTTTTGTCATACCTTACCTAAGCCCCATTATAACCCTTTTAGACCCTTAGATTTTTGTATCCTAATTCATTCATTTGTGGAAGACACGTGATAAATTTGCAAGCATATGGTAAGAAATCTTCTATACAGTGACTTAAGAGTTCATTTATATATATATATATATATATATATATATATATATACCCTAAACACTTAGGGTGTGATGAGTGAAATCCAACTGCAAGGGTGTTGTATCCTATGTAGTTTATGAATTTTATAGAATCATTAAGGTGTTTTTCATGTGTGTTATGAGAATTCACTTTAAGAATTTGTGTTTTAATTCTAAAAAAATGTTTTGGATGAGCATAGGAAGAGGATGAAGGAATGATGAGAAGAGATTATGAATTTAGACTAGTGTATGCTTGAGGACAAGCAATGTAAGTGTGAGGGAATTTGATACGGTGCAAATTAAACATGTTAATTGTCATATTTTCTCATTATTTAAATTCTTTTATATGCTTAATTTTTGGATTTGACTTATGCTTTGTATTTTGTATTATTGGCTGAAGGGATAAGAGCAAAATGGATTAATGTTGCAAAATTTGTTTGGTGAAAATCAAGTCTCAAAACCAAAAGATGTCGTGGTGTTAGGCGCAGGGGTGTAAACGATACAGTGGTGCTCGCAAGCTACTCGGGCTCGACTCGAGCAAAACTCGAATTCGGCTCGATTTTAGTCGAGTCGAGCTCGAGCTCGAGCTACTCGAGCTATCGAGCGAGCCGAATTCGAGCACTTAAATACCCTACTCGAGTAGCTCGCGAGCCTAATCGAGCATCGAGTTTTTATATATTTTAATAATATAATAATATTTATATAATGATTCGAGCTTAATCAAGCCTAATCGAGCCTAATCGAGTTCGAGTAAAATATCGAGCTTATATAATCGAGCCTAATCGAGCCTAATCGAGTAGCTCGAATTCGATCTCGAGCCGAGCTCGAGCTTAAAAAATAAAACTCGATCGAGCTCGAGCCGAGTATCGAGCACCGAGTTTCGAGTCGAGCTCGAGCTCGAGCACCTCACTGTATCGACTCGACTCGACTCGATTACACCCCTAGTTAGGCGTGGGCACGTCTAAGGCAGTGATAGAAAATACAACTCAATTATGTGAATTCAAGTCAACCTTCATCATCTGTAACTAAATTTGACTTAACCAGTCTAAGGATGCCAAGTGGAGGATTTTAATTACTAATGAAGTGACATGGCATGGCTTTCTTGGGCAAAAAGCAATTAGTGGTCAAAGAATGAAAGATGTTGACTTGTAGTTAAACTCAGAGAAGTTTCTTTTGGAAACAAATCTAAGATTAGGCTATTTAGAATATATATATATATATGTATATATATATATATATATATAAGGCTAAGAGAATGGGACTGCTACATACATTCTACTATTCTCTTTCTTTGAGCAATAAACGACTTTCTCTTTTTCTTTAATGTTTTTCTTTTAACTCCATGGCTTACTAAATTATTTAGTCTAGCCAAAGGATAATTAAAGATTTGGGTTTTTAAGAATTGTGAGATCTAATTAGTTTTTATTTTGTTCTTTTATATCTTTTCTATTTATCTACTATTCTTCTTGAAATTATTGTTTTGATTGATTTTGCAAAAATGGCTCTTTGTTCAATTGTCAAGATAATATATCATCAATTAGAAACTTGAATCCGTAATTGTTTGGGTATTCTAACATTAGTGGTAAATAACATGATTGATTACAAAGACGATTTTCAATTCTATGTTATGGGGATATATAATCTAGCTTAAATAAACCTACATGTGTGTTTGTTGGTTAGAATTAGTAATTTCTCTAGTTTTTAATGTTGTTGATAAATTAAATCTTAAGATTGTATCTAAAGTTGTTTACTGGTGAGAGAAATAATTAGAGATCGTATCTTGATTATCGAAGAGGTAAGGAGAGACAAGTTGTTAGGTTATACCAATAACCATAACCAATTTGGTAAAGATTAAAAGAATCCATCTTTGCATCAATGATCAATTCTGTGAACCCATTCTAAAATTTTTCCTTTGGTTGGACGTCCCAACATATTGATTTTTTCTTTTCATTCTTTTTAATTGCAAAAAAATAAATCTATCCTCACATATTTTTCTTTTCATTCATTTCATTTGCAGATAAATAAATCTAACCAATCTCTGTGCGAACGGCCTTACTCATTTATACTACAGTTTCAAAATTTATTTTTGAGCAGGAATGTAATTTATTGGTCTTCGACAACCACCAATAAAATAAATGTCTTTTTATCATGTTAAATATGATTATCACCTTATATTTAACATTAACAATATTCAAACAATGTTGCAATGTATGTATATATGTGTGTATAAGCCTTTTTTATTGGGAATAGTAACATAGTACTTCTATTAACAAAGAACATTGTCAAAATGACAAACCACATTTGGAAGGGACCCCGGTCACATCCAATAAGCCCTTACTTGAAAATCAAGTTTTGCTAAATTATAAGCTAAACTATTTGTTGATCTACAAACATTACTGAAAGAACAAACATCAAACTCGACAACTAACTCATGAATACTTGAAACTAAATTACAACATTCGTAAAAGGACGTACCTCTTTTATTGCTTAGAAAAGAATCACTTTTAACCACTACTTTTCTACATCTTCTACCCAAAGCCAACTTCACACCCTGTAGTCTAGCATACATTTTTTCTTGTAATGGATTAGCCACTAAACTTAATCATTTCACCCCTGAGAAAATGATCCTACACTTTCTCGCTTCTTATAAAAAGCATCTAAATTTAGGTTGACCATATCCATTGTTGGTGACATTCATCCCTATCTATGATCTTTTGCATGTGTTGCATCATGCGATCTCATCCTCTAATTCTCTTATCTCAGCTACCATTCTTTGAGTGTTTCCTAAAATTTTTGATGCCTGCAAATAATAACCATTATGAAATACTAGTCAATATTCTCTAGTATTAACAATAGCACATATAACACTTCTTCCTAGCAATATTTCTATGAAAACTTTTAAACATACCATTCCAATAACTGACTCCAAAAATCGTAGGCTTCATCATATCTATTGTATCAAGACCAAAGCTCCATATTTCCTTACTCATATGACATTTTATAAACACATGTTTACAAGATTCCTCCTAAGTACACACCTTACCTCCCTGCTAGACCCTTCTTCCTTAAATCTTCATATGTTGGTAAAATCTCATATAGTAAATGCCACTTAAAAATTTTAATCTTTGGTAAGATTTTTGCCGCCTAGATATATTTCTGTCACGACCCTCTTTACCGGTCTGTAACCTTTACCTTACCACTGACAGTTAGGCGGTGAGTCAACATCTGATCCATTTCTCATACATTTATAGTTTAATCATTGTAAATAAACAAATCTGAAATAGAAACTGGACTTTTATAAATATGCGGAAGCGTTTACATCAGTTTCTATTATCTATTCATCCTTTTCCTACAAAATACCACTAGATTGTACATTAATTTACAGGATACAAAATTGTTTTTTTCAACACAAGTGTATACCTCTCTATACTGCTGGAGAACTGGAGAACACCTTAGCAGGGACGACTGCAGTACTCACTACTGCGCAGTATTTGTGGATGAGGAAATAAGGGGGTTAGCATAACACGCTCAATAAGGAAAATGTGCAAGTAGGTAGATAACTACACTATCTACATGCTAAAATACATTTATGGTCATTTTCCTTATAAAACAATATGCATGTTCGTTAAAACAACTTCCATCAATGTAAAACCATTAATTCGCTAGATGGGTATAGCCATATTCACACAGTAGCACACAGTTTCACACAGCATAATCTATTCACACAGTTCATATATAGAAAATGCTTTACTTAAAAACCACACAGGTTCATTTCGAAATCACTTTGCACACAGCAAGTCAATGTTCGTATGAGACATAATCATGGGTTAACACATTCCCCAGACACACAGCAAGGGAGGATATCTGTCACCTCACACAGTAGTGACAATATCATATCACACAGAAATAGAAGACTTATGTCCATAGTCGGATTCCAGGCTACACTGATCAGGTGTACGGGAACCCTACGCTTAGGGAGGCAGATCAACCATCCCATCAGCTCAACTCAACTCACGACATATCGTACTCCATGGCTAACGCTCACGGTACATCGTGCTCCCGTGGATCCTTATCACCCATTTTCGTTGTCTCAAAATCACATGCGAGCAGGTCAGTGCCAGACACACAACAGTACACGACAGCTCTAGCACGGTTTATCCATCACACAACAATTTCATAATCTCTCGTGCGAGCTCTTGAGTGGAAAACACAGTATCATCGAGGTATCAAGCACGATTTTGCTTATCACACAAAAGCTCAAGAGACTACGTGCGAGTAACTAAATGTAAAGCACACACCATATCTGAGGCATCGAGCATGGTTATCCCATCACTTTAAATTGAGAGGGTCACATGTGAGCATAATCAAAGCAAGATCACTAAGAAGTACTCTATAGCTTCAACATGATTTCCAAAATCTAGTGCGAGCAGCTCAAGTGGAACACACATCATCACCCGAGGCATCGAGCACTCTTTAGCTTTTCTCAAAAACACTTTGAAAATAATGTGCGAGCGGGGCTGGTTAATCTATCGTTGCCTCTCATGCTCTAACACGATTTCACACAGAAAAGAAATAGAAAGGCTCCATGTTTAATGATGAGTGAGAGGGCAAATCTCCCTTCAATCACTCTTTATAAACATTTCATGTAATTGATTAATCCAGGAGCCATTCTAATATCATTCTTTCTCAAACCGTTTGCAAAAAAACCTCTTTTAACAAAATCATAGAAGTCAGGCAATTTCATACTATCGACTTATTCTCATACATAATTTCTATCTAGTCATACCAATATCTATGTATTTATCGCATACATGTGCATTCAGCAGGCAAGAAAGCATATGTATAGCTATCTCTATAGCTCACATAAGTCCCTTACCTCGAATCACGCTTGAATCGTCTTCCTTGATTCCAATAGCTTGTGATCCAGTCTTATCAACTCCGTCTTTATCTCCAGGAGCTGCAAGTGTTCACAATTCTCATCAGTATATCCCCATATACTTCATTCCATTTGCATGATATTTAGATCAATGTATTGTGATCATTTATATCTTATTTGGCCTCTTTATACCATTATTGGACTTTATTCTTCCTTAAATCCATTTCACTCGTTTTATTTGTTTCTCGGGAATCCATTAGACTCCTCGAGTCTATTGATTCCATATTGAATCGGAATTCAACTCCCCATGCCATTAGTTGATCATCTTCATTTCATTGAGGCATTTCATCAAACACCTCATATACTCAATTTCCACCACCATCCATTCAAGCTTATGGATTTCAGTAAACCATTTTACAAGTATCTATACATGCTTAATAACATCTATGCATGCTCAAATCATCCTCAAATCCATGCCTACTCAACAAATCCTCATTTTGGCACATTTAACCATTTTATAGGTCATGGAGAGTTTAGCATATTCTAAGATGTTTCAATCATAAATCTATATACCAATCTACTCATACAAGTATATAGATTAACATATTTGAGTTTGATGCCTTGAAATCTTACCAATCTCAGTTTTTCTCCTCTTTCACAACCTTGAGGAAGAACTTCTTTTCTCCTTCGATCCAGCGATTCAACCTTTCATTCCCAACTATGTTGTTCTTCTCCACTCTATGAACAACTTTGATGAAATAAGCTTTTCTTCAATCTCAAGGGAAGGTGTTGATAGTCTAGAGAGGGAAGTTAGGTCACTTTACTTTCAAAATTGGAAAGGTTTTGAGTTTCTCCTGAAATCTGCAGTTCAGCAGCTCTGTTTATATAGAAATTGCCTTAATGAGATCGATCTCCCAAGGTGAAGGATTGATCTTCCTCTATTTTAAGCCTCTCAGAATGCCATTTTTAAGCTTATGAGATCGATCTATTGAGGCAAGAGATTGATCTACTCATTGCTAATGAGATCGATCTGCTCTAAGGGATGAGATCGATCTTCTCCAAGCAAAGAGCTAAACAGATCGATCTGGCATAAGGATGAGATCGATCTGCTCTTGGCCGAGAGCTAAGAAAATCGATCTGTTTACATTGAGGATCGATCTCCTCATTCTAAAATGCTTCATTCTCTTCGTTTTGGCCCACGAGATCGATCTCCCTTGCATTAAGATTGATCTCCTCTTGTTCAACAGCACACTTAGCTGCATTTTTCCCAAATTTCAAAGGGATGACTTGCATTCAATTTGTTGCACTACTCATTTTGAGTTCTATTCACATTCATCACCTACAAAAGTCCATTTCTTCATATTAATACAGAATGAAACTTATGTGTACATTCCCAACTCATATTATAAGGGTGTACATCGAATTTATAGACTTTACATCATTTATGCTTTACATAGCATGTACATGTATATACTTATGAATTCATAAGGTTTACATACCAAAAATACGGGTCTTACATTTTCCATATAGGTATCCTTTAAGATCGTGAAGCCACCTTCTTGCTCAATACATCTTTGACACTACATAAGCTGATTTTACAGTAAACATGCCCAGTACTGTTTCATTCCAGATCAAAATAGCTTTAGTATCCCTTATGTTTAACGACATATGTAGAACACATGAAGCATCTTCGTCATTCACCAATATATAAACCATTTCAACTCTCCACTTCCTATTTTCAGCATCAATAATCATTTTCATTTTCATCAATGCTAGCTTTTGACCTCTCAGCATCTTCACTATGTAATCTGCCTTCTCAATAGTACTTCTCGACCTTTAAGAAAACTACTCCATAGATATGAAGGATTAACACCAAAGTTTGCTTTAAGGAAAGAGTTATTAGGAAAGTATCTAGCTTTTAAGACTCTGTAACGCAAGGAACTTTCACTATGCACTAGCCTCCAACATTGTTTAGATAATAATGCTAAGTTAAAAGCTTCTACATCCTTATAACCAAGCCCCCATCCACTTTAAACAACATAAGTCATCTACATCTTTTCCTGTGAATTCTTTTTTTTTTGTCCAGCTCATTTCCCCACGAAAACTTTTCTAACTACGTATTTAATGGGTGCAAGAAAAATCTTAGAAGCTTGAAACGACACAAAATAAATGTGAACTGCCTAAGCCATCATTTAAATTAACACAACTTTCTTGCTTGTGATAGCAATCTATCTATCCATCCTTAAAGCCTTCTCCATGCTGGATCCTTTATAGTCCATAGAAAAGCCACTTTTGATCTCTTAAACAACATTAGCAATCTTAGGTAATTACTGTGATCTATAAGCCTATGGATACCTAATATCCTCGTTACCTTTGCTTTGAGCTTAGTACTAGTATTTGAACTAAACAAAATAACATATTTCCCTACATTAATCTTTTGCCCAAACATTTTTTCATATCTATGTAACAGCTGTAGCATACTTGAACGTTTTCTTAGATTAGCATTAAAAAATAAGAGGCTAAAATCTGCAAAAAAAAAATATGTGAAACTCTCGATGCCCCTTTTCTAATCGTTATTCCTCTCAATGATCTTTAATGATCTTTCACTACCAACTTTGTTTAATAAACTAGAAATGGCTTCAACACATAACAAGAATAAGTATGGAAACAATGGATCACCTTCTACCACATTGTTATTCGTTGTTCACTAATGAAATGTCACATTACATATACCATATACACGTCATAATCAATCAAATCCACTTTTCAAAAAAATTCAATGTCCACATCATACCCTCAAAATATCTTTATTCCATCCTATCATAGGCCTTACTCATGTCCAATTTAACAACCATTTTGCCTTCTGTGTGAGCCTTCATATGCTTTATATAATGAAAATTTTCATAAGCTACCATTACGTTATCAAAAATCATCCTCTCTAACAACAAAAGCACTTAAATTCTCACTTACAGTAGCATGAAGAAAATTCTTCAACCCATTAGGAAAAACCTTAGAGATAATCTTATAAACTACATTCCACAAAGATATTGGTCTATTATCCATAACCCTATAAATAAACATAGCTTTTGGAAACAACATTAGTATGATTAATAACTTTTAATGTAGTTTCTCTATTAAGAAAACCCAAAATAGCACTGCTTCCTTTACTTCAGTAGTTGTAAAATCAACATCTAACTTATTTTGTATGTCCTTAGTTTGTCGAGATTGAATTGTTCCCAGTATAACATCCAAATCTTCAAGATCTTATGAAAGGAAAATCGACACAAAATAATTTATTATAGTACTTTGAATCTGATCCTTTTCATAAATCCATTCACCCTCATCTTCTTCAATCTGCCCACCCCTCCACTTAAAAGCCATCATGTCAAAACACCTTGTGTTCTGGTCATACTCCTTTAGCCACAGTTCCTTCAATCCTGTACCCACATAAGCTCTTCTTATTGCAACAAAACAACCAACTCCTTTTGCTCTTGAGTAAACATCTCTGAAGCCCAATTTACTCTATGCAACTTCACTTGCTTTTGCTTAATTTTGTGTCTAATATCCCCAAACTCCTCATAGATCTATCTTCTTAATCTTTGATCACACATTTGAATTTTATTTGCTAGCTCTTTTATGTTATTCACCTTTTGTCATGACCACTCTGATCAAATGACATCCTTACGTCATTCATGAATAGGTCATATATTTTAAATTTTTTTTTTTTTGCTCAATCAAATGATAAGTTTTCATTAATGAAAAGAAGAACATAAAAAAAAAGTCATCTAAATACAAAAGTCAAAAATTCAAAATGAACCTAATTAGGAAATATAGAAACAAAATGAGAGAACCTTTCAAATAGAATAAAATTCTTAGAACTAAGCATAGCATGTCTCACGTCTTTTGACACCTAATTTGCCTACAGAGTCTGTAAACAAGTTTCATTCCTCGAAAATGCTGACGAATTCCACTCCCCCAATCTTATCCCTTAGTCAATCTATTTCACTAAAAAAGTTTCCACTCCTTTCATGTCCTGTGATCATCATTAATGACTCATGAGACTACCACCTTTGAGTCAAGTTCCACCACAAGGTTTTTAACTTTCATCCAATGTGATTTACAGAACATAAAGAAAGCTTCCTTAATACCAAGATAACCATAAAAAAAAAAACCAAAGCCAATCTAGTTTCATCCTGAAGAACACCCCCCAGCCAGCCAGACTTGATAAAACATAAACTAAGACATCAACATTAAACTTCAGCTTACATAAAGAGAAAACTTCTCAAACATAATCAATTCTTCGTTTGCTTATAACAGATGAAGACAGAATTTCATACGGTATTGACCACCATTTGGCATCATTCACCAACTAATTCTTTTCCAGAGCTTTAATCCAATATAAAATTCTCAATTTAATTAGAAATAAGATTTCCTCACTGTCCCATTTTTTTCTTGTTGAAGACAAAATCATTTCTTAAAGTCCACATGCTCTAGAATGTGGCTCCACACACAGTAATCCATTTCTTCTTCATAATTGCAAAAAAGAAAAGTCCTTTACGATGCTATAGAAAAGCTTCCACCAAAATAGGAGAGACCCAAGCAATTCCCAAACATTTGAAAATAAACTCCCAAACAAACCAGGAAAACAACAACTTACAAAAATATGATTAACATATTCCACCTTATTCTCACACCAAAGACATATCAATTAATTATCATCAAAATTAACTCCCCTAGCTTTAAGAAAGCCTTTTGATGGAATACATTTTAGGATCGCCATATCTTTAGCGAAGCACCAATTGGTTGTGGCACCATTTATAAGCATCCTAAATCCTCTCATAGGTTCTTTTTCTCCATCACCCTTCAAAAAGGATAGACATTAACAATTGCACATTCAAATTTATGAACCATCCCACGACTTCTAATGCGAATAAGTCAATCAAAATTACTTCTCATTTTTCTCAAATAAACTCTTATCCCAAACAATAAGCAATCCACTTAATCTACCATTAGTAGAACAAAAAACCCAATCAAAATTATCAAACAGCTATATCTTTCTAATCATCAAATAGTCAAAAACATTCCACTTTGGTTTCTTGAATGAAAACCATTTCAATTCTCATCAAACAAATAAGCTTCTTAAGCTTGGCTTCTTTCAACTCTATCAATATTTCTTTGACGTTCCGAGAAACAATTCCCACGATGATGTAATAAACAAAACACCCAAACACCGAACATAACGAATAAAAATCCACTGCCCTTAGACCTTTCTATTCAAGCTCCTTTGGAAGAATCAAAGTTTTCCATTTCCTTTAATTTCTCTAAAATAATTTCTTTGTTACATCTTGCCACTAATCCCAATTTCTTTCCCAAACTCTGAATTTCCTCCGCTTCTCTTCTTAGAATATTGTTTTTATTTTGAAAGTCTCTGTTTAATAATAATCGTTTGCAATCAGATCACTCCCCTTCAATACTTCAACAAAATTACACTTCTTGTTACTTTTCTTCCTTTCTTTTCTAGATTTTTCCCCTCACATTTTCGCTTAATTTCTCCTCAATCTTAGCACAGTACTTCCATTTTTTCTCTTTTGGGAAGGAAATAGAATTTAAACATCTAGTTTCATCTGAGTTTAAAATATACGACTCATATTCCACTAAGCTAAGCTTAGCAACCTCATTAGCCAAATTTAATTCCTTACCCAATCCTAAATAGGTTTTGCTACTTATAAGGCTATCAGACAATCGACCTTTCAGAGCAACTACCTCATTTTGATTTTCAATTAAACTGGTTTGACATTCACCAACCATCTCTCCATCAAGTTCAATCTATTAATGGTCTATATTTCCAAATTCCTTAGAACCACCAACTCCACTAGATTCTTTTTTTAAAGTAAAAGTATAATCCTTATTATTTACAAGGCCCCACCCTCATAATGAACATTTGCCTTAAGATTTTAAAACTATTCACCCTCTTCAAGGGATGATGTTAACTTTTTACTAGAGATTGCCTCTTATTTTTCCTTATTTCCATGGCTACGATCAAAGCTTGAGCTTTCCTCTGAGCTTATAAAATCTAAAATAGCTTTTTACTCCA
This sequence comes from Firmiana major, assembly GCA_033439115.1. NCBI lineage: Eukaryota > Viridiplantae > Streptophyta > Magnoliopsida > Malvales > Malvaceae > Firmiana > Firmiana major. Next base: position 14,341,667 of record CM065904.1, on the reverse strand, counting down.
TCTGTATTTGATTCTTCAAATAGCAAGGAAATAATAAGACCAGTTCTGGTTCAACTTCAAATAGTCAAATTTCGTAGCTTTATCTCCCATTCTAAAATAATAACTTCATCGATTTTAGAGATGAAGTTACAAATTATTTGCATGGATCCTTTGAAAAACGAATTCAACTTTAGAATGTCTCCATCCATGTACACATATTCTCCTATCATATTTGAAATATTATGGAATGTAAATAAAACACCAAGCGTGGATAAGAACATTATAACATGCAATCTGCGTTCTTTTACTGCTAATAACAAAATCACTAGACTAGACTTGAACCTCATAAAACCATCTTCCCAACCAGGTCCAACCTTCATTCTTCATACCTTTAAACAAATCCTGATCTCGAAAAGTAAGAACATCTTTCCTGAAATTGTTCTAATAGCTAACCCACAAACACCATCCATCCTTACTTGTTCACAGATCATACCTAGTGTCGTAAACCCGTTACAAATACCTACCACGCTTCTCTCCAACCAATGAAGCTTCTCAATATCCATTTGACCCGTATAGTTTTTACTTCTATCTTCACTTGATTCTTTTTTTTCAATGGTAATGAAAACTTTAATTCTAGACCTACCATTAAGAAAAGCTTGATTATAAGATTTTCAACATTCTCCAGTAAGGCTTTAAAGTCTATTATTAGATTCACCCTAATTCTTTTATAATATTGCATCAATGTCCATTAATTCTAGTAAGGTCTCAACCGTAGAATCATTCACATATTTTTAAACTTATAGTTCCTACTCTCCCTCTATGTAATAATCGATCTTGAACCAAACTAACAAAAAAATGCAAGATAGGCAGCCGTCAAGGTGATCCTATAGCGGTAGGAAATCGTGTTGTCCACTCTCCATTGACCAACCTCCCGCCTAATCTTTCAAGTACTGCTTCTATCACATTCCTTCTAGACCACATGAAGTTTAGATCCTTGAAAAGAAGCTTTACAAACCTGCATCTATCCACCACGGATCAAAAGTTCTCTATCTTCCATTGTGATCTATCTTTCACTCATTTCATCATCACTTGATAGTACAGTAGTGTAAAATCTATCATTTTCGTAGCAATTGTATAAGTAATGTATGTATTTGATTAACTAAGAGTTGTATTAAGACAATTCAGGGCAACAGTGAATGAAGACATCTTTTTAGAATTTAAAAGTGTTTATTTGGCTTAAATTGTGTGTTATGAATAATGTAAGACTAATAAGAGATAAAATGATTATACAATTTAAGAATTGGATGAAAGATGATGAGAAATTAATCTAAACAAGTGTATATTGATGTGTTTGATGTGTTAGAAAGGTTAGAAGCCTTGGATAATGAGTTGGTATGAAATTGGTATGATTTAAGATTTTCAAGGTGAAAATCTACATAAAAGTGTAGTTCTGGTATGAGGGATCGATCCCCTCCTTTAAAGGATCGATCCCCATGCCCAGATATTGTAGAAAGTTACATTCTGAAATGAAGGGATCGATCCCCTAGCTTTAACCCTTACGAAATTAGTAATTTTGTGAAGGAAAGATCGATCCCCTATCTCGACGGATTGATCCCTTCACCTTCTGAAGGCTTGACCTAGTCCCACTACAACAGAAAACACTCACCAAACCTCCCTTTCAACCTTAAAACTCGTTTCACTCTCCCTCATTCTGATATTTTTAGCCAAACGAAAGAGAAAAGGAGAAAAAAAAGGAGAAAGATAAGAGAAAATAGGAAGAGTATGAGGTAGAGAAGAGCTCGCAAACCTTAACCTAAAGCTTATTCAGCCTTTCATCACCATCATGTCTTGATTTGGAGGTTAAAAGAAATTGTTTTTGGCGGTGAAGTCTTAAAGAAAAGTTTTGAATCCTTAAGGTAAGTTGAAGGCCTAACTTGATCTTTGAAGGCTTTTGTTGTTAAGTCATTTTATGATGTTTAAAAGAAATTTTGGTATGATTTTGTAGTAGAAAAGGCTAGAGAAGGAAGAATTAAGGTTTAGCAACATCAAGAGGGCCAAGGTAAGAGTGTTGGTATTTAAAGATTTGTTAGTGTATATGCTTAAGTATTGATTTATGTTTTGATTAAAGGAAAAATTTAAGGAAAATGTACTAAGGTTTACTTTAAGGCTTACTCATGGTTAAACCATAGTAATGAATATGAACTTATGTGAATGAATTGGAAATAACTAATGGATTTTGGTGTAGGTATGAAGCCAAAACAATCTAATTAGTAAATTGAGCCAAGGAAAGGTGCTAGGACCCCATTGGTGACAAGTGCTACATTCAAGAGGTAAGTGACATGTTTGTTGGTATGATAGTGTCCAAAGGGACATGTTTAATGCATAAGAAGTTAGGAATACACTCAAAGTAGTCTATTTTGGAAATGTGTTGGAAACTTAGGTTCATTCCTTTAGTTTTGCTAAAAGGTTTTTAATGCATGATAACTTTTGCAAACACGTCATGAATGTTTTATCAAGACAAAGGTTTTTCATGAATTGCATATGATGTTTTGAAATTGTTTTGGTTAGGCTAGGGCCTTAAAACCCAACTGAAGTTACATTTTTGAGCCTTAAGGATTGATCCCTTAGAAAAAGGGATTGGTTCCTCATCACAATTTTCCAACAAATTGAGTTCTAACTTTAAGAGATTGATCCCTTCTGAGGTAAAGATCGATCCTCTTTGCTTTTCTACTAGGGTAGAAGTATTCTGCAAGTTTGAGACCGATTCCCTACACCTAAAAGATCGATCCCCTCTTCAGATTTTGAACTAAAGCACATTTTTGAAGTTCTAACGACCCATTGACTTCCGAAATTGATTTGCAATGCAGTCATGCATGTTTTAAAAATTTATATATTATATTATCTACTTTGCTTTGAAAACTTGGGTCGCCTTAATGGTTTATTGGACATAAGATCGAGTGGCTCATTATAAGTTTTTGAAATCACTACTTTGAGACGACAGACAACCTTTAGCATATTCGTTTGCATGTCATGTTGTAAACCTAGTGGTATACTCACACGGGAGTACCAAGTGGTCACCGTGTCGGGCCGCAAGCCACGAAGCATCCATACAAGCGTGTACCTAGTAGTACTCTTTGATGTACAAAGTGGCACCTTTTATGGTTGTTAGACTTGAACACGTCTACAACTTCCCAATACTCATATATCCTAAAATACTAAGGACTTTGACCGTGGTCATAGGTTACTTTCAATTCGGTTGCATACTAACTATAAAAGTTCAACCTAGTCTCCACCATTTGATTCAGAATTTGATTTGATAAGTTTTTGTATGTTAAATATGCTTTCGATATGTATTGTTTGGATAAGTTTGATTTCAAAATATGTTTATGTTAAGTATTTGATTCGATAAGCATGTTTTAAGAATTATTATATGATTTGTTTTAAAAAGGTTCACATCTGTTTTTGTATCATTGTTTTGATGATATTTGTGAGACCCCATGTATGTATAACTTCATAATATATGTTTATGGAATTATAAGACAAATGATTTCAGATCATGTAAATGTGAATGAATTTGCAACGGGATGAATGAGTGTCAAGATACAAATAAAGGATAAATAAAGGTCGAAGTGGCCACAAATTAAGCGAATAAAACTTTAAACACTTGGATTGAAGATAATGAATGAAGACACGAAATGATAATGCATGGACGATGAATTCTGTGTGTCCTTTATGAATTCAAGCAATACACACAAGTCATATGGTATGTGAATCATAGGAAATGAGCCTTTCCATGTTCTAAGTGGGATTAAAATGCAAACTGAGTATTGGAGCAATGAAATAGGAATTTACCCTTGAAAAATCTAGAAAAATACAGCAGGAAATGCCCCAGATGAAGGCCAGATCGATCTCATATCCAAGGCAGATCGATCCTTTGTGCAAGCAGAGCAATTCCAAGTGAATTTGCCAAGGCCAGATCGATCTCCCCATCAAGCAGATCGATCTCCCCAATGAGCAGATCGATCTGCATTTGCTTCTGCCAAGCCCAGATTGATCCCCTCTTAAGTGCAGATCGATCTCCATTTGATTCTGTCAAGAGCAGATCGATATCTCCCCATGACCAGATCGATCTCCTCAAGCTTCTGCCAAGCTAAGATCGATCTCTCCCCAATGAGCAGATCAATCTCTCCCATTCTAAACCAGAGAATTCGATGGCAAAAACCAAAGGAAGATCGATCTCTTTACCATAGCAAATCGATCTCATCACTCTCAATATATAAATACCCCATGGTAAAACCTTTTTCTTCAACAAACCAACACACCTTTTCCATTTTCACCTAAATTACCAAGCTTTCTCTCTCTAGAATACATCCTCTTCCAAAAAGAATTGGGAAAAAGCTCTTAGAGCCAAAGTTTTTCATTTTGAGGAGGACGCAACATAGCTTAGAGCCAACATTCAATTCATTAGATTAAAGGAGCTAAAGAGTCATCCAAACTTGGAAAAGAAGAAAGTCAAGCTAAGTGAGTTTCCAATACACCAACTCTAAATATATTTATCTAGTTGTTGTTGTGAGTAGATTGGTGTATGTATTGATGAATGAAACTACCTAGAATATAATGAAACAAGCATAACCTAGAATGAGTTTAGTGTGAGAAAATAGAATGTGGTTGATTGGATGATAAAAGGGATTATATTAAGTTGTTAGTGAGGTGATATGCATGAGTTTGAGATGATTGGATGAAGCCACAATGTGAGATTAGTCAAGTGATAAAAATGTGCATAAATGATGGAAGATTATGGATAAACATATATGCCAAGTGTTTGATAAGTAACCAAGTGCGTTGTTAGTTAAATTGACTAGAAATGACAAAATGATGGTCAAATGTGATAATGGGTTAAACTTAATGAAATAGGCTAGATGAGATATATCGATTAGTTGAAGTCTGAATATGAGTTATCGGTATTGACTCATATAATTTATGAATGTGTGCAGCTCCCGAGGATACATCCAAAGCAAGTGAGCCAAATCGCGAAAAGCGAGAAAGGAAGAAGGAATTGCTTCTCAGAGAATTTGTCACGACCATCTCCCTCTCTCTTACGTGACTTTTACCTTACTTTCAACAGTTGGGCTGTGAGTCAACATCCAATCCATATCTCATCTATCATAATTAAATAAATTCATTTAAATGAAGTAAAATAGAAACTAGACTTTTATATATGTGTGCGGAAGCGTTTACATCAGTTTCTATTATATACATCCCCCAAAATACAAAATACAAACTTTACTGTGCATTAATTTACAAGATACGAAATTTTTCATCTCAACTGTATACCTCTCTATACTACTGGATAACTGAAGCAACACGATAGCAGAAACAACCGCAGTGTACTCACTACTGCATAGAATCTGTGGAGGATAAATAAGGGGGTGAGCTAACACGCTCAGTAAGAAAAATATGAAATCAAGTAGATAACTACACTATCTATATGCTAAAAATATATATATTCTTTTTCCTTATAAAGCATATGCATTCTTTAAAATAACTTCCATCGATGCGAAACCATTAATTCGCTAGATGGGTATATGCATATTCACACAGCATATTCTTTTCACACAACTCATCTTAAAATCATTGAGTACACATTTAGAAATCACTTTGCACTCAGCAAATAAATATACATGAGACATAATTATGGGTTATCATATCTCCAGACACACAGCAAGGGAAACATATGTCACCACACACAGTAGCGACAATATGGCCATAGTCGGATTCCAGGCAACACTGATCAGGTGTGCGGGAACCCTATGCTTGGGAAGGCGGATCAATCATCCCTTCAGATCATACTGAAATCACGGCAAATCATACTCCATGGCTAAAGCTCACGGTACATCATGCTCCCATGGATCCTTATCACCCATTTCCATTGTCTCAAAATCTCGTGTGAGTAGGTCTGTGTAAGACACACAGCAATACACGATGGCTCCAGCATGATTTTGTACTCATTACATCACATTCAAAAACCATGTGCGAGCAGGCCAATGCAAGATACACAGCAATACATGACAAATCAAGCACTGTTTTACTCAACACACAGCATAATCATAAAAACTGTAAGACCCCTATATGTATAAGGGTAATGTGTGTAATTGGATCAAATAATATGAATGGACTTGTGATGTAAAATGTGATTGATGTAAGTCCATGGATTCAATGTATGTATGTGTAATATAAATTGTAACGTACATACAAGTTCCATTGAGTATGAATACGAAGAAATGAGTTATGACAAGTGATGGATGTGATTGAGACTCAAGATGAGTAGTGTGGTAAAATGGAATGGAGTTATGCTTCCATTTGGTTTTATGTAGCATACCTTGGGACAAATAATGAATGCACACAAGTTTCAAGGTGCATAAGGTATGAATGGATGCCATTTTCAAGTTATAAAGGTGGATGGATGAGAAAATGGCCATGGCAATAGATTGAGGGTGTGTTGGCATGAGTTGCAGCAAGGAAACTGCAAGAAATCTGGAAAACATGAGGTCCAGATCGATCTCCTAGGATGAGAGATCGATCTGGGAGAGCCAGAATGCTCTTATTTGGGCGAAAGAATTGAGCAAATTGATCTCCAATGGAGCCAGATCGATCTCTCAAGCATTCTGTAGTGGAAAGATCGATCCCCAAGCACCCAGATCGATCTCCTTAGCTCTCTGTTTGGGACCAGATCGATCTCATGCTTCGACAGATCGATCTCATGCTTCAACAGATCGATCTCATTGCTTCGACAGATCGATCTCAGGCTTAAAAATTACCGTGAAAAAGAGGGATTTAAAGGGACCAGATCGATCTCCTCTTGGACCAGATCGATCTCCTCAAGTCATTTCTATATAAGGAGAGCTGAAAAATCTGGAAATCTCGGAAAACACCAAACCTTACCATTTCAACCCCAAAAACCTAACTTTCCCTCTCTAAAATCAGCCATTTTCATCGAGATTTGGAGAGAGATCATTAAAGGCAAAGTTGTTCCTATCAAAGAGAGGAACAACATAGTGAGAGGGCAATTTCCCATTTTTAGAGTTGAAGGAGTTAGGGGCTTTACCATTTGGAGCAAGAAGAGGAATCACAATGGTAAGATTCTAACACTCCAATCCAAATGTATTAGTTATTTAATTGATTTTGGAGTTGATTGGTATGAGTATTGATGGATAAACTACCTAGGAATGTAGTGGAATCGGTGTGACCTAGAAATCTAAAATGGGTATAATGTGAGGAGATGTGGGATTGAATGAGTTTATGATTTGTGGCATGCTAAAGTTGCTATTGGGGTAATGTTTATGATTTTAAATGGTTAAATGAGATTACATTGTGAGTTTGGAGGAATTGTAGAAATGGGTATGAATATGCTTGATAAATGCCATAGTGAGGGAATTCATGAAGCATGAACACTATGAGCTTAATATCGATTTGATATCGATTTTTGAATAAGATAATAGGCCTAAGAAGATTCATAGACTCGAGCTATGGGTAAAGTAATGAAACGAGGCCAAATAAGCGTTAATAGAGGCTATAGGTTAAATTGACTATAGCAAGCACAAGGATTACAATATATGGATCGAATATAATGCGGGATATGATTTTGTGCAGTCCCGAAGAGTTCGTTGAAGGCGAACCGAACCGTACGAGTAAGCAGCTTAAGGAGGTGGAATCACGCATCGCGATTCCAGGTAAGGGAATGTTGTAAGTATATAGAGGTAGCTGCTCGTATTTTGAACTCGTGGGTATATATAGGGCTTTGGAAATGTGCATGGACTTATGGAAATGTGTTTTGATGGTGTATGAGTATTTGTATGAGATTTGGTTGTTTGAAATGGTTATTGAAAAAGGGATAGTAAGGCTAATAATTGCATAAATCATGTGTTTTGAATGCTTTTACAAAACACAATGCTTTGATTTGAGCAAATAAAAGGATAGGCTGGCTAGTACTTGAATGATGTTGTGAAATAGCCCATATGAGGCACTAAGCATATTATGAGATGTTTTGAATTCATGTGAGCCGCCTATCGCGTGTATGTGATATAATTCGCGTTAGAGCCTCGCTCGCGCGAGATTTCTATGTTTTCACTTGCGTGAAACGTGCTTGAGCTTAGCTCGCACTTTGAATTTGAATTGTGATGATGTTATAAACCGTACTGGAGCTTACGCTCGTACGTGGATTTGAGTGGTTTTTCTTATGCATATAACCGTACTGGAGCTATGCTCGTACATGGTTTCTTCATATTTTTATGCATAAATGCCGTACTAGAGCGTTGCTAGTACGAAGTGAATGGTTTTGATGCATGAATTCGCGCTAGAGCGTAGCTCGCGCTGGTTTTCACACTGTGGTATGTATGAGGCCGTGGTGAGAGATACGGATTAACTCAGGGAACCCAACAGGCCTGACAGACCTCTTAGGTGAGGTGAGGGTGAGGGGCTAGGACCTGACTTAATCCATCCAGGGAACCCAACAGGCCTGACAGACCTCTTAGGTGGGGTGAGGGTGAGGGGCTAGGACCTGGATCAGGGAACCCAACGGGGGCGAGCAAGGCCATGAGGGGCTAGGACCTGGTATTGAGGTTACTCCCACGCGCTCTTGAGATTATAAAGGTTACACTCGATATGGGGTAGATAAGACCTATGGCAGGCACCCCCTAACCATGTTATGGGTCCGCGGAGTACGATGTACCGTGTATATCACATGGAGTACGATGTACCGCGTGGTGGTTACTTGATTGAGAAAGTCTGGCGGAGAACTAACCCACCTTCGTGCCAGCATAATACCCCGCACACCGGAATCCGTGTGGTCTGGGATGATATGTGACGATTGGCCAATGTAGTCACTTGAGATATAGTAACCTGTCTCCTTGCTTGATTTACGTACTACCACATGATTTTAAATCTCTAAGTGTGATTGTGATTGTTTAAGGTAGACCCGAAGGAGGGGTCGAGCCTCGTGGATTTAAATTGTGAAATGAAAATGTGGTTGTGATTGTGAATTGATGTGATGTGATTGTATGTGATGAGGAAGAGATTTATGACGTGGGTTTAAAAATGAGGTTTCTTAATGAATTGCCCTTTTTATGAATTTAAATGAGATCGAGCATGAGATGATTTATACATGATGTCTTACCATGTTTTATATGCCAATGTTACATGACTTTGATACATGATATATATGTATACTCATATGGCATAGTTTTATTCCTCATGCTCCTACTATAAATGATTTATGCATAACACTATCAGCATGTAGATAGAGTAGTCATCTACCATGCTTGCATTATTGCCTTACTGAGCGTGTGGTTGCTCATCCCACTCTATTTTCCCCCCTACAGAGCGCGCATAGTAGCCCAGTGAGGACTGAGGCGTATTATTTTGGACTCCACTGCATCTCCATCGCTAAGAGGTATATACACAGTGATTCTTTTTGTATCTAAACAATGTAAAAGCACAGTATTCTTTTGAGTTGTACTTACAGGGGATGTAGATGTCAGTAAAACATGTATTCGTATAAGTACACGATTAAATGCACATGTATGACATCGTTTTAATTAATTGAGAATGAATGAGATACGGTATTTATTATTGGCTCACAGCCCAACAGTGTGTGGTGAGTTTAGTTCACGATCGGGTAAGGTAACAGTAAAACGCGAAAAATTTTCAGTGATTTTCGGTTAAAGAGAATGGAATTGGGTCGTGACAGAGATTGGTATCAGAGCTGTGTTGGCCTGATGTGAGTCATTAATAAAACGTAGGAAAGTACATCCCCATAGTACTGTGCTTTGTTTAGATATAACTGTGTATACTGTGATGGATTGAGCTTAATGAATTATTATAATACAGGGAGTTAGGCATTATGCCAGTTACACGCAAAGGTAGAGGGGCGAGAGCACGTGCTAGAGGCCGGAGAGGTAGGCCTGAGAGCCGTGCGGAGCCACAGACGGAGCAGGCTCCACAGAACCCTGCCGAGAGAGCAGGTGACACTGAGGCTCGCTTCGCTAGATTAGAGCGGAGTATTGAGAGTTTGGTGGAGATAGTCACGCAGGCATTGGCTGCCGGTGACAGACGAGGTCCGGCAGCACAGCCTACTACGGAACAGGCAGCTGCAGAGGCGGAGAGACCTCAGACTGCTGAGACAGTTACAGTTACACCACCTCCAGCCCAGGATACAGATTCTCCTATCGCTCCACAGCAGAGCGGTAGCGATGTGGGTTATGACTGCGACTTGAGCAGGTTGCGAGAGTTTCAAGCGCTGAAACCCCCAGTGTTTAGAGGGGTGAAGGACCCAGTGATTACGGAGGATTGGGTGTATGAGATGGAGAAACTGTATAGGTTTTTCCGATGTACTTCAAGTGAGAAGGTTGCCTTTGCCGTGTTTATGTTGAAAGGCGAGGCCGAGCATTGGTGGAGGTCCACCGAGACTATTTTAAGGGCCAGACACTCTGAGATTTCGTGGGAGATATTTCTAGAGGCCTTCAGGAGACAGTACATCCCAGCTACCGCACAGAGGAGACTGCGGATGGAATTTATGAACTTGGTTCAGGGGAACCGTACTGTGGACGAGTATGAGTCCAAGTTTATGTCCTTGGGGAGATATGACCCGGACACGATGGGTAGTGAGACCCGGAAGATTTAGAAGTTCATGGATGGATTGAGATTGGCCATCCGGACTAAGCTGGCTCCCTTCGACATTGTGACTTATGAGGAGGCTGTACATAAGGCTCAGTTATGTGAACAAGATTTTGAGCGAAATGCCTCCGAGCTTGGAAGGATTAGTGTCAGGAAGGACAGAGACCGGAAGAGATCCGGGTTTGGAAGAGTGGCCAAGAGAGGTGGCCAAAGGTTTTTCGAGAAAAGGCCTAAGATTGAGGAGGTGCAGGAGAGAGCTGCCAGACCCCCTGTATACCCAGCCTTGACAGCGCCGAGGGGTATAACTATTGGAGGACCACGACCTACCACGGATCAGTGTAGGAGATGTGGGAGATACCATGGGACTAGGCCATGTCAGGCGCCCCCTGTTTCGTGTTTTAGGTGTGGGAGGCCAGGGCATATATCGAGGTACTGCACTGAGATGACTGAGGTTGCCCCACAGAAGGGCAAGGAGCCTGAGGGAGCTCCAGTTGAGACAGCAGCCCCGAGAAGGAGGGCTACAGCTGAAGAGAAGGGGAAACAGACTGCGGGTGTGAGCAGAGGAAGGGTGCACGCACTAGACCAGGACACTGCAGACGCATCGACGGATGTGATTAAAGGTACCATCCGAATCTTTGATTTAGAAGCATTGGTATTATTTGATCCTGGTGCCACGCATTCTTTTATATCACCTTCCTTTGCACATAAATTGTTGAAATATGTGAAACCAACATTGTTGGATAAAATGTTGATGATTTCCACACCTATGAATGATAGCCAATTGACTGAGCATGTATGTAGAGATTGTAAGTTAAAGATAGAGGGGAAGGAAATGATAGCCAATCTGATTTTATTGAATATGAATGATTTTGATGTAATTTTGGGAATGGATTGGTTGGCTACCAATCGTGTTGTGATGGATTGTCATGCCAAAACATTGATGTTTTCAGGATTAGACAATCTTATTGTAAATTTTGATGAAAAGAAATGATATGAAATTTGTATAATTGTGGTAAATAAAAGAGTATGATTTTAAATGCATAATTGCTTGAGAGATAAATCATTTATTTTGATAAATGTTGAATGTGGAGTGATGGTTTATGTTACTAACGATGGAGAGGATATTGTGAAGGGTTCATTGCCTATGTGGTCGATATAGATGAGGCACACCCGGAATTGAAGGACATACCCGTAATTACGGACTACCCTGATGTCTTTCCGGATGAATTACCAGGACTACCACCTGAAAGGGAAATGGAATTTTGCATGGAGTTAGTGCCTGGTACAGAGCCGATATCGAAGCCACCCTATAGAATGGCTCCAATAGAGTTGGAAGAGCTGAAGAAACAGCTGCAAGAGTTGTTGGAGAAGGGGTTTATTAGACCGAGTGTCTCACCTTGGGGAGCACCGGTTCTATTTGTAAGGAAGAAGGATGGAAGCCTCCGACTGTGTATAGATTACCGGTTGTTGAATAAGGCCACCATTAAGAACAAGTACCCCCTTCCAAGAATCGATGATTTATTGGATCAGCTCCAGGGAGCCGAAGTATTTTCTAAGATAGATCTGCGATCAGGGTACCATCAGTTGAGGATCAGGAGTGGAGATGTACCCAAGACAGCATTTCGTACCCGTTATGGTCACTACGAGTTTTTGGTGATGCCATTCGGATTGACGAATGCTCCCGCAGTATTTATGGCATTGATGAATGATATATTCAAGCCATACCTGGACAAGTTTGTGATTGTTTTCATAGATGACATTTTGGTGTATTCCAAGTCCAGGGAAGATCATGAGGAGCACTTGAGGATAGTTCTGCAGACCCTCCGAGAGAGAAAATTGTATGCCAAACTCAGCAAGTGTAACTTTTGGTTGGAACAGATCTCATTTCTGGGGCATGTTGTGTCAAAGGATGGGGTATCAGTGGATCCATCCAAGATAGAGGCAGTTGTGCAGTGGGAACAGCCCAAGACAGTAACTGAGATCAGGAGTTTCCTGGGATTGGCAGGATATTATCAGAGATTTGTAGAGGGTTTCTCCAGACTAGCTGCTCCGTTGACACGCCTCACGCTTAAAGATGTTAAGTTTGTGTGGGATGAGGCATGTGAGAGGAGTTTTGAGGAGCTCAAGCGTCGATTGACGACCGCTCCAGTTCTCACCATTCCTACCAGCTCAGGAGGATTCTCGGTGTATACGGATGCATCACACCAGGGACTGGGCTGTGTGCTTATGCAGGATGGGAAGGTAGTTGCCTATGGATCTAGACAGTTGAAAGATCATGAGAGGAACTACCCGACACATGATTTGGAGTTGGCGGCTGTAGTATTTGCTTTGAAAATATGGCGCCATTATCTCTATGGTGAGAAATTTCAGGTGTTCACAGATCATAAGAGCCTTAAATACCTGTTCTCGCAGAAAGAGCTGAATATGAGACAGAGGAGATGGCTCGAACTCCTGAAAGACTATGACTGTGAAATCATGTACCACCCGGGTAAGGCAAATGTAGTTGCTGATGCTTTGAGTAGAAAGAACCTTGGGTTGGTGTCTTATATGATGGTACGGGAACATGAGTTGTTAGAACACTTTGCGAACCTCAGTTTGGATGTGACCCCACCTGGATCTGAGAGACTTGAGATCATGGCTAGTTTGAGGCTAGAGCCAGAGTTGATTGGCCGTATTCGGCAAGCCCAGCAGAGCGATCGACGGTGTATCGATTGGCTGAGGCAGATACAGACAGGTGTGGGTATTGATTTTGAGCAGAGTGCTGATGGCTTATTGAGGTTCAGAGGCAGAGTATGCGTTCCCAAGGATCCTGAGATCAGGAGAACGATTTTATCAGAGGCTCACTCATCGAAGTATACGATACATCCGGGAAGTACCAAGATGTATCAAAACCTTCGGAAGGTTTATTGGTGGTCTGGAATGAAAAGAGACATCGCGGAATATGTTGCTAAGTGTCTCGTTTGTCAGCAAGTGAAGGTAGAGCATCAGAAGCCTGCAGGATTATTGCAGCCTCTACCGATACCGACTTGGAAATGGGAGTATGTCACCATGGATTTTGTGATGGGGTTGCCGAGGACCCGTAGAGGTCATGATGCCATATGGGTTATTGTTGACCGATTGACTAAGTCCGCCCATTTCTTGGCTATGAGAGCTACCGATACACTGAGTCAGTTGGCGAACCTGTATATTCGAGAGATAGTACGGCTACATGGTGTACCAGTGAGCGTTGTTTCTGATAGGGATGCCCGCTTCACTTCCCATTTCTGGGAACACTTTCAGGAAGCGCTGGGGACCCGACTGAGTTTTAGCACCGCTTTTCATCCTCAGACAGATGGGCAGTCAGAGAGGACTATACAGACCCTCGAGGATATGTTGAGAGCGTGTGTGCTGGATTATAGAGGCTCCTGGGATGACCACTTGCAGTTAGCCGAGTTCGCGTATAATAATAGCTATCATGCTAGTATCGGGATGGCACCCTATGAGGCATTATACGGGCGTAGATGCCGTTCCCCTATTGGATGGGAAGAGGTTGGTGACAGACAAATTTTTGCTCCGGACTTAGTGCAGCAGGCATCTGAGGACGTCCAGTTGATATGTGAGAGATTACGGACAGCTCAGAGCCGGCAAAAGAGTTATGCTGACAAGAGACGAAGACCACTGGAGTTTGATGAGGGTGAGTCGGTATTTCTGAGGGTATCACCATCGAAGGGTATTATGAGATTCGGTAAGAAGGGCAAGCTGAGCCCTAGATATATCGGACCCTTCGAGATTTTGGAGAGAGTGGGAGATAAGGCGTATAGGTTGGCATTGCCACCGGACTTGGCGAATGTCCACAACGTCTTCCACGTCTCGATGCTTCGGAAGTATCACCCGGACCCGGCACACGTGATAAGATATGAGCCGTTGGAGCTCCATGAGAGTATGACGTATGTTGAGAAGTAGGTTCGGATATTAGATAGAAAAGAGAAAGTGTTGCGGAATAAGACAATTCCCTTGGTGAAAGTGCTTTGGCAACACCACACGGCGGAAGAGGCCACGTGGGAATTGGAGAACCTGATACGGGAGAAGTACCCCCAACTGTTTGAAGAGTGACTTGGTTCTAATTTGGAGGACCAAATTCCTTGAAGGAGGGGAGAATGTAAGACCCCGTATATGTATAAGGGTAATATGTGTAATTGGATCAAATAATATGAATGGACTTGTGATGTAAAATGTGATTGATGTAAGTCCATGGATTCAATGTATGTATGTGTAATATAAATTGTAACGTACATACAAGTTCCATTGAGTATGAATACGAAGAAATGAGTTATGACAAGTGATGGATGTGATTGAGACTCAAGATGAGTAGTGTGGTAAAATGGAATGGAGTTATGCTTCCATTTGGTTTTATGTAGCATACCTTGGGACAAATAATGAATGCACACAAGTTTCAAGGTGCATAAGGTATGAATGGATGCCATTTTCAAGTTATAAAGGTGGATGGATGAGAAAATGGCCATGGCAATAGATTGAGGGTGTGTTGGCATGAGTTGCAGCAAGGAAACTGCAAGAAATCTGGAAAACATGAGGTCCAGATCGATCTCTTAGGATGAGAGATCGATCTGGGAGAGCTAGAATGCTCTTATTTGGGCGAAAGAATTGAGCAGATCGATCTCCAATGGAGCCAGATCGATCTCTCAAGCATTCTGTAGTGGAAAGATCGATCCCCAAGCACCCAGATCGATCTCCTTAGCTCTCTGTTTGGGACCAGATCGATCTCATGCTTCGACAGATCGATCTCATGCTTCAACAGATCGATCTCATTGCTTCGACAGATCGATCTCAGGCTTAAAAATTACCGTGAAAAAGAGGGATTTTAAGGGACCAGATCGATCTCCTCTTGGACCAGATCGATCTCCTCAAGTCATTTCTATATAAGGAGAGCTGAAAAATCTGGAAATCTCGGAAAACACCAAACCTTACCATTTCAACCCCAAAAACCTAACTTTCCCTCTCTAAAATCAGCCATTTTCACCGAGATTTGGAGAGAGATCATTAGAGGCAAAGTTGTTCCTATCAAAGAGAGGAACAACATAGTGAGAGGGCAATTTCCCATTTTTAGAGTTGAAGGAGTTAGGGGCTTTACCATTTGGAGCAAGAAGAGGAATCACATTGGTAAGATTCTAACACTCCAATCCAAATGTATTAGTTATTTAATTGATTTTGGAGTTGATTGGTATGAGTATTGATGGATAAACTACCTAGGAATGTAGTGGAATCGGTGTGACCTAGAAATCTAAAATGGGTATAATGTGAGGAGATGTGGGATTGAATGAGTTTATGATTTGTGGCATGCTAAAGTTGCTATTGGGGTAATGTTTATGATTTTAAATGGTTAAATGAGATTACATTGTGAGTTTGGAGGAATTGTAGAAATGGGTATGAATATGCTTGATAAATGCCATAGTGAGGGAATTCATGAAGCATGAACACTATGAGCTTTATATCGATTTGATATCGATTTTTGAATAAGATAATAGGCCTAAGAAGATTCATAGACTCGAGCTATGGGTAAAGTAATGAAACGAGGCCAAATAAGCGTTAATAGAGGCTATAGGTTAAATTGACTATAGCAAGCACAAGGATTACAATATATGGATCGAATATAATGCGGGATACGATTTTGTGCAGTCCCGAAGAGTTCGTTGAAGGCGAACCGAACCGTACGAGTAAGCAGCTTAAGGAGGTGGAATCACGCATCGCGATTCCAGGTAAGGGAATGTTGTAAGTATATAGAGGTAGCTGCTCGTATTTTGAACTCGTGGGTATGTATAGGGCTTTGGAAATGTGCATGGACTTATGGAAATGTGTTTTGATGGTGTATGAGTATTTGTATGAGATTTGGTTGTTTGAAATGGTTATTGAAAAAGGGATAGTAAGGCTAATAATTGCATAAATCATGTGTTTTGAATGCTTTTACAAAACACAATGCTTTGATTTGAGCAAATAAAAGGATAGGCTGGCTAGTACTTGAATGATGTTGTGAAATAGCCCATATGAGGCACTAAGCATATTATGAGATGTTTTGAATTCATGTGAGCCGCCTATCGCGTGTATGTGATATAATTCGCGTTAGAGCCTCGCTCGCGCGAGATTTCTATGTTTTCACTTGCGTGAAACGTGCTTGAGCTTAGCTCGCACTTTGAATTTGAATTGTGATGATGTTATAAACCGTACTGGAGCTTACGCTCGTACGTGGATTTGAGTGGTTTTTCTTATGCATATAACCGTACTGGAGCTATGCTCGTACATGGTTTCTTCATATTTTTATGCATAAATGCCGTACTAGAGCGTTGCTAGTACGAAGTGAATGGTTTTGATGCATGAATTCGCGCTAGAGCGTAGCTCGCGCTGGTTTTCACACTGTGGTATGTATGAGGCCGTGGTGAGAGATACGGATTAACTCAGGGAACCCAACAGGCCTGACAGACCTCTTAGGTGAGGTGAGGGTGAGGGGCTAGGACCTGACTTAATCCATCCAGGGAACCCAACAGGCCTGACAGACCTCTTAGGTGGGGTGAGGGTGAGGGGCTAGGACCTGGATCAGGGAACCCAACGGGGGCGAGCAAGGCCATGAGGGGCTAGGACCTGGTATTGAGGTTACTCCCACGCGCTCTTGAGATTATAAAGGTTACACTCGATATGGGGTAGATAAGACCTATGGCAGGCACCCCTTAACCATGTTATAGGTCCGCGGAGTACGATGTACCGTGTATATCACATGGAGTACGATGTACCGCGTGGTGGTTACTTGATTGAGAAAGTCTGGCGGAGAACTAACCCACCTTCGTGCCAGCATAATACCCCGCACACCGGAATCCGTGTGGTCTGGGATGATATGTGACGATTGGCCAATGTAGTCACTTGAGATATAGTAACCTGTCTCCTTGCTTGATTTACGTACTACCACATGATTTTAAATCTCTAAGTGTGATTGTGATTGTTTAAGGTAGACCCGAAGGAGGGGTCGAGCCTCGTGGATTTAAATTGTGAAATGAAAACGTGGTTGTGATTGTGAATTGATGTGATGTGATTGTATGTGATGAGGAAGAGATTTATGACGTGGGTTTAAAAAGGAGGTTTCTTAATGAATTGCCCTTTTTATGAATTTAAATGAGATCGAGCATGAGATGATTTATACATGATGTCTTACCATGTTTTATATGCCAATGTTACATGACTTTGATACATGATATATATGTATACTCATATGGCATAGTTTTATTCCTCATGCTCCTACTATAAATGATTTATGCATAACACTATCAGCATGTAGATAGAGTAGTCATCTACCATGCTTGCATTATTGCCTTACTGAGCGTGTGGTTGCTCATCCCACTCTATTTTCTCCCCTACAGAGCGCGCATAGTAGCCCAGTGAGGACTGAGGCGTATTATTTTGGACTCCACTGCATCTCCATCGCTAAGAGGTATATACACAGTGATTCTTTTTGTATCTAAACAATGTAAAAGCACAGTATTCTTTTGAGTTGTACTTACGGGGGATGTAGATGTCAGTAAAACATGTATTCGTATAAGTACACGATTAAATGCACATGTATGACATCGTTTTAATTAATTGAGAATGAATGAGATACGGTATTTATTATTGGCTCACAGCCCAACAGTGTGTGGTGAGTTTAGTTCACGACCGGGTAAGGTAACAGTAAAACGCGAAAAATTTTCAGTGATTTTCGGTTAAAGAGAATGGAATTGGGTCGTGACAAAAACCTCGTGCGAGCAACTCAGCGTAAGAGCACACAACATACCTGAGGCATCGAGCACGGTTTTACAAGGAATTTACAAACGAGTATAGTTAAAGCAAGACACACAGCAATAATCGAAGGCTCCAGTATGATTCCTAAAAATCTAGTGCGAGCTCTCGAGTGGAACACACAGCATCACCCGAAGCATCGATCTCCCGTTTGCTTTTCTCAAAATCCATTTTAAAACAATGTGCAAGCAGGGCTGGTTAATCTACCATTGCCACTTAGGCTCTAGCACCAATTCATACAAAAAAGAAATAGAAGGCTTCATTCACTGAGTATGAGTGAGAGGGCAATCTCCCTTCAATCACTCGTTAAAATGCAATTACTAAACCGAGAGTTCGTCTATTATTAATCTTTCTCAAAACGTTTGCAAAACCTCTTTTCACCACAAAACATAGAAGTTATGCAACTCATACTTATAGGTTCTTCTCATACTTAGTTTTTCACCTATGTATATACCAATATCTATCTACTTATTGATATCATTCAATCACACACAGGGATTTATCAAAATACATCTAGCTATCTCTATATATTTGTATAAACCCCTTACCTCGAATCACGCTCGAATCACTTTCCTTCGATTTCCACTTCTCGTGATCCGATCTTATCGACTCCAATTATATCTTCTGGAGCTGAAATTATGTACTACACATATCAGTATACCTCATTTCACTTACATGATAATCAAATCAATGCATTGGGCCATTTATATCTTATTTGGCCTCGTTACATCATTATCGGACCTTACTCTTTCTTAAGTTCATTTCAAGTATATAACTCATTTTTTGAGAATCTCTTATACTCCTTGAGTTTACTGATTCATATTGAACCGGGATGAAGCTTATAATGCCTCAAATTCATTATTTTCTTTCTCTATGGCATTTCATCAAACACTTAGTATGCCCATTATAATTTCTCATCTAATCCCACTTATGGATTTCAATATGTCAACTTAGCATCATCTATACATGATCATTAACATCTCTACATGCTCAAATCTTTATTAACTCTATGCTAATTCAATTTTTCCTCATTAAACCCATTTTAGGTCATAGCTTTGTTTTTCACATTTCAACCAACAATATATACACCAAATCACTCATCATCATGCCTAGATTCACATACATGAGATTGTTGCATTGAAATCTTACCTATCTCAGCTTTTCTCCTTTTTCACCAAAATTGGGGGAAAGCTCTTTTCCTCTTTCAATCCAACGATTCGACCTCTCGTTTTCAACTATGTTGTTCTCCTCCTTTCTAGGAATAACTTTGCTGAAATGAACTTCTCTCAAATCTCTAAGGAAAGTGTTGAGAGTTTAGAGAGAGAAACTAGGTTACTTTACTTCAAAAATGGAAGGACTTGTTTTTCGTGAAATGCAGCTCAGCTGCCCAGTTTTTATAGAAATGACTTGATGAGATTGATCTTCATAAGTGAGGGATCGATCTTGTCCTGCTTTAAGTCTCTCGGCATTTAGTTTTCAAGCATAAAGGATCTATCTGTTCTGAAGGGTAAGATCGATCTTGGCCAGGCAGAGAGCTTCAAAGATCGATCTACTAGAGGAATGAGATCGATCTGTTTCTGGCTAAGACATAATGAGATCGGTTTACTTGAGGATGAGATCGATCCTTACTTGGCAGAACTATACCGAGATCGATCTGGCTTGAAGGAGGGATCGATCTCCCCTTGCTCTGCAGCTTACTTAGCTGAATTTTTTCCCAGATTCTCAAGGTTAACTTCATATCAATTCATTTCACTACTCATTTTGCATTCATTACACATTTATCACTTAAAGAGGTCTATTTCTTATAATTCATACATAACAAAACTTGTGTGTACATCATAAACTCATATAACAAGTGTGTACATCAAGTTTACGGACCTTACATCTCCTATGATTCATATTACATGAATAAGTGTCTACTTAGAGCATCATAAGGATTACATATGAAAATGTGGGCCTTACATTCCTCCCCTCCTTTAAGAAATTTGGTCCTTCAAATTAGAAACAAGTTACTCCTTAAAAAGTCGGAGGTACTTTTCCCGTATAAGGTTCTCCAACTCCTAAGTAGCTTCCTCTGAAGTATGGTGCAGCCAAAGAACCTTAATAAGCAGAATCGTCTTGTTCCGTAGCACTTTTTCCTTCCTATCCAGTATCTGGATCGATTTCTCTACATATGACAAATCATTCTTGAGCTCTAATGGCTCATACCAAATCACATGAGTTGGGTTTGGATGGTACTTCCAAAGCATCGACACATGGAAGACGTTATGTATGCCTACTAGCTCTGGTGGTGATGCTAGCCTGTAGGCCTTATCTCCCACATGCTCCAGTATCTCAAATGGTCCGATATACCGAGGGCTCAACTTACCCTTCTTACCAAACCTCATAATCCCTTTCAAGGGAGAAACTTTTAAGAATACCGAGTCACCCACGATGAACTCTAGTAGCCCCCATCTCATGTCAATGTAACTTTTTTGCCTACTCTGAGCTATTCTTAATCTCTCACATATCAACTAAACAACCTCAGAGGCTTGCTGTACCAAGTCAGGAGCAAAAATTTTCCTTTCACCCACTTCTTCCCACCTTCTACCATACAAGGCCTCATACGGTGCCATCCCGATACTCTAGTGGTAACTATTGTTGTATGCAAATTCAACTAACGGCAGGTGATCATCTCAGAAGCCTTTTAAATCCATATCACTTGTTCTCAACATGTCCTCTAACATTTTGATGGTTATCTCCTACTGACCATCGGTCTGAGGATGGAAAGCAGTACTGAAACTCAATCGGGTTCCCATAGCTTCTTGAAAATGTTTCCAAAAGTGAGAAGTGAAGCGAGAATTCCTATTTGATACGATGCTCACTGGAATACCATGTAGCCTCACTATCTTCCGTACATAAAACTTTGCTAAACTACTCAAAGTATCTATAGATTTCATAGCTAGAAAGTGGGCAGATTTTGTTAGTCTGTCAACCACTACCCAGATAGCATCATGGTTTCTCTTAGTCCTTGGTAATCCCATTATGAAATCTATGGTGACATGCTCTCATTTCCAAGTTGGTATAGGTAGAAGCTACAACAATCTTGCAGGCTTCTGATGCTCTACCTTCACTTGCTGACATACAAGACATCTTGCCACAAACTCTGCGAT
Source organism: Firmiana major (assembly GCA_033439115.1). Taxonomy (NCBI): domain Eukaryota; kingdom Viridiplantae; phylum Streptophyta; class Magnoliopsida; order Malvales; family Malvaceae; genus Firmiana; species Firmiana major. Next base: position 14,320,050 of record CM065904.1, on the reverse strand, counting down.
ATCTCTTTTAATCCCTGACCACCAATATACTTTTCGAAGATTCTGATACATCTTCTTGCTCCCGGATGCAATGTATATCTCGATGAATGAGCTTCTATCAAAATCAACCTCTTTAACTCTGGGTCATCGAGAACGCAAATCCTACCTTTAAACCTCAGTAAGCCATCTTCACTCACTAAGAAATCGGCCACATCACCCCACTAAATCAGACTCACACGATCCTCACACAGTAGATCGGTATGTTGAACCTAGCATATTTGGTTAATCAAATCTGGTTCCACTCGTAAGCTAGCTATCACACAGTCTCTGTCAATATCAAGAGGGTCTATATCTAACCTGAGATGGGCAAACTGCTTGAGCAGCTCATATTCCCTGACCATCATGTGTGATACCATTCCAAGGCTCTTTCTCCTCAGGGCATCTGCCACAACCTTAGCCTTTCCTGGATGGTATAGTATCTCGCACTCATAATCCTTTAGAAGCTCTATCCATCGTCTCTGCCTCCTATTTAACTCTTTCTGTGAAAACAGATATCTGAGGCTCTTATGATCTGTATACACCTGAAATTTCTCACCGTACCAGTAGCGGCACCATATTTTCAAAGCAAATACCACAGTTTCCAACTCTAAATCATGGGTCGGGTAGTTCCTCTCATGATCCTTAAGCTATCTAGAACCGTAGGCTACTACATTCTCATCCTGCATCAACACACAACCCAGTCCCTGTCTCGAGGCATCTGTATACACTGAGTAACCTCTTGAGCTAGTGGCTATAATGAGAATAGGTGCAGTGGTCAGTCTGTGCTTTAGTTCGCAGAAACTACTTTCACATTTATTATCCCACTCAAATGCCACATTCTTTCATGTAAGACGTGTCAATGGAGCAGCCAGCTTAGAGAATCCCTCAATAAACTGTCGGTAATAACCTGCTAAACCTAAAAAATCGTGGATCTCTGTAACCGTCTTGGGTCTTTCCCACTGTATCATAGCCTCTATCTTGGACGGATCCATTGATACGTCGTTTCTCGAGACTACATGACCCAGAAAGGATATCTTACTCAGCCAAAAATCACACTTGTTGAGTTTAGCATACAACTCCTGATCTCGGAGGGTCTGTAACAATGTTCTCAAATGCTGCTCATGTTCTTCACTGGACTTCAAGTACACCAATATGTCATCTATAAAGACAATCACGAACCTATCTAGGTATGAGTTGAACACATCATTCATTAGAGCCATAATAGTTGCAGGAGTATTCGTCAACCCAAATGGTAAAACTAAAAACTCATAATGGCCATAACGGGTCTAAAACGCTGTCTTGGGTACATCTCCACTCCGAATCCTCAACTGATGATACCCAGACCTATGATCAATCTTCGAAAAAACCTGTGCTCCCTCCAACTGATCCAATAGATCGTCTATCCATGGAAAGGGATATTTATTCTTGATGGTAGCCTTATTCAACAATCGATAATCTATACAAAGTCGAAGACTCCCATCTTTTTTCTTTACAAATAGAACCGGTGCTCCCTAAGGTGATACACTCGGTCTGATAAACCCCTTGTCCAACAACTCTTGCAATAGTTTCTTTAGCTCCTCCAATTTAATCGGAGCCATTCCATACAATGGGTTGGATATCGATTCAGTTCCAGCCACCAAATCAATACAGAATTCCATCTCTCTATCTGGAGGCAATCCTTGTAATTCTTACGGAAAGACATCAGGAAATTCACTAACCACTGGGATGTCAGCTAGGTACACCTTATCCAAGTCAACCACATAGGCGATAAAACCTTCAACACATTATTATTACATTCGTTAGCAACATCATTCATCCTTAAAATTAATTTACTACTTCTTTCATTGCTTTTCAAATCTTACAATGTGCTTTTCAGGGATGGAAAACATTACTGTCTTAGCATAACAGTCTAAAACAGCATGGTTTGCAACCAACCAATCCATTCCTAGTATTACATCGAAATCCTTCATAGCTAATAGGATGAGATCGACCGACATGTCCTTTTCCCCTACTTTTAACTTACAACTCTTACATACATACTTCGTCATTACATTGTCTCTCACTGGAGTGTTTATAAGTAAAACTCTACCTAAGGGTACAGGTTTCACATGTTCACACAGTTTATATGCAAATGAAGGTGATATGAATGAATGCGTGGCACCAGGATCAATCAATGCTAATGCTTCAAAATCAAAGAATAGGATGGTACCTTTAATCACATCTCAAGAAGCCTCTGGAGATGCCAGGTCCAATGCAAACACCCACCCTCGACCAACAGCTTGCTTCCCTTTCTCTTCGACTGTGGCCTTCCCTTAGGTGTAGGTGTCTCAACTATAGCCTTCTTTGGCTCTTTGCCCTTCTATGGGGCTGTATCAACCAACTCTGGGTATTCACAAGCTATGTGCCCCGGTTTACCACACCTATAACATGATCTCATCGATAACAGGCATGGTCTACACCCATGATATCTACCACATAACTTACATTGCTCTGTGGTAGGTCAAGGTTCGCCAATAACTATACCCCTCGAAGTTGGAGGTAGAATTGGATATGCTGGAGGTTTCACAGGCCTCTCTCGTACCTCCTCAATCTTAGGCCCTTTACCAAATAACCTTCGGCCCTTTCTAAACCCTCTATCCTCGACTAACCTCTTCTGGTCTTTATCTCTACCCTTACCACTCCTGCTCAATTTTGAGGCATGCAACTCATAATCCTGCTCACATAGCTGAGCTCTGCATAATGCCTCGTCGTAGGTGGTAATGTCCAGTGGAGCTAATCGAGCTCTGATGGAAAGACTCAGTCCTTCAAGAAATTTCTAAACCTTTCTATCCTCAAGGCTTATAGTGACTTTGCAACCAACCAATCCATTCCTAGTATTACATCGAAATCCTTCATAGCTAATAGGATGAGATCAGCCGACATGTCCTTTTTCCCTACTTTTAACTTACAACTCTTACATACATACTCCGTCATTACGTTGTCTCTCACTGGAGTGTTTATAAGTAAAACTCTACCTAAGGGTACAGATTTCACATGTTCACACAGTTTATATGCAAATGAAGATTTCACATGTTCACACAGTTTATATGCAAATGAAGGTGATATGAATGAATGTATGGCACCAGGATCAATCAATGCTAATGCGTCAAAATCAAAGAATAGGATGGTACCTTTAATTACATCTCAGGAAGCATCTGGAGATGCCTGGTCCAATGAAAACACCCACCCTCGACCAACAGCTTGCTTCCCTTTCTCTTTGGCTGTGGCCTTCCCTTAGGTGTAGGTGTCTCAACTATAGCCTTCTCTAGCTCTTTGCCCTTTCGTGGGGCTGTATCAACTAACTCTGGGCATTCACGAGCTATGTGCCCTGATTTACCACACCTATAACATGATCTCATCGATAACGGACATGGTCTACACCCATGATATCTACCACATAACCTGCACTACTCTGTGGTAGGTCAAGGTTCGCCAATAACTATACCCTTCGAAGTTAGAGGTAAAATTGGATATGTTGGAGGTTTCACAAGCCTCTCTCGTACCTCCTCAATCTTAGGCCATTTACCAAATAACCTTTGGCCCTTTATGAGACCTCTATCCTCGACTAACCTCTTCTGGTCTTTATCTCTGCCTTTACCACTCCTGCTCAATTTCGAGGCATGCAACTCATAATCCTGCTCACATAGCTGAGCTCTACGTAATGCCTCGTCGTAGGTGGTAATGTCCAGTGGAGCTAATCGAGCTCTGATGGAAAGACTCAGTCCCTCAAGAAATTTCTAAACTTTTTTGTCCTCAAGGCTCATAGTGACTGTATCATATATCTCTAAAGATGTGAATCCAAACTCATACTCATCCACTGTTTGATTCCCTTGAGTCAATGTCATAAATTCCATCTGCATCTTTCTCTGAGCAGTAGCTAGAATGGATTGCCTCCTAAAGGCATCCAAGAATATATCCCATGTCACAATCGGGTGTTATGCACTCAACATTGGCTGTGTGGCCATCCACCAATGCTCGGCCTCATCCTGTAATACAAAAGCTGCAAAGGTGACCCTCTCTATGGCGGAGCAATGGAAAAATTGGCAGAGCTTCTCCATACTACGTATCTAATGCTCAGCTAACACTGGGTTCTTCACCCCACTAAATGAAGGTGGTCCAAACTTCTGAAACTCTCTCAATCTACCCAGATAACAATCATACACTCCTTCACCACTAACCTATTATTGAGCTATAAGATCCTGAACTGGTGAGGGAATGTCCTGAACTAGAGGGGTGTAGGAATTTTTACCTCTGTAGCTCGAGGTCTCAGGGCAGGTTGTGCTGGCTATTGTCTCTCAAGTGCAGCAGCCTGACCAGTAGGGTTGTCCTGTCTACCCCCAAGTCTGGCCATCGCCTGTGTAAACATCTCTATGATCGTGTCTACACTTCGTTGTAATTGTATTATACGCGCCTCAACAACATCACTAAGCTCAGGTGGATCTCTACTAGAATTGGATCCACTGCGCCTCTCGGGCTCATCTCTATACCCTTGAGAGCATGAACCCTCTCCTTTACGAGTACGTCGCCTATCAGACATCCTGCATACTCAAAATAAGTGTCTCAGTCACATTTTTCTGACTTGGTATACACAATTGTATCCTAATAATGCATAGTACTTTGGGGATATATAATTTCCTAACTATGGATATTGACTTACATCAGACCAGCTCCGCTCTTATACCATTAATTATGTCATGACCCTCTCCCTCTCTCTTACATGACTTTTACTTTACTTTCAACAGTTTGGCTGTGAGTCAACATCCAATCCATATCTCATCCATCATAATTAAATAAATTCATTTAAATGAAGTAAAATAGAAACTGGACTTTTATATATGTGTGTGGAAGTGTTTACATCAGTTTCTATTATATACATCCCCTAAAATACAGAAGATAAACTTTCTGTGCATTAATTTACAGGATACAAAATTTTTCATCTCAAGTGTTTACCTCTCTATACTACTGGATGACTGAAGCAACACAATAGCAGGAACAATCGCAGTGTACTCACTACTACATAGAATCTATGGAGGAGAAATAAGGGGGTGAGCTAACACGCTCAGTAAGGAAAATATGAAAGCTGGTAGATAACTACACTATCTACATGCTAAATATATATATATACACTCATTTTCCTTATAAAGCATATGCATTCCTTAAAATAACTTCCATCGATGCGAAACCATTAATTCGCTAGATAGGTATATGCATATTCACACAACATACTCTTTTCACACAGCTCATCATAAAATCATTGAGTACACATTTAGAAATCACTTTGCACTCAGCAAATCAATATACATGAGACATAATTATAGGTTATCATATCCCCAGACACACAGCAAGGGAAACATATGTCACCACACACAGTAGTGACAATGTCACATCACATAGATAAATACAAGACTTATGGCCATAGTCAGATTCCAAGCAACACTGATCAGGTGTGCGGGAACCCTACGCTTGGGGAGGCGGATCAACCATCCCTTCAGCTCATACTGAAATCACGGTACATCGTACTCCATGGCTAACGCTCACGGTACATCGTGCTCCCGTGGATCCTTATCACCCATTTCCATTGTCTCAAAATCTCGTACGAGCAGGTCTGTGCAAGACACACAGCAATACACGATGGCTCCAGCATAGTTTTGTACTCATTACATCACATCCATAAACCATGTGCGAGCAGGTCAATGAAAGACACACAGCAATACACGACAGCTCAAGCATGATTTTACTCAACGCACAGTATAATCATAAAAACCTCGTGCGAGCAACTCAGCGTAAGAGTGCAGAGCATACCTGAGGCATCGAGCACGGTTTTACTACGAATTTAAATGTGAGCATAGTCAGAGCAAGACACACAGCAATACTCGAAGGCTCCAGCATGATTCCCAAAAATCTAGTGTGAGTTCTCGAGTGGAACACACAGCATCACCCAAGGCATCGAGTACTCTTTTGCTTTTCTCAAAATCCCTTTTAAAATAATGTGCGAGCAAGGTTGGTTAATCTACCGAAGCCCCTTAGCATCAATTCATACAGAAAAGAAATAGAAGGCTCCATTCATTGCGTATGAGTAAGAGGGCAATCTCCCTTCAATCACTTGTTAAAACTTTTCATACAATTCCTAAACCAGGAGTCCGTCTATTATTAATCTTTCTCAAAACGTTTGCAAAACCTCTTTTCACCACAAAACATAGAAGTAATGCAACTGATACTTATATGTTCTTTTCATACTTAGTTTTTTCACCTATATATATACTGATATCTATCTACTTATTGATATCATTCAATCACATACAGGGATTTATCAAAATACATCTAGCTATCTCTATAGCTTTGTATAAATCCCTTACCTCGAATCACGCTCGAATCACTTTCCTTCGATTTTCACTTCCCGTGATTCGATCTTATCGACTCCAATTATATCTTCTAGAGCTGAAATTGTGTACTACACATATCAGCATACTTCATTTCACTTGCATGATATTCAAATCAATGCATTGGGCCATTTATATCTTATTTGGCCTTGTTATATCATTATCGGACCTTACTCTTTCTTAAGTCCATTTCGAGTATACAACTCATTTTTTGAGAATCTCCTAGACTCCTTGAGTCTACCGATTCATATTAAACCGGCGTTAAGCTTACAATGCCTCAAGTTCATTATTTTCTTTCTCTATGGCATTTCATCAAACACTTAGTATGCCCATTATAATTTCTCATCTAATCCCACTTATGGATTTCAATATGTCAACTTAGCATCATCTATACATACTCTTTAACATCTCTACATGCTCAAATCTTTATTAACTCTATGCTAATTCAATTTTTCCTCATTAAACCCATTTTAGGTCATAGCTTTGTTTTTCACATTTCAACCAACAATATATACACCAAATCACTCATCATCATGCCTAGATTCACATACATGAGATTGTTGCATTGAAATCTTACCTATCTCAGCTTTTCTCCTTTTTCACCAAAATTGGGGGAAAGCTCTTTTCCTCTTTCAATCCAACGATTCGACCTCTCGTTTTCAACTATGTTGTTCTCCTCCTTTCTAGGAATAACTTTGCTGAAATGAACTTCTCTCAAATCTCTAAGGAAAGTGTTGAGAGTTTAGAGAGAGAAACTAGGTTACTTTACTTCAAAAATGGAAGGACTTGTTTTTCGTGAAATGCAGCTCAGCTGCCCAGTTTTTATAGAAATGACTTGATGAGATTGATCTTCATAAGTGAGGGATCGATCTTGTCCTGCTTTAAGTCTCTCGGCATTTAGTTTTCAAGCATAAAGGATCTATCTGTTCTGAAGGGTAAGATCGATCTTGGCCGGTAGAGAGCTTCAGAGATTGATCTGCTAGAGGAATAAGATCGATCTGCTTCTGGTCGAGACATAATGAGATCAATCTACTTGAGGATGAGATCGATCCTTGATTGGTAGAACCATACCAAGATCGAATTGGCTTGAAGGAGAGATCGATCTCCCCTTGCTCTGCAGCATACTTAGCTGAAATTTTTCTCAGATTCTCAATGCTAACTTCATATCAATTCACTTCACTACTCATTTTGCATTCATTACACATTTTTCCCTTAAAGAGGTTCATTTCTTATAATTCATACATAACGAAACTTGTGTGTACATCATAAACTCATATAACAAGTGTGTACATTAAGTTTAAGGACCTTACATCTCTTATGATTCATATTACATGAACAAGTGTATACTTAGAGCATCATAAGGATTACATATGAAAATACGAGCCTTACAGAATTGAGGTAAGGGAATTATGTTAGCCCTAAGGATATCTTATCACGATCACACTCTCCTCTTTCCCAATCTGTGACCTGTACCTTACCACTTACCACATACAGTTGGGCTGTGAGTCAACATCCAATCCACATCTCATATACATTCATTTAATTGAAATAGAATAGAAACTAGACTTTATAAATATGTGAAAGCGTTTACATCAGTTCCTATTAACTATACATCCCTTTCGTACATAATATCACTAGATTGTGCATTAGTTTACAAGATACAAATTTTTTTCACAACACAAGTGTATACCTCTCTATACTGCTGGAAAACTAGAGAACACCTTAGCAGGGATGACTGCAGTACTCACTACTGCGTAGTATCTGTGAAAGAGGAAATAAGGGGGTGAGCATAACACGCTCAGTAAGGAAAATGTGGTAGCAGGTAGATAACTACACTATCTACATGCTAAAATAAATATATGCTCATTTTCCTTATATTGCTCAAGCAGTATCCCCTCCCCCAAACTTGAAGTGCACAGTGTCCTCAGTGTGCAGATAATAAAAGAATTGAAGTTTAGGACAGAGTACTCCCCTTTCTGATGATGATGATGACCACCGAAACTTTTATTGAAAGCGTAAAAACTAGAAAATAAACCTGCAAAAATAAAGAAAGAAAGAAGCAACAGAAAAGAAAAAGAAAAAGAACTATATACAAAGTGAAAAGGGAAACACAACCACCTCAAATGCAGCTAAAGAAGACAATCCTCAGCAGTAGGGCGAAGAGCAGGAGGATTAGCCAAAATGGTGACAAAATATTAACAGTTAAATCCTCTTGAGCCCTATCTACTTCCTCCTCTCTCTCAGATTTTATATGGTCAAGCTTTATGTCCTCTATCCTAAAACAGTTTTGAGAGTCATCAGGGAACTTTAAAGGTTTGAAAACATTAAATTTCACTTCCTGATCGAGGACTCTCATAGTTAACTCCCCCTTCTGTACATCTATTAAAGTTCTACCAGTTGCGAGGAATGGTCTGCCTAGTATGATTGGAACTTCTCTATCTTCCTCCATGTCCAACACGATAAAGTCTGCCGGGAAGATAAACTTGTCCACTTTCACTAATACATCCTCAATGACCCCCTTTGGATATTTAATTGATTGATCGGCCAACTGGAGGGTCACAGTGGTGGGCTTGGCATCCCCTGTCCCTAACTTCTGATAAATGGATAATGGCATCAAGTTTATACTAGCTCCTAGATCGCACAGAGCTCTACCAAAGAATAAATTCCCAATGGTGCATGGTATGGTAAAGCTTCCAGGATCCTTGAGCTTGGGGGGTAACCTTCTCTGGATGATGGCACTACACTCCTCAGTTAGAGCCACCGTTTCGTAGTCTTCCAATCGTCTTTTCCTATAGAGGATATCTTTCATAAACTTCACATAGCTTGGCATTTGCTCTAAGGCATCTGCGAATGGAATATTAATGTGAAGTTTCTTAAAAACCTCAAGGAATTTTGCAAATTGATGGTCCAGTTTTTTATTGTGAAACCTCTGTGGAAAAGGGGCTGGTGGCCTAACAGGAGGAGATGTAGTGGGTACTTTTATAGCATCAGAGGATAAAGATGGTTGTGACAAGGAAACAGGTAAAGGTGAAGAAATGAAATGCCTGGCTTTGTTTCCTTTACAGCTTGATCATTTGATTCTTGCTCCATCTGAGCTGCTTCACTAGAACCTATGGGTTTTACAACTGAAGGCCGGTCAGGTCTGGACTCAACATGTGTAGCTACTAACTCTCTGCCACTCCTAAGGGTGATAGCTTTTACATGTTCCTTCCCTTCCCTCTGCCTAACAGGATTGGCTTCTGTGTTACTAGGGAGGGTTCCCTGAGGACGTTGACTAAGAGCGTTTGCTATCTGTCCTACCTGAACCTCTAGGTTCTTGATTAAAGCTGCTTGGTTTTGCAAGATTGTCGTGAACATTTCCTCGAGAGAGGGTTTCTTATCTGCTGCAGGTAAATCCTGGGGTTGAGGTGGTGGTGGTTGATGGAAATGGGATGGATGAGATTGATTCTGTGGATGATGTGGATATGGAGGTGGCGGGTGGTGAGGAAAGTGATGCTGTGGTGGTAACTGAACCTGTGGAGCTTGAAAACCTGGGGGTCCTACTGGTCTAGAATTTGAAGCTTGCCCCGGGTTTTGGCTCTAAGAGAAATTTGGATGGTTCCTCCACCCTGGATTGTAGGTGTTCGAATAAGGGTTGTTCTGTTGCTTAGGGGCAACGTACTGAACCGACTCGAGGTTAAGTGGACACCTATCCATAGTGTGGGTACCACTGCACAGATCACAAGATAGAAATGGACTTTAGACAGAAAACACGGGATTAGGATTGTTGGAGGGATTAGGTTGGGTAGTGAGCGACTCCACCTTCTTTGTAAGATTGGCTATCTGAGAAGTTAAGGTGGACAGCGTGTCAAGCTCATATATCCCCGTCGATTTCTTTGGCACCTGCCTTTCCGAGGACCATTGGTAGTTGTTAGCTGCCATCCTATCTAGTAGCTCATAGGCCTCTTCCTCCGTTTTACACATCAATGCTCCGCCCGAAGCAACGTCCACTATCGTCCTATTCTGGCTTGTAAGGCCATTGTAGAAAGTTTAGACTTGCAGCCATAGAGGTAGGTCGTGGTGAGGACACTTTCTAAGAAGCTCCTTGTATCGCTCCCATGCCTCGTAGAGAGATTCAGAGTCGTATTGGGCAAAGGAGGATATATCGCTACGAAGTCGGGCCATCTTAGAGGGTGGAAAGAATTTAGCTAAAAATTGATGGGCTAACTCATCCCATGTGGAAATGGATCCTGGGGGCAGCGAGGTCAACCAGTGTCTAGCCCTGTCCCAGAGTGAGAATGGGAATAGTCTAAGCCGTAATGCATCGTCCGATAATCCATTGTGCTTGAAGGTATTGCATAAGTCCAAGAACTGCCCAAGATGAGCATGTGGGTCATCATGTGGAAGCCCACTGAACTGCAAAGATGTTTGGATCATTTGAAGGATGGACGGCTTAATTTCAAAGTTATTAGCTGGGACTGCTGGTGGCCTAATGCCAGTATAATATCCTCCGATCGTCGGCATCGCATAATCCCCAACTGTCCTGATTTCCCTATTTTCTGCCATTGTGTGTTGCAGCGAAGCTATAGATTTCCTAAAGTCCTTTCGTATTCTCCTAAGAGTTCGTTCAATTTCAGGATCTAGAGGAAGGCAATCAAAGCTCTGGGCTCTACGCATGCAGACATCAACAAGTCCTTAAAATTTTTTTTTTTGAATTCTTTTTTTGATTTTTTTTGATTTTTTTTTTATTTTAATTAAGAGAAAATTTAACTAACCTAAGCTGAGGCTATAAATATTTACAACCTAAATATTTACAAGCTAGAATTACACCTAAGTATAATTTCACCGATATTAATTAACGACTAATTAAACTTCCTCGGCAACGGCGCCAAAAACTTGATCGAGTCCTAAGGGTATCTTATCCGCAAGTGCACGGGTCGTCCAAGTAATAATGGGATTTTGAGTCGCGAGATATCGTCCCACAGAGAAGTTGTTAGCCTAATTAACTACCGGTTACTTTTACCCTAAGTATATCCTAGCAAATTATGAAGTATTAATTGGTGGTCTACAAGGCTAAAATTAAAGTAAAATAATAAACACTAAATAAAATAAAACTGAGCTCAAAGTACTTACAATACTCCAAGCTATTAAAAACAACCTACAAAAGAAAATTAAAACAGTTAAAACTAATCAACGTAATTAAAATAAAATGCAATTTAAACAATAAAACTAATTAAACTAAAATTAAATAAGCTTAAAATAAAATGCAACTAAATTAAATCTAAGTTAAACTATGTAAACAAAGCAACTAATCCTAACAAATTAAATTGAAAGCAAATTAACTAACAATGCATGAACACAATTAATCTAGATTGCAACTAAATTAAAGTCCTAACACATAAATATAAAATTAACTATTTAATAAAAACTAAGACTAAAAATGAAATTTACAAACTAAAACACTAGAATTAACTAACCTAATTAACAACTAATAAAAGCAAATAATGTAAATGCATTAACTAATTAAGTGAAAGGGAAGGATGTGCCAAACATGGCCTTAGGCCATAAAACAGTAAGTGGTCCCGAATAGGCACTGTTGTGCTGTCTTCTCCAGCAGCTTCCCGTGTGGAAATGCTTCTGCCATTCTCGCCTCTGCTCCTGCTGTGCTGTCTCCCGGTGTGTACTGCCGTTGTTGCTGCACGTTCCAGCTGGCCTGCTCGGGTGTGCTGCTGCTTCTGCCTCTGCTCCTGCAGTTCTGTTTCCAGGTGCTGGCCGCTGCGTCCTGCAATTCTGTCTGCTTCTGCCTCAGCTTCATGTCCTCGTCTATTCTCGGCAGAGCAACTTATCCCGTATACACCGTACTGTGCTGCCATGATCAACTCAGCATGAGTCTTGCTTCCCTGCTCTGCAACTCGTGCTAGACTTGTGCAAATTCTGTTGCTGTATCCATCACTGCACTACCTCTTATAAATGAAACCCGACAGACTGAATTGAAGAATAGAATTAGCAAATACAATCAGCAATGTAAAAACTGGAAAAGCTAAACAAATTTAATGCAACTGTAATATAACTATAAAATGAAATGAAAAACCGAACTTGAATAAGTAACTAGAAATAAGGCAACAAAACAAAACATAGAAATAATAAGCACAAAACAGAAAATGAAACAAAGCTGGAACCAAACATAAACACAAAGCTCTACATCCTTCACAACTTCAGTTACCACCTACACATCTACATCCACACAACAGTTTGGTCAGCACATATCCATGAAAACCTGTAGCTACCACAACTTAGATTAATAAAATCATGAAAAGAAAATGAACAGTATCAAGCTCTCAACACAGAGCACAACAGAGTATGAAATCTGCCCAGTCATAGTTTTCCGTTTGGAACAGCAAATCACCATGCTACTGCACCCATGTTGACAGCTCGTGCTTTTTCCTAATTCTGAACACTCCTTACGTGACCATCCTCATCCCGTACTCAGCAGCTCTTAGACAGCAAGTAATAGCAAAGAACACTGAGAGCTTAGAAAACAATGGAGAACCGAGAGCTTGAAAATTAAATGATGAAAAACTGTTGAAAACAATAATGAAGAAATCGAGAGCTTAAATAAGGAACAATCATTGTGAACCAACATTAGCAAATGAAAGATTTGGTGATTAAAAACCGGGCTTGAAAGGAAACGGAAAGATGCTTTTCATTAAAATGAACAAAGCTTCATGAAAAGAAATGAACAGTAAAACAATTGAAGAACTTACTAACGGGAAAAGAAAATAACAAGGAAAATAAATCTAAAACTATTCTACCTTAACCTACACTACTCCTACTCCTATTCTACTCTAAAAACTACTTGATTTTTCAATTGCCACCATGCTCTATTTATACACAAATCATAGGGGTACAATGGTAAATTGTCATCCTAGATGAGTTGGCATTGTTTGGCCACTTGTCTTCCTTTGATTTGCTGCAGAGTAGATATTTTCACGTCATCAGTCTTTTTGTCCAATTAGCTGTACGATGTGGCCCAGCGTGTGCCTTCCAGAATATTCGCTCTGTGTCTGTTGATCTTATCATTTCAGAGCAAATAAAATATCGACACCTGGCATCACGCGTGTCCAAACGACTGGTGACTCGGTCTGCAAATTAGAAGTGGTCCAGTCTCTTTTAGCCCGTTTTCAGCCCAATTTCGTCTAAAACGACTAAATTTCATCTGGATTTAATTTATCTGCACAATAAGGAATTTTAATTAAATAAGGGGATTATTAATGAATTAATAAGGGGATTTAAGTAAATAATTAGGAATTTAAGCACAAATAATTCTATAAAAAATAGAATTATCACAAGGTCATTAAAATAACTTTCATCAATGCGAAATCATTAATTCGCGAGATGGGTATATGCATATTCACACAATTCATCATATAAAACCATCGGGGTTTAACTTCACACAGACACACTTGTAATCACATTTCACACAGTAATACATAGTTTCACATGACAAAAATCTATTCACACAGCTCATATTTATAAAATGCTTTTTACTTTGTACATCAATACATATTGAGACATAATTATGGGTCATCCCATCTCCAGACACACAGCAAAGGAGGATATCTATCACATCACACAATAGTGATAATATCGTATCACTCAGATACATAAAGACTTATGGCCATAGTCGGATTCTTGGCTACACTGATCAGGTGTGCAGGAACCCTACGCTTGGGGAGGCGGATCAACCATTCATTTAGCTCACACAGATATCACACAGATAGTCACGGCTTATCGTACCTCATGGCTAACGCTCACGGTACATCGTGCTCTCGTGGATCCTTATCACCTATTTTCGTTGTCTCAAATCACGTACGAGCTCTCGAGTGGAACATACAATACCATCGAGGCATCAAGCACTATTTTGTTTTCTTGAAATTCTTTTGAAAATAATGTGTGAGTGAGGCTGGTCAATTTACCGTTACCTCTCATGCTCTAATCACGATTTTACACAGAAAAGAAATAGAACTGCTCCTTTCACTGAGTATGAGTGACAGGGTAACTCCTTTCAATCACTCTTTATACACATTTCATACAATTGGTTAAAACTGGAGCCTGTCTATTATCATTCTTTCTCAAAACGTTTGAAAACTCTTTTCACAACAATCACAGAAGTCATGCAACTCATACTATTAACTTATTTCCATCGTAGTTTTCCTCTAGATATATATCGATATCTATATACTAACACATACATTTACACACAGCAGATAAGAAAACATACGTATAGCTATCTCTATAGCTTATATAAGTCCCTTACCTCGATCTTGCAGTGTATCTCTTAGTCTCACACTGCTTCATATGTCACCATTTACGTCTACAGCTCCGTCTATCTCTCCGAACGCTACAGATACACATCAAACGTATCATTCATCATTTCTGTTATCTCGAATCATCAAGACACCATTTTATTTCTCTTATTTCCTCTTTGACCTAACATAGGTCCTTAGTGAATTTTCATGTTATAGTCACTTCTAGCTATCTTCCCTTATATCAATAGGTTCATAGCAGTAGCTAGATTAACATACTAGAATTTGGTAGCCTGAAAGCTTACCTAGTTTGCTTTTCTTGCCACTTAGTTAAAAATCTCTTTATCTCGATCAACACCTTCGATCTATTGTATCGAGGTCTCGTTTCCAACTATGTTGCTCTCCATTGGCTAATGAATAATTTCGTAGAAGGAAACATCTCTTACTTCTGGCTAGAAAGGGTGGTTTGTCTAGGAAAAAGGGTTTGAACACTTAAGCAAAATTGAGAGGTTTTAGGTTACTATGTTTTATAGCCTAAAATCCCGTTTCTTATATAAAAATTTCACTAGTAAATCGATCTGCATGGTAAGAGGATCGATCTCTCCTTCTTTGTTGCCTTACTTTTCAGTGCATTGGATTCATGAGATTGATCTGCTCTAAGTGATGGGATCGATCTTCTCCAGGCAGAGAGCTAAACAAATCGATCTGGCATAAGGATGAGATCGATCTGCTCTTGGCCAAGAGCTAAGGAAATCAATTCCTTCTACACAGAATGCTTAGCAGATCGATATGGCCCCCTTGGAGATTGATCTTCCATGTTCTATTGCTCGAATAAGAGCATTTTTTGCTCTTCTAAATTGATCTTTCCCTCAATGAGATCGATCTGGCATTCATACTTTCTAGATTTGACTGCAGTTTTCTGTAGTAACCCACACAAAACATTCTAGTTTTGTTGCCATAGTCTTTCTCCCATCCAACCACCTTTAAGACTTGAAAATGACATTCATTCATACTTTATACACATTAAAACTTATGTGCATTCATTGTATAACCAAAGGGATACAATGCAAAGCCAAATGGAAGTGTAAAACTCATGAAACTTCATTCCATTTCACCACATTACCCATTTTGCATTCCATTCACATTAATCACTTAGGAAAGTCCATTTCTTCACAATCATACATAATGAAACTTGTACGTACATCACAAACTCATAATACAAGCGTGTACATTGAATTTATGGACTTTACATCATTTATGCTTCACATAGCATGTACATGTGTATTACTTATGAATTCATAAGGTTTACATACAAAATTACGGGTCTTACATTCCTCCCCTCCTTAAAAGAATTTGGTCCTCCAAATTAGAACCAAGTTTCTCCTCAAAATGTCGGGAGTACTTTTCTCGTATCAGGTTCTCGAACTCCTAAGTCGTTTCTTTCCAATTATGGTGCTGCCAGAGAACCTTAACAAGCGAAATCGTTTTATTTCATAACACTTTCTCTTTCGTATCCAGTATCCGGATCGGTTTCTCTACATAAGACAAATCATCTTTGAGCTCTAATGGCTCATACCAAATCACATGACTTGGATCTGGATGGTACTTCTGAAGCATCGATACATGGAAGACATTATGTATGCTCGCTAACTCCGGTGGCAACGCAATTCTATAAGCCTTACCTCCCTATCGTTCCAATATTTCAAATGGTCCGATATAACGAGGGCTCAACTTAACCTTCTTACCGAACCTCATAATCCCTTTCGAGGGAGAGACTTCCAAGAAAATTGAGTCACCTACAGTGAACTCTAGTGGCCTGTGTCTTATGTCAGCGTAGCTTTTCTGCCTGCTCTGAGTTGTTCTCAATCTCTCACAGATCAACTGAACAACCTCAGAGGCTTGCTGTACCAAGTCAGGAGCAAACATTTTTTGCTCACCCACTTCTTCCCAACCAATTGGGGATCGACACCTTCTACCATACATGGCCTCATATGGTGCCATCTCGATACTCAAGTGGTAGCTATTGTTATATGCAAATTTGGCTAACGGTAGGTGATCATCCCAGGAGCCTTTAAAATCCATAACACTTGCTCTCAACATATCCTCTAATATCTGGATGGTTCTCTCTGACTGACCATCAGTTTGAGGGTGGAAAGCAATACTGAAACTCAATCGGGTTCTCATAGCTTCCTGAAATTGTTCCCAAAAATGAGAAGTGAAGCAGGAATCCATATCTGATACGATGCTCACTGGTATACCATGTAGCCTTACTATCTCCCGTACATGCAACTCTGCTAAGCTACTCAAAGTATCTGTAGCTTTCATATAGCTAGAAAGTGGGTTGATTTCATCAATCTGTCAACCACTACCCAGATAGCATCATGGTTTCTCTTAGTTCTTGGCAATCCCATGATGAAATCCATGGTGACATGCTCCTAAATCCAAGTTGGTACTGGTAGAGGCTTCAATAACCTTGCAGGCTTCTGATGCTCTACCTTCACTTGCTGACATATCAAACAACTTACCACAAACTCTGCGATATCTCTTTTCATCCCTGACCACCAATACACTTTTCGAAGGTTCTGGTACAGCTTATTACCTCCCATATGCAATGTGTATCTCGATGAATGAGCTTCAGTCAAAATAAATCTCTTTAGTTCTGGGTCATCGGGAATGCAAATCTTGCCTCAAACCTCAGTAGGTCATCATCACTCACAAAGAAATTAGCCGCATCACCCTTCCGTGTCACAACCCTTTTTTCCATTCCTTTTAACTGAAAATCTTAATAAATTTTTTCGCATTTTACTGTTACCTTACCCAGTCGTGAACAACTCACTACAACACAGTTGGGCTGTGAGTCAATAATAATCACCACTTACCATTCCTTCACAGTTTAATAAAACAATGTCATACATTCAAAGTTACTCATTTACTTATACAAAACATGTTTTACTGACATCTACATCCCCCATAATTACAACTCAAAATGACTACTATGCTTTTACAATTGTTTAGATACAAAAAGAATCTCATGTGTATACCTCTTGGCGATGGAAGGCAGCGGATATCCAAAACACAATGCCTCAGTCCTCACTGGGCTACTATGCATGCTCGGTAGGAAGGAAAAATAGATAGGGATGAGCAACCACACGCTCAGTACAATAATGCAAGCATGGCAGATAACTACTCTATCTACATGAGTATACATATATCATGTATTTAAATCATGGAAATTGGGATATAAAACATGGTAAAATCATCATGTACAAATCATCTCATGCTTATCAATTGTCAAATCTAAAAAAAAAAAGGCAATTCTTTTAGGAAACATCCTTTTGAATCACATCTTTTTCTCAAATACATACAATCCCATCCCAAATCATTTTCTCAATCACAAACATCATTACCATTTCACAAATCAAATTCCACAAGGCTCAATCCCTCCCTCGGGTCTACCCTGGACAGTCAAAATCACACTCTAGTATCAAAACCATATGGTATCATGTAATAAGCAATGAGACATGTCACTATATCTCAATGGACTATGTTGGCCCACTACATCATAAATCATCCTAGACCACACACATCCAGGTGTGCGGGGTATCATGCTAGAACAAAGGTGGGTTAGTTCTCCACCAGACTTTCTCATCAGTAACTCAACCACGCGGTACAGCGTACTCCATATTATATACATGGTGAAACGTACTCCGCGAACCCATAACATGATTGGGGATGCTAGTCATAGGTCTTATCTACCTCAATGCCATGTATAACAAATATAGTCTCAAGTGCACATGGGATTATTTTCTCTGGTGTCAGGTCCTAGCCCCTCATGGCCTTGCTCACCCCATATGGGTTCCCTGAACACCTATCAGGTCCTAGCCCCTCACCTTCACCCTACTCAAGAGGTCTGTTAGGCCTGTTAGGTTCTATGAAATGGATTAATGCCAGGCCCTAACCCCTCACCTTCACCCCACTCAAGAGGTCTGTTAGGCCTGTTGGGTTCCCTAGACACTAGTCCGTATTACCATCACCACGGCATCATACATACCACAGTGTGAAAACCTGCGTGAGCTACGCTCTAGCATGAATTCATGCATCATCATCAAATCACCTCGTACAAGCAACGCTCTAGTATGGCATTTATACATAAAACAAGAAGAAAACCACGTACGAGCATAACTCCAATACGGTTATATGTATAAGAAAACCACTTGAAATCCATGTACGAGTAAAAGCCCCAGTATGGTTTATAAAACATCATCACCATTCCAATCAAAGTACGAGCTAAGCTCCAGCAAGTTTAAAACATGTGAAAACATCAATATCCTGTGCGAGCTAGGCTCCAACGCGGTTTAATTCACATAAACATGACAGGCAGCTCATAAATAACTAAAACATTCACAACCTATGATTAGCAACTCACATGTACTATTTCACAAAACGTTCAGACATTTGCCAGCCTATCAGTCAATTTGCTCAAAACAAGGAAAGGTATATTATGAAAACATTCAAAACACGTGATTTATGCAATTATTAGTCTTCCTATCTCATTTCTTTACAATACCATTTTAACAACCAAATCTCATACGAATACCAAAAACAACTTCCATACATTGTCAAACACATTTCTATAAGCTCATGCACATGTCCAAAGCCCTATATACCCATGAATTCAAAATATGAGTAGCTACCTATATATACTCACAAAATTCCCTTACTTGGAATCACGACGCGGGATTCCACTTCCTCAAAGCTACTCACTCGTGCGGTTCGATTTGTCTCCAACGAACTCTCCAAAACTGCACAGAAACGTATTTCACAACATCTTAGCCCATTATGATCCAACTCTTGCGTTCACTATAGTTGATTCGACCTATAGTCTCTATTAATGCTTATGAGGCCTCGTTTCATTACTCTACCCATAACTCGAGTCTATGGATCCTTTTAGGCTTATTAACTCATTCCAAATCGATATTAAATCGATGTTAAGCTCATAGTGTGCATATTCTGTAGGTTTCCTCACTAGGGCATTTATCAAGTATTTATATACTCATTTTCCATAATTTCCCTAAACTAACAATGCAACTCCATTTAACTATCTCAAATCATCCACATTACTCCAATAACAACTTAACATAATTTCATAATTCATTAATTCACCCAAATCACACTTTCTCACACTAGACTCATTCCATTTTCTAGGTAACATTGGTTTCAAATACTTTTTAGGTGATTTCAATCATCAATACTGTAAGACCCCATATATGTATAAGGGTAATATGTGTAATTGGATCAAATAATATGAATGGACTTGTAATGTAAAGTATGATTGATGTAAGTCCATGGATTCAATGTATGTATGTGTAATACAAATTGTAACGTACATACAAGTTTCATTGAGTATGAATACGAAGAAATGTGTTCTAGCAAGTGATGGATGTGATTGAGACTCAAGATGAGTAGTGTGGTAAAATGGAATGGAGTTATGTTTCCATTTGGTTTTATGTAGCATACCTTTGAATATACAATGAATGCATACAAGTTTCAATGTGCATAAGGTATGAATGGATGCCATTTTCAAGTTATAAAGGTTGATGGATGAGAAAATGGCCATGGCAATAGATTAATGATGTGTTGGTGTGAGTTGCAGCAAGGAACTGCAGGAAATCTGGAAAACATGAGGCCCAGATCGATCTCATAGGATGAGAGATCGATCTGGAAGAGCCAGAATGCTCTTAGTTGGGCGAAAGAATAGAGCAGATCGATCTCCAATGGAGCCAGATCGATCTCCCAAGCATTCTGTAGTGGAAAGATCGATCCCCAAGCACCCAGATCGATCTCCTTAGCTCTCTGTTTGAGACCAAATCGATCTCATGCTTTGACAGATCGATCTCATGCTTCAACAGATCGATCTCATTGCTTCGACAGATCGATCTCAGGCTTAAAAATGCCGTGAAAAAGAGGGATTTTAAGGGACCAGATCGATCTCCTCTTGGACCAGATCGATCTCCTCAAGCTATTTCTATATAAGGAGAGCTGAAAATCTGGAAATCTCGAAAAAACACATTAACCTCCCATTTTCAACCCAAAAACCTAACGTTCCCTCTCTAAAATCAGCCATTTTCAGTGAGATTTGGAGAGAGATCATTAGAGGCAAAGTTGTTCCTATTAAAGAGAAAAACAACATAGTGAGAGGGCATCTTCCCATCCTTGGAATTGAAGGAGTTAAGGGCATTACCAATTGGAGCAAGAAGAGAAATCATATTGGTAAGATTCTAACACTCCAATCCAAATGCATTAGCTATTTAATTGATTTTGGAGTTGATTGATATGAGTATTGATGGATAAACTACCTAGAAATGTAGTGGAATTGGTGTGACCTAGAAATCTAAAATGGGTATAATGTGAGGATATGTGGGATTGAATGAGCCTATGATTTATGGCATGCTAAAGTTGTTATTGGGGTAATATTTATGATTTTAAATGGTTAAATGAGATTACATTGTGAGTTTGGAGGAATTGTGGAAATGGGTATGTATATGATTGATAAATGCCATAGTGAGGATTCATGGAATATGAACACTATGAGCTTAAGGTCGATTTAATATCGATTTTGAATAAGTTAATAGGCCTAAGAAAATCCATAGACTCGAGTTATGGATAAAGTAATGAAACGAGGCCAAATAAGCTTTAACAGAGGCTATAGATTAAATTGACTATAGCAAGCACAAGGGTTGCAATATATGGATCGAATATAATGCGGGATACAATTTTGTGCAGTCCCGAAGAGTTCGTTGAAGGCGAATCGAACCGTACGAGTAAGCAGCTTAAGGAAGTGGAATCACGCATCGCGATTCCAGGTAAGGGAATTTTGTGAGTATATAGAGGTAGCTGCTCGTACTTTGAACTTGTGGGTGAATATTGGGTGTTGTATGAAATGCATGAATTGCTCAAATAAATGATTGATGGTATTCGTGAGTGACGATGAGTATATGCGTGGTTTTGGATTTGAAGTGGATTTTATGAAATGGGATAGTAAGGCTAATAATTGCATAAATCTAATGTTTGATGTTTTTCCAAAACAAATTGCTTGGCTTTAAGCAAGCTTGTAGATAGGTCGGCTAGTATTGTATTGTTGTTGTGAAAAAGCATTTGTGAGTGCTAAACCCGAATTGTCGAGATTGATAAATTGTATATGAGCCGCCTATCACATTTGTATGACATAAATCGCGCTAGAGCCTCGCTCGCGCTGGATTTCTATGTTTTCATTTGTATAAAACGTGCTGGAGCCTAGCTCGCACCTTGATTTGGAAACTATAATGATATTTATAAACCGTACTGGAGCTTCTGCTCATACGTGGATTGTGAATGGTTGTCTTATGAGTATAACCGTACTAGAGCTATGCTCGTACGCGCCTCTTTATGAGAAGATGCATGATGCATGAGTCGTGCTAGAGCTCTGCTCGCACAAGTTTGCACGAGGGGATACGTATAAGGTTGTGAAAGTGGGTAAGATCCTTAAGCCTTACATCCTTAAGCCTTACATCCTTAAGCTAACATCCTTAAGCCCAGAGAGACGGGGAGGCTCTGTTAGGCGGGGAGGCTCTGTTTGATGGGGAGGCTCTCTTACGGTGGGATCCTTAAGCCAACATCCTTAAGCCCAAAGAGGCGGGGAGGCTCTGTTAGGTAGGGAGGCTCTCCTACATGGGTATGGTAAAGGTAAGATCCTTAAGCCCTACATCCTTAAGCCAACATCCTTAAGCCCAAAGAGGCGGGGAGGCTCTGTTGGGCGGGGAGGCTCTGTTCGGTGGGGAGGCTCTCTTACGGAAAGGATCCTTAAGCCCTACATCCTTAAGCTAACATCCTTAAGCCAACATCCTTAAGCCCAAAGAGGCGGGGAGGCTCTGTTAGGCGGGGAGGCTCTGTTAAGCAGGGAAGCTCTGTTCGGCAGGGAGGCTCTCCTTCATGGATATGGAAAACTCATGGTATGGGGTAGGTAAGACCTAGGAATGGCACCCCCAATCACGATATGAGTTACGAAGTACGCTGTACCGTGTATATCACATGGAGTACGATGTACCGCATGATGGTTATGTGATAAGAAAGTTTGGCGAGGGATAATCCATCTTCGTGCCAGCATGATACCCCGCACACCTGGATGCGTGTGGTCTGGGATGATTTATGATGTAATGGTTCACATAGGCACTTTTGATATAGTGACCTAGATTTATACACATGCGTGAATTGTGGAAATGAAAATGTGTTTGTGATTGTGAGTTGATTTGGTGGTGTTTATGGTGTTGGTTGAAAAAGGAGGTTTCTTAATGAATTGCCCTTTTATGAATTTAAACGAGATTGAGCATGAGATGATTTATACATGACGTTTCTACCATGTTTTATATGCCAATGCACATGATTTTGATACATGATATATATGTATACTCACATGGCATAGTTTTATTCCTCATGCTCCTACTATAAATGATTTATGCATAACACTATCAGCATGTAGATAGAGTAGTTATCTACCATGCTTGCATTATTGCCTTACTGAACGTGTGGTTGCTCATCCCACTCTATTTTTCCCCTACAGAGCGTGCATAGTAGCCCAGTGAGGACTGAGGCGTATTATTTTAGACTCCGCTGCATCTCCATCGCTAAGAGGTATATACACAGTGATTCTTTTTGTATCTAAACAATGTAAAAGCGCAGTATTCTTTTGAGTTGTACTTATGGGGGATGTAGATGTCAGTAAAACATGTATTCGTATAAGTACACGATTAAATGCACATGTATGACATCGTTTTAATTAATTGAGAATGAATGAGATGTGGTGTTTATTATTGACTCACAGCCCAACAGTGTGTGGTGAGTTAGTTCACGACCGGGTAAGGCAACAGTAAAACGCGAAAAATTTTCAGTGAATTTCGGTTAAGGTGAATGGAATTGGGTCGTGACAGAGATTGGTATCAGAGCTGTGTTGGCCTGATGTGAGTCATTAATAAAACGTAGGAAAGTACATCCCCATAGTACTGTGCTTTTGTTTAGATATAACTGTGTATACTGTGATGGATTGAGCTTAATAAATTATTATAATACAGGGAGTTAGGCACTATGCTAGTTACACGCAAAGGTAGAGGGGCGAGAGCACGTGCTAGAGGCCATAGAGGTAGGCCTGAGAGCTGTGCGGAGCCACAGACTGAGCAGGCTCCACAGAACCCTGCTGAGAGAGCAGGTGATACTGAGGCTCGCTTCGCTAGATTAGAGCGGAGTATTGAGAGTCTGGTGGAGATAGTCACGCGGAGATAGTCACGCAGGCTTTGGGCGCCGGTGACAGACGAGGTCCCGTAGCACAGCCTACTACTGAACAGGTAGCTGCAGAGGCGGAGAGACCTCATGCTGCTGAGACAACTACAGTTACACCACCTCCGGCTCAGGATATAGCTTCTCCTATCGCTCCACAGCAGAGCGGTAGTGATTTGGGTTATGACTGCGACTTGAGCAGGCTACGAGAGTTTCAAGCACTAAAGCCCTCAGTGTTTAGAGGGGTGAAGGACCCAGTGATTACGGAGGATTGGGTGTATGAGATGGAGAAACTGTATAGGTTTTTTTGATGCACTTCAAGTGAGAAGGTTGCCTTTGCCGTGTTTATGCTGAAAGGCGAGGCCGAGCATTAGTGGAGGTCCACCGAGGTTATTTTGAGGGCCAGACACTCTGAGATCTCGTGGGAGATATTTCTAGAGGCCTTCAGGAGACAGTATATTCCAGCTACCGCACAGAGGAAATTACGGATGGAATTTATGAACTTGGTTCAGGGGAACCGAACTGTGGACGAGTATGAGTCCAAGTTTATGTCATTGGGGAGATATGACCCTGACACGATGGGTAGTGAGACCCGAAAGATTCAGAAGTTCATGGATGGATTGAGACTGACCATCCGGACTAAGCTAGCTCCCTTCGATATTGTGACTTATGAGGAGGCTGTACATAAGGCTCAGTTATGTGAACAAGACTTTGAGCGAAATGCCTCCGAGCTTGGGAGAGTCAGTGTTAGAAAGGACAAGGATCGGAAGAGATCCGGGTTTGGAAGAGTGGCTAAGAGAGATGGCCAAAGATTTTTCGAGAAGAGGCCAAAGATTGAGGAGGTGCGGGAGAGAGCTGCTAGACCTCCCGTATACCCAGCCTTGACTGCGCCGAGGGGCATGACTATTAGGGGACCACGACCTACCACTGATTAGTGTAGGAGATGTGGGAGATTTCATGGGAATAGGCCCTGTCTGATGACCCCTATGGTGTGTTTTAGATGCGAGAGACCAGGACATATGGCTAAGTATTATCCCGAGAAGATGGAGATTGCCCCACAGAAGGGCAAGGAGCCGGAGGGAGCTCCAGTTGAGACAGAGGCCCCGAGGAGGAGGGCTACAGCTGAGGAAAAAGGGAAACAGGCTGCGGGTGTGAGCAGAGGAAGAGTTCATGCACTGGATTAGGACACCGCAGATGCTTCGACGGATGTGATAAAAGGTACCATCCGAATCTTTGATTTAGAAGCATTGGTATTATTTGATCCTGGTGCCACGCATTCTTTCATATCACGTTCCTTTGCACATAAATTATTGAAATATGTGAAACCAACATTGTTGGATAAAATGTTGATGATGTCCACACCCATGAATGATAGTCAATTGACTGAGCATGTATGTAGAGATTGTAAATTAAAGATAGAGGGGAAGGAAATGATAGCCAATCTGATTTTATTAAATATGAATGATTTTGATGTAATTTTGGGAATGGATTGGTTGGCTACCAATCGTGTTGTGATGGATTGTCATGCCAAAACATTGATGTTTTCAGGATTAGACAATCTTATTATAAATTTTGATGAAAGGAAATGATATGAAACTAGCATGTTTGTTGTAAATGAAGAGGCATGATTTTAAATGCATATTGCTTGAGAGACAAATTATTTGTTCATGATAAATATTGAATGTGGAGTGATGGTTTATGTTACTAACGACGGAGAGGATAATGTGAAGGGTTCATTGCATATGTGGTCGATATAGATTAGGCACACCCAGAATTGAGGGACATACCCGTAATTACGGATTTCCCTGATGTCTTTCCGGACGAATTACCAGGACTACCACCTGGAAGGGAAATGGAATTTTGCATTGAGTTAGTGCCTGGTACAGAGCCGATATCGAAACCACCCTATAGAATGGCTCCGATAGAATTGGAAGAGCTGAAGAAACAGCTGCAAGAGTTGTTGGAGAAGGGGTTTATTAGACCGAGTGTCTCACCTTGGGGAGCACCAGTTCTATTTGTAAGGAAGAAGGATGGAAGCCTCCGACTGTGTATAGATTACCGGTTGTTGAATAAGGCCACCATTAAGAACAAGTACCCCCTTCCAAGAATCGATGATTTGTTGGATCAGCTCCAGGGAGCCGAAGTATTTTCTAAGATAGATCTGCGGTCAGGGTACCATCAGTTGAGGATCAGGAGTGGAGATGTACCCAAGACAGCATTTCGTACCCGTTATGGCCACTACGAGTTTTTGGTGATGCCATTCGGATTGACGAATGCTCCCGCAGCATTTATGGCATTGATGAATGATAAATTCAAGCCATACCTGGACAAGTTTGTGATTGTTTTCATAGATGACATTTTGGTGTATTCCAAGTCCAGGGAAGATCATGAGGAGCACTTGAGGATAGTTCTGCAGACCCTCCGAGAGAGAGAATTGTATGCCAAACTCAGCAAGTGTAACTTTTGGTTGGAAAAGATCTCATTTCTGGGGCATGTTGTGTCAAAGGATGGGGTATCAGTGGATCCATCCAAGATAGAGGCAGTTGTACAGTGGGAACAGCCCAAGACAGTAACTGAGATTAGGAGTTTCCTGGGATTGGCAGGATATTATCGAAGATTTGTAGAGGGTTTCTCCAGACTAGCTGCTCCGTTGACACGCCTCACGCGGAAAGATGTTAAGTTTGTGTGGGATGAGGCATGTGAGAGGAGTTTTGAGGAGCTTAAGCATCGATTGACGACTGCTCCAGTTCTCACCATTTCGACCAGCTCAGGAGGATTCTCGGTGTATACGGATGCATCACACCAGGGACTGGGCTGTGTGCTTATGCAAGTGGGAAGGTAGTTGCCTATGGATCTAGATAGTTGAAAGATCATGAGAGGAACTACCTGACACATGATTTGGAGTTGGCGACAGTAGTATTTGCTTTGAAAATATGGCGCCACTATCTCTATGGTGAGGAATTTCAGGTGTTCACAGATCATAAGAGCCTTAAGTACCTGTTCTCGCAGAAAGAGCTGAATATGAGACAGAGGAGATGGCTCGAACTCTTGAAAGACTATGATTGTGAAATCATGTACCACCCGGGTAAGGCAAATGTAGTTGCCGATGCTTTGAGTAGAAAGAACCTTGGGTTGGTGTCTTATATGATGGTACGGGAACATGAATTGTTAGAACACTTTGCGAACCTCAGTTTGGATGTAACCCCACCTGGATCTGAGAGACTTGAGATCATGGCTAGTTTGAGACTAGAGCCAGAGTTGATTGGCCGTATTCGGCAAGCCCAGCAGAGTGATCGACGGTGCATCGATTGGCTGAGGCAGGTACAGATAGGTGTGGGTATTGATTTTGAGCAGAGTACTGATGGCTTATTGAGGTTCAGAGGCAGAGTATGCGTTCCCAGGGATCCTGAGATCAGGAGAATGATTTTATCAGAGGCTCACTCATCGAAATATACGATACATCCGGGAAGTACCAAGATGTATCAAAACCTTCGGAAGGTTTATTGGTGGTCTGGAATGAAAAGAGACATTGCAGAATATGTCGCTAAGTGTCTCATTTGTCAGCAAGTGAAGGTAGAGCATCAGAAGCCTGCAGGATTATTACAGCCTCTACCGATACCGACATGGAAGTGGGAGCATGTCACCATGGATTTTGTGATGGGGTTGCCAAGGACCCGTAGAGGTCATGATGCCATATGGGTTATTGTGGACCGGTTGACTAAGTCCGCCCATTTCTTGGCTATGAGAGCTACCGATACACTGAGTCAGTTGGCGAACTTGTATATTCGAGAGATAGTACGGCTACATGGTGTACCAGTGAGCGTTATTTCTGATAGGGATGCCCGCTTCACTTCCCATTTCTGGGAACATTTTCAGGAAGCGCTGGGGACCCGATTGAGTTTTAGCACCGTTTTTCATCCTCAGACAGATGGGCAGTCAGAGAGGACTATACAGACCCTCGAGGATATGTTGAGAGCGTGTGTGCTGGATTTTAGAGGCTCCTGGGATGACCACCTGCAGTTAGCCGAGTTCGCTTATAATAATAGCTATCATGCTAGTATCGGGATGGCACCCTATGAGGCATTATACGGGCGTAGATGCCGTTCCCCTATTGGATGGGAAGAGTTGGTGACAGACAGATTTTTGCCCTGAACTTAGTGCAGCAGGCATCTGAGAACGTCCAGTTGATATGTGAGAGATTACCAACAGCTTAGAGCCGGTAAAAGAGTTATGCTGACAAGAGACGAAGACCACTAGAGTTTGATGAGGGTGAGTCGGTATTTCTGAGGGTATCACCATCGAAGGGTATTATGAGATTCGGTAAGAAGGGCAAACTGAGCCCTAGATATATCGGACCCTTCGAGATTTTGGAGAGAGTGGGAGATAAGGCGTATAGGTTGGCATCGCCACCGGACTTGGCAAATGTCCACAACATCTTCCACGTCTCGATACTTCGGAAGTATCACCCGGACCCGGCACACGTGATAAGATATGAGCCGTTGGAGCTCCATGAGAGTATGACGTATGTTGAGAAGCCGGTTCGGATATTGGACAGGAAAGAGAAAGTGTTGCGGAATAAGACAATTCCCTTGGTGAAAGTGCTTTGGCAACACCATACGGCGGAAGAGGCCACGTGGGAATTGGAGAACTTGATACGGGAGAAGTACCCCCAACTGTTTGAAGAGTGACTTGGTTCTAATTTGGAGGACCAAATTCCTTGAAGGAGGGGAGAATGTAAGACCCCGTATATGTATAAGGGTAATATGTGTAATTGGATCAAATAATATGAATGGACTTGTAATGTAAAGTATGATTGATGTAAGTCCATGGATTCAATGTATGTATGTGTAATACAAATTGTAACGTACATACAAGTTTCATTGAGTATGAATACGAAGAAATGTGTTCTAGCAAGTGATGGATGTGATTGAGACTCAAGATGAGTAGTGTGGTAAAATGGAATGGAGTTATGCTTCCATTTGGTTTTATGTAGCATACCTTTGAATATACAATGAATGCACACAAGTTTCAATGTGCATAAGGTATGAATGGATGCCATTTTCAAGTTATAAAGGTTGATGGATGAGAAAATGGCCATGGCAATAGATTAATGATGTGTTGGTGGGAGTTGCAGCAAGGAAACTGCAGGAAATCTGGAAAACATGAGGCCCAGATCGATCTCATAGGATGAGAGATCGATCTGGAAGAGCCAGAATGCTCTTAGTTGGGCCAAAGAATAGAGCAGATCGATCTCCAATGGAGCCAGATTGATCTCCCAAGCATTCTGTAGTGGAAAGATCGATCCCCAAGCACCCAGATCGATCTCCTTAGCTCTCTGTTTGGGACCAGATCGATCTCATGCTTCGACAGATCGATCTCATGCTTCGACAGATCGATCTCATTGCTTCGACAGATCGATCTCAGGCTTAAAAATGTCGTGAAAAAGAGGGATTTTAAGGGACCAGATCGATCTCCTCTTGGACCAGATCGATCTCCTCAAGCTATTTCTATATAAGGAGAGCTGAAAATCTGGAAATCTCGAAAAAACACATTAACCTCCCATTTTCAACCCAAAAACCTAACTTTTCCTCTCTAAAATCAGCCATTTTCAGTGAGATTTGGAGAGAGATCATTAGAGGCAAAGTTGTTCCTATCAAAGAGAAGAACAACATAGTGAGAGGGCATCTTCCCATCCTTGGAATTGAAGGAGTTAAAGGCATTACCAATTGGAGCAAGAAGAGAAATCATATTGGTAAGATTCTAACACTCCAATCCAAATGCATTAGCTATTTAATTGATTTTGGAGTTGATTGATATGAGTATTGATGGATAAACTACCTAGGAATGTAGTGGAATTGGTGTGACCTAGAAATCTAAAATGGGTATAATGTGAGGATATGTGGGATTGAATGAGCCTATGATTTATGGCATGCTAAAGTTGTTATTGGGGTAATATTTATGATTTTAAATGGTTAAATGAGATTACATTGTGAGTTTGGAGGAATTGTGGAAATGGGTATGTATATGATTGATAAATGCCATAGTGAGGATTCATGGAATATGAACGCTATGAGCTTAAGGTCGATTTAATATCGATTTTGAATAAGTTAATAGGCCTAAGAAAATCCATAGACTCGAGTTATGGATAAAGTAATGAAACGAGGCCAAATAAGCTTTAACAGAGGCTATAGATTAAATTGACTATAGCAAGCACAAGGGTTGCAATATATGGATCGAATATAATGCGGGATACGATTTTGTGCAGTCCCGAAGAGTTCGTTGAAGGCGAACCGAACCGTACGAGTAAGCAGCTTAAGGAAGTGGAATCACGCATCGCGATTCCAGGTAAGGGAATTTTGTGAGTATATAGAGGTAGCTGCTCGTACTTTGAACTTGTGGGTGAATATTGGGTGTTGTATGAAATGCATGAATTGCTCAAATAAATGATTGATGGTATTCGTGAGTGACGATGAGTATATGCGTGGTTTTGGATTTGAAGTGGATTTTATGAAATGGGATAGTAAGGCTAATAATTGCATAAATCTAATGTTTTGATGTTTTTCCAAAACGAATTGCTTAGCTTTAAGCAAGCTTGTAGATAGGTCGGCTAGTATTGTATTGTTGTTGTGGAAAAGCATTTGTGAGTGCTAAACCCGAATTGTCGAGATTGATAAATTGTATATGAGTCGCCTATCACATTTGTATGACATAAATCGCGCTAGAGCCTCGCTCGCGCTGGATTTCTATGTTTTCATTTGTATGAAACGTGCTGGAGCCTAGCTCGCACCTTGATTTGGAAACTATAATGATATTTATAAACCGTAATGGAGCTTCTGCTCGTACGTGGATTGTGAATGGTTGTCTTATGAGTATAACCGTACTAGAGCTATGCTCGTACGCGCCTCTTTATGAGAAGATGCATGCTGCATGAGTCGTGCTAGAGCTCTGCTCGCACAAGTTTGCACGAGGGGATACGTATAAGGTTATGAAAGTGGGTAAGATCCTTAATCCTTACATCCTTAAGCCTTACATCCTTAAGCTAACATCCTTAAGCCCAGAGAGGCGGGGAGGCTCTGTTAGGCGGGGAGGCTCTGTTTGGTGGTGAGGCTCTCTTACGGTGGGATCCTTAAGCCAACATCCTTAACCCAAAGAGGCGGGGAGGCTCTGTTAGGCAGGGAGGCTCTTCTACATGGGTATGGTAAAGGTAAGATCCTTAAGCCCTACATCCTTAAGCCAACATCCTTAAGCCCAAAGAGGTGGGGAGGCTCTGTTGGGCGGGGAGGCTCTGTTCGGTGGGGAGGCTCTCTTACGGAAAGGATCCTTAAGCCCTACATCCTTAAGCTAACATCCTTAAGCCAACATCCTTAAGCCCAAAGAGGCGGGGAGGCTCTGTTAGGCGGGGAGGCTCTGTTAAGCGGGGAGGCTCTGTTCGGCAGGGAGGCTCTCCTTCATGGATATGGAAAAATCATGGTATGGGGTAGGTAAGACCTAGGAATGGCACCCCCAATCACAATATGAGTTGCGGAGTACGCTGTACCGTGTATATCACATGGAGTACGATGTACCGCATGATGGTTATGTGATAAGAAAGTCTGGCGAGGGATAATCCATCTTCGTGCCAGCATGATACCCCGCACACCTGGATGCGTGTGGTCTGGGATGATTTATGATGTAATGGTTCACATAGGCACTTTTGATATAGTGACCTAGATTTATACACATGCGTGAATTGTGGAAATGAAAATGTGTTTGTGATTGTGAGTTGATTTGGTGGTGTTTATGGTGTTGGTTGAAAAAGGAGGTTTCTTAATGAATTGCCCTTTTATGAATTTAAACGAGATTGAGCATGAGATGATTTATACATGACGTTTCTACCATGTTTTATATGCCAATGCACATGATTTTGATACATGATATATATGTATACTCACATGGCATAGTTTTATTCCTCATGCTCCTACTATAAATGATTTATGCATAACACTATCAGCATGTAGATAGAGTAGTTATCTACCATGCTTGCATTATTGCCTTACTGAGCGTGTGGTTGCTCATCCCACTCTATTTTTCCCCCTACAGAGCGTGCATAGTAGCCCAGTGAGGACTGAGGCGTATTATTTTGGACTCCGCTGCATCTCCATCGTTAAGAGGTATATACACAGTGATTCTTTTTGTATCTAAACAATGTAAAAGCACAGTATTCTTTTGAGTTGTACTTATGGGGGATGTAGATGTCAGTAAAACATGTATTCGTATAAGTACACGATTAAATGCACATGTATGACATCGTTTTAATTAATTGAGAATGAATGAGATGTGGTGTTTATTATTGACTCACAGCCCAACAGTGTGTGGTGAGTTAGTTCACGACCGGGTAAGGTAACAGTAAAACGCAAAAAAATTTCAGTGAATTTCGGTTAAGGTGAATGGAATTGGGTCGTGACAAATACACATACCAAATCAACCCAAAATTAATAAATAAACCAATGTACTTGGGCTGGAGTATTAGAAACTTACCAATCTAGTTTCTCTTCTTCCTTCAAATGAGAATGTCCCTTGCTCCTTCAATCAAATTTGTGAGGTTTTGATTCCAAACTATGTTATTCTCTTTTTTAAGATGAACAACTTGGTATCTAATAGCTTTCTCTCAAATCTTAATGGAAATGGGTGATTTTAGAGAGAGAAAACTAGGTTTGGGGTGGAAAAATGGAAAGGAAAGGTTCTGTCTCAAAAAAAGTAGATTTCACTGCTCCTTTTATAGAAATTGCGTGATGAGATCGATCTGTCGAAGCATGAGATCGATCTGGTCTTCTTAAATCCCTCATTTTCACGCTAATTTGAATGTAAGAGATCGATCTGTGAGACTTTGAGATCGATCTGTTCTTAGACAATAGCTTAAGGAGATCGATCTACTGCCAGGAGAGATCGATCTGATCCAACCCGAGAGCTAAGAAAATTGATCTGTTTGCCTTAAGAATCGATCCTCATTTTACAGAATGTTTAACAGATCGATCTGGCTCCATTAGAGATCGATATGTCATGTTCCATTGCTCGAAGAAGAGCATTTTTTGCTCTTCCAGATCGATCTCTCACCCCATGAGATCGATCTGGCCTTCACATTTTCTAGATTTTCTGCAGCAACTCATATCCAACTTCACACATTTTGCTGCCATAGTCATTTTCTCATCCAACCACCTTTGAGACTTGCAATTTGCATCCATTCATACCTTATGCATATTAAAACCTATGTGTATTCTTTGTATAATCCAAGATATGCAATTCATAGCCAAATGGAAGTACAATTGCTTACGCAATTCATGTAACTTCATTCTATTTGCTGCACTACTCATTTTGAGCTCTCAATCACATTCATTACTTATGAAAGTCCATTCTTCATATTCATACATAATGAAACTTGTTTGTACATCGTAAATTCTTATTACAAGTGTGTACATTGTATTTATGACTTTACATCACTTATGCTTCACATTACATGTACATCATCATACTTATGAATTCATAAGGTTTACATCTGAAAATACGAGTCTTACAATCCTCACCTCCTTCAAGGAATTTGGTTCTCCAAATTAGAACTAAGTCATTCTTTAAAAAGTTGGGGGTACTTTTCCCGTATTAGGTTCTCCAATTCCCATGTGGCCTCTTCCACAGTGTGATATTGCCAAAGAACTTTCACTAAGGGAATTTTCTTATTCTGTAACACTTTCTCTCTTCTGTCCAATGTCTGAACCGACTTCTCAACATTGTCTTATCACATGTGTCGGGTTTAGGTGATACTTTCGAAGCATAGAGACATGGAAGACGTTGTGAACATTTGCCAAGTCCGGTGGCAACGCCAACCTATATGCCTTATCACCCACTCTCTCTAGAATCTCGAAGGGTCTGATATATCTAGGGCTTAGCTTGCCCTTCTTACCAAATCTCATAATGCCTTTCGAAGGTGAAACTCTCAGAAATACCGACTCACCCACATCAAACTCTAGTGGTCTCCGTCTCTTGCCAACATAACTCTTCTGCCGGCTCTGAGCTGTCTGTAATCTCTCACATATCAATTATATGTCCTCAAATGCCTGCTGCACTAAGTCAAGAGCAAAAATCTATCTGTCACTAACCTTTTCTCATCCAATAGGGGAACGACATCTATGCCCATACAATGCCTTATAAGGTGTCATCCCGATACTCGCAAGATAGCTGTTATTATAGGCGAACTCGACTAACTGTAAGTGGTCATCCCAAGAGCCTCCAAAATCCAATACACACGCTCTCAACATATCCTCCAGGGTCTGTATAGGCCTCTCTGACTGCCCCTCTGTCTGAGGATGAAAAACGGTGCTAAAACTCAAGTGGGTCCCCATCGCTCCCTGAAAATGTTCCCAGAAGTGGGAAGTGAAGCGGGCGTCCCTATCAGAAACAACGTTCACTGGTACACCATGTAGTCATACTATCTCTCGAACATATAGGTTCGCCAACTAACTCAAAGTATCGGTAGCTCTCACAGCTAAGAAATGGGCTAACTTAGTCAACCAATCCACAATAACCCATATGGCATCATACCCTCTGCGGGTCCTCGGCAACCCCATCATAAAATCCATGGTGACATGCTCCCACTTCCATGTTGGTATCGGTAGAGCTGCAATAACCCTGCAGACTTCTGATGCTCTACCTTCACCTGCTGACAAACGAGACACTTAGCGACATAATCTGCAATGTCTCTCTTCATTCTAGATCACCAATAAACCTTCCGAAGGTCTTGATACATCTTGGTACTCCCCGGATGTATTGTGTACTTCAATGAGTGAGCCTCTAATAAAATCAATCTCCTGATCTCAGGATCCTTGGGAACACATACTCTCCCTCTGAACCTCAATAAGCCATATGTACTCAGCTCAAAATCAGTACCCACACCTGCCTATATCTGTCTCAGCCAATTGGTACACCATCGATCGCTTTGCTGAGCCTGTCGAATGTGGCCAATCAACTCTGACTCTAACCTCATACTAGCCATGATATCCAATCTCTCAAATCCAGGTGGGGTTACATCCAATTTGAGGTTAATAATTTGTACAAACAATTCACGTTCTCGTACCATCATATAAGACACCAACCCTAGGTTCTTCCTACTCAAAGCATCAGTAACTACATTTGCTTGACCCGGGTGGTACATGATTTCACAATCATAATCCTTTAAAAGCTCGAGTTATCTCCTCTGTCTCATGTTCAACTCTTTCTGCGAGAATAGGTACTTAAGGCTCTAATGATCTGTAAATATCTGAAACTTCTCACCATAGAGGTAGTCGCGTCATATTTTCAAAGCAAACACCATGGCTGCTAACCTCAAATCATGTGTCGGGTAGTTCCTCTCGTGATCTTTCAACTGTCTAGATCCATACGCAACTACCTTCCTATCCTGCATAAGCAGATAGCCTAGTCCCTAGTGTGATGCATCCGTATACATCGAGAAACCTCCTGAGCTGGTAGGAATGGTGAGAACTAGAGCAGTGGTCAATCGACACTTAAGCTCCTCAAAACTCCTCTCACATGCCTCATCCCAAACGAACTTAACATCTTTCCGCATGAGGCGTGTCAACAAAGCATCTAGTCTAGAGAAACCCTCTACAAATCTTTGATAATAGCCTGCCAATCCTAGAAAACTTATGATCTCAATAACTGTCTTGGGCTGTTCCCACAGTACAACTGCCTCTATCTTAGATGGATCCACTGATACTCCATCCTTTGACACACATGACCCAAAAATGAGATCTGCTCTAACCAAAAGTTACACTTGCTGAGCTTGGCATATAACTCTTTATCTCAGAGGGTCTGCAGAACTACTCTCAAATGCTCCTCATAATCTTCCCTAGACTTGGAATAGACCAATATGTCATCAATGAACACTATCACAAAATTGTCCAAGTATGGCTTAAATACATCATTTACAACGCCATAAATGTTGTAGGAGCATTCGTCAATCTGAATGAATTACCAAAAACTCGTAGTGGCCATATCAGGTACACAATACTGTTTTGGGTACATCTCCACTCTGTATCCTCAACTGATAATACCCTGGCAGCAGATCTATCTTTGAAAATACATGGGCCCCTTAGAGCTGATCCAATAAATCATCGATTCTTGGAAGGGGGTACTTGTTCTTAATGGTGGCCTTATTCAACAACTGGTAGTCTATACACAGTCGGAGGCTTCCATCCTTCTTCCTTACAAATAAAATTGGTGCTCCCCAAGGTGAGACACTCGGTCTAACAAACCCCTTCTCTAGCAACTCTTGTAGCTTTTTCTTTAGCTCTTCCAACTCAATCGGAGCCATTCTATATGGTGGTTTCGATATCGGCTCTGTACCAGGCACTAACTCTATGTAAAATTTCATTTCCCTTTCAGGTGGTAGTCCTGGTAATTCATCCAAAAAGACATCAGGGTAATCTGTAATTACGGGTATGTCCTTCAATTTCGGGTGTGCCTCATCTATATCGACCACATAGGCAATGAACCCTTCACATCATTCTTTCTACCGTTAGTAACATAAGTCATTACATCAACATTCAACATAAATAAATAAGTCCATCTCTCAAGTAGCTTAAGTAAAATCATACTCTTTTCATTTATATCAATCATGTGCTTTCATTTCTTTTTCATCAAAATTTACAATAAAACTGTCTAATCCTAAAAACAACAATGTCTTAGCATGGTAATCCATAACAACACGATTGGCAGCCAACCAATCCATTCCCAATATTACATCAAAATCATTTATATTCAATAAAATTAAATTAGTTGTCATTTCCTTTCCTTTTATCTTTAACTTATAATCTCTACATACATGCTCAGTCAATTGAATATCACTCATGGATGTGGAAATCATCAACATCTTATCCAATAGTACAGGTTTCACATGCTTCAACAATTTATGTGTAAGGGAGGGTGATATGAAAGAATGCGTGGCACTAAGATCAAATAATACCAATGCTTCTAAATCAAAGATTCAGATGGTACCTTTAATCACATCTGTCGATGTGTCCACAGTGTCCTGGTCCAGTGCATACACTCTTCCTATGCTCACACCCACCGCTTACTTCCTTTTTTCTTCAGTTGTAGCCCTCCTCCTCGGGACCGTTGTCTCAACTGGAGCTCTTTCTGACGCCCTACCCTTTTGTGGGGTAGTCTAAACCACCTCATTATAGTATCTCGAGATATGTCCGAGCTTCCCACACCTATAGCATGAAACATGGACATCTGACATGGTCCAGTCTCATGAAATTTATCACATCTCCTCCACCTCTCAGTAGTAGGTCGTGGTCCTCCCATGACCATACCTCTTGGTGCAGTCAAAGCCGGGCATACGAGAGGTCTAGTAGCTCTCTCTTGCACCTCCTCGATCTTAGGTCTCTTCTCAAAATATCTCTGGCCTCCTCTCTTGGCCACTCTATCCATCTTGGATCTCTCCGGTCTCTGTCTCTTAGGACACTAAACTTTCCAAGCTTAGAGGCATTCTGCTCAAAGTCATGCTCGCATAACTGAGCCTTGTGCACTACATCCTCATAAGTCTGTATGTCAAATGGGACTAAGTTAGTCTGGATGGCCAATCTGAATCCATTAACCAACTTTTGATTCTTTTGAGTCTCACTACCCATCGTGTCCGGGTCATATCTCCCCAAAGACATAAACTTGGACTCATGCTCATCCACAGTACGATTGTGAGACCTCGTATATTTATAATTGTAATATGTACATAGAAATGTAAATGGAGTTATACTATGAATTCATATGTGAAGTATATGTGATGTAAGTCCATAGGTTAATGTACACACTTGCAATAAGAGTTGTGATTGTACCTACAAGTTACATTATGTATGAATGGGAAGAAATGGACTTAAACATGTGGAGAATGTGAGTAGTGTCGTAAAATGGAAGGAGAATTGCATAAGTTGTGCACTTTCATTTTGTTTATATTCAGTACCTTTGGATATACAAAGATTTCACACAAGTTTGAATAGGTATAAAGAATGAATTGATGTCATTTTCAAGTCTCAAAGATGATTGGATGAGAAAATGACCATGGCAACAAAATGTATGAAGTTTGGTATGAGTTGTTGCAGAAAAACTATAGAAAATCTAGAAATATGAATGACAGATTGATCTCATAGGATGACAGATCGATCTGGAAGAGCCAAAAAGCTCTTATTTGAGTAATGGA
This sequence comes from Firmiana major, assembly GCA_033439115.1. NCBI lineage: Eukaryota > Viridiplantae > Streptophyta > Magnoliopsida > Malvales > Malvaceae > Firmiana > Firmiana major. The sequence continues at coordinate 14,281,798 of CM065904.1, read as the reverse complement.
ATAGAGCATATCGATCTCCAAGGGAGCCAGATCGATCCCTAGCTCATTCTATAAGATGCAGATCGATTCTTAATGGAACAGATCGATCTTCTTAGCTCTCGGGTTAGAAGCAGATCAATCTCCCCTAAGACTAGATCGATCTCCCTGACTCTCTGTTTGAAGCAAGATCGATCTCCCCTACTCGACAGATTGATCTCCTGCCTTCAAAATGTCTTAGAAAATAGGGATTTTTAAGAGGACCAGATTGGTCTCCACCCAAGGTAGATCGATCTCATCAAGTTGAATCTATAAATATGGAGCAGTTGGATCTGTATTTTGGAGACAAAAACCAATATGTCCCATTTCCAACCAAAAACCTAGATTTTACTCTCTAAATCCGACCATTTTCAAGAAGATTTGAGGGAAGGCTATCAGACATAAAGTTGTTCACATCGAAGAGAAGAACAACTTAGCTTGAAGGCATTTTCCTCATTTGTTAGACTTGAGGAACAAGGTGCATTCCCATTGGGAGTAAAGAGGGAATCAAGCTAGGTGAGTTTCTAAAGCACCAACTTAAGTACATTGTTATGCTATTGATGTTTGGGGTTGATTGGGGTGCTTAGTATTGTTAGAAACTATCTAAAATGCATTGGAATGATTATGACCTAGAAATGGTCTAGAGTGAGAAAGTGAAATGTATTGAGGTTAATGAGGAATGGTATATCTAGAGGTGAAAATAGTGTTATGGGCATGATTTTAAGTTGTTGTTAGTGAATAGATAGGTGATATTTACCACAAGAGGTAAAATAGTATCTAAGGCGTTGGATTAATGCTAAGTTGAATAAGAGTTAAAAGCATTAACTCAAGTGTTTGATGGATGAATTGCAGCTCTCGAGGATACGGAGCAAGTCGAGATAAGAACGTTAGAAGCGTATAGGAAGAGAGAGTCGCACACAAGTAAATCGAGGTAAGGGAATTGTGTGGACTCTTAGAGATATTTGTGCGTAATTTGGGCGCTTAAATGCTTTGCTAGAATGCATGAGATATTAGGAAGTGAAATGGGGTGATTAAAGGGCAAAAGTTGGGTGTTTGAGAAATGTGCATGATTTTCAAAAGCATAATGCTTTGAAAATCATGTTTTATTGCTTTTTAGAAAATGATTGGTAGGTTGGCCAACATTTGAAATGAATTGTAAAAGAAATGAGTTGTTTTGGTTTGTTAACCATACCTTGCAAAGAATTGAGCCACCTTTATGGTTTTCGTGAGAATGTAAGCGTGTTAGAGTATGACTCGCACGAGATTTGATGTATTTTATAAGCATGAGTGTTGGAGCTTAGCTCACACTAGTTTTCACATGGATTTTTATATTGGTTTTGGCATGGTGCTTGGAGCTTAGCTCGCACTAGATACCCACCTTATTTGTGTCGTGCTTAGAGCTTCAGGTAGACTGGGTGTCGTATCGATTAAATAGGCTCGCACGAGCATTTGTGATATTTTGACATGTTGATAGCCGTGTTAGGAGCTTCGGGTAGACAAGAGGTCGTACCGATTAAATAGGCTCACACATGCATTTTGAGATGTGGCGTGATGTGATATGTTAATGTGGGTCCACGGAGTATGTTGTATCGTGCAGGTAGCATGGAGTACGTTGTACCGTGTTGAGATGTGATATGCCATCTTCGGATGAGATCTGCTATGGATCGACGGGCAGGATTTGACCCACCTCCCATTTGGAAGCAGATAGTGGTGATATCCCGCACACCTGATCTTTGTAGCCAATATCACAAGTTATGGCCATAGACTTAGAGGTTATTTCCCTTATTGAACTGCCTATCTCACATGTCTAATGCCTTGAGAATAAATCCATGTTTGAAATGTTTTGTGGGACAAGATAGTCCGAGGGAGGGATCGAATCCTGACTAGAGTTGAAGTGTTTTGATATGAAAGTATGTTAATGGGTTTTAAAGTGCACAGATGCATGATGTTTAATGCCACGCCTTACTTGTGAAATATGCATAATGATTAATGCCATGCCTTACTTATGAAATATGCATGATGGTTAATGTCATGCTTTGAATGGGATTTTGTGCACTATATTTTAATAGCATGAATTGCTTTACATAACATTAACATAATTATACACTCATGTTTGAGATAAAATGATGAACTAAATGCTTTTGAGCACTGCATCAAGATCACGTAGATAGTGCAGTATCTACTTGTTCGTATGATTGCCTTACTGAGCGTGTGCTTTGGTCACCCCCCTTATTTTCCCCTCTCTACAGAGAATTTAGTATAGAGTGAGCGTGACTCGAGGCTTTCCTTTCTGGTATCCACCGCATCCCATCACTAAAGGTAGACACACTTGAATTATTTTGTATCTAAACTAGACATAGCACAGTAGCATTTTGTATGTAATCATTGGGGATGTAAAGCAATGTAAACACTTGTAAACAGTAACTCTGATGTATTTATAAAAGTGTTTACTTCTAAAATTATATTGCAAATTAAATTGTTATGGATGGATGAGGTAGACATTAACACATAACCCAACTGTTGAGGAGAGTAGCTGTTCACGATCGAGAAAGGATGAATAATAAATAATGCATGAAAATGCAAAAAATTTGCACGTATTTTGGGTAAGTTGAGGGTCGTGACAGAAGTTGGTATCAAAGCTCGATTGGTCTGATATGTGTCGATGTCTAAAATACTTAATAAGTTGGAAGATTACATCCTCATGTTACTATGCTTGTTTAGATACAAATTGTGTGTGTGTCGATGGGTTGACTAAGAAATTTATGTGTATGTAAGGAAGTGAAACAATATGCCTAATACCAATCGCAGTAGAGGGATGAGAGCGCAGGCTCGAGGCCGTAGAGGTAGGCTTGTGGGAAATGTTAAGCTAGAAACACACGAGGCTCAGGATGATATTGAAGTGGAGGCTGAGGTGGAGCACGCTCTAAAGGGTCCAGGGGAGAGGCCTGAGAGTACTGAGGCTCGCTTCGCGGGGATTGAGCGGAGCATTGAGATGATATTGGAGTTAGTCACCCAATCTTTACCTGGAGTTGGCGGTAGACAGAGTCCCGCTACACAGGGTGATGCCAAGTAGGCTGCAGCTCCTAGGACACGGGCAAGGCAAGCCCAGAAACCTCAAACGACAGATACCCCACCCACACAGGATGTGCCTATGTCGGTTGCTACACCAGGCAGTAGAAGTTGGGGTTATGGTTGTGATTTGGATAGACAGCAACAGTTCCAGAAGTTTGGACTACCATTTTTCAGTGGAGTAAAGGACCCAGTAGCTGCTGAGGATTAGATAAATGAGATCGAGAAGCTGTATGGATTCTTTAAGTGCACTACTACCGAAATGGTAGCGTTTACCGCGTTTATGCTAAAAGGATCAGTAAAACATTGGTAGAAATCCACCAGGCCTATTTTGAGAGCCCGACATACTGAGATCAGCTGGAATATATTTTTTAGAGGCATTCCGGAGATAATATGTCCCTGATACCGCACAACGAAAGCTAAAGATGGCATTTTTGGACTAACCCAATGGAGTAGAACAGTGGACAAGTATGAGACGATTTTTATCTCCCTGGGCAGATATGATCCCAACACTATCGAGAAGATCCAGAAATTTATGGATGGATTGAGACCGACCATCAGGTCTAGATTGGTTCCTCTAGATATACCAACCTACGAGGAGGCAGTGCGCAGGGCGCAATTGTGTGAACAAGATGTTGATAGAATCGCCTCAGAGTTTGGAAAAGTCGGTAAAGTGAGGGACAGGGATAAGAAGAGACCAATGATGGATAGAGGCTTCAGCTATAAGGGAAGTAAGAGATTTTCTGAAAAGAGGTCAAGGATCGAGGAGATCCGAGAGAGTACAGTTAATCCTCTCATGTATCCGACTCTAGGTCCAGCGAAAGGAGTTATGATTAGAGGGCCACGGCCTACTACGGAACAGTTTGACAACTGTGGCATGTACCATGGTACTCGACAATGCTATGGACCTCAAGAAGTATGCTTCAGATGTGGGAAGCCAGGGCACATAATCAAAGATTGCCCAGAGATGATTGAGAGAGCCCCACAGAAGGGCAAGGAGCTAGAAAGAGCTCCAGTTGGGACAGCTGCGCCGAGGAGGAGGGCTACAACTGAGGAAAAGGGGAAGCAGGCAGTGGGTGTGAGCAGAGGACGAGTGGACGCACTAGACCAGGATACTACAGATCAGTCTTCAGATATGGTAAAAGGTACCATCCAAATCTTTGATTTAGAAGCATTTGTACTATTTAATCCTAGTGCCACGCATTTTTTTATATCGCCATCTTTTGCATATAAATTATTGAAGTATGTAAAACCCACACTATTAGATAAAATGTTGATGATATCTACCTCTATGAATGATAGTCAGTTGACTGAGCATGTCTATAGAGATTGTAAGATGAGGATAGGAGGTAAAGAAATGGCAGCCGATTTAATTTTATTAAATATGAGTGATTTTGATGTGATCCTAGGAATGGATTGGTTGGCTGCCAATCATGTTGTTATGGATTGTCATACAAGAACTTTGATGTTTCCAAAGATAGACAATCTTGTAGTAAATTTTGTGAAATGAAATTAAAGAACATGAATATTATAAGTGTGATGAGTACAATCTTGATACATGATGTATGAAAGATAAATTTGTTTATCAATTTTGTGTGTGAATATGATGAATTATGTTACTAATGGTGGAAAGAATAATGTGAAGAATACATTGCTTATGTGATTGAGACGGATAAGGCACGTCCAAAATTGGGAGACATTTCAGTGGTTAGGGAATATCCAGATGTCTTTCCAGATGAATTACCAGGGTTACCTCTAGATAGGGATATGGAGTTTGGTATAGATTTGACACCTGGTACAGAGCCGATATCCAAGCCACCATACAGAATGGCTCAAGTTGAGTTGGAGGAATTAAGGAAACAGCTGCAAGAGTTGCTGGAGAAGGGGTTCATCAAGTCGAGCATCTCACCTTGGGAGTACCGGTTCTGTTTTTGAGGAAGAAGGATGGAAGCCTTTGACTGTGTATAGACTACCGGTTGTTAAATAAGGCTACTATCAAGAATAAGTACCCCCTTCCACGCATTGATGACTTACTGGATCAACTTAAGGGAGCACAGGTCTTTTCCAAGATAGATGTGAGATCAGGGGACCATTAGTTGAAGATACGGAGTGTAGATGTACCCAAGACAGCTTTTCGCACCCGGTATGGACATTACGAGTTTATGGTTATGCCATTCGGGTTGACGAATGCTCCCCCAACTTTTATGTTATTGATGAATGAGGTATTTCACCAGTACTTGGATCGATTTGTTATTGTGTTTATTGATGATATACTGGTGTACTCAAGGTCTAGAGAGGAGCATGAACGGCACCTAAGGATAGTGCTACAGACCCTCCGAGAGAAGAAGTTATACACTAAACTCAGTAAGTCCGACTTTTGGTAGGAACATATCTCTTTTCTGGGTCATATAGTATCAAAAGATGGAGTGTCAGTGGATCCATCTAAGATTGAGGCCGTAGTTCATTGGCAGAGACCCCAGACAGTGATAGAGATCAAACGTTTCCTGGGTTTAGCTGGGTATTACCAAAGGTTTGTAAAAGGATTCTCGAGGATAGCTGCTCCTTTGACACGTCTCACAAGGAAGAATATGGAATATGTGTGGGACGATAAGTGTGAGGAAAGTTTTTAGGAGTTGAAGCGTCGTTTGACTACAACTTCGATACTCACCATTCTTACCAGCTCAGGAGGTTTCTCGGTGTATGCAGATGCTTCATACCAAGGATTGGGCTGTGTATTGATGCAGGATGGGAAGGTAGTAGCCTATAGATCAAGACAACTGAAGGATCATGAGAGGAACTACCCGACTCATGACTTGGAGTTGGCAGCGATGGTGTTTTCACTAAAGATATGGTGCCACTACCTTTATGGAGAGAAATTTCAAGTGTTTATGGATCACAAAAGCCTTAAATACCTGTTCTCGCAGAAAGAGTTGAACATGAGACAGAGGAGATGGCTCGAGCTCTTAAAGGATTATGATTGTGAGATCCTGTACCACCCGGGTAAAGCAAATATGGTTGTTGATGCATTAAGTAGGAAGCATCTCGGGATGGTATCATTTATGATGATCAGGGAACACGAGCTGTTGGAACAGTTTATGAACCTCAAATTGGATATGACCCCGCCTGACGCTGATAGTGGATTTATGATAGCTAGCCTGTAGTTGGAATCGGATCTGGTAGATCGAATCCAATAGGCTCAGTGAGTTGATCAACAGTGCAGTAATATTGTCGGGCAGATTGTGAGATCTGAGAATTTTAGATATATTTTAATGATGTAATAAGAACTTGAAGTGTAATTTATTGAGCTAAGTGAATTGTGAAAATTATATTTGGAGATTTATGTGTAAGTGTTTAACATAAGTGTGAAACTAAGAGGTCAGATCGACCTTGGGGAAGGAGAGATCGATTTGGTGAGTTAAAAATGACAAGGAAGGAGGAATTTAAGGAGCAGATCGACCTCCAATGGAAGAGGATTGATCTCCTTATGATTCTATTTGAGAGAAGATCGATCCCATGAGGAAGGGATCAATCTCCAAACGTTTTTGTTTGGGAGAAGATCGATCTCCTCAAGGAGCAGATCGATCTCATAAAGCCATAAAGAGATCAATCTCACCCCTCGACAGATCGATCTCCTAGGCATAAAATTACCTCAAATCGTCCCCATATTCAAATGCAGATCGATCTCATCAAGAGCCAGATCGATCTCCTACCCTCAGTCTATATAAGGAACCCCTGCTTTCTCCTGCAATTTTATTTTCTCTCTCTTTCAAACCCCATTTTCACCGAGCCCTAGCTTTCTCACTCATCCAAAGCACACATTTCTGTCCAAATCAGAGGCTGTGGCAAGAAGAAAAGTTGTTCCTCATCAAAGGGAGAACAACATACTTGGAAATCGTAAGACGGATTGAATCGAGGCAAGAGATAAGCTCTCCACAAGTTTTAGGTAATTTCTAAACCTCGATCTTAATATTTGAGATGATTTTGGTAATGATAGTTGTGGGCATTATGTTGAAGTAGTTGGAAAATGATTAGGGATTGATGAAATTACATTGTATTTGGAGTGATGTTGATATTTAGCAATTTTGGTAATTTTGAGCTATAAATGGAAATTTAGACAATGTGGTGAATTAGCATAGATAATTTGGCATGAGAAATGTAGGACGTTGAGATGTTGTGAATGAGATTGTAGTTTGGGGTAGAGTTACGAGAATCAAGAGATTTGAGGTGTTATGAGCAATTATGCTCGATTTTGAGAATTGAGGTACTGTGATGATGAATATTGATGTTTTAACATTGTTTGGACAGCTAGGGAGTTCCAGAGTGGAATGCGAGGCTAGTTCGTGACAAGGGGAAATAATTGCACTATACGAGGTGCAAAGAGGTAAGGGAAACTAAACCATTTGTGTATGTGATTTGTGAAATATTATAGCATGATTTGTGATTTATAAAACAAGCAGGCTGAGTGTTGTGTTGTGATATAATTGCACACGGTTTTTATAGCCGGTTGGAGCCCATTATTTTATGAGTTTATAAGCTGAGTGTGAAATTGCTTTATAAACCGTTGAATTTGTGTGAGTAATGAATTGGGCTCTACGTTAAGGCGATCTTAAGATTTGAGAAATGTGTGCGTGTTTTTTTGGTTGGGACTCGGTTTCAATATGTTTTGTGTTGAGTACAAAACAGTTTTAAATGAGTTTTATGAGAGAAAAACCACTATGAGTTCTACGTGAAGGCAAACCAGTCTTATGTGATAAGACTTAGGTGTGTGATTTTGAGTACACACCGGGCATTGCTGTGGTAGCATGTAAGCCCGATTCTTCTCCGTTCTGGTAATGTGAGATTCCCCATTCTGTGGCTATGCCACGTATATTTGGTGGCCGTTGCCACGTGAGAACCCTATTTGGTGACCGTTGCCACGTGAGAACCCTATTTGGTGCCGTTGCCACGTGAGATCCGCCCATTCGGTGGCCGTTGCCATCTGAGATCCCCCCATTTAGTGGCTATGCCACGTATATTTGGTGGCCGTTGCCACGTGAAACCCAATTCAGTGGCTATGCCACGTATATTTGGTGGTCGTTGCCACGTGAAACCCTATCCTGTGGCTGTGCCACGTGTGAATTTAAATCAGTGGCTATGCCACGTGTGTTTAGTGGCTGTGCCACGTGTGAATTTAAATCAGTGGCTATGCCACGTGTGTTTAGTGGTTGTGCCACGTGTGAATTTAAATCAGTGGCTATGCCACGTGTGTTTAGTGGCTGCGCTACGTGCATTATTATTATTACAGTGATTTTATCACGTTTATTGAGAAAGCGATTATCGCATTATTTTCACATGCTTTGTTATTGCTCTAGACTGAGCCTTTTTACTTCATGTTTTCACATGATTTGAGATATGAGAATGTCATTTTGAGTACTTTCATGCTATGATTTTCAAATGAGTATAATGAGTTTCACATACAAATAAATAGTTTATGATATGCATTATGGTTTGCATAACGAGTCCCTTACCCCTTTACTGAGCGATTTAGAAGCACACACTGTTTTCTTTCCCCCCAGATTTCTTCAAGTGAAAAGGGTTTCCTGCGACGTACGGAGTAGTGCCTAGTGGAGGATTTGAGCTCCAGGCCATATATATTGTATTTTGAGGTATCTTTTATCTTTTCATGTACCCAAACAATTATTGTAATTGCAGACACTTGATGTATAACATTGTATGGGATGTATTAGGATTAATTAACTTGAGATCCTGAGACATGATAAATATGATGATGCATGACACTGCACAGGAATGCACTCTTAATTGTGAATTGATAAGTGAAAAGTTTTTAAATTTGCCCTATTTTCTGTGTTTCTGGGGCGTGACAGAGCTTTCTTGGTATCAGAGCTTAGGGTGTCTAGTACTGTCAGTGTTGGTTAAGTGAAATAGAATACATCCCAAGTGTCTGTAATAGTCTGGTCATGAACTGAATCTGAGGATTGAGATTTCAATCGATTTTGATATGTACGCGCAGGAAACGAGTTAAGATAGAGAATGAGTGGACGACGAGGTCATTCGAGGAGGCAGGCAGAGTCCCCTCCACCACCTGCCCCACAACCAGAGAGTCCTAACTCTCGATTCAATCGAATTGAGATCGATGTGAGGCAAGGTTTTGAGTAGATGGCAGCGTTATTTGCGCAACACTTTAGAGTTAATGCCTCGGGTACTACTCCTACACCACCACCAGGACCTCCCGTACCCCCAGAACAGATGGATCCAGTGCCTCCCGTCACTCAGCCTGAGGACAGAAGTATGGTCGAACTGAAGGATTTTCTGAAGATGAATCCACCTGCATTTAGGGGAAAGAAGGATCCTACAGAGGCTGAGGAGTGGCTGACGGAGTTGAGGATTATATTTGATTATCTGGGGTGCACCGATGCTGAGAGGGTCAGTATGAGTATCTATATGTTAAAGGGGAGAGCTCGAGATTGGTGGGGTACTACCCAGGGTATTCTGATATCCCGCTAGGATGTGATTGGTTGGGAAGAGTTTCAGACAGCCTTTAGGACCCAATATGTACCACGAGCCGCCCAGAGAAAGAAACAGGCCGAGTTTTTGAGTTTGGTACAGGGTGATATGTCTGTGGATGACTATGAGAGCCAATTCACCGCGCTATTGAGATATGACCCAGAGACCTTCAAGAATGAAGAGCTCCACACAGAGAAGTTTGTGTATGGATTAAAGCTCGTCATCAGAGATAGATTGATAGGGCTATGTTTTATCGAGTTTGGAGATGCTCTGAGATGAGCACAAGAGATTGAGAGGGGAATTGAAATGGTACAATCCCAGAATGAGCTCAGAGCGGTGAATAGAGATAAGGGCAAAGGCCAGCGATTTTCCAAACAGATGCTCGGAGAGGTTCCTTCAGAAGAGGAAGGATTGAGGTGCAGAAGGGTAGATTAGAGAGACCCAGAGTTTACCCTAATATCAGGGAGACCCCTCGAGATGTCAGGCCTGAGCTAAGGTTTTGCAAAAATTATGGCCGAATGCATGAGGGAAGTTGTACTGGGTCGATCCATGGATGTTTTATATGTGGAGAGATGGGTCACATGGTGAAGGATTTCCCTCAACCTCAGAAACCATATGTCTTGGAGCCCACTAGACAACAGCCTCAAAGAGTGAACCCCCAGAGACGGGCCACTACTGCAAAGAAAGGAAAGAGACCTGTTACACAGGGACATGTGTTTGCCCTAGATAAGGAGGCCGCTGACACTTCTGCAGAAACTATAAGAGGTACACTCTCTGTCTGTAATCATAAGGCTCATGTGTTGATTGATTCAGGATCCACGCTTTCGTTTATTTCTGAGCATTTTGCATGTAGATTAAATTTGAAGTTTGAACCCCTAGAATATATACTACATGTAAATACCATTATACGTGAATCCCAAAGGACTGAGTTAATCTGTAGAGGATGTGAAATAAAGGTGGAAGATAGAGTGATGTTAGCAGATCTAATCATGTTAAATATGCATGGGTTTGATGTAATTTTGGGAATGGACTGGTTGGCAACCAATCGAGTGAGTTTAGACTGCTACACTAAGATTGTAACTTTCTCCCTACCTAAACCTTACAGTGTACGGTTGAGATATTGAGGAAATGAATATGTGGAATTCTAGTAAGTAATTTGAGAATTTTAATATTATTTTGGAGAATATTAAATATGATTGTTCTTGTGAAGGTTATGAAACACTCATATCGGATTATGATCGAGAACATCCGAGGATTGAGAATATACCTGTGGTGTGTGAATTTCTGGATGTTTTCCCAGATGAGTTACCAGGTTTACCACCAGAAAGAGAGCTGGAGTTTACCATTGATTTGGTGCTAGATACTCAGCCGATCTCTAAACCTCCCTACAGGATGGCATTAGTGGAACTTGAGGAATTGAAGAAACAACTACAGGAGTTATTGGATCAAGGGTTTATTAGACCCAGTGTTTCACCGTGGGGAGCACCAGTATTATTTGTTAAGAAGAAGGATGGTAGTCTCAGATTATGCGTAGACTATCGATTGTTGAATAAAGCCACGGTGAAGAATAAATACCCATTGCCCAGGATTGATGACCTACTTGATCAGCTGAGAGGGGCATCAATCTTTTCTAAGATTGATTTGAGATCGGGCTATCACCAATTGAGGCTCAAGGAAGAAGATATTCCAAAGACGACCTTCAGGACGAGGTATGGCCATTATGAATTTCTGGTGATGTCCTTTGGATTGACGAACGCCCCTGCAGCATTTATGAGATTGATGAACGAGGTGTTCAGAGACTATCTAGATAAATTTGTGATAGTCTTTATTGATGATATCCTAGTATACTCTCAGTCGCATGAGGAGCATGCACAGCATTTGTGGTTAGTACTTCAGATATTCCGGGATAAACAATTATATGGAAAGCTTAGTAAGTGTGAATTTTGGCTGGATCGGATAGCTTTCCTTGGTCATATAGTCTCAGAGGAAGGAGTATCAGTGGATCCAAGTAAACTGGAGGCTGTGCTTAATTGGGAGAGACCGAGGATAGTTACCGAGGTACGAAGCTTCCTTGGTTTGGTAGGGTATTACAGAAGATTTGTGGAAGGATTTTCAAGGATTGCCGCTCCTTTGACTAAAACTCACACTTAAGGAGACTCCGTTCATATGGACTGATCAATGGGAGCTCAGTTTTTAGGAATTAAAGAGGAGGTTGACAGCGGCACCTATGTTAACTATCCCTGAGGGATCAGGAGGATTTTCGGTGTATAGTGATGCATCTCATCAAGGACTAGGGTGTGTGCTTATGCAGCATGAAAGAGTGGTCGCATATGAATCTCGACAATTGAAAGACCATGAGCGAAATTACCCCAAGCATGATTTGGAGTTAGCCGCTGTGGTATTTGCCTTGAAGATCTGGCGACACTACTTATATGGGGAAAGATTCCAGATCTTCACTGATCACAAGAGTTTGAGATATCTCTTTGATCAGAAAGAGTTAAACATGAGACAAAGGAGATGGATGGAACTCCTTAAGGATTATGACTGCGAGATTCTATATCATCCGGGTAAGGCGAATGTAGTTGTTGATGCCCTGAGCAGGAAGAGTATGATATCTGCTATGATGATCAGGGAATGGGATTTACTGGAGCAGTTCGTCGAACTCCGGATCAGATTTAAAGAGATAGAGACTGGATTTTTGGCTAGCTTGCGAATAGAGCCCAGGATCATGGATCAGATGAGAAATGGGTAGCGCAGTGATCAGAGATTGATAAATATGGTTAGTCAAGCTTAACAGAGTTCAGAGTCGGATCTCATAGTCAGTGAGGATGGATTGTTGAGATTCAGAGGACAAGTTTGTGTACTTGACGATGATACCCTAAAGAGACAGATACTGAGAGAATCCCATTACTCGCGATACACCATGCACCCCGGGAGTACTAAGATGTATCGAGATTTGAGAAAGGTGTACTGGTGGAGTGGTATGATGCGAGACATGGCAGAATATGTGACCAGGTGTTTAGTATGCCAGCAAGTGAAAGCTGAGTATCGGAAGCCCGGAGGACTACTACAGCCCTTACCTGTACCTACATGGAAATGGGAGCATGTCACCATGGACTTTATTATGGGTTTACCGAGGACCCGAAGAGGTCGTGATGCTATATGGGTTATAGTGGATAGATTGACCAAGAGTGCCCACTTCCTTGCCATCAAGAGCACAGATACTGTGGATGCCTTAGCCGAGCTATATGTCAGCGAGATAGCTAGATTACATGGTGCTCCAGTGAGTATTACTTCTAATAGAGATTCTCGATTTACTTTTAGATTTTGGACCCAGTTTTAGGAGTCCATGGGATCTCGATTGAGTTTCAGTATCGCCTATCATCCTCAGATAGATGGTCAGTCAGAGAGGACTATTCAGACCCTGGAGGATATGTTGAGGGTGTGTACGATGGATTTTAAGGGATCATGGGATGATCACCTGCCCCTAGTAGAGTTTGCGTACAATAACAGCTATCATGCGAGTATTAGAATGGCACCTTTTGAGGCTCTATATGGTAGGAGGTGTAGATCCCCTGTAGCTTGGGAAGAAGTCGATGACAGAAAGATAAATGCTCCTGAGCTTGTTGAGCAAGCTGTACAGAGTGTGAAACTCATATGTGAGAGGTTACGGGCTGCACAGAGTAGACAGAAAAGCTACGCGGATGTGCGTAGACAGCCACTCGAGTTTGATGTTAGTGATGCAGTATTTCTGAAAATATCACCGAGTAAGGGTATCATGCGATTTGGGAAGAGAGGGAAATTGAGTCCTCGATACATAGGACCATTCGAGATTCTTGAGAGAGTGGGAGAGGTAGCTTACAGATTAGCATTACCCCCACAGATGTTCGAAATACATAATGTTTTTCATGTGTCTATGTTGAGGAAATACCACCTGGACCCTTCTCATGTCATAGAGTATGATGAGATGGACATACAAGAGAACATGAGATACACTGAGGAACCCGTACGGATTCTTGATAGGAAGGAGAAGGTACTTAGAACCAAGAGCATCCCATTAGTGAAAGTTATGTGGAAACATCACTCAATGGAAGAGGCAACATGGGAACTGGAGGATCTCATGAAGGAGAAATACCCCCAGCTATTTGGCTAGTTGAGCCGAATTTGGAGGACCAAATTCTTTTAAAGGAGGGGAGGATGTGAGATCTGAGAATTTTAGATATAGTTTAATGATGTAATAAGAACTTGAAGTGTAATTTATTGAGCTAAGTGAATTATGGAAATTATATTTTGAGATTTATGTGTAAGTGTTTAACATAAGTGTGAAACTAAGAGGTCAGATCGATCTTGGGGAAGGAGAGATCGATCTAGTGAGTTAAAAATGACAAGGAATGAGGAATTTAAGGAGCAGATCGATCTCCAATGGAAGAGGATCGATCTCCTTATGATTCTGTTTGAGAGAAGATCGATCTCATGAGGAAGGGATCGATCTCCAAACGTTTCTGTTTGGGAGAAGATCGATCTCCTCAAGGAGCAGATCGATCTCATAAAGTCATAAAGAGATCGATCTTGCCCCTCGACAGATCGATCTCGTAGGCATAAAATTGCCTCAAATCGTCCCCAAATTCAAATGTAGATCGATCTCATCAAGAGCCAGATCGATCTCCTACCCTCAGTCTATATAAGGAACCCCTGCTTTCTCCTGCAATTTTATTTTCTCTCTCTTCTAAACCCCATTTTCACCGAGCCCTAGCTTTCTCACTCATCCAAGGTACCCATTTCTGTCCAAATCAGAGGCTGTGGAAAGAAGGAAAGTTGTTCCTCATCAAAGGGAGAACAACATACTTGGAAATCGTAAGACGGATTGAATCGAGGCAAGAGATAAGCTCTCCATAAGTTTTGGGTAATTTCTAAACCTCGATCTTGATATTTGAGATGATTTTGGTAATGATAGTTGTGGGCATTGTGTTGAAGTAGTTGGAAAATGATTAGGGATTGATGAAATTACAATGTAGTTGGAGTGATGTTGATATATAGCAATTTTGGTAATTTTGGAAATTTTAAGCTATAAATGGAAATTTAGACAATGTGGTGAATTAGCATAGATAATTTGGCATGAGAAATGTAGGACGTTGAGATGTTGTGAATGATATTGTAGTTTGGGGTAGAGTTACGAGAATCAAGAGATTTGAGGTGTTATGAGCAATTATGCTTAATTTTGAGAATTGAGGTACTGTGGTGATGAATATTGATGTTTTAACATCGTTTAGACAGCTCGAGAGTTCCAGAGTGGAATGCGAGGCTAGTTCGTGACAAGGGGGAAACAATTGCACTATACGAGGTGTAAAGAGGTAAGGGAAACTAAACCATTTATGTATGTGATTTGTGAACTATTATAGCATGATTTGTGATTTATAAAACAAGCAGGCTGAGTGTTGTGTTGTGATATAATTGTACATGTTTTTTATAGCCGGTTGGAGCCCATTATTTTATAAGTTTATAAGCTGAGTGTGAAATTGCTTTATAAACCGTTGAATTTCTGTGAGTAATGAATTGGGCTCTACGTTAAGGTGATCTTGAGATTTGAGAAATGTGTGCATGTTTTGCCGGTTGGGACTCGGTTTCCATATGTTTTGTGTTGAGTACAAAATGGTTTTAAATGAGTTTTATGAGAGAAAAACCACTATGAGTTCTACGTGAAGGTAAACCAGTCTTATGTGATAAGACTTAGGTGTGTGATTTTGAGTACACACCGGGCATTGCTGTGGTAGCATGTAAGCCCGATTCTTCTTCGTTCTGGTAACGTGAGATTCCCCATTCTGTGGCTATGCCACGTATATTTGGTGGCCGTTGCCACGTGAGAACCCTATTTGGTGGTCGTTGCCACGTGAGAACCCTATTTGGTGGCCGTTGCCATGTGAGAACCCTATTTGGTGGCCATTGCCACGTGAGAACCCTATTTGGTGGCCGTTACCACGTGAGATCCACCCATTCAGTGGCTATGCCACGTATATTTGGTGGCCGTTGCCACGTGAAACTCCATTCAGTGGCTATGCCACGTATATTTGGTGGTCGTTGCCACGTGAAACCCTATCCTATGGCTGTTCCACGTATGAATTTAAATCAGTGGCTATGCCACGTGTGTTTAGTGGCTGTGCCACGTGTGAATTTAAATCAGTGGCTATGCCACGTGTGTTTAGTGGTTGTGCCACGTGTGAATTTAAATCAGTGGCTATGCCACGTGTGTTTAGTGGCTGCTCCACGTGCATTATTATTATTACAGTGATTTTATCACGTTTATTGAGAAAGCGATTATCGTATTATTTTCACATGCTTTGTTGTTGCTCTAGACTGAGCCTTTTTACTTCATGTTTTCACATGATTTGAGATATGAGAATGTCGTTTTGAGTACTTTCATGCTATGGTTTTCAAATGAGTATAATGAGTTTCACATACAAATAAATAGTTTATGATGTGCATTATGGTTTGTATAACGAGTCCCTTACCCCTTTACTGAGCGATTTAGTAGCTCACCCTGTTTTCTTTTCCCCCAGATTTCTTCAAGTGAAAAGGGTTTCCCTGCGACGTACGGAGTAGTGGCTAGTGGAGGATTTGAGCTCCAGGCCATATATATTGTATTTTGAGGTATCTTTTATCTTTTCATGTACCCAGACAATTATTGTAATTGCAGACACTTGATGTATAACATTTTATGGGATGTATTAGGATTAATTAACTTGAGATCCTGAGGCATGATAAATATGATGATGCATGACACTGCATAGGAATGCACTCTTAATTGTGAATTGATAAGTGAAAAGTTTTTAAATTTACCCTATTTTCCGCATTTTCGGGTCATGACACAGATACAGAGAGGTACAGAGACAGGCTTTGAGTTTAGTTCAGACGGATTGTTGACGTTCAGAGGTAGGATATGTGCTTCTGATGATGCAGAGATCAAAAGGTTGATCTTGACAGAGGCTCACTCATTGAAGTATACGATACATCCAGGGAGTACTAAGATGTATCAAAACCTTCGAAAGGTTTATTGGTAGTCTGGGATGAAAAAGCACATTGCTGAACATGTTCCTAAGTGTCTCGTTTGTCAGCAGGTGAAGGTAGAGCATCAGAAACTTGCAGGGTTATTGTAGCCTCTACCGATACCGACTTGGAAGTGGGAGCACGCCACCATGGATTTTGTGATGGGATTACCGAGGACTAGCAAAGGTCATGAATCCATATGGGTGATTGTGGATCGGTTGACGAAATCAGCCCATTTTCTAGCTATGAGAGCTACCGATACTCTGAACCAGTTAGCGGATCTATATGTGCGCGAGATAATAAGGCTACATGGAATTCCAGTGAGCGTTGCTTCTGATAGGGATGCCCGCTTCTGATAGGGATGCCCGCTTCACTTTCCACTTTTGGGAACATTTTCAGTAAGCGATGGGGACCCAGTTGAGTTTTAGTACCGCGTTTCATCCTCAGACAGATGGTTGATAATTCTATATTTTTAGAATTATTTTTACTTAATTTCCTAATTAATTATTTAAATCCCCAATTTATTTTGTTAATTATCCCATTTATTTAATTAAAATTCTCATGTTTGCAGATAAATTAAATCTGGATGAATTTTGAATATTTCGATAGAAAATGGATCGAAATTGAGCTAAAATCGAGATTAAACCATGCGGACAACACGAGCTTAGCACATCCAATTGGACAAAAAGACAGATGACATGGAAATATTATTTTTCGAGGAGCCAATGGTATGAAGACAAGTGGCCAAACAATGCCAACTCATCTAGGATAAAAAAAATTATTACAATTATACCCCTAAGTGTGTGTATAAATAGAATATGATGGCAATTGAAAAAGGGGTAGCTTTTTTTTTAGTTTTTTAGGTTAAACATTTATTGTTAGGTTTTATTTTACTTAGGTTTTCTTTTAATCTTTTCGGCTGGTGACAGCAGCCACAATTCATCATATTTCTTCTAGGATTTGTTCAGTTTCCATTCTATTATTATTTTACTATTTGAGTTTTAATTAAAAGTTATTATTTTTATATTCTAGCTTTCGGTTTGCTTCCTATTTTGGTTTTCTTTGATTTTCTATTTCTTATTCATATTTCGCTACAGTCACTCTTTATGCTTCAATTGTTATTGCCATTGTCCTGTTCTGATGCCTTGATGCAAGATTCAATGTCGATCATGATGTTCTGATTCATTACTGCCGATCTAATATGTTGGGATAATTCTGTGTTTCAACTGGTAATATTGGAAGGGTGGAACATCGATAAGATGAGAAAAAAAATGAAGCCAAGCATGACCTCTGGAGTTTGCATTTCGCTATGTTATGGTTTCCTTTAGTTCAGTTTCATCTTTAGTTACTGAGTTTTTTTCTTTTTTTTCTCTATTTTTCGCTTTAAGTTTAATGACTTTTACTGCATTGTAGTTTCTGTTTCATTATCTACTTCCATTCACTGCATCATATTAACACATCACTTCTCTACATTTTAGAAGATTAGCTTTCGGTTACTAGGTTAGCATCTAAGTGGATTTGTTTTGCATTTGCTCATCTGTACATTTTCTGTTTCTACTTTTCTTTTGTTTGCTGGTATTAATGAGAAGTAAGAAGCATTGTCATGTGGTGAGGAGTAGAAGAGAGTATTCTGTAGGTGCAGTAGAGAGCATCCATAAACATTCTCTGTTGTGCTCTGTTTTTGATTGTTAACACTGCTCATTTTAGTTATTTTTCTAGGCTGCATTTGTCCATTAATTACTGGTGTTTCAGATTTGGTTAGTGATATGTTCATATGGTATCATATGCTGATAGGAATGGTGCACAGTTGCTGTACTATAATGACAGCATAAGCAAGAGACAGCAGCAGGCCGAGAAATGAGCATCACCAGCAGCACCTGGGAAGTTAACAAACAGTAACAGCAGCTGAGGCACGACAGGACAGCAGCAACATCGGATGCAGAAGTAGTCGGACAAAATAGGATCAGTTTCTGGTCAGTACCTGGAGAGGAACTGCACAAAGCCGAGAGTAGTAGAATGACAGAAGCAGAAACGGACAAGGCAGAGTACAACAACGTGAAGCAGGATGTGGTGTTGGCGACACAGGACAGAACCTGGACAGTGGCCTGGAGCAGTATCTGGTTGCAGAGCCAATGAAACGTGCAGCACCTAGACAGCAGACTAGGACAGCACCGAATTCAAGCAAGCTGGACACGCCTAACTAACCCGAGGTCATCACCTGGAAACCAGAAAATGAAATGAAGCATGAACAGTGTTTGGAGGGATTTATTGGTTTATTTAAATCTAAAGCTTTCTTTGGCATTCAACTCTTGCATTAATTCATTTTTCTTGCATTTTTAGTATAGTTTAATTAGTTGTTAGTTTAGGATAGTTGTTAGTTGTCAATTTAAATTGGTTCTAGTGTTTTAATTTGTTAATTTAATTTTTATTCTTAATTTTTAGTTAATAGTTACTTTTATATTTTATGTTTTAGGATTTAATTTTAGTTTAGCATTTTACAAGTTACCTTTAGATTTAATCTAGATTAAATGTGTTTCATGTATTTTTAATCTTAATTTAGTCTTTATTTTCATTAAGTTTTGGTTTAGTTTAAATTGCATTTTAATTAAGTAGTTTAATTGCATTTTAGGTTAGTTTAATTGTAGTTTAATTAATCTTGCTTTGTTATTTCCATATTTGCATTTTATTTTGATTGCGTAATTAATTGTTTTAATTTTCTTTTGTAGGTTTTTTTTTATTTTAATTACGGGTGGAGCACTGTAAGTAATTTTGCTCAGTTTTATTTAGTTCTTTTTATTTTATTGCTTTCCAGTATTTTTAACTTAGACTTAGTAGATCACCCACTTCAATTTTATAATTTGCTAGAATATACTTAGGGTAAGATTAACCGGCAGTTAATTAGGCTAACCAACTTCTCTAAGGGACGATAATTTCAAGACTCAAATCCCATTATTACTTCTACGACCCGTGCACTTGCGGACAATACCTTCAGGGCGTATCAATGGTCAGTCAGAGAGGACTATACAGACCCTGGAAGATATGTTGAGAGCGTTTGCATTGGATTTTGGAGGCTCCTGGGATGACCATTTGCCACTCGCAGAGTTCGCTTATAATAACAGTTTTCATGCGAGTATCGGGATGGCACTATATGAGGCATTGTATAGGCGTAGATGTTGTTCCTCTATTGGATGGAAAGAGGTTGGTGACAGACAAATCTTTGCTCCCGACTTGGTTAGACAAGCCTCTAAAAATGTCCAGTTGATTTGTGAGAGGTTACGGACAGCTCAAAGCAGAAAAAAGAGTTATGTTGACAAGAGACGGAGACCACTAGAGTTTGATGTGGGTGAGTCGGTGTTCTTGAAAGTTTTCCCTTTGAAGGGAATTATGAGATTTGGTAAGAAGGGCAAGCTGAGCCCTAGATACATCAGACCCTTCGAGATTTTGGAGAGAGTGGGAGACAAGGCTTATAGGTTAGCATTGCCACCAAAATTGGCAAGTGTTTACAACCTCTTTCACATATCCATGTTAAGGAAGTACCACCCGGACCCAGCACATGTAATAAGGTATGAGCCTTTGGAGCTTAATGAAGGTATGACCTATGTCGAGAGGCCAGTTCGGATATTGGATAGAAAGATAAAGTGTTGAGGACAAATACAATTCCCTTGGTGAAGGTTCTTTGGCAACATCACACTATGTAAGAAGCCACATGAGAATTGGAGAGTTCAATGTGGGAGAAGTATCCCGAGTTGTTCATAGAATGATTGGTTCCAATTTAGAGGACCAAATTTTCTAAGTGGGGGAGAATGTGAGACCCCGTATATGTATAATTGTAATATGTACATAGAAATGTAAATGGAGTTATACTATGAATTCATATGTGAAGTATATGTGATGTAAGTCCATAAGGTTAATGTACACACTTGTAATAAGAGTTGTGATTGTACCTACAAGTTACATTATGTATGAATGGGAAGAAATGGACTTAAACATGTGGAGAATGTGAGTAGTGTGGTAAAATGGAAGGAGAATTGCATAAGTTGTGCACTACCATTTGGTTTATATTCAGTACCTTTGGATATACAAAGATTTCACACAAGTTTGAATAGGTATAAAGTAAAATTGATGCCATTTTCAAGTCTCAAAGATGATTGGATGAGGAATTGATGCCATTTTCAAGTCTCAAAGATGATTGGCCGACATTTGAAATGAATTGCAAGAGAAATGAGTTGTTTTGGTTTGTTAACCATACCTTGCAAAGAATTGAGCCACCTACATGGTTTTCATAGAATGAAAGCGTGCTAGAGTATGACTCGCACGAGATTTGATGTATTTTATACGTATGAGTGCTGGAGCTTAGCTCGCACTAGTTTTCACATGGATTTTTATATTGGTTTTGGAATGGTGCTTGGAGCTTAACTCACACTAGATGCCCACCTTATTTGTGTCGTGCTTGGAGCTTCGGGTAGACTGGGTGTCGCACCGATTAAATAGGCTCACACGTGCATTTGTGATATTTTGACATGTTGATAGCCGTGTTTGGAGTTTTGGGTAGACAAGAGGTCGTACCGATTAAATGGGCTCACACATGCGTTTTGAGATGTGGCATGATGTGATATGTTTATGTGGGTCCACGGAGTACGCTGTACCGTGCAGGTAGCATGGAGTACGTTGTACCATGTTGAGATGTGATATGTCGTCTTTGGACGAGATCTACTATGGACCGGTGGGCAGGATTTGACCCACCTCCCGTGTGGAAGCAGATAGTTGTGATATCCCGCACACCTGATCCGTGTAGCCGGTATCACAGGTTATGGCCTAGACCTAGAGGTTATTTCCCTTATTGAACTGCCTATCTCACATGTCTAATTCCTTGAGAATAAATCCATGTTTGAAATGTTTTGTGGGTCGAGATAGTCTGAGGGAGGGACCGAATCCTGACTAGAGTTAAAGTGTTTTGAGATGAAAGTATGTTAATGGTTTTTAAAGTGCACAGATGCATGATGTTTAATGTCATGCGTTACTTGTGAAATATGCATGATGATTAATGCCATGCCTTACTTATGAAATATGCATGATGGTTAATGCTATGCTTTGAATGGGATTTTGTGTACTATATTTTAATAGCATGAATTGCTTTACATACAATTAACACAATCATACACTCATGTTTGAGATAAAATGATGAACTAAATGCTTTTGAGCACGACATCATGATCACGTAGATAGTGCAGTATCTACATGTTCGCATGATTGCCTTACTGAGCGTGTGGTTTGCTCACCCCCCTTATTTTCCCCTCTCTACAGTGAATTAAGTATAGAGTGAGCGTGACTGAAGCCTTTCCCTTTTGGTATCCGCTGCATCCCATCGCTAAAGGTAGACTGATAATTCTATATTTTTAGAATTATTTGTGATTAATTTCCTAATTAATTATTTAAATCCCTAATTTATTTTGTTAATTATCCCCTTTATTTAATTAAAATTCTCATGTTTGCAGATAAATTAAATCCGGATGAATTTTGAATATTTCGGTAGAAAATGGACTGGAATTGGGCTAAAATAGAGATTAAGCCATGCGGACAACACGAGTCATGCCACCTAGCACATCCATTGGATAAGAAGACCGATGACATGGAAATAGCTTTTCAAGGAGCCAATGGTATGAAGACAAGTGGCCAAAAAAATGTCAACTCATCTAGGATGTAGAAACTACAATTTTACCCCTAGTGTGTTTATAAATAGGAAAGGATGACAATTGAAAGAGTATGTAATTTAGAAGTAGGAGTAGGGAATGTAATGTAAGTTAGGAGTAGTGTTAGATTAGTGTAGGTAGAATAGTTTTCTAGTTTTATTTTGATTGTTTTAAACTTTCCCGAATGTTAGCATTTTCCTTATTTTTCACTGTTCATTTCATTTTAATGTTCTTCTCTTGGATATTTTCTAATTCATGGCAATCAATTCATCATTCCAAGCTTCTCGGTTCTGTTAAAAATTAGCTCTTTTATTTTTCAAGTTTCATTTTCATAGCATAGTTTTCCTAGTGGTATCTCTCGGTTTTTGCTTCCCATTTGTAGTTTTATTTTGCTTTGTTTTTGTTCAATGATTTTCGGTTTTCTTCCCATGTTAGTTTTATTTTTTTCCTTTTCGTTAGCTGTCATTGTTACTCAAGATTGTGGGGAGCTGATTTGATCTCATGAGCAGACCAGAAACCCGAGAGCAGCAAATGCAAACCAAGCACCCGAGAGCCACAATCACTCTCTATTCTCCCTTGTTTCATTTGCCATTATTACTGCTCATTGTCATTTTCTGTTTATGTATCTTGATTTCTGCTAGTAAGGTTTACAGGAGTGTCGGGTCAAGCGTGTCTTATTGTAACAATTAGAATCTGAGCTGGACAAGGTCTGCCAGCTGCTGCACGAACAGATTGTAGCAGCAGTCGGGCGTGGGCAGTACAGCTGAGAATTTTACACGAAACCGAGTACAGCAGGACGAGGCAGTAGGTGGTGCTGAGCAAGCGTTGTGCAAACTCTTGGATTGTAGCAGCAGATAGCAGAGGACAGAACCAAGGATGAGAGCTGAGCATGAACCGAGAGCAAAGCTAAAACCAAGAGCAACCCGTGAGCACCTGGAACCGAGACACACCAGGGCAGAAACAGCAGAAGCAGAATACAGCGAACCGAGAATGCCTGGAGCAGCAATGTTGTAGCAGATTATCAAGAGTAGCTCGGAGCACCTAGCAGTAGTTGGAGCAGTGTCTGGTCAGACCCGAGAGCAAGCAGAGTGCAGCGGGACAGTTACCAAAACTGTGAAAGCCTGGAATGAGCATGAAAAATTAGAAAGACACGTGAATAGTGTTTGGAGGGACAATTTGATGGTTTAAATTTGCTTAAGGCTTGTTTGGCATTTACCTTATGCACAATAATCCATTTTGCTTGACTAGTTTATGAAATAGATTTAATTATGTCCTTAGCTCATTTTCATTTTTATCATGCATTAGTTAAATTAGATTAAATTTGTTACATGCATTAGTTAAATTTTATTGTTAAATTAGTAATTAGATATAGTTAGGATTAGTTTAGAGTTAATATTTTAGACATGTAGTTTTATAGTTATTTTCTTAATTTCCTAGGATTTTATTTTCATTAAGTTTTAGTTTAGTTTAAATTGCATTTTGATTAAGTATTT
Organism: Firmiana major; assembly: GCA_033439115.1. Classification (NCBI taxonomy): domain Eukaryota; kingdom Viridiplantae; phylum Streptophyta; class Magnoliopsida; order Malvales; family Malvaceae; genus Firmiana; species Firmiana major. The sequence goes on along the minus strand of CM065904.1, from coordinate 14,257,986 downwards.
TAATTGCATTTTAGGTTAGTTTAATTAATCTTGCTTTGTTATTTTCATAATTGCATTTTATTTTACTTGCGTTAATCAATTTTAACTGTTTTAATTATTTGCGTAGGTATTGGTTTTTAATTGCGTGGAGCTCGGTAAATAAATCTTAGCTCGGTTTTATTTTCTTTATTTTCTTTATAGTTTTATTATTTTCATTTTTTAATTTCAAACTTAGTAGATCACTGATAATCAAAACTTCATAATTTGCTAGGATATACTTAGGGTAAGATTAACCGGTAGTTAATTAGGCTAGTCAGCTTCTCTGTGGGATGATAACTCGGGATTCAAATCCCATTATTACTTGTACGACCTGTGCACTTGCGGTAATACCCTTAGAACGAGTCATAGACACACTTGAATTATTTTGTATCTAAACTAGACATAGCACAGTAGCATTTTGTATGTAATCATTGGGGATGTTATAAAAGTGTTTACTTCTAAAATTATATTGCAAATTAAATTTTTATGGATGGATGAGGTAGACATTGACACATAGCCCAACTGTTGAGGAGAGTAGTTGTTCACGATCGGGAAAGGACGAATAATAAATAATGCATGAAAATGCGAAAAATTTGCTCGTATTTTGAGTTAGTTGAGGGTCGTGACAACGATTCCCCTGAACCAGGTTCATGAATTCCATCCACAATTTCCTCTGTGCGGTAGCTAGAATGTGCTGTCTCCTGAAGGCCTCCAAGAATATCTCCCAAGTGATCTCGGAGTGTCTGGCCCTCAAAATAGACTCGGTGGATCTCCACCAGTGCTCTGCATCGCCCTTCAGCATAAACATGGCAAAGGCTACCTTCTCAGCTAATGTGCATCGAAAGAACCTATACAGTTTCTCCATCTCATACACCCAGTCCTCCGTGATAACAGGGTCCTTCACTCCTCTGAACACTGGAGGTTTCAACCCTTGGAACTCTCGCAATCTGCTCAACTCGCAGTCGTAACCCAAATCGCTATCACTCTGTTATGGTGAGATAGGAGAAGTTGTATCCTGGACTAGAGGTGTAATTGTAGCACTGTCTGCAGTCTGAGGTCTCTCCACCTCTGCAGCTGCTTGTCTGGTAGTAGGCTGTGCCGCAGGACCTCGTCTATCACCGGCACCCAATGCTTGTGTGACTATCTCAACTAGGCTCTCTATACTCTACTCTATCCTAACGAAGCGAGCCTCTGTATCCCCTGATCTCTCAGCAGGGTTCTATGGAGCCTGAACATTCTGTGGCTCTGCATGGCTCTCAAGCCTACCTCTACGACCTCTAGGACGTGTTCTGTCACGACCCTCAACTTACCAAAATACATACAAATTTTTTGCATTTTCATGCGTTGTTTATTAATCATCCTTACCTCGATCGTGATCAGCTACACACTCAACAATTGGGCTGTGTGTCAATGTCTACCTCATTCATTCATAACAATTTAATTTCAAAAGTAAACACTTTTATAAATAAATCAGAATTACTGTTTACAAGTGTTTACATTGCTTTACATCCCCAATGTTTACATACAAAATGCTACTGTGCTATGTCTAGTTTAGATACAAAATAATTCAAGTGTGTACACCTTTAGCGATGGGATGTAGCGGATACCAAAAAGGATAAGCCTCCAGTCGCCCACAATCTATACTCAAAGCTCTGTAGAGAGGGAGAAAATAAGGGGGGGTGAACAAACCACATGCTCAGTAAGGCAATCAGCGAACAGGTTGATACTGCACTATCTACGTGATCGTGATGCCATGCTAAAAGCATACATTTCATCATTTTCTCAAAAATGAGTTCATGCTGGTGTTAATGGTATGTAAAGCATTCATCCTATTAAAATCCAGTGCACAATTCAATTCAAAGCATGGCATTAACCATCATGCATATTTTATAAGTAAAGCATGGCATTAATCATCATGCATATTTCATAAGTAAAGCATGGCATTAAACATCATGCATCTGTGCACTTTGAAACCATTAACAACCGATATCTCAAAACAATTCAACACTTGTCAAGTCTCAGCCCCTCCCTCGGACTATCCTGACCCATAAATCATTTCAAACATGGATTTATTCATAAAGCAATAGACATGTTAGATAGGCAATTTAATAAGGGAAATAACCTCTAGGACTATGGCCATATTCTGTGATACCGACTACACAGATCAGGTGTGTGGGATATCACCACTATCTGCTTCCGCATGGGAGGTAGGTCAAATCTAACCCACTGGTCCGTAGCAGATCTCCTCCGAAGATGGCATATCACAATCTCAACACAGTACAATGTACTCCATGCTACCTACAGGTACAGCATACTTCATGGACCCACATCAACACATCATATCACGCCACATCTCAAAATGCACGTGTGAGCCTATTTAATCGATACGACCTCCTGTCTACCCGAAGCTCCTAACATGGCTATCAACATGTCAAAATATCACAAATGCATGTGCGAGCCTATTTAATCAGTGTGACACCCAGTCTACCCGAAAACTCCAAGCACGGCAATAATAAGGTGGCCATCTAATGCGAGCTATGCTCAAAGCATCATGCCAAAACCAGTATGAAATCCATGTGAAAACTAGTGCGAGCTGAGCTTTAGCACTCATACGTATAAAACAAGTCAAATCTCATGCGAGTCATACTCTAACACGCTTTCATTCTCACGAAAATCATGTAGGTGGCTTAAATCTTTGTAAAGTATGGTTAACAGACCAAAACAACTCATTTCTTTTGCAAATCATTTCAAATGTAAGCCAACCTACCAATCATTTGCTAAAAAGCAATAAAACATTATTTTCAAAGCATTATGCTTTTGTTTTCATACACATTTCTCAAACACCCAACTTTTACCCTTCAATCACCCAATTTCATTTCCTAATATCTCATGCATTCTAGCAAAGCATTTAAGCACCCAAATTATGCACAGATATCTCTAAGAGTCCACGGAATTCTCTTACCTTGATTTACTTGAGTGCGACTCTCTTCCTCTTAGTTTCTTGCGTTCTTGGCTTGCCTTGCTCCAGTATATCCTCGAGAACTGCGATTCATTCATCCAAACCACTTGAGTTAATATTGTTAACTTAATTTTTGACCTCACTAGTCAATGTAACTCATTCATGCATTTTACAATGCCTTAATCCACATTTTACCCTTTTTTGGTAAACCTCACAATTTATTTACTAACAACATCTTAAAATCATACTCATAACACTATTATCACTTCAAGATACCCCACTCATCATTAATCTCAATACATTTCACTTTCTCACACTAGACCATTTCTAGATCATGGTGGATTCATTCTACTCTAGGTAGTTTCTACCATTTCTATGCATACCAAATCATTCCCCACATCAATATCCAAACAATGTACTTGAATATTTGCATTAGAAACTCACCTAGTTTATTTTCCTCTTTGCTCCAAATGAAAATGCACCTTGATTCTTCAATCCAACAAGTGGGGAAATGCCTCCAAACTATGTTGTTCTTCTCTTTGATGTGAACAACTTTGCCTCTAATAGCTTTCCCTCAAATCTTACTAAAAATGTCTGGATTTAGGAGTGAGAAGCTAGGTTTTAGGTTGGAAACGAAAAAGATTGGTTTTGTCTCGAAAAATTGCAAATCCAACTGCTCCATATTTATAGAATTTGCTTGATGAGATCGATCTGCATTAGGTAGAGATCAATCTGGTCCTCTTAAAATCCCTCTTTTTCATGACATTTGAAGGCAGGAGACTGTCGAGGCTTGAGATCAATCTGCTTCAAACAGAAGGTTAAGGAGATCGATCTGGTCTTGGGTAAGATCGACCTGCATTTTACAGAAGGTTCAAAAGATCGATCTGGTCTTAGGGAAGATCGATCTGTATTTTACAGAATGCTTAGGAGATCGATCTGGCTCCATTGGAGATAGATCTGTCTAGCTCTCTCATCCTATGAGATCGATCTGGCCTTCATATTTCCAAATTTTTCTTCAGTTTTTCTGCAACAACTCCTACCAAACTTCATACATTTTGTTACCATGGTCATTTTCTCATTCAATCATCTTTGAGACTTGAAAATGGCATCCATTCCTAATTTATACCTATTAAAACTTGTGTGGAATCCTTGTATAACCAAAGGTATACGATATAAACCAAATGGAAGTGCATAACTTATGCAATCCTCCCTCCATTTTACCATACTACTCAATTTCCATTCTACTCCCATTCGTCACATGTTTAAGTCCATTTCCTCATATTCATACATAAAGCAACTTGTACGTACAATCACAACTCTTATTACATGTGTGTACATTAAACTTATGGACTTACATTACATATACTTCACATTACAAGTATATCATCATACTTATGAATTCATTTACATAGATATATAAGGTTAAACTTATACGGGGTCTCACATGCTCTCGCCCTTCTACCTTGGCGTGTAATCGGCATAACGCCTAACTTCCTGTATTCATAATTATTATTAGACTAAATCCATCACGTTATACACAGTTATATCTAAACAAAAGCACAGTGACATGGGGATGTACTTTTCCTATATTTTATTACTGATTCACATCAGGCCAACTTAGCTCTGATACTAATCTCTGTCACGACCCTTTTTTTCATTCCCTTTAACCGAAAATCTCAATAAATTTTTTCGCGTTTTACTGTTACCTTACCCGGTAGTGAACAACTCACTGCTACACAGTTGTGCTATTAGTCAATAATAATCACCACTTACCATTCCTTCACAGTTTAATAAAACGATGTCATACATTCGAAGTTAATCATTTACTTATACAAAACATGTTTTACTGACATCTACATCTCTCATAATTACAACTCAAAATGACTACTGTGCTTTTATAATTGTTTAGATGCAAAAAGAATGTCCATGTGTATACCTCTTAGCGATGGAAGGCAGCGGATATCCAAAACATAATGCCTCAATCCTCACTGAACTACTATGCACGCTCTGTAGGAGGGGGAAAATAGAGAGGGATGAGCAACCATACACTCTGTAAGATAATAATGCAAGCATGGTAGATAACTACTCTATCTACATGTTGATAGTGTTATGCATAAATCATTTATAACAGAAGCATGAGGAATTAAAACTATGCCATATGAGTATACATATATCATGTATTTAAATCATGGAAATTGGCATATAAAACATGGTAAAATCATCATGTACAAATCATCTCTTGCTCATCAATTGTCAAATCTCAAAAAAAAAAAGGTAATTCTTTTAGGAAACATCCTTTTGAATCACATCTCTTTCTCAAATACATACAATCTCATCCTAAATCATTTTCTCAATCACAAACATCATTACCATTTGACAAATCAAATTTCACAAGGCTCGACCCCTCCCTCGGGTCTACCCTAGACAGTCAAAGTCACACTCTAGTATCAAAACCATGTGGTATTATGTAATAAGAAAGGAGACAGGTCACATATCTCAATGGACTAGGTTGGCCACTACATCATAAATAATCCCAGACCACACGCATCCAGGTGTGCGAGGTATCATGCTGGACCAAAGGTGGGTTAGTTCTCCGCCAGACTTTCTCATCAGTAACTCAACCATGTGGTACAGCGTACTCCATGTTCTATACATGGTACAACATACTCCGTGGACCCAGAACATGATTGGAGGTGCCAGTCGTAGGTCTTATCTACCCCAATGCCATGTATAATAGATATAGTCTCAAGTGCACATGTGAGTATTTTCTCCGGTGTCAGGTCCTAGCCCCTCATGGCCTTGCTCACCCCTTATGGGTTCCCTGAACACCTATCAGGTCCTAGTCCCTCACCTTCACCCCACTCAAGAGGTCTGTTAAGCCTGTAGGGTTCCCTGAAATGGATTAATGCCAGGTATTAGCCCCTCACCTTCACCCCACTCAAGAGGTCTATTAGGCCTGTTGGGTTCCGTAGACACTAGTCTGTATTACCCTCACCACGATATCATACATACCACAGTGTGAAAACCTGCGCGAGCTACACTTTAGCGCAAATTCATGCATCATCATCAAATCACCTCGTCTGAGCAATGCTCTAGTACGGCATTTATGCATAAAACATGAAGAAAACCACGTACGAGCATAGCTCCAATACGGTTATATGCATAAGAAAACCACTCAAAATCTATGTACAAGCAAAAACTCCAGTACGGTTTATAAAACATCATCACCATTCAAATCAAAGTGCGAGCTAAGCTCCAGCACGTTTCAAACATGTGAAAACATCAATACCCAATGCGAGCTAGGCTCCAGCACGGTTTAATTCACATAAACATAATAGGCAGCTCATAAACAACTAAAACATTCACAACCCATGCTTAGCAACTCACATGTACTATTTCACAAAACGTTCAAACATTTGCCAGCCTATCAATCAATTTGCTCAAAACAAGGTAAGGTATTTTGTGAAAATATTTAAAACACGTGATTTATGCAATTATTAGTCTAACTATCACATTTCTTTACAATACCATTTTAACAACCAAATCTCATACGAATACTCGAAACAACTTCCATACATTGTCAAACACATTTCTATAAGCTCATGCACATTTCCAATGCCCTATATACCCATGAATTCAAAATACGAGCAGCTACCTGTATATACTCACAAAATTCTCTTACCTGGAATCACGACGCGTGATTCCACTTCCTCAAAGCTGCTCACTCGTGCGGTTCGATTTGTCTCCAACGAACTCTCCGAAACTGCACATAAACATATTTCACAACATCTTAGCCCATTATGATCCAACCTTGCGTTTACTATAGTCGATTCGACCTATAGTCTCTATTAACACTTATGAGGCCTCGTTTCATTATTCTACCCATAACTCGAGTCTATGGATCTTTTTAGGCCTATTAACTCATTCCAAATCGATATTAAATTGATGTTAAGCTCAAAGTGTACATATTCCATAGGTTTCCTCACTAGGGCATTTATCAAGCATTTATATACTCATTTTCCATAATTTCCCTAAACTCACAATACAACTCCATTTAACTATCTCAAATCATCCACATTACTCCAATAACAACTTAACATAATTCCATAATTCATCAATTCACCCAAATCACACTTTTTCACACTAGACTCATTCCATTTTCTAGGTCACATTAGTTTCAAATACTTTTTAGGTGATTTCAATCATCAATACACATACCAAATCAACCCAAAATCAATAAATAAATCAATGTACTTGGGTTGGAGTATTAGAAACTTACCAATCTAGTTTCTATTCTTCCTCCAAATGAGAATGTCCCTTGCTCCTTCAATCAAATATGTGAGGCTTTGATTCCAAACTATGTTGTTCTCTTCTTTAAGATGAACAACTTGGTATCTAATATCTTTCTCTCAAATCTTAATGGAAATTGGGTGATTTTAGAGAGAGAAAACTAGGTTTTAGGTGGAAAAATAGAAAGGAAAGGTTCTGTCTCAAAAAAAATATATTTCATTGCTCCTTTTATAGAAATTGCTTAATGAGATCTATCTATCGAAGCATGAGATCGATCTAGTCCTCTTAAGTCCCTCATTTTCACGCCAATTTGAATGCAAGAGATCGATCTGTCGAGACTTTGAGATGATCTGTTCTCAGACAGTAGCTTAAGGAGATCAATCTACTTCCAGGGGAGGTCAATCTGCTCCAACCCAAGAGCTAAGGAAATCGATCTGTTTACCTTAAGAATCGATCCTCATTTTACAGAATGTTTAGCAGATCGATCTGGCTCTATTGGAGATCGATCTGGCCTATTCCATTGCTCGAAGAAGAGCATTTTTAGCTCTTCCAAATCGATCTCTCACCCCATAAGATCGATCTGGCCTTCTCATTTTTAAAATTTTCTGTAGTTTTCTGCAGCAACTCATACCCAACTTCACACATTTTGCTGCCCTAGTCATTTTCTCATCCAACCACCTTTGAGACTCGTAATTTGCATCCATTCATACCTTATGCATATTAAAACTTGTGTACATTCTTTGTATAATCCAAGGTATACAATTCATATCCAAATGAAAGTACAATTACTTATGCAATTCATGCAACTTCATTCCATTTGCTGCACTACTCATTTTGAGCTCTCAATCACATTCATTACTTATGAAAGTCCATTCTTCATATTCATACATAATGAAACTTGTTCGTACATCACAAATTCTTATTATAAGTGTGTAAATTGTATTTATGGACTTTACATCACTTATGTTTCACATTACATGTACATCATCATACTTATGAATTCATAAGGTTTACATCTGAAAATACGGGTCTTACACTCTGACTCTGACTCGTACGATCCTCACATAGTAGATTGGCATGCTAAGCCTGGCGTATCCGGTCAATCAAATCTGGTTCCACTGGCAGGTTAGCTATCACACAGTCTTTGCCAACATCAAGAGGGTCTATATCCAACCTGAGGTGGGCAAACTGCTTGAACAGCTCATATTCCCTGACCATCATCTGCGATACCATTTCGAGGCTCTTTCTACTCAAGACATCTACCACAACATTAGCCTTTCCTGGATGGTACAATATCTCGCACTTATAATCCTTCAGAAGCTCTATCCATCGTCTCTGCCTCATATTCAACTCTTTCTATGAAAACAGATATTTGAGGCTTTTATGATCTGTATACACCTGAAATTTCTCATCGTATAAGTAGTGGCGCCATATTTTCAATGCAAATACCACGGCTGCCAACTCTAAATCATAGGTCGGGTAGTTCCTCTCATGGTCTTTAAGTTGTCTGGATCCATAGGCTACTACCTTCCCGTCCTGCATCAATACATAGCTCAGTACATGTCTAGAGGCATCTGTATACACTGAATCACCTCCTGAACTGGTGGGTATGGTGAGAATAGGTACAGTGGTCAGACTGTTCTTTAGCTCGCAGAAATGTTTCTCACACTTATCGTCCCACTCGAATACCACATTCTTTCGAGTAAGACGAGTCAATGGAGCAGCCAGCTTAGAGAATCCCTCGATAAATCGTCGGTAATAACCTGCTAAACCCAGGAAACTACAGATTTCTGTAACCGTCTTGGGTCTATCCCACTGTATCACAACCTCTATCTTAGACGAATAAACTGATGCACCGTCTCTTGAGACTACATGTCAGACCCGTGTTTTCGATTTATGTATGTTGCTTGTGCCTTATGATTCCTATGTGTACGAACATTTTATTTCATAGTTGAATCATAAGAAGAGTATTTACTACCATGCAATCGATTAATTTAAGAAATTAAAAATACATGTAAGCTACATAACAGCAAGATAAGGGTTAAAGTGATTCCCAAGCAAGTGCAGGGGTAAAACGGTCAATTGATCAAAATTTGGTATAAATTCGATGAGGAAATTTCATAAAAAAATATGAAATCGAGAAATCTTTATCAATAACGGGGTAAATATTGAATTTCGAGTCCAATTGATCGAGATATGAATTTATTTAATATTTTTAAAATTTTTACCTCGAAAAATGAGCTCAAAAATAGTGAAAAAATATACCAAAAAAGTAAAATCGAACTGATAAATTCATTTACGGATTAAATGAATTTAATATGAATTTTTAGGATATTTTGGGATATTTTATGATTTTCAATACTATTTTAAGGATTAAAATAATATTAAAAATATATTATAAACAAAAAACAACAAAAATCTGAAAAATGAAAACTGATTGAAATTTACAGGGAGAGATAAACCCACGCAAGCCAAAACCGAAGGAGAAGAGAAGGGAATCCGACGACCCCAGCGGCCAGCAAACAGTCGAAAAAGGAAGAAGGCAACGACGCGACCTCCCAGCCATCGGTAACGCGCCTCACCGGCGCCGAAAAAGGGAGATCGAAGAGGGGAAGGTCGCGGAAGGAAAGAAGGATTTCGGCGGCCACCGGCGGTGCTAGGGTCCGATCGAGCCCAACCGAACGTTCCACAGGCTGTGGCGCATCGAACGGCTGTAGCAGCTCCTGGAGAACCGATAGCTCAGGGCAGAACCTTCTAAACTGAACTGGACCGGACCGGTTCAGCCAAGGAGGAGAGAGAAAAAAAGAGAAAAAAAGAAAGAGAAAAAGGAAAAAGAAAATTTTTGAGAATTCACCAGACTTCGGGTAAGTCGATACGAGGTCAAAAGTGACCAATTTGATTTTCGATAAATTTATTTAAATTATATTTAATCAAAAATTGACCCGGAGTTAAATATACGAAATTGTGCAGTTCGACGATAAATTCCGAACGAAAGCCCGATCGAACTCCGATTCATGCACCAGCACACAATCTCAGGTAAGTAAAGCTCATTTACGACAATTTATGTGATTTATGCGTATTTAAGATTTAATTTACGCATTTTGGATTAAATTTCAGATTTAGTGAATTATATTCGAAAAATTGAATAAAATGTCGTAAATGATATACGGGCTATCCAAAGAGCTTGGAATAAAGCCCAATGGATATTGATAAGCCCAATGAGCCAATAGACCCTGATAAACGGGCTTAATACGGATTAAGACCCAATTAAAGTATTTAAGGCCCATTAAGAGTAAACGGGCCCATTTAAGTGAAATGAACTGTATTAAATGTGTAATACAGTAGGAAATGTGAATTAATCCAGTGAATGGTTAAATACAGCTCCAGAGTCATATTGAGAGTTGACCGGACTGCCAGATTAGAGCAGCACAGAGGAAGAGAGGCCACACTACGTGATCCGAGGTAGGGGACTTTTGCAAGTAGCTAGAGATATATGTGCATATTTTCGTTGGAATTTACATTCACTGAAATTGATTGAGGGTCAGAGAAAATCTATAATAATTATAGGGACTCGATATGGGTAAATTACGATTTTGCCCCTAATTAGGCAAAAAGTAAAATTTTGGGAAAAGTGGTAAAAAGCATGGAAATGATGTTTTGAATGGTTTTTTTACTGCTGTGTAGCAAAAAAGTAGGTGGATGGGCTAATGTTTTGAGGTCGATGTAAACTAAGTACACTTTATAGTGCTGATTTTAATGATTTTAAACATCCCTATTTTTAAAGAGCCATCTACAGAATTATGTGGAAACAATCGTGCTGGAGCACAACTCGCACTTGATTTTAGATGTTTTTCACATACCTTAGTGCTGGAGGTTTACTCGCACTGCATTTATTTAACTTGCATTATAGAGTACTGGAGCATTGCTCGTACTCAGTTTTATGCGATTTGTGCATGATAGAGTGCTGGAGCGATTGGCTCGTACTCGAGTTTTACATGAGATGCATGACAGAGTGCTGGAGCGTTGCTCGTACTCGATTCTTCATGATTTGTACATGACATTGTACTTGAGCGATTTGCTCGTACTTGATTTGAAATGAGAACTATGCATGACCTAGTGCTAGAGGTTTACTCGCACTAGTGTTGATATTTTGACATGCATGTACAGTGTTTTGAGGCGGAGCGTTGACTTTGAGTCACACTCAAGACGCGCACTGTAGTTTTTCGTGATATATAACATGTTAAAAAAATCGTGACGATTTCCTCGTGTAGACTGAGTGTCACACTGGAGATGTTCGCACGTGAATTTAGAGACGTGGCATTGATTCCATAGTATGAGGGCTAAGACCTATGGCAGGCACCCCCACTATGATGTATTTCCATGGTATGAGCGGCTAAGACCTATGGCAGGCACCCCGACCATGATGTAGGGTCCACGAGTGTACATTGTACCGTGCGTGTGGCATGGAGTACATTGTACCATATTTTATGTTGTGGAGTTGTAGAGGAGAGTTGTTGATAGCTGGCGGTTGTGATGGACTGACCCCCCTCCCGTTACAACAGTGATAACCTGCACACCGAGTACTGTGTTGCCTAGGATTTCACCACATGTTAGGATATGGCCATAGTCCAGAGATGCTCTCTTACGGTAAGATCCTTAAGCCCAACATCCTTAAGCCAGAGTGGGCAAGGAGGCTCTGTTCGACAGGGAGGCTCTCTTACATAGTCTGGAGAGATTGCATTTAACCACTGAGTCTCGCATGATATATCACATGTGTTTTATGATACGGGTAGACCTGAGGGATGGGTCGAAACTCGATTGATTTGTTTGTTTTGTGATGAGAAATGCCATATTTACTGTGTTTTGAATGTAAATGGCATATTTTATATAAAGGCATTCTTAAATGATTAAATATGCACTGTTTTGCATGAATGCCTCTGATTGATAAACCAGCATGTGTTTAGTACATGGGATTTTAAATCTGTACTATATTATATATATTTTAAACATGCTTTTGAAATTAGAGAAGGAAAGGCAAAGCACTATTTTCAGTAGATAGTATGGATGTCTACTTACTTGCCTGATTTCTTTACTGAGCGCGTTGATAGCTCATCCCATTCATTTTCCCCCCATCTCTACAAATTCTCGTCAGTAGATCAAGTTGGCCAGGGTATTGCATTCCTTTGATCCGCTGCCACTCCCCATCTAGCGAAAGGTATACACATGCGTACTCTTTTGTATCTGAACAATGCATAAACACAGTGATGTACATGGTTTTAATGTTGGGGATGTAAATGTAATGATGTAATTATATTAAGTATATGAATTTACTTATGATATGAATGTCATGTATGTATGATACGAAAAAGAATGGTAAGATATGTCTGGATGAGGAGACTAATGCCTATTCACAGCCCAACTGTTTAGGAGAGAAAGGTAAGTAAAAAGTAAAAAATTTGTTGTGGTTTTCGGTAAGGTCATGTGTGGGAGAACGGCGTGACAGGATGGTATCAGAGCGTAAGTTGGTCTGATGTGTTTAGGTATTAGTAATTAGGAAAATGCACATCCTCATATCACTGTGTTTTGTTCAGTTACAATTGTGTATACAAGATGGGAGTTGGACAAATTAATGTTTGTGAATGCAGGAATCTAGCCTTTATGGCAATTTTCAGTCGTGGTAGAGGGGCGAGGGGTAGGACTGGAGACCCTAGAGGTAGGCCTGAGAGCCGAGATGAGTCCTCATTTGACTTGGTGACGTAGAGTCCCATTGAGGTACCAGAGAGTATCGAGGCATGTGTCACGAGGTTAGAGCGTAGCCTATAAACAATAGTAGAGTTGTTGGCACAGACTATACCAGGTAGATAGGGATAGGATGCAGAGACTACGACTGGAGAGGCAGTTGCACCTGATACACCGAAAACGCCTACACAAACGCCACAGACTATTGATACTCCTACACCCCCACCAGTTCAGGTTAGTAGTGGATTGGGATATGGGTGTGATTTGGATCAACTGTGACAGTTCCAGAAGCTTGGACCTCCATCTTTTTGAGGGGTCAAGAACCCAGCTAGTGTAGAGGAATGGATTAGCGAGATGGAGAAGTTGTACAACTTCTTTGATTGTACGACTTTAGAGAGAGTCGCATTTGCTGCGTTCCTATTGAAGGGAACGGTAGAGCATTGCTGCAAGTCCACCAGGCCGATATTGAGAGCCTGACATGCTGAGATCAGTTGGGAGATGTTTTTGGAGGCCTTCAAGAGGCAGTTTGTTCCTGATACAGTGCAGCGTAGACTGCAGGCTGAGTTTTTGGGATTGAGCTAGGGAAGTCTCACAGTGGATGAGTACGAGAATAGATTTTTAGCCCTGGGGAGATATGATCCCGATACCATGTACAGCGAGACCAGGAAGGTCCGTAGATTTGTTGACAGATTGAGACCAGTGTTGTGGTCTAGATTGGTACCACTAGACATTGGTACATATGATGAGGCAGTACGCAGGGCACAGCTTTGTGAGCAGGATTACGAGAGAAATGCCTTTGAGTTTGGGAAATTCAGTCGGAGTCGAGATTGAGAGAGGAAGAGGTTGGCTAGAGATAGAGGGTTCAGTTATCGAGGAGGGAGGAGACTCTTCGATAAGGGACCATGGATAAAGGAGGTGCGAGAGCGACCAGTTAGGCCTCCTACATACCCGGCCATAGCTCCGGTGAAGGGCATTGTGATTGGAGGATCGAGGCCTACTACTGATCAGTGTAGCCGATGTGGTAGACATCATGGTGGTAGACCTTGTCCATTGAGCCCTGTTGTATGTTTTCGATGTGGGAAACATAGGCATATTGCTAGAGAGTGCCCAGAGACATTTATGACTGCCCCACAGAAGGGCAGGGAACCTGATAGAGCTCCAGCTGGTACGTCTGCTCAGAGAGGTAGAGCGACGGCAGAGGAGAAGGGGAAACAGGTGATGGGTCGAGGGCAAGTACATGCCTTGGACCAGGACGTAGCTAATGCTTCTACGGATGTGACTAGAGGTTCATTGCATACGTGGCGGATATGGATAATGTACATCCGGAGTTAGTAGATATTCCTGTGGTCAGTGAGTAACCAAATGTTTTCCCGGATGAGTTTTCAGGGTTACCACCAGACAGAGAGATGGAGTTCTGTATAGATTTGGTGCCTGGTACTGAGCCTATTTCGAAACCACTGTATCGCATGACCTTAGTTGAGCTAGAGGAGCTCACAAGACAATTGTAAGAGTTGTTGGATAGGGGTTTCATCAGACCAAGTGTTTCACCATGGGGAGCACCGATTTTATTTGTGAGGAAGAAGGATGGAAACCTCTGATTGTGTATAGACTACAAATTGTTGAATAAGGCTACCATCAAGAATAGATATCCCCTTCCACGCATTGACGACTTACTGGATCAGCTTCGAGGAGCGCAGGTCTTTTCTAAGATTAATCTGAGGTCTGGGTATCATCAGTTGAGAGTTCGGAGTGGAGATGTACCCAAGACAGAATTTAGGACTCGATATGGCCACTATGAGTTCCTAGTTATGCCATTCAGACTGATGAATGCTCCCGCAGCTTTTATAGCTATGATGAACGATGTGTTCAAGACATATTTGGATCAGTTTGTTATCGTTTTCATTGATGACATATTGGTGTATTCGAGATCCGAGGAGGAGCATGAGGAGCACCTCAGGATCGTATTACAGACTCTACGAGAGCAGCAGTTGTATGCTAAACTCAGCAAGTGTGATTTTTGGTTGACAAAGATCTCATTTTTGTGACATGCAGTGTCGAGAGATGGTATGTCAGTAGACCCATCCAAGATTGAGGCTATAGTTCAGTGGGAACAGCCGAGGATAGTTACCGAGATCAGGAGTTTTTTGGGTTTAGTAGGGTACTATCAGAGATTCGTTGAGGGATTTACGAAGTTGGCTGCTCCGTTGACACGTCTCATTTGGAAGAGTGTTACATTCATGTGGGACGAGGATTGTGAGAGGAGTTTTCAGGAACTGAAGAGTCGATTAACCACCGCTCCGATTCTCACTATTCCTACCAGCTCAAGAGGATTTTCAGTATATACTGATGCTTCGCATCATGGACTGGGCTGTGTGTTGATGCAGGATAGGAGGGTAGTTGCTTATGGATCAAAACAGCTGAAAGACCAAGAGAAGAACTATCCGACCCATGATTTAGAGTTAGCAGCAGTAGTGTTTACGTTGAAGGTATGGCGCCACTACTTGTATGGCGAGAAGTTTTAGATTTTTATCGACCACAAGAGCCTCAAGTACCTGTTCTCACAGAAGGAGCTGAACATGAGACAGAGAAGATGGCTAGAGCTTCTGAAGGATTATGATTGTGAGATACTTTATCATCCGAGTAAGGCTAATGTTGTGGCAGATGCTTTGAGTAGGAAGAGCCTTGGGATGGTATCGTATATGATGGTTAGGGAGCACGAGCTGCTAGAGCAGTTTACTAGCCTCAGTTTGGAAGTTGTGCCTTCGGACATGAATGTAAATTGTATGATTGCGAGTCTACGCTTAGAGCCAGATCTGTTGGACAGGATCAGACAGGCTCAGCAGACTGATCCATATTGCATCGATGTGATTGGTCAGATGCAGAGGGGCACAGTGATGGATTTTGAGTTGAGTTCTGATGGACTACTGAGGTTTAGAGGTAGATTGTGTGTTCCCGAGGATCCAGAGCTCAGGAGATTGATATTGTCGGAAGCTCATTCAACGAGGTACACGTTGCATTCGGGGAGTGGCAAGATGTATCAGAACCTCCGGAAGGTGTACTGGTGGTTAGGTATGAAGAGAGATGTGGTAGATATTGTGGCGAGATATCTCGTATGTCAGCAGGTGAAGGTAGAGCATCAGAGACCTGCAGGATTGTTGCAGCCTCTACCTATACCGACATGGAAATGGGAGCATATCACCATGGATTTTGTGATGGGTTTATCGAGGACCCGGAGGAAACACGATGCTATATGGGTAATCGTAGATAGACTGACGAAGTTAGCCCACTTCCTAGCTATGAGAGCTACCGATACTCTGAGTACATTGGCAGGGTTGTATGTACGCGAGGTAGTGAGGTTGCATGGTGTTTCAGTGAGCATTGTCTCGGATAGGGATTCCTACTTCACTTCCCACTTTTTTATGAACATTTTCAGGAAGCTATGGGAACCCAGTTGAGTTTGAGCACAGCTTTCCATCCTTAGACAAATGCTCAGTCAGAGAGGACGATACAGACTCTGGAAGACATGTTGAGAGCATGTGTGCTGGATTTTAGAGGCTCCTGGGATGATCATTTACCACTAGCCGAGTTCACCTACAACAACAATTATCATTCGAGTATCGGGATGGCACCGTATGAGGCCTTATATGGTCACAGATGTCGTTACCCTATTGGATAGGAAGAAGTGGGTGACCAAAAGATTTTTGCTCCAGATATGGTTACACAGGCTTCTGAGGATGTCCAATTGATAGTTGAGAGATTGAGGACAGCTCAAAGTCGACAGAAGTGTTATGCTGACAGGAGACGTAGGCCACTTGAGTTTGCAGTTGGTGAGTCTGTGTTTCTGAAGGTTTCTCCTTCCAAGGGTATAGCAAGGTTTGGAAAGAGAGGTAAGCTGAGTCCTCGCTACATTGGACCCTTTGAGATACTTGATCGAGTGGGAGATAAGGCCTATAGGTTGGCATTTCCACCAGATTTGTTAGGCGTGCATAACGTCTTCCACATCTCGATGCTTTGGAAGTATCACCCGGATCCAGCACATGTGATTAGTTATGAGCCTTTGGAGCTCAGTGAGGACATGTCATATGTTGAGATGCCGATTTGGATACTGGATAGGAAGGAGAAGGTTTTAAGGTCGAAGACTATCGAGTTAGTGAAGGTTTTATGGCAGCATCACACTTCCGAGGAGGCTATTTTCGAGTTAGAAAGTTTGATGCGAGAGAAGGACCCCCAGTTGTTTGATGATTGATTTGGTTCTAATTTGGAGGACCAAATTCTTTTAGTTGGGGAGGATTGTCAGACCTGTGTTTTCGATTTACGTATGTAGCTTGTGCCTTATGATTCCTATGTGTACGAACATTTTATTTCATAGTTGAATCATAAGAAGAGTATTTACTACCATGCAATCAATTAATTTAAGAAATTAAAAATGCATGTAAGCTACATAACAGCAAGATAAGGGTTAAAGTAATTCCTTAGCAAGTGCAGGGGTAAAACGATCAATTGATCAAAATTCGGTATAAATCCGATGAGAAAATTTCATAAAAAATATGAAATCGAGAAATCTTGATCAATAACAGGGTAAATATTGAATTTCGAGTCCAATTGATCGAGATATGAATTTATTTAATATTTTTAAAATTTTCATCTCGAAAAACAAGCTCAAAAATAGTGAAAAAATATATCGAAAAGGTAAAATCGGACTGATAAATTCATTTAAGGACTAAATGAATTTAATATGAATTTTTGGGATATTTTGGGATATTTTATGATTTTTAATATTATTTTAAGGATTAGAATAATATTAAAAATATATTATAAAAAAAGCAACAAAAATCTAAAAAATGAAAACTGATTGAAATTTACGGGGAGAGAGAAACCCACGCGAGCCAAAACCGATGGAGAAGAGAAGGGAATCCGACGACCCCAGTGGCCAACGAACGGTCGAAAAAGGAAGAAGGCAACGACGTGACCCCCCAGCCACCAGTAACGTGCCTCACCGGTGCTGGAAAAGGGAGATCGAAGAGGGGAAGGCCGCGGAAGGAAAGAAGGATTTCGGCGGCCACCGGCGGTGCTAGGGTCTGATCGAGCCCAGCCGAACGTTCCCCAGGCTGTGGAGCACCGAACGGTGGCAGCAGCTCTCGAAGAACCAATCGGACGACACCGGCATGGCCAAATCATCCCTGAACCGGTCGACAGTTCAGGGCAGAACCTTCTAAACTAAACCCGACCGGTTCAGCCAAGGAGGAGAGAGAAAAAAAAGAGAAAGAAAAAGAAAAAGGAAAAAGAAAATTTTTAAGAATTCACCGAACTTCGGGTAAGTCGATACGAGGTCAAAAGTGACCGATTTAATTTTCGATAAATTTATTTAAATTATATTTAATCGAAAATTGACCCGAAGTTAAATATACGAAATTGTGCAGTTCGACGATAAATTTCGAACGGAAGCCCGATCGAACTCCGATTCACGTACCATCACACAATCTCGGGTAAGTAAAGCTCATTTACGAAAATTTATGTGATTTATGCGTATTGAAGATTTAATTTACGCATTTCGGATTAAATTTCGGATTTAGTGAATTACATTCAAAAAATTGAATAAAATGTCGTAAATGATATACGGGCTATCCAAAGAGCTTGGAATAAAGCCCAATGGATATTAATAAGCTCAATGAGCCAATAGACCCTGATAAATGGGCTTAATACAGATTAAGGCCCAATCAAAGTGTTTAAGGCCCATTAAGAGTAAACGGGCTCATTTAAGTGAAATGAACTATATTAAATGTGTAATATAGTAGGAAACATGAATTAATCCAGTGAATGGTTAAATGCAGCTCCAGAGTCATATTAAGAGTTGATCGGACTGCCAGATTAGAGCAGCACAAAGGAAGAGAGGCCACACTACGTGATCCGAGGTAGGGGACTCTTGCAAGTAGCTAGAGATATCTATGCATATTTTCGTTGGATTTTACATTCACTGAAATTGTTTGAGGGTCAGAGAAAATCTGTAATAATATAGGGACCCGATATGGGTAAATTACGATTTTGCCCTAGTTAGGCAAAAAGTGAAATTTTGGGAAAAGTGGTAAAAAGCATGAAAATGATGTTTTGAATGGTTTTTTTACTGCTGTGTAGCAAAAGAGTAGGTGGATGGGCTAATGTTTTGAGGTCGATGTAAACTAAGCACACTTTATAGTGCTGATTTTAATGATTTTAAACATTCCTATTTTTAAAGATCCATCTACCGAATTATGTGGAAACAATCGTGCTGGAGCACAACTCGCACTTGATTTCAGATGTTTTTCACATACCTTAGTGCTGGAGGTTTACTCGCACTGCATTTATTTGACTTGCATTATAGATTACTAGAGCATTGCTCGTACTCAGTTTTATGTGATTTGTGCATGATAGAGTGCTGGAGCGATTGGCTCGTACTCGAGTTTTACATGAGATGCATGACAGAGTGCTGGAGCGTTGCTCGTACTGATTCTTCATGATTTGTACATGACATTGTACTTGAGCAATTTGCTCGTACTTGATTTGAAATGAGAACTATGCATGACCTAGTGCTGGAGGTTTACTCGCACTAGTGTTGATATTTTGACATGCATATACAGTGTTTTGAGGCGGAGCGTTGCCTGTGAGTCACACTCAAGACACGCACTGTAGTTTTTCGTGATATATACATATGTTAGAAAAATTGTGACGATTTCCTCATGTAGACTGAGTGTCACACTGGAGATGTTCGCACGTGAATTTAGAGACGTGGCATTGATTCCATAGTATGAGGGCTAAGACCTATGGCAGGTACCCCCACTATGATGTATTTCCATGGTATGAGCGGCTAAGACCTATGGCAGGCACCCCGACCATGATGTAGGGTCCACGAGTGTACGTTGTACCGTGCGTGTGGCATAGAGTACATTGTACCATGTTTTGTGTTGTGGAGTTGTAGAGGAGAGTTGTTGATAGCTGGCGGTTGTGATGGACTGACCCCCCTCCCGTTACAGCAGTGATAACCTGCACACCGAGTACTGTGTTACCTGGGATTTCACCATATGTTAGGATATGGCCATAGTCCGGAGATGCTCTCTTACGGTAAGATCCTTAAGCCCAACATCCTTAAGCCAGAGTGGGCAGGGAGGCTCTCTTACATAGTCTGGAGAGATTGCATTTAGCCACTGAGTCTCGCATGATATATCACATGTGTTTTATGATACGGGTAGACCTAAGGGATGGGTCGGAACCCAATTGATTTGTTTGTGTTGTGATGAGAAATGCCATATTTACTGTGTTTTGAATGTAAATGGCATATTTTATATAGAGGCATTCTTAAATGATTAAATATGCACTGTTTTGTATGAATGCCTCTGATTGATAAACCAGCATGTGTTTAGTACATGGGATTTTAAATCTGTACTATATTATATATATTTTAAACATGCTTTTGAAATGAGAGAAGGAAAGGCAAAGCACTATTTTCAGTAGATAGTATGGATGTCTACTTGTTTGCCTGATTTCCTTACTGAGTGCGTTGATAGCTCATCCCATTCATTTCCCCCCCATCTCTACAAATTCTCGTCAGTAGATCGAGTCAGCCAAGGTATTGCATTCTTTTGATCCGCTGCCACTCCCCATCTAGCGAAAGGTATACACATGCGTACTCTTTTGTATCTGAACAATGCATAAACACAGTGATGTACATGGTTTTAATGTTGGGGATGTAAATGTAATGATGTAATTATATTAAGTATATGAATTTACTTATGATATGAATGTCATGTATATATGATACGAAAAAGAATGGTAAGATATGTCTGGATGAGGAGACTAATGCCTTTTCGCAGCCCAACTGTTTAAGAGAGAAAGGTAAGTAAAAAGTGAAAAATTTGTTGTGGTTTTCGGTAAGGTCATGTGTGGGAGAAAGGTGTGACGCTACATGACCCAAAAATGATATTTCACTCAGCCAGAAATCACACTTGTTCAGTTTAGCATACAACTACTAATCTCAGAGGGTCTGCAATACTGTTCTCAAATGTTGTGCCTGCTCTTTCCTAGACTTTGAGTACACAAATATGTCATCTATAAAGACAATCATGAATATGTCCAAGTATCATCTATAAAGACAATCACGAATATGTCCAAGTATTGCTTGAATACATCATTCATTAGAGCCATAAACATTGCAGGAGCATTCGTCAATCCAAATGGCATAACCAGAAACTCATAATGGCCATGCCGGGTCTGAAACGCTGTCTTGGGTACATCTCCACTCCAAATCCTCAACTGATGATACCCAAATCTCAAATCAATCTTCAAAAAATACCTATGCTCCCTGCAACTGATCCAATAGATCATCAATCTGTGGAAGGTGTTGAGTTAATGTATTTTGAAATGACAAAACAAGTAAATTCAATAATATAAAGATGACATAAAAACATGTTTAGAAGTTATAAGTACCAGAACTTGAGTTTCTGTAGATAAGAGATCCATCTGGGTTATGAGAGATCGATCTCCTGGGTTTTCTATAGATGAGAGATCGATCTGGGTTATGAGAGATCGATCTCCTGGGTTTTTCTTAGATGAGAGATCGATCTCAAGAAGACATGAGATCGATCTGCCAAGCCTTGAATCTATACAAAGGTATTGAGGAAGAGTGAGATCGATCAATATGAGTTATGAGATCGATCTGCCTAATACTGGAGTTGAGGAGATCGATCTGATCTAGGAAGAGATCGATCTCCCTTAAAGCAAAGAAAGTAGATCGATCTTCAAGCTCGATCTACACTCAAACAGAGAGCTTATGAGATCGATCTGGTAAGGAAGAGATCGATCTTCTCAAAGTCAGAGAGCTAAGGAGATCGATCTGGGTTATTGAGAGATCGATCTCCCCAATATGAGATTGCATCGCAGATCGATCTGTAGATCGATCTTGCCTCAAACAAAGAGATTAGAAGATCGATCTGACTATTCGACAGATCGATCTCCCCTAACATTTTCAAATAAGAGATCGATCTGCTCATATATGAGATCGATCTCCTTGTGTTATTTTGCTTTGATCTTGCAGGACTTATAACTAAGAGATCGATCTGGCCAAGATGGCATATCGATCTGGCATTCTACTGGAGGTACCCAACGGCTAGTTCTGCAAAAATCTCAATGGGAAAAACAGCATTTAATGCTCCAACTACTAATCCTTCAGTATTTAACCAAGCATTGAAGACAATGAGAAGTGAGACACTATTGCTGCACATTTCTTACATTCTCAAGAGTTTAATACTTTCATTCCTTGTGTCTTCATTCCTCATTTATTGAGTTTGTTGTATAAGCTTAAGTGCAAAAGCTGTAATTGTCCTACCCACATTAAAAGCTTGATTCTGTATTCATCCTTACCTTAAAAGAGAAGAGGATTGTTCCTCAGTGAGATAAAATTATAAAAGGGTGAATACATCTTTGTATTGCAAAGGGTAGAGAGGTTATTCCTTAACCTGAAAAAGGAAGATTGTAACTTCTGTTGAAGGAGAGAAAGAAAGCATTTGACAAGAGGGTCAAGGAGAGAGGACGTAGGCAAGAGTTTGGCCGAACCTCTATAAGCGATTGTGTTTGTTTCTCTCTTCCCTATCTTGCATTAAATTGTTTAATTTTATTATATTGCTCACTATCATTTGCTAATTAAATTATGATTAATTTAAAATTTGCCATTAACATTAGAAAACCGATTCACCCCCTCTCGGTAGAGCCAACAATTGGTATCAGAGCTAGGACTCTTTAATCACATAGGAACAACTTCCTAAGAGTTAGAAACGATCAAATGGCTCACAACAATGTAGCAACTAGTTTGGTAGGAGAGGGGCACTCTACGGTTAGACCTCCTATGTTCAATGGAGAGCATTATGCTTACTGGAAGACTAGGATGATGTTGTTCATTCAAGCAAATGACTATGAGGTGTGGAGGATCATAATTAAAGGACCTCAAATCCCTACAAAGAGAATAGAGGGAAGAGATATCCCTAAAGAAGAAGATGAATGGGATTCAAATGATATTAAATGTGCTCAGCTAAATGCTAAAGCTATGCACACATTATTTTGTGCCTTAGGTCCAAATGAATACAATAGAGTCTCCGGGTGTGATAACGCCAAACAAATTTGGGACAAATTGGCAATAACTCATGAGGGTACTACCCAAGTGAAGGAGACTAAGGTAGGAATGCTCACACATGATTATGAGCTTTTTAGGATGAAGGAAGGAGAATCAATTAGTGATATGTTCACTAGATTCATAGATGTAATTAATGGACTAAAGTCCTTAGAAAAAATATATTCTAATATTGAAATGGTCAAGAAAATATTAAATAGCTTACCTAAATCATGGGAAGCTAAAGTGACTGTAATTGAGGAATCTAAGGATCCTCACACACTGTCTTTAGATGAATTAATAGGATCACTACTCACTTATGAGATGAAATTAAGAAGAAATGAAGAGCCACCCAAGAAAGTGGGAGTTGCTCTAAAATCCACTACTCAAGAGGAGATTAAGAATGAGAGTGGTAGTGAAGAGGACCTTGAGATGGCAATGTTTGCCAAAAGATTTAACAAGTTCATGAGGATGAGAGCTAGTGGTAGTAATAGGAGAAACAATAAGAGAGATCAAGAAGAAGTGGGTAGAAAAGATTCAATTGTGTGTTATGAATGTAAAAAACCAGGACACATAAATTTTAACTGCCCTCTTCTTAAAAGGTCCAATGATAGGTTCCACAAAAAGAAGGCAATGGTGGCAACATGGAGCGACAGTGACTGCTCCGATGATGACTCAAATGAGGACATTGCCAACTTGTGCTTCATGGCTATTGAGGATGAAAAGGTAACTTCAAACCTCAATGAATATTCCTTTGATGAATTGCAAGATGCCTTTGATGATCTTGCATTAGAGTATGAATGCATGAGCATGAAATATAAAAAGATAATATCCAAATTAAGAAAAGAAAATGAGTTGATGCTAAGAGACAAATTAGAATGCGAAAAGAAACTAGAAATTTGAAATCGTGAAATTTGTGACCTTAAAGAGAAAAATGGCAACTTACATAATTCCTTTAATAGGTTCCACATGGGTCAACAAAAGTTGGATAGCATGCTAGAGACCCAAAGGGCATTCTTTGACAAAAATGGGTTAGGATATAATGCAAAAAGTAGAGAGACTCATCTTAAAAGCTTTGTTGCTAGAAATAGTATAAATAAACTATCAACTTCTTGTTCATATTGCAATAGGAAGGAACATGCATCACATAATTGCAATATAAAAATGAGATCTCTTAAAGGAAAAATAGTAAAAAGGATATGGATTCCAAAAGAAGTAATTCACTCAAAGAATGTTAATGCATTAGCTAAATGGATCCCAAAGGGATCAAGAATTGCATTCACTAACCTCAAAGGACCCAAGAGAATTTGGGTACCTAAGACTTGAGTTGAAATCTTTTTGTAGGTGATTGAGCATGGCCACAAAGCTAAAACAAAGGAAGCATGGTACTTGGATAGTGGATGCTCAAGGCACATGACGGGTGATAGAAGCCACTTCAATTCTTTTAAATCAAAAGTTGTTGGAGAAGTCACATTTGGGGACAACTCCAAAGGCCAAGTTGAAGGAAGTGGCTCAATAGGTAATGACTATTTTTCATTAGAAAAGGTATTACTTGTTAGGGGTCTAAAGCATAACTTACTAAGCATAAGTTAACTTTGTGACAAAGGTTACAAAGTAATTTTTGATTGCATGAAATGTCATGTTGTAGATCCTAAGTCAAACAAAGTTCTTTTTCTAGGTCATAGGCAAGGTAATATATATATATTGTCTATCTTAATGAACTCAAAAATGAAAATATATGCCTAATGGTAGACAATAAAAAGGAATCTTGGTTATGGCATAGAAGACTAGGTCATGCTAGCATGCATGTGCTATCTAAGTTAGCTAGAAAGGATCTAGTCATAGGTTTACCCAAGCTATCCTTTGATTATGAAGAAATATGTGAAGCTTGTGTTAAAGGAAAACATAAAAGGACAACATTTAAGCCTAAGAATATTGTATCCACCACTAGGCCTCTTCAATTGCTTCACTTAGATTTATTTGGACCAACTAGAACAACTAGCCTAGGTGGGAAACACTATGGATTTGTAATAGTTGATGATTACACTAGGTTCACTTGGGTGTTCTTTTTAAGAGTAAAAAATGAAGCCTTAGAAAAATTCATAGCCTATACAAAAATTACTCAAAATGAAAAAGGGTATACAATAACTAGCATTAGAAGTGATCATGGTAAGGAATTCAAAAACATAGGATTTGATGAGTATTGCAATGATCAAGGAATTAGTCATAATTTTTCAGCCCCTAGGACACCTCAACAAAATGGAGTAGTTGAGAGAAGGAATAGAACCTTGGAAGAAATGGCTAAAACCATGTTGTGTGAGAATAATTTACCAAAGTATTTTTAGGCTGAAGCTATAAGCACATCTTGCTATATAATTAATAGAGCTATGATTAGACCCATGCTAAAGAAAACTCCTTATGAGCTTTACAAAGGTAAGAAGCCTAATATTAGCTACTTCCATCCTTTTGGTTGCAAATGTTTTGTCTTAAATAATGGTTAAGATAATTTAGGAAAATTTGATGCCAAAAGTGATGAAGGAATCTTTCTAGGGTACTCATTGAATTCAAAGGCTTATAGAGTATATAACAAAAGAACATTAATGGTTGAAGAATCTATTCATGTTATATTTGATGAGTCAAATAATGTATCTAAAGATTCAACCAATGATGAGGATGTTGGAATATTTAATGAAAACTTGGAGGAAATTCCAAACTTAGAAAATGATTTATTAGAAAAACTTGACTTGAATAAAGAAGATGAAGAAGAAATAGAGATATTAGAGAGAGAGTCTAGAGCACCAAGAGAGTTAGGATATGTAAAAGATTGTGAAATAGTAGGAGATCCAACTCTTGGAGTTAGAACTAGATCATCTCTAAGAAATATGTGTCAATATATAGCCTTTGTATCTCAAATAGAGCCTAGGAATGTCAATGAAGCCTTAGATGACAATAATTGGTTCCTAGAAATGCAAGAAGAATTAAATCAATTTGAGAGAAGCAAAGTATGGAAACTAGTTCCTAGGCCTAGTGATCACTCTATAATTGGAACTAAATGGATATTCAAGAACAAGATGGATGAAAATAGTGTGATCATAAGGAACAAGGCTAGGTTAGTTGCACAAGGATATAGACAAGAGGAAGGTATAGATTATGATGAAACCTATGCACCGGTAGCTAGATTAGAGGCAATAAGAATGTTACTTGCCTTTGCATGCTATAAAAACTTCAAGTTATATCAAATGGATGTAAAAAGTGCATTCTTAAATGGTTTCATTAATGAAGAAGTCTATGTTGAACAACCTCCTGGCTTTGAAAATCATGAATTTCTTGAACATGTTTTTAAATTATCTAAGGCACTCTATGGCTTGAAACAAGTCCTAGAGCTTGGTATGAAAGGTTGTCAAAATTCTTAATAGAAAAGGGATTTTCAAGAGGAAAAGTGGATACCACCTTATTCATCAAAAATAAAAATAAAGATTTACTAGTTGTACAAGTGTATGTGGATGATATTATTTTTGGTTTAACTAATGAGTCTTTATATCAAGAGTTTGCTAAGATCATGCAAGGAGAATTTGAAATGAGCATGATGGGAGAACTCACATTCTTCTTGGGACTTCAAGTAAAGCAAACAAAAGATGGAACCTTCATCAATCAAGCAAAGTATACTAAGGATTTGCTCAAGCGATTTGGAATGGATAATTGCAAACCTCAAGCAACTCCAATGGGCACCAACATCAAGCTTGATAAGGATGAAAGTGGTAAGTGTGTAGACACTAAACTCTATAGGTCTATGATTGGCTCATTGCTTTATTTAACTGCAAGTAGACCAGATATTTTGTTTAGTGTATGCCTTTATGCTAGATTTCAATCCTCTCCTAGGGAATCACATTTATTAGCCACTAAAAGGATCTTTAGATACCTTAAGGACACTCCCTCTCTAGGACTTTGGTACCCCAAGGACTCTACCTTTGCACTTCATGCATTTTCAGATGCAGATTTTGAGGGATGCAAAATAGATAGGAAAAGTACTTCAGGTACTTGCCAATTCTTAGGAAATAGATTAATCTCTTGGTTCTCCAAGAAACAAAACAGTGTGGCTCAGTCCACAACTGAAGCTGAATACATAGCAGCAGGTAGTTGTAGTGCTCAAGTGTTGTGGATTAAACAACAAATGAAAGATTATGGTATTGACATGAAACAAGTCTCTATTAAATGTGATAATACCAGTGCCATTAATCTATCTAAAAATCCTATTCAACACTCTAGAACCAAGCACATAGAGATTAGGCATCACTTTCTTAGAGACCATGTGCAAAAGGGGGATATAATTCTAGAGTACATTGACACTATACATCAAATAGCTGATATATTCACCAAACCCCTTGATAGAGATAGGTTTTGTATCCTTAGAGGTGAATTAGGACTCATGAATATCCCTTAAGATATTTATGCTTCAAAATCTTGGTTTTAAGTTGATTTTAAAAGAGTTTTACAAAGATTTTTCTGGGCAACAAGGATGAGAGATCGATCTCCCATCAATATAGATCGATCTCCATACTTCCAACAAGCCTAAAACATTAAGGTTAAGCTAAGCAGATCGATCTTCTATCCATAAGATCGATCTCCTTACGCCTCTGTTAAACAGCAGATCGATCTGTGCATACGACAGATAAATCTCTTCAAGCCTCTGTATTCTGAAGATCGATCTATGCATTTGGCCGATCGATCTCCCTAAGCCTCTGTCAAACAGCAGATCGATCTGTGCATGCGACAGATCGATCTCCTTAAGCCTCTGTTAGCCAACAGATCGATCTGTGCATACGACAGATCGATCTCTTTGGGCTTCTGGAACTGACAGATCGATCTGTCGTCTCGACAGATCGATCTCCTGTGCCCTGGACTATAAAATCTGGCGAAAAATCCCCAAATTTCAAAACTCCAAATTCTCAAATCCCTAAAGCTCCTATCGCACATCCTCTCTCAATTCTCCCTCCAGATCGATCTTCGGTAAGAATCTTGCCTAAATCTCTCATCAATCAGGGTCAAGTAACCTACATTGGTAAATTTTTCTTCAAAATTTGTCCAGTTTTTGTGTTATCTTAGTTAGGGCAATTTTTACACTGTTCCATTGGATAGGTATCTAGAGAACTAGCCTTAAGATTCAAACTAGTGTCTAGAACCATGCCTTGACTTAAGAGAGTAGGCCAAAAACCTCCCCGATCTAATGTAGAACCCGGGTTATCCTCTCAATCCATTCCTCCCTCTTCCGTTGCTACCTTCAACAGGTGTTTTAAAACACCTGCGAAAAGGAAGCGCTTTGAAGAATATTTTTCTACCATGCCAATTAAACATTGGCGTACAATCGATTTCTCTTTCCTAAACCGCATTGATTTTTCGTATCTGTCTAAATTTGAAGATTTTGGTTGGATGTCTTTCCTAAAAATCAATACTCCCGTACCTCCAAATATCGTTTGAGCATTCTTCTCCAATGCCGAACTCACCTATGATCCTATCGACCCCTGTAATATTCTCGGGTTTACAACGTATGTCATGGGAAGATCCATTACCGTAGATACTGAAATTCTAGCCCAAGCCTTCGACATACGTAATGAAGGATTGACAAACGAAGATGAGGAAGTCCCTTTGGAGTTTGATATTCCCGGGGATAAGGCGAGTGATCTCCCGATGCACCCTCGGCTACTCTATCTCATCATATCGTGGAACCTTCAACCATTTGGTACCTGTCACTCCACCATTAGGCGGTTAGATAGGTTCTGGATTCACCACCTTCACTCCACCAGTCAAAAACCCAACCTCGTCCACTTTATCTTTCAAGACTGGTTGAAGATTGTACGCGGCCAAGCCACAACGATCGTGTTTTCGCAACCATTGGCGTACTTTCTCCAACGACTCAAAGTGGATAGCAGCTGCGAAACGTGTGAAATGCCCTCTCCCAAGAGCGTCCTCAACATCGGGACACTCCATCACATGGGCTACTACAAGGACTTTCGGGGCGACTGGAAGAAGAAAAGGGAACAGTAGTCTGTTGAAGCTATGGAGGAAGATCCCTTCGATGAGCCTATGAATCCACCTGCTGCACCGACTGCGGGTCCATCATCCTCGACTCCTCAGCCCACTGCACCTGCTACCTCAATCACTGATATGGAGTCTATTGTGACAATGTTGAGTGCACTGAACCGAAAGATCGATAAAGGCTTTGCAAACCTTCATGCAACTCAGCAGCGGATGTTCGTGGAACTGAACCGCAAAGTGGATGCAGGCTTTACAAATCTTCACGAGACTTAGGAGGCGATGTTTGATAAGCTTCAAGTCACTCGCACTCACGTTGAGGATCTCATGGATCGATTTCCTCCTCCACCATAGGACTTAATTGCTAGATCTAGTTTTGTTATATGTTTTCATTACTCTTTATTGTTTAAACTCAATTTGCTTGAATGAACTACCTTTTGTGTTATTGAATGAAGTGTTAATTTGAAATGACAAAGTATGGTTTAGATTTCCTTTTTACCATTGATATGACGAAAAGAGGGAGAAGAAATAATGTTAAGAACATATGCGTGTGTTAAAACATGTTTAAATCATTTTAAGAATCATATCTAATGGCTTAAAAGGAATGATTAAAATGAGGGGGAGTTAAGAAAGTTTAGAGATCAAAAGCCAAAAGTAAGGGGGAGTTTACAAAAAGGGGGAGTTTGTGCAAAATGAAAATAGGCAACTAAACATGTTGATTGAATAGGTTTTGTCATATCAAAAAGGGGGAGATTGTTGAGTTAATGTATTTTGAAATGACAAAACAAGTAAATTCAATAATATAAAGATGACATAAAAACATGTTTAGAAGTTATAAGTACCAGAACTTGAGTTTCTGTAGATAAGAGATCGATCTGGGTTATGAGAGATCGATCTCTTGGGTTTTCTATAGATGAGAGATCGATCTGGGTTATGAGAGATCGATCTCCTGGGTTTTTCTTAGATGAGAGATCGATCTCAGGAAGACATAAGATCGATCTGCCAAGCCTTGAATCTATACAAAGGTATTGAGGAAGAGTGAGATCGATCTATATGAGTTATGAGATCGATCTGCCTAATACTGGAGTTGAGGAGATCGATCTGATCTAGGAAGAGATCGATCTCCCTTAAAGCAAAGAAAGTAGATCGATCTTCAAGATCGATCTACACTCAAACAGAGAGCTTATGAGATCGATCTGGTAAGGAAGAGATCGATCTTCTCAAAGTCAGAGAGCTAAGGAGATCGATCTGGGTTATTGAGAGATCGATTTCCCCACTATGAGATTGCATCGCAGATCGATCTGTAGATCGATCTTGCCTCAAACAGAGAGATTGGAAGATCGATCTGCCTATTCGACAGATCGATCTCCCCTAACATTTTCAAATAAGAGATCGATCTGCTCATATATGAGATCAATCTCCTTGTGTTATTTTGCTTTGATCTTGCAGGACTTATAACTAAGAGATCGATCTGGCCAAGATGGCAGATCGATCTGGCATTCTACTGGAGGTACCCAACGGCTAGTTCTACAAAAATCTCAACGGGAAAAACAGTATTTAATGCTCCAACTACCAATCCTTCAGTATTTAACCAAGCATTGAAGACAATGAGAAGTGAGACACTATTGCTGCACATTTCTTACATTCTCAAGAGTTTAATACTTTCATTCCTTGTGTCTTCATTCCTCATTTATTGAGTTTGTTGTATAAGCTTAAGTGCAAAAGCTGTAATTGTCCTACCCACATTAAAAGCTTGATTCTGTATTCATCCTTACCTTAAAAGAGAAGAGGATTGTTCCTCAGTGAGATAAAATTGTAAAAGGGTGAATACATCTTTGTATTGCAAAGGGTAGAGAGGTTATTCCTTAACCTGAAAAAGGAAGATTGTAACTTTTGTTGAAGGAAAGAAAGAAAGCACTTGACAAGAGGGTCAAGGAGAGAGGACGTAGGCAAGAGTTTGGTCGAACCTCTATAAGCGATTGTGTTTGTTTCTCTCTTCCCTATCTTGCATTAAATTGTTTAATTTTATTATATTGCTCACTATCATTTGCTAATTAAATTAGGATTAATTTAAAATTTGCCATTAACATTAGAAAACCGATTCACCCCCCTCTCGGTAGAGCCAACAGAAGGGAATATTTATTCTTGATGGTAGCCTTGTTCAACAATCGGTAGTCTATACACAGTCGGAGGCTCCCATCTTTCTTCCTTACAAACAAAACTGGTGCTCCCTATGGTGATACACTCGGTCTGATGAACCCCTTGTCCAATAACTCTTGCAATTGCTTCTTTAGCTCCTCTAATTTCACTGGAGCCATTCGATACGGTGGTTTGGATATTGGTTCAGTTCCAGGCACCAAATCAATACAGAATTCGATCTCCCTATCCAGTGGTAATCCTGGTAATTCTTTCGAAAAGACATCAGGGAATTCTCTAGCCACAAGGATGTCAACCATATCCGGATGTACCTTATCTAAATCAACCACATAGGCTATAAAACCTTCAACACATCACAATCACATTTAATTAGTAAAATCATATGTCCTTGGACATAATTTACTACTTCTTTCATTACTTTGTAAAGCTTACAATATACATTTCAGGGGTAGGAAACATCACTGTCTTAGCACAACAGTCTAAGACGACTTGGTTTGCAGCTAACCAATCCATCTCTAATATCACATCAAAATCTTTCATATTTAACAAAATCAGATTGGCTAACATCTCTTTTTCCCCTACTTTTAGCTTACAACCATGACAGACATACTTTGTCATTACATTATCTCTAAGTGGAGTGCTTATAAGTAAAATCCTACCTAAAGGTACAGGTATTACATGTTCAATCAATTTACATGCAAAAGTAGGCGATATGAATGTATGCGTGGCACCAGGATCAATCAATGCTAATGCTTCAAAATTAAAGACTAGGATGGTACCTTTAATCACATCCTTAGAAGTCTCTACAAAACCCTAGTCCAAAGCAAACACTCGCCTACGACCAACAGCTTGCTTTCCTTTCTCTTTAACTGTGGCTTTCCTCTTAGGTGTAGGTGTCTCAACTGTAGCCTTCTCTGGCTCTTTACACTTCTGTGGGGCTGCATCAACCAACTCTGGGCAGTCACGAGCTATGTGCCTTGCTTTATGGCATCTATAGCATAATCTCGTCATAGGGCAGGTCTACCCCCATGATATCTACCACACATCCAACATTGCACGGTGGTAGGTCTGGGTCCACCAATAACAACGCCCCTCGATGCTGGATAAACTGGAGGCTTCACAGGCCCCTCTTGCATCTCTTCAATCTTAGGCCCATTTACCAAATAACCTTCGACCCTTTCGAAACCCTCTATCATCAACTGACCTCTTTCGATCTCTATCTCTACCCTTACCACTCTTACTCAACTCTGAGGCATGCAACTCATAATCTTGCTCACACAGCTGAGCTCTGGGTACTGCCTCATCGTAGGTGGTAATCTCTAACAGAGCTAGTCGAGCTATGATGGAAGGTCTCAGTCCTTTATGAAATTTTTAAACCTTTCTGTCCTCAAGGCTTATTGTGACTGTATCATATCTGCCCGGGGATTTGAATCCAGACTCATACTCATCTACTGTCTAGTTCCCCTGAGTCAATGTCATAAATTTCAACTGCATCTTTCTCTGAGCAATAGCTGAAATGTATTGCCTCCTGAAGCCTATCCAATGCTCTGCTGACACTGGGTTTCACCCCATTAAACGAAGGTGGTCCAAACTTTCAAAATTCTCTCAGTCTACCCAGGTCACAATCATACCCTCTCCACCAACCTGTTGTGGAACTACAGGATCCTGAACCGGTGGGGGAATGTCCAAAACTGGGGGAGGTGCAGGTATCTGTACCTCTGCATCTCGAGGTCTCGGTGCAGGCTATGCGGGCTCATCTCTCTCAGGGGTAGCAGCCTGACCAATAGGGTTTTCCTGTCTACCCTCCATTCTGGTCATTTCCTGTGTAAACATCTCCATCACTGCGCTGTAACTATGCTATACGGGCCTCAACGGCCTCACTATGCTCTGGTGGATCTCTACGAGAACTAGACCCACTACGCCTCTCGGGCTCATTTCTATGCCACTGAGAATGCGAACTCTCTCCTCTACGAGTATGTCGTCTATCAGACATCCTGCATACTCAAAATAAGTGTCTCAGTCACAATTTTCAGCTTAATATACACATTTGTATCCTAGTAATGCACAGTACTTTAGGGATGTATAATTTCCTAATCATGGATATGACTCACATCAGATCAACTCAGCTCTGATACCATTCTGTCACGATCACACTCTCCTCTTTCCCAATCCGTGACCTGTACCTTACCACTTACCATTTACAGTTGGGCTGTGAGTCAACATCCAATCCACATCTCATATACATTCATTTAATTGAAATAGAATAGAAATTGGACTTTAATAAATATGTGGAAGCATTTACATCAGTTCCTATTAACTATACATCCCTTTCGTACATAATATCACTAGACTGTGCATTATTTTACAGGATACAAATTTTTTTCTCAACACAAGTGTATACCTCTCTGTACTGCTGGAGAACTGGAGAACACCTTAGCAAGGACGACTACAGTACTCACTACTACGTAGTATTTGTGGAGGAGGAAATAAGGGGGTGAGCATAACACGCTCAGTAAGAAAAATGTGCAAGCAAGTAGATAACTACAATATCTACATGCTAAAATACATATATGTTCATTTTCCTTATAAATCAATATGCAAGTTCGTTAAAACAACTTCCATCAATGCGAAATCATTAATTCACGAGATGGGTATATGCATATTCACATAGTTTATCATACAAAACCACTGGGGTTTAACTTCACACAGACACACTTGAAATCACATTTCACACAGTAACACATAGTTTCACATGACAAAAATCTATTCACACAGCTCATATATATAAAATGCTTTTTTACTTTGTACATCAATACATATTAAGACATAATCATGGGTCATCCCATCTCCAGACACACAGCAAAGGAGGATATCTGTCACCTCACACAGTAGTGACAATATCGTATCACTCAGATACATAAAAACTTATGTCCATAGTCGAATTTCAGGCTACACTGATAAGGTGTGCGGGAACCCTACGCTTAGGGAGGCGGATCAACCATCCCTTCAACTCACACAGATATCATATAGATAGTCACAGCACATTGTACCCCATGGCTAATGCTCACGGTACATCGTACTCCCGTGGATCCCTATCACTCATTTCCGTTGTCTCAAATCACGTGCGAGCTCTCGAGTGGAACACATAATATCATCGAGGCATCAAGCACTATTTTGTTTTCTTGAAATTCCTTTGAAAATAATGTGCGAGCGAGGCTGGTCGATTTAGCGTTACCTCTCATGCTCTAATCACGATTTTACACAGAAAAGGAATAGAACTGCTCCTTTCACTGAGTATGAGTGAGAGGGTATACTCCCTCCAATCACTCTTTATACACATTTCATACCATTGGTTAAAACTGGAGCCTGTCTATTATCATTCTTTCTCAAAACATTTGAAAACAATCACAGAAGTCATGCAACTCATACCATCGACTTATTTCCATATTTAGTTTTCTTCTATATATATTGATATCTATATACTAACACATACATTTACACACAGCAGATAAGAAAACATATGTATAGCTATCTCTATAGCTTACATAAGTCCCTTACCTCGATCTTGCAGTGTATCTCTTAGTCTCACACTACTTCACATGTCACCATTTACGTCTACAGCTCCGTCTATCTCTCCGGACGCTGCAGATACACATCAAATGTATCATTCATCATTTCTATTATCTCGAATCATCAAGACACCATTTTATTTTTCTTATTTCCTCTTTGACCTAACATAGGTCCTTGGTGACTTTTCATGTTATAGTCACTTCTAGCTATCTTCCCATATATTAATAGGTTCATAGCAGTAGCTAGATTAATATACTAGAATTTGTTAGGCTGAAAGCTTACTTAGTTTGTTTTTCTTGCCACTTGGTCTAAAATCTCTTTATATCGATCAACACCTTCAATCTATTGTATCGAGATCTCGTTTCTAACTATGTTGCTCTCTACTGGCTAACGAACAATTTCGTGGAAGGAAACATCTTTTACTTTTGGCTAGAAAGGGTGGTTTGTTTAGGAAAAAGGGTTTGAACACTTAAGCAAAATTGAGAGGTTTTAGGTTACTATGCTTTTCAGCCTAAAATCTTGTTTCTTATATAGAAATTTCACCAGGAGATCGATCTGCATGGTAAGAGGATCGATCTCTCCTTCTTTGTCACCTTACTTTTCAGTGCATTGGATTTCATAAGATCGATCTGCTCTAAGTGATAGGATCGATCTTCTCCAGGCAGAGAGCTAAACAGATCGATCTGGCATAAGGATGAGATCGATCTGCTCTTGGCCGAGAGCTAAGGAAATCAATTCCTTCTACACAGAATGCTTAGCAGATCGATCTGGCCACCTTGGAGATCGATCTTCCCTATTCCATTGCTCGAATCAGAGCATTTTTTGCTCTTCCAGATCGATCTTTCCCTCAATAAGATTGATCCGGCATTCATATTTTCCAGATTTGACTACAGTTTTCTGTAGTAACTCACACAAAACATCTCTAGTTTTGCTGCCATAGTCATTCTCCTATCCAACAACCTTTATCACTTGAAAATGACATCCATTCATGCTTTATACACATTAAAACTTGTGTGCATTCATTGTATAACCAAAGGTATACAATGCAAAGCCAAATGGAAGTGTAAAACTCATGAAACTTCATTCCATTTTACCACACTACCCATTTTGCATTCCATTCACATTAATCACTTAGAAAAATCCATTTCTTCACATTCATACATAATGAAACTTGTACGTACATCACAAACTCATACTAAAAGCGTGTACATTGAATTTATGGACTTTACAACATTTATGCTTCACATAGCATGTACATGTGTATTACTTATGAATTCATAAGGTTTACATACAAAATTACGGGTCTTACATATCTATACGCCTTTTGGGCGCATGAACGATTTTTAACGTTTCTAAGAGTCATATGATGAACTGGATGTTTGAAAGGTAAAGAATTGGGTTTTTGAAAAATGTGCATTAAAAGCAAGAGCATGATGCTTTGAAATCTTTTTATTGCTTTTTATCACGTGATTGGTAGGTTGGCTAGCATTTGAAATGATTTACACAAAAAAGTAGCTTAATTTGGTTTCATGATAATTCTATTTTTTTAGAATTATTTGTGCTTAATTTCCTAATTAATTATTTAAATTCCTAATTTATTTTATTAATTATCCCCTTTATTTAATTAAAATTCTCATGTTTGCAGATAAATTAAATCCGAATGAATTTTGAAAATTTCGGTAGAAAATGGACTGAAATTGGGCTAAAATCGAGATTGGACCACACGGACAACACGAGCCATGCCACCTAGCACATCCAATTGGACAAGAAGATAGATGACATGGAAATATCTTTTCAAGGAGCCAATGGTGTGAAGACAAGTGGCCAAACAATGTCAACTCATCTAGGATGGAAAAATTACAATTGTACCCCTAAGAGTGTGTATAAATAAGACATGATAGCAATTGAAGAAACTAAGTAGTAAAAGTATAAAAGTAGTTTTTAGAGTAAGAGTAAGTTAGGATTAGTGTTAGAATAGTTTTAATTTATTTTCTTTAGAAGCTTTCCCGTTAGTTGCTTTAGCCACCATTTTCTTTATGCTACTGTTTCAGTAATTTCAATTTTTATTAAAGCTTTTTTTTTTAAGTTTCATTACAGCCTCATTTGTTTATCCTTCTTCTCGGTTTTTAAAAGTTCATTCCTGGATGTTTCTTATTTTATGATTTTTAAATGAAAAGTTTATAGTCTCAAATGTTAAGCTCTCGATTTGCTTCCGAGTGGTAGGTATTTTTGCTTTATTATTATTCAATCATGCTCTCGGTTTGTTCATTCGTCAGACTCACCCTTTGTTCTTCAATGCTCATTCGAGTAAACCGGTTTCATCCATCACTGCCTTTGATTCTGATACTTTGATGTAGTCTTAATGCCCAGTATTATTTCCACATCAATGGTAATGTGGGATCACAGCAGTAGGAGGAGGAATAGAAGCAAACTGAGGATGCTAGTTTTACACGTTTATGTGTTTTACGGGTGTTGATAGTCTTGTTTTTATTTTCAGTTGCTAATGTTATTTAGTTCCTTTCGATTTCAAGTGTGATTACCTTGTTAGTTTTTTTTTTATTTTATCTTCCTTTGTTTGTACTTCATGAATTCAGCTCCTTACTGGACTTTAATAGTATCTTTCATTGTTTTCTTCTACTTATGGCATCTCGGGTTTAAGTGATAACTGTGTCAAGCACTGCGACTTTGGTTCCCTGATCATGTTTAATTTCCATATTCTGCTTATATTTACTTCTTAGTTTCTAGTAGTTCATATTGTCATTTTTTGTTTATAGTTGATATTTAACCCGTATGCTTCTTCAACATCAGTTTTGATCCTCTGTTTATCTCTGTTTTTGTGTTCTGTTACTGTTTATTATAGTTTAGCTGTTTTCTTTTCTGCAATTTTCTATAGTTGATGCTGTTAGTGTTGGTTTATTCTTGTGTTATTCAATCATTAATACCAAAGCTGCTTCCAGGTTACTCTCGGTTGCAAAAAGGTGAAAGGTGAAATAAGCATCCTGTTGCTTTCGGTAGTATTCTGTTATCGGGCCTGATTTTGTAAAGCATTAAGTTGATGAAACAGGAGCTGGCGTAAAGGCAGAATGCTTGCTGGTTTGATGGCATCAAGTGAAGAGATATAGATAAGGAGAAATGGTGTTGCTATGCATGGCATGATACGCTGCAGCAGTTGATAATAAGAAGTGTACAGAGGTGCAGGACTGAATCGGGAGCTGGGCGGTCTGGTCAGAAAATGAAGCAGTTGGTAACGTGATGTGTTGGAGTTGTGCAGGGAATGATGCTGTACACGGAACCGAGGAAGAGTTGGTGAAAGTTGCAGAGCATGAGCTGGACACGCCTGGGTAGCTGGTAAGCTGGGCAGGTTTATGTGCAATCTGCCGTGTGGTGAGGAGTGTTGCTGGCAGTATGTACACACCTGGAGCAGAAGCACAGCAGAAGCACGGCAGAACCAGGATGTGCGCTGGTGCCAGGATAGTAGACCAAGACAGAACCGAGAGGCGTGGACAGACCGGATGCAACAGACAGTAGCACCTGGACATCTCCTGGTGCAAAATGAAAATGAAACAAAGAAGCAGTGTACAGTGCCAATGTGTCGGGACCACTTGGTTGTTGAGTTGTTCTAAGGCCACGTTCGGCTAATCAATTCCTTTGCAAATGTTATTTCATATTTTAGTTGTTTTAATCTTTAATTAGTGTTAGTTTTTATTAATTGGTAGGTTGGTTTTAATATCTTTGCATGTTAATTTAATTTGTAGTGTTAATTTTTAGTTAATAATTAATTTTAAATTATATGTTTTAGGATTTAATTTTAGTTTAGTATTTTATGAGTTACATTTAGAATTAATTTAGATTAAATGTGTTTAATGCATTTTTAATTTAGTCTTCATTTTTATTAGATTTTAGGTTAGTTTAATTTGCAATTTTTATTAGTTGAATTACATGCATTTTATTTTAGTTGCATTAATTAATTTTAACTGTTTTAATTATCTTTTGTAAGTTGTTACTTTTAGTTGCTGGAGCACTGTAAGTAATCTTAGCTCGATTTTATTTAGTTTATAGTTTTTATTATTCTATTGTTTTCCAGCAATTTTAATTAGCTTAGTAGATCACCCACTTAAATTTCATAATTTGCTAGGATATACTTAGGGTAAGATTAACCGGTAGTTAATTAGGCGGATCAACTTTTCTGTGGGACGATAATTCGGGACTCAAATCTCATTATTACTTGGACAACCCGTGCACTTGTGGATAATACGTTTAGTTCGTGTCATTCCATAACCATGCTTTGCAAAGAATGAGCCACCTACATGAGTTTTGTGGAAATGAAACATGCTAGAGCATTGCTTGCACGAGATTTGACGTGTTTTATACGTGCATTAGTGCTGGAGTGATGCTCGCACTAGAGTTTTACATTCATGAGTGCTGGAGCTTAGCTCGCACTAGTTTTCAGACGAATTTTATAACATTGTGCTGGAGCCTAGCTCGCACTAGTTTTCATACAAGTTTTGACATTGTGCTAGAACATAGCTCACACTAGACGTCAATTATACTTGTTGTCGTGCTTGAGATTACTCGCACGTGATTTTATGACATGTCAGGAGCCGTGCTGGGAGCTTCAGGTAAGATGTATGCCACATCGATTAAATAGGCTCGTA
Organism: Firmiana major; assembly: GCA_033439115.1. NCBI lineage: Eukaryota > Viridiplantae > Streptophyta > Magnoliopsida > Malvales > Malvaceae > Firmiana > Firmiana major. The sequence goes on along the minus strand of CM065904.1, from coordinate 14,218,436 downwards.
CGTGCGTATTGAGATGTGGCAGAATATATTGTGATAAAATGGGTCCACGGAATACGTTGTACCGTGCAAGTAGCATGGAATACGTTGTACCGTGTGTAATAATATATATGTCATCTTCGGACGATGGATATTCTGCTATGGACCGACGGGTTGGACATGACCCACCTCCCGTGCGAAAGCAGATAGAGGTGATACCCCGCACACTAGGATCCGTGTAGCATGGGATCACAGAGGATATGGCCATAGTTCTAGTTATTACCCTTATTGATATTGTATGCCTATCTCACATGTCTATTGTTGAATGAGAAATCCATGTTTTGAAATGTGTTTGTAGGTCAGGATAGTCCATGGGAGGGGCTGAGTCCTGACAAGTGATGATTTTGTATCGGTTTATGTTGAGATTTGAAATGCTTGATAAGTGCACTTTGTATGATGATTTACCATGCCTTGATTTTGATTTACGCATGATGATTTTTCATGCTATGTTTTGAGAACTGTGCACTAATTTAAATAGCATGAATTACTTTACATGTCATGAACACAAGCATGAGCATACGTTTTGGAGTATAACAAATAAATATGTGATTTAAGCATGGCATCACGATCCCGTAGATAGTACAGTTATCTACCTGATCACATGATTGCCTTACTGAGTGCGTGGTTTGCTCACCTCCCCCCCCCCCCCTTATTTTCCCCTTCTACAAAGCACTTCAATAGATAGTGGGCGATTGAGGATTGGATTTTGGTGTCCGCTGCATCCCATCACACGAGGTATACACATTTGTATAGTTTTTGTATCTAGACATATCAAAGCACAATAATATCTTTGAATATAATTTTGGGGATGTAAAATATTGTAAACACATGTAAACAGTAACTCTGATTTAGAAATACTAGTGTTTACATTTAAATGAATTATAATTTGAAATGGTATGAATGGATGAGAGTGATACCGATACACAGCTCAACTGTTGGAGGTGCGATACACAGCTCAACTGTTGGAGGTGTAGCAGTTCACGATCAGGTAAGATAAAGGTAAAGAACAAACAATAAGAATTGGATTAAATAATAATCGATAAATGATAAACGAAAAAAAAAAATTGTTGTGGATTTTAGGTGGATTGAGGGTTGTGACAATATTGTGCTTGCAAATATGTTTCTTCTTGAGTGCATAGCCCACCCCTTCATTTTTCAGACTAACCTTGCAGAGATCTGTGGATTCTTGTTTAAGTGGATTGGATTCAAGAGCCCCTCCCAACTCATCTCACGTTCACGCGAGGTATCCACTTCTTTTGTATCTTGTTTCCATATAGTAAAGGCACAGACTAAAACATTTGTATATTTTGTAAGTTATTTTGATAGCATTTAATGATAGGCTATAATTGATGTCAAATATAGTCTGTTAGGCTAAATTAGATATCAATTATAGCCTTCTTTAGGGCGATACAATAGGAAGATCCAAATTCAATTCTTTTTATATAAATGATAGTTGTAACTGAAAATGTATAGTGAATAATTTTCTTGAACCGCATCACTCTAATGTTTGGACTAAGACCACGGACTAAAGAAATTATCATTATAATTAAAAAGGATTAGCTAACTAAATTAATCGCATCATTCACTGCATGTAAGCAATTAATAGAAATAAAGGAAAAAAGTTAATCTGCAATTCCACAATTTTGGAACGCTACAAGTAGAAACCCAATAAATTAATACCATCTAAATTAATAACCTCTAAATTAATAAAAATTCATGGTCCTAAACTCGAGCCAATGGAAATACTTAATAAACCCTTCTATCGTAATAATTAATAATTTTATTTTTAAATTTAGTATAAAATTTCAATCCTAATTATTGCATAAATTAATAATTTCATAAAAGTACAAAACATATTATATAATATTCAAGAACTAAAAAAATACTTCAATATGTTAGTTTGCAAGACGTCACCACTTTTGATATTTTTGACTTCATCCTTCATCTTTGGAATTATCTTTAAAAAATTATTTTGATCAACTTCTTATTGTAGCAAAAAAATTTCAATTAAATTTAGCATTTTAAAAGATTTTTTTAAAGAACTTACTAATCCAATCGAGAATTTTAAAAAGATTAAATGCAAAAGATTAGTTGGAAGATGTAAAAATTAATTAGACTTATTTTTTAAAATTAAAATAATAATTTACTAGATAAAAATCTTTAAATTAATAATTTTTTTAGATTAATATTCAATAAAAAATTTTAAAAATATTAATTTAAAAGAGTTTTATTACATCTCATTAAAATATTCGACACGTAATGATATCGTACCTTTCAAATTATTTAGCAGAGCCCAAGATTCCACCCTTTTACTAGGATCAGATGGCCTAGAAAAACCTGTAAATCTCCATGCTTCCCTATCAGTTTCACCTCCCACTATAGCATTAATATGTGATTAAGAGAGAGCCCTATTTTAGTAACTACAAAGATTGTGAATTCAATACGCCAGTAGTGTCTTTTTTTGAAATAATGACTTTAATAGGTTAGGTATGTTTTTCTTTTACCATAGTAATTGAATAACGAATGTTGAGCGATACTGTAATAAACCAAACGCTGTTGGCTCCAGCACAAAAGAGTTAAAAAAACTTCCAAAATTTTAAAATTTAAATTCCGTGGATAGTATATACCATTTTACCAGGGGAAAAATCAAGGAATGAAACGTTTTCATAAACCTGAATTTCCCTCTATATCTCTTAAAAAATCTAGGAAGAGAACGTAAATGAACTAGAACTACATATATTGATAGGTACACACACATATATATATATATATATATACCTACTAGAAAATTTCACATGTAGTAACACATTTTGTTTTCAATAATATAGCGATTTTTTTATTTTCATTAATAGTCTATATGGCCTTATAGATTGCTTTATATACATTTTCAATTATAGATTATGAGTAAAATTATATATTATTAACTACTATTAAAAATATTATATTAAAAAATTGATTAGACTCATGAGTCAACTATTAAAATACTTGAAACTGATTCAACTCGTTAATCAAATAAATTGAATTCAATTGAAAAATAAATGAATCAAAATCAAATAATCATTAAATCAAAATTTTAAGTAATTCATGAGTAATTTTATTAGTGATTGAACATTCAAAATTTTTAATTTATGTTATTTATAAAAATTGTTAGATAAAGCTAAAATATGTATACATGGTAAGGTAGAAACGGTAAGATAAGGTGATACTTAAAAAAAATAAAAATAAAAATAAAATAAAAGAGTAAAGCAATATAAAAGTAGAAATCTAAGTGACATAATGGCCACCCATAAACAGAGACAAAATGAAATGATGGAGTTTGCCACCCCGACTCCTATCTTCCCCATTAGGGCCCATACTAAACAATAGTAATTTTCCTACTATATCATATTACATTATTTTAACTTAGATTTAAAAATTCTCAAAAAGACCCCAAAAAGGGTAACTGCAAATTATGCTTGATATTATTCCTAAGGTACGTACAACTGTGACATCATGACTACGATAGTCCAACGTCAGCTTCAACAGCCAAATGGAAAAAAAAAAAAACCAGCATTGCTTTTTGTGTGTTAAAAAATTGTTAAAAATTTACACTATCATCTAAATGCAATATTTTTACTTTTGAATTCAAATTATTTGACTCATTCCTTTCAGTAATACAAAGCCAAATACGAACTAAGGAGTTAAAATTATAAAATAACATATAGAAATGAACCCAAAAAAATTAACCGATAGAAATAAGAATATTAATGATTTTGGCTCATTTTCCAAGTGAGTTTCTCAAATTTTTTTGGTTTCGCGTGCATAAGGGAAAAATAAAATTACGTTTTTACCTTAAATGGAAAAAAATGTCAAGTGCAGTGACGTTTTTGTCCAAGCATCGTGGAAAGAGAAAGGAAACGATCTTTTAAGTATGAAATATTTTATAGCGAATGGCCGATTAAAGAGAACGAGCTTAAATAAAATGGTAAAGTTCAAGTTGTAGAGAAATTGAATAAATTTTAGGTCGAAACATTCTCTTAGCATTAAAAAAAATGGTTTCTTAATAATTTTAGTCAATTTTATTTATAAAATCTTACAATATGATGTAAATCATAATGACCTTCAACTCCTTTTTATCAAATTATTAAAAAAAATTGTGCCACATAGTAAATTTTAGAATCAAATCTAAATAATATCACTTTCATTTTTAATTATTAAATATCCCTTGTAACTTAAAAATATATCCATCAACTTAACTCAAAAAAAAAAATACTGATGATGTTTAAAAATGTACAATATAATTTATATACATAAATGAGCATATATTCATTTACATTAGTATGAATTAATTTAATTTTACACATTTTTATATATTTTAAAATAATTTATATTTTCTTAATCAAACTGTTGAATTTATGTTCTATTTTTTGTAAATCATACATGTCAAATTTTAAGTCAATCAAAAATATATAACTATTAATTGGAAAATAAAAAATTTTCAACCGTTAATATATATTAAAAAATGATATTCTCAATCAAAATTATAGAGATATCATATTGACTTGAAATTCTATATGCTTAACACAAACGAGTAAATTGTTAAATCAAAAGATTGGTTTTAAAAAATATTAATCCTACATAAAATTATAAAATTCATATAATACAATTTGTTTTATTATAGCGTAACTTTATTCCACCTCTATATAAAATAATTATTCTTTAGTTTTCTTATATAATTTGATTTATATTTTCTTAATTTAACCGTTAACTTTTATGCTCTATTCATGCAGATAATACATATCAAATTTCAAGTTAATTGAAAATGTTAAACTATTAATCTACTACTAATAATAATAATAATAATATAATTATTATTCTATCTACTGCCAATGGTGTTGAATTTAAACAAAAAATAAAAATGTTTAAGAAGACATGACACATACTAAAGTCTGCTTGTGGAGTTTTTCAACTACATTGCAATGGATGAGATAATAATTTATAATAAAATTTCGATCGTTAATATATATATATATATATATATATATATAAATATATCAAAGAAGATGTTATTTTCAATTGAAATGATAAGGATATCATATAGATTTGAAACTTTACATACATAATATATTTAAGTAGGTTGTTAATTATAATTATTAGCTTATAAAAATATTATTCCTACACAAAGTTATAAAAATTATGTAAAACAATTTATTCACATTTGTGTAACTTAATCTCTTATCATATTTCTAATAGTTATTTTTTTCTTATACACTGTAAAACAAATTATTTTACACGATTTTTGTAATTTTATGTAGAGTTAATATTTTTATAAACCAACTATTGGGTGAACAACATACTCGTATATGTTATGCATGTAAACTTTGAAATCGATTCGATATCCATTCACTTCGATCAAGAATAACATTTTTTTTAACATATATAAATAGTTGAATTTTTATTATCATCGAATTAATAGTTAATGATTTCAATTAAATTGAAACATGAATAATTTATATAAATAAAATATAAAAATTTAATTATCAATTAAAAAATATAAATTGTATAAAAAGATATGAAAGTGAGTAAAGTTAAATTAATTTTGCATTAATTTAAGTGAATCCTTATATATATATAACCGATAAGCTCATGGTACTTGGTAAACTCTCACTATCAATATATTGGTTGTTGCTTATTAAGTGCATTGAGCATTGGAAGCCAACGATTTGTATTGGACTCTATTTTATATCATTTTTTATATATTTATTTATAAAATTTATTCTAACTACCATCAAAATCTTGAAAAAAAAAAAAGTTAAGCCTTCTATAAGAGAGAATACTGAGTTCTTTTCAGCATTGCATATAAGAAGGAAATATTGATTAAATAGTCATAATATTCAGAACTCGATTGAAATTTCTATCCCTCCAAAAGAAATCAATTAAGGTATTTTAAACAGCATTCTAATTATTGTTTTCTTTTGCATGATATATATATAATACTGTATACATCATTATAGGCTCCTTTTGCTCATGAAGATTTTAATCCAAAACTACAACCTTAATCTATAACATCTCTATGATTTTTAAGTTTTAACCATCATATGCCTACTACACTCATTATTTTCTAATAAATGAAAGTTAATGATTTTACCAAAAAATTTACCTATCAAAAGTACCACATTAACATAATTGTTGAATAATAGAGATATAATTAATCCCAATGGTTTCATCATTTCCAACAATCAAAATGATGATAGCAATGGTCCACAAGGAAATATTTTACCTAGGAAATTTGGAATTGCAAAATTAAAGTAATTAATTATCATAAGAATTATAATTGGGATTTGGTAATTTTTAAACATTAGTTAAGAATAATTAAAATATTATTTTAAAAAATAATTTTATATTTAATTTACCATTTTCATTAATTAAATTCAAAAAAAAAAGTAACGTATAAATTACATTCTTTTCTAATTAAATATCACCTTAATTATTATCATCAAACAAAAGTTACAATTTTTCCTTAAAATTATTTTGTTAAATTGATGAGACGATGATAACAATATAATGGGATGGGTTTGGAATTTGAGAATGGAGGGTAAAGCGAAAGGTGGGTTGTTTGGTTTTGGAGGGGGAGTATATATAAAAGTGAAAAGCAAAAGGGGAGATATGAAGAGAAAGGTGAGAAGCTTTTTTCTGCCAAAAGTCAAATAGGGCCTCTTTCATCAATCATAATGATATCTTCACCGCTGATTGCAGAGGGGATAGATTTGCACCCAAGATTCATCATCATTGTCCTTGATATTTTCCTTTTTTTTTTTTTTTACTTTCAGTGTTGTTAAAAGAAACCCGAAAAAATTAAATTATATATATAAAAAAAAAACATAGAACATAACCGGAAAGATGGGATTCTGGTGCAGGATATTTAAAAATATTTTTTCTAACATTTCTTTGTAATATTGTGTACTCATCAGTTTTCTTAGTTCTCTCTTTATTTTTTTTAATTTTTTTTACTTTGAAATCTAGATGTAACCATTTTTTTTTTTTTGGTTACATAGATGTAGCCAACTTTGATACTTGAATGCATGGATTTTCCATGCAATCTAGCAAGGAAAGCATCTACAAATTTAACCAATTTGTCGTCAATTGTTGACCTCCTTAAAACAGGAAATTTCCACTAACAAATGAGACATGAAATCTCCATGCTTTTGAGGTCAATAAAAAGTAACATGTCTTGCACTACTTAACTCTAAAAGTAAACCCACATAGCTGTTCAATTAATGTCTAAACAATCACTTGTTTCAAATTAAAAAAAAGTCTAAACAGTTACTAGGACATATCACGGTTTACCTAACTGCTCTTTTTTCTTCTTCATTTTCTATAAATATATATTTGTCATTTAAAATTCGAGATAAATGTAGATAAAACAAAGCCTTGATCATAAAAGAAACGATATCTCTTCGAACATACACCATCATTTCTATAGTAGGAGAGTAGGGTTTTTTTTTTTTTCTAATGAAAAGGATCTTTTTAGTTTTTAACACTTAAAGAGGGAGAAGAAGGAGGAAGAGCCAAAAAAAGTAAAATGGTTGGTCACATTAAAGGTATATGGTTACTACTTTCATTTCCTAATAACAATAATAATAATAAATCTTAGTATATATAATTCTCTTTGTCGACGACTATCTACCCTAGAAGTTTGAGAGAGGCAGAGACCCTTCGTTCCAGTTCTTTTAATCTATATTCCTATTTGTAGTCGTCGTCTAAAATCCCTAGCTCTACCCAATGTTTTGCTCTATAAAGGAATACCAACACCTAAACTAATTCGTTTCTGGTCATCTTCCACAAGCCTCCAGAGAGAGAGAAAGCAAAGATCATAAAAGAGATAGAAAGATATAGAAGAAATTAGGATGTCATCTACCTCCCAAGCCATGTTAAACCAGGGCTTGTTTGAGGAACAAGAGATGCCTACTCAGATGGGTTTCTTTACTTTTTCTCCAAACTTGAGTTCATTGGGTTGCTATCAATCTCTCAAACCCTTCAGTATAGCTGCAGCAGCTTCACTTGCCGCTGATGCTGTACCTAATTCTTCTGCTAATCTAACTGAAACAATACTCGCATCTGCCACCTCTCAAAAGAATAGAGAAGACCCTGCTTCTGATTTTGGAGGACTCCAACTCCTTTCCTTGCAGAGATCTAGTGCAAATTTCTGGTAAAAATATTGCATTTTTAAATGAATAATCATGCAAAGATTATTCATTGGTTTTTCTATGTTTTATTCATTTCTATCTTTCTCTCTCTTATTTTCTTTCCTTGCATATAAAATGAAATAGCAAATATTTACCAACTCTTCAATTTTTTTTTTATTGCGATGATCAAAAGAAAAAAAAAAGATCGGTTTCCATGCAGATATCTCTCCTTGTATCTTACTAAATGATATTGGAAAGTTTTTTTTATGGTTTTAGGGCATGGGGAGAGGTAAACGAGTGTTTGGGAAGCAAGAAAATCGGTGTAGATGATCATCTAGGCGTTGCAGCAATGAAAATGAAACGGATAAAAGCAAGAAGAAAGGTAAGGGAACCTAGGTTTTGCTTCAAGACCATGAGCGATGTCGATGTATTGGATGATGGATACAAGTGGAGAAAGTACGGCCAGAAAGTGGTAAAGAACACCCAGCATCCCAGGTATATTAATCACAAAAATAAACCATTCTCCCCTTTTTTTTCTGTTTTTTTTCTTTTTTTTTTTAACTAACGTTCACATAAAGTTTTAGCCTAGTTGTACCGCATACACATGCTATGTTTCCTCCCTTTTTTCTGTCTTGTAATTATACTTGTTATCATGATTTTTAAGCTTTACAGACCTGATATTGCATGAAACCTGAAAGGGTAATTATGGGGATATTAATCATGAAATTACAATAAAGAAATTTTAAAGCCTAAAAGGACTTATTATTACCTTTAAAAGATACAGAATCACTCTTTGAAGGTAACAAAAGGGGAGAAAAGTATACAACAATTGATCAATTATAATGCACCCTATAAAAAGGAAAGTAGAAGATCTTTAACTTTGCCAAAAGTTAGGGATATTTAGTAAGTTGGCAATGCCAGAATAAAAATGTTATAAATGACAAAATTTAAACATAATTATTAGAAAATTTTTAGAATGAAGAACCTCTAGACTAGAACAGTGACTGAGTGTAAACCGTGGGTGTACAGATTCATCGTCACAAAGAATTACTATGCTTATTTCTTTAAACATGCATGATGTGCAAAATATTGTTCTGGAGGGGCGATACTTTCACTTGATATATATTTACTCAAATTTTTATGAAACTATCATGTTTTCTGGCATTCATATACTTTTCTGTTTGAGTGGCAGAAGAGAATATACTTTATTGAGGATAGTCATCGAGTAGTCTAATTTTATACAGTAGGTCACTGTGTAGTCAAGGTGTCAAAATATCTTCCCTCTAAGAGCCCAATGCTTCTCATTTGATAAAGAGATTTAGAGTTCAAAATCCTTGCTTAAATTAACTACATAATAAAAAAAAATAAAGTATATGTTGCTTAAATTAACAAGATGCAATGCAACGTGTATAGTATGAATTCTAAGCATTTTTGTCGCTGCAGCTAAGCTAAACAGTGAATTTTACTCATTTATGTTTGACTTGGGATTTCACTTTTTGATTTGTCATTATACAGAAAACCTTTTGCTTACAAAGTATGGAAATTTTCTAAGGCAATCATTTCAGCTCTGAATGACTAAATTTGGAGATTTTGAGTATCATGTTGTTTTCGTTAAAATTATGGGGAGATTTATATGCTTAATGTCCTCAATGTACATTAGTGTGAATCATGTCTCATTGTCCTGGATTAGTGTTATTTTCAACTGTTTATTATCATCATTTTTTACTTTACCAAGTTTCTGAAAACAATAAACTGATTTTCGTGATCTGAGGTAGGATGAGGCAGTAGAATGAAGAAATCTAAAAATATTCTTCCATCTGCCAAGCCCTGTTACTCTCGGGCTATATATATGTCTGTACAGAATATCTTAAAAGTCGTACGTATAAAAAATTTACCCAATATCTTTTCTCTTTTCTGATATATGGGAATGTAACTTGGAATTCATATTTTGATGGTAAATGTCACTATTGTTGGGGTATCTCTAGACTTTATTTACTAGAGGAAATTAAATGTAATACCTACACTTTTGCTTTTCTAATCATTTAATTATATAGAATTAGCGATTTTCGTTGGTAATTGTTAAATGGAGGATTTCTTGGTAATGTAAAATTTGCTATCAATTAGCTTTGTTTCCTTTTGGTTATAGAAAAGAATTAACTTTTCCTTTTCTAATGATGTTTTTAAGATTTTTGAGGGGCCTTTTTAAGTGTATAATTTTGCTTTCGATTATGACCAGTTCCTTAGTTACTATTTACAGTATAATAATGTTGTCAATAATTTATTTTCCCAAACAAAATAATGAGGATGGAGCTAGCTAGTAGGACCCTCGCCCATTTGTAAGAGGTAGCCCCCATTTTAATTGGTAATCATCATAAATAGAGGACTTATTGTAGCATATTGGCTTGATTAATTTGATTATTATGAAACACAAAGTGACATTGTTCACCTTCATGCAGCCTTCAGATTCTCACAATAATTCCTTGTTTTCACTTAATTAATTTACTCACATTCTCGATTTCTTTTATTTGTTACCATATTTCTTCCTTTCATCAGTTTTTTTTTTTTTAATGTCTTTTCTTTTATCCATTTTCAATTGATCAATTCTGAAACTAATGATTTGTTTTATATCTAACCGGACACTTCCACAAGAGTTAATTATACCTTTCATGCTAGCTCAAGAGATGAATTCCTTTTAGATTATTTTTTTTTAATGACCTGCAGCTTGTAAATTACAAATCATTGTTTCTTAAAAATCTCAACCATGTAGACAGTACTTGCTAGAATTCTATGTTAAATGGACTCAGGATTGAGTGGAAGCTGGTATGCTATGTTTTTGGAATTTTTTTCCATTAATTTGAAATATTTATAAATCCATATAAATTTAAAGTACTTAAAAATATCGGGGCGTTAAGATAAAGTGAAAAGTCCCTATGATAGGTAAAATAAAATCCAATCTTTTCTCTTTCTTCTTTTATTAGTACTTCAAATTCAAGCCTGTAAAATTAATTAAGCCTGCATGAACAATGGTGATGGGGAAATTCACACTACTAATTTTTTTTAGAGTTTGCTGCAGTTTTCATTTATCAAAATAAGATGATATAGGTGAAAAAAAAAGCACCTGGCATTGTATACATATAGAAGATATCAATATTCTCCTATCCACTTGCTGCATCCGCACATTTTCATGGCATGAACAATTTAAATTAATTTCTTTTAAGTTGTAAAGTATCCTTATATCATATTGAATATGAGTCAAATTTTTATTCGTATTTTTTGATTGGCTCTGATATTAAAAAAAAATGATCTGGTGAGAATTCGAATATAAGATTTGTTGTTATGAATCCTATTCAATCAAAAATTCAATAGGATCTTCCGTTCAACATGTTGAATTATTTGAATTAAATTTACATGGCATTGAACCTCACTCATCACCATTTATATTATTACCAATAAAATGAGTAGATTATTGAATTTTGTTATTGGAAAACTAATGAATATTCATGCAAATGCAGGAGCTACTATCGGTGCACGCAAGATAACTGTCGGGTAAAGAAACGAGTGGAGAGATTAGCAGAGGATCCAAGAATGGTAATTACCACATACGAAGGCAGACACATACATTCTCCATCTCACGATCTCGATGACTCCCAACCTACTAATTCTCAGCTTAACAATTTCTTCTGGTAGCCGCCCACACCTCAAAAATCATATCTAAATATTATAACGCGCTTAAATATTCTCCAATCTGGGTTGTGTATGAACTTTTTGTTGTCTTTTTGAGGGAGTTTTGGGCACTCAGACAAACCATTCAAAATAAAATTGAAAGGGTAATGTTTGTACTTGGCCGCAGTTCTTAATCAGGCCTCTCTCCCCCACCCTCTTGCTTTGTACATTTTTTTTGAATCATGTATGATATTGCATGGCTGAGTTCCACTGTTTCTATTATAAATATATTTTTAATTGGATGAGTTGAATTTGTTGATCACCTATTGAAGCAATCTGGAAGTAATTGGCTAGGGTAGCAGTTTTTCTTGCATTCTCTCTCTAGCATGTTTTGAGCTGATTGCTACTTGTCGCTTAAAAATAATTAAAATTTCGATAAAAACAGAATGGTTATTTGGTTTCGAAACCCTGCACGTGACTTCCATAAAGAACACTACAACGCAAATAATAATTACATCACTCCTTTCTTTTAGCAGGTCTACTTTTTTATATGGAGAATAAAATGTTAACATCTCCAAAAAAAACTTGAGAATTTTTTTTTTCTCATTGGGTTAAAACTTAAAAGGGAGGATAACCACATAATATTATTTTTCATTTTTATATAAAAGGAATGTTAATATATATATATATATATATATATATATATATATATTTACATGTATGAAGGTAGAAACGAAAATCGTGATCAAGATTATCAGCATGGTACCTACACTATTTAGACGGAAAGAAAAGCTATAAAGGGCATGATAAAGATGTTGAATTATCTCTATAATTTATTGGATTAGTTAAGTCTTAATATATCTGACATCATATTTGATAGTATAATAAAGTGTGACCTTATATATGATGCATGTTTATTATACATGTATTAACTTATAATAGGAGGATATAATACATAATATATAATGTGGGAGGTCCCTAATGTTGGCACAAGTATACAAGTGATGGCCCATTGATCACTTGCTAGAGGAGAGTGCACAACAATAAGGGACACAGCATCATCTTCTTTCTCTATTGACAGCTTCATAGACAACCCTGATCAGTAAGGGACATAGCACCCACTACCGGACCGGCCTTTGGTGGCTCCTCCAACAGTTGATGGTGGCTACAGTAATGTGGCAATGTTCATCCAAGCAAGGTTAGTTTTCATCCTCTTATTATTATGCTAGTGGTTTTGGTAGGTAGATTTAGTTCCAAGAGTTGGTATCAAGAGCCTCTCACTGGCCAATGGCAATTTTTTGTCATTTTTTTTGGAATTTTGGGATTTAATAAAAATTCAAATGATTTATGCATTCTTGAGTTAAAATATTATGATTTATTGATTGAGAATGATGATCTGTATAAGATATCAAGAAATCGGGTCAAAATGGTAATGTTTGGAAGGATTTATGGTCAGATCGAGTCAAAAGACTCGAATTTCTGTAAAAAAACTCAATCGAAAGAAGAATCGCTCATGCCCGACAGCGTGCATCTGGTGCGTCCATTGTACTCGCCATAGTTGTTGTTTCTGGTGCGTGAGCATGCGTGGCGCGTGTACTACACATACGAAAATAAAATTAAAAAAAAAAAATGTCCATTTTATTGTTGGGCTGTTTTTTTAATTAATTCGACTTTCCCTTTTTTGGGTTATGATAGGCCAATTTTTTAATTATTGGGTCAAAACCTTATTTTAAAATTGGGCCTTTAGATTTTGTTAACTTGGGCAATTTTAAAATGAAATTTATTTTTATTACGGTCCATCAAATTTTATAAATAATATATGGGCTGATTTCTTTTGAAATTATTTTAGGGCCAAAACATTTTGTTATATTATGGGCATTTATTCATTTGGTGATTAATATTAAATTAATTTTTGAGCTATTAAAATTAATTAATTTTTAAGTCCATTTTGCCTAATTAATTTAAGGGTCATGTCGATTAATTATGTTTTTTGCCTATTGAACTTGGATTAATTTTATTTGGTCATTTTGTGTAATTAATTAATAAGACATTTTGGGTAATTATTTAATTGGTCATTTTAATTAATTAATTATTGGGTCATTTAGTTAATTAATTATTTGGCCATTTTGGTTATAGGCCAAATTTTGTGTAATAGCTATAATTATTTGTTAAGCTCAAAATTAAATAAGTATAAGTGATCTTCTTTGAAAGACTTAATTTTAGAGTAATTTATGGAAATTTAATTACCCATTTAATTCATTATTCACTTAATTTGGAATATGCCCATGCCCATAAAATATTATTTAAAGGCCTAATTTGGTGAGTTTAAATAAATTATTTGGGTATTCTATTTCAACCAGTTCTCTAGATTTAGATCTACTCATTCTGTTAATAATTTATTTAAACAAACACACTATCTAAAATAACATTGCCTTATTATTTGAGTATTCACATTTGTGTGTAATTAATGTGTTAGACCTAAAATTACAACATATGCTTTAGGAATTGCATATTTTGGGTGTAGTTAATTTTGGTCAATTAATTACGTAAATATTTTTAAAATTACAAAATCATTAATCGAATTGATTAGTACTTACTTGTCGCAAGAATGGTCATGGAGATTTTCTGACGATTTTGCTAATAATTTTAATGTAAACTCCCCAAAATTTTCATACACCCGGTTTAAATGTTGAATAACTAATTGAAAAACTATGAATATGTTGTTGGTAGAGAAATATATATGAGCAAGATTTATGTATGCATGTTCCGCAATGATTAGGTAAGTACCTATATTGGACTAAAATACACTTTAAATAATGCTTGATAAATTATTAAATGTATAAGTATATAAGTGTACATGTATACATATGTATACATAGAAAGTCATGGGTTGGCCTCCAAAGTGATGCCAAAACCGAATGGTTCATCTGTTTGCATAAAGTGTGTGTGTGTGTGTGTATATATATATATATATATATATATATATATATATATATATATATATAATACTTTAAGGGAAATGTTAGCAATGGAGAGAAAAGAAATAGAAAGATTGATGGAGTGGTTCTATTAGTAAAGGATAAACGGGTTAAGGAAATAAAGAAAAGAAGGAAAGCATGGTAGTGAATGATGGGTGATAGACATTGGCAGGAGAAAAAAAAAACTACAAGGAAATACATATATAATTATAATAAAGTTGATGGACTCGGGAAATACCTTGCAGTGGAAAGGAGTAGGTAGCAGCAGGAGAGTAAGCAAGTTCGGTAGGCTGGAACAGCGTGTGGCAGAGGCTGAAACGAGAGTGGGAGAATGGCTTGGAACTGTAGCAGGAAAATCGGGAAATGGACATATGCATTACTGAAAACCGATAAGGAATGCAACGAAACTGACCGAATGCAGTAGGCTGCAGACTGACAGGAAAGGAAAGGAAAGGAAGAGAACGTGAGGGAGAGCATGGGACAGACGGAGAGGAAGAGACAATTGAGAGAGTGAGTATGGCAGTAAACCGAGAGCAGAAAGACAGAATGGTCTGCTGGAAATTGAGCAGTTCGGTGAGGAAAAGAAGAAGGGAGCAGTTCGGGGTTAGCTGTAGCACGAAAAGAGAAGAGCAGGAAAGGAGCAGAGGACCCGCGGTTGCTACTGGAAGCATAGGAGTTTTATGAAGATATATATATATATATATATATATATATATATATATATATATATATATATATCTCTTTATGGATAGGAAAAACGAGAGAAAGAAAGACAAGTAATAAGCTGAAAAAATTTAGAAACAAGAAGCAAAGCCGAGAGTGAGAAGGGGCCAAGGTCTGGTGAGTGAAGGAGTTGTGGAGGCTGGGCAACTGGCTGGAAACAGAGCAGAGGATGGGGACCTCGGGTTGGAGCAGTGGCGAACGGTGGAGGCTGGTAAGAAAATGACGATGGTCGTGGCAGAACGTGGATGATGGAGGCAGCTATGCGTGCAGTAAGGCAACTGCTATTCTCTTTCCTTTTACTCGGTATTGAATAGTATGGAGAAGCTGGAAACAGAGACGTGATCAGGGAGGCGGAAGTGAGCTGGAACAAGGACTGAGGGGGAGGAGAGTTGTTGTCGGGGGCAGAGTTGGAAGAAGAACGAAGGGGATGATGGCAGCAACGGGGATTATGAAGGCGATGATAGAAACGGGAGAAGGAGGAAGAAGATGGTGAACAGTGATCGGTGAAGAGAAAGAAGGAAGAAGAAGGAAAAAAACGGCAAGGAAATTCAAAAGGAAAAAAAAAGGGTAAAAAACGGCAAGGAAATTCAAAAGGATATACCCTTTTTTTTTTTCCTTTTGAATTTCCTTGCCGTTTTTATATATATATATAGAAATAGAAAAAAGGCACAGAAAAAATTAAAAAAATCCAAGGGAAAAAGCTCTGGGGAAATAAACCGAATATAGCGGACCTATCGACTTGCAACGTCGAGGCATTGAGAATTACTGACAGATACCGATGTAAGAAAAATTTTGTGTGCTGCTAGAGATAATTGCACGTATTTTCTACTGAACCGTAGATAAAAATATTAGGCCGATTGTATAACTCTGAAATTTATGGATTTTTAGCAGCCTAATCTTACCCTTATAATTTAATTTATTTACATAGATACTAAAACAACTTGAATTATTGTTTTAAATAAAAAAATCTCGAATTTAATTTTTATAGACTGCTTACTGGAATTTCAACTGGAAAAGGACAAGTAAACTCATTTTAAATCGTTTTATGTACTGAGCCAAGTTTTGGAACTGTTTTGATTGATCTGCTTATAAATCGGTATTGATAAACATATCATTGAGCGCATGTTGACTGTGTATCGCAAGACCTGACTCGCATTGGTTTTGAGGCAAGGGCGACGATTAATCATGCTACTTAGATTTACCCATTTCGTTAATAATTTATTTAAACAAACATACTATCTAAAATAGCATTGTCTTATTATTTGAGTATTCACATTTATGTTTAATTAATGTGTTAGACCTAAAATTACTACATATGCTTTAGGAATTTCATATTTTGGGTGTAGTTAATTTTGGTCAATTAATTATGTAAATATTCTTAAAATTATAAAATCATTAATCAAATTGATCAGTACTTGCTTGTCGTAAGAATGGTCATGTAGGTTTTCTGATGATTTTTCTAATAATTTTAAAGAGACAATAATAAGGCAATGCATAGTGATAGTTGTGTAATTTGCTGAGATCTTTAAAAGTGGCAATGCTCTCCTTCTCAAATTGCTTGTACTTCGAATGAGAGGATTTTGGCTTAGATATAACATGATTTTTCTACCCTGTCAATGGGCGATCATTCAAGTTTATATTCAATTAACTTTGTCTTATCCTCTGTAATGTATTGTGGAATAAACATAGCATTGTTTGAGTTATTCCACTAGCCTCCAGCAATTATGATCGTCCATGCAATTACAACATATAAAGTCTTTAGCAGGATTAAATTAGATAAAATAGTGTGAATCACTCTATATAGTTCTGAGGCATTAGAACATAGAAGTAGCCTCGAGGGTGATCCATCTTCTGTACCCACTATTTTGAGCTCTTTGAGGACAAAGTATTAATATGGATATAAAGAACCCTCAAGTAAAAATTCTCTGATTACACAGGGTATACCATTAATGAGCACATCAAAGAGAGTGTACCGATTAGTGATAATAACAAAGTGTTTATGGATGCCATTTAGGAATAGTAGACAAAGATTGATGAAAGTTGTAATAAGGGATTAGCTCCATATGTGGCAGATTCTAAATCACTTCCTTCTGCAGTAGAGAGTGGGAGATATTTCAGGTTTGCAGATCTCATTCAACTTACCTTAATAGACAGAAGGAAGTATGAGATTTAAATATAAAGAGTGATAGTGTCATCTATGAAAAGATATTTTAGGTTATTAGATCTCATTCAGCCCTCATGATGGCATTTGCCAGTATTTTTGCCAAAAGTAATATCATTAAGAGGTCTCAATAGAATGTCATTTTAAAGGAAGAAATTTTCTAAGTTCATTTCCCATTCTAGTTCCACCAATACCTCTGAATATTGAAAATTAAAGGAATTTAGAGATATGTGCCAATTTTTTTATAAACTTAGGCACAAGAGAGTAGATTAGAACAGTATTCTAGATTGGGATGTGTGTGAAAAAAGTATTTCGTTAGCCTTTATTTTGGATCCGATCTATTATTGGTGGTTGGATACCGGTGCTATTATCAATAAAGTTATAAACAATCGGAGACCAAATAAGGGGAAATAGTTGCGAATATGGTAATAGGGTTAAAATCCATGCTAAAAACATAAAAGTTGCCAGATTGTTGTTACATTCCGCAGACAGTTTCTTGGAACTACTGTCAGTTTATACTTTTTATTTTGATAACAGCAAAGTATTTCTGTATAGTAACAACATGTGACATTCTATGTGATGGATTATGTATAGTAGACTTGTACCTCCAATATTGGACAAATTTCCTCAATTATGAATGATGTGATTGTTGGTTCTAATTATGGTGGAATAGATAAGAAATCTTATCATGTTCTGGTATAAAAGTTAAAGACATTTTGATTTTGGCATATCAAAGATTGCATTAAGGGAAACCTTGCTGCTAATGATAAGAACATAATTAACATATATTGCGATTGATTAAGAACTGAGTTATACCAACATTTATAGATCATTTCCACATATAGTATTTAGTGGATAGGCATTTAATCACTTTCACTAACAACAATTCTAGTTTAGGTTATGTTGAGTGAGCGGTTTGATACTATAACGGCTTTAAGACTTTTGATTCTTTCTGCTACGTAGCTTTTGTCAAGTAAGTTGCTTAAGATAATGATCAAATAAAGGTGATGAATATTGTGATCGGTATAATAAAGCAAGACGAATCCTATATTGATGTTTTGGGTAAGTGTAACGTAGGATTTTGTGTTTGCGCCTAGTATACTGTGCTTGGAATACCCAAATAGAATTAGATTGCAATAATAATCAATCGTACATTTTGATGTGGTAGATTTATGTTGAGTCATTCCAAAATTTTCAAAATTCTAATGGAGTGAAGTTATGAAAACTGCAACTCACATTCTAAGTTGAGATATAAGCTAAATCAATTTTCAAATTTATCATAAGTTATAGCCCAATAAAAAACCAATTTTGTGCTGTTTTTTGTGTTTAGGGTCATAACTCGTAGTCAAGAAAACTATCAGAGGTAATTCTATTGGTTATTATATCAGCTATAAGTTTCTAGATTTTGGTATTCTGTCGTGTGATGCTAGAATCATTGAGTCTAACATGCAATCTATTTAGAGGATGACTTAGACAGTGAGAGTTGCAAACTTCACAAAGTCATCATGAAAGTACATATTGTTGTGCTAGTCCCATGTATATGTTATTTTTTATGGAAGAGGTCATAACCAAAGGAATCAACAATTGATCCCAATATTATATTTTTGAACCTACACCTAGACTTACAAAGGAACATGAATGTGAGATTCATGTCTTCTAATTCTGATGCTTGTCAAGAGGCTTTATTGATCTGAACTCTAAGAGTTGGATATTTGCCATGCAAGATGAGTAAGCATGTATAAAGATGCATGGGATCTATTTGAGTTGTCACATCATTGTAGATAAAAAGAAACTCTATAGTTCAGGTAGAAAGTCTTAAAGTCATTTTTGGTTAAAAGGCTTTAAATAAAGAGAAGTATTTGATTATACGAAAACCTTTTCGCCTATTGCTACCAAAGATTATTTTAAAATTATGATGACATTTGACAGGTTATTTTGATTAGAAGCTACATCATATGAATATTAAAATGTCTAAAAGAGCAACCTCAAAGTTTGTAGTTCATGAAATGGAACATATAGTTTGTGAACTCGAGAAGTTCATTTGTGAACGTTAAAAGGCATCTGAATTGTGATATCTTAAGTTTTAAAGAAATCACCACTTTAAGGGGAACATTATTGGTTGATAATTGGATAAGGTAAATGGCTTTAGTTATGTGTTTGTTGTGTTATAAATTGATGATATCAAATAGCAGCCTAAGACACTAGCCTATTTTATAAGACAAATTTCATATCGTCATGTCACTTCGAGATGAAGAATCTAAATGAGGCCTATTCTATTTTAGGGATTGGGATTTTTCGTGACATATTTATAGGCATACTCTATTGGTCTCAAAAAACCTACAAAAGTGTGTTAAGTAGGTTTATTGTATATTGTTCGCCTATTAAGATGCCCTTTCATGAAAAGTGACATACGATGATAATGAAAGAGCTCATCTTGAGTGTTAAGTATGCCTTATTATGGGTAATTACTATGTGCTTAAGTTTGTACACATTTTGATGTAGTGTATGTTATAAGTATACTTTGGATATACTCATGCGATCCTATAATAAAGAGCTAGAAGTTACGAAGAGAGTATTTAGATAATAGTAGATCCGATAATGTAGATTTGGTTGGATATTCTGATGCTGATATTGCAAGCTATCCAGATTATGGAAACCAATTTCTGATTATGTAGTATATGGAGGACATGTTTCTTAGAAAGTGTGAAGCAAACACTTATAACATCCTTGACTATGGAAGCTAAGTATGAAGCATGCTATAAAGCTGCATAATGGGCTATTTTGGCTGCAAAATTTCATCTCAATGCTGGTTTCTTTGGTTACTGTTCCGAAGTCGTTGGAGATGTACTATGGTAATGTTGTAACACTTGTTTTCTCTCTCAAAATGTTGGAAGTTCGTCATGCTCCAAATAAATAAGATATCATCTTCGGTTTGTTAGAGAGAAAGTAATAAAATTTATTGTTTAATTGGATTGTAGAGCACATAATTAAAGAGTTCATTTTGGTTCCACTAACTTAAAGTTTAGCTGCTTAAGTGTTTTGACAACATAACACTTGTATGAGGCACATAGAGCCTTTGCTGTATTCAGTTAGTGGGATCTCTGTATAATGAAATCAGTTGCAACTTTGTTGATGGGTTCCTACTAGCCATATGTGCATATTCCGTTTGCGCGCATTCTAATGATTATGGCATTTTGTTGGATGAGACATTCCATATTAGTCTTATGTGCTTCTATTGAAGCGATGCATCATTTGGTTTAGATGTATGGACCTAATGGAAATGGATATTTGATTCTGTTTTCATATCATTTCCATTTCACACTTTTATACTACTATTGTTGTTAAAGTATTTGTGTATCTACGCATTTGTACCTTGTCGGTACAATGCATTCTGGGGCTTATAAATATTTATTGTTGAATAAAAGTATTTATAAGTCTACACATTTATACCTCATAGGTACAATGCATTTTGAGGCATATGAAGACTTATTTGTATTATGTGATGTTCTATTTAACGACTTAACCATCCAAGTGGGAGAATGCTGATTTATCTCTATAATTTAGTGGACTAGTTAAGTTTTAATATATTTGACATCATATTTGGTAGTGTAATATCGTATTAAGTATGACCTTATATATATAATGTATGTATATTATACATGTATTAACCTATAATGGGATGGGTATAATAAATGACACATGATGTGGGAGGTCCCTATTGTTGGCACAAGTATATAAGTGATGGCCTATTGATCACTTGCTAGAGGAGAATGCACAATAGTAGAAACTCTCCTTTCACTCTTGTTTCTCCTCTCAACACCATAATCTTCTTTCTCCCTCGACAGCTCCATGGATAACTCAGATCAGTAAGGGACACAATAGCCACTATCGGATCGGCCTTTTGGTGGCTCCTCCAACAGTTGATGGTGGCTATAGTAATGGTGGCCATGTTCATCCAAGCACGGTTAGTTTTCATCCTCTTGTTGTTGTGCTAGTTGTCTTGCTGGATAGATTTAGTTCCAACAAAAAAGAGAAAATCACCATACAAAAAATTTGTAAGATATTAGTAGAGAAGAAAGATAGTGAAAATGATAAAAAAAAAAAAAGTGTATAATTAGTTTTTACTTTTTTTGAAATTATATTATTAGTTTTTAGTTAATGTGTGAAGTTAAAAGGGAAAAAAAGTAATTTGAAAAAAGAGGAAGTTTGTGCCTTTTTGTATTATTTTCAGGAGTTTTTGTATATCACCCCTTAATTAAGGACATGCTTGATTCTTCAAAAGTTAATACTCAAATTGTTGTCACCGGTTATATAAAAGTAACTAATATTGAACTGTTGCCAATGAGACTTACGGAGGACATGAAAAAATTCCTGAAATTCTGAGATTTTAAGTTTAAGTTTTATTTCATGTGAATTTAAATTTAACTAAATGTAATTTATTTACTAATTTAGGTAGTTGAGTTATAGGATTTTTATATGATTACTTGCAAGTCTTATAAATATAATATTTGGTTATCATTATAACTTCTTATGGTGTATACTGCTTGAACAGTGATTTTCGTTTAAGTTTGTTCGTCTTTTATGGTAAACTTCCGTCAATTTATGAATTTTCCACTAACAATGCTTGGTAAGATGAGCTTGTTGGGTTTCTTTTTCCCTCTTGTGATTTCTGATTTGGTGCAGGGGGTTTCATTGGATAATTCCATTTAAAAGAGAAAAAAAAAAAGAGTTCTGATTGAGTAAATATAGCGGTAGTATAATATTTGAAGATTGATCTTCGGCTTAGGCCCAAAGATTTAAAAAAATTCAACCCAAGTAGAATCGAAGGACGTTATGTCTTTACAGCCTAAATTTAACGAATTACAAATATTCAAATATTTTTCTTCAATTTTCAAAGAAAAACTACAACTAGAAAAGATGCTTATTCTGTGATGAAAATATTTCCTCTTGTTTGTCTTCTTACTGGCAACTCACGGAAGGAAAACCTAGTTTTATTTATTTATTTATTTTTTACAATCAAGGCATCTCAAATTTGTTTATACATATCTTGAAATTAATTCCTCTCTCAACTATTTTAAAGGCACACTCTTCCAATCGACCTAATGCATTAAAAAATTTAATTTCTTTGATTATTGGCTCTAATATTTAAATTTTAAATCTGATTTACGATACAATACTTATTTTAAAAAAAAATCAAATTGGGTTGGTATTTAAATCTTTGTAATTATATTTTTATCTTTACAATATATTCAACTTTCCTTGAACTGAAAAGAAAACCAGGTAGAGGCCCCAGGCCTTTTCTGACTATACATTGTATTATTGGTAGGTAGAAATTTCTTTGATTGCAATATTTGTCCTTGTTTTTTTCTTTCTTTCTACTTCATGCATGGTTTTAAAATTCTTGAAGTTAACTTGGATAATTTAATTATGATTAATGCTGATGGTGCTGATATTTTCCCCAAAGTTTAGTATTTTAATTTAAATATATTTTTTTATTTCATTAATTCAAAAATAAATCGAATTAATTGAATTAAATTAAATTTAATCGATTTAAATTTTTAAGTTCATAAATTTAATACGGTTAATAAAAATAAAATAACATAATTTAACCAATTCATTTTTAAATAATTTAATTTGAAATTAATTGAAATGATCGAATAAACACTCTTATTTAATTGTAGTAAAAGTAAAAAAATTGGCTTCATTAGCTGTTTATTAATTTGTCCACTCATTTGGAATATGATTTTAGTTACGTAAGTACATATTTGTTCTTTGAACCATACAACTTCTGTCGAATTAGTACCAAATAGTTAAAATTCACAATTAGGTAGCTTAAGTCGCATTTCATTAGGAAAATTAATCCAAAGACTAATTCATTAGAGTAAAAAACTGACATAACTTTGTTAATCAACAGCATGTCTCTTTTCATTGAAAAACCAATTGATGCATGCAAGTAGCATTGTCAAAATGGCTCCACCTAGCCCAACCCACGTCGACCCTAAATGGTCAGGTCTAATATGAATTAGGATAAAAAATCATTTTCTTAAAATAATTTTAAACAACATAAGTTCAAATCCGACCTCAAAAATTAACGGGCCCAAATGAGCCGATTAATATTTTAGAAAAATAAAAAAAAATTACATTTATATTAACATCTTAATAAAATTAAACAAAATAAAATTTTGAAATAGACATTACACAAACATAAAAAAAATTCATATCCATAACTTCAATTCTTCAACATCATTTGAATATTTTAATTGTCATCCACCATAAAATAAAAGTTATGTTTTGCCTTGAGTTTTGACTTTTTATTTTTTTTAAAATTTATTTAATCAAATAAGATTAATTATATGTAAATAAATAAAATTATAAATAAATTTTAAATATAATTATAAATTAGGGGATGAATTCCATTAAGTTGCTCAAAGTTTTTTCATTGTTCAATTTTAGTCCAAAAGTTTTTGAAAATGGACACTTAACTGATGTTAACATATATCAATCAATTTTTAAGTTAGAATTAATAATATTATATTTTCATGTATCAACAATAAATTTTATTACTATTTTATTATTTTTAAGTATTTTAAAAAAATTATTTTATGTAGGAGTTTTGTTTTTCAATACCAAAAAAAGACATTATGGATATTACATGAAAAACAAATGTTTAAGTTGAGAGAAAATGAGTTAATGGAATGATTTTTTTGTACTATTAAATTGAAAATTTAGACCAAAATATCCAATTTTCGAATTAATAAACTTAGTATTGAATTAAAATTAAGTTTAAAGAACTTATATAGAATTCACCTTAAATTAAAAGTTAAATGTGCCAGCTCATTTAAGTCGGAGTCAAATCTATATAAACCCGATACTAAATGGGCTGGGTTAAAAAACTTTTTTTTAATGAATCATAAAAATAAAATCCAAACCCTTATGGTATGGACCAAACTGGCCCAACCCAACAAATCTTAGCTCCTTTTGATAGTGCTACTACGAGCATTAAGCCCTCGTTTGGATGGCAAATTCACTCCAGTGAAGGTGCGATTAGCGCCTCACCCTGGACAAGCATCTATTTGGATGACTCGTTGTGGCGCGTTGGATATTATTTCCACCATGCCGTAGAAACTTTTCACTAGCTTTTGAAAAAAAAAAAACACTAATCCTATCACAATCAGTGATTTCAAAATGGCCTCTTTTTCTTTTTTTCCTTTTTTATTTCTTTTCTATTTTTAACCTTAAGATCATAGTGTGTGGACAAAATGTTCATAAATTTTAACTTTTCTATTTTTATTTAAATTTTAAATAAATTTATTAATTAAATATAATAAATAAAATTTCATAATTCTATAAAAAGTGATTGATAAATAAATAACTAAAAATTGAATAAATATATAAATAATTAATAAATTCTATAATCAAATAAATATATAGTAAAAAAATAGTATATAACTACGGAAACTAGTAAAGACAATAAATATTAGTTATTATTATCTTCTTAAAAATGATGATTAGTTTGACATAAAAATTATCATATAAATAAATACGAAAAATAATATATAAATAAATATTATTATGTTAAGTTTCAACTTATATAAATATATTACCATCAAGTTCTTTTTTTTTTTTTTTTATAAAAAAAGTACTTGATTAAAAAAAATTATTTGACAAAATATTATTGGAGGTCAAAACTCAACATTAATCTTCTAGTTGAAAAGCTTAAATTCTATATAAGTGCCATCAAACTTTAAATTCCTATCCTATAGAACATTTTTGGAATTGTTCATGCTCCAAATACAATCGTCATTCTATATCATTTGCTCATATGGATGTTTGATTATGTTCTTGCTTGTAAGATGTTGTTCACTATCTTGGCATGAACATAACATATATGATGATTAATAATCATACAAAAATTGTGTGAGCTTTAAATTGACATTCTTCTCTCATATTAAAATGACAAATAAGGAAAAATCTTTAAGAACACATTGCATGATATAAAATTGTACTAGAATAAATGCTTGATTGTTATATGGTTGAATTCGAAGCACATTTTCTCTTGAACATGGTTCATGAGCATAATGCATTATCTTCTTTATATTTTTGGCTCATAATCATTACATAGTATCATGCACCTTGCTTGACCTTTATGATATATTGATATATCTTGATGTTTGATAGAATGAATTTGAGTAGGTTCTCGAAATAATCGATATATTTCGTTTAAAACTTGCTTCACTTTCTTGCACATAGGCTTCATTGATATATTTCAAGTGCATTTTTCTCAAACTCCTATCATGCTGGGATTTCTTAGTGTTGGAGTATTTTTTTTTTTTAATATCTTGTGCTAAGGGGGAGAGTTTTCAAAAAATTTAGCCTTATTTTTAGGGGGAGTTTTGTAAACACCCTAACTTTTTATGTACGTGGTTTTAACAATGAATAACACATAAACCATCAGAATTAAAAATGGATTCCCTTAGTCAATGATTAAAATTTAAATGCATGCATGCATGTAAAACAACATTTTCGAGAAGTTAGCTGGATGGTGATGTCCCATCTACCCAATTCCAATTAAATAAGTATACACATGTAAGGGGAATAAGATTTAAGTTAGCAAAAGGAAATGATCATAGCAATAGAAAAAGAGAGGCAGAGAAGAAAATTGAAGTGAAATAGTGATGGAAAACGTGAGTGATGGTGATGACTTGATAGGATAGAAAACGTGAAGAGAACGGGTGAAGTGCTGAAGTTTCAGCAATTCGGTAGCCCACTCACCTGTACCAACAGTGTTTAATTAAATCAGAGAAAGTCAGATTAGAGAGGAGGTTGAGGCAGGCTTGTAGTGAGGAGGATAATGATGAAAGTCTGAAGTTGCTCGAATGGAAAAGGGAACAGAGGAGAATGGTGGTGCAGTTGGAAAGGAAAATCGGTAGAAACGAAATAGTGAAAAATGTGGACTGCCGTTGAAAGATTTCGTGCAAAGCTGATTCAAGAAGGTAGAAAGGGATAGAACAAAAATATAAAATGTAAGAGTGACTAAAGATTTCAGTAGGGAAAGGCACGGGTAAAAGAAGAAAGAAAAGAGGGAAGGAAGAAACTGAGAAAGCTGAAGTGTAACAGAAGCAGAAAACCGAAGCAGAAGCAGGGGTCTTCGTTGCCAATCGGGTAGCTGTGTGTAGGGGCCAAAATGTAAGATCCGATTTTATTTAAAACACAAAATGAGAAAAATGCAAAAGGATTGAAATGGAATTCCCGAACATGTTGAAGGGTAAAACGATCAAAATATCGAAAGTCAGTATAAATTCGAGAAGAAAATTTCATTAAAAATATGGAATTGAGAAATCTTAATCAATAACGAAAAAATAATTAAATTTCGGGTTAAATTGATCAAGATATGAATTTATTGGAATTAATCAAAATTTTCACTTCAAAAAATAATCCCGAAAGTATTCGAAAAATTATCCCGAAAGATGAAATAATACCGAGAAATTTATTTATTGATTAAATGAATTAAATATAAATTTTTTAGATATTTTGGAAAAAATAATAATATTTAATTGATTAAACTAATAATAAAAATAAATAATAAATAAATAAATAAAAAAGAAGAAATTGAAAATCGCAGAATCGCGAAAACTGAAGAATGAAATGAAGCAGGAAAATCGAGGCCTTTGCCTCCACCGACGGAGGACCACCGGCTACCGGCTGAAGAAGAAACAGCTGAGGCCACCGCCGACGCTGGTAGACGAAGGAGCGGCGAACGGCGGCAGAGGGAGAGAAATCAAGGGAACCGAGAGAGGAATCTGGTGACCGGCGCCGATTCGGCCCCAGCCACCGGCCACCGAAGGACCCCCACGTGATGCCGAGCCGAATGGGGACGAAAACAGCCGGTAGAACTGCGGCCAGTGCCAACAACGGAGGAAGAAAGGAAACTCACCGACGACGAGGAGAGAAGAGGCCGGATCGATCACTTTCCGGCCACCTCGGACGAAACCGACCCCAGATTCGAGCTCCGGACGATCTCGCGGAGCTGCTGGCGACAGAAGCCGACGGAGAACCAACCGACAAAGCATCGAACCAGACTGAATCGACTAGACCGAATCGGTCTGAACCGGGTTGAATCCGACCGAGCCAGTTCAGCCAAAAAGAAAAGGAAAAGAAGAAAAAAAAGGAAAGAAAAAGAGGAAAAATTGGAAAAATTCAAGTGATGCAATCGAGCTACGGGTAAGTCGGTAAGCGGTCAAAATTGACCGATTTAAATTTTGAAATATTTAATTTGATTAATATCCAACTTGAAGTTTACTCAAAAAAATATTTAATTGTGTAGCTCGATAATTGAAGTCAACCGAGAGCTCGAGACAGTCTCGATTTGCGTACTATCATGGAATCTCAGGTAAGTAACCTTTATTTATGACAATTTACATCGTTATGCGTGTTAAAAATTTACCGCATAAATTACGGATTTAATTTTCGCATTAAATGAATTAAATTCTGGAAATCAAAATAAATTGTCGTAAATAATTCATAAGCTATTCGAGAATTTAGAACGAGGTTCAATATATACTAATGGGCCCAACGAGCCCAATAGGAGTCGATAATGTAAATAGTAAGTGAAAAATGGGCTTAAGGTTGATTAAGGCCCATTATGGTGCAATCGGGCCCAATATGGGTAAACAGGCCCAATGATTTATAAGCCCAGAAAATATGAAATACAATTAATTGTATTATATTTGACCTGATGAATATTTATCCGCAGTTCCGGAGATTAGATTCAGAGCAAATCGGACTGCGTGACGAGTCATCAGTGGAAAGGTCAGACTGTACAGAAAAATAAGGTAAGGGAATTGTGTGAGTAGCTAGAGGTAGCTCCGCGTACTTTAAATAGCTTTTGTATACACTGAATATATATGTATACATTGATATTGTACAAAGGTCCTAAAAGTGGTTTAAAGATTTTAAGGACTCGAAATAAGAAAAGACTATTTTACCCTTATTGAGGGAAGTTCACCTAAGGATGGTGAAAGCATGACATGCATGAAATGCATGATTTAAGAAATTTTCTGAATTAAGAAATTTTCTTGATTTTTAAGCAAAGCAAATCGGTAGATTGGCCAGTAATTGTATAAATTTCACAAGATAACACTACGTAAGTATTATTTAGATTTAAATGAAATTTCTTTGGAAAATGGGCCAACTATCAAATTTATATGAAAACAGATACTGCTGGTGCATAGCTCGCACTATATCTGCGTTTGTGAGTGTGCATAAAAATGTGCTTGAGCGGTTGCTCGCACTGACTTGTGTGACATCATATGAATGAAATGTGCTAGAGCGGTTGCTCGCACTGATTTTTATTGTTGAGAAATGGATGAGAGGTGTTGGAGCCTAGCTCGCACCCTATTTTTGACTGTTTTGACCTGTATTGACTTGATATGCATAAAAAGGTGCTAGAGCGATTGCTCGCACTAGTTTTACTGATTTGACATGCATGAGAGGTACTGGAGCTTAGCTCGCATCTTGTTTTGATATGATAATTGCATAAAAGCCGTGCTGGAGTGTAACTCGCACGAGATTTGATTTATTGATGTATAACACCATGCTGGAGCTTGCTCGCACGAGGTTTTATATGGATTTATAATTCATTTTAAAGTCGTACTGAAGTGTTACTCGTACGCAGATTTTACTGATTTTTATGAAATCGTGCTAGAGCTTCGCTCGCATGAGGGTTTTAGATATCATGAATATGCATGGAGTCGTGCTAGAGCTTCGCTTGCACAGGGATTTATATGACATGTATATAGCCGTGTTGGAGCCTCCTGTAGACTGTGTGTCACAGTGAGTTGATATGCTCACACGTGCATACTGAGACAGAGATGGTATGGGTGGATAAGACCTATTGCAGGCACCCCTAACTGAGTTTGGGTTCACGGAGTACGTTGTACCGTGTATGTCATGCGGAGTACGCTGTACCGTGGGGATTGTTGGAGTGGAGTGGCATTAGCCACGAGGCAGCAAGCTTTGCCCTCGCAATCCTGATGTTATGCTGTTTTGGCAGGTAGGACAGACCCACCTCCCTTTTCAGGTGTGATACCCCGCACACGAGGTACCGTGTTGCCAGGGATCACTAGGATATGGCCATAGTCCTCGATGTTACTGATATAATCACCTACTTGTATCATATAATATAACTTGTGGTCTCGATAGACCAGGGAAGACCCGAGGGAGGGGTCAGACCCTCGATTTTATTATTTTTTTACTATGCTAATATATGTTTTAGAGGATTTTATGAATTGTGACCTTGAAAGAAGGGTGGTTTTATAACCGAAGTTTTATAATGAATTTTAATGAATTGTTTTATGAGTTTGGAATTGAATTATGAGATGCTTATCCCATTTGGGTTATTTTAAACTGCGTTTTAAATGAAATGATTTAAATGCAGTAGCATGATGAGTTTTCCATGCTTTAATGATACATTCATAAAATGATTGTATCTCATGATTTGTTTTATATCGCATGAAATAATGCATGATTTTGATTTAATTCATGCTAAGTATGATTTAATGATGTCACATAAAATGCTATTGATGCATAAGTAGTATGATTTATGTATGCACGAACAGTTTTATAAATTAAGTCATGATGAAATACATGATTTTGTGCTTGAGATTTTAATGAAAAGAAATAGATTTTAAGAGCATGAC
Organism: Firmiana major; assembly: GCA_033439115.1. Lineage (NCBI taxonomy): Eukaryota > Viridiplantae > Streptophyta > Magnoliopsida > Malvales > Malvaceae > Firmiana > Firmiana major. The sequence goes on along the minus strand of CM065904.1, from coordinate 14,188,012 downwards.
ATTATGAGCATGTAGATAGTGGAGCTATCTACTTACTTGCATAATTGCCTTACTGAGCGTGTGGTTTGCTTACTCCCTTATTTCCCATCTTTTCAGAGCACTCGCAGTAGTTAGTGAGCGGCTGATGACTTGCATTCTTGGTACTCGCTGCTTCCCATCGAGAGACAGGTATACACATTTGTATAGTTTTATATCTAAATATGTAATGCACAGTACTGTAAATGAATATGATGTCGGGGATGTAGAGTTATAAATACCATTGTGTAAGTATTTAGTTAAAGTCAAAAGATAGTAAACTCTGATATGTGAATGTGATTATGGAAATGGAATGGTAAATAGGTGAGAGGTGACTAACATCGAATCATAGCCCAACTGTTTGGTAAGATGGTCACGATGAGAGAAAGGTAAGAATTAAATAATAATCGAAAAGCGAAAAACTTGTAGTGATTTTAGGTAATTTGGGTCGTGACAGTTTTTGGTATCAAAGCTGAGTTGGCCTGATATGAGTCGGTGTTAGTGGTTAAGGAAGTTTATATCCCCATGTACTGTGCATTGTTTAGATACAATTGTGTATATCGAGATGGAAGTGCAGCTAAGAATTTGGTTTTGAATGCAAGAATAATCTTATTAACTGATAGTCGCTATGGTAGAGGGACAAGAGTACACGAGCTCGAGACTGTAGAGGTAGGCTTGAGAGTCGTACTGAGTCACCACATGAGACATAAAATGAGATTGAAGTGGAGGCTGGTATTGAGTATGCCCCAAAGAGTCCGACAGAAAGATCTGACAGAGTCCGACAGTGAGACCGAGTAGTATTGAGACATGCTTCGCGAGGTTGGAGTGGAGTGTGGAGAATATTTTGAGAGCTAATTGCTCAGAGTATGTATGATATTTGAGGGCGAGTTAGAGCATTGGTGGAAGTCCGCTCGACCCATATTAAGAGTTAGACATCCAGAATGGACATGAAAAATAATTCTAGATGTATTCCGGTGACAGAATATCTCGGATACTGCTTAAAAGAAATTACAGATAAAATTCTTTACTCTGACCCAGAGGAACATGTTGATTAACAAGTATGAATCTCAGTTTATATACCTACCTAGGTATGACTCCGACACTATGAACAGTGAGAGTCGGAATGTCTGAAACTTCATGGAAGGACTCAAATTGTCAATTAGAGTCCGATTGGGCCGTTAGATATCACTACCTATGCCGAGGCAGTGCGCAGACTACAATTGTATGAATAAGATCATGAGTTGCACGCCTATGAGATTGGGAAAGGTAGTAATGGCCGAAATAGAGACAGAAAGAGAATAAAGAATGACAGAGATGTCAGAACGGAAAAAAGGTAGTTTGGTAAAAGATTAGAGCTGATGAGTCACGGGATAAGATGATTGGTAAGGCCCCAGTGTATCCAAATACAATACTTTTAAGGGGTATTGTGATTAGAGGACCCCGACCTATTCCGTAGCAAGTGTGAACAGTATAGAATGTGTGGTAGATACCACGAAAATAAGATGTTGGACGAGGGCGAGTGTATGCCTTGGACCAGGACACTACTGATGTTTCATTTGATGTGGTGGAAGATACCACACTGGTAGTGAATAATGAAGTAATTATTTTAATTGATCCTGGTGCCATGCATTTATTCATACCGCCTTCAGTTGCTTATAAGTTAGGGAAAGATGTGAAGCCTGTACCCTTAGGCAAGATAATGATAGTTAGTTGATTATCACTAAATGGGTATAGGGATTGTAAGTTGAAAACAAGGGGAAAAAGGATATGTCAGCTGATTTTATTCAATGGAATATGAATAATTTGAAATAATATTCGAGAATAGATTGATTCGGCTGCAACCTATGATGTTTAGATTGCTATCCTAAGATAGTGATGTTTTCACCCCTGAAAAGTGTATTGTAAGTTTGATAAGTAATGAAAGAGTTTGTTATAAGTGATGTATGAAAGGAGATAAGCTTTGAGATGTGATAGATCCTGAATATGAAATATATTGGAATAAGAGGCGTATGCAAGGTAAGAATATCTTTGATATGTAAAGTAATTTGGATTAAGCGATATGTAGGGAATATGGATTGCGACCAAGTATAAGGGGTGGATATATCTACACCCAGTCTATGTGGTCAAGTCTGAGGGTTAATAAAGGTATTTCAAAATATTTCTCCGCCTGAAGACTTGACAGCATCTAGAAGCGCACACATAACCTATAAATTGAAATCGACAGTCGTATATATACATTTAAAATTTGGGTACCTTTACTGGTAGAATTTGATTAATCATGAAGGTTTAAAAATTAAAATTTTATAAAAGCCGTTAATATAAGAAAAGGAAATGACGTGGGTTAGTATCTTAAACGGAAGCGATTTAGAAATGACATTATACGTTTATGCGTATATAGGTCAAGGTTATGGGTGATTGAAATATTTAGTGGAACTCAACTACAATGAGGTATTTAAACCTTACCTGGACCGATTGGTTGTCATCTTTAGCGATGATATTTTGATGTATTCGAAGTCCAGGGAAGAGCATGAGTAGCAACAAGAAACTGTCTTACAAACGAGTTGTTGAGAGTTTCTCGAAATGGGCTGCTCAGTGGACACATCTTGTTCGAAAAAGATTGTATGTCAGTAGGATGATAAGTATGAAAGTAGCTTCGGTGAGTTTTGGTATATTGAAGGAATAAACTGACCACCGTGATTATTCTCACCATAACCAACAGCTCAAGAGGTTTCTCAGTGTGTATGGATACCTAAAAATAAGGATTGGGCTGTGCATTGATGTAAAATGGGAAGATAGTCGCTTATGGATCCAGATAGTTCAAGAACCATGAGACAAACTATCTGACCCATGATTTAGAGTTGGCAGCCGTAGCGTTTACACTAAAAGTATGGCGCCACCACTTAAATGGTAAGAAATTTTGGGTATGCACTGATCATAAAAGCCCCGAGTATCTGTTTTAACAGAAAGAGTTGGATATGAGATAACTAAGAGGGTTAGAGCTTCTAAGGATTATGAGTATGAACATTGTACCACCCAGGAAAGGCTAATGTAATGGCTAATACCTTGACCAGAAAGAACCTCAGGATGGTATCACATATGATGGTCAGGAAGCGTGAATTGCTAGAGCAGTTGTGAGCCTCAGTAGTGATGTAATCCCTTCTGATGATGACGGTGATTTTGTGACAGCTAGCTTGAGGTTAGAATCGGATTTGAGTGACCGAATTTACCAGGGTTAGCGTGATGATTGGCATGGTGTCGATAGTGTGGGTCAGATTTAGAAGGGTATAATGAAAGAGTTCACAGTGAGTGATGATGACTTACAGAGGTTCAGAGACAGTATAAGTACTCCCTATGACCATAGTTGATGAGATAGTGTTATTGTCAGAAGCTAACTCTTCGGGATATACAGTGCATACGGAAAATAATAAATATATCAGAATCTCTGAAAAGGGTATTGGTGGTCAGATATGAAAAAGAGACATTGTAGAGATTATGGAGAAATGTCTCGTATGTCAGCAGATTAAGGTAAAGCAATAGAAGTCTGCAGAGTTATTGCAGCCTCTACCTATATTGACATGGAAAAGAGAACAAATTACCATAAATTTCATAATGGGTTATAGAGGACCCGAATGAATCACGAGGCTATCTAGGTGATAGTCGATAGATTGACTAAGTCTACCCACCTTCTGGTTATGAAATCCCCAGATACTCAGAGTGTGTAGGCGGATTTATGTGTATGGAAGATTGTGGAACATTATGTAGCGTTCCAGTGAGCATGGTATCAGATAGGGATTCCCGCTTCACTTCCCACTTCTGGGAATATTTTTCAGGAAGCTATAGGAACCCGACTGAGTGTTAGCACAGCTTCCGTCCTCAGACAGATGGTCAGTCAGAGAGGACTGTACAGGTTCTGGAGGATATGATGAGAGTGTGCGCCATTGATTTTATAAGCTCCTGGGGTGATCAGTTGTTACTAATCGAATTCGCCAATAATAACAGTTGTCACTTGAGTATCGGGATAACATTTTATATGAGACATTGTATGACCGTAGGGGTTGTTCCCCAACTTAGATAAGAAGAAGTGGGTGACATATAGAGAATTGCTCTCGAATTGGTAAGACAAACCTCTGAGGATGTTCAGTTGATTTGTGAGAGATTAAAAACACCTCAGAGTAGACAGAAAAGTTATGTTGACAAGAGACATAAACCATTGGAATTCACTGATGGTGAATTAGTATTGTTGGAAGTTACATGCCCTTAGGACATGACATAAGAACATAACGAGATTTGGAAAGAAGGCAAACTGAATTTCATTAGAGTGAATTCTCTGAGAGATTAGACAAAGTGGGAGATAAGGCCTGTAGGTTGGCATTACCACTTGAATAAGCAGGCATCCACAATGTGTCCCATCTTATAATGCTTCGAAAATACTATCCGGACCCAACATATGTGATCAGATATGAGCTCCAATAGCTTAGCTAAATGAAAGGATAACGTATAAAATCGATTCGAGTATTAGACGAAAGGGGGAAGTGTTGAGGTTTAATATGATCTCCCTAGTTAAGTATGTTGGTAGTATTACACTTCGGGAAAAAGTTATATGAGAATTAAAGAGTATGCTGTGATAGACGTACCTAGAGTTGTTTATGGACCTATTTGACTTGGTTCTAATTTGGAGGATCAAATTTCTTAAGTGGGGGAGATTGTAAGACCCGATTTTATTTAAAACACGAAATGAGAAAAATGCAAAAGGATTGAAATGGAATTCTCGAACATGTTGAAGGGAAAAAGGTCAAAAGACCGAAAGTCGGTATAAATTCGAGAAGAAAATTTCATTAAAAATATGGAATTGAGAAATCTTGATCAATAACAAAGAAATAATTAAATTTCGGGTTAAATTGATCAAGATATGAATTTATTGGAATTAATCGAAATTTTCACTTCAAAAAAATAATCTCGAAAGTATTCGAAAAATTATCCCGAAAGACGAAATAATATCGAGAAATTCATTTATTGATTAAATGAATTAAATATAAATTTTTTAGATATTTTAGCAAAAATAATAATATTTAATTGACTAAAATAATAATAAAAATAAATAATAAATAAATAATAAAAAAAGAAGAAATTGAAAATCGCAGAATCGTGAAAATTGAAGAATGAAACGAAGCAGGAAAACCGAGGCCTCTGCCTCCACCGACGGACGACCACCGGCTATCGACCCAGGGGAGTGGCTGAAGGAGAAACAGCTGAGGCCACCGCCGACGCTAGTAGACGGAGAAGGAGAGACGAACGGCGGCAGAGGTAGAGAAACTGAGGGAACTGAGAGAGGGAGAGAGGAATCCGACGACCAGGGCCGATTCGACCCCAGCCACCGACCACCGAGGGACCCCCACGTGATGCCGAGCCGAATGGGTGCAAAAACAGCCGGTAGGACGGCGGCCAGCGCCGACAACGGAGGAAGAAAGGAAAGTCACCGACGGTGAGGAGAGAAGAGGTCGGACCGACCACTTTTCGGCCACCTCGGACGAAATCGACCCCAAATTCAAGCTCCGGACGATCCCGCGGAGCTGCTGGCGACGAAAGTCGACGGAGTACCGGCCGACAAAGCACCGAACCGACCAAACTGGACTGAACCGACTAGACCGAACCAGTTTGAATCGGGTTGAACCGGACCGAACCGGTTCAGCCAAAAAGAAAAGGAAAAGAAGAAAAAAAAGGAAAGAAAAAGAGAAAAAATTGGAAAAAAAATCAAGTGATGCAATCGAGCTTACGGGTAAGTCAGTAAGCAGTCGAAATTGACCGATTTAAATTTCAAAATATTTAATTTGATTAATTTTTGACTGGAAGTTTACCTGGAAAAATATTTAATTGTGTAGCTCGACAATTGGTGTCAACCGAAAGCTTGAGACAGTCTCGATTTACGTACTATCATGAAATCTCGTGTAAGTAACCCTTATTTACGATAATTTACATCGTTATGCGTGTTAAAAATTTACCGCATAAATTACGTATTTAATTTTCGCATTAAATGAATTAAATTCTGGAAATTGAAATAAATTGTCGTAAATAATTCATAAGCTATTCGAGAGTTTAGAACGAGGTCCAATATATACTGATGGGCCTATGAGCCCAATAGGCCTCGATAATGTAAATAGTAAGTGGAAAACGGGCTTAAGGCCGATTAAGACCATTATGGTGCAATCGAGCCCAATATGGGTAAACAGGCCCAATGATTTAAAGTAAACCCAGAAAATATGAAATACAATTAATTGTATTGTATTTGACCTGATGAATATTTATCCGCAGTTTCGGAGATTGGATTCGGAGCAAATCGGATTGCGGACGAGTCATCAGTGGAAAGGTTAGACTGTACAGAAAAATGAGGTAAGGGAATTGTGTGAGTAGCTAGAGGTAGCTAATAATTCTATATTTTTAGAATTATTTATGCTTAATTTCCTAATTAATTATTTAAATTCCCAATTTATTTTGTTAATTATCCCCTTTATTTAATTAAAATTTTCATGTTTGCAGATAAATTAAATCCAGATGAATTTTGAATATTTCGGTAGAAAATAGATCGAAATTAGGCTAAAATCGAGATTGAGCCACACGGACAACATGAGTCATGCCACCTAGCACATCCAATTGTACAAGAAGACTGATGACATGGAAATATCTTTTCAATGAGCCAATGGTGTGAAGACAAGTGGCCAAAAAAATGCCAACTCATCAAGGATGTAGAAATTACAATTTTACCCTTAGTGTGTTTATAAATAGGAAAGGATGACAATTGAAAGAGGATGTAATTTTAGGAGTAGAAGTAAATGTAATTTAGGAGTAAGAGTAGTGTAGGTAGAGTAGTTTTTAGAGTTATTTCCTTTCTAGTATTTTTTTTTACTTTGCAATTTTCGTTAGCCACCATAGTTAGGTTACTATTCATGTCAACTTTCATTTTCATGAAAAAAACTTGTGTTCATTTCTAGTTCTTTGATTTATCTTTTTCTTTACATTAATGATTAGTTACCATTTCTATTTCTCTTCTTCTTGGTTTTGTTAAAATTCCAATCCTTTATTTTTCTCATTCTCGGTTTTCATGAAAGGTTTTAAATTTTTTTAGTTGTTATCTGCGGGTTGCTTAGTATGTGGTTTCATTCTTCCATTTTGATTCAGACTTATGAATGAGGCAACCGAGTATTGTGAGAGAAAGTATATAGCTGGTGACAGTGGCTAAGCATTCTCCCCTTGCTCCATTGCATCCATTTGCTTGAGGATCATTTAGTTAGTTGTTTCCGAATCATTCACTTTACATTTACTGGGTGTTTCCTTATGTTTTTTTTTATTTGCTGTGTAGAATCTTTCTTATGCTGTTTGTGTATGTCTCGGCCTCTTTGTTTTGTGGTGTTGTGAAGGCTAGGTAGAAGCAAAAGTGTTGCTGGTTGCTGGTCGGAACAACAACTACCCGAGGCTTTGTAGTAGCTGGTAGACAGCCTCATGGTTTTCGAAGAGCAGAGCATCACAACCGTTCCTTTCTGTTTCAGTCTAAGTAGCCTATGTCATTGTTGTTTGCTGTCCTAAGCTTTTGTTATAAGCATGTTTTCTGGTTTATGGCATTGTTATTATGAGGTTGCAAGGAACTGAAAACCAGAATTCATTCCTCTGTTCCCCCATGTTTTAGAATCAGCAACTATTGTGCAAGCCGCGACATTGAGCTGAACATGCGAGGCATAGCAGCAGCAGTAGTATGCGGGTATGCCAGTAGGAAAGCTTGCAGTACAATAGAGGTCTGGACTGGAGAGCAAAGCTGAAACCGAGAGCAGTTGCGTGGCCAGACCGAGAGCAGACCAGGATGTGCAGCAGTGGGCAAGACAATGCCTGGAGAAGGAAATTTGCACGGTTTATGCATAGAGCTGGTGTTAGGGCAGTTGGCAGCCAAAAGTATGGGCAGAGAAGAAGGAAGCACATGAAACCGAGGCAAAGTTGGTGAGATTGCAGAGTAGGAAACCGCAGCACGCCTGGAGACTACCAACCCGAGACCATCACCTGAAAATGAAAATGTGAACGTCGTGAACAGTGAATGGAGGGATTTCTTTGTTGATTTAAATTGGTTAAGGCTGTTTGGCTAGTGCATTATAGCAATTAATCCATTTTCATGCATTTGTTAGTTGTTAGTTAGTTAGTTTAGTCAATTATAATGGTAGGTTAGTTTTATTATTTTTGCATGTTAATTTGTAGTGTTAATTTTTAGTTAGTAGTTAATTTTATATTAAATGTTTTAGGATTTTATTTTAGTTTAGATGCATTTAGAGTTAATTTAGATTAAATGTGTTTCATGCATTTTTAATTTAGTCTTTATTTTCATTAAGTTTTAGTTTAGTTTAAATTGTATTTTGATTAAGTAGTTTAAAATTGCATATTAGGTTAGTTTAATTGTAGTTTAATTTTATTGCTTTATTTTCATAATTGCATTATATTTTAATTGCGTTAATTAGTTTTAACTGTTTTAATTTCTTTTGTAGGTTTTCGATTTTAATTGCGTTGAGCACTGTAAGTAATTTTGCTCAGTTTTATTTAGTTCTTTTTATTTTATTGCTTTCCAGTAATTTTAATTTTAGACTTAGTAGATTACCCACCTTAATCTCATAATTTGCTAGGATATACATAGGGAAGATTAACCGGTAGTTAATTAGGCTAGTCAACTTCTCTGTGGGACAATTACTCGGGACTCAAAATCCCATTATTACTTGTACGACCCGTGTACTTGCGGACATTACCTTCAGGGCATGTCAGTAGCTACACGTACTTTAAATAGCTTTTGTATACACTGAATATGTATGTATACATTGATATCGTACAAAAGTCCTACAAATGGTTTAAAGATTTTAACGACTCGAAATAGGAAAAGACTATTTTACCCCTATTGAGGGAAGTTCACCTAAGGATGGTTGAAAGCATGAGATGCATGAAATGCATGATTTAAGGAATTTTCTGAATTAAGAAATTTTCTTGGTTTTTAAGCAAAACAAATCGGTAGATTGGCCAGTAATTGTATAAATTTCACAAGATAACACTACGTAAGTGTTATTTATATTTAAATGAAATTTCTTTGAAAAATGGGCAAACTATCAAGTTTATATGAAAACAAATAGTGCTGGCGCATAGCTCACACTATATTTGCGTTTGTGAGTGTGCATAAAAATGTGCTTGAGCGGTTGCTCGCACTGACTTGTGTGACATCATATGCATGAAATGTGCTAGAGGGGTTGCTCGCACTGATTTTTATTATTGAGAAATGCATGAGAGGTGTTGGAGCCTAGCTCACACCCTATTTTTGACTGTTTTAACCTGTTTTGACTTGATATGCATAAAAATGTGCTGGAGCGACTGCTCGCACTAGTTTTACTGATTTGACATGTATGAGAGGTGCTGGAGCTTAGCTTGCATCTTGTTTTGATATGATAATTGCATAAAAGCCGTGCTGGAGTGTAACTCGCACGAGATTTGATTTATTGATGTATAACACCGTGCTGGAGCTTGCTCGCACGAAGTTTTATATGGATTTATAATTCATTTTAAAGTCGTACTGGAGTGCTACTCGTACGCAGATTTTGCTGATTTTTATGAAACCGTGCAAGAGCTTCGCTTGCACGAGATTTTTAGATATCATGAATATGCATGGAGCCGTGCTAGAGCTTCGCTCTCACAGGGATTTATATGACATGCATATAGCCGTGTTGGAGCCTCTTGTAGACTGTGTGTCACAGTGAAATTATATGCTCACACGTGCATACTGAGACAGAGATGGTATGGGTGGATAAGACCTATTACAGGCACCCCTGACTAAGCTTGGGTTCATAGAGTACGTTGTACCGTGTATGTCACATGGAGTACGTTGTACCGTGGGGATTGTTGGAGTGGAGTGGCATTAGCCATGAGGTAGCAAGCCTTGCCCTCGCAATCCTGATGTTATGCTGTTCTGGCGGGTAGGACCGACCCACCTCCCGTTTCAAGTGTGATACCCCACACACTAGATACCGTGTTGCCAGGGATCACTAGGATATGACCATAGTCCTCGATGTTACTGATATAATCACCTACTTGTCTCACATGATATAACTTGTGGTCTCGATAGACCAGGGTAGACCCGAGGGACGGGTTAGACCCCCGATTTTATGATTTTTTACTATGCTAATATATGTTTTAGAGGATTTTATGAATTGTGACCCTGAAAGAAGGGTGGTTTTATAACCGAAGTTTTATAATGAATTGTAATGAATTGTTTTATGAGTTTGGAATTGAATTATGAGATGTTTAACCCCTTTGGGTTATTTTATACTATGTTTTAAATGAAATGATTTAAATGCAGTAGCATGATGAGTTTACATGCTTTAATGATAAATTCATGAAATGATCGTATCTCATGATTTGTTTTATATCGCATGAAATAATGTATGATTTTGATTTAATTCATGCCAAGTATGATTTAATGATGTCACATAAAATGCTATTGATGCATAAGTAGTATGATTTATGTATGCACAAACAGTTTTATAAGTTAAGTCATGATGAAATACATGATTTTGTGCTTGAGATTTTAATGAAAAGAAATGGATTTTAAGGGCATGGCATAAAATCTGGTGAGAGAAGGAGCTGTGGAGACTGGGCAACTGGCTAAAGCAGAGGCGAACAGGGGAGTCGGAGGATAGGGCGTTGGAACGGTGATAGCAAGAGATGAAACGTGGAGGATAGCAGGTGAAGAAGAATGAGGGGGATGATGGAAGAAATGTGGATGATGAAGGTGATGGCAGAGACGGGAGAATGAGGAAGAATATGGTGAATAGTGAACGGTGAAGAAAAAGAAGGTAGAAGAAGAAAGAAAAAGAAATGGAAGAAGACGCAAACAAAAAAAAGGGTATATATATACATATATATACATAAATAGAAATAGAGGTGAATAGAAATATTGGAGATAAGAATGTGTGCACAACAAATTTGGGGAAAAACCCGAGGGAAAACGGTTCAGAAATATTGATACAAATATTAGTTCGAAGCCTTGAAGAGATAAACCGATTAGAGCGGACTCACTGACCTACATCATCGAGGCATTGAGAACTACTAACAGACACCGAGGTAAGGGATTTATACAAGCTATTAGAGATAACTATACGTATATTTATCATTTTGCCACAGCTATATATATGTTGTAGGGTGTACAGATATTAAATTACTAAAGTGTTGACTTTCGTTATGTTGACCACCTTTCTCAGTCTAAATAGACTGATAAATACCACATATACAGCACTACTGCATGAATTGCATTGACACAATATTTTATCGTCTACTACTGCTTATAACTGTAGGATAAGTTGACTTTGATTTTTATTGTCTGCATAAAAATGCAAGCATATCAAAGTTAAGCGTGCTTGGTTGAAGCAATTTCCATGATGGGTGACCCAACGGGAAGTTTTCACCTATTTTTAATTTTGCGCAGTTTTGCGCAAGAAACTTCGATTTTTGAACCGTTGTAAATAGTATCGAGCCACCTATCGATTTTATGAGTGAAACTGTGCTTGAGCCTTCGTGTAGACTGTGTGTTACACTGACATGCTCGCACTGGATTTTGAGGTAAGACATTGGTGGATTATTGATGCTGGGGTAGTAAATCTTGCGTACATTTATGTAGCCTCCAAGCATATTGTATCGTATTATGGTCCACGGAGTACGTTGTGCCGTGTGAATAACATGGAGTACGCTGTAAAATTGTTATAAGTCTCCGGACTAGTGAAGTGTACTGATTGGCTGACGGGTGGACTGACCATCCTCCCTAAGCACTTGACACCCTTGCACACCTGATCTGTGATGCTTGGGATCACTGACTATGGTCATATGTCCATCGTATCATTTTTTGAATCTCTGCCTAGTCTCCAGTGAAATTGAATATTGCTTACCGAATCGAAATTGATTGTTTTATGGAATCATCATTGAATCATTTTATCATTTGATGATCGTATTGAAAGAGAATTGAAAGTATCGAAAGTGATTTATATGCATTGAAAAGAAATGTAAAGTGTTTTATCATTATTGATTGTATTAAATGTTACTATTTTATAAAGTGCATTGAATCGAAAGCATCTAATTGAAACTAATTTCAAAGAAAAGTGCTTAGAATGTAAATCGTTGTTAGCGTTGTAAAATCGAATTGAATGAAAGTGTTTTACAATGTTTTATAACTAATCATGACATGCATTAGAAGCGTGTAGATAATATAGTTGTCTTTTGCTTACATAATTTCCTTACTGAGCGAGTTAGCTCACCCCTTCTTTTCATTCCATAGATTACTTCAAGTAAAGTGTCTGTGGCGTTCCTGCACTATGTTGTCATCTCAACTTTTTTTGGTGTAAAGGTATATATAAGTATAAGTATTTTGTATTTGAACTTTACTTTGCACGGTGACGTAAATTGAAAACATTAGGGATGTAAATGTATTCAAATACAGACATGAGGATATATATATATATATATATGTTTAGTCTTGGAGAATTAAATTAATGTTGTGGACTTATAGCATAATACAGATTGATTGACGAGGGTCGACTCATAACCCAACCATATTGTACCGTAAAAAGGGTTATTACAGAAGTTGGTATCAGAGCAAGCTTGGTTTGATATGAGTCGATGTTTGGAATTAAAGAAAAGTAAAAAAGTTCAAATCCCCAACATTATTGTACATTGTTTAGATATAAACAAGTATACTTTGCTGTGATTATACTGAGAAAATTGTGTCATTGAAGGAAGGAAAACTAATAGATATGGTTGGTTGACATCGCAACCATACTATTTATATGAGAAAGGAGCTATTTCTTGAGGTTGTATAGATAAGCCCGAGAGATATAGCGAATCCTCATTTGAGTGTGCACTTCACAGTTTAACCGAAAATTCTGAATGTCCACTTCGTAAGATTAGAGTGAGGCATAGAAACAATGATGACATTGTTTGGTCAAGTGATAGCAGCGCAATAATAATGATAATGATTAAGGTATGACTGAGACAGTTTCGGACGATAGTACACTATCATTTACTGGGTAGGAATCCAGTTATAATGGAAACTAGATAAATGAATTGGAAAAGTTATGTGGATTCTTAAGGTGTACAACTATAAAGAATGTGAGTTTTGTAGCATTGATATTGAAATGAAAAGTCGATCCTTGATTGAAGTCCCCCCTAATCTAATCTGAGGGCCCAACATTAGAGGGTTAGGGATATGTTTCTGGATGTCTTCATATGGCAACACATCCCAGATGCAGCATAATGGTTATTATAGATGAAATGTTTGAATCGGATACAAGGTAACAAGTTCGAGAATGAATATGAATCTAAATTTACAGTTATGGAGAGCTAACTCTCAATCTGAGCTAGATTGCCTTCATTTAATGTTACCACTCATAAGGAGGCATCGCACAAGGTGCAACTGTGCGATTAGGAGATGTATGTCTCTAAAATTACTAAGAAAAGAGACAGGTAAAGAACGTGATAGAAAGAGATCTACTAAAGGAAGAGAGGTAATGAAAGAGTAAAGTCATTGTAACTGGAAGAATGAATTACTGAACGAATTTTATAAATGAAACTTGAAGGTTTCACTGCTTACGTGATTGATAATGATAAGGCGTGTCTAGAGTAAAGAGACATCCTTGTAGGCAAGGAGTTTTTTCAACATATATCCGGATGATCTACTAGAGTTACCACTAGATAGAAAGATGAAGTTTTGAATTGATTTAGCGTTTGGTACTAAACTAATATTCAAACCATTATATTGAATGACTTCAATTGAATTAGAAGAGTTGAAGAAGCAATTATAGGAATTATATGATAAGGGGATTATCAGACCGAGTGATTCACTTTGGGGTGTATTGGCATTACTTGTTAAGGAAATCCAGAGTCTTCTGGGTTACAAAGGGAGTTTGGAATATGAAAGATATTTTGAATATAAGGATCGTAATTTACATGTAATTATATTTTAAATGCAAGACTATGAAGTGTGATAAATTTTGAATACAGATTATATTTGGAATGAGAGATGTACACAATGTATGAATAATTCTGGTATGTGAAATGATTCGGATTAAGTGATGTGAATTGAGAATGAATTGTATCCAACGGATAAAAGAGAATTGCGATAAACTTTGGTATCCTACTTTCAATTAGAACTGAATCTTGAACCCCTATGGCTATAATTAGTTTATGTGGTTAGGTTTGATATCTAATAAAAGTATTCCAAAATACCTCTCTGCCTGAAAAACTTGACAACGTCTAAAAATATCTTAGCCCATAACCCAAGAGGAAAGTGTATACATGTACCTCGAGACAGGGACTGGGCTGCGTATTGACGCAAAATAGAAAGGTGACTGCTTATGGATCTTAGCAATTAAAAGATCATGAGAAGAATTACCTAAACCATGATTTGGAACTGGCAACCGTAATATTTGCATTGAAGAAATGGCTCCATTATTGGTATAGTGAGAAGTTATAGGTTCTTAAGTTAGTGCCTTAAGCATAAGTGACCTTGAGAATGGTGCTATATCTATTGGTCCGAGAACGTCAGTTATTGAAATAATTTGTGAGCCACAACTTGGATGTGGTCCCCTTTGATACTGACATTTATTACGTGGTAGCTAGCTTAAGAGTTGAAACTAGACTTGATTAATTGAATCAAATGGGCTTAGCATAATGATAAGTACTGTATTGATGTAGCTACTCAGATCCAGATGGGTACTACAACAGGTTTTGGTATGGGTACTACAACAGGTTTTGATATTGATGGTTTATTGAGGTTTAGAGGTAAAATATGTATACCCGATGATTCACAATTAAAGAAGAAGAATTCTATGATAAGCTCATTCATCGAGATATACTCTATATCCAGAGAATAGTAAGATGTATCAAAATCTCTTGAAAGTATATTGGTAATCAGGTATGATAAGAGATATAACTGAACTTGTGACTAAATGTCTCAAATGTTAGCAGATTAAGGTAAAACATGAGAACCTTACGGGGTTTTTACAACCTTTACCTATGCCAATATGAAATTGAAAGCATGTGCCCAGGATTTTAAAGGCTCTTGGAAGGACCATTTGCCATTAGCAGAATTTGTATATAATACCAGGTACCACTCAAGTATCGGAATGACACCTTACGAAGCCTTGTATGGTTGAAGGTGTCGTTAGCCGATTGGATGGGAAGAAGAGGATGAAAGAAAAAATATTTGCTCCCGAATCTGGTTAAGTAAGCCTCTGAGGATGTTTAATTGATTTATGAGAGGTTGAGAACAGCTCAGAGTAGACATAAGAGTTATGTTGACTAAAGACGAAATCCTTTGGAATTTTCAGTAGGAGATTCAATATTTTTTAAAGTTTCACCTTCCAAAGGTATAATGAGATTTGAGAAGAAAGGAAAGCTAAGTCCCTGTTATATTAGCTCTTTCGAGATCTTAGACCAAGTGGGAGATAAAGCATACAAATTGGCGTTACCGCTGGAATTATCAAATATTCATAATGTCTTCCATATTTCAATGCTACGCAAGTACCATCTGGACCCCACGCATGTGATTAAGTATGAACCACTGGAATTGAAGGAGGATATGACATATGTGGAGAAACCGATTTAGATCTTGGATAAGAAAGTGAAGGTATTGCGGTCTAAAACAATTCCTCTGGTCAAAGTTTTATGGTAATACCACGCCTCGAAGGAAGACACGATGGAATTGGAATGCTTAATGGGAGAGAAATACCCACAGTTGTTTAAGGACTGATGTACTTTCAAACTTGGGGACCAAATTTCATAAGGTGGGGTGAATGTAAACACCTTAAATTTTTATGTACGTGGTTTCAACAATGAATAACACATAAGCCATCGGAAATAAAAATGGGTTCCCTTAGTCAATGATTAAAATTTAAAATCTTATTGTTCCAATTGTGAAACTTGAAAGAATTAATTTAATTAAAATATCTTAGTCCTAAGAATAAATAACTATAGGTGTATGTAAAATTAAAGTGAAATAGTGATGGAAAACGTGAGTGATGGTGATGACTTGATAGGACAAAAAACGTGAAGAGAACGGGTAAAGTGCTGAAGTTTCAGCAATTTGGTGGCCCACTCACCTCCACCAACAGTGTTTAATTAAATCAGAGGAAGTCAAATTAGAGAGGTGGTTGAGGCAGGCTAGTACCGAGGAGGATAATGATGAAAGTCTGAAGTTGCCCGAATGGAAAATGGAACAATGGAGAATAGTGGTGCAATTGGAAATGGTAGAAATGAAACAGTGAAAAACGTGGATTGCTACTAAAAGATTTTGTGCAAAACTGATTCAAAAAGGTAAAAAGGCATAGAACAAAAATATAAAATTTAAGAGTGACTGAAGATTTCAACAGGGAAAGACACGGGTAAAAGAAGAAAGAAATGAGGGAAGGAAGAAATCGAGAAAGCTAAAGTGTAACAGAAGCAGAAAACCAAAACAGAAGCAGAGGTCTTGGATGCCAATCAGGTAGCTGTGTACATGGGCTAAAGTCTGGTGGGTGAAGGAGCTATGGAGACTGGGCAAATGGTTGAAGCAGAGGCAAATAGGGGAGTCAGAGGAGAGGGCACTGGAATAGTGATAGCAGAAGATGAAATGTGAACGATAGCTGGTGAAGAAGAATAAGGGGGATGATGGCAGAAATGTGGATGATGAAGATGACGGCAGAGACAGGAGAAGGAGGAAGAAGATGGTGAACAGTGAACGGTGAAGAAAAAGAAGGAAGAAGAAGAAAGAAAAAGAAAAAGAAAAAGAAAAAGAAGAAGACACGAACAAAAAAATGTATATATATATATATATACATATATATATATAAATAGAAATAGAGGTGAATAGAAATATTGAAGATAGGAAAGAATGCACATAAAATTTTGGGGAAAACCCGAGGGAAAAACGGTTCAAAAATATTGATACAAATATTAGTTCGAAGCCCCAGAGAGATAAACCGATTAGAGCGGACCCATTGACCCGCATCACTGAGGCATTAAGGACTACTGACAAACACCGAGGTATGGGATTTATGCAAGTTATTAGAGATAAACTATATGTATATTTATCACTTTTCCACAGCTAGATATATGTTGTAGGGTGTATAGATATTAAATTACTAAAAGTGTTGACTTTGGTTATGTTGATCAACTTTCTCAGTCTAAAATAGACTGATAAATACCACATATGCAGCACTACTACATGAATTGCATTGACACTGCATTTTATTGTCTACTACTATTTATAACTGTATTGGGGTTGGCTCTGATTTTTATTGTCTGTATAAAAACGCATGCATATCGAAGTTAAGCGTGCTTGGGTGAGAGCAATTTCCATTATGGGTGGCCCAACGAGAAGTTTCCACCTATTTTCTATTTTATGCAGTTTTACGCACGAAACTCCGATTTTTGGACTGTTTTAAATAGTATAGAGCCACCTATCGATTTTATGAGTGAAATCGTGCTTGAGCCTTTGTGTAGACTGTGTGTCACACTGACTTACTCGCACTAGATTTTGAGACAAGGCATTGGTGGATTATTGATGCTGGGGTAGTAAATCCTGCATACACTCAGGTAGCCTCCAAGCATATTGTCACGACCCTCAGTGTACCGAAAATCCACTACAAATTTTTTTATTTTTTGTTTATTATTTAATTCATTTCTTATCTTACTCTGATCGTGAACAGCTACAACACCAACAATTGGGCTGTGTGTCGGTGTTAATCTCATCCAACCATACAATTTCAATTTACAATTCATTCAAAGGTAAACACTTATATTTCTTAATCAGAGTAGCTATTTACATGTGTTTACAATTCTCTACATCCCCAAATGTTACATTCAAAATATTATTGTGCTATTGCAAGTCTAGATACAAAATCGTACAAATGTGTATACCTTTGTATGATGGGATGCAGCGGACTCCAAAAATCCAATCCTCAGTCGCTCTCTATCTACTGAAAGTGCTCTGTAGAGGGGGTAAATAAGGAAGGGGAGTTAGCAAACCACACGCTCAGTAAAGCAATCATGCAAGCAGGTAGATAACTGCACTATCTATGTGATCATGATGCCATGCTTAAACCACATAGTTATTTGTCATACTCAAAACATATCAGTTCGTGCTCATGTTCATGATATGTAAAGCAGTTCATGCTATTTAAATCAGTGAACAATTTTTAAACAAAGCATGGAAAATCATCATCTAAGGTGCACTTAAAAACATTTCAAATCTCAACACAAATCGATACAAAATCACCATTTGTCAGGACTTAGCCCCTCCCATGGACTGTCCTGACCCACAAACACATTTCAAACATGGATTTATCAGAAATCAAGAGACATGTGAGATAGGCAAATAATAATAAGGGAAATAACTAGGACTATAGCCATATCTTTTGTGATCCCAGGTTACACAGATCCTAGTGTACGGGGCATCACCTCTATCTGCTTCCGCAAGGGAGGTGGGTCACGTCCAACCTGTCGGTCCATAGAAAAACATTTATTGTCCAAAGACGGCATATATATATATCATATCCATACACGGTACAACGTACTCCATGCTATATGCACAAAACAACGTACTCCGTGGACCCAATCATCACATCATACACTGCCACATCTCAATACGCACGTGCGAGCCTATTTAATTGATGTGGCACATAGCCTACCCGAAGCTTCCAACACGGCTCCCAACATGTCAAAAAACCACGTGCGAGTAGTCTCAAGCACGACAACAAGTATAATGGACGTCCAGTGCGAGCAATAATCCAGCACAATGTCAAAACCAGTATGACAATCAATACGAGGTAGGCTCCAGCACAATGTCATAAAAATCCATGTAAAAACTAGTGCAAGCTAGCTCCAGCACTCATGCATGTAAAATTCTAGTACGAGCTATGATCCAGCACTAATGCATGTATAAACATGTCAAATCTCATGTGAGCAACGCTCTAGCATGTTTCATTTCCACAAACTCATATAGGTGGCTCATTCTTTGCAAAGCATGGTTATAAAACCAAATCAAGCTATTTTTCATATAAATCACTTAAAATGCTAGCTAACCTTCCAATTCGCATGCTAAAAAGCAGTGAAAACCCAAGAACATCATGTTCGTACTTTTCATGAACATTTATCAAAGTTCTCAATTTCTTTTGCCCTTCAAACATCCATTTCATTCTAAGACCCTTAGACACTTAAAGAATTCACCCATGCGCCCGAAAACACATACAAAAACCTCTAGGGCTAACACAATTCCCTTACCTCAATTTTCGATAGAGTAACTCCTTCCTCCTTTCCTACTTTTCGCCATTGGGCTCAACTTGCTCCAGATATATCATCGGGGGCTGCAAACGTTCATCAGTCATATAAATTAATACTGATAACTCATGTCCTGATTTTAACCAGTCAACATATCTTATCGAGTCTATTTCATCAAGTTTGGCCCATTATTACATTTGGCCTTCATTATGTCATTCCTAGTCAATTTAGTTAGCAACTCACTTAGTAACTTATCAACACTTGGCATAGATGTTTTTATCCATAATTTCCCACTTATTCTTGCATTTCTACAACATTATATATGCACATTTCATCACTTTGACTAATTCCATAAGTTTGATTCTATATAACAATCTCAATGTCATGCATACAACATTATTAACACCTTGGTGTAGCCCATATATCATTAATTCCACCATATCTTTTTTTCTCACACTAAACTCATTCTAGGTCATGCTTGATTCATCAGATTCTAGGTAGTTTCTATGAACAATTCATACACCAATCTACTCATAACAACATCTAGATATTCATACTTAGAGTTGGTATATTGAAAACTCACCTAGCTCGACTTTCCTCTTATCCAAATTTGGAAGACTCTTTAGCTCCTTCAATCCAACAAGTTAATTGTTGGCTCTAAGCTATGTTGTTCTCCTCATCACAATGAATAACTTTGCTCTAATACATTTTTTTCAATTCTTTTTGGAAGTGGGTGTATTCTAGAGAGAGAAAACTTGGTATTTTGGGTAAAAATGAAAGGGGTGTGTTGGTTTGTTGAAGAAAGAAGTTTTGTCATGGAGTTTTTATAGAGCAGGGGTGATGAGATCGATCTGCTAGGGTGAAAAGATCGATCTTTCCTTGGTCTTAGCCATCGAATTTTCAGGTTTGTAATTGGAGAGATCGATCTGCTCATTGGGGAGAGATCGATCTTTGCTTGGTAGAGGTAACAGCAGATCGATCTACTCATGGGGAGAGATTGATCTGCTCTTGACAGAATCAAATAGAGATCGTCTGCACTTAGGAAGGGATCGATCTTTGCTAGGCAGAGGCAAATGCAGATCAATCTACCCATTGGGGAGATCGATCTGCTCACTTGGGGGGATCGATCTTGCATTGACAGATTCATTTGAAATTGTTCTGCTTGCATGAGGGATCGATCTGGCCTTCATCTGGAGCATTCATGCTGTAAATTTTCTAGTTTTTCAAGGGAAACATTTGTGTTTGATTGCTTCACTAGTCATTTTGTAATCCATTCACACTTAGAGCATGGAAGGGCTCATTCCTTATGATTTTCATGTTATGAAACTTGTGTGTACCGCTTGAAATCGTAAAAGATACTTAGAATTCGCAATCCTTGAATCATCACTTCGTGTTTTAAGTCCTTAACCTTAATCTGAATGCTTTAAGTTCCATTCGTTTAGTTTGTGGCCACTTCAGCCCTTATTCAACCTTTACTTGTATCATGACATTCATTTATCCCATTGCAATACATTCACATTTACATGATCCAAAAATAATTTATCTTATACTTTCATTTACATATAATAAAGTCATACATATATGGGGTCTCACACATATTATCGTATCGTCGTCTACGGAGTACGTTGTACCATGTGAATAACATGGAGTACGTTGTACCATGTTATAAGTCTCCAGACTAGTGAAGTGTACTGATTGGTTGACGGGTTGGACTGACCATCCTCTATAAGCACTTGATACCCTTGCACACCTGATCCATGAAGCTTGAGATCACTGACTATGGTCATACGTCCATTGTATCGTTTTTTGAATCCCAGCCTAGTCTCCAGTGAAACTAAATATTGTTCATCGAATCGACAGAATCAAAATTGATTGTTTTATGGAATCGTCATTGAATCGTTTTATCCTTTAATGATCGTATTGAAACAGAATTGAAAGTATCGAAAGTGATTTATATGCATTGAAAAGAAATTTAAATTGTTTTATCATTATCGATTGTATTAAATGTTACCGTTTTATAAAGTGTATTAAAT
The DNA here is from genome assembly GCA_033439115.1 of Firmiana major. Taxonomy (NCBI): domain Eukaryota; kingdom Viridiplantae; phylum Streptophyta; class Magnoliopsida; order Malvales; family Malvaceae; genus Firmiana; species Firmiana major. The sequence goes on along the minus strand of CM065904.1, from coordinate 14,166,653 downwards.
TGAAAGCATCATATTGAAAATGAATCGTATTGAAAGTATTTTCAAAGAAAAGTGATTAGACTGTAAATCGTTGTCCGCGTTATCAAATCGAATTGAATGAAAGTGTTTTACAGTGTTTTATAACTGATCATGGCATGCATTATAAGCATGTAGATAGTATAATTATTTACTACTTACATAATTTCCTTACTGAGCGAGTTAGCTCACCCCTTCCTTTTCTTCCACAAATTACTTGAAGTAAAGTGTCTGTGGCATTCCTGCACTGTGTTGTCATCACAGCTCTTTTTGGTGTAAAGGTATGCATATGTACAAGTCTTTTGTATCTGAACTTTACTTTGCACAGTGACGTAAATTGAAAACATTAGGGATGTAAATGTATTCAAATACAGACATGAGGATATATATATGTATGTATGTATAATCCTGGAGAATTAAATTAATGTTGTGGACTTATAGCATAATAAAGATTAATTGACTAGCATCGGCTCATAGCCCAACCATATTGTACCGTAAAAAAGGTTGTTACAAGTTTAAACTTCGGCCACCATCCAATTTTTACTATGACAAAAAGGGATAGAAGATATGGTTTAAAAATTGCTTTTAAAAACCATGCTTTAATTAAGGGGAGTATTTTAAAAGCAAATTTACCTTAAGTTTTTTGTCATATCAAAAAGGGAGAGATTGTTAGCTTTAAATTGATTCATGTATTTTGAAATAATAAAAACTTGAGCATATTTAAGTAATGATATTTTATTTAAATTTTCTTATTCAATTTAAGATTTTCACAAACCATATTATGAGAATTTTTGATTAAGTAATTTTCTGATAATAATATTGAAAATCTATTTAGAAAATTACTTTGCGAATTTTAGGCTTAATTTCACATATCCTAAGTTTAAAATTTTTTATATGAAACCAAATTGAGTTTAAATATGATTTTTAAATTAATTTTAGCATAGAAAATTGATTTTGAGGATAAGGATGGATCCCCTCTAATGTAGGAATCGATCCTCATCCAAGTCAGTAGCTAATCCCTTGTTTTCCAAACAGAGGGATTGATCCCACTTAGTAAGGGATTAATCCCCTAGGCTAAAATGGCCCATTCTCCTTTGACTTTTAACAGAGGGATTTATCTCTCTCATACAATGATCTATCCCCCTCATAACCATAACAAATGGATCTATCCCCTTTTGTTTTTTTTTTAAGTGAATTTGTGTAGGAAATTTAAAGGCATTGATCCTTTTAAGTCAAAAAGCTCTAAATAGCTATATTTTTGTGCCTTTCAATATGATTTTCTCAATCAATGTTCCAACAAACTTCTTCAACATCCAAGGGATTATAAATACAATCATTAAATACTATAGGACTAAAGAGAAACAACTTCCAAACTTCTTCAAGTTTTAAAAATAAAAACGAAGAAATCAAACAATTCTTGAGCTCAAAAGTCTTGTATTCATTCATCCTTGTACTCATCATCTTGTAAACACTTACCTATTGAGGTACTTCTAGTTAACACAAACATTTACCCATACTTGAATCTTGTAAATAAGGGAAGAGATACCCTTGAGAGGTTAATCTTGTGAAAGTTCGGTAGCCACTTGTTAAGTGGGGATTAAGGGTTTCTTCCTAAGCTACAAAAAGAAGTGCAAAGGTCTCATTAACCTTTGAAAAAGGTAAGTTTCTTCCTAAGTCATAAAAAGAAGTGTAAGATGTCTCACCAACCTAAGAAAATGTGTGGAAGGATTCACTTGCTATAATTGAATTGGTAGCCTTGATAAGGAGCTTAAGGAGATAAGATGTAGGCTTAAATTTAGCCGAACCTCTATAAATATTGTATTTGCACTCTCTTTTCCCTTACCCTATTATATATATACATATATTATGCCAAATTGTGTTAATTAACTAGAAAATTTTTAAGTTAAAGAATTTAGTTTAAAGCCGATTCACTCTCGCTTGGTTTGAGCCAATAAACTTGGTAGACCAGGCCTAAGTATGTTGAGCCTATTCCAGCCCAAAATTCCAAGAAGCTTCGAGAGAAAGGCCTATGAGTTTAGTTTGACCAAGAAAAAACCAGGTGCGTCCGCCACTCCACAAGAGGAAGAATATGGGTGAGTGGGTAGAATAACCGCTAACTCACCCACTATATAGTACCCTGGTAGGTAGTGGTCCCACCATTGCCAATAACCGCTTGTTCATGAATGGTTTATGCATGAAAGACGTGGTTAACACATGTACGGACCATCTCCTATAAAAGAAAGGATCATGTAGTAGGAAAGGTATGAACTGTCTTATACTGTCAAATTTCACATTGAAACTCTTTCAAATACTCTTACTAATTTAGGCATTGAAGCAAGTCTCAATTGGAACAACCCCAATAGACTTTTTGTTTTGCATGTTGATTTAAGGTGGAAAAAGTTGATCCATTCTCAACAAGCTTGTTACCATTTTGGCATCAACATTCTGCACATCTTGACATGTTTTTAAACTAGATCTAATTTAATTTGATCAAGAAAAGTCAACTGGAATATGAATTAATTCGAATTTAGAATTTTTCAAAGCTGAATTATTTGAAAAACTAACTTATTTCAAAGTTGAATTATTTGAAAAAAATAACTTTGAAATAATTCAAAATTATAATGAGTTAAATTTAAAACTCAACAAGTAAAAATCAAAATAATTCAAATTCAAGTAATTAACATATAAAATTCAATTTGATATGAACTTGAAATAACTTATAAACTCAAAATGATCCAAAATAACTCGAATTTTCTTCAATTCTAAGTGGTTCAATCCAACCGAAACTTAACTCGTCTAGCTATTATCACATGTCCTAATATTTCATAGATTAATTTATATTTTACAATTTATTAAATACTCTAATGATAGAGTAAATAATTTTCTTGGACAAAATATATTTTAAATATTTCATCTCCCAAATCATTAAATTATAAAAATCAAGATTCTAGAGAAAGCACTTTTATTTAAAGAATTTATGTTTATTTGTCTCATATATGCTACATGTTCTATTTAATTGATTTATATTCTTTAAAATATAATGTAATCATTGAATTGACCTTAAATTTCGACTCCATTGGTCCTATCGAAAACACTAATGTGGACCAACGTTGAAAAAATTAGAAGTAGATTTCTTTTCCAAGCATTTAGATAATGTTCGAATCTTAAAGTTGCCATTGCTTAGAGTGTTTTATCTGAATTTATTCTCGACCCAAATAAGATTAGTCTCAAACCATAAAACGAATGAGAATTTGTATGGTTAAAAAAAATAAAATCCGCAAATATGGATTCTAACTCCATATCTTGCTAGATTAGTCCCTTACATTAAAGTTACAACATTAACAATGCATAAACTTGATGGATATTTACTAATTCCATATGTTGAGAGTAAAATTTTTTAAATTTCACAAATAAATTCATATAAAATAATTTATTGGTTTAATTTTGTAATTATTATAATGCAATAATTTTATATTTAAATTTAAATTTAAATTTATATTTGATAAAAATTAATGGACGTGCTAGTTATTAATAATGTATAATTTATTGAAAAAAATAAACTTCTATTTGTAATAATTAAAAATCAAACACTAATTATCAAAAATATAAAAATAATATTTTTTATTATACGATCAAGGTATTTTTGAACTAGTTTGTCTATATCTCGAAACTAATTTCTTCCATAACAATCTTATAATTTGAAACTGCTAGTTTACCAAACACAACATGACTAGCTTTGAAATACACAACCATAAAAATGGGAAAAAAATAAAAAAAAACAATTCAGTTTGAACTTTATAAGGTTGAAAAGAGTAACCACTTGTTTGCTGTAAAATGTAATTTCAAATAGCCCCAAACAAAAGAAAAAGAAATTAGTTAAAGTATTTGTCCAAAAAAAAAATTAATTGAAGTAAATTAAGAGTAAAATCTTATTTTGGGGGTAAATCTGACCGAAAAATAAAGTGCGCGAAATGTTGGGAAATTTAATCAGCACCATCTCGTTGGTTGGATTATGGTGTAATCATCACTATCTAAAGCGGAGGGCACGGGGTTGAGTGGGGACCAATGCCTGAGTAAGCACACGTGGGCAGATCCACCCACTAAACTTTGGTTAGCTTTGCTAAGAGGAGTTTATTCAATTGTTTCGTCGGCCGCACTCGCACCCATACACTGCCCCAACCTTGTTTGCTGCCCAAAACTTATCCGGTCATGTTCCCACGTTCATCAAGTAAAATTTTATTTTATTTTATTTTTTTTTGTGATTCATGTATGCTCCGTCTAAAAACCAAAAAATTAGTTTAAATGTACAATTGATTTCAATAAAATTAAAAATAATAATAATAAGAAGATCGATGTCAAATAATAATATGATTGAATTTAATCGCAATGATGATAGTAAAATAAATATTAAAATGATTATTAAAAATGTTATATTAAAAATTTTAAGAAAATTGGGATAAAATTAATATTGCAGCACAATTTTAATTCTCATTGTACATCGGTTGTATCCAAATCTACCCTAAGACTATGCAAATATCATACTCCATTTCATGTTAGATATGATACAAGACACAATACAAATTATAAAATGTATTTAAATTTTAAAACACGAATTCGACATATTTATTATATTTGTTCCATTCGACACAGTACGATTAATATGTTTGTAATTATTTGTGTAAGACAATATGATTAATACGACATGACATGACTAGACCCAAATAACGCGATTAAACACAACTAATATGGACAAAATGACACATGTAAGATACATTCAAATAAATTGTGTCATGAGTACTAGCTTTTTAGGACACAATAATCCTAAACCCTAAGATACAATAATATATGCAATTAATAATATGTTTGTGAAAATATTTGAACTTTAATAAAAAAAGTTTCATTACAAAGTGTTTTATTAAGTGAACAAATTTTAAAATTTAAAATATTTTTGCTATGAAAATTAATTTATCTTAGAACAAACTATACTTAAAAGTTTAATTATCAAATTTAATAAAATATTGTTGGTAAAAAAGATTAATAAAAAAATAATAAAAATAATTATGAAATCAAATTAGTTTATTATACTTAAGATAATAAGATTTTTAAATTCTAAATATAAAACATTGAAGCTAAATTAAGAAAAAAATATAGTAAGCGATGAAATACATGATAAGAAAAATTTTAAAATTCTAAATATAAAGTATATGGTAAAAGATTATTTTAACGTAACATTGACATATAAATTATCATTATAATATATATATATATATTTATATATATATATAAATATATATATATATATATATATATATATATATATATATTAGTGAGCTAATTTATGTACTGGATTTTAAATCACATGCTAAGATATTATACATTTAAATTAAAAAAAATCACATTTATTCTAAATAATATTCATAACAATAAGATATTATAAAATTTATTTAAATCACATGTATAACTATTCTAATTTAAAAATATATAATTTATTTTAAATCATATCATAATTTATAAGAAATGATTTTAAATAGACATAACATATATTTTTAAAATTCAAGTCACCATAGTTATATAATACAACATGACTTATGTTGGTTTCCAAGTTTTAAAAGGCATTTTGGTTAAAAAAGAAAGAAAGAGATTCACTTTATTTTATCTACTTTACTTAAAAACTAAAATATATATTATACAATCTCATTGTTTTCATCATGTGATATAAGATTTACTTTAACTACTTTGTTATCTCTTATCACGTTGTATAAGATCAATTATACATTTTTTTATGGTATACTATTGTTATTAATTTAAAATATTTTTAATTTTAGTATTTTATCTTGTTTGTAGAATATACTACTGTATGGAAAATTCATTAAGTATATAGATATACATACCTATATATAGATGTAATATTTTATTTAATCTTCTAGTCAAGTATTTAGGTATAAATATATATATATATACACACACACACACACATATATATATATATATATATATAGATGTATATATATTGTTGAGTTAATTTATTTTGAAATGACAAAACAAGTAAATTCAATAATGGATATAAAATATAGAAATGATTTAAACATGTTTATAGGTTATCAGTACCAGAAACTAAGTATTTAAGGTTGAGAGATCGATCTCATGAGATGAGAGATCGATCTCCTGGGTTTTCTAATATGAGAGATCGATTTCATGAGAATATGAGATCGATCTCCTGGGTTTTCTAATATGAGAGATCGATTTCATGAGAAGATTGAAAACTCAAAGAATCTGTATAAGATGTTGAGGAAGCAGAGATCGATCTGTAGGGGTTATGAGATCGATCTGTAAATTACAGAATGTCTGAGAGATCAATCTGGTCTAGGAAGAGATCGATCTCTTCTAAGACAAAGGCTAAAGGTATTAGATCGATCTGTAGATCGATCTATGTTCAAACAGAGAGTTTATGAGATCGATCTCCTGTGGATAGAGATCGATCTCCTCAAAGTCAGAGAGTTAAGGAGATCGATCTAGGGTGATTAGAGATCGATCTTCTCTCTACGAGATTACTTGCTAGATCGATCTGGAGATCGATCTTGTCTCAAACAGAGAGATTAGAAGATCGATCTGCTAGTTCGACAGATCGATCTTCACTAACATTTTCAAATTATAAGATCGATCTCTACAAATATGAGATCGATCTTCATGCTTCAAATTGCTTTGTAATCGCAAGAATTTAAACTAAGAGATCGATCTAGTTATGATGGAAGATCGATCTGGTACTCTACTGAAGGTTCCTAACGGCTCTTTCTGCAAAATCTTCAACGGGAAAAACAACATTAAATGCTCCAACTACCAATCCTGCTGTATAAAATCAAGCATTGAAGACACTGAAAAAGAAGACACTATTGCTGTAAATTCTGTATATTCTCACGATATCTTTTCCAACATTCTCTTTGTCTTCAAAGATCATTTATTGACATTGTTGTAAAAACCCTGGTGTAGAAGCTATTTTCTCTTACCTTCAAAAGAAAGCTTCACTTTGTATTCATCCTTTATTCAAGAGAGAAGAGGAGAGTTCCTCTGTGAGTTAACTTTGTAAAGGGTGAATATTTGTCTGTGTAAAAAGGGTAGAGAGGTTATTCCTTAACCTGTAAAAGGAAGTTTGTAACAGCTATTGATAGAGTGAAAGAAAGCTTTTGACAAGGAGGTCAAGAAGAGAGGACGTAGGCAAGAGATTTGCCGAACTTCTATAAACTACTGAGTTTGTTATTTCCTTCCTTATCTCATTTCAATTTATTGCACTACATTTTATTGATTATTCTTTGATTACTTGCAATTAGATTCAATTAAGTTTAAATTTACCATAATCTTTAGAAAACCGATTCACCTCCCCTCTCGGTAGAGCCAACATATATATATATATACATATATATATATATATATATGTATATATATCCACATATATACATACACAAACTGTCACGACCCTTTTTTACCAAAAATCACTATAAATTTTTCGTTTTTTCTTTTCCTTTCCTGGTCGTGAACATTCTCACCACCAAACAATTGGGCTAAGAGTCAGTATTAGTCACCCTTTACCATCTACCATGTCATCTATCTTTTAATTTATTCAAAAGTAGACACATATACTTTATAATTGAGGTTCTATACTTGTACGTGTTTACTAATATTTACATCCCCCATATTACATTCCAAAATGATTACTGTGCTATTACATGTTTAGATACAAAATGATACCAGGTGTATACCTTTCGAAGATGGGAAGCAGTGGATACTAAGAATGCAAGTCCTCAGCCGCTCACTAACTACTGCCAGTGCCCTGAAAAGAGGGGAAAATAAGGGGGTGAGCAAACCATGAGCTCAGTAAGGCAATCATGCGAGCAAGTAGATAATCACACTATCTACATGATCATGATGCCATGCATTAAATCATTCTCTTTCGAAATCATACTTAAATACGAATTTCATGCATACTTTTATGCAGATAAAATCATTCATATAAAGTAATTTATTTTGTGAAATGACAGATAAAATATGAAATTATACTTCATGCTATTTAAATAATGCACATTATGTCAAAACATGCCATTTATTTCAAATTGACAATTCTTTTCGTGAAATGGCAGATAAAGCATGAAATTATACGTTATGCTATTTAAATAATGCACATTATATCAAAACATGTAATTTATTTCAAATCCACATCCGCCCCAAAATTATCATGAAATCACAAAATTAAGTAATCATTAATATGTGATTTCTCAAAGCAAATAACATGCGATTTCGCAAAGCAAGTGGCATGCAATTTCACAAAGTAAGTGACATGCGAGACTAGGCAAGAATCATGGTAATAACTCTAGGACTATGACCATATACTCTGTGATCCCAGGCTACACGAATCCTAGTGTACGGGGTATCACATCACATCTGAGGCTGCCCTAGGAGGTGGGTACCAAACCGTCCCGCCAGCCAATTAGATCACTAGTCCGAAGACTACACATCATATATCACGGCACAGTACAACGTACTCCATGCTATAAGCATGGTATAACGTTCACCCCATGCCAATGTCATCTCAATATCCACTGCCATGTCACAAAATGCACGTGCGAGCATATTAAATTAGTGTGACACACACTCTACACAATACTCCCAGCACGGCCTTATACATGTCATAAAACCATGTGCGAGTGTCACGACCCAAACTACCCAAAATCAGAGTTAATTTTTTGCGTTTTATTATTTTCTTACTTAAATTCTTACCTGTCTTCAGATCGTGACCACACTCCATTAACAAATTGGGCTGTGCGTCAATGCCAGTCCCACCATACATTTACCATATAACTTAATTCTTTCTCAGTCATTTATAAGATGTTTACATTATTTATACATCCCCTAAAGTTACTTACAAACATGTTACTGTGCTATGCTTATGTAGATACAATATGCACAAGTGTATATACCTTAAATGATGGGCAGCAACGGACATCCGGAATGCAGTACTGAGTCGTCTCAACGTCTACTGGAGATTATCTGTGGGAGAAAATGAAAGGGGTGAGCACATCAAGCTCAGTAAGGCAATCCTACGAACAAGTAGGTAACCATACTACCTACATGAACTAGTGCCATGCATAAACCACCCTTTCTCCACACATTTTAAAACAGATGATATGAGTTATGATGTTATGTAAAACACATTTGCACGGAAAATTCAACATGCAATTATATTCAAAATCATATCTTTCTCGTTTAAAATTTCACAGGAAAGTCAGGATTCGACCCCTCCTTCGGGTGATCCTGACTCACATAAAATCATGAAAATCAGTTTACATCACACATGGGTTTAAAAAGCATGGAAATAACCATCATGCACATTTAATTAAAAACCCAGTTTAAATCATCGTCAAGATCAACATGCGAGACTAGGCAACATCTGTATATCAGCAATAACCAGGACTATGGCCATATGTGTCCTCGTGAGTCCCTCTAGCTACACGGATCCTAGTGTGCGAGGTCTCACCCTGATCGAGAACCGCCCGGGAGGTGGGTCAATCCAACCTGTCAGTCTTATCCGATCCCATGCATCCGAAGATGCTAACGTATCACAAAGATACCAAGTATCTCAAAGATACCAACGTATGCAAAGATAACACACGGTACATCGTACTCCATGCTACTTGCACGGTACATCGTACTCCGTGGACCCCCAGCCTTATCCCTCGTTCGGGCTCATCAGCTGGTCCTCCAACCCTTATCCCTTGTTCGGGCTCATCAGGTGGATCTCCAACCCTTATCCCTCGTTCAGGCTCATTAGGTTGTTTCTCTAACCCTTATCCCTCGTTCGGGCTCATCAGGTTGTTTCTCTAACCCTTATCCCTCGTTCGGGCTCATCAGGTTGTTCCTCTAACCCTTATCCCTCGTTCGGGCTCATCAGGTTATTTTTAACATGCCATGTCTCAAAACGCACGTGCGGGCCTATTTAATCGATGACACGCAGTCTACCCGATGCTCCAAGCACGGCTCATCACATGTTCTTATAAAATCGGTGCGAGCAATGCTCAGCACTCTCATCAAATCAAGTAAAACTAGTGCGAGCTAAGCTCTAGCACTCTGTATGCAAACCGTATAAAAATCTGGTGCGAGCGAAGCTCTAACACCCTGTCTCAAAATCATATAAAAATATGGTGCGAGTTAGACTCTAGCACCCTGTCACCAAAATCATATATATATAAAAATCTGGTGCGAGTTGGACTCCAGCACCTATGCATGTAAAACTCTAGTGCGAGCTCTCGCTCCAGCACTAATGCGTGCATCATACAAATCGAAAATATCGTACGAGCTGAGCTCTAGCACGTCACATGTCAATAAAACACGTAGGCGGCTCTGTTTCCTCAAAACAGTTTTCAAAACAATTTCACGTTGAAAGTATGTAATGCTGTGCATTTTCTTTCAAGGTTAGCCAGCCTACTAATGTATGCATCAAAACACCTCCAGAATGAGCAGAAACTTCTTATTCTTGCTCCTCCCATTTTTTCCTAAATTTATAATATAAAGGTGGTATCAGAGTCGAAATTGGTCTGATGTGTGTCAGTGTCAGTAATTAAGAATTACATCCCCGTGTTACTGTGCTTGGTTAGATACAATAGTGTATATCGAGATGGGTTTTGACTAAGAAATGGTTGAGAATGCAGGAATGCCTAATATGAGTCGCGTTAGATGAGATAGTGCACGAGGCAGAGGTCGTAGAGGTAGACCTGAGTCTGCTAAGTCGTGCTGAGTTGACCTATGAGAATCAGGATGAGATTGAAATAGAGGTTAATGTTGAGCATGCCTCTCAGAGTCCAACAGAGTGATCGGATAGTATTGAGACACGCTTCGCGAGATTGGAGCGGAGTGTGGAGATTATTTTGAAGAGCTAATTGCTCAGAGTATGCAAGAGATTCGAGGGCGCAGCGGAGCATTGATTGAAACCCGCTCGACCCATCTTAAGTGTTAAACATCCAAAGCTAAGATGAGAATTGTTTATGGATGTATTCCGGTGATAGAATATCCCGAACACTGTTTAAAAGGAATTGATTTATTGACGAGTATGGAGACTCAGTTATATTCTTGGGCAGATATTACCTCGACACTATGAACAAGTGACAGTCGAGATGTTTAAAAGTTTATGGAAGGGCTCAGATTGTCAATTAGAGTCCAATTTGGCCCGTGAGATATTACCGATACCGAGGCAGTACGCAGATTTACAGTTGGGTAAATAAGAACATGAATTGCACGCCTCTGAGATTGGAAAAGGTAGTGAGGGCTGAAATAGAGACAGAAAAGAGAATCGAGAAATGACAGAGATGTCAGAGCGGGAAAAAGAGACTAGTTGGTAAAAGATTTAATTTGACGAGTCATGGAGTAAGATAATTGGTAAGGCCTCAGTGCATCCAATTTTGGCACTTTTGAGGGGCATTGTGATTGGAGGACCCCGACCTGCTACGAAGCAGTGTAGCAGTGTAAGCACTGTAAGCAGTGTGAAATGTGTGGTGGATACCACGGAAGGAGGGTCTATGTCTACATTGTATTGATGAAAATGGTCGTCAAGTGTGATAAGACGGACCATTGATTTTGATTGCACAGAGTTGGACGAGATCGCCCCACAGAAAAGTAAAGAGACAGAGAAAAACTTCGTTGGTATAACTGCAACGAAAAGGGAGGCCATAGCCGAAAAGAAAAAGGAAAGTAGGTTGTTGGACGAAGGCGAGAGGATGTCTTGGACCAGGACACTATTGATGTTTCATGGATGTGGTGTAAGATACCACACTTGTTATGAATAATGAAGTACATATGTTCATTGATCCTGGTGCCATACATTTATTCATACCGCCTTCATTCGCATATAAGTGAGTAAAAGGCATGAATGCCTACATCATTGGGCACAATACTAATAAATGAGTACCCCAATAGAGGAGGATTAATTAACGGAATATGGATATAGAGATTTTAAGTTGAAAACAGGGGTGAAAATATCACTGAAAAGTGTTGACAAGTGATAAAAAGGGGTGCAACAGTTGAAATTAAAGGAGTAAAGGATTGTACTCACGAAATGAATAATGACAAGAGTTTCATTATAATAGATACACTAAGGAGATAATCTTTAAGATAAGATAGATCCTAAATACAAGATGTATTGGAATAAGAGACATGTGCTAGGTAAGGAATACCCTTAATATGCGAAGTAATTAGGATTAAAGCAATTAGTAGCGAATATAAATTATAACCACATGGACTAGTATATAAAGTAATTGTGCTTAAGTCTAAGGGTTAATAAAGGTATTTCAAAATACCTCACCGCCTGAAGACTTGACAGCGTCTAAAAGTATATATATATATATAACTTATAACTTGAAATCGATCGTTGTAATAAATACCTTTAGCGTTAGGATACCTTTACTAAGACGATAAGAATATTAAAATTCGACAAATCATAAAAGTTAACATAGTAAAAATTTAATAAGAGCCGTTAAGATAAGAAAAGGAAATGACGCAGGTTAGTACCTGGAAACGTAAGCGATTTTGGAGGATCTTATACGCTTATGCGTAAATAAGTCAAGGATTGGACCGAGTTGTAATCATCATTATCGATGATATGTTGGGTGTATTTAAAGTCTAGGGAAAATTGTAAGCAATAATTGAAAGTGGCTTTTACAAATGGGTTGTTGGGAGTTCTCAATAGGGTATACCTTGTTGACACGTTTAACTATGAAAACGTGGTCTTTGAGTGAGATGATAGATGTGACGTGAATTTCGGTGTAGTGAAGTATGAACTGACCACCATGATTAATTTCACCATACTCAATAGCTCAAGAGGTTCTCAGTGAGTATGGATACCTCGAAATAATGAAGGAGCTGTGTATTGATGTATAATGGGAAGATAGTCAATTTTGGAGTCAGACAACTCCTTGATCACGAAATAAACTATTTGACCCATGATTTAAAGTTGGCAACAGTATTTGTACCGAGGATATGGTACTATTATGTACACGGTGAGAAATTTTGGGTATGCACTGATCACAAAGCCCAAGTATCTGTTTTCACAGAAAGAGGTGAATATGAGAATACATAGTGGGTTAGAGCTTCTGAGGGATTTTGATTTGTGAAAATTGTACCACCCAGGAAAGGCTAATGTGATGGCTGATGCCTTGAGCAGAAAGAGCCTCGGGATGGTCCCACATATGATGGTCAGGGAGCGTGAGCTGCTAAAGCAGTTGTGAGCCTCAGTAGTGATGTGATCCCTTCTGATGATGACAGTGATTGTGTGACAGCTAGCCTGAGATTAGAACCGGATGAGAGTGCCCGGATTTGACAGGCTTAGTGTGATGATCGACATGATGTCGATAGTTTGGGTCAGATTCAGAAGGGTACAGTGACAGAGTTCACAGAGTATGATAATGATTTACAGAGAGGTTCAGAGACAGTATAAGTGCTTCCCAGGACCACAGTTGATGAGATAGTAATATTATCAGAAGCTCACTCTTCGGGATATATAGTGCATATGGAAAGTAAAGAATATAAATATGAAACCTCTAAAAAAGGTATTGGTGGTCAGATGTGGAAAAGAGATATTGTAGAGATTGTGAAAAAGTGCCTAGTATGTCAGCAGAGTAAGGTAGAGTATTAAAAGTCTGCAGAGTTATTGCAGCACCTACCTATATCGACATGGCATGGAAAAATGGGAGCAAGTCTCAATGAATTTCGTGATGGGTTATAGAGGACTTAGATGAATCACGAGACTATTTTATTTAGATGATAGTCGCTAAGTTGACTAAGTCTACCCACCTTCTGGTTATGAACTCCCCAGATACTCAGAGTGTGTATGAGGATTTATGTATAAGAAAGGTTGTGAAACATTATGTAGCGTTCCAGTGAGCATGGCATCATATAGGGATTCCCGCTTCACTTCACATTTCGGGGAATATTTTTCAGGAAGCTATGGGAACCCGATTGAGTATTAGCACAGATTTTGTCCTCAGACAGATGGTCAGTCAGAGAGGACTGTACAGGTTCTGAAGGATCCGATGAAAGCGTGTGCCCTTGATTTTATAAGCTCCTAGGATGATCAGTTGATTTCTAATTGAATTCTCTAATAGTGACAGTTGCCACTTGAGTATCGGGATAACAAGATATGAGGCAGTGTATGGCTGTAGGGGTTGTTCCCCAAATTGGATAAGAAAAAGTGGGTGACAGATAGAATTATTTTTTGACTTTGGATAATAAGTCTTTGAGGATGTTTAGTTAAGGATGAGAGATTAAGAACACCTCAGAGCAGATAGAAAAGTATTGGAATTCACCGAGGGTGAATTAGTATGGTTGAAAGTTACTTGTCCTAAGAGAATAAGGACATAGCGAACTTCTGGAAGAAGGTAAGTTGAGTTTCGCTGGATTAAATCTTTTGAGAGATTGGACAAGTGGGAGATAAGACCTGTAAGTTGGTGTTATCACCTGAATTAACGGGCACCCACAATGTGTTTCAGTTTTTAATGCTTCGGAAATATTATCCAGATCCAGCATAGGTGATAGGATATGAGATCTAACAGTTCAGTTTAATGAAAATATAAGTATATTGAAGAAGTTGATTCGGGCATTAAACAGGAAAGAGAAAGTATTGAGGTTTGAGATGATCTCCCGAATTAAAGTCTTTTGGTAGTAATACACTCCGGAGAAGGTCACATAAGAATTTAAGAGTATGATACGATCGAATCACCCGGAGTTGTATATGGACTCATATGACTTGGTTCTAATTTGGAGGACCAAATTCCTTAAGTGGGGGAGAGTTGTAAGACCCGAATTTAATTAAAATATGAAAATTAAATAAGAAAAGATGGGGGATGTATGAAGGAAGGTCAGGTAAAATTGATTTTCGAAACAAGAGCAGGGGTAAAATGGTAAAAATACCAAAACCCGGTATTAAGGCGATAAGAAAATTTTAATTTAAAATAAGGATGTAAGATATCTTGATCGATAATGAGGAAATAATACAATTTGGGTCAATTGATCAAGATTCGAAAATTTTAAAAAAAATATACCGAAAAGTCATTCGGGACAATATCCGAAAAATACAGAGAAATTATACCCGAAAAATGGTTAAAATATAATAAATAAATTAAATAAAATTAAATAAATGAATTTGGAATAAAATAATAATTTTAAGGGATATTTGGGTATTTTTAAGGTATTTGAATGATTAAAATAATAAAAATAAAATTTAAAGAAAAAAAAGAGAGAAAACGCGAAATCGCGCGAAACGAAAACGGAAGCAGCTGACCGAGGAGCATCCCGATCGGCGATCGGTGGCGACCAGGCGAGGGCCGACGAAGGAAGCCCGACGCCAGGCGATCTTGCTGCCACAGGAGACGCGGGCCAAGGATGACCGAGATCGCCGAAAAACGGAGGAGAAGGCCGCGGGAAAGAAATGGTCACCGACAGCGAACGGCGGCGATTCGGGCGGAACCGAGGCCAGATTCTGAAAGCCCAGGCGACGACGGTTCTTTTGAGACCGGTATCAGCCGACGAAACAGCGGGAATCGTCGGCGACGACGAAGAGAAAGAAATGGGTTTCCGACGCCGGGGAGAAGAGGCCGAACCGACGGCGTTCTGGCGACCCCGACCGAAACCGAGGGTAGATTCATGCTGCGGACAACCTTGCGGAGCCACTGGCGGTGGAAGCCGATGAAGAACCGGCCGGCAAGGCGGTGAACCGACGGTGAACGGGTCGAACCGGAGTGAACCGACGGTCTGAACCGGTCCGAACCGGACTGAACCGGTTCAGCCAAAAAGAGGAGGAAAAAAGGAAGAAAAAGGGAAAAAGAAAAAGAGAAAAAGTTAGGGAAAATTCCTGTGATGCAATCGAGTTTTGGGTAAGTCAGTAGTGGTCGAAATTGACCCGATTTAAATTTTGGAGTATTTAATTTAATTAATTTTGGACTGAAAACTTACCCAAAAAATTGTGAAATTGTATAGCTCGATGATTGGCATCCACCGAGAGCTCGAGACAGCCTCAATTTACGTACTAGCATGGAATCTCGGGTAAGTGATCCTTATTTACGATAATTTACATCGTTATGCGTGATATGAATTTAAATTTCGCATAAATTGAATTAAATTATGGAAATTTAGATAAATTGTCGTAAATAATAAATTTAGCTATTCGAGAGTTAGAACGAGGCCCAATAAATTGTTGGTGGGCCCAGTGAGCGCAATAGGCCTCGATAATGTGAAAATTAAGTGAAAAAGGGCTTCAGGCCGATTAAGGCCCATTAAGGTACAATCGGGCCCAATAGGGGTAAATGGGCCCAATAATTTAAATTAAGCCCAGAAAATATCAAATACAATTAAGTTGTATAATATCTGACCTGAGAAATATTGATACGCAGTTTTGGGCATTTGATTGGGAGCATATCGGACTGCGCGACGAGACAACAGTGGAAAAGAAAAGGTCAGACTCTACAGGAAAATAAGGTAAGGGAATTCTACGGACTGTAGAGGTAACTTTACGCAATTTTAAGTTCATTTGCAGTCTTTAAAAATTACCTTAAGGGTCTAGAGGTCAAATAATAATTTTAGTGCCCCGAATGGCCAAATTACCAAAATACCCTTGTTAAGGGTAAAATTTATAAATTTAGGAAAAATTTGGAGGAGCAAGAACAAGAAGTTTCTGCTCATTCTGGAGGTGTTTTGATGCATACATTAGTAGGCTGGCTAACCTTGAAAGAAAATGCACAGCATTACATACTGTCAACGTGAAATTGTTTTGAAAACTGTTTTGAGGAAACAGAGCCGCCTACGTGTTTTATTGACATGTGACGTGCTAAAGCTCAGCTCGCACGATATTTTCGATTTGTATGATGCACGCATTAGTGCTGGAGCGAGAGCTCGCACTAGAGTTTTACATGCATAGGTGCTGGAGTCTAACTCGCACCTTTTATATATATATATATATATATATATATATGATTTTGGTGATAGGGTGCTAGAGTCTAACTCGCACCATATTTTTATAAGATTTTGAGACAGGGTGTTAGAGCTTCGCTCGCACCAGATTTTTATACGGTTTGCATACAGAGTGCTAGAGCTTAGCTCGCACTAGTTTTACTTGATTTGATGAGAGTGCTGAGCATTGCTCGCACCGATTTTATGAGAACATGTGATGAGCCGTGCTTGGAGCATCGGGTAGACTGTGTGTCACCGATTAAATAGGCCCGCACGTGCGTTTTGAGACATGGCATGTTAAAAACAACTTGATGAGCCCGAACGAGGGATAAGGGTTAGAGGAACAACCTGATGAGCCCGAACGAGGGATAAGGGTTAGAGAAACAACCTGATGAGCCCGAACGAGGGATAAGGGTTAGAGAAACAACCTGATGAGCCGGAACGAGGGATAAGGGTTAGAGAAACAACCTGATGAGCCCGAACGAGAGATAAGGGTTGGAGATCCACCTGATGAGCCCGAACGAGGGATAAGGGTTGGAGGACCAGCTGATGAGCCCGAACGAGGGATAAGGCTGGGGGTCCACGAAGTACGATGTACATTGCAAGTAGCATGGAGTACGATGTACCGTGTGTTATCTGTGTGATACGTTGGTATCTTTGTGATACGTTAGCATCTTCGGATACATGGGATCGGATAAAACTGACGGGATGGATTGACCCACCACCCGGGCGGTTCCCGATCATGGGAGAACTCGCACACTAGGATCCGTGTAGCTAAGGAACTCCCGAGGACACATATGGCCATAGTCTGGTTATTTACCGATATACAGACGTTGCCTAGTCTCGCATGTTGATCTTGACGATGATTGAAACTGGGTTTTAAATTAAATTTGCATGATGGTATTTCCATGCTTTTCAAACCCATGTGTGAATGTAAATCGATTTTCATGGTTTTGTGTGAGTCAGGATCACCGCAGGAGGGGTCGAGTCCTGACTTTATTGTGAAAATTTTAATTGAGAAATAAATGATTTGTAATAATTGCATGTTGAATTTTTCGTGCAAACTTGATTTACATAACATCATAATTCATATCATTTGTTTTAAAATGTGTGGAGAAAGGGTGGTTTATACATGGCACCACGTTCATGTAGGTAGTATGGTTACCTACTTGTTCGTAGGATTGCCTTACTGAGCTTGATGTGCTCACCCCTTTCATTTTCTCCCACAGATAATCTCCAATTGAAGTTGAGGCGACTCAGTACTGCATTCCAGATATCCGCTGCTGCCCATCAACATAAGGTATATACACTTGTACATATTGTATCTACATAAGCATAGCACAGTAATATGTTTGTAAGTAACTTTAGGGGATGTATAAATATTGTAGACATTTTATAAATGACTGAGAAAGAATTAAGTTATATGGTAAATGTATGGTGGGACTGGCATTGACGCACAGCCCAATTTGTTAGTGGAGTGTGGTCACGATCAGAAGACAGGTAAGAATTTAAGTAAGAAAATAACAAAACGCGAAAAATTAACTCTGATTTTTGGGTAGTTCGAGTCGTGACATATGAAGGTGGTATCGCACGTGCGGGCCTATTTAATCGGTGACACACAGTCTACCCGATGCTCCAAGCACGGCTTATCGTATGATCTCTGAAAAGTAGTGCGAGCGGTGCTCTAACACTGTCAGTAAATCAAATAAAACTAGTGCGAGCTAAGCTCAAGCACTCTGTATGCAAACCGTATAAAAATCCGGTGCGAGCGAAGCTCTAACACCCTGTCTCAAAATCATATAAAAATATGGTGCGAGTTAGACTCTAGCACCCTGTCATGAAAATCATATAAATATAAGAATCTGGTGCGAGTTGGACTCCAGCACCTATGCATGTAAAACTCTAGTGCGAGCTCTCGCTCCAGCACTAATGCGTGCATCACACAAATCGAAAATATCGTGCGAGCTGAGCTCTAGCACGTCACATGTCAATAAAACACGTAGGCGGCTCTGTTTCCTCAAAACAATGTTCAAAACAATTTCACGTTGAAAGTATGTAATGCTGTGCATTTTCTTTCAAAGTTAGCCAGCCTACTAATGCATGCATCAAAACACCTCCAGAATGAGCAAGAACCTCTTGTTCTTGCTCCTCCCAACTTTTCCTAAATTTGTAAATTTTACCCTTAACAAGGGTATTTTGGTAATTTGCCCATTCGAGGCACTAAAATTATTAATTGACCTCTAGACCCTTCAGGTGATTTTTAAAGACTGCAAATGAACTTAAAATTGCGTAAAGTTACCTCTAGCAGTCCGTAGAATTCCCTTACCTTATTTTCATGTAGAGTCTGACCTTTTCTTTTCCACTGTTGTCTCGTTGCGTAGTCCGATATGCTCCCAATCAAATGCCCGAAACTGCGTATCAATATTCCTCAGGTCAGATATTATACAACTTAATTGTATTTGATATTTTCTGGGCTTAATTTAAATTATTGGGCCCATTTACCCCTATTGGGCCCGATTGTACCTTAATGGGCCTTAATCGGCTTGAAGCCCATTTTTCACTTAATTTTCACATTATCGAGGCCTATTGGGCTTACTGGGCCCACCAACAATTTATTGGGCTCGTTCTAACTCTCGAATAGCTAAATTTATTATTTACGACAATTTATCTAAATTTCCATAATTTAATTCAATTTATGCGAAATTTAAATTCATATCACGCATAACGATGTAAATTGTCATAAATAAGGATCACTTACTCGAGATTCCATGCTAGTACGTAAATTGAGGCTGTCTCGAGCTCTCGGTGGATGCCAGTCGTCGAGCTATACAATTCCACAATTTTTTGGGTAAGTTTTCAGTCCAAAATTAATTAAATTAAATACTCCGAAATTTAAATCGGGTCAATTTCAACCACTACTGACTTATCCGAAACTCGATTGCATCACAGGAATTTTCCCCAACTTTTTCTCTTTTTCTTTTTCCCTTTTTCTTCCTTTTTTCCTCCTCTTTTTGGCTGAACCGGTTCAGTCCGGTTCGGACCGATTCAGACAGTCGGTTCACTCCGGTTCGACCGATTCACCGTCGGTTCACCGCCTTGCTGGCCGGTTCTCCGCTGGGTTCCACCGCCAGTGGCTCCGCAAGGTTGTTCGCAGCATGAATCTACCCTCGGTTTCGGTCGGGGTCGCCGGAACGTCGCCGATTCGGCTTCTTCTCCCCGGCGTCGGAAACCCATTTCTTTCTCTTCGTCGTCGCCGACGATTCCCGCCATTTCGTCGGCTGATACCGGTCTCAAAAGAACCGTCGTCGCCTGGGCTTTCAGAATCTGGCCTCGGTTCCGCCCGAATCGTCGCCGTTCGCCGCCGGTGACCATTTCTTTCCCGCGGCCTTCTCCTCCGTTTTTCGACGATCTCGGTCGTCCTTGGCCCGCGTCTCCGGTGGCAGCAAGATCGCCTGGCGTCGGGCTTCCTTCGCCGGCCCTCGCCTGGTTGCCACCGGTCGTCGATCGGGATGCTCCTCGGTCAGCTGCTTCCGTTTTCGTTTCGCGCGATTTCGCGTTTTCTCTCTTTTTTTTCTTTAAATTTTATTTTTATTATTTTAATCATTCAAATACCTTAAAAATATCCAAATATCCCTTAAAATTATTATTTTATTCCAAATTCATTTATTTAATTTATTTATTATATTTTAACCATTTTTCGGGTATAATTTCTCTGTATTTTTCGGATATTGTCCCGAATGACTTTCAGTATATTTTTTTTAAAATTTTCGAATCTTGATCAATTGACCCAAATTGTATTATTTCCTCATTATCGATCAAGATATCTTACATCCTTATTTTAAATTAAAATTTTCATATCGCCTTAATACCGGGTTTTGGTATTTTTACCATTTTACCCCTGCTCTTGTTTCGAAAATCAATTTTACCTGACCTTCTTTCATACATCCCCATCTTTTCTTATTTAATTTTCATATTTTAATTAAATTCGGGTCTTACAGCGAGTTGTCTTAAGCATGACAACAAGTATAGTGGACATCTAGTGCGAGCTATGCTCCAGCACCATGTCAAAACTCGTATGAAAACTAGTACGAGCTAGGCTCTAGCACAATGTCATGTATAAAATCATGTAAAAATCGAGTGCAAGCCAAGCTTCCAGTACTCTGTCACATGCACAAATTATGTCAAATCTCATGCGAGCAATGCTCTCAGCACATTTTGTTTCCACATATATCATGTAGGTGGCTCAATTTCAAAGAATGGTTTTCAAAACCAAAATCAGCACATACCACATGCTATTTTATGTAAATTGATAAAACTTCAATCATCCTACCTATATACTTGTTGAAAAACATTAAAATTCATCAAGAATAATCAGTTCCTACTTTTCATGACTTTTTTTAAAAGTGAAAATTTTTACCCTTCACAGGGGTAAAATTGTCATTTACCCTTTCAGGTCGAAATAAATATTATTTAATTTGCTAAAAAGCAGTATTTCATGGTGAAAACACTCAAAACATGCTATTAATGCATATTTTAATCCAATCCTAACTTTTCTAAAATTTCTCTTAATAGGGCAAAATGGTAATTTTTTTATGTCGGGTCTCTACCGATATTTTCCATATTTGGAATTTATATATAATTTAATTATTCAAAAATCTACTCGAAAATACGTGTAGCTACCTCTAGCTACTCACAAAATTCCATTACCTCAATTTCTCTGATCACTCTACTTTTTCCATCGTTACCGATTACCCGATCTGTTTAGCTCTCAGTATGCTCTTTGGAGCTGCAGATAATCATTTATCGGGTTAAATAGAGTACATTTTACTTTTACTGGGCTTAATTTACAGCATTGGGCTCGTTTACTCTTATTGGGCCCGATTTCACCTTAATGGTCTCAATCGGCCTTAAGCCCATTTTTCACTTATTATTCACATCATCGAGGCCTATTGGGCTCATTGGGCCCATCAACACTTATTGGGCCTCATTCTAAACTCTTGGATAGCTCAAATAATTATTTATGACAATTTATCTCCAATTCCAGAATATAATTCATTTTATGTGAAATTAAATCCGTAATTTATGCGGTAAATTTTTAACACGCATAACGATGCAAATTGTAGTAAATAAGAATTAATTACCCAAGATTCCGTGATAGTACGCAAATCGAGGTCGACCCAAATTCTCGTTTGTCGCCAATTATCGAGCTACACATTTATATATTTTTCGGGTCAAATTCGATCAAATATATATTTAAATAATTATTCTGAAAATTAAATTGGTCAATTTGACCACTTACCGGCTTACCCGTAGCTCGACTGCATCGTCGGATTTTTTTCCATTTTTTTCTTTTTCTTTTTTTCTCTCTTTTTCGGCTGAACCGGTTCGGTCCGATTCAGCCCGGTTCAGTCAGGTTCGATTTTCCCCTTTGTCGTTCGGAGCTTCGCCGGTCGGTTCTTCGTCGGCTTCCTTTTCTAGCTTGTCTGCGAGGTTGTTCAGTGCATGGATCTAGTGTCGGTTTCACCAGGACTGGCTGGAAAGTGGCTGGTTCGGCCTCTTTTCTCTTTGGCCTCACTACCGTTTTCTCTCCTCCGTATTTGACGGTGCTGTCGGCCGTTTCACTGGCATATTCAACCACCAATCGGTCGGTCTTCGCCTGGGGGACGTTCAGCTGGTGGTGGTCGGGGCTAATCGGCACCAGTGACCACTGAATCTCCTTTTCCTCTCTTAGTTTCTCTCTTTCTCTCTCTTAACCACCGATTGCCGCTTCCTTCGCCCTCTACCAGCACCAGCGATGGCTCGGCTGCCTCTCCCTTTAGCCGCTAGCCTGGGTCTCCTCACCGGTGGCCTCCGTCGATGATGCAAAAGGAAAGGCCCTCAGCTTGTCTTCCTTCTTTCATTTCTTTACAGAATCTCGATTTTGCGATTATGTATTTTGTTTTATTTATTTATTTTTTATTAATATTTTAATTGAATAAAATATAATATTTTTGTCAAAATATCCCAAAAATATTATATTTTATTTATTTAATCAATTAATGTATTTATTTGTCTAATTTTCTCTTTTTGGTGTATTTTTTTAATATTTTCGGGATAATTTTTCGAGGTGAAAATTTTGATTTATTCCAATAAATTCATATCTTGATCAATTTAACCAGAAATTTAATTATTTCTCCTTTATTGATTAAGATTTCCTGAATCCATGTTTACAGTGTAAATTTCTTACCTAATTGACATCGAATTTCAGGTTTTTTGACCGTTTTACTCTTTAACTTGTTCGGGACTAAATCAACACAACTTCCCTTCACGAACCCTTTCTTTTTTCGTGTTTTAAATTCTTATCTCTAATCCGAATGGTCCGAATCCCATTTGTTTAATATGTGGCCATTTAAATCTCCATTTGATCTTTAAATACATTCGAGAATTTCTTATTCATTCCATTTGCAATTTTTCATTTAGGTAAAACTCTTCTTATGTTTCAATTTACATATAACCATGTTTACATCAAGTGAATCATAAGGAAATATGATAAAAATTCGGGTCTTAAATAATCTCCTTCACTTAAGAAATTTAATCCTCCAAATTAGAACCAAGTCAAATGAGTCTATAAATAACTCCGGGTATGTCTATCGCATCATCCTCTTTAATTCTCGTGTGCTTTTTTCCAGAGTGTAATACTACCAAAAGACTTTGACTAGGGAGATCATCTTCGACCTCAACACTTTCTCCTTTCATCTTATACCCGAATCGACTTTTCAACATACGGCCTCCTCTCTTTGAGCTTTAACGCTCTCCTTCTCTTGTTAGCATAGTTTTTCTGTCTGCTCTGAGGTGTTCTTAATCTCTCACACAACAACTGAACATCCTCAAAGGATTATCTTACCAAATCGAGAGCAATTATCCGTCAGTCACCCACTTCTTCCCAACTAATCGGGGAATAACCCCTACGATCATACAATGTCTCATATAATGTCATCCCGAAACTCGAGTAATAACTATCGTTGTAGGCAATTTAGTAAATGACAAGTGATCATTCTAGGAGCTTCTAACATCAATTGCACACAGTCTCTACCTATCCTCCAAAACATGTACAGTCCTCTCTGACTGATTATCTGTCTGAGGACGAAAAGATGTGCTAACACTCAACTGGGTTCCCCTGACTTCTTGAAAAATGTTCCCAGAAGTGGGAAATGAAGCGGGAATCCCTATCTAATATAATGCTCACTGAAAAATTACATAATGTTCCACAATCTTCCTTACCCATAAATCCACCTACCACTCAGAGTATCTGGGGATTTCATAACTAGAAGTTGGGTAGACTTAGTCAATCTATCGACCATCACCCAAATAGCCTTGTGATTCCTGCGGGTCCTCTGTAACCCATCACGAAATTCATGGTAACATGCTCCCATCTCTGTGTCGATATAGGTAGAGGCTGCAATAACCCTACAGACTTTTGGTGCTCTACCTTACTCTGCTGACATATGAGATACTTTGCTATAACTCTAGGATGTCTCTTTTCATGCCTGACCACCAATACCCTCTTATAGATTCTGATACATTTATTGCTCCCCTGATCCACTGTATATTCTGAAGAGTGAGCTTCTGATAATAAAATCTCATCAACTGTGGGTCCTTGGGAGCATTTTTTTGCCTCTGAACCTCAATAAACCATCATCGCTCACTGTGAACTCTATCACTGTACCCATCTGAATCTGACTCACACTATCGACACCCTGTCGATCATCACGCTAAGCCTATCAAATCCAGTCAATCCAATCCGATTCTAATCTCAAGCTAGCTGTCACATAATCACTGTCAGCATCAGAAGGGATTACATCACTACTGAGGCTCACAACTGCTCTAACAGCTCACGCTCCCTGAACATCATATGTGATACCATCCTGAGGCTCTTTTTGCTCAAGGCATCTGTCATTACATTAGCCTTACCCAAGTGGTACAATATCTCATAATCATAGTCCTCTAGAAGCTCTAACCCTATTTGTTATCTCATATTCAACTCTTTCTGTGCAAATAAGTACTGAGACTTTTATGATCAGTGCATACCTGAAATTTCTCATCGTATAAGTAGTGGCGCCATACGCTTAGTGCAAACACTACGACTACCAACTTAAAACCATGGGTCAGATAGTTTCTCTCATGGTCCTTAAACTGTCTGGATCCATAAGCGACTATCTTCCTGTTTTGCATCAATACACAGCCTGATTCTTGTTTTGAGGCATCCATTTATACTAAGAAACCTCTTGAGCTGTTGGGTATGGTGAGAATAGGTGCGGTGGTCAGTTTATGCTTCAATTTACCAACTCTCACAGAAGCTACTTTCACACTTATCATCCTACTCAAATACAACTTTTTTTTGTTGAATGAGATGTGTCAATGGAGCAGCCCATTTTGAGAAATCCTCAACAAATCATCTGTAAAACAGTTTTCAATTGCTGCTCATAATCTTCCTTGGACTTTAAATGTACTAACATATCATCGATAAAGATGATAACAAATCAGTCTAGATAAGGCTTAAATACCTCATACATTAATGTCCTAACGGTACAGAAAGTTGTCTTGAGCACATCCACATGCCAAATCCTCAACGAATGACACCCAGACTTCAAATCGATTTCAAAAAGATCTATGCTCTCCAAAGCTAATCTACTAGCTCATCAATGTGTGGAAGGGAAAACTTATTCTTGATGGTAGCCTTATTCACCAATAAAAATCACTATATAGTCAGAGGCTTCCATCTTTCTTTTTTTCACAAACAGAACCGATGCTCCTCAAGACGAAACACTCGGTCTGACGAAACCTTATCCAATAACTCTTGTAATTACTTCTTTAGTCCTTTTAGTTCCACTGAAGCCATCTTATACGGTGGTTTGGATATTGGCTCAATACCAAGTACCAAATCAATACAGAACTCCATTCTTCTAACTGGTGGCAACCCTGGTAGATCATCCGAAAAGACATCAGGCAACTTTCTGACCATTGGGATATCTGTCAACTCTGGATATGCCTTATCCATATCAACCACATAAGCAATGAAATCTTCTCATCATTACTCATTCTGTTAGTACGATCATTTACTTCTTTAATTACAACCATTCCATTCTTTCTTCACTTGTCAAAACATACTATACACTTTTTAGGAGTAGAAACATCATTATCTTAGAATAGCAATATTTACCACATAGTTTGCAGTCAACCAATTTGGAAATGGATTGGTTTACTTCAAAATCATTCATATTCAATTGAATAAGATCGGCTGAGATATCCTTTTCGCTCACTTTCACTTCAATCTCTACATACATATTCAGTTAACTGATTATTATTCATTGGGGTGCTAACTATCAATATTTTTCCTAAAGGTATAAGCTTCATCTCTTTCACTAACTTATATGCTGACGAAGGCGATTTGAATAAATGTGTGGTATCAGGATAAATTAAAACAATTGCTTCAATATTAATAATCAAAATAGTACCTTCCACCACATTAGATGAAACATTAATAGTGTCCTGGTCCAAGGCATACACTCGCCCTCGACCAACAACCTATTTCCCCATTCTTCTTGGCTGTGACATTATTTTTTGGTACAAAGGTATCAGCAGGGCTTTGTCAGGCTCTTTGCCTTTCTGTGGGGCAATCTCACCCTGCTCTGGGCAATCCTTAAATAGATGGCCCGTATTACCACTCTTAATGCATGTGTTAGTCCATAAGATGCGAGGCTTATTTCCATGGTATCTACCACACATCCTACACTGCTCAGTAGCAGGTCGGGGTCCTCCAATCACAATACCCCATGTAGGAGCTGAAACTGGATACACCGGGGGCTTACTAATCATTTTACCCCGTGACTCATCAGATCTATATCTCTTGCCAAATGGCCTCCTTTCCACTCTGACACCTTTGTCATCCACTATTCTCTTTCTGTCTCAATTTCGACCCTTATTACCTTTCCTAAACTCAAACGCGTGCAACTCATAACCTTATTCACACCCTGTGATCTGCGTACTGCCTCTTCGTATGTAATGATATTTAACGAGGCCAATTAGACTATGATAGATGGTCTCAGCCTTTCCATAACTTTCAGACCGTTCGGCTCTCACTGTTTATAGTGTCGGGGTCACACCTGCCCAGGGATGTAAATTGAGATTCTTACTCGTCGATTGACCTGTTCCTCTAGGTCAGAGTAAGGAACTCTATCCGTAAATTCCTCTGAACAGTGTTAGGAATATACAATCTCTGTGCATCCAGAATTATCTCTCATGTCACCTCTGGATGTCTAACTCTTAAGATGGGTCGAGCGGACTTCCATCCATGCTCCGTCTCGCCCTCCAACATAAACGCATCAAAAGTCACTTTCTCGATTGACATTCACCGATAGAACCCGTACAACTTCACTATCTCATTCATTTAGTCCTCAGTAGCTACTAGGTTCTTTACCTCACTAATTACAGGTAATCTGAACTTTTAAAATTGTCGGTTCTTTACATAAAGTACATATGTATATACCTTGATGCTGCTGGATAGCTGTGTGTAAAAGATCGCAGGATGGACGCCGCTTATATACTCTACTGAAATGCTCTGTAGAGGAGGGAAAAATAAAGGGATGAGCATAACGTGCTCAGTAAGAAATAGATGAAAGCAGGTAGATAACCACACTATCTACGATGCTCATAATGCATGTTTTATCATCTCGTAAAACAAATGCATTTACTTTTCAAAACACTCACATTAATATATGAAAGCAAGTAGATAATCAAACTATCCACGATGCTCATGATGCATGGTTTATGCCAAAAACCCATGGCATTCACAAAACCATTATAGTAAAACACATAGCAATTTACTGCCCAAAAATCGAATATCAAAACTCATTCAGAGTAAAATATTTCTGTGTTCAGTTTTGAAACTCACATTTAAATCATATTCTCATTTCAAACGGTTTCATCATAGAAATTAAACCACAATTAGTTTCATCATCGAAACCAATAAAATAGATGAGACTAGGCAGGGATTTCCACACAAATCCAAGGGACAATTGGCCAAAGTCCGAGACCCACCAGCTATCACGGATCAGGTGTGCCAGGGTGTCTCTGAGTCCGAGGAGGGGATTAGTCTATCCATCGGCTCCTATCTAAGGACTATCAAGAATCAGAGCAATGACACAGCATGCCCAAGTCCAAAGACGCAATCCGCACTTCCCATAGTTGCACGGTACAGTGTACTCCATCTTGTCTACAAGGTACGACGTACTCCGTGAACCACAGTACAATTACCACATAGTTGTAGGTGCCTGATTCAAAAGCTCACCACCCCAACTAAATAAATTATCAACCATAGCCTATCGTCTCAGATCTAGTGCGAGCAAGTCAATGTGACACACAGTCAACACGAGGGCTCCAACACGATCTCAATCACAAATCATAACAGAATCCAGTGCGAGCAGTGCTCCAGCACGGTCTGTATATATGCAATACCAAAATCAAGTGGGAGTGGATCTAGATAAATCCATAGACCTCATCATAGCTCCAGCACGATTTCACACACACAAAATAGACAGCTGGCTCTATTTCCCACTACAGTGGTACTCTAAACCGAGTGCAATATGCAAATGGTACAAAACAGAGTGAGAGGGAAACATCCCATCAAATCACTTGTCAATCAAATCACTTTTTAGAAAAACGTGCAAGTTAATGCATACAATCAAATCATGAGCCAATCTATCATTTCAGCTTCACAAAATCTCTTTTTCACAGAGAAAACATGGATTTCATTCATTTTATGCATTTCTAAAAATTCCCGAGTCTAAAGGTATTTTCATAATTTTCCTATATTGGGTACTAACCAAAAATTTCATATCCATACGCTATACGAAATTTAAATGAATGCAAACGACGATGAAAATACGTACAGCTATCTCTAAGAGCTCCCATAGATTCCTTACCTAGAATCCAGTCGAATGCATTTTTTCACCTTTTTCACTTTCCGTAAATCAGTTTATCCGGATCCGAATATATCTCCTGGAGCTGCAGATAGTTATCAATCATATTAATTAAGTCAGATAACTCATTTATCATTTTCTATGCAGTTTATCTCATCAAATGGGCCAAATTGCTCTTATTGGGCCTCGTTGCCTCTTATTGGGCCCAACTCTATTTCAAGCCTATTTCGACTTTACTATTTATTCTGTCACAGCCCATTGGGCTCCTTAGGCTCATTAACAATTATTCGGCCATCTGTGGGGCCCATTAACGCTACCATCACGTCATCTTAAATCTTTTCTAACATAAAGCATTTTATACGCAGCAAATCCGCAACTTATGCAAATTTATTTCCTAACTCGTATAACTATACAAGTTATAACAAGTGAGATTCACTTACCCGATATTTCATAATGGCTCGCCATTCGAGGCTCGATCGAACTCACGTTTGTCGCCTATTGTCTCGCTACACAATTATATATTTAACTCGGATAAACTTCGATCAGATATAATTTTAAATAAATTTTTCGAAAGCTAAATCGATCAATTTCGACCACTTACTGACTTAGCCGTAAACCCGAGGCATCATCGAATTTTTTTTCCATTTTTTCTCTCTCCTTTTTCTCTCTCCTCCTGAACCGGTTTGGACCGGTTCAGTCCTTTTGACACTGAACAGGTTCGAACCGGTTCAGTGGAAATTTTACCGTCACCGGCTCTAGCGGCCGGTTCTCGGACCGATTCCACAGCTAATCGGCTCGGTTCGGGTTGGGGAATGTTCTTTTGGCCTGGGCTGGGGTCGACCGGCGCCGGATTCCGCCGAATCTCCCCTTCTCTCCTGCGGCTTCTCCCTCTCCGATCTGCGTTTTTTGGCTACTCCAGGGCACGTGACGGCGATCAGGCACTCCCATCGTGCCGGTATTCCTTTGCCGTTGTCCTTGCTCCATCTTTTGCGGTTTTTTGCCGGCGTCGGTGAAGAGACCAAAGGAGGTCGGTTTTCCTCCTGTTCCATGCGATTTTTGGTTCCAGTTTTTGTTTCTTTGATTTTTCAGTTTCCTTTTTTTTGTTTCATTTAGTTTTCAGTTTTTATATATATATATATTATATTATATTTTAATATAATATAATATAAAATCATATAATATAATATTATTATAATAATAATATATCAAAATATCTTATATTATTATAATAATATTATATTATCATAATGTATTTTATACATTAATTTTCCTACATGCATGTACATATATTTTATTTAATTTATTTCCACAAATATATGTACATCATAATTCATCCTTATTTTCTCGAAATATATATATATATATTTCACATTTCCGAGATAAATTCTCGG
Source organism: Firmiana major (assembly GCA_033439115.1). Lineage (NCBI taxonomy): Eukaryota > Viridiplantae > Streptophyta > Magnoliopsida > Malvales > Malvaceae > Firmiana > Firmiana major. Next base: position 14,136,310 of record CM065904.1, on the reverse strand, counting down.
GGTGGAAAATTTTTGATTTTCACCATAATTTCATATCTTGATCGATTGGACATGAAATTTAATTATTTCTTCTTTATTGATCAAGATTACATAAATCCAAGTTTACAAATAATAATTTCTTAAAAATGACACCGAATTTTTGGGTCTTACATTCCTCCCCACCTTAAGAAATTTGGTCTTCCAAATTAGAACCAAGTCAATTCTCGTATGGGTATGGATATTTTGCTTGCATTAGGCTCTCTAATTCCCACATAACTTCCTCCGAAGTGTGGTACTGCTCGAGAACTTTAACCAGAGAGATCGTCTTAGATCGTAACACTTTCTCTTTCCTATCTAGTATCTGAATTGATGTCTCTACATACGATATATTATCTGTGAGCTCTAACGGCTCATACTGAATCACGTGTGCCGGGTCCGGATGATACTTTCGAAGCATCAATATGTGGAAGACGTTATGAATGTCTGCTAGCTCAGGTGTCAAGACTAGCCTACAAGCCTTATCTCTCACTCTCTCCAGTATCTCATTATCCCTTTCGAGGGAAAAACTTTCAAGAATACTGATTCACCTACAGTGAATTTCAAAGGCTTGTGCCTCATCTCAACGTAGCTTTTCTGTCTGCTCTGAGCTGTCCTCATTTTCTCACATAACAATTGGACATCCTCAGAGGCTTGCTTCGCTAAATCGGAGCAAACATCTTTCGGTCACCCACTTCCCATCCTACAGAAGAACAACACCTACGACCATATAACGCCTCATACGTGTCATCCCAATACTCAAGTGATAGCTATTGTTATAGGCGAATTTGACAAATGGCAAATGGTCATCCTAGGAGCCTCTAAAGTCCATCACACAAGCTTTCAACATATCTTCCAAAGTCTGGATGGTTCTCTCTAACTGACTATCGGACTGAGGGTGGAAAGCTGTACCGACACTCAATCGGGTCCCCATAGCTTCCGAAAGTGTTCTCAAAAGTGGGAAGTGAAGCGGGAATCCCTGTCAAACACAATACTCACAGAACGCCATGTAGCCTCACAATTTTTTGTACACACAGATTCACCAACGCATTCAGAGTATCCGTAGCATTCATGGCTAAGAAGTGAGCTGACTTCGTCAACCTATCCACAATCACCCAAATGGCATCATGGTTCCGTCGGGTCCTTGGTAAACCCATGATGAAATCCATGGTGATGTGCTCTCATTTTCATGTCGGTATAAGTAGAGGTTGCAATATTTCTGCATGTTTCTGATATTCTACATTAACCTGTTGACATGTAAAACACTTAGCCACAAACTCTGCAATATCTTTTTTCATGTCTGACTACCATTACATTCTCCGGAGATTCTTATACATCTTATTACTCCCCGGATGCATTGTATACCTCGATGAATGAGCTTTTGTCAAAATCAATCTCTGTAGCTGTGGGTCATCGAAAACACAATTTTGACCTCTGAATCTCAGCAGGCCATCACCACTAACTGTGCACTCAGTCACTCTACCCATCTGTATCTGACTATGCATATCAACACAAAAGGGATCAATACGCTGAGCTTGTCTGATCCGGTCTATCAAATCCGATTTCAAATCTCAGACTAGCTATCACACAATATGCGTCAGTATCAAAAGGGTCTATATCTAGACTGAGGTTAATAAACTGCTCTAACAGTTCATGTTCCCTGACCATCATGTATAATACCATCCCGAGACTCTTCCTGCTCAAGGAATCAGCGACTATATTCGATTTACCCGGATGATAAAGTATATCATAATCATCGTCTTTCAGAAGCTCTACCCATCGTCTCTATCTCCTATTCAATTCTTTCTGTTAAAACAGATACTTGAGGCTTTTCTGATCAGTGAATACCTAAAATTTCTCACCATATAAATAGTGGTGCCATATCTTCAGTGTAAACACTACGACTGCCAACTCTAAATCATGAGTCAGATAATTTTTTCTCATGGTCCTTAAGTTGTCTGGATCCATAAGCAACTATCTTCCCGTTCTGAATCAATACACAGCCCAATCCTTGTCCCAAGGTTTCTGTATATACAAAGAAACCTCCTGAGCTGGTCGAAATGGTGAGAATTGGCGCAGTGGTCAGTCACTACTTTAGTTCCTGAAAACTCTTCTCACATGCACTGTCTCACTCAAATGCAACATTCTTTTGAGTGGGACGTATCAATGGAGCAGCCAATTTAAAGAAACTTTCTAAAAATTGGCAGTAATATCTAGCCAAACCCAAAGATGATATCAGTTCCAACCAAAAATCACACTTACTGAGCTTAGCATATAGCTTCCTCTCTCTCTGAGGGTTTGTAACGCAATGATCAGATGCTGGTCATGCTCTTCCCTAGACTTCGAATACCCCAAAATGTCATCTATAAACACTATGACAAACTGATCTAAGTATAGATTGAACACTCCATTCATCAATACCATAAAAGCTGTAGGAGCATTCGTTAGCCCGAAAGGCATAACCAAGAACTCATAATGTCCATAACGGGCATGAAAAACTGTTTTGGGTACATCTCCACTTCGGATTCTCAACTGATGGTACCCAGACCTCAGATCGATCTTGGAAAAGATCTGTGCTCCCCGAAGTTGATCCAATAGATCATCAATACTTGGAAGAGGATACTTGTTCTTAATGGCCGCCATATTCAACAACTGGTAATCTATTCACAGTCGGAGGCTTCCATCATTCTTTTCAGCTGTAGCCCTCCTCTTCGGGGCAGAAGTACTAGCTATATCATTTTCTCACTCTTTGCCCTTCTGTGGGGCTATCTCAGCCAACTCTAGGCAATCCCTTATCATATGCCTTATCTTGCCACATCTAAAACATGTTCCAATCAATACATGGCATGACCTACTACCGTGGTATCTACCAGATGCTTTACATTGATTTGTAGTCGATCGGGGTCCTCCAATCACTATACCCCTAGCTGGAGTCGAGACCTGATACACCGGGGACTTATCATCCTACCCCGTGACTCATCGACCCTCGATCGTCTAACAAAAGACCTCTTCCCCACTCGGACACTATAGTCCTTTGTTGATCTCTATTCATGCCCTTCACGACCTTACCAAACTCAAAGACGTGCATCTCATAGTCTTGCTCACATAACTGAGCTCTACGCACGATCTCCTTGTAAGTCGTGACGTCAAATGGGTTAAATCTGACTCTGATGGATAGTCTCAATCCTTTCATAAACTTACGGATCTTTCGCATCTCACTGATCATGGTATCGGGGTCATATCTTCTCAGGGATGTAAAAAGAGATTCATACTCGTCTACCAATTTGTTCCTCTGGATCAGACCAAGAAATTCAATATGTAATCTCCGCTGAGCAGTGGCTGGGATGTACTGCCTCCTGAAGGCATCCAAAAAGATTTCTTAGTCAATCATCTGATTTTTTTTATTCTCAGGATAGGTCGGATGAATTTCCACCAATACTCTGATTCACCCTCTAACATGAATGTAGCAAAGGCCACTCTCTCAGTAGTTAAACATCGTAAAAGTCATATAACTTCTCTAACCGGTTGATCCAACCCTCTGCTACTAAAGGGTTCTTGATCCCACTGAACGATGGAGGCTTGAGCTCCGAAACTGCCTCAATTGGTCAAACTCATAATCAAACCCTGAATCCTCACCAGTTTGTCGTGAAACTACAGGTGGTACAGGGGTCTCAACAGTACATGGCATAGGTGCAAGCTATGTAGGCGTAGGTGTCTCAAGAGCAGTTGTTGGCTCAGTATGAGTCGTCTGAGCAGCTGGACCTTGCCTACTCTCTACCCTAGCCATCGCCTGAGTAAACACTCCATAAACGTGTCCAAACTCCGCTCTAATCTCGTAACGCGAGCATCAGTAGTCCCAACTGGATCTGATGGGACATAATCATATGACGATTCACTAGGTTTCTCAAACCTATCACGGCGTCTCTCGGACCTCTCTCTATGGTCCTGGAACACAAACTCTCCCCTCTGCTGCGATGTCTATTAGACATCCCGATTGTCCCGCATACAAAATCAATTTCTCAGTTTAACCATAGCTCGGTACATACTATTGTATCTAATAATGTACAATGACAAGGGGATGTATACTTTCTAACTACAGATACTGACTCACATCAGACCAACACTGCTCTGATACCACTTCTGTCGCGACCCAAATTCCCAAAAATCACTACAAATTTTTTGCGAACTTACCACATTTCAATTGCTGGGCTGTGAGTCAATATCCCTCACTCAGTTTCATATTATATATATATATATGCATAACAGAAAATGCTTTCGTCCCAGGCACTAACATTCGCGGAAGCTTATAAAATTAGAAAGTCGTTTACATTGCCTTAGATATACATCCCCCTATAAACGTGACTACATCACTGTACACTATTATTCAAATACATAAAGTACATGTGTATATACCTTGATGCTGCTGGATAGCTGTGTGTAAAAGATCGCAGGATGGACGCAGCTTATATACTCTACTGAAATGCTTTGTAGAGGAGGGAAAAATAAAGGGATGAGCATAACGCACTCAGTAAGAAATATGTGAAAGCAGGTAGATAACCACACTATCTACGATACTCATAATGCATGTTTTATCATCTCGTAAAACAAATGCATTTACTTTTCAAAACACTCACATTAATATATGAAAGCAAGTAGATAATCAAACTATCCACGATGCTCATGATGCATGGTTTATGCCGAAAAACCCATGGCATTCACAAAACCATTATAGTAAAACACATAGCAATTTAATGTCCAAAAACTGAATATCAAAACTCATTCAGAGTAAAATATTTCTGTGTTCAATATTGAAACTCACATTTAAATCATATTCTCATTTCAAACGGTTTCATCATAGAAATCAAACCACGATTAGTTTCATCACCGAAACCAATAAAATAGATGAGACTAGGCAGGGATTTCCACACAAATCCAAGAGACAATTGGCCAAAGTTCAAGACCCACCAACTATCACGGATCAGGTGTGCCAGGGTGTCTCTGAGTCCGAGGAGGGGATTAGTTTATCCATCGGCTCCTATCTAAGGACTATCAAGAATCAGAGCAATGACACAGCATGCCCGAGTCCAAAGACGCAATCCTTATATCCCATAGTTGCACGGTACACTGTACTCCATGTTGTCTACACAGTACAACGTACTCTGTGAACCACAGTACAATTACCATACAGTTGTAGGAGCCTGAGTCAAAAGCTCACCACCCCAACCAAATAAATTATCAACCATAGCCTGTCGTCTCAGATCTAGTGCGAGCAAGTTAATGTGACACACAGTCAACACGAGGGCTCCAGCACGATCTCAATCACAAATCACAACAGAATCCAGTGCGAGCAGTGCTCCAGCACGGTCTGTACATATGCAATACCAAAATCAAGTGGGAGCAGATCTAGATAAATCCACAGATCTCATCATAGCTCCAGCACAATTTCACATACACAAAATAGACAGCTGGCTCTATTTTCCACCACAGTGGTACTCTAAACCGAGTGCAATATGCAAAACGGTACAAAACAGAGTGAGAGGAAAACATCCTATAAAATCACTTGTCAATGAAATCACTTTTTAGAAAAACGTGCAAGTTAAAGCATACAGTCAAATCATAAGCCAATCTATCATTTCAACTTCACAAAATCTCTTTTTCACAGAGAAAACATGGATTTCATGCATTATATGCATTTCTAAAAATTCCCGAGTCTAAGGGTATTTTCATAATTTTCCCATATTTGGGTACTAACCAGAAATTTCATATCCATACGCTATACGAAATTTAAGTGAATGTAAACGACGATGAAAATACGTACAACTATCTCTAAGAGCTCCCATAGATTTCTTACCTGGAATCTAGTCGAATGCATTTTTTCACCTTTTTCACTTTCCGTAAATCAGTCTATCCGGCTCCGAATATATCTCCTGGAGCTGCAGATAGTTATCAATCATATTAATTGAGTCAGATAACTCATTTATCCTTTTCTATGCAGTTTATCTCATCAAATGGGCCAAATTGCTCTTATTGGGCCTCGTTACCTCTTATTGGGCCCAACTCTATTTCAAGCCCATTTCGACTTTACTGTCTATTCTGTCATGGCCCATTGGGCTCCTTAGGCTCATTAACAATTATTCAGCCATCTGTGGGGCCCATTAACGCTACCATCACGTCATCTTAAATCTTTTCTAACATAAAGCATTTTATACGCAGTAAATCCGCAACTTATGCAAATTTATTTCCTAACTCGTATAACTATACAAGTTATAACAAGTGACATTCACTTACCCGATATTTCGTAATGGCTCACCATTTTAGGCTCGATCAAACTCAAGTTTGTCGCCTATTGTCTCGTTACACATTTATATATTTAACCCGGATCAACTTCGATCAAATATAATTTCAAATAAATTTTTCGAAAGTTAAATTGATCAATTTCGACCGCTTACCGACTTAGCCGTAAACCCAGGGCATCACCAAATTTGTTTCCATTTTTTCTCTCTCCTCTCTCCTCTTGAACCGGTTCGGACTGGTTCAGTCCTTTTCACATTGAACCGGTCCGAACCGGTTCAGTGGAAATTTTACCGTCGTCGGCGCTGGCGGCCGGTTCTCGGCGCGATTCCACCGCCAATCGGCTCGGCTTGGGCTGGGGAACGTTTTTTTGGCCTAGGCTAGGGTTGATCGGGGCCGGATTTTACCGAATCTCCCCTTCTCTCCCATGGCTTCTCCCTCTCCGATCTGCGTTTTTCGACGACTCCAGGGCGCGTGACGGCGATCAGGCACTCCCATCGTGCCGGTATTCCTTCACCGGTGTCCTTGCACCATCTTTCGCGATCTGTTGCCGACGTCGGTGAAGAGACCAAATGACGTCGATTTTCCTCTTGTTCCACGTGATTTTTGGTTCCAGTTTTCGTTTCTTTGATTTTTCAGTTTCCTTTTTTTTTTGTTTCATTTCGTTTTCAGTTTTTTTATATATATTATATTATATTTTAATATAATATAATATAAAAATCATATAATATAATATTATTATTATAATAATATATCAAAATATCTTATATTATTATAATAATATTATATTATCATAATGTATTTTATTTATTAATTTTCCTACATACATGTACATATAATTTATTTAATTTATTTCCATAAATATATGTACATCATAATTCATCCTTATTTTCCCGAAATATATATCTATATATATTTCACATTTTCAAGATAAATTCTCGGGGTGGAAAATTTTTGGTTTTCACCATAATTTCATATCTTGATCGATTGGACCTGAAATTTAATTATTTCTTCTTTATTGATCAAGATTACATAAATCGAAGTTTACAAATAACAATTTCTTAAAAATGAAATCGAATTTTCGGGTCTTACACGTCAGCCCTTAGCTCCCTGCATAGACTGAGTAACAACTCCAAAATATTTTTCACACTGCGCTTTAACCTCGTGAAGCGTGTCTCAATATCATCCAATCTCACTGTGGGACCCTGTGGGGTATGCTCAACATCAACCTACACCTCAATCTCATCTTGAGTCTCATGTGATGACTCAATACGACTCTCAGGCCTACCTATACGGCCTTGAGTACGTGAACTCGCCCCTCTACCATAGCGGCTATCAGTTATAATGACTATATTCTTGCATTCATAACCATTTATTAGTCTATCTAAACAAAGCACAGTAATATGAGAATGTAACTTTCTTACTTATTAATACCGGCTCATATCAGGCCAACTCAGCTCTAATACCACCTCTGTCACGACCCATTTTTACCAAAAATCGCTACAATTTTTTTCCTTTTTCTTTTCCTTTCCTGGTCGTGAACATTCTCACCACCAAACAGTTGGGCTATGAGTCAGTATTAGTCACCCTTTACCGTCTATCATGTCAACTATCTTTTAATTTATTCAAAAGCAGACACATATACTTTTAATTGAGGTTCTATACTTGTAAGTGTTTACTAATATTTACATCCCCCATATTACATTCCAAAATGATTACTGTGCTATTACATGTTTAAATACAAAATGATACCAGGTGTATACCTTTCGATAATGGGAAGCAGCAGATACTAAGAGTGCAAGTCCTCAGCCGCTCACTAACTACTGTCAGTGCCCTGAAAAGAGGGGAAAATAAAGAGGGTGAGCAAACCACGTGCTTAGTAAGGCAATCATGCGAGCAAGTAGATAATCACACTATCTACATGATCATGATGTCATGCATTAAATCATTCTCTTTCGAAATCATACTTAAAAACGAATTTCATGCATACTTTTATGCCGGATAAAATCATTCGTATAAAACAATTTATTTCGTGAAATGGCAGATAAAGCATGAAATTATACTTCATGCTATTTAAATAATGCACAGTATGTCAAAACGTGCCATTTATTTCAAATCGACAATTCTTTTCGTGAAATAACAGATAAAGTATGTAATTATACGTCATGCTATTTAAATAATGCACATTATATCAAAACATGTCATTTATTTCAAATCACATCCGCCCCAAAATCATCATAAAATCATGAAATCACAAAATTAAGTAATCATTAATATGTGATTTCTCAAAGCAAATAACATGTGATTTCGCAAAGCAAGTGGCATGCAATTTCGCAAAGCAAGTGACATACGAGACTAGGCAAGAATCATGGTAACAACTCTAGGACTATGGCCATATCCTCTGTGATCCCAGGCTACATGGATCCTAGTGTACGGGGTAACACATCACATCTGAGGCTGCCCCAAGAGGTGGGTACCAAACCATCCCTCCAGCCAATCAGATCACTAGTTCGAAGACTACACATCATATATCATGGCACAGTACAATGTACTCCATGCTATAAGCACGGTACAACGTTCACCCCATGCCAATGTCATCTCAATATCCACTGTCATGTCTCAAAATGCAAGTGCGTGCATATTAAATTAGTATGACACACAGTCTGCACAATGCTCCCAACACAGCCTTATGCATGTCATACAACTAGGTGTGAGTAGTCTCAAGCACGACAACAAGTATAGTGGACATCTAGTGCGAGCTATGCTCCAGCACCATGTCAAAACTCGTATGAAAACTAGTTCGAGCTAAGCTACAGCACAATATCATGTATCAAATCATGTAAAAATCGAGTGCAAGCCAAGCTTTCAACACTCTGTCACATGCACAAATCATGTCAAATCTTGTGCGAGCAATGCTCTCAACACGTTTTGTTTCCACATATATCATGTAGGTGGCTCAATTTCAAAGAATGGTTTTCAAAACCAAAATCAGCACCTATCACGTGCTATTTTATGTAAATTGATAAAACTTCAGCCAGCCTACTCATATCCTTGTTGAAAAGCATTAAAATTCATCAAGAACACTCAGCTCATGCTTTTCATGACTTTTTCTAAAAGTAAAAATTTTTACCCTTCACAGGGGCAAAATCGTCATTTACCCTTTCGGGTCGAAATAAATATTATTTAATTTGCTAAAAAGTAGTATTTCATAGTGAAAACATTCAAAACATGCTATTAATGCATATTTCAATCCAATCCTAACTTTTCTAAAATTTCCCTTAATAAGGGCAAAACGGTAATTTTTCTATATCGAGTCTCTGCCGATATTTTCCATATTCGAAATTTATATACAATTTAATTATTCAAAAATCTACCCAAAAATACGTGTAGCTACCTCTCACTACTCACAAAATTCCCTTATCTCAATTTCTCTGATCACTCTACATTTTCCATTGTTACCGATCACCCGATCCGTTTAGCTCCCAGTATGCTTTTTAGAGCTGCAGATAATTATTTATCGGGTTAAATACAATACATTTTACTTTTACTGGGCTTATAGCATTGGGCCCGTTTACTCTTATTGGACCCGATTTCACCTTAATGGGCCTTAAGCCCATTTTTCACTTACTATTCACATCATCGAGGCCTATTAGGCTCATTGGGCATATCAACACTTATTGGGCCTCATTCTAAACTCTTGGATAGCTCAAATAATTATTTACGACAATTTATCTCCAATTTCAGAATATAATTCTTTTTATGTGGAATTAAATCCGTAATTTATGCGGTAAATTTTTAACACGCATAACGATACAAATTATCGTAAATAAGGGTTAATTACTCGAGATTTTACAATAATACGTAAATCGAGGCTGACCCAAATTCTCGTTTGTCGTGAATTATCAAGCTACACATTTATATATTTTTCAGGTAAAATTCGATCAAATATATATTTAAATAATTATTCTGAAAAATTAAATTGGTCAATTTGACCACTTACCGGCTTATCCGCAGCTCGACTGCATCGTCAAATTTTTTTTAATTTTTTTTCTTTTTCTTTTTTTTCTCTCTTTTCTGGCTAAACCGGTTCGGTCTGGTTCAGCCCGATTCGGTCCGGTTCAGCCCGGTTCGGTCCGGTTCGATTAAGCCCGGTTCTGTCTGGTTTGATTTTCGCCTTCGTCGTTCGGAGCTTTGCCGGTCGGTTCTTCGCAAGCTTCCTTTTTCAGCTTGTCCGTGAGGTCGTCCGGTGTACAGATCTGTTATCGGTTTCACCAGAACTGGCCGGAAAGTGGCCGATTCGGCCTCTTTTCCCTTCGACCTCTCTACCGTTTTCTCTCCTCCGCCGTTGACGGCACTGTCGGCCGTTTCAACCACCAATCGGTCGGTCTTCGCCTAGGGGACGTTCGGCCAGTGGTGGTCGGGGCTAATCGGCGTCGGTGACCGCCGAATCTCTTTTTCCTCTCTCTGTTTCTCTCTTTCTCTCTCTCGACCGTCGATCGCCGCTTCCTTTGCCCTCTACCAGCGCCGGCGATGGCTCGGTTGCCTCTCCCTTCAGCCGCTCGCCTGGGTCTCCTCGCTGGTGGCCTCCGTCGGTGATGTGGAAGGAGAGGCCCTTGACTTGTCTTCCTTCTTTCATTTCTTTACAGAATCGTTATTTTGCGATTTTATATTTTGTTTTTTTAAAATTTATTTTTTATTAATAATTTAATTGAATAAAATATAATATTTTGTCAAAATATCTCAAAAATATTATATTTTATTCATTTAATCAATTAATGTATTTATTTGTCTAATTTTCTCTTTTCGGTGTATTTTTTCAATATTTTCGAGATAATTTTTCGATGTGAAAATTTTGATTTATTCTAATAAATTCATATCTTGATTAATTTAGCCTGAAATTTAATTATTTCTCCTTTATTGATCAAGATTTCTTGAATCCATGTTTACAGTGTAAATTTCTTACCGAATTGACATCGAATTTCGAGTCTTTTGACCGTTTTACCCTTTAATGTGTTCGGGACCAAATCAGCACAACTTCCCTTCACGAACCCTTTCTCATTTCGTATTTTAAATTCTTTTATCCAATCCAAATGATCTGAATCTCATTCGTTTAATATGTGACCATTTAAATCTTCATTTGATCTTTAAATACATTAGAAAATTTTTTATTTATTCCATTTGTAATTTTCCATTCACGTAAAACTCTTCTTATGTTTCAATTTATATATAATCATGTTTACATAACGTGAATCATAAGGAAATATGATAAAAATTCGGGTCTTACACAAATCTTGGATTGGCTTACTAAAATGAAGCCAATCCCGAGAGCAATGTGTTCGGTGAATGAAGGGAAAGGAAATAAAGAAATGATGAGGAAGGCTCACGGACCCTGGGAGAAAAGAAACCATCAGCACATGGATTGGCTTCAATGAAGCCAATCCCGAGAGTGCATCAGCTTGCTGCAAATTGCAGTAGTTGCAGGGATGTTGGAACAGCTTGGAACTGTTTACAGCTGCTGGATGGATACATGAAAGGATGGTTTCCAATGTTGTAAGTTTTCATGAACTCAAATCGAGGAAATCAATTCTGCTGCAGTGGAAGGAAGAAACGCAGCAGAAAAGAGAGTATGGAGTACCTCATGGCAGGAAATGAAAAGGGAAATAAAATACTGAAGAGTTGGCCTTCGGTGTAAGGAAATTACTAGGTGAAATGAGTGGACAGAAGTCCACGAAAAGCCCCCATAACCAACCTGCTGCTGGAAACAACAGTAGGCAGGGGAGTCCAAAATCCCGAAAATGCGAGGGAGCACCTGCTGTACACAGCAGCAAACGTCCTCGGGTTTGCGTCTAGCTCCTTGCTGCAGTTCACATGTTTATATATATATATATATATATATATATATATATATATATAAACATGTGAACTGCAGCAAGGAGCTAGACGCAAACCCGAGGATGTTTTCTGCTGCAGTTTTACTGCAGCAGAAAACGTGATGGAAGGTAGATGTTGATGATGGGTTACGGTGAGGACAAAGAAGAAGAAATAAGGAAACACTACACAGCAGCCTAGGTAGTGGAGATGACGGGAAATTCCTGTTCCAAGGTCTGAAAACATTAAGTTGGAATTAGTGGAAGATAGCGTGTGGAAGAGAAAACATGAAGACTAAATAAATATATGTATGGTTAATAGAAAACGTAATGCAGCTGGAAGAAAGAAAACGTGTTGATGGCAGTGAATGGAAAGGTAGCAGGTAAGGCCAGCGAAAGAAATAAAATAAATAAGTATATACAAGAGATTTTGAAGCTACAGCAGAGAGAAAAGAAAAAAAATTGCATGATGGGAGCAGTTTAGAAATGGCTGAAAACGTGAAAAGAAAAAGGGAGCAGAACTGGAGTCAAAATAGAGGCTCCTATCTGCCTTTTTGGAAACTGGCAACTTGGCTGAAGCAAGAAGCTATAATGACAGAGTGAAAAGGGCAAGGGTGAAAAATAACAGAAGAGAACGACGAGCGAGAGAGATACGAACGAGAGAAATAGTAGAGGAATGAGTGAAGTTTAATGGTGGCAAGAAAGAGTGAAGAACAGGCGTGAAACAGGGGCTGAAAACTTGGCTACGTCAAACGGCTATAGAGGGTGAAAATTTCAATCAGGTTATAGATTGAAACAGAGAGGGAAGGAGGCGTGTGAAGGCTCGTTGCAGTGGGTTGAGTTGCTAAAGCTGACTAGAATCAAGGCCCTCGAATGAAGCGGAAAACGCTGCAGCAAAGTGGCGTGAAGGGTGCTGACCGAGAGGTGCTGTTTTGAGGTGGTTCACGATTCTGAAAAGGGCAAAGCAGTTTGAGGTTGCACAAGGTGAGTGAAAAAGGGCTGTGAAGTACGGCCAATATAACCAAAAATAGACTAGGAAAGATGGAACCGACAATGTAAGGGAAAGTGAGGATGAAAGAAAGAAAATAAATACATACGAAAAGGAAATGTAGAAGAAATGATTTAAAATCTTACTGTACCCACTGTATTTCCCACCATTTTGTGCCTCTAAAATCGTGGGACAATAGCTGCATTTAGAGCCAAAGAACAGCTACTCGATGAAAGGGAAATGCCTAGGAGTGGTTTGTCTTATGGAATTATGAAAAAGGTTTGGTCATGAGGAAATTCAATTTGCTCGGGAGGAAGCGAACGAACTAGAACGGACTGACTGACTCCCGGTACTGAGACGTAAAGGAACAACCGTCTGCCATCGGAGTAATGAAATTTTTGTGAGTTACTAGAGATAATTACATGTATTTGTTTATTGTTGAATTGTAGATATAAATTCTAGGCCGATTTTATAGCTATGAAAATTATAGAATTTTAGCCTTAGTTAAATGACCTAACATTACCCAATAAAATTTAATGGATATTGTTACTGCCTAATTTATTGTTTTAAATTTAATCCTCTAGTTTTTAATTGCCACATATTGCATACCGAGATTTTTAACCGAAAAATGATGAGCCAACTCATTTTTAAATTGTTTTATATGTTGAACTGTGTTTAGAAATGTTTTAATCAAACTGTACCGAATAAAATGTGCTGGAACCAGATGCTGACTATTTGTTGCACTGCCTGGTTTGCAGTTACTGGAGACAATGAGCTTGGTTAAATCATGCTACCATGTTATTGTTACTGTCTATTGTATTATTACTGTTACTGTGGTCCACGGAGTACGATGTATCGTGCAACACGCATGAGAGTACGTTGTATCGTGTATTTTGTCTTCAGACATACTGATACAGTGAGCCGTTTGGGTTACTGACCACTCCCACGACGATTGACATCCCAGCACACCTGATCAGTGATGCTCGGAGTCACCGACACTGGTCATTTGATTTACTGAACTGACTGTATAATTTGTATTATTGCATGAAAATTATTATATCTTACTGTATATAGTTTTAGAACCTGTAATTATGATAGCACATGGTTTACACTAATGGTATTGATACTGTCATTGACTTTCGACTTCGATTTTACTACATGCCAATGGTTCTGTATATTCTACATGACAACTTTTTTATACCCATATAGTTAGTGTGCTTATCTACCTGTCACACTCTTTCATTACTGAGCATGTTAAGCCCACCCCTTATTTTCCTCCACAAAGACTCTTCAATAGCTTAGACCGCAAGTTGTAAGTAGGATTGTTTTGTGCAGCCATATACAACAAAGTTTTCTTTTGCGAGGAAGGTATACCTAGAGTAGACATTCTTTTGTATCTAAATTTTTGTAAGTATAGTAATGTTTATGAAAAGTATACGGGGATGTAAACGTGGATATTCTGTAAATGAACTCTGATGAATTTAGAAATTTGATTAATTCAATGATGTTGTCACACAAATTTATGTTATGCTTACACATAAATGATAAAAGCATTTACTGTATTGATCTAGCATCGACTCATAACCCAACTAAAGTGTATGAAATCGGGTCATTACAAAACTGGCAGATGGGACCAGGGTTGTGTTAACCATTAACAAAGGGTTATTTATTCATTACACCTTTCTTTAGTTTGGTTTAGAAGAAATATCTTGTATTGCAGAGTATAAGGAGATAAGTGATTTTGAAATATCAATTTACATGAGGTAATTAGTTAGTCTTTTATTAAGTAAATATAATATATGTCTTATTATAAATATTCCTAGCAATTAATATATCTTATTAATTCTTTACGCATTGATAATTCTATTAAAATAGAATTATTTATATTTAATTTTTTAATTAACTATTTTAATCCCCATATTATTTTATTATTTATCCCCGCATTTTAATTAAAATTCTCATGTTTGTAGATAAATTAAATCTAAATGAATTTCAGTCATTTCAATAGAAAATAAACTAAAAATGAGTTAAAAAGGAGCTTGGACCACAACCATTTCATCGTGTAGCATGAGTCACCATTCTTATGGACACATGTGACGCCAATTGTCCATATTTTATTCACCTTTAAAGGATAAGATCAAAGGACACATTGACCACCTCATGGAAGACACAAGCCATGCCACCTTGCACATCCAAGTGGGCAAAAAGACAAATGACATGAAAATATCTTCTCTAGAAGCCAATGGTGTGAAGACAAGTGGCCAAACAATGCCAACTCATCTAGGATTAAAATTTCCCTTTGTACCCCAATTTTGATGTGCATAAAAAGAAAATGATGAGACAATTTTAGGGATTTTTTTTTTGGGCTAGGTTTCTTTTAGGTTAGTTTTATATTTTCCACTGTTCATTTAGGTAGTGGAGGGGAGACGGCTAGTGACAGTAGCCATTGTTTCAAAACCATTTTTAACGCAAATTTTTTACTGTTTTTCGGAGTTTTATATTTTTCTTTTATGTTTCCATGTTCAATCGAGATGTATGAAGGCTGGTGATAGCAGCCACATTGCTCAATCCGTTGTTGCGTTTACTTCACTGTAGTTTACACGTCTAGTTGATAATTCTATTTTTTTAGAATTATCTGTGCTTAATTTTTTAATTAATTATTTAAATCCCCGATTTATTTTTTTAATTATCCCCTTTATTTAATTAAAATTCTCATGTTTGCAGATAAATTAAATTCGGATGAATTTTGAATATTTCGATAGAAAATGAACCGAAATTGAGTTAAAATCGAGATTGGACCATGCAGACAACATGAGCCTAGCACATCCAATTGGACAAAAAGACAGATGACATGGAAATATTATTTTTCAAGGAGCCAATGGTGTGAAGACAAGTGACCAAACAATGCCAACTCATCTAGGATGAAAAAATTACGATTGTACCCCTAAATGTGTATATAAATAGAAAATGATGACAATTGTAAGTGGTGAAAAAAAAATAGGGTAGAATAGTTTTTTTTTTTAGGTTAACTTTAAAAAGCCTTACTTTCTTTGCTTTGGAGTATTCTGCCGATTAGTCTTTTTCTTCTAGCTTCCATTTTCTTTTCTCCATAGCTACTGTTTTATTCAACTGAGTTTATTATAAAAAATTCTTGTTTTTAGTTTATCAGTATCATTGCTTAGAGATATTTCTTTATCATTTTAGTTTACTTCTCCCGTTACCATCATGTTTTTGCTATAAGTTTTATTAAATCCATTTTCGGTTGTAGTCTAAAGCATTTGTAATGCTTTGATCATCAATGCCGGTAATATGTTCTGATGCAGTATTGCCGGTCTAATACAGTGTATTGTCTTGCAATACTGAAATGGTGGAGCAATATTGGTTTGATCGGAGAATGCAATTGCAAATCGAGACCATTGGGATTCTGCTTTTGTGTTAAAACCTTCTCCAGCCTCTGTTTAATTTTCAGTTACTACCTTTACCTATATTTATATATTCTCTTTTTACTAGTTTTAACCTTCTGCATTTTCTAATCTTCTTGGTTTTGATATTTTTTGCTGGGTTTTTCCTTATTCGGTGCTTGCTTGTAGTTAGAATATGATTTCCATGTTTACTGCATTTATTTACTTTTCCTACATCTAGTTCATTTACTGCACTCTATTTCATCTTCATTGTACTTTTTTACTTGCTGGATTGTGAAAAGATTGTGGTTGATTGTCTGGTATAAAGACTAAAGAAGCAATTCATAAGATCATCGTTTAATTCATGGCAGCAAGTTAACGTCACATTGATTGCTCTGTTTAGCTCTGTTTCTCTTTTATCTTACTATTGCTCATCACAGTGTATTGGTTGTATTGTGTGCAAAATTTTTAGGAAGTTTTCGATATCAAGAATAGGTAAAGATGACGTTGGAGCATGAATAGCAGTAGGCAGATAATTTAGCTTGATGTTGTAGAGCTGAGAGTGAGGATAATACAGTGGGCAATATCTAGAGCAGGACAGAACCGAGAGCAACGAATGATCGTGCTCGGGACCGTATTGCTGGTACTGCAGTAGAGGACAGACGGTGAGGCAGCACCTGAAGCAGTCCAAGGACAAGCAGCTGGACAGAAGCTCGCCTGCAAGAGACTCGGGACCACTTTGGTGGTTATTTAAATTGCCTAAGGCCATGTTTGGCATATGTCTATTGTAGTGGTTTAATTCATTTTACATGCATTTCTAAATAGATTAATTTCAAGTTAGCTTAGTTAGTTGATTGCATGTTAGGCATAGTTGCTTTGTTTAATTGGTTTAACTTAGATTTAATTAGGTCACTAATTAATTTTTATTCTAGTATTAGGGGTTGTGCTTAAATTAATTTAGAGTAACTCATTTTAGGCATTTTAAGTTTTCATTTTAAAGTGAAAAAATTCAAAAATTATTTTTCATGCATTAGCTAATTTTTATTGTTAAGTTAGTAATTAGTGATAATTAGGATTAATTTAGATTTAATATTTTAGACTTTTAGATTTGTAGTTAATTTCTTAATCAATTTACATTTTTATTAGTTAGTTTAATTACATGCATTTTTGTTTTAAGTTTGTTTAAATTTTAATTTAATTAATTTTATTGCTTTATTTTCATATTTGCATTTTACTTACGTTAATTAGTTTTAACTGTTTTAATTTCTTTTGTAGGTTTTTTATTTTAATTGCGTGGAGCATTGTAAGTAATTTTACTCAATTTTATTTAGTTCTTTTTATTTTATTGCTTTCCAGTAATTTTAATTTTAGATTTAGTAGATCACCCATCAAAATCTCATAATTTGCTAGAATACACTTAGGGTTAAGATTAACCGGTAGTTAATTAGGCTAACCAACTTTTCTGAGGGACGATAACTTGGGACTCAAATCCCATTATTACTTGTACGACCCGTGCACTTGTAGACAATACCTTTTAGGCGTGTCAAGTTTTTGGCGCCGTTGCTGAGGAAGTTTTAATTAGTCAGTAATTAATATCGGTGAAATTATGCTTAGGTGTAATTCTAGCTTGTAAATACTTAGGTCCTTAGTTTAGTTAATTTTATCCATATAAAAAAAATTAAGCACTTTTTGATGTTTGCATGCGTAGAGCCAGAAGTTTTGATTGCTTTCCTCTAGATCCTGAAATTAAACGAACTCTTAGGAAAATTCGAAATGATTCTAGGAAATTTATAGCTCTGCAGCAAAACACGATGGCAAAAAATAGGGAGAGTAGGACCGTTGGAGATTATGCGATGCCAACGATTGAAGGATATTATACCGGCATTAGGCCACTAGCTGTCCCTGCTAATAATTTCCAAATTAAGCCTTCCATCCTTTAGATGATCCAAACTTCTTTACAGTTCAGTGGGTTTCCACATAATGACCCACATGCTCACCTTGGGCAATTCCTGGACTTATGCAATACGTTCAAACACAATGGATTATCTGATGACGTGCTTAGACTCAGACTATTCCCCTTTTCACTTAGGGATAGGGCGAGACATTGGTTGACCTTCCTGCCTCCAAGATCAATTTCTATATGGGATGAGTTAGCCCACCAATTTCTAGCCAAAATTTTTCCTCCCTCTAAAATGGCCAGACTCCGTAGCGATATATCCTCCTTTGCCCAGTACGACTCTGAATCCCCTTACGAGGCATGGGAACAATATAAGGAGTTTCTTAGGAAGTGCCCTCACCATGGCCTACCTCTATGGCTGTAAGTTCAGACCTTCTACAATGGACTTACAAGCCAAAATAGGACCATAGTGGATGCTGCTTCAGGAGGAGCCTTAATGTGCGAAACAGAGGAGGAAGCTTATGAGCTGCTAGATAAGATGGCAGCTAACAACTATCAATGGTCCTCGAAAAGGCAATTACCAAAGAAATCGGCGGTTATATATGAGCTCGACACTCTTTCCACCTTGACCTCTCAAATCGCCAATCATACAAAGAAGGTGGAGTTGCTCAGTACCCAATCTAATCCTTCCAACAATCCTAACCCTATGTTTTCTGTTCAAAGTCCATTTCTCTCTTGTGATCTGTGTGGTGGTACCCATGCTGTAGATAGGTGTCCACTTAACTTAGAATTGGCTCAGTACGTTGCCCCTAAGCAACAGAACAACCCTTTTTCAAACACCTATAATCCAGGGTGGAGGAACTATCCTAACTTTTCTTGGAGCCAAAACCAAGGGCAAGCTTCTAATTCTAGACCAGTAAGACCCCCAAGTTTTCAAGTTCTACCGGTTCAGGTACCACCATATCATCAATTTCCTCACCACCCACCACCACAGTATCCACATCATCCACCTAACCATTCCCATCCATCCCATGTCCATCAACCACCACCACAACCCCAGCACTTACGAGCAGCTGATAAGAAACCCTCGCTTGAGGAAATGTTCACAACAATCTTGCAAAATCAAGCAGCTTCAATTAAGAACCTAGAGGTTCAGGTAGGATAAATAGCAAACGCTCTTAGTCAACGTCCTCAGGGGACCCTTCCTAGTAATACTGAAGCCAATCCTGTTAGGCAAAGGGAAGGGAAGGAACATGTGAAAGCCATCACCCTTAGGAGTGGCAGAGAGCTAGTAACTCCCCCTGTTAAGTCCAGACCTGACCAGCCCATAGTTGAAAAACCCATAAGTTCTAGTGAAACAGCTCAAAAGGAGCAAGAATCAAAAGATCAAGCTACAAAGGAAACAAAGACAGGCAATTCTTCACCTTTACCTGTTTCTTTGTCACAACCTTCTTTATCCTCTTATGCTACAAACGTTTCCAATACATCTCTTCATGTTAGACCACCAGTCCCTTTTCCTCAGAGATTTCAAAATCAAAAACTAGACCAACAATTTGTAAAATTCCTTGAGGTTTATAAGAAACTTCACATCAACATTCCATTCGCAGATGCCTTAGAGCAAATGCCAAGCTATGTGAAGTTTATGAAGGACATCCTCTCTAGGAAAAGAAGATTGGAAGATTACAAGACAGTGGCCTTAACTAAGGAATGTAGCACTATTATCCAGAGGAGATTACCCCCCAAGCTCAAGGATCTAGGGAGCTTTACCATACCATGCACTATTGGAAATTTATTCTTTGGTAGAGCCTTGTGCGATTTAGGAGCTAGTATAAATTTGATGCCATTGTCTATCTATCAGAAGTTAGGAATAGGGGATGCCAAGCCCACTACAGTGACTCTCCAGTTGACTGATCGATCAATTAAATATCCGAAGGGGGTCATTGAGGATGTCTTTGTAAAAGTGGACAAGTTTATTTTCCCTGTGGATTTTATTGTGTTGGACATGGAGGAAGACAGGGAAGTCCCAATTATACTTGGCAGGCCATTCCTAGCAACTGGTAGAACTTTAATAGATGTACAAAAGGGGGAGTTAACAATGAGAGTTTAAGATCAGGAAGTCAAGTTTAATGTGTTCAAATCTCTAAGGTTCCCTGATGACTCTCACGATTGTTTTAGGATGGATTTAGTGGATAAGGACATCACTGAGGAGTTTTCCAAGACACACCCTTTAAACCCTTTAGAAGCCTCCTTAGTGAAATCTGTTGATCTTAGAGAGTATAGTGAAGATGATGATGAGGTATATGAGACTTTACAGTTATTAGAGGTCACTCTTTTTGAGGAAATTGCCCAATTTGAGACATTAGACTCTTCATCTATTCTAGTTTCAAATATCTTTCCATCCACCAGTGATCCTTCAGCATTAGAACTCAAACCTTTACCCTTACACCTTAGGTATGCTTACTTAGGTGAATCTTCCACACGACCGATAATAGTATCTGTTGCTCTCTCCAGTGATCAGGAAGCAAAATTACTACAAGTGTTAAGAGAGCATCAGAAGGCTATAGGCTGGTCTATCTCTGGCCTTAAGGGTATTAGTCCCTCTATCTGTATGCATAAGATACTATTGGAGGAGGGGTATAGGTCATCCATAGAGCACCAGCGTCGATTGAACCCTGTAATGAAAGAAGTTGTCAAGAAGGAGATCATTAAGTGGTTAGATGCAGGGATTATCTATCCCATTTCTGATAATGCCTGGGTGAGCCCAGTACAATGTGTCCCTAAAAAGGGAGGGATGACAGTGATTGAGAATGAAAATAATGAACTCATCCCCACTAGGGCTGTCACTGGTTGGCGAGTATGTATGGATTATAGGAAACTCAATAAGGCCACCAGGAAAGACCACTTCCTTTTACCCTTCATTGATAAAATGTTAGATCGATTAGCTAGTGACGAATTCTATTGTTTACTGGACGGATACTCTGGGTACAATCAAATAGCTATAGCCCCAGAAGACCAAGAAAAGACTACCTTCACCTGTCCCTATGGGACCTTTGTGTTGGCTCTACCGAGAGGGGGGGTGAATCGGTTTTCTAACAACTATGGCAGATTTTAAATTAATCCTAATTTAAACACAAATGATAATGAATAAAACAGTGCAATATAACAATTTAATGTAGAGAGAAGGGAAGAGAAACAAACACAGTCACTTATAGAGGTTCGGCCAACTCTTGCCTACGTCCTCTCTCCTTGACCTTCTTGTCAAGTGCTTTCTTTCTCTCTTTCAATAGAGCTTACAAATTTCCTTTTACAGGTTAAAGAATAACCTCACTACCTTTGGCAATACAGAAAAAGTATTCAGCCTCTTACAATAAACTCTCACTGAGGAACAATCCTCTTCTCTTTTAAGATAAGACTGAATACAATTTAATGCTTTAAAGTGGTAGGACAAGTGTAGTTATTTTGCACTTAAGCTTTTACAATGATTCTCAATCAATGAGCAATAAGGACACAAAGAATGAAAGAATTAAAGCTTGAGAATGTTTGGAATATGCAGCAATAGTGTCTATCTTTTCTTTGTCTTCAATGCTTGGTTATATACTGAAGGTTGGGTAGTTGGAGCATTAAATGCAGTTTTTCCCGTTGAGATTTGAAGAAAATAGCCGTTGGGAACCTCCAGTGGTCAGACAGATCGATCTCCTATCTTGGCCAGATCGATCTCCTAGTTTTAAATCCTGCAATGACAAAGCACAAATACACAGGGAGATCGATCTCATACATTACCAGATCGATCTGTTAGTTTAAATAGGCAGAGGAAGATCGATCTGTCGAATAGGCAGATCGATCTCCTATCCTCTCTGTTTGAGGCAAGATCGATCTCTCAATACACCAGATCGATCTCTTAAGCTCACTGACTTTGAGCAGATCGATCTCTTCCTTACCAGATCGATCTCCTAAGTTCTCTGACTTAGAGGAGATCGATCTCTTAACCCTGGCAGATCGATCTCTTTTTACCTTAAACCCTTTACACCGTTTTAAGGCTTGCCAGATCGATCTCTTCCATCATGAGATCGATCTCTCATCAAGTATAAACCCAGGAGATCGATCTCTCATACCCCAGATCGATCTCTCATCAGCAGAACTCTAAGTTCTGATCCTGATATCTTCTAAACATGTTTGTATACCATTTTAACATTATTGTATTAACTTGTTTTGTCATTTCAAAATACATTAACTCAACAATCTCCCCCTTTTTGATATGACAAAACTCATCTAATAAACATGTTTAGTGATTTTGCAAAACTCCCCCTTTTTGTGAGCTTTTGACTTTGTTATGACTTTATTAATAACTTAACTCCTCCTCAGTTAAATCTTAACTCCCCCTCAATTAAATCATAACTCCCCCTCAATTAAATCATTCAATTAAATCATTCTTTTAAACCTTTAACACAACCACAACACATGTTTCTTCTCCCCCTTTTTGTCATATCAATCACATACTAAAGAGAGGATTCATGGCATTTCAAAATCAACATTTTCATTAACTTAACATCAAGTTAATTTCATTCAAGCAAATTTTTCACAGATAACATCAAGTAGCTTAACACTATTGTAACTACACTAAATCTAAGCGCCTAATGCCTATTGTGAGGGAGGATCACGATCCATAAGATTCTCAACATGCGTGCGTGTTACTTGGAGCTCATCGAACATCGCCTCTTGAGTCTCTTGAATCCTATCCACTCGTTGGTTTAGTTTCGCAAATACTTCATCCATCTTCTGACTGAGATCACTCATCATCTTCATGAGCATCTCCAAGCCAGCAGGAGATGATGTTGGTGCAGTTTGCGCAGCTGTTGAAGATGACGGTTCAGGAGCTGGTACTGCAGATGGGTGTGCTGGTTCAGCAGTGAGGTCCTCCTCCATAGCCTCAGCAGGTTGTTGTTCCTGCTTTTTCGTCCACTCTCCCCAGAAATCTTTGTAGTACCCCATATGATGGAGAGTCCCAATGTTAAGCTTGCTTTTAGGAGATGGAAGTTCGCCAGTTTCGCCGCTGCAGTCGATGCCAAGGCGACGGAGAAGATAAGCCACTGGTTGTGGAAAAACTATTGTGGTAGCTTGGCCACGCACAATCTTCAGCCAATCTTCGTATATAAAGTGAGGGAGGTTTGGTTTTTGGCTGATGGTGTGAATGTGATGGAGCCAAAAGCGATCTAGATGCCTAACGGTAGAATGACAAGTACCGAAAGGGCGGAGGTTCCACGAGATTATGAGGTGGAGTAACCGAAGGTGCATTGGAAGGTTACTCGCCTTGTCCCCGGGGAGTTCAAACGCAAAGGGGACTTCCTCATCCTCATTTGTTAAGCCTTCATCGCGTATTTCAAACACTTTAGCTAAAACTTCAGAGTCAATTATAATGGATTGACCCATGACGAAGGTTTTGAAGGCTAGGATTTTGCAGGTGTCATCGGGGTCATAAACGAGTTCGGCATTGGAAAAGAATGCGCGAACGAGATTTGGAGGGACAGGAGAGTTGATTCTCAAGAAGTTTGTCCAACCAAATTCCTCAAACTTTGACAGGTATGGAAAGTCTATGTGATTGAGGAATGAAAAATCGATAGTGCGCCAATGCTTGATTGGCATGGTTGAAAAATATTCCTCATACCGCTTTCTTTTTGCTGGTGTTTTAAAACACCGATTGAAGGAAGCGATAGGAGGTGGAGGAATGGGTTGTGATGAAGAACCTGCCTCTACATTGGGTCTAGGTGGTTTGGTTCCTGCTCTCTTAAGCCTAGGCATTATTCTAGACTCTAGAATAGTACTGAACAGATTCAAAAATGATAAGAGCAATGAAACAGTACCTAGGGTTGCCCTAGAATGAGAATCAACGCAAATCAGAGAAAATTTTTGAGAAATTAGTAAGAGATGTGGGTTAAAATACCAGAGTACTACACTGGGATGAAAGGATGACCGTACGAAGATCGATTTGAGACGGATTCGAAAGTGATGATGCGAGGGATTTTGAGAGTTTGAGACTTAGGTTTTGTGAGAATTGGAGATTTTTTGCGAGATTTTATACTGCAGGACACAGGAGATCGATCTGTCGAGGCAACAGATCGATCTGGTACTTCCAGAATCCAAGAGAGATCGATCTGTCGCAAAGCCAGATCGATCTGGTCGCAAACAGAGGCTTAAAGAGATCGATCTGGTACATGCACAGATCGATCTGTAGAATGCGGAAGCTTGATGAGATCGATCTGTCGTGTGGACAGATCGATCTGCCTCTAAACAGAGACGTAAGGAGATCGATCTTATGGTTAGAAGATCGATCTGCTTAGCTTAACCTTGATAATTTAGGCTTGTTTAAGGGATAGAGATCGATCTATATCTCAAGGAGATCGATCTCTCATCCTTTTTGCCAGAAAATCTTTGCAAGAACTCATTTAAAATCAATTTGAAACCAAGATTTTTGAAACACAAAAAATCCTAAGGCTTATCCATGAGTCCTAATTCACCTCTAAGGATACAAAACCTATCTCTATCAAGGGGTTTGGTGAATATATCAGCTATTTGATGTAGAGTGTCAATGTACTCTAAAATTATATCCCCTTTTTGTACATGGTCTCTAAGAAAGTGATGTCTAATTTCTATATGCTTGGTTCTGGAGTGTTGTATGGGATTCTTAGACAGATTAATGGCACTGGTATTATCACATTTAATAGACACTTGTTGCATGTCAATACCATAATCTCTCATTTGTTGTTTAATCCACAACACTTGAGCACTACAACTACCAGCTGCTATATACTCAGCTTCAGTTGTGGACTGAGCTACACTGTTTTGCTTCTTGGAGAACCAAGAAATTAACCTATTTCCTAAGAATTGGCAAGTACCTGAAGTACTTTTCCTATCTATTTTGCAGCCTCCAAAATCAGCATCTGAAAATGCATGAAGGGCAAAAGTAGAGTCCTTGGGGTACCAAAGTCCTAGTGAGGGAGTATCTTTGAGGTATCTAAAGATTCTCTTAGTTGCCAATAGATGTGATTCCCTAGGAGATGATTGAAATCTAGCACAAAGGCACACACTAAACAATATATCTGGTCTACTAGCAGTTAAATAAAGCAAAGAACCAATCATAGACCTATAGAGTTTAGTGTCTACACACTTACCATTTTCATCTTTGTCAAGCTTGATGTTGGTGCCCATTGGAGTGGTTTGAGGTTTGCAATTGTCCATCCCAAATCTCTTGAGCAAGTCCTTGGTGTACTTTGCTTGATTGATGAATGTTCCATCCTTTGTTTGCTTCACTTGAAGTCCCAAGAAGAATGTGAGTTCTCCCATCATGCTCATCTCAAATTCTCCTTGCATGATCTTAGCAAATTCTTGGCATAAAAACTCATTAGTTGAACCAAAAATAATATCATCTACATAAACTTGTACAACTAGTAAGTCCTTATTTTTATTTTTTATGAATAATGTGGTGTCTACCTTTCCTCTTGAGAACCCTTTTTCTATTAAGAACTTTGACAACCTTTCATACCAAGCTCTAGGAGCTTGTTTTAACCCATAAAGTGCCTTAGATAATTTGAAAACATGTTCAGGAAATTCATGATTTTCAAATCCGGGAGGTTGCTCTACATAGACTTCTTCATTAATGAAACCATTCAAGAATGCACTCTTTACGTCCATTTGATATAACTTGAAATCTTTATAACATGCAAAGGCAAGTAACATTCTTATTGCCTCTAATCTAGCTACCGGTGCATATGTTTCATAATAGTCTATGCCTTCCTCTTGTCTATAGCCTTGAGCAACTAGCCTAGCCTTATTCCTTACGATCACACTATTTTCATCCATCTTGTTCTTGAATATCCATTTAGTTCCAATTATTGAGTGATCATTAGGCCTAGGAACTAGTTTCCATACTTTGCTTCTCTCAAATTGATTTAATTCTTCTTGCATTGCTAGGAACCAATTATTGTCTTCTAAGGCTTCATTGACATTCCTAGGTTCAATTTGAGATACAAAGGCTATATATTGGCACATATTCCTTAGGGATGATCTAGTTCTAACTCCAAGAGTTGGATCTCCTACTATTTCACAATCTTTTACATATCCTAACTCTCTTGGTGCTCTAGGCTCTCTTTCTAAAACCTCTATTTCTTCTTCATCTTCTTTATTCAAGTCAAGTTTTTCTAGAAAGTCATCTTCTAAGCCTTCATCAAATATTCCAACATTTTCATCATTGGTTGAATCTTTAGATATATTATTTGATTCATCAAATATAACATGAATCGACTCTTCAACCACTAATGTTCTTTTGTTATATATTCTAAAGGCCTTTGAATTCAATGAATATCCTAGAAATATTCCCTCATCACTCTTGGCATCAAATTTTCCTAAGTTATCTTTTCCATTATTTAGAACAAAGCATTTGCAGCCAAAAGGATGGAAGTAACTAATGTTAGGCTTCTTGCCTTTGTAGAGCTCATAAGGAGTTTTCTTTAGCATGGGTCTTATCATAGCTCTATTAATTATATAACATGATGTGTTTATAGCTTCAGCCCAAAAGTACTTTGGCAAGTTATTTTCACATAACATGGTCCTAGCCATCTCTTCCAAAGTTCTATTTCTTCTCTCAACTACACCATTTTGTTGTGGTGTCCTAAGGGCTGAAAAATTATGGCTAATTCCTTGATCATTGCAATACTCATCAAATCCTATATTTTCAAATTCTTTGCCATGATCACTTCTAATGCTTGTTATTGTATATCCTTTTTCATTTTGAGTCACCTTTGAGTAAGTTATGAATTTCTCTAAGGCTTCATTTTTTACTCTCAAAAAGAACACCCAAGTGTATCTAGTGTAATCATCAACTATTACAAAACCATAGTGTTTCCCACCTAGGCTAGTGGTTCTAGTTGGTCCAAATAAGTCTAAATGCAGTAATTGAAGAGGCCTAGTGGTGGATACACTATTCTTAGGCTTAAAAGTGGTTCTCTTGTGTTTTCCTTTAACACAAGCTTCACATATTTCTTCATGATCAAAGGATATTTTGGGTAAGCCTATAACTAGGTCCTTTCTAGCTAATTTGGATAGCACATGCATGCTAGCATGACCTAGTCTTCTATGCCATAACCAAGATTCCTTTTTGTTGTCTACCATTAAGCATATGTTTTCATTTTTGAGTTCATTAAGGTAGACTATATATATGTTACCTTGCCTATGACCTAGAAGAAGAATTTTATTTGACTTAGGATCTATAACATTACATTTCATGCAATCAAAAATTACTTTGTAACCTTTGTCACAAAGTTGACTAATGCTTAGTAAGTTATGCTTTAGACCCCTAACAAGTAATACTTTTTCTAAAGAGAAGTGATCATTACCTATTGAGCCACTTCCTTCCACTTGGCCTTTGGAGTTGTCCCCAAAAGTGACTTCTCCACCAATTTTCGATTTGAAGGAATTGAAATGGCTTTTATCACCTGTCATGTGCCTTGAACATCCACTATCTAAGTACCAAGCTTCCTTTGTTTTAGCTTTGTGGCTATGCTCAATCACCTATAACAAAAAAAAATAAACACACTCAAGTCTTAGGTACCCAAATTCTCTTGGGTCCTTGGAGGTTAGTAAATGAAATTCTTGATCCCATTGGGATCCATTTTGCTAATGCATTGCAGTCCTTGGAATGAATTACCTCTTTTGGAATCCATATCCTTTTTACAATTTTTCTTTTAAGATTCCTCATCTTTATATTGCAATAATGTGACTTATGTCCCTTCTTATTACAATATGAACAAGTAATTTCAGGTTTATTCATGCTCTTCCTAGCAATAAAACTCTTAAGATGGGTCTCCCTACTTTGTGCATTATACCCTAAGCCATTTTTGTCAAAAAATGCCCTTTGGGTTTCTAACATGCTATCTAGCTTTTGTTGCCCCATGTGAAATCTATTAAAGGAGTTATGTAAATTGCTATTTTTCTCCTTAAGATCACCAATTTCTAGATTTGCAATCTCTAGTTTCTCCTCACATTCCAATTTATCTTTTAACATTATCTCATTTTCCCTTTTTAATTTCGATATTAACTTTTTATACTTCATGCTCATAGATTCATACTCTAATGCTAAATCATCAAATGCATCTTGCAGTTCATCAAAAGAGTATTCATTGATATTGGAAGTTACCTTTTCATCATCATCAATTGCCATGAAGCATAGGTTGGCAATGTCCTCATTTGATTCATCATCGGAGCAGTCACTGTCACTCCATGTTGCTACCATTGCCTTCTTTTTATGAAACCTATCATTGGATCTTTTGAGAAGAGGGCAGTTAAATTTTATGTGTCTAGGTTTTTTACATTCATAACACACAATAGAGTCTTTTCTACCTACTTCCTCTTGTTCTCTCCTATTGTTTCTCCTATTGCTATTGCTAGCTCTCATCCTCATGAATTTATTAAATCTTTTGGCAAACATTGCCATCTCAATATCCTCCTCACTGCCACTCTCATTTTTAATCTCCTTTTCAGCAGTGGATTTTAGAGCAACACCCACTTTCTTGGGTGGCTCTTCATTTCTTTTAAGCTTCATCTCATAAGTTAGCAAGGAACCTATTAATTCATCTAAGGACAATGTGTGTGGATCCTTAGATTCCTCTATTGCTGTTACTTTAGCTTCCCATGACTTAGGTAAGCTATTTAAAATTTTCTTTACCATTTCAATGTTAGAATATATTTTTCCTAAGGATTTTAGTCTATTAATTACGTCTGTAAATCTAGTGAACATATCACTAATCGATTCTCCTTCCTTCATTCTAAAAAGCTCATAATCATGTGTGAGCATACCTACTTTTGTCTCCTTCACTTGGGTTGTACCCTCATGAGTTATTGTCAATTTATCCCATATTTGCTTGGCATTATCACACCCGGATACTCTATTATATTCATTAGGACCTAAAGCACAAAATAATGTGTGCATAGCTTTAGCATTTAGTTGTGCACATTTAATGTCATTAGAATCCCATTCATGGGAATATCTCTTCCCTCTATTTTCTTTGTAGGGATTTGAGGTCCCTTAACTATAATTCTCCATACTTCATAGTCATTTGCTTGAATGAATAGCATCATCATAGTCCTCCAATATGAATAATGTTCACCATTGAACATGGGAGGTCTAACCGTGGAGTGCCCCTCTCCTATCAAACTAGTTGCAACATTGTTAAGAGCCATTTGATCGTTTTCTAACTCTTAGGAAGTTGTTCCTACGTGATTAAAGAGTCCTAGCTCTGATACCAATTGTTGGCTCTACCGAGAGGGGGGGTGAATCGGTTTTCTAACA
This sequence comes from Firmiana major, assembly GCA_033439115.1. NCBI lineage: Eukaryota > Viridiplantae > Streptophyta > Magnoliopsida > Malvales > Malvaceae > Firmiana > Firmiana major. Next base: position 14,106,513 of record CM065904.1, on the reverse strand, counting down.
ACTATGGCAGATTTTAAATTAATCCTAATTTAAACACAAATGATAATGAATAAAACAGTGCAATATAACAATTTAATGCAGAGAGAAGGGAAGAGAAACAAACACAGTCACTTATAGAGGTTCGGCCAACTCTTGCCTACGTCCTCTCTCCTTGACCTTCTTGTCAAGTGCTTTCTTTCTCTCTTTCAATAGAGCTTACAAATTTCCTTTTACAGGTTAAGGAATAACCTCACTACCTTTGGCAATACAGAAAAAGTATTCAGCCTCTTACAATATACTCTCACTGAGGAACAATCCTCTTCTCTTTTAAGATAAGACTGAATACAATTTAATGCTTTAAAGTGGTAGGACAAGTGTAGCTATTTTGCACTTAAGCTTTTACAATGATTCTCAATCAATGAGCAATAAGGACACAAAGAATGAAAGAATTAAAGCTTGAGAATGTTTGGAATATGCAGCAATAGTGTCTATCTTTTCTTTGTCTTCAATGCTTGGTTATATACTGAAGGTTGGGTAGTTGGAGCATTAAATGCAGTTTTTCCCGTTGAGATTTGAAGAAAATAGCCGTTGGGAACCTCCAGTGGTCAGACAGATCGATCTCCTATCTTGGCCAGATCGATCTCCTAGTTTTAAATCCTGCAATGACAAAGCACAAATACACAGGGAGATCGATCTCATACATTACCAGATCGATCTGTTAGTTTGAATAGGCAGAGGAAGATCGATCTGTCGAATAGGCAGATCGATCTCCTATCCTCTCTGTTTGAGGCAAGATCGATCTCTCAATACACCAGATCGATCTCTTAAGCTCACTGACTTTGAGCAGATCGATCTCTTCCTTACCAGATCGATCTCCTAAGTTCTCTGACTTAGAGGAGATCGATCTCTTAACCCTGGCAGATCGATCTCTTTTTACCTTAAACCCTTTACACCGTTTTAAGGCTTGCCAGATCGATCTCTTCCATCATGAGATCGATCTCTCATCAAGTATAAACCCAGGAGATCGATCTCTCATACCCCAGATCGATCTCTCATCAGCAGAACTCTAAGTTCTGATCCTGATATCTTCTAAACATGTTTGTATACCATTTTAACATTATTGTATTAACTTGTTTTGTCATTTCAAAATACATTAACTCAACACTTTGCTTTTAGAAGAATGCCTTTTAGCCTATGCAATGCACCTGCTACATTCCAGCGTTGCATGATGGCCATATTCCATGATATGGTGGAGGATTTTCTTGAGGTTTTCATGGACGATTTATCAGTATTTGGGGATAGCTTTGATTTATGTTTGCAGAATTTGGCACTAGTGTTGAGGAGGTATGAAGAAACAAACTTAGTGCTTAATTGGGAGAAATGCCACTCTACTGTGAAAGAAGGCATAGTGCTAGGGCACAAAATCTCTGCTAGGGGGATAGAAGTGGATAAGGCTAAGGTAGAAATTATTGAGAAGTTACCTCCCCCTACCACTGTAAAAGGAATTCGAAGTTTCCTGGGCCATGCAGGATTTTACAGAAGGTTCATTAAGGATTTTTCTCAGATAACTAAGCCTTTATGTAATCTCCTTGAGAAAGACACTGTGTTTTGCTTAGATGAGAAATGCTTAGAAGCATTTAAGACTTTAAAGGAAAAATTAGTTACAGCCCCTGTAATCATAGCTCCAGATTGGAGTTTACCTTTTGAGTTTATGTGTGATGCAAGTGATTATGCTGTCGGGGCTGTACTAGGACAAAGATAAGGAAGAGTCTTTTATGCTATTTACTACACAAGCAAAACACTTAATAAGGCCCAGATGAACTATGGTACTACCGAGAAGGAGCTGTTAGCTGTGGTATTTGCTTTTGATAAGTTTCGCTCGTATCTCATAGGTACTAAGGTAGTAGTATATACTGATCATGCTGCCATTAAGTACTTAGTCTCCAAAAAGGATGCAAAGCCAAGGCTGATTCGATGGATCCTCCTACTACAGGAGTTTGACTTGGAGATTAGGGACAGGAAAGGTACGGAGAATCAGGTTGCTGACCATTTATCTAGATTAGAGAGTGGACATAAAGAAGATGGTACAACTATTAATGAGTCTTTTCCTGATGAGCAGCTATTTACTTTCGGGCACTCCAAATTGCCTTGGTACGCTGATTTTGTAAATTATCTGGTGAGCAATGTGATGCCACTTGATTTGACTGCCCAGCAAAGGAAAAAGTTTTTGAGTGATGTCAAGTATTATGTTTGGGATGAACCCTTCCTATACAAGCAATGTAAAGATCAGATTTTGAGAAGGTGTGTTCCCATGGAAGAAGTAGAGGATATACTTAGACATTGCCATTCTTCTGATTATGGAGGGCATTTTGGAGGAGAGAGGACAACAGCCAAGGTTTTACAATCTGGATATTACTGGCCCACGTTATTTAAGGATGCCCACTACTTTGTGTTGAAATGTGATAGATGTCAGAGGGTAGGAAATATTTCCAAAAGAAATTGCCAAGCTCTACAAGGAAAAGACTAAGTGATGGCATGATAAGAAAATTAAGGAGAGACACTTCGACCCAGGCCAGCAGGTTCTATTGTTTAATTCACGCTTGAAGCTGTTTCCAGTAAAGCTTAAGTCTAGGTGGTCAGGTCCCTTTACCATTACACAAGTATTCCCTCATGGAGCCATTGAAATTATGGATGAGACCCTGAATCAACCCTTTAAGGTTAATGGGGGCATACTGAAACATTATTTTGGGGGAGGGTTTGATCGTCAGCATTCTATGACCACTTTAGCTGACCCTCCTACTTCTAATTCTATTACTTAGCTTCATTTTTCTTACACTTTTTGTATATAGTTCTTTTTCTTTTCTGTTGTTTCTTTCTTTGTTTATTTTGCAGGTTTATTTTCTAAGTTTTACGCTTTCAATAAAAGCTTCAGTTGTTCATCAACATCAGATAGGGGAGTACTATGTTCTTGAGTTTAAATTCTTATATTATCTGCACACTGAGGAAACTGTGCACTTTAAGTTAGGGGGAGGGGATATCACTTGAGCATTTTTCAAAAATTGGGCAAAATTGAAAATTTTTTCAAATTTTTTTCGAAAATATGAGCTTAAATTGTTTGATTTTGGGATGATTTAGTGCTTAGCATATAGTTACCTATATTCCGATGATATGACCCCATGATTAAGTCTGATTTTGATTGAATGAGAAACATGATTATAGGAAAAGCATGAAGTTGAATTCTTGAATTTGTCTTAATTCTGATTGTGATTGCCTCATCTTATACACATGTCATGTCATGAATCTGTATATTTATTTAGAGAAAGCTTATGTGGACATAGGATTTCATTTTGTTCAATTGATTTTGCGCATTATATTCTAGAATTTGTTTGATCTAATCTCGAGGTGAAATATTAGATCACACTTAATTAGGGAGATGATTTAGGCCATCTTTGGAGCGTTTGAGCCTTTCGAGCCATCCCTGTACATACTTTATCCCTAGTCACCCATCTGGGCCAAATAAGTCTTTCTCTGTAAATACACCTGCTTATAATTTTCCTTAGCTTAAATACTTTGTTCCTATCCCCTACCCCAAAACATGAAAGTCACTGGGATATATTTTGAGCTTTGTACATATGGGTGTCTGGTGATAGTGAATGTTCAAAAAAAATGAAAAGAAAATGAAAGAGAAAAAGAAGAAAGAAGAAAAATACAAAAATAAAAAAAATGTTTAGTGAAATAAATAAGTTTGGGGGAATTTGAGCTCTTACGTTAAAATCCTGAAAGTAATACATGTTAAGGGGTAATTAACTCTAAATTGACTTTATCATACCTTAGCCCCAGCCTTACATTACAAGCTTAATGAAGTCCTATGTGTGACTACATTAGTGGAGAGAGAAGTGAAAAGCAAACTTATGAGAATGATAACATGTCATTGACTTTGCATTCACTGTGTTTGCATAATCTAATCCGGATAATGTACTGTGAAGTGACTTTGACATTTTTCACACACTCACGAGGAGTCCAATTTGGGTTAGGACTTATGATTGAATGATTTTGAGTGTTGGACTTATAATTGTAACTCTTTGATTTCATAGTCTGTACTTTTTCTTTGAGGATAATATTGGGGAAATTATTGTGTTTAGTACTTGTCATTCTTACAATTATTTTGTTTTGCTTGAGGACAAGCAAAAACTCAAGTTTGGGGGTGCGATAATTCTATTTTTTTAGAATTATTTGTGTTTAATTTCCTAATTAATTATTTAAATCTCAGGTTTATTTTGTTAATTATCCCCTTTATTTAATTAAAATTCTCATGTTTGCAAATAAATTAAATCCGGATGAATTTTGAATATTTCGGTAGAAAATGAACCGGAATTGAGCTAAAATCAAGATTAGACCACGTGGACAACACGAGCCTAGCACATCCAATTGGACAAAAAGACAGATGACATGGAAATATTATTTTTCAAGGAGCCAATGGTGTGAAGACAAGTGGCCAAACAATGCCAACTCATCTAGGATGGAAAAATTACAATTGTACCCCTAAATGTGTATATAAATAGAAAATGATGACAATTGTAAGTGGTGAAAAAAAATAGGGTAGAATAGTTTTTTTTTTTTTAGGTTAACTTTAAAAAGCCTTACTTTCTTTGCTTTGGAGTATTCTGTCGATTAGTCTTTTTCTTGTAGCTTCCATTTTCTTTTCTCCATAGCTACTGTTTTATTCAACTGAGTTTCTTATGAAAAATTCTTGTTTTTAGTTTATCAGTATCGTTGCTTAGAGATATTTCTTTATCATTTTAGTTTACTTCTCCCGTTACCATCATGTTTTTGCTATAAGTTTTATTCAATCCATTTTCGGTTGTAGTCTAAAGCATTTGTAATGCTTTGATCATCAATGCCGGTAATATGTTCTAATGCAGTATTGCCGGTCTAATACAGTGTATTGTCTTGCAATACTGAAATGGTGGAGCAATATTGGTTTGATTGGAGAATGCAATTACAAACCGAGACCATTGGGATTCTGCTTTTGTGTTAAAACCTTCTCCAGCCTCTGTTTAATTTTCAGTTACTACATTTACCTATATTTATATATTCTCTTTGTACTAGTTTTAACCTTATGCATTTTCTAATCTTCTTGGTTTCGATATTTTTTTACTGGGTTTTTCCTTATTCGGTGCTTGCTTGTAGTTAGAATATGATTTCCATGTTTACTGCATTTATTTACTTTTCTTGCATCTAGTTCATTTACTGCATTCTATTTCATCTTCATTGTACTTTTTTACTTGCTGGATTGTGAAAAGATTGTGGTTGATTGTCCGGTATAAAGACTAAAGAAGCAATTCATAAGATCATCGTTTAATTCATGGCAGCAAGTTAACGTCACATTGATTTCTCTGTTTAGCTCTGTTTCTCTTTTATCTTACTATTTCTCATCACAGTGTATTGGTTGTATTGTGTGTAAAATTTTTAGGAAGTTTTCGGTATCAAGAATAGGTAAAGATGACGTTGGAGCATGAATAGCAGTAGGCAGATAATTTAGCTTGATGTTGCAGAGTTGAGAGTGAGGATAATACAGTGGGCAATATCTGGAGCAGGACAGAACCGAGAGCAATGAATGATCGTGCTCGGGATCGTATTGCTGGTACTGTAGTAGAGGACAGACGGTGAGGCAACACCTAAAGCAGTCCAAGGACAAGCAGCTGGACAGAAACTCACCTGGAAGAGAGGCAGTATAATAGCTGGGTAAAGGACCTATACAGCACCAGGACATTCTTTGCCTGGAAATGAATTGTTGAAGAAACAAGCACAGTACCAGCAGCCTCTCGGGACCACTTTGGTGGTTATTTAAATTGCCTAAGGCCATGTTTGGCATATGTCTATTGTAGTGGTTTAATTCATTTTACATGCATTTTTAGATAGATTAATTTCAAGTTAGCCTAGTTAGTTGATTTTTAATGTGCATGTTAGGCATAGTTGCTTTGTTTAATTGGTTTAACTTAGATTTAATTAGGTCACTAATTAATTTTTATTCTAGTATTAGGGGTTGTGCTTAAATTAATTTAGAGTAACTCATTTTAGGCATTTTAAGTTTTCATTTTAAAGTGAAAAAATCCAAAAACTATTTTTCATGCATTAGTTAATTTTTATTGTTAAGTTAGTAATTAGTGATAATTAGGATTAATTTAGATTTAATATTTTAGACTTTTAGATTTGTAGTTAATTTCTTAGTCAATTTACATTTTTATTAGTTAGTTTAATTACATGCATTTTTGTTTTAAGTTTGTTTAAATTTTAGTTTAATTAATTTTATTGCTTTATTTTCATATTTGCATTTTACTTGCGTTAATTAGTTTTAACTGTTTTAATTTCTTTTATAGGTTTTTTATTTTAATTGCGTGAAGTACTGTAAGCAATTTTACTTGATTTTATTTTGTTCTTTTTATTTTATTGCTTTCCAGTAATTTTAATTTTAGATTTAGTAGATCACCCATCAAAATCTCATAATTTGCTAGAATACAGTATTGGATAAGATTAACTGGTAGTTAATTAGGCTAGCCAACTTCCCTGAGGGACGATAATTCGGGACTCAAATTTCATTATTACTTGTATGACCCGTGCACTTACGGACAATACCTTTTGGGCGTGTCACTAGTTTATTTTTATTGAACTGCAACGCTCTTTTTTATTTTGATTCATTATTATATTTCTTGCATTAGTTTTCTTCTACGATATCATGTGTTTCTGCTTCATTACTTTTTGCTTCTCAGTTTTGTACTGATGATGTTTTGCTACTACTGTGGATGGTATGCTGCTGGGGGGCATTGTGTGGAGGCCGGTGATAGCAGTCGCATGCTTCAATCATTTGCTGCATCTTTTAGTGTTTCATAGTTTAGAGTTTTGTTTATTTATTTTTTTGTTTTTACATTACTGTTTAAACTAAAATTTTCTGCCAAGCACTTTTATTAATTTTTGAAAGTAAATTAGAATAGCTTTGGTTCAGTTTAGGAGGATTTTAAATTCAGTTTTGTTTGAACATTTTATTTTACTTTTAGTGAAATGAAGTCTCAGTTTTCATCCTTCTCTATTTTATTCCTGGCGATCTCTTTTTTCTTTCGTGTTCTTTTTCCCTGCTATGACTTTTTACTGATTTTTGGTTCTCTGACCTGTTGTTGGATTCCTGGTTTCGGCTACTGTTTTGCTTTTCTGGTTCTTCAAGCTTGGATGATATCTGTGCTGTTATACTTCTTGCGGCTGTGTTGGGATGTGCGACGGTGCTAGGTGTCTTTTAGCTGCCTTGCTGCTTGGTGTTTTCCTACTGCCATAAAAAAATGGTTCCTCTGTTCTGCTCTATTTCATCGCTCCTGTATTGTTCAGTAAGCTTTTTACTGGAGTTGAGGTTGTTGCATGAGAGTGGATGGCAAGAGATTAGCTGGCGATAATAACCATAATCTTTCTTCATCGTTTCTGCTTCAGTTTTTCTTTGTTTTAATTTCCTTAAATTTGCTACTATTTTATGTTGAAACCTTATGTTAAGTACCTTTTTTATGTTTTATTTTTTATTTTTAGTTGTCTTCGATTCTGCATTGCTGGAGGTGATTAGTGGTTGTTGCAGGAGTGTCCATTTCAGAGGAAGTGCGTCGACGCTGCTGTTTCTATCTTGGCTGAAGTCGCTATTGCCTGGAGCAAGACGCCGTGGTTGTGCATTTCTGGACAGCTCCTAGCTACTACTGTTGCAGCGTGAAAACAAGAAGGACGTGTGCTGCTGGGGAAGAAGACGCATGGCAGGACGTGAAAGAAGGAGTTTGGATGCTGGGTTGTGTGTTGTTGCCTGGTTGTCGAGGAGGTACTGATGTGTGGCAAAGCACGAGCTGGACGAGTGGCGCTTCGGGGTTGTGCTTGTGCAGAGGACGTGTGAAGCAGAGGGAGTACAGCACAAGGACAGAATGTTAGCTGTTGCAGGTTTGTTGTAGGAAGATGGCCCGTGCTGAAGCAGATGCAAGAATGTTGGTGCAGTGCAGGAAAGTTAACAACAGAGAATGCCAGTTGGAACGTGGTGCACAACAGAGCAGTGCATGGCTGAGTTTTTATGTTTATATTTTATTTTGTAATTTTGTTTGCAATAGTTTAGGAGTTTATTATTAGTAGGTTAGTATAATTTTAATTTAGTGCACTTTTTAATTAGTTTAGATAATATTTTAATAATTTAATTAATTTGCATATGTTTAAGATTATTAGATTTAATTGCTTTAGATTTTAGTTTAGATTAAATTTTAGTTTTTTTTATGCTATTGAAATTTTAATTTAATTATTTTCATACATATATTTAGGATTTAGTTAATTTTCATTTTAGGAAAATGTTTATTGTTTTGAGTAAATATTAGTATGATTTTAATGTTAATAGTATATTAATGTAATGCTTATGTATAACATTTAGATTTAATTTATGAAAATACCCTAAATTTTTTTCTAGGTACTTAGACTTAATCGTGAATATCAATGTAGTTATTAGAATTAAATGTATGATTTCTTAAGACAAGGATTTAAATTAAAATTTTATTTTTCTTAGTGAAACTTGGGAGAATTAATTAAAAATATATATATTAACATTAGAAAAGAATCTCCATGGGAAGTGGAAATAAAGTTTATATACAATGAGCTAGGACATATCTATATGAAGCATATATACGATTAATAAGCTAAATCCACTCTTATATATGTACTGAAAAGGAAATCTATCAAATATAAGGATATATATATATATATATATATATATATATATATATATATATATTGCGTAAGTAGTAATTTCTCAAATTAAGCATATGAAGTGCACATATATACATACAGGTAAGTATATACATACACGAGTGTCTACATGTACGAGATGCATTTAAGGGGGACGGAAATGGTCTGACAAGGGGTAGGAATAAAGGAAATATATTTTTATAAACAGGAAGCAGATGACCGGTAGGTAAAGAGTGATATGGGAACTCTGAAAATTATCCAGAACAGAGGTGTGAAGACCCATGCTATTCGGTAAGGTAGATTGATGTTGTCCCATCTGCTTGTTATATATATATATATATATATATATATACTACATAATCACGGGGATGGCTACAACAGAGAAAAAAATAAAGGGTCAGAAAACGCAAAGATGTTCGGGAAAGGAAGTATGGCCTGCTGAGAACATGATGGGAGTAGTTAGAAATGGCTGGAAAACCCGAGAGCCATTCTGGATGAAAGCAATTGATGTGCGCAGCGGCTGGAAACACAGAGGAGAGGACACGAGGTCCACAGCAAGCCAAACTGGAAGAAGAAGGGTGATGATGGCCGAGATATGGGGTGATGAAGGAAGGTAAAAATTGAGAAGGAATGGAGGAGTGAACTGGGCAGAAACAGAGGCAGCAACTGGGAAGGTAGACCCCATTCCTTATCCATGAAGACGCGAACAGAGGCGGACAGGGGAGGATGACAGTGTGTGGTGCGTAGGAGTTGGACTGAAAATCGAAGCCCGGAGCGTGCAGCAAAACGACTTCTGTCTTCATTCTCTTCCTCGGTGCTGAAAGGTAATAGGAGAAGCTTGGATACCCGGGAACAGAGGGGTGCAGTTGGAAGGAATGCGTGAAACCAAGAGGAAGAGTTGGCTTGCTGAAGGATGGTGGGGATGGTGGAGGCTAACTAGAGGATCGGAGGGGCTGGAGAAAAGAAAGGGACAACCCGCGAGACAGGGAACAGAGTGTTCCCTTCTCTGTTTTGGCAGCAACCGAGGGGAGTCTCGGCTAGTGCAGGTGGCTCGTGACCGCCGACTGCTAGGAGGAAGAACGGGAACGGTGACAGCCAGAGGAAGGAAGGGGATGAAGGGAAGTACCGGAGTGAAAACAGCGGCGTCGGGAGGAAGGAGAAGTGAGTGAACAGTGATAACGCAGGAGATGAAGAAAGAAGAAGAAGATAATGAATTTGGCGGGAAGCCAAATTTGAAGAAAGAAAAGAAAAGTATATATATATATATATATATATATATATATATATATATATATATATATATATATATATATATTTGGAGATAGGAGAGAAGGCGCAGAGAAATTTGAAAACCCCGGGAAAAGTGGCTCCGATCGAAATAACCCGAGTGGACCGGATTCGTCGACTCGCTACGTCGAGACAACCGAGTACTGCGGACAGACACTGAGGTAAGGAAAATTCTCATCGTTGCTAGAGATAAATATGCGTAATTTTCGTATATTTGTAGATATGAAATTTAGGTTGAATTTCGCAGTACTGAAATTACCGAAAAGATTAGGTCGAATTTTATGACTGAAAAATTAGAGATTTTAGCTTAGTTGAAGCAATCAAATTTTACGGACTAAATTTTATGATTTGCAGAAATTACGGTATGACTTGAATTCGATTTTAATTATTGAAAATCTTGAATTTTCATAAACCGTTTTCTGAGATTTAAATGAAAAAGGGCTAGTCAGCTTGTTTTAAACGATTTCATAAAACAAATGAATTTATATATGATTTAAGGAAAAAAACGATCTGTTATAAAATTATTCTAATGAAATGTGCTTGAGCGCATATTGATTGTGTCGTACGGTCTGTCTTGCACTGAATTTGAGACAAAGGCGTTAGTGAGATAATGCTGCACATCTGTTCTGTATCTGTATATGTATTTGTGGTCCAAGAGTACGATGTACCGTGTTTCTAATTCTGTTTCTGGTCTTCGGACATTCTGATCTGTGAGCCGTTTGGGTAGCTGACCACTCCCACGGCGATTGACATCCTGACACACCTAGCCCGTGAATTGCCCGGAGTCACCGACATTGACCAATAGTCATTTCTGATATCTGTTATAGCATGCATGCCTTGTCTCGTCTATTTGAAAATATTTATTTGAATTTGTCTGCCTGAACTGAAATATTTGGGCATCTGTCTGTTTTGCTACTGGTAAACTTTGAATTTCTGAATTTACAACAGTAGTTAAATGTATTACTGATACATATTCTGTTTCTGAAAAATCTGTTTCTGGTATTTGTACTTTTGTCGATACTAAATCTGTTTTCTAAATTCTCAAATCTGGTATCTGAGAAATTACCAAATCTGGTATCTGAGAAATTACCAAATCATCTGCATACATTGTGAAAATATTTCAGAGTTGGTAAATATAAAAATATATATTTTTCATAGGTAGTGTATTTATCTACCTGCTATGGGGTTTTTCTTACTGAGCATGTTGAGCTCACCCCCCTTACTTTCCTCACAGAGTTCCTTTGTAGCTGGGATCGTTTCCGTTAGTAAGGCATTCTGCATAGTTAAGATTTCGCGAAGCGTATTTCTGCATCGAAGGTATACCAGTTGTAAGAAATTCTTTTGTATCTAAAATTATGTAAGTATAGTAATGCAATACAAGATGTGTCTGGAGAATGTGAACATATTCTATTTAAATTTGTTACTGAGAAAAAAAATTTAATCACACTGAATATTGTTCTGACCTAATATCGACTTATAACCCAACCGAAAAATATCTGTAAATTCGGGTCGTTACAATTTAAGGGTAGAATCATTTTATGCATCTTTAGGATAATTTTCATTTTAAATTTTAAAAAAACCAAAAAAAATATTTTATTTCTTATGCATCATTTAGAGTAGATTTTATTTTTAATTTAGGCATTTTATTAATTTAGTAATTATCTAGAGCTTATTATAATTTCGATTACTAATTTAGGCATTTAGGGTTAAAGTTGTACTAGAGAGTTTAGAAGTTTTTTTAGAATTTTATTTCATTAGGCCTTAGGTTAGATTACTTTGCATTTTTATTTCTTTTAATCAATTAGATTAAACATATGTAATTTTTATATTAGGATTTTCTAGTTTTAATCTATTTGTTTTTATTTCTTTACTTTCTTATATTTGCATCTTTAGTCTATTTACATTAATTAATTCGAGTTTTAGTATCTTTTTTTTTTTTTTTGTAGATTCTTGCTTTGTAAGACCCGATTTTGGTTAAAACATAAAAATTAAAAATGCAAAATGTAAGACCCGAATTTAATTAAAATAGGAAAATTAAATAAGAAAAGATGGGGGAAGTATGAAGGAAAGTCGGGTTAAATTAATCCCGAACACGTGTAAGGGCAAAATGGTCAAAAGATCGAAAGTCGGTATAATTTCGATAAAGAAAATTAATTAAAAATATGGATTTGAGAAATCTTGGTCAATAAAGATGAAATATAATTATTCTGGATTAAATCGATCAAGATTCGGAAATTTAAAAATACCGAAAAATTGTCGGAACGGTATCTCGAAAAGCGCGAAGAAATATTATCGAAGATTTAGAGAAAAATATAATAAATAAATTAAATAAAATTAAATTAATTAATTTAGAATAAAATAATAATTTTAAGGGATATTTGGGTATTTTTAGTGTATTTTAATGAATAAAATAAATTGTTAAATAATAATGATAAAAAAAAAAGAGGAAATCAGAAGTTATCGGGGAGAGAGAACAACCAGAGAAACCGAGGGAATGCTGCCGCGCGTGGCCGACCGACGAGCCACCACCGGCGACCTTTGACCTCCGACGAAGGGCCGAACAGCAAGAGGAGAGGCCGGCGAAGCCATTGGCACCGGTGACGCGCCGTCAGGAGGCCGGAGATCGCGGAACGGAGGAGGAGAAGACCGCGGGAAAAACGGAGTCGGTACCGGCGATCCACGGCAGCTGGGGGCGAACGGCGGGTACCGGTGTGATCAGGAGGAGGAGCCGGTCCTTTTGAGACCGGTATTGGCCAACGAAACCGCCGGATCGAGAGGTGGCAGCCGCGGGAAAAGAGATGGCCATCGGCGGCGAACGACGGCGATCCAGGCGAAACCGAGGCCAGATTCCGAAAGCCCAGGCGACGGTGATCATTTCTGCACCGGTCTCATGCGACGAAACGGCGGGAATCGCCGGCGACGGCCAAGGGAAGAAAATGGGTCCGACGACCGAGAGAGAAGAGGCCGAACCGGCGGCGTTCCGGCGACCTCGACCCAAACCAAGGGCAGATTCGGGCTGCGGATGACCCAGCGGAGCGATTGGCGGTGGAAGCCGGCAGAGAACCGGCCGGCAAGGCAGTGAACCGACGGTGAACCGGCCGAACCGGAGTGAACCGACGGTCTGAACCCGTCCGAACCGGACTGAACCGGTTCAGCCAAAAAGAGGGGAAAAAAGGAGAAAAAGGGAAAAAGAAAAAGAGGAAAAAAAATTGTGGAAAATTTCGGTGATGCAATCGAGCTTCGGGTAAGTCGATAAGCGGTCAAATTGACCCGATTTAAATTTGGAATATTTTATTTAATTAAATTTCGACCGAAAAGTTTACCCGAAAATGTAATTAATTGTGTAGCTCGACGATTGGCATCCACCGAGGGCTCGAGACAGTCTCGATTTGCGGACTAGCATGGAATCTCGGGTAAGTGACCCCTATTTACGATAATTTTCTCGTTATGCGTGATATTGATTTAATTTCCGCATAAATTGAATTAAATTATGAAAATTTAGATTAATTGTCGTAAATATTAAATTTAGCTATTCGAGAATTAGAACGAGGCCCGATAAATTATTGGTGGGCCCAGTGAGCCCAATAGGCCTCGATAAAGTGAGAATTAAGTGGAAAACGGGCTTAAGACCGATTAAGGCCCATTAAGGTGCAATCGGGCCCAATAGGGGTAAACGGGCCCGATGATTTAAATTAAGCCCAAAAAATATTAAATACAATTAAGTTGTATAATATCTGACCTGAGGAATATTAATACGCAGTTCCGGGCATTGGATTGGAAGCATATCGGACTGCGCGACGAGACAACATTGGAAAAGAAAAGGTCAGACTCGACGAGAATCGAGGTAAGGGAATTCTGCGGACTGCTAGAGGTAACTTTATGCAATTTTAAATTCATATGCAGTCCTTTAAAATTAACTGAAGGGTCTAGAGGTCGAAGAACAATTTTAGTGCCCCGAATGGGCAAAATTACTAAAATACCCTTGTTAAGGGTAGAATCTAAAAATTTAGGAAAAATTGGGAGGAGCAAGGACAAGAGGTTCCTGCTCGTTCTGGAGGTATTTCAACGCATGCATGAGTAGGCTGTCTCACTTTTAAAGAAAAATGCATAGCATTGCATATCTTAATTGTTGTGATTTCTGTGAAAACTATTTGGAAATAACCGAGCCGCCTACATGTTTTTATTTACATGTGACGTGCTAGAGCTCAGCTCGCACGATGTTTGATTTGTGTGATGCATGCATTAGTGCTAGAGCGAGAGCTCGCACTAGAGTTTTACATGCATAGGTGCTAGAGTATAACTCGCACCAGATTTCACATGCTTTTGCGTGACACAGTGCTAGAGTCTAACTCGCTAGATTTTATAAGATTCTCATACAATTTATATACAGAGTGCTGAGCATAGCTCGCACTAGTTTTACTGGATTTGTGGAGTAGCGCTGTCTGCCCTTGGAGTCAGCCAAAAGGCCCAACAGGCTCAAAAGACCTCTTAAGTAGGGTGAGAGTGAGGGATGAGGTTGGCGGCCTTGTGGAGATTTAAAGCGGGCTCTGCCAAGTTTACTTGATTTGATGAGAGTGCTGAGCATCGCTCGCACTGATTTTTATGAGAACATACGATGAGCCGTGCTTGGAGCATCGGGTAGACTGTGTGTCACCGATTTAATAGGCTCGCACGTGCGTTTTGAGACATGGCAACGAGTATTGAGTTATGAAAACCTCTGTGGGAAGCAGGCCATTTGGGCTGGAGTACCTAGAGTGATATGGGTCCATGGAGTACGATGTACCGTGCAAGTAGCATGGAGTACGATATACCGTGGGGTATCTTCGGATACGGTATCTTTGTGATACAGGGTATCTTCGGATACGGTATCTTTGTGATACGGGGTATCTTTGTGATACGGTATCTTTGTGATACGGGGTATCTTTGTGATACGGTATCTTTGTGATACGGGGTATCTTCGGATACGGCATCTTCGGATGCGTGAGATCGGATAAGACTGACGGGTTGGATTGACCCACCTCCCGGGCAGTTCCCGATCAGGGTGAGACCTCGCACACTGGGATCCGTGAAGCTAGAGGGACTTACGAGGACATATTGGCCAGTCCTGGTTATTACCGATATACAGTATTACCTAGTCTCGTATCTTGTATATATATACGTATGTTTTCGATATCGATGCTTTTGAGAGACTCAATTTCCATGGTTTTGTGTGAGTCAGGATCACCCGAAGGAGGGGTCGAGTCCTGACTTCATTGTGAAATTTTAAATGGGAAAGAAATGATTTAAAATGAATTGCATGTTGAATTTTCCGTGCAACTTGATTTACATAACATCATGACGCATATCATTTGTTTTAAAATGTGTGGAGAAAGGGTGGTTTATGCATGGCACCACGTTCATGTAGGTAGTATGGTTACCTACTTGTTCGTAGGATTGCCTTACTGAGCTTGATGTGCTCACCCCTTTCATTTTCTCCCACAGATAATCTCCAGTTGAAGTCACGACGACTCAGTACTGCATTCCGGATATCCGCTGCTACCCATCAACATAAGGTATATACACTTGTACATATTGTATCTACATAAGCATAGCACAGTAACATGTTTGTAAGTAACTTTAGGGGATGTATAAATAATATAAACAATTATAAATGACTGGAGAATAAATAAGTTAGATGGTAATTGAATGGTGGGACTGGCATTGACGCACAGCCTAATTATTAGTGGAGTGTTGGTCACGATTCGAGGACAGGTAAGAATGTAAGTAAGAAAATAATAAAAAGCGAAAAATTAACTCTGATTTTTGGGTAGTTTGGGTCGTGACATATAAAGGTGGTATCAGAGCGAAGTTGGTCTGATGTGTGTCAGTGTCAGTAATTAGGAAATTACATCCCCGTGTTACTGTGCTTAGTTAGATACAATAGTGTATATCGAGATGGGCTTGACTAAGAAATGGTTGAGAATGCAGGAATGCTTAATATGAGTCGCGTTAGATGAGATAGTGCACGAGGCAGAGGTCGTAGAGGTAGACCTGAATCTGCTAAGTCGTTCTGAGTTTGACTATGAGAATCATGATGAAATTGAAATGGAGGCTAATGTTGAGCATGCCCCACAGAGTTTGATAGAGAGATCGGACAGTATTGAGACACGCTTCGCGAGATTGGAGCGGAGTGCGGAGATTATTTTGAGGAGAAAATTGCTCAGATTATGTATGAGATCAGAGGGCGCAGCGGAACATTGGTGGAAACCCGCTCGACCCATCTTAAGAGTTAAGATGAGAAATAATTATAGATGTATTCTGATGATATGATATCTCGGTCATGATTTAAAGGAAATTTTGAATTAAAGTCCTTGCTTTGACCCAGAGGATTTGATTTATTAACGAGCATGGAGACTCGATTATATTCTGGGCAGATATTACCTCGACACTATGAACAAGTGACAGTCGAGATGTCTAAAAGTTTATGGAAGGGCTCAGATTGTCAGTTAGAGTCTGATTAGCCCGTGAGATATTACCTATACCGAGGCAGTGCGCAGATTTACAATTGGGTAAATAAGAACACGAATTGCACGCCTCTGTGATTGAGAAAGGTAATGAGGGCCGAAATAGAGACAGAAAGAGAATCGAGAAATGACAGAGATGTCAAAATGGGAAAATGGAAATTGGTTAAAGATTAGATTCGATGAGTTATGGGCTGAGATAATTGGTAAGGCCCTAGTACATCCAATTTTGGCACTGTTGAGGGGCATTGTGATTGGAGGACCCTGACCTGCTACGAAGCAGTGTAGCAGTGTGAGCACTGTAAGCAGTGTGAGATGTGTGGTGGATACCACGGAAGAAGGGTCTATACCTACACTGTATTGATGAAAATGGCCGTTAAGTGTGGTAAGACGGACCATTGATTTTGATTGCTCAGAGTTGAACGAGATCGCCCCACAGAAAAGGTAAAGAGACAGAGAAAAATTTCATTGGTATAGTTGCAACGAAAAGGGAGGAAATAGCCGAAAAGAAAAAAAGGAAAGTAGGCTGTTGGACGAAGGCGAGAGGATGTCTTGGACCAGGACACTATTGATGTTTCATAGATGTGGTGTAAGATACCACACTTGTTATGAATAACGAAGTACGTATGTTCATTGATCCTGGTGCCACATATTTATTTATACCGCCTTCATTCGCATATAAGTGAGTAAAAAGGCATGAATGCCTACATCATTGGGGACAATTCTGATAAATGAGTACCCTAATAGAGGAGGATTAATTAACGGAATATGGCTATAGAGATTTTAAGTTGAAAACAGGGGTGCAACAGTTGAAAATTACAGGAGTAAAGGATTGTACTCACGGAATCAATAATGAAAGAGTTTTGTCGTGATTGATACACCAAGGAGATAATCTTAGAGATAAGATAGATCCTAAATATAAGATGTATTGGAGTAAGAGATATATGCTAGGTAAGGAATACCCTTATTATGCGAAGTAATTGAGGTTAAGCGATTAGTAACGAATATAAATTGTGACCGCATAGACTGAGATATTACGTAGTTGTGGTTAAGTCTGAAGGCTAATAAAGGTATTTCAAAATACCTCCCCGCCTGAAGACTTGACAGTGTCTAAAAGTATATATGTATAACCTATAACGTGAAATCGAGCGTCGTAATAGATAACTTTAGCATTAGGATACCTCTACTAAGACGATAAGAATATAAAAACTCGACAAATCATGAAGGTTAACATAGTAAATTTAATAGGTGCCGTTAAGGTAAGGAAAAGGAAATGGCGCAGGTTAGTACCTGAAAACGTAAGCGGTTGAGAAGGATCTTATACGCTTATGCGTAAATAAGTCAAGGTTTAGATCGAGTTGTAATCATCATTATCGATGATATATTGGGTGTAGTTAAAGTCTAGGGCGATTTATAAGTAACAATTGGAAGATGGCTTTTACAGATGGATTATTGCGAGATTTAAAATGGTATACCTTGTTGACACGTTTAATTAAGAAAACGTGGTCTCGGAATAAGATGAGAGATGTGACATAGACTTCGGTGTAATGAAGTATGAACTGACCCCCGTGAATAATTTCACCATACCCAACAGCTCAAGAGGATCTCAGTGAGTATGGATACCTCAAAATTATGATGGAGCTGTGTATTGATGTATAATGGGAAGATAGTCAAGTATGGAGTCAGACAACTCCTTGATCATGAAATAAACTATCTGACCCATGACTTAAGTTGGCAACAGTAATTATACCAAGAATATGGTACTATTATGTACATGGTGAGAAATTGTGGATATGCACTGATCATAAAGCCCGAGTATCTGTTTTCACAGAAAGAGGCAAATATGAGAATAAATATTGGGTTAGAGCTTCTGAGAGATTTTGATTTATGAAAATTGTACCCCCGGGAAAGGCTGATGCTTTGAGCAGAAAGAGCCTCGGGGTGGTATTACATATGATGGTCAGGGAGCGTGAGCTGCTAGAGCAGTTGTGAACCTCAGTATTGATGTGATCCCTTCTGATGATGGCAGTGATTAGTATGATTATGTGACAGCTAGCCTGATGATTAGAACCGGATGAGAGTGCCCGGATTTGCCAGGCTTAGCGTGATGATCGACCGGATCTCGATAGTTTGGGTCTGATTCAGAAGGGTACAGTGATAGAGTTCACAGTGGGTGATGATGAGTTACTGAGGATTCAGAGACAGTATGAGTGCTCCCCAGGACCACAATGGATGAGATAGTAATATTGTCAGAAGCTCACTCTTCGGGATATACAGTGCATATGGAAGTAAATAAATATATCGAAATCTCGAAAAGGGTATGGGTGGTCAGATGTGGAAAGAGATATTGGTGGAGATTGTATAAAAGTGCCTAGTGTGTCAGCAGAGTAAGGTAGAGTATTAAAAGTCTGCAGAGTTATTGCAGCACCTACCTATATCGACACGGCAAGAAAAATGAGAGCAAGTCTCCATGAATTTTATGATGGGTTACAGAGAACCCAGGTGAATTACGAGGCTATTTGGATGATAGCCGACAGATTGCCTAAGTCTACCCACTTTTTGGTTATGAAATCCCCCAAATACTCAAAGTGTATATGAGGATTCAGGTATAAGGAAGATTGTGAAACATTAAGTAGCGTTCCAGTGAGTATGGTATCATATAGGGATTCCCGCTTTACTTCCGATTTCAGAGGATATTTTTAGGAAGCTATGGGAACCCGATTGAATATTTGCACAGCTTTCCATCCTCAGACAGATGGTCAGTCAGAGAGGACTGTACAAGTTCTGGAGGATCCGATGAAAGCGTGTGCCATTGATTTTATAAGCTCCTGGAATGATCAGTTGATTTCTAATCGAATTAGCCAATAACGACAATTGGCAGTTGAGTATCGGGATAACAAGATATGAGGCAGTGTATGGCTGTTGGGGTTGTTCCCCAAATTGGATAAGAAAAAGTGGGTGACAGAACAGAATTAATTTCGACTTTGGATAATAAATCTCTGAGGATGTTTAGTTAAGGATGAGAGATTAAGAACACCTCAGAGCAGATAGACAAGTATTGAAATTCACAGGGAGTGAATTAGTATGGTTGAAACATTCTTGTCCTAAGAGAATAAGGACATAGCGAACTTTTGGAAGAAGGTAAATTGAGTTGTGCTGGATAGAATATTTTGAGAGATTGGACAAGTGGGAGATAAGACCTGTAGGTTGGTGTTATCACCTGAATTAACAGGCACCCACAATGTGTTTCAACTTTTTGATGCTTCGGAAATACTATCCAGATCCAGCATAGGTGATAGGATATGAGATCTAGCAGTTCAGCGTAATACAAATATAAGTATATTGAAGAAGTTGATTCGGGCATTAAACAGGAAAGAGAAAATATTAAGGTTTAAGATGATCTCCCTAATTAAAGTCCTTCGGTAGTAATACACTCCGGAGAAGGTCACATAAGAATTTAAGAGTATGATACGATCGATGTACCTGGAGTTGTATATGGACTTATATGACTTGGTTCTAATTTGGAGGACCAAATTCTATAAGTGGGGGAGAGTTGTAAGACCCGAATTTAATTAAAATAGGAAAATTAAATAAGAAAAGATGGGGGAAGTATGAAGGAAAGTCGGGTTAAATTAATCCCGAACACGTGTAAGGGCAAAATGGTCAAAAGACCGAAAGCCGGTATAATTTCGATAAAGAAAATTAATTAAAAATATGGATTTGAGAAATCTTGGTCAATAAAGATGAAATATAATTATTCTGGATTAAATCGATCAAGATTCGGAAATTTAAAAATACCGAAAAATTGTCGGAACGGTATCTCGAAAAGCGCGAAGAAATATTATCGAAGATTTAGAGAAAAATATAATAAATAAATTAAATAAAATTAAATTAATTAATTTAGAATAAAATAATAATTTTAAGGGATATTTGGGTATTTTTAGTGTATTTTAATGAATAAAATAAATTGTTAAATAATAATGATAAAAAAAAAAGAGAGGAAATCAGAAGTTATCGGGGAGAGAGAAGAACCAGAGAAACCGAGGGAATGCTGCCGCGCGTGGCCGACCGACGAGCCACCACCGATGACCTTTGACCTCCGACGAAGGGTCGAACAGCAAGAGGAGAGGCCGGCGAAGCCATTGGCACCGGTGACGCGCCGTCAGGAGGCCGGAGATCGCCGAACGGAGGAGGAGAAGACCGCGGGAAAAACGGAGTCGGTACCGGCGATCCACGGCAGCTGGGGGCGAACGGCGGGTACCGGTGTGATCAGGAGGAGCCGGTCCTTTTGAGACCGGTATTGGCCGACGAAACCGTCGAAATCTATCGGATCGAGAGGTGGTAACCGCGGGAAAAGAGATGGCCACCGGCGGCGAACGACGGCGATCCAGGCGAAACCGAGGCCAGATTCCGAAAGCCCAGGCGACGGTGATCATTTCTGCACCGGTCTCATGCGACGAAACGGCGAGAATCACCGGCGACGGCCAAGGGAAGAAAATGGGTCCGACGACCGAGAGAGAAGAGGCCGAACCGGCGGCGTTCCGGCGACCTCGACCCAAACCAAGGGCAGATTCGGGCTGCGGACGACCCAGCGGAGCGATTGGCGGTGGAAGCCAGCGGAGAACCGGCCGGCAAGGCAGTGAACCGACGGTGAACCGGCCGAACCGGAGTGAACCGGCGGTCTGAACCGGTCCGAACCGGACTGAACCGGTTCAGCCAAAAAGAGGGGAAAAAAGGAGAAAAAGGGAAAAAGAAAAAGAGGAAAAAAAATTGGGGAAAATTCTGGTGATGCAATCGAGCTTCGGGTAAGTCGATAAGCGATCAAATTGACCCGATTTAAATTTGGAATATTTTATTTAATTAAATTTCGATCGAAAAGTTTACCCGAAAATGTAATTAATTGTGTAGCTCGACGATTGGCATCCACCGAGGGCTCGAGACAGTCTCGATTTGCGGACTAGCATGGAATCTCGGGTAAGTGACCCCTATTTACGACAATTTTCTCGTTATGCGTGATATTGATTTAATTTCCGCATAAATTGAATTAAATTATGGAAATTTAGATTAATTGTCGTAAATATTAAATTTAGCTATTCGAGAATTAGAACGAGGCCCGATAAATTATTGGTGGGCCCAGTGAGCCCAATAGGCCTCGATAAAGTGAGAATTAAGTGGAAAACGGGCTTAAGGCCGATTAAGGCCCATTAAGGTGCAATCGGGCCCAATAGGGGTAAACAGGCCCGATGATTTAAATTAAGCCCAGAAAATATTAAATACAATTCAGTTGTATAATATCTGACCTTAGGAATATTAATACGCAGTTCCGGGCATTGGATTGGAAGCATATCGGACTGCGCGACGAGACAACATTGGAAAAGAAAAGGTCAGACTCGACGAGAATCGAGGTAAGGGAATTCTGCGGACTGCTAGAGGTAACTTTATGCAATTTTAAATTCATATGCAGTCCTTTAAAATTAACTGAAGGGTCTAGAGGTCGAAGAACAATTTTAGTGCCCCGAATGGGCAAAATTACTAAAATACCCTTGTTAAGGGTAGAATCTAAAAATTTAGGAAAAATTGGGAGGAGCAAGGACAAGAGGTTCCTGCTCGTTCTGGAGGTATTTCAACGCATGCATGAGTAGGCTGGCTCACTTTTAAAGAAAAATGCATAGCATTGCATATCTTAATTGTTGTGATTTCTGTGAAAACTATTTGGAAATAACCGAGCCTCCTACATGTTTTTATTTACATGTGACGTGCTAGAGCTCAGCTCGCACGATGTTTGATTTGTGTGATGCATGCATTAGTGCTAGAGCGAGAGCTCGCACTAGAGTTTTACATGCATAGGTGCTAAAGTATAACTCGCACCAGATTTCACATGCTTTTGCGTGACACGGTGCTAGAGTCTAACTCGCACCAGATTTTATAAGATTCTCATACAATTTATATACAGAGTGCTGAGCATAGCTCACACTAGTTTTACTGGATTTGTGGAGTAGCGCTGTCTGCCCTTGGAGTCAGCCAAAAGGCCCAACAGGCTCAAAAGACCTCTTAAGTAGGGTGAGAGTGAGGGATGAGGTTGGCGGCCTTGTGGAGATGTAAAGCGGGCTCTGCCAAGTTTACTTGATTTGATGAGAGTGCTGAGCATCGCTCGCACTGATTTTTATGAGAACATACGATGAGCCGTGCTTGGAGCATCGGGTAGACTGTGTGTCACCGATTTAATAGGCTCGCACGTGCGTTTTGAGACATGGCAACGAGTATTGAGTTATGAAAACCTCTGTGGGAAGCAGGCCATTTGGGCTGGAGTACCTAGAGTGATATGGGTCCATGGAGTACGATGTACCGTGCAAGTAGCATGGAGTACGATGTATCGTGGGGTATCTTCGGATACGGTATCTTTGTGATACAGGGTATCTTCGGATACGGTATCTTTGTGATACGGGGTATCTTTGTGATACGGTATCTTTGTGATACGGGGTATCTTTGTGATACGGTATCTTTGTGATACGGGGTATCTTCGGATACGGCATCTTCGGATGCGTGAGATCGGATAAGACTGACGGGTTGGATTGACCCACCTCCCGGGCAGTTCCCGATCAGGGTGAGACCTCGCACACTGGGATCCGTGAAGCTAGAGGGACTCACGAGGACATATTGGCCAGTCCTGGTTATTACCGATATACAGTATTGCCTAGTCTCGTATCTTGTATATATATACGTATGTTTTCGATATCGATGCTTTTGAGAGACTCAATTTCCATGGTTTTGTGTGAGTCAGGATCACCCGAAGGAGGGGTCGAGTCCTGACTTCATTGTGAAATTTTAAATGGGAAAGAAATGATTTAAAATGAATTGCATGTTAAATTTTCCGTGCAACTTGATTTACATAACATCATGACGCATATCCTTTGTTTTAAAATGTGTGGAGAAAGGGTGGTTTATGCATGGCACCACGTTCATGTAGGTAGTATGGTTACCTA
Organism: Firmiana major; assembly: GCA_033439115.1. NCBI lineage: Eukaryota > Viridiplantae > Streptophyta > Magnoliopsida > Malvales > Malvaceae > Firmiana > Firmiana major. Next base: position 14,083,016 of record CM065904.1, on the reverse strand, counting down.
CTTGTTCGTAGGATTGCCTTACTGAGCTTGATGTGCTCACCCCTTTCATTTTCTCCCACAGATAATCTCCAGTTGAAGTCGCGACGACTCAGTACTGCATTCCGGATATCCGCTGCTACCCATCAACATAAGGTATATACACTTGTACATATTGTATCTACATAAGCATAGCACAGTAACATGTTTGTAAGTAACTTTAGGGGATGTATAAATAATATAAACAATTATAAATGACTGGAGAATAAATAAGTTAGATGGTAATTGAATGGTGGGACTGGCATTGACGCACAGCCCAATTATTAGTGGAGTGTTGGTCACGATTCGAGGACAGGTAAGAATGTAAGTAAGAAAATAATAAAAAGCGAAAAATTAACTCTGATTTTTGGGTAGTTTGGATCGTGACACAAAAGGACTGAAATGAAATTCTCGAACACGTTGAAGGGCAAAATGGTCAAAAGATCGAAAGTCGAAATAAATTCGATAAGAAAATTTAATTAAAATATGGATTTGAGAAATCTTGATCAATAAAGGAGAAATAATTAAATTTCAGGTTAAATTGATCAAGATCCAGAATTTTTAGAAATACCGAAAAGTCATTTGGGACAATATCCCAAAAATACGGAGAAATTATATTCGAAAAAGGTTAAAATATGATAAATAAATTAAATAAAAATTAAATTAATTAATTTAGAATAAAATAATATAAGTTGTAGATATTTTGGAATATTGTAGAGTATTTTAATTAATAGTATGATAATAAAATAAATAAATAAATAAATAAATAAAAAGATAGAGAATTGAAAGTTTCAGGGAGAGAAGAAGGAAAAACAGAGCCAAAACCGAGGAGAAGGCCGGACGACTACCGGCGGCCCAATCGGCCAGTCGAGGGTTCAAAAAGGAAGAGGGCGTCGGCGCGACCTCCCTGGTACCGGCGACGCGCCACACCGACATCGGAGGAGGCCGAAAACGGCAGGAGAAGCCGCGGGAAGAAAGAGCTCCAATCGGCGGCGAACGGCGCCGATCTGGCCAACCCCACCCCCAGCCGAACGTCCCCGAGGCCAAGACGAGCAGATTGGTGGTGGCGGCAGTCGCCGAAACCGACGAATAGCGCTGAAAACGGCAGAAATGGAAATGGGTTCCGACGGCCGAGGGAGAACAGTCGGACCGGCGACTTTTCGGCGGCCTTGGATGAAACCGAGGGCAGATCTGAGATGCGGACGACCCAGCGGAGCCACTGGTGGCAGAAGCCGACGGAGAACCGACGGGCAAGGCCTTGAACCGGCCGAACAGGTTCAGCCAATGTGGAAAGGGAAAAAGGAGAAAAAAGGGAAAAAGAAAAAGAGAAAAAATTGAGAAAAAATCCCGGCGATGTAATCGAGCTACGGGTAAGTCAGTAGCAGTCGAAATTGACCGATTTAAATTTTGAAATATTTTATTTAATTAATTTTCGACTGGAAATTTACTCAAAAATTTATGAAATTGTGTAGCTCGACAATCGACGTCAAACGAGAGCTCGAGACAGCCTCGATTTACGTACTAGCATAGAATCTAAGGTAAGTAACCCTTATTTACGATAATTTGCATCATTATGCGTGTTTCGGATTTAATTTCCGCATTAATTAAATTAAAATTTGGAAAGTCAGATAAATTGTCGTAAATAATAAATTTAGCTATTCGGGAATTAGAACGAGGCCCAAGAAATTGTTGGTGGGCCCAATGAGCCCAATAGGCCTCGATAATGTGAAAATTAAGTGAAAAACGGGTTTAAGGTCGATTAAGACCCATTAAGGTGCAATCGGGCCCAATAGGGGTAAATGGGCCCAATGATTTAAATTAAGCCCAGAAAATAGGAAATACAATTAAATTGTATGATATCTGACCTGAAAAATAATTATACGCAGTTTTGGACATTGGATTGGGAGTAAATCGGACTGCGTGACGAGACAGCAGTGGAAAAAGGAAAGGTCAGACTCTACAGAAAAATAAGGTAAGGGAATTCTACGGACTGCTAGAGGTAACTTTACGAAATTTCAAGTCATATGCAGTCTTTTAAATTATCTGAAGGGTCTAGAAGTAAATAAATAATTTTAGTGCCTTGAATGGGAAAATTACCAAAATACCCTTGTTAAGGGTAAAATTTACAATTTTAGGAAAAATTGGGAGGAGCAAGAACAAGAGGTTCCTGCTCGTTCTGGAGGTGTTTTGATGCATGCATGAGTAGGCTGGCTAACCTTGAAAGAAAAATGCACAGCATTTCATAGTTTCAACGATGAAATTGTTTTGAAAACTGTTTCAAGGAAACAGAGCCGCATACGTGTTTTTATTTACATGTGACGTGCTAGAGCTCAGCTCGCACGATGTGTTGATTTGTGTGATGCATGCATTAGTGCTGGAGCGAGAGCTCGCACTAGAGTTTTACATGCATTGGTGCTAGAGTCCAACTCGCACCAGATTTTATATATATATATATGATTTTCGTGACAGATGCTAGAGTTTAACTCGCACCAGATTTTACATGATTTTCGTGACAGGGTGTTAGAGTGTAACTCGCACCAGATTTTTCACATGATTTGATGAGAGTGCTAGAGCTTAGCTCGCACTAGTTTTACTTGAATTGACGAGAGTGCTGGAGCATCGCTCGCACCCCCCACTGATTTTTATGAGAACATGCGATAAGCCGTGCTTGGAGCTTCTGGTAGACTGTGTGTCACCGATTAAATAGGATCGCACGTGCATTTTGAGACATGGCATGAGTATAGAGATATGATATGGGTCCACGGAGTACGATGTACCGTGCAAGTAGCATGGAGTACGATGTACCGTGTGGTATCTTCGAATACGGGGTATCTTCGGATACGGCATCTTCGGATGTGTGGGATCGGATAAGACTGACGGGTTGGATTGACCCACCTCCCGGGCGGTTTTCGATCAGGGTGAGACCCCGCACACTAGGATCCGTGTAGCAGAGGGGCTCACGAGGACACACAGCCATAGTCCTGGTTATTACCGATATACAGATGTTGCCTAGTCTCGCATGTTGATGATCTTGACGATGATTGAAACTGGGTTTTAAACTAAATGTGCATGATGATTATTTCCATGCTTTTTAAACCCATGTGTGATGTAAACTGATTTTCGTGATTTTGTGTGAGTCAGGACCACCCGAGGGATGGGTTGAGTCTTGGATTTTTTGTGAAATTTTAAATGAGAAAGAAATGATTTAAAAAGAGTTGCATGTTGAATTTTTCATGCGAACGTGTTTTACATGACATCATGAATCATTGTATCAGTTTTGAAATGTGTGGAGAAAGGGTGGTTTATGCATGGCACCACGTTCATATAGGTAGTATGGTTACCTACTTGTTCGTAGGATTACCTTACTGAGTTTGATGTGCTCACCCCTTTCATTTTCTCACACAGATAATCTCCAGTAGATGTTGAGGCGACTGAGTGCTGCATTCCGGATATCCGCTACTACCCATCATTTAAGGTATACACACTTGTTCATATTGTATCTAAATAAGCATAGCACAGTAACATGTTTGTAAGTAACTTTAGGGGATGTATAAATATTGTAAACACTTATAAATGACTGAGAAAGAATTAAGTTATATGGTAAATGAATGGTGGGACTGGCATTGACGCACGGCCCAATTGTTAGTGGAGTGTGGTCACGATCAGAGGACAGGTAAGCATGAAAGAAAATAACAAAACGCGAAAAATTTACTCTGATTTTTGGGTAGTTTTGGGTCGTGACATATAAAGGTGGTATCAGAGCAGAAATTGGTCTGATGTGTGTCAGTGTCAGTAATTAGGAAATTACATCCCCGTGTTACTATGCTTGGTTAGATATAATAGTGTATATCGAGATGGGTTTTAATTAAGAAATGGTTGAGAATGCAGGAATACCTAATATTAGTCGCAATAGAGAAGGTAGAGCACGAGGCAGAGGTCATAGAGGTAGACCTGAGCCTGCTAATCATGCTGAGTTAACCTATGAGAATCAGGATGAGATTGAAATGGAGGTTTATATTGAGCATGCCTCACAGAGTCCGACAGAGAGATCGGACAATATTGAGACACGTTTCGCGAGGTTGGAGCAGAGTGTGGAGAATATTTTGGGAGCAAATTGGTCAGAGTATGCATAAAATTTGAGGGCAAGTCGGAGCATTGATGGAAGTCTGCTCGACCCAACTTAAGAGTTAAACATCCAGAGCTGACAAGAGAAATATTTTTGGATGTATTCCGGTGATAGAATATCCCGGACACTGTTTAAAAGGAATTGATTTATTGATGAGTATGAATTATGAGTATGAAACTCAGTTATATTCTTGGGCAGATATTACCTCACACTATGAATAGTGACAGTCGAGATGTCTAAAAGTTCATGGAAGGGCTCAAATTGTCAATTAGAGTCTGATTGGCCCATGAGATATTACCTATGTCGAGGCAGTGCGTAAACTACAGTAGTGTGAATAAGATTGTGGGTTGCATGCCTCTGAGATTGGGAAAGGTAGTAAGGGTCGAAATAGAGACCGAAAGAGAATTGAGAATGACAGAAATGTCAGAATGGGAAAAAGGTAGTTTAGTAAAAGATTTGATTTGATGAGTTATGAGCTAAGATGATTGGTAAGGCCACAGTATCCGATTGTAGCACTTTTGAGGGGTATTGTGATTGGAGAACCCCGATCTGCTGCGGATCACTATAGAATGTGTGGTAAATACCATGGAAGTAGGACCTACACCTACATATTATTGATGAAAATGGTCGTTAAATGTGGTAAGATGGACCATGTATTTTGATTGCTCAGAGTTGGGCGAGATTGCCCCACAGAAAGGTAAAGAGATAGAGAAAACCCTGTTGAGATAGCTGCATCAAAAAGGGAGGCCACAGTCGAAGAGAAAAGGAAAGTAGGCTGTTGGACGAAGGCGAGTGTATGTCTTGGACCAGGACACTACTGATGTTTCACAGGATGTGGTGAAAAGATACCACACTGCTTATGAATAAAGAAGTAATTGTGTCAATTGATCCTGGTACCACGTATTTCTTCATACCGCCTTCATTTGTATGTAAGTGAGTAAAAGACATGAATGCCTACACTCTAGAGCACAATGCTGATGAATTGAGTACCCCAATAGAGGAAGGTTAACTAACGGAATAATTATGAAGAGATTTTAAGCTGAAAACGGGGGAAGAAGTATAAGTCAACCGATTTTACTCAATGGACTATGAATAATTTAAAGTAATATTTGAGAATAAAGTAGTCGACTGCATATTATGATGTTCGGATTTCTATCCTAAGATAGTAATATGGTTACCCCTAGAAAGGTATACTATAAGTTTTGATAAGTACTAAAAAGGGGTGCAACGGTTGAAATTAAAGGAACAAATGATTGTACTCACAGAATGAATAATGACAGAGTTTCGTTATAATTGATATACGAAGGAGATAATATTTGAGATATGCTTGATTCTGAATACAAGATGTATTGGAGTAAGAGGCGTTTGTAAGGTATGAATATCTATGATACGTGAAGTAATTAGGATTAAAGCAATTAGTAGCGAATATGAATTATGACCACAGGGACTGATATGTAAAGTAATTGTGGTTAAGTCTAAGGGTAATAAAGGTATTTCAAAATACCTCCCCGCCTGAAGACTTGACAGCGTCTAGAAATATATATATAATTTATGACTTGAGATCGACCGTGGTAAGATATAAATTTAAAATTTGGATACTTTTATTAGTACGATAAAGAACTATAAAATTTGATTAATTATGAAGGTTAAAATATTAAAATTTAATAAAAGCCGTTAATATAAGAAAAAGGAAATGACGCGGGTTAGTATCGTGAACAGAAGCAATTTTGAAGTGATTATACGCTTATGCATACATAGGTCAAGGATATGGGCGATTGAAATATGTAGTGGAGCTCAACTACAATGAGATTATTTAAACTTTACCTGGACCGATTGGTCATCATCCTTATTGATGATAAATTGGGTGTATTTAAAGTCCGGAAAAAATTATAAGCAACAATTGGAAAATTACTTTTACAGATGATTGCTGCGAGTTCTAAAAAGGGTATATTTTGTTGACATGTTTAACTATGAAAGTGTGGTATTTGAATGAGATAAGTAGGATGATAGATGTGACATGAATTTTGGTGTAGTGAAGTATGAACTGACTACCGTGATTATTTTCACCATACCCAACAGCTCAAGAGGTTTCTCCGTGTGTATGGATACCTCAAGATCATGAATGAGCTAGGTATTGATGCAAAATGGGAAGATAGTCGATTGTGGATTCAAATGACTCAAGGATCATGAAATAAACTATCTGACCCATGATTTAAAGTTTGCAGCGGTAGTACTTGTACTGAGGATATGGTACTATTATGTACATGGTGAGAAATTTTGGGTATGCAGTAATCATAAAGCCCCAAGTATCTGTTTTCACAGAAAGAGTCGAATATGAAATAATAAAGTGGGTTAGAGCTTCTGAGAGATTTTGATTGTGGAAAATTGTACCACCCAGAAAAGGCCAATGTGATGGCTGATGCCTTGAGCAGAAAGAGCCTCGGGATGGTATTACATATGATGGTCAGGGAGCGTAAGCTGCTAGAGCAGTTGTGAGCCTCAGTATTGATGTGATCCCTTCTGATGATGACAGTGATTGTGTGACAGCTAGCCTGAGACTAGAACCGAATGAGAGTGCCCAGATTTGACAGGCTTAGCGAGATGATCAGCATGGTGTCGATAGGTTGGGTCAGATTCAGAAGGGTACAGTGACGAAGTTCACAGAGAGTGTTGATGAATTACAGAGAGGTTCAGAGATAGTATAAGTGCTCCCTAGGACCACAGTTGATGAGATAGTAATATTGTCAGAAGCTTACTCTTCGAGATATACAGTGCATACGGAATGTAATGAATATATATATGAAATCTCTAAAAAGGGTATTGGTGCTCAGATGTGAAAAGAGATATGATAGAGATTGTGGAAAAAGTGTCTAGTATGTCAACAGAATAAGGTAGAGTATTAAAGGTCTGCAGAGTTATTGTAGCCTCTACCTATATCGACACGGCACGGAAATGGGAGCAAGTCTCCATGAATTTTGTGATGGGTTATTGAGGACTCAAATGAATCACGAGGCAGAGTATGGCTGTAGGGGTTGTTCCCCGACTCAGATAAGAAAAAGTGGGTGACAGATAGAAATTTCTTCCGAATTAGTATAATAAGTCTCTGAGGATGTTCAGTTGAGTGAGAGATTAAGAACACCTCAGAGCAGACAAAGAACATTGAATTCACCGAGGGTGAATCAGTATGGTTGAACTTATTTGTCCTAAGGGAGTAAGGACATAACGAGACTCGGGAAGAAGGCAAATTAAGTTTTGCTGAATGAAATTTTTGAGAGATTGGACAAGTGGGAGATAAGACCTGTAGGTTGGCGTTATCACCTGAATAAACAGGCATCCACAATGTGTCCCATCTTTTGATACTTCGACAATACTATCCAAGTCCAGCATAGGTGATCAGATATGAACTCCAACAGATTCAGCCCAGTGCAAATATAAGTATATTGAAAAAGTTGATTCGGGCATTAAACAGGAAAGAGAAAGTATTGAGGTTTAAGACGATCTCCCTAGTTAAAGTTTTTGAGAAGTATTACACTCCGAAAAAAGGTCACAGAAGAATTAACGAGTATGATATGAGAAAACGTACCCGGAGTTATATATGGACTCATATGACTTGGTTCTAATTTGGAGGACCAAATTCCTTAAGTGGGGGAGATTATGTAAGACCCGATTTTAGTTAAAACATGAAAATTAAAAATGTAAAAGGACTAAAATGAAATTCTCGAACACGTTGAAGGGCAAAATGGTCAAAAGATCGAAAGTCGAAATAAATTCGATAAGGAAATTTAATTAAAATATGGATTTGAGAAATCTTGATCAATAAAGGAGAAATAATTAAATTTCAGGTTAAATTGATCAAGATCCAAAATTTTTAGAAATACCGAAAAGTCATTCGGGACAATATCCCAAAAATACGGAGAAATTATACCCGAAAAAGGTTAAAATATGATAAATAAATTAAATAAAAATTAAATTAATTAATTTGGAATAAAATAATATAAGTTGTAGATATTTTGGAATATTGTAGAGTATTTTAATGAATAGTATGATAATAAAATAATAAATAAATAAATAAATAAACAAATAAAAAAAAGATAGAGAATTGAAAGTTTCGGGGAGAGAGAAGAAGGAAAAACGGAGCCGAACCCGAGGAGAAGGTCGGAAGACCACCGGCGACCCAATCGGCCAGTCGAGGGTCGAAAAAGGAAGAGGGCGTCGGCGCGACCTCCCTGGTACCAACGACGCGCCACACCGACGCTGGAGGAGGCTGAAAATGGCAGGAGAAGCCGCTGGAAGAAAGGGCTCCGATCGGCGGCGAACGGAGCCGATCTGGCCAACCTCACCCCCAGCCGAACGTCCCTGAGGCCAAGACGAGCAGATTGGTGGTGGTGGCAATCGTCGAAACCGACGAATGGCGCCGAAAACGGTAGAAATGGAAATGGGTTCCGACGACCGAGGGAGAACAGCGGACCGACCACTTTCCGACGGCCTTGGACTAAACCGAGGGCAGATCTGAGATGTTGACGACCCAGCGGAGCCACTGGCGACGAAAGCTGGTGGAGAACCGACTGGCAAGGCCTTGAATCGACCGAACCGGAGTGAACTGGGGTGAACCGACTGGTCCGAACCGGGTCTAAACCGGACCAAACCGGTTCAGCCAATGAGGAAAGGGAAAAAGGAGAAAAAGGGAAAAAGAAAAAGAGAAAAAATTGGAGAAAAATCCCGACGATGTAATCGAGCTACGGGTAAGTCAGTAGCGGTCGAAAGTGACCGATCTAAATTTTGGAATATTTTATTTAATTACTTTTCAATTGGAAATTTACCCGAAAATTTATGAAATTGTGTAGCTCGACAATCGACGTCAAACGAGAGCTCGAGATAGCCTCGATTTACGTACTAGCATGGAATCTCGGTAAGTAACCCTTATTTACGACAATTTGCATCGTTATGCGTGTTTCGAATTTAATTTCCGCATTAATTAAATTAAATTTTGGAAAGTCAGATAAATTGTCGTAAATAATAAATTTAGCTATTCGAAAATTAGAACGAGGCCTAAGAAATTGTTGGTGGGCCCAATGAGCCCAATAGGCCTCGATAATGTGAAAATTAAGTGAAAAACGGGCTTAAGGTCGATTAAGACCCATTAAGGTGCAATCGGGCCCAATAGGGGTAAATGGGCCCAATGATTTAAATTAAGCCCAGGAAATAGGAAATACAATTAAATTGTATGATATCTGACCTGAAAAATAATTATACGCAGTTTTGGACATTGGATTGGGAGTAAATCGGACTGCGTGACGAGACAGTAGTGAAAAAAGGAAAGGTCAGACTCTACAGAAAAATAAGGTAAGGGAATTCTACGGACTGCTAGAGGTAACTTTACAAAATTTCAAGTCATATGCAGTCTTTTAAATTATCTGAAGTGTCTAGAAGTAAATAAATAATTTTAGTGCCCCGAATGGAAAAATTACCAAAATACCCTTGTTAAGGGTAAAATTTACAATTTTAGGAAAAATTGGGAGGAGCAAGAACAAGAGGTTCCTACTCATTCTGGAGGTGTTTTGATGCATGCATGAGTAGGCTGGCTAACCTTGAAAGAAAAATGCACAGCATTTCATAGTTTGAACGATGAAATTGTTTTGAAAACTGTTTTAAGGAAACAGAGCCGCCTACGTGTTTTTATTTACATGTTACGTGCTAGAGCTCAGCTCGCACGATGTGTTGATTTGTGTGATGCATGCATTAGTGCTGGAGCGAGAGCTCGCACTAGAGTTTTGCATGCATTGGTGCTAGAGTCCAACTCACACCAGATTTTATATATATATATATATATATGATTTTCGTGACATGGTGCTAGAGTCTAACTCGCACCAGATTTTACATGATTTTCGTGACAGGGTGTTAGAGTGTAACTCGTACCAGATTTTCCACATGATTTGATGAGAGTGTTAGAGCTTAGCTCGCACTAGTTTTACTTGAATTGACGAGAGTGCTGGAGCATCGCTCGCACCCCCCACTGATTTTTATGAGAACATGCGATGAGCCGTGCTTGGAGCTTCTGGTAGACTGTGTGTCACCGATTAAATAGGCTTGCACGTGCGTTTTGAGACATGGCATGAGTATAGAGATATGATATGGGTCCACGGAGTACGATGTATCGTGCAAGTAGCATGGAGTACGATGTACCGTGTGGTATCTTCGAATATGGGGTATCTTCGGATACGGCATCTTCGGATGCGTGGGATCGGATAAGACTGACGGGTTGGATTGACCCACCTCCCGAGCGATTCCCGATCAGGGTGAGACCCCGCACACTAGGATCCGTGTAGCAGAGGGGCTCACGAGGACACACGGCCATAATCCTGGTTATTACCGATGTACAGATGTTGCCTAGTCTCGCATGTTGATGATCTTGACGATGATTGAAACTGGGTTTTAAACTAAATGTGCATGATGATTATTTCCATGCTTTTTAAACCCATGTGTGATGTAAACTGATTTTTGTGATTTTGTGTGAGTCAGGACCACCCGAGGGAGAGGTTGAGTTTTGGATTTTTTATGAAATTTTAAAAGAGAAAGAAATGATTTAAAAAGAGTTGCATGTTGAATTTTCCATGCGAACGTGTTTTACATGACATCATGAATCATTGCATCAGTTTTGAAATGTGTGGAGAAATGGTGGTTTATGCATGGCACCACGTTCATGTAGGTAGTATGGTTACCTACTTGTTCATAGGATTGCCTTACTGAGCTTGATGTGCTTACCCCTTTCATTTTCTCACACAGATAATCTCCAGTAGATGTTGAGACGATTGAGTACTGCATTCCGGATATCTGCTGCTACCCATCATTTAAGGTATATACACTTGTTCATATTGTATCTAAATAAGCATAGCACAGTAACATGTTTGTAAGTAGCTTTTGGGGATGTATAAATATTGTAAACACTTATAAATGACTGAGAAAGAATTAAGTTATATGGTAAATGAATGGTGGGACTAGCATTGACGCACAGCCCAATTGTTAGTGGAGTGTGGTCACGATCAGAGGACAGGTAAGCATGAAAGAAAATAACAAAACGCGAAAAATTTACTCTGATTTTTGAGTAGTTTTGAGTCGTGACATGCTTTTATTTTGCTTGGAGCTCTATGAGTAATTTTTGCTCTATTTTATTTTATTTTAATGTTTTTATTATTTTCCTTGCTTTCCAGTATTTACAAATAAAACTTTGTAGATCACCTTTTTAATATTCATAATTTGCTAGGATACTTAGGGTAAAATTAACTGGTACTTAGTTAGACTGATTGTATTTCTCTGTGGGACAATAATCTGAGACTCAGTTCCCTTTATTACTTGTACGACTCGTGCACTTGCGGTATACACGTCTAGCGAGGACATGATCAAGTTTTTGGCACTGTTGTCAGGGAATCACAATTAGCTATTGACTAATATCGGTGAAATTATGCTTAGGTATACTTTTAGTTTTGTACATACTTTGGTTGTAAATATTTAGAGCCTTAGTTTAGATTAGTTAATTTTCTCTCTCTCTATATAAAAAAATTAAATAAAAAAAATTCATTCTTTAGGACTTCTGTATGTCTGTATGCGTAGAGCCAAGAGCTTTGACTACTCTCCTTTAGATTCTGAAATAGAAAGAACACTTAGAAAAATCAGGAAGGACTCTAGGAAAATAGTAGCTCCGCTGCAAGACAATATGGTTGAAAACAAAAAGATTAGGACTGCAGGAGATTATGTTGTCCCGACCATAGGAGGTTACTACACTGGCATTAGGCTACCAGCTGTCCCAGTAAACAATTTTGAGATTAAGGCTTTGATCCTCCAAATGATCCAAACTTCGCTTCAGTTCAGTGAGCTTCCCCATGATGACCCACATGCTCACTTAGGAGAATTTCTAGATCTGTGCAACACTTTCAAGCATAATGGACTCTCGGACGATGCACTTAGGCTTAGGCTATTTCCTTTCTCTTTTAGAGACAGAGCCAGACACTGATTGACCTCTTTACCTCCTGGATCCATATCCACCTGGGATGAGTTAGCCCATCAGTTCTTAGCCAAGTTCTTTTATCCTTCCAAAATGGCTAAACTACGCAGTGATATATATTCATTTTCTCAATTCGACTCTGAGTCCCTTTATTAGGCATGGGAACAATACAAAGTCCTTCTTAGGAAGTGTCCCCATCATGGTCTGCCTTATGGCTTCAAGTCCAATCTTTCTATAACGGACTAACTAATCAGAATAGGACCATAGTAGATGCTATTGCGGGAGGAGCTTTGATGTGTAAGACGGAGGAAGAAGCTTATAGTCTGTTGGATAAGATGGCAGCTAACAATTATCAGTGGTCATCAAAGAGGTAGTTACCTGAGAAAGCTGCGGGTATTTATGAGTTGGACACACTTTCTACCTTAACCTCTCAAACTGCCAATCTCACAAAGAAGGTAGAGTCTCTTAGTACCCAGAATAGTTCTACCAATAGTCCCAATCCTATTTTAGCTGTCTAAGGTCCTTTCATCTCATGCACTTTGTGTGGTGGTACACATTCAATTGATAGGTATCCATTAAACTTAGAGACTGTTCAGTACATTGCCCCACCTCAAAGACAACAGAATAATCCATTTTCGAGCACCTACAATCTAGGGTGGAGGAATCACCCTAATTTTTATTGGAACCAAAATCAGAGGCAGTCTTCTAATTCCAAACCTATGGGACCCCCTGGTTTTCAGGTTCCACCTGTTCATGTACCACCACCTCAACAGCTTCCACATCATCAGTCTAATCATTCCCATCACCTACCTTAGTTTCAACATCATCCGCCACCTATGCAGCCCTAACACTTACCTGCACCAGCAGCTGCAGCTGAGAAGAAGCCTTCACTTGAGGAGATGTTCACGACTATCCTGCAGAATCAAGCTGCCTCTATTAAGAATCTAGAAGTCCAGGTTGGATAGATAGCTAGTGCTCTCATCCAGCGTCCATAAGGGACCCTCCCGAGTAACATTAAAGCTAACTCTATCAGACAAAGGGAGGGTAAGGAACATGTTAAGGCCATAACCCTTAGGAGCGGTAGAGAGTTAGATCCAGTCCTATTAAGCCCACAGTGGCAAAACCCCTAGGTTCTAAAGAGGCAGTTCAAAAAAAAGTAGGAATAAGATGATCAGGTTGCAAAGAAAACTAAGTTAGGCATTTTTTAATCTTCATCTTCTTCTTCACAGCCTTCCTCTTCATCTGATACTACACTTGCTACCACTACACTTCCTCCAATTAGACCCCCATTACCTTTTCCTCAGAGGTTCCAAAATCAAAAGCTTGATCAGCAATGTGTTAAATTTCTTTAGGTGTTTAAGAAGCTTCACATTAACATTCCTTTTACAGATGCTTTAGAACAAATGCCCAGTTATGTGAAGTTCATGAAGGATATCCTCTCTAGGAAGAGAAGACTAGAGGATTTTGAGACAGTAGCACTTACTAAGGAGTGTAGTGCCATCATTCAGAGGAGATTACCCTCTAAGCTCAAAGATCCAGGTAGTTTTACCATACCCTGCACCATAGGAGATGAATTCTTTGGTAGAGCCCTATGTGATCTAGGAGCTAGTATTAATCTCATGCCTTAGTCCATATACCAGAAGTTAGGAGTAGGAGATGCAAAGCCTACCATAGTGATCCTTCAGTTAGCTGACAAATCCATTAAGTATCCGAAGGGAATGATTGAGGATGTTCTAGTTAAGGTGGATAAGTTGATTTTCCCTGCAGACTTTATTGTGTTGGATATGGAGGAAGACAGGGAAGTCCCCATCATTCTAGGAAGACCTTTCTTAGCTACTGGTAGGACATTGATTGATGTGCAGAAGGGGGAATTGACCATGAGAGTTCATGATCAGGAAGTGACATTTAATGTTTTCAAATCTTTGAGGTTTCCTGATGACTCTCAAGATTATTTTTAGATGGACATTGTAGATAGAGACATCACCGATGAGTTCTCTAAGACACACCCATTTAACCCTTTAGAAGCTTCCTTGGTGAAATTAGTTAATCTTAAGGAAACAATGAGGAGGATGGTGATGTTTATGAGGCTTTACAGTTGTTAGAAGTTACTCCCCTCGTGGAGATTGCCCAGTTTGAAACTTTAGACACCTCATCTACTCCAGCTTTAGATGTCTCTCCATCCACCAGTGATTCTCCAGCTTTAGAGCTTAAGCCCTTACCCTCACACCTTAGATATTCTTATCTAGGTGAGTTCTCCACTAGGCCAGTGATAGTGTCCACTGCTCTCTACACTGATCAAGAGGAGAAATTACTACAGGTATTGAGAGAGCACCAGAAAGCTATAGGCTAGTCTATTTCTGATCTCAAGGGTATTAGTCCCTCAATATGTATGCACAAGATACTGTTGGAGGAAGGGTATAGGTCGTCAGTAGAGCACCAGCGTAGGCTAAATCCTGTAATGAAAGAAGTGTCAAAAAGGAGATAATTAAGTGGTTGGATGCTGGGATCATATATCCCATTTCTGACAGTGCCTGAGTGAGCCCAGTTAAATGTGTCCCTAAGAAAGGAGGGATGACTGTGGTTGAGAATGAAAACAATGAGCTCATACCTGGTAACGACTACGCTCACTCTAAGTGGCCTAGAAGTGTATCCGCAAGTGCACGAGTCGTACAAGTAATAATGAGATTTGAGTTCTGGATTATCGTCCCACAGTCTAATTAGCCTAATTAAGTACCGATTAATTTTACCCTAAGTATATCCTAGCAAATTATGAATTTTTAGTGGGTGATCTACAAGGCTAGAATTAAAAAGTACTAAAAACAATAAAAATTATAAAATAAAGAAAATAACACAGAGCTAAAATTACTTACAGAGCTCTAAGCAATTAAAAGCAATAACCTACAAAAGATAATTAACACAGTTAAAATTAATTAATGCAAATAACTAGAATGCAAATATGAAAATAAAGAAATACAATTAATTTGACTAAAATTAAACAATCCTAAAATAAAATATGCATGTAATTAATCTGTCAATTTGAAAATAAAAATACAATTTATCTAACCCAAAGTCTAATAAAATAAAATTCTATTAACCTAAAGAAATTCTTAAATCTAACTAAGAAACTAATTAGCTATAAAATGATATTAATAATGCATGAGAAATAAATATTTTTGGATTTTTAAATTTAAAATGAAGACTAAATTAAAAATGCATGAAACAATTTTACTTTAATTTAATTCTAAATGCAACTCATAAATTCCACACTAACATCAAGTCCTAAATCCTATTATATAAAAGCAATTATTAACATAATTAAAACTAAGCTTAAACTAACTAATAAAGACAATATAACTAAAATGCAAATTTAATTTCAAAATTCCTACTTTTACCTAAGTTAACAAATGATGCATAAAAATGTTTAGCAATTAATATAAGACATTGTAAATAGAATGTGGGAATTAAACGCTGCCAAACATGGCCTTGCTCAGTTTGCACTTTTAGCCAACTGTGCACTGCCTTGTACTATTGTGCCCGACTCCTCCATGCAGCATTTGTCCTTAGTTTGCTTACACCAGAAAAGCTAGCAACACACTACAGCTAACTGTCACGACCCTCAACTTACCAAAAATCGTCACGAATTTTTTTCTCTTTTCATACATTATTTATTATTTGTTCTTACCTTACCTCAATCGTGATCAGCTAAACCCTCAACAGTTGGGCTGTGTGTCAATGTCTAACTCATCCAACCAACAATTTAATTTTTCATTATAATTTAGAAGAAAACACTTGTATAAATAAATCAGAGTTGCTGTTTACAGGTGTATACATTGTTTTACATCCCCAATGGTTACATACAAAATGCTACTGTGCTATAGAAAGTTTAGATACAAAATTTCATCAGTGTATATCCCTTACGCGATGGGATGCAGCGGATACCAAAAGGGAAAGCCTCCAGTCTCTCTCAATCTATACTCAAATCTCTGTAGAGAGGGGAAAATAAGGGGGGTGAGCAAACCACATGCTCAGTAAGGCAATCATACGAACATGTAGATATTGGACTATCTACGTGATCGTGATGCCATGCTCAAAACCATACAGTTTCTCATTCACATCTCAAAAGCATTAGTTCATGCTTGTGTTAATCGCATGTAAAGCAAATCATGCTATTTGTTAGTGCACAAATCAAATTTAAAACATGACATAAATCATCATGCATATTTCATGAGTAAAACATGGAAAATCATCATGCATCAGTGCACTTCAAAGTCATTGTCATGCTTATTCATCTCAATAAAATCAACATCAACACTTGTCAGGACTCAACCCCTCCCTCGAACCGTCTTGACCCACAAAACATTTTCAAACATGAATTTATTCATAAACAATAGACATGTGAGATAGACAATATAATAAGGGAAATCTCCTCTAGGACTATGGCCATATCCTGTGATCCCAAGCTACACTGATTAGGTGTGTGGGGTATCACCACTACCTGCTTCCACACGGGAGGTGGGTCACGTCCAGCTTGCCGGTCCATAGCAGATCTAAATATCGTCCAAAGATGGTATATCACAATCTCAACACGGTACAACGTACTCCATGCTACCTGTACGGTACAATGTACTCCGTGGACCCATATCAACACATCATATCACACCACATCTCAAAATGCACGTGCGAGCCTATTTAATCGGCACGACACCAAGTCTACCCGAAGCTCCTAGCATGGCTATCAACATGTCAAAAACCACGTGTGAGTAACCTTAAGCATGACAACAAGTATGGTGGATGGTAATTCTATATTTTTATAATTATTTATGCTTAATTTCCTAATTAATTATTTAAATCTCCAATTTATTTTGTTAATTATCCCCTTTATTTAATTAAAATTCTCATGTTTGCAGATAAATTAAATCCGGATGAATTTTGAATATTTTGGTAAAAAATGGACTAAAATTGGGCTAAAATCGAGATTGAGCCACGCGGACAACACGAGTCATGCCACCTAGCACATCCAATTGGACAAGAAGATCGATGACATGGAAATATCTTTTTAAGGAGCCAATGGTGTGAAGACAAGTGGCCAAAAAATGCCAACTCATCAAGGATGTGGAAATTACCATTTTACCCCTAATGTGTTTATAAATAGGAAAGGATGGCAACTGAAAGTGAATGTAAAGGTAGCTTAGAGTAGTTTAGTTTGGGATTACATTTTCAAGATTTACTTGCTTATTTTCTTTAGTCTTCCGTTAGCTTCAAACTTCACTTTTAAATTTGCATTCCATTTTTATGTTATCAATTTTCTAGTCTTAGATAATTTTTCTCTTAAATGGAAATCAGCAACATTTGTTCTTCTCGATTTTGTTTCAGTGATTACTCCTGTTTTTCTTTTCAGTCCAATGCATAGTTTACATAACTTTCATTTCCCAGGGGAGCTCTCGGTTTTCGTAAAAAGCATTGCCTATGTTTTCTTTTTCTATTTGAAAAACCAGTTTATTTAGTTAGCTTTCGGGTTGTTTTTGATGTGCATTCGGTATCCTAACTCTTCCTTCATCTATGCTATTTGGTTTTGGTTCTTTGATGTGGGCAAATGTTCGGCATTGTTCCACATCAAATGCAATGTGGAACCATGGCATTAAGGGCTGGAATTAAGAGCAAGCCGATGATAATAGTTTTTTCACGTTGATGAAGTTACGAGTTAGAGAGTGTAACTTCAAGTGTTGTTTTGTTTGTTTTATTTATTTCCTCTCAGTTTCAATCTTACAATTCATATTTTTGCATCATGTTTCTTTGTCTCGTTGCCATTTTTTTGCATTGCATGGATTCATTTGTTTAAATTCTGCATTTAGAGTGTAAGTTCCCTCCACTTTCATATCTTGATTCAATTTGGGTTTTCTCCTGCATTTGTCTTCTTGGCTAGCTTAATTGTCGTTGGATGGTATGTTAAACATTTATTTAGGCAGCAGCTGGATTGCTCTCATCAGTAGACAAAGAACAGCGAAGAAGAAAATCTTTCCTCTATTCTCCCTTGCTTTATGATTTCATTACTGTTTATCTTCTTCATTTGGTTTAGTTTATAGTTTCAGTATTTTAAGCTTTCTTTTGTTCTTCATTTACTGCTATAACCTATACTCTAAGATCGTTTTCTAATCTACTTAGTTGAGCATAGTAGGAAATGGATTGATGTGTTGTTCGGTAGTTAATGCATCATGGTGCAGAAGCAACCCGTTAACGCCAGCTGAACCCGAGGTTACCAACTTGCTGCCAGCAGGATTGAAAGTTGCAGAAGCATGAATGTGAAGCAGGTGATGAACTGGTGCTGCAGCAAGGATGGCACTAGGAGCAGCAGGACACATGCAAGAACCGAGAGCAAACCTGGCAAGCAGCAGATTTCACCTGGAACCAGCAGGACACATGCAAGAACCGAGAGCAGTTGCTTACCTTGTTGATGAATGAAAACATGTAGATCATGTCTGGTAGCCAGAAGCATGGGTAGAGAAGAAGGAAGCGCACGAAATTGAGGCAGAGTTGGTGAGAGTGCAGAGCAGACAGCAACTAGACACGCCAAGCAGCCCGTTAACGCCTGGACAGACCATACCTGGAAATGAAAATGAAAAAAATGAAGCATGAAAAGTGAATGGAGGGATTTGGATGATTTAAAAGTTGTTAAGGCTTTGTTTGGCTAGTTCATTTTAGTTAATTAATTCATTTTCATGCATTATTAGTTTAGTTTAATCTCAATTTAATTTGTTAGGCTTAGTTTAGAGTTTTTAATTAAATTGCATGTTAGTATTCTTGCATAGTAGTATAAAACTTAGTTTTAATTAGGATGATAGTTAATTAAGTGTTCATTTAGAATTAGATTAGGAGTAAATTTATTTCATTAAATCTTAGGTTAGTTTAAATTGCATTTTGATTAAGTAGTTTAATTGCATTTTAGGTTTGTTAAATTTAGTTTAATTTATCTGCTTTGTTATTTTCATAATTGCATTTTATTTTAATTGCGTTAATTAGTTTTAACTGTTTTAATTTTCTTTTGTAGGTTTTTGATTTTAATTGCGTTGAGCACTGCAAGTAATTTTGCTCGGTTTTATTTTCTTTATTTTATAGTTTTATTATTTTATTGCTTTCGGTATTTTCAATTCTAGATTAGTAGATCACCCACCTTAATCTCCTAATTTGCTAGAATATACTTAGGGTAAGATTAACCGGTACTTAATTAGGCTAGTCAACTTCTCTGTGGGATGATAATTCCGAGACTCAAATCCCATTATTACTTGTACGACCCGTGCACTTGCAGACAATGCCCTTTGGGCGTGTCAAGTTTTTGGCGCCGTTGACGGGGAAGTTTTAATTAGTCATTAATTAATATCGGTGAAACTATACTTAGGTGTAATTCTAGCCAGTAAATATTTAGGTTGTAAATATTTAGATCCTTAGTTTAGTTTAGTTAATTTTCTCATAATTAATTAAAATCAAAAAAATTTTGAAAAATTAAAAAAACTTAAAAATTTTTCTAAGGACTGTCTAATGTTTGCATGCGTAGAGCAAGGAGTTTTGATTGCTTTCCTCTAGATCCTGAAATCGAACGAACTCTTAGGAAAATTCAAAAGGATTCTAGGAAATTTACAGCTCCATCAGCAAAACACGATGGCAGAGAATAGGGAAAGTAGGACCGTTGGAGATTATGCGCTGCCGACGGTCGAAGGATATTATACCGGCATTAGGCCACCAGCTGTCCCTGCTAATAATTTCGAAATTAAGCCTTCCATCCTCCAGATGATCCAGACCTCAGTACAGTTCAGTGGACTTCCGCACGATGACCCACATACTCATCTCGGGCAATTCTTGGACTTATGCAACACGTTCAAACACAATGGATTATCGGATGATGCACCTAGACTTAGACTATTCCCCTTCTCACTTAGGGATAGGGCGAGACACTGGTTGACCTCCTTGCCTCTAGGATCCATTTCTACATGGGACGTGTTAGCCCACTAATTTCTAGCCAAGTTTTTCCCTCCCTTTAAAATGGCCAGACTCTGTAGCGATATATCCTCCTTGCCTAATACGACTCTAAATCCCTTTACAAGGCATGGGAACGATATAATAGCTTCTTAGGAAGTGCCCTCACCATGGCCTACCTCTATGGCTGCAAGTCCAGACCTTCTACAATGGACTTACAAGCCAAAATAGGACCATAGTAGACGCTGCTTCGGGTGGAGCCTTGATGTGCAAAACAGAGGAGGAGGCTTATGAGCTGCTAGATAAGATGGCAGCTAACAACTATCAATGGTCCTCAGAAAGGCAATTGCCAAAGAAATCAACGGGTATATATGAGCTCGACACCCTGTCCACCTTAACATCGCAAATCGCCAATCTTACAAAGAAGGTGGAGTCACTCAGTACCCAACCTAATTCTTCCAACAATGCTAACCCTGTGTTTTTTGTCCAAAGTCCTTTTCTTTCGTGTGATCTGTGTAGTGGTACCCACGCTGTGGATAGGTGTCCACTTAACCTAGAATCGGTTTAGTACGTTGCCCCTAAGCAACAGAACAACCCTTTTTCAAACACCTATAATCCAGGGTGGAGGAACCATCCTAACTTTTCTTGGAGCTAGAACCAAGGGCAAGCTTCTAATTCTAGACCAGTAGGACCCCCAAGTTTTCAAGCTCCATCGGTTCAGGTACCACCACAGCATCAATTTCCTCACCACCTACCACCTCAGTATCCACATCATTAACCTACTCATTCCTATCCATCCCACTTCCATCAACCACCACCACCACAACCCCAACATTTACCAGCACCTGATAAGAAACCCTCACTTGAGGAAATGTTGACAACAATCTTGCAAAATCAAGCAGCTTCAATTAAGAACCTAGAGGTTCAGGTAGGACAAATAGCAAACGCTCTTAGTCAACGTCCTCAGGGGACCCTTCCTAGTAACACTGAAGCCAATCCTGTTAGGCAAAGGGAGGGGAAGGAACATGTGAAAGCCATCACCCTTAGGAGTGGCAGAGAGCTAGTAACTCCACCAGTAAAGTCCAAACCTGACCAGCCCCTAGTTGAAAAACCCATAGGTTCTAGTGAAGCAGCTCAGAAGGAGCAAGAATCAAAAGATCAAGCTGCTAAGGAAACAAAGCCAGCATTTCTTCACCTCTACCTGTTTCTTTGTCACAACCTCCTTTATCCTCTGATGCTACAAAAGTTTCCACTACATCTCCTCTTGTTAGACCACTAGTCCCTTTTCCCCAGAGGTTTCAAAATCAAAAACTGGACCAATAATTTGTAAAATTCCTTGAGGTTTTTAAGAAACTTCATATCAACATTCCCTTCGCAGATGCCTTAGAGCAAATGCCAAGCTATGTGAAGCTTATGAAGGATATCCTCTCTAGGAAAAGAAGACTGGAAGATTATGAGACAGTGGCCTTAACGGAGGAATGTAGTGCCATTATCTAGAGGAGATTACCCCCTAAGCTCAAAGATCCCGGGAGTCTTACCGTACCATGCACTATTGGCAATTTATTCTTTGGTAGAGCCCTGTGCGATTTAGGAGCTAGTATAAATTTGATGCCATTATCTATCTATCAGAAGTTAGGAATAGGGGATGCCAAGCCCACCACAGTGACCCTCCAGTTGGCTGATCGATCAATTAAATATCCGAAGGGGGTCATTGAGGATGTCTTAGTAAAAGTGGACAAGTTTATTTTCCCTGCAGATTTTATCGTGTTGGACATGGAGGAAGATAGGGAAGTCCCAATTATACTAGGCAGGCCATTCCTAGCGACTGGTAGAACTTTAATATATGTACCAAAGGGGGAGTTAACAATAAGAGTTCAAGATCAGGAAGTCAAGTTTAATGTGTTCAAATCTCTAAGGTTTCCTAATGACTCTCATGATTGCTTTATGATGGATTTAGTGGATAAGGACATTACTGAGGAGTTTTCTAAGACACATCCTTTAAACCCTTTAGAAGCCTCCTTAGTAAAATCTGTTAATCTTAGAGATTATAGTGAAGATGATGATGAGGTCTACGAGACTTTACAATTATTAGAGGTCACTCCTTTTGAGGAAATTGCCCAGTTTGAGACATTAGACCCTTCATCTATTCCAGCTTCAAATATATTTCCATCCACCAGTGATCCTCTAGCATTAGAGCTAAAACCTTTACCCTCACACCTTAGGTATGCTTACTTAGGTGAGTCCTCCACACGACCAGTAATAGTATCTGCTACTCTCTCCAATGATCAGGAAGCAAAATTACTACAAGTTTTGAGAGAGCATCAGAAGGCTATAGGCTGGTCTATCTCTGACCTTAAGGGTATTAGTCCCTCTATTTGTATGCATAAGATACTATTGGAGGAAGGGTATAGGTCATCCATAGAGCACCAGCGTCGATTGAACCCTGTAATGAAAGAAGTTGTCAAGAAGGAGATCATTAAATGGTTAGATACAGGGATCATCTATCCCATTTCGGACAGTGCCTGAGTGAGCCCAGTACAATGTGTCCCTAAGAAGGGAGGGATGGCAGTGATCGAGAATGAAAATAATGAGCTCATCCCCACTAGGACTGTTACTGGTTGGCGAGTATGTATGGACTATAGGAAACTCAACAAGGCCACCAGGAAAGACCACTTCCCCTTGCCCTTCATTGATCAAATGTTAGATCGATTAGCTGGTTATGAATTTTATTGTCTGTTGGACGGATATTCTGGGTACAATCAGATAGCTATAGCCCTAGAAGACCAAGAAAAGACTACCTTCACCTGTCTCTATGAGACTTTTTTCATGATATGGTGGAGGATTTTCTTAAGGTTTTCATGGACGATTTCTCAGTATTTAGGGATAGCTTTGATTTATGTTTACATAATTTGGCACTAGTATTGAGGAGATGTGAAGAAACTAACTTAGTGCTTAATTGGGAGAAATGCCACTTTATGGTGAAAGAAGGTATAGTGCATGGGCACAAAATTTCTGTTGGGGGGATAGAAGTGGATAAAGCTAAGGTGGAAATCATTGAGAAGTTACCTCCCCCTACATCTATTAAAGGAATCAGAAGTTTCCTAGGCCATGCAAGATTTTACAGAAGGTTCATTAAGGATTTTTCTCAGATATCTAAGCCTTTATGTAATCTCCTAGAAAAAGACACTACATTTTGCTTTGATGAACAATGCTTAGGAGCATTTAAGACTTTGAAGGAGAAATTAGTTACAGCCCCTGTAATCATAGCTCCAGATTGGAGTTTACCCTTTGAGCTTATGTGTGATGCAAGTGATTATGTTGTTGGGGCTGTACTAGGACAAAGAAAAAGAAGAGTCTTTTATGCTATCTACTATGCAAGCAAAACTCTAAATTAGGCCCAGTTAAACTATGCTACTACCGAGAAGGAGTTGTTAGCCATAGTATTTGCTTTTGATAAGTTTCGCTCCTATCTCATTGGTACTAAGGTAATAGTTTTTACTGATCATGCTGCCATTAAGTACTTAGTCTCTAAGAAGGATGCAAAGTCGAAGCTGATTAGATGGATTCTCCTACTACAGGAGTTTGACTTGGAGATTAGGGACAGGAAAGGTACGAAGAATCAGGTTGCTGACCATCTATCTAGGTTAGAGAATAGACTAAAAGAAGATGGTATAACTATTAATGAGTCCTTTCCTAATGAGCAGCTATTTACTTTCGAGTACTCCAGATTACCCTGGTACGCTGATTTTGTAAATTATCTAGTGAGCAACGTGATGCCACCTGATTTGACTGCCCAACAAAAGATAAAGTTTTTGAGTGATGTCAAGTATTATGTTTGGGATGAACCCTTCTTATACAAGCAATGTAAAGATTTTGAGAAGGTGTGTTCCCATGGAAGAAGTAGAGGATATACTTAGACATTATCACTCTTCTGATTATGGAGGGTACTTTGGAGGATAGAGGACAACGGCCAAGGTTTTGCAATTTGGATATTACTGGCCCACGTTATTTAAGGATGCCCACTACTTTATGCTGAAATGTGATAGATGTCAGAGGGTAGGTAATATTTCCAAAAGAAATGAGATGCCTCTGACTAATATTTTAGAAGTAGAACTCTTTGATGTCTGGGGTATTGATTTCATGGGACCATTTGTTCCTTCATATGGCAATCTCTATATTTTAATGGCTGTGGACTATGTGTCGAAATGGGTTGAAGCGATGGCTTTACCAACTAATGATGCCAAGGTAGTAGCAAGGTTTTTAAAGAAGAATATTTTCACACAATTTGGCACACCTAGGGCTATCATTAGTGATGGACGATCCCACTTCTGCAATCAAAGTTTTGATGGGCTGTTAAAGAAATATGGGGTCAAACATAAGGTAGCCACTGCTTATCACCCGCAGACGAGTGGCCAAGTAGAGTTATCCAATAGGAAAATTAAGAGGATATTGGAGAAAACAGTGAACCCAAGTAGGAAGGATTGGTCCATTAGGTTAGAGGATGCACTTTGGGCCTATAGAACAGCCTTTAAAACACCTTTAGGAATGTCCCCTTATTAACTTGTTTATGGTAAAGCCTGTCATCTACCAGTAGAGTTAGAGCACAAGGCCTATTGGGCCCTTAAGAACCTGAATTTCAACTTAGAGGCAGCAGGGGAGAAGAGGCTGCTACAGCTCAATCAGTTAGACGAATTCAGGTTGCAGGCATATGAGAATGCCAAGCTCTACAAGGAAAAGACTAAGCAATGGCATGATAAGAAAATTAAGGAGAGATACTTCGAGTCAGGCCAACAAGTTCTGTTGTTTAATTCACGCTTGAAGTTGTTTCCAGGAAAGCTTAAGTCTAGATGGTCAGGTCCCTTCACCATTACACAAGTATTCCCTCATGGAGCCATTGAAATTATGGATGAGACCTTGAATCAACCCTTTAAGGTTAATGGAGGTAGACTGAAACACTATTTTAGGGGAGGGTTTGATCGTCAGCATTCTGTGACCACTTTAGCTGACCCTCCTGCTTCTGATCCTGCTACTTAGCTTTATTTTTCTTTTTGTACTATTCTTTTCTTTTCTGTTGTTTCTTTCTTTATTTATTTTACAGATTGCTTTTCTAGAATTACCTTTTCAATCAAGCTTCAGTTGTTCATCATCATCAGAAAGGGGAGTACTCTGTTCTTGAGCTTAAATTCTTATATTATCTACACACTGAGGACACTGTGCACTTTAAGTTTGGGGGAGGGGATATCACTTGAGCTACTTTGTGAAAAATTGGAAAAATTTTCAAATGTTTTTCGAAAATCTGAGAAGGAATTTTTAAAATTTTTTCGATAATATGAACTTAAATTGTTTGATTTTAGGATGATCTAGTGCATAGCATGTAGTTTTCCCATATTTTGATGATATGACCCCATGCTTTAGTCTGACTTTGATTGACTGAGATGCATGATTATAGGAAAAGCATGAAGTTGAGTTCTTGAATTTGTCTTAATTCTGATTGTGATTTCCTCATCTTATGCACATGTCATGTCATGAATCGGTATATTTATTTAGAGAAAGCTTATGTGTACATAGGATTACATTTGTTTAGTTGATTTTGTGCATCATATTCTAGAATTTGTTTGATCAATTCTCGAGGTGAAATATTAGATCACACTTAATTAGGGACATGATTCAAGCCATCTTTGGATCGTTTGAGCCTTTCTAGCTATCCTTGTACATATTCTACCTCTAGTCACCCATCTGGGCTAAATAAGCTTTTCTTTGTAAATACACCTGCTTATTTTTGTTTCCTTATCTTAAATACTTTTTCCTATCCTTTACCCCGAAAGCATGAAAAGTCATTGGATATATTGTGAGCTATATGGGTATTAAGTGATAGTGAAGGAGTATGTAAAAAAAAATGAAAGAAAAAGAAAAAGAAAAGAAGAAAGAAGAAAAATACAAAAATAGAATAAAAGAAATAAGTTTGGGGGAAATAAATTTGAGCTCTTACATTAAGATCCTAGAAGTAATGCATGTTAAGGGGTAATTAAACCTAAATCGACTTTATCATACTTTAGCCCCATTCTTACATTACAAGCTTAATGAAGTCCTATTGATCTTTAGTTAAGTGTGACTACATTAGTGGAGAGAGAAGTGAAAAGCAAACTTATGGGAATGATCACATGTCATTGACTTTGCATTCACTGTGTTTGCATAATCTGATCCGGATAATGTACCGTGAAGTGACTTTGACACATTCACACACACACGAGGGATCCAATTTGGGTTAGGACTTATGATGGAATAATTCTAAGTGTTGGACTTGTAATTGTGAGTCTTTGATTTCATAGTCTGTACTTTTTCTTTGAGGATGATATTGGGGAAATTATTGTGTTTTGCACTTGTCATTCCTACAATCATTTTGTTTTGCTTGAGGACAAGCAAAAGCTCAAGTTTGGGGGTGTGATAATTGTATATTTTTAGTATTACTTGTGTTTAATTTCCTAATTAATTATTTAAATTCCCAATTTATTTTGTTAATTATCCCCTTTATTTAATTAAAATTCTCATGTTTGCAGATAAATTAAATCCGGATGAATTTTGAATATTTCGGTAGAAAATGGACCAGAATTGGGCTAAAATCGAGATTGAGCCACGCGGACAACACGAGTCATGCCACCTAGCACATCCAATTGGACAAGAAAATCGATAACATGGAAATATCTTTTCAAGGAGCCAATGGTGTGAAGACAAGTGGCCAAAAAATACCAACTCATCAAGGATGTGGAAATTACCATTTTACCCCTAATTTGTTTATAAATAGGAAAAGATGGCAATTGAAAGTGAATGTAAAGGTAGCTTAGAGTAGTTTAGTTTGAGATTACATTTTCAAGATTTACTTGCTTATTTTCTTTAGTCTTCCGTTAGCTTCCAACTTCACTTTTAAATTTGCATTCCATTTTTATGTTATCAATTTTCTAGTCTTGGATAATTTTTCTCTTAAATGGAAATCAGCATCATTTGTTCTTCTCGGTTTTGTTTAAGTGATTACACCTGTTTTTCTTTTCAGTCCAATGCATAGGTTACATAGCTTTTATTTCCCAGGGGAGCTCTCGGTTTTCCTAAAAAGCATTGCCTATGTTTTCTTTTTCTATTTGAAAAACCAGTTTATTTAGTTAGCTCTCGGGTTGCTTTTGATGTGCATTCGGTATCCTAACTCTTCCTTCATCTATGCTACTTGGTTTTGGTGCTTTGATGTGGGAAAATGTTAGGTATTGTTCCACATCAAATGTAATGTGGAACCATGGCATTAAGGGCTGGAATTAAGAGCAAGCCGATGATAATAGTTTTTTCACGTTGATGAAGTTACGGGTTGGAGAGTGTAACTTCAAGTATTGTTTTGTTTGTTTTATTTATTTCCTCTAGGTTTCAATCTTACAATTCATATTTTGGCATCATGTTTCTTTGTCTCGTTGCCACTTTTCTGCATTGCATGGATTTATTTGTTTAAATTCTGCATTTAGAGTGTAAGTTCCCGCCACTTTCATATCTTGATTCAATTCGGGTTTTCTCCTGCATTTGTCTTCTTGGCTGGCTTAATTGTCGTTGGATGGTATGTTAACATTTATTTAGGCAGCAGGTGGATTGCTCTCACCAGTAGACAAAGAACAGCAAAGAAGAAAATCTTTCCTCTATTCTCCCCTGCTTTATGATTTCATTACTGTTTATCTTGTTAATTTGGTTTAGTTTATGTTTCAGTATTTTAAGCTTTCTTTTGTTCTTCATTTACTGCTGTAACCTGTACTCCAACAACGTTTGCTGATCTACTTAGTTGAGCATAGCAGGAAATGGATTGATGTGTTGTTCGGTAGTTGATGCATCATGGTGCAGAAGCAACCCGTTAACGCCAGCTGAACTTGAGGTTACCAACTTGTTGCCAGCAGGATTGAAAGTTGCAGAAGCATGAACGTGAAGCAGGTGATGAACCGGTGCTGCAGCAAGGATGGCACTAGGAGCAGCAGGACACATGCAAGAACCGAGAGCAAACCTGGCAAGCAGCAGATTTCACCTAGAACCAGCAGGACACATGCAAGAACCGAGAGCAGTTGCTTACCTTGTTGATGAATGAAAATGTGTAGATCATGTCTGGCAGCTAGAAGCATGGGTAGAGAAGAAGGAAGCGCACGAAACCGAGGCAGAGTTGGTGAGAGTGCAGAGCAGACAGCAGCTGGACACGGCAAGCAGCTCGTTAACGCCTGGATAGACCATACCTGGAAATGAAAATGAAAAAAATGAAGCATGGACAGTGAATGGAGGGATTTGAATGATTTAAAAGTTGTTAAGGCTTTGTTTGGCTAGTTCATTTTAGTTAATTAACTCATTTTCATGCATTCTTAGTTTAGTTTAATCTCAATTTAATTTGTTAGGCTTAGTTTAGAGTTTTTAATTAAATTACATGTTAGTATTCTTGCATAGTAGTATAAAACTTAGTTTTAATTAGGATGATAGTTAATTAAGTGTTCATTTAGAATTAGATTAGGAGTAAATTTATTTCATTAAATCTTAGGTTAGTTTAATTTTCATTTTGATTAAGTAGTTTAATTGCATTTTAGGTTTGTTAAATTTAGTTTAATTTATCTTGCTTTGTTATTTTCATAATTGCATTTTATTTTAATTGCGTTAATTAGTTTATACTATTTTAATTTCTTTTGTAGGTTTTTAATTTTAATTGCGTTGAGCACTGTAAGTAATTTTTCTCGGTTTTATTTTCTTTATTTTATAGTTTTATTATTTTATTGCTTTCGGTATTTTCAATTCTAGATTAGTAGATCTCCCACCTTAATCTCATAATTTGCTAGAATATACTTAGGGTAAGATTAATCGATACTTAATTAGGCTAATCAACTTCTCTGTGGGACGATAATTTCGGGACTCAAATCCCATTATTACTTGTACGACTCGTGCACTTGCGGACAATACCCTTTGGGCGTGTCAGTGGACATCTAATACGAGCTATGCTCCAGCACCATGTCAAACCAGTATAAAGTTTGTGCGATCTCAACTCTAGCACAACATCATAGAAATCCATGTGAAAACTAATGCGAGTTAAGCTCCAGCACCCATGTGTATGAAAACACATCAAATCTCATGCGAGTCATGCTCTAGCACACTTTCATTCTCACGAAAACCATGTAGGTGGCTCAATTCTTTGCAAAACATGGTTATCAACCAAATCAAATCATTTCTTTTGCAAATCATTTCAAATGTTAGCCAACCTACCAATCACTTGCTAAAAAGCAACAAAACAAGGTTTTCAAAGCACCATGCTTTTGTTTTTCATGCACATTTCTCAAAACCCAAATCTTTGCCCTTCAATCACCCAATTTCATTTCCTAGTATCACATGCACTCTAGCAAAACATTAAGCTCCTAAATTGCGCACAGATATCTCTAAGAGTCCATACAATTCCCTTACCTCGATTTACTTGGGGTGCGACTCTCTTCCTCTTAGCCTCTCACGTTTTTGGCTCAACTTGCTTTTAGTGTATCCTCAGGAGCTGCAATTCATTCATCCAAACACTTGAGTCAATGTTACTAACTCTCATTCAACTATGTATTTTACCTCATGCCTTAAATACTCATTTTACTCTTTTTTGGCAAGTCTCACAATTCATTCCATAATACCATCTTAAAATCATACCCACAACACCATTATCACCTTAAGATCTCCCATTCATCATTAATACCACTACATTTCACTTTCTCACTCTAGCCTATTTCTAGGTTATAATCATTCCATTGCATTCTAGATAGTTTCTACCATTAATAAGCACACCAATCAACTCTAAAATCAATAACTTAAACAAATGTACTTGAGTTGGTGCTTTAGAAACTCACTTCTTTGGATTTCCTTCTTGCTCCAAATAGAAATGCCCATTGTTCCTTAAATCCAACAAATGGGGAAATGCCTCCAAGCAATGTTGTTCTTCTCTTTGATGTGAACAACTTTGTATCTAATAGTCTTCCCTCAAATCTTTATGAAAATGGGAGAATTTAGAGAGAGAGAAAATTAGGTTTTGGGTTGAAAATCGTAGAGTGAGAGTGTCTTCCCAAAATCTGTTGATCCAACTGCTCCTATTTATGGAATTTGCTTAATGAGATCGATCCGCTTTGGGTGGAGATCAATTTGGTCATCTTAAAATCCCTCATTTTCACG
This sequence comes from Firmiana major, assembly GCA_033439115.1. Taxonomy (NCBI): domain Eukaryota; kingdom Viridiplantae; phylum Streptophyta; class Magnoliopsida; order Malvales; family Malvaceae; genus Firmiana; species Firmiana major. The sequence goes on along the minus strand of CM065904.1, from coordinate 14,052,714 downwards.
ACATTTGGAGGCGGGAGATTTATTTGTCTAGGGCTAGGGATCGATCTGTCTCAGGCAGTAGCTTAAGGAGATCGATCTGCATCCAGAGGAGATCGATTTACCCCAACCCGAGAGCTAAGGAAATTGATTCGTTTACCTTAAGAATCGATCCTCTCATTACAGAATGTTTAGCAGATCGATTTGGCTCCATTGAAGATCAATCTGGCATGTTCCATTGCTTGAATAAGAGCATTTTGGTTCTTCCAGATCGATCTCTCATCCTATGAGATCGATCTGGCCTTCATATTTCTAGATTTTTTTATAGTTTTATGCAGCAACTCATACCAAACTTCATACATTTTGCTGCCATAGTCATTTTCTCATCCGATCGCCTTTGAGGCTTGAAAATGACATCCCTTCATACTTTATACACATTTTGACTTGTGTTTATTCCTCGTATAATCAAAGATATACAATACAAAACCAATTGGAAGGATAAAGATTCACACCTCTTATGCAACTTCATTCCATTTTACCACACTACTCATTTTCCATTCCACTCACATTCATCACATACAAAAGTCCATTTCTTCATATTCATGCATAATGAAACTTGTACGTACATCACAACTCTTATTACAAGTGTTTACATTGAACTTTTGGACTCTACATCATTTATGCTTCACATTACAAATACATCACCATTTACATATATATAAAGTTATACATATATGGGGTCTCACACTAACATTGTGCTTCAACCATCTTCTGCTACTGGGTTAATTCCTGGCAAGCACTACACACATCATCCCAAGCCGCAAATCCAGTACCGTGGTAGTAAGCACATAACCATGCTTGCATTTGATTTCCTACACAATGTTCCTGCATCTATCCTTAGTACTGCACTACCGCGGTAACTAGCTCCCAGCCTTAATCTAATTCCTTACTGCTTATGTGTCTGCTGCTACCACATTCCCTGCCTAACTCGATCCAGCAATGTTATACAACAACGAATGACACAGTCCTATATTGTCATCATCCACCTCGCGTGCCCAGAAAATAATTGAACCGAGACTGAAAATGAGATGAACAATTGCTGATAGCTGTAAAGAAACTGTTAAAAGCTTGAAGACCGAACGGCTGTGACACCTAATCTCCTTGCAACATCCAAGAAATAAAAAAAGCAATAGAAATAGAAGTGTAAAAATAACTAAATAAAATTAGCACAGTAAACTGACTAAGAAACAGAGCAAAGCAGAGTGTAATTGTTTCGCTACTATTGCTGCCGAGCTTTCGAGTTGCTGCTGTAGCCACCATTCACACCAAGTTCAGCAGTCCAACACAACCCAGCAAACAATCAGTGCTGAAACCTCTCGGGTTGCCTTATCCTGCATTCAAGCCTTACTGCCTACAACATTTTTTTCCTAGCAGCAGCTAGCACCGGGACCTTATCGAATAAAGGCAAGCACTGAATCTAAATAAGGAAATAACACACAGAACCAAAAGCAGAAGAAAAGAGCAAGGCAGTAGTAGAGCAAGATCGCATTAGGATTAGTCACATCACTTGTTATCCTCCTGCACAACCACACTACCCCAGCTCTTAACAGGGGAAACAGAAGAGGCAGAAATGTAGAATTTTAAGGAAATGGCTAACTCTCGGTTGCAATGAATAGTAAAAAAACAACAGAAACAAAAGGAACTTGAATAGTAAAAATAAACTATTGAAATTTAAAATAAACTTTGTCTTTTATAAAGCTAAATAGTGCTAAATCTAAAGGGAATGGAAGCTTGCAAAGCTTGAAAATAGTGGTTGCCACCAACGTGAAATACAAAAGAACTAGAAAAGAAATGAAACTTTTCATAAAATAAAAATAACAATTGCTATGAACAGTAGCTAAACAATAATAAAAATTTATAGTAGCTAACAAGAAAGCTTTTAAAGAAAACAAGAGAAAAACTATTCTAAAATTACCCTAGCACTACTCTTACCCTAGGCTACTTCTATTCTACCCTAAAATTACTTCTACTCCTACCCCACCTACTTCTATTCTACTTTACCCTACCTACACGACTTCTACTCCTACCCTACCTACTTGGTTTTTCAATTGCTCATCATATTCTATTTATACACAAAATTGGGGGTACAATTGTAATTTCTAATCCTAGATGAGTTGGCATTGTTTGGCTACTTGTCTTCATTCCATTCGTTGTAGAGAAGATATTTCCACGTCATTTATCTTCTAGTCCACTTGGATGTGCGATGTGGCCCGACGTGTGTCTTCCATGAGGTGGGCACGGTGTCCGTCGATCTTTTCCTTCCGAGGCGAATAAAATATGAACACCCGCCATCACATGTGTGCAGATAAATGGTGACTTAAACTGTGAATTGGAAGTGGTCCAGTCTCCTTTAGCCCATTTTCAACCTATTTTCTACTAAAATTCATCTGGATTTAATTTACTACACATAAGAGAATTTTAATTAAATTGAGGTGATAATTAATAAAATAATATGGAGATTAAAATAATTAATTAAGAAATTAAACACAAATAATTCTATTTTAATAGAATTATCACACCCCCAAACTTGAGCTTTTGCTTGTCCTCAAGCAAAACAAAACAAATGTAGAAATGACAAGTACCAAACATAATAATTTCCTCAATATTATCCTCAAAGAAAAAGTACTAACTCTGATCTCAAAGACTCACAATTACAAGTCCATCACTTAGAATTATTCAATCGTAAGTCCTAACCCAAATTGGACTTCTCGCGTGTGTGCCACTTCATAGTACATTACCCGGATCAGATTATGCAAACACAGTGAATGCAAAGTCAATGACAAGTGATCATTCCCATAAGTTTATTTTTCACTTATCTCTCCACTAATGTAGTCACACTTAACCAAAGATCAATAGGACTTCATTAAGCTTGTAATGTAAGGCTAGGGCTAAGGTGTGATAAAGTCGATTTATGTTTAATTACCTCTCAACATGCATTACTTCTAGGATCTTTAATGTAAGAGCTCATAATTATTCCCCTAAACTTATTTATTTTGCTAAACATTTTTTTTCTATTTTTGTATTTTTCTTCTTTTTTTTTTTTAATTTCACTATCACCTATAACCCATATGTACATAGCTCAAGATATATCCTGGTGAATTTACAGCTTTCGGGGTAAGGGATAGGAAAAGAGTATTTAAGCTAAGGAAAAATATGCAGGTGTATTTACAGAGAAAAGCTTATTTGGCCCAGATGGGTGACTAGGGGTAAAATATGTACAAGGATGGCTAGAAAGGCTCAAACGATCCAAAGATGGCCTACAACATTTCCCTAATTAAGTGTGATCTAATATTTCACCTCGAGATCAGATCAAACAAATTCTGGAATATGATGCATAAAATCAGCTTAACAAATGCAATCCTATGTCCACATGAGCTTTCTCTAAATAAATATACAGATTCATGACATAACATGTGCATAAAATGAGGAAATCACAATCAGAATCAAGACAAATTCAAGAATTCAACTTCATGCTTTTCTTATAATCATGCTTCTTAGTCAATCAAAGTTAGACTAAATCATGTTGTTATATCATCAGAATATGAGAAAACTACATGCTAAGTACTAAATCATCCCAAAATAAAACAATGTAAGCTCATATTTTTGAAATTTTTTTCCAATTTTGCCCAAAATTGCTCAAGTGAAATCCCCACCCCAAAACTTAAAGTGCACAGTGTCCTCAGTGTGCAGATAATATAAACATTTAAGCTCAAGAACAAAATACTCCCCTATCTGATGATGATGAACAATCGAAGCTTGATAGAAACATACTAGAAAAGCAATCTGTAAAAGAAACAAAGAAAGAAACAACAAAAAAGAAAAAGAAAAAGAACTATATAAAAAAGTGAAAAGAAAAATAAAGTTGTTTCAAATGCAGCTGAAGAAAACGACACTCAGCAGCAGGGCTAGAAGTAGGAGGGTTAGCCAAAGTGGTGACTGTGAGACCCCACCCTTGGCCTTTTGCCCCAAGGCTTATCTTAATTAATCCGTATTGTTCGCTCTTAGGCTAAGCCCATCACGATTTTGCTCAACCATGGCCCATCTTGCAGAGAGCTGCCCCAGCCCATCGGCTTTACAGATATAAGGGAAAGCCAGGAGACGCGTCCTTGGAGGCTCGAACCCTAGGTTAACACCCTTGTTCTTGCACTCCTGGTACCACTGAGCCAATGGCAACCGATTTAATTTTATTAATTATGAATGATTTTGATGTAATCTTAGAAATGGATTGGTTGGCTGCCAATCGTGTTGTTATGGATTGCCATACTAAGACATTGATGTTTTTAGGATTAGATAATCTTATTGTAAATTTTGATGAAAAGAAATGAAAGCACATGATTGATATAAATGAAAAAAGTATGATTTTACTTAATCTACTTGAGAGGTGGACTTATTTGTTTATGTTGAATGTTGATGTAATGACTTGTGATACTAATAGTGGAAAGAATGATATGAAGGGTTCATTACCTACATGGTCGATATAGATAAGGCACACCCAAAATTGAGAGACATCCCCGTAATTACGAATTATCCTGATATCTTTTTGGACAAATTACTAGGACTACCACCTGAAAGGAAAATGAAATTTTGCATAGAGTCAGTGCCTAGTACATAGCCGATATCGAAACCACCATATAGAATGACACCGATTGAGTTGAAAGAGCTAAAGAAATAGCTGCAAGAGTTACTAGAGAAAGGGGTTTATTAGACCGAGTGTCTCACCTTGGGGAGCTTCAGTTCTATTTGTAAGGAAGAAGGATGGAAGCCTCCTACTGTGTATAGAGTACCAGTTGTTGAATAAGGCTACCATTAAAAACAAGTACCCCCTTCCACGCATAGACGATTTGTTGGATCAGCTCCGAGGAACCCAAGTATTTTTAAAGATAGATCTGCGGTTAAGGTATCATCAGTTGAGGATACGGAGTGGAGATGTACCCAAGACAGTATTTCGTACCCGTTATGGCCACTGCGAGTTCTTGTTGATGCCATTCGGATTGACGAATGCCCCCGTAGCATTTATGGCACTGATGAATTATACGTTTAAGCCATACCTGGATAAGTTTGTGATTGTGTTTATTGATGATATATTAGTCTATTCTAAGTTTAGAGAAGATTATGAGGAGCATTTGAGAGTAGTTCTACAGACCCTCCGAGAGAAAGAGTTATATGCCAAACTCAGCAAGTGTAACTTTTGGTTAGAGAAAATCTCATTTTTGGGCCATGTCATGTCGAAGGATGGGGTATCAGTGGATCCATCTAAGATAGAGGCAGTTGTACAGTCGAAACAGCCAAAGACAGTTACTGAGATCAGAAGTTTTCTAGAATTGGCAGGTTATTGTCAGAGATCTATAGAGGGTTTCTCCAGACTAGCTGCTCCGTTGACACGCCTCACGCGTAAGGATGTTAAGTTCGTGTGGGATGAAGCATGTGAGAAGAGTTTTGAGGAGCCTAATCGTCGATTGACCATTGCTCCAATTCTCTGCAATCCTACCAGCTCAAGAGGATTCTCTGTGTATACGGATGCATCACACTAAGGACTGGGCTGTGTACTTATGTAGGATGGGAAGGTTATTGCCTATGGATCTAGACAGTTGAAAGATCACGAGAGGAACTATTCGACACATGATTTAGAGTTGGCGACCGTAGTGTTTGCTTTGAAAATATGGCACCACTATCCTTATGGTGAGAAATTTCAGGTTTTCACAGATCATAAGAGCCTTAAGTACCTATTCTCGCAGAAAGAGTTAAATATGAGATAGAGGAGATGGCTCAAACTTTTAAAAGATTATGATTGTGAGATCATGTACCACCCGGGTAAGGCAAATGTAGTTGTCGATGCTTTAAGCAAGAAGAGCCTAGGGTTGGTGTCTTATATGATGGTACGGAAACATGAGCTGTTGGAGCAAATTGTGAACCTTAGTTTGGATGTATCCCCACCTGAATCCGAAAGAGTTAAGATTATGGCTAGTATGAGATTAGAGCCAGAGTTAATTGGTCGTATTCGGCAGGCTCAGCAAAGCGATCGACAATGTATCGATCGGTTGAGTAAGATACAGGCAGGTATAGGTATTGATTTTAAGTTAAGTGCAGATGGCTTATTGAGGTTCAGAGGGAGAGTATGTGTTCTCGAGGATCCTGAGATCAGGATGCTGATTTTATTTGAGGCTCACTCATCAAAGTACACGATAAATCCGAGGTGTACTAAGATGTATCAAAACCTTCGAAAGGTTTATTGGTGGTTTGGAATGAAAAGAGACATTGTTGAATATGTCGCTAAGTGTCTTATTTATCAGTAGGTGAAGGTAGAGCATCAGAAGCCTGCAAGGTTATTGCAACCTTTATCGATACCAACATGGAAGTAGGAGCATGTCACCATAGATTTTGTGATGGGATTATCGAGGACCCGTAGAGGTCATGATGCCATATGGGTTATCGTGGATCGGTTGACTAAGTTAACCCATTTCTTATCTATGAGAGCTACCGATACTCTGAGTTAGTTGGCAGACCTGTATGTTCGAGAGATAGTACGACTACATGGTGTACCAGTGAGCATTGTGTCTGATAGGGATGCCCGCTTCACTTCCCATTTTTGGGAACATTTTCAGGCAGCAATGGGGACCTACTTAAGTTTTAGCACCGCATTTCATCCTCAGATAGATGGGCGATCAGAGAGGACTATATAGACCTTGGAAGATATGTTGAGAGTGTGTGGGATAGATTTTGGAGTCTCCTGGGATGATCACCTACAAGTAGTCGAGTTCGCCTATAATAATAGCTATTATATGAGTATCGGGATGGCACCCTTTGAGGCACTCTATGGACGCAGATGTCGATCCCCCATTGGATGGGAAAAGGTTGGTGACAGACAGATTTTTTCTCTGGACTTAGTGCAGCAGGCATCTGAGGACGTCCAATTGATATGTGAGAGATTACGGATAGCTCAGAGCTGACAAAAGAGTTATGCTGATAAGAGACAAAGACTACTAGAGTTTGATGTCAGTGAGTTGGTATTTTTGAGAGTTTCACCTTCGAAGGGTATTATAAGATTTGGTAAGAAGGGCAAGCTGAGCCCTAGATATATCGGACCCTTCGATATTTTGGAGAGAGAGAGGGAGATAAGGCGTATAGGTTGGCATTGCCACCAGACTTGGTAAATGTTCATAACGTCTTCCACGTCTCTATGCTTTGGAAGTATCACCCGAACCCGATACATGTGATAAGATATGAGCCGTTGGAGCTTAATGAGAGTATGACGTATGTTGAGAAGCCGATTCAGATATTGGACAGAAAAGAGAAAGTGTTACGGAATAAGATAATTCCCTTGGTGAAAGTTCTTTGGCAGCATCACACGGTGGAAGAGGCCACATGGGAATTGAAGAATTTTATATGGGAGAAATACCCCTAACTTTTTGAGGAGTAACTTGGTTCTAATTTGGATGACCAAATTCCTTGAAGGAAGGGAGGATTGTAAGACCCGTATTTTCAGATGTAAGCTTTATGAGTTCATAAGTAGGATGATGTACTTGTAATGTGAAGCATAAGTGATGTAAAGTCCATAAATTCGATGTACACGCTTGTAATAAGAGTTGTGATGTACATACAAGTTTCATTATGTATGAATATGAAGAAATGGACTTTTATAAGTGATGATTGTGATTGGAACTTAAAATGAGTAGTGTGGTAAAATGGAATGAAGTTGTACCTCTATTTAGTTCTATATTGTGTACCTTTGGTTTTACAATGAATGCATACAAGTTTTAACATGTATAAAGAATGAATGGATGTCATTTTTAAGTCTTAAAGGTGGTTGGATGAGAAAATGACCATGGCAGCAAATTGAGGATGTTTTATGTGAGGTTACTACAAAAAACTGTAGCAAAATCTGAAAAATATGAAGGCTAGATCGATCTCATAGGATGAGAGATTGATCTGGAAGAGCAAAAAATGCTCTTATTCGAGCAATGGAATAGGCCAGATCGATCTCCAATTAGGCCAGATTGATCTGCTAAACATTCTGTAAAGAAGAGATCGATTCTTGGTGCAAGCGGATCGATTCCCTCAGCTCTCGGGTTGGAGCAGATCGATCTCCTTAAGCTACTGCCTGAGATAAATCGATCTTAAGCCCTTGACAGATCGATCTCATGCATTCCAATTGACGTGAAAATGAAGGATTTAAGAGGACCAGATTGATCTCATGCTTCGACAGATCGATCTCATTGAGCAATTTCTATAAATAGGAGCAGTGAAATATGTAAATCACGGAAGCAAACCCCTATTTCTTCCATTTCAACCCAAAACCTAGATTTCTCTTCCTAAATCCACCCATTTCCAATAAGGTTTTAGGAAAGACCATCAGATACAAAGTTGTTCCTATCAAAGAGAAGAGCAAAATACTTTTGATTCAAAGCCCTATTTGTGGTATTGAAGGAGCAAGAGATATTTTCCTTTGGAGCAAGAAGACAAACTAGATTTGGTAAGTTTCTAATACTTTAGCCCAAATACATTGTCTATTTAATGGTTTTGGAGTCGATTTGCATGAGTATTGATGGATAGAACTACTTAGGATGTGATGGAATTAGTGTGACCTAGAAAACCTAGAATAAATCTAGTGTGAGAAGATATGGGTGGAATGAGTTGATGATTTATGGATTATGATAAGGTGTTATTGAAGTAATATGAATGATTTATAGTGGTTAAATGAAGCCACATTGTGAGTTTAGAGGATTTAAGGAAATGAGTATGTAAGATGTTTGATAAAATGCCATATTTGAAGAAATTGATATGATATGAACACTATGAGCTTAATATCAATTAATATCGATTTGGTATGAATCAATGGGCCTAAAAGAAATCAATAGACTCAAAATATGAGTAGAACGGTAAAACTAGACCTTATAAGGGTTAAAAGAGAGCTATAGGTTGAATTGACTATAGCAAACACATGAGTTGTGTTGTATGGACTAAATCGATGATATACGACCTTGTGCAATTCTGAAGAGTCCGTTGGAGACGAATCGAACCGCACAAGTATGCAGCTTTAAAGAAGCAAAATTTCGCGATGCAATTTCCAAATAAGGGAATTTCGTAAGTATATGGAGATAGCTACTCGTACTTTGAACTCGTGGGTGAATATAGGGTGTTTATGAAATATATGACTGTTTGAGAAAATGATTTAATGATGTATGCAAATAGTTACAAGATGTATACGATTTGGTTTATTAAATGATTCTTGAAAAGGGGATGGTAAGGCTAATAAAGGCATAAATCACATGTTTTGATGTTTTGAGAAACACATGGCTTTGTTTTAAGCAAATCAACGGATAGGCTAGCTAGTGTTTGAATGATTTTTGAAAATAGCACATGTGAGGTGCTAAGCATGGTTTGAGAACGATTTGGTTGTTTACTGAGCTGCCTATCTTGTTATGCGAATTGAATCACGCTGGAGCCTTGCTCGCACTAGATTTTTATGCTTTCTCTTGTATAAATAGTGTTGGAGCTTAGCTAGCACCTTGATTTGATTTGTAATGATGTCTTACAAACCGTTCTAGAGCTTTTGCTCGTACATGGATTTCAAGTGGTTTTCCTATGCATATAATCGTACTGGAGCTATACTCGTACATGGTTTTTCTAATGTTTTATGCATAAATGTCGTACTAGAGCGTTGCTCGTACGAGGTGGTTTAGTTATGATGCATGAACCGTGCTAAACCTTAGCTCGCACAAGTTTTCACACTGTGGTATGTACGATGCCGTGGAAGATGGTAAGATCCTCAAGCCCTACATCCTCAAGCCAGAGAGGAGGCAGGAAGGCTCTGTTCGGTGGGGAGGCTCTCTTGCGGTAAGACCCTCAAGCACAACATCCTCAAGCTAGAGTGGGCAGGGAGGCTCTGTTTGACAGGGAGGCTCTCTTACATGGATACAAAAAGCTCTACGTGCACTTGAGACAATGGAGGTTACATTTGGTATGGGGTAGATAAGACCTACGAGTGGCACCCCCAACCATGGTATGGGTCCACAGAGTACGCTGTACCGTGTATATCACATGGAGTATGATGTACCACGTGGTGGTTATGTGATGAGAAAGTCTGGCAAAGAACTAACCCATCTTTGTACCAGTATGATGCCCCGCACACCTGGATGCATGTGGTCTGGGATGATTTATGACGTAGTTGGCCAACATAGTCCATTGAGATATAGTGACCTGTCTCATTGATATTATATAGTACCACATAGTTTTGATACATGAGTGTGATTGTTTTTGTCCAGGGTAGACTGAGGGAGGGGTCGAGCCTTGAGGGATTTGTGATTTAAAGAGATTTGTGATGAGATTGATGTGTTTCGAAAAGTGATAACTCTTGTGAGATGTTTTGCGTAAGAGATGGATTTAAAAAGGATGTTTCTTAAATGAATTTCCCTTTTTTGATGAGTTTTGAATGAGATAGAACATGAGATGATTTTACATGTTGATATTTTCCATGTTTCATGCCTGTTTACATGATTTTCCATGCATGATATATGAATACTCATATGGCATAGTGTTATTCCCTCATGCTCCTATGGTAAATGATTTATGCATAACATTATCAGCATGTAGATAGAGTAGTTATCTACCATGCTTGCATTATAGCCTTATTGAGCGTGTGGTTGCTCATCCCTCTCTACTTTCCCCCTTTACAGAGCGTACATAGCAGCCCAGTGAGGACTGAGACGTTTTATTTTGGACATTCCGCTGCTTCCATCGCCAAAAGGTATACACACAAGGATTCTTTTGTATCTAAACATGTAAAGGCACAATAGCTATTTTGTATTGCAATATTGTCAGACCTGAGTTTTCGATTTACGTATGTAGCTTGTACCTTATGATTCCTATGTGTACGAAAGTTATATTTCATAGTTGAATCATAAGAAGAGTATTTACTATCATGCAATCGATTTATTAAGAATTAAAAATGCATGTAAGCTACATAACAGCGAGATAAGGGTTAAATTAATTTTTGAGCAAGTACAGGGGTAAAATGATCAATTGATCGAAATTTGATATAAATACGATGAGATAATTTCATTAAAAATATGAAATCGAGAAATCTTGATCAATAACGAGGAAAATATTGAATTTCGAGTCCAATTGATCGAGATATGAATTTAATTAATATTTTTAGAATTTTTGTCTTGAAAATGAGCTAAAAATAGTGGAAAAATATACCGAAAAGGTAAAATCGGACTGATAAATTCATTTACGAACTAAATGAATTTAATAGAAATTTTTGAGATATTTTTGGGATATTTTAGTATTTTTAATATTATTTTAAGGATTAAAATAATATTAAAAATATATTATAAGGAAAAAAACAAAATAGTAAAAAAAACGAATGAAATTGGAAAGAAAAACGCGGGGAGAGAGAGAGGAAACCGAAGCAAACCGACGGAGAAGAAGATTCGTCGGACCAGCCACCACCGGTGACCCCAACGGCCAGCGAACAACCAGAAAGGAAGAGCGTAAACCTGCGACCTCTCAGCCACTGGTAACGCGCCTCACTGGCGCCGGAAAAGGGAGATCGACGAGGTTGAAGCCGCGGAGGAAAAAGTGAAATCCGACTGCTACCGACTGTGCTAGGGTCCGATCGAGCCCAGCCGAACGTTTCCCAGGCTGTGGCGCATCGAACGGCGGCAGCAACTCCTAGAGAACCGGCCGGATGGCTTCGGCACGGCCAAATCATCCCTGAACCGATCGGCGGTTCAGGGGAGAACCTTCTAAACTGAACCGGACCGGACTGGTTCAGCCAAGGAGGAGAGAGAAAAAGAGGGAAAAAAGAAAGAAAAAGAAAAAGGAAAATTTTTGGGATTTCATCAGACTTCGGGTAAGTCGATACGAGGTCAAAAGTGACCAATTTAATTTCTGATAAATTTATTTAAATTATATTTTATCAGAAATTGACTCGGAGTTAAATATACGAAATTGTGCAGTTCGACAATAAATTTCTGAACGGAAGCCCGATCGAACTCTGATTCACTCACCATCGCACAATCTCGGGTAAGTAAAGCTCATTTACGACAATTAAGTGATTTATGTGTATTTAAGATTTAATTTACTCATTTCGAAATAAATTTTGCAATTAGTGAATTATATTAGGAATTTTAAAATAAATGTCGTAAATGATATACTGGCTATCCAAAGAGCTTGGAATAAAGCCCAATGGGTTTTGATAAACCCAATGAGTCAATAGACCTTGATGAACGGGCTTAATACGGATTAAGGCCCGATTAACGTGATTAAGGCCCATTAAGTGTAAACGGGCCCATTTTAGTGAATTGAACTGTATTAAATGTGTAATACAGTAGGAAAAGTGTAATTAACTCAGTGAATGATTAAATGCAGCTCCAGAGTCATATTGAGAGTTGACCGGACTGCGAGATAGACAACACAGAGGAAGAGAGGTCACACGACGTGATCCGAGGTAGGGGACTCTTGCAAGTAGTTAGAGATATCTGTGCATATTTTCATTGGATTTTACATTTACTGAAATTGTTTGAGGGTCAGTGAAAATCGATAACATTATAAAGACTCGATATGGGTAAATTACGATTTTACCCCTAGTTAGGCAAAAAGTGAAATTTTGGGAAAAGTTCCAAAAAGCATGGAAATGATGTTTTGAGTGATTTTTCCTGTTGTGTAGCAGAAGAGTAGGTGGATGGGCTAATGTTTTGAGGTCGATGTAAATTAAGCACACTTTATAGTGATGATTTTAGTGATTTTTAACATCCCTGTTTTTAAAGAGCCATTTACCGAATTATGTGGAAACAATCGTGCTAGAGCACAACTCGCACTTGATTTCAGATGTTTTTCACATACATTAGTGCTGGAGGTTTACTCTCACTACATTTATTTGACATGCATGATGGAGTACTAGAGCGTTGCTCGTACTCAATTTTTATGTGATTTGTGCATGATAGAGTGCTGGAGCGATTAGCTCGTACTCGAGTTTTACATGAGATGCATGACAGAGTGCTGGAGCATTGCTCGCACTCGATTTTTCATGATTTGTACATGACATCGTACTTGAGCAATTTGCTCGTACTTGATTTGTAATGAGAACTATGCATGACCTGGTGCTAGAGATTTACTCGCACTAGTGTTGATATTTTGACATGTATATATAGTGTTTTGAGGTGGAGCGTTGACTGTGTGTCACACTCAAGACACGCACTGTAGTTTTTCGTGATATATATACATGTTAAAAAAATCGTGACGATTTCCTCCGTGTAGACTAAGTGTCACACTGTTGAGATGTTCTCATGTGGATTTACAGACGTGGCATTTATTCCATAGTATGAGGGCTAAGACCTATGGCAGGTACCCCACTATGATGTATTTCCATGGTATGAGCGGCTAAGACCTATGACAGGCACCCCGACCATGATGTATGGGTCTACGGGTGTACGTTGTACCGTGCGTGTGGCATGGAGTACACTGTACCGTGTTTTGTGTTGTGGAGTTATGGAGGAGAGTTGTTGATAGCTGGCGGTTGTGATGGACTGACCCCCCTCCCGTTACAGCAGTGATAACCTGCACACCGAGTACTGTGTTGCTTGGGATTTCACCACATGTTAGGATATGGCCATAGTCCGGAGATGCTCTCTTACGATAAGATCCTTAAGCCCAACATCCTTAAGCCAGAGTGGGCGGGGAGGCTCTGTTCAGCGGGGAGGCTCTCTTACGTAGTCTGAAGTGATTGCATTTAGCCATTGAGTCTCGCATGATATATCACATGTGTTTTACGATACGGGTAGACCTGAGGGATGGGTCGGAACCCGATTTGTTTGTGTTATGATGAGAAATGCCATATTTACTGTGTTTTGAATGTAAATGGCATATTTTATATAAAGGCATTCTTAAATGATTAAATATGCACTGTTTTACATGAATGCCTCTGATTGATAAACTAGCATGTGTTTAGTACATTGGATTTTAAATCTATACTATATTATATATATTTTAAACATGCTTTTGAATTGAGAGAAGGAAAGGCAAAGCACTATTTTCAGTAGATAGTATGGATGTCTACTTGCTTGCCTGATTTTCTTACTGAGCGCGTTGATAGCTCATCCTATTCATTTTCCCCCCATCTTTACAGATTCTCGTCAGTAGATTGAGTCGGCTGAGGTATTGCATTCCTTTGATCCGCTACCACTCCCCATCTAGCGAAAGGTATACACATGCGGACTCTTTTGTATCTGAACAATGCATAAACACAGTGATGTACATGGTTTTAATGTTGGGGATGTAAATGTAATGATGTAATTATATTAAGTATATGAATTTACTTATGATATGAATATCATGTTTGTATGATACGTGAAAGAATGGTAAGATATGTATGGATGAGAGGACTGATGCATATTCACAGCCCAACTGTTGAGGAGACAAAGGTAACTAAAAAGGGAAAAATTTATTGTGGTTTTCAGTAAGTCGCGTGTGGGAGGAGGGCGTGACAGAGTGGTATCAGAGCGTAGTTGGTCTGATATGTCTAGGCATTAGTAATTAGAAAAAAGTGTACATCCCCATATCACTATGTTTTGTTCAGTTACAATTGTGTATACAGGATGGGAGTTGGACAAATTAATGTTTGTGAATGCAGGAATCTAACCATTATGGCAATTACCTACCATGGTAGAGGGAGAGGGGTAGGGCTGGAGGTCGCAGAGGTAGGTCGGCTAGCCAGGGTGAGTCTTCGACTACCCATACACCCTCAGGTACTGCTGAGGTACCAGATACGATTGAGGCACGCTTCACGAGGATAGAGCGTAGCCTGGAGGCGATAGTAGGGCTGTTGGCACAGACTTTGCCATGTAGACAGAGACAGGATGTAGAGACTCCAACTGGAGAGGCAGTTACACCTGATACACCTGCGCAGCCTGTACAGAGGCCACAGACTATTGATACTCCTACACCCCCATCCGTTCAGGGTGGTAGAGGATATGGGTGTGATTTGGATCGGTTGCGACAGTTCCAGAAGCTTGGACCTCCATCTTTTCGAGGGGTCAAGGACCCAGGTAGTGCAGAGGAGTGGATTAGCGAGATGGAGAAGTTGTACGACTTCTTTGATTGTACGACTTCAGAGAGAGTCACATTTGCTGCGTTCCTACTGAAGGGAACGACAGAGCGTTGGTGGAAGTCCACCAGGCCGATATTGAGAGCCCGACATGCTGAGATCAATTGGGAGATGTTTCTGGAGGCCTTCTGGAGGCAGTTTGTTCCTGATACAGCGCAACGTAGACTGCAGGTCGAGTTTTTGGGATTAAGCCAGTGGAGTCTCACAGTGGATGAGTACGAGACTAGATTTTTGGCCCTGGGGAGATATGATCCTGATACCATGTACAGCGAGACCAGGAAGGTCCGCAGATTTGTTGACGGATTAAGACCAGTGTTGCGGTCTAGATTGGTACCACTAGACATTGGTACATATGATAAGGCAGTGCGCAGGGCGCAGCTTTGTAAGCAGGATTACGAGAGAAATGCCTCTGAGTTTGAGAAGTTCAGTCGGAGCTGAGATAGAGAGAGGAAGAGGTCGACTAGAGATAGAGGGTTCAGTTATCGAGGAAGGAAGAGACTCTTCGGTAAGGGACCACGGATAGAAGAGGTGCGAGAGTGACCAGTTAGACCTCCTACATACCCGACCATAGCTCCGACGAAGGGCATTATGATTGGAGGATCGAGGACTACTACTGATCAATGCAGCCGATGTGGTAGACATCATGGCGGTAGACCTTGTCCATTGAGCCATGTTGTATGTTTTCGATGTGGGAAACAGAGGCATATTGCTAGAGAGTGCCCAGAGACATTTGTGACTGCCCCACAGAAGGGCAAGGAACCTGATAGAGCTCCAACTAGTGCGTCTGCTCAGAGAGGGAGAGCGACGACAGAGGAGAAGGGGAAGAAAGTGATGGGTCGAGGGCGAGTACATACCTTGGACCAGGACACAACTGATGCTTCTACGGATGTGATTCGAGGTTTCATTGAGTACGTGGTGGATATAGATAAGGTACATCCGAAGTTAGTAGATATTCCTGTGGTCAGTGAGTACCTAGATGTGTTCCCGGATGAGTTGCCAGGGTTACCACCAGACAGAGAGATGGAGTTCTATATAGATTTGGTGTCTGGTACTGAGCCTATTTCGAGACCACCGTATCGCATGGCCTTAGTTGAGCTAGAGGAGCTCAAGAGATAGTTGCAGTAGCTGTTGGATAGGGGTTTTATCAGATCGAGTGTTTCACCGTGGGGAGCCCTGATTCTGTTTGTGAGGAAGAAGGATGGAAGCCTTCGATTGTGTATAGACTACAGATTATTGAATAAGGCTACCATCAAGAATAGATATCCCCTTCCATACATTGACGACTTACTGGATCAGCTTCAGGGAGCGCAGGTCTTTTCTAAGATTGATCTGAGGTCTGGGTATCATCAGTTGAGAGTCCGGAGTGGAGATGTATCCAAGACGGCATTTAGGACCCGATATGGTCACTATGAGTTCCTAGTTATGCCATTCGGACTGACGAATGCTCCCGCAGCTTTCATGGCTATGATGAACGATGTGTTCAAGCGATATTTGGATCAGTTTGTTATCATTTTCATCGATGACATATTGGTGTATTCGAGATCTGAGGAGGAGCATGAGGAGCACCTCAGGATCGTATTGCAGACTCTACGAGGGCAGCAGTTGTATGCTAAACTTAGCAAATGTGATTTTTGGTTGGCAGAGATCTCATTTTTGGGACACATAGTGTCGAGGAATGGTGTGTCAGTAGACCCATCCAAGATTGAGGCTGTAATTCAGTGGGAACAGCCGAGGACAGTTACCGAGATCAGGAGTTTTTTGGGTTTAGCAGGGTACTATCGGAGATTCGTTGAGGGATTTTCGAAGTTGGCTGCTCCGTTGACACGTCTCACTCAGAAGAATGTTGCATTTTGTGGGACGAGGATTGAGAGAGGAGTTTTCAGGAGTTGAAGAGTCGATTGACCACCGCTCCGATTCTCACTATTCCTACCAGCTCAGGAGGATTTTCAGTATATACCGATGCTTCGCATCATGGACTGGGTTGTGTGTTGATGCCGGATGGGAGGGTAGTTACTTATGGATCCAGACAATTGAAGGACCATGAGAAGAACTATCCAACCCACGATTTAGAGTTGGCAGCAGTAGTGTTTGCGTTGAAGGTATGGTGTCACTACTTGTATGACAAGAAGTTTTAGATTTTTATCGACCACAAGAGCCTCAAGTACTTGTTCTCACAGAAGGACGTGAACATGAGACAGAGAAGATGGCTAGAGCTTCTGAAGGATTATGATTATGAGATACTTTATCATCCGGGTAAGGCTAATGTTGTAGCAGATGCTTTGAGTAGGAAGAGCCTTGGGATGGTATCGTATATGATGGTCAGGGAACACGAGCTGCTAGAGCAGTTTGCTAGCCTCAGTTTGGGAGTTATGCCTTCGGACAAAGATGTGGATCGTATGATTGTGAGTCTACGCTTAGAGCCATATCTGTTGGACAGGATCAGACAGGCTCAGCAGACTGATTCGTATTGCATCGATGTGATTGGTCAGATGCAGAGGGGCACAGTGATGGATTTTGAGTTGAGTTCTGATGGACTACTGAGGTTCAGAGGTAGATTGTGTGTTCCCAATGATCCAGAGCTCAGGAGATTGATATTGTCGGAAGCTCATTCATCGAGGTAGACGTTGCATCCAGGGAGTGGCAAGATGTATCAGAACCTCCGGAAGGTGTACTGGTGGTTAGGTATGAAGAGAGATGTGGCAGATTTTATGGCGAGATGTCTCGTATGTCAGTAGGTGAAGGTAGAGCATCAGAGACCTGCAGGATTGTTACAGCCTCTACCTATACCGACATGAAAATGGGAGCATATCACCATGGATTTCGTGATGGATTTACCGAGGACCCGGAGGAATCACGATGCTATATGGGTGATCGTAGATAGACTGACGAAGTCAGCCCACTTCCTAACATGAGAGCTACCGATACTCTGAGTACATTGGCAGGGTTGTATGTACGTGAGGTAGTGAGGTTGCATGGTGTTCCAGTGAGTATTGTTTTGGATAGGGATTCCCGCTTCACTTCCCACTTTTGGGAACATTTTCAGGAAGCCATGGGAACCCAGTTAAGTTTAAGCACAGCTTTCCATCTTCAGACAGATGGTCAGTCAGAGAGGACGTTACAGACTCTAAAGGATATGTTGAGAGCATGTGTGCTGGATTTAAGAGGCTCTTGGGATGATCATTTGCCACTAGCCGAGTTCGCCTACAACAACAGTTATCATTCGAGTATCGGGATGGCACCGT
Organism: Firmiana major; assembly: GCA_033439115.1. Lineage (NCBI taxonomy): Eukaryota > Viridiplantae > Streptophyta > Magnoliopsida > Malvales > Malvaceae > Firmiana > Firmiana major. The sequence goes on along the minus strand of CM065904.1, from coordinate 14,034,330 downwards.
ATGAGGCCTTGTATGGTTGTAGATGTCGTTCCCCTATTGGGTGGGAAGAAGTGGGTGACCGTAAGATTTTTGCTCCTGATTTGGTTTCACAAGCTTCTGAGGATGTCCAGTTGATAATTGAGAGATTGAGGACAGCTCAGAGTCGACAGAAGTGTTATGCTGACAGGAGACGTAGGCCACTTCAGTTCGCAGTTGGTGAGTCCGTGTTTCTGAAGGTTTCTCCTTCCAAGGGTATAACGAGGTTTGGGAAGAGAGGTAAGCTGAGTCCTCGCTATATTGGACCCTTTGAGATACTTGATCGAGTGGGAGATAAGGCCTATAGGTTGGCATTGCCACCAGATTTGTCAGGCGTGCACAACATCTTCCACATTTCGATGCTTCGGAAGTATCACTCAGATCCGGCACATGTGATTAGTTATGAGCCTTTGGAGCTCAATGAGGACATGTCATATGTTGAGAGGCTGATTCGGATACTGGATAGGAAGGAGAAAGTTTTGAGATCGAAGACTATCGGGTTAGTGAAAGTTTTATGGCAGCATCACACTTCCGAGGAGGCTACTTGGGAGTTAGAGAATTTGATACGAGAGAAGCACCCCCACTTGTTTGATGATTGATTTGGTTCTAATTTGGAGAACCAAATTCTTTTAGATGGGGAGGATTGTTAGACCCGAGTTTTCAATTTACGTATGTAGCTTGTACCTTATGATTCCTATGTGTACGAACGTTATATTTCATAGTTGAATCATAAGAAGAGTATTTACTATCATGCAATCGATTTATTGAGAATTAAAAATGCATGTAAGCTACATAACAGCGAGATAAGGGTTAAATTAATTTTTGAGCAAGTACAGGGGTAAAACGATCAATTGACCGAAATTCGGTATAAATACGATGAGATAATTTCATTAAAAATATGAAATCGAGAAATCTTGATCAATAACGAGGAAAATATTGAATTTCGAGTCCAATTGATCGAGATATGAATTTAATTAATATTTTGGAATTTTTGACTCGAAAAATGAGCCCAAAAATAGTGGAAAAATATACCGAAAAGGTAAAATCGGACTGATAAATTCATTTACGGACTAAATGAATTTAATAGAAATTTTTGGGATATTTTTGGGATATTTTAGTATTTTTAATATTATTTTAAGGATTAAAATAATATTAAAAATATATTATAAAGAAAAAAAACAAAATACAAAAAAAATGAACGAAATTGGAAAGAAAAATGCGGGGAGAGAGAGAGGAAACCGAAGCAAACCGACGGAGAAGAAGATTCGTCGGACCAGCCACCACCGGCGACCCCAACGGCCAGCGAACAACCGAAAAGGAAGAGCGTAAACCTGCGACCTCTCAGCCACCGGAACGCGCCTCACCGGCGTCGAAAAAGGGAGATCGACGAGGTTGAAGCCGCGGAGGAAAAAGTGAAATCCGACGACCACCGGCGGTGCTAGGGTCCGATCGAGCCCAGCCGAACATTTCCCAAGCTGTGGCGCACTGAACGGTGGCAGCAGCTCTCGGAGAACCGGTCGGACGACGCTGGTACGGCCAAATCATCCCTGAACCGGTCGGCGGTTCAGGGGAGAACCTTCTAAACTGAACCGGACCGGACTGGTTCAACCAATGAGGAGAGAGAAAAAGAGGGAAAAAAGAAAGAAAAAAAAGAAAATTTTTGGGATTTCACCGGACTTCGGGTAAGTCGATACGAGGTCAAAAGTGACCAATTTAATTTCTGATAAATTTATTTAAATTATATTTAATCAGATATTGACCCGAAGTTAAATATACGAAATTGTGCAGTTCGACGATAAATTTTCGAACGGAAGCCCGATCGAACTCCAATTCACGCACCATCGCACAATCTCGGGTAAGTAAAGCTCATTTACGACAGTTAAGTGATTTATGCATATTTAAGATTTAATTTACTCATTTCGAATTAAATTTTGCAATTAGTGAATTATATTAGGAATTTTGAAATAAATGTCGTAAATGATATACGGGCTATCCAAAGAGCTTGGAATAAAGCCCAATGGGTATTGATAAGCCCAATGAGTCAATAGACCTTGATGAACGGGCTTAATACGGATTAAGGCCCGATTAACGTGATTAAGGCCCATTAGTGTAAACGGGCCCATTTTAGTGAATTGAACTGTATTAAATGTGTAATACAGTAGGAAAAGTGTAATTAACTCAGTGAATGATTAAATGCAGCTCCAGAGTCATATTGAGAGTTGACCGGACTGTGAGATAGATAGCACAGAGGAAGAGAGGTCACATGACGTGATCCGAGGTAGGGGACTCTTACAAGTAGTTAGAGATATCTGTGCATATTTTCGTTGGATTTTACATTCATTAAAATTGTTTGAGGGTCAGTGAAAATCGATAATATTATAGGGACTCGATATGGGTAAATTACGATTTTACCCCTAGTTAGGCAAAAAGTGAAATTTTGGGAAAAGTTCCAAAAAGCATGGAAATGATGTTTTGAGTGGTTTTTCCTGCTGTGTAGTAGAAGAGTAGGTGGATTGGCTAATGTTTTGAGGTCGATGTAAATTAAGCACACTTTATAGTGCTAATTTTAGTGATTTTTAACATCCCTGTTTTTAAAGAGCCATCTACCGAATTATGTGGAAACAATCGTGCTAGAGCACAACTCGCACTTGATTTCAGATGTTTTTCACATACATTAGTGCTGGAGGTTTAATCGCACTACATTTATTTGACATGCATGATAGAGTACTAAAGCGTTGCTCGTACTCAGTTTTTTTTTGTGATTTGTGTATGATAGAGTGCTGGAGCGATTAGCTCGTACTCAAGTTTTACATGAGATGCATGACAGAGTGTTGGAGCGTTGCTCACACTCGATTTTTCATGATTTGTACATAACATCGTACTTGAGCGATTTGCTCGTACTTGATTTGTAATGAGAACTATGCATGACCTGGTGCTAAAGGTTTACTCGCACTAGTGTTGATATTTTGACATGCATATACAGTGTTTTGAGGCAGAGCGTTGACTGTGTGTCACACTCAAGACGCGCACTGTAGTTTTTCGTGATATATATACATGTTAGAAAAACCGTGACGATTTCCTCCGTGTAGACTGACTGTCACACTGTTGAGATGTTCTCACGTGGATTTAGAGACGTGGCATTTATTCCATAGTATGAGGGCTAAGACCTATGGCAGGCACCCCACTATGATGTATTTCCATGGTATGAGCGGCTAAGACCTATGACAGGCACCCTGACCATGATGTATGGGTCCACGAGTGTACGTTGTACCGTGCGTGTGGCATGGAGTACACTGTACCGTGTTTTGTGTTGTGGAGTTGTGGAAGAGAGTTGTTGATAGCTGGCGGTTGTGATGGACTGACCCCCCTCCCGTTACAGCAGTGATAACCCAAACACCGAGTACTGTGTTGCCTGGGATTTCACCACATGTTAGGATATGGCCATAGTCCGGAGATGCTCTCTTACGGTAAGATCCTTAAGCCCAACATCCTTAAGCTAGAGTGGGCGGGGAGGCTCTCTTATATAGTCCGGAGAGATTACATTTAGCCACTGAGTCTCGCCTGATATATCACATGTGTTTTATGATACGGGTAGACCTGAGGGATGGGTCGGAACCCGATTTATTTGTGTTGTAATGAGAAATTCCATATTTACTATGTTTTGAATGTAAATGGCATATTTTATATAAAGGCATTCTTAAATGATTAAATATGCACTGTTTTGCATGAATGCCTCTGATTGATAAACTAGCATGTGTTTAGTACATGGGATTTTAAATCTGTACTATATTATATATATTTTAAACATGCTTTTGAATTGAGAGAAGGAAAGGCAAAGCACTATTTTCAGTAGATAGTATGGATGTCTACTTGCTTGCCTGATTTCCTTACTGAGCGCGTTGATAGCTCATCCCATTCATTTTCCCCCCATCTCTACAGATTCTCTTCAGTAGATTGAGTCGGCTGAGGTATTTCATTCCTTTGATCCATTGTCACTCCCCATCTAGCGAAAGGTATACACTTGCGGACTCTTTTGTATCTGAACAATGCATAAACACAGTGATGTACATGGTTTTAATGTTGGGGATGTAAATGTAATGATGTAATTATATTAAGTATATGAATTTACTTATGATATCAATATCATGTATGTATGATACGTGAAAGAATGGTAAGATATGTATAGATGAGAGGACTGATGCCTATTCACAGCCCAACTGTTGAGGAGATAAAGGTAAGTAAAAAGGAAAAAATTTATTGTGGTTTTCAATAAGTCGCGTGTGGGAGGAGGGCGTGACAAATATGGGGGATGTAAAGTCAGAAACGTGTCATGTATAACTTAACTTCCAATTAAATGACATTTCTTTGATTGATTTGAAAATGAATGATGAGTAATGATTATTATTGACTCACAGCCCAACTGTGTAGTGGTCAGTTTGTTCACGATCGGGTAAGGAAAGGAAAAATGCAAAACATTTGTAGCGATTTTCGATTAAAAAAATGATAAAATGGGTCGTGACAGTGACAGAATGTTAACAGTCAAATCCTCCTAAGCTCTATCTACTTCCATCCTTCTTTTGGATTTCTTATGCTCAGGCCTTATATCCTCCATCTTAAAACAGTCTTGAGAGTCATCAGGGAACTTCAAAGGTTTGAAAACATTAAATGTTACCTCCTAATTTAGGACTCTCATGGTGAATTCCCCCTTTTGCACATCAATTACTATCCTACCAATAGCTAGGAAAGGTCTGCCTAGAATAATAGGGACTTCCCTGTCTTCCTCCATATCCAAAACAATAAAATCTGCAGGGAAAATAAACTTGTCCACCTTAACTAGCACATCCTCATTGATCCCCTTCGAATACTTAATGGATCTATCAGCTAGCTGAAGGGTCACTGTGGTAGGCTTGGCATCCCCTATTCCTAACTTCTAGTAAATATACTAAGGCATAAGATTGATACTAGCTCCTAGATCACACACAACTCTACCAAAATATTGATCTCCTATGGTGCACGGTATGGTAAAACTCCCTGGATCTTTGAGCTTGGGGGGTAATTTCCTCTGGATAATGGCACTGCACTCCTCAGTCAAGGCCACCATCTCATAATCTTCCAATCTTCTCTTCCTCGAGAGGATATCCTTCAGGAACTTCACATACTCAGCATTTTCTCTAAAGCATCTGCGAAAGGAATATTGATGTGAAGCTTCTTAAAAACCTCAAGAAATTTAGCGAATTGCTGATCGAGCTTCTGGTTTTGGAACCTCTGAGGAAAATGTACTGGTGTTCTAACTAGGAGAAGTGTAGTGGTAACATGTGTAGTATCGGATGAAGAGGAAGGCTGTGAAGAGGAATGTAAAGATGAAGAAGCGCCTAACTTTGTTTCTTTTGCAGCTTGATCCTGATGTTCCTGCTCTTTCTGAGCTATCTCTTTAGAACCTATGGATTTTTCAACTATGGGCTTTTCAGGATTGGACTTAACTTGTGGATCATCTAGCTCTCTGTCGCTCCTAAGGTTGATGGCTTTAACATGTTCTTTACCATCCCTTTGCCTAACAGGGTCAACTTCAGTATTACTGGGGAGAGTCCCTTGTGGATGCTGGCTAAGAGCACTAGCTATTTGTCCTTCTAAATTCTTAATTGAAGCAGGTTGATTTTGCAGGATAGTCGTGAACATCTCCTCTAGTGTAGGCTTCTTCTCAGCTGCAGCTACTGGTGCAGGTAAGTGCTGGGGCTAAATATGTGGTGGTGGTGGTGGTGGTGGTGGATGATGTTGAAATTGTGGTGGGTGATGGGGATGGTTAGAATCATGATATGAAAACTGTTGAGGTGGTGGTACATAAACATGTGGAACCTGATAACCAGGGGGTCCTATAGGTCTAGAATTAGAAGATTGCCCCTGATTTTGGCTCTAAGAAAAATTGGACGATTTCTCCACCCTGGATTGTAGGTGTTTGAGAATGGGTTGTTCTGTTGCTTTTGAAGTGGGGTAACAAACTGAACAGACTCTAAATTTAGTAGACACCTATCTACAGAGTGTGTACCACCACACAGATCTCATGAAGGAAAATGACTTTGGATAGCAAGAACAGGGTTAGGACTGGTGGTGGATTATACTGGGTACCGAATGATTCTACCTTTTTTGTAAGGTTGGCTATTTGAGATGTCAAGGTAGACAGTGTGTCTAACTCATAGATACCCGCCGACTTCTTAGGCAGCTGCCTCTCCGAAGACCATTGATAGTTGTTAGCTGCCATCTTATCTAACAAACCGTAAGCTTCCTCCTTCGTCTTGCACATTAAAGCTCCTCCCGTAGTAGCATCAACGATGGTCCTATTTTGGCTAGTGAGTCCATTATAGAAGGTCTGGACTTGCAGCCATGATGAGGACATTTCATAAGAAGGTCTTTATATCGTTCCCATGCTTCATAAAGGGATTCAGAATCAAATTGGGCAAAGGAAGATATGTCAATACGGAGTTTAGCCATTTTAGAGGAAGGAAAGAACTTAGCTAAAAATTGATGGGCTAACTCGTCCCAAGTGGAAATGGATCCTGGAGGTAAGGAGGTCAACCAATGTCGCGCTCTATCCCTAAGCGAGAAAGGAAATAGCCTAAGCCTAAGCACATCATCCGATAATCCATTATGCTTGAAGGTGTTGCACATATCCAGGAATTGCCCTAAGTGAGCATGTGGGTTATAGTGAGGAAGCCCACTGAACTGTAGTAAAGTTTGGATCATCTAGACGATTGAAGGCTTAATTTCGAAATTGTTTGCAGGGACAGCTGGTGGCCTAATGCCAGTATAATATCCTCCAATAGTCGGTACCATATAATCTCCCACAGTCCTAATTTCTCTGTTCTTTACCATAGTGTTTTGCAGCGGAGCTACTACTTTCTTAGAATCTTTTCTGATTTTTCTAAGAGTTCGTTCAATTTCAGGATCTAAAGGAAAGCAATCATAGCTCTTGGCTGTACGCATGCAAACATCAAAAAGTACTCATGGAATTTTTTTTTTTAGATTTTTAATTTTTTTTAATATATTAGAGAGAGAAAATTAACTAAACTAAATTAAGACTCTAAATATTTACAACCTAAGTATTTACAAAACTAGAATTATACCTAAGCATAATTTTACCGATATTAATTAATGGCTAATGAAGGTTCCCCGACAACGACGCCAAAAACTTGGTAGCGACTACGCCCACTCTAAGTGACCTAAATATGTATCCGCGAGTGCACGGGTCATACAAATAATAATGGGATTGTCCCACAGAGAATCTAATTAGCCTAATTAAGTACCGGTTAATTTTACCCTCGGTATATCCTAGTAAATTATGAATTTTTAGTAAGTGATCTACAAGGCTAGAATTAAAATGTACTAAAAACAATAAAAATTATAAAATAAAGAAAATAACACAGAGCTAAAATTACTTATAGAGCTCCAAGTAATTAAAAACAATAACCTACAAAAAATAATTAACACAGTTAAAATTAATTAATGCAAATAACTAAAATGCAAATATGAAAATAAAGAAACACAATTAATTTGACTAAAATTAAACAATCCTAAAATAAAATATGCATGTAATTAATCTAGTAAGTTTGAAAATAAAAATACAATTTATCTAACCTAAAGTCTAATAAAATAAAATTCCATTAACCTAAAGAAATTATTAAATCTAACTAAGAAACTAATTACCTATAAAATAATCTTAATAATGCATGAGAAATAAATATTTTTGGATTTTTAAATTTAAAATGAAGACTAAATTAAAAATGCATGAAACAATTTTACTCTAATTTAATTCTAAATGCAACTCATAAATTCCACACTAACATTAAGTCTTAAATCCTATTATATAAAAGCAACTATTAACATAGTTAAAACTAAGCTTAAACAAACTAATAAAGACACTATAACTAACATGCAAATTTAATTTCAAAATTCCTACCTTTACCTAAGTTAACAAATGATGCATAAAAATGTTTAGTAATTAATATAAGACATGATAAATAAAATGTGGGAATTAAACGCTGCCAAACATGGCCTTGCTCAGTTTGCACTTTTAGCCAACTGTGCACTGGCCTGTACTATTGTGCCCGACTCCTCCATGTAGCACTTGTCCTCAGTCTGCTTACACCAGAAAAGCTAGCAACACACTACAGCTAACATTGTGCTCCAACCATCTTCTGCTACTGGGTTAATCCCTGGCAAGCACTGCACATATCATCCCATGCCGCCAATCCAGTACCGTGGCAGTAAGCACGTAACAGTGCCTGCATCTGATTTCCTGCACCACGTTCTTGCATCTGTCATTAGTACTGTACTACTGCGGTAACCAGCTCCCAACCTTCATCTAATTCCATACTGCTTATGCGCCTGCTGCTACCATATTCCCTACGTAACTCGATCCAACAATGTTATACAACAGCGAATGACACAGTCCTGTATTGTCATCATCCACCTCGCGTGCCCAGAAAATAATTGAACCGAGACTGAAAATGAGATGAACGAGAGCTGATAGCTGTAAAGAAACTATTAAAAGCTTGAAGACCGAACGGTTGTGACACCTAATCTCCTTGCAACATACACTACTAGGAAACAACAAAAGCAATAGAAATAGAAGTGCGAAAATAACTATATAAAATTAGCATAGTAAACTGACTAAGAAACAGAGCAAAGCAGAGTGTAATTATTTCGCTACTGTTGCTGCCGAGCTTTCGAGTTGCTGTTGTAGCTACCATTCACACCAAGTTCAGTAGTCCAACACAACCCAACAAACAATCGGTGCTGAAACCTCCCGAGTTGCCTTATCCTGCATTCAAGCCTTACTCCCTACAACATTTTTTCCTAGCAGCAGCTAGCACCGAGACCTTGTCTAACAAAGGCAAGCACTTGATCTAAATAAGGAAATAGCACATAGAACCGAAAATAGAAGAAAATAGCAAGGCAGTAGTAGAGCAAGATCGCATTAGGCTAAGTCACATCGCCTGTTATCCTCCTGCACAACCACACTACCCCAACTCTTAACACCGAAAACGGAAAAGGCAGAAATGTAGAATTTTAAGGAAATGGCTAACTCTCGGTTGCAATGAACAGTAAAAAAAACAGAAATAAAAGGAACTTGAATAGTAAAAATGAACTATTAAAATTTAAAATAAACTTTGTCTTTCATATAGCTAAATAGTGCTAAATCTAAAGGGAATGGAAGCTTGCAAAGCTTGAAAATGGTGGCTGCCACCAACGTGAAATACAAAAGAACTAGAAAAGAAATGAAACTTTTCATAAAATAAAAATAACAACTGCTATGAATAGTAGCTAAACAAGAATAAAAATTTATAGTAGCTAACGGAAAGCTTTTCAAGAAAACAAGAGAAAAACTATTCTAAAATTACCCTAGCACTACTCTTACTCTAGGCTACTTCTATTCTACCCTAAAATTACTTCTACTCCTACCCTACCTACACTACTTCTACTCCTACCCTACCTACTTGGTTTTTTAATTGCTCATTCTATTTATACACAAAATTGGGGGTACAATTGTAATTTCTAATCCTAGATGAGTTGGTATTGTTTGGCCACTTGTCTTCATTCCATTCGTTGTAGAGAAGATATTTCCACATCATTTGTCTTTTAGTCCACTTGGATGTGCGATGTGGCCTAGCGTGTGTCTTCCATGAGATGGGCACGGTGTCTGTCGATCTTATCCTTCCGAGGTAAATAAAATATGAACACCCGACATTACACATGTACAGACGAATAGTGACTCAGACTGTGAATTGGAAGTGGTCCAGTCTCTTTAAGCCTATTTTCAGCTCATTTTTGACTGAAATTCATCCAGATTTAATTTACCTGCACATAAGAGAATTTTAATTAAATTGAGAAGATAATTAATAAAATAATATAGGGATTAAAATAATTAATTAAGAAATTAAATACAAATAATTCTATTTTAATAGAATTATCAATACCCACTAGGACTGTCACTGGTTGACGAGTATGTATGGATTATAGGAAACTTAATAAAGCCACTAGGAAAGACCACTTACCTCTACCCTTTTTTGACCAGATGCTAGATAGATTGGCTGGTCATGAGTTCTACTGTCTGCTGGATGGGTACTTTAGGTACAGTCAGATAGCTATAGCCCTAGAGGACCAAGAGAAGACCACATTCACCTGTCTCTACGTGACGTTTGCTTTTAGGAGGATGCCTTTTGGCCCATGTAATGCACCTGCTACCTTCTAACGTTGCATGATGGCCATATTTCATGATATAGTGGAGGATTTTCTAAAGGTCTTCATGGATGATTTTTTTTTTTTTTTTGTATTTAGGGATAGCTTTGATCTTTGTATGCACAACTTGGCACTTGTTCTGGAGAGATGTGAAGAAATGAATTTAGTGCTTAATTGGGAGAAGTACCATTTTTTGGTTAAAGATGGTATAGTGTTTAGGCACAAGATATCTGCTAGAGGGATAGAAGTGGATAGAGCTAAGGTATAAATAATTGAGAAGTTACCTCCCCCTACCTCTGTTAAAGGAATTAGAAGTTTTCTAGGCCATGCAGAATCTTACAAAAGGTTCATAAATGACTTTTCCTAGATCCCAAAGCCTTTATGTAATCTTCTGGAAAAAGATACTGCATTCTGTTTTGATGAATGTTGCTTTAAGACTTTGAGCAAGAAATTAGTTACAGCCCTTGTAATCATAGCTCCAGATTGGAGTTTACCTTTTAAGCTAATGTGTGATGCAAGTGATTATGAAGTTGAGACTGTACTTGGATAAAGAAAAGGAAAAGTCTTTTATGTTATCTATTATGCAAGTAAGACTATGAATGAAGCTTAGTTAAACTATGCTACTACCGAGAAGGAGTTGTTAGCTGTAGTGTTTGCTTTTGATAAGTTTCGCTGCTATCTCATTAGCACTAAGGTGGTAGTATATACTGATCATGCTGCCATTAAGTACCTAGTTTCCAAGAAAGATGCAAAGCCTAGATTGATTAGATAGATCCTCTTGCTGCATGAGTTTGACTTAGAGATTAGGGATAGGAAAGGGACAGAGAATCAGGTCGCTGACCATTTATCTAAATTGGAGAGTGGCCTTGAAAAAGATGGTACAGTAATTAATGAGTCCTTTCTTGATGAGCAGTTATTTGCTTTTAGGCAATCCAGTTTGCCCTGGTATGCTGATTTTGTGAATTATTTAATGAGCAATGTGATGCCACCAGATTTGACTGCCAAACAAAAGAAGTTTTTGAGTGATGCCAAGTATTATGTGTGGGATGAGCCCTTTCTGTACAAGTAATGTAACAATCAGGTTTTAAGGAGGTGTGTTCCCATGGAAGAAGTAGAGGATATACTTAGACATTGTCATTCTTCTGATTATGAAGGCATTTTGGAGGAGAAAGGACAACTGTTAAGGTCTTACAATCTGGATATTACTGACCCACTTTGTTTAAGGATGCCCACTACTTTATGATGAAATGTGATAGATGTCAGAAGGTAGGTAATATTTCCAAAAGAATTTTGGAAGTAGAGCTTTTTTATGTTTGGGGTATAGACTTCATGGGACCTTTTGTTCCTTCATATGGAAGTCTCTACATTTTAGTGGTCATAGATTATGTGTCAAAATGGGTTGAAGCAATGGTTTTACCAACTAATGATGCCAAGGTAGTCATAAGGTTTTTGAAGAAGAATATTTTTACGAGATTTGGCACACCCAAAGCCATCATTAGTGATGGGGGATCCCATTTTTTCAACAAGAGTTTTGATAAGCTTTTAAAGAAATATGGGGTTAAGCATAAGGTAGCCACTGCTTATCACCTACAGACTAGTGGTTAGGTAGAGTTATCCAATAGGGAGATAAAGGGGATATTAGAAAAGACAATGAATCCAAATAGGAAGGATTGGTCCATTAGGTCAGATGATGCACTTTGGGCCTATAGGATAACCTTCAAAACTCCTATAGGGATGTCCCCTTATCAGATTGTTTATGGTAAGGCCTGTCATTTGCCAGTGGAGCTTGAGCATAAGGTTTATTGGGCCCTTAAGAACCTGAATATCAATTTAGATGCAGCGGGGGAGAAGAGGCTGTTACAGCTTAATCAGTTAGATGAGTTCAGGTTACAGGCATCTGAGAATGCCAAGCTCTACAAGGAAAAGACTAAGTGATGACATGATAAGAAAATAAAAGAGAGACACTTCGAGCCAGGCCAGCAAGTACTGCTTTTCAATTCTCGCTTAAAGTTGTTTCCAGGAAAGCTTAAGTCTAGGTGGACAGGACCCTTCACCATTACACAAGTATTCCATCATGGAGCCATTGAGATTATGGATGAGACCCTGAAGCAACCTTTTAAAGTTAATGGGTGTAGACTTAATCACTATTTTAGGGGAGGATTTGACCATCAGTATTCTATTACCACTTTAGTTGACCCTACTACTTCTGATCCTGCTACTTAACTTCACTTCATTTTAGGTTGCTTTATTTTTCTTTTCATTTTTTTTACAATTCTTTTTCTCTTTTTTGTTGCTTCTGTCTTTGTTTCTGGTATAGATAGCCTTTGCAGCAGCATGTTCTCATCAAGCTTCACATGTGCTTTATCATCAGATAGTGGAGTATTCTATTCTTGAGCTTCAATTCTTATATTATCTGCACACTGAGGACACTGTGTACTTTAAGTTTGAGGGAGGAGATTCACTTGAGCATTTTTGAAAAAATTTGGGCAGAGTTGCAAAATTTTACAAAAATATGAGCTTACATTGTTTGATTTAGTCTAACTTTAATTGAATAAGAAGCATGATTGTAGGAAAAGTATGAAGTTGAATTCGTGAATTTGTCTTAATTTTGATTGTGATTTCCTCACTTTATGCACATGTCATGTCATGAATCTGTATACTTATTTAGAGAAAGCTTATGTGGACATAAGATTGCATTTAATCAATTGATTTTGTGCATCATATTCTAGAATTTATTTGATCTTATCTCCAGGCAAAATATGAGATCACACTTAATTAGGGAAATGATTTAGGCCATCTTGGATCGTTTGAGCTTTTCCAGCTGTCCTTATACATATTTTACCCCTAGTCACCCATCTGGGCCAAAGAAGCTTTTCTTTGTATATACAGCTGCACATTTTTCCTTAACTTAAACACTCTTTTTCTATCCCTCACCTCGAAAGCGTGTAATTTCACTAGGATATATTTCGAGCTATGTACGTATGAGTTATAGGTGATAGTGAAATTGAAAAGTTCTAAAAAAAAGAAAAATAAAAAAATAGAATAAAAATGTTTAGCAAAATAAATAAGTTTGGGGTAGTAATTATGAGCTCTTACATCAAAGATTCTAGAAGTAATGCATGTTGAGGGGTAATTGTGAATCTTTGATATTAGAGTTTGTACTTTTTCTTTGAGGATAATATTGGGAAAATCAATATGTTTGGTACTTGTCAGTTCCTACATATGCTTTGTTTTGCTTGAGGACAAACAAAAGCTCAAGTTTGGGGGTGTGATAATTCTATTAAAATAGAATTATTTATATTTAATTTCTTAATTAATTATTTTAATCCCCATATTATTTTTTTATTTATCCCCTCATTTTAATTAAAATTTTCATGTTTGCAGATAAATTAAATCCAGATAAATTTCAGTTATTTCAGTAGAAAATAGACTGAAAATGTGCTAAAAAAGAGATTGTACCACTACCATTTCATTGTGTAGCATGAGTCACCATTCTTCTGGACACGTGACGCCAAGTGTCCATATTTTATTCACCTTTAAAGGATAAGATCAAAGGACACCTTGGCCACCTCATGGAAGACACAAGTCATGCTACCTTGCACATCCAAGTGTACAAGAAGACAAATGACATGGAAATATATTTTCTAGAAGCCAATGGTGTGAAGACAAGTGGCCAAACAATGCCAACTCATCTAGGATTAAAATTTTCCTTTGTACCCTCATTTTGATGTGTATAAAAAGAAAATGATGAGACAATTTTAGGGAGTTTTTTTTTTTAGGCTAGGTTTCTTTTAGGTTAGTTTTATATTTTCCACTGTTCATTTAGGTAGTGGAGAGGAGACGACTAGTGACAGTAGCCATTGTTTCCAAACCATTTTAGCGCAATTTTTGTTTTTGTTTTTCGAAGTTTTATATTTTTCTTTTATGTTTCACTGTTCAATCGGGATGTTTGAAGGCTGGTGATAGCAGCCGTATTGCTCAATTCGTTGCTGCGTTTACTTCACCGTAGTTTGCACGTCTAGTTTATTTTTACTGAACTGCAATGCTCTTTTCTTATTTTGATTCACTATTATATTTCTTGCATTAGTTTTTTTCTATGATATCATGTGTTTCTGCTTCATTACTTTTTGCTTCTCGATTTTGTACTGATGATCTTTTGCTGCTACTGTGGATGGTTTGCTGCTGGGGGCGTTGTGTGGAGGCTGGTGACGCAGCCGCATGCTTCAATCTTTTGCTGCATCTTTTAATGTTTCTTAGTTTAGAGTTTTGTTTATTTATTTTTTTTGTTTTTACGTTACTGTTAAAACTAAAATTTTCTGCTCGGCAGTTTTATTAATTTTTGAAAGTAACTTAGAATAGCTTTGGTTCAGTTTAGGAGGATTTTAAATTCAGTTTTGTTTGAACATTTTATTTTACTGTTAGTGAAATGAAGTTTCAGTTTTCATCCTTCTCTATTTTACTGCTGGCAATCTCTTTTTCTTTCGTGTTCTTTTTCTCTGCTATGGCTTTTTACTGATTTTTAGTTCTTTGACCTATTGTTGGATTCCTGATTTCGGCTACTGTTATGCTTTTCTGGGTCTTCAAGCTTAAACGATATTTATGCTGTTATACTTCTTGCGGCTGTGTTGGGATGTGCGACGGTGCTAAGTGTCTTTTAGCTGCCTTGCTGCTTGGTGTTTTGCTGCTGCCATAAAAAACTAGTTCCTTTGTTCTACTTTGTTTCATTGCTCATGTACTGTTCAGTAAGCTTTTTGCTTGAGTTGAGGTTGTTGCATGAGAGTGGATGGTGAGAGATTAGCTGGTGACAGTAACCATAATCTTTCTTCATCGTTTCTGCTTCAGTTTTTCTTTGTTTTAATTTCCTTAACTTTGCTACTGTTTTATGTTGAAACCTTTTGTTAAGTACTTTCTTTTATGTTTTATTATTGATTTTTAGTTGTCTACGATTCTGCATTGCTGGAGGTGATTGGTGGTTGTTGCAGGAGTGTCTATTCAGATGAAGTGCGTGGACGCTGCTATTTCTGTCCTAACTGAAGTCGCTGCTGCTTGGAGCAAGACGCCGTGGTTGTGCATTTCTGGACAGCTCCTAGATGCTACTGTTGCAGCATGAAAACAAGAAGGACGTGTGTTGCTAGAGAAGACGACGTATGGAAGGACGTGAAAGAAGGAGTCTGGATGCTGGTTTGTGTGTTGTTGCCTGGTTGTCTAGGAGATACTGATGTATGGCAAAAGCACAAGCTGGACGAGTGGCGCTACTAGGTTGTGCTTGTGCAGAGGACGTGTGAAGTAGAGGGAGTACAACGCAAGGATAAAATCTTAACTGGTGCAGGTCTGTTGCAGGAAGATGGCCCGTGCTGAAGCAGATGCAAGAATGTTGGTGCAGTGCAGGAAAGTTGACAGCAGAGAATGCCAGCTGGAACGTGGTGCACGACAGAGCAGTGCATGGCTGAGTTTTGATGTTTATATTTTATTTTGTAGTTTTTTTTTTTGCAATAGTTTAAGAGTTTATTATTAATAGTTTAGTATTATTTTAATTTAGTGCACTTTTTAATTAGTTTAGATAATATTTTAATAGTTTAATTAATTAGCATATGTTTAAGATTATTAGATTTAATTGCTTTAGATTTTAGTTAAGATTAAATTTTAGTTTTTTTTATGCAATTGAAATTTTAATTTAATTATTTTCATTCATATATTTAGGATTTAGTTAATTTTCATTTTAGGAAAATGTTTATTGTTATGAGTATATAGTAGTATGATTTTAATGTTAATAGTATATTAGTGTAGTGCTTATGTATTTCATTTAAAGTTAATTTAGAGGTAGAATCATTTTATGCATCTTTAGGATAGTTTTCATTTTAAATTTTAAAAAAGTCAAAAAAATATTTTATTTCTCATGCATCATTTAGAGTAGATTTTATTTTTATTTTAGGCATTTTATTAATTTAGTAATTATCTAGAGCTTATTATAATTTTGGTTACTAATTTAGACATTTAGAGTTAAAGTTGTACTTAGAGAGTTTAGAATTTTTTTAGAATTTTATTTCATTAGGCCTTAGGTTAGATTATTTTGCATTTTTATTTCTTTTAATCAATTAGATTAAACATATGTAATTTTTCTATTAGGATTTTCTAGTTTTAATCTATTTGTTTTTATTTCTTTATTTTCTTATATTTGCATCTTTAGTCCGTTTACATTAATTAATTCGAGTTTTAGTATTTTCTTTCTTTTGCAGATTCTTGCTTTTATTTTGCTTGGAACTCTGTGAGTAATTTTTACTCTATTTTGCTTTTTTTTACTGTTTTTATTATTTTCCTTGCTTTCCAGTATTTACAAATTAAACTTTGTAGATCACCTTTTTAATATTCATAATTTGCTAGGATATATTTAGGGTAAAATTAACTGGTACTTAGTTAGGTTGACTATGTTTCTCTATGGGACGATTATCTGGGACTCAGTTCCCTTAATTACTTGTGCAACCCATGCACTTGCGGTATACATGTCTAGCGAGGACGCGATCACGCGTTAGATCATTTCCAGTTTACTTTATAATAAAGTCAACCAAGAAGGGTTGACCAATAAGTTTGCTTTGTTGACTCGCAACTATTTGCAACTATCTTTAAAAGTAAAAAACGTCTACAATATCTTAAGGATACAATGATGCAAGCAGTGAAGGGGCAATTATTTTTGGTTCCTTATAACTTTGGGTTAGTTATTCTAAGATATTTTCACAATCTTTATATGTTATATTTTAAAATATATTTTATTTTTATGTAAATAAATTATGCAAAGGCCACTGGGTATTGCTTGTTTTTAATCCTTGAAATGATACGATATGCTATTTTGATTCCACAAGGCCGGTGAGAGCTAGGGATGATGTCGCGAAGCCTATGCAACAGTAAGTTTCTTAACACATTTAATATATATATATATATATATATATAATTTACTCATATCTATTGATATTTAATTAACATTAATTATATCTTTTTTTTAGTTCTATGAAGAGTCATGAAATTAATTTTTAAGGTTAGAGGTATATCTAGAAAATGACCTACAAAATGGCCAATGATCAAGGTATGGTCTCACTAACTAGTTTGTTTTAAAATTAGTCATGAAGCAGTTTAAACTAAATAAAAAAAAAAATCCTCGACAAGTATATATGTGCATCTTGTAGGTTCCTCGTCAATCAGGATCCTATGAATGTGGCTTTTATAAAAAGATAATGAGGACATTCTTTCTACTCTAGATATTGTATGTATAAGCTTTTTAAAAGTATGTATGCATGCATGATTATTCCAAACATGAAAGTTTATAATATTTTACATCAAACACTGGTATAACAAGAAATTATATACAACGAATGATATTTATGAGATCCAGATTGAATGGTGTAACAATATGTCAACATTTGTGACAGATCTTTCTTGAGGTCATGATCGAGATCTTTCTTTTTCTAAAATCTCCCATGCATTCCCACTTCATTTGCAAATCCTCTAATTCCATATTGAGTTTGATTTAATTTATGTGTGAGTATTTGATGTGTAAAGCTTGAATGTAGCTACTGATGGTCACATCTAAGAATGAGAGAAATTACTATTCAAGCTCTTATAATGATAATCTCATTGTGTAATAACTACAAATTTACTATTTACCGTGACACTGTATAGCTTTAGAATAGCTCAAATTACTAAAATGCCCTTTATATTTATTTTGGTGCAAACAAAGTTGTTTGTCTATAGAGAGGTTTTGGGCCTTACGGAGTGCGCACCTACACAGACATGTTCATCATCATATTATGATGACATATGTAAGACTCGTATTTTTGGATGTAAACTTTATGAAATCATAAGTATGGTGATGTATTCACAATGTAAAGCATAAATGATGTAAGTCCATGGATTCGATATACATACTTGTAACATGAGTTTGTAATGTACACACAAGTTTCATCTTATATGAATATGGAGAAATGGACTTTTATAAGTGATGAATGTGATTGGAACTCAAAATGAGTAGTGTGGTAAAATGGAATGAAGTTGTACTTCCATTTAGCTTGGTATGGTATACCTTTGGCTATGCCATGAATACACACAAGTTCTAATCTGTATAAAGTATAAATGGATGTCATTTTCAAGTCTTAAAGGTGGTTGGATGAGAAAATGACCATGGCAGCAAATTAAGGAAGTTTGCGTGAGTTGTTGCAGAAAATTGTAGAAAATCTGGAAAATATGAAGGCCAGATCGATCTCATAGGACGAGAGATCGATCTAGAAGAGCAAAAAATGCTCTTATTTGAGCTATAGAACAAGACAGATCGATCTTCAATGGAGCTAGATCGATCTGCTAAACATTCTGTAAAATGAGGATCGATTCTTAAGGCAAAGAGATTGATTTCCTTAGCTCTCGGGTTGGAGCAGATCGATCACCTACCTTAGCCAGATCGATCTCGTTAAGCTACTTCCAGAGACATATCGATCTCAAGCTTTCGACATATCGATCTCATGCATTCAAATTGGAGTGAAAATCAGGGATTTAAGAGGACCAAATCGATCTCATGATTCGACAGATCGATCTCACCAAGTGAAAAAATGAGCAATGAAATCTGTATTTTTCAGAGATAGAACCTTTCCTTTCTATTTTCCACCCAAAACCTAGATTTTGTCTCTCTAAAATTAGTCATTTCCTGTAAGAATTGAAGGGGAGCTATTAGATACAAAGTTGTTCATCTTAAAGAAGAGAACGATATAGTTGGGAATCAAAACCTCATTGTTGGTATTGAAGGAGCAAGGAACAATTCCCTTTGGAGCAAGAAGAGAAACTAGATTTGGTAAGTTTCTAATACTCCAGCCCAAGTACATTTGTCTATTTACTGATTTTGGAGTTGATTGGTATATATATTGATGGTTGAAACTACTTAGGATGAAATGGAACTAATGTGACCTAGAAAATGGAATGATTCTAGTGTGGGAAAATGTGATTTGGGTGTGTTGATGATTTAAGGATTATGTTGAGTTGTTATTGGAGTAATGTGGATGATTTGAGATAGTTAAATGGAGTTGCATTGTGAGTTTGAGGAAAATTATAGAAAATGAGTATGTAAATGCTTGATAAATGCCATAGTGAAGAAATCAATGAATTATGAACACTATGAGCTTAGTATCGATCTAATACCGATTTAGAATGAGTTAATAGGCCTAAAAGGATCCATAAACTTGAGTTATGGGTAGAGTAATGAAACGAGGCCTCATAAGCGTTAATAGAGACTATAGGTCGAATCGACTATAGTAAATGCAAGTGTTGGATTTGTAATGGGCTAAAATGTTGTCAAATACATTTATGTGCAGTTCCGGAGAGATCGTTGCAGACGAATCGAACCGCACGAGTACGCAACCTTAAGGAAGTGGAATCACGCGTCGCGATTTTAGGTAAGGGAATTTTGTTAGTATATAGAGGTAGCTGCTCGTATTTTGAACTCGTGGGTATATAGGGTTTTGGAAATGTACATGAGTTTATAGAAATATGTTTGACATTGTATGGAAATTGTTTCGAGTATTCGTATGAGATTTAGTTGTTTGAAACGGTATTGTAAAGAAGTGGGATAGTAAGGCTAATAATTTTATAAATCATGTGTTTTGAATGTTTTCACAAAACACTTTGTTTTGTTTTAAGCAAATTGACTGATAGGCTGACAAATGTTTGAATGTTTGTAAAATAGCACATGTGAGGTGCTAAGCATAGGTGATGAATGTTTTGGTTGTTTATGAGCCGCCTATCCTGTTTTACGTGAATAAAACCGTGCTGGAGCCTAGCTTGCACTGTATATTGATGTTTTCACAAGTTTCAAACGTGCTGGAGCTTAGCTCGCACTTGAATTTGAATTGTGGTAATGTTTTATAAACCGTATTGAAGCTTTTGCTCGTACGTGGATTTTGAGTGAATTTCTTTTGCATATAACCGTACTGGAGCTATGCTCGTACGTGGTTTACTTCATGTTTTATACATAAATATCGTACTAGAGCGTTGCTCGTACGAAGTGATTTAATGATGATGCATGAATTCGCACTAGAACGTAGCTCGCACAGGTTTTTCACACTGTGGTATGTATGATGTCGTGGTGAGGGTAATACGGGTTGGTGTTCGGGAAACCCAATAGGCCTAACAGACCTCTTGAGTGGGGTGAGGGTGAGGGGCTAGGACTTGAAATTAATCCATCCAGGGAACCCAATAGGCCTAACAGACCTGTTGAGTGGGTTGAGGGTGAGGGGCTAGGACCTGAATCAGGGAACCCAACAGGGGCGAGCAAGGCCATGAGGGGCTAAGACCTAGTATTAAGAGTACTCCCACGTGCACTTGAGACTAGAGGTTTCACTCAGTATGGAGTAGATAAGACCTACCGCAGGCACCCCTAACCATGTTATGGGTCCACGAAGTACGTTGTACCGTGTATATCACATGGAGTACGCTGTATCGCATGGTTGAGATACTGATGAGAAAGTATGGCAGAGAACTAACCCACCTTCGTTCCAGCATGATACCCCGCACACCGAGATCCGTGTGGTCTGGGATGATTTTTTGACATAGTTGGCCAACATAGTCAGTCGAGATATAGTGACCAGTCTCCTTACTTATTACATAATACCACATGGTCTCGATACTTGAGTGTGATTTTGACTGTCCAGGGTAGACCTGAGGGAGGGGTCGAGCCTTGTGGGATTTGATTTATGAAATGGTAATGATGTTTGTGAATGAGAAAATGATTTGTGATGGGATTGTATGTATTTGAGAAAGAGATGTGAAATCGAAGGATGTTTCTTAAATGAATTGCCCTTTTCTTTGAGACTTGAGGATTGATGAGCATGAGATGACTTGTACATGATGATTTTACCATGTTTTATATGCCAATTTTCATGATTTAAATACTTGATATATGTATACTCATATGGCATAGTTTTAATTCCTCATGTTCCTGTTATAAAGGATTTATGCATAACATTATCAGCATGTAGATAGAGTAGTTATCTACCATGCTTGCATTATTACGTTACTGAGTGTGTGGTTGCTCATCCCTCTCTACTTTCCCCCTCTACAGAGCGTACATAGTGGCCCAGTGAGGACTGAGGCATTTTGTTGAGACATCCACTGCATCTCCATCACCTAGAGGTATATACACAGAGATTCTTTTTGTATCTGAACAATTGTAAAAGCACAGTGATCATTTGAATTTGTAATATGGGGAATGTAAATGTCATAACACTTAGTATGTATGAACATACCACTTAATATTTGGATATATAACAATACTTTTTGATTTATTTGGAAAATGAATGGTAAAGAATGATTATTACTGCCTCACAACCCAACTGTGTAGTGGTGAGTTTGTTCACGACCGGGTAAGGAAGGGAAAAATGAGAAAAATTTAGAGTGACTTTTGGTTAAAAATAATAAAAAGGGTCGTGACAGAGATTGGTATCAGAGCTGAGTTGGCTTGATGAGAGTCAGTAGTAAAAAGTAGAAAAAGTACATCCCTATATTACCGTGCTTTTGTTTAGATATAACTATGTATATCGTGATGGATTGAGTCTAATAATTATTATGAATACAGGAAGTTGGGCATTATGCCAATTACATGCCAAGGTAGAGGGGCGAGAGCACGTGCTAGAGGCCGTAGAGGTAGGCCTGAGAGCAGTGCGGAGCCACAGACTGATCAGGCTCCATAGGACCTTGCTGGGAGAGCAGGAGATATATAGGCACGCTTCACTAGGATCGAGCGGAGTATAGAGAGCCTAATGGAGATTGTCACCCAGGCACTAGGTGCCGGTGATAGACGAGGTCCCGCAACACAGCCTACTACTGGATAGGCAGCTTCAAAGGTAAAAAGACCTCAGACTACTGAGACGGTGACACCACCTCCAGTACAAGATACAGCTTCTCCCATTGCTCCGTAGACGAGCGACAGTGATTTGGGTTATGACTGCGAGTTGAGTAGATTGCAAGAATTCCAAGGGTTAAAACCTCCAATGTTCAGAATGGTAAAGGACCCAGTAATTATTGAGGATTAGGTGTATGAGATGGAGAAACTATATCGATTCTTCAGATGCACATCAGCTGAGAAGGTAGCCTTTGTTGTGTTTATGTTAAAAGGTGAGGCAGAACATTAGTGGAGATCCACCGAAGCTATTTTGAGGGCTAGACACTCCGAGATTTCATGGGAGATATTTTAGAGGCCTTCAAGAGGTAATACATCCCAGCCACCGCACAGAGGAATTTGCGGATGGAATTTATGAATTTGGTTCAGGGGAACAGCACTGTGGATGAGTATGAGTCCAAATTCATGTCTTTGGGGAGGTATGATCCAGATACTATAGGTAGTGAGACCCGAAAGATTTAGAAGTTTGTTGATGGATTGAGATTGGCCATCCGAACTAAGCTAGCCCCATTTGACATTCAGACTTATGAAGAGGCTGTGCACAAGGCTCAATTATGCGAGCAAGATTTTGAGTGGAATGCCTCCGACCTTGGGAAGATTAGTGTTAGAAGAGACAGAGACAGGAAGAGATCCGAGATGGATACAGTGGCCAAGAGAGGAGGCCATAGATATTTTGAGAAGAGACCTAAGATCGAGGAGGTACAAGAGAGAGCTACTAGACCTCCCGTGTACCCGACTGTGACTGCACCGAAGGGTATGGTTATTGGAGGACCATGACCTACTACTGATCAATGTAGGAGATGTGGGAGATACCATAGGACTAGACCACGTCAGGTGCCCCCTGTTTCATGTTTTAGGTGTGGGAAGCCAGGACATATTTCGAGATACTGTACAGAGATGATTGAGACTGCCTCGCAGAAGGGCAAGGAGCCAGAGAGAGCTCTAATTGAGGCAGCTGCCCCAAGGAGGAGGGCTACTGCTGAGGAAAAAGGGAAGCAGGCAGTACGTGTGAGTAGAGGAAGAGTACATAAGCTGGATCAGGACACCGCAGATGCATCGATGGATGTGATTAAAGGTACCATCCTAGTCTTTAATTTAGAAGCATTGGCATTATTTGATCCTGGTGCCACGCATTCCTTCATATCGCCTTCCTTTGCACATAAATTATTGAAGCATGTGAAACCAACCTTGTTGGATAAAATTTTGATGATTTTCACACCCATGAATGATAGTTAATTAACTGAGCATGTATGTAGAGATTCTAAAATAAAGATAGAGGGAAAAGAAATGATAGCCAATTTGATTTTATTGAATATGAATGATTTTGATGTAATATTGGGAATGGATTGGTTGGCTACCAATCATGTTGTTATAGACTGTCACACTAAGACTTTGATGTTTCCAGAGATAGAAAATCATGTTGTATGATTTGTGAAATGAAATAAAAGAACTTGATTTACTATAAATGAAAAGAGTATGATTTTATTTAATCTACTTGAGACATGAATTTATATGCTTATGTTGAATATTGATGTGATGACTTGTTACACTAATGGTAGAAAGAATGATGTGAAGGGTTCATTGCCTACGTGGTCGATATAGATGAGGCACACCCGAAAATGAGGGACATACCGATAATTACAGATTACCCTGATGTCTTTCTGGACGAACTACCAGGACTACCACCCAAAAGGGAAATGGAATTTTGCATAGAGTAAATGCCTGGTACAGAGCCGATATCTAAACCACCATATAGAATGGCTCTGATTGAGTTAGAAGAGCTAAAGAAACAGCTACAAGTGTTGTTGGAGAAAGGGTTCATTAGACCGAGTGTCTCACCTTGGGGAGCTCCGGTTCTATTTGTAAGGAAGAAGGATGGAAGCCTCCGACTGTGTATAGATTACCGGTTGTTGAATAAGGCCACCATTAAGAACAAATACCCCCTTCCACGTATAGATGATCTACTGGATCAGTTCCGAGGAGCCCAAGTGTTTTCAAAGATAGATCTATGGTCAGGGTACCATTAGTTGAGGATCAGGAGTGGAGATGTACCCAAGACAGCATTTTGTACCCGTTATGGCCACTACGAGTTTTTAGTTATGCCATTCGGATTGACGAATGCCTCCGCAGCATTTATGGCGTTGATGAATGATGTATTCAAGCCATACTTGGACAAGTTTGTGATAGTGTTCATTAATGACATATTGATCTATTCCAAGTCTAGGGAAGATCATGAGGAGCACTTGAGAGTAGTTCTGCAGACCCTTTGAGAGAAAGAATTATATGCCAAACTCAGTAAGTGTAACTTTTGGTTAGAGAAGATCTCATTTCTGGGCCATGTTGTGTCGAAGGATTGGGTATCAATGGATCTATCCAAGATAGAGGCAGTTATACAGTGGGAACAGCCCAAGACGACTACTGAGATCAGAAGTTTTCTGGGATTGGCAGGTTATTATCGAAGATTTGTAGAGGGTTTCTCCAGACTAGCTGCTCTATTGACATGCCTCACATGGAAAGATGTTAAGTTTGTATGGGATGAGGCATGTGAGAGGAGTTTTGAGGAGCTTAAGCGTCGATTGACCACTGCTCCAGTTCTCACCATTCCTACCAGCTCAGGAGGATTTTCGGTGTACACGGATGCATCACACCAGGGACTGGGCTGTGTTCTTATGCAGGGTGGGAAGGTAGTTGCCTATGGATCTAGACAGTTGAAAGATCATGAGAGAAACTACCCGACACATGATTTGGAGTTGGCGATCGTGGTGTTTGCTTTGAAAATATGGCGCCACTATCTCTATGGTGAGAAATTTTAGATGTTCACATATCATAAGAGCCTTAAGTACCTGTTCTCACAGAAAAAGCTGAATATGAGACAGAGGAGATGGTTCGAACTCCTAAAGGACTATGATTGTGAAATCATGTACCACCCAGGTAAGACAAATGTAGTTGCCGATGCTTTGAGCAGAAAGAACCTTGGGTTGGTGTCTTATATGATGGTACGGGAGCATGAATTGTTGGAATACTTTGCGAACCTCAGTTTGGATTTAACCCCACCTGGATCGGAGAGATTGGATATCATGGCTAGTATGAGATTAGAGCCAGAGTTGATTGGCCGTATTCGACAGGCCCAGCAGAGTGATCGACGATGTATCGATTGGCTGAGGCAGATACAAACAAGTGTGGATATTGATTTCGAGCTGAGTGCTGATGGGTTATTGAGGTTCAGGGGCAGAGTATGTGTTCCCGAGAACCTTAAAATCAGGAGACTGGTTTTATCAGAGGCTCATTCATCGAAGTACACGATACATCCGGGGAGTACCAAGATGTATCAAAACCTTCGGAAGGTTTATTGGTGGTTTGGAATGAAGAGAGACATAGCAGAATATGTCGCTAAGTGTCTCATTTGTCAGCAGGTGAAGGTAGAGCATCAGAAGCCTGCAGGGTTATTATAGCCTCTACCGATACCAACATGGAAGTGAGAGCATGTCACCATAGATTTTGTGATGGGATTGCCGAGGACCCGCAGAGGTCATGATGCCATACGGGTTATTGTGGATCAGTTGACTAAGTCAGCCTATTTCCTAGCTATGAGAGCTACCGATACTCTGAGTCAGTTGGCGAACCTATATGTTTGAGAGATAGTGCGGCTACATGGTGTACCAGTGAGCATTATTTTTGATAGAGATGCCCGCTTCACTTCCCATTTCTGGGAACATTTTCAGGAAGCGATAGGGACCCACTTGAGTTTTAGCACCACTTTTCATCCTCAGACAGATGGGCAGTCAGAGAAGACTATACAAACCCTGAAGGATATGTTGAGAACGTGTGTACTAGATTTTAAAGGCTCTTAGCATGATCACCTTCAGTTAGTCGAGTTCGCCTATAATAATAGCTATCATGCGAGTATCGAGATGGTACCCTATGAGGCACTGTATGAACGCAGATGTCGATCCCCCATTGGATGGGAAGAGGTTGGTGACAGATAGATTTTTACTCCAGACTTAGTGCAGTAGGAATCTGAGGACGTCCAGTTGAGATGTGAGAGATTACAAACAGCTCAGAGCCGACAAAAGAGTTATGCTGACAAGAAACGGAGACCACTACAGTTTGCGTGGGTGAATCGGTATTTCTGAGAGTTTCACCTTCGAAGGGTATTATGAGATTTGGTAAGAAGGGCAAGTTAAGCCCTAGATATATCGGACCCTTCAAGATTTTGGAGAGAGTGGGAGATAAGACGTATAGGTTGGCATTGCCACCAGACATGGAAAATGTTCATAATGTCTTCCACGTCTCTATGCTTCGAAAGTATCACCCGGACCCGACATATTTGATAAGATATGAGCCGTTGGAGCTCAATGAGAGTATGACATATTTGGAGAAATCGGTTCGGATATTGGACAGAAAGGAAAAGGTGTTGAGGATAAAGACAATTCCCTTGGTGAAATTTCTTTGGCAACATCACACTGTGGAAGAGGCCACGTGGGAATTGGAAAACTTGATACGGGAGAAATACCCCCAACTTTTTGAAGAGTGACTTGGTTCTATTTTGGAGGACCAAATTCCTTGAAGGAAGGGAGGAATGTAAGACCCGTATTTTTGGATGTAAACCTTATGAAATCATGAGTATGGTGATGTATTCACAATGTAAAGCATAAATGATATAAGTCCATGGTTTCGATGTACATACTTGTAACATGAGTTTGTAATGTTCACACAAGTTTCATCTTATATGAATATGGAGAAATGGACTTTTATAAGTAATGAATGTGATTGAAACTCAAAATGAGTAGTGTGGTAAAATGGAATGAAGTTGTACTTCCATTTAGCTTGGTATGGTATAACTTTGGCTATGCCATGAATACACATAAGTTCTAATGTGTATAAAGTATGAATGGATGTCATTTTCAAGTCTTAAAGGTGGTTGGATGAGAAAATGACCATGGCAGCAAATTAAGGAAGTTTGGGTGTGAGTTGCTGCAGGAAAACTATAGAAAATTCGAAAAATATGAAGGCCAGATCTATCTCATAGGACGAGAGATAGATTTGGAAGAGCAAAAAATGCTCTTATTTGAGCTATGGAACAAGACAGATCGATCTCCAATGGAGCCAGATCGATCTGCTAAACATTCTATAAAATGAGGATCGATTCTTAAGGCAAACAGATTAATTTTCTTAGCTCTCGGGTTGGAGCAGATCGATCTCCTTAAGCTACTGCCTAAGACAAATCGATCTCAAGCTTAAGACAGCTCGATCTCATGCATTCAAATTGGCGTGAAAATGAGGGATTTAAGAGGATCAGATCGATCTCATGATTCGACAGATCAATCTCACCAAGTGATTTCTATAAAAAAGGAGTAGTGAAATCTGCATTTTTCTGAGATAGAATCTTTCCTTTCCATTTTCCACCCAAAATCTCGATTTTGTCTCTCTAAAATCAGTCATTTCCAGTAAGAATTGAAGGGGAGCTATTAGATACAAAGTTGTTCATCTTAAAGAAGAGAACGACATAGTTGAGAATCAAAACCTCATTGTTGGTATTGAAGGAGCAAGAAACATTTTCCTTTGGAGCAAGAAGAGAAACTAGATTTGGTAAGTTTCTAATACTCCAGCCCAAGTACATTTGTCTATTTATTGATTTTGGAGTTGATTGGTATGTATATTGATGGTTGAAACGACTTAGGATGAAATGGAACTAATGTGACCTGGAAAATGGAATGAGTCTAGTGTGGGAAAATGTGATTTTGGTGTGTTGATGATTTAAGGATTATGTTGAGTTGTTCTTGGTGTAATGTGGATGATTTGAGATAGTTAAATGGAGTTACATTGTAAGTTTGGGGAAAATTATAGAAAATGAGTATGTAAATGCTTGATAAATGCCATAGTGAAGAAATCAATGAATTATGAACACTATGAGTTTAGTATCGATCTAATATCGATTTGGAATGAGTTAATAGGCCTAAAAGGATCCATAGACTTGAGTTATGGGTAAAGTAATGAAACGAGGCCTCATAAGCGTTAATAGAGACTATAGGTCGAATCGACTATAGTAAACGCAAGTGTTGGATTATAATGGGCTAAAATGTTGTGAAATACATTTATGTGCAATTTCAGAGAGATCGTTGGAGACGAATCAGACCGCATAAGTACGCAGCTTTAAGGAACTGGAATCACGCATCGCGATTCCAGGTAAGGGAATTTTGTTAGTATATAGAGGTAGCTGCTCGTATTTTGAACTCGTGGGTATATAGGGTTTTGGAAATGTGCATGAGTTTATAGAAATATGTTTGACAATGTATAGAAATTGTTTCAAGTATTCGAATGAGATTTAGTTGTTTGAATCGGTATTATAAAGAAGTGGGATAGTAAGTGTCACGACCCAAAACTACTCAAAAATCAGAGTAAATTTTTCGCGTTTTGTTATTTTCTTTCATGCTTACCTGTCCTCTGATCGTGACCACATTCCACTAACAATTGGGCTGTGCGTCAATGCCAGTCCCACCATTCATTTACCATATAACTTAATTCTTTCTCAGTCATTTATAAGTGTTTACAATATTTATACATCCCCTAAAGTTACTTACAAACATGTTACTGTGCTATGCTTATTTAGATACAATATATACAAGTGTATATACCTTAAATGATGGGCAGCAGCGGATATCCGGAATGTAGTACTTAGTCACCTCAACATCTGCTAGAGATTATCTGTGTGAGAAAATGAAAGGGGTGAGCACATCAAGCTCAGTAAAGCAACCCTACGAACAAGTAGGTAACCATACTACCTACATGAACGTGGTGCCATGAATAAACCACCCTTTCTCCACACATTTTAAAACTGATGCCATGATGTCATGTAAAACACGTTCGCATGGAAAATTCAACATGCAACTCTTTTTAAATCATTTCTTCCTCATTTAAAAATTTCACAATAAAGTCAGGACTCAACCCCTCCTTCGGGTGGTCCTGACTCACACAAAACCATGAAAATCAGTTTACATCACACATGGGTTTAAAATGTAAGGAAATAATCATCATGCACATTTGATTTAAAACCCAGTTTTGATCTCATCAAAATCGTCAACATGCGAGACTAGGCAACATCTCTATATCGGTAATAACCAGGACTATGGCCATATGTCCTCGGGAGTCCCTCTGCCTACACGGATCCTAGTGTGCGGGGTCTCACCATGATCAGGAATCGCTCGGGAGGTGGGTCAGTCCATCCCATCGGTCTTATCCGACCCTACGCATCCGTAGTTGCCACACGTATCCAAAGATACCACGCATCCGAAGATGCCACACGTATCCGAAGATACCACGCATCCGAAGATGCCACACGGTACAGCGTACTCCATGCTACTTGCATGGTACAACGTACTCCATGGACCCATATCATATCTGTATACGCATGCCATGTCTCCAAAAGCACGTGCGAGCCTATTTAATCGGTGACACACAGTCTACCCGATGATCCAAGCACAGCTCATCGCATGTTCTCATAAAATCAGTGCGAGCGATGCTCAGCACTCTCATCAAATTCAGTAAAACTAGTGCGAGCTAAGCTCTAGCACTCTGTATGCAAACCATCACGAAAATCATATATATATATATATATAAAAATCTGGTGCGAGCGAAGCTCCAACACCCTGTCTCAAAAATCATATAAAAATATGGTGCGAGTTAGACTCTAGCACCATATCACGAAAATCATGTAAAATCAGGTGCGAGTTAGACTCCAACACCCATGCATGTAAAACTCTAGTGCGAGCTCTCGCTCCAGCACTAATGCATGCATCACCCAAATCAAAATATCGTGCGAGCTAAGCTCTAGCACGTCACATGTCAATAAAAACACGTAGGCGGCTTTGTTTCCTCAAAACAGTTTTTAAAACCATTTCCTCGTTGAAAATATGCAATGCTGTGCATTTTTCTTTCAAGGTTAGCCAGCCTACTCATGCATGCGTCAAAACATCTCCATAACGAGTAGGAACCTCTTGTTCCTGCTCCTCTCAATTTTTCCTAAAATAGAAAATTTTACCCTTAACAAGGGTATTTTGGTAATTTACCCATTCGGGGCACTAAAATTATTAACTTACTTCTAGACCCTTCAGATAATTTAAAAGACTGCATGTGACTTTGAAATTTCGTAAGGTTTACCTCTAGCAGTCCGTAAAATTCCATTACCTTATTTTTCTGTAGAGTCTGACCTTTCCTTTTCCACTGCTGTCTTGTCACGCAGTCCGATCTGCTCCCAACCCAATGTCTGGAACTGCGTATAAATATTCCTCAGGTCAGATATCATACAATTTAATTGTATTTCCTATTTTCTGGGTTTAATTTAAATCATTGGGCCCATTTACCCCTATTGGGCTCGATTGCACCTTAATGGGCCTTAATCGGCCTTAAGCCCGTTTTCCACTTAATTTTCACATTATCGAGGCCTATTGGGCTCATTGGGCCCACCAATAATTTATTGGGCCTCGTTCTAACTCTCGAATAACTCAATTTATTATTTACGACAATTTATCTAAATTTTCATAATTTAATTTATTTTATGAGATAATTAAATCCAAAGCACGCATAACGAGGTAAATTGTCGTAAATAAGGGTTACTTACCCGAGATTCCATGCTAGTACGCAAATCGAGGCTGTCTCGAGCTCTTGTTGGATGCCAATTGTCGAGCTACACAATTTCATAAATTTTTGGATAAATTTTCAGTCAAAAATTAATTAAATAAAATATTCCAAAATTTAAATCGATCAATTTCGACCGCTACTGACTTACCCGTAGCTCGATTACATCGCCGGGATTTTTCCTTAATTTTTTCTCTTTTTCTTTTTCTCTTTTTCTCCTTTTTTCCTCTCTTTTTTGGCTGAACCGGTTCGGTCCAGTTCAGACTCGGTTCGGACCGTCGGTTTTCAGTGCCTTGCCGGCCGGTTCTCCGCCGGCTTCCGCCACCAGTGGCTCCGTTGGGTCGTCCGCAGCACCAATCTACCCTCGTTTCGTCTAAGGCCGACGAAAAGTCACTGGTCCGGCCTGTTCTCTCCAACGTCGGTACCCATTTCCTCTTCCTGCCGTTTTTGGCGTTTGTCGGCAGTTTCGTCGGTCGTGGCCGCCACCAATCACGTCGTCTGGGCCTCGGGGACGTTCGGCTGGGGGTGGAGTCAGCCAGATCGGCGCCGGTCGTCGATTTTCTTCCTTTCCTTCCTCGATTTCGTTTCTCGCCGTTCCTCTCGCCGGTAGCCGCCGTTCGTGGGTCCTTTAGGCCGGTGGTGGTCTAGGCCTCGTCGGGCTTCCTTCCTCGGCCTCTGTCGGCCATCGATCGCCGGCGAGGGGCTCGGCCTCCGTTTCTTTCCCTGTTGTTTCTTTTCAGAATCGCGTTTCGCGATTCTGAGTTTCTTCTTCTTTGTTTTAACTAATTAATTAATTATTTATTTATTTATTTTATTAATATTTTAATCATTAAAATATTCACAAATATTTTACAAATATCTACAAATTTCTTATTTTATTCTAAATTCATTTATTTAATTTAATTTATTTAATTTATTTTAACCATTTTCGGTATATTTTTCCATATTTTCGGGATATTGTCCCGAGCGAAAATTTTCGATTAATTTCAGTAAATTCATATCTTGATCGATTTAACCCGAAATTTAATTATTTCTTCATTATTGATCAAGATTCTCAAATCCATTATTTTTAATAAATTTTTTCTCATCGAATTTATACCGACTTTCGATCTTTTGACCATTTTGCACTTCAACGTGTTCAGGAATTCCATTTCAGTCCTTTTGCATTTTTAAATGCACTCGTAAATTTCTATTCATTCCCTTTTACATTTTTAATTTCGTATTTTAACTAAAATCGGGTCTTACAATAAGGCTAATAATTGCATAAATCACGTGTTTTGAATGTTTTCACAAAACACTTTGCTTTGTTTTAACCAAATTGACTGATAAGCTGACAAATGTTTGAACGTTTGTAAAATAGCACATGTAAGGTGCTAAGTATGGATTGTGAATGTTTTGGTTGTTTATGAGCCGCCTATCATGTTTTATGTGAATGAAACTATGCTGGAGCCTAGCTCGCACTGTATATTGATATTTTCACATGTTTGAAATGTGTTGGAGCTTAGCTCGCACTTGAATTTGAATTGTAGTGTGTTTTATAAACTGTACTAGAGTTTTTGCTCATACGTGGATTTCTAGTGGATTTCTTATGCATATAACCGTACTGGAGCTATAGTCGTACGTGGTTTTCTTCATGTTTTATGCGTAAATGTCGTACTAGAGCATTGCTCGTACAAAGTGATTTGATGATGATGCATGAATTCGAGCTAGAGCATAGCTCGCGCAGATTTTTCACACTGTGGTATATATGATATCGTGGTGAGGGTAATACGGGTTGGTGCTCGAGGAACCCAACAGGCCTAATAGACCTCTTGAGTGGGGTGAGGGTGAGGGGCTAGGACCTGAATCAAGAAACTCACAGGGGCGAGCAAGACCATGAGGGACTAGGACCTGGTATTAAGAGTACTCACATGTGCACTTGAGACAAAAGGTTTCACTCGGTATGGGGTTGATAAGACCTACCACAGGCACCCCCAACCATGTTATGGGTCCGCGAAGTACGTTGTACCGTGTATATCACATGGAGTACGTTGTACCGCGTGGTTGAGATACTGATGAGAAAGTCTGGCGGAGAACTAACCCATCTTCGTTCCAGCGTGATACCTCGCACATCAGGATCCGTTTGGTCTGGGATGATTTTTGACATAGTTGGCCAACATAGTCAGTCGAGATATAGTGACTTGTCTCCTTGCTTATTACATAATTGTAAGACCCGAATTTAATTAAAATATGAAATGAGTAAGTATTCGTGAAGGAAAGTCGGGTTAAATTAATCCCGAACACATGTAAGGGCAAAACGGTCAAAAGACCAAAAGTCGAAATAAATTCGATAAGAAAATTTAATTAAAAATAATGGATTTGATGTCACGCCCCAGAAGCGCGAAAAAATAGGGCTAATTTAAACTTTTTATCCATTAACTATGTTGTTTTCCTGTCCATGTCTATATTTAAAATCTTTTTCATTTTCCAGGATCTCATTACATTACATACATTCTGTATATATAAAATTATTTACAACTATTACATCCCGACTATTATATACAATAGTGTCTATTATGTATCACATGTCTGGAATATAAGTAAGACTGTACCTCAAGGCTACGAAAGTATCTGATGAAAGGTCGGACTACCTTGTCAACGACCACAGTCTCATATGTGCAGTAGACTCGCTATAGATAATCTGGGAGATGGAGAGGAGGGGTGAGTTTTTCAGACTCAGTAAGAGATACATTTAAAATAGCTTTAAATACTCAAAACATGGTAAAACTCATGGTTTTACGTATTAGCATAAACATGTACTGGAGTAGAGATGCTTACATTTCATAAAAGCAGTAAAAACATGCTTAAATCATAAGTTTACACATCATGCATCCTTTTAGTAAAATTCATATATAATATGCATATCACGTCGTGTAAACAAGTAAAAAGTATCTCAAAACTTAATCATGCATATCATAACATGCTTATCACTTTAAAATGAAATCGTATTGTCATATGCACATTTCGTAAAACATACTCATGGCTACCTTTAAAATCTCATCATAAAAATATGTGCTCAATAGCAAATCATAAAACAGGTAGCATGAAATGTGCGAAAACATATATATATCATTCCGTCAATTCATCGTGTAGGGTCAGGCAATCGTCTCATATACTAGTCCCGAAGGACATCATACATTTAGTCCCGTAGGACAAAATCATGGGTACTCATTGCCATAGTACAGGGAGCCGTAGGACTGGATCAGGGTCGTACGCTGCCCTATCTCTCGTGCACCACTAAATGGGGACTATACGCACAAACTCACGTGCATCACCAAGTGTGGTCTATACGCACGTTTCTCATATCAAGTCAGAGCCTGCCCGTTCCCTGGCCGTCGGCTAGGTAGATCCTCGATCGTCTCCATACGAGATCGACCCCAGATCCTCTGACTTTCTTCATGTCATGCCTTTTTACCCCAAAAAAATCATTTTGGACCTCTTACGCAATTTATCAAAATCATTTCGGGCCTCATACCCGTGTATTAAAATCGTTACGGGACTCTAACCCGTTTTTCATAAATCATTACGGGACTCTAGCCCGTTTCTCATAGAAAACATAGTTTTCATAAATCATTGCGGGACTCTAGCCCGTTATAAATATGGAAAGCATAGTTATAATAGCTATTTCTTGGGACTAATACCCGCACTGTGAAAATATAGCTTAAAAGCTATCTCGGGACTTTAACCCGTATCATAAAAACATGGTTTCATAAAACATATCGGGACTTTAACCCGTAATCTCACATAAAAATACTATGCTTTCGTTTCAAAAGTGAAAAATCACTTTTATAAACGTATATGCTGTAAAATGTATCTCAAATATATAAAACATGCTGAAAACTTGGGAAATGGTTTTGGTTTCGGTTTGAATACAGTTAAAAATCCATTTCGTCCAATTCTCATACATAAACAGCTGGTAAGGATAAAGGAGTACTAACGCTACTCTAAATTATATCCCTTACCTCTTAGCGACTGATGTAGAGCACTTTTCTCGATGCTTGAATTTACCTCGTAAAACGTGTCGATAGACCGAGCTGCTGCAAAACAAGTTTAACTTATCACATATGGCTTAAATTCATTTCAATATATCCAAATATGTGATTATATCGAAGCTTTAGCCAAAAGTTGACTTTTAATCGATTTTACTCTTTTTGCACGGTTTTATCGATGTAAACCTCGTTTTAAGCGTATTTAACTCAATAAATATTTTCCTCATATTTATTACTGTCGAGTTAGATAATTGGGCCAATTTCTCTCTTATTGGGCCAAATTGCACCTTAATGGGTCTTAATTCGTTTTAAGCCCGTTTCCACTTATTAATTCTTTCATCGAGGCCTATTGGGCTCACTGGGCCCATTAGTACTTATTGGGCCTTTTTCTAAACTTTTGAATAGCTCGTATATCATTTACGACAATTTAATTAAAAATCTTGATTTAATCCACTAAATGCGCAATTTAATCCGTAACTCGTAAAATAAACTTTTAATGCGCAATAATTACATAGATTGTCGTAAATGAGCTTTACTTACCCGAGATTTTACGATAGTGTGCAAATCAAAGTTCGATCGGGCTCACGTACGTGATTTATCGTCGAACTGCACAATTTATATATTTAATTTCGGGTAAATTTTTAATCAAATATAATTTAAATAAATTTCTCGAAAATTAAATCGGTCACTTTTGACCTCTTACCGACTTACCCGAAGTCCGGTGTATCCCCGAAAATTTTTCCTTTTTCCTTTTTCTCTTTTTCTTTCCTTTTTCTCCTTTTTCCCTCTCTTTCTTGGCTGAACCGGTTCGGTCCGGTTTAGACCGATTTAGACCGGTCCGATTCAGTTTCGGTTCAAATTCTCCCTCGCCGTTCGGGGCTTTTTCGACCGGTTCTTTGTCGGCTTCCGCCTCCAGCTTGTTCGCGGGGTAGTCCGATGCATGGATCTGTGGTCGGCTTCGTCAAAGCTCGCCGAAAAGTGGCCGATCCGGCCTCTTCTCTCCTCCGGCGGTAGCACCCAAATTTTCTTCTTCCGTTTTTCGCAGTTTTCGACCGTTTTCGACGCCGATGGTGGCAGATCGGACCTCCTCCTGGCCGGTGGCGAGGTCCTCTCTCTTCCTCTAGCCTCCATCCGCCGTCGTTCTCTCTCTTTCTCCCTCTTTCTCTCTCTTTCTCGCTCCTTCTCTCAGTTTCACTCTTTCTCTCGCCGGTCACCGTTTCTCCATCAGTTGTCGGTGCCGGCGAGCTCGGCTCTCTCGCCTGTTCGGTTCTCCGGTGGTGGCTCGCAGTGACCGGGGCAGACGGGGCTGGGTTCGGGTCCTCTGTTTCCTTCTGTTTTCTTCTCTGTTGCGCGACTCTGTTTCGCACGACAGAGTTTTGTTTTTTTTTTTTTTACTTTATTATTATTTTATTATATTTTATTATATTTTATTTATTATATTTTATTTTAATCAAATAAAATATAATAAATTGTACAAAATATCTTAAAAAGCATATTATATTTAATTAATTAATTAATTTAATTAATTTAATTTATTTTAACTATTTCGGTGTATTTTTTTCATATTTTCTGGATAATGTCCCGGGCGAAAATTACAAAAATTCGTAATATCTTCGTATCTTGACCAATTGAACTCGAAATTCCATAATTTCTTCTTTATCGATCAAGATTTCCTAAATCCATATTTTTAATGAAATTTCTTCATCGAATTTACATCAAAATTAGGATCTTTTGACCATTTTACCCTTCTACACGTTCGGAATTAATTTAGACCGATTTTCCTTCTCGGACTCACTATCTTTTCTCATTTAAATTTCGTATTTTTTTTGTCCAACAATTTAAATCCCTTTAATTTAAATTATGGTCCCAAATAATGAACATAGTGGGAAAAATTCGGGTTTCACTTTTGAGAATCTTGATCAATAATGAAGAAATAATACAATTTCGAGTTCAATTGATCAAGATCTGGAAATTTTAAAAATATCAAAAAAAATACCCGGAACAATATCTCGAAAAGTACGAAGGAATAATATCGAAAATTGGAGAAAAAATGTAATTAATAAATTAAATTAAATTAAATTAAATAGATTAAATTTGGAATAAAATAATATAAGTTGTAGATATTTTGGATTTTTATAGAGTATTTTAATGAATAGTGTAATAATTAAAATAAATAAAAATAAGTTAATTAAAAAAATAAGATTGGAATGTCGGGGAAAGAGAAAGTGAAACAGAAAACCCGAAGAAGACCCGAGGGAACCCGACGAGCTCGAGGACGCACCGGCGGTCCTTGACCGTCGACGACCAGCCGAGGAAGAAGAGGAGAGGCTGACGAAGCTGTTGGCACCGGTGACGCGCGCCAAGGAGATCAAAAATCGTCGAACGGAGGAAGAGAAGCCCGTGGGGAAAACATCGTCGATCCCGGCGATCCACGGCAGCTGGGCTCGAACGGCGGGTACCGATGTGATCGGGAAGAGAAGCCGATCCTTTTGAGACTGGTATTGGCCGACGAAATTGTCGAAATCCGTCGGTTCGAGAGGTAACAGCCGCGGGGGAGAAGGAAAGATTCATCGACGATGGCTGCGTTTCGGCTCCAGCCGAGGCCCGATCTTGGATGCCCAGGTGCAGACGCGTTGAACGGCGGTGGTGAGGCACCCAAAACCGGCTGGACGGCGCCGGAATGACCAAATGGGGAATGAACCGACCGAACCGGACTGAACCGGCCAAACTGAACCGAATCGGACCGAGCTGAACCGACGGTCTGAACCGGATCGAACCGGTTCAGCCAAATAGAGAAGGAAAAAAAAGGAGAAAAAGGAAAAAAATGAAAAAGTGAAAAAATTAACTCTGCTTTTAGGTAATTTGGGTCGTGACAAATTTAATGGTATCAGAGCAGAGTTGGTCTGATATGAGTCGGTGTTAGTGGTTAAGTAAATTTACATCCCCATGTACTGTGCATTGTTTAGATACAATTGTGTATATCAAGATGGAACTGCAGCTAAGAACTTAGTTTCGAATGCAAGAATATAATTTTTATAACTGATAGCCGCTATGGTAGAGTGGCGCGTACACATGCTCGAGGCTATAGAGATCGGCCTGAGAGTCGAATGAGTCGTCATATGAGACTCAAGATGAGAGTGAGGTGGAGGCTGATGTTGAGCATACTCCACAGGGTCCTATAAAGAGACCAAACAGTATTGAGACACGCTCCCAGAGGATGGAGTGGAGTGTAGAAAATATTTCAAATTTGTTTACTCAGTCTATTGCAAGTAGTTGAGGATAGGCAGGGTAAAGCCTAAACAGATGCCTCAGACTATAGAGATTTTCACACCTCTCCGGTATATAGCGAAGTAAAGAAACTAATAGTTGCTGAGGACTAGGTGTATGAGATAGCGAAGTGCTATGGATTTTTCGGTGTATGTCGACCGAGAAAGTGACTTTTAAAATACATTTATGTTAGAGAGTCAAGGCGAAACATTGGTGGAAGACCGCTCGACCCATCTGAAGAGTTAGACATCCAGAACCGACATGAGAATGTTTCTGGATGTATTCTGGTGACGGAATATTTTGGACACTACTTAAGGGGAAATTACAGGTAAAATTTCTTACACTGCCCATAGTCATTGGTTGATTGATGAATATGAATCTCAGATTATATCCCTGGGCAAGTATGAACCCGATATTGTGGGCAGTGAGAGTTGGGAAGCCCAAAAGTTCATGAAATGACTCAAATTGTCGATTAGAGTCCGATTGGCTCATTACCTATGCCGAGGCAGTGCGCAGATTTACAGTTGGGTAAATAAGAACATGAGTTGCACGCCTCTGAGATTGGGAATGTCACGACCCAAACTACCCAAAAATCAGAGTTTATTTTTCGCATTTTGTTTATTTACTTAAATTCTTACCTGTCCTCGAATCGTGACCACACTCCACTAATAATTGGGCTGTGCGTCAATGCCAGTCCCACCATTCAATTCCCATCTAACTTATTTCTTCTCCAGTCATTTATAATTGTTTACATTATTTATACATCCCCTAAAGTTACTTACAAACATGTTACTGTGCTATGCTTATGTAGATACAATATGTACAAGTGTATATACCTTATGTTGATGGGCAGCAGCGGATATCCGGAATGCAGTACTGAGTCGCCTCAACTTCAACTGGAGATTATCTGTGGGAGAAAATGAAAGGGGTGAGCACATCAAGCTCAGTAAGGCAATCCTACGAACAAGTAGGTAACCATACTACCTACATGAATGTGGTGCCATGCATAAACCACCCTTTCTCCACACATTTTAAAACAAATGATATGAGTTATGATGCTATGTAAATCGAGTT
Source organism: Firmiana major (assembly GCA_033439115.1). NCBI lineage: Eukaryota > Viridiplantae > Streptophyta > Magnoliopsida > Malvales > Malvaceae > Firmiana > Firmiana major. Next base: position 13,995,150 of record CM065904.1, on the reverse strand, counting down.
TGCACGGAAAATTCAACATGCAATTATTTCAAAATCATTTCTTTCCTAATTAAAATTTTCACAATAAAGTCAGGACTCGACCCCTCCATCGGGTGATCCTGACTCACACAAAATCATAAAAATCAATTTACATTCACACATGGGTTTGAAAAGTATGGAAATACCATCATGCAAATTTAATTTAAAACCCAATTTAAATCATAGTCAAAATCATCAACATACGAGACTAGGCAACGTCTGTATATCGGCAATAACCAGGACTATGGCCATATGTGTGTCCTCGGGAGTTCCTCAGCTACACGGATCCTAGTGTGCGGGTTCTCACCATGATCGGGAACCGCCCGGGAGGTGGGTCACTCCATCTCGTCGGTCTTATCCGATCCCATGCATCCGAAGATGCTAATGTATCATATCGTGACGGCCAACCCCTGCCCGGCCAACCCCTGCCAACGGCCATGGCAACCCCTCTTGGGCCCATCGACAACGCTGGTGGTCTAACAACGGGTGGTGCAACAACGTCAACAAATCCAACGTATCACGAAGATACCACACGGTACATCGTACTCCATGCTACTTGCACGGTACATCGTACTCCGTGGACCTATAAAATATCTCTATACTCATGCCATGTCTCAAAACGCACGTGCGGGCCAATTTAATCGGTGACACACAGTCTACCCGATGCTCCAAGCACGGCTCATCGTATGTTCTCATAAAAATCAGTGCGAGCGATGCTCAGCACTCTCATCAAGTCAAATAAAACTGGCAGAGCCCGCTTTACATCCCCACAAGGCCGCCAACCTCATCCCTCACTCTCACCCCACTTAAGAGGTATTTTGAGCCTGTTGGGCCTTTTGGCTGACTCCAAGGGTAGACAGCGCTACTCCACAAATCCGGTAAAACTAGTGCGAGCTACGCTCAGCACTCTGTATATAAATCACATGAAAATCTTATAAAAATATGGTGCGAGTTAGACTCTAGCACCCTGTCACGAAAAAGCATATGAAATCTGGTGCGAGTTATACTCTAGCACCTATGCATGTAAAACTCTAGTGCGAGCTCTCGCTCCAGCACTAATGCATGCATCACACAAATCAAATATCGTGCGAGCTGGGCTCTAGCACGTCATATGTCAATAAAACACGTAGGCGGCTCTGTTTCCTCAAAACAGTTTTCAAAATAATTATATTGTTGAAAGTATGCAATGCTGTGCATTTTCTTTCCAAGTGAGCCAGCCTACTCATGCATGTGTTAAAATACCTCCAGAATGTGCAGGAACCTTTTGTTCTTGCTCCTCCCAAATTTTCCTAAATTTATAGATTTTACCCTTAACAAGGGTATTTTAGTAATTTGCCCATTCGGGGCACTAAAATTATTAATTGACCTCTAGACCCTTCAGATAAATTTTAAAGACTGCATATGAATTTAAAATTTCATAGAGTTTACCTCTAGCAGTCCGTAGAATTCCCTTACCTTATTTTTTCGTAGAGTCTGACCTTTTCTTTTCCACTGTTGTCTCGTCGCGTAGTCCGTTATGCTCCCAATCAAATGTCCGGAACTGCGTATTAATATTCCTCAGGTCAGATATTATGCAATTTAATTGTATTTAATCTTTTCTGGGCTTAATTTAAATCGTTGGGCCCGTTTACCCCTATTGGGCCCGATTGCACCTTAATGGGCCTTAATCGGCCTTAAGCCCGTTTTTCACTTAATTTTCACTTTATCGAGGCCTATTGGGCTCATTGGGCCCACCAATAATTTATTGGGCCTCGTTCTAATTCTCAAATAGCTTAATCGATTATTTACGACAATTTATCTAAATTTCCATAATTTAATTTAATTTATGCGGAAATTAAATCAATATCACGCATAACGAGGTAATTGTTGTAAATAGGGGTCACTTACCCGAGATTCCATGCTAGTCCGTAAATCGAGGCTGTCTCGAGCCCTCGGTGGATGCCAATCGTCGAGCTACACAATTAAATATATTTTTCGGGTAAACTTTCAGTCGATAATTAATTAAATAAAATATTCCAAATTTAAATCGGGTCAATTTGACCGCTTATCGACTTACCCGAAACTCGATTGCATCATAGGAATTTCCTCCAATTTTTTTTCTCTTTTTCTTTTTCCCTTTTTCTCCTTTTTTCCTCTCTTTTTGGCTGAACCGGTTCAGTCCGGTTCGGACCGGTTCAGACCGCCGGTTCTCTCCGGTTCGACCGGTTCACCGTCGGTTCACCGCCTTGCCGGTCGGTTCTTCGCTGGCTTCCACTGCCAATCGCTCCGCTGGGTCGTCCGCATCTCAGATCTACCCTCGGTTTCGGTCGGGCTCGCCGGAACGCCGCCGGTTCGGCCTCTTCTCCCTCGGTCGTCGGACCCATTTTCTTCCCTTGGCCGTCGCCGGCGTTTCCCGCCGTTTCGTCGGCTGATACCGGTGCAGAAAGGACCGCCGTCGCCTGGGCTTTCGGAATCGGGCCTCGGTTCCGCCTGGATCGCCGCCGTTCGCCGCCGGTGGCCACTTCTTTCCCGCGGCCTTTCTTCTCCCGATTCGCCGGATTCCGATGTCGGTAGGCTGCACCGCCGGTACCATCTTGCTCACCGGCCTCCCCTCTTCCATTTTCGACCCTTGGCCTGGCTATCGGCCGCCGGACGGTGGTCGGGTCTTCTTCGATTTTCTCGGCTCTCGTTTGGCTTCTCTCTCCCCGACCCGTTTCTCTCTTTCTTCTTTTTTTTTTCTCAGTTACCTTTTTTTATTATTTTTATTATTATTATTTTTATTTATTTTAATTATTTTACGATTCATTAAAATACATTAAAATACCCAAATATCTACACTTATATTATTTTTATTTTAATTTAATTTATTTAATTTAAATTTAATTTATTAAATATATTTTTCTCCAAATTTTCGATATTATTCCTTCGCGCTTTTCGAGATATCGTTCCGATAATTTTTTTCGGTATTTTTTTAAAATTTTCGAATCTTGATCAATTGACCCAAAATTTATAATTTCCTTATTATCGATCAAGATATCTTATATCCTTATTTTTAATTAAAATTTTCTTATCGCCTTAATACCGAATTTTGGTATTTTTATCATTTTACCCCTGCTCTTGTTTCGAAATCAATTTTAACCTGACCTTCCTTCATACATCCCCCATCTTTTCTTATTTAATTTTTGTATTTTAATTAAATTCGGGTCTTACAACTCTCCCCCACTTAAGGAATTTGGTCCTCCAAATTAGAACCAAGTCATATGAGTCCATATATACAACTCCGGGTACATCGATTGTATCATACTCTTAAATTTTTTTTATGTGACCTTCTCCGGAGTGTATTACTACCAAAGGACTTTAATTAGGGAGATCTTCAACCTCAATACTGTCTCTTTCCTGTTTAATGCCCGAATCGACTTATCAATACACTTATATTTTCATTAAACTGAACTTTTGGAGTTCATATCCAATCACCTATGCTGGATCCGAATAGTATTCCCGAAGCATCAAAAGCTGAGACACATTGTGGGTGCCTGTTAATTCAAGTGATAACACCAACCTACAGGTCTTATCTCCCACTTGTCCAATCTCTCAAAATATTCCATCCAGCGCAACTCAATTTACCTTCTTCCAAAAGTTCGCTATGCCTTTATTCTCTTAGGACAAGAATTATTTCAACCATACTAATTCACCAAGGGTAAATTCCAATACTTATCTATCTGCTCTGAGGTGTTCTTAATCTCTCATCCTTAACTAAACATCCTCAGAGACTTATTATCCAAGTCGAAAATAATTCTATCTGTCACCCACTTTTTCTTATCCAATTTGGGGAACAACCCCTACAGCCATACACTGTCTCATATCTTGTTATCCCGATACTCAACTGCCAACTGTCGCTATTGGCGACTTCAATTTGTGACAACTGATCATTCCAGGAGCTTATAAAATCAAGGGCACACGCTTTCATCGGATCCTCCAGAACTTGTACAGTCCTCTCTGACTGACCATCTGTCTAAGGATGGAAAGCTGTGCTAATACTCAATCGGGTTCCCATAGCTTCCTGAAAATATCCTCCGAGGTAGGAAGTGAAGCGGGAATCCCTATATGATACCATGCTCACTGGAACGCTACTAAATGCTCCACAATCTTCCTTACACACAAATCCTCATACACACTCTGAGTATCTGGGGAGTTCATAACCAAAAAGTGGGTAGACTTAGTCACTCTATCGATTATCATCCAAATAGTCTCCTGATTTATCCGGGTCCTCTATAACCCATCACGACATTCATGGAGTCTTGCTCTCGTTTTTCGTGCCGTGTCGATATATGTAAGACCCGAATTTAATTAAAATATGAACATTAAATAAGAAAAGATAAGGGATGTATGAAGGAAGTCGGGTTAAATTAATCCCGAACACGTGTAAGGGCAAAATGATTAAAAGACCAAAGGTCGGTATAATTTCGATAAGAAAAATTTAATTAAAAATAACGGATTGAGAAATCTTGGTCAATAAGGATGAAATAAATTTATTTCGGATTAAATTGATCAAGATATTAATTTATTGAAATTAATCGGGATTAATTGGAATTTTTAGTTCGAAACAATAATCCCGAAAATAATCGAAAAATATATCGAAAAGTCACCCGGGACAATATCCCCAAAAATACAGAGAAATTATACCCGAAAAAGAGTTAAAATATAATAAATAAATTAAATTAAATTAAATTAATTAATTTAGAATTAAATAATAATTTTAAGGGATATTTTGGATTTTTATAGAGTATTTTAAGGAATAGTGTAATAATTAAAATAAATAATAATAATAAAAATAATTAATAAAAGAAATGAAAAAAAAAGAGAAAAGAGAGAAAACTTTGTCAGGGAGAGAGAAACGAAAACCCGAAGAAGACCCGAGGAGACCCGTGACCACCGAAGGAGTACCGGCGACCCTTGACCGCCGACGAGCAGCCGAGGTGCAAGAGGAGAGACCGACGATCTTCAGGGCACCGGAGTCGCGCCGATTGGAGGCCGGAAGAAGCCGATCGGAGGAGAGAAAGGCTGACGGGATTGAGGGGCTCGGTCCCGACGAACGGCGACGATCCGGGAGGAACCAAGGCCCGATTCCGAAAGCCCAGGTGACGGCGATCATTTCTGCACCGGTCTCAGCCGACGAAACGACGAGAATCGCCGACGACGGCCAAGAGGAAGGAAATGGGTCCGACGGCCGGGGAGAAGAGGCCGAACCGGCGGTGTTCTGGCGAGCTTGACCCAAGCCGAGACCAGATTTGAGACGCGGACAGCCTTGCGGAGCTACTGGCGCTGGAAGCCGACGGAGAACCGGCCGGCAAGGCAGTGAACCGGTGGTGAACCGGCCAAACCGGGGTGAACCGACGGTCTGAACCGGTCCGAACCGGACTGAACCGGTTCAGCCAAAAAGAGGGGAAAAAAGGAGAAAAAAGGGAAAAAGAAAAAGAGGAAAAAATTGGGGAAAATTCCTATGATGCAATCGAGCTTCGGGTAAGTCGATAAGCGGTCAAATTGACCCGATTTAAATTTGGAATATTTTATTTAATTAATTATCGACTGAAAGTTTACCCGAAAAATATATTTAATTGTGTAGCTCGACAATTGGCATCCAACGACAGCTCGAGACAGCCTCAAATTTCGTACTAGCATGGAATCTCGGGTAAGTGACCCTTATTTACGACAATTGCCTCGTTATGCGTGATATTGAGCTAATTTCCGCATAAATTGAATTAAATTATGGAAATTTAGACAAATTGTCGTAAATATTAAATTTAACTATTTGAGAGTTAGAACGAGGCCCAATAAATTGTTGGAGGGCCCAATGAACCCAATAGGCCTCGATAAAGTGAGAATTAAGTGAAAAACGGGCTTAAGGCCGATTAAGGCCCATTAAGGTGCAATCGGGCCCAATAGGGGTAATTGGGCCCAACGATTTAAATTAAGCCCAGAAAAGATTAAATATAATTAAATTGCATAATATCTGACCTGAGGAATATTAATACGCAGTTCCGGACATTTGATTGGGAGCATAACGGACTGCGCGACGAGACAACAGTGGAAAAGAAAAGGTCAGACTCGACAGGAAAATAAGGTAAGGGAATTCTACGGACTGCTAGAGGTAAACTCTACAAAATTTTAAATTCATATGCAGTCTTTAAAATTTATCTGAAGGGTCTAGAGGTCGAATAATAATTTTAGTGCCCCGAATGGACAAATTACTAAAATACCCTTGTCAATGGTAAAATCTAAAAATTTAGGAAAAACTGGGAGGAGCAAGAACAAAAGGTTCCTGCTCGTTTTGGAGGTATTTCAACATCATGCATGAGTAGGCTGGCTCACTTTTAAAGAAAAATGCATAGCATTGCATATCTTAAACGATGTGATTTCTGTGAAAATTGTTTGGGGATAACTGAGCCGCCTACGTGTTTTTATTTACATGTGACGTGCTAGAGCTCAGCTCGCACGATGTTTGATTTGTGTGATGCATGCATTAGTGCTGGAGCGAGAGCTCGCACTAGAGTTTATATGCATAGGTGCTAGAGTATAACTCGCACTAGATTTCATATGCTTTTTCGTGACACGGTGCTAGAGTCTAACTCGCACCAGATTTTACATGATTTTCATGACAGGGTGCTGGAGTATAACTCGCACCATATTTTTATACACGATTTTCGTGACAGAGTGCTTGAGCTTAGCTCGCACTAGTTTTATTTGATTTACTGACAGTGTTAGAGCACCGCTCGCACTACTTTTCAGAGATCATGCGATAAGCCGTGCTTGGAGCATCGGGTAGACTGTGTGTCACCGATTAAATAGGCTCGCACGTACGCTTTGAGACATGGCATCAGGGGAAAAGGCCCTTAAGTAAGGATGACCCCGAATGAAACAAAACCTCTGTGGGAAGCAGGCCAATTGGGCTGGAGTACCTAGAGATATTATATGGGTTCATGGAGTACGATGTACCGTGCAAGTAGCATGGAGTACGATGTACCGTGTTGTATCTTCGGATACGGCATCTCCGGATGCAGCATCTTCGGATGCCGGGGATCAGATAAGACTGACGGGATGGACTGACCCACCTCCCGGACGGTTCCCGATCATGGTGAGAACCCGCACACTAGGATCCGTGTAGCTGAGGAACTCCCGAGGACACATATGGCCATAGTCCTTGTTATTGCCGTTATACAGATATTGCCTCGTCTCGCATGTCGACGATTTCGATGATTTAAACTGGGTTTTTAAACTAAATTTGCATGATGGTACTTCCATGCTTTTCAAACCCACGTGTGATGTAAACCGTTTTCATGGTTTTGTGAGAGTCAGGATCACCCGCAGGAGGGGTTGAGTCCTGACTTTATTGTGAAAATTTTAATTGAGAAAGAAATGATTTGTAATAATTGCATGTTAATTTTCCGTGCAAATGTGTTTTACATAACATCATAACGCATATCATTGTTTTAAAATGTGTGGAGAAAGGGTGGTTTATGCATGGCACCACGTTCATGTAGGTAGTATGGTTACCTACTTGTTCGTAGGATTGCCTTACTGAGCTTGATGTGCTCACCCCTTTCATTTTCTCCCACAGATAATCTCCAGTTGAAGTTGCGACGACTCAGTACTGCATTCCGGATATCCGTTGCTGCCCATCAACATAAGGTATATACACTTGTACATATTGTATCTACATAAGCATAGCACAGTAACATATTTGTAAGTAACTTTAGGGGATGTATAAATATTGTAAACAATTATAAATGACTGGAGAAGAAATAAGTTAGATGGTAATTGTATGGTGGGACTGACATTGACGCACAGCCCAATTATTAGTGGAGTGTTGGTCACGATTCGAGGACAGGTAAGAATTTAAGTAAGAAAATAATAAAATGCAAAAAATTAACTCTGATTTTTGGGTAGTTTGGGTCATGACAATTATTATGGTATCAGAGCACAATTGGTCTGATGTGTGTCAGTGTCAGTAATTAGGAAATTACATCCCCGTGTTACTGTGCTTAGTTAGATATAATAGTGTATATCGAGATGGGCTTGACTAAGAAATGGTTGAGATTGCAGGAATGCCTAATATGAGTCGCGTTAGATAAGATAGTGCACGAGACAGAGGTCGTAGAGGTACACCTGAGTCTGCTAAGTCGTGCTGAGTTTGACTATGAGAATCAGTATGAGATTGAAATAGAGGCGAATGTTGAGCATGCCTCTCAGAGTCCGACAGAGTGATCAGATAGTATTGAGACACGCTTCGCGAGATTGGAGCGGAGTGTGGAGATTATTTTGAGGAGCAAATTGCTCAGATTATGTATGAGATCAAAGGGCGCAGCGGAGTATTGGTGGAAACCCGCTCGACCCATCTTAAGAGTTGATATGAGAAATATCTTGGATATATTCCGGTGACAGGATATCCCGAACATGATTTAAAGGAAATTTTGGATTAAAGTCCTTGCTTTGACCAGAGGATTTGATTTATTGACGAGTATGGAGACTCGATTACATTCTGGGTAGATATTACCTCGACACTATGAACAAGTGACAGTCGAGATGTTTAAAGGTTCATGAAATGACTCAACTTTTCAATTAGAGCCCGATTGGCCCGTGAGATATTACTTATACCGAGGCAGTGCGCAGATTTACAGTTGGATAAATAAGAACATGAATTGCATGCCTCTGAGATTGGGAAAGGAAGTGAGGGCTGAAATAGAGACATAAAAGAGAATCGAGAAATGATAGAGATGTTAAATTGGGAAAATGGTATTGGTAAAAGATCTAATTTGATAAGCCATGGAGCAAGATAATTGGTAAGGCCTCAGTGCAACTAATTTTGGCACTCTTGAGGGGCATTGTGATTGGAGAATCCCGACCTGCTACGAAGCAGTGTAGCAGTGTAAGCACTGTAAGCAGTGTGAGATGTGTGGTGGATACCACGGAAGGAGGGTCTATATCTACACTGTATTGATGAAAATGGCCGTTAAATGTGGTAAGACGGACCATTGATTTAGGATTGCTCAGAGTTGAGCGAGATCACCCCACAGAAAGGTAAAGAGACAGAGAAAAATTTCGTTGGTATAGCTGCAACGAAAAGGGAGGCCATAGCTGAAAAGATAAAAAGGGGAAAGTAGGTTGTTGGACGAAGGCGAGAGGACGTCTTGGACCAGGACACTATTGATGTTTCATGGATGTGGTGTAAGATACCACACTTGTTATGAATAATGAAGTACATATGTTCATTGATCCTGGTGCCACACATTTATTTGTACCGCCTTCATTCACATATAAGTGAGTAAAAGGCATGAATGCCTACATCATTGGGCACAATACAAATAAATGAGTACCCCAATAGAGGAGGATTAATAAACGGAATATGGATATTGAGATTTTAAGTTAAAAACAGGGGTGCAACAGTTGAAATTAAAGGAGTAAAGGATTGTACTCACGAAATGAATAATGACAAGAGCTTTGTCATGATTGATACGAAAGGAGATAATCTTCGAGATAAGATAGATCCTAAATACAAGATGTACTGGAGTAAGAGACATATGCTAGGTAAGGAATACCCTTAATATATGAAGTCATTAGGATTAAAGCAATGAGTAGCGAATATAAATTGTGACCACATAAACTGAGGTATAACGTAGTTGTGGTTAAGTCTGAAGGTTAATAAAGGTATTTCAAAATACCTCCCCGCCTGAAGACTTGACAGCGTCTAAAAGTATATATACATAATCTATAACGTGAAATCGATCATCGTAATAAATACCTTTAACATTAGGATATTTTTACTAAGACGATAAGAATATTAAAATTCGACAAATCATAAAGTTTAACATAGTAAAATTTAATAAGAGCCGTTAAGATAAGAAAAGGAAATGACGCAGGTTAGTACCTGAAAACGTAAGCGATTTTGAAGGATCTTATACGCTTATGCGTAAATAAGTCAAGGATTGGAATTGTAATCATCATTATCGATGATATGTTGGGTGCAGTTAAAGTCCAGGGCGATTTATAAGCAATAATTGAAAATTGCTTTTACAGATGGATTTTTGCGAGTTCTAAAAGGATATACCTTGACACGTTTAACTATGAAAACGTGATCTTGGAATGAGATGATAAATAAGATGATGGATGTGATATAAATTTCGATGTAGTGAAGTATGAACTGACCACCGTGAATAATTTCACCATACCCAACGGCTCAAGAGGTCCTCAGTGAGTATGGATACCTCAAAATTATGAAGGAGCTGTGTATTGATGTATAATGGGGAGATAGTCAAGTATGGAGTCAGACAACTCCTTGATCATAAAATAAACTATCTGACCCATGATTTAAAGTTGGCAACAGTGTTTGTACCGAGGATATGGTACTACTATGTATATGATGAGAAATTGTGAATATGCACTGATCATAAAGCCTGAGTATCTGTTTTAACAGAAAGAGACGAATATGAGAATAAATATTGGGTTAGAGCTTCTGAGAGATTTTGATTTATGAAAATTGTACCACCCAGGAAAGGCTAATGTGATGACTGATGCCTTGAGCAGAAATAACCCCCAGATGGTATTACATATGATGGTCAGGGAGCGTGAGCTGCTAGAGCAGTTGTGAACCTCAGTATTGATGTGATCCCTTCTGATGATGACAGTGATTAGTATGATTATGTGACAGCTAGCCTGATGATTAGAACCGGATGAGAGTGCCCGGATTTGCCAGGCTTAGCGTGATGATCGACCGGATGTCGATAGTTTGGGTCTGATTCAGAAGGGTACAGGGATAGAGTTCACAGTGGGTGATGATGAGTTACTGAGGATTCAGAGATAGTATAAGTGCTCCCCAGGACCACTATTGATGGGATAGTGATATTGTCAGAAGCTCACTCTTCGGGATATACAGTGCATACGGAAGATGATAAAAATATATCGAAATCTCTGAAAAGGGTATTGGTGGTCAGATGTGAAAAGAGATGGTAGAGATTGTGGAAAAGTGCCTAGTATGTCAGCAGAATAAGGTAGAGTATTAAAAGTCTGCAGAGTTATTGCAGCACCTACCTATATTGACACGGCACGAAAAATGAGAGCAAGTCTCCATGAATGTCGTGATGGGTTATAGAGGACCCGGATAAATTAGGAGACTATTAGGATGATAGTCGATAGAGTGACTAAGTCTACCCACTTTCTGGTTATGAACTCCCCAGATACTCAGAGTGTGTATGAGGATTCAGGTATAAGGAAGATTGTGAAACATTATGTAGCGTTCCAGTGAGCATGGTATCATATAGGGATTCTCGCTCCACTTCCTACCTCTGTCGATATTTCAAGAAGGTATGGGAACCCGACTGAGTATTAGCACAGCTTTCTATCCTCAGACAGATGGTCAGTCAGAGAAGACTGTACAGGTTCTGGAGGATTCGATGAAAGCGTGTGCCATCGATTTTATGAGCTCCTGGAATGATCAGTTGATTTCTAATTGAATTCGCCAATAGTGACAATTGTCACTTGAGTATCGGGATGACAAGATATGAGACAGTGTATGGCTGTAGGGGTTGTTCCCCAAAATTGGATAAGAAAAAGTGGGTGACAAACAGAATCAATTTTGACTTTGGATAATAAGTCTCTGAGGATGTTTAATTAAGATGAGAGATTAAGAACACCTCAGAGCAGATAGACAAGTATTGGAAGTTACTTGAAAGTTACTTGTCCTAAGAGAATAAGGACATAGCGAACTTTTGGAAGAAGGTAAAATAAGTTACGCTGGATGGAATATTTTGAGAAATTGGACAAGTGGGAGATAAGACCTGTAGGTTAGTGTTATCACCTGAATTAACAGGCACCCACAATGTGTCTCAGCTTTTAATGCTTCGGGAATACTATTCAGAATCCAGCATAGGTGATAGGATATGAGATCCAACAGTTCAGCATAATGAAAATATAAGTATATCGATAAGTTGATTCGGGCATTAAACAGGAAAGAGAAAGTATTGAGGTTTAAGATAATCTCCCTAATTAAAGTCCTTTGGTAGTAATACACTCCGGAGAAGGTCACATAAGAATTTAAGAGTATGATACGATCGATGTACCCGGAGTTGTATATGGACTCATATGACTTGATTCTAATTTGGAGGACCAAATTCCTTAAGTGGGGGAGAGTTGTAAGACCCGAATTTAATTAAAATACGAAAATTAAATAAGAAAAGATGAGGGATGTATGAAGGAAGTCGGGTTAAATTAATCCCGAACACGTGTAAGGGCAAAATGATTAAAAGACCAAAGGTCGGTATAATTTCGATAAGAAAAATTTAATTAAAAATAACGGATTGAGAAATCTTGGTCAATAAGGATGAAATAAATTTATTTCGGATTAAATTGATCAAGATATTAATTTATTGAAATTAATCGGGATTAATTGGAATTTTTAGTTCGAAAAAATAATCCCGAAAATAATCGAAAAATATATCGAAAAGTCACCCGGGACAATATCCCGAAAAATACAGAGAAATTATACCCAAAAAAGAGTTAAAATATAATAAATAAATTAAATTAAATTAAATTAATTAATTTAGAATTAAATAATAATTTTAAGGGATATTTTGGATTTTTATAGAGTATTTTAAGGAATAGTGTAATAATTAAAATAAATAATAATAATAAAAATAATTAATAAAAGAAATGAAAAAAAAAAGAGAAAAGAGAGAAAACTTTGTCGGGGAGAGAGAAACGGAAACCCGAAGAAGACCCGAGGAGACCCGTGACCACCGAAGGAGTACCGGCGACCCTTGACCACCGACGAGCAGCCGAGGTGCAAGAGGAGAGACCGACGATCTTCAAGGCACCGGAGTCGCTCCTATTGGAGGCCGGAAGAAGCCGATCGGAGGAGAGAAAGGCCGACGGGATTGAGGGGCTCGGTCCCGGCGAACGGCGGCGATCCGGGAGGAACAAAGGCCCGATTCCGAAAGCCCAGGCGACGGCGATCATTTCTGCACCGGTCTCAGCCGACGAAACGACGGGAATCGCCGACGACGGCCAAGAGGAAGGAAATGGGTCCGACGGCCGGGGAGAAGAGGCCGAACCGGCTGCGTTTTGGCGAGCTTGACCCAAGCCGAGACCAGATTTGAGACGCGGACAGCCTTGCGGAGCTACTGGCGGTGGAAGCCGACGGAGAACCGGTCGGCAAGGCAGTGAACCAGTGGTGAACCGGCCAAACCGGGATGAACCGGCTGTCTGAACCGGTCCGAACCGGACTGAACCGGTTCAGCCAAAAAAAGGGGAAAAAGGAGAAAAAAGGGAAAAAGAAAAAGAGGAAAAAATTGGGGAAAATTCCTATGATGCAATCGAGCTTCGGGTAAGTCGATAAGCGGTCAAATTGACCCGATTTAAATTTGGAATATTTTATTTAATTAATTATCGACTGAAAGTTTACCCGAAAAATATATTTAATTGTGTAGCTCGACAATTGGCATCCAACGACAGCTCGAGACAGCCTCGAATTTTGTACTAGCATGGAATCTCGGGTAAGTGACCCTTATTTACGACAATTGCCTTGTTATGAGTGATATTGAGTTAATTTACGCATAAATTGAATTAAATTATGGAAATTTAGACAAATTGTCGTAAATATTAAATTTAGCTATTTGAGAGTTAGAACGAGGCCCAATAAATTGTTGGAGGGCCCAATGAACCCAATAGGCCTCGATAAAGTGAGAATTAAGTGAAAAACGGGCTTAAGGCCGATTAAGGCCCATTAAGGTGCAATCGGGCCCAATAGGGGTAATTGGGCCCAACGATTTAAATTAAGCCCAGAAAAGATTAAATACAATTAAATTGCATAATATCTGACCTGAGGAATATTAATACGCAGTTCCGGACATTTGATTGGGAGCATAACGGACTGCGCGACGAGACAACAGTGGAAAAGAAAAGGTCAGACTCGACAGGAAAATAAGGTAAGGGAATTCTACGGACTGCTAGAGGTAAACTCTACGAAATTTTAAATTCATATGCAGTCTTTAAAATTTATCTGAAGGGTCTAGAGGTCGAATAATAATTTTAGTGCCCCGAATTGGCAAATTACTAAAATACCCTTGTCAATGGTAAAATCTAAAAATTTAGGAAAAACTGGGAGGAGCAAGAACAAAAGGTTCCTGCTCGTTCTGGAGGTATTTCAACATCATGCATGAGTAGGCTGGCTCACTTTTAAAGAAAAATGCATAGCATTGCATATCTTAAACGATGTGATTTCTGTGAAAATTGTTTGGGGATAACTGAGCCGCCTACGTGTTTTTATTTACATGTGACGTGCTAGAGCTCAGCTCGCACGATGTTTGATTTGTGTGATGCATGCATTAGTGCTGGAGCGAGAGCTCGCACTAGAGTTTATATGCATAGGTGCTAGAGTATAACTCGCACCAGATTTCATATGCTTTTTCGTGACACGGTGCTAGAGTCTAACTCGCACCAGATTTTACATGATTTTCATGACAGGGTGCTGGAGTATAACTCGCACCATATTTTTATACACGATTTTCGTGACAGAGTGCTTGAGCTTAGCTCGCACTAGTTTTATTTGATTTACTGACAGTGTTAGAGCACCACTCGCACTACTTTTCAGAGATCATGCGATAAGCCGTGCTTGGAGCATCGGGTAGACTGTGTGTCACCGATTAAATAGGCTCGCACGTGCGCTTTGAGACATGGCATCAGGGGAAAATGCCCTTAAGTAAGGATGACCCCGAATGAAACAAAACCTCTGTGGGAAGCAGGCCAATTGGGCTTGAGTACCTAGAGATATTATATGGGTTCATGGAGTACGATGTACCGTGCAAGTAGCATGGAGTACGATGTACCGTGTTGTATCTTCGGATACGGCATCTCCGGATGCAGCATCTTCGGATGCCGGGGATCGGATAAGACTGACGGGATGGACTGACCCACCTCCCGGGTGGTTCCCGATCATGGTGAGAACCCGCACACTAGGATCCGTGTAGCTGAGGAACTCCCGAGGACACATATGGCCATAGTCCTGGTTATTGCCGTTATACAGATATTGCCTCGTCTCGCATGTCGACGATTTCGATGATTTAAACTGGGTTTTTAAACTAAATTTGCATGATGGTACTTCCATGCTTTTCAAACCCACGTGTGATGTAAACCGTTTTCATGGTTTTGTGAGAGTCAGGATCACCCGCAGGAGGGGTCGAGTCCTGACTTTATTGTGAAAATTTTAATTGAGAAAGAAATGATTTGTAATAATTGCATGTTAATTTTCCATTCAAATGTGTTTTACATAACATCATAACGCATATCATTGTTTTAAAATGTGTGGAGAAAGGGTGGCTTATGCATGGCACCACGTTCATGTAGGTAGTATGGTTACCTACTTGTTCGTAGGATTGCCTTACTGAGCTTGATGTGCTCACCCCTTTCATTTTCTCCCACAGATAATCTCCAGTTGAAGTTGCGACGACTCAGTACTGCATTCCGGATATCCGCTGCTGCCCATTAACATAAGGTATATACACTTGTACATATTGTATCTACATAAGCATAGCACAGTAACATATTTGTAAGTAACTTTAGGGGATGTATAAATATTGTAAACAATTATAAATGACTGGAGAAGAAATAAGTTAGATGGTAATTGTATGGTGGGACTGACATTGACGCACAGCCCAATTATTAGTGGAGTGTTGGTCACGATTCGAGGACAGGTAAGAATTTAAGTAAGAAAATAATAAAATGCGAAAAATTAACTCTGATTTTTGGGTAGTTTGGGTCGTGACAATATAGGTAGGTGCTGCAATAACTCTGCAGACTTTTAATACTCTACCTTACTCTGTTGACACACTAGGCACTTTTCTACAATCTTTACCATGTCTCTTTTCACATCTGATCACCAATACCCTTTTCGAGATTTCGATATATATTTTTATCATCTTCCATATGCACTGTATATCCCGAAGAGTGAGCTTCTGACAAAATTACTATCTCATCAACTGTGGTCCTAGGGAGCACTCATACTGTCTCGGAATCCTCAGTAACTCATCATCACTCACTGTGAACTCTGTCACTGTCTCCTTCTAAATCTGACCCACACTATCGACATCATACCGATCATCACGCTAAGCCTGTCAAATCCGGGCACTCTCATTCGGTTCTAATCTCAGGCTAGCTGTCACACAATCACTGTCATCATCAGAAGGGATCACATCACTACTGAGGCTCTTAACTGCTCTAGCAGCTCACGCTTCCTGACCATCATACGTAGTACCATCCCGAGGCTCTTTTGACTCAAAGCATCAGCCTTTCCTGGGTGGTACAATTTTCACAATCAAAATCTCTCAGAAGCTCTAACCCACTATGTATTCTTATATTCGCCTCTTTATGTGAAAACAGATACTCGGGCTTTATGATCAGTGCATATCCATAATTTCTCACCATGTACATAATAGTACCATATCCTCGGTACAAGTACTATCGCTGCCAACTTTAAATCATGGGTCAGATAGTTTATTTCATGATCAAGGAGTTGTCTGACTCCATAATTGACTATCTCCCCATTATACATCAATACACAGCTCCATCATAATTTTGAGGTATCCATACTCATTGAGAACCTCTTGAGCTGTTGGGTATGGTGAAATTAATCACGGTGGTCAGTTCATACTTCACTACACCGAAATCCATGTCACATCTATCATCTTATTTATCATCTTACTCAGAGACCACGTTTTCTTAGTTAAACGTGTCATCAAGGTATATCCTTTTTTTTTTGAAGTCGCAACAACCCATTTGTAAAAGCAATTTTCCAATTGTTGTTTATAAATCGCCCTAGACTTTAACTACACCCAACTTATCATCAATAATGATGATTACAAGTCGATCTAATCATTGACTTATTCACGCATAAGCGTATAAAATCCTTCAACATCGCTTACATTTTCAGGTACTAACCTGCGTCATTTCCTTTTCTTATCTTAACGGCTCTTATTAAATTCTACTATGTTAACCTTTATGATTTGTCAAATTTTAATATTCTTATCTTCTTAGTAAAGGTATCCTAATGCTAAAGTTATCTATTACGACGATCGATTTCACGTTATAGGTTATACATATATACTTTTAGACGCTGTCAAGTCTTCAGGTGGGGAGGTATTTTGAAATACCTTTATTAACCTTCAGGCTTAACCACAACTACGTTATATCTCAGTCTATGTGGTCACAATTTATATTCGCTACTAATTGCTTTAATCCTAATGACTTCATATCGTAAGGATGTTCTCACCTTGCATACGCCTCTTACTCCAATACATCTGGTATTCAGAACTAACATATCTCAAAGATTATTTCCTTTCGTATATTAATCATAACGAAACTCTGTCATTACTCATTCCGTAAGTACCATCATTTGTTCCCTTAATTTCAACTGTCGCACCCCTTTTTATTACTTAAAATCTCTTTATCAGTATTCCGTTAATTAATCCTCCTGTATTGGGGTACTCATTTATCAGTATTGTGCCCAATGATGTAGGCATTCATGCCTTTTACTAACTTATATGCGAATGAAGGCGGTATGAATAAATATGTGGCACCAGGATCAATGAACATATGTACTTTATTATTCATAACAAGTGTGGTATCTTACACCACATCCATGAAACATCAATAATGTCCTGGTCCAAGACATCCTCTCGCCTTCGTCCAATAACCTACTTTCCTTTTTCTTTTCGGCTATGGCCTCCCTTTTCGTTGCAGCTATACCAACGAAATTTTTCTTTGTCTCTTTACTTTTCTGTGGGGTAATTCTCGCCCAGCTCTGTGTAATCAAAATCAATGGTCCGTCTTACCACACTTAACGGCCATTTTCATCAATACAGTGTAGGTATAGACCCTCCTTCCGTGGTATCCACCACACATCTCACACTGCTTACACTACTACACTGCTTCGTAGCAGGTCGTGGTTCTCCAATCACAAAACCCCTCAAGAGTGCCAAAATTGGATGCACTGGGGCCTTACCAATTATCTTACTCCATGACTCGTCAAATTTAATCTTTTACCAATTACCATTTTCCCATTTCAACATCTTTGTCATTTCTTGAATCTCTTTTCTGTCTCTATTTCAGCCCTCACTACCTTTCCCAATCTCAGAGGCGTGCAATTCATATTCTTATTTATCCAACTGTAAATCTGCGCACTGCCTCGGTATAGGTAATATCTCGCGGGGCCAATCGAACTCAAGTTGAAAAGTTGAGCCATTTCATGAACTTTTAGACATCTCGGCTGTCACTTGTTCATAGTGTCGAGGTAATATCTGTCCAAGAATATAACTAAGTTTCAAACTTATAATCAATTTAGTATTCCTGGGCAGTGTAAGAAATTTTTCCTTTAAATCATGTCCGGGATATCCTGTCACCGGAATACATCCAATAAGATTTCTCATCTTAGCTATGGACGTTTAACACTTAAGATGGGTCGAGCGGGTTTCCACCAATGCTCCGCTGCGCCCTCTGATCTTATGTCTACTCTGAGCAATTTGCTCCTCAAAATAATCTCCACACTCCGCTCTAATCTCGCGAAGCGTCTCTCAATACTGTCCGATCTCTCTGTCGGACTCTGTGAGGCATTCTCAACATTCGCCTCTATTCCAATTTCATTCTGATTCTCATAGGTCAACTCAGCACGACTAGCAGGCTCAGGTCTACCTCTACGATCTCTGCCTCGTGCACTATCTCATCTAACGCGACTCATATTAGGCATTCCTGCATTCTCAACCATTTCTTAGTCAAAACCCATCTCGATATACACTATTGTATCTAACCAAGCACAGTAACACGGGGATGTAATTCCTAATTACTGACACTGACACACATCAGACCAACTTGGCTCTGATACCACCTTTATATGTCACGACCCAAACTACCCAAAAATCAGAGTTTATTTTTCGTATTTTGTTTATTTACTTAAATTCTTACCTGTCCTCGAATCGTGACCACACTCCACTAATAATTGGGCTGTGCGTCAATGCCAGTCCCACCATTCAATTCCCATCTAACTTATTTCTTCTCCAGTCATTTATAATTGTTTACATTATTTATACATCCCCTAAAGTTACTTACAAACATGTTACTGTGCTATGCTTATGTAGATACAATATGTACAAGTGTATATACCTTATGTTGATGGGCAACAGCGGATATCCGAAATGCAGTACTGAGTCGCCTCAACTTCAACTGGAGATTATCTGTGGGAGAAAATGAAAGGGGTGAGCACATCAAGCTCAGTAAGGCAATCCTACGAACAAGTAGGTAACCATACTAGCTACATGAACGTGGTGCCATGCATAAACCACCCTTTCTCCACACATTTTAAAACAAATGATATGAGTTATGATGCTATGTAAATCGAGTTTGCACGGAAAATTCAACATGCAATTATTTCAAAATCATTTCTTTCCCAATTAAAATTTTCACAATAAAGTCAGGACTCGACCCCTCCATCGGGTGATCCTGACTCACACAAAATCATAAAAATCAATTTACATTCACACATGGGTTTGAAAAGTATGGAAATACCATCATGCAAATTTAATTTAAAACCCAGTTTAAATCATAGTCAAAATCATCAACATGCGAGACTAGGCAACGTCTGTATATCGGCAATAACCAGGACTATGGCCATATGTGTGTCCTCGGGAGTTCCTCAGCTACACGGATCCTAGTGTGCGGGTTCTCACCATGATCGGGAACCGCCCGGGAGGTGGGTCACTCCATCTCGTCGGTCTTATCCGATCCCATGCATCCGAAGATGCTAATGTATCATATCGTGACGGCCAACCCCTGCCCGGCCAACCCCTGCCAACGGCCATGGCAACCCCTCTTGGGCCCATCGACAACGCTGGTGGTCTAACAACGGGTGGTGCAACAACGTCAACAAATCCAACGTATCACAAAGATACCACACGGTACATCGTACTCCATGCTACTTGCACGGTACATCATACTCCGTGGACCTATAAAATATCTCTATACTCATGCCATGTCTCAAAACGCACGTGCGGGCTAATTTAATCGGTGACATACAGTCTACCCGATGCTCCAAGCACGGCTCATCGCATGTTCTCATAAAAATCAGTGCGAGCGATGCTCAGCACTCTCATTAAGTCAAATAAAACTGGCAGAGCCCGCTTTACATCCCCACAAGGCCGCCAACCTCATCCCTCACTCTCACCCCACTTAAGAGGTATTTTGAGCCTGTTGGGCCTTTTGGCTGACTCCAAGGGTAGACAGCGCTACTCCACAAATCCGGTAAAACTAGTGCGAGCTACGCTCAGCACTCTGTATATAAATCACATGAAAATCTTATAAAAATATGGTGCGAGTTAGACTCTAGCACCCTGTCACGAAAAAGCATATGAAATCTGGTGCGAGTTATACTCTAGCACATATGCATGTAAAACTCTAGTGCGAGCTCTCGCTCCAGCACTAATGCATGCATCACACAAATCAAATATCGTGCGAGCTGGGCTCTAGCACGTCATATGTCAATAAAACACGTAGGCGGCTCTGTTTCCTCAAAACAGTTTTCAAAATAATTATATTGTTGAAAGTATGCAATGCTGTGCATTTTCTTTTCAAGTGAGCCAGCCTACTCATGCATGTGTTAAAATACCTCCAGAATGAGCAGGAACCTTTTGTTCTTGCTCCTCCCAAATTTTCCTAAATTTATAGATTTTACCCTTAACAAGGGTATTTTAGTAATTTGCCCATTCGGGGCACTAAAATTATTAATTGACCTCTAGACCCTTCAGATAAATTTTAAAGACTGCATATGAATTTAAAATTTCGTAGAGTTTACCTCTAGCAGTCCGTAGAATTCCCTTACCTTATTTTTCCGTAGAGTCTGACCTTTTCTTTTCCACTGTTGTCTCGTCGCGCAGTCCGTTATGCTCCCAATCAAATGTCCGGAACTGCGTATTAATATTCCTCAGGTCAGATATTATGCAATTTAATTGTATTTAATCTTTTCTGGGCTTAATTTAAATCGTTGGGCCCGTTTACCCCTATTGGGCCCGATTGCACCTTAATGGGCCTTAATCGGCCTTAAGCCCGTTTTTCACTTAATTTTCACTTTATCGAGGCCTATTGGGCTCATTGGGTCCACCAATAATTTATTGGGCCTCGTTCTAATTCTCGAATAGCTAAATCGATTATTTACGACAATTTATCTAAATTTCCATAATTTAATTTAATTTATGCGAAAATTAAATCAATATCACGCATAACGAGGTAATTATTGTAAATAGGGGTCACTTACCCGAGATTCCATGCTAGTCCGTAAATCGAGGCTGTCTCGAGCCCTCGGTGGATGCCAATCATCGAGCTACACAATTAAATATATTTTTCGGGTAAACTTTCAGTCGATAATTAATTAAATAAAATATTCCAAATTTAAATCGGGTCAATTTGACCGCTTATCGACTTACCCGAAACTCGATTGCATCATAGGAATTTCCTCCAATTTTTTTTCTCTTTTTCTTTTTCCCTTTTTCTCCTTTTTTCCTCTCTTTTTGGCTGAACCGGTTCAGTCCGGTTCGGACCGGTTCAGATCGTCGGTTCTCTCCGGTTCGACCGATTCACCACCGGTTCACCGCCTTGCCGGCCGGTTCTTCGCCGGCTTCCACCGCCAATCGCTCCGCTGGGTCATCCGCATCTCAGATCTACCCTCGGTTTCGGTCGGGCTCGCCGGAACGCCGCCGGTACGGCCTCTTCTCCCTCGGTCGTCGGACCCATTTTCTTCCCTTGGCCGTCGTCGGCGTTTCCCGCCGTTTCTTCGGCTGATACCGGTGCAGAAAGGACCGCCGTCGCCTGGGCTTTAGAAATTGGGCCTCGGTTCCGCCTGGATCGTCGCCGTTCGCCGCCGGTGGCCACTTCTTTCCCGCGGCCTTTCTTCTCCCGATTCGTCGGATTCCGGCGTCGGTAGGCTGCACCGCCGGTACCATCTTGCTCACCGGCCTCCCCTCTTCCATTTTCGACCCTTGGCCTGGCCATCGGCCGCCGGACGGTGGTCGGGTCTTCTTCGATTTTCTCGGCTCCCGTTTGGCTTCTCTCTCCCCGACCCGTTTCTCTCTTTCTTCTTTTTTTTCTCAGTTACCTTTTTTTTATTATTTTTATTATTATTATTTTTATTTATTTTAATTATTTTACTATTCATTAAAATACATTAAAATACCCAAATATCTACACTTATATTATTTTTATTTTAATTTAATTTATTTAATTTAAATTTAATTTATTAAATATATTTTTCTCTAAATTTTCGATATTATTCCTTCGCGCTTTTCGAGATATCGTTCCGATAATTTTTTTGGAAATTTTTTTAAAATTTTCGAATCTTGATCAATTGACCCAAAATTTATAATTTCCTTATTATCGATCAAGATATCTTATATCCTTATTTTTAATTAAAATTTTCTTATCGCCTTAATACCGAATTTTGGTATTTTTACCATTTTACCCCTGCTCTTGTTTCGGAATCAATTTTAACCTGACCTTCCTTCATACATCCCCTATCTTTTCTTATTTAATTTTTGTATTTTAATTAAATTCGGGTCTTACCGGGAAAGGTAGTAAGGGTCGAAATAGAGAATGACAGAGATGTCAGAGCAGGAAAGAGACCAGATGGTAAGAGATTAGAGTTGATAAATCTTGGTGTAAGATGATTGGTAAGGCCCAGTGCATCCAATTTTAGCACTTTTAAGGGATATTGTGATTGGAGGACCCCGACCTGCTACGAAGCAGCGTAGCAGTGTAAGCACTGTAAGCAGTGCGAGATGTGTGGTGGTACCATGGAAGGAGGGTCTATACCTACACTGTATTGATGAAAATGGCTGTTAAGTGTGGTAAGACGGACCATTGATTTTGATTGCACAGAGTTGGGCGAGATCACCCCACAGAAAAGTAAAGCGACAAAGGAAAACTTTGTTGGTGTAGCTGCAACGAAAAGGGAAGCCATAGCCGAAAGGAAAAAGGAAAGTAGGCTGTTGGACGAAGGCGAGAGGATGTCTTGGACCAGGACACTATTAATGTTTCATGGATGTGGTGTAAGATACCACACTTGTTATGAATAATGAAGTACATATGTTCATTGATCCTGGTGCCACACATTTATTCATACCGCCTTCATTCACATATAAGTGAGTAAAAAGCATGAATGCCTACATCATTGGGCACAATACTGATAAATGAGTACCCCAACAGAGGAGGATTAATTAACGAAATATGGATATAGAGATTTTAAGTTGAAAACATGAGTGAAAACATCACTGAAAAGTATACTGTAAGTGTTGACAAGTGAAAAAAGGGGTGCAACAGTTGAAATTAAAGGAGTAAAGGATTGTACTCACGGAATCAATAATGACAGAGTTTCGTTAAAATTGATACACTAAGGAGATAATCTTCGAGATATGCTTGATTCTGAATACAAAATGTATTAGAGTAAGAGGCGTATGCTAGGTAAGAACATCCTTATGATATGAAGTCATTAGGATTAAAGCAATTAGTAGCGAATATAAATTGTGACCACATGGACTGGTATATAAAGTAAATGTGGTTAAGTCTGAAGGTTAATAAAGGTATTTCAAAATACCTCCCCGCCTGAAGACTTGACAGCGTCTAGAAATATATATATAACTTATAGCGTGAATCGATCGTCGTAATAAATACCTTTAGCATTAGGATACCTTTACTAAGACGATAAGAATATTAAAGATTCGACAAATCATAAAGGTTAACATAGTAAAATTTAATAAGAGCCGTTAAGATAAGAAAAGGAAATGACGCAGGTTAGTACCTAAAAACGTAAGCGATTTTGTAGGATCTTATACGCTTATGCGTAAATAAGTCAAGGATTGGACCGATTTGAAATTATCCTTATTGATGATATGTTGGGTGTAGTTAAAGTCTAGGGCAAATTATAAGCAACAATTGGGAAATTGCTTTTACAAATGGGTTGTTGCGAGTTCTCAATACGGTCTACTTGGTTGACACGTTTAACTAAGAAAACGTGGTCATTGAATGAGATGATAAATAAGATGATAGATGTGACATGAATTTCGGTGTAGTGAAGTATGAACTGACCACCGTGATTATTTTCACCATACCCAACAGCTCAAGAGGTTCTCAGTGAGTATGGATACCTCAAAATAATGAAGGAGCTGTGTATTGATGTATAATGGGAAGATAGTCAATTATGGAGTCAGACAACTCCATGATCATGAAATAAACTATCTGAACCATGATTTAAAGTTGGCAACAGTATTTGTACCGAGGATATTGTACTACTATGTACATGGTGAGAAATTTTGGATATGCACTGATCATAAAGCCCTGAATATCTGTTTTTCATAGAAAGAGGCGAATATGAGAATACATAGTGGGTTAGAGCTTCTGAGAGATTTTGATCGTGGAAAAATTGTACCACCCAGGAAAGGCTAGTGTGACGGCTGATGCCTTGAGTATAAAAAGCCTCGGGATGGTACCACATATGATGGTCAGGGAGCGTGAGCTGCTAGAGCAGTTGTGAGCCTCAGTAGTGATGTGATCCCTTCTGATGATGACAGTGATTGTGTGACAGCTAGCCTGATGATTAGAACCGGATGAGAGTGCCCGAATTTGCCAGGCTTAGCGTGATGATCGGCATGGTGTCGATAGTGTGGGTCAGATTCAGAAGGAGACAGTGACAGAGTTCACAGAGAGTGATGATGGTACTGAGGTTCAAAGATAGTATAATAATGTAAGAACTCCCCAGGACCACAGTTGATGGGATAGTAATATTGTCAGAAGCTCACTCTTCGGGATATACAATGCATACGGAAGTAAAGAATATATCAAAATCTCGAAAAGGTATGGGTGGTCAGATGTGAAAAGAGATATTGTAGAGGTTGTGAAAAAGTGCCTAGTATGTCAGCAGAATAAGGTGGAATATTAAAAGTCTGCAGGGTTATTGCAGCCTCTACCTATATCGACACGGCACGGAAATGGGAGCAAGTCTCCATGAATCTTATGTTGGGTTACAGAGAACCCAGGTGAATCACGAGACTATTTAGATGATAATCGATAGAGTGACTAAGTCTACCCACCTTCTGGTTATGAAATCCCCAAATACTTAGAGTGTATATGAAGATTTATGTGTAAGGAAGATTGTGGAACATTAAGTAGCGTTCCAGTGAGCATGGTATCATATAGGGATTCTCGCTTCACTTCCCAATTCGGGGAATATTTTTCAGGAAGTTATGGGAATCCGACTGAGTATTAGCACAGCTTTTTGTCCTCAGACAGATGGTCAGTCAGAGAGGACTGTACGAGTTCTGGAGGATATGATGAGAGTGTGTGCATTGATTTTATAAGCTCCTGGAATGATCAGTTGTTACAAATTGAAGTCGCCAATAACAACAGTTGGCACTTGAGTATCAGGTCAACAAGATATGAGGCAGTGTATGGCTGTAGGGGTTGTTCCCCAAATTGGATAAGAAAAGTGGGTGACAGATAGAATTATTTTTGACTTTAGATAATAAGTCTCTGAGGATGTTTAGTTAAGGATGAGAGATTAAGAACACCTCAGAGTAGATAGAAAAGTATTGAAATTCACCGAGGGTGAATTAGTATGGTTGAAATGTTTCTTGTCCTAAGAGAATAAGGACATAGCGAACTTTTGGAAGAAGATAAATTGAGTTTCGCTGGATTGAATCTTTTGAGAGATTGGACAAGTGGAAGATAAGACCTGTAGGTGGCATTTTCACTTGAATAAGCAGGCACCCACAATGTGTCTCATCTTTTGATATTTCTGAAATACTATCCAGATCCAGCATAGGTGATAAGATATGAGATCCAACAATCCAGCTTAATGCAAATATAAGTATATTGAAAAAGTTGATTCGGGCATTAAACAGGAAAGGGAAAGTATTGAGGTTTAAGACGATCTCCCTAATTAAAGTCCTTTGGTAGTAATACACTCCGAAAAAAGGTCACATGAGAATTAAAAAGTATGATACGATTGATGTACCCGGAGTAGTTTATGGACTCATATGACTTGGTTCTAATTTGGAGGACCAAATTCCTTAAGTGGGGGAGAGTTGTAATACCCGAATTTAATTAAAATATGAAATGAGTGAGTATTCGTGAAGGAAAGTCGGGTTAAATTAATCCCGAACACGTGTAAGGGCAAAACGATCAAAAGACCGAAAGTCGAAATAAATTCGATAAGAAAATTTAATTAAAAATAATGGATTTGAGAATCTTGATCAATAATGAAGAAATAATACAATTTCGAGTTCAATTGATCAAGATCCAAAAATTTTAAAAATATCGAAAAAATACCCGGAACAATATCTCGAAAAGTACGAAGGAATAATATCAAAAATTGGAGAAAAAAATGTAATTAATAAACTAAATTAAATTAAATAGATTAAATTTGGAATAAAATAATATAAGTTGTAGATATTTTGGATTTTTATAGAGTATTTTAATGAATAGTGTAATAATTAAAATAAATAAAAATAAGTTAATTAAAAAAAAAGATTGGAATGTCGGGGAAAGAGAAAGTGAAACAGAAAACCCGAAGAAGACCCGAGGGAACCCGACGAGCTCGAGGACGCACCGGCGATCCTTGACCGTCGACGACCAGCCGAGGAGGAAGAGGAGAGGCCGACGAAGCTGTTGGCACCGGTGACGCGCGCCAAGGAGACCGAAAATCGCCGAACGGAGGAAGAGAAGCCCGCGGGGAAAACATCGTTGGTCCCGGCGATCCACGGCAGCTGGGCTCGAACGGCGGGTACCGATGTGATCGGGAAGAGAAGCCGGTCCTTTTGAGACTGGTATTGGCCGACGAAATCGTCGGAATCCGCCGGATCGAGAGGTAACAGCCGCGGGGGAGAAGGAAAGATTCATCGGCGATGGCTGCGTTTCGACTCCAGCCGAGGCCCGATCTTGGATGCCCAGGTGCAGACGCGTCGAACGGTGGTGGTGAGGCACCGGGAACCGGTCGAACGGCGTCGGAATGACTAAATGGGGACTGAACCGGCCAAACTGAACCGAACCGGATCGAGCTGAACCGACGGTCTGAACCGGTCTGAACCGAACCGAACCGGTTCAGCCAAAAAGAGAAGGAAAAAAAAAGGAGAAAAAGGAAAAGAAAGAAAAAGAGGAAAATTTGGGGAAAATTCCAGTGATGCAATCGAGCTTCGGGTAAGTCGGTAAGCGGTCGAATTGACCGATTTAAATTTCGAAATATTATATTGAATTAATTTTCGACTGGAAATTTACCCAAAAAATTATGAATATTGTGTAGCTCGACAATTGGCATCCAACGAGAGCTCGAGATAGCCTCGATTCACATATTAGCATGAAATCTCGGGTAAGTGACCCTTATTTACGACAATTTACATCGTTATGCGTGCTTCAGATTTAATTATCGCATAAAATTAAATTAAATTTTTGAAAGTCGAATAAATTGTCGTAAATAATAAATTGAGCTAATTGAGAGTTAGAACGAGGCCCAAGAAATTGTTGGTGGGCCCAATGAGCCCAATAGGCCTCGATAATGTGAAAATTAAGTGAAAAACGAGCTTAAGGCCCATTAAGGTGCAATCGGGCCCAATGGGGGTAAACAGGCCCAATGATTTAAATTAAGCCCAAAAAAATATTAAATACAATTAAATTGTATGATATCTGACCTGAGGAATATTTATACGCAGTTTCGGAGGTTTGATTGGGAGCATATCGGACTGCGCGACGAGACAACAGTGGAAAAGGAAAGGTCAGACTTGACAGGAAAATAAGGTAAGGGAATTTTGTAGGTACATAGAGATGCCTATATGTATTTTGAGGGTATTTACAGGGCTTAGAAATTTCTTACAGCATCTAGAAATGAAATAATAATTTTTACAAAAATCGGGGCTTAGGTGAATAAAGAAAAAGATGATTTTGCCCCTGAGAGTTAAAATTTACAAAAAGGGTAGTAAGGCAGATAAATTGCATGATTTCATGTTTTTAATGCGTTATATGAATATATTGCTTTGATTTAAGCAAATATGCACATAGGTTGGCTGTTGATTTTAAGAATTTCACGAAAGGGAACCGGTTTGTACCGGTTACGATTTTAAAAGATGTTTTATCAAGATTGAGCCACCTATCGTATTTACATGAATAAAAAGAGTGCTAGAGTCCTTCTCGCACTCAAGTTTACTGATTTATTCTCATGAAAAGCCGTACTGGAGCATTGCTCGTACGAAAAATTTGTGTGTGCACAAAACCGTGCTAGAGCTTCGCTCGCACGAGATTTTAGATATCATGATATGCATAGCGTGGTGCTGGAGCTTCGCTCGCACTAGACGTGAGTTGACATGCATATAGTCGTGCGAAAGCCTCCTATAGACTGTGTGTCGCAGAGAGTTGAGATGCTCGCACATATACTTTGAGACATGGGTTGGTTATCGACATAGTATTGGAGTGGATAAGACCTAGGCAGGCACCCCCAGACTATGATATGGGTCCACGGAGTACGATGTACCGTGTATGTCACACAGAGTACGCTGTACCGTGCAGTCATGATGACTCTATGATGTTACTTGATATTCTGGAGGGTAGGACTTGACCCCACCTCCCGTTGCAGTTGTGATGCCCCGCACACCGGGATCCGTGTAGCCTGGGATCACAGGGACAAAGTATGGCCATAGTCCTCGATTTTCATACAGTAACCTACATGCCTCACATAATATCATACGGTCTGGATAGACCAGGACAAACCCGATGGAGGGGTAGTCCCGATTTATGTTTTTAAAAGAGATGTGATTTAATGAATCAAGGTATTCCCGAGAGATGGGTTTGACCTTGATGAAGTTGTTTTATGATGAAACAAATGAGTTTTAAAGTGATGAGTTTTGTGATTAAATGAATAAGTTTTAAAGTAAAGAGTATACGATGAAACTAATAAGTTTTTAATGTGACGAGCATGAGATGTCATACATGATGATTTTTCCATGTTGATTTATATGTCGATTTCATGATTGCTCTTATGTGATATATACATACATGTGGCATCGTTTTAGTCATTCCTCATGCTCAAAATATAAAGGATTTTATATCATGACATTATCAGCACGTAGATAGTATAGTTATCTACCTGCTTACATTATTGCCTTACTGAGCACGTTTCGCTCACCCTTTCATTTTCCACCCCACAGGGTACATTCAGTAGAAAAGAGCGACAATAGTCTCGCATCTCAGTTATCCACTGCTTCTTATCAAGACCAGGTATACACATTTGTATAATTTTGTATCTGAACATATAGATACACAGTACTGTATATGGATGTAATATTGGGGATGTATTTAGTTCAAATAAATTGATATGTAAATGAAATATGAAAATGGAATGGTAAATAGGTGAGAGGTACTAACACCTAATCATAGCCCAACTGTTTAGTAGTATAACTGTTCACGACGGGTAAGGAAATGGAAAAGTGAAAAAATTAACTCTGATTTTTAGGTAATTTGGGTCGTGACAATAATACCACATGGTCTGGATACTTGAGTGTGATTTTGACTGTCCTGGGTAGACCCAAGTGAGGGATCGAGCCTTTTGGGATTTGATTTATGAAATGGTAATGATGTTTGTGAATGAGAAAATGATTTGTGATGAGATTGTATGTATTTGAGAAAGAGATGTGAAATCAAAGGATGTGTCTTAAATGAATTGCCTTTTTCTATGAGATTTGATGATTGATGAGCATGAGATGATTTGTACATGATGATTTTACCATGTTTCATATGCCAATTTCCATGATTTAAATATTTGATATATGTATACTCATATAACATAGTTTTAATTCATCATGCTCTTGTTATAAAGGATTTATGCATAACATTATCAACATGTAGATAGAGTAGTTATCTACCATGCTTGCATTATTACCTTACTGAGCGTGTGGTTGCTCATCCCTCTCTACTTTCCCTCTCTACAGAGTGTACATATTGGCCCAGTAAGGACTGAGGCATTTTGTTGAAACATCCGCTGCATCTCCATCACCCAGAGGTATATACACAGGGATTTTTTTTTTATCTAAACAATTGTAAAAGCATAGTGATCATTTGAATTTGTAATATAGGGGATGTAAATGTCATAACACTTAGTATGTATGAACATACCACTTAATATTTGGATATATAACAATACTTTTTGATTTATGTGGAAAATGAATGGTAAAGAATGATTATTACTGCCTCACAACCCAACTGTGTAGTGGTGAGTTTGTTCACGACCGGGTAAGGAAGGGAAAAATGTGAAAAATTTATAGTGATTTTTGGTTAAAAAGGATAAAAAGGGTCGTGACAACATATGTCTCATGTAAACGTTTTGAACCCCCAGAAATATATTTTTTGACTTATCTTGGTAAACGTGTAATAATCGTTAAAATGATGATTTTGTCTATATGTCAAATTTTCAACTGTGACTAAATGGCCATTGTGAAATGATTTAGGGATATGAAATAAGTCATGTCAAGCCCTTAATTCATTATGTCAGGCCTTTTCTAAGATGTCAAATGAAAACACTTAAAAGGTCGAAATAGGTTAAGTTGGTAAATTTCATCCGAAAATGTAAAATAACTTGTCTCTTTTGGTCAATTTCATCTATAATTTATTACTTACATACAATATACATGTGAATAATGAAAATTGCATGAGAATTACAAATGGACCAATAAGATTAAAGTTTAGTGGAAAATAATGATAAAAGTGAGATTTTATCAGATTTATCACTTAATCTTATGAAATTAGTATATTAATCCATTAAATTAGCACATGCCTAGCACATGGCATGATACTATATACCACCCAAAAATATGCCAAAAAAAACATGTGAAAATCAAGAGAAAATAGGAAAACACCATTTTTACTACATTTAAGCTTTTGCCGCCACTCTTTCTCCTACTTACAGCCATTTTTGGCTCAAGCATCCTTTACAAACTTGTTTGATGCACTCTCATCTACAACATATCCAAAATTCAAAGGTAAATCTTATCATTTAAATGAGTTTTGGCTTGTAGAAGAATAAATGAGTATGGTTCAGTTTAGGCCAAATCCATGGGGTTTAAGTTTGATTCAATCCATAGCTTTTATATACATTAATAAGGGATTAATATAATGTATTCCAATGTAAATAGATTGAAACAAAAACCACTCCAAAGAGAGCTTTCATATTCAATCATTTTGGTTTCACTAGGCTAAAGTATTTTCCAATGCTTGGTTCCAACGTATGTTAGCTTATTTGATGTATAATGATGTTATACATCAAAATGAGATGAGAAATATGTAATTAAGCATGAATTGAATGATATGGTGGTTTAAAAATAACGTTATGGAATTTATGTAATTTCAACTAAAGTAGGGATATTTTGGTAATTTTACCCTTATAGTGTAAGTTTGATTCCAAATGACTGTTAAGCATGTATACAAATGATATGTGCAATTAGAACAATTAGAAAATGCATTTTGATAACTTTTATTGCTTTTTGACATAATGTGACATAAGCTAGGTTAGGCTAAAATGTAGCCTTTAACCAACTTTAGGATATTGTGAATGGCTTACTAAGCCAGTGTGTGATATTATAGGCTTCTAGAGTGAAACTATGGTGTGTGGGAGCTGATTTGCAAAAGCTGAGATAAGCTAAAGCTTAGTAAATATTCGGTAAGTTGATTGCAAAAGCTGCGGGTTAACCTCGTACTAATCGTTTTGTGTTTTGAAATAAACCCTTGAATATTGTAAATGTTCTATTCAAACTATTTGAATAAGCTTACAAACTATTTGAGTTATTTCGAATATGAGTTGTGAACAAATCAACTGCTTTGAGATTATAAATTGTTCTTTACTTTAGAGGCTGGGTAATGAGCAATTGTTGTCCAGTATCGTCTATATGTTATGAACTAAGACCTTTGTGTTATCTGAAATGTGATTTCAAATTGTTTTGATAAGTTTTGAACCTTGCTATGATTTTTATACTTTAAAATCATTGCATGGCTTTGTTTTGGGAGATTTAAAAGCTTACACAGATTTAATCTGCATGCATGTATAGTTTTATAATCTGATTTCAAATATGTTTGGAACTTATTAAGGCATATAGCTTATTTTGCTTATGCCTATCGTTTTCTAATTTAAGCATACCTTGCTTTCCATATCGATTGTCATATGAAATTTGAAATATATTTTCAAATGTTCTATCATTTATGGGTGTCATGTTTTCTTATTCCTAATAGAGCATATGGAGACAATCATGAGTTTAATACTCTTTTACAGGTAGATTGGCTTGTTCGACAATATCATGACAAGTTTTAGTTCTAGCTGATCACTAGGACTAGAGAGATCGGATATATTGCCATAGGTAAAACCTTAACTCCTGAGGTAGCTTCGGCTCACTGATAGCTACAGTGAGAAAGTCTTTATTAGGATATTATCATTATTTACGCTTATATTCGTATGATTGAATTGTCGAACCTTTTGATTGATTTATCAAACTATATGATTTCGAAATTATTTCATTGAATATGAGAATGATATGATTTTATCGGACCATATGACTAATTTGGATTATCGAACCTTGTGAGAGCATATGGGAATCTGTATTGAGATGTGTTTTGAAGGAAATATTCAATTTAAGTGATCTAATACAAAAGTGTATTTTGAACTTGCATTAAACCTTGGTTTCTGCATTTAGCTATGTTATCGAATTTCAAACATATGTGTATCTTAATCATTTCAGGTTAGTTAGGTTTGATGGTAAACTGAGGTATTTCAGAATACCTCTCTTCATTAAGGACTTGACAATATCTAGACACTATACTAGTCTGAAAACCCAAAAAGGCATGATTTATCGAAAAGTTTTTATATATGATACTATCTTTTGACATGATAATCGATTTCGAAATGTGATTTATACAACATGTATATAATTTCTTTTTCTATCATAGGTTAGTTACAAAGTTAAATTTGACCAACAGCGGTAGCTGGTACTGAAGTTTCTAACTTCAGCAGCCTTGCAGCACCTTTATCGGTATAAAATTAAATATGTAAATATTTTTATTTTCAAACAAATTTATACCAATAGCTTGGTCAGGATGTGTACTAAGTGTATAAGTGTTTATACTATTAAAATTCGAGTTATCAGGATGTAAATGCATCGATTTTTATAAAGTGTCAGAAATAGTAAAAATAATGTATCATTTAGTTATACAATATTTTGGAGACCAAGATGAACTCCAAAAATTCTGAAAATATTGTGGGAAGTAGATGTAAGAGTGTTGTAGACAATTGCTTATTAAATTTTGATTTTGGACCACTGTAGAATATTTATGGTCTGTTTTTCTATATTGGCTGTCAGGGGAAAAATACGCCTTTACGTGGAAACTCTGTCGAAATTGTTTCTAATTGTAATTCTAATTTAAGAATATAATTAAGACTCCAAGTGAGGTGTCTTAAAACGATATTACATAGATGAACATTATAGGATTGTACTCACATGACAAACAATTATTAGTATTACTGTATAAATTAGCCTAAATAGCTATATTTCCGCAGTAAGTTTTAGTGACGTCATATTTTTCGAGATGTGACACTTTGCTCTTGCCGTTGGTGGCTATTATGTTGTTGTTGTAGTTCTAATACTCAAAAGTTTTATATTAATCCTTATGCCATTTCTGCAAATTTGTGAATAGTCTTTCCAGAGGTCATTATTAATATTTCCTTTTCTAAAATCTCTCATTGTCACGACCCAAACTACCAAAAAATCAGAGTTAATTTTCCGCGTTTTGTTATTTTCTTACTTAAATTCTTACCTATCTTCTGATCGTGACCACACTCCACTAACAAATTGCGCTGTGCGTCAATGCCAGTCCCACCATACATTTACCATATAACTTAATTCTTTCTCAGTCATTTATAAAATGTCTACAATATTTATACATCCTATAAAGTTACTTACAAACATGTTACTGTACTATGCTTATGTAGATACAATATGTACAAGTGTATATACCTTATGTTGATGGGCAGCAGCGGATATCCGGAATGCAGTACTGAGTCGCCTCAACTTCAACTGGAGATTATCTGTGGGAGAAAATGAAAGGGGTGAGCACATCAAGCTCAGTAAGGCAATCCTACGAACAAGTAGGTAACCATACTACCTACATGAACGTGGTGCCATGTATAAACCACCCTTTCTCCACACATTTTAAAACAAATGATATGAATTATGATGTTATGTAAATCAAGTTTGCACGGAAAATTCAACATGCAATTATTACAAATCATTTATTTCTCAATTAAAATTTTCACAATAAAGTAAGGACTCGACCCCTCCTGCGGGTGATCCTGACTCACACAAAACCATGAAAATCGATTTACATTCACACATGGGTTTGAAAAGCATGGAAATACCATCATGCAAATTTAGTTTAAAACCCAATTTGATTTCATCAAAATCGACGACATGCGAGACTAGGCAACGTCTGTATATCGGCAAATAACCAGGACTATGGCCATATGTGGCCTTGTGAGTCCCTCTAGCTACACGGATCCTAGTGTGCGAGGTCTCACCCTGATCGGGAACCGCCCGGGAGGTGGGTCAATCCAACCCGTCAGTCTTATCCGATCCCATGCATCCGAAGATGCTAACGTATCACAAAGATACCAAGTATCACAAAGATACCAACGTATGCAAAGATAACACACGGTACATCGTACTCCATGCTACTTGCACGGTACATCGTACTCCGTGGACCTCCAGCCTTATCCCTCGTTCGGGCTCATCAGTTGGTCCTCCAACCCTTATCCCTCATTCGGGCTCATCAGGTGGATCTCCAACCCTTATCCCTCGTTCGGGCTCATCAGGTTGTTTCTCTAACCCTTATCCCTCGTTCGGGCTCATCAGGTTGTTTTAACATGCCATGTCTCAAAACGCACGTGCGGGCCTATTTAATCGGTGACACACAGTCTACCCGATGCTCCAAGCACGGCTTATCGCATGTTCTCATAAAATCGGTGCGAGCAATGCTCAGCACTCTCATCAAATCAAGTAAAACTAGTGCGAGCTAGGCTTTAGCACTATATATATGAATCACATGAAAATCATATAAAATCTGGTGCGAGTTAAACTCCAGCACCCTGTCTCGAAAAAGCATGTGAAATCTGGTACGAGTTATACTCTAGCACTTATGCATGTAAAACTCTAGTGCGAGCTCTCGCTCCAGCACTAATGCATGCATCACACAAATCAAACATCGTGCGAGCTGAGCTCTAGCACGTCACATGTAAATAAAAACACGTAGGCGGCTCTGTTTCCTCAAAACAGTGTTCAAAACAATTTCACGTTGAAAGTATGCAATGCTGTGCATTTTCTTTCAAGGTTAGCCAGCCTACTAATGCATGCATCAAAACACCTCCAGAATGAGCAAGAACCTCTTGTTCTTGCTCCTCCCAACTTTTCCTAAATTTGTAAATTTTACCCTTAACAAGGGTATTTTGGTAATTTACCCATTCGAGACACTAAAATTATTAATTGACCTCTAGACCCTTCAGGTAATTTTTAAAGACTGCAAATGAACTAAAAATTACGTAAAGTTACCTCTAGCAGTCTGTAGAATTCCCTTACCTTATTTTTCTGTCGAGTCTCACCTTTCCTTTTCCACTGTTGTCTCGTCGCGCAGTCCGATATGCTCCCAATCAAACCTCCGAAACTGCGTATAAATATTCCTCAAGTCAGATATTATACAACTTAATTGTATTTCCTATTTTCTGGGCTTAATTTAAATCATTGGGCCCGTTTATCCCTATTGGGCCCGATTGCACCGTAATGGGCCTTAATCGGCCTTAAGCCCGTTTTCCACTTAATTTTCACATTATCGAGGCCGATTGGGCTCATTGGGCCCACCAATAATTTCTTGGGCCTCGTTCTAACTCTCGAATAGCTAAATTTATTATTTACGACAATTTACCTAAATTTCCATAATTTAATTCAATTTATGTGGAATTTAAATTCATATCACGCATAACGATGTAAATTATCGTAAATAAGGATCACTTACTCGAGATTCCATGCTAGTTCACGAATCGAAGCTATCTCGAGCTCTCGTTGGATGCCAATTGTCGAGCTACACAATTTCATGAATTTTCGGGTAAATTTCCAGTCGAATAATAATTAAATAAAATATTCCAAAATTCAAATCTGTCAATTTTGACCGCTTATCGACTTACCCGAAGCTCGATTGCATCACTGGAATTTTCTCAATTTTTCCTCTTTTTCTTTTTCCCTTTTTCTTCCTTTTTTCCTCTCTTTTTGGTTGAACCGGTTCAGTCTGGTTCAGACCGGTTCAGACCCATCGGTTCACCCCGATTCACTCCGGTTCAACTGGTTCACCGCCTTGCCGACCGGTTCTCCACCGGCTTCCACCGCCAGTGGCTCCGCATGGTTGTCCGCAGCACGAATCTACCCTTGGTTTAGGTCGGGGTCGTCGGAACGCCGCCGGTTCGGCCTCTTCTGTAAGACCCGAATTTAATTAAAATACGAAAATTAAATAAGAAAAGATGAGGAGTATTTGTGAAGGAAGTCGGGTTAAATTAATCCCGAACACGTGTAAGGGCAAAATGGTCAAAAGACCGAAAGCCGGTATAAATTCGATAAGGAAATTTAATTAAAAATATGGATTTAAGAAATCTTGGTCAATAAAAGTGAAATAAAATTATTTCGGATTAAATTGATCAAGATATTAATTTATTGGAATTAATCGGGATTAATCGGGATTTTTAGTTAGAAAAATAATCCCGAAAATAATCGAAAAATATACTGAAAAGTCACTCGGGACAATATCCCGAAAATACGGGGAAATTATACCCGAAAAAGGATTAAAATAAATTAAATTAAATTAAATTAAATAAATTAGAATAAAAATAATAATTTTGTATGATATTTTGGGGTGTTTTAATATATTATAAGGAATAGTAAAATAATTAAAATAAATAAAAATAAAATTAATAAAATTAATAAAACAAAAAAAAAGAGAGAAATTGGAAAAAAAACCATCGGGGAGAGAGAAAAATGAAGCAGAAAAACGGAGAAGAAGAAGCTGCCGCGCGTGGCCGACCGACCCACGGCCACCGGGCACCGACGGCCTCCGACGAGGGGCCGATCAGCAAGAGGAGAGGTCGGCGAATCCATCGGCGCTGGCGACGCGCCCCAAGGAGACCGGAAAACGGCGAACGGAGGAAGAAAAGCCACGGGGAAAAACGGAGTCGGTGCCGGCGATCCACGGCAGCTGGGGACGATCGGCGGGCACCGGTGTGACCGGGGAGAGGAGCCGGTCCTTTTGAGACCGGTATCGGTCGGCGAGACCACCGGAATCCGGTGGATCGAGGGAGAGAAGCCACGGAGGGAGAAGACGAATCCGGCGGCCACCGGCGAGATTCGGCCAACCCCGACCCCCAGCCGAAGACTCCCCAGGCCCAGACGGAGCGATTGGTGGCGGTGGCAGCCACCGAAACCGGCGGACGGCACCGGAAACAGAAAAGGAAGGAAATGGGTCCGACGGCGAGGAGAGAAGAGGCCGGACCGGCGGCTTTTCGGCGGCCTTGGGCGAATCCGAGCCCAGATTCGAGGTGCGGACGGCCTTGCGGAGCGTTTGGCGGTGGAAGCCGGCGGAGAACCGGCCGGAAAAGGGGCGAACCGGCGGTGAACCGGTCGAACCGGGGTGAACCGGCGGTCTGAACCGGGTTGAACCGGTCTGAACCGGTTCAGCCAAGAAAGAAGGGAAAAAAAGAAGAAAAAGGGAAAAAGAAAAAGAGGAAAAAATTGGGAAAAATTCCTGTGATGCAATCGAGTTTCGTGTAAGTCGACAAGCGGTCAAATTGACCCGATTTAAATTTGGAATATTTTATTTAATTAAATTTCGACCGAAAAGTTTACCCGAAAATGTAATTAAATGTGTAGCTCGACGATTGGCATCAATCGAGGGCTCGAGACAGCCTCGATTTGCGGACTAGCATGGAATCTCGGGTAAGTGATCCCTATTTACGACAATTTTCTCGTTATGCGAGATGTTGAGTTAATTTTCGCATAAATTGAATAAAATTATGGAAATTTAGATTAATTGTCGTAAATATTTAATTTAGCTACTCGAGAAGTAGAACGAGGCCCGATAAATTATTGGTGGGCCCAATGAGCCCAATAGGCCTCGATAAGTGGGAATTTAGTGAAAAGCGGGCTTAAGGCCGATTAAGGCCCATTAAGGTGCAATCGGGCCCAATAAGGGTAAACGGGCCCAATGATTTAAATTAAGCCCAGAAAGTAATAGATACAATTAAATTGCATAATATCTGACCTGAGGAACGTTAATACACAGTTCCGGGCATTGGATTGGAAGCATATCGGACTGCGCGATGGGACTACATTGGAAAAGAAAAAGGTCAGACTCGACGAAATCGAGGTAAGGGAATTCTGCGGACTGCTAGAGGTAACAGTACGCAATTTTAAATTCATATGCAGTCCTTTAAAACTAATTGAAGGGTCTAGAGGTCGAAGAACAATTTTAGTGCCCCGTATGGGCAAAATTACTAAAATACCCTTGCTAAGGGTAAAATTCTAAAAATTTAGGAAAAATTGGGAGGAGCAAGAACAAGAGGTTCCTGCTCGTTCTGGAGGTATTTCAACGCATGCATGAGTAGGCTGGCTCACCTTGAAAGAAAATGCATAGCATTGCATATCTTAACTGATGTGATTTCTGTGAAAACTATTTGGAAATAACCGAGCCGCCTACATGTTTTTATTTACATGTGACGTGCTAGAGCTCAGCTCGCACGATGTTTGACTTGTGTGATGCATGCATTAGTGCTGGAGCGAGAGCTCGCACTAGAGTTTTACATGCATAGGTGCTAGAGTATAACTCGCACCAGATTTCACATGCTTTTGCGTGACATGGTGCTAGAGTCTAACTCGCACCAGATTTTACATGATTTTCATGACAGGGTGCGGGAGTTTAACTCGCAC